>CM072778.1:5005000-10005000 GCA_036936925.1 Cenchrus fungigraminus | reverse complement strand
ACTGACTGATATTCAGAACAACTGTTGTATTAGTCATTCTCCAGTTTGATGATGCTTGGTTTGTTATAGAAGTTTTGCTGAAATATTTACTCGCTAATGCTGTGTGTTTTATTTCCAGTTATAATAATCATATTTGTATCCTCCTATATTTTTTTTTTTGTATATGCAATAAGTTAAATATTGCCTGGAATGTTTTCCTTTATATTGCTGGATCTCATTTTGGGTTCCATTCTGGATGTATGATGATAATAGCTGCAGTTGTATAATGCTCCGAAACATCGAAACACCATTTACATTAGAGGGAATCAGTCCTTTATGAGTTCTTCAAAATTATGTAAAAGTGTACATGCATTTGGTGGTTTGAAAAAAATAGGTCTGTTGTTTGTCATCAATTGTGTTTCACTGTTGAAAAACACAACTCATTCTTAATATGTTCTTGTGGTGAGCATTGTCCATTCTGTGTTCTATTTTTCATTGGCCTTATTGTTTTATGAGCTGATGGGTCTTCAATGATTTCTCTGGTGTGATAAATCATAACATAGCCTTCTTCTTGTATGGATATTTCTGATAACAGTCATGTACTTTTATCCAACAGACTAGGAATCTGCTTCGGAATGCCATATACAAGATCAGCTACATAAGAGGCTTATTCCATGAAAAGTACTTCAGTGATAAATTTGTCCCACCATCAGGTCAGAATTGGAAATAATTTTAAACCACTATATTATATCCAAAATCTACAGCTGATGTCATTTTTAACCCAAAACACACTTTTATTTCTGCAGAGATGAAGATTAAGAAGCTGATGCCGATGGATGCAGAGTCAACAAGGCTGGTTGATTGCATTGAAAAAGGTGAAACATGCCCTGGGCTATCTTTAATTCTAGAATGGCCTTGTTGTATTCTACTTGTTTTTGACATCGACATAGTACAGACATATGTCGTTGTTGTTTTTTCTAACTTAAATGAGAAAATTATATTAATGATTTTATAATATCAAAGTACTTGAAGGAAAATCACTGATATATGTATTCTAGAACAGATTGTTTTGAAACAGAACTCGTATGGATGACACTATTGTCCTGATTTGTCTATGTAATGATCAACTTTTGGATCATATTTTAGGTGTTCTTGATGCTTTGCAAAAGAAATATCTGAAGACATTTCTATTTTGTATCTGTGGGGAGGAAGATCATGCAATCGAGAAATATCAATGTAAGTTGGAATTGCATATCTAGTTTGATTTGGGATCATGTGACATTGCTTATTGCATGTCTGTCTCCTACAGTTTCGTTTAGCTACCCCAAGAACAGTGGAGTGAAAATCGAGATGCTGATAAGCTGTCGAGGAGTAAAAAAGGGTGGTACTACATTTACCACAAATGCTTCAGTAGTAACTCCGGATGAGATGAGGTAGTTTCTTACTTTGGATGTTGATTTTCTTTCATGAAGTTGCAGTCTTGTATAAAAAATAGTCCTACATTCTAATTGTAATGACTTATGATTCGAAATGATTCAATATTATGATTTCATTTCATCATGTCAGAAATCAATCTGTAAAATACACAAATCTTTCAAACATGAATAGCTTATAACTATGTCTATTCAGTTCAGTTTTATGTGGATCTGGGGCCATACATTTGTTCTTGGATTTCTTGACTAGTTGACTTCCTTACAAAACTCTAGCAGTGAAAGTTTGATGCCATCATCCCTGTAGAAAGGTGCTTGAATGCATCCTTCAGATGAATCCATGATATTCTGATTATTTAACCAATGTGCTTGTTGTGTGGGAGAGTGACAATCGCAAATTAGGATGATAACCTAACATGGCCTTGGTTTCATTCAGGAGTTCTGCTTGCAAGATGATCAGAACGCTGGTTTCACTTATGAGGACCTTGGACCCAATTCCTGAGGAGGTACCATCTAACATTCTGTAATTTATTTGCAAACATGCAGTATATTGTGCTTTTCTGAAACTTTTTTTTTCGAACACGCCTTTTCTGAAACTGTTGTCTGTTTGTTTTCAGCGAACAATTATAATGAAGTTGCTGTACTATGATGATGTCACAGTGAGTACAACCTTATGTTCTGTTTATTCATCGACCATATCGGAAATATTTTTTCATGTTTCTATTCAATCTGTTGGTAGAAATCAATATGTTTTTCCGTTGCATTGGCAGGCTGACGATTATGAGCCTCCTTTCTTAAAGTGTTGTGATGATACTGATGCTGTTAATATATGGAATAAGAACCCCTTAAAGATGGAAGTGGGGAGTGCCAATAAGAAGTACCTTGTGTTAGCTTTGAAGGTAAAGGAATGGGACAGGGAGGTCTTTGGCCTTCTATTTTTTGAATAAAGGATGATATTTCTCACAGTTTTCCTTTTGTGCAGGACAAGAATGCCTTGGATCTATGTGTTGACAACAATGATTTTTCTGACACTGAGGTACTATTATTTACACTTGCTATTGTACCGCTGTTAGTGTAATGTTTCATTAACTTGGTCATTCCAAAATGTAGAAGAAACGTATGATAAGCTTTGGCTATTGTATGTTGTCGATAAGATGGCAACAAATGCCACTTCTATGTGATTCAGGGTCACTCAATGTATCTGGTCTGTTTGGAGTGAGGAGTGTTCATTAGATGTTAATCATAAGATGCTATTGTTGTCAGTTTGCACTGATTTTGATTATGATATTTCTTCATTCCACCTACACTGGTTGGATGATGCTTGAATGTTGTGGTTATAAGATGGTCATAGGATTTTCTGACCACTCAAATGGTGATGTCATATTGGCACCCTATAACATGCTAGTGCAATACGTTGTATTGACAATGTTGAGGAAATGAGCTTATGTAGAAGTGCATGCTTGTAGATAATTTAATAAATGTTATTATTACAACAGTGAATGCTTGTAAGTATCTGTAGTAGAAAGCTTCATCTACAGAGCTGATGCTATGTCTTCTTGACAGAATTGGTCTAAAGAGATCGATAAAGGTGTTGAAAGAATGGAATATCATGCAGTCAGTATTTTAAAGGTAAATCCCTCGTGCCTGTCTAAAATCATAATTTGTTACCAATGTAGAACTCACACTTCCCAGCTCCCGCAGACCAAATATGGAGATAACTGGGATCACGTCTATTCTGATGGAAAGAAGCCACTAAAATACATTGCTGAATTGTTTCCGAATGAGGTAAGCAGCATTATCTTAATACCTCTTGCTTAACATTATCAATTTTTAAACTATTATACGCTAATTCCTAATTTTTCAGACACAAGCTTTCTGTGATGCGGATGGTTCTTTATATCACTCTGAAGATTATAGTTTTGATGAAAAAGAAAACTACCCAGGCATTCCTCCAATTTATGTAAGAAAATAACCATTTGGTATTATCCATTAACCTTAGCTTGTAATTAGTATTTTCTGATGATTTATCCTTTTTCTCCTTGATTATAGAACTCAGTGACAATTTGCTTGGATGGACCCCCAGATGTAGTTGCTTATAGAGTGAAGATGGCCGCTGGGCACATGAGGCTGTACAATGCCTTCTATGGGGATGTTCTGGACATCAGCTCATTTCTCCCGTATCCCAAGCTTATCTACACGACAGCAGCAACAGGGACTTTCTATGTAAACTTCACCTGCAGTGAACATCTGCCAGAAAAGGATGATGTCATTCGTCACTGGGTTCGTCTGGTAGTTGATGGACGACTCGGCTGGTGCTATGGATTAGTCAACAGGCACGGGCACTTTGAGTTCAATCATCCGCTTCAACTCCGGTATATCAATCACAGAAGTTGTAAGATGCTTGAGTTTGCTGCGGACTACAGTGTTGAGGGAATTGCTCCCGATGGCCACGGAAGAATTGAGATGGGGCATTTACCATTGAGGATAGCATGTATTTCGCTATCAGAGTTCAATGGCCAAGAACCAGCTTCAGAGGAAGTCAGAAGGTCATGTGGAATCCTTGTCAATGGCAGCTGCGAGATATACAAGTTCCACTCTTCATTGTTTTGGCTGTCTGTAGCTATCAATGAAGGTAAGATCTTGTGCATTGATGACTGTCATCCGGAACTGTCTCGTACAGTTAAGAACTGGTTTTCTATTGGGAGGTCAAAGATGGAAGTTTATCTTCGGAGGCTGGCAAATCCAGAACCTCTTGAGCCCAATCTCCCCAACATACCAGGGCTATTAACAGAGGAGGACGCATTTGACACTCTGTCTATAGTTCCCTGGAACACAGTACCAAGATTTGACACCATGAGGACTGGAAGATTGAAAGGGAATGAAAGGACATGGTGTTGGAGTCTTATGGAAGCTCATGGGGATGGATTGCTGGGAAGACCTCATGTATGGAGCCCGGCTTTTCTTGGGCCTGCACCATACATCCCAGAGGTACTCAATGTGGCTCTTATCTTTGTACTCTCTGTGTATAGTGAATGCAGCATATGCTTTGTTGACTTTGTTTTTTTTTACAAAAATATAGATGGAACGGGTCCGGCCCAGAGACAGAATAATTGATGGAGCTGATGTTGGGAGGCTGCTGGCTAACAAAATGAAAAGAGGTGAAGGAACAGCAGCACGAGATGTGAAGACATATGAAGTGCGTTCTTCCTCTTCTATCATACCACTGGCAACCAAAGCTCTAAATGCGCTGCGGAAGACTTTTCGGCGGTGATTTATCTTGTAGTATCTGGCGAAACTGCTCTTTGGCCACTGGACATGTAAAAAAAGTATGACGATATCTTATTTCAACATTGTTGTCGCTACCTAAGATCAATTCGGTCACAGTCAGCGTCTAGTCGTGTCCAGCGTGCGCCACGGGGGCCCGCTCCGACGTGGTGACGGACGGCGGTCGCCATCGCGGGCTCCCGGCACGTCTGGGTCTGGCTCTGGCCGACGGCGGTGACTACGTCCACTTCTTTTGGGATTTGGCCTTTTCCCCTAGCTGAACCGGGCACGCCGTGTTGCTGTTTTACTGCTCATTACTTCCGTCAGAGTCAGATCAGGCGCTCGCTTCGCGTTTCAGAGCTCATTCCAAAACCTCGACCCATGACCCCTCCGAACTCCCATCTTCAGCTGGCGTGAACTTGGGAGCTTCCCAAATAAGCAAGCAGTACTCTGCATTCCCTATCAGTTGTTGCCAGGAAAAAGGGTGTTGTGTTCAGGGTTTTTTTATCGGTGTTTACGGTAAGACCGTTACCGTTGTGACCGGTCGATAACCGGTTTTACCGTCTGGTCACTTGATAACCTGTGTCGGTGTAATCGCTACCGGTTCGGACCGATAAGACCGATTACTGCCAAAACCAGACCAGTTGCCACCGGTAAAAAAAAAACCCTGGTTGTGCTACTTTCACTAGGTGTGTCACAATTCCCAAAAGCAAGGGTTGATCAGTTGTTTTGATCTTGTCCTTGGAGTAGGAGTAAGTGCTAGAGATTGGGGTTTGGACTTTCCAGCATAATTTAATCGAAAAGCTGTACAGCTTTCCTCTGGCTGTCAAATGACGCGCCATTGACGAACGTTGTGGTGGCAGAGTTCTGTCTAAATCATTAACCATTAGCATTGGCAGCCTTACTTACATCATCAGAGGAAACACCCGTGAACAACAAGGAAAACAAGATTAAGGCGTGGACACTTTTGCATCCTGAAGTCTTTAGGATTGGATGACAGATATGTGAACAGATTGGAAAAAAGAATTGAAATGATCGATAAACCGTAGGGGTTAGACCTTAGACGTAGCTTATCACAGGAGGAGAAGGATGATGTCTGGACGCACATACGCGCATGATGGGCTGTGTGCTGTAAGCCTGTAACGTAGCCAGCCGCAACACGCACCTGCAACAAAAAAAAATGTTATCTTTGGGCTACTTGTTTTTCTTTCTCGTATATACGGCGTCTGCATGCAGATGGACCTGGGCTACGAGAACTCTGAATCCTGATGCAATCTGAACTCTGAACATTTTTGGATTCATCCTCCACTGATTGAACATCCCCATACTGATAGGTTCTTGAGGTCGGCTACGGTTTGTGATGGTCTCGCACGGAAGGAGGAAGAAGCACTGTTCCGCGTGGTCCACAACCCACACTACCCGACGCCCCGACCGGATCTCCTAAATTCGGTAGGTCTGCTGGTGGCATCGGTTAGTTATCAACACGCGCAGCGCCACGGCATTACGAGCCTGAAGAATATTCAGAACCACCAAGCAAATTTCCGGGCTCAATCATCCATCCCTACGCGACAAGCAGCAACCGAGCGAGCTGCATGACACATCGGCACGCCAAGTTCCCTCCGATCCGTGCCCTCTTCGCTTTGTTAATTCGGATATGATTGCCGGATACGATGCAGAGCACGCTCTTCAGGTAATAACCCTACAAAGACGCGCTTCCCTTCCTTCCTGTTAAAATAAGCAAAGTAGGCCGTCCACAACTCCACACCGTCTGCGTGGCTCTCTTTCAGACGACACTGCTCCAGAGATCAAGATCGAGAAGCAGCAATAGTTTACCTTCGATTCGTGCAGTACGTGTAAACAGATCTTGAGAGGGTTCGCTTGCTTCTAGGATTCCTCCTCCCGTGCCCCGCCAAGGGAACGAGCAGATCCCAGCCACAGCCAGCAGCCCAACTCAATTCAGCCATCACTTCCTCAGATTAGCTCAGACCAGACAATGGCGAGCGATGACTGTTGCGCGCGCCTGGTGACGTGCGAACGGCAAACCACTCTGAACGGAAGAGATCAAGAGAACACAGAACAGTGCGCACGGCGGAAATATCTTCCCCGGGAAAAAGAAAAAACAGAGACCTCACTGCTGCAAGTCAGGTCACACATGAAACATGATGTCAAACTTGTCAAGGCACGAGAGAAATGGCCGCACACGTACGCAGGAGCTGTGGGTAGTGGGCGCACGGAACGGTCAGCAGCAGCCGGGGTCTGTGGAAATCCCAAATTCCCCGACCATTGCGAGTGTGCCGGGGCCGGAGGCAAAACGAAATCATTCTCGTCGCCGGGGAACGGAAGCATGGTCGAAGTGGGGCGGCGCGGGGCAGGCAGGCAGGCGCAGGAAGCGTAAAGGGACTGCGGCGACCGGCGCGCGCACGGACGGAGAAGGCGGCGGGGTGACGCGCCGGGGGCGGGCCGACCTGACTCTTGAGCAGAGGAGGGGCAAGGCAAAATATATTTCTTCTGTCTTCCTCACCGGTAAACCCTTCGCATGTAAACGCAAGCTACTGACGGGAGGTGGGCGCCGTCACCGGGGAGTATAAAACCGGAGGACGCCACGGCGAGGCCACCGGGTCTGGTGTGGAGGGAGGCGGTGCGCACTTAAATGCGAGCGTAGCCAACGAACTACCGTCCCCGTATCGGCGAGGAGCAGACCCAGACACAGAGGAGGAAGGAAGGAGGAGGAGGCGAAGCGGAAATGGGCCTCCGCGTCCGCGCCTCCTCGCTCCTGCTATCCCTGGCGCTCGAGCTCGCCGTCGCCCTCGTCTCAGGTAATTCGGTCGCCGCCTCGCACCCGCCGGCTACATCGCTCGGTGTTCCTGCTTGCATAGTATCCTGTCGTCGGTTCTGTGAATTCGTCTCTTCTTCTTCTTGCTCGTGCTCCGCTTTTGCCGCCATTGCTGTGGATTAGTGCTGTCCGCCTCCGTGAGCTGTTCTTGTTCGTTCGAAATTTCTGGGCACGATGCGCCGTTCAAGCTTCGTTCTACATACATATAGATAGAGATATGGGGTTCTTTTTGGTCGACAGTACGAGGGGTGGCTAAAATTTCCAGCAACGGCAGCACCGGAAGAAGCTATGAACCAGAGTGTGGAGGCCTGACCGACTGAGGACTGACCGACTGAGATGCATCAAAACGGGCTAGAGCTACAAGTGTCTTTGCAAGCAACTACGCTGCCATATTAAGCGAGCCCGGTTGCTACCTCAGGGATTTCATGGGTTTGGGACTTTGGGTTTGGGTTTGGGTTCACAGAAACTGCTTGATCAAGGCAACAATCTCAAGCGTTGGGTTTTGATGGCCTGAGGTTTGACGATGCTGCCTGAGTGGCTGAGAGAAGCGAGCTGCCGCCAAGCAGCAACCGAACAGCTATGAGTACACCCATGCTGCCGATGGTACGGGAGTGTATTAGAGCACTGCACTGCTGGTCTGTTATGTTATCATTTCTCTCTGAATCCGCACACATCACTAGTGACCCATGTTCTAGCTCTGATAATGCCATCTGCTTGCTTACATTATTGATTAGGTAGTATAGCCGTATAGGCACACTCTTTTTTTGGTTTTGCCGTTTAATCACGAAAGCGACTTGGTACCTAAGGTATCAAGGGTCTGTCTGAAAATGAAATTTAATTCGTCCGTTGATCATGAAATGGACAGCAATCAGATAATTCTAAAAGAACGGCAATTAGTGCGCGCTTACTGAGTGCTGACCTCGGCGTGTGTCTCCGCGCAGTGTCGGCGCAGCAGAAGTTCGGGATCAACTACGGGCAGATCGCCAACGACCTGCCGGACCCGACGCGGGTGGCGGGGCTCCTCCGGTCGATGAACGTGAACAAGGTGAAGCTCTACGACGCGGACCCCAGGGTGCTGACGGCCTTCGCCAACACCGGCGTCGAGTTCATCATCGCCGTGGGCAACGAGAACCTGCAGACCATGGCGTCGAACCCGGCCGCGGCGCGCCAGTGGGTCGCCACGCACGTGCAGCCCTACATCCCGGCGACGCGCATCACCTGCGTCACCGTCGGCAACGAGGTCTTCTCCAGCAACGACACGGTCATGATGTCCAGCCTCCTCCCCGCCATGAAGGCCGTCTCCGCCGCGCTCGGCGACCTGGGCCTCGGCGGGCAGGTCACCGTGTCGTCGGCGCACTCCGTGAACATCCTCGCCACCAGCTTCCCGCCGTCGTCGGGCGCGTTCCGGGAGGACCTTGCCGAGTACATCCAGCCCATCCTGGACTTCCACGGCCAGACGAGCTCCCCGTTCCTCATAAACGCTTACCCTTTCTTCGCGTACAAGGCGAGCCCGGGCAGCGTGTCGCTGCCGTACGTGCTGTTCGAGCCCAACCCGGGCGTGCGCGACCCGAACACCAACCTCAGCTACGACAACATGCTCTACGCCCAGATCGACGCCGTGTACGCGGCGATGAAGGCCATGGGGCACACGGACGTGGCCGTGAGGATCTCCGAGACCGGCTGGCCGTCCAAGGGCGACGAGGACGAGATCGGCGCCACCGTGCAGAACGCCGCGGCGTACAACGGCAACCTCATGCAGAGGATCGCCATGAACCAGGGGACGCCGCTCAAGCCCAACGTGCCCATCGACGTCTACGTCTTCGCGCTCTTCAACGAGGACATGAAGCCCGGGCCCACGTCGGAACGGAACTACGGGTTGTTCTACCCCAACACCTCGCCGGTGTACGCGATCAACGCCGGCTCCGGCGGCGGCGGTAGCAGCTTTGGCCCGGGCGGGTCTCTGAACCCGTACTACACGTCCATGTTCTCCTCCTCGTCCAAATTGGCGGTAAGCACAACATTTTTGACAGAGCGCGTGATGCTATTATTGCTGCTGCAAGCAATTGTACCACTCCTACTACAGTCATAGTGTTAGTCAGTGATACCTTGTAATGTTGTATACGGAAACACGCATTTCAATTCAATTCAACCATGGGGTAGGCCTAGATTCGGAAATTTGGCACGACGGTGAGGCAGCTCGGAAAAGCTCTGCTCTTTTCTCTTATTCCCCCAGCAATGCTCTCTTGAAAAGGTAACCTTTTCCTCTCCCTTCACAAACCTATCGAGATGTGGAAACCTCCAAAAGTGAGCTCTATCATCGGTGGCCGGGGCATCGAGGAAAGCGCCGGCATTCGCTTGAGCTTTTGACCGGATGGACGAACCAAAAACATTTTAGCCGCGTATCGCATGAATTTCCAAAGCTGATCGATACCAGTCCTACTCCAGTAGGTAAACCCTATGGCGGCAGCCTGAACTGAACCTGAAACTGAAACTGAAAGTTGAAACCCTGCAACAACTAACCAACCATCTGGTTTGTGGCACTGACAACGAAGAAGAAGATTTGCTGATCTTTGTGATCGCTTGCAGATAACGTTTCTGACGGGGGTGGTTGTCCAACTCGCCGCATTATTCCTCTGATCGAGCTTCCTCCACACGTACCACCACCCACAGAGAGAAAGGCACGCAGATCATCGGCGGGTTCGTTCCCTTCCGACTGACGCAATCCGGGCCGCGTTGTCACCGCCACCCATCACTGCCGGTGCCGGCTGATTGTGCATTGCCTCCCCTCACTTACAGCGAGGTAACTGACACCGAACCCATCCCAATTTTCCTCTCCATTTGCTGACGCAGCTTATAATCTCGAAACTAGCTACTCCCACATGACAATGAGAAATTTCCAACTCCAAATCCAATAGCCCCCCTGTGGACTGTGGTTGGGTAACAGGTCGTGTCCAGGCTGCGACACTTTGGCGATTAGTTTCTGGTAAACCATGTGATCCCGGAAGTACCCGTCGTGCCCGCCTGCCCACATGGCGCCCCGTCCGTTCAGGTCCGTTCAGCAGCGCAGCATGGCTGTTGTGCGGCTGGTCCCTCCCGTCCGGTGACGGCGCCGCGCGAACGAACCACCAAAGCCATCGAGAGCCGTCGAAAAAGCTTCACGTCATCCGCAAGGGAGCCATCATGTACGCATGCCGACGAGATAGGGTTCAGCAGCCTCGTCGCCGTCCGCGCACAAGGCGCTCGTCCGTCTGCCCTCGACCACTCACTCGACGCTGTTTGGCAGGCTGGTCACTGATGCATGGCCCATTTCGGCCTCCCTGCAGCAGTAGTGCAGGTAGGAGGACGTCCTTCTTGAGAGCTCGAAGCTAACCAACTCTCTTCGTGATGCGGGCGTGGCGCCGTTGGCTCCAAGTTTTCAAAAAAAAAAAAAGAGTGGATCGACGAATATCTGCACTTTTGTCTGGTGCCCTTGTGGGAAAGTTTATTCTCCATCCATGCGCCATTGTGTGTGACTGAAATTTGATGGCTGGAGGTTGGGGGTTTTATTCCCAGGATTGGTGTGTGTTTTACGTTTGGGGTTAAAAAACCGGAGGGAGTGGAGCATCTTTTTGGTCTTTGGCTTAGAAGTTTTTCGAGTAAGCAAAGGAACCTTGTGCTGATCGGTTTGGCGGCGATATGCTGGGCCTTGTGGATCAGTAGGAATGATTTGGTATTTCAAAAGTCACATTATAAGTCTATTTTGCAGGTGATATTTAGGGAGACGTTCTGGATCAGGAGTTGGTCTGTCCTTTCTAAACAAGATGGGAGAACTATTTTGAAGGATGATTGTCGTGCATTAGAGGCTGCGGCTTTGGAGATATTTCATAAGTCTGGGTGGAATGCTCTTAAGCGTATTGGAAATTAGTGTTACTTTGTGATGTAATCTGCGTACTTTGACTGTTGTCGTGCATTGTAAGGGTGCATGGTTGCGTCGGTGTGAACTGTGCGGCCTATGTGCTGTTATGGGTGTGTGAGTTGTATCTATTTAGCTGCAGGCAGTTCCTTGAACTGTTAAAGCCGGAACTCTTGTTCCTTTATCTAAAAAAAATTCCCAGGATTGGTGTGCTGGAGCTACTACCCTGTCCCAGCGTCCTGTGCCGTGGAAGTAGTATGTACTTTTCTGTTTTTTAAGTAAAAGTACTCCCTCCAGTTTGGTAGAAGGAGTCGTTTTGATAAGGTTTGAGTCAAATATTTAGAATATAATTGATGAATAACTTTTAAGTCGTTGAGTTTAAAAATGTGAAAATCGTATCAATAGATTTGTTTTGAAAATCATTTTCATAAAAATATACATATACAACTTTTCAATAAATATTTTTATAGAAAAAAGAAGTTAAAGTTGTGTTTTTGAGACCATGTCACTGTCCTAAACAACTTCTTTTACCAAACCGGAGGGGGTATTATGTACCATATACTCACGTAGTACAACAATACTCCCTCCGTACTTTAATATGTGACGCTTAGAACAAGAGCTTGTTCTAAATGTCATTTATTTAAGATCATAAGTAGTATTTGCCTATTTGGTCGCTCATCTAGTCATCTGGATGCATTATCCGAGCATCAGTTCATGGTTCACAATATCACATTGTGCTGTAGTTGTCCAAATAACTCGCTCTTGCCCACTGTGTTTTAATTTCGTTTTTGTGATGACATTCTGTAACTGACAGCAGGATAGACAATTTGTTGTTATGGATCCGAGTAGGAAAAAGTCCAAATGACTCCTCTCGAGTATAACCAAAGTCTAGATAACCTTCTAAAGTATATTTCTTGGTTCAGTACACTTTTAAACTATACCTTTTAGTTCAACTTACTCTTAACACAATTTGTCTTCTTTATTTCTCCATGCACAAATGGAGTTTTAAGTTCAGATTTTGCAAGATGGTAATATAAGGCATGTTCAAAAAATATATCATCAATTTTTAATCACTATTTTGATAGATCAGTATATTTAATAATAAAGTTTATCATTGAGATATATAATTACATAAAAACTAATGATGGAAATTTATAAAATATCTGGCTAATATAGATTATGATGTCCACTACCATCTTGAAACGTCTCAAATTAAAATTCAACTTGTGTATGGAGAAATAAAAATGAAAAATTGCATTACGGGGTAAGTTGAACCAAAGGTTTAGAAGCTAAATTGAATCAAAACTTAGTTTAGGGGTTATCTGGACTTCTGCTATACTTGATGGTAATAATTTGGATTTTTCCATCCGAGTATCAGCTCTACAGATAAATGAGTCGTATGTGATCGATGTCTAGCTTTTTTTTTTTAGATAATGATCGATGTCTAGCTAGCTGGTGCCTCATTATTTCTTCACAAAACTTTGACTGTTCATCTTATTAAAAAAAAATAAACTACATAAGTGTCATCTACTTTGTGACATGGTTTACTATTATAGGTATTTTTAAGTATGCTTTATCTTTTTGTATTTTTCCAATAGATTTTAAACAAGATAAATGCTCAAAGTTGTAAAGAAAAATAAATCAACAACAACAGATATTCCGAATACGGAGGGCGTAGTTGTTATTGCTAACATCAGCTAGTCGAGTCACATCGAAAAGCATGGATGAACAAGATGAACTGTGGAAACATACAAGTTGCGCGGTTGCACACAGCTGGTGGTTCTGCAGCGGCTTCCATTTATTTGTACTGTTCGTAATGAGGTTATTGCATTCATTCATCACATAATTTGATACACACGGAGCACGTACAGTTTGCATTGGTCAATGTTATTACAGACTCAACTTTGATTTTTTTTTTACTTTTAAATTGGAGATCACTGGCGGTTGTTTTACACGATTCAGCACGGTTTCTGTGTACAATAAACTGATTTTTTTTCGAGTAACAAACTAACAGGTACTGATAAAGATTTCTATCTTGCTAAAAAATAAAATAAAGACATAGTAGCAAGTGCAAGTAATAAGTTCCTCACTTTGCAATACGGCCCAAAAACCTTTGATTGTCGAGGTTGGACTTGGATCACAATGACCTTAAGCCTGAATTTCACGCAGGGCCAAAAATCCTAAGATCTTGGATCTGCATCTGCCGGACTGCCGCACCAACCTTCAGAACGAAACGTACGTGGCTTGTGCTACCAAAGTCTTGCTCGTTACATCAGCGAAAGGATTAATCCCAAGAGTTCGGATCGAAGAAATCGTTCACAGAAGGGGAAAAAAAACGTTTCGCTATCGCTAAAGAGGAGGAAAAGGATCTTGTTCCGACGTCCCAGCTGGTGAGGAGGAGGAGGCTTTGCTACGAACGTTACATGCTCCCTCCGTCTCATAAAAAGTGCAATTCTAGTTTTTTCAAGACAGATTAGTGGTGGCACGAAAAGACTCTAGTACCCCTATTTTTTAGCCACATGCAGTAAGTTTCGACATGCAGATCGGATCTGATTACTTAATTAGATAGGTAATTAGATCTATTTTCTAAAATTGCATTCTTTGTGGAATTTTTTCAAATGCTAAGATTGCAGTGTTTACGGGACGGAGGAAGTAGTCAACTAGCGCCACAACTGCGCCCACGAACGCATGTCTGAACAAAGAAGCATCGATTGGCAACCGTTTGCACACATTTTTCATGATTTCAGACTTCAGAAAAGTCCATAGGAGGCCAGCCTAGGTGCCGTAGCAGGACAAGTGTGCGCCCGTGCAAGGCATCAGCGATCAAGCGGTCAAGCTGCTACCGCGTGCACTCGTCGACCCCCGTCCCCCGGTGCCCACGCTACGGCAACATAGCAGTAAGAGTAGGTTGGTACCATATGACTGATTGGTGCTGTACGTTGGGGTGCGGACGCTGCGGCTGCGGCCTACCAAACCGAGGTGACGCCGGCCTTGACCGTGTGCGATCCGGTGAGCTCCAGATTGGACTCGAAAGATAACACAGGCAAGGCGAGAAAAGAAACAATGGATATGAACAAATGTGTCAGGTTCAGTGGCAAGTCTGAAGAACAATTGCGGTGAAAGGGTAGATGTGAGGGTGCAATACTGCAATGCACGCGGAGTATGTACAGAGCGTACACCGATCATTGGTTCAAGTTTCAACAAACAAGCTCTTCCAAACAGGGTGCAAAATCCCAAGCAGAAACAATCAAAAAAAAAACTCGCAGTTCTAGGACAGTCTGCGATCGCCATCGGCCAACCGGATTACCGGAGCCCCCATCCCTCTACCTCTAGCTCGCTGACACGGACGGACGACGCGGCGGCCAGCTCGAGACGGACGCCTCGGGCTCACCCTATCGGCAACCACAGCAGCAGCAGCAGCAGTCACTTACAGCGGGGCCCCCAGCGGCGGCAATCTCCCGGGTCCAATCGTTTCCCGCCCACGCCAGTCGCCCCAACCTAATTTACCGGCCGCCGGGACCACTGCTCAGTGTCCTCGCTGTCGGGCTTCGCCTTCTCGTCGCCCTCATCGGCCGCCACCGCAAGGGCCTCCTCCCCCCACGAAGCGGCTCTTCGACCGGACTTGAACCTCCGCATTCCGGCTATGCCCGGCTGCTGCTCGTCGTCGTCGTCATTGTCCTCCAACGCCATCTTCCTGGACGCGCCGCCGGGTGCTCGGCAGCAGCCGTCGCACCGGAACACGGCCGCCACGCCGTGCCACCATCCGCGGCGCCGGCGCCGGCGCCGTCCGTGGCGCTCCCGGTCGGACAGGACCTTGCCGATGCACGAAACCTTGGGCGACCGCGGCTCCACCTCGTCGTCGCCCCGGCTGCTCTTGCTGCCGCCGCCGCCGGAGCGCTTGTCGGCCAAGATCCGGCCCTGCGACGGCCGGCGGCGGGAGAAGGGCGGGCGGATCTTGGCCGGGAGGCCGAAGAACGTGGTGCCGGCCGCGGGTGACGGCGCCCCCGCGACGCGCGTGGAGTTGGACCGCGTCTTGGCCGCGATGGGGTGCGCCACGACGGCGGCCGCGAACTTGGGGTTGGTGCTGCCCTTGGTGGAGTCGTCCCGTTCGTATATCGGGTTCAGCTCCGCGAACGCCGCCTCGTCGCCGATGGGGATGGTTATGGAGTCCGGCGGGAAGTCCGGGTCCGGCGGCGGTGGTGGCGGCGGCAACCGCGGCGGCGAGGCGTCCCCGCTGCCCCCCGCGATGACCGTCTCGCACGACACCTTCCTGTCCCCGGCGCCGGCGCCCGACACGCCGCACACCAGGCTCTCCAAGTCCACCTGAGGCATTGGACGCAGCTTGCTCTCCCGCCACCAAGTCCACCTCAAGGTCTAGAGATTACCAGCAGGCAGCAGCTACGAGCAGGGGGCAGCGAGAAGTGGCTGCTGCTGGGCGCTACCCTTTAAAATTCTCACGAGGAAGATGAGGGGGAGGCAAAGCACAGCGGGGCTGCTGCTGTGCGCAGAGGCTGTCCTATAGAAATAATACTAGTGACGCAGAAAATGCCACCTCTGAAACGAAACGAACTCCAAAAACGGATCTCGACTATTTGTCTCCCCAAAAACCAGTCCCAGTGAGTTGAGCCGAGTGTTCACCTACTAGTATGAACATTCAACTAGCTGAGGTTAAAAGAGGAAATGTTAATGGCACACTAACAAATAAACAAGCAAAGCGATCACTGTAAAACCTCCAAAGTTACAGGGAAAGATCCTACTTTTGCAGAGACTCATTTACCTGGTCGATCTACGATAACGGTGAAGCAGAAGAGTAGTAGCAGACAGGAGTGAGTGAGTGACCGAGGCGATTTTATGCCGATCTGGAGACCTCCGACAGAGCCCATTTTCTGCTGTGGCCCTCCCCATAAATAAGCTTAGTCTTTTCATTTTAGCGTGGAACGGCCAGTGATCCCGCTGAGACCGATCTGTCTTTTAGTTTTGCAACAGTCAGTGGCCAGCCACCCCAAAATGTGATGAACTTGTCGCCGCCGTGCTTAAAGTGTTTTTTTGCAAATAAAGAACAGTTGCGCCTGCATGATCATTCATCAGCCTGTCGACACCTGTCCTCAGTTAAAAACAACTTCACCACGTCTAACTAACATCAAGGTCAGAGAACACCGTGTCCGTGTGCTAAATAAACCTCACCCAGCAGCAACAGCAGTTATATTACAAGATTTTGAAGGGTAAACCGATAAATTTTACCGTGCAGAATAGTTCGTGGTCACTTGATCAGAAAAGTAGGGCGGGGCTTGGTGACGGGAATCAAGGCCCAGTTCTTGGCACGAGTCCTGTTCTGCTATCACATGGCGATGTCGGGCTGGGTACCAAGCAGCAGGACGCCGCGAGTGGAGCACTGGAGCACCAGGCCAATTTGTACTATTTTGTTTTCTTCGCCGCGAGCATAGCTGCAGTCTTTCATTTCATATCGTGCAAGAACCGTGGCTTCGTTTTGCTCATTCCTGATTCCTCCCAAATCCCAACTCCAAGCTTGCTAAACATGGCTGCCAGATGCACATGAGTGACCTTGCGAGGTGACTGGAGCCTAACAATACTAGGAAAGAGACACATGAGTGGCCCTTGGCCACTACAATCCACTCACTGATGGGTCAGCCTGCAGCGATCAAACACAGGGACCTCAAAGCTACATGTCACACACGCCTTTCATCTTGGTGGAACAAAGAAACGAAAAGCAGAAGTAGCCTTCTCAAAAGATGAAACATCTAAAGACTGCTGAGATGGAGATGCAAGACCAAATCTAGCAAAATTCTGTAAACCTACGAAGCTGGTTCCCTGGAACTGGAATAGGCCAAGCTGCATCTTGATTCCGAAGAGGCCCATGCTTGGACTTTGGTCAACACTAAACAGCCCCACTAGCTCCCATGGGGTCAGAATTATTGTACTCAGCGACAGACTCACATTACAAAGACAGTGAAGAATGGGGGCGAGAAACCACATTAAGATCAAGTGTCAGGTATGATAAATTGAAAACAATATCCTCTTATGAGAATCCAAATGGAATTAATTTCTGCAACTCCGAGTGCTTGCTGGATCTTAGTAGGCTAATTATATGAGCACAGCACACAGTAACCAGCACCGGAGGGAGGATTTCTGAATTGGAGAACCCAAGTAAAACCTATAGCAGAGTATTGCGTGGTCGAAAAAAAGGGGGGCAGAGTAGGGGTATATAAAGGAATTTGAAGGATTAGTAGAATCTCAACTGTACAACAATAACATTGCACAGTTCAATGCAAGTCTTTCGAGATTCAGAACAACAGTAGCGATAACCAATAATGCATTGAGCAAACTATTCAACAACAGTACATTGTAGAGTATTTACAAAAACAAATGTGTAAGCTAAATAGAGACTTGACTGTCATTTGATTTGAGCTACTTGGCACAAGATGGCCCAAGAAAACTTCAACATGGTTTCTCATAACATAATCCAGAAATTTCTAAAACAAAGAAGCTATGGATGCCAACTGTAGGCTAGTGCAATATGGCACAACAGTGAGGCTGAGCAGTTTGATTTCTACAACTGAACTTCATACCAACTACTTCATAGATCGCAAATTGCAATAGGCAATGTTATGTTGCGGATTCTAGAAATTAGCAGGAACATTAGGTGTGTTGGTTTAGCTCTTTCTGTCAACTTATCCAGAGGACCATGAACCCTGCTGCTAGTATCCTGCAATAGAAAGCTATGCTAAAAGCCAAATTGGGCTGCCAGAATGTTTGTTAAGCTTTCTCTATTCAACCCATAACACCACATGATATACTCATGAAAATTCAAGAAGATTCAGTGAGATCACATAATAAACATTGAAGGCCGATGACATTATTACAGGAAGTGAAGTGGATGTGGATAGAGATAACTGCAAATCAGCATCATGGAGTCAAAAGGCACGCTGTCACTACGAAGGGTTTTGGTTGACATTAACACTAAATTGAAATCCTTCGTGGGAAGGATCATACATGATCCGCAAAATTTTAAGCTTCTCCCAAATGATTCGATTACAAACAGAGACTCACCAATGTCTCACCTCTGCTTCTGATCTAGGATCACCTACCACATAAGACGGGAGGCCGCAAGCTCAAAAGACTCGAATATCACTCTGTAACTTGTAATCCGTCACGTCAAGAAGCTGGAAATGGGGCTCTTACCCAGTCACGGTCCGGAGGCGGGCTTGGCTGGTCCAGCAGCCGGCTGCTGCGGCGGGGGAGGAGGAGGAGGAGTCGGGGCAGTGGAAGCGGAGCTGGAGGCGGCCTGCGACTCCTCGGCCGCGGCGAGCTTGCGGAGGCGTTCCTGGAGGACGCGGACGCGGTCCTCGGTGCGGCGGAGCTTGCCCCAGCGCCAGGCGAGGTAGGCGCCGAGGCCGCCGTAGACGAGGATGTAGGAGCCCCACACGTAGGGGTACGTCTCGGCGTGCTCCTTCGTCTTCCGCCACTGCTCCTCCAGCGCCGCGATCACGCCGCCTCCTGACGCCGCTCCCGCCGCCGGCGCCGGCGACGGCTCCTGCTGCTGCGGCAGCGGCGCGGTGGTCTCACCGTTCCCGGCGGCCGCCATCGGTGCGCGCTTGTTGGTGTGCGGCCGTGTGGGTGGGGCTCGTGCCGGTTTCACTAGGGCAAGCGCGGAGTCGGGCGGGCCGGGCGAATTGTGATGAGCAAGGTGGCCCAAGTTGGCCTGAAGTTGAGGCCTACATGATTTTGGCCCTACTGGGGCGCGTGAAGAGGCCTAAAACGCTCAAAAGAAAAGGTACAAGTCCATTTTTGTTGTCTCCCTTATTATCAGAGAGGTCAGCTTTTCCTCTATCATCTAAAACAACAAGAGTGTCTCAAAAAAAAAATCTAAAACAACGAGACATCCATCCTCCCCGAACCAGTACAAACTTCCCTAGTTTTGACCCCGTTTTGATGTGGACTGACATGTGGGAGGCCCTTAGGCTCCATCCACACGTCGTCGCGCAGCGTCCATCCCCACGTGGCACGCTAAGGCGGCTCTTTCCGATGATGAGCCGGTGGCAGACACAGAGGAGTTGCCCCTTCCGCCGCCGTTGGGGAGACGAGCTCGAGGGCCTCCTTGGACGCGCTGACGGGGGACACGAGCTCGAGCAACTTTCAGGGTCCGACATCCGGTGCCCCTTCCGTCATCGTCGAGAAGGACGAGCTCTAGAGCCTCCTTATCTGTGGTGTTGGAGCACGAGCTCGATCACCCTTTGGTAGGAAGAAGGTCGGAGGACGGCAGCGGTGGGAAGAAGGTCAGAGGATACCTCGTGGCGGGGGCGGGGCAAGGTCGGAGGCCACCGAGGTAGAAGATATGTGCGCCGGATATGTGGGCCCCACATGTTAGGTCTGTCGGTGTTAGGATTAGTCCCGACACTAACTAGTAAGTTACGCTGTGATCAGCTTCTCGATGGTCGGTGCAAATGACAACACAGGGACGCGGGTTTATCCTGGTTCCGACCGCGGGGTCGTACGTCCAGCAGATTTGCGCGTGCGCGCTGTATTGATCCGCACCGGTGGTGCCTGTAGAGGGGGGCTACAAGCAAGGCGGGAGAGGAGGAGAGGCCTCCAAGTCCCTGCTAAGTGATTGAGGCAAAGTGCCAATATCAGGGAGCGAGTATGCGAATGAGAATGAGTGTAGGTGTGTAGTGATGATCTTCGTCCCCCCCCCGGCGGCCGGGCGACCGCCTCCTCCTTTTATAGACCAAGGGGAGGCGACTTACAAATGAGCCGCACGGGGTTTTACACAGTATCGTGGTACTGGCACACAACGTTTGCGATTTGATGGTGTCCTGACCTCTCAACACTTGCCGGTGTCGTGGTGGCTATATGCTGGTCGGGGAATAGCTTCGAGGGTGGCTCGCTCGGCGTACACGTCTGACCGCCATTCGTGCACCCGTTCGAGGGTCCTGCTGAGGAGGGCTCCCGGTGCTGTACAGGACCCGGCGTGGCGGCGTCCCATCGGAGCATGGCCGCACAGCACCGGGGATGGCAGCATAGCGCCCGGGATGGTGCCACAGGGCTAGGGATGTCCGCACAGCGCTGGTGCTGATCGCATAGACCCTGGTCCAGTCGCACAGTGCCCGGGATGGCCGGGCGGCGCCGCAGCTAGCGGAGGGGACGCGGCGCACGTCGCTCGTACGGCGGCGTCGGTCAGTGCGCGCGCCAGGTCGCCGCCCGTACACCCTTCGAGGATGATCCATACTCTTTCGAGGGCCTCGATGGCGGGAGCGCCCATGCCATACAGGGGGCCGGCGTGGCGGCGTCCCATTGCAACAGGGCTCCACAGCGCCGGGGATGGCTCCACAGCGCTGGGGATGGCCGCACAGCGCCCGAAGGTGATGGAGGTGACGCGCCCCGCCGGCCTTGTGTAAAGGCGTCGTCCCAGGCGGGCGGGGAATTGGTGGCCGTACTCCGTTCGAGGGCGCCGCCGTCCCCTTTCGAGGGGCGCGGCGTGGAGGAGGTACGGGAGTAGGCGGCACAGTGTCACGGAATGACACCGGCCATGCCGCACAGCACCCGCACAGCGCCGGGGATGGCTGCACAGTGCGGGTTGGCCGAACAGCGCCGGGATCTGATTCCCAGGCGGTGTCGGAGGGCCGGCGTGGCGTGGATTTGCCTTTGACCCGGGCTCCCGCGACGCGCCAGAGCATTTAATGCTCCGGTCGTGGGAGCAGGGGTGGTGTCGCGGATCGGAGGAGGTCTCGAGCGAGGCGGACACTCGCTCGAGGGGGCGTCAAGCCCTCGAGCGAGGCGGAAGATCCGCGGCACAGCGCCCGGCCCTCGAGCGAGGCGGGGGTCCGCCCGAGAAGTGCCGAGGCTGGCTATTTTGATGGGCCGCTGGGGCTTTTTGGGCCGTGGGCCCTGCCCTGGGCCGCTGTGTGCGTGGTGTGATTTACGGTTCGTGAGTTTGCTTGTTCGCTTTCGTTATTTTTCAAAAATGGGGCGATTTCCCCCGTTATTAGGGGACCCCTGTGGCTATCCCCGACAGTAGCCCCCGAGCCTTTGCAACAGTATCTGTAGGAACTTGCAGAGGCTGGTGCTTTCTGATGGGACTTTCTTCCTGCCTGGGCGTTGTGGCGTTCCGTGGGGGCGCGCTAGCGCACCCGCGGGTGTAGCCCCCGAAGCCTTGGAGGAGTGTGTGCATTCCTGCAAGGTTTTTTTGCAGCGTGCGGCCGGTGCATGGGGTGTTTATTTCAGCCGGCCTCGGCGGTGCCATGCGCGCGTACCGGTATTTGCTTGCGTTCGGGTACGTCCAGGAGGTGTATCCGTGCGTCGAGCCCCCGAGCCTGGGCCCGCTCAAGGCGATCGGGGCGAGCTCTCTGACTTGTCTGTGCGCCCCTTCACCGCCCCTTCGCGGGGCGGAGGGGTGAGGTGCTCATGACTCCCATCGAACGGGTCGCGAATCATGGGTTCCTCGTCGAGCTGTTAGCGGGTGGTTCAAGTGGACGTCCGTGCCCCGTTCGATAAGGGTCGGCTCGTGGTCCGGAGACACGTCCATAAGAGCACTTACGCGGGTGTGCTAGGCAGGGCTCGGTCCCGTTCGATTGGGACCTAGGGCGCGGAAGCTCTCCCTCGGTGGGATCCCTCGACTAGCTGCCCTCGTTGGCCTTGAACACGAACTATGGGGCGCCCCCGAGCTTGCGAGCTCGGGGTCAGGCTCGAATGCGCGCGCCCTGGTCGTCCCTGACTCTGTCAATCTGAGGCGCCTGTTCGAACCCTTCGAGGGTCAGGCTTCGAACCTCTGATTAGTAGGGGCCTTTGCGGGGTGGCACTAAAATGTCCCCATCTTGGCTTGATCTGTGAAGCCCGCTGGGCTGTGGTCGAGCCGACCCTTGAGCCACTGATCAGTAAATCCCCGCTTGAGGGGCATCTGCGGCGCCTACCCCCGACGGGCAGGTCTTGGAACCGCTGATCAGTAAATCCCCGCTCGAGGGGCATCTGCGGCGCCTGCCCCCAACGGGCAGGTCTTAGAACCGCTGATCAGTAAATCCCCGCTCGAGGGGCATCTGCGGCGCCTGCCCCCGACGGGCAGATCTTAGAACCACTGATCAGTAAATCCCCGCTCGAGGGGCATCTGCGGCGCCTACCCTCGACGGGCAGGTCTTGGAACCGCTGACCAGTAAATCCCCGCTCGAGGGGCATCTGCGGCGCCTACCCTCGACGGGCAGGTCTTGGAACCGCTGATCAGTAAATGCAGCGTTCGAGGGGCCCGGCCCTCGAATTCGTTCAGTGAGTGACGGCTCCGCCTGTTTTAGATCGTGGCATCGATCGCACCCGCGAGGGGTCGGTCCTCGAGCTCTTGGCTCTAGTCTCGTGAGGGGGTCATTCTTACTCGGGAAGGAACCCAGCCATTTAATGGGTGCAGATCGTGGACGCCGATCGTGCGAAGCGGGCGCGCCTTTTCAGGCGGTGCACCGCAGGCGTCGCGGGCGACGTGGGGGGCGGACGGGACGGGACGCCGTGCCCCTTCGGTTATTATGTCGTAATGATAGCGTGTGCGCGCGCGTACGACCGTTTCGGCGCGGCGGGGCCGGCTCGTCAGCGACGCGGGGCGCCGGTCACATTAATCGGCGCTGTGTGCGGAGTTTTCGGGGGCGTTGCTCCCCTAGATCTTATAAATCGCGGGGGGAGGCAGGGGCGAGGTCCCTTACCTTGCCATTCGCATCCATCCCCGCACGTAGCTCGTCTTCCTCTCGGCCGTGCGCTCCGCCGCTTCGGATCTGCTCGCGTTCTTTGCGCTTCCGCCGCCATCCTTGCTTCTCGCTCTCGTCCTCCATGGCCCCTCCGGTTCGAGTGGTGGAGCCTTTCCCGTGGCCCCGGTCGACGGTGACGCCGCTGGCGCTGAACGAGCTGGTGAACGGCGGGCAGTTGATGCCGGCCGGCGACGGCCCATACCCGGCGTGGATGGTCCCGCCGGCGTCGGACAGGGATCCCAACCCTCCGCACGGCTACGTCGTCAGCTTCGCCCGTCTCCACGAGCGCGGCTTCGCCGCCCCGGCGAGCCGATTTATGCGGGGGCTGTGCCACCACTACGGGGTGGAGCTGCACAACTTCGCCCCCAACGCCATCTCGCAGGCGGCTGCCTTCGTCGCCGTCTGCGAGGGATTTCTGGGGATCCCGGCGAACTGGGACCTCTGGGTTCATCTCTTTCGCGGTGAGCTCCACACCCTCGCCACGGCCGAGAAGGGGACGCGCCGGGCGGTTCGCGCCGGCGGCCTTACGCTCGCACTGCGGGACGCGCGCAAGGAGCTGTACCCACTGTGCACCATGACCTCCAACAATGCGGACTGGGAGAAGGGGTGGTTCTACCTCCGCAACGACGGCGTTGGCCTTCCGCCGTACACAGGAAGGTGCTGATGGGGAAGTCCGACGCCTGGTTTCACGGCGTGTCGCCCCCGTCGCGACAACGAAGGTTGGAGTCCCTCACCTCCGCCCTGCGCCAGCTGGCGGACGCCGGGCTGGGGGTGGCTTCGATCATCGCCAACTTCCACCACCGGCGGGTCATTCCCCTCATGGAGAGGGAGCTCTGCATCTTCGAGATGAGTGATGCGGCCAACCCCACGTCGCTGGCGTGCTCACGGCTGCTGCAGGAGCCTCTCCCCAAGGGGTACGCGGCCACACGGGCGAGGCACGCGATCAACCTCAAGGTGGTGCCGCATACCGACGACGACCTTTGGTCGTTCGCGATGCTCCCCGACGACGAGCCGGTGAGCACCGTTTTTTCTTTTTTGATTCTTGTTTCGCATTTTTTTCTTCGTCCTGACAATCCCTGCCCACAGCTGGTGACCGTCGATGCCGCCCGATCAGACCCACCAACGCCTCGATCTCAGGTCGCCGGTCGTGCCGCGCAGCAGCGGGAGCGGGACCGGGCGGCCCTTGCGAAGGAGAGAAGGATCAGGCGGCAGGAGCGCCTTGATCAGTACAACGAGGAGTACCGGCTGTGTGAGCAGCAAGGTCTCTCTCCCCCACCGGTGCTGGAGAACTCGTCCTCGGACGAGGAGGAGAGCGACGGGGAGCGGACCGTCTCTGGTAGGTGGGAACCCGCGGCGCCCCCGTCTCCGCGGGTCGAGGGGGCGGCCGCGGAATCGACCCTCGAGGCGGGCACGGTGCCGCCCGTCACCGGGTCGTCGGTGGAGGTGCCAGCGGGCACCGCGGAGGCGCCGGTGGGCGCAGTGGAGGTGCCCCTCCAGCCCTCGAGGAAGAGGAAGCGGGGCTTCTCCAGTTTGAAGTAAGTAGCATCTTTTCCCGCACGCCCTCGATTTCGAGGAACAACCGCTCATCCCCCCTTTTTATTTCGTTGTCAGGGCGTCGCCGGCCGTCCCCGATCTTGCGCCCACCAAGGCGCTCAAGTTGAGGACGTCTTTGACGACTGGGCGGCGCTCGGAGAGGGTGCCACGGGCGGCGGTGAGCATGGCAGCGGCGGGCGAGCCATCACGCACCCCGACCGCGGCCGCGGGGTCGCAGCAGGAGGTGGCGGTGACGGCCGCGATGCCGCAGCAGGCGCTGGTGCTCCGCGACCCTCATCAAGGGCGCGGGCTGGCTCATTCGGAGAGCCGGTCCATCAGGTGCCGCGAGACGGCCGAGGACCCTGCTGGTGGTGCCCCCACAAGGGGCCGGTCGAGGAGGTCATCGGGGCCAACCTCCGGGCCTACGACCGAGGTGCTGGTGATGCGGGTTGACAGCTGCGTGATGTCGCAGCGGCCGGCGCACGACGCCGGGGCGTCGACGTCTCGTGCCGCGCCGCCAGCATCTAACGCCGTCGCGTCACAGTCGGAACAGGGTTTGCGTCGCCCCGGGGTGCCGCGTACCTTGATCGACGAGGCCCAGGCCGAGCAGGCGCTGTGGCAGGAGTTCCGCGAGCACGGCGCCTCCCTCAATGCTACGCTGGCCGAGGTGCTCCGACTCCACGAAGGCCGGTCGTTCCAGCTCTTCGAGGTGAGCGTCTTTGCTTGGTTGGAGTTCATTTTCTCGGGAGGAAGCGCACGACCAGCTCCAGCGGGAGCGCACCACGCTGGGGGAGGTTCAAGCCGCGCTCCAGCTCCAGGATTCAGAGGTCACGCGGCTCAAAGGGGAGTTGGTCCAGGAGGCTGTGTCGTTCGAGGAACTGCGGCAGGCTAGCGAGGAGAAGGACGCCGCTATCCTTGAGCTGCAGCAGGCGGCCGAGACCGCGCGCGCGGCCCTCGAGACAGAGAAGAAGCAGGTCGAGGGTAAGTCGCCTCTCTTGGATTCTTCGTTTGTTGCTTGGGTTCGTCGAGATCCGCTCTCAACTTATTCGTCTTCCGTTTTTCAGGCTTGTGGGCTGCTCTCGGGACGTCAGCGACGCAGGCGGAGGTGCTCCAGGCGGCCTACAATTCCTCCCAGCAGGAGTTGGGGGTCCTACAGGAGGCAGCCCTCGAGGAGTGCCAGAGCATCGACGAGGGCAACGGGCAGGCCGGGAGCACTGTGGCGAGTCACCTCCGAGCCTTAGGCGGCCACGTCGCCCGGCGTATGCGAGGTGCGCTCCGCCTGGGGATCCAGAAGACCCTTGGCGTGGTGCAGTCGCACTACCGGGTTAACCTTGCGGCGCTGGCTACGGCCTACATTGTCGCTGACGACCTCGACGACGATGGTGCTGAGGCCGAGGTGAGCCGCCTGGACGCGCTTGCTGCTTCTGCCGCCGACATCCTCGCCGACGACTTCGCAGAGATCCTCTTCCCGGAAGCTCCCCCCGCCGGGCCCCTCGAGCCCTGAAAGCAGCTGGGCACTCAGGCCCTTAGATTGTAGTTAGGAATCGAGCCTCGTGGCTTTATGTAATAAACACAGTTTGCTTAAAGTACTTGTAAGTTTAAGTGCCATTTCGTTTTTTGTGATTGCGCCGTTCCGTCTCTCCCTGTCGTTTAGGCGAATTTCAGCTGGAATCGTTCGTTTTCACGAGTAGCGCTTAGGCAAAGTGGTGAGGGGGAAGGGCCGTATCCTACCACGAGGCGTAGGCTATCCCCGACTGACCCGTCTTCGCCCTTTGGCCATTCGCGTCCTGCGTCATTTCGCTCAAACTCCCGGGTCAAGACGTACTTGGCGCTTTTGAAGTAAAGATTTTTTGCGAAAATTGCGAAAAAGTGGGACCGTTTTAGGGGGGTCCCCCCGCAGTAGCCCCCGAGGGGGACTTGGTTTTCGGGGAGAAAACCGAGTCGCTCTTGACTTTATCGAAAAGAAAACTTTACATTTGTACAGCCGACTGGGGCGTCAGATATGTGCAAAAAGACTTGGAAATCCTTTCTAAGGGTAGAAGCGACGTAGCTGTTGGATGTTCCAAGCGTTGGTGAAGACTTCGCCTTGCTCATTCGCCAGCTTGTACGTGCCGGGCTTGAGCACCTTGGCGACGACATAGGGCCCCTCCCATGGTGGTGACAGCTTGTGGCGGCCTCGGTTGTCCTGACGCAGCCTTAACACTAGGTCTCCCTCGTTGAGGTCTCGGCGTCGGATTTTCTGAGCTTGATACCGTCTCAGCGCCTGCTGGTATCTTGCCGATTGCATCATGACCACGTCACGGGCTTCGTCTATTTGATCCAGCGAGTCTTCGCGAGCTCGCTGGTTCGAACCTTCATCGTAGCCCTTAATCTTGGGCGATCCGTATTCCAAGTCCGTGGGGAGAACGGCCTCTGCACCATAGACTAGGAAAAACGGCGTGAATCCCGTGGCTCTGCTCGGAGTGGTCCTGAGGCTCCAAATGACCGCTGGGAGCTCCTGAAGCCATTTCCGGCCGGACTTGTTCAGTCTGTCAAAGATCCTGGGCTTAAGGCCTTGTAAAATCATGCCATTGGCACGTTCCACTTGGCCGTTCGTCTGTGGGTGTGCGACAGCCGCCCAGTCCACGCGGATGTGGTGGTTGTCGCAAAACTCCAGGAATTTCCTGCCGGTGAATTGGGAGCCGTTGTCGGTGATGATGGAGTTCGGCACTCCGAACCTGTGGATGATGTCGGTGAAGAATGTTACGGCCTGCTCCGCTCTGAGGTTGGTGATTGGGCGTGCCTCGATCCATTTAGAGAACTTGTCCACGGCAACCAGCAGGTGGGTGTAGCCCCCGGGCGCCTTTCGCAAGGGCCCGACAATGTCTAATCCCCACACGGCGAAGGGCCATGTGACGGGTATGGTCTGTAGGGCATGAGCTGGGAGAAGGGTCCTACGTGCATAGAACTGGCACCCCTCGCAGGTGCGCACGACCTCGTTGGCGTCGGCAACCGCTGTGGGCCAGTAGAAACCCTGGCGGAACGCGTTGCCCACGAGGGTGCGCGGTGCCGCGTGATGGCCGCACACGCCTGCGTGGATGTCACGGATGAGTTCCCGGCCGTGGGGAATGGGAATGCACCACTGCAGGACGCCGGACGTGGCGCGCTTGTATAGCTCGCCATTAATCACGGCGAATGACTTGGCTTTCCTGGCGATGCGCCTAGCCTCGGTCCGATCTGAGGGGAGTTCCCCTCGACCGATCCAGGCGAGGTACTTGGCCCGCCAATCCTCCGCGCGGGGGGTCGGCTCGATTTCCATGGCCTCGGCTTCGTCCGCGCCGTACCCCTCGAGTAGGGAGAGCATGAACGCCTCGTTCGAGGGGTCCTCGTCCATGGGTTCCGCACCTGCTGGACTCGAGGGAGCCTCGGAGGGTTCCTCCTGATTCGAGGGGGCTAGACTGAGGTCGACAGACGGTTTGGCGACGTCTCGCGCGAAAACGTTCGGGGGAACGGTGATTCGCCCCGACGCGATCTTCGCGAGCTCGTCCGCCTCCTCGTTGTACTTGCGGGGGATGTGGTTGAGCTCGATGCCATAGAACTTGTCCTCGAGGGTGCGCACGGCGTTGCAATAAGCTTCCATCTTCTCGTCGTGGCAGCTCGCATTCTTCATGACCTGATCGATTACGAGCTGCGAGTATCCCCTGATGTCGAGGCGCTTGATGTCGGTCTCGATGGCGATTCGGAGGCCGCAGAGGAGGGCCTCGTACTCCGCCATGTTGTTTGATGCGGGGAAGTGCAAGCGCACTGCGTACCTCATGTGTTCCCCGAGGGGCGAGATGAAGAGCAGGCCCGCGCTCGCCCTAGTTTTCATCACCGACCCGTCGAAATAGAGGGTCCAGCACTCGGCCTGGATCTGCAACGGGGGCAGCTGTGTGTCCGTCCACTCGGCGACGAAATCCGCGAGGATCTGAGACTTGATTGCCTTGCGCGGCGCGTAGGTGAGCGTCTCGCCCATGAGCTCTACGGACCATTTTGCGATCCTGCCCGCAGCGTCCGGGTTACGGATGATCTCTCCCAACGGGAATGAGGAGACCACCGTGACCGGATGGGCCTCGAAGTAGTGCCGCAGCTTGCGCCGCGCGAGCACCACTGCGTAGAGCAGCTTCTGGATCTGGGGATACCGCGCCTTGGTCTCGGACAGCACTTCGCTGATATAGTACACCGGCCTTTGAACTGGTAGGGCGTGCCCTTCCTCTGCTCGCTCCACGACGATGACCGCGCTGACCACCTGGGTGGTTGCCGCGACATAGAGGTACAGAGGCTCGCCGCCTCGAGGCGGCGTGAGGATTGGTGCGTGTGCGAGCGTCGCCTTGAGCTTGTCGAGTGCCTCCTGGGCCTCGACGGTCCAGGAGAAACGTTCGTGCTTCTTCAGGAGTCGGTATAGGGGCAGTCCCTTCTCGCCGAGCTGTGAGATGAAACGGCTCAAGGCGGCCAGGCAGCCCAACACCTTCTGCACCCCTTTTAGGTCTCGAATCGGGCCCATTCGGTCGAGGGCAGAGACCTTCTCGGGGTTGGGCTCGATGCCCCGTTGAGAAACAATGTATCCCAACAGCATGCCACGCGGCACCCCGAAGACGCACTTCTCGGGGTTGAGTTTAACCCCGTTTGCCCGCAGGCAATCGAACGCAACGCACAAATCGGTAACCAGGTCGTCCGCCTTCCTGGTTTTGACGACAATGTCATCTACGTATGCCTCTACGGTTCGCCCGATGTGGTCCCCGAAAACGTGCTGCATACATCGCTGGTACGTAGCGCCCGCGTTTCGGAGGCCAAATGGCATTGTTACGTAGCAAAACATGCCGAACGGTGTGATGAAAGAGGTCGCGAGTTGATCGGACTCCTTCATCTTTATTTGGTGGTAACCCGAATAGGCATCAAGGAAACATAAGAGTTCACACCCCGTGGTGGAATCTACAATTTGATCGATTCGTGGCAAAGGAAAAGGAACTTTGGGACATGCTTTATTTAGACCGGTGTAATCTACACACATCCTCCACTTCCCATTCTTTTTCTTAACTAGTACAGGATTAGCTAGCCACGTTGGGTGGAAAACTTCCTTGATGAATCCGGCCTCGAGGAGCTTCCGCAGCTCTACTCCGATCGCCCGGCGCCTTTCTTCATCAAAGCGCCGCAGCCGCTGCTGCACGGCTCTGGAGTGAGGTAGGATATCAAGGGAGTGCTCGGCGACCTCCCTCGGGATGCCTGGCATATCCGAGGGGCTCCACGCGAAGATGTCAGCGTTAGCGCGGAGAAAGTCGACGAGCACCACTTCCTATTTCGGGTCGAGGGTGGAACAGACCCTCAGCACCTTGCCCTCGGGGGCTGCAGGGTCGAGGGGCACCTCCTTCGTTTGTTCGGCAGCCTCGAAACTGCCCGCGTGCTTGGCGGAGGAGTCGGGGCCCTCGTTGGCCAGCTTCTCCATGTCAGCGACAAGCGTTTCGTCGAGCGCCAGGGCCTCAGCGTGCTCGACGCACTCGACGTCGCAGTCGAATGCGTGCTCGATCGACGAGCCCACGGTGATGACGCCTTTTGGCCCCGACATCTTCATCTTGAGGTAAGTGTAGTTCGGGACCGCCATGAACTTGGCATAGCACGCCCAAGGATGGCGTGGTACGCGCCCCGGAACCCCACCACCTCAAAGGCGAGGACCTCCTTGCGGAAGTTGTCCGGGGTGCCGAACCAGACCGGCAGATCGATCTGACCGAGGGGCTGGACGCGCTTGCCCGACACGACGCCATGGAACGACGCCGTGCTGGGACGCAGCTGGTCCAACCCAATCCCCATCAGCCGTAGGGTGTGGGCGTAGAGGATGTTGAGGCTGCTGCCGCCGTCCATCAGCACCTTGGAGAACCGCGCGTTGCCGATGACGGGATCGACGACCAACGGGTACTGGCCCGGGTTGGGGATGCGGTTCGGGTGATCCTCGCGGCTGAAGGTGATGGCGTCCTCCGACCAATCGAGGAAGGAAGGAGGAGCCCTCTCCGCGGCGAGGACCTCGTGCCGCTCTCGCTTGCGTCGGTTGGTGGGCATGTCCACCGTCGGTCCCCCGAAGATGAAGAAGACGTTCTCCACCGCGGGGAAGCCATCAGCGTCTCCGTCACCTCCGTCTTTCTTGGCCTCGTCCTCCTTCGCGGCGACGCGGCGGTAGTACTTCTTGAGCATGTCGCATTGTTCGAGGGTGTGGTTGACTGGGGTCTTGTGGTACGGGCAGGGCTTCTTCAACATATCGTCGAATACGCCGGGGCCTCGAGGGGCCCCTCGAGGACCCTTACGGGCAGGGTCAACGGTGAGGGCCTCGTCGTCCTCGTCACGCCCGTGCACGCATTCGTCATGGTGGGGCTTCTTGCCCTTCTTGCCCCGCTTCTGCTTTTTCGCGGGCTCCTTGGACTTGCTGCCCTCTGCGGGCGCGTCGTCCAAGCGCTTTCCTTTCTTGCCATCGAAAATGGCCCCCACTGCCTCCTCTTCGGAGGCGAAGCTGGTGGCGATGTCGAACAGCTCGTTGGAGTCGACCGGCGGGCTCCTCCCGAGCTCGCGCACGCGGTCCCGAGAGGTCGTGCCTTCGAGGAAGGCGTGCACGATCTCGGACTGAGCAACGCTCGGGAGCTCAGTACAGCGCTTTGAAAAGCGCCGTATGAAGTCCCGGAGCGACTCGCCGGGCTTCTGGGTGCACGCCCGCAGGTCCCAGGAGTTCCCAGGACGCACGTATGTGCCCTGGAAGTTCCCCACGAACGTGCGGACCAAGTCGTCCCAGCTGTGGATCTGGCTGGGTGGCAGGTGCTCGAGCCATGTTCGGGCCGAGTCCGCAAGGTGCAGCGGCAGATTGCGGATGATCACCGCATCGGTGGTGGCACCGCCCAACTGGCAAGCCAGGCGGTAGTCGTTGAGCCACACACGAGGGTCCGTCTCCCCCGTGTACTTGTCGATGGTGGTGGGCTGGCAGAAACGCTGGGGGAAACTCGCCGCACGGATCTCCCGGCTGAACACTCGGGTTCCCGGGGGTTCCGATGTTGGCGAGCGGTCCTCCCGGCTGTCGTAGCGACCACCTTGTCGAGGGTGGTAGCCCGCCGCCGCTCGCGCCTCCGCGTCGCCCCTTCTCTTGGCGTTCAGGACGTTGCGGGCGTCGCCGTCGTGGGCCTGGCCGCGCGTGTCAAGGATTCGCTCCTTGACAGGCGTCCTGTCCCGGTTTGCCGGCTGCCCCGCTGCGCCGTCCGCGTGGACGGATGCCTCCTGGTCCTGCGCGCCGCCGTCGCCCCGCGCGCTGGACTGGTTGCGCATGCGGGACGCGGAGCTCTCGGCCTGCTGCACGGCCGCTTGCTCGATGAGATTCTGCGCCTCGCGGCGCAGGTTACGTGCCTCGGGCGTCGATGGCTCGGGCATGGCCCGAAGTAGTGTCGCCGCCACGATGAGTTTTTGGCTGGCACGAAGTGGCGTGTGTGGCTCGTCCACGTTGAAGTCGGCGTTGATGCGCTCGCAGGCCTGCTTCCCGGCTTCTCGGGCGCGTTCGCCGCGCGCCGAGGCTTCCCCTGCGCTGGTTGCACGCAGGAGCCGCACCTGCCGGTACTCTTCCGCGAGCTTTGCCTCGAGCTCGCGCGCCTGGGCCAGCTGCGCATTAATATCCGCATTGAATGTCACGAAACTTGTCATGCACATTGTATAAGGTGTAAATGTCTCATTTTAATATCATGTAAATAGTCAAGTGCTACATATCTTGAAATATATAATTTTAAAGTAGGCTATGTATTATCCCTAAATTCATGTTAGGATTGCCGTTAAATTTAACCAATTTTGAACTATCTTAATAAAATAGCATATGAACTTTAATCATCACGAAACTTGTCATGTATATTGTATAAGTTGTAAAGATTCCATTTTATTAATTTGCACAAGGTCAAGTGATACATATTTTCAAATATATAGTTTTAAACTATGTTATGTATTATCCCTAAATTCATGTTAGGGGATGTTGTTAAATTTAACCAATTTTGAACCATCTTAATAAAATAGTATATGAACTTTAAATGTCACGAAACTGAATATGTATATTGTATAAGTTGTAAAGATTCCATTTTATTAACATTTAGAAGGTCAAGTGATACATATTTTAAAATATATAATTTCCAAATAGGCTATGTATTCTCCTTAAATTCATGTTAGTGACACCGTTAAATTTAACACACTTTTACACCATCTTAATAAAATAGTATATGAACTTTAAACATCACAAACCTCCACATGTATATTGAATAAGTTGTAAAGATTTCATTTTATAAACATTCATAAGACCAGATGTTACATATTTTGAAATATATCACTTAGCTTAGCTTTGTAGCACTTAGCTTTGTTAATGTTAATAAAAGGTGTGTATAAAGAATTAATGTCCCTACAGAAATGTGTCTTATGATCAATGTTTATAGTGTATAGTATAATATATCTATCGAGTTTTATCTAGTTTCATGATGTTTGAAGTTAATATATATTATGATGTACCCTACTTAAAGTTTTGTGACATTCAATGTTTAAATATATTTCAAAATATGTAGCACTTGATTTTCTACATATTAGTAAAATGCTATCATAACACCTTTTACAGTGTGCATGTTAAGTTTCGTGACATTCAATGTTTAAATGTTATGTAATTGAGATTATCCTAAGTAGATAACCATTTAACGAGAACCCTAAGTGAGATATATGATAGTATATAAGCTACTTTGGAATTAAAATTTTTAAAATATGTAATACTTGGTCATGTACATGTCGCTAAAATGGAATGTTTAGACCTTATATATCGTGCATATCAAGTTTTCGTAACATTTAAAGTTCAAATACTATTTTATTTATATCATTCAAAATTAATAAGTATAATTGAAGTAATCATGTCACGCCAGACACCATCAAGTAATACATATTTCAAAATTCTATACACTATAGAAGTATCATGAGAGCCCTAAGTGGGATATATGGATAATACATAGCCTATTTTAAAATTATGTAATTCAAAATATGTAGCACTTGACTGTTTACATGATATTAAAATGAGATCTTTACACCTTATACAATGTGCGTGGCAAATTTCGTGACATTTAATATTTAAATGATATTTAATTGGTATCATCCTAGATTGATAATAATTTAACGAGAGCCCTAAGTGGGATCTAGGGATAATACATAGCCTACTTTAAAATTATGTAATTCAAAATATGTAGCACGTGACTTTTTACATGATATTAAAATGGGATCTTTACACCTTATACAATGTGCATGGCAAGTTTCGTGACATTCAAAGTTTAAATGATGTTTAATTGGTATTATCTGAGATAGATAACCATTTAACGAGAGTCCTAAGTGGGATATAATGATAATACATAGCCTACTTTGAAGTTAAATTTTTTAAAATATGTAATACTTAGTCTTGTAAATGTTACTAAAATTGAATGTTCAGACCTTATATAACATGCATATCAATTTTTACGACATTTGGAATTCAAATACTATTTTATTTAGATGGTTCAAAGTTTATAAATTAAATTGGAGAACCTCCTGCCACGCCAGCCTACATGGCGCGGCACCATCACGTTGCCGCGCCGATGCATGTGGCGCGGCAGGAGGAGGCCTCGTAAGCCCACCGTGCCAGCGTGGCGGGCCTGCCGCGCCGCTGCATGTGGCGCGGCAACGTTATCCTGCCGCGCCACGCGGGTCGGCGCAGCCAAAACGGTTAGATCTGCAAATAATATTTTTGAGGTGTTATTTTTAAAAATAATTAAAAAAAAGGTTAAAATTAAAAAAAAATCCTCTATGTACCTGTCCACAAAGCACTTGGTAGATAAAGGGCTTTGGTATATTTCCTCGTGAATGGCCTTCCACCTCGCGTACCAAATTGCCCACATAATCACCACCACTCGCGTGCGCTGTGAATAGGGCCAGAAACTCGTGAGCTGGCTCGACTCGTTCATAGCTTGGCTCGACTCGGCTCGGCTCGATCAATTTTTTAACGAGCCGAGCAACTGTTTTTGCTCGTTTTGTTAACAAGCTAGCTCGAGCCAGCTCGCAAGCTACTCGCGAGCCAAACGAGCTAGAAAATTCTAATTTCAACATAGAAAACTGAGCTATCAAAGTTGAGCCGAGCCATTGGAGCTACACTAAACTTTCCTAAATGCTTCATGTGTGACTAATTTTATCATTTACAACTTTATAATTATTATTTTTAAAAATTTTACATATGCTCAAATGTTAATTTTAAATTTACATACAGCTCGCAAGCCAAACGAGCTAGCTCGAGCTACTAACAAGCCAAACCGAGCCAACCTTTTTGCTCGTTTTGTTAACAAGCCGAGCCGAGCTGGCTCGTTACCTTAACGAGCCAGACCAAGCCGAGCTGAGCCAAGCCGAGCTGGCTCGGCGTCCGGCCCTAGCTGTGAATGCGAGAGTGTCTGCAACATTGCCGACAACCAGCCCTTGGCATCTGGCATAGTGTTGTAGCAGCTCAACAATCTCCTCCCCTTCTAGTGTCAAGACGCATCTGGCCCTATTACCTTTGTGATAGATGAAGGAGGCAAAACACGGACTTTTTCCAAAGAAAAGAAAAGCAAGTTTGGCCACAGGTAGGCCGAATAGAAAGCTTCAAGCGATAGCGGGCTAAAAGTTTATGGGCCGCCGCCAGCCTTTATGGATATGCAGCAGATTCTTCTGTTTGGCGCGTCAGCTGCTGCCTGCCTGCCAGTCAAGCTGATGAAGCTGTTCGCCGTCAGAGCTCCTTCACATGGGGTAACCGGTCAGGCACGTGCTGCAGCAGCAACAGCAGATCTATCGTGGCTATTATTATACACGAGCACGAGCTCGATCCACACCCGGATCACGGGATCAGCATTCAGGAAGTTTCACATTACTGGCGCAATAAGAAATCTATTACGCCCATAATTAACCATCATGACGTTCAATTCCACTAGGTGCCTAGCCGTGCTTCCATCGTTTACGTCTCAAGAATGCAAATGTCACTCGCATGTTAACCCATGACCGTATTCTTTATGATAAAGAGAGAGAGAGATATTCGTAGAACTAGTAAGATCTTGTTTAGTTGGGTGGATAAATTTATCAAAAATGTCACATCAAGTTTATCGATGCTAATTAGGAAGGCTAAATATGATCTGATTATAAAACTAATTACACAAATGTATTGAAAACCGCGAGGTAAATCTATTAAACATAGTTAAGCTATCATTAGCACATGTTTATTATAGCACAACTTTGTTAATCATGATCTTATTAGGTTTAATATATTCGTCTCGCGAATTTATCTGAAGTTATAAAATGAATTTTTTCGTTAATCTATATTTAAAATTCTTATTTAGTGTGAAAACATTCTATATGATAGATGAATAGTAGATACGGAGCTAACCCAAACCTAAATGGCAATTGATCAGGCTCGGACGTCTGGTTCGTCAACGAGTCATCAGCATGGCTTGTCAGTGTCCCAGCGAGCGCACGTCGAGGGCCGTGCCTCGACGCCGCCGCAGCGGTGAGGGAGCCGTGTCCCTTGGGAGGCATCTGGCTCGGAACGGCGCGGACCGGGTCGAGGAGAATTGTTCATCATCACGGGCCGTGCGTGGTGACACCCGGATGCCGCGGGACGGGGCCGGGGCGGACGGCTCCCCACCCATCCGCGTCGTCGTCAGGGCGGCGACACTTGACCAGGTTTTGGGCACGTCTGGGCTGTCACTGTCAGTGGCAGGACGGTTGCTGAACCAGTCTTGGGGGCTACTCGACCGCTAGGACTGCTCTCTACTGTACTCCTGTGCTTACTTTGGCTTTGTCGCCGGGCAATCCATCGGCATCGGCGTATATCCTTGGGCCACATCAGACTATCCGAGCCAAGGATTTGGTATTAGGCCGCTGGAACGTCTTATCCGATACTCTCCGGATCAGACAGACAGTTGAGCTTCTCTGCCTCCACCGCCGCCGCCGCCGTCGCCAATTTTCCTCCATGCCTTCATCAAGTACACTCGGCGGTGGAGGCAGAGAAGCTCAATGCCTCACCGAGGGTCGCCCACGCTGCTATGGACCGAGATGGGCCACTCGGCCTGCTACTGTGTGGCCTGCCAGAGAGGATGGCTGTTGGATTCATCCTGGACGGCGCAGATGCGGTGACTGCGTAGTGCAGTCATTCTGCCTGATGGTAGAGGATCTCGATCCGTTCGTCGCACGCCGCGCCCGCTCTCCACTCCACCATCTCGCGCGCCTCCCCTCCCCACCCACAAACACTCCCCAAACCCTTCCTCCCCCGCGCGCGCTCCCGCTCCCTACTTCCCCACCCCAATGGGCAATTGCTCCCCGTCCCCGCGCCGCCGCCGCCGCCCGGAGGAACCCGGGTCCCCGTCGCTCGATGGCGCCGTCTCCGCGCCCACCGTGACGGTCAACTCCATCTCCGTCTCCCCCTACGCGCTCGCCAGATCCCCCTCCGTCTCCGCCGCCGCGGTCGACGCCGAGGACGCGGGCGTCGTGCGCGTCTACGGCTCCGACGGCTGCCCCGTCGCGTGGCGCCTCCGCGTCGCGCTCCTCTACAAGGCGGCGGCGCCCCTCCACTTCACGCCCTCCGAGGCGGCCCCGCTCGGCCGCCCCGTGCTCCGCCTCTCCGCCGCCGACCCGGAGGTCTGCGGCACCGCCGACGAGCTGCTGCGCCAGGTGGACGCGCGCTTCGAGGGCAAGCCGCGCGTCGCGCCGCCGGAGAGGCCCCGCGCCGCGTCGCCGGCGGCCGCGGCCGCCGCGGAGGTCGCCGAGCTCGTGCGCCTGCAGCACCGCAGCGCCGAGCGGCACCTCGAGGGCGTGTCGGCGAAGGTGGCGGAGATGGTGAAGAAGGGGAAGAAGTCCGGGAAGGGGAGGACCGTCGTGGAGGCCGCCGAGGTCAGGAGGCTCGGCAAGTGGTACGGAGACGCGATGGAGGTGATGCTGGAGCACGCCAGGATGGAGGAGACGCTCATCTTTCCTGATATACAGAGGGCATCATTTCCAGGTCGATTTGATTTGAGTTTGATCTTATTTGTTAGATTGTCCTGCATTGCGTTATGAGAGGTTTTTTTTTTGGGCATTGCGTATTGAGAGGTTTGGTGCATTTGGTTGTACTTGTTTTTGCATGATTTTGCACCTAAATACTCGTTGGTTAAGGCGCATTGGTAATTTTGGGATCTATGGGGCGTGTTTAGCGTATTTCTGCATTCACCACTTCCTGTCGTGCAAAAGGAGGGCCATCTGCGTTTAGATAAGTCAATTTGATCCTTCCTTCGTAGTTCCAGTCTATTTTGGGTAGTTATTTTGAGGAGTTGGTCATTCGTAGTTCCAGTCTAGATAGATGATAAAGATGGAGGGTTTCTTTTTCTTCCTCTACGAGTCTGTTCCTGGTTTTTCTTCCTCTACGAGTCTGTTCCTGTACTTTGACACATAGCTGTGCAGGCTCCCTTTCTTCTTTCTGATTGGTAAAGGAAGCTAACAAAGTATTACAATGTCGTGTACTAGAGTTCTGGGTGTCCCCAAGAGAAAAAAACAAACAAACCTGGTTATGTGAGGATCAGGCTCACTGCCTCCAGCTCCCAAAGGGGGAATCATTCCGCTGCACCAAATGCCAGTCTTGGCATCTTCGATCCAAGATATTAGTTGCTCATTTATTTAATCACCAAGTGGTTGCATCCTGATATGATTAGGTTGTGATCTAATCTGACGCTAAGTATTTTGTGTCACAGGAGTATGTGATAAAGTTAATGAGCAGCATGGGAGGCACCTGCCAATGATGAATGGAATCAAGGAGGATATAAAAACACTGCTGACATTGGAATTAGGCAGCCCCCTGTTCCATGAAGTGCTGGTCAACCTTTCGGTTCGCCTCAAAGCTTTACAGGTAGTCTCTGCTCATATTATATCCACTATCCAGTTAATTGCATCTGTCTGTTCTTCATCTGCCAAGATCTTTATAATTCTGACTCTGCGTTGCTTGTGAAACTTTTTCTAGTTCAGAATATACACTATTATTAGGCTTTCTGGTCGTGGAAGCTAGTATTTAGGTTTGAATGCCATGCTTGAAAGAATAGACAAGGGGTCATAGGTGTCTTTAGAAGTGTACCATATGTCAACTGTTTAGTGTTAGGAGGTTGTTATTGCAAACTTCAGCTTTTGTACTAACTTGCAAGGCTTCTCTACTGCCTTCAGGCAAAAGTGATAATTTGTTGGTGTGGATGCTATCCTGTCCTAATCCTGTATCCCTTTAGCAAATAACCTGTCATGAGATATTCTCTAGAAAAGGGGTAACCGAAAGTGATACGGACTAGAAGAATGATGAGGGACCATTCACCATGTTACCCTGAGGATAAAATTGATTCCTTTCCTCCTCCCGTGGGAAAGTATGTCATATTGCACTACTGTACACTTGCACTTTTCATTACTAGAAGATCATGTAGGTCCTGGATAAGGACCACTTCCAACCTATTATTGCTATAAAACTTGGGTGGCCTGTCAAGTCTGATCTGGATTCATCACCATGGCTACTTCATTCAGAGTTATCTTCACAGTTCTGAGATGGAAAGGAAAACTACCTTGCAGCCGGTTTGATCTGTAAAAATGGCACTGTTTGAGCAAAAGGTTGCATGGGAAATTTAGCTTATTGTAATTGGATAGGAAGCTGGCACCTGGCTTTAGCATACAGTGTTTCTTTATATTGGAAATTTGGAGGGTGTGTAGTGAAAGCTCAGGGGAAAAGGTAGGGTGCAGCCTGGCCCTAGCAATTAAGAACTTATTGCTTTGCATGATTATAAAGGTTTCAACATTCTATGCTCGTTACAGCTGGACCCTATTCCACATGTTCCTACCAAGCCTTTGAAAAGACTTTGGCCAGGCCTGGACACCATTCATCACATATGGTGCAATTGTCATGAGCACTTCTGTTTCATGGATTCATCTCTATCTCTTTGATTTTGACTTGTGACAACAGGCAAGAATCCTTGTTCCAAACTTGAGATTGGTGATTGCACTTACTGTGTAGCTTATGTTGCTTTGAGTTATTTACTGATAACATGGGTTGATAAATGGTCATGCACAATTGACCAGCATAGGCTCAGAACCAGCTAACGTTTGACCCTTATCGGCCTTTGAATTTGTTTCAATATTTTTTAATATAGCACTATGAACAGATGCATATACTACCTCAGTCCATAAATATATGTCGTTTAGGACAAGCAAATTAGTTCATTTTTGAACTAACTTGTCCAAAACGTCATATATTTATAGACAGAGGGAGTACTTGAATTGATAATAAGAAACTTGTCTGTAGAATATCTGAACCATTTGGAAATGAAGTCATGAAGTATGATTGGTTATAGATGTGACATTTATAAATCACATTTGATTACTACTGGTACTTGACTGGTTACCAAATTTCTGTCAATAATACCAATCTTGTCTGAAATTTTACCTAAATTAAACATATCTGGACTCATCCTGTAATTAACTCCTTGATAAACCATTACAACTCCTAGACAGTGAGCTTGTTGTAATTTCATATCCCTTTCACCTCATGTTTGCTGTATATTTTATTTGCGGCAGGATCACACAAAAGAACACTTCAAGGAAGAAGAGAGTGACATGCTCCCAAGGTTAGAAGGAGTACGGCGGATGCAGCGGGAGGAGGGGAAGGTTTCTGACAAGTCTAGTTCTGCATGGGCTTCAGAGGCGGTAGCTACAATGGAGGTGACACACTCGAAGCTCTTCCCCTTCTTCATGACCGGTCTCCTTCCGCAGGAGGCTATGCAATACTTAGACCTTGTATGCCGATGCACGAAGAACACACGGCATCTGGTCTCCATGCTTAGATCCCTTGCGGAGCGTCTGGAAGATGCGAACCCGTCAATTATACACAACAACCCCACAAAACTGTATGAGCATCTCCTTGTAAAATCCCCATAGGCCTCAAACCCGGTATGTCCCACTTAAGTTGTGAATGCTAACCCCTTCTTTTCTTGTCTGGAGTGCAGCTAATGTATTTGGGTTATTTGAACGGTTGTGAAAGCGTGTATAGCTTATTGTGTTATCCCAGCGTGTGTAACTACACGGGAAAAAAGAATGAAGTGATTGGAATGGGAATGATTGTTTTCTAACCTACTTTACTGCAAGAGATTATTTCTTGGTGCTCTAGGTTGACGCTCTAATTCACATTTCACAGTGAAGCATGTTGCCATGCTCACAGCTTCACGTGCTCAGATCTGATCTGGTTTGAGATGTATATATGTATAAATATGTAATGTATGTAGAGATCTGTGAAGACTTTGGTTTGACTTCAGATATTCATTTTATCATCGTTTGCAAGTTAGTACAAGAGTACCCTGATTGAAATCAGGCATCAAGGATCCCCATGGTAACACTTCGGTAAAAAAAAGATGTTTATTTCCTTCGTATTAAACGAGACATTGAAACGAGAAATTCAAAACCTCTGCCAAAAAAACAATGAAATTACGGAACCATGTCGGATCAAATAGTGTGACACTAGTTCAGGTCCCTTGCTCTGCTACTGCAACGGATTCAGATTCCTAGCTGATCAATAAAACCTCAGAGTAGGATCATGGCCACCACGCCTGCGACGGAGGAGAAGGCGGCGGTCCACGAGAAAGACAGGGCCGCCGCGGCGATGCTAGTGTGCGATGAAGGCGCGATCATGGCGGTGACCACCGGCCGAGTCGACGACGCCGTGCCTGGCGGGGTGGCACCGGACACCGTCGCGCCATCGCCAGGCGATGGCGGGGCCATGGCGGCGGCGGCGGGAGCTTCGGGTGAGAGCGCGGCGGGCGCCTTGGACGGCGGCAAGGTGGTGGCGCCTGGCGCCAGTCCGCGGCGCGTCGGCTGTTGACGCGGCCGGCGCCGCGAGCACGGTGGCGGCCACGAGGAGGGCCATGAAAATGCAGAGCCTTCCACGCGAAGCCATGAGAGGACGTACAACACAGAAGAAGAAGAAGAAGACGGGTTTTTGCTGATCGATGAAAGGTTGATCGTGCATAGCGGCAAGAAGCATATATAGGAGGCCGTGATCGTGCGTTGCATGGAAGGGCAAGATTCTGTACACAATACAAATACGGTAAGAGAGAATACGAGACCTTCGTGAATCGTGACGCAATCCATGGCTGCCTTTCAGGCGGTACGCGTGGTTGATAGTAGTAGTACATGGCAATGTCTTCTGGCGAGCTAGCGAGGCCGGAGATTGCCTTCCTATTCAGGGAAGGATTTTCGGAGTCGTGCTGGCCTTCCTATTCATAGTTCCCTTTTTCTCCCCGTGACTATATGAACCTAACTCATGTTTATGCTGGAGCACCCTGTAGAAATTGCAGTTGAAACAAATTGAATCCTATTTGTTAGTATTTGGATACTGCCAACCTCAGTCCTCAGGCAGCACTAGGTGCAATTTGGCAAATGTGCAGTGTTTAAAGAAAAAACAGAGAGATAGCAGAAATGAAGCCTCAGTTATATCGTGCATCAGATAGCAGAACATAGGTAACAACTGTACTTTAGGGAATAATGCATCAGGATTTGATGTTTGTTTCACACACAATATATATTCTTTTTTATAACTCAACCGTAATTTTATCAGATTACAACCTGCACACGATCATTTTACTGATGCCGATAATCGAAAGAACGCTCTCTGAGATTTCACTACATTGCTAGCTCACCTGGAAAGAATCTCGTTAGCAAAGCAACGTGCCAACAATTGTTACGAAATGGCCCATCACTAGCTCACCGGGAATCTACTAGGTGCAGTCGTCAAATCCTTCATCACTTGCATGGAGCAGAATCTGCTTCACCTTGTCAAAGATCTCCTGGATCTGGTTCCTGGAGTGCAGAGGAGAAGGGTACATGCAGGCGCAGTCGAGCCTCCCATCCCTGATCGAGTCGAACACGCCGATCGACGGGCCGATGCCGTGCACGGTGGCGCAGCAGACGCAGTCCTCCACGCCTGCCTTGCCCTGCAGCTCGGCCATATCGGCGACGACGGGCTCCTCAAACACGGAGACGAGCGCCGTCCGGAGCGCCCCCGCCGTCGTCAGCTGGGGGTTCTCGATGGCCCGGCACATGAGGAAGTTGAGGTCGCTGATATCCGTGAGGTGCTTCTTGTTGGTCTTGGCGCTGGTGTACGAGTCGTGGCACCTCTTGGCCAGCTCCCACAGGCCTTCCTCGCCGTGGACCGAGTGTGTGTTGGTGATGGCGGAGTAGAAGAACCCTGCAATGTTGACGACGCGCGACGCGACGTTAATGGTGTCCGCATTGCGACATTCGATGAGCTTATTGTTGGAGATGACACTCACCAACGTTGTGATCGTCCAGGGCTGGCTCAAGAAACTTGCGGCAGTTGATGAGGGTCACGACGGAGTATGTCTCCTGCTGGCCGCTCTCTAGCGGCTTCGACTGCCGCGCGGCGAGCATCGTCGCGGCGGTCATGGCGGAGCAAAGCTTCACCCCGTTCTCCTTGCACGCCTAGAGGACAATGAGCAACTTATGAATCTATATATGCGTGGGCGCGTGGCCAATGCAGTTTAGAAAGCCTAGAAAAATGCAATGGCACAGGACAGTGGACAGGACAGGAATTCGAGCTCACATCGAGCAGCCTCGTCGTCTCGTCGCGGCCGAGCGCGAGCCGCAGCATCTGCGTCGACCTCTCCGTGCCGGTCTCCACGAACGGCAGCGTGGACGTGCGCAGCCCGTTGATGGAGTAGCCCACCATGTCCAGCCCGCGCGCCCAGAACGGCTTCCAGGTGTCCCGCTGCGGGATCCTCTCCTCCAGCGCCGCCTCCGCCGCCGCGTCCTCCGGTGCGCTCTCCGCCTCCCCACCGCCTCCCAGCAGCACCAGGAGCTCCCTCGCCAGCGCGTTCGCCGCCGAGCGGTCGCACGCGACCGTGTGGATCCGGACGAACAGCGCCGCGCCGCCGGCTGCAGGTGGAAGCTCGTAGAGCGTCGCGAAGAGAACCGGGGCGTCGTCGGAGGACTCAGGGTTGGCCCATGGGTTGCGGTTGAGCTCGTGCTCGAGGAGCGCGTCGAAGTCGGCCGCGGACTGCGGCGCGGGGAGCGGGTCGAGCGGGAGCAGCGGTGGCGGATGCGGCGCGGCCGACAGGAAGGCGAGCGTCGGGCCGGATTGGTCGGTCCGGATGCGGCCGCGGAGGACGGGGTGTGCGTTCTGGAGGGAGCACAGCGCGGCCTGCGCCGCCGCCGCCGATTCCGCCGCGGCGCCGCGGGCGAGGTGGAGCGCGAGCAGCGTGGTGCCGGTGCCGCCCGGCACGGCGCGGCACCAGCTGTACTCCGTGCCGCCCGGCGCGCGGGTGCGCCACTCGAGCTCGGCGTCCGCGCCATCGTTCGCCGGATCCATCGAGGATAAAGGGACGCCCGGGCGCCGACGCCGCTGCTCTCGCCGCGAGTGTGCGGGTGAAGTTGGATCGGAGACGGAGAGAGATGACGTGCAGGATTGGTGGTTGTGGTCTGATGTGGCTGGTGGCGGTGGCTCTTGTCGCATTGCTCGTCGGCTCGCCAGTCAGCACCTCGTTCCGTGGCCGCCTCTGCTGATGGCGAACCGACGAGGCGTTGCTGTCGTGCTCGACGCTCGCTGCTCCAGAGAACAAGCTCGTGCCATGCCGTCCGGTCCGGCGAGGCTGCGACGATCACAATCACGAGGCAGTTCCCGCTCGTTCGAGCAATCGAGCTCCATCTAACCTGAGTAGCTAATATTTTTAGCACGAGGGGTTTCACGTTGCTGCACTAACAGTGATCTCAATTTGCAAATGAAAGATAGGAAAGGCCCAAATGAAACTGCAGAAACGCAGCGCCGCCCTGGTGTTATCTGAAGCAGGCGAGCTCTCTGCCTCCTATCAATTCAAGTCACCATATGAAATCAAGGGAATCATATGCCATACATATGCTACGTCAATTCAATGTTTGAATAGAGAACAGTTTCTCCTTTATTAACCGAAGCGACTTTGAAACAATGCAGTTTAATCCAATGACCATGCAGAAACAGAGCGCAGGACTCTAAATACTTTTTACTCTATGATTAACAGAAGGTACAAGCGTGTTGTCAGAAAAAGAAGGGAAAATGCCGAGCTCTCGTTCAGCAACAAAACAAGAGAATAAAATGGAATCCCCTCTGGTCATCAAACTGACATGTCATTCTAAGTGAAGGTTCCAGCTGAAAATATTTTGCTCAATTTTTACCAGCTGACAGAAAGTTAGGCGCCATGATCTCAAGTAGACCCTTGGGATTGTCCACATGAACCCAGTGGCCAGAGTTGGGTAAAACGTGAAGTGACACCTTCCCTGCATCAGGCTTCGACTCCCTCTTTGCCAGTGCCTTTAGCCTTTGAACATCATCAGGGTCCCATCGGTCGCTGCGCTCTGCTTGTACTATTGCAATCTCCAAATCCTTAGGTGGGTTCTCCAGCAGTGCCCAGTAGCTCCTTTCCCTTAAAATGAGAAACAATTCATGTCATTATGACAAAAGCATAGGTCTGCCTGATGTTATTTATTCATGTCATCAGGAAATACTTGTCCCTCAAGCATAGTACACACAGTTACATGAGAACTTCACTAATTAAAGATGGACGAGGTATAAAACAGGAAAGGTGTATAGTCGTTAGCAGTAAAAATAAACCAAAACTTACCTGTAAGAATTAAACATGTCTATGGCAGCCTGAAGATCGAAAGCCCAGGTCACATGATCATTGTCCTTCTTTAAGTTGGTGCCAATCCATTCTGAAAGAGACTTTGAAAATCCAAGGCTCAGCATGTGGTCGACAACCCACCTGGTGGCACACAACCGAAATTTAACATTAAGGAAACAGACACAGGTAAATCATTTAAAATGTGCAGTTCCAGAGGTTCATGCTAAGTGTCTAGAAATGTCCAAAATATCTCCCATCCTTGAACAGTAAGGTTGCTTGCCTGATTCAATAGTACACAAAAAATCAATAATGCTTCAGGCATCAGAGCAAATTTTAAGTTTTCAATGGATTACAATTCTGCTCACTGTTCCTCACAATGATTATGGATTTGATGAAGCACCAGAGACTCCTAGGATTTAAGTTTCCTTCCCTTAACACATACTCCCATTATCACTTATGAACATCAACAAACGAATCATACAGGGACACATGAAATTTCAAGTTGATAAATTTGCTGTCAAACTGTCAAAATTATGCATCCATCCACACGGTTATAGCCTATGGTTTTACAAAAGTATAGTTCTGGATCATACTCCCTGTTTCACAACTTATTCTCCATTTTTTCCACATTCTCTTTAAGTGATTTCAGAGTGCAAATCTGTAACTATGTATCCATGTAGCTATATAAACGCATCAATGTTCCACATTCTCTTTAAGTGCATGCTGTTTCAGAGTGCAAGTCTCTATCCACGTAGCTATATAAATGCATCAGGTAGCAAGAATGACTATCTCATCAAGGGAAGGGAAGAAATAGTACTTGCGTGATGGAAGTGAAGAAGGAAGACTCGCTAGCGTTTGCAAAACCCGTTCAACTTCACCATCACTGTTATCTGTTAATACTTGCCCAGGGACAGAATCTAGGACCCAGAGCTGTTCTGCATCAAAGAAAAATATAACATAGTCATACATAAGATGTCATCGTAGCCAGTAATACGAGCTGTAGGCATGAACAACTACAACCACCCAATGCCACAAATAAAGAATTTGTTTACAGAAAAGAATCATAATATGCAATTGTCTTTAAGAGTTGTGCATTCATGACAGAAGAAGCAAAGAAACTGTCTGTAACGGTAATGTGATGTTAGACTCAAATTCCAAGTACACAATTCAAAGAAATGTGCTTAGTCTTAGCCTATAGAAGCATGAAATTCCAGTTTCCACCTTAACTTTGTCATTTCATCAGTTAAACCACAGTGAGCTGTTAATTCCAATTACAAAATCAAATAAACAATATGTGAGGATTGCAGAAGAACAATCTTAGAACAAGCAGTGCCAAAACTGGCAATAACTCCTTGCACCTGTTTGGGAAGAACAGCCGGCTCTCCATACACACCACGTGAACAGCTCTCCGCGAAATCTAGCGCAACCTTTCCACCCATAGAGTGACCCACAACAACATCTGGCCATGGCCAGCCACGGGCCTTCACCAAATCAGCAAGATCCTTCGCGGCAGTCGACATGTTGTGGGGTGGGTCGAATCCCTTAATCCCGGCCGACCTGCCATGGTTCCTCAAATCCACGAGAACCATCCTCCACTCTGCACAGGAATATAAACACACTCAACAGTCAACACCATACAATTTAGTTCTACAACTTCCTGTACGGCTGTACTTCAAGAGAAATCGATGAACCATATTTCAATGGACATCATGTGCCCAGTACATGAAAAATTAGGGGAAATCAAATTAGTGTGCTCATTGCATACAAATTGGTGTGCTGATTGCATAAATAAATCCAGTTCTATAAGGTCCTATTCAAGAGAAACTGATGAAGAACAATCGATGGAGATCATGGGCACTATAGAGAACAGTGGGAATTAGGAAATTGGTGTGCTGATTGCATAAAAATTTGAGACCAGCGTATACCGTCTGAAGGGCAGCGGTCATGGAGCTCGGAGGCGAGGGTACGCGAGAAGGAGCGCCAGTTGCGGCCGGAGCCGAGGAGGCCGTGGAGGACAAAGGCGGTGGCGGTGGGAGGCTTCTCGGGCGACAGCTGGATCTCGTCGAAGGCGAGGGTTTCGGTCTGGTGGGAGGCGTCCGAGTGGACGGGCGAGGAGAGGAGGAGGCGCCATGGAGAACACCCGGAGGAGGACGAGAGAAAGCGCGAGCGTAGGGAGGACGATGCCCGGAGGGACGCCGCCATGGCCGATCGCGTCGCGGAAGCCCTGGCCAAGGCCGCCACGCCAATGTGAAGCAGCAGCGATAGTTCGGGACTTCAGGCCAAAAAAATTCAGAAAGAAAAGAAAAGAAGAAATCAGGAAAAAAGAGAAGAAAAATATTGACAGCTGTGGGATTTGAACCCACGCCCTTTCGGACCAGAGCCTAAATCTGGCGCCTTAGACCACTCGGCCAAACTGTCATTTGATGCTAATCCTACTCTGAAATATGTCTTTATAGTCTACAAACTTCAGACCACCCCTGGATGGTTTGACGAAACTTTAGGCAAGCGGGCCACTAAACCTCGTGAGGCCGAGCAGTTCGCTTCAGGTCCATCAGCATATCCTTTCGAGAACCCTTCGTGTCCTCACGATCACGAATGAGCACACTGCTGCTCTGGGTGCTCTAGTTTACCTTTGCTGTCCTGAATCGAATCTCCACTGGTCCTCAGTCCTCACCCAGCGCAAAGCTTCCAGCCTTGCACACGGAACTGCAAGCCAAGATGTTGCTGACCCGTCTCTCCAGCTCGTCCTGTTCGTCGACGGCGCTGCAAAGGCATGCGTGCACCACCGCCACCGGCAAGGCCCTCTTCCGCGGCGCCGGGTGCTGGAAGAAGCGCGAGAAGCTCCCCGGCTTCAGAGCCAGAGTGGCCGTCGAGCCACCGTGCGCCACGCTAGGTAAAGGCGGCATTGTCCCGGCCGGCAACGATGACGACGGGGTCAACCTCGGCACCGTGAAGCTGCCTGGCAACATCGACATCGCTCGGTTTGAGAGCCTACTCTTTCAGGTCAGCGTTCCCGCCTTAAAAGCCACAAACGCCATGCTCGAGGCCGTCGACTCTGAAACTGACCGTGTTCTGTTCTGAACTCTGATGCTGTTTTGCTGGCAGTGGGGAAACAGCCTCTGCCAAGGCGCCAACCTGCCGCTTCCGGTGCCTCTCAAGGTAAGGGGGGGAAATAGAGAAATGTTGATAATTTGAGATGACTCGTTGCTCCAGATTTCGTCACCTGATGGGAGATTTTCATGTGCGATCAGGTGGACAAGATTGAGGGCGGGATCAGACTAGCGTTCATCGCAGTGGACGACGGCGCTACGCAGACGCTGGTTTACATCGACTGCCTGGTTTCTCAGGCTCCGGACGGCTCCGGGCTGGTGTTCCGAGCGATCAGGAACGGTCCTATGAAGGACAAGGAGCCACCTGGGGAGCCCAGGATCATGAGAAGCCTCCTTCAGGCTCTCCAAAAGTCTATTCAGATTGCACAAGTTTGACAGCGTAACAAATGAAGGGCTGAAATTATTTGTAACTGTTAATGACGAGAGCCCATTGAATCATGTTATTCTAGTTCTCCTCTCTCGGTCACTTCAAAGAAATGAAGCTATAAGTTACTTTGAGGAAGTTACAGGAAATAGGACCATATGGTCCAGTATTTCTTCATTATTGATGACCATTATTACGAGATTCCAGTAGCTATGCCAAATTGTCAATTGATCCAAGAAAGGAAGACAGGTTACACATACTCCAACAGAAAGAAATGATGTCTGACTGAATCTAACAGCAGGAGCATCTCCCATACATCACTTTTAATAAGTACACAGGAATCAGTGTCAAAACAGGCTGGAGAAAAAACAGCCTAAAACTCAGCAAGTGCAAACCCCCCTATATCTCAAACATCGCGAGGTAACATCGCACTTATGATGACGAACAAGCTTCCAGCTTTGGGAGAATGCTGCGCCATGCATCAGCTATGTCTTTAGCTAGCTTAGCCTGCCCTTTGGCAAATTCATGGAACGCAAGTCCGATATCAGCTGTTTTTTGCTCCTGGAAACGAGCGAGTTCTTCATTCATTATTCTAACTATGTGTTCAAACTTCTTCGTAGCCTCCTCGCTGTCTGCTTTCAACTGCGAGAACAAGAAGACATTAGTGAACAAGAACTCTAAACTTCATGCACGACTAAAATTCCTCAATGAACAATTACTTGCCTCTCTAAACTCAGATTCTACTTCGGCGTATTTGTCAGGGTTCATGAACTTCAATTTTTCACTGCAGAGAAATTAGCATTAGAAAGTTCTCAGGTAGAAGTACGGAACAATTTCTTTTTGGTTTTCAGGATTCAGGACCCTGAATGTGGTACATATAAACGCTTAGGTACATCATAAAATGTAAGGGACTGGATCAGCATAATTGTTCCTGATTAGTTAACATTCTTCAAGACTGGACAGGAGAAAGGTAATTGGAGTTCCGCAAACACGTACAGGTTAAGCTCTTTATACTTCCTCTCCTGATCCAAATCAAAGTGCTGCCTGAAAGCATTGGCTCGATCCATCATGGTGACCTGTTTGAACCCCAATTTTGTTAAAATTTCTTCAACATTATACAACCAATAATATGATTGCATAGAGATGCCAAGATAAAGATGCTTACTTTTATAGATTGTACAGCGCGCACATAATCTTTCAACGGTTCTTCAAAGTTAAAGAGAAGGTTGTCTGCCTACAGTAACAGCAAGTCGACATCATTAGGTTCCAGAAACTTTGAAATAAATTGTTACACATGGGATTTAGTACTAATAAGCAGTAACAAGAGTATAATGGTTACCTCTCTTTGCAACTTTATTGACAACATCTCTGACTTAGAACCAACTTCAGAAAACACCTTTTCCATCACATCTCCTTCACAAGCGCCTAAAAGCTTAATCGCCTTTCCGAATTCCGCCAAAGATTGCCCAAGTTCTAATAAATGAAAACCAGGATTGTGCAACTCATCTCGCTATCCGGGTAAACAAAATTTCACACCCGAAAAAAAATCGAGGTCTTATAAATGTCTCTGGATGCATGTTCATGCTCCTTGTGATATCCTATTCCAGGTCAGTTGCTTTTAAAAAAAAAACTAAATGAAGAGCAAGCATATATTATTTTTACTGAAATTACATTTTGGAATTTGTTCAAACCAGTCTCACAATAGAAAATAAACCAGGAAACTAGCGATCTATTTTAAATATGGAAGAAATTCAATAAACAGATCAACCAATATACCTCTGTGTCTTTTCACAAGACGGTATGCTTGTTTCTGTGCCTCTGCTAAATGATTTTCTAGTTCAAATATGTAATTTTTAAGCTTCTCATATTCAGGAGTAGATTCCTCCACTGGCTTTTCTTTTCCCAGAACAACGTCACTGACTTTTGATTGTACATCCTAAGAGAAGACAGTGAAAGGATTGTTAACCGGCAAATGCAATGTCAATATTGAGAGGGATGGAAGGAAGTCAGAATAATGCTATGTATAATCCTATAAATAACACTATTCAACAAGTAGCAAGAATGCCTCGCAGGACATATGAGAGACTACCTTAAACATCTGTAAGAAATCTGCTGGCTTCTTAAAAATACCAGTTTCATATGACCTTGCCCTATCCATTTTCTGCTTCACACACAGGAAAAAGAAACATGAGCAGTAGATCAAAATGAATGATAAATTATTTAGTCTTTAGAATGAGATATATGTAAGCATGGAGTATGAAGCATGTAAGGTACAAGGTTGCAAAAAGGCTATTGCAAAGTATGAAGTTGAATTCATTTTTTTTCTCAAATACCAGTTGAATTTATCTAACACACTTAAATGATCAGACCTTCACAGCTGAGGTAACTGACTGATATTTACTCTGAAGGAAATTTAAGCACGAATTCAAGCAAAATGATCAGTAATCATAGGAGTTCCATGGCTCAGCTATGCAAAGGACATGTGATTCATTCCACTGATAGTACAAATTTTTTGAAAATAATACAATACTCTGACTTTAAGAACCATGGGTTTACAAAAAAGAAGCTCAACTAAAACACAATCTAACTATAACAACAACAAGAAACAATGTAGCATTCTACTACTGCACGTTGAAATGTTTACCTCTTCATCTGCCTGCAAAAATACCCTCAAGACTTCACTTTGCTTGAGCTCAGGGTGTGAAGCTATCCTGTTAACGAATAAGTCCAGAGCTTGACGCCGCAATTCAATGAACTCCTTGCTAAAACGGAATTTCTCTGATGGTAAAGAATAAAAATAGCACAGTAAGCAACACACAAGTTATTAGCACAATTGTTCAGCAATCCAGACATTTCCTGTTTACAGATTAATGAAAACATTGTTACGAAAATCATAATTTGGGACCTTACCAACAGCATTCTTCTCTGGAAGGGGAGGTATAAAAATGCCTTTGTACCTCTCAGCCAGCCTATCATGCAACCATTCGAAATCACTATAGCGTCGAATAACAATTTTCTCCGGTCCCTCAAATTCAGGCAAGTTGGTCTACAGAAACAAATGGGTGACAAATCAACCAGTGTCGGAGGTAAGATCGCCATGCACTTTGCACAATACATTGTTAAGCTGCTTAGATGGAAGATGGCATCTAATCACTATTTTGATTTCTTACTGAAACTCAAATATACGTTTTTCAATTGTCCACTACTGCTTTCAATTGTCCACTTCATTCATAAACACAATTCGACTCCCCTGAACACTTTGCTGATAGCTCAACTGGCTACATAATATCTATCGAACACTCTACCAAAATCTAGAAGGACGCATGAGTTCTGCTAAACAATGAGCTCCAATTAATACTGGATGGCAACAGATATTTGCCCAGATCTATATTAGGAAGTCTCAACCCAAATTTAGAGTTCCACTGATCCAGCTCTTATTATTCCGCGACACAAACTGTGCAAAACATAGCTCTAAACTTAGGCAACCCGCACGAGTATAAGCAAAGCGTCTAGTCGAAGAGCATCGTGTTGCAAAATCAATCACTAAACCGGGAGTAACTGACGACTTCGCGGTTTGGTAGCCATGACCACACCAGAATACCTTGGTGATGACGCGGTAGGAGATGTATGCCTGCACGCCGGTGCCCATCTTGACGGGATCCGTGACGGAGATCGACAGGAACGGCGCCCCCGCCGCCGCCGCCGGCGACCGCGGGGTCTGCGACGGGCTCCTCTCCTGCGCGAGTCCCCATAGACAGATTCAGCGCCAATTACCAGCCGAGTGCGCCAACGGTCAGCAGCGCGGAGGAAGAGAAGCGGCGGAGGGGCGGGTCTAGTGGTTACCGGCGAGATCATGGCGAGCTTCGCGGTGAAGCCTCCTCCCTTCCCTGGTGCGGCACGGCGAAGCGACGGGAAGAAGAGGACTTCGTCGGAAGAAAAGGGAAAACGATTGTTTTTTTTTCGGTGGATTTTCCGTGGGTACTTTTTGTTCAGAGATGGCTGTTAGTTACGGGCTTTGGATGGGTTGGATCGGGAGTATCTGGACTCTCGAATCCCGGATCGGCCCGAGCCCACGTTTAGGGCTGGGCTCAGGAGTGGCTGGTCCAAGATCGGAGCCGTCTACACGGCGCACGAATCTCAGAACACCGGCAAGATTCTCTTCTTCCCCAAAGGGCAGTCTCCGCAACAGAGTCGTGGACCCCAAGCCTGCATCGGCACGCCTCCCACGCCGCCGTCTCGCCACCTCCCACCAGTGACGTGACGTCTCGTCCACCCTCACACCGGCACACGCGACAGCACACGCTCAGCTCAGCCATGGAGCGCGCGCGCCACAGGAGCTCTCCCAGCTCCGAGCGCTTCCTCGGCTCCTTCCTCGCCCCCGCGGCCGCCGGCGAACAGTCCGCCTCCACTGCCTTCGAGCTCGACGAGGACGACCTCTTCTCCGCAGGATCCGCCTCGCCCGAGCCGCCGCAGCCGGTACGGCGCCCGCTCATCCTGTCCTCCGTGCGCCCCGCAAACCCTAGCCCCGCTCCCCGTCTCCGCCGCCCGCCGGAGGGCATCCTGGACGCTCTTCCTGAGCGCCGCCGCTCGCCGCCTCAATCCTCTTCATCGACGTCGCCATCCCCCGCTTCCCCTGCCGCTGCAGTACCCCGTATGATCCCCGCCGTCCCCCGCCCGCCGCCAGTCCCGGCACCGCAAATGGCGCGATCTCTGCCGGTCAATGTCCCCACGGCGCGGCTGCAGAAGCCGCCGAAGGTGATGGGTGAAAAGACTTTGATTTTCCCCCTTTCCCCCATGGATGAGGACGACGAGGAGATGCTGCCGCCGCATGAGATGGTGGCGCGCGCGCGGGCTCGGGAGTCGCCGATGACGACCTTCTCAGTGCTGGAAGGAGCCGGGCGCACGCTCAAGGGGCGGGACCTCCGCCAGGTACGCAATGCAGTCTGGCGGAAGACTGGATTCCTCGACTGATTCCGTGCACTGGCCAGTATCCTTCAGATAGGTTCAAGTGATTGTATGTCCGGTGGGCATCTGATTGTGTACATTATTGATGATTGGACGTCAATTTTATTTTTTCGATTTTAGTCGCACCAGTAAAACATATTATATCCTGATTCAGTAATGACCAGTATACTTCACTACTTGTAATCTTCTGGGATATTGGGATATTTGGTTTGTCTTGATAAGAAATTAATGTGAACTATATGCATCATGCGTGCTTCTGTGTGTTGGTTTATACTGTAATAAATAAGGTGTTAACTTTAACTTTTAGCTGACTTCAACATTTATTTACGAGAGGTGTCAATTTGTGTAAATTGACGTTGGTGTGGGAGCCTGGGATGGGAATGAATGGCATTGGTTCAATTTTATGAATGCCTTTCTTATACTGGTCATTAGTTATTTAACTTGACATATACTGATCTTCTGTGAATTCTAGGCTTTGTAACGAAGCTGTAACCTTATGGTGTGGAGATCAATAGATGAATAGCATGTTCGTGTGTTTTATAATGGTGGGGGTTAATCTGAATATTATCCTGTTTTGGTGTTTTGCTTCAGTCAGTTGAGTTTTTCAGGCTTTAGTTTCTTTGATTGGGTCAAGACTCGAATTCGGGGAACATGGATCAACCAAAAGGAAGACATTCATAATTCTTTTAATGACTTATTGCATACACTGTATTTCTATTGAACAATAGAGTCAAATGTCAAAATGTTTGTCCTTTGTTGATTTATACTTTGCTTGAAAACTTATTCAGTCACTGATAAAGTGATAAGTCGATAACACAAGTTTTCCCTCTGAATTGTGAGGAGAAAAGAAGCTAAATAGAACACTGTATAGGATCCTAGTTTGTAAAGTGATTGAATCAGGTAATCATCAAAAACATGTCGCAGAATAAAGTGGAATGCCTCAGGTCCATTTCTGATATTCTGAATATTTTTTAACAAATCATTGGCTGGGTGCTGAAATAGTTATAGGAAAAGGGAAACTACACCTTGCTGACTGCCTGAACCCCATGGTTTCTCACTAGATTGAATCAAAAGAAAATACTAGGAATGCTTATTACGACATCCCAGCTATGCCGAAAGAATGGGTTGAGCATACATAGAAAAGGGTAAACATTATATATGTGAGGGTTACATGTTTCAGATGTTGTCCTTCTGTTTTGGCTTTTTTTTTCAGTCGGAACATGAACATGTATTGATTCTCCCGCTAGGGCAAGATTGGAAACAAGATCTATGTATGATTCTACCTAACCTGCCATCCTGCCTGCTATGTTTTTAGAGAGAAACCTACCCTTGCTAAATTGCCAAAAGATGTAGTCTGGTCACTGTTCAGGACTCAGGCCCAGCCTGCTGTATCAAAGATAGATTGACCATTGTCCCCCACCCCCTCAAATGCAGGTTTCTACACAATAGCGAATCGGTGAAAGAAGATATTGTACTGCTCTGCCCAGCACTGTTGTCGAGTGTTCTTTATCTTCTCAGTGGACTGTATTTGTGTCATGCAAGAAATTGGTCAGCCAAATTCTTGCTCTTGTTTGTACACATTCAAAATTGATGAAAGTAGATTGAACATTGCCCCCCTCCTCTCAAATGCAGGTTTTTACACAAAAGCAAATCGATGAAAGAAGATGTTGTACTGCTCTGCCCAGCACTGTTGTTGAGTGTTCCTTTTCTTCTCAGTGGACTGTATTTGTGTCGTGCAAGAAATTGGTCAGCCAAATCGCTGTGCTGTCCCCATATTGCAGTGCAGCCATGATAGAGCTGGAACAGCGGACTGAGTCGTCCAGAGACCAGAGCCATGCTCCTTGTGAAGAGAAGTGCCAGCACTGGATTTCATCGTCAGGAGCCATGCCCCTTGTGAAGAGAAGTGCCAGCACTGAATTTCAGCATCTGTAAGATTTCAAGGCTGGCCACAGCGGATGAACAGTGAGAGATTTGGATAGAACCTCCAAGGGCATGAAAAGGATAGGACTTGGAGGTTTTTGGTTTCACTGAGCTCCACATGTAATTCTCTTGGAGTCTTGGTGATGGCTGTGTATGGGTGCAGAGAGTGTGCCTGTACTCAACTTGAGGTTGAGACCATGACGGTTGACAACTGCATCCAGCTTAGCTGAATAATCAACTGTGAATGGTGCAGGGAGCGGGCGAGTTCAGTTTGTAAAAAACGCAGACTAATGTCCTTGTCTGGTTTCAGAGTCAAAGGCTTGACGCATAAAATGGCCATCTCTTAGCCTTGACGCAGTGGCATCCAGAGCAGCAAACTGGCTTCGATTGCGGCATTCTACTCTACTGAGGCATCAGGGAGACTGTATGGTGGAAGACAGTCAGCGATTTTATTTTGACCAAGATTTTCTTGGACATTGGTTTGTAGTGTCGTTTCCTGTATGATCGATTGCTGTATGAAAAGAACTTTAGCCTTTGATCAGTTTATCTATGGTATATGATGACTAACTGGTGCTTATGTCAAGGGCGATATACTTATTTCGACGAACTCTTCCTCAATGTGAAAGCAAACAAAGTAACACAAAGACAATGAGGGGAATTAATTTCCTGCTTGATGGTGATATGGGCTATGGATTTCTATGCTGTTTCAATCGACAAGCGAATGCATCTCATTTCTCAGTTCTCACTGTTTGCTGCCGGCTTCACACCCGGCCTGAAAATTTTCAGAGACACTCTGAACGCGTCGCTTTTGCAAGTGGGGTACAGTGATCAAGGATAAGCTGTAGCGCCGTCGAACATTGAATTATAATTTTCAGTGTCATCTCCTGTTTAACTCCTGAAATTGATGAGCTTTGACGCATGATTTGCTCGTGTTCTTGTTTGCAATGAAATGAAAAGTATAAATGCATTGCTGAATGCACCGGTTGTTGACCGATCGAATGATGGTGATTCTCGTGCGGTCAGCGTTGGAACTAGCACGCTCTCTCCCAAAAAAAAGTTTGATGGGTTGCTTGATTGTTCTGTGATGAGGACTCCAGCGTCTGATCACTTGTGCGTGTTCTTTCAAAAAAAAAAAAAATCAATTGTGCGTGCATATGTACACGGTGGTGACCGGTAATAAATGACTAAATGTGTCCGAGCGCGATGTGGCCAAGGCGACTCGTTCGTTCTTCCTCGATGTGAAAGCAAAGAGAGAACACGTACGAAATGGAGAAACGACGGGAATCTCCTGCTTTGGTTTGGCTTTGTGTGTGTTCCAACGCTGATTCCCCATCGAACAGTGCAGGCATTTCCTTCCTTACTGGTGGTCGCCAGCTCCCCACCTGGCTTTGAGATACGCAGTAGCTCTCTGAACGCGTCGCTGTTCCCGAGTCTGGAAAAGGATCCGTGCTCCGAGGCCGAGCTTAGCAAAATCCCTTGCGACGGTGCTATCGCCCAGCTCGACGGGTAACGCCAAAGCATGCACAGTGATCCCGGGATAACGAACGGGATAAGCAGCTGTTGACCCGTGCGTGGGTGGCCCGTGTGGCGACCGTGTCCCCGGCGCGGTCGCCGTCAGCTCGCAGCACCCTCCGGCCGCGTGGCTCCCGTCGTTCCCGTCCCCCGACGCACCCGCCGTCGCGCCCCGGTCCAGTTCCGGCGGGCGGACGTTCAGGTCCCACGACCACGATCGAGGAGCAGCGGTGCGGTGCAGCGAGCAGTGCGGGAGATTCCCACGTCTCCGTCCCATCACAGCGCTATACATCCAGTGAATCCGGACGGCGACGGTGCACCGCACTACGGAGTAAACGGGGAAGGAGGACTCGGCTCGGCGGGGCGACTCGGTCCGTCGTCGTCCCCAGCCGCAGCTCGATCGTTGTCCTCCTTCCCCAGTGCGGGAACAGCAGTCGTGCCCGGCGTCAAGGCGACACGGACACCAGTGGTCGAGTGCCCGACCGTCCGTCCAATCCTACCCCTATTTTTTTCGTTCGTGTCCTGCCGCATCTGGTCTGTTTTAAGGATCGACCGAGAGCTGGCGAACCGGTCAGTTGACACGTTCCGCGCGCGCTGCGTACGTACGTGATGATGAGTGTGTGACGGCCACGTCCACGGTAATTATGGCGCGGGTTATAGTACTTTCTGGCTTTTTATTACTGTATACTGTAGTTGGCACTATGACTCACGAACACTTTTTACTACTTTAGCTCATTTCGTAGCTCCATATCCGAATACACGCTTTCACTTTCTTATTAATCTGCGTGTATTGCTAACCACTCATCATCATTACGTACGCCTGATAAGAACCGAAAGCATACTCTCCGGTTTGGTAAATGAAGTCGTTTAGAATAGCGATATGGTATTCAAAGTACAACTTTGACTTTTCATTTTTATAAAAATATTTATTAAAAACTAACACATGTACGCATATATTTATGAAAGTATTTTGCAAGACAAATTATTCATGTAGTTTCACATTTCCAAACTTAACGACTTAAAAGTTATTCATTATTTATATTCTCAAAGTTTAACTCAAACTTTGTCCAAAACGACTTCATTTACCAAACCTGAAGGGAGTATTAAACAGAAATTCTGCCATCGAAACATTATTCTGACATTGTAAGAGCTTCCGCCTTGTAAGAAATAGCATAAAGAGCACCACGGTTTAAATTTTCGTTCTCGACATTTTTCGGTCTTGATCTAAATGAGCGCAATTCGCGAAGTTTTAGGTGAAATTTTAGTTGGAAAAGGTAGATCTTTCCAAGTCGGATGATATTTCAGCAGCGTGATCGAAACTTCATGCGAAATTTTCTTATCCCTTAATAGCACCTCAACACATGTACCATTTGGCCCTACTGCTTAACATAAAACACTTGTTCCCGTAAGATTGTTTTTCTTATAAGTTATAAGAAATTGCTTTATCTCATAAAAATTTGATTTTGAAGTTTTTCTCCATCCCATGAAGCATAATCTCCAAGCATATTAGATACACTACTCAAACAACAGAAGCCAAAGGACTGTCATTTGAATTTAATAAAAATGAAAAATAAAAAGGAAACCATTATAGCAAAAAAATACACATCAACATCATAGGTGTTGTATACTTTCGTCCTGTATTTTTTTAGGAAAAACATTCAGCACCTCCCACTTTAATAATAGGATAATTTGTCTTTGAACGAAAAGAAAAATAACTCAAGTTTCATTTCCATTGAATTACATCATGTTTTTTTTTTGTTTTAAGATAAGATATCGTGGCGAGCAGTCGAGCACCAAGTTGTTGGCTGGGAGCACTGCCAAAGGCTTCCTTGGCCACCACGACAGGCGATCTTATTCCTAAATGACAGCGAGGACTAGTTCAAAGTGTTTGATGCTCTTGGAAAGACATAGAAAGAAATGGAAAGGCAGTGTGCGGTGTGTTCGTATAGGAACGCGCGCGGGGGGGACTCTTGAACTCAAGGATACCACGCGCCGGCATGGTGCCCTGCACAGCACGTAAAATATGTTTTGGTCGAAGACCTGCGGACGCGTTTTGCCGGGTTGACAGGGAGCCAAAACAAGATGGCACGGTTTGGGGCCTGTTTAGTTCTCAAAATTTTTCCCAACTACTGTCACATCAATCTTTCGACACTGATTAGGAGTATTAAATGTGAATTAATGACAAAATTCATTCCATAACCCCTATCTAATTTTTCGATACGAATCTAACGAGCCTAATTATGTCATGATTAGACAACGTCATGCTACAGTAAACAATCTTTAATGATGGATTAATTAGGCTTAATGGATTCGTCTCGCGATTTCCCGTCCATTCGTGTAATTAGTTTTGTAATTAGTCTACATTTTTTATCTCTAATAGACCTTCGAAGAGGCTGCCCAAAAATTTTTGCCAAAAAATTTGGCAACTAAAGCTCTTGGATGACACGACGATGACTTCCGATCTTGAGGAGCTCTCGGCCGCCGACGTACGGCACAGAAAGAGTGTTGGTTAGTACGTAGTATTCTACTGTTCCATCCAAATCAAATTACATGTTTTTTTAGATAATAGATGAAAATCCGGCTTCAGACACCCACAAAAGAGGATGCATCAGACCACAGTGCAACATCATCACATATAAGAGACACGTAGCTTAAAAAAGAAAAAAAAACTTCCAAATTGCAGTTCGAATAGTCATCATATTCATGGCTTGAGTTAATTCCTGATGATCCATCTACGCACCAATAAAAGCAAAGTGTACTATCAAAGCGTGGCCGATTCGAATAATGCAAAGTACTTCCATCAGACTTCTTCACCAGTTCGCTAATTAAGGTCATGACCAATGAACCAATGGATAGCCAAAACTTATTTCCACGGTTAACACTGAGCAGAGACAACCTGAGAACTTAAAAAATGACGCCTTTAAGAAGAGCAACACCACCGGTGTCGACGCCGCCAGTCCTACACGAACAAAGTTTTCACTAAGAACCCAAAACACAGAAGAAGTAGTCATGACAGTTGGGTCAACGAACAGTAGCTTTCGCTAGTGCTGCTCCAAAGTCGCCTAAGTGTGTCCCATACCACACCATCACTTATCAGCACAAACGGACATACCTCCATGTGTCACAACAACCATTGTAGCCCTCACCGACGAAGTGTGTCCCATACCACACTAACACCTCTAGGACTACCACAAGCCATTGCGCCACCATAGCAATACAGTATCGTTGTCACAGCGTAACCTTCTGTCGATGAGGAGCGTCCCATACCACACCTCTACCAACTTAGGCTTTGAGCGTCTCCCTACTATTTTCACTGTGCACGCACCACAACACAGCCTTCAAAGATAACGATGCACGTTCCATACCATGCGTCGCCGCCATCGCAAGCCTCGCCAAGGTGCACCGATGCCATCAAAATTAACAAACTGCCACTAAGATGAAAGGATCTGCTTCATCAAGCCCCTGTCACCGTACGAGCAGCCCATTTTGATTTTATTATATTCATATTTTGTTATGTACTTAAATTTATTCTGATGCATAATAATATTTACAGATTTACAATAATGTACACGTCTCGTACTTTGCAGTAAGCGACGCCTTCCCATTCCCGGCTTGTGTTGTGTGAAAGCTGGACTGCCGGAGCCACTTTCTTTTTGAATACTGAAATTGCTAGAGTAGATGAAAGCAGTAGCTGTTTTGTTTTTTCTTTTAAAAACCTTATCGCCTTTGCTTGTTGGCACGGCAAGACGTCAAGCATTACAGACAAAAGTTAGCTTTTCGAGTTAATTAAGCCGGCCAGCCGGCCGGGCAAATTAATTAAAGCAGAAGTCTTACATGCTAGTGATATTCCATTTCTTTGTTCTCATGGTGCTGCAGTACAAAATTTGGCTTTTAGAGTAGATCGTCAACAATACTGCTTTCAGAGAGGTGGTAGTTGCGATGAGAACGACGAGTACGTCCGAGGTTTCAGTTGCGTTTCCTCTTCCCGATTATTTTAGAATTTAGAGAGAAAAAACTTTCTCCTAGACTAAAAATGCCCGGATCCGGTTTAAAAGTTTTTAAACAAACTCGCACTGCGAATTCGCTCCCTAGCTAATTTATCGAGTGATATTCAGGTTCTCTAACTATTAAATTGTAGATTTTTTCACTATTTTAGAATTTAGAACGTAATTTTTTTGTCTCAAGGAAAGTGCAATCCTAACTTTTGAAAAAATCATCATAAAGAGTGCAATATTAGAAAATATATTAAATTATCTGCTTAAAAATTAAATGATTAGATCCAATTCGCATAAAAAAAATACTGCATGTGGACGACGTACAGATTAGAAACAAATAGAGGGATGCATGCTAGCTCGATATTCAAATTAAAGTTCCATTCGATTTTCTTCTCTTGTATGAATCTTGTGAGCAAATGGAAAACGTGCAACACGGAGCATAGAACGAGTCATGCCAGGAAACGAACAAACAATCCAAATAAAGAACCATTTCATGGGCGATTTGGGAACACGGATATGTGGGAAGTTCGGAACAGCCGCCTTTTGATGTCGGAAGAGCAGTAAAGAGTAACTAAATCCAAAAGGAGTGCACGCTACGTGTGCACTGTTAGTGCAGCAACAAAATATTGTCATCAGTACGGTCAGTATGGTAGAATGCACGTGCTTAATCAGTTCGGCGCGCTTTCATAGAAGAAGTTAGGTACGGAGTACTTCCACAGATACAATGATCCTGCTACCACAACAACCGGTTATGAGAGTTTAAAGTTGCAGCACGGAGATTTCCTGATCGTGAAAAAAAATCATAACAACTTGATGGGTAATTCTAATTCAAACACTTGAACAATATTGACGTGCTCGACTAGCGCGCAGTAGTGGCATTTTGCAGCTCTATGTATCAGTGAAATTTGGCAGTGTTGTAGAGTATTGATTAAACATATGCACACTGTGACAGTTTAAGTGATTAAGGGGGTGTTTCTGCGTATGTATTGTGTGATTCGAAAAGAAAAATGATTGATTGCTCGCCAAAATCTGTCACGCTGATGTTGATGCGACGCAGCAAAAATACTCGTTAGAGTGTGTCGTAGATTTGCGGCAATAAAACAATTTGTTTCATCTACCAGGCGGGTTTGTTTCACTAACACTTATAAATAAAGAAAAAAAAGGGAGAAATGCTAAAAAAAACTGGCAATAATTGGCCTGCAGCCTGCTGACCCAGTCGTCCCCACTAAAGCACACCCTATCGCGCCACGCCCCTTTTTCTCCAGCGGGCACCAGCCCGTCCCCCCACGCCATGAGAAATTTCGCCCGAGCAAGCGGCAGCTCAGCCGCTGCGTCATCCGTGTCAACCATGAACCGCCTCGTGCTTCCCCACCCCATATATACGTCACCAGCACACGCTTCCACACCTCGCCACCAGTATATACACCACCACGCGGCCGGCTCTAGCTCCGAGAGCGCATATGCATTCGCTGCTCCCGGCTGCATAGCCGAGCCCCTCTAGCTCTCCCTCCGACGCTCCGGGGTAGCTAGCTGTGTGCCTGTGCTAGCTCGGATCGATCGGCATGGCCGCCGCCGGCCTCCCCCCGGGGTACCGCTTCTACCCGACGGAGGAGGAGCTGATATGCTTCTACCTGCGCAACAAGCTCGACAGCCTCCGAGACGACATCGAGCGCGTCATCCCCGTCGTCGACGTCTACTCCGCCGACCCCGGGCAGCTCCCAGGTACGGCGCACACCGCCGGCCGGCATATATATATGTAGCTACCGTGCATATATATGAGTACATCGATCGACGCGGCGCATTGCGCTAACAACCGCGCTTACGCATGTGCAGGGATCCACGAGATTCTGCGCGGCGGCGCCGGGGAAGGGGATGAGCCGTGGTTCTTCTTCTGCCCGCGGCAGGAGCGAGAGGCGCGGGGCGGGCGGCCCAGCCGGACGACGCCGTCAGGGTACTGGAAGGCCGCGGGCACGCCCGGGGTCGTCTACTCCTCCGCCGGCCGGCGCGCCATCGGGATGAAGAAGACCATGGTGTTCTACCGCGGCCGCGCGCCGTCGGGGGCCAAGACCAAGTGGAAGATGAACGAGTACAGGGCGCTCCAGTACTACGACGCCACCGCCGCCGCCGGAACCGGCGGCGATGGGTCTTCCTCCAGCACACACACCCACGCCGCCGCCGCCGCACCTCCGAACGTTCCTCCGCCGCAGGTACGGTAATGCTCAGATGATGATTAATGGACGTTGCTTTCTTTGCCGTTGCACACATTGGCATATGTATATATAGCTTATAGCCGCCAAAGCTCCACATCGACGTCATGTCGATCTCCATATAGATTGCATAGGCGGCAGGGCAACTTGATTGATGGTGCATGTCGTTTTTTATGGCGCGCGCCGGCCGGATATAAGTGTCCAAAGCCACTTGCTGTTTGTAGCTAGTAAAGCTAGCTATAGGTTTCATGATCGACACTCGACGTGGTTCTCGCCTTGCTTTTGTGCCAATCGACCACGGCTATGCTGCCTCGATCGTGTTCAGCCTGTGTCGACTTGCTGATCGTTTTGTGAACTTGCTGTACTGTATGTTGCAGTTGAGGAGCGAGTTCAGCCTGTGTCGACTCTACACCCAATCTGGAACCCTGAGGCAGTTTGACCGGCGGCCGCTCGCCGACGAAGCTGGGATTGCAGGCGTCCCCGCCGGCGAGGATCCAGGACCACCCGCCGCGTCGTCGCCGCCGGATGATGACGATGGCTCCGGCAGCTCAACGCAGCAGCAGCAGCAGCTGGCGGGGAGAGGTGCCCAGGATCCATACGTCGACGACGACGTGGCCATTTTGGATGCCCTTTTATACTGGCCTGGAGACTAGACGTATAATGGTCTGGCCGCATGACCTGCTGTGCGCGCGCGCGTCGGTGGTGTAACGACATGCATGAGCGCGCAACCAAAACTACTCACTTCGTCAAATTAAAATTTTAATTTATAAACAACATGCTCCGAACCTGGAGCATGCATGGTTGTTTTAGGTAGATGATTTTTAGCTAATGGTTTGATTTTTCCACTTACTACTACGTGCCATTTCGGGTGCAAGAACAAGTCTAAGAGCCGTGTAGATTAGTAGTAGAAACTAGAGAGTTCTCTGGTTTACCATATATGCTTCGTGCAAACCCTTGTAAACACATACACAGAGATATGATGTTGAGTTTTTGTTGACCGCATGCAATTTTATCAGAGAAGTTCGCAAATTAAAGTACTTTTAGAGATGTGGAGTAATATATTTTTAGAGGTCTCTAAAAAATACTCCACGTTGACAATATATTATCAGAGAGTAGATCTCCACATCCATAATTTGTAGCTATATATGGAAAACGAATGTGTCACAACTTAATTCGTAGCTTACATTCGAATACCGGAGCTTAAATCTAGTGCGTTCCGGACGAAAACCACCACCAATAATGTCGCATGTGTAATGAGTTTGAGCTCTGATCGATTGGTCCATGCTTATGTGCTAATGATTCACTTCGAGTTTGACTATTAGAAGTCAAACTTAATCTCTAGCTTGAGATTAGCCGCTTCAAAAAAAAAAAATCTCTCGAGATATGAGCTGAGGTTGTTGAGCGGTACGGTTGAGCCGATCGATCGAGTTGACCTACATGTATATGCATGCATCCAGTTGAGCCTTGGTTGCTCGATCGGTCCAGTACGTATGGTTCCCGAGTTTGACCGCGGAGCGAATTTTCTCCATCAGCTTAAATGATGCGGCCGGCAAGACTGCGACAGAGTGCAGTGAGTCTCGCAGCAAGCGTCGTCCCACCAGATGATTAACGTGTACAAAAAAGAGAGAGTTGCTATAGCCGTCGCTGGATGGATGGCACTTTCGCGTTGACTAGCCGTTGAACGTCGTTCCGGATCGGGGCCCCCGTACACTTCACCGCCCGCTGGCATTCTGCTGCCTTCTTGGTTCTTGCCCTTGACTCGTGTGCATGACTTGCGTGTTTGTCCAGTACTCCGATTTGCAAAGTCGCCCAGAGAGGTAGTGGCCTAGTGAGAGGGTGTGCGAAAGCGAGGTGTCGTCTGCAGCCCAACAATTGCTGGGCTATGTGATCTTACTATGGCAAAGTTGGCCCGCAAGGCCCACGGCTCTCCACACTGGCCTATGAGAGCCAGGCTCGAAGCAGCCCAGCCTAACCCAACAGTAGCAAAGAATTCGTTTGGAAAATTGGCACCTCTTGGACCAGGCCCAACTTAAATTGTTCCGATTTTTTTTTTGAGAGCAAATTGTTATGATATGGATTTGTGTTCACCGTTTATCTGGCCCATGGTAGTGTTACCCCTCTTCTTCCTCACCTTTATACGTCGCCAACGCACAACTCGCCTCATGCCTGCAACTCTCCAGCCAGCGCCGCCGTCCCCCACGCGCCGCCGGCCGCCGTCCTCCGCACCGGTGCGGGCCCCGCGCGGTGCGCCTCCTCCACATCTGCGCATCCTCCTCCTCCACGCCGGCGTGGTACCAGCGTGCCGTCCCTCCTCCACGCCCGCGCGGTCCCGGCACCGTCCCTCATCCGCGCCGTACCAATCCACAAAGTAGCAACCGAAGCAAATCAAGAAAGGGCGGAGGACAGGATCCGCAGCGGCGAGATGGACGCGAGGATGTTCGGGTAGGAGATTCCTCTGATGGTGGCGCTGCAGCAGCTGCTGGACATCCCCGACGGCGACGCCGGTGCGGGCGTCGAAAACGTCGACGCCGCGGCGGGCGGCGGGCCCACGCGCACCTATGTCCGCGACGCGCGCGCCATGGCGGCGACCCCGGCCGACGTGAAGGAGCTGCCCAGCTCGTACGCGTTCGTGGTGGACATGCCGGAGCTGGGCACGGGCGACATCAAGGTGCAGGTGGAGGACGAGCGGGTGCTGGTGATCAGCGACTAGCGGCGCCGGGAGGAGCACGAGGACGCCCAAGTACCCCACACACCGCCGTCCTCCGCACCGGTGCGGGCCCAGCGCGGCGCGCCTCCTCCACATCTGCGCAGCCTCCCCTCGCTGCTCCTCCTCACGTCGGCGCGGTCCCGGCGTCGTCCCTCCTCCGCGCCATCGCGGGCCCCATGTGGCCCCTCCTCCGTGTCGGTGCGGCCCCGTGCGCTGCTCTTCCTCCGCTGCTCCTCATCTCCCTTGCGTTTCTTCCCTTGCGTGAGAAGACTGGAGGTGACCCCATCCGGGCATCTGCTCGCCTACGCCGGCTCAAGCCTGCACTACGAGAAACGACCTCCTTAGGCCTTGTTCGGCACACAGGGATTACATGCCTAAGAGCAACTTCAGCAAGAGCCTCCAAATTAAGGTCTCCAAAACCAATTTGCAGGCCCAGTTGTTAAAAATAGAGATCCAAAGTTAGCACTCAACTCTAGCAGAGACCTGGACTCTATTTTCCCGTGGGTCCCATCTGGCAGCGACTAGCACTCCACCCCACCCCCGCGCAGGCGTAGATGCCGGAGAAAGGAGTCATAGCCCTCCCTCAGTCCCCGAGTCCGTCCTCACCACCGTGACGACGTCCCCCGTGCGCGGCGCAACAGACGCATCCTGCAGGCCCCCTTCGCCGAAGCCGCGCAGGAGGAGGACTCCCCGTCTCCCCGCCGCCGCCGCCGCCGCCGCGGTCGAGGAGGCCGCAGAGGATGGCGAAGAGCACGAGGCAGAGGTTGACCACGTCACGAGGCAGAGGATGGAAGAGCAGTGGGGGCGACGCCGCTGCTGTTGTTGCGATGGGGATCCGACGCGTACCTCAACCGCCGGCTCGCCGCGTGCGAGGCCCTCTACGGCCTCCCTCCAGTGCTCCAGCTAGGCACACAGGCACGCCGCCATCTGCCGCGCGTCGCCACGTCGATGTTCCTCGCCTTCGCCGTGGTGGATCGATGGGGTCGGCCACCGAAGCCATCGCAGCCATGAGGAAGCGTCGCGTCGAGGCAGGGGAGCGCACGAGGAAGCCGTCGCGGCCACGAGGAAGTAGAATCCCAGCGTCTTGGCGATGTTCTTGTGCCTGACCTTCGCAACCGCGTCCTGCCTCCTAGTTCTTTGGCCCTGGCCAGATTTTTGCTGGATTGCAGGTCAGCAGGACTGCCAGTACCAAAGAGTCATCAAGAATTGCAGTTGGGGGCGTAGTCGTGGATGAGGAGCTTCTCGTCGGCACCCCGGTAGAAGCCGCGCAGCCAAGGACGCCGCCGCGACCATCGCCGTGAGGATGGCTATGGACTACGCTGGATCTTGCCGCGCTGGCGAAAGGCGAGGCGGGACGGGACGTGTTGGCCTTGATCCTGTCGACGGCCGCGGCGAGCATGCGCGCGCTCGTCGTCGCCGACGCCGTCAAAGCCGACGCCGTCGAAGCCGCAGGACCGGAGGTAGGTGTCGAGCTCCGGTGCGTCGATGGCGTGCCAGACGCCACGATGAGAGGGGTGGCGGAGCAGCGGACGGGGTGGGCGATGGAGAGGAGGAGTTGGGAGCTGCGGTTGGCGCCGCGCCGCCACGCAGAGCTTCGCGTCGCGCCCGTCCGCCGCCGGGGGCGCAGCCCCTGCTGCCTACCTCGCCTTGCTAGGCCTCTGCGGGAGGGCGAGGTGAGTGGCCGCGTCCCACGGAGAAGCGGGAGGGCGAGGTGAGCGGCGTTGCGGCGGCGGGCGGGAGGCCGCGAGAGAGATGCGGGGAGGAGAGGAAAAGATAGGGGAAAATAAAATAAAAATGGTGGGACCCACTTTTGGAGGGAGAAGTAGAGGGCCTCCAAGAATGGTGGCTTGGAGGGGAAATTTGGAGGGACATGCAAAATAGAAGCTCATTTGGAGGTCCTGCTGGAGTTGAGTTTTTGCACAAAACCTCCAAATTTTAGAGTAGAGGCCCATATGGAAGCTCCTGCTGAGTTGCTCTAAGAGGATATAACCCGAGGGGGATTGGGTGGATCCCCTTGGTGTCACCTAATCCCTATGAGATTAATCCCCCCTCTAATCCCCTGTCCCCTCTTGTTCGGATGGCAGGGAATAACACAGGGATCAAGCACAATATACAACTCAAAGTTTGTCGGCATCACAAAGTGCACAAATCAAAATACAAAGGCTGATAGGAGATAATTGACCAAGTGAGATACTACGATATTTTGATAGCAAAATGGAAACTAAAAAAAGAAAAAAATCATTGACACATTAGCACAACACTTTGACAGACCACAATTCTGAAACATATTCCAGGCTTTCCCAAAAAGAAGACAATGCTTGTAATTAACCACCACCCTAATCCAAAATGAAAGCTTTGGTAAACTATCATATTCAGTTTCCTAATAGATTAAAACAACACTGTCAGTTGACTTATCCATGAGACCTGAAAAATAGAATGTGGAGTATTAGGAATGTGCTTAAGTAATTGTATAAAGAGAACAGAGAACGGAGCCTCTGTGAATGCCCTTTTGTCATGGGTTGAGACCTGAACAGATCCGCAAGGGGGCTACCTAAGCAGTTTGCAGTTAATGGAGGGATCAGGAACTAAGAGTGTAGGTGGTAGTTCACATGATGAACTCGGAACACGGCAAGTAGGCGAAGAACACGGGAGCACAAGGGTTTAGACTGGTTCAGGCCTCCGGAGAGTAAAACCCTACGTCCAGTTTGGTGGTGGAATTATGCGAGAGAGATGACATTCCTCCCCTCGAATGGAGCCCTAGACCGCGTTATATGGGGAACGGGCTAGGGTTTCCATCCGAGGTCGGTGGACTCGTATCTGGGTCGGTTACAAGTTGGAAAGCTATCCTTCCGGATTACATGGAGTATCCCGTGATACACGGACCTACAGGCGGTGCCAAGCCGCGTCCTGGTGTCTTGTCACGTACTCCAAGTACTGCAGATCCTCCGGGATTGGGATAAGGTCGCCCGTGGTCGTCGGGTCTGTGGATAAGGTCTTCGAGCCCACTTGCAGGTCGGCGGGGCTTCTGGCAAGTCGGGTCCACTTGGCAGGGACCTCTGGACTCTGGTCGGTGGGAACCAGGGATACCCATGTCTCTCACCTTTAAAACTACATAAAGCTTGCAGATTACCAGATATGTACGACTACATATTGTACAATACTAGCATCATGCCCGTGCGTTGCTACGGGCTGTAATAAAATTCTGAACATACAAATATGATACTGATGTACATCATATTCCTTACTATTTCAACTCACTAAGACTCATAAGTATCAACGTTTTTAAGTGTCAAAATGAGCACGACACAATATTGATAATTTTTACTCTCGTTAAGCATGCACAGACATAGTGACAACAAAGCTAAATGACGTACATGTGCTCTACATGCAACCTCACTTTTGAAAGTGGCTGTGCGTTGCTACGGGCATCCAAATATTTAAAATGAATCCAATTTCCCTAGCGCAATGCAGGTTTTCATATTTTTCTGGCCATATTATGCCTGGAAGAATGGACATATTTCCCCTCTTTTTCCTTTTTTTATTTTCCCCTCTTTTTATTTTTTATTAGTTTAGATAGTAAAATGCACGTGCGACACGCACATGTTTTCCAAATATTTGGTAAACAAAAGATTTTATTCATAAAAAATCCAATAAATAATTTACTGCCATGTAAACAAAACATTTTATTTATAAAACATTCCTCGTCGATGCCACGCCCGTGGCTGTTGGCTTCGCGGTCGCCACCGCCGCCGATGCGCACTGGTCTTCCTTGCCGCTGACGAACGACGGAAACTGGCGCCAAGAATAATCCTTTACGCTGCCGCACTGGATCCGGATCTCGGCGACAAACCAGTACAACGCGGGCATCATCGTCCCTTCATGCCTCGGAGCACGAGCCGCCCTCGTCGCCTCACGAGACGACGAGCCCGGCCGTCTCTCCGATCGCCAGGGGCTTTCTTACAAAAAGGACCATCATGTAGACGGGCAAAAAGACATGTTGTACTTGCCCAAGGCCCAAGGGCATGTACAGCCCTTAGACATCAACTCGTCTATAGAATTTCGAATTGCGTATACAGACAGATACACAGACAGTTCATACAACTCATAGACAGGAAGGTCGTCTGTAAGCTGTTTAATGCTTTGTGTATACCATTGTGTGATCATTTGGTTATAACATTTTTTCTTTTTATTTATTTATTTATTATTTCATTCTTTGTTTTTCTTTTTTCTCCCCTCGTTTTCCTTTTTTTTATTTTCCCCTCTTATACATTCACGGATTCACCACATCCACTTCTCCTCTGCCTTCAGAACACGTCGCCGTGGGCGACACGTCCCCGACGAGGGCCGGCGTGCACGGGGTCAACTGCGTCGGGGTGCACATCGCCGTCGTCGCCGCGCCCGCGCCACGCGCGAGGCTCAGCATCACGGTGCTCGACATCGCGAGGGACGACGCCTTGCTTGCTGCCATGGCAGCTTCCCCTCCCTCTCCTCTGTTTCCTCTCCGTATACGCTGGCCAAATCCTCCCTACTGCCTCCACCAAAATCAAATCCCCTCCACCCAAGCGTCTGTCACCTTCCCAGCTCTGCCGTGAGCCACTCGTCGCCCCTGGCCATGGCCCATGCGGTTGGGGATTGAAGTCGCAGCGGAAGGCGGGGCTGAGCAGCCGCCGCGGCTGCCGGGCCAGAGCTGCCCGCCAAGGCGCTCGCGGTGGCGTCGCGGCACCCCTGGCCGGCCAGCGGCGGAGCCAGCCAGCGCGGCAACCGCTTCCAGCTCCTCCTCCTCGGCCTCGAGCTCCGCCTGGAGCTCAGGCGGAGGTCGGCGCAGCGCGCGGAGGCGGCAGGCCACCATGGCGCATAGCGTGGAGCAATGGTACGTGGGCGGACGATCTCCCCCACGGATCTGCGGCGCGAGGCTGGTGGCGACCTCCCTCGCTGGAGCGGTGAACGCCCGCGGGGTGCGACGGATTAGAGGCACACCGAATAGGCCTGACTCAATTAGAGCCCACTCTGATTCAATTAAAGCCCACATGTGCAACGACATGTGCAACGGATTAAGGGGGAGGGGGGTGGGACGACATCACCGTATTTAATATATTGGTATAGATATAGAAGATGCGCAAAAGCAGAGGTAAACGGAACTATGTTACCCGAATCCCATTGCCAATGCTATGGTTAAAGGCTTAAAGCAAGAAACTTCATCTAAAGGCAACGACAAAAGAAGAAGGATGCGTGGTGTGAAAGTACTAATGGTGACAAGTGTGCGGCGTTCTTCATCTTGCACAGATCACAGATGCACAATTCAGAGAGGAACGAGGTAGAGAGCTAGCAGTAGGTGTAGGTAACTAGGCATGCACATTTCAAATTACCAGCAATACGAAATCAGTTGAAACTCACATCTTTAGAGCAAGCAGCCAAGTACTAAACAATGCAACCATGCATAATTAATTTACCATAGTACAGACAACCAAGAAGGTAGAATGTAAATTAGTATGGATAATCCAATAAAATAAGCTATATATCCATATATGTTGATAGAGCATTCATAAATAAATAGTGGACAGGAATAAAAATAATAAAGAACAACAAAAAATCAGAGTGTCCGTTGCATAGGTTGTAATGGTATCTTCTAGTCAATAATAACTGCTCTGCATCAGCCTAGGTGAAAGATTGTGTATGAACGGATGCACACACACTGCACACATATAAGAAGATCTGCTTATTGTCAGGGTTACAGAACACTAATCTAAAGAGGAGAAACTGCAGTATCACTTTTGAATTATTGACAGCATCTTAGCCTCATGAACCTTTGTTTGCCGACTTTGTATGAGGTACCTCTATTTTAACAGAAGTAGAGCAACACCATCAAGTTACATGAGCTAAAGCTGAAATGCACCCGATTGTGTATGAGGCACCTCTATTTTAACAGAAGTGATCGGATAATGTTATGCATGAAAGGACTTTGATGTCGCTTAAAAGGGGGTGAATAGGCGTGACGACCAACTTAAACTTTTCTACCCCGAAAACTTGAGCTGCCAGTGTCCACCGGTCAGACCGGTGGAGGTGACCGATCAGACCGGTCACTGACTATGCTTCACAGGAGGCACCGGTCAGACCGTTGCCTTGCACCGGTCAGACCGGTGTAGCACAGAGCACCTGCAAAAATAACTTCAAGTTCCTCTTGACTTCTAGCACGAACCAAACTTGGTGAGTGGCCTTGGTAGATGATCACAAGCAGGATAATGATCCCTGCACACACAAATAGCACACCCAAGTAGATCGAAGCGGAAGCAAATCAAATATGCTAGAAATCAACTTAGAGAGGCAAACCACAATGAGATGCAAGGATTTGTTTCCCGAAGTTCACCTCCCACTAAGCAAAGGCTACGTCTCCATTGAGGAGCTTGTAAGGGAACTTTCCCACAACAAGCCGGGTCTCTTTCAACCACTTTCCTCCTTTCCACTAAGACGATCTTTTCCACGAAGAGGCAAGATCACAACCCTCACAAACTTGCCGCTGCTCACCACAACCTTGGGAGCTAGATGGCGACGCCTAACCGTCTAGGAGGCAAACCTCCAAGAGTAACAAATGCTTCAAAGCTTGTAGACATGAAATCGAAGTGCTCAAGCTATGCAAATGCTCTTGTTAGCTCACAAAGACACTCTTGAGCTCACTCTCTCAACCCAACACAAAGGATATGGCTTGTATACACAAATCTCACAAAGAGAGGTTGGGGAGAGCCACTAAGGCTTAGGGCTTGCAAGAATTGGCTTATGAGCTCAGCACAACCACTAGAAACAGTAACCCTCCACTATATGAGGCTCGGGGTATTTATACCCCTCAAAGGAGAAAACTAGCTGTTAGCTGTCGGGCGGTTAGACCGGTGCCCCACACCGGTCAGACCGGTGTTTGAAAAACTAGCCGTTGGGCTAGCGGCACTAGTCAGACCGGTGCCCATGACCGGTCAGGCCCGAGGTACCCCCAAAACTCTTTCTATGACTCTAACACTTCACCAAAGAGATGAAGTGACTCAGGTTAGGTTAGGAGGGTTTGTTAGCACACTCTTAGGCTCTCAAGGCTAATTCTCACTTAGGTCAACTAATGAGCACTTTGACTTTGGTCAACTCGCTAATGTTGCATCCCTTTTGATAGTACGACATTCCTATACTCAAGATTAAATAAAAACACCGTGTCAACCTATTGAGCTTGAATGTCTTCAATCTTGGCATACTTTGAACAATATCCACTTGAGGGCTTTCAACTTAGCCTATGTCTTGAGCACGTCCATACTTGAGCTAGTGACTTAGGATCTTTCCATCTAGCATAAGAATGCACACTTGGATCCACAAGTCACTCCATATTGCCGATCATAACATATAGATGAGTTCATTGCTTCCCTCGGTTAAGGCTTGGATATGATATTTCGAGACCCCACGGATACTAGAACTTCACCTTAGCAAAACACTAATGGCGGCTTAGTTAAGCCCCAAAGATTGCTTAGTCCCTATTCATCTCGGTTGATCTCTTCATCACTTACCCAATCCACGTTGAGTTTCAGTTTGCTTCATCCACAATTAACCTCCATTTGAAATCCCGCTTCAAATGTTTGTTCTCAATTGACAACGAAAATGCAAGCTTCCAATCAAGGACCATAAAGTCTACACTCATCCTTGTGCCCTCTTTCAATTACCGCATGAAGCATTGCATTTAATTTAGAGAGAATTACCATCTTCTCTTTCTATGATCCTTGTATTTTAATCAAGCTACCATAATTACCGGAGACCATGAATTGACTTTCTCAAAATATCCCCAATATTTATCTTCTTTTGTTACTTGATATTTGCCACTATGCCTTAGGATCACTCATGTATTTGTCTTCTCCAATGTGGGCCATATAATATCCATTAATCAATAAATATTCCAACAATAACTCAAGAATATATAAATAAAACCTACTCACAAACTTAGACAAATATGTTAGACCTTTGATCGCTTTGTCGTTCAATTCACCAAAATCCACTTAGAGGCCTAGATGCCCTTTCAATGCAGAATAGTAGCGGCCACTGGTATCTTGACTTGGTTTTTTATCTTGTGAAATGTGCCCACTTCAAGGATTAGGAAACACTTCTTTAAAACACCTAAAGTTCTCTCAACATGATTTCTCCGTACGACATGTCGATGGTTAAACAACTCCTTGTAATTTTGGGGTCTACGGTGACCACGCTCATACTCCTTTAGATGATATCTAACTCCACGATATGGTGCTAGGAAAGAAGGGGTGTTGACATAGTCACCATCAACCAAGTAGAACTTGCCCAGTGGTATCTTGCTAATCAATGTTATTCACATGGTAAATAAGAAAGTGCAGGTGACACAACTAGCATTCGATTTTCTTTAAAATCTACATCCCAGATCATGACCCCTACTTGTCGTTCCTCTTTTCATTCAGCTGTATTCCCCGAACTACCCCCTCTTGTGCTGTCAAATAAACCTCGCCATCAATGAGTACTATCCTCATTTCAATTAAACCTAACTAAATTGGTAGCTAAATGGAACACAAACAATGGAACGGTGCCAAAGTATCAACTAATCATATCATATTCAGCAAAAGGATCGACAAGCAAGATCGAGCTATGTGCAGGAAGCAAGAGATAAGTAAATAAATTAGGCTTATATATTATATTACTAATAAGAAAGAAAAGAAGAGGAAGCAAACAGAACTTCGCAATCAACCAATAAATTGCTTAATATATTCAAAGAAAGATCGTAGATGATATGAGTGCGGTCTCTTTTTCTCATCAATTATAGCACCTAAAAAATTAAAGTACCCTGATATGCAAACCTTAGTTGCCTAGAAACACAGCTAATGAGTACAAGCTTCAACAGATCAACTTCACTTAATATCCTCTGCAGTCTTGATGCAGGGCAACCCTGCACAACTACTTGAATTGATGAAACTTGTAACAACAAGGACAAAACTATACACGGCCACAAATTTCAAGAGCTCTACATCTACAAAAACTACATGAATCAAGAAACCCTAGCAGATAAAGGAGATCGAGAAGAGGCGAAGGACGAGGATGGGTGGCTTACCGGCGAGAAAACGACCGCCGGAAGGGACGGGCTGCTGAGGAGAGAGGGACGCGTTGGCGTCGCTGCCGCCGACCTGCTGTACGCCACCGCCGCTACCGAGAGGAGACGCCGTCGGGACGACCGCCGCTAGGAGGGGTCGTCGTAGATGCCGTCCGTCGCCGTCCTTCCTTCCTCACCCGCTCCGCCGCCGCCACCACCACCCGCGGAGCCTCGCGCCGTAGTCGCGCGCGTCGCCTCTCCCTTCGCGCAAGACGGCGCCGCCAAGGTTTTTTCCACTACCTTGCGCTTGATGTTTTGTTCCCGAACGTCCATAGGCTATGGTGAGGGGGTTAAACGAACAACAATTTTTTTGGGGCAGAATTATTCCTAGGCCGGGTGACCCCCGTGGGTTGGGTCGCATTCTCGGTCAGGAATGGGCCAACCGAACAAGACCTTAGGCGTTTCTCGCGGGCCTCACTGAGAGGCCGGTTTTGCATCTCGCAAGTCTGTCTCAGAAGGCCGTCGCCAACAAACACCACGAGTTGCAGCTGCCGGGCCTGGCTACCAGGTGAGCGCGGCGGCTACCAAACGCGCCCCAAATGTTCGCCGATGGCTACAGTTAATGGTGGTCGCATCAGCGCATCACAGCCACATGATACCATGTTCCGTTCCAAAAAGTTATCGGAATATGAGATGACTCTGACCAATTGAAAAGTCGTACCCCCAAAATACTTTGACTCGCGCACTCCTAGTCATCGTCCGATCCTCATCAGCGAGACAGCGATCAAATCTCTCGCAGCAACCGTGTTTATATTATAACTGTGACTTACTTGAGTTGTGACGCGTGGTATTTCTTTTCTGAAGGAGATCGAGAGCCTGCTGTCGGCTTCGCGCTCGCGTCAGCTGAAGAAACGAATGGTGCCCCAAAACGTACTGGTACTCGCTTCTTTATCGCGTCCCGTTGCTGTGTGCGTTGTTGGGTGGTGGAAAGAGCCCGGAGAAAAAGTTTGGGGGAGGAAGAGTAATGGCTGCTGCTGATTCCAGCGATGTTTCCGTGCTTTGCTAGTTTTGCTAGGAGCATTTGGCTAACGCCCTCTCAGAATTCGGCGGCTCGGCAGGCAACAGAGCTCCACAACTAACCGTGCCCATTCTACTTTTTTTTTATTAAAAAAAGTAACCGTGTCCTGTTGTTACTGGGTTTTGACGGGCTCTGGTGAAAGGAACAAGATAGCCCGGGCTCGTTTGATTTATCAATACCGGCCCATGGGCTGAGGAAGTGTTCTTTTTCTCCGAGACCAGCTTTTGAGTTCAACTTGCTAAACAGCTAAAAGCCTAAAAGGGACAATTACGGTGCACAGCAAGAACAAACAACATGTCGAGTCTTGACTTGCACGAGACCACAAGCAGACTTTCCGCGCATCACAGCACTGCGGATTAAAAAAAACAACAAACAGCCAGCTCAAGCCCGATCGAACCCACCGCCGGCGGCTGCGCACAAGCGAAAAAACAGGGAGATCCATCCGAAACCAACTGGAAAACAAACCGAGGCCTCGACCAGCCAGCCGCGAACCGCGCCTTGCCGGAGTCCCGACGCCTGTTCCCACCAGTTCGCCGCCGTGGCCGCGCCGGGAGCGCACCAGCGCCCACGCGTCCGCCCCCGCCCCCACCCGCGCGCGCACGCACACACACACGCCCAAAACGTGTGCGCGCCCGACCCCAACAAACCCCAACCCCACCATCATCTTCCTCTCCCCGCGGCCGCGGGATTGATCTGATTCCCCCAAGTCCGTCATCCGTGTACGGGTTCACCCCACCCGGAATCTTTATAAATTCCGTTCCCACGCGGCCACGCGCAACAAAAACCAACGCCACACGGCGCCGCCCACCCCATCCGCCCGTCCACCACGAGCGCAACCGCACGCAACGCAGCGAGCGATCGCGTCGAGTCGAGTCCGGTCGAGCCGGCATGGATTTCCAGCACCAGCAGCAGCAGCAGCACCACCACCACACCGTCCTCGCGGCGGGGCCCCCGGCGGTAGCGGCGCGGCCGTGGAGCAAGGCGGAGGACAAGGTGTTCGAGAGCGCGCTGGTGGTGTGGCCCGAGGGCGCCCCCGACCGGTGGGCGCTCGTCGCCGCGCAGCTCCCCGGGCGCACGCCGCGGGAGGCCTGGGAGCACTACGAGGCGCTCGTCGCGGACGTTGACCTCATCGAGCGCGGCGCGGTCGACGCGCCCACCTCCTGGGACGACGGCGACGACGACGACGCTGCCGTCGCCGGCGGCCCCGCCCGCCGCCCCGGCGCCAACCGGGCGCGCCGCGAGCCCCGGCGCACGCCGGTGGCCTGGAGCGAGGAGGAGCACAGGTACTTTTCCAATCTCACCTTCGCCCTCGCGGTTCCATCGAATTGATCTGTAGGGTGTTCTAGACTCGTCTCGATCGAGCCGGAGTCTCGACGACGCCTTCCCGCATTGGCTTGGCGAGCGGAGAAGCCAAAGGAAAGGAGGGAGTCCCTCTCCAGGTGGCGCGGGGGACCCGCTCGCCAGCCACACGTCGCGACCCTTTTTCTCCCCTTCCATCGGTAAACTCACGGCGTCCTTTTCGCTGCGCCGTTGCGTGTGCAGGCTGTTTCTTCAAGGGCTGGAGAGGTACGGGCGCGGGGACTGGCGCAACATCTCGCGCTTCTCGGTGCGGACGCGGACGCCGACGCAGGTCGCCAGCCACGCGCAGAAGTACTTCAACCGGCAGCTCAACCCCGCCAGCCGCGACTCCAAGCGCAAGAGCATCCACGACATCACCACCCCCTAGAACCTGCACTCCGGCGACGACGACGGCGACGTGCTCTCTTACAAAGGACAAACAACGCAAGCAAGCAGTAGGAGTTTGTTCACGACATGTACATAACATAATGCTAGTTAGTAGTTACTATCTTTCTTTTAGTTAGGAAGTTCGTAAGGCAGTAACATATACTGCTAGTTGTCTTAAATTAGGCTGAGGAACTTTCAAGAAGTAGGCTAAGGCGGCCAATGGATCTCTGCATTTCTGTGGACGCATCGAGTACTTGCGACAAACAGAGGCAGAGAGTTCCACCCGGCTGTCAGCACATGGTTTAGTCTTACTCCTAGTAGAACTACTAGGGTTAAACATCTGATGAAGTCTGGCGTGGCGGCGTCGGGTCTAATTAGTTGGATCGAGTAGTTTAATGATGCTGCTTTTTTATATGGATATGATGATGGTGTCGAAGTTGGAGTGGATAACTTGTGCAGTTGCTGTCTGGTGTGCGTTCATACCAATGGAAACACGCCATGCATATGCGGCTGGCCGACATGTGTCACTAGCGCTTGGAGCTCTCCGTACCTGGGTCGATGGCGACGAAACGGGCGGCGGGTGTGCAGGACTTGAACGGCACGTGGTTAACAATCCGGCGACACTTGTCTCCGTGCTTCTATTTTGTTCGCAACCCCACCGCCGTACCCTCGACCTACCACCACACAAACTCCCCCAAGCTTCTTTGTCATCGTCAGGCTTAACATTTGACAACAATGTTTTGTCTGGACCCACCGCCGTACAGTGAACCTACTCCACAAGAAGCACAAGCTTCTTTTGTTATCCTCATCGGTTCGTGATCCACAATTTCTGAATTCTGTCAGCTAAGCTAGGAGAACAAATCTGCGCAGGCGTGCAAACAAGATACAAGATCAGCCAAAATTTTCACTCGGTATCCCTGACTGAGTAAGCTCTAATTAACTATAGATGTTCAGAAAACCGAAGTACATGAATTAAAACTCGGCCAAAAAGAGATGCTACAAATTTGAGGAATAGTGGACAGAACAGTGCGGTACAGAACATGGAATAAAAAGATTTACAAAGGTTTCTGTGAAACGTCTATCTATGCTCCCTCAGAATCCAAGAAAACAGATCATAATAACAGCGCAAACACTGCAGTCAATCAGCAGAGCTCCCAGGGCTTTCTGTAGCAGCAACCCGATCTCCAGCATTTGCCCTAAGCTATCGGCAGAACCCAGATTGGGGCCAACAGGTCTGCCCCTCGCACTGGGGTCCTTGTTCTCCATCAACAGTGCCATCACGATGGTGATGTTTGTTATGATGAGAAATAGAAGTGGTCTTGTACCAACTAGTATTCTGGTGATGGCACCACCAATGTCTAGGCCCCAGTTTGACAGAACCACCAGAAAAGCAATGGCGATGGATGCCAAGAGACGGTTACTCTCTGTCGCTGATATGGCCTTGGTAATCTCCTGTGGTGTGAAATTCATGAGTTCCTTCAGGGTTTCCACAGACCAACCTGCATCGTCTGCTTGGTTTGGCTGACTTGGAGGTGCAGATCTGGGTCTCATTTCCACCTCTCTCATAGGTTGGACGCTTGGTGCTTCATCATGACTAGTCTTCTTACTGAGGGTTTCCTGATCAGGCATATGAGATGGTGTTTCATCTACTGGCTGAATTTCAGGGACTGCACTTGCACTGCCTGTCTTGAATTTGTGGAACAGTTCATCTTCATAACTTAAGGGTTTAGCCTTGATTTCTTGGGTAGTATCAGCTCTTTTGAATTCAGGCACAAGGTCACCATAGCTTAAGGTTCTAGCCCTGGTTTCTTGGCGAATACCAGCTCTAGGTACTGACTTTTGCAACTGAGTTCTATCGCTGAACTGCTCACCACCAAAGGCATTCTGCTGCTGTTCAGACTGCTGAGTTGAAGCAGACTCATATGAACTTGGTGAACCTGCAGGAAAACAACTATTTATCGTAAAATGTTCATGGTTGCATAGCTGATACAGGAGAACACCACTTAATAATATGATTAAATCTCATTGAACATGATACACAAGGAAAGTTCAGAGTAACCAAATCACGGATACATATAATGATATAATATAGGTGATGAATTGTAGTCTGGTAAAGATGGAAATTGTAAAATGGAAGTGACACAATGGGTAAAGGATGACTCCATGTTTGGAACCAATATGTAAGTATATGACTGGTAAAACCAAGAGAGGCGCTCAATAAACTGACAACTATCAAGTGTCAACACTCATGAAAGAACTGCATTGATATAACCGATAAATCATGTATGGTCCTGTGTCAACACGGGTTACCGTAGCTTAAGAAAGATGGTTTTCACTTCATGACCTGACACAACTTCGACCAACCCAGGGAGAACGTTGTAAACAAGAACAAATAGGAACCCCAATTGAGCTGACACGAGTATATATGAACTTTCAGCACTCTATTCAACAAAATACTCTGCACAATTCTATAATTTTCTCACAAAGGTGTTTAGCCATATACATGTACTCCTACCATCCTAGGAACAATGTCCCAATGTGGTGCTCTGTGTCTGTTTTCTTCTTGGTATGACGAACTAGCTTCTCTCCATGTAATAGTCTCCTAACAGCATGCCGAATGGTTAACACTTAACAGCAGTGCATTGACAACTTGCTTCAGAAAATAGGTGGCCCAAGATGTTAATAAACATGGCGTCAAACAAGAAGGCACAGGAAAACCAGCTACAGAGTGCAAAAAAATTTAGTTAGGATCAAAATCAAACAGCAAATAAGCTCGCCAGCAGACTGTGAAAGTAGTGGTGATGGGGCTCTTGGTAGGCTGGTAGCTAGTTAGCTACAAGGAAGACGCCCACATAAAGAGCAAGGCGAATCAAGAATTGAGGATGTAACCATATTGACTCGAGTGGCAATGCCTGATATTTAATGGGGTTTTGGAAAATCTACGAAACTGTGCCACGCAATTTATAACTTCACCTTCCTCGTCACGACCCGTGATCCAGTAACACCAAGAGACGCACAACATAATTAAGACTGCTACTGATTCCAATTTCCAAATATCATAAAAAAGGCAGCTGCCTTGTCCATCCGATAATTCAAAAGACGAATCCGAGATCTCTACAAGGACAGCCACATACTGCAACCCAGCCCGCACGCACTTGCAATCCGCATAGGCGCAAGTACCTACAAACAAATCCAAATACCCTAAACTACCAGCGTCCAAAACTAAATCTGGATTCAAAACGCGAGACAGGCTCGCGAGAGCCGCGGGTTAAGGCGACGTTGGGGGATTAGCGGATGCTTTCCCTGGGGTTACCTGGAATCGGGTCGCAGGATAGGCTGCGCGTCTGGCCGGTGATGAAGGCGAGGCGATCCGATCCCCTCTCCACCAGCCGCCGCCGCCGCGTGCCCGCGCCCTTCTCCATCGCCAGCCCCCACGCCAACCTCCTCCGCGCCGGCACGCCCAGGCCACTACCTCCTCCTCTCTCCCGAGTCTCGACGCCGCCCCCCACCACCTGGGCACCTCTCCTTCTTTTCCTCTTTCTCAATCCTTTTCTTTTTTTTTATTTTCTGGAGAGGATTGTTTTCTGGAGAGCTCTGGTGATGTTGCCTGGCCCAAATATAAATTGTCGTGAAGCACATTAATATATTGCGCCTAGCCCAGATTAAGGGAGAATGCAGATCTTTACACGGAAAGAGGCCCATGCCGCCCCTTGGCTTCCACGGCCTTGGGCCCATATCGGTACCTAAATGCTAAATGGATCGGGCCTCCTTCTGTTTTCACGAAGGTAAATGTTGATGCGGCACTAGCAAAAAAATTCAAATAAGGTGGTAGCGGCTGCCGTGGCCAGGGATGGGAATGGCAACTTCTTAGGGGCCTCATCGCTGGTGATGGAAGGATTGTTGGACGCTGAGGCGGTGGAGGCGATTGCATGTTGTGAAGGCCTCGCACTGGTTTGTGACTTGAACCTGGGAACAGTTCGGCTGGCTACGGATTGCGCTAATGTGGTTAGGAGTATCCAGGGCGAAGGATTGGGGGCCTATGGAGCGGTCATCAAGGATATTCAAGCAAGGAGAAACGCTTTCTCTAAGGTTGATTTCGTTCACGAGAGTCGGTGTTCGAATGTCGACGCACACGTCCTAGCAAAGAGCTCGGTCCTGCTTGATGTTGGTAGGCATGTGTGGTATATGAGTCCTCCAGATGGAGTTTGTAATTCGGTAGAGACTTAATAAAGTATGATCCCCTCAAAAAAAAGTAGTCTAGACATTTGCCAACGGTGAATTTTTTATTTTTTCTTTGATTTTTCAAAAATATATGTCACATTTCAATTTTGCAAAACTACACCATTACCACCATATGATACGGTGGTTAGGCACTGTAGCAACCGGATCGTCGTAGCGGTTGTGAATAGTACCCGCGTCGGGTATTGTAGCGCAAGCGACCGCCATATCAAACGGCGGTAGGGTTCCATTTTTTAAAAAAAATTGCAACTTTTAATATGAACTCGGATGGAGGTAAACTTTATATGAAAATTGTAGCTTTCGACGAGATCTACAACTTTGTAATTCAAACGTTTTTCATTTGAAGTCATCTTCAAACTCAAATAATCAATATACTATCCAGATCTGGATACCGAAAACTGAGATCTCGATAGAATATTGATTATTTGAGTTTGAAGATGACTTCAAATGAAAAAAAGTTTTAACTACAAAGTTGTAGATCTCATCTAAAGCTATAATTTTTCGTATAAAGTTTATCTCCATCCGAGTTCAAACAAAAAAAAATTATGATTTTTTTAAAACGAACTGACCCTTACCGCCGTTTGATACGGCGGTTGCATGTGCTACAGTACCCGCGCTTACTGTTCACAACCGCTGTACCATATGGCGGTTGGACCCAAACGCCGTATCATACGGCGGTGGAGAGGTATTGATTTCCAAAATTTGAAATGGGACACAATTTTTGAAAAATCGTGAAAACAAATATAAAAATAAAAAATTCGCCCGGCGGTATTGATATGGGCCAGACCGAGACGGTGATCCGATTTCCCCCCATACGGGCCGGAGAGAACTCGATCTACTCCGTATCTTGCAGAGCTGGCGCGCGCGCGCCGGCGACCGGCGCACCGCCGCCCCGGCACGTTTTGAAAAGCCAGCATCAGTCGGCTTGTCGTGTCGTCGCTGCGACCCTGAACTGCCACAATGCCGCGCGCACATCCACCTCTCGGACCCGCACATCGCCGTAGCCTCGCGCTTGCCCGGGCCTCGCTCACTGGCTGCGTGTGCAGTTTCACCGTGCATCACCGTTCAGATTTCTCCCCTTCATCCAAGTTACTTCCAAATTCAAAAGGGTTCCTCTGGCGATGCGTAAATGCCAGCACGTGCCGCGATTACGTCTTTTTTTCCGGCCTGATTACTGACTGCTCGTGCCGTGGCAAGCGGAGTCAGTACCATTTATGCCTCCTGAATCTGGCACCCGCGCCGTCCACCGTCACGGATTTGTTCTCCGTTCAGGTCGCCGTAAGCAGGAACACGGCGTGTGCCCTGTGTGCATTGGCATGTCGCGTACAAGAACGATGACGTTCGCCTCAGCTGCTTGCTTGTGCGGGACACGGTTTGCGTAGTCCCCCCGTACGCGTGACAGGGAACTAGCAGGAATGCTGTGCTAACAGTAGCTGCGAGTGTGATGTGAGATTCTACGATCCCAGGATATAGATGAGCTGCCAATCTTGTTGGCATGCATTTTTCGTTCATTAAGATCGTTTGGTGCTAATTTCTTTTAACGAAAAACAGCCTGTATCTACACCGTGGACACACCCACACAGCTTACTAGCAAAAAAAAAATGTCTCTTTTATTTTAATAGTCTCGCCGTGTAGTACTCCAGTTGGCAACAATAAGATTAAGATGTGGAGTACATTAACATGGCAGAGCAGCATCCATCCGGAAGACCAGCACAGAGCTAGACTTGGAGGGAACGAGCCCAGTTTAAATGTAGCTATGCCTTGTATTGAAGGAAACCAGCTCGTCTTCCTCAACCCCTCCATCTTCATTATATAAGACAAGGATCGGAGCTGCTTGACAAACACTCACACCTAGCAAACAGCTATATACAACCAGGTTGAGAGCTCCAATCCACCAGCATACCGTGCTGATCGATCGCCCTCTCGCTCTTTCTCCCCATATCATTAAGACTTCATCCAAGGTAATGTATGTTGCTCATCGCAAATGTAGCATCAAAAAGCTTGTGAGTCTGTGACCCTAACATCGTGTAGGCTGTTTGTCCTAGTGATCGGAACCTGATCGATCGGCGGCGGCGGTGACGATGAGCAGGAACAACGGCAAGGCGTCGAAGCTGGAGTTCCTGAGGCAGGGCCTGTCGAGGGCGTGGGGCGCGCCTTCGACGACGGTGCGCCCGGGCGGGGACAGGGGCAACGGGAGCACGACATCGCCGCGCCGGGTGTCGTCGTCGTCGTCGTCCACCGCGTCGCCGCCGAGCTCGTGCGTGTCGTCCGAGGGTAGCCCGGAAGCCGCCGCAGCGCCGCCCGGCGGCGGCGCGGCGACCATGGTGCTGGCCGGGTGCCCGCGGTGCATGATGTACGTGATGCTGTCCCGGGAGGACCCCAGGTGCCCACGGTGCCACAACGCCGTGCTGCTCGACTTCAACGACGGCGAGCAGCGCCATCCGCGGCAGCGCCGGTGAAACCGTGCACGAGTGACCGAGCTGCTGCTGATCGATCGGATAGGCAGCTGCTGAGAGATGAGTTCTTGCCTTCACGTCATCGTCTTCGCCATCAGTCGTAGCTTATAGTAATTTCCTATTCCCCGTCGAGCTTGTTTCGATCACCAAGGAATTATTGCATAGACCTGTTTCTACCGCGCTGTCAAAGGGATCGGTCTAGGTAATAATTCCGTGTCTTCTTAGGTAATAATTTCGTGTTCTTAGTATGTGTTGTGCTGTTGGGAATCAAGTGCATCAAGTCTGTTCTGCGATGAGCATTATTCGATTTTAATTGGAGTTACACCTTTGTCCTACCACATCGAACTTTCTTCAGACATCAAACTTCAGAGTACTGAAGGGCACCATAAATGTGTGGCAATGACATGCAATGCGATTGTGGCGCAGCAATGTTAATACGAAATGGCGAAGTGATGTTAGTGCATGTTTTTTTTTTGAAAAGAGGATTAACCCCGCTTTTAAAGAAAGCCGTAAGTTTGGTTTTACAAGCCACATTCAGATTTTTTTGTTAGTGCATGTTTTACCATGAATCCATGAGAGAGCTGAATCTTACATTGCAGCTTGTGGCTCCCAGAGGAACGGGCAACTTTGTTGGTGTAAATCAGAGAGGTTTATCTTGTACAGTTCACCGGTCTTGTGTGCAAGGTCTTAAGCTGAATTCCACGGGATTCTAACAAAATCAACTTATAAACTTCCTTTACAAAGCACCCTCACTCGCAAAAACAAAACAAAAAAAACTTTGCAAAGGCCATGCTTCTGCCGAATAATACGCAGTCATGAACAATGTTTTGTTCCCATAGTTTAGTGTACAGTTGTTCGTTAAAGGATGAAGTGACCCTGCGGCACCTCAAGTCCTCCGAAACTTAGCTTATAAATGTTTTTAATATATTTTACTACCTTCAAAAATACGTTTAGTTTTACAACTTCTTTGTAGCTTTGACATTTTCAAAATACAGCTAAACGTGTGTACAGGATGTAGAGATAGTGGTATTCAGTTGAGTTGCATAGACCTCCATGAAGATGAAGTTTTCTTGGGATGAAATCAAAGGGGTCTCCGAAACTGTCAAATACGGAGTATACTCCACTAGATGATGATCTAACTATTCCGCACCCACAAAAATGTGTCAAAGCAAGTATCTTATCTTAATTACCCGAGCCGAGAAGGTGGTCGGAGAAGTTGCGCTGCTTTCATTCCGATGAGCATGAGCCAACGCCAGGGCAGCTGGCTTCCTGTCACCCCGTGTACTAGCCAGAAAGTGATTCGGCCGCGACAGCGAGAAGGAAAACCCTCCAATCACAAGTGCCGAGAAGGGGGATGCTGCTGGGTGGTTAGGGTCATTGAAAGGGAGAGCTATTGCCGATTAACTCGCTTTTAATCCGTATAAATGCCCGAGTAATTGGAGACACCCCCCCCCCCCCCCCCCCCACACCCTGCCGTTGCAATTGCAATCGCGAGCGAGCTCGGCAGATGAGCAAGCAAGCAATGGCCACCTTCCTGCTGGCTCTCCTCTACTCTAAATGGCCATATTCCCGCGCGCCCGCCTGCACCAGCACCACACCTCGGAATTTAAGGTCCCGCGTCCTTGGCCACTTCGCCCAAGCAATCTGGCTGCTGTGGGATCGTGTACCCGGCGTAGTACCCGCTGTACTGCCCCCATCCATGGAATGGCCAGGAGGATCATCCATCGGAATCACTTGCGTCCAAAGGCACAGCACAGCTGGATCGGACAGACACCGGAGCGCATTGTCGCATTGATTCATCCGTGCTGTTTCGTTTCGGAGAGAGCGGGTTTCGTTCAGTGGCATCGGTCGCCCGTTCACTCCCCCACCCCTTCTGATAACGACTCGCCCAAGGAGCTCATCGTCGTCGTCCACGGCAGCAAGCCTGCGACTGCAACATCTGGGGGCTTGGGTGGTGTCGTGTCGCAGCAGGTTCGCGAGCACAGCTTATTGTAGCCTCCGCTGGTCTATACATGTCTGTATATATGTATACAGTATATGCAGAGTATGCAGGCCTTATTTTGTACAGGCACTGTCAGGGCGAGCGAGTGAAGTGCAGTGACGAGGCGCCAACCACTCGTCCTTCAATTCCGCCTTCCTAAAGTTTTCAGCTGCTTGAAGGCGGTATGGTGTCACTTAAAAAAAGAATGCCGTATAGTGCCTTGAGAAAACGAATTAGTGCTCATGAATAGCGGTTGTTGCATGGGCAGCAGACAGCAGCAGGGTCATGCACAGGCCCATCCCATATGACCTGTTCCAGGGTTCCAGTTATAGTAGGAGTTGGAGTATTCGGTTGGCCACCTAAATGCCGTATGCCGATGGAGCCCTCCCTCCCTAGAGCTGCTGGCGCCGCGTATTGTAACGTACGGTACGTACCCCATCAGGGGTTACGTGAACCCCACACTACTTTGATTTTGAAAGCCGAAGGGGAAAAAAAGGTTCAGCCCATAGCCCGGCTCGGCCGCGCCTGGATGGAGGAGTGCGGCCGCGACTCTGCAACAAGCCCAACAACGAATTTTTTTTATATATTTTTTAATTATTTTGCAAATTTATACGACCATTTCGAAATTTATCAAAAATAAACATCAACCGCCGTAGGCTACGGCGGAAAAGGCATACCGCCATAGGCCACGGCAGCCGCACGTCCAACCGCCGTGGCCCACGGCGGTAAGGTCACCGCCAACGGTCGGGTGCAGGGTGTGGGCCCCGCGGCACCTTACCGCCGTGCGCCACGGCGGTTGGACGTGCGGGCGCCGTGGGCCACGGTGGTAGGGTCTTTCCGCCGTGGCGGACGGCGGCAACCGTCCCTATATAAAGGGCGACGGCGGCCGCCGTCCCCCACGCTGCCGCCGCCCCTCCTTCCCTTCTCAGGTAAGTTTTCTTCTTCTTTTAATTAATTTAATTAGTGTAATTAGTGTAGAAAATTAGTTTGTATATTAGATTTAGATTTAGAAAATTAGTTTTTAGATTAGAAAATTTAGAAATTAGTTAATTTAATTAGTTTAGATTTAGAAAATTATAGTTTTAGATTAGAAAATTTAGAAATTAGTTAATTTAATTAGTTTAGATTTAGAAAATTAGTTTTTAGATTAGAAAATTTAGAAATTAGTTAATTTAATTAGTTTAGATTTAGAAAATTAGTTTTTTAGTTTAGAGAATGTAGAAAATTAGTGTATCTGTTCATGATAAATTTCAAAACGGCCGTATAAATTTGCAAATTAGAATAAAAAAATATAAAAAAAATTCCCCAACAACGCACTACCGCCCACGGCCCACCGCACCACGTAATAGAGACGCCGGCAAGCCCGCCATCGTGCACCCGTGCAATGGTGCAAGTTGCAACTTCCAACACAGATCGGGTTGCACAGGGTGCGAGACTGCCATTTCGGTGGGCACACGGGAATATGTTCCAGACCAGTAGCCGACGATGGCACTGGATGAACGGGGCGACAAGCTAGAGGACCACCAGTGGCGAGCTGAGGGGAATGGAGCGCTGTGCCACGGCGGGGCTCCCGCCGGCACCGGCAGAAGAGAGGCGAGCTCAACACATCATGAATGCTGCTGCTAGTGCTAAGAGAAACTACTGTGAGTTTGTGACCACCCCCACTCGCTTCCGGTCCCTCATTTTCGGCTCATGCGCTATGGATCACCTGAAAGCTTCCTCCACTTACCATCCATCGTACATACTAGCAGAACCCGGTAATCAAAACCACAATTTGCAACTGCTCCTAGTGATGTGAATTATTTTAGTATTTTAATATTCAAATTTTGACATAGATTTTTCCTACTAAATGCCTTCTAGTGAAGATTTTTATGTACTACTATGATTACTATTTATTACTCCTTAAAAAAACACCAAGAGAAGTCCACCGTAGGAAAAATTCGTAGCCGATCCATACGGGACGGGCCCCCCTCCGGTCGCGGCCTCTGGAGTAGCCGATCCACACGGGACGGGCCCCCTCCGGTCGACCGCGCCTCCGCCTCCACCGCACCGACGCTGCCGCCGCCAACGCCTCACCTGCACGCTGTGCCGTGTCGTGGAAGTCCGCCATCATCGCGTGCTGCTGCTCCTGCGTCGGCTGGGTCCCGACGGGCGGGGCTCCTGTCAGCTGTGTACCACCGATCTCGTCCGCGGTGTCGCGGAACAAGTCGTCGAACTGAAACTCCAGTGGTGGTGTCTCGCCAGTGTTGTAGTCCTCCGAAGTAGGTGGCTCAAACACCGGCTGCTGAACCGGTGAAACTGCTGCCCACGACGAAGACCCCGGTCCCGTAGGTATCGGTGGTCTCTCTTATAAAATATAAGTCAGGTATGGACAAAAAAATATGTCGTGAAAACTAGGAAGAAAAAATATGTACCTGTGGCGTAGAAAGCACTCGGCCGCGGCAAGTATGGAGCGGACACAGTGGGCACGAACGGTGGACGTGTCGAGGACGAGGGCGCGAACGGTGGACGTGTCGAGGACGAGGGCGCGAACGGTGGACGTGTCGAGGACGAGGGTGCCTGGTACGAAGCTGAGGTGGAGGCACAACTGCTGGAGGACGAGGGGTGGCGTGGAAGGAGGTACCCCTCGTTGTCGCGGAAGTTCACCGCGTGCATCAACTGCCGGCTCAGGCCCACCATCTTCAGCATCTCTGTCCGTATCCCGTCCAACGTCATGTGGTCCATCGTCGTGCCCACGTGCTGGGCCAGCAGGTACATCTCCCGAGCTGTGTCGTACTGTCAAGATCGGACGGATTATTAGTACAACGAAACTTTAGCGAATGTGACTTAATTTGATTTAATGCAAAAGAACTTACTAAGATGTTGTGGGTCTGATCCCGTCGGTAGGGGTACGCCGACGCTGGCACGAGGTCGAGGCGAGGGTTCGGCGGGACGTACGTCACGCGCGTCCGGGTCCTCGCCGTGTACCACTGCAGGTACGCTCTCCAGGCATCGTCGTCGTGTAAGCGCGGCTCGACGACGACGTGCTCCGGGGCGGCGGCGGCCGCCCACGCGTCCAGGTACTGCTGCAGCTTCACCAAAAAAGGGGCCGAAGTCTTCGACCCCTTCCTCGTCCACCTACAACAAGAAACAGCCAATTGGTCAGCAAACTAACTTTCGTCACTTGTCAACGGAAACTAATGAAGTTTGCAATGAACTTACTGGTGCACGGACGAGTCGACAGTGTGTGCGACGGGCACTGGCAAAGCCTGGTAGAGGCCGAACTGCCTCATCACGCGCTCGACGTGGTACTCCTCGACGTACATGTCGTGGACGAGCGGCGTCGTCGTCATCCAGAAGTCACGGTCCTGAAAGCACAGGGACGAGAGACCCTGCGGTGCACGCGCGGCGACCAAGGCGTCGGTGAACGGCTGCCAGATAACCTCGCGGTCCGTGAGGTTGTCGATCTGGCTGACGAAGTCGAGGTACGACCTCCTGGTCTGCTCCGTCCAAGACAGCTGCAAACAAGAGAATAAGTTAGCTCGACGAATTGCATTACTTTCTGATAGCTAACGAACGAAGTTAGCTCGAAGTACGAACCTGGTGGTGGCACCACATCGACCCCGTGGTCGGCCTGTCTGCTGGGTTGTGTCCCTCCTCCAGCGTCCGGTACAGCGATCGGTCGACCGATGGCCGACCGACGGGAAGCCGCTCGTAGCTCCCCAGGTGTAGCAGAAGCGGGTATCCGAGGAGGATCGACTGGGTGCCCGTCTTGGTGCACCCGGCGCACAGGCACCTGTACGTCGCGGGCAAAACTGCAGCGCCCCAGTTGATCTGGGGCATCTCTTCCACGGTCGCGTCGGCGATCCTCCACGCGTGGGGGATCAGGAATCTCGACACCGCGTCCCCCTGGGACCCACAGAACATCACGTAGTCGAACAGCCACAACAGGTATGCCTCCAAGTGCATGTTGCTCGTCGGCGTCGTCTCTCATGTACGAGGCCTGCAAAAATTCAAAATTCAGTCAGAGGCTGAAAACGATACTATGAAAAAACGATATATAGAGGTACGTACGCTGTAATTGCGCAACCAAGCGCTCGTGGGGGCGTGGGAGTTGGTGAAGTCAGGCACCTCTAGCGCGTCGGGACGGCGCACCACTCCGGCGAACCTCGCGAGGATATCGTCGCGCCACGCGTCTGGGGGGTCAACAGCCCCCATGGGCTCCCCTGAGCACGGTAGCCCGAAGAGGAGGGCCACGTCCTCCAAAGTCACCGCCATCTCCCCCCAGGGGCAATGGAAGTTGTGCGCCTCGGGGCGCCACCGGTCCAGGAGCGCGCAGACCAGCTGGTAGTCGAACCCAAAGCGCGATCTGCGCTCCGCCGGGCGCAAAGCGGCCCGCATGAGGTCCCCCTCAACCAAATGCGCTAGGGGAAGAAGCCCTGCTGCGCGTAGCCTGCACCATAAAATGAAAATAAATATTAATTACGAAATTAAATGAGGAAATACAAAGAAACCAAGGTATCGTATTACATACTTCGGACGCCAACCGGGGTGAAGCGACATGTAGTGCCCCGGGCCTCTAAAACGCACGGTGCCTAGCTCTGCCCCGCAGATCGCGGAGTGGTAGGACCGGTGCGCCCTGTCTGTGGCCTCGTCGAAGAGCTCGGGCAGCACGTACGGCAGCGGCTCCCGAGGAGGACGAACACCACCAACAGGCGGCTGCGGAAGCGGCGGCGCCTGCTGCTGAGCCATAGCTGCAAAAAAAATTGAAATATAAAGTCACACATAATTTCTAAAGTATTTCTAGGAATTTCCAAAGCATTTCTACAATTTGTAAAGTATTTCTAGGAATTTCCAAAGTATTTCTACAATTTCTAAAGTATTTCTACGAATTTCTAAAGTATTTCTACAATTTGTAAAGTATTTCTAGGAATTTCCAAAGTATTTCTACAATTTCTAAAGTATTTCTACAATTTCTAAAGTATTTCTACGAATTTCTAAAATATTTCTACAATTTCTATAGTGTTTCTAGGAATTTCCAAAGTATTTCTACAATTTCTAAAGTATTTCTATGAATTTCTAAAGAATTACTACAATTTCTATAATATTTCAAGGAATTTTCAAAGTATTTCTACAATTTCTAAAGTATTTCTACAAATTTCTAAAGAATTTCTACAATTTCTAAAATATTTCTAGGAATTCCCAAAGTATTTTTACAATTTCTAAAGTATTTTTACTATTTCTAAAGAATTTCTAAAGAATTTCTAAAGAATTTCTACAATTTCTAAACTATTTCTACAATTTCTAAAATATTTTTAGGAATTGCCAAAGTATTTCTAGGATTTCTAAACTATTTCTAAACTATTTCTAGAATTTCTAAACTATTTCTAGCATATTTAAACTAACTATATGAGGAAAGTATTGGAGACATACCTGATGTGAACAATCACACCAAAGAAGGCAACGGAGACCTACGTGGGGAGGAGGAAGGAAAAGGAGGGGGAGGGGCGCAGCCGCTCGGCGGCAGGGCTGCGGCCCTTATATAGGCGCGGTGCTGCCGCCGTTTGAACTGGCGGTAGGACCTACCGCCGCTTCAAGCATATTCAAGCGGCGGTAGGTCTGCAACGGTCGGTCAACCGCCAGTTCAAACGGCGGTTGGCCGCCTGCTGCCCTTGCCCTTGGCAGTAGGTGTCTGTCGAGCGGGCCACGTAGCGGGTCAACGTACCGCCGTTGGCAGAGGCGGTTGGCGGGCACTTACCGCCGTTTGCAAAGGCGGTAGGTCCCTACCGTCGCTTCAAACGGTGGCAGGAACCCAACCGCTGTTTGAAACGGCGGTTCGAGGCTATTTCTGCTAATGTTGAATTCGACTATTTATTTTCGTAAAATCGAAGAAAAAAATATAAAAAAATTCTGTATGTACGGTGGATGGGCTAACTTGTCACAAACGAGCGATAGGCTTTGTAGCCCACGGACCACCACCGCTGCAGCCCATTTCGGTATATGGGTTTGTCTCCATCACGAGTTCACGACCTGAAACCGCCGAAACTCTCTCTTATGCAATCCATCCATTTATCCATGGCATCCCACACTGGGCAACCAGCCAATCGTGCATGGCACCTCGTACCTGCCACGCGCCCACGCCACGCCTGAAATTTAAGATCTCGCACGGGCACGGGCCCGCCGCCCGCCTGCCCGAGGCAAAAAGGACTTGCGCCAGGCGCTCAACCGCTCAGGGGTTGTACTAACGAATACCGAAGCCTCCAATTCGTTCGTTCCGTTCCCTCTGATCCGCGCCCAGCGGGCACCGGGTATACACGTCGTCCATGCACCGTCGGCCGTCGCAGCAGCCTGGCCGGAGAATCAGAGGCGCGGATGGCCGCCGAAGCTAGCGTCCAAATAGGCATGGCGAGAGGCTGCGCTGCCGTGCCGGCTGCCGCTGCGTCGTCATCGTCCCGGCCTCCTGCCTCCAGGGTGGTGACCACTGACCACCGGCCACCGCGCGCGGCGTCGCGACCTGGCAGCGGCGGGTCAATGCGCGCGAAGCCACCATCATCATGAGCCGCGCCGGCCCGGCCGTGCTACCGTCGCCGTCGCCGCGGCGCGCCTATCGGCTCAGGTGACAGCGCGCAGGCGGGGCACGCGCTGGCGCACAGGGAGCTATGAGCTCCTCCTGTCTGCAGACCCTGCGCTCGCGCGCGCGCTGGCGGCTGGCGCTGCCGCGCTCTACGACGATGAGAGCGTCCTGTGTCTCTCGAGCTGCAGCAGTGCAGCCAGTGCACCCTTTTCAGATTGTTTCTCTTGACACGGCACGGCGCTGCACTGCGGGCGCAGGAGCACAGCAGTGTGCGTCCACGAGTGCGCAGGCATTTTTGAAAATTGAAATATGGATGGATAGATCAAAGTCCCCGGTTTCTGCAGACACGCTGTTGCTGAAAACGAAAGGGTTCGAAACAGTCGCTCGATTTGCTCCCTCCGCGGCCCGCTGTCAGGGACAGTGATCTCTTGTGGTGGGGGTACGGTGGCAGCAGCAGGCAGCCAAGCCAGGCATTGATCGCAAACCATGCATGCACAACGCAATGATGGCGGAGAGCCCACAGGGGAGCATTGAGGAAACGAAAGGGGGGTACAAGAGAGCTTGGCGGGTTGCCCGTCCCCTGGCCGCTGCTACTGCTAGTGAGCAAGACAAGTGTAGCTTTCGTGTGGACTGTGGCAATCTTTTCGGTAGATTTGGGGCGTCTGATGAGGGTGCTGCTGCTGTGACCTGTGCACTGTGGGTAAAAAACAGCAGTAGAGTTGAATTTAGCAGATGAGTGTTCATACTATGAACAACGCACTGTCATAAGAAGAGATCACTGGAGACACGGGCTCTTGGTTTTTTTTCTTCACATGGAGCTTGGCGGGTTTACGATTTGGCTCTTGATATTTTAGATGCTTCTTTCAAACTTTTTTTTTTTTGAGAATTGCTTCTTTCAAACTTTATGCATTGGTGCATGTAGTGTTGATCTACTACGTGTAATAATGTCTGGACTGATTTCCTTTAGTTAAAAGAATGAAACCGAAACTCTTTCCATCATCTAAAAACTGTACTGCATTAGCTTCCATAATCACTCTGGTGTTCAGAAAAGGAAAGAGAAGGTCATATAGTATTATAGTTGCATTTAGCAGATAAATAAAATGAGCCCATGTTTGTCTAGATTCCACTCGAAACACTTGCTGATGCCAGCACTTCTCTTTAAGACGAAGAAAGGAACTGTGTGCGATGAGCTATATATAATCCTGTGCATGTGCAAATTCACTCATTTTTTCCTATTCATCCGTTCACAACATACGATTCAATGCGAAAACGTTTCTCTATTCTAGAATTATTCATACGTGCAATTTGCCTAACTAAACGGGCCCTAAACCTCGATGAAAGAAGTCGTACAATTCTATCAGCAAACCAACCGTGTCTTTTTCCAGGGACTGATGAATAGGTCACTTGTAGTTTTCACGGGCGCTCTCGATCTGATTGCTCAGCTTCAGCGTCCGCGAAGAAACAAGACGAACGAACTTGTATTCACGATGAATCTTCGGTACACACACATTCTCCTATCATCTCGCTCCCATCCGTGCTTTCAACTAGTCCTACAGCTTGAATCATGAACTCAGTACGAATTGGAGTACTGGACCAGCAATAATGCTGAGGACTGACGAGGCAATTACGCAGGGATCGTCGTCTGACCGGCTACCTATATCTTCCGATCCTTTGCATGGCAGTTGCGCTCGTCAACTCCACATTGTCACCGCTCCATTTCGGTCCGTGCCCTACCCTGAATCCTCCCAGTCCGACCGGCCACTGTTAGCCGCCACAACGCGCGCCATGTCGTTGGATTAGCTGCAGAATGCATGTCGTCATTTCAACATTAGCGCTTACTTGCATGTGGTGTTAATTTATTGTCTGAAACGTCATATAAATGGGAACGGATGCAGTATAATTTGTGTCATGCAGGCAACACTTCAGATCGGGACAGCGAATTTCGATTTCTGAGGCGAAGGCGGATCGGGACGCTATCTTATTGCACCCGAATCATCATAGGACAGGTTAACGACGAAGCGGAAATGATCGTCGGCATGGTCCAGATGCAAGACAGCGACTTGACATGGACGACAATTTGGTAATGTTATAGGATGATGGGGCCCGCGTCGTGCGCGCGCGGCACAAATCGCAAAAAATGTTCCTCTTGCCAACACCGGCGTCAGTAAATGAGCGCACGCAGCGACACGGACGGAGCACGCAGGCTGCGCTAGCGGCAGAGAGATACATGTCCAAACCTTGCAGCGGCGAAGGCACGTCCAATCGCCTACAGTAACGTGAACAGAAACAGAGGAACGGGATAGAGGAAGATGTACGAGCATGGAATCATGGATTGTGTAAAGAACAGAGGAAAGTGTGGATAAATAGAAAGAGAGCAAGGGCCTGTTTAGTTGGTTGAAAATTTGCCTTTTCAACGTTTCGAACTCCTGTAGCACGTTTCGTTTGTTTGTGGTAAATATTGTCTAATTATGGACTAACTAGGCTCAAAAGATTCGTCTCGTGATGTACAACAGAACTGTATAATTAGTTAATTTTTTTACCTATATTTACTACTCCGAACATATGTCTTTTGGTGTATTTAATGTGATGTGATGCTAAACACCCCCAACTAGTAGCTCTTCACTTCTTCAGTCTTCACGGCAGTCGGCAGAGGGAATAAAAGCTTTTGCCTGGGATGCTGCTTGCACGCTCCCCTCGTGCTTTCACGTCACTACTGCAGGTGAATGCAGGTCCATGCAATTGCAATGCGAGCGTTTTTGGTCGTCTGGTCAGCTTTCCCCAGCCGCGTATAGTTCATGCGTGCGCACTGTCCCCGCCGCTGAGTCCTCACAGCGCGCCACTGTTTCAGCTGCATCACAAAACTCAGCATTGTGCACTAGTCTGCGACGTGGTAGATCCTACTACTTCCTGGCAGGGCGAGCTGAGTTTGGCCCACGAATCCATCGCTTGCAAGTGGCCGTGCGAGAACAAGATGAAACAACAGGTATCCACTGATCTACATGCACGCATGATGCAACAGGAAAAGGCCACGATTCCTTCCCATGAACCCATGACCTTGCCGATCTTGCACCAACCAATGAATGAAACATCGATGCAAACCGGAGTCGATATATATCGAGGTTTTTCGCAAGACGGGAATGGATATTTGACAAACATTCGCTGAAAAGACCAGATCGTTTTACGTGCTTCATGTTACAAAAAAAAGCAATTTCTATCTGCTTATTACGACACAGGGTACCCCCCTGGCCCCTGCATACCCAGACACTGCCCTGTCCCTGCGTCCGGCCTGCCTCTGTTCCAACTTGCATGCACATGCGTGGGTCTTCCGGCCTCATGCAGCCCGGATTGTCTGCGAATAGGATGGGCGGTTCGATAGCGCTGTGACGTGAAACCACACCCTGTTCTACTATACTGTACGTAGTGTTCCAAGTGCGGGCACTAGTGTGTGTTTGGCACTACATAGACATAATACCACCGAATTGTAAATAAAACGATCCAACCTCCATAACGTGCGACTTGGTATATACAGTTCTTATTGCTACACGGTGTTAGATATTGTGTCAAATATCGCCACAACCAACAAACTCAAGTCACCGGTATCTTGTAACTCGCCCTCCCTCTATGGCTTCCAATGTCGCTCCATGTCACCAACTACTCTTCTCCGCCACAGGAGCCATAGCGTCAGGTGTCGCCGCACCTCTGGGTTGTCATCCGCCATCTGCCCACACGAAGGTCCTCTGAGATCTGGGCCGTCGGGCGCCACCCGCTCGTGTAGGGAGCCGTGGCACTGGTTCACGGGGAGCACACGGTGGCTGGTCATGAAAAAGAAGCAGAGGAAAGGAAGGAGGGAGGAGGCTGTGAGCGGCGTTGGTGAACGATGCACGCGGAGAAGGTGGCCGACCGTTGACAAGGTCACCGGTCGGAGTAGCCGACAGCAACGGCCCGCACGGTGTCACATCTTCCACAGTGGTCGGACCAAGTAAGGAGGAAAGAAGGAGGAGAGTAGGAGACGACAATGGAGGATGAGAGTCGGAAGGCTGCACCATCGTGGGGCACAATTGGAGATGCATGTCACCCCACTGCGCCGCCCGTCGAAGCTTGCTGCTAGGCCCGTCTTATCGGTCGCAGCTCGCCCACACATGCGTGGACGGAGTCGGCCACGCCTGTCGGAACCACACTCGCCCTGCACGCGTGGCCGTCAGAGTTCGTGCTTAACCTCATCGCACACAAACGTTTGTATGGGTGAGTAAAGAGGAGGACGAGGGAAATGAAGGGGACAGCTGATTTAATAAAGATTGTCGTAGAAGTGCAGCATAGGACAGTAATTTGTGTCACTGATCTATGTAAAATGCAACTGAAAAAGTAGATCCCGTCGGTTTACATATGGGTTTGCGATGGACCGGTGTGGACAGCCTAAAGGCGGAGCAGTGCGTGCAACCTGTGTCGTAGAAGATCCCGCCCGTTTGCTACTCGCCTTTTCGCTCCCAAACTCCTTTAAAACCGAGCTGCAAAGCCTCCGCCGTGTCGCTCCAAGTTTTTAAGGCACGCACCAACCTCTCCTCCCAGACTCCTCCGAACTCCGGTTCATCTCCGGCGCGGTACGACGGCAATGGTGACCAGGAGGCTAGCCCTGGGCTCCCTCTTCCAAGGAAAGGCAAGGGAAACCTCACCGCCATCGCCTCCTCCCGCTACCACCGCCGTCGTCGCGGGAGCATGGCCGTGGCCGTCCAGCAAGATCACGAGCACGCAGTCCGCCCGCGCCGCGCAGCCACCGGCTGGCGCTGGGACCGTCGCCTCCGTCCTCCTCGACTCCGCCGTTTCCTCCTTCACGGCCTCCTCTGCGCGCCAGGACTGCAACTGCTCCGACAGCCTTTCCACGGCGTCCGAAGCTTCGGCGGCGGCGCCGGTGGCGGGCGACGACGACGCGGCGGACGACGCCGTCGTGCGGGGGATCCGCTCCGACCGGCTACTCTTCGACCCCGGCGCGTCGGCCACGAGTTCCATCCTCGAGGAGAAGTCGTCGGCGTGCGCTGCCGGCGGCGGCGACGGCGACGACGACGAGGCGTTCTGCGGGGGCGTAGCGGTCTCGTTCGAGTCGGCGGACCCGTACGCGGACTTCCGGGCTTCCATGGAGGAGATGGTGGCCGCGCACGGCGTCGGCGACTGGGGCTGGCTGGAGGAGATGCTGGGGTGGTACCTGCGCGCCAACGACCAGGACACGCACTGCGCCATCGTGTCGGCGTTCATCGACGTCGTCGTCGCCATCGCCGACCCGGCTCGCGGGGCGTGCTCCTCCCAGAGCTCCTCTTGCACGTTCGCGGCGGGGGAGTTGGAGGTCCTCGCGGACAAGGGTAGTAAACCAGCTGCTGGGGTACTCACCGTGTGATGAGCTCTCGCCATTTGGATTATATCTTACTTTAAGCTTAAGTAACCTTCGTGGTTTATTTGGCTGATTTGTATTACGTGATGATCTCATCGAGCTAATTAAGATGGTAGAGTATGAGTTGATGTTCTCTATAGCGAGTATGCATTGGGTTTCTAGCTACTGTACTGTATACTCGATGGTCAACCTATGTTGACTGATGAGAGATGATTAACACTTTGCGTAACCAAATCTGCGAAGGGCTCAATGCATTATGCATGCATGAATTTTGAAATGCATAGATGAGTGATCAGAGTTCATGGCGATCGAGTATAAAAGGTAAAGACAAGGAGCCAGATGCGTAGGGCGACCGGTAGTAGTGCTGTACTGCTGGCCGTACATGGTGCCTATGATTACAAGGGATAGTGGTACCATACACAAAGCATGTCAACAAGCAGTAGTGCTGTACTATACACACTTGCATTGATATGTAGTATAGTGACATCCAACGACGCTCTTCGGACCACCGTAGCACCACTGAATACTTCAATAATGTGCTAATCATATATACCAGGCACCAGCAAACTTGTGTTGTGGCGAATGGCGATGCCGCGATGGATATGCTGTGTGTAGCTTTCGCACGAGATTTTTTTTCGAATTGTATGTTTAAATTTCATCGGTGCTTTGGGCATACTGGCCATGGCTAGATGCGGATGTGGATAGAGCAAGCTCCTCTGCCATTCATAATGCAATTGACATTAATTGAATCGCTAAAACATGGGTCTAGGCCCGTGATCTGGCGAACTGGGGATTTTTTTTTATTTTTTTAATCATTTTGCAAAAATATACGACGGTTTCAAAATTTTACAGTTTTGATAACCATTCGCCGTGACCCACGACGGTTTAAGGTCTAACCGCCGTGGCCCACGGCGGTTCGGCAGTCGCCGTGGGCTACGGCGGTGGCAGACGGCGGTTGCAGTGCCCTTACGGCGGCATGAAGCCGCCTTGCAACCGCCGTGGGCCACGGCGGTTGCATGTGGCCAACCGCCGTGGGCCACGGCGGTTAGTTTTTTTTTAATTAACGAGAGAAAACACACACATTTGCAATGGCATGTACGGTGCTAGTACCCTAACGAAACACCTTACGTACAGATAACATGCCTTAGGGAATTTAGAAATTTCATTGCAACATTCCTAATGAATCTAGTTGTACGAGAACTGCCCAGAGAGCATAGAGCTGCCGGAGTGTTGCGACGGCATGTAGTACCCCGGCGGGGGTGGAGGTGGTGAAGGTAGAGGGGACCAATCTTTCTTGTGGCATTCACAAGTGCAGGTCGAACATTTGCAGCACCGGTCTTCTCCTGCGCTAGACGATGGATCTGGAGAAGCCAATGCCTCCGACAGCTCCCGCTTCAGGTTGTAGATGACGACGTCCTCGAGGTAGTCGATGTACTGTTGATAGGGATCAATAGCTGGTGGATCCACCCATTGCGAGAAACCGCAGTTCTCAGCTTGGGTGGAGTACTGCAAAAGGCAAGAAAACGTTACCAAACGAAAGAAAGATGATGAGAAAATTTGTGGATATTGCTTACCCATGCATATGGGCAGTGCCAGAAGCGACGACTGGAGTTGTTCCATCCCTGATACACTTGCATCACGCAGAACTCACCATGTGAACACCTAGGCCACAACACCGTTTGCTTCGGTGCGTAGCTTCTAACATCACGCATCGATCTGAAGTCACTCTTGCCTTTCAGTGGGAAATTGGCTTCGAAATCTTCTGATTGCTGATGCCACAACTCAGGACCGAAACCGTGTCCATCCCCACTCCACGAAGCCATTGTTGAGTGCTGTGAGAAGAAGGCAATGGAGTGAATGGTGGTATATATAGAAGGTGGCTACCTGGGTGGTGGGCCCTTCGATCCGTGGGAAGGGAAACGAAGCAGTGACTCGGAGAAAACACACCCTAGTACTAGGGCACTGTCGCTTTGTGGGCCAGACGATCCGTGGGAGGGGAACGCGTCAGTGACTCAGAGGAAACACAACGACTCTGCATATTACAGTCACTGTAACGAAACACACGTAACGGATAAAACACACTCTAATGATGTTCGATTAAAGTTCTTAACGATACAAACCGAGGACCCTAGTTGACGATGTCATGAAATCCGACATTATTTGATACAGTCCGGCTAATACTCTAGGTCTACTGAGTACAACGGGGGTATTTCCCCTTCCTGATGGCATCCGGCCCAGCTGCCTTGGCCCGACGAGCCCTCTCCCTCTTCCTCTCTCTGTCGGCTTCACAGGCCTGGGCCGCTTCACGTTCTCTCATCTCCTGACGATGGCGCATTTCCTTCTGCTCCTCCTCCTTTTTTTCCTCTCTCTTTTCCCACTCAACCATGCGCAACCACCTCTCCCTTGCATCACGGGCTTCTCCCTCGACGTAGCTCTTGTCGAAGTCGGACTGCTCGGTATCTAGCCACTAGATGAAATCACAAAGAGGAGGTAGAGTCTTTTTCCAAAGACATGTTAGCAAATATTAAATCACAAATGACAAATGAATTATTGAGAAATGTAGTAAGTCTTTACTTTGGCTCTAAGGTTACGGTCGAATGGCTGGATCGGGTCGTGCGCATAGTTAGCGCACATGAAGAACCTCATCCCGTAGGCATACCCCAGAACCTTGCACCTAACAAGTTTGCAATTGTCACCGCAGAAGCACATATGAGTGTCGATCCCCTGTGGCACCTCGACATTGTCCTTCCTCTTCGTGAGGAAGTCCAAGTCCAACTCAGGACCTGAGGAGGCCATTACAAACCTGCAAAACAAGATTAGAACAATCAGAGGCCATCTATGCAAGTGACCGGTCGACACAATTTGAAAGCCTCAACGCAGGCACCCAATGCCAAGAATGACCGCTGAAGCACAAGTTTGCCTGGTTTCTCCACACAAGGATAGTCCTTGATATCATAGTAGCTGCCAGGATTCATCTGAACTATTGTGTGCACCAAGTTAGGCAAATTGTGGTAGGATGCTTCATAAGTACCCCACCTATGCTCCAACACCTTCTTCTTTGCTTGGTATGCCTTGCCGTAACCGATGGTGTACCCAAACTTTTCCTCAATTGCACCGATAATTGCCTTCGGTGCATATTCAGGGCTATTCATTATGTGAGGGTACATGTGACTTGCAACAAAATCGGCTGAAATGTTTCGGTGCCTTACATCAATACGATCAAGGGTACAAGTGTGACCTTTCACTTCTTTCACCTGTATGTAATTGTCCCACTTCCCCATATATGCATACACTCGAAAAGAACAATCATCCTTGATGCAACACACATCATATATCCTAGGAGAGCTCTTGACTACCCTGAACTCCCTGTGTAGAGTCAAGGTGGACCACTGCTTCACTGCATCCTTCAGATGTGCAGTACTGGGGTACATAGCGCCTACACAAACCTCATTCTCCGTGTACTCCCATGGCACATTCTCACCAGTATTAACAGTACACCGGGAGAAATCGTAGTTCCGCCAATGCAAGGGCACATGATCCTCAGACTCATCATCATCATCATCATCATCATAATCATCATCTGAAGAGTCCTCTTCCAATGCACGTTCATCAGCTTCCAACTCTCTCTGATATTGTCTCATCACCTCTGGGTTTACTTCTCCCTCATCAATAACACCAGTGACAACATAACATCTAGATGCCTGCTCACCCTCATAATCCCCTTCTTCCTCCTCTTCTTGTTCACCTTCTTCAGCATCTTCAGCACCTTCCCCTTCTTCACCACCTCCCCCTCGTCCACATCCTCAGCTTCCTCATGCACTTGACTGCTAGACCCACCCTTCTGGTAAACTTCGACAAACAAAATCACATGCAAACCAACTCGGTATGCATTTCTGATAAAAACCCTCCATCGTGGAGTCCCTTCAAGTGCCACGAGCTCCCAATACACTGGTGTACTTCTGTTGATTAGTGCCATCACCGACATGCATTGGTGCTCTAAATCTACTGAAAATGCCTTGACCAGCCAGTTGGTTATAGCCTCCCAAGTTCTTTCTCCTGCTCTTGGAACATTTTTCTCAACTGAACTATAATTTGACAAGTCAACTCCTTGTGGACCATATATAATCTCTCCAATTCCATAATATATTTTGATTGTGACTGACTCCGACATGTCTGATTCATAATAAAAAGCAGTAACTACTATCAAATGCTACATCCAGGGACTAAGAAACAAATAAACTTATCTAAACTACATTAACAAATTAATCAGCCGTAATCTACACACTTAACAGTAAATATGTTACGTAATATAAACTACAACTACAGATCTATAAACTACAACTACAGATCTATAAACTACAACTACAGATCTATAAACTAAACTATAACTACATATCTACAGAAATCTACAGTACACTGAAATAGAAATTACTGGAATTAGTGAAATCAGTGAAATACCTGCAATGAAGCGAAGAAGTAGCAGAGCTTCACTGCTCCGCACCCTCCACCTCCCCTCTTCTCCTCCTCAACCCTAACCCTATAAACAGGACATTTTTAATACTACAGATATAAAGAAACGGAGTGAATCACTAAATACGGTTTCTAAGTAGCTGCTAAAAGAGTTTAAATCGACGAAATACTTACAATGAAGCGAAGAACCGGCAGAGCTTCGCTACTCCGCCCCCTCACTCTCCTCCCCTCTCCTTCCCAACCCTCTCTTTCTTTTTTTCCGAATTTTTATGACATTTCCGGGCTAATTTTCGACTTATATAGAGGTGGCAAACCTGTCGCCGTACGCCACGGCGGCTGCACGGGCCTTACCGCCGTGGGCTACGGCGGTTTGTCGTTAACCGCCGTGGCCCACAGCGGCTGACCTCCACGCCCGTTGGGGCCCACGGGCGACTGCCGAACCGCCGTGGGCCACGACGGTTAGACCTGAAACCGCCGTGGGCCACGGCGGCCGCCGTGGGTCACGGCGAATGGTTGTCAAAACTGTAAAATTTTGAAACCGTCGTATATTTTTGCAAAATGATTAAAAAATATATATATATATAATCCGCGAACTGGCAACGTTAGTGTGGGCTTTCGTTTGCTACGTGTCTGCCTGCCAAAGCCTCCCTGGCCCATCGTTTCCTCCGTAGGCCCAATCTTACCTTGTGGTCTTACTGTCCATGTTTGTGGGTCGTTGGGAACTGTACTCAGGGAGCTTTGAGAAGTCGCGAACTACTTTTTTTTTTTTAGAATTCTGTATACTAGTATGAGCTGCTGTTCGTACTAACCTTAAGATAGTTCTACTTATTCAAATAAAATTAATTATACCACGATAATTTGAGTGAAATGCACCAAGAGTCCTTACTCATTAGACTTTTTTTTAGATTGCCCCTACCATCAGGCGAGCTGATTCAGCTGTCTTGCACTTATATATAGCACTCCCTACCAGCACATATGTTCAAGAAATCTTGCTCACTTTCATGGTTCGACAAGGAGCACACAGTGCTGAGCAAGGACCAAGGGAACCTAACATGCATGCTCTAAATTCCAATGTTTTAAATAGCCAACTACGGTCTGCTCTATCTTCGGTTAAAAACTTGAAGGGTGTCGTTGTCTGCTTCCACATGTAATAAGCTCCTATCTACCGTTGTAGCTTCATTTAACCCGCTATTAGTTGTGCTATTAAGACTTAAGAGGTAGAATGCTAAATAGCTTAACCCGCCATTTAAAATAAGAAACATATCTAGTGCAAACAATATTTTCGTGCAAACTTGTAATTTTCTAATTTGGACCACATGATGTTGATTTAAGGAGACGTATGGGGAGATGGGAGGGAGGATTTGCAAAAGTATGATTAGAGACGGACGGTTAAGTGTAAAATTACCTAATCACATTCCCTCTCTTGGATCAACATAATGTAGTCCAGATTAGAAATTTGCACGGTTTGCATGGAGAGGTTGGTTTACACTTAATATTGCTAAACTCCCACCTCGAGTAAAACCACTTGAAAAGCATGCTCATTTAGAAACCCCCGGTGCGTTTCTCCCAAATAATGAAATTAGATTGCTCAAAAATTAAAATAGCGCGGTTGGATCAGACGCTCACTCGAGCACCTGCACGCCGCGCCACTTTCAAACAAAACACAGGAGCGGTGATGAACAAGACAACGGCGCGCCGTTGATGGTGTTTTGGACGCGTGCGGCGGAGGGAGCCTCGCCGCTTCAACGGCTCGCGAGTCACAGGATAGGCCGGATCGGGGTTAGTGATCCTCCGCCCGATAATAAATGGAAGTAAATCTAAAGCACCCCCCCTCGACCCCCTGCAACCGCACGTAGCCGCGCCGCCTCGCCGGCACGGCCGGGCTACTACTACACCACCCCACCCAATGAATGAACCCAGCCGGCGGCGGGCGGCGCGTGTGGGCGGATCGCCGCCCCGCCGCCTCGCGCTCGCATTGGCCCCTCGGCGGTTTGTGCTGGAGTTTTGCACGCGATCTGGAGCGTGCCCGCCGAGCTCCGGCGGCCATAGGCGCCGCCTCGTGAGCGCCTTTTTAAGACCGTGTCAGCATTATTAATGGACGTGCCGGCTCGCCCTGCCTCGTGTTTGCCCTCGCCGCGCCGGCTCGCGAGTCGCGACTCCCTTCGCGCGCCTGTCCGGACAGAAGATGCCCGGAGCGGAGTGGCCGTCGGCGTCCTGGCTCCGGCGCATGCAGATACGGCGTGGGCATGCGGCAGCAACTCTGCCTGTGGCTGCCGCCTGCTTGGTGGCTCCGGCGGCCACAGGATTTGCAGGTAGCTAGCGCCCAAAAGCACTGACCGTGTCAGGGTCACGAACTCCTGAGCGAGCCCAGCCTGCCGAAAGCAGGCCGCGCTTAGCTCCGCTAATGCGGACAACTAGGCATTCATTCGCGGCAGCCTGGTCGCCGCCTGCTCGTCTCGTCTCGGCCTCTTCTCTCTTCTCGGGGTATAGACGGCGACGAGGATCGATGGTCCCCGACCCCGACTCCCCGTGATCCCGTCCGTCCTCTTTTCACCCGATCACACCCTGGTTTTACCGTGCCGATCGGGCCGGCCGACCGGAAATCCTCGTGGGGACGGACGAAGCCGACGACGCCTGCCTGGGCTGTGGCCTGTGGGGGCTTCAAAAATTCTATGCGGTTGTTCCGTTTCGCCACGGCGGATCTCGACACTGAATTTTGACCGTCGAGTCGGCCGTGCTTCGACAAGCTTTACCTGCCGGGCGGCCGGCTGGTGAGTAATGCCCGTTGGTTACTTGGTTTCGCCCCAAAGAGAAGCGATGTCGCTCTCGTACGTAGACGGTACTACTAGCAGTAAATCCGGTGCTAGTGCAGCAGCTGCTGCTGCTGCAAAGGTTTTCAAGGTCCACTGTTTCACCACCCGGTCCATCGATTGCCCGGCATTGCTTGAATTCGAAGGGTGCGCGGGAAGCCGCGCTTGGCTGGTGGCCCGATCCGTGCACGCGGAGATGGATACGAGCAAATAATGCGCGAGCATGCTTGTCAGTGCAACTTCAAGTGTTCTACTGTCCCGCCATAAATCAAACCGGAGCCCGGCCGGCCGGCCCGAAGCAAACTTTCAATCCGGCCGGCTCCACCTCCACCGAACCAAACCAAACCGGACGATGCCTCATGCCTCTGCTCGTACGTGGGACGTTTAAGACATGAGCAGGGGAAATTTATGCAAATTGTAGTTTCGGTGACTTTTGAGCGGGCCTAAAGGTGGCGATCAAGCCCGCACAGTGCCGGTACTGTGCCCAGATCCAGCCGTTGAATGGCCGACCGCAGGGACGAACGAGCGGCGCCGCCCCTCCTCGAATCCATCTCGATCGCCCGCCGGAACAGTGCCAGTACAGCTGGTGCGTCAGAGCGCCAAGGAAGAGCTCTGCCGAGCCGCACAGTGGACGACGAGTCGACGACGACACGCCAGGCCAGGACGCGGTACCGGACACACAGCCCGCACGTCACGAACGCTGCCGGAAACGGAGTACTCCGCAGGGAGGAGTACGTGCCATGCAAGAGCTTGAGAGTACGTGGGGGGACGGAGGGACAGGATCGCAGGGACGGTGCAGAGAGTGGGCACACGAATCGCAACAAAAGCAGCAGCGTCACGTACCAACAAAGCTCGATCCTGTGTCAGCGCCCCCAGGACGCGGCACAGTAGGATCACACTCGAGCAACAGCGGCGTATCATTGCACCACCCCAATAAGGCCCCAACCTTGGCGCCACACGCACACATCATCAGCACAAACATTACATGGATGCACGAAATGGAAAATGGAATTACCACATCACACTGCTGGTTTGTGCTACAAATTAAAGCGTCGACAGTTAATCGATCGTGCATAGCCACTCTTGCTCGTCAGCTTAAGCTCAAGAGACACTGCAGGCAGGCACCATGCCCATGGCCATGCAACTATGCAAGATGCAGCTCGCCGGCCGGGACCTCGGTTAATAGAGCCCCGGTCACGCGCGAGCTGCGACTGCGAGCTCCGTTAATGGCGGAACAGAACGGTAGTAATAGTAAGACAGAGAGGCTAGCTAGCTAGTAGAGACTAGAGAGTAACGTAGTGGTCAATACAGTACGCAAGTAGTACGTGCATGGTGGCGTGTTGGACTGACGGCGAGCTAGAACTGGCAGGGGGACGGCGGGCAGAAGAGGCCGTTGCGTGTCCAGAGGTCGGCGAAGGCGTGGAGGATGAGCGGGTGGTGGCGCGGCGAGTTGAGGGAGAGGAACTGGTGGAGGAGGTCGTTGAGGTCGTCCCACGCGTAGATCTCCTTCTCCACCACCATCTGCACCATCGACTCGCGGAAGTCCTCGTACGGCTCCGCCGACTCCACCGCCACCGCCACGCTCTCGCGGGCCACGCGCCGCCCGTCGTCGTCGTCGTCCTCCCCAACAACGCCGTGGCGCGCGGGGGCGGCAGCGCGCCTGCGGCGCCGGCGCTGCTGCCTCCGCCGCCGCCGAGCCTCCTGCTGCTCCCGCTCCTGCTGTTGCAGTAGCAGCAGCTGCGGCGGCACCACTACCGCCGCCGCCACGACCGGGTCCTCGTAGAGCGAGTTGGTGGCAACGAACGACGCGGGGCCCCAGGACGAGGAGTCGGTGGAGGTGGCCGTGGTGCCGCTGCGCCCGCCGGCGGTGGTCGCCGTGAACGCCGTGGTGGTGGAGGTGGAGGAGGCGTTGGGGGACTTGGGCTTGCCCCCGCCGCGGAACAGGGACGACGCCGAGGAGGAGAGCACGGAGAACAGCTTCGGGCGCCGGCAGTTGCAGCCGATGTCCACCACCGGCGGCTGACGCAGCGTGAAGCTGCTGCTCCTCCCCCTCCTGGACGACATGCTGGCCGTGGCCGTCGCCGGCTGGAAGCCTGGAAGTGGCGTGCGCGCGCGTGTGTGTACGTGCCGGCGCTTGGACACGCGCGAGCACACACAAAGAGAGAAGGGAAGCGCGCTGGCTGGCTGGGTGGCCGAAGCCGAGGCTATACGACGACGAGCTCTCGGGTACAGTGGGCGGTTTGCGTTCTCGGAGCTTGGTGGTGTGGTGCTATATATTAATGGAGCGCCATGTGACACCGTGGGGAAACGATTGAATGGCCGGAGTAAAGAGAGCAACGTGAACAGCCAGGTGAGCGTGAGGAAGTGAGAGCTGCTGGGCTGGGAAGAGAGGAGACATGTGAATGGGGATAATTGGAGCGGCAAGTGTGCACGCTGGTAAAACGAGCTGGGACACAGACAAGAGGCAAGTGTAAAAAGGAGGGAGAGAGGTGCACGTCAGCACATGCATGTGTGTATGTGATGATGTGTGCAACATGTCCAGATTGGGTGCTGGAGGATCGTGTCAGAGGAGGCCTCTGCAGATGTGAGCATGCATATATGGGTGGTGTGACTAGTCAGAGGGGTTAAAAACCGGCGCAGTAAATTCTGGGCCAGGGGCGAATGGGAAACAAGAAGATGGTTGGGGGAGAGTAAACAATGTTTCCTGGACGAAAGAGTTGACCATCAGTTCATGTGAGGACAAGCTGGCCCGGCTCCTGTCTCCTCTGTTTTTTTTTCTTTTGAGGTTGCTCTCTCCTCTGTTGAAGTGGTTTTAATTGCATGTTGCCAGGTGCAGTGTTATTTTTTTTAATGTTACTGCAGTGTTATTTTGAAGGGGCTACGGCAAGCAACACAAGCCGGCCTGAACAGGTGCAGTGTTATGCTCAACAGAGCCAGCCATTTCTTTATTTTCTTACAAAAACAGTGCCTCTTAATAGTGGTCCATGACGATTGTAATGCTTAGTATTACCAACACGGATTATCACAGATGCAGTATTTTACGTGTCATGTTGTGCAGTTGCTCTTCTTTATCACACCAACACTGGTACCTGACAAAAAAAAAAAAACGAAATCAGCATTCAGCAGTAGTACCTCTACTAGATTCTCACAGATACGCAGTACGATCACCAGTAAATACATACCAGAGCGAAAACCCAGAGATCGTGCAGAAACATGGACGAACGAAAACGAGGAAGCAAGCTGCGCTGCGCCCAAGATCCTCCTCCGGCCTCCGGCGGATACTCTACTACTGCTACTACGCGCGTTTCCGGCCAGATAATCCACGCGTTTGATGCATGCGCAGGCCGCCGCAGGCTGCGGCAAACACCATCACGGGCTCCGGCTGCTGCTCCTGCTGCACTCACGGCCCCTCATGCAGCCACTCCATGCTTTCAGCGTCCGTTCGTGGTTCTGTAGCTTTCCTGCGTCTGCTCCTCTCTCGCTCGCTCTCGGCTTTCCCTCTTCTGTTCCTGTTCTTCATCAGAGAAAGCTGAAATAACAGTGCTCGATATCGAGTGCACGCCATCCGTCGATCGACATGGAAACCTGTGTCATCATGCATGCATCCATGTATCGATCGACGTCGGCAGGCAGCTTGCTGGTTGCCGACGAGCTGAGCACGGCCACGGCGTGTAAATGAGAGAAAGGAAGAGGAGATCTCCGGCACGATCTATGACGACATTGATGGAATGCACGTCTCACGCGCGTGTGCACTTCGAGGGGAAAACAATAATGTGCCTTCGAACCGCACGCTCTCCAGCCACACTACTACAGCTTCTGCGGGAGTGCGCGCGCGCTGCCGCCCTCTCTAGCCCTGCCTGCCCTAGGCTTTGCGTTGCGTTGCCTGAAAAACGTAAGCGCCGAGTACTATCTGCCGCTAACGTTGAGGAGGTCACCTTTTCTTTGCTTCTTTCCATGGGCGGCTGGCTCCTGCAGATCCATCTTGGGCTGTCCACACTCATGATGCGCCTTCGCGGTGCAGCTCTCTGCTTCTTTTTTCCCTTTTTCGTGTGAGATTTGCATTGGTTTGGTTTGGTCACTGCAAAAATGTGTTGCACACACGCGTATCAATAAGCTAATCATGCTCACATGCGCTGAGATTCGGCCGCTGCTGATCATTCCCAGATCCAGAAGAATTTGCCAGCTACAAGACCCGGTTATATTTTAATCCAAGCAGCAGCTAGCACCGCTGGTACTAGTAGAAGTATCATAGCCGAGTCAGGACAACAGCTAAACAGCTAGTTAGGCGTGGATTTGCACTGATAATATAACCAGTTGCGCCGTTTCAGAGAAGTCAAAGAGGATCCTCCCAATGCTCCCAGTCAGACTGTCAGAGGGCAATGCGCATGCTTGGGAAGAGGTTCACGGAAGGGATTCCGATCGGAGGAGGATAGAATAGAAGCCTCCATGCATCTGCGCCACTGCATCTGTTGATCTCGAGCAAGTGGCTGTTTTATGGCGGTGTCGGTTGCGGAGCTCGATGCCCTCCGCGTCGTCGTCGGCTCGTCGCTCTTCATCAAGGCCGGCCGCGCGGTCGGGGTGCACGGCGGGTTCCGCCCATGCGTCCATGCGAGCGAATCCGCCTCTGCGCTCCTCAGGGTTTTAAGGCCGGTCTAATCGATCCCAATGCCCTTCTGCTAGGGCCAGCGCAGAGAGTTCATTTTACTCCCTGCTGGCTGCTGCTGCCACCCGCGATTTTTAAAACAAATCCCTGCCGAGTGATTATTTGATTTGATCACTCGGGAGTTTGTTAATCCGTGCAGTATGGGAGGAGCACTAGTATATCCGAGCGAGTGATTAGATGAACTGCACTACTGCAGTTTTGAATTGACAAGTGTGTGATTGGATTGAGCTGTAACGTCATCGGCTTGGGCTTGGCCAGGCACTGCAAGTCTGCAACGTGATCGCAATCAAGGTTTGGGAGTGTATCTCACATGCAAGGTTTGAGATACCGGATACAAATGGTTTTTGTAGGAATCTGCAGGCAGGACCCTATAGCGAGCGAGCCTGTTTCCGATCCGTGGGCAAGTCAAATCAGCGGTAAATCACAATTAAGAGCGGCAGTAAAGTACTTACTATCCTCCTCTCTTACCGTGCTAGGCTGAAAAGTGTCAGTTGGTGGACGATCTGTCAAGCGCAAACACAAAAGCAACCACTTTTGTACTGTCTTGAAACTACTGATGTCCTAGTACAACTCAGATTCACATGTGACTGAGGGAAAGTTCAAACAGAAATTTCATTCACTTCATCAAAAGTTCAAATTCACATGTGATCAGTATTTAGTTTTCGGGGAAAAAACCAGTTCTTGGTGAAAACACCGAATTTCTAAAAAAAATGAATCTTTTGATGAAGTGAATGAAATTTCGAGCAAATAGTTACTTCGGTCATCATCGAAAAGATCAAAAGTTTATGAAGTTCACAGAATTTCGACCAAAATTTTGAGCCCCGAATACAAGTACCTCTTGCATTTCTAGAATTCCTCGCCGTGACATGTCATGGGAGAGATCCTAGTTCAGAAATGTTTCATATTATCACAAATATGGGGGCCAATCTGGATCAAATAAGAACTATTGAAATATGCTAAAAACAATTCTAGCTCCAGATGATCTAAGCATCTAACGAGCCTAACGACATGCGTATTTGATTTTTCTTAGCACTTTTTGCATTATTGAATTTTGAATCTCCAAAAATCGAATGCCCCATGAAGGTCATAAGCTCAAAAGCCCATGTCATGGTGCTTCTAGAATGATTGAAAAGTGCTCAGAAGCTCAAACAAATAAGGCTCAGTTTAGTTGGACACAAACAATATGCACCTTTGGAGACCCAAATTTGACAAGACAAGATTTGGTCCATGGTTAATTTTTTGTTAGGCTCATTCGGATTATGAATCAAACATCCTCTTAAGACTACACATATGTTTATTTAGTGCCTCTCATCTGAAGAACACAATCATAGGTGGATGTAGGTGAAAAAGGTGAATTGAAGATTAAATGAAGCCACACCGGTCGGTTCGGGCTAAAATATCGTTAAAATATTTTGGATCTCGCTTGAGTGTCTCTTGTGCTTGTAAAACTCCATTCTTGTTATTAAATTTTCTTTTAGATAGAAAAAGTTTAGTCATGGATGTTTGGATCCAACTAAATGATAGTTGAAGAGATATTTGTCTATTCTACCCTATTTAATTTAAAAACTTTCGCTACAGTAATTGTTGAATGAAACGTGGTTTAGGTGCTACAGTTCCCCCTGCTGAATGAAATGATGGTTCAGGTACTGTAGTATCCAACTACTGTTTCATATTGCCGTAGAGGTATATTTTTGCAAAAAAATTTGGCGGCCATATTTTTCTAAAATAGTAAAAATAGAAATATAACAATATAAAAAAATTCAGAAAGATGGCATCATCGTGGGCTCGTTTGGTCCACAAACCTTTCAATGAGGTCGGCCACATCACCAATTTTTGCCCTGCTTTGTATGATTTTGCTACCCATTTGAAGCCCACAAAGGTCTCATGCGCTTTGTCCTCTACCTAAAAAAAAGCGCTTGTCCTACGTCAACGATGCCAGTGAGCTGAGTTATTGTCACCGATTTTTGATTTGTCATTGTCATCTTGCAAGAGGAAAAAAAGGAGTCAAGCAATTTGCTTCACTAGTGGTTAGTGGCGGATTTTAATTTGTTCTGAGAGAAAAAACCATTGTCTGGCTGGTGAACCGCTGGCCGGTGGTTGATAATCCTCACGAACAAGTCGGCAGTCCCTGCTTTGGAAGTTGCTCCGAAATTCAACCGTACCCGTTCCAGAGTCCACGGAGTGTTGGTCGAGGTGTACGAAAGCTGGAGCAGCCGGAGCTCGCCGTCGCTTGACGGCAACAACAGCGTTGGGGGAGAAGCATGAGCAGCGAAGCTCCGCAATCCAACAAGAAGAAACGTATGGACGATACCTCTCAGAAAAACGCCCTCAGATGTCGAGATCAACGAAGCGCCGATAAACTTCCCTGGCTGAGCGGAGATGCCCCGTACCCTACAAGCGGCCAGGGCAACATCACTCTCGGTCTGGTCTCCGCAGATGCAAATAGGCTCATAGCCTGGCGCTTTCGCCGTCGCTACCAGGTTTTGGAGTGGAACGACCGGGCGGAGACTTGGCTCGTCCAGGCGTTCCGAATACTTGTCGCCGCTGGTCGGAAGTACATTGCCTCCTCGCATCGCATGCCGCGGCGACCTCTGCTTGCTTCGAAACAGTCCCCGGCAAGATGGGGGACACTGGTGGTGGTGGCGGTGTCGGCTTCGCGCTCGCCGTCGCGTTCGCGGCCGCCCTGGCGGCCCTGTTCTTCGTCCTGCTCGGCGTCATCCTGTTCCGGCACTACTGGCGTCGGCGCGGCGCCGCGTCCACCCGCGGCGGCTTCGTCCTGTTCGACGTCTGCTTCCCCGAAGAACGGCCGCGCCGCGGCCGCCCCTCGAGGTTGCCGCCGTCCTTGGAGCGGAGCCGGCGGCGTGTGCCGCGGGAGGTCAACGGGGACGGCGAGGCCGCGGCGGCTGAGGACGAGCAGGAGCCCGACGAGTGCGAGATCGCGCGGTGGAAGAAGATCTTCGGGGCCCCCGCGAGGTCCTTGTCGACGATAGACGAGGGGACGGAGAAGGACGGCACGACGGGGGCCACGACGCCCGCGTTCTGCACGCCGCCGGCGTCGCCCGACCGTCGTCGCGCGGAGGCCCGGGCTCTCGACATGGCCTACGTCGCGGCGCAAGTTCAGGCCCAAGCCCAACACCATGGCTCCTAGGGACTTGGTAATTCGTTGCGTTGGTGGTTGCTTGCTAGTTTGCTACGATTCTTGAGCAGTAAAACAGTTAGCTGATCGATCTAGTGTCAAGTGAGTACAATCATTCTTGTACAAGATCATGCAGAACATAGCGGTGACATATTTGTAGATGGATGAATGTCTAACTGAGACTTCTAGTACAGTAGTTCGAGATTGTCAGTATCATTTTTCCAAATCAAACGGGCGCTCGAGCAAATTATTACTGCCATTCGTTCGATCGTGCTTTGACTACTACTTACTATTGCGGTAGAATTGTATGCGCATGAACTGAACGAGAGTCAAATTCAGGCCTTCAAGGCACCAGCCATCCATCCTTGACAACGTGAAGCCGTAGGTAGGAAAGTATTCCCTTTTGCATCCAAATGTTCGTCATTATTGACTTTTTTTTACAACTTTCATCATTCGTCTTATTAAAAAATGTCAGTAATATCTATTTTTATTTGTTAGATGCTTTTCTATTGTAGGTATTTTAAACTCAACTTATCTATTTACATATTTGCAATAATTCTTTGAATAAAACAAATGGTCAAAATTGTAGAACAAAAAATAACATTAACAAATATTTCGATACGGAGGGAGTAGTACAACTGTACAAGTGCAAAGTTCCACAACACACAATCCAGTTCAAAATTGCACAAACACGAGCCTTGGAGATTATTGCTGCTGAAAGTTATTCAACCGACGCTCCCGAAATTATGTAAAATCCGTTGTTCGCTATCTAAAAGCACGCTCAGATTTTCTATCTTAATTTGAGTAATCATATCGTTGATGTCTGTTAAACTCAAAACCACCGAAGAGGGTAAATCGGATGATGTCAATGATTTTTTTTCAGATGGAGTTTCATTACTCAGATAAAACAAATTACAGTACATATCCCGACATCTACGTGTTAGCACTTAGCAGAGGTGTTTCATAAATCGCTTACATACTTCCATCGTTCCAAATTGTAGATCACGGGCTCGTTTGGGAGTTAGGGGAGCCTAACCCAGGGAAGGAAAGCCCACAGGGGGATCTAATTTGCATTTTGTTTCCCTGGTTAGCCTTTCCCCCAGTTGATTCCCTTCCCTGCTGCAGTTTGGAAACCAGGGGACCTTGTGAAAGGGGGAGGGGGAATCTCTGGTCTCTCCATAACATATCGTTGTCTAAGCAAATTCTTATCTTCACCACAATATCAAGAGAAATAAGAAAAAATCATCAGACTGGTGAAAGATAACATAAAAATTAAACAATTTTTACCGGATCATGATTTCAACTGTAATGGCAACAAAGCGTAATCATTGTGTAGCAATGTACTGGCACATCTAACCATATATAACAAGCAAATTAAACAATAAATTTCACCGGATCATGGTTTCAACTGTAATATCAACAAAGTACAGTCATTGTGTAGTACTGTAGTGGTACATCTCACCAGCCCGGCAGCTGAATTGCGCAAAGAGCGTACGTAATACAGGTGTTCCCAAAAAAAAGAGTACGTAATACAAGTATAGAACTTTATTGCACGGATGAAGGCTTGTAATTTCAGCTGTATTGCTTGGACAACAAACTGAATGCATGTTAGCATCTGCAAATATGGAATGAAAATTCTTTGCACTTGGGAAATTGAAGATTAGATTCAAAATCCTGCTCCCTAATCAAACTTATTCCATAGTAAAAATTAACTCAATATGCAAGGCATGCATAATTATCATTAGTGCACAATTTGATGCAACCATATATAGTCAACATCAAGGCACAAATATGTATTCAGGGAAAGTCCTGCGCCATACATATCCCTCCCCAGCAGAGGAAGGAAAGCCCCCCTCCCACCGTTGCTGTTTGGGAACTAGTGGGGAGCACAAGACATCAGGATTACCATATTGAAACTGCAAATGACATCAGATCTCATTACTGCAATTACTTTCAATAAACAATGAGGTCAAAAATAGATGCACATGGAGCATACCGCAATAGCAGCAGCATCTGCCAGTAAGTAGAGGAGGTCACCATCATTTTCTAACTGCAATTAAGCAAAACAAATGCATGGATCTTAACAAATCCAAGGAGCTAAGACAACAGTCACAAAATAACCTACAAGCAGTCATTGGCAGCACACCTAGAAGTTTAAGCATGCATTCAAGATGCATATATGAAACAATTCAAACTTTAATATAAGAAAAGACTTAGGTAGGATAGATAAGTTGTACACATCAGAAAAAGAGATATCTTCGTAATCTTGCATGAGCACACAATTCTTCTATGGACTGTAAACTGGTAACTAATAACAGCAACTTGGAAATGCTCGGACTAACCCATTATGTGATATGATGTCTAAAGAAGAAAAGAAGTGAATGAGTGCAATCTATATTAAAAAATGCAGGCTCGATTCAGCACCACCACTATATGTCTCTCTTTCTTATTAGCATTGTCCTCTTCGAGCATACCAAACTAGTTACATAATATGTAGTGTTATTTGGAGACAGCATACATAATATTTTTAAAGGAAAAAACCAGTAGTTGCAAACGAGATAGGATTGAAAAGCTGTCAGAGCTGTAGCAAAATACACTTAATATCACAGATGGATTACCTTTGCTGCTCCAAACAACTGCTTATCTGAGTTGCGGCCAGACTGAAGCTGCCCATCAAGAAGTCTTGTTACTTCTTGAAGTGCTTCCTTGCATTCAGGACCAGCGGACTCCCCAATCTACATATATCATATACATAAGTAGAACTTTAGGTGCAAATTAAAGTGTTACCTTTTAATGCACAAATCACAGCCTGCTCCTTCACTAACCTGTTTCCATATTAACGATGTTCAGGAGAAACCACTGCAGCACCAAATTAATTACACTCAGAAATAGATGAACTCTCTAGTCCTAGATCAATTAGGTCTTCGATGGGTACTCAACAGTAACTGACCCATATAGTTCTCTGACTAAACTAAGCTACAAGATACACGTGAACAAATGTAGTGAACAAATATAGTGCTCAGGATACTATGAAGAAAGCTTTTTACAACCACAGCTAATCAAGAATCCATAATTTTGCTAACAGGAAGTGACAAAGACAAGCATATGGCCATTAAATGATATGTCATGGAATTGGCTCTCAGCAAAGAAGATTCATCACAGAAAATCTTGTAGCTACGAAGAATTGCAATGTCATCCTTATCTCTACCTAATATTAAAGCAAGGAACGCTTCTGCCAAAATTTTCGTACGTCGTTGACCAACGTAGGCGTGTTGACCAGCGGAGGCGTCGAACCAGCGCAAAACCGTTCTTTACGTTGCAAAACCGTGAGAAAACCGTACCAAAACCGGTCTAGGCAAAAATAACCGGTCGGATGGACGGGAACCGAAAACGTGGAACCAACGCAAAAGTGCAGAGCAAGGACGACCAGGCGGGAGTTCGAACCCACGAAACTACATGTTATTGCTTTCCTTGCCTCCTTGGGCAACTTTTTTTATTTCACCTTTTTAAACTACGGTACATGTTTTTTTAACAATTGGACCATAAACGGCTCAATAACCGCCAATCATATTAATTATCAATTATCCTTCCCAGACACATGTAATAATCACCACATTAAGTATTATCTCCTCTACAACAAAAGTGAAGAGAAGATTTTGCTTCAAATATCTTGCACGTATATACCATGCTCAAGCACATATTATGTTTCATTATTTTCTCATTGCCAAATGGACAAAACATCCACCGTTACATGATGAGTGATATCTATTATTTTCTTATTGCTCTTCTAACACTATGCATTAATTGGATAAAGTTAATTAAAAATTAATATTTCACGCAACGCACATGCAACTTGTTTGATAGGTATAACATAGCTTTGTATTCTTAACTATACTTCGCACGTGTTTACACACAAAGTAAATGTAATGTCAAAAATATCTATTTACAATAAATTCTGAAACTGGCCTCCACGTTGCCGTTAGTTCACCGAACATGAGATGATACCGTGATAGATTTATTAGTGTCTTCCGTCGCCTAGTTGTTCATGTTTCACGTCGCAAGCGTATATTTGTACCAAACGTTTCTCTCACTCGGCGACACAAGGCGGAAAGGGCCGCCGGCCCTCCCTCTACTCACCTTCTCTGGCCGCCCTCTCTCCCTCACCCTCTATCTTTCTCTCCACCTTGAGCGACGTGGAGCCAAACGTTAGGCCTTGGAGCTGAGGCGGCCGTGGCGAGGAGCTCCTGCGGCGGCAACTTTGGCACGCGAGGAGCTGTAGCGGCGCCAAATCCGGCGCCGGCCTCAGCTCGGCCCCTCCTCCCGTGCTGGCCCCTCTTACTCTACCCTCTCTTTGCCGGTGATGCGCCCCTGCCTCGCCAGTAGGGGCCTCGAGCTTACCGGCAAGCTTGTGCCGCGACGACAGGAGAGCACTAGCCGTGAGCCTTTGTGGCAGTGGCGGCGAGAGAGCACGAACATGTACAACGACGGTGGGTACCACAGGTGCTAGCCCGCTTTGACGGTCGCGGCCATGCCGTGTCGCCACGTGCAGCTCTTGGTAGCAGAAGGGGACGCTGCTGCTACCACCGCTCGTTCACACGTCCGTGCAACCCCGCTGAACCGCATCGCGCAGGGTGGAGGCGGGGGCCGTGGCACGACGGCACAGGGTGTGGGTGGATCCGACACGGGGTCGTAGTGCGCGGGGTGCGGGTGGGTCCGACGCAGCTACGCGGGTGGTGGGTAAGCCGACTGTCGGTAACAAAAACATTATGATCTTGGCAGAATCAATCTCCAAATTGCGATCACCCTATCCACTTCTCAAATAGATGACAGGTGCGTCCGACACGCACATATTTAAAAAATATATATTAGTACTACTTTGAAGTTCAACAAATTTAATTATTCAATTAGTTTTAGAAAATATTCTTGTTCTACACTTTTATTTATTAGTAATTACCGTACACAAGAAATACTCTAACAGAAAACGATAGCATCACATTGTGAATAATTTATCCGTTCATTCTTATTTTTTGGTGATAGAACAAATTAATTGTAGGTCCCCGTTAGGGGTAGATGATTGCTGTTGTCGTCATGCTATACTGCATCAAGGCCGGCGCTGGAGAGAGGGCAATTTTTTTGTTTTTGCATGTAGTGTATCTATATGCAAATATTAATGAGAACTTTATGTACATGAAAATGAGGAAAATAGGACACGATGTCCAGACCCACGCGGGAGACATTTATTAACATGAGCAAATAGTCCACACCATCCACGACAAAGCCCGTGTTTCTTTTTAACAAAATTTTTGATGGATACGACAGGTGAATAGGAGGAGCGTGGGCCCGATGTGGGTATAGGTGGGTGGGTACACGCGAGGTGGGTGAGAAAAACAATTCGTTTTTGGCAGACACACTCTCCAAATTACGATTTTATGGGTCTTTCACCTTATCTACTCCTTAATTAATTGACAGGTGGGTCCGATGTGATGGGTAAGACGGGTCCGAATTGGGTGAGGAACATTTTTCAAATTATTCGATCTTTATAGTATAGATAGATGTCTTGACCAGACATCTAAAAAAACTATGTGCGCGCATGTTAGTTTTTTTAGTTCAGGGTTAGAATATGTTAGATAGACAGAATGAGCTAGGTTATTAGGGACTAAACAAGTATAGCACGATCATGGAAAAAATTCATGAAGATGGAAAATATACGGTAAACTGAAGAAATAATTTCCTACATAATAAAAAGATAAGAATTCATATTTTTCTTATAGAGCACATGCAGTAGATTGTAGGGTTTGAGAAATTGAGCAAAAGTCCATAATTTAATGTCCTTAGGTAGATAAACGGTGTTGAAATAAATTTGGTACATGTGATGGGACACTCATGTGATAGTTTTTTACCCGTGGCAACGCACGGGTATAATTGCTAGTATATTCAAAGTTCTAGCAGAAGAGATTATTGAATAATTGTTCGTAAGAGATTATTAACCGGTGACGGGTAGTAATAACATGCTAATGAGCAGTACTAGCATACTAGATGCACGGGGGGACTTACCTAAAACAAGATTGTCTGGTGAAGATAAGAACATGGATGGATCTTGGGTCTGGGACCTTTGAAATCACCAAGATCTAAAACAAATCGAATCAGCGAGAGGGGTAGAATTGTAGAAACCATAGGAAATAGGAAAGGAGGAGAACTCAGGTGCAGCGGCGCTTGGACGGAGGCAGGACGACGGGTTGGAGGCGCTTGGACAGAGGCACGACGGCGGCGCCTGGACGGAGGTAGGGCGATGGGTCTCCTTGCCTGGAGGAGAGAGATAGAAGGAGCGACGCTTGGATGACGAGGATCAGGGACGGCGGCGCTCGTCGCCTGAGAGGTGCAGCGACGGCTAGAGGATGGGAGAGGCGCAGGACGACAGCGCGTCGCGAGGAGGAGCGACGAGTCGCGACTCGCCGCTCGCGGGGGAGAGAGACGGGGTGGAGCCGTCCGGACCCGAGAGGTGTGGGGCGGCCGCCCCGGGGAAAAGGCGCGGACGGGGGCCGGACGGACCCGTGATTTTGGACTCCCAAACGACAGGAAGATTTCGGCCCAGGGCTGAAATCGACGAGGGGCACCGGCCCAGGGAAATCGAGGAGATCCCTACGGGATTTGAGGTTCCCAAATGAGCCCAGAGAGCCCCTTCAAAAAACAAAAATTCTTGGAGAGTTAAACCATTTTATATCTATACTATAAGGAGTGAAAACAATTGAAAACTTTTCTCACTTAATTTGGGCCCGCCTTACCCCTCACGTCGGACCCACCCGTCAGGTTGCATGATGACCAAAAAGGTGGAACGACCATAAAAATCGCAATTTGGGGAGCGTTTCTGCCAAAAACATAATGTTTTCCTCACCCACTCCGCGTCTACCCACCGATTGTACCCAGTGGCGAAGCCAGCGCCGGAGCTCAGGGGGGGGGGCTCCCGCTGCCGTCTTCTTCCTCCAGCCCCCCATCCCCTCTTCTTCTTCCACTTCCGGCCTAGGGGGGCTCAGGGGGGGCTTCGGGGAGGCACCGGCGGTAGGGGGGGCTCCAGCCCCCCCACCCCACCGCTGGCTCCGCCGCTGATTGTACCCACGATTTTTCTCCTACGACTCCTGTTTCCCTGCGAGACACGATGTGATCCTCTTCATCACCGCGTCCAAATTTAAACAAACCTGGCCAACGTATTTTCCTCATGCTTAAGTGTTCGCGTAACAAATCTGACGATGGACGAGGACTCGTGGGCGTCGTCGCCGCCGACGGACCTGCTTATCGAGATCTTTTTTTTAAAGAAAGCTTATCGAGATCTTCGGTCGCCTGAACGCCAGCGACGTAGTCCGCTGCGCCTGCGCATGCAAGACGTGGCGGCACGCCATCGTCGCCAACGCCTCCAGCTTTTTTTACAGCCGCGCATGGCACAACCCCGTCCCCATCTCGGTGTTCACGGGCCCAGCCGCCACAGCCCTGACGAAAACGGCAGCGGCAACCCCATGATTCTGCACGCCACCTGCCGTGAGTACAGGATGCAACGAGGGGATGAGGGGAGGGATGGCGATGTCGCGGCAGCGCTTGCGCCTCCTCCTCGCACCGCCTCATCCGCGAACGCCCACACTATCACTCGTAGACGCCGCTGTTTCCCTGCACGAGGACACCGTCCAAGGAGAGAACCAGATTGCGCTGGAATATCACAACCCCTGCATCCTCTCCTACCTTTGCCGCCGCCATCCCCGCATCTACCACCGTCATACACGGCACGAGTCGGAGTGGCGTCACAGGTTGAAGTCGGGCAGGTGCGGCGTCGTTGATGTCGTGGCGGAAAAGGGCGAGGCCGTGGGTGCTGGTCGAATTGATGACCAAGCAATTCTGTGAGCAAAAGAGGTTATACATCCACCAGCAGCCAAACATCTCATGAAGGGAATTGGATGATATATCGCCACTTCTCTGTGTGGCTAACTAAACAAAGATCCTCATGCCTCTTTCAGAGCGAATCCCATTGCTATGGCCAACTGAAACAATAGTGCGCTTTACTTTCAGTGGAGGAATGCAGGAGGATTCTGGAGGAACTGATGAAAGAGAACATTCTCAAGACCAGAGAATGTCGTGAAGCGCAAGTCTCTTTGTGATCTGCAGATGGAACTCATGAGGAAGTCAATGCACGTTGGCTTCTTGGGTAAGATCTTGTGATAAGATAAGTCCAGTGTGGCTGTTTGGTCTTTAATTGCAGCAGCAACTTGAGTTCATCAATAATTTTGCAACTAACCATAGTTCCGGTTCACTGACGTTTTCAGTTTTTCGTCAAAGAAAGATGATGTTATTTGATACTAAGAGTTGTTAAGGCTTTCTTGTCCTATCAGGAGTATTTTGCAGTTGAAGGGCAAGTGAAGGAGAAGAATAGATTGTAGATTGTGACATTTTGTCAACTAATTGAGTGAAAAATTTAAGGTATTCTACTAAAGAAAAACAGTAGATAAACCAGCACTGATTTTGCATCTATAAGTCTTATATATTTCTTCAAAATACGTACATACTGTGTGCACTTTACTATTTTAAACTTTTAGAATCAGTTACAATATCTTGGTGACACGTGCGAACGCACGTGCACTTTACTAGTTGATCAAAACTACGAAGAGGATTGCAAAGAATTATAATATCAAATATATATAGTATGAAAATATGTTTAGCAAAGAATTTTAGAGTACTTATTCAGTGTCATAAATGTTAGTATTTTATTATATAAATTTAATTAATTTGATATACTTTATAACTTTATAAAATAGTTGGAATGACATGTTTTGGCACGTGCACAAATGGAACGGTGTCAATAGTTTTTTCTTAAGAACTAGGAATGTGCCCGTGCGTTGCTACGGACATTCAAATTATTCTTACTTGCAAAAAAAAATATAGAATATCAACACATTATATGACATAGTCATTGGGCATACCATCATGTACCAATCAAAAAATGAAACAGAATTAAAATTCATTTGCAATCACACGTGTGATGGACAAAAACATATAACATTATCATATCATATTGTGACAATGATGATTACTCCGACAGAACAGCACACAATTTGGATGTACAACATGCTAATGATCACATCGCATGATCTCACCTAGACATCAAACTTAATTGCCAGATCATGTTCTCCACTCTTTTCATCAGAAATATGTACTTGAAAGCTCAGCATTGGAGATGATAACCTCAGAATTAACATTTAGCCAAATGGAAATACTGAGCAAGTTTGAGATGCTTGGTGTAAATAGCCATGATTTCCCCTTTGCAACATAGCAAGAGACGACACAGATGAATATGCAAGTTCTCATGGTTCTACCAAAAACTTGTGTAGAGCCAACTGCTTAGCTAATCAAAAGAAGAAAAACTTGATATCCTGGACATAATATGCATGAGGAAAATTGCATCTAGAGCATGTGGTCAAAGATGCCCACAACAAGCTCAGCCACCCCGTGCTCCCCCAGGTCCTGGGTCCAGGTTCTTCCCTCTCCCTCAAATCTGTATGTGTGCATATAGATTTGTTTTAAAAAGGAGGAAAATGGATTGGTTACATTGATCTAGATGTGTTCATATGTATATTTTTAAAAATCGAATTGAAAAAACGATTGATATAGATGTGTTCATGTATACTTATGTGGTCCTTTGAGCTATGAGATGTTTGAAAAAGGAAAGCAATAGAAAACACAGGTAAAAATGCGCAACTTAAAATCAAGTGATCATGTTCCACCAACAGAAACTTCTCTAATGTGATGATGACAGACTCATCGCAAATATAGCCTGGTCAAATTCCTACGGATAGTCACTGCATGTAAAGGTGTACAGAATCACTGTGCTACATTGGCTGAACCAAAAAGGATAAGGAAAGTAATGGAATTTCTTATGTTAAATAAAAGAATATGATGGAACTTTTAAGGACAAGTCTAGAAAAAATATGTGATGATGAGTGCAGCAAGAGGCTTTTTAAAATGACTCATCTTAGCTTGCCCATGCTTGAGAAATAGTTATTGCAAAAGTGCATCTAGCTTGCTCGTGCAAAGGAGATATTTGGTTAAAATGAATCATAAGCCACAACCATGCAAATTAAAAAGGCAATAGGAACATAGGTGTGAACTGTGAAGACCATTTGTGACTGACAATAGCAAACCATAGTCAGTCAATAGGAACATAGGTGTGAACTGTGAAGACCATTTGTGACTGACAATAGCAAACCATAGTCAGAGCAGGAAGTTAGTATTATGTCAAGAGGAAGAACTATTCACTCCCGCTGATTCGTGAATTTTTTTTCTTAAACAAATTAGAGTAAGTCAACAAAATTTTATTCCCTAATCATATTGACATCGAATTGTTGGCTCTAGACAATATACCTAAACTTATCGTAAGGAGCTTCAGAGTACACGACAACACAAGAGGAGACAAATGACTTGATGACCAGTTTATGATCATGTCTCCATATTTAGATGTGAAGGCTCTACTTCAAATATTTGTGTCAAACTCAAATGGAGAATTGAGATAGATCTTTACCTATTATGTGCTACTTGTGGATGAACGCAACTGCTCACCTTTTTCCTGTAAGCATTTCTGCAGCTTGCTTACCTCCTTTTCCATGATCCTTGCCTTGGTCTCTGCAACATTGGATAAGCACTTGGCCTATTTTAGTCGAGAAGCACAGATTATATTGATGTGCACCTATCTCACAACCAAAAAGCCTGGGAACTATTCATCTTGCTGAAAGAGCAAGAGAAGAGAATGCACCTCACATTTCTTTGAATACTTAATATCCAATTAAATCCAGACTTCTAGGAAAAACACTATTACCTTTCCTGGAGCCCAATCAACATAATCATAGTAAGCATGTTCATGGTACTGAAAAAATGTTTCAATTATAAACAAATTAGTATAGTAATCTATTAAATAACAAGATCCAGGAAAAATATTACACAGTTTACATAAGTTAGACCATTAATTATTAAAATCTACTGCAGACACAATATACAATCAAAACAAATTTCCTTGCCAATTTTAACAAACCAACTCTGCAGGTAATCTCCATGACACACCCATGACAGTTTGGATTTGGGTTAAGCATCAACCTTTTAGTATGTAATGCTTACAAATCAGGAAATCACTCAACTGCATACCATACTGTACTGTGGTCATTGTAATTCTCCCAAATTGGTCCACTCCCAGAAATCCAACTTGCTAATATCCAAATTACAAAATTCAGTGCGGAACTGTAAAAGAAAGGGAAGGAGAATTACCACAATGTAATAGTGCAGAACCTCATATCTCTTTATAATCAGCACATATAATAAATGCTCTTCTGTCCCCCTATGTGCTCCTTTAAACTGACGAACTAAAAATATTTTAGCATAAGTAAAACAAATAGTCAAATACACCAATCATGTGCTTCAAACATGGTAAATAAGATTGTGTGCAGGGAGAACTTTCTGCAGGGAAAACAAATAGTCAAATACACCAAGCAGCAGGTATATCTGCAGGTTGGCTGTAGAGTCTTTCCTCAGCTAGGATATGTGCAGGGTGAACTTTCTGATCACTACCAGTGATGTTTCATTTTATTCATTCTAAATAAGTGTTGATAGATACATGCAACCTTGATCCATAGATAAAAAAAATGTAACATTGCACATGTTTACTTATCATCAAGCTAACCATTCTAATGTATATTTCAGTTTAATTTAACTATGTAGCAAATATCCATATTATCAGTCTACTCTTTTTCAAAACTGAAAATGCAAGCACGGAGAGGGTAGGTATGTATTAAATACCTTTGTGACACTTCCTTCGCTGGTACCATCAGTGCAGAGCAAACAATTTGTTTCACTGAATAAAAGTCGGACTTGAAATGAAAAGGAATGTTTCAGTGAAACAAAAGTATTGGTAAGAAAATTTACCTAGACATATTTCATTCGTCAGCATGCGTAGCTCCTACCACAAAACAGTTAAACAGTCTTATCAAGATTTTAGCATCAAACCACGACAAATGAGAATCGCAGAGGTATCGAACCACAATTGGTAGAAAACTGCATAGATCAAAGGAAAAAAACGGGTTGTACGTTTGACGGATGGGCTACAACCTTACAACGATGTAGATTAGATAGGCAACTAGGTGATGGGAATTGGACAAATCCTCACTTGGAGCCCCATCCCTCGCAGAGATGAAAGAGAAGATGAAGGACGTGATATATTAGAGGCCGGCGATTTCTGTATGAAGGAGGCCCTACCTGGACTATCGAGCCAACGGATGATGGCTTCCACGACGGCGGCGTCTTCACTCCACCGAGATTGGGATTGGGCAACGACGGAGTCCACGGACGGCGGTGGGATCGGGCGACGGTGGCGACGGCGGGTGGGATCGGGCGACAGTGGTGGCGGCGGCATCAACAAGCAGCCTAACGTCGCGGGTTTGAGGACGACGGCGCCCTCGGTGAGTGCTTCGCGGGCTGGAGGTGGGCGGCGGCGAAGAGGGTGGGTGGATGGAGGGGAGGGGCTGAGAAGGGATCGGAAAGGGAAAAGGGAGCGACGTGGTTGGAGGCGGAGGCGAAGGCGTCGGGGGCGCAGTGAAGGAGGCGGTGGGGGTGGCAGCGCGCGGAGGGGGAGGGCGGGAGGCGGCGCGCGGAGCGGTCGCGAATTGGCAGGTGGGGAACTGGGACGGTAGGCTCGGGGGTAAAAATGGAATGGCGGAGGAGGGGAGGCGCGGGGCTGAGCGGATGGAGGACGCGCGGGTGAACGTACGTTCACCGAGTGAAAAAGTTCGACCGGAAAAAATTCTCCACTTCATACTTTTTAGGAGTAGAAATAGAAATAGAGATTTAACGATGTCAGTCAATAGTTCAGGAGTCCTCGTTGGGCTAGGCATTGGATCGCGGTCCAAACTCCGCGGGAATCCTATATATCTTCTGGAAGGTAGGAAGGAGTTGAAACTTCCAATGCTTTAAGATTCGTGCGCCGTTCGTGGGCCGCACGATCTCCTCTCGTCTCTCGTCTCGCGTCTCGTCTCTCTCGCGAGCTCCGCCCGCCATGGTGCGAGGTCCGGGGTGGGTGGGTGGAAGGGACCGGCGGCAGAGTGGGTGGTGGGCGGGAGCGGTCGGCGGCGAGGTCGCCGCCGGCCGCCGGCGGTGGTCGAGGCCGGTGGGGGTTGGAGGTCGGCCGGCCGGAGGTTAGGGTTTCGGGTTTCTGGGTGGTGGAGGTGGCAGAGCCCGGTGGCGGCCGGCGACGACGATGACGGCGGCGGTGGTGGAGTTAGGGTTAGGGGGTCCGGGGTCCTCCATCTCCGGGGGACCTATAATTGTGCGGGGGTTGGGGGGCCGCCGGACGACCGACGGTGGAGGCGGCTCGGCCGGCGGTAGAGGCGAGGCGGCGCGAGAGCGCCGCCGGCCGGGCAGGGCTGGATGACCGGGCAGGGCACGAAACCCCTTCGGGTTAGGAAGGGTGGGGTTGCGGGCGGCGGTGGGTCGCGGGCGGGCGGCGCGGCGGCGGGGAGCCGCCGGCCGGGGTGGTGGAGGCGGCGGCGGGGGCGGAGGCTCGCCGGGGAAGAAAGAGGCGGCGGGAGGAAGAAGAAGGCGGCGGGAGGAAGAAGAAGGAGTTCATGAGTCTTAATGGGTTTATAGTTTCATCCCTTATGCATCTTTCACAAGCCAGATAGGATCCCCAAACTCCGCACCCGTGAAGCCCACGCTCCTTTTTCGGGCTGGCGTTGGGCAGGGCCCAAACCGCGTAGACCGGCGGAGAGAAAAAATCGTCGAGCGAGGCGTGGAAACAGGCACACGCGTCCTCGTTCTCCTCGCCCTTGCGTCCCTGCGCCGCGCCGTGGACTCCGCCGGCCGCCGGCATCTCGCCTCGGGGAATCCGGCACTAGCAGCGCCTCCCGGTGAGCCTATACCTTTCCTCATCTCCTCTGCTCCACGCCCACCCTCCTCTTGATTCTTCTTCTAGGGTTTGCGATTCACTTTCCCTTTCTCCCAAATCGCCGTGCAGATCGTGGAGCCGGCTTATTCCTCGTGCTCCACGTCGCAGATCCCCGCGACCTTAGCATCTCGATGATTTCTTTCTTTGTTTGACCGCGAGTTTTCCTGGAGATTGTGGGGGAGGGATCAAGGTCATTGACATGTCCTGCTTCTGCTGATTGTGTTGAAAAAAATGAGTTGGTACCTGTGACAATGCGATCTGCCAAGTGCCAGTACCTCACAATAGCGCATCATGGTGCTTGCATATATGCTTGATGTCTGTGTGTGTTGAGGGGGTTCACCTGTATGGTGGAATGGATGAAAGGAGGAAGACTATCGCTGGAGAGAATTCATTATTTCTAGATTGTTAGCTTGCCACTATTAGGTCCCACGATTATGCAGATCAGAGAGACCAAGATTTCAATGTTTTTGGGGGGTTCCATGCTAGTTTAGCTGTTAACTTGCCACTGATGGATTGACCTGTTATGCTGATCAGAGAGACCGATGCTCATTTTGCCTCCATTCGTGCTTTGTATATCTACTAATGACACAAAAAGACTATTTTCTGTTGGGCTATCATGATATTAGCCACGTGAAATCATGTAACCACCTTCTATCTATTTTCACTTGCTTTTGCTTCATGTTTACTTGGTGTGATGGTAGCTTTATGTTAATGAATGTTTTTTTTTTTGAAATTGGCAGGACATTTGAACATATGGAGAATGTGATTGAACATACTCACTGAAATGGATAAGAAGAAAGCAATTGATGAAACTGAACCAGGAGTAGCTCCTTCTCGTGCCGTGGACAGATTTGGTTTTATAAAGTCAGAACAAAGTAACTCCCCTGACGGAATTTCAAAAGGCAAATCCATACAGGAACGTGAAAGGTATGAAATGTCATAAAGTCTTAACTGTTATTATCGACACATTTGACAACATGATGGACTAGGGTCATCTTATCTTTCTTGTTTATTTACTCTCTGCCAATTCCATATGTTAACCATTTCCTGTGTGTTAAATATCTCCAAGGAGTTAGCTATGGATAGGAGTGCTTGGAGACTAGCAATCAACTTGCTTGAACCATGAGCGCTGTTTGCCTGTTTCATCTTTTTTCTATTTACCCATAACTCTACCTTCTGTCTTGTGCCTTTGTTGTTTCTCCTACCCTTGTTTCTTTTGGGTTTCATCTCTAGCCTACCCCACCTTGCTTGGGACAAAAGGCTATGTTGTTGTTGTTGTATGGAAATAATTAATCATTTTGGATATTAGTTTTTACTTTCTAGTGTGTCACTTACATTTCTGTACTTAAGCTTAGGTCATAGCTGTTTCAGCACATAACAAGAGAATGGTTCTAATATATCTACTGCTTCACTGATAAAGCACACTTCTATCTTTTTCATTCATGCCTCCAACACTATAATATCAATTCTTTCGCGGACGAATTTACTTGCGACGATCAGTTACTGCACGTTATTTTTTTTTTTTACTTTCTAGAACAAGCTACCTTACATGTGTGCTTTTATTTTATTTTCTTTTGCTGTTACCACAGGGAGGAAAAAAGGATAAGAAAATGGAGGAAGATGATAGGTGTTGGTGGTAGTGACTGGAAGCATTATGTTAGAAGGAACCCTCATGTGGTTAAAAGACGAATAAGGAAAGGAATTCCTGATTGTCTCAGAGGACTTGTTTGGCAGTTGATTTCAGGCAGCCGAGACCTCTTGCTGATGAACCCTGGGGTTTATGAGGTACTCATTTTGATCATTTGTTTTTATATTGCCATTATATATGATTGTGATTTGCTTAGTTATGCTAGGTTGAGAAACATGGAAACTCCACAGAATGTGTTTATGCGTTAGGGTCTTAGCTCTTGTAAATTCTACCACTGATTAGGAAATAAAATATTTGTGCATTATGGAGATTATTATATTTAATAAGACCATTACTCACATGAACATTGGATTCTGTTGAAGTCCATTTTAGTGTGCAATTTGTACATTTGCATCCATCATAGTCAATCCCGACTTTACTGAAGTTTGTGGCTAGCTTTTAAGGCTTGACAGTTCTGAATGAATTACTGGCTGAATTTTAATTATTTGGTATCTATTATAGATTTCTAGTTTGCAGTTTTATTTATAAATGATCAGAGTATCGTGTAGAGTATTGCTCTTATTCTTGTATCTTCGTTCTATCCTTTGGACAGACACTGGTGATATACGAGACATCGGCCTCTGAATTGGAAATTATTCGGGACATATCACGTACATTTCCATCTCATATTTTCTTTCAACAAAGACATGGTCCCGGTCAAAGATCCTTGTATAACATTTTGAAAGCGTATTCCGTATATGATAGGGATGTTGGATACGTGCAGGTTTGTGTTTACTCCGCAGGCCTAGGTTTTGTATACAAAGACCTCTGTGGAATAATGTCTCTTATTTACACAATTGTTTCACAGGGAATGGGATTTTTAGCTGGGTTGCTTCTTCTTTACATGAGTGAGGAGGATGCATTCTGGTTATTAGTTGCCTTACTAAAGGGAGCTGTCCATGCGCCAATGGAAGGTTTGTATCAGGTAATTGAAATGAACTAATGAATTAGATTTGGGCTCCAGTTTATACAGTTTTTGGGATTCACAATGCCTGTTTCATGCATGCCTTAATTGTCTATCTTATCTTCTTGAGTAGGAATTGTCCAAAAAATGATAATTACTAAGTAAAGTGTACTCTTTTGTTCATGGTTTCATGTCTTCTGCCAGCAGTGCCCAAATTCAGTCTGAGTAATTAATAATGCAGGGCTTGAAAAAATTCCCAATTTTTTTGTTCCTTGAATAAATCTGCATGCTGTAATCTTCTGATAGTGTTTACCCTTGCAACAGGCTGGTTTGCCGCTTGTGCAGCAATATCTGTCTCAGTTTGAGAAATTAGTTATGGAGCACATGCCAAAATTGGGACAACACTTTGTTGAAGAAATGATAAACCCAAGCATGTATGCCAGCCAATGGTTTATCACAGTTTTCTCATATTCCTTCCCGTTTCATCTAACTCTTAGAGTTTGGGATGTCTTTCTTTATGAGGTTAGAATCAAATTCTGCTGTATTTGTATTTCATGTCTAAAGTGTATTTAAAGTTAGTTGGCTGTTCTTCAGCAGTATTGCTTCATAATTAGTAAATTTGTATATCTTGGGAAACCTCATTAGTTTACATGACACATTTTGACTTAAGATGCAGTTGAATGATAAACCCCCTCATAAATGGTCTTGTAATGTCGCCAGTGCTCATAAGATCAGATTACTGTTTGTTGTGTTATACTACTATTCATTTAATTTTTAATTAGAAAGCCACCAATATGTAGGGCAGGTAGGACTGAAAATACTGATTATGTTGTCACAGACACCTTTTGGTTTCTATTTCTGATTGTTGGTTGATTCTTACAGGGTATTAAGGTTGTTTTCCAAGTTGGATTGGCTCTACTGAGATTCTGTCATGATGATTTGGTGAGTTGTTTTTTTCTTATGCTTTTGCTTGAAGCCATATCTAAAACAGATATAAAAAATATTGAGTTGCTATCCTACTGTCAGGTCAAATTACCTTTCGAGCAGCTCTTACATGCCTTGAGAAATTTTCCTGAGGAGGCAACTGATCCAGATGTGTTATTGCCAATTGCATTCACATTTAAGGTAATAAACTTCTTATTGCACAAATCATATAGTTCGTGACTTGTTTTTATGTGTGTTGCTTTTTAACAAATTTGCTCTTATTTGTACATTATTTATTTTTCCTTTTATTTTTCTTGTCATAGAAAAAACTAAAAGATGTTCCGTGCTAATTCCTGAAATTATGCCCCATTTGTTGATTTGGCTGTTCAAATGGTCTGACTCTTTTCTATAGTAATAGAACAGGTACTAAATAATGTCTTTGTTATAGATTGTTTAACCTATTAGTTTCAAACTTTCAATAACCTTATATTGATGCTCTATTGCTAGCTATTTTTCCAGTACTGTGGCACCTGCTTATTTTGCACTATAACATGCCCGTGCCCACTATTACCTTTTATTTCTTGTTTTAGTTCTGTTCTGACTTCCAATTGAGCGCTGAACTTCCAAACTCTAACTTGTCCTGATGTTCATTCACCTTTTTACATTCAGATGTGAAAGAAAATCTAGTAAGCTCCATCCAATTTATCTGGAAGAGTCAATTAGCAAATTTAGAATGAATTGTTTCATTTTCCCAGTTATTTAAATCACCATCCTGTTATTTTTTCAGGTGTCTAGTCGCCTTGAAGATCTTACAAAAGAATACCAGAAGCGACTGGAGGGCACCAGTGAAACTTCAAGTAGCACGCGGCTTCAGCCACTCATATCGAAGACGATGAGCAGGGTCGGTAGCCGTGTCATATCTAACTTAACCGCTGACAAAAAATGACAGACATGATCTCTTGTTGTACTTGTATGTACATTGTACAGAAACAATGGCCTTCATTCATTCATCCTTTCTTGTTGTGTTTATTTGTTACTGTTACAATGGTTTTATGAACGGAAGAGCTATCGCTGCTCCTTCAAGGCTTCAACTATGTGGAGGCAGCGGGGTCCCAGATGTTGTATTGCTGGACAAGTGCACACACCTGTGGATGGATACAGTGGTTATGTTCCGATGCTTTCTGTGTGATAATATGGGATTTATCATACAAGCTGCCTGTAAGAAAAAAAACAGAAAATACGCAGAGGAAAAGGTTCGTTTGTTTCTCTTCTGTTATCACCAAACTTGAAAACCACACTGCTGTTTTCTAAAAGCGATTATTAAATTTATCTGGAGTTCTCATTCTGGTCCGGTAAAAGTGCACATCATGACTTTTAAATTCTTTTGAATTTTTTATCATTTTTAATGAGATTCAAATTTGGAGCCCGTGGCTGTGGTGTGCCCCGCGCCGTAGGAGCCCATGGTTGTGGTGGTAGCCACTAGCCAGTGATTGGAAGCCAAGCACGCTGCACGCTCCATGTCTACCGAGATGTGGAACTAGCATTGGGGTTCCAAAGCAAGAGTACCTCTCACCCGTATAGCTATCCTCTGATCCTCATCATATAAAAATAACAAAAGGCGACTAAATGAATTGATCAACGCCTGAAACTCATTGCTCCCAGCTTCGGCGTTGTATATGTCACGAGAAGTCGTCGACATGGCACTGCGTCGGCGTGAACACCTGCGCCACCGCCGTCGCGTTGCTCGGATCGGGGACCCTGATGTAGCAGTCCACGTCGGGCCTGTACTCGACGCTGTCCACGACGCTCGCCTTCAGCCGCACCCTCGCGTGGAGCTTCACGCCGATGCCGAAGAACCCCTCCTCCTTCTCCCTGCGGAACAGCGCCGCCGCGGCGGGGGAGACCGCGGCGGCACCCTCGCCGTGGAAGCCGGGGCGCACCTCCGCCGTGCTCTTGCGCGGCTGCCGCATACGCGGGAGGTCCGCCGCGCGCCCGAGTCGCTCGCCGCCGTAGAGCGCGACGGCCTCCAGCCGCCGGTACAGCACGTCCTGCCTCCGGTTCGGATTGCGGATGCTCACGACGACGGTGAGGTCGAACCGCAGACGGGAGCCGTTGTTGTCGCCGGCGAGGTCGAAGCGGGTGAGCTGCGCGGAGTCGACGTAGGCCTTGAGGCGGCTGGGCTGGTACACGAGCCAGAGCACCAGCGCCACGACGCCGAGCGCGATCAGCACGAGCGTGAGCGCGCGGAAGGCGCGGCAGGCGAGCGCGTACGTGTCGAGGCGCCGCGCAGGGGGTACGACGGCGCCGCTGCCGGCCTCGGGTGCCGCGGGAGGGTTCAGGTGGTCGATCTTGTGCTCGTGGCTGGCCATGGCCGTCTACAGCTACAGCTTTTGACTGACGAACAGGAAGTTCGTGACGAGGCGATCAGCTATATATATTCGTGTAGATAGGTGGAAGTGGCAGAAGAAATGGATAGAAATATAGAATCGAGGGCGTTGTGGTGTTCGTGCACGTGGCGCAGGCGTTCTTGGACTGGAAAAAGGGTACCGAAGTGGTCCTGCATTTCTGGTACCGAACCTTCGATCAGTGATCCGTCCAAGGGAGAATGGGAGACGGCGGGCAACGAACACGGAGGTGACTTGGCGTCTGCGATCTGGTCAGTCCTATATGAATTGGCATTTAGCGAGCTGGCGTTGACTGTGTGGCTTTCTAGGAGCTCTGCCAAGTTTAGACCAAATTTAATTGGGTTAATTGGAAATATGCCATTACAATTTTCAAGGATTGGAGATCTGCCATTAAAAATCACCTAATTGGAAATTTGCCATTGCAGTTCAACCACATGCCGAAACTTACCATTGCAATTCAGAGTGATATTGGAAATTTGCCATTGCAATTCGGAGTGATATTGGAAATTTGCCATTCAATTTCGACATCTGGTTGAACTGCAATGGCATATATCCAATTAGGTGATTTCCAATGGCAGATCTCCAATCTTAGAAAGTTGTAATGACATATTTTCAATTAACCCAATTTAATTTGGTAGCAAAGAGAGAGCTATGAATACTGTAGGAAAACCTAACAACAGTGAGAATTTAATCAGCAGAGCTGGAGAGCGTGCTAAATCATACTCGGACACAAGTGGAAGGCTGAAAATGTAAGCACGCGCGTCAGCTCCAGGTGCCACAATCCACCCAACCGGAAGGCACCGTCAGTTTCAGCTCGAGGCTGCACCTGACGTTCAGCGTGCTCGCCACCATGGCGTTCGTCAGCTTGCCGAACCTGTACCGCACGACCCCGTCCACCCACAGATCCATAGGGAACACCCCATTCCTGTGATGGCCAGGGTACGCGTCGAAGGTGAAGTTCATGGGCAACGTGCCGGCGAGCATGGCCGGCACGGCGTCGGTGCGCCTCGCGCCTTGGAACGCCACCGGCAGCGCGGCGCGGCCGAAGCGCTGGAAGTTGTAGTGCCCCACCGCCTGGAGCCGGTCGTAGTAGACGGACGCGCGCCTGTTGGGGTTCGAGACAGCGAGCGTCGCGCTGAGGTTGTAGGACAGCACCGGGGTGATGGTCGTCGGGGTGATGTCGAAGCGGTCGACCTCGAAGACGGCCAGAGTCGCGGTGGTGACGGCCACCCGGATCGCTCGGGGCCAGTAGATGAGTAGGATGAGGAGGGCGACGACGCCGATGGAGGCGCTGATCGCGACGAGGGATCTGACGACGATGCGGAACGGGGTCACACGGCGCCGCGGGGGAGGCGGAGGCGGTGGTGGAGGGTTGGGGACAACGCCGCCGGTGTGCATGCTGGTGGTGACCTTGTCGCAGCCTGCTCCGCCAGTGTGCAAGCGGCGTTGCGGAGACTGATGATATAATACACTAGAAACACGGCGCGCCTTGATGACCTGCCAATTTGGTCTATCTAATATATGGGTTGTAGTTATGCAAGTAGTAATTTCTTTTAATCACGACGCGGTATCAATCCAGCTCTGCTGCAAACATAAATCGATAATTTGATACCGTGTATTGTCACCTGCTGGTTGCTTTTGTGTTGTAATTTAAATGGATTTTAAGAAAGCAATGCTGGAGCACTGAGCAGAGTTACTAATCCATGGTTCCTTGTGATGAGTAATCATATTGTATTGCAATTTGGCAGTCCATTATCTGGGTTCATCTCTTATTGTTGTCACTTGTCACAACTCACAAGGATGCAAAAGTCGACGTAGGCAGGCTGGTGCATAAGAATTACTGTCTACTTTGATTGTCCATAAGAATTACTCCATTCGTCTCGTAAAAACTGTCCATTTTGATTTATTCTCAATCAAATTATTTGAACTTTGACCAATTTATAATGAAAACATTAATATTTTTAATGCCAAATAGGCATGGTATCAAAAATATATTTCACAATAAATCTAATGAAACTTGTTAGACATAAAAAACATTCATATATTTTCATATAAACTTAGTCAAACAAAAAATAGTTTGACTTAAAACAAAGTCAAATGGACACTTTTTGCGGGATAGGAGCTAGAACACGCGAATGAGATTTTTTTCGAACCGAGGGCTTCCCCCATTCCCATTCATTGAACGGAAATCACGAGAGTTTGGTTACAAGACATAGACTGCGGAAAAGAAGAGGTAAAGCACCAGCCTTTTGCCGACCTAAAACAACTACCTAACCTGACTCAAGCTAGGAGGAAAGGGACCGCCAAGACTGGAAGGGAAGTACCATACAGTTTAACCGAGGCTTAACCAGAGTCTAAACATCCAGCTGGCACAACACATCCAACTTTGAACAAAAGAAGTCTCATCCTTCTAAGGACGGTTTCTGTTCTTTTTTTCAGGGTTCGTCTTCTTCATCAATCTGGTCCCCTTGCGCCGCCGGCAGTCTCCCAGCCACCGGAGCCCTGCCCTGCTGAGCCAGAAGCCCGTGCGCGATCGCTAGCATTGTGTTGATGCCTGCCACCACCTCTTCCTGCACCTCTGGTGTAAACAGACCTGCCCAATAAGATAAAAGAGCACAAGTGTAGCATAATCTCAGCAGGGTGTTTGATCAATTTTTTGTCAAATACAGCCCTGTTCCTGCACTTCCAGATTGCCCAACATATAGCAGCAAACCCAAAATGATGGAATGCTTTACCCTCAGGAAAAGCGGTGTAAATCCAATGCCTGTAATGTTGTATACTGAAGGGTATGTTTGTTATATTAAAGCAAACCGCCACTATTCCCCACACAACTTTTGTTGTGCTACATTGGAAGAACAGATGGTCTGCTGTTTCTAGTTGGTTACAAAACATACATGAAGGGTTCCCACCCCATTTTCTTTTCACCATGTTATCCTTTGTAGGAATAGCATTGTTCTCCAATTGCCATGTGAATATCTTGATTTTGAGGGGAATTTTGGACTTCCAGATGTGCTGAAAACTGTTACCACAGTCATTTTTGGTTAGATGATCATACACTGTTTTAGTTGTGAAGTGACCTCCCCCCCCCATTTCCATTTAATAATATCATCACACTCCTCAAAACTGAAGGAGTAGACCTTGTTGATGATATCGAGCCAACCTTCAAACAACAGGGGCGGCAACCATCTGTTGAACACTAGTTGCCCTCCTTTGCATAAGAACTGATATACACTTATATCTTTGTCTTCACACCAGTCAAATAGAACTGGGGCCTGAATGCATAAAGGTTTATCTCCTACCTAGTTGTCTTTCCAGAAGAGAGTGTTTTTACCATTTTTAGTAGTGATCAGTCTGCCCCTCAAATAGATGGGTTTGACTTTTAACAGGTCGGTCCACATAGGAGAATCTCCAATTTTATGTGGAACAGTCCCTATCATAGCATTTTGCAAATATTTTGCTTTGATTAGGTCCTACCATAAGCCACTTTCATTCTCCAACCTCCACCACCATTTGCACAGCAAGCTTATATTCATTTTCCTAATGTTTTTGATTCCCAAACCCCCTTTCTTTTTGCTTTTGTAAATAGTTTCCCACTTAATCAATCTATATTTTTTCTTGGTGTTGCCACCCTGCCAGAAAAAGATCCTTCTTTGTTTATCTAGTATATCAGCCACAGTCTTTGGCAGGAGGTACATAGACATATGGTACACAGTTGTGTTAGATAGACTGGAGTTTGTCAAGGTGGTTCTGCCAGCAGAGGACATTGTCCCACCTTTCCATACTGCAAGTTTTTTTTCATTTTTCTCAATCACAGGATCCCAGTCCTTCACATGCAATCTACTAGGGCTGACTGGCACGCCCAAATATTTTATTGGGAAACAGCCTATCTGGCAGTTGAAAAGTTCAGCTAATTCGACACATTTCTCCTCATCTCCATGGACTAGGATTACTTCACTCTTGGTGAAGTTGATCTTAAGCCCAGACATCATTTCATATAAGTATAATAGCAGCTTCACATTTCTAGCATTATCCATATCATCTTTTAAGCAGAATATGGTATCATCAGCATATTGCATGATAGCAACACCACCTGGTATCAGATTGTTTGCCAGGCCTATTATCAGACCATGAGATTGAGCTTTCCTCACCATTCTGGTCAGACAATCAGTTACCATATTAAACAAGATGGGGGATAGGGGATCCCCTTGCCTCACCCCTTTATGGCTCATGAAATGTGGCCCTAATTTATTATTAAGTTTCACACATACTGTCCCTCCTGACACAACCTGCTTAATCCAGTTGCACCATTTAGGGCAAAAGCCTCTAATGGCCAAACCATCCAGGAGGAAGTCCCAACAGACTTTGTCGTATGCTTTCTCGAAGTCCAATTTCAGAACAATCCCTACTTCTCCTGATCTTTTAGTTTCATGAAGAATCTCATGCAAAGCCATAATGCCTGACATAATGTTCCTGCCTTTCATAAAGGCTGTTTGATTTTGCAAAATGAGCTTTTCAGCAATTTTTTCCAGCCTGATAGTTAATACCTTGGTGATCCATTTATATAGACAGTTGAGCAGACATATTGGTCTGTATTGCTGAATTTTTTCAGCATCTGTGATCTTAGGTAAAAGGGTGATCACCCCGTAGTTGATCCTGCTAATGTCCAGTTTCCCTTCATGGAAATCTCTCACGCGAATGAGATGAAACTTACAAGCTACTACTACCGGTGAAACATATAGACATTGTCAACAGCACAAGAATAACCGGCCGGCCAACAAAAACACCCTTCGGCCAGCACAAAAATCACCATTCGGACAATCGGCAAAGATCAACGTCCCGTGCTCGAATCATAATCGTCCGGCAATTGAAAGTCAACGTCACATCTCGTCCCCAGCATCGTCATCATGGTGGCGTTCGCATTGCCGCCGGCGGGGGGCGCCGGCAGCCGTAGCGCGCAGCTGATCGTGCTCCTGAAGCCGCTCCGGCGGCGGAACACCCAGACCTTGAAGCTGAGGTCTGATCGCACCCTCACCTTGATGTAGTAGAACCCCTCCCCGTTCTCCCTCTGGTACGTCCGCCGCGCGTCGTCGTCGTCGTCGCCCATCACCGCCGACCCGGCGAACATGGCGGTGATCCGGGCATCGCTCTTCCTGCCCTGGTAGAACGGCTGCAGCAGGTCGAACCCGAACCCGAACCGGTCGCCGTCGTAGAGCGCCTGCGCCTCGGTGTAGTCGTAGCGGATCCCCAATCGGTTAGTCTTGCGCAGGCGGATGGCCACGGTGAGGTTGTACTGGAGGAGGTCCCCGCCGGTGCCGTTGCCGCCGGCGCCGAGGTCGAAGCGGGAGAGCGCGGCGGAGTCCGCGTACGCCTTGGGGGCGGCCGGGCTGAAGATGATCAAGAGGACAATGATGGCCACGACCAGCGCGATGACCACCGGTGCCACGGCCTTGCATAGGAAGCAGAGCAGGCAGCCCGCGCCGCAACTGCCACGACGTGGTGGCGCCATTTCGGTCGCAAAAACGAACGCTAGGGCGTGCAGAGTGCAGTGCAGAATTTGCTCAAGACTGCGATTGATTGCTACGGAGTACGTACTTGTTGATGGTTACACAATGTATCGGGTGATATTTATACGCGGGATTGAAGTACGTACTCGAAGCGCGTCTCGATCGCGTCTGTGTAAGGTTTGCGCGACGAATTTGTAGCTGCTGCTTACGGAAGGCAACCAGCGATGTAAACTTCGGCAAAAGTTCGTCTACCGGCCGTGTTTCCGTCGAAATTTCGCGGACCTAGGTTTGGTTGGGTTCATGGGTTGGGAGTACGCCTGGAGTCGATCACTTGATCGCGAAAAGGACCCGGGGAAATTATGTGCATATGCATTCGCACTGCTCTCTCTTCTCACTGTTGAGCATCTTCTTCCTCCTTCCCACCTCACCGCAATCTTGTCATCTTCTTGACGCACGTAATTAGAAAATCAAATGACGCTTGAGTCTTGACGGTCTGCAATGTCAAACGCAGCGGTCACCCCGCTGAATAGCCATTAAGGTTTCTTGTTTGGGCCCGTACATGCTCTTTTTTGTTTGGGTCGGACATACCACCAAGCCTTTATTTAGCCCTAGATACGCACGCACATCCTTATCCGGCCCACAACCTTTGTGTTAAATCCAGCTCAACCCAAAAATCAGGAGTTTTGACAATACAATAATGGACCCAAAAATCAGCTTCAGCGCCTAAATCGAATTTCTTTTATTTTTATATTTTTTTTACAAATTTACAAAAATATACTGCCCTTTCAATGTTTTGCAAAACTATATCGATGTCGCCATTTAAAATGACGGTACCTGACAAGGGCCCAGATTAGGGCCCCCTTTGACGGCGAGATAATCTCCTTTGAGATGAAGTCTTCTGACACCATTGACAATGTGAAGGCTAAGATTGACAACGTGAATGCCAAGATTCAAGACAGGGAGGACTAAGGACCCCAGTCAAGACCCTCACTGGCAATACGTCTTGTTCCCGACTAGTTGGGAGCTTCTCCGAGTAGTTCCCCACTAGAGGAACCCCCTTCTGGCAAGTCTTCGCCTCGCACGACAAGTCTCCTCCTCGCACGACAAGTCTCCGCCTCGCACGACAAGCTGCTCGTTCGCACGAGCAGTCTCCGCCTCCGACTAAGGCGCGAGCCACACCACGTGGCGTGATAACGGGGCGCGAGCACCTCTACCACGACGCGTGGGGGATCGGTTCCCCACGCCATGCAAATGCACCAGCTGGCAGCTGGCCCCGTCAGGAGCCTTATTGCGGCTCTGCCCGGCTGCGCAGCCGTCAAATCGCCATCATCTCCAACCCTGCAACACGCAAACTCCGCCCGAGGCACTCAAGCACCCCCTACGACGAGCTCGGGCCTACGATTAGGCCTTAACGTGGCGGGCTCATCCTGTGCTCGGACGAACCGAGTCGCCGCCAAACTACTCGGAGAGAGCGCCAGGCGTCCCGGAGTGAGCAGCCCCGCCCGGCCACGCGGCGGCTTCTACGACAACGCAACACAACTCTACTTCAATGCGTCCTGACAGACAGCGACGCGCGAGAGGACATCTCAGTGACCGACACTGTAACACTTCTTTTGTTTCCCTTTCCGCCCCTCCCCCTTGCGTCTATAAAAGGGAGAGGAGGGCAACCGTCACAAGGGTTAGCCGACGAACCGAACACTCATACTCAGGGACTTGGGCTCGATACCCTCTCCCGACCAGTTTGTAACCCCTACTACAAACAACCCCAGCGTGGGAACGCGGCAGCTCGACACTAGACGTAGGGTATTACTCCTCGGAGGCCCGAACCAGTATAAATCCCGTTGTCTCCTGTGCTAACCATCTGAGCCCGACACACGATCGATACAAATTTACTGTCCGGCGGTAGAGAACCCCGACAGTTGGCGTGCCAGGTAGGGGCACATCGTGTGTCTCGATGAACTTCTCCAGCGACTCGGATGGAGGGCCGCAGGGTTTCACTAACCCTTGGGGCCACCCTGCGCTTTGGCTCCCTCGGCTTCGTCTACACCGGGCCGGCGTGTAGCGAACATGGCCTCATATGCCATTAGTTCGAGTTTGATTTTGGTGATTCATGACAACATGATCATTGGGACTAACCTCATTGTTTTAGCATGTCTTTGTAGACACTTCTAGGTCCCAAGGATGCAAGAAAACCATATGCCAAATTGAGAGATAGTGTATTTTTCAAGGGTCAAAACCGAGCAAGAAAAGGAAAAGAAAAGACACCGTCGGATGAACCGACGGTCCCTCAAATACAAGCGTCGGTGCAATCGTCGGACGAGTTGGTACACAGGGTCAAACCCTAGGTACCGTCGGATGAACCGACGGTCCATTATTTAGTAGCGTCGGACGAGTTGCAGAGGAAGAGCAAGGAAGACAGTAGCACCGGATGATCCGACGGTCTGAGTGGGGACCCCGTCGGTCTATCCGACGCTCAGTTTGAATTCATACAGAGACGTGCCAAGACGAAGCCTTCAGCACCGGATGATCCGACGCCTTGGACAAGGAGAAGCGTCGGTCTATCCGACGGTCGATTGGAAGCTAACAGAGGCGACTTGAGCGCGGAGTCTTCAGCACCGGATGATCCAACGCACCGTCGGTGCATAGAGTCGGAGCAGTTGTGTCAGAGAATCTCAACGGCTAAGTGACGTGGGAGGGGCACCGGATGAACCGACGCCCTGGAAAATATAGCGTCGGATCATCCGACGGTACCTTTTTCAGTGGACGTTAGCCAACGGCTAGTTTGATGCCTTGGGCTATTTATACCCCCTCCACTCACCCATTTGAGAGAGCTGGATTGTGTGAAAGTGCAGGAGAGTTCAAGACACCTAGAAGATCATATCCAATCCATCCAAGTGCTTAATTGCTCATCCATAGACTTGCATATGCTTAGTGTATGTGCTTAGTGCTAGGCTTAGCTTAGAGCTGAGTGAGTGCAAGGTTGTGCCAACCTTGTGAGGTGATTCTTGAGTGAATCCAGTTGTATAAGGTTCGCCGGAAGCCTTGGGGCCTAAGTGGCTCACCGGCAATCGTCATCGACCCTCCGGCTTGGTGTGGAGCGGCGAGGACACTTTGTGCGGGGGACGTGGAGACCCCCTTCCTTGGTGGAGAAGCTCCTTAGTGGAGGCGGCATCAAGGTGACCAAGGGAGCTTGACAAGTGCCTAAGTGGCTAGCCTTTGTGGCAAGTCAAGTTGGTGCTCTTGGGAGAGACTTGGTGACCGAGAAGCAATACTCTTGTGTGAGTGCTTCAACAACGTGGACTAGGGGTGGCTTAGTGCCTACCGATACCACGGGATAAATCGCGTGTCAAGAGTTTGCTTCCTCTCATCCCCTTTACGTTTCCGCATTTACTCTATTGCATCTTTGCTTGCCTTTACTTTCCTAGAGTAGTATCTTGCTAGGAATGGCTATAGGTTGCAAACCTTGTTTTGGGATGGGAGTTTCACACTAGAACAACCGTAGTTGCACATATAGATAGTATGTTCTAGTTTACTTTTGTGTAAAATTTAGTGAGCCATAGGTTAAGGTTTTAAGTTGCCTAATTCACCCCCTCCCCCTCTTAGGCTAACGGGCATCCGATTCCTTACAAGTGGTATCAGAGCCGGGACTCACTTCCTTCACAAGGAAACACCAATTCGATTGGTAAATTGTGAAAACCGGCTCATTGGAACGGTTAGGCTTCACCGCCTAGTGAGTTGCTCTTTAGAGGAATGAAAGGGGTGGATACCTTAGGTTTGGCTCCACATTTCGATGGCACGGGCTATCCTCGGTGGAAGGTTCTCATGGAGGCCTATCTCCAAGCAAGGGACCTTGATGTTTGGAGAGTCACCGATGAGGGCATGAAAAATGGTACTAGAAAAGAAAAGCAATTTGATGTGATTGCTAAGAGTATCATTTTGTCCTCACTAGATGTAGGCGTTTTCAATAGAGTTTTTACTTGTGAAAATGCTCATGAGCTATGGAAAACAATCAAGGAGCAAAATGAGGGTTCAAAAGAAGTTGCTAATGAACGCTATGGTTGTCTCCTTGAGGAATTCAATAGCTTTAAGCAACTTGCAAATGAAAATGCCGAATCTATGTACTCACGCCTAAATGTGCTTGTCAATAGAATTAATGCTCTAGGTGTGAAGAACATCACGGACTTGAACATCAATCGCAAGATCCTTCAAAGTCTCCGGAAGCCCGACTATGACTTGGTGAAGGCTATCATCTATGAGAGAAAGCTCGAAGAATTGAAGCCATCTCAAATCTTGAGCAAGATCATGGCACATGAGCTTCAAATCATGCCCGAGTCCAAGAAGGCGTCCCAAGAAAAGCCTCAAGAACCATCTTCTCCAAGCACAAGCCATGCCCTCTCAAGCCAACAAGAGAAGGTGTTGAGTAGGATGGCTACTCATGGAAGCTCAAGCGAAGATGATGGTGATGATGGTGACGATGAAGATTCCTCAAGTGATGAAGAGGTTGAATCTATGGTGGCCGAGTACGTGGAGAAGATCTTCAAGTATGTGAAGAAAGTCAACATGTACGGCTACAACGTCCACTTGAGAGAAGGGCGTTATCATCAACACATCAAGTTCACCAAGATCGAGCACAAGCCCAAGAAGAAGGTGGTTAAGGAGAGAAGGCCAAAGCAAGAAGCAACTATCGCCGTCCGTGAGTGGACAAGTGGTGGAGAATCAAGTTCTTCTAGCTCAAGTGATGAATCAAGAAAGAACTTCACCACCCGCTTCATGCATGGCTCTTCATCATCACCACACATGTGCCTTATGGCCAAAGGTATGGAAAGCAATGTAAGTGATGACGAATCCGACACCACCTCTCTTAATGATCTTGTTGAGCTAGTCCATGAGCAAAAAGGAATGCTTGAAAAACAAGCTAATGAAATTAAAGAACTCAATGCTCTCAATGATCTTAGTGACACCCTTGCTACAAATTATGAACATTTGTTGTGCAAATTCAAATTGCTTAGCAAGGAGTGTGATGAGCTAAAATCTAAGCTTGAGAGCAATGAGACTAAAACAAGTAATTCCTTTGAGCTTGATGAAACATCTATTCCTTGCGCAATTCCTATCTCCAAGGTAGATGCTTCAACTTCTTGCATTGATTTAATCAATGAATCTTGCTCACCATCTTGCCATGAGAATGTTGTTGTAGAAACATGTGATTATCTCATAGGCAAGGAAAATGATGAGCTCAAGCAAGAAGTGAAATGGCTCCGAGAGAGGTTGGCAAACTTGATGGGCAAGGGCAAGAATGATGAAGAACTAGTGGACATCTCTCAAGACATGAAGAGTAAAGTCCAACCTTCTCAAGATAACCGTGATCCCATGGTGAAGAAGCTTGAGAAGGGTGCAACCGTGACTTGCTACAAGTGTCATGGAGAAGGGCACAAGTTCTACAAATGCCCTCAATTTGTCAAGAAGATGGACAAGGGCGAGAAGAAGAAGATGAAGCCTATCATCAAGAGCTCCCTCATCTACACCAAGCCCAACCGCAAGAACAAGACCAAGAGCAACACCTACGTCATCAAGAAGAAGACTAATGGCAAGGTGGTTGCACACAAGGTTGGGAAGATGAAGGAGGAGCGGGGTTGGAACCAACCCATTTGGGTGCCCAAGGAAGTCATCACCAACATGAAGGGGCCTCAAATGGTTTGGGTTCCAAAGGCCACTTGAAGGCCTTGAGAGCGGGGACTTGGGAGGCTTGGCACAATCAAGATGAGAAGACTCAAGCCTATAAGCCAAGCTTGCAAATTGGACAATGTGTTGCCCAAGTTCCCCGGTTGAGGTAATGGAAACTAGTACCTATCTCTTGCATCATTGTAGCTCCATTGCCTTGTTTAGGTTGCATTTGTTGCAATGTTTACATATGGTAGGTTGCTTGTGTCATGTGCTAACCCATGAGCAATCTACATGGTTTGATTAGTGTGTAGGAAAACTACACTTGTTCTTTCATGGTGCATGTTTTCATATATATCTCTTTGCATCATGAGCAAGCTATAGGGTAAGCTTCCCGTTGTTGTCATAAACAATGTGCATACATTTGGTTGGTGATTCAAACACTAAATGCACACATTTAGGGGGAGCTCATCCTATGGTTTGGTTATGGGACTAACATTGTTTCAAGCTTATCTTATGTAGTCCCCTAGCGACGCGTTCCGGTGTGGTGTTTCATTCTAAGAGAATGCTATTTCACTCTCAATGTGATCTAACATCTCTAATAGAGTGAATATAGCAATATGAGCTTCATGCTATTGAGTCATGTCCTTGCGAGCTTATGTCTCTATATAAGTTCAAAGGCAATGTACTCATACATTCCTAATCCTTGTGGTACCCCAAGTGTCTTCTATGCAAGCTTCTTTCAAGTGGTGTCACCTAGTGATATCATTTCCAAGTGGCTCATCTTAATGTGGTGCCAACAAGGTAGAGAGGATCATCCCCCGGAGGTATGCAATGATCAAAAGACTACAAGTGATATCTACAAGTGGTAATGTAACAAGAACCCATTTGTCTTATCTCTTGTCCTTTAAGCTACCTCTTTGCATGATATGCTCTAAGCTTCCTTGTTTTACAAGTTTGTAGTTGTGCACTTGTCTCTCACTACCCTTGTCTTGCAAGTGGTATTCCTTTTATGCACACACTTAGGGGGAGCTTAGTTTGTATCATGCTAGTCTCATGAGCATGTGATCCACCTTAGTTATTCTCACATGTGGTATCTTCATCGATATCATACATATGGATCATGGTTCATGCGGCTTTCTCCCTTGCATTTAACATCTCTCCTTTGAGCTATGGTTGCTAGATCTTGCTAGTTTCCTTGGACCTGTTTGCTTTGGGACTTTTTGGAGATTTTATTCCAAAGGGGGAGAATGTGGGACCAAAGCAAGCTTGTGGCTTAAGCTTACAAGTGGGTTCAAGGATGCTTACAAGTGGTTTCAAGGATATGAGACCAAAGGGGGAGAATGTGAACATGAAGATCAAAAAGGGGGAAGTTTGATCTAGGGGGAGTTTGGATGATGGTAAGCATCCAAGCAAGTGTAAGTGGTTCTAATTCTGTCAATTCTTGCAAATTTATGCTTACTTTGGTTGTGTTGTCATAAATCACCAAAAAGGGGGAGATTGTAGCGAACATGGCCTCATATGCCATTAGTTCGAGTTTGATTTTGGTGATTCATGACAACATGATCATTGGGACTAACCTCATTGTTTTAGCATGTCTTTGTAGACACTTCTAGGTCCCAAGGATGCAAGAAAACCATATGCCAAATTGAGAGATAGTGTATTTTTCAAGGGTCAAAACCGAGCAAGAAAAGGAAAAGAAAAGACACTGTCGGATGAACCGACGGTCCCTCAAATACAAGCGTCGGTGCAATCGTCGGACGAGTTGGTACACAGGGTCAAACCCTAGGTACCGTCGGATGAACCGACGGTCCATTATTTAGTAGCGTCGGACGAGTTGCAGAGGAAGAGCAAGGAAGACAGTAGCACCGGATGATCCGACGGTCTGAGTGGGGACCCCGTCGGTCTATCCGACGCTCAGTTTGAATTCATACAGAGACGCGCCAAGACGAAGCCTTCAGCACCGGATGATCCGACGCCTTGGACAAGGAGAAGCGTCGGTCTATCCGACGGTCGATTGGAAGCTAACAGAGGCGACTTGAGCGCGGAGTCTTCAGCACCGGATGATCCAACGCACCGTCGGTGCATAGAGTCGGAGCAGTTGTGTCAGAGAATCTCAACGGCTAAGTGACGTGGGAGGGGCACCGGATGAACCGACGCCCTAGAAAATATAGCGTCGGATCATCCGACGGTACCTTTTTCAGTGGACGTTAGCCAACGGCTAGTTTGATGCCTTGGGCTATTTATACCCCCTCCACTCACCCATTTGAGAGAGCTGGATTGTGTGAAAGTGCAGGAGAGTTCAAGACACCTAGAAGATCATATCCAATCCATCCAAGTGCTTAATTGCTCATCCATAGACTTGCATATGCTTAGTGTATGTGCTTAGTGCTAGGCTTAGCTTAGAGCTGAGTGAGTGCAAGGTTGTGCCAACCTTGTGAGGTGATTCTTGAGTGAATCCAGTTGTATAAGGTTCGCCGGAAGCCTTGGGGCCTAAGTGGCTCACCGGCAATCGTCATCGACCCTCCGGCTTGGTGTGGAGCGGCGAGGACACTTTGTGCGGGGGACGTGGAGACCCCCTTCCTTGGTGGAGAAGCTCCTTAGTGGAGGCGGCATCAAGGTGACCAAGGGAGCTTGACAAGTGCCTAAGTGGCTAGCCTTTGTGGCAAGTCAAGTTGGTGCTCTTGGGAGAGACTTGGTGACCGAGAAGCAATACTCTTGTGTGAGTGCTTCAACAACGTGGACTAGGGGTGGCTTAGTGCCTACCGATACCACGGGATAAATCGCGTGTCAAGAGTTTGCTTCCTCTCATCCCCTTTACGTTTCCGCATTTACTCTATTGCATCTTTGCTTGCCTTTACTTTCCTAGAGTAGTATCTTGCTAGGAATGGCTATAGGTTGCAAACCTTGTTTTGGGATGGGAGTTTCACACTAGAACAACCGTAGTTGCACATATAGATAGTATGTTCTAGTTTACTTTTGTGTAAAATTTAGTGAGCCATAGGTTAAGGTTTTAAGTTGCCTAATTCACCCCCTCCCCCTCTTAGGCTAACGGGCATCCGATTCCTTACACGGCGGAGCCCGTCGTCGGGCGTACCTTCGCCCGACCGGCCCGTCCCAACGTCCTGACGGGGGCGGCGGGACGTGCGGCGTTCGTCCGAGGCTTCTCGGACGAGACGATCATGGCCATGTTGGGGCCAAACCCAACACAGGAGCGTTTTAGGCTCGCCGCCTACTACCTCACCGACCTCGCCTTCCAGGCAAGCGGAGCCGAGCCGCTCGCCTGGGGGGAGTTCATGGAGCGGTACACCGCAATGTACCCCCGTGGACAGCCAGGCCTCCCGGACGACCCGGTGACGGCTTACGTGAACGGTCTACGACAGACCCTCGCCGCTCCGGGCTCAGCGATAGCCCGGAGAGCACCATCAGCACGCCCGCGCGACCCTGCGTGCGAGTGCTTCGTCATCGTGGCGCCGGACTCGAGGAGCTCCACCGAGCCGGAGCCTGCACCGCGCCACCGACGCCCAACGAAGGGCGCGCCTCGACGAGCTCGCCGAGGCAAGGCGTCAGCTCGACGAAGAGCTGGCCGCCCTTCATCAAGAGCTTGGGGAGGACCCCGAGCCCGCAACCGGCAGCCCGCTCCGCTGCCGGCCCCGCAATTGGTCCCAGTGCAGGAGCAGCCTCGCGAGGGAAACGGCGGGCGGCAGGAGCGTCGACCTGCCGCAGCACAACCCCGAGCCTGTGCCCTGACGCCGACGGCTCGGGGACGCACCAGTGACAACGACCGACGCGCCAACGAGGGCACGAACGTTGGCGCCAATGCCGACGGTGACGCCCCGCCGCTCTTTAGGCGGGCGTCGCAGAACCTGGCCACTGCAGCCATGTTGCTGCGCGGCTGCCCGGAGGCAGCGACCTCCGAGGAGAGACAAGTGCGCTGCTCAAAGCGGTGGCGCAACAAGTGGAGAGCTCTGCATCACGCCAACGGTTCGAGCGTGGTCGAGCGGGAGCACCATCCGCGCACGGCCCGAACCCGCCCCCCTCCCCGCATCAGGACCGTGGAGAAAGGGCTGGGCGGCGACGTCGGCGGTCAAGAGTTGACTCGGGCCCGACCGCGACGCCCGGAACACCATTGAAGCTCGCCGACGGGCTGCGAGTGTCGACGACCACCGCGACGGCGACCGTGATCGCCGCGACGACAATCGCTCACGCCACCACGACGACCGTGACCGTAGCTGGTCGCCAAACTAGAGGGGTCCGCGAGCTTTTGGCCAGAGCGTCCGGGGTGCGAGGTTCCCCTCGCGTTTCCGGGCTCCGACCAATGTACCCAGGTACGACGGGGCACCAACCCCAGCGTGTGGCTCGAGGACTACCGGCTCGCGTGCCACGCGGGGGGAGCGACAGACGACCTCTTCATCATCAAGAACCTGCCGCTCTACCTCGGAGACTCCGCGCGGACATGGCTCGAGCACCTGCCCCGCGACAGGATCAACAGCTGGGCCGACCTGCGCCGGGTCTTCGTTGGGAACTTCCAGGGAACGTACACCCGCCCCGACAAGCAGTGGGAGCTGCGCAACTGCAAGCAGCAGCCGGGGGAGAGCTTACGCGAGTACATTCGGCGCTTCTCCAAGCGCTGCACCGAGCTTCCCGGCGCGACCGACAACGACGCCATCTCGGCGTTCCAGAACGGCACGACCTGCACCTCCCTCATTCACCGACTCGGACGCCACATGCCACGGACCACACGGGAACTCCTCGACATTGCAAGCAACCATGCGGACGGTGAGGAGGCGGTCGCGGCGACGCTCAACACCCTCCAGGGCAATGGGAAGCAGGTCGTGGACCATAGTGAGGGGACGTCCTCGCGCTTCAAGAAGAAGAAGAAGAACGACAAGCGCCGTCGCGACGACAACCTGGTCGCGGCGGTCGAGCGCAAGGCGTCGCGCCCCAAGGGCAACCCATCCAAGCCCGGCCTTCCAAAGGACCACTTCGAGAAGCTCTTGGACGCGCCGTGCCCACACCATGAAGTCCCCGTTAAGCATGCGCTCAAGGACTGCCGGCTGATCAAGAACTACGTCAACGGCACCCTCAAGCCAAGGGCGGCGAATCCACCCAAGAAGGCGGCGCCGCCTCCCGACAACGACGCGGGGGCTCAGTACCCAGGTTAAGATGGCGCGGTCCATATGATCTTCGGTGGGTCACCGACGCGACCCTCAAGGCGGTGCGAGAAGCTCATTCGACGAGAAGTCTTCAACGCCGACTCCGCGAAGCCGTCCTACCTAAAGTGGTCGGAGGTTTCGATAACCTTCGACCGCAAGGACCATCCCGACCATGTGCCCCAGCCGGGATCCTACCCACTAGTGGTAGCTCCTCTATTCAAATCCAAACGGATCCACAAGGTCCTGATGGATGGAGGAAGCGGGATCAACGTGCTCTATGCGTCAACGCTTGACGACATGGGCATCCCGCGGTCCAAGCTGGGGCCGTCGACGGCACTGTTCCACGGGGTCGTCCCTGGAATGGAAGCTCTCCCCATCAGGCAGATCGATCTGCCCATCACGTTCGGGGATCTGCGAAACTTTCGCACAGAAACCCTCACCTTCGAAGTGGTGGGGTTCTCGGGGACATACCACGAATCCTCGAGAGGCCGGCATACGCGAAGTTTATGGCCGTGCCCAACTATACGTACCTGAAGCTGAAGATTCCTGGCCCGAAGGGGATCATCACAGTAGGGACTACGTATCAGCGCGCATTCGAGTGCGATGCTGAGTGCTTCCAATTTGCGGAGGCACTAATCCGGTTGGGTTGCGGCCCTGCCGCCGGGCGGCTGCGCTCCCCACCCCTCCTTTCTTTCCTCCTCCCCACGTGGTCTCTGTTGCCTTCTTTGGTGTGATTCTCCACATCAGGTATGTCTCCAATACTTTCCTCTTATAGTTAGTTTAGATATGCTAGAAATAGTATAGAAATCCTAGATATAGTTTAGAAATTCTAGAAATAGTTAAGAAATATTAGAAATAGTTTAAAAATCCTAGATGTAGTTTAGAAATCTTAGAATAGTTTAGAAATCCTAGATAGAGTTTAGAAATTTTAGAAATAGTTTAGAAATCCTAGAAATACTTTGGAAATTTCTACAAATACTTTAGAAATTCTTGAAATACTTTGGAAATCCTAGAAATTCTTTAGAAATTCGTAGAAATACTTTAGAAATTGTAGAAATACTTTGGAAATTAATAGAAATACTTTAGAAATTGTAGAAATACTTTGGAAATCCTAGAAATTCTTTCAAAATTCGTAGAAATACTTTAGAAATTGTAGAAATACTTTAGAAATTGTAGAAATACTTTAGAAATTCCTAGAAATACTTTAGAAATTGTAGAAATACTTTGGAAATTCCAGAAATACTTTGGAAATTACTAGAAATACTTTAGAAATTGTATAAATACTTTGGAAATTCCTAGAAATACTTTGGAAATTCCAGAAATACTTTGGAAATTACTAGAAATACTTTAGAAATTGTAGAAATACTTTGGAAATCCTAGAAATACTTTAGAAATTCGTAGAAATACTTTAGAAATTGTAGAAATACTTTGCAAATTCCTAGAAATACTTTACAAATTGTATATCACTTTATATTTTAATTTTTTGCAGCTATGGCTCAGCAGTAGGCGCCGCCGCTTCCACAGCCGCCTATTGGCGGTGTTTGTCCTCCTCGGGAGCCGCTGCCGTATGTGCTGCCCGAGCTCTTCGACGAGGCCACAGACAAGGCGCACCGGTCCTACCACTCCGCAATCTGCGGGGCAGAGCTAGGCACCGTGAGTTTTAGAGGCCCGGGGTACTACACGTCGCACCTCGGTTGGTGTCCGAAGTATGTAATATGATACCTTGGTTTCTTTTTATTTGCTCATTTAATTTGGTAATTAATATTTATTTTCATTTTGTGGTGCAGGCTACGCGCAGCATGGCTTCTTCCCCTAGCGCGTTTGGTCGAGGGGGACCTCATGCGGACCGCTTTGCGCCCGGCGGAGCGCAGATCGCGCTTTGGGTTCGACTACCAGCTGGTCTGCGCGCTCCTGGACCGGTGGCGCCCCGAGACGCACAGCTTCCATTTCCCCTGGGGGAGATGGCGGTGACTTTGGAGGACGTGACCCTCCTCTTTGGGCTACCGTGCTCAGGGGAGCCCATGGGGGCTGTTGACCCCCGACGCATGGCACGACGATATCCTCACGAGGTTCGCCAGAGTGGTGCGTCGTCTCGACGCGCCAAAGGTGCCTGACTTCACCAACTCCCACGGCCCCACGAGCGCTTGGTTGCGCAAGTACAACATACGTACCTCAATCTATCGTTTATGCATAGTATCGTTTTTCAGCCCCTAACTAAAATTTGAATTTTTGCAGGCCTCGTACATGAGAGACGACACCGACGAGCAACAGGCACTTGTTGGCATACCTGTTGTGGTTGTTCGTCTACGTGATGTTCTGTGGGTCCCAGGGGGACGTGGTGTTGAGGTTCCTGATCCCCCACACGCGGAGGATCGCTGACGCGACCGTGGAGGAGATGCCCAGATCAACTGAGGCGCTGCAGTTTTGGCCGCGACGTACAGGGGCCTGTGCGCCGGGTGCACCAAGACGGGCACCCAGTCGATCCTTCTCGGATGCCCGCTTCTGCTGCACCTGTGGAGCTACGAGCGGCTTCCCGTCGGTCGGCCTTCGGTCGACCGATCAGCGTACCGGGCGCTGGAGGAGGGGCACGACCCAGCAGACAGGCCGACCATGGGGTCGATGTGGTGCCACCGCCAGGTTCGTACTTCGAGCTATCTTCGTTCGTTAACTATCAGAAAGTAATGCGATTCGTCGAGCTAACTTATTCTCTTGTTTGCAGCTCTCTTGGACGGAGCAGACCAGGAGGTCGTACCAGGACTTCGTCGGGCAGATCGACAACCTCACGGACGTTGAGGTTATCTGGCAGCCGTTCACTGACGCCTTGGTCGCTGCGCGTGCACCGCAGGGTCTCTCGTCCCTGTGCTTTCGGAACCGTGACTTCTGGATGACGAAGACGCCGCTCGTCCACGACATGTACGTCGAGGAGTACCACGTCGAGCGCGTGATGAGGCAGTTTGGCCTCTACCAGGCTTCGCCTGTGCCCGTCGCACACACCGTCGACCCGTCTGTGCACCAGTAAGTTCATTCAAAACTTCATTAGTTTCTGTTGACGAGTGACGAAAGTTAGTTTGCTGACCAATTGGTTGTTTCTTGTTGTAGGTGGACGAGGAAGGGGTCGAAGACTTCGGCCCCTTTTTTGGCAAAGCTGCAGCAGTACCTGAACGCGTGGGCGGACGCCGCCGCTCCGGAGCACGCCGTCGTCGAGCCGGGGTTGCACGACGACGGTGCTTGGAGAGCGTACCTACAGTGGTACACGGCGAGGACCCGGACGCGCGTGACGTACGTCCCGCCGAACCCTCGCCTCGACCTCGTGCCAACGTCGGCGTACCCCTACCGACGGTATCAGACCCACAACATCTTAATAAGTTCTTTTCATTACATCAAATTAAGTCACATTCGCTAACGTTTGGTTGTACTAATAATCCGTCCGATCTTGACAGTACGACACAGCTCGGGAGATGTACCTGCTGGCCCAGCACGTGGGCACGACGATGGACCACATGACGTTGGACGGGATACGGACAGAGATGCAGAAGATGGTGGACCTAAGCCGGCGGTTGATGCACGCGGTGAACTTCCGCGGCGACGAGGGGCACCTCCTTCCACGCAACCCCTGGTCCTCCAGCAGGTGTGCCTCCACCTCAGCTTCGTACCAGGCACCCTCGTCCTTGACACGTCCACCGTTCGCGCCCTTGTTCTCGACACGTCCACAGTTTGCGTCCATTGCGTCCGCTCCGTACGTGCCGCGGCCGAGTGCTTTCTACGCCACAGGTACATGTTCTTTCTTCCTAGTATTCACGACATATTTTTTTGTCCATCCCTGACTTATATTTTTATAGAGAGACCACCGATACCTACGGGACCGGGGTCTTCGTCTTGGTCAGCTTCACCGGTTCAGCAGCCGGTGTTTGAGCTACCTCCTTCGGACTACAACAGTGGTGAGACACCACCACTGGAGTTTCACTTGGACGACTTGTTCCGCGACACCGCCGACGAGATCGGTGCTACACAGCTGACAGGAGCCCTGGCTGTCGGGACCCAGCCGACGCAGGAGCAGCAGCACGCGACGATGATGGCGGACTTCCACGACACGGCACAGCGTGCAGGGGAGGCGTTGGCGGCGGCAATGTCGGTGGAGGCGGAGGCGCGGTCGACCAGAGGGGGCCCGTCCCGTGTGGATCGGCTACTCCACAGGCAGCGACCGGAGGGGGGGTCCGTCCCGTGTGGATCGGCTACTCCACAGGCAGCGACTGGAAGGGGTGCCGTCCTGTCGGGCTCAGGTGCTCCCATAGCGACACCACCCCCGAGCCGGCGGCCAGAGGACGTGATCGCCATCCACGAGACCCCCTCACGTACCCCACCCACCACACGAGGGCTGCACAGAGGGCGGCGGCAGCGGCGAGGAGGAAGGAGCACCAGGGCCCGCCACGACCGACGAAACGCGGTCGTATTTAGATTTGTTTTTTGGACACTTGTCGTGTAAACTGCTTTTGTTTGTTGTAATTAAATTATGTAATTTCGTATTCAGTTTCTTGTTATTTAGCATTTATAGTATTAGGGATAACCAACTGAAAAACAAAAAAACCAAAAACACCAACCACCGCTTCAAAAGTCGGTTGACTGAAACCAGCCGCCATTTCAAGTGGTGGCAGCTGCCAGGCAGCCAGCCGCCACCCAACCCGGGCCTGCCGCCACTGTTGCAAACCTGCCGCCCTTTGCAGCGGCGGTAAGTACTTACCGCCAGTTGCCACGGCGTTAGGTCCCTACCGCCGCTTCAATCGGCGGCAGGTTCCCAACCGCCCTAGCACCGGCGGTTCGAGGCTACTGTTGGGGGATTTGGAATCGAGTCCTTTATAGTCAAAACCATAAAACTGACGCAGCTCGGCGAGAGCAATTCGAAAAGTTAAACAGCGAAACCCCCGAAGCCAATCAATACTCTTTTATTTTTCGTGTCATAGCTTTCGCTAGGTACCCTTCGTCGCCCGAAAGTCCCCGTACAGGGCGGACGGTTCAGTTTGCCAAACTTTGGGGTTTGATACTTTCGGCTTTTCCCGTGATGAAACCCTAGGGTCGAATCCTCTCTGTCCGGCGAGCGTTAGCCCATATATCGCTCGGGGGTTTCGTCGCCGCTAACGACTTACAAATTTGAATTTTGGTTTTGCGTGTGTTTCAGGTGCGAGAATCTACTAGGTGAAAGGGTACATATCCAAAATTGAAGGTCTTCACCCGACAGGCGCACATGCTGATGCCGAGAAAAGCGCCGTGATTTGCGGCGTGACGTCATGAAGCGCCGATTACGTGAAGGCCCAACGGAGAAATCCCAAATTTAGCCTAGTACATTCTTGTTTGATCCGTTTTACACGGGGTCAATTTCGGTATGTAAAAAGTCCGTTCGTCTCCCTATAAAAGGAGGCCGACCGGCACTTGTAAAGGGGATCGATTTTTGAGAATTACATTGTTGAAAGATTGCGTTTTGTCTTCCTTTAGCTTGGCATCCTTTTGAGTTCATTGCTTGAGCCCTTTCGTTCCTTTCATTGTTTGTGTCTAAGCTTCGGCAAAGCACAACAATTGGCGCCCACCGTTTGTGTTTGGCTCGAGTAAGAAACCCAAGATGTCCACAAGGAAGAAGAGGACTACCGCTAATTCCAGCAGGGGGGTTTCATCATCCCTTGATGAGGAGTTGAATCCGTCCAATTTGCTCACCCAAGGAGAGGAGCTCCCAGAAACCAATGCTCCTCAGCTTAGGCCAAACCAGGATGCTACGGCGGCCACAGCCAAGGCAGCATACGAGGCCGAGCTGGCCAAACTGCGGAAGGAGGCTGAAGAGCTGGCCAAAACCAAAAAGAAGCTTTTGGCGATCCAGCAGGAGGCTGAGGCAGCCAAGGAAATCCAAAAGCACAAGGCCGAAATCGCTAAATTGCAAGAGGAGCTGCGGCTCATAAAGGCCAAACAATCTTTAAGTTTCAACCAGCCTTCGCCTGAATATTCCGTACCCAACCAATCCACATTCACGGAGGGCAACATGCCTTTCACTCAACCCCCTCCGTACACCACTTTCAGCCGTAATCCTTTCATCAACCCTTTTCAATCTGGCCCTTCGAACCATGATATTCACACCATCCGCACGAGATCTTGGGACCCTAAATCGCCTCTGTCTCAAGAAATCCAGGTCACTCCATGGCCACAATCTTACAGACCAGTTCCACTTCCTAGGTTTTCGGGTCAATCCGATCCTAGACAATTCCTGATGAGCTATGAAGCTGCTATTCTATCGGCCGGAGGCGATAACTCCGTGCTGGTAAAGTCTTTCATCATCGCTGCAGATGAAGCGGTAGCGCAGTGGTACTCTCTCTTGAGCCCTGGAGTGATACATGGATGGGAAGATTTGAAGCAGCGTTTCGAACTTTCAGGGTTTCCAGCGTCCAGAGCTTACCGAGAGCGATCTTTTCTCTTGTAAACAAAAGGACAAAGAACCTCTTCAAAACTATTTCAGAAGATTCGTTCACCTTAGAGCCCAGGCACCAAATGTGTTGGATGCCGTCGCCATCACTGCTGCAATCGTGGGTTTGAGGGCAGGACAATTTTGCTCACATCTCATGCGCGAAAGGCTCAAAACAATCCAGTGCTTGTATGAGGAATTTGAGAAGTATTGTCGCTCAGACAATGACTTCAGGATGTGTATGGAAGAGCAGTCTCACCAAAAGAAGTCTGCTAAAGCTAATCAGCCTAGCGAAAGGGAATGGCCCAATCCCAGAAACACTTCGCATGCTAATCCCAGAAATGTTTTTGGCCTAGACGGCGAAAACGCCCAGGAAAATTCCAATCCTCAGGGCGACACTCCAAACCAAAACTCTAGCCCGCCTAGTCCACCGCACCAAAATCGAGGGGGCGGCGGCAGAGGTGGAAGGGGAGGCGGCAGAGGCAGAGGTCGCGGCAGGGGCCGAGGCCACCAAGAAAAAAGAAAGTGGTACTGCATCTTCCACAAAGAGAACGATGACCACAGCTCAAACTATTGCCCAGACAAGAAAAAGTTTGAGGCGATCCTAGAAGAAGAGAAGAAGGAGAAAGAGAGGAACAGCTCTGAAACCATTCCGTCCCGGCTTGGCAAAACCCAAATTTTGGAAGAAACCCTTTCGCTAATCCTTTCCAGCCACCTCACTTCCCGCCATCTATCCCAAGCTACACTCAACCGCCACCCTGGCAATCCCAAGTTTTCCAGGCTTAAAATGCTGAGTGCAGGCCTATTGATCAGCACCCCATCGCTCCTCCTCCTCCCCCATACAAAGGCCCAACCGCTCCACCATTGCCAGCGAAGCTCGAGGGCCAAAACGATCCATTACCATCTGTCGGAACCATCCTCCCCATTTCGGGTGGCTCCGCTCTGGAGTTTGATAGCAAGAAGGACAGGAAGCATTACTTTCGTGAGGTCCGAAACATTTGCGTGGAGGGGAGAGTAGAAAGAACAAGATGGTCTCATATTCCGATCACCTTTTCAGAGGAGGATGTAAGATTACAAGGTTTTCCGCACAACGATGCCTTGGTAATCGAAGCCAACATAGCGAGCTGGACTTTGGGAAAACTCTTAGTCGATAATGGCTCGTCAGCAGACATAATCTTCGCCGACGCGTACGACAAAATGGGGTTGAGCCGAAATCTTTTACAGCCTCCCGATACACCATTGTATGGTTTCGGAGGGCGTGTCATCCATGCAATAGGGAAGGTTTCGCTTCCAGTATCCTTTGGCACTGTTCAAAATGCCAGAACAGAGTACTTGTCCTTTGATGTGGTGGAAATGTATTACCCATACAACAGAATCCTCGGAAGAGGATTTCTCAACAAGTTTGAGGCTATCATTCATCAAGCCTACTTGTGCGTCAAAATACCAGCGACGCAGGGGGTCATTACAATCTGGGGTCATCAAAATGATGGTCGAAACCTAGAGAGAGGCAGAACTCCAGGACAGAGAAATGTCAATGCTCTCGACGAGGCAGTCAAGGGCAAAGACGTGGAGAAGCAGCCGAAAGTAGACAGGGAAAAAATCAATGTACAGCCAGATTGTGACACTAAGAAGGTTTTGTTGGATGAGATGGTTTGGAATCAAGCCGTCGTCATTGGGTCTGATCTCACACCTAGCGAAGAGGAGGCATTAATCCAATTCCTCCAGAAGAATAGAGATGTGTTTGCCTGGTCGGCCAAAGATCTTACGGGTGTGGATCGTAACTTCATTGAGCATAAATTGAACATTGACGCTTCGGTCAAGGCGCGAAGGCAAAAGCTCAGAAAGATGTCTGACGACAAAGTGGTGGCAGTCAAGTCTGAAGTTCAGAGACTGCTAGACGCCAGTGTCATTCGCGAAGTCATGTATCCCAAATGGCTAGCGAACACTGTGCCCGTCAAAAAGAAGAACGAAAAATGGAGGATGTGCATAGATTTCATAGACCTCAACAAAGCCACGCCCAAAGACAACTATCCACTTCCGAGAATGGATCAGGTCATTGATTCAGCAGCCAGTGCAGCCATCATGTCTCTTTTGGATTGTTTCTCTGGTTACCATCAATGCTGGATGGCAAAAGAGGACGAGGAAAAAACCAGCTTCATCACTCCTTTTGGCACCTTCTGTTTCGTGCGCATGCCGGAAGGCCTGAAGAATGCCGGCCCAACTTTCACTAGAATGACTGGGGAAGTATTCAAGCCACAAATCGGCAGGAATATTCAGGCCTATGTCGATGACCTCATAGTAAAAAGCGGCGAAAGGGCCAGCCACATCAGTGACTTGGCAGAGACTTTCGCCAACATGAGAAGAGCAGGATTGAAATTGAATCCGGAAAAGTGTGTATTTGGAGTCACAAAGGGAAAGATATTGGGATGTCTGATCTCAGCCAAGAGAATTGAGGTGAATCCGGACAAGATAAAGGCCATTAGGGAAATGGAGGAGCCAAAAACGAAGAAGGACATTCAGAAGTTGAATGGTCGGATTGCGGCTCTGAATAGATTCATTTCCAGATCTGCTGAGCGAAGCCTTCCATTCTTCAAAGCATTGAAAGGCAAAGGCAAGATTGAGTGGGGACCTGAGCAAAGCAAGGCTTTCGATGAGCTAAAGGCTTACACCGAGGAGATGGCAATACTTTCACCACCTCTCCCGTTTGAGCCACTTTTTCTATACGTAGCTGCATCCAAGGCAGCAGTCAGTGCTGCTCTCATGCGAGAGGTCGATGGTGAAAAAGGGAAATATCAAAGCCCTGTGTATTTCATTTCGGAGGCTGTGTCAGGTTCCAAGCTGTTGTACTCGGAATTAGAGAAGATTGCATACGCAGTGGTTATGGCCACAAGAAAGCTCAGACATTACTTTGAAGCGCACAAGGTCACCGTGCTCACTGACCAGCCTCTCAATGATCTTTTCATCAACAAGGAAGCTTCATCCAGAATCGCCAAATGGGCAACCGAATTATCAGAGCACACAATCGATTTTGGGAAAAGATCAGCAATCAAATCTCAAGTCTTGGCAGATTTTGTGGTGGATTGGACATCACCAAGTAACACTGCTGGGGATGAGGAGCTCATTCCCGTGTGGGAGATTAGATGCGACGGAGCATGGGGGCGCAAAGGCGCCGGAATTGCAGCTATTGTCACTTCACCGGCAGGAGTCAAGTTGAGATACGCCGCAAGGCTGGATTATTCAGATCCATCCGACAGGTGCACCAACAATACCACCGAGTACGAGGCACTCCTGTTAGGCCTCAGAAAGGTGCGAGCCTTGGGAGCAAGCAATTTTCTGGTCAAGTGCGACGCTGAGGTCGTCAAGGATCATGTTGAAAAGGAGAGTGAGGCCAAAGAGCCGGAGCTTGTCAAGTACCTTGCGGAGGTACGAAACATGGAAAGACACTTTCGGGGTTTCACCATCGAACACCTGCCGAGAAAAAGAAATGGGGAAGCCGATGAGCTGGCAAAGAAAGCTGCGAGGGGGGAGGCGATGCCTCCAGATGTATTCTTCGAGATTCTAACTGCCCCATCTATCAAACCAAATATGCAACCCCTCAGCACAGTCAATGCAATCGCAAGCATATATTGGAGAGCTCCTATCATTGCTTTCCTTCACGGGCATTACGAGCCAGTCGAAACCCACGATATGAAAAGGATGCAAGCTCGAGCGAAGGGCTACGTCCTTAAAGATGACAACCTTTTCAAGCTGGGAGTGTGTGCAGCGCTGCTGAAGTGCATCACACAAGAGCAAGGCATTGAGCTCATGAAAGAAATTCATAGTGGAATGTGTGGATCTCACATCGCAGTGAGAGCTCTAGCTAGAAAGGCTTTCAGGCAAGATTTCTATTGGCCGATGGCAATAAGAGACGCCGAACAGATTGTCAAGACATGCAAGGCATGCCAATTTGCAGCAAAGCATCAGCGAAGGCCAGGGGCTCTTTCGCAGCTCATCACACCTACTTGGCCATTGCAGCGTTGGGGCATGGATATTGTAGGACCATTACCTACAGCCCAAGGCAACTTCAAGTTCGCCGTGGTAGCAGTCGAGTACTTCACCAAGTGGATTGAAGTGAGGCTCGTCGCTACCATCACTTCAGCCACTATCAGAAAGTTTTTCTGGCAGCAAATCATCTGCAGATTTGGAGTACCCAAAGAACTCACAGTTGATAATGGGAAGCAGTTTGATTGCCAGGATTTCAGAGAGTATTGCCGCTCAATTGGGACAAGGCTTTGCTTTGCGTCCGTGTACCATCCTCAGTCCAACGGCGCAGTCGAAAGGGCAAATGGGCAAAAATTTTCAGCCATAAAGAAATGTCTCTTCGATCAGAAGAAGGGAAAGTGGGCCGACGAGCTATCCAGAGTCATTTGGTCACATAACACCACTGAGTCAAGAACCACCAAATTCACCCCGTTCAGATTGCTTTACGGGGCCGAAGCCATGTGCCCAGAAGAGCTAGCCAATGAAAGTGCTAGAGTTCTGGTGGGAAGCTCTCGTGAGAGCGAAGAGGTGGGCAAAGATCTGGTAGAGATTGACAGGCTTGATGCAGTCGCAAATCTGTTAAAATACCAAGAGGAAACCAGGAAGTGGAGAAACAAGAAGGTTTCTCTGAAGAACATTCAGGTCGGAGATTTCGTCTTGAAAAGGAAAAAGAACGCTGATTCAGTGGGCAAGTTCCAATTCGCGTGGGAAGGGCCTTACATCGTCGCGAGCAGTGTTAGAGACGGAGCCTTTCATCTCAAGGACGAGGGAGGCATGGAGTTACCACATTCGTGGAATGTGGATAATTTGTGCAAGTTCTTTCCATAGTGTAAATTAGTAGGAGTCAGTCGCATGGAACTATATATGCGAAGGACTCATAAGTTTTACTTTTTCTAGTCTTTACTTTCGCGCAATTTAAATTCAATAACAAGGTATGTACTCTTTTCCTCACATAGGGAGGACTCCACCCTGGAGCGTGAGGTTTTTAACGAGGCAGCCTTGATGTAAAATTTCCTTTCCTTAATGAATGGAATAATTCCTCCCTACTTTCGTTGCCTTTTACTTTCATGCATATTTTAAAGTGCTGTCCACGGATAGCCCACTCCAAAAGCGAGTGATTCGAAGTGCTACTCGAAAGTAGCCCACCCACAAGTGGTGAAATGAAAATGATTAACAAGAATCAGTACTTTTAAAGAGCTGTTTTCGCAACAGCCCGTCCGCAAAAGGCGCATAAAAAGCGGTTCAATTTCGAATCGAAACAGCGTAAATGGTTCACAAGAATCAACGCTTTCAAAGAGCTGGTTTCGCAACAGCCCATCCGTAAAGGATGTGTCAAAAACGAGTCGATTTCGATTCGAAATAGCAATGGAAAGTTGTCAAATATGAAGTCAATTTTTTAACCTTTTTTGTGTAAGCGAAACCTGGCATTGCACCAAGGTGCCAAGACCAAATTAGGGAGAAACTTTTGTTGTTGAAAAACAGCTCAAAAGCTGTAATATTCGATGCGATTTGTACGGCTTCTAGTCCTACAATGCTTTTCACGCTTACGCGTCGCATAGTAGGCTAGCTTTTCCATGACGAAAAGAGACAAGGAAAAGTAAGCAAGTTCACGCAAAGTCTCTCGCCAATAAAGAAACTTTATTAAGCGAAGCATTATTTTGTACAAACAGTCAAACAGAGTTCGAAATGCGAGGCTTCGCTAGATACAATCTGATGTTCTCAGTTTCGCATTCTCCCCGCTTCCGAAGGGGGGAAGACGTTTTCTTTCAGAAATTTCAATCGAAAGCAGTGAGAACGCTAATCTAAGTACACAATTTTCACGAGAAAGGTAGTTCTAGGCAACTACCATCTGAGTACCGTTCTCCGCGACTCTTAGCCATATCATACACGAAGCAATGATCTGTGCCTTCTTCTTCGTGCGGTTCCTCTTTCACTGCCGGGGCTTCGTAGGTTGTCGGTCCCACCAGAGTGATCTTGCTATTGTCGTTCATAGTCATAAAATAGCGAAGGGGATAACTGTGTAGCGACTGATATTGACAACAAAATTCCCAAAACTCTTCAAAAGTTTTCTCGGAGTATCGGTGTTGAAAAACCTTCCAGGACGCCCCGCTGACGCAGGTGTTGGCACGGTTGAAAGTCTTAGGCGTCACATCCAATACTACATCTCCTTCCGACGTCTGTGAAAACAATTCACGCAAAAGTTTTACATCACATCCTTAGAACATGAACAAATTTACACTGAGGCAGTTCCTAAGAATTTCCACACATCTACACCTCCGAGGCCGGGTCTGTCGCTGGGTTTGGAGCCTGCTCTTCGTGCTGCAAGTGGTCAAGGGTTTCGCCTGTGACAGGATCCTGGTTGTCTTTCTCGGTGTCGGCCGCTTCTCGCACAGGAGTGCTAGGCACCGTAGCTTCCGCGTCAGCTTTTGGAGGCCAGTCCCGGTACGGTCCATAAGGCCCCAGAGTCGCGTCCGCGCCGTGCACAGCCTGGTGTTCGCGAAGTTCCAGAGCCTGCTTCGCCTGGCCAAAATAGAGCTATGAGAAAAGAAACGCATCAAGAATACGATACATTCAGAGTCAATAAAACCGATCGAAGAAAACGAAGGATTCAGAATCAAAACCTTAGCAAGTCAGTCGACAGCTTTCTTTCGCACGTGTTCACGGCCGCTCTCCACCCAGAACTTGCGAAGTATGATCTTTGTAATTGTGTCAACGGTCTTACTGGGGGATGGCATCTCTGCCGAGGAAGGAAACTCGAATCCACGAGTCCCAAAAGCTTTGAAGTGATCACAACCGCGTGTTTCCAGTAGTTGAAGAATAGCCTCAGTGCTCGTCGATGCGCCATAGTCTCCAACCTTTGACATGGTGTCTGGCAGGACTTTTAGCTCATCATTCATCCAGGTATAGTAACTTGCAATATTGTCAGTAACCCGGAAGGTTTGGGTCTCAGCGCCATATCGCTCAAGCACTCGGCGATAGGTGTGAGCCAGGTGAACTCCCCATTGATGACAGTAAGACTCATTGTCTTCCAAAGTTTTTTCCAGCTCAGCTTTCGTCTTCTTCAGCTCGTCAATTAGAGCGTCACGGGTGTTGATCTGAACTTGGCTCGCGTCGAGCTGATCAACAGTGTCGCGAAGCTCAGTTATGCATTGTTCATACAATTGTAAACTCTTTTCCAATTCTTGTTTCAACGCATCCATAGCAGTTTTCTGTTTGGAGCACTGTACAGTCAAATCTTGAGCTTGGCCGGAGAGGCGCTGGTTTTCTTTTTTCAGTTTTTCGTTTTCTTCACATAGTCTTCGGTTCTCATCCGCCAAGCGCAGTTTCTCCTCACGAGAATCATTCGTGATCCTTTCATAGCCTTTTCGACCAGCAATGATTCCCTTAGAAAGGAAGGACTGCATAATATCCAGCAGTTGCTTGCCATCAAGATTCTCCAAAGAATTCAGGAAATCCGCGCCAACGAAAGAAGAACTAGGCTATCAACCAAAACCTGTGGATTGAACAAAATTCATGTGCGCAGAGAAATCTAAACACAGTGCATCGGCGATAGAGGAAAGTCAAGGTACGGAGCTAAAAAGAAGCGTACCAGGCTCAGAGGCCGAAGAATCAATGTTTAGTTCATTCTCTCCTTGCTCTCCTTGGCACTCATTGCAACCAGAGCGGTGGCCACTGAAAAGCCAAACATGCAATAAGTTAATCATTGCAAGAAATTGTTAAAAAAAAGTGATGATGAAGAGAAAGTTCCCGAGATCAAGATACCTGTAGTTTCCAAGGGCACAGGGTCTTTCCCTCCGAATCTGGGGGCATTGCTAGTTACGATCAGAGTTCGAACATTCGGTTCAATTTCATCAAAGGAAGGAGGGGGCGAGCGAGACAAATCCTCATCACGGATATTCTCATGCCCTGAGTCCAAATCAATGGGGCTCTTTGCTTCCGAGCCTTTCGTCAGGTCAGTTGTTTCGCGTTTCTCAGGAGCAACGGCCTCTGGTTCAACCTTGTCAGTTTCTATCGGAACATCATCGTCAATATAAGACAATTCTTCTTCTCCATCGATGATGTCAACCAATCCGACCACTGCTTTAATAGGATCGTACTTGGGGAAATCAGGACCGCAGAGTTCGCCAGTTTTCTCATAATGATCCCAAAATCTTTTACCCGCAGCTTCCTCTTCTGGAGTTTGTTTCATTCGCTTCTCAGGAGGACAAGTTGCGGAGAGAGATGCCCGCGCACGCATCCTCTCGGACTCAGCTTCAGCTTGTTCAGCTGAATCAAGGCGAACAGTTTCCGCCTGATCTTTAGCTTTCTCAAGGTCTTTAGCTTTTGGAGGGTATGTTCTTGTCAGCTGAATCTGCGGCGTGACCAGAGCATCATCTCCTTCACTTCCTTGTACAGAGGTTTCAATGTGCGGCCTTTTGTCTTTAGCCTGTGCAGCCTCAGAATCCTCCTCCCCAGTAGGATTTTCTTTGCTTTTTCCTGCGTCATCTGAAACTTTTCGTTTGGAGGTCGTTTTCTTCTCCAGGCCGGCGGCCGGTGTCGCATCGTGAATCTTTTTCTTTTCTTTTTCAGCCGCGGCTACTTTCGCAGCCTCTTTTTTCCGACGAACTAGGTTCTCACTTATCTTCATTAGTTTGGTAGACTTCTCAGCAATAGGAGGTAGAGTAGTTTTGGCAGCCTCGGCCTTTCGCTGCGCCAAAATGTCAGTAGCTTTTGCGTTTTTTGAAGTGCCCTCTGTCGCAGCGACAGTCTTGCTCGTTTTACCCTCTGTCGCAGCGACAGTCACTCTGTCACCGGCTCAGACCCAATGTTCCCGGCAGGCAGCATCTTTTTGCCTGGGGCTGCAGGTTTCGGCCGCGGAGGGCACGAAACTTTCATTTCCTCAAGGACACGATTGACATGGCCCTGATGCTTCAAAATCTTTTGGGCACACTCCCACTCCTTGTGAGTGTAGTTCCCAATCATCAAAACAACTTTCCTCTCAATTTCAGCTAGGATCTCCTTGTCGGTTTTTCCTTCAGGACGCCTAACATTGAATTTGGGGCTTCGCGTCTCGTAGTCTAGCCCGGGCAATTTAGTCACTTTGAAAGCCCATGAGCCCCATCGAGGCCTGCAGGGCCAAATATCAGCTGCCACAAATTCTTCAAGGGCGTCTCGCGTAGTGATAACGTGAGTAGCCTAGAAGAATGCACTGGTGCTGGCGGAATTGCGGCTCGCCTTCGTGAGCTCCGGCGCTAACTCAACATCCAAATCGACCATACGACTAGCCAGGTTGTAGGTTATCACCTCCTCATGCTTCGCACCCATGCCAACCACGGGAATGGTGGCATAAAACCAATAAGAGTTCCACTTGTTAGCCCATTTGTTCTTGTAAGCAGGGGCTAATTCCACCGGTGCTTGATTCTTATTAACCCGGCGAGTCTGAAAGGTGCAACAGCCGTATTGAGCTTCCTTGTCTTCATCATCAACAGCCACTAGCCTCTTAGCCCAGTGAATCTCGAAGTGGCGAACGAAAGTTTCAACGTCGTTGTCCCCAGCGAAAGTTCGACAAGCCCACAGGAACTTTAGAACTTGGGGAAATGAGTTGGGGGTTAACTGATGAATCTGCACCTTGTAAGTAGCCAGAATTTCAGCGAACCTTTTCGACACCGGCAGCCGAAAGCCCACTGTGAAGAAGTCTCGAAACACAACACTTTCATTCTTCTTGGGATTCGGTGTGGTCTCTCTGCCAGGTGGTCGACAGCTGCCAGGTGGAAAGTAACCTTCCAAAACCATGCCGTCCAAATCAGCCTGTGTTATCAAGGACCGGCCCATAAAGCAAGTGCTTGGCTTGACTAAGTCATGTGGATCAGCATTCACATTGGCTAGATTTTCTCCGGATTCTTCAGCAGCCACTGTGCCACTCCCTTCTCCAATTTCGCCTTTCTCAACGCCAGCATCGCGTTTCTTGGAATCTGTGTCGCTCAGTATTATTTCCACATCACCCCCGCTATCGGAATCATTACTTGTATCAATATTCGAGGTAGACGTGGAACTGCCGCTCTCGCGAGAGCTAGCAGATCCATCCAAGCCAGAAATCTTACTAGATTCCGAGCTGGAGGACGAAGACGAGGAGGCGGCAGCGGCATCCGCAGCCGGGGGAGAGGCAGGGCGATCTTCTTGGTTTGATGGGGAACCTTCACCTTTCATTGCCTTCGCCGTATGCCTAACGCGAGCCATGTATCTATAAAGCTTTAATCTCAAAATACACCGTGGCGAAAGGTAGGGGACCAAAAGTATCATTCATCGAAGATAAAAGCTAACCTTTAGAGATGATCAGCCTTCGTGGAGCGTGCCTTGTAGGAAGCGAAGCTCAAGGGCGCAATTCCGAAATCTAAAAGAGAGAGGAGGTGGTGAGAGCGACAGCAGTTTTACTGCGGCGTCGACCCCCCTATTTATAGGCACGGGACGGCAACGGTCGAAATTTTTGAACCCAATGGCTAAAAGCGGGGGCGTATTGGTAAATTGCGCGGTTTTCTTGGGAGTCGACACCGCGGAAGACGTTTTCTTTTGCCTCGATTCTCGAACCTTGAGTTTCGATGGCTCAGGTTTGTGGTTTCGCAAACGTTTCGCCACCGAGGGGCTTCTGTTGGGGGATTCGGAATCGAGTCCTTTATAGTCAAAACCATAAAACTGACGCAGCTCGGCGAGAGCAATTCGAAAAGTTAAACAGCGAAACCCCCGAAGCCAATCAATACTCTTTTATTTTTCGTGTCATAGCTTTCGCTAGGTACCCTTCGTCGCCCGAAAGTCCCCGTACAGGGTGGACGGTTCAGTTTGCCAAACTTTGGGGTTTGATACTTTCGGCTTTTCCGGCGACGAAACCCCAGGGCCGAATCCTCTCTGTCCGGCGAGCGTTAGCCCATATATCGCTCGGGGGTTTCGTCGCCGCTAACGACTTACAAATTTGAATTTTGGTTTTGCATGTGTTTCAGGTGCGAGAATCTACTAGGCGAAAGGGTACATCTCCAAAATTGAAGGTCTTCACCCGACAGGCGCACGTGCTGATGCCGAGAAAAGCGGCGTGATTTGCGGCGTGACGTCATGAAGCGCCGATTACGTGAAGGCCCAACGGAGAAATCCCAAATTTAGCTTAGTACATTCTTGTTTGATCCGTTTTACACGGGGTCAATTTCGGTATGTAAAAAGTCCGTTCGTCTCCCTATAAAAAGAGGCCGACCGGCACTTGTAAAGGGGATCGGTTTTTGAGAATTACACTGTTGAAAGATTGCTTTTTGTCTTCCTTTAGCTTGGCATCCTTTTGAGTTCATTGCTTGAGCCTTTTCGTTCCTTTCATTGTTTGTGTCTAAGCTTCGGCAAAGCACAACAGCTACTTCTGCAAATGTTGAATCCGACTATTTATTTTTGTAAAATCGAAGAAAAAAATAAATAAAAATTCCCCTCTCTCTCTCTTCCTTTTTTTGAGATTCACACAGTACAACGCAGACGCTCACAACACGCACGAACACTCACCCCTATGAATACACGTACGCAAACCCTACCCCTATGAGCACCTCCGAAGGACTGAGCACCGGCAGATCTGGAGATTCTCGAAGTCACCACTGGCGCCTCGTCTTCGACGGGAACGTCGCTTACCACTTAACGCATAACGCCGGAAAATCCCGGAATAAATCCAGGAAAAGGTGCGAGCACCAGGATTTGAACCCTGGTGGGTAGCGTCCCACTGGACCGTCCTACCATTAGACTACAAGCCCAATCGCCTCTCTCTCTCTCTCTTCCTTTATGAGCATAACGCTGGGTTAAATCCAGCTCGACCCAAAAAAACAGGAGTCGATGACAGTACAATGGGCCAAAAAAAAACAGCTTCAGCGCCTGACAAGACACCAGCACCGCGTCCGTGCGCCTCCTACCCTGGAACGACACCGGCAGCGCGGCGCGGCGCGGCCGAAGCGCTCGCCCTGGTACTACAGCCCCGCCGCTTGGAGCCGGTCGTAGTAGAACGAAACACGCCGGTTGGTGTTCGAGACTTCCAGCACCGCGGTGAGCCGGTGAGGTTTCTTTGCAGGAGAGCACCGGGGTGAACGACGAGGTGGTGGTGGTGGTGTTGAGGTCGAAGCGTGCGACTGAGCGAGCTCAGCGTCGTGGCGGCGACCTCTGGATCGATCTTCCGGAGGACGGGCACTAACCCGATTGGTGGAGCAGCTGGATGCAGCGCCCACACCCTGAGTTCGAGACTCACTCGTCGGGGTTTATCTCTGAAAAAAATCCCCTCGACGGAGCCAGGGTTCGAGGGGTTTCTAAGCCGAGAGGAGACTTTCTTCTCTTAATGAAAACCGTGGGGGCGGTCTATCCCCCACCGGCTTAGTTTTTTTTTATCGATCTTCGGGGCCCGGTAGATGATGAGCCAGATGAGGAGCACGAGGGCGCCGATGAAGGCGGTCGGCGGTTGACGTGGTGGTGACCTCGCTGTAGGACGACTGCTTCTTGTGTATAGTTCATGGAGTGATGCCGTGATGACGAGATGACCAGGAAACCGACCAATTGGCCGCACAGCGCGCAGTTGCCGTCGTTATTTGGCAATTTATGCTGATCATTCGGTAAGTAGCGGCGGCAGTCAGAGATGCAATAGCGGGTGGTTCTTCACAAATCACAAAGCCAGAGGGTCCAGAATCCACACCGGCCACCTGAAAAATAGCGAAGCTGTTCGGGAACAACTGCAGCAAGGTAATAAAGCTGCAGCTGTTACCTCTGCTTGGAGCCAGAGGTTTAAGTAGTGCCTCTCATAGTCTCCCGTTTGATGCTAAAACCAGCTCATTAAACAGGTACGTATTGTTATCAAAATGCTTACAGTAGGATGCTCTAGGAGTAATTACACTGTCAGCAATGTTGAAACGCAAACACTTTTTGCGTGCAATTCAGGCGGAAGAGAGCATAGGCAAAGCAATACTTGATCAAAGTATAGTCTTTCCATTACCTCGATCGTGTAAATATAACATCATCTCTGGCATGTCTTATTTTCTGTTCACAAGCCTGGGCTATTTACAGCATGTTTTTGTAAAGAATGGAGAACTATCAGAAATGGAACCGTGGGAACTCAGACGATGTCAAGAAGTGGGATATGAACAAGAAAACCATTGAAGATTCAGGGAACAAACAGAAAGGAATCAAAGAAGAAGGCTATGTGCACTCATGTTGAACTGCGGCTTGCTTCGTCGTTCATCATGCCTTTGAAACTTTTAGCCAACCATATAGCCGTTTCTCGAGGGGACACCTTGGCCTTCCCAAATGGCTTCAGGACAATTGCAAGCTCCTCGAGCCTACTGCTTTCCAGTAAATCTGCAGAAAGCTCTAAGAGCCCTTCTAGAGCCTCAGCTCGCTGCCTGAAGGATGTAACATCTAGTATTTCCTTAACTGGAGCTGATTCGTCCTTATAACCATTGTTGGTCTCAGGAGCACTAAAGTTTCCTTCCGGTATGGTGGGCAATTTTAACACATCTGTACCAGCCGGTTTGTGACTCGTAGTATTAGCTTCTACGGCACTCAGCTTCAGTGTAGCAGAATCAACAGGTCCAGAAGATATCAGGCTTGGCTGCATGCTTCTCACATCTCTCTCTTCTCTTACCACGTTAAGGAGTTTGCCAACATCAGTGCTCCGTGCTCCTGTTTCTTTTTCAGCCAGCTCGCCATTGACATGGGCACGGCTTATGACATGTATGACGTCCTCAACTGGAGGAATTAAACGGGTTGCTGTTGATTTCTCTAAAGACTGGAGAGGAAAAGATCCTCTATCTGGAGCAATGCTTGTTGTTGGAGCAAAGGAAGCAGCATCTGGTACTGATGAAAGCAGTTCCTGCACTGTAAACTTGTCTTCATCACTTTGTACAGTAACTGTGTCACTGTCCAGGCCCAACTTACTAGAGGGCATGTCATCCTTGCCAACAGACTCTTCTTCAGTAATATCAGAAGGTGGCTGCATGTCTGAGATTGGACTAATATCACCATTACTAGTCATTTTCTTCTGAAAACTTGTTGTTTTGACCTCTGAACTTGGTTTAATTGTTACGCCATGCGCTTGTATAGTAGTGTCAGGGATTGAACATTTGCAGGACGGGGGCAGGTAGGTCGGTGAGTCAGGTTCAGATGGTTCACACTGATTGCTGTTCTCAGCATAACCTACTGTAGAACTGGAGCAAGCGCTGCTTTCTTCCGTGGTTGCTACAGGCCTAGGTGGAGCCGATTTTGCTCGTGAACTGGCTGGTTTTCTCTGAATACCATCCAGATGACTTGGAGGAATCATTGGAAAAGCTGGAAGTTCTACAAAAGCATTGTTTGGACTTTGGGGAGGTCGGCTGGGACTTTTTGCATGCTCTGCCACGATCTTATTGTGAGCTCGTTTAATACCAGTGTGTTGACGGCTTGGACTCGCTACCCCTTGTCTCCGAGCCGGAATACTTGTGCATCTGATAAAACTTGGTGGTGTTTTGTTCTTGGCCTTCCCAGCGGCTGCATCAGCATCTTCCCCAAACTGCTTGGCAGGGTCTGGATGTAGCCTCTCATCTAATTTATTTTTAATCGTCGGAGAATGCTCAACAATTGGGGACTACAAGATAGGACCAGAAAAGAGTTAGCAACACAGGAAAGTGGATTTATCATAAGAACGGACGAAAATCCTTACCAAGTGTTTCAAGAGAGGAGAAGCTTGTCCTTGTTTCACAGGTTCTTCACAGCTTAACCTTGCTGGTTCGTGCGTTACAACTTCACTAGACCGTGAACTGGAGGAAACATCACTATGCTTTGAGTCGTCAGATGAGCGCTCCCTATTGCTGGGTGAATTTAGCTTTACACGGCTAGCTCTCACTGGCGAACTGCTTTCCCTGAACTTGCTCTCCTCTCTTAGAGTTGTTAGTATCTTCTTAATGATTTTTGGTTGCTTATGCTCATGTCTGGGATGCTGATTATTATGTACAGATTTAGATGAGTCTTGTCTCTCCAGTTCAGGATGAGCGGTATCATTATGGCTCTGATCTGTATTTTCAGCACCTTCAGTATCAATGGTGTTGCTGGAACTTGAAGCTGGTCCTGATGTGTTTCTTTCACTTGATTGTATACTAATGCTGTCCATATCACTGCCAGAAATGCTACTACACTGACTCCCAGACATACTTCTCTGACTACTCCGTGAACTGGTGACAGGTTTCTCTGGCGATCGACCGGGATGTAATATATCAGCAAACGGACGGTATTGATTTACATAAGGTTGAAGGTATGGACTTTTTAGAATCTCGGATGCCTGTTAACAAGTGTGACAAATACTCAGAATCTTATAAAGACAGTAAATAAGTAAAGCAGCTGCAGGAGAGGTATCTCTGTGTATATAGTAGCTTACAGTAGGCCGATGTTCAGGACTCTTCCTCAACATGCTTTTGATAAGTGTTTTCCTGCATGTAACAGCAAAATGGGGGACATTTAGCTAGCTACCCACCAGTAAACTCATGATAATATTTTCAAAACTTTAGAGAACTATATACGACCTTGAGATCATTTTCAAACAACAAAGCTGCATGGAAAATTTCTATATCCGAATATTGTTATTACCAAATATTAAGAAGAATAAGTGAATAACTGTTCATGTGTACTTACATAGGTGAAGAATAGCAAGTAGGCAAAGGGCCAATGGAGGAGCGATTTATCTTACTTATCAGTCCAGCCATATCCTGAAAAAATATAGAGGAAATTTAAACTCACCCTAACTTCTACAACTCCAAAACTAATTCATCATAAGTAAAGCTGGGTGATATGAAGTTGAAGCACAGCAGAGATTTGAGAATGTTCAGATGCAGAGAACTGGTGTTTATATCATGCAAAACTTTTATCTAATTACATGCTCCAATATGTGTTGGTTTAAATGCAAAGCATTCAAACTCTGACATCTTCCAAAGCCATTCTGACAGTCCATGAGGCATAAGATCTATATCATTCACAGACCTCCAGGAATGAATTTCCTGGATGGATCATGAAAATCTTTGACCCAATATATTAATGAACCCGAAAGTAAACCTACCCTTCTCTTATATAATGCTTGAGATAGCATGCTCATGAAATGTGAACTCTCATTAAGAGGGGTTAGAAGTAGGGAGGGAGAGGAAGGTCTTTGAAAGTGATTATTTCCATGATAATGACAAACATGTACCAAGAGTCAGAAACAAACCAAGATTTAAGAGGTCAATGTTTCTCTATTGTCTGGATTTTTTGGTGATAAATGAAAAGAAAATGGCATGATTGAATTTAATTGTTTGAGATAAATGCTAAATGCTAATGCCAGAACCTTTCCATGGAAGATGGCCAGTCACTCTTCCCTACTAATGCTAGAGTCTGAATTCTGAAAACCAAGTCCACATATTGTGACAATTAGAACAGGCACAGAAAAGTGTAACCGGTGTTCTAGTTGATCTTTCGTTTTCAGTATCAACACGTATAGCTAATAGCCCAATTTATTTCAAAGGCTCTGGTCAGTTCCTTCCGGTAGGCAGCTTACGGGTTTCTGCATCAACTAGCAAGTCTTATGTCCTATCAATATGTACTGATGTATGGTCATTTTCCTAGTTGATTGGTTTATACGTCATAGATGGATGTGTTTCAAATTCAATTTATCATTTGCTCTCTACATAGGATGGGGCAAACTACAAAGCATTGTTGGAAATAGGATCTGAACCCAGGTTGACAATGAAGGCATCCACTGGAAAACAAATACCAAATCATCTCAAAATACAAACTAGTGTTAAACATGCTAGTGATGCAAGAGGTATAAGCCAAATAAAAACTCACAAAAGCTTTGAAAGCAGGTCGATGAGCAGCCATCTCATACATGCAACATCCTGTACAGACATATATCAGTTAAAATAGACATCTAACATCAATACATAAATATATATCTATATAAGTAAGAAGACGGTACCAAGAGACCATATATCTGACTTGAATCCATAAGGGATGTCTGCAAGCAACTCCGGACACATGTAATTTGGTGTCCCTACAACCTGAGAAACATAATTCTAGAACATAAGATTCTGAGAACAGAAACACAACAAACATAATAAAAGTAAACATACAAGGATTAGTCAAATATGTAGTTCTATTTTTTGTGAGGGATTTCAGAACAGAAACAAACAGAAGATGACTGAAATATTTCGTACAATTTAAAAAAAAAGAAATAAGAGAAAATATTACCGAAGATGTTAAATCATCTGCCTTTAAAGTCTTGGCCAGGCCAAAATCCCCTGCAAGTAAAACAGAGATATTAAAATCACAGAAATAAAGCATTACACAATACATATGGCGAAGCACCGTTACAAAATTTGAATTGGCATGGGAAGCTAACCAAGGCGGATGTCTTGTTCTTTGGTGAGAAATATGTTTGAGCACTGCCAGAAAAAAAAGAAGAAGTTGTACAATATCAAAATCTGCTTGATAAACTGATATCATCACTAGTATTTGTTGCTTACCTTGAGATCTCGATGTAAAACAAAGTTTGAATGCAAGTAGTCAACAGCTAATGCCAATTGAGCGAACCATTTCAGCAGTTTCTGTATGATATTCACAACAGTTAGCGAAAATTTCAAGAATAATGTTCTTGATGCATTAAAAAAAGGGGACTAAAATATCATAACAACCTCCTCTGGGAAGTATGTCCCATTTGCTTTCTTCATCAGTTCAGCCCTGTCAAAGAGGAACATAGTGAGATAAAAGAGTCGCCGAATTCCCAGTAGAAAAGCTTGCTTAAACCAGAATGCAACACTCACATATCGCCACCTTCACAGTATCCCGTCACTATGCAAACATAGCAGCCCTATCAAAAACACATAAGTTGAGACCAACCAAACCAAAAATAAACACGGTGTGTGTTCCTAGAGAACAAACCTTCTCAACCCATGCCTCCTTGAACTCAACAATGTAAGGATGTTGCAAGCGAGCGATAAGAGCCATCTGCAGTTCACATTTCCCCTATCAATTCACCGAAGATGGTGCGAATTGACGACAAACAAATATAAAGGCACATGTATTATCTCTTTTAGCTTACCTCTTGATGGGCAGATTTGCGGCATCGCTCTGTCTGCCTTGCAAGGCGAATTTTCTTCAACACATATCTGCAGTTGCAAAGCAAGCAGGTGTCAACTAGACCAATTCATGGGGGAACAGAATCTGCAACTGAATTGAAGCAACTTGTGCGTACTTCTTCTTCTCTGTCTTGTGGTTGACGAGAATGGCAGCACCAAAGGCGCCCCGGCCAATCTGCTCCATAACCTCGTAATGATCCATCCGTGACTCCATGGCTCCCAACCCCTCAACGCAACTGCTAACGCTTGAAGAGCAGAAACACAGACTTGCAGAAGTTCAGCCTCTGATATCAGAATCTATGGCATGTGGCATCTCCCCTACACGTCACAGCTCCAATCAGCCCCGTACCTCTCGGAGATTTCTGCGAAAACAACATCGAAACCAACCGTGAATCAAGCAGCGTCAGTGCAAGGCTCCGCAATTCAAATTTGAACCGAACCTATTCCTGTTCCATCCGATCCAAACAGCAACCGTAATCCTAAACACACCTACTAAACCCAATCGCATAAGGCAATCGAAACGAGGAACTCCATCGGAAACATTCGACCACAAAAACCCATGGCGGAAGTTGAGCCACCGTACCACGCACGCACGGGGAAAAGGCGTGCCCCATCCCTCACAGGAAAGCTACAAGTTCATCAGCTGTACCGCGCACAGTTCCCACCAACCGCCACCGCTCGGGGACAGGGACCTTACCGCTGGCGGGCCTCTCGCTCTCTCTCCACCGACATTGGCCACAGGCGGAGCGCTCCGGCCGGCCGGCCGCCTCCTCCACGGCCGTGGCCTCCCCCGTCGCCCGCCGCCGGCGACGGTGTGGGGACGCGAGCCTCGCCTCGCCGACGCCTCCGGTCTCCGCGCCGGAGCAGCCGCTGCGCTCTGTTGGTGCGGCCTCCGCGGCTGCTGCGCTGCTGGGGGATTTGGTGCGGCTGATTGATCTGGCGTCTCGTTTTTGTTCCGGTGTGTGCTGTTGGTTGGTTATTTAAAAAAACCCGCATGTGGGGAGGGAGGAGGCGCTTATATACGGGGCTTCCCTTCCGCCATGACCGCGGGGGGTTAACGATGGAGAGGTCACTAATCGCTAGTACTGCCTGCTTGACAGCGATGTGCGGGGCGATCATTTCTCACCTCGTAGTTAAATTAAATTAAGAGAGAGGGGGGCCAGTGATTCGGAGCCTGATGGGAATGGGCAGGGAATTTTGTTCTCTTGGAGGAGGAACAGTTGCCGCTGCCTGTGCGAATTCGGCGTGAATTCATTAATTCGATCTTGCGATCCGGTGATCAACGAGCATATGCAATGTTGGGAGGCCGAAAATCGAATGGGATCCCCGAACACAAGATTCTAGAACGAACACGCGAAAGTAAGAGCGAAAGAGGGGACAAGGAACCCCCGAAAGTCTGTACTCGCCTCAAAAGTTGTGAATCCCTTTACACGTGCCCTCGCGCCCCCTTTTATAGGGAGACGAAGGGACTTTTACATTCCGAAATTACCCTCGAATCTAAGGAAATATTCGTAGTGTGAACATATACAAGAATGTCCTTTACATCCCGTGATTTGCGGGGCTAATTTCGCATATTTACAAGCCTGCCACTAGTTCACACTTCGAACCCGGACTTTTGAGGCAACGTCTTTGACTTGGTCTTCCTTTGACCTTCGAACCTTTATTCGCAAAAATCATCACTTATCAAGATCTCCGAACTGAGCTCCAGGATCTTCAGCCGAACAGAGGTTCCTTAAGCTTCCCGAAGTTCACAGCCTCATGATTCCTGAATTCGCAACATTCCAGTCGTCCTGAAAAAACAAACTTGCGATACAATGCCGATTCGGCGATTATTTCGCATAACGTTAGAAAGTCAGCGAATCTTGTGACAATAACAGAACACCTTCATGAACTTTCCTTGGTCACGAAACAAAATGTTGACCCTGTGACGTATTCATGAATATATTCACGAATTCAGCAACTCCGACGTTTCGAGGGTGAAAGGTTTTTGCCCAATTCCCAAACACTAGCCCCTCGGGGAAGCGGGTTGACTCTGACGATCCGTTTCCACGAACAATATTCCGAATTTCGGTAAAAAACGTCACCCTCGGAACGTCGGAGTGGACACGCGTCCCTCTGAAAATGCGCAACGGTCATTCTGAGGCGGTTTCTTGAACCTACCCCCTTACCCTATAAATAGAGGGCAGGCGCAGTAAGTTTATTTCACCGTTCCATTGCTTTCTTCGAAAATTTCAAGGCATTTTCGCGGAAGAGCTCTTCGTCTTAAGTTCGGCGATTTCTTCTGTTTTCGAAGGTATTATCTTCTTCTGTTCTTATATGTTTTCGTTTTTAGCCATCTAATTTCGTATGTTTCTATTCCTTATGAACTTGTTTGCGTTTTCTATTTGCATTATTCTCAAGCAGGTGGCTCGTACTAAAAGCACTGCTAGACTGATGACTTCTGAGGAGTTGGCCGCTGCCGGTGTTCCACCAACTGAAGGGAATGTCCATGATTCTGAGAATGTTCAGTGTCGTACTGATGATCCAGTTGCCGAAACCATTCGCGATTCCGGCAGTCGCGAAGACGGGGAGATAAGATCTGAAAACAGATCTGGCGGTGAAGAAGATCTATCCAACGTTGACGTTGATCTGAACGAGCTTGTCGCCGTGAAAGCTGCATCTCATCCCCCAGCTTTTGTCTTCGGGGAATCAAAGGTTACGACCGACCTTATCAAAGAATACGAGAATGCCGGATTTTTCCCTGTTGGTGACGTACGTCCCCCTTCTGGCGAACAAGTTCCTGCTCCTGAGGCCAACGAGGTTGTTGTGTTTCGGGACTTCTTTACATGCGGACTCAGATTTCCCTCTGATCCCATTCTGCCTTCCATTCTCGAGAAGTTTTCTGTGAAGATGCATCAGTTGACACCGAACTCTTTCCTAGAACTTTCAAAGTTCTTTTGGATCATGAAGACCTTCAAGTGCACCTTTGGCGCTGATATATTTGCTCGTTTATTCGAGCTTGTAATTGAAAAGGATATTCTTAAGCTCGACGATGGGCAGTATTATGAAGCGCACTACGCGTGCTGCACTTTCAACACCCGAAGGCAGAATTCGCGAAAGGGCCTCACTCGAATTCAACTCGCACCCTGCAGCAAGACCAACTTCTCCGAAGATTGGAGCTCATACTGGTTTTATGTAAAGGTCGACATGTCTAAGATTTCTGGCTACACTGGGCCAGCTTACCCCTTTTACTCACCTATAGAGCCATTGACTGCTACTTGCACTGCTTTGTATAACAACCGAGTCATTGGTTTCAAGAATTGCGAAAATGCTTTCTTTCTGGCCAGCACAATTCTCAGAGGTCGCGATGCCATTGAGGAATTCGTTGCAGCCGAAATTTGGCCGATATCTAACTGCTGGAAGTCTGCTAACATCGTTCTCTTGGACGTGGATTGGGCAACACAGCAAGTGCCGTTTCCCCGATTCAATTTGCGACTCAAGGAAGGCCAAAGTCTCGAAGACTTTATTCACGAAGTTGAAAAGAAAGTTGATGCAATGGTTGGCGAATCTACGCTTAACGAGTACAAGGCTTACAAGAACCTTGTGAAGCACAAGAAGAGAGTCAATCGTGTGTTTTCGGAACTTGGCGCTGAGACCGCTCTTCGCTTCCGTCCTCCAGGCGCGGACAAGAAAGTTCCCGCTGTTGCTGTAGCCAGTTGTTCGGCAGCTCCACCCAAGGCCCCAAGAAAGAAATCCTCGAAGAAGGGAAGGAGCAACGCGGGCGATACTTCTTCTTCGATCATTCGCCCTGACAAGACTAAGTCCTTGGAATCCAGTAAGAGGAAACGCAAAGCGTCTGAGGATATTTCTGATGCTGAGGTTCAAGCGGCTTCGGGTCTTGCACAGTTGGGCCAGAAGAAAGCTAAGAGGGCCGTGAAGAAGATTGTTGCTGTTAAAGTTCAGCGGGTTCCCTCCGCTTTCTCAGATGATGAGATGACTGAAGAACCTCGCCCAACAGGTTTTTCTTCTTGCTTATGGTGTGATTTGAGATTTGGCGTTCGTCATGATTATAGTCCTGGTTCTGAGAATGAATTTGTTGATGTTGAAACTTTTTCAGACGATGTCCCCGAAGTTCAAGCTGGTACTGTTGAGTCTGCTGCTGCTGCTGATACTGAGGCTGGTACTTCTCAAGCTTCAGCTTCCAAAGACCGGGCTTCTCCAGAATTTACCAAAGATTTGGAGCAGACTGTGCAAAAAAGTGGTGATCCTGTCGAAAACCTGTCTTTGGTTGAGAAGCGCGAAGAACTTCCCGAAGGTCAAGACCCCTCTCCCTCAGTTGCTGCTTACAATGAAAATTTTGGTACGTCCTTTAGAGGTGAATTGTTAAGTGTTAGGGGTGAAGTGGTTGACTCGGAGGATGGTGCTCCTAGATTTCCCTTGCTATGGGCGTCCCCTGAATTTGTGGATGAAACAGGAGAAGCTGCTCCGAAGAAAAGACTTCGGTTGACCGGCAAGACACCCTCTACTGTTGAAAAGCAGACCTCTTTGTCTTTCCAGAAGTCTGTGACGATTTCTGACGCCGTAGTCCAAGTTCCTCTAGGGACACTTAACAAAAAAGGTTTGTGTGTTGTTTTCTTCTTTACATTCTGATGTTTTTCTTGTTCTCTTCATATAACTTGTTGCTATGTCCCTTTGTGGTTTTCGCAGGTTTTGAAGAAGCCGTTCGAAAACTTTTGTCAACTGAACTTGCAAGCTTCTGCAAGACCTACGACATGAAAGCCTCTATCGTTGGGAAGGTTACTTCTGAACGGCTCCTTGAAAAGGAGGAGCTCATTGGGAAACTTTCTGGTGAATCTAAGAAGCTGAAGCGTGAGCTCAACAAGGCTCAGGTTTCAAGTATTGATTTAGAGCAACGGATCTCTGAGCTTGCTGACTCCCTGAAAAAGTGTCAAGATGAAAAGAGACTTGCTGAAGCTGCCCTTCATGACTCGAAGAAAGATCTTGAGAAGCTGAACAAGACTCATGAAGATGATCTGAAAATGATCGAAAACCTTCGCAAGGATTCTGACAAGAATGCTAAAACTGTCGACGAACTTCGTGCTAGCAATGCCGAGCTTTCAACAAAAAATTCTGATCTTGCGAAGACTTTGAGTAGCAAAGAACAGAAGATTCAAGATCTTGAGAAGGCTTTATCCGAACGAAGCAAAGCCTCAGGACAGGATGTTGATGAAATTAAGAAAAAATTGAAACTCTTGTTTGAGGAGTACAGAGAGGCTCTGAAAAACTTCGGTGTTCGTCCTGGCCCATTTCCTGAGAATGAAGAAATCTCCGATCTGATGGATTGGATTGAAACAGAGTTTCGGGCTCTTCCCGATGTTATCTCAGGAGCTAGCGACTTCGCTGCTACTTTTTCAGTAGAAAGTATTCTGAACTTCTCAACGATTTCGACTGTGTCGATCTCGTGAAATTTCGTGAAAGTCTTTCGCGATTTCCCGACGCCGGAAGCACTTCGTCTATTCGTCCCAACGAAGATGTTTAAGCTATAAAAGCTAAATTCGCAAGAGAGTTCTGGTATGCAAGCGGGAAGGAGTTCGCAAAAAAGATTGCTCGTGCCAAACTTGAGAAGGTTGGTTTTGGCAAATCTTGCCATATTTTTAGTACCTCATGAATATTTCTATCTTGATTTTTATTAACTTCTTTTCATGTTTCTTCAGCTGATCCAGACAGAGGAACGTGGTAAAGCTGTAGAAAGCTAAGAATCGTTCTCCGAATCTGAAGGGGATGATGATGCTGCTGATGATGAAGATGGTTCGGAAGAAGCAGGCAGTGGTGACAGCAGCAGCAGCAGCGGTGACGGCCAAGGCGACGGTGATGAAGCGGGTTCTGATCGTGAAACTAGCTCCCCGAAGGTTGATATCGTCGGCTAAAACTACACTTGTTCGAACATTCACTTTTGAAGTTGTTGTTGAAACTGTGAAGTTGTAAATTTGTGGGCTGTGACCCCCCTCTAAACACTTGCTTTGTAAACTTTAACCTGCGCAGGTCCTGCAGGGTGGGCTTGCGCAGGATGTGATACCTTTGCGAATCCATCGTCAGGACCAAGTAGTTAGTGGTGAGGCTTGGCGATTGTACAAAGAAGCGAATCCAGGATGCAAATTTTCTGACTTTTGGCTTGAAAGTTACCAATATTTCTCTATGCGTGCTTTCAACTGGGTTGGTTTTTTCTTCAACGAGATGGTTATGCTCTTACCAGCAACGCTTCAAGTTCTCGCTCCTTCGTGAAGACGGAGCCCCTTAGCCCTATAACTGGCGATTGTAGTCTTGCTTATGCTAGTGACATTGCCGAACAAAGGGGTCGTAAACCAGGCCATATCGTTGAACTTCCATATTGAATTTTTTGGGCTCCTTGAAGCTATGCAATTTTTTTATGAAATTTTGTATGTAACTAAGGCAATAAACACGTTTTTCTTGAGAAAAAACGTCACCCTCCCCACCTTGCCGTTTGCATGCAAAATTTCGTGGATGTCCGAAAATTGATAATTCCCTTCTAGTGTAAGTCGACAAAATTTGTTTCACGAATTTTGTGGACTTGCGCCTGCTTGGCATACTTGCCCGAGTTGATATCGCAACCTTCAGTTGCTTCAACCATCCTTTTTACGAACACTAACCTTCGGAAGTGATTGAGCCCTTGGTCCTTGGAAGAAGATTTTCCTAGTGACGTTCGTATAAATTGTCATGAATGTTCTCTACTTATTCCTATTTGCTCTTTCAACCGAATTTACCTTGACTTTTTACTCTAATCTTTGCATGCGTAAAGTTCTGAACAAAAGGTTTGTACTTTCTGGGCCACAACCTTCAGTTATTCCCGTACTTTTGGTAGGATGTCCCTTCAAGGTGGGATCTAGGCCACAACTTGTTGTTGTCTCCGGCCTTTCGGTAGGAAATCCCTTTTACGGTGGGATTTAGGCCACAACTTGTTGTTGTCTCAGGCCTTTCGGTAGGAAATCCCTTTTACGGTGGGATTTTAGGCCACAACTTGTTGTTGTCTCAGGCCTTTCGGTAGGAAATCCCTTTTACGGTGGGATTTAGGCTTTCTCGGAGCCTTTGGCTATCAAGGAGCCTCTTTCACAGAACTTTTCTTTCCCTTCTTTAACCTCGGCTATCACGGAGCCCTTTCGCGAATTCTTCTTTCACATGGTGGGATTCAGGCTATAACGGAGCCTCTGGCTATCAAGGAGCCTCTTTCACAGAACTTTTCTTCCTCAAAATGGAACTTAGACTATCACGGAGCCTTTTCACGAATTTTCTTTCTTTCGATGGAATTTAGGCTATCACGGAGCCTTTGGCTATCAAGGAGCCTCTTTCACAGAACTTTTCTTCCTCAAAATGGAACTTAGGCTATCACGGAGCCTTTTCACGAATTTTCTTTCTTTCGATGGAATTTAGGCTATCACGAAGCCTTTTCACGAACTTTCTCTTTCTCACGATGGAATTCAGGCTATAACGTCCTTCTTTTTCTAACTTAAATGCGAGAAGTAAATATTTTTGTTCTCGAAACCACTTATAGATCCGTGGTTCGGAAGTTTTACAATTTTATGGAATTTAAACTTGCGAAAAGAAATGCTAAAAAATGAATCTAACTACTTTCATGATTTTCAAGGGTAGTACCTTTTCAAACTATCTGCATTCCACGAATGTGGTAGTTCTTCACCGGTTTGGTCTATCAGACGGAAAGCTCCAGGCATGTTTGTTTCCTTCGCTATGTATGGCCCCTCCCACGGTTCTTGGAGTTTCCCGGGGTTCTCCCAATTTTTCTTTCTTTTCAGAACCAAATCTGAAACGAACCGGGTTTCCGAAGACGGGAACCCGATCCCTGCACCTCTGTGATAGTCCCAGGAGGCTATCACGTGCAAATCCCTGTCTCAGAAAGTAAAGCAAAGTACCGTACAACAAGAATAAATACATGAGGGTCCATAATATAATTCAATAATTAAGCATCTGAGTACATCATTTCGGCACATGCCGGGTACAAGTCCAACAGGACTGAATCAAGCAGAGTAAACATCTACGCAGCGGCTCTCATGTAGCGAAGTAGACTCCATATCCGCAGGCAACTCGAGTGCAGGGCGAGCTTCAGTCCTCCCAGCTGTCGTCCTCAAAGTCGTAGTCCGGCTCCTAGTCAGAAAGTCCGTCATCTACTCGATAAGCGAGTAGGTCATGTCAGCTTCCCAACAAAGAGCATAAGCAAGAGAGAATAATTCTACTATGCATGAGTAATCCTATTTATGGCTGTAGAAGGTTAAGCAAGCAGCGGTAGCAACATCAAGGTAAGCAGAATAGCCGAGAGGTATCCATCTCCGAAGAGATCCACACCTCCGAGGACAACGCCTCCGGGGTCAATGCCCCAACAAGGAAAGAAGCACCAAATACTGGATCTCAACCAAGATACAGCATCCCACACTCATCTGCGACGTGGGGTCACCAACTCCTATCCCCACGTCTCAACGGCACGAAGCCGGGCTCACAACACACAGGGGAGAGAAAGCAGCACAAGAAGAGTCTAGCCAGGTGAGAGATCGTAAGGGCTGTCCATACCAGTGGACACGGACTATAGCTATAGGTTTAACACTCTGCAGAGGTTGTACAACTGGACCCGCCGGATAGGGCAGAAACGGTGGCCGCCGTTCCACATCCCTACCTAACGGCCGGAGACCTAGCAGTGGGTGGCTCTCTCCTGCCTCTCCGAGCCTGACTCGTCCTGAACTGGGGTGCGAAACTTGCCAGCAGGGCCTCGGAGCTGTGAAACCATCCCCGGAGGAGCCGGGGCGACGTCTACTCGGGGGGTATAACTCGTCCCCCTCACACGACCACACCGGTCCGCCTACAAGCTGAGAGCCACCCACCAACTAGTTCTCGGACCGAACCCCACCCATACATGAGCGAATGGTTTGTACGAAAATAGCCCAAAGATCAAGGTCACACAGACGATCGGTCCTTATTTGCAGGAGCAAGCACTCACCAACTCCATCCGTCCGACACGCCGCTAGGGCGGGAGTCCAGGTCGCATCTCCCCTAGACAGGCGTTCACAAGTAACCAAAGCGGCTCGCTCCCGCGGTAACACGTCAAGGATACACACTCACCCAAAACACACGCAAGAGTTCCGAGGTATCCCAACCTCGGTCCAAACCTGAGATCCATCCATAACTAAGGGTAAAATATATGGATGGAGAAGTGCCGGGAACTAGCTAGGGGTCTGTAGCTAGTTCCAAAAGTAGGTATTCCAAGGACAAGGTAAACAATTCCAAGGCACGGCTAATCAATTGTCTATGCAAATCAAAATCATGCATCAAAAGTAATTAAGCACTAGCAACTAAAGCAAGCATGGGATCTATATGGTTGGGAGTGACATGACACCTGGCTGGCGTCCGAAGTCCTGGTCTGGGTTGTAGTCGGGGTCGTAGGCCTCCTCCTGGTTGTAGCTCGGGTCTGTGCAGCACGAGATACGAGACACTAAGATACCGACAAACAACTAGGCAATAAATCCAAAGAAACCCAATTTTAGAAGATTCAAATAGAACCATACTACCTACAAACAGCACCGTCTCATTTTTAGAAAAATATAGAAACTGGTTTCATATTTTTCGGAGTTATAAATAATTAGTTATGAATTTTCAAAGATTATAGGATTTATAAAATAATTTCCAAAATTACTTTTAAAACAGAAAAGGATTTTTATTTTTTGAAAATAGTTGATGACGTCAGCATGACGTCACCGTGACATCATCGTCACAGATCAGTGGGCCTTAGTGGGCCGAAAGTGTCAGTGGGCTGGAATCGGCCCATTAGACTTAGCCCACTGGGCCAAATGAGCTAAGTCTAACAGATCACCCTGAACAAAATCAGAGTCCAAGAAAGAATGGTAAAGGGGCCGGTGCATGGGCTTTAATGGGCTAAGGCCCATGCGACCCTCCCAGATTTCACAGCAGAGAAGTCTGCTTCTGACCCTTGTGCTTCACTGGGGTTCAGCGGCGCCCCCTGTCACGCACGCGCGCGGCGGCGCGCCCTGGCGCACGTCCAGCGGCGGTGAGCAGATGGCAAACGGCGGCGGCGATGGCCCCGGTGGCCGAGCAAGCGCATGCCAGCGATCACTAGGTTCACGCGGTCACCTTGGCGCAGCCACGGCTCTGGAGAGAGCCCATGGGCATGCGCGAGGCGCGACGCGTCGGCGCTCACGGCGCAGGGCAGCGGCGAACGGCGAACAGCGGCGAACGGCGAACAGCGGCTGGGGTGCCCCCGGCGTTCATACGCGTGCAAGATTAGCGACCACTAGGGTCTGTTGGTTAGCCCGACGCAACCACGGCCCTGGGGTCGAGCTCCCTGGTCTGCGCTCGGTTCGGCAGGAAGACGTCCTTGGCGCACCGCGGCGACGCCACGGCGACGGCGCGCGGGGCATTTGCTTAAGCGTTCTGGCGCTGCGCCCTGGTTACGCGCTAGGGTGCGCATGGATCAGGTGCGCCTGCGCCAGCATGCGCTTCGCCAGCAGCGACTGGACTCGACTCACGCACGTGAACGCGCACGCAACACGGCGGTGTCCTGGCGTCGTGGCGGAGGCGTTGGTTTACACGGTTAGCGGCACTAGGCCGGCCAGCACGTGTGTGGGTGCACGGCGGCGTCGCTGGGTTTGGGATCCTGCACAGAAAGGGCGCGGGACGAAGCCCGGAGTTCACAGACGGCGTCGAAGGCCGAGGTCAGTGCGCGGCGCGGCGGCCAACACGACATAACGCTGGGGTACGCTCCCGGTCAAGGCGAAGGGCAGGCCAAGGCTCACCGAGGGTCGGCGATGTAGTCGTTGCAGTGACGGCCGCAGCGGAGAAGAGGTTGACGACGACGGCGAAGTGGCGGCAGCAGTGCGTCTTTGCTCTGCTCCGGCGGTGTCCTCGACGCGGACGGCCTTCCCCTTCTCACGAGTAGCTCCGGCGTGTGCGGCTTCGGCTTCAGGGTGGCGGTGCAACGGCGGCGCGCCTCTCTTCTCCCTCTTCCCCCTTCTCTTCCCCTCTTTCCCCCTTCTCACTTTCCCCAGCGGCGGAACAGAGGTTGGGGGAGGAATTCCCCAATTGGTGAGGAAGCCAAATTGAGGTAGGCCGCTGGGGGTTTTGAGCGCATTAGGGGTCAAGGAGACCGGGGCGTAGCGTGGGCCAGGGATGTCCCCCTCCCTTTCCTTGGCGGCGAAGGCGCAGCGCGCAGCTGGGGATTTCTTGGCGCGCGGGTTGCCCAGGGGCAAAGTTGTGGTTTCGCCAGGGGAAAACGCGTGGGTCCACCTCGGCGTGCGGGCCACCCTCTCGACGTGCGCGCCAGCGGGTCAGAGTGGCGCGGTCTGGTGCTTAGGCGCGGGGTGATGCGGTGCGGCGCAGCGAAGAGGCGCGGCGCGGCGGGGAGGTGGAAGAAGAGCAGTGCGTGGCGCAGTCCCACCTGTCGGTGAGGTGAAGGGATGCAGCGGTGCGTTGGGCTGGATGGGCCGCCTTGGTGGGCTGGCTTCGGTTGAGAAGGAAAGAAGCCGGGGCTAGGTTGCTCTCGGGCCTGGAGTTGAAGGAGGGCATACGGACTTCGCTGTTAGAGGGCAGGCCCAAGTTAGTTGACTAAGTTTGGAAATTAGTTTTTGAATTTAGGGTTTAAACCATAGTTTGAATTTGAATACTTTCAAATTCAAAACACACTCAAATAAAAACTAAATAAAATCCATAAACTCCAAATCACATACTTTACCATAATTTGAAAATATATTTTTATATTTTTGGTTTTATTTATTTAGGAATTTAGGATTAGAGGCTAGAAAGGGTTTAAATGTGGTGACACATCATCAACAAATGAAAAGTTCAAATTTTCTCACATTTTCATAACTTAATTTTCTGGGTTGTTACATTCTCCCCCACCACCGAGAATCTCTTCCTCGGGATTTAAGCTCCATCCTCCCCCTCGAACAAGTGAGGGAACTCTCTCCTGAGGTCGGCTTCCTTCTCCCAGGTTGCTTCTCGCTCCGTGTGGTGACTCCACAACACTTTGCAGTAAGGAATTGTGGTCCTCCTGGTTTCCTATGTTGCTCTATCCAAGATCTTCTCGGGGTACTCTGCATACTCCAGGGTGTTCTGCAGGTCGAGTATCTCCACCGGGACTTGCTTTGCTTCTACTTCCTTTTCACTCTTCTTCAACTGTGATACGTGGAACACAGGGTGTACAGCGGACATCTCTGCTGGTAGTGCGAGTCTATAAGCGAGCTTTCCAACTCTCTGAGTGATCCGGTACGGTCCCACGTACCTTGGGGCAAGCTTCCCCTTCACAGCAAACCTCTTGGTTCCCCTCATCGGTGACACTTTTAAGTAGACGAAGTCACCCACCTCGAACGACAAGTCTCTCCGGCGACGGTCGGCGTAGCTCTTCTGTCTGCTCTGAGCAATCTTTAGGTTATCTCTGACTTTCTCTACTTTCTCCTCAGCCTCCTCGAGAATGTCCGGACCAAAGATCATCCTCTCTCCTACCTCTGACCACATCAAAGGTGTCCTGCACTTCCTCCCGTAGAGTGCCTCGAAGGGTGCCATCTTGAGACTTGCTTGGAAGCTGTTGTTGTAAGAGAACTCTGCATAGGCCAAGCTGCTCTCCCAATCTGTGCTGTAGGTCAAAGCGCAAGCTCTCAGCATATCCTCCAACACCTGGTTTACTCTCTCAGTCTGCCCGTCCGTCTGAGGGTGAAAAGCTGTGCTGTAGCTGAGTGTAGTTCCCATCCGAGCGTGGAAACTCTGCCAAAACTTTGCTACGAACTGGATCCCTCTGTCAGACACTATGCTCCTCGGGGCTCCGTGTAGCCTGAGTATGTGACACACGTACAAGTCTGCCAACTGGTCTGTCGTGTAACGGATCTTCACGGGTACGAAGTGAGCTACTTTTGTCAGCCGATCCACTATGACCCAAACGGAATCGTTGCCTTTCGGTGCCCTGGGTAGCCCCACCACGAAGTCCATGGAAATGTCATCCCACTTCCATTGAGGAATATCCAACAGTTTCAACAGCCCTGCAGGCCTCTGGTGCTCGATCTTCACTCTGCTGCAAGTGTCACAACAAGCCACGTGGTAGGCTATGTCCTTCTTCATATCCTTCCACCAAAACCTCTGTTTCAAATCTTGGTACATCTTTGTGCTTCCTGGGTGAATGGAGTACCTTGAATCATGGGCTTCTCTCAGAATCTGATCTCGAATCTCTTTGCTCTTCGGCACACAGATTCGATCTTTCAGCCACACCGTGCCTTGTTCGTCCATACGGTAATCCTCAGCTCTCCCTTTCTCCATCAGCTCCTTGAGCTCCCAAATCTCGGAGCACCCTTTCTGAGCTTCCCGAATTCTGCCTTCCAAGTCGTAGGTCACTTGCAGTGTGTTGAGTTGTCCCTGCTCTACAATCTCAACCTGAAGCTGCTCTAGCTCGTCGTGAAGTGCTGGCTGCTCCTGCCTCACCATCAAGTTGTTGCAATAGGACTTCCTGCTCAGTGCATCTGCCACAACGTTTGCCTTGCCAGGGTGGTAGTGAATCTCCAAGTCGTAGTCCTTGATCAGCTCTAGCCACCTCCTCTGCCTCATGTTCAACTCTGACTGAGTGAAGAAGTACTTCAGACTCTTGTGATCGGTGTACAGCTCACACTTGTTGCTGATCAAGTAGTGCCTCCAAATCTTCAGAGCGTGAACGACTGCCGCTAGCTTCAAGTCGTGAGTAGGGTAGTTCTCCTCGTGCTTCTTAAGCTGCCTCGACGCGTAAGCAACAACTTTGCCCTCTTGCATCAGCACACAACCCAATCCTTGCTTCGAGGCGTCACAGTACACCACGAAATCCTTCTTGATATCGGGCAGGGTAAGAATCGGAGCTGTCGTGAGCCTCTTCTTCAACTCCTGGAAACTCCTCTCACAGGCCTCTGACCACACGAACTTCTTGTCGTTCTTCAACAGCTCTGTCATTGGCTTCGCTATCTTGGAGAAGTTTTCTATGAACCTCTTGTAGTAACCTGCCAACCCGAGAAAGCTCTGAATATCTGTCACTGTGAGCGGCTGCTCCCACTTGGTAACTGCCTCTACTTTCGAAGGGTCAACCGCCACTCCCTCTGCTGACAACACGTGTCCCAAGAAAGCAACTTCCTCCATCCAGAACTCACACTTGCTGAACTTTGCGTACAACTTCTGCTGTCTCAGCTTTTCCATCACAATCCGAAGGTGTTCCTCGTGCTCCTCTGCTGTCTCTGAGAAGATCAGAATGTCATCTATGAACACCACTACGAACTTGTCCAGCTCTTCCATGAAGACCTTGTTCATCATGTTCATGAAGTAGGCAGGTGCGTTGGTCAGTACAAAGGAAACCACTACGAACTCGTACAAGCCGTACCGAGTCGTGAAAGCCGTCTTCGGGATGTCCTGGTCCCGAATCTTCATCTGGTAGTAACCTGACCTCAAGTCAATCTTGGAAAAGAACTTTGCCTTCCGCAGCCTCTCTAGCAAATCGTCAATCCTGGGCAAAGGGTACCGGTTCTTGATCGTCATCGAGTTGAGTGTCCGGTAGTCCACACACATCCTCTTGGTGCCATCCTTCTTATCCACAAACAGAACTGGTGAACCCCAAGGTGAAGCACTCGGCCGAATAAACCCTTGCTCTTGCAATTTCTTGAGTTGCTTGTTCAGCTCATCTAGTTCATCTGCGGACATCCTGTACGGGCTCTTGGCCACGGGTCCAGCTCCTGGCATCAGCTCAATCACGAACTCAATATCCCTGTCTGGTGGTAACTCGGTCAACTCCTCTGGAAACACGTCGGGGTACTCCCTCACCACCGGGATTTCCTCCAAATCCTTTCCTTTCATGTTGCACAACATCGGCGTCGACCTCTGGCCCTGTGGCTTGATCAACACTCTGACTCCGCTGGGGTGCTCCAACTGCACGTACACTGGGTTGCAGTTCACCAATCCTTTGTGCTGAGCTAACCACTCCATCCCAAGTATCACGTCGATCCCGGTCGACTCCAGAACGGTCAGGTCTGCCACGAACAACTGCTTCTCGAACACCATGTTCACTCCTCTACACTCCAGCGTACTCCGCTTCTCACCTAGCGGGGAGCTGGTAACTATAGGCCGTGGTCTGGGCTTAGTTGGTAAAGACCTTTCCTTTACAAACTTAGTAGAGATGTACGAAAACTGAGCACCGGTGTCAAACAGAACGGTAGCCATAACTGAATCGACTAAAAACTCACCGAGAGCCACGTCTGGCGCTGCAGCTGCCTCCTCTACGGTCAGGTGGTTCAGTCTGCCTCGAGTCGGTGGGGTGCGCTCTTCTGCTGGTTCTGTTGAGGCTGTCCTCCTGGAACTGGTGCCTTCGCCGGTGTCTGGTACTGGGTGTTCCTGCTCTGACCTCCCTGTTGAAACTTCTGCGGGCACACGTTGGACTTGTGGCCTAGCTGACAGCAGTGGTAGCAAGTGACCTGTGAGCTGTCGTAAGCTGGTGGCTGCTACGGCCTGGGCTTCCACTGGCTCGAACCTCCACTACCTCCAGGGTGTCCTCTGCTCTGCTGAGTGAACTGAGTCTGCGGCTGCTGAGTGAACTGAGTCTGCGGCTGCTGAGGGTAAGGACGCTGTCTCTGCTGTGAGTACTGTGGCGGAGCGGGCCTCTGTCGCTGGTGTGACCCTGGGTACCCTGCACGTTCTGCATGCTGTCTCTTCTCTCCGCGGACCTCCACGTAGTCCAGTCTCGACTTCTCCACAACCAAAGCCTTGCCCACCAGGGCGTGAAGAGTGTCACAGTCGTGAGCTGCCAAGTGGTGTGCCATCCCCCGGTGGAGTCCCTTGCGGTACCAGTACATCTTCTTTTTCTCAGTGTTGGAGTCGTCTGGGGCGTACTGCATCAGCTCCTGGAACCGGTTCGTGTACTCCTGCACTGTCATCAATCCCATCTTCAAGTGCCTGAACTCGTCTGCCTTCCTGTCCATCACAGCCTCTGGGATGTGGAACGCTCTGAAAGCCTCCACAAACTCCTCCCACGTGATGCGGGTAGGGTCCGCGTGTGAGTCACAGTAACTGTCCCACCAGGCTCCTGCCGTGCCGACCAGCTGGTGCGCGGCGACGTACACGCACTCCTCCTCTGAAAGGTCGGTGAGCTCCAACTTCTTCTCAATCTCCCTCAACCAGTTGTCTGCCACGAGTGGGTCTGGAGAGTTGTCAAAGGTAGGTGGACGCAGCTTGGTGAAACCCTCCACTCTCTTCTGCAAGCTCTCCGGCTGGTTCCTGACGTTTCTCCGGTTGTTGTTGTTCTGGACCACAGCATCGGCGATCGTCTGCATCAGCTGAGTCTGAAGTGCCATCACGGCTGCTAGGTTGGGCGGTGGTGCCGGCTGCTCGGGCTCCTGCTCAGGCTCAGGCTCAGCCTCCCCCTCGAGCTCCTCCTCGGGGTCAGCTGGTGCTCGGTCTCCTCCTTGGTCTCCTCGACCTCCTCGCCCGCCGCGGCGTCCACCACGGCGTCCGCCACGTGGTGCACGGCCTCCACGGCGGCCACGACCTCGACCTCCAGCGGGGAGAGGGACGTCCTCCTGCTCGGCGTCCTCCCTGGCTACCTCCTCGAAACGGCGTAGGAGCCGTCCCGACCTCCTTGCCACCGACATCTGTTTTAAGAGTTCGAGATCTGTAAGTGCAATCAAGCCCTATGAGGGTTTTGGTGATGTTGACCACACAATTAAAGAGCTAATGAGCCTTTGAGTTTATTGTGCGGTACAAGAATGTTTTACAGGTGCAAAAGAAAGAAAGGAGACCCCTCAATTACATGAAGAAGGATACCTATGCTCTTTGGAGAAGTTTATTTATTTTATCTTTTGAATTTGAGTATAGGACAATCCGTACTATCAAGAGGGATACTAATGGTGGGTTAGGGTGGATTCAAGTGCTCATAGAACATCTATCCTAATCCTAACCCATTCCTTGAGGAGAGAGACCTGCTGCTGTTTTGCCCCTGTTGTTTCCTAGTTCGGAGGTTCCGAGTTTATTCTCGGAGGTTCCGACCGTGCCGGCTTCAGTCTGCAGAGGTTTCAGAGTTCGGAAGTTCCGAGGTTTTTCTCGGAGGTTCCGAACTTTGAATTTTTGACCGTTACAGTTCTGGATCTGGGGGTATTTATACCCCTTGGTCCCCCAACGGTCACTGCTTCTTCTCCCCCGAACTGAAAACTGTTCAAGCTTCATTCTCTCACCTTGCATTGACTCCAAACCTACTCTCTTCCAAATCCTTGCCTTAGCATTGATTGAGAGTGGAAACTTGAAGTGAGATTGTGAGCAAAACCTTCCATTCCTAGTTCTTGAGCACTTGGAGAAGTCCTAGCAAGCTTGGTGGATCTATTACTCTTGGAGCCTTGCTCCTAGACGGATAGAGGTTCTTGGAAGCTCTCCAACCCGATTTGTGGAAGCTCCAAGGTGTTTGTATTACCCTTTGTGAATCTAGTGGAAAGTCTCCACCTATTACCCAAAGTGATAGGTGTGAGAGAGGAGTTGACCTTTGTGGTACTTAGCCTTTGTGGCTTCCTCAACAACGTGGACGTAGGCAAGCCTTTGTGGCAAGCTGAACCACGGGATAAATCCTTGTCTCGTGCGTGCTGTGATTTATATTCTTGTGTGTCCATGTTCATGCTTGTTCTTGACTAGATCTTTTAGGGTTTGTCTCCGATCTACTTTGTGGTAGCTTCCTAGCTTGTTCCTTGCCAAGAAATCTTCTTGCTAGGTCCTAAGTACCTCCTAGATTTTGGTAGATCTGTTTTTCTTCAAGTAATCCGCAGCTTGTTTTTTTATTAGCTCTGTTCTGACAGTTCTCGGAGGTTCTGAGTTTATTCTCGGAGGCTGCCTCGTTCGGAGGTTCCGAGAATAATCTCGGAAGTTCCGGACCCTGACAGTTTTTCTGCAGGAAAAGTTTAAATTTGTGTGCAGGCCTATTCGCCCCCCCCTCTAGGCCATATTGCCTCGATCCTTTCAATTGGTATCAGAGCGGGTTATCCTTGCAAACACTTAACCGTGTGAGGATATGGCAAGTGAAGATGACAAGCAAGAGGAGGAGGAATTTGAAGATTTGCCAAGTGAAGTTGAAGGTGATGCCTCGGAGGTAGGCAACACCTCAGCCCAAGAGAAGTTTGACAAACTCAAGAAGGCTGTCAAAGAAAGCTCCAAGAACAATGGCAAGAAAAGCAAGAAAGAGGACAAAAAGAAAGAGAAAGAAGAAGAAAAGAAGAAAGAGGACAGCAAGCAAGAAAAGAAGAAGAAAAGGAAGAAAGAAGAAAAGAAGAGAAGAAGAGAAGAAAAAGAACACCTTCACCATCTCCATCACCATCTTCATCATCCTCATCATCATCTTCATCTAGTGAGAATGGAGATGGGGATGACGAGTACTACGGCACAAGAATTCCCAAGAGAACACTCAAGCCCAAGCCAAAGCCCAAGGCCAAGTCCAAGGATGATTATAAAAGAGTATCCTTTAACTATGATTCTTTGGAGACTAAATCTAAGGATGATATCACTATACCCGTTGGCAAGTTGCCCCAATTTGATGGGACCAACTTTGCTAAATGGAAGCACATGATGAAAGCTTATCTAACCGGTTTGAGTTTGGAGTTGTGGAATATTGTGTGTGTAGGTTTTGATGATCCCGAAGACTTTGAAAACCTCACACCACGTGATCGTCGCAACATTAGGAGGAATGCTCAAGCTACAAGCATACTCCTTAGTGCCTTGAATGCTCAAGAGTACAACCGTGTTAGTGGACTAGAGATTGCCAAAGAGATTTGGGACATCCTCCACATTGCGCATGAGGGTGTTGACAAGGTCAAGAAATCCAAGATCAACATATTGATGGCCGAACTTAATAGATTCACTATCTTTGATGGAGAAGGGCCACAAGAGATGTTTGATAGGTTGATGGTCATAGTTGGGAAGATAAGAGGTTTAGGTGGTGATGAGTTGGATGACCACTTTGTTGTGAAGGTGATGTTGGAGGCCTTTGCTCCAAGAAATCCTACTCTAGTCACTTTGATTAGAGAGAAGAAGAGATTTGAGGAGTTCTCTCCAAATGATGTTCTTGGGAGAATTCTTACTCATGAGCTCATGGACAAGGAAATCCAACATAGAAAGAAGATTGGTGAGCTAGAAGCCAAGTTGAACAACTTGAAGGTCAAAGAGGTTGCTCTCCACTCCCACAAGTCAAGCAAGCCCACTACTTCATCCAAGCACTCTACTTCATCCAAGCCCTCCAAGTCAAAATTAAAGAAAGTGGAAGTAGAGAGCTCTACAAGTGACTCAAGTGAAGATGAAGATGAAAGCTCTCATGTTGAGATTGGGGACATGGCCTTGTTCATGAAGACATACAAAAGAGGCTTGAAGAAACAAGGTTACAAATTTGCTAAGAGAAGGTTCCCCAACAAGAAAAAGAGAACTTGCTACAATTGTGGAAGCACCGAGCACTTCATAGCGGATTGCCCAAATGAGAAGAGAGAAAACAAGAATGACAAAGGCAAGGGAAGCTACAAGAAAGATCAAAAACCACATCACAAGAGAAGAAACTATGGTGGAGAAGCTCATATTGGTCATGAATTGAATTCCGGAGATGAGAGCTCTAGTGAAGGAGAAGGGAAGAAGGTTGCAACCGTGGCTATCAAGAAGCTTCCCTCCACTTCAAGGTTGTTCAACAACTTAACCGATGATGAAGAGAGCTCATCCATTCATTGCTTCATGGCCAAGGGTGAGAAGGTAAAAACTCACTCAAAACCCTCTCCTCCACCTAGTGATGAGTCGGAAATGGACTCTAGTGATGAATCTAGTGATGAGGAAGCAAACCAACTTGTTAGTAAGATGGATGAGCAATCTAGAGATTTTATGGCTAGGTTGATAGTGGAACTAGAGGAAAAACAAGACATTCTTGCATCCGAAAGAAGTGAGCTTGAGGCTTTGCGTTTGGAAGTGAGCCAAGCGGAGAGCGTCATAGCTACTCTCAAGGAAGACCTTGCTGCCTTCCAAGCTCAATGTAATTCTCTCAAGTCGAGGAATGAAGAGCTTGAGGAGCAATATAGTCTCCTTTGGAGTAGCACCTCACATCCTTCGAAGGTAAAGGGTGACTCTAGTGCTTCTACTAGCAAGGGCTGTGATAAATGCTTCAATATTGATCTTGAATCCTATGCTACTAATCTTGCTAACATGGAAGCTATGAAAAAGGAAATTGCTAGGTTAAACTCAATCATAGCTAGAGGATGCATGAGTGACGAGAACAAGAAGAGAAAGTTCTCCAAGAGAAAGATGTTGGAGAAAAGTAAGAAACCAGGTTTTGGCTATGTTGAAGGTGGCAAGACCAATGAAAGAAAGATCATCAAGGAAAAAGAGTGCCTAGAATTCAAGAGCACTGGGTTTCTGTTTACCCAGACCCCGGAGGTTCCGAGCTCAAAGCCCGGAGGTTCCGGAGTCTGGAGGCCTCGAGCAACACAGACAGCAGAACTCGGAGGTTCCGAGAAAATTCTCGGAGGTTCCGGGGTCTGCAAAGACAGAACAAAGAAGAAAGGCAAGACTCAACCTCGGCAAGTTTCCAAGGCATCTAACACTCGTTTGCAGGTTCAGAACCATCCAATCATGCCTAGAAGGAACTTGTCCCCTAACAAGAACAAGGCTCATGCATCTAAAGACATACCTCCTAGCTATGTGTTGAGACGCAACAATCTTGGTAAAGTTGTTGCCACGTATGTTGGAAATGAGTCCAACATATATGTGAAACGATCTCTATGGGTTCCAAAGGTTTTGGTTGCTAACGTGGAAGGCCCCAAGTCAAATTGGGGACCTAAAAGAAGGAACTAAACTGTTTTGTAGGCATACTCCTTCGGTGGATCAAGTTGGGTGCTTGATAGCGGATGTACACATCATATGACCGGAGAAAAGAGTATGTTCTCATCCTACCTCCATTTGGAAGGACCAAGAGAAACTATTGCTTATGGAGGGGATACAAAAGGAGAAGTCATCGGTGTAGGTGATATCCCTATCTCTCAAAAATATTCAATTACAAATGTTCTTCATGTTGATCCGTTGGGTTACAATCTATTATCCGTTTCACAACTTAGTGAGATCGGTTTTGATTGTCACTTTTCGGATAAGGGTGTGTCCATCATAAGAAGGGAGGATTCCTCTATTGTCCTTACGGGTCGCTTGAGGGGGAGGCTTTACCTAGTTGATCTCAACAAAAGTAAGGTTTCTCCCAAGACTTGTTTAGTGGCAAAATCTAGCATGGGTTGGCTATGGCATCGCCGACTAGCCCATGTTGGCATGAGGAACTTGGCCAAACTTTTGAAAGATGAACACATCCTTAGACTAACAAATGTGCATTTTGAGAAAGATAGGATTTGTAAAGCATGCCAAGCCGGAAAGCAAGTAGGAGCACCTCACCCACCAAATAGCATTCTCACTACATCAAGCCCGTTGGAGCTCATTCACATGGATCTATTTGGACCGGTGGCCTACATAAGTATTGGCGGTAACAAATATGGCTTGGTTATTGTTGATGATTATTCTCGCTTCACGTGGGTGTTCTTTGTGTTTGACAAAAGTGAAGTACAAGGGAAGGTGAAGACCTTTATAAGAAGAGCACAAAGGGAGTTCGAGCTACCCATCAAGAAAGTAAGAAGTGATAATGGCTCGGAATTCCGGAACACCAATGTTGAAGAATTTCTTGATGAAGAGGGCATCAAGCATGAATTTTCAGCTCCTTATACCCCTCAACAAAATGGGGTGGTTGAGAGGAAGAACCGGACTCTTATTGAGATGGCAAGAACCATGTTGGACGAGTACAAGACTCAAGACATCTTTTGGGCCGAAGCTATCAACACGGCTTGCCATGCTATCAACCGCCTCTACCTTCACAAGTTTCACAAGAAGACCTCCTATGAGCTTATCACCAGTAAAAAGCCTAAGGTGTCCTACTTTAGAGTGTTTGGGTGCAAATGTTTCATTCTAAACAAGAGGCCCCGAACTTCTAAGTTTGCACCAAAGGTTGACGAAGGATTTCTTCTTGGTTATGGTCCAAATGAGCATGCTTACCGAGTCTTCAATCTAACCTCCGGGAGGATTGAAGTCACGGTAGATTTGACTTTTGATGAATCTAATGGCTCTCAAGTAGAGCAAGTTGACTTAAATGTTGTAGGTAATGAGAAGCCATCTTGTGAAGCAATCAAGCAATTGGCCATTGGTGATGTTAGACCAGTTGAAGGACAAGAAGAAGATGAGCTACAACAACAAGCTTCAACACCACTCGAAGGGCCTGACCTCACTGGCTCTGCAGAGGTACAGAACCCGGAGGTTCCGAAGAATTCACCGGAGGTTCCGAACACTGCTGCCAGATCGGAGGTTCCGAGAAATTTCTCGGAAGTTCCGGAACCTGGGAGTTCAGCACCAGAAGACACTGCAGGCCAGAATTCTTCTCAGCTTGGAAATGATCATGAAGCTAACCAAGTACCTCAAGCTGATGATGATGAGCAAGAACAACCCCTACACCAACCTCTTGGACCATCACATCCCCGTGTACATCAAGTTATACAACGGGATCATCCCGTTGACAATATCCTTGGGAGCATAAGGAGAGGGGTAACAACACGATCTCATCTTAAGAATTTTTGCGCATTTTACTCGTTTGTTTCCTCTCTTGAACCTATCAAGGTAGAGCAAGCTCTTGAGGATCCGGATTGGGTAATGGCTATGCAAGAGGAGTTGAACAACTTTGAAAGAAATCAAGTGTGGGAGTTGGTGGAAAGACCGAAGACAAACATCATTGGCACCAAGTGGGTCTTTCGAAACAAGCAAGATGAGTTTGGCATTGTGATTAGGAACAAAGCAAGATTGGTCGCTCAAGGGTACACTCAAGTTGAAGGACTAGACTTTGGAGAAACATATACACCGGTGGCAAGACTTGAAGCAATACGGTTTCTACTCGCTTTCGCTGCCCATCATGACTTCAAGCTATATCAAATGGATGTCAAGAGTGCATTTCTCAATGGACCACTCTCCGAAGAAGTCTATGTTGAGCAACCACCGGGTTTCGAAGATCTTAAGCGTCCTAATCATGTCTACAAACTCCGTAAGGCGCTCTATGGGCTCAAGCAAGCACCAAGAGCATGGTATGAATGCCTTAAGGATTTCTTGCTCAAGCAAGGCTTTGAGATAGGCAAAGCCGATGCTACTCTCTTTACTAGAAAAGTTGATGATCATATCTTTATGTGCCAAATATATGTCGATGACATAATATTTGGTAGTACTAATGAAACTTTTTGTGAAGAGTTTAGTAGGGTGATGACAAAGAGGTTTGAAATGTCCATGATGGGTGAGCTCAAGTTCTTTCTTGGATTTCAAATCAAACAAGCAAAGGAAGGGACGTTCATATGTCAAACCAAGTACACAAGGGATATGCTTAAGAAGTTTGACATGGACAAGGCAAAGCCCATCAAGACTCCAATGCCTACCAATGGACACATGGACCTCAATGAAGAAGGGAAATCCGTGGACCAAAAGGTATATCGCTCCATGATCGGTTCTCTTCTTTACTTATGTGCATCTAGGCCGGATATTATGCTTAGTGTGTGCATGTGTGCTAGATTTCAAGCTAACCCGAAAGAGTGCCATCTCATGGCCGTAAAGAGAATCTTGAGATATCTAGTGCATACCCCTAACCTTGGCTTGTGGTATCCTAAGGCCTCCACTTTCGATCTACTTGGCTATTCGGATTCCGATTATGCCGGTTGCAAGGTAGATAGAAAGAGTACATCGGGGACTTGCCAATTCCTTGGTAGGTCTCTAGTGTCTTGGAGTTCTAAAAAGCAAAACTCAGTAGCCCTTTCCACCGCCGAGGCCGAGTATGTTGCAGCCGGCGCTTGTTGTGCTCAACTACTTTGGATGAAGCAAACCTTAAAAGATTACGGATGTCACTTTACCCATATCCCACTTTTGTGTGACAATGAAAGTGCCATAAAGCTTGCAAACAACCCCGTAAGCCATTCTCGCACAAAACATATAGACATCCGTCATCACTTCTTGAGAGACCACGAAGCCAAAGGAGATATCGCTCTAAGTCATGTGAGCACCGACAAACAACTAGCCGATATCTTCACTAAACCTCTTGATGAGTCAAGGTTTTGTAGTTTAAGGAATGAACTAAATATTCTTGATTCTCGTTGCGTGGTTTGATCTCTAGCATGCCATGATTGTTTGCTTCAAATTGTTGACTTTCTCTGAAAATTTTGTTTGAAAAACTCTTGTGTGAAAACTTTGTCTTGAAAAGAATTTCAAAATATATTTTCATATCCCTAACTTGTCTTAAGTGGCCATAGTTGAATGTGTGATTGCTTGTTTTCTAGCCACTTGAGTCAAGGATACCATGACCCAAGGATCTCAGTTGATAAAAGGTTCAAAATCTCAAAAGGAGTGAAAGTTGATAGTTTCTGGAATTCAAGTTTCGGAAGCTCCGAGAAAATCTTTGGAGGTTCCGAGCCTCGGAAGCTCTGAGAAATTCTTCGGAACTTCCAATCTTTATCGACTCAGCATTCAGTTCGTCAGAGGAGGCAGTTCAAAGAGGATCTGGCATCTTCCAGGGAATATTCTTTTACCTTAGGGTTAACTCATCCTTTCCCTTATCACCGCGCGGTTAATCTCAGATTCACTTTTCACCGCGACCTTCTCTCTCTCTCTCTCGACGGCGCCCGCACAGCTCTCCACTCTCCACCGCCGCGCCGCCGTACTTCCTCGCCGCCGGTGACCGTGATCCTCGTGCGTCCCGCGTGCGAGGCCGGGCATCATTCTTCGTCGGTGGGCCGAGAAGCTGAAGAAGGAGGGGGAGCAGTTCGTGGCGGTTGACCTAGACTCGATCTGATCCAGTGAAGGAGGAGAAGGAGGAAGCCCTGTTCTGCGTCATCATCTTGTTCCTCGCCGACATTTGAGAAGCAGAGGAGGAACAACATTGCACCGCCTGGATTCATTCCGGCGAGTTGATCCTCTTCAGCGCCACCAGGTCTCTGATCTGGAGGGGGCCTCTGGGCTATGTCCCCTGGCGTAAAAGCCTCTCAAACTCGTCGGCTTCACCCATCTTTTCTCCTGATTCAAGGTAAACCTAGATCTAACCCTACCCTAATTTCTAGATCCATCTGTTCTTAGGGTTCTAGGTCTTGCAGTTGTAGATTGATATCCTAAGCCTTATTCTGAATGATGTGATGCACGTGTCAATTCAATTCAGTTGAAAGTTGAATCGAAGTTCAGAATGCAATAGGGTTCAAAGAGTTTCGGAGGTTCCGAGAAAATTCTCGGAGGTTCCGAACTCCATAACCTACTGTAGGCTGATCTTGATTCAAAGTTCCACTGAGTTGTATTTCACTTGCAACACCTCATCTCTTCTCTGAAGATCAATTCCATTTAAGTTTGGTTCCATTGGTTAAGTTCCAGTTGAAGGTTGAATCAACAAACTGTCCTCTGTCAGTGCCCAGACTTCGGAGGTTCCGAGAAAATCCTTGGAGGTTCCGAAGTCTGTACTGACAAAAGACAGTCTGTGATTCAAAATTCCACTGAATTTTAATCAATTGAACTGCATGTCTATCTGTGATCCTCAGTCTCTATCTATCATGATCTATTCCTTATCTGTTGCCTGCACCCTTTCTGACAGATGTCTGGAACCCCTGGTGACAAGACCTATGCCAAGAGGCAGAGGCAGCCATTTGAAACTCCTGCTGGAGAGAGGGCATTCAAGTTTGCAGCAAGGGAAACTGCAGCTGGCAGTAGCAGCAGAGGAAAAGCAACCCCCAGAAGAGGAAAAGGGGGCAGTTTGTCAGGAGGAAGAGGATCTGGATCTGCAGCTCATGTTGAGGATAATGGGGGGATGGAAGGGAAGACCATTCCCATTGAGCTTGAAGATGACATGCTGCTTGGTGAGATAGACTCCACTTATTTGAGGTATCACAAGGTGCTGCTCAAGAGACACCCCCCAACCAAATATGACAACTCTGTGTACATTGAGCACACCAACTATGATGGGGCAGGATACCTAGTCAAGAAGGCCAGAGAGGAGAACCCATATGAGAACCCCAAGATGGCTGCCATAGACTATAGGTTCTGGTCAGTCTTCCACTTCAAGTTCTATGAGACAGTGCTGAACACCAAGATGAAGCTGATCAAGATGAAGTGGATTGATTTCACTCATTTGGAGGCAGCAGAAGAGGCAGAGAAGTCAGATGTGCTTGATCTGGTAGATAAGTACAAGATGAGGGACATAATGAGCTTCAAGTATGACTGAAACATTGAGGTGCTGGCTCAGTTTCATGCCACCTTCTTTTATAAGGACAGCCAGGAGACTATACACTGGATGACAGAGGGGGTACACTACAAAGTGGACTTCACCACCTTTGCAAGGCTCTTTGGTTTCAGCAAGGATGATAGGGAGGCTGAGGTGATTCATTTTGAGCAGCATATGAATCACAAAAGGATTGCCTCAGCTTATGAGTATGATGAGCTTGCAGATGGGTCCACTACTGCTCTAAAATCTGTGTACTATGTGCTCAACAACATGTTCAGAGAGACAATTTATCCTAAAGGAGGAAGTGACTCAACCAGTCTCAGAAGGTTTGCTCCAAATCTGATTGCTAGGTTGCTGCCTGGGGCAAAGCCCTTCTCAGTCAGCAGGTTCATCTGGTTCAACCTTGTGGAAGTGACTGAGAGTGGCAAGTGCAATCTGCCTCATGCTCCCTACATCAATTACTTGATTGAGATGGTTTCAGGAATCAGTTTCAAGAAGGATGTGGAGCATGCATCATATCAAGTCAAGCAGTGGCAGCATCAGAAGAAGCAACAAGTGGTTGAGGAGTACATTTTGAAGAACGCAGGGTCTGAGCAGCAAGAGGGTGAAGAGGGACCTAGCAGGGCACCTATGCCTGCTGGTCTGCACAAGTTGAGGGGCATGGTGAGGGACACCTGGAGGTTTTGCAACTGGACAGCAACTCAGATGCATGAGCTCAGGGAAGACATGAACAGGTTGCTAAAGCATCAGGGGCTGTCCTTCAATGCCATGCTCCCTCCTCCACCTATCTTCCCAGATTTTCCAGAATACACCACTAGTGAAGATGAGGGTGAGAAGGACACTGGCAGTCCACTGGCTGGGAGAAATGTGCCTGCTGCTCAATCTGAAGAAGAAGAAGACATTGAGCCACTGAGTGCCAAGATGGCCAGACTGAAGAAAGAAGCTGCGGGGAAGAAAGCCATGGGATCTTCCTCTGCTGGCAGAGCAAGAAGGAAGGCAACTGCTGGAAGACCTGTCAGAAGGCCTGTTGATATCTCTTCTGGTTCTGGTTCTGACTTTGGGTCTGACAGTACTGTTCCTGAAGCTGAGGTGGAAGACTCTGACTTCAGTGATGAGGAGTGATTCCCTGCAAGTCCTACTTTAACTTCCTCTCTTCTTTTCTTCCCTTTTTGATTAACTGTTGACAAAGGGGGAGAAGCATGAAGATTGAGATGATCTGTGGTGGCTGGCTGGCTAACAAATTCTTTTGTTCTTTTGGTGAGATGAGAGTGCTAACTATTCTCTCATGAACTCCTGGTGGTCATTTGTTGAGGAACTTCTGTAAACGCTTTAAGCTTGCCTCTGTTGGCAAGCATGGTCTGGTCATGGTCAAACTGTGGGATGTGAAAACTTTAAAACTTTTGTGTGATATGTGTAATAGGGCTAGATGTGCTGGTTGTTTCCATATTTATCTAGCTGCTATTTCTGTTATGTTGATGCATTGCCTGTGTATGCTGAATGTTGGAGTGTCGGTTGCAGACCTCGGAGGTTCTGAGAATTTTTCCGGAGGCTCCAACTCCTGGAGGTTCCGGAAACTTTCTCGGAGGTTCCGAACTCTGTCAACAGATAACTCTCTGAGTGTATTAACATGTCATATGCATCACGCCCTATCTGTTACACTTCTTTTGCACCCCTCGATGATTTGAGTACAACATATCCTGTCACTTTACTCACAATGTATGCAATTCATATGTCATATGAGACATATCACTCTATTCAAAAGGGACATGCATACATTGAGGGGGAGACTTGTATTCAAATCATCAAAAGCTCAATCTTTCAAGTTAAATTGTAAACTTTAATTGGGTTGTCAACATTTACCAAAAAGGGGGAGATTGTAAGTGCAATCAAGCCCTATGAGGGTTTTGGTGATGTTGACCACACAATTAAAGAGCTAATGAGCCTTTGAGTTTATTGTGCAGTACAAGAATGTTTTACAGGTGCAAAAGAAAGAAAGGAGACCCCTCAATTACATGAAGAAGGATACCTATGCTCTTTGGAGAAGTTTATTTATTTTATCTTTTGAATTTGAGTATAGGACAATCCGTACTATCAAGAGGGATACTAATGGTGGGTTAGGGTGGATTCAAGTGCTCATAGAACATCTATCCTAATCCTAACCCATTCCTTGAGGAGAGAGACCTGCTGCTGTTTTGCCCCTGTTGTTTCCTAGTTCGGAGGTTCCGAGTTTATTCTCGGAGGTTCCGACCGTGCCGGCTTCAGTCTGCAGAGGTTTCAGAGTTCGGAAGTTCCGAGGTTTTTCTCGGAGGTTCCGGACTTTGAATTTTTGACCGTTACAGTTCTGGATCTGGGGGTATTTATACCCCTTGGTCCCCCAACGGTCACTGCTTCTTCTCCCCCGAACTGAAAACTGTTCAAGCTTCATTCTCTCACCTTGCATTGACTCCAAACCTACTCTCTTCCAAATCCTTGCCTTAGCATTGATTGAGAGTGGAAACTTGAAGTGAGATTGTGAGCAAAACCTTCCATTCCTAGTTCTTGAGCACTTGGAGAAGTCCTAGCAAGCTTGGTGGATCTATTACTCTTGGAGCCTTGCTCCTAGACGGATAGAGGTTCTTGGAAGCTCTCCAACCCGATTTGTGGAAGCTCCAAGGTGTTTGTATTACCCTTTGTGAATCTAGTGGAAAGTCTCCACCTATTACCCAAAGTGATAGGTGTGAGAGAGGAGTTGACCTTTGTGGTACTTAGCCTTTGTGGCTTCCTCAACAACGTGGACGTAGGCAAGCCTTTGTGGCAAGCTGAACCACGGGATAAATCCTTGTCTCGTGCGTGCTGTGATTTATATTCTTGTGTGTCCATGTTCATGCTTGTTCTTGACTAGATCTTTTAGGGTTTGTCTCCGATCTACTTTGTGGTAGCTTCCTAGCTTGTTCCTTGCCAAGAAATCTTCTTGCTAGGTCCTAAGTACCTCCTAGATTTTGGTAGATCTGTTTTTCTTCAAGTAATCCGCAGCTTGTTTTTTTATTAGCTCTGTTCTGACAGTTCTCGGAGGTTCTGAGTTTATTCTCGGAGGCTGCCTCGTTCGGAGGTTCCGAGAATAATCTCGGAAGTTCCGGACCCTGACAGTTTTTCTGCAGGAAAAGTTTAAATTTGTGTGCAGGCCTATTCACCCCCCCCCCTCTAGGCCATATTGCCTCGATCCTTTCAAGATCATGAGAAACGAGTTGTCGGAAATTAACTTTAAGGAACTTAAGCATATAAGGAGTATCTAGCTAACAACAAACAATTTCACACAAACATATAAGAAGCATGAAAACCAGCAAAAGATCGATAACTCCAATCACTCATGCAAGATCACCATACAAAAGGTGTGTATCTCGAGGTCTACTCCACAACCTTCGAGATTACACAGCAGCATGTGAACTACATCGCGATACATAAGAGGTGGTCAACTAAACATGAACATCATGAAGAACTCTATCCTAGCTGACTACAGGATCATCCCCTCAAGGTGCCTGCTCCTGAACTGTAACTGGTGAGAGCGGTGGTGACACGGTCTTCGGACTGGGCGGAACCGAGTAGAACGGCGGGTCGTTCACTCCTGGGTAATCTGGTATCTCAATCTCTGGTAGGTTGAAGTAGCCTGCCAAGCTACTCAAAGCTCTGCTCATCTCTGGGGTGTCTGAACTGCCTCGTGGGTAAGGTCGCTGTGACGGAAGTAGAGTAGGGGGTAGCTTAAACGTCTCTGTCCTCACCCTGGGCCTCTTCTGCGGTGGTAGCATCTCTGTCAACTCCCTGTACTCTGTCACTCGTCGTAGGTCGGAGTCCCTCCAAGCTGAGCTGGTCCTGCTGGCTGTGTCCTGTGCCTCGTACACTCTGCCTCCCAAGTACCAGAGGTGGTCATAGTTCTGGGTCAGCCTCTCCTCGTGTTCCCACAACCGCAGCTGGTAGTTGGTGCAAGCTGCTCCAAGAGACTCTACCAAGTACTCCTTCTCACGCAACTTCAACCGCTCCTCTCTAGTCGCTGCCTCTGACTCCCGCAAGGTGGTCCGTGTCTCCTCTAGTCTGGCTCTCAGCGTGGCGATCTCAAGTGCATCTCTCTCTATGCTGGCTCTGGCGGCCGCGAGTCCCCACTCTGTGATCTGGATGTTCCTCCTGTGTGCTTCGTTGAGAAGGTACACCAACTGGATGTTCTCTCTCTCCAGCTGGGCGTTCCGTCCCAAGGTGTCATCCCACTTCTGTCGCAGAAACACGATCTCTGAATCTGCCCAGTAGAGTGCCTGGTCCAGAGCTTGAATGAACTTGCTGGCCAACTGGTTCTTCTCATCCTTGCCCTTTGTGTTCTCCTCAGTGTAAGCTGCCTCGTCTGTGTGCCACCTGCTGTGGTCGTACAGTGCTGTCGGAAGAACCTCGAAGGGTGTATCCTTCAACCTCTGCCCCAACTGTCGACACACTTTCTTCAGCGCGAGTCTGGCACAACACTGGTGAGCCTCCAGGGTAGAGTTGTCAAAGCACGTGACTCTGACCTCCTCGAACTCTGGCACGCGTGGGTCAGCCGGTATCTTCAAGGTCAGCTCCGTCGGCGACTGGTCCACGACAGTCGTGGTGCGTCCTTCGTAGAACACCTCACCTGTCTCCACTCCTGCGGTCTCCAAACAGTTCTTAAGGATCTTGCAGAACCCTCTGGCCCACTGGCCGTCGGTCTTGAGGGGGATCCACGTCAGCTGGTCCATCTGCACGTTGTTAGGGTTGTTAGTAAGAGTTAGTATTGTTAATCAAGGTAGTATATAGTAAAGTGCAAGGTATTTATATAAAGTTTCATGGATTGCATATAAAGCACAAGGTGTTCGGGCTTTCCTATACTATCGTCCGTTCCTAGGCTCGTCCTACAGTCAAGTACGGCTCTGATACCATCTGAAACGAACCGGGTTTCTGAAGACGGGAACCCGATCCCTGCACCTCTGTGATAGTCCCAGGAGGCTATCACGTGCAAATCCCTGTCTCAGAAAGTAAAGCAAAGTACCGTACAACAAGAATAAATACATGAGGGTCCATAATATAATTCAATAATTAAGCATCTGAGTACATCATTTCGGCACATGCCGGGTACAAGTCCAACAGGACTGAATCAAGCAGAGTAAACATCTACGCAGCGGCTCTCATGTAGCGAAGTAGACTCCATATCCGCAGGCAACTCGAGTGCAAGGCGAGCTTCAGTCCTCCCAGCTGTCGTCCTCAAAGTCGTAGTCCGGCTCCTGGTCAGAAAGTCCGTCATCTACTCGATAAGCGAGTAGGTCATGTCAGCTTCCCAACAAAGAGCATAAGCAAGAGAGAATAATTCTACTATGCATGAGTAATCCTATTTATGGCTGTAGAAGGTTAAGCAAGCAGCGGTAGCAACATCAAGGTAAGCAGAATAGCCGAGAGGTATCCATCTCCGAAGAGATCCACACCTCCGAGGACAACACCTCCGGGGTCAAAGCCCCAACAAGGAAAGAAGCACCAAATACTAGATCTCAACCAAGATACAGCATCCCACACTCATCTGCGACGTGGGGTCACCAACTCCTATCCCCACGTCTCAACGGCACGAAGCCGGGCTCACAACACACAGGGGAGAGAAAGCAGCACAAGAAGAGTCTAGCCAAGTGAGAGATCGTAAGGGCTGTCCATACCAGTGGACACGGACTATAGCTATAGGTTTAACACTCTGCAGAGGTTGTACAACTGGACCCGCCGGATAGGGCAGAAACGGTGGCCGCCGTTCCACATCCCTACCTAACGGCCGGAGACCTAGCAGTGGGTGGCTCTCTCCTACCTCTCCGAGCCTGACTCGTCCTGAACTGGGGCGCGAAACTTGCCAGCAGGGCCTCGGAGCTGTGAAACCATCCCCGGAGGAGCCGGGGCGACGTCTACTCGGGGGGTATAACTCGTCCCCCTCACATGACCACACCGGTCCGCCTACAAGCTGAGAGCCAACCACCAACTAGTTCTCGGACCGAACCCCGCCCATACGTGAGCGAACGGTTTGTACGAAAATAGCCCAAAGATTAAGGTCACACAGACGATCGGTCCTTATTTGCAGGAGCAAGCACTCACCAACTCCATCCGTCCGACACGCCGCTAGGGCGGGAGGCCAGGTCGCATCTCCCTAGACAGGCGTTCACAAGTAACCAAAGCGGCTCGCTCCCGCGGTAACACGTCAAGGATACACACTCACCCAAAACACACGCAAGAGTTCCGAGGTATCCCAACCTCGGTCCAAACCTGAGATCCATCCATAACTAAGGGTAAAATATATGGATGGAGAAGTGCCGGGAACTAGCTAGGGGTCTGTAGCTAGTTCCAAAAGTAGGTATTCCAAGGACAAGGTAAACAATTCCAAGGCACGGCTAATCAATTGTCTATGCAAATCAAAATCATGCATCAAAAATAATTAAGCACTAGCAACTAAAGCAAGCATGGGATCTATATGGTTGGGAGTGACATGACACCAGGCTGGTGTCCGAAGTCCTGGTCTGGGTTGTAGTCGGGGTCGTAGGCCTCCTCCTGGTTGTAGCTCGGGTCTGTGCAGCACGAGATACGAGACACTAAGATACCGACAAACAACTAGGCAATAAATCCAAAGAAACCCAATTTTAGAAGATTCAAATAGAACCATACTACCTACAAACAGCACCGTCTCATTTTTAGAAAAATATAGAAACTGGTTTCATATTTTTCGGAGTTATAAATAATTAGTTATGAATTTTCAAAGATTATAGGATTTATAAAATAATTTCCAAAATTACTTTTAAAACAGAAAAGGATTTTTATTTTTTGAAAATAGTTGATGACGTCAGCATGACATCACCGTGACGTCATCGTCACAGATCAGTGGGCCTTAGTGGGCCGAAAGTGTCAGTGGGCCGGAATCGGCCCATTAGACTTAGCCCACTGGGCCAAATGAGCTAAGTCTAACAGATCACCCTGAACAAAAATCAGAGTTCAAGAAAGAAAGGTAAAGGGGCCGGTGCATGGGCTTTAATGGGCTAAGGCCCAAGCGACCCTCCCAGATTTCACAGCAGAGAAGTCTGCTTCTGACCCTTGTGCTTCACTAGGGTTTAGCGGCGCCCCTTGTCACGCACGCGCGCGGCGGCGCACCCTGGCGCACGTCCAGCGGCGGTGAGCAGATGGCAAACGGCGGCGGTGATGGCCCCGGTGGCCGAGCAAGCGCATGCCAGCGATCACTAGGTTCATGCGGTCACCTTGGCGCAGCCACGGCTCTGGAGAGAGCCCATGGGCATGCGCGAGGCGCGACGCGTCGGCGCTCACGGCGCAGAGCAGCGGCGAACGGCGAACAGCGGCTGGGGTGCCCCCGGCGTTCATACGCGTGCAAGATTAGCGACCACTAGGGTCTATTGGTTAGCCCGACGCAACCACGGCCCTGGGGTCGAGCTCTCTGGTCTGCGCTCGGTTCGGCAGGAAGACATCCTTGGCGCACCGCGGCGACACCACGGCGACGGCGCGCGGGGCATTTGCTTAAGCGTTCTGGCGCTGCGCCCTGGTTACGCGCTAGGGTGCGCATGGATCAGGTGCGCCTGCGCCAGCATGCGCTTCGCCAGCAGCGACTGGACTCGACTCGCGCACGTGAACGCGCACGCAGCACGGCGGTGTCCTGGCGTCATGGCGGAGGCGTTGGTTTACGCGGTTAGCGGCACTAGGCCGGCCAGCACGTGTGTGAGTGCACGGCGGCGTCGCTGGGTTTGGGATCCTGCACAGAAAGGGTGCGGGACGAAGCCCGGAGTTCACAGACGGCGTCGAAGGCCGAGGTCAGTGCGCGGCGCGGCGGCCAACGCGGCGTAATGCTGGGGTACACTCCCGGTCAAGGCGAAGGGCAGACCAAGGCTCACCGAGGGTCAGCGATGTAGTCGTTGCAGTGACGACCGCGGCGGAGAAGAGGTTGACGACGACGACGAAGTGGCGGCGGCGGCGCGTCCTTGCTCTGCTCCGGCGGTGTCCTCGACGCGGACGGCCTTCCCCTTCTCACGAGCAGCTCCGGCGTGTGCGGCTTCGGCTTCAGGGTGGCGGTGCGACGGCGGCGCGCCTCTCTTCTCCCTCTTCCCCCTTCTCTTCCCCTCTTTCCCCCTTCTCACTTTCCCCGGCGGCGGAACAGAGGTTGGGGGAGGAATTCCCCAATTGGTGAGGAAGCCAAATTGAGGTAGGCCGCTGGGGGTTTTGAGCGCATGCGGGGTCAAGGAGACCGGGGCGCAGCGTGGGCCAGGGATGTCCCCCTCCCTTTCCTTGGCGGCGAAGGCGCAGCGCGCAGCTGGGGATTTCTTGGCGCGCGGGTTGCCCAGGGGCAAAGCTGTGGTTTCGCCAGGGGAAAACGCGTGGGTCCACCTCGGCGTGCGGGCCACCCTCTCGGCGTGCGCGCCAGCGAGTCAGAGTGGCACGGTCTGGTGCTTAGGCGCGGGGCGATGCGGTGCGGCGCAGCGAAGAGGCGCGGCGCGGCGGGGATGTGGAAGAAGAGCAGTGTGTGGCGCGGTCCCACCTGTCGGTGAGGTGAAGGGATGCAGCGGTGCGTTGGGCTGGATGGGCCGCCTTGGTGGGCTGGCTTCGGTTGAGAAGGAAAGAAGCCGGGGCTAGGTTGCTCTCGGGCCTGGAGTTGAAGGAGGGCATACGGACTTCGCTGTTAGAGGGCAGGCCCAAGTTAGTTGACTAAGTTTGGAAATTAGTTTTTGAATTTAGGGTTTAAACCATAGTTTGAATTTGAATACTTTCAAATTCAAAACACACTCAAATAAAAACCAAATAAAATCCATAAACTCCAAATCACATACTTTACCATAATTTGAAAATATATTTTTATATTTTTGGTTTTATTTATTTAGGAATTTAGGATTAGAGGCTAGAAAGGGTTTAAATGTGGTGACACATCATCAACAAATGAAAAGTTCAAATTTTCTCACATTTTCATAACTTAATTTTCTGGGTTGTTACAAAATCACCAGTCTTGATGTCTTTCCTGACCACCTTTCTATCCTTCCATACCTTGGTTTCTTTTTGGTATTTCTCGATGTTTTCGGCAGCTTCGAGGATTGTTAGCTCGATCATGTCTTTCTCCACTTTCATGTCAACTTCCTCGATCTCTTTTGCTTTCTACACTCTCATGCTCTCATTCTTGATCTCTTCTGTTGTCAATGCTTCGGTGCCAAATAGTAAGCGAAAAGGTGTGAAACCCGTTGCTCTTGACACTGTGGTATTATGAGACCAGATCACTTTCGGCAATTCATCCGTCCACTTGCCTTTCTTTTGATCATATAAACACTTTTTGATTCCCGAAAAAAATCAGCCCATTTGCTCTTTCAACAGCCCCGTTTGACTGCGGATGATAAACTGATGAGAACTTCGCATGAGTTCCCAAAGTTCTGCAATATTCCTTGAAAGAGTAACAGTCGAACTGCTTTCCATTATCAACAGTCAGCTCTCTTGGTACCCCGAATTTGCAGATTATGTTTTGCCAAAAGAATTTCTGAATTGTTGGTGCTGTGATATTCGCCAATGCCTTTACTTCCACCCACTTGGTGAAGTAATCAACCGCTACTGCTGCGAACTTGCAGTTTCCTTGAGCTGTCGGCAATGGGCCGACCAGATCCATTCCCCACCTTTGCAGAGGCCATGATGGAGGAATTAGATGAACTGGCATGGATGGCAAGTTTTGCTGATTTGCTGTTTTCTGGCATGCTTCACATTCCCGAACTAGCTTCTTTGCATCAACATTTATCGAAGGCCAGAAAAATCCTTGCTTTATTGCTTTGCTCGATAGAGCTCTTGTGCCTATGTGTGCCCCACAAAATCCACTATGAATTTCCTTAAGGAGTTCCACGCCTTTTTCGGAGGTTATGCATCTCAACCATAGTTCGGTAACCCCGGATTTATACAGCTCTCTGTCCACTACGGCATATCCCCTTGCCCTTTGCTTTAGCCTTTTTTCCTCCAATTCGTCTTGTGGCTCATAGTGACCCCTCAAGTATGCCATGATTTCGGCTCTCCAATCGCGAGTTTCCACAATGTTCATAGTTTTTGGCTTTGATTCTTTGACGGACGGTTCTTTGATGATTTCGAAGAACACATCTGGGGGCAATGCCTGATTTTTGGCTGCTGCTTTCGCCAGTTTGTCTGCTTCATTATTGTCATCTCTTGGTATGTGCTGAACGGAATAACCCTTGAAGTGCCTTTCCATCTCTCTGACCTTCTCGAGGTACTTCATCAACACAGGATTTCTTGCTTCACTCTCTTTCTCAATGTGTTCCTGAATGACTTTAGAATCTGTCTTGATAATGAAGGTTTGCTGACCCAGAGCTTTCATCTTCCTCAAGGCTAGAAGTAGAGCCTCATATTCGGTTGTGTTGTTTGTAGAGTGCACATCATCCGCGAAAACGAGTCGAGCAGCGTATCTTATCACGATTCCTGCCGGGGATGTTACGATTGCTGATATTCCAATTCCTCTATCGCACCAAGCCCCATCACAATGCACTACCCAAGGTGTGACTATGTCTTCGCCAGGATTATGTGTTGGCGATGTCCAGTCCACGACAAAATCTGCCAAGACTTGCGATTTGATTGCACTTCTTCTTTCAAAATCAACTGTATATTCTGAGAGTTCAGCAGCCCATTTGATGATTCGGGTTGATGCCTCTTTGTTCGTAAAGAGGTCATTCAGCGGTTGGTTCGTGATAACCCTTATTCTATGACCCTCGAAGTAATGCCTCAGTTTTCTTGCAGCCATCACAACAGCATACGCTATCTTCTCTAATTCAGAGTAGAAGAGCTTAGAGCCTGAAAGAGCTTCAGAAGCGAAATATACGGGAATTTGTTTCAGCTTTCCTTCTTCCTCTTTTTCCTGCACTAGTGCAGCACTTACGGCCGAATTTGAAGCAGACAGGTACAATAAGAGCGGCGATTTCGGCTCTGGAGGGCATAGCTTGGTTATGTTTGACAGATAGTCTTTAAGTTCTTGGAAAGCTTGTTTCTGAGATTCGGACCACTGAAAGTTCTTGGAACTTCGGAGAACTTGGAAGAAGGGCAAACTTCTCTCTGCAGCTCTGGGGATGAATCTGTTAAGGGCGGCAACTCTCCCTGTCAATTTTTTTGTACATCTTTCACTGAAATAGGATCTTGCATCTCGACTAGAGCTTTAATTTTGTCAGGATTTGCCTCGATGCCTTTTGTCGAAACCAGACATCCCAGAACTTTCCCCTTGTGGATGCCGAAGACACATTTTTCAGGATTCAGCTTTAGATTCGCTGCTCTAAGGTTCGCGAATGTTTCTGCTAGATCGCTGATGTGGTCTTTTCTTTGAACGCTCTTGACGACTATGTCGTCGACATATGCTAGAATGTTTCTCCGAAGCTGGGGATGGAGAACTATTACTATCATTCTTGAAAAAGTGCATCCTGCATTCTTTAGACCTTCTGGCATTCTGACAAAGCAGAAGGTTCCGAAAGGAGTGATGAAACTTGTTTTCTCCTCGTCTCCTTTTCGCACTCTTATTTGATGATATCCTGAGAACATGTCCAGGAGTGATAGCATTTCGCTGTTCGCGGCATCGTCAACAACTTTGTCCACCCTTTCTAAGGGGAAGTCATCCTTCTTGCAAGCTTTATTCAGATCTGTGAAGTCCACACACATTCTCCACTTTCCGTTTTTCTTCTTAACTGGTACAGTATTAGCCAGCCATACAGGGTACATGACTTCTCTGATCACCTTGGCGTCCTGAAGTCTCTGCACCTCAGCTTCTACTGCCTTGACTTTTTCTTCGGACATTTTCTTGAGTTTCTGTTTTTTCGGGGTTATCTTCTCATCTGTTTCCAGAGCATGCTCGATGATATCTCTATCGACACCTTGCAGGTCTTTGGCTGACCAAGCGAAGACATCTTTATTCTTGTTCAAGAATTGCACAAGTTCTTCTTCTTCTTCGGGGCTAAGATGAGCCCCTATCACAACTGCTCTGTCGGGCATGTCATCTAAGTACACTTTCTTGGTTTCGCCATCAGCAGCTATCTCGATTTTTTCTTTGTCCCCTTTGGCCTCAATATAGGGTTCTTTCTTCTCTTCGGTAGAGTTCAACTGATGCACATTGGTTTGCCCTGGCGTGTGACCCTTTTCAATGTTTCGAGCTTCTTGCTGATCGCCGAACACAGTGATAACTCCCTTTGGTGCTGGCATCTTCATACATAGGAATTGTTGCCTTATCACAGCATCGAACTTGTTCACGAAACCTCTGCCGAAAATCGTGAAGTATGGATGGTACATGTCGACCACGTCGAAAGTGAGGGTTTCGGTTCTGGCGTTGTCATGATCTCCAAAGGATACAGGCAGAGCTATTTTTCCTACTGGCTTGATTGATTTCCCTCCGAAGCCCAGCAGTGGGTACTCTGGTGGGTGCAGCATGTGTTGACTCAAATTCATCTTCTCGAAAGTTTTCAAGAATAGGATATCTGTCGAACTTCCATTATCCACCAGAACTTTTCCGATAACCCATCCAGCTATGTTCACCTCAATGACCATGGTATCGTTGTGGTTTGTTGACTTCAACCTGAAGTCTTCTTCAGTGAATATTATCGGCACTTTGGCCCATTCTGGTCATGCGGCTGGGCCATCGTTGATGACTGTGTTCACAGATCTGAAGTAATTGTTCTTTTGTCTTTTTGTGTCAAACTCCATGGCTGAACCACCTGTTATGGGCATGATGGTTCCGAATGAGGGCAATGCTTTCGGGTTGTGGCCTCTCGAACTCGACTCAGGTCTTGACGAATTATCGGGAGGTGGCGGCAATATTTCTTGAATTGGTTGCGGCTGCTGAATGGCTTGAATTGCCTGAGACTGAGGGTAGAATTGCTGAGAAGGCTGCCAGGATGACTGTGCCTGCTGGAACTGCTGCACTGTGACTGGATTTGGTTGAGGACCCATGAATTGTGGTTGCCAGAAGTTTGGACGAAATTGGTTCGGCATCGTGGAGGCAATACTCATCATGGTTTTCTCTTGTTGGATTCTAGCTATGTTCTTTTTGGTTTCTGGGCACGCTTCGGTGCTATGACCTCTTCCATGATATTGGCAATAGAAGTATGGATCTTTTGGGTCATGATTCTGAACTTTCGGGGGTCCTCTTCCCCTTCCTCTTCCTCTAGACGCAAAACCTTCTCTTGTACTTGGTTTGCTGTGCTGGTTGAACTGTGGATTTTCCACGTTGTTGATGTTTCGTGGGTTTTGGTAATGAGGTCTCCATGTTGTTCCCCTATTACCCTGCCTTTCTTGATTTCGCTCGGCCACTCTTCTTCTATGATCTTCGTCAGACTTGATGTATTCTTCTAGTTCATGAAAGAGTTCATCAATGGTCTTTGGCTCTCTTCGGGTCAGGTGTGAGGCTGTTGGTCCTGGAGTTAGACCTTTGATGAGCGCTGATATTGTTGTCTTGTCGTCCGCTTCTGGGATCTGAGATCTTTGTTGCATGAATCTTCTTACGAAGCTCTGCAATGGCTCTCTATCTTTTTGCTTGCAATTGTACAGATCTGATGACTTTGCCGCGGTTTCATGGAATATCTGGAAAGCTTGGATGAACTTTGTCTTGAGGTCAATCCAGCTGCAGATTGAGTGTGGTGGTAGTAGAGAGTACCAGTTGAGGACTGGGCCTTCACAAGAAATGATGAAGGATTTGGCCAGTGCGACATCATCTCCTCCTGCTGAATTCACGGCTGATTCATATCGCATGAGGAACTGTCTAGAGTTTCCATATCCATTGTACTTCGGGAGAGAGACTGGTTTGAACTTCGGCGGCCACGGTGCCGTTTGCAACCCGAGTGAGAGTGGTGAATCTGGATCCGCGAACTGCGAGATTCCGTTACTCACAAAGAAGTTTTCTCTTGAAGTTCTTCTGTTCTGGCCAGAATTTTGATGTGGTGAATCACGTCACAGTGAACTGATTTCTTGTTCTTTCATTTCATCGATCTCTTTTTGCATTCTTTCTATTTGCTCCTTGGCCTGGTTAAGTTTCTCCAGCTTCTCTGAAGCTCTTCTTTTTGCTTCCAGCTGGTTCGCGAATCTCTCCTTCTCTTTTTGAAGCTGCAGCACTTTTTGGTTCACCCTTTCTAGTTCTCTGTCAACAGCTTGATCATCATCCTCATCAGCTTCTTCTTCAGTGAATGGTTCTAGAGTATGCGCTGTTTTCTCAGCTCTTGCCTTCTGAAGAGCCTCAAGTTTTGCCCTCCTTTCTTGATCTGTGGTTTGTGAAGGTTCTGCAGTAAGAGAGATTCCATTGTCTTCTTCAGCGTGGTGATCTTCTTGGTCAGCTTCAGTGGGAGTGTTCTTCTTGGACCTTTTCTGTGGAGGCATTGTGAGTTGTTCTTCGGTTGAGACCACGGTGTGCGCCAATGTTGGGGGGTCCGAAAATCGGATGGGATCCCCGAACACAAGATTCTAGAACAAACACGCGAAAGTAAGAGCGAAAGAGGGGACAAGGAACCCCCGAAAGTCTGTACTCGCCTCAAAAGTTGTGAATCCCTTTACACGTGCCCTCGCGCCCCCTTTTATAGGAAGACGAAGGGACTTTTACATTCCGAAATTACTCTCGAATCTAAGGAATATTCGTAGTGTGAACATATACAAGAATGTCCTTTACATCCCGTGATTTGCGGGGCTAATTTCGCATATTTACAAGCCTGCCACTAGTTCACACTTCGAACCCGGACTTTTGAGGCAACGTCTTTGACTTGGTCTTCCTTTGACATTCGAACCTTCATTCGTGAAAATCATCACTTATCAAGATCTCCGAACTGAGCTCCAGGATCTTCAGCCGAACACAGGTTCCTCAAGCTTTCCGAAGTTCACAGCTTCACGATCCCCGAATTCGCAACGTTCCAGTCGTCCTGAAAAAACAGACTTGCGATACGATGCCGATTCGGCGATTACTTCGCATAACGTTAGAAAGTCAGCGAATCTTGTGACAATAACAGAACACCTTCATGAACTTTCCTTGGTCACGAAACAAAATGTTGACCCTGTAACGTATTCATGAATATATTCACGAATTCAGCAACTCCGACGTTTTGAGGGTGAAAGGTTTTTCCCCAATTCCCCAACATGCAACATGGAATCTGAATAAATTTTAGGCGTGCTGTTTATATAGGAGTAGATGGGACGTCCCCGTCGCGATGCCCCGTGTGCCTGCCGGGTAGTCTCCTTTGTCTTGCGTGCTATGCTGAGCCAAGCATATTTTGTTTTTCCACGTTATTTATTCAGATTCTTGCATTTGTTTGCTTCATGTTCATGGGGCAAGTGGTTTCAAGGTTTCAGTCCCTCGTGAAGTTAAGGAGCAGCAGTAAAAGCCAGTAGACCAAATTTCAAAAAAAAAAAGGTACCACTGGAGCAGTTGACCCCCCCAGCAAGCCAAGATGAGGTACAGTACTTTGGTGCTAATGAAAATCAGTGGGGCTAATCTTATTCTGATGCAACAAAAAAGAAAGCCTAATAATGGTAAAGGTTGTGTAAGTTGGTGAGGTGATGGATCAACGCCCCATGGTGCCAATGACGAATGCTTGCATTGGGGTCCGCCCTCTTTTCCTAACTCCTTCAGTTTTTTAGGGGATAAGCACGCACGAATGCGTATTTTTCTATTTTCAAGGTGTTGTTTTTTGAAAAACTTTCATGAATACGCATCGAAATGATACTACAGGCGCAAATGCTCTGCTTTACCGACAGCACACGGCAGTTACACGACGACCCTGAAATTTTGGTCGGAGGAAGTCAAAAATCAGGTGTCCGTGCAAAGAGCAGTAGTACTAGTTTCTAGTTTGTCGGCAAAGCCAGATCCTCATGTCTTCATTAGTGGGATTCAGGCATTCAGCTCAAGTGAGGTTTATTAGTCTATACAAAATAGGCACTGACTGTGACTCTGACCGTTACACAGTTAAACACCGTTCCATTAAGAAATTAATTAAAGCCTGACAATAATCCAGTTACAGGTACTGCTACTTCTCTCCATGCCGATTAATAACCGAACAAGAACAAAACTACCCGTCTTCTTGAGCTGTCCAGCGACAAATTAAACGCGCGCGCCAATCATGAGCTCTCCATCATACTAGTAGATGGTTGCAGCGGCAGCCCGACCACGCATTGTGATGGCTGCCGAGCAAGGCGCAGCAACCACACGCAGCATCGATCTCAAACCAAGAACTTGACACCCTGTCCCGTCTTCTGAAAAAACAATTAGAGGAAATTAACGTGACGTCTAGTAGATTATCATCTGCCCAACTTTTGTGTACTGCCTGCCTTTCGCAAGGCACGGATGGTTTATTTTAATTGCAGCATGCACCAAAAGCCTTGAAATAATCCTAACTCACTTTTTTTAGGTATCGCCATCTTTTTCAGAGGGAATTGATTGAATGGTTAGATAGAGAGGGACCGTTCCTCTTGATGGCAACTGCTGTCCGCCCTCCTCAACAGTGACCACTCACCGGTGAGGAAAAATAAACGCGGCTGCAATGCAGCAAGAGCAAGTGCAGGAAGAAGAACACTGTGCGAGCGTGCGCCATGAGTCTTTCTTGACACTGTTCTTGAGCACAGGATGCGAAAGACCCGGTAGTAGGGCTCCGGTGAACTGAACACTGCAGCAAACTGATGGCGATCAAGGTACCAGAACTGTGCTGTGCCAAGGTCATCAGGACTGGAGGACCACGGGGTTTGTGCGAGCTGAGCTGAGTCAGCTGCCTGATCGAGCAGCGGCACGCACGCTCACACGTGAGACAGGCGGATCAGTTCCTCTCCAGGCAGACCGCAGATGGTATCCGACCTTGTAATTGCCCGGGGGACCCAGATGCAGCGCTGATCTGCAGCATCTGCAGTGTGTGTCATAAAGAGTCATACACGGTCCAACTCTGACGGTCTGTCGATCGGATTAAGTTCGATACCAATTACCACCAAGCAAAGCATATCGTAAGGAGATTCTCGTACGGTGCTGCAGCTAGAGACACATGCTTATTTGATCTCTCCTGCCTAGTTCATCAAATTTCTAAGAGAATAAAGGCATATGCAAAAACGTTGGCGTGTACTACTCCGATCGATTGCTGATCTGAAGACCCAAAGCCACAACTTGAATCGCATGATGTAAACCACACTAAACTAACCTAGCTAGCTAATCTGTAGCGAGAAAAGCCTCCATCTGCTACGTCGTAGCACAAGCCCCCCTCTCGACTACGTAACTACGGTTTAACTACCGGCGCCCACACTAAAGCCGACTAGCTAGGTGAGGACCTTACTACCAAGGAGAATAAGGTACAAGTAACCAGACAGTTTCGCGAATGATTATTGTGCCAAGCTTCGGCAAGGATCGATCGATGAAGGGGACAGCATTATGGATCCAGAGGAGAGTTCATTCGAACTCGATCTCCTCAGGCTCAGGGTCATCGGCGATCATGATCTGACCATAGAATTAATCTCAACCGTCGGATCCTTACATATAGGTCCTTTTCTATTACATACGAGTCTTTTTTCAACCGGTCGTACAGGTCGTATTGTGTACCGTAAAAAACCTCTCCGAATAAGGCCAGCCGCCGCCCTACGGACACAATGAGTTTAGCTGCGTTCCTTTTGTGCCCAAATGCAAACACAAAAGCTGTAGATTTGATCGCAACGTGTGCTGTCCTTAGGTCTATGATACGATCATCGTTAGTACTCGATCCATGCCATCCATCATGCTGCATGCATGTCATTGCAGTGATCAGGATTCAGGAGGGGACCTCTTCAGTCATGGATCCGCCATCGCTTATCGAACAAGATTATCTGGTGGACGTACGTAAGAGACTACTCTAGTACCCAACAGAAAAAACTAACACTGAGCTTTTTAGCTTTCCCGTGTCATCATTGATTGTTATTACTCGCTGCTTCTTTTTTTTTCGAGAATCGGTTTGGTACTATAGTTGATAGAATTGAATACAGGCGCGATCGAACAAACGCTGTCGAGAGGTTAGGTGCGCCATTGGCGTCAACAGGAAAGCAAGCTAAGGTGCTCAAGTGTTCTCATTCCCACTTCCTTTTTATTCTTTGGCCGAACTAAAGGAGATGCGTAATCTTTTTCTTCTAAGTTGTTAATTAATTATTTCGGTGTCTAGGAAATGCTGAACCCACCTTTTTTTTCTAAAAAAAACATGAGGTTGGAGGATGATGTTGCAACCACCGTTCGTATAGATAGGCACATACACAAAGTATACGTCCGTAAATATGGAATTTTCGCCGTGAACCACGCCAGGGCCGGGATTATAAAAGTTTGCAAAGGTATGAACTGACAATATACGTCCTAACTACTAAAAAGAAAAGGAACCGATAAAGCAATAGTCACTAAATTCTTCGCAAAAGCGAGTGTCGACCTATTTGGATGGTCCATCAGGATCAACGTCCCCATCCTCCATGTAGCTAGCTAATAGGGCGTTCCGATAAGACTTCTACCTTCCACGGGTGATACCTCATCTGTCACCATTATCGGCCATATGTCCCAACCCCCCGCCTGGATCGAGCAACATCTCCATCACCAAAACATTGCCACCACCTTCCCTCTAAGCAACAGTACTCAATTCGTTCCAAATTATAGTTCAATTTACCTTTTCTAGGTTCATCGAATTAAAAAAAATGAACTACAATTCGAAAAGGAGAGAGTAGAATCTAATGAACTTCCCACCTGAACTCAAAACTCTTAACCCCAAATCTTACCCTGGTGTAGTTGTAGGAGAGTGAAGAGGAACAAAACTCCAGTGGCCTACCAAGCTTCTATGGCCTGCGGTTTTGCCTTAAAAGAATTGAATTGAATTTGATTTTTTTTAATTATCATAGTTTTCCATCTGTGTTCTAGCATGCATCAGGAATTTTTTTTATTTTAACCCTTTTTAATCTAAAATTTTAAAAATAACCCACACCGAACTATATTTCTAAGAAGTAGCCCTTTTGGTCGCGCCAAGCCACGTGGCGCTACTAATACTTGAGTCACGCCACATTAAGTGACGCGACTAATGTACACAGTGAAATTGGAAAAAGTCGCATCTTACGTGGTGGACTGACTTGCGCCACACGTCCTGGCGTGACTCACGAAGGAGTCACGCCACGCATCATGGCGTGACCAGATCGATCTCCGCCCAGGACTGGGAGTTCCAGGTCTCATTTAGCCATGTTTCGTCATTTCTTTTAATTATCAAATGAGCTCCTAAATTTGTGAAACTCGAGATGTATGATCTATAGAGTGGATACGTTCTATTTTAACTATGTGCACTCGAAACTATGGTGTATAAAATGAGAAATCTAATTTTGAAATAGCCTAAGTGTTATTAGATCAACACATGAAGATTGCCAAGTCTGAAAATAGAGTCAACTAGTCAACTTTGGGCATACTTTTTGAGAAATTTTACACTAAGACCCTAAATAATTTTGGGCTGCAAGTGAATTTGGATGTTCATAGGAAAGTTTGGACAAGTTGTTGGTCAAATATAACAAAGAATTCATAGTTTAAGGGAGGCTTAAAGTTGGAAAGTTGTGTTGTTTTATACTTAACTGACAAACTTAGAAAACAGCACAACTTTCCAACTTTAAGCCTCCCTTAAACTATGAATTCTTTGTTATATTTGACCAACAACTTGTCCAAACTTTCCTATGAACATCCAAATTCACTTTTAGCTCAAAAGTATTTAGGGTCTTAGTGTAAAATTTCTCAAAAAGTATGCCCAAAGTTTACTAGTTGACTCTATTTTCATACTTAGCAATTTTCATGTGTTGATCTAATAACACTTAAGCTATTTCAAAATTAGATTTCTCATTTTATACACCATGGTTTCGAGTGCACATAGTTAAAATGGAACGTATGCACTCTATAGATCATACATCTCAAGTTTCACAAATTTAGGAGCTCATTTGATAATTAAAAGGAATAACGAAACATGGCTAAATGGGATCTGGAACTGCTAGTCTAGGGTGGAGATCGATCTGGTCACGCCACTGGCGTGACTCCTTCGTGTGGAACTGCTAGTCTAGGGTGGAGATCGATCTGGTCACGCCACTATGCGTGGTGTGACTCCTTCGTGAGTCACGCCAGGCTGTGTGGCGTGACTCAGTTTGCCACGTAAGATGCGATTTTTTTTAATTCCACCGTGTATATTAGTCGACTTTTTCCAATTCCACCGTGTACATTAGTCGTGCCACTTCATGTGGCGCGACTCAAGTATTAGTCGCGTCACGGAACGTGGCGCGACCAAAAGGGCTACTTTTTGAAAATATAGTTTGGGTGGGTTATTTTTAAAATTTTAGTTTAAAAAGGGTTAAAAAATAAAAAAAATTCATGCATCCGTTAGTTGACCCAAAATTCCAAAAAAAAAAGGTACTGTAAGTTGATAAGGAAAGCCAAGAAAAGTAGAAAACTATAGTGAAACCTCGGGTCCAGAAATCCATAGCCGTCGAGTATGTGGGAAAGGCATTTGCTGTCGCTTTTCTAAAAATGGTAACTCAGAATCTCAGATACGGAGTATTCAGCAGCAGCAGCAGCTCGATCATAGCTTGCTTTTGAGTTCGTGCTCTCTCGGAGTCTTGCCAAGCGCATGGATCGACCTGTCCTCTAGCGGCACAGGCAAGGCCTAGACTAGAGACTCCATGGAGTGAGGATGCACGCTCGCTGGCACGGGAATACATACAGGATGCTGTAGGTGTCGCATGCATGGTGCACAAGTACATGCAGCGCCTGGTCAAACCTTGTTGTTGTTGGTCCAGAACTCCCCAGCTACATACCCAGCTGAGCTGGCAGCTGTGTGGCAGAGGAGCACGGAGCACCTGCCTCATGTGCCCCGAGAGAGGCCGAGACGGATGCTGCCAGCATCTACCGTGCCAACTTGGAGCCAACATGCTGCACAGCAGAAATTCATGGACGCCAGGCTGCGCGTCGCGTGGACGCCATGTGCCCCGGTTGACGCCACGCCAGGATGGACCTGGACCGGCTCCCCTGCCCGCTGGATCTGCAGCAACAGAGCCATGTCTTTGCCCCATTGTCGTCTCATTCTCCATGCCGATGCAGATTGCGTCGCGGTTTCCCGTCGAGGAAATTGGCCGGCCTAGCTTCCTCCTGGGAGTGAGGCGGACGGCGGACGGGGACAAACGAACGAGGTAAATTGATGCCGCGACGACGAGAGCAGCTACGTCCAGCGCCCGTCCGGCGCCCAGCGCCGTCTCGCCGCGCTCACGCTCGGGGCTACTTCATCAGGAGCCGCCGCCGATTATTGGCGTGGAGTCCAGCCGTGGACTCGTGGAGCGGCAGGGAACGTGCGCGCGGCCGCGCGGGCTCTGTGGTCCACGGCTCTGGGAATCTGGGGTTGAGTAGGAAACGCAGCTCCTCTGTTGTCGACTACAGAGTGAAGCTGCCACTGCAAGCGGGCCCTGACGCTCGTGGGACCCGCGTGGCAGCCACTCCAGTCGACTGCAGGATAGACCTGAGCATTTCACGGGTCGGGCCGGGTTCGGGCCGAGCCAAAAAAAATTCGGGTTTTTCGGGCTGAGAAAATCCTGCCCATGACCGTCCCATGGGACGTGTCGGGCCTCAGTTTTCGGGCCGGGCCCGGGCTTTGGGCGGGCCGCCCGCGCATTTTATAGTGTAAAGTAACTAAAAACAGCATTTCGGGCCGGGCTCGGGCCAAAAAAAATTTTCACGGGCTTCAAGATCTCTGCCCACGCCCGTCCAGTAAGATCCGTGGGCGGGCCGGGTCGGGCCGAGCCAAAAATGCTCAGGTATACTGCAGGAGCGCGGGCCCGGGCTATCGGTGAGCACAAGGCGCGTATCGGCGGGTGCTGCCCATTTTGCTAGCGCTGCACGCTGCAGCATGTGAGGAAACCGCACGCCGCGCGGCCATGTTCTGCGTCCTTGTGCACACGTGCTCTCGGTCATGGAGCAGCTCGAAGAACGCGCGGTGGCCGGGGAGAAGACGGAAGAGAATGGCTACGCTGCGCAGCCGCGCAGGTCGCAGGCGGATCGCGGATGGTTTCCATTTCGAGCCCAACACGATCACCAAAGCAGGCAAAGCTCATTATCAAAAAAAAAAAACACGATCACCAAAGCGACCAACCGTTTGGTGTGACGGTGTGAGAAAACAAAATGGACAACGATAAGTAGTTGATCTCAAACTAACTAGTCGTCTGAATTTCCTACTTGTCCTTTTCGAGGACCTTGAAAAGGTAGTTTGACAAAAGAAAGAAAAGGCCCATGTAACATAACCGCAGTCCACAATGTTGACTCTGTTGTTATTATGACAGGACCAACATCTACGTACGAGACTGTACGATATGAAATCGTTTACGTTAAACCCACAACAAATTCACCTTGTTAGTGCTTTTATTTTGGTTATTATTAAATTTTAGGAATTGAGGGAGCACTTATAATTTTAGGAATGAATAGGAAAGCAAAAAGGATCTTCTAATAAAAGGAAAAGAAAAAAAAAAGAGTTGAGGTTTTCAAGATGCTAAGCAGATTTCATACAAATAAACAATGTACAAATTTACAACGGTAAGGACTTCACGAGCAGGACGTCTACAGCTGACAACATGCAACACAAGCTTATTCACTTATTACCCCCTTGCATAGGGGTTATCATATAGTTTCATTTTGGCTTGGGTAATGCTGGGTAAACGAAACAGAAACAGGAGTTTCGCACCAGCCTGATCACTAGATCATTACAGTTTTGACATGGGGCGGCTCAAAGTTGCTTCAATAGTTCCGTGCGGTTCATCCGTCGGCAAGTACACATCATCAGCAAACTGTAAAAAAAAAATATATATATATTTCAGTTTAAGCAGATGTTAAATTGAAGAATGCCCAACATTACATAACAGCTTGCCGAAACATGTACCATTCATAAATTGAACTATTTTGGCTCATGGCGGCACAGGTATTAATTTGGCACACGAATCTAAGAATGGTTATATGGACTGCAGCAGCATAAATTAATTAGGAAACAAACCCTATTTGGTAACAAAAAAATATATATCATTATAATTGGAAATGGTTCTTTTCTGAATTGAATTAAAGCATCAATTTCAGTGCCAGATCTAATTTTTTTCACCTCTTTTAGCCTCAAATTGGGTTTAGATGGGTTTCAACACTAACCAATATATACAGAGCACAAGAAAACAAGAGTACAGCTGAGATAGCACTTTTTATTCTGGAGAGTAATCAATAGGCAGGGAGGAAACAATGATGTCTTACCTTTACCAAGGGATTTTCTTTGCTCCCCAAGTTGACAGGCAGAAAGTGAAGATTCGGCATTCTAAGCTGAACCGATGATATGTCTGGGAACCTTTGAAATACCCATGAATATTCAGTGCCACTCATCGTCTCAGCAAAAGCAAATTGTGTGCACATCTCAAGAGGCTGAAAACAGGAGATATCCGAATTAGAGTTACATACCTTGTGAGAACTTCTTTGGCCATGAGGTATAGTGTGTTCTGTACAGAAGGACTATACACACCAACATCAGGGGGGCCAAAGAACGTATCTGACAGAACTTTCTTTACATCCTGGTATCTTTGCGTAAAGCAGAATGACTTTGACGGGAGCTGCGAAACATGTTCAAAAGGATACCTGGATACAGAGAAAATAAAAGGTGAGCCGAGAACACCATGATATATAACTGGATGGGCCCTGCCTCATTCTTCCTATTTTGCAAAGGAGAAAGTTATGGATTGTATCATGACTCATGAGATCCTATCGGCTTGAAAATTCCTGAAAGTAGAAGGTATTGACAACAATCTGAACTGCAATAACTGCTTCACCAGGACATCGGAAGAGCATTGTTTGTCAACTGTGTATAGATATAAATTTAAAGATGAACGGAGAACTGACTTTTTTAAAAAAATATTGACAATTATCAATCAAGGTTAAGTAAACCAGCAGTATATCTATTCATATTTGATACAGTTGGCAATAGAATTTCTCAGGCAGAAGGGAAGAGAGTCACCTCCACAAAGCAGTTACTTCTGTTGCTACTATCCTTTCCCTTGTATCAGGAAGAAGTCTATAGCGATCCGTCACAAACCCTTCAAAACCAGACTGAAAAGATAGCCAATTTTAGCATATAATGCTTGCAACATATTTCTGGATACCGGAGAAAAACTATAGTTCATCGAGACTAGTATCTAGTGAAACTTATGCTATTGAAGTGTCAGCCCATGTGAAATGTATTAAATCCATGCAATCATCACATAGCTTACAACCTCCATCTTCTGAAGGACTTAGCATTTTGTTCCTGTGTCAATAAGTGTGTTCCTAACAAATTTATTCTCCCCTAGGCCCACCTAATGCTGATTAGGTGCTAGGTGCCAGTATCCTCACCCTGCTTGACTAGCGCCTAGCACCTATGGGAACACCGTATGTTATCAAATCTATATCACAAGTTCAAAATAAATTCATAACTTATGCAGGCTAGGATGCAGTACCACACTGGCTTATACAGAACTAGTCAAGCTCAACCAGAAAAGAAGAGCTGAAGATAAATATGGTGTAGATTTATATGTGAATGATGGCCCTAGTACCACAAAAAGATAATTTGAAGTGATACCTGAGTTGTCTTTAGCAGAGAGTACCCTTGGATTCCAGAATTTATAAGCAGGCTTCCAGATTTTTTTACAATGACTTCTGTGCTGTGTTTCTCAACACCAACTTTGAACCCTATAAAAGTATAAATAGTGGTGCATAATATAGCATTATCAGGCAACTCTGGAAAGATTCATTTATAAGTGTTCTCTCAAACCTTATATGAAATTTGGCATTTGAAAGTTAAATATATGTGAGATGTTAGCTAGGATAATAAATGTCATTCAGCTATATAGTAAAATAAATTGATTCTTGGAGTAGATGAAACAGAAAAGTCTGCATCACGACTTTACCCCCTTGTACAGAACTACAGATACAAATGGATACAGCTCAGGAAGAATCCACAATCCAGGTATAGGTGGGATCCTGGATTCCTGGTATGGACCACACACCACAGGTCAGTTTTACCTAATTTGGAACACATTTGGAAAATGAAAATTACTTCAAACGCTCTTATAGTTAGTATTAATGGTCAGCATTATTAACAAAGAAATTTGTCTAAAAGAATTGGTGATGGAACAAACTTTGCAATTTATGTGTGTGATTAGCACCCATTCAATATTTGTTCTTTCAGATCTCTACTAGAAAAGACTAGAGCACCACATGATGTGAGCCAGTGTGTTAAGAGTTCTGCTCCTTTGAGAGTCCAACATATTTCATGGATTAAGACAGGGCATCACAATCAGAAAAAGTCCAAAAGTTGTTGATAATGAGAGCAATAGATAGATGGAACTTATGGAAAAAGAGATACACTGCATTTTCAGCCTAAATTGCCTATTGCCCGGTGACCCCACTGCTGCAATTCATCTCACTTGAGTATGGGGCCATTACTAGGCTGGTCCTTGGAACCAGCGGTGTTACAGAAGACAAAAGTGACCAGTGACTCACACTCAAAGATGCCAAATTAGGATTGAAGATTTTAACAAGGGGTGCGAGGATGGGGAGCCAAGGAAGATTCCTAGAAGGTTGCCCATGTTTGCTTGTTTTGTCACGATCGATCGTGTTCTACAGCAATTGCTTGAGATTGACTTTGTGGCCAAAACTGCAAGTTGGGCAGGTCCTAAGTATCCTACTATCGGAAAAACACCATGCTATTCATTATCCAAACGTTCACGGCTCTTCCTCGTTGATATGGTCATCAATCAAACAGTAGGGATAAGCCCCGAGAGTCTTGCTCACCGTGAGAATGAGGCTTTCCGTCGACAACCACACGCTCCCAGGGGCGCTCCACGATGGTCACCGTAGCCTCTGAGACCTACCCGAACACGACAGCACGAAATTAAGACTCATACAAATCCCATCATGTCCCCTTCAGCAGCAAATCCGGATACAAAAGTGTTCAAACAGCTTCAAAATTCTGTACCTGAGGGTACAAGGAGGTGAAATGCCTTCCAAGAATCACGGCGAATTCCTCCATGGACACCACTTCCGTGCACTCCTTCGCCTTGACATACACCTGGCCGAACGAAATCATCAGCAAACGAGCCGACAGAGCGGCGGATTCGGCGGCGGCGCGAGAGAAAAAGAAAGTAAAGATCGAGTGGGGGAGGAACGCACGGTGTTCTTGATGGAATCGGTGGCGACGATGGCGGAGTTGTCACTGGAGGTGTAGGAGGGGAGGCAGTCGGAGACAAGGCTGACGGCGACGTTCCACTCGACGATGATGTCGCCCCCCGCAGCGGCGGGGCGGCGCCAGACGCGGGAGACGCGGACGCGGGACTTGCCGTGCCGGCCCTGGAGCTCGAAGTTCCCGACCATTGCCGCCGCAGGGATCTGATCTGCGATGCTGCGAAGGCGTAGGCGTGCTGGGTGCGGTGTGATGCGATCGCTGGTACTGGCTCTACGCCGGAGGTGTGGAAGCCGTGTGGTACGGGGGTGCCTATTTTGTAGGCGTGTGCGGGACCCGGCGCCGGCAGCGGCGCTAGAAAGCGACGTGCTCCCTCCACGGACGCTTGTTGGCACAGTCGTGTTCGTGTGCGCATCCTCGTGTATCCACACGCTCGGAGCCTCCGGAGGGAATCTGGATGGGATAGACTGTTGGAGTCGATGACAGATATGGGCCACACGTGTCACGTCGGTGGGGCGACTTCGGGGATGTTTGGATCCGAGGTGTCTGTGTGTTTCAATGTCATTTCGAAAACTTTGAATTTCTACTCTTTACCTATTCTGACGTGATATTTCGTAATTATTTGTTCTGTGAAAAATGCCAAAACATCAAATGCCTTGCACGACAAGAATATATGCAATAATGCAAACGAGTGCCTCAAGTCACACATGCACGAGCCCGTGTTTTGCTACTTGGGTCAGGCAGACTTCCCAGGCCGTTGATTTTGGTCATGAATGGATGCATGTGTACAATCTAACACAAAACTAACAAAAAAAAATCCAAGCATGTGTATTAGTTTGGTGTTAGTTCCGAGTAACACCCCAAAAACTAACATTCTCAAGAGGTGGTAATTGGTCTTAGTTCTAGTGGACTCCACCCCTACTCCTTTTCTCTCTCCCTCTGGATCCTCCAATGATTGTAAAAGTAACACATGCATCCAAGCATCTAACGTGTTAGTTGGAGGTGCAAAAGACTACCACTAACACTAGCACCAACTATCCATTCATGGCCTTTAAGTGTCTACGGTTGGATTTAGCTGCCTAGTGCTAGTTGTGAGTTGCAACCAAACAAGCCCTACACATGGAGCAAGCTAGTGGAGCAAACAGAGCACCCGCGTTGCCCCCGCGCAGGGCGACTAGGGCGGCCGGAAACCCTAGCCGCCACCCCGCCCCAGCCGTCTCCCTCAGCTTCGCCGCTGCTCGAGTAGGCCGCTGGGAAGCCCGCGCGGCCTGCGATGACGGTGGCGGCAGGGGCCGTTTCCCCTTCTTCGGCAGATCCGGGCGGGCGCGACCGCTTGAAGATGCCCGCCGGTGGGGGTGCCGGCTCACGGCAGTGAGGTCCTGCGGCTGCAGATCCGGCATGGCGCCTACCGGATCCGGTGCCCGCGGCCACGGTGTGCGCGTGGGGCGGGGGGGCTCTCGACCGGCGGCGGAGGGGCGTGGAGGTGTGTCGGCGGCGCTGGCGCGCGGCGATGCACGTGGGCGCTGATGGCGGCGTTGCGTCGGCGGCGGCGAAGCTACAGCGGGGGGCCGCGTTGGGGCTTCTTTCTGCGCTTCGAGGTGCTTCCCACTCTTCAGAGACTCTGTGTTTTCGGCGGCGGCGTCGTGGTGGCGCGGCCATGGGTGTCTGGGCAGAGCGTGTTCGCTGCGCCATGGTGTCGCGACGAGGATGCTCTGCCAGGCGTTTCTGGTGGCACTACGGTGGTGCGGCCGGTGATCCTCGTCTTCATGGAGGTTGTGGCGGGGTGGTAGGAGCTTGGGCGCTGGTTGAGGCACGCGCTTTGGTGTGGTGGTCGTGCGTCAGTGGGGGCTGCTCGCGGCTGCGGTGTCCTGTGTCATGGGAGGTGAGGTTGGTGTGGTTGGCGGAGACCTCGTGGCGGCTACAGGTAGGAGGATGCTAGGAGAAATCTTGCTTGGCGATGCTGGGCTGACAATGGCGACAACTTGGATGCCGTTATAGTGTTGAGGACATTGTCATGGCATCTCTCTGTTTCGACGGTGGAGTCTCCGGGTGAAAACCCTGCCCATCTTGGGTGGGCGGCGACGGCGCATTTGAACGTCGTGTATCTTCCTGAAGACGCTGCCCTTGGAGCTCCTTGTCTCCGTTGTGTGCTAGAGTCTTCACTGGCTGGTTTGGCGGCGTTCGGCCACGCATTGCGTCGGTCGAGTCGGTGCTAGATCCCAATCGTGTTGGCGGCGGCGTGGTGCAGAGGGCTCATGGGTGCTGGAGGTTTTGAGTTGCTGCGCTTGGTGCTGTGGTGATCTCAGTGTTGGTTGGGTTGGGGTGGTTCTCTCTTAGCAGTTTCAATTATCTGAGTCTTTGGCAGAGGAGTGTGAGGCGGTGGATGAGGCGAGGCCCCCACGTAGAGTGGCCAGGATCAGTGTTTGCAGTGGTGCTGTGACGGGAGTTTTCTGCTGAAGCACCGCTGGAACAGAGGGATCTACGATCTTGTGTGCGGCTTGAGAGTGATAGGCCCACGGTGGAGGAGTTCTGGTTGCTGCTCGGGCTTGCAGCGGGCTGTGTCTTTGGCGTGGCACAACGTTGGGAACGACAGCGCAGTTCGCGACGGCTTCTTTCGCTTCCTCTCCTAGTTTGTGGTGGTGGTGATGTAACATTTTGTTGGGTGCGTTGTTTGTGTGGTGATGGTATCCGCTTCGACGCGTTATGTAACATTGTTTCTTCTTCTTATACGATGTGGCAGTGTTCCCGCCTTTTATTTTAAAAAAAACAAGCCCTACACATCAAAAGTCCCTTAACATTTTTCGTGGACACGTATGGATTGTACCTGGCAAGGCGCTGCTGTGTCAATACTGAATCATGAGCACTGACTAGATAACGATCACAGCGCGGCTCGGCTGATCGCTCCAAAACCCCGCAGGAAACCCACTGCTCGCACCGTCGCACACAGTTTTCATTTTTGAACCGCCCGCCTGCCCCTGTTTTCAGTAACAGCACACTGTTCGCGCTTGCTTGTGCCGATTTACGAGTGCTGTTTCGAAGTTCCAACAGGTAGTTAAATGCTGACAGCTTAATTTACTCATGAATAGCACTAGAGGCCAACACATGCTAGATAGTAGATATTGCTGATGTGTGCGGGGAGCTCCTTCAAAGTTCCAAACTCTGCCGCTTGAAAACCGAGGGGAGTATAGAAACACCAAACATTTTGTAGGAGAATGCTGATGATGACTTGCACCTTTTCCCTCATTCTTGATCGCTTCTCTTGAAGTCCCCTCTCCCCTGGGCTTTTAAAAATCTTGCGAGTTGCTGCATTGGTTGCAATTTGCAACTTGTAAAAGAACTCAACGCGGCATACTATGCATGATTGTACACCAACTTAACCATGGGCGCCGGGGATAGCAGCATCTCAGCTAAAAGGACACATCCATATATTAAAAACTACTCCACCAGCTGATGTGTGCATCGGAAGTACATGTACTTGTTTGAGCTTTGAGAACAACATCGCTTGTCTGTCGTCAGCCTGTACGTTTGACTGGTGGCTCATAAGCCAAACGAACGGAGCGACGATCGAACGAGCACGAGATGATGGCAAGGAAGGTACTCGGTACTCCTAGTATGTGCCGATGCCAAGCTTTAGTTGCTGAGAAAAATTAAGGACACAGACTACCTCGTATCATCGCATAAAGTCACAGGTACATAATGCTCAGACACACCAGAACCACTGGTAGGCATTCTTCCGTCTTGAGAATCTACTATCACAATATCCTGATCGAGACTGGTTGTGCACTTGTGCGTGTGACAACAAGTCCTCAAAGATGATCTCGCGGCCATGACCCATGGACAACTTCGACATGGAAAGTACCCATAAGGGCACCTGCAGTGGACGTCGGTAGTCTCTCTACAAGCGTCCACGTAGGAAAGATAGAGGATGAGACATGGACAACGTCGACATGGAAAGTACCCATAAGGGCACCTGCAGTGGACGTCAGTAGTCTCTCTACAAGCGTCCACGTAGGAAAGATAGAGGATGAGAGAAGAAATCGTCGCCAACCGGAAAAAGACACTTTACTCCCTCTACCTGCAGCTCGTTCAATCGGAAACATCCGTTGCGTGTGAAGATTTGTGCATTTCTGTCGTTACCGAGTGTATTGAAGCTGTATTTATAATTTTTTTCTATACCGTGCACCGGAGAAGGCAGGTGGATTTGACGTAAAGGACATCGTTTGTTGTGAAAAGTCTGTCACCGGCTTGACTAGTTGCGCACGTCCAACAGTGGCGTGCCCGCAGCGGAAGAATAAAAATTGAATAGCTGCGTGTCCATCATCATCCCTAATCATACTTTATTATTTTTTGGATGGAGAAAGTAAAATAAAACATTTTTTCTGTTCTCTATTAGAGTACGTGGCCACATCCTAGCCTAGTATTTCTTACCGCCTTTTGGATTTTTTACCCTCCAAAATCTCATGTACCTTCCTCCTGTTAACGTTTATTTAGTTATACACACGGGGTACATTCCGGTATGCCATGTCAAAATCTAGTAAACCCATGTACTATGTCAAAATCTGGTACCATGATGATAAAAACAACATATTTTAGTGACAAATCATCCAATATATTTTTAAAATATCGCATGTATGCCACATGTATAACTCCGTACCACCTAAGTACCACAAAACTCAATTTATATCATCAAAGTTGACACACCTTTACAACCAGGCATCAACAAACTCTTGTTATTGATGGATTATTGTAGTTGAATTATCTTACAGATGTACCATCGAGAGGACTCAAGTACCATAAAAAGGTATTGCGAAGAAACAAGATGACTCAAGTACCATAATAAAGTATTGCAAAGAAGCTTTACAGTAGATTATCTACATCAGATATGCAAAAGAAAATCCTGCTAAATATTCAAAAATTGCATGATACATCCATTTTACATCACCAAATTTGCTATAGTATGAACGCATGTAATTTGGCCTAGTATACACCTCCAAAATTGCACTAGCAGTTATAGGGCAAACACATTATCCCAGTAATGCACTAGTTAATAGACCCAATACCTGCAGCATCACCTGCAGCATCAGGGACGATATCAGCCATGAGAATGTGCTCAATGATGTAACCATAAGCTATCATCATCTGAACAACAGCAAGAATTATTGATCTACGCGGAATCAGTAAAATATTTGATTATTGTACAATGAACAAATGTGTATGAAAACACGGATCTTAAAATGTTTTTCCTTGTAACACAAAAGGCATTCAAATTGATGTCATTGATCAGCCTACGAAACATGTAACCATAAGCTATCATCATCTGAACAACAGCAAGAATTATTGATCTACGCGGAATCAGTAAAATATTTGATTATTGTACAATGAACAAATGTGTATGAAAACACAGATCTTAAAATGTTTTTTCTTGTAACACAAAAGGCATTCAAATTGATGTCATTGATCAGCCTACGAAACATGTTTCATCAACCAAAAAATTAAATACCGGAAGGGATTCAAATTGATCAGCCTACAAAACAAGTTTCATCGACCAGAAAATTAAATAGCACCTAGGCAATTACCCCTCCATGACAGGCAACAAAAAACATTCAGAAGAGCCAAAGACATAATTCTCTTTTGAATTTCTAGCATCAGAAATCTAGCATATATTTCAGACTGGGCCATTCAATGGAAATGTACTTTGGCAATGAACACCAATATTGAACTAGAAATCTGAAGCTTAACTAGTTTCAAGACAGGCGGCGATAGCTAAGCAAATAAAATTCACTCCAGTGCCTGATGTACCACACATCACACATGTATAGAGCTTCTCATGTTGAACACATCACACAGTATGATATGTTGAACAGGCATAAACTTTCAGAAAGATAGAATAATTTGACACACTCAAATAAGATATACACTAGCCAGTAGTACTTAATGCTTATGCAGCATAAGACATCTTCCATTCAGATTACCTACTCATGCAAGCAATGAAAAATTGCTCAATTAAATGTATGTTACTACAACAACGATAGGGAAAAATACATCATACAACAGACCAATTTAACCAAAATAGATACAAGAGAGAGATCTGTGCAAGAAAAATTATAAACTACAGGGAGAGACAGAGATTGAGTATTCTCACCAGTAGATGCTCCGAGCATGACCTCCTGATGTCCTCCCTACTGCCCCGCTACCTGCTACCACTAGCAGGCGTGGTGTCGAGCTTTTGGACCACCTCCTGGAAGGGGCATCTTATTGAGCAGCTGCGGCAGCCGGAGTCCATGACTGAACCATGCTCACAGCACGTTGATACCACAACGAGGGTGAGGCTGTGACCGTCGCCGCTGTAGTTCCTCCTCCCCAACGTGGAGACAGATTTGTCGCGGCTCCGCCCAAATCTGGCTCGAGCACGAGGCCGCCCCCTCCAGCCGGAGATGGGCCAGACGCAGGCCAAGAATTCTACCTAGCTCCTCCGTCAAGAGACCGCGGCGCGCTCGAGCGGTTGAAAATCGTGCCGAGATCGACCTTCTTCTTCCGTGCTGGCCTCCGCCTTTCACCTCTTCCATGACGAGATTCGGTGCAGCCCCCACCGGATCTGCCCCCAGCGACGTTGGATCCAGCCGGACTGCCGCCGGATCTGGCCGGTCGGCGCCGGCATGGCCGGTGGCCGGTGCTGTGGCCAAGGGGAGGAATTGCGCGTGCACGTGGTGGACGGGAGCTCCGTGACTACCAGCGATGGAGGGTGGCGGCGGACTGCAGGCGTTCCCCGCGGCCGCGCTGGGGCTGGACGGCGCTGCTATCTTGGAGATGCTCTCCGTGGGGCACTGCAGCTAGGCCACCACAGCGAGGCGTGCGCTCCGGCGAGGTGGGAGGCGGAGTGCCCTGCGGAGCTCGACACCATGGGGCTGTGGATAACGGGGAAGATGTGCTGCTGGTACCTGGTACTCTGGTAGAGCCATAGAGGTAGTGGAGAAAGTTAGTCGGAGAAGAAAGGGAAAGGGATGAAAGATTAAACAATTACTGACGTGTGGGCCCTATAATTACTAAAGAAATGTGGTGCAGTAAGACCATTGAATAGGGAATTTATACTGTTCACTGTATCCTACGTGGACACAGTCATAGAGAGCATCCTGCTATAATCATTGTGGGTGCCCTAACTGACCGATAAAGCAGTGAAGTTGATGCATCCGGTCCAGACAAAGAGGTTAGTCGAAACCAAACTAATTAAAGTTGCTCGGCTCCCAACAATTTTTAAGCACACCCACCCGGGAAGGTCTGATCTTCCTAAAAGACTAGTCCGTCAAAGATGATATGGCAGTCATGACCCATGGACAACTTCGACAAAGAAAGTACCCTTAACTGATCGATAAAACAGTGAAGCTGATGCATCCGGTCTGGCGAGGGGTTGGTCGAAGCCCAACAAATTAAAGGTGCTCAACCCCAACAATTTTTAGGCGCACCCACTTGGGAAGGCTCAATCTTCTTAAAAGACTAGTCCGAATTGAGAAGGATGGCTTCCGCCTCTGAAGTAAGCAAGGTGGGAATTTAAGAGGCTCACACGATCGCCGCCCGACTACAAACACCAGTAATGGCTTCCTCCTCCGAAGGTAAGTAAGGTAGGATTTTCATATGCTCACACGGGTAAGGTGGGATTTTTAGAGGCTCACACGGTCGCTGCCCGACTACAACTTCCACTATAGCATCTTTGTTGCGTCTTTGTCAGCGAGTAATAGTGAAGGAAGATGTCCTCATCATTCTTACCCCCTTAAACAAGGACCCCAGCTCTGATACTAATGATGCATCCGGCCTAGGGGAGGTGAACTAAGGTTGTTAGCCTCCAACAGTTCTTAGGTACACCCACTCAGGAAATGGTTCAGTCCTCATCAGATGTTCGCTCTGGTTGCCATCTAAAGATTCTATGTAAGGAGGATGACCCAAATAGCCACAGACATTGAAGATGAGCACGTCATCTTCAGGCTCAGCTTTGCCTCTTTGCTTTCAGTTAAACTCGAAATACTCTCTCCGTCCCGCAATATAAGGATATGAAGGGTTCAAACTCAAGAAACAACACTGGGAGGATACCTCTCATTTTACACTATCCATCAACTCACCAACCCGTTTGGTTTTGTCCAATCCTTCCAAATCCTTACATTTTGGTACAAAATTTAAACCCTCGAGGTCCTTGTATATCGGGACAGAGAGGGAGTACACCTCGAATGATCAACACGACTGCATAAAAAAGATCCCTTGACCTTGCGACAGCGGTAGATGGCGAGATGTCGTTGGAAAAACAGATTCTGTTGCCGTTTGAAAACAAAGGTAGTCTCATGAGCCCTATCTAATCCGGCCTCTCAAGTCTCAAGTGGTCGTCATAGCATATGCTCCTCGTCGTTATCCCATCCTCCGCGATGCATTCAGTTTCTTTCTTCTCAATGCCTCAACCACGTCCTCGGTAGAGGCAAATCAGGGGACCGCACAGGGAGAAGGGACGCAACTAATTACATTGTTAGGGATACAGATACGGATACGGATACGGGAAAATGAGTGCGGAATAGCGAAGCCGTGGAGGATGAGTGGGCGTCCATCAGCCATGGTGATTGGCACGCGCCGCCCGCTGCTCTTGCTCAGGGGCGAAGCCAGCCTCATATTTTACTGATGTCATTTGCATTATAAATAGTGTTTTAACAGTGATTACCACTGAAATGTTTAAAATCTACTGATGTCAGCTGACATCTACAACTACATGTAGCTCTGCCTCTGCTATTACTGTCGCCGACTCGCCATCTCTAGACGGGAAGGGGAGCAGTCACTGAAAAACCGCGAAGTATCAGTTCGCGATCAAACTTAAAGGGTTTTATGCAAATAATTAGATCGTGATTGATAATTATGATTCAATTTAGAGAGTTATATGTATATAATCGGATCGCGGTTGGTAACTGCGATCCAATTTAGAGAGTTATATGTAAATATAATTGAATCGTGGTTGGTAGCCGTGATCCGATTAGGGGGTTGTATGAAAATAGTTGGATTTGAGATTAATAGTCGCGATCTAGTTTAGGGTATTTTCTGGAAATAGCTGGATCGCGAACTCCGGCCATTATGAAACCTTCCGTATGCGACGATTTGGGCGCCGCAGCGGCAGAGCTGATCGACGAAATCGCCAATAATCTGCGCGCGCGACGCCGGTGAGATCTGGAAAGAGGCGGCGCAGTAACGGTGGCCAACGTGATCAAAACTTACATCACTGATATCGCAACGAATGGTGTCGACGGGGCTCCGCGCCCTCATCCCCTTCCCTCACCTTCGTTAGCGGCGGGGCGACGCGGTGCCGGGGCAACCAGGTGGGCCCTGAGGGAGATCCAGAACGCAGCGGTGGCCACCGCACTGCTAAGCCACACCCTGGTCGTGGCCCCCGTGTTCGACCACCATGCCTTCGTCCTCGGGAGCTGCCCCGCCTCGCTTCGCGCCGCGACGCCGCCGTCTGGGATCAACGCCACGCAATCCTACTAGGAGCAGAGGTAAAGACTAAGCGTGCCTTTTGCCATCAATTTGAAGAAGTTGGTTTGGTTTAGCAGAAGTTGCATGGATCTGGATGCGGTCTCACCTTTCGTTAGTTCTCGATAAGATGTTTGTTTGTAATGGCATACACCAAAATGTAGACGGCAATAGTATCTTATCTGATGCATATAACAAATGTAAATGGTATGTTTCCTGCTTTTTTTCTCTGATTACGAGTACAGTGTAATGTCATAACTAGGATTTTGTTTGGTATGATATCTGCAGCTTTCATACATGTTGCTATGAACTAGACATAGATGAGGGATCCAACACCTACTGTACAATCATATGATATCTGCAATTTTTAGCTGCCGGAGGATTTATCCCCAAAATTGTGTCTGGGAAGACAATGAGTATGGATTGATTTAACGATGAAGGAATAATGTAAATCTCTTTATCCATCAGTAGTGCCAGCAGCTCAATTATATTAGTGTACCCAATATCCCAAATTTAATTTCCCCAGATTCCACTAGATGGATGGCAACCCACGAACATCCCCAAGAAAAAAAAAACACAAAGAGGGCTTTGGTCCATATTATGAGAGAAATTGTTCAGGTCTGTTTAATGTTACTGCCAAGCAGTACGTGGACTGGATGTTAAGTATACTCCAGTACATATATGCTGATGGCAAGATGGACCTTTTTTTGCTTTTGAAAAGGATGCTGGAGGCGCTCATTCATTTGAGGAAACAAGCATAGTTCCACATATTTTATTACATAAGAAACTAAAGAGCTCCGACCTGATGATCTGGATGTGGATTCATTACCATGTTTTGGAAGCTGTGACCTTATACTCCAGTGGGAGCTCATAGTATAAGTCCATAAGAAATGAAGTTTCCATTCAGATACAAAGAGTAGTTAACAGGACTTCCTCTAAAATAAGCGGAACATAAGGATCTTTTGCTTGTTAGAATTTTGAACTTATTTACATGCCCATCATTCTTCTTTGTTGGGTTCATTATTTTCTCTTGTTATCAAGACTCTCGTTACTGGCTTGCTTTACAGTTTACCAACTACTTTTATAGCTACCAGAGACATAATCATTTTATTTGACATGTCTTAAGAACCAAAAGTTTTGCTCTCGGTCCACCATAATTCCAAAGTCTTACTCCTTAAAATACTTTGAAACTCTTATTATGAGATGTGGAGCCATCAGTTGCTGAAATAATTGATAAACCACAGCAATTAATTTTTACAGCATCCGCTTCTGGTAAGTGAACAAGCAATTGAGAACAGCAGAACTCAATGTCAATGAACAAACTACTTTCCTCCAATAGCTGCTTAATATCCACAAGTTCATTTTGTCTATCATACCAATCTGTTTCCCATTTCCATACACATAAAAATTATGTTAGGACTTGGGTAACCAGAAAGAAAAATTGTTCGTGTAGATTTCTCAATTTAGACAAAACAAAACTGAACTTTGTTGGATGCTCTCTTGCCAGAACTACGGTTGTTTATATAGACACTTCTGTATATCTGATGCCAATCTCATTTCCAGATAACATGAAGCTATACCATTTTGGGTGCATTGTTCAGGCCCTCCTGTCTTCAACCTGACTTCAAGTTAGCAGCGACTTATCCATCCAGACAAGGTTTCTTAGGTTCTTAGAACCAAGCCGGGGGCACCTGACGTGGCTCAATCTCAGCCCTGCGATGCCGATCCGATGGCTGAGAGTGCAGGTGGGCACCTGCTCCTATGCTCACAAAGTAATTTTCGCCGGGGGCAACTGCATTGACTGAGATCAACATGTTGACACACTGTACAGAACCACCTGTGGTTCAGTTTACAGCACAGATTGCTTTGAGACCCAAGAGACCACCTAGTTTGTCATATATTGGAGAGTCTGAGCTGAGAGATCAACGGGATAGTGATGGAAGGTGATTGTTGATACAACTCCCAAGAGTAAAAATGCAGAGTGCTAATATTTTTGCTGCTGGTGATATCACTGGTGTTCCTGTAAGTTCACCCTGGATCTCCATTTCCTAACTTCAATGAAGCTCATATATAATTTCCATTTGACAAATGCTAGTTTGTTGTTTGCAATTTTGCAGTAGTCAATAACATACAATATTTGCATGTTTATAGTTTGCATTAGCCAGATAGCTTGATTAGCCTAGCATTGCTTGATTGTATATGCTGCCCACCTTTTCTAGAGGTGCGGATTCCTGGGGTCTTGCAGGGGTTGGAGGATACCGTGCACAGAGCCCTACGATTATCTCCACCATGCACATGTATCATTTGACGGATGAGGCTACTGGGCAAGAAGGATATGCTGTGGCGCGGTTTTCCTTTGCCACGGTCGTTGCTCAGATTAGGATGAGGCCTCAAAAAAACAAAGAAGTTGAAGTCCCAAGACCACGACTTGTACATGAACAGCACAGGGCACTGCTGAACCACTGATCATTCATACAGCCAAGGGATTTCAAGCTACAAGGATTGGTCGTGTGGTGTGCAGAGGTTGATGTTGACTTGTTAAGCAACGTGAGGTGACAATTTTGACTATGTGAACCAGCAGTGAGCCGTGGATGTCGGATAATGGCTGAGCACACAAGCAAACTGTTATCGTTATCAATGAGAAAGCACGTTTTATTGACTTGTGATGACAAGCGCTTCAGAAATTCTCAGACAAAAGACTACCTTGTGATTTGAAACCACGAGATGCTTTCTTCTACAGTATTTTCTGCATTGTTTTTCTGTCTTTATTTCAAATAATGGCACAAAATCAGTACATGGCCTCAGAAATGGCACGATAACCTTTCCTTTTCCTTGCCCTTTGCAGAGCAAATAGTGCATGGCCTACAACACCGAAATGGGACTATCCTTTTCTTGCTGCTTTCTGTATTCTGACAGTCGCCTGAGAAAATCCCGCACGCACTGATCATTCACTTCATCATTTCCAAACACCTCGGAGAGCTCGTTAACCTTAGTCCCGAACTCCTCACCTTCGTCCTCCACCATGACCCTCCTTAGAGCTTCTGCGATGTCCTTGGGCGTGAACGAGCCGTCGTCCTCGTCACGCTCGACCTCGACGCTGATCCTCTTCTCCACCAGAAGCCTGGAGTTGAGGCCCTGATCGAACATCAATGGCAGCAACACCAGCCTGACGCCACGCGCGAGGCCTTCGGTGATGGAGTTCCAGCCGGCGTGGGTCAGGAACCCACCAACCGATTCATGTGCCAGCAACCTCGCCTGCGGCACCCAGCCGCGGCAGACGAGTCCGCGGCCACCGACCCGCTTCTCGAAGCCTTCCGGCAACCCAGCCGTGCCTTCTCCGCTTCCGGCATCGGCCGGTGGCCTGAACGCCCAAAGAAACGGCAGGCCGGAAGCCTCCAAGCCGAGCGCAATTGTTTGGAGCAGGGAGTTTGTCAGCTTGGCCTCGCTGCCGAAGGCCGCGTACACGACGGAGCGCGGCGCCTGTCCGTCCAGCCACTGCAACGTCGCCTCGTGGCCGGCGACGTCTTGTGTTGATGGTGGCGGAGGGAACAGCCCGACCGGGATCACCGGCTTCTGGTAGAGGTTGCCAAGCACCCGCAGCCACTCCGGCTCGAACCTCGCGCTGGTCCTGACGCCCACGAGCTGGCTCCCCTGGATGGCCATGGCGAACCGGTAGCCCTCCGACACGCCGGAGTCGTCGGCCACCAAACCCGGCTCGAATATCTCGCGCGCCTCGAAGGCGCGGTACGCGACGGTGGTCGGGGACGGCACGTAGTCGGGAACCACGGTGAGATCCTCCAGCTTCGTCCTGGTGTGCTTCCCACGCCCCATGAGCGCCTCCGGGGGGCCGTAGAAGCTGAGCACCGCGGCACCGAACAGGCTCAGGAACGCGCACGGCACGCCGTGCCTCGCCGCGGCCGCCGGTGCCCAGTACGCCGCGTAATCGGTGAGGACCCAGTCCGGCCTCGACTCCTGCCCCGGCTCCCGCAGGATGTCCGAGAGCTTGCGGGAGAAGGCGGTGTCGTAGGCCACGCGCAGGTACGGGCGGAGGGCGTCGGACGGGAGGTCGATGGTCGCCTCGGCGCCCTCCGGGAGGCGCTCCACGCGCGGCAGGTGGACGTCGACTACGCGGACGAGGCCGGCGAGGTCCGGAGGGATGCGGATGAGCCGACGTGTGTTGCTCGGCGTCGAGAGGAGCGTGACGCGGTGGCCCTGCCGCGCGATGCGCTTGGCGAGCTCCGTGAAGGGGAGGATGTGGCCGAAGGCCAGCCATGGCAGCATCACGACGTGCATTCTGCCGCCGCCGGCGGCCCCCATCACGGTGGCTTTAAGTTTGGCAATGGAGGAGCCGAGTTTTTGGACCCGGAGGGAGGAGATAGTGCGGTGTTTGTTGGTACGTGCAGATATAGAGTCTTCAGTAGAAATCTCCTCTTGTAGTATTATGGTCAAATCGGCAAAGCAGTGAGCCCATAAATATAGAAGCAACCACCAATCGACCATGGATCATGGATTACGCGGATCCAATTCATATCACAGCAGATGTAACGTTGGAAATAAACAAACGGGTATCTTTCACTAACCTGGCAGCTTGGCTAAGCTCATATCTCACTTCTCTTACACGTACTTTCAATTTTAAATTTGATAAAATTTGCAATGAAGAGTATGAATATTTACAACACTAAATAAATATGTTGTGAAAATATATTGCATAATTAATCTAAATGAAATTTGTTAAACATCAAATGCATTGATATATTTTTTATATAATTTTGATTAATCATAAGATAATTTGACTTAGGATAAAATTAAAAGGACACTCTTTGGGAAGGGCCAACATAATCCAACAACATTTAGTGCTGTTGCGCAGCACGGAGCATGGGTACCAAAACGAAGACAGACTGGACCGATTCAACGAACAGTGGACGTGGAGATTTTCGACAAGTTCAGGTTGGTGACATGAGGGGGGGCTACGGTGGTGTGGACGTGTGGTGTAGCATTGGCGGCGGGAAGGCCGGGACAGCCGGATAGGAATGACTAGAAACGTGGGTGCGGCGTTGCCGCGCCTGTTTGATGAGTTAGCCAGTGTATCTTGTTGATATTGAGCCTAATATACAGGTGAAATGTTACGTATTTGTTACTTGAAATTTTGTATACCAAAAAGGTTGATCTTATAGCATTGCTTGGTTCCCCCTTTTTTTAGAAGCCTAGGCATGCATGCTGTAGTTGCAATTAGAAGTGCTAACACAGGCTTTGGAGAGTCACTCTAGCTAAGCTGGATTAACATTTTAATGTTGCATGGACCGGAGAGTATGGTTAATCGTGAGCTAGTATCTGTTTTCTCTTATTTGATAGCTACCACTGACCACTGAGTCGCTCACTATGCCACAGCTACTTGGAAGGTCCACTTGTTTTTGCTGCACGCGAAGACGACATAAGAAATGATTAAAAATATAGTTTCGGCTCTTGGTAATTATCAGGCCAGTTAAAAATATTTGCACAATAGATGTGTGTTTAATCATTGGTTGACATACAAGGAATTTGGAAACACATTTATCCATTATCCGAATAGCATGAAACACTGAAACAGTATGTACAGCAAAACTGCAGATAGGTGAAAATTCAGTTATTTAACCATGACGGTTAAGGTTTTATCACGAGTCAAGTTGCATGCTGGTGGCACTGGTCGGGGTAGCAGGGAAAGAGTGACAATCGGGTATGATACTTGATGAGGTGAAGGCATATATCTTTACTTCTGTAAACTAAAAAGAACAGACCACAATATTTCTTGTATCGGTTCGTCACCACTTATCATGTGTCTCCCGATTAAACATTTCAAATCACATAGCCTGGCTGAAATTCAGAGTACTTTCACACACTCAACTTTGCTAATTGATTTCCGGCAGACCATTCATATTACCTTGAGAGTCATGTGTAGGTGGAAGCGAAATAAAAATTCTTGAGCTATTCACATTGTCTTGTAATTTTGCATTTTTATCAAAAGATCTCCACTAAATATTTTTTGAAAACATCTCCACTAAATATTCCTAGCAGGACACATATAAACTGGAATCAATATTAATTGCACAAAATGTTTGTGATAGCTTCTTTTCATAGTATAACAAAATTGAGTGCAGACAAAATATAAAAAGAACTACAACACCAAAAAAGACATATCATCAAGCGCCTAGGACGCAAGATCAAACATACATGTAATTGAAGACCTTACAGTAAAAGTTGTGCTTTTAAAAACCGCTACGGTAGTGGTTTCCAAAACCGACAAAACCGGTCCGGTTTACCGAGGTTTTCGAGCGGTTTACCGAGTAGGCCGGTTTAGTAGGTTCGGTTTTATCGAAAAACCGGTCGGTTACCCCTACCGAGCCGCGGCGGTAAGGTCGGTTACCGCGGTAACCGACCGGTTTACCGCGAAATTGCAAACCCATGCAGTAGCTGATTGGAAATCGCGGCAAATAGAGACTTGGCTAGTTGCTTAGACCATGGTTCCCACTTCGCACAGGCACAGCAGCATGCGGCAATGCCTGTGAATAAGAGCGGCACCACCGCACCAAGCCAGCAACGGCCATGAGCTCAAGATTAAAGATCCGTCTTTTAGACATTTGATCGAGCATTTACCAAGCAGCAACCGTTAGAGGGTGAGTAGAGCAGCGGAAGGAAGAGGATGTCACCACCTGCAGTGGCTCCCCTATCAGGAATTCAGGATGGGGCATCTGCGTTGCAACGCGCTCAATGACTCATCAACCAGCAATCGGCGGGGAAGGGGATTGTCAGGTGGGTGCCCTCTCCTTGGAGCGCCAGGCCATTAGATTCGCAGATGCAGGATGAATTGAGATAATGATAACTGTGAGTGGTTCATAGAAATCAAATGTTCAAAAGAAATGTCTTTTCAGCTGTATCCATGATCTATACTCTGGAAAAATGTTGTTGCAGACCGGATTTGATCCATTATGTGTAATTCGTTGAGGTTGTGGGAAATGTTTTTTTATGAGGAAGAAAACCAATAGAAACAGGAGTAGTAGTGCAAACTAAGTAACAGGGGCAGAAACAATTTGCAATGAAAATGAGTGGAAATTGAACCATAATGTGTTTGTGATATTAATCTCGCCCATGGAATTATGACCAATTTGGTTAACCCAAAGGGAAGGTAAAAACATCATGATCAAGAAAAATAGGAATTGCTCTTGTAAAGTTCTAAGTCATCTGAAAATCATTGTCCTGGGGATCAAGGCAGAGCAACAATTATGAAGCCTCATCTTGTGCAGTTGTGCTTATGCTACTTCATCTCTTCGCCTAACTTTGCAAGCAACAATTTGTCTTGGTATTGACACTTAGATCTTAATAATAATAGGGGACTTTGTTAGCAAAGACATTGCACATTTTCTTCTTACTCTATTTCCTTTCTATTATTCCTTTGTCAAGTGTACTATCCTCAGTGTGTAAATTTTAGTCTCCAGTAGACAGTGCTTACTTACATTGAAACAAAATTAAGCGGTGTACAATTAAGTGTAACTTAGAATTACTTTTGAATTTAGATTACCTAGTATGATTTCATATGCAGCTCCTTCTAGAATAATATCTTGCCGCCATCAGCATAGTCCCTGCAAAATTTTGGATCAGCACCCGTTATCTGACAGAACAAGGAACTAGGATGCACATAGCAATGTAATAAAATTTGTTCATGTTTATCAGTAGCAGGCATATACAACAATCAGATACTTTATTTATCAGTTTTCAGTATGTTTTAAAAATAATAAACATTTTTTAATTAATTTGGTATCAGGAACAAGCTCAACAAGTGCTCCTGCAACATATGTTCTGCTCTTACACTATTAAATTTAACAAATGTGTCTTCCACTTAGAAGTAAGACAGGATAAAAATTGTGCCATATGCTACTTTTTTTAATAAACATATGCTACATTGACATTTCATCAAACAGGTAAGGGGCATGGAACCAAATGGGGAAGAAATGTCACAAATCACCATCGCAATTTGATCAATTTGGAAGATTATTTAGATTATCGATTGATTTAAATGTGGAAGGGAAAGAATAATTTACCTTTGTGGTAGGCTGCTAGTAGCCTAGTAGTAGTAACACATCGTAGATGAGTCTGCCGCTTGCGCTCCACAAAGATTGATAGATTATTGGAGGCTACTGAAACTGGAGCTGAGGATGAGAAGCGGCTGGGTCTAGAACTGCATGCGGGAAGGTGCTGCTGGAGCCGAAGGAAGCAGCACTCGTGCGAAGGCATCGTGCGCTGGTAGCGGCGGCGCTGTCGGGAGACAGGGTGACACCTACGCCCGCTTCATCGACCCTGGGGCCGGTCCCCGCGGCAGCAACCGGCGAATTGGAGACCGCGCTAGGTGCGGCCGTGTGGGATTAGGCAGTGGCCGAGCTGCAGCCTGCAGGCCGACGGAGGAGAGAGAGGGCGGCGAGCGGCGCGACAGGCGGAGAGGCGGAGGGGACGCGGGTTCGCGAGCGGCCGGGTTCCCTGTTTGACGGGCGAGACCCGTGATCACCACGATCGAACGGCGTGTAACGCGAGCTCGCCGGATCAAACGGCTAGCGGGTTGGCGGGTGACGTGGACCCGCTGCCCGCTCGCGAAATGACCCAGCTTTCGTATTGTAAGAGATGAGAAGCGGCTGGGTCTAGAACTGCATGCGGGAAGGTGCTGCTGGAGCCGAAGGAAGCAGCACTCGTGCGAAGGCATCGTGCGCTGGTAGCGGCGGCGCTGTCGGGAGACAGGGTGACACCTACGCCCGCTTCATCGACCCTGGGGCCGGTCCCCGCGGCAGCAACCGGCGAATTGGAGACCGCGCTAGGTGCGGCCGTGTGGGATTAGGCAGTGGCCGAGCTGCAGCCTGCAGGCCGACGGAGGAGAGAGAGGGCGGCGAGCGGCGCGACAGGCGGAGAGGCGGAGGGGACGCGGGTTCGCGAGCGGCCGGGTTCCCTGTTTGACGGGCGAGACCCGTGATCACCACGATCGAACGGCGTGTAACGCGAGCTCGCCGGATCAAACGGCTAGCGGGTTGGCGGGTGACGTGGACCCGCTGCCCGCTCGCGAAATGACCCAGCTTTCGTATTGTAAGAGATTGGTGTTGACAGGTTCACCAGTAGCAGTCAACGGCGGCTCTCCGTGCGCTTTATTTCAAAAGTTTTGGAATTTCAAGATTATATAAAGTGAGCATTTAAAATAAATTATAATGATAACGCTATACTCCACGACTATCTTTCATAACCAGGTGATACCCCTCGCGTTGCCGCAGGAATTTTCAAACAAAATTTAAGGTGAAATGTGAAAGTAGAAACATCAAAACGATTACATCGCGATATTCATCTGTAAACAATATTATATATGAAAGTATGTTAATTTTGTTGAGAGAGAACCATTTTTAAATGATTGATTCTACATGCATTTCAACTGCGAGAATTTTATTGTGTGCTACTCGCAAATACAACATGCTATTAGTCACAGAAAATCGACGACGACATAAATATATGGTTTGGTGGATGTTGACATGGTTTGGTGGATGTTGACATGGCTTATAGTGGATAGTGATATGACGTGTATGGGTTATGACGTGGCGCGTTGAGATGCAAGAGAAATCGTTAGTGGGTACCGACTATATAGTTTATATAGATTAAATTTTGAAGAGCTTTTTTAGGTGCTTTTGTAGTACCAGGAAGTACTAGTTGTTTTGATTTTCCCACTACTCAATTAATTAAAAAATTGAGTGGTTAGTATTAGGAAGTACTAACCGCGGTAACCGGTGTAACCAGACCGGATCCGGTTGCGGTTGTGGTACTCGAAGGCCCACAGCTCTGACTGGTCGACAACGGCGGCGAGCTCGTCGCAGCACCACAGCTCCAACCTGTGGAGTCACGCGCCGAGTGTGAGAGGGAGCAGCGTGTACGCCCGTCGGCAGACGGATTCGTAGACGAGACGGAGCCACGGAGGTCGATCTTGAGCGCGTCGCTGGCGTGGTGGGCGGCGTACGAGAGCCATCCGTCCACCGCCTTTGTGGCATGCTTTATGCGGAAGCCAAACTCGTCGAACGCGACGCGCGGAACATGCGCAGCGGCGGCACGGGGCCCGGTCGCGCTGGTGGATCGCAGAGCCAACGCCGGTGACAAACGCGAGACGAAGACGTAGCAAACTAGTAAGAACGAAACCAGGGCACGCCTCGAGATGATCTACGAGATGGACGTGGACCTCGAGGCCGGCCACTCATTGGCGTTGGGGACGACAAACGACACCACCCACCTCGTCGCCCTTGGCGGCGGCGGTGGCGGCACAGACGCCTTGATTGCTGCACATCGCGCTCCCAGCTCCAGTACGGGCAGGGGCGCTGTGAGTTCGGCAGCGGGGGTGGGCGGTCGCGTCGAGGCCACGGAGGGCTGCAGGAGCGCTCGCAACGTTGAGTACCACACGCAACAAGACAAGAGCCCCGCGCCGGCAAGGCCGGGCAGCAGGAATGGAGTAACAACGGCGCACTTGGTTCCCCCGGCCGGCAAGAGTAGGGATGAAAGCAGGAACGAGAAAATCCCGTACCGACATCGTATTCCGCATATACCAACCGAATATCGAATTTACAGAAAAAAAACGAAATCAGGAAAAAATACAAGAAATTGCGGCGGATGCGGTACCGGAATCGGTTGAGACAATTTCCCGACCGAATTCTCGGTTCCCACATTTTATCGGGAAAATCCCGCTTCCTTCCCGTATTGTTTCCCGCAATTAATTTAATATATTAATTTTTGCATTGGACCGTAGCTTTAAGCACGGTGGGATACACTCTGCGTCAAGCCGTCAAGCGCTCACCTGCTAGCTTGGGGGATTGGGGTCGTTTTTATAGCCATCCGCTCCCCCGCTTCCTCCTGCATGCGCGAGGTGGGACTAAATTAGATACGCCTGGCTGGCAGTGGCAGGCTTGCTCTGGCTGGCTATTGCGCTACTGCCGTTGCCTGTTGCTTTGCACTCGTGGGCCGCATGGGCCGTTAGCAAGGTACTGCCTGCTGTGTGCATGTATGCGGAGTGCGGACTGTGCCTTACTTGCAAATGGTACTATAATACTACAACTATTTGCCTACATACTATATACGATTGTTTCTATACTACTACTATTACATTTAGATGAACATTTAAAATGGCTACGCACTTGGTGTTCCCGTTTTCAAATATCGACTCCCGACCGTAATCGACATGCTCCCGATCGAATTATTTCGCTTCCGATATCCCGTATTTCCGATATCGTTTTCCCGACCGAGCTAAACCGAATTCGTTCCCGTTCCCGAATACAAATACGAAAACGAAAGTGGTTAAGGTGTTTTCCCGACCGTTCCCGACCGCTTTCATCCCTAGGCAAGAGGCAAGCAGCTAGCGGGTGCAAGCTATGCCAAATTATTCATATACCCTTTCAGAATTAAAAATATTAATTAAAGTTTGGTGTGGATTCCACCGAATTTGTACTTCTTTATACTTTCTCATAAAAACTTCCTGATACTTCCACCGTTGGATTTCGTGAGATGGACGGCTTTTATAAAACAAGCACTCTAAAATTTCTCCCGATCTGGTTGACTTTGTGCATTTCCCCCCGGAGTCGTGTGACTTGCGAGCCGTAGTGAACCTTTGAAAGTTTCGTATCAAATGTTGACATCACCAGCCCTGAAACGGAGCTACTCCACTTGTTTCTGTAAGCTGTATTCCGACAGACACCTCAGCAAATCTCGCACACACCGATCATTCACATCCTCATTTCCAAACACCTTGGCGAGCTCTTTGACCTTTATTCCCGAACACCTCGCCTTCGTCCACCACGACCCTCCTCAAGGCAGCTGCGATGTCGTTGGGCGTGAAGGAGCCGTCCTCCTCGTCTCGCGCCACCTCGACCCCTACCTTCTTCTCCACCAGAAGCCTCGCGTTGAGGCCCTGATCGAACATCAGCGGCAGCAGCACGAGCCTGACGCCGCGGGCGACGCCTTCGATGACGGAGTTCCAGCCGGCGTGGGTCAGGAACGCCCCGACTGATGCGTGGGCCAAGAGCCTGGCCTGAGGCACCCAGCCGCGGCAGACGAGCCCCCGGCCGTTGACCCGCTCCTCGAAGCCCTCCGGCAACCCGCTCTTCCCTTCGTTGGCATCGACCGGCGACCTGAATGCCCAGAGGAACGGCGAGCCGGAAGCCTCGAGGTCGAGAGCTATTGTCTGCAGCTGTGCGCTTGTCAGCTTGGCCTCGCTGCCGAAGGCCGCGTACACGACGGAGCCCGGCGCCTGCTTGTCCAGCCATTGCAGCGTCGCCTCGTGGCCGCCGACGTCTTGTGTGGGTGGTGGAGGGAACAGCCCGACCGGGATCACGGGCTTCTGGTGGAGCTCGCCGAGCAACTGCAGCCACTCCGGCTCGAACTCGGCGCTGCTCCGGATGCCCACGAGCTGGCTCCCTTCGATGCACTTGCCGAACCGGTAGCCTTCCGACACGCCGGAGTCGTCGGAGACATGGGCTGGCTCGAAAAACGCGCGCGCCTCGAAGCCGCGGTACGCGACGGTGGTCGGGAACGGCACGTAGTCGGGGACGCCCGTGAAGTGCTCCGGCTTCGTCCTGGCGTGCTTCCCGCGGCCCAGGAGCGCGCCCGGTGGGCCGAAGATGCTGAGCGCCGCGGCACCGAACAGGCTCAGGCACGCGCACGGCACGCCGTGCCTCGCCGCGGCCGCCGGCGCCCAGTACGGGGCGTAGTCGATGAGGACCCAGTCCGGCTTCCCCGGCGGCCCCGGGTCCTGCAGGATGTCCGAGAGCTTGGCGGCGAAGGCGGCATCGTAGGCCACGCGCAGGTACGGGCGTAGGTCGTCGGTGGGGAGGTCGATGCTCGCCTCGGCGTCCTCCGGCAGGCGCTCCACGCGCGGCAGCGTTACGTCCACGACGCGGACAAGGTCGGCCAAGTCCGGAGGGATGCGGATGAGCCGTTGAGTGTTCCTTGGCGTCGAGAGGAGGGTGACACGGTGGCCCTGCCGAGCTATGCGCTTGGCAAGCTCGGTGAAGGGGAGGATGTGGCTGAAGGCCAGCCATGGCAGCATAAGAACGTGCATGCTGGCGTCCCGTCTGCGAGGCTTTGGGAATGGAAGGCAAAGTTTTTGAGGAGAATTGGGGAGATGGATGCCCTGTTTTTATTGGTGTCTAGGAGCACAGTCGTATTCGTCCAGCTCCGAAGAGTTCAGTTTCAGTTTGAGGACGTCCTCACTCATCAATATGAACTTTGAACTATCCTCATTTACTCTGGCTAAACATGTCCGAACAAATCATCAGTCTCTGTCTGGTTGTATCATGGATGATGCAATCATGCAGATCTGTTTCGCCACACCCTCACTGGCCAGTCACCACATCCGGATTCAGGCGACTGTTCCCAAGGGCACCCACAATGTTGAGAAAAATAGTCATTATAGACCCTTACGGCCCGGCTCATCATTGTGTGACTGGTCTTTATAGTAGTCCTTTACTTGTGGCTACCATAGTCATAATGACCGGCCATAAGAATAAAAAATCAATATTCTCTCTCCCCTCTTGCCATCTCCCACCCATGGCCACTTGCTGTAGCTGCCACTCCTGCTACCATTAACTTGTAGGACCCACGTTTATGGTTCATCCTTGGCACAACATTGTGGCAAAGAAACAGATTAGACTATCTCCAACAAGGCCAGGCAAAGGCATAAATGGGTCGCAACAGTGGTTTTGGGTCTTGAAAATAGCTTCCAACGGGTGACCCAAACACCCTACGCATTTTGCAAGCCAGCCCCAGCGAGATGCAAAAAAGCATCGCTCTCTCTCCTCTATCCAGGTCTCCTCCGTCCGTCTCTCTCAGCCAAAATATCTGGGTAACTATTGTTTTGGGTTCTCTGTTGGAAACGAATACTTTTAGGTCTGCAACACTTTTGCTGTGCAATACCGAAACCATCAAATAGGTCTTTTATTTGGGTAGGTATTGTCAGAGATAGTCTAAAAGACTACTAATGTGGGTCCTATGCATAAAGACTATTTGGACCATATATTTTGCTGATGCCCTTAGGCTGTCCGCACCGGAGACTGGACCTGGACCGCAACGCGAACTGCAGTTCACTTTTTCCGTTTATTTCCTTGCAGCGGGGGACGGTAAAACGGCCTGGACCGTTCCGTTCGACTGCCCCGTCGCCAAATCCAGAGTCGGACGGGACGAACGGTATCACGCCTCCCGCGGTGCCTGCCCCCAACCACCATGCCTTCGCGCGGATGCTCGGAAGGGAAGAGAGGGAAAGCAGATGTCCGGCGCCCAAAGCTCCACCACCGTCCACGCCACTGCTGCCACCACGACGTGGAGCTCCTCTGCGGCCGGCCGAGAGAGAGGACACAGCCGTTGGTGTCCCGAATCGAGCCGCCACCGTGGAGCTCCTCCGCCTCCGCCCACCCGCTCGACCTGCTTCCCCTGCTCCCTCCTGCGCCCGAAGACGGAGAAGAAGGTCGCACCGGATGTTGAGGCCGCACCGGAGGTGCCGCCTACGTGCCCCGCGCCGCCGGCAATGGATGCGACCGAAGGGGCAGGCGACTGGAGGGAGAGACGGGGCAGCCGCCGCGCGAGCAAGGAGGAGGTCGCGGTCGGCCACGCCTGGGGAGCTGCTCGCCGGCCGGGGAGAGGGCGGGCGCCAGGGAGGGAGAGGACGCCGCCGGAGAGGGCATGAGGTCGGAGAGCAGGGGGGCGGCGCGATCTTGCCGCCGCCGGATCTAGGCCGATGCGGAGAGAAAGAGGGGAGAAAAAGAGGGGGAGAGAGAGACCGGAGGGGAGGAGAGAGACCGGTGGGTCCCACGGCGGTTGGTTGGTATGGAGTTTGAGATATAGAGGTCGACGGGTGCAGAAAAACTGGTACTGAACTGGAAAATATTGATGACTAGGCGGGAATATTCCTTTTAGGGGTTGGATTTGGAGGTTGACGAGTGCGGACAGCCTTATCTCGCAGCTTTGTTGGCGGATTCGATTGTGGATACAACTGGCGACCGGGAAGGAACTGCTCTGCAGTGCAGTACTGCAGAGTGCAGTGGGAACTGTCCCTCACTACTGCAGAGGAGCGCTGTCATGCGGACGATAATTGGTAGTGCTGTGGCCGTTACATTGAAGATCGGATTAGTTTAGTTTATTCGGAATCCCGCTTCTCGGAGAAATCAAAAGTGCATATCTAATCTCAATCAATTTTTCTCTCGCCCTTTTTGTAACATTAGATGAAGTGATATGGCTTAGGAATTCAGTATCGAAGTGGACAAACAAATAATTCTGAGAAAGTAAGTTTGACAGATATTAAGAAAAAAAAGAAACAAATTGGGCTATTTTTTGAAAGAGTAAAATACACCGGAGGTCCATCAACTTGTAAGGAGGTGTCACTTAGGTCCATCAACTCTCAAAATGTATTTCTGGGTCCATGAACATGTTGAGTCATTCACCGCAGGTCCATAACTATCCAGATATGCTTGTACTGGTGACATGACATGATGACTTAGCTCAAGAAGCATATTCTAGCTAAGGCATTTCAATGAGTAGGTTACAAATGGGCGACACATATACTTAGACATTCCTTGGGTTGAATAACGGTAGCCTCCTCGCGTGTATGACACGAGTAGGCTGCTGTCATTTAGCACCGGAAATATCAAACATGTGTCACTCATAAGCTGCTGGATGAAATGACTCAATTAGGATATGCTTCTTCTAGCCAAGTCATCATGTCATGTCACCAGTAGAAGCATATGTGAACAGTTATGGACTTGCGGTGAACGACTTAACAAGTTTATAGACCTAAAAATGCATTTTCAAAGTTGATAAACCTAAGTGACACCTTCTACAAGTTGATGGACCTCCAGTGCATTTTACTCTTTTTGAAAAGACTAGGTTCATGCCCGTGCGTTGCTACGGGTCCAAATATATATAATACAATACATGTAACATTCAATAAATAAAACTGTATAGTACGAAAGTAATGCCAATAAATCATAATACTGAATTTCAATATACATGTATATTGGCATCTACGCACAGCATTCAATATAACAATAACAATATGATAACAATAATTTCCCTACATCATCTCACCCATCTATCATATTTTTCTTCCTATGATGCGCGACAGATAATATTTAACGATGGTAGGTAGATTTTTCCTCCAGACATTTGCTTCATGTGTCAAAAGATTGATGAAGAAATGACACCGCATCTTAATAGCATCCTATATGTAAGACCACATCGAATTTATCATACATTTTGGTAATCATAATAGAACGTGCAGAAAGTACATTTACTTACCGTACAAATGTTCACATTTTTAGCATTATCCCATCCCGCCATGTATTGCATAATATGCCATGGACTCAAAGATCTGTGTTATAAAAGTTGTCAGCTATATCGAAGTATGACATATATTTTAAGATCTGTGTTATGCAAAGTTTAGGTTTGAGGTGGTATTACCCGTCAGTGTCTTCCGCAATCCCTTCTGCACACTCAAATTTGAATTTATGAACATCCACCCATGCATTAGGATTAAGTTGTCTAAATGCAGACTGAAAATGTAGGCAAAACCCTACAATCGGTATTGCATAGGCTTTATAGGGAACATCTAAAGCATATTCAGGAATAGGCTTAGGGTCAATGACAAGTTTGTTCTGCTCCATGTCGAGTACATAAAGCACATATGACGTGGCGCCTCTCCATGGCAAGAGAAACTGCAAATCACATAGTATTAGGACCACAAAAGATAATTACATATGCAAGGGAAAAATAACAGCCAGATTAGTACTTACATATCTGCAACCTACTACATCATATTGTACTATTTCCCATCCTCCAATCGCTTTACCCAACTCTTTAGCAGTGAATGGTTTACGGTACTTTTCGCCACGCAGTAGATCCAACGTTAGCTGATGCGCAGTACCGCAAGATCAATATGATCAAAATGCTTACAAATAGACTATATATATATGTGTGTGTGTGTGAGAGAGAGAGAGAGACTGTAATCATGAAAATAAACTTACACAGAAGCGCAGATCCATGTTATGTTTGACAACTTTTTTGTTGTGCCATTTCATTCCTTTAGCCTCTCTATATGCGAGAAACCGAACACCAAGGTTGAAAAAGCTTTCGGGCATGGATGCACCTCGTTTCAACAATGTCTGTAGTTCGCTAAGTTTATGCACAATCTTGTACGGGCAATCACTTCTTACCCAGACCATACTGCAAAACAACAGATGAAGATGATGCATACATAAGAAACGTAATAAAGGGCAACTCCAGCCGATCTCTCAAATTCGGACTCCTACTTATTCATATGAGGACCTCTAATATGTATTTGAGGCCTCATTTTTCTTCCAACTCCAACCTTCCAACCTAATTCTCATATATCCCCTTACTTCCAACTAATTTTCCTTTTCTATTTCTTTCTTACGCGTGGACCCCACCTGTCGGCAACTGTTTTCAACCACACAACCCCCTCCCCTCCCTCTCCTCCCGACCCACCCTCCTCTCTGTCTCTCTCAGTCTCTCTCACGGTCTCTGCTCCCCCTCTCAAATCGTCGTCGCCCCCATCCTCCACCCTCCCCGTCGATGGCCTCCACGGGCGCGGCCGGGCGCGGCCGGGCGCGGCCTCCTGGGCGGACCGGCGCCGGCCACGGGCACGCCTCTGGGGCGGACCGGCGCAGGCCACGGGCGCGGCCGTGAGGCAGGGAGCCGGCGGACCACGGGCGCGGCTGCAAGGCAGGGTGGAGAGGCCACCAGCGGCGCGGGGACGAGAAGGCCGCTATCCGGCCCCGATGGAGGCGGCCGCGGGGACGTGGCGCCGTCGGCCCCCATTTCCACGGATAAGGCGGGTCGCCGACGACCGATCTACAAGGTACGACCTCCGCCTCTCTCTCCCTTGACTGCATTACCTCTCCCCGGATGGCGCATGGAAACTCCCGTGGTGGCGCGGCAGCCTGGTGGTTGGCACTGTGACGGGATGAAAGTTCGGGTGAGGGCCTCCCACAAGTGAGAGTCTGAAGGGGGAAAAATGAGAGCTCCTCGTCGTTCGGGGGTGGGATGAGAGGTCCGGTAGGGGCTCGGTTGGAGTTGCCCTAAGCATAAACTAACAAGCAGTAAGCGTACTCTTCATTGATTAAAACAGTAATAAACTAACAAGCTTACTCTTCATTGATTAAAACAGTAAGCTTACTCTAATTGTGCAGGGTAATAAAATAACAAGCAGTAAGCTTACTCTAATTGTTTAGTGGTAAACAGTAAGCTTACTCTAATAAAAACAGTAAGCTTACTCTTCATACTACAAATTAGTTAGTGGTAAACAGTAATAAACTAACAAGCAGTAAGCTTACTCTAATTGTGCAGGGTCGTCAATTGATAAGATGTAATTACAGAAAATCTCGGTTAACTCATCTGTGTTCAAGGGCCAGTCCTTGTAGTATTCAAGAACATTTTGCTCTTCGTGGTCAGTATCTGTATTGATTTTCATCGTTTTTAGTAAAGTTTCAAGGCAGCTCATGGGTTTCCTCTTTTCTCTGGAATGTTGAATCTCTCTAGGATCAATAATTAGACAGTCACTCTCAGATCCCATGTTCTCACGTGCCTTCCTGTTTCTTTCATCCTTCTCCCTTGACATTGCTGCATAACGTTCTTTATCCCTCTGCCTCTTACGATCATTGGAAGCCGATCCTTCTTGCAGCCCCTCTACCAAATCTAGGTTAGACCACAGAAAAATGAAGATGCATGTTGCGATGTTATTTGAATTAAGAATCATTACCTGTTCGATATGTATTTGAGATGTCCCCAAGAGGGATACCAGACCGTCTCGATGGTGAGTGGTGGTCCATGGGCAGTAACAAATTATATCGTCTTGTTAACTGAACTACACATAAAAAAATAATAAGCATGCTTCTGTAATATGAAACAATTGTCCCAGTCAGTGCATTCCAATTTCTGAACCCAAGAACTGTGTTACTAAATGAATTTAAAGCAAGAAGTACCTAAATGGTAAGTACTTTGCCTAGAAACACTCAATGCCTATCCTAAAAAAAGCCTGACCTTTCAAATACCTGGTAACAGTTGGGTTTTTTATTTTAAAAAAATCATAAACATTGTTAGCAAAAGTTAACTGAACTACACATAAAAAAACAATAAGCATGCTTCTGTAATACCAACGCTATGTCTCAGAGTTGATGATTAAGATACTTGGAACAGATAATATGCAGAGATATTGGATCCAACGAAACTGACCTTTTTGTCAAAGAAGTCACTGCCTTGCACAATGCCACAAATTTGGGTGGGACAAAAAAGACCTAAAATAATAGAGTTTCAAGAACAAGCAAAAATTTGAAAGCAAGAATTTATCAGATCAAAAAATCACTCTTTCAAGAACGAGGAAGATGGTCAATCTATAAACATGCTTATCATCACAACTTTCTAATTGGCAGTAAGAAGACTGATGATTTAATATAAGATGTTCTGTCACGACATTTCTAAAAAGGGGAAAGGAACAGACAATTCATATACAATGAGGAACAGACCATTCATATAAAATGATTGTAGAAGCATGTGAGGAAGAACCATTGGTTCAAATAACAAAAGCAACAACATAACTGGGTTAAATTAAGCTAAATATTTGAGGAAGCATCACCTTGCAAAAATAGGGCTATTTAAGGACCATGATATTATAGGTAAGCATGAATCATTCTTAGGCTGCCCACTTGCTATCGCATTACATATTATCACAATTGTAGAGGGAAGGGAAAAGAAAAAAAAAGTTACAATTATTAATGTGTTTAATCAACAGGGAACAAGCAGCAAGGGCTATGAACACACACACACACAAAGAGAAAAGATTCCAGTTATGAAGTGGAGGATCAGCAAACCTGTATGCGTATTTCCTTGAAGTTCTTCACTGGTTCCAACTCCAGCTTACAACAAGCATGCTACTGTAAATGAAACAACGGTCATGATTAAGATATTAGGAACAGATGGTCCAGAACTGATTTGGTCTGTAAACAGATGCATTGGACCATCAAAGGAAAATGCCTGAAGCAATCAACAAGATGTCAGTAGTGCTAATAAGAAAAGATATTTAATCCAAGTACTTGTTACTGAAGATGCAATGCTGAAAATTTTGAAATAATCAGTCACTATCATATCATTACCCACATCGATAAGGAAAAAAACATAATAGCATTGGGCCACATGTACAGAGAGCACATTTCGATGTGTCGGGGCAATCATCCGCAACTTGCTGAACTGAACAGATAGAAGGCATGGACAACCGTGCTTCCATAACATTCAATTTCTGAATATGCTCCAGATTTGTTTGTTCTTTCAGACCTCCAGCTAACAAAAAGCAAGCATGGCTAATGAATACAAGTACAGCTGCATAGTACAGTAACTTTTTGGATTCCAGATTGCTTATTCACAGTTGGCTTTTTTCAACACCTTTTTTTTCCAAATGCTCGTCAACCAACAAAAAAAAGAAGACACTAAAATGTAACATAACTCACTAATTAAGTTTGGGGGTTGCTCGCCCCTTCCACTGTCATGGCCAACTGGTCCCTTTGAAAATTCTACACAAAGAAAGTCGTCCTTTAAGGAGGGTGGGATGTTTATTTATTTTTCAACTATATAATTTTGCACCCACAGTTATTTTCCCATTTCCATTATATGTAATATGTGGCCATCCTTCTTTATACTGGTTCACATAACAAAAGCAACAAATTAACTGGGTTAAATAAATTAAGCTAAATATTTGAGGAAGCATCACCTTGCTAAAATAGGGCTAGTTAATGACAATCATATTATAGAGTATGATCCACGTGATCCATCTGTGTTTTCCACTAATTCTATAGAGCCGTCTCCTTTTTCATCAATTATCAGAAACTAATGGATACGGAGAGGCTAAGGCGATTTGCAACTACACCGGTGATTGGCGCGGCAAGGAGATCGGCTGGGGCGGTGAAACAGAGGAGGAGGTCGAGAGGGTCCTGCAGATGTGCTTACCGACGAAGGACGCGATGCAGTAGCCGGCGCGGCGGCGATGCTCCTGCCCGAATTTGAGGCGGCCGGTGATGTTGGTCGGCACGGGATCCGCGACACGGCGGCACTCGGGTGGATCTCCGACCGCAGGGGAAAGTGGATCACCGGCGGGGGGGGGGGGGGCAAGAGGGCGGCGAGAGCGGGGGGGGGGGCGAGAGGGAGGATAGGGCTGCTTGGTAGGGGACGGCGGCGGCGCGGGAGGGAGCCGAGGGCGACTTGGTGGGGAACGGCGGCGGCGCGGGAGGGACGGCAAAGCTGCGGCGGGCGGAGGTGGTGCGGCAGATAGCGGACGATGCACAGCAGGTGGTGGCGGACGGCGAAGGGCCGCGCACGGCAGACGGCGGAGGGCATGGGGAAAAGCGGCGCACGGCGGACAACGAAGGGCGTGACGCAGGCCGGACATCGGAGGGCGGCGCACGACGGCCGACAGAGGGCGGGGCGGTGCAGTCCGGCGATCGCACGCGGGGAGGCGTGGATGGCGGCGACGTGAGGAGGCGGACACGCGGAGATGGGGATTGGCGGCGCAGTGGATTGGATTGGGGACCGGAGGGAGGGAGGGAGGGAGGCGCGGGATTAGCAACGGAGCGGACGGACGTGGGACCAGAGAGAGGCGCGGGGCGAAGCGGATGCGCGGGCGGACGCACGCGAGAGCGGAAGAAAGTACTAACGGGTTTTTTTCTCCTCTTCATACTTTTTAGGAGTAGAGAAAACGGCGGAGCAACTTCAGCCAACTGAAGGAAGAAAGGATCAATGACGATGTCAGGCGCCGTTTATAAGTTATACAAGTTGACGCTAGCGGGCTTCAGCATACAAAAAAACAAGGAAAAGGCTAATGAGCACGTGGACCGGGCTCAAAACACTTGTAAGTTCAAAAATAAGATGGGCCCAGTGACTTACGAAAATCTTATTTGATAATGGGCCAGGTCTGAAAGCGAAAACTAGCCCACAATCATGAGAGTGAGTACTTCGGACTTTTCGCCCAGTATCTAAATTCCGTGACCAATAGCACTCTGACATTTTTCCAGTCGTCCTGAATTGCCTGCCTCTGTCGACCGTCGTCATCGTTCCAGTCGTCCTTCACATTACCTACCGCCTGCATGGCTGCATGCCATCTTTGGACCAGCGGCACCATCGCCGTCGCGCTCCCGCCCAACAGTCCTCACCATCGCTAGGCTGCCATAGGCTTTGTTCCCTCTAAAACCAAAGAATTAGAGGGAGTCTCGTCAGAGTCCGACCTATAAATCCACGCAACAGAAGCTATATCGGAGGTGAAGAACTCTAAATCAGGGCAGATCTTTGGTGCGGATCAGGTCCATGGAAATGCTGCAGTATGAGTAAGCATTCCCATTTTCTTTTCGCAACCATCCTTTGCTCAGGTGATTTGGCTAAATGTGCATGCCGCACACAGTGACACAGACCCTCACGACCATCCTTTCGCAATCATCCTTCATCGGGCACCATTTCCCAACCATCCTTTCAGGATTTATCATAGTTGAATCTGACTTCAGAGACTATGGTAAATGTTTCCCGTCTTAACATCTTTGCACAAATCATAGTGCCTGAATTGAACAAAACACTCAGAAGATTACATCATCCTACACTAATTCGGTGACCAAGCAAAAAAGCTCTGCTCAGAAATCTCAGATGGGTTCCTCTTCCGCAGGCACAATCTGATGCCTCGCATGGATGGAATGGAACTAATAAGAAAAGAATGAATCAATAGGAAAAATGTGGCCTCGTCATGAAGGGTAGAGCCCCAAAAATGTCGGCGACAGGCAGGGCGAGCTCCTCCAGGTCCTGGAGTGCAGCTTGAGCACCTCGTGCGCCTTCTCCTTGGTCCTCACCCCGCACTGCTCCGACCGCAGCGCCACACACAGCTTGACCACGACGCCGGACTGCGCCATCTCCTGCAGCACGGCGGGCGTCGCGGCGTGCCGCGCCACGGACCGCAGCACACGCACCGCCCGCTCGGTCGCGGCCTCCGACACCCGCAGCACCTTCTTCCCCACCACGGCCAGCCCCGCCGCGTGTGCGACGAGCTCGGCGCGGCCCTCGGCGCACGTGCACAGCCGGTCCAGCGCCGCCAGCGCCAGCTCGCAGACGAGCCTCTCGGGGTCGTCGAGCAGGAGGTCCACGAGCGCCGGCACCGCGCCCGCGCCGACGATCTTGACCCGGGTCCGGCCGTACGGGCAGAGTGCGGCGAGCGCGTGCAACGCCGCCTTGGTGGCGCGCGTCGAGATACGGTCGCGGATCACCCGGACAACCTCGGCGAGAAGCTCCTGGCTCAGCCCGATCACCCACGCCGGCCAGGCCGCCTCCGAGAGGGACCTCACGAGCAGAGTGGCGTTGGCGCGCGACTTCAAGTTAGACGAGCGGAGCACGGCCGTGAGCGCCTCCCCGAGGTTGCTGTGCCTGGCCACGACGCCGGCCAGCTCCGGCTCCGGGATCCGGAGCGACGCGAGGACCCCGACCGCCTCCTCGCGCGCCGTCGAGCACGCGTTGCCGCTGCTGACGACGCGAGACAAGACATCGAACACCCCGTCCTGCGACTCCAGCACCGCCCGACTATCCTCGCAGTCGGCAACCAGCTCCCGCAGCCTCTTGAGCGCCTCGACCCGCGCCGCGGCGGCGTCGGTCAGGAGCGCGGCCACCTCGTCCCCCGACGCGGGCGCCCGAAGCGCGGCCAAGTCCTCGTCGTCCACCTCGGCCCCGGGGGAGAGCGACGTGAGCCAGGCGTGGATGAGGCGGCGGAGGGTGTGGTTGGGCGTGAGCTGCGGCTGCGGCGGGAGCGGCACGCGCGTGACGGGACAGGATCGGCCGCCGGCCGGGGCGGGCGCGGCGAGCCAGCGCGAGATGGCGGCGCGGTCGTAGGAGATGCCGGTGGGCAGCGTGACGGGGTCGCGCATGAGCTGCAGCGAGATGGGGCAGAGGAAGTGGGACGGCACCTCGGCGGGCGCGCTCGCCATTGTCCGAGACGGTCGACCGGGTGGGTTTGAGTTTGACGAGAGCAGGTGTGATGTGAGGCGGAAGGAAGCTTTATAAGTTGCTCACCGCTCGGAACGTGGGCGGTGGTGGGCTGCCGCTGCCGGCGAGCGTTTGCTTGGGAGTTGACACTTGAAACTTCCACGGGGAGAGGAGGGAGGACGGTGAGCGCGGGCGGTCGTCGACGGTTAGTTTTTAAAGGCGCGGTGCCCGGGATTCCGTCTCGTTCCGGTGGTGTTCACATGCGTCGCATCACATGCCCCGGTGCGTTTTGTTTACTCGCCCCCCGCGGTTGGGTTGGGTCACACCGTCAGTGAGACCCGGAGCCGTGGTGCTCTTCCGGTTTAGACCCTTGGGCCATTGCAAATTACTCCTGAGGTCTACCCGTTCTTTGCTCTTGTTGCCTGTTGCCTACTTGCCTCTCTTGGTAGTATGTTAGCAAGGCTGACTTCGGTGAGCCAACAGTAACATATAGCATTGAAGAGTTTAGCTTTCCTCGGACTTTTTAGTTTGAAATATTAGCAGAGGTAGCGAGCTGTGTGAAGGGCGTATACTCTGAATTTTCTTCGCATACGAAAGTTTTGACCCTATATGTTGTTGTCTATCTAGTTCTATGAATAAGTCCAAGATTTTGTAATTCTCAAAAAAAAAGTCCAAGATTTAAGTGAGATGGGCTAACCCTGTTTGCCGCGCGGTAGTGTTCGATGAATAAGTCTATGAAGAAAACCATCGATGTTAAGTTACAAAACTTCTTATATAGAGAAATTGAAGCTGCTAGCTACATACTGGAGGTTGTACAAAACTTTCCTACTTAGTACAAGTAGGGGGCTAGGGGTGATGTTCTTTTGTCCATGTCATCCTTTTGGGCAGCTCATACTTATCTCTTTTTCTTAACATCATTTGTTCCACTATGATCATACGTGGAGTATGTTTGATTTGTCATCATCAATTATGCATGATATGACGATTTCGTAGTAGCAAACTAACACTCTTCGTTGTTAGTGTCGCCCCCACGTATATAAACTCCGGTTTGACCCAAAATACGTATGAAGCGACGTTAGAGTCATTGCTTTGAATTGTAATCCAGCAGTAGCTGTACAAAGCACGATCACTGGTGCGGTGGTGCCATCCGTAGCGGTTAACCAGAGCCATCGGCTGACCCCGCTCCAATCTTGTTGGAAAGTCAGCCACTGCACCCGGGGTTGTTCCTCCGAATAAGCACAAGCCCAGGCGTCATTTCGCAAACACACGCCTTTGCAATGGAGATGGATTATTGGACGAGCGAGTGGGGAGGCTCGACACGGTTGACCTGGACAACGTTGAGATTAACAAAATGCCGAGAAAGTCAGACGTCTAGCCATCGGCGGCTGGCTCTGCTCTGTTAACGCTTTTTGTTTATTCAGACCGCTGAGACACTGCCATGTTCCAGCTCTAGAGATGTGCGCACCCTGCTGCCCGCAGTTTTGGATCAGGTATCCGGTGTGGTTGCGGTGTCCGTTCTTGACCGCCAAATTTTGAATTGTTTTGTAATTTATCGCTCACCTGACCGATCTGAACATCTATCTGATCTGTTTGTGCCAGCCCATTGCTTGGTTTTTTAGTCACCAATCCTCAGAATCTTTCGTTGGCTTTCCTCTATCTATGGCTAGAGCCTAGCTAGGATATGATCTATCTTATTCTTGTGAAGCTGGAAGTTTTCATTTGGACGACATGAATTTAGTACAAATTCATTTGCTTTGTGATATAGGAATAATGGATTTATGAAAAGGTGAATCCAGTCGTAGCTAGGAACAAGGCATACCACTACTATGATCAACAAATAATTTGTCTTTTCCTTTCGCCAGAAAAACAAAGGACAGACAATATTATATCGCTGGTCTTCGAAACTGGTTGGAATAATAATGAATGCTAGCTCAACTGCTGAAAATGAAACCTGGATCTAGCTAGTTTGGACCACGTAGGCACGTATACAGCAATTATTTGCTGGTTCCGATCGTAATCTGACCTTAATAGTCTTACCTGCACATTAGTACAGAAATTTATTATTATACGTCAAGTTTGGCTCACCGTTGAGGTCGATCCATCTGGGGTTGTTCCATCTCCATGCATGGTTTTGTCAAATCTAGGGGTAGATATGATGTAGATCAGTACGTGCATATACCATCAGACATCATCAGTTGGTTCAGTTGGGGCGACTTCAGAGACAACTTGAGAGCAAGAGATCCCACAGTACTTTCCCATTGCAGCTCAGATCAAAAGATTGTTACCACTCCAATGATACACGCTCGTGCGAGTCATGTGCTCGGAAGTTACCCATGTAACTTACTTTCGTTCGTGCACTTCATTAGATCAAGTAGCATACACCTGATGTCAACGATATTCTATCATATAGGTCTCGAGGGAAACTCCTACCCCAACGATCGATAAAGAAGTGTTTGAATTCCTAAGCAAAAGAATCGTCATCGATTACTATATATTCCCTCGACCGCTGAATTTGCTGCTGTAGCAGAATTCGTGGGTGGTGATGTTGAGGATGAACAATTGCCAGATGGATGGATGGTGCCGACTGGTTATTCGATGGAGTTGACCTTGTGTCGAGCTCGAGGTGCGCGCGCGAGCCCGCGAGGACGACGGAGAGAACATGATTCCAAATTCCCATGTGGATATGATCGTTAGGCTGATCGCCGTAGTAGTAGTGCTTGTTGTCGAACGCCGACATCGCAATCGCATCGTCGTTTACTTTTCGCCTTTCGTTCCTTTATTCCTTCCTCCTTTTATTTTCTTATTATCATCACTCCTACTACGCACACTGCTACAGACCTACAGTATATCGTTTCCTTTGGGAAATTGCATGGGAAAGTCGCCTTTTCCGTCGGCGTTTTGTACGAGTGGGAACGCGCGCGGCGTTGACCTTGCTAGTAGCTTTCGCCGTCACCGAGTTTGAGCATGTGGAGAAATCGATCGCGCCTCGTGTACGTGCTGGCTTGGTAGCATGCATGTTTCAGTTTGCGAAAAGGCTGACCAGTCAGTGTGCGTCGCCGTCGAAAGATGGCCAGTAGCGGTAGCGGTAGACATCAGTGTTGGATGCGGTAAGACCATCCGCACCGGCACCTTTATCCCTCTCCTGGAGGAGAGGGATGCCGTTTTTCTCCGTGCAGCGGGGACGGGAGAACCCACGCTATTTTCCCGTCCCCCTCCCGTTTCCTTCGTATTCGAAGGGATACGGGAGCTCCTCCAGGGAGTAGGCGCGGGCCCCACGCATGCTATCTCCTCTCTCGCGCCCATGCTCGGAAGGGGCGGAGGGAGCTCGGGGGGAGGGAGCAGGGGCGGGCAGCGCCCCGCACTGCGCCGGAACGCAAAGACGAAGATCTCCGCGGCGAGGCAGAGGAGGAGCATAGCCGAGGAGGCCGTGCAGCGCGGCGAAGAGGCGCCGCCGCCGGAGTTCTGGCCGTCCCCCAGCCTCGGCTCCTCCGCCGGCCTCGAGGGCACCCCGCCCCGCCACCGAGCCCGGCCGGCGCACGCACAAGCAAGTGAGGTGGTGACGGGCGTGCGTCCAGGGGAGGCGTTGCGCCGCCGCCGCCGGAGGTCCGCTCCCCCGCTCGAGGACGTTGGAGATGGAGCTCGCCGGTGGCTGCTTCCGCTGGAGCTAACCGCCGCGTCACCCCTCTCCTTCCCCTGCTTTCTCCTCCGCGCCGTCGAGGGAGGAAAGAAGCCCGCCGTCACAGATCGAGAGAGGGGCGCCGGCGAGGTCCAATCGGAGGAGAGGGGCGTCGGATCCCGCCGTGGCCCCTGCTCCCGCGCACCGACGAACTCGCCGCGCCTCCTCCACCGCCACGGAGGAGCCCAACGCGAACCGAGGAGATGGTGCCGCGCCGTCCGGGGCCCGCCATCGCCTTGCTCTCCAACGCCTGGATCCAGCCGCCTCGCCACGGCCTAGATCGACGCTGGCGCTTGGTTCTCCGCGGCACCGGCGAGGTGGGCCACCGTCGGAGGGAGCAGGGATGAGGGGGCGGCGCGATGGCTAGCAGGGGAGATGGGCGGCGGTCGGCGGAGAAGCAGAGGATGGGGTGCGTGGAATGGGAGGCCGGTGGGGTTGGGTGGGACCGTGGGAGGGGAGGGGAAAAGAAAAGGTAGTGTATGACAAGTGGGCTCCACTGATGTTAGTTGGGATGGAGTGAAGATATAAAGGATGACGAGTGCGGAAGAATGAGATATAAAGGAAGGAATCTCGCTGACCAGGCGGGAATATTATGTTTTGAAGGAGGTGATAAAGGATGACGAGTGTGGATGGTCTAAGGGCGTGATGCGTCCATAGTTTCAGTCGTATAATCTTGGAGCTCCTGTGGTTGGTGTTTCTTTCTGTACGAAACACTTTGATGAGTTGGGATCCTTTGATTATTACACTGTGCTATCCTGACGTCGAGTGAATACCTACCGACCAGAATTTTGTTTTCTCATAATAATAAATACGGTGGAGAAATAGAGGGGGCTTTTATATGCCTTGTGGAAAATAAGAGTTGAAACTTCTAGCTTACTAAAGCCCATCTAAACCTATTCACACCCAAATTTGGCAGAGCTGGGCACACAAGTCAAACCAGTGTTGTTACGTTGCTCAAAAAGCGATTTGGACTTCACCATTGGATAGATCTTGTCGAGTAAATCAAGACTCATATATAGAACTGTTGACACCGGATTTTAACCAAATCCAGAGTCAAATAATCTTGGCTTTGTAATCAGCAGGAGAAGAGATGGGCAAGGAAATATCAGCCGATGAAGTCAGCACACTAACACAGAGATTTGTTTTACCGAAGTTCGGATTCACCACCGTGTGAATCCTAGTCTCCGTTGGGTGCTTCTCCTACCGAAGTCGGGTTGCATTCAACCCTTTCCCCGATCCACTAGATAGCTTCTTCCCTTAAGGAGGCGAAGCACGACCTTCACAAACTGTCCCACAGCTCACCACACCTTGGGGAGCTTGTGGGTGACGCCTAGCCGTCTAGGAGGCAAGCCTCCAAGAGTAACAAACGCTTCACACGAGCTTGACGACGTCCAACAGTGCTTAAGGGATTCAAGTGCTCTTGAATTGCTCACGAAGGCTTCTCTCTACCATCCAACTCACTAAATCTATCAAAGATCGAACAACTTCACCAAGAGGGGTTGGGGAGAGCTAGAATGACTTTGGCTTAGTAAGGAATAGCAAGGAAGCACACCAGCAACCTTAGGAACAGCAGCTTGCAACAGTGGGGACCAGGGGTATAAATACCCAACTCCCCAAAAACTAGCCGTTGCAAACTTCAGTGAAAACCGGTGCCGCCGAGTTCCCAAACTCGGTGCCACCGAGATTTCAAACAACTAGCCGTTGGTTCGGCTGACACAAAACCGGTGCCACCGGGTTTGACACAGGGTCAAACCCGAAGACGTGTACGTGTGGTTTTTGTGTCTCTCTCAACTCACATGGGCTACTTGAGCACTGAGACATTTTCAAGACTCCTTGTGATGCATCCCTCTAGATAGTATGACGTACCTATACTCAAGATCAAATATAAAAGCAATATTAAAACTCTTGAGCTTCATCTTCAAGAATAGCCATACTTGATCAATATATCCACTTGAGAGATCCATCCATCATGTAAGGAATCGGATGCTCGTAGCCTAAGAGGGGGAGTGGGTGAATTAGGCTTCTTAAAACCTTAACCTATGGCTTCACTACTTTTGCATAAAGTAAACTAGACCAATTCTATCTAGATGTGCAATCTAAGGTTGATCTAGTGTGAAACCCTCATCCCAAAATAAATTTTGCAACCTATAGCTAATCCTAGCATGATACTACTCTAGGAATGTAAAGGCAAGCAAAGATTGCAAGAGAGTAATGCGGAAACGTAAAGAGGGATGAGAGGAAGCAAACTCTTGACACGCGATTTATCCTGTGGTATCGGTAGGCACTAAGCCACCCCTAGTCCACGTTGTTGAAGCACTCACACAAGAGTATTGCTTCTCGGTCACCAAGTCTCTCCCAAGAGCACCACTTGACTCGCCACTAAGGCTCGCCACTTAGGCACTCGCCAAGCTCCCTTGGTCACCTTGATACCGCCTCCACTAAGGAGCTTCTCCACTTAGGAAGGGGGTCTCCACGTCCCCCGCACAAAGTGTCCTCGCCACTCCACACCAAGCCGGAGGGTCGAAGACGATTGCCGGTGAGCCACTTAGGCCCCAAGGCTTCCGGCGCACCTTGTACAACTTGATTCACTCAAGAATCACCTCACAAGGTTGACACAACCTTGCACTCACTCAGCTCTAAGCTAATCCTAGCACTAAGCACACACACAAAGTATGTGCAAGTCTATGGATGAGTAATTTAGCACTTGGATGGATTGGATATGATCTTCTAGGTGTCTTGCACTCCTCTGCACTTAATTCCACACAATCCAGCTCCCTCAAATGGGTGAGTGGAGGGGGTATAAATAGCCCAAGACACTCAGCTAGCTGTTGGCTAACGGCTCACTGAAAAGTTGACCGTCAGATGAACCGACGCCTACTTTTCAGGAGCATCGGTTCATCCGGTGCCCCTCCCACGTCACTTAGCCGTTGAGGTTCTCTGACAGAACTGCTCCGACGCTATGCACCAACGGTGCGTCGGATCATCCGGTGCTGAAGGACTTCTCGCCAAACCGTCTCTGTTGGTTTCTTCGTAACCGTCGGATAGACCGACGCTTCCCCTTGACCAAGGCGTCGGTTCATCCGGTGTTGAAGAGCTTGTCTTGGCGCGTCTCTGTCTTGATTCAAACTGGGTCACCGGATAGACTGACGGTTCCCTCCAATGGACCGTCGGTTCATCCGACGCTTCTGTCTTCGCGGCTTCGTCTCTGCAATTCGTCCGACGCAACTAGAAACTGGACCGTCGGATCATCCGACGGTGTCAACTTCGTTTGGCCTGTTACGCAGTGCACCAACTACACCGACGCTATGCACCGATGGTACAATCAGTTCATCCGACGGTGTGTTTTGCTTGTTTTCTTGCGTCTTTGACTTGTTTCTTTGCTTCTTTGATTGTGGTTGCATCCATGGGACCTAGATATGTCTACAAGGACATGCTAGACAGTTTGGTTAGTCCCATTGCTTGTATTAGCATGAATCACCAAAATCAACTCGAACAAATGGCAAATGGGATCATGTTCGCTACAATCTCCCTCTTTTTGGTGATTTATGATAACGCAAGCAAAGCAAGCATAAATTTGCAAAAATTGACAAAACTAGAACCACTTACACTTGCTTGGATGCTTACCATCATCCAAACTCCCCCTAGATCAAACTTCCCCCTTTTTGATCTTCTCTTCCTATGTTCAAACATAGCTTGCCTCTTCCCACTTTGGAAACACTAGCTTGCTTTGGTCCCACATTCTCCCCCTTTGGAATAAAATCTCCAAAAAGGTCCAAAACAAAAGTCTCCAAGGAAACTAGCAAGTCCTAGCAAACATAGCTCAAAGAGAAATGTTAAATACAAGGGAGAAAGCCGCATGAACCATGATCCATATGTATGATATCAATGAAGATACCACATGTGCGAATAACTAAGGTGGATCACAAGCTCATGAGACTAGCAAGATACAAACTAAGCTCCCCCTAAGTATGTGCACAATATGATAGTGTGGAAATCAAGTACACAACTACAAACACTTGTAAGATAAGGAAGCTTAGAGTATATCATGCAAGAAGGTAGCTTAAAGGACAAGAGATAAGACAAATGGGTTCTTGTTACATTACCACTTGTAGATATCACTTGTAGTCTTTTGATCATTGCATACCTCCGGGGGATTTGTTCCTCTCTACCTTGTTGGCACCACATTGAGATGAGCCACTTGGAAATGATATCACTAGGAGGTGACACCACTTGAAAGAAGCTTGCAAAGAAGACACTTAGGGTACCACAAGGATTAGGAATGTATGACTACACTGCCTTTGAACTTATATAGAGACATAAGCTCACAAGGACATGACTTAATAGCATAAAGCTCATATTGCTATATTAACTCTTTTAGAGATGTTAGATCACATTGAGAGTGAAGTAGCATTCTCTTAGAATGAAATATCGCACCGGAACGCGTCACCAAGGAACTACAAGAATAAGCTTGAAACAATGTTAATCCCATAACCAAACCATAGGATGAGCTCCCCCTAAATGTGTGCATTTAGTGTTTGAATCATCAACCAAATGTATGCACATTGTTTGTGACAACAAAAGGAAAGCTAACCCTATAGCTTGCTCATGATGCAAAGAGATATATATGAAAACATGCATCATGAAAGAACAAGTGTAGCTTTTCTACACACTAATCAAACCATGTAGGTTGCTCATGGGTTAGCACATGACACAAGCAACCTACCATATGTAAACAACTAGGCATAGCAACAAATGCAAACCTAGACAAGGCAATGGAGCTACAATGATACATGAGATGTGTTCTAGTTTCCATTACATCAACCGGGGAACTTGTGCTTGCAAGCTTGGCTTCTAGGCTTGAATCTTCACAACTTCCCGTTCTTAAGGCCTTCACGTGGCCTTAGGAACCCACACCATTTGAGGCCCCTTCATGTTGATGATGACTTCCTTGGGCACCCAAATGGATTGGTTCCAACCCCGCTCCTCCTTCATCTTCCCACCTTGTGTGCAACCACTTTGCCATTAGCCTTCTTCTTGATGACGTAGGTGTTGCTCTTGGTCTTGGTCTTGTTCTTGCGGTTGAGCTTGGTGTAGATGAGGGAGCTCTTGATGGTGGGGTTCCTCTTCTTCTTCTTGCCCTTGTCCATCTTCTTGACAAATTGAGGGCATTTGTAGAACTTGTGCCCTTCTTCATGACACTTGTAGCAAGTCACGGTTGCACCCTTCTCAAGCTTCTTCACCATGGGATCACGGTTATCTTGAGAAGGTTGGACTTTGCTCTTCATGTCTTGAGAGATGTCCACTTGTTCCTCATTGTTCTTGCCCTTGCCCATCAAGCTTGTCAACCTCTCTCGGAGCCATTTCACTTCTTGCTTGAGCTCATCATTTTTCTAGCCTATGAGACAATCACATGTTTCTACAACAACACTCTCACTGCAAGATGGTGAGCAAGATTCATTAATTAAATCAATGCAAGAAGTTGAAGCATCTACCTTGGAGTTAGGAATTGCACAAGGGATAGATGATTCATCAAGCTCAAAGGAATTACTTGTTTTAGTCTCATTGCTCTCAAGCTTAGATTTTAGCTCATCACACTCCTTGCTAAGCAATTTGAATTTGCACAACAAATGTTCATAATTTGTAGCAAGGGTTGCACTAAGATCATTGAGAGCATTGAGTTCTTCGATTTCATTAGCTTGTTTCTTAAGCATTCCTTTTTGCTCATGGACTAGCTCAACAAGATCATCTTCAAGAGAGGTGGCGTCGGATTCATCATACTTACATTGCTCTCCATACCTTGGGCCATAAGGCACATGTGTGGTGATGATGAAGGACCTTGCATGAAGCGGGTGGTGAAGTTCTTTCTTGATTCATCACTTGAGCTACAAGAACTTGATTCTCCACCACTTATGTCTCTTTCTCCACCTTCATTGGCTTGTTTATATATTAAGTAAAACTCCGTGGGATCACACATATCAAGAACCATGACATTCAACCTTAAATAGAGCCATTTCACAATGTGAGGCAATAACTCATTCCTCAACTCATCTTGTACAACAATGGCTTGTCTTCTCATATAGATGCTCAATGTCCTATATTATGCTTTGTTATTTATATTTTACAACCTGCTCACATGCTTAACAAAGACATTAGATCTTTATTCTAGTTGTCAATCAATACACCAAAACCCACTTAGGGCCTAGATGTCTTTCAATAATTTCTATCAGCCGATGACAATTCCTCAAACTGCACCAGTTCCATCCAGCTCATTACCGCTGCCACAAGTGGATTTGTTCAGCGCTCTTGGATACATGCCACAACCGCTGGCACAAGAGGATTTGTTCAGCGCTCTTGGATACACGCCACAATCGCTGGCACATAGGGATTTGTTCAGCGCTCTTGGATATACGCCTGCGGATACTACTCAAATTCAAGAATCAACATGCGTTCAAGGTGTTTCCCAAGGATTGCAGTCTGTTCCCTATGGTTCACAACATATAGCTTCATACACTCGACCATCAAATCAAAGTCAGCAATCGCAAAGCTATCGACCACAAGTATCGGTTTAGCAGCTGATAGCTTGTCAACCACAGCCGAAGACTCAACAATCTTGGCCTGGGGGGCTGCAAACACGACCAATAGTTCAGCAACCTTTGCCTGGGGGGCTGCAGTGTTCTCATATATCAACTCAACCACAACAATCAGGAAGCTATTGGTCGCAAGAATCGGCTTTACAGCAAAAATCATTGGGTTCACAACTGACTACCCATCAACCAGTGCCTCCTAAATTAGCAGCTTGCCTAAAAGTAGACAGATCAGTTCAAGAGGAGCTTGTGCAGCCAATAAAAACTGACGGTATGGTCAGAGTGAACGACCAAGATCAAGAAAGTTGTTACCTAGAAACAGAAGATATTCGGCCACAATTTGCTTCTAAAGAGTCACTGTTGATGGATCGTCAATCTATCATTACACAACCACAGTCAGTAATAGGTCTACCGGTCCAATCGGCTATTAATATTACTAGAACACTCCGGTGCGCGATGCGCGCCCTATCCTATCAACAATGAAATAGAAGTAACATGAGCAATATCTCACGTATCATAATCACCTATCATAATTGTCAACCCATGAACATAAATTTTCACCGCATGTGAGAAAAATGACAATTATATTCATATAACATCAATTCTAATGATGGTATTTGTCCTTAATTTCTCAAGTATCATATTACAATTGCATGGGCAACTAATTGATTGATTAAACAATAGTCGATCTATGTCACTCATGTGCAATGGTAGCAAGAATGCATATACAATTACAGGCACACCCATTTATTCAAACAATAGATAAGAACTTAGCACTATTATAATGATTAAAAGACATGTAGAAAATGAAAAGAGAAAAGATAGAACAAATGCCAGGTTAGAAAGGGCAACAAATAAAAAAGAGGACCTAACAGCCACGCACTAACGCAAGCCATCATTTTAGCACATTAATCAGGTCTTCTCCAGCTACTCCCCCACAAGGCCACAACATCACCATCCAATCTTCACAACCTGCAAATTCTAAAAACAAAACAATCCAATATTTGCGACCTGAAGTGCAAGCACAAGTTGAAATATCTACTCTTTATTGTGTTTCTGATTAACTGTTGGGGTCTTATTTATGACATCGCAACCTGGAGCTGAAGTGCAAGCACAATTCACAATTTACTAATTTAATTTTATTTGAAACATCTAGTACTCCATCAAATGGAAGTGTTAACAACATGCAGCATATAATGTCGACCACATTATTGTTTATGTTTCTCGACACAGTAATCCTTAGTTGCTGAAAAAGTGTGTTACAAATGACAGTCCCTGGACCATGTAATATAATTCCAATAAGACATACTACTTGATCCACATTTAGCAACTAAAATACGAAAAATACTTACCAATGACCATAATAGGGTGCTCTTGGTGCTGATTTCTCTGCCATCACAACACTGATTTTATAGCCTCCCATGTCATAATCTGGAACGTGAGCAAAATAGCTGCATTAAAAAACAAGACCGACCATTGTTCGATAAAACAGAACTGGAGTAATGCATTGAACAAATCGATATCATTGAACATCACAAAGTGAACTGGACTACGACAAGCATCTCCTTTGGCTTTTCCATATTCATCAGTTCTTAGCCTATATCATTTGTTTGAACTAAGCCAAACTGTTTCTTGACTAAGGCAAGCATTTCCAAAAAGAAGGACTAAGCCAAACATAATTATCTATACAGTGGGAGGCAGGAAGCGTATATAGTGCGAGAGATGATGGACATACCTTGCTTACAAGGCTGAGCTACCGCTACCTTCATTCGTCAGGCTTCGCTTCGCCAAACACCGCCTGGACCTGAAAGAGGAGGAAGAGCATTAGCGATTGGAATCAAGCAACAGCCAATTCATAACTGAAACCATGAAAACAAATAGACATTATAATTGATATTTTCAAAGCTTATCCCATGGAGGTATACATGATAACACAAACAATAAGGCACAAATATGAATATACAAGCAGAGTGATTCCTAGGAAAATTGGTGGTTCAAAAAAAACAGTACCTAAGGAAATCTGGGGGCCATTCTTATTGCTTCCTCGGCACCATCAAGCACGCACCAGATATCTCCCCTATTGCCAGTCTCATCTTAGACCTACATAATTTCCACAAATCGTCACACGGCAAACTTACATGAAGCACATTGTTTGAGTTAGAAACACTAATTCACACGCCAAACTTGCAACAGAAGATTGTAGAACACTAATTCGCCCTTGATGATCCTCTTTTTATTTCTAATATCAGAAACTTATGTTTATCTCCATGTAATCTATTTTCCCACGCATGTCTAAAGGCAAGAACCAGCAGCCAAAACATTATGGTGCTCCATTATTTATTTTTCTGGTAACACTCTACCATGTCATAGTTGTAGAATCAACATCGCTACTATGCACAAAATCATGCCAAAAGAAGCAATGAATACTGCACCATGTTTAAATTAGTTGCAGTACAACTTTTGTTTTCAATAAATAACATATGTTTGCTTTTTTCTGCAGAGACACAAATAGCTCACTATATCTCAAAACTCAAGATAGAAGTTACACAGCGGATACAGTACTGCAATTGTTTAGAAACCAAGCACATATCATTCATATAAAATAACTACAATTTTGAGATGCCCTTTGTGCAGCCACACGAACATGTCTCCCTCGTCGATATATCACAGATGCATCACAAGGCTAGCATTAAAACATCACAGAATAGGATGAGAGCTTACTGTGCTAGAGGCTGTACATTTTCTGGAGCACCTTGCAGTTGCAGGCAATGAAGGCAAAGCCATAGCCTTCAATTTCTCTCTAGGCTCCCTCCCATCCTGCATATTCGTGCAAGTTTAGAACATCAAATCGAATTAAAAAGATAATGCAATTATAAGTTAATGGTGGTGAATGACAGGCGAAGAGGAGCACCTGATGAACTTGGTGAACCAGAGTACTCTGTGGATCTGAGATGAATATGAGAGAAGATCTGAGATATGAGAGTGGATGTGAATGGGAGAGATAGGAGGAAGGGGTAAACGAACATACCCACCTCACCGGTGATGCTATGCCACCACCACTGGTTACCTTCACTAGATTCCGGATGAAACCTGGATGGATGCGAGAGAGAGGTGAGAGAATGCGAGAGAGAGGTGAGAGGGTTGTGTATGGATGGATGAGAATGGGAGAAGAAGAGGATAAGACTACCCGCACCGAGGCAGGGAGAGAGAAGAGGACCTCGTTGTCGAAGCCGTCTAGGAGCTCGTCGCCGTCGCCGGGAGGACGGGCCACCTTGCGCCGGATCTGGCCTCTGCCGCCAGAGATGAGCCGACTCTGGACCTGCAGAGGAAGAGCCGCGGGCCCCCAACTCCTCCGCCGCTGTGAGGCTGCGCTCGGCTCTGTTGTTGCCGGAGCTGCAGGGGGAGGGAGGAGGCGGGGAACTCCGCCTTGCTCGCTCCGCCTCGCAATTGGTGGAGGAGGCAGGGAGGTCGAAGAGGAGGAGAGCTCCGGTGCAAGGAGCTCCTCCCGCTGCCGCAGGAGCAGAAGCAGGAGCAGGGGAGCGGGCGCGTCCTCGTCGCCGGGGAGCAGGGCCACAGGCACGTACTTGCCGCCGCCGGAGCTCCACGGACGCTGGCCGTCCTCATCCTAACCCGCCGCAGGGAGGACAGGGAGGGAGATGCGGCGGTGGGGTATGGAGTGAGGTTAGGGTTCGAGGCGCGCGCGGGGTATTAGGCAGGGGTTGGGGTGGTGGGAGGGGGTTTTCGCAAAAGTGGTCGGGGGGTGTTTGAAAAATGACACCGACACTGAATTTCAGCTCCTTCGTGTAGAAATAAATTTTTGTCTAAGGGCTTATGCGCAAAATATACGAATGTGTTGCTGTGCGATCTGGGCATGCTGGACCGATTCGGAATTTGCCGCAAACCAAAGGGTTTTTTCGCAAAATAGCCAAGCGCGTGGCTGATCGACACGCAGGCCGTGAAACGCGGAGAGCGCGAGAAAGAGGAGTAGCTTTTCATTTCCCCGATGCAGCCGACGGAAATTGGCAGAAACGTATTGCCAAAAAACATGGTCAAGGTGAATGGCCAAGATGGAGTGTGTGACCATAAGACTTTGACTTCACAAATGATTGATGAGTTGAAAAGTTCAGATCACGAGGTGCAGATCCAAGCTAAAAAATCTCAGGATGGAAGCTATCATGATGGGAAAAGTAGCTCTGAGGAAATTCACGTGGAAATCCCAGCCAACTACAAGGATAGAGAAAAACAAGCTGGTGAGCCATTAAAGAAAGATGAAGTGGCCGATAGAAGTAGGATAACAGAAGCTGGGCAAAGGATGGTTTCTCAAAATATTTATTACTCACTGCCCAAAAATATTTCCCAGGATTATCAGCCATTTGGAGCTTATTTTCCATGGGAGCCAGGCGACCAAGAGCTGAAAATTATTACTATGAAGATTCAGCTGATCGGAGTTTATGTTCCCTGGTATCCAGGTGGACAAAAGTTACGTGTGTAATTTTAAAGCTGATGTCTCTAATTGAAGAGGGGAGAAACCAGGGGTAATTATCTTAGCCCCTAAACCCCCGAAATCAGGAAGGCTAACAACGTGCTGCATCAACGAAGGCCCAACACCGACCACCAGCAAAGCCAGGCCCAGCTTACCCTCCTTAGGGACAGTGGCCCGGCCTCCATCCGCAGGGCCACCTCTGACTCAGGTGGCCATCCCAGCTACCTCGACACGCGGCTCCGCCTCGCACGACTTAAAGCTCCTTCCGCCGCAATCCATCGGCCGGGGCCCCCCAGGGGGTGGGCTGCAACGTGGCGGAAGCTGCCCCCCGCCGCCCGGGACGTGCAGGTGCAGCGGGGCACGCGGATCTGCCTTGTCAGAAGGTCAGGCAATGATGAGATTTTCCCCGGTGTGCGACGCGGATTGCCCCGGCGTCCCATCACCTGAATGCTGAACAGTGGCCAAGGACACGCGAATCCTTCGTCTGCAAGACATCGAACAACGAGACCCGACCCAACAAGTATCAGAGAGAAGGTCGAGGTTTGCACGAGAAACCCTGACCTAACAGGACTGGCGTGCTCCTAGGTCGGGAGAAGCCGCCTCGGGACGGGGGGCCGCAGCTACGCCGCCCTACGAAGGCTACCACGACTAGTGCAGTGTACGGCGCCAACGGAAGACGAAGGCCCACGGCGTGGCAGTGTTCTGACACTGTTGCAGCACTGTAGCAGGACATCGTTTTACCATCTTAACCCTTGTACACCGGCCCTCCTTGAACTATAAAAGGGGAGGTTGGCACCGTAAACGGGGGGTGGGACGAGACGAGCACACAGAACGCATCATCCAAGACCAACAACGCACATCACATCCACCAATCGAGCATCCGTGGCTCACAACCGCACACAGAGACTTGGGACATTTTCCCTCTCTCGACCTAGCTTGTACCCCCTACTACAAGCCCCCATGGGCATATAGAACATCTTCTCGAACTGGACGTAGGGTACCCCCTCGATGCCTGAACCAGTATAATCCCGGTGTCTCTAAGCCCAACCGTCCAGATCAGACGCACGAATCATACCAAAAATTACTTGCCGGCGGTATCAAACCCCGACACTAATCGGCTAGACGGCACATGAGACAAATCACTGTGACAAATGACGAGATATATCGGCTCCTTTATTTAAAATATAGCCGATGGAAGTAGAGGTTAGCCGCTAGAAGAGCAATAAAGTCTGCCAATAGTGCACGACCGCCCTTCGTTGACCTCGCCAAAAGAGTGTTGACAGCTATTAAGTACCACTTTTATACCGTCAAGTCCTGCATAAAATAAATGGAAAGTGATCATCAACACTAGGATAGGGCTTTATACTGACAATTTCCACAAGTGTTGGTGTTTCTAGCTTTTTATGCAGGACAGGCCAAAATACACATGAAATGATATAGCTGAGAGCAAGTGCATTAATGGCATGAATATGGCATCATCATAAACAGTTCCAAATGCCAATTTGGACTACACCATTGTGACGGGCTCGTTGAGATGATCGAAACGGATATATCATTTGCATACATCAGAGCCCGGATGAGAGAGATATGCACAGGACATCATGTGGGCCCGGTGGGACCCACACCAGGCCACGTGGCGACGTGCTGCCACACAGGCGCCCGCATGGCCATGACACCTCATCGATCCAAAGAAGCACACTCTTGACCAATCAGGAGCCAGTACACAGATCTAAGGGCCCACTTCCCCACGAAAATGGGCTAGAAACGCCGCAAACACCCCCAAACCGACCTTGGGACCCACCTGGCAGTCACCTGGCGAACGGAGCTACCCGGGGGTCGGCCGATCCCCAGTTCGGCCGAACCCATATGGAGGCCTCTCGCGCTGCCCTTCCATGTGTCAGCTTGTCGTGACGAGCCAAAGTCGGTGCCAGGTGCATGCCCGAAGATCCGCCCGAAAGCCTGCAGCTCCTTCTCATGGAAGATTCACCAACTTGGTCCCCACTCCTCTGCGCCACATGTCACCACCTCATTGGTCCCTTGCTGGCGCCCAAGGCAGCCTAGGGAGCTCCTCTTGGCCTATAAATATGAGGGGAGGGGTAAGAAATGAGACACACCACTCACCCAAGGATGAGAGCTTCCCTTCAAAGGAGAGGCCTCTCCTTGGTAGATTAGAGAGTAGGAGAGTGATAGAGGGGTTTGTATCTCTGTGGATGCTTCATTTTTCATTTAGAATAAAGTGAGTATTTCTGCATTTCTTATTTAGACTAAAGTAGTATTCATGCATAGGTGAATAGTTCTTGTGTTCTTCACTTGTTCATGATTTAGAGGCTTGTCTTCTTCATGAGCTTAGCCTTTGATCTTCTGGTGTAGTTCATAAGTTGCTAATTCCGTTTGTATGCCTGCTAGTCCAATTAGAGTAAAGTGGATGCTCCTGCATTCTAGTTTAGACCAAAGTCCTTCCATGATCCTTGTATAGATAGCGGTTACCTGAGTGAGTTCTGGTCTCTCCCTCGTGGGTTCGTCGCTCCGTCTTCGTACGGAGTGCTATAGTGTTGTTACGGGCTGGCAGACGTAACCGTGCTATAGTAGTAACCGGTGGTGTAGACGTGGTGTCTATACAACGGGTTATCCTTCGATTGCCCTGTATCCCACGGTTTGTCTTGGGGTAGGCCGCGGTAGTGACAGTCGTTGGACCCTTACGGAATCCCCCACGTCCGGATACAGGTGTAGGCAACCATTTGCCGTGAACCGACTGTTATAGCCAGGAGGGTCCGGTGTCCGAAACGAGAGTCCCTAACCGAGAGATTGTTCTTAACTCTGCCCACTATCAGCAGGATCCTCTCCATCTTCATCTCGTCCTATAGAGTTGTGTCCTTGGACCATAGCTAGGCTAGGAGGTAGCACACACCGTTCCTTGGATTCGATACCCTTGGGAATACTCCTAAGGTGAAGTGCTACAGCGGTATTTCCGTGCGCTTGCAGATTCTTTCGTACCCGTCGGTATACCCAGGTGGATCTTACGCTCACGCTAGGTGCGCAACTAGTGGTGAGGTTAAGAAATACCAACAAAGAGTCACCATCAAGCTCGACGCTGACGACTTAATCAACGACTACTTCGACAATGACGATTACAACAACATCATTAGCAAACGGATCTGCACCGACTCGCCATCAAGCAGGCATGTCTATGACAATGCCTAACAACCTACGCAGTATGTATCTACTGATAACTGCCCTACGCGGCAAGTGGAGTAGATCAATTGGCACCAAAACAAATGCAAGGTAACTGCGTGTTGAGGACATAATTCCCTGGATTATTTTAAATGCTTGCTTTGGGACAATAGGAACATATCGTGTGGTGAGGTTATAGAAAAGCCGATGAGACATATATCGGCTACATGATATTTAAATAGATTCGAGATGCCACTGTTGGTATTTGTTAAGCCTACAGAAATATTATGATGGATAATCCGCAAGCGCACGGATACCGGTGAGCATTCCACCCGGGAGAGGGTTTTAAATATCGAATCCACAAGGAGAATGGTAAAGAGAGTATCTGAGGTATATAACTAATCACTGAGTAGCTATCAAGGACTTGACAGAAAGAGAGATAAGGAAAACTTAAGGATGTCTGGTTCTTATTCTCACAAGCTATGTCTATATTGTTCTTATGGGGTGATTATCTGAAGGCACACTTAGGAAAGGGAACCTCCCGAGAATCTATGGGGGGAGTCCTATGGTTTCTATAGACGGGAGGTGGACTGCAAAGGACAGACGGGAACAAGGTCACTTCCCGCTTCTACCACACGATCCGGAATATAGAAGGCATTCATAAGCTAGCTAGTCTAAGCACCACGCTTACACTAAACATGCAACTTTAACTCAAGAGCGGCAGGAATTAAAGTACTCAAAGAGTTATGAACCGTAAGAACAATAAAAACAATGTTACTCACTTGAATAAGAAGTCAGTCTTTCCACAAGGTCTCATGATCAGGCTCCAATGGAGTTGATCCCAGAGGTAGAAGATGAAAAGGAGACACCGACAGGTCCGGGCCTTCCTTCAGCTTCGCCTCTACCGCTCTCTAATCCTCTCGAACAAGATTAGCTAGATCTAAATAGATCGTGGCTCTAATCTCTCAACTTGATACTAACTCTCCAATTCTAATTCTAATCTAGAGCTCTAATCTCAGATAGGCATGGAGGATCTGATAGAATGAATTGTTGTCTGCCCTGGGGTCAGGGGGTCTGCTTATATAGCCCGGAGGAGATGACGTGCACCGTACGATCAAACCGACCTTAACTTGTGGTTTAGATTGATCCTCATAGGCGGTGGAAGAACATTCCGGAAGCTGGGCCCATTTGGCGCCAGGGGGGCCGACCGGCCCCACCACCAGGCCGATCGGGCTGGGGTGGGCCCCCCTCGGGGTCCACTTCGGCCAGGTGGGTCCTTGATCCTTCTAGATGCTTCTTTCTTAGGTGCTAAGTCACGTTGAGTTCCGGAGCCTTCTGGAGTCTTCTAGAGTGGTTTCTTTGCATATTTTCTGAATAGTCCCTGTAAATTCATAGATTCACCAAAACTCGTGGAAATTGTCAATATAAACCCTAATAAGGTGATCTAATTATATTTTAGTCCTTTTTCCAGTAAATGTGAGGGGAAATATTTATAGATAAAATGTGCCAACAAACTCCCCCACACTTAGGCTTTTACTCGTCCTCGATAAAAGGATGGTTTACAACCGTAGAGACAAGAATCAACATAATTATACTCCTTAGTCATATCTGTACTTAGGGAATATCTGAGCATAGTTAGAAACAGATCACCTTTATTTCTCAAATCAAGTCAATGGAGAGATTTTGAATAAGTTTTGAAAAGAAAATGCAGCCTTGCTTACTCCTTTGTGATACTCTCAAATATATGTGAAGTTTTTAGAATGTAAAGATGTAGCAGACTTACCTTGCATATATTGCTGGGTCAAAATCTGTATCCATGAAGAGGCCTGTCATAGGTCGTAGATCAAGATATGTGCGTGTGTCAAATTTTAAAAACCACTGCTCTGACTTTAGAATCTTCTATCTTTTCCCATTTTTTAGAACAAGGTATTCAGCTATTTTTGTGGAGAGTTGGGTTCTACTCACCCTCGGACACGCGTCCATTATTACTCTCTCACTTATTATTTTAGAGAAGTGGGCCCTACTCACCCTCCGACACATGTCCATTATTCTTCTCTTTTTTATGCCTTTTTTTCTGAGAGGGGGGTTCTTCTAACCCGTAGAACACTTGTCCATTTTCTCCTCTCTCTCACTTTTCTCTCCACTCATAATAATTTTTTTCTTTTCTTTCTTTGGCTTTTTCTCTCTTCTTCTTTTTTTTAGCTGTACCTTTTTTCATGATATGGGAGACAGAGATCAAAAATCTTAGAGCATAGATACTTTAGTGAAAGCAGTGTACGTGATCTTGATCATAGACTTAGACAAAACTTCAACATAGCTCTAGATTTGACAAAGCTCAATACAAGTAAGCAGCATTTAATCAAATTTATTTTCAATGAAAGCTCTGTTGGGATATATTATTGATCACAAAGGAGAAACTTAGCTAATAATTTTTAAAGCACTCTCCATAGACAAGATAAAAGAAAGATGGTTCTCATTATTCTAACCTCATTCTGATCATCCCAAAAGCAATAAATATTTCTAAGAGCATAAACATGTGAAACTTTATCTTTTAGGTTATCAGGACATTTTAGCAGGGCATCTTTATTTAAATTCGAAACGGAAAGCAAATTGCAAAAATTTAAAAAGTTCAGGAAGCAAACCGAGTGGTGGACGAGACGTGGCCGAACTGGGTTCTGCCGTGGTTCGTCGTGCGTTGTTCTGTGCTTTTCCCTTTTTCTTGATTTTGGTCGTGGAAGATGCCGTTTGGTCGTCTGTTCTTCTCCCCCACACTTGTTTTCTGTTATCTTGCATGCACAGTATGGTGGAGACAAAAACATATCCAGAAAATATATATATAGGCAAAAATAGCTCAACTTGTGGAATACTTCTTTATTAAAGGAGAGAGCACTTTATTAAACAACTCTAACAACTAAAGCAAACTAACTAACTCGAACTAACTATCACTAATGTGCTCTCTAACTAAGGTGTTTACAAAGGGCGCTTGCCCTTCTTAAGGTCGCGGCTATGGTCTTCCTCATCGTCCCTTCGCTTCTTTGATTCTAGCAGTTTGAGGACGGTCTTGGTGAGGGAAGTGTTGACGGTGGATCTCTTTGCAAGTTTCTGCCAGGCTTACTACTTCCTGCGCTAGCTCAGCTATGGTCTTCCGGGTCTTTTGTTTCTGCGGCATCCGCTGGCTGGCTTCGATGACCGGAATTCTCTTGATTTGAGGTTCTTTGGCACGAACTCCGTCGATGGTGACACAGCTTGAGGAGGTGGTGTACTTATGCACACTTGTGTTGCCATGCTTGTCCATGCGCACGTCAGTGAGTCGCTCACCATCCCTTGGTTTCTTCAGATCCATGTAGCTAGGAACACGGATCGGCTTCTTCTGAGCTGCTTCACGACGGCGATCGTACGGCTGAGCATACAATGCCTGCCTGCTTTCTTTAGGCGGTGGCGGCGAACATGGACGACTAGGCGGGAATAGCGAGAGAGGGATGTGATCAGGAGGCAAGGAGGCTAGCGGCTTTGCTTCCTTCTCGAAAGGAACAACCGCCTTGGCTTCAAAGCTAAAGGGGACAAGCTGCTTGTCGGCCATTGCTGCTACTTGGAGGCTTTGGGATGAGAAAAAGGTGGAGGTCTGCCCCTGCTTATATATCGGTCACAGACTTGCAGAGGGGGTTGACCTAGCTTGGAAAGGCTACGGGATATCTCGTAAAAGATCCCCAAACAAGTTTTTCCAAAACTGAGCACCTTAGAGATAGCGTGGGCGAAAGCTGGCGGCGCGAGGTGGCGGGCAGGGCCCGATCGGCCCAGTGAGGAGGCCGGTCGGACCCCCACCACGTCGTCTCGCGACGATCTTCGGCGCGGGGTGCTCTAACCGTGTGCTGATCCTTAAAAACCCTAAGACGGCCCATTACGGCCTAAAATTAATATTCGTGGGAAAACAAAAGAAATCTATTTCATCTAAATCCTCAGACTCTTTATTAGGCTCTAAAAATATTTTAAGACGTTGACCATTTACCTTGAATAACGTACCTTCGTCGTCTTGAAGAGTGACGGCTCCGTGTGACGATGAATTCACCACCTTGTATGGTTCGTCCCACTTGCTTCGTAGCTTCCCGTGCCCAAAGAGTCGTACCCTGGAGTTAACAAGTAATACCTGATCGCCTGGGTTGAATTCTTTCTTTATGATTCTCTTGTCGTGCCATCTCTTGGTTCTTTCCTTGTAGATCTTGGCACTGTGATACGCCCCATTCTTCTAGCTCTGACAGTTGCATTTTCCGTTTTGTTCCGGCTGCTTCAAAGTCCATGTTCCATCTCTTTATTGCCCAATGAGCCTTGAATTCTAGCTCAACCGGCAAGTGACATGTCTTCCCGTAGACCAGTTGGTAGGGAGGCATTCCAATGGGGGTTTTATAAGCTGTCCGATAAGCCCAAAGTGCTTCGGGTAGCTTGTCTTTCCATTTTATCCCCATTTGGTCCACCGTCTTCTGTAGAATGTTCTTGATCTGCTTATTGGACGTCTCTGCTTGACCACTTGTTTGCGGGTGGTAAGGAGTAGCGACATTGTGCTGGATCCCATGGTTCATGAGGTATTTCTCGAAGCGCCTGTCGATGAAATGGGATCCTCCATCACTTATCACTAACCTTGGCGTACCGAATCTCGGAAATATTGTCTCTTCAAACATTCTTATTGAGCTTTTGTGGTCAGCAGATCTGCATGGCAGGGCTTCAACCCATTTGGAGACATAGTCAACTGCCACTAAGATGTACTCGAATTTTCCGGATTTTGGGAATGGTCCCATGTAGTCAATTCCCCAGACATCAAAGAGCTTGATCTGAAGGTTGGTTGTTAGTGGCATGGCATTTCTGGAATTGATGTTTCCGTGCCTCTGACAGGAGTTGCACCTTCGTACGAAATCTTTTGTGTCTTGATACATGGTTGGCCAGAAAAATCCGCTTTGCCAGATCTTTGCATGTGTGCGGAAAGCTCCATAATGACCTCCATATGGTGATGAGTGGCACTTCTCAATGATCTTCATTCCTTCTTCTGCCGGTACACACCTCCTGAGTAACCCGTCAGAGCATACTCGAAAAAGGTATGGTTCATCCCACAGGTGATGGCGACTCTCGTAAATAAGCTTTTTCTTGTCGGCTCCTGGTCGTACATACCCTGCAACCATAAAATTAACAATATCTGCGTACCAGGGGTCTGACCGGGCGATCCGATAGAGCATGTCGTCCCTCATTGCGTCATTGATGGGTAGTTCCTGTGGTTTCTCAAAATACATTCTAGACAAATGATCGGCAATAGAATTTTCTACTCCCTTCTTATCTTTTATTTCTAAGTCAAATTCTTGGAGAAGCAGAATCCATCTTATTAATCTAGGTTTAGCATCTTTCTTAGTGAGCAAATATTTTAAAGCAGCATGATCAGTGTAAACAATAACTTTTGCTCCTACTAAGTAAGATCTAAACTTGTCAATGGCATAAACAACAGCTAGCAGTTCTTTTTCAGTTGTGGCATAATTGAGTTGAGGTCCTGTCAAAGATTTACTAGCATAAGCAATGGCATGATTTTTCTTGTCCTTTGTTTGCCCCAAAACAGCCCCCACAGCATAATCACTTGCATCACACATAATTTCAAAAGGTAAAGACCAATCAGGGGGTTGTATAATGGGTGCAGAAATAAGAGCATTTTTTAGAGTTTCAGAAGATTTAAGACAAGCATCATCAAAGTCAAAAGGAACATCTTTGGCAAGCAAGTTTGTAAGAGGTCTAGCAATATGAGAAAAATCTTTTATAAACCTTCTATAGAAACCAGCATGGCAAAGAAAACTTCTGATTCCCTTGACATTAACAGGTGGAGGTAGTTGTTCAATTACTTCTATTTTAGCTCTATCTACCTCAATTCCTCTTTCAGAAATTAGATGGCCTAGCACTATTCCTTCTCTAACCATGAAATGACATTTTTCACAATTAAGGACTAAGTGTTTTTCTTCACATCTTTGCAAAACCTTATCCAAGTTTTTTAGACAATCATCAAAGGTTTTTCCATAAACAGAAAAATCATCCATGAAAACTTCCATGATCTCTTCAATCATATCAGAGAATATAGACATCATACATCTTTGAAAAGAAGCTGGAGCATTACATAGCCCAAAAGACATTCTACGATAAGCATAAGTTCCATAAGGACATGTAAAAGTGGTTTTGCTCTGGTCACTGGGATGGATTGGGATTTGGTGATATCCAGAATATCCATCAAGAAAGCAAAAGAAAGAGTGATTTGCCAACCGCTCTAACATTTCATCAATGAAGGGCAGTGGAAAGTGATCTTTCCTTGTGGCTTTGTTGAGTTTTCTATAATCTATGCACATACACCAACCAGTGACGGTTCTCTGAGGAATTAATTCATTCCTCTCATTTTTCACAACTGTCATGCCTCCCTTTTTAGGCACAACTTGCACGGGGCTTACCCACTCACTATGTGACACAGGATATATAATCCCGGTGTGTAAGAGTTTCAGAACTTCTTTCTTCACTACCTCTCTCATCGCATTGTTGAGTCTTCGTTGTGGCTCTCTAGATGGTAGAACATCAGGGTCTGTAGGAATGCGATGAGTGCAAAGGGCAGGACTGATGCCCTTAAGGTCTTGGAGCGAGTAGCCAAAGGCTGAGCGATGTTGTTCTAAGATGGTTATCAGCCTATGAGTCTCTTCCTGAGTGAGTTGGTCATTAATGATCACGGGAGACTCAGAATCATTGTGCAAAAAGGCATATCTAAGACCAGGTGGTAAAGGTTTAAGCTCAATGAGAGGTCTCGAGGGTTCCTCGGTTTCATCGAGGGGCTCAGATTCTGTAGGATTTTCTTCTTCCTCCTCGATGAAGAATTCAGTGACATCTTCTTGATTGGATTCTACGAAATGTTCCAGAGATGCTTCATTCACCTCTTCCATTGGGTCAGGTTTAGGACTGGGTTCGGTCTTAGTATGGATCGAATGTGAGAAGTGTAAGGGAACTTTAATGGTTTTGCCTAGGCAAACATCAAGTTTCCCTGTGTGTCCTTCCTTAAGGAGTTTTTCTAAAGGATAGCTTATTAAAAGATCAAACTCCTTAATATCACAAATGTGAAAGCTCAGGTGAATTGACATGTCGTAAACTGAAACAGGTAAGACATAGAGAATTCCTGAACTTTGAATAATTTGTCCTGAGGAGCACTTTAATAATTTCGTTGTGGGAGATAATGGCTTGTTTTTAATAAACGGATGGAAAAAGGATAAGGCCATTATATTGATTCCCACAACTGGATTATAAAGGGCATCAAAGGGGGTTCCATTGATTGTACATTGAATTGGTATAGAAGGTGAATCCAAATGGACTACATCAGAGGAAAACTCTGACTCTTCTAACCATTCCCCACTCATGATGGATGCAAGCTCCACAGTGTGTTCTCTTGAGAAGGTTTGCTCAAAAGGGTCTATCTTCTCATGTGAAGAAGATGTGTGCTTTTGAGGCCTCTTCTCTTTATGATATTTCGAGATGTTTCCATAATAGGAAAATAAATCATCCTCGATATCATTTATAAAATCAGGTAGAGGAATTTCTTCCTGTGGTGATTCTATATGTTGGATAGCTATAGGTTGAGATGTTTCTGGCATAGGTTCTGGTGTAGCTATCTCTGGAATCTCTTCTTCTAAAGTTTTCTCTTCTAAAGGACCATCATTAGTGCTGGCTAGAATGTTGTCTAGGACGGTTCTAGCTTCACTAGATGTAAGGTGTATGAATGATCCATGAGAGGAGGTATTCAAATAGGCTCTAGATTCCTTATTAAGACCAATATAGAAATGTTGAAGGAGAATATGGTCTTGAAGGCTTAGATCTAGTCTGGATTTGCAAAGGAGTTCAAAACATTCCCAGGATGAACTCATAGACTCATTATCCCCCTGTTTGAAGGATATGATCTTGATTCTGAGGTCGACTACTTTAGATAAGGGATAAAAATCCATACAAAAATCTGCACGGAGAGTTCCCCAATCGCCTTTCATCTTCTCTTTGGTCCGGTCGTACCATTGGCGAGCTTTTCCTTTCAGAGTGAATGGAAAAAGCTTCCAATGGATAGTCTCGTCTGACATACCCTCAATGTGCAGGTAGTCACAAGTTTGCTCAAACTGCTGGAGATGATGAACCGTAAGAACAATAAAAACAATGTTACTCACTTGAATAAGAAGTCGATCTTTCCACAAGGTCTCAGGATCAGGCTCCAATGGAGTTGATCCCAGAGGTAGAAGATGAAGAGGAGACACCGACAGGTCCGGGCCTTCCTTCAGCTTCGCCTCTACCGCTCTCTAATCCTCTCGAACAAGATTAGCTAGATCTAAATAGATCGTGGCTCTAATCTCTCAACTTGATACTAACTCTCCAACTCTAATTCTAATCTAGAGCTCTAATCTCAGATAGGCATGGAGGATCTGATAGAATGAATTGTTGTCTGCCCTGGGGTCAGGGGGTCTGCTTATATAGCCCGGAGGAGATGACGTGCACCGTACGATCAAACCGACCTTAACTTGTGGTTTAGATTGATCCTCATAGGCGGTGGAAGAACATTCCGGAAGCTGGGCCCATTTGGCACCAGGGGGGCTGACCGGCCCCACCACCAGGCCGATCGGGCTGGGGTGGGCCCCCTCGGGGTCCACTTCGGCCAGGTGGGTCCTTGATCCTTCTAGATGCTTCTTTCTTAGGTGCTAAGTCACGTTGAGTTCCGGAGCCTTCCGGAGCCTTCTAGAGTGGTTTCTTTACATATTTTCTGAATAGTCCCTGTAAATTTATAGATTCACCAAAACTCGTGGAAATTGTCAATATAAACCCTAATAAGGTGATCTAATTATATTTTAGTCCTTTTTCCAGTAAATGTGAGGGGAAATATTTATAGATAAAATGTGCCAACAGCCACCACAAAGACTACTAGCAAGCAGCAGGGGTCTACCTCATGGTTCATCTGCATAACTAAAAGACCAAAGTCGAGTACGTATGTAAATGGAAGGAACCATATGCGTCAGGAAGTCCAGAAGATTTTGGTACAATCCATGAAAGCTCCAGAGAAAAAAAAACCAATCGGCCAAGTATCTTTTTACGTATTCTGGCCGATGGTAAGAGAGAGCCAATGAAATGTGTCCGTCAATTGGCTACTCGCTGTTAAAATAGATTGGATGCCAAAATTGACACACAATGATGAAAAGAGAGATACTTGGAAGATTTGCACAAGCGGGAGGGATTTCCAAAAGAAAGTGTCATATGTAGATTACTCCGATTCAGAAGATGAAGACAACACGATAGGACTTGCAGAGTGGGTTAAAGGCAAAAAGACTGTATCTTGTCCCTTTGGTAAAAAGGAACCAGAAAGATTCGGCTTTGATATCAGTAAGGCTGATAAAATATTTGATCTGTTGCTTCAACAAGGGTAGATTAAGCTCTCTCAGTTCCATACCATACCATCTGCAGAAGAGCTTAAGAGGATGAAGTATTGCAAGTGGCATAATGCGACGTCTCATGACACTAATGATCGTAAGATCTTCAGACAACGGATTCAATCAGCTATTGAGCAAGGGAAACTTAAGTTTGAAACCCCTGCCAAAGCTGAAAAGCCGATGAAGATTGATCAGCATCCCTTCCCAACCAATACAGTTGAAGTGTCTAGTAAAGACACGTCACGTACCAGATTGCTGATGTCGGAATCAGCTCAAAATAAAGGAGTTGTTGATCCCAAAGTACAAGCAACTGCCGCAGATGTTGAAGAAAAAGGGTTGTTGCTTGAAGAAGAAGACATGAAGCCACGCTGACCTATCACATCCCAGATGCTGATCAACAAGTTTCAGCGACGGCAAGAGAAAGCAAAAGAAAGAGAAAGTGGGCACGACGCAATGAAGGTCACTGGAGATGTCCGTTTTTCAAATACTATTGGGAAGAAGGGATCAAACTTCCAACAACAAAAAATTGTCCAAAGTGCAATGGAGCTTACAACAACGACATCTCATCCAAGAGGGTTTGCTTCAATGACAAGAGACCTGTGGCCGAGGATCATCGCGAGTTCAATAATCGATGGATTTCGAAACATCAATGACTGGGGGGAAAGGCCAATGTCTATGATCGACTGGGAAGCCGAGTCAAGGACAATCAGGTCAACTACAATCGGTTGGACGAATTAGCCGATGCCAAAGTTCCTAACGAAGACATCTTGTGTCGGGCTCCTAAACGACGACATACTGTACAACTAGACGATGAAGGATCAAATCAATCACGGACAAAGCCTAATCCACGCTGGTGTCCAGATGGTTTGACTAAATCTCAGAAAAGAAGAGTTCAACGTTTGTGTCAATTGGAGCAACAAGAAGAAAAAGAGAGATGTGTGCTGGACAAAAAGAAGGTTCGGTCTCAAGTATGGCGCCCTAAGTCTAGAGCCGATGACAATGAAGACAACAGACCAAAAGCTGACATAAATATGGTTTTCTTGCTACCAAAAGAGTTTATGGCCCCAATTGATTCAAATTCATCCGGTGAAGAGCGAGGATTAGCTCAACTGACACTGGAACCCACACCGGCTATCTTTGAAAAGCCAGAAGATGAGGAAAAAGGCAATGTTTCTCCGGCTCAAGGTGCAATTTGCGTAGGACTCACAATTGGCAAAGCACAAGGATGGAGCTACAATCAAGTGAGCTGCATATCGGGGAAAGCTTGGGACACTGATTACCTCAAAATGTCCAATTTCGGGCTACAACCGGTTCAAAGAAGTCGGCTCGAACGACAAGGCTTAATGGATCAATACATAGAAGATGAAGGAGAGCTTGGGCATGAATTCACGTCGGCCGATGAACTAGAATAGATCTTGGAGATGGTAGTAAACCAAGGCCGACCTATATTAGTGCCAAGCTAGATCCAGAATACAAGATAGAGTTGATCGCATTATTAAAGGAATTCAAAGGTTGTTTTGCCTGGGAGTATTATGAGATGCCCGGCTTAGACCGATCTATCGTAGAACATCGATTACCCATCAAGCCAGGATTTCAACCTTTTCAGCAACACCCTAGGCATTACAATCCAAAGATTTATCCTGATATAAAAGCTGAGATAACAAAGTTACTTGAAGCTGGTTTTATTCGGCAATGTCGATATGCCAAGTGGATTTCTAACATAGTCCCGGTTTATAAGAAAAATGGCAAGTTACGTGTTTGCATTGATTTCAGAGACTTGAACAAAGCAGCGCCGATGGATGGTTACCCAATGCCAGTGGCTGATGCGTTGGTCAACGCTGCTGCATGGCACAAAGTCATCAGCTTCATGGACGATAATGTTGGATACAACCAAATATTTATGGCTACAAAAGATATTGCGAAGACCGCTTTCAGGTGCCCTGGTCACGTCAGTTTATAAGAGTGGATTGTCATGACCTTTTGTTTAAAAAGTGCTGGTGCTACATATCAAAGAGCCATGAATTATATATTCCATGAACTCATCGGCAAGATAATTGAAATCTACATCGAAGATGTGGTCATCAAGTCAAAAGGTTACAAAGAGCATCTTGCCGATCTACGGAAAGCACTGGAATGCACAAGAAAGCATGGTTTAAAAATGAATCCCAATAAATGTGCTTTTGGTGTTTTGGCTGGTCAGTTCTCGGGTTTCTTCATACATGAAAGAGGAATTGAGGCCGGTCAGAAATCAATCAGCGCAATTGACAAGATAGAAGGACCATCAAACAGGAAAGAGCTTCAATCACTGATCGGCAAGATCAATTTCATTAGGAGATCTATATCTAATCTATCAGAAAGGATCCAGCCGTTCGCACCCTTATTGAAGCTCAAGGCCGATCAAAAGTTCGTGGGGGAGAAGGGCAATAAAGGGCTTTGGATAACATCAAGTAATATTTAAAGTCCCCTCTTGTCCTAATGCCCCTCAAGATAAAAAGTCATTCAGCTAATGAGCGGGCTATCAGATCGACCCTTGTGCAAGAGTTTGAAGGAAAAGAGTGAGTCGTGTACTTCGTAAGTAGAGGACTCTTGGATGCAGAAACAAGGTATTCGGCAGTGGAAAGATTGTGTTTGTGCTTGTATTTCTCTTGCACAAAGTTAAGGCCCTATCTATTATCTGCTGAGTGCATTGTTGTTTGCAAAGATGATGTGGTCAAGCACATGCTGTCACTGCCGATTTTGAAAGGTAAAATCAGAAAATGGATCTTGGCTTTATCAGAGTTTGATCTAACTTATCAATCGGCCAAAGCAATTAAAGGTCAAGTAATGGCCGATCTGGTGACTCAGTGTTGTGGTCCTAAGATTACAATTATTGAACCTGCTCCATGGACTATGTTCTTTGATGGATCATCATGTGGAGTAGGGGCTGAAATTGGAATTGTTCTCATCTCACCTTAGGGGGTAAGCTATGAATTCTCTATTCCAATTGAGAAGACTTCAACGAACAATCAAGCTGAGTACCAGGCGGTATTAAAAGGGGTAAAATTGCTATGAGAAGTCAATGCTGAGGTTGTTGAGATATTTGGAGATTCTCAGCTCATGATAAATCAATTGGCTGGAGAGTAGGAATGCAATGATGACATATTATAGGCTTATCATGAAGAGTGCCTCCAATTACTCAAAGAATTCAAGATAGTGAGACTCGAGCATATCCCCAAGTGCCACAACAAAAAGGTTAATCGATTAGCTCAAGGTGCATCGGGCTATCGGCCGATTCTTGCTTTGGAGCTACCTGCCGATGATTGGAGAGAAGAGATAGTTGACTATTTGAAAGATCCATCCAAGAAAGTTGATAAGCGGCTAAGGGCTCATCAATCGGCGTTCAAGATGAAATGGATGATAAGAAATAATAGTTATTATTGGCCGACGATCTGGGATGATAGCTTCAAATATTACAAAGGATGTCAGAGGTGTTAGAAATTTGGAAGTGTTCAGAGAGTTCCAGCATCGGCGATGAACCCGATAGTTAAACCTGCGCACATTCTAGGTATGACATCTAGAAGATCAATGCCTTTCTGAATGCATGCCAGTGGATACAAGGTTATGCATGATGCATGGGAATCATATTTGAAGACAGAAGCCATCATCAAAAATATACTCAAGGGCAGTAGGATGACATTAACAACAAACGCGACGCTGCGAAAACATCGATAGAGAGATAGCCGAATTATTTTTCGGTTACTGATGAGCCGATTGCATATCGGCTGAGAAATATTTGGAAGATCGGCAACGAGAGTCGATGAAGACACTAGTAGTATCAACAGAGCTTGATGAATCGTTGATGGCGAACAGCTAATTCAACTAAACGACAGTGTCGAAGGCAGCCAACAGAAACGGTACAAAAGCTGGGCAGTATCATAAACCTCTCAACTCTTTATCTGGTGTATCAGAGACGCAAAGGAGGAAACTGACAAGAATGATGAGGAATTGGCTCAACACTTATTGTTGGCAACTCATAACATACTACAGGAAGATTTATCAAGAACCTGATCTTCATCATGAAGATGTGAAAGGAGCAAAGACGGTGTGGTCAATGATGCAGGAGGAACTGATGTATTGCCGCTACCACTGATGCCACAGTAAGCCTACAGGAACGAGGGAGTTGTACTAGGCTTCAATCCCAGAGGAGATTTTAACGTTATGGCTTACAAGGAGCATTGATTTTGAGTTCCAAGTTCGACATCAGCTAGTCTTGCAAATACAGAGTCTGGAGATCAGTGTTTAAAGATTAACTCAAATACACATGGAGCCCATCTAAGATATTATGTCGATGGTTCAAATTTGATGCAACGATAGATCGACCGGGAGGAGTAGAGTTACCTTAATTATTCATATTGGCCAAGATATTGTATAAATATCGGCTATGAGAAAGCACCTCCTAAAAGTTTGAAGTAATGGAGCAGTTTGCATCAGTTAGAATATGGAAGTTCTGGATTTATAGAATTTCGAAGCATGAATCTTTGATACTCCGAAACTGGGGGGCTTGTGTTGACACTGGATTTTGACCAAATCCAGAGTCAAATAATCTTGGCTTGGTAATCGGCAGGAGAAGAGATGGGCAAGGAAATATCAGCCGATGAAGTCAGCACACATGCATGAGACAAGTACACGCAGCGTATACGTGTATGCATTGGAGAGTTATCAGCACTAAAGGAGATTAAAGAAAGAAAAGAGGAAGCTCGTACGAGAAAAGAGGCTAGTGTAGCCAAGACACGTATGAGTACAAGGCTCCTGTTATTTGTGAGAGCATGCACGAGGCAATCGCCTGGATAACAACGAGGGATGATCGACCACCAACATATTGGCAAGGATCGACCAGCAGTAGTTAAATCGGCCAGCAGTGATGATCGGCCGGACAGGAAGTTAGGATGACGTCAGGACATGCAGGTGCTTAATGCAAAGCACGAGCAAGGAAAAAATCACACGTAAAGGGAAATGTGATTAAGATAAAGAAGCCACGTAAGGAGTCCTAGTTGATTACGCCTGCGCGTTGCTCTCTTGCCGGACAAGTCAGAGGAAGCTTTATTAGAAAGGATTCTACGTTAGGGGAAATAGAGTCCATGTATCTTAGTATTCCCTTTAATTTAGACATATAATTAGGGGAGTTCGTGTCAGTTGGTCATGTAACTCATCAGGAGTCTTTAATTAGGAAGTTTTGAGCCCTTATGGCTGCAGGAGCCTAGAGGAGGGTATAAATATAAGCCCCGACTATTGTAATAGAATCATCACACGATCAATATCAAAACCGTCTCCGGGCAAACCCCTTTACAGATTCTTGCATCTACTTTATCGCATCTACTTTTCGTCAACTTCGCCATCGTACCTTTTTCTTCTTCACGAGTTCTCGCAAACTCATCGGGCTGCATCGCTTCGATCTCCGGCTTGCTAGTGAGTTCCGCTTTACCGAATAATATCTAGGCTTTAACCTTCGGGCGTATCGTTGTGGTTTCGTCTAGATTTTTTCACAAGTTATCGATATCAGCTAGATTAGCAAGTTTTATCTTAATTCTTGTTACTTTAGCTTTTATCACAATTATCCAGTTAGAGACTGCTTCCTGTCGGCTTTATCGCATTGTTATTATTATTATTTTAATTATCATATAGCTGGCTAGATCTGTTTCAAGTGTTGCTCACGTAGCTCTGTTTAAGTTGCCTCTGGTAGCTTACGCTCTGCCTACATCATCATATCGTCTGATCTAGCCGATCTATTCTGCCCCGTATCGGCTACCTAGCTGTTACGATTTTATCAGAAAATATATCGGCTCTCTAGCCGATTAACGTTTTCCTAGATTTTCCATTGTCAATCAACACGTCAGATTGGCTGGCACGCCTCGCAACAGACCGGAGAGTCATGTGTGTCGCGCGCGGAGGTGACATCCTATTTTCGCGTCAACAAGAACATCTGATTCGGATTTCGGATCAGAGAGATATGCCCTTGGGAAGCTCTGCACGCCGGGTCGACCGGTCTGACCGGTGCCCCTGAATTCGAGTTAAGTCGAGGAGTCCTGATAGATTAAGATTTTAAAAGGATTTCCTTGCGGGGCAAGACCTCCACTCTCTATAAATATAAAGAGCCACGGCCAATTGAAGTTCATCATACAATCGATCAAATACATTTACCTTTTATCGTTTTGTCTTTACTTTTGTCTCTACCCTAACTTTTCCAATCTACTGCTGATGTTCTTCCTTCATCTCCGTGACGTCTGAAGGCGTTCTAGGTGGCCTTGCCGACCCTAGAGCAACCCTACGTGCGCCACCCCGATGAGATCTTGCCCACGCGACGTTCGGAGGTCTTTCACCGGTTTACCCCGGCAAAGGTCTAACCAGTGACCTGCAAAGGTCTGACCGGTGACCCGCAAAGATTTGACTGGTGCCCTGCATAGGTCTGACTGATGCCTCGCAAAGGCGCTGCAGCGAGCCCCTCCACGTGCTTGTTGGCCCAAAAAAGGTGCCAACAAAACCTTTATTACCTTCTTCCCTAACGCTTGCATTAAAAAATATTTTCAACATTTTGAAAACAAAAATATTGACCAACATTTTTTTAGAAAAGTTGTATCAAAATTTCTATAGAAAAAAACGTTGCCAACATTTTGCAGAAAAAATGTTGAGAATGTTCCACATCTTCTCCTCCACCTCCAACCGGCAGCACACCAGCTGACATGGCGCGCGCGGGCCCGGCGGCAGCCACCTAGCGCGCGGAGCCCCCAGTGAGCTCCCATGCGGCGGTCGCCGAGGTCCCGGCGGGTCGGTCGTGGCCCGCGGCGGCGCGCCGTGGCGGCGGCCATGGCGGGCAGTGCGGGAGCGCGACCATGGAGGAGGCGGCGCACGCGCGCGGCTGCAGGTCGCGCGGGTGTCCGCGTCTCGCACAGGGTGGCGTCAGCGGGAGGTTGGTGGAGGGAGGAGAGAGGATGTGAGGATAGAGTTTAATTGGATCCAGTGACTATGATTTGTTGTACAAATCTTAAATATTGAAAGTTTCAATCTTTCGCACCTCTGGGAAGATATATAGGATTTCCCAGAAATGGAGTATAGAGTGGGCCTCTGCCCGTTTTAGAGAGACAGAGGGGCCGAGGAAGCCCTGCTGCACGACAGCCCATCCACCGAGCTTTTTCCGTGCTGGGCCTCGAGCTAATTCGATGGCGAGGCGAGGCCTGCTTGGGAATCTGTGTTGGCCACTCACCATTTTTCTGCCCTCTGAAGTGATATGTGTGATAACTAAGCCCAGTTAGTCCTTAAAAAAGATAACTAAGCCAAGTTTATATCACCAAGCGGGCTTCAACATGTTCCATCATTGGTCGATTGCCCCCCCACAAAACCAGGCTGCGCGGTTTCAAGCGGGAAATTAACCTTCAGCGCGCTTGTCGGCAGTGAACAGTTGGTTCAAGCAATCCAACTATCCAAGAGTCAAAGGCACGCGTACGAATCACGACAGGCTACCAAGAAACGAGTCAAACTGCTCGAATCAGCTGTAATCATTCCAGCCCAAACAAGTTGTTTGTGCACTTGTGCTCTGTTTCCTTTCCCTTGCATTTCTAGCTACACAAAAAAGGGATAAAAATCCATGGGCAGGCAGCTAGGCCACAGTAAGACGAGGGAAATGTGGTGGAGCACGAGTTGAGTCAACACGTATGGGTATTCTATATACCCCTGGCTCTTGCGAGCATAAATGCCAAGTGGCGTGGCGCCATTAGCTAGGGCTGCGTGCAGTGTGTGCTGCGAAGATAAGCCACCGCTTACGTGCGGAGATAAGCAACGACGACGACGCATGGGTAGCATGAGGACACAAATGCAGGCGGACAGGCTCCATGAGGGCCCGTACGTCGTCGTTGCTCATGCCGAGGTAGCATCGACGACGAGACGAGTTCGATCAGAGTTGAACGAGAGCGATGAGGAGTTGACTGCAACATATAACCTCGAATCATCGATCTTGGGCCAGCATAATATTTTAGTTTCTCCGAATGTATACGCCATCATCAAGGCCTATTGATCGATCGGTCCGCGAAGAATCGCGCAAGATTCTCATCAGGTCCCAAAAAGGACCGTCACTACTCACTATCTAGAGGTATATATCTAGGAAGAAATGCATATACATATTGCATGCGATTCCAGAAAGAAATGCATGCACTCCTGGAAGAATCAACCTTTCATAATGGGCCTCTAAGTTGATTAGTACCGGGTATTCTTGCACCCGATATTAATATGTGCATCAGAACCGGGTGGGGAGTGAGAGGCCCGACGCACCCCCTATCAGCCTCATTAGTATCGGTGGAGGCTAGACCCGGTACTACTCTTTGTCTCTCTCAGTGCGGTAGTGGTCGGCCGGACTGGGATGAGGGGCACCGGCGGGGGCCCTCCCGACGCAGATGCGACCTCTCAGCTCCCGGCGGCGCCCGGTGTGGGGACGCTGCCTCCCGCCGCAGGGACACGGCACCCGACATAGAATGCGGCGCAGCCTGACACGACGGTCTAGCCCTGGGGCGGCGGCGCGACTGGAGGCCAGCGAGCCGGGTGCGGGCGCGGCGGGAGCCTGGAGGTCTAGGTCGCAGCGGTCTGAAGCCTGGTGGTGGGCGGTGGCCTTGAGGAGCTCGGCTCTGTCACCTGGCAAGTAGGAAGCTTAATTTGTTCTAGGTTTAGAATTTTTCCTCCTTTTTCTCTGTGTTATGTGATCTGTGATTGTGCGACGCATGTGTTCAGTGAAAGGACCTCTAGCCTAGTGGTTAGGGCACCTGAGTAACACCTAGCAGGCCCGAGTTCGACTCCCCGTGGGAGCGAATTAAACGGGTTTGAAATAAAAATTTATAAAAAATAGTTAGGGACTTCCCCTACCGACTTTGGTAAAAACAAAAGATGTGTGTGTTCATGTGATTTTCGTGCGATTGTGTGATAGTGAGTTATGTATGTGAATTTTTGTGATTGTGATGTATTTTCACGCGTTCTTATGAGATATTCTTGTGAGATGCATATGACAGACACTTTTGGATTGAGTAAATGAGAGAAGAAGACGAACATTAAAGAAAAAGGAATAAAAAAATGGGGACGGGACATTAGTACCGGGTGCTAATACTCCCCCACATTAGTATCGACATGGTAATTTTGGTTCAACACTCAATACTAATGGAAGTCTGGACCCGATACTGAAACCTCTTTCCCCAGTAGTGATGCCACTCCATAACACAAATTGAACAGGACAAGGTGCACCGTAAAAGACCTCACTAATTAACTCGATTGATCTGCAGGGGATGATGGTAACTCTGCAGAGTTATATAGTTCTGTTTACTGAAATCAAAACGACGATGACGAACGACGTTCCGCACAACTATAAATACATATACGTACGTGTTGGGTTCGATCTCCCCCGTGTGGTTGGTGTCACTCGCTCACTCGCTCTCGACGCACGCGCAAACGGAGGTCGCACCGTTTGTTTACGGCGATCGAGTACAATTTGATGCTGCATGCAGGCCAGCGTTTGTTCGAGCCAAGGAGGGCGAGGAAACGGGGGGATCGGATATCTTGCGCTATTGATCACCATGAGTATCGGTGTATCGCACCGCCGCTCTCTCCTTGGATCATGGGCCAGCAGCTTTGTTCTCTCGGATCTCCAAACCCATGTGCATGCGGCCCTAGCTAGGCCCCCTCATTTCTGTAGATCAGTGAGAAGGGGGAGCTCCCAAGGTTGATCGATCATTACTGCCGCACCAGCCGGGTATAAGTTGTGTGGTGTGCAGTGGATGCCAAGCATAAGATGCAAGGGAGGGTGTACGCATGCCGTGCGTGTAGTGGAGGGAGGAGCTCTCTCCCCTACGCGATCGATGCGTCGTGTGATGAGTAGGCGTTGACCCCTGTAAAATATTGCGCGCACGGGTAGTGCAGTGTGCGATCACCTAGCTAGCACTAGCAGCGCTGCTCCCGATCGATCTCTTCCATGCCTTGGTCAACGAAATTCTTTGAGCCCGGTATTATTCTTCCTCCTCTCCTTCTCCTATCATACCGTTTTCTCCCCCCGCGATCTTGTGTTGGTAACTTCAAAACTTGTCTAGTTAACGAAGATTTATGCGTTGTTTCCCGTAAGGAGGTAACTCTAGGTAGTACAGTTAGTACTAGACTAGAGGCACAGTGAAATTATTACTGTGGTGATGATCATAGTCGTCCAACAGACGAAGGTGTTGACTGCTAAAACATTTCCAGTTATGCACACAGGAGGACGTACGTAAGGCTAGCTGCCAATAAGATGGTTACTCTTATCTTTTGGTAAAGCGTCAACAACTCTTTCATGGATTTACTATTTCAACAAGGCCACATGCTATAGCTGGATATGCAATCGGTGAGCAATGGTACTCATGTACAAAATTTTGCGATCGGCATCATCTTTCCCAACAGTTTTTCTACAAGTGCTAATAATATTAGTGCCTGTTGCTCCACTAATAATATGCAATTGTTAGTACGATTTCTCATTCTCCACAGTTTCTGCAAATTGCCAACAACATAATCCCCCACTTAAGTCATTACCTACAGTTTTGTAAATAATGTACTATGGTTAGTAAAATGCACTAAAACTGTTGGCACTTCTGAAAAAACTGGGAGGAAATAAAAGTGATCACTCTTGTGGTGAAAAAAACCATTATTCATATGAAATGCATTGTGTGATCCAATGGCTTTGAGGTTGCAATAATGAATATGGTTTAGCACATCCTCGGTTGATCCAACAATCGCCATAATTTTTTTTACTGCTTTTTAATCTGAAAAATTTTCAACTGCAGTGGCGCAGTGATAGCTTTTTTGTTATTTTTTTCAATTTACAGAATAGCAACTGATCAATGAATAACATATTAACGTACTGACTAGGTTAACGGTGGCATAAAAAGAATATTTCTAAAATTGATGAAAAAACGGAAGTGATCATGATGGTGGATTGCATGATTCAATAGGAGCAATCTCTCTAGCCGTTTAGGCAATGGCAGCTACGCCTCCCCTCTGAGTTGATTGCACTGCTTTTGTTTGACTAACCATTTTGAACGAGCAGACGGGAGACAAGGGACACATGCCCTGTTCAATACTTGGGATGCAAGGTATTATTTGCTTCGGACGCTAAGCTATGTACTCTCCTAACTAGTATAGTGAAGTCCATTTCATACAGTGTCATGATGATGACCAAGACTTCAAGAGAAATCAGTACTGCCATGCATATATGCTTTGCACTTCCAATTTTTGTCGGTGGATGCTAAATTGTAGAGTCGTGTGTTTCCTGCATATTCTCTAGCATTTCCTGAACATATGCTGGGAACATTTCGTGCTATAAATTCATCAAAGGGCAGACTCATATAGAGACAGGAGCAGGGTCATAAATAAAAGCTGTGCACTTATGCAGCAAAAACACTTGTGCTAATTACGTACAATATAAGTTAAAAAATTACAACTATTTCCAAGCTTTATTATTGTATATTGCCTCGATCTATCTCACAAGTATACCGAACCCTTAACTTCAGTACATGACCGACTTCTCCCTCACCTCTCTTCAAAACATACATATCTCTATATATAATTCTTCTTCCAAACCAAATTGAATGAAAGAAAAAAAGAAAAATGTAACAAACCAATCACAAGAACACCATCAAATTAGCAAAAAGAAGAAGAAATTGATCGTGTAGTTACGGCATGTAGAGAGCCTCCAATCCTTGGCAATCCACGGTCCAATCATGGTTGTCAGGCCCGCTGATCATGCCCTCATGGAGGCTGAGAGCGTCGTCGGGGAACGAATCCAGCGAGTCATACTTGGTGTCCTCCAACGTCGACAAGCTGGGCACGATCGAGCACCACGACGAGAGGTTACCAACGTCCGTGGGCAACCCTAGCGAGTCGAAGCAGCTCTGATCCATGGCGAAGTTGAGCTCGCCGAGCGCAGCTTGCACGCTCACGTCACTGCACAGCATGGTGGTTGCGCTGCTAGTACTAGCCGCCGTACTCGTGGGGTCAGTGCTGCTCACTGGCCCCGACCACTCACCGAACCCGTCGTGGCAGCATGGATCGAAGTCGAACTGCGCCGGCGCCAGGACGCCGGGGCTCAGGTCGCTAGACGCGCTGAACGTGTCGAACGCCTCGTCGACCTGCCCTGCCGACTCCGGCGTCACGGCACCGGCGCCTGCCTCCGCCGCCGGGTGGTTGAGGAACTTGGCGTACAGCATTGCAAGGTCAATGGAGGAGCCATCGGCCGCGGCGGGCATGTCGGGGATCGCCTGGCAAGGGTCCGCCGGGTTCCCCACCATGCCTTCCAGGACCAGGTCGGGCCGGACAGGGCCGGGGAACCGGTGCCCGAACGCCGCCGCTTCGCGGCCGCTCGCGATGGACTCGGCCACCGACCGCGCGGACGACTTGCCGCGGCGGTTCTTCCGGCAGCCGCCGCCGACGGGCACGTTCCGGAGGGAGCCTCCTTTGGTCCAGTAGCGGCGGCACCCCTTGCAGAAGTAGCGCGGCTGGCTGAGGCTGTAGTTGTTGTAGTAGCAGAACTTGGTGTTGGCCGAGTCGCATCGCGGGCAGTTGGGCGCCGTCTCGCCGCCCTGCTTGTACCGCCGGTCCACCAGCAGCGACGGCGGCCGCGGCGCGTACGGCAGCATGGCCTCGTGGTGTGAAGACAACATCGTCGTCTTAGCTAGACCACCACGAAGCGTGAGTGAGCTCGGAGCCGGGAGATCGAATTCGCCGAGGAATGTGGTGATGTGAGAGGGATCGGAGCCGGAGGGTGACCTTGGGGACGCGAGGGATTCGATGGGATGGAAGGAGGTGGGGGGAGCCGGGCGGGGGAGGGCGAGAGGGAGAGGATCGGAGATGGTGGGGCTTTTATACGGGGTGGGATCGAGTTCTTCCGACGATCCACTGGTCCAGCCGCGCGCGCATGTGCATGTGAGTTTGCGCTGCATAGATTTGGGCCGAGCTGTAGTGTAAGGAGTACTGTACAGGAAATTAGGACGCTTAATTTGTGGGTTAAGAAAATTGGGCAGCTCCTAATTAATCATCCCCAACAAACTGTGCTTGTGCAGTCCCCTTTAGTGGATACAGTAGCCCCCCTGCTATCGCATAATGATGCAACAACCCACTGTGCAAGTGATCCAAGGACGCATTGCAGAACTCTCGCATGATGAACCTTCAATTCAAGCAAGGCCCCGTTTCACACAGTTTTCATCGGATCGGCTGAAGTAAGCGATTTTTTTTAACTAGTAAGGAGACTACCGGCCATTTTATCCCCTGAAATTTACATGATCCAAATTAGCAACAAGCTTTGTATAAACCTAATTTCCTTTTGGGATAAAAAACGTGAATCTGAGATCAAGAAACCTGCTCGATTGACTTGCCAAAAGAAATGCACAACAAGAGCTAGAGAGAGGAAAGAAAATACTACTCCGTATGATTGTCCTAGGAAGAAGTGCCTTTTGGTTGCAAGATGAGGTGAGGCGGCTACGGAGCTAGGCGTGGTCGGTGTGGGTGTGGCGGAGCCGTTCCGGCCAAGTGATCGGCCGACGGACGGGGGCGCGACCCGGGACCGCGCTCGCGGGCGGGCGGGCGCGCGCGCATGCATGCATGCCATGCACGCACGGCACGGCGCTGTGCTGCGGTGTGTGCGGTGGGCGCGCGCGCGCGGTGGCCCGGGGTTTCACGTGGCGGCGCCCGGACCGGTGGGGTGCGCGGGACGCAAATCCCTCGGGATCGCCTACGACTTTGTTATTCGCATCGCGCGTCGCGCCACCCGAGGGGGGAGGGCGTTGGCGGCTCGCTCCTTCGACGGGCACGGGTGGGGGCGTGATCTGTCCTGTCCACACGGTTGAGCGTACGCCCCGGGGACGCAACCGCATGCACACGCTGTGCTGGGATGGAACCAAAACATCCGAATTGTATAATAGATTGATTTTTTTAGATCACAATAAAATAAATTTGGTGCTAATTTTTTATGCATTATAACCAGTTAATTACTGGAAAAAATAAAAAAAATTAGCTACAATTTTTTATGGATTATTTACTTTCGATAGAGAAAAACGTGAAAAAACATCCGTATCCGAATCCGAATCCGAATTTCTTTTCATCATTTGATCAAAATATAGCACACATTTGGGGTTTATTTTGTATGAATCTTAACAAGCACAATGCCAAGAACAAGAATATAAATTTTTAGATACAAAATATTATGCTTAATTTAGCTAAAATCAAAAAAGAACGGCTAAAAAATGCTATCCGAATAGGTATCCGTTTCCATCCCTAGTGCTGATGGGGGGTGATCGATCTGCTCGCCCGGCCGGCTCGTGTGCACGGGCTGGCGCATGGGGGAGTGTGCCGCGGGTGTCCACTGCATTGCGCTCGGATGCTCGCTGGACGCTGCACCTGCACCGGTCAATTCCCACATACCCGTCTTCTGAGAACAGCGATTTAACAGGAGATCACCCGTACATATGCTGATATGCATGATCCTTTTCATCCGAGATCACGTGATTAACTGGTGATTTCGAAAAGGCCGTGGAGCACTAGCTAGGGACGAACCACGAACCACTCTGAGGTAGACCCGAGCTTCGAAACATGACTGACGACGATGATGTACCGGAACATGATGTAGAAAGAACAGGGGTAGGAGTAGTTCAGCGCTTGGCGAGTGGCGATAGCAGACAATTACGTGTGCTGCCAACAATCGCCTGGCTCCCGGCGCGACCCGTGCGTCGCAGCGTCGGCGGGGGTCGGGACGCCGCGCCGGGCCCCGGCAAAAGGAACCTGGTATCACGTCGCGCCATCTAACAGGGCAGGGCACCGCCGCGACCGCGACCAAGGACGACGATCCGAGTACGTACGCGCACAGTGCGCAGCGAGCGCGACATGACAAGTCGCTCTGTTCCAATCAGTTCCTGGAGCCAGAGCAACGGCGCACGGCGGCACTACGGCGGCACGCGCGCGCACGGCTCTGACAGGTGAATGTGCGGCCGTGGCCCGTGATACGGCCGGCTCCCCTAGCTAGTCTCGTCACGCCACTTGCTGCAGCTAGCGCTAGCTGCCCCCCGATCCGTTCGTGTTGCGGGCAACCAGCACCAGCAGGTCGTCTCCGCTTTCGATGGGGATCGCCGGGACAGTACATTCCAACCCCGCAGTACATTCTGGATGGACAGTCCCGGTCGCCGGCTGTGCGCGCATGGAAAAAAACCTTCGCGCCCAGTCCCCAACCCGGCCATGCATGTGGCTCGATGAGGTACACTAACCGCTACGCGATCCACCCATCTTCTCCCCTCACCCGGTCTTAATCATGCGCCATTAAGGGCGTAAACCAAACCATCAACTGCAAATTTGACTTGCTTGTGCGAGAGACTTCGAGCGAGCCCCCTGCCGCTCCGGCTAGCCGCTAGCTCTGGCAGTGACGAGTCGTCGAGACGAGGGGTTCAGGATCCGCCGCAGCCACAGCCAGCAACTAGTAGCCTGGATATGATACTGCCGCGGCCTGCGTGCTCCGTGCCGCTGTGCTGTCCAGCCGTAACCCGCAAGCACGCGAATTAATGCGGGGGCGCGGATCCGCCGATCCGTCGACCGGCCGGCCCTCTCGCACAGCCAGCCGCACGACGGGAATAGATTGTTGCTTGCACAGCCTCCGGCGGCCGTGCTATGATTGAGGGGTCCGCGTACTGTTACGGCTCGTGTACCGTGTCCCTGTGAACGCCGCGCGCCCCTTGCTCGTCGTCCCCGTCCGTCCGTCCCCTGGTCCTGGACCTGACGGCGACGCGCGCGCGGCCGGGCTCGAGATCGCCCCGTGACCGTGAGGACTGAGGACCCGGCGACGTACTGACATGTACGGGTACGGGTACCTTTCTGTAGATCATGCGTGCATCGAGTATTTGGTATGGGGATCGATTTCCATATGCTGGTGTACATGCGTGATACTGCAGAAGTTGCATAGTTGTACTGTATAGTTGTAGCCTTGTAGGCTGTAGGAAGGGAAAAACCTATTAGATGAACGCACTGATGATTGAGTTGATACTGGGGCAGATCAGCTCATGGAAAATTGTTGTTCTGTTTCGGGGAAGAAGAGTACTACCGCCCAAGGACGTCAATGACAGTAGTAGGAGATTTCAGTCCGGTCATATACAGCTAAAAACATTAGAAACCGGGACGATCGATACAACACATTGTCAACACAGGACACGGACTGCAGATGGGCGACGGGCGACGAGTCTACACATGACTTCTGGAGATGTACTTCAGGCAGCAGAGTACATACAGTCAGGACTGATGACGGTGCTTGTTCAAGGGAGCTGTCATGTCGGGGAAGGTCGATGTACTTGTTAAGTTGGATACGGTCAATCGGTCATCTGACCAATATATGGTTCGTGCACTATTGATTGATGTTACCACTAACGGTGTCGGCATACTCCAGTAGTTTTACTTTTACATGGGACCAAGTATTGGGTGTCTCTGGACAGACAGCCGTATGTTTTCTACTGGCGACTTTGTACTTATACTCGCTCCTACGTTGTGTGGATCTACACAAGAGGGGATAAAGGACACTAATAAAATTCTTAAGATAAATCAGTAACAAGATCAAAGAGCATATATATGATTCATAGATCAATATAACAAGAGTAAACATCATCAGATCTACCTGATGGATGGATGGATCCAGCAACAGTGTTTCTGTCTAAAAGCGCTGCAACTTTCACTATTGGATACTACACACAGATAAGTCGATCGTCCACAGTAGTTCCACAGTGGTGGATGCTTTGCTTCCATGATTATGTTATCCCCTGTGTGAGACTTGGTTCACCACTTGCTTAAGCTACACTCCTCTTGGGCGATCGATCGAGCTGCTCTTCAACACAGTCACAGACACGCAGACGTAGAACTTGCCTGGACAATCATATATGATTCATGACCGGGACTATTACATTCCGATTGATTGAACCATGGTGGAAAAAATGGGCAGGCAGAGGATCAGAGTACCAGTGCTGGCCGGCCGGGATGGATCGTGCGTGGCAAGAGCAATGGCTGAACGACCACGCGCATTGATTGGGCCGTTGCAGGACGCCGGCCGTACGTGCATGGACGATGGAGCGAACTGACGATGGCGACGCGACGCGCTGGCATTCGTGCATGGGATGGACGGATGCAGGTGGAGCCAACTGGTCGATGCACGGAGCGGCAGGTGCAGCAGTGCAGGGAGCGGGCAAGCGACGACGCAACCCCTCCCCTGATTCTTTTTTGTCCCTTACCGTTGCACTGGCACGACAGATTGGGTCTCTTGGAGGATGGAGGAATAATTTGTGCATGCTGTCTGCATGTGTACTAGTAGACTTGCAGGTGCGAAAATTTGACTGATGACTAGTACTTTCTGCATCAGCGTCGCCGTCGCTGATAGCCTGTTATGCTTGCATAGTTGCATTGAATGACAGGTATAGTAAAACCCATTCCATCCCTTCCATACATGGATTACTCCATCAACGCAGCAATTTTCGATGATCACTGCACTGAGGCCTTGTTTAGTTGGCTAAAATTTCTAGCATTTTCTCCACTCTCTCTCCATCACATCACATTAAATACGCCAAAAGACATATGTTCGGAGTATTAAATATAGGTAAATAAATAAATAATTACACAGTTTGGATGTCCTTTGCGACACGAATCTTTTGAGCCTAGTTAGGTTATGATAGGATAATATTTACCACAAACAAACGAAACGTGCTACAGTGTGCTACAGGAGTTCCAGGAGTTAAAAAGCCAAAATTTTCAACTAACTAAACAAGGCCTGAGAGTGACCTTTTCTAGCTATGAACATTAGATGTTTTGCAGTAAGCTGGCACGCTTAATTGGTAACTCTCCTGCTACTGCTAGCTGTTCAGCCAAAAATAAAAAATAAAAAATTAGCAGGCACGTCTGGCTCATGCTGCTACCAATGCAAATAGCAATGAAACAAAAGTTCTTCGTCTTTCGTGGAAGGGAATCTTTACAACCTCATCAAAACATAACATGGATTTCTCTCATTTCTTGGTAGGGGGACTCTGGAATCTATAGGCTCTGGACCGCAATTCATCATGCATATAGACGGAGCTGTCTGTCTGCGCGTAGGAGGGTGGTGGTGGGGTACGTAATTTCGCAGCACGTGTTCTAGGTTTCCAGCTTTGCCGAAATGGACCTCTTGCAAGTTGCGAATACAGGGAGAGTACCCCTACATTTGTTTCGTTCGGTCGGTTAACGTCTGTTCAACTCGCCTGCCGCCGTACAGCTTTTAGTCAGTATCAGCCTGCAAAGTTCAGACCAAAATCCGGAGCCCGTGCTAATGTTCTGTATGCATGCATGCATTAACACGTGAACTGTCAACTGTGAACACTCAGCGATCGCGAGCCCCCCAAAATACTGTCGATGCGTACTTCTCATCGTCCCAGCGACCAGCGCCACCAACGGTACGAGACCTCCCAAGTCCCAGGGACCATTCATTAACCATATGCACGATGCCAGCACTGCAGTGCAGTGACGCGACGGTCTACGTGCATCTCATCATCGCAAATTCGCAACCTCTCGCCTTTGCTTCCTTAAAACCTAATCAACCGGGACAAGTGAGAGCGCGACAGGCCGGCGCTTTGCAGGATCATCACGACACGAGCGCGTTGACAAAGCTCCAATCCGGCGCGCGCACGGGCATGCCGCGCGCGCCCCGATCGACCTCGAATCAGGAGCCAGCCCGCCACAGCTCGGGGCACCGGCAGGCACACGACGACGCGCGCTGTCCATGCATGCATGGGGTGGTCGGCATCAGGACCACCACCCCTGCGCGGCCGCTACGCGCGGGCGGCCACCGAGCGCCGGCGCGGCCCTCGCCTCCCGCTCGGCGCCGATGCGCGCGCGAGAGCGAGCGAGCGACGGGGGGCAGGGGCGGGGCCGCGCGCGCGAGTTGGTGGGGGAGGTACGGAGTACGAGTGCCGGGTGGTGCGGACCGCGCTAGCCTGGGGAGGAGGGGTCCGGCGCCCCGGCGGTCACACATACCCACATGGCTCCGGACCGTGCAGTCGCGCGCGCCTCCGGCCCTGCAGCCCTTGATTGCGAGATGGCGACGTGCTTTTTGTTTGTTTGGGGTTGGGGCTGAACGAACCATGGCGAAAAAAGGTCACGTTGCGTTCGCTGGTCTTGTCGTGGCACTGTGGAAGCACACCCCCCCGAGCTGGACATACTTGAGCTACTAGTAGACAACAAAGATTCCTTCTCTACAATCTTTCTGTAATCTGCATCTGCTACTGTACAGGATCTGCAAAGTACTCACATGAAACCAACGGAAACGTTGTTTGGTGCCGGACAAGAGAATTGTTTGTGGCCCAGCCCAGGCGCTCGCTAGCCCAAGAGAAGTCCACTCTAGCCCAACAGGCCCTACGTTTGTTGATGATCACAGTCAGTTTCTGGACACGGATTGGGCTGACATCAATCAAATCTACAACAAATCCTCACATCATCGACAAGCAGCAGGCGGAGTGTGTGTGAGCCAGCAGGCCCCTCGATGGCTCGATCGACTGGAGGAGTAGAGGACAGCCCCTCGATGGCTCGAGATCGCCATAGCAGGCAGGCACAAACAGAATCGTCACCATGGGAGCACCTGAGCTGAGCGTTCGGGGTAGTGGCATACGGGCAACCACTCAACCAGTATGGACCAATGCTTTCTTTCTTTGCGCCTTCGCGCCGTGGTCACGGCGATGTTGGACGCCATCGCGCAAGGACGCGCGCGCGCGCACGCCCGGGTGCCGACGGGAGTGGAGTTCGACCTGGAAAGGTTCGCATGCAGCTCTGGCCTCCCGACCGCATCAAACAGATGATCAAAATACAGTATGCAGGAACAGGGAGGGACCCACGCCCACGCAGCACCAAATAAAGTGCCGAGAGCCCTGGTGCTTGCCGAAGCCGGAGTTAACAAGCATATCAGCCCGCGCGCGCCAAATCGCTGCTCCGATCCCTGCTCATCAGTACTACGTCTCTTATCTGATCCGTGTCGTTCCTCGCTCGTTCATATGCCGCCCCCAGCAGGCCTGAAAGGACGATAGACTTAGCTCGTAGCCCCTACACGGCGACCATCGAGCGCACTCACTACGTACTCGTTACTACGACTGTCACTTTTGCCTCTAAGTTAATCGTGCTCGTACAACTTGCCGTAATGCTTGCTGTGCCTTGGGGGATTGGAACGAGTGACACGGCTGCTGGTCACTATCTAGCTAGGTAGGCTCTTTCCGGTGCCGCGCATCCCGAACGGCTTCAACTATTTGAAGATGACCGATCGTCTTTTGGGGGTACCGTACGGCTTAAAATCATTTGCAAGTTGCCAAGTTATATTTGAGCGTAAAAGGTCCATTTGGGGTACCGTGTATTATTTCCATTGCTTGGGCTACTTTTGTTTAAGCTAGCTTCATGATAAATTTTCAGCGTAAAAAGTCAGAAGATAAAAAAAACAGTGTATTTCTTCTGAAGCTTTCAGAAATAGGAAAGGCGACCCTAGGCACCATTTTCTTTTTGTGTGGTTGCTGTTCCATTCTCTCTTTTTTTTTCTAATAAAAAATCGACAAATTTCTTACGATCCTTTCAAAAATACGACACCTTCTTCGCTCATGAGAGTCCTGCAAATGAAAATTAAAGGGAAGGAGAAGTAGTTGTGCGGCAAAGGCATTCGAAAGCGCTGGTTCGAAATTTAATGCACTCATTTTAGTTTATTCAGTTGAAATCCATCTCACTTTGAAACAAATTTCCAGTTTCGGCAACTCTTTGCAGGCCCATAGTGCCTTCTTTTATACAGTCCGGCACACACAATTCACAAACCATTACGCCACGGTCCATGTAGCCCAAAAGGAGCCGATGGCCTAGTAACGTCGGAGACAGACACGTCGGACCGAGAACAATCCTACGCGGCTGGACCGAGCCACTCCCCAATTGACAAGTCACCTCCACGGTGGCACATCCGCTGCCAGGTGTCCCTCTCCCGCGCGCCGACGGGTCGCAGTTAGTGGAGGCTCCAATACGCCAGATCATGTCGACCATTTTTAACTCGTCTACTATATTCAGTCGCTAATGATGAGAGTAAGTGCGGTTTGGAGACCGCCTTTAAATTTTTTTTTTGTTTCAGCGAGCCGCTCTCGGCGCATTTTGGTCTTACAAAAGTCAGCTTAAACACGCAATCTGTGGGTGTTTGTTACCCTCTCGTCTTCATCTTGTGTACTTGACAACTTGTTCCCCACTTTGATCAAGCACAGCACTGGCTTTTTGCAAATTAGTGTAGTGTAGCTTCGTTACAGGGACATCTCAAAAGCAATCTAAATACTCCTATTTATTAACAAAGTTAAACAAATTTAAAATTGTTTTCTAAAAGAAAATGTAGCACTCCCTTGCAAATTTGTATTCTTAATTCTAATAAAATATGCTTTTGTCAATGAATTATGCCGCCCATCAGGCTCCTCATCAGGTGGCTAGTGAGGTGCGTCTTATCTCCGTGACTCGATGTTGTCTCCATTAATCCACGTTCCGTTAGTTTAGATGGATCGACTAGTCCATCAGGTTAAGCTTAATCTCCTTTTGGAATTGCCGCTAAAGGATCCACTGACGGCGACCCCAAATATCTTACTGCCCCCTCCCCGTTCCTATATAAACCCCTCCCCACGCCGTGCCGCGAGAGAACGCCCTCCCACTGTAAACAAGTTTGTTCTACCGCACACCCAGATCTCTTCACGTTACAAAAACTTGCAACTTGCCAAGATAAGATGGACGTCGAGCAGCTGCATGCAAGGAGGCTCCTGTCGCGCGCCGCGTCGGCGGCGGCGGCGTTCCCGTCGCAGGGGCCGGCCGTGCAGGAGCAGGTGCAGGTGGCCGAAGCGCGCACCGGCTCCGCAGCGCCCTTCAGCTCGCTGAACGCGACGGTGATCACGGTGATGTCGATGCTCCTGTGCGGCCTCGTGGTGGTGCTCGCGGTCCACGTGATCGTCCGGTGCGCGTTCCGCGTCACGCGCCGCGTGTGCTACGGCCAGGAGGAGCCCCCCGGCGGCGACGGCGGAGCGGCGGGGGCCTCCCCCTCCTCCTCGCTCTGCCAGGCCGACCCCAGGAGGAAGAGCGGCCGGTCCGGCCGCGCGCTGCCACCGCCGGTGGTCTACCCGCCCGAGGTCGAGCTCGCCGGGTGCGGCGCGGCGGAATGCGCCATCTGCCTCACCGAGTTCGCCACCGGCGACCGCGTGCGCGCGCTGCCGCACTGCAACCACGGATTCCACGTCCGGTGCATCGACCGCTGGCTCGCCGCGCGGCAGACGTGCCCCACCTGCAGGGGGGCGCCGTTCGCCGCGAAACCCTCCCTGCCGGAAAGGACAGAGACGCCGGAGGCTGTGCAGGTTCAGGTGGAAGCTGACGCCGGCGCCGGGCAGCACGAGACTCGATAGCGAAAAGCAAGAAGATTAACTGTACAGTGCCTGTGAACAGTGAACATTTTTGGACGTGCTCTCATCTGTGATGCTGCGGTCATCATCTTTTTTTTTCTTTTCTTTTTGTTAACGCTGTAGAAGTGTCCCGTCCGATAATGGTGACACCTGCAATTGCAAATATATGGTGGACGACGAAGCAACTGTTGCAAAAAAAAACATTTCCATGGCTCATTTAGTCCTTTTTGCATTGGTGCCACGGTCGCGCGGAAATTGCCATCACTCGACCTTGTTGAGTTCTGCAATTACGTGCTGGAACTCAGTAGTGACAGTGAGGTCCTATAAATTCATTTTGCTCTGCGACGAACTTCTGTACATCAAACATGACGCGGCCCACTGAATACAATCCGCATTTCAGCCCATGAACTACTAGTGAACGCTTCCTTAAAAACTACTAGTGAACACAAAACAACTCTGCAAAGAACATCAAACACCCTTTCGATAAAGGTTGGAAAAGAATTAACTGCGGACAGAACTATTGCATGAAGTATGCACTCCTGATGCGTCGTCTCAAAAACGGACCTCTTTCATGTTTTTATTTCTCTTTTTTATGAAGATTCAGAGTGCATATCCGCAGTGTAATAGTCTCAAATTAAGCTAGTTAGAGAGTTAGGGGATTCTTCTTTTTCCTCTCTCCTCCTCTTGCTCGGGAGCTTGGGCATAGAGCATGATGGGTCATTGACCATTTCACATCTTTCATAGTAAAACAAATGCACACATTAATTAGTTAGAACGACGTGTAGCTTCCCTGCCTACTTGTGTGCTGGCGACTTGGCGTGAACCGCTTTGTTTCCATGTGTGTGTGTGCTCTATGGCGTAAGCGGCGGAGCCAGAATTGAGCCCCAGGGGGGCTCTCCTGTGCTTCTTCCTCCTCCCGCTCCCCCTTCCCTTCTTCCTCCTCCTCAAAATCCTAAGGGGGGGCTTAGGAGGGGCTTTGAGGGAGTTCTGGCGGTAGGGGGGGCTCCAGCCCACCCCGCCCCACCGCTGCCTCCGCCGCTGGCGTACACACAAGGGCGAATCCAGTGTGCGGGCTGGAGCCTCCTACCTTCGCGCACTCCATTGCAGTCCCCCTAGCCGCCCCCCCCCTAAGAAATTCCAGCTATGGAGGAAGAAGAAGAAAATGAGGAGTTGAATGAAGAGAAAGAGAGAAGGAAGAAGCGAAACTCAGGCCTCCCCTGGATCCGCCCCTACATCCACATATTATTTCTTTTCATTTTAACAGAATGATACACAACTCTTCCATGTACCGGAGAAAAACTGTCGCAATGCGAGTAATAAATTCGATTGCCGTGTATTTAAACATAGAGGGGTAGTAAATTTAAGATTATGAGAATATGAGTGTGGAACAACTCTAGACCAACAACCAAGGAGCAAGGATTGAGCACTTCATCAAGTGAGATAGAAACGTGAAACGCGTCCACCCAAAGGATCTCAAGACTTTTCACAACCTCCTAATGACAACGCCACCAATTCTTGAGAAAAAAATATAATCACTCAAGAATGCGCTACAAAGTCAGACTAGCACGCATTTTTTTATTCATAGTACCATGTGCCATCTTCGGTTGCTTCATTCGAAACCATCTTCCAGGTGTCCAGCTTTACATTATTCAGCACTATTAACCGCAATAATACGCCCAAAATAATGCGGACGGCACGAGCACGAAGCACGCTTTTGACTTGGACGTTGGAAACTTCCCCCCGCCCCTCTGCCGGCCGGAAAACCACCCTCCCGTCGGCCTGGCCTCGCGTAATGCCTTCTCCCCGGGCCTTCCACTACCTGAAAAACCGTCACGGCGACGCGTGTGTGGCTCGCCGGCGCTTTCCCCCCGTCGTCGCCGGCCGGACGCCAATAATGCAGCCATGAGCCACCCAACCACTGCTGAAAGCGGCAGGCTTTTGCGAGCCCGCCCGTGACCACCACGACACGAAGCCCCCGTGCTGTGCTCTGCTGAGGCCGCCCTGGCGTATTCGCGTATCGCCTTATCATGCTCCCGCAGTGCTGAAAGCACCGACGATGTATCACCACACACCCACAAATCCACCCGCGTTGCTGATTCGCTGTTCCGGCGTCAGAGGAACCGGAAAAAAGGATCGCGTCAGATCTCCGGCATCATCAGAACGTGGGAATGATTGGACTTGTTTAAACTCCGGGAGTTCGGTTTCGCGCTTTTTGCGTGCCGATTTTGACCTAGTGCGGGGCAATTTTGACGCTGATAATGGCGCTGTCGACTCGACGGTCTCAAACTGTCGGGGTTTAAATCCTGTTGATAAGTTTCTGGGCTCCAATTGCTGCGGTCCTTGTTGCGATCCCGAGTCACCTGGCTCTTGCTGCCTACGTAGCTGCTTTGAGGGTAACTGATGACGTCGTACCTCGTAGCTAGTCGTTTAGGGCACGGGCAAGATTACAGGAATGGTACAAATCGCGATCATCTGATGAGGATTGGGTTGGAGGTGAGTAATCGCCTACGTTTAACCTGTCTGGCTTGTCGCCTGTGCTGTGGTAGATGTTTGGGCTCAGATCGCACTCGGTAAAGGGTGAAATGAGTGTACTCGGTGGTGGAACGTGATAGACGTTCCTGTGTCTCTCAAGATCCTCGGAAATATCCCATGCGATATATGTGATCCTGCTTTCCCTAATCCTGCTAGAAAAAACGTCCTTTTAGACTTTTATAGAGCACTGTAAAAATGAGTTGTGCCGATATGACAGGACGGCGAAAAAGGAGAGCCCATCAGCAGACCCGACCAAAGTAAAAACCAATCTACTCCGTCCCTAAATGATTGTCTCTAGAAAATCGTATTTCCCTCACAAACACGCTTCCCGGACAACCATCATTTAGGGACGGAGGGAGTAAACTCATAATATGATAAAAAGTCATCTCTAAGAAAGACGACTCGCAAGCGGCATACTTTTCCATGATCGCCCACGCGAGGTGCATATCAACGCCATACCTCAAACAAAACCATCAAGCACTCTCCTCGAGCTCCTCCTCTTGATAGCTTGCTGCAAAGACTATAACGGTACTCATCCTAGATCAAACTCAACATTACACGTTCGTTTGGCTTTTTGACCTTTTCCCTTCCGCGTGCTGTCACCAAATTGGAGTAGTCACAACCGACTTCCCATACACCACTATGATGTAACTACAAGACATAGACTAATCACCATGATTAAATCTATTCCTACTAAGAACATATGCTAGCTAGACATATGAGAGAGAAGACATGCATCCAAGTAGATCAAAAGTAGAGACAAGATTAAATTGATATCACCGTCAAAAGTACATATGCCTTGATGAAGCAAGGCATGGCTCGGTAACTCCACCATGGCTTCGCCACACAAGGACGATCATGACAGCTAGGGTCTAGCCTAGGCCATCTCATAGGCAACTTCAAGGACTTGCGGCGTCTGTCGGCTTCCTTCGGTGTGTCTGTCTTGATTCGACAGCTCTCTGGTGAATGGATGTGTGTGCCTTCGGGTATATGAGGTACTTACAATCCGAGGAAACCTTAGGTCAAAGGGGAGGCCGAGACGGCCCAAAAAGGGGCTAGGTCAGCCAACACAAGTCCTTTTTGTCCCGCCTTGGCTCTATCTTTCGCGTGTTGGCTTATTGATGCTTCTGGAATCTCCCCCTTTCATGTGGGCTTTAGACGTCAGTTACTTCGAGATAAAGATAAAGGTTAATACCGCACAGTCCTTCACAATTCCATCTTGACCCTCAAAGTTATATTGAATTTACACTTTGGCCCTTGCAATCTTTGGTGGCTTGTTTATCTTGAATTTGCACATGAACGTGGCTTCAAAATCCTTGAAATGTGTAGATCCCTACTTTGTCCAAATACGCTAAGTATAAAAAACCCGCATAAAAAAATCGTTCGAAAACAAAGGCACATGTGAAAATGAGGTTATTTCACATGCCAAGTAGCGGGTTAGTATCCAGATTACTCCAGATAACAAGCGCCAACAACCACTTTCCAGAATTCGACTAGGCCGGTTACCAAAATCCTGCCAAGCCGGTTCCTCTAGGGTCTGCACCTCGTCTTTTTCAAACATAGGTTCTTGTTTATGGAAGTTTTTCTTATGAATTTCATAACTAGATGCTTTCGGGTTTTCAAGCCTAGGCGCATGATATATAGTGAACTCATCCAAATAATTTATAAGATCTAGGCATCTATCAAGATAAGCATTTAGAACTCCATTCAAGCATTAGCAAACTTTAGAAACTTGTTGAACTAGCCATAACAGATCACCAAATTCTTCTACATTTTTTACATCCATGGAATGCAAAATCTCTAACCCGAATAGAAAAATTTCATATTTGGCTTGATTATTAGTGCAATCTTGGTCTAATCATTTAAGAACCTCGAAAATAGCTTCATTTGGTGAAACAATGATAATACCGACACTTAAACCTTTTTTGTACACCGATCCATCAAAATGCAATTTTCATGGAGTAAATCACATATTGACATCATCTTCAACCTGACGCTTAACAATGAGATCAACTACCGTCTAACCTTTCATAGATTTTAAAGACTCATAGGCTAAATCATACTCAACAAGTGCATATGCCCACTTACCGATCCTTCCACTCAAAATCGCCCTACTTATCATAAGCTTGATAACATAAGTTTGAGATGCTACAATGCTAATACTAGAAAATAAATAATGTCTCAACTCCATACATGCTTAATGCATCGACAAACATAATTTTTCAATAAATGCATGCCTCATTTTAACATACACAAGGCGTCGGCTCATAAGTACTAATAATATGTTCTTTCCCTTCAGTTTCTCCTCTCAAAGAAAAAATACCAATAACCTTATCCTCAGATGCTACATAAAGCCTAAAAGGAACCCCTCGCCTAGGCGCCTTGAGCACAGGTGGTGAAGATAAAAGGCACTTTATTTGCTCAAAGGCCGCTTGTTGTTCTGCCTCCAAATAAATTCAGTTTCATCATTTAACCGAAGGATAGGGGTGAATGCATAAATCTTACTAGACAAATTAGATATGAATCTCCTTAAATAATTTACTTTGCCTAGGAACTTTTGCAAATCCCTCTTACAAGTTGGAGCCTTCAGTCTTCTCAGGATCAATTTTTTATGTCATTCTCATGAACAATAAATCCTAAAATTTCCAGTCGATACGCAAAAGCACATTATATTTGAGTGGGTTCATTTTCAAACCAAACTGACACATCCGCCCAAAAGTAATTCTTAAATCAGCTAGATGAGGGTCATGCCCAGCTGATTTGATAACAATATCATCAATATAAATGTCTAGAATCACACCAAGCAAATCATAGAAAATAAAATTCATAGACCTTTGATAAGTTGCACCAGTATTCTTCAAACCAAAAGTCATTACAACCCACTTAAAAAGACCCACAAGTCTGGACATCCAAATGTCGATTTGGCACAATCCTTTACGGCTATAAAAATTTGATTGTAACACGCATTACCATCAAGAAAACTAAGAACTTTATGTCCAGAGGTATTATCACTAAGCAAATCGGCTATAGGAATAGGATATTCATCTTTAGAAGTAGCTCTATCGAGATATCTAACATCAATGCGAAAAATCAATGCATATTCTAAGCTTACATGAATCATTATTTTCCACAAGAACAATATTAGAGACCCATTCAGCATATCTATAAGGTCTAATAAAACTTGCTTTTGTCAACTGATCAATATCTTCCTTAATTCGGTCATAAATGATGGGATTAAACCGCCTACAGGTTGTTTTTAAGGCATAAATCCAAATTTAATAGGAATTTAAACTAACTCGTGACTTAAACTGAGCATTTCATGATACTCCCATGCAAATTTAGATTTATACTCATCATTTAAATTCTGGTTTACAAATGCTGACTCTGACGCAACCGCACTAGCCTATTCTAGTTCCTCAACACCTCGTTGGGTCCGCATGCACCCCACCTAGCGGCCCATGGCCCGCGCCCTTACCGTACATCGGTGGTACATGGACACGCTATTGTGGCATGCTAACGCCCCAACCGCTATTGCCTGCGCCATGGAAAGGGTTGTCGGTGACTGATGACGGTTTATGTTCGTGGGGTGACATGATTGGTCCGACCGGCCCTGTCGTCGTCGAAGCTTTGCGCGTGCTTGGCCCCCTACCTCCTTCGTGTGGCCACTGGGGCAAGGCCGATCATGAGGCTGGGGCTGCCTCCACGTGGTGCTCCGGCTATGCACCCTAAGCGGGTGCCCACGCCTCAATGCCGCGCTGGCCTGGGACTGACCGTATGTCACCGAAAGAGGGGATGAGAGAGAATATGTTTGAGAGAGATGAGGATAAGCCGATAAGAACCGGATGGAGGACAAGAGAGGGATGAGATCAGATGAGCACTTCTGCAAGTTCCCTAGTCTGAGAGGAGGGACGGACGACGGGTGTGATGTCAAAGAAAATTGAGGTTTGTTTTTGCAAAGTTGTTGGGCGTTCCTCGACCTGGACCTTTCATCGCACGATTCTACGGCTGACAAATGCAAGTGACATGGCTTCCTACTGTGCTTCCTTTTGGTATACGAAAACTAGCAAGGTACCCCACGCAAATAGCGCGGCTAGAATAGCATTTTAGAATTTTTTTATTCAAGACATCTTAAACATTTATTTGGCTGATACATAATTTTTATAACTTCTTAACAAATTTATCGAAATAGTTGTACATGCTCACAACAACTAAAGTTAAAATCAAAACTCAAAAATGAGAGGTTATGTTTTACCTTTTTTTTAGAGTAAATTACATCCATAGTATAATAACTATGCAGGTGCGTGCAAATTGGTCCAAGAACTAGTAAACTGATCAATCCAATACAAGAACTTGACGCTTTGGTGCACATACGGTCTAAATCCCACCACATCATGTGTATTTGTCCATGGTGGATGATCATGCTCGGCTTGGCACGGCTCAGCGGAAACATGGGTTTAATTTGAATCCCCTCGATGGACAGTGTGATAAGAAATTGGATTGCACATAGGGTTTGCAGCAAGTAGGAATCAACAAGAAAAATATGGTGCCTCCATTCCATGTCAAGACTTGCCACAACTGCCGACGATCAAGAACCGCAGCTAGCGCCGCCCGTGATCAGGGATTGCCGCCACTGCCGCCGATGGGGCCCTATCGTAGAGAAGCCAACACTGATCCTCTTCTTTTATACAGTTAGTTATCCCTAATCTTGACCCCAATATATTGTTCTTGCGATTTGTTCACATGGCACCTATGTGTCATCGAAGGTGGAAAGGGAGCTTATCCCACCCGCCACATCATCATCCATCTTGGAAAAATATGTGATGTGACAAGATTTGGACCGTATGCGCACTAAAGTGTCAAGTTCTTGTATCATATTGAATAGTTTACTAGTTCTTTGACCAATTTGCACACACCTGCGTAGTTGTTGCACTATGAATGCAATTTACTCTTTTTTTAATCTTATATATCTTTCATTTTTGTTGCTAGTATGCATTACCTTATTCTGTAACATATTCAATACTTCCTCTGTCCCAAAAAGAATGATGTTTTAGAATTATCCTAAGTCAAACTTTTCAACTTTGACCAAATTTATAGAGAAAAGTAGCATTGTTTATGACATCAAACAGATATATTATAAAAATAGACCTCATGATGAATCTAATGATATTTATTTTATATCATAAATATGTGTAGTTTTTTTCTATAATTTCGGTCAAAGTTTTAAAAAAGTTTGACTTAGGACAATCCTAAAACGACATTCTTTTTGGGACGGAGGGAGTATAAACTCTTCTCTTGTTCACTTTTTATTAATATTAATTTATTTATTGTGATTAAAGATTTTTGTATTTATATATGTCTATTTGACTAACTCTTATATATTTTTTAATTTAAGTTAATTCTATGGTATACATGATTCAATCATAGATGCGCATTGGCACATCGTCCTCTCAGCCAGAGATCGAGAAACGCCTGTTGTTCATATATCTAGTACTTGTGCCTTGATCTCTTCTTGCCTTTCTCTTCAGCGTGTTCCTTCTAGAGTCGAGGAACACATGTTGTCCATATATCTAGTACTTGTGCCTTCATCTCTTCTTGCCTTTATCTTTAGCGTGTTTCTTCTTCGTCCTCCCTGCCATATAGATCGGACGCATGTTGTCCATATCTCTAACACCTCCACCTTTATCTTTTCTTCTTTATCTCCCCAGTCTATTCCTTCTCCCTTGCTTCCCCATTGTGTTTTCTCAATCTGATCACCAGTGTATTGCTAACATACGTGGACACCTCCTCTCTCCAATGGCTGCTATTATTGCTCGGTTTCACGACTCTTCATAGATGTCATTGTCTCACTTATGTACCATCATTGTGTCTATACAACATATCGTCCAAGCAAAAGTATCAACCTGTATCATGCTACCTTCTTTGCCTATATGGATGTCCCCCCTCTCTCTCTCCCCACTGAAACCAGCCCTGTTGTAGTCCCCCCAAATCCACCATTTAGAGCACTGCCACACTAATGTTGTTTACTCCCATCCACAGCATGACCACCAAAAACCAGGGGGCTCAGGTGGTAATGGCATTCACCTTCAAAATCATGCGGTGACAACCTCACCGATGCATATTTTGCTCCGCTAGCATGCAGAGTGGTATGACGAAGACCAACAACATCTGCCTGCGAGCCGGTGCTTGGTGCAGTGCCCGCCAAAGTTGTGGCTGTAAGCAGGCTTGACACACACACAATGCCTCTACCTAGAATTCCATCGGCATGGACGATGTTGGAGATGGGTGTGGGTGCTTGAGTAATGGCGATGTGCATGGCCCTCGTGTTTTCTTTCAACAGGGTCCAGAACTCCAGATCGAGTTTACGGTGTGAGCACCAAACAACATACCATTCTTTCAGTGGTATTTTTGAAAATAATGATCTTTCTATTCCTAAATTGAGATGTAGTACTTGCAAGTACTTTTATTTTAAAAAGAACTGAATATATTTAGATATAATTAAAAAGGCATCATTGTTATTGCTCACCATTTTGGTACTTTGTCCCACCAAATTGGTACTTCTCTTTAGGTACTTCACTGTACTTTGTCTCCACCATTCGATTTTCACGGGATGGACAACTTTTTTTTCAAACACTCTTAAATTAAATGATAGAGGAGCTGGGGGTTTGTTTTGTTTTACCTCCATCCTTATGATGCATCATAGAGTCATAGGTCACCGACACAAAAAATGTAGTGCCCACCATTTTTGTAGTTGTTTGTATGTTCTATCGTGATGCATTTTATTCTTCCAAGCTTATGATCATGTTCTCACTCTCACTCAGATTTAAATTGACCTTCCTATTATTCAATTTGATTCCTAAATCAAAATTAGATTTGTATTTGAATATTATATAGAAATTAACATATGAAAAAATTCCACTTTCTACGTGATCAAGGCTTTATTTGGCGAGGCATACTTCTTGGCTGCACGCTACCATCAGGTCTCTGTGTTCTCTTTCCTTGAGCGCTACCCTAGACTATACACAATGCAAACACAATTCAATCTTAACAAATAGAGCCAGAGTGCATGCCAAACGACGACACACAGCCTCGGGATCTCCGCACGATGAAGCTCAAGGACAAACTTTTCCTAGAAAAAACTTTATTTCCTTTTTAAGTAAGCAAGGAGGGATTATTTAATGCTCTTCAAGATATCTTGTATCTCTATCTTATTCAATATAAATTGTTTGAATTAATCTAGATCGTTAGATCTTCATAAATCCAATGGTATATATTATTTTATTTTCAAAATTAACATGAGAATTTTTATGCCCTATAATCTAGATCGTTAGATCTTCATAATTCAATGATGTATATTCTTCTCCTTTTTAGATTAACGTGGGAATTTCTAGACCCTCTCGGTGAACGTGGTGGCTTTTTTTGTGTTTCTAAAGAATGTTTACGAGATTAATGTTCTATGTTTAGGTTTTTCTAAAGTCAAATTGTTTTTTTCTTTGACCAGCAATATCTCTGAAAATAAGTAGTTTATATGGTTATTTCGCTATTTGTAGTCAAAATTGAAAGGCTTGATTTTGAAAAAAAGTTTAAATGTAGCTATATTCCTACAGAACTGGAGTATAATTTAGTATGGGGGGAGTATCTTACACATACACCACATGCACACTCATCCAATTTTTTTATTTGCCAAAATGGGTGGCTGATCTTTAATGGCGGCATTTCCTTAGATAAATAACTATGATTTTACCTATATACTAACAAAAATATGTTCCACACCTATGGTTTAATTTATTACTACTCCTCTATTTTGTTGCTAATTTCTGATTCTGAATTTAGCTACTAATAGTATTTGGCAAGGACTCTATTATCAAGTCCTAGTTTCCTTATTTTTAATTCTGAAATTAGTATTTACTAATTGTATTTGAGGTGGACTCTTTGAGATGTTGAGATATTCTATACCGTTAGATCTTCATAAAATCTAACGGTCTAAACTCCTCTTTTTTAGATTAACGTGGGAATTTCTACTCTCTCGGCGAACGTGGTGGTTTCTTTTAACACTAAATATTAAGATAAATAATAGATAGATAAGGATAATGGTAGATTACGGTGGGCCGTAAATTAGCGTGTCCTTTTGGAGCTGAGTTGTACTGTGAAAAAGGCATGCAGTTCATGATCCATTAACACCTTTACCTACTAGATTGCTAGCTAGCAACCGTGGAAAAAAAGAGAGAAGATTTTTTTTAAAAAAAAAGTAACACATGATGCTATGAGATCGCTCCAATCTTAGAGGTTTTGTGTTTTGATAAGGTACAGATAGATTAACTTGATTCGCTACACATTGTGGAGACCCCCTGCGACCTGCATAGACCACCTAGCTGGAGCACAAAGAATTCCACCAAGTCCATCTCGAACGGCACACACGTCCCGCTCCTTTCGTTACTGAACTTCCTTTCGGTACTGAACGGGGGCAGCAAGCAGTCTATGACCTTTTCCACCACCTTGTTCTCGAGGTCGAGAATGAAGACGCCGCCGCTCCTGGGGAGCACGAGCATTGATCCTTTGTTGAGGTCAAGCCACGTGCACTGCCCGTAGGCCCAGCATAGCGTGGGATTGTTTGGATTCGGCACCGCCACCGGTATTCTGATCACAGTAGTTCGGAGCCATGTCGCAAGGGTGTTGTCGCTGCCTTCCTGCATCCAAACAGCCACGTGCAAGGGATACACGCAAGCGACCGAAAGCTTGCCGTCTGCACTGATGCAGAGGCGGGGTGAGCCTCCGCCACGAACCGGGATCTTAGTCAAGGAGGCGCACGCTGTGGCTGTCCCCACCTCCGCGGAGAGTTTATACAGCAGGTAGTCATCTTGGGGTGGGCAAGGTTGATCAATGCACAGCCAGTGCGCCGCGCCCTGGTGAACGACCGCGGATCTCTCACCGGCCATGGAGAAACGGGACCCGTCCAGGCACATGGTGGGCACTGTTGGAAACGCCCGAGAACGCACGTTCCCGCACCTCTCTCTTCTCCTCACACGCTCAAGCTCTCGCACTCGCCGGCAGACAGAGGAAGAAGATGAACAGTGACATTTTCTGGTGACGAACGCCGCGGAGCCGATGGCTCCTGTATCTTGGCCTCCTCTCTATTCAAATGGAACCAGCACCGAGTACAAGGGGAGCACGGGTTTACATATAGGCCGGGAGATGCATGGAGCCACTACCTCCACGCTCCCGACCTTCTCGCCATGTTCTGTTAGACACGCACAGCATCGCCAGGAGCCACATGCTCATCCGGACGACACGACCACCACCAACAGAAAGGCGCCACGCACACCACTCCCTAACCGCGCCCATCGCAGCATCTCTGCGTACATGGACTTGACTCGGACTCCCTGGAACACTTACACGACTCGTTGAGCCGCCATGGCCGCAGCACACCTGCTGCACATGGCCGAACTGAGTGACACAACGCACACTGCATACACACGCGCGCCCATGTCGAGCTTATGGCTAACAATCACCCCCCTAAGCTTGACATGGTGCGCCTTCCATCTGCGACGACGCGGTCTTCTTCTTCCTCTCCGGCGACACACGCCGTCCTCCGCAGCACCCGCTCAACGTCGCCAGGAGCCTCTTGCTCGCCTAGACGGCGTGGCCTCATGCGCGGATCGAGGTCGTCTTCCGCAACACCCGCTCAATCATCGCCGTGAGCCACTGCTCACCCGAACGACGCGGCCTCACACGCAGATAGACGCCACGGACCTCCATCTTCTTCCTCAGCGACACACGCCGAGCTCCCTCGACACTGGCGACACACGCCTAGCGTCGGCGCATCACGCCCGGCAGGACCGACACACGATCCGTTGCCGAGCACCATAGGCGACCACGCACAGGCCGACACACGGCCCGGCGACCTCGCCTCGCCTCCAGCACCTCGCCGGTCGCACACACCGCTGACCGGCGCGCGTCCCGCACCTACGCCACGCCTCACGTGGGCGCCATGCCGCGCTCGCGGCTCCGCCGGCCTGGCCGGCCCGGCCAGCACGCCGCCGGCCGCCTTCCTCTTCTCAACCAAGCTTTGATACCAATTGTTGGAAACACCCAAGAACGCACGTTCCCGCACCTCTCTCTTCTCCTCACGCGCTCAAGCTCTCGCACTCGCCGGCGGACAGAGGAAGAAGATGAACAGTGGCATTTTCCGACGACAAACGCCGCGGAGCCGATGGCTCCTGTATCTTGGCCTCCTCTCTATTCAAATGGAACCGGCACCGAGTACAAGGGGAGCACGGGCTTACATATAGGCCGGGAGATGCATGGAGCCACTACCTCCACGCTCCCGACCTTCTCGCCATGTTCTGTTAGACACGCACAGCATCGCCAGGAGCCACGCGCTCATCCGGACGACACGGCCACCACCAACAGAAAGGCGCCACGCACACCACTCCCTAACCGCGCCCATCGCAGCATCTCTGCGTACATGGACTTGACTCGGACTCCCTAGAACGCTTACACGACTCGTCGAGCCGCCATGGCCGCAGCACACCTGCTGCACATGGCCGAACTGAGTGACACAACGCACACTGCATACACACACGCCCATGTCGAGCTTATGGCTAACAGGCACGCTCCAGCTGCGAGTGGTGGCGGAGTACGAGTGGAGGTACACATTGTCGTTCTTGATTTGGGTGATGATGAGCAGCTGCGAGAACTTGAAGCGCCCTGATGATGGCGGTTGTTTCCAGTCAAGGTCGCTGTCGGCGGCCGTGACGATGGCGTAGCTGTCAACGTCTGCATAGTCAGAGCACCCCAGCGGCGGGAGAATGTGGCGTTCCCCGGTGATAGGGTTGCAAAGGCCGAGGAGGTGGCCGGTCGTTGTCATCCCCTTGAGGTCGAAAGTGCGGGGCACGAGCTGCATCAGGACAATGCCGCGGCGCGCTGCCAAGGGCTCGGCGTAGTTGAAGGTGCCGTCGTCGTCGGTGACGAAGGAGGTGAGGGCACGATCCGTCGGGCCAAGCGGTGACCCCGGCGCCGGCAGGAAGCTGGGTGCGGAGACCGACGTGTGCTGCGCTATCCGCATCTTCATCGTCCATCTACGGGGCAGCGCGAATCTCGTCTTCTGGAAGAAGAAACCAAGCAGGCGCGCACGGTGCCCCTCGCCCTGGCACGGACAAAGCCGGCGGAGGAAGGCTGGGTCGGTGAAGCGGCGCAGCCACCGCCGGCATGTCACAGCGAACTTGAAGAGGTCTCGGATGTTGCTCACGCGGGAGAAGACCTCGAGGAGGACGTCCTCCGGCAAAGCAGCCATGCCGTTCATGCACCGCCGCCGTCTCTTAGCAGCCGCGCCAGCCATGCTTGTAGGTTGTGTAGTACTACCTCCGTTCTTAAATATATGACGCCATTGACTTTTTTCGTGCGTTTGACTATTCGTCTTTTCCACAAATATTTTTGCAAATTGATAAACCAACAAGTTAAATCTAAAGTACATTAGATAATAGGTACAATGATATACATTTTACTTTAGTTAACTAATTTGTTCAATATATATTAGTGGTCAAAGTTGGAGTAAAAAGTCAACGGTGTCATATATTTAAGAACGGAGGGAGTATATGTGCAAGGCAGTATTCGAGAACGCAAATATATATACCGCGCGTTGACGATGATATGGAAAGGAGGAACTAGAAGGTCTAATTCTTGTCGGTTGCTCAAATATAGCAATCCGTTTCAGTATAGAACATGGACACGGGGGTTCAGTCCATCTATTAATTAGGAAATTGGATTTGGGGGCACAGCCGTGTGAATATCGGACTCCAGTAGGAGGTAATAACATCACTTACTTTGAAATCGGAGCCAAGGTCAGTAGGGACTCAGAGACATCACCGTGTGATTTTATCGCACTATTACCAAAACTGCAGAGTCCCTAGTGGGCGCGCGTTCGCCGCTACGTGGTGCCGACGAACAAGCGTTAGTAGTTGACAGCAGCGCGCGATTTCATCCACTCTACCCTTTGATTTTCTCGATTCTCGTGTCTAGCCTCATTATGAGAGTTTCTCATACACATTCTGGGATATTTTTCCTTCCCTTTGGGGACCGGGATGTTAGGGTAGTAACGGGCGGGGGAAATGCTTTCACATCCATATGAAGGTAGAATAATATTTAAAAAGATGTTTTATTCATATAATTGTACACTATAAAGAAAATGTGAAAAAATGAAAAAGTGAGACATGTCGACCTTTAGTTCATTTGATAAAAAGAAAATTCATGCTAAACAACTATATATGTGGTCTTCTCTCGTAGCAGAATTTCAAGTACGGTACAAAATTGGTAATACGCAAAGGTGCATAAAAAATATTAAACATAAAATTGTTAATTGGCATGTCTTAAGAAAGTTGCTTGTTATTTCTCCCAAGAAAACAGCAAGGCAAATGTCCATCATGTTGGATAAACCTTTCGTCAATTGGCATAATGGTAATAGTAAGTCACTTCTTTATCATTTTTCACCACAAGCATCGAGGCATATGTCCTCCATGTTGGAAAACAAGTTTCATCCTTAATGGTCATGACTCATGATGTCAACCTATTAAACATAGTACCAACAAAGGATTTCAAAATACAGCGAGGGTAAAAATACAGGTGCAATTGAAATGAATAAACAAGTTAGTATTCATCTAACAAATGTTAATACTCACAGAGTAAAGGATAAACATGTTCAAATATTACACTGAAGTAAAAATAATAGTTTCAACACCGCTGCAGATTTAACTAGCTGCAGGTTTGGACATAAAACTTCAAGTCATTTACTTCTAAATGATTTCACACTTAAAATACTTTACAAATTTCAGACTTAACCTTGCATCCATTTGCAAAAATAAAACTCCAAACTTTGCACTACAAATTCAAAAACTTACTAAAAGATCATTTTAAACTTTGTACTTCTAAGTCTAAAACTCTAATTCAAACCTTGCACTTTAAATTTAGGATATTTATACTAGCATACTTTCAAACTATATACTTTCAAGTCAAAAACTTTGTACATCCAAATTAAAGAACTCTATACTAGCAGATTTAAAACTTTGTACTACTAGATATGGAACTCTTTAATCATATATATTAAAAAATTTGCTAACAGATTATTTTAAACTTTATATTTCCAAGTCTAAAATTTTAATTTGAACCTTGCTCTTTAAATTTAAAAAAGTATATTAACATACTTTCAAACTTTGCACTCTCAAGTCAAAAACTTTGTACACCAAATTAAAGAACACCACACTATCCGATTTAAAACTTTATATGCTAGATATGTAACTCTTTAATCCAATTATATGCTACTCCCAAGTCTAAAACTTTAATTCAAACCTCGCACTCTAAATTTAGGAAAATTATACAAACATACTTTCAAACTTTATACTCTCAAGTCAAAACCTTTGTACACCAAATTAAAGAACTCTACTGAAAGATTTAAAACTTTGTACTACCAGATATAGAACTCTTTAATCACATAATTAAAAAAACTTGCTACTAGATTATTTTAAACTTTATACTCCCAAGTCTAAAATTTTAATTCGAATCTTGCACTCTAGATTTAGAAAATTTACACCAACACACTTTTAAACTTTGCACTCTCAAGTCAAAAACTTTGTACACAAAATTAAAGAACACCACACTAGCAGATTTATAACTTTACACACTAGATATGGACCTCTTTAATCACAAATAATTAACGTCCAATGATCTTTGTACTAAAGCAATTTTTGCTTGATGTATTAAAAACTTTAAACATGATGGAAAATTCAAAAACTTTAAATTTATACATTCAACCATTGACCTAAAGTCAAAAAACTTTACATACAGTTTTCAAGTCAATAGCTTTGTACCTAAAATTCAAAAACTTTAAATTATACATTTAAAACTTCAGGCATCCCAACTTTCAAGTCACATATCAGAACCTTTGTACCAAAAATTTTAAAAGTTTCATATCTCATATTTAGAATATTTATGTTTTGTGAGGAACATTCAGATTCAGATATCAGAAACTTTAAGCTACATATAGATAACTTTTTTACAAGCAAAATCCTTAAGTTGTGTATCTAACAATGGCACAACACAAAAAGATGGTTAAAACACAACTATGGCACATTACATATGTGTGTGAGGGAAAATTGTTAAAAGAAGTACAAAATGAGTTGATTGTTCTAGCCAGAATGCAAAATAATGTAATAATGTATAGAAAACTTTCTACATCTTTACTGTTTAAATAAACAATTTGCACATACAATTTGTGCTTTAAAGACACAAGTTAAATACTTTGTAGCTATAATGAAAAAACTATGTAACCATGAATTCAAAAACTTTATATATCTTTAGCACATAATAAAAGTTATAAAGTGCATCTAGAATTCCAGAAATTTGAATCACTTAAATAAAAAAGTGTACTTGGAATCTAAAAACTTTAAATTATCTTATTAAAACTTTGAAGATCTGTAACAAAATCTTTCTTTTAGCCACAACCCTACAATTAGGCAGCAATGAGTATCATACTTTGAACATTCTACCCCTAAGTCTAAAATTTTGTAATTCAAAACGTATACACTCCAAATTTGGGAACTTTCAACTAGTGCATTATAAACTTTGTACTCCAAAATTATAGAACTTTGTACTTGCATATTTCAAACTTTATACTCTCAGATCTAATATTGTTCTCTTTGATCCAATACTTCTGTAAAAAAAATTATTGTGTATATCTAACTTTCATGTGATACATAGGAAAAATTATACTATGATTGAAGAAACTCTGGAACTATGTACATACAACTTTGGAATTAGTAGGTGAGAAAATTTATAAGAGCTCTAAATCTTTGTCACGCTACTGACATTTCCCTCCTCCATCTAGAATTTGCTCATGAATAAAAAAATGTTGATGGAAGTAGAAAACCTAGAAACAAATCACAGTGGGAACTATAGTCAAATCTTAAAGATACAAAATCCAATCAAAATGTGTGCAAAATGATATCCAAGTGTCCACCTTAACTTACAATTCGCATATCCAAAACTTTATATACAATGATGATAAACTTTCTAACCACTATTGGGGGACTTTGTATGCCTCCCCTGCCCCTCGCTGACTTGGAAGTCACAGATTTACGGATTTGTGCACCAAGTAATAAATTATCAGAAACATATAGATTAAGCTTTTGTACATGATGAAGACTTGGGATCCAATTTAATATATTTGAAGTTACGGGTCAAAAACTTTTTACTAAAAGATTATGGGCTTTGCACGATGGATGGATTCAGAAACTTTCTATTGACACATTTCAATCATGCCTGTTGATCCTTGTGTCATAAAGTCCTTTGGTAGTTCACTATGACCCTTTATGATATTGGCTAATGTTTTGAAAAGCTTTGATATCATTATGCACTTTATAATAAATGTAGATAACTATTGACTTATATATGCAGAACTTTAAACAATACATAAATTTGAAAATACATATTTTGGAAAATGCTATATCCAACATCTTTATACAATTGATAAAAGAACTTGATACAAATAGATTAAAAAAACTTTATGTTGAAGTGAGAAATCTATATCACCAAAATATCATCATTTGGGCCTTTTTACAATCGACTAATAATAGATAGATCTCAGGTTGGAAAAAGGAATTTCTAAAATAATATGTACCTTTTTCTACATTGTAGACTCAAGTTGGTCGATGTCACCAGAAAATCAGCAACCTACCCCAAACAATGTCCTACAACAAATCAAAATGGAAAAATATTAAGTCATGTGTCAAATATTTATGTCTAGAATTGAAGCATTGCTTTCTAACCATATATTCAAAACTTTATACGTACAACCTAGATCCAAAAGATCTGGTTAAGGGTATTGAAAGCTTTGACGGCAGTAAATTTCTCGGATTGCATGCCGGGCCTCGGACGGTTGCGCAAATGGGGGTACACATGATTTATACTGGTTCGGGCCTCCGGAGAGTAACACCCTACGTCCAGTTCGTGCTGCTGTATTATTTGCGCTGATTTGTAGTAGGGGGTACAAATAGGTGAGAGAGGGGCGAGTTCCCAAGTCTCTGTAGTTTTTGAGAGCCATCGATGGCTGGAGGTAGAAGAAGAAAGAAAAAGCTAGCTCCTCTCGAGAGGAGATGGAGAAGGCAAAAATAAAAGGCCAGCCCGCCCCCCCCACGAGAAGACCCCTGCTCTCCCTCTTATCAAACAAGGGGAGCAGGTTACATTAATGCGAGGGGACAAGCCAAAGAGAGAGAGGGAGTGCGCATGTACAACAGGTGTACGGGGGGAGCTCTTCACTCATGCCGCGTGTCCCGCTGTCCCTGTTTGCTGCTGTTGTTGCATGTGGTTGCCTGTCCTGGTGCTGCCCCTTCCCACGCAAGTGGCAGGAGCAATGAATGCCTCTGACATCTGGTACATGCATAGGCAATGAGGACTCAAAACTACTCGAGAGGGTAGCCAACTAGTCGGAAGTGGTCTGGCAGGTGTGTACGTGAGGAGATGGTCTTGATTTCTGGCTGTTTTCCCTCACGGAAATAAATCGTAGAATACCCCTTGGTTTTTGTGGCCGTTTTCCTTCATAGAAATAAATCCAGAAAACCACCACAAATACCCCAGGGGCCATCGTGGCTGTGATAGTCGCTCGTAATCACTGTCTTTAGGTACCCATAATATTGGGTCCCGTCAGTAGCCCCCGAGCCTGGGAGGGAGTCGTAGACTCGTTCCCAGGTTCAGTCGTCGCAGTGGAGAGGTAGATCATTGTTCGTACGCTGGGGGCGCGCGAGCGCACCCGCCGGGTGTAGCCCCCGAGCCCGCGGGGGAGTCGGAGACTCTCTCGCGGGGTTAGTGATTTTGGAGCCGAACTTCGTTTCATCGGGGGTGTTGTCGCACCCGAGCTTGCGAGAGGAAGATGAATTTTTGGTGACCTCGCACGGCGCGAGGCACTAGTCGGGGAGTCGGTTTCCCTTTTCGTTGTGTCTCCCTCGCGCATCCTTTTCGTTAGGAAGGAGGGGCTGGGTGACGTCGAAGCTTGCCTCGCTGGCCGAGCCTCGGCACCCCGTGAGCTGCGTGCGGGTGAGCTCGAGTGAAGCCTCGGAGCCCCATTCGTCGGGCTCCGAACGGATCAGCTGGTGATCGACCTCATATTCCTGATGGTGAAGTCATTTAGTTACCCAGCCCGTTCGGTTGGACTCGGCGGCTCGTCGCCTCTCCGTCGGGGAAAAACCATGACCTCATTTTCCATCAAGACTCGAACGCAGTTCAGGATGCCCATGGCGCTCGTGCGCCTGAGTTCCGGCCGCTGGGGCCCATCCCTCGCCGCCCCTCGCTCGGGTGTCCAGGAGCGGCTGTCGAACCCTTCGACGGGCCAGCCTTCGAACTCCCGGTCGTCGGTGTGTGGCGTCGGCCCTCGGGTACAGAGCCGCGAGGAGCCGATGGGGCCATCGGAGGAATGTCGTGTGGTTGTTGTGACGGCCGATTAGTCGTCGCCCAGCCCCCGAGCGCGAGGGCCGAGTAGTCGTCTAGCCCCCGAGCGTGAGGGCGGGGTGACAGTCGCCGTCTCCCAGCCCCCGAGCGCGAGGGTCAAGTTTGCGGACGTGTTCCTGCAAAAGGAAATCGGAGGACAGCAGTACGTGGTGCGACAAATACCAGTTCTGAGGAAAAAGCATTTGACAATTTACAACAAGAATTCTAAGTCCAACTCTTTTAAGTCTATTTAATTTCCTCGGGTAGTGTTCCTGTTGCGTTTAAGCACCTGACCCCCGACAGCCGCATCCGTTGCGCAAGGAGCAGGCCGCGTGCACGCGTGGGAAGTGTAGGCGTGGGGTCGAGGTTTCACGATTTAAGGCGTGTGCTCCCCGAGTACTTTTAGCGACTTGTGTGAGAGAGGAAAAAGAAAATGCGTTGATGTGTCACGGCGACGCGTGCCGGGGTGTGTTATAACTGGAAAAATGGTGGTGCTAGAAGTACGCTTAGCTCGATTTATGTTCGAGTTGGGGGAGTCGGCGTGTCATTCCCGGGCTCATCCTGACAAGCCCGCGAGCTTCGTGTTGCCCGTGGCGGTCGAGCGGACAGCTGCCGAGGCAGTCGGCGATTTGTCGGAGTCGTCGTTGGTTTCGTGCGGGAGACGTCACGGGTTCGTTCGAGGCGGTTGCCAGATGGCTGCCAGCGCCATTGACCGTTGTTGTTGATGGCGGCGCCGTGGTCGGTCGGTGGCGAGAAGAAAGGCTCGACGCGAGCGTCCTTCGGGATGATTCGGGGTGTGCTCGTGAGCGATGAAGGTGCGAGCTGGGTTGCCGCGGCGAGGTACGTGAGGAAGGACGAGGCACGACGACGAGCAGTTATGCAGCGGTCGGTCTCGGCTTGCCGCCGCCCGTCGCATTGCTCGAAACGGCTTTGTCCTGATCAGGGTGGCGAGCGACCGATGCCGCAGTTCGTTACCTACACACAAGAACTTGGGTACCGACAAGAAAATCATGTTTTTAGTCAGAAAGGCGATGTCCCCGAGCGGGAACTTCACTTGTTCCAGCTGTTTTTCCGTCCCCGAGGAGTTTCTCGGAGTAGGCTCGTTTGCACGACTTCCTTCCGCCTCGTACGAGTATTCTCCGCCTCGCACGAGAAGGCCTTCCGAGGAGTTCCTTCGAGAAGCCCTTCTGAGAAGTTTTCCGCCTCGCATGAGAAGCCCTTCCGAGGAGTTCCTCCGAGAAGCCCTTCCGAGGAGTCTCCGCCTTCCGAGTAGGAGTGACTCGCATGAGGACCTTCCGCCTCGCACGAGAAAGACGTCCGCCTCCGAGCAGTTTCTCCGAGAAGAGCCCCGATTCGCACGAGTACTTTCCGCCTCCGAGTAGGGGCACCTCGCTTGAGTAGATCCGCGTCCATCCTCGAGTAGGAACGACTCGCACGAGCCCTTTTCGCCTCGTACGAGAGGGTTCCGCCTCGCACGAGAAGCTCGTCCGCCTCCGAGTAGTTTCGCCGAGTGCACAGTCCTGCAAAAGCAAAAAATACACCTCTCGAGGGAGGACCGGCCCACCGCAGGGGAGGAAAATGTGAGCTCGCCGGGGTTCTGCTCCCCTCCGGCTCGGGACCTCGGGGGATGCGGAGCGGTAGGAGCCGCTCGGCGACGAGGAGGAGGCGCGGCGCGGCGCGGGGCCGGGTTGTAGCGCGGCAGTGCGGAGGAGGAGGAGCCGCATGGGGCCATTGCACGGTGCAGAAGAGGAGCCGCGCGGGGCCGGGAGTCGGGTCGGGCGACTGCGCTCTGACGAGGAGGAGGTGCGAGCCGGGAGCCGGGCCGGGCGCGCGCCGAGGAGGAGCGGCGTCACGTCGCTTCTCCTGCCGCACCGAGGGAGGGGGCGCCGGCCACCGCGGCGGGATCGAGGCGGGAGCCGCGCGACAACGAAGAGGAGGCGACGCAGGGCCGCGATGCCGCCGTCGGTGGAGAGGAGAAGGGGCGCACATGTGCCGAGCGCCGTGCCACAAGGAGGGAGAAATGGCCGTCGGCCGCCGAGGTAGAGTTGGGGAAGAGGTCGCCGGTCGCGGTGGCAGAGGGAGAAGCCGCTCGGCGCCGCCGTGGTTCCGCCCTGCCCGCCACGGGTGCATGCTGTGGCTGCACCGCTGCCCGCGGCTGGGGAGAGCCGCGCCGCCAGATTCGTCGCGGAGGGAGTTGGGCCGCCGGGCGGCGAGACGGAGGCGGTGAGCACGAGGAGCGACATCGGTTTTCTTCGGGTTGGGCTCGCGGGCCTTGATTGCGGCGACGAGGAGGCGGGGGAGGCACTCGAACTCGGCGGCCTCGAGGTGGGACGGCCCCTCCTCCGGGCCCTTGTAGTAGAGGAACACCTGGCGCTCGTGGAACTCCATGGCCCCGACCAGCTTCTCCTTCCCGAGCTCCGTGCGCCGGAAATCGAACTCTGCGTCCGAATCCGGCACCATGGCCGCGGCGGCGAGGGCGGCGTCCGTCGGGTCGGCCGCCGGCGCGGGCGCCGCAAGGGGAGCGTCACCGGCCGTGGTGAGGCCATGAGGAGGCAGAGTGGTAGAAATTGCGTGGGGGAGGCGCGGGACCACCGCGCGGTGGAGGTCGCGAGCGTCGTGTCGTGTCGTTGAGCGAGTCCTGCTTCAGGCTATGGCGCGAGGAGAAGGGCGCGACAGCCGCGTCGTGGTGGTGTTCGGCGGAGGCGAAGCCGCGGCGCTGAGGCGAAGAGGAAACGGGCCGCGTCGGCCGCCGGCCGTGTGTCGAGGCGAAGAGGAAGGGGCGCCATGGAAGTGTGCCGCGTCGCTCGGCGGCGAGGAGGGGGCGGCAGCCGCGGGCGCCGCGTCGCCTGCGACGGAGGAGAAGAGGGAGAAAACCAGCGCAGCGGCTCGCTGGCCCCCTTGCGCTCATGCCGGAAGGTCGCCGCGCCGTTGGTCGTCCCTGGGAGGAGAGAACGGGTCGCCGGTTGCCGCGGTCGGATCTAGGGGCGGACGCCGACAGCCGGGCTAGCAGGCGGGTCAGCCACGATGGAAGCCTGGGGCGGCGCCGTATCACCGTGCCGTCCCATCCACCTCGTCCTCGTGCTACAGCCCCGAAGATGAAGGGTCAGCGGGGGCCGCATCGGGCCGCAGCGCGAGGATGCGAGGTGACAAGGCGCCCGCCGCGTGAGGCGTCGTTCCGCCCGCTGCGCGTCGTGGTGGTGCTCCGCCCGCCGCTCCAAGGCGAGGGGGAAGCGGGCCGCCTCGCCGCCGCTCCGGGGTGAACAGGGAGGGGCGCCGCGCCTGGGGCGGCACGTCGCGGGGCCGTTGACCACGTGTAGGTGGAGGGAGGCAGGGCGCCGGGACTGTGGTACGAGGAGGAGGGAGTAGAGGTTGAGGTCGCCGCGGGGGCCACGCCGAGCCACGGCTCGAGGAGGAAGAGGCCGCGGGCCTGGTACGCTGCGACGTGGGGGAGAAGGACTCCGGTCCGCCGTGCGCGAAGACGGGAAAAATCAGGCGCCGTGTCGCTGCCGTTGGTGAACCCCGCGCCGGAAAACATTGCAGTTCGGGCCGTCGGCGCTCGCAGCTGTTGGTCCACTCTGCTAACTCCTCGTCCGAGTGGTTCTCGTCCTGGCCATCATCGCTGGTGCCGTTGTCGTCGTAGTCGGCCGTCCGAGATCTGCAAAAATGTCGTGACACGCAAAGTCCCCTACCTGGCGCGCTAACTGTCGGGGTTCTCTAACCGCCGGCAGTAAATTTCTCGGATTGCGTGCCGGGCCTCGGACGGTTGCGCAAATGGGGGTACACATGATTTATACTGGTTCGGGCCTCCGGAGAGTAACACCCTACGTCCAGTTCGTGCTGATGTATTATTTATGCTGATTTGTAGTAGGGGTACAAATGGGCGAGAGAGGGGCGAGTTCCCAAGTCTCTGTAGTTTTTGAGAGCCATCGATGGCTGGAGGTAGAAGAAGAAAGAAAAAGCTAGCTCCTCTCGAGAGGAGATGGAGAAGGCAAAAATAAAAGGCCAGCCCCCCCCCCACGAGAGGACCCCTGCTCTACCTCTTATCAAACAAGGGGAGCAGGTTACATTAATGCGAGGGGACAAGCCAAAGAGAGAGAGGGAGTGCGCATGTACAACAGGTGTACAGGGGAGCTCTTCACTCATGCCGCGTGTCCCGCTGTCTCTGTTTGCTGCTGTTGTTGCATGTGGTTGCCTGTCCTGGTGCTGCCCCTTCCCACGCAAGTGGCAGGAGCAATGAATGCCTCTGACATCTGGTACATGCATAGGCAATGAGGACTCAAAACTACTCAGGAGGGCAGCCAACTAGTCGGAAGTGATCTGGCAGGTGTGTACGTGAGGAGATGGTCTTGATTTCTGGCCGTTTTCCCTCACGGAAATAAATCGTAGAATACCCCTTGGTTTTTGTGGCCGTTTTCCTTCACAGAAATAAATCCAGAAAACCACCACAAATACCCCAGGGGTCATCGTGGCTGTGATGGTCGCTCGTAATCACTGTCTTTAGGTACCCATAATATTGGGTCCCGTCAGTAATCAACTTGATTTTAGAGTAATTTGGATCGATACCATTCCAATTTTCCAAAGCTGGAGATATACCACTACAGTTCACCTACTTTGAAGCATACCATTACAATTATTTGTTCTCACAAAAATGTCACGGAATACGTACGAAGCTCACTTGGGCCCAGTTGCAGGTGTATACAAATACGTATAATTTGTTGCTGCTTCTCTCCTCTATCACTAACGTGTGGGCCCCACTTTTCATCTTCTTCCTCCTTTGGCCGGCCCTGCTCTCCTCCTCTCCCGCTGCTCGGTCCGCCCGCCCCCCTGGCCCTGACGTAGCAGCCAACCAGAGGAAGCAAGAGAGGCAAGCATGGACGGCGGCGACGCGACCGAGGTGCGGCACTGGAACACGGAGGTCAACAGCGTCTCCATCCACGTCTTCGAGCAGGGAATTGAAGTTCCCCGACCCACCAAGCCGCCATGGCCACTGCCGCCCTGACCTCTTTGCGGCCAAATCCTCAAGCCACGCTCCACCAAAATCCAATTGCCCCTGCCAACACCCCGCCCACACTCTGAGATCCACCCCAAACCCCTTCACCTTGAGCTCCAGGCATTGCTTCGCTTGGATTCCATGAATTCCTGGCCAACTGTGTGGTACGCTCAAGCTCCGCTCAACGTCGTGCTCAACTTTTTCTTTTTTTTTCAAGTTCCACGGCGGCCATCACTATGGAGCACTGAGAACCTCTTGCTTCGACTACGCACGACGCCATGACAAGCTTCTCTAGGCTAAGCTCTAGCGGCAGCTTGCCCTTGAGATGACCGCGCTCGCAGCCCGCGGCTTCCGCGCTCGCAGCCCGCGGCTTCCGCGCCCTCGCTCCAGACCCCACTAGAGGATGAAGAAGAGCCAGGGGGCAGGGGCAGTGGGGCCATGGCGGCGGAGCCGTGGCGGATGGGCCACGACGCGGCTGCTCTGTTGGCGAGTGACGGAGGCTCGACGGCGGCGCTAGCCGAGCGGACAAAGCCGTGGGAGAGAGGAGGAGAGTAGGACCGGCCAAAGGAGGAGCAAGAAGATGACAAGTGGGGCCCACACGTCAGTGATAGAGGAGAGAAGCTGCAGCAAAGTATACATATTTGTATACACCTACAACTGGACCTAAGTGAGCTCCATACATATTTCGTGGCATTTTTGTGCGAATCAAAGAATTGCAATGGTATGCTTCAAAATAGGTGAATTGTAATTGTATATCTCCAACTTTGAAAAATTGTAATTGTACCAATCCAAATAACTCTTGATTTTAAAGCCTACCAGGCCTAACTAAGACTCAACTGAATTCAACATTTCGAAAAATTCAATTTCAACATTTTGAAATACTTGGTTCAACATTTTTCACCATCCATTTCAATATTTGAGCAAACAAGATTCAACATTGGACAAAAAAGATTCAACATTTTTTCTGTCTTCTTCCTTAGGAAATGGGCGACTGCAGCAGCCGACAACGCCCGGTGCCGAAGCTCGCCGGGACGCGCGGCGGCGGCGGTGCACCCAGGGCCGACGTTGGAGCTCCCGGCCCGCGCGCCCATGGTCGCTACGAGCGGAGCTCCCGACTGGCTCATGTGGGAACGACTTCGATGGCGCACCTAGGGCCACAGCGTGAAGCTCCAGGCCGGCGTGCACCGGGATGGCGGGTCCCGACGGCTGGCGGGAATGGCGAAGGCGACAGTGGGGTGAGGAAAGAAGGAGGAGAGACTAAGGTTAATTAGGAGTTAGGATCCAAGAGGTATTATTACATGCGCAAATATCAAAACACCTGAAGCCATATAACATTTAGACCCTGTTTGGGACGGCGAGTGTGGAACGTGTGCCGCTTATAAGCGATAAGCGAGCTCTGGGTCGCTTCTGCGTTTTTCTACCGCACAGCACAAATCTCGCGTTTTGCTGTCAGCGGCAGCGAGGGAACGCACGACCAACACGCGGCGTTTGGCGGGTTTAATATGCTTTTTCCGCGTATAAGCAAAGCAACGTCATCGCGGTTCCAAAACAGGGGGCCCAGACGCGATGCTACATGGGTTCGCGCTTGCATCCTGGAGCTATATGGTGTAGGTAGGTAAAGCGGGCAAAGCCAAAGCTCATGAGTCATGACGATCTCGTGCCGGAGCGGCATGGCATATTGGCATCAGGGCGCCGTCCGTCGCCGGTGGCATTGTACATCTGTACATCCGTACATGTACATGTTGAGGCTGCCGTTTGACATCAGCTCGTACACGAGGTGCTCGCCGGCCTTGGCACCAGCCATCGAGGAAGTCATCCAGCTCCCGCTCAATCGTCAAGAGTCAAGACATCGGAATCGAGCAACAGCTAGCGGAACACCACGAACTCTCGAGGGGTGCCGTCCGATTTCAGGCACGAGGATGGTTGGGACGCGCAGCGACGGGAACCTCCCGACGTTCTCTGCCACAGCGAGCAGGAGGGCCGGCTTGGTCTTCCTCATCCTGTAGGCGCTCTCGCTGGGGCGCTGTACGAGTTCATGGAGGTAGCGACGCGGCCCGCGGCGAGGACGGTAAGGAACGAGACGTTTAAGGCGATGGAGTTGGAGAGGGCGATGAGCATGACGATCGCCCACATGGAGGCCATGACGGTGGACAGGGGCGGATCTATGATTAGGAAATAGGGGGGCTCATTTTCTTTTTCTTCCTTCTTCTTTCTCTTCTTTTCTTCTTCTCCTTCCTTCTCTTCTCTCATGGCTGGAAAATATTGGGAGGGCTTGTGGGGGCTTCCATGAAGTGCATGGGGTAGGGGGGGCTCCAACCCCCCTGCCCCCATGCTGGATTCGCCCCTGATGGTGGAGTAGTCCCGCGGCGAGGGCGGAGGTCCGCGCGGGACAAGGATCCGGTGCAGTGGCTATTGTCACTGCAACTTAAGCAGTGGGTAGGTGAGAGGTGGAACACTGTTGGACACTGTAGAGCACAGTAACAAACACTGTTCACTCGAGGCGTGAAAAACCTGCTGGTACTGTGCGCAACTGTAGCAGTAGATCTGAGCCGTTGGCTGCTGAATTCGACGGTCAAGATTGCATGCAGTCTTAAGTTGCAGTGGCAGTGGCCACTGCATTTGATCTGAGTCCGTCCGCGCGGGAGACCAGCTCGGCCATGGCGGTGGCGGGTAGGAGGGCGATGGTCATGCGCGGTGAGGAGGCGCACCGGGGGTGCGTGCTCCCGTGTCCACGCCGAGAATGGATTTTCCACCGGTACCGGCGCGGGCAGGTAAGTTGGTAGCCGTTGATGCTGTTCCTGGAGTCGTGCGCATGGATGGGTAGGGGAAAGTGGTCCCACCACTTTGCAGCGCGGTGCCAAATTGGTGAGGTCCTGAGGCTGCATCGTCAGGCACATTCCAGGAAGCCAGGCATGCTGCGAGGCAAATTGGTACTACCAGTACCAGGGTGTCACTTGACTTGCATCTACCTTATTCTATCGCCTCCACTCTTCTTCTCCACCACATCGCTAGGCCATGGTGGTTGGTGGGTACGGCCGGCGTCTTGTTAGCTCCGGCATGGGGCGGAGCTCGCGCCCTCAACCAATGGAGGAAAGAAGAGATAATCCATCGCTGCGATGAACTACAAAGATAATCAATGGAGAAGGTACCGATCTGAAATCACTTGCATAATCCCTGCGGATTTTATGTTCTTTTTGTATCGCCCTCTGAAGTTGTTGCTGTCGATCTAGGATCAACAACTGATGCGATTTTGATGGAGCACTCAACTGCTATCTCTTCGTGGTTTTTTTTTCACTTTAAAAGTTGGACCCTACCTGATCTTTGGTCCTTCCATCATCAATGACGAAAAGAAGACATGATACAAACGCGATCTGAACTTGTCTCATATCCCACAGTGGATTTGGTGTTCTTGGTCTCAATCTTTGACTTTGGTTCTGTCATTTCAGATTTCGGCACGGGCGCAGTTTGTGTGGAGCACGCCGCATCTCTTAAGTCTTAACTGCTACCCTTTCATGGTTCCTTCCATTTTTGAACTTCAGAAGGTGGGTAACATGATGTGTGATGCTTTCTTTTTAGAGGAGTTGGTACTAGTTTGACTTTGAAGTTCATGAATGGTGTCTGATTTGCTTGTTTTTCATAGCACTGAAACAAATCGCAAAAGTTGTGGGATTAGCACACGTTTATTATAAACCATGACCATGCAGACCTTTTTACATGTTTAGAACTAAGCTTAGTGCCAAATGAAAATCAAATATAGCTACAAGAGTGGTCAAATCAAAATCAAATATAGCTACAAGAGTGGCAAAAGGGGTGGAATTATCAAAAAGTTGGTACTCATGAACACCTTTGTCCATCAAATATGCAGGCTCAAAGAGTGGTCAGAATGCAAGCAAGAGCTGACACTTCTAGAGGAGAACAAAAGGTTTAAATCATGGTTAATTACTAAATATACAGGTAATAATGGTACATAACAACAAGGCTGCAAACCTTTCATGGTGCCTTCCTTTTTCAACTACCAAAGCTGGAACTCATGGTTCGTTATGTTTATACTATTGTTCATTGTTAGCTATACGAGACTACAAATTATCCAGCATCCACACATTAGACAGGTTGTCAAGACAATGTTGTGCCCAGGAAATAATTTGTTCACAAAACTAGTGTCATGACATACATGATATTGTACTAAAACTGTTTTTTTAATGCGCACAAAAAATGAACTTGCTGGATCATATCATGTGAAAATATTTGAACACTATCATTTAAAAGAGTCAAGTTATGGTATTTTAGCAAAAGGATAGATCATATATCCAATTCATGTGAAAATATTTGAACACTAAGATACAGAAGGATAGATCTTCCAATTTTAGCAAAGTGGCAAAACAGATTGGCAATTACAGGGCATAATGAATTTGAAAACGTACCTATCAGCTGAAGACGAAACTAGATGTTCTTTGATATTAGTTGAATTAAATTGCTTATTGGTGCTTAAACTTTAAACACCATAGTCACTGGTTGGATCACCAGAATGCATGCTGCAAAAGTCATCTCCGGTACTAGAAATCCCTCTGATATTATCAATGCTGACATTTCCTACAGCGGGGGTGCTTCGATAATGCAGCACTCCATAGCTTGCTTGCACCCCCATGCCTTGGGAGGTCTTTTACGGTTAGGGATGGCAATGGGTGCCTGAAACCCGATGGGTTTTTCTCTATTAGGGCACGGGCGTGGGTCAATTTCTAAACCCATGGGTCTGTTAACAGGTCAAAAGTCAGACCCAGTGGGTTTGCGGGCATGGGTCTGGGATCGTAGAACCCAAACCCGTAAACCCATGGTTTTTTCAAACCCGGTCCACGAAACAAATCAGCCCATGTATCAGCCCAAGTAGCTGGCCCAATTAGTATAGAGTATATAATATCCAAACCCTAATCTAATTTCATTCCCCACCCACCCCATCCCTCAGCAGACGCATGCGGCGGCGCCTTTCGGCAGGCTCGCGGGCTTCGCACGCTGCACACAGCAGAATTTTTTTTAATATTTTTTTAATCATTTTGCAAATTTATACGACCATTTTGAAATTTATCAAAAATAAACATCAACCGTCATGGGCCACAGAGGTAAAGGCCTACCGCCGTAGGCCATGGCGGTCGCACGTCCAACCGCCGTGGCCCACGGCGGTAAGGTCACCGCCAACGGTCGGGTGCAGGGTGTGGGCCCCGCGGCACCTTACCGCCGTGCGCCACAGCGGTTGGACGTGCGGCCGCCGTGGGCCACGGCGGTAGGGTCTTTCCGCCGTGGCGGACGGCGGCAGCTGTCCCTATATAAAGGGGGACGGCGGCCGCCGTCCCCCACGCTGCCGCCGCCCCTGCTTCCTTCGGCTGCCGCCGCCCTCCTTCCCTCTCTCAGGTAAGTTTTCTTCTTCTTTTTTTAATTAATTTAATTAGTGTAATTAGTGTAGAAAATTAGTTTGTAGATTAGATTTAGATTTAGAAAATTAGTTTAGATTTAGAAATTTAGTTTTTAGATTAAAAATTTATAAATTAGTTAATTTAATTAGTTTAAATTTAGAAAATTATAGTTTTTATATTAGAAAATTTAGAAATTAGTTAATTTAATTAGTTTAGATTTAGAAAATTAGTTTTTTAGTTTAGAGAATGTAGAAAATTAGTGTATCTGTTCAGGAAATTGTCGAAATTACTTTAGTTTGTTTAGAAAATATAGAAAATTAGTTTATCTGTTCTAGAAATTGTAGAAATTACTTTAGCGTGTGTAGATATTATAGAAATTACTTCAGCATGATTAGAAATTCTAGAAAATTAGTTTATCTGTTCAGGAAATTGTCAAAATTACTTTAATTTGTTTAGAAATTCTAGAAAATTACTTTATCTCGTTTAGAAAATGTAGAAAATTAGTTTATCTGTTTTAGAAATTGTAGAAATTCTAGAAAATTACTTTATCTCGTTTAGAAAATGTAGAAAATTAGTTTATCTGTTTTAGAAATTGTAGAAATTCTAGAAAATTACTTTATCTCGTTTAGAAAATGTAAAAAATTAGTTTATCTGTTTTAGAAATTGTAGAAGTTCTAGAAAATTACTTTACCTCGTCTACAAAAATGTAGATAAATAATTTACCTGTTCTAGAAAATGTAGAAGTTACTTATCTAGTTTTTTTAATTGTATAATTAATTTTTGTATGCAGCTGTAGCTGTGGATCAGGCTCAGGCTGCTCGCGCTGAGGTTGAGGCGTACGTGACGCTTGAGTTGTTGGACAGGGAGCTCGACCGCAGGCACCGCTCGTTCCTGTCTGCCATCCTCGAAGAGGATGTTGGACACGTGTGTTCCCGCACTACGCGCACGTTGCTGACGATCCACGACCTTTGGGTTCCCAAGTACGTGAACTGATGCTATGTTACTGTTTGTACCTTCATTTATCCTTTTGTTGTAACTAATAAATTACCTTATTTGTTGCAGGCTACGCGCTGCAGGACTCCTGCTTATAGCGCGGTTAGTCTAGGGGGACAGACAGCACGACGCGATTCCTCGGAAGGATCGCATGACACGGTTCCAGTACGACTTCTCCCTCCTCACCGCGCTTCTTGACCACTGGAGGCCAGAGACGCACACGTTCCACTTCACCGTCGGCGAGATGACGGTGACTCTTCATGACACGTCCTTGTTGATGGGCCTTCCTTGTGAGGGCGAGCCGCTGCGGGCTGTGGACATCTCCGCTGAGTGGCGTACAGAGTTCCTCGCTCGGTTCGCGAATGTTCCTCGGAACAATCGCGCCCCCGCCCCGTACCAGGAGTTCGCGAACGCTCACGGACCCACCTTGCCTTGGTTGCAGCAGTTTAGCGTACGTACCTTTATCTCATATTTCTCTTCATTTTTGAAGATATGGAGACATTGTAACTAACGTTTGATTTTGTTTGTGCAGGCTGATTACCTAATAGATGACACCGAGCAGGAGACAGTCGACAGGTTCTTCGAGGCGTACCTATTGTGGCTGTTTGGGTTCGTGTTGTTCTACAGTTTGCAGGGTGACGCTGTGGCGAGGTACTTGATCCCCCACGTTCGGAGGATCGCCGACGTGCCCTTGCACGCCATGCCCCAGATCAGTTGGGGCAACTCTGTTCTTGCGGGCACGTACAGGGGCCTGTGCTGGGGGTGTTGAAGGGTCGTCCGGCGGAGCCGATCCTTCTCGGTTGTCCTCTCCTTCTTCAGCTGTGGTGTCACGAGCGGTTTACGATTGGTCGGCCAGTCGTCCCCCTGTACGCGTATGAGCCCCTGCCAGAGGGCCACGACCCGTGCGACCGTTTCACCATGGGCTCGTTGTGGTGCCTCCGGACGGTAATTTCTTACCTTTCACTTTGAATTTGTCTTTCCATTTTGTCTAGTTTGTTCAATCCACATTTAGGGTTTACATTTGGTTTGTATGCAGATCTCGTACGCCCACGACCAGACGAAGAGGGCGTACAAGGACTTCGTCGGTCAGTTCGACGCTCTCACGGACGCGGACGTCAGGTGGACGCCCTACCTAGAGGAGGCTGTCGCGACCCGCGCACAACAAGGGCTCTTGTCTTTGTGCTTCCGAGACCAGTACTACTGGATGACGAGGACGCCGTTGCTGTTCGACATGTACGTGGAGGAGTACGCCGTCCACAGGGTGCTGAGGCAGTTCGGCCGCTACCAGGAGTGGCCTGTGCCTGTGGTGCACACTGTTCCTAGCGCCCACCATAGGTGAGTTCTCGTCAATTTTTAAATTTAATTCAGCGTTCGAAGATTTTAGCCGCTGACAAATATGTTTAATTCGTCGTAGGTGGTCTCGGAGGGGAGTTGCGGGGCGTGTTTCTTGGGTTCAGAGGGTGCAGCCATACGTGGACGGTTGGGCTGCCGCGTCGGAGAACGTCGTCACGGAGGACCGGCCCCATGACGACACGGCGTGGGAGGCGTACATCCAGTGGTACACCCCGAGGACTCGGTCGCGTGTGATGTACGTCCCACCACAGCCACCAGCGTCGGTTCCGGACGCGACGAGGGCGATCATTCCTAGTGTCCCGTACCCGATGCGACGGGATCAGCACTACGACGCGGCGGTGAGTTTGAAAATGCAACTAATTTTTCTTATGATACTTTACATTCTAACATTTACTAATAATTTCTTTTGCAATTCGACGTAATTGCGGACCTTTCACATATTGTAGGGGAGTCGAAGGCGAGAATGAATCTCATGTCACACCAAAAGATCGAGCATACGTTTGACAGGATGCAGGCCATCACCACGAGGTTCCTTGCCGCGGTCAACTACCGCGGCAACCCGGCTCTACCTCTGTTTCCACGGTACTCCCAGTCGTCCTCCAGCTCCGCCTCGACTGGTCGTTCCCATACGGCACCGTCGTCCTCGTCACGGCCACCCTACCCGGCGCGCCCTCCGGTGCATCCTCCCTTGAGGATGTCTCCTCTAGGTGGCCCTTCTCTCAGAGGTCCTACACCTGCACCAGGACCAGCACCAGGAGGACCAGGACCAGCACCACGAGGACCTGCACCAGGACCAGCACCAGTACCAGCAGCACCACCACCGGTTCCTTCCTCGTCCACTGACGTTGTTCTTTCGTCAGGTAATGACCACAACTCTATCTCGAACCATATACAAATACTAGATTCTATTAATTAGGATACATGATTTAATAATACTATTTGTTCCAGCTTACGTCGACAGCGGCGATACTCCTGACTCCACCCTAGAGGACCAGGCCGGAGGGTCGTCCGGGTCCAGGTTCGATAACTTGGCCTTCGACTTCGACTTCTTGCAGGGTTTGCAGTCGCAGGACGAGCTCGGAGGGTCGCAGCTAGGAGGCGCGCCACCCACGTGGACTCAGGAGGGAGCAGGGACGCAGCTAGGAGTCTCGCAGCTGCCAGGAGCGAGCGGTGGGACACAGCCAGGAGGGTCGCAGCTGCCAGGCGCGAGCGGTGGGGCGCAGCCGTCTCCAGGAGGGTTGCTAGGGTCGTCCCACGAGGTTGTAGGTTCGGCGGCGGCGGTGGCGACACCGCAGCCCACTGCTGATGCTAGGTGTCGGCAGATCCACCCACGTGACCCGTTGACGTACCCTCGTGAGCAGACGCACGCCGCAGTCCGAGCTGGCAGGCTGCAGAAGAAGGCCAGGCGATGCTAGATTAGGTCGCATATTGTTTGTACAGCAGCACAGTTATATGTGATCATGACTATATTTTATTATGTCACTTTTGCTTTTCGTTATTACCACATAGTTTTCTTTGTCATAAAGTTAAATAACAAAAAATAAATCGTTAAGTTAAAAAAAACAACCCGCCGAAAAGCAACCGCGGCGGTAGGCGGTAGGTTCGAGATAAAGTGTTATCGAAGTCGAAAAGCAACTGCCGTGGACCACGGCGGTAGCTCCAACCGCCGTGGCGGACGGCGGATGCCGCGCTTATATAAAGGGCGACGGCACCAGCTGCCCTGCCCGACCCTCCCGTCGCCTCCCTCTCCCCACGGGCTGCTACTCACTCTTAGGTAAGTTTCCTCTCTTTATTTATGTTATGTAATTAGTTAAATTAGTTTAGAATAGTGTAATTAGTTAAATTAGTTTAGGATAGTGTAATTAGTTTAGATTTTGTGTAACAGTAACTAGAGATGTCTACTGCTGCCGCCGGAGGGGGTCAGGATGGTAATGGTGGTGGTGATCGTGATTCCTCACACCACAAGAGGAAAAACACAAATGCAGCACCAGATCTAAAGAAAATGAGCACGTTCGAAAGAGCCATGCTTCGATATATGCAAGAAAAACTGCAGTTGCCATTGCAAGAGGAGAGGAACCTCCTTGGGATGCTCTTTATGCTCCACCAGACATGCATCATTATTTGCAAAGAAGAACTGCAGATGCCATTGCAAGAGGAGAGGAACCTCCTTACGGTGGTCTTTATGCTCCGGGTGGTCTTTATGCTCCACCAGCAAACCTGTGTGTTGCTAATCCACCAGCTAAAAAAGCTACCAAGAAAGATAAACCTTCGTCATCACATCGCAAGAATGGCTGAAGTTTTTAATTTTGTATGATGTTGTACTCTTTCCTGCAGTGTTGTAATAATCGAACCAGCATTCCTTAATTTCCTTTTCTTAACTTAACTACTGGTTCTATTATAATTTAATATTTTTTTTAAAAAAAAGAGCCTACCGCCGTGGGTCACGGTGGTTGGACCTAGCCGCCGTGGAGGTTTCCTAACCGCTGTGGACGGCCACCAACCGCCGTGGGTCACGGCGGCTGGTATGTAAACGCCGTGCCGTACGGCGGCAGCGTCTTACCGCCGTGGCCCACGGCGGTTGATGTTTATTTTTGATAAATTTCGAAACGGTTATATAAATTTGAAAAATGATTAAAAAATATATTAAAAAAATTCCACGCAGCAGCTCCACTTGCAGGCTTGCTAGCCACGGCGTGCTAGGCGCTCGCCACCCTCAGTCCCTCACCTCGCACCTATCCTGGCACCTCGCACAAGCCACTGTGAACCGCAGTCAGAGTTCAGAGGCTTGCAGCATATCTTGCTCTCCGTCTCAATTGATTTAGGTGAACTTGTATTTTAGTAATTTCAATTTGGGTGCTTGACTACGGTGGTAGTGTTTGCCGTGCAGTGTTATGAGGTTGAAGGTACCGAGATCCAGTGATTTTGTAATTGCTCGAGTGGTTCTGGTAGCTATCCTGAAGCTTGTTGTGTTCATGGCATTTAATTTGACATCTCTGCTCGTATCGTTAGATTTTATTGGCATGATCCCACGGTTACATTTTATTGGCATGATCCTCAACCACAAAGTTGGCCACTGCTTGTTCTGTTTGCTGGCCCTTGCCTGCTAGTACTGACAAGGCTTTATTATGCATCTGACTACAGAGATGTGAATGAATAACTGATGAGTAATTACAAAAGTTTTCCTTGCACTCTGTATTCAAACTCTGTCGCTGTTTCCTGGGTGTGTAAGGTTTTTAAATCAACTCTTAACTTATGTTCTGTAGGTTGGTTCTGTTGGGCTTATCTGATACTCATATTTCATTATGAATGAAAATCATGCAAATGATGTGCCTGTGAGAATCTACTTGTCAGGCCAGTAAATTGGTTTTCAACTCATCTTGGCTAGTGGTTACTGAGGGAAATGTGTTTGGGATTCATGTTAGGGTGTTGCAACTAGGAAATCATATCTGAAATAAATCAACTCATCTCCATTATCTTATATGTTGTTGCTATCACTATCCTTTTCATTTATATGTGCTCCAGCTATGAAATCATATCTGAAATAATCCTTTTGTTTTCTTCTGCAGGATTTCAGGTTTGCCACTCATTGGGTGGAGGTACTGGCTCTGGTATGGGCACGCTGCTCATCTCAAAAATCAGGGAGGAGTACCCAGATAGGATGATGTTGACATTCTCAGTTTTCCCATCACCGAAGGTGTCTGACACTGTGGTAGAACCTTACAATGCTACACTCTCCGTTCACCAACTTGTTGAGAATGCTGATGAGTGCATGGTCCTTGACAATGAAGCTCTTTACGATATCTGCTTCCGCACTCTGAAGCTTGCTACACCCACCTGTGAGTTTGCATTGCTACTTTGCTCAGTTCCTGTACCCAGATTCAGTATTTATTGTTCATTGATTTCGTATCATGCTATGGAAGAGTGGATTGTAGCCATCTCCATGTGAAACGCTGTGATACAAATCTATCTCTTGTGATGCTGTATGAATTGCTGGTCCTTGTTTGCCATTGCTGCATATTTATTGCAATCATGCACTACTTGTTGAATTAAAGTGAATGTCAGGCACATGCATTTCCCTAGCATTTTGATGCCTCTATCTGTGAAAAATTTTGCATGCAGTATGAATACACTTTAATACCCTGAGATGGTTATGTCATGCTTTCCTGCCCTGTTTCACACAGTTGTTTCTGCCATTTAGATACGAATCTGACTCTTGCCTCTTTCTGCTGTTCCAGTTGGTGATCTGAACCATCTCATCTCTGCAACCATGAGTGGTGTTACTTGCTGCCTGCGGTTCCCAGGCCAGCTGAACTCTGATCTCCGGAAGCTTGCAGTCAACTTGATACCCTTCCCCCGCCTCCATTTCTTCATGGTTGGCTTTGCGCCGCTGACTTCAAGGGGCTCCCAGCAGTACCGTGCCCTTACCGTACCAGAGCTGACCCAGCAGATGTGGGACTCCAAGAACATGATGTGCGCTGCTGACCCACGGCACGGGCGCTACCTGACGGCCTCGGCCATGTTCCGTGGGAAGATGAGCACCAAGGTGTTAGATATATTTGGTTGACCTCAAGTCAGCCAAACCGCACGGGAGAAGTTTCTCCCGTGCCTCAGTCCGTTTGCTGTTGATCGGGAGGCAAACACTAAGTCTATTGGGCTCGGTCCCTTGCCTACAGCGTCATTATATAAGAGAGGAATCCCCCTGGGCGACCTTTATCCGTCGATCTACAGGGTTTCCACCGAAACCCTCGCTACCGGTCATTCAGGGCGCTGGAAGGTTCGGATGCACGAGTTCCTTCTGCAGGGCGTCACCGGCGTCGACCAGAAGGCCACCGCCACAGAGGAGACGGCCCTGCACTTCACCAACTGGCGTCATCGACTTCACCAACTCTACACCGAGTTAGACCGGCGACATGGACACCTCCACTGCCGGTATAAGATTCATTCTAATCTATTCCGCATCAGTTTAATCTTCTAGGTGTGATCTACTTTTGACTAGTGATCCTGGTTAAGACTAATTAAGTCTAAGTGTTTGATTAGTACTCAGTTTAATCTAACAATTGGTATCAGTCGCCTAAACTAGTCAGATTAGATCCCCTAATTGAACCCTAAGCCCTATGTTTCATGTCGGTTCAATCTAAGATAAGGTGTAGATTAAGTTTTAGTTCGTCTTTTAGTTAAGATCAATCATGATTAGTTGCTTACACGCTTAGATTAGTCTGAGTTTAAGTTGATTAATGACGGTTTAGTTGCCTACATGAAGAAATCCGTCACTATTTTAAGTTAATTTTAGTTTAGCCTCTGTTTCATGTTTAGGGTTTCGGTTAGTAGATCAATCCTAAGTTTTGCCAGTCATTAAGATTAACCCGTGATCAGAAGAAGTTTAGAAGGAGGGGAATGCAACTCAGATTAAAAAAAACGGCGCATTCCCCAAACCCTAACCCTAGATCTACCCGAAACCCTAACCCTCACTAAAGAGGCCTACCCGGTCTCAGCGGCCGCACACGGCATAAGCTCGCCGTGCCCGACCGCCAACTCAGCACGCCGGCGACCTCCGGTGCCCCACCCGTGCACGCGACGTCAGTCGGTCGCGGCTTGGTCGGGGGCCTTCCGCACGCGCGTGTGCGCCCTCGAGGTGCGCGTGTCGTGGCTCCTCCAGGCGGCGCATAAGCCCGCGCCGCCGCCGGCCATGGACCACCGGCGGAGCCCCTCGACGGGCCGCACGCGAGACGCACGCGGCGCCGCAGAGGAGGCCCGCGGTGCTCCGGCGCGTACAGGCGGGGGAGGTCCCTCAGATCTGGGCCCTCTACTCGCCGGAGGTGGGGGAGAAAGAGAGTGCCGCCGCCGGCCATGGCGTGCGTGCGGTGGCGCCGCCGCCGCTGCGGCCGCTGCTCGGGACGGGGGAGGGGAAATGAGCTAGGGTTTCCCTCCCCGCCGATTTCGGCGTTTTAAGCCGCGCCCGAGCGCCATGCGCTGTCGGATGAGATGGACGGCCATGATCGAGGCAGGCGCGCGCGCGGCGACGGCTGGGCCGAATTGGCGGCCCATTCGTTAGCTGCTGGGCCGATTCCATTGGGCCGTGCCGAGCCGCCATTCAGAGCCGCGCGCCGAGCCGCCAAACGAGCCACTGTGCTCCTGAGCCGAGCTGAGCCGCCGAGCCGAGCCGAGCTGCCGAGCCGCGTGCAGTTTAAGCTGGGTCGGGCCATTTTTCAGCCGCCTGGGCCGTGTGCGCAGCGCGCGTTTGTGGGCCGATTTGGGCCAATTTTGAGTCACGGGCTAGAATTGAGTTTTCCATTTTTATTTAAGTTTTCAGTAGCTTTTATTTTAAGTTTAAGCATCAATCAATAATGTTTTAAGTTGAGTATTAAGTTTCAAGTTAAGTACCTTTTCAGCTTTAAGCTATCATTCAAGATATTATTAAGTCATGTTTTAAGCTAAGTTATAGATTGCATAAGTTATATGTTATTTATTCAAGCTATTATTAAGTCCTCTTTTAAGTTGAGATATTTATAGCATAAATTATGTTATTTATTTAAGCTATCATTAATTCATGTTTTAAGCTAAGTTATTAATTCTATAAGTCATGTTAATTAAGTGGTTGATATTCATGTCATTTTAATGAATTTTAAGTTTAAATCCACCACTATGCCTTGAGATGCCTCTAAATAAATGGAACCACCGAGAAGTTTATTTAGAGTAAACTTATGATTAATTCTGACCACCGTTGTTTTAATCATGAGTCTTAAGATGAATTTCGTTTGTTTTCCCCACCGGTGATGCAAATTGAAATTTAATGCGTGATTTTAATCAGACCACCGTAGGGTTATTATCATGCTTTTATGTGCATCTCATTGCATATGATTACTAAGGCAATTAAGTTAAGGCTAATTCCTTCTCTCATGAGAAATTCCCAGATTTTGAGGAATTAAGTTAATATTTGGGACTTATCATGATGATGAATTTTGAGTTCTATAGTACAATAGAGTACATAATTTAATGTTTAAGCTTCTTATTATTCAATTTGAGATTTAAGTCTTGAATTCTTGATGTGTCCAATTTTTATGAGCACATTTTATGCTTTATGACATGATTACATTAAGTTTAAGTCCTATTATAAAATAGGCATAAGATCAACCTTCTATATAAGTTTATTCATGTCTCCTTTAAGTTTTCAGATTATATGTTGCATTAGTTTGCTTCTTTTAAGTTGAAAATTATATTTTCACCTAAGTACAATTAAGATGCCTCTAATTGAATGGAACCACCGGGAAGTTCAGTTAGAATAAACTTGTGATTAATTCTGACCACCGTTGTTTTAATCATGAGTGTTAATGATAAGTTTCGTTCGTTTTCCCCACTGGTGATGCAAATTGAAATTTATCGCATGATTTTAATCAGACCACCGTAAGGTTATTATTGTGCTTTCATGTGCATCTTCATTGTACTATTCCTGAGACATGTTGTTTTGTAATTTCAGTTTATTATGCAAACTTACTAAGCACCTTTAAGCATTATGATGGCACAGATTTCCCTAGTTGGAGTAAGGATGTGCTTGGCATTCTCAAGATTCTTGATCTTGATTATGCACTTCGTGAGGACAAACCTGTTGCTCCCACAAATGAGTATGAGGATCTTGCCAAGAAAATGAGGGAGTACGTCTCCAATTTAGAAAAGTGGCAAAGATCTGATTACTTTGCAAAAATGGTCATTAAGCATTCGATCATTGAAGTTTTAAGGGGAGCATTTCCTGATCAAGGGGATGGTTTTATACTAAGTGCTAAGGAGTTATTAAACTCAATTGAGGGAAGACATAAAGATGAGTTAATCGCTTTCCTCATGGCAAAATTATTAAACTCACGATATAATGGTAAAGGTGCGTTGAGCGTACACATTAAGAGCATGTATGACATAGCCACTAAGTTAAAAGAACTTGGGAAGTCCATCTCTGATGGCGAACTTGTGCAATATATTATGGCTTCTCTTCCTGAGAATTATGAGAGGCGTGCCCTTGATGTGAATTATGCTCAAGTAATCTGCAATTTTTGTGAATCACCTGGCCATATACTGAAGTTGTGTCCTACGTTTAAATCATGGCTTCAGAGGAAGGGTAATTAACTTGTCTAATAAGCTTTATTAAGATTATTCAAGATTATTTACTCCCATGGTGGATTGACTAAGGTGCATTTGCACATTTCATTTCTTCATCAGACTTTAATGAGCCATAAAGAGAGGGAGAAATGGGGGAGTAAAGTCTACAAGACATCCTTAAAATCAAAGATTCTGGAGCTTCGCATTAAGCATTAAGTTCTTAGCTTTAGTTTTGATTTTATTAGCTGATGATGTACCTTAGATTAAGTGTGAATTATATTCATTTTATGTATTGAGAAAGTCTTAAGCTTTGTATTTCCCGATACGTAATAAAGACATTATCAAGCTTGTTATATTCTCCTCGCATTTGTCTTTGATCCTTATTTAAGTTATATGCGTAAAGAAATGATGAGACCTTGTCGAACATGTGGTACACTTTCGTTTAGACCACAAATTCGAGGGGGGAGTGGAATGTCTCATCAGCACTGAGATGCTCCGACTAGTAAAATAAGAGACGTTCTTGATAGCTAAGAAATGAATTAAGAAAATACTCCAAATAATAAGATGCCTTTTGGGTATTTACTCTCGCACTATTTTAATACCCATTAAGAATAAGTATAAGTTCAAGGGTGTTGTTTTAATGCGAGATAAGATTGTCTTGATATCATTAGAATTGGAGTGCTACTCCATAATTACCAATTGTCTCAAATGAGAGTGATTTTATTCCTCATTCTGGCCACCGCTGGGTACGGGATAATTTTCACAGGTTTTGTTACTCTAGTTCATATTCTGGCCAACGTTGTTGTGGACTAGTTCAATAGAATTAGAGACGATTGAAGTATGGTTTATGTTCACCTTTCTAGCCAACGCTGTTTGATGAGCATTTAATCATAACCTTGCTACTCTGGTTCATTTTCTGGCCAACGCTGTTGTGAGTTAGGTTAGCAAGGGAAGTTCTTCTATGGTATCTAAGAAAGAAACTAAGTGTCGTGTCAAACATAAAGAAATTAAAGAGCTACCATTATAAGTTATTCAATTAACTTTAAGGGCCGACACACCTTAATGCTTTTAGCCACTTCATTAAGGTTCTTGACATAAGATAGTTCTCTTCCGAGAGAGAGCAAAGATTAATGGGAGCTCACATAGTACCAGGATGCGACGGCCGACGAGGAGGAAGAGTACGAGGATGAGGAGGAAGAGGACGTGGCTGCCTAAGCCACCGGCCGGGGGGTCCATGTTGGATTGTGTTGCTATTATTGTTGATGTTAATCTGGTGCTTTGCGGTGCCTTTAGATTGCTTGTGTTGATGGGTGTGATGATGCTGCTGCTGCTGCTGCAGCAGCAAAACTGTGAGATTAACCGTGGACCTAATTACTATTAGATCATGCAAGTGTAATTTAATAGTAGCTGGATTCTATATTTTAGTACCTTTTGCTGTGCTTGTTTAGTGTTGCTTTTGTTGGGTACATTAAGCAGCAGAATTTGGATTGGAGATCTGTCAATTTGCAAAGTTCTTTTTCAGTTAACTCCTGTTATCCATAGAAGCACATACATCTGGAGATAAAGCCATGGTTAAACTGAAGAGCTAGAGTATACTTCATCATCACGATCTTCGTGTGGCGATAATCCTACCAGCAATACGTTCGACTATTCTACAGGTGTGATTGCCAGCGTCGAATTATGGCGCACCGAAACGTCAGGGCTTCCACGGCGCGCCTGTCCGTGGCCCTCCGGGCTCGCGGCGTCCGACATGCGGGTGTGCAATCCATAAGAAAAACTGACCTACTATAGGGAAATAATCCACCAAAAACACTCGGACATCTAACTCCAGAACGTGGTCGGTGCGCAATAGGAACACGCCAGCACTTGTGTACACGGCGACGTACATGTTCAGTATCGATACGACGGCGGCGGGATCACTGGCCCCACGTCGCTCCACTGCGCGCCGCAGGCGGGGCAAGCGTACGCGCCGCCGGCGAGGCAGCGGAAGTGGAACGTGTGGTTGCATGGTTGCACTGGGACGTGACGGCTGTTAGAATAAATGGGCCTAGAGCCATTTTTATAATAATGAAAGAATTAAAGCCTATTTATTTAATGCTAGGGAAAAGAGAGAAATACCGTAGGGGTATTTGAGGAGTCTCCCATCCAACTTATGAGTTAGTCTTTCGGTACACCTCTTGTGAAGTTGAATAAAGGAGATAGACGTGCCACACGCGCGCGCGCTCGCTCGCCTCGCCGAGCCGGGCCGTGGGCGTGGGCGTGTCGAGACGAGACGCACGACGACAGTTACTGCCTGAGGAGCATTAACCGTGACGTCTAGGTTCATCCCCCCTCGCACCTGCTCGCCAGTTACTGTCTGAGGAGCATTAACCGTGACATCCAGGTTCATCCCCCCCTCGCACCTGCTCGCCTATATAAGACGCCCCTCCTCCTCCTGCTCAAATTGCCAATTCACACTAAGGTATTCCTGTTCAGGAGACCTCTCCCTCTCTCCCTCTGTTTGCTGCTTCTTTTCGCATTCCCATCGCCTGCACCGCACGCGACTGCTCGCTCCCGCACGACTACTTCCTCTACATCGACTACGAACGACTACTCCTCTACATCGACTCCGTACGACTACTTCGCCTACAGCCGGGAGCCGGGTCTTCACTGCGATCATCTACCTGCACCGACTTAGTACGGCTACATCGATTGAGGTCACTCTACGATCAGTATGACTGATCCGAGTGATAGCGGAAAGTCGGGTGACTCCGTCACCTTACCTTCCACGGGGTACTTTCTCAAACTAGTGTTCATATTTATTAGTTGTATAATCATGAATATATTTATGTTTAATTGTTGTTTAAACATAAACTTTTGCACATGATTGTTTCACTCACCGCAATATTGAAATGTCTATTTAATTATGAAATTAAAATATACCAAAATATTGCCTATCATCTAACAATCCAAAAACCTTATTATGTTGATAGGAATATGTTTGGTGCAACTAGCTTTGCAAATGCAATTAAACCAAAACCTTTTGATGGTTCCAACTTTAAGAGGTGGCGTGAGTTGGCCACCCTGTGGCTCACCGCCATGAACGTGATGTACGTCATCACCGGAAAAGCTTCCGAGGGTGTCTCGGAGGAAAAGTTCAATTCAGATGATAATCTGTTCCGGGGTGCCGTCATCAGCGTTCTGGTTGATAACCTGGTGGACACCTATCTCCAGAGAAAGACGGGGAAGGACATTTGGGAGGCTCTTGAGGCTCAGTACGGAGCTTCTGACGCCGGCGGTGAGCTGTACGTAATGGAACAGTTCCTAGACTACAGGATGGTTGAAGACCGTTCTGTGGTGGAACAGGCCCATGAAGTACAAGCGCTGGCTAAAGAGCTTGAAAACTATAGCAAAGAGGCCCCATGTGTGTTGCCCGACAAGTTTGTGGCAGGAGCAATTATCACTAAGCTGCCACATTCTTGGAGGGATTTTGCTACCTCTCTAGAACACAAGAGAAAGGAATTCACTTTTGATGACCTTATTGCGACTCTTGATGTTGAAGAGAAGGCAAGAGCAAAGGACACACGTGGAAAGGCAACAGCCGGCTCCTCAAGCGCAAACTTTGTGCAGAGGGGCAATCCCAAGTTCCAGAACAACCAGAACAAGAGGAAGAAGCCTTCACAAAACCCGCCCAAGGCTAAGGAAGCCGACAGGCCTAATAAGAAGAAGAGAAAGCCAGGGGGTGCTTGCTATACATGTGGCAGTCCGGATCACTTTGTTGCAAAGTGCCCGGATCGCAAAGATCGCAAGGCCCCCAAGACAGCAAACATGGTTGTTAGCGAGGGTGGAGGAACATCGGGGTATGGTAATTTCTTACCTACAGTTCTTTCAGTATGTTCTTCACCAGAGTTGTGGATAGACACCGGTGCTAATATTCATGTATGTGCTGACATTTCTATGTTTTCTTCTTACCAGGTCGAGGGGACTACATCCTTGTTGATGGGGAACGGTGCCCATGCGCGTGTTCTTGGTGCTGGTACGGTCACTCTGAAGTTCACTTCGGGGAAGATCATACAATTGAAGAATGTGCAGCATGTACCTACCATCAAGAAGAATCTAGTCAGCGGGTCTCTACTATGTAGAGACGGTTTTAAGTTAGTCTTTGAGTCAAATAAATGTATTATTTCTAAGTTTGGTACTTTTGTTGGAAAAGGCTATGATAGCGGAGGCTTGTTCCGCTTTTCTTTATTGTTCGATGATAACGTTGTGAACCATGTGATGAATGATGAATCAAATGTTTGGCATTCGAGGCTTTGTCATGTTAATTTTGGTTGTATGATGCGCTTAGCTGGTTTGAGTTTAATTCCAAAGTTTACCTCTGTCAAAAATTCTAAGTGTCACGTCTAGAATTAGTTCATTCCGATCTGAGCGAAATGAACGGTGTGTTGACAAAGGGTGGTAAAAGATATTTCATGACTTTGATAGACGATAATACTATATTTTGTTACATCTACTTGTTAAAATCAAAAGTGAAGCGTTACATTACTTTAAGATCTATAAAGCTGAAGTAGAAAATCAACTTGAGAGAAAGATTAAACACCTAAGGTCTGATCGAGGTGGCGAATACTTCTCTAATACTTTTGATTCATTCTGTGAGGAACACGGTATTGTTCATGAGAGGACACCGCCTTATTCACCCCAATCCAATGGGATTGCCGAAAGAAAGAACCGCACGCTAACTGACTTGGTGAATGCCATGTTAGAAACCGCGAGACTATCTAAGGAATGGTGGGGTGAGGCGATACTGACAGCCTGTCATGTCCTGAACCGTGTACCTATGAAGAATAAGGAAGTAACACCATTCGAGGAATGGGAGAAGAAGAGGCTAACTCTTTCATATTTACGCACTTGGGGTTGCTTGGCCAAAGTCAGTGTGCCAATCACCAAGAAACGTAAACTTGGACCAAAGACGGTGGACTGTGTCTTTCTGGGGTATGCTTTTCACAGCGTCGGATATAGATTCTTAGTAGTAAGATCTGGAGTGCCTGACTTGCTTGTCGGCACAATTATGGAGTCCAGAGACGCTACATTCTTTAAGAATATTTTTCCAATGAGAGATGAAACAAATTCATCTAGGCAAGAGTCTGTCGAGAAGGACGACTCCACCAAGCCGATGGAACTCAATGAACCCACATTTATTCAGCATCCTGAGGAGGATAATGATGAGGCTCCTAGGAGGAGCAAGAGACAAAAGACAGAGAAATCCTTTGGAGATGATTTCATCATATACCTCGTGGATGACACTCTCAAGACCATTGCAGAGGCCTACTCTTCACCTGATGCTGACTATTGGAAGGAAGCAGTGAGGAGTGAAATGGACTCTATCATGTCAAATGGAACTTAGGAGGTTGTTGAACATCCTTACGGGTGCAAACCCGTGGGATGCAAATGGGTGCTCAAAAAAAATCTTAGGCCTGATGGTACTATTGATAAGTACAAGGCTAGACTTGTGGCCAAGGGTTACACCCAAAAGGAAGGAGAAGACTTCTTTGATACTTACTCACCAGTCGCTCGATTGACTACCATAAGAGTACTACTTTCTCTGGCAGCCTCTCATGGTCTTCTCGTTCATCAGATGGACGTTAAGACAGCTTTCCTAAATGGAGAGTTGGAAGAGGAGATCTATATGGATCAGCCAGAAGGGTTTGTAGTAAAGGGTCAAGAAAGAATGGTGTGTAAGCTGGTGAAGTCTCTCTATGACCTCAAGTAAGCACCTAAGCAATGGCATGATAAGTTCGACAGAACTTTGACATCTGTTGGCTTTGTTACAAACGAAGCTAACAAATGTGTGTACTATCGCTATGGTGGGGGCGAAGGAGTGATTTTGTGTCTGTATGTAGATGACATACTTATCTTTGGCACGAACCTTGAAGTGATCAAGGAGGTCAAAGACTTTTTATCTCAAAAGTTTGAGATGAAGGATTTGGGAGAGGCTGATGTTATCCTTAACATAAAGCTGATAAAGGGAGAAAATAGTGAGGTGACTCTGTCACAGACTCACTATGTTGAGAAGATGCTAAGTCGGTTTGGCTACATCAACTCTAAACCCGCACCAACTCCTTACGACGCCAGCTTGGTTCTAAGGAAGAACCTGAGGATAATGGTAGATCAGCTGAGATACTCCCAGATTATTGGTTCACTGATGTATCTGGCTAGTGCCACGAGATCTGACATTGCATATGCAGTTAGTAAATTGAGCCGGTTTGTTTCAAACCCGGGCAGTGAACACTGGCGTGCTCTCGAGTGGGTAATGCGCTATCTAGTGGGCACAATGAACTATGGCATTCACTATTCTAGAGACCCCAAAGTCTTGGAGGGATATAGTGATGCAAACTGGATTTCTGATGCTGATGAGTTAAAGGCCACAAGTGGATATGTGTTCACACTTGGAGGTGGCGCTGTTTCCTGGAAGTATTGCAAGCAGACCATTCTAACCAGGTCAACAATAGAAGCAGAACTCGCAGCATTGGATACTGTCACTGTAGAGGCCGAGTGGCTTCGTGAACTCCTAATGGACTTGCCGATAGTTGAAAAACTGGTACCGGCAATTCTAATGAACTGTGATAATCAAACTGTGATTGTCAAGGTGAACAGTTCAAAGGACAACATGAAGTCATCCAGGCATGTCAAGAGGCGGTTGAAGACTGTCAGGAAATTGAAAAACACCGGTGTCATAGCTTTGGATTACATCCATACGTCTAAGAACCTGGCAGATCAATTTACAAAGGGTCTATCACGTATTGTGATAGATAATGCATCTATGGAACTGGGCTTGAGACCCACGTGAGTTTTTCCATAGTGAAAACCTGTTTTATGTGATCGGAGATCCCGTGAATTAAGATGGTGAAACAAGCTATGGTTTAACTGAGAGAAGAGAACCTTTGAGAAGGCTCGGTTCATGGAAAGATGCATTTCTCTTCAAAACTGTATGGTAGGCTGGTATGTATACCTTAATGTGCTCCAAGTGACTTTCATGAAACAAGGTAGTTGTTTCTCTGAAGCAAAGACATAGTCCTACAGTATGTCTTGAAGGAACACACCTATATGAGTATCGACTACTGGTCATAGTCTATGAGATTTGGGTGATCTCTAGAAAACTCATGAAGAGGCACGGAGTGTGACTCATAAGCTCCGACCTGCGGGGATGCTATGTGCAGCCAAGTATCAGTAAAGGGCTCTAGCCAAACTTAGATGCACAAAACTGACAATTCAAGGCACAGTCCATTGTTCAGTTGCAAATAAGTGTAACTTGAGTTCCTGGTGGATGTTCAACTTAACAGTCTCCATCGTAGTACTGGTATATCGAAAACAAAAGGGAAGATGAGAGCATTTCCAATGTGGCTTAAAATTCTTGGTGGGGATTGTTAGAATAAATGGGCCTAGAGCCATTTATTATAATAATGAAAGAATTAAAGCCTATTTATTTAATGCTAGGGAAAAGAGAGAAATACCGTATGGGTATTTGAGGAGTCTCCCATCCAACTTATGAGGTAGCATTTCGGTACACCTCTTGTGAAGTTGAATAAAGGAGATAGGCGTGCCACACGCGCGCGCGCTCGCTCGCCTCGCCGAGTCGGGCCGAGGCCGTGGGCGTGGGCGTGGGCGAGACGAGCGTTCGGTGCGGTGCGGTGCGGTGCGGTCGGACGGACGGACGGACGTGATGTGTTGCGGGGCGGGAGCATCTTTTTGCTGTTGGAGAGGAATAATTGTGCCTTAACCGCGACTATTACTGGACCTTAACCATGGCACCTTAAACCGCGACAGTTACTGAGCCTTAACCGCGACCGTTACTGCCTGAGGAGCATTAACCGTGACGTCCAGGTTCATCCCCCTCGCACCTGCTCGCCTATATAAGACGCCCCTCCTCCTCCTGCTCAGATTGCCAATTCACACTAAGATATTCCTGTTCAGGAGACATCTCCCTCTCTCCCTCTGTTTGCTGCTTCTTTTCGCATTCCCATCGCCTGCACCGCACGCACGGTACCGGCGAGAGCAGAGCCTCCGGAACCTCGTCCTGCTGCTGAGATCCTGCTCGGGATAGGCGGGCGATAAGGTTTTTGGGGAGCGTCTTCACGCGACTGCTCGCTCCCGTACGACTACTTCCTCTACATCGACTACGAACGACTACTCCTCTACATCGACTCCGTACGACTACTTCGCCTACAGCCGGGAGCTGGGTCTTCACTGCGATTATCTACCTGCACCAACTTAGTACGGCTACATCGATTGAGGTCACTCTACGATCAGTATGACTGATCCGAGTGATAGCGGAAAGTCGGGTGACTCCGTCACCTTACCTTCCACGGGGTACTTTCTCAAACTAGTATTCATATTTATTAGTTGTATAATCATGAATATATTTATGTTTAATTGTTGTTTAAACATAAACTTTTGCACATGAATTGTTTCACTCACCGCAATATTGAAATGTCTATTTAATTATGAAATTAAAATATACCGAAATATTGCCTATCATCTAACAACGGCCGTCTGCCCGCGGATCACGGCGCCGCCGCAGGCCGCGCAGTATGGCGGTGGCGGCGGCGGCGCGTACACGAAACACGCCGGAGCCGGTGGCGGCGGCCGCCGCGGCGGCTGGTAGTCAAACGTGCTTGTCTGGAAGTGGTAATGCTGCTGCTGCTGCGGCGGCCGTGGCAACGGTGGTCCGTAGAAGTATGGCGGCGGTCGGAATAGGTCCGGGTGGGGGTACTGCTGGAATACGGATGGCGGCGGTGCAAACTGGGCCGGCGGCTGGAAGGTGTTCGCCGGCGCCGGAGGTTGCTGTCCAAACGGCGGCACGGCCGCCGTAGTGCGATGGGGCGGTAGGGATGGCCCTCGCCGCCATCGGTGGCTTTGGCTGCCCAAACTCGTCGACGTCGGAGGGTGACGGCGACCGCTCGGGCGAGCCGTAGGTGGACCAGGACAGCGTCGGCGAGCCGGGGATGGCTTTCGCCGCCGGTGGTGGCTGCTCGAACTGGTCGACGTCGGAGGGCGATGGCGACCGCACGGGCGAGCCGAAGGAGGACGACCAGGTGGAAGTGGATCAGGACGGCGTCGGTGAGCCGAAGCCGACGCCGAGCAAGCGTTGCAGGTCCTCTATCCCCTCTTTCAACTCCCGCAGGTTGCAGTGCGGGCACTCGTATCCGGTCTCCATGGGTCTGAACAGGCCGCAGCAGTCCTCGCACAGGGTCCCCGCCGGCGAGTCCTCCCCCACGCCGGCGGAGGGTTCGCTGATGCCTTTGCTACTGATGGAGCCCGCCACGGAGCCGTCGTCCGGAGGCGAGGCTTGGGCCGCCCCGGCAGCTCCAGACACCACCGGCGGGCGTGTCCCCGGCGCGCTGCAGCGCGGGCAGGCGTCGCTCTCGCTGGCGCACGCGGCGTGCAGGGCGTGGAAGCAGTCGAAGATGACGGGCCCCTCCTCCCATGGCTCCAGGTTGCCGTCGCAGCCGTCGCATTGAGCCCGGGGGTGTTCCATGTCGATCACCGTGCTTCCGGATCGCTTTGCCCTCCCTGCCGTCGCCGTGTATTAAAATAGGCGCCGCGTGGGGAAAAAATTGCGTGCGGACGGGCCACACAATCGCATCTGTGCGGACCCTCTCCAGCTGAACGCCGCGTGGCACCTCAGCGATCCAACGACGACTCGGCCCTTGCTCTCTTGGCTCCCAAGTGGGCTAGGCACACAGCGTAGCTCGGCTCGCATCGCTCTCGACCGGCTCACAGTATCCAGGCTTTCGTCACCCAAACTCCAAAGCCGGCTCGCACCTCATCCACACTGGTCAGTCCGCCGCCGCCGCCGCCGAGATTTCCTGAGGATCTAATTACGTAACGTCTGGAGTTCTTCACGTCTGCGCCGTCTTTGCGATATGAGATTGCAGCCACAAAACGGAGGCACCATGGCAGGAGAAGACTTACTCAACGACACAACCACAACCACCATGGCAGGGGGAGTCCACCAGGAGGAAGACAGCAATATCCTGTCGGCGCAAGTGTCGTCTATGCCTGCCTTGGGACATGACGAGGAGCCAGCAACACTGGTAGGATGCCTCATTGTTAGATTGTTATCTCCCGCATGTGTATAAATTTCATGCCCTTCAATGATTTGTATTTTGTGACTATATGCTAGATTGCAACGAACTCCGTTGTCAGTCATTGTGATGACAGCGCAATCTCTGGTGCAGTACGCCAAGAATTAGGGGATAAAACATCAGATGAGGTAATTGAATTAAAGATTACAAATGTACCTGATAACATGATATTTTCCATTCGAGTCATCTTTAATTATTGGCTCATTGTATAACAGGTGGTTGATAAAATTGTGCAAACTTTGATTGTTCCTGAAGTTGGAATGGTTTTCGAATCGGAGGAGAAAGCTTATGATATGTGATAACCAATGGATGGCAAACCTATATGATTTGAGGGCAAAATGGGATGCTGCGTATCGTGACTCGTTTACAGCTGATATAAACTCGACCCAAAGGAGCGAGGGTATGAATAATGTATTCAAGAAAAGATTTCGTAGAAAACTGGGCCTTTCAGAACTCCTCGAAGAATGTGATAAGGTTTCCGCTAGTCTTCGTAGTAATGAGTTGGATGCAGATTTTAATTCACGTCGAAAGAGCCCAGTTACTCATATTCCTATGCTAAAGGCAGCAGCTGAGTCATATACAGGGAGGATGTATAAAGAGTGTGAGGAAGAATTTAACAAACAATTTTCATTCTCTTGTAAGTTATTGCAAACCGAAGGGTCAATTTTGACATATACCGTTACACATATGCATTCTGATTATGGAGCAACTATCATATTCAACAAAGCAGATAGTACCATTACATGTGCTTGCAGGAAGTACGAATCCATAGGTACGTCTATATTCAAATTTGAAATTGCAATAATACATCATCTAATACAAATTGATGAAACATGTCATCCATATCTGATAGGTATATTGTGCAAGCATGCCTTCAAAGTCTTCAGTGTGAACGATGTTTTCATTTTGCCTTCGCAATATATACTGCACAGATGGACAAAATATGCAAAGAGAGGATTTTATATTCAGAAACAAGGAACTGAGGAGGAAAGTTTAAAAACACATGCAGCACGTATCTCACGGAAGGCAACATCTATTGCATTGAAGTGTTCAAAGTCAAAAGAACTTCTTGAGCTCATTTTAGGCTTGCATTATGAACGTGTTGATCTAGGACAATTTATTGATTGCAGGAGAAGATTCAAACAATGTAGCAGAAAATAGTTATGAACGTGTTGATCCAGGACAATTCATTGTAAGACTTTTGACTTTCATTGCATTCATTTGAATATTTATTTGCTTACATGTAGTTCTTATGAACATTTTCATATTCCATGACACAGGACACCAATGCTGATGCCTATGGGAATACTTCGACTAAGGATGCTCAGTTGATCGAAGATAGATATGCTAATGCCACAATGCCAAACTTCAATATGCATAGGAATTCTTCTGTCATGAGTGTTCCATATTTCAGAGGAGGATACACAAGTCTCTTACTTGGGATTAATGAAGCTGCCACACTGCCTTCTAGGAAATTAAATTTTGATGGGCTGCCAAATCAAGAAAATATGTAACCTTGTGTTACAGCAGAAAAATACTGACTAGTGCTTATTTTTACCCTAAGCGGTTGGGACCATGAATATTGTACCTGTTGCTCTTTTTGTCATGAATCAGTCATTTGCACTGTTCTATTTTTTTTTCTTTTGAGATTACCAGATTGCACTCTGTTCTGAATCTGTGGTTTTCTTCTTTTTAGCACACAAGAGGATTCCAGAATATGAAACATCCATATATATTTCATATAGAAAGAAAATGTGATACATTGATCCTGTCAAGCCATCATTGCACAGATCCTAATTTGATCACTAGAAACTATAATCCCTAACATTTAAAGTGTGGACTACTCCAATGACATGAACTGAGAGTGATGGTGACCTTTTGTTATCATCGACGACCTGGTCCTGCCAGCAGCCAAAGCATCATTACTCTGTGCTTGAACAAAGTAGACTGAACATGAATAATCTTTACTACTCGCAGTAGTTCCAGCATAGTTGGTGCCCTTGGTCTTTGAGGTTTAATAGCAACATCAGCATATTTACCAAATTAACTTGGATGCCCAGTTATCCTTTCCACCAATTTGTCCATACACAACAATTATTTAATTCCTGCAAGAGAAAATCTTTAAAACAGAGCAACAACTGCATGCTTCCCACCAGGTTTTTTCAGATCCTCAGATAACTGTTAGGCTCATGGCAGCTAGATAACTGAATGGCGATTGAGGAGAACCTGAACTGCCCGAGGTGCTGTGCCTCTTGACATGCCGATGAGGAGAAAGGTGCAATCTGATGGAGCCGACCCAAGCGGATGAGGGAGGTGGTGCTGGGCAACAGAGGCGTCGGAGGAGCATGGATTCACAGGTTTTTTTGCACAGCCGGACGAGGGGAGCGCCAGCGCGTGGGGTGACTGCGGCGGCGGGCCGGCGGCGGCGGCGGCGGACTGACCAGTGTGGATGAGGTGCGAGCCGGCTTTGGAGTTTCGGCGACGAAAGCCTGGATACTGCGAGCCGGTCGATAGCGATGCGAGCCGAGCTACGCTGTGTGCCTAGCCCACTTGGGAGCCGAGAGAGCAAGGGCCGAGTCGTCGTTGGATCGCTGAGATGCCACGCGGCGTTCAACTAGAGAGGGTCCGCACAGATGCGTTCAACCGAACCGACTTGGGTCACGTGAAACTGTGGAAGAGCCTGGCTTGATCGCGTTTCGATTTCGAATCGGAGTATGTGTTCCTTTTATTCATTTAAATAATTACCAAGTAGTACGGTTGCATCAAAGTCGTTGTAGTATAGTGGTGAGTATTCCCGCCTGTCACGCGGGTGACCCGGGTTCGATCCCCGGCAACGGCGTTTTTTTACGATTGTTTTTGCGAGTTCCCGACTCGGACACGGGACACGATTCACACCCGTGGTCGAATGACGGGAAATAGCAACTGAGAGCGAAACTTCGGTGGCCACAGAGCACTTACTCAACGTACGCGCTAATCAGTTGCAGGATTTCTAACTGCCATAAAAAAGATATATAACGTTTAGCACAGCAACACAGTCTTCAAAACATAACTTGACTTCTATTTTCTATAAAAATGTTTATTAGAAAGTTATATATGTACATTCTTAAGAAAATAATTTTCAAGACAAATCTATTTTATGATTTTCATATTTCCAAACTCAACAAATTAAAAGTTATTCAAGATTTATAATCTCAGTATTTGACCCAAACCTTGTCCACAACGTCTTCTAATTGCAATACGGGGGAGTAGAAACCAACTCGTGGCCCTTCCAGTAATCTTAACTCTTAATACTACAGATTATGTAAACAGGCATCAGTGCAAAATATTTAACAACCATCCTCACAAAACTGAAAAACTTGTGAAACTTTATGAACTGGAACAACTTGCGAGATATGTTCGCATGGAAACCATAGCACTTCAATTGATCAATCACACTATCACAGATTAAGATACAGAATGTGCACCTTTGGAGGATTAATAAACACTCATAATTCTAAGTTTCTGACAAAATGCCAGTCCACAGACAACAAAAAAATTACAAGTAAACTGACTACAAAAAATACGACAACACAAACACAGAATGGAGAAAACAGTCTAGGACATCTCCCTGAATCTTGCAATAGCCTTCTTCTGGATGATGGTTTTGTAGCTGTCCCCGGCATGGGCCTCCAGCGACGGATCAGCTTTCCGCTGCTGACTTCCGAGTCCAGCCCTGACGTCAACGGATTTTGCCTGGACTGGTTCCTTGATACCACTACCATCCTTTCCCAAACCCTGGATATTTGCAAAGTAGTTGCAAGAAACAAAAACAATACCAATGCACACTCACGTCAGAAGGAGTACATACATCAGCTTTCGTGGAAATATCGACTGATTCCCCCTGCATTCAAAAAGTAACTTCTTGTGCCCAAGAAACTACGCATTCTTCTCTTCAGCTAAAATCATTAAGTTCTGATTCCCTAGGCAGGTGGTCCTAAGCCGTTTAAAGTAGATAGTATAAACACAAAAGAAGCACACACACTCTGAATGTGCTAACTGAAGACCCGTGGATATCATTTGCTAACTTATTCTGAAAAGGATCTCAAAGAAATCATGCTTTGAGAACTGATAGTAATTTCCAGTTCAAAAGAAACCCGATACTAACACCAATATCTGTAAAGTGAATTTGAAATTTACAATAAAAGTTGTAAACCATTTGACCCCTACAATGCATTTTGCAATACCAACAAGAAACATAAAAGGGGGGACAATTCTTGATCAAATACAGGAGATATTAGATGCTAATGGAAAAGATTGCAGTCAAGCAATCTAAGAGCATCAACAAAATGAGAAATATGTGGGGGGTGAACTTACCAGACCCTCCTGCCACCCCATGTTGCGTAGAATACGGTTGCCGACATTGCTTTCGTCGATTGCTCTATCCGCAGTGATAACTTCATAGTTTTCAGTGTTGCCAATTTCACCACTAGAGCGTTCACCCACACCAGGAGGAAACGGCATTGACCCTATCTCACTTGAACCCTTTCGGGACGGATAGTCACCAGCTTGACAACAAATAATTTCCAGAAAATCAATACAAACCTTGAACAAGTAAAATCTAAATAGCATCCCTATTATGTTTGTGGGGCCAAGGAATTCTTAATTAATACAGCACTATCAGCATGACAATATAAAAGCTCCCAGAAATATATACTACCATAAAACTGCACGTACAGTCAACACAGCTTCAGAAAAATGAGAATGAAAATAACAAAGAAAATTACGTTTCCGGACCGACTGAATGTTTCTATTGGTAGAATCTTGTGCTTAAGAAATGATGGGAAAATGACAGTGATTGTACATGATGAAAAGTTAATAAAGTGTGTTCTTACTTGAATCCAGTCCAACACTATCATTGCCAAGCGATGATCCATACAGATTTCGTCTTTCTGCGGCACGATCTCTGTACTGGGATTGCCCTGGTGCCTCAGAAAACCGACGTTTACCAGTCCCAGAAACTCCAGATGAAGTATTAGAGACTAAGGCAGATATATCTGTTTTGTAGGGTGCAGGAGTTGCAAGTGCCTCAGGAGTAGTCATTAAGCCCTTTGTGCTTGTGGTTGCAGTGGTGTGTGGCTCGGCACTCCCAGTATCAGATAATGCATGAAATGAAGTATCCGACTTGATCACTCCTCTAGTGGAACTCCTTATAACACCCATAACTGTAGTTCCTAAACTGTTACTGACAGGTCTAGGCTTTACATCTGAATCCAGCATTTGGGTCGATGAAGTTCCTTGGCCAAAGGAATTAAAGCTTGCAGAGTCAGAACTCGGCTTACTTTTCAGAGAGAATCCAGTTCCGCTGTGTGAATGGTTAGATTTATCATCAGACCGTGATGGTTCTTTGTCACCACTGACAATTCGTGCAGCCTGTCCTTCTTGATTCCTTTGCTTCCACATAGCTAGGACATTGTTCATCTTCTTCTTATTAGCTATCAGACTAGTTTTTGAGGCCAACTTGATCTCTTTTGCCTTCTCCTTCTCTCTCTTTTCTGCAGCCAGTGCTGCATTGGCAGCAGCTTGAACAGCATCAGGAAGTGAAGTCTTCTCACTCTGTTTAATTGTGGCAGCAGGTGCAGAAATCACAACATTTTTGCCAGTATTACTATCTGAGGTCTTTGTGTTTTCATTGGCCACAACCCCAGCTGCTTTAGTATTGTTTTGGTCATTGCAAGGGACATATTGTTGAGTTTGTTGATCGTAGGAATACCAAACTCCAGAGTTACTATCGTAGTAAAGGCCTGCAACAAACACAATATAATAAATGGAAGAAGAAAAATTCCACAACAGCAGAGGATTTGTAAGAGCTCTTTGCCAAAGTAGATGTCTAGCATATTCCAAAAAAGTGACAGTTTAGCAAAATTGACATAGCAGATTTGCATACTTACCAGTATTTCCATCGTAATAGAATCCAGAGGCAGAATCATAGTAGTAACCAGATTTTTCATCCCAAACAAATCCCGACTGTGCTGCAGAACCATCTTTTTGAGAATCCGAGTTGCTATTCGGTTTTTCATCAGGATTGTACTCTTTTGGAGCCCAACCTATGGCATCATACTGGTCCCAAAAGCAAAGGAAATAAAACAGTAAACAACATGTCTACAACCTGCCTAAACTATAGCCTTTGTTAACGTAAGAACATGAAAAAGATTCTCCTTTTTTATTCAGCCAGTTGATAACTTGCCATTTTCAAGTCTGATTTGTTTTTTTCTATAACGAATAAATTATACCATACAGCATTATAAAACAAATCTAGTGATATTTTTCATATGCCCAATTCTCGAAAGTTTCAGAATTGCCTATCTTTGAAATTTGACAGTGCAAGTTGCTAAGAACCAAAACAGAAAGAATGAACTAATATCTTAGCAGTAAATGCTTAATCATGGAGACTATCATTGTGACAGGAGCTAATACCTGCTGAGCAAATGATGCAGCCTCAATGGCAGCTGCGGCAAGACTGTTTGACTGCGAACCCCCTGATACAGGTCCATGTGCACTTTTAGCGTATGCTACACGCAAAACCTGACCATTTTTCTCCAGTGTAATCCCATTTGTAGCTTCAAGAGCCTTAGTAGCATCTTCCACCTGTGACAACAGGATGTTGAAAATTGTAAGTATACATCAGAAAGAGAAACTCAACTCATGTATCCACTAAACCACCACCACTTACTGAATGGAAATGAACGAAGGCAAAACCTCTAGACACATGAGTAAACTTATCACGAACAAGGCGGATATCCTGCAGAGAAATAGCATAAAATTATGTCGAAAAAAATAAGGAGAGAAATCTAATCAAGAAAGTAGTTTATTCCGCACCTTTATTGGTGCATGCTTAGCAAATTCATAGCGAAGCATTTCTTCATCAGCATTTTCATCCAGGCCACGAACAACTAAAACATGAGTTGGACCTGCAAATAACAGCATCTAAATAAAGCAGCACAATACATGTTTCACAGAATTCCATATTAGAAGCACAGAACTTGCCTAGTTCAGATCCCCTTCTCCCAAACTGTGGAGTGGAACCTGTCGCATCAGCTGGTAGAGCATCCTCAGTTCGAGGCTCATTGCACTAAGAAAATACAAACAAACATGCAATTAGCCAGATCAAAAGATGCGATGAGATAGCAGGCAGAGGGGAATAGAAGTGTGGTATGAAAAATAGCTGCCCTACACAACCTGAAAACAGGAGGTCCGGCGGGCAAAATTCATACATCCACAAATAGTGCAAATCCAGTCACATGGTGCAGCAACAGTCCTGTGCCCATATGCGGGCCTTGAAAAACTTTCTTGTCCAAGAGAAGGCCCCCCAGTTGGTTTACTACTGCAGTCAAGACTGTTAGGATTAATTGAGCTGGAAGCAATATTTACAAATACATTACCAGGTTATATATACAAATAAACAAGGAAAAAGTCCAAATTACTCCCTCCAAGCAAAGAGAAAGTCCATATAACCCCCTAAAATATACCCCCTAAACTATGTCATTTGGTTCAACTTACCCCCCATAGTGCAATTTGTCATTTTTGTTTCACCATACACAAGTTGAATTTTAACTTTACGCTTAGCAGGATAGTAGTGGACATCATAATCTATATTTAAAAAATAGTTGACGAATTTTTCTCATTAGTTTGTATATATATTTGTATATTAATGATACATTTTATTATTAAATATCTTATCCTATCAAAATAGTGATGAAAAATTCATGATATATATATTTTTAACATACTTTATGTTGTCTGTTATAAATTCGTAAAATTCTAACTTAAAACTCCACTTGTGCATGGAGAAACAAAAAAGAAGTAAATTGAACTAAATGACATAGTTTAGGGGGTAAACTGAACCAAGAAATACATTAGAGGGTTATTCAGACTTTGGCTATACTTGAGGGGAGTAGTTTGGATTTTTTCCAATAAACAAATGGAATGAGACTAAAACTGCTCAAGAGGATTCACTCAAGCACAGGAAATTGTTTTATTCAATTTCATCAACCCACCCACAAGAAATTTAACTAGTATAGTTATAAATAAGTTAAAAAACTATGGTTACAAAGGATACCAGAAAAGATAGCAGTTCCAGAAGCACAACTGTTTAAGAGACAGTGGTAACAGAAATTATTGTAGGTTGTTCTTTGCATACTAATTTATTGACAGTAAACAATTTTATATAAGGAGGAACTTGCAATGTTTCAAAATAGAAAAACGCACATACCTATACTCAAAGAAAACATTCCTACCATCGATTTCAAGGCCATTCTCTGCAGTACTTTCCATCATTCTACGAGCAGCTTCCTGTGGAGAGGGATACAGCTCTGTTAGCAGTACATGGAAGTCTAAATGAGTAATGTAAATAGCACTTGTTTGGTTAGTACCACAGTAGGGAAGTCAATAAAAGCAAATCCCCTAGACATGCCAGAATTCCGCTCCTTGATCACACGCACACTGCGTAGAGGGCCCCACTGAGCCTATAAGAGATCAGACCCGAATGATTAAAACGAACCAGACAAATACACTGTCAACCATTGTAACAATTTATGAAGAGGAACTTGTACAAGAATCTGATATAGGTCATCATCATTAGTCTTCAGGGACAATCCCTTGACAACAACAGTGGCAGATGGGACCTACAAGCATGAATGCAAAAATCATAGATTTGTAAAGTCAAAACACATAATTATACAAATGTATGTATCTAGTATATCATATAGACATACCACTGAATCACCACGCCTCCTTTCATCCCAATCATATTCCCTTCTTCTGTCAAAGCGGTTATCATCATAAAAACCATCTCTTTGGTTCCGACCACGACTTCTTGCACGAGGAGATCTTGATCTAGACCTTGATCTTGATCGGTCATCACGGCCACGTGACCGAGAACGGCTATGGCGCATGTATGGACTTTCGTCCCTTTCACGGCTTAAGTCTCTTCTTTCACGTTCACCCTCGTCGTGCCTTTTCCAGTTACTATCTCTCCTGCCTCTCTCATAGTCCGAATCATAGCTGTGGCGCCCATACTCATGATCTCTCTCATAGCTGTCCTCTCTGCTTTGGTGAGAGCTGCGGTAGCGGTCTTCAAACTCACCATGAAATTCTGCACGTTCTCTGCTTCCAATCCTTTTGCTCCTATCAACACCAAAATCACGGTGACTGCCAGATTCATAATGGTTGTCAGCAGCATGACAATTATCACGGAGTTTGTCAACTCCTCTGTATGAATCAAACGCGTGATGTTTTCCATCACTGCGATAATCAGTGACATGCCTTCTGTGATCTCTGGCAGTTGCATATTCCTCGTCATGATTCCTCCGAGGCTGAGACCACATAGCACCAACAGAGGCTGGTGGTGGATACATATTTCGGTTGTGTACATCCTGATAGAATGCACCCTTTCCATATGAATCTCTAGAAAAGCCTTCATCCACAGGCCTCCTACCATTGTAGGACCCACCAGCCCTGCAAATTAAGTTAGTAGAAAAATATGGTGATGTGGAAAAGCACTAAAGATATAAAATGCATGCCCATAAATCACAACAGGAAAGGAGTTAATCCAATACTAAATCATATCCATGCTCAATAGAGGAATCAGATAGAGAGGGTTTATGACTACACATTTTACAGGAACAAAGGAGATGAATACCAAAGCTAACACAGCATTCGGATGACTAGGCTTACCTATAATCTGGCTCATTGATTACACCATACCCATCCGGTGCCTGTAGATTCAACAGAATAAGTTGAGTCAGCAAGAAATCCTACAGAACAGGCAGGTAAATCCATTCCATTTAAGCAACGGCCTCTTCTTGAACTCCTTTTACATCTAACACCAGTTACACAGAGGCCAACCACATGGCCATAAATCTGCTATTTTCATCATCCTTGGTACTTAGTAAAAGGAAAAGGCTGCAATTACACTGTTGTTCTCCCATCCATGATGTGGAGCATAGCGCCCATGATCCATTTCCAAAACTCAGCACTTGTGTTATCCTGCAGGTTCTAGGTGACCTTTTAAACTTTTGGGTGCACACTTTTCAGTAGCCTGTAAAGAAATGCATGGCATATAGAGTTAAGCACATAACAAAAAGGAACCCAACATATGGCCATCGATAATAATCTTAAGTGTGAGCTGCTTAATTCATTTAAAAATCATTGAGCAAAATTACACAACATCACTAAAAGCAACTGCTAATTTTTCAAATTATGACTTCTGCCATGAAATTATTAGCTATGGGCCCTGTAATTAAATATTTTCATTATTAGAAATAATAAAAAATTTCATGAAAACGTAATTCAGATCAGGCTAAACATTGCTATAAAATGCCATTTGTTGCTACAGATCACAAAACAGAACCAGAAGTATACCATCATCACTAAAAAAAAGAGCAATCTTATCAGTAATGGAACTTTATGGTAGTATTAGTATTAGTCGATACAGTAGTAATACAACTATTAAGAAATAAAGCATAAAAATATAGAAGCATAGGATGACTTCAACACAAAGGATAGACTATTTATGTCTTTGGGGTTACTATTTCCTCCTACCGCACAAAAGTTAAGGAATAAGTGGATTCAGGTAAGTGCTAGCAATCCACCGATAGGTAAACCATATATCTCAGGAATGTTAATCTGTCAAGGAGAACAAAATACAGAATAACATTCATGAGATATATGGTTTACCTATCGGTGGATTGCTAGCACTTAGCTGAATCCACTTACTCCTTGTCAAGAAAATCGACATGTTTTTATTTTACGGAGAAAATATTCGTTTTGACTCTTCTAGATGCATATTACATAACTTTACTTATGTATCTAGACATAGTATATATATAGCTATAATAAATCAGATCAAAACCAAAATATAGTGATACTTTACTTGATGTTGTTTCTCTTTACCAAAAATACAGTGACACTTCACTTCCACCAGGGCAAAACTGGACGCAGTGCAGAGGGGGAAGGCATTGATCGAAAGAACAGGTCATCAAGATATCTGGATGGTTATTGGTGACCCTAGAGTGGCACAAAAAGGACTTGGCCAATTCCCAATCTGCTCTGTACCACTCTAGACATCGGTTGGATGTCTCACATGTCCATCTTGTTCTCTGTGACCTTGAATTGACCATAGATACCACTCTTCTGAAGCTTTTCCTCACTCATTTGCTTCACATTAGTTAAATGAATTCATCAGATTAATACCAAGCACTACCGGTTCACTTAACATAAAACTGATCCATATCGTGCCCATGGTTGAAGATCATTTATATTAGGTAAAAGGGGAGAGAAAGAGAGAAATAGCACACCTCACTGTCAACTGTCAAGAGCAAAACAGCCTGGAGAACATATAAGCATGGCAGCCCTGCAAAGCATCAAGCAGAGGGGCAGTCTGTGACACCTCGGTGACATCGCGGTCCTTCCATTTCTGCACCATCCTTTCAGCATCCGGTGCAACATGGTGCTGCAGCACCGAAGCAGCCAGCGGCCCGATCAGATTGAGCCTTGTTGCAGCAGAGAACACATCCCTCGTCGTCACAAACATGTAAGCACGCTGCGCCGTCTCTCGCTGTCGAATCCGACCAGCCCACAAATCAAACCAAATATAGGTGCATGGTGAAATGACACACACTTAGAACTGAGGAATGTCTGTCGGAGATCCTGCAGTGCTTGAATCTCGGTGAAGACAGACGCAGCCACTCTCAGTAGAGCTGAGCCTTGAGATGCTGACGCCTTCCTGCCAACTTCGTTCGTCAATGTAGCTTCCAGCAACTGATCAAGCTTGACCCATGCTGCTGCATCAGGGGACTTGCTAGCGCAGTACACGAACGGAAGCAGAAGGCTGCCAGTGTTCTCCAGGACCTGGATAACGAATGATCTCAAGTCTTCCTGGTCGTTCACCATGCGAGATTGCATAGCAGCTTCAAGACCATAAGAGTGTGCGACTCCGCCAGTGGGGAGAATGGAATCCAGTATCTGCCACTGGGTCCAATGCAGACTCTGATTCACACCCACTGCATTGGAAGGTGCTTCCTCCATTTCACAATCCACTGATTGGACCAATCTTGATTTCTTCGAGACTGGGCTATCTGACTCCATTAGCACCGACAGAGGGGATGGACCAATCTTCAGTACTGAAAGGAGCAAAATCACTATGATTAGGTCACAGCCAGAAAACAATGGCAATAGATTTTTGTCAAGTAGTCATCCAATTAAGAATGAGCTCGCAGCCGGGCATTCCATCGAACACCCTGGGGGCGTCAGTCATATTGCACAATAATATGCACCAACACGATCTAGAATTGGGTCGCACGTAAGCACGCTTTGCAGCACAGATAGAACCTTTGGAACCAGATGGCAGATGAACAAGAATTGGCGAGTACCTTAGTTGTTTGGACAGGGATATTTGCTCCAAGACGTCGAAGGTCGCCGGCGAGCGGTTGCGACTGCGACTGCGAGGGCTAGTTCGCCTTAGCGGCCTCCGAGGAGGTGAACCAAGAAGTCGCAGCGTCGATCCACTCATCCACCGGACAGGAAATCCCTCAAGGTCTAGGACTCGAGGTCGTGGTCGAGGGGGTTGACCCTCCCGCGGAGAGGTAGAGAGGGAGCTTGGAATCTCGGATAGGAGCGGCTTGCGCGGAGACGCAAGAGAATTACTAGAATTTTTTTTATAATTTTCAGCAAAATAGGCAAGTTCGTCCCCGAACTCTTGGCAAAGGGTCAAGTTCGTCCCTGTACTTTTGCATGGGCCAGTTCAGTCCTCGAACAATCTTTTTCGATTCAGTTACGTCCTTCGCGCCCACGCCGTCAGCAAACGCAAAAACGTCGTCCGTCACTCCGTCTACCCCTTTTCCTGTCTGCCGGCTTGGTGGTTTTGATCCCGTGGGTTCGTTGGGGGCGGAGGGTGGCCAGAGCGGGCTGGCCACGCTACGAGTCCGCCGCCGGGAGGAGCAGGGAGTGAGCATGCCGTCGCCGTCGAAGAGCTGGTGCGGCCCGCGCGGGAGGTGCTGCGGGTTGGGCCCGTTGCGGATGTAGGCCCCGCCGACGAGGCAGCGCGGGATGGCGCCGCGCACGACGGGGCAGGGCGTCGGTGGCAGCTCGTCGACAGGAGCCCAGTTGGCCGACAGCACGTTCCGCGGGCCCACCGACGGCCGCAGCGCTGGCGAAACCACAAACGTGTTGATCGCCTCCTCCAGCATGCTGCAGAGCGCCATCGGTAGGGACGCGACAGCCGGGGCAGAGCGGCGGTGAGGTCGGGCCTGAGGCTGGCTTGTCGGCGCCCCTGCTCTTTCGGTAGCAGTTCTTGAAGTATTGGTCTTGGCCACCCCGCGCTCTCCCTTCTCATGTTGCTCGATCTGCTTCGGAGCAATGTGCTGAACATTGTCAGTGGCTGGAGGAGGGAAGGTGACGACGGTGGCGGTTGCGGCGGACGACGGCGATGCTGGGGACAGGATGCTCTTCTTCTTCATGTTGTAGCTGGAGTTCTGTGCAGTAGCAGAGGCTACAAGGGAGATGTAGCGAACCCTCATGGACAACCTTGCAGGATGCGCAGCTATGGATTTGATCCCTTGTGTTGGTCGGAACGGGGTGGCCAGAGCGGGCTAGACACGCGAGCTCGACCTCAGCTCGGTGGCGGCAACAATGGTGGGAGGTGAGCGGCGAGGCAGCGGACCAGCCACGCGTGTGGAGTCCCCTCCGACCGACACGTCCTCTCCGGCGGCGGCTTCGGGGGTGGACGGCGCTCGCGGGCGGACGACAGATTGGATAGCGGAGACGGCGGAGGAAGAGCAGAGCCTGCTTCTCTTGCGCCCGCTGGGCCCCGGCGGCCGCGACGGAGGAGAGCGCCGACGCGTGGAGTCCCTCCCTCGCCACGCGCTCCTCCTCACTCCCCTGCTCGCGCGCGCGGCCGAGCTCGAGGCGGTGCGAGGTGGGGCACCCTCCGGTGAGGATCCGGGGCGCGGGGCAACGACACGTTGGGGGCTCGGGTGACCTCCCCGCGGCGCCTCACCCCGTTTCCTCCATCTCTGTCTCCGCGGTGCTCCGTCCTCCGGCCGCCGTGGAGCTCCTCAGCCGCGCTCGATGGGCACTCGAGCTTGAACGGACGGGAAAAGGGTTTGACGGACGGCGTTTTTGCGATAGCTGACGGCGTGGGCATGAAGGACGTAGCTGAATGGAAGAAGGATAGTTTGAGGACTAAATTGGCCAATGCAAAAGTACAGGGACGAATTTGACCCTTTGCCAAGTATTCGGGGACGAAGTTGCCTATTTTGCCTAATTTTTCTTCAGTTTTGCCCTGGTGGAAGTGAAGTGTCACTGTATTTTTGGTAAAGAGAAACAACATGAAGTAAAGTATATCACTATATTTTGGTTTTGATCTGATTTATTATAGCTATATATATACTATGTCTAGATACATAAGTAAAGTTATGTAATATGCATCTAGAAGAGTCAAAACGAATATTTTCTCCGTAAAATAAAACATGTCGATTTTCTTGACAAGGAGTAAGTGGATTCAGCTAAGTGCTAGCAATCCACCGATAGGTAAACCATATATCTCATGAATGTTATTCTGTCAAGGAGAATAAAATACAGTCATTTTCTTGACAATAAACATATCCTGACAGTTCAATGTTCAAGTTGGGCAAGGGCGACAAGATAAGCAATGCAAATTGAATAAATGTCAATCCTATTTCACAGCAGGCCTTAAAAACGACTTGAATCGATTCACATATGCAATGCTAACATGTTACATCATGAAACATAGCAACTAGCACGGTCATCATCGTCCAATAATGTAATCCATAGAAACATCACGTACACTGATAATCTAAAAATCAGTAAATGCAGCAAATTTTCCAAATCTATACATCTGTCGTCGTACCACACGGCGGCAAGATCCTAACGCCAACTGAATCTAGAGTACCAAGATAATTACTGCAAAGTAATTATTGCAAAATAATTATTGGATTTGGAACTGGCGGCAGATGTACAGATGTCTAGAGTACCATCGATAATAATCTTAAGTTTGAGCTGCTTAATTCATTTAAAAATCATTAAGCAAAATTACACAACATCACTAAAAGCAACTGCTAATTTTTCAAATTATGACTTCTGCCATGAAATTATTAGCTATGGGCCCTGTAATTAAATATTTTCATTATTAGAAATAATAAAAAATTTCATGAAAACGTAATTCAGATCAGGCTAAACATTGCTATAAAATGCCATTTGTTGCTACAGATCACAAAACAGAACCAGAAGTATACCATCATCACTAAAAAAAGAGCAATCTTATCAGTAATGGAACTTTATGGTAGTATTAGTATTAGTCGATACAGTAGTAATACAACTATTCAGAAATAAAGCATAAAAATATAGAAGCAACACAAAGGATAGACTATTTATGTCTTTGGGGTTACTATTTCCTCCTACCGCACAAAAGTTAAGGAATAAGTGGATTCAGGTAAGTGCTAGCAATCCACCGATAGGTAAACCATATATCTCAGGAATGTTAATCTGTCAAGGAGAATAAAATACAGTCATTTTCTTGGCAATAAACATATCCTGACAGTTCAATGTTCCAGTTGGGCAAGGGCGACAAGATAAACAATACAAATTGAATAAATGCCAATCCTATTTCACAGCAGGTCTTACATCGTTTCACATATGCAAAGCTAACAAGTTACATCATGAAACGTAGCAACTAGTCGTCGTCGTTAAATAACGTAATCCATAGAAATTGCACTGAAAATAAATAAACCAGTAAATGCTGCAAAACTGACGAGCAAAAGCAATTCCGCAAGCGCATCATGAAACCCTAGCATGACGAACAAAACAAAATTACCAAGGGGAGGACTCCGCGAAAAAAATAAACTGCGCTCACACCTCGAGGTCGCAAGCCCCTACGCGAGATCGATCGACCTTCCAGCGTAATGACCTAATCGAACCGAATCCGCCCCGCGGCGTGGACTAGATATGCATGCTGCTCCGCGTGCAGCGGACAGACAGCAATTCGAATTCGATTCCTCGACCTAAACCGAGCGAGCTAGCTAGGATCCCTTACCGACGGGAGAATTTGATTCAAATCCGGATGGATCTCCGCTTCGAGGTACGCGCGGCCAATCGAATACCGGCGCGAGGGAGGGGCGGAGGGGGGAAGAGGATTGTGGCAGCGGCGGCGTGGGGGAGAGTTGCTAGTGGGTGTGGCGGGGGGGCGCTTCGGTGGCAAGAGCGAGCGGGTGGCGGTTTGGCGGCGGCGAGGGCGCTGACGAGGAGGAAGAGGACGGTCCGACAGTGGATTGGGGCAGGGTTTTTGCCTTTCTGGGTCGCGTGTGTGCCTGAGGACGGCGACGCTGTGCTTACGGAGAAATTTTGAAAAATAACCCTAAGTTCACACGCCTCACTTGACATCGAGTTCGTAAGCCTTTCAAAATATAACCTCGAGGCGTGCGAACTCTTTGATTTGAGGGATTTTCGACCCTTTTTGAGATTTTTGGTTTTTGTTTCATCTTTTCCATCTCCAACTCAAGTGAACAGACCGTTTTACCCCCACCTTATCTCTCTAGACTTCTGAATCTCGATACATCCTCTCCTCTGTCGCTTCTTCCTCTTCTCTCCCTCGCTGAACTCGCAAGAACACAGGCGACGCCCCTGCTAGGGTTTGGACTGCTGCAGTGGATTCGGGCGCCGGGAACTGCCTGAACGGGATCCATGATCCCCTTCGATTTCCCTCCCGGGTAAGCCTTCTCATACGACCCCAATCCCTCTCGTATTTTGACCTAGGTCGATTTGGTTTGGAGAAGAAGTACGCCTGAATCTAATGGAGGATGCAGTATCTAGTGTAGTGGACTGATGCATTTTTGTTGGTACTCATTAGGGTGGATCCGGATGCAGCATTTAGGTTGTGTGTTCAGGTGTCTGAGTTCAAAGCTATTCTTGATGATGGTTCCTCTGTTGTTGTGCCGCGGAAATATGCTGAATGGGTAGTGGACTCCCGATGCTTTACTTTGGGGCACTTAGAAAATGACATTGCAGCCAGGGTGAAATGGGGAAGCAGGCAGCAGATTGGAATATCTGAATTTGACATGGGTAGTGGTGTGGAAAGGAGATTGGTAGATGATAATGCTGTTTCAGTTTGTTTCTCTGATAGACAGCAAGATAAGAAGATGTTTTTGTATGTTGATGTGGAGGAAAAACCTGCAGACTTGCTAATGCAATCAGGTGTTACAGAAGTCATGAGTAGCAATATGGTCACTGATAATGTTGAGGCTAGTGCAACAATAGTATCAACCAATGAACCAGTAGTCACACATGTTATTGATTGGGATGCTATAGAAATAGATCCAATTCCAGATGACCAGATAGGTGCTGCTGTCCCTGTGATGGATAAAGATGCAATGTATGAATTTCTTGGGCTGAGAGCAGAGGATGAAAGAGCAGCAGATGAAGCAAGACTTGCAGCTGAAAAGGAGAAGGATATGGACCTAGAGGGTGCAGAGTTACCTGTTGATGATCTGGTTCCTGGTGAAGAGACAATTATTTATGATAGAGAAGACCCTCCTATGAAAGTTGGAACCATATATGCTTGTATGAATGAATTTAGGGCAGCAGTAAGGCAGCATGCTATAAAAAATCAATTTGAGATGGGAATAGAGAAATCATGTAAGTCTTTGTTCAGAGCCTATTGCAAAGCTAAGGGTTGTGAATGGTCTATTGTGGCAAGGACGATGTCAGATAAGAAGCAAGTCGGGGTATATTTTATTCTCAAATGGTGTACAGTGATAAATTTACTTATTATTAAAACTAGCTGATGTAACACTTGTTATAGCTAATCTGAGAGTTGTTGTTTGACAGGTGACTGTAAACAAGGAAATACATTTTTGTGCATCCACGGGGAGAGTGAGGACCAACATGGCAACACATCATTGGGTAGCAGAGAAGGCCATTCCCTTCCTGAAGAAGGATGCAAATATGGGGGCTATGAAACTGAAGAAAGAGTTAGAGGACAAGTATCAGGTGACAATTGGTTATTCAACTGTATGTCTTGGTAGGCAAAAGGCTGCTGAGCACATTTTTGGTACATGGGAAGAAAGTTTTGGCTACTTGTACAATTTCAAGGCAGAGGTTGAACAGAAAATGCCTGGAAGCATTGTAGAGATAGATGTCATAAACAAGGATGATGGTGTATATTTTAGTAGATTCTTCTGTTGCTTCAAGGATAGTATTGATGGCTTCTTGAATGGCTGCAGACCCTTTTTGAGTATAGATGCCACAGCTCTCAATGGTAGATGGAATGGCCATCTAGCTTCAGCTACTGCATTAGATGGCCACAACTGGATGTTTCCAGTCGCATTTGGATTTTTTGATAGTGAGGACAATGATAATTGGAAATGGTTCATGGAGCAGTTGCACAAGGCAATTGGAGATCCACCTCACCTAGCCATAAGTTCAGATGCTTCCAAGGCTATAGCTCATGGTGTGAAAGCTGTGTATCCTTAGGCAGAGCATAGAGAATGTTTTGTCCACTTGATGAAGAATTTTTCCAAAAAGTTCCGAGGTCCTGTATATGGCAGGATGTATCCTGCAGCTAGGACTTTCAAGCCTGAGTATCACAATTACCAAATGGAGAAGATCTATGCAGAGAGTGATCAGGTACGGCCTTTTTTGGAAGAGCATCACAATAAAAAATGGATGCGGAGTGCATTTTCAGAAGAAATAAAGTGTGATCATATTACCAACAATGTTGCAGAGGTTTGGAACAGATGGGTAAAGGACATTAAAGACCTTCCTATAGCTGATCTTGCAGACACTCTTAGATGTAAGTTCATGGAGTTGTGTGCCAAAAGAAGGAGAATTGGTGAAAATTTTGAAGGCCATGTGATGCTGCCCATTGTAGTTCGCCAATTGTATGCCTTAAGTAGGCAACTAGGACACTTACGCATCACAGAAGGTGGAAGGGATGAAGCTGAGGTCTCAGAGATAACTCCAAAGCACAAGATAATTAGACATGTTGTAAATCTGACAAATCAAGACTGCACTTGCAGGGAGTGGCAAGTCTCAGGGAAACCATGCCCCCATGCTTTGGCACTCATTACCACTCAAAGAAATCCCAACATGTCGATTTACTTGCACCCTTACTTCTCTGTATATCATCAAACCATTACCTGATAAGTCTCAATAGCCACATGTTGATATTGGGTTTAAGTTGTTGCCACCATTGACTAAGAGAGCTGTTGGGAGACAGAGGAAGAACAAAATTCCTAGCTGTTTGGAGTTCAAAGGAAACAAGCCTAAAGGGAAAGGATTGTTTCAGGTGCAGTGTAAAAATTGTTTTGGTTTTGGCCACATGACTACATCACCAAAGTGCCCTCTAAATGGGACTAAGAAGAGGTAAACTATAGTCACCTTGTGCCTCTTGATTCGTACTTAATGTTGTCACCAACTTGCTGTGTAATTCTAGGAAAAGTCGTGCCAAAAAAGGACCAGTAGGAAGGCCACCTGGTTCTAGCAGAGGTGAAGGAAGTACAGCCAAAAGGCAGAAGGTTGCTGAGGAGGAAAGTTCTTTGAACACTAGTCCAGGACCTGTCACTAGAAGGTAAGATATCTTATCAAATTCACTTGCCTGCTTATCTTCTATTTTCAGTGAACTAACATTGCATTCTATCTATTTTTTAGCCAAAGTGTACAGGCTGACCAGGAAAGTCCAGGACCTATCACAAGAAGGCAACTTGCCTTGACCAGCACTGCTACACCAAGTACTCCCCAGAGGGTGAAAAAGATGGATGTCAAGAAGAAACTCACTCCAAGGAAGGCAAAGAACTGAAAATAAATCTAGCAATGGTTGTGGTTGCAATGGATGCTTTTGTAAACTGAATTTGTTATTTTGCAAGGAAACTATGAACCTAGCATGGATGCTTTTGTAATATCTCTTTGCTGAATTTCTGAACCTGAGACTTATGTTTGCTTATTTTCTTATTTGACTTTATGAACCTGAGACTACATTATGCTTATTTGCTTCTGTGTATGCTTATTTGCTTCATCCCTCATATCACTACTTATGGGGATATGCTGTCAAAAATCCATCAAAAATAACATAACAAATCACAAGATTGAAAGGTCACAAGATCACAATTTTCATTCAACTATAAACATCATTACAACGATATCCATTACAACTGCAGTCTACTTCTTCAGTGCAACTGAAACTATGAACATCACTACCACAAACACTACGACATGCCAGGGGCAACATCTTTTTTCTTTGTTCTTCATCTCATCAATTCCCAACTTGATATTTGCCAACTCCTCCTTCATCTCAGTGACCTGTAAATGGACTTGTTCAATTTCTTCCATCACCATGCTAGGGACAGCATCCACAATCGTCGCCGGCAAGTAGCCATTGTTCTGAAGGTGCACCTCATACTGCTCCTGAACCATGATAATGCTGCATTTGTCAATCACCTGCAAAATCGATCGAACTGTGACCATTGCCCACCAAATCGATCAAACTGTCAACATAGGGATTGCGCAAAAAACTCACAGCATCTTTCCTTGGGCACATGAAGTATCTCCTGCCTCGATTTACAGTCCATTTACAGGTGAATGCAATGAGCCTGCAAAGCTTGCACTTCGGGCACACAATCAATGGCAAACCGGTCAGGCGGCGGCACGACCTCTGACGGCGTCGCTGCTCCAATCCATGACTCTGACGAGCCTCGACGAACCCTAGCCATTGCCGAGTTGCTGTAGCCCGGCGTCCATGACCCCTGAGACATGGGGCGGGCGCCGGAGGGGAGTGCGGCACTAGAGGAGAGGGTGGCGGAAGTGGGAGGGGAGGCTAGGAGGGCGGGACGCAAGGACGCCGGCGGAGGAGACGGCGGCGGACGTCCGCCTCGCGCTGGGCGACTCCGGGAATTTCTCCGGTCTCCTCTGGTGCGAGTGCGACCTGGGCGTCGGGTGCCAGGCTCGACCGCTCGATCCAACCGAGAAGCGACCCTAAACGATAAGGTGAGGGCAAAGCGGTCTCTTTACTTGAGTTGGATATGGAAAAGATGAAAGAAAAATCAGAAATCTCAAAAAAGACCGAAAATCCCCCAAATCAAAGAGTTCGCACGCCTCGAGGTTATATTTTGAAAGGCTTACGAACTCGATGTCATCTCAAGTGAGGCGTGCGAACTTAGGGTTATTTTTCAAAATCTCTCTGTGCTTACGATTTACAAACACGAGTCGGATGGCATTGAGTTTTCGTGGGCCCGAGATGCTTGGGCCTCAAGCTCGAATTTTTTTACAGCATTATACTTTTTTTTCCGGATATACAGCATTTTACGCATACGGCATATCTTATACATGGAGATCAACTATGTCACAAGAAAGATTAAATAACTTGGCTACGTGAACCATCGAGAGGGTTATATTAGACACTATTGATCTCAATATCGTCCTTGATGATTTTGCATCAAGAAATGCTCGAAGAAGTATCTTTTCATGAGAATCAATGGATGATTGGATATTATTATGAAGTAAATATGAGGTAATCACATTAATTCTAGAAATACGAATATATTGTTCTTTTAATGGATAAGCTATTTGTTTTCGCTTTGCAAGAAAAAATAATGTGTGTATACTGTATATATATATATTATAAGATTTTATATAAGATTTGGACTTTAGAGGGGCCGGCGTGACCAGGTTCGCCAGAGGGCCATCGAAATCCTAGGCCGACATTGGGTGATTGGCGCTACGCAGTTAGCAAGGGCTCCACTTCACGGGACTCGGGACCTAGCTGACGCAAGAGTAGCAGGCGGCGACGATTGCGGGGTTCCAGGAGGCGGTGGCGGCGATTGGGTTAGATGCGACGACAGCGGCGGCGGAGGACGGATCATCAGGAGGGGTGTTGTCTCCGAGACCTTCATAGTGGAGGACGTGCCGAGTGCAGCGGGAGGCTCGGGAGCAGCTTTCGCGACACCGCCCCCGATCCGGACGTCGCATGACGCCGGCAAGCACCACCGGACCCCCCTCGCGTACCTCAGCGACCGTACCAGGGCAGCACAGTCAGCCAGGAGGGTGGCTAGGCCGCGCGCAACAAAGCGCGACCCTATGTAATTATGTTTGTTGAAAATTATTTTATTGGTGTATAAACTACTCATAAACTACTTTTGTTATATCCATATTCGTATTCATATTATCTGTTATTCACATTCGTATTATCTATTATACGTATTCATATTATTTGCATCAAAAATTAAAAGATCAAAAAAATCCAACCACCGTTTGAAATTGCGGTTGCTTGGAGGTATGCAACCGCCGTTTTCAATGGCAGTTGGTTCCTCCCTGACAATCGCCGACATAACCGTCTAGCTGCCGAACTTGACCTTCATCCGTCATTTCAAACGGCGGCTGCTTCCAACCGCCGTTTTCAGCGGCGGCAGGACCCAACCGCCGTTTGATACGACGGCTGGTGGCTACTACTTTTGAAATTTTTTTATTTATATATTTATTTTTGAAAAATGACGAAAAAATATATAAAAAAATTCCAACTTGGCAGAGGAAAAGCCCGCCAAAACGGCCCAAACATATCTTTGGGCCCATCAATCACCTCATGACCTATCTCTTAATACGAATCCTGGACAATACCGAGATCAGTGGCGCTAGTCAATCCTGGACAATACCGAGGTCAGTGGCGCTAGCCACGTCGACAGCTTTTCCCGGCCGTCGGAACGGGCGCGTGGGCAGCCTGGATCGGGCGAACACCAGACATTTTGCGAATAAGACACTGAACTTCCTAGAAATCAACTCACACTCCGAGGAAAGAAATCGGTTGTCGCCGCGCCGGCCGCACACTAGAGCTGTGACGCCCGACGGTAGAGGGAGGGACGGTTCGTGCTGTAGCTCGGTTCGGTCGGCGCGGCCCCGGCAATAAGCACAACACGAGCTATCGCCTCCGTCGTCGCGCAGCGCACAGGTCCGCCGACAACCTCTTCCTCCACTCCGTCCTCCCACCGGGCAGAGCAAAGGGACCTGGCGCTCACCACGCTGGCCCATCAGCTGCGCCGCCCGCCGGTACAGGGAGGGCCGGTTCGTGCTGTAGTTCACCGACCCGGATCTGGAGAATCTGTTGCAGCGCGCAGATCGGCGCGGTGGGGAGGGAGCGGGGAGCGACGACGCCGTGGTGCGCGCTTGACTATGTGATGCCGATGGCCGCGCAGCGCTGGGCTGCCTGCGCCAGGCTGGCCGACCTACACCCAACCCTGACCTTTGGGCGGCTCCGGCCTGGGTCGCGCGGGCCGCCTCTGCGCCTCGCCCAGCCTGGCATGGCGGCGAGGTTCGCCGTCCTGGCAGCTGCGCCAGGTTGCTGTGCCGCCCGTCCCACCGGCCGCGCAACCCGCCAGCCGCAGCTGGGCGACTCCGGCGCTGCGCCGCGCCTCGTCAGAAGCGAGAGCGAGGAGCTGGAGGTGCCTATTGCAGTACTGCTGTCCATGAGGGGGAAGCTGAGGAGGAAGATGTGGGTTGCTGGCTTGCTGCCGCGATCACAGATAGAGGAGGTAGGGGCCTAGAGGAGCAGCTATGCCTGGAGGGACAGCAGAGATGAGCCTGCCACGCCATGGCTGCTTTGGTGGGGATGAAGCAGAGGAGACGAGTTGTTCGAAAAAAAAAGCAGAGGAGGCGCTTTGGAAAGGAAAGGGAAGGTGTCGGCGATCTGCTGCGCTGCTTGTTGTGCGGCTGGGAGGAGATAAGACAGAGATCGGGAGATTGGTCTACGGTTTTCCAAATTACGAGTATATTCAATCATATTCGTACTATATATTACAATTTTATTTCCGAGATTTCCATACGTATGAAATTGTGAAAATTAGGATGTTTCTCCGTAATGGAATTTTGGCCGTGATGGCACAAATCCAAATTTTGACTTTTGACAAATGAGCGAATGGAATAAAGACGGAATTTTCTCTAGCTAATTGTAGGATCTGAAACCAGAGATCTAGAGTTAATCAATGATTAAACAAATCAAACGAAAACTCGAATTCTCAAAAATTTGAAAATTGACATGCATTGTACTCCAAAGTTTGGAACACAATAACTTTATATAAAATTAACAAAAATGTTAAACTCTGTATCGACACGTACAATATAAAATATAAATCAAATTTGCTCTCCTTATTGAATTAGTATTAAAACAACTGCAAAGTTAAATCTTACACAAATTTAGCTAAATTGGATCAATTACGAATGACACCAAAACAAACATTCCGAGCAAAAGCGTGACACCAACAACCAACATATGAAACTGATCTACACAAATGGATAAGCAAAACATAACTGGACTCGTAAAAAAAAGCCCCACCCACTGGCCATCCGCAGCAACACCGCGAACCTTTCTAGTACTATCTAGGCCCAGCTCTCGTCCCCATTGCCAACTTCTCATTTTCTAGTACAAGTTTTGTGCAGTCGATACATGACAGCTTCTCGCTCGCTGCAAGTTAACTACTCGTAATCAGCTTCGACATAAGATGGAAAAAAAAGTTAACTGCACTACATGCGTGCCAACATATAGGTAACCTCTCCGTATCGAAATATTGTCGCCATTAACTTTTTCATGCAACTTTGACCATTCGTCTTATTCAAAAAGTTATTGCAAATATGTAAACGATAAGTCAAGCTTAAAGTACTTATCTATCTATACTATAAAGATCGAATAATTTGAAAAACCTTTCTCACCCAATTTGGGTCCACCATACTCCTCACGTTGGTCCCACCTGTCAATTAATTGGAAGGGTGGTAGACCCATAAAATCGCATTTTGGAGAGCGTTTCTACCAAAAGTATAATTATTTTTATCACCGTGTGGGATCCTACCCGCGTGTTGTACCCGGTGGCTCCAAAATAAACGTCAAAGCTCTTGGCGGCGGCGGCGCAGCCCCCGGTTCCGCTGCCCCGTCCGTCGGTCCGTGTTCCCCCTTCCGCTCCCTCACCAACCGAACCCGCCCTCGGCCTCCCCCGCGTCCCGCCCAACCAATTGAGCCCGGCCACGCCATGCCCGTGCTCCATATATACCCTAGGTCTTGGGATCTTGGAGAGCAAATTAAAGTGTCGCCGCCTCTGAGAGTAGGGACGACCGTCGAGCGATGGTGTAGACGGTCGGCGAGAGGCTCCACCAGCGCCAGGTCGCATGCCTCATTCAGTTCGTCGTGGCTAGCAGGATGCTATTCGCCGCCGAGTGCGTAGTCGTATTCGTGCTAATGTTCCTGTTGCAGATCGCCTCGATATCCAACAACAGCGTCAACATCGGCGGCGGGTGTGTTCGTCAGTCTCTTGTCTGCACAAATCTCGAAAAACTTCATCAACGGAGGAAAAGATCCCTGCCCGGGCCGGTGCCGGTGGGAAAACAATTCCCGTCCACGCCGGAGGTGGCGGCAAGTGCGGGCTGCCGCAGATGCCCGCGTAGGAGTGGGTGGTGCTGTGTGGGCTGGGCCGCCACGAGCCGCCCCACTTGCGCTTTACAGGCACTTCATTGGGCTGTCTGCCTTTGGATCTCACAGCGTGAAAATCACGCGCAGCAGGCCGTTCATGTATATCTTCGCGAAGAATAAAACTGTAAGGAATTCCAAACTAGAAATTAATAGTAGCCCAAAAACAACTCATCACAAGGTCTCCCTGCTCATTTATGCAACTTGAAATATCTGGAAGGAGCGAAATCGTCACATTTTCGATGGAAAGAGCACCTCGCCTCGTCAGGTTCTCTCCCTAATTCGAGATGAGGTTCAGCTTAGGGAAGCTACGTGTGGGGGGCTTTCAACACCTGGTGGTGTCACTTAGTTTCTTATGTTAGTTGGTCGTGAGAGGTTGAGAGATCTTTTGGTTTAATTATGTAATCCACAATTTGTAGTTTCGAACTTGTTTCTCCTTATTAAATGACATGGTACTGCTCCCATTGAAATTTCAAAAAAAATAACTCATCATGATTCAACATCATCAAAACCTTAACACCTGCTTCCTTCTTCCTACCGCACACCCCCACCACCTCGAGCCCCGCGTGCGTTGTCGGGCTTGCCTCGCCGTTGCCGCGTGTGAACTCTGCCGTCCAGCAGGCGTCAGCACGCCGCCACAGCGGGCCCCATGCACCTCCGTGGCCTTGCCCGCAGTGGGCCTGCGCGGGGTGATTATGTGATTTTTATTTGTATTTCCTCTCTATTTTTATTTTTCTGTTTTTTTTCAATTTCTTTCTTTTTATTCTTCTTTCATTTTCTTTTCTATTTCTTTTTATTATATTTTCTTGTTTCTCCTTTATTTCTTCTTTCCTTATTTATTTATTTATTTATATTTTTCATTTTCATTTTATTTTTTTAGTTTCTATTTTATTTTATCTTTCTATTTCTTCTTTTCTTTCTTTTTTTATATTTTTCGGTGAATATGTGTTTTCTTTTAATGAATTTTTCTCTCTGAGTGAATATTTGTTTTTGCTCAATAAAAAATTACTTCAAATTATTCCATATAATGAATATTTCTTATACTTTAGTGCATATTTATTACATATTATTGAAAATTTGTTCTCGCTCAATGAAAATTTTCTTGTTTGATTGATTTAATGCTCCGTAATTTATTTTTCTTTACATATTTGTTGTTTTCTTTTAAATATTTATTTTTCTTCCTTTGTAAATATTTGTTCCTCCTCTATAATTTGTTCAGTACAGACAAATGATTTTTCTAGTAGTTTGTAGAATTTGTTCAACACGTATACATATTTGTTTCGGTGATTCATATAACTTGTTTGGTATGTACAAATTTTTATTTTGGTAGTTTGTAGAATTTATTCGACGCGTATATATATTTGTTCCGATAGTTCGTATAATTTGTTCAGTAAGCACAAATGTTTTGTTCTGATAGTTAGTAAATTTTTTCTACGGTTATGCATTGCACAAAATATATACTCTTAATTAAAAAATACAAATAAATAAAAGTTTGTCAAAATATAATCAGTGAGATCTTGTTGTGAAGCTTTTATTGTCAGAATGGTGTAATTGAAATTTAATTTTGATACTCAATTTAAGATTATAACTTTTTAAAATTTTAATGACCTTTGCACAGGGATGACATCAACAATTTTGATTCCCTTTGCATGCAAACCTATGTGGGGAGGCAGTTGGTCTGTTTGTCCGGCTTATCAGCCACCAGCCAGTAGTATTTTTCTCTTAGAACAAATCATCCACCAGTTAGCAATACTTTTCTCTTAGAGCAAATCAACAACAATGACCAACCCCCGGCCAAATGAACCTGTTATGATTTGTTTTTCATGACGATGTAGTATAACCGCGCCCGCCCTTGTCCCACACTCCCAAATGCCATCCGACGTGGACGTGTGCTGGTAGGCACCGAAAGCTCCGCGCTGCAGCCGCCGTCCGCCCGCGATGATTATTCCATCGGGCGGCCGCTGCGTCTCCATTGACCCGGCCCCGGCCCCGGCTCCGGCGAGGTCAGAGGCTATTGGCTGGCCCGGTCGCCCCTGCGCCTGCGGTCGCGAGCGCTGCCGTCACGCCGTGCCGTGACATGGCGGCTTCCCACCGGCGCGAGAAGCCCGCGGCCACAGCGCCTGCAGACCAGTCCAACCAGGCGGGCTCGTATAAAGAGGCTCCCGCTGCCCCCGCTTTGGCTGCCGCTCTCCCATTTGTCCCGTCTCGCTCTCGCGCTCGTGTCACAGGAGCTCTCCAGAAGCAAAGGACCGGGGGCGATCCGATCCCCTTCGCCTCCTCGTCAACGCGCCCGAGGTACAGCCGGGTTTCCCCCTTGCTCTCGCACCGATTTGATCGGAGGAAAGAACGATCGGTTGTACTTGTAGGCAGGTTGTTTTCGATAGATCGCCGCACGACCTTCATGCTCGAGTTGACTTCGATTTTCATGTGAATTTTGCTGTGTTTGGCTGTTATTTGTCTGAGCCCTGCATAACGAGCAAGAATCGCTGGCGTTTGTGCCCTATGTGTGCTAATTTCTGCCTCTGTTTGTGTGATGGACCTTTCGGCCCAGTTAATTTTGCACGACAGCGGACAGCATGCGATATATACTACATAATAGTTTAGCAAGCCCTAAAAGGCTACAACCATTGGTAGGATGTGCTAAGATAGGATGTAGGGATCCCTGATGCCTGCTATGCTAATTCGTTGCAGTTATAAAATAGCGGAATTATATTCAGGACACTCTCTGAAGAACTGAAGATGGTCTAAAGCTGTGAAATCACAGTGCTTGTGTCGAAATCCAATTAAGTATTTTCCAGTAATAATGCCCTGCTGTGATCCCTTCCTACCCAAATAGGTGCAGTCAGGTTTCAGCCGATGCATAAATCAATGCAGATAGGTGGTATTTGTTGACAGTAAATTTCTATGCTACCATGCATATACTTGTTTTATCACCGCGAATAAAAAAACAGAGCTCTGATTCGTCGTGTGTAGTATTGTGTCACCGAATTTAATGCCAATCAAGATAGGAATAATTTGGATTATCAGCCGCCAATAAGGTCCAGTCATCACTGCATATTGCTTGAAAGCTTATACTTGTATAAGTAGCAGTTTCTTAATCATGAATAGTATCTGAACATTTGTTTTTGACTGATGACTGGTATACTGCACTTTTGATGTCATCATACCATTTTATTGCTTTTACCCGGACCACTCAAGCTGTGTCACGCTTTTAACACCACTGCTGAATACACTGAATTTGAATACATTCTGAGTATTATATCATTATCGAAACATACATTCTGATTTCTGAATACAACTTTCTGGTGCAGAATACTTTGAGGAATGGCTGAGGAGGATATCCAGCCCCTTGTCTGCGACAATGGTACTGGAATGGTCAAGGTTAGTTATCCTGTCACTCTGTCTATCTATCCTATAATTGGTACAGATGGTCTTCAGCTTCGTTTTGCCTGCTCAAGCATTTCTGACTTAGGCTGAACTGACAATATCTTGATGCCAAACAGGCGGGTTTTGCTGGTGACGATGCACCAAGGGCCGTCTTTCCTAGCATTGTCGGCCGGCCACGCCACACTGGTGTCATGGTTGGCATGGGCCAAAAGGACGCCTACGTGGGCGATGAAGCACAATCCAAAAGAGGTATACTGACACTGAAGTACCCAATCGAGCATGGCATTGTCGGCAACTGGGATGACATGGAGAAGATCTGGCACCACACCTTCTATAATGAGCTTCGTGTGGCACCTGAAGAGCATCCTATACTGCTGACCGAGGCCCCTCTCAACCCAAAGGCAAACAGGGAGAAGATGACCCAGATCATGTTCGAGACATTCAACTGCCCGGCAATGTATGTTGCCATCCAGGCTGTTCTTTCCCTGTACGCTAGTGGTCGAACAACTGGTATGATTACTATGATGAGAGCCTCTTTTTCATGTCAATACTCAACCTGCAGTGCAAGTGAGAAATATTTTTCCTGCAGGTATTGTGCTCGACTCTGGTGATGGTGTGAGCCACACTGTCCCAATTTACGAAGGGTTCACACTTCCTCATGCTATTCTTCGATTGGACCTTGCTGGCCGTGACCTTACCGACAACCTCATGAAAATCCTTACCGAGAGGGGTTACTCCTTCACCACGACAGCCGAGCGAGAAATTGTCCGTGACATCAAGGAAAAGCTTGCCTACGTTGCCCTTGACTACGAGCAGGAGATGGAGACTGCCAGGACAAGCTCAACTGTTGAGAAGAGCTACGAGCTGCCCGATGGCCAGGTCATCACGATCGGTGCAGAGAGGTTCAGGTGCCCTGAGGTGCTGTTCCAGCCATCCTTCATTGGCATGGAAGCTCCTGGTATCCATGAAGCCACGTACAACTCCATCATGAAGTGTGATGTCGATATCAGGAAGGATCTGTACGGTAATGTCGTCCTCAGTGGTGGCTCCACGATGTTCCCTGGTATCGGTGACCGTATGAGCAAGGAGATCACAGCTCTTGCCCCGAGCAGCATGAAGGTGAAGGTGGTTGCGCCACCAGAGAGGAAGTACAGTGTCTGGATTGGTGGCTCTATTCTGGCCTCTCTCAGTACCTTCCAGCAGGTTGCTACTGTCCCCCAATCTAAGTGCAATGCTTATACTTCCTTTGCAGTTCTGTTGTATCTGAAATCTGATTTCGTGTGATTGTTGTTTGTGCTGTGTAGATGTGGATCTCCAAGGCAGAGTATGATGAATCTGGTCCAAGTATCGTCCACATGAAATGCTTCTAAGTTCCTGGAGCAGTATATATGTACTTGTATTTGGAGATGGTTGAGATGCAAGATTTGAAGGTCTCGTGGTTTCTCTTCCATTCTTGGTTCTTTCTGGATCCTTGAAGGGCTGTTGGCCATGGAGCACTGTAAATGGTGGTAACTGTTATTGATGTACTACATGAAGAAACCTGTGGAGTACTTCAGCAGTCTAGGTCGTCAGGTCAGTCCTTTTTTCCCCAACAACAGCATCGCATCAGGACCTTCATGATGTATGCAGTTGATCTGGGTTTTCCAAGACGCAAGGGTGTCGGCGGCTGGTACCCTTGCAGTTTGAGTCTTTTGAGAGCTTTGAGTTGGTTTCAGCACTACATGGAGCAGAGTTTGCATTTTGTAACCAGCGCCCCGGCGTGGGTGTTGATGATTGTGTTTTGTAGGTGTTTTTCCTCTCGTTCTTGACACAGATGTGATATATATGTTACTGTTTGTGGGGGACCAAATTGTTTATCCTTGAAATGTTTTAGATATTGCTATGATAAATAAGCTACGAAAATATACTTCGAAATGGGTATAATCATACCCATTAATTTGATATCACTTTTTTATAAACTTGCAAGTTTTTATATTTTGGAATAGAGAGAATAACTGAAATATGCCCTAAGCTTGCTTCAATATTTGATGTGGTAGCAGATATTAGCGTTATTCTTTATAACCTTGGCCAACTTAAGAGTTAAGATTTTCTCAAAAAAAAAACAGAGAGAGAGTTCACAGTTAAGATGATTTCATTTAGGACAAATTCAAAATTCCTCACGTTTTTGGGATAAATGAAGTCTCCCATTTTCTTTGGCTGATTTAGTTGATTTTGGTGGCCAAAATATGAATTGCCTAAGAGGAAATTGGAGTTGGGATTAATTTGTGTTGTGGTCACGGACGATGGATCAATAAGCATAGGGAGCATAGGGAGGTTGGGTTGTAACGAATTTGTGGTTGATTTTATTTGATGTGTGTAAATACGAAACACGCCAACAAATCTCGATGGAATAGTGGTAGTGCTATAGCCATCTCGTATTCTCAAGTAACAAACATATCGCAACATAGCAAATTAGCAATCCATTCTCACAAAATACCAAACATGGACGATAAAGGAACATCACTTCATGACTTCATCATTTACTTCATTACTTTGTTGCCTACGCTTAACAAGAACATTGCAAAATGGTATATGTGGCGCAACTAAAGGACTATTTATGGCACCCATTTTAAAAAAGAATAATGTACTCATTGTTTGTCTGCTTGAATAAAACCTAATACTCAACATCATTGCCTTTTATGATGGCACCAGAGTAGTAACCACGAATGACAATTGATAAGCAAATTAAAGTATGGTGTACCATATTTCCAGCAACAAAAGTACATCATTACCCTAAAGTACATGTTATTTTCAATTTATAAATTTACAGATACTTATACGCACCTTAACATAGTATACTTGTCTAGATGCAGACAAACATATATAAATTTAGAAAAATTAAAATGACTTATAATTTTGCGAATTGAGCATAGCTCAGCTCTTGTGGTGGAACCTGCTCATCAGAGTTCGAGTTCCCAACTTGACGTAGGTGCTCACATTTTTTATTTATTTCAGGATTTAACCATCTCTACTCTTTTAATGGTAGGCAATGTGCCCATTAACAACAAGGCAAAGTTGTGACCCTATTAATCTTGAGGAATTGCCGACTCAATTGTTCGAAGGTGCTCATAAGAATACTGTTATGCGCGTGTGTTCGTAGATACGGTGTGTATACATGTATGTGAGCGTCTATGTCTATGTTTGTATTTGTGATTAAAAAACGACCTACAATTTCAAATAGATGGAGTAATGCGATATTCATTTTTGACCATCTAACTACTATCTACAGTTGGTTTTGGCTATGAATCTAAAAAACTGAAAATCTATGACCATCCAATTAACAAAATCATTCATACTCAACACATGTTCACTAAATCTTCTTCCTCCCCCCATTTCTCTCCAAACTCCCCCAAACAACCTACATGGTCTGGTTTGGTTCCATGGACTAAAGTTTAGTACCTATCACTTCGTCATGATTTTAGAATATGCTACTACAGTAAATATGTGCTAACCATGTGCTAACCATGGAGTAATTAAGCTTAATATATATGTAACACCCTAATTTTCAGATTTTGCACTTTAGTAAAATTGGCTAGAAACATTACTTGTGCTTAAGGATTATAAGGTTGCTATTTAATTTTTCTAGGCATTTGATCCCTTTTCCTTAATAAATTAATGAACCATAGGAGTTTGATGTTGTATTCATGCTGGTGCATTATTTTTGTTTGTTTGGAATTCATTTGTTTGATCTCATTTTGAAAATGCCAAACCTTTTCTTTTTCCCTCTCCCTCAAGCATTTATCACAAGCACAAGCACCCAAAGACACCACTAATACTAAGCACACTTCATCGATCGTTCGAAACTAACGATTACATAGATATTAGTGGTGTGTTTGGGTGCTTATGCTTGTGACAAATGCTTGAGTTGGAATTCTTGATATGAGTGCAATGTGTTGTGGAGTAATGACCAAAACGACATTGGTTCTAGTAATAAAGTTGATTAGTTAGGTTTATTTTTGTCACAACCACCTTTAATCTTGCACCAATAAAGATTATGATTATGCACACAATGAATAAAATAAGAAAACAATCACCAAACAACAGAAACTGACCAAAACAAAGGGATAAAATTAACCTACACTTCGAGACAGTCGCAAGGACATAAAGAACGCTAAAAATGAAGCTAAAACGATTAAGCTTTGCACTAATCAAGATTCAAGGGCTTATGTGCGAGAAAACTAAACTTCCAAGGCTTAACATAGAGAAAAGGACTAAACTGTAAAGAAATTTGAACAACAGAAGAATCTATTTGTAAAACAGGAACAATATAAGGGCTCTTAAGCAAAAGCGGTGCGGATGGCTTGTGATCTTATATGGGCCATTGGTTCTGGATCGGATGACCGAGTTTGGCTGCACGCGGAGTGGAGGTGGCGGACTCGCTCGTTCTCGAACTAGGAGCCTCGGTTTGGGACACGGTTTAGCTCGGGACGAAGCGGGTGACGTGAGGGAGAACAACTGGGGCACCCGGGACGACGGTAGGGCGACGACGGCGACGCGCTGCTCGGCGAGGCGGACGACAACGACGGCGCCAACTCTGGCAAGTGCGCATGGGCGACGTAGTGCACGAGGACGTGAACAAACGGCAACGACGGTGCTCCGGGTCTACTTCTCGTCGGCGGTGAGGCGGCGACTGAGGAGATCGACAATGGCGACGCTGGAGCTCGGCACTAGGGGTTTTGGGTTGGCGCGAGGCGTGTGGTGGCAGCGCCTTATATAGGGTCGAGGGACACGTGCCTTGCCGTGCGGGCCAAGGGAAAAGGTGACGTGGGAACGGACGGGACTCGGACTCGGGTCTACATAAGTGCGGCCGGAGGTAGGGATGACAGGTGGGCCCCACCTGTCGGCGGCTGCGGCGAAGGGAGACGCAGGTGGGCTGGCACTAGGTCGAAAGCTGGGCTGCCACTTGCCCCACTTGCGGTGCTGTGCTGGGTTGGAAGACGATGTCGGGCCAAAAGAGAGGAAGGAAAAGGGAGAGGGAAAACAAAAATGTCTTGCTTTTTCGAAATGAGATCAAAAGGGAAGTGATGAATGCCTAGAAAAATTAAATAGCAACCTTATGATCCTTAAGCATAAGCAACTTTTCTGGCAAATTTTATTAAAGAGCAAAATCTGAAAATTAGGGTGCTGCATTTTTGAATCGCACAGTACAGACGCAGACACTCATACACGTATGCAACTTCCTCTACAAATACACACATGCAACTCTACCTGTATGAGCACTTTTGAAAAAATGAGCCGATAAATTTTTAAAATTGACGAAGTCACTGTTGAGACCTCGTTGTCTATCTGTATGTCGGCATGGCGCCTACTACATAAAAAATGTTGCGGTTAAATTTTGAAGTAATTCAACAAAATACAAACATCTCATCTAAGAAATTATCTGCATATGTGTAATGAGTTTTATAATTAACTTATATTTTGTCTTCTAATTAAATCTGAAAAAGAGATTTTGTCAATAAAAAAGCGGAGCACGTATATTTCCTATGCGCTGACAGTCGAGGTCACACCGCTCGTCTGCACCTGCACCGGCTGCACGGCTTCGCGATCGCGAAGGTGCCATGACACTGCTGCGATCCGGGGAGCGCGTCAACAGCCAATCAGAACGCAGAAATCCCCTCCCACGGATCCCGCCCACGATCCGCGTGACACCACCCTCCCTCCGAACCCCCAGCCAATCAGAGCGCAGATTGGCTCCCCCACGATCCGTGTGCTCACCCCCAAACCCAATCCGAACCGTCCGTTCTCCTCCAATCCAACGCTCGAAACCCATCTCCCTCCACGAAGCCCCGCCGCTGGCCCCAAAATTTTCCAGTCTCCCGCCCACTCCGCCCCTATTTAATCCCCACGCCGTTCCATTCCCCATCTCACCCAGCAATCCTCAAATCCTCCGAGCAATCGCCACAAGAGCCCACCCGCGAAGCAAATCCCTAGCCTTCCTCTCCCCACTCCACCAATGGCCCGCACGAAGCAGACGGCGAGGAAGTCCACCGGCGGCAAGGCGCCGAGGAAGCAGCTGGCGACGAAGGCGGCGCGCAAGTCTGCTCCGGCGACCGGCGGAGTGAAGAAGCCCCACCGCTTCCGCCCCGGCACCGTCGCGCTCCGGGAGATCCGCAAGTACCAGAAGAGCACGGAGCTGCTGATCCGCAAGCTGCCGTTTCAGCGCCTGGTGCGTGAGATCGCGCAGGACTTCAAGACCGACCTCCGCTTCCAGAGCTCCGCCGTCGCCGCGCTGCAGGAGGCGGCCGAGGCCTACCTCGTCGGGCTCTTCGAGGACACCAACCTCTGCGCCATCCACGCCAAGCGCGTCACCATCATGCCCAAGGACATCCAGCTCGCCCGCCGCATCCGTGGTGAGAGGGCCTAGGCGCCGTCGCCGTGGAGCTGGAAGTAGTAGCACTAGTAGCTTCTGGCATCAGTGTCCAATCAGAAGGTGTAGAGATGTGTTGGCTCCTAGAAAAGTCATCTCGAATCATGGAGTAGTTGGTCCTCTGCTGTAATTTATCGCATCATATCTGGTATCTTTGTAATGGAAGAACAAAATGCTAATGGAAACCAAAGTTATCAGTTACCGAAATTTGTGTTTAGATCTGTTCTTAATTTCTGTTATTTGGAATATTTTATATCAGTTATGCATTTGGAGGGGTTTTTCCAGTTGCCGTTTGGCGATTTTGTTCTGAATTGTTGATGCGTATTCGCTCTCCACTCTCAGAGTAAGCTAAATCGTATCTTGACAGTGTGGTGCTGGGCTGGCATGCTGAGCCCACTGTCATTGACTCAGCTCCCCTTCGCTGGGAGGATAGTAGTGCGTTGCGACCGAATCCGGCAGGAGAGGAAAGCGGCGGTTGCTTCTATTCGTCTTCGTCTGCGATCTCCGTCCATCCAGCCGTCTCGTCGCAGCCAGGAGATCGCGAGCGGTTTAGATCTGTGCGTAGCGAGATGAAGATTACCGCGCTCCTTGTGCTGAAGCCGTCGACCTCGGGCGCCGGGAGCTCCTCGTCCGGCGGCGGGTCGGCCCCGGAGGCGGTGGTGCTCGCGAACGCGACGGACGTGAGCCACTTTGGCTACTTCCAGCGCGGCGCCGCCCGCGAGTTCATCGTCTTCGTCGCCCGAACCGTCGCGCAGCGCACCCAGCCCGGCCAGCGGCAGTCCGTCCAGCACGAAGGTAACCTCCCTCAGATCTGCTTAGCTTTCCGATCCGTTGAGGAGATCCAGGGTAAGCACGGATTTGGGCGGCGGCATGTGAATCCTTTTCATGCGGATCCGCTGGTAGTTTGATTTCTGGAGCAAGGAAGAGTGGTGAAATTGTTTGGATTGCAAGTGGGAAACTAGGGGTTGTCCTGTTGATGCATGTGATGTTCTAGGTGATCTTGTTGTTCTAGGTGATCTTATTGTTGAAGTTGTGTTTTAGCTCTCTATACATCATAAGAGATTTTGGGGCAGCTCTTGAATCAATTCTGATGATTATATTTTGACGTTACTTGCATCTTGTAGTAGCTAGGCAAGCATCACAGTTCATTGCTGATCCTTTGTGAGAATTTTCTCATGCTGTGGCGACTTACCATTTTTTTTTTCAGAATACAAGGTCCACTCACACAACAGAAATGGTCTTTGTGCGGTGGCATTCATGGACGATCACTATCCTGTACGAAGTGCATTTTCTCTTCTGAATAAGGTACCAACCATTATTCCAGATGTTCCCATCATGTCAGTGCATTTGGTTTAGTTCACTTTACCAACTATAAGTATAGGGTGCCACTTTTCATTTTATTCAGTCAAAAGGTTGTTAATTCAGAACACAGTGTGTCAAGTTATTAGTCAAAAACTAGTTAAGTTGTATGAATCATGCTATAAGCATTCTGCTTCTCAGCGTCACTCATTATTGCACTTGTGTTCAGCACTTTTACAATGTTCCTGTGCCTTATTGGAGAGGTTTGATTGGCAATGTTAAAATCTATACTGCTTGCTAGTCGGCTAGTTCCTTAAATGATCAAAATGCTGTACACTTGTACTACTTTATAGCCGCTTTTGATTCAGTTGGTGATATGATGAATTTCATGAAGGTTCTTGATGAGTACCAGAAGGATTTTGGGGACTCTTGGAAATCTGCAACTGCAGATGGAACTCAACAGTGGCCTTTCCTGACAGATGCTTTGACAAAATTTCAGGTTCACTAACTTTCTGTCCACGTGTTGATTGATGTAGGCTTATAGAAATAATCACCATCTTTTAGGAGTACTTTGCGGCTGTTTTATGCTACCATCTATTGAAAAGAAAATCAGTTGAATTTCAAAACTATGTCTGTTTCTTATCTCCATTGGCACAAGGCATATGTTTATTTTGGATAAAATAAGAGACATTCAGGGATTTGCATATTGGGCACTATTATATACTTCGGATGTACCAATATAGCCATACATTGTGTTTGTACCTTCTTGTACTAACACTAACAGTTATATCATGTCACTGCATTACTAGTTACCACTAAAGAGTTCGGGAGTTATATCCATGCAGCTGGGTTGCTCTGATGGCTGCACATATGGAACATGTTAATTATAGGAAGTATCGTTATATCATGTAATGCATATTGTGTTGTTTGTGGCTATAAATGAGCTTGATTATATTTGTGCTGCTGATAGTAGATTACGCCTGTATTTTCTTTACTCCCTACCTGTCACATAAGAGAATATATTCACAACAGTCTTCATTCTGCAGGACCCCGCAGAAGCTGATAAATTAATGAAAATCCAGAGGGACTTGGATGAAACAAAGATCATCCTAGTAAGTGTTACATATTTAGTATTTTCTTTGCTGGAGATTTTGGATTACTGCACTGGGTGATTAGTCATTACTTCTCATTTGGTATAACATAGAGCTTGGGCATTACCTTTCACACAATATTCACTCAAGCTATGGCTTTACATCTTGTATTGCTTGCGTGCTGGCACTATATATATAGAAGGGCCTAGAGATCCAAACCAAGGAGCATTAGACCTTATGCTTCATGCTTGTGCTGTTACTTTACCTAGATGGTCTTTAGATCTAAGGCACCACTGTGTTTGGTATTGGCACGTACTGAACTTAATTCTAATGCAGATGGGTAACACATAAATATGAACCTCTCCTTGTCTGGTAAATAAGAAATGTGCAGTATCATTATGGTCTTTTTATGCCATTATACGCATATATGTCTGTATACGCAACCTGCCCCACCTCGTCCTGAAGCTACTATGTTTGAATGTGGGAGTAACCTTACAACTATTACTAATTGTGAATCTTTTATGCTTGAATATCTTAACAGCATAAAACTATTGAGAGTGTCCTTGAGAGAGGAGAGAGACTGGATAGCTTGGTTGAGAAAAGTTCCGACCTGAGTGCTGCTTCGCAGGTAACTCTATCTTTGCTCTGTCAGATGGATGATTGTTTTGTTGGCATACAAGTGTAAAACATATTAAAGCTGTGCTACTTCTTGCTACATTTTACTGTCATATCTAAATTAAGCACCAAGTGATCATCATGTACTAACATTGTATTCAGGCTGCTTTGTTAATGTTAGATTTATATTGCTAATTTTTCTAGCTAGCAACCACCATTTGCGGACTGCGGGAGTACTAGAAGCAAATTGCTAACGACCTTTAATGTCAGTCTGTTAGTTACAACTTACAAGTCAGACATTTATTCGGATTTGCATAAGCTAGTTTCCGGTACAATTCCATCACCTTTATCATTATAACAATATGACCACTGGTCAATGTCAATCTAAAGTCTAATGCTGAAGTGGCAGCATCTGATTTTTTATAGCTTAAGTAAGTAGAGCGTGACTTTCAAGTTGTAAATATAGGTTTTTTTGAATACCGTTTAGTCTCTTATGCTGAAGTGGCAGCGATTGCCCCTTACCCGGGCAGTGGGGACCATGATCTCTTTATAGCTTAATAGGAAGTAGAGCATATAGGTTGTATTCCCTAATATTATTCAATTTCCAGAATAGTTTCAATTTGCATATCATGCACAGTATGACTAGTGCAAAATACGATAATGGCCTTTAAGGCCCTGTTCCTCTAGGCTAGAGGTGTGCAGTTTTAAAACTTAGTGGCCTTTAGCTTAATCGTAGTTTAATCATTAGTATGCATTATCTCAGAGTTCGTTCTTGCATACTTCATCTTCTTGAGAGATGTTTTTTCTGTGTTTCAGATGTTCTACAAACAAGCAAAGAAGACAAATCAATGCTGCACTATACTATAAACCCTGTCCCGTCAGCCATGGTTGCAAAGAGGCAGGTTAATGCTACTTCTTTCACAATATCTTAAATATTGTTAGGCTTCATCTTCTCTTTCCATCTAATAAATTTCTCAGCACTCCTTTTATTCCTTTTATTTTCAGAAGCACAAAAACGACCGATATTGTATGAATCTACTGTAAGTTAAATCGCTCATGAAACGTGGTTACAGACCTTGAGGTTGATGCTGTTGGGTTCATGTTAGGGAGGCAGCGATTTCCCCCGAATCCCCAGAATTTAGTTGTTTCCAAGTGAAAATTGCTGTGTACCGTCATTCTTTGGTGATACACTGATACATGCAACCTTGTAGCACCTGCTAACATAATTTATTGTACTATAAGGCTCGCCTCAAACCGCAGAAATCAGCATCTTTGTTTCCCCTGCATGTATTGTATTCTCCGAGCGTGCTGGAGCACATTTGATGTCCTGCCAGCAGTTTATATGTTACATCTCCCTGCAATGCTTTACCAAGTAGTTTGTCGTATGCTTGCTGGTATTACTACTATTTTTACCTGGTGATACAGATACTGTCAACTCACCAACATGGTTCATGGTTGTGCTCAGAAAAAAAAAAACTCACCAACATGGGTTCACTTGTGGTAGTCACCCTCCCTCAAACTTTTGGTGTTCACTTGTGCTTAAAAGTCTCAGCTGCTGCTGCAGAAATCCCACCAGGGATGTCAATTGCAGTAAAGTAACTCCCTCAACGAACCGGAACCTGCCTTGCCTAGCCGTGCAATCGGCATGGTGCCGTTGCTGCCCAGCCATGGCGCTCTCACCTTGAAGCTGGACCAGGGCACCACCACTCCACCACCACCAGGCATATTCCACGCGTAACGGCCAGGCCATCAGTCTGTTAACCCTCCTGCATCATCATCAATCATCCCGTGGAGCACCCATCCCGCTTCCCGCCATCTCGCCGCTGTGGCGTCGGGCTCATCAGGCCGCGGTTACTCCCATACCAAAGCTTGGTCCTAATCCCCGTCCCCCACCTCCCCGCGATGGCGCCGTCCCCCGGCGGATTCGTCCGCACGCGCCGCGACGTGACAAAAGCCCTCTCCCTCTCTCCCCCTGCCACCATCCCTACCGTCCTGCGCGGCTACGTACTCCCCCGCGCCACCACAAGCGGCCGCAGCGGATAGAGGGGATAGGCCTCCCCGCCGATTCCGTTGGATCTCCGCGGCCCATGGCTCCCAGCCTCACTTTCCGCCCCCAACCTCCACGCGCTACTACCCCACCACCCCGCAGAGAGGAAAACAACCGCGCGCGCGCGACACGTCACGCCCAGGCCAGCCAGCCAGCCAGTTCGCGGCCGGCGCGGGAGCTAGCTAGATATACCCTGCGCGCGGGAGCAGCCGGGATGAGCTCGTGGCCCCGCGCGTTCTGCACTGCGCGATCACCTGCTAGCTAGCCGACCGAAGAGGAGGGCGCGGCGGCGGCGAAGAGGAGGAGGGAGGACGAGATGGATCACGCGGCGGACGCGCACCGGACGGACCTGATGACCATCACGCGGCACGTGCTGAACGAGCAGAGCCGGTACCCCGAGTCCCGCGGCGACTTCACCATCCTGCTCTCCCACATCGTCCTCGGCTGCAAGTTCGTCGCCTCCGCCGTCAACAAGGCCGGGCTCGCCAAGCTCATCGGCCTCGCCGGCGAGACCAACGTCCAGGCAAGTGCACTGACGACGACTACTTTGTCACCTCGATCAGTCTCCTCGGTCCCTCACAATTTTTTCCTTCTGATAAGAGACTGATGCCGGCCATGGTGCGACGACGTGTGCGTGTGTGTGTGACAGGGAGAGGAGCAGAAGAAGCTGGACGTGCTGTCGAACGAGGTGTTCGTCAAGGCCCTCGTCAGCAGCGGCCGCACCGTAGGAATCCTAGCTCCTTGTCCCATTTGCGCCTGTCCGTTCCAGTTCGTTCTGATTAGCGTGTTTCGTTTCCTGAATTCCTGACCCGGCACCGCCGGTGTACGCTTGCAGTGCGTCCTTGTGTCCGAGGAGGACGAGGAGGCAACGTTCGTGGACCCTACGCTGCGTGGGAAGTGAGTGGAGTCTTCTTGCTGAGCCGTCCACATAACTTGCTGCCACTTTATTTCTACTATCGTTTGTTGAATTGTTTCTGATGAGATGTGTGCCTTGCTTTTCTACAAAGGTACTGTGTCTGCTTTGATCCACTCGATGGCTCCTCCAACATCGACTGTGGCGTCTCCATCGGAACGGTATGAACACAACAAATCACCGGTTTTTTTTCTATGAAACGTTGAAATTTCGTTGCAAAATCTCAGGATAGTGACGTGAATAGGAAAACTTAGCAAAGCTCCGGTTCCTTCCTCTCCTTCTAATACTATCTACGGTTCAGTGTGTAACCTCCTCGAATAATTTGAAATTTAACTGCTGACGTGTCATGACACACTAGTATAACACTACAGCATGATATACTCTATTTGATTAGATACACTGTTCACACAATGGTACTAACAAACTGTGCAGTGCCGTATGAATTTTGATCTTTAATTTTGTGTTTACTGTTCTTTTCCCTTTTTAAAGGCGGAAGGCACCACTCCACCTTTTTTTATTATTAAGCGTCGTTGCATGTTTTCACATTGCTCTTAAACTATTTACATGAGTTTACTGTCATTTTATTTTTGGTTCGGTAGATCTTTGGAATTTACATGATCAAGGACAAGGACAATGTGACTCTGGAGGACGTACTGCAGCCTGGCAAGGATATGCTTGCCGCCGGATACTGCATGTATGGCAGTTCCTGCACGGTAATTGAGTCGTAGAATCCACTTACGTCGAGACAAATCTTCTAATTTTCATCTTAATTGAGTTATGCAACTAATCTGGTGCAGCTTGTTCTGAGCACCGGAAGTGGTGTCAATGGCTTCACACTTGACCCTTCACTTGGGGAGTTCATACTGACGCATCCAGATATCAAGGTTATTTTTGAGTCAATTGCTGTATTTCAATGATTTTTTTTATTTTTTTGCTTTAAGGGTTCGATCAGTCATCAGAATACCGTAACTGCCATTCACCCTTCATCTTTTACAGATGCCTAAGAAGGGGAAGATTTATTCAGTCAACGAAGGGAATGCCAGAAACTGGGACGCACCTACGGCGACGTATGTTTCCTGCGTGTCTCTTATGGTTAACATACCCCCCCTCTAAAAATACGAAGTTCAATCTAAAATTTCGACCGTAAATCACAGGTTTGTGGAGAAGTGCAAATACCCCAAAGATAATTCGTCACCTAAATCTTTGAGATACATTGGAAGGTCAGTCAATCTTTCACTAGAGATCCAGAGAAAAAAAAAATGAATGAATGCACTAACATACAAACGGCTTCCTTTTGCAGTATGGTTGCTGATGTTCACCGCACCTTGCTATACGGAGGTGTATTTTTGTACCCTGCTGACGAGAAGAACCCAAATGGAAAGCTCCGGTAAGCTCATGCCTACTCCATTTGGCAAACAGTGTCCTGAAGCTCTTGAAGCTGACTCACATTGGTTTGGTTTTGCAGTGTCCTGTATGAGGTTTTCCCCATGTCATTCCTCATAGAGCAAGCTGGAGGCCAGTCCTTCACAGGCAAAGAACGGGTAGGATTTCTGCCGCTCTTTATTTTCCTGAGAAATATCGAAACAATTGCTGATACACTGGCACTGCAGGCTCTTGATCTGGTCCCAACCAAGATCCACGAGAGATCCCCCATATTCCTCGGCAGCTACGACGACGTGGAGGAGATCAAAGCATTGTACGCCGTGCAGGCAAAGTCGAGCTCGGCTTGATCACGGCAGCATCAAAGTTCAAAGGTGTAAATCGACTTACTGGTCTCGCTGTAACTCGATTCAGACACTTCTTTCTCCTGTGTCATTGTAAGTTTGTAACATTCAGTGTAATAGTATGGAGGCCTGGAACAGCTTCACAAGCAACTAAAAGGGCCTCCTTATAAGTTACTACTCCAACATAACGCTAATACATACATATATATACACACATCTCTAGCAGCAAAAACTTTGTGTTCCTTTCATCCCTTGCCGAGCATACTGAAGAGCAGTGGTGAACCAAGCGTCGTCAAGACTACTGCCGCAAGCTCTGCAAAATGTACTGCGCGTAGAGATCCCTGCAAACGAGTGACCGTGTCATAAACTACTCGGAAGCGGAAGCCGAAAATTCACGCTCTGAGGTCAGAAATGCTCGATGACACTAACATGGAGTACCGGATGGCATCACGGGCAGTGCTCGCTGGCTGAACCTCGTCCACGGCAACCTCCTTGTTCTCGTTCTTCTTATCTGAACATTTTGTTATTACGGAGCAACATAAACAAAAAAAAGGGCATGAAAAAAAAAAGAGTGGTGGCAAACTGAGGACTTTGTCAGCTTACAATCTTCGAAGAATCGTCGGATTTCCTGGACACGGTGGGGTGAGAGCTCGCTGAGATCGTTGTAGTGGCGGTACTCGGGATCATCGGTGCAGACAGCTATGATCTTGTCATCCTTCTCTCCCTGTCCCAACAATCCCAAGAACCCCAAGAGCAGATCAATCTCAGTATTTCTCTCCTAGAATTGGTAAGAAGATGCAGGATTTCATGCCATACGCATACCTGATCCATCATAGGCATGAGCCCGATCGCTCTAGCTCGGAGGAAGCAGCCGGGAAGGACAGGTTCCTGCTTCAAGTGATCGACGATCACAAACGGTTGAGGCAGTTACAACGACCCATATGAATATGAAACAGTGCAGGGGAGAGGGGACACACCTGCATGAGGACCAGCACGTCCATGGGGTCGTTGTCCTCGCAAAGCGTTCGCGGGATGAAGCCGTAGTTGTGCGGGTACACCACCGACGAGTAGAGCACGCGATCCACCTGACAAGAGCTCGGATGGCGGTGGGGAATGAAACAGTGCGTGTGCTTACTGATCGTGACGGAGGTGAGGTGACTGACCTTGATGAGCCCAGTTTTCTTGTCGAGTTCGTACTTGACCTTGCTCCCTTTCGAGATCTCCACGACCTGTCTCGACGATCACAGTCATACTCATGCAGGGAAGGAAATTAGGAAAACAAAGCGATGAACTTGGTTGGAGAGCACTCACAACGTTGAACACGGCAGGAGCGTCAGGACCTGGGCGCACGTACAGTACAGAGTAAGAAATTCTCGAGCGTTAGCAGCACTCATCGGCAGTCTACCCACTGGAACCAGCAGAAATCGCTGTGACGCTGGAAAGAGGAAGGAAATCTCACCGATCTCGAGGTCGTGCCATGGGTGCGCGGCCACGGACCTCCGCGACAGGGACGACAGGATCCTCTCGTTCAGTCGTTGCGCGGCGCAGCCCGGCTCGTCGCCCCCCGCGCGCCCGTCCACCTCGCTCATCTCCTCTTCCCGTCCTCTCGCCGTCCGACGACGAGCGCGCCCACTTGGTCTGCTCGGCGCGCACGGTTGCTCTGCTCCCAAGCGGCTACGGGCTCGGCGGATCACCCAAGCGCGCCGGCGCCGCGCGTGCACCTGCTCTGCGCGCCTAATGCTTGACACGTCGTCCTGTTTAAAGCGTGCTCGTCCCCACGCACACGAAGGGCCCAGGCGGCACCGGCGCGGGGGTGGTTGTTTGTTGCCACGGCGCACCGCTTCTCGCGAGTTCCGTGGCCTGCCTCGGCCTCTTTTGGCAGCGCACGGCACGGCACACTCCAGGTGGAATCCCACGGAGAGCCGCCGAAGCTTCAGCATTCAGGTACCAGATGGAACTAAGGCTGCCAATGGTTTGAGAACCGCCCCAAAACCAAACCAAACCATATATAAAAGAAAATTAATTTGAAACCACACCATCCAACCCAGTTCTCTTATGTATCCAAACCAAACTAACTAAGTGGTGTAGAAGACCACAAAACCAAACCAAACTTATATCTCAAACTGGTTCTATGTCACATAAAATCCGTTTTCCATATATATCATATGTTTAGTTTTTAAGATGGGCCCACGTGTGGATCTAGATGTACCAATTTGCACAAAATAGCGGACTATTATTCTAAGACATTTCCAACAATATTTTAGACAAATTCGTTGAAATTTTAAGGTGTGAACGCGAGCTTTTAGTTTTAGGGTCCGGCTCTCAACGTGGGGACCACGTGTGGATCTAGGTATGATAATTTGCACAAAGTAGCGGACTGACATTGTAAGACATCTCCAACAAATTTCAGTCAAATTCGTTGAAATTTTAAGGTGTGAACGCGAGCTTTTAGTTTTAGGGTCCGGCTCTCGACGTGGGGCCCACATGTGGATCTAGGTATGATAATTTGCACAAAGTAGCGGACCGTCACTCTAAGACATCTCCAACAAATTTCAGTCAATTTCGTTGAAATTTTATAGTCTGAACGCGAGCTTTTAGTTTTAGGGTCCGGCTCTCGACGTGGGGCCCACATGTGGATCTAGGTATGATAATTTGCACAAAGTAGCAGACTCTCACTCTAAGTCATTTCCAACAAATTTCAGTCAAATTTGTTGAAATTTTAAAGTGTGAACGCGAGCTTTTAGTTTTAGGGTCCGACTCTCAACGTGGGGCCCACGTGTGGATCTAGGTATGATAATTTGCACAAAGTAGCGGACTGTCACTCGAAGACATCTCCAACAAATTCTATTCAAATTCGCTGAAATTTTAAGATGTGAACGCGAGTTTTTAGTTTTAGAGTTCAGCTTTTGATCTAGGTGACACATACAACCAATTCAAACTATTTCAAACCGATCCAAACTATTAAGATTGCTAAACCAAACCAAACTCAACCATTATGTATCTCACCACATTATTCACCAAACCAACCAACACTAATTAGGAAAACCAAACCACTAAAACCGGTTTGAAACCAAACCATTTCCAGACTTAGATGGAACACGGACCCTGACCCTGAGTCCCTGGGTGACCGAGTCTGCTGCCAGCCGATTCAGCATCAACCACGATGCACGTACAGTATAACTGTACTGAAAAAAACTTCTCCCCGGGCACTAGAAATTAAAATCAGAATGCGCGCTCCAGTAGGTAAGTCGGAGCAAGAACAGCGTTTTACTGTGATGTAAGAGATAAAAGGGAGGAAATGGTAGCACAATCTAGCACTAATACTGCATTGGAGCATTACTGATTGAAGGAACTGACATAATCATCATGGGTTGACTGTAAGTTCATGGATTCTTTTTACCCGAAAGTGTCCTGCTACCACAGTGTGGAAAACTGTAGGTTTGTAGCTAGCTGAAACAAAACGACAGGTCAAAATGTGCTGATCTCCATATCAAGCTACAGCAAATGAATCATATCACGCATTCGACTTCAGACCTTGATCCAACCAGTTGGGCCGCAATGAACACCACAGGATAGAGCAGACAAATTCGCAAACCAGAGATTATAATTTGACGACTCAACCTTCGTGGAACACTGACAACAGTATAAATCTCCAGCAAACGATCAGAGCTTCATAGCAACTCGTAAGTTAAATGCACAATGCAGAACAAGCATAACATCCTGCAATTTTGAAATTGCATCTGCTACATTATTCAACCAGATGGTTAATGTATCAGAGACCACATATAGATCCGTTATACAAAGCTTGACCCATGGTGGATATGTGATCGAACTGTTTCAGAGCGAGTTGAGCACTCAGGCCTGGGGCTTGTCGGCGGCGGCCTCCGGCTGGGGCTGGGGCTGGGGCTGGGCCTGCGCCGGGGTGAGCGCCTTCTTGATGGAGACGGCGTGGATCTCCGCCATGTGCGGCGCCAGCGCCGTGTTCACCATCCGGTGCCGCTCCAGCAGCCGCTTCCCCTCGAACTTCTCCGACACCACCTCGATCTCGTAGCTCGCGCCACACCTTCACACAACCACCGGCAACGAATCAATCAACAACGCAACAAACACCCGTCCTTTTGATGGTCGCTCACAGCTGAAGATGCGAAGAAAGTCAATTTTAGGCATTGGGAGAGAGCTTACCCTCCAGATGTATCCGTCACAACCTGAAATTGCAGAGACACAGCGGCGGAAGCGGTTAGGGTTTGGGATGGAGATCGATGGGTTCAGGGAAGGGGTTTAGAGCGAGGAGGGTCTTACGAGATGGGAAGGGCTCAGAGCGGAGGTGATGGCCGCCTCGACGTCCTCCTTGGTGACGCCCATCGCTTCTTCTCCTCTTCGCCGGCGCCGGGCGTGCAGGTGGTGCGACGGATTGGCAAGCAAGACGAAGGCTTTGCCGTGGCGAGCCTCCTTATTCACTTCTTTTCGGTTTCCCGAAAATATTATTCTTCCCTAGCACAGCTGCAATATTCATATTCTCTTGCTCCTCCCAGAGCCATAGTGGCTTGGGAATCGAATATTTAGCGGATTTATATGGTTGAGAATTTTGTAAATTCGAAATAATCAGGAGGATAAGAAAAATTATTCCGTTAGCGTTGGTTTCAGGCCTCTTATATTTTTTCGTCACAACCACAGCTTCCCTGTCGAAACTTTCACGTTCCTCCGGCATCAGCTAGCAGCCACAGCCAGCAGTACTTGAACAAACCAGCCACCAGCAACCAACTCTTTTATCTCAGAACAAACCAGCACCAACCACCAGCCACCAGCCAAACAGGCACGTGTAGATACCAGTAAGGAATAATTCAACTTCAGCAAGTGGCCAGAATGGGCTGAGAAACTGATTAATTCAACAGAAATTAAACATAAACAGTTGTTATGCGATTGTATCACAATTCACAAGCTAAACCTACAATCCATCAGAAAATAGAGACAGTGAAGGGCATAGCAGATAGCATGCTAGCAATACACTCCACACCATCAGTTGGCCAAATACAACTGTCACAGTTGACAATCAGCGGGATCTCACTTCAGACGACTTCATGCAGTTCGAAGGGGTGGGGATACCAATATGACACCATCACCTCGGACAAAAAGGAAGGGGATAGTGCGCTTAGTGGTCTGCAAAGATTGTATTTAGCAAATAGTTAGTGTATCAACATCTTCAATTACATATTTTCAAAATTAACAAGAAGCAATGAAGGTAATTATCCTGCACCACTAGGTTGCTACTAAGTCATTATCAATTTATCATAGTATGGAATATTGGAATTACACCATCTTATCACACAGAATCAGATAAGTTTAAAAGGTTCAGATAGCTTTATACTCTAATGAAGTTTAATGTCAATCCCAGCATAAATACATTGAGCCTCCATGTAGAAAATGAGTGTAATATCATGCACTATAGTCCATACATCTAAGTGGTTGACCCCTCATTACTTGAGGACTCTCTGCATCCATAAACATACACTGAAGAAAATGGTTATTTTTCCATTGATGTACATATAACATCATTCACTGAAGGTTCAAGTTCACAGAAAATATGTTGACATCAAAAAGTTCTGAGTTCTGACTATACAAAACATTTGTCGAGAATTACAGAAAAAGAGATGCCAACGAACTTACTCGCACAATTTCTTCATATGTTTCATCATCTATCTCAACAGTAGTCACAACCTCCTCAACATCTCCAAGGATCATGTTTAAGTGTTGATCGTATGCCTGAATAAAATTAGAAGAAAATACATATCAGCAATGGTCTTCCCAGTATGACAAACATTTCAAGGTATGGATCTCCATAGACAAAAAGAATTGACCAACTCATGAGAAAGATGGGAGTGTCATGAAAAAGCAAACTGAAAGCAAGCACAACAGGGAAGCATGCAACTGAAAGTTTTACAACATAGCATATGATGAAATAAATGCAAGCCATGGAAAGGGATTTCAAAACAACAAGATGTCCAGCATACATGATAGCCACTAATCACGAGATTGTTAACAAATTAGTGTAAACCCACTATGCTTCCGCAGCATGCTTACAAGACAGTAAAATAATCCCGGAATACTGCTGCCAAGAGCTATCTGTGACCATGTTAAATGCTAAAATGACCCACAAGTTATTGTATCAAGATACTTTTTTTTTTCGAACAAAATTGTATCAAGATACTTATTCCCTCAATCACAAATGGAGCAGAGTGTCAAACCAGTCTTAAGACTGAGCTAGAAACATAGTTTTAAGCACTAAAATGACCTGATTCTGAACAAAGAGAATAATTTACTGCCTGTCTCAAGGAATTCTACTGATTCCACACCCCCTCTTAGTCTCCTTCTACACAATTTTTTCTTTCTTACACAATGGCCCAACTCTCTTCTATGTTTTGATATATTAATCCATATCGATGATTCTCAAGCCATAAAATTTACCATGCGGGAACATTTTTAACCTCCAATTTTCATCGAATTGTTGCATTACACATAAACTGGCACATTTAGTTCTGGCAGATTTCGCATCAAACGAAGCGAAGAAACAATCTAGCTCAAAAAATTAACAGCCAGAAGCTCATCTTCCAGCACAGAACAAATCGTTCCCTTAAATACGTAGTTCCGTACCCACCGCAGATTGTCGCACCGCAACCAGCCAGCAGCCACTAACCACAAGCGCAGCACAAAACGCCACAAACAATACGAAGAGAAGCAGAAGGGTTAATTACATGGAGCTTGCCGCGGAGCTTGCGATCGGACCGCAGCTTGACGTAGATGCGCTCGTCGAGGCTGAGCCGTATCAGATCCAGCGGCTCCTTCACCGCGATTTCCTCCTCCGCTGACGCCATCTCCGCCGCCTCGCTCCCCGCCTACGCTCCTGCCGCTCCGCGCCCAAAAACCTCTAAACCCTAGCTACCCAACCAATCCAACGCCGGGTGCCCGGCCAGCAAGCGCGCACCGGCGGCTTCGGCGATGGATTGCGCTTGCGTTGTTTGGGTGGGTGCCTGGGTGGGGTGCTGCTGCGGCGCCCGCCGGACCTCTGTTTGCGGTCATCTCGCACGGGGGCTCCTACCGGTGGATAAGGCTGTGAACTATAAAGGCCACGAAGGTTCAAAACAGCTCACTTAATAGATTCAAGTCCCCCAAATACCTACACGTTTTGACTTTTTTATTTTTTATTAATAACCTTTTGAACTGTTGTAAATATTTTTTCCATCAACATTTTTCGAAAATGTTGCGAACATTTTTTCGTCAACATTTTTTTAGTGTTGTCAACATTTTTAAGAGTGGAGCCCACATTTTTCGTCAACATTTTTCGGAAGTGTTGCCAACATTTTTTCTCGTCAACATTTTTCGGAAGTTTGCCAACATTTTTTCTCAACAACATTTTTCAACATTTTTTCTTCAACATTTCTAGGAATTTTTCTTCAACATTTTACAAAATGTTGCAACATTTTTGACCAACATTCTTGTAATCAACATTTTTCAAAAATGTTCTAACATTTTTTAGAAATGTTGGTTTCGTCAACTATTTTTTGGCAACATTTTGCAAAATGTTGCAACATTTTTTAGAAATGTTAGACAACTTTTTTCTCTATTTTTTAAGGCTTCTTACAACATTTTTAAGAAATATTGGTTTATTTAATTTTTTTTTCAACATTTTTAGAAAATGTTGGAACAACATTTTTGTTGTTCTTCCACCTCCAGGCTGCGGTGGGCGCGGCGTGCGGGAACGGCGCGCGCGGCCGGTGGAGCTCGCGGCCCGCGGCCATGGCGCGCGGGCGCGGCGGAGCCGGCGGCGTGCGGGCCCGGCCGCGCGGCAGCGGCGCGGGGGCAAGACACCGCACCTGGGCGGCGGCGCGCGGAGGGCCACGGCGCGGCGCGCGGAGCCACGGGGCGTGCGGACCCAGGCGGCGGCGCCGGCACCGGGCGGCGGCGGGGCTGGAGGTGGAAGGAGATGGAGTTGGAATTTGGTGTTGTTGGGCTAGTTGGGCTGTTATTTGGGCTTCTGCTGGGTTGCAGATGGTTAAGAAAAAATCTTCCGGAAGTTTTATAGGATTTCCGCTCTCGCACACCCGACCAACGGGCCTATGGGCTTTAGTGGAAGCCCACTGCTCCAGTTGTTTGTAGGTGGTTCATGGGCTTTTTTGATAGGAAAATAAGCCCTTGTAGAGTTTCTTTTAACTTTTAAGCGGCGCGTCGGGTTGGCGCCATCATTGCCGCGAGCCCATTGAGCAGTACAGTAATTCAATAATCCTGTAAGAAAAAAAACACAGTGGTAATGTATGCTACGAGTAGTATTCAGTTTTCTTCTGGGCCAGCAGGCATCAGCATCACGGTGTCCTCATTTCACCTCTCCAAAGGATGAATCTCTAGATGTTCTTGTCTTTGTTTTTTTTGAAAAGAAGCTCACTACGAGAACCATGGAATAGAAATATTGATAAAAAAATTCAGCATCTGGGAATAGCATATCACGTTCTCACGTATCTATCCATGAGCACCATATTCCTTCTGGGGGTCTTTGCTCGTTTGTTCTTGTTCTCAAAGAATCCAGCCGCATCAGCAAAGGTCCGAGGAAATGCGTCGCAAGAGCACCCGATAGTGGAGCAGTTTTGATGACAGCCATGGCGCGCGGAGCTCAGCACCCAGATTGCTCCCTCTTGTCCTCCTCTCCGTTAACGCCTCCCCTTTGTAGTTTTCCCCACGGCTACTAGTGTCTGAAGCTCGAATTTGATCCGAACTGCCGCTTTCGTTGATGTTCCACTGACAGTATTTTAAGCACATGTTGATTGCTGCCTGACGGCAATCTGATGATCCTCGACGTTTACATCCACACACACCTTTTTAATACGCCAAAGCAAATTAAGGCTATCATATTTCATGTTATGCTAAAAAGAATAGTCCATGGACGGCAAAAGCTGTCCTCAGCTGGGGTTAGGCAGTTGCAGTACGTGATCCGTATGTGTACGCTTATGTTGACATTTTCATCGATCTACGCGTGTCATATACATAGACTTGTTCTCTCCTCCAAAAAGTCCACAGCTTTATTGGTCTCACTGGCAGTGAAAGAGAGATGTCTCTAGGCATTATCATGCTGTCCCTGCTACTACCGTTTTTGAACGTTTATTTACCACTCGATCTATCCCTGGCGTTCACGTACTCTGCTCTCATCTTCTTCATGCTGCCGTTGAATGAAAAGAAGATGCATCGGTAGCATCAACCACTTTTTCTTTTTCCAGTGACGCAAACGTATCGCTGAAAAGGAGAAAAGGTTGGGTAAAGCATACAGCAGGATGAAACCAAAACGCCTGCAGGCTGCAGCTACAAGAACGACGGCAAGATTGGACGAGACGAAAGCCAGGCAAAAGCCCTGGACGCAGCTGATCAGGGCTGCCATCCATGTCTTTCAAATCAGGGCAAAGCCCCAAGAAACTAGTTGCAGGTCGAGGTCACGAGCTAGGAGTAGGAGAAGAGCTAGCTCTAATAGAGCGGAGATGATATGATGGAACAGCTCGATCATGATCCTTGTGCGTCTTCTTGTTCTTCCGTCTGGTAGCTGACAAATGCGTGGACTTGTATTCAGCATTATCTTATTATCTCCTTTGGATCGACCATGCATGATTCAATGCATCATCGGCCGAGTTTTAGTTACGTGCTGAGGCGAGCAGCCGGGATTTGTTTACAACTTTAGATGGTGTAGTGGTTGGAATGATAGCGCCGATGATTTCAGCCCTTTTTGTACATCTTTTGACAAAAAATTGCTCCTGATCCTGTACAAGACGACGCCACTGTTTTCGTTCACGGGCCGGAAAAGACATCGAGATTCAGTACGGTGCTAACCTCTGATTAATCGATTAATGATGGAAACTCGCCACCGGATCCCCTCTACGGCTCTACCACAACGTCGATTTAAAAACTGCCGTCTTCATTTGCAGCAATTAATTAGCGGCCTGATCTAATTATAAACGACAATAGAAAAAAGGAAGTTCCTCCAGTCATCAGCTGAATTCTTCTTGATGAATGATGATCATGCAGAGCGTTATCCGTTCCTTTCGAAATTCGTAAGACTTTTGGAGCACGCAACGAGGTGAGTCGTTTACTCATGTGGATTTCGGAGGAACGTTGTCCTGCCGCCCTGTGGCGCTTGGAGGCTCCATTGGCCGTGGCTGGCGTTGGCGTCGGACGCCGCCGGCGCTGCTGGCCGCTGCACGCCTGCCTGCCTGATGACGCGGGCCCCGGACCCCAACTGGGCATTGCCATGCCACCTCGGTGACGTCCCGATCGCTGGAACCTTCTCCGGCACGCGCGCGACGGCGACGGACGGCAGCACACGGGGCCGTGCCGTGCCTGCCCTGCTCCCACCCAAACACAGACGGCGCGGGGCCGTGAAGCCTGCGTCACCGGACCGAACCGCACAACTACCCCTACGCCGGCGTAGCGTCCCTGTAGCTCCGCTGCCTTCCTGTCTGCAATCCTGCAAGGATGAGAATATACTGTCGCAGCCGACGGCCTGCCTGCCTCTCCTTCACCGCTGGAAAGCGGAAAAGCTCGGGGTTCTCTTCTCCCTCCCCAAGGCTTCTTTTCCCCCACCGCGTCGGCCTCTTTTTCGCTGTGTGTTCGGTGTTCCGGAGCCTTTGCTTCACCTATAGTTACCTGTTGCACGGCAGGAATTCATCTGTCTTCTTAGTCTCCCGTGTGATTGTTCGCTTGATTTTTCGGTCACCGGTCGTCAGTATTTTTCTTTCACACCAAATCACCGTCGGAAACTCTATAGTGGACTCTCTCGTTAGGAGACGGCAAGCGAGCTCATCACCGATGTGGACTGATCGAGCTGCTGCTGTTCCGGAGTCAAGTCAGCAGTGTGAACTTCTACAGCATTTCGCAGGTCTCTCGACCAAACAAACCCGAAACTGCTGGACAAAGTCTGGGCTGATGGGAACGGGACGCTCAGTGGAAGGAGTCACGTACTGTACCCACTCTTCTCACAACTTTAAGCGTACGTTAAATTGCTGTTGTTACACTCGCCAAATCCTTTTGATGCTAGAATCACTCCACTGTGCAAAAGAAAAAAATAGCTCCAGTGCCATGAGAACCGACAGCTCCGTGGCCGTCAAAGCAACATCGAGTGCCACAGTGTGGCTACCACGGTAGCCTGATGATACACCAATCAGTGCCGTGGATTTCCCTTGGATTTTCCATCTCCTGTGCAGGTGCCGCATCGTGCCATATTGCCATCATACGGTTTGACCGTTTACTTTACTGCTATACTGTTCTTCTAGTATTCTACCACGTCAGCGGAAGAAGTTACTGTAACCACACGCCATCAAGCGCCGTATTTTTCTTGTTTCTCCAGCGCCATCTTTCGGTTTCTTTCGACTTCTTGAGTAATATTTTCCTCTCAAAATAAATCAACGTACAATACTTTTTAAAAAACAAATCAGGTCTACAAAATCTGCCGAACGACTTACCAGTAGGTCGAGATCGTGACGGTCAGAAGCGGATCGATCAAGAATGCCTGAACTGAACTGGTACTCCCCTGTTCGTTCAACGGTGAGGGACCGTGAGGGGGCAGGGCCGCACGGTGCACGGACTCGCGTGCTCCCCACCGGCACCGGCCCACCCAACCCCACCACGAGACCGCCACCTCGCCAGGCCCACCGCCGTGTGGGGCGCGGGCGGGGCGGCAAAGCAGAAAGGCAGCGGGAAAAAAAAACAGGAGCAGTGCACGCCCCGCTTTTCATGGCGTGAGCGCCGGGGCAAGGCAAGTAGCCGCTGCCCTGCTCGCCTGCCCCGCTGCCGCCACCTGACTGGCTGACTCTCCCCCTCGCGGCCCGTCCGAACGCCGTTACGGGGGCGTCGGGGGGCGACCCCGCGACGGAACGGAAAGGTGCGGTCAACCCACCCCGCCCCACCACCGCCGGGGCGGATAAACAAACCCAGCGTCCCCCGCTCACTGTCCTCTTCATTCCTCTTCCCCCCTCCTCCCTCCCCTGCTCCTTGCCTCCTTCAGTTCCCTCACCCCTCACCTCACCTTCCCCTCCTGCTCCGCGCGTGCGCCGCGGGGTGGCTGGCTGGCCGCGAGGGACAGTCAGCGGGACGCTCGGGTGCTGGTGCCGGGCGCACTGATCTGCGGCCTGCGTGTCGCCGGTGGCGAGGAGAGGCGGCGTCGGCTTCGAGGAATGTGAGTTCCTGCTTCGCTTGCCGGGGTGCTGTGCTTCCGGTTCTGTTCTGATCTTCGTACTAGGTTTTTTTTGGGGGGGTTTATCTGGTCGGGCGGTGCGTGCGTGCGAGTGTCGTTGCGGTTGAACAGCGGCCTACTGGGGCGTTTTTATGGCCAGATCGGTAGATGGTTTGAGCTGATTCCGTGATTCGGCTGATATAGTGATGTCCAGGGGCAGATTTCCTGGAGGAATCTGGACTTTTTCCTCGCAAGTCTTCGTCCTCTTAGCTTTCGCCGGTTACATTGCGTGGTTGACGAGCTAAACCGAAGATTTCTACGCTTATACCTTGCATATTTTGCGTCCAAATTTATGCCAACTTGCATATACTCAGAAACAAGTTGAAATTTCCTGACAGAAAATAAGGAGGAAACTGGATCCTGGTAGTATGTAGTATGTACGTTGGTACGGTATCGTTTGTCCTGCACCCAACACAATATTTCCTTGGCGAGATGCTACTTCAACTAGCGACTGTCATTAATATTGTTCTTGTGCTGCGTCTTACTGAAGCTCCCATGGGAATTTGGAGATTTCATGTGCCTATGTTTAATTTGAAACCCAGATTTCTTGGGTTTGAAGTGATGCTCCGTACCTAATATAGGTTATGTAGTCAAAGTCAAATGTCCCTGCATGCATCAGGAGCCATGATGGAGTTGGAACCAGATTTGGTTTCTAGTTAGGCTATGCACGGTTGTTATGATGTCTATGTTGAATCAACTTTCAGTTGTGATGATGCGACCATATGTCAGTCAAATCCATCCGTGTTAATTTTCATCTCTCATCATTTTTTTTTGGTTTATTGCAGGGGCAGATTGTAGTGGCAGTTTCTTTTGCATATGCACTTTCTATAGTTGTTATCATTACAGAGGAGGTACTGTGAGCTACTTGTTCGTTGTTCATCTCCTATCATGTGGAATTGTTAAAGCTGTAGTAGTTAGTAATCCTGGTTTTTGTTTTCCATTTGCAGGCCATAGTCTCCTGGATTTTGCATGCCTTGTTATCTAGCATTGGTTACCGTAGATGTCATTTCGTAGCATAGTCCGTGATGTTAGGGATGGCTTCGGCAGCTTGTCCAGGCGCAGCTTTGAGGTGACCCTCGCAAGCATCTTTGGCCTTACTGGGCATCATAAAGGGAAGACCCAGAGCTCATCGCATGAGCTTGATGATTCACCTTCCCTAATCCGAGAAAGCCGCTGGGCAAGCCTACCTCCTGAACTCATCCGTGATATCATCCGGAGACTCGAGGCTGACGAGAGCACCTGGCCAGCACGGAAGCATGTTGTTTGCTTTGCAGCTGTTTGTAGGACATGGAGGGAAATGTGTAAAGAGATTGTGTTGAGCCCGGAGTTTTGTGGGAAGCTCACCTTCCCTGTGTCTCTAAAACAGGTAAAGGCAAAATCAATCCACCTCCTTCAGTTAAGAGTAACCTTGAACTGAGGGTTATTTAGAATTAGCTCCAAACCTTGAGAGCAGCTGGTATATTTCTTGCCCTTGATACAATATTTGTTTCTTTGACAGCCTGGTCCTCGAGAAGGAAATACAATGATTCAATGTTTTATAAAGAGGAATAAGTCAAAATCCACCTACCATCTCTACCTGTGCCTTAGCAATGGTATGTCGTTTGCTTTGCAAACTTTCAAATTTCAATAGAGCTGCGCATATTATTTTCCCTGTTTAATTTGGAGCATAGGAGATTATTTTCAGCCTGATATGTTTCTCTTGCTTGAGTGCTTGATTTTGCCGTTTTATTTCATATCCTGTAAACTTCTTCAGTTCTGAAATTGCGTGGTATTTTAATCTCGCCTTCATGAGAATATTTGTCTTCAAATGATCAAATGGATGGATTATTTTTTTCCTGATAAAATTTATTGACAATCATTTTTCTCCCCTATGCACAGTTGTTACTTCAGAAAGTGGGAAATTCCTCTTATCAGCTAGAAGACACCGCAAGACGACATGCACAGAGTACACCATATCAATGGATTCTGGCAGCACCTCAAGATCAAGCAGAACCTACATTGGAAAAATAAGGTAAAAATTATGTTTACGAAAGATAATACTCTTTTGTGTTCATGTTGTGTTTTTGACAGCTTAACAGCAAGCCTAGCATTCCTGATTGTCAGGTCGAACTTCCTTGGCACAAAATTTTTAATTTATGATACACAGCCCCCCTATAATGGGGCTGTAGTTCCTCCCGTCGGAAGGACCAGCAGGAGGTTCAACTCCACAAAAGTCTCTCCGAAGTTGCCTTCTGTTAGTTACAACATCGCTCAGGTGTCGTATGAGCTAAACGTTCTTGGCACAAGAGGTCCAAGGCGGATGCGTTGCATCATGCACTCCATACCCGCCTCGTCAGTGGAGCCAGGTGGCATAGTACCTGGACAGCCAGAGCAGATTGTACCTCGAGCTCTGGAGGACTCATTCCGCAGCACAGCTTCCTTCTCGCAGTCATTCCGTAGCACGACCTCATTGTCCAAGTCGATCATGGACTCATCCATGGATTTCAATAGTGCCCGCTTCTCCGACATAGCTGGCAGCAGTGCTCGCTTCTCGGGCATTGGCAGCAGTGCTCGCATCTCGGGAATTGGCAGCAGTGCTCGCATCTCGGGCATTGCTAGTGGCAGATTGGATACCGATGAGGACAGTGAAGTCAAGGAGAGGCCACTTGTGCTTCGCAATAAGCCACCAAGGTGGCATGAACAGCTGCAGTGCTGGTGCCTCAACTTCCGTGGCCGTGTGACAATCGCGTCGGTGAAGAACTTCCAGCTGATTGCGGCAACAACCCCAGCACCCGCCGGTGCTCCAACTCCCTCACAGCCTGCTCCGTCAGATCCTGACAAGGTGATTCTACAGTTCGGAAAAGTGGCAAGGGATATGTTCACAATGGACTACCGCTACCCCCTCTCGGCATTCCAGGCGTTTGCTATTTGTCTGAGCAGCTTTGATACAAAATTGGCCTGTGAATAAATGGAAAACAAAGGTAAAAGAGAACACAGATGCCTGGCATTAGGCCCTTGGCATCTCTTTGCATTTCAGTCGTGTTGTCTTGGTTGTAATTGTGCTTGCTTGCTGTAGCCATGAAGTGGGCATACCTGGATGCATGTATGATGTATTGTTGGCCCCCCTCTCTTCAAGTGATTACGAGTTCCATTTGGACCACATGTTACCCCGATCTGTAATATATACTCCACTTTCAGTGGCATTGCCACATGATAAGAAAGTTCCCATTGGTGATTGAACCTGCATGATTTTTTTTTCAGAAAAAGATAGCAGCAAGTAAAGCTTGGTACGGTGTGTATTTCTGCTCGTCTCTGGATCTGGATTGGTTATACACTTAGGGTGTGATTGGCAGCCTGGCTAACTCTAGCCTGGCTAGAATCTAGAGCCAGGCTAGCCCAAGCCTGTCTAATACAGTGCAAACTGCTCGTGTTTGGTAGGGTGAATAGAGATAGTCTGGGTTGGTGTGCTCGTGTTTGGTAGGCTGCACAATAGAATGAGATGACCCTGTGTTGGCTAAAGGTGAAGTTACCACCCTTCTCTCCCCTTCCCTCTTCACCACCGGCGCCGCGGCTGCCCCGGCCCGCCTGCGTGCGCGGACGCACACCAGGGACGTGGCCGCCGCCACCACCAAAATCGCCGGCACGTGCGGGCACACCTCCAGCCCCCACCACCACCACCCCCTCCCACCAGAGTGCGGCGGCCCGCCTCCTCCGCCACTGCGCGCATCCCCGCCATCGGCGTCCGGAGCTCCTCTACTTCGGAGGAGAAATCCGAATCCACCGATACGGAGGAGCGCACGGGCGGCGGAGGAGCGCATGGGCGACGGAGGAGCAGCGCGAGGAGAAGGAGAAGGGGAGTGCGGCTAGCACCACAGGCGCGCAACAACAATTTCCCCGATCTTGCTTGCCGTTTTGCCCTCACCTCCCCGCCAGGAGGCGTCGCAAGGCAGCAGCATCCACCCATGGCACATCGCGCGTGAAGCAGGTGTGAGCTCCGGTGAGATTCACAGCCCAATCGAGCTCCTCCTCATCCGTCTTCCTCGCCCGTCGTTCCTAGCACCGGCGCCGTGGTGCGGTGCCCTGACTCGTGGTGCGCCGGGGCGCTCGACCCGGAGCTCTACTGCGCAACGCTCTGCGAGTCCCTGCCTCCTCCCGCTCGAGATGCGGCGGCGCGGTGGAGGAGCAGCAACACAAGCAGCAGTGGAGGAGCACGGGCGGCGACAGAGGAGGAGGAGCACTGCCGACGAAGGAGGAGGACGAGGAGGAGGAGCGTGATGCGGCGGAGGAGGAGTAGCACAGGCGGTGGCGGAGGAGGAGCTTCTCCACGGTGTCGATAGGATCCGGCGGGTGAGACTGAAGGAAGGTGAAATGACTCACCTAAAGGAGCTTAAACTAGCCTGCATAGCTGGAAACGCAACTCATCTGCGTTCCCGGTAAGCCAGGCTAAGGGACTCCTTTTGCACTACACAAGCCTGGCTAACTCTCTATACAGACCACCAAACACTGGCAGGTTGCATTACGCAAGCCTGGATAGGGGTTATGCACCCTACGTGTTTAAATGGATTCCAAAAAATTTTCAGAAAAGGGAATCTCGCATGCATGGAGTACTAAATGAAGTCTATTTGCAAAACCTTTTCACACATAGGTGTATCTTTACGTGATAAATCTAATGAGCATAATTAATTTAATAATTTTCTACAGTAATGCTACAGTACCATCTTCTAATCATGTGGTCAAAGCCCTCATTAGACTCCTCTCGGAACTTTACCTAGGGGTGCGAAGGTAGTTTTGTAAACTGCATTTATTTAACACCCTTAATTATTGGTCAAAGTTGCATTTAGTACCCAAAATTTTTTACCTAAACACGGCCATAGTACTACTGTTTAAAGCTCACTGCATCCCGTCTCGTGCCTTGAGAAGTGAGGAACAGGGCTTTTGTCTCGCCTCAAAGGCTCAAAAGGGATCGCCAAGTGCCAATAAGGCCGTCCACCCATGCTTTTATCAGTGGTTACGAGCACGCCTATGCCGTAACCATCATTGCTTGCATTACCGAGCAGCGTATGCGCGTATCCCCCACAGTGCGGCGCACAAGATTCAGACGCGGGAGCAGGAGCGGCTTGTGTGTGTGTGTGACACGGGAGGGAGCATCATCCCACATGAGCCCTGCCTGCCTTTTCGGCCCGAATAAAGCCGGGTTCTTTCGGTGTTGGCCCCGTCTTTTGCTTCGAGTTGTTTCCGAGGGAAGAAGGAAGACGCCGGAACGAACAACAGGCAATGCATAGGTATAGCTGACATTGGTGAAGCATGGCAAGAAAAGAACAGACCGAAAGCGAAAGGGGCAGCACCTGGGCCCATGATGAGCGCGAGCGGAATATATTTGCTCCGAGCTGGCGCGCACCACGGGGGCGCGAGATCCGCGCGCGCACAAGCGCGTATTCGTTTCGCCGCCTTGTCACCTTCCTTTCTCCGGAGAAATAATTATACCGCTGGCTGCGAGCGAGCAGCTAGCTCTCGCCCCTAGTGCTCGACCGGTCGGTGCTCCGGCCACCACGAGCCAGAGCGACGGCGGCGTCAGCCCTGGCGTTGTCTCGTCTCGTCTCCATCTCCGTGCCGCCACCTCTCGCAACGGCGACCGATGTGCGCTAGCGGGTACGGCGAGCGCACCCGTCGTCGGTCGGCGGCGGACGTGTGCCGTCGCGATCGGGCGCGGTGCGCTCGCTGATTGATGTGTAGGGTTGGATAACCAGCAGTGCGTGATAAACTGGTGTCTGGCTTGTGCGTTACGTGCGGTCTAGCGCAAGCGTGGAGACGTGGATTTCAGACGTTTCCTCGCTGGTGTGGCGCGTGGCCGCGTGGACAGCGGAGGATATTTCGTGCTTCGGAATTCAGGTTCAGACTTCAGATAAGTATCGAACTATCGATGGCAGATTGAGAGCAGAGGATATTTCGACGGGAGCGGCAGGGTAGTACGTGACGCGTGTTGTTGCTCTATCGGGCAAAGCCGTTCTGGAGCGCGGGCAGACGGGCAGCAGCAGACTGCAGAGTTGGCGAGTTGCCCTGCGTCGCGGGGACTGGGGGATATCGGCGGATGGATAGCGAGCGAGCCTTGGCCCTACTAGTACGTGTGGAAGAGAGTGAGAGAGATTCACGGAATCACAATTTGTGCTCTGTTTGCCCGTGTAGGTTATTGGGCCGCATCAGAAATGGCCAGAATGTGACCACGCGTGGGCTTCTTTTACGTCTGTACCCCTCTGTCTCTCTCTCTCTCTCAAAAAGAGAGGATTTTAAGATGTTTGGGGACTGCCTGATTAATGTAAAGCCGACGGACTGCCGGTTTTGTATTAATTAACAGAGAATAAGGTAAGGCCCAAATTGAAAAAAAATTGTACGGAGCTATACATCTAAACATCAACATTTGTGATTGCGGGAGTACCTGATTTTAAGATGTTGCCTGATTTTTTTCTTCGGGACATGATTTCTTAGCCCAATGGAGCACTTGCCGACGCAAATTGTGGGCACTAGCACGCGGTTGCTGTTTTAAGTCTGTTTTGAGTAAATTCATCCAACTTTTATCTATTCATCTGTCACATTGAGTCATATTTTTTTCACACCATCAAATACAACAATTTTTCATATTCCAACACTATTCGTATGCTTAAATTACTGATCTAAACGGACCTAACCGAACTGGGCCACACCAACCCATCTGCTGCCGGCCTGCCGCTCTGTCCCGCCGCCTGCAGCGCGCACTGCACACACGCGCGCCCCGGTGGCCCGGTCCCGGCGTCGTTCTCGCCGCCAATCGCCAGCTGCTGTGCGCGGACCTGGCGGTCGTGCCGCCGTGGGCAGTGGGGACAAAAAGGGCAGAGGCCGCAGAGCAAACAGGAAACGCAAAAATCCAAAAAAAAAAAAAAAGGATTTCGCTGCGGAAGAGGGGAGCGACGACATGCGGCCGACGATGCTGGCGCCGCGGAGCCTGCGGAAGGCGTCCGTCCCGCCGGCGCTGCTCTCCGACCCGACGCCCGGCAGCCTCCAGCCCACCCGCCTCGCCGTCCACGTACGTACGCACGCGAGCGGCCGCCCCTGCTTTGCTTCGCAAGCACGGGGCCGGGCGCCTCCTAAACCCTAAACCCCCAACGCTGCAGGCAGCTCTTTTGATTTGTTCCTTCCCTCCGGTTTCCCCGCTTCTCAGGTCAATGGCGCCGGCTCCTCCTGCTCCGTCTACCTCGCCTCCGGATGCCGCGTCTACAAGATCGAGGTTCATGTTCCCTTCTGTTGCTCCTTTTGTTGCGTAGAACTGAACTGTGTGTTGTAAATCATGCTCGCTGATGGGGGAGCCAATTGAACAGTCGCCGATTAGAATGTTCGGAGGTGGTTTCTGTAATCTCATGACTACTTAGAATGGTTGCTGTGAGAAGTCTTCTTCTTAATACAATACAGTGGTTTTTTAAGAATGGTTGCTGTGGCGGTAGCTGTTAGGATCAAAACTCAATGCATTTAGTTTTTGAATTGGGGTTACTGAAATTTTTTTAGATGATTTTCTTATTTTTCTAGGTGCTGGTTTCTTGTTCATATTAGGGATTGAAGTGTTGTGGGGTATATTAGCGCTGGTTTCTTGTTCATCCGAGGGATCTAAGTCTTTTGAGAGCTCAATTCATACTTTTTTGATACCATGGGTTTCTGAACTTGTTTTGTCCTCACTTATCTTGGAGCCGAAAGATAAGCATGGACGACGCGATGCTATCCAAAGGAAAGGAGAGCCTTTTGATTCCTGATAGTGCTCAGGTATAGTTCCTTTCCTTCTCAGGTACTGCTGTTTCTCTTCGTATATCTTTCAGTTACGCTTATTGAAAAATCAATTCTCTATGAAAGATAGTGCTCAGGTATAGTTCCTTTCCTTCTCAGGTACTGCTGTTTCTCTTCGTATATCTTTCAGTTACGCTTATTGAAAAAACAATTCTCTATGAAAGGTCATAAGCTCGTCAGTTGTGGATCGCTGTCCGCATCGTTCTGAGATTCAGAGTGTAGCTCTCACAGAGGGCGAAGGTGCAGTACTCAGCATTTAATGACAACATGGTGCTGGATCTTATTCTGTAGTTGCATTGCTCATTTGGAAATTGGTATAAAATATAATATATTGATATGAGTCTAAATAGCCTTCAAAACCCATTTTGAACTTTTGATATCTTATCTTCCTGCTTTTGAGTTGCTATCCAGCTTTACTGGATGAAACTAAAGGTTATTGATTTGGAGAGTGTGCATGAGTAGCATGCCATACATTGAATTTTAGTGTGTTTTGAATTGCATCAGGGAGATAGTATGTATGCCCTCCTTGTATCTTTTCCTTCTTAATGAAAGGATGTGCAGCTCTAATGCATGATAGGGAAAAAGAACTTATATTTTAGCTAGAGGAATGCAATTAGAACTACATCTGACTCGAAATTTTTAACAAGCACTTCTGTAGTTAAAAATTTCAGATCAACATAATTCAAATTTTTGGATGTTCATGGCTGGTTTAAAGGTTTTAATGTTTTCCCGGCTTTCCAGGTGACGACTGCTTGATCCTGGGAACAGTTGACTCGTATGGTCATCTTATTGTATCTCGTTTGGATATCACATCTGATGGTAACTTCACTATCTTCAACATGATGTAAACAAAAATGAAAGTTATTGAAATGAACCTGGTGATTTTGCTTCCTATTCTCCTATTAGAGAACTTTCTATGTAGTAATTTATCCTGTGTAATCTAAATTAAAACATTTCAGCTTCGCCAAATGTAGTTTCACTATATGCTTTTGCTTATTATTTGGAAGTCAAACCAAGCAACGCTAGCACAAAGATGCTTCTTAATTGTGATTCAAATTAATCCTTATCAAACAAGTTTGTATTAGTTTCAATTTTACGAAGTGCAATATGTCATTACTAAACTTGCTCAGACATCAACAGGACCTCATATTCAGTACCACCTCGTGATTGTGGTGTTGGGGAAGGCAGTTGGGCTGTACATTTGCATTTTTAATTACCTGTAGAATTCAAATTTGCCTTTTGCCCCCCCTAAAAAAAGCTTGCCTTACTTTCCTATTGATTTTTATAATTTAGCATGAGGGTGTTGCTGCACAGAGTATGGAGAATTCATGCTAATTAATGTTCCTTTCAGGTAGCTGTTGCTCGTCAGCTGTGCAAGAGCATTGACATCTATGACCAGGACATTCATGTTCGCAGTTTACACACGTAAGTTTCCACGTGACAGGATTTTGGCTGTGATAATTTATGTTGTCCAACTGAATGTGTTGCTAACAAAAGTCAGATTCCTCCAGTCCAGTAAACGACATGCTTCAGATCAAGAAATCTGAAATCCTTACCCACTTATCAACTCTTATATTTGATCTTTGGATGTATGATCTTTACATTTGGAAGTGCGCTGCTTCAGATTCAGCACATTAAATTACAGAATCCTCTATCAGCATCCATTATAGCCCATGACTGTTGCACGTTATTTTCATGACTTGTGGATAAAACTGAAACTGCAGGTTATGGTATCCATCTTCATTTAGCTTTGTTCATTGCTCGCCACAAGTGGATGAAAGTAGTTCTCTGTTGGCAATTGCTGAAGGTTCTCAGGTTAGTAGACTCCTGCTCAACATCTGTTAAATGTTTCTCTTTGTAGTCTTTTCTCAGGGTAATTTGTTGCAGCTGAGCATATGGGACTTAAGAATGAACAACAATGGGGGATGCGTACAGCGCATTTCTGGATCCATTGGAGATACTATATACTCCGTCTGCAATTCACCTTCAGGGCCAATCGCTAGTGGTGGAACTGATCGTGCTGTCACCATCTATGATCCTCGCAGGTTGGTTTGATTGTGCCTTTTAGTGTTAAGGATTTGATGAGCAACTGCATATAAGAATACACTCTGTTGGTACTAGTGCTCCCAGAACCTTTCATTCATTTTTTTTTCTTGTACACAATACGAAAATGGACAGAACAACTGTCATAGAGATTTTTGCCAATTGGCTGAATCAATCTAGTTTGATTGATTTATTCAGTTTTCATCCTATATGTAGGTGGTCTGCTCCAAATATGAGGTTTGATTATGTTTTTTCTGATGATGCTTCATGTACTCCGTCCCAAAAAGCATGTCGTTTTAGGTCTGTCCTAAGTCAAACTTTTCAACTTTGACCAAATTTATAGAGTAAAATATCAATGTTTATGACATTAAATAGATATATCATAAAAATAGATCTCATGATAAATCTAATGGTACTTATTTCATACCATAAGTGTATGTTGTTTTTTCAAGTCTTGATCAAAGTTAAAAAAGTTTGATTTAGGACAATCCTAAAACGACATGCTTTTTGGGATGGAGGGAGTAGCTGAGATGTTGGATATAGTACTGGAAGAATCATAAAGGGTGTACCCAGTGCTGAAAGCTCCCACACAAGGTGGGGGTCTGGGGAAGGGAATTCTTAGACAGCTTTTCCCTTGCAAATTTCCTTTGAAATTCTGCAAAGAGGCTGGTTCGAACCCGGACCACCAGGCCACAAGTGGGGGTCATGAAAATGGGAAATGTTAACTAGACAGTAAGAATCACATGGAGACGTTTCATCTATTATTTACTCTCTGTGCAGATTACAGGCCTTTCATTCTCATCAGTTGACCAATCTTTCATTTATGTCCAAGGTGTTGACTATGAGGTATGCGTCTGACCTGTTTTCTATGAACCTTGATCTCATACAGCCTGAGCTATTAGTTAGCAGTCCATTACTTCCCATACCATGTAGGTTGAAGGTAGGTAGGATGCCTAATTATGTAGCAAGAAAGCCCCTGATGGTTTGCAGTTCCTTTTATGTTGTTTTCTCATTTCCGCATTGCTGTATCATCATGCTTTCGTCAAATCCTTCTGCGCACAACGTGCTGATGTAATGATTTTATAATGTTGGAGGTTGTACACCTGTAGCTCGGATAATGCAGTTAAATTCATTCTATGCAAAGACGCTCTTTATACTATAGTTTATCAATGGATAATATACTCTTTGACACACAAACTCATTGCAGATTACCTGTGGACGTTGGAAAGAAAGCGAACGATCATTCTCATTTCGAGGTGATTCCAATTGGTTGGGTTTTTCCAAGGTAATCCATCTCCCAGACCCTAGTTTTAAAGCCCCAAAACACCATAAATAAGTTTACACACAGCGAATATAGCCTTCTCAGCATCTGTGCACATGTAAAATGCACACCCGTTTGCATATAAATGCACACTCAGGTCATTCCAGGATGTTTTCTGATGATCATGTTGCTTACGAACTGCATCAGTGTGCCAATACTGATGTGGTAGCAGGGTGGTGTGAGTCTGGAAGTATCTTCATTGCTGATGCTACACAGCTTTAGGAGACAATGCCTTCATCTGAGGTCCTGGAGCTTCGGAAAAGCCATCAGGGCATAAGTAACTCGTGTCGTTTCTGCAAGACAGTAACTGCCTGGTAGTCTCCAAACACACCACACCTAACTGTCTGATATGAACACAATCTTATTTCTTGAGTCAATCATTCATGAGTGTTTCCAAGAGGAACTGTTATGCTTATTGATCATCGGGGGCCTTTTAAACCATGGGCGTCTTGCATCAGATAGAATGCTTGTCGATCATTGGTTGTCTTTTAAACCATTATCTTTATTCTACTTAGTATTAGTATTTATCTTTTGTTCGTGGATTATCAGCATGCAACTTAATCTCACTAACATGCAGTCCGATTTACACGTTTGGTGTCTTTATAATTCATTTTATAACATTGTTCGCAAGAACTGTATGCTAAATTTGTGCTTCAATAAAAACTTGTAATCTGTAGATTATAACCGGTTAGGTTTGTCCAGTGTGATCTTTTGGTCTACACAGCTACATGACGCACCCCCCAAAACATGTGTTATAATAGTTTCTGCTTGTATGACCACACTTCATAGTATTTTCGTCCTTGAACCTAACGGCCACATGGACAAGTACGGAAATGAATCATGCAGAACAGACCTTGGACGGAACAGAAAGGGCTTCCTTGCTCATGAACACTCTAAATGATATGATTTCATATAAGCTTTGTGTCGGCTAACTGCCCATGCTATTTGCTAAGGTACTACAACTAAGTCGCTGCAGATAGAATAGAAAATTAACATACAAGATTAAATGCTATGTTATAACTGTAGGGGGGATGGCAACTGAGATTGGCTCATGACTACCACTGCATAGAGTTCGTTCTTCTAAGATCTTGTGATGGCTTTTTCCTCACAATTAGTGGCGTCACTCGTTCCAAAAGCTGCATAAACCAAAAGCGTTATTTAGAGAACACATGAAACAACACCCCAAGAAAGTAAATGAATATTGCTCAGGTCAGTGGATCCAAAGTCCAATATAAGCTATTAAACCAATTGGGTAATTATACCCCACAACCCTAAATAGAGGTGAAACAATACACTTCTTTCATATATGACCATTTGCACAAACCATGTTGAGAACCCATTGCCGTCCCAACTCCTATTGATAGTGACAAAACTACACGATATTTAATTATACTCAGCTTCAACTTTGACAAATGGCCAAACGGGGCTGCTGCCGGGAAGTACTTTCAAGAGTCAGGACTGCAGGCCTCCAGCCTTTTTAAACACAGGTGTATGCAGTTTCACCATCTTGGGAGGCAAATGGCTCCAAGAGAAAGTGAAAGATGAAAAGGACAATCTCACACTTGTCATGTGTTGCTCTAATGCAATTGCAAGCTATCAACATCACATGTTATCTACTGCCAAACCACTTTGGCCGGCTACCAAGGAACCTTAGGCACGTTAGCTCATTGGAGTGTCAAATCGGTAAAGGATACCAGACTTTCCAGATTCGAGAAATCATAGAAAGATGCTTATTTCAAGCATGAACAGTATTTGACAACAACAGTTATGGTCCTTAACGAATGTTCTGAAACAAGGCAAATTCTTCCAATATTCAGTAACATGAGTGATAAAGTGAGATGAAAAAATTGCTTTGTTTTCTGAAGTGATACCTTCAAACGTTAGCCAACAGAAAAAACTTTGAATTTAACAAGCCATATAAACTGAAACAAGAACCATAGATATGCATTTTATCCATATGCATTTTATTGGGATAATAATTAATAAAAAAAAACCAACATCTTAAAGATACCTCTTTAAGCCGCTTCTGGTGCCGCTCCTCCTGAAATACACGAATAGCAGAAGGTTATCATCGGAAACAGAATTATAATGACACTTAGAAGGTAAGAATAAGAGGTTTGCATACAAATGAACATTCAAGCACTGGTATCTGTAAGAATGGTTTCATGTAGCATTCATGTTACACATAGCAAGAAAATGAACTTGATTAAGGGGAAAACATAAGATAAGCCTAATGGAAAGAGGTTTTCAAATTTCAACCCAGTTACATCGTGGTTAAATAGAGCTCATTAACTATAATACTACATCTACATGCATTGGGGCTAAAGTATGCTTTACATAGTTTTTCAATATTTTGTATTCCAAGCTCTATGCCTACACAGGGAGCGGATCGGAGCGCACCTGAACGCGCCCCGCTGCCCCGTTCACACAAAAACAGGGTCAAGGGTCAGCCCGCTCCTTGATGTCGGTAATCCGCGGTACGAAATTGTTTGGGGCGCACGTGGCTACGAGGAGCGAGCAGAAGCCATGAACCCACCAGTGCGTGGCTGCGTGCTCTGATGTTCTAGCTTGATGATGCCACATGATGTCTTTATAGCTGTTTTCCTTTAGAAAGAAATTCAGAAATACGATTCCAAATACACTCAAGTACCCTCTTCCGTGAAAAGCTCGACCAGCTGGCTAGCGAGGTCCTGCGGGAGCTGCAGGGCACCCTGTTCTGTTTTGCCGCTCCACCGCTGGCGCGCGCGGAAAGAAGGATGCCGCCACCACGCTCTACACTCGACCCGGCCGCCATGGGTGAGGACGCGGTCGAACGCGGCCGCGCTCGTCGTCGCCGAGCCTGACCTCCGCCATGACGTTGAGAGACCGAGCTCCACCCTTACGAAGGTCTTCGGTCTTCCACGACAGTGGCCCTGCTATGCCTCGTCCTCGTCTTCAAGATCTGACGATCTTGCGATCGGGCGGCTGATTGAGCTTGCGCCCATGGTTGCTCGTGCCGGCACTAATCCAGAGGGCCGTCGACGTTGGCGCCCACCGGCCGAGGGCAGGGTGCGGAGGCGCGCGCGGAGGACGAACAGCCGCGGCCAGGGGCAGGTGCAGCGCGCGTGGAAGACGGAGCAACGCCCGGCGGGGAACAGCGACACCATGAGGTTCGAACTCAGCTGCTCGGGACTCCGGGAGGAAGCTCGGAGGGTGGCGAGTTCAATCTCGTGGGCGACGGGCAGCGAGGACCGAGGATTAGCAATCACACTCGGAGCGAGGCGACAGGGAGGAGCGACATTGCGAGCAGGGGCGACCCTAGGGTCTCCAGGGGTCAAGAGGATCGCGACCCTGTTGCTCCTCCTCGTTTCGGGGTCGGCTCGGTTCGATCCGCGAATTGATTCACGGAGCGGAGCGATGTTGCAAGAGGGTCGACCCGAACCCTTTGCAAGCATACCAAGCTCCTTTTGGTACTACTATCATTTAGAGGTCCTTCTGAAAATAAGTGTCACTATATGATGCATTTTGGCCAGAGAGTCCAACGCCAAGTGTCGCACCAATGGCACTAGTATTATGTCTGAAGTTGAGATATTTGCAATTTGACCATTCTCAAAAACGGGTTTCGCTACTTTGCCATTATGAAAATGGGGTTCGCTCTTTTGCCATTGTCAAAAGAGGCCAACCCGCTGCTATGCCTCTTCTCACGAAATTACCCCCGTCCTCCTCCGGCTCCGCTCGGCGCCAGCCCCTGTCCTCCCTTCGCCGGCGAGCCGTGCCGGCTCCCGTCCTCCACCTCCACCAGTGCGGCGTCGCTCTCCACCCTGCCTTCCCCCGGCACCGGAGCAAAGGCGGCCGGAGCAGGGGGCCGGGCCTCCCCGCGGCAGCGGCACAACCTAGGCGCACTCCGTCGGCGCGCCTAAGGCCGACGGGGGAGGAGCTCAGGAGCAGGTCGGCGCCGCAGGACAAGGTGGCCGCCGGTGGGAGAAGGTGGGGGCCCGCGCAGGACAGCCTCCTGGCCGGCGGCGGTGCTCGCTCGCGTGCCGCGCCCCTGGCCGACCGTGGAGAACGGGGGTGGTGCCGCTCACCGGCGAAGCGGTGGCGCAGCTCATCATAGAGGGAGGCAGGGAAGGCGCGACCCCCACCGCCAGTCGCTGCTTCAACGAGCGTCGGCCTGCGGCCTTGACTTCGCTGCCCATGGACGCGCCGCATCTGGAGCCGGCCCCGCCTGGCCATGGGCGCGCCGCCGCCCCTTCTCCCCTTCCTGCTCGCCACCGCCATTGCTGCCACGCCCTCCTCATTGTCCGTGGCCGTCGCTCCAGATGAGGAAGAAGAGTGTCGGGCCCACCTCGCGGTGGAGCTCCTCGCCGGTGGGGAGTAGTGTTGTGGGCTTGTGGCTGTCGAATCCGCGACGCTGGTGGGGAGGAGGTGCTGGCCGCGTGCGCGGTGGAGCTTGGAGAGCACGGGGAGGTCGTGATGCGACCGCCGGCGTGGAGGAGAAGGTCGCGACTAGCGGCAGGAGCAGGAGGAAGCTCGACGCGGGCAGTCCATGGCCGCCGGGATCTCCACCGGGGAGAAGACAAGGGAGGAGCAGGGGTAATTTTGGGAGAAGAGGCATAGCAGCGGGTTGGTCTGTTTTGACAATGGCAAAAGAGCGAACCCCATTTTCATAATGGCAAAGTAGCGAAACCCGTTTTTGAGAATGGTCAAATTACAAATATCTCGTCTGAAGTTTGAACTCATCTAGTGGTGGATACCTACTAAAAAATCCTAGCAGTACAAATCCCATACCCAATACGGACACTCAGGCCCGCGCAGAAGGTGTCAGAGCTGAGTACCTGTTCTCGCAACAGCTCGGCATTCTCCTCCTCGAGCTGTGAGACTAGAGATTCTAGCTCAGCGATATAAGCCTTCAGCAGCAAGTGAGAAGACGTCAAATTTTGCACTAAAATTTGCAAGATACAGGTTACTTGCGTTGAAATGCAACACTTACCTGCTTCCTCTCCCGTGACCTGGCAGCAGACTCGCGGTTTTTGATCATCCGTTTCTGTCGCTGCATCGCAGCGCGATCCACTGGATCCATCAACTGCCGCTTCCTTCCCCTCCCGGCTCCGGCTCCGGCTCCGGCGCCAGCCACGCCAACGCCCTCCGCTCCGGCCAGGAACCCCATGACCACCTGCCCCTCGGGCGGCGCCGAGGGGCCCGAAATCCTAGCCTCGTCATCCTTGACCGCGCCCTCCCTCGCCAGGAAGTCCTCGAGCGTCATCTCCGGGCCGGCGGCGCCAGCGGGGACGACGGCCTGAGGCACGGGAGCCGCTGCAGCACCCCCACTGCTACCACCCCCGGTAGTGATCTCCTTCCACACCTCCTCCGCCGTCTTCCGCGAGGCGATCCCCGGCGCCGGCGACGGCGCCGCCGGCATCGGGCGGTCGGCTCCCGCCGTGGGCGGCGGCGGGGTGGGCATGTCGCCGTAGATTCCGCGGAGGAGCTCCTCGACGTTCATGGAGCCCAGCCCGCTTCCGCCGCCGCCGCCCGGCCTGCTGGCGGCCTGCGCGAAGCGCGCGAGATCCGACGCCGTGTGCGACGGCGAGGACGACGGCATCACCCTCGACGACGCCATGCGCCTGCCACCCCTGCCGCGCCCGCGCCCAGGGCCTCCCCGTCCCCGCCCTCGCCGCCCCCTTGTCGTTTCCGTCGGGCTATTTCTCTCTCTCTCGGCAGCTCTGCTCTCGGCGAGGGAGAGAGGGAGGGGAGGCTTCGGGAGACGGACCCGGTGGTTGGTTGGCTGGCTGGAACTCGAAATGCGAGCGAGGTGGGAGGCGAGGGGAGGGAAGGGGAGGGAGACTGGGAGAGGGATGGCGCTCGAAACGTGTGGGTGGCCTCTGGTCTGGTGCCGTGCCGTGCGCTCCCGGCTTGGCTCCAAGGGGAAGTCAGAGGTTTGGTGGCCTGATCACGGAAGCCCGACCAGCGTGTGGCTCATGATTAGTGCGCGCGCGACGGGACGCGCAGGAGTTTATAGCCGTGGTCACACGCTAAATCACAGACTTACCGGCATGGGCTTGCACCGTCGCTTCGGCGGCCGATTCGGCCGCACCAGGTCGCGCCGGCCGGCAGACCGGCCCGCCGGATTGTTTATAGGCCGGATAGGTGCCGTGTCAGCGAGGAGATAAGACGAAGGATCCCCTGCGGGGCTCCTGTCTCCCGGCCGCGTTTGTGGCTCGCGCTTGTAGCGTAGCGGGGCACGCAGGTTTGCTGGTGCGCGGTGGCTCGCCGGCACAGAGGGGACGCCGGACGCAGGAGATCCTGGCGTCGCAGCGGACGAATTTAATACGCGTGAGTTGTCATCTCATGTGGAGTCCACACCTGGACGGCCGCTAGAAGCATCTCCACGGGGCGGGGTGCTCCGTGCTCTGCCTTTTCCCCTGTGGGCGCGGGGGGCCGGGGGCTACTTGGCGGGCAGACAGAGGCCGCCTTTTCGCTCGTCTGCTCTATCCGGTACAGTATCCTCCTCGAATGAGGTGCAAGTGCAAAAGGGTAGGGAAGGGCTGGCGACAGCAACGGCGGCTATGAGCTGAGAATTGTGCTCGCTGCTCGTCAATTCGTTTTGCCACTCTGCGAACCTTTGGAAGCACAGCGGAGGGACTGGGAGGTCAACATGCACGCAATCCGAAACTCCATAACCTGATGTTCTAAAAAGAAAAAAAAAATCCATCACCCGAATGCAGGACGACTCTTGAGCATGATACTACAAGTCTATAACAATGAGCTTCTTTCCCTCCAACAGCACCCATTGGTGTTTCTGAGGCACACCCCTCCTCGTGTTGAGATATTTCAGGTCTCATATAATAGTGACATGATCATGCCCTGGTCTATACGCCTTAGCGGGGATTGGGTGAAATTTAGTTTATTTCCTATTTATTGGGACATAATAAGTTTATGCAAACAAGTCTTTAGTGCCTGTTACTCTAATACCAAGATGCTTTTATGTGATTTTTTAGGAAAAAATATAATTTTCACCCCTCAAGTATTGCAAAAGTGTGATATTCATTCCCGATGTTTCATTTGCTATAAATCAACCTCTTAACTAGTAAAGCCGCTGCATTTTATCATCTTGTCTTGTTTTAAAAAGGTTTAGTCTCGTATAACATCGGTTTAGACTGCGCAATCATTTTACTAATCATTGCTTAGCCACGTCTAATGTCGAGTCTAATGTCGAGTCGATTTATAATATTTCGGTATGGCTCGGTTCCACCAATGTTTTTGATAAGTATTTATGGGTAGCTAATTTAGAGGATTTACTAAATTTTCTTGTGGGCTTAAAGTTTTTGTGGGGTAGCTAATTCAGATGATCATGTTGCATAAATTGTCATTAGATGGTACTAAATCATTATTAAATAAAGATAGGGATGATTAATGCACCAGTTTAGTTAGTTAAGGGGTAGATTTGCATCAGGGATAAATGTCACACTTTTTGCGGTACTTGAAGGATGAAAAACACACTTTTTCATGATTTTTTTATGGGCATAGAATTTGAGGGGAAAAAACAAGGATCTATGGATGCAATTGTTTGGGTTCAGAATGAGTAAGGTGCAAATGGTGCTAGTGATACAAACTGGAGCGTGAGACGAGAACGTTTTCAAGCTATATACAAATATTATTATGCTAAATTTGATAAATAAATTTTAATATTTTTTTAGAAGGAAAATGTATTGATCTTAGCGTATTACACCGGCCTTTTTACAAACAGGACTCCAAAGAAAAGGAAAATTACAAAGAAGTCCAAAACTTCTGTTCATCTTCCTCGAAGTTTTCAGAGATCCGTTCGTCACCACAGCCAAAAGCCGCTTCTGAATCGTTCCCGGGCACCAGAGCCAAACTCCACAGGGTGAAGGTCGCAGAGGAGGGCTTACTTCTAGGCGAATCAACCGAGTACACTGCCTCCCAGGCGCATCGCCCAACTCCGGTACCCACGACGCATCCTTTGATTCCACCGCCGGCAACCCGAGCAAAGCTCAGATTTTTCACCAAAGATCATCTTCCTCGAGATTAACAGAGTCAACAACATCATCACCTAAAGAAGACGACGATGCGCCGGCCCTCGAGCTTTAAGGATTTGAAAAAAAAAGAAGTGATACCTTTGGGTCTCGATAGCTTGATATTCTCATCTTAATGGCAAAACAACATTGATTGTTTCACGCATATCTCAAGTAAAAATTCATTAAAAATATAGAAAAATTTAGTGACCCAACTTTTAAAATCCAACGTGGGTGAATTTACTATGTTTTACATCTCTCTAATAGAACTTAAGAGTTTATATGAACTTTGTGGTTAGCAGAGTTGGCCAATTAACAAAGTTTTGAAAGAGGGCGAGGTATATCTATCTTTTAGCCAATCTTTTTTTTTTTGACAATGAGCTTTCATTAATTAGCAGCAAGAGGCTGCCAAGACCCTTTGGAGGGCATTTTTAGCCAATCTTTGAACCATCTGAATCACAACAATGGAAGGAGCAATGAGAGAGGATGGCTAATGTTTCTTAGCAGAGGAGCCTGAAAAAAATGATTTAGTCATTTGATAAGTTAGAAAACTCGCATCATCTTCCTTGTACATGACTCTTAGCTTACCCTAGTAGGATGGTAAAATCATGGAATGATGGAAGTATGAGGTAACAAAGTTGCCATTGAAGATTAACATATTTATATAACAACTGTTGAGCTACATATCAATACATGGTTGAAAGACATCTGAACACATAATTGCGCAGATGTTACATCATCACCCTATCGTCTTGCAACAGGCTAAACTTGTGGTTTAAGAAAGGGAGAAGCTATTCATTATTTTTCCCTTGGTCGTAGTAGCCTAGATCTTCTGATTGACGCTATCAATCATTGATTTTGGAGGTCTTAAGAGGGGTAAGCAGAGTGAGTTTTGCCTCTCGCTTTTTTTTGTGATATGCAATATTTTTTTCTGGAGCTTATGCATACCTAGTAAAACGTTAGCAAAACATTACTGAGCTTCCAATTAAGATATGCCGAAATGTTTTTTTATAAAAGGAATTGAGAGTTTCTAGATTGTACGCGTTAAAGTTCAAATCAACTCAGGATTAGTCTTAATAGACTTAGGCCCTGTTCGGGGGAGCTTGAGCTTCTCCAAAAGCTCTACTCGGAAAAACTCATGTTGATTTCCTAGGAAGTTGTTTTTCACATAAGCTAACAAGGCTGTTTGAGGGAGATTGTGGGTGTTGGCCAAGGGAGCACGACGTGAGGGAGCTCGGGTTGGCGCAGCCGTCAGAGGAGGAGCTCTGAGCGGTGCATTTGTCAGGGTAGAGAGTTCTGGGCGGCGCAACCATCAGCGGAGAGAGAGAGGCGAAACCGTCGGGGGAGGGCGCGTCCGGCAGGGGAAGGATCTCCGGCAGGCGTGGTCGGCGTGGGGAGAGAGCTCAGGTCGGCAGGAGCACGGGCCGAGGGGAGGGACGGCGGCAGCCTGCGCCGATGGGAGGAACGACAGCAGCCGCTGCGGACGGGGGGGGGGGGGTGGTTGCCGACGCGTAGGGAAGCGAGGGCAACAGCGGCGACACATGGATGGGATGGGCAGCAACCTGTGAAGGTCAGCGGCCAACGCGAGAATGAGGAGGGGGCGACCGGTTTTTAAGAGCCCTTTTGGGAGGGATCCAAGAGCAGCTCCACCTCCGGCTCCACGCGGAGCCCTCCCAAACGGCGTCGAGGACCGCGGCTCTGGAGCCCCGAAAATCACGCTCTCTGGAGCCCTGCGGCCTTGGCGGAGCCACAAAAGGGTGGCTTCGTCCGGCTCCACACCAACTTTTCCAGGCATGCCCTCAGGCGGTCACGGGTGGGAAGCCGAGCGTCGACGGGGAAGACTGGAGGCGGTGGCCCGAGGCGGCGACGGGGTGAGGCGGAGGCGCCAGCGGGGCGGAGGCGGATCGGGACGGAGGCGCCGGCGGGGCGGGGCGGGTTGCTCGGATGGCTCGGGATGAATGGATAAGGAGAGGATGGGGAAAGGTAGAGGATAAGAGAAGAAGAGGAGAAATGAAAAAATAAAGAAAAGGGGAAAAAGCAAAAAATAGAAAAGGGCAGTTTAGACATTTTACAACCTCAATCCAACCGGTGAAGCCGTTGACGAGGACCCAGATTAGGGTCCCCTTTGACGGTAAGATTATCTTCCTAAAAAACGGCAAAACCACAACCCTCGAGGTGGAGTCAACCGTTTGCTGGCAAGTAGCTCGAGGATGGTCGTACCCTTGCTGACAACAACATCTAGAAGGAGTCCACCCTTCACCTGGAGCTGTGTCTCAGGGAAGGCATGCAGATCTTCGTCAAGACCCTCACTGGCAAGTCTCCGACCAGTCCTTGGCCGGACGGCTGCATCTCCGACTAGTTTCCCACTAGAGGAACCCTCGCACGACAAGTCTCCGCCTCGCACGACAACTCTCCCCCTCGCACAACAAGTCTCCGCCTCACACGACAAGTCTCCGCCTCGCACGACAAGTCTCCGCCTCGCACGAGTACTCTCCGCCTCGCACGACAAGTCCAGGCTCCGACTGGTACGTGGACCCGGGCGCACTACTCGGGCGGCGCTACCGATGCGCGGGGAGGAGCGAATCTCCACGTCACGCGGAAACAACAGCTGGAGGCCATGCAAGCGGCCCGCCCCGGCAAGAGCCTTAATGCAGGTCTGACAAGCCGCTCAGCCATCACATCGCCATCATCTCCTACTCTGCCACACGCAAGACTCAACCCGAGGCACTCAAGCACCCTCTACGACGCGCACGAGCCTAGGCTTAGGCTCGGGCGTGGCAAGCTAGGCAAGTACTCGGGAAGACTAAGACAAGCCCAAACTACTCGGGGAGAAGGCCAAGCGTCCCGGAGGGAACAGTCCAACCCGGCCACGCGGCGGCTTCCCCGACAAGGCATCGCGACTCGGCTTCAATACGCCCCGGCGGACAGCGACGTACGACGGGACGTACCAGCTGCCAAGCACTGTAACTCTTTTGTATTCCCCCTTGTGCCCCTCCCCTTGAGACTATAAAAGGGAGAGGAGGGCAACGGTCACAAGGGTTAGACCTTCACATGACCAGACACCACCACCCGGGACTTGGGAACGAACTCCCTCTCCCGACTAGCTTGTAACCCCTACTACGAGCACACTTGGCTCAGGAACACGGCTGCAACACACTGGACGTAGGGTATTACTCCTCGGAGGCCCGAACCAGTATAAACCCCGTCGTCTCCTGCGCTAACCATCCGAGCCCGACACACGATCGATAAAAATTCATTGCCGGCGGTAGAGAACCCCGACAGTTGGCGCGCCAGGTAGGGGCACATCGTGTGTCTCGACGAACTCAGCGGATCGGATGGACGGTCGCGGGGTCACGTTGACTCCCGGGACCACCCTGCGCTTCGGCTCCCTCGGCTGCGTCTACACCGGGCCGGCGGAGTCCGTTGTCGGCCGTACCTTCGGCCGGCCGCCTCGCCCCAATGTCCTCTCGGGGGCTGCGGCGCGCGAGGCCTTCGTCCGAAGCTACTCGGGCGACGTCATCATTGGCATGTTGGGGCCAAACCCAACGCAGGAGCGTTTTAGGCTCGCCGCCTACTACCTCACCGACCTCGCCTTCCAGGCCAGCGGAGACGGACCGCTGGGCTGGGGGGAATTCATGGAGCGGTACTCCACAATGTACCCTCGGGGACAACCCGGCCTACCGGACGACCCGGTGACGGCCTACGTCGACAGCCTCCGCGCCACGAGCATCGTCCCCGGGTCTGCAGCTACTCGGAGGGCGCCAACTGCGCGACGTCACGACCCCACAAGGGAGTGTAACGTCTGCGTGGCCACTGCGTCGAGCAGCTCCGAATCGGAGCATGCACCACGCCATCGTGGTGCCGATGCCCAGCGGCGGGCCCGACTCGACGAATTAGCGGAGGCAAGGCGCCAGCTCGATGAGGAGTTGGTCCTTCTGCATCAAGAACTCGGCACTGACGCCGAGCCTCGCGATCGACAACCTGTTCAGGGCGAGCCCGGCAACGCGAACGGCAACCGGCGGGAGCGCCGTCCGGCCGCAAGCCAGCCGCACGGCCGTGCGCCGACACCACCCGCGCGCGCACCGGAGCCCAACAACGACCAGCGCGCCAACGAAGGCGCGAACGCCAACGCACCGCCGCTTTTCCGGCGGGCATCCCAGAACCTGGCCGCCGCGGCCATGTTGCTGCGCGGCTGCCCGGAGCCAGCAACCTCGGAAGAGCGACGAGTACGCCAGCAGCTGAAAGCGCTGCTCCAAGCTGTAGCGGCGCAGCAAGCGGAAAGCTCCGCCTCGCGCCAGCGCTCGGAGCGCGGACGAGCTGGAGCACCATCCACCCACGGTCCGAACCCGCCTCCTCCTCAACAGCAAGGACACGGGGGCGGGGTTGCGGCCGCAGCATCGGCGGTCAAGAGTCGTCTAGGACCCAACCGCGACGCTCGGAATACCCTAGAAGCCCGGCGACGAGCGGAAAGCGTCGACGGCAATCACGACCACCACTCGCGCCACGACGACGACCGTGGGCGCCGCCGACGCCACGACAGCGACGACGACCGCGAGCGCAGTTGGTCGCCAAGCCAGCGTGGTCCGAGGGCCTTTGGTCGGGGCATTCGCGACGCGAAGTTCCCCTCGCGCTTCCGGGCCCCGACCAATGTGCCAAGATACGACGGGGACACCAATCCCAGCGTATGGCTCGAGGACTACCGACTTGCGTGCCATGCCGGAGGAGCGACCGACGATCTCTTCGTGATCAAGAACTTGCCACTCTACCTCGGCGACTCTGCACGCACGTGGCTCGAGCACCTGCCCCGCGACAAGATCCAAGACTGGACCGACCTGCGGCGGGTTTTCGTCGGCAACTTTCAAGGCACGTACACGCGCCCTGGCAAACAGTGGGAGCTGCGCAACTGCAAGCAGCAGCCCGGGGAGAGTCTTCGCGAGTACATACGGCGCTTCTCCAAGCGCTGCACCGAGCTCCCCGGCGCAACCGACAACGACGCCATCTCGGCGTTTCAGAATGGGACGACGTGTACCTCCCTCATCCATCGACTCGGACGTCGCATGCCGCGCACGACGCGGGAACTCCTCGACATCGCGAGCAATCACGCCGACGGCGAGGAGGCAGTGGCCGCGACGCTCAACACCCCTCAGGGCAAGGGGAAGCAAGTCGTGGACCATGCCGAAGGAACGTCCTCGCGATTCAAAAAGAAGAAGAAAAATGACAAGCGCCGCCGCGACGACAACTTTGTCGCGGCAGCGGAGCGCAAGACGACGCGCCCAAAGGGCAACCCGGGTAAGCCTGCACCGACCAGGGACCACTTCGAGAAGCTCCTGGACGCACCATGCCCGCACCACGAGGTCCCCGTCAAGCACACGCTTAGGGAGTGCCGGCTGATGAAGAACTACGTCAAGAGCACCCTCAAGCCGAAGACGGCGGACCACCCCGACAAGCAAGGCCCATCCCACGACAACGATGATGGCACGGGGGCTGTGTTCCCCGGTGAAGACGGAGCGGTGCATATGATCTTCGGAGGATCACCGGCAAAGCCCTCGAGGCGGCGCGAGAAGCTCATCCGGCGTGAAGTCATGAACGCCGACGTTGCGAAGCCGTCCTACCTAAAGTGGTCGGAGGTTCCAATAACCTTCGATCGCAAGGACCATCCCGACACCGTACCCCAGCCTGGATCCTACCCACTAGTGGTAGCCCCCCTGTTCAAAACCAGAAGGGTCCACAAGGTCCTGATGGATGGGGGGAGCGGGATCAACGTGCTCTACGCGTCAACACTTGACGAGATGGGCATCCCGCGGTCCGCGCTGAGGCCGTCGATGGCGCCGTTCCATGGGGTCGTACCTGGAATCGAGGCGCTTCCCCTCGGGCAGATCGATCTGCCCGTCACGTTCGGGGATGTGCGGAACTTCCGCACAGAAACCCTCACCTTCGAAGTGGTGGGGTTCTCGGGGACGTACCATGCGATCCTCGGGAGGCCGGCATACGCGAAGTTTATGGCCGTGCCTAATTATACGTACCTGAAATTGAAAATCCCCGGACCGAGGGGTATCATCACAGTAGGGCCTACGTACCAGCGCGCATACGAGTGCGACGCTGAGTGCTTTCAGTTCGCTGAAGCAACTGTCCGGTCCGCGAGGCTCCATGCTGAGCCTCGTTCCGAGGACCAGGACGTCCCCGAGTCGTCCAAGCGTGCGGCCTGCTCTTTCGAGCCCGCCAAGGATGTCAAGGACGCGGTCGTCTCCGACGATGGCCGCAAGCTCCGTATCGGGACGGCGCTCGATCCTAAATAGGAAAGCGCGCTCGTCGACTTCCTCAAAGCGAACCTCGACGTGTTCGCGTGGAAACCTTCCGACTTGAAGGGGATCCCGAGAGAGGTTGCCGAGCACAAACTCAACATCAAGCCGGGATCGAAGCCGGTGAAACAGCGCCTACGCCGCTTCAACGACGACAAGTGCAAGGCGATTGGCGAGGAGATCTTGAAGCTCCTTAGTGCAGGGTTCATCCGTGAAGTCTACCACCCCGAGTGGTTAGCAAACCCTGTACTTGTAAAGAAGAAGAATAAAAAATGGAGGATGTGTGTTGACTATACGAGCCTTAACAAGGCGTGTCCCAAGGATCCGTTTCCTTTGCCTCGCATAGATCAGGTAGTCGATTCAACGGCAGGGTGCGAGACCCTCTGTTTTCTCGATGCGTACTCCGGGTACCACCAGATCGCGATGTGTGTAGCGGACCAACTCGCAACCTCGTTCATCACACCGTTCGGCGCGTACTGCTATCAAACGATGCCCTTCGGGCTCAAGAATGCGGGCGCAACTTTCCAACGATGCATGCGACGCGTCTTCGGGGAGCTGATCGGCCGCATCATAGAAGCGTACGTCGACGACATTGTAGTCAAGTCAAAGAGAACAGGGGATCTGGTCCCCGACCTCACTGAAGTCTTCGTGAAGCTACGACAACACGGGGTGAAGCTGAATCCCGAGAAGTGCGTTTTCGGGGTTCCGAGGGGAATGCTCCTCGGCTTTGTCGTGTCGGAACGCGGCATTGAAGCTAACCCCGAGAAGATCTCGGCCATCATGGACATGGGGCCGATCAAGAACCTGAAGGGCGTACAACGCGTCACAGGCTGTCTCGCGGCTTTGAGTCGCTTCATAGCGCGGCTCGGAGAGCGCAGCCTGCCGTTGTATAAGCTAATGAAGAAGTCCGACCACTTTACGTGGACCCCCGAGGCGCAAGAGGCACTCGACTCACTCAAGAACCTCCTCAAGAGTCCCCCGATATTGACTGCTCCGGCCACGGAAGAGCCAATGTTACTGTACATCTCAGCGACGACCCAGGTCGTCAGTGCGGCTTTGGTGGTAGAGCGGGAAGAGCCCGGGAGGTCCCAGAAGGTGCAGCGACCAGTGTACTTCGTCAGCGAGGTACTCTCCGACTCCAAGACGCGCTACTCACAGATGCAAAAGCTCGTGTACGCGATCTTGATGACCAAGCGCAAGCTCCGGCATTACTTCGACGCACACCCCATCACTGTGGTGTCCAAGTATCCACTCGGGGAGGTCATCCGGAACCCCGAGGCCGAAGGAAGAATCGCTAAATGGGCGCTTGAGTTGATGGGGCAAAACATCACGTATGCTCCGCGCAGCGCGATTAAGTCCCAAGTACTCGCAGACTTCGTGGCCGAATGGACGGAGATGCAGACTCCACCAGCAAGAATCGAGCACGAGACCTGGATCATGTACTTCGATGGCTCGGTCATGAAGGAAGGAGCCGGTGTAGGCCTTGTCTTCATCTCGCCCCAGGGCGTGCGCATGGAGTACATGGTCCGACTACATTTCCCGGCGTCAAACAATGCCGCCGAGTACGAAGCCCTGATCAACGGTCTCCGGATCGCTGTCGAGCTCGGGATCAAGCGTCTCGAGATCAGGGGTGACTCGGAATTGGTCGTGGGACAAGTCATGAAGGATAAGAACTGCGTTGACCCGAAGATGGCGGCATATTGCCAAGCCGTCCGAGATCTGGAGGGCAAATTCCATGGCCTCGAGTTGCACCACGTGTTGCGCGACTACAATAAAGCGGCCGATGTGCTTGCGAAAGCGGCATCCAGTCGCAGCCCGGTTCCACACGGCGTCTTCGCGAGCGATCAACATCAACCGTCCGTACGAGAAGAGGGCGAGAAACCACCTGAAGAGCCGGGGCCTGAGGTCATGGCAATCGACGAGCCACCGGAGGTAAACCTTGAGGATCCCGACTGGCGTTTCCCCATCCTCGAGTGGCTGATCGAGGGGAAGCTCCCTTCCGACCAAACAGAAGCCCGGCGCATCGCCCGCCGCGCGAAAGCTTTCGTCATCATTGATGGCGAGCTCTACAAGCGCGGGGCGGCCGGCATACTCATGCGGTGCATTCCCGGAGATCAAGGCCGCGAGCTGCTGCAAGAGATACACGCTGGCACCTGCGGTCACCATGCCGGGCCGAGAACCCTTGTCGGAAAAGCTTTCCGACAAGGTTTCTATTGGTCCACAGCGGTCGCCGACTCAAAGGACATTGTGCGGCGTTGTGAGGGTTGCCAATTCTATGCAAGGCAAACTCACCTCCCGGCGCAAGTGCTGCAGACGATCCCCATCACATGGCCCTTCGCAGTCTGGAACCTCGACATGGTGGGACCGCTCCGACAAGCACCCGGGGGCTTCACTCACCTCCTCGTGGCGGTCGACAAGTTCTCAAAGTGGATCGAGGCTCGACCCATAGTCAACGTCCGCTCCGAGGAGGCCGTTTCGTTCTTCACCGACATCATCTACCGTTTCGGCATCCCCAACACGATCATTACTGACAACAGCACCCAGTTCACGGGGAAGAAATTCCTCAACTTCTGCGACGACAACCACATCCGTGTGGACTGGTCAGCTGTAGCTCACCCGAAGACGAACGGGCAAGTCGAGAGGGCGAACGGTATGATCCTGCAAGGCTTGAAGCCGAGAATCTTCAAGCGGCTCGACAAGTTTCGAGCAAGATGGGTGGCCGAACTGCCGTCCGTATTGTGGAGTCTACGCACTACGCCAAGCAGGGCCACAGGGTTCACGCCATTCTTCATGGTACATGGCTCCGAGGCGGTCTTGCCAACCGACATCGACTACGGCAGCCCGCGAGTGCGGGCATATACTGAAGAAGAGAACCAAGTCGCGCTCGAGGACGCGATCGACCAGCTTGACGAGGCGCGCGACGTGGCACTGCTGAGGAGCGCCAAGTACCAGCAGGCGTTACGACGCTACCACGAGCGCAACATGCGCCCGCGCGAGTTCCACGTCGGCGACCTCGTTCTCCGACGGGTTCAAGCCAGCAAGGACCGGCACAAGCTGTCGCCACCTTGGGAGGGGCCTTTCACCATCCACGAGGTGCTCCGACCAGGGACATACAAGATCAAGTACGAGGACGGGAGGGTCGTCACCAACGCATGGAACATCGAACACCTGCGCCCGTTTTACCCTTAAGTAAATGTTCTGAACTCGTACGTCAATAAATACATGCTGTTTGCCTCTGTGCACCTGTCTCCGAGTTCAAGTTTATATTCGGTTGTGCGCTTTATTTCTTTATAGCAATACTTATGCTTGAGCAGGCAGCGTCTTTGCACCAAGTCAAAGGCGCTCCCTTCTCGGGGGCTACCAAGGGCACAATGCCCTCGAGTCCTCAACGTTTTTTCGAAATTTTTCAAAAAATTCCGACAATTTTGTCGAGACCGATCGCACGAGCGAGAAGTTTTTTGGTGGAAACTCGAACTCGGGAAAGGTGAAGATGACAGTTTGCATGAGATGGCGAGTCGCCTATTCGTTCAAAGCTCCTAGTGCTAACGCCCCCGCGGCTACAGCACGAAGACTTGCGAGTACTTCTCTAGTCTCCGGCTTTCATCCAACCCCTTTCCGAGAACATTCGAATGACCACTCGGGCTCCGGTCCAAAAGAGGAGTTTGCGCAACTAAAACCTCAGTTATCTCCCGAACCTTCTGAGGACTCGGGGGCTGCGAACGAACGGTTGAGCTTAGCGATTCGAAGGGGCCAAGCCTTACGACTCTTACGCCCCCGCGGCTCCGGAGCACGGTTTGACTGTTTCGCTTCTCTAAGTTCGACTGCGCGTGGCTGCAGTCGTCCTCGGGCGCTCGGAAGCGATCGAGAGATAACGCCAGATGAATAGCCTAGCTACGCGATAACCTGGCAACGTGTTCAAATTATTACAAATAGTTTGTGGCATGTTTAACTCGGGTGCCCGGGAACTCCTGGAGCCTCTGACTCGTCTTGTGGTAGCAGTTCCAGATCCTTCAATGCAGCGTCGGCCATCTCGCGGGCGAAGGCGGCACAGTCCACCTCCAGTTCGTCGCATTGGTCGTCGGAGATGCCAGGAGCCCAGCCGCCGCTCAGTGCCATGCGGTCCAGCCCTTGGTAGTGCGACTCGATCATGGCGAGGATCCGGTGCACCGCACGACGAGCCGTCGACAACTCAAGTTCTCGCACCACGCCGGGATGGCGGCCAGCTTCCTCGATCAGCGTCTCGGGCGTCCGCGGACCAAGCGATACACCGAGCGCGGCCATGGCCGAACTCATCGCCCTGCCCAGCTTGGCGATGTCCCCGATGGCCTTCTCGGCAATGGCATCCGACTTGCGCCGGGCCTCGCGGGCCTGGTTCAGGGCGGACGCGTCCTGCTCTCGAGATGCCCGGGACTGCTCCAGCTCGGCCTGGACCTCTGAAGAACAAGCGGAGACAGGGAGTCACGGAGAGCTCGAGAGGAAGAAAAAGGACAACAAGATAACATCAAAGTTCGATACGTACTCTGGAGCTGCTCCGACAAGCGCTTAAGGACACCGTCCTTCTCGATAACCTTGAGGATGGCGGCGTTCCGCTCTTGCTTGACCGTCGCCAGCTGCACCACCATCCCCGCGCGGATCACGCGCGACCCTGCAACCAAGGTCATCAAGTCAAGTCCCGACAAGAAGCAAGCGCTGGACTGGACAAGAACCGGAGATCGTCCGACTTACCCTCGAGATCCTGCGACAACTTGGCGTTGGAGCTCTGAAGCCGCGACGCTTCCTCGGTTGCCACCTGGAGCTGGTTCGTGGCCTGGGAAAACTGGCGGCTCGTCGTCGCCAAGTCTGTCGTGGCCGTCCTCAAGTCACTCTCCAGCTCCAACACCTTTGCCTCGAGGGCCGCCTTCTCACGAGCGGCGGTCTGGGAGGCTTCTCGGGCGGTGGTCTCCGCCGTGGCCGTGACGGTTTTGGCTCTCTTAGCCGCCTCCTCCGCGGACGCTGTGGCCGCTCGGAGCTTCTCGATCTCAGCCTCGGCAAGCGCGAGCCTCGACGCCAGCGAGTCCCGCTCGGCAGCGGCCGCTGCGGCGGCAGTCTCGGCGGAGATGGCTCGGTCTTCCGCGGACTGACGGGCGGCCTCAAGGGACGCCCGCGCGGACGTCTCGCTCGCCACGGCACCGGCTGCCGCTACCCGAGCCACGACAAGCTGCATCTCCAGCTGGGTCCGCTCTGCGCGGAGTTGGCGCACCTAGCGGGCGCGTCTCCGACCTGAAGACTCGAGGGTCTACAGCCAACAGAACCGAATTAACTGGCGTAGCTCGAGAAGATCGCGGAATCAAAAAAGAATCCTTGACAGGAAAACTCACCGAGGTCGCGGGGAGGATGAGCTCGTCAAAGGCCCGGCGCGCCCAGGTCATCCCACGCTCCAAGGTGTGGCGCGCCGCGGCCTCCTCGTCGTCCTCGGAGTTGGAGTCAAGCCCGGAGGTAGCCGCCCACGAAGTGCACGCGAGCTCAAGCGTTCGGGCCTCGCCGCCTGCCGCGCCTTGAGAAAGAGACGCACCCGTCTCCTCGGCCACCTGGATCTCCGAGGTGGTGGCCCTGGCCACCGTCTCGGGGACGGCCGACTCTTGCGCAACGGCGGCCGGCTCGTCAAGCACGCGAGCCTCGACACCCTCGGCCTCAGCGGCAACCGGACCGGGCGATGATGCCCCCTCTTCCCCGACAACGGGCTCCGCCACGCCAGGCTCCGGCACAGGGGCTGGAGTTTCGGCGGTTTCCACCAACTCGGGAGACGACGCCTCCCGACCTTCATCGACATGCGGCGGTGCGGACGCGTCTTCTGTCGGCTCCACACGAGCCGTGGGCGCCGCGTGGGCCACATCTTCCGCGTCTGTTGCAGCGGCTGAGGCGAAGCCGCCGGCGCGCTCGTACTCCTGCAGCGCCTTCGAGACCGACGCGATCGTCTCCATGGTCGTCGGCTCGTTGGACCTCCGCTCCGCCGCCACCTCGTACTCCTTCTCCGGGAGTTGGGGCGCTTCGATGTCGATTACCCCGACACCGGGGAAGTCGATGAACCAGCACGTCTCCAGATCCATCATCTCCTCGACCGTAAGGAAAGCTCGGACCGAAGAGGACTCCGCCACCTCCACGGTCGGGGGAGGACCTTGAACTGTCGCTGCCGGAGATGGCACCGGCACCTCCACAGCCGGGAGAAGGCTCGACGCCACCTGCGCCTGGGCCGGCTCCAACGCCAGGGTCGCCGCGGCATCGTGACTCTCCGAAGCTGGGGGAGGCGCCGAGTCTTCATCCAAGACCACCACCACCCCCTCGACGCTCGGGCCAGCCTCGGACGGCGCTTCCAGGGCCGCCCGAGTGACGGTCGCCTCCGTGGCCGCCTCACCCTCCTCGACGGCGGTGGCGGGGACTGGTGGAGGTAGCGCGGTTGGCGTCCTCGTCTCGACGACCACCGACGGTGCCTCTTCGGCCTGTAACGACACCGGCCTGGCGCTCGGGGGCTGGGGCTGAGGCTCGGGAGAGATCACCTGTGCCCTCAGTGCCAGTCGCTTCAGGGGCCCCAGGCTAAGCACGCCAGTATCAGCATGACTGTGAGAAGACAAATGCTAGCATCAACAAACAAGTCGGAAGAGACATGACAGGCAAAAGCTGAAGTCGGAGACTTACATCTTGGAGCGCACCCGGGTTTTCTTCACTGGGCGGTCCGATATGCCCTGCTCGGGGGCGGCGCGCTTCGAGCCCTGCTCGGGAACGGCGTGGCTTGAGTCCACCGTCTCGGGCGCTCCTCTGCTTCGGCCGGCCGCCTCTACGGCGGCAACGTTCTCCCCCATTCGCTCGGGGGCTGTCCCTCCGGCCTCCGCTACGGCTGGGGTTGGACCTCGGCCCCCGCCTGCGATTAGGGGTACATGAACATCCGGGGCCCCGCCACCCCGGATAAGCAATGACTGTAAGCGCCGCGGGGCAGCGCTCGGTTCCGCCACCGGCGCCGCGCTCGGCGTCGACGCCGAATCCGACGACCTCCCCCGCGACCGGCGCCTCTGCAAGGAGTCGGAGTCCGGGCGGTCCGAGCCGTCATAGAACTGGCGGACGGACACCAATCGCTCCTCCGACCTCCTCGGGGGATCGATCTGACGGGGCGCGGATCTCTGCGGCTCGGGAGCGCCCGTCCCGCTGGGCACCGTACGGGAGCGGGTCGACCGCGGGTCCACTCGGGCAGGGGGAGCCGCCGGACGAGAGCTCGAGCCCACAGTCTTGTCGTGACCCGCCTCTCGCGGCCGACGCGACGACGACACTTCACCGCCACGGGGCGGCGACGACGAGGACGACCCCGACATGTTGCTCCAGTCGACCGCCGCGCTGGCGACATCGCCGCTCCACGACGGCTCGGGCGACGGATCCTCATCGGAGGAGACGCCCTGCTCCCCCGCCTTCCGCCTCTTGTTGCGGTCGTCGTTGCGATCGCGCTTGGCGATCTGGCATTTCTTATGCTGCGCCTTACGCGCAGCGCGCCTCTTCTCCGCCGCGGCCTGGTTCTGGTTGAAGATCGCCTCCTCCGGGAGAGGCGCCTTGGCCGGAACGAGGTGGGCGCATTTCAACTGCCGCAACAAGAACGCACCAAGGTCAAATCCGAGAAGATCTTCCCACGACAAAAGGCGAATGAAACTGGCCGAGAAGACGGACAACTTACAAATTTCTCTGTCCCCGCGTTGGGGAGCATCGGGAGCATCCGTGACGGCGGCCACGAGTAGGTCGCTCTCCCGATCGCCTGCGCCACGCGGCGCTGAATCTCGAGTGGCGACGGAAGCTCCGGCGCGGTCACCGTCCCGACCCACGGGGCCCTGTCGGCAGTCATGTCGCAGAGCCGGAGCGGCACAACACCTCGGGCGTGGTACAGCCTGACCACCTCCGCCAAGGTGATCCCGGCGTTCCGAAGACGCCCGAGCACGGCCCAGTGAGACTTGAGCATCTTCTCCTGCTCTTTCTTGGCCGGGCCATCGGCCCAGTTCCGCTGCGACTTCGCGATGGAGCACCCGGTGTACGACGGGAGCGCGTGCTCGGGGTCGTTCCGCAAGTAGAACCACCCCCTGTGCCAGCCGCTGTTCGAGCTGGTCAGCGGCGCCGGGATGTAGTCGTCGCCGCGGCCTTGCTTCATTCGAAGGTTGGCGCAGCCAATCGTCGCCGCGCGGGAGCCTTCCCTCAGACAGGTGAACCTGAAGAAGTACTGGAACAAATGCCAGTGCGTGCCGATGCCAAGGAACCCTTCGCACATCACTTCAAAGGCGGCCATCTGCTGGATGCTGTTCGGGTTGAGGTGCTGAAGCTGCAGCCCGTACGCGAACAGCACCCCGCGGATGAACCTGCCGGCGGGGACGGAGAAGCCGCGCTCATGGAAGACCACGAACGACACCACGTACCCACTGGGAGGGCGTGGCACGGACTCGTCGGCAGGGACGATCCACTCGACAGCCTCGGTGAGGGGAGGCAGCTGGCCCGCCTCAACGAGACGAAGGAGCTGCTCGCGGGAGACATTGGAGCGCGCCCAGCTCGACATCACGCCGGCGAAGTCTCGGGCGAGCTGGGAACGCAAGCGGCGGTGGCAATGTGGAGGCGAAAGAACTCGGAGCTCAAGGGGCAAGCGCGAGGGAGAAAGGAAGCGAACGGAAAGCAAAGTCCCGAACCAGCGCTCGACGCGCGGTTTTAAAGGGGACAGGCCTGACTCTTCATCTTCGGCGCCGGGCCCGCCGTGTCAGCAAGACTTTCGCCCACTCACGCGCGTGTCCCGGCGAAACAGCCGCACGCAACCGCGACGCCTTGATTCCCGCGACGTGCAGACTTGCAGAGCCTGAGCGCGGTCTTGATGGGGCGGTCACATCGGTCACGACGGCCGAGATACCCGCACCCATGACCACGCCCACATCATCACTACAGTCGTAACTGCCCCGACGAAACCTCCAAGGCTACAACGGCTACAATTACAAATAAAAGCTCGCGAGCGAGTCTCCAACTCACTCACGAGCTCGGGGGCTACATCCGGCGGATGCGCTCGCGCGCACCCACCGAGAACCCGAAGAACACCTCCAACTCCAAGATCCACCAACTGAGCCTGAACGCGACTCCCTGACTCCCACTCAGGCTCGGGGGCTACTGACGAGGACCCAGATTAGGGTCCCCTTTGACGGTAAGATTATCTTCCTAAAAAACGGCAAAACCACAACCCTCGAGGTGGAGTCAACCGTTTGCTGGCAAGTAGCTCGAGGATGGTCGTACCCTTGCTGACAACAACATCTAGAAGGAGTCCACCCTTCACCTGGAGCTGTGTCTCAGGGAAGGCATGCAGATCTTCGTCAAGACCCTCACTGGCAAGTCTCCGACCAGTCCTTGGCCGGACGGCTGCATCTCCGACTAGTTTCCCACTAGAGGAACCCTCGCACGACAAGTCTCCGCCTCGCACGACAAGTCTCCCCCTCGCACGACAAGTCTCCGCCTCGCACGAGTACTCTCCGCCTCGCACGACAAGTCCAGGCTCCGACTGGTACGTGGACCCGGGCGCACTACTCGGGCGGCGCTACCGATGCGCGGGGAGGAGCGAATCTCCACGTCACGCGGAAACAACAGCTGGAGGCCATGCAAGCGGCCCGCCCCGGCAAGAGCCTTAATGCAGGTCTGACAAGCCGCTCAGCCATCACATCGCCATCATCTCCTACTCTGCCACACGCAAGACTCAACCCGAGGCACTCATGCACCCTCTACGACGCGCACGAGCCTAGGCTTAGGCTCGGGCGTGGCAAGCTAGGCAAGTACTCGGGAAGACTAAGACAAGCCCAAACTACTCGGGGAGAAGGCCAAGCGTCCCGGAGGGAACAGTCCAACCCGGCCACGCGGCGGCTTCCCCGACAAGGCATCGCGACTCGGCTTCAATACGCCCTGGCGGACAGCGACGTACGACGGGACGTACTAGCTGCCAAGCACTATAACTCTTTTGTATTCCCCCTTGTGCCCCTCCCCTTGAGACTATAAAAGGGAGAGGAGGGCGACGGTCACAAGGGTTAGACCTTCACATGACCAGACACCACCATCCGGGACTTGGGAACGAACTCCCTCTCCCGACTAGTTTGTAACCCCTACTACGAGCACACTTGGCTCAGGAACACGGCTGCAACACACTGGACGTAGGGTATTACTCCTCGGAGGCCCGAACCAGTATAAATCCCGTCGTCTCCTGCGCTAACCATCCGAGCCCGACACACGATCGATAAAAATTCATTGCCGGCGGTAGAGAACCCCGACAGCCGTTTTGCCAAACGTTTCCAAAACGGCTTCAGCTCCATCAAAAAAGCCGCTCCACCGGAGGAGCCAGAACCGGAGCCGTTTTCGGAGGAGTTGGAGTCCTGCCAGACAGACCTTAAGTGTTAAAGCTTGGGAAGCTCCTCTCAGCGAGCTTGTTCGCTTGTAGCGTAATGGGTGGCTTTTGCAGCTTCTCGTTGCTTGAAGAAGCTGGTCCGTTTGGTGGAGCTTCTAGCTTTTCGACTGCAGAAGCTGCCGCCAACCAGAGCCTTGATCAGAGTAAGTACTGAGAATCATCGTGACGGGTGATCCCAAGTTCTTTTTAATTTAGCCGGCAGCATGACAGTGCTATGTATTAGCAATTCATTAATTAATAAAAAATCACCCAAAAACCATGTGTCACTCAACGGTCGACATGTCACGTGGTCAGCACACAACGTGGCGTGCAGGGGCTCATCTTCTCCCAGTAAATCATCCTTGCGTTTCTTGCGTACAAACTCCATACACTTCTCTTTCACAGACTAGTGGGCCCTCAGCCATTCAATCTCATCATAGAGCAGGCCACATCACCCGTCTCCACTCGTTGACCCCATGCTCCGAGTCCATACGCCAAATCCCTCGATCCACCGTCCGTTGAGCAAACCTAAGGCAACGATTGCTCGACCCAGAGTTCCTCCCCCGTGGAACGGCACCCCGTACTCTTTCTCATTCTCCCCGTCGCGGTCTCCCTCCCCTCCCGCCGCAGGCCCGCATCCGCTGTTCGCTGGCGCCGCTGTCTCTCCCAGTTCCAGGCTCGCACGGCCCCACCCACGCCCCGACCTTCCCGGCGACAAGGCTACTCCGCCGCCAGTCAGCCACCTCGTACTGGCAGGACCCCGACCTGTCTCCATCCCAAGTCTGCGCTCCCAAGGGTTTCGAGCTCTCGCGGCGGAGCGGGCAATGGCGATGCGGGGCCGGGAGCGGTGGTAGGTTCTCATTTCGCGGCGGTCTGTAGCCACCTCGCCATCGCGGGGTATGGGGAGCAACGGCGAGGTGTGGGAGAAGGCGGGAGTGGGTGGCGGCGTTCGGAGGCGGAAGGGCGGCGTTGAGTCGGCCGGCGCGGGCGCGTCATCCTCCTTCGCCGAAGGGAATGGGGAGTTCGTGCTGAGATCCATGGACGCCAGGTTCTCCGGATCGGCCGACGACGATGAGTTGTTCGTCTCGGCGTTGTCGTCGCGGCAGCCAGGTACGTTTTCGTCTCTGTATCATTTGGTTTGGCTTCTGAATATGCACGGTGTACTTGTGAATTTTGAGGATTCCAATTGTAGCCTATCTGTAAACATGAAAAATGAGATGTTAGATGCGGTCAGTTTCGTGAAGAGAGACTGTGATATCACCATGTTCAGTGTCATGCTATTTATTCAGTTGTGCTAATATACAGCTGGAATGGTTTAAGCTTTAGTCAGTTTTGAATTTAGACATGTTGAGAAAAAGAAGTTATGGAGAGGTGGTGAATGGTCACACCACTGTAGGTGTAAGAATGGGTGTAGCAGACTTATTTGTGACGAGGGTTGCTGTATCAGGCATTGTAATTTTATGGCTGTTGTTGGCTGCCACAAATTGAGATATTATCTAGATTTTGATTTGTTCATGCTAGTTGTGTTCTTATGGCTTTATCACAACTGGAGGGTAGCTCCTTTATCTTGAAAAAGCAGGCTACTGAACACTATGCCATCTGCTGCAGTTTTTTTCAATTATCTTAACTGTATCATGTCAACTCAAATCTTAAAGCCATGCCATATTTCCAGATAAAATCACTATTTGTAAAATTATTGGTATCTTATACAATGGAATAAATAAATTGTATTGAACAGCACAACATAACTATACTACCGAGTTTACAAATATGCCTTTTTCCTCTGAAAGGTTATGCATTTGATCTTATACAGCATTTGGGCATAGTAAATCGACAGCTGCAACTTCTGGTGCCTATAAAGGGCAAGAGCACACTTTTGTAAGATCATACTCTGATAGGTTGCTAAAGTGTGACCTCACTCTGGACATGCTATCGGAAAATGAGAAGGTAGGCATATTGATGCACAACTTTGTTCATTTTATTGCTCATACTAAATAAATAGCACGGTGTTTACATTCAGCCCCAAAACTTCCCGTGCATGAGATACTGTCGTTCATTTCTGTATACCAGTAATGCAGTGGTCCTGCTGTCCTTCTAATATTTAAACTTGGATGTATGAATACTAGTCTTCACAAGTGGCCTTGATATCAAACTGCAATCATCTCTGTATCTAGTTTTAGCTGTCTAGTGTAATGCATCTGTCAACAATGTTATCACAATGTTGGTGCATGAAACCAGCTCACATTTAGTATGTTGTCACTATGATTGTACTGGAACTACTCAACTAGAGCTTGAAAAGTCAGAAACAATGTTTCCATCCAAATATAAATATTATCTTGAATTATCCATGTTTCTCCTTTCTGGGTTTTTTATGCAGATTATGGTCACTTGTGTTATAGGCTTATAGCTATTCATTGTTGTTTGGTGCTCCAGATAAAGATATTCGAGAAGCTGGTAAAGTTCCAGAATGATGGTACCGTAGAGGTAGATGTGACACGTAGTGCACTTGTTACCTCAGAACTCTCAGAGATTGATGCTTTTGGCTATGTACCACGTGACACTGAAGAAGTTACACCTGGAATCACCAAGTCAGTCCCAAAGCTGAAGATTGCCATACTTGTAGTTGGAACCCGAGGGGATGTTCAGCCTTTTATAGCATTAGCTAAACGACTTCAGGTTGGTGAACCTACAAGCACCTGCTAGAAGACTCAAAACTCCCAAAGCCTCCATAAATAAAAGCACTGTACAGTAGTCTAACAAGGCTTCTGCAAAAGCCAAAATATGTGTTTTAATCCATTTTTTTAGTGTGCAGTGAGTGAAGCATATCTGGACTAAGGTTATCATTTTTTTTTTAATTTCTTTTGAAATTGGAAAGTCTTTTAAGTCATGAGCAAGTCTACATATAGTTGAGAAAGTGCAAGAAAATATATCTTGAATGCTACACTTCAAAATGTTTAGATGATACAGTGGTCATTAGATATATATCCTGGATTTAACATTTCCTCCCTGCTGTATATTCTGACATTTGGTGGATTCTTCTTTTCAAAAAAACATGTGGTGGATTAATCTAGGCATCTTCCACTGCGTAGATGCTCAATTCAATCCCCCAGTGTTCACAAAACTAAATAGTATTTGAGTTTCCATTCAAAGTTTAACAAGAGGAAAATGCACCAAGGGTGCTCAGTTCAACCCCCCAGTGTTCACACAATTAAATGCTATTTGAGTTTCCATTCAAAATTTAATAAGAGTAAAATGCACCAGGGTCCTTGAACTTTTCCTGGGTTCTCACCTAGGTCCATAAACTTTCAAAATGGACATCTGGGTCCTTAAATATTTTCAAGTGCTTCACTCTAAGTCCACTTGAGGTCCAATTATGGATCTTGATTCTCGCATGGAAAGAACCACTTAAAAGTTAATTTAAGGGTCCAAATGCTCACATTGAGAATTCATGGGCTCAGATGAAAATTCAAAAAGAGATTAAGGCCCCTGGGTGCACTTTGCCCATTTAATAATATCAAACTGTAATGATATATCATCCTCTAATTCCACTCACAGTCAAGAAACATATATTGGATTATAGTATTTGGTGCACTTCCTGTTCTCTTTCATAAAGAAAAAAGGATTTTTTGCAGGAATTTGGTCATTATGTTAGATTGGCAACTCATGCCAATTTCCGTACTTTTGTGAAGTCAGCTGGCATTGATTTTTACCCATTGGGTGGCGATCCTCGGATTATGGCTCAGTGTATGGTTCTAGTGCTCTTATATCATAAAAAATGTGTTGTCTATGCAGATAAAAAAACATTCCGTGTTGTCTAATTTGCTGAAATAAATAAATTCACCTAGCTGCCTTACTCCATAAACACTATGACCAATTGTGAAGTGACATTCAGTTATTTTCTCCACTTAGTTAGCCATGTAAATGAACTTTTTAAATATATGAGCCTATGCAAAGTTGTATTATGTTCCATTAATGAATAAAACATTAATTTGCACACCTTGTTATTTAATGAACAAAAGACATAGAATTCTGTAGCAATTTAAATTAATATAAGAATGCTTGTGTCATTCATACTCATTTCGATTAAGGGATGCACTTTTAACTGCAGACATGACAAAAAACAAAGGGTTTTGCCTGGCTGCGCCAACAGAGATTTCTGCTCAAAGAAAGCAACTTAAGGAAATCATCTTCTCAGTTCTACCTGCATGCACAGAACCAGATTTGGATACTGGAACACCATTCAGAGCTCAGGCAATAATAGCGAATCCTCCTGCTTATGGTGGGTCTGTACATCATAATCTGCTAGTTTATGTCAATAAATTTTGAAGCTACTTTACATCGACTTTCAACATTTATAATTTTGAAACTGGATACACTGGTTTTATGGTAATAATTGCAGACTACTCTTGATTCTTTTGTCCTAATGTTTCTCAAACCCCCACCTTATAGTAAACAGTACCTGAGCTGACAATATGGCTGTGCCGGTGAAGGTGCACTGATGACAGTGTGGCATCATGGATGTGGCCATTTTGTTAGCACACATGGAATTTTGTAAAGGTGCGGCTTATGAAACATTGTGATGATAAGTATGGACTGTTAGGCAAAGTAATTGGGCTTTGAGCCACTATGACCACAAAACCACTGTTTTCTTTGTACTTTACTGTAATTTTATAAAGTATCTTAGTTTGACACGTTCTTCCATTCCGATAAAATTCTAGATCCCTGTATATGACTTCTCTTTCTCCTGTACCTGTGGTTCAAACTTTTCTTTCTTCTGATTATGATGGAAATTTCTGATTTCTGGAGCAAACATAGCACCTAATTACCCTTATTTAATTACATTAACTAGTCTATATAGGACTCTGCATATCATAGCCTTTGGCTTAGCATTTCTGATTATGTCAACCCCTGAAACTACTCTAGAATCAATCTCATTCGCAGTCAGTACTTGTTGACAGCCTTATTTGGCTCTTCCACAACATCTCCAAGTTTAATATCTCTGCTGTTAGCCTGTTAGTGCTTTCTCACATTTAAATCTTCACCACAATCATATGAATCTGTGGCCAAAGACAACATGTGTATTGGTCTGTGCTAACAAATCATTTGACTTTCAGGACATCTGCACATCGCTGAGGCCCTTGGAATACCTCTGCATATCTTCTTCACTTTTCCATGGACGTAAGTCTGTGCTGCTGCCTTAGTTTTAATCCCTGCGAAAGTTCCTACATTACTTTATATCACTCAGGAGCTGCTAAAAAATTTCCTCAGAATCATGGATTTATAAAGTTGACACAAACAAAAGTTGTAAGGTTAATTCTTTGTTGCTTTATAATATTTCTGTGACTATCAGTATGACTGCTTAATGCGTGCCAGTTTGCCTTTTTTTAGTTGGTGCTAATATGGTCAGCTCAGTATGGAAAATAAACGTCACAAATATTCCTGAGTACGTTGTAAAAAGTTAGAGAAATACTACTGTATAGAAAGGGAGTGATATACTTGTGTGAGATTATACATATTTTTTAACCGCTAAATTTGTAGACAGACGGTCTCTGCATGTTTTTTTAACTGCTAGCATTTGTAGACAGGCCAACTGATGAATTTCCACATCCATTGGCACGAATACCTCAGAGCGCAACCTACAGGGTATTACCACCTCAACCTTTTTCACTATTGTTGACATCCAAAACTTGTGAATGTTATCACTTTTGTATATAAAGGTGCAGTTCTATTTTATTTCAAGAAAAATATTAATTCTGACATTTTAAACCTCACATTCAGCTATCGTATCTTATTCTGGATTTAATAATCTGGTGGGGCACCAGGGGATTCATAAATGATTTCAGGAAGAAATTAAATTTGCCCCCTATTGCTTACTTCAGCACATACCATGGATCTATATCTCACTTACCTACTGGATACATGTGGAGCCCTCAACTTATGCCAAAGCCAAAAGGTAACCCGATTTACTTTATTTAACTTCATTGTGCAAGTACTTATCAGTTATTGATGATTTTCCTTGATATCCTTAATTCTCTTTGAATTATGGATACAAGGATCTCATTTAGAAGGTACAGCTAACACTGAACATAATGCAACCCCCTTGATTTTATTTCATAAACAACACTGGGAGATGATTTTTACCATGATGTGAGAGAGTCCTGCTTGTAAATCTTGGCCATTTGACTAGTCAACGTCCAAAAGGGACTTGGGTTTTATACATGCTGGATGTTCTAAAAAATTGAAGAATTTTTTTTTAATGAAATGAAGAAAATGGAAATTGTGTGGTATAGTTGTCACTTTTCAGGATTACACAGTTCTTTGCATCTACCAATTTTTTTAAAGGGAAATATGTAAGTGACAGCCAAATTACTGGATAAGTTTCATGATCATTGAAGTCTTCCTGTGCTAGCATAAAATGAGGTTCATGTTAACATCTTATCACTGATATCTCTTTTTGTCCTCTTTAGACTGGGGTCCTCTAGTAGATGTTGTGGGATATTGCTTCTTAAATCTTGGAACAAAGTATCAACCGCCACCGGAGCTATCACAATGGCTTGAACAGGGGTCCAAGCCGATATACATTGGTTTTGGAAGCATGGTATGTACACTACGAGGGAAAAACTCTGTTTTAGTAGTTCTGACTTCAATGTATATTCATCACCATATATATTAAGTAGGTCATTACGGCTATGCAAGTCAAAATCTCTGTTTCTATGTTGCCTGCAAGTGTAATTCCTTTCATTTTGTTTTGCCATTCTCAATCATACTCAATGGATGTCCATCTCCCTTTTTTAGTTTTTACCCATAATAATTGTACAGTTTTTTTTTTTTGGAGTAATAATGATAACATTCGTCACCTGTATAGACCTTAGAAAAAAAATCAATGATCATGTCAACCGCTACTGTGTCCTTAAATTGTATCCCATTGCAGTGGCTGAATGGGTGTTACTATTTAAATAATTGATAGACCTGTTTCGAATGTAAGATTTATTAGAGGCTGAGCGTACCATTGATTGATTATCATCCTCTTACAGTTGGTTGCTATGTTCTACAAAATGCTTCTTTCTCTTTGTTGTGCTGACACAGTTATCATCTTTTTATGCTAACTTGGCCTTCTAATCTGCTTTATGTTATGTCTCTGAAGCCTCTGGATGATGAGAAGAAAGTCACTGCCACCATTTTGGATGCACTAAGAGAAACAGGACAAAGGGGGATCATTAGCCGTGGTTGGGGAGCTCTTGGAAGTTGTAAGTTACCTGGTTTAGTATTTTGATTGTATTGCCAATCAATCCTTTCGTGTATACACCAGAACCGGATCTTGATGAAGTTATGTTGGGATTGCTACCTGAAGTATGTAGAACCTCATGAGTAGCCTAACTTGTCATTTCATGTCTGCTGCCTCCAACTGCAGCTTCAGAAGTTCCAGTTGATGTCTTCATCTTGGAGGATTGCCCTCACGACTGGCTATTTCCTCGTTGTGCTGCAGTGGTGAGTTTACTATTTCAGACATGTCATCAGGGTGTCACGTATGAAACGACAAAAAATAATGGTCAAATTGTAAGAAACGACATAAAATAGAACAGTTATATTAGTATATTGATATCAATTTTTTTATCAATGTACTGTATAGCTTCATAAGGTTCAGTTCTAATGTTATATATTGATATGAAGCTGTAGAAAGTACTTATCAAGTTTATGTCATGAAGACAACAAGAAACAGTAATATCAAATAGGAAATGGAGGGAGTAGTATATATTAGGTGTTATAGACAGGATGTATTGTTGGTACTGCACCAAGGCCACAGTATGTTAGCAAACATTACTCGCAAGGTTTCACTTTAAACATACTTTTTACCTCACACTATGCTTTAGGTCATTTAAACATGGTTTATCCAATAATTTTCTGTATAGGGATACAATTTACTAATCAGATTGTATGTATGGTTATTAGGTGCATCATGGTGGAGCAGGTACTACAGCCGCGGGGCTGATAGCTGGGGTAATCTGCTAATCTCTTTTCTGAATGAAATAATTCTCTGTGCTACAGAGAGGTTAAGTGAACGTAGTAAGGGCCTTAGGATCAGATCCTTATATTTTAGTGGAAAAATAACTGAAAGAAATATAGAGCACTTGAAGGTGGCCCTTTTCATATTAAAAGTTCTCCTGACTATATAACCTGCATCATTTTACGCTCATGTGCTGCAGAGTTCCCTCAGTACAGAAGGATAACATTATTGGGCAATGAGCAGAAGTTGTCGAATAGCATTTATACTAATGACTACCATCTATCCTTCGTATGTGTTCTTGACAACTCTTCTACACCCATAACAGTGTCCGACCACAGTAGTGCCATTCTTTGGAGACCAGTTCTTCTGGGCCGAGAGAGTTCATGCACGAGGAGTTGGTCCTGCACCTATACCTATAGCAGCACTTACCGTTGATGCACTTTCAAATGCAATAAGATTCATGCTTCATCCTGAGGTACTACTATATCATGCATTCGTATATCTAAGCTTTTGAGATGTTTTTAGATTCTCATTCTCTCTGTATATATTAGTATTCCATCAAATTTATGACGTCAAACATTGTTCTCTGGTCACTCAGATTCGTAAATAATTAATCTACTTGTTGTCCTTTGTTAAAGGTAAAATCAAGGGCACTGGAACTGGCGATAGCAATAGGCAATGAGGATGGAGTGGCAGCTGCTGTAGACGCATTTCACCGAAATCTGCCTTCGGAGTTGCCACTTGCTCCACCTGCACATGTAGAGGAAGAACCCATAGACTTCTTCCAATGGTTTTCCCGAGCCTTAGAAAAGTGTTGTTTTCCATTCAATTTTTAGTTGTGGTTCACATTTTGGGTAGTTATATAAGATTTATTCATTCATGGGTTGAAAATAAAACACAATTTTAGGAATAAATGGTGGTCTACGCTGGGTGTGAATGTGTGATCGGTAATACTTCTTCCCATCCCATCGTGGATGCCATGACAATAAACAATATCGTGGTGTTTATATCTTTGCCACTGTAAAAGGTCAGGCAACTGGAGTTGTATTCATTACTACTTTCAAAATCTGTTGCTGGTCTGAGAAATTTGTATTGCAATGTGCCATGCCAGCATACTACAAAATTACATTTGACTGCACCATCTGTATGACTGTATCATACATCACGCTCTTATGAAGAATGATAGATATATGATGTGCTTTCATATTTGGCATTCATAATTCAATGGGTCTTTTTGCGCAATGTCGCAAAAACGTACTTATATCAACTATGAACAGTCACAAGGAACTTTGGAGATATGTAAGAAATAAGAATGATCCATGCCTAATCCGTGATCACCCAGCCAAATCCAGAATGTTGCTACTATTACGGTTTGAACCGCTGGAGCTGAAGCAGAACACTTGCCAGCTTTCGTGACGAACGGAACGTAGTTTTTTTAACACTTTCGACGAGTTGTGAAAAAGGCGCATGCTCAATTGCTCATGCGATTCTGCGAAGCTTAACACGCACGATCTGACCGTCGATTTCTCGAAAGCATGGATCACCGACACGTCAATCCTACGGTCCCTCGCTGCCTTCACTGCCAAGCAGCCCAACCCACTCACACGGCGGTCACGGGAGCTCCTGCGTCTCCCTCCCACCGAAGCAGGCAGGCACGCCGCACGCACCCGCAAAGAGGCAGACCAGGACGCCAACCCCCAAACCTCCCGCGAGATCTCCCCTCGCTACCCTCCAGTCCGCCGCCGCCGCTACAGATCCGCCTCGGCGGCGCGCGCCCCCACGCCGGCCGCCATGTCGCACAACCACGGCGACACGATCCCGCTCCACCCATCGTCGGCGCAGTCCGACATGGACGAGATCGAGAGCCTAATCCACGCCGCGCCCTCCTCGGCCACGGTCCTCCCCGCGCGGCCGCCCTCCCCGCCGCGGGCCTCCATCCCGGTCTCCTCCTCCCCGGCCCCGGCGCCCGTCCCTTCCAAGCCCCCACTCCCCGCCGCCTCCATCCCGATCTCCGTCTCCCCCGTGCCGCCCGCGTTCGCCTCCTCCTCCGTTTCCGTTTCCGTCCCAATCGGCGCCGAAGGCTTCGGGCCCCCGCCCAACACGCTCACCGAGCCCGTGTGGGACACCGTCAAGAGAGACCTCGCCCGCATCGTCAGCAACCTCAAGCTCGTCGTCTTCCCAAACCCCTACCGCGAGGACCCTGGCAAGGCGCTCAGGGACTGGGACCTGTGGGGACCCTTCTTCTTCATCGTCTTCCTCGGCCTCACCCTCTCCTGGTCCGCCTCTGTTAAGAAGGTACACGCTTCCTCCCGTAGCCAGATCTGGTGCTCTCCTTCATATGGATCTGGTCGTTGCGATGATAGTGTGATCTGATAGGACTCATGTCATACCTATTTACACGATAGATTATACATTCCTCGAATCTTCTATCAGAAAGCAGCTCCGTGAACTAGGTACCACACGTGAAGTTTACCTTGGTGGACAGCGGACTTTATCACCATTTGTGAGATTAATGTTGCCCTTGGTGTGATAGATTATGGCACCCATGTATAATACTTCGCGGATGTGATGGGAGCAGATGAGCAGTCACTCGTACAGCTTTATCAAATTGATTTTGCTTTTTGTTTTATAAGGCTCAAAGCAATGGAGTGTGAACTATCCATGTGGGTTCTCATGTTTCCCCATTTTGTTTGAAGTCTTGCATTCTGACCATCTTGGTTAGGTTCTTGTCCTAGCAATAAGTGTTGCTATATGTCTATACTGTTGAAGTGTTGATCGGATATCAGCTTTACTGTTTGGATTTGAGTTTTGAGACTGTGTTGTGTTTGTAGTTCTAAAAGGGACGATGGCATCACATCACCATGATTGATTTCTCTGTACTCTGGTGAATACTCACTGATAGTAAATTTGTTTGAGTCTGCATTCCTAATGAAAAAGAGAAATCCCATCACATCTTTTTAGTCAAATTATGTCTGCATACCTAATGAATGAGTACCTTGAACTTGTTGGATAAATCTACTTTTATGAGTAAAGAGCAACAATAAATTTTGAAAAGAGCTGTTTCATGTGCAACAAGTGACCTTGATACATTGCTATCTGAAAGGTATACAGTTGAACTTTGATGTTAGTAGTGTTTTCCCCCTTGTTGCACTGGTCACCTGGACCTTGTTCAGAAGAGTACTTTCCTGCTGTACTCAAGAAATGTTCATGCATTGGCATTTAGCTGGATAGATACTTAGGTTGGTATTTATCCTTTTATTTTTGTACAAGGTAGGTAGGTTTTAATGGAAAAATATGTCATAGAACCAAAGGCTGAGATGATCACACATGCGCATGGGCACATCATATGGATACAAACATTGCAAACAGAATGTCTATAATATATATTGAGCCATTACAATTAGAAGCTGAACAAATTATTGATATTTAAAGATTTTGTCGTTTTGGTATTGAGCCATTACAATTAGAAGCTGAACAAATTATTGATATTTAAAGATTTTGTCGTTTTGGTTTTCTGATGACATATTAGCATTTCCTAAACTCCTAAACAATGTATGTGTGCTTGTGTTATATCTGTTGCCTCTTCAAATCTATATTAGTTGACTAGTGCAGCTTCTTTTGTTCAAAAATGTTGATTGCTGTTTTTTTTGTCCTTGTAGTCTGAAGTATTTGCCGTGGCATTCGCTGTCCTGGCAGCTGGGGCTATAATTCTAACTTTGAATGTTCTGCTTCTGGTAAGACATCTCTCTTTTACAAAAACATGATCACACATGCACTGGACTGTTGGTGTTTGACTACTACTGTGCTAGTCGTACTATCTGAAGCGAAACATTTACAGTAATTTTCTGAATGTTTCCTTTCAGGGTGGACACATCATCTTCTTCCAGAGCCTCAGTCTTCTTGGATATTGCCTGTTTCCACTGGATGTTGGTGCTCTAGTGTGCATGCTGAAGGACAATGTCATACTTAAGATCGTCGTGGTGACAATCACATTAGCGTGGAGCTCCTGGGCTGCCTATCCATTCATGAGTGCTGCGGTCAACCCGAGGAGAAAGGCTCTGGCCCTATATCCTGTCTTCCTCATGTATATTTCAGTTGGTTTCCTCATAATCGCCATAGATTAATGGATGGGGACGAGCCTTGTAGTAACATCTGAAGTGTCCAGATTTTCTTCATCGATGATTGAATCACCAGAGTATACGAGTTTGAGTAGACAATGCTACTGCCCTCATGGAGTCTTTGCAAATTGTCACTGGGGATTTTGGTCTTTACATGAGGCATAAGGTTGTAAAATTAGTCGAAATCTACATATGTTGTAAAGGGCATGAACTTTGGACCACTTAATTGGCTGTCAAGCTTTCTTATACTACCATATGATGTTCAAAAGTCATATTCAATAATTCATCTGGTAATCTTTCGAAGGTACACTGTGTTTATATGCCAACTACTATTATAATCTGAAACTCATGAGTTAAAGCTCGCTAAAATCGTGGGATCCTGTGCAGTGACTGCCACTGATCAGTGTCCATGTGTTTTGGACTTTTGGTTGGGTCATCCTATCAGTGTCCATGTGTTTTGAACTTTTGGTTGGATGGAGATATGGGGTGGGAGGATGTGGCAAACCTGATCCAAACTCGGGGGTAAACGTGAAAACCTCTCAAAAAACCACTTACAAGAAAAACTATACTTACTGTTATTCAAAAAAATACACATACATAGTGTATCCTTCGAACTTTGATAAGAGCGCAGAAGTCTTACTTCTTAGAACATCTCGACTTACTTCTCGGAACTTAGAAGTGCACTATATGCACTTAAATATAGTGTATGGTCATACAAACAATTATGAATCTATAAAAAAAAAACGACCTATAATTGAATCGGAGGAAATTCATGTCTATTACAAGGAAGAGGCAACTCACTAAACTGAGGTTGCAAGCACGCAAGCTTGAGAGATAGATCATCGAGACAATCCCGATGCAGAAACAAGTTTCTTCCTCATTTGTTCCTGATTAATTGTAGAACAAGTTCTTGAGAGGGTGTAGTTTAAAAATTACTATATAACACTATGTAATTTAAAATAGGCGTCCTGTTCGGCTGGCTGGTGGCTGATGGCTGACGCTAATTTGTTCTGAGAGAAAAGTATCGCTGGCTGGTAGCTGGTGGCTGATTTGTTCTGAGAGAATAGTACTGCTGGCTGGTAGCTGATAAGCCAAACGAACAGGACACCTATTTTATGTCTTAGTCACGTGTTTCATGTGCATGGCAGCTAGCTACTTGTATATATCTTTTATAAAACATCGCGTGTTTCACGTGCATGGCAGCTAGCTACTTATATATACAGTGTATCTGTTAAAAAACATCAGTACCTGCCATAACTTCTTTTTTTTTTGCGAATAGTACCTGCCATAATTGGAAAAAGGTTCGTAGAGATGGGTTCCTCTTTCTCTGTGTTAAAAAAAATGAAACGCTAGCTTTTGCATTGCTAGCTTGCTAGCTGCGCCTAGCTCATGACTCAGTTAACTTGCAGCCTATAAGACCATCCACACTCATTCTCCTTCATTTTCTCCTTCAAAACAGAATATGCCATCCTAATCATCAAGATTTTTTCCTTCATATTCCCTTCTTCCGCATCCATCTTCCTTCATTTTCTCTCCTCCATCCCAACTACTAACTGTGGGGCCCACACTTATATATATTTTACCCCCCTCCCTCTCTTTCCCCGGTCTCTCTCTCCCCACTCCCTCTGTTTCTCCGCCCGCTCCTGTTCTCCTTGCCCCGGCGGTGTTCCCCAGCCTCCATCCTCCACCGGCGAGCCGCCCTGCTCCTCCTCCGCCGGCGAGCAGGGCGAGGAGGACGGGCAACGGCGCGGCCGACCTCCCCTCTTCCCCCTGCGACGGCCCTCCTCCGTGCGACGGCGAGGTGGAGCACGGCGTGGCGGCGAGGCATGGTGGAGCATGGCGCGGTCATGGCCGAGCCTGCGCCGTCCCGGACAGCCTCCGCCTGCACCGGCGCGGGGCGCCCCGGAGCTTCTCCCAATCGGCGGCGCCGGCTTCCAGCTCTCCCGCGTCGACTCGGCGCCACGGCCATGGCGTCGTGGGCGGAGGGCGCGCATCCATGGTGGTGGAGCTTCTCCTCCCCGCGCGGAGCTCCTCTGCTGCAGGAGCGGGATGCCGCCGTGGAGCTCCTCTGTTGCAGGAGCGGGACGACGCCCTCCCGTTGGTGCTCTGCTCTCCGCTCGGGATGCGACGGGCGCCGCCTCCGTTGGAGCTCACGGACGCCACCACTGCTTCGGGGAGCTCCGCCTCTCACCGTCGGCACGCCCTCCTCCATCTCCTACTCGCGAGCACGCCGGCCGACTGGAGAAGCAGGGGAGGGGCGCCCGGATCCGACCTCCCTCCTCCGTCCAGCGGCGAGCAGCAGGTCCCGGCGGCGCGGGCTCCAGGACGACGACGACGACCTCTCCCTCTCCGTCCGCCGGCGTCCCTCCCTCCCACCCCGGCCATCCCCTTCTTCCTCCCCCTTCCTGCTCACGGCGCGCGAGGAACGGCGGAGGTCGCGAGGACAGGGTGGGCCCCGCGCCAGGCGCCACGTCCGCGATGGCGGAGCCTCTGGATTCCTCTGGATCCAGAGGATTCCGGGCACAACGCCATTCCCCCGGCCTCCTGCAAGAGCCCCGCTGCAGGTGGAAAAAGGGGATCCGTCTCCTGCAGGAGCGGATCCCCTTTTTTTTGCAGTGACCGCTGCGGGTGGTCTAAAAGGAGATCAAATGCAGAAAGAGCTTGCTGAGCCATCGTAGCTACATACAAGCAATGAAGCATCGCTGGCTTGCACGGTTGCACCAGTACTCAATAATTCGAGTGGGGTGACTTCTTTGTCACCTACACCCTCCACCCTTGTAGGTATGCATCATGCAGACATCCACATTCACATGTACTCCTTCAGGTATTTTGCCGTGAGCCAAAAGTCAGGTTCACGGCATAATACCTTTTTCCCAACGGCCAAGTGTAAACCTCACGGCAAAAAGTGTGGCTCCGGCAAAAAGGAGTTTGCCGGGAGCAGTTCATGGGAAAAAGCAATTTTGCCGTGAGCCTTTTGTGGCCGACAGCAAAACGCTACTGGCTGACGGGAAAATGATCTTTGTCGTAAATTTAAATCAAATTTTGAAACAGTAAATTAATTCAAAGCAAAAAAATTTCAATTGCAAAGTTTCATTATTTCTCAAGATGTACAACTTATGTTAGGGTAATTTCTTCATTTGACAAAATTGTAATAATTTTGTTCACAAAACTTGTATCTCTTATATAGTTTCATGAAACTGTACTAGAGATGTATAGGATTTGTGAAGAGTGTTACCACCACAATACTGAATGATCAAATCACCAAAATAAAAGTTGTTGGTCTTTAGAACTTATGTAACTTTGTTGTTTACAACTTTTGAATGTCAACAGAAATATTGTCAACGAAAAACTAAGTTGATTGTTTCAAATTTGAAATTTTAATTTTGTAAGCTACCTCGAATGGAGAAACTCGCAATATGAAAGTTGTGTATCTCAAAAAATTATGAAACTTTGTATTTGACAACTTTTTTATTTGAAACTATTTGCTATATTTAACCAATTAAATGTATTAGATGTATTTATTTTTAAAAATTCATTTCCAGTGGGCTGAAAAAGAGCTCACGGCAAAGAGGTACTGGGTCGGTCGGCCACTCCCCCACCCTAACCCTAGCCTATATAACCCATCCCCCACTCATCCCTCCCCGCCCTGCCTCCCTCACCCTCTCCCTCGCCTCTGCCGCCTGCTTTCTCCACGCCTCCCTCACTCCCTCCCTCTCCCTCACCTCCGCCGCCTCCTCCTCTATCCCGCCCCGCATCCCTCAGATCCGCCGCTGGCGCCCTCAGATCTGTCGCTGGCACCCTCAGATCCGATCCCTCCTCTGCCTCCCCTCTCCTCCCCCTCCGCGCGCCCCTCAACGACAGTGAGGAGCTGCAGCGGCGCATGGACGGCGGCCTCGCGCTCCCTCCATGGCCGGCGCGGCGGTGGAGGTGGTGGCTTCGAGCTCCCTCGCCAGTGTGCCCTCGAGCTCCCTCATCGGCGCGTCCTTGAGCTCTCTCCCCGGCGCGCCCTCGAGATCTGCGACGGTGACGGGGTCTACGACGGCGGCCTGGCATCCTCCTCGCGGCGCGGCCTCCTCCTCGGCTCCCCGGCACCCCAGCTTCCTTGGCGCGACGCGACCTCCTCCCCAGCATGGTGTGGCCTCCTCCCCGGCGCTCCAGCTTCCTCCTCGCGACGTGGAGGCCTTCTTCTCCTTCCCCGGTGCGACCTCGAGGCCAGTCGGCGGCAGATCTGAGACCTCCAGGCTCTCTCTCTCTCTCTCGGTCCTCCCTATTTTTGCCCACAGGCCGCAGTGCGCGGCAGCGGTGGCGTCCTAGTGGTGGCATGCAGTGGTCGGGTGGTGCTGGTTGCGTGCGGCTGGAGGTGGAGGTCTGGTTGTGGCGGCGGTGAAGGACCGATTAGGCGAACCAGAGAGGGGGGGAGTGAATGGGAGCCGATAAAAATTCTTCTCGAAGGAGATGGGAACTCCAACAAGACGAACACGGCTTCCAACTCACGTCTCCGACCCAACTACCCAAGTTGGTCAAGACCACGCAGCCACTGGAGTGCTACTGGTCCTAGGAACCAACACTCAACCTTTCCTAGCCAAAACTCACCAAAACACACAGCGGAAACTTGCACGGCTTGCTGCCTGTGCTACACCGGTCAGACCGATGGCCTGCGCCGGTCAGACCGGTGACACCGGTCAGACCGGTGGACAGAGCCGGTCAGGCCGGTGCTACAGCAGCCGCACAGCAAACGTTCCAGGAAGCCTCAGTGAATCCTCTAGGCCCTGGAACAAAAACCACCACGAAACACAACCTGTGAGGAAGAAGAACCCCTCACAAATCCTAGCAAAACAACTCCAAACACTCCAAGAACTGAACAGCAGGACCACAGGACAAAACCACACGGACAAGGCTGTTCCCCGAGACAAAAACCCACCAAGGGCTAGCACCGGTCAGACCGGTCAAGAGCACCGGTCAGACCGGTCGTGCCTGGGCAGCTCGGGATGAACAGCGCCCGCGAGTCAACTCCTCCAAATCAAACTCCCGATCTCCCGATCCGCTCCACGGTTTTGCACAAGACTTTGGGGATAGTAGGAACACCTCATGGGTACTCCATAGCCAAGATTTGGTCCACCAAAACTTGTCAAATCAAGAGGAATCGAAGAAATCCCACCAAGAACGCCTCTAACCCTAGAGCCACGAAAACCCCAAAATCGAGCCCCTTTGCTCACGGATTTGGAAGGGGAATCAAAGGGAAAAGAACCACGAAGGGTTCATGCATACATCCCCCACCAAATCCCAAAGAGAAAGGCCTCGAAATCGCTCCAAGAAAATCGCCAAGAAAGGCTCCGAAAATCACCAAAAAGGAGAAACGGGAAAGACACATCCAAGCCTTGAGGAACCACGCCGAATCATCTATACATACCAAAGAGGTTCATACAAGGTCTAGCTTGCCGCCCGATCATCCTTCCCTCTCACAAGATCTCACCATGAAGCTCTCAAGCTAGTCCTACGAAAATCCTAAGAAAATAGGAAGGAAAATAGGAAAACCAAATGAGCTAGGGTTCCAAGAGATGGCTGCCATCCTCTCACCACTTGGGTTATATGGAGGCAACCGAAAGACTAAAATACCCTTACTAGCTAACTAGGGATACATGCCCCTCGAGGGCGAAATTGGAAGTCTTTGTCTTCGCACCATCGGACGGATGCCCAGCGACCGCAAACTTGCTTAGCCTCGACGCAAGCCTTGCGATCCCGACGCGTGTCCTCCGCTTCGAAGATTCCGGACTGCGTCGTCGCACACCGGTCAGACCGGTGCTCCTCACCGGTCAGACCGGTACCCACCGGTCAGACCGGTCAGACCCACCGGTCAGACCGGTCTGGAGCTGCTGCACCTCCGTCTTCGGTTCTTCGGTCTTGGCTTTGTGGATCAACCAAGGAACCCAGTGGTTTTCTGGTGAACCACCGGAAACCCCGCGAACTCGGTGTAGCCTCCGCCAATCACCACTCATGACTCGGCTCCCACGTAGTCCCGGCTCGACCTTGGTTTTGAGGCTCAACCAAGAAACCGTCCATGACTTCATCTTGCCGTTCTTGCCACCATGCGGCCCGCACTTGACCCCGCTGGCCACCGGGTCCCTCGAACCAAGCCTACTTGTCTTCTCCACACCTGGAGGCCTCACCGGCAACGACCTTTCACGCTTGTTCTTCACCTGCACCTGCACCAGTCAAGCCGCAACCTGCACCTGCAATACTTAGCCAAGAATCAGTCCACACCACGTTGTCAATCACTCATCACACCAGGAAGCGACCATCCACCGGTCCTCGAACCACACCTGGCTCTCAATCTCCCCCTTGATGAGTGCATTGACAACACACACGTTTTGGTAACCAAGAGAAAAGGAAAAGAAAAGAAACGACTAAAAGAAACTCCAACAAGCGATCGAAAGCCAAAGAAAAGGCAAAGAGCAAGATCACTTGAAGAAGACAAGTCTCGGACCCCTTAGGCAAGGGCAACGGCTCGACACATCCGAGACAAAACATGCTCAAGCAAAGAGCACAAACCATCAAAGCAAAGCTCGAAAACCACAAAGAGCTCCCCCTGCACACATGCAAGCTCCCCCTGAACCGATGCAACTCCCCCTGGACAAATGCATGCGAACCACTTCACAAAACAGAGCAGCTGCAACAGCTCAGCTCTGACCGGTCAGACCAGTCGACACCACCGGTCAGACCGGTGGGCAACATGTGAACAGGACCAGCACTCTGACCGGTCAGACCGGTGACCTCAACCGGTCAGACCGGTGCACAACAGAGCCCAAAAATAGCTCGAAACCACCTGAAAACCTTCCAAATGCATTCAGTAGGCCAAAACATGCTCAAACTTCTCCCCCTTGTTGACAATGCATGAATCAAGCCAAAAATGCAAAAAATGTAACCTAGAGCTTCTCAAATAGACAAAATTCAACATAGGATGCTACACATGACCAAACGAGCAAGTTAGATACTCTATAGCTTCGTAAAGACATAAACTTCATGATCACCAAGTTTCACAACCATTGGGCGAAGCTAAGATAGAATTTAGCAATTTTGCGAAAAATCACCCTCTCATGAGCAAAGTCCTAAACATGAGCAAAACATGTCAAAATGGCAAAGCCACACAAACTTCATGCTAGGACAACCATTCTAAGCATAAGACCATCATAAACACCCACAAGCACCTCATGTCATGTCAAAGCCACCGAGCCATGTGCCTACTTCTATATATGAGACTTCTCATTGGTAGGCATCATGCAACGATTTAGCACCCAAAGCAAATTAAAATTAGCACATATGACATGTGAGCACATTTTTCAAGCAATTTACATTTCATTTTCAGATTTATAATTGGTACATGAAATGTCTTTGCGACAAAAAGGAACTTATGCCCCTCCACAAGATGAAGCATGGGGGCTAAACATTCATGATGGCAAATGAGCCTTTGGCCCCATATGATCAAAATAAGCTATCCAACCACAAATTAAGCATAGCCAAGCCACTAAAACATGTCAAGATCATGTAAAGGCATTTACTCACAAGAGAGCATATATATGAAATTTTTTAAAAACATAGCCATCAACCATGGATACAAACCAAGATTATCAAGAGCTAAGCCAAAACTAACCATAGCTTACCAAACTAGCTCACAAAGACATATATGTCATTCCATGGTGAACAATGTGTATAGGAGAAGCCTTTCCTAAACAATACATATGATACAAAATGCATGCAACCTAAGATACAAAGATGCCTATACATCATGCTACATATGCCATGCCAAATGCAAGAAATGCACAAAGGAAAGCTATACATATGCTACAAAGGAGCTCCCACACGCCAACTCAAGAAATCAAACAAACACCAAGCTCCCCCCGCAAACGAGTGAAAGTTGCTTGATCTAGGGGTTTGGTGAAAATATCGGCTAGTTGTTCATGTGTGGGTACGTGGATCAAAGCTATCTTCCCTTTCTCTACGTTGTCTCTCAGAAAATGATACCTCACTTCTATGTGCTTGGTTTTGGAATGGAGCACTGGGTTCTTTGCAACGCTTATGGCACTGGTGCTATCACATTGAAGTGGGACATGGGTATACTCCTCACCAAAGTCACTCATGGTGTATGTGATCCAAAGGAGCTGAGAGCAACAGCTAGCTGCGGCCACATACTCTGCCTCGGTAGTGGATTGAGCAACACTCGACTGTTTGCGGGAAGACCAAGATACCAAAGAAGAACCCAAGAACTGGCAAGTCCCAGAAGTGGACTTCCTATCCAACCGACACCCGGCAAAATCCGCGTCTGAAAATCCATGAAGCGCCAAAGAAGAAGACGCAGAGTACCAAAGGCCAAAGTCGGGAGTGTGTCGCAAATACCTGAAAATGCGCTTGACTGCTTGCCGATGCGAAGTCCTCGGAGAAGCTTGAAAACGAGCGCACAGACACACCGAGAATTGAATGTCCGGCCTCGTCGCCGTCAAGTAGAGGAGTGACCCGATCATGCTCCGGTACTCCTTCTGGTCCACGTGTTCACCTTCCTCGTCCGCATCAAGAACTGTAGTCGTACTCATAGGCGTCGCCATGGCCTTGGAGTCCTCCATCTTGAACTTCCTCACAATGTCCTTGGTGTACTTAGCTTGGTGCACAAATGTTCCTTCCTTTGATTGCTTGATTTGTAGCCCGAGGAAGAACTGCAACTCGCCCATCATGCTCATCTCAAATTCCCTGCTCATGTCTTCTGCAAACCTTGCAACAAGAGAGTTAGACGAGCCACCAAAGACAATATCATCCACGTATACCTGCACAATCAGGATATCTCTGTCCTGCCTGAGGAGAAACAAGGTCTGGTCGACCTTCCCCATCTCAAACCCTCTCTCAAACAGGAACCCCCTCAACCTACCATACCAAGCTCTAGGCGCCTGCTTCAACCCATACAGCGCCTTCCTCAACTTGTAGACCCGGTGAGGGTACTTCTCACTCTCAAACCCCGGTGGTTGCCTCACAAACACCTCTTCCTCCAACACACCGTTCAGGAAAGCACTCTTCACATCCATCTGGTACAGCTTGAACCCTTTAGCCACGGAAAAAGCTAGAAGGATCCTGATCGCCTCCAAACGAGCTACAGGAGCGAAAGTCTCCTCGTAGTCGATCCCCTCTTTCTGACTGTACCCCTGAGCAACAAGTCTCGACTTGTTCCTCACCACTTCTCCTTTCTCTCCCTCTTTATTTTTCCACACCCATTTTGTCCCAATCGGCTTACACCCTGGGGGAGGGTCAACCAACACCCAAACTTGGTTCCTCTCAAAATTCTCCAACTCCTCATGCATCGAGTTAACCCAATTATGATCAGATAACACATGTCCAATGTCTTTGGGCTCAAAAGTGGCAACAAAAGCAGCATGAGCGAAATGAGAATTGTTCCGAACCCTCGACCGTGTAGTACGTTCATTCATGTCGCCGATGATTCTCGAAGCTGGGTGATCCACTTGCACTCGTCGGGGAGGTTCTCGCCTTGATGCTACCTCCCCCTCAACAGCAGCTTCGCCTTGATCTGGGTTTGTCGTTGTAGGTGTGGGAGAGGGTCCATTCTCGATCGTCGTCGAAGTAGTAGGTACATGTTCAGCCGCGGGCATCACACCACCATCTTCGTCATCTCCATGTTCATGCTCCTCCTCCTGAAAGATCTCCTCGCCAAGTTCGTCGTCACCTGCACACTCAAAAACAAGCTGACTACGTGGCTGTGTCTCGTCGAAGGTTACCTCGCAAGTCTCCACGATTTGGTTAGTTTCAAGATTGAGCACACGAAATGCTCTAGAATGAGATGCATAACCAAAGAAAATACCATCGACAGACCTAGCCTCGAACTTGTCCAACTTCTTCCCTTTCTTCAGAATGAAGCATTTACAACCAAAGACATGGAAGTGACTCACCTTGGGTGTGCGACCGTGCATCAACTCGTAACAGGTTTTCTTCTTGTGAACCCTGAGGTAGATCCTGTTCGACACATGGCACGCGGTATTGACCGCCTCAGCCCAGAACCTTCTCGGAGTCCTATGCTCGTCGAGCATCGTCCGAGCCATCTCGCACAAGGTCCTGTTTTTCCTTTCCACCACGCCATTCTGGGGAGGCGTATACGGACTCGAAAACTGATGTTCAAGACCCAAGTCATGGCAAAAGGTTTCGAAGCGAGAGTTTTTGAATTCCGAGCCATTGTCACTGCGGATCGCTCGTATGGCATCTCCGTGCCTCTCGTTTCTTAACCTCAAGACAAGATCTCGAACAAAACCAAACGTCTCCCCCTTCTCCTCAAGAAAGAACACCCACGCATACCGAGAGTAGTCGTCCACCACAACAAGGACATACCACTTCCCACCCGCAGATCGCACACGAGCTGGGCCAACAAGGTCCATATGGAGCAGCTCGCATGGACGCTCAGTCATCACATCGGTGAGAGGCGGGTGAGAAGAGGCTACCATCTTGGCATGCCTACACGGCGCACAAACCAACTCTTTCTCAAACCTCAATCGTGGCAATCCTCGGACCAAATTGAGTTTACTCAAGCGAGACAAAAGGTCAAAGCTCAAGTGACCCAACTTCCTATGCCACTTCCACAACTCACTCGAAGAACCAGCCAAGAAGCAACGCTCCACACCAGAAGACTGAGAAAAATCAGCTCGGAACACCTGACCCTCGGGAACGACCATGCAAACAAGATCCCCCCGAGAATCTAAAATCCGAGAACCACCAGGCCGAAACAACACCTCAAAACCCTCATCCAACAACTGGGACACAGAAAGCAAATTGTATCCAAGCGATTGAACAAGAGCAACACGCCTGAGAGTGATCTTATCGCTTACCTTAATCTCACCTTCTGACAGCACACGCCCTCGCCCATTGTCCCCAAAGGTGATGTACTTCTTTGTCACCACCGGGACGAGACTTGAGAACCACCCCTTGTCTCCGGTCATATGCCTCGAGCAACCGGAGTCAATCAACCAAATGTTCTTCAAGTCTCCCACCTGAAATTCAAAAGCGAGCACGTGAGTGAACAAACGACTCAGCACTGGGGTTAGTACCAAAAGAGTAAAACCAGTGCCGAGCCATTTGCTCCAAAGTGGGGTTAGCACAAACCAAATCATCACGCCTATCAAAGCTACCACCACGGTAACCACCACGAGGGAACCAACCCTCTCTAGCTGGAGGAGGACGAAAACCACGAAAGGGAAACCGTGGATCGTACCTCCGCTCCATCTCAAAGCTACGACTCTTCTCACCCTCGTATTGAGCACGAGGTGAAGAACGCCTAGCAAACTGACCACCTGCAAACTTTCCAGACCAACCACCAGAACCACGACCTCCAGAACCAAACCGAGCATCCTCACGAGCACGAAACCCGACTCGCTGTCTGCCCGGACCTGCACCGGTCTGACCGGTGTAGTACACCGGTCTGACCGGTGTGGCTCGGCCAGCAGCAACACTTGCAGCCTTCCGGTCTCCCCAAGCCGGAACCGTCCTCACAATCGCCTTGGCCCTGGGCATCTGCATACGAGGCTCAGGTACACCATTAGAGGGGTGGTACCTGTCCCTGTTAGCCCACTCTCTAGCCATTCTCTCCTCACGCTTCCTCTTGAAGCAAAACTCATCCTTGTGACCATCTCTCCCACAATACCCACAATGGAACTTTATGGGCTGTGGCTTAGGCTTAGGCTTGGGTTGGGGCTGCCCACCCGGCTTCTCACCCTTCTTCTCTCCTTCCTCACCTCCCTTTGGGCTCACAAACTTCACCGGTTTCTGAAAATCATTTGTTGGGTGAGGGAATATGGGTGGATCTGGAGTAGTGTCAAGTTTGTTTCTGAGATGGTTGGGCTTGGGCTCAAACTTGTTCTTGTGTCTGTTTGGTGGTGGGATAGGAATCTCTCCAACTCTCTCAACTCCCTCACCACAGTTCTCTCCAAGCTTGTCAGCCCCAAGTGCCTGACCATCATAGCGTTTGAAAGCCGCTATCATGATACCGAGCTGAGGCTCCTGACCCGACAACCAGCTCATACATTTTCTCAGCTCATCATTTTCATCCTGCAGGCGATCAACATAATGTGCAAGCTCCAAATTCTTAACCGCATGCAATTCACAAGTAGAGCAAGAAGTGGGAATAGGCTCTTTCAACTTAGCCTCAAGAGAAACAGTGTAAGCATGCATCTCATCAATCTTTCCATGCAAAACAGGGCAAGAAGTGCAAGCACCTAGCAAAGCAGGTCTAGACTTAAGCTCAGCCACTTCAACCCTAAGCATATCTAGTTCATCACAAGTAGAAGCATGCTTATCCTTAAGAGCAGTAAGATCAGCTAGGTACACAGAGCAATCACAGCAATCAATCTCATCAGAAACCACAGGAGAAGCCTTAAGCGAATCAATCTCAAGCTTAGCATCTAGGTTCTGGGTTTCTAGCTCAGCCACACGGTTCCTAGCATCTTCTAGTGAGGCCCTAAGCTCTTTCCTCATCTTCTTGGCCTCTCTAAGCATGTGATCGCGGTTATCAAGCAAGTCAACCAACTCATCATTCTCCTTGCGCAAAGAAGAGAGCTCATCACATACCTCATCCTCGGAGTCAGAGTCCGAGTCACTCTGGTGGCTCTTCTTGCTGCCGGAGCTACGGGCCATGCCGCAGAAGCCATCTCTCGCGAAGCAGCTCAACCCGCTCAAGTTCCTGGATGACTTCTTGTTCTTGCGCCGATCACCTTCATCTTCACTGCTACTCGAGCTTGAGGAAGAGTAGGCGGAGCTGGAGTCGACGTCGCTCGCTCCGACCATTGCTCGGGCCTTCCTGCCGCGGCCATCCTTCTTCCTCGACCGTCGCTCGTCCTTGTGCTTGTTCTTGTGCTTGTGATCGCGCCTCGATCGGTACTTGCCATCCTTGCTCGATCGGTGCCTGTAGCCGTCCTTGTAGCCGTCCTTGTTCTCCATCTTCTCCGGGCAGTCGGCAACGAAGTGTCCTGGCTTGCCGCACTGAAAGCACGTCCGTGCTGTCCTCCTCGTGTTCACCCGGTTCTCGTGCAGCCTCTCGAACCGCCTGGTCAGCAACGCCAGCTCGTCTTCTCCAAGCACGTCGAACTCCTCATCTGGCAAAGACATCAAAGAAGACAGAGAGTACATCCTGGAGGATGCGTTAGCGTTAGACTTAGCTCCTTTGCCACTAACGAGAGCGAGACTATGAGAATCAGTCGGACTCTCGATCTTGGCTGTCATACCACGGTCCAACTCAGCCGACTTGAGCTTCGAGAACAGCTCGTTCACCGTCAAGGTGTCATACTTCTCGGACTCAACAATAGCCTCAAACTTCCCGTCCCATACGGTACGATCCAACGAGTGCAAGAGCTTCACGGCTCTATCATGATCATTGTATGGGAGGACGTCCACATTGGCTCTCATGTTATTCACAACGACCGTAAATCGCTGGAAAAGGGCATCGACGGACTCGCCGGGGAGATGAGTGAAGTTCTCGTACTCTCTCCGGTAAGTCGCGTACATCCGAGCCTGAACCTGAGCATTCCCAGCATGAGCATCCTTCAACTGCTCCCAAATCCTACAAGCTAAGTCCTCTGTCTGAACCCGATCGAATTCAGGCTGACACAGAGCACGAAACAAGTAGTCGACAGCCTTGTTGTTGGCTTCGAACATATCCCTCGATCCTGGAGCAAGGAAGTTCATCGGATGAACATAAGCTGTGTTCACCGTGACATCCCAAAGGATCTGACCCTTTCCGCGGAGGAACGCCGCCATCCGCCTTTGCCACATCTGGTAGTTCTTCCCATCGAAGTGCGGAGGACCCGAACCCCGTTCCTGGTACGCCATCTTTGGATCTTAGACTGGTAAGAGTCAATAAAGACCCGAACCGGCTCTGGTACCAATTGAAGGACCGATTAGGCGAACCAGAGAGGGGGGGAGTGAATGGGAGCCGATAAAAATTCTTCTCGAAGGAGATGGGAACTCCAACAAGACGAACACGGCTTCCAACTCACGTCTCCGACCCAACTACCCAAGTTGGTCAAGACCACGCAGCCACTGGAGTGCTACTGGTCCTAGGAACCAACACTCAACCTTTCCTAGCCAAAACTCACCAAAACACACAGCGGAAACTTGCACGGCTTGCTGCCTGTGCTACACCGGTCAGACCGATGGCCTGCGCCGGTCAGACCGGTGACACCGGTCAGACCGGTGGACAGAGCCGGTCAGGCCGGTGCTACAGCAGCCGCACAGCAAACGTTCCAGGAAGCCTCAGTGAATCCTCTAGGCCCTGGAACAAAAACCACCACGAAACACAACCTGTGAGGAAGAAGAACCCCTCACAAATCCTAGCAAAACAACTCCAAACACTCCAAGAACTGAACAGCAGGACCACAGGACAAAACCACACGGACAAGGCTGTTCCCCGAGACAAAAACCCACCAAGGGCTAGCACCGGTCAGACCGGTCAAGAGCACCGGTCAGACCGGTCGTGCCTGGGCAGCTCGGGATGAACAGCGCCCGCGAGTCAACTCCTCCAAATCAAACTCCCGATCTCCCGATCCGCTCCACGGTTTTGCACAAGACTTTGGGGATAGTAGGAACACCTCATGGGTACTCCATAGCCAAGATTTGGTCCACCAAAACTTGTCAAATCAAGAGGAATCGAAGAAATCCCACCAAGAACGCCTCTAACCCTAGAGCCACGAAAACCCCAAAATCGAGCCCCTTTGCTCACGGATTTGGAAGGGGAATCAAAGGGAAAAGAACCACGAAGGGTTCATGCATACATCCCCCACCAAATCCCAAAGAGAAAGGCCTCGAAATCGCTCCAAGAAAATCGCCAAGAAAGGCTCCGAAAATCACCAAAAAGGAGAAACGGGAAAGACACATCCAAGCCTTGAGGAACCACGCCGAATCATCTATACATACCAAAGAGGTTCATACAAGGTCTAGCTTGCCGCCCGATCATCCTTCCCTCTCACAAGATCTCACCATGAAGCTCTCAAGCTAGTCCTACGAAAATCCTAAGAAAATAGGAAGGAAAATAGGAAAACCAAATGAGCTAGGGTTCCAAGAGATGGCTGCCATCCTCTCACCACTTGGGTTATATGGAGGCAACCGAAAGACTAAAATACCCTTACTAGCTAACTAGGGATACATGCCCCTCGAGGGCGAAATTGGAAGTCTTTGTCTTCGCACCATCGGACGGATGCCCAGCGACCGCAAACTTGCTTAGCCTCGACGCAAGCCTTGCGATCCCGACGCGTGTCCTCCGCTTCGAAGATTCCGGACTGCGTCGTCGCACACCGGTCAGACCGGTGCTCCTCACCGGTCAGACCGGTACCCACCGGTCAGACCGGTCAGACCCACCGGTCAGACCGGTCTGGAGCTGCTGCACCTCCGTCTTCGGTTCTTCGGTCTTGGCTTTGTGGATCAACCAAGGAACCCAGTGGTTTTCTGGTGAACCACCGGAAACCCCGCGAACTCGGTGTAGCCTCCGCCAATCACCACTCATGACTCGGCTCCCACGTAGTCCCGGCTCGACCTTGGTTTTGAGGCTCAACCAAGAAACCGTCCATGACTTCATCTTGCCGTTCTTGCCACCATGCGGCCCGCACTTGACCCCGCTGGCCACCGGGTCCCTCGAACCAAGCCTACTTGTCTTCTCCACACCTGGAGGCCTCACCGGCAACGACCTTTCACGCTTGTTCTTCACCTGCACCTGCACCAGTCAAGCCGCAACCTGCACCTGCAATACTTAGCCAAGAATCAGTCCACACCACGTTGTCAATCACTCATCACACCAGGAAGCGACCATCCACCGGTCCTCGAACCACACCTGGCTCTCAGGCGGTGACAAGCACGAAGGTCTAGCGGCAGAGGGCCATAGCGGCTAGCCGGTGGGCCCGCGGTGTTGGATTTTCCTTTTTATTTTCTTTTCACAAGTACTGTTTTGCCGTGAGAGGTATGCCGGTGGCAACTCACGGCAACTCCTTTACTGTGAGTGAACCGGGCTTTGCCGTGAGGAACCAGGTCACGGCAAAGAGCCCGTTTCCGATAGTGTTGATTACATAACATGTGAATAAATGCATGCACAATAAGCAGAGGTCAGAGGAATGGATGAGACTTGAGAGGGATGGCGGGTGAACTCAAGGAGGAAGTGCGCCTGTTCTCAAAAAAGAAAGGAGGAAGTGCGCCGGATGTTTAGTGCTGACAGAGTGAAGAGTATCTTGGCCCCCTAAGTGGGTTTTGGTAATTTAATGACACACGGTTAAGTGGCTAATGTTTTATCTAGTGTACGAGCAGGAATTAAAATTGTATTGTGGCATCATGTGTTATTCATCGACTATGCAAAAAGGAAGTGATGCTACAAAGGGTTCCTATGAAGGCTTATTTATTTTATATTTTGAATTTGAGTCCTAGGAACGCCGTACTATAAAGAGGGACAGGAAATGTATCTTCTAAGAGTTGAAAAGGTGCTCTAGTTGTCAAAACAAAACCTATGAGAGACACCTTTGCACCAACACGTTCACGGGGTTAACTTCTTGGGTGCTGACCTTGGAAGTACGGAATCTCCGGAGTTTTCCCAGAGTCTCCGGACTTCCCAGAGTTTCCGAGGTTTTCCCGGATATTCTGGGTCTTAGAGCTGTAACGGCTCTTTTCTGTGTGAGGGGGTATAAAAGCCCCCTCCACCCTTTCCCCTCTCTCTTTCTTGCCCATTTCGACCTGCAACACTCAGAACTCATTCACTCCTCTCCTTTACTCCCCTTGGCCTTGGTTTGGTGAGATTTGTTGGGGATTTAAGGAGGGATTGAGAGCAAGAGCTTAGAGAGTGCTAGTGAGCTGATTTCCCATCTCTAGAGCACCTCATTCTTCGCTTGGTTGGCACATTTTGTGTTCGTTACTCTTGGAGCCTTGAGCTCCTAGCCGGCTAGGTGTTGCCTTGGAGCATCCAAAGGTTTGTGGCTGCCCAAGGAAGTTTGTATTACCCCGAAATTGAGTAAGTAACTCTAGCTTGATCTTTGTGGTCGCTAGAGGGAGGAAAGTGACCTAGGTGTAAAGGTCCACCCTTTGTGGGTTTCTCAACGGAGACGTAGACCTCAAGGTGTGAGGTTGAATTCCGGTAACAAATCCTTGTGTCTCTATTGTGTTTGTTACTCTTGTTGTATGCTTGTATATCTCTTGAGCTCATTTCTAGGATTTGGTGCCGATCTACTCCGTGTTGAGGTTTCTGTAGGTTCTAGGTGGAGAAACAGGCTTGTCTCATCCCATTGCATAACCTATTTTCGTAGATCTATGTTTGAGCAAGTTTGGTTTCAGTCGATTTAAATCCTCTCTCGCAGGCCCGGACAATCCGGACATTTTCTCGGATTCTCCGGATTTCCCGGTGTATCCGGAATAATATCCGAAAACTCCGGACCTGGTCTAACAGCTAGTTGAAAAGTGTGTAAATTTCAGATTCGACTATTCACCCCCCTTCTAGTCGACATCTTGATCCTTTCAATTGGTATCAGAGCCAAGTGCTCCAAATCTGAAGTTTAACCGCTTGGAGTCAAGACGATATTGGACCCAAATGCTCAACCTCCACCTCTTCCCGAAGGAGGAGACATCACCAACAATGTTGGTGGTACACCTCCCGTTCTACCTCAAGGAGCTGATGCCAGTGGAGCAAGCACAAGCCATCATGCACATGGAGATGGTGTGGAGTCCTCAGATAGTGAGGATGAAGAGTTTGATGATGCAAGTTCAACTCGCTCCGCTCGACGCCCGTCATCATCAAGGGATTACACTAGAACCTCTTTCGATTACTCTCGTTTATCTTTTAACCATCCATCGGGTTCTAGCCACATTGGGAAGATACCCCAATTTGATGGAACCGGCTATTCCAAGTGGAAGAACTCGATGGAGGAGTATTTGATGGTGGTAAATCCCGCACTTTGGACTATTGTGAACAGGGGTATTACATTTCCTAGTGGTGATGCAACACTAACTCAAGATCAAGCCAATGAGATACAAAGAAACTATCAAGCCATTCGCATCATCAAGAGTTCACTCACGTCCGAAGAATATGACAAGGTGGACGGGTTGAAGTCCGCCAAGGAAGTGTGGGACACCTTGTTCATCAACCATGAAGGAACAAAGCAAGTGAGAGAAGGAAGAATCCGTGCCTTAGAAAGTGAGCTCAACTGCTTTGTTATCAAGGAAGATGAATCTCCACAAGACATGTACAACCGCTTGAATAAGATCATCAACAAGATCAAGTCCCTTGGAAGCACAAGATGGGGAAGAAGAGAAGTGGTTGATAAGATCCTCTCCGCTTACATGGCTAGGGATGTCCAACTCCCAACACTTATAAGAGAAAAGACAGGCTTCAACAAGTTCACTCCGACGGATGTGATTGGAAGAATTGAAGAACATCTTATCACCGTCAAAGAGTCAAAGCTTTCACAAGAAATGTCCAAGATGCATGAGCAACTTGAGAAGAACAAGGGGTTGGCCCTCAAGGCATCTAGCAAGGAGAAGAAATCAAGTTCATCAACCTCTAAGGCTGTGGTCAAGGAAGATAGTGATGAAGATAGTGATGAGAACATGGCTCCCGAACAAATGGCACTCTTCATTAGAAAGTTCAACAAAGTGATAAAGAAGAGTGGCTTCCTCAACAAGAACAAAGACAAAGACAAGGTCAAGACCAAGAGGACTTCCAAGAGGTCATGCTTTGGGTGTGGCAAGGAGGGTCAGTTCATTGCGGAGTGTCCCAACATCAAAGTGAGAAGAAGGGACACCAACAAGAATGACAAGAACAAGAAGAAGGAAGTTGGTGAAGCACACTTGGGTGAAGAGTGGGACTCAAATGAAGATAGCTCCGACTCCGATGATGAAGTGGGACTTGCCACTATATCTATTGGGGAACCAATCAACAAGTCATCACTCTTTGGAGATCTCACCGATGATGAATATGACTTCACCCACACATGCCTCATGGCTAGGGGCTCTAAGGTAGACACTCCTTGTGACGCCCCAGGTTTTTAAATTAAGGTTATTTGACGCTAATGACCTAGTTAATCCAGTCAAACACGTTGACTTTGGTCAAACATTGGTCAACGCTTGGCCAAACCCTAGCTAAAACCCTAGTCAAACCCTTTGACACTCCTAGTCCTTCTAGAACTTTTTCCGCGTTCTCCAGATTTCACCTAAACACTTCATTTTCTCCCAATATAAAAGTTGTCCGGTTTTTCGAGGGACACAACTTTCATGTTGGGTGGCATTTGAAATTTGGAGTGGAAAATTGTGTAAAACTGTGGTCAACGCCAGCAGCTCCTGTTCACCAGCACCATGAAAATTTCAAAGTTTGCCAGCAGTTTATGTGAAATCCGTTGAGCAAAACACCATCGAGCCTTTGTAAAAGTTGTAGAGGGTAGCTTGATCTGCAACTTTGCTATAAACACCTTAGTGCACTTTAGTTCCAATCTTGGGAGAAAATCGTGGTCAAAACGGCCTAAACTGAATTGAACCGACGCTGGAACGACGCGCGCGCGATGTCGCCGGCGCCACGTCGGCCGCCGCCGTACGCGCACGCCGAGGCAGGCTGGCGTCCATCGGTCTGAGTGCTGTGCTCAGGTTCCTGTGCTTGACGTGGGTGGACCCCTGGCCGGTGCCACGCGCCACGCCCTCATGCGCCGACCGGCCGCACCGCCTCGCGCCATTGGTCATCCGCGCCGCCGCACGTCGCCGCCCGTCCTCGCCCATACCGCGACTTGCCGACGACTTGACGTGCGCGTTGCCGCCTCTCCAGCTCGCCCCACGCCTATAAAAGGCCACCTTCTTTTCTCTTACGTAGGAGCACGCACTGCTGCCGCTCCCCTGGCTTCCGCCGCGCGCCATTGAAGCCACCTTGGTGAGCTCCCTTTCTCGCTCACTCCCTCAACCGCCTAACCCCTCGAGCAGCTTCCCTAGACCTCGTAGGAGCTTCCCCGCTCATTTATTGTTGAGCACCGCCGCGCTCCCCGCCGGAGTTCGAGCTGAGGCGGATGCGCCACCTCTGCGCCGCCGCTGGAGCTCGTCAGAGCTTTCTCCGAGCCTGCTACCGCCTCCAATAGCCCCACGGTGATCTCAATCTCCCTCCCGCGCCGTTGGTTTGCCAACTCCGGTGACCCCTCGCCGGCGGCGAGCTCCCCTGCGCCGCCGGGGACCCCTGTGCATCGATTGCATTCTTGTGGGGACTTTAGAGTAAAAGCCAAGGTCACGGTTGTGAATTTCCCAAAAGTTTCCAGGGACCCCCTTTTAAAATAGATTCTACCCTTTTTCAACCCTTTTGACCAGAGCTTGTAAAATCCGTAGAAATTCAAGGAAAAATCAGAAAAATGCAAAACCAATTTTGTTGGTTTCCATGAGACTAAATCTACAACTTTGGTAAAGCATAACCATACTTTTGTATGATATTTTTTGCATGAAAAATTGAAATCAGTTTACCCTAGATCTGTTGTAGTTCAAAATATACACGTGATCATGAGCTGATTTTTGGATATGTTGTGCGTTCTGACATGTGTAGGCTCCACACATTAATTTGAATAAAGTTGATGAGTAAATCTTTTAATATGATTTATCTTGTATTTATGATGAATCTGCCTAAATGATTTTTGTAGCCAAAAATAAATATATTTTTGTTCCCAACTTCTGGCTATTATCTTGTTATGCTTTAATGCACCTCTGGTGAATTAATCATGATTTTATAACTGTTACAATTATTTATTCTTGTTTTATGCTTAGTTTTATAAGTAATTGCATAGCTCAAGATATATAATAGCCCTAGATGTATATATTGGTTTCTTAGCCTTGTTTTGGACCAGAGAATCAGTGAGAGAAAGTTTGGATCCAAAAGTTGTTTATTTATTTTTGTATGCTTTTATCTCATTTGTGGTAGCTAGAAATGTTATTTGTGGTATATTTATTTTCATAGCTCAAATATGTGTGCTTGCTGGTTCAGTGGCTTGAAGTAGAGTTGTGAGCTCAGTGAGCACCACCCATGGCTTTTTATAAATTATTTTGATGAATAAAAGTGGAGAAGTCATTTTGCACTTAATAATAAGTTTAATTGGAAAACCATCCCTTCTATCTTTATGAACCCTATGGATGTGTTGTGGAAATGGTTTAAGAGTTGAAAACCACCCCCTTGCTGTTTGTGCAAATAAATAAATAAATTATTTAAATATGTACACAATCACTATAAAGAGAATAATAAATAATAAAGCCTTCATAATATTCCTTAAAGGGAAGAGTATGATGAAAATAAATTGTCAAGGTGAATATGGTCAACCATGGGCTCATTATTGTCTTTTGTTGCTGTTTTCAATTAAATTAAATTAAATTCGTCACTAATTATTGCATATGTATCCTCCGTGTAGAAGTTCCCGACGGTAGCTACACGCTCGTACCGGCTGATGAGGACGAGGGAGCAGGAGGAGAAGTGCACTACGTGTCCGTAGATCAAGACCCGGACCAAAGTCCGGAAGTTTGTTTGACTGCTTGTGCTGACGAAGGCAAGCCCCGGTTTAAACATTAACCTATGTGTTTCTTTTAAGCTTCTGAATTTATCATTGCTTATCTATGTGCATTTAAGTTTAGGAGTTGAATTGAAACCCTAGTTGCATGATCCCTAAGTACCTATGATCTTTTACTAGCATGCTAGGTCGCTAGTTGCTATGCTCTAAGGATCCGGTACAAGTCGAGTGATGTTCGTCACTCGCGAGAATAGGATCTCCTTTATGGAATCACCATATTGATTAATTGATTGCTCATGTGGTAAGAGCATGGGATTTGGGCTCCGGTCCAGTGGCTTCGTTGGTTAAGTGTTTGAACGTACTAAGCACTTGTCAGAAATGGGCACGGTAAGCCTAGTACCTAAATGAGGCGGTGCGGGAACTTTGCGCTACTAATCTTAGGGTTGCGGCCCCGGGCTCGCCACCTGAGTGCATGCGTGAGGCTGGGTGACCTTGGTGGCGTAGACTAGTAAACCTTGTACTTAAGACTGTAACATCTGATCCCAATCCGAGGAATGACGGGAACCGCCTGGTTGGTGAACTCTTAGTGAGGGCACCTCCCATGTGTTTAGGTCTACCTTGCAAGGTTTAAATCAATCGATTGTCGGCCTCTCACCGTTATCTGAGACTACTTAATCTACTGGCCATGATATCCCTTTATGATAGAACTTTGTGAATATTGTTATTTGATTAATTGTATTGTACAACTCATGATTGCAATAGTTGCTTATATAGTAATGATTACTTCTACTAGAACTTGAGCTAAAAGGTGAAAGTAAGGATTCACTACTTAGTAGTTTTTTTGGCAAAAACAAACCCACTAGCCAAAAGCCTTGTATGATTAGAGGTAAAGTCTTTTATTTTAGACGGGTAAGCCTTGCTGAGTATTAGTATACTCAGTCTTGCTATTTAAATGTTGTTTCCAGGTAATGCATGCAATGATGTGTGGCCTGGAGAAATTCCACCCGGCTGGGAGCTGGAATGGGTGGATGATGATGAATGATTGCATCATGGACGGCCTCCTATGATGCTTATCGTGCCGTTTAGTTAATTCCGCTGTTTTAATAAACTCTGAACCATTTACTTTCATGTCAAGAACCATGGTTTGTAATAATGGACCCTACGGGGAAGATTTGCTTTAATGTGTAAGGTACTCTGGACTCTACTTCGTGGGAGTTTTAATGTATACGTTTCGATCCTCTGTGTGTGTTTCAAGTGATTTACCGGGCTATGACCCGGCAACACTCAACGGGATGATTCTTTATTATCGCTTAATGACCAAATGGAGTGGTTTAGGCGATAGTACGGAATTATCTCGGATGGGGTTGTTACACTCCTACCTTGCCTCTAGATGATGATAGTGAAAGTGATCTTGAATTTGAAAAAATAATAAATGGTTTTGGTAAAAAGGCAACTAAGAAAATCATGTTTCTAATGAAAGAAATAGAGAATAGAGATGGGACTCTAGAGGTGCAAGAAGAACTTTTTAGACTTGAGCGAGAGAAAACCATTGCCCTTGAGAATGCCCTTGTAATTGAAAAGAAGGGTTTCAAGGTATAAGAGGACTTGCTTAAGGAAAAGGAGCTAGAAATTCTTAGCCTCAAGAAATCCCAAGCTAAAGAGGAGTTGATAGTAGATGAATTAACTAGGGAATCTTTCCTAGCTAAGGATGCTTGCAATAGACTTGGGGGTGAAAAGCTTGAACTTCAAAAGAGCTTTGAAAGCTTAAGGACTAGTCACATAGCACTTGAAGTTCAACTTGACAATCTCAAGAATAGTGCTACAACAACCTCTAATGATGCTCTCTCTAACTCTAAAGCCTCAACAAGTAATGGTTGTTCTCGGTGTTATAAAATTGATTTAAATGCTTGTGCTACTAACATTGCCAAGATGAATGCTATGAAGAAGGAAATTGCTAGGTTGTCAAACTCCCTCATTGATGAGAAAAAGAAAGAACCAAAGAGAGGTGAGTTTGAGAGCCATACCAAAGGTTTTGGGTCAAGCTACATGAAGAAGTTTGGCTTTATGGATGGGAAGGGTCTAGGTAAGCAAGAACAAGGTACAAAGGACACCATCCCATTCATCAAGAACCACACTCGAGGTGTGGGCACAAAGAATGTGGTGCATGACATGAAGCAATTGGGTGCCAAGAACTATGACAAGCAAGTCAAATACAACACTCCAATCAAGTTCAAGAGCAGTCAAGACACAACACATGCACCACAAGCAAAGGCAAAGGCTATTCCAATCAAGTCAAACAAAAATCCCAAGCCACATGCCTCACAAGATAACTTCTATGCCGACTATGTGTTGACTTGGGACCACAAGGGTAAGGTGGTTGCCAAGTATGTGGGACCCCGCACAAAAGGAACATTGGTCAAAAGGAATGTGTGGGTACCCAAGGTTCTTGTGACTAACGCTCTAGGACCCAAACCTACTTGGGTACCTAAAACAAAAGCATAATTTGTTTTGTATGCATACTCCTCCGGTGGATCCAAATGAGTGATTGATAGTGGATGCACAAATCATATGACCGGAGAGAAGAAGATGTTTTCCTCTTGTGACATGATTGAAAATCCTACGGAAAGAATTGCCTTTGGAGGCAATGGTGGAGGAACGGTTGTTGGTCTTGGTAAAATTGCTATCTCAATCAATCATTCAATTTCCGATGTTTATTTGGTTGAATCTTTAGACTACAATTTGTTGTCTGTTTCGCAACTTTGTGAGATGGGCTACAATTGTTTGTTCACCAATGAGGGTGTGACCGTCTTTAGAAGGGGTGACGACTCCGTTGCCTTTAAGGGTGAACTCAAGGGAAGGCTTTACTTGGTGGATTTCACATCGGATAAAGCCCAACTTGATACATGCTTATTGGCAAAGTCTAGCTTGAGTTGGCTTTGGCATCGCCGGCTAGCTCACGTTGGGATGAACAATCTCAATAAGCTTCTAAAGGGGGAACACATCCTATGACTAACAAACGTTCATTTTGAGAAAAATAGAATTTGTAGTGCTTGTCAAGCCGGAAAGCAAGTTGGTGCTTCTCACCCCATCAAGAACGTACTTACCACTACAAGGCCATTGGAACTACTTCACATGGATATATTTGGTCCCGTGGCTTATGTTAGCATTGGGGGAAACAAGTATGGTTTTGTCATTGTTGATGACTACTCTCGGTACACTTGGGTTTTCTTTATGAAAGACAAGAGCAAGGTTCATGAAATATTCAAGAAGTTTGCCACAAGAGCCCAAAATGAGTTTGAAGTGAAGATCAAGAGAGTAAGAAGTGACAATGGCACCGAGTTCAAGAACACCAACATTGAAGAGGATCTTGATGAAGAAGGCATTGGTCATGAGCTCTCCGTCCCATACACTCCACAACAAAATAGGATAGTGGAGAGGAAGAATAGAACTCTCATTGAAGCCGCAAGAACCATGCTTGATGAGTACAAGACTTCGGATAGTTTTTGGGCAGAAGCAATCCACACGGCTTGTCATGATATCAACCGATTGTATCTTCACAAGCTTCGTCACAAAATCGCCTATGAACTACTTACCGGTAAAAAGCCTAACGTGTCTTACTTTAGAGTTTTTGGTTGTGAGTGCTTCATTCTTAACAAGAAGCCCAAAAGCTCTAATTTTGCACTTAAAGTTGATGAAGATATTTTCCTTGGTTATGCCTCAAACGCTCATAGCTATCGTGTCCTCAACAAAACCACCGGTTGTGTTGATGTCACATGTGACGTGACATTTGATGAATCTAATGACTCTCAAGTGGAGCAAGTTGATGAATTGTGTGTAGGCAAGGAAATACCTGCTGTAAAGGCTATAAAGAAGATGGCCATTGGAGAAGTCAAGCCTCAAGAAGAAGATGATGAGGACTGCGAGATCATAGAAGAATCACCAAGTGCAACTCCCGCTGCGAACCTCGGAGAGTTCGGAGAAAAACCCGGAGAATCCGGGATTCCCGGAAACTCCGGAGAAATCTCCAGAAACTCCGGATCCTTTGCTGGTGACTCTCAAGGCAGTCAAGAAAATGAGGATTTGATTCAACAAGAAGCCTCCAACCCACATCCAAGAGTTCGTCAAAGTGTTCAAAGAGATCATCCCATTGACAACATTCTTGGAAGCATTCGTAGAGGGGTAACAACTTGTTCAAGATTAGCAAATTTTTGTGAACATTACTCGTTCGTTTCTATGTTGGAGCCTCTCAAGGTTGAAGAAGCACTTGAGGATGCTGATTGGGTAATGGCCATGCAAGAAGAACTCAACAACTTCACTCGGAATGAAGTCTGGTCCTTGGTAGAACGCCCCAAGCAAAATGTGATAGGTACAAAATGGGTCTTCTGCAACAAACAAGATGAGAATGGCGTGGTGACCAAGAACAAAGCAAGATTGGTGGCAAAAGGGTACACTCAAGTAGAAGGCTTAGACTTCGGAAAGACCTATGCACCGGTGGCAAGGCTTGAAGCAATCTGTATACTCTTAGCCTTTGCCACACATCACAACTTCAAGTTACATCAAATGGATGTCAAGAGTGCTTTCTTGAATGGCCCAATCTCTGAAGAGTCTATGTTGAACAACCACTGGGCTTTGAAGATCCTCAATTCTCGAACCACGTCTACAAGCTCCATAAGGCGCTCTATGGGCTCAAGCAAGCCCCACGAGCATGGTATGAATGCCTTAAGGAATTTCTCTTAAAAGAAAGGTTTTGAAATAGGCAAAGCCGATCCTACTCTCTTCACTCGTAAACAAGACAATGATTTGTTTGTGTGCCAAATATATGTCGATGACATTATATTTGGTTCTACTAACCAAATTTGGGTTGATGAGTTTAGTAGGATTATGACCAAAAGATTTGAGATGTTTATGATGGGAGAGTTGAAGTTCTTTCTTGGATTTCAAATCAAGCAACTCAAAGAAGGCACCTTCATAAGTCAAACCAAGTACACCAATGATATGCTCAAGAAGTTTGATATGAACAATGCCAAGCCCATCAAAACACCTATGCCATCAAATGGACATCTTGACCTAAATGAGGAAGGTAAAAGTGTCGATCAAAAGGTATATCGCTCCATGATTGGTTCTTTGCTTTACCTTTGTGCATCTAGGCTCGATATCATGCTTAGTGTGTGCATGTGTGCAAGGTTTCAAGCTAATCCTAAGGAGTGTCATCTAATGGCCGTTAAGAGAATCTTCAGATACTTGTGTATACTCCTAACCTTGGTTTGTGGTATCCTAAGGGCTCCACTTTCGATCTACTTGGCTACTCCAATTCGGATTATGCCGGTTGCAAAGTAGATAGGAAGAGTACATCCGGGACTTGCCAATTCCTTGGAAGGTCCTTGGTGTCTTGGAGTTCTAAGAAACAAAATTCCGTTACCCTTTCCACCGCCGAGGCCGAGTATGTTGCAGCCGGTGCTTGTTGTGCTCAACTACTTTGGATGAGGCTCACTTTGAGAGACTTTGGTTGTAAGTTTAGCAAGGTGCCATTGTTGTGTGACAATGAGAGTGCCATCAAGCTAGCTAACAACCTGTTGGCGGTCGATTTCCGTCAATCAAGAACACTTGTTATGTTATGGTTTGAACTTCATTTTGGAACTAACCCGCCACTAGGCATACTAATGATATAACAAGTTCACCGTTGGATGTGCATTTTGGAGTATAGTGTTTTTGCAGGAATTCACGTATTAAATGAGAAAAGATGCAACTAGTTCGGAGAATGTTTTGCAAGTCAATCAAGGAGCTCCGACCATGTGTGAACTTGCCTCCAAAGGTGGTAAGGACCAATGTGCTTGAATGGAGAACTCCCGAGGACCGAGATGAAAAGATTGGAAGTTCATGCATAGAGATCCCTCAACTTGGTCGCGGAGATAACGACGTCCAAAGTCCACAATTGAAGGGGCAATGATCCAAAATGCAACAGATGGAGCGTGGAGCAAACTGGGCTGAAACCGAGCCCAGAAAGGCCCAGGCTGTCCGGCCCATGCCGACTGGCCCAGCCCATTCTGGTGTCGGTTCGCGCCCCCCTTTCTTCGGTGTTAAGTATGTGGAACCCTAATCGCGTGGGCAAGCCGCCATTCGCCAGAGACGCCATCTAGTTCCTCAGAGCCGCCAAGGAAGAGAAGATCGACTACGAGAAAGACTCTTGGGGGAGGACACTCGAGAGAGATCATCGCCAAGCCCAAGGGAGGTCGCCACGAGGAAGGAGGACGCCAAGAGCTTGCCACGGTGCCGCCGGAGTTGAAGGACAACAAGGATCCATCTTCATCGGAGGCATCCACCATCTCAACGGTGCCATGCCTAGCGCCATGATGGGGTAAAGTCTTTCGTTTGTCCATGGAGTTGTAACGGAACTTGAAGTGTAGTCACCTATCTTGTTTGGATCATATGTCTATCATACCTTTTGTTGATGATGCTTAATGTTTAAGGCTAGCTACCATGCTTTCGGGGTTGCTCCCGTAGATCGCGTCAACATACCATGTTCATTAGGGTTAGTACTGATTACCTTCACATAGTGACATGTACGAGGGAAGGGAAACGTCTAATCCTTGATCACACACTTAGATAGATTGGATCGGGGGTTAATAATGTTTTGGTTGATTGCATCTTCAAGTGCCTAGACTCCATGGGCATACGTTCTTCATACTTGTGCACCTTTCATCTCTCTTTAACGTAATATTAGGGTTAGTTTGTCTTTACTTTATAGATTAATCTTTCTATCATAAGTCTTCAATCAACTAGATTAGTGTTAGGTTAAACGCTAGTAATCCCCTTGCTCCTTGGGTTGACAAGAACCTTGGGATCTACCGTAGGTGAAGAAGGGCATAGGAGATCCGTACGCTTGCAGATCGAAACATCATACGAGTTTCACCTATCAACGCAACCCCGTAAACCACTCAAGAACAAAGCACATAGACATAAGACACTATTTCTTGAGAGACCACGAAGCCAAAGGAGATATCGCTTTAAGTCATGTGAGCACCGATAAGCAACTAGCCGATATCTTCACAAAGCCTCTTGATGAACTAATGTTTTATGCTTTGAGGAGTGAACTAAATATCTTGAATTCTCGTAACTTGGCTTGAGATCATGCATGTATTTGAGTGACCTAGAATAGGACTCTTGAAAAGAAAAAGATTTGCAAAAACTTGTGTTGTTTTGTTTTAAAATATTTGGATCTTATATTGGTACAACACTTGGACTATTGTTCTCATTGCTTGATTGTGGCTAGTCTCAAGTGTTGATACTGCTCAGGCTCACATATATTACATGTATAGTCATCCAAATCTATCCCAAATCAAATTCTTTGCAAATCTTCTCGCTGGGTCTCAGGGGGAGCGGAAACTCCGCACTTTTCCCGGAAAGTCCGGGTTTCCCAGAGACTCCGGGTTTTGCCCGGATACTCCAGATCTTTAGGGTATAAATACCCTTTCACTGCGGTCATTTCTTCTTTTATATTCTTACCGCGTTGACCGGACGCCTCCCTCTCTCCCGTCGCTCTCACCTCTCCCACCATCGCCCCTTAGGCGATTTTCAAATCCACCTGGCCAAATCGAGTGAGAGTGAGGATTTGAAGGCTCCAAGGGGTGGAGAGCAAGGATCTATAATGCATTTGAGGATTTGAAGCTTCTCCCCCTCTCTCCCATAAGGTATCTCATGAGGACCTAACCCGATCTATCTCCCTACTCGTTTTCTTTCGGTATCCTCTTAGGGAATAGTTGGAATAGGCTCTATAGGCTCTAGATCTGCAATATCTCTAGATTTCCCTGGTTGATTTGTGCAGCATTGCAAATTAGGGTTTCGGCTGTGAAACCCGGAAACTCCGGAAAATTCAAGCCTAGAATCTCCGGACTTCCCGGAATCTCTGGACTTTTTCCCGGAGTCTTCGAGGTTCACACTGAAACCACAGGTTGCAGTGCTTTGCGTCTCTTCTACTTCAATTCTCTCATGTCCATATCCTTCCATTTCTTCAGATCATGAGGGTGAAGGTCAAGCGTGACACAGGTGAACCCGCTGCTCAAAGGCGGACAAAGGCAAGGCATGACCCCACTTCTCTAAGGATTGTGCAAGAGGCCTTGGGACAAGAGTCCTCTCAGCGTAGTGCCAGGCCAAGAAGGGTTGATCCTCCTCCTACCTATGCTGAGGGCAGTGGTGAGGAAGAAGAGATTGAGGAGGAAGATGGGACTGAAAGTGATGATGATGAGGTTGAGGATGACACTTATGAGCAGCCCCCCGAGCCTCCCCGCCGCTATGGAAAGGGGCCTGCAAAAGAGAAACCCCACTATAAACCTCATCCCAAGAAGAGTCACAAAGCCCCTTACATCCAACAAAGCCGACCGGTTGAGCGTCCACCTCTAAAGCACAAGCAAGGCATAACAGCCCACATCTGCCCTAAAACACCCCCAAGGCTCATCCCCACTCTCCCACAAAATGTCCAAGTGGTGAAGACACCCATCATTCTTAGAGAGCCCGGATCGGTCCTTGGTTTTGCAAAGGATATGTTCCGTGACTACTCCAAAAATGCTCTTGCAGTTAGAGAGCAAAGAGAAGAGAATGTGTATCGCTATCTCAAGGGTGAAGGGCTAGAGGCAAGGTGTTGGTGTGATTTCCATAGGGACTTCTACCAAACCGTCATTCGGAATCCTAAGTTGGCTGCCAAGAATGTCATGCCAATTGTGAAGATGAGGTACATTGATTGGAAGTACTATGAGGACCTCAAACAATACCGTGTTCAATTCCGTGATTGAAAAGTGCAAGGAGGTTATGACATCATGGGGTTTCGCTACAATTGGAACAAGGAGATTCTAGCACAATTCCATTGCTCCTACTTCTACAACCCCTATGACAACACCATCACATGGACTACTCAAGGCAACAAGTGCACCATTGACTACATGACATTCTCTAGATTGTTGGAACTTGGCTCCAAAGATGAAGACCCGCACTCTAATTCACAATGAGAACAAGTACAAGCCAAGGGACCTCACCTACATGTTCCCAAGTCGTGCCTTAGCCATTGAGGGAAAAGCAGATCAACTCCTTCCCTACTACTACTATCTCAATCAATTCTTCCGAGCCACCATTGATCCTAAACAAGGAGATGCTACAGCTCTTAGGTACTTTGCTCTCAATCTCCTCAATAGGATGGCACCGGATGAAGAAGGGTTTTGCATCTTTGACTTTATATGGAATGAGCTAAGGAGGGCTATCAATGATCCCATGAAGTATCTACCCTATGCTCCTTATCTCATGTATATGATTGAGAGAGTCACAAATGTTCGCTGTCCCAAGGATGTGGTCCATGAGCCTTTTCGTCACCTCCGTGATCGAGCCAAGAAAGCTTCCAAGCCTCCCAAAGCTCCTAGGTATGTTGGCTCCTCTAGTGCAGCTCCTCGCCATGATGACAGTCCAGCTGCTCCCTCTCCACCTAGGCCTCCCCGTCGACACCGTGGTTCCATGATCAAAAGGGTCCTCAAGAGCATATTCAACATGTGCAAGACCATGGCTACGGAAACAAATGAGAACTGTCGGGACATCATTGAGATCAAGTCTCATCTTGGCCTCCCCACTAACCCCTACCGTGAGTTTCCCACTTTTGATGATCCTTTTGCCGAGTGGGATGCTCAAGATGAGGAAGAAAGGCAAGAAGAAGAAGAGGAGGAGGAGGACAACAACAACAACAACAACAACAACAACGAAGAGGAGGACGACGAGGCGTCCGAGTGATCGAGCTGCTGCCCTACTTCCTTTTTGGCGCTTGATGCCAAAGGGGGAGTGAACATTTATCTATCTTTAAGTGTTGAACTTCATGGATTTGAATTTGGAACAATGGCTTGCAATAACTCTTAATTCATATGCGTGTAAGACTATGTGAGCTTGAGACTTATGTTTGAGTGCTTCTGGTTGATTTCTCAGTTTTTACATTCTAAGGATGCATATATGTTAGATTGAAAATTTCTTGATGGCTGTTATTTTCACTGGTGCTCAGAAATCCCGGAGATTCCGGACTTTTTCCCGGAGTTTCTGGATTTTTCGGAGATTCCGGGTCTGGCCCGGATATTCCGGACTTCTGAGCACCAAATTCCTTTTGCTCCCTGTTGAGTGCATGAACTATCATATTCATTTCACTAATTACTTGTTGCACATCACAAGCACCCCACTATAGTAATACTCTCATGTTTTCTTTCCTTGTGCAAAGTTTGGTCCTAAAACGACCATTGATATTCAAAATCAATATGCACATATTAAGGGGGAGTATTACAAATTGTCTTTCAATACTCATTGATTATCTCTTGTTAGACTTAAATGTGTTGTCATCAATCACCAAAAAGGGGGAGATTGAAGAGTATCTTGGCCCCCTAAGTGGGTTTTGGTGATTTAATGACACACGGTTAAGTGGCTAATGTTTTATCTAGTGTATGAGCAGGAATTAAAATTATATTGTGGCATCATGTGTTATTCATCGACTATGCAAAAGGAAGTGATGCTACAAAGGGTTCCTATGAAGGCTTATTTATTTTATATTTTGAATTTGAGTCCTAGGAACGCCGTACTATAAAGAGGGACAGGAAATGTATCTTCCAAGAGTTGAAAAGGTCCTCTAGTTGTCAAAACAAAACCTATGAGAGACACCTTTGCACCAACAGGTTCACGGGGCTAACTTCTTGGGTGCTGACCTTGGAAGTCCGAAATCTCCGGAGTTTTCCTGGAGTCTCCGGACTTCCCGGAGTTTCCGGGGTTTTCCCGGATATTCTGGGTCTTAGAGCTGTAACGGCTCTTTTCTGTGTGAGGGGGTATAAAAGCCCCCTCCACCCTTTCCCCTCTCTCTTTCTTACCCATTTCGACCTGCAATACTCAGAACTCATTCACTCCTCTCCTTTACTCCCCTTGGCCTTAGTTTGGTGAGATTTGTTGGGGATTTAAGGAGGGATTGAGAGCAAGAGCTTGGAGAGTGCTAGTGAGCTGATTTTCCATCTCTAGAGCACCTCGTTCTTCGCTTGGTTGGCACATTTCGTGTTCGTTACTCTTGGAGCCTTGAGCTCCTAGCCGGCTAGGTGTTGCCTTGGAGCATCCAAAGGTTTGTGGCTGCCCAAGGAAGTTTGTATTACCCCAAAATTGAGTAAGTAACTCTAGCTTGATCTTTGTGGTCGCTAGAGGGAGGAAAGTGACTTAGGTGTAAAGGTCCACCCTTTGTGGGTTCCTCAACGGAGACGTAGACCTTAAGGTGTGAGGTTGAACTCCGGTAACAAATCCTTGTGTCTCTATTGTGTTTGTTGCTTTTGTTGTATGCTTGTATATCTCTTGAGCTCATTTCTAGGGTTTGGTGCCGATCTACTCCGTGTTGAGGTTTCTGCAGGTTCTAGGTGGAGAAACAGGCTTGTCTCATCCCATTGCATAACCTATTTTCGTAGATCTATGTTTGAGCAAGTTTGATTTTAGTCGATTTGAATCCCCTCTTGCAGGCCCAGACAATCCGGACATTTCCCCGGATTCTCCGGATTTCCCGGAGTATCCGGAAAAATATCCGAAAACTCCGGACCTGGTCTAACAGCTGGTTGAAAAGTGTGTAAATTTCAGGTTCGACTATTCAAACCCCCCCTCTATTCGACATCTTGATCCTTTAACAGAGCCATGAGCATGCCTGGCCTGGTGAACCTGGTGGATGAACTCGAACGCCTTGTCATAGATAACCATTTCCGCGAGGAGATCAAGGCGGCACTACACTGCATACACAGTGAGGGGCTAGATGTTGGCATGTCCAACGACCTGCATATCGTCGCCCTTCGATTTTGTCTGCTACGGAAATATGGCTTTTGGGTATCAATCTAAGTTACATATACAAAGCTAAACTAAGCAATCAATCAATTTTTATAGATAATTAATGGGAACGTATCAGGTGGAAACCACCCCACTCATGGAAACTATAGAAACTATGATCTCCACCACCCGATCTAGATCTGATGGCTAAAAAGCAGAGGTCGTGGCAATTTTCAAATACACGCCCGCCGGCCCCCTTCTGTCCTGTGAATCTTGCAATTAGCGCCCTAATCACCGCGGACCCCTAATCCCCGCCGCCCCCTAATTTCCCAGCGCCTCTACGGAACCCGCGAGGCCGCGACCGCGAGTTCCCGCCGCCACGGAGTCGTGGCACCGACACCCCCTCGCCGGGCGGCCGTCCCTTCTGCGTCGCCGAGCCGCCACATCGCCAGGCCGCCACCCAATCGCCGGGCCACCACCCCATCGCCGGGCGGGTGGGCGCCACCTCCCAGCGACGGGCGGGCGCCACCTTCGAGCATCAGCGGCCCCTCGGTAGCGCCGCTGCCCCTTCCCAGGAGGGACACGAGAGGACGGCGACGGAACGAAGAGCATCAAGGGAAGGAAGGGCGCGTCCTGGAGATTCTGACCCAGCGCCGTGTGCTGCTTGCTGCTGTTGCCTGTGCTACTGTCTGTGAATGTCTGAGTTTGTGTAATGACAAGAATGGTAATGTCAATTGTGCCTAGTTCATGCCTTTGACATGCAGGATCACCAATTGTGCCGAGATCATGCCCTTGACCTGCAGGATCAGCAATTGGTTGAGTTATGTGTTGCTGTCTACTACTGTAAAAAATGGCTGCAAATGTAATGAACTTGTGTTCAGCATGAAAATGAAAAAAATGGTGTTCATCTTTTGAATTGTGTGTGAAATTGTTATGATGTTTCAAATGAAGGGAGTGCATGCTGCATGAGTATTTCCTTGCATGCAGTTTAAGGATTTACATGACTCAGATAAAAAAAACAGTATGATGCATAAACTGGACAGTCCATATGTTTCACAACACCTTGAATCCTTCCTCCCACATTCATCTTTGATCTCTTTAACTCATGCCCAGATAATGAGGAATTATCATTTTGTGAATATTGAAAATGAACATTAATCAATGACCGTTTCATTATCCCTAATTGAATAAATAGCAGAATCAGGATAAGCAACCCAGTTTCACTTAACTAATGCAATCTTGTAAAGCTCATTGAAGAAAAGACATCAAGCCATTAGCAGAGTACCCCTGGTTCAGGAAAGACTCGTACATCCTATGCTAAAGCTTCCAGTATTCCACACAATTCACAGTCTGCATACAAAATAATTCATGTCCATCCACAAATAAACAGAGCTGAAGCAACATTACATCTTATAGCACACAATAATTCATCTGGTAGCTCACATCACAATAATTCATCCGGTAGTTCACAATAATTCAGTGATACACTGGACGGCGGGCGGCCGGTGCTTCTAGGGCTGGGGTGCCTGACTGCAGGCACCATCGGCTGGCGGTCCTGAACTGCAGGCGCAGGCGGCTCGCGTGCGAGAAGAACGGGCGGCAGCTGGCATGCGTGAAGCAGGGTCGTCCCGGCTGCAACTGCGGGTGACGTTCCTCAGAGCCCAGGCCCTGAATCGCGGCCGGCGTCTTGTGGGCGTTGGAGTTCATCACCGACGGGCTCTGGGGTCCTGGCGTCTGAACGGTGGGTGTTGGGGTCCGGCCGTCCGAGCCGATGCCGTGAGCGGCCAGCCTCTGGTGGGCGCCGGGCTTCATGGCGGCGGCGACGATCGCGGAACGGGGCGGCGCAAAAACGAAACGTCCGCCTGGGTCGGCTCGGCGCCGCGGTAGATTAGGGGGGCGCGGGGAGTAGGGGGCCGCGGGGATTACGGACGGGGGCCGGCGGGCGTGTATTTGAAAATTGCCACGACCTCTCCTTTTTAGCCATCAGATATTCAGATCTAGATCGGGTGGTGGAGGTCGTAGTTTCCATAGTTTCCACGGGTGGGGTGGTTTCCACCTGATACGTTCCCATTAATAGATTACTACCCCCGCCGTTTCTGTTTATAAGCACAAACGAATATCAAGATTTGAACTTTACAATTTTTAACCAAAACTTTAACTATCATTTATTATTCTTACAATATAAACTTATAATCATAAATTATACCTTATAAACAAAAAACCGTGATTATTAAATAATCATAATTATTAAATATACTCTACAATGGTCATAAATTTATAATCATAAACAATATGATATAAGATAAATGAATTGTCAAAATATGATTTGGAAGATCGTGCTAAGTTATATTATACCTTATAACAAAAAACGGAGAAAGTAACCTATTTTGCAAGATTTCTTACAGAAGAAAACTTTGTGAGATAATTTGTGCATATATACTACCGGTGCCCTTTGCACCACTATGTATAAGCTGATACAAATAGTACTCTCTTCGGTAGTGTCACAACCATGTTGGATGAAGACAGTTATGATTAGAGGTAAATATGCAATCAATTCAAATAATTGCTCATTGCACATCACGTGATAGTCTTTTGCAAGTTAGCTATTAAAGAAATGACATGCATAGCAGCGAATCACATCAATTAATGTTATTTTATGGTGACACATGATTGGCAAGATAATTAAGTAATCCTTCGTAAAATGTAGTTAGGAGACCATATATTATTAGTGCTAAATGACCTACAGGACATTAGTTGCATTTAAACAACTAAAAAGATGCTACTAAATCAACTATTGGTCTAGTTAGTTGGTAAGACTATTTCTCTAATTGGTTGATCTGGAGCATCAAATCGCAACAATACCATGTACTAATAGTGTCATGGTGCAATCTATTTGTATTTTAATGTATGAGATCATGGTAGCTATTATATTTGCTACAAATAAATCTCGTTCTCACAAATATTCCAAACGTGATGAATTATTGATGGAATAAATGCAACTCTCAGGCCATTTTCTCGATAGCATGCCAACAAATAGAATACAAAGATTGACAGCACATCTGCATATTGCTTCATTCAAATTTGATGTCTTGCTTCATTCAAAACGTGTTTAGCTAATATAAACATTCTAACTGTGTAGGACCCATGGACAAAGAAACACCAGAGCAACATCAAAATTATTTAGAAATTTTAAACAAATTTCAAATTCAAACCAGTTAGAATGTTTATATTTGAAGTAACGACCAAATCATGGATTAACATTTCTACAGAAATGTACTGGCACAATCAACAGCAGTATGTTTACTCCTTATTTGACCATGCGCTTTTCATAGACATCACTAGTCGGCTAACGCGTCGGTGCCCTTTGCACCGTAATGTATAAGCCGATACAAATAGTACTCTCTTCAATCACACCCATGTTGGATGAAGACAGTCATGATTAGATGTAAATATACAATCAATTCAAATAATTGCTCAATGCACATCTCATGATAGTCTTTTGGAAGTTAGCTATTAAAGAAATGACATGCATAGCAATGATTCACATCAATTAGTGTTATTTTATGGTGACACGTGATTGTCAAGATAATTAAGTAATCCTTCCTAAAATGTAGTTAGGAGACCATGTATTATTAGTGCTAAATAACCTGTAGGACATTAGTTGTGTTTGAACCTCTAAGAAGAGGCTACTAAATCAACTATCGGTCTAGTTAGTTGGTAATGACTATTTCTCCGATTGGTTGATCTGGAGCATCAAATCGCAACAATATTATGTACTGATATGGTGCAATCTATTTGTATTTTAATGTATGAGATCATGGTAGCTATCTAGTTGTTATCAATCTATTATATTTGCTACAAATAGATCTCGTTCTCACAAATATTCCAAACGTTATGAATTATTGATGGAACAATGCAACTCTCGTGCTATTTTCTTGATAATGCCAGCAAATATAATACAGAGATTGACAGAACATCTGCATATTGCTTCATTCAAATTTGATGTCTTTCTTCATTCAAAACGTGTTTAGCTAATATAAACATTCTAACTATGTAAGACCCATGGACAAAGAAAAACCAGACCAACTTAGCAAGAAAAACTATACTTACTATCAGAATCTGTCTCCTCAACTGATGATTGAGAATTTCTTTGTCTATCAATCAATGTTTCCATCCATTAGATCAAGATCCAACGGTTCAGATGCATGCCCCTCTATTCATCTTCTTCCTCCTTGGGTCGTTCCCAGACCCGACGTCCACGACGGAAAACGGTCACCACCGTCTCGTTCTTCCCCGCGCGACCTCTGCCGCCCTCTCCACTGCGCCATCGCCACCTGGCCGGTGGCGCCGACGCAGCCGTGCCTCACCGCCCTCTGTCCACCCACCTCCGGCACATCCCCACCCTCCCCTAACCTCTCCGATGTCACTCCCCCGCCTGGGACCTAGCCCGACCGCTGGCAACCACTACCCGGTCGGTGGCGCTCCGCCGCCTTGCCGTCCGCCCACACACTGCCGCCCACCGCCGGTCGACTCCTCCCACCCCGAACCTTCTTCTCTAAGGCCGGAGACCAATGTTGCTCCCGAACCCGGAAACCTCGGAACCCTAACCATGGCCGTCGGCCGACCTCTACGACCACCCTGGCCGGCAGCGACCTCACCGCCGGCCACTCCCCCCACCTCCCACCCAACCTCCAACTCCAACCGAACCCGGTCGATTGAAGGATAAACACAGTATCAACCAATTGAGAAGGAGTAAATCTTTTACTATTATTCAACTTTTTTGAAAAGATACACATACATAGTGTATACTTTGATAAGAAGTATAACACACAAGGCACAAATGAACCGGAGAAGTCTCAAATCTTTAGTCAATTATTCATCGCAACTAATCAAGGTACATCTCGACTTAATCTTATTAGAACTTAGAAGTGCACTATATGCTTTACTCTCTCAACTTACTAATTTCAGCTTGCAATCAGAGAAAATTCTATTTCAGTCTCAGCTTTGTGCTGCCGTGAGTGTTTGAAGTGTCAACTCTGTGACGAACAATAAAATATACTCCTGTCCTTAATTGTGTTCGTAATTTTTTGCTATGCACATAAGTATAATGTGTGTCCAAATAAACACTTGTTAATATAGAAAAATCAAAACGACATGCAATTAGCGGAGGAAGTACATGTCTAATATAGTGCTGTTAGTTGAACGCGAGGAAGAGGCAACTCCTAAACAGAGTTTGCAAGCACGCAAGCTTAAGAGATAGACAATCCCGATGCAGAAACAAGTTTCTTCCTTAATGTTCCTGATGAATTATTGTGGAACAAGTTCTTGAATGGGAGCAAATTAAAAATTACTATAACACTACTGCGTACCCTGCAAACTACTTAAGTACTTATATATATCTTTTATAAAACAAATAGCTAGTGCACTCCCGTTAGCTGCAACTAACCTTTTTAAAGTGAATTGGCTGTAGGGATGAAAACGGATTAGATACAAATGGATAATATAATGTGGATACAAATATGCATAGTTAATTTTTTTTCCTCGGGTCGAATTCGGTATGCATAATGTCATGATGTATCGAATATTGATATTCATCATCATATTTGGATGTTAGAAATATCTGGATACAATTTGAATAATTATGGATATTATTGAATGTTCAGAATCGTATAAGACTATCCATTTGAGTGGTTGACCCCTTTCTTCTAGTGTCTTAATCATATATTTCATGTGCATGGCCCTGATGCTGGTGGCCCTCGCGCCGGCAATCCTCGACGAAGCCAAGACTTGGGCACACGCGGGCTTCCTCCCGATTGCTCGCCTCCTCGGCGTGAGGCATCTGTAGCACTTTTCTTTTTGGTCTTCTCTTTTTCTGTAACTTGTTGAATCTTGTATGACTTTATTCTCTCTTCTCTTAATGAAAAACGTGCTTTGCACGTCTTAAAAAAAAAGCAGGTAGCTACGTTACTTATATCCATACACTTTCATCCCTGCCCTCTAATATCTTAATCACATGTTTCACGTGCACGGCAGCTATAGCTACTGATATCTATCTTTTATAAAACATCAGTACCCTGCAATTGAAAAAGGTTCATAGAGATGGGTTCCTCTTTCTCTGTGTACAAGAAATTGAAATGCTAGCTTGGCAGCTGCCTATCTCATGACTCAGTTAACTTGCCAGCACGCATGCAAGCCTATAAATGGAGATCAAATGCAGAAAGAGCTTGCTGAGCCATCGTAGCTACATACCAGTAGTGAAGCATTGCAGCCTTGCAGCCAGTCAATAATTTGTGAAACAATATATACACAGAGGATACATTAGGCACATACACCTACCAGATGGGAACCTGAAAAGAACCTCTACCAACAAAACCGCTCTTCACCGCGGACCCCCTAGCCGTGGCACTCCTGGCCGCGGGGCTTTCTGCCGCCGGGTTCATCGCCGCGGTCCTCCACTTGCCGATGGGACATGCCGGTGACAATCGCACCTTCAATTCGAGCCAAGCTGCAGAGCATCACGGCGAGGGACCTTCATCCACCATCGCATGATCCGTTCAAGACAATGGCGGAGATGCTCACCTCGGCCGCCGTTCTTCGGCCTTCGTCCGGGCGGTTCTGGGACTCGGACTCCGATTCGGAGTGTGAGGACCTCGGCGACGCAGAGGCGCACCATCCAACGGTGTCCTCTTCGCCGGCGCCGCCGCAAAGGGCTCCTGCCGTGATTGCGCCACCCCCAACTGGGCAGCGGCCGGCGCGTTCCCCGTCTACGCCGCTGCGCCGGTCAAAGCCACCATGGAAATCGATGTGGAAGGGCCCTTTGCCACCCGCAAGGATCTCCCCGGTGGCGACCCTTGGGGATTTTCTACCGCCGGCGTTCCGGTCAGCGGGTGAGCAAGGCGCCGCCGCGGCGACGATCGGGATTCGCGATCCGGTTCTTGCGCCGTTTCAATTTTTGGACAACCGGATATGCCGCGATCCAGACCCGGCCCAGCAGAAACGGGCTTGCACCCTTCCAACCGCGCATGACCCGGAGTCAGGGCCGGTGTCCACCCTTCCAACGCGTTCGCATCCGCCGGTTGCACTACCAACGCGTCCGCCGCCGCCAGGTCCTTCTTCGCCTCCCGGCCGCCGTCGTCGCCTCGTCAACACCACCGTGCCGCAGCACCTCCTCTCCCCCACGCCCTACCGCGACGCTCTGATGGCGGGGAGGGGGCGCTGGTTCCGCCGCCGGGGACAGGAAGGTCGCGGCGCTCCTGCTGCCGCCCAACCTCGGGCCGCCGGCGACCATGGCGACCAGGCGCGTGGTCGCGGGGGCCTGGTGCCGCGTGGCCGTGGGGCGGCCGTCCTACCTCAGGGCGACGGCGACCGCAAGACGGCGGGAGACCGCGGTGCGGCCGCGCGGGGTGCCGGGCCTGGCCGTGGTCGTGGTCGCGGTGACCGTGACAACGCTGGTGGTGGAGGGGCGCAGGGTGCTGGTACTGGTGAACAGGAACAGCCACGTCGGGGACGTGGCGAGAACGCTGCCCCCAACATCCTTGACATCGTTGCAACGACGGAAGTTGCGGCAGCTGATGGAGGAAAAGGGAAGCGCAAACGCACTGTGGAGTGCATTATTTGCACAGATGACCATTACACCAACCAGTGCCCCCTTCTCCGTGGTCCGAAGCCGTCCGTTGCGTACTGTGCCGCATCGGACGACAATGGAGGATTTTTCCATATTCAAGCAGCAAATGAGCATGACATAGTCTCAACAGATTTCTCTCCCGCCGCCGCCCTCATCAAGGTGGAGTCTGGTGATGTCTCCAAACAGCTGCTATTGGCTACGCTAGCACGGATCGTTCCGGTCCCTTGGCGCTGGGAAGCGCAAGAAGAGGGGCACAAGTGCTTTATTGTGCCCTTTCCTAGCAAGGAGGAGCTGACTCGTATGGTTGCTGTTAGAACAATCATGACAAAAAATAAGGAAGGTACTTTTTCGATTGAAGAATATGTCGATGATGTTCAGCCAATAAAAGTCCTGGATCAGGTTTGGGTGACTGTCACCAAGGTACCGCGAGCACTTCGCTCTTTCCTTCCTTTGTGGGCTGTTGGTACTATGATCGGAGCTACTCAGAAGGTGGATGTTTACCACCTACGGCGTACTGGGGAGGTACGAATCCTTGTAGCGGTTTTGGACATCAAAAAAATACCAAAATTCGCTGATGTTTGTGTGAAGGGATGCATGTACCGCCTTTTTTTCAAGCCCGATGAGGAGGTGATAAAAGTTGCAGACCAGGATGAAGATGAGGACCTGCTCACAGATGATGATAAAGGTAATGATGCGGATGGGGATAGGAAAATGGGGGATGCTAACCCCTCTCCGAATCCACAGGGTGGTGACAAGGAGTCTACTTTTGCAAACTCCCAGCCTTCTGCATCCCAGAGCGGGCAATCTCACAGGCAGGCTACTATGATCTAAGAGGCACTGGATATGGCATGTGAGCAGCTGTTTGATGAGATTAGCATCAAGGTCATGTTAGAGAAGGATTCAGTGGGTTGGAAACACTACAGTCCGTTGACTGATGAAGAGCGGAGGATGTACAATGCCATGGTGACACCTCCTATTAACCCTCACCCTTTTTTCTCTGATGAGTTTGAACAGGACCCTGGGAAATCTTGTGCCCTTGCTTCAGTGGGTGGAACCCCGCTCTTCTGCTACCCGGAGGCGCACCCCGTTCAGGAGGAGGGGGGTATTGCGCCTACACCCCCTCTTTCTTCGGCACAGGATGCAGGGGCTCTGGTGGGGGCCACCCCGCTGTTTACTGCTGGGGACCCTGCTGTGGTTTCTGTTCCCCTCCACGCTGGAGAGGGGGAGACAGACGCCGCGGGAGAGACGACCGCAGCAGCTTCGGAGGAGGCGCCGGCCCTTGATGCAGTAGCAGGAGGGGATGATTCCCTCCCCACTGCACGCATAGAGGAGGTGGCCGCGGATGATGTCGCTGCCACCATTGAGGGGGCCGCCCCACTTGTTGTGGGGGAGCCACCGAGTGAGGTGGACAACCTCACTGCGCCCGTGCTGGCGGTACCACTGCTGGTGGCGCCTACTCCTACTCCTCCTGAGGTGGGCGCACCTAAGACACTACGCCGAAGCAGCAGGAATGCGGGAAAGGCGGATGAACATACCCTACTCAAGACGGAACGTCTGGCAAAGAAAAAGAACCTCGAAGGTAATTCCTTTTCTAGCTTTTCAGATTCCCACATTATTTCAAACCTTGGTAGGGTAGGCATCAACTTAGCTACCTCAGATGTTGTTTTTATTAAAAACTTAGAGGTAGATAGATTAGTTCTGAGCGCAAATAAAAATATTAAAGTAAAAACTACTAATTTAATAAGTGATGACGAAAGGGAAGAAAGACTGGAGGAAGTTCTCAACCACGCTTGTGGAAATTTAAATGAGAGCTTGCTTGATGCAGAGAATGATCATATTCTAGATCTCTCTCCTATCAGTCGTAAGAAAAAATATAATAATGCCAAAAATCCAAGAAAAGGCAAACTTCCCAAAAAGCCAAAAACCCCTTCAAAGATTACTATAAAATGAAAGGGGTATTCTGGAATAGCAGAGGTCTTGCAGACTTGGCTAAACACAGATTTTTGGCTGAACTAGTTAAAGAGGAGCAGATTAATTTTATTGCTCTCTCTGAAACTGGTCGTGAGTCCTTTCCCGATCATGTCCTCAAAAATCTTTGTGCTGGATGTGATTTTCTTTGGCATGCTATGGCACCCCATGGTAGATCAGGTGGGATCTTGCTAGGGGTAGATCTTAGTGCGTTTGATATTGGTGCCATTGATGAGGGGGATTTCTATGTGAAATTCACCCTTAGATACAAGTCAACTGACTTTAAATTTGTCCTTTATTCTATTTATGGATCGGCACAATTACAAAACAAAGGTGCTTTTCTAGCCGAATTCGCTAATACCTGCTCAAAGGAGAACCTTCCTTTTCTCATTGGTGGGGATTTTAATATTATGCGAAAGCCCGAGGACAAAAGCAGTGGAGACTTTGATCACAAATGGCCATCCCTTTTTAATGCTGTCATTGAGTCCCTTGATCTTAGGGAAATTGTCATGACAGGCCGCCAATATACTTGGGCGGGTTCGGGGGATAATCCGACCTACGAAAAACTTGATAGAGTTTTAGTCAGTACGGAATGGGAAAATCATTTCCCTCTGACCAGGGTTGAAGCAAGAGATCGAAACATTTCAGATCATACCCCACTAGTCGTATCCACAGGCGCATCCACTCACCAGTCCGGAACCAGACCCTTTAGATTTGAAAGGGGATGGCTCCTACGGGAGGGTTTTTATGATATGGTTGCAAATATTTGGCGATCAGAAAACTCGGGATCTTGTCCACTAGAGCGGTGGCAATCCAAGATCCGTAGGCTGAGACAACATCTTAGAGGGTGGGCGTCTAATATTGCAGGCTCTTATAAAAAAGAGAAAAAAACTCTTCTAGCTCTTCTGCATAATCTTGATAAAAAGGCAGAAAACGATATGCTCACTGATCAGGAGATCAATTTAAAGCACTATCTTAAAGAGCGTTTAGTCTCCCTCTTGAGGGAGGAGGAGCTTAAGTGGTATGAGAGGGCTAAAGTCAAAACGCTCTTGGAAGGTGATGCTAATACAAGGTTTTTTCACCTTGTGGCCAATGGCAAACACCGGAAACAACATATATATAGACTTGAAGATGACCAAGGCGTTGTTGTTAGCGTTGACCACCTCAAAAGCCACATTACTAATTATTACAAAAATCTGTTTGGGACCCCAGAACAGACGGAAATCGCCTTAATGGAGGATCAGATTCTTGATATCCCACAAGTATCCCCTGAGGAAAATGAGATCCTCATTGCCGACTTCACTGAAAATGAGGTGAGAGAGGCAATCTTCCAAATGGAGCATAATAAGGCTCCTGGACCAGATGGTTTCCCGGCGGAATTCTATCAAGTGTTTTGGGGGGTGATCAAAGAGGACCTTTTGGCTCTGTTTCATGAGTTCCACAAGGAGACTCTAGATCTCTTTAGCCTCAATTTTGGGATCATTACTTTAATTCCAAAAATTGAGAACGCCACTAAGATTCAGCAATATAGACCCATTTGTGTCCTCAACGTTAGTTTCAAGATTTTTACAAAAGTTGGAACTAACAGGCTGAATAAAGTGGCAAAGACTGTGGTGAGCCCAACTCAAACTGCCTTCATGCCTGGTAGAAATATTATGGAAGGTGTTGTTATTCTACACGAGACCATCCATGAACTTCATACCAAAAAATCTAATGGAGTTATTTTTAAGATTGACTTTGAAAAGGCCTATGATAAGGTTAAATGGTCATTCCTCCAGCAAACTTTACGCATGAAAGGCTTCTCACCTAAGTGGTGCAGATGGATTCAAAACATGGTTACGGGAGGGAGTGTGGGAATCAAAGTTAATGATGACATTGGCCCATACTTCCAAACGAAAAGGGGGCTCAGACAAGGTGATCCTATGTCACCCATCTTATTTAATATTGTCGCGGACATGCTAGCTCTACTTATTAATCGAGCGAAGGTGGCTGGACAAGTAAGAGGGGTGATACCCCATCTAGTCGATGATGGTCTATCGATTTTGCAATATGCAGACGACACCATTATCTTTCTAGACCATGACCTTGAGCAAGCAAAAAATCTTAAGCTCCTTTTATGTGCTTTTGAGCAGCTATCGGGACTGAAGATTAATTTCCACAAGAGTGAAATCTTCTGCTATGGTGCAGCCAAAGAGGTGGAGCATTTCTATACTTCTCTCTTTGGATGTAATTCGGGGGCTTACCCATTCAGGTATTTAGGTATTCCGATGCACCATAGACAACTCCTAAATTCTGAATGGAGTAAAGTTGAAGAACGCTTTCAGCAAAAACTCTCATGTTGGAAAGCAAAATACCTATCCTATGGGGGGAGATTGGTTCTGCTTAACTCGGTGTTAAGTAGCCTTCCTATGTTCATGATGTCCTTCTTTGAGATCCCTAAGGGAGTTCTTAAAAACCTTGATCATTTCAGATCAAGATTTTTCTGGCAAGGCTCTACTAAAAATACAAGTACAGGCTTGCTAGATGGGACATCTTGTGTCGTCCCAAGGATCAGGGTGGCCTCGGGATCTTGGATTTACAGTTTCAAAACAAATGCCTTTTGGCTAAATGGTTAGTTAACCTCTTGAACACCGAAGGGACCTGACAATCTTTGCTAAGTAATAAATATTTGAGAACCAAGACCCTGACGCAAGTATCAGCCAAACCAAATGACTCTCACTTTTGGAGAGGCCTCATGCATATTAAAGATGAGGTTCTTTCTAAAGGCTCTTTTATTATTAAAGATAAGATTTTGGGATGATACCTGGATAGGTGATAAGCCACTCAAGGATACTTACCCATCCTTATACCATATTACGCGGGATAGGAAGGTAATGGTTTCTAAGGTCATGTCCTCTAGACCTCCAAATATATCCTTCAGGCGGTCTCTGGTGGACAATAACCTAAGACAATGGCTTCACCTAGTAGCTCGGGTCTCTAATGTTGTTCTGGTGGATGGTAAAGATTATTTTAAATGGCCGCTGACAAAAAACGGCTTTTTTACTGTCCGGTCGATGTATCTTGATGCTATAGATACTCATCCACCTTTTCAGCATAGGAAGATCTGGAAGTGGAAATTACCTCTAAAAATCAAGATTTTTCTTTTGTTTCTTCAGAAGGGCGTCGTTTTGACAAAAGACAACCTTGCGAAGAAAAATTGGAAAGGGAGTCAGAAGTGTGTCTACTGTAATATGAATGAAACTATACAGCACCTCTTTATAGATTGCCCTTTAGCAAAGATGATTTGGAGGTTTATTTTCTATGCTACTAATTTGAGCCAACCTAGATCTATTAACCATATGTTTCGTAATTGGCTTAATAATCAACATAAAGACTTTAAGCAACTGATTTGGGTTGGTGTCGCTGCCATTTGCTGGGCTATTTGGAAATGCAGGAATGATATAGTATTCAAAAAGACGAAGTTTAATTCGATTCTGCAGGTTATTTTCAGGGGAGCTTACTGGTTACGCTTCTGGGCCTAGTTGCAGCGTAAGGAGCAGGCCAAGGACATCCTCATCGCTATGAGCAGGAAATTAGAAGTCATTGCTCTACAGATTGCCAATGAAGGATGAAATAATTTTTATCGTTTACCTTAGTTGGGAGCATGTTGCCCGTAGCTACTTGTCTGCTCTTTTTGACATTTGTTTGAACTCTGTAATAATTGGCTATGTACATCTTCGGATGTAGAGGCCGGATTTAACTATCCATTATCTAAAAAAAATACACCTACCAGATACATGGGTGCGAGCAAGGCTACAGTCAACCAGCAGGCCGCCGGCGGCGACACAACAGCTGCACCCGCCGCCGTTGCCGCCGTCGGCCGGCCGTTTGAACCCTGCGTGTGGGGTGACTTCTTTGTCACCTACACTCCTCCACCCTTGCAGGCATGCATCATGCAGACATCTACATTCACATGTACTTCTTCATCAGTTCTTTGTTGATTACATAACATGTGAATGAATGCATGCATAATAAGCAGATGTCCGAGGAATGAATGAGAGAGAGGGCGGATGAACTCAAGGGGGAAGTGCGCCAGATGTTTGGTGCTGACAGAGCCATGAGCGTGCCTGGCATGGTGAACCTGGTGGATGAACTCGAACGCCTTGGTGTAGATAACCATTTCCGCGAGGAGATCAAGGCGGCACTACGCCGCATACACAGTGAGGGGCTAGATGTTGGCATGTCCAACGACCTATATATCGTCGCCCTTCGATTTTTTCTGCTTAGGCAACATGGCTTTTGGGTATCTACAGGTATCAATCTAGTTACATATACAAAGCTAAGCTAAACTAAGCTAATCAATCACTTTGTATAGATAATTAATAGATTACTACTCTGTTTTTTTATAAGGCACACACACATATCAAAATTTATACTTTACAATTTTTAACCAAAACTTTTACTGTCAATTTATTTTTACAATCTAAACTTTATATGGTTGGATTCGTAATTAAATATACTCTACAATGATCATAAATTTATAACCATAATAAACAAAATAATATAAGATAAATGAATTGTCAAATTGTGATTTGGAATACCATGCCAAGTTATATTACGTCTTATAAACAAAAATGGAGAGAATAACCTATTTTGCAAGATTTCTTACAGAAGAAAACTTTGTGAGATAAGTTGTGCATATATACTACCAAGTATCTTCCATCCTTTTCAGAAAGAAAGATGCACTATGAGAATATTGAATGCATCTCGAATTCTCGATCATGGTAATTCTTATGATATAATCATATATATATGGATTCAGATGTGCTTGATAAATTTAAAGATGAAGCAGGCAGTTTTAAGGGGGATTTAAGAAATGACCTGAGGGGCCTGCTCAGTCTGTACAACGCAGCTCACATGGCAGTCCCCGGTGAGTCGGTTCTGGATGATGCCATCACCTTTGCTAGACACCACCTTGGGGCCGCAATAGGCAAGCTTGGGTCGCCGATGGCAGGGCAGGTTTCTCGAGCCCTTGAGATTCCGAGGCCCCGCTTGATGCGACGGCTGGAGACCATGCACTATATCATCGAGTATGAGCAAGAGGAGGCACACAATGCCACATTGCTCGAGCTCGCAAGGTTAGACTTGAACCTCGTAAGGTCTCTCCATCTCAAGGAGCTCAAAACCCTCTCCTCGTAAGTCTATCAAAATATTCATTCTCACGTTGCTTAATCACTTGATCTTCACCAATGATGTGCACAAGTTAATGATCAATTCCATCTGCAGATGGTGGAGAGATTTCTACAGTGATGCCAAGCTAACCTACGCTCGAGATCGCATTGTGGAACCATATTTCTACACTTTCGGTGCCTTCCATGAGGAGGAGAACTCTCAAGTGCGAATAATTGTCACCAAGGTGTTTGTGTTGTTAGCTTTGATGGATGACACCTATGATGTCCATGCCACTTTGGAGGAGTGTCAAATGTTAGATGAAGCTATACAAAGGTATGTTGTAAAATTTCCATAGCATATTTGTGAACACCCTTGCTCTTTGGTGCAACAACATGTTATATTAACATACTACTTGTTGGAAATTGCTATATATTATATAAAACCATTTTGTCTATTACTCCATTACAAACTAAGATTCTAATATAGTGATTATAAGGGAGTTATACAAAATGGTTGCACATATGTGAGGAAACAGACAAACCGATTTAATATGTGTATGTCAATATTATGTGCAGATGGAATGAAAGTGCCATTTCTTTCCTACCAGAATATCTACGCATGTTGTTCATCAAAATACTGAGCAATTTCAATGAAGTTGAGGGTACTATGGAACCGTACCAGAGACACCACCGCATGGCTTACATAAAAGAACAGGTGTGTTTCAGGACAGTTACCATGCCTATTAGCTAGTAAATTGAATTGGAAAAACAAGATGGTGTGATCAACTCGTGGTATATATATGAGTGTGCAAGCAAGTAGGTGTGTGTCAATCTATGGGATCTGACTTGTTTTATATCGAGAAATGTAGTTGACTTTGTCTAGCCGTGTCCATCATCTTTCATCTACCACTGTCTTGTTAAGATTACCTAGTGGGGTAAAAACTCGAAAAATATTGTGTATAACTAATACTATCCCAGTTCATCCCCAGCCCGAAGGTTGAATGTAGTGCAGTTTATTTACCAAAACTCCCAGAAGACAATGATTCATCATGTCATACGTTAACACCACACATGTATTAATTATTTTTTCCCAAGTAACCTGATCACAATGGCCCTTTTTTTTGGACAGTTCAAATCACTGTCGAAAAATTACCTTCAAGAGACTAAATGGTTCGACGAAAACTACATCCCGAGCTTCAACGAACATGTGGATATAACACTTATGTCCACGGGTTTGCCATTACTTTTCTTCCTGGCACTAACGGCTGCAGGTCAAGTGGTAACCAAGGACACATTCGAGTGGGCATCCAATATTCCTGACATGGTGCGTGCTAGCGGAGAAATAGGTCGCTTCCTCAATGATATTGCTTCTTACAAGGTATGCATCCATTCAAAATAAAAATCTACTTTTTTCTGAATAATAACATGACGTTTCATTCATACATGAATTTTTGTAAGTGCGCATGTAATTAAGCAACTTTTTTGTCCTTTGCATCCACGTGCAGCTGGGGAAGAACAAGAAGGACGTGGCAAGCACTGTGGAGTGCTACATGAAGGAACATGGCGTGACGGGGGAGGAGGCAATGGTGAAGATCTCCGCAATGGTGGAGCAAGCGTGGAGGAGGATCAACAGAGCGCGCATGGAGATGAGTCGCATGGTAGATCAGCCGGCAGCACAATGGCTGCTGGACATGACAAGGATGCTAGAGATCTACTACCTTCATGGAAGGGATGGCCTCACCTATGGCCGCGACATCAAGGATCTCGTCTCTTTCCACTTCCTTAAGCAAGTCCCCCTTTAAGTTTGTTATAGTGGTGCACAGTAATAGATCGATGGATGGATGGATGGATGTGCTTAATCTGAATTTCCTTGTTTTGCAATCATCATCATCATCAATACAATAGAAAGATGTTTCAGCTCAGCACATCGATATATGGGGGCGGAGCTACAGAGTGGTCCATGTCCCATATCAAGACCGTTGCTCCCTTCCACCGTTATGTCGCTTCGCAGTTTCCCCCCTGAGGTGATCGTATGGCATTATTGGAGCATGTGGAGTGCTATATGAAGGACCATAGGACGCAATGGCGGATCTTGCCATGATGATGGAGCAAGCGTGGAGGAGGATCAAAATTAGGCATTTCATTTTTATAATTTTATGTAATTTACTATGATTTCCGAAATAGCAAAAAAGGAAAAAAAGGCAATCATCATTACTGTAGCAAACAGCCGTCCAAAACTGTTACAAAAGCCAGTTGCGTAGTGCAATGGAGCCGGTTCAGGTATGATGTCAGGGGCCCCCATAGGTGGAGGGGTCATGTAGACTTTTTCCAAGAAATATATTATGGAACTGAATCCAAACAGTGGGTACTCATATTTTCAACTAGATTAACACCTACAGATTCGTGGGTATGATAGTTCACAGCCGCATTACTCAACAACAAGAAAAACAAATCAACAAAGTTTCTTGAAAGAAACAGGGCGGTCAGAGCATCCTGTGCTCTCTTTGTAATGTATATAAGATGTTATACAGCATACTGTTACAAACGAATTTAATCAGGCAAGCTACTTATACAACTCTCGCGTGTAGACGTTAACATCTTGAACCAGACACCAGTTAGTGCACACAAAGTACCACAACAGAGTGGTACAATATTATCCCAGAGCATCAACACAATGCCTACCCTGTAATGCCACTATAGCCGACAGAGTTGTTCCCCTATCCAAACATGCAACACATCACAGGGTAAACATACAGCCCAGGCACCCAAATCACAACCCACAGGTAAAATTATCTGCTTGACGCACAACCATCAGTTGCATGCCAAAGACACCAGCTGGGGCTAATAAGGTTAGAAATTTTTACCTTGCGCATCTGTGAATTATTACATCACGTCATTCTATTAAGACGAATGTTCTGGTTTTTCCGTGGCATGGGCCCCATTGATGCAATCACCTGAGGCATGGTCATTCCTCCTGAAACAATTATTTCTGCAGGAACCAAGAGAACAAACAAAATTGGTTTATCAATCATAGCATAACAATATTGCAGTGGATTTCTATTTTTAAATGCAAAAGTAACTTGAGCAGCTAAAAGGGTATAACATGTTCAAGAAAAATTGAGCAAGACGTAATAATGAGGATAGGCATCATGAGAACTGAACCACCGTACCAATGCCTTCTCTAATGGATAAATTAGGTCTTATGATCTCCTCGGAATTCACCAGGAATATGTCACCAATGTATAGATGATTTGTTGGCACATAAACGCTGCACAGTTCTTCATCACCTTTGTCAGTCTGTAGTAAACACAACAGATACCATGAGAGCAAGTACAACCACAATACAAGGGAGGAGCATGCATGTATGGCGTAACAAAATCCAAAGCAATGAGCATGCAATAGATTTTCTTTATAACGCATCATAAGGTCACTACAAGTATAAATTTCACTTCAGCAAGCTTTTTGTATACATAGAAGGACCAATTACCTGAAGAACCACTGTTGATGTTATAAATCCAAATGCATATTCACCAATTCGTGGATGACGAATTATTGCAACTTCTTTAAAAGCTGTCGTATTTTGATCTGTCAACGAAATAATTTCATGAGAAACCTTCTTGTGCAGAACACCTTAACCTTGTAGAATAGTCATATGCAATAGAAGCTGCTTTATTCAGCTGCCTTTTTCTGGGGTTTTATTTAGTTGGGGGTACTATCTTTTTTAGCTTTACAAGCTTATCTGGAACTCATACTGGCAACAACTTCATGTCATCAATTCATGTCATCAAAGATTATTAAAGGCAGTTCATGAGAAGGCACAGAGCATGGCAAAGCTTTCAGAATCTGACCATCTCGTGTAGAAGTATCTAACCTGGTGAAATCGCAGTACTGACTTGCTTTGACGCTGAATATATATGCCTTACAAATGGCATTTTCTTTATAAACCACTCTCCCACCCAGAAGATGGTTGAACCAACCCATGAAGAAACAAATATTCCAACCAGAAATATGAATACCAGAGAAGTCAAGAAACCAAGACCTGCATATCAATCACAAAAATAAATCCATCATGACGCATACAACATTAATTTAGCAGCAACCCGAGTTCTTCTGGTCATCATAGCTAGAATAAATGAAGCTTAGAGGATTATTATATTTGACCAATTTAACAAAGAGAAGTTTCAAGAATATTGTTAGCATCATGTGAGATTTACATGCCACTGGAACATAGTGCAAAGTAACTTGATCACCAAACGGACAACATTTTTTGGGGCTGTGTGAATTGTGATTACTTCATATTGTCAACAGAATGTCCTCAAGGATATATAAGAGTTCCAACTATATGTATGACATAACAGAACGAATTCAAGGATATATAAGAGATCCAATTACAGCCTTTCTTTTAAGTTTACAATCACCATAAACAGCAATTTCGTAAAACAATTACCAAATATGTTGATTCCAAGTTTTGCATATAGGGGACTGAAAAACCCGTCAACAAATTGAATAAACCACCATGTGATGAAGAACGTGATTGCAACAGGGAAAAGAACTACACTGCATACAGAAAACACAAGATATCATGCATAAGTAGAAGGTAAACCGTAGATTTGGCAACAAGTTTAACTCAGTTCCTGTGAAGGCCATACCATCCAGTCATAAATTTTCTTGACACCCAACTTTGAAGAACAGCACAGCATGCCTGCATAATGGTGAAACAAAGAATGATACATGTTACTCGGAATGTGCATAACAAAGTTCTGTTTGCAAAGTATTTAAATTAAAAGAGATATAACAGGCATGAAGGTCCTGGAGATGGAGACGTCTGTCATGTGTATCATCAGACCCCAACTGGAAATGCGAATAGCAAGCCAGATGGGGGAAAAAGGAAAGAAAAGTTTGGCCTCCAGAGTTGAAGGACTGTACATTTTCCCATTCATGCAGGAAATGTTTCTTTTCGAGGGCAGGTATATAGTGTAAGCACATCTTTGGATGCTGAATTAGAACCTAAGAATTGGTCAATCCCAGATACTTCCTTTCTTTCTAATAGCATTAACACCGCAATGCTAATATCAAATTGTCAAAAGTGCGCCTTCCAGAGAACTGACAATTTTAAAAACAGTGAGGACCACGGAAAACATATTTCACTTCTTCAAAATCGACATATCTATAGACTTTGATCATTATAGATTTCAAACTGGACCATGTTATACCACCACATATACTAATCAAAAGAACAAAACCATACACAGATTCATTGTATTGAAGAAGTTCCGGACTCACACAACAAAGGTTACATCACCTTAAGCTCAACCGCATATAAGAAACAACGTACTATGCAACAACATGAAGGCAACACATACAAACTTTATTGCACCTCCCAAATGTATATCTATGTCCAACTAAACACGCAAAACAAATGTATTTGACATGTGCATCAGAGTGTAGTTAGCAAACATCTAAATCCACCGCATATGAATCTCCATTTACTGAAAAAATCATCCACTTCAAACTCGCCAGGCTTAGGTAGTTCGATCAAACTAAACTAAATTCCTAAACCTAAACCGTCCACATAAAAAAATCCACGAATTCCTCACAGAAACTCCAATAAATTGGCCAAACCCCTTCGCAGGCGCTCGAACAAGCATGGTGCTAAAGCCCATACAGATCCGACAAACGGTGAGCGGAAACCTATTCGTCGCACGACCCGCAGAGGCCTTAAACGCGCAGCACAGGCGCGTTACTAGCGCAATGCTGCCGCGAACAACGAGGCGAGCGAAGGAGCGTGGGGGGCTAGATCCGGACCTTGCGAGTGGATGTGGTGGGCGAGCTGGGCCGCGGCGGCAACTTGGCCGGGTCCTCGGGGTCGACGGCCTCCGCCGCCTGGCTGAGCGGGATCGACGTCGACTCCTTCTCATCCGCCATGGCTCCGCCGCGGGGGGGGGGGGGGACCTCCCCCTTCTAGAAGCTTCTCGCGAGGTGCGGGTGGAATGAAGCAGATGCGAGGTGAGCCGTCGCTTCGGGCGGGCGGGCGGCGGCTGCTTTTGGCTGGCGGCGAGTAGCAGCAAGCAAAGCGGTTGGTGGCGGAGTACGCAAGGGACAGGACGAGTGCCGAGACGGAGAGGACGGGAGTCGACGACGTCAGCGCAACCCTGGCGTGGCGGAGTGACCAACCTGCCCCTCCCTGGACACCTATCACTGACGTGCTGTACCCACATGTCATCTTGTGAGCCCGTTCCGGAGCCGCCCTCCACGCGTCGGTCAGGTATCGGTTGGGCTGGCGGGGAACGCGCGTGACGCGGATGCCGCGTCGGAACGGTCGCGGGTGAAGAACAGAAGATGACGACGAGTCGTGACGGCGTCAGGTAGGGGGGCATCCGGTTTGGGTTTGGGTCCTGCCGGGCTGGCCGTGAGCTGGCCCGAGTGGGACGAGCGGAACCAGCTCGGCGGGTCGTTATCCATGCGCCTGACGGCTTGATTGTGCGGGCCCACGTAGTCGGTTCGGCGGTTGTTCCATATAGACCGCGGGTGGGGTCCTCGAGCGGGAGAAGTCAGGTTAAACTCAGAGGCTCGCGCACAACAGATCACTTTTTTTTTTCGAGATTCGTCGCCTCAAGTTCAGTCTCTTTTTACTTTTTTTTTAAAGAATAGCATAAGATAGCGTGCATTTCATTGATACAGTCGAAAATACAAGACTATGATCCTGAAAGATCATAGACAGGAGAAAAATAAAAGGAAAAAAAACAACGGTTGGATTGGAATGTCAACGCGGTTAGTCCCTCAATATCGACCGGTTGGATTGGGGCATCATCTCACCAGTCAATTCAAGTACAACAGCAAAACCGAAGCACAATTGTAGCACCCACCCGCAAAACGCACTCATGAAAATGTCGAAAAACCTCGAGTGTGACCCTACGTTGAAAGAGAAGAGAACCAAAGGAAGAAGACGCCATCTCGCCGAGAAGACCACCGCCATGCAGGGCCCTTCGTCGTTGTGTCGCTGCAACACCACAAACCACCTGATGGAGTAAAAACACCAGATCCGAGCCACTCTCCGGCTACCGCGCAGACGCCACCACGCCAACACAACGCACGGGGGCCTCCTCGCCTCATCTGCTGTTGGATGAACTCTCTCGTCGCTTCGGAGATGCACCGCTCACGAGAGGCCTGCCTCGTTTGTCTCTCCGCAGACCCGTTTCTTATGTCGTCGTCGAGGTCATGAGCAATAAAGCGCTGCTCCCAAGGAACTCAAACAAAGCCGCTAGCAGCCAGCAGCCACTGTGGTTCGACCTCGCGACGTTGCTTCGCCCCCGCACGTAGCCACCGCCGTCAAAGCAGCAAGGCAAAGTAGTCGTCTGCGCCGTCATCTAACGTTGTACCGCACCAGATGGACACAATCAGTGACGGATCTAGGATTCAGATTTAGGGGGCTGAACACCTTTTTCTACCTCTAGACACTAGAAAAACATCATTTATAGCATAAAATTACAAAATTACAAAGGAGATTGAAGAAAAGCTAGCTCCATTGTTGTGCAGGCATTAGGGGGGCTGGAGCCCCTTCCGGCCCCCTCGCTGCCCACAATCAAGTTGGACAATCCAATGCAGTGCGCTGCAAACCTAGTCGCCCACATTGCCGATGCCGCAAGCGTCGTCCTCCGACGCAGTCCCACACCGAACTAATCATTACTAAGCAAGATCAGCCGTCGCGGTAGTCAATCGTCTAGGATAGCGCTCACCACCACGTAGAGCGCAGCAACCCCATGAAGAACTGCCGCGAGACGGAATTATCGACACCGAAAGAAGCCGCCAAGCTCTTTTTACTACTTTGCGGTGTGTGTATCTGTCTCTGTCACGCAGTTTTTTTCTCTAGGATCGCATTGCGTAAGCAGAATGTTGTCGTGGAGTAGGAGTGCACTGAGTGATCGACTCGTTGTCGTTGTCCGAAAATGAAGAAGAGCACACGAACCAAAATTGTACTAGCATTCTCATGAAAATGAAATTGGACCTTCGTGGGTTACAGAATTCCCTTGGATAGTATATATGGGCCAGATTAGATATGTTCTTCGAAAAAAAGGGCATGTGGGCTCATCTTAAAATACTACTATTTGCGGCCTGATGACCCATATATATATCACCGTTCAAATCCAAAGATTCCGTTCAAGAATACCTGAGTCATTAAACAATGCAGCGGTACTCAATTTGCGAATATATCTGGGCGTGATTACTTTGTGACCGTTCCGTATCAGTTACTTCCTGTAATTAACTATTAATTTTGACGCTGATACGCAGTTGTAGAAAACAGAAGTCGACGCTGATACACCTGTTCAAATGTTTCATGTTACCGAAGGCCCAATATCTGTGTGATGATGCATGCCAGCACATGACATTAAAATCTCCATGAAAGCAACGTCTTCATCCTCCAGATTAAGCAATGTCTTCATCCTCCAGAAAGTTTCAGTGCACTGAACTCCAAAATCCAAATCCCCGAACATAATGTAGTCCAGCTAGTATGTACTTCGTAGGCCAGCTCTGCTCTGTTAACCCACGAGTATCCACGGAATTTCCATTTCATCAAAAGAGGGCTCCTTTTTTTTCAAAAAGGTTAGTACAATAAAAAAAAGAATCTGACAATTGCTAACAAGCTAAAGAAGAGTCATGGAGAATTCTGCATCGTTGGAGCTTCCATCTCTTGATATTTTGCAGCCAAAATCAAAGGAAAGCTATGAGCAGGATCACAGTATTGCCTCGTCGTCATTCGAAACTAATCAACAAACAAAGACCTCTTGGCTATCACCATCGTACATGAAAGAAACGAAAATCATCTTCCTCTTCTTGATTTTGGTTTGTTCTTTCCTTTTACACCCGTCTCCATCCCAGCCGAACTCACCTGATTATTCCAGAGAGGAGGTCTTCTCCTAGCTGCTTGCCTGCTACTGAGTGTGAGGTGGCGTCGGGTACCCCGACGAGTTGGCCCAGTGGATGAGCGAGCTCTCCCAGTTCCAGTCCTCCGCCACCGCCGCAGACGACTCGCTCTGTTGCGTGTCGTGCGGTGAGGAGTAGTAGTATCCGGGAGCAGAGGAAGTAGAGGACGGCACGTTGGCGACAGAAACAGAGGAGGGCGGGAACGAGTAGTACGAGCCCAAGAAGCCACTCGTGGCGCCGCCTCCGCCACCGCCACCGCCACCGCCGTATGGATTGCTCAGGGCGCCACCGCCGCCGTAGGGATTGCTCATGCCACCGCCGGCGCCGGCGTAGAACGGAAGGAGGGTGCCTTGGTTGCCGGCGGCCCCCTGCAGAAGCATCTGGTACCGCAGGTAGTCCGCGCCGTGGGCGGCGGCGGCGCGGTAGCCGGCCGGAGAGGTCGACGCCGCCCCCGCGCCAGCGACGGGCGCCGACGCCGGCGCGGCGGCCCGCGCCGCCGTCGTGGACGCCGGGTGGAGGCGCGCGTCCTCGGGGAAGTTGAGCTTGGCGCGGCTGCCGCGGAAGCGTAGCGCGGCCTCGTCGTAGGCGCGCGCCGCGGCCTCGGCGGTCTCGAACGTGCCGAGCCACACCCGCGCCGCCTTGTGCGGGTCCCGGATCTCGGCGGCCCACTTGCCCCACGGCCGCTGCCGCACCCCGCGGTACCTGCGGCGGGGCGTCTCGGTGCCCTCCTGGCCGGACAGCGCCGCCGCCGCGTGCGAGTGGTGCTCCTGCTCCTTCTCCATGGCCGCCGCGCTCGTCTGTGTGTCCGAGCCCTGCTCCGACCCTGCGCGGTATATATACACGAGGGGTGAGGTGGTGAGGTGTAGTAGTACTAGGCAGTAGCACAGGGCAAAAGCAAAAGCAAAAGCGAGGGGGTGTTATCAAACTTCAAAGGCCTTGCTTGGTTCCAGGTGTTACTTTTCTAACACTTGGGAATCTTGGATGTAATAAAGTCTATTTACAGAACTTTTTCACAGATGAGTGCAACTTTACACGACGAATCTAATGAGCCTAATTAATCCATGATTTACTACAGTAATGCTACAATAATTATTCTCTAATCATGCGGTCAAATGCCTCATTAGATTCGTCTCGCGATTTAACCGGGGGTTGTGGAGTTAGTTTTGTAAATTGACTTTATTTAATACCCTTAATTAACGGTCAAAAGAGGTGTTAAAAAAGTAACACCCGGAACCAAGTAAGGCATTGTGACAAGCGCGATCGGCTTTGAACACTTGCCCGAGTATATCTTTTGCATGTTGAGTGCGACGTCGCACTACATGAGAATCTGGCGTCGCAAACTGGCAATTGCGAGAGCATGTACAGGCCCTGGCGTCGATCGATGGATCGATCGAGCAAAGCATCGGATATATTCTTGGAATGGAGTAGTAGTAGAAAGCAGTAGAAAAAGGCAGCACTTGAAAACGGCACAGAAAACACGGTGACAGCACAGCCCCCTGGCGTTTCTACAGCTTTCGTTTGTTTCTTCGAGAAAGGAATTACGCCCTCCCTAGTGTATCCTTGTTGGCACCATAACCAATTTTATCTTTGCATATATGTGTGTATATATATATACATATTATATATAATATAAAAGCAAAAGGAGAAGAATGGTGGTGCGTGTATCTTAGCTTCCAAGTCTACGCGTTACGCGAGAAGGTCACGCGAACGTACGTAGCAGCGTACGGCCAAGGGACCCGCATGGACACGGCTGGCTAGGCTAGCTGTATGCCTCTGCGTCCTCCCTTGTAGCGTTGCGGAGGGTGCAGTGAATTTGCAAAGGTTGTTGGCCATTCGGGGCGTACACCTGTGCGAGGCCGAGGAGGAGTGGTGCCGTCCAGGTATGGTTCGTTTCATTCCTGATGTCAGAGAAGGCGCTACGGATAGAGACCAGAGAGACATGGTGGTGACTACTCCTAGACGACTAGCGTGCCCTGCCCTGCGCGCGCACCTCTGCTCTGCTACCGACTAGCGGTATGGCTCCGTCCAAGGTTTTGTTTGGAACCATGCTGAACATGTCACGCGCACGCGGCACGGCCTCGCCGTTAACTAATGTATTCTACGCCGCGAATGTGTGTGTGTGTCTTCCGCCCGCACGCCGTCTTTTTATTGCTTTTTCGTTAGTTCTTGCCTTTCTAGGTTGGTTAATTTAACAGCTACTAGTATTACGCATGGCATGGGTGTTCCTGATTTTTTTTTTTTTTGAGAAGGCATGGGTGTTCCTGATTAGACACAGACAGGGATGTGGGATAATTACATGCTCATTTTGCGGTGCGTGTGACTCCGATGATGAGATGAGAACAAAGGCGTAGGATGGAAAAGAGATAGAGATGTGATGCAATGAACAACAGAGGAGGAGGAGGGGACAAGTGATTGGAAACGAATATGCTAAAACCGTTCGTGTGTAGGTACATCGTGGCTTTGTCTTTGTCTGCTTCTGTAAAAGAGGATTCACGGAGAAGGCATTCCCAACCATCTTTGATGCATGCATGCAGCCATGTAATATTGATGCACAGTGCTAGTGCAGTTCTTTTGGCTAAGAAGCGAAATAAATAAAATGACCTTAAAACAGATCACATGTATGTGCCTGCCACGTCTCGAGCGGAAACAAAAAACATGTCAAAAAGCTAGCAAAAGCACGCTAAACTCTCGGTTGGTACTCGTAACAAAACACCGGTTCAAACTTCGAAAGCATGCAAAATTAGAGCTTGGCGGCAAGCAACGAGACAGCTGCAGAAGCTTGCGGGGAGGGAAGCGAACGTGTTGGGCGGGTTAGTTTTAGTTGGTTTGGTTACCTGCGAGCTCCGGCGATGGCGCGCCGTGGTAGCAGCTCCCCACCTCGCGCGCGTAGCCGCCGTGCATTGCCGCCTGCTGCTCCGGGGCGGCGCTCCCCCACGGCGCGCCGCCGCCGGCCCACGCGGAAGACGACGACGCCGCCGCCGGCGCCTCGCCCCACGGGCCGGCGCCGCCTCCCGCCACGACCTGGGTCAGCGCCGACACCATCGTTGACAGCTCCTGCGCCTGGTAGTACTCGGACATCACCGCCGCACCGGGGCTGCCGCCGGCCGCCATTGCCGCCATCCTCCCCTCCTCGTCCTTCTGCCCGCCGCCCGCTCTCTGCTTCTCCGGCCAGCCTCCTCCGCCGCCGCCGCCGCCCCCGTACTGAGGTCCACGTTGGTCCGCCAGCTCGAAGCACATCAACGTCGTCGTCGCCCGCGCATGCAAAACCAGACTAGAGCCCACGAACAGGGCAAGGGCAGCTGCTATCGCATCGAAACCTTTCAACCCCCTCCGAATTTTTTTCAGACCATGACAGGATGACCCGTGGACATATATAGCAGCGGCGGCGTGCAAGCTGGGAGTAGTATGCTTACCGAGTTCATTTATTCTTTTTTCTCTCTTATTAAAAACAAAAAATAAAAATAAGAAGAAGAAAGGCTCGTGCGAGCAACGTGACAGAATAGCCTAGCCGTCTTGAAAAGTTGGGTTGAAACGGGGCGATGCAAAAGGTGCAAACCAGAGGAGCTTCTGGCACCGTCAAATTTTCACCGAGGCGCTGTTAAACCTTTTCTTACGGCTTCACACCCGCGCCCCCTGCTAATTACTGCACCAAGTCGGCAGTACTGGATTGCAAGTGGATAAGAGTCAGTCAGATGAAGAGGACAGATGAGAAGAGCTTTTCGTGCTCGTGTGCTTGGGGTTGTGCTTAATTAGATCAGCTCATTAGCACCGTGTTTGCTCGCCCAAAAAAGAAGATTATCGTTAGATTAGCGCGTGAGTGCATGTGGATTACGCTGTGCCGACATGCCATGGACTCTGAAGGGGAGAGCGATCCGAATGGCTTAGACGGGCTTGGCCACCTCTCTGTTTTCTGCGGTGCGTGGTTCACGCCCGATGAGGTTTGACGGGGTCAGCTTGGATCCTCTTGGTGATGGCTGCTGATGCGACGTAGCGTGGGTGCTAGCAGCTGCCGGCGGCGGCCGCCCTCCTCCTGATCTACTCGCTATAAGTTTGGCTTCCTCTTCCGTACACCTCTTCCAATTTCTTGTTGGTTTTGTTTTGAATTCATACTTTTCCAAAGTTTTATTTGATCGTTTCTGGGGATAATTTTCCAGGGTACAGGTATACTAGTGTGCACTGGCTCCTGCAACTAGTCTTCAGGTTACGAGGAGAGGGGGTCGTGCGTGCGGATTGTTCGCCCAGTTTTACCAGTGGTTGGAATGTTCGTTTTGGGCTAAGTGTACATGTAACATGCTCATTGGTTAATGAGTTGCACGGTCAATGGTTAAAGAAAAAGCAAGTTGCTCTTGCGTTGACTCTTTCTCCAACGTTAGGCCAGTGTCGGGAGGAGATGTTTTCATGGGTATTAGCTTTTGTCTATTTTAATGGGGGTGGTGTAAAGTTCGTTAAAGAATGTTCTTTTCTTTTCTCCCCTCTTTAAAGGAAAGATATTCACCTGCCACGTGTTTACAGTTGAAGAATTACGTTGGGAATTTATTCGTTTTATTTAATTACCCTTTTATTCTACCTCGTGGCATTCGACCAAAATTTTGCTTGCCGGAACATAAACGGATTCTATATTATTCAATATGATTCTCAATTAATTACTGTAGTTGCGAAGCTCCAAATCCTTTTTATATTGTTATTGTTAGACTGAGTTCAGCAATAAGAGGCAAAATAGAGAGGCAAACCTCAATTTGCCTCGCATCTACAGTAGGTAGACGCAATCCATTTTTTTCTCTCTCTCCAACAACAAGAGGCAGACGCAAAATCCCTCCCTCCTCCCGGGAGTCCCGGTCCCAACCTCTGTTGCTCCTCCGCCATTCGCGTGCTCACGCTGCGTCATCACGGGAGAGGCCGCCGCCGCCGAGGCTGAACCGGTGGTGTGGAGGCCACGACCCTCCAGTTCTCCGCGGCGAGGAGGGAGCCAGAAGTGAGAAGGGGTCGCGCCCGCCGGAGGCGAGGAGGAAGCAGCCGCGGAACCGCCGCCGTCGTCCACCACGCGCAGATCGAGGTGTGGCCCGCCGAGGGGGAGGAGCCCGGTGAAGAGGGGATGAACCAGGGGTAATCATCTTAACCCCTAAACCCCAAGATCAGGAAGAGCAACGATGGGCCGCATCGGTAAAGGCCTAACATCGACCACCAGCAAGGCCAGGCCCGATTCCCTTTTCTTAAGGACGGTCCACCAGCCCCCCTCCACGGAATCATCTCCGACTCAAGAAACCAACCCGGTTACCTCGGCGGAAGGCTCCGCCTCGCACGACCTAAGGCTCCTTCCACCGTAATCCGACGCCCGGGCCCCCCCGGGGCGGCTCGGCAAGACGAAAAACAACACACCACACTCACCGAGCACCAGCTGCTCTCACTCACATACAGAGACTTGGGACTTCTTCCCTCTCTCGACCTAAGCTTGTATCCCCTACTACAAGCCCCCCTGTGGGCGTATAGAACACTTTCCCGAACTGGACGTAGGGCATCCCCTCGGTGCCTGAACCAGTATAATCCCGGTGTCTCTAAGCCCAACCATCCGGATCAGACGCACGATTCATACCAAAAATTACTTGCCGGCGGTATCAAACCCCGACACCCGGCGCGCGGACCTCGTTGGTCGTTGATTCGCGGATCTCGCGGGAGGTGAAGGAGCTCGTGCAGCGGCGCGGGCCCGCTTCCTCCGCCTCGGCGCTCTTCCCCGGCCGTCGAAGCTCCACCGGAGCTCCCCTGCCCTCTCCTCCGCTCCCCTCCCACCGCCGGCGACGCATCGAGTGGCTCGGGGGCCCAGGGTAGTCGTCGTTGCCCGCAGGTCGCCAAGTCCCTCCATCTCCGGCAGCTCCCCCACGACGAGCCTCCTTCCCTGTGGGCGCGCGGTCTCCCGCCCTTCTCGCCCCCCCTCCCGCGTGCAGCCGGCATTCTCCCGCCCTCTCCGCGCGCGGATGCCTTCGAGGACATCTCCTCTCTCTTGTGTAGGAAGAATGCATCGCGGTTTGCCTCCCGCTGTTGGACTCAACCTTAGTTTGTTAAGTTTGTATGAGAACCAGGGATGCAAGTGGCGAACTGGCGTAATCCTGTAAATCCAAATGTAGTAGACGTAATTAAGTGATTGCTACTTTTAACCTAGACCATTTAAGTTTCAACCATCGGTGATACTGATGTGTTTTGCAAATGGCTTATCAGAATTCAGAATGGGTCAGAGAAGTCAGAACTAAGAGCAAGGTTAATAAAAACAAGATGGTAACTTCACTGCAGCTTGCTGTACTCCGTATTACCTTAGGCTCGAACCCAATGACAATGAGCCCCCTTTTACACACCGTCCGCTGCAAAATTGCAACTTGCCGCAGCATGCGCGTTCGCCGAAACCAGCGGTTGGTACCACATCCACAGAAGGGTGGTAACGGGTCCTTCATTTTGTACTAAGAAATTTAAGGATCGAACCCTATAAAGATCGGGTCGTAATTCTATTCAATTTTGAACTAAAAAATAAAAGGGACTAATTGGATTGTGAAGAAAGCATTAGGGCCATGGTCCTTTTACCACCCCTACCTCCACATGGACCACAACATAGGACATGCCATTTCAGATCACGTACGTCCTCGTGGCTGATCACACAGAGAATCTAGCGACAGAAATCCACGTCCGGATCGCGACCCCGCTCATCACCCCCCCGCGTGATCGCCGGAGTACTACCGCCTCCTGCCCTGCTGTGCTGGGGTCACCGGGTCAGGGCAGCAACTTGGGTTTCGCTTCGTGCCCCGGAGCCGTTGGTCGCGGATGACGCGGCGCCCCCGTGTCCGTCAGTGAAGGGTTGGGTCCAGATCCCTCCCGCCCCTGGCTCTGGCTGGCCCCGCGCGGCGAGCGAGCGCGAAGTCGGCGGCCCGCCTTCGCGGTTCGTGCGTGCCCGTCCGTCGTGCGTTCCCCACTCCCATCGCCGGGAATCATTGGCGTTGGCACGAGCCGAACTCGTGTTTCCGATGGGTTGGTTGGGGGAATGGGGGTGGCCGCGCCGTGCTCCGCGGGCACCTTCGCCTGTGCGGCTCTGCGCGCGCGGCTTTGGGTGCCCTCGTCACATCAGTCAGTGTCGCTGGTATCTTCTGCGCCACCACCACGCACTTCCAGATCACCGTGTGTCAGGCTTTTGTTGACAGCCCTCGGCGTGCTCGGCGGCGATGATCAGTACTGGGGGTGGAGGGGAGTGTGACCGGGTCCGATCCGGTCGTGTTATTATTGGGATGTGACGGCGACGGGTGATTGGTAAAGTTTGGTAATCCTGATGATCCCCGACCTGTTCGGCTATGCTTGCTTGACGCGGCCACTAGGAGAAAGGGGGGGTTCGTGTGTCTCGCGGCCGGACGCGCTCGATCCGGCGGCGGCCGGCGGTTGTTGCGACGCGCGCGAATGACACGCCAGTGCCCCCCCGTCCCGTCCTGCAAGCAACAAGCTGCTGCTACAGGAGAAAACGCGAGGTAGGGGTAGGGCCGTCGAGTGCAGAGAGTGCTGACAGGTGTAACGTACCCCCTAGCCCTGCGTACGTGTTCCATGCGTGTCACGAGTTTCGTGCGTGTCCATCGGCCGTTCTGTGTGCTGCTACGTACTGCAGGGCCCCGCCAGCAACTGTGGCTACTATGCACCCTTTCTCGACGATGTGCGGGCGTGCAGTTCCAGAGTCCCTGTTCGCGATCGATACGGTGCATTGGAGGAGGCGAACACGACAAAACAGGCCATAAAGGGCGACGATCCCATGGAAGATTTGTTGATCTCTGGATCGATCTACTCCGTGGGTGAGGAGGTAGTAGTACTGAGGGTGACATGGACCAAGGACAAGGTAAAGAGATCGAGGAATCAAAGCGGCTTTGTTGGTTTACGCGCGCCTGCCAAATGCCAATCTCAGGGTCAGGGACGGATCATTGGATCCGATCGATCTCCCAATCATTGCGCGCAAGGACACTAGTTTCCGGCGGAATAATGCACAGAGTGCCCGCTTAGCTTATCCGAAGATCGGGGCCGATCCAGCTGATGCGCCCCCGTCACATGCCATGGATCAGCAAGCACCTACCGGTGAATTGTCCCACAGGCCACAGGAATGAGGGCGCGCGCGTACGGGTTGGAGAAGACGGGTGGGGAGTGTGCGCGTCACTGCTCGCTAGATTTGGCCCTTGGGTTGGATAAAGATAGCAATTGAGGGGAGGGGCCGGGGGAGCTTTGTGAGGTTTTAGTTTTAGCTACTTTTGGACCGGTTCTTGGCGTTTCTCATGTGCGCGATCAGTCTTTCGCAATGGGACCCGCCGCTCCAACTAACGGCAGATCATCATCGGCTAGCTAAATCGATCTCCCACCACCAAACTGTAGCCATCAATCCTGTTTTTTTCCTTTTGAAATGATTAGAAGAGTTCTCTGGTTTTCCCCATAGAGCATACTCCATCGTCCCTCCGTCCCTATATAAACAAATTTGACTACATATTTATTGTACAAAATCAATATCATTAGATAAATATTTGAATCAAGTTTTTATTAAATTTGTTTGAAGATACAAATGTTGCACGTATTTTCTACAAGTCCAGTTAAACCTTCGGCACGGAAACCCAATACAACATTTATTTAAGGACAGAGGGAGTATATTTCATTAATAAGTTACTTAAAATTTAATTGTTATTACCCATATTGGTAGCTGTGAATCTAGAGGTTAGTTATTCGTTCTTTTATCAAAAGTACTTAATCCGTCCTAAATTACTATTTGTTTTTACTTTTCTAGATAGATAGCTTTTGACATGCACTTAGATATATGTTATGTCTAGATACACAACAAAAAATTATGTAGTTAAACGAATTATAATTTGGAACTGAGAGGATATAAGCTTTATTTCAAAGTGAAATGGTGTTTCTGTCTCTACCATAATGTGTGGACGTCTGCAAAACACGGAGGAAGAACCTCAAGGAAATTGTGTGGTATTGGAATCACAGAATGTGACACCCGACCTTATGCTTATCTAATCACGCTTAAACAGACGAGGAGGCTAAGGATTGCTATCCAAGCAAGGACGAGGCACGCCGATGCAACAGCAGCGTGGTCCCTACTCGCCAATATGTTGAAAGATGCCCCCCCCCCCCCCTAATATTTTCTTTTTCTATCCTGTAAGGAGCGCAACTACACAATCACACAACGGTCATTGGCCGGTGGTGACGTACGGTCAGCAGAAACCATTTCCACTTTTCCAGGCTGATACAATGCACATGCATGAATAGTACTCCTACATGCTATATGTGAGGCGTATCTTAATAGGACTTCAAGAGCGTGCACGCCGGCTGCGACGTTTTGTGCTCGCTGGCATATCAACAAAAGCAAAGTCACTGTCATGCATAGATCTAAGACTGCTCTGCACAAGAAAAGCACATGGCAAAGTTGCACAAAGGTGCTATTTGTTCCTCAAACTTGGACTTCAGTTCACTATGCACCTGTTACATCGAGTCATGTCCTTTCTCCCAGCACACGCTCCAACGTGTATTTTTGTTTCACAATTTTGCACATCAATGCACTATTCGTTCGGGCAAATTTGACGAACTAAGAAATAAACTAGCTTATGGAATGTCATGATCCTAACATGGAAGACTAGGACAATCATAGAGCCCTTCCGGTCAAACAATCATTATACTAGTTTACATATAAAGCCAACTACGGCACTGTCCAATGTTGCGACACTTTTGTATGTTTGGCCACAGATTAGAATTGGACTCCAGTGAACCACTATTAGATGGTTTTAGTTCTGTTGATTTTTTGTTTGTATAGCATTAGGAGACTTGTAGGTTTGGACCTAGTTCATTGCTAATTCTTGGACTATGACACTTTTATTGCCTACTTGTTTTTGGTCCTTAAAGTCGTATTGTATTTTGAAGAGAACATGCATATTGGAGGCTTTCAACTAATCCATTCCATGCCCGATGTAAGTCATCTACAAAAGACATGAACATTATACTTTGATTAATATATGTGTAAAAGCATAATATTCAAACTAATAAAAATATTATTTTTCAGAGTTTTGTTTGTAGACTTCATGTCGAAAACATCATTCTTTTTGTCTGACTAGAAGGAGCGAGCACGAGAATCTTATTTTGCAGGTAATCTGATGCTAGGAGTGAAGAATGCAAATTGGCCAACCAACAATTCATTTCACTTGGCCATCTTCAACTGATTGGTCGGTTTGTACATGTGGTTGGTAAGCAAAATAAACTATAGTGGTTCAATGCTTCGGCGATTAGTACACACGTGTGCGCCCAGCAATTCCAAGTGGATAATGGAAGAAATAAGGGAGATGTTCTTGAGTAGTTGGTGCCAAACTGGTAGATAAAAAGGTTGGCCTTCACAGCTCCGAAACGCAGAGGTGTAGGAGTAGAGCTTGAAGCCACATGTAAACAGCTGCAGGTCAAAACGGCAAGAACAGGCCATGCGAACGCCTCGGCTGACAGAAAAATTCAGTCTGCGCAGGTCAAGTTTCCTGGCCGAGGAGGCATGCAAAGCAGCCACATTTGTCAAACCGTTTGACGTTCTTGCCTCTGCGACATCAATGCCAATGCAACGAAAATCGAAGTGTACAAGTATGGGTTGTTTAAAAATGTTAAAAAATGAAGATGGAGAATAATTCGAAGAGTTGTTTTCCATACAAAAATGGGGAGATGTTTCAAAAGGATGGTGCAGAGTTTTACCAAGCACATTATAAAAACCGGAACCTTTCATCCCAATGCAAAGCTGTCGGATTCGTACTCGGGGAGTTAGTTAACTTAAGTTTCAGACTCGTGAAAACCTTTTGGTCGTCAAACTTAAAGAAAAAGATTCGATGCTTTCCCTCGGAAACGATGCAAAGCGTCTGCCAAACACATTACAAAAACCATTTCGTTTGATGATCCGGAAAGCATCATGAAAATTCAAGTGGTATTATACTTGGGAGTAGGGAGCTGCGACCTTCGCAGCTGGCTGGGGTCTGGGGAGGGCAGGCGTGCTGGTGCAGCGCATCAAAATTCAACGTTCCAAGTTTGGTGGGTTCAGGATTTGAAGTCCCAAGAACAGGAAGTGTTCAAAATGCATGGAGCCTTTGCTTTTTCGTTGTCTCCTTTTGTACTGTTCACGTCTGCCTTTTGACATTTGGGCACCTCTATGGCACTGTTGCATCGCATGCCTGTCCTGAGCGTGCATGGGCAGGATCGCCCTGTCACTGACACAGCCACACAGGCACATGCTTGCCGCGCATCCGTACGCATGCTGTTAGGCGGGAAATACTCCCACACACGCCGAGGCCTGGGGTCAAAAGGCCTGCTCTGCCTCACGAAGTCACGAGCAGAGCCGACCTGGGGAGTGTGTTCATGGGCGAGTAGAAACTGGAAAGCCCGATGCGGCATTGCATCTTGTCAAAATACTAATCTTCTACTTTTCTGTTCTAAGAAAGAAGAAAATTGGATTATTAGATTACTCTCTCGTCGTAGATTATTAATCGTTGACATTTTTGTTTCATATACCATTTACTATGCATGTAGGCATAATATATATCTAAATCTAACGCAACATTTACAAATTCAGGAAAGTCAAAATGACTAATATTTTTGGAGTACTTGCTACTGTAATATAAAAAATTTAGAAGATTTGCCTATTATTGTCACTTTTTTTAATCTCACCAGGAGAGCACATGCCATATTGGTTATGTAAGTTCGAGATGCCGATTTTTTTTTTTTGTCACGTAAGAACTGCAGTGAAAATGACATGACTACTTACCGGAACCATATGGAGCTTTCGTGGTGAGCATTTGTTTGGCCATGCAGGCGAGATTCATTGACAAGCAGCTAATCCGAAGCCTCAGGGCGAGGTCAATCTGACCTTCAGCGCCGCCTTAGCGACAGCGTCGTCGCATACTCGCATGCAAGTGCGAGGTCGCATTTCAAGTTTTCAACGCCTATATGTTTGATCAACGCACGGCAATGGAATGAATTAATGGATCAGACGTTCAGCGCATCTGTGCAACATTCATTACAATCGCCGTTGTATACTACACGTAGCAGTTGGCGACTTGGCGCTTTAGGGCAGTCTACGCTTCGTGCCACCGACACGTAGGGCTTCAAGCCACATGTCAGTGAAAATGATAGGGCGTGCCAACCATGCAACACTGACATTTTCCTTTGCCACACTCTGTTCTCTCGTCGATCCGCATATGTAAAATCCATCTCTCTCTCCTTTTCACTTTACCATTGATGATCGTTTTTACCATCACCATCCGGCCAACACCAGCTCTGTTTGGCTTCTCTTCTTTCGGCTTCTTGTGTAGTACTTTTCTCTCAGAATAAATCTGCTGTACAAATCAGTGCGCGATACTTTTCTCTCAAAACAAATCCGTTGTACAAATCAGCACAAGATCTACCGTCATCTTCGAGTAGACAAAAAAAGGCGTAAACACATACAAAAGGGTAAAAAGATAAAAATAATTCTGAGAGATAAAAATAATTCTCAGCTTTGCGGTAAGTATTTTGAAGTTTGGAAGCATTGCACGTAGCTTTCAAGGCGATTCTTCCGTTTGCCTATTTTTGTACCAAACTTAGTTGTTCTCATGCTTTCCTGATATTTTTCTTGATGGTGAATTATGTTTTTTGGATGATGGCTAAATTATGTTGACTTGATGGTGAAGACAGAGAAATCAGTATATATCGTAGGTTTTGAACAAGTTGTAAAGGGAGGAAAATCTCTTGCTTATTGTGCTATATTCAACAAGATGGTCTAATGGTTCTTAATTTCAATCAAATTCTTCTAGATCAATTGATACAGTATCACCTTATTAATATCTTAGACCTAGCAACCAAGTAGTTAGTAATGTGGACAAGTAAAATGGCAACACAGGACTACCATTGAAACATTATCTCTGTTGACCACTCCATGTGTATAAAAATATATGTCATTTTAGCTTGTCTACGTACATATATTTTGCTATGTATCTAACATAATTCTACATTAGGTGCGTTTCAAACTCTATATATCTAAAAAAAATCAAAACGATCTACATTTTGAAACAGAGGGGCTACACCTACGGCAGTGGTATATGCATGTTTGCTGCGCTATCCAACAAGACCGTCCAATAGTTCCTCCTATTATTGAAACACCATCAAGGCACGTTCTGTATTTTTTTTTTAAAAAAGATGGTCCGATGATTATTAATTGAAGATCAAATTCTTCTAGATCAAATGATAGCTATTGTTGGATATTATTGGATGTCTTGAGCTAGCAACCCACACAGCTAGCCCACAGGTCACTGGCACTTGAACAGTTGAACCATATCTCTGTTGACTACAACTAGTATGACAGTGCCACAGTGGTATACGCATGCTATACGACGGGTCAGACGGAAATTGCCATAACTGGACAATGCAAGGGGATAATGGAAATCGACCAGCGGCCGGTTCACCATCACCCACCACGACGGTGTCTCGCATCGAAGTGTGCTCGTCAGCCGCTCAGGATTGACCGAAAAATGCGTGAACGTTACAGCACACAGATTGATCAGCAAGTTGCCACGTGAAAGGGAGGGAAATCTGAAGCCAAGTCCACTGATTCACACGACCCCCAGTCAAGGACCAGTCAGTGTCCCGTCACAGCAGCTTGGTGCAGCCACCGCCAAGAAGGCTGTGTGTGTGGCTGCAGTGCCCCCTTGAGGACTCCAGTTGCTTGAAAACCTGCGGCGTTTTTTTTTGACAACTGCAATATATTATATTAAGCAGCGAGTTTACAGAAAGGTGCTCCGAAGAGAACGAAATTACAACTTGACGACAGCGACCTCGCCGGCGAGAAGCAGTAGACACTACTGCCGGGCGGAAGACCGTGCTATGCATCGGTTGAAGTGGATCGACAGAGCCTTCGAGGAGGCATGCACCGGGCGACCGAAGGATGCTTGTATTGTCGTCGCCGGGGATTGAAGTATAGGCTCGTCGTCGAAATCCGGGGGGAAGGCGAGGTCGTCGATGGAGCACCTGGTGTAGGAGTGCCGCTTGTAGTCGAGATCTGCGATTTCTGCTTGACGTGGCTGCGTTGACCGGAGGCGGGGCGAAAACGGGCGTCGGTGATGGCGGTACGGTGGAGCTTGGATCTTGACGGAGTGGAGATGAAGGGGCGGGGGGAGGCGATGGGAGATCCAAGCAAAGGAGGGAGTTTATTTTATTAGCACATACCGTAGCATCGGCGACGGCGGCGGCGAGCAGAGCTCCGAGGAGGACCAAGGAGACGATGCGGCCGGCGGCGGAGACGACGAGGTGGCAGTGAAACGCCATAGCGGCCAGTACTACAAAGAGCAAAGGTACAACTACTATACTACTATGCGAAGCGGAGCCGCCCTCCCCTCCCGCTGCGGCGAGGTCGCCGGAGCCGGGAGGGAGGGCGGCGAGATCTGGATCTAGGGGGAGAGAGGGAGAGGCGTGCGGGAGAAGGGGGAGCTTTCGTTTTCCTGCCCGGATGCAATCCACCTGCGGCGTTTTTTAATCGTTTCAAAAAGTAAAAGCTGTAGCATTCAACGCCATTTGACACACAAGAGCAAAGGTACAACTACTATACTACTATGCGAAGCGGAGCCGCCCTCCCCTCCCGCTGCGGCGAGGTCGCCGGAGCCGGGAGGGAGGGCGGCGAGATCTGGATCTAGGAGGAGAGAGGGAGAGGCGTGCGGGAGAAGGGGGAGCTTTCGTTTTCCTGCCCGGATGCAATCCACCTGCGGCGTTTTTTAATCATTTCAAAAAGTAAAAGCTGTAGCATTCAGCGCCATTTGACACACAAGTTGTCATCCCAGCGTGTCGATGAGAGCCATGTTTTGGACGGAAACAAAATGTCAGCCTCCTCAGTACTGAATGGACTCCTGCATTGGTCGCATTTCGGTCTGTTTTTGAAAGTACAGTGAACACTTCAGAAAATACAAACAATTGAAGTAGTCACATTGGCCTGCGCCTTGATATTTTAGAGCTGACAACCCATGATATCTTATCAGGTGCGAAAATTTATTTGGCCTGTGCAGACCATTTGAACTTTGAAGCAGACACTGCGTTGAGTAGGCGTGACGACAATTTTGGTGTCTTCAGAGTTCGGCAATTAGTTCCCCAAATTTCAGAAGCCAACATGGAATGTTTGGCATAGACAAGGTTAGCATTCAAAGACAGCTGTGATTCAGGTGGCCATTCCATCACGCCGATGTTGCCGCTGTTCTTCTGGACCGAGGGAACAAGATCGCTGAAGTCGACGACATCAGCTGAAAAGCAATGCCTTCTGCCCGTGGAAAATTGAACGACTGGAAGACCTGTCGGTAATGCAATCTGGATTCACTACACCATCTTGAGGTTTCTCAACCAGGATACACACACAAACATCCTCAGAAGGATGCAAGGGTAAGAATTCATCACAAACGCCGCTACGAGTAGCATCCTAACTATCCTGCACCAGTGATTTACAAAAAGAATTATACTGATAACACCTGACGGACAGCAGTTGCCCTAATTTTGAACTGAAACATACATTCATGAGAACGTTGGAAACTGGCCGTCCATGCTGGAAGTGATCGAGCAAGCATGCATTGAAAGCATATTGGCCCAGACTCTCCAGCTGCAGAATCATCCTCAGATTAGTAATGGGCATTATGAGCAAATAAACAAGCCAGTGAGCACCTCTCTGAGATGGTGACGCAGATTCAGAGACCAAAAGACTAGTTGCCAACACTCACGGTACATCCCAAACTTTCACTTCTTTGGCCCATGCTGTGAGTTGCTTGTAACTATATATCTGTGTGCATCTGCATTGTTTTGAACTTTGGAGTCTGAAACTGACAATTCCATCTAATTGGCGTTTTCACCTCCTATTTCAATATCATTGTCCCCACGGTGATGCCTTTGTGAAATCTTAAACAGATCATCAATATCAATGTCATCTCCCACTTTTGCCCGAGGACCACCAACTTGCTCCTCTTCCATCTCTCCAGAATTATTAGCTGGTGGAGCTTGTACTTCCTCTTGTATGTATGCCCGGAACTTATGTTTGGAAGGTTGTATCTTGGCAAAGACAACTTCTTGAAAGTTACTCAGACGTCCTTGATCATAGACGTTAGGTCTGCCATCTGATCTATATCGAAAATTTTCATATGTGGTCTGAAAAAACAAAGCACACATATCAGATGTTAGAAGTTCTATACTGTAAAGAAAATATTGAAATAGCGGTCTTCAGTTGGGAAAAAGGCTGTCTAGCGCTGTAGCACTGAAGTTTACTTTGACAAATACATAATCCAACAAGATCTTCTCAAGATACACACCAAAATAAATATTCACAATTAAGTACTATAATATTCACAAATAAGTACTTCATAATCATGTGAGATTGAGATAAGAAGTCTACTTTCTCTTTTAATCACAACCCCTGATAACAGCAATGTAGTTCAGAACCACAGCAATAGCCTGTACAATTGCTTTAAAGTCCTACCATGCTACCTTGCGAGGGCAAATTGGTGAGGTGTCAAAATATCTAAGGGATGCAATGCGTTTTTCTCCAAGACCAAAAGCTTCGCTATGTAAATGTACAACAGTAAACCATAAAGGAAATGCCACAAGTTATACCACTCCTCACAAAGAAGGTAAAGAAGAGGAACTTAAAATTTCAGTCATGATAGGAACCCCTTTGCTTACCTAAATATATAACAGTTCTCAGAATATGTTGTTACAGATATAAAGTACTGTACATAATTGGATTAAATGACAGGAACTTGCAACCATTAAAAAAAAGAAAAAAATTGTGTGTAGACAAACACATAAACCACCGCCACCACCACCACCACAACAAAGCCTTTCACTCCCAAGCAAGTTGGGATAAACTATTAAGCAGAAAGACCAACCTGGTTTGTGCTGATGAGATATGTATGAAATCCTGTGAGTCCACCAACAAACCAGAGAGCAATAAAACAGTATATCATTAGTGCTAGAGAAGCAGGAGAGTGTTTCAATGCCTTCCACACTGTAGGATAGTCTCCATCCATGAGAAACTTGATGTACAAGGACGATATTGCAAACACATAAATGCAGAGGAGACTTGAAGAAGAAACAAATAGGAAAAAATAACGGTAATTGCGCTGCACAATGGACAAGTAGAAGAGATACAAATCAGCAAGTATTTACGAAATGTAGTGACTCCAACCAATTCAGAATGAAAGAAACAATTTCATGAAAAATGCTAATGGCAACCTCAATACCAGATGCATAAATTGTTCAAAATAAGAAGATTAACCAAAGCACTTGTCATCAAAAATGTTCACATGGATGTGCATGAGGTTTTCTGTTCTTGAACATGTAAATTATAAATTGGGCATATTTGTTTTAAGACATGATTATTTGTTACCCTCCTTCTGGTTAAGACGTATTTTTGCTATTAGCGCAGTCAACATTCTTATTTAACTGTGTATCCATGGAATGCAAGGTTCATATACTCTTGACATAGCTTACTTTTCCAATGCATTGCCCAACCCATGGGCAGTGATGATCAAAGCGTTCCACACAATTGTTGCAGATGGAACAGTGTGAGCACCGAGGAGGGCGATATACCATACAAGTTTCACAATACTTGACTTTCACAGGCATCCCATTTACTATAACTTCCTTTACACGAGGAAAATGTAGTCTTCCAGGTGTATCAGTAAGTGACAGAGTATCCTCCTCTGGTGGGTGTGAAGCACGAGGTACAATGCCAGGATCCCGAGCAGCAGCTGTGAAAAGTAACAAAAGCACCTACACCAAAAGTGCAGACAAGAACACAAATATTTAGGAGTCATTAATTTTTTTGAGTGTCCACGCAAAAATACTAGCAAGAAACAGCATCAGCATACTTACATAGACAGTGTACACTATTGCTATGACAAGAATTGCATATCCTGCATCATATGCACGGAACTGATGACGGAGATGCCGTGCGACAAACACACAAAAGAAAACAACCGGTACAACAATGAGGGCAACAGAAAGACCTAGGGATTTAACATCAGGTCCAAATATCAACCGCCCACCGAAGAAGAACCTCTGCCAACAAGACAAAGAAGTCAGTTAGAAGATACTGAATCAATAGTGTGGTATATTGCACATGAACAACAATGTGACATCAGTGTGCAAGATTCTGAAGTATTATTCCAACTCAATAACTTAATCGTGACACTCATCAATGCCAATTCAACAGAACCCATATTGCTTATGGGAACCATCTGAACAACACCCCTGAGTCATCATTATACATTGTTCAGTAAATAAGACAACATTGGCTATATGACTGCTGAGATAACTAAACACAACGAGACATCGACGTAACCAAGAACTGGCCTATGCAGGTTAGCTCAAGTCCACTATTGGCAAAGTTACAGAAGTGGTTGGCATTTTCTAAGAGCCCTGATCCCATTTGATAAGATGCCGCTAGAAACTAATAAGATTAATTTGCTAAAAATACAAAAGAATTGGTAAGTTAAAAATAACAGCGGGGTAAGAAAACATGGATTTTAAACTAAACAAAATAGACACAGAAAATTCCAACAAGTCTCACGTTATCCCCCTTCCAAGCTTGGTACACCCGCTGCTGTGGTTGTGCCATGTGAAATTAAGGATCGGCTTCAGTCAATACCCTATCGAATCCACCATAGCAACATGAGGGCTCAGAAGAACCCCCTGAAATTCTGAAAAATAAACAGCAGTCGCACGTGGAGACTGGAGTACCAAGTATTGTCAGCTGAGATTGACCTTTCACCCTGAAGACGGACCACCTAATCGAAACATGGATGGGTCAGCTAATTCAGTGGAAATCTATATGGTAAAGAAATTCGTTTCAAAAATATATATATGGTAAAGAAATTCGCAAGTAATTGGATGTAGAGGCATGGATTCGATTTCTTATAGTTGCTGCCAAAAGAAGTCCCCGGACCAGACGAACTCTTGGGGAAATCCGTCCAAGCAAAGCTAGGGTTACTTACAAACAAAAGAGGAAACAAAAACTATGGTTCTCTCCCGCTCGGCTGCTCCACGCCGGTCTCTTCAGTGCAAAGGGGCCGAGAAGTGCGACACCTCCCAAAGTCTCAACGAGGAATGACTTCGGCGGAAAGAGGCCTAACTTGTGGTCTTCCGCCACCAGCACCGGCGGCGGCGAGCTTGAGACCGGGAATTTTGGGGGCGAATCACAGAAGAAAGAGGCGCTTGCGATGCGAGAGATGGAAGAAGAAACGACGATAGGAAGGCGAGAACTTGTTCGGTTCAGTGAATAGGTGTGGGAGCCGTCATTTGGGAGGATGACAGCGTGGACTTGTTAACTGGGATCGTGCTGACTTTTTTTCCTGCGCAAAATTGCCGTCAAAGTATCACGTTGCCGACATCATGGGCCCACGTGTCATAGACACAGCTAGCTGTTTTGCCGATATTACAAGTTCAAATATTTATGACCAATTCCATTGATAAATTAACAAGGAATAATAGAAATAGAAAGGGGCCATGTTAGTCTTCCATTGAATAGACTTACATTGCTGACAAATGTCATTTGGGATCATGACAGCTTGCCAATTAATATTTCCCCCGAAACAATCTACTACAACATTTTATTGTCAGTCTCATAGACTTAAATTGTTGCAAAATCCTGAATTAACTCATTGCAATTTTGGAGATGATTTGCGTGCAATATATGGCATTTCATCTGAAGCATCAAGTCATCTTTCAGACCGCTTGTCTACTGCAGAAACTGAGCATTTCATAGATAGAGCAAATGAGATTCCAGAATACAAGTCACCAACTGCTCATTTTCCTCTCCCTTTCTGCTCCATCTATCGGAATTCAGAACATAAATAAACTGATCACTGATACGTTAGAATCTTTGTCATATTTACATTGGTACGTACCACACGTCAAACCAAAAAATTGGCAGATGATAACTATATATGATAGTGTACATTTGACACAGGCATCGAGATATACGGACACACCATATTTACAAGTTGAGTACAACACAGCCACTTGCTAAAACACTTTGTAGGTTAGTTTTTTTAAAAAAAAAAAACTACTCAAATGGAAACACTATAGAAACGCTAGTGGTAAAAGTAAAACTCATTGACTAAATTGTCACTTGTAGTACTGTTCCTCTACCAACCAGATCTAGAACTAACGCTACAAGTCTACAACCCAGACAGCAACGTGTTTCTTGCGCAGTTAGAATCAAATTCATCTGAATGTGATAGACAATAATTCATCAGATTGACACGGCAAGATCCTTCAGCTGAATCCATCCAAATGCACATCTATCTCGGATTTTCTGAATCTCCATCAGCGCCAAGTTAATGGTTTGGCCTACTGCTGCAAACTCTTTCTCGAAAGGAAGCCTTGCCTTCTGGTCCAGCTGCATCAACACAGTAACATCCCATCAGCTACAGCATGCTTTGGATTATTAAGTCAAACAAAAACTGGGTGGTTAGGTTGACGTGTAACCTTATCAAGGCACCGGGTTGCATCAAGTACATAGCAAAAGTAAGACAGTTGCCTGTATAGATCTGCCTCCGTGTACTGTTAAACACACAGGATTAGCATTAGAAACCAGTTGGCCACTTGCCCAAAGGAGCACATAGAAGCTGAACCAGAATGTTGACGTACCTGTCTTACTAGGTGACCATTGCAGCGTGGATAATTAGGGCAGATGGTTCCTCTCTCAGAATCACCCATTACTCTAAGGTTTACGCTGTGAGTTGAGTATTTGCAACCCTCATCATCACACTGGCAAAAAAAAGAAGGCACAGCCAGCAGGTCAGGGATAGTAATAAATAGGTTTTGGACAATATAGAAGTTCCAAGTTTCAAACTAAAACACTTACCGTCAGCAAACCTTTATAATACATGTTGATGAAATTATCAGCCTGTCTTTTCATCTGCACATGGCAACACTAAGTTCAGCTTTTTCATCAACTTAAATTATAGCCTTATAGGTCATATGATGTCAATCGATAAATACCTGGTTGGCCAGCACAGGAGGGGAAATTCTGGAGTCATCAACATTATCTGGGCATCTTGGGCACCGCATTCGACGCCAGAAATTAGCAGTAGCATCTTTTGCTTCATCCAAATCTGATACACTTGCCGCATTTGCACTAGTAACCAGACTAGATACAGGGGGGCAGTCAAAGGTACCAGAACAGCTTGGACATGATAACCGCAGTGGCTCACAACCACGATATCTGTCATTATTACACAAAATTATAAGTTAAACATCCAATAACTTGATTGAAATGGATATGTTAGAGGCTTACCTCTCATCTTCGTCATCAATTACAGATAGCAGCATGGTTGACGTATCTTGATTGCTAGACTCGGTCAGTCTTGATTGGAACTGCTCCACATAACAAAAAGGATCAACAAACACCATAAGAAGAAAAAAAATGAATTCAGCCATTAAAATATCCATGAATCAACAGAAAATGAGCACCTTTGATGTATCAAGTCCCAGGCATTCAGCAAGACGGGCTGGGCTAGTACCCTGAATGGAAGCACAGAGACGAGAAACAACAGGATGAATCTGCAAAAGCAATTAAGAATCAGAAACAATGTGTAAATATATCATAAGGAAAGGCAACTGCACTTTTTTCAAAAAGGAAAATGATATCACAATGGGGAAGAACCTGTTGTGACAAATAATACTCAATATCAATCATGTACTTGTCCGGGTCTCTTTTCAACTCTTCGGGATGTCTAGCTCTTTGAGCTATTCCCACAGAATGCGTATTATCTGAATCCTGCTCAGAATGGGTAAATACAGTTTAAGGTCAGATAGAATGATAAACTATGCTTCAAACATAGCTAAATAAGGAACTTTTTTCAGGGAAGAAAATATCTAACGAGATTTATTTTTCCCTGAATTACATTTCAGATTCACAAAAAAGTTCTTCCTATTTGCAGATTACACCCTCCATTTACCAATATTATGAAGCAATGTTTCAAAATGTAAGCTCATCAAGGAAATCAAGAATGAACATGCACTAATATTCGAGTCTGCCCCTGTTTTGGTTCTGTGCAAAAGTTTGTGGTTGCAAATTGTGAATGTCATTAGGAGCATGTGTTTTCCCTTGTAAGTTCGATGTGATTTAGTGCTTTATGGGCTGTAATGTGATACATGTTAAAATGGGAGTGCCAATCAGTATCATATCACAACAATCTCAATATTTCGCAAAACATAAAGAACAGCATTTTGTAATACCTGCTGAGAGCAAATTATGTAAGGGACTGTATCACCAGCAGAGCAACCAGAGTAACCGTTTTGCCGCAGTCTCAAAGCAACCTGAAGAAACCAACATAAATTTTATATAGTTGTCAGATAATAAGTTCTCAGAGTTTCCCAACAAATCAAGATCAAAAGAGACAAAAGATAGGCAACACTTGCCTGGACATGAGGCTGATTTTTAGCATCCGGATAATCTTCTGGTGCTTTTGTCAAACTCTTTGTGATAACATATTTTTCAAGTTCTATTTGACCACTTCTCATTTGCTCTTGCACCTGAATATATAGTCCCATTCAGTAGATTATAACATAAAAGTAAATATGAAACAAATCAAGTCAAAGATTCATTGCCGGGCACCAGCATTTTCCTGATCAGTTATTCATACAAATAGATGGGTGAGAATTTAAAAATCAAAAAGGCGGTAGGCTCCTAACCTGGACAAGAGAACTATGAATCGACTCAATAACATCATCACATGTCCTGTAGAGAGGCAATTTTTACAAAGATGAGGCAAGAATAATTTCATGAGCAAAATTGAAATTTAAATGCTTACCCTCCAGACAAAATTTGATTGAGGCAAAAATCTCCAGTTTCTTTTGACAGCAAACTCCAATCACGTCTGACCATATCGAGCCCCTTGCGTTCAATGTTCTGCATCAAACATGTTAAAACAACTCTTCCACTTCTACAACATAACACACAAATTCATAATAAGCACAAACCTCGCGTAAGCTGCCATCTAGTGCCACTTTAATAGCAGCATACTTCTTCTTTTTTAGAAGTAACATTCTTTTGTATATGCCATCAAGATCAATCTCCAGACAGCGGTACTTCTTGTTCACCTGCGTCAAAGCATTTTATAGTTGAGAAAAATATTAAACACTGCCCTTTTCTGAACATATGCATCTCAAGCATTAAAATCTCGCATCCAGAATCTTACCTCCTGAATGACCTTTCCTGCAATCGTTTTTGCCCTGGAGATGTCATCAAGTCCAGTATGTATCATAATGGAGTCAGTGTCACCATAAATAACCTGTCCGGCACAAGAACAAAAATGTCAGTACAAACAGTTTATTAGAAAGAAATATGCTTAATGGACTGGATTTTCAGGGGACATGTTCAACTGTTTCAGGCAGTAAATATAGAATTCAGAAATGCCTTCAAAGACAGAACATTAAGGAATATGTGCGCATAACACATCATGTTTCTTTAGCTTCAGAAAAGTGTATACGATAGCATGTTGGAAATAGCACAAGGAGTGAACCATGTAATGTGGCTACTGAGATGAATTATATCAGTGATTAAAATTTATAGGATAACACTTTTTAGTTTATTACCGACCGCCCATGAATTCAATGACAAATAAATGAGCTTCCATAATAAAACATTCTTGGCGTAATACTCCAAGTGTTTGACAACCATACATGATCCACTTTCTAGTATAATGAAATAACTCAGAACTTGGGATGTGTAAATTCCAATCTCTAGCATCTACTCCCTCCGTCCCAAATTACTTGTCGTTTTGACTTTTCTAGATACATTTCTTTTGTTATGTATCTAGACAAAGTTATTCTTTGCCATGTCCCTCTGAAGCAATTTCAGCTTTCACAATGTTTTACCAGAGTCAGACATTCATTACATACCTCCAAATTTAAATTATTCTGAACCAGATCGACAGTATTCTGCAAAATCTCTCTTCCCTGAAACAGGCATCATAGGAGATATTAATATCAATACGACCATTTAAAAGTTTAATAATAACTTCTGTGAGAGCAAAACTTGTTCTCACTTGCAGTGTAATGAGCTCTGCAAGTGGCTTCGCATAAAACCTGGAATTAGAAAAGCCCAAGCAACCATACATGCTAGAGCAAAAAAATTAAAGAGCAAGTCAGAACTCATTGATAATACTGAAGGAATACGTGGACAAGCTTATCTTGTTATAGACAATTCTTACCTATTTGCAGTAAGCTTCAATGCTTGCTGTTGAATATCAAACTGCTGTCTTTTAAGGCCAGAAGCAGTCTTCAGCCACGATTTAACCATTCTTCTCCTCTCCACCAAACTCCTCAGCAACTGAGTTGTTAATCATGATTGCCAACACATATGTGAGAAAAAAATTGCAAAAACTTTCTTACCCAAAAGTAATACAGCTCTTAATCTCAATGGCACACCCATCCAAATACCTCAGGTAAAACACCAGTAGCTTTCGAAGCTGGTAAGCTAGGAACATTGCCGTCAGAAGAACGCTCAACAGTGGTAAAGCAGATGTTGTATTCCTAAGGACAAAGAATAACAAAGCCAGTAGTGAACACATACTGATAAATTGAATATCTGGAGTCTTAAACTTTATGGACAGCAAGCAAAAAGTTATGGTAGCTGAGAGTGTTCATCATTTACCTGAATTATTGAAGGGTAAAGACTGTTGAAGTCCAGAAGTAGAACATACTTGTCATATAGACCCTTCTTAGGCTCCAAAACCAAACCACCAGCATATGAAGGTCCCTTTCTGGCTTTACTTTGATCACCATTATGCCCCTCATTATCAACAGAAGGATCAGCAGCACCATCATCAGCATTTGCACCTCCAGTATCAGCATTCATTTTTCGTTTGGTGGTGTTAAGCTCTTTGTTGCGTGCAAACTTATCCGGTACAATAAATTTTTTTGCATGGAATGAGTGTAATAGTAGATATTCTACCCTCTGAGCCCTAGCACCCTACAGGAATTTCATTAGAGATATAACGTCAAGACTGCACAGCAATGTGATTCATTAGACAATATGCATGATAGTAATGGCTATACCTGGAGCGTTTTCCCCCACAAGTTACCACTAATGTTGGTCAGCTGACGTGTCAGCGGTAGAACACTCAAATGAAACATGAGCTCCAAAGAAAGCCATGCATCAGTCTCACCATATTCAACCTAGTTGAGTTTGACACTTCAGTTTATAGATTTTGAAGAAAAAAGAAGACAACATTCTCTAGAAAACAGCAGCACAATGTTTAGTTTGGATGAAATTACCAGTTTCAGAAGTTCTCCTGAAGACTGGAACATTGGAGGTATATCATGTGGAGAAACCTCTCTTCTGTCCTTTTTCAATTGTGTTTCTGCAAGTTGTGTCAATGAATAACTCACCTGCATAAAACAAACAGATTGAATGCTCAATTTGGTAGTGGAAACTATACCAAACAATTGAGGTGATAGTTGCCTTCTTTTATCTAAAGAATTATTGCCCTGGTAGTTACCTCCTTCAGAAGGTCACGAGAGCATAAATAGGTATCACAGAGAAGACGGCCAGCAATACAAGACATAATTCCTGGACTTGCCCCAGAACCATATAGTGTGTTTCCTTTGGTAAGCCGAGGCATTATTGATCGCCTGAGACGACCAATCTTGGACCACATGCTACTTGACACCTTGCAGGTCTAGAATAATCATCGAATAAAAAATGACAGTCAGCAATATAAATTAAGTTCTCTTGAATCAATCTGTTACTAACCCTGACTATTTTATAAAGCTCATCCAAATTTCACAAACTCAAGAGTAGTGTACTACAAGTTAAATATCAGAATTGTTAGAACATGTATGATCAAAAAGACCTGAGCACGGTGTAGAAGGACATCCAAGTCAAATCCTGAAATATTGTGTCCCACGAGTACGTCGCAATCAAGTTTGCTAAGCTCAATCATCAAACGATTTAACAATGCACGTTCACTGGAAAAGGAGTAAAACAATTAATCAATGCATTCACTGGAAAAGGAGTAAAACAATTAATCAATGCATTCTTCAGCAATGGAACTCGTTAAAACTTAAAATGAACAGGAAAGGCAGCACCCACCTGCTTTCTAGTGCCAGCACATTGCTACCAGCCTTCTGGTTTTTATCAGAAGCTTCCTTAGCAAGGCCTATAGGAAATATGCTACCTTCAAGCTTGCGCATAACAGTAAAATGGCTGATCATTCCCCTTTTCTGCCAATCTTCAGGACGCATTGGACTATCAATCTGAAATTGACCCAGAAAAAGGAAAGGTTGAAAAACATGATGGTTCCTTTGTTTGCTAACACTAGGCACATGTAGACTGTTGCAATGGAGCCTGGAAGTGTGTCAGTTTGTCTAAAAAACAATTGTTTCACATAGAAATGTAACCATTCACTTGACACCTCACCACAAAAGTACCAAATCCTGTAAACCTGTAAACCAAATGCTAGTAAAATAGTTTTTTTTCCAACAGCAAATGAACAGCGTACCTTTACCCGGTGACAGCATATGACAGATGCTGACACAATTTCATGCACATTGTATTTCTCATTTATGATAGTTTTGAGATTGACTGCAGCAACTACAACAGGGGGGACTTCTAGGGATGAACTTGCCGTCAAAACAGATACATCCTTTGGGCAATCAACCGCAACTTCAAATTTACACCAGCTGACCTGTGGTCAAAAGACGTCACTGATTATATAATGTAACAAATAATTAGGAAGGAGTTAGTCAGATATTAACCAACTTGCTACAAAACACAACCCAACCAACTTGCTAGAAAACACAACCCAGAGTAACAGGACAGGGCTGAATCAAGGATATACCCGCTGAGTAGATGGCCGGGTCACAAACTTGGAAACTGACAGCCATGAAGGCCCCTTGATCTTCCTTTTGATGAGAAACAATTCAAGAGCACTGCAAAGATACAAAGATCAGCATCTATCAAGAAAATACGCATATAAATACACATGGAACTATCTTGTATAGTGCGTGCCTAGTAATGCAAAGTCTACGGATCATACCTATTGTTTGTCCCAAGCAGCGCATGGAAATGTTCACCTCTGAGGTCAGCTGGAAGGACAGGATCCTAAGAAAATTTGTACGACATAAGTAATGCGATTGCAGACTTAATGGGGTAAGAGACACATGCACATTATAGTTTACATGTTGTGAAGTGTAACTGTGTAAGAAAGAACATATTGCATAGTTAAGTCATGAACTGATGGATTTCATCACTACATTGTACATGTTTCCTTATTAGAAACTAAATCCTGAATATTCCGAGAGCAATACCCATGGGCCACCGACCAACCAAACATGTAAACCAAGAGTGTATCATTTTACCATATTTATCTAGCATTTTTTCTATTAAAAAGATTAGGCTATTCAAACCCAAGAGATCATATCAGACATGAACAGTGAATAGCTAGATGCAAATGATTGAAATTGGGTCAACAATTGCAGTTTCTGTTTGCAGAATTTTGCTTAGATTCATCATTAGGCAGTTTTTACACTGCTACAAACATGCAACATATATCCCCCGGTTCAAATTAGTTGAGTGTAGCCCGCAAATATCAAATCAGTCTACAACTTCTGGAATTCACTCACGAGTTGCCAGGCTCACAATATCTTATAAGATCACATATTTTTAATTTCTGGTGTGCTTTAAACATATTCAATATTTGCATGCTACAACATATTACATGTCATTTGATTACACTAGTCTAACATAGTATTACTTCCTAATAACAAGGGATGGATCCATCAGCTAGTCAAATATGCAACCACGATAACATTTATACAAACAAAAAACCAGGACAAACCTTGTATGGGTAATTGATTTTCATGACATACTGTTCTCCATTTGGTAAATCAGTCCTCTCAAATGCATAGTTCCTCTGACATGGCAAAAAAATTATGACCACTTAGATCAGGATAGGAGGGAAATGAAAGAGCTCATTGTTGCGTGCGTATGCACCCACTAACCTTGACTGGAGTCATTACAAAATTTGACACATTGAGGTCTGACAGATTATCAGCTATTTCACTCTTTAATCCAGATGCCAACTCCTGGTAACAGAAGATATGTTATGCATATTAGAGAGCAGTGCTGCAAATAAGTTCAAGTATATTTTCAGCATAAACAATCATCATTCTCACATGTAGAGTTGCACGAAGAGATGGCAGAAAATCAGAATTTGTAGATTTTTTCTCTAGCCCTGATAGGGACTCCCTTGGGAAGACTGATCGGTTCGGAATAGCATATATGCATCTCTGAATATTTTTTACTATGACACAGCAACTATGGAACCGCTTGCCAACTTCAACCTAGAACAGAAAAGCAGCCTGTCAGATAAAAGCAATAGCCGAGCATCTGGAGATGAAGCCAGGATAATAATCTGTACAAGAACACTGGTTCCACCAATTATAAATGTAAGTCCATCTATGTTTGCCTCAAGTAAAATCTTTTTAACTTTGATCGGCAATATTCAAAACATTTATATGGATTCACAACAACATTAACATTAATGGATTCATTATGAAAAATACTGAGTAATATATAGCTCGCTTCATTTACAATAATATACTTTCATAGATAGTATCAGTCAAAGTTGAAAAAGTTTAACTTAGGGCAAACCTAGAAGGAGTTACATTTATGACTGGAGAAAGTAGTTAAAATCAGTCACCAAGGCACTTGGCACCACTCTCCCATCTAGGGGCTAGGCTTTACGAAACAACTGTCAGAATATACAGCACAGCAAGTATATTTCAGATACTTGGCCAAAGCCACAAAGATTGACCGATTAGTAGCTTATGATAGTTATCATTGGAATGTTGTCCCGTACTCTCTAAAGATGGTTATGGAATACTATTAGGATTATGTAATAAATGCTAAAACATAAAGAACATGTATGCAATTATCTTACACAGTCCAACAATACTAAATCAACTAAAGACAAGCGACAGTTTTCTCTTATTTGCAAGAGTGTTGCTTATCATTGCATTAAGGAGAAAAGGACAAGCCATCTATCAGGCATCAGCAACTAAAACCTTTAAGAATAAGGTACCAAAACAGTTGTGACTGAGATTTCAGAATTAGAGTGCTTTTACCTTCCCAAACAAATACACTGTGCCTGAATTAGCACCGAATGGTTCCTCATATGCATCTAATATGTAGAATGGCAGTGCTCCATCCTTCAGCTCAAACTCTGAGCTTTCATCCACGTCTGCATTACCTGAAGCCACCCCTCCTTCGATATCCACATTCTCTCCATCACCACATACCTTCATCCACCCTGCTGCTGCGCTCGTCATACCACCATTTCTGTTCTGCTCTGACTTAATCTTTGCGTTGAGGCGGTGCACCTTCTCTATCTTCACTTCCCCATTAACCTCCTGCTTCAGTTCCTCTGAACTCTTATTCTCAACAGCTAGCTGAGCACTAGAACCAGAAGCTTCTTCCAATTTGGTTTCCATCTCATCATCCGGCTTCACCAATTCCACGACCATGTCATTTCCATGGTCTGAAACCCCATCAGTTTCAAACTCATTGTCCAATCTGACCACAGTTTCAGTATCTGCAACAACCTTTTCCGAGTTGAAGTGGGCAATTATTGGGGGAGGAGGCTGCAGGGCACAAACCCTGCTGACCCGCCGCCGTCTCTCCTCGCGGTCGTTGTCGTCAGGCGCGAATTCGGCGATGACGTCGTCCACGATATTGTCCGCAACCAGAGCCGAACCCTTGTTGCGGTCGCTGCCAGGCTTCTTAAACACCGAGGAGGTGAACATATTAGAGATTCGCTGCTTGCCCATCATGGAGGCGGCGACGGCGAGAGACGACGCCGCGGCGGACTGCTGCGGCGGGCGCTTGGGCTGAGGAGGGCGCGGCTGCTTCCGCTTGCGGCGGGCGCCGTCCTCGCCGTCAGATCCCTCGTCGGAGGAGGATGGAAGGGCGCGGTGGCTCCAATCCTCCTCGCGACCATCCTCGGCGTAGCCGAGCCCGTCGTCGTCGATGATGAACTCGCCGGCTTCCTTCTTGCGGCGGGCGACGAGCGCGGCGTAGTCCTCCTCCGCGACGGTGTCGTAGATCGGGGCGTCAACCTTCAACTCGACGGCGGCGGGCCGAGCGTTACCGTCGCGGATGGCGCGGAGGCGCTCGAGCGCGGCGGACCGCGCCACTGACTCGGCTCCCCGGGCGCGCGTGCGGCGGCCGGAGCCGGCAGCGTCTCCGGATGCGTCATCCATAGCCTCTCCCTCTCTCCCTCCCTCGCTTTTTCTCTCTCTATACACACAGGCGCGCGCAGAAATTCGATGTGGAGCGCGGAGATCTACTGTGATATTTGCGAATGCCGGAGGGTGGTTCTTTTTTTTTCCTTTTTATTGAGAAGATGCAGAGGGTAGGCTTTGGCGGGAAGGTGTTCGAGCATTTGGCGCGCAGGGTTTCAGGCGACCGCGTGAGTTCTAGGGTTTTTCTGCATCGGGTCGATTTTTGCGTGGGCTGTAGGCCTGTGATGCCATCAGCTACCAGTTGGGCCACTATTTTAGCCCAGCAGACAAGGGCCCACCATCTATCTATCTGCTTAGGAAAAAGTCTATTCCATAACCCTCATCTATAGCCGCTGTCTGAGTTTCGACCCCCAACCACAAAACCAGGTATTGGACACCTACTAACTATCAAAACCGTCCGATTTACACCCCTCGGTGGTTTTGTGGCCGGTTTTCGCATACGTGGCGTCCAGTCAGCTCACAAAAGCGGGTGCTGGCGGCTTAATCAGCAACGCACGCGCAGAGGGTGGACCTAGACGGCGAGCTCGACGACGGTGACATGGGTAGTCTCCACCCGCGCCTCATCCAGCGCCCGCCCTCCTCGACGTCGAAGCTCTCCTCCTCCCCGACGCCAGTGGACGCGTCGCGTCCATCCTCCGGGCCCTCCGAGCCCCCGCGCTGGTGCTTCCCTCCTCCCCAACGCCGGCGGCCACGTCGCGCCGTCCTCCACTTTCGCCTTCCTGCTCCAGCGTGGCCACGACGCCAAGCTCGGCGCGGCCAGCGGCCGATGCGGCTCAAGCGAGGCAACCTGGCTTTCCCCTGGCGTGGTCGCTGGCGGCGCCCCCACGCATGTGCGACGACACGAGTTCCTCCCTCCCGTGCCACGGCGGTGGCGCAAGCTCCTCCCCCATCGATGGAGCAGAGCCATCCAGATCTCCACGCACCATCGGGCCCAGTCACGCCATGATGCGGTCCATGGCATCCTTCCACCCACGCGCCAGGCCCTCGTCCAGCACCAGCAGGCCCGGGTCGCGCCACCACTCTCGCAGCTTCGACCGCACCGCCGCCCAAAGCTTCGTCGGGAGCATCTCGTACATCTCCGCGCGCTCCACCGTGGACTCCTTTCTGCTGCCCCTCGGCCTCCATCTGAAGCAGCTCCTCCACGGACACGATCACGTTCGCGTACTGCTAGTCCAGCCCCGCGCTACCGACGGTTGCGTCCAGCAACTTGCGCCAGTCGGTGGGGGATTTCTTGCCGGATGTGCGACTACCTTCGCCTTCGCCGACCGTGGGTGCAGCAACTTCGACAGGCGGGTCTGGACGCTGTCCGTGGTGGCCGATGACATCCACGGCGGGAGCCCGAGAACGCACAGGCTGAAGATGGAGCAGATGCGGACGAACACGTCGCAGGCGGCGCGCGCCATGAGGCCGACGACCTTCTCGTAGCTCTGGCTCCACAGGGACTCCTCCTTAAGGCGCTTCACATAGATTCACCGTAATCACTGAACTGAAACTATTTGAACTGTGAAGTATGAGGTCTGGAGAAAATCGCTCAATGAAACGCCATGCACGACACCAAAATGACACCACAGCCCCAAGACCAGGCGAGGAAACAGCATAAATCGATTCAACCTCCCGCCAACCGCAGGTTGCTGTTACAGTTTCCGCAGTTCGATTTTCTTTCTACTGCAAGCCTCCCATCGCTGCCACTGCCAGATGCGATAAGACAAGGTAAGCAAGCAGGGGGGGCGGACCTGGATCATGGGTTTGCCGAGGATGTGCGCCAGCGGCTTGCCCTCGAAGCGCGAGGAGGCGAAGCGCGCGGGTATGATCGCCTCGGGCGAGTCCCCGGCCAGCTATTGCTGCGCCGCCGCCGCTACCCGTGGGTTCTGCAGGATCGGCCCGCTGAGGCGCCATCCCCAGATGCTCATCTTCCACTCGGTGATCTCCATCTCGTTGAGTACTTGAGTGCCTCTATTTCGGAGCAGAGCTTGGCCATGGCTGCGACGAGGCGCTCCATCTTCTTGGCCTTGAACCTGAGCCCCTTGGCGACGAGCGGGTCGAGCCGCGCGCCGGAGTACGCGTCGGCCCTTGAGGCACGAGTACACCCTGCCGAAGTCGAGGCCGCAACGTAGGCCGAGGCGCATGACGGCGTCCGCGGCGGCGTCCAGCGACATGACGAGCTCGGCACCCAAAGCGGTGACAAGGATTGCTGATGTGGCTCCACGTATGCAAAAATCACTTCAAAAACCCGCCACATCAGCAAAAACCACCTCAGATTCCGTCGAGGGGGGTAAATTGAACGGTTTCGATAGTTCGTAGGTGTTCAATACCTGATTTTGCGGTTGAGGGTTGAAACTTAGACAACGTCTGTAGATGAGGGTTGTGGAATGGACTTTTTCCATCTGCTTAACATTGTCTCGGCCCTTCTGTTCTCTGTCTGGCCCGACCAGTTGCCGGCTACTACAGAGTTTTGGAGTAGTTCATTTAGGGAGACAGAGACAACGGACAAACGTACCTGTCGATGCATCCTCGGATGCAGGACAGCAAAACTGAAGAATGTTCCTTCTGTATTTAGTACAGCGGTACAGCCAGTCCGATTAACACGATGTGCCGGCGAGCATTGCAGCTGTGACGGTAGAGCCGATGCACGGGCAGCACGGCCGGTCACCAGCTGACCAGCATGTAACGATCCTAGGGATCGATACAGATAACTGAGGTTGTTGCCGGCGACACGCACGGCGGAGGAGATCGGCGGCGCCGTCTCAGAAGCAGTTGGAGGGAGGAAGAAGAAAGGAGATCGCCGCAGCGAGGAGGAAGAAGGTTGTGTCTTTCTGATAATGATTCATTGATGCCCATTCACTGGTGTTCGCCCGGCTTATACCATCGGTGCGGTTCAGCATTACATAGCCGATGGCCCATAGAAGGCACACAGGCCCATAGTCTTAATCCGGCCTCCGGCCCACTAGTACAGGTAATACCGGGTCATGGCATTCCCCTCCCCTTAAGCAACAGCTTGCCCTCAAGCTGTGAAGTACACCCAACTGACAGATCATTAATAGATAATAGTTGAGGTGAAGCCATCGTTGATGTCTTAAACTTGTTGTTTCTTCGTCAACAGCTAGATCAATTTCATCCAGGGTCGTCAGTCGTCAGATGATAGAAATGAAGCATGAAGATCAAACTGGTGACAACTCCAGATAGCTTTGAAACAACCCTTGTGTAGCGTGCACAAGTATGTATTGCAAGCGATTGGATAGGCCAGCAGAAAAGTTTAGCACAGGATAGCATACCTCCCGTGAAGCTATTACCAGATGATGTTGTTAGTTGCTCCATAGATTCTAGGTCCAGCTGAAAGATGCCAGTGCAATGTAGCAAGAGATGCAAGCGCCACTGAATATGCATAGCTTTCACCGAAGTTGTGTGCAGATTGATGTCATGTCCACTCCTTGCAACTGCATTTGTGTGTTTATAGAGACAACCTTGACTGCCACCTGCAGCCCATGAGATTAGTTGCTGCATAGTCCCAGTTGCATCTGTTTGCTGATGCTTGACCACTAGCAGTCCCACTAAACTATGCACCCATGCCATTCTCATGTGTTCTAGTGAAGGTTCCGTAGCAGAGGTATGTATCAGTAGGTTTAAACAGCACGACATACTGAACCTATATATCATTCTGTGCTGTAGAATAACAGCACTTGCCACTGTTTGTACAACTGATCTTGTTTTGCTTTGAATTCCTTCATTAGCAGGGAATATTGCACAAACAAGCCACTCAACCATAGATTCAGTTATCAGGACAGTCATCTTGATGACCCATGTTTCACAGAAGAATATTAATTCCAGAAATGCCTTCAGATGCTTTACTTGCTGTAGTAGTTTCAGGCGCCTAATCACAGAAATGCACAAGAATGGCTTCACAATTTTAGCCTTACCATTTGAGCTACATTCCCAATCAGATGGCAACCATTCGAGCAATAGCACCCTATCATGAAGTTGTGTCTGCTTCTCCCTATATGCTGAGTCCAGTAATAAATATGCCAAAGAGAAGACACTGTCAGGGGGTGAGACCTGGACAGATCCGCAAGGGGCGACCCAAGCGGTTGTAGGTTAATGGAGGGGATCGGGAACTAAGAGCGTAGGTGGTAGTTCGCAGATGGAACTCGGAACACGGCGAGAATGGTGAGGGACACAAGGGTTTAGACTGGTTCAGACCTCCGGAGAGTAAAACCCTACGTCCAGTATGCGGTGGAATTATGCGTGAATGCGGGAAAGTCCCCTCGAATGGAGCTCTAGGCCGCCTTATATGGTCAACGGACTAGGGCTTCCATTCGAGGTCGGTGGACCCTCATCGGGGTCGGTTACAAATTAGGAAGGTCATCTTCCGTGATTACAGGGTGAATCCCGCGATCTGCGGACCTACTGGCGGCGCCGAGCCACGACCTGGGGGAGAGTCTTGCGCCACAAGCCCGGCGGATCCTCCGGGATCTGGATAAGGTCTTCTGGAGTCTTCCAAGGTCGCCGGGGTTGTGGATAAGGTCTCCGGGCCCACTTGCAGGTCGGCGGGGCTTCTGGCAGGTCGGGTCCACTTGACAGGGACCTCTGGGACCCTGGTCGGTGGGGACCCAGGGGTACCCATGTCTCTCAAGCCCCCGATCGACGTGTAGGCGTAGCGGTCGAGACGAGGTCATGCCGAGGGTTGGTGAAGTCATGGCATCGTCAAGGTCGTGTAGGGTGCACGGGGATCCAAAGAAGAAAATCTCCTCCAGCGCGCACGAAGTCGAACATCAAGCTCCTGGAACGTAGATCCAGAAGGTTGAAGTGAAGACAAGGCGTTGTCGTGTTGAAGAACCGCCGACCTGACCAGAGTCAGAGAAGATCGTCATGCCCTTGGGGAAGGTCCCTGTACTGACCAAAGGGAGGTCGAGCAGAGGCACAGTGGAAGCTGGCTTCCGGTAGGTCGATGCGACGTAGAGGGAGAGGGCGTCGTAAGACGCACTCGTGGAGTAGCCCCCGAGCAGGAAGGCGACCTGGAAGGTCGGGTTGATGCTCGAAGAATGAACAGAGAACCTACGACCTTCTGCTTTAGTCTTGAGGATGCTTTATCCACTGAGTAAGACAAGCCATCCGGAATCTCTGAAAAGTAATGCCAGGCACCAGCAGTCTCGTCGCGTAGCGCCCCACGGGCGTACTATACGAGCACGGGACCTGCCTCAGGCAGAGACGCAGTCGCTGCCGATATGGGACAAAAGCTGAAAAGTTGTCATCAGTCAGGTGACAGACGTGTCAGCACTCCCCGAAAGCAGACAAAGACCTCGCGCTCCACGTGGTAACAGTGTTGTGGATAAGGATGCCGCGCCAGCTGACGTGCAGACTGCATCCAGGACCAAGCTCCACTGCTATAAATAGGAGGCCTCATGACTTGCTTCTTGAACCAAGTAGGAGCGTCATGGCGAAGAAGCTTAGTAATTATGCAGTGCCCTGGTCTTGTGTTCGTCCACCAGAGCTTAGCGCTAGGTTATTGCCATCTGGAGCTAGAAGAATGCTTACGAAGTTGGGAGAACTCCATCAGCCGCTCCCCCCGCGCCCAGCGAGGAATCCAGGTGCAGCATGGGGCAGTACATGCCTTGCCGGACCTTGTGAGCAAGGGTCTAATGTGGCGTTGGAAACCGTCATGCTGCGCCGGGGAAGGCCCGAGGTGACGCTGGTCCGATTTGGGATCTTGTGGGAGCACCCTAGCAAAAGATGGGACTCCACAGGAAACCTTCTGGGGCTAGAGTAGAGGTGGCTGTGTGGCAGCCGCGACCTCGGCGGCGGTGGAGATCTCCAATCAGGTCCTGAAGCTAGAAGAAAGCTTGCGACGCGCTTCATCAGTCTAGGTTGCGCCGTAGGCACCATGTAAGGTAGAACAGGACCTTTAATATTTTTGCATCTTGTAATTGGCCTTAGGCCAAAGTCTTTTGTAGCTTACGAAGCTTTTATACACATGCTTGCATGGTAAACGATGTGTCTCGACCAATGTGGAGAGGCGCCCGGGTAGCAATGGCATGGCCAAGGTCCCGGCGGGGCTGTATTAGCGCGCCGACCTTCAGAAGGTCATAGAAATCGACTAAAGAACCCGTGCCGACCTGGGTCGACACGGTCGCTGTGCAGTGGCACAACGCAGGGTGTCAGTCCTGAAATCTGTAGGTCTTTATCGACCTAGAAGGCAGCGGGGCCTCAGCAAGGAGCTGTAATTGGGACCGAGAGGTCGCCAACGGGCAGTAGAGCCTTTAAGCACGGAGCCGTTGGTAAAGTTCGGCCGCTGTAGGTCGAGCCGACCTAGAAGGCATGCAGGAAGCTGGGCCTAGGAGACGTGGTATGAACCCGTCGTTAAGAGGCTGAGGCGACCTGGGAGGCTGTCGTTACCTTGACGACCTTGAATAGGCGATAGGGCTGGCCCATAGGTTGTCCATAGGTCGTGACGACCTTGAATGTGGTATCGGAAATATTATGTTTGGAGGGCTTGAATGTGAGGCATAACAGGTCCACGTCGGCCGGAGCGCTGACCAGAGGCCAGCGGACGCAGATTCCCGCACGGAACTAGTCGTTACTGCCATTTTCCCGTTAGGCCGAAAAGAGCCGTTGAGCGGTAGATCCGCGGGAGGCGTCGAGCCGTTGGGTCGCCGTGATTTTCGCCAAAGAGATGTTGGGTGCGGCCGCCCGTTGCGCTGCTGGGGCCCAACTATATAAGGCCGATCCATGGGCTGAGGACCTTTACTTGCTTTCATTTCCGCTCCGCACTAGGGTTCTGCCGCCACTCCATTGCTCGGAGAGAACAGCAGCGCCGCCGTGCTTAGGTCCGCCGCGCGCCGCGACCTCACATGCGAACCAAGACCCTTGTAGTGTTTAGATCCAAATTCATCGGCCTAGAGGAAGAGAAGATGGAGCTCGCGCCAATTCCGCCGCCGCAGACCGTCTGGGAGCCATCCGTAGTGACGGAGGAGCAGAACCAGGCCCTGGCGACCCGCGGGTTGCTGAGGCCCAAAGCGGAGGTCGGCTGGAGGGCGGCGGCGGGCGAGGAGTTCCCGACGGAGGGGACCGGCGAGACCGTCGTCTTCCTCGCGCACATCGAGCGCGGGTTCGGGGTCCCGGTGGGTGACTTCTTCCGCGGCCTCCCCTTCTTCTACAGGATCGAGCTGGTGCACCTCGTTCCCAACGCCATCACCATCATCTCCTCCTTCATCCACCTCTGCGAGGCGTACCTCGGAATAGCACCACATTTCCACCTGTGGCGCCACTTCTTCGAGCTCAAGAAGACGGGGAAGTCCGAGGTCGTGGGGAGCGTCGGCTTCATGCTGCGCCGGTACATGAAGACGGAGTACATCGACCTTGTACTCCCCGACAACACCACCGGCTGGAAGCAGGGGTGGTTCTACCTCGACAACCCGGCGCCGGCGCTTCCTGACAGGACGGGGTGCGCTCCCGTCCCATTCCCGGAGTGGACCAACCAGCTCACCTCGCGGGAGACTAAGGAGCTGCGCCCACTGCTGGACGACCTGAAGAGGTTGAAGGCGGAGGGGCTGACCGGCGGCGCGGTGGCTGCTTCAGCCACCGGCTGATACAGCCCATCCAGGACCGGGTCCACCCGACCTACGAGTACTGGGGGCAGTCCGACCCCACCCGCTGATAGTTGCAAAAGACTGAGGTTGTTCCTACTAGTTGCAAAAGTGTGTGCCACTGAACACTGGACATTGTTGGTCTTGTATGTCACAATTGCCACCTGCATGTAGGTGAAAGTACCCAGAAATGCACAAACTGACCCGTGGAGCACAGTCTGAATTGTATGTATTGAAGTACCTTGACAATATTTAGCATGTATGCAATGATCCTGCCAACACTCAAATGCACTAACAGGCTGCTGTTGTGGGTATTGAATGAGCATGTGACAAGGCACTCCATATCCCAAGCAACAGCATGATACCCAAGGTGTGTTGAACTGAATGAGCATTTGACAGCCCTCAATTATTTCTGTTGCAGAATTGACACACACCAGTGAAAATGGATTTTGCCAATAAATAGCATCAGCATATTCCCAAAGAGATTGCCAGAGAACAACAATCAATGCACATGACTTAGTGTCCCGCTTGGTAGTACATAGCGGAGTAACATTGGAAATGTATAACTGATGTTGAGCTTGACAGATGTTGGTCAGCAATATACCATCACACTTCCGCTGCTTAGGAACTCTGAGCATAGCCAGCTGGACATTCTTCTATTGTGCAGCTAAATGAAATGGCCAAGTAATATCCCACTGTACCCAACAATATTTGACAGCACACTCTAGCCAATTCTGTAAAGACCATGTATAGGTATCACCAAGGAGAGATTTCATCATGGACCAAGGACTAGTTGAACTGTATGCAACCATTAGATCAGTAGTAAAGAATGGCCAAGGTGGTGTCAGGAGCTGAATACCAGTGCCTCGCATCGCTAGTTGTATGGGTGGTGGCCAAGGTGGCCTTTGCTGCTCTGTAACCCAACCAAAACTGAACCATATCCAACAACTAAAGCATAACTGTGGATTAAAATTGCCCTTTTTGCTATCCACTTCTAGACAGACAACTAACCATGGTGGTTTTGGCAAGATTTCAGTTTGCTCAAAATGCAGAATATATGGCTCAGGTTCCTTGTCAGTAGAAATAGCAGACATATGTTCTAACAAGACTGGATTTAGCAAAATCATTCCTTGTACCATAGTCTGTTCAACATGATCTTTGGTATCGAGACACTGTATTTCACTGCTACTCTTCCCAGGGTCAAACACACCACTAGCAGTAAAGCACTCAAATGCTACAGGTGGAGGCCATGGTTGCCTTGACAGCACCAAACCCAAACAACTAGTGAAAGGATGCCACAATACCACTGAATACTGATCAACTTTTCTCTCCAACCCATGTTGTGCATCATACACTTCACATGAGATTGCAGGTGTTGAGTTGGTGATATACCTGTGTTGTACATCAGTAGATGAGTAGCATTTGTTGAGGGCGTTCTCTGACTTGAGAAAGATGTCGTGGCTGGGACAAATTGTCGAACACTTGGGGGCTTGGTGATGACGACATTCTCCTCTGTACCCCAGGCAACTAGTGTGGTTGTGGATGGCGGCGACAAGGCAGGTCGTGGGTGAGGCGACATGTCGAACACCTTGTGGGCATCGCCTATAGAGGCTCCCTCGGTGGTGATGGAGGTGAACTTGGTGTTATCCATGGAGGTCGGGGCGGAGGGCGTTGGAGGTGGCGTAGTGGTGGTTGACGCCGACGAGTTGAGGGAGGTCACGGGCGCCGGAGAAGGAGCCGCTGTCCCCATCGATGTGACGATGTACGGCTTCAATCGCTGGATCGTCGACAGCTCCTCAAGTTCCTGCCTCCGGCGCTGCACATCTCGTTTGACGAACTCGGCGTAGGCGAGCTCGTCGATGGTGGGTGGTGGCGAGGTGGGCGGAGTGGAGTTTGTCGAGGATGCTGGAGTAGGTGTCGCGGATGCGATTGGCTTGATAGAGGGAAACATCTCCTCAAGCCTCTGCACCATGCGCTCCAAACTCTGTATCGACGCTTGGAGGTCGCTGCGGTCGTGGGTAAGGTTCATGGTGGTGGATCGGGATGCGGCGGTGGTGGGCGGGGGCTAGGGTTTGAGGATTTGGCGAATTCGGCTGAGGCAGTGGTGGATTTGGGTTGTGCGGCGGCGGTTGGCTGTGGTGGACGGGAATGGTGCGGCACGGCGGTGGTGGTGGCAGATAGGGTTTCGTGGAAGGCAAAATCGAGCACCGGCAGGCTGCTGCATGGTGGTTTGCAGCGGGGGCGGTGAGGATAGAACGACGGTGGGGAAGGTGGTCGGGGATGATGCGGCAGCGACAGTGGTAGGCGGCGGTGGTCTGGCTAGGCTCAGATCGAACACCAGCAGGGAACTGCTCGGTGCCTGCTCTGAATACCAAATGTAACGATCCTAGGGATCGATACAGATAACTAGAGGTTGTTGCTGGCGACACGCACGGCGGAGGAGATCGGCGGCGCCATCTCAGAAGCAGTTGGAGGGAGGAAGAAGAAAGGAGATCGCCGCAGCGAGGAGGAAGAAGGTTGTGCCTTTCTGATAATGATTCATTGATGCCCATTCACTGGTGTTTGCCCGACTTAGACCGTCTGCAGCAATGATGTCTATCTGCATCTTCAAAAGAGCCCTTATGCGCATAACAGAGAGAAGAATTCGATCCTGCAAACGGTGAGCGTTCCAGCAGCGTGCGGTTCCCCTCGCGCATCCTCATGCGGCAGTTGGCTCCCGCGGCCAGCCGGAGCAACCGAGGGGCGCCGCCGCGCGCGCCCTGTGCCTCGTCGGCCTGGAGGGCAGGAGAGAAGGCATCGCAGTCACCTCCATGGTAGCGGCCGTGCAGGGTCGAGGCAAGCCGCGGCCGTCCTCAGGGACCCCGCCGACGCCGCAAGAGAAGACGGAGATCCGCCGCTGGCAGTGGATGGAGATCCGCCGCAACAGAGGGATGGAGAACCGTCGTGGGAGAGGGCGGCGCTGGCCGCACGCGTATGCCGCCCCAAGCTCAATGTCAGCGGCGTCGCTGCCTCCCTCGGAGTCCCCCACGCGGCAGATCTCACGGGCGGGGTCGGACGGCGCACTGCAGCCCAAGCCGGCGGTGCTGATGGCCGAGACGCTAAGCTCAAGGCCGGGCTTGCGGTGCTACTCGATCCGGCCGCGGGGTCGCTGGATCTCCAGAGGTGGGGGGGCTTCTTCCGCCGCTGTCCCCATCCCCGTTTCTTCCGCCGCCGCCGTCCCCATCCCCGCTTCTTCCGCTGCCGACATCCGCCCGTCCCCATCTCCGTTTCTTCCACCGCTGCCAGATCCGGAGCCGCCTCCTCCCGTTTCTTCTGCCGCCGCCAAGGAGAGAGAGGGGAGGTGGAGGCGGAGCAGGAGAGGGAGGTCGCCACTGGCAGAGCCGCCTCCGCCAAGCCCTCCGCCGAGCAGCTCAACGGGCATGCGCGGGGTGGGAATAGGCGTGCGGGTGCGAAGTGAGTGGAGGCGGGGGTGGGAAGAGGCGACGGTTGTCGGGGCAGTGATGAGCGAAGGAGAGAGAACCCCCAGGAATGCGGTAGGCGGAGGCGTGATCTTCATCTTGCAGATGCTGTTGAGGCAACTGCTGGAGGGGGAAAGAGTGTCATTCGTTCTGCAGTTTGAAGATGCAGATTGGGATGAAGCATCTGCTGGAGACAGTCTTATACCACCGGTGCGGTTCAGCATTACACGGCCAATGGCCCATAGAAGGCACACAGGCCCGTGGTCTTAATCCGGCCTCCGGCCCACTAGTACAGGTAATACCGGGTCATGACACAGTACAACGCGAAAATGAGCATACTCCCTCCGTCCCGTAAAGAATGCAATTCAGGCATTTCAAAAAAATCCCACAAAGAGTGCAATCTTAAAAAATAGATGTAAGTACCTACCTAATTAAGTAATCAAATCTAATCTGCATGCCAAAACTTACTGCATGTGGCTACAAAATAGGGGTACTAGAGTCTTTTCGCGCCGCCACTAATCTGTCCTAAAAAATCTAGAATTGCACTTTTTATAGGACGGAGGGAGTACAGAAGTTGATAAGTTGCTATGGCAGGTAGCCAGGTATAAAGAACACACGGTCACAGATTGAGGTGGCAGAGAAGCTCGTCAACATGGCGCATTCCCTAGCGCACGCACGCCGGGCTATACCACTGCTACCACTCCTCATCCACGCGTGCGTCCTCCTCCGGACTCCGGCGGCGGTGCGCGCCGATGACCGGACGGGCTACATTGTCCGCATGGACAATTCCGCCATGCCGCCGCACCTCTCCGACCACCGCCAGTGGTACGCTGCCACCGTCGCGTCCGTAGCGTCCGCGTCAGCAGATGACCGTGCCAAGCCGCAACTCCTCTACACTTACGACGAGGTGCTCCACGGCTTCGCGGCGACCTTATCCGCCCCCGAGCTCCGCACCCTCCGCGGCAAGCCGGGCTTCGTCTCGGCGTACCCGGACCGCCGCGCCTCGACGCTTCACGACACGACCCACTCCATGGAGTTCCTTGGTCTCAGCTCCACCAGCGAGCTGTGGCCGGCGGCCAAGTTCGGCGAGGGCGTCATCATCGGCATGATCGACACCGGGGTGTGGCCCGAGAGCACGAGCTTCGACGACGCTGGCATGCCACCGGTCCCGTCCCGGTGGCGCGGCGCGTGCGAGCTGGGCGTCGAGTTCACGCCCTCCTTGTGCAACCGAAAGCTCATCGGTGCGCGCTACTTCAACAAGGGCCTGGTCGCCGTGAACCCGAACATCAACATCTCCATGAACTCGACGCGGGACATGGATGGCCATGGCACGCACACGTCGTCCACGGCAGGCGGCAGCGTCGTGCCATGCGCGTCCTCCTTCGGGTACGGGCGCGGCACGGCGCGCGGCGTCGCCACACGCGCGCATGTCGCCATGTACAAGGTGGTCTGGCCAGAGGGACGGTACGCCTCCGACGTGCTGGCGGGCATGGACGCGGCCATCGCGGACGGCGCCGACGTCATCTCCATCTCCAGCGGCTTCGACAGCGTGTCGCTGTACGAGGACCGCGTGGCGATCGCCGCGTTCGCGGCCATGGAGCGCGGCATCCTCGTGTCGGCCTCGGCAGGAAACGATGGACCAGATCTTGGCACCCTCCACAATGGCATCCCGTGGCTTCTCACCGTCGCCGCCGGCACGGTGGACCGGCAGATGTTTGCCGGCACGGTGTACTACGACGACATGCTCGGTACCATCAGAGGCATCAGCACGTACCCGGAGAACGCTTGGATAGTGCACAAGATGCTGGTCTACAACGACATTGTATCATCGTGCGACTCAACAGAGGCGTTGGCCAACTCAACGACCGCCATAATTGTGTGCCGTGACACGGGGAGCCTACTTGAGCAGATAAACACCGTCACGGAGGCCGGGGTCGCCGGAGCCATCTTCATCTCCGACGATGCTGACTTCGATGATGAAATGCCCCTCCCAGCTATTATCATCAGCCAAGACGACGCACCGAGGCTGCTGGGATACATCAACTCCAACACCGGGGGACAAAATCATCGCGTCAGGGCGCCGGTACACCCGTACGCGACGGTAGGCCAGACAAAACTGACCAGCAACTTCTTTGTCGACTCCGGGACGTCGATGGCATGCCCGCACGCCAACGGACTGGAGCCCAGCCATGATCAACACTACGTGAAAACCTCAAATAGGTCACGCAGCATTTATAACGGGCCCTTAACACCCGTTACATGCACCCACATCTGTAACGGTTGTTGTTTGGCGCCCGTTACCCATAAGCGCGGCAAGCCGACCTCGGGGTTGGCCTCCACTACGCCCGTTACCAATCTGGACTTCTGGTAACGGGCTTCATAAATGCCCGTTACATGAATTCATTGTAACGGACGTTAAATCGAGTCCGTTACAACAATTTAAGCTATCGGTAACGGCCTTGTAAAGTCCGTTACCGATCAATACCCTGTCGGTAACGGGCCCTTTAAGTCCGTTACTGATCGCTGCCGTATCGGTAACCGGCTTTAGTGTCTGTTACCGATGATCATTTGACGCCCGTTATTAGACTGGGAGCTCAATAATTAAAGTCTAATAGCACTCTTCACTGCCGTGAAGTTGGAGCGCGGTGGCAGTGAACAAAGGAGACGGAGGTTTGTTAATCCGTGTCTCCTTTGTGAAGAAAGGAGATGGAGTTTTGTGACTCCGCGTCTCCTTTGAGTCTGTCTTCATCGACAGGTCAGCTCGATCTCTCATTGCTTCCATTTCGACATACAGGCACAATCAACACATATATCTTTTGAGACAAAACAGACATCATAAGATAGATAACTTGTCCACATAGATGAAGATAACTTGTCCACAGGAATAAAGAATAATTATTACAAATAGTTAACTTAACTTGTCCATCAGGCTAGGATTTAACTTGTCCATCACATTAATTATTTACTATGGGACGTGCTATCTGACCATACACATCAACAAAAGCATGCCCCTTGAACATCCACAAAAGTATGGTTATTTGACCCTGCACATCAACAAGCTTGAACTTCCTCATGCCCCATCAAGATTGACTCTTTTTGCAGCCTCTTCGTAAGCAACCAAGGATTCTTGAAGCCCTTCGAGCGCATCTTCAATGGGCTGAAGATTCTGTTCAGTAGTATACTTGTACCTCCTTATGTGCTTAGCCTTTTTGATGAGGATGTTCACTTCTTTCGTGATTTTTTCAAACTCAGGTTTCACATAATCCCAGACATTAAGGTTTAGAAGTAACTCAAGCTCTGCTCGCGACTCATAGAGTTTTGCCTGAAACAGGGTTAAACATGGTATAAGAATAACATAGTTAATGCAGAACTAATTTGCCTCGGAACTTGGAGCAGTATAGGAACAGTTATCATCATAGGAAAATTATATAAGAAATTGAAAATTATCCTAGGCTTCATAGTAGGGTGACAAGTAAAAGCAGAACTTAGTTCAGAACTGATTTGCCTCAGAACTTGGTATAAGATCATGACAAGCATGGAAGACATCATCATAGGCACTAACTTTATCAAGCTCAAGCTCAAGCTCCAGCTCCATCTATAGAACAAGTAAAAAGGCAGTGAGATTCAGAGAAACTTGCCTCGCCGTAGTCGTGGTCGTTGCCAGAGTCAGAGATGAGGTCCTCTACACCTTCGCCGCTCCCTCGACCCCTCTTCGTCGTTGCCAGACACTTGTGCTCGCAGACGTGAGGCAGACGCCTCGCCCACTTCGCTGCCCTTTCGCCGGCATGCTCCTCCTTGCCGCTGCTTGGCCCCTCATCGGAACCCGAGAGGATCCAGTCGAGGACCCTCGTCTCCGGTATTGGGTTCACTCCACGGCCGCTTGGCCCCTCTCCGGCGCTCATCGTCGTCTCCCTCTTCGCCGCCATCTCGTCGACACGCGCGCGGATCCAGTTACGGCACCGCTTCGCGTTCCGGTTCTCCTCGATCCCGGGTGCGCGGGGTCGTCCGCTGCTTGGCCCCTCGCCGGCGCTCATCACCGTCTCCGTCTCCACGCCTCCTCTCACCCCAGTGAGAAATGAGGAAAGCGTCGTGTGCTGCGCTTTTTTTAAGGAAAGTGCTGCGCTTTTTTTTATAGGATTGTGCTGCGCTTATCCATTCGGAAGAAGAAGGGGAGAGTCGGGAGACGGAATGGGCCGGGGCGGTTGAATATTCATTTTGCAAAATGGATAGTCACTGCCGACGCGGGTTAGCAAACCCGCGTCGCTTTGTTGGCTGGTGCGCGGGCGGGCAACGGTTACCTTCTTTATACTAGGCTGCTGACGCTGACGCGTGGGCCCGACACTTTTTTTGAAATGACACTTGCTTCCCTAAAAAATTAGGGCCCATAAAACAGCACCTAAAAATTAATAAAAATACGAACAATTCATAGTTTGTTTTTGAGAATCGAACAACTCATAGTTGGGCATTTGGTATTTGAATAAAATATGAACAGTCACACGTCTCCTTGTGACCACATGTCTCTTTTGTGGCCAAGAGCTCTCCTGAGCGTACACGGGTTCCGAGGCGCGTGACCGGCCGCCTGACGGTTCCCCGTCTTGTCAATATAAATCCCCGGCCGGCCAAGAACTTCGTCAACCGCGGCACCAAGAAAACCCCAGCACCACCGTCTCCAGTCACCGAGAAGTGAATCCAAGAGCTTCTTCTTTCTCAAGCGCGCGCATGGCATCATCAGAGCCATCCAGGAAGCGGGGGAGGGAGGAGGATGATGACGACGAAAGCCGCCGCCGTCAGCTCGTCAAGGAGGGGACGGCGCTGGCGCCCGATGAGGAGCCCGAGGAGGTGCCCCCGCCCCCGCCCAACGAGCCCGAGGAGGTGCCGCCGCCCCCACCCGAGGAGGCGCCGCAGCCTGTGGAGGCCGTTGCTCCTGCACTAACTGCTGACGAAGCCACTTGGTCAGTCAACTTGTCCCGCGAAGCTTTCAACAGGCTTCGACAGGTGGCCGTTCGTCTCGGGGTCCCAGCACCTAATGATCCGCTGCAGAGGACCGTGAAGGATTACGCCTTCAAGATCCATATCTTGGCTGGGGACCTTGACAGAGGCGTGCTCGCCCCCGTCAACGACGGCGGCGGCGACGATGGCAGCCTCGACGGCTCCGGCTCCGGCTCCGACTCCGACGGTGGGGCTCCTCCGACGGCGACTACCTCTGCTTAATTAATTTGTTCCTCTGTTAATGTGTTCCTCCTGTGTGTTTGTTGAACTTGTGATGACTAGTAGATCCTCTGTTAATATGTTCCTCCTGTGCGTATGTTGAACTTGTGATGAACTAGTAGATCTAAGAGACGTGGGTTGATCAATCCATGTCTCCTATAACGCATTGCAATGTCTATGGCAACAGCTTACAATGAATTGCAATGTGTATGTCAGAAGTTTGTTACTCTGTTTGTGTCATTATATGGCAGCAGTTTACAATGAATTGCAATGTGTATGCCAGAGTTATGCCAGAAGTTTGTTAATTACTCTGTTTGTGTTAATCCGCGTCTCCTTTGCCTCGTGCTATGAAATGTCAGCACAGATGAATTGATGAATTTTGTGATGTGTGACACATTAAGATTTGTGACCCAATTGTCATTCCATCCATTCTTCATTCATACATTTAAGTTTGTCATCTGTGACAAATTTTTCATTCTTCATCCACACAGATGAAGCAAAAGTACCACTTTTAACATCAAAATTACTTCTTTGCAGCATACATCCCCAGTAAACATCCGAATACTACAAAAAAACAGCCACAATAATCAAGTTCAACTTCCAGATCACATTGTCCATCTTCTCCTCCAGTGCTTCCTTCCTCTGCTTGTCCAGTGCTTGCCTCTGCTCGCCGCTCCGAATTTGATATTCCACTGAATCAACTACTTCATCGATCGCGTCTGCCCATTTCAACGGTCGAAAAACAATGACGCCAGCATCCTTCAGCATCTGGAGATACTCCTTGTGGAAATGATAAAATCCACAATTTTTGGTGTACTGCAGAATCAAAAGCACATAAGAACCCTAACTCAGATTTGGGAGACACAGCAGACTACTCACCGAGTTCCTTGCACACTTGAAATAAAGACGATCGTGGTTTTCACCTTCCTTTTGCGTCCGCCCCTCCACCACCCGAGCCATACCATAGTCCGGGCAAGGGACCAGTGGAAAGCCGCTTAGCTCACCGACTGGATCCAAGCCGATAGAGTGATTGCGGCTGCTCCGGCAACCTTGAGCCCTGCTCCTCACACGTGCACCTCCAGAAGAATCGGCGTAGTGCGACATGTGCGCGATGGCGGGGAAGGACGGGCGGGCGGCGGCGGTGGAGCTCAGATCGGGGAAGAAGAAGGGGGCCGGGGCGTATAGATATTCATTCAGCCAGGGGCATTTCGGACAATGGAGCACTGGTTGGCGACGAGGGTTAGTGTACCAGCGTCGTCGGGGCGGATGCATATTCATTCGGCCAGCGGCATTTCGGACAATGGAGCATTTTTTGGCGACGAGGGTTAGTGTACCAGCGTCGTCGTGGCGGATGCATATTCATTCGGTCAGGGGCATTTCGGATAATGAAGCACTTTTTGGCGATGCGGGTTAGTCTACCCGCATCGCCTTTGTCGGTCGGGCTTTATATAGGCTTCTGACGCTGACGCGTGGGCCTAACACTATTTTTTCTGAATTGAAACTTGCTTCCCTCAAATATTAGAGCCCATAAACAGCACCAAAAAATTCGTAAAAAATACGAACAATTCACAGTTGGTAATTTAGTATTTGAATAAAATATCAACAGTCACACTTGTTTAACCAAATTTCTTAAAATTAGATTTTTTTTATCTCTTGTTTACGATATAATAATTATAATAACGTCTTAGTGTGTTCTAAAAATTCTATAAATTGACTTGGCAACATAATTTAGGTCCCTAAGCTTGTCTACAAAAATTCAAATGGTTTCGAAAACGTAAGATTATACTTGTGTACAAATATCTACATCTCTCACATAGTTGCTTAGAATGTTACTTCAATATTGAAGTTTTCCACACTTTAAAACATGTTCGAACTCATATGCATTTGAAATTTTAACATAACATTATGTTCACCATAAGATTACGAAATGCAAAGTTTCATTAGTAATGGTTGTGTAAAACAAATATTATTTCTATGTTGTACTTATAAGGAACAAGATAAGGCGTATAAACAACATCCAAGAAATGGAATTACATACGAAAAAATGTCATAAATGAATAGATGTTGATTTTAGAAAAATTCAGAAACAAATATCATCAAATTTGGATTACGGATGACGGAGAAATACGTGATACAAAATTTGATTGCAGATTAAAAGGGGAAAAGCAAACTGTTCTTCATTCGAATAGACCTGGCCCCGCCCCTTCATTGGCGACGGGTGGTTGTTAATCATCGTATCATTTACGCATCCGAACCTTTTTAATAAACGCTCCGCCTTCCGCCTTCTATCCCCTTCTCCGGCTTCCGCCTTCCTCATCTCCGTCGCAGGGATGGCCCGCGACTGTAGGGGGAGGTTCTGTAAGGAGGAGGCCCCACGGCCACGTCCCTGTCCGTCTTCCTCGGTGCTGTCCGCGGCCCCTCCAAGAGAGTGAGGTTCCGCGGTGACGAAGAGGAGCCGTCCCAGCGTGCCGTCCCCGTGCGTCTTCCTCGACGCTCCATGGAAGAGGCCGGTTCTTCGTCGGCCCGGGGGAGGAAGCCGTACACGCGCGCAAGGGCCAAGTTGGCGGACTACAGCGACGCCCACCATGGAGCGGTAGGGTTTTTTTCCTCGACGCGAAGGAAGAAGCGGTCCACGCGCATTGAGGTGAGCGCGGACTCCTCCGGCGACGACCCGGGCAGAAGAGTGGTGGTAGACCTCATCTCCTCCGGCGACGACTCCGGCAACAACTCCGGCGACGACTCCGGCAACAACTCTGGCAACAACTCCGGCGACGATTCTGAAGACCATTAGGCAAGTTCTGAAACCATCACGCACGATTTGTCCTTGTACCTTCACATCTTCACTGATCAATTGTTCTAATGCATCAATTTCTATTTGTTGTAGGAAGAAGGAAGAAGCGGTCCACGCGCATTGAGGTGAGCGCGGACTCCTCCGGCGACGACCCGGGCAGAAGAGTGGTGGTAGACCTCATCTCCTCCGGCGACGACTCCGGCAACAACTCCGGCGACGACTCCGGCAACAACTCCGGCGACGATTCTGAAGACCATGAGGCAAGTTCTGAAACCATCACGCACGATTTGTCCTTGTACCTTCACATCTTCATTGATCAATTGTTCTAATGCATCAATTTCCATTTGTTGTAGGAAGTTCCTGCACATGACATTGACAGGATTTGGACTGAAATCAACAAGCTCAAGGAATCAGCTGAAGAGAAGCAGGCAAGTTTTGAAACCAGTTAGAGCTAAACAGCTTTCTTGTAAGAAGTTACAACTGTTATGAAGCTTGCATCAATATAATTTTCCTTTGTTTTAGGAATGTGCTGTTACTCGGGATGACATTGACTACATCTGGAAAGGAATCGACAAACAGGATGAGCAGCTTAAAGCCGCACAAAAGAGGCAGGAGATTGAACTTCTAAAGAATAATGCTGAGCTGGCAGAAAGAGTTGCAAAACTAGAGACAAGGATAGCTGAACTTGAGGCAGCAGCACAAAAGAAGACATCTTGCTAACTAGTTCCGTTGCAGCTACAATCTAGTTTGGTGACGCGCCCAGCTGATGCAGTCTTATTTTGGTGATGTGCCCTGCTGATGCACGTCAAATGTGAATTTGTTTGTTATGAGTTAGTTTGCTTGGTGATGTGAACTTGTGATGCATGTCATATGTGGACATGTGATGTGATGCTATATCAACAGTCACACTTGTTTGCTTGGTGATGTCTTAGAGCCCATAAACAGCACCTAAAAATTCGTAAAAAATACGAAAAATTCATAGTTGGTAATTTAGTATATGAATAAAATATCAACAGCCACACTTGTTTAACAAAATTTCTTAAAATTAGATTTTTTTATCTCATGTTTATGATATAATAGTAGAGTAGTACTTGACTACATTACTCGTTTTAAGGCCCACACAAGCCCACTCGCGCTAGGTTAGTAGGGAAGGACGCCTCCCTCACGCAGTCTCCTCCCACTCTCCCCTCGCGCCGCCGCCGCCGCTTTCTCCCCCTCGCCTTCGTCCCCCTCACCTCCCCCCACGCTGCGACGCACGCTACACCCCTTCGCTGAGACGCACGCCACACCACGCTCGGCGCGACGCGCACCACACCTCTGACAGCGAGATCTGGAGGAGGAACCCAGCAGCGGCGACGACGACGACAAAGAGAGGAGGGATCCAGCGACGACGACGACTAGGAGGAGGAGGAGGGATCCAGCCACGAGGTCGACACGAGGACGCGAGCAGGCAGCGACGAGGAGTAGAGATCCCTCCGCTCCGACAGTGACAAGGTCAGTGGCGAATCTAGGATTTGAGTTTATGGTATGCCGCTCTAAAAATGTCTTATACAATTCGGTAAATGCATTCTACCAACTCGGTAATAATTGTAAAATTAACAACAATTCAGTAATAACTGTAAAATTAACAACGTAATTTGGTATATTTGCTCGAGTTTATGCAATTAGGTCAAGCGAGCGTATGCAGCACACATGCGTTCAGATAATCAAGTATACAACATATGCGTGCGTATGCTTTTCTTTTTATATAAATGCGTATAAATATACTTGTACTTGTGGGAATTGCAGGGTATGTCGTGGCTCCTTTGTATAAGTACATGTGGACATACTTAGCTGTTGATGGTATACATACTTAGCATTTCCCTTTAGATTGACTTTTATATTTGGTTTTGCTCTTGTTCCTATGTACATGTGCACATTCTCTCCAAGTTGAATAAGTACCTCATCAGCAACAGAGGCAGCCTGCATCTTCCTCTTTAAAATGGTAAGGTCGCATTGCCTGAACTAATTTTTTGGTTACTGAATTTTGCATTTATGTTAATGGTTTACCAAGAACCAATGATATTACAGTGGGCTAAAGTAGTTAATGTAATTCTCTTGACTATTAATTCACAGGATAAATCTGACGATGACTATAGACCTGAGCCACAAGATGAAGAAGAGGTTTATGGCACTGCTAGTGCACAACAAGACCAGGTGGGTGGGGCTCAGCACCGAGGCAGAGCGCCAAGGACATCCACAAAGTGGCCAAGTGACACAATGATAGTCACTGAGGTCGACATAGGGGGGTGCCAGTACCATTGACTCAAAAGCGCAGGTTCAGGGTGCTTACGGGGCTCGTTGCTAGACAAAAGATACCTTTGCACTTGCCAGAATTCAAAGAACTAAGCAATGATGAAAAGTGGGACTTGTTTGATAAGCATGCGCAGAAACACTTGAAGTTCCAGAAAGGCGTGAAACCGCAGACATTCAAGCTTTTCTGGAAGACGGCAGCCAAGGCATGGAGACAATTCAGATTTCAGCTTAGGCGAGATTTTATCAGAAAAGGACTTGAGCCATTTACAAGGCACCCGTTTATCGTCCCGGAACAGTGGAAGGAGTTCATGAAACAGGAGGAAACCGAGCAAGCCTCATCTGTTAGTGTCAAGTTCAAAGAACTCCGAAGTCGGAACACAAGCGAGCATAGCATGGGTCCAGCTGGTTATACTGTGAAACTAGAACAATGGGAGGAAGAGGACAGACAATTAGCTGCAGCTGGTATCCCCAACCCATATGACGCCTACCCTGACGATCGTTCCAAGAATTGGCTGCGAGAAAGGAGTCAGCTAGTGATTAAAGACCGTGTTGCCGTGATAGTGTTCAACAACAAAGAGGCAGAAAAATTGGCTGCTTCAGGAATGGCAGGGCAGAGGGAGTATGATGTGCTAAGTCAGTGCTTGGGCCACCCTGAACAACCAGGTCGCGTGCGTGGTGTCTCCAGCTACCAGGGCTGGAAGTATGCATGGCCTCAGCACGCTTCCATGTACAGGAAGAGGAAGAGGACGAAGACTGACACATCAGTTGATACGGAAAAGATAAAGGAACAAATCAAGTAAGAACTGGTGGCTGAGATGCAGATGCAGAACATGCAGATGCAGAACATGCAGATGCAGAGGTGGTGTTGTCACCAGTGTGCAATCGCGCAAGCCCTTCACCCGCCACACTGAAGAGCAGCTGTGCGTCCGCAGATAATGTAGGTTTGATCGATGGCACTGCAGAGTTGGCGACGGAGGTACGCTGTGACGATCGTATACAGGAAGACCTTATAGGCATGTTGACTGAACCCACACACTGTGGCCTATGGATCACGTGGAGGGGTCTTGAATGTGAGGCTGCAATTGGTCTTGCTCATCCAGAGCAGACTACGCTACAAACAGTCCCGATTCATGAAGACTGTGTTATGGTTGAAGTGCTCACTGTATATACTATCTTTGCGGATGAACTGGTGGAATACCCTCCTAATGACGAGGTGATGAAACTCGGACAAGCTGAAGGACAGAGGTTACAGTGGAGAAAGTGTCGGATTGACATCAAGAGAGCACCAACATGTAAATCTCGTTCACAGGCTACGGTAGAGATTCCTTATAATTCACAGAGTACGGTACAGGTTCCTTCCTCACATGGTTCCCCACATCCTCCTCCTCCTCCTCAATCCCCACATCCGCAAGACGTTCCATTCGGACCTCCTCCTCCTCATCCTGAAAAACTTGCATCCCCACCTCCTTGTCATCCTGAAAACACAGAAAAACTTGCATCCCCACATCCGCAAGATACACCAAATATTCCATCCCCACTTACTACTAGTCCTGAAAAAACAGAAAAACTTGCATCCCCACATCCGCAAGAGACACCAAATATTCCATCCCCACCACCACCATCTCCTCCTCATGAAACAACAAAACCTACACCCCCAAACGAAAGTGCTCAAAATAATCATGCCAAAGCAGGTACATCTGGGCCTAATACCTCTGTAATAGCTCCTGGTGAGACACCACTATTACCAGTCAACCAGAGTGATGTGTTGGCTGGTGCTGATAAATCTGTCGACGACATTTCGAAGAAAGCTGTAGGTACATCTGGGCCCAATACCTCTGTAATAGCTCCTGGTGAGACACCACTAGGCAAGAAAGCCCTTGAGAAACCTTCAGCCATTTCAAATCAGCAAGGAAAGAAACTTGCCGAAAATAAAATCTCTACACCACGTACAGCAGGCAAGAAATCCCTTGAGAAACCTTCAGCCATTTCAAAGCTGCAAGAAGAGAAACTTGCCAAAAATAAAAGCTCTACACCACCTACAGCAGGCAAGCAAGCCCTTAAGAAACCTTCTTCAGCCATCTCAAAGCAGCAGGAAAAGAAAATTGTTGTAAATAAAACCTCTAAGATGCCTACTAGAAAGCGATCTGAGAGAAACACCGAGAAGCATCCTTGGGCTATGACTAACCCAAAGCGATCTGAGAGAAACACCAAGAAGAATCCTTGGTCTATGAGTAACCCAAAGCGATCTGAGAGAAACACCTAGAAGAATACTTGGGCTATGGTTAACCCAAATTACAAATTCGGAAAGAGCCTTCTCAGTGATGATGATCTCAAAAAGGTTGCTCCTTGTACCAAAAAGCTACACACATTCTACATGCAACGTGGTAAGTCAGATGATGAATCTTCGATTATGGTCGCACTTCAGTCCGGGATCAATGCATGACCTAAGAGAGGAGACGAATCGTCAAACGGACTCGAGCAGATACCTGTGCAACTCAGTGATTTGTATGATCTTTTCAACTTGGATGCTTTGGATCTGACACTTCTCCGCTGCTTCATCCTGTAAGTTGCTTGAAAATTTAATCTGCTTCTCACTAATCATTCTCTATCGAAATGTGCTTTTTGCCTCACATCATCTTTACCATGTATTTTGCCTCCTTACATTTTGTTTTTTTTACTAATAGGAATATGGCTGTAGAAGTTGAGAAGACGGGCGCTGCAGTTGGCTTCCTTGATCCTGAATGCCTTTGCTCGACAACGTTGACCAGCACGGATGACACTCTTGCTTTCTCTGTGTCCTATATGTGTAGTGCCTTCAGATTATATGCTAAAAAGAAACTCATCCTCACCACTTATCTCAGTACGAACCACTGGATTGCAGTGGCGATCGTTCCGAAGCAGCAGAAGGTCTGCTATCTTGATTCATTGAAGAGAGTTAAGACTGATACTACCCCTTTCGAACAAATCATTAATGAGTAAGTTATTTTTTTAACCTGCGGACGTTCCTCAACAAACTGTGCAGAGTATATTAATTAATAATGCCCTAACCATTGTTGCATGTTTCGTTGTAGGGGTTGGGAATGTTACTGCGGCAAAAAGAAGTTGCGCCTTAGCACCTTGGAACATGTCAAAGATGTTAAGGTACATACCACTTATTTCCTTCATGTGGAAGCTAGTACTAAAGCTTGAGTTTATTTCTTCTCGATCACCACTATTTTTCTTTGTACATTTATTGCAGTGCCATCAACAACCTGCTGAATCCAAACTCTCCGGCTTCTATTGTGCCTATCACATGCTTAAATTAAAAGATAGAGGCCCAGATATGGAGGTACTTTCTTGGGATCTTCATTTGTAAAACCTGCAACTGAGCACAGTTCTTGCTTATTAGCACTGCACATGTTTGGTAACCACCTATATATGTGTGCTGACTGGTGACATTGTTATATCCAGAGATTAGGGCTAGATGAGCATCCTCTCCACAAACCCACGCTGGTCTATGTTCGTGAAAGAATTGCCACATTCCTCATGGAACAGGTGATCACAGTCGGAGGAAAATTTCATGCTGATGAAACTGTGTGGGCTAATATTATACATGGTGACTAGGAAATTTTTGCATTCCTCCTTGTCCCATGAATTTTGTGATATTATTGTCAAGTTAGTTAACTATGGCTGTGATATTGTTGTCAAGCCAGTGATACTTCTTTACTTGTGAGATGATGATGCTGAATTTTGTCATATGATGCATGTGAATTATGTGGATTTCTGTGAATTTGGATGCTGGATCTAATTTCTGTGAATTTAGTCATATCCTGGCTGGTTCCAGGATGCAGCCCCTGATGGCTGCCAAATCCTGGCTGGTTCCAGGATGCAGCCGGCAAGCAGGCAGCAGGTTACTATAGGGGTGGCCTACGTATCTATAACGGGTGTTAATTAAAGCTCGTTACAAACACTGATCAGTGAGTAACGGGCTTCATTCGGAACGCCCGTTACAAACATGCCAACAATGTAACGGGCAACGTAAAAACCCGTTATCAGTACTGACCGGTGGCCCCAGAACTTGGCCCGTTCGTCAAGACAGAAGAGACGCATGTTCACAGCACGCGTCTCCGAAGTTGATTTCACAGTAACGGGCTCTGTTTTGGTGCCCGTTACCAAAGTTACCTGTGGGCCCAGAGAAACAGTCATTTTCACGTGACCGGTGACTAGTTGTGGTAACAGTTGTTGTTTCATACCCGTTACGAATCCTAGTTGTGCTGAGACGCGCATGAAATAGACGCGTCTCATTTCGTCGAGATATCGGAGACGCAGGTACACAGCACGCGTCTCCGATGTGGAGTTACTGTAACGGCTCTGTTTTGGTGTCCGTTACCAAAGTTCTCTGTGGGCCCAGAGAAACAGCCATTTCACGTGACCGGTGGCTAGTTGTGGTAACGATCGTTGTTTGATGCCCGTTACGAATATGTGTTGTCAATAACGGGCATCTGTCCGTTACTTTTCTTGACTCATTTGTAACACTTGATCGGTAACGGACGCCTTGCCCGTTACGAAAGGCAATCTATACCTGTTACCAAAGTGAGTTTTTCACGTAGTGCAAGTCGGCGATGATGACCACAGCGACAACCACCGACAACACGGATAGCCCGATCACGGACGCCGGCTCGGGTAACGCGACCGCCGCGAGCCCGCTGGTCATGGGCTCAGGCCACGTCGACCCCAACGCGGCTATGGACCAGGGGTTGGTGTTCGACGCCGGGCCGGGGGACTTCGCCGCGCTCCTCTGCGCCGCGAACTACACCAACGCGCAGATCATGGCGATCACGAGATCGTCGTCGACGGCGTACAACTGCTCCACCGCGTCCAACGACGTGAACTACCCGTCCTTCGTCGCCATTATACATGGGCGTGGAGCGGATCGGACCGATGGATCCTCGAACCGCCCCTCAAAAACGAACCTAATGGGCCCCATAATCAACTCACGAGACAGCAGTGGGGCAATGGATCAGAACCACAGGGTCCAACGGATGCTGCGGATCGACCCTTTGCTCAGCGCCGTTACTTTCCGGCGTCGCCTCCATTGTTGTTCCCTCCGACGAGCCTTCAAGTTAAAGATAACGGCAAGCCTCCGACGCACCCCCCCTGTCCAGTCATCGGCACTGAGTCCGAGCTCCGCCCCCGACCATGGAGGCTGCTCGTGGCAGCAGCGCTTAGGCCATCCTCCAGTGCCGCAACACACCCAACGGCTTAATTATCGAGGCAGCGCCCGGCGCACGAACCTGCGAAGCTCGGAGGACCGGCGAAGAGTGCGGCGTGCACAAACGCTGCGGCGAGGACCAGGTTCGCCCCACATGCAGCAGCGGTGCCCGTGAGCAGCTTGGCGAACCGGCGCAGACCGCGGCGTGCACGTGCACATGCACTGCGGGAGCTCAAGGCCGAGGTCCGCCCCGTACGCGACGGCGGCCGGCACCAGCAAGCGGCTCGGCGGATGGCCCCTTCCCGCAGCCCTGCCTTGCGTCGGCGCCCAGCAGCCGCATCCCACCTCCTCGCCGCCGGTTGTTGTCCGCAGCAGCCATCTCGCGCTCCAGCGATGGTCCCGCCTAGCCGCCTCGATGCATCCCCTCCATTGCCGTCATCCCCGAGGAAGGAAGAAGCAGAGGTGGGTCGATCCATGATATCCATTGGGGCGGAGGGTTATCCAGCTAATGCTAAATGGATCAATCGGTGCTCCATGTACAAGGGAATGGTTCGATGGATCGATTATGGTTCGCTCCAAGGTTCAACCACGCCCATCTTTAGTCGCCATCTTCGGTGTGAACGCCACCTCCGGCGACACGCGTACGTGCAGCGTTCCTGAAAATATAAATATACGTTGCTGGCATTGTTCTTGTAACCTTTGCCTCCCACTCTTAGCACTCGTCTGATAAACATCTTCAAGGCTAAAAGTATTTTGCTGCTATTGACCTTGGGAATCAATGGCTGTCGGCTGTCCGCACTGCACGGACCTAATGCTATCGACTGATCGACAAACCTGAGCAACGAGGCAGGGCACCACCCGGCTTCAGCCTCAGACAACATCTGCTGAATCCTGCGGCATTCCAAACAGATTATCAACATGGATATGTGAAGTTGACATTACAGAATAATACCAGGCCATCGACTAGTAATAGAAGACCGACAATAGAACAAAATTTCTTAATCCTACCAAACAGATTATCGACATGCACTTCAAGTTGACATTACAGAATATCAGGCCATCTACCGGTAAAAGGAGAGCGACAATAGAACAAAATTTCTTAATCCTACCAGCTACCATCTGTTGTCTAGTTACTTATTATGACATAGTGACATACTGCTCCAACCTCCAAGAACTGCAGAATCCACCATTTGGTATGGCTATGCCTAATCTGTCCTCTGAAATATTTTGTACACGTTATAACTGTACATAAAAAAACTTACAACACAATCCTTAAAGCTGAACGGGTCATGAATTGCTGATGCCGTTCTTTGAAGTGACATAGCTGCCACCACGTTGCACATTCTGAGGTTCTGATTGCCCCGAAGCTTTCGCTGGGAGTGGCTTGGGGCTGCTTTCGGGGCCCTCATATGGCAAAACGACCACAGGGGAAGCATGTATTGATTCCCACCGTTCCTTCAAAAAGTTCATGAAGGCTCTCACCATTTCCCTCCGGAATTCTAGCTCCCTTGTGAAAAGATCAAACATAAAGAATGCAATAACATATTTGAATGGAAAAACAAGAAGAATGGCCGAGGATGCTAGAAGAACAAGCGCAACCTGTGTCGTCACCTGTCATAACCAACAAATACTTAGGGGAAGATACGGACATTCTGTTATCTGACAGCTTGTCACTAAAACACTAACGAACCAATAATAAAATTCATTTTATCTTACCTCAGGTTGGCCGGCTAAAAAGATTGTGCGAATTTTCAGAAGAGAAACATTCAGGTTCTGTAGATAATTTTCCACGGAGGCCATTGCTTCTTTAAGGGCTAGGATCTTCTGAATTGTGTTTGAAGTTGATCCCTAATTGTCACTTTGCCGAAAGATCTACCTAGCCTGCCTTGTTCTTTCAGCCCTTTCACGGCAAGCATGGAAAGGGCCATCATCATCAGGGTGAATGGAAATACATAAGAAAGCATGTTCCTACAAGTTAAAGTAAATAATAGATGTAAAAAAGAAAATTTTTTATTCTGAAAACATAGTTGAAATAAATGAACACAGAATATGCACTTCGCTCAGAACTTTTTTAACAAACGAAAACTCATTCTCCATATGGATCGAATAAAAATATTATGAAAGACAAGAAAAGGATATTTCATATCCTTCAAGTCATTATAATAAAATGACTAGCAAAGCTAGTGTATGATTGTCATGAATCAAATTTGACATACCCACGACAAATCGATATTCTATTTATTAGAGTGACTAAGAAAAAACACATAACACAAAGTAACTTACCTGAAAACAACAGTGTGAACTAATAGTAGAAAACAAATGGTCGAACGTGGGTTCTCCCAGCGTTGCAGTTTCTTGAATTTTTCAGCCATCATTACAAAAGGAAGCATAAGTTCCTGATGTAAGAAAAAAAGGTGAATATTAAAAAATTAGCTATGTGTAAAAACAAGAAATCACTCATAGAATGCAGAGGGACAATGTTTCTATTAAAAGTAATAAGTGTCTCGATTGAGTATCGGTGATAAAACAAAAAATGTTTTGGAATCAACTAAACAACCCTAAATTCTGTACATATGAGTGCTTCAATGTCAAAGATGTGATATATGTTAAGGCAACTTTTTAAAGAAATCATATGATTTTGTACAACATGCAATTAGGTGAAAGCCAAATACCTTGAAGAGGTCAATGTTGCTTGGAATACCTTCAATTGTAGCAGCAACTATTGTTGCTTGCGTCCGTTCAACTACTTTCCTCTTCTCTTTACAGTTAACCATTGCCTTTTCTACAAGGTTTTTATCAGCTACAACTAAAGATTTACTCAATATTACGTCATTTCTGTTCTGCTCTGACTTAATCTTTGCGTTGAGGCGGTGCACCTTCTCTATCTTCACTTCCTCATTAACCTACTGCTTCAGTTCCTCTGAACTCTTATTCTCAACCACTAACTGAGCACTAGAACCAGAAGATTATTCCAATTTGGTTTCCATCTCATCATCCGGCTTCACCAATTCCACGACCATGTCATTTCCATGGTCTGAAACCCCATCAGTTTCAAACCCATTGTCCGATCTGACCACAGTTTCAGCTTTTCCGAGTTGATGTGGGCAATTATTGGGGGAGGAGGCTGCAGGGCACAAACCCTGCTGACCCGCCGCCGTCTCCTCGCGGTCGTTGTCGTCAGGCGCGAATTCGGCGATGACGTCGTCCACGATATTGTCCGCAACCAGAGCCGAGCCCTTGTTGCGGTCGCTGCCAGGCTTCTTAAACACCGAGGAGGTGAACATATTAGAGATTCGCTGCTTGCCCATCATGGAGGCGGCGGCGGCGAGAGCCGACGCCGCGGCGGACTGCTGCGGAGGGCGCTTGGGCTGAGGAGGGCGCGGCTGCTTCCGCTTGCGGCGGGCGCCGTCCTCACCGTCGGATCCCTCGTCGAAGGAGGATGGAAGGGCGCGGTGGCTCCAATCCTCCTCGCGACCATCCTCGGCGTAGCCGAGCCCGTCGTCGTCGATGATGAACTCGCCGGCTTCCTTCTTGCGGCGGGCGACGAGCGCGGCGTAGTCCTCCTCCGCGACGGTGTCGTAGATCGGGACGTCAACCTTCAACTCGACGGCGGCGGGCCGAGCGTTACCGTCGCGGATGGCGCGGAGGCGCTCGAGCGCGGCGGACCGCGCCACTGACTCGGCTCCCCGGGCGCGCGTGCGGCGGCCGGAGCCGGCAGCGTCTCCGGATGCGTCATCCATAGCCTCTCCCTCTCTCCCTCCCTCGCGTTTTCTCTCTCTATACACACAGGCGCGCGCAGAAATTCGATGTGGAGCGCGGAGATCTACTGTGATATTTGCGAATGCCGGAGGGTGGTTCTTTTTTTTCCTTTTTAGGTCGTGTTTAGATAGGAGTTGAAATTTTTTTCAACTCCTTTTGACCACTAATTAAAGTTATTAAATAAAATAATTTATAAAACTACTTCCACACTTTCAATGTAAATTTCTGAGAGAAATCTAATGAGAGCTTTGACCACACGATTAGAGAATGGTTACTGTAGCATTAATGTAGCAAATTATTAAATTAGTTATACTATTAGATTCATAATGCAAAGTTGCACTCAGATGTGAAAAGGTTTTGCAAATAAATTTTATTTAGTACTTCATGCATACAAGATTCTTTTCTCCGAAAAAATTTTAGAGGGAATCTAAACAGGACCAGATGCAAAGGGTAGGCTTTGGCGGGAAGGTGTTCGAGCATTTTTTTGCGAAGGGGAAATTATATTAAAACAGGAGCACAGTATTCCCTCCGGTTTGGTAAAAGAAGTCGTTTAGGACAGCGACACGGTCTCCAAAGTACAACTTTGACTTCTTATTTTTATAAATATAATTATTAAAAACTAACATATGTATACTTTTATGAAAGTATTTTACAAGACAAATCTACTCATGTAGTTTTCACATTTCCAAACTCAACGACTTAAAAGTTATTCATAATTTATATTTCCGATGTTTGACTCAAACCTTATCCAAAACGATTTTTTTTACCAAACCGGAGGGAGTACATCCCCAAAGTTTTACACACAAGACCCCAAAGAAAAAGAAAATTACAGACTGGTCCCTGGGAGTCATGTTCATCTTCTTCTCCAACCTTCGCCTTCGCCGCCGCCGTCGGCTGCGACCACTGGAACCAAGATCCCCCTTCACGCCGTCATGGATCCTCAAACTTGAGTTTTCGACATGAACCGGACCACCTTCCACGCCATACCTGATGGATCGCGGTAGATCAAACGTGGAGGAGGAAGAAGAACTGGCCCAATAGTCGCCCCCTCCGTCGGACTCAACTTCGTCAACGAAGCGAACAGAGTCAGAGTAGGATCCACCTTCCACCTTCACAGAGGACTGGATTCGCCGCAAGAGCAAGCGTTTGGTGCCACCCCCCTAACTATACTAGGAAGAAACTAATCTACAACTAGTAGCTATAGCTATGCCGGACGTCGATCCGGTCGATTCCCACCCCGATCCGCCGGCGGAGAGGCCGCCGGAGGTGGGGAATCGAGCGGATCGACGCCGGAACCGCGTCGCCCTGCTTTCGCCTTTTTGCGTGAACTGTAGCGGAGAAGGGGTGTTCGAGCATTTGGCGCGCAGGGTTTCAGGCGACCGCGTGAGTTCTAGGAATTTATTTTATTTTATTTTTTTGACGATTTTCCGAAAATAAATAGCCGTTTCAAATTTTATCAAAAGTATCCTCGAGCCGCCGTTTGAACTGGCGGCAGACAGGTCCTGTAACCGCCGTAGTGACGTGGCCGTAGAGCGCGTGAACCAGCCGCTAGGTGATTGGGCGGTTGGAGCAGCCGCCAAAGGAAAGGGCGGTTGTCCGACCAACCGCCGTTTGACAGGGCGGCAGGTCCAACCGCCACTTCCTCTGGCGGTAGCTCAGGCCTACCGCCGTTACAAATGGCGGTAGGTGCCCCCCTCCTATAAAAGCAGCTGCACCCCGGGGTGGAGCTCCCAGCAACGCATCAGTCAATGGAAGAGAAGGAGCATCCGGTAGAGAAGGAGGTGACCACATCGAAAGCTCTTCCGTTCCGCTGGTAATATTTCTAGAACTTCTGAAAATATATTAGAAATTTAGAAAATATTTTAGAAATACTAGAAATAGAGTAGATATTTAGAAAATAGTTTCGAAATACTAGAATTAGCGTAGAAATTTAGAAAATAGTTTAGAAATGTAGAAAATAATTTATAAATTTAGAAAATAGTTTAGAAATACTAGAATTAGTGTAGAAATTTAGAAAATAGTTTAGAAATTCAGAAAATAGTTTAGAAATAGTAGAATTAGCGTAGAAAATCAGAAAATAGTTTAGAAATAGTAGAATTAGCGTAGAAATTCAGAAAATAACGTAGAAATTCAGAAAATAGTTTAGAAATTCAGAAAATAGTGTAGAAATTCTGAAAATAGTTTAGAAATTCTATAATTAGCGTAGATATTCAGGAAATAGTACTATTAGTAGTTAATTTAGAAACACCTTATTGCTCACAACTACTTTAATTACTTGCATAGTACTATTGGTAGTTAATCCAAGTCATTTGTACACTATATGATATCAGGGATGTCACAGACAGTCCGGGTTCAATTATTTTATGGATCTGGGGAAATTAGATATGGTCCCGAAAGAGTTGATCTGTCACTGTTTAAAACAGTGGTGAGAGATCTTACAAGAGCCGAAGAAAGACCTTGGGGGGTCATAATCAACTGGCTGTACAAGGCATTTAGGAAAGATGAAGAGCAATGGAAACTGTCGGTGATGGATTTGTTCAATAGAAGTGAACCAGTGTTTTGGGAGCTTATGCAGTTAGAAGGTACTGAAAATTGGAGGCGTTATGTCAGGAGTGCATGCACAATTGGTGCTCTGGTGGTTTTGCTTGTCCAGTTTGTACCGAATGTACAACTGAATGAGGAAGCAGAGGGTCAAGGCCAGAGTAGCCATCATGGGGGAGAGGGGGGAGATGGTGGAGAGGAGGAAGAGGGTGGACAGGAGGAAGAGGGTGGGGAGGAAGATGGTGGTGCAGAGGAAGAACAAGAGGGGGATGAAGCAATTGGTGTGGTTGATGGGGGAGAAGAAGACCCTGAAGTAATGAGGCAGTTCAATGCAGAGATCGGTGACTATGAACGTGCATTGGAAGATGACTCCTCAGATGATGAGGATGAATCCATTATGCCAAGTGACTGGGAGAGCTGTGATTTCTCACAGCTTACTGTAAATCCTGGTGTGAATGTGGCTTGGGAGTACCGGGAGAATGAGCTGTCCGAAGGAGCTCTGTATGCAAATTCTGGAGAGCTTAAGGATGCAGTGAAGAGGTGGTCCACCTTGACCTTGAATAGGGAGTTTAGGGTATTGAAGAGTTCTCCAGCAGTGTATGATGTTCGTTGTGTGAAGCCCGACTGTCCATTTAGAGTGCATGTTTACAAGGGCAAGTGGAAAGATTACTGGAAGATCAGTATAGTTGTGGATCACACATGTGCACTTGACCAGTTAGATGCAAGTCACCAGAATTTGACTGCCGAATTTGTTGCTAACCACATGTACTCCCAGATTGTGGAGAATCCAGCTTATGAGCCTAAGTCCATTATCTGTGTCATTGAGGAGAAATTTAGGTATAGGATCAGCTATGGCAAAACATATAGGGCGAAGAAGAAGGTTATGGAGATGAGGTGGGGTACTTACAAAGCATCCTACAACAATTTACCAGCCTTGCTGAACACAATAGCTGTGTTAAATTCTGGCACCTACTATGACATCAAGACATATCCTTTGGTAGCTAGGCCAGGCAAGCTTGTTCTTCAGCGGTCATTCTTAGCATTGGGGCCCTGCATTGAGGCATTCAGACATTGTAGACCCATCATTTGCATAGATGGCACATTCTTGACAGGGAAATACAAGGGCACAATCTTGACAGCGGTGGCAGCAGACGGCAACAATCAGTTGTTGCCATTGGCTATTGCATTTGCGGAGGGAGAGAATGGTGATAGTTGGTATTGGTTTCTGGAGAGGCTGAAGCAGATGGTGGTGAAGGAGGTGCCAAACGTGTGTGTCATACACGATAGGCACAAAGGAATTTTGCAGACGATGAATGACATCAAAGAGGGTAGCGAAGAAAGAAACAGAGCAACCCAGTGGCCCGATGTTCATAGCAGATGGTGCATTAGGCATATGGGAGCAAACTTCCACAACCAATTCAAGAACAAGCAACTGACTGAACTGTTCAAACGGTTATGCTCGCAGAATCAGGAGAGGAAGTTCAATGAGATACGGAAAAAACTAGATGAACTCACAAAGAAAGCATCAGAAGAAATAGCAAAGAAACCAGTCAAACCTGAACCGGGGCAAGAGCCAATTTCTCTTGAGGACGTTGGGTTAGATGCTCCTAATGTCAGAAGGAGAAGGGGACGTGCAGTGAAGACCTTCAGCCAGTGGATTGAGAACGAGCCGAAGGAGAAATGGTGTCTCTTGCACGACACAGGAGGTGTACGGTTTGGGATCAAGACCACTAATTTTGCTGAGGTATACAACGCAGTCTTGCGTGGGGCTAGGTGTTATCCTTTAGTTAGCATCATTGAGTTCTTCCTGTACCGCACAATGAAGTAGTTTTATGAGCGTGCAAATGCAGCACACGCAGCTATGGCTGATAGTCAAAAGTTGTACTCCACAGCAATGACTGAGTACTTAGACAAAAAACAAAAGAAGACTCTGAGTCACCGAGCAGAGCCTGAGCCTATACATCGTGCAAGTGGCTCTGAAACTAGGTGGAAGTATCTGGTCGAGTGCAAAGCCAAATCACAGAAAACAGGCAATGAGAGAAGGAGGCAAATTGTGGTTCTAGCCAACACAACGTGCTCATGCTCCTGCCATAAACCACAGCTACTACACAAGCCTTGCAGTCATGTGCTCGCTGCATGTTTTAGAACTAGAGGTTGGCACTGGGGTCGGTACGTGTCTAGGTACTAGTTGAAGCAAACCATCCTGGACACTTGGAACCACACTCTGGAGGGCCATCTCTTCATCAGTTCGTTCATTGAAGATCCCAAAGGAAATGCAACATACATACCTGATCCGAATCCTGAATTGTGCCAAGGCGTTGGTCGACGGAAGAAGAAGAGGATCAGGAACAACATGGATGAAGATGAAGCTGGTCGTTCAGTGGCACTCTGTTCAAAGTGCAATAACCCAGGACACACCTACAAGAAATGCACTACAACAATGTACGCTTGCAATGCACCTAGTTCGTCAAACGCGGATGATGCTGCCCAACCTTCGGCTAGTGGAAGTGCACCTTCGGGACATGGACGTGGACGTCGTAGCTGCCGCAATGAAGGAATGCATTAAGTTTAGTTGTTTGTAATAATGTCTTATTTGCCGTAGTCGGACGTGTTGTAATAATTGAACAAGTATTTCCTTAGATTATGTTCTGTAACAACTTATTCATGCTATCGTATTTATTTGTCATGTTGAATTTATGTAACAGTAATTAGAGATGGCGTCAGCTGCTGCCGGAGGTGGTGAGGATGGCAATGGTGGTGGTAATCGTGATTCCTCACATCACAGGGGAAAAACCACATTCGAAACACCACCTGATCCGAAGAAAATGAGCACGTTGGAAAGAGGCATGCTTCGTCATTTGCAAGGAATAACTGCAGATGCCATTGCAAGAGGAGATGAACCTCCATGGAATGGTATTTATGCTCCAAAGGATATACATCATTATTTGTAACGGAAAATTGCTGATGCCATTGCAAGAGGAGAGGAACCTCCTTACGGTGGTCTTTATGCTCCGGGTGGTCCTTATGCTCCACCAGCAGACCCGTGTGTTGCTAATCCACCAACTACAAAACCTACCAAGGAAGCTAAACCTTCGTCGTCCCGTCGCAGAAAGGGCTGAAGTTTGTCATGTTGTGTGATGTTGTAGTGTTTCATACTGCAGTGGTGTAATATCTGAAATACTATTTTGTTTGAATCATGGTGTTGTAATAATAGTGTAATTGTTCTGTACGAACTGGATCCCATTTTAATTGTGTTATAATAATTGAACCAGTATTCCTTAATTTCTTCTGATATTTTTTTACTGCATTTTTATAATTTCGTTGAAATATTTGGATTTTCTCATGTGCTAACATCCAAATAATAACTTGTTTTGCAGGTTCGGAATGGCTGCCTCAGGTCCTGAGTTGGGCTTGGAGTTGCTCACTACGAGTAAAGAGGTGGTTGTGGTGCCTAAGGAGATCCACACTCCTATGTGCTACTGTGGTGACAATTGCAAGGTTGTCAAGAGCAAGGCTCTCGGGTACGCTTACGGGATGCGGTTCTTCATGTGCGCCAACTATGCACACGACCCGATCAAGCCATTGAACCGCAATGATAGACCCAAAGTAAGAATTTCGTGCAATTCTCGATTATTCATTTTTCAATTTTTTTATTTTTTACTAACATGTTTTTGCAAAAAGAGTCCACCTCCTCTTTGTGATTTCATGCAGTGGCTCGATACCGAGCAGTCTGACGACGACAAGAAGTACGTCGAGTCAACGGCCTGTGATGCAAGAGAGAGGTGGTTCCGCATGATTAAGGTGGAAAAACAAAAGGAAAAACACAAACAACAACAGGAGGAAATTCGCGTTCGCCAGCAGATGAGAAGGCGTGAAGAGGCCCAGGCCCGCGAAGCAGATAGAGAGAGGAAGAGGGAGAGGGCTCGACGGGACAAGGAAGCTGGATCCGATGCCATTAGGAAGGGGAAATACCCTCGTTGTACTCAGTAGACCTAGAGTAGTAGCAGCGTAGTCGGATTGTATGAATTGTAAACTACGAATTGATCTAGAGATTTTTGTAGTAGGGAAAGATTTTAAGTACCTTGAGAGGAGCTTCTCTGTGAACACGAAATCCTAGAACGGAAAGTACCTCTCATCCTCGTGGAGCTTGAATATGGGGTCCGTGTGTTTCCTCTGAGTCACTGCAAATTTCCTCTCCCACGGATCTAAGGGCCCACAACGCTACAGCACCCTACTGCTAGGGTGTGTTTCCTCAGAGTCACTGCTTCGATTCCCTTCCCACGGATCGAAGGACCCACCACTCACCCTTCTTCTACATATATCACCCTTCTCCTACATATATCACCCTTCTCTACGATGCCTCTCCACAACAAACCGCAATGGCTTCCGGGAGTGGAGGTGAATATGGGTGTGGTCCTGAGTTCTGGGAGGAGCAAGATCCAGAGTTCAATGGGGAATTTCCAGTCATGCACAAGAGGGACTTCCGTTCCATGCGTGAAGTTAGAAGCTACGCACCTAACAAACCGGTGTTGTGGCCAACATGTTCACACGGTGAGCGTTACGTGATGCAAGTCTACGAGGGCTGGGGCAACTACGGTCGTCGCTTCTGGCACTGCCCACTAACAAGGGTAAGCTGTGGAAATGATATTTGTTCATCAACCATGCTTGGTTTGTTAACATTTTTTTGGGTATTTTTTAGTTCTCCGACGATGATGACAATTGTGGTTTCTCGCAATGGGTGGATCCCCCAGCCATTGACCCATATCAGGATTACATCAACTACCTCCACGTCATCGTCATCTACAACCTGCAGCGGCGCCTGGACGAAGCACTTGCTTCCCTAGATCGTCCCGCCGACAACCAGTGCTGCCCTTGTGCGACTTGCACTTGTGAATGCCACGCGAAGACGAGAGATTGGTCCCCTCCTTCACCTCCACCACCACCACCGGGGTACTACATGCCGTCTCAGCAGTCCTCAGGCGCCGGCTCCTTGCTCTCTGGCCAGTTCTCGTACAACTAGTTTTCGAATGTAATCCAGTATCTAAATTCCCTAAGGCATGTTAGGATTAGAGTTGTGTCGTGCATGCCATTGCAATTTCGTCGGTGATTTATCTTTAATTTAGATGATATCATTTCCATTTCATAAAAAAAAACTACCGTCGTTTTGCACGGCGGTAGGCCCTGACCTACCGCCGTGTGATATGGCGGTTGACCGCCAACGGCGCCGACCTGCCGCCCGCTACCTTAAGAGAAACCGCCCTATTGTTTGGCGTCTAGGGTTGCCGCCATTTGAACTAGCGGCAAGCCCTTACCGCCGCTTCAAACGGCGGTTACAGGTCCTGCCGCCGTGTGAAACGGTGGCAGGTTCCTGCCGCCAGTTCAAACGGCGGTTCGAGGCTACTTTTGATAAAGTTTGAAACGGCTATTTATTTTCGGAAAATCGTCGAAAAAAATTATAAATTTTTTTTCGAGTTCTAGGGTTTTTCTGCATCGGGTCTATTTTTGCGTGGGCTGTAGGCCTGTGATGCCATCAGCTACCAGTTGGGCCACTATTTTAGCCCAGCAGGCAAGGGCCCACCATCTATCTATCTGCTTAACATTGTCTCGGCCCTTCTGTTCTCTGTCTGGCCCGACCAGTTGCCGGCTCCTACCTAGTTCATTTAGGGAGACAGAGACAACGGACAAACCTACCTGTCGATGCATCCTCGGATGCAGGACAGCAAAACTGAAGAATGTTCCTTCTGTATTTAGTACAGCGGTACAGCCAGTCCGATTAACACGATGTGCCGGCGAGCATTGCAGCTGTGACGGTAGAGCCGATGCACGGGCAGCACGGCAGGTCACCAGCTGACCAGCACAACGCGAAAACGAGCATATAGAAGTTGGCAAGTTGCTATGGCAGGTAGCCAGGTATAAAGAACACGGTCACAGATTGAGGTGGCAGAGAAGCTTGTCAACATGGCGCATTCCCCAGCGCACGCACGCCGGGCTATACCACTGCTACCACTCCTCATCCACGCGTGCGTCCTCCTCCGGACTCCGGCGGCGGTGCGCGCCGATGACCGGACGGGCTACATTGTCCACATGGACAATTCCGCCATGCCGCCGCACCTCTCCGACCACCGCCAGTGGTACGCCGCCACCGTCGCGTCCGTAGCGTCCGCGTCGGCAGATGACCGTGCCGAGCCGCAGATCCTCTACACTTACGACGAGGCGCTCCACGGCTTCGCGGCGACCTTATCCGCCCCCGAGCTCCGCACCCTCCGCGGCAAGCCGGGCTTCGTCTCGGCGTACCCGGACCGCCGCGCCACGACGCTTCACGACACGACTCACTCCATGGAGTTCCTTGGTCTCAGCTCCACCAGCGGGCTGTGGCCGGCGGCCAAGTTCGGCGAGGGCGTCATCATCGGCATGATCGACACCGGGGTGTGGCCCGAGAGCGCGAGCTTCGACGACGCCGGCATGCCACCGGTCCCGTCCCGGTGGCGCGGCGCGTGCGAGCCGGGCGTCCAGTTCACGCCCTCCTTGTGCAACCGGAAGCTCATCGGCGCGCGCTACTTCAACAAGGGCCTGGTCGCCGCGAACCCGAACATCAACATCTCCATGAACTCGACGCGGGACATGGATGGCCATGGCACGCACACGTCGTCCACGGCAGGCGGCAGCGCCGTGCCATGCGCGTCCTCCTTCGGGTACGGGCGCGGCACGGCGCGCGGCGTCGCCACACGCGCGCACGTCGCCATGTACAAGGTGATCTGGCCCGAGGGGCGGTACGCGTCCGACGTGCTGGCGGGCATGGACGCGGCCATCGCGGACGGCGTCGACGTCATCTCCATCTCCAGCGGCTTCGATGGCGTGCCGCTGTACGAGGACCCCGTGGCGATCGCCGCGTTCGCGGCCATGGAGCGCGGCATCCTCGTGTCGGCCTCGGCAGGAAACGATGGCCCAGATCTTGGCACCCTCCACAACGGCATCCCGTGGCTTCTCACCGTCGCCGCCGGCACGGTGGACCGGCAGATGTTCGCCGGCACGGTGTACTACGGCGACATGCTCGGTACCATCAGAGGCATCAGCACGTACCCGGAGAACGCTTGGGTAGTGCACAAGATGCTGGTCTACAACGACATCGTATCATCGTGCGACTCAAAAGAGGCGTTGGCCAACTCAACGACCGCCATAATTGTGTGCCGTGACACGGGGAGCCTACTTGAGCAGATATACACCGTAACGGAGGGCGGGGTCGCCGGAGCCATCTTCATCTCTGACGATGCTGACTTCGATGACGAAATGCCCCTCCCGGCTGTTATCATCAGCCAAGAGGACGCACCGAGGCTGCTGGGATACATCAACTCCAGCACCGTCCCAACTGCCACAATGAAGCTCCAGCAGACGATCCTCGGCACACGGCCGGCGCCGGCGGTCACCTACTACTCCTCCCGTGGTCCGTCGCCGAGCTACGCCGGCGTGCTCAAGCCTGACATCCTGGCACCGGGGGACAAAATCATTGCGTCGGGGGCGCCCGTACACCCGTACGCGACCGTAGGCCAGACAAAACTGACCAGCAACTTCTTTGTCGACTCCGGGACGTCGATGGCCTGCCCGCACGCCAGCGGCGTCGCGGCGCTGCTTCGCGCGGTGCACCCGGACTGGAGCCCCGCCATGATCAAGTCGGCGATGATGACCACGGCGACAACCACCGACAACACGGACAGCCCGATAACGGACGCCGGCTCGGATAACGCCACAGCCGCGAGCCCGCTGGTCATGGGCTCAGGCCACATCGACCCCAACGCAGCTATAGACCCGGGGTTGGTGTTCGACGCCGGGCCGGGGGACTTCGTCGCGCTCCTCTGCGCCGCGAACTACACCAACGCGCAGATCATGGCGATCACGAGGTCGTCGACGGCGTACAACTGCTCCACCGCGTCCAGCGACGTGAACTACCCGTCCTTCGTCGCTATCTTCGGCGCGAACGCCACCTCCGGGGACATGAAGTTCAAAAGGACGGTGACCAACGTTGGGGCCGGCTCAGCGGTGTACCATGCTGTTTGGGTTTCGCCGAGCAATGTTGACGTGTCGGTGTCGCCGGCGACGCTGGAGTTCAGCACGGTGGGGCAGACGGCGTCCTTCGAGGTGGGTATCAAGCTCACGGCGCCTACCGGCGGCGAACCTGCTTTTGGAGCCGTAGTTTGGGCCGATGTCAGTGGCAAGCACAGGGTGAGGACTCCTTACGTGGTGCTTTAGTTTCTGTGTTCTGTTTTCCGAAGCCCATTTTTTGTTTTCCCCCCCTTACTCGTATGTGTGCATTCATGGCTGCGTACGTGCAGCGTTCATGAAAATAATAAGTATACGTTGCTAGCATTATTCTTGTAACCTTTGCCTCCCACTCTTAGCACTCGTCTGATAAACATCTTCAAGGCTAAAAGTATTTGCTGCTATTGACCTTGGGAATCAATGGCTGTCGGCTGTCCGCACTGCACGGACCTGATGCTATCGACTGATCGACACACCTGAGCAACGAGGCAGGGCACCTCCCGGCTTCAGCCTCAGACAACAGCACGAGGCAGGTATTCCTTGATTCCTTCCGCTGAATCCTGCGGCATTCCAAACAGATTGTCAACATGCATATGTGAAGTTGACATTACAGAATAATACCAGGCCATGGACCAGTAAAAGAAGACCGACAATAGAAAAAAATTTCTTAATCCTACCAAACAGATTATCGACATGCACGTCAAGTTGACATTACAGAATATATCGGGCCATCTACCGGTAAAAGGAGAGCGACAATAGAACAAAATTTCTTAATCCTACCAGCTACCATCTGTTGTCTAGTTACTCATTATGACATAGTGAAATACTGCTCCAAGAACTCCTGCAGAATCCACCATTTGGTATGGCTATGCCTAATCTGTCCTCTGAAATATTCTGTACACGTTATAACTGTACATAAAAAAACTTACAACACAATCCTTAAAGCTGACGGGTCATGAATTGCTGATGCCGTTCTTTGAAGTGACATAGCTGCCACCACGTTGCACATTCTGAGATTCTGATTGCCCCGAAGCTTTCACTGGGAGTGGCTTGGGGCTGCTTTCGGGGCCCTCATATGGCAAAACGACCACAGGGGAAGCATGTATTGATTCCCACCGTTCCTTCAAAAAGTTCATGAAGGCTCTCACCATTTCCCTCCGGAATTCTAGCTCCCTTGTGAAAAGGTCAAACATAAAGAATGCAACAACATATTTGAATGGAAAAACAAGAAGAACGGCCGAGGATGCTAGAAGAACAAGCGCAACCTGTGTCGTCACCTGTCATAACCAACAAATACTTAGGGGAAGATACGAACATTCTGTTATCTGACAGCTTGTCACTAAAACACTAACGTAACCAATAATACAATTCATTTTATCTTACCTCAGGTTGGCCAGCTAAAAAGATTGTGCGAATTTTCAGAAGAGAAACATTCAGGTTCTGTAGATAATTTTCCACGGAGGCCATTGCTTCTTTAAGGGCTAGGATCTTCTGAATTGTGTTTGAAGGTGGTTGATCCCTAATTGTCACTTTGCCGAAAGATCTACCAAGCCTGCCTTGTTCTTTCAGCCCTTTCACGGCAAGCATGGAAAGGGCCATCATCATCAGGGTGAATGGAAATACATAAGAAAGCATGTTCCTACAAGTTAAAGTAAATAATAGATGTAAAAAAGAAAAATTCCATTCTGACAACATAGTTGAAATAAATGAACATAGAATATGCACTTCGCTCAGAACTTTTTTAACATACGAAAACTCATTCTCCATATGGATAGAATAAAAATGACTAGCAAAGCTAGTGTATGATTGTCATGAATCAAATTTGACATACCCACGACAAATCGATATTCTATTTATTAGAGTGACTAAGAAAAAACACATAACACAAAGTAACTTACCTGAAAACAACAGTATGAACTAATAGTAGAAAACAAATGGTCGAACGTGGGTTCTCCCAGCGTTGCAGTTTCTTGAATTTTTCAGCCATCATTACAAAAGGAAGCATAAGTTCCTGATGTAAGAAAAAAAAGGTGAATATTAAAAAATTAGCTATGTGTAAAAACAACAAATCACTCGCAGAATGCAGAGGGACAATGTTTCTATTAAAAGTAATAAGTGTTTCGATTGAGTATCGGTGATAAAACAAAAAAATGTTTTGGAATCAACTAAACAACCCTAAATTCTGTACATATTGGTGCTTCAATGTCAAAGATGTGATATATGTTAAGGCACCTTTTTAAAGAAATCATATGATTTTTGTACTCCATGCAATTAGGTGAAAGCCAAATACCTTGAAGAGGTCAATGTTGCTTGGAATACCTTCAATTGTAGCAGCAACTATTGTTGCTTGTGTCCTTTCAACTACTTTCCTCTTCTCTTTACAGTTAACCATTGCCTTTTCTACAAGGTTTTTATCAGCTACAACTAAAGATTTACTCAATATTACACCATGCTTGACAGAAGAATTTTTCCAAAAGTTGGCTGAGTGGCTGGATGTCCAGCTGGGAGATGTCATCCACTTGCGTAAGTACGCACTACCATCTATGTCATAAACATGTGCATGACCACTAGATGGGTCCTCTGAAGATCTATGCCATTGAGGTGACTTGTGATTTCCAGATTTGGCCTTTGTGATTAAAGGTCCACCCCAAAATTTCACTGCTAGTGTCTGAAGAACAACATCACCAAATGGTGCACTAGACAAATAAGAGAACTGCATTAGCTTAGCTGGATCCTCGTACAACCTCCGTATGAACTGCAGAGACTGAAGCCTTGCGATACTGTTTGCTGCACTGCTAACAGCTCTTTTCTTGCCTTTGTGGGCACCATATACATGATGAATTGCTGGATCATTATCATCTGGACCATACTCACGAATGAATCTATAAACTGAAATAATTTCACTGATGAAGGCAAGCCATACATCTCGTCTCATCTCACCACTAAAATCAACAAATTCTAGTGTCCATTCATCTGACCTGCAAGCAGTAAACTAGTTAGCTTCGGAGTTGTGATTATGATATATTATTACAACACTCTGTACAAGTAATTGTAATTGCTTAAGATCATTGCTAACAGCCTAACACAGTAAAATTATTGCATATTTTACCTAAAAAGGTAAAAGTCTAAAAGATCATATAAAATTCATCGAAACGAGTAAAAATATGACCTATTGTCTTGTAAAGTGATTGCCACTTCTGATTTCATAGAATTGTTCATAGGAAAAAGTACAAATTACTGACATGATAAAGGTAAACATATTTTTCCTTTACATACCATTTTTTATGACTTACAAGCACCAAAAACCAAGCGCCAATAGCAGCAATCACTAGGCACAGACTCCCTACAATACTACTATCAAGCTACATGTGCAAGGAAAATTGACATTCTAATAGTAGTAATGACCAATGGGCACTTACGTTGAACCAGAAGAAACTGAGACAGCAGAATCAAACAGTTTGGATCCAAATGGTCCAACCTTCGCCTTTTCAACCCTTGAATTCCAATCAGTTAGATCAAGTCTCATTGGTTTCTTGGTACCTGACAGTCCAATGGCCTGCCAGTATCAATAAAAAGGTGGAGAAGTTGAGGTTGCTCATAAAATCTTAAAATCACATCTAATAGAATTGTCAAGCAGGAACAGGTACAAAACTGTGATCAAAGAAATCCTAATAGAAAATATCACATGAAACACGTAGACATTTCAGGCACAAAGACCTACCTCAAAATATAGTGCCTTGTCTGTCAAGGTAAGGTTTCCAGGCCATGCAGTATTTTCTTCCCATTTTAGAACAGGTCTTTTTTTACTAGAGCCTATGCATAGAACTTGCTCACCAGAATAAAAAATATCTCCCATTTGATGTGTCTGCCTGCTATGATGAACCCTATTCAATTGCACATTGTAACACTGTTATAAATGAGAACTCCAGTATTCAGTACAAAAGCTCAACATGAATATATATTAGAGATGAACTCACATTACAATCATGTCAGGTGGAGGAGATGTATAAATCTCCATCACTGACCTTATCTTGCAAGATTAAAGAAGCTACAATATGTTGCTAAGATGATGTCATGACAAAGTTAAGAGTCATAAGTACTGGCATATACTAATATCTGAATGATCAAGATCTCTTTCCGCCTAAGTTACAGGTGAAGCTAATGATGATGTGAGGAAAAAAATGATATTAGGATCCTAACCTAAAATGAAATAGATCTCCTATTATGATAGACAAATGCTACAGTTTTAATATTAATATATGCTGAGGCAACCTTACTTCAAAAGTTCAGCAAGATATGTTGTCCACAGATCAAATGAAAGTCCCTTGTCTGCACCAACAAGAGCCCTAAAGAGATAGTGAGCTGTTGAAGCATCAGCAACACCTGCAATAACAGGAGCAATTCGGACAAAGGCATCTTCTCCAACAAGCCTTCCCTAACATTTTAATATGTAATTCAGAATCCATTGTTTGCAGCTCCAGCAAAAGAGAAAATAGAGGACTAAGTCATCACCAGTATAGAATAGTTGTCTAGTGAAGAAAATGGACCGTCAACTTCATTATATGGATCTTCCCAAGCAAGCATAGTCACAAAGACAAGCTTTCGAAAGGCAAGCTCCTGTAGACATTTTAAAAATATAAAATGAAATTAGCAGCATATATAAAAAGTTTAATAACTACATTAGTTGAGTGCAAATTCAGCAGAGGAAAGATGGAGCATCGTTAATCTGTCACAAACCAAGCCTAAAGTGACTTTTATTACTCGCAAACTCATCAGACGAAACATGGAGAATGATTACAATATTTCGCAAACACATGTGCTGAATCAGCAACTATTTTACCTTCAAGTTTGGATGTAAGTCAGAGTTATCTCGTGACAAGTACCGAAAGCAGCTATACTCAACCAGGCTTCGAGCATCATTGTGCAGATGTTCAGGAGCAAGTGCTTCAAATATCCTCTGCACCTGTCTCCCCGTCAGCCCATTCAACCTAACAGAAAATCATATGTATGAATGAAGATCAAACCAAGGGAAAGACATGTTAGCTGTGGACTATTCAAAAGGCCTAATTTGCGCATATGGTCTCTTAAACATGCTGAGTTCCAACATATGGTCTCTTAAACATGCTGAGTTCCAACATATGGTCTCTTAAACATGCTGAGTTCCAACATACGGTCTCTTAAATATGCTGAGTCCCAACATTTACCTGGCTAATGTTGGGTTCCAAGTCTAACTACCCAAACTTGCTTGGGACTAAGGCTCTGTTGTTGTTCGGTCTTTTAAACATATTGAATGTCTGAATTAATCAATTAAGCAATACCCAAGTGGCATTGCAAGTGCAAAATGAAATGTGATAAAATGATATGACCATATGTATAAATCGAAAAGTTTGGTCTCTTAACATGACGAGCTAATCAAGCACTCAATACCCAACTGGAAACATCCTGACTCAATTTCATCTACATAAAGTATCTCTAGAACAAAAGCTGCTAACAAAGAAAGCTATCTCATACTGCTAATTCTTTTCACTACTAGACAGCACCACAGGGACCTGTCACAATCTACCAACTGATTTAACACCAAATTGGGGGAGTCGTACCACATTGACATCAAGGATCCAACAACTCAAGCTTATAGAAAGCTACTCCGATGATTCATGAGACAGTCTGATTAAGCTTAGTCTAGTAGCTCTAGTCATTTCAGTTAATCTCATGAGATAGTTGAATAAGCATAGATCTGCAGGCACAGATGAGACCACCAGACCTTACCTGGCGAACTGCTCGATGGAGACGACGGCGTCCAGCGAAAGCCACCCCTGAGCCACCCGCGGCTCCACGGTGACCTCCGGCACGGCCACGAGCGCCTGCTCCTCCACGGCCACCTCCTTCCGCTGCTTCTTCTTCCCATCCTCCGGGTCCTCCTTGTGCTTCGCTCGCTCCCGCGCGGCGTGCGCCGCGTCGGCGATCGCGCCCCGCGCCAGGGACATCCACGACCGCACCCTCCCCCGCACCGCATCTGCGGAGGACGCCGGGGAGATCAGCGACACAAAACAGAAACACCCGGCGCCTCAGAGTGGTCTGGGCACCGGGTGGCGGAACAGCGGTTGGGACTTGGGAGCGTTTACCTGTGTCAACGTCGGGGAGCTTCCACTTGGAATTGAGGGCGACCGTTGGCCGGGCGCGACGCCGGCGGCCGGCGAGGCGGCGGCGCGGGAGGGGCAGGAAGCGAGGGGGCTGGAGCTGGAGCTGGAGCATAGTGGGGGCGGGACGATGCCGTCGATCGAGTGCGGTCAGTGGTGGGGAGCTGCGCCTGCGCGCCGTGAACCTTCCCTCGATTTCATTGGGTGCGTGGCTGGTTTGCTTGTTTACGTTTCGCTTCGCAACAGTTCGGGAAGGTGGGGGAGAGAAGAGTGATGAGAAGAGAGAGCAGAACGAACCAGTGGCTACTGATTTGGGTTTAAGAGACGTGTGGGCCCTATCAACGCGACGGGACAAGCCCGTTTGTTTGGATTTTGGTCTGGATTAACTTTGGGCCTGGAGCGAAGCCGCCCGTCCGTTATCCAGCATGATCGAGATTTGCTTAGATGGGCTAGCTATGAAATTCTAGCAAAAATGCACATCGGCCCACTACAGAGCCCACCATGGAAGCATTTTTTAAATCTCCCTTCATTTTCGTTTTTCTTTAGAGGGCATCAATTTCTTACTGATGTTTTGATCCAGGTTTTTATTGTGCTGGATGACAAAATGGAGAAAAAATGATAGTTCATGTATCTTTTCTTATCTAGTACAGTTTGCTTTATCTCAGAATGAAGATTATTTTTCTTAATCTCCTCGTATGTCATCTATGATCTATCCACGAGGACGGATGACTGTTGACTAAGACCATCCACACTCGTTCTCCTTTATTTTCTCCTTCAAAACGGAATATTTCATCCTACTCATCCATATTTTCTCCTTCATATTCTATTCTTCTGCACCCATCTTCCTTTAAAACTCTCCTTCATCCCAACAACCCGGGCCCATTCCAATTTTTTATTCTCTCCCTATCTCCTCTGCTCTCCTCGCCGAGCTCGCCCACCATCCCTTCCTCCGCCGGCGCGCCCGCCCATCCATGCCTCTGCCGGCGCGCACACGTCCATGGTGGGCCCGAGAGTGTGGCCTCCTCCCGCGACGAGCTCGAGAACGGCGTGGCGGTGAAGCAGTTCGAGCACGGCGAGGATTGGGGCGCGGCGGCGAGGGAAGCGACGCGACGAGGTGACCGCGAGCTCGATGGGCGTGGCGGTGGGGGAGGCCTCCCTGCGCCGGCGGCCTCCTGGACGGTTGAGGAGGGGCGCGGCGGCTCCCCCGCCCTACCAATAACGGCATGCCTCACGGCGGCGCGGCACCGGGGCCAAGGGCGGAGCAGGGGCGCGCAGTAGAGGCGCCGACCGCCGCGCGCTCCCACTTCTTGTCGCCGTCGATCTCCCACGGCGCTCCCTCTCCCCTTCCCCTGCTCTGGTGGCGCGCGACGCTCCCTCTCCCCTTCCCCTGTTCTGGTGGCACACAGAATCAGAGCAGGAGGAGGGTGGGACCGGAGGCAGAGACCGGTGGCGCGCGGCGCTCCCTCTCCCCTTCCCCACGCGAGGCTTGGCAGGAGCAGCGACGCGGGGACCTCCCTCTCCGGCGAGGAGGCCGAAGGGCGCGCCAGCGGCGGAGCTCCAGCTCGCGCCACCATGCAGCTCCATCTGCGCGTGGTTGACGAGGTGGCCGCCCTCTCGCCCTCTCCGGCGGGCCCGCCTGCGCGTGGATCTGCACGAGTAGCAGGGTCGGCCGGCCGCTGCGTCTGGCCGCTCGCCGGCGATGCCCCGGAGGCGCCTCCCTCTTCTCCGCCTTCCCTCCCCTGGTCCGCGCGCCGGAGGCAGGGACGGCATGGACCTCCGCGGCGGTGGACGGCGAGGGGAGGCCGCCTCGAGGAGCGACGGGAAGAGCTTCGGCGGCGGGCGGGCATGGTCAATCGACGGCGACGGGCGGGAGGAGGAGAAGATCCCGCGGCGGTGGCTCAGGGAGGAGCACCGCCCCTCGCCGGACCCGCCCGAGCGACCCTCCTCCCCAACTCGCGACGGCGCCAGGCCTCTCCTCCACCTCGACGGGGCGAGGCCCCTGCTCTCTTTCTCTCTCCCGGCGGTTGCGGCGGCCGGACGAAGGCTCCGAGTGCGGGCGCGAGAGGGGGGGTGGACTGCGCGGGCCCCGCGCCTGCCCGATGAAGGAGGTCCGCCACTCCTTCGAATCTAAAGCGAACGGGCGTCGACTTCAAAATGAAGTCAGTGATAAAGGAGACCGCTGCGGCTGGTTTTCCCTTATCGCCGTCCTGCAGGCGGGGATAAAGGACACCAGCGAAACGGAGTAAACACACCACTTTTCTCGTCACCCCCGTTAGGAAATCGCTGTGCTGAGGCGAAAAAACGCCCACACGTACGCACCCGGCACCTCGCCGGCTCACCCGACCCGCCCGCCACTCCCAAGCCCGCAACCGGGCTGCCTCTGCGCCACCACATATATAGCATAGAATATGTAATTTTAATTAAAACATATAAATAAAAAATTAATCAAAATATAGTTAAGTGAGATCATGTTTCAAAGTTTTTATTCTCAGAAACTCAATGATGCAATCGAAATTAAACTTTGATGCTCAATTCATAATTTATGTTTTTTTAATTTTGAAACGGTGTTGCACGTAGAACATCAATTTTTATTTATTCTTTGCATGTGCTTACCGAATCGTGCACCTCAAATCCTGACGTGATTGTTTATTTGTCACGGTAGTGATAACTAGCCGCACCCGGCGCGAGGGGCCAATTGGAGATTTGGAGGTGGCGTCGCGTCTGCGCCGCGCGGGCCCATCACCCATCAGTTAGCGAGACTCGCGAGCGCCACCCATCCCTTTTCCCTTGGCGCGACGGCGCCCCCAACAAACTACTACGGAGTTCTAACTAAGGCGAAATAGCCGAATCCGTCCCTGAACTATCGGCCAAGGCTCAATTTCGTTCCTCAACTACGAAAACGTCCAATTCAGTCCCTGGACTATCCAAAGCGGTCCAATTTCGTCCCTGCCCTCACGCCGTGCTCACGCCGTTCGCCGTCCGTCCCGTCTTCCACGCGCGCGAGCAGAGGATAAGCAGAGGTCCCTTCCCCCTCCCCCGCCCGTGCCGCTCTCATCGCCGAACCTCGGTCTCCCTTCCCTCTCCTGTCTCTCTCGCTCTCCGCACCCTCTCCCCTGCACTTCCCCACACCGGCGCCCTCCCCCCTCCCGAGCTCCGCGCCAGCGGCGGCCTCCCTCCCGAGATCCACGCTGGCGGCCTTCCTCCCGAGCTCCACGCCGGCGGCCTTCCTCCCTCCCGTCGTGCGCAGAGGCAGCGCGGAGCTCCCCGCGCGGCCCTTCTCCCTCCCGGCCGGCCCCTCCCTCTCCAACCTCCTCGATTCGACGGCGAGGGCGAGCTGCGGTGGATCGAGCTCCCCTGCTCTGTCGCGGCGGAGCGTGGCAGAGGAACTCCAGGCGGAGCGTGGCAGAGGCGGCGGAGGGTCAGGAGGACGCGGAGGAGAGGGGAGGCCGGGTTTGGGGGGCGGCAGGGACAAGGCGACCGCGCGCCGGCCGGGCTCGGTGGCGGGGTGGGGCAGCCTCCGACGCCGGCGCAGGTGCTGCTCGGCCCTCCTCCATGCGCCCCTCCTCTGCCTGCTGCTCGCGCCCGGCCCTCCTCCTCGAAGCGTGCGGAGGCCGGCGCGACGGAGGTAGGCCTGCCCGCGGTGGAGCAGAGCACCTCCTCAGCCTCGAGCTCGGGCGGAGGCCGGCGCGGCGGCAGTGGGGCTAGGCGGCGGCGGGGCCAGTCGTCCCGCCCGCATCAGGGGCGCGCTCCACCCCCTCCTGCCGGTCCTCACCTCCTCCCCTGCGTCGCCCGCTGCGCTGCTCCTCGCCAACTCCGGCGGTCGCGCCCAGCGACAGCATGCTTCGGCGGGAGCATCGACGGCGCGATCATCGACCCCCACCACCGCCGGCGCGGGGATGCGGAGCGACACCATCTCGTCGGCGCGAAGCATGGACGCGGCCGCGCACCCGTCGAGGAGGAACTCGAAGTCAGCGCCGAAGCTGGGCCTAAGCTTCCCTCCCCTCCTCTTCCCCACACGCGGCGCCCCCTCCTCCTCTTCCCACGTCGGCGCCTGTGCTTTCCCGCGTCAGCTTGCCGCTCCTTGCTCCGGCCATGGTAGAGATGTTGAGGAGCGCGGCGGCGGCATCCACGCCCGCGCACTTGCCGGAGGGGGCGGCCGTCACGGGGAGGAGAGGGAGGGGCCCGCACCCAGTGCGGGGAGACAGGGAGGAGCGGCGCCCGACGCCTGGTGTAGGGAGAGAGGGAGGAGCGGCGTGATGGTGGCGGGAGACGGGGAGTGACGGGGAAGACGAGGAGCGGCCCCCTTCTTCCTCTGTTTTTCCTCTGCTCGCGCGCGTGGAAGACGGGACGGACGGCGAACGGCGTGAGCGCAGGGACGAAATTGGGCCGCTTTGGATAGTCTAGGGACTGAATTGGATATTTTCGTAGTTGAAGGACGAAATTGAGCCTCGGCCGATAGTTCAGGACGGATTCGGCTATTTCGCCTCTAACTAACGGACTGCGCGAGGGAAGGAAGCCTCCGCTGACCGGCTGATTCCGCGTCGGGGCGGCGGCAGTTTACAGTCCCGCAGCCCTAGGCCAGCAGCGGCGGGGTACCCATGGAGCGCAAGCAGCCGCCCCCGGCGCCGGCGGCGCGGCGGAAGGGCGCGGCGGCGAGCCGGAAGAAGTGGCTGGTGGTGCCGGCGGTGGGGGAGCCCCGCGAGGCGGAGCTGGGGAAGCACCGGATCATGGAGATGACGGGGCTGCCCACGCGCGACCTCCGCGTGCTGGACCCGGACCTCTCCTCCCCCTCCACCATCCTGGGCCGCGAGCGCGCCGTCGTCGTCAACCTCGAGCACGTCAAGGTCATCGTCACGGCCACCCAGGCGCTCGTTCTCGACTCCAGCAACCCGCTCCTCGGCCTCTTCCTCAAGGACCTCCACGCCCGCGTCGCGTCTCCGGTACGTGCTTTTCCCCCCTCCTTCCTGACGCGGCCGAGTTTGCTCTGTTCTCGTAACACCAGTACAGCACTAGATGGCAACTCAAAACTCAAAAGTCAACACTGAAGGCTGTGGTGTATAGCAAGCTCTGCAGTTGAGCTGATTAACTCTTCGTGATATTTCTGCAAAATTGCCGGCTGCTCCTGCGAAGGACGTCTCTAGCACGGGTTCAGCGACTGATCGTAGCAACGAGACGGATCAGGGCGAGGGTAACGCGCCAACAGTGGCTCTTGGCAGGGCTGGGAGGGCCAAAATCTTGCCATTCGAGCTCAAGGTGCTCGAGGTCTGCCTCGAGCACACATGCAAGTGCTTGGAATCTGAGGTTCATCACTAAAGCCAAAATTCTCTTCAAAAGATCACTATCGCACTGTTGCAAAACTTGTTTGTGCTGACCATGAATTCATGGGATATGTTCACAATGATTTTAAAATGGATTCACGATTCGTGATAGACGCTGGCTCTTGAGAAGGAGGCGTACCCGGCCTTTGGATGAGCTGACCTCCAAGGTTAGCAGGCTGAACTTGGAGCATGTCAGGCACATAAAGAACCGGTTGGTTGCGCTGTCAGGGCGTGTGCAGAAGGTAGGAAGCAGGGATCCTGTGGTTGGAAAGTTTCAAGTGGCTGCTATCAATTTTAACCATTTGGTGATCTCTTTTTTTTTTTTTTGCCATGTGGCTTGTTCTTTTGTAGGTCAGAGATGAACTTGAGCACTTACTGGATGATGACATGGATATGTCTGAGATGTACCTGACAAGAAAACTTGCGTTCCAAGGATTCACCGAGACGTTGAGCAGGGTGGATTCAAGTAAGGATGCACATGATGAGAAGTACGTAGGTGATTCAACTCTGTAGTTGTGGAAGTATACTTCTTAAAATATTTTTGAAGATATGTTGTCGAGCAGGATTGTTTGTCTGACAGCGTGTATTGATGAAAAAAATACTTCACTGTCTTGTCCCACACACATGATTTCCACTTTAATCTTTACTTGCATGACTGTATTCAGGGAGGAAGAAGATGGTGACGACGAGACAGAGACTGGCCGCGAGAGTTCTGCCTATGTTAAGCCTGATATTGAAGAGTTGGAAATGCTTGTTGAAGCCTACTTCGTGCAGATAGATGGCACACTGAACAAATTGTACAATGTATGTTTCATCTCTCTCCCATTCACAGCCTTCTAACTCAACATCTTCATGATATAGCAATGTCATACTTCTAGGGATAAAGTAATTATGGAAATAGCAACAGCTATTTCAATTTGATGTGCTGCCCTATGTCTTTGTCATTACAAAGACAAATGTTAAATAATACTGTTAAATACATAAATGTGAAGATAAATGGATGCAGTAATCTGAGAAATCCCTGTTGAACCAGTTGCTGAAAATTACACAATGCAAGTATCCTGAATTGTGAATTGTTGAGTACAAATACAGTTTCTAGCATGTTCCATGCATGATTTTAGTAACCTATCTTGTGCCTATTGCATGCCCACAGCTCCGAGAATACGTGGACGACACTGAGGATTACATCAACATAATGCTGGACGAGAAGCAGAACCAGCTGCTGCAAATGGGCGTCCTGCTGACGACAGCAACCGTAGTAGTTACTGCAGGCATCGTGGTTGTGAGCTTGTTCGGCATGAACATCCACATCAAACTCATGGCAGATCCGGAGACAGATGAGGAGGCGAGGATCAAGAACATAAAGTTTTGGGAAACCACCTGGGGCACGGTGGCCGGGTGTGTTGCGATATATCTCCTAGCCATATACGCGGGGAAGAAAAGCAAAATCCTGCACTGATGGTGGCATGGGGTGCTATTCTCAAGTGTCACGAAGCGAGCACAGGCCCCGTTTTAATTTGGACCGTCACGAAATTCATCAGTTGTGCATGTGATGGAATAATTGAGATGTCTGTGCCCTTGTTGCTCTTCTAGATTTAGCATGTTGATCCAAATTTTTCGTCTAGGCTGTCCCTTTTTTTTGCCCTAGCATGTAATAGGCTGTCTTTCATTTTCCTGAATAAATATTTGAGTCAAAGAAGGGTACTTCCTCTGTCTCAGAATATAGCTTCGTTTAAATTTTTCAACTTTGACCAACATAACTCTTAAAATAATTTATTTCAAATAGAAAAGATTACATATTTTGATAGTTCGTTTCATGATAAATCTACCGCTATCATTTTTATGTTATTAACATTTATAATTATTTCATTACCCATGGTCAAAGTTGAAATTTTTTTTCGTTTTACAGGCCTGTTTATCACTTCGAGATCTAGAATTTAGATGTGTCGTACATAAGAATGCTTTAAACATACGTTATCGATCACTGTAGCTTTGTCGCAAACATCAACATCCCAACACCAAATTATGTTAATTGAATTTATTATTAAATATATACTCCCTCCATCAATTTATCCAAGGTCTATTTTGAAATCTGAAAATTCCATTTATGCAAGGCTCATTTGTGTTTTTGCATTGGAAAACACTGAATCGTCGCTTTGGCATCTGTGCGAGCAATAAATTCCTCTCACATGCTTCTCCGGAGATTAATGATGGGAGAGACTTTATTTCTTTTGCTTGGTCTTTGAGTCAAGTGCAAATGGACCTTGGATAAATGGATGAAGGGAGTATTGATAGTGCATTTATTTAGTACTATAGATATTACCCTTTTCTATAAACTTGCCAATGCTAAACCAAACATTTCCCGCAGTCCAGCACAAAGTGAAATATAATCTGGAGTGGAGAATATTTCGTAACAATAAATTTGTTCAACCAAACATCTTCTAAGAATTGTACTTTTTTTTTTGGAGCATCTTCTAAGAATTGTACTAGGAACGAACAATCCAACTCCAAGAATACTCCAAGAATTGGAGTAGGAATGACTCCAAAAATTTTAGAAGAACGAGCAATTACATGCTAAACGTCCCCCTGTATCGAGTCAGTTCGAGCTATCGGTGGCGTTGCTTGACTCGTTTACTGGGCATTCCTTGAAAGTCAAATAACGTGCGAATTTGAGCGTTCAAACCCTGTAAATATCGAGCCAGTTCGAGCTATCGGTGGAGTTTCTTGACTCGTTTACTGGACATTCCTAGAATTGGAACTTAAATAACGTGCGAATTTGAGCGTTCAAATACTGCATAAATAATCAGATCGAGGACTCAGGGTAACAAAAGAATTAAAGATGGTATTTGCCATGCATGCTGGATAACAAAATAATTCCCAATCTGTCTGCATATTTGCCATCTTAGATTCAAATAGCACTGCCATATAGATTCATAGAGCAATCTCCCACGACGACACAAAGGCACACATCTCACGGCGACACAGCCACACAGGGCAGAAATAATTCTCAACTAATCTAGATATTTCTTCCATGGCAAGAGGTTGTAACCTATCCCTAACACACCACTAATACGACTAATAATACTAATATGACGACCCTGCATGGATCTGCAATCCATATCTCTTCTTACTCCTTGATGGAAGAATCGACAAACTCTCAGGTGCCGCTAGCTTATGGCCATCCACCTGCCAAGAATAAACACGGATGTTATATATACAAACCAAGCAAGAAACTCCACCGAAACTAGTTACTGAAAGTAAAGCATATACGAACCCTTGTTCAGTGGTGGCGCCAAGTTGGTGGAGGACTCGGAGCATCCATCGGCGGAATGTGGAGGGTTGTTGTATCTGTCAGTGTCATCAGGGTTTAATCTTTGTTGCAAGTATAATATCACATAGTACAGTATGATCATGCAATCTGATAATCAGGAGACAAAAAAAAACTTGTTAAGACTTACCGGTGCAGATCCTGTGAACTTGGGCCGATGTTAGTTCCAAACCACACTGCTGCAGGAAGGAGTCGGCGCGCGTGTTGTTCGTCGGCGCCTTGAGGAGCTTGCCGTAGTCGCCGTTCACGACGTGGCAGAGGCACAGAGCTGGTGCCGCGCTCTGGCTGTGAGAGTCGAAGAACGGGCGGATGGCGTTGCAGCACTCCTTCGGAGGAGCGGAAGCGCTGCCGTTGTCGGCGTCGGTGAGGAAGCCGGCGCACGGCGGCATGTACTTCGCCAGCGACGACCTGCACTCGGCCACTGGCTTTGTTTCGTTGTAGCAGGGGACGAACGGGATCTTTATGGGGAAAGCAGGAGGGCAAGGCAGGATCCGCGGCAGTGGCAGGTCAGGGATACGGAAGTGAATTATATCCCCTACGATATCACCAAGTATATCATCGAACACGCTCATGGGCTGCACGGAATCGTCCTCGCCGCCGCAGATGGAGCGAAGACAGCGAAGGCGACGAGCAATGCGATCAGCGTGAGCTTGTTTGATGGCGCCATCTCTCTTTCGATGGAGGCGCAGAAGGGGTTTTGGAATGTTGGTTGGCTGCGCGTGGGATGAACCTGCGGGAAAGGAGGGGGTGCAATTTATAGGGAAAGCCCGGTAGGTTTTGAGATCAGGAATGTTGTTAACAGCATATCCCTGATTCCACGTCCGTTGCAACTTCTCGCATTGCAGATATACCATCGGTTTGGGCTTGTTGCTGCTGTGTGTGGTCGGATCGGACCTGGTAGGTTTGGAGATCGCGATAGACATGTCGTTAAGCGTACCCCTGATTCCACGTCGTCGTTGTTGCAACTTCTTGCAGATATTGTTCCTGCCGTATATTCGGGTTATCTCTATCTCTTCTCTTGAACTTCTCTATCTCTACAAACCGCCGGTGGCTTACTCTGAGTGCGAATATTTTGTTCCGCGTGAATACGTCAACGCTATAGTTAGCTAGCTTTCGCATCCAGTACGCCTCAGTTGCTCGATCGGCCTTAGGGGCGTGGCAATGAATGCATTGTTCTCTTGTGACGCCGATAATTTTCATGCATTTTTTTGTGCCTTTTCTATGCATTCCTGTGCTTGGATACTATCATACAGCATCAAGTTACACTGCCAGTAACAAAATCAGAACATGGACGCGCTTAAAGATGAAAAAACACACGCCCGTACCAAGTTTGCAGACCACCAGACGTCCAACAGAACCAATCTGAGGATAACATTAGAGAATTTATATCACACAAGACACTCACATGCCCGTCTATATTTATAAATTACAATGTTACATGGCCGATGGAGACCAAGAGCTTCGTACCATCACGGCAAATACTTGCAAGCGGATGGGGGTTGCTACTTAGCTAACTTTGTAAGGCCGTAACCTGGCGTATTGTGATTTTTCAATATAAAGCAGGGCCAAGGCTTCTTGGTCCAAAATACTTGCAAGCGGATGCACACTGGTTAAAAATGATTCCAAAACTAAGTATTTACATTGGACGACAATCAGATAAATACTATGATTAGATGCGACTAGCTGTTTACACTCGCACCTTCCTTGCTCTAGTGCGTCGAACCTGAGAAAAAGAAAATTAGAGACAATCACATGATACAAATGAGATTATGCTTTTTCTTTCACGACTTGCATTATCTCTTGTGGCAACACCAGTTAAATCAGAACTGTTCTGCGAATTTACCAACTCTAACACCCTCTTGCCCTTTTTCTTAAGGTCCACTGCAATGTATTAAACTGGATTAGCACATGAAATACAAACACAGAGTTCATAAGGTTTCTAGGACACATAAAAGTCGTAACACATTTTTTCATCTGCCCATATGAACTCTGTACAGTCATTGGTCTTTATGGACTGGTAAAATCAAGGTGGCTGTCATATCATGGACATATGGTGTTTACCTCTTTTGTTGTTTGATAAAGGTGGTTTCACAAAATTGTCACCGCAATCACCAACGTCTTCAAGTTCACTGCTTCAAGTTGATATGTAAGCAGTCATAGATAGGAAGTTGGCAAAAGTTAAAGATGAAAATAAAAGGGAATAATTTTCACCATAAAATCGAAGAGCCAGGAAGCAAAGCTTCATTCTTCTGGGATTCAGATGAACCCTTGCCACGATCTTTCTTGAAGGAACTATTAATAATTTAGAATTAATATCATCAAAAGAATGAAAACTTGCGAGATAAATTTGGAGTAAAGTACACAGACAGACTTATTGAATAAGCTGGGCAAGTTCATTTTAACCCCCTTGTTATACTTGCAACACCAGCAGTCCAGCACAGTTATGGAATAAAGTTGTTCTTTCTGTTGATTGAAACAGAGTGTGGTTGGACTGGCAAGCATATGCCTGCTATGCTATCCAAGAAGGCAAGAACTAGTAACCAGAAATCCAGACGACGGCAGGATATAAAGATAAAGCGTGTGCAATTTAATTTCTGAATTTACCTAGAAACAACTAAATTGCCCGAATAAAACTATATAGGTTTATTTACTTTCTTGAATCCTGGGAGTTTCCGAACCTCTCACTACACTTCTTGTACATTGGGCAGAAAAAATAGGGGAAAGGTAGCCCTATACAGCTAGTTCAAGAATAATTCACAGGATATATTGCACTACAGTGATGATATCATGAGTCATGACTTCATGAGGTAACTTTTGTAAAAACACATTTGAGACACTTCACGATATCAGCTTAGTCATGTGCATATAGCCATATACTAAACAACACAGAGCAGGAGACATTGTTTGCAAACAAGGAAATTGTGACGGACTGTTCTTCTGCTTACCATTCTCTGAGATGAAAGTTGGAAAGGTCCTGCAAAAACAATAAAAGAATTATCAATGTAAATGTTCATGCAGGAAACTATAGATAATCATTATCTAGCCAAACTTATAATTTGATCAAAGGTTAAAAAAATATGAGCATACCACAGTTTGCCTACAGAAGTTACGATTTGCCTTTGAAGCTCTAGTCTCCACAGTGGTGCACCTACTCATAGGACGATTCTGCTTATCCAAGAGGGAGACACAATCTATAGAATCAGCTTCCTTAGCTAAACCCAAGGAGCCTGGAGATGACAACTTTGTGCCAGCAGAACCACAAGACGATGCATTTTCTTTCTCCAAGCTATTATTAGTATTCTGTTCCCTTATCTTGGACACGGCTTTCCGAGATGCCAAACTTCTGTTCCCTTTCCCTTTATCACAAACACTTGCATTCATTTGATCAGGCACAGATTCATTTGATACCCTCTCAGAAACAGCAGAGCATTTAACATTGTCCTGAAATACATGTCAATCAGCTTAGACTATCACCAAGTTAGGAGCTAGATTGTGTACAATTATATATTTAAAAGAAGACGAAATTGGGGCAATGCAGACAGAATATACCTGATGCTTATAAGGTTCATGAGCTTTGAGAATTCTCTTTACAAGCTTGTCACTAATGGAATTTTCTTGGCAGCATTCCTGCATTAGAAATAATGGAGCCAGACTAAAAGCTAGTTATAATGCAAAGGTAGACTAAGCTATGGATTCAAATAATCTACAGAGTGGCTTACATCCGCTTTTCTTTCACTCCCAGATAACTTATAGTAAGACGAGGGCAAGAGAATATGGCGTGGAGAATCAGACATCTTGCAATGCTTATCAAGTTCTTTTACAATAAGCAAGCCAATTTTCGAGAGAATGTGCAGTTTCTGTGACAGGAGCCTAGGACATCAGTGTTTGATGACAAAATGGTAAAGCAAATAATACACATCGAACAGTGGTCAAGATACAAACCGGAGTGATCTCAGAATCAGCTGGATCCTCAGCCTTCTGAATAGCACGGAAGATCCCTGACAGAATTGACACAGAACTGGCTGTGGGACCATGTTCAGTTCTGTTAAAACTGTCTATTTCAACTAATTCCCTCAACATCACACAAAGAGGGCTGTCAATAAAACAAAGGAACGCATAAGAAATACCAACATTTTCTAGCCACAGGAACCACTTAAGTACCAAAGGAACTTGTAGCAGAATCCCATCCAAAAGTCTAAAAAAAGGGAAAATACCTGCAAAATTCAGGAAAGCTAGTCTCATCTTCATAAAAGTTGGAAGGGAGCCCCCCATCATATGCTAGAGTATGGATCAAGAAAACCACAGCATATGCTGGGTTGTCTACAATAGAATCTTTGCTTGCTCTGTTCTGTTGAACAAAAAACCTTCTTTGCTCCTTTAGCACTTCACTTAAGTAACTTGCTGACTAGGAACAGTACAGGGAAACCCCTTGAGCACACACGGTTGTATGGCATATATATAGATAAAAAACTGACAAAAATAGAAAAAAGAAGAAGAGGTCATTTACTTCAGCACGGACATCTCCAGAGCAATCTGTTGATGCAAGTGCAAAAGCACATGCATATCTAACTGGGATTGCACGTTTCTTCAAAAGGCCATAAAGTTTGCAAATAAATGACTTACGAACAATATATGAAGGATCCTGAAAGCCAAAACAAAAATATATTACAAAACGAGAGGAAAGTACTGAAATGCAGAGATCCTCCAATAATAGGTTTGAAATCTTGAAGTATGATAGATTGGTCAATATCATGGTCTCGATAATAATTACACTAGTGGCCTAAGGTGTGTAAGGGGAACTGATGCATGCAAGCATACATATCTGTCCAAAGAGAAGATTGCACCTCAAAATCACTGACCTAAAAACTAGATTACCAAATAATTTTGAAGGGCTAATGAGCAGAAATGCTGCCTCCATATGAAAAATAGACAGGGTAATAATTAGGAGTGCAAAATGTTGACGATACCCTTGCCATGAGAATTGTTTTACGAAATAATTCTGGCGAAATATGTGAATCCCATCTTGTAGCTAATTGCAGTACAGATTTCCCAGCAGCCAGTTGCAGATACGGACTATCATTTTCACTGAATACAGCATAGGAGGAAAAAAATTCAGTATTTCATTGGTGCAAAAATAAAAGAAAACTAACACAGATTAAAAAATATTTGTCTAGTGAACTTCATTGAACATGATCGTTCATGAAATTTGTATTACAATAAGATTTAACTCTGGCTAGCACATCATGAAGGGCTTGACATGGGTGGCTTGATGCAGTAGTAAAGTTCAACTGTAAGCTCAAACCTGTGTTGCTGTTGGTTAGACCAACGAGCATATATGGTAGCAGAACTGAGATTCCCGGTGATCGCTAGATAGATGGGGAAAGCGGAATATAGTAAAATAGTGTTATCAACATCCGAATGCATGATTAGTTTATTACATGCAGAGAACTGATGAAGAGGATGAGGATGAAAAAGTGGGACTCTCCTAGAGTAACTGGTCTTTTGAGTATGCACAAAACTCTTATTTATTTTCTACAAAGCAGAGGTAACAAAAGTAGTTCTACATTCCTTATCTCTCTAGAAAAGTTCATTGAGTTCCTACTTCCTGTCATTGATTTAACCAAGAAGCATCCGGTTGAAATGGGCTGACATTCCTAAATTACTACCATGTTTCACAATCACAGTAACTCCAGAACATTGGTAAAAATATAAAAATGAAACTTGCAAAAGCACATAGTGGATGACTTGTAAGCAGAGAAGATTTTGATTTTTCAACTAGAAAAATTGACCTCAGCAAATATCATAGAAATGCTAATCAACCAAGTAATAACAGATTTCAGAGTTTTAATTCTAAAAATATAAATTAGTATCACCATTTAACCAGTTGCCTGAAATCTGAGAATATCAGTATTTGGAATAATAAATCGTTTCTGAAAAGAAGGATTTAAGCAGAATGAGAGGTAGCAAACAAGACGTACCATAGAGCAATGTCTGGGAAAAGACCCTTCTCATACTCCAACAGCTTCCCCAGAATAGTGTTAATTCGAGCACGAGCAGTACTTCTTGGTAAAAAGCCTTTTATGAGTGCTTTGAGACAATAAACCTACAATAAACCACAGAGAAGTCAGACAAGAACACGGAGGCATCCCTAATAGTTTCTTGTTTCTCCCCACCCATGCCAGCATGCTAATAAAAGTAGAAGTCTAGAAGAAAGTTGTTTCCAAAGTGGATGCGATATGTAGAGCCCTTAAGTCAATTTCATCTACACTCAACCTATCATGAATCAATTGTGTCCTTTCGAACAGTGAGCTTACCTTCAGTTTGCATGAGAAGCAGCATGCAGAATTGCCATCAAGGGATGACTGTTCAGATGATGAAATAAACTGCATAGACCAAAGCACAACAAATAAGCTCGTTTGACTCTAGACTACATATAACCATATAAAAATACCTACTTCAGTTGACAGCAAAATATCTTGCATGGATTTGATGATCTGCCTGCCGTATAAATCATAGACAGTAGGGAAATGCTCCAATATTGAGCCCAAAGACTGTAATAGTGTTGGAACATTGCAATTATCATTTAGACCAGCGACAACTTTCTGCAGAGAAGAATAGATGAAATAAATTGTACGCAATGGAAATGGTCATATGGTGTCAAGTTGGGGAAAGAGATTTAAACAAGGACCTATCTTGCCAACAAACTTTTTGTGGGTAGCATAGCATCATAGATATCATTTGGCAACAGTATTAAGCATTTTAATACGAGACCAATAAAAAATGCTGAAATAATATTTGCTTAGTAAGAACAATAAATAAAGATTAATAAAATACATATTCAGTAAATAGATACTACCTCCATTCTTAAATGTTATGGCAGTGGGACCAGCTCTAGGCCTGGGCCCACCACTGTAGCGCGTGCACTGTAGCACGGGATTAGGATTAGTTTGTTAGTAAATAAGATAAGATTAGTTAGATTTGGATTAGATTTGTTAGGCGTCTTGTGTCTATAAAAGTCAGCCATGAGTTCTAGGGTTAGGTAAGCAGAAAATAGATCAAGAAGTGCATCTCAGAGTCTCCTGCTGGAGGGCGAGTAGCCGATCTATTCTGCTATTCTAGTAGCCAATAACCAGTCCATAACATTTGGTATTCAGAGCCAATTTCTTCCCCTGCGCACAACACAAATTCCACCATTTTTTTCCTTTGCTTGCGCCCAACCCAGATTGGATCAACTTCTTCGCCAGCACTGCAATCTCCCACCCAGCCGTATACCAATTTCCCCCTGCGCCACCACAATGCCCACCCACCATGGGCAGTTCCGGCGACGCTTCCCTGGCGGAATTGAAGAAGATGATCACTGACCTGGCCAGGGAAATCTCCTCCTTCCGCACTGGTCAAGCCCACCTCCACGACGCCATCGATCTCTGCTTCGGTCTTGCAACTCCGTCGCCAAAGCAGATCGAGGACAAGGAGGGCTCACCAGTGCCGCCGCCACCGCCACCAGCATCTCCGGCCTCACGGACGGGGGACACGGGGACATCTACAGCATCACCATCTCCATCCTCGGCCACAACGACGAACCCACGGCCGCTCAGCCACCCGTCGGCGTCACCAACGCCTGTGGTGCCGCCGCCGCCGCCACCTACGGCCTCGACGGAGGACTCAACATCCGCGGCACCAGCACCTCCGGCATCTTCCGCACTATCCGTGGAATCGTCGTCGGCGTCTGCAGCACCTGATGCGGCCCCGTTCGCGCCAGCACTCGTGGCCATAGCGTCGCACGCAGCCTCAGCCCCGGCTGCCCCGAAGAATACAGGCCTCGCCATGCCACCACCGCCAACTGCATCAACAGCGGTCCCGTTTTCGGCCTCCGCCACGGTGTCTCCGCCCTCGTCCACACATGCGCCTACGCCAATCGCGCTCAGTAGGGCTCCATCGGCGGCTTCGTCGGCCGCAACGCCACAGATCGAGCCCCCTGCTTCAGCAGACACTCCAGAGTCTACACCACCGCCGGCGCAGCACCCAGCGAGCACGCATGCCGACCTGTCGGTGCCGCCTTGGGCGCGCCTGCAGCTTCCCCCGCTGGCGCCGCTTCCGACGCGCCCGTGGGTTTCCCTCCTGGCGTCGCCTCCTCACGGCCGGCTGCGACGTCTTCCCCGCCGGGCACAACGTCACCGCCACCGGCTCATCCATCGCAGGTGCCAACCTCGTCGCCCTATCCCACCGGGTGCCCGTCTTCCATCGGCCGGCGTGGCCGCTCCTACGCCAAGCGCGGCTAGGACCTCCCTCATCACGCCCGCCACCAAGTCAACGTCAGGCGTCCTGCCACCATTTGCGGCCCAGGCGCAACCACTGTTGGGACTCTCGCCGCCACCAACCTCATCCGCACGGAAGCTTGGGCATCGGTGGCTGCTCGACATCCGCCTTGTGTGGACCAGACTGCCTCGACCTTTTCAGTCTCCCGGTTGGCCCGGACTAGTTGGGCCACGATGTACAAGACAGGCCCTCCAACACTGATGACTACATCTGCAGCACCACTACTTCCGGCCTCGTTAGCGGCCTCGTCTCCGGCATCAACAGTTCGGCCGTCGGCTTCATCATCGTCACCACCGCCCATGGCTGCATCTGCCGCCATCGACGGGGCCCTCGCCGTCTTTGACGCCACACCACGCGCGGCTGTCATTGCCTTCCGCAGCTGCGTGAGGCCAGCACCCAAACCTGACTCCGCCATCTGCCTCACCTTGCGAGGCCCTGTCCGCGCCAACACCCACGCCGGGGCCATCGTGTCGTGTGCGGTCTCATCTCCGGCGTTGCCACACCCAACCTCGTCCTCAGCGCAGCTGACACCTGTCGTGCCTCATGTTGCCCCATCTGTGACCGTGGCCGCAGCGGTCTTGAATTTGGCTTCCGCCGCCGCAGGCGTTGCTCATACCTGCGGCCACTGCAAATCCTAAACCTATGAAAGTCGCGGCAGCCTCCTCGCAACCCGCGATTGCATCTGCACTTCCTACGCCTTCCACGCCTTCTGGGGTGTTCAACATGCCCGGGTCACCAGCAGACTCGTTGATCAAGTCGATGCTGATTGCGGCGACAGCGCCATCAGCATCGCCATCGATTGTGGCGACAGTGCCGTCCTCACCACCAACGGGAACGACGACTTCCGCCTCCGCAGCGCCGCATCAGCTTCGGTGGGCGCACCTCCTCGCGGCCATCTTCGGATTCCGCGAACGCGTCGGCGCCCGCGCTGCACCTACGCGCGGCCTTGCACGCACCACGGTGTTTCTGTTCTCCGTCGCCGCCGCCGCCAAGGGAGCGAGACCACGCCTTGGGTCCGGGTCCGCCTCCGTTCCACTCGCAAGCGCAGGCTGTGGAAATCCATGTCGGGCGCGACGACACCACCACCGGCTCGTCAGTCGCCCGCACCGGCTTCCTTTCCGAGCCTACCGCACATTCGGGTTCGGGTCCGGGCCAGAGCCGAGCCACCTCCTTCACGGCTTCAACGCGGCCGCTGGCCGTTTTGCACTGGAGGTTCTCCACGTCTTCTGGCGCCGCCTCAACAATCCACGCCTCCACTCACCGGTGCGCGCCACAGTTCTCAGCACCTCTCTGGGGGCCCGATCCATGCCTGCGCCGAGCTTGATTGTCGCGGCGTCCGAGTCACCTACCTACTGTCAGCTACAACACACTGCGGCGGAACTCCATCAGGCTCCTGGCAATGCGGTCGGCGGCGGATGATGATCGACCCTCAGGCGCCAAGGCTTGGCGACCAAATCGTTCTCAAGTGCACCTGGTCACCTGCAGTATTGGTTGATTTCCAGTTCTGAGGTTGTTCCAGCTCGAGGACGAGTTGTCTTGAAGGGGTGGAGAAGTGTTATGGTAGTGGGACCAGCTCTAGGCTTGGGCCACTACTGTAGCGCGTGTACTGTAGCACGGGATTAGGATTAGTTTCTTAGTAAATAAGATAAGATTAGTTAGATTTGTTAGGCGTCCTGTGTCTATAAAAGGCAGCCATGAGTTCTAGGGTTAGGTAAGCAGAAAATAGATCAAGAAGTGCATCTCAGAGCCTCCTGCGGGAGGGCGAGTAGCCGATCTATTCTGCTATTCTAGTGGCCAATAACCAGTCCACAACATTAAATATATAATGTCTAGATAAGCAAATTACTTTGTTTTTAACTGATTAGATTGTCCTAAAAATCATATATTAAAGAACGGAGGGAGTACTTGATTATGTCATGGAAGAATGTTGGACATTAGCGACATGAGTTCTGGAGCATAACATACTACATCATCTTTTAATCTTTGTCCTGCTCTAAGCCATAAACAAAACAGATAAAAGCTGGATGTGTCACCTTGCCTCTAAGTTGGCAGTTTATAGTTGACACTAGTAAATAAAATGAAGAGAAATCTCAATAGCTTTATTTGATTAAAAGAGGGGTTTCTCTTGTAATATCAAGAACAGTGTATAGCCCACGTTAATTGTAAAGAGGGATGACATAAATCATGCCACTTATAATCAGATGTTACCGTTGGATTATTGGGCGATGAATGACAAAGAGGTAATGGAGAACTCAACTACTTGCTCGCCAAACTAGGAACTCGGCTGCCTAATAACAAATCTTATCCAAATAGCTAACCAAATCTTACCTGTTAACAAACCTACACAAACTAATGCTAATCCTCTGCTGCCAACTGCTGCCGCTGCACCATGTCCAGGGCCAGGGCCGGCCCCAAACAGTACAAGTATACACAAACATTAATGTAAACCTTGCAGCAAGTGAGAAGCAACCAAATGGGATAAAAATGAGATAAATAAAGTTTGGTGAGCAAGAACCGAAAATTAATTAATGTCGTGGCGAAAGTTGTGAAATGGCAGGAATTCCCTTTTCATTTTAATATGTTATATACTCAGCTTGGAAGCTTCGTGAAAACGTAACAGCTGGAACACAAGCTACCATCATGAAATACAGCATCTTTATAAAATAATGGTGGTTTAATTTTTTTATAATGCCAATTGTGTATTCAGACATTCAGATTTTTTCTTCTCAAACACACAGGAGAGCTGTGTGTCAATATATTAAGAAGGTACAGCCAGATTTTTTAAGAAAAAAACCTGAGCAGAAAAAGAAAATAACAAATCACTAAAAGCGCCTGAACAACCATTACCTTGCATAACTTAGCAAATCTCTGATCATCTGGGGAAAGCAGTGAAGCAATTGCAGTGATAGCGTATTTTGATTCAGCACGAGTTCCATCAATACACTTTTGCTCCAGTAATGGGTACACAACATTCCTGGAAACAGAAATAGAAAGCATCTTTAATATAAAATCTATGAACTTCCCTCATACAAATGGATACATGTAGTAACTTTAGAAAATTGGGAGTTCACTTTACCATAACACAGTATCGTGAGTCTGTTAATTTGCTAAGTATTTTATATATTTTCTGGTCTGTCTGACCCCTTGCTTCCTAATATCAGTGCGACTAACCCATAATGATAATTTTGCAAGGGTGGAAAACATTTATGTGGTTTAGCCTCATTGGATGGCCAGCTGGCTGAATGACGTAGACTAAACCACTTAAATTATGTCCACCCTGCAAATAAAGATAGTGTCACCATCATTAGGAGTTTAATGCAGCGGTATTATGAAACAAGGGGTTGGGAACTTCAAACACAGCAGGAAATACATAAGGTGTTAAGTGAGCTCTCATGATACTTCACAGTGGAGTGAAGTGGACTTTTTTCCTTAACAGATACAGTAAACTCTTTGAGTTTTGATCTGTATTTGAAGCTTAGAATGACTTACAAGATTTGCGTAACATGTCGCAGCGCACAAGTCTATCAAAACTTATCCTTGATAACTCATATGAGGTGAAGTATTGATACAGATATCAAATCTTAAGAGTGCCTTAGTCTCTCAAATAGGTTGTTATATTCCTCATCCTGGACTGTGTGTACATATTTCCCTATGAATTTACTAAGAGATAATGTTTGCACTACTTACATATGCATTAGTTATGTTCAAAACAATCACTAAGAAACAAACATATCAAGACAATCCAGCTTCACATACAGATGCATTTACCTGAAATTAATAGATAAATGGTGTGTGGATTTTGCCAAATGTGCTAACATCCGGAGAGTCTTCTCATTTATCAGGACTGACTCTTCTGAGAATAACTTAAGCAAGTACTCCTCTGACCCTCGGAATAATGATGGAAACACCATTGCAACTACCTGCATTGTTACACCTTTTGAGTGAGAAGCATACAAGATGCTTCTTGCATAAGAACAGGCATGGATAAACTCAATCATTATTATAAACTAGAAAGATACAACTCATACAACAAACTTAAATACAAAATATAAATCTAAGAAGGTGGTCCTTGCGACTCTGCAAGCAATCCGCGATAGATGATTGTTTTGTTTAACATGATTGAAAGTGTGGAGATAGTAATAAGCTTCAGGAGGAAGTCAAACAATAGTGCTCTTTACTTTGAATCTACAGCTAAACAGTTTTTAACATTGTTAGCCTGTTATGTACATCGTAGACAATCAAGGATGAAGACTGAAATGCAGAAGAAAATCATAAACAAGTCGCAGGATCGGAGCAGGGATGGAGCCATGAGGGGGGCAGATTAACACGTCCAACCCTAGATTACAACAAAGGGTAGAATTTGTGATGCATGCAAAGAAATGTGTAGCTTGCTTACCATTTAACTTCTAGCTGGAGGCATGCAAGCTGTTGCAGCCAATTACCAAGAATAAGGAAAGATAAAATGCAGAAAATCATAAACAAATCACACTGTGAAGAGTACAACTAGTACGCCTATGAAGAAACATGTAGTTTGTTTGCTCTCAAAGGTTGTCACTTGTTAGAATCGAAGATTCTAAGTCGGAAAGGCATCATTAAGAATATAATAATAGGACCTTAAAAATAAAATTGTAAAAATGTAGATTCCATTGGCTAGAGTTGTAGAATCAGGACCCTAAATCTAGATCATAAACTCATAAATTGCATGGCAGAATTGTAGATTTTGTCACTACTAGTAGGCTAGTATACCACCTGTTGTTGCAAGTTCAAACAAAAAGCCTATCTGCTTGTCAAAATCATCTTTTTTCCTTTTCGTTCATCCACAGTATCAAGGAAAAGTCCAATTTACTACCCCAAGTATGGGCTGTGTCCAAATAACCCCCTAATAAAGTAACATAAGGTTTACTGTAGTACAATGAAAATTTTCCCAATATCAACTACGTTTTAATGTAGCTGTAAGTTCCAGAAGGTTTCAACCACTGTTAGAGAATTTAGGTGAGGAATCGCAACAATTGGTGCAAGTGCAATTAAGGGATGCCCAATCAATTGCGAGCATGTTTGGGAGGATGGAGGGCCTAAAGTTGAAATGCACCCTTCTAACTTGATGTAGATGGCAAAAACTGCTGGATCTACCCGGACCTGAGCTTTCTATACTATCATAGATATGCTTACCAGTAAAAGATCACAAGCAGACTCCATGTACTCGGTTAGTCCATTTCCACAGGATAAAAGAGATTCAAAGATAGCACAGACCATCTCCTGATTAAATATTGAGTACAAACATTTTATAGACAGAATTTTGAAGAAACTGTGCATTGGATGTTTGTGTCCGATTCTCTTGAGAAACGAATCCTGCAGATGTTGCAAACACACTGTCAGACACAAAGAGCACAGATTTCTGAAGCTTTAACAATCCATTATGTGTATTAGAAAAAGCACTTATGCAGGTGAAGGAAAAGGAATAAAAGAAACTAGGGTGACACTTGAAATGTGTCCTTTTATAAGTCTAAAAAATCGAATAGATCAATATGTTGTGTTTTATATCCCAACAGTCAACAGAGTTTAAATTAGCCACTTGTAGTGAGGGTGAGAAATAGTGACCCTAGGGGCACTATCAATCCTCTTTAATTTAGTTAATTAAAGTAATTTTCCAAAACACGTGACATTTTGGAAGACTTGTCAAATTAATTGAACTAAAGAGGGTTGGTGAAGACCCTTAGGGGCACCAATTCACATCCCTATCCTGTAGTATGAAACTGAAGATGGAAAGTTCACATTATGTTTTGTACTAACAGGTATATCAGGATGTGGAACTGCTATAAAACTGTAATAGACTTACTCACTGGAATATTTACTAAGTGTTTCAATCATGGTAAATAGATGCATATCATTAAAAAAAGATAAATAGACCTCTAAGGCGCATAATATCATATAACGAACAAAAAAATCTGATAATGTTTTCTTTCCTCAATGCATCTTGGCATCTTCCCGTTTGTTCACTGAGTTTTGTGTGTCTGTTATGGTAGCAAATAATACAGCAAGATAAGGGCAGATATTAGGGGGAGCAGTAAACCGAGGCACATTTTAGAAACAAAGCATCATAAAATAATCAAAGTTGGAATTTAAATTACAGAACAAGAAAAGAAAAGGACAAATTCTACAACTATGACTAAGGAGTACATATGCCAATAAAACAACTGAAAATTGTGCAGTGAAATTTAGAAACAATGAACTACAACATCACCGATAAGTTGATATTGATGGGATTCTCATGATAACAGAAATCAGTATTTTAAGACAAGATAGCACCACCATGGATAGATAAAACAGTTTGCAGCATAAAGGGACAAAAAGAGTATTACTCTGGTCAAAAACCCTGTTGCAAAAGTAGTTCCATCATTGATTAATTCAATCAAATCCTTAAATATGTTATTGTCTTTCATCTGGTGCAAAATTTGAAAGCACTCTTCAGCTTTAACGGTATCTGGAAATGATGTTGCCATCTTTCTGAACGATGCGCTGATTTTCTTCTGTATTTCATCTGAAGGTTCCTCCTACAGCACATGCAGGCTTCATTTTGAGAAAAAGATCAATTGTTGTTGCCAATTTGTTAATAATTTACAAACCTTCTTTGCTCGGAGTGATAAATACGCTTGCATCTCCAATTGCAACCTAAAGTAAACTTCTTCAGCATAAACTGTGTTGCGTACAGTTATTGCACTAATATATGATGTGTTGTGAATACGAGATATCTACCTTCTCTTCTGATAAAAGATGATGTTCAAAGCCTTAATATGCTCCGGTTTGAAATAAGAAAAGAACTCAATCCAATGTGTTGCTCTTTCTTTTGGAGAAAGTGATGATGGAAAGAGTTCTTCAGAAAATATGAGTTCCATATTCTGTGGCCTGCCATAATAAAGAAGCCAGAATTCAGAACTGTGGACAAGCTCCTATCTACAAAGGGAGAAAAAAAGAACAAACCTGAAGGACACAATATCATTATCAAAACAAAGAACCATAAGTTTAGCTGGGATTTGTTCATAATGAGTGTTGACTGTAGCAGTTCCTTTTGAGCATTTTTCACAGTAATTCCGATACAGCTCCAGCAACTTATGCATTACATTTTTTCTAACAGATGCCTGCAAAGTATGTTTGGGGTGAAGCACTTTAGAGAAGTAGCTGCACTGAGAAATACAAACAGATCGTGCTCACCTTCTTGTCACGCAGCCTCTCAGCTGCATGCAGTATCACTTCATGAGGGAATGAGCTAAGATTTGATTTGGCTAAATCACAGACTGTGTTAACAGCTCGGAGCCTCACTTTTTCATCAAAATCTAGTAACCTTCCTTGAAGTGACACTGCAAAAGAAATGAACATCAACATGAAAGGGGTGATAACACATCAATCTACATAGAAGAATAAGCCATATAAGCAGACGTACAAAGTATTTCTCGCGCTTCATCCCCAGATGATTTATCCATGTAGCAAGCTTTTGCTGCATCAATTGCAGCAATTCTAACTTCTGCAGATTTATCAGAGAATCTCCTCAGGAATTCTGTAAAAACAGCCTTGTTTTCTTGACCAAAATGAAGATTAGATAAGGCAAGAAGCCTCCCAATCAGGTGAACTGCCTCCAGCCGTATATCAACCTGCTCACTCTACAGAAATTGATGGTATAAATTCAGGAAGAATGTTATGCAAGTACAATGGTGTACAAAGTAAAAAGAATCAACATACGAGTAGTTCATGTGTCAAGTTTGGAATGACAGCAAAAAGGATCTGGGGTGCACACTGGAATATTTCCAGAATAACTTTATGATGTAGTTTCCTGAGGTCATTAACTGGCATATCCTTGTTAAAAATGCATGAGGACAAAAAACTGCAAATGATAGGCTCCATTTTCTTAGCACAATCATGAATGATGTCGAAAGCAAGTTTGTGAGATGCTCCCTGCACAGGCAAAAAACAAGAAGCTAAATGTTAGCTGAAGCTGAGCATATACTTCGACTCAAGAATGAGTGACACAGGTGCCCACATGCATGAATATTTGTCCAGACCACTGATAACTACAAGCTTTGGAGAAACATCCCTTCAACAAGCCAAAAAAAAAAACAAGTAATGCACCTTGTCATCTTTTACTAAATTGCGTAAAATCACATCCAAAAGAGGTTGAGTAACTTTTTCGTTCAAAATTTGCGTCGTAATTGATAGCATGGCTTGGCACACACTCTGGTGAAGACCTTGCCTGTAAAAATGTTCGCAGAAAAGATGTTACTAAAGCCATCATATTATATTTTAAAGAGCCACACAATTATCTGGCAGACAAATATGAAACTGAGAAATTCAAATCATAGAGAATCAGGAATGTAGTATACCAAGCAAAATGCTAACAATAATGCAATATTTTCTTTTAAAAATACATTTTACTGGAAGATGTGATTCTATTAAACAAATGACTTAGCGATACCACTGACCACATGATCTGCCATGCCTTCTGAGGCAAAAGAAGAATACATGGCATAATTATAGAGTTGTGATGTACGTGTTATGTTGATTAATATTGAACCTAATGCAATTTGCGAGTTGCCAAAAATAAGTCAAAGTGTAAACAATCTGGTCAGGCAATGATATAGCATGAGACATCATACTAGAGTATACAAGTGAGATTGCAGGTATATATTTGTTCAGTGTTATCTATTTCTTCAAAAATGTTTTGAAAAAAATCAGAAATTAACTAGCTTCAGAACTGCACCTCAAATTGGAACAGAATTCTCTCATGAAAATTTGACCATATCTATTGAATATCATTTCTTACAGAAATTAATGAGTTATCTGGGATTTTAGTGCTTCAACTATGTTTTCAGCAATAGTGAGTTCACATGGCAAATAATAACCTTCAAGATAAATAAAATACTCTCTCTGTTTCAAATTGTATGTCATTTTAGTTTTTCTAGGTTCACATTGTTATGCATCTAGACATAGACTATCTAGGTGCATAGCAAAAATTATGCACCTAGAAATGCAAAACGACCTACAATTCGGAACGGAGGGAGTAGCCTAGTCATTAAAACCCAAGCATGCAACAATACAAGCATGGTAACAGAATTGAAGGAACGGCATTTCAATCATAATCTTAAGTGAAAAAGAAAGACTATAAATGAAGAAAAATGAGTGTTCCAGTTTGAAGAAGGGAATGCAGATAAATGCTTAGCATGCACACTGGCACAGTTCTATGGTTGTCAAGTCACATTTGTTGAACCCACTCCATCAAGTAAATCACATTTGTCCCATTATATTGTTTTTCTTTAAATAGGCATACAATGATGCACTTTAGGGATACAGTATTGGAAGTCTTGGTGACCTGGCAGCTCCTAGATTTAGATTTCTCCATAAAAAGTTAAGTGGACAGAAAATAAGCTGATAAATGTATTAGAAAAAAAATGTTTAAACCACATCTCACAAGTACTACTAAAATATGCTCAACAAAGAACAACTGCATTTGCGAAGCAACATTATGGACAAATGCATCAAATTTGAATAATGGTTTGATCAAAGTATAAGAGAGTAGCAATCAGCGATATATTTACTTGTACCTCACTGATGAGAAGAAAATTTTGACCATATCAAGTATCAAGTCCTCACAGCCAATATTAAGCATAATCATAGAACATCGAAGCGCAGCAACATTTTCCAAAATCTTCATCCTTCTAGTAAGATATGGACTGCTAGTTTCAGCAAGGTCTGCAAATATGCTGATAAATAGCCTAAATATTTCCTGTGGAAGAACAGTTAACCAAGTGTTATTGAGTGCGGTCCTTGATCAAATTGTTATTGTTCACTAATTCTCAAAAGTAATGAAGTTTTTAGATATTTTGTTCAAAAAGATGTAACTATTAGGTAGTATTTCACATCACAAAATACAGTAGCACAAAAGTGGCATGACTGTTAAGTACCTTAAATATTTCATCACTAAAAGGTGGATCAGGTGCGAGGACCCGCATAACCTCAATAAAGCAAACCGCAACAAGAAGTTTGACATCCTTGTCCTTATGGTTGAGTAAAGTGGTCTGGACTAGAGATTTACTCAAAGCCTGAAGAGCATCCTGCAGAGAGGATGATTGACTAAGCTCTGATAATGCATTTTCAGCTTGCTGCAGATAAAAAAAAAGTATGTTAGATAAGTAAATAATATTACTCCAGTCTTAGTTGACCTTTTCATCATTATGGTTATCCAACTTGACTACGAATTAATAATGTGTAACTCTATGGCTAGTTCCATGAAAAAAACCATGCTAGGCTTTACTAATTAAACAACATGATGATCAAACAACAATTGCACAAGAAGTGAAAAGCTAATAAATCATTGAAACGACTCGTTGTCAATTTACAGAAATGAGTATGACCATGCCTCATAGGTCCTTTCATTCTGCATCTAAATCTTCATGTGGAAATCATGTGTAGAAGCTTCCTTCAGCTATAGCAGTTCAGAAAGAAAGCAAAGATGGAATGGCAGGCAGTGCCAAAGCACTTTAACTGAATTTCTGAATGCTTTTCTGCTGCTTCAAGTTGGCAAATAACCCTAAATTCAGCAATTTATCCCCTACATTTGAAAATAACCTTAAAACAAACTAATTCCAGTTTTTTTTGGGGGGGGGAGGGGGGGGGGCATTTATGATTAACAATAATCACCACAAATCTATATCATCAACCATAAAATAGCCGCAATTCAGAAACCAACTCTTGAATATCTACTCACTCAAACATAAGCACCATACTGGCCAAACATGATATCCTCTGCTGGTATATAATACACGCAACTTCTTTAGTGCTACTGCACTATCAGACGAAAATCACTATGTATTGCAACTTGGTATTCAAATTCACTGAAAACTATCAGTAGCCTCACTAGACTGCATTCACTTCCCTGCATCCTAACATCTAGTTTCAGTGAGAAGCAAATACAACCAAACTTAGCAACGCTCCAGTGTACCACTGCAAAGGTCTGCTATCGATTCGAAACGTCAGAGGTGGCGCGGCGTTTCACGGGAAACGGAATCGCGCTGGGTTAGGTCGAGGAGCAAATGAGCCAGGAGAGAAGCGGGTGGAACGGAGCAGCGGTCACCTTAAGGAGCTTGACGAGGGCGTCCTTGCCTAGGCGCGGATGTGCGAGGCGCTTCCCGACCTCCCTCACGACCTGCTCCGGCGAGTCACGCATTGCGGACCGCGGCGGCGGCGGCCTGGAACTCGGAATCCGAAACCCTAGAATGCTAGGCGGGGGGAGAGCGGGCGAGGACGGAAGGTGAGGCGGAGGCCATGAATTGGGGAGGAGAAAGCAGTGTGTCAGAGCGCGGAGTCGGCTGGTTGGGGACGGCGAGTTCCGGTGGTAAAGGTGCCCCTGCGGAACATGGAATTTTTTTTAATTTTTTTTATTTATTTTGGAAAAATATACTATCATTTCAAAATTTATCAAAACTAGTAAAATGTGCCGCACGTGACTAAAAAATCATAATAATTAAAATTTTTATTTCAATAGTAATGTGTTTTTAAAACACGGAGTAGATAAATTAGATATATTTTTAAATGAAGGTTCATGATATATCTGAATTATGCTATGGCTTATCATCCACCAAACCACCAGTCAGCAGTATGTAGTATTTTTCTCTCACAACAAATCATCACCAGCCACCTGGCACCAACCAATCAATAGTATTTTTCTTTCACAATAAATCAACACCAGCCAATCGAATAAGATGAATAACAAAGAAATCCAATCTCATACCATAATGATTTTATTACCATAGGCAACAATCCTATCGTCACGAGAACGCGAAGTCCCAACAACAATCTCGTGGTGGCGCAGCCCACGAATGAGACAACTCAAATGATCCTCCTCTTCCACTCATAATCAAGTTGTTGTCTTCCCCCGGCCTGCCCTCCCCACGTCTTCGGCGGCGCCGCCGAATCCACCACCACTCCATCCCCTCCCAAGCACGCTTATCTTCTCCAATATGGTGGTCCTAACCCTATGCTAGCTAACTGACGACCTATCTTACCAGCGGTACCACCATCATCTTGTTTCCCCGCTCGTATGTCCATCACCGCAAGACTGACCTGCTATTGACATTTCTCTCTAAGTTTAGCATATTTCTAGAAAAACTCCACCTCACTGATGTAACCTTACTCACTTGATGAGTCAAGTGGGTATCCACCCTAAAAAGATATCAAACTCCTCTAGACTAAAAATGCAATGCTACAAAATTAAGTGTAGTTAGCATCCGCCTAGTAATAACCGAGTTACTTACGCGAGTCTAAAAAACCACAATAATTAAAACACATCTTTAAATACATATAGTAAAATGCACGTGCGGCACACGCGTGGCTAAAAATACAATAATTCAATTTTTTATTTATATAGTAAAGTGCTTTAAAAACACAAAATAAATAAAAGGATACATTTTTAAATGAAGGTACACGAGTACATCTATCTTGTTCGCATGATTTATTAGCAACCAGCCAGCAATATTTTCTCTCACAACAAATCAGCATCACTAACCTGACACCAACCAGCCAATGGTATTTTTTTAACAATAAATTAGCATCAACCATCCGAAAAGGGTTGGTAATCAAGAAATTTAATCTCATACCACAATAATTCTATTACTATAAGCAACAATCCCATCGTCAGGAGCACGCGAAGTCTCAACAACAATCTCGCGGTGGTGCAGTTCACGAACGAGACAACCCTGTTGTGTTCGCCCCTACCCAGCCCTCCTCCATGTGTCTTCGGTGGCTATCCAACCCTATCGCAACCAAATCCGCCACCACTCCACCCCCTCCCGAACTCGCTAATCTTCTCCGATAAGGTTTCTCTATCCCTATGCTACCCAAACGACGACCTCTTCTGTCTTGACCAGCGGTACAATCATCACCTTGTCTCCTGCTCATATGCCCACTATAGGATCAACCTACTGTTGACATATCTCTCTAAGTCCAGCATATTCCTAAGAAAACACCACCCTCACGGATGTAAACTTTCTCGTTTGAGGAGCTAATTGGATATCCACGCTAAAAACATATCAAACTCCTCTTAATTAAAAATGCAATGCTATCAGATTAAGTATAGTTAGCATCTGCCAAACAAAAATTGAGCTACTTACAACCATAGTAAAATGCACGTGGTTGCAGCACTCATGTGTCTAACAACACATAAATAAGAATTTATATTTATAAAATAAAGAAATATAGATATATTCAATAACAAAAGTATGTATACTCTTAATGTTTAAAGAACAACCTTCCACTCGTATCAATCTCATGTTCGCCCCCGCCCCACCCTCTTCCCTGTGTCGAATCCACCCCATCCCCCACAGCCCCCACCATGTCACATAGATCTTACTTAGTATCAAAGACAAATGCTAAATCTATACCAAAAAAAGTTAAATAAAAAAAACATGACATTGGTGTATCAAAGGAAAAAAAAGCTCAAGACTAAACTTCCGGCTAAATCTCAAAGACAAAGCAATGTAAAGCGTGCGGCACGCACGTATCCAACAACACATGAATAAGAATTTATATTTATAAAATAAAGAAATATGGATACATTCAATAACAAAATTATGCCTACTCTCATTGTTTAAAGAACAGGCTCCCACTCATCAATCTCATGTTCGCCTCCGTCCCACCCTGTTCCCTGTGTCTTCGGCGGCTAGCCGCCGAATCCGCCCCTCCGCCCACCCGCCACCCCCACCGCAACCACACACCCACCCCCGATGCCGCGCTGATCTTACCTGATATCAAAGACAAATGCTAAATTTAATCTAAAGATGGTTAAATCAAAAATGAATTTATATTTATAAAATAAAGAAATATGGATATATTTAGTAACAAAATTATGTCTACTTTCAATGTTTAAAGAAGATTCTTCCACTCATATCAATCTCATGTTCACCCCCGCCCCACCCTCTTCCCTGCGTCTTCGGCAGCTATCGCCGCCGAATCCGCCCCCTCCCCCCACCACCACCACACATCCACCCCCTGATGCCATACTGATCTTACCTGGTATCAAAATTATGCCTACTCTTAATGTTTAAAGAACAGTCTTCCACTCGTATTAATCTCATGTTCGCCCCCGCCTCACCGTCTTCCATGAATCCGCCCCCCTCCCCCGCCACCCTCCACCCCCCACTCCCACCACCACACACTCACCCCCGATGTCATTATGATCTTATTTGGTATCAAAGACAATTGCTAAATCTAAATTAAAGATGGTTAAATAAAAATTGAATTTATATGGATATATTCAATAACAAAATTATGCCTACTCTCAATGTTTAAAGAATAGTCTTCCACTCATATCAATCTCATGTTCGCCCCCGCTCCACCCTCTTCTCTGCGTCATCAGCGACTATCATCGTCGAATCCACCCCCTCCCCCGCCACCCCCACCAACCCCCTCCCCCCCACCCACACACACACCCCGATGCTATGCTGATCTTACCTGGTATTAAAGACAAATGTTAAATCTAAACTAACGACGATTAAATCAAAAAAAATATTTATAAAATTAAAAATATGGATATATTCAATAACAAAATTATGCCTAATCTCAATGTTTAAAGAATAGTCTTCCACTCGTATCAATCTTATGTTCGCCCCCGCCACACCGTCTTCCCTACGTCTTCGGCGGCTATCAAAAAACGCCCGAATCCGCCCCCTCCCCCACTACCCACCACTACCACCCCCACACACCGACCCCCTGATGCCATGCTGATTTTACCTGGTGTAAAGACAAATGTTAAATTTAAATTAAAGATGGTTAAATAAAAAAAATTATATTTACCATCCTCATGTGATTTCACTTTTTACTGTCCTCTGGTAAGCTACGTTAGACAAAAAGAGTATTATATGTGCCGATCAGCAATCCGATGAACAAGGTGGACGAGGTGCACAGCCTCACGGATGAAAGAATGCTGCTAATCCCAGCGTTCAATAATCAAGCACTCAGCTTCGCCTCAACTAAGCAGTGTCCTGCAATCAAGGAGACCACAATAGGAAGGAAAAATTAACTGCACCTCACTTGTAAGTTGGCATATATTGCAGACTGGCATGATTCATAACCAAATTGACTAACAAATCCATTCAAATCAGGACTGCATATAGAATCGTAAGCTTCAGAATTCAGAGCATACTTACATAAAGCTCTAGGTAAAGACCAGAACAATTATATGAACAATAGATGAGGTAAATTTTGTAAAAATCTATTTTAAATCTTATAGATTATTTAACCTACTGATTAATAATATGAAAAGTGGCATCTTCGTTTCTTGCTACACTACTGAGAATAACTACGGAAATAAAAATAGTTTTCCCTAAATGCAAATCCAAGTTAAATCTAATAGATTATTTAACCTACTGATTAACAATATGAAAAGTGGCATCTTCGTTTCTTGCTACACTACTAAGAATAACTACAGAAATAAAAATAGTTTTCCCTAAATGCAAATCCAAGAGCTCTACCATACAAATTATGGCAGATCTCTACATGGCCAATTAGGTTATAGTATAGAAAGAACATACCACATATGTAATTTAATGTTTTTTTAAAAAATGGAAAATGGTCATGATCTTAGGCTCACTAAATACAAGATTAAAACCATCTAAAGTCATGCACAAGATTATATAACAAAGTGTGCTAATACATTATTTTCTAATGAAAACTATAGGTTGAAAACAAGACAAAAAGGAAAATACATTAGGGGAATCACTCTATATATGTCTGCATACTGACCATTAGGGGCGTTTGGAACACCTAGGCCACCACCAGCACCAAGCCCGCTGAACAAGTTCATAAAGGTGCTGAGGTGAACCTTGCATAGAATTCAAGTTCCATAAATTGTCAAATATAAGATCAATAAACCAGACTTAATATTAAAAAGGTGAAATTGAGCACATAATTATAAAAGTAGTTCTTGAATCTAGATTATATTTGCATAGAAGGACTTATGACTACGGTTTTACTTAGGAAAAAATACTCAAGTACACAGGATGTCAGTGCCAAATTATTGAATGTATCTACAACAACTCTCATGGCATTAGACACATATATATTTGTATAGTTGTTACCTTGTTAATAGTTGCTACCCAAAAGATTACCCTTTATCACTGAACCCAAACCAGACCAATGTTAAAACTGAATAGGTGTTTCCCAACCTCCTTAATGCTGAAAGAATTAAGAACATATGAGAGTACCTCCACTCTGAGTCTCTATCTGAAATGGCAAGGGAACAAGCAATCGTAGAAAGTAAAGCTAAAAAGCACTAAATCAGATCCTAGTTTATGCAACGAGGTCATAACAGTAAATAGACAGAAAATGGTAATTGCATTAAAGCTAGCCTGAACAGGACCGAAGCAAAATAATATTAGAGTTCAGTTCAAAAAAAATAGTAATATTAGACTGTGATCAAATCAACCCAACAGTTATGAATGGGCAGTGGTGATTACATTTTGGTGTATTCAAAACCCTATCAAAATTCAATATTTGTCAAATAATAGCTCAGATAGAAAACCATCAAAATGGGTAGAAGCAAACTAACCTACAAAGGGGTCAATTCTGAGACATGGAGCATGATGCAGACCATTCCTACACAGAACAAGATATGCATTATTCAGTAATACTGACAAAGGGAAAACTTTCAACATAACAAGATCTCAAACTCTTCTTAGAACTTGAATATTCGGACCTGTAAAGTAAGATAAACCATCTACCAGACTACTCAGCCTTGCGATATTTTTGGTTTGTGGAATAAACATCATACATAGTGATGCTGCTTAGTATTTAGAATAAAACCAACTACTTCTGGAAACTTCAGCAGTATACTAAATACTAAAGAAACAAAGGAAACAACAAACTCCGAAAATATCCAATGAAGCTCATGAATAACCATGACAAAAGGAAACAATAAAGAGAGAAGGAAGCCAATTGGTACAGCACTGGGTATTTCTGCGGGATGCACAGTACATGCTTACCCTTAAGCCATGGCTCGGAACTGTGTAGTTGTTTTCAGTCGCTGCAGGGAGATAAAATGTAGCATAAATCTTCTTAGAAATACTATTAACCTTATACATGCCTTGGTGCTCCCCGACCTACCACAGAAGTAACTATAAATTCACCAAAAGAAGCGATGGGAGAACAAAACAGACAAATTCAGTTATGTGGGGCACCTTTTGTCCCATCAAGAAAACTGAAGGATCTGCAGACATTTTTCATCCAATATAGAATTTAATACCACCCTCACAAGAGCATGCTTCTTAACTGGCAGTTTCACCCAAATGGACATTTGGAGACTTCTTTAAGTTCTGCAACCATGGGTGATCTGGAGGAGAATACAAGCTTATCAGAGAAATGTAAAGGAGAGAGCACTATTAAAACCATAGAGCCATTTGAGATGGAAATATTTTCTAGTTGCTTTAGTGTTGATCAAAATGAACAAGACACAATGTAGTCATTTAGTGCAAGAATCATCATTATCGAGCACTTGCTGAGCTGTTAATTGTCTTTTTAGATCTGAATTTAGCAATCCTCCAACAAGATCTTTCATCTTAAAAAGGACAAAAAAAAATATCAAGCAGTTCAAGATATTCAGGGAAAAACTCACATTCTCATCTGCTGTTAGGTATATTTTGCCATCTTCATCTGCAGCAGCTGCACTTTAAAAGAGAGCCAAATAATTTATATGTGCAAGGTCAACTGTTTTTCAGATAACATTGAGAATTAAATAAATGATCAGTCCTTACCTTAGCAACTACCCCAGCTCGGACCTACTTGATCTCAAATTTGTGAAATTAATCTCTGTTTTACAACTTCAAACCTACATTGCCACATCAGCATCTGAGTGGAATTAGATAGTAGACAACATATAATTATCATATCAAGAGCTATTAAACTACGCAAACTCAAAATATTTAAAATCTGAAACCTTGACCATCACAAAACACTGACATCTTCCTTTCAAAATGTTAAGCTACTCAAGCATGGAAAGGAGGCTGCAAAAATTTAGGATTGAAACTTATTCTAGAAAACTGCAAGCACAGAAAGAATGCTTCGGGCTGTAGGTTGCTACCATGTTCCTACTGGAGCCAATAAATCTATGGAGCAGCTCATGCTGAATCCACCCAACAAACAGTAGACAGACAAACCTGCAGTCTTGAGAACATGAAGCTTCACAAGCCATGGAGCTTGATTGGTTTGCTGCTTAGATGAATATCAATAGGACTTTACTGCTCCTTTTAAAGTAGCCCATCAGAGATACAAAGTAATAAAAAATATAAAATTTAAAGTAGAGTTTGTTTCTCGGATGCACAATATTGTGTTTGTTTCTCAGCTAATGGCTATTTTAAAGTTGATCACAACAATATAGATAGCCCATCAAACAACTAATATGCTAGATGTCATATAATTTATATCAACAGGAAATAACAGCTCCTCTAATATTTCCTTGTGGTGAACATTGCTAACAACAATATTTCCTTGTGATGAACTTTCCGGCAAGTTTAATTGTGCTAGACCATCAATGATAAAAAAATCTTAATGTGCAGTGTCTCCATTGGAGCAGCAAATCAATTAAATACAGAATGAAAATTTTTAAATGACTATTACTAAAAAATAAATTCAGAAAAATAACTATTTATGGTCAACCAAGAAATATTTTATGTGCACGAAAGGGATCTCAAACCTCCCTACAATTCAACAAGTTAGTTTACATGATGATCTTGACACTTGGCAGGGTTTTGTTCACATTCTGATGCATTCTTCGGATGTAATTTTGTTATCTTTGTGAACCTGGTGTGCTTCTCTCTGTGGCCTAGCCATCCTGAAACCATTATTCAGACTTTCAGACGATTTTGCAAACAAACAAGAGGTTACATGCACAGAGCTTTCAACGAATATGGATACAAATAAGATGGAGCTAGCTAATTAAAGAAAATTATATAAGGGAAGCTTCTCAAAGTCACATGGTAAATGTTCCTGAAGACCTGAAACAACATGCTTAGGAAATAAACAAAATATTAGCAACATGGGATTTCCATGCACACAAGTCACGATCCATTTTAAGGTTCACATGCCCCAGTCGCTATCACTTTCTCAAGTGCAGTTGGACGAAACCAAAATCATGCACAAGCACAACCAATGTGCCCACTGAGCATTCAATGCATTCAATATTTGAGACTGCCATTCACTCCCATTGAGGCCATAACCTATTTTAGCTACAAGCCTGCCATAGAATCGTGCCAATTTCATAGAGTAACCATGCACAATTCGAAATAAAAAGACGTCTATGATCTGCAGTTAAGGAATCAATTAAATCACACCAAAAATCAAAGTAAGGTAGCTGGTAAAGGTTATATGATAGACTTTCAATTTGGACTGAATACGTGTGTTGACGGTCTATATGTGTATCAAACTTCGTTTGGACTTGCAAGCGGACAAGTCCTCCGTCGTAGTCAAGGGACCCTTCTTCCCTTAAGTGTGAACCCAAGGTATCGAATCCGTGGAACAATGTGTAACGTAAGATCCAATCTAATACGCGGAAAACACTTTGATCTTGAAAAGGGGTTTTGCATCTAATCTATGGAAGAACCATAAAACACATCTAATCTACTAAACACCGGAGGTAGCAAGAGAAAGAGAGGGGAGAACCAATCTAGAGATTGGATAGGGTCTTTTGTTGAAGTTCCAAAACCGAGAAGAATAAGGCAAATGAATCTCATTAAAAGCTTCTTTAAATCGTGGCTTCCGTTCCAACTCCAAAGACGCCCGCCTTTTGGAGCCACCGTCCTGTCACAACGCACTCCTATTCGTGCGGGTTAACCTAGGGCGAGTTCAAGAAGAACAAGTTGCAAACGCTCGGTAGGTCAGGTATGCACCTCTAGCCACCATGGCTACAAGAACATCCTATGCAATCTATCCGCGGAATAGATTGGAGAATAAGAAAACCCAAGCGAAGACAAAGTCGTAGAGAAACCACTTGATCGCTAGAAATCAGATTCAATTTGATAATTCAACATAAAGAATGATACATGGACAAGATCACCACCGGGATCCTACCTTGATCTTGATCCTAGCTCCGGGAACTCCGACGTGGTCTTCCATGCAAGGTTCCCACGTCGGCTAGGGAAGCCCTAGTCAACCATCTCGACCCTCTCCTCTCCGGAATGGTGTCCCTCTCTTCTCTGCTCCTCGACGGCGGATGACGAATGAATTGATGCGTGGCTCTTGGCAGGGGTGCTATAAATAGTCCGAGGGGCGTCTAGGTCAAAGGGGGTGCCGAACCGAGCCCGAAATGGGCTGGGCCGACCGGCCTAGGCCCATTTCGGCCCCGGCTTCCTCCCGGTTGCTTCTCGTGTCTTCTGGAACTTTCCACTTCCTGCATGTGGGCCCTTGGCGTCAGTTTCTCCGCGGTTTGGATAGGGCTCCATGTCGCGCAAGCTTCAACATTTTCTGTCCAGGTCCTCGGAGTTTCACGGCTTCACGCTTCGGTCCTTGGGCCACTTGGAGTCATGTTCACTTCGTGTCTTGACTTGTACCGGGCTTCATGACCTTCTCGCAAAGTGCTCAATGAACTCTACCCGGAAGTCCTCATTTAGGTGCTTAATCCCTGCGTAAACAATAAACTCCAAATACCACATGCGAGTGCGAACTTGATATATGATGAGGGTTAGGATCGTTAGTTTGGATATTAAATCAATACCAACATTGAAGGTAAACTCATGGCTAGGTTGACGGAAATTCACCGTCAACATCTCCCCCATGCTTAAACCTTGCTCGTCCTCGAGTAAGCCCTCAATGGATATCAGTGTTGCCTTTCATTGTTCATACCCTGCACTTGATCATACACGAGAAAACATAATGCTCTCTAAATTTATATTTGTTAAAGTTCCATAGTGTACAAGCCTTCATCCCTACGGAGGGTGGATATCAAATTAAGCTCTTCCCACAAGTAATTAGTCATGCTCCCAAATTTCAAATGAATCTCAAAATTTTTTGAAGTGTAGAGTAAGATGAATAAAAAGAGCTAAACCAAGTTCAAAAATTAAACCTTCTTGCATCTTGCTCATGAACTCTCATCTCATCTTGCCTCTCAAGCCTATTTGTTCTACTCCTTTCCCCTCTCAAAATATATATAAGTGGTAGGCTTTATATGGAGCTTTTGGGAAAAGTTTAGTCCTACCAAGATAGTATTATTGAGATATTATCAAAACAAGACAAGCTTCTCATGATCTTACCGAGACTCGTCAAAAAGGTCATTGGAAAATAATGTTGTTTCAAGGAGGGGGAGAGAGAAAAATACACACACTTGAGATAAGTGGACATGTGCAAATGGTAAAGAGTGATCCCGAGGCACAAGCAAAGTCCTCGTTATCGGATTGCACATGGTTGGAAAGATGAGTATGGGTCTTGATCTTGAATCCTCTTGAAACTCCTAATGCATCTAGAGATCCGGGGAGCTTTATTTATTTATATATATTTATTATTTTTTTCTTTCTCTCATATTTTTTTTCTTCTCTCCTTTTTCTTTCTCTTTTTTTTTTCATACTTCTTCTTTCTCTTTATTATTTTTTTCTTTTTTCTTCTTTCTTTTTTTTTGCTTTTTTTATACTCCCCTTGAACTCTAGATTACATTGTACCGACCTCCTTGGCAGCTCCCCCCATGCTTAGACGATTGCACGTCCTCGGGCAAAGAGGTGGAAAATTTATTTTTGTGCCAAGGTAGGTACTAAAAGTTCTATGTTTTCTTGGAAAGAAACACTTGAAATCTTCTAGGGATCCTTCATGCAACCTCATGACATCTTGGAGGTCTCCCAAAATTATACTTCAATCCTTGGCACCTTCATTCTTGTGATCTTCCTCGAAATATTCATCAATACTCATATGATAGGTTGTGGTCAAGAAGGTAAACACAAAAATATATTTATGGTTTTATGGGTGGATATCCGGCGAGGTTTGCAAAATTTCTGATGTGGAAACTTACAATACACGGATAGAAAAAGCTAGCAATAAGATAGATACGCAAAAACGAAATGACCAGCTTCTTAGTCTCGGGCCAGAGAAATCAAGCCCTGAATTAATTCACCCAAAAAATAAATCTTGTATACTAAGTTTTTGCACTCAAATAAATATAAGGCTTTGGATAGGTAGAGCAACATGCAAGAGGTATTAATGGCAAGGTTAGCATTACTTTTAAGAACAAAAATAAATAATCTTTAACCCATCCAAAATTGAGAGCATGAAAAGAAAAAACTATGGGTCTTATCTTTATCATAACCTCCGCGAAGGATTAAGCTAGCATTTAATTTAATTTCAGATTTGCATTTGTAGAGAGCATTAGCTTAATCATGCATAAAACAAGTACAAAGATAAACAAAGTGGCAACTTTCATCATATATCAACATGGCATCAACTTATTATCTTTACTAAAGGTGATAATCATGGTGGCAAAATTTATTCATGTTGATTTAAAGCAAACACTACTACTAACACACATGCTGAAAATAAATAAAAATAGAAAATGCTACACAAATTTGCATAAAAGCTGAAAATTAAGAGAAGAGAAAAGAGAAAATCGAACCGAAGTTGAAGGCATCATTATTATTTTTCTTCTTCCTCCTTCTCCATTCTTCATCTTCCGGTGGTTGATATTGATGATCTTCTTCCTCCTTGCTCGTAGTATGATTGCGCCGGTCCCTTCTTTGACTTGCAATGGTTCGGATGAGGCGCCATGAATGCTTCGTTGGTCGCCTTGTATGGTGGAGGAGGTGGCGGCATGACTGCCCCACTCCCCCATGCTTGAATCGGCACACTTCACAATATGGTGGAGGCATTGGTATTCCTCCATAAGGTGGTGGCATCGGGATCCCTCCATGTGGTTGTTTATTAGCTTGATGTGCAGCCCCTCCTTCATCTTGGGCTCCGGAGGATGATCCTTCTTCAACAATTCTTCCTTTTTATTCTTCTTTGCCGGCACAAGAAGTCTTTCCTCTAACCAAATTTTGTATCCATTCAACAAATAATTTCAGCCCCATGTTGGAAAGAGGAACATCAACTTGCACCCTCTCCTCTCATCTCCACTAATATATTTTCCTTGCTTCATGTACTCGACCCCCAAAGAAATCCCAATGAGGAGAAATTTTGGGTTCCTTGTAGTCTTCTCCTGAAATCATTCCCCAAAATCCTTATAGCATATTTTCCTTCAACTTGCTCCGGGGCTTCCTTCTTGGGACCGAGTAGTTCTTTAATATATTCATAAGGAACTAGTTGCCCTTCTCCTTCAAGGCGGAATGAGAGGCACGACACTCCTTCATCAATTACCGGTGCTAATATATAAGAATTTCCAAGGCAAGCTCCTTGTGAGTGCTTACAACAACTCCATTAAAGAATTTCACCCATCCAAGGTTGCTCAAGAGTAGAATCCCAACACTTGGATGGCATTGTCATCGAAGTCAATATTTGACACAAGCCTCCTCTCAAGACGAACAAGCCTCTCCTCCTCCTCCTCCGTCTTCATGATGAATCCATTGGAACGCCTCGGAGTGTATGGTGGTGGAGCGGGTGAACGAGTTGAGCGTCATGGTAGAACGGGTGGCTCTTCCGTGTGTCCTCGCGGTTCGGTGTACCGCATGGACGAACTTCGTGTACTCCTCATGCCACCAAGGGGCAGCGTGTTGCTCCTCGGTGGTGCCACGTCTTCCTCCATGCTTCGGGGAGACTCGGAAATCGAGTGCCTCCTCGAAGAGCTTGATGATGGCTCCTTTGATGATGATGAACATGTCGTCTCGGTGAAGACATTGGTGGCTATCTTCCACATTGTTGTTGCACTAACTCATAACGAGTACACCGGGGGTTGCTTGCCGGTGGGAAAAACACACAAGGGAAGTATATGGAGGGTGGAGTTTATTATTATTATGATTATTACTATTTTTTAGAGGGTGGAGCGTGAGGTGCACAAGATAGGATGAATATTAGCCCATAGGGTTTGTGGATTCTTGAACATGCAACCGCCTATGATGGTGAAGCTAAACTAATTCATTGAGGTGTGAACATGAGGCCACTTTAGCTAAACCTACAAATGATATGTTGATGGGATCGACGGGAGTAGTAAGATCTATACTCCCGAAAAGCATGGTGGCTAGCCTTAGGCATCAAAGCATTATCAACATAAATGATTGACAAATGAATCGGCGATAACATGACAAGATCCTCATCCCCATGGAACTCAAATATTTCTAGGTTGTTTCTGGAACTTATGGGCTATGAACTCAAGAACACGAATTAACAAATGCATAAAATACTTACCAGGGGAAAGGGAGCACCGGGGGCCATAAGTGGAGGCTAGGCTGGCCGGCCTAGGCTGATCGGCCTAGGGGCCCTCCTACTCCATTTGCTTTGATCTTTCTCCGAGATACTTCATGCTCCCTTCTTGCCTTGTGTCCGCGTGATCCACGAGATTCCTCCACCCAAATGTTCACAACCACTCCTTTGTATGCGCGATTAAGGTTCCACCTCCATTGTTTTACTTCTTGTTCCATCTTGTTCCCTTGCCTCATGTGCTTCCACCAATTTCCTACAAAACAAAGCTCTTGCTCCCCCATGCTTGTCCTTTGCACGTGCCCAAGATGCCAAATAATAGATACGTGATGCATCGTGGGGCACTATATGTTAATTAAGCTCAAAAACCTCCCTTAATCATGTTTAGATGCTAATCACTCCTCTAATTTTGAAACTTTAAATTAACTCAGCGCTAGCGATGAGTCCAAATATATCATTAGAGGAGCTTTTAGGCATAAAAAATAATTATAAATTTTATTTTGGTTGCACCGGGATTGATTGCTTTCATTAATTGATAGCAAGTTCCTCCGGCTTGACCGTGAGGGTATAGGTTTAGGTTCTAATTTTGGCCAAACATGAGAGAGATATTTTGAACAAAAATTAAGTCAATGGGGCTTAGAAAAATTCTAAATCTAGAGAAACTAATGGATGTCAAGTTGAATGAAACCAAAAATCAAGTTTTCTAGGTTCACACAAGTCCGACCATGTGTCAAAGATTAAAAACATTAAGAAACTGTAACGCCCGCGTTTTAACCCCTAATAAATCACTTACTAAATCAGGCGTGTTTTTCAAAATCTTTTCCACTGAGCTCGATCAATTCCTAAACACTGATCATCATTCCCGTTTTCCCTTTTCAACCCGAGCCACCCCGGCTGTCGCCCGACACCGGGAATCTCTCCGGCCCGCATCCCGGCAAGCGCCTCGGATTCGCCGGCATCGCAATCACCGCCAACCCGGAAATCGCGCGACGTCGCGTCGGCGCTCGAAAACCCGGAAAATCCCACCAAAATCCTTTCCCTATTTTTCCTAAATTTTTCCCAAATCTTTCCCAATTTTTTTCCTTCTCTTTATCCCCATTTCTTTTCTTTTTCTTTTTCCTTTCCCTTTCTCTTTTTCTCTCTTTTCTTTTTCCCTTTTACCTTTCTTCCTCACGGACTGAACCGTGGCTCCCTGCACCACGACGCACGCCCGCGGCCTCTGCTCAACGCGGCCGTACGACCCGGCCCCGCGCCTCTGCCTCAGGATGTCGCACGCCCGGATCCCCCTCGTTGCTCGGCGCAGCGCTGCACGCCGCGCGGGCCCGTGACACAACGCGTCCCTGCCGCTCGACGCCGAGGCCACCATTACTCCCACCTGCCCCGACCGGTCACCTCCAAGCACAGCACCACCGCAAGCCGCCGTCCGCCCCGCGCCGCGCTCACGCCTGCCACCACCAGCTCGCACACCCCGTCGCTGCTCGACGGATCCCATCCAACAGCGCCACCAATTTACTCCGCCGCGAATCCCGCCAGACGAAGTCGCCTCACCGGCCGAGCCGCCTTCACCACCATTGCCGGCCGCACGTGGTTCGCGTGCTCGGCTCCCGGCCACCCCACCGCCTCCCCGTGCCTATAAATAGCCGGCACCGCTCTCCACCTCACCTCGCCCCTTCCATCCGCTTCCCTCTCTCTCTTCTCCCTGCTCCACACCGCGCCGCCGCCGCCGAAGCACACCGGCCGCCGCCCGCTCACGCGGAGCTGCCTCCACCGACCACCTCAGCCCAAGGTGAGGAAGGGAGAAGAACCCCCTCGTCCCCCTCTCCGTTTCCCCCATCTCCAGGTCACCGCCGTGCCCTGGTGCGCCGGCGAGCACCCCCGTCGGCCGGCCGCCGGGTCAATTCCCCCCTCCTCTGTTCTGTTCGGGAGGAAGGAGATGGCCGTTTGGCCAAAAACCCCCCTGTCCTTTCCTTTGTTACACCGAGCCCCTCCCTTCTCTATTCCCTCTCTCTCTTTATTCTTTCAAGTAAACCCTATCCAATAAACCAATTTACGAACCAGCCCCTACTTTTCCAAAGTCAGCTACAGATAGGTCCTTAGGCCATTTTATTTAAACCTCACCTTATATATGTATTACAATTGGGTCCCTTTTCTATTAAACCTAATTACAACTAAGTCCTTAACCTCTCTTAATCAATCCTAATGATGCCTTTAATGCGTCATTTCATGTTTTCGCCCGATAAATCCCAGCTTTTGCCCCGGCCTTTTCATCTACATTTCCGCCGAGCCATCTATCTATTCCCCATAAATAACATTTATTCCCTCATTTTCTATTTATTTTCCCCTCAAGCTCAGTCGGTAAATTTTGTGTGCTTGTGTTGATTGTGTGCTTGCTTGTGTGCCGTAGCCGACGGAGTAAACGAGGAGAAGTGCCGCGAGCCGGAGCTTGGAGTCGAGTACTGTGCACAGGAGCCCGAGGACCGGAACCGCGAGCAGGAACTCCCCGAGGACTTCGAAGACGGCAAGTTCAATCTCATCCTTTGATGCATACTTTGGTCCCAGTTTTATAAACACAACCCTATGACCCGTTTTATAAATTGCATATTGTTTTACTGCAAAAACCTGGTAGGATAGCCACCCTTGATTGCTATGGTTGACATTTGTTTGGCCTAAATGATTTCTTTAAAATTGTGTGAGTGCTTTAAAAATGGGGATTGGGTATTTTGGAAAATGAGTAAAGAACTGGGTAGACGGGATGGACGTGTGTGTCAGGAGTATGGGTGAGCTCGTACCTTTGTGGTTGAGCGTGTTGGGAGATGTCCATCTTGTCGTTAAGGACCGGGTTGCGTGACATCTCACCTGGCCCAACTATCGTACAACCACTCGACCGTTGTATGTGGCAACGGCTTAGCATAAATCCTACTAGTTAATCTACTTGCCATCAGGAGTGCGGGTGAGCAGCGAGAGATCAAGGAGCAGGGGTACGATCTGTGTGAGTACGCCCTGGTTATGTGAGATAACCCCTTGGTTGCTTCCATGGTGGCTAGTAGGGTTAGCTAAGGTGGGTAATGACTTTGATAGGATTCGCGCCGGCACTAAGGTGATCGTGTGGCGGTACCCTACTTGTGGGTAAAGATGTACAACCTCTGCAGAGTGTAAAACCTATTCGAATAGCCGTGTCCACGGTATTGGACGAGTCACGGTGTGGTCACAAAACTAGTATTTGGGTTTGGGATGATTTTCATGGCGTGAGTTGATTTCTGGAAAAGTGTGTGGCTGTGTGCCTGGGCTACTGCGGACGGGGAGTCCGGTAGTCCTCAACTGGTTTTCTCAAAACAACTGAGTTACTTGGGTTATAAAAACTGTTTGCGAAAACCCTTTTCGAAAACAAACCTCTGCATGAGTAAATGTGTTGCAAAATAAACCTTATCCTGATCCTTGTTATATCCTGTGCATGATCTGCTGAATAGCCCCTCCGTGGGTGGGGTTGAACTTGTTGAGTACGTATGTACTCACCCTTGCTTGATTAACTGTTTTTCAGAGGAGGATCCCGACTTTGTCCCCGAAGACGTTGAGTAGGTTGCTGTCCTGCACCCAACCCGTGCCTGTGGATTCAGGGTCTCCACAGAAAGCTTCCATGGTGCAAGACTCTGAAGATATCTTAGATGCCTTTGCTATTGTAGTTTGGTCTGTAGTTCTTATGTTGCTTCTCGTGGTAGTGGCGCTCCCGTGCCCACAACCTCGACGTGTTGTACGGTAATGAACCATCTGATGTAATAAATGTGGTACCAGCCTCCTGAGACTGGTATTTGTATCACATTTAGTCACCTCTGATGAGGGGACGCTTCAGAAACATAGAAAGGCTCCACTCGCGTGTTTTCATCATGTAAAACAAGCCAACCTTAACACCATGGAGAGGATGAAAGGTTGTGGTAGGTTCTGAATTTTTGGTACTAGTTTCTCAAAAATAAGCAAACAAAACTAGGGATGGCTCAAGTCATCGGTTTATGATCAATATAAAATTCAAATAAATCGACTGGGCAATTATAATGTCTCCAAAAATTATTCAACCACATAGGAATCTACAATATGTAATGCGTAGCAAATTCTAAGACCAACTTACTTGAAAAACTTGAAAAATTCTTCGGGTTGCCCTCCCGGTAGCTTGACTCTTCAACGGGTTGTCCTCCTGATAGCTTATTTCTGACTCGACGAACGGGTTGCCTCCCGCAAGCGCTTCGTTTATAGTCTATAGCTAGACTTCTTCTCTTCTTCACTTCGGATCAACGCTCTTTGCGGGCGTTGCAATCTTGGGGACCCCACTTCTACACCATCCTTGGCTTCGGTGTAGGTTAATATTCGGCTTAGTCATCTTTTTGGTCTTCACAGGCGGGCGTTGATTCTTGATCTTGACGGATGCAACAACTTTTGCGTCTTCTTTGCTTCATTCTCCCTCGACTCCTCCCTTTCGATGTGACGATGAGGTAGAATGTATTTAACATGAATCGTGTAACATACCTCGAATCATGGTTGACTTGAATGCACTCCTCACGCCATCGATGTCGAACATGAGTGGCGATGAGGTTGATCTCCTCTCGATCTTGGAGGTGGAGTTTCTCTTGGAGATTCCGACGATGTTCGGCCTCCGCTTTTAGATCTTGTGTCGCACGTCACCTTTGCCTGCAAAATTTTTCTAGACCATCCACAAAATATATGTTTTTTTGTTGGAGATGTAGCCGTCCATCTCCGGTTAGGTTTAGCAAACAAAAAACTAAAAGAAAACTAGGGTTTAGCAAAACACTAGATTAGATTGATTTTTTTCGAAGATGGTCGAAATCAAGAGATGCAAAAGAAAAAATCAAGAGAAAAATCGAAAATATTTACAAACGCAATACTAGATTGAATCTTGATTACTTATTCCCCGGCAACGGCACCAGAAAAAGGGGCTTGTTGACGGTCTATATGTGTATCAAACTTCGTTTGGACTTGCAAGCGGACAAGTCCTCCGTCGTAGTCAAGGGACTCTTCTTCCCTTAAGTGTGAACCCAAGGTATCAAATCCGTGGAACAATGTGTAACGCAAGATCCAATCTAATAAGTGGAAAACACTTTGATCTTGAAAAGGGGTTTTGCATCTAATCTATGGAAGAACCATAAAACACATCTAATCTACTAAACACCGGAGGTAGCACGAGAAAGAGAGGGGAGAACCAATCTAGAGATTGGATCGGGTCTTTTGTTGAAGTTCCAAAACCGAGAAGAATAAGGCAAATGAATCTCATTAAAAGCTTCTTTAAATCGTGGCTTCCGTTCCAACTCCGAAGACGCCTGCCTTTTGGAGCCACCGTCCTGTCACAACGCACTCCTATTCGTGCGGGTTAGCCTAGGGCGAGTTCAAGAAGAACAAGTTGCAAACGCTCGGTAGGTCAGGTATGCACCTCTAGCCACCATGGCTACAAGAACATCCTATGCAATCTATCCGCGGAATAGATTGGAGAATAAGAAAACCCAAGCGAAGACAAAGTCGTAGAGAAAGCACTTGATCACTAGAAATCGGATTCAATTTGATAATTCAACATAACGAATGATACATGGACAAGATCACCACCGGGATCCTACCTTGATCTTGATCCTAGCTCCGGGAACTCCGACGTGGTCTTCCATGCAAGGTTCCCACGTCGGCTAGGGAAGCCCTAGTCAACCATCTCGACCCTCTCCTCTCCGGAATGGTGTCCCTCTCTTCTCTGCTCCTCGGCGGCGGATGACGAATGAATTGATGCGTGACTCTTGGCAGGGGTGCTATAAATAGTCCGAGGGGCGTCTAGGTCAAAGGGGGCGCCGAACAGGGCCCGGAATGGGCTGGGCCTGCCGGCCGGCCTGGGCCGACCGGCCTGGGCCTATTTCGGCCCCGGCTTCCTCCCGGTTGCTTCTCGTGTCTTCTGGAACTTTCCACTTCCTGCATGTGGGCCCTTGGCGTCAGTTTCTCCGCGGTTTGGATAGGGCTCCTTGTCGCGCAAACTTCAGCATTTTCTGTCCAGGTCCTCGGAGTTTCACGGCTTCACGCTTTGGTCCTTGGGCCACTTGGAGTCATGTTCACTTCGTGTCTTGACTTGTACCGGGCTTCATGACCTTCTCGCAAAGTGCTCGATGAACTCTACCCGGAAGTCCTCATTTAGGTGCTTAATCCCTGCGTAAACAATAAACTCCAAATACCACATGCGAGTGCGAACTTGATATATGATGAGGGTTAGGATCGTTAGTTTGGATATTAAATCAATACCAACATTGAAGGTAAACTCATTGCTAGGTTGACGGAAATTCACCGTCAACAACGTGGTCTTGATTGCAAAACAAAATTGCCAATTAACTAAGCTAAAGGAGTTGGATTGCAAATCAGGAGAATGACAAATTGGCTGCTAATAGAGGTTAAAAAATTGCTAAAAAGAAGAATCGTTCCAAACAATCAACTACTAACGGATTCACACTTTGGAGATCAGCACCTTTGAGAACATTACTGATCCAAGCAGATCACTAACATAACTGATCTCCCTATTCTAATTCTTTGGTTAGGATGTCAAGCTTATACGTCCCAATGTCTTGCAGGTTACAAAAATAAACCATATGGAATAATCCCAACTATCTTTGTTCCGCCTTAGTGTTCCCCAGGGTCAAAGAAGCAAGAAAATGATCAATTTCAGAAACCTGATATGGCATTCTCTTCTGGACCACATGACTCTTCTTGCAACGAAATTAATAAAATAATAGTTTCATAGATTCCACATAATCCCACCATCCAGATTGCCCTTATAATTTACAAACGTCATGAAGCAACAATATATAAAATCATCTTTGGATGTCCTGGTTGGAAATTAGTTCAATCAGGCAGTACATATTGATGAGATTGATAAGCTTATGTAAACTCATGAAGGCTGAAAACAATTTGACTTCCAATTTCAGGTACAACAATACTTGGAAGTGCACCCACCAAAAAGACATTTCATAGTAACGACAAATAACAGCATTGTCAAGTACATGGTGAGAGAAAAGGCAAGTATGAAGAAGCCTAATAAAATTTCTTAAAACATGGTGAGAGAAATTAGTACCTATTAGGCCGAGTTTCCCCTCACACTCCTAGCCTGTTCAAAAAACTCAGTTGCTACTCTAAAGGTTGCACATGAAAAGTACCTATCAAAGGAGCACAGAACCACAAATTTATATTAGTTGCTACAGAAAAAGGAAGCTACAGATTGCCATGCGCAATCTCCCTTTATTCCGCCAAAGGGAGGAAAAGTTTTAATCAACAACAAATCATTCATTCACCATATAAAATACAACGATTTCCAAATCAACTTAACTGAGCTCAATTCAGTGCTTCACAAAAGCTTAAAAAATTCCAATCCAAATCCTTCGTCTTAAAACTAAATTGTAGTGCTCAGAACCATTGATCCAAAGACCAAATAGAGAAAACTATAAATAAATTCGGTTCTAGATCCTCTAGCATTAAGGACGCAACTTAGAACTAAATTGCTTGCATCATACTATTACAGTATGGTATTGGGTTAACTGATATTAGAGTGCGGAGATAAGCCCAAATAGTACATGGCCTAACTGAGTACGCACATTCCTAAACATATGCATTAAAACTTGTAAGAATAATCTAAATTATGAACCAGTCTACAACAGAGATGTAAAGATAGATGGTATGTTTTAATACATGTGAAATTATACCACATGACTCCCCTTTCTGAAAAAAATCAGGAACCAACAATTGATAATATCGAATTATTTGTAACTACTTTAGGTTGGCATTATAAGTAGTAGTTACTACTATATTGGCCATTGGTTTTGAGCAAACAAATGCCAAGCTAACTGATCACTAATAATTTAATGACTCAGTCCAACTTCCAAGTTCAACAACGTCACCAAAAATAACAGAATTTAGTAGAGCTGAACATGTTTTCACTCAGCTAATACTACCCTAATTGACAACTGATTTATATATCAGTAAAGTTGAACATGTTTGCTGATCACATAGATATTTTACATTGTGAGTTGTAATCAGGTGGGCTTTCAAGTCTACCAGAACAGCTTCAAACAAGTTTTCTGGTGAAGAACATACCTGCTGTGACACCCAATGATCTTATGATATTATTTTTATGCTTCATATTTGCACCAAAAACTCAGTTTTTAGCCTTTAATTCCTACAAAGAAAACCAATAAATAGCTTATTATCCAGAACATTTTTCTAGAAATACACGGCTAATATAATTTCAGCCATGGCCCAACAACGAGAGGATCAATTTCATATGATGATCGCAGTGAACATGCTAAGAAAAATGAGTTAGGAATGACTATCTCATCACTCCACCTTGAATCTTTGCTAACTGGCCAACTCTTGCATGACTAATTCTCAAATTAGCTACTATTAATTTAATCAAACATGTTTGAAGCATAAGATTTTGCATCCTATTTTCCAACGATGCCTGCACATGATGTTTGTCTTACTATCAGTCAAAGCATTTTGAAAAAACAGTTGTGCAGGCTGCAGGGAGTAGAGATGAAGAGTAGATTTCCCTAAGTGTGCCCTAAATGCAAGAACCATGAGAATCTGCACGAAGCTCTCAGGTTCAACAAAAAAAATTGGTGTAGATATCGAAATATGCTAATGCTAAGCAGAACCTAATAGATGAACGCAAGGCAAGGAAGGATTAGTTAAGTTAATTACCTGAGACATCCTTTAGTAGTTGCCGCCCGTGGCGATCCACTAGTACGTGTATAGCAATGGATCCTCCTGGCACGGGTGTGGGCGATGGCAGCAAGCGGCATCTCCGGCGTACTGCGGAACCTCCGGGCGTGGGCGACGGCTCCAGCGGACGCCGGCTGCGTTTGAGGAGGCTCAGGGAGGAGGTGATATGGGTGATTGCAGAATCATAGAGGGAAGAGTAGAACTCCTACTCCCTCCGCAGCAGATCGGTGCTCGCCATACCTGAATCCTGGCACAACGACCTCGGTCTTCCTGCTCCTGTCGGCAGCCGCCGCAGGTGCCGATGGCCCGACTGAAGATGCGATCGCGATGGTAGGATGGCGAATGGAGCGCGGATAACGTAGGCACAACTGTGGCATCATGGATCCAGAGATGATGGAGATCGGCGGCATGGGGACGGCATCGACACGCGATGGCATCGATCCGGCGGCGGCGTTGTGATGGGGGAGGCGATACGACGGGGACGCCGGTGAGACCGTGCGCCCGCTGTGCTGGAGAGAGGGGGGAGACCACCGCCGTGATGAACGTTGCCCGCCGGCGGGGAGAAGGCCCGAACGCCGGAGGAGGGAGGGAGCGAGGGGCGACAGCGGGGTCGAGGCCAGAGGAGGCCGCCGAGCATTTGTGATAGGCGCGGAAGGGAAGTGGAGAAGGGGAAGGAAAGAAATTTCGGAGAGACGTGATTAGCGGAGGTGGGTCGTGGGGTGGGTACGCCAGGCGGGTAGCAAATGCCACGGTGAGAAAAAACAGCCGCGACGACGAAAAAATACACAGCGATGACTCCCCCCAAATCGTGGTCGTTGTTTCTGCGTTTTTTTGGAAAGTTTTTGGTGGGATTTGTGGTTTTTGGAAAGTTTTTGGCGGGATTTGGTGAGATTTTTTCTGACCGGTGGGACCTCCTGTGAGGGGTAAGGGTAGATTTTTAGGTGGGAGCCTATTTTCAAAAGAACTCGTTCTTTATAGTATAGACTAACCTACCACCGTCGTGGCCCAAGGCGGTAGGGGCGGTTGGTACTGTAGCACCTACAACTGCCGTGACCCATAGCGGTTAGGGTCAGTCTGTTTTCAAAAAATCGTAATTTTTTATGTACTCGGATGGAGATAAACTTTATACAAAACTTGTAGCTTTCGACGAGATTTACAACTTTGTAGTTCAAACCTTTTTCATTTGAAGTCATCTTGGGGCTCAAAAAATTGATATAATGTCCAAATCTGATACTCCAAAGCCTAGAAGTGTCAAAAGCCGCATTTGTTATACTTGTCACGAGAAGGGTCACTTCGGCAAGGATTGTCCGAATGGTAACACTCCTCAATCCAACCGATTTTCGTAAGCTTAGGAATGACAAAATTGGCACTTGTGCTATGAGGATGATTAGTCCACCTCAAACTACCACAAGGGCTATTTGGGTTCATAAGCATCTTGTGACTAACCTAGTAGGACCCAACAAATGTTGGGTACCAAGAAATGCTTGATGAGTTCGTAGGTTGATCGAGATGCATTGAAGTCATGGCAACTAGAAAGGAATTAAAAATTTGGTGACTTGCCGTGAGAAGAGCTAGAAATTGAAAATCATCTAACCAATGCAATCTCGGTAACAAGTACTTAATGTTGTGCCTTGGTCACTCTCAGTTCTTTGTGAACACTCATGGATCATTAGCCCTAGATTTGTGAAGCATGAGGAAGTGACCTTTACACTTTCATAATATCTAGTCTCTCATACCATTTGATGCTCTTAACGGCTCTCTAGAAGAGCATTTGTTGTAATAAGCTTTGCAGGGATATATTTAGGTAATATAGAAGATTATCAATGAACAAGAGCTGAAGAATCACCAAGTGGACCTCACAGGGGCAGTGCGGTCTAACCGCGTGACCCCCAGAAATGCATTTTGCGGGTGACCCGGCCCCTAGGAGTGGGTGACCCGAGGCGTCTCTGTTGGCTACCGGGTGACCCGACCCCTAGGCCCGGGTGACCCGACATGGACAGTTCTTTCAACACTTTGGTGATTACAAGTCAATGGTGATGAATTCCCTAGCACATTTCAATTTCTAAAATCATTTTATGCCTAGACCAACCTTTGAAGCAATCTCCCTTATTCGTAAATGAATTAAGTGCTAAGTTTGAGAAATTCAAAAATCTCTAAGCACTAATTAAGGGGGAGATCACTTCAAAATTTGTGTCACTGGTGTGACTAACAAATTCTTTCTAGTGAATTTGTAGTCATGTATTTGTGCATCTCTAGCAAGCTCTTTTTCTCTTATAAAACTCGAAAGATCAAGTAAGAGCTAGCCTTCTTCTTTCAACTAACATATGCACAAATTGAAATAGTCTTAGGGCAAAGGTATGTCTTGAGGAACCTCTTTAAATCATTTTATGGGGTAAAAACCTAAATATCTCACTGATACGCACTATACCAAAACCGAAATCAGCTTGTTCGCGTGGATTAATAAGATGAGCCAACCTGGGAGGATTACCACACTAATCTTGCCTCCCAACCAGGGTTCATAAAACCGGAATCGGTCCGATTTTTTGCGGCCGAAAAACCGGACCGGTTAACCGAGATGAGGATTTTTTTAGTTTCGTTTTGGGGACGGGAAACCGACCGGTTTTGCTACCGTGCCGGACCGGTAACACCGGTTACCGCGGTTAACCGGCCGATTCCCAACGGTTTTGTAAACCCTGCTCCCAACATCTCCAGCAGCCAACCTCCAATACCCAACCACCCAATTCTAACATTTTTCAACATATACCTCATCCTTCCACCGGTGTTTTATGCTATATAGATGCCTCTACAGCCCCAGATTCACCCTCTCCTCTTCTCGGGAGGGCAGGCATAGGTATAACTTTTGTGAACATGCATGTCACACCGGCTAATACAATTTGCATCAGGGCAATTGTTAAGGATATTTCTTCTGTGGTCATGGCAAAGGCAATAGCACTTGCATTGGCAGCAACCATTGCTTCCAACATGGGTCTTATGCAGGTATCCTTCTTAACTGATTGTAGCCAACTACACCAGTTGTTTCTTGACACTAGATCAAGTCAATCCTCCGGATTGGTGAATGAAGACATACACACAACAATTCAAGAGTTGTGCCACTCACACTCAAGGCTCTTTGTTCAAGATTAGCTGCAACGACAACACAGTGGCTGACTCCTTAGCCAAATAAGTTTTTTTACATGCTGATTTTGTTCATCAATCTTGTTTTCTAGATTGATCCTATGGAGCTCATTCTCCTCGGTGCCTATTGTTTCAGGCACCTGATAGTGTACCTGACCCTTGTACTTTCATCTTATCAGCTTCTTGTTGTTGAAATGAAATAATGTTTCGTGGTAAAAAAAATCAGATGAGCCAACAATACATTCTCTACTACTTTATACTCCTAAAAAGTTTAGAAAGGAGAAGAAATCTCGTCCTCCCGTCTCCGCTTGCGAGAATGAGATCCTCTGCAGTCACCCTGCTTGATGTTTCTCTGCAGTCAGTATGAATCAGCACCATACCCCTTCGATCCAACGACAAACCACTAAGAAGTCATCTCGCAGGCCGCAGTGCATCAAGTTGAGTGGCCCATCTCAGCCCACAACTCGAATACTAGATCTTCCACCTCCGCTGCCGTCTTCCTTCTCAGATCTCTCGGCTCGTCGTCACCGCGACACTCCGATCCGTCCGTCCGTCCGTCCGTCGTCATCCTTACTGCTGCAGCCCCATGGCTTGAAGCCCATGGAGCATTCTCCACCTCGCCGACTGCTCAGTGGCCTAACGCCATGCCGTGCTTGGGCGCCGCTGGGCGGTCAGATCAGATGCTAACCAACTTGCCGACGTGCCCCTCGAGAAATTTGGAAATTTGACACCCAATTCGATGGTCTCTCTAGATTTCACACTCAATTCGTAACCTCTTTAAAAATTGACATCTCGGACACGAATTTGTTCAAAATGAGGGACTCTCCTCAACCTTTGGTGAAATGACGCTAGTGCCCTCTTCTTCCTCCTCCTTCGGTTCTTCGCCCAGGCGAGCTCCACCGCGGCGAGCTCCGCCCCCACGTGGTCCAGTCGCGGCTAGCTCCGCCCCGGCGCGGGCGAGCTCCAGCGCCGATCCATGGAGCTTGTTGTGCCCCACGACCATGGCAGAGGTTGAAGATGACCGAGGGAGAAGAAGAGAGCACTAGCGTCATTTCACCAGGGCTGAGGAGAGAAATAGAGGAGAGTCCCTCATTCTGAAGAAATTCGTGTCCCGAGTGTCAATTTTTGAAGAAGTCACGAATTAGGTGTCAAATCTAGAGAGGGTATCGAATTGGGTGTCAAATTTATAAATTTCTCACTGCCCCTCCGCCGCCGACGAGGTAGAGGCTCTACCATAGAGGGCCCTCTAGCACGTGAGCTCCAAACTCCAGTTGCAGAGTTGTGGACTGGAGCCACGGAATACTATGATAAAAAGTCTAGATGCATGTAGTTTGTTCTGTGATCGATGGCCCTGGCGGCGTGGTCCTCGTAGACTCGGTGGCGCAGCGCGCACCCTCTCGTCATCTTCGCCAGTCTCTCGAGGCGAGGGAGATGCAGTCGTCGAGAGACCTCTTGTTGGGCCGAGGCCCAGCACGTGGAGGGTGGAGCGCTGCGCCGCCGCGTGGGATGTGGTGCCGTTGGTTCGCTGCGGACGGTGCAGATGGCTGACTGCACTCCGAAGTCGCGGAGGACCGTCTCGGAGTCGCATTGGAGGCAGGGTTAAAAATACCGAAAAAACCGGCCGGTAACCGGTTACCGGCCTTACCGCGCCGGGACGGTAGCGGTTCCGACCGGTTGGTAACCGGTCCCATTCAAGATTTTGAATTTGATTTTTTTTAAAAAATCCAAAAAAAAATCCTAAAAATAGATCAAGTTGCCACGAATCTAATGGTGTCAAAATTTTTCAAAGATTTATTCGTTTAACATACTTTGCGGGCATTAGAAGTTTAACCAGCAATTTTTCTTATATGTTCCAATTTTTTAATTCAAATTTGAAAACACATCAAATTCTTCACTACGCTGATTTTTCCCCCCTAAAAACCGGTAACCGGTCAAATCGGTGCGGTTTACCGCTCCTACTGTTCGGTAAACCGCCAAAAACCGGTTGCACAGGGATTTGACTTGGAAATATGAATTTAAGCGGTTATTTTTGGGTAACAGCTCCGGTAAACCAAGCCGGCGGATTGTGGATTCACCGTAACGGTCGGTAAAAAAACCCCTGATCGGAGGGGTGTCGATTGACGGCGGAATGTCAGAGTCGGAGAGCGAGACGATGGAGGCGGACGTCTTCTCCGATGGCTCGTGGTCGGGCTCGTCCAGGCATTTGGGGGACCGCCTCTCCTTCGGGAGCCAGTCTTCGGTGGAGCACTCAGCAGGCTACTGGGAGAGGCAGATGGAGGCCAACCGCTCCTCCGTTCGCGCCTTTCGCCTCACTGACGGTGATAGGGAGACTTATGAATCGTGGGTGCGAGATATTGCGGGCGACAGTGAGAAGACTATACCTCCGTTTCGCATCGTCAAGTACCCAGGTAAATTTCTGGGCTTGGGTGATGCGATTTTGGGTATTTGCCATGGAATTTGACCCACTGATAGTTCCTTGATTATGTTAATTGGTTATGGATTTTGGGTATTTTTTTGTATAGAATTTTGGGGATCTTGTCATGGGATCTGATCGAGAGATTGATTTGCTGTATAAACTCCACCTTTAGTTGCCATAGCGAATATTTAGATGCTTAATTTGTACTTTGGTGCTGATGTATTCCCCTAACCCACTTTCGTCGTTGCACTGTTCTGTTTGTTTGTCATATTAATCTGTTCACAATGATGAATGTAGATGTCTTTATACAGTAGCTTACTCATGCATCTTTAATGAGACCTCCCCTTTTTAATTTTTGCATAACTTGTTTGAAAAGACCTTGTGGAAGATGCGTGGGGATGGGAGAGGCTGGTGCCATACGATAGAGGCATTGACACGCCTACCTATGTAGCCTACCTCCAGCAATATTACAAGAAGAATAGTCTCGAGTACGTTGTTACTGGTGATCAGAAGCCCGAGGAATGTCCCCTGAAAAATGATTGTGCAAGAGGGAAAATTGCTAATGGAAATGGCCTGGCTGCTGTGGCCAACAATGTAAGTAACCTCCCTGCCTCCTTTAGCACCACAAAAACCATCAATTAGAGATGGTCCATACTTAACTTCTTCTCTCGTTTGCTACCTTAAATAATTGAATTGCACTAATTGCAAAAACAACTCACACCTTTATGGTTTCAAGTGTCTCAAAGCAGAGCTAGATCTTGTGTCTGAGTGGAAGAATCGGGCAAATTCTCATGTGGATGTTGTCTCTGTGACTGTAAGTAATCTGATTCTAGAGCGGGCGCATTCAATCACCAGAGCAGGAGAATTTTCTGATGCTCGGGCGGCTGCCTTGGTGGTATGTGCCTGCCCCTAAATAACCAGACCAAATATTTGTATTGTATCATAAAGTTGATGTTCCTTTTCTCTTTGTGGTTTGCAATGGCTAATGCTATTTTCAGGGATTGAAGAAGTTTTAGCTCAACTGTATTTAAATTTTTTTCATAAATATATGTACTGCCCTACGGAAGTGCTATTCCTTTTTTTTCCTATCTGTTTCATGAGTAAATGCTATCTTGAGGGAGGAGGAAATATCTAGCTCAATGGAATCTTTTGTGCATCGCCATCCTGTTTTTGACCACATAAAAACTTGTTCAACTAAACATCGAGTGTAGAACTGCTAATTAAGAGGACTAAACATGATAAAAGGGCTAATGATTCATTCTTTACCACCTTATTTTGAAAACACGACAGCTGCTTAAACTGCTAGAAACAATTGTCTGCCATAGCATAAGCAACAGTATGAATTCAGTCCATATTTTGATGTTTGGGGTCTGACTCCACACTTTTTTTTAATCACAGTTGAAATCTGCCTGTCCCACTGATGTCAAATTAAGGACAACTTTCATTTGACTCATGGGCCCGAGTTTTACATGTTTACTGTTAAACTTTGTATCCACATGAATAGCTTGACTGGCTCTATCTGGCACATGTTTCTTCAGAGAAGTACTAATTCTTTGGTTACTTATTTGTTTTTCCCTGTTCTTTGCAAATCGATGGTTTAAGTGTTTGATCAAGGAGGCGTACCTCATATGTGAGTTGTTGAGGCGTGGTGCCAGACTCAATGACTCTTTCATCAAGCAGAGCAATGAGATCCGCATGTGTGCATTGGGCCTTATGAATTGCAAAGGACAGCAATCTGATGCCGCAGCCGCTGCTATGGTGGTATGTTGCCGTCTGCTGCTTCTTCCAAAAAGCACTCATTTTTTCTATTGTTGATTCAATTCACTTCTTTATGTTTACTGTCAACTTACTGAGACTAACCACAAAAAACGGATGGCTTCATTTTCAGGGTATGGCACAGGAGGCCAAAATGATGTGCGCCTGGATGAAGGAGGAGGACACGCTTCTTGACTCGTACAATACTTCTGCACCTGATGAGCTTGAAGATTGCCAGATGATCAGGTGCAGGACCTTGGATTTTATGGCCATCATACTGGAAGATACTTGCCTTTCTAACTTCGCCAGTGAAACTGATCATGGTGGTAATGTGAATGCCACTGCTGCTCCTGAAGCAGCCAAATCTTCAGGGTATGGACGGTACATTTTTTTTAAAAAAAAATTGATGAGGCAAAGATGTAATTTAGATAGTTGCTCATTGATTAGATGCATTGTGATATAGTTTTGTTATTCACAATTGATATAATTTTGTGTTAGTGTCACCAGGTGCCATACAGTAGAGAGAATGAATCATCAAGGTCAAAACAAGAATACAGATTCAGTAAGTACCGAGAAGAGAAATAAATCTAAAAAGCCAAATGACCAAGGTATACTACACTTAAAATAACTCCACATCAGTGGTCTATTCGTGTTTCTCTTGCAAACTTCTTCAGCATTAGAGTGTTGTCAATTTGAACAGGACTTGAAAGTTACGAAGAAAAGAGGAACAGGAAGCACAGGAGAAAATGAGAAATTGAGGGCAGAGAGAAAAAGGCCTAGGTGAGTGGAAATGCGTGTGAAAAATGCCGTGGATGCTAAATTTCTTTTGGCTGCATGTGTACACTTAACACTTTATGCTTCCGATATTGGTGTGGTCTAGTTATGTAACGCTACTTGTTTGTCAGTAGGATTTGTCACATTGCCACTATGTATGAGTATCTTTTATTGGCTATGGATATAAAATTCCGTAAGGTTTCATTTTTGGCCCTAATACACAGAATTACAGGCCTTTCTATAGGAGCTATGTATACTTACTCAAGGCATGCATTTATGATGTTATGGTGATGTTATGTAAAAAGTAAATGGAGAATCTTATAATACACTAATCACCTTTTTTGTGTATCATCTACAGAAAACTGATGGCATGCTTTTCTTCCTACTGCAATCTGCAAATGATGTAATGGGAGGTTTCTTCAATGAGGCAGGGAGGGTGGGCTACAAGACATGGATGCTAGTCTCATTTCTGTGCGACGTAGTGGTTGTCCTATGTTTCCGAGTGGTTGTCCTACAACTGCATGTTTTGGAGTAAAGCCCTTTATGTACTACGTCGGTGAACTAAACTGTCCTGTCCTACTCACTCTGTCATGGTAAAGTTTGGTGTTCGTTGCTGTTAACAACTACTCGCTCCGTTTCATAATACTTGTCGTTTTGGCTTTTCTAGATATATCTAGAAAAGCCAAAACGACAAGTATTATGAAACGGAGAGAGTATAAATGGTAGTCCTTCCATTCCAAATTGTATGTCATTTTAGATTTTCCAAATTCATTGCTTTTGCTATGCATTTAGATTTTTGATTTATGTATGTGCATAACAAAATTTGTTGATCTTAAAATATCAAAACCTATAATTTAGGATGGATGGAGTGTTGTTCAATAATTTGTCCCTCTTAGACCTACGAGCAAGAAAGAAATGTTAATGATTAAAACGGACTACTCTAGTACGTGAACTTTCTACTTGGGCTTAGAGCATGATCGAACAAATTGTCAGAAATTTGGCCAAGGTTCATTGTCAAAAAAAAAAAAAAATTGACACCAATATTTCATATTTGTAGCCAAAACCATAGCATATCACTAGAAACGTCTCGAGGGGAATTAATACTGACAACCAACCTTTGACAATGTAGTGCAACCATGTGGCGTGGTTGGAAGTGGCTGCTAACCAAGCACGTCCAAAACCATGAGTCCATGAGTACCTTCATTCCATCACAACTTCAGCTTACCCTAATTTTAGCTTGCCATGGTAATAACTAGGCAACAATTGGAATTCAACCAATCGGGCTCTTAATCCCTGATCTTATGTGACATACCATATGTTATATCAGAAATTTATGTCGTAGTTGAGACACTTGTCTCTATACGACCAAGAAGCACACACTTTGGTTCGGCCTACGCGGGGAAGGAAGCACGGAATCAAGATCCCTCAAAAACCAAACCCTTGGGTTCTCGGTATCCTGCACGTCACTCACCGTGTTGTGTCTCTTGCAGGTGTCCCAACAGTCGCCGGGCCCCTCCAACGGAGGCCGGCACCACGACGGCGACCGCGGGATCGAAGGGTGTTTACATGACGAGCCATGCTGCTTTGCCGAGCGATGGCAAGCATCGTCCCGTCGTCCGGCTCCGACGATGGCTGGAGCCAAGACGGGAGCCGCCGGGTCCAAGGGTCGTTATTAGAGGCTAGTTCTCAAGCGGAAGAATAAACATAGCACAGAAGTGCAAAGACGTAAGAGCTTGGTAGGCGTGAGATGCAGTCGTATATGTGTATTGGCTTATAGCTTGTGAGCGATACAGGCGTCTGGCCTTGAACAACTGCCATATTGTGTTCCTGATGTCATTTAAAATCCAGCGGATCTGACCACTAAGAGAACTTCTCAAGGATAAAACGGCACACACATACAGTTTCAGTTAAACCTCGAAAAGAACTCTAGATATAATCTGATGAAGAGCAAGTTCTTTCAATCTCTTTTGAGTTACAAACTACAGCCACGAGCACACCAACAAATGGCACTAAATCTTTACTGCATGCCTCAACTCAAACTAAAAAGCAATTGAACTACTACAAGCTTAGATATGTTCCCAGATACGTATCCTGAATTCCTGATATACCAGTGCTATAACATCAGAGTGTCTCCCCTTGCTCCCGTGCCACGGAGGTTGAAAGGATGGAAAGGCTGTGATTCAAGAATGTCAGTGCAGATTCACAGTCTGATATGATTTTGGTGACTGATGAAGGCTCATTGGACGCTGACAGTGACCCAGCAGCCATTGCATTATATGAATCTCGCAGGCTCCTCAAATTTCCAAGGAACTGAAAAATCACAAATAATCACCCAGGTCAAAGCATGTTTTGTAGGTCAGCAACAAGTTGCCGAAAAAGGTCAGCAACAAGTTGCCGAAAAAGGACAGAGTGTAGTATTTAGTCAGAAAGAGCATGAAATGAAATGGCCAGAGAAGTGAAGATTCCTAATAACTGTGGAGGCGCGGTACTCTCGAGGCAGAGAGTGAATTGTAAGGTCAGGCAACCATATTTATGTTTCTCATTTTCCAGCAGAAATGCACTCTCTTTGATTCCACACTATTTTCGTCCCTTGAGTTAACAATATCATGTTGTGTAATTCACTAGGGCAGCAATAGTAAGAAAAAAAGAAATGAACCAACTATTCCAAAATTACCTTTAAAAGGGTGTTATATGCCTCCAAGAGGCGATTAGCGGCTGGGCCAAAGCCATGCAGTTGTGGCACCTCCATCATATGGGTCCAAGGATGAATTTCCTACAACGACAATTCACCTTTATCAACTAACGATACATCACTTAAAATAATAATCACTAAAGAAAACATATGCAATCTATCTAGAAAAGTTATGGGGAAAGTAGGACTGCTGTATAAATATTCACCTTAGTATATATTGTATTGAAGGATTTAACAGTTTCCAAAAATGATTGCAAATGTTCCCTCAACTTCAACTCTGTCTCGGCATAGTCTTCATTGGGATTGTAATCATACTAATCACAAATAACTACACGTTAGCTTGAAATAGCATGCTAAGGACTATAAGAAATACATAAGTACAACAAATAAAAGCAACAAAAGATCATTTTAGACCAAGGAAGATGGGGTAAGCTTACAGAAAAATCAAGCACACAAAATTTCAGATCTTAGTATATACCAAAATTTTATTTATTAAAAAAACTAAGCTAAATTGGTGTATGCTTTGAAATATACATAAAACGTGGAATTGTCCAAAAACATGGGATGCAGAGAGCATGAACAAGACAAGATCATAAGACATTTCCTGTGAGAACATCATAGTATGTCAATGACTCAAGGTTGACTGGCTCTGGGTAGATAATTATCACACAAGCCCTGTGAGATTTAAAGCTTCAGAAGTGCGAAGCAAACTGTGCAGATAAATTTATCTCAATTTCGGTCAACACAAACCAAAGTTTGTTGGGGCAAGTGGCACTGAATTGAAAACCTTAGTACCATCTTATATCTTGTTGTACCTTTGATGCTAACTCCTGAACCATATGTTGCAAATTTGACATCTTTTTGGTATACTCAGAGAGCTTCAACTCTAGTTCTGCTATGTCAGGCCTGCAAAATAATTCAGCTAAGAATCTAAGATGTAGATTACATGAAGTGGTTTTAACATTTTTGTTATGTGGGGGGCCAAACATTTTTGTTATGTGGGGGGCCACAGGGTGGCAATAAAGGTCCAGACCAGTGGAGCAATTTTGGATATATTTGAAACATGTAGCAAAGTACATAAATTGGAAACACTTACAAAGGGTAAATTGATTGTATTTGAACATCTGCAGGAAAAAGTTTGCACTCCTCTGAGAAAATCTGGGCTTGTTTCTCAGCAATTGAATCTACGAGTTGCACATCCTTTGCCAATTGCTCATCAACACTACAATAGTGAAATTTGTTATGTACTTCATGTTAAGTGCCCTCACATGCAAATTAACACGATAAGTTTCTATGTAACAGATTTCATTTGACATCAAATCACCATGCTAGAAAAAACAAAAAACTGATCATGATTTATATATAGTATCTCCTGTATAATCATCAACCATCATAGTAGGCACATTTCATTTTCAATACAAACAGTAGTGTGCAAACCAAACCTCCATTCTGGATTGTCAGCATAGCAACTAGCTTCCACTAGATCGACAATGAGACGGAGCAATTCCACGCGCTCCTCATAGCTGCCTCTACCCTGCAATAACGACAATTGTGAACCCTCGAAATATGACACACATTGCATCAAATTGCAATAGTGATGGCTTACAAGTCACTAGACATATAGCATGAGAATAACATATTAACAGTATAAATCCAGCAAATGTAACACATAACACTAATAGGGTCAGCCATTTCTCTCACCTGAATCGCTTCGGTGTCCACAGAAGGTGTGATGCCCAGGAAGTTAGCTATCTCCGCCAGGTCTGCACAATCCTAAGTCACCGTCAGCACCACGCACGATCCCAGGAATGCAAAGCACTTTAGCCTACGAAACAAAAAACTTACGTTGTATTCTGTTGTTCTCCTCGTCGCGGTCCAGACTATCCCCCTGCCAGTTCTGCTGCGTGAAGGGCGATCTGTCGCCTAGGAGCCTACGGAACGCACATCAAATGAACAAACCCTCAGTTCCGAACCGAAATTCCAAAATTGCAGGCCAAACCTAGCAGAAGATTTCGACTCCCAAATAGCAATGGTGCAGAGAAAATGCGGCGCTGGTGAGTGGGCGCGTACCGGAAGAAGAGCCACTCGAGGAGGCGGTAGCGCTCGACGCCGGCGAAGAGGAGGGACTGCGCGGGGGCGTTGGCCCGCGGGTAGGCTAGCAGGGACAGCTTCCGCTGGATCTCCTCCATCTGCTTGGACGCCATGACTGCTTCTCCCCGCTCACCGCGGCGGCCGGCCGGTGCTGCTGGTGGGGATGGTACAGATCGAACAGACGGCGACTGACCAACGAGCGAGATGGTACCAGGATTTTAATCCCCAAAATCTATTTTCCTCTCAAATCCCTTTCAAAATTTGATGGCTTCTTGTAATTGTTTAAGCTGGGTCCCACTTGTCATATTAACTCAGGCACCCACTAATTGGGCTGAAATTACTTTCTACTAGTAGATTCTACGGCCCATTGGCTTGATAGCGTGCGGGCCCAGTGGGAGCGCTCGGGGAAGAGCCGAGCGAGCGGTGCGGGGTGCGGCTCATCGTTCGCCACGACGAGTCGACGACGAACCCGATGCCGCCCCACCGCGCCGGAGGGGCCGCGGGCGGCGGCGACACGAGCGCGTTCTTCGCGGCGACGCTAGTGCTGTGGGCGGTGTCGGTAGGGTTTGAGATCGGCGTGCGGGGGCGACGTGAGCTGGCGCCTGTGGCCGCCGGCTTCGCCTTCTTCCAGGCTGCCAACGCCGCGGTCCGCGCGTCGGTGTCCCGCGACCCTCTCTTCGTCAACACCGCCGTATCCCTCCTCCACTCCTCCCTCACCTCCGCCTCCGGTATAGATTTCTCTTCCTTGCCTCCTCCAGCCCCCACCCTCCGTTCCCTACCTTTTGCTACTCGGCTGTGCATCGACTGCAAGAAACCATACGATTAAATAGGTTCCAGCATTAGATGAGTCGAGGAAAGAGGAGCGCACAGTGGATTGACACTATACAATCAAGGTGATGCTTAATGCCTGTTCCTTAGGGGAACCGGGGCAAGCGTAGATTTAAGTACAATTTGTTTTGCGGGTTGTTGCTTCCCTGGCCGTAGTGTCATTTGTGTTGGGGAACGTATCAGGTGGAAACCAACCTCTCGGTGCAAACTATGAAAACTTCACTCTGAGTCACACGATGTTGATCCAAAGGAGTGCTCATGGGAGGTGGGAGGGGTGATTTGCAAAAGTGTCTTTGCAAATCATCTCTCCCACCTCTCATGAGTTTTGCACATCACCCCTCCCATCTTCCATAAGTCTTCCCTTGGATCAACATCATGTGACTCAGATTGAAGTTTACATAGTTTGCACGGAAGGGTTGGTTTCCACATGATATGTTCCCTTTGTGTTGGTGTCAGATTTGCTGGTTGGAACTGTGCGACATTGCTCGAATGCTCAATTCATGTCCTATTCGTGTGGGATTCGCCAAATTTTGCCTGTTATGGTTTAAAATGCATATTGTGGCTCAAAAATCAAAATGCTGCCAAAGTTTGTTAAAAAAGAGTACATTTTGTTTTTGTCACATAAAACTGCTCGTCCCCTTTAGTACTGATCAAATGCATGCTCCTTTAAGCTCTATCGGATTCACTTTATGTACAGTGTACTCTTAAATTCAGGGCTGGCAAAGCTAAGTAATGTGCAAAGCCACCGGTAACAATGTTTTGGGGTATTGTTGCGAAACTTGTAAAGATGTTATGCAAAATTGGAAGCACCATCAATTGCATCATGCTTTTAAATCTTATAGGCTTGTTTTGACTTGATGCCATTGCACATGCAGTTATTTTTGTTCTTGTCAATCAATGGCGTGATAAGGGCCTCGAGAACATGTTTGAGCATGAAGAACTATTTGGTGGCAGTTGGATTGGAGCATACTCTGCTCTCTGCTTTTCTTGTGGCTACTTTGCATATGACCAATTGGATATGCTCCGTTACCGGCTGTACAGTGGATGGATTCCTGGAATTCTCATGCATCACCTGATCCTGCTCATTTGCTTTACACTAGCTCTCTATAGAAATGTAACAATCAACTACCTAATTCTCTCTCTTGTGTGCGAGGTACGTCTATCTCTTTTTATTCTTTGAAGGCATTTAAATTTTGTTGAAATTTTGTGTTATTTTGGTGCTTGAAATAAATTTATTCTTTATTGTGCCACCTTTTTGCAAGCATTAACTTTTTTTTTACTCACTTGTCATTGAAGAACAAATGCATAGTGCTTTAGCAAGGGAATGATTGTCGTAGATTTTATGAGCAATTGGCCCTAAGCTGTTTTTAAGCCTCCAAGTTGGCATCGATTGTCACAAGTATATCCTTTATCAGTAGATGGTCGTCAGGTCATATGCATTAGCCCCAGTTTTGTTGCTATGATCCTGCAAATTTTAGTAATATGCATTCTCCCCCATGTATGTTTTCTAGATTTGCCATGCGATGTAGAAATAAGGTGGTTAGTCCGTTCAGTATGACCTTGAAACTTTGAAAGCTATAATTATTTTCCCTGCCTGATCAGTCTTTCAACCATTGGTGTTTGCACTTGCATGGGCACAGTTTACTGCAATAGACTTGATTGCATGTATGGTTGCCTGCTCTAGTTTTTTTTTCCATTTTTGCAATGGATATTTTGTTAGTTCAATTATCATACAAGCTTATTCTCCATCTAGAAGAGAAAATTATTGTGGCCATTATGTCTATAAAGATCTCCAAAGATAAATAAAAATTAATCTCAGTCTCCTCTGTGTGAACTGTTTATGCTTAATAATAATGTTTCTATCAGGAGGTTTCCTTTAGCTGCAATATCTTATCTGAAGTTATATTCACAGAGCAGACAAACTGACAAAGTTTATGATTGCAGCTGCACTCCATATTTTTGCATATAAGGAAAGTGAGGCGGATGGCTGGATTTCGTGATTTCAATCGGAAAGTGGTGAAGCTGGAATGGGTACTCAACTGGACAACCTTTGTGACTGCAAGGGTGGTGTGCCATATTTTGATTACATACAAACTCATCGCTGATGCCCACAAGTTTGCTAAGGGCATTGAGCTTCCACTAGCTCTTCTTGGTATGGCAGGAATGAATCTGCTCAACATATTTTTAGGCCTCGATCTATTTAAAGCGTATGCACGAGAAAGAAATCAGCAGAGACATCAAGATTGAATGCATCTTCCCTGATGGTGTACTCTAAATTTTTAGAAGGTTATAGTTCTGTTCGTGTAAAGACAGAGAGGTATGTTTAAGTCTTGACGCTGGAGAGTAACCGATTGCGTATGTATACATCTTTATGCTATGATCTCAACCAGAAAGTGTCCGTTGGCACTTGGCAGTATGTGCATTACCACATAGACATACTATTATTATTTGTTAGGAGAATGCTAAGGTTGGACATACATGCAGCATTATACAGATTGCAAACAGAAAGAAGAAAAGGGTATCCAACCTTTTCATCTCAAAACCTCATCCAAATTACTAAAATGCCTTTGGCAACTTGTAAAATAGGCCCAGAAGGCTACGAGACATTCCTTTTTATCTTTAAACCTTATATCAGACTACTAAGGCAAAGTAAGTATCTTGCTAATTCTGAGCAAGAAAAAAAAAAGGTTCCACCGGGATTCGAACCCAGGTCGCCAGATTCAAAGTCTGCAGTGCTAACCGCTACACTACGGAACCATTTGTTGTCTGTTGTCCCTTGACAGATATTTATATGAGTAGAGGAGACTGTCAGCATATACTACCTCCTTTCTCATTTAAATGACGTTTCAGACAATCAATTAACACTACATGCAAGCCAAAATGTCTGTCTTAAACGTCATATAAATATGACCGGAGGAAGTATAACAGAACTGATTTTTTGTTGGTCTGAATCCATTTGGACTTGCTAGAATGGAATGCAGGAATATCCGACGGATCCCTTGCAATAGTTTGCTGTTCCCGAAATGGCCTGATGCATTGCGCGATTATTTCAACTCTGGGACGACAATGCAGAGGGTGAAGGGCAACATTATTTGGTGAAATTCTTCATGGTACGAGAACAAATTATTATGGCAGCTGAAGTATCAGGGTGGCTCACCTACGGCTCCACAGTTCCACACCACATAACAGGAAGGGTGCCTTTTGCAGTTGAAGCTGGAAATACAATAACAAGATCGGATTTTTAATTTTCGACTCATAACAAACGAGAGGCTAAGATGGTAGCTTGCTAGCTGCTCCATACACGAGTACACAGACCGTTGCTCTCAACACAGTGTAGTCCTCACAGTCACAGAGGTCAGCAGAGAGCACTTTCCCTTTTTCTCCGGTGACGCGTGTATCGTACCAACGGGCGCCATCAGTTCGTTCCACACGTCCCATGCCTCTCCTCCCCCACCGTACGTGCGGCCGGACAACCGCAGGAGCCGCCACCAGCAGACCAGCTGCTTGGCCCTGCCCTCGGGCGGCGCCGCAGCCATAGATTGTATTCGCGGAGACGTGGCGTCCTGGCAGCCCACCCCGCACCCTATCCTCCGCCCCCGCCGCTCGCCAATCGCCACCGCCAGTTCGCGCCACGCCAGCTTCACGCCCCTCCGCGCTTGTGATCTCGTTCATAAAGAACTGGCCACGCAGCAGCCTCGGAGCCAGACAACCACCACGACCACGCAGCAGCCGCGCATCATCACCTCTGCGTCCTGCGAGCGCACAGCTCCTTCCCGACCCTCAGCGCTTGCTTGAGCAGTTGAGCGTGTCTCTTGTGTTGTTTGTGAGGGAAGGCGCGCGCGGCGCGGCACAGATAGAATGATGGCGCAGTCCATGCTCGTGTCGACGAGCGTCAGCGGCGGCCGCGCGCTGCCATCGCTGCAGGCCGCCCGGCCGGCGGCGGCGGCGTACCCGCGGCTCGCGCTGCCGTCGTCGGTGAACAGGCACTCCAAGTCCGTCTCCGTTAAGACCCTCGCCCTATTCAACAAGTCCAAGGCCGCGCCGGCCAAGAAGGTCCGTGTGCAGTGGAGCTCTTCAGCTTGCCACACGTACACTGCGTGCTGTTCTATTTTTCTTCCGTGGGCGCACGCGTGCATGCGTGCTCCGATCCTAGTTGTAGTTTATCTTCTTATTTCTGATCCGGGTGGTGGTGATCGCCAATTTGCCATGTCCATGATGGTGTTTCTGCTACAGGTTGCTGCGCCCAAGCCCAAGGTTGAGGACGGTATCTTCGGGACGTCCGGCGGGATCGGTTTCACCAAGGAGAACGAGCTGTTCGTCGGCCGTGTTGCCATGCTTGGCTTTGCCGTGAGTACTCAACAGAAACCCATCACGCCCATGTCTTTTTGCACATGGACGGGTAGTGTGCTGTCAGGGCACCTACCTTATGGGGTAGGCCACTCAAATTTAGTACCACCTTGCTTAGGGAAGGGGGTCATGACCACTTTATAAGGGAGAGCATCCCTCTCCTACCAGTCCGGGCTTTTGGGAGGTAATAGGCCTCTTGCCTTATAAGTGAGCCGTGATGCGTATGAACGTCCGAAACTATGGTAGAGAGTTGAGCTGAATTGAGTGGATGCTAACATATGCCTGCACAATTCATGCATACACGTACGCTTATTAGGAAGGAGCTAGTAAAAGGAAGTCTTTTTTTAACGTATCTTTCACACTGGTCTCTGATATCATCAGGGAAAAATTATAATTAGGTTGCAAGAGGAACTTCCTCATGCAGCGAAGCACAGCCATACACTTCACACTCTTGTAGGATATCGCCACACACTCTGTCTGGAGTTGGCAGCTTCCATATGTGAAAGTATGTGAAAAGGAAAATATTTTTAGAGGTCAAAAAATAAAAAAAACACACACATGTACCACTACATTTTCCCAGAATAAAATAAAAACACATTTTCAAATAAAAACACATTTTCTCCACGAATAAAACGAAGATTTTATTTACACTGTTCTCGAACATGCCAGGCGTCGCTGCTCGGAGAGGCCATCACCGGGAAGGGCATCCTCGCCCAGCTGAACCTGGAGACGGGCATCCCCATCTACGAGGCGGAGCCCCTCCTCCTCTTCTTCATCCTCTTCACCCTCCTCGGCGCCATCGGCGCTCTCGGAGACCGTGGTACCTTCGTCGACGAAGTCACCGGGCTCGACAAGGCCGTCATCCAACCCGGCAAGGGCTTCCGCGGCGCCCTCGGCCTCAGCGAGGGAGGTAAAAAAAGAAAATTCAATTAATCGCCGTATACATACTGCATCACCTATGCATGCACTTCTTCACCCAGCGCCGCCGCTAGATCTGACGATTCTTCTGTTGCAATTGCAATGGACGATGCAGGGCCTCTGTTTGGGTTCACCAAGTCGAACGAGCTGTTCGTGGGGCGGCTGGCGCAGCTGGGCGTGGCCTTCTCCATCATCGGCGAGATCATCACGGGGAAGGGCGCGCTGGCGCAGCTCAACATCGAGACGGGCGTGCCCATCAACGAGATCGAGCCGCTCGTGCTCTTCAACGTCCTCTTCTTCTTCATCGCCGCCATCAACCCCGGGACCGGCAAGTTCATCATCGGCGACGACGACAAAGAGTAGATCATGCACGCGCAAGGTTTTTTTTTGTCTGTGATTGATCGATCAGTGCGTCGTCGCTGTGCGTGTGCGTCCTTTGTTGTGTACTACGCGTGAGGCATCGAAGGTAGGGTGTTGCGTTGGGTTGTATTGTAAAAACAAGAGCTTAGCTAATATCCAATGGCTGTCAGACTGTCAGTGCTCCCTTAGAGTGAGATATTGTCTAGTGCCGTTTCGAAAAATGAAGACGATGAGACATGTGTACAAGCTTCAGGGCTCAGGCCAAATATGAACACATTGAACATAACAGTAGCATCGGTACAAATCAGATCGACGTTCGGTAGTACTGAGCTGCATATATTTCTCTATGCTCTGTTAGCCGATGCCTGACATCCGTCATGGCCGCAAGGTCGAACAACCAAGTTCTGAATAATAAATAGGCTGGTTAGTATGTCATACGGGCCTTGGGCCTGCTGTGCAATTGCCTACCTTTAAGCCCAAGGAATATTATTTCAGCTAACCACCAAGGATGGGACAAACAATCACCATAAATCCAGCTCCATTTTCCTGTACCAGCCATGGACACGACGGATGCCATTACCAGTCTCCCACGGCAAGTATGCGTTCATCGCCAAGAGCACAAGACCACGCACCTACGTAACGCACAATAGGTCCTTTCACCGGCTCCACTCGTCAGTGACACCTTACAGCTTGCTATCGCTTAGTGCTGCAAATCATGTACCCCCTATCAGGGCTGAGGTACTCTCTTCAGTTCTTCAGAACCCAGTTCCAGCTCAAAGTGGGGTTCTATGGAGCCTAGACCAGCTTGTCAAACCAAAAGGAGGCCCCTGCTGAATCATGCCACTTACTTGCTAATGTATCCTGCGCTTGTTTATTGGTTCAACCAAAGACGGTGGAGAAAGACTCCTCAGAGAGCTGCATGCCAGTCTCGGTCTCTCAGACAGAATCAAATCCTGGTCGAGGAGTGATGATTGATGAGCATTTTAAAGCCCAGATTATCAGCAGGATTTGGAAAGCTACGCAACCAAAACTGTTGCTTCGCTGTTGGCTCGCTACTTCGCTAGCTATCTACCTGATGGCTTTCGACGGGCCACCAGATTCAAAAGGAGTTTTCTTTGAGGAGAGTTGGAGTATGGTGGTGGTAGATGATGGTTTGCATAGATCCCACGCCACACGCAGGGGATGAGCTATCAGCAGGGTGCCTTCCTTTTCCGTCAGGTTGGTTAAGGGACTGCTTGCTCTAATTAGCTAGCTAGCCGCGAGATTATTGGAGGAGAATATACCTAACCTGACCTACATGCATATGGAATTGGTTTTTCCCCCTCTTTCTCGACGCGAGGTGGCCGGGGTGGAGGAGACTACCTACCACGCACGGCATAGAGGGACCATGCAAAATCGCAGCGAAAACCAAACGAAGAAGAGGCCGGGGGAGAGAGACCGTTGTGCCATCGTAATCGTACTGTGGATACGCGAGTTGTTTGAGCCGTGCGCGGGGACCCCGGCCCGGCCGGCAAATCACATGGCCGCAACAATGGCGCATGCACGCCGAAACAATCAAGCCACCATTTGCTTGTGTACTCCCTCGACTAGTTAACGTAAGAGCAGTACTAATAATCAACCCGTGATTCGACAGGAAAATCGTCGCCGACAGGATTACGAGTGAATCTTTGGGCTCTTGGCAATCTGCTTTTCGCCGATCGTCGCGTGCGTCTGCGCGAGTGGCCTTTCGCCCTTTCCAGGTCGGAGAGAATATACGACCGCACTATAATATGTGACGGCGTAGCCAATTTCTATTCCGATCGACGACCAGCTGCTGAACTGAATAAAGTTCGATCTGGACGCAAAAGGTTTCAGTCTTAGACAAAACTAATGACGACGGTGGATTGGTGCGCGTCAGCATTCAGCAACCTGCAGTGCGTGCGTGTACTGCTGGCTCCGCCGCATGCTGAATGCTACGGGTTTGTACCTATTACATGTGGGTGTGTGTCACTCCAATGTCACAACGTACGATTAGCTTAATTGACACTACGCATGACTCGTCGTTGAGTATGCTGATGCTGGTGTTGCAGCATGCGTTAATCTCGCTCTGACGCTGTCCGTCACTGATCATGGCAGAGCATCCCAGCAGGTGCAGGTGCCAACAGGTACGGTGCCAGGCAGCATGCTCTCTACCGCTGGGGCTCTGCATCTTGGATTATTCCAGTGCCTTGGCCACTCCTCCGCTAGATCGCTACGCACGTGACCGGGGCAAGAGGGCAAAATGTGTTGCTTAACCAGTACTAACCACACGGATCCGCCCATGCGTTCGTGTTCCGTCGTGACCCGCGCCACGTCGGCGGCAGGTTGGTCGCAGGCTAGCTGCTGGCCCTTTCTCGCCTGTCGCTTGCGACGCTCGAGCGGGCCACATGGCGGTCTGGAAGCTAGTACCTTCACGGCCAAGAACTTCCATTTTTATTAACAACGATGATAACTCCTCCCCACTTGTGCTTGCGCATTTGGTGTTTCAAGATTCAACGTTCAAAGCATGATGACATACTCCATCAGTTCCGAATTATAAATCGTTTGACAGTTTTAACTCTAAGTTTGATCGTTCATCGTCTTATTCAACAAACTTGTGTGAATATATAGTTTAAAATAAGATATTTTGTACCATTTTTCTAATAAAATAAGTAGTCAAATTTGAGGTAAAAAAAAGTCGAACGAACTACAGTAGGAACGAAATGAAGGGAGTAATAACTAACTTCTCAAGTGCGTAGTAGTTTTTTTTTTTTAACTTCGACAACGTTACTTGATGATATCTTGGCATCTTGCCGTCATCTTCATCATGGATTCGAGTATTCAACAGCTAAACGTACACCGTCATTAGTTTGTCGTTGTGTCGTGATCATAGGATGCTGTGAGCAATAAACTGCGAGGACCGGGCAAGGAGGCTATACATGACCAAACATGTCACGTTTCTGAACTCTGATGGGCACGTACACCCGTGTGCCCATGCTGCCCGTAGCTCTCGTACCCCGACCGGGCAGGCTACACGCGTGCCTGTGTGTCCTGCCTCGTACATGTGTGAGACGCCGGTCTATATAAGCGATATAGGATGTACTGATCCGCATACAGCACAGTACGTACACAGTGGAAAACTGGAAAATTCTTCATCTATTCAATTATTTCCCCAGGGACCTCTCTGCTAGTAAAGCTTCTTGCGTTCGGGAGTAGCCGCTCTGAAATTATCTATTTGTAATTTAGAAGTGGTCTTAGATGTACAATAACTCTGCTGAAAGCTCAAGCAGAGACGTCTCTACTGCTGGCTGCTGCAGACTGATGCGTTGGTTGACAACTTATTAGATAGACATGCTGGCGACCTGGTACTCTGGTAGCACATCACCCTAATTGACACACGCAAAAATCTTCTTTGATCTCCAGTCGCTAGCCACACCTCGCCGCGCGCCCACGCACGCCACCCCCTCCATGCAAGCATACACAAAAGCCAAACCCACACGACCACATCACACACCACCCTGACAAATCTCGATCGACCTCCGAAGTCGAGTAGCGTTCCAGCACGCAGCAGCGTGGCCATACGCGCCCACAGCCCAACCGATCGATCGAGACTCGAGAGAGAGAGACGCATAAGTCGTGAGAAGCCTCGGCAGGGGCGAGGAGATATCCAGACGGTCCACGCACCACGCCCCTGCTTGCCACCATGACGCCGCGCAGGTCACGTAGCTGCACACATCAACCCCCCGGAGTCGGCAGGTCACCGGCCCCGCTCATGGCGCGCGAGCACGTACGTGTCCGTCTCCCTCGCGGTGGCGTTCGTTCCCGCTCTCCTCCCCCACGGCCCCACCCCGGGGCGCGGCCTGTGAACAAATAACAAGCCTTAACTGTCACGGACGCTGAAAGGAATTGACTGCGGCCAAAGGAAGTGCTGCGCGGCGTACCAGCCCATACGCGATTTGACACCGCGCGGTCGTGCCGTGCGTGTGTCTAGGCCTTAATTAATTACTACACGACGCCACGGGTTCGGTGCTGTGGTGTGGTGTGGTGTGGTGTGGCGGCCACGGCATTTGGCGCCCGGACATGAATAGTGTCGGCCGGCTCGCCATCAGCCAGGAGGCAGTGCCAGTACGGGAAACAAAGCCGCCGCGCGCCGCCTAATTACCTTTAATTAGCTACCGGGGTGATCATGGCGGGGGTACACGCGCGCTCACATGGCGCGCCGGACAAGCAAGAGGCCGCCAGGCCGGGAGCGGCGGCCGGCTCCGGTGCATGCATGATTTGTCCGGCGCCCATGTTTTCCGGGGACGGGAACAGACGGGAAAGGGAGAGGCTGTACGTACGTGGCGGCCGCAGTAATCGACTCCCCTTTTATTATTTCTTCTTTGATCGTCCTTCGTCGTCGCTGCTGGGATCGATGTGGGATGGCGTCGCCGTCTTCTCCAATTCGTCCCCTGTAAAGCTCTCACGCGCTCTCAGTCGGGGTTGAACTTATGGTTTGGTTCACGAATCATGTCATGATGTATCGAAATCAAAACTAGTATTTTGAGGATAACGGCATATTCAATTCAAGGCAATAATTGCGCTTAGTTTATTAGTTGATGAGATTGTTAAAGCACCACACCCCGTGATGGTATAATATGTACTAGCCATGCTTATCCAAGTTTGTTATAGTGGAAAAACTAAGACAAATAATCCGCGATCCAACCCCATGCATGCATGGGAGCTTGAAAGTTCTTGAATGGTTTGTGGGCTTGACGGCTTCACGGGGCACTTCTTCCGCAAGTGCTGGCAGTGCGACACGACATTGGGGCTGCTATAAATTCGATCTACGAGCTACGCTGCCACGATCTGAACCTAATCAACAAGACCAACATCATCTTGCTGCCCAAAAAGGAGGGAGCGGAGGACAATCGCGACTTCAGACCAATTAGCCTCATACACGCCATCATCACAAAGGTTCTTGCGCTGCGGCTAGCACCGCTAATGCACCAGCTCATTTTTGCATGCCAAAGTGCCTTCATCAAGAAGAGGAGCATCCACGACAACTACCTGTATGTGCACAATCTCACAAGAAGGTTCCATAGAACCAAAACACCGGCTCTGCTCCTCAAGCTCGACATCTCCAAGGCATTCTACTCCATAAGATGGGACTACCTCCTCTCTCTGATGGGACACAGAGGATTCCCAACGAGATGGATCAATTGGGTCACGACGCTTCTCTCAACTTCTACCTCAAGCGTCATGCTCAACGGGGTGCCGCTGCAGCCGATCCAGCATGGAAGGGGACTTCGGCAGGGAGGTCCTCTTTCCCCGCTCCTCTTCATTCTGGCCATTGATCCTCTGACCCGACTGCTGCAAATGGCAACGGACAGAGGCCAAGTTAAACGGCCGTGCAGCCAGATTTAGGATCTCCATGTATGCGGATGATGCGGTCATTTTCCTTAAGCCGACGATCAAAGACGTAACTAACCTAAAGCTTTTGCTCGAGAATTTTGGTTTAGTTACGGGCCTCCCAACTAACCTCCAAAAGACACGTCTCGGCGATCAGTTGCGGCGGCATTGATCTCAATGAGCTATTAGCCAGGCTGCCGGTGGCCGGCACTCACTTCCTTATCAAATATCTTGGCCGCTCTCGACAAAAAGGTTGCGCAGGGTGGACTTCCAACCCCAAGTTGACAAGGCTGCTGGACGACTGTCTACGTGGTACGGAAGAAACCTCACTCAAGTAGGAAGGGTTTATCTCACCAAAGCGGTCCTATCCTCGCAACCGGTGTACCTTCTCAGATGATCAAACCACCGAAGGAAGTCCTAGACAAGATCCACAGATGCTTCCTCTGGGCAGGAGACAAAACGATTTCGGTTGGCAAATGCAAGGTAAAATGGACCAAGACAACTTTGTCGAAAGAGTAAGACGGTCAGGCGTTCTCGATCTGAATAAGTTCACAATAGCCCTACGGTTGCGCTGGTTACGGCACGAATGGGCTTCCCCAGATAAGTCGTGGATTGGTATGGAGGTACCATGCACGGATAACGAAAAATGACTTTTCACAAGCTGCACCACCATCACTTTGGGGGATGGGATGAAAGCGGATTTTTGGAACTCCGCATGGCTGCATGGACAATGCCCATGGGATATAGCCCCCTGCTCTTCAACAATATGAGGCGCAAAAAATGCTCGGTAGTGGAAGCCTTACGGGACAACGCGTGGATCCACGACCTCAACTATCGGACGAGATTCACAACGACGCACCTGTTACAATTCGTGGTATTGTGGAATCTTGTCGCGCCTACGGAACTAATCCCGCAAGCCTACGGAACTAATCCCGCAACAGGAAGATACCACTGTCTGGAACCTAACACGACATGGCACCTACACGACAGCGTCTGCCTATAAGGCCCAGTTCATCGGCTTCACAAAGATCCCGAAGATGGTGACAATCTGGGAAACATGAGCACCCCAAAATGCAAATTCTTCGTATGGCCCTACAAAATAAGGTGTGGACATCTGACAGGTTGGCGCGCAGAGAGTGGGACTACAGCCCCACATGCCCGTTTTGCCACACGACGATGGATACAACACATCACCTGGTCTCTGAATGTCGCTACACGCGACGAGTTTGGGTCGTTGTTGCTTGCTGGACCGGCCAGAGGAACCTACACCCAGCTGAATGGCCACAAAGCGAGACAGTGATTCAATGGTGGTCTAACCTTACTGCGGCATCGGATATTCCACGCAAAGTGACGCGCTCCATCACCTTACTCATTCTATGGGAGATTTGGATCGAGAGGAATGACAGGGTCTTTAACCGACACGAGTCGTCGGTCCCGACCATTGTGACCAAGATAAAAAAAAGAGGTGTCGGCCTGGATAGCTGCAGGAGCGAAGAGTCTTTCGACCCTAACTGCGCGAGTGTAAATTTTTCAGTTTTGTTCTAGCCAGGTCCCGACCTGTAACTCTATTCTTTATCAATGAAATAGACACACTCCGTGCCCATTATTCAAAAAAAAGAGAGAGAGAATGGTTTGCCAGTCCCCTGTGAACCGCCGAATACCTAAACCTAGCTCCAGAATTCTTTCTTCTTATGAAAGTTAAGTTATATAGTTCCAGAATTCCAGTGTAATAAACACAACTTGAGCCTGTACGTTTGACTGGTGGCTGGTGCTGATTTGTTCTGAGAGAAAAGTACTGTTGACTGGTTGCTGGTTTGTTCTGAGAGAAAAGTACTGCTGGCTGGTGGCTGATAAGCCAGACGAACATGGCGAATGTATGATCCGTGCTAGACTCTTTACCCCAATTTGTACACAATACCAGTTGTCACATGGGGATTAAATTACGAATTTAAGTGACATGTTGGAGCTTAGAAATACCAGGAAACCCTTTTTACACAAATCTCAGATTAAAGAACTGAATTATGAAAGGCTGTAAAGAGACTTTCTCCGAGTCTGAATTCTGAAAGGTTGTTTTCGTGATCAAAAGGACCGGAACCCCAATTCAGCGAAACGGAATTTTACACGTCGGATTCGACGGCGAACCGAAGCCAGCCAGGCCCACGCGCGCCCGGCGCGGGACACGGACACCGACGCGCGGGGCCCACCCGACGTCCGCTCCTCCCCGTCCCCCTTGGCACCTTCCATTCCCCTCCGGTCTCCCCTCCCCTTCCGCTCTCACGCTGGCACGGCTTACCCGTCACGCTGCGCTCCTACCATCACCACCGCCACCACTATATAATCCCCGATCGCCTCGCGCACACGCACACCGACCCGCCGGCCGACGAGGCGCAACCGCGCAACGCAACGCAAACCCACCCGCGCCGCCGCCTGCGCCGTCGCGCCGTACCGGCCCTCTCCTCCCTCCTCTCAGGTGCGATCAGGCTACGGCCGCCTTGGACCCCCCCGCGGGCTGCGCCTCCGGACCGTGCTTGCTCAGGCCCGAGGGGGACGCGCGGGGCACGCGGCGGCGGCGGCTAGCCCGTGCGGCGGGGAGCGGAGGCGGAGGCGGAGGCGGAGGCGGTAGATATGGAGAAGTACGAGGCGGTGCGGGACATCGGGTCGGGGAACTTCGGGGTGGCGCGGCTGATGCGCAACCGTGAGACCCGGGAGCTCGTCGCCGTCAAGTGCATCGAGCGTGGACACCGGGTTGGTTGTTTTTCTAACTTTTTGTTACGGTTTGTTCGGCTTGGTGATGGATTAATTCTGGGTGGATTGCGACGGGGTTCTAATTTTGTTGGTTTGGGGGATCTGAATTGTGCAGATTGACGAGAATGTGTACAGAGAGATCATCAACCACCGCTCTCTGCGCCACCCCAACATCATTCGCTTCAAGGAGGTTCGTCGATGTGGAGACCGAAACATTAAATTGCTCTCTCGATAATTAAGCTTCGCCTTTTTTATATATATACTACATACAGGTTGTATGGTTCTATTTTAGTTGGAGAGGCTCCAAAGGGTAGCGGATCAAGGATTTTTTGAAAATACATTTTGTAGTTAGTTCGAGACGTTGTTGATTCCTCTTAACTGCATGTAGTGGGGGGAATCTTTTGATTGGTGCTGTTTAATTAGGTGCCAACTTTTGCTACTTTCCTCGGTCCTTTGTCCCTTCCTTTTTGGCTATTCCCCTTGCATTTCTTACGAATTAGGTATGCATTTTAATGTCAGGGATGCATGCGCTTTAGGTACTAGTTCGAAACTGTAAAGTGCCAAGTTTTCTGTTTATATTGTCGTGAAGTTTTAAATGGATGAAGAAATTAGATTGTGCCTTTGCATTGTTAGCTTCAGCAGTATATTTTCTTCACATATTTTTCTGAATCACATGGTATTAATTTTTTGGGGTAAAAATTCCGCAGGTGATACTTACACCAACACATCTTATGATAGTGATGGAGTTCGCAGCAGGCGGAGAGCTCTTCGATAGAATCTGTGATCGTGGGCGGTTCAGTGAGGATGAGGTCCCGGAATTTGTTCCCGAGCTTATGTTAATCTTTTAATGAAAGAGTAATACTCAATTCGTTTTCTTCTTAATGCAGGCCCGATATTTCTTTCAGCAGTTGATCTGTGGTGTGAGCTACTGCCATTACATGGTACAAAACACAAACAAAATATTTTCTTGTTCATTCTACAAACAAAACCCCATCCTACCTTTTAAAGAACAAGACTCGTCTGTGTGTGCTTAGTAGAGTTGCTGTTTTTTGTTAGCGTGAAAACTGTACTTGAGAGAGCTTTATTGACTAGACAGGGTTATTACAATTGCCATCAATTAGGTTCAGAACGCACACAGGTGCCTCACCTAACCAAACTGCTGTGTGAAAACTGTACTTTGATGTACAAGCTTCATATCTATTTTATTATTTCCCATGATTTAATTCTGAGGGTGAAATTCTCAAAAACCAGCAAATATGCCATCGTGATTTGAAGCTGGAGAATGTTCTCTTGGATGGTAGCCCAGCTCCACGGCTCAAGATATGTGATTTTGGCTATTCCAAGGTTTTTGCTGGAGCCATGCTTTATGTTTTCATCCTGAACTTATTGACATTTCTATAAATTCTCATTAATCATGTTTTTGCCGTGTCTGGAACAGTCATCGGTGTTGCATTCAAGACCCAAATCAGCAGTGGGAACACCAGCGTATATTGCACCTGAGGTACTATCCCGTCGTGAGTATGATGGAAAGGTGAGATTATCTCCCCCTTGTTTCTTTTCGTAAACTACATGATTTTGTTCGTTCCATACCTTTGGTAGCTATTCTGTTAGGTCACTTTCAATATTTATCTAGGGTATTATCTACCGTTTTGTGCATCCTTTTTCCTTGTTCATATATGAAATATTAAGATGCAAGTTGAACATGAAAAATCTGTCGAAGATTTGGAGTGTTTAGCACAACATTACTGATTCACCTAGCTTTTCTTGGTGCATAAATTAAACGATAGTAATCAGACTAGCTTCCCCATAACAACCACATAGTGGGTGCAATTGTCCATGATTGTGATGTTACATGCTTACCTTCTCAATGTAATGAAAAGCCAGGTTGAATGATCAATCATTCTGAAATAAAAGTTGCTCTTTCAAAAATTATGGAATTTTCCAGGGAAGGATCCTAGGAAATATCTGATCCTCGGGATTATCTGTCAAATCATAATAAGTAGCTATCTTCTCTGGCCAAACCAAATCAGTCATTTATGATGATGAACTAAAATAAGCTGTAAAATTCTAGGGCATGTGCCAAACCTCTTTGTTGCTGTCTTGCTGACATGCTGTTGGTGGACAGTCTTGTTTGGCTACTAGATGAACGTTGCAACTATTCTTTGACAGTGCATTTCATTGTTAGCTGTAGTCCCAACTCCCAAGTACTGAAACAACGAAGTATCTGAAATTCGATAAATGTTTCTGATTTGGATGAGGAGTCATTGTCAGCATGAGGTGCTGGAACATCTTCTGTTTAGTTTGTTGAGGTAATATGTACCCAAGGGATGTTGACATCAGAAAAGTTGAGTGGAGCTGTTTGATGACAGATCATCCATCCATAAAAAAGGTTCTTATCCTACAGATTCTCCATGTTTGTATGAAAGGTTCTTAGCCTTTGTACTGGTTATGGACGGATTCATCTTCTTGTCTACAACATTATCATGGATATTGATATATAGATTCTAATAGATTCATTGCAGGTTGTATTTTTCGTCTTGCATGTTTTCCCCTGGAAACTGAGTAATACGTGTATCTTTTGTTGAGTCTACCCAAGGTTGGCTATATATTGTTGGCCCAATAGACATACGCATCACACAATCTGAGCGCTACACAAGAACTTGTAGAAAATGCGTCTTGTGGGTTTCATGTATAAATCAATAAAGAATAATAATACTACAAGATTTGCATATTTTGTTAAGTTTGATGGCTTGACATGAAGATTCATTATGTCAGAAATTTTAGCTGCACGGACTTCCTTTTAAATTTTTTGTTATAGAAAGTTCATACCTGCACAACTAGTTGGCCAATCATTGGGCTTCATATATATGCCATATCGCTAACAAGATTGTCAACCCTTTTTACATTTTGATGGTTCTCTGATTTCCTTCTTGAACACGATATGCCCATGGAGTGCCTATCTGTTTCCTCTTGTTTTCTTTTTTGAGAACTGTTTCCTCTTGTTTCTTATTAATAGTGTTTTGTGTGTAATGTGTTTAGGGTTAAAGTCTTTATGGTTTGTACTGATGTGGTTTACCCCAACTCACCAGGAACCCCGAGACTGGTCTACATATTTTTTTATTTCTAATTCAACAGAACAAAATTGCACCACATGAAAGTCACCCAGACATTCAAACATCAGTTTCACCTCAGACTCATGTAGGATTACTGAATTTGAAACTTTGTCAGTTTAGCACAAAACATAAACTGCAGTAAGCTGCATCAAGCCAAGTAACATATTATATTTCCTTCATTTAATTTCATTCTGAAAATCTAACCCCTAACCTGGTGATTCACTCTATCCTAAAAGAGTTAGTTAATATTTATCTAACAGAGTATTATCCAGCTCTCCTCATTGATGGCAGTGGTACTTTGTTCATGTAGCTTGCAGATGTATGGTCCTGTGGGGTGACTCTTTACGTCATGCTTGTGGGAGCATACCCATTTGAAGACCCAGATGACCCCAAGAACATACGCAAGACTATTCAGGTGACAGGCTATAGTAAATGTTATAGATATTACCATCCAATGTCTGCTAGCATTTCCCTTTCTCCACATCACTTTACCCTCATTCCAGTCACTTTTGACCTGCAGCAAATAATGCAAGTGCAATACGATATACCAGATTATGTCCACATATCTACGGAATGCAAGCAACTTATTGCACGTATCTTTGTTGCCAATCCAATGAGGGTAATTATCTCAAGATGTACATTACTCTCATGATACGTCTCAATACAAGTGATATAGCATGTACTGCTGTAATGTTGTCGATTTTTATGCCATGCACATTTTTACAACTATTTCAGAGAATCACAATGAAGGAAATAAAGAGCCATCCATGGTTCCTAAAGAACCTGCCACGGGAACTCACTGAGACGGCACAAGCCATGTACTACAGGAGAGATAACAGAATACCTTCTTATTCAGATCAAACATCAGAAGAAATCATGAAGATTGTCCAAGATGCAAGGACCATGCTGAAATCATCCAGACCAGGTTACGTGTCGAGCACAGAGTGTTCAGATGAGGAAGAAGAGAAGGAAGAGGAAAACAGACAAGAGGAGAAAGAGGAAGAAGATGAATACGAATACGATAGGAGGGTCAAGGAGGTCCATGCAAGCGGAGAACTCCGGATGGATGCTCTACGCATACGATAACTGGGTTATTGCGGATCAGAAGGATTCAGTGGGATGTATGCAATTTTGACCGCAGAATTTCTTCTGTTTGGTCGCCCCCCCTGTAACATAATTTACTTGATACCCTGAGAGTATGCGACAAACTACAATGTTTTATATATGTCAAACCTGTGAATATGAACTATGAGAGCGGATGCTGTCTGTCTGCATTATACAGTTCGCTAGGTCCCAGTCTGATACTCAGTGCATGTTGAAGGGAGATCGACGCTATCTGCAACCACCTGAACATCCAACATAGGTATGGGAGCCAACAAGCTGTGGTTGATCGGTTTGGATTTTTTTTTTTTGAAAAAAAGAACTGTGGGACACATTCTGTCATCAGTCATGCATCAGGAAAAAAATCAATGTAAGAAACTCTTAGCAGTAGTCCAGGGACGACACAGAGTTTCCATTACTGCAAGATCGCAACATAAACTTTCAGGTATTACCACCATGTGGTTCTAAAAAATTGTAGTCATCAACACTGCCAATATCTAGGTGCCTGATGACAATAATCTGGTAGAAAGCATGCATAATGGAGATATTCCTATTTCATTGTGCCAGTGATATAATCCTTTAAATGAAAAAACAAACAATAGCAGGACCAACCAAATGTAGCCTCAACAAGTCAACAGTGCATGCTGTGTGTCCTATAACGTCAACTCTGCGATTGAAATTTGATAATTAATGTGCAATTCAAGGGATCACAAGTTACCTCTGCCGAACTGCTTCATTGTACCATTTGCTACAACAAAAAGTCCAAGGCCGGACATGGAACTGGTTATGCGAGATCAATTGAATGCTACAAATTAACATGTACTGATGTACAGAACTAATGATTTGATCAGGACTGTACATTATGTTTGCCCGGTTATCATTTCAATTAGCATGGGTTAGCATTAGAATATATACTTACACAAAAAGTGAGATGCTCTTGAAAATTAGTCACCTTTAGAGATGACAACGAAGACATCATCTAGTGACCACTTCCTAATCTCAGATTTATGTTCTGGGTTAATGATAGCCTGGTCAGTGTTAGCAAGGCGATACCCAATCACAATCTCCTCTCTCTCACGAGCCCTAACCATTATATCAAAAAAACTCAGTTCCTCTTGCTCGTACAGGTAAAATTCAGCAGATCGAATGCACATCTCGTTGCCCTGTATCATGCAAAGATTAAAAAAAATAAGGTGCAAGACATGGCAAGCTAGGTAGTCAACAGATAGAGGATGATGCATTTTAGAAAGTACCTCCTCAGCGAAAAGTTCTTCAAGAACTCTGTTTATTTGCTTGTCTTCCGCTACCATTGCCAGTGCCATACTTACAAGTTCATTTGACAAAACATAGTCGCTAATTTTGGAGACAGATACGAGATTTCTTGTTCTGGAGTCCAGTATTTCGCTGATGATTATAGATTTGTCTGATGCATGCTGCATTTCTCGAATCCAGGAGCTGTGACAGAAGCCATTGTAGCGGTGAGGTGATTTCAGCTCCTTGGATGGGAGACGTTTAGACTGTAGAAGAAGGCACACATCAATAATGCAGAAGTCATTCATTTAAACACTGTGTATGTTATAATACCAGGCTGCTTTATAACCACCTGAATTTCACGAATTAGAAGAAGTGTAGCCAAAGAACGTGAATCAGAATGTACGATGGAGTCCTCCACCGACTCATCTGCAAGAATTAAAATCTGTTGTTTCAAAGTTAGCATTGTAGATCCTTCTGTGGAGGTAAATTAGCAATTAGGGAAATATAATCACAGCATGAATATGGTAGTGAACGAAGATCTAAACATGTATTACACAGACTATTTCACGCAATTGTGAACACAAGATTATATGGGGGGTTGAAGCTTCTACCGGAATATGATAATAACAGATCATTCAAATATGTTATGATCTCACTGTCGATTCATCAATTATTTATTTTCTTCAACTAAGATTTTTCAAAATGTCTCTAAAAAGAAGCAATCGTACTCACCGAGTCAAATGTCTCCAGAGGCAAGCTTTCCAAGTGCCGCCTGATGACAGCATTCCCTTCTTTATGTACAAGTTTAATGTTTGTTAACCCACATATATCCAAACCACCATCAGTCAGTTTTATCTCCCTCTCTTTCTCTGGTACCTCATTGAACATCCATAATTCTGAACCTGGAGCAAGAAATGCTTCCAAAACCTAAATAAAAACATTGAGTTCATTAAAAATATAATTTATCAAGCATCAGTCAGAGAAACTAGTTCAGTAAAGTTACCATTATCATATCATGGATGTCACGGCGCCAACCACAGAATAAAATCTTCTCTGGGTATTTGGGAGGGGTCGGTATGTTAGGCAGGAAACCCTTATTTACCTGAATATATAGATCACATCTATGAGGTAAAACTCAAGGTGAAAGAACAAAAGTTGCACATTAGTCAATGCATGAAAGCAACTATCGCTGAACCTTAAGTAGAAGTGAGGAAAATCACCTCTGGTAATGGGGCAGGAGCATAAGTATCGTCATCTTCTGCAATGACAAGGACCTCATCACCTTCTCTTAAAACATATTCATCATCAGGATTCATTAAGATATTTCCGGCTTTTGAAGCAACTTTGACTCCACAGGGTACAGCATCAGGAAATGAGATCAACACATCCCCAAACCTCATGCCATCCAATTCTGGCCATCTTTTAATATAAAACTCTGCATTTTCAAATCCCAATATATCTTCCCATATCTGCAAACGTGATTGATGGGCTAATATTTTGAGTGTGGTAATCCATAACTCCAGACCGAGGGGGAAAAATCAGGGCCAAATAAAATTTGGTTCACCATGGTAGCTTCAAATTTCAATCACATAATAAGTGAACAATCAAACAGCTACCAAGCTTCATGTATTTGGATTATAACAAAAAAAGTCAAATACTTCCTCCGTCCCAAATTGTTGGTCTCTTTAGCATTTCTAGATTTATAACCATGTGAGATGAGTAAATGTGAGAGGGATTAGATGATCATAGCTAAAAGTGGCAAATAGTTAAATGTCCCCTTACAATGTATCTAGACATAAGTGTATATTTAGGTGCATAGCAAAATCTATGAATCTAAAAATGCCGAAATGGCCTACAATTTGAAATGGAGGGAGTAGCTAACAGCTGTAATGCATCTGGGTAATGCCTTTGATATTACGAGTTGAGAAATTTTATACATGTAAATCCGTAGCAACTACAATGTGTAGTCATTGTTATACATGTCTATTTGTGTAATGAGAAGTACCATACAGAAATCCCAAAATACAACGATTCAAGTAAAATTATAGGGGTTAATATTGTTCACTATACAACCAGAATAACATTGAGATGTACCTGTGCTAGGCCAGGTTGGAGTGCACACTGTATCATCAAACGTCCAATCACATCATGAGCAACAACTGTTTCAATTAGTTCACCTCCAACCAGTTTCACCAAGGGTTCATTGTCAAGATCACTCATCTCTACAACAACATGGCCTCTTAGACCCTCCTTGACTCCAGTCAGACTCAGCACCACTCGCAAAGCTCGTGCATCACTCTATGGGACACAAAATGTGAGCATATGGAATTCTATGATAAGGTCAACAAATATAAAATGTATGTAAAACAAAACTACTAACTTGGTCTGCATTTTCGTCAGATGCTAAAACAATAATAGCACGTGCTTTAGAAACAGAAACCTGCCAAAAAAATTTGTGGTCTGCTATTAAGATGAAATCATCAAAAGAAATACTGGCATGGTACATCTACCAGGGACAACAAGATGAGAAGTTCTTAAGCTTCTACCTTTTTCAAATCTGCAAGAATTAGAGGACTGCCACTCCTACATATAACAGATGTTCCCATGAAGTCAAATTCCAGCTTTGCTATGTCCATCTCCATCTCTTCCTTGTCTCTTTCTGCCAGAACAACAACTACACCACCACCAATACTCTTATTTGCTATAGCTAGCTGCTTCAGAAGGGATCCCTGGTCCACATTACAGATATCATAAGCTAAATTATTCAATTTTATTATTGTTGATAAAAATATAATTTGGTTTTTGCTGCATAACTTCTCCCATTGATATTTGAGGATAAAGTACAAAATATGAATTGCATATTTATCTGATGGTACACGTTTTTTTTACATACAAAAGCAGTTTTTTATCAGAATATTACCAGCTTGTCACTCCATCCAAGGATTAGTATATGGTTGATCTCTATCACCTCACTTTTCCCCTTACGCCAAGAATCCACCTTCTCTGATATTGCATCTGACACAAGCCCAAGCATTGTGGCAAACACCAGCATGCCCCCGGAGCTAATTGACACAGACACAATTCTTGGCCCCAGGCCAACCTGATCGGCATGGTTTCCAGAATCTGCCACAAAAGTCCATGAAAGCCAAAGAGCCTCGAGGAATCCACTGCCACTAACAACGTACAGTGCAATCCCACCCGAAGCAATGAGAATGATGGTGGCTAATAGGAGGGCAAGAAGCTTTGCATATGGGTGTCCTGAGAAGAACACATCAACTTTATAGGCAATCCTCTTCTTGAGAGGCACTTCTTCTTCGCTGCCTCTCGCCCTCATGGAATTTGTTTGTCTCCGTCGGACCTGATCAATGTACTTAAACAGGAATAGCGGAACTGCAAGTGCAAAGATGGAGCTAGATGGAGCTAAATTCCAATTCCCCGAGTTGATAAAAGCAGAGCCATGGTCCCTGTTCCAAGACACCTTCTCAGTACCCTCCCGACCCCCAGCATTACCGTCACTGCATGATCTGATCTTTTCCTGGCAAAATGTTGAGGATTCCTAAATTGTTAGCGGACTGAACTCTGATGCAAATCAGCTGACCAGGACAAACCACACAGATCAAAGAGATAACCTGAAGTCCCATAACTTTGACCCATTGCCAAATAGCAAGGGTACAGCTTGTAAAAGTTATGACCAGCAGCTGCAGTAACTCAAGAGGAATCAGTCGTGAAAGTTACGATCAGCTTTTATGGCAGAGGCATGCTACACAGCTGCAGCGAACTTGACTTACGAGCGGGAGATACGGGGAGAGATCAAATCGCGGAGCGCGTGGGGGTGGAAGTGGAGGCGGCAGGGGCCTCCGCTCCTCGAGCAGCGCCGAGCGCTTCACCACGGAGGCCAAGCTCCTCTCCTCCTCCCTCTGCGAGACCGCCACCCTCGGCGGCACGGTGGGAGTGGGATTAGCGCTCGGGCGGTCGGCACTCGTCGGGGTCTGCTGCTGATGTCGTGGCGGCCGCGGCCGCGAGGCGTGCGGCCCGAGGAACGAGGGGTAGCACCAGTCGCGGTCCAGCACCCCGCCGTTGGACGCCGCGTAGGAGGGGTCGTCCACGGCAACGGTGAGCCGCCGCGGCGCTGGGGACGCCCCCGCCGCTGACGCCGGAGGCGGAGGAAGCGGCGCCGTGGAGGATCGGCGGACGAATATGCTGTCCCTTACACCACCACCTCCGCCTCCTACCCTCTCAGCTGCCCATATGGACGCCGCGGCGGAGCCGGAGATGGTGCGCGACTTGGTGAGCTGCGGCCGCGATGGGCGCGGTTCAGGGCTCGCCCCGCCGCCGGCCCGCGGACCAGGGCTCGGGCTCGCCGCCTCTCCCCCGTCGCTCTCCGCCATTAGCAGCGAGCTCAAGCTCCTCCCCTCCTCTCCTCCTCCGGCGCCCGCCTGGTAATAATAAACCACTCCCAAATGGTCCGTTAACCATGTGATTACTTGTCCGCTCCACTAACCCAACCCCCACCCGCGACTCTGACTCGCGGGCCACCTGCCATTCGACCCACCTGTCAGAGGCACACGCGGCGCGATTGCGAGCAGCTTCTTTGGCCGGTTGGCCCGTAGCTAATGGAGGCACGCAACTGTAACTGTTGCTGCGGAAGTGCGGAGAGCAAGCGGGAAGGAAGCAGGAGGCACGGAGGCGGCGGCGATCGCGCACGGGAGTCACGTGCGGCGCGCGTGAGTGGCCGCAAAGGCAGCCGATCGCTCGCTGCTGGGTCGCCCTCGCCCGTGCGGGATATTTAATCTTTTGCCACCCTAAGAAACGCCGCTCCTTCATATAGGACTTTTAGAATGACTTCTACATTTTTGCCACTGTCATTCGTTCAAGGCAACACATTTGCCACTTTTGCTGACGTGTCACGCCACCTCACCTATGCCAGCGTGGATTAGGATGGGAAAAGACTATAATGTCCCTGCCTTATCCTTCTCATCTTCCATTCTTCTCTCTTTCCATCTTTCCACCAGTGCCATGTGGGACCCACTTGCAAATGTCATCTTCAACCTCTCCTCACCTCTCTCCTCGGCGCATACCGCACAAGCTTGGGGCAATTATGGCCGGCGCTCCCCTTGTGCGGGTCGCTGCCTCCTTGGACTGCCTCGACGGCAATCGCTGTGGCCGCCCCCTCCCTCCTCTCGAGCTCCGGCGGTGGAGGCAACCTTGCCCCCAGGCTCACCGCGCCGCCCAGCCCAGCCCCCTCCCTCCCCACAAGCTCCGGCGGCGGCGGTGGCCATGGGGGCGTCGCGGGGGAAGGGCGCCGCCGGCCATGGGGGCCGTCGCGGCCATCCCGAGGAAGACGCGGCGTCCTGCTTGGGAGGAGCGGCTGCAATGGCGGCGCCGCCGGAGATGAGGGTGACGGTGAGGTCGGCGCTGCCTTTCTCGACGCCGGTGAGGAGGCGCATCATGTGCTGGCGCGGCGGGGGCCCATGGAACCACCACTCGAGGTCCGGCGCCAGTAGCTCCTGCGCCCGGCGCGCGTCGGAAGCGGTTGCGCTGCTCCTCCGACTCCTCCCCCGCGAGGGCGGCCAGCTCCGCCGTCTCCTGCGGGCGAGGAGGCGCCGCTCCCTGACCCTGGTGGTGGGTCGCCAGCTCCAGACGTGAGCCCCGCGCAGGCTCCTCGAGGCCGCCCTGCCCTGCAACAGAAAAGGCACTACTCGACGGGGAAGAGCTAGCGGACGTGATGCGCGGCGGCTGCGGCTCCATGGGACCTCGCCGGATTTTGGCGAGAGGTTGGAGATGGGCCTGAGCCTGACATGCGGGCCTCGAGGCAAAGGATAAGGGGAGGGTATTTGGGTCATTTCACGTGTCGGGTCCACGCTGGATGGGGGAGGTGGCTTGCCACGTCAGCAAAAATGGCAATTTTGTTGCCTCGTGCGAACGAGGGTGGCAAATATGTAGAAGCCAAACTAAAAGTCCCATTTGAAGGAGCGGTGTTTCTTAGCGTGGCAAAAGATTAAATATCCCCGCCCGTGCTGCCTGCCCCACCGGGCCAATTGGCCCTACCGGTCTATCTCCACAGTGCCCGTGGGGCCCGTGGGGCAGCTGACGAGATCTTCGCGCCGCTGCTGTAGGGGGGCGGCGGGCGACGCCGACGCGACCGCGGTGGCGGGAGGCGAGCAATGTGCGAGGCATGTGGCGGCCGCGGCGGGTCGGGCGATCGGAGCCGTCGGCCGCTGCACTCGCCGGTGAAGGAATCGGATCTGCGCCGTCCGCGGCATAGGATGCTGCCACTGGGCACTCGCAATGGCTAGCCTACAGTGGGTGAAGCGCGCCTCGCTGCTAACCGCTCCAACTAGAGATAGATAAATCTACGCGCGCGGCAGCAGGGGATGGCCTGAACCTGATGGGTGTTGGGTGCCGGCCATGTGCTCATGCATCGTGTGATGATGGTTTGGTTCAGAGAGGAGATCTTTCCATAATCGTTTTGTTTATTGGAAGTTATATGCCCTTTTCCGTTGCGGGGAGCAGCAGGCAGCTCGTGTGGCAACTGACACAAGAGTGACAGACCAATGTAGACTGTAGTCTGTGGAGAATGAGAATCGTCACACGGTATTTTTTTTATTATGGCTCTGAACCTCTGATATAGCTAGTTTATAACACGTCAACAGATCTAGAAACTTGAAATTTCCCTTAAAGATCAGACACTCTCTTTTTCCATTAAACTACTCTGTAAATAAAATGTTAAATCAGACCAATCTTAAATACGGTGACCCAATCTAACGTATGCTAACATATGTCATGTTTTTTTACAGATCCATGTACTCTCTGTTTTCGTTTTTTACACGGAACGACCAGCCATAGAGGGTGTTTGTTCATAGCATTAATTGTTCTCTCTCCCTCTCCTTTTCTCTCCTCTCCCGTGGTAATTAATGAGGAAAGAGAGACATTTTAGTCACCTTTAGTGACACCTCTGACTAGAGAGTAGACTAATTTCAATCACCTTACTCCCTGGTGTTTAGAAGCGACAGAAATTTCCGGAATTACACATATGCCCTTGGTTTACGATTCGAACCCTGGAAAGAAGTAAAACGTTGCAATGCGGCCCTTGGGCGGCCTGTACCTCACCGGCGGCGGAAAATTGGTGGCCGGCGACGGCCGGGCTTGGCCGGAGGAGGTGTCCCAGGCTTCTACGGACCTTGCCAAAGGGTTGTAGGGCGGCGGCCGGACCGGGAGCAGCCTCGCCGGGGCTTGCACCGGCGCGGCTCGATCCTGCCCGCAGCAGCCGTGCCTGGGCGGCGACGGCGCCGTCCGGAGCTCCGGCGACGGTGCGGTGGTGTTTGAGGGAGGAGCAGGGAAGGACCGGGACGAGTAGATGGAGATGGCAAGCTCGCGGTGGCCGTCCCCGGCAGTGGTGGTCCAGGTAGCGGCGGCATAGAGCACTGGCGGCCGGCGGACTGGCGAAACACGGCGGCGTGCGGAAAAGAGGTGATGCCGGCTCGGCTGTGCTTAAAATAGGCGACGACGCACGCGATGAAGTCGAGGGCGATGAGTCTGGCGCGTGCGCAGCCAGCTGGGGCTTGCATGCGCGCGGATACCGCGGCTGCGGCGTGCGCCGGCGCGTGGCCCTGCTGGGCCCGCGGCCAGGCCGTGCACCTGTCCTAGGCGCGGCGCACAGCAGATGGACGAGGCGGAGGGTCCACGGCGCGAGCGGTCCAGCGCGGAGACGCCGAGGCGTCCGTACGCCGGCGCAAGGCGGGGTCGACGCGTGGCACACGGGCGTGCGCGCGCGCGTTTAGACTGACTTCGGCTAATGAGGTATATCTAAACATCCCCCATAATCACGTGGGAGGAGGAAAGCAAAACTTAAGATGTGCTTGCATGGAAGTTAAATCTGATAGGACATATCCTTTCTATTTTTAGATTTAAAATTTTGTATAATAAATATTAGGGGGACGAAACCGTTTATATATATACGAAGAAATTGGAGGGAAAAAAAGGTTCCTCCGACTCTTTCCAAAAAGGAACAGGAACCCTATCAAAGGAGGTCTAAATAAATACTCTCATACATGCTTACTGGAACAGAAAACGTTGATCGTTTAAGCGAGAGAAGAATAGTGAGTGTAAGTTGCCAAACGAGAAATGTGTGGCTAAAATAGCAAAGGAGATTGACGATGCGGTAGAGTCGTAGAGACAAATGGTCGCTAGATCACTAGCTCGATGCTACAAAATCGCCAGGTTAGGAAAGGAAACCAACGTCGACGTGCCATCGACAGTGGCGGAACTTTACTAATAAGCTCGACATGATATCGAGGCTGCGTTCGGTTTGCTTATGCCGGCTTCTTCTACAGCACTTTTTCCTCACAACAAATCAGTCAGTTTAATCAATACATAGTATTTTTTTCTCACGATAAATGTGCCGACTTCTCCTCTTAAATACCTGTCGAACGCAGTCCGAAGTCGGAAGATCCAGCAACTTGTTAATTTGTTATAATGTTATCCCGTGAGCTGAAGTGTTGAACAATTACGTGGCCCAATAGGAGGCGTTTCGCCGTGTTCAACACTCCAATCATTGAAGATACCCACCACCTGTCTTGTCGACCCCACCCACTGTTCACTATAGACGCCAGTGACCATTTGCTACTCGGCCCAGCGCCCCAGGCCCAGCCCAACAAGATCGACCCGCCCCAAGGCACAAACGTGGGCGTGCAAACAGACTACGCACAACCTGCAGCCCCGAACACGATCGAACCGAGCGCCCAAGAAATTTCGAAAACTCCGGTGAAAAAGAGCTGCAGAACCCTATCCATGGCCAGAGAGGCGGTAGGAGATCCCAGAGCGTGGTTGGCCGTAGACGAGACGGCGGCGGCCTTCATCTCCCGCTCCCTCTCCTCGCGGCCCCCAATCATCCTCCCGCCGCCGCTCCACCGTGCGCCGCTCCGCCCGGGCAACGTCGTCGAGATTGCCGGCCCGTCCAACTCCGGCAAGTCTCATCTTCTTCTCATGGTAAGATAAGAGCCTACGTTTATACCCTTTTTGGTAATAAAATTTTTGTGATGCTGATGGTACCAACATGGCAACACGCTTGCAAGTATTTGTATTTTGAGTGTCTTCAGTAAATTTGCACTGGTTTTGGTCGCTGAGAGTATTGATACGAAATTAGAAAAACATATGAGCTATAACGTGTATGATCGACTGTGTAATGCAGTGTAGATTGAGTACTATATTTAGCATCGGAGATCTGCAGGACTTTCAGGAATATGGGCAACTTTGGTAGGCAACAATAGTTTCTAACATTGGCTATGTTGAAGCGCAGTTGTCTTTCTGAAAATAGGGAATATAAGTGTTCGATCTTGTGCAGACTTGCACTGGGCTGGAATGGTGCTCAAGAAAATTAAACATGATTTGCTTTCTGTTTTCTTGTGAAAGCTAATCAGTGTTTGCTTGGTATCTTAGGCTGCAGTACAATGCATATTGCCAAAGGAGTGGGAGGGCATCTACTTTGGGGGCCTGGGGAAGTCAGTCATGTACTTGGACCTGGACTGCCGATTTGATGTGTTGCGGCTGGCTCAAATTCTGAGGAATCGCATTGCTGAGGGTCAGTAAGTTCCACTTAATTTTACTACTGACTTAACACTAGTCCTGCATATGCAAGAGCCTGGGGATGTCAACATATTATATGCTTCCTAATTTCATCAATCAACACTGCACACCCTTCATAGAGCCCCTCTCACATTTGATAGGTTCAGCACATCTGAGAAATGGAGACCTGGAAAAGGATGGCACCAAGGACAAATTTCATTGTTCTTTTGAAAACACGCTGTTTTCTGATTGCATGCAACGTTTCTTGTATGTCCGTTGCTACAACAGTTCTGAATTTACAGCTGCTTTGAAGGCAAGTTCTCTGTGTCTGGGGCCTACATCTCAAAAAATAACTACCCTGTTGGCATGCTCATATGTTGCTCACCACTTTCTTGAGCTGATGTTAACAAAAATTATGCGATAACTGCTGGTTTTATCTTAAACTTATCATTTCTGATCTATGGAATTTCTGGAAAGAACTGACTGAATTGTTCATGGTGCATCATTGGTCAGCTTTAAAAAGTTTCCATGGTTAGCATTACAATTCATTTCTATTTGCTACACATGTAACTTTTGCACTTGTTTTCCCCCTGAAGAGACGATATTTACTAATAGACAAGCATCATACATCTCACACATTTAGCCACACAACCTTCTGAAAATTATTTTTGAAGCCTTTTCTTTTGTTAATCTTGTCCAACGAAATTGGATTTTACTAGATACAAAGATACAAATGTGACAAGCGTCATGTAGCACTGGATTACTAAAACTGATTTCACTGTCACCACCATATGCTCAATCATCTTATTTCCTGTACTCCAGACTAAGCACAATGTTCCAGAAATAAGATAAAAATTACCCCTCCAGACCGAATTACATGTTTTAGATCCATGCACACATTACATGAAAGGAGTGCATACTAAATTATTTGGCACAGTTCGTCCCTGTTTAATTCTTTAAAACACCACTGCAATTAAAGAACTTAGGGGCATCTGGTGGAAAATGGAACCTGGCAATCTACTCAGCGTGCTAAGATAAATCATATCTTCATCTATAGCATGTAGCTGCTCTTACTTTTATGGTTTCATTTACTTTACAGCCTATACAGTCTCAATCAAGGAGTGAAGTTCTTGGTGTCGGTATATATTTTGTTATGATAGACAGGTATCCTGTTATATATCTTGTGTGAATTGCATTCTATGCTAGACCCATTGCATCTTTTGTATTAATTTGTCCTATTATAGTTATCTGCTTATCTCTGTTTTATAGAAAATAACAAGTGACATTTATGAACCTTTCCTCCTTTTTTTTTTGCAAAAAGAAGATAGCTTGCTTCTCTTCTTCTGTATTTTCATTCCTTCATTAACCTTTCAATACTTTCCCTTTTGCACAGCATCGGTGCTTTCTATTGGATAGATCGTGCTTCTCAACCTGCCCGAGACAGTAAAGGGTGATTTGAAAACTATATACCTACACGGCTACACAGTAACCATCGATTCGGCATACATGTTTTATTTGGTTACTGTGTTATCTATTAAGTCATTGTCGATAAGCGCTTAACCAAACGAACTTTCTATCTCTACTTTGTTCTAAGGAATTTCCTTGCATATATGAGTAGAACACTTTCTTCAGAAAAAAAAGAGCGAATAGTTTGGCTAGGAAATTTAGCCACTGCAATACTGTTTGCATATAAAAATAATCTGACAAACAGACTGACAGGCAGCAATGGTACTGAATTCTGTTTTTAAAAAATCAGTTCAATTTCTCCGTTTTTTTAGCTAAAATGCTTATGCCACAATTTATCTCTGCACTTTTGGGCCAATTGCATTTTTTATGCAGGAAATCACTGCAGAGCGTTACTGAAACTATTGTCCATGAGATACGCAAGTTTTTGCAACTTCAACCAGCATTGGTGTTGGTCACGAAGGCACCCATTTACGCAGAAGGCACTACAACAGTAAATGACTTCAATAGGTAATCAATATTCTCGCCTCACTTTTCTGTAAATAATGTCATTTTGAAAATTTGTATCTTGTGCTGCCATGTAACTGTAGGATGTTAGTCATCCATAATCTTTCGAACTATTCTTTGCAATTAGTGCCATGTTTCTTTTTCACACACTATATCATTGGGCGAATGTTTAATCTCTTTGAAAGCTTGGGATTATTAAACGCAGGGATTATATTTTCTTATTTCAACCTACCTTTTATTGTTCAGACCTTGGGATTTAGCAAGGTTCGATACCTTTATTTTAAAGCTGATACCCAGCTTAATTTGGTTGCAAAATTGTAGTATAAATAATCATTTATTACCACTCTTGTACATTTCAATAAATTATTTATCTCCAGGTTGCACTTTTTTTCCAAATACAATTTGGGCACCTCACCTGAAATTGTTTGGTGCTTCTTTTTATGTAAATTAGGGGTTCTTCGAAGTACGTGCTGGAGGATTCAACCGTTTTGAAATATTCGAGACAGGAGGAAGAAAGAACTCTCTCTTATCGGGAATATATGCCATCAATATGGCAGGTCTGTGATAAATTGATGCTTAGCTTCAATTTTTGTTAATGTGTACTCATCTATGCAATGTCATTTTTCCTTTTTTTTCTATATATTGGAATCATAACTGCACCACAGGCTAAAATTTCTCTTTAATTGTGTTCTTTGCAGTCCTTTGTTACACACAGGATAAACCTGCAAGGTACAAGTTGTTAAATCTGTTATGTATGATTTATAATGTACTCTCTTGGTCACTGCAATCCTATTTATTCCATTTTACAGTAGAAGAAGCAGAAGTTCCCCCTGTGCAGGAAAATGAGGTGCTTTCTACGCATACTTCTGAGTGGGTGCAACCTTTCCTTAAAACAAAGGAGAAGTTTTCTATTGTGGATGTAAGACCTTGCTACTATTATTCCTTTTGCTTACCCATGAGTCGTAACATATCAATTTCTCTAATATGGTGTAAACTTTTTTGAGTGGTACTACATTTGTCTTAACTGAGATTATTCCTTTTCAATTTTCAGGAGGGTGTTATCCTTATACAGTGAATTTACCATCTCTGGCTTTGTGCTTATGAATATGCCCAACCTCACTGAAATCTTTGAAAAGAAGTACGCCCACCTACAGGATATGCTGTGTTAGTATCTCTATCTTGGTTCCCTGGTACTGTATCACACACGCACGAAAGAATAGATCCCAGTAGTGCTAAATGTAGATGCCTGCTTACAAATATACGATTTTAATTTTCGTACCCTTGTTTCTTTTGGCTTTCATCTCTAGCCCACCCCAACTTGCTTGGGACAAAAGGCTATGTTGATGTTGATGTTGTTGTTGTTGTTGTAATACCAACAACTGGCAAATGATTCAAACATGCAAGACTTCTTAACATATAGTGGACAGTGGACTGAGTAACTTCTACAGCTCTACTGATGTATGGTTTCCTAGTTTCTAATATTTGCCCTCTGTGTGTTTGACTCGGCACTTGCAAATCTTTCATCTCTTTCACCTGCCTCTCGGTGTTCTTTTGTGTCACCATTTAAAATCGAAGGTTTGAATTTTGATAGGCTTGCAGGCTTCACATATCAGCTTAGCATATTTGTTGTTTTGCGCATATGTGCAGTGTTATAAGCCAGACACTCTGAATCTTGGTACATGGTATCATGTTTTCATGGTACAAGACCATTTAGCAAAACTACACATGAATTTGACTTCCACTTTTCATCAGCACATTTGGTGTTTGGCATAAAGAATTCCACACACATTAATGTAACATAAACTTAACAGTTAAGTAAAATGACAGGTTAGCCTTTTATTTCTTGACTTTGGTGTTTGGCATTACATTAGTGAGAACCTGGCATTATAATCTATAACACTCCTGGGACAAGCAAACAATTTTCTTTATACAAACATTTGTCTGGAGTCTGGACCATTGTCCGCCTTGTACCAAAGTCATGCAAACTTAAGCATTTGTTTATTCCAAGTTCATGAGGTTTCTGTAATGATCAGGAAGTACACGAGATCCTTTCAAAAGAAGGACGTACACGAGATACATTACCAGTCATGTACTTGGGTATGATTTTGATCCGAAAGAGATAAGTTGAAAAATACCATCCCGTAGGTCATGTTGAGAGGCCTTTCATTTGAGTCCCGAGGAGTTGGGAAACTCATTATCATATTAGCATAAGTAGTTCAGTTTGACATGCTGATTTACTCAAGGCAAGCCGATTGGCTGGTTGCTTTGGAAACATTCACTATGATTATCTAACATGTTTTTATTTCTACTTCATTGTCTTTTTCTCTGTGCCGTCATTTACTATGCAAAACTTTGTTGTTGAAACATCTCGTTTTATGCTGTGAATCTTTGCTTGTTTCCTAGATAGATTTTTGTTTCTTATGCCGCGAGTTCCTACCCAATATTCGATAGTTATATTGGTTGCACTTTATCCTTTTTTGTCAATGCCCTTGCATGTTCTTAAGTTCCAGCTAGTGTTTCCCGCTCTTTTGTCTAGGAAAAGATGTACCCTTTTTGGTGATCACAAAGTTACTGTGTACCTGTTCTTGTTGGTGGTCATTTTCTCTGCCACTCTAGCACTGTGTTTTCCCCATCTTTTGTTAATTGTCGTTTGTCAATCAGCATGCCAACCGATGTAGTAGCCTTATTCAAATGAGAACAACGGCGAAGGTGAGACCTTGAAGCCGCTATTGGCACTGGACAGTTCTGCCGGCCTTCCAATTGACGAGTGGGGGTCCCATACTGATGAGAGAACACGTCATTTTCTGTTCAACTTATATGCACAAGTGGCCTACTTTAGAAGTATGGTATATGATAGTGTCATCGATATATTTTAATCATTTCATTCATCAAGTGTCCTCTTTGCGTTATGCGTCCCCTGTGCATCAGGTCACCTCATGGATCACAAATTGTGTAAAGCGGAGTTTCTGTTAAGCTTGTGATCCAACGTGTGAATTAAACTTTTAAGCATTATGGAGACGATATTTACTGGACCTTTTGATCTGTCAATAAAAAAAAGTAGATGCACTCCTTTTTGCAGTAAGCCTGTAGCTTTGAAGTGACTGAGCTCAGACAATCCTCGTGCAGGGTTACCCAAAAGCCCCGTCTCGTGCGAGATTTAAGCGTGGTTAGTTTTAAGCCATCGAATTGCACGATGGTAAATAATGCAGACTGACATATTTCGTTTTAGACGGCGAGAGCAAGCTCAGTTAACTCAAGTACTAGGTAACATTTCCATGTTCAGATTGAGATCCGAAACTTGTTTGTGATTCCCATTATCCCAATCAGTGTGTATCAAATTGAGGAAGCCAGCAAGTTGCCAGTACTGCAATATGGATTCAGATTTCAGGGTCCGAGCTGCAACCTCGTGCCATATGTTGATGTGCTACTCGTCAGCCGTATGCAGACAACTCAACCCAGGACAGCTGACATCACAACATTGCAAGAGTCTATCATGGGTATTTTGTAAGGTAATTTGTATCCTAATTGTCTTTTGCTTGGCCGGTCTGGTTGGCCGTCACCAAGTTAACCCAAATGCATGCTCCAAGAGGTCTGGAGAAAAGGAGCAGGAAACACCAACATGTACTCTATTAGGAGAGGCTTTCACGATATCTACCTGATGTCATGAATCATGGTAATAGCGAAAGAAACATCATTTCGGTTACTGACCGATCCGTCTCAGTCAGTTGTCTCCAATTCAGATGATTAGATCAAATGAGCCTTTCAATTCTCAGACAAAATAGCCGTTCTGCGGCTTCGTTTTCGCGTTGTGACCTTAAGTCAAGGTGTTTGGCTGTTCCAGGGCGAATCTTACAGATTCAATGATCTTCTTCAGCCGTCAGTCGGGCCAGATTCCTATAGTGATCAATCACTCTTTGGGTTGCCTATTCCTAAGGCAAACTGAACTGAAACCTGTCATGTGTACACGCACTTGCACTTGCTCAGTTGCTCTAAACGCTCCGGCTTTATTCTAGGCTCTGCTGGCGTATTTGGATATGTGACCATGCCTCGCTCTGACGCATGCTCTTGTGAAACCGGCGATGTTTACACGCACTTGCCGATTAATCTACGCGTTCCAGCCAGCTAGGCAGCTTCAGAGGGCCCTGCAACAAGGCTGAGCCTGAACCTGATCTGCTCAACAGGGATTCTGCATTTGTGCTACAGTTTCTACTCTGAGGTTCACGATCACGATGGATAGGCCCGAGCGAGCAGCCGAGCACCCGACAAGAAACGTCCAGCCAGGCCGAGGCGGAGGAGATCCTCAAGCAGCCAAGCAGAACTCGCAATTCCATCACTTAAACTAGTTCAGAAGCCAGCAAGCGCAAGAGCTAGCACAAACTCGACGAAGAGGTCTTGGTCACTTGGCGCCAGAATCTTACATGATTGGGGGTGTCCTTCAAAACCAAAGCCCCGCGCTTGGATTCTTCCCTCGCCTCACCCCCCTTCCCCACTGGCCAGCTTGTTCCCCGCAGCCTAGGTTCTAGCTCCTCTCCTTGATCCACTCACCGGCGCTCTCGCTGCTCTCGCCCAACACCGAACACCAGCCCTTGCCCCACGCACCAGCCGCGCGTAGCCGGTCCCTATATAACACGGCGGGAGGCTGGCCTAGAAGAGCCTCATCGATCACCATATCCCCACCATCTCCGGCGACCGCCGCCGCGCCGCACTAGCTAGCTGATCGATCGTCGTCGTCGCTCCCGGCCGACCGAAGATGGCGAACGTGAGCGTCTATGACTCACACGCGTACAACATGACGCTGGGGTACGCGCCGGGCCTCGGCGTACCCAACTGGCTCAACAAGGGCGACAATGCGTGGCAGATGGTGGCGGCGACGCTGGTGGGCATGCAGAGCGTGCCGGGTCTGGTGATCCTCTACGGCAGCATCGTGAAGAAGAAGTGGGCCGTCAACTCGGCCTTCATGGCGCTCTACGCGTTCGCCGCCGTCTGGCTGTGCTGGGTCACCTGGGCCTACCAGATGTCCTTCGGCAAGCAGCTGCTCCCGTTCTGGGGCAAGGCCGGGCACGCGCTCAACCAGGGCTCCCTCCTCGCCCAGGCCGGCCTCCCGGCGACGGAGCACCACTACCACGACCCCCAACCCGACGGCAACATCATCGAGACCGCCGAGATCACGCCCTTCTACCCGCAGGCGTCCATGGTCTACTTCCAGTGCGTCTTCGCCGCCATCACGCTCATCCTGCTCGCCGGGTCCCTGCTCGGCCGCATGAACTTCAAGGCCTGGATGCTCTTCGTCCCGCTCTGGCTCACCTTCTCCTACACCATCGGCGCCTTCTCCATCTGGGGCGGTGGCTTCCTCTTCCACTGGGGCGTCATGGACTACTCCGGCGGCTACGTCATCCACCTCTCCTCGGGCGTCGCCGGCTTCGTCGCAGCGTACTGGGTCGGGCCCAGGTCCACCAAGGACAGGGAGAGGTTCCCCCCAAACAACGTCCTGCTCATGCTCACCGGCGCCGGCATCCTGTGGATGGGATGGGCCGGGTTCAACGGCGGCGACCCTTACGCCGCCAACGTCGACTCCTCACTCGCCGTGCTCAACACCAACATCTGCGCCGCCACCAGCCTCCTCGTCTGGACCTGCCTCGATGTCATCTTCTTCAAGAAGCCCTCCGTCATCGGCGCCGTCCAGGGCATGATCACCGGCCTCGTCTGCATCACTCCCGGCGCAGGTACGGTATACAAGACTCAGTCCACTATATGTCATATCTACGTACGTATCGATCATTTGTCATTAGCTAGTAAGTTAATTGCAACGCGCCAGTGAGCATGTATCGCTCTCGATGCATCAATTTTTGCCACGTACTCCGTACAAATTAGAAGGTTAAAAACTTAAAATTAAGGCAAGTCGTTGAGATAGACTGGCCTGCTGGGTTGATGCTTCTGCCCGCCGAAAAAACACTGCAACCGTTTCTATCTTGTGCTTCTTCACGGATGCACAGCACTGAATCTACCATCTTTTGACCCGTCCGTCAGTGTGCACCACTGAATCCAACCATCCAGGATTCGGCATCACGAGCCTAGTCACTTTAGATAGTGCTGTAGATTATCTAGAAAACTGCTACACAACAAAGTCCAACACTTTGTGTAGTAACCAACTGCTAAGCGACACAATATGACGTCCGAGTTACTTTGGCTGGAGTGCTCTGTATTGTTTCCATCAACAGAGGAAGTTTGATGCTGAAAAGGCAGCTTACCTCTGCTGTCTGAAAAAGTTACCTCTGCACGTGTGGAAGATTCATATCAACTAGCAAGAAAGACCACAGTTTTTCTAAAAGCTTTTTCGCACCATGATCGCGTCAGTGTTGTAGTATACCATGCTTTTAAGCCTGAATATTTCTGCTAGGAATCTAGAAGGAACAAAAGCAGCAAAGCAGCTCCCTTTTTTTTTCTTCCAAAGCTATGAAGACTTCCTTGGCCTGTTATCACTTATCACCAATTCACCACATACATAAGGGGACATCAGGCAACCAATGATCTTGGAGGACAATTATCCTGTCATCCCATATCGTCATACATGCTTCCACTAGCTCTTTGACAGTATGACCCAAAGCACTACACATCGCAAAAAACACGCCAAATCTCATAGACTTTCGACATTTACCTGCTGTTTTCAAATCCGTAACAACAAAATCGGATGAATTCCTTGTTATCATCAGTAACAGACTAATTTACGGCGTCATCGCGTATCGTCAACCTCTCTGCACGCAGGTCTGGTCCAGGGATGGGCGGCGATCCTGATGGGGATAGTCTCGGGCAGCATCCCCTGGTTCACTATGATGGTGGTGCACAAGCGCTCCCGCCTCCTCCTGCAGGTGGACGACACCCTGGGCGTGTTCCACACCCACGCCGTTGCCGGGTTCCTTGGCGGCTTCACCACGGGGCTCTTCGCGCACCCGGACCTGTGCCCCATGTTCCTGCCCGTCTCCAACTCCCGGGGCGCCTTCTACGGCAGCGGCATCCAGATCGTCAAGCAGGTGGGCGGCGCGCTCTTCATCGTCTGCTGGAACGTGGTGGTGACGAGCCTGGTGTGCCTGGCGGTGCGGGTCGTGGTGCCGCTGCGCATGCCCGACGACGAGCTCGCCATCGGCGACGACGCCGTGCACGGCGAGGAGGCCTACGCGCTCTGGGGCGACGGCGAGAAGTACGACTCCACCAAGCACGGGTGGTACTCGGACAACGACACGCAGTACAACAAGGCGCCCAGCGGCGTCACGCAGAACGTCTGATCCGAGATGACGAGGGGTCTCGGCGAACTCCGGTCGATGGTGATGGGATTTGGAAAGGGAGATTTGAATAAGTGATCATCGGATCATAGGGGTTTTGTTTGGTTCATCAAATGGAGAATGCTGATCTGTGTTGGGATTCGAACAATTGGTTGATTCGCCTGCATGCGGGTTTTTTTTAACGGTGAATTTGCGTTGCGAGTGGGTGGAGTTGGTCGTTTTTTGTTGCGAGTTTGCTTTGGCGTCGCATACGCGCGTGCGTGCACGCGCTGTGTAATAACGTGTGGTGCTGCTGTGATGAACTAATGAGCAAGAGGTTTTCGTGATAACTTGCATATTATGCATGTATGTAATCATAATTAATTTGAAGCTAGTGCTGGGTGGCGACGGATTTCACACCTCGGTCGGGACCATCCACACGTTTACATCCATGCATCCATCTTACAAGATTGCTAGTTCATCCGTTTTAAATTTAAATTGCGAGTCGTTTTACCATTTTAAATACATAGTTTATACATAATATATATCTAGATCATAGTAAAAAGAAGGGAGTAATAGTAAATAAAGCAATAAGCCAGGTAAAATAAACAAAAATATAAGGCTAAAAATGCACCTCGGCCTCGCTATCACTTTTTGCGTCATTACGAATGGCTAAACCTGGGCCCAATCAAGTTGTAGTACCCCATCTAAACATGGCTCAAAATGGTTTGTTTGTACTATTAGTGGATTTGAATTTGATGAGCTATATATAATAAACACGGCTCTCTGCTAAGGCCCCCTGGACAACTATTTTGAAATAAAGAAAACTTGGGGGTGAGTAGTGTGGGTAGAGAGAACGGTCGCACCTCCTGTCGAGGACAGCCATAAGGGTCCCTAAAAAACCGAGGGAAACCCATTCACTTTCGCAAAAACTAAAACACAAACGAATTCACAAACCTAAAACACGCTCAAGATAGTCACGGCTCAGCGGCCGGGCCCACAGCCCTGGTGGCCCCAGCGGCCCACCAGAACAGTCGGCCCAGCCACCCCCGGGCGAAACTCCGCTTCGCTCGAGGGGCGCAGCGCCACGCTAACGAGACCCCGCCTCACTCGAGGGTCGGTCCCCCCCTCGGGTGAGACTCCGCCTCGCTCGAGGGTCGGTCCCCCCCTCGGATCGGATTCCGCCTCGCTCGAGGCCCTCACGGGCTCGCCGCCCCCGCACCTGCTCCCCCGACAGGGGCGTTTAATGTTCTAACACTTGCAGGCGCCCGGGTCAAAGACGAATCCGCGCCATGCCGTCCCTCTGACACGCCCGGGAATCATATCCCGGCGCTGTTCTGCCAACTCTCCCGGTGAGGCCATCCCCACCACTGTGCGGCAAGGCCGGTGTCAGCTCCGCGACACTGCGCCACCCACTCTCGTACGGCCAACGCGCCACACCCTCGAAAGAGGACCGCAGAACCCTCGAAACGGGGACGGACGCCTGCTCCGCGCCACACCATGACGCCGGACCAGTGAGGTGCGTCACCTCCGTCACCGTCGGTCCTGCGCGGCCATCCCCGCCATCACGACGCCATCCCGGGCACTGCAGCGCCATCCCTGACGCTGTGGGAGTGCGGGGCGACAAGACACCGCCACGACCGCGGCTGTGCCCCTTACGACCTCCCGTCAGCCGCACCCTCGAGTCAGCGTACGGACGACGACCACACGGGAAGTTCCTACGCCGCCACCCTCGAAGCTGCTCCTGGACGGATACAGGGCACGCCACGACGCTCCGCCAGAAGCAAGATTCGCCAGGACGGCCGTCCACTCCGTTGCACTGTCCGCCATGCCATCACACGTAGCTAGAACAGTGCGGCACGCCTGTAAACTGCCTCCTCCTTGGCCTATAAAAGGAGGGGCGTCCCCTGGCCGCAGGGGGACGACGGAGGGCACTGGCCTACACGCTTTCTGCCTTCACCACGATATTGGCACTCGCCTCAATCAAAACCTCAGGGACCTGGAGGCCCGGCCTCCTCTCCCGCCCCGCTTGTAGCTCCCCTCTGCAAGCATCACGGTGCAACGCAATACAGTGCCTCGAGCACACCACTGCTGGACGTACGGCCCCGGCCGGAACCAGGATAAACTTGTGTCCCCTGTGTTGTCGTTGGCACCGACCATCGAGAAGCTGATCACAGCGTAACTTACTAGTTCGTGTCGGGACTACTTTCCGCACCGACAGTTGGCGCGCCAGGTAGGGGATCTCTCGCGCTATGATCGACCCCTCACCAGCATTCTCGATGGTGATTCGTACCGAGATGACGTCCCAGAGGTACGCCATGGGCAGCTCGGACCCTCTCCCCGCTGGATTCGAAATCCGGTTTGGGAGCCTGAACTTTCAGGCCACAGGGAACGGCTACCTCATGCGCCTCACCAACTTCGACGAGCTCCACCCGTGGCGGTCGACTGGGGCGGGCCCAATGCCCGTCACGCCTGCTACTGACGCTCCGGCACCAACCCGGGTGGCTGCCGCGAGCGCCTCGACGCCCCGACGCTGCAAACGCCCCGGTCAGCGCTCGCGCCAGGCGCGCATGGAGCGACGCCGGGCAACACGCGAGGCGGCCCGGAACGACGCGCCCCCGCCAAGCGACACGGTGGCGCACCCTGCGGGGGAGCATGTGGTCGCGGGGCCGCAGTTTCCCCACGGGATGCGCAACCCTGCTGCGGCGTACGCCTCATCCGTCAGCACCGATATGGCCGCGTACGAGGATCTCCCGGGCCATCACTTGCTGTCAATCCGGAACCTCATCGCCACCACCAACGACGAGTCGTACCACGGCTCGCCCAGCGAACTGCCGCCCTCAACTTCGCATGGCTACGCAGAGTGGGACTTCTCCGGCGTACCGGACCCTGTGGTCTTCCGGCGATTCCTCGATGCCGCGGACTACTGGTTCGGTTGCTCCGACGACTCCAGCGAGGGGAGTTATGACCCCTCGCGCGAGTGCTTCGTTGTCGCCGCCAACGAGCAAGACGGCGCAAACGGAGCGGGCGACGGGAACGCGGCCCAGTATCCGGAGCCGAACCCGCCACCGGCCCCACCAGCGGGCAATGCGGACATCAATGCGCAGCTGGCCCAGGCACGCGAGCTCGAGGCGAAGCTCGCGGAAGAGTACCGGCAGGTGCGGCTCCTGTGTGCAACTATCGCAGGGGAAGCCTCGGCGCGCGGCGAACGCGCCCGAGACGCCGGGAAGCAAGCCTGCGAGTGCATCAATGCCAACTTCAACGTGGACGACCCACACACGCCACTTCGTGCCAGCCAAAAACTCATCGCGGCGGCAACACTACTTCGGGCCATGCCCGAGCCATCGACACCCGAAGCACGTAACCTGCGCCGCGAGGCGCAGACTCTCGTTGAGCAAGCGGCCGTGCAGCAGGCCGAGAGCTCCGCGTCCCGCATGCGCAACCAGTCCAGCGCGCGGGGCGACGGCGGCGCGAAGGACCAGGAGGCATCCGTCCACGTGGACGGCGCGGCGGAGCAGCCGCCAAACCGGGACAGAGCGCCTGCCAAGGAGCGGATCCTTGACACGCGCGGCGAGGCCCACGACGGAGACGCCCGCAACGTCCTGAACGCCAAGCGAAAGGGCGACGCGGAGGCGCGAGCGGCGGCGGGCTACCACCCTCGACGAGGTGGTCGCTACGACAGCCGGGAGGACCGCTCGCCAACGCCGGAACCCCCCGGAACCCGAGTGTTCAGTCGGAAATCCGTGCGGCGAGTTTCCCCCAGCGTTTCCGCCAGCCCAACACCATCGACAAGTACACGGGGGAGACGGACCCTCGTGTGTGGCTCAACGACTACCGTCTGGCTTGTCAGCTGGGCGGAGCCACCACCGATGCGGTGATCATCCGCAATCTGCCGCTGCACCTTGCGGACTCGGCCAGAACGTGGCTCGAGCACCTACCGCCCAGCCAGATCCACAGCTGGGACGACTTAGTCCGCACGTTCGTGGGGAACTTCCAGGGCACATATGTGCGCCCTGGGAACTCCTGGGACCTACGAGCGTGCACCCAGAAGCCCGGCGAGTTGCTCCGGGACTTCATACGGCGCTTTTCAAAGCGCTGTACTGAGCTTCCGAGCGTTGCTCAGTCCGAGATCGTGCACGCCTTCTTTGAAGGCACGACCTGTCGGGACCTCGTGCGCGAGCTCGGGAGGAGCCCGCCGGTCGACTCCAACGAGCTGTTCGACATCGCCACCAGCTTCGCCTCCGGAGAGGAGGCAGTGGGTGCCATTTTCGACGGCAAGAAGGGCAAGCGCGCGGACGACGCGCCCGCGGAGGGCAGCAAGTCCAAGGAGCCCCAGCACAAGCACAAGCGGGGCAAGAAGGGCAAGAAGCCGCGCCACGAGACGCGCGCGCAGGGGCACGACAACGGCGGGGACGAGGCCCTCGCAGTTGACCCGGCTCGAAAGGGCCCTCGAGGAGCCCCTCGAGGCCCCGGCGTATTCGACGATATGTTGAAGAAGCCCTGCCCGTACCACAAGACCCCAGTCAACCACACGCTTGAGCAGTGCGACATGCTCAAGAAGTACTACCGCCGCGTCGCCGCAAAGGAGGACGAGGCCAAGAAGGACGGGGGTGGCGGAGACGCTGATGGCTTCCCTGCGGTGGAGAACGTCTTCTTCATCTTCGGGGGACCGACGGTGGACATGTCCACCAACCGGCGCAAGCGAGAGCGGCACGAGGTCCTCGCCGCGGAGAGGGCACCTCCTTCCTTCCTCGATTGGTCGGAGGACGCCATCACCTTCAGCCGCGAGGACCACCCGAACCGCATCCCCAACCCGGGCCAGTACCCGTTGGTCGTCGATCCCATCATCAGCAACGCGCGGTTTTCCAAGGTGCTGATGGACGGCGGCAGCAGCCTCAACATCCTCTACGCCCACACCCTACGGCTGATGGGGATTGGGTTGGACCAGCTGCGGCCCAGCACGGTGCCGTTCCATGGCGTCGCGCCAGGCAAGCGCGTCCAGCCCCTCGGGCAGATCGACCTGCCGGTCTGGTTCGGCACACCGGACAACTTCCGCAAGGAGGTCCTCACCTTTGAGGTAGTGGGGTTCCGGGGCGCGTACCACGCCATCCTTGGCCGTCCGTGCTATGCCAAGTTCATGGCGGTCCCGAACTACACTTACCTCAAGATGAAGATGCCGGGGCCAAAAGGCGTAATCACCGTGGGCTCGTCGATCGAGCACGCATTCGACTGCGACGTCGAGTGCGTCGAGCACGCTGAGGCCCTGGCGCTCGACGAAACGTTTGTCGCGGACATGGAGAAGCTGGCCAACGAGGGCCCCGACTCCTCCGCCAAGCACGCGGGCAGTTTCGAGGCTGCCGAACAAACGAAGGAGGTGCCCCTCGACCCTGCAGCCCCCGAGGGCAAGGTGTTGAGGGTCAGTTCCACCCTCGACCCGAAATAGGAAGTAGTGCTCGTCGACTTTCTCCGCGCCAACGCCGATATCTTCGCGTGGAGCCCCTCGGATATGCCAGGCATCCCGAGGGAGGTCGCCGAGCACTCCCTTGATATCCTACCTCACTCCCGAGCCGTGCAACAACGGCTCCGCCGCTTTGACGAAGAGCGGCGCCGGGCGATCGGAGTAGAGCTGCGGAAGCTCCTCGAGGCCGGGTTCATCAAGGAAGTTTTTCACCCTACGTGGCTAGCTAATCCTGTACTAGTTAAGAAAAAGAATGGGAAGTGGCGGATGTGTGTAGATTACACTGGTTTGAATAAAGCATGTCCCAAAGTTCTTTTTCCTTTGCCACGAATCGATCAAATCGTTGACTCAACTGTAGGGTGTGAACTATTGTGTTTCCTCGATGCCTATTCCGGGTACCACCAAATAAAGATGAAGGAGTCCGACCAGCTTGCGACTTCGTTCATCACGCCGTTCGGAATGTTCTGCTACGTAACGATGTCGTTTGGCCTCCGAAACGCGGGCGCTACATACCAGCGATGTATGCAGCACGTTTTCGGAGACCACATCGGGCGAACCGTTGAGGCTTACGTAGACGACATAGTCGTGAAAACCAGGAAGGCGGACGACCTGGTTAGCGACCTGCGCGTGGCATTCGATTGCCTGCGAGCCAACGGGGTGAAGCTGAACCCCGAAAAGTGCGTCTTCGGAGTGCCGCGGGGCATGCTGCTGGGATACATAGTTTCCCAGCGGGGCATCGAGCCCAACCCCGAGAAGGTCGCGGCCCTCGAACGGATGGGCGCGATTCGAGACCTCAAGGGGGTCCAGAAGGTGTTGGGGTGCCTCGCCGCCTTGAGCCGCTTCATCTCGCGGCTCGGCGAGAAGGGATTACCCCTCTACCGACTCCTGAAGAAACACGAGCGCTTCTCCTGGACCGTCGAGACCCAGGAGGCGCTTGACAAACTCAAGGCGACGCTCGCCCACGTGCCAATCTTAACGCCGCCCCAGGACGGCGAGCCTCTGTACCTCTACGTCGCCGCGACCACTCAGGTGGTCAGCGCCGTCATCGTGGTGGAGCGTACAGAGGAGGGGTACGCCCTGCCAGTCCAGAGGCCCGTGTACTACATCAGCGAAGTGCTATCCGAGACCAAGGCACGGTACCCACAGATCCAGAAGCTGCTCTACGCAGTAGTGCTCGCGCGGCGCAAGCTCCGGCACTACTTCGAGGCCCACCCGGTCACGGTGGTCTCCTCGTTCCCGTTGGGTGAGATCATCCGCAACCGGGACGCGGCGGGCAGAATCGCCAAGTGGTCTGTGGAATTGATGGGCGAGACGCTCGCCTATGCGCCGCGCAAGGCAATCAAGTCCCAAATCCTGGCGGATTTCGTCGCCGAATGGACGGACACACAACTGCCGCCGCCGCAAATCCAGGCCGAATGCTGGACCCTCTACTTCGACGGGTCGGTGATGAAAACAGGGGCAGGCGCGGGCCTGCTCTTCATCTCACCCCTCGGGGAGCACATGAGATATGCGGTACGCCTGCATTTCCCCGCGTCGAACAACATGGCGGAGTACGAGGCCCTTCTTTGCGGCCTCCGAATCGCCATCGAGACAGGCATCAAACGCCTCGACGTCAGGGGGGACTCGCAGCTCGTGATTGACCAAGTTATGAAGAATGCGAGTTGTCACGACGACAAAATGGAGGCCTACTGCAACGCCGTACGAGCTCTCGAAGACAAGTTCTACGGCCTCGAGCTTAACCACGTACCCCGCAGGTACAACGAGGAGGCGGACGAACTCGCAAAAATCGCGTCGGGGCGAATCACCGTCCCCCCGAACGTTTTTGCACGAGACGTCGCCAGGCCGTCCGTCAACCTCGAATCGACACCCTCGAGTCAAGAGGAACCCTCGGGGGCTCCCTCGAACCCAGCGGGCGCGGAGCCCATGGATGAAGACCCCTCGAACGAGGCGTTTGTGCTCTCCTTGCTCGAGGGCTACGGTGCGGCCGAGGCCATGGACACGGAGCCAGCCCCCCGCGCGGAGGACTGGCGGGCCAAGTACCTCGCCTGGATGGAGCAAGGGGAGCTTCCCTCGGGTCGGTCCGAGGCCAGACGCATCGCCAGGAAGGCCAAGTCGTTCACCCTCGTCGACGGCGAGCTGTACAAGCGCGCTGCGTCAGGCGTCCTGCAGCGGTGCATACCCATCCCCCAGGGGCGCGAGCTCCTCCGGGACATCCACGCGGGCGTGTGTGGCCACCACGCGGCGCCACACACCCTCGTGGGCAACGCGTTTCGCCAGGGCTTCTATTGGCCTACCGCGGTTGCTGATGCCAGCGAGATCGTGCGCACCTGCGAAGGGTGCCAGTTTTACGCCCGCAAGACCAATCTCCCGGCGCATGCCCTCCAGACGATCCCCATCACGTGGCCTTTTGCCGTGTGGGGGCTGGACATTGTCGGGCCCCTACGAAGGGCGCCCGGGGGCTACACGCACCTGCTAGGCGCCATTGACAAGTTCTCCAAGTGGGTCAAAACGCGCCCAATCACGAATCTCAGGGCAGAGCAGGCCGTAATATTCTTCACCGACATCATCCACCGGTTTGGGGTGCCTAACTCCATCATCACCGACAACGGGCCCCAGTTCACCGGCAGGAAGTTCCTGGAATTCTGCGACAAGCACCACATCCGCGTGGACTGGGCGGCCGTGGCGCACCCACAGACCAATGGTCAAGTGGAGCGGGCCAATGGCATGATCCTACAAGGCCTCAAGCCCAGGATTTTCGACAGACTGAACAAGTCTGGCCGGAAATGGCTCCAGGAGCTGCCGGCGGTCGTATGGAGCCTCAGAACCACTCCGAGCAGGGCCACGGGATTCATCCCGTTCTTCCTCGTCTATGGCGCGGAGGCCGTCCTCCCCACGGATCTGGAATACGGGTCGCCCAGAGTCAAGAGCTACGACGAGGGCACCAACCAGCGAGCCCGCGAGGACTCACTGGATCAGTTGGACGAAGCCCGCACTGTGGCCCTGATGCATTCAGCAAGATACCAGCAGGCTCTGAGGCGGCACCAGGCCCGGAAGATACGACGCCGAGACTTCGACGAAGGGGACCTAGTCCTAAGGCTGCGCCAAGACAATCGAGGCCGCCACAAGCTATCGCCCCCATGGGAGGGACCCTACATCGTTGTCAAAGTGCTCAAGCCCGGCACCTACAAGCTGGCCAACGAGGACGGCGAGGAACTCACCAATGCTTGGAACATCCAACAGCTACGTCGCTTCTACCCTTAGAAAAGATTTCCAAGTTTTTCTTGTCATTACATACCCAACACCCCAGTTGGCGATAATTTCCATCAAATTAATAAAGCTGAAGGGCGACTTGGTTTTCTCCCGAAAACCAAATCCCCCTCGGGGGCTACTGCGGGGGGCGTCCCCCCCCCCAAAAAAATGGTCCCATTTTTTCGCAAAATTCGCCGCAAATGTGCTAAGTATGCCTCGACCCAAACTTTGGGTGGACCCACGCGGGACGCGAGTGGCCAAAGGGCGAAGACGCGCGAGTCGGGGATAGCCCACGCCTCCGGCAGGATACGGCCCTTCCCCCTCGCCACTTTGCCTATAAGCTACTCGTGCGAACGAAAACCTTCCCAGCCAAGGTTCGCCTAAGAAAGCGGGGAGGCAGAACAACACAATTGCCGAAATAAACAACGAGTTTTTCAACTTACAAACATTGAAGTGTTTTAAACAGCGAATGTTTATTACAACAGCCGCGTGGCTCGAATTCTAACATCAAAAACATAAAGGGCACAAACGCCCAATGGTCTTCAGGCTTGGGGGCCACCAGCCGGGGGAGCGTCCGGGAAGAGGTAGTCCATGAAGTCCTCGGCGAGGATGTCGGCGGCAGGAGCAGCGAGCGCATCCGCACGGTTCATCGCCACCTCGTCGTCGACGCCGACGGGAACGACGTAGCCCGTGGAAACGGCCTCGAGGTCGATCTGGTAGTGGGAAGCCACCACGCCAAGAGCTTTCTGAACTCCCAGGTGAAGGACGCGGCGCACGCGCTGGGTAACATGCCTGCCGAGGGCGCGGAGGCGACTCGCCATCGAGCTCCCAGCCTGCACTTCGCCCTCTTCGACCCCCTGGCACGCCTCGAGGGCGGCGGCCCGCAGCTCCTCCAGCTCCTGCTGTGAGGAGTTGTAAGCCGTCTGGAGGGACTCTGCCTGGGTCGTCGAGTTCCCAAGAGCGTTCCGCAGGTCTGAAACCCGTGAACGAAAAACAAAAATTGGGAGCGGATCCCAAGCGAACCAAATCGACAAGCAAAATGCGAAGAGAGGCGACTCACCTTCGACCTGTTTCTTCTCCGTATCGAGGGCCTTGCGCGCGACCTCGGCCTCCTGCTGCAGGCTAAGGACCGTAGCTTCCTGCTCCACGACAGCCTGGCGCAGATCCTCGTGGGAGACGCTGAGCTGGTTCAGCTCCCCGTCAAGCCGCGAGACTTCTTCGTCCCGTCGCTTGAGGGTTGCCTGCGCCCCCTCGAGTGCGGCGCGCTCCTGCTGAAGGAGACCCTGCGCCTCTTCTCGCGCCAGGCGCTCGCGCTCGAGGGCGGCCCGAGCCTCAGCAAGGGCGTTTCGCTCCTGCTGGAGCTGAGCGTCCGCCTGTTGGCGCGCGTCCCGCTCCCGCTGAAGCTGCTCCCCCGTCGAGGCGAGGGAGGCGGCCTGGTCCGCCAGGCTGGCCCTCAGCTGCTCGGCCTCCTTGGCCCTTTCCTCGGCCTGGCTCTGCCAAGACCGTGCTCCCTCGAGGGTTGCACGGTCCTGTTCGAGCCGGGCGCGAATCGAGGCCACCTCCGTCTCCCACTCCGCCGCCACGGTCTGCATTGCGGCTGCGTCCTCGCGCGCCTTCCGCAGCGCCTCGTCCCGCTCCACGAGCGCTGTCCGCACCTTCGCGACTGCAGAGACACCTTCCGCAGCCTGGGCGTCCTGCTCCAGGAGCTCGGCCCGCACTGCCTGGAGCCGGTACTCCAGCCACCCGTTGTCAGTCCGCAGGGCCTCGACAAGGGCGTCAAGAGCGTCGTATTGGTCCCGGTACCAGTTGCGCTCGGAGCTCAGCCGGTCGAGGCGGCCGTACTTCTCCCGGGCTCGACCCTCCAATTCCTGCCACCGGCAGACAAGGCAGAAGAGAGTTTGAGTCGGAAAAAGCGCGAACGCGGGAGAGACGAGGGGGGAAGAAACTCCAAAATCCAACAGAAGGGACGCGTACCTGGAAAATCCGCCACGCAGGACCCCCGTGGATCCACAGCGCCTCGTCCAGCGTGTTGTTGAGCGAGGCGCCGTGGTCGCGGAACTCTTGCCACAGCGCCTGCTCGGCCTGGGCTTCGATGCAGAGGGCTGACGGCGCGCTGGCTTGCTCCCGCTCCCGCTCCCGCTCCCGCTCCACACGCGTCACGGTGCCATCGGGGGCAGGAGGGCCGGTACGAGACGACGAGGCCTCGGCGCCATGCGCCGAGGGCTGCGGCATCACGCAGCCGTCCTCCCGCATCACTAACACCCCCGCCGCAGGCTCGGGGGCTGGCGCGGGCCAGTTCTCCCATTGGCCCCATCCGGGCGGCGGCGCGTCGTCGTCATGGATCTCCACCACGGCCGCCTGACCACCCGCCGCCGACACAGGCAGAGGACGGACCGTCGGCGCGGCGGTTGCCGCTGTCGTAGCCGCCGCCGCGGCCGTCGCCTCCTGCTGCAGTTCCGTGGCCACGGCCGCGCTGCGCGGTGGCTCGGCCGTCATCGCCGCGCTCCCGGCCGCCCGTGGCGCCCTCGACGAGCGCCGCCTCGTGGGTACGGACGCATCCGACCTGAGCGCTTTAGCAGGCGCGAGGGCGGGAAGGGTCGGCGCCACCCTGCGAACACGGAGACAAACAACTGAGCTCCAGCCCCTCGAAACCGGAACGTCTGGAGGAGGGACTGCTTACCTCAAGGTGGAGAAACCTCGCTTCCTCTTCCTCGAGGGTTCGGCAGGCGCTGCTGTGGCGCTCGTCGTCGCCACCACGGCGCTTCCAGACGCTTCCGCGGCACGCGCTGGCGCTTCCGCGACACGCGCCGCCTCTTCAACGGACCGCCCGGCGGCGGGCGCTTCCGCGCCCACCACGGGCGCCTGCTCCTCTGCCGCCTCTGCGGCTTTCGGTGAGGGGGTCGAGGGATTCCACCTCTCGGGGGGGGGCCCGCCCCTCGTCGCTTTCCTCTTCTTCCTCCTCTCCCGACGACGAGTTCCCCGGAGTCGCCGGGGAAGAGAGTCCCTGCTGCTCGCGCAGCCGATACTCCTCGTCCCGCTGCTCCCGACGCTCCCGCCGCCGGATTCTCTTCTCCTTCCTGCGCGCCGCTCGCTCCTGCTCCCGCCGCTGCGTGGCATGGGCAACCGCTCGAGCTCGGGGCGTGGGCGGGTCGGACCGCGAGGCATCCACGGTCACCCTCTGCTAAAAGGCGACTGTCAAAACCATGCTGGTACGTTGCAAGGGAACGAGAAAGGGAGGAAGGCCTACTCACCGCCGGGGCGTCGGGGAGCATAACGAACGACCAGAGGTCGTCGTTGCTGTGCCGGCCGGCCTTGAGGCTGATGGCGCGCCTCGCCCTCATGGCCGCGTATTCCCGAGCGAGGCGCTCATTCAAGAACCGCGAGCGCGCCAATGACGTAGGGTTGGCCGCCTCGCTCATCTCGTAAATACGGAGCTCCCTCTCCATGAGGGGAACGATCCGCCGGTGGTGGAGGTTCGCGAGGACCGAAGCCGCCCCCAACCCGGCGTCCGCCAGGCTCTTCAACGCGGTTAGGAGCGAATCCAACCGCGCCTGGTGCGAGGAGGGGGACACGCCGTGGTGCCAGGAGTCGGCCTTCTCCTTCAGCACCTTGCCGGTGTAGGGGGGAGGCCGGCGCCGTCGTTGCGGAGGTAGAACCACCCCCGCTCCCATTCCGCGTTGTTGGATGTCATCGTGCAGGGGATGTATAACTCCTTGCGCGAATCCCGCAACGAGACCGACAGGCCGCCGGCGCGCACCGCCCGGCGCACCCGTGCCTCGGGCGTAGCGAGCGTGTGCAGCTCCGCGCGGAAGAGGTGGACCCAGAGATCCCAGTTCACTGGGATCCCCAGGAATCCCTCGCAGACGCCAACGAAGGTGGCCGCCTGCGAAATCGCATTGGGGGCGAAGTTGTGCAGCTCCACCCCGTAGTGGTGGCACAGTCCGCGCATGAAGCGGCTCGCCGGCGCGGCGAAGCCGCGCTCATGGTGCCGGATGAAGCTGACGACGTAGCCGTACGGCGGGTTGGGCTCCCGATCCGTCGCCGGCGGAACGATCCACGCCGGGGGCTGCCCCTCCACGTTCGGCGCCAGCTGGCCGCTGTTCACGAGCTCGCTCAGGGCTAGCTTCGTCACCGTCGAGCGGCTCCACGGCAGCGGATCCAGCACTGTGATCGGCTGGGGGGGAGCCATTGCGGTTGGCAGCGGCGCACGAAGACGAAGCTAGCGGCGGGCGAAATGAAAGGGCGCGCAGCCGAGAAGCGAAGGCGAGGAGCCAAGGGCGGCGACGCTAAGTAACGAGGTAAGGAGCTTCCGCCTCCCTCTACTTGGATTTATAGATCTAAGGGAGCCACGCTCCCCAAACCGCGCGTCGCGCGCATTAACTGCAGGCGGCTGCATCTGCCACTGACAAGCGGGGCCCACCGCACCGAAACAGCCGGCCGCGTGCGCATGCACGATCATTACGGCACGGCAACCGAAGAGCCGCGGCGGCCCGTCACGTCCGCCCCCCACGTCGCCCACTACGCGCGCGGCCGCGACGCCTGAAAAGGCGCGCCCGCGACGCACGACTGAAGCCACAACTGTGGGCATTTAAACGGCCTGATCCCTTACTAAGTAAGCGTGACCCTCGCGCGGCCCGAGCCCAGTGCTCGAAAAACCAGACCTTCGAAGGGTGCGATTACTGACCAGTGGCCTCGAGACCCGCTCGGTGAAAGCGGGCGCCACAGGTGCCCTCGATTCTAGAGGATTACTGATCAGCAGCTCGGGGGTCGGCTCGACCACGAACCCACGAACCCTGCAGATGCAATCAAGACGGGGGCACTTAGCTGCCACCCCGCAACGGCCCTACTGATCAGGGGTTCGAAGCACTGACCCTCGAAGGGTTCGAACAGGCGCCCCAGATCAACAGAGTCAGGGACGACGAGGGCGCGCGCATTCGAGCCTGTCCTCGAGCTCACCAGCTCGAGGGCGCCCCACATGTCGTATTCAAGAGCCAACGAGGGCAGCTAGTCGAGGGATCCCATCGAGGGAGAGCTTCCGCGCCCTCGGTCCCCAGCGAACGGGACCGAGCCCTGCCTAGCAAACCCACGTAAGCGCTTTCATGGACGAGTCTCCGGACCACGAGCCAACCCTTATCGAACGGGGCATGGGCGTTCACTTGAATCACCCGATAACAGCTCGAAGAGGAACCCGCAATTCGCGACCCGCTCGATGGGAGTTGTGGACACCTCACCCCCCGTCCCGCGGAGGGACGGCAAGGGAACGTACAAACAAGTAGGAGAGCCCGCCCCGATCGCCTCGAACGGGCCCAGGCTCGGGGGCTCGACGCGTGGCTCCACCTCCTGGATATGCACCGAACGCACGCGAACGTCGGCACATGCGTACGGCACCGCCAAGGCCGGCTGAAACACCGCCGAGGCCGGCTGAAATAAACGCCTCGCACAATGACGACGCTGCGAAAAAACCTTGAAGGAGTACACACACTCCTCCACGGCTTCGGGGGCTAGACCAGCGGGTCCGCTAGCGCGCCCCCACGGAATAGCACAGCAATCAGGAGGGAAGAAGGTCCCATCAGCAAGCGTCAGCACCTGCGGGATCCTAACGGATACACCCGCAGATGCTCGGGGGCTACTGTCGGGGACAGCCATAAGGGTCCCCTAAAAAACCGGGGGAAACCCATTCACTTTCGCAAAAACTAAAACACAAACGAATTCACAAACCTAAAACACGCTCAAGATAGTCACGGCCCAGCGGCCGGGCCCACAGCCCTGGTGGCCCCAGCGGCCCACCAGAACAGTCGGCCCAGCCACCCCCGGGCGAAACTCCGCTTCGCTCGAGGGGCGCAGCACCACACTAACGAGACCCCGCCTCGCTCGAGGGTCGGTCCCCCCCTCGGGTGAGACTCCGCCTCGCTCGAGGGTCGGTCCCCCCCTCGGATGGGATTCCGCCTCGCTCGAGGCCCTCACGGGCTCGCCGCCCCCGCACCTGCTCCCCCGACAGGGGCGTTTAATGTTCTAACACTTGCAGACGCCCGGGTCAAAGACGAATCCGCGCCATGCCGTCCCTCTGACACGCCCGGGAATCATATCCCGGCACTGTTCTGCCAACTCTCCCGGTGAGGCCATCCCCACCACTGTGCGGCAAGGCCGGTGTCAGCTCCGCGACACTGCGCCACCCACTCTCGTACGGCCAACGCGCCACACCCTCGAAAGAGGACCGCAGAACCCTCGAAACGGGGACGGACGCCTGCTCCGCGCCACACCATGATGCCGGACCAGTGAGGTGCGTCACCTCCGTCACCGTCGGTCCTGCGCGGCCATCCCCGCCATCACGACGCCATCCCGGGCACTGCAGCGCCATCCCTGACGCTGTGGGAGTGCGGGGCGACAAGACACCGCCACGACCGCGGCTGTGCCCCTTACGACCTCCCGTCAGCCGCACCCTCGAGTCAGCGTACGGACGACGACCACACGGGAAGTTCCTACGCCGCCACCCTCGAAGCCGCTCCTGGACGGATACAGGGCACGCCACGACGCTCCGCCAGAAGCAAGATTCGCCAGGACGGCCGTCCACTCCGTTGCACTGTCCGCCATGCCATCACACGTAGCTAGAACAGTGCGGCACGCCTGTAAACTGCCTCCTCCTTGGCCTATAAAAGGAGGGGCAGTCCCCTGGCCGCAGGGGGACGACGGAGGGCACTGGCCTACACGCTTTCTGCCTTCACCACGATATTGGCACTCGCCTCAATCAAAACCTCAGGGACCTGGAGGCCCGGCCTCCTCTCCCGCCCCGCTTGTAGCTCCCCTCTGCAAGCACCACGGTGCAACGCAATACAGTGCCTCGAGCACACCACTGCTGGACGTACGGCCCCGGCCGGAACCAGGATAAACTTGTGTCCCCTGTGTTGTCGTTGGCACCGACCATCGAGAAGCTGATCACAGCGTAACTTACTAGTTAGTGTCGGGACTACTTTCCGCACCGACACCTGCCTCGTCACACCATCATCGTGTTTACTACCGTCATAATTAAGGATTACCCATAAAGTTTTTTTTTGAGAATTAGGATTACCCATAAAGTTAGTGAAGCAAACCAAACAAACAAAAATGTAATGTCTTCTTCTTTTTTTTTGGAGGTAGCGCAGCTCGCTAGTCATCCTTACCTCATTTTGAATGGGCCGAACCTGGGCCCATTAATGATAGAGTGATCAAAGGCCACTCATAAGTTTAGGGCTTTAGGCCTTCTAAATTCTAAAAAATGTATAGGCCTTCTTTATCGGTCACCACTGATCAGCCCAGTGCAGGACGTCAACCTCGTTCGTTTCCATCGGATTAGATTCCGACCCCGTACATATACTCCCTCCCTTCGTGTTTCTAAGGCGGATGACGAAATTCTGCTTTTTTGCGATTGTAAGGCGCACCCTCGGAACGCTCCCGGCTCCCCTCGGTACCTCACCATCATGTCCCTCGGTATCCCTCAAATCAAAATTAAATGACGGATGGATGTTTGGTGCCTCGTCATTTTGTTTTTGGGTTAAATGACGATGGGAACGAAGGTCAGCCTGGTAAAAATCTTGCAACGTGGCATAACGCAACGGAAAAAACGATGCAGGGTTAAATGCTGGCGCAAGCCCCCATCGTTGCCTTGGTCTTTGGAGTAGGAGTTCATCCGCCCTACAAAAGTGAAAGGAGGGAGTAATAAGCAAATCACAATGAATATTATAAAAGATCCGAATTTGTTCTGTGTTGGAAATTAATTTACTCATGATAGACATTTATTTCCACTCAGATTTAATCCACTAGTCGAGAGGTGTGAAATCAATCCGGGTCTCTTAGCGTACCTAACATGAATAAATTAGCTCCTGACCCGGAATAAATCCGAATATCTTATAGTACATATCATAATTTTCTTATTATATATATATATATCAATTCCATCCGGAATCTAATACGGTGGAAACAAATAAGCCCTTAACTTCGGTTTTGCCACAAGACGCGTCTCCAAGTCCGCTGCATGCTTGACAGCTTTGAGGTCCATTGATAGCATTGGCTGCCACCCTTACAAACTTGTTGGGCACGTACTCCTCTTTTTAATTAGTTTCCTTGTAGGGTGGAATCCATGGGGGTAGGGGGCTCCAGCCCCAACGTTGGATTCGCTTATGAATCGGTTGTCTTTCTCATTTTTCTGAAAAACATATCTCAGTGTGTTTGAATATTTCACATATACCTTATATCAATATAAAGATAAGATGTTGGAAGAAGAAAAACGTGGTGCGGATTCATAATTTTAAAAGTTTGGTGTCAAAGTTTTTGAATATAATGTACTCCCTCCATTTCAAATTATAAGTCGTTTTGATTTTAAAATTTGTATATATTATTATATATCTGGATATACACTGATCTAGACGCGTAATACAAATTATATACACATTAAAAAAGTCTATAACTTTGGATGCAAGGAGAGGGTACAAGAGTACAAATCCACGAAATCCACACCCGGCGTCAAATCCATCTTGACTTGGGAATTTTCCTGCTGGCATGGCGTCCTGTCGGAAAACGACATCAAGCTCAACGTGGACGGTTGCTCAACCGCTCATCTTGGCCGCACGCCCGCACCAACAGATGCGGACACCGGCCTCTGCAAAGTGGGCCCAAGCGTCGGATCTCCTCGCATCTCACGAGTCACGACTTCACAGTCGCTGCCTCTCTGCTCGGCGTGAAGCCCGAGTGCCCGACGCGACGTCTCCCACCGATTCCTCGCCGTTCCCCAATTCCCCTAGTCTCCGACATCCATGGCCCACCACATCACTTACGCGAAGGTCACTTCAAACGACAAGGGCCGGGGCGCTCTTTGCCTCTCCGCTGGTCCGTCCACCGTGTGAATCGCGTGCTCCGCCGATCCTCGGAATAGCCGCTCGAGCCGCTCCATATAAGTCCCACCGCACCGGCCGCCTCGGCGCGGCGGCGAGGAGGACTGTAGGAGCACGCGACAGAAACCACCAGTGCGGGCGCTTACCCGTGCCCCGCACTGAGCGGATCGCTGCTCCCAAATCGCAGACCGGGCGTTGCTTCCCCGGCGCGGCGCAGGGATGTCTGGCTCGGAGGCCGTCGCCGGAGACGAGTCGGCCGTCGAGCTGCTGCTCCGCGCGGCGGCGATGGTGCCCGCGGAGCGCTACGCGCTCGCCGCCGCCGCCGTCGTGTCGGTCTTCCTGTACCGCTTCCTCGAGCTCCACGTCATCGGCGACATCCTCCGCGGATGCCGGGGCGGCCGCGTCGAGCTCACCTTCCACCCAGCCTCGGAGATCTACCACCGCGTCGCGTCCAAGTGCCGCTCCCTCCACGGCAGGTATGGCCTCGGGCTCTCTCGGCCTGGTTTCCCGTAAATAAATTGGCGGTTGGGCGCGTTTGGTCAATTGTGACGGAATTAGCGGGCTGGGTTTCTTAACCATGAGACGCATTGTTTGCATTGTATGTCAGTTTAAGTTGTGAGTGATGATGTGTTTGCGGTATAACTTTTAATTTATCATGCAGGTACCTGGCGACACCATGGTTGGCTAGCCCGCACTTGCAGACATTGTTCCTGGGCATCTCTGGGAGGCCTCCATCGTTTACGTACAAGAGGTTAGATTCAGTACACGAGAGTTACGTTACTGCAATCTTCTAGATTTCTTATTCAGTCTAGCCATTTAGACTCCTTTGTAAAATGGACTACAGTGGTCACTGTCTGAGAGTTTATTCTGCTTTGTTGTATGTACAGCACTACGATTTTTCGAATACGCTTAACGTTCAATGATCTTATACAACATAATTATACTCTATCAGTTATAAATGCAATTTGTTTAGGACATTGATACAGTTCACTATGAAACTTCGCCTATAATTTTTTTTACATAATGTATTTATTTAAAAGTAAAGGAATATATAGTATGAATGCTTTTTCCACAGTGAATCTGTAACATCAATCTGTGCAGCTTCTTTTATATTGATGGTTAAAGCTACAAGGTTTGACAAACAAGAATGATAAATCAACTTAAATTTGTAATTTGATGAACAATATCCAACTTGGCAATGAATTCATGCTGCTTCTATTTCACTATGAGGTGGGCTATATATACATATGCAAATCTTTTTTTTTTTGAAATAAATACATAAGCAAATCTCAAGAAGTTTGTATGAGCTCTGCAAGAGCATCTGGGCATCTTGCTAGCCCTTTTACAGTTCCGTGGATCGATTCCTCGACATGCCAAAATTGTTTTGTCCACGCCATTGGTTATCCGGGAAACTTATGGTTTTGATAATTAAATATGAATTTCTCACGAAAGAAAGGGAAAGGAAAAGAAATTGATAAATCTGAGTAACAAGAGGTTGCCTTATTTTATTGAAAGTAGTTCTTTGCTTTCTGACAAGGAACACAATACAATTCCTACTCATTTATCTATTGTTTCAAATGATTTTTTTTCTAGATTAAGCCTGTTAATTAATTTATTCAGGATCTGTGCTTATTTTTTAGTGGAGTGAACCAAAACACTTTTCTTGCTTTCTTAGTTGGCAGTGCACTGATTACAAAACCTGAACTGTAGACAGTTGTACACTGTTCGTGATGGTGGGACTGTTGCTTTGGATTGGCTTCTGGCCTCTGATACGGAAGGTAGAGGATCACAGATTGCGTGAAATCTATGTCATACATGGTCAAATGGTTAACCTGACCTTTTGGTTGTTTTGCAGATGCAGATGGTTTCATTTCTAAAGATGCTTCAACGCCCCTTGTAGTTGTGGTTCCTGGATTAACTAGTTGTTCTGCTGCTGCTGTAAGTTGCTTATTTTCAATGTTGACATATTTCTGTGTTTCATATTTGAAGAGCTCTTGAATTTTCTGTTGTATAACATATTACTATCTTTGCTAGTCATTCTAAAGATGTAATGACTTGTTGCAGTATGTAAAACACTTAGTTTATTCTATAGCAAACAAAGGATGGAATGTTGTTGTAAGCAACCACAGAGGTCTTGGTGGTGTGTCTATTACTGTAAGTTATCTAATTTAATCACCAAGTTTTTCAATTTCATCTAAACTTTGTTGAACATTCCTGATCTTGTTTAAGTCCAGCTTTTGATGCACATTGTTTTTCCAAGATTTGTGCCTCCTATGATAATGATGTATATGATATTATGATTGCCAGTTGCCACCAACTGAGAATGCGAAATGATGGAAGTTCATGTTGTCTGTTTAAACTGCAACATGTTTTAGATGCACCAAATGATTTGTTCCGTAACCACCACCACTGAAATTGTACTATTTATTTCCTATGGCAGTCAGATTGCTTCTACAATGGCGGTTGGACTGAAGATGTCCGAGAGATTATTAAATACCTCCACCACCGATATCCAAAGACCCCACTGTTCTGTGTTGGTACAAGCATAGGTGCCAATATTGTGGTGTGCAACTTTCTCCTTGGCCTAACCTTAAATTTGCTTTTCTGCATGTTTAATTATTTCATATTATGATGTCCACTGTTTCTGTTTCCTGCTACATGCTACTGAAAAGTGCTAGTTGCAGTTCTATCTGTATTGGTAGGTAACATTGCACAAGTGTTGCCTGATTTATGGATGATTGTAGCTTCTCGCTCAAAAGAGTCATACATATTACAAACTTAATGTTTAGGTTTGACTCAGATTTTCAATTGTGACTTGTTTTGTAACTAGGCCAAGAATCAGCATGATCTGATTTATCTTTACAAGAAACTGGTTGACACAGTCCATTCTTCATAGTCTTTCCTTGCACATGTTATGTGTTTTTCTAAGAGAAGTACTGAATGAAGTTAGAATCATTCAGGATTTTATCCACTATTTCTGCAATTTTACCATATTTCAGTGAAGCAGTGGGTTTACTGAAATTTGACAAGTGTTCATGAAAAACTGTACCCAACCCCATTCATCCACCCACTAGTCTTCCTCTTGACTTTCTTTGAGCTGACTGTTTTATCCACATGTAATTTTGGTGGGGGTCTTGATGTGTTCCTGGTACTCCTTTTTTTTTTGCGAATTCCTGTTACTTCATTCGCACCCCACCATTGGTGGTCAGTCATCTGGCAATCATGAACAGATTTGTCATTAATCTTGTGGTTTGTATTTTTATGTTCTGAATCCCATGATGTTCACGGTCACTATTGTAATCCCTCCCTTATCCAAGCAGTTAATCCTAAAATGAAGAATAGTGAAAGTGTGTCACTTGATTTCATCATAATACAGACATTGCATATTTATTCCACATCTTTGTACAGGTCAAGTATCTTGGAGAAGAAGGGGAAAATACTCCTGTGGCTGGAGCAGCAGCTATTTGTTCTCCATGGGATCTGTTGGTTAGTTGCTGGAACTAATTCCCTTGGAAGACTTGAATGCTTAGTATGTAGAAATTTCTATTAAGTTGTGCCTCACGAATTCCAGTCACTTTTGCATCTCTCCATCACAGAAATGACTAAGCGACTTAAGTCCTGTTTGGTTTCTTTTTCCAATCTTTTGTAGCCTTAATGTTTTCTTTGCCGGTGAAGAGGGTACATTTGGGCATTTGGCTCCCCCACAAAAGCAAGGAAATTCTTGCTTGCAGTGCTCAAGAAAGGGCAAGGGAGTCTTGCTGGCCATATTAGACAAGGGAGTCTTGCATCTGGATTCTGCATATTTAGGCTATACTAGTTCTGGATATAGGCTATACTAGTTCTGGATATATTTCCTGCAGTTTTTGTTCTCCATATATTAACAATTGTTCGCCTCATCTTTATTACTGGCAAGGATTCTCTGTAACAAAATTCATCAGTTGTTTCATCAGGACAATGCCAAAATACCAAACTGGCCATCAAACTCACTGTGTTTTATTGTTTCACTTTATTTTTGTAGATAGGTGACAGATTTATTTCCCGCAAGCTTGTACAGCGTATTTATGACAAAGCACTTGCAATTGGTCTGAAGGGCTATGCAAAGCTGTAAGCTTCTATTCCTCTCACTGAGCTGTATACACCCTACAAAATTATACAAGACTCTTTACTTCCACTGAATCTCTTTTAAATGATTTAATTTATCTTTTGAGAATAGCAGATACAAGTGTTTGAAAAACTTGTATTGTAGTGGTTGCTAACGATATACAAGTGAACTGGACCATAGTTTTCTAGAGCGATTTACAAGTGAACATGATAATATTTCCATGATCAAACATTTCTTCAGTATTTGTGGATGCTTAGAATATTCAAGTGTAGTGATTCTAATACCAGTATGGAGCTTGAAGTTGGACACACCAGTGTTCTATGCTTTCTGCTTGTTGGTTGCATGAATTCCTGTATGGAGCTTGAAGTTGGACATACCAGTGTTCTATGCTTTCTGCTTGTTGGTTGCATGAATTCCTCGTGCCCATCCTTTATTTGCGGATCTGCTTTCACTATGGTAAAAATTCTTTCATAGCAGTTCAGAGGTATAATGACCATGTGACTGAGTTCAGTCTTGTATGAATGAAATTTTCCAATTAAATGAACAAAATTTTGGATGCCATCGTTCACACATGCACTAATAATAAGAACATGATCACTATATTCACTATTGAGAAAGCTTACCTTTGCCTTTTGCAGACATCAACCTGTCTTGGCTCGACTTGCAAACTGGGAAGGTATTAAAAAGGTTGGAATCCCTCTTTATTTGTACTGAACTTAATTTGTTTATATAGTATTTACATGATTTTAAAATTAATTTCAACATCTTCATCTTTTTCTAAGATAGATCGGTTCCATGCACTTTTAATTAGTTTTTGTAGTTTTCTAATTTGTATTAAAATGGATAATCTTCAAGCTGCCTTTGTTTCTTCAATAATGCGGTTCCCAGCATGGCAGGAACCTTGCTGATTGCTGAGGAAGAGGTGATGGCTGGAGCTCGAGGGCTCTCCCTCTTGATTGCCCTTGATCCCAGTGATTAGAGGTGTAGTTTATGTAGTGTTAGGGTCGCTTTTATTTTCACAGGCGCGAATGTATTCTCAAAATTATGGGGTGAGTGTGTGCATTGTACTCGGGGTTCTTTTCCTCTTTTTCTTTAATATAATTATACACAGGCACACAAGTTTATTTGTATTGATGGGCCTTCTTGAGTTCGTATGAAATCCCACTGCTTATTTTTCTTTTCTCGCTAACTTGGCAGTCACGATCTATCCGGGAATTCGACCATCATGCTACTTGTGTTGTTGCAAGCTATGAGGTACCCTCCATGGCACCACTGCCTTGCCTTTGCTGATTCTACCCTCAATCGTATTATAATGCATGTTTCACGTTTTCCTTGGCTTTTAGGGCATTCATTTATAGCTGTTATAAATAGATAATATTTCAAGTGCCGCTGTAACAGCTAATATTGTCTGATCATTTGTTGTGATTTTATTTTGCAGACGGTGGATACCTACTACCGCCGGTGCAGCAGTGCTAGTTATGTTGGAAATGTGTCAGTTCCCTTGCTTTGTATCAATGCTTTGGATGATCCCCTTTGCACAAGGGAGGCTATACCTTGGGATGAATGCAGGTGAATTTTCCTTTTGAAACTCCTGATTCTGCAACAGTTCTGTTTATGTATCACATGGATCTTTATTTCATTTAGGGCCAATAAGAACATTGTTTTGGCAACTACTCCGAATGGTGGTCATCTTGCATTCTTTCAAGGACTAACTGCTGGGAGATTATGGTATGATGTCTGTTTAAATCTGACAGTTCTATTGCTGTATTACATTGTTTTGTATTATAGCATATAGATCCACTATTGCTGTATATTCTGAAGTTGGTGTCATCTAATATATTTTGTAGGTGGGTTGGAGCTACTTCTGAGTTCCTCTTTGCTCTTCACGACAGCTCCTATATGCATCGGCAGAAGGTTTGGGCATTAAACTAACTCATCAATGAAATCTTCCATCGTAAATGTTTATTTTTTTGTATGCTGATATTTCTTCTCATAATTAAATGCAGGCAAATGATCATGCTTTGCACTCTTCTTTGGAATCATCCATTGATAAAAGTCCATATGTTAATATCATGGAAGATGGAATGGTAGCTCCAGTAACAAAAGATGGCCCTGGCAATAGTGACGGCTCACCTTCGAAACAAGAGGTTGATGGAGTACAGTTAAGTAACGGGGTGGATGGCAGACAAGTATCTGGCGAGAAACAAGATGAACACGCCAATGGAACAGGGAACAAAAGCACTCCAGGTTCTGCAAATCATCAAGGTGACGACATCTACAGAAATAAGCTCCATGAGATAATTGCTCCCGTCAAGAGATCCATAAACCAGCTGACACGATACCAAGGGAGGTCAGTCTGGTTGCTTGCCTACATTGCTTTTGTAACATCGTGGCCGCTCCTTGGCTCCCTAGCTTTTATGACCTTTCGGAAAAAGTTCAGGAATCCGTTGCGAGCTAAATGACTAAGAGGGTAAATAAACCCTAATTGTATTTATTTCCACTGCATCATGCAAAACCTTAGAATCCTGAAGATCTGTACAGCCATTTTATTTCTTCAGTTACCCACAGATCCTGTGTAAAATTTCACCACAGTTATTTGTCCAGGACATAAGCTGTCATGCTCGTGGTACATGTACACGTCCAAATAATTTCACTGCATTATGAAGAAGCCTCTTTATTCATTTGCTCATCGGAATTGGGTGTAAGAAAGATGTAGATGGGGACCATGTTTTTATCCAAGTTTAATTTTGTTTATCTAAGTTGACCATTTGAAATGAAAAGCCCTTATTCATTTGCTCATCGGAATTGGGTGTAAGAAAGATGTAGATGGGGACCGTGATTTTATCCAAGTTTTTTTTATCTAAGTCGATCATTTGAAATGAAAAGATATTTGTACATGTTTGATGTGTGGTGCTGCATGAAAGAGCTTATCTTTTCAAGTGGAGACGACATCATCGTCCCTACTGTTGGTACCAAGTTGAACGATCAGGGGTATGATGTTTTGCACTCTTGGAATCATCGGTTGATAAGGGCTCATGTGCTAATGTCATGGAAGATGGAATGGTAACTCCAGTAACAAAAGCTGGTCCTGGAAATGATGATTCACCTTCTGAGCATACCGTTGATGAAGAAGTAGAGTTAGTATTGGGTCATTGGGTGGGTGTTAAACAACAGAATGAAACCAGTGGAGGGGGCATGAAAGCTCTACAGAATCATTCAGCACGGATAAGACATCGACAGCTCATGAATCCACTTTTCGGGAGAAGCTCATGAATCCACTACAAGATGAATGAGTTCACTTAAAAAAAAGAATGACTAAGAAGACAAATAAAAACCTTGTATTACAATTGCATCATGCACTGCCTTATAACTAAATAATACATTTTAAAACCAAATAATATCACAAGCATCTATACATCATCAGTTCATCACAAAGCATAGCTTGCCTCGACTTATTCATTGGATTGGATGGTTTGTGGGCTGTGGACTCTGGGGATTGCCTTGTAACCTTTTTCAACCAAATGGAGCTTGAGAAAGTCATGGTTCATTTACATACATGGTAAAATTGTCAGCCAGCTGAAAGGGAAACGATGTTGGGCCATGTGGATGTGTGGTGCAGCAGGAAAGCGGAGCGGGGCTCCCCAAAGTATCTTTTCATGTGGCGATGTCACTATGGTCCCAACAAGCCATTTGGCAAATGGCAATGATTTGCTTTGCGAGTGTTTCCTGCGTGTGGTACGTGCGCGTTTCCGTGCCACTGGAATCTCTCTTCCACCCTTCCCTATTTCACTTTGGATCCATGTCTTGCAAAGCATATCGATCGAATTTATTCTGAGCCTTGGATTCCCGTCAAGATGTTAATTCTTCATGACGCCTTTTCCTTTTGTGATGCTTGGCGTTTATCTTGTCTCTCTTCTTTATTTGTGGGTTACGCAAGTCAGTTGGACTTTCAGAAAGACAGCTGCACGCCTGCACACCTGCTGATTGGCTGTCTCACCTTAAGAAATTGTTTCGATCTTGCGATTCATGAATACTATTAAAAATTCCTTGGTCAACCACTATCCATGACAGAGTTGTCCTGCTCTGGATAACAATTAACAATTAAAAGAAAACGTCAAGGATGCTGCCACCATGGCCCAAAATGGCCAAGTGTGAACACGTGAGATCACACGTCGCATTTTTTCAAGACTTTGAGATTGGAGCTTGGCATGCTAATCCTATTTTGAAGCGGGAGGCCGGAGAGGGGTGGGCCACCCAGTACTGATTTGGACTGCAGGGCCCAGTAGGCTTCTGTTGATCGCTTCTGTTCTTGTTCCTCTGATCTCAGCGATGATGTCAAAAGGAGGCGGGGCTTGGTATGGTTCTTCTAGGGCCATGGTCGTTGTGGCGCACGCTGTGCCGCCGTGGCGATTGGGTGGTGTGATCTGAGCTCTTGGAAAAACTTCGTTTTCAATTCTCTTGTGGAGCATGACGCATGGAGCACGTCCGGTGAACATGGCAAGCGTTCATGACACCTGCCGCAGTTTACGAACAATCTAGAAATAGGAATTTGATGTTGAAACACATGTTTCCGTCCTGAATCACACGGAGCGCGCGTAATTGTCGTTTCCAAGTACCACATGGGGAATTTGCTCTACATATGATGCTATTCTACACTATAGATAGAGTCCAAGACAGGCATTGGGTCCGGCACATGACTTTTGAATACAGTATAATTTTAAATTTTGAAACTAAATATTTAAACTTTACTGACGGTACGTGCTTAATAATTTAGACAGATTTGGTCAAAAAGCGTAAAAGTATATGGGACCGATCACGGGATGGAGTCTTTCCGTGTCTTTGAACTTTGAAGTAGACTAGAGTACTTGTTCTCTCATGACATGAGCAATGCTGCCCATATATACCTGCACATCAAGTATGCATGTCCAGTATTTTGGCATCGAGCAAATCCACAAACCACGGTGAAAAAGTGGCATCGAGCAATACAAATGGCACCACTGAGAAAGGCAGGCTATTCCCACAATTTTGGCACGCCCTATTGGCCGGGCAGAGAGCGCCATGGAAAGGCACGGAGAGGATGAGGAAGCAAGCGCTACCACAGTAGAGAAGAGAACGACGCAAGCCGGTGGGCCCTCGTTAGAATTGGGCCTCACCCTTTTTTGACGAGTTTTTTCTTTTCCGGGGAGGCCTCGAATCGGCCCCCGAGAGAATAGGGCCCACCGCCCAGCACCTGATGCCTCCTGCTCACCCACCGTGCGCCGCTACACTGACGCTGACATCACGGCCCCACCGCAGCAGGGGCTTACCGTCACTGTACAAAGTTAACAGCGCTGCGCTGGGCGGCGCACCGGAGCGAGCACAGCGAAGTAACAGGAGGGGAGGCCGGGAGGGGGGTGGGGGGAGCTCGTGAGGTCAACGAGGGGGAGCAGGGCAGGAAGGCTCCTCCTATAAACCCACCACACCCGCCTACCGTGCTCCCATTTTCTCGCCCGGGAGCCGCAATTCCGACCTTCTGCTTCGTAAGTTCACCTTTGAATTTTTGTTTATCCATGACCTTTTCTAGCTGTATGCTTGATTGAAACGAGAGCGCCGATTTAGGAACTGGTGTGGGTAACATGAGGGGAAATTAGTCTGGGCGTAGTACTGGTCGCCGATTTAGGTGTTAATTTTCGCCTGCTTTATCTGATCTTGTCCCTATCCGATGAAGATAAAGGATTGTTTTTGGTAGCGGAGGATCTTGAGGCATGGGGAAAGGGCGATACGCGAGCGGATTTGAGATCGCTTGATCTGGAATCTATGCTCTTCGGCTCGAGTTGCTGTGCTCTATGTTCTTGAAATTCATTTTTTCTTTGACTAGGAGATTTAGGATCTTCGATTTGATCTCGTTACGGTCTTTGATCCACCCGAACCATTAGCGCTCGATTCCCTCATGATTCATTTGTTTAGTAGACCTTGTGATTAAAGTTTTCATCATCCTTCTGATCGCCTCTACTAGGTTTCAAGCTCTTTTTTTAGATGTTGGTACGAGTTTTGGGTGCATACTCTTCTGGCCACAGATCCATTGGTACGTTCAGATTGGATTGTTGACCTGTCTTTTAGTGAAGATCTCGAGAAGTAAAAAGGTATTGGGTATAATATTGAGTTTCGTGAACTACTAGAACATTATGGGCGAAGTGGTGGTCTGATTTTGGCTAGTAAAAGAGATGATGAACATGATGAGCTTGCCAGCTTGGGTAGATGGTGAACCTATCATTTAACCTCCCAGTTGATTCCCAAAATAAGCTTCCTGTATGTTCCCTGTTTCTGGTATGTTACATCCGAAATAAAGAGGTAGGATCAGTATATCTTTTACAACTAGAAATAGGTGCTGTTTAGTTTTTCTTTTGAACGAGAAAGGCCACTTATGCTGGTTACTGGTCATAGCTTCCTTACAGCTTTGGTTATGAGTATGACTCGTATTTATCTTTCTGCAACCTATAATCTCTGAATCTCTCTGTTGCAGGGTTCATGCCCGCCCAGTAGATCAATTCTACACCGGATGATTGTACTCCCTGGGGTCGAAGTGTACTGAAGCAGAATTCGGGTGGTGTTGACTCAAAATGGAAGTTGGGATGTCAAGTTTGGAAACTGCCATGAAAGCTTCTTCATCGATTGCAAGTGGTACGGCAAGGAATGCTGACCCTGGCCAACATACTGTCCGTTCCAATTCACTAGAGCAGTTTTATTTTCCAAGACCTGGCCAATCTTTGCTGGGCATTCCACCATTCTTTGGGCCTCCCTCCTCCAGTTTGTATCTTCCTAATGACAATGAAGCTAAAGTTGGCAACCAATTTGAACCAAATCCTTCACAGAATACAGATTGGGACCCACAAGCTATAGTAAGCAACCTGACTTTCCTTGAGCAGAAGATCAAGCAGGTAAAAGATGTTGTGCAGGCCATGAGTAACCGAGAGAACCAAGTCACTGATGGTTCCTGTGAGCTAGCAGCAAAGCAGCAGCTCATAACTGCTGAGCTCACTAGCATTATAATCCAGCTTATCACAACTGCTGGTTCGCTGCTCCCTTCAATGAAGAACCCACTTAGCAGCAATCCAGCAGTAAGGCAGCTTGGCAACACTCTTGGTTCTCCTATGGGCTTTGGTGTGAATGCTAATCAGCGACCAAGTGTAGACAGCAAGACCAATATTCCTGACGGTGGAAAGGCCTCTGATTACGAGGAACTGATCAATAGCCTTAATACTACCCAAGATGAAAGAGATGAGATGATCAAATGCCCAAATCCTTGTGTTGGGGAAGGGTCTGAACCGACTCCGATGGAAGACCATGATGTAAAGGAGAGTGATGATGGTGACCATGAGGGAGAGAATCTCCCCCCTGGTTCTTATGTAGTATTACAATTGGAGAAGGAGGAAATTTTAGCACCACATACTCATTTCTGCTTGATCTGTGGGAAGGGCTTCAAGAGAGATGCTAACCTAAGGATGCACATGAGGGGCCATGGAGATGAGTACAAGACTGCTGCAGCTCTTGCCAAACCCACGAAAGATTCTGGTTCAGAGCATGCACCAGTTACAAGGTACTCATGCCCATTTGTTGGTTGCAAGCGAAACAAAGAGCACAAGAAGTTCCAGCCTCTCAAGACCATATTGTGTGTGAAGAACCACTACAAGCGAAGCCATTGTGACAAGAGCTACACCTGCAGCCGCTGCAACACCAAAAAGTTCTCTGTGATCGCCGACTTGAAAACTCATGAAAAGCATTGTGGTCGTGACAAGTGGCTCTGTTCTTGCGGAACAACCTTCTCAAGGAAGGACAAGCTTTTCGGGCATGTTGCGCTTTTCCAGGGCCACACACCTGCGCTCCCCATGGATGATGTCAAGATATCAGAAGCATCAGAGCAACAGCAGGGCAGTGAGCCCATGAATGAAATTTCGAGGAGCATGGGGTGCTTCCCTTGCAGCTCATCTGATGGCATTTCAAACCTCGACATGAAAATGGCTGATGATGCGCGCTGTTACTACTCACCCATGAGTTTTGATCCTTGCTTTGGTGCGCTTGATGACTTCACTCGTCCTGGCTTCGACATCTCTGAGGACCCCTTCTCCTTTCTGCCTTCGGGATGCAGTTATGTACAGCAGAATGGAGACAACTGATGTGGCTCATCGTGGATGACGACGACAATGGTGCTGGCAACCTTTATGTATGGTGTATGGCTGTATGCATGATGCTAGTCTGGTTCTTGCTATGTTGAAGAGTCATTTTAGGTTATGACTTTCTTTTTCTTAAGTGCACTTCATTTGGTGGTCATCAATAATGAGCACTTCTAGCATTTCATACAGATTGAGATAGCCCCAGTTTTCAGTACATACGTGCAGGTGTTACATTTTTCATTTTATCTGAATTGGCTTCATGCTTGTAGTACTGATACTTTGTCACAACACGGGACAAACGTTTAGCTGAGTGAAATTCTACTAGAGTCTGGGGCGCGCCTCTGGCGCGCCAATCTTTCTCAATTAGAAGGATGACATTGAATGAACTGCAACGTACAATAATATCGTTAACTCTTAATGTTACAAGATGATAGAATTTGAAACGTATACAAAATATCTCAAAGTATACGGGGTATGTCTTTAGTGGCTACATAAATAGTCTATAAAAACACATGACGATCAGCTCAGCAAAAAAAAGACCGAAACAAGTAGCAAGAGACATGATCCATCGCTTGGCCCGATGTAAAGTTGATGATATTTTCAGCCTGTTCGTTTGACTGGTTGCTGGTGGCTGGTTTGTTTCAAGAGAAAAGTACTGCTGACTGGTGGGCTGCCTTCTGAAACAGGAGTATTGAAATCTTCTAACTCATCTATTCTGCAACCTGACATGCTAGCTGTGGTTCATTCATATGAAAGGGGTCAGGGACACAAAATAACTTTAACAAATTAGACTGACTGCATCTCATTCAATTTGATGGTTTCCAAACAATAGCATAGTCTTGTAAGGCGAACTGAGCCTACATAAAACTTTGTATTATGGATAGTGGCGGTTAACTTACAACCTACTATCCTGATCCTGATAAGCTGCTAACAAGAGAGTTTCAAAATTCTTTAGATAGATACAAGCTTATTATTCCTTTTCATACAACCCCATGAGTAGAAGCCTTTCCCATAAGCTAATGAGATGGTGGTTAACCCTTATTCATCTATAATCATGGGAAGACATCTTAGTTTATTTCTACAAAACTAACAGACAAGGGAAAACGGTATCTTTCGAAAAAATTCTACATTCTCTTCCATGTTCCAATCTTGTGACTGAATCTTTAGTAACAGAACTTCATAGCAGAATATCAAGAAGTAAATATAATTTTAATCTGCTACTCTGGAAGGAAATTCCAGCATAAGTATATATCAGCGGAAAATGGTATTATCATAAAAAGAGTAAAAGTAGAAGGGTTGCATAGTTTAATTAGCCCTTTGACAACCGATGATTCAAACTTAAAAATGGAAGAGGTGGATCAAGTAGACAGGTAAGAAAAAAACAATGGTAATCCAGTAAATTATGCTACAAGCCTGCAACTAAGTGGTGTGGATAGAACCTGCTCTTGAGAGAAAATATGGAGGAAGCACTCCAAGTACAGTTCCAATGCCCCAAAGAACAGCTTCGAGATAAACTTTCTGCAGTATTTTACTAAATGGAACTATTTCTTGATACATAGGGGCTCACCCAAGCAGTCTTCAATGTCTGCCTTTAAAACAACACCCATCAGGACCTGTACTTTTCACAAAGATAAAGTCACCATTGTCATCTGCTGCAAGGATTTTAAATCACAAACTCATTGGTTCTCCTCAGCTTTGAAAACAAAATTAAATGCAGTAGAGGCATCCAAATTTGGGAATGTCTGAGCAAGAGTAAAGTGTCATGAAATTGATTGCGTACATAAGAATGAAAACAGTTTGGTCACCTCATCTGTCTTATTTTGGTTCCATTCTGTCGGGGACAGCCACAAGGGTCCCCTAATAATGGGGAAATTACCCTTTTCGAGAAATAACGAAAGCGAACAAGCAAACTCACGAACCGCAAATCACACCTCCCATGCCGCGGCCCACGGCCCAAAAAGCCCCAGCGGCCCATCGAAACAGCCAACCCCCCACCCCTCGAGCGAACCTCCGCCCCGCTCGAGGGCCGGGCGCTGTACCGCGAATATTCCGCCTCGCTCGAGGGCTTGACACCCCCTCGGGCGAGTGTCCGCCTCGCTCGAGGGCTTGACGCCCCTCGAGCGAGTTTCCGCCTCGCTCGAGGCCTCCTCTGATCCGCGACACCATGCCTGCTCCCATGACCGGAGCATTAAATGCTCTGCCGCGTCGCGGGCACCCGGGTCAAAGGCGAAACCACGCCACGCCGGCCCTCTGACACCGCCTGGGAATGAGATCCCGGCGCTGTTCGACCGACCCGCACTGTACAGCCATCCCCGGCGCTGTGCGGGTGCTGTGCGGCAAGGCCGGTGTCATTCCGTGACACTGTGTCGCCTACTCCCGTACCTCCTCCACGTCGCGCCCCTCGAAAGAGGACGGCGGCACCCTCGAAAGGGGTACGGCCACCAATTCCCCGCCCGCCTGGGACGACGCCGTGACGACAAGGCCGGCGGGGCGCGTCACCTCCATCACCTCCGGGCGTTGTGCAGCCATCCATGGTGCTGTGCGGCCATCCCCAGCGCTGTGCCACCATCCCCGGTGCTGTGGAGCCCTGTTACGATGGGACGCCACCACGCCGGCCCCTGTATGGCATGGGCGCTCCCACCATCGAGGCCCTCGAAAGAGCATGGATCATCCTCGAAGGGTGTACGGGCGGCGACCTGGCGCGCACACTAACCGGCGCCGCCGTACGAGCGACGTGCGCCGCGTCCCCTCCACTAGCTGCGGCGCCGCCCGGCCATCCCGGGCGCTGTGCGACTGGCCCAGGGTCTGTGCGATCAGCACTAGCGCTGTGCGGACATCCCTAGCCCTGTGGCACCATCCCGGGCACTATGCTGCCATCCCCGGTGCTGTGCGGCCATGCTCCGATGGGACGCCGCCACGCCGGGCCCTGTACAGCACCGGGTGCCCTCGTCAGCAAGACCGTCAAACGGGTGCACGAACGGCGGTCAGACGTGTACGCCGATCGAGCTACCCTCGAAGCTATTCCCCGACCAGCATATAGCCACCACGACACCGACAAGTGTTGAGAGGTCAGAACACCATCAAATCGCAACGCTGTGTGCCAGTACCACGATACTGTGTAAAACCCCGTGCGGCACATTTGTAAGCCGCCTCCCCTTGGTCTATAAAAGGAGGAGGCGGTCGCCCGGCCGCCGGGGGGACGAGATCACTTCACACCCACGCTCACTCGCACACTCATTCCCTTTGATATTGGCACTTTGCCTCAATCACTTAGCAGGGACTTGGAGGCCTCTCCTCCTCTCCCGCCTTGCTTGTAGCCCCTCTCTACAGGCACCACTGGTGCGAATTAATACAGCGCGCACGCGCCAATCTGCTGGACATACGACCCCGCGGTCGGAACCAGGATAAACCCGTGTCCCTGTGTTGTCATTTGCACCGACCATCGAGAAGCTGATCACAGCGTAACTTAATAGTTAGTGTCGGGACTAATCCTAACACCGACAGTTGGCGCGCCAGGTAGGGGTACTCGCGCTGTGATCGACCCCTCACCAGCAGTCTCGATGGTGATTCGCACCGAGATGACGTCCCAGAGGTACGCCATGGGCAGCTCGGACCCTCTCCCTGCCGGATTCGAAATCCGGTTTGGGAGCCTGAACTTTCAGGCCACAGGGAACGGCTACCTCATGCGCCTCACCAACCGCGACGAACTCCACCCGTGGCGGTCGACTGGGCCGGGCCCAATGCCCGTCACGCCTGCTACTGACGCTCCGGCACCCACCCAGGCGGCTGCTGCGAGCGCCTCGACGTCCCGGCGCCGCAAACGCCCAGGCCAGCGCTCGCGTCAGGCGCGCGCGGAGCGACGCCGGGCAGCACGCGAGGCGGCCCGGAACGACGTGCCCCCGCCAAGCGACACGACGGCACACCCTGCGGGGGAGCACGCGGCCGCGGGGCCGCAGTTCCCCCACGGGATGCGCAACCCTGCTGCGGCGTACGCCTCATCCGTCAGCACTGACATGGCCGCATATGAGGATCTCCCGGGCCATCACCTGCTGTCAGCCCGGAACCTCATCGCCACCACCAACGACGAGTCGTATCACGGCTCGCCCAGCGAGCTGCCGCCCTCGACCTCGCATGGCTACACGGAGTGGGACTTCTCCGGCGTACCGGACCCTGTGGTCTTCCGACGGTTCCTTGACGCCGCGGACTACTGGTTCGGTTGCTCCGACGACTCCAGCGAAGGGAGCTACGATCCCTCGCGCGAGTGCTTCGTTGTCGCCGCCAACGAGCATGCTGACGGCGCGAACGGAGCGGGCGACGGGAATGCGGCCCAGCATCCGGAGCCGAACCCGCTGCCGGCCCCACCAGCGGGCAATGCGGATATCAATGCGCAGCTGGCCCAGGCGCGAGAGCTCGAGGCAAAGCTCGCGGAAGAGTACCGGCAGGTGTGGCTCCTGCGTGCAACCATCGCAGGGGAAGCCTCGGCGCGCGGCGAACGCGCCCGAGAAGCCGGGAAGCAGGCTTGCGAGCGCATCAACGCCGACTTCAACGTGGACGACCCACACACGCCACTTCGTGCCAGCCAGAAACTCATCGCGGCGGCGACACTACTTCGGGCCATGCCCGAGCCATCGACGCCCGAGGCACGTAATCTGCGCCGCGAGGCGCAGACTCTCATCGAGCAGGCGGCCGTGCAGCAGGCCGAGAGCTCCGCGTCCCACATGCGCAACCAGTCCAGCGCGCGGGGCGACGGCGGCGCGCAGGACCAGGAGGCATCCGTCCACGCGGACGGCGCAGCGGGGCAGCCGGCAAACCGGGACAGGACGCCTGTCAAGGAGCGAATCCTTGACACGCGCGGCCAGCCCACGACGGCGACGCCCGCAACGTCCTGAACGCCAAGAGAAGGGGCGATGCGGAGGCGCGAGCGGCGGCGGGCTACCACCCTCGACGAGGTGGTCGCTACGACAGCCGGGAGGACCGCTCGCCAACACCGAAACCCCCGGGAACCCGAGTGTTCAGCCGGGAGATCTGTGCGGCGAGTTTCCCCCAGCGCTTCCGCCAGCCCACCACTATCGACAAGTACACGGGGGAGACGGACCCTCGTGTGTGGCTCAACGACTACCGCCTGGCTTGCCAGCTGGGCGGTGCCACCACCGATGCAGTGATCATCCGCAATCTGCCGCTGCACCTTGCGGACTCGGCCCGAACATGGCTCGAGCACCTGCCACCCAGCCAGATCCACAGCTGGGATGACTTGGTCCGCACGTTCGTGGGGAACTTCCAGGGCACACACGTGCGCCCTGGGAACTCCTGGGACCTGCGGGCGTGCACCCAGAAGCCCGGCGAGTCGCTTCGGGACTTCATACGACGCTTTTCAAAGCGCTGTACTGAGCTCCCGAGCGTTGCTCAGTCTGAGATCGTGCACGCCTTCCTCGAAGGCACGACCTGTCGGGACCTCGTGCGCGAGCTCGGGAGGAGCCCGCCGGTTGACTCCAACGAGCTGTTCGACATCGTAACCAGCTTCGCCTCCGGAGAGGAGGCAGTGGGGGCCATTTTCGACGGCAAGAAAGGAAAACGCGTGGACGACGCGCCCGCGGAGGGCAGCAAGTCCAAGGAGCCCGCGAAGAAGCAGAAGCGGGGCAAGAAGGGCAAGAAGCCCCACCATGACACACGCGCGCACGGGCGCGGCGAGGACGACGAGGCCCTCGCCGTTGACCCTGCCCGTAAGGGTCCTCGAGGGGCCCCTCGAGGCCCCGGCGTATTCGACGATATGTTGAAGAAGCCCGGCACATACAAGCTAGCGAACGAGCAAGGCGAAGTCTTCACCAACGCTTGGAACATCCAACAGCTACGTCGCTTCTACCCTTAGAAAGGATTTCCAAGTCTTTTTGCACATATCCGACGCCCCAGTCGGCTGTACAAATGTAAAGTTTTCTTTTCGATAAAGTCAAGGGCGACTCGGCTTTCTCCCCGAAAACCAAGTCCCCCTCGGAGGCTACTGTGGGGGGGCACCCCCCCTAAACGGTCCCATTTTTTTGCAAAAAATATTTACTTCAAAAGCGCCAAGTACGTCTCGACCTAGGAGTTTGAGCGAAATGACGCAGGACGCGGATGGCCAACGGGCGAAGACGGGTGAGTCGGGGATAGCCTACGCCTCGCGGTAGGATACGGCCCTTCCCCCTTACCACTTTGCCTAAGCGCTACTCGTGAAAACGAATGATTCCAGCTGAAATTCGCCTAAACGACAGGGAGAGACGGAACGGCGCAATCACAAAAAACGAAATGGCACTTAAACTTACAAGTACTTTAAGCAAACTGTGTTTATTACATAAAGCCACGAGGCTCGATTCCTAACTACAATCTAAGGGCCTGAGTGCCCAGCTGCTTTCAGGGCTCGAGGGGCCCGGCGGGGGGAGCTTCCGGGAAGAGGATCTCCGCAAAGTCGTCGGTGAGGATGTCGGCGGCAGGAGCGGCAAGCGCGTCCAGGCGGCTCGCCTCGGCCTCCGCACCATCGTCATTGAGGTCGTCAGCGACGATGTAGCCCGTAGCCAACGCCGCAAGGTTAACCTGGTAATGCGACTGCACCACGCCAAGGGTCTTCTGGATCCCCAGGCGGAGCGCACCTCGCATACGCCGGGCGACATGGCCGCCCAATGCTCGGAGGCGACTCACCACGGTGCTCCCGGCCTGCCCGTCGCCCTCATCGACACTCTGGCACGCCTCGAGGGCTGCCTCCTGCAGAACCCCCAGCTCCTGCTGGGAGGAATTGTAGGCCGCCTGGAGCACCTCCGCCTGCGTCGTTGACGTCCCGAGAGCAGCCCGCAAGCCTGAAAAACGGAAGACAAATAAAAGTTGAGAGCGGATCTCGACGAACCCAAGCAACAAACGAAGAATCCAAGAGAGGCGACTTACCCTCGACCTGCTTCTTCTCTGTCTCGAGGGCCACGCGGGCGGTCTAGGCCGCCTGCCGCAGCTCGAGGATAGCGGCGTCCTTCTCCTCGGCAGCCTGCCGCAGCTCCTCGAACGACACGGCTTCCTGGACCAACTCCCCTCTGAGCCGCGTGACCTCCGAATCCCGGAGCTGGAGCGCGGCTTGAACCTCCCCCAGCGTGGTGCGCTCCCGCTGGAGCTGGCCTTGCGCTTCCTCCCGAGCCGAGCACTCGCGCTGGAGGGCGGCCTGAGCCTCCTTGAGGGCGGACCGCTCTTGCTGGAGCTGGCTCTCTGCCTGCTGACGCGCGCTCCGCTCTTGGCGAAGCTGATCCTGCACCGCGGCGAGCGACGTGACCTTCTCCTGCAGATCAGCGCTCAGCTTCTCGGCCTCCTGGGCCTTCTGCTCAGCCTGAGCCTGCCAGGACCTCGCCCCCTCGAGGGTGGTGCGGTCTTGCTGGAGCTGGGTCTGCGCCGCGACGAGGGCAGTCTCTTTCTACGCCAGTAAGGTTTGCGCCTCGGCCAGGGCAGCGCGCGCCTTCTGCAGCTCGCCGTTCGCTGTCGTCAGCACCCCCTCCTTCTCTAGGAGCACGGCCTTCACTCTGTCGACCGCGGTGGCGCCCTCCGCGGTCAGAGCACGCTGGTCCAGGAGCGCGTCCTGCACGGCCATTAGCCGGTACTCCAGCCAGCCGTTGTCCGTCTGCAGGGCCTCCACCAGGGCGTCCAAGGCTTCGTACTGCCCCCGGTACCAGTCGAGGCTCGAGCTCAACTGGGAGAGGCGGTTGTACTTCTCGCGCGCCTAGCCCTGCAGCTCCTGCGAGCAGCAACCGAAGGGCGGAGAGAGGAATCAGAACGTGAAACACTCGAACGAGAAACAAACGAGAAAATGAACTCCAACCAAGCAAAGACGCTCACCTCGAAGAGCTGGAACGACCGGCCTTCGTGGAGTCGGAGCGCCTCGGCCAGCGCAGCGTTGAGGGAGGCGCCGTGCTCGCGGAACTCCTGCCACAGTGCCTGCTCGGCCTGGGCCTCGTCGATCAAGGTACGCGGCACCGCGGGGCGACGCAACCCCTGTTCCGACTGCGATGCGGTGGCGTCAGATGCTGGCAGCGCGGTACGAGACGCTGACACCCCGGTGTCGTGCGCCGGCCGCTGCGACATCACGCAGCCGTCAGCCCGCATCACCAGCACCTCGGGCGTAGGCCCGGGGGCTGGCCCGGACGACCTCCTCGACCGGCCCCTCCTGGGGGCGGAATCACCACCAGCAGGGGCCTCAGCCGTCTCGCGGCCCCTGATGGATCGGCTCTCCAAATGAGCCAGCCCGCGCCCTTGGTGAGGGTCGCGGAGCACCAGCGCCTGCTGTGGCATCGCGGCCGCCACCGCCACCTCCTGCTGCGACCCGCGGCCGCGGTCGGGGTGCGTGATGGCTCGCCCGCCGCTGCCATGCCCACCGCCGCCCGTGGCACCCTCTCCGAGCGCCGCCCAGTCGTCAAAGACGTCCTCAACTTGAGCGCCTTGGCGGGCGCAAGATCGGGGACGGCTGGCGACGCCCTGACAACAAAATGAAAGGGGGGGAGAGCGGCTGTTTCTCGAAATCGAGGGCGTGCGGGAAAAGGTGCTACTTACCTCAAACTGGAGAAGCCCCGCTTCCTCTTCCTCGAGGGCTGTGGGGGCACCTCCACTGCGCCCACCGGCGCCTCCGCGGTGCCCGCTGGCACCTCCACCAACGACCCGGTGACGGGCGGCACCGTGCCCGCCTCAAGGGTCAATTCCGCAGCCGCCCCCTCGACCCGCGGGGACGGGGGCGCCGCGGGTTCCCACCTACCGGAGATGGTCCGCTCACCGTCGATCTCCTCCTCGTCCGAGGACGAGTTCTCTAGCACCGGTGGGGGAGAGAGACCTTGCTGCTCACGCAGCCGGTACTCCTCGTTGTACTGATCGAGGCGCTTCTGCCGCCTGATCCTTCTCTCCTTCGCAAGGGTCGCCCGGTCCCGCTCCCGCTGCTGCGCGGCGCGACCGGCGGCCTGAGATCGAGGCGTTGGCGGGTCCGATCGGGCGGCCTGGACGGTCACCAGCTGTGGGCAGGGATTGTCAGGACGAATAAAAAAACACACGAAACAACAATCAAAGAAGAAAAAACGGTGCTCACCGGCTCGGCGTCGGGGAGCATTGCGAACGACCAAAGGTCGTCGTCGCTATGCGGCACCACCTTGAGGTTGATCGCGCGCCTCGCCCGCGTGGCCGCATACCCCTTGGGGAGAGGCTCCTGCAGCAGCCGTGAGCGCGCCAGCGATGTGGGGTTGGCCGCGTCACTCATCTCGAAGATGCAGAGCTCCCTCTCCATGAGGGGAATGACCCGCCGGTTGTGGAAGTTGGCGATGATCGAAGCCACCCCCAGCCCGGCGTCCGCCAGCTGGTGCAGGGCGGTGGTGAGGGACTCCAACCTTCGTTGTCGCGACAGGGGTGACACGTCGTGAAACCAGGCGTCAGACTTCCCCATCAGCACCTTCCCGGTGTACGGCGGAAGGCCAACGCCGTCGTTGCGGAGGTAGAACCACCCCTTCTCCCACTCCGCATTGTTGGAGGTCATGGTACACAGCGGGTACAGCTCCTTGCGCGTGTCCCGCAGTGCGAGCGTAAGGCCGCCGGCGCGAACCGCCCGGCGCATCCCCTTCTCGGCTGTGGCAAGGGTGTGGAGCTCGCCGCGGAAGAGATGGACCCAGAGGTCCCAGTTCGCCGGGATCCCCAGAAATCCCTCACAGACGGCGACGAAGGCAGCCGCCTGCGAGATGGCGTTGGGGGCGAAGTTGTGCAGCTCCACCCCGTAGTGGTGGCACAGCCCCCGCATAAACCGGCTCGCCGGGGCGGCGAAGCCGCGCTCGTGGAGACGGGCCAAGCTGACGACGTAGCCGTGAAGAGGGTTGGGCTCCCTGTCCGACACCGGCAGGACCATCCACGCCGGGTATGGGCCGTCGCCGGCCGGCATCAACTGCCTGCCGTTCACCAGCTCATTCAGCGCCAGCGGTGTCACCGTCGACCGGGGCCACGGGAAAGGCTCCACCACTTGAACCGGAGGGGCCATGGAGGACAAGGGCGAGAAGCAAGGATGGCGGCGGAAGCGCAAGGAACGCGAGCAGATCCGAAGCGGCGGAGCGCACGGCCGAGAGGAAGACGAGCTGCGCGCGGGGATGGATGCGAATGGCAAGGTAAGGGACCTCGCCTCTGCCCCCTCTGTGATTTATAAGATCTAGGGGAGCAACGCCCCCGAAAACTCCGCACGCAGTGCCAATTAATGCGACCGGCGCCCCACGTCTCTGACGAGCGGGGTCCGCCGCGCCGAAACGGTCGTACGCGCACGCACGCGCTATCATTACGACGCAAAAATCGAAGGGGCGCGGCGCCCCTTCCCGTCCGTCCCCCACGTCGCCCACGACGACTGCGGTGCGCCGCCTGAAAAGGCGCACCCGTTTCGCACGATCGGCATCCACGATCCGCGCCCATTAAATGGCTGGGTTCCTTCCTGAGTAAGGATGACCCCCTCACGAAACTAGAGCCAATCACTCGAGGACCGACCCCTCGCGGGTGCGATCGATGCCCCGATCTAAAACGGGCGGAGCCGTGCATCACCGAACGAACTCGAGGGCCGGGCCCCTCGAACGCTGTGTTTACTGATCAGCGGTTTCAAGACCTGCCCGTCGAGGGTGGGCGCCGCAGATGCCCCTTGAGCGGGGATTTACTGATCAGCGGTTCCAAGACCCGCCCGTCAAGGGTGGGCGTCGCAGATGCCCTCGATCGGGGATTTACTGATCAGCGGTTCCAAGCCCTGCCCGTCGAGGGTGGGCGCCGCAGATGCCCCTCGAGCGGGGATTTACTGATCAGTGGCTTAAGGGTCGACTCGACCACAGCCCAGCGGGCTCCACAAATCAAGCCAAGACGGGGGCATTTTAGTGCTACCCCGCAAAGGCCCTACTAATCAGGGGTTCGAAGCCTGACCCTCGAAGGGTTCGAACATGCGCCTCAGATTGACAGAGTCAGGGACGACCAGGGCGCGCGCATTCGAGCCTGACCCCAAGCTCACAAGCTCGGGGGCGCACCATAGTTCGTGTTCAAGGCCAACGAGGGCAGCTAGTCGAGGGATCCCACCGAGGGAGAGCTTCCACGCCCTCGGTCCCAATCGAACGGGACCGAGCCCTGCCTAGCACACCCGTGTAAGTGCTCTTATGGACGTGTCTCCGGACCACGAGCCGACCCTTATCGAACGGGGCACGGACATCCACTTGAACCACCCGCTAACAGCTCGACGAGGAACCCATGATTCGCGAGCCGTTCGATGGGAGTCATGAGCACCTCACCCCTCCGCCCCGTGAAGGGGCCGCGAAGGGGCGCACAGACAAGTCGGAGAGCTCGCCCCGATCGCCTTGAGCGGGCCCAGGCTCGGGGGCTCGACGCACGGCTACACCTCCTGGACGTACCCGAACGCAAGCAAATACCGGTACGCGCGCATGGCACCGCCGAGGCTGGCTGAAATAACGCCGAGGCCGGCTGAAATAAACACCTCGCGCACCGGCCGCACGTTACGAAAAAACCTTGCAGGAATGCACACACTGCTCCAAGGCTTCGGGGGCTACACCCGCGGGTGCGCTAGCGCGCCCCCACGGAACGCCACAACGCCGAGGCGGGAAGAAAGTCCCATCAGAAAGCACCAGCCTCTGCAAGTTCCTACGGATACTGTTGCAAAGGCTAGGGGGCTACTGTCGCGGACAGCCACAAGGGTCCCCTAATAATGGGGGAAATTACCCTTTTCGAGAAATAACGAAAGCGAATAAGCAAACTCACGAACCGCAAATCACACCTCCCATGCCGCGGCCCACGGCCCAAAAAGCCCTTGCGGCCCATCGAAATAGCCAACCCCCCACCCCTCGAGCGAACCTCCGCCCCGCTCGAGGGCCGGGCGCTGTACCGCGAATCTTCCGCCTCGCTCGAGGGCTTGACACCCCCTCGGGCGAGTGTCCGCCTCGCTCGAGGGCTTGACGCCCCTCGAGCGAGTTTCCGCCTCGCTCGAGGCCTCCTCTGATCCGCGACACCATGCCTGCTCCCACGACCGGAGCATTAAATGCTCTGCCGTGTCGCGGGCACCCGGGTCAAAGGCGAAACCACGCCACGCCGTCCCTCTGACACCGTCTGGGAATCAGATCCCGGCGCTGTTCGACCGACCCGCACTGTGCAGCCATCCCCGGCGCTGTGCGGGTGCTGTGCGGCAAGGCCGGTGTCATTCCGTGACACTGTGTCGCCTACTCCCGTACCTCCTCCACGTCGCGCCCCTCGAAAGAGGACGGCGGCACCCTCGAAAGGGGTACGGCCACCAATTCCCCGCCCGCCTGGGACGACGCCGTGACGACAAGGCCGGCGGGGCGCGTCACCTCCATCACCTCCGGGCGCTGTGCAGCCATCCATGGTGCTGTGCGGCCATCCCCAGCGCTGTGCCACCATCCCCGGTGCTGTGGAGCCCTGTTACGATGGGACGCCACCACGCCGGCCCCTGTATGGCATGGGCGCTCCCGCCATCGAGGCCCTCGAAAGAGCATGGATCATCCTCGAAGGGTGTACGGGTGGCGACCTGGCGCGCACACTAACTGGTGCCGCCGTACGAGCGATGTGCGCCGCGTCCCCTCCGCTAGCTGCGGCGCCGCCCGGCCATCCCGGGCGCTGTGCGACTTGCCCAGGGTCTGTGCGATCAGCACCAGCGCTGTGCGGACATCCCTAGCCCTGTGGCACCATCCCGAGCACTATGCTGCCATCCCCGGTGCTGTGCGGCCATGCTCCGATGGGACGCCGCCACGTCGAGCCCTGTACAGCACCGGGTGCCCTCGTCAGCAAGACCCTCAAACGGGTGCACAAACGGCGGTCAGACGTGTACGCCGATCGAGCTACCCTCGAAGCTATTCCCCGACCAGCATATAGCCACCACGACACCGGCAAGTGTTGAGAGGTCAGGACACCATCAAATCACAACGCTGTGTGCCAGTACCACGATACTGTGTAAAACCCCGTGCGGCACATTTGTAAGCCGCCTCCCCTTGGTCTATAAAAGGAGGAGGCGGTCGCCCGGCCGCCGGGGGGACGAGATCACTTCACACCCACGCTCACTCGCACACTCGTTCCCTTTGATATTGGCACTTTGCCTCAATCACTTAGCAGGGACTTGGAGGCCTCTCCTCCTCTCCCGCCTTGCTTATAGCCCCCCTCTACAGGCACCACTGGTGCGAATTAATACAGCGCGCACGCGCCAATCTGCTGGACGTACGACCCCGCGGTCGGAACCAGGATAAACCCGCGTCCCTGTGTTGTCATTTGCACCGACCATCGAGAAGCTGATCACAGTGTAACTTACTAGTTAGTGTCGGGACTAATCCTAACACCGACACATTCAGTGAATTATTCACAAATATGCTCGATGTATTCCTGATGTTTAAGATGATCCTGTCAAAAGAATGGTAGGAAACAAAATAAAGCACTTCAAATGATTACAAAATATATTTTTTATTGCCATGCCACCATAATTTACAGAAACTAAGACAATTGCAGCAGGCCTTACCAACAAGGAGCACAGTACCATAGTTTGTCTTATAGATCAGGGGGAGAAAAAAGATAAAAGAGACAGAAGAACAGGGACTTTATTTGGCTGCTAAAGAGTTTTCCCTGTAATCTTTTTTTTTGCATACTATTACATAGAGTGTTCTTTCAAAAAACATTGGACATAAGTAGATGCAACTTGTCAGGTCCAACCAAATTCATCAGAATTAAATGTAATCACCTAGATTTATCTTGGAAAAGGTCCATTTTATTACCTGGAATAATCCGCTTGAGCCTCTGAACAAAATTTCAGCTCAATTCTCCCCTAAATTGCAATTGGTTCAATCTACCCATAAGATTATCTTTTTCCTCTCCATGTATAAAGTTAGTTTCAGTTCAAGTTTTGTGGGACAAGAGATTCTCATTAGAAAAATACTTCAAGCATTTTCCATCATTATTTTCATGCAAATTTTGTATCTCCAGGGTTAGTTTAGTATAAAATGGTCCAAAACTATGAATGTAACCATGAAATCCTTTATTTTTTAAAACAAAAGGTATGATGTCCTCTAAAGTTTCACAAATCAGAACCTAAAAGCACATAGAAAAACAAAAAAAATACAGATTTCTATTAGAAACTTGAAAGAGTCTGAATCAGTTTAAACTGAGAACCAATGTCATAGCAATAACAATTCTAAAGTACGCAGAATGATTACCTTTGGAGCAACACATTGTGATAGTTGAGGATGAGATCACGATCGTTGTTCCTTTTACCTATTCCAATCAGTTCGCAGAGCTGAATAAATGAGAGGGAAGAGGAGTGTTCGCAGAGATGAATAAATGAGAGGGAAGAGGAGATATGCACCTGGAGGAGCTGTCGCGATCTGAATCGAAGCTGACGTGGAAGCAGCAGTTGCTGGCCGGCTCGTTGCTGCCACCACCGCCGGTCGAACCCTAAGGGAAAAAAGGGGTGAGAAGGAGATGTGGACTGGGAGGGGATGAGCCGTCGGAAAGATGGATGGAGGGGGGGGGGAGGAGGCATAGAAGAAATCACTTACCTTCAAGCACGGATTCGTGAACGGATTCGTGAAGAACTCTACCCTGCAAAACAAAGAACAGGTTGCGCTAGGGTTAGGTATAGCGTCCAAGAAGGACACGATACTGAAGAGAGGGACACGATACTGAAGAGAGGGAAGAGGAAAGAGGGAGGTATGCACCCGGAGGAGGAGCCGTCGGCGTGGGAGCAGCAGTTTCCGGCCGGCTCGTCGCTGCTGTTGTCGCCGTCGCCGTCGTCGCCTGACGAACCTAGTAAAAAAAGACAGGGGCCGTGGAGGAGATGGACGTTGGCACGGCGCGGTGGCGACGCACGCCCGAGGCGGGGAGGAGCGACGGCGCGGCGGGGAGGCACGCCCGCGACGGGGAGGAGGGAGAGGATGGGTGGCGGCACGGCGCGGCGCGAGAGAGGGGGAGGAAGAGGATAAGGACGCGCGGGGGCGGCGGGGTGGTGGGGGGGCTTTTTTGCAAAGCGACGGCGGGCGTTTTTCTGCAAAATGACCGCGAAATCGGAATTTCGTCTTCTTGGTAGAGGAATATTTTGGAACACGAGGGGTTTGGTGAAAGAAAATCGAACATGTTTACTGTAGCGGAGGGACCTCACTGGCGCTAAACAGAATAACACACAAAACGAAGGGTTTTTATGCAAATTTGGACGCACCGCTGGCACCTCCTGGACCGCCGGATCTGGGCGATCCGAGGGCCACAGAAAGGGGACGACATAGCAGCGCCCAGGGAGCTCCGCAGAGCATGCAGAATACATAGATTTGGATTTGGATGACACAGAATTACAGATCAGAGATAGCAAGCTGTTCAGCTGTTAATCTGATTCTCCCATATAGTCACTGCTGCTATTTGCTGGGAAAAAGAGCATGAGTTCCCAGCAAGCGATCCTTCTCCCGGAACATGTCTGTGCTAGATTTGTGCGGAGTTTGATCTGGTGTAGGAGTAATTTCTTTTCGCTACTGCACTTGAAAAAGTGATAATGATGACACGGGATACAATCATATAGAAAATTCTTGTTGATCTTTTCTCGTGATAATGATGACACGGGATACAATCATATAGAAAATTCTTGTTGATCTTTTCTCTGACCGACTCTCTTTCTCTCTCTGAATATTGAACGCTGAAAATTTGCAAGCCGGTTGGAATTGGAATTGTGGTGGCAGGTTGAAGGTGGTCAAGTGGAGGTCGGAGGTGTTTTCTTTTTTTCTTTTTTTTTGAACGAACAGGCACAAGACAGTGTCTATTTCATTGATAAAGAAGAGAACAACCGGCTAGCCGGACAAGACAAAAAGAAAAAAAACACTCAAGTGCTCGTACTGCCGAACTCTCCTGGTGTAACACAGAGAAAACTCTCGCACTATAACTATATTCTTAAATACAAGTGAAGTATGACGTCTCACTCTAACCTGATGTAACAACTGTCGAAGAGCTGCGAAGCCATTCGACCGATCCAACTGGCCAAACTCTCAAATATAAACGTCATGTGCACCTTCTGCGAGTGGATGTGCTCGGTCTCCAAACTTCCTTTTTTCTCTAGAGATGGTAGCGGCATCAAGCCTCCTCTTTAAGTGGGGTCCAGGTCTGCCACCGCTGTCCCGACATGCTGGAGGAGGGCCTCATCGAGAAGGTCGGAGTTTTCGTCGTCTAGGTTGAAGATTACTGACATGGCATCGACGACGTGTGCCGGCAGTGGGCCGTGGAACGTGGCGATGAAATCGCGCAGCACCTCCTCGATAGGGGTCTGCTCGTCGGCGGTGTGACCCAGCTTTCGGCACATATTCCTTTGTGCGCGTTCCACCGCCGGAATCGCTGGCTTCTTGGCCAGCCGGGCGCTTCGGCGCACATTCGTCATGTCAAAGGTGCGTTGTTGACGGGTGCGGCGTGTCGCCGGTTGCGGCAGGAGCGACACATCCGGCTTGGTGAAGAGGGCATCGATGCCGCGATCGTCATTTACAGTGTCCCGTTGCTGAATCATCGTGTCCGAGGCCGGCGTCGTGGCTGCTGGTGTCGTGTCCATGGACGGTGTCTTGTCTGCTTTCGTCACAGTTGCCGGCATCACGTCATCTGGCATGTCCCCAATCTGGTGCGCGGGTGTTCCCTCAGTCGGCGGTGGCATCTGGGCTGAAGATTCCTGGAGGATCTGCGCCTCGAAGCCGTCTAGCGCTTGCGTCACTGCAGCGACGGAAAGGCGCCGGGGACAAATCTGACCGAAGGGTGGCGAAAGCGCGCGAAACTGGCACCAGAGTCGTCTCGAGCATGGCTGCTTCGCCTGCCGTGTTGATCGGTCCCACATTATCCATGAGGCGGCAAGCTCTAGCGATGTAGTCGTCCAGACCTGTGAATGCATCACAGCGAGGGGTAGGGGTTGAGGTGCCAGCCCGAGTTGGGGAGGAGGAGGTAAATAGCGTCGTCGCGAACCGGGCATGTAGTGCTTTTGATGTCGTCTGTGTCGTTCCGATCTCAGCGTCATTGTCGTCCCTGGATGGAACGGGGAAGGTTGCGCTCTCGTGGGAGGGATTAAGCCGCACCATGTTGTGTTGCTTGTCGCACTCGGATCGTGCGCCGCGCGGCCGCACCAGCTGATTCCCACTCGCCCTGGCTTGCAGTTGTGGTTGCGTTGAAGGTAGCGGAGGTGGCGGGGGAGCGCTCCTTGTGTCACAATGCACGCGTGGGGGAGAGGATCCATGGTGCCGACGTTGGAGACAATCACGCTTGCGGTGCCCCGAGCGGCAACACCAGAAGTAGCGAACGGGGTCCCGACACTCCACCGCCTTGTGCCCTTTAGAGAGACAAATGAAGCATCAGCCCCAAGTGATGCGGTTGAAGGCATGGAGCGCCACGGTGGGTGCCCGACGTGATTGCGGAGGAGCTCTGCCGCATCTAGGTGGGTCATCAAGGCGTCGAGGACAGTCCGGCACTGCACGGGAGTAGCGGCCATTGTGGTGGCTGACGTAGGTCCATCCCGGCTCATGCGTAGCGTTCGCCCGGACCCGATGAGCGGGGGAGGCACTCCGAGGCCGGTCGGCGGAGTGGATGCACGCAACCTCGACTGGCTTCGGCTGATAGGTAGGCGGCAGCCGACGTGACGCAATGAAGTGGCCATGATTCACCACCTCTACAGAGGAAGCTTGAGGGGGCGACCTAGGGGCGTCAGGACGGTGCAGTGGCGGCGGCGGCTGGTGAGGCGTAGGCTCCTCCGACCTGACGTAGAGGTATGGGAAGAGCTGACGGAGTAGGGTGGGCGACGCCACCTCGGGTGGCCGTGCCGGCGGAACAGGGAGCGGAGGAGGCGGCGACGGCAGAGTGGAGGCCGAAAACAGCGAACGAGAGACCACAGAGGCGGGGACCGGATCCATCACCAAAACCTCGTCGACCTCCTTGTCGTCCGAGTCAACCTCGTCGTGGTCGGAGGTGCGATGTGCCGTCGAACCGAAGCGGACCATCGATGTCACGGCCGGAGGCGGCGGAGTAGCAGACATGTCCGCCAATCAGCGTTGCGGTGGGGGGAGCGGAGCGGCGGCGCGTGGGAATGGGGTCGCGACACCCACTTCGCGCCTGCGGCAGCGGGGGTCGGCAGCCACGGCGCGCAAGGCGCCGGAAGCAGCTGCGGCGGCGGGGGTCGACGGCGGGGGGAAGGGGTGGAGCAGAGGCCGCCGGCGGGGGCCGTGGCTGCTGGGACCGGCGAGGTCACCGGCGGCGGGAAGTGGCGGCGGCTAGGTCATCCCCCGATCTCCCTGCTCCCACCACCAGAGAAGCCATGGGAGGGGTGGATGGAGAGAGCGAGCCGAGAGGAGCACAGATCTGTGATTAGAAGGGGCGGAGGAGGTCGGCGCAAGGAGATCGGCGACGGCGGCGTTCCGGCGGCGGGAGTCGCCCGCGCGAGCAACGGAGCAGTCGGGGAAAAAGTCTACTTCACCCCCAACCTATGACGGCTGGAACACATCACCCCCAACCTATGAAAATGGATTTTTTACCCCCTGAACTTTCTAAAACAGGACAAATCACCCCTTAAAGCAGTTTTGAAAAATCATAGTAAATCACAAAAAAATAATAAAATAAAAAATCAAATTGTGTTGGATTCTAAATGAGTACATCTACACAATGAACATATAATATGGTATGTTTAGTACACTTTTTTTACAGTTATGGAGAAAAACATAGATCTAAAGTTACAACAAAAAATATATACTAAAGCATTCCATATTGTATGTTCACTGTGTAGAACTACTAATTTGAAGTCCAACACAATTTGATTTTTCATTTTATGATTTTTTTATTTACTATGATTTTTCAAAACTGTTTCAGGAGGTGATTTGTCCTGTTTTAGAAAGTTCAGGGGGTAAAAAATCTATTTTTATAGGTTGGGAGGTGATGTGTTCCGGCTCTCGTAGGTTGGGAGTTGAAGTAGACTTTTTCCGAGCAGTTGGGAGTTCCTTGTGCGGAGGTGTTTTCTGACCTCGAGTGTCGAGTCTCCGACACCTAACACCATTGCAATCTTGCAGAATTGCTAGTGCAATCTTGCAGAATTGTAGCAGGCGACAGCAAGCAAGGGCAGGCCTATTGCACTGGCTGCTATTAAGCTGTGTGACAAGTAGCCACTTCTATGACCCCTGCTGCTGCCTCGTCGGGCCCGTTCTTCTCCACCCTGATCAAGCCCGTCTCCTCTGGTCCCAACTCGGTCTGCTTCGTCAGGTGAGCAGACGACCTGTGCCGTTCTTGCAGCGATCCGTTGGTTGCCATTCCGATTTCCGAATCAGTGAATGAATTAACCAACGAGCGGTTCGCGTTTCACTGGATGACTGCGCCTCAGGGTGTGCGGGCACGATGGCGGCGGTGCGGGCGGAAGCGGTGGACACGTCCATCAGCCCGAGGGTGAACTCGCTTCGGCCGTCCAAGACCATGGCCATCACCGACCAAGGCCACGGCGCTGCGGCAAGCCGGTGTGCCGGTCATCGGCCTAGCCGCGGGGGAGCCAGACTTCGACACGCCGTCCGCGATCGCCGAGGTGGTGGCGCCTGTTCTAATCTCCCCGGATTTCATCTTCGGTTTTGTCTCATTGAGTTTAGTGCACTTGTGAAATCAGACTTAATCGCGTTACCGTTGAACGGTGGATTTAGATATCTAGTAAGAATGTGCTATTATCAATGTGGGATATGTCAGGTAAACATTATTGTTGCTTCCCTTTGATCCAGGCTAGGATGAATGCAATTAGGGACGGGCATGTACAGCGTGTCGCTACACCGCGTCTTTACACCGGCAAAATTGCAGAAACAACCCCGCGCAGGGCAACCGACGGGCGTCGCGTCGCTAGGCCTAGCGACGCCATCGTCTCGTTCCCCCAGACTCTAGCGCCGCGCGGCGACGCGCTGTGGAGCTCGTCTCCCGCCAGGCGACGGCGTCGGGATCCCGCGCTCCCCCTCCGCGGTGCGCGCCCTCCCCCGCCAAAACCTTTCGCGAGCACATACCCCTTCCCCCGCCTCTTCTTCCCTCGCAGCGCGCCTTCCCCTCCTCGCCGCGTCGCTCTGCTCGCCGCCGCGACCATCTCGTCGGAGTTCGTTGCGGCGAGATGTCGACGCCCAGAGCTCGGAGGAACAACGCATGGCGTCCATTGGTGGGTAGCGACGACCCCGGGCCAACAAACCCTAGGTCGCGGTGTCGGAGCGGCGGCGGGTCTCAAGCGTGGTGGCCAGTCAACAGCGCCACCCCGCCCTCTCGCTTGTACCGTCGGGTTACCACCGTCGGCCCGCTCTCTCGAACACGGTGGCAGGTCAGCAGTGCCATCCATCATCGATGGAGGTGGCCTCCCATTCCCTCCTTCACCGTCGGATGCACCCCACAGCTCCACACCTTTGTCTGATGCCCCCGGCTGTGATTTCTCCTCTCCTAGTTATTGTAATTTCTGTAAAATCATAGATCTAGGAATCCTTGCTTGCTGAATCGAGGCCATATGCATTTGATCCTTCTCTATAATTCCTGTAAATTATATTGCTTGCTGAATTGATATGCTGTTGGTCTGAAATATATCAGTTAAATGCATAGCACAGCTAAATTCTAAGCAATGCATGGTGTATTCTGACTTGCTGTGTATGACCAGTTTTTGGCTGTTGTGGTCTGCTGCCTGCACTGTGCAATCTAGTTAGTTACATGAACCTTTACTAATTCTATTAACTTCTCCTGCATTACCATGTACAAAGATCCTTTCATTATGTCCAACAGTAGAAAGAAATGCTTTTGAAAAACCCTGCAATGCCAACAGGAACTATAGTACATTGTGTAAAACAGAGTTATGTGGTTAAAATCTTGGTTACGGCCCGGTGTGGGAATAACTCATGTAGTAAAATACTTCTTATGATTTTATATGTGAGTGGTTGATGATGTACCGATGAGGCTGGAATGAAGTGTGCATTTTGGTTTGTCAGACGTTTTCCATCTCCAGGTTCTCAGCGGTTTTCATGGCCAAAAGCTACTGAGATGCTTCCATACAATAAGAGGGGAAGCTCCTACGGTTCACTATACTGTGAATGGAAATCAATATGACATGGGTTATTACCTTACCGATAAAATATATCCGGAATGGGCAGCATTCGTGAAGACAGTGAGTGCCCCTCAATCAGCGGAAGACAAATTATTTTCACAGAGGCAAGAAAGTGTGAGAAAAGATGTTGAGAAGGCATTTGGTGTTCCGCAGGCACACTTTGCTTTGATATTGTTTGCCGACCAGCACAATTACGGAAGCAAGCGGATGTTATCAACATAATGCAAGCTTGTGTTATCCTACACAATATGATAGTGGAAGATGAGAAGGAAGCAGTTACAGATGTCTTGGATTTGAATGAGAATCCAAGTGCGACGATAGTGATCCCACCGGAAGTGCGTACAAATGACAATCCTGATCCAAGCTATGCAGAGGCACTTCGTAGAAATTTGGCTATCAAAGCTCGGCCAACACATAGGCAACTCAAGAGGGATTTAATCGACCACATATGGCAACGCTATGGAAACAAAGAAAATTAGACAAGAAATATTGTAACTATATAAATTACATGAGTAATTATTATTTTTATGATTCCTAAAAATTATTATTGTAATCATGCTTCTATTATTTATGCTTGATATTATTCAATCAAATAGCGACACAATGGTACACACAAACACATTTGTAGTTGATTTTAATCTACATGCAAAGCATTAAACAACCTACAGACAGCCTCCTGTCTATGGGCTGTATAAACTGTCTGTGCATCTTTCTATACGCGTAGTTCGAGATTCTAGAAACGGCTTCCTGTCTAAGGGTTGTACATGCCTATACAAGGTACCCTCATAATGCCGGGACTTTGGAGCTGAGAAAGGCTATTTGTGCTTAACTCCAGGGTGTGTGTGGGTGTATGACTGTGTGGATGGATTTCTTCAACACTAATAAGGCTAGTAAGGTGCAAAAATGAATGCCTTGATGTTTATTATGACTACAGAGAGGAGAATGGGATATCCTACAGCCCTGACCCGGTGCTAGTGAGCAATGGAGCTAAGCAGTGCATTACACAAGCGGTGCTTGCAGTTTGCTCCTGGTGCTGAGGTGAGCATTTGTCCTGCTACTGCTACACAATAACACATCAAACGTCTATAGTTGGTATTGTAAGTATCTATGTGAGCACGGGCACCATTTTTCGTAATTTTAGGTATTGCTTCTTGGAGTTATTGAGGATTGTGTTTTTCACCCTATGTTAGAATGGAGAATATCCAAATCAATCCTTATCGTTGAATTTGGAGATGCAGTCTCAATGATTTCTAGTGTTCTTTATTGTACATGTATGTCACTTGCTGATAATCTGTTAGTATGTTTTATTCATATGACTATTGTTTCCTGTATAATAATTTTGTTGATTTGCATCGCTTGAGGAGTTTATGCGGCAGATTACTTTATTACCTAGAACTGTATCGGGTTAGGAAGATAGGCATTGTCACTGAAGCGTTTTATGAAATTTGGTATGCCCTCATATAAGATAGATGCTTGTTGTACATAGAATTAAAACATTATGTGCTGATGTTTACATTTGTTGTTCATAGTAATGTTGTGGGATCCCTTTGTTTTAGGTTTTGATTCCAGCACCATACTGGGTCAGGGCGGAGGAGAGCATAGGGCCACTAAGGCCATGGCCTTAGGCTTTGGGCTGTATTCTCCACACTGTAGACAACTATAGCAAAGAAGGCCCAGTCAAGCTAGCCCATGAACTCCACATAGTGGTCCTAGGCATGAATTTGGCCCAGCTCCGCCCAGTTATACCTGAGATGGATGCAACTCCAGTGATTCTTCCTACAAAAATATTAGAGATTTTCTCGTTAAGCCCAGAGTTGCATGCCGAGAAGATAAATGAGAAATCAAGGCTCTTAATTCTTTGCTCGCCCTCTAATCCAACAGGATAGGATCGGTATATCCTAAAGAATTACTTGAGGAAATAGCTGATATAGTCAAGAAGCATCCTAGACTTCTAGTAGGTTCTTTAGTCTGTGGGTTTTTAATCAAGTTTTGGTCTGATTTTTTTATGAACATTGGCAGGTGCTCTGCCTTTTCAGTGAACAAAGGAACGACATAATTTACATGTTAGCTGTGGCAAGTCGCCAGTCTGAGGAAAGTTAAAAGAAAAAAATGTCGGCCTAATTTAGAACTGCCGGTCTGTGAAGCTACAAATTAAAATGGACTGGGCGGGGAACATTCCCACTAGTTGTAGTGCGGCAACATCATCTTGGATCAAGCTAGCAAGGTGTGGGGGTGTGAGCGCCTTGTTGTCATAGACATGCCGACAACGTTTTTCCATATGTTCCAGATGGTGTAGGTGATGGTCTGATTTCTGTCGTCAGATGTACTCATCATGCTTGACCACCATACCTTGAGGTTGTTGATTGAGACCCTATAGTCTTGTTAGCTGTTCAATCTGTGACCAAACTGATTTAGAGTAGGATCAATTTGCGGCCATATGAGACATTGACTCATTTGTTGTCCTACATAACTCATATTAGGTTGGCCTGACCACCACACTTAAGGATTCTGTCCATAGTCAGCAACTTTCATTTTGGTATGATGTTACATTTTTTTATGAATGTTATGACATATCATTTTTTCAGATTTTATCTAATGAAATTTATGAGCATATTATCTGCCAGTCTGCAAAACATACAAGCTTTGCATCACTGCCTGGAATGTATGAAAGAACATTAACTGTAAATGATTTTTCTAAGTTAGAGATGTCTTTTGTTTACTTTGTTATCCACTCTTCAAAAATACCCATGCACTTTAGTACTTTATAGATTGTTCATAATTTAAAATATTATATTTTACAGTTCTTCAGAACTAGATGCCTAATCTAATCCAAAACTTAGAAATCTAGGTGGGGGATCTTCTCTTCTTCCATTGCCCATAAAAGAATTCCAAAACATTAACTTTGTAACCAAACTGTTGATATATTTCATGATGGACTTTTATAGAGTTACAATGACGGGTTTGCGTCTTGGATATCTTGCAGCCCTAAACATTTTGTTGCAGCATGTGGAATGATCTAAAGTCCGGTGAATGATTCATTTTCTATGTTCTCGTATCATGACCTAATATATTTGATTGACTTTGATTGGCTGTTGTGGTACTGCACTCTAGATAAACTAATGTTTTTTAATTATGCAAAACTAGTTCCTTTTGTAGTCTTTGATGTTCTATTTCTTCTTGTGGGAACTTGGTTAATTATTGTTTTTTAAACGATGCGGATAGCGGGCTATAGCGGCGCTATAGCGCCGCTATAGCGGCTGGAGAGACCTGCCGTGATGCTTTCTTTGTTTTCACCGCTATCCGCGCTAAATCCGCTATTGCGGCGAATAGCGCCGCTATTGCGCTATAGCGTAGCGGGTTTTTAGCTGCGCTATTGTCCATTGTGTTATCCTGGGCCAAATGTCGAAGCTACGCCTGTTTTTGGCCCATTTAGGCCCACTCTACCCCACGTAGAAGTGCCCCAGGCACCCAGGCAACCCTAACCCCTATCGATTGATTCGATTCCTCACCACCCACGACTGGATCGAGTGAGTGCGGCGGCAGCGGCGGCGGCGGCGAACGGGCAACTCCTCCACGGCTGCGCCCCTGCGGGCTCGACCAGCATCCAAGCACAGGTGCTTCCCTTTGCCGGCGACGGGGGTCTCTCAGTCTCTACATCGGCATCCGGCAAGGCAAGAAGCCAAGGGCCAAGGAGCAATCAGCAATGTCCTAGCCAAGTGAACCAACGACAAATGCTGATGCTTCTCAGAGTGCGCCGGAGAACCAAGGCAAGTGCTTCACTGCTTCTACACTTGTTATAATTTTTGTTTTACTGATTCAGATTTTAGAGTTTAAGACATCCAGTAGTTGTACAATTGTGCTATGTAGGAATGTAGGATTGTTGTACAGGTTACTAGATTAGAGATTAAAGAATTAATTATGTACTAGTTTATGTAGGCTTCTTTAGCACTGCTTCAACTGCACAAACAATTGTTTCAGCTATTGATTCAAGTGATCCAGCATGGAAGTACTGCACAATGCCTGATCCAAGAAAAAAGAATTCTCTTACGTGTAACTTCTGTGGTAAAACTTATCATGGTGGTATAACAAGAATCAAGTACCACTTTGGGGAAAGTTCCTAAGTCCAATGTGGCAAAGTGTGGCTGTATTCCTGCTGATGTTACTGAAGAAATGGTTGCATTGCTCACAAACAAGATTGCTAGCAAGAAAAGGAAGGCAAAGAATAAAGAGGAAGAAAGAGCTGTAGTGGATTTGAGCCATTCAGAGGGAGAAGAATCAGATGATGATGAAGATGAACAGAATCCTATTGCTGTGTTGAAGAGAGTGAGAGGTAGCTCCTCTACTAGCCCTATTGAAAAGTATTGTAAGTTGACTCCAGAGGAGACAATTGCTGCAAGGAAGAGCAAAGGGCTTGCAGAGAAGGTTCAATCAAAGTTAACAACTGAGAAGAGAGAAGAGAAGAGGTACAGAGCATGTGAGTATATCTGCCAGTTTTTCTATGAAGCAAGTATTCCACACAATGCAGTGACACTTCCAAGCTTTGACCTTATGCTAGAAGCAGTTGGAGACTTTGGCAGGAACTTGAGAGGTCCTTCTAGAGATGAGATGAGTGGGAGGTTCTTACAGAAAAGAAGGAAGAGGGTGGCTGAAACATTCAAGGCACCAAACCTCAGGAAATTGGCTGCAAGAATTCTAAGTTTGACATGTAGCTCCTCAGCATGTGAGAGAAATTGGAGTGCATATGAGCAAGTAAGCATATACAAATTTACTCTTTACAGTTTACAATCTCATTTCAACTTTCATTTTTAATTTTTTTAACCTTGACATCTTGTGGATAGGTTCACACAAAGAGGCGTACCAAGCTCACACATAATAGGATGAAGGATCTTGTCTTTGTGAAATTCAACTCCATGTTGAGGCACAAGAGAGAAAACAAAACAAGAGATCCAATTGTGTCTATTGATGGAGATGAGGATATTGAGTGGCTCACAGGCGTCTCAAAGCCAAAGACAAATGTAGAAGCTGAAGAACAGGAGCAGGTGGCCAATGCCAATGTAGATGAAGGTGGATCATCACAGGGAGTAGCAACTGCACAGCACAAAAGGAAGAGAGGTAAATTTAACCTTAAGTCTAGGAAGAAAAGGAGGTTGATTCCTATTCTAGATGATGAAGCTGAAGAAGCATCTACTACTTCCTCTTCTGAAGAAGATGCTGACAATGAGACTTCATCCCCAGCTACCTCTTCTGGTGATGATTACTCAGATTAAGAATTAAGTGGTTGAACTATGTCTGTTTCAATTTGAACTATGTCTGGACTCTGGAGTTGAACTGTGTCTGTTACTCTGTTTGTGTGGCTTTGTGACCTTGTGTCTCAGTGTCTGTGAATTGTGGGTCTGTGAAACTCAATTTATGTACTACTTTTATGATTTGGGACCTATTTTGTGTGTGTCTTGACTTATTCCTTACATTTGGTTGTGTCTGCACTCAAATATGTGTTAAAAATGGTCAAATATGTGCTATAACAGGGGAAATTCTGCTGTTTTTTTTTCTGAAAAACGCTAAATGGGATAGCACCGCTATAGCGCTAATAGCGTTTTGGAGAGGCCTCCGCGAAACTTCATAGCCCGCTATCCGCAACATTGTTTTTTATCGTGGTCAGTGGCGTGATGTGGCTGACTTTATGGTGGACACCCCTGAAGCACTCGCGATCGTTAAGTTAGACATGTGCAGCTACGATTTATCTTAAAAAATGCTTGATGACGGGCTCTGCTCTGAGCCTTCGATAAGCTGCGTGCAAACCGATTTGGTATTTGAAATACCATCCACCATCGTATTTGCTGTATATTCTTCTCGACTACTCAATTTCTGCCTCCAAACAACACCATATTAAATTGTACATTTTATCAAAAATAATTCATTTGTGCGCATTGGAACATGACCTTATATATGGTCTTGAACATGTTTGATAGTCAATCTATTACTCTGGTTTATTATTTGTGTCGGATAACAACATGGAATTTATTGTAAACAATATATTATTATAGTAGTCAATGTGTATTCGAATGTGATTAAAAACTCTCTATTCTAAGTTAGCATGGGGTATGATAGCACAAGTTGCAATGGGAAGTTGATCAGAACTCAAAACCATGAACATGGGGAAACTTTTTCACTTAAGAAATAAATTTTGGTCATTCACTATAATGTTTTGTCAATCATTGAAAGTATCTTCTAAAATTATGAAAGTTTGTTAGAAAATAGTTTAGATATTATGCAACAAACCCAACTAGAATTACATCAATTGGTTCTCGAAAACTAAATTAGTTAAACAAACAATTGGATTATGTCACATGGTGTCAAGAATTAAAACCCCTAAATTCATGTGAAAATGTTGTAGGGAATTAACCAACCAAACTTTGCAACACATTAGCTTGATGCCCTAGCATGTTTTTTATGGATCGAACTAAGTCCAAACACGTTGAACTATAAATTGTTATGGCATGCAAGATGAAAAGAGAAAACAGTGGATGCAACGAGTTTACTAACACATCACCTACAACACTTTTGTTTTTGCAAAGATGTATTTAAAAAGGATCTTAATATAGATGACCTATTTAATAATGTTCATTCTTTATAGCATATATATGTATACATGGAAAAGAGTAGATCCATCTAGAGTTTCATGATTTCATGGAGATCTTTATAGCATGTTTTAATTTTTTTTTCATGAAATCCCGAAATACTACATGGATCTTCTCTTTTCTATATATAGACATATAAACACATGCTATAAAGAAACGAAAAATATATGAAGATATTCCTCACTCGGATTAGTTTGTAAGACTAGATTGAAATAATGGCATGAAGATGTTATATAGATGACCTACTTAATAATGTTAAAAAGAATTATGGTAGTATGTTCTAACTTTAAACAATGGATAATCAGATGCACCAAATGTAGTTATTAATCTTTTAGAGTTCACATGATGATCAATTGTTAATCTATTATTCGTTCACGAAAGATCAATTTGTTAGTCTCTTGCATTTGACCATCATATGACCTAACAATGAGTTGTCAAAAGATGACTACATAAAATGTGTTTGTAAGATGAGTTTTTTTATCCATATATGAGAAAGATGTTCTTTTATCTATTTTGATGCAGTATTTGCTTATGTTTTCTAGTGAAAATTGGAGAAGAAATAATCTAACTCAGGTACATGTACGCACGTCACATTTGCTAATGAGGAGATGGCCAAGTATGGTTTAGTCAATTTAAGCAGCAAACTGAATTTTGTTTAGCCGCAGTGAGCCAATGGCGCCTGCATGCCTGCATGCTCGTCCGTGGCTATGCTATCAAAATAGGAAGCAATTATTTACATTTGAAGGCCCAGTTGCTGGGTAGGCTCTTCTAGTTTGCAGCCCATTGCCTATGACTAGTGACTGTATATATACGTATACAACTACTCGCCGCAGCGTTGGTAATTTGGAATTTTGGGGCCGTAGTCCATGCTCGTTATGAGTGGCCATGCAATTATCCGTTGCTCTTCATTTTGAATAATCATTGTTATCTAGTTGGGCCACCATCCAATGTATACGTCCGGTGTAAACACACGTTCCGGCGTACAAGTTGAACTGGTCATTAGTGTTTTATTTTTGAATGAGCATGCATGCAACGCGTCAAGCCAACCAACAACGTGCTCTTATCTCGGATCACCCTGAACTGAACAGCGGCGGCGCTCGCCTCCCAGACGTCGGGCGCCACTTGACCTAGCGTCCCTCCATAAATTGACGGCCGTGCTGCAGGTGAAAGGGAAGGAGGGAGCTCTCGGAGAACACACGCACACAACCGCCGGCCAGCTTGCCAAACACATGATGACCATGAGTAGTGCATCTTGGCTAGGGCCAGCCAAGCCGTGAAAAGGTTGCCGTCTGGAAAGACATCGCCGGGCCGGCGGCAGTCGGCGCACCTTTTCTTCTCTTTCTTGCAGGGACTCGCAGCTCACCACTACAATCAATGCCCTTCGGCATGGCAAATTCTATGTATCTCTTTCTTTGCAGGTTCCTCAGTTAGAGCACTCTAGAGATCACACACGCGCACATCTGCACACACACAGCACCACCACTATGAGGCGCCATCTTGGAGGTCGCATTGCCGGCCGGCCGGCCGTAGCCAGCCGCACCTCTTCTGTTGTGAGGCAGGCATCACGACCATCATATTTTCTCTTTTCTTGCAGGGACATTGCTGCTGAGCAGCCAAATCAATAGCCTTGCGGCGCAATAGGGATTCTGTGTTCTTCACTTCTTACAGATTCCCTAGGGGTGGAGGGATCTGCCGGCGGCGGAGAATCACTCATGCAACGCACACAACCACGCATCCTTCTCCGTCCATCAAGATCACCGCTGCCTGCAGAGTCTCCTCGTCTCGGAGAGGCCGGCTTCTTCCTCATCAGCACCTCCTCTCTGTCGTGCCTATGGTACTATCTCCTGGTTATTAGTGATGAGAAGACAATAATGTGCCAATGGCACTCGTAAGCATTTTGCAGGTTCCATGAGAAGATTGTTCCCCAATGGCGGCTTATAGATGTTTCTTATTTTGCAGGTGCAAGGAGGATTGGGAAAGATCATGCCTGTCAACAATGGCGTGTGTATGTAGAGTAGATTCATAAATTAGCAAGTCATCAGGATACTTTGCAAGCACATGAGTCTTCACATATGGATAATAAATTTGGCGGCTGTGCTTGCATGCACACGCACAGGGCTAATCGATCTATACAATAGGTCATGTCCTGGTATTTATATTGGATTTTATTTGCAGGTATACAAAGAAAGAGGAAAGAAATAAATTATACACATGATATTCCCTAACACTTTTGTTTAGCTAAAGGTCACATATTTATTGTCATTCTTCCGTGATCGACGAGGTCAGAATTTGCTTTTACGTCCCGACCGATGAGGTGGGACACAATCCGTTCGTGACCGACGAGGCCGAACACATTCACCTCATGAACGTTTGGCTGAACACGAGATGTTGCGGATAATGTCATAAAGTCACTTGGCTTCTTTTTTTCTTTATTTATCTTTTTATTATGCAGCACACACCTATGGAGTACAAGAAAAGGAGGATAGATGATGACAACCGTATGACACAGCTTAATTGGAGGTTTTCTGCAAGTGTCAATTGCAGATGTAATTAACTAGAGACCTCTTGAGGCTCTAGGGATCATGAGCTACACGATCGTCTAAATATTATATGGATACATGGGATTGGACTTGTAATATCTCGATGACAAGGCGGACACCACAATAGTTACATTTCACTTCATATATCTTTTGTAAATTGCACGGGATGAGTTGATGACTCGTTGTAATCCCCTGCCATTGTAACTCATTTGATATAGTGAAATTTGCCTTCGGGCGACCGTGGTTTTTTACCCGCAAGGGTTTTCCACGTAAAATTGGTGTCTCTTATTCTTGATATGCTTAATTTATTCTTACATTCTCGTATATGTTTATTTTGTATACAGATTCTATACTGGCACGCCCGCACCCTATTAAGCCATACGCAGAGAAGTTTTGAGTATATTTCTTGCGAAAACAGTGTTGACTCGAGCACATAATGAAGCATCACCGAGTTTATAAGGTCAGTTACTATACAACTAGTCGAGATTATAGGTCACCCCATATCATATAAACTACTGCACCTTGCGATGGTGTGTAAACTAATTTTTATACAAGACCTGCAATGATGGATAACCTAATACGTGCACAAGACCTTGACAATCTTAAAATACTATACATAATAAACATGTTAGAATTCAACGTAATGACAATCTACCTATAGCTACAAAATAATTATAAAATGAAAAGTGGTAATTGTTGGTATTTCTTAACGTCACCACTAGTGACGCGTCTAGCATGAGAGTGTAAGAACCATAGTTATTAGGACCGGACCGAATTGGTGGTCCGAACGGAAAAACCAGGAACCGGAGCCTCCACCGGTCCAATCCACTTAAAAGATCGCCCGTGCACTCGAACCGGGTTGAACCGTTCAAACCGTCTGGTTTCAATGGGGTTCGAACGCTGGTTGGAGCTTTCCAAGAACAACATCTCACCGCTACACCACATTGTATATTGTGATATTTAGGATAACTTAACTCTATTTGAACCATTTCGAATCGGCGGTTCATCTGGTTAGACCAATGAACCAAGCACTCGACCGGTTTGATGTCTGGTCCGGTCTTAATAATTATGGTAAGAACACCCGGGTACACTGACGGGTGCGAATGAGTCCGCAAGTGCATGAATACACCATTGTAGCACTTCTCCCAAAGGAGTATTCCAAAGTGTTGTGATGTAGCGAAGCCAATCACAAACAATGAAAAGACAATCTCAATGAACTAAACTCAAAAGGTGGAAAAGCGAGAACTTTAGCACCGTGTTTCTCAAAAGCCGATCCCCTTTACAAGTGGCGGTCGGTCTCCTTTTATAGGGAGACAAACGGATTTTTACATTCCGAAAATTACCTTGTGTGAAACGAATTATTCCAGAATGTAATAAGCTAAACTAGGGATTTTACGCAATCCACGCCTCCCTGATTCCACGCTGCAAATCACGCCGCGTCCTCAGGCGAAAACACGTGCGGTTGTCGGGTGAAGATTTCCTTTCCGGAGCGACCCCTCGTCCACTTAATGTGGTTCCTGAAAACACATGTTTTGACAATACGAAAAGTGAAGTGTTAGAGCTTGTGAAACCCAAGCGAAAGAATGGCAAGGAGTCTTCTCGGATTGAAGATTCGCCTATGGGGTTTCGTCCTTGGAAAAATGAGTGCAAAAAACCGAGATTGGAAAACTTCTTAACACTGCAATTCAAGAGACGAAAGCCGAGTGGCGAAACCTTTGACGCCGAGAAAGTTAGATAGGAGAGGCGTTTTGCGGGTTTCGCTAGCGCGGAGACCTCAGGCTGAAACGTACATGGCTTTCGTGAAGGAAAAAGTAAAACCTTTCGTGATCGATTCCGAATCCCCCGACACCAAAGGGTATCAAATCCAAGGAATGATGTGCACTATCTCCTATCCTGGTAGAATGGTCCAAGGACATGAAGCCACATCTATGTGAAAGTGCATCTAGGCCCCTAAGTGGATTTTGGTGAGTTGAATGACAAAGCGTTAAAGGTCTAATATATTTGTCTAAGATTATGAGTAGGTTTTATTTATATATTCATGAGTGATTATTGGAACATTGAAAGGACCTTGATGTCGCCTAGAGGGGGGGGTGAATAGGCGAGACGACCGACTTAAACTTTTCTTCCCTGAAAACTTGAGCTGCCAGTGTCCCACCGGTCAGACCGGTGGTGGTGACCGATCAGACCGGTCGCGCACTGGGCTTCACAAGAGGCACCGGTCAGACCGTTGCCTAGCACCGGTCAGACCGGTGTAGCACAGAGCACCTGCAAAAACAACTTCAAGCACCTCTTGACTTCTAGCACGAACCAAACTTGGTGAGTAGCCTTTGTAGATGCTCACAAGCAACTTAGAGAGGGAAACCACAAAGAGATGCAAGGATTTGTTTCCCGAAGTTCACCGCCCACTAAGGAACGGCTACGTCTCCGTTGAGGAACTTGTAAGGGAGAATTCCCACAACAAGCCGGGTCTCTTTCAACCACTTTCCTCCTTTCCACTAAGGCGATCTTTTTCACGAAGAGGCAAGATCACAGCCCTCACAAACTTGCCGCTGCTCACCACAACCTTGGGAGCTAGCCGGCGACGCCTAGCCGTCTAGGAGGCAAACCTCCAAGAGTAACAAATGCTTCAAAGCTCGTAGACACGAAACCGAAGTGCTCAAGCTATGGGAATGCTCTTATTAGCTCACAAAGACGCTCTTGAGCTCACTCTCTCAACCCAACACAAAGAATATGGCTTGAATCCACAAATCTCACAAAGAGAGGGTTGGGGAGAGCCACTAAGGCTTAGGGCTTGCAAAAATTAGCTTAGGAACACAGCACAACCACTAGGAACAGCAGCCTTCAACTGAAGAAGGCTTGGGGTATTTATACCCCTCAAAGGAGAAAACTAGCCGTTAGCCCTCGGGCGGCACCGGTCAGACCGGTGCCCCTGACCGGTCAGACCGGTCAGGCCCGAGGCACCCCCAAAACCCTTTCTAGGATTCTAACACTTCACCAAAGAGATAAAGTGGCTCAGGTTAGGTTAGGAGGGTTTGTTAGCACACTCTAAGTCTCTCAAGGCTAGATCTCACTTAGGTCAACTAATAAGCACTTTGACTTGGTCAACTCGCTAATGTTGCATCCCTCTTGATAGTACGGCATACCTATACTCAAGAATAAATAAAAACACTGTGTCGACCTCTTGAGCTTGAATGTCTTCAATCTTGCCATACTTGAGCAATATCCACTTGAGGGCTTTCAACTTAGCCTTTGACTTGAGCACGTCCATACTTGAGCTAGTGACTTAGGATCTTTCCATGTAGCATAAGAGTGAACGCTTGGATCCATAAGTCACTCCATGTTGCCAATCTCAACATGTTGATGAGTTGCATTACTTCCCTCGGTAAGGCTTGGATATTATACTTGAAGATCCCACAGATGCTAGAACTTCACCTTAGCAAAACACTAATGGCGGCTTAGCTACGGCCCAAAGATTGCTTAGTCCCTCGCCCTAAACATCTCGGTTGATCTCTTCATCACTTACCCAAACCACTTTGAGTTCCACTTTGCTTCATCCATAATTAAACTTCATTTGAAAATCCCGCTTCAAATGCTTGTTCTTGATTGACAACGAATATGCAAACTTCCAATTAAGAACCATAATGTTTACACTCATCCTTGTGTCCTTTCTCAATTACCACATGAAGCCTTGCACTTGACTTAGAGAATTACCATCTTCTCTTTTTATGATCCTTATAATTTTAATCAAGCTATGTCTAGTATGGGAGACCATGAATTGACCTTCTCAATTTATCTTAATATTTATCTTCCTATATTGCTTGATATTTGTCACATATGCATTAGGATCATCCATATATTTGTCTTCTCCAATGTGAGCCATATAATATTCATTCACAAATAAATACTCCAATAATTGCTTATGAATATCTAAGTAAAACCTGCTCACAATCTTAGACAAATACATTAGTCCTTTAATCGTTTTGTCATTCAATTCACCAAAATCCACTTAGGGGCCTAGATGCATTTTGAATCTCCCCCTTTTTGGTGATTGATGACAACTCGATTAAAGCTTACAAATGAAACATTAAAGCGCTTTTAGATTCTTAGATATAGCTAGAGCTCCCCCTTAATTTGTGCTTTGGGTTGAATTTCAAAAAATTGGCCTCAAATGCCAATAGCACAAATTTGGGAGAAAGCGCGTGAGAGCTCCCCTATATCTTAGAATCAGTGGAGTGCAACATGTGTGAGTGACAAATAAAAAATCCGTGATGCGTATGACAAGATATGCACAAAGCAAAGAACATGTGCACTGACTAGGCAGCACCGGTCAGACCGGTGCCCCTGACCGGTTAGACCGGTCAGGTCCAGTCAGCACAACAAGCTGGGCGGCACCGGTCAGACCGGTGCCCCTGACTGGTCAGACCGGTCAGGTCCAGCCAGGGCACAAAGCAAAAGGTGTGCGTGCTATTTGGGCCAAGATGATCAAGCCGGGGTTGCAAGCCGGTTTAGATCACTTTGCCCCATTTAGCCAACACAAACAATACATCATACAACACATGCATCACAATCTAGCAATAATGTCACTTAATTATTACAATAAAGGTTCAACACACAGTAACACTCATACAAATGTTCTCAAGTCCACATAGATAAGGTTTTAGGATTATTACACGGCTGCTCTCAACAGCCAGCCAGCACCGGTCAGACCGGTGCAACACAGACAGCAACACTGAATTGAAGTCTTTAATCCAAATCTTCTCCCCCTTTGTCATCAAACATCCAAGAAGGTGTAGCCATCGATCACTGTCCCTGAGATCCGTCTCCCGGGTGAGAGCTCCCTCCTATTTGAGAAATATCAAATATCCAATGCATAGGAGAGTTTAGATAAATAGAATCAGAGATAGTGATTTCAGAGGGATGAGCTATAGGAGCGCTGTCCGTACCATAGTAGTATGGATTATATCCAAAGATCTCCGCAGAGAAGCGAGCGCCCCAATCTTGTCCTTGCTCGGGAGGTGGAGGAGGTGGAGGAGCTTGTTCTTGTTCCATGAAGTGAGAAGAACCTGCCACATCCGGATGAGGAGGTACAAATGGTGGAGGTGGAGGAGGAGCTGATGATGAAGATCCTTGCTCTTGCCCAGACTCAAAGAACATAGGCCCGTATTGATTAAGCATGTCGGAGTTGGCCCATCCTCTCATCCTATCCTCAAAGGAAGGTATCTCAACCTGCGGAGACTCAGGAGAGGGAGGAGAGCGAGGCGGCTGAAATCCTTGAGCATTGTGCATCAACTTCATCATGTCTCTCATTTGCTTGTTCGCCCTCCTAGACCTTTGTTGCTCCACCTGGATGTCATGCTGACTCCTACACATGCCAAAGATGAAGTTGAGGAACTTCCTCAATGGAGAAGTAGATCTGCGGGGCTTGTGCTGCTCCCAGCCACCCCACCGGTCAGACCGGTGCTCAGCACTGGTCAGACCGGTGACGGCCTGAGGGCCTGTCTGTGGCTGATCCTGCTGAGTAGCTCCTTCTTCAAGTATTTCTTCCTCATGGCCAGGTGCTTGCTCTGCTCTAGGAGAAGGAAACCTTGGATTCTTGCTAGGATTGAGCTTCAATGGCTTGTGTGTCACATTTTTGGGAAACTCCGCCTTTGCAACCTTTTCAATCATATACATGATATAAGGACTATAGTTGTAAATCTTTTTGGGGTCCTCGGATAGATGCTTGATTTCTTGCCAAATGAAATTCCCAACACTAAACTCCGGAGCTCTCGGCCTCAAAGCAACCATCAAAATTTTTTTGAAACTTTGTGATCTCAGAGGGATTCCCATCTCTAGGTGTGATAGACACCCTAAGGAGTCTATTAAGTGCAGCATAGTAGGTATAGAGATTTTTCACCTTCCCATAATAAGCATGATCACCTCTCGGGTGCATAAGGTGCAAGGCATCCTTGTCAAGCTCACCCTCATCATGAAGCTTACTTAAGTCCTTGTCGCCGGGGATGATACCAAAGCACCTCAGAAACCTAGGGAAAGTGATGGAATACCTCTGGGCATTGGTCATCCAAGTCATAGCCCTCTCACCACCAATATGTCCAAAGTGCACTATGGCGTAAAACTGAGCTATTATCTCCTTGTTCCAATCTTGTCGGAAACCCATAAGCTCCTTGACCATTTGCCTCTCACAGTTGCTAATGACTTCATTAAAAATGGGGTCATTCTTCCTAGCCATATGCGCCCAATCCACATACTGTGCCTTGTGAGTGATTTTGGGCTTTTTGATGATTACCGTAGCATAGTAGTCCTGCTGAAGCTTTGCCCAAAACCTCGGATCGGATGCGGTCCTTGCCTCCTCATAAGGGTTCTTGTCCCTCAATTTCTTTAGAGCTTTGGTCATGCCCGAACCATGGTATTTCACTGGCCTGTCAGGATAGATATAAGTAGGTGGCATGATCCTCAACCTATCCTGATCATCATCGTCCTCATCCATGGCATCCACATCCTCTTCTTCTTCCTCTTCCTCCTCATCCTCTCCTTCCTCAAACTCATCATCATCAGAACCAGCCTCCTGGTGCTTTTTCAGCTCAAACTGACCCTGATAGGTCTCATCCTCAACATTATCATCGATGCTAGTACCGGTGTCACCTCCAAGATCAGGTGCTTCTGCACTTCTTAGAGCTGAACGAGGCCTCAATCTCTTCCCACTAACATGGACGGTGCTGCTCCCTGCCCCAAAGTCACCGGGAATGGTTTCTCTGCGAGCATACACCTCTTCTTTTCTTTTCTTAGCACCCTCCTTTTCCCTTACCATAGCTGCTGTCCTGAGTCACAAACAGGATGACAAGAGCGTATAAGACTCTAGGAACAAGATTGAATCGATATGGAAATAGATTCTTGCAAGTTCAGAACAATTGGGTCTGTTCTGGACCACACCGGTCAGACCGGTGAGGGGCACCGGTCAGACCGGTGCCACCCAGAACAGAGCCAATGGCCTCAACCTTCAATCTGAGCAGCTATAAATCTAAGATTTTGATCTAGATGTTCATGAGACAATCCTACACAGATATATGTTGAAAAACATGAAGAAAACTAAATTTGGGGTTGGACATGCGCCACCGGTCAGACCGGTGAGGGTCGTCCGACCCCAAATCTTGGGTTCTCACAATGTGTCCAACGAAACGCTATGGATCTATAGGAATGTCTTCTAGGGGTTCTCAGGAGATGATAAACCAAAGGAAATTTAAATCTTTGCACGGAGTAAAGAGATCGGGCAAAACGAAGATTTGAATACCTTTGGAGAGAAGAACTTGAGAGGAATCCAAAGAACTCGAAGGGGAATCAATGGAGGAGCCTTGGGAGATCCTTTTGCTTCCAAACTTAAGGCTTTTCCTTGGTTGAATCCTTAGTTCTCCATGGGATAAGAGAGAGGTGGAAGGAGGGAGGAGAGATGGCCTTCACGGTTTGGATATGGATGAATGCTGGTGAATGATTGAGGAGAGAGAAAGGAGGGGGGTAAAAGGATAGATTCTTTTTACTGTTGGCCCACGGGTTGCAGCCGGGCACCACCGGTCAGACCGGTGCGAGCCACCAATCAGACCGGTGACTGCACTTGGTCAAGCCAGTGAGCCTTTAGCGGTAGTTCTGACCCGTGCTCGGTAGTACCGAAGATTTTGATAATTTCAACAGAGAATCCATATCGGTAGAACCGACCTAGCCTCGGAAGTTCCGATCCTTCTTTCCCATTTTTGAGATTTTGCTTCTGGAAACTTCTTCTGGTATTTTATAAAACATTTTGCATCCACTTAGGCCTCAGAAGAAGGAAGATGTGACTTCAGGGGTACCACCGGTCAGACCGGTGGCTAGCACCGGTCAGACCGGTGCGCCCCTGAGAAAAGGGCTTTGAGCTGAAATTGCGAGATTTTGATCCTTACTCCTTCACAAGTTTTGGCTAAAAGATAAAGAGTTGATATTGATCCATATTTCATCAAGTCTTGAAAGAGTGGAGGATAATCCAATTTAATTGATAATTCTTGATTCTTCCAAGAGAGAGAGAGAGAGAGAGAGAGATAAAGATGGATTTTATGGACTTGAGAAAATCTTCTTAATTGTGACTAGCCATCAATCAAACAAGGGAAACTATAGTCACAACTAAGTTGATTGGGTCACAAAGACCAAGAATCAAATATTTTTCAAATGAGCACACTTCCTACACATGCTAGTTGATTTTTTGAAAAGTCTATCCTATGTCACAAAGTGCATGCATCCACTTCAAACAAATAGCTTTTCAAGTATATTTAGCTCATACCTTCAACCACGAGACACAAAGTCGAGTGAACGCAAAGGTATCAACCAAATATCTAGAGAAGCACACAAAATTTCACCTGAAGCAATTTCATGCAAAGGATGGCACACTAGCATGGTATAATGGCCTAGATGCATTACGGTATTCAATGAGGTTCATGGAAACATACCTTTGCCTTAAGACCATTTCATTTGTGCATATATTTAAATTTTTGAAAAGTGCTAACTCTTACTCGTTCTCTTGAGAGTATTACTTGTTAAGAGCTTGCATAAGGTGCACAAATGATCAAGACTACAAGATCACTAGAAGAAATTGTTAGCCCCACAAGTGACACAAGTGTTGCAATGAGCTCCCCCTTAAATAGTGCTAGAGATATTTTGAATTTCTCGAACAAAGCACTTTATTCAATTAAGAATATGGTGAGACTCATTCCAAACTTGGTCAAGACACATAAATAGTTTGTCAATTGAAATGTGTCAAGTATCTCATTACCTACAATGCCAAATCACCATTTTTCACGAAAAATGTGTTTTGCTAAGGTGAAGTTCTAGCATCCGTGGGGTCTTCAAGTATCATATCCAAGCCTTAAACGAGGGAAGCAATGCAACTCATCTACATGTTGTGATTGGCAATATGGAGTGACTTATGGATCCAAGTGTGCATTCTTATGGTAGATGGAAAGATCCTAAGTCACTAGCTCAAGTATGGACGTGCTCAAGACATAGGCTATGTTGAAAGCCCTCAAGTGGATATTGCACAAGTATGGCAAGGTTGAAGACATTCAAGCTCAAGAAGTTGTCACGATGTTTTTAATTTAACCTTGAGTATAGTTATGTCGTACTATCAAGAGGGGTGCAACATTAGCAAGTTGACCAAGTCTAAGTGCTCATTAGTTGACCTAAGTGAGATCTAGCCTTGAGAGCCTTAGAGTGTGCTAACAAACCCTCCTAACCTAACCTGAGCCACTTCATCTCTTTGGTGAAGTGTTAGAATCATAGAAGGGGTTTGGGGGTGTCTCGGGCCTGACCGGCAGGGGCACTGGTCTGACCGGTGCTGCTAGCCCCAACGGCTAGTTTTTCAAACATCGGTCTGACCGGTGCCGCCCGACAGGTAATGGCTAGTTTTCTTCTTTGAGGGGTATAAATACCCCAAGTCCTCTTCAGTGGAGGGCTACTGTTCCTAGTGGTTGTGCTGAGTTCCTAAGCTATTTCTTGCAAGCCCTAAGCCTTAGTGGCTCTCCCCAACCTCTCTTTGTGAGATTTGTGGATTCAAGCCACATCCTTTGTGTTGGGTCGAGAGAGTGAGCTCAAGAGCATCTTTGTGAGCTAACAAGAGCATTCCCATAGCTTGAGCACTTCGGTTTCGCGTCTACGAGCTTTGAAGCATTTGTTACTCTTGGAGGTTTGCCTCCTAGACGGCTAGGCGTCGCCGGCTAGCTCCCAAGGTTGTGGTGAGCAGCGGGAAGTTTGTGAGGCCTGTGATCTTGCCTCTTCATGAAAAAGATCGCCTTAGTGGAAAGGAGGAAAGTGGTTGAAAGAGACCCGGCTTATTGTGGGAATTCTCCCTTACAAGCTCCTCAACGGAGACGTAGCCGTTCCTTTCTAGGCGGTGAACTTCGGGAAACAAATCCTTGCATCTCTTTGTGGTTTGCCTCTCTAACTTGTTTTTTCTAGCATATTTGATTTGCTTCCGCTTCGATCTACTTGGGTGTGCTACTTGTGTGTGCAGGGGTCATTACCTTGCTTGTGATCATCTACCAAGGCCACTCACCAAGTTTGGTTCGTGCTAGAAGTCAAGAGGAGCTTGAAGCTATTTTTGCAGGTTCTTTGTGGGTCACCGGTCTGACTGGTGAAGGGAAACAGTCTGACCGGTGCCACCTGCTGAGCAACGCCAAGGACCGGTCTGACTGGTGACGCCTGGCAGTTCAAGTTTTCGGGGAAGAAAAGTTTAATTCGGTCGTCTCGCCTATTCACCCCCCTTTAGGCAACATCAAGGTCCTTTCAATTGGTATCAGAGCTTGGTGCTCCGGTTCGAGCTTAACCGCTCAGATTTTTTTGTTGTCGACAACTCGTGAGGTACCGTTTGAGTCTCTAGCTCTAGATGGCTCAAACTATGCATCTTGGTCAATTCATGCACTCAATTTCATTAGGACCATGGGTCCACTTGCCGAGAAGATTGTTGTTGCTAGCATTCTACCTCCTCACCTTAGGGAAACCAAAATTGACTTGTCAAAATCATCCCTAGAGGACTTAGAGTGTTGGCAATGCAACTCTCGAGTATTTAACTACATTTGTAGTACTTTGAGTGATGATGTGCAGGAATTCATCTATGATAAACTTGAGATTGACGCACACACCATTTGGGAAATGCTTAGAGAAGAATATGAGAAGCCCAAATGGATTGATCAAGAGCAAACCATGGAGAAGGCACTTGAGGAGAGCTCTATGTCTTCATTCAACATCACTGAGCCTCAAGTGTCACCTCCCAAGCAAGGAGAAGGCCAAAGAAGCGAAGACCCTGTCCCTCTGCAGGGACCGGTCAGACTGGTGACACCCATCGGTCAGACCGGTGCCGGCAGAGGCACCACTATTTGCTTGATGGCCGAGAAGGAAAAGAAGAAAAGGACCAAGGGAGGAAAGATTGAGAAGAACGAAGCTTCAAGCTCCTTGGCCAAGGAACTTGAGGCTCTCAAATCCAAGAATGCCTCCTTGGTTTGTAAGTATGATTCACTCGCTAGGCAATATGATAAGGTTATCAAATCCTTTGCTTGTGTAGCTGCAGTGGATCAAGAAAATGAAAGGCTTGAAGAAAAGCTATGGAAGCTCACTAGTGAGCATATGGCTCTACAAGCTAATCACAAGGAACTTGAGTGCTCCTATGAGAAGCTTGTAGATTCTTATGCAACACTAGAGATAGCTCATGAGGTTGTGATTTCATCGGTAAAATTTATGCAACCTCTATCTCACACATGCACATGCTCACAAGTTCAAATTGATTTGTCTTGCACTAATGATTATTTCTCTCAAGCAAGCCAATCTAGCATTGAGCATGTAATTGTAGAATCTTGTGATGACCTCATTGCTAAAGAAAATGATGAAGTCAAGCAAGAGGTTGAAAAGCTTCAAAGAGACTTGTATGTGTTGAAGGAGAAGAGCAAAGCGCAACCTTCTCAAGATAACCGTGAAGACATGGTGAAGAAGCTTGAGAAGGGATCAACCGTCGCTAGCTCAACTCCTCAACAACATACAAAGACCCACAAGAACAAGATTCAAGAAAAGAACAAGGTTGGGCACATCAAGTCCCAACATCGCCCAACCAAGCACAAGACACAAGACCAACTCTCCAAGAAGTCAAGAAGCTCAAACAAGTGGAGAGTGTGCTACAAGTGCAGAGAGAAGGGTCACTTTGCCGATGCTTGCCCAAGTACAACAACGGGCAGTGGCACTGACTGTGACCGGTCAGACTGGTGCATGCCACCGGTCAGACCGGTGCCGGCCAGGTCTGCCATCCCTCAAGCAAACAAGCCAAAGAAGACCCCTTCTCCAAGAACAAGGCTCAGAAGCAAGCATGGACAAGAAATTGTAAGGAGTGGTGTGACCAACAAGAACAAAAGCTGCATTTGCTATGCATGCCACCAAAAGGGTCACATGGGCAAAGATTGCCCAAATGGTAACATTTCTAAATTGAACCTTGTCCATTATGATTTCAGTAAGCTTAGGAATGACAAGAATGGAACTTGTGCTATGAGGGAGATTAGTTCACCTCAAACTAGCATGAGAGCCATTTGGGTTGCTAAGCACCTTGTGGCTAACCTGGTAGGACCCAACAAGTGTTGGGTACCAAGAAATGCTTGCTGAGCTTGCAGGTTGAAAGAGATGCTTTGAACACATGGCTAGAGGAAATGGAAATCACTTTTGATCTAGTGGCCATGTGGAAGGGAAATTTAAATAAATCTTGAAATCAATGACATCTCGGTAACTAGTGTTCCTTATTGAGTCTAAGTCACTCTTGGTTCTTAGTGAACACTCATGTGACACATGTCTTGGGCTAGTGAAACATGAGGGAGTGACTTTGACATGTGTATGAAAATTTATCCTCTCATGCCATTCGATGCTTTTAATGGCTCTCTAGTAGAGCATTGCCTTGTCTCTGTTGCAGACCTCAAATTAGTGATGTGTTCACACAATCAAGAGGCTAGAAAGGCAAAATCACCGAAAATTGGGCGTCGGGGGTCACCGGTCTGACCGGTGACAGGCACCGGTCTGATCGGTGCCGGCCCTGTGAGTCAGGAGGTGGGTGACCGGGCCCCTATGCCCGGGTGACCCGGTGCATCTCTGTTGGTTGTCGGGTGACCCGGCCCCTATGGCCGGATGACCCGGGAATGAACCGTTTTCATGAAAATTGGTGATTTGGCATCGAAGGTAATGAGATACTCGACACATTTCAATTGATAAATTATTTATGTGTCATGACCGAGTTTGGAATGAGCCTCACCATATTCTTAATTGAATAAAGTGCTTTGTTCGGGAAATTCAAATATCTCTAGCACTATTTAAGGGGGAGCTCATTGCAACACTTGTGTCACTTGTGAGACTAACAATTTCTTCTAGTGATCTTGTAGTCTTGTTTGTTTGTGCACCACTATGCAAACTCTTAATAAGTAGTACTCTCAAAAGAAAAAGTAAGAGCTAGCACTTTTCAAAAATTCAATATATGCACAAATGAAATGGTCTTAAGGCAAAGGTATGTCTCCATGAACCTCTTTGAATACCGTAATGCATCTAGGCCATTATACCATGCTAGTGTGTGTTGACGGCTGTTAAGTACCACTTTTAGGCTGTCAATATCTGCATAGAATAAACAGAAAGTGATCATCAACACTAGAATAGGGGTTTATACTGACAATTTCCACAAGTGTTGGTGTTTCTATCTTTTGTTGCAGGACACATCGAAATGCACATGGAATGATGCAATTGAGAGCAAGTAAATTAATGACATGAATATGGCATCATCATAAACAACCTCAAATGCCAAATTGGTCTGCACTATTATGACAGGCTCGTCAAGACGATCGAAACGGATATATCATTCACATACATCGGAGCCCAGATGAGAGAGATATGCACAGGACATCATGTGAGCCTGGTGGGACCCACACCAGACCACGTGGCGACGTGCTGGCACACATGATGCCATGTGTCCATGACACCTCATCAATCCAAGAGAAGCACTTCTCGACGAATCAGACGCCGCCACGTGTTCAGCACAAGGATTCAAGGGCCCACAACTCGAGCTAACCGCCTCCAAACCGCGTGGGCACCTGGAACCGTCATAAGGGGCCACATATCAGTCACTGGGAGAAAGCACAGCGCAAAATGTGGTGGGCCCAGGTCGGCCGACCCCACCTTAAGGCGGTTCGCCTCCATCTTCCACGTGTTGTCTCCCCATTGGATCCTAAGGGCATTCCCGTGGTGCTTGGGGTGTTCTCGCGCAGTGACCCGGGCCTATAAATAGAAGGGGAGGGGGGTAAGAATGGAGACACATCCAACCTCTCCTCTCTCTCATTCCCCATGTAGGGTGTGTGTGAGTGCTAGGTAGAGAGGGAAGTGAAGGTGATGATGAAGGAGTTCTTCTTTGTTCTTCATTTAGAGCAAAGTAAGTATTTCTGTATTTTCCTTTTAGACTAAAGTGATATTCATGCATGGGTGATATGTTCTTGAGTTCTTCATCTGTTCATCATTTAGAGGCTCGTGTTCTTCGTGACACGATCCTTTGATCTTGTTGATTAGATGAATAATTCTGCATTCCGTTTGTGTGAGTTATCTTGTTAGATCTTATTGGAATACATTCATTGGCGCTTAGTCGTTCGACCTCGTGCCACCTCGGGTCAATGATGGGTGAGGTATAGCCGTACTCGCGGGTTCTTCACTCCGTATTTATACGGAGTGTTATAGTGTTACTACGAGTCGACAGACGTAGCCGTGCTATAGTAGTAATCGGTGGTGCAGACGTGGTGTCTGAACTACGGGTTATCCCTCGATTGCCCTGTATCCCACGGTTTGTCTTGGGGTAGGCCGCGGTAGTGACAGCCGTTGGACCCTTTCGGAATCCCCCACGTTCGGATACAGGTGTATGCAACCCTTTGTCGTGAACCGACTGTTATAGCCAGGAGGGTCCGGTGTCCGAAGCGAGATCCTTTACAGCTTTACTCACCTAGAACCGAGCACCCCATCATCTCTCTACCCAAGCAGAGGCTTGGTGTTCTTGGACCGTTCTTCTAGCATAGAAGGTAGTACACATCGTTCCTTGGATTCGATACCCTTTGGAATACTCCTGAGGTGAAGTGCTACAGCGGTATTTTCGTGCGCTTGCGGATTCTTTCGAACTTGTCGGTATACCAGGTGGATCTTATGCCCACGCTAACAAGGGCCCGTTAGTGGTGACTTAAGAAATACCAACAAGCATTTCTGGCGCTGTTGCCGGGGAACGATTGTTGTATCTATCTTCAAACCTAGTGGTCCTCGTATGTATCTTTTTCGTTTTCTTCTACCTCTACCCCCGTTATCCTTCGAGTTATCCTTTTCCGTTTTCTTTACTTCTACCTTTACCCCCGCTACCCTTGGAAGGCTATCCTTGTAAACACCTTCCACCTTCGAGGAGTGAACCCCCAGAGCCACCCTTGTCAGAACTCATTCTTTCATCTGGCTGTCGGATGCACCCGTCTCTCATGAAGCTAATTTGGGATCTTTTCTTCTCGGGGTCAATTCATGAGAACCCCCTTGATCATGTGAGAGACTACGAGTGTCTGATTGAAACTCCGAGTGAAATCGAAGAATCATTGGATGCTCGGAAAAGGGAATTTTCCCGCTATCCCTCTCTGGGAAAGCACGGGGTTGGCACCGTGGTTTCGGTAGAGACTACCACACTTGGGAAAATTCGAGAGCAGCTTACTTCTCCTGCTTCTTCCTGATACGACGTGTCATCTTGTTGAGGATAAGGATTCTCAGTCTCAAGCAAGGTGAGGAGGAATCGCTAGGAATGGCATGGGATCACTTCACCCTTTTGGCGGAAGATTGCGCAGTCCTCCACATTCCCGATCGGAAGCTACTTCAGCGCTTCTGGTATGGGTTACAGAAGGACAATGCCATGCGGCTTAATGCTCTCTCTGGAGGCTCTTTTGTGCACTTGGATGCTGCTAAGGGAAAAGAGATCGTGGAATATCTCCGGGATTTCAGCTCCCTTTGTATCCTGGTCGATGAGGTGCCCGTAAGAGGAAATGTTGAGCCCCCTAAATACATCATCAGCTGAGCTGAGGCTTTAAGCTCTGGCTGAAGATACCATTCCTGAATAGCAGGAATCTAAGGGGAAGATTGCTTAGCGCAGAGTCTACCCTTGGGTTCCCCTCTCGTACCTCTTCTTAGACCTTCTCCCCGAGGCCTTGTCTCGTGGGAGGATGGAGAGAGTAATTAGGAAATGACGAATCATTCTCGGCTGGGATCACTTGTTCGGTCCTAGTTATGATCTCCTAAGGGGAGTACGATAGGCCTATCATGTTCCTACGTTGAGGTTTGAGTTGAAGTGCCTTGCACTGAAGTTTCGTACAAACCAAGACATCGGTCTCTGCTTTATAATCCAGTGGGTGCATTTATTAGATCGAAGGAGCATGATCATTTACCGATCGAATGGAGTACATTCACTTCATATCTTAAACCCAGCGATCGATGCCGATCAGTCAGGAGAAGCTTAAACTTCATACCTTATGCTTGACTTGATCGATGCCCAATGGGAGTTGCACTTTCCAGCTTATCCATAACCTCCTATTGGAAGCTTAGGCTAGACCCGGGATGGCACATCATTTTGATGAGAACATGGGTCCGTCTACCTAAGGAAGGATGAGCTTAACCTCACCCTTCACCCAAACTCTAGCTCCCGAACGTACGCCGGCCGTTCGAGTTTCTACTCTATCCTCTTTTGGAGGTTGAGTATTTTCCTGAGCTGAGTTCAGTCGGAGATCAGTTGCGAGAGCACTAGCCTCAGTGCTCAACCTTCCGTCTCCGAGGTTCACCCTGGTGCTATAACTTCTCGAGTCCTGTGATCACCCTAGGAGCTGTCGTAGCCTCCCTGGAATGCTCATGTCTGCCTTTAGCTTTGTCATCTTTTGGACTCGTGTTCGTATATGGCACTAACCTTGTAGCTAGAGCTTCACTGATTCATCGATGATTGGTGGTGAGATGGGAAGGACACCACCAATGTGGCTGCAAGAGAAATCTCCCATGGTCGAGCTTATGACCATAATAAACAAAGCACTACCAGGAGATAGCCTGGATTAGCATAGGTTTTATTTCCCTTTCGAATAAAAAGCAAGAACATGTTTTTAGGATAAGTTATCCTTTGGGTACTTTTGGTCACTAACTTTTCAGGTGGAGATTGAAAAGAACAGTGGACAGATGATGCCTAAGAACATGTGAGCCACATCAACTACAACACTTCGGTAAGATTTTGGTGAGGGAACATTTACAAAGGAAGCTTGATCTCCGCACACTTGAGTTTCGTTGCTTAGCAATGCAAACTCCAAGTGTGGGGGAGATATGTGAGCATCCCAAGCAAAGTTCCTCTCATGCCAAATCTTATCCTGGTGTGAAGAAGATGTTTGCTCTCGTATCTTGCCCACTAGCTAGGTAAGTCCTGCTTTTGACTTTAAACAAAGCCCTTCCGGGGGGTTGCCCGATATTCACCGTCACATGCTCATGCTTGCGTCCCTTTGAAAACAGCTTAATCATGCTTCCTTCATTTATGTTCATATGCTTTGGTTTGATTGTATGTTCTGGACGTACATTCATAGACTGTTTTAAATTAAGCATGGTGCTTAGGTTAAAATTGTCTTCTTCAATCAAAACAAGACATGGTGTCAAGTTTTGATTGATGAACTTTAGAGTTATATCTTCATAGATCTTGGTTGCATATATGTGGACTAACCCCTATAGAAAATTGTCAAATTTAAATGGGTAAGTCATTGAGCTAAATTCAAATGGGAAGGTAAGTTGAGGTGTCAGACTCATGTTGCACATCATGCAAAGGTGGTACATATGACCTCTCAAAGGTCCAAGGTAAGTATATTCCCCCTTGTGTATGAAGTGTAACTTTGGTCTGACCCTTTCAAGCAAATGACATGGTGACAATAAAATAAAATAAAAACCCCAAAAATATTTACTTTTTAATAAAGGCTCTGTGGTTCACAAACCAGTAGAGTCCATCTTTTGTTTTCACTTTTTGCTCAAAGAACACACCAGTACAAGCACCAGTGTGGGGGAGTTCTCTCAAGCTCATCATCAACGTATTCACTTGAGAACTCCCACACAAGGGTTGCACGACATCGACTACACCTTCATGACAAGGGCAAGGTAAACTAGAGTGAGCTGGCTATCCCACGGGTTAGCCAAATCACCACTGGTCTTCCTTGTCTCCCATATCCTTCAGGAGCGATGGTATGTGCACCCTGCATCTCACTCTCTCTACCTATGAGTTTGAATGATCTTCAATTCTTATCTAGTGAATCAAACTCAAATAACGGTACTCTGCTTGCTCTACATGATTCCTGTGGTTGGCTTGCATATGTTTTATTCCTCACCTATTATCTTGATGCTTGTGAACAAATATCATTAGGGAACTCATGCTTATCTAAGTAGTTGACGTTTGTGATATGATTTGATGATATGATCTTCGCTCTGAATGCTTGAGTCCTTGGGAATTTTATTTGAAAAATCATAAAACCCTTTGCAAAGCTCCTCTTTGATATGTCACAGTCCTACCAAAGCCATATGATGTTATTAGTTGAAAACCTTATACTCATATGCTGCTTGTTATTGCATTGAGCTTTGTCAAACTCTGCGACCCTTATGAGAATTCTTTTCATGCTTTCATGATCAAGATTCATGTGCACACCACTATTTCCCCCTTGCTATGCTTCTACTCTGGAAGTTAGCATTGTATCATTCATCTAGTCACCTACATAAATGCTCCATCGTATGTATTGATTTCTCTCTCCTCAAGTATTTTGTAAAGAGGCATGGCTATCTAAAAAAATAAACAAAAAAACAAAAAAAGGGACACATGAAGGTCCCTCAGTTATGAAAAAAAAGAAAAAAATGTGGGCACATGAAGGTCCATAAAAAAAGAGAAGAGGATAGCCATATTCTCATAAGACTGTTCATATATATGAGAGAGAAAATCATGCAATGGAGTCATTCAGCTCATTCATCATATGATGGTAATAACTAGTACCTACTCTGGGGCTAGTGTCCACCTTACCATCACCACAATATTTCATCATGTATGGTAATATCTAGAACCCATTCTGGGCCTAGTATACACCTTATCATACCTATCATATCCATACACGTGCACATCTTGATCTGATTGTATGAATTGCTTTTCTCCTGGATCCGGTCTTTGACTTTGCAATATATGTGATGCAACTATGCTTTATCTTTATCCTACCCTGAGCTCCACATATAGCTGTCATTAGAAGTAGGATGAAGAAAGGCAATTCTAATGCCTTGGTGAGGACATATACACATTGAGTGATCTGAGAGGATCAAATGAGGGGCTAAGCAAGGTTTGTTTTGAAAAAATTATTGCAAAAACCCCAAGTTACTTGACATGATGAGTAGGAGTGACTTGATTCATGACCGTTCCATTCTTCAACTACCCAAGATGGCATGATAGACACTCCACATAGTTCACAAGTGCAAGGTATGGTTTAGAATATCTCTTATGCTAGCTTCATATCTTTGGATATCATGTACCACCTTGATCTGACTCCCTTTACTCAGGACGAGCAAAGGTCAAGTGTGGAGGAGTTGTTGACGGCTGTTAAGTACCACTTTTAGGCTGTCAATACCTGCATAGAATAAACAGAAAGTGATCATCAACACTAGAATAGGGGTTTATACTGACAATTTCCACAAGTGTTGGTGTTTCTATCTTTTGTTGCAGGACACATCGAATTGCACATGGAATGATGCAATTGAGAGCAAGTAAATTAATGGCATGAATATGGCATCATCATAAACAACCTCAAATGCCAAATTGGTCCGCACCATTGTGACGGGCTCGTTGAGACGATCGAAACAGATATATCATTCACATACATCAGAGCCCGGATGAGAGAGATATGCACAGGACATCATGTGGGCCCGGTGGGACCCACACCAGACCACGTGGCGACGTGCTGGCACACATGATGCCATGTGTCCATGACACCTCATCAATCCAAGAGAAGCACTTCCCGACGAATCAGACGCCGCCACGTGTTCAGCACAAGGATTCAAGGGCCCACAACCCGAGCTAACCACCTCCAAACCGCGTGGGCACCTGGAACCGTCATAAGGGGCCACATATCAATCACTGGGAGAAAGCACAGCGCAAAACGTGGTGGGCCCAGGTCGGCCGATCCCCAGGTCGGCCGACCCCACCTTAAGGTGGTTCGCCTCCATCTTCCACGTGTCGTCTCCCCATTGGATCCTAAGGGCATTCCCGTGGTGCTTGGGGTGTTCTCGCGCAGTGACCCGGGCCTATAAATAGAAGGGGAGGCGGGGTAAGAATGGAGACACATCCAACCTCTCCTCTCTCTCATTCCCCATGTAGGGTGTGTGTGTGAGTGCTAGGTAGAGAGGGACGTGAAGGTGATGATGAAGGAGTTCTTCTTTGTTCTTCATTTAGAGCAAAGTAAGTATTTCTGTATTTTCCTTTTAGACTAAAGTGATATTCATGCATGGGTGATATGTTCTTGAGTTCTTCATCTGTTCATCATTTAGAGGCTTGTGTTCTTCATGATACGATCCTTTGATCTTGTTGATTAGATGAATAATTCTGCATTCCGTTTGTGTGAGTTATCTCGTTAGATCTTATTGGAATACATTCATTGGCGCTTAGTCGTTCGACCTCGCGCCACCTCGGGTCAATGATGGGTGAGGTATAGCCGTACTCGCGGGCGTCACTCCGTATTTATATGGAGTGCTATAGTTTTGCTACGGGTCGACAGACGTAGCCGTGCTATAGTAGTAATCGGTGGTGCAGATGTGGTGTCTGAACTACGGGTTATCCTTCGATTGCCCTGTATCCCACGGTTTGTCTTGGGGTAGGCCACTGTTGACATTGCTAACGTCATCGACAAGAAACAGATATAAGATCCATCTCTATCGACGGCGCAAGAAATGCAAAGGTATATCTTAACATGATGCTAAGTGTATATCAGATGTTGCTTTCAGATAAACTAAAAGATAAATCCAATACGGGTCATAGCATAACTCGATCTAGGTTGTCATCCCTGATAGAAGTGCCAATAAACACATGGATTGGTACTCTTACATATGCCTTGGATCTCTAGACAAGAATATATATATATATACATATATATATATGTATATATATGTATATATATATGTATATATATATGGGTATCCGCAAACTCACAGATATGAATATACCATTGTAGCATTTTAACCAGGAGTAAAACCAGGTATCGTATTTATATTCTACCTCAGGGAAAGAAGTCTTTTATCTATAATAACAAATACATGCATATCTCTCAGTTGTGTAATGTACAGTGGCCAAAATATATCAATTACTATAAACAGGTGTAAGTCACATAAAGATAATAATAATGATAGCATTGATCAAGTCATAACATAGTGAGCCACTAGAAAGTGTCAATATAGAAAGAGAAGCGTATTCACAGCCTAGTTAGCGAGGATACTCCTCGGTAACCCTAAACTATATGTCAATGCAAACTATGATTAGTGCAATACATTTAACAATCATGGAAGAAGAACTATTATACTAATGCATGGGGAGACTAATCAGGAGGATCAAGGCCGAAACTTAAAACAACCCAAATAGTATAAGGCTCCACTAGTCCTACACACGGGGGTGGATTGCAAAGGACTCAATAGTGTTGTCATCACCACGATCTACCACGCGACCCGGCATGTAGGGTGCAATCGCAGGTAAATACAGTATAAGCACCACGCTTACACTATCTTTACCACTCACCCATGTTAACAGATGATCTAGATGAGGGCTATACGACTCCATACACGAATATAAAGGTAAATCAACTATGCTAAACATGTAATCATAATAAGCACCAAAGCATATAATCTCGAATATAATCATTGATAAGAACATATGTCTCTACAGCAAATGTGAAGAACTTACAAAAGTGAAGCTAGATCAGTATCTCGACCAGCTTCTAGACGATCAGGAGCCAAGTAGACGCCTTGCCTCCTCCTAGATCTAGACTAGTTAGCTACTCTCACTATATGGTGTTTCTAGGGCGTAGTATCTCTGACTTGATGACTTGATCTGGTGTATGAACAGATGAGAGCCAGATTCTCCCTGCCAAGGGGTCAGGGGGTTGCTTATATAGTCTTGAGGGGATGCCATGAGCCGTACGATCAAACCGACCTAACATACGGTTTAGATTGATCCTCATAGGCGGTGGAAGAACATTCCAGAAGTAGGGCTGACGTGGCGGCCGGGGGAGGCCGACCGGCCCCACCATGGGGCCGACCGGTCTGTGGTGGGCCCCCCTCGGGGCCCACTTCGGCCAGGTGGGTCTTTGCCTCTTGCAGATGCTTCTTTCTTGGGTGCCAAGTCACGTTGAGTTCCGGAGCCTTCTAGACTTCATTCTTTTCCTATTTTTCTGATTAGTCCCTGCAAGACATAGAATTCTCCAAAACTCCAGAAAAACTATTAGTGACACCCTATTCTAAGTTGGTATTAACAATTATTCCCTTTTCTCATGTTTATTTGACTTATAAATATATAAGATAAAATGTGTCAACAAACTCCCCCAAGCTTACCCTTTGCTAGTCCCTAGCAAAGCTATGCTATAGCAGGATCAGGAGTTGCTGCAACGCTTTCACGCCTCAAAAATACCATGATTTTCAAAAATAAATTCTCCTCAACAAGATTGCTCCATCTTACCTTTAACCATGGTGTGTAGCCTTTTCATAAATCTTAAGCGATTAAAAGACAGAACAATCAAGTCAAGCAGTATATCTCAAATTCTTTGATCAACTATCATCCTGGGGTTTTTGCAAGATTTTTCAAATAAAACTCAGAGATACTGTGTATGACCTTCTCAAGCATGGAGTCACACTTGGCAAGATATGTATGGTGGGATGATAGTGTTGAATGGATGAGGGTGAAAGGTGGTAAGCCTTTTGCCTTTTTTCTAGCTCTTGGACTATATCTCTCTTTCTAGAACTTTAAGATCTGGGCTTTCCATTCTTGGAGAGGTGGGCTCTACTCACCCCGGACTTTTGTCCATTTTTCTCTCTCCTTAGAGATGTGGGCTCTTCTCACCCTCGGACTTGTGTCCATTATTCATCTCTAAATTTATTATTTAGGGGGGTAGGCCCTTCTCGCCTAGTATGACACTTGTCCTTTTCTCCCCCTCTCTCTTCTCACTTTTTCCTCTCTCTTCTTTTTTTCCGAATGTAGCCCCAGAATCTCTTTTCTCCCTCTTTTTTTTACACATTGAGAGAGACATATCCAAGAGTCGTATGAGCTATTTTATGGCTTGTAGCTTGATGGAGAACGCGTACTTCTAGGTTAGAAGCAGCATAAATGGTGGAGTGGAATGATCTTGATGTGTATGACAAGCTCTCAAGGATCATAAACACAGAAACTCATCATGTAGGACTTTTCATAAAAACCAAGAATCAAGCTTCTCTAGGAATATGATAAATAGCAGCTCAACTTTTCATGAATTATCTTTCAAAGCCTAGACTCAGATTAAGCATGTACTTCCCACGGGTTTTGGGTTTAGAGCAAATTAAGCATTTAAAGCTTTAGGAGAATCTAGGTCTCAAAATTAAGTATTTAAGAGGAATCACGGCGGAGCAACTATTCATCATTTCCAAGCATAAATCATCAAGATCATCATAAAAAAGAAAAGCCAACTAGCAGACTCTAGTATTTATTCATACTAAGACTTTTAACTAAGACTCTTTAACCAAAACATAGGATAATGATACTTATCGTGATAACTGGGGGTGCTCTCCCCCAAGCTAGATCTTGAAGTAGTCCTTCATCCATCCTTGAAACTTGTTTTCCTTCAGGTTCTCCTTAATTTCTTCCTGTAAATATTAATCTTGCACATACCCGAAGGAACAAATTTTAGGATTATGTTGTGAGCCGTCATGTGCCCACTTCTTTTTGGTTTTTTTATATGCAAAAAGGGATGCTAAAGCAAAAACATGTGAATGCAATATATTATTTTTTATGCCACCACGGTATGGAGTACATGGGGCCTTAAGGAACAGATGCAAATGCAGAAAACATTTTTATGGTCTTTTTCTAATGCAAGTATAGGTAAGTAAAAATGCTAAAGGAAAAATGCTAATTAAAAATGCAGATAAATACCGAGTTACCTCTCGGCAAGAATTTCGAGTACTTACTCCCATGGCGTAGATGTAGTAGCCGATGATTGATCAATTAGTGACGCGGGTAGTGATTGGTCTTCCGAAGGTGTACTCCTGTCTTTCTTCCTCCAGACTTGTTTCTTCGGTGGAGACCTTTCTGGGGTAACAGGTTCAGAGTTCTTGAATGGTAGGAGCTGAGGGGACTTCTCTTTAATCTCTTCCTCAATGTTCTTAATGTCCGTCAACTTCGTGTTCAGCTTGCGTTGCAATTTCTAAAGGCGTCTCCGCGTCTTGTTCTTCTTGGGCTGCTCAGAGTCAGTATAAGTATTAAAGTAGCAGCGTACCTTATCAGTTCTGAACTGGAAGTGGATCTCGCCCGTCCTGATGTAGATGATTGCTCTGGTGGTGTTCAGGAATGGTCTCCCAAGTACTATGGGAGGATCTTGCTCTTCATCTCCCATGTCTATGACTACAAAGTCAGTTAGGACATAGAGATCTTTTATCTTAACAGGTACATCTCGCGCAACTCCCTCCGGGAATCGGTGTGATTGGTCCGCCATCTGCAGTATTATATAGGTGAATACAAAGGCAGGTCACCGTACATTAATTCATAAGTTACCTTAGACATTAAGTTGATGCCCGATCCCGTGTCGCAGACAACTCGCTGGAAGTTCCATTGATTGATGGAGCAGTGGATTGATGGGACTCCAGGGTCGTCTAACTTTGGCAGCAGTGGTGAAGGAAACAGGTTCTCGTTTTCTAATTGAATTGTGTTGATCATCCAAACTTCCTCCACGTGTAGTCGAGGTTGATTGTTCTTTTTGTTCCTCCTTCTATCTCTCCTTTTCTTCTCGACAGCTGGCTTGTACTCTTGAGGGTAAAGATATTGGGGGTGTGCAGGAGCTCTTAGGATCTTGTTCTTGAAACTGAATCTCTCCTTCTTCCCGTTGATGGTGAAGATGATCTTCGCAGTGTCGGCGTAGATGACGGTTTTAACAGTGGCAAGGAAAGGACGTCCCAAAATGATTGGGGCGTTCTCACTTCCCCCAGTCTCGACGATAGCGAAGTCGGCAGCTACGTAGGACCTTCCTACCCCTAGACATATGTCGTTTAGGATGCCCTCAGGGTAGCATAGTGACAGGTCTGCAAGCTGCAAGCACATGGTTGTGTACAATAAAGGTGAACCATTGATTTTCTCATATATTACCTTGGGCATTATGTTGACGCTAGACCCAAAGTCACAGAGTGCATTCTCGAAAGTGTAGGCTCCAATAGTGATGGTGATGACTGGCCTTCCTGGATCTCCTCTCTTGGCGGGCATGCCCTAGTCAGTCCACTTTGGACCTTCTTCTGTCTTATTAGCACACAGGCCTGCATAATAGATATCGACAAGATTTGCAGATTCTAATTCTTCCGGCTGGCCCGAAATCTTACCTGGGTTAGCCGTGGGAATAGATGATGCCAGCTGAGATATCTGAGATTCTATCATTTTATTAAAACTATGTTGGTTCTTAATGGCAGAAGAAAAGCTTTCCATTTTATTACTAATAGTTTCTAACATTTTATCATTGGAAGCTAATTTCTTAGACAGATTATCCATAACTCTACCCTGGTTTTAAACTAAGTCTCTTAAAGGTGGAAAATTATTGGAAGAGTTATTACCTTGATAGTTACCTGAATAGTTACCTGGGTAGTTGGGCCTCTGCTGGGTCCATCCTTGATTTTGCTGGGGACGATATTGATTGTTGTTGATGATGTAGTTCACGTCCTCCTCCAGCTGAGGGCATTGATTGCTCGAGTGTCCAGTGTTTCCACACTCTTCACAGGTCATGCGGGATTTGAAGAGTTGCACGACTTCCTTCTTCTCAGGGGCTTTGTCTTCAAGCCTCTTCATGATTAAGTCCATTTTGGCAGACAACATATCTACCTCCTTGAGCTGATGCATTCCTCTTTCTTTCTTGCGGGGTTGACGCTCCTCGTTCCAAGCTTGGTTGGACGCCATCTTTTCCACAAGGTTAGTAGCTTGAGTAAGTGTAAGGGACAGGAAGGCACCTCCAGCTGCTGCATCCCTTGTTTCACGGGTGTTGGTAGAGAGCCTGTGGTAGAAGGTCTGCATGAGCAACCAATTCTCCATTTCGTGGTGTGGGCATTCTGAGATGTAGTCTTGGAAGTGTTCCCACGCTTTAGGAAAAGATTCGTCATGTTGCTGCTGGAAACTTGAAATTTTCCCCCGTAAGGCATTGGTTTTGCCTATAGGAAAGAACTTTGCCAGAAAGGCAGTAGAACACAATGTCCAAGTTGTAAGTTTGTCTTTGTTGGAGTAAAACCATTGCTTCACTCGCCCCAAGAGTGAGAATGGGAATAAGCGAAGTAGGACTGCATCACTTGGCACATCTTTGATCGTGAAGGTGCTACATATCTCCAAGAAATGTTGAAGGTGTGCGTTGGCATCTTCATGAGCTTTTCCACAAACTTGGCTAGCTTGTACCATGTTGATCAGTGCAGGCTTGAGCTCAAAAGCTGTGTCTCCCACAGTGACTGCCGGACCAGTACGAATGTTGTCCGGGGTCGGTGCGGAGTACTCGCGAAGGGTCTTGTTTGCCATTACTTCGAACGTGGGTGTTAAGCTTTGCACTGTTGAATCTTCCAAGGCAGAGGTCGTGGGCCGAGACTCGGGCTTTGACCTTACCTTCCTTAGGATTTTTTCTGGATCTGAGATGAAGTTGTCTGGAAGATTCTTATTCATACATTACCCTGAAATCAGATAGACAAAAGTGGAAAGAACAAGGGTAAGCCTGTTTAAGCAATGATAATTTGGGTTCTCGATACATTACGTGTGAGAGATGCATGCATGCTATTACTAAATTTATTATTTAGGCTATAGACTTTCTTTCCCCGGCAATGACGCCAAAAATGCTTGTTGACATTGCTAATGTCATCGACTATAAACAGATATAAGATCCATCTCTATCGACGGCGCCAGAAATGCAAAGGTATATCTTAACATGATGCTAAGTGTATATCAGACGTTGCTTTCAGATAAACTAAAAGATAAATCCAATACGGGTCATAGCACAACTCGATCTAGGTTGTCATCCCTGACAGAAGTGCCACTAAAACACATGGATTGGTACTCTTACATATGCCTTGGATCTCTAGATAAGAATATATATATATATGGGTATCCGCAAGCGCACAGATATGAATATACCATTGTAGCATTTTAACCAGGAGTAAAACCAGGTATCGTATTTATATTCTACCTCAGGGAAAGAAGTCTTTTATCTATAATAACAAATACATGCATATCTCTCAGTTGTGTACTGTAGAGTGGCCAAAATATATCAATTACTATAAACAGGTGTAAGTCACATAAAGATAATAATAATGATAGCATTGATCAAGTCATAACATAGTGAGCCACCAGAAAGTGTCAATATAGAAAGAGAAGCGTATTCACAGCCTAGTTAGCGAGGATACTCCTCGGTAACCCTAAACTATATGTCAATGCAAGTGCAATACATTTAACAATCATGGAAGAAGAACTCTTATACTAATGCATGGGGAGACTAATCAGGAGGATCAAGGCCGAAACTTGAAACAACCCAAATAGTATAAGGCTCCACTAGTCCTACACACGGGGGTGGATTGCAAAGGACTCAATAGTGCTGTCACCACCACGATCTACCACGTGACCCGACATGTAGGGTGCAATCGCAGGTAAATACAGTATAAGCACCACGCTTACACTATCTTTACCACTCACCCATGTTAACAGATGATCTAGGTGAGGGCTATACGACTCCATACACGAATATAAAGGTAAATCAACTATGCTAAACATGTAATCATAATGAGCACCAAAGCATATAATCTCAAATATAATCATTGATAAGAACATATGTCTCTACAGCAAATGTGAAGAACTTACAAAAGTGAAGCTAGATCAGTATCTCGACCAGCTTCTAGACGATCAGGAGCCAAGTAGACGCCTTGCCTCCTCCTAGATCTAGACTAGTTAGCTACTCTCGCTATATGGTGTTTCTAGGGCGTAGTATCTCTGACTTGATGACTTGATCTAGTGTATGAACAGATGAGAGCCAGATTCTCCCTGCCAGGGGGTCAGGGGGTTGCTTATATAGTCCTGAGGGGATGCCATGAGCCGTACGATCAAACCGACCTAACATACGGTTTAGATTGATCCTCATAGGTGGTGGAAGAATATTCCAGAAGTAGGGCTGACGTGGCACCCGGGGGAGGCCGACCGGCCCCACCATGGGGCCGACCGATCTGTGGTGGGCCCCCCTCGGGGCCCACTTCGGCCAGGTGGGTCTTTGCCTCTTCCAGATGCTTCTTTCTTGGGTGCCAAGTCACGTTGAGTACCGGAGCCTTCTGGAGCCTTCTAGACTTCATTCTTTTTCTATTTTTCTGATTAGTCCCTGCAAGACATAGAATTCTCCAAAACTCCAGAAAACTATTAGTGACACCCTATTCTAAGTTGGTATTAACAATTATGCTCTTTTCTCATATTTATTTGACTTATAAATATATAAGATAAAATGTGTCAACAACCGCGGTAGTGACAACCGTTGGACCCTTTCGGAATCCCCCACGTTCGGATACAGGTGTAGGCAACCCTTTGCCGTGAACCGACTGTTATAGCCAGGAGGGTCCGGTGTCCGAAGTGAGATCCCTTACAGATTTACTCCCCTAGAACCGAGCACCCCATCATCTCTCTACCCAAGCAGGGGCTTGGTGTTCTTGGACCGTTCTTCTAGCATAGAAGGTAGTACACACCGTCCCTTGGATTCGATACCCTTTGGAATACTCCTGAGGTGAAGTGCTACAACGGTATTTCCGTGGTCTTGCGGATTTTTTCGTACCCGTCGGTATACCAGGTGGATCTTATGCCCACGCTAACAAGGGCCCGTTAGTGGTGACTTAAGAAATACCAACAGTGTGCCATCCTTAGCATGTAATTGTTTCAAGTGAATTTTTGTGTGCGTCTCAAGATATTTGGTTGATACCTTTGAGTTCACTCGACTTTGTGTCTCGTGGTTGAGGGTATGAGCTAAATATACTAGGGTGGCTATTTGTTTGAAGTGGATGCATGCACTTTGTGTCATAGGATAGACTTTTCGAAAAATCAACTAGCATGTATAGGAAGTGTGCTTATTTGAAAAATATTTGATTCTTGGTCTTTGTGACCCAATCAACTTAGTTGTGACTATAGTTCCCCTTGTTTGATTGATTGCTAGTCACAATTAAGAAGATTTTCTCAAGTCCATAAAATCTATCTTTATCTCTCTCTCTTGGAAGAATCAAGAATTATCAATTAACTTGGATTATCCTCCATTCTTTCAAGATTTGTCAAAATATGGATCAATATCAACTCTATATCTTTTATCCAATCTTTGTAAAGGGGTAAGGAGCAAAATCTAACCAAAGTGTGTCTCAGGGGAGCACCGGTCTGACCGGTGCGGCCCACCGGTCTGACCGGTGGAACCCCTAAGCCACACTTTATCTTTCCTGAGGGCTAAGTGGAAGAAAAGTGTTCTATAAAATATCTGGTGGAGTTTTAAGGAGCAAAATCTCAAAGATGGAAAAGAAGGATCGGAACTTCCGGGGCTAGGTCGGTTCTACCGATATGGATTCTCTGTTGGAATTATCAAAATCATCGGTTCTACCGAGCCCAGGCCGGAACTATCGCTAAGGGCTCACTGGTTCGACCAAAGGGGGTCACCGGTCTGACCGGTGCTGCCTGAGGGACTCCCATGGGCCAACAGTAAAAGATTTTATCCTTTTACCCCATATCTTCTCTCTCCTCCATCATTTCACCAGCATCCATCCCCATCAAAACTGAAAACACCTTCTCTCCTCCCTTCTTCCTCCTCTCACAACCCCCATGGATATCTAAGGATTCAGCTAAGGAAAAGAATCAAGATTGGAAGGAAAAGACTCTCCCAAGGCTCCTCTACTGGTTCCCCTTCGAGTTCTTTGAATTCCATTCAAGTTCCTCTCTCAAAAGGTATTCAAATCTTCGTTTCAACTGATCTCTCTATTTCTTGCAAAGATTTGAATTCCCTTTGGTATATCATCTACTGGCAACCCCTAGAAGACATCCCTATAGATCCATAGCATTTTGTTGGACACATTGTGAGAACTCAAGATTTGGGGTCGGACGGCCCGCACCGGTCTGACCGGTCGGGGTCACCGGTCTGACTGGTGGCGCCCATCCAACCCTAAATCCCGTTTTCTTCGTGTTTTCAACACCTATCTGTGTAGGAATGTTTCTAGTTCAGAAATAATCATATCTTGTCATTTAAGCTACTCAGATTGACAGTTGGAGCCATTGGCTCGGCTCTGGACGGCACCGGTCTGACCGGTGGCCTTGACCGGTCTGACCGGTCACGGCCAGAGCTGACCCAATTGCTCTAAACTGTGAATTCTTTTGCCATATCATTTTAAATCAATCTCCTGGTGTCTTATACTGTCTTGTCATATTTTTTATGACCCAGGGACAGCAGCCATGGCTAGTGGTGAAGGGGGCAGTAGTAGAAGAAGATTGAGGCCCCGTGTTTCAAAAAGAAGAGCAGAGACAGTTGATGACCTTGGAGGGGACACAGGAACCAACAGCAATGATGATGTCGAAGATGAGACATATGTGGACTATGGTGCTTATGAGAGAAGGATGAGGCATGGTAAAGGGCCTGCTAGTCACCATAGTGATGAGAAAGGTGAGGATGTTGAGGGAGAAGAAGAAGACCTTGGTGGTCAAGAGAGGGATGTTGATGATGAGGGTGATGACCCTATGGATGAGGATGATGGTGGTAATGCAGGAGGGTTGAGGGTTACTAAACCCATCTACTTTTACCCTGATCGTCCTGTTGTCTATCATGGAGAGGGAATGACACGGAAACTGAAGAAGTTGAGAGAAGTCAATCCCTATGACAGTGAGAAGACCGCCTCAGATGCTAGATTTTGGGCTAAGTTTCAGCAAGATTTCTATACCACTGTCATTTTGAAGAAATCAAAGATCACACACATTGCTCAGTATGTGGACTGGGGGCACATGGCAAGGAAAAATGACCCAATCTTTGATGAGGTTATCAAAACTTGTGAGCAACAGAGGGTCAAATCTCTAATGGGTTTCAGGTATGATTGGAACAAAGAAATCATAGCCCAGTTCTTTGCCACAATTCATTTTGGTCATTTGGATAATGAGAGGGCAATGTTTTGGATGACAAATGGGAGAAGGCTTCACATCACTTTTCCCAACTTCTTAGCGCTCTTTGACATCATAGAGGGTGACAAGAACTTTCCCAAACTTCATGATGAGGGTTTACTTGAGCCACAGGCTATGTACTTCACGTATCCTCGAGGTGATCGTGCTTATGTGGGAAAGGTTAAGGGCCTCTACACCTATTATGCAGTTTTGAACATGCTCCTTAGAATGACACTCACCCCTAGAGATGGCAACCCCTCAGATGTGACAAATTTTCAAAAAAAATTGATGAGAGCTTTGAGTCCGGGAGCACCTCCATTTAGTGTGGGGGATTTCATTTGGCAAGAGATCAAGAACCTCTTGGAAGATCCAAAGAAAATTTGCAGCTATAGTCCATACATTATGCATGTGATTGAGAGGGTGTCGGGATTGAATTTTCCAAAGGATGTCAAGCACAAGCCCCTAAAGCTAAATCCGAGCAAAGAGCCTAGCGTGCCTTCACCTAGAGATGAGGAAGCCCCTGGACATGAGCATGAGATTCTAGAGGAGGATGAAGAGCAGCAGCAGCGCTGGACTGGTCCTCAGACAGGCACCGGTCTGACCGGTGGGGGTCTGGGCAGCCAGTTCGTCACAAGAAATCCACCTCTCCTCTCCGCAAGTTCCTCAATCTGATCTTTGGCATGTGTAAGAGTCAGTATGACATTGAAGTGGAACAACAAAAAGTGAGAAGAGAAAGAAAGAAGGAAAGGGACAAGATGAAGCATCTCCATAATCACTTTGGATTTCAGCCACCGCGTTCACCCATCTCACCTTCACCTCTTGAGGTCGAGATCCCCTCGTTTGATTAGAGGGTGAGAGGCATGGTAAACTCGAACATGATAAATGAGTATGGGAGTATGTTTTTCGAGCCAGGTGAGGGTAGCTCTTCCTCAGCTGCACCCCCTCCTCCACTCGGTACAGAGGAGATCCCTCAGCCCTTCGGTGCTCCAGAGGGACCAGCAGTGTTTCCTCCACCTTTCGGCACCCCAGTTGCCCCACCTCTAGCTCCAGATGCTGCAGAGGAGTCAGAGGCTCCTCCAGATTGGGCGGGTCTGTTGACGGTGAATTTCCGTCAACCTAGCCATGAGTTTACCTTCGGTGTTGGCATTGATTCAATATCCAAACTAACGATCCTAACCCTCATGATATATCAAGTTCGCATTCGCATGTGGTTTTTGGAGTTTATTATTTACGCTGGGTTTTAACGCTAAAAGGGAGACTTCCCGGGAAAGTTCATCGAGCACCTTGTGTGAAGATCATGAAGCCCAACACAAGTCAAAACACGAAGTGAACATGACTCCAAGTGGCCCAAGGACCGAACCGTGAAGACAGAAAACTCCGAGGACCTGGACAGAAAATGCTGAAGCTTGTGCGACAAGGAGCCCTATCCAAACCACGGAGAAACTGACGCCAAGGGCCCACATGTAGAAGGTGGAAAGTTTCAGAAGACACGAGAAGCGATCGGGAGGAAGCCGGGGCCGAACTGGGCCGAAATGGGGCCAGGCCGGTCGGCCCAGCCCATTCCGGGCCCGGTTCGGCGCCCCCTTTGACCTAGCTGCTCCTCGGGCTATTTATAGCCCCCCTGCCAAGAGCCACACATCAATTCATTCATCATCCGCCACCAAGGAGCAGAGAAGCTAGAGGGACACCATCTCGAAGAGGAGGGTCGTGCTAGTTGTCTAGGGTTTCCCTAGCCGACGTGGGAACCTTGGATGGAAGACCACGTCGGAGCTCCGGAGCAAGGATCAAGATCGAGGTAGGATCCCGGTGGTGATCTTGTTCATGTAATAATTCATGGTGAAGTTTTATAGTGAATCCGATTTCTAGCGATCAAGTGCCCTCTCGATGATTTTGTTCTCCCTTGGTTTTGCTTCTTCCCCAATCTATACTTAAGATAGATTGCATAGGGTGCTCTTGTAGCCGCGGTGGCTAGAGGTGCATACCGGACTGACCAAGTGTTTTCAACTTGTTCTTCTTGAACTCGCCCTAGGCTAACCCACACAAATAGGAGTGTGTTGTGACAGGACGGTGGCTCCAAAAGGCGGGCGTCTTCGGAATCGGATCGGAGGCCACGGTTTAAAGATGCTTTTTATGAGATTCGCTTTTCTATCTTCATCTATGTTGTTTGGACCTACAACATAAGCATGATCTAGACTCTCTAGATCGGTTATCTCTTTGCTTTCTCTTGCCACCTCTTAAGTTTAGTAGATTAGATTAGATTAGATTAGATGAGTTTCTTGATGATTTCTTAGATTAGATGCAACTTGGTTCTTCAAGAGAAAGAGTTTCCTTGCTTTACTAGATTGAATCCTTGCGATTGCACATTGTTCCACGGATTCGATACCTTGGGTTCTCACACTTAAGGGAAGAAGGGTCCCTTGACTACGACGGGGGATTTGTCCGCTTGCAAATCCAAACGAACTTTCATACGATAATCAACCGTCAACAGGGGCGCTTCTCTACGGAGATCTTCGGGTGGTCGTCCTATCCTCCTCCATATGATGGTATGGATGATGAGCTTCATATTCTTTTTCTAAAATCACCATATCTATCTTTTCTCTCCTATGTGTTGTCTCCTTTCTTTATTCTCACATAGGAGGGAGCTCGCACCCAGGCGGTGGTCCGGGGTGGGACTCGTGGCAGGGACAGTGATCGGCTGCATCTTCTCTCCAGGCCTTTATGGATGTTTCATGACAAAGGGGGAGAAGAGGGAGTAAAGCTTCATCTTGCAGCCTGTCTGTCTGTGTTGCACCGGTCTGACCGGTGCCCTGCACCGGTCTGACCGGTGCTTGTCGGCTGATGAGAGTAACCATGCAATAATGCTAGAACTTAATCTCTGAGGACTTGAGAACATTTGTATGAGTGCTACTGTGTGTTGAACCTTTATTGTAATAATTAAGTGACATTATGCTAGATTGTGATGCATGTGTTGTATGTTGTATTGTTTGTGTTGGCTAAATGGAGCAAAGTGATCTAAGCCGGCTTGCAACCCCGGCCTGATCACCTTAGACCAAATAGCACGCACATCTTTTTCTTTGTGCTCTGGCTGGACCTGACAGGTCTGACTGGTCGGGGGCACCGGTCTGACCGGTCAGCGGCACCGGTCTGACCGGTGCTGCCCAACCAGTACACATGTTCTTTGCTTTGTGCATATCTTGTCATACGCATCACGGATTTTTAGTTGTCACTCACACTTATTGCACTCCACTGATTCTAAGATATAGGGGGAGCTCGCATGTCTTTTCTCCCAAATTTGTGCTTTTGGCATTTGAGGCCAAAATTTTTGAAATTCCACTCGAAGCACAAATTAAGGGGGAGCTCTAGCTATATCTAAGAATCTAAATGCACTTAAATATTTTATTTATAAGCTTTAATCGAGTTGTCATCAATCACCAAAAAGGGGGGAGATTGAAAGTGCATCTAGGCCCCTAAGTGGATTTTGGTGAGTTGAATGACAAAGCGATTAAAGGTCTAATATATTTATCTAAGATTATGAGCAGGTTTTATTTATATATTCATGAGTGATTATTGGAACATTTATTGATGAATGGATATTGTATGGCTCACATTGGAGAAGACAAATATATATGGATAATTCTATTACATAATGTCAAATACCAAGCAAAGGAAGTTAAATATTGGGGATAATTTTAGAAGGTCAATTCATGGTCTTCGGTTGTTTTGATAGCTTGGTTGAAACACGAGAATCATAAAAAGAGAAGATGGTAATTCTCTAAGTTAAGTGCAAGTCTTCATGTGGTAATTCAAAACGGACACGAGGATGAGTGTAAACTTCATGGTCCCTAAATGGAAGCTTGCATATTCGTTGTGAATCAAGAACAAGCATTTGAAGCGGAATTTTCAAATGGAATTTAATTATGGATGAAGCAAAGTGAAACTCAAAGTGGATTGGGTAAGTGATGAAGAGATCAACCGAGATGTCTAGGGTGAGGGACTAAGCAATCTTTGGGGTCGTAGCTAAGCCGCCATTAGTGTTTTGCTAAGGTGAAGTTCTAGCATCCGTGGGGTCTTCAAGTATCATATCCAAGCCTTAACCGAGGGAAGCAATGCAACTCATCTACATGTTGTGATTAGCAATATGGAGTGACTTATGGATCCAAGTGTGCATTCTTATGGTAGATGGAAAGATCCTAAGTCACTAGCTCAAGTATGGACGTGCTCAAGACATAGGCTATGTTGAAAGCCCTCAAGTGGATATTGCACAAGTATGGCAAGGTTGAAGACATTCAAGCTCAAGAAGTTGTCACGGTGTTTCTAATTTAACCCTGAGTATAGGTATGCCGTACTATCAAGAGGGATGCAACATTAGCAAGTTGACCAAGTCAAAGTGCTCATTAGTTGACCTAAGTGAGATCTAGCCTTGAGAGCCTTAGAGTGTGCTAACAAACCCTCCTAACCTAACCTAACCTTAGCTACTTCATCTCTTTGGTGAAGTGTTAGAATTATAGAAGGGGTTTTGGGGGTGTCTCGGGCCTGACCGGTCTGACCGGTCAGGGGCACCGGTCTGACCGGTGCCGCTAGCCCCAACCGCTAGCGTCTACGAGCTTTGAAGCATTTGTTACTCTTGAAGGTTTGCCTCCTAGACGGCTAGGCGTTGTCGGCAAGCTCCCAAGGTTGTGGCGAGCAGCGAGAAGTTTGTGAGGGCTGTGATCTTGCCTCTTCGTGAAAAAGATCGCCTTAGTGGAAAGGAGGAAAGTGGTTGAAAGAGACCCGGCTTGTTGTGGGAATTCTCCCTTACAAGCTCCTCAACGGAGACGTAGCCGTTCCTTAGTGGGCGGTGAACTTCGGGAAACAAATCCTTGCATCTCTTTGTGGTTTGCCTCTCTAACTTGTTTTTCCTAGCATATTTGATTTGCTTTCGCTTCGATCTACTTGGGTGTGCTACTTGTGTGTGCAGGGGTCATTACCTTGCTTGTGATCATCTACCAAGGCCACTCACCAAGTTTGGTTCGTGCTAGAAGTCAAGAGGAGCTTGAAGCTGTTTTTGCAAGTTCTCTGTGGGTCACCGGTCTGACCGGTGAAGGGCAACGGTCTGACTGGTGCCACCTGCTGAGCAGCGCTAGGGACCGGTCTGACCGGTCAGCCTCACCGGTCTGACCGGTTACGCCTGGCAGTTCAAGTTTTCGGGGAAGAAAAGTTTAATTCGGTCGTCTCGCCTATTCAACCCCCCCCTCTAGGCGACATCAAGGTCCTTTCACTATGGCAGAGAGGTGATGAAGGGCTTCCTGGGGGTATGAAATTCTAAAGTCGCATCAGTCACATGGTATAAGGAATCTTGCTTCGGACTCCAACCCCCCATCTAGCTCTAACAGTTGGTTCTGGCATTTGGCTCTACGCTGTACCCGAACGCGGAGGAATACAAAGGGGCCAACGGCTGGCATTACCGCAGCCTACCTCTATTTAAATGTGGGGCACAGGGCAAATGAAGGATAACACGTAGTATAGACACCACGTCTACACCACTGATCACTACTATAGCAGAATACGTCTAGGCCTCCCATAGCCTGTTAGCACTCTGTATAAATACGGAGCAACGAACCCACAAGAAATGGACCAGATCGTACTTATCATTGAACCGTGATGAATAGGAAGAACGGATGATAACACATTCATGCACTCTAGATAGATCAAACATGATTAACCACACAAATAGGATACAAACTTATGCAGATGATCAACTGGATCAAAGGGTCGTGTTCACGAAGAACACGAGCCTCTAAATGATGAACAGATGAAGAACATAAGAACATATCATGCTCAAGTATGAATAATACTTTAGTCTAAATAGAAAATGCGGCAATACTCACTTTGCTCTGAATGAAGAACAACAACATCCTCACACCCTCACCCTCTCTACCTAGCACTAAACTCCACACACACAACCCATGGGGAGGTGAGAATTCACCTCCCCAAGGGAGAAATGAGAGAGGGAGAGAAGTTGGAGTAGAATGAGATGTCTTGTTTCTTACCCTCTCCTCTTCTATTTATAGGTAGGAGGGGTCACGATCCTGCGTCTCAAAGCACCTCGCGCACCCCGGGAATGCCTCTAGGATCCAATGGAGAACTGCACGTTCAACGGGCTCAAGAGCCATACCACGGAAGGTCCGGCCGAACTGGGAGTTCGGACGATCCACGGACAAACCCGTTTGCACCGCCCTTCGTCTAGGTGACTGCTAGGTGGGACCTTATGACAATTCCAGGTTTACACTGTGTTTTGAGGCGGTTTGGGTAGGCTGTGGGCTCTTCTATCCTTGTGCTGGCTCCTGATTGGTCGAAAGTGTGTTTCCTTGGATTGATGATGTGTCACAGACACCTGGGATCCTATGTGGCAAAGCGCTGCCATGTGGCTTGGTGTGAGTCCCACTGCCACCGGGCCCACCTGATCTCTTGTCTCGTGCATATCTCTTTCATTCGAGCTCTGAAGTATATACAAATAATATATCTGTTTCGATCGTCTCAATGAGCTCGTCACAATGGCACAATCCAATTTGGCATTTGAGTTGTTTGTGATGACGTCATATTCATGCCATTGGTTCACTTGCTCTCAACTATATCATTCCATGCACATTTTGGTGTGTCCTGCAACAAAGTAGAGAAACACCTACACTTGTGGAATTTGTCAGTAATAAGCTCTATCATAGTGTTGATGATCACATTTCATGTATTTTATGCAGGAGTTGACAGCCTAAAAGTGGTACTTAACAGTCGTCAACAGTAATCAAACAAAAATGAACCTTGAGATCACTACTGGGGAAAGAGGTTTTCGTCCCAGAGCAAAAATGACATTAGTACCGGTTTTTTTGCCCACCAGTACTAATGTCAGATACAACCGGTACTAATGTCCCGTGGCAAAAAAGAGGCTGACGGAGCCATCCCGTGACAAACATTGATACCGGCCCGTATTGAGCACCGGTACTAATGTCCCACATTAGTACCGGTGCTCAATATGGATCGGTACTAATGTAAGCGCGGGACATTAGTCCCGGGGCTGAATTCCACCCGGTATAAAAAAGTTGGACATTAGTACCGGGTCAAAAATAGCCCCGGTACTAATGCCACGCTCCAAACGGCGCCGTCACAGCCCACCACAGCTGTGCGCGGGGCCCGCGCCCCACCACCCCACGCGCATGCGCACACAGCACGGGGACTTCTTCCTTATCCTTTTCTCTAGCTCTCCCTTAGCTTCTCCACCACACACGCAGTACTTCTTCCTTATCCTTTCTCGATTTCTCATCTCCTCCCCTTTTCTCTCCAGGCAAGGCGGAGGCGGCGGCCCGGGCGCGGAGGCGGCCTGCCCGGGCGCAGCGCGGAGGAGCGCGGCCGGCCCCGGCGCGGGCTCGCGCGGCCGGCCCCAGCGCGAAGGAGCCCCGGCGCGGAGGAGGGCGGTCGGCCCCGGCGCGGGCACGGCCGGCCGGCGGGAACGGAGGCAGGCCGGCCGGCGGGAGCGGGTGCGGAGGCAGGCCGCCGGCGCCCATGGCGGACCGGAGGCGCAGGAAGTCCGGCGCGTCGATCCGGATGCGGCGGCGAGCGGCAACCCAGCGCAGGAGGACGGTTTGGTGATTCCATTGTTGGTTGCTCTTGATGCTCGATTCATGAATGTGTTGTGGTGATGATTTCTTGTGATTTTTTTGTAACAAATGGATGTTGTAACCTGAGAATCTTATGGGAATGTTTCAGTTGTAATTTGATGATTTTTTATTGTTGAATCTATCTATGTGTGAATCTTGTTGTGTGACTAATTGATGAGGAACTGAAGAAAATAAAGTGAAAGAGAAGAACAGAAAATAAGAAAAAGGAAAGAAAAGAAAAAGGAAAAAAGAGGGGGTGGACGGACGGTGACGGGAGAACGGGGACTGACGGGAGGACGGGGACTGACGGACGCAGACGGTAGAACCACATTAGTACCGGTTCCTTGCCCCGGTACTAATGTGAATTCACATTAGTACCGGATGGGCAATACCGGTTCGGAAAACCGGTACTAAAAGGGGTTGAGCACCGGTACAAATGAGCTTTTCCCTAGTAGTGGATTATTTTTCAACATAAACTTCTCAATCATTTTAGGATCTAATAATAACAAAAGTCCGCATCTTTCTTTATTCCGACAAAGTTTAGATTCATCTCGATAAAAAAAATATCTTTACAAGTTAGATTAAAGTTTTCCAACAAACATATTCTTTTATACCTTTGAATGTTTTTCTAAGAATCAGACTTCGAGTGTAGATAACACACTAGAATTAGCACCATTGACGCCTTGTTGTTGACAAGAACACCGGCACACCGCTTACCACTTAACGCAGAACGTCGGTAAATCCGGAGATACCCGAAGTCACCATTGACGCCTCGTTGTCGACGAGAACGTCTCTTACCACTTAATGCACAACGCCGACAAATCCTGGGAAAATCCCAGGAGAAGGTGCGAGCATCAAGATTTGAACCCACGAGAATCCTCGTGAGTAGTGTCTCACTAGACCGTCCTACCATCGGACTACAAGCAAATTCGAAAAACTGCATCATGTTTCGATGGGTAAAAGGGAGACAAAAGAGCACTCATCACATCTTGTTTCACATAAAACACTATTTATATGCAAATTTACTCAACTAAAACATGCCAGGCAAGCAAAGAACGTGTCCGAGGGCCGAGGTGGCGTGCGTGATCCCGCGTCCGGAGGACGCCCTTTCCATTTGCGGCAGTGAGGCGCGCGCCGACCACGCGGGCGCTGCAGCCGCGCGCGTGTTTCCGCGCGCTGCGCCGCTGCCGGCACACGCCCGGGATCTGCTGCGCGCCTGCGCGTACAGGAGCTCGCCGGAGTATCGTGTGGCTCGAGATCACACGACGCATTCCTTCCATCTGGTAGTACACCACTCCACTTCATTTGAAGGGAGTCGCTCTGGAATTGGAGCCTGGGCCCTGGGGTGTAGTGTAGAGATCTTACACTGTACTAGATTACGAGCAGAAAGCAGCAGTAGCTGGTCATGAACAGGAGGAGGTTCCTCTAACGTTCAGCCTCTGCAGTTCTGCACTACCATGTGGGGTCCGTCGGCGTGGGGCCCGCGCGGCAGTGACACAACTGCAGGGGTGGTAACGACAGAGGATCTCGTTTGCATGAACAATCATGTACGAACCTAGATCCATACGATGTAACAGCCATGTTTACCTACAAGGCTGCGATACCGTTCGTCAATTTCGCCAACGGTGAACGCTACACCGACATGCGCTGGCGCGCTACCATCCCGAAAGTGAAAGCCAATAGAAACAGCCAGCCTGGCTGTTTAGATGCGAAAATTTACGCAAATAATAGTGCATTTGCAGTGTAAAAGTATTGCAAATTGCATATTTGGATGTGTGCTGTGATGTGACTCCATGTGATAGGTAAATAGTGCATTTACAATTTGCACATCTAAATTCAAACGTCCAAAGGATGGCTGTACAGACATCGACAGTCCCTCTCAGAATTATCGGTCCGCTACTGCACTCTCCGCCTGTCCAAACCAACAATCTCAGATCGTTATTGACATTTTTAGAGTAATAGGGCTGGAGGCCCCAGTCTTTTCATTAAAAGACCAGACGGTTATTACAGTTTAGCACCATTCTCAACCAGCAAGTTCAGAGGGAAAAACGAGAAGGGAAAGCATCATCTAAACTTATTACAGGCTTTTCTTCAGAGACATTTTGTCTTCAGTTTCCTGTTTTTCAGAACACTCTTCCTTCGCGGATTATATCCACCAGCTGTTGTGGTAGATCATCTTCCTTCCAGTTTTCCTCCGGCCTTGCCAGGAAGCGGAACAGCTCCTTTCTCAGGTCCTCATTCATGATGGCAATCTGTCCGGCCGATTTGCTAAGAGCTTCAGCTTGTTTAGCTTTTGCTCTAGCTCTGAAGTCTTCTCTGGAGGACAGAGGAGCTTCCAGTTCTGCACCATGGCTGCTATCTTCTGTAGCAGGAACTTCACACTTTGCCAGCGGCCATCCTGAAAACAAATAGAGTTTCTTAGTTTCCACAACCCCCACAGGGCTGCTGAGGTGAATATGTTAACTACGGCATTTTTTTTGTTGCTAAGCCATAGTTTTCCAATATTTTCAAAGCAGGTTCCACATTCAACATTCACACATGCAGAAATGTCAATCCACATTTGCTTTGCCACTACACAGTCAAAGAAAAGGTGATGTGCAGATTCAGGTTCACAGCAGAACATACATCTGACATCCTCTAAGTTTTTTCTTTTTTTCACATTATCCCTAGTGAGCACTTTATTTTGGGTGAGTAACCAGAGAAAGAAATGAACCCTAGGTGGTATCTTTAATTTCCACACTGCAGGGGTATGTACTGGTTTCACACCTCTAAAGTTAACAATTTTGTAGAGAGATTGTGAGGAATAATCCCCATTGGAGTTAAAAGTCCATATCATCTCATCTTGATCTCCACTCAGGGTGATTGTGGAGGCTAACTGTATAATCTCCTCCCAGTCTCTCATCAGGTTAGCATCTACTACCCTTCTGAAGGTGCATTTTAAGGTTGTACCATCCCAGAGCTCTTGGATGGTCTTATTTTTCTCATTCAAGATTATGTACAGGTTCCAAAATTGAATGGCTAGACTAGAGGTTCCTAGCCAGGGTGATCGTTATTGACATCGACCGTTCACAAAAAATCCAGGATCAGCCCGTGAGGCCCCGCGCGATTCCGGCCGCCGCAACCGGCCAAACGGGCTCGCAACAAACTCCAGAGCAGGTCGATCGCCTCTCGCTACACGCCTCCAATTATCTCAGCCGACAAAGAACATTTCTTCCTTTAGATTAATCCCGGTTCTTCCAGACGAGTGAGTGGCGTGTGATCCTCCGACTCTGCACTGCACGGACAGGCTAGGCTGATCTGCTGCGACGGCGGGGGCTCGTCAGTCGTCATCCGCTTCGTCGCGCCCCAGCGCACGCACTGGAGTGGTGATGGTCTCCAAGAACGAAAGAAAAAAATGGCCCGTAGTGGCGACCAAGTTGCCGGAGAAAATAAGCAAACCGCCCGCACCTGTGTCGTGTCCGGAGTCGTCTGGCGCCATGCGAGCCGGCCCGATCCTCTTCCCCAGCGACACCAGTATATGATGGTGATCGCCGCAGGCTGTCGCCCCGTCCCACTCCAGTGATCCAGTGTCCACCACACACTCGCAGCTGCGGCGCGCGGGGGCGGGGGCGGCGAAATGGACGCCAACACCCTCCTCCTGCCCTGCTCCGACGGCGCCGTCGCCGGCGCCGTCGATTTCCGCGGGCGCCCGGCGTCCCGGTCTGACACCGGCCGGTGGTCCGCCGCGATGTTCGTGCTCGGTACGGCCTCCAATCCTCTCGTTGCCTTGCCGGACATGGAAACAGATTGCTTGCTGACTAATCGAGAGAGGTGATTTTGGATCGTGAAGGGGTGGAGATAGCGGAGAGGTTCGCGTACCACGGCGTGTCGGCGAACCTGATCAGCTACCTGACGGGGCCGCTGGGGGAGTCGACGGCGGGCGCCGCGGCGGCGATCAACGCGTGGAGCGGGGTGGCGACCATGCTACCCCTGCTGATGGCGTGCGTCGCCGACGCCTGGCTCGGCAGGTACCGCACCATCGTGCTGGCCTCCCTCCTCTTCGTCGTGGTCAGTTCCGCTCTTCCTCCACTCCCCTCCCTTTCGCTCCCTTTTGACGCCTCCCACGACCCGCGAGACCCCTTTGTGGTCGGCATCGCCTGATCCATCCGTGTGTGTCTCTACTCTCTACAGAGCATGGGCATGCTGACTGCCTCCGCGTTCCCGGCGTTCCACCACGACGGCTGCAGCTACAGCTCCAGCTCGCTCGCGTGCTCCCCGTCGCCCGTGCAGGTGGCCGTCTTCTACGTGTCCCTGTACCTGGTGGCGCTTGCCGAGGCCGGGCACAAGCCCTGCGCGCAGGCGTTCGGCGCGGACCAGTTCGACCAGCACGACCCCAAGGAGTCCGTGTCGAGGAGCTCCTTCTTCAACTGGTGGTACTTCGGCATGTGCTCCGGCACCGCCGCCACCACCATGGTATCCAGCTACATCCAGGACAACGTCGGCTGGGGCCTCGGATTCGGCATCCCCTGCCTCGTCATGGTCTTCGCGCTCCTCGCCTTCTTGCTCGGCACCAGAAACTACCGCTACTACATGTCCACTGAATCGAGCCCCTTTGCTCGCCTCGCCAGAGCGTTCGTGGCGATGATCAGAGGCTCCAAATCGAGCCAATGCGACAGGTCATTTGCCAATTGCCAATCCACTTGTTGCTGATGTTTTGTTTCTTAACGAATTCGAATGTTGCTATGTGGGGGCCTAATACTAAAGAGTGTTCGATCTTGGTGCGGTAGTCTTGCGACCGATGACGCCGCGCACCGGGAAGAAGTGAAGGGCGTGCTGCGCCTGTTCCCCATCTGGGCGACGTGCATCATCTACGCCGTGATCTTCTCGCAGTCATCGACGTTCTTCACGAAGCAGGCCGCGACGCTGGACCGCCGGATCGGCTCGACGCTCCGCATGCCGCCGGCGGCGCTGCAGACGTTCATAAGCCTCACCATCATGGCATTCATCCCGGTCTACGACCGCGCGTTCGTGCCCCTGGCGCGGCGGTTCACGCGCCTGTCGTCCGGCATCACCATGCTGCAGCGGATCGGCACGGGGCTCGTCCTCGCCATGGTCGCCATGGCCGTGGCGGCGCTGGTGGAGATGAGGCGGCTCGGCGTGGCCAGGGACGCCGGCCTCGTGGACCAGCCGAAGGCGGCGCTGCCGATGACCCTCTGGTGGATGCTGCCGCAGTACGTGCTGTTCGGGCTGTCGGATGTGTTCGCCATGATCGGCCTGCAGGAGTTCTTCTACGACCAGGTCCCCGACGCGCTGCGCAGCCTTGGGCTGGCGTTCTTCCTCAGCATCTTCGGGGTGGGCCACTTCCTAAGCAGCTTCCTCATCTCCGCCATCGACGGCGCCACCAAGAAAAGCGGCGCGAGCTGGTTCTCCAACAACCTCAACCGCGCGCACCTGGACTACTTCTACTGGCTGCTCGCCGGGCTCTGCACCGTGGAGCTAGTCGCTTTCGTCATCGTGTCCCGCGTCTATGTTTATAAGAAAAGGGTGTCCCACGACAATGGTGCCGTCATGTAGATGTGCACTTTTATGCTTACTTTTGTGAATTGTGATGTTATAGTATAGGATCGAGGCGTAGAGGATGAATAAAAAATTTGTAGACGAAAGCTAAACCTTGTTTATGATAGTAATATGGTTGACACTTTTGATGAATTCTTGAATCGTGTTCATCAGCTTAAAGCAGACTGTAATTCAGTGGTCAAGATTCATTGAATAGTTGTGTTTTAGTTGGAGAAAAAGACAATAATTTTTTTTGAGAATTACTCCCTTCGTCTCTAAATGTAAGCATTTGTTGACTTTTGCTGATCACGTTTGACCATTCGTTTTATTCAAAAAAATTATGAAAATATTATTTATTTTGTTATGACATGTTTTATCATCGCATATATTTTAAGTATATCATAATTGTTTTTACATTTTTATAAATTTTTTGAATAAGACGAATGATCAAAGGTGCACCACGGAAAACGAAGAATGCTTATATTTAGAGACAGAGGGAGTAGAAAAAGACAACAATTAAAAGGCTGCAGAGCGCACAGCTGGGCTGCAAGGAGCCCATGGGCTAACTGTGATTGGCGAGATTTTGGGCCATATCACAACTGACAACTGCTAACTTTGCCAATGCTCTTTTGTGTTGCAGTCTTGCAGTTGCAGATCTGTAATTTTGTGATGCCATGGTATGAAAATGATCACGAAAGTCAGTTGATGACATGTTAGGATATCGGAACCTTTCACTTTATATATTGTCTCTTTTTACAGGGTCTTTTGCTCTAGAATGTCAATGAGACCTAGTGTCGTTGGAAGGGCACCGGGAACTTCAATTTGAATATTTCGTAGCCGACTAGATGCGGGTGGTATCGGTCGGCTCATATTGATCCAGCCTGTTGAAAGCTTGAAAAATACCGCCGGTTTTAAAAAGGAAGCTGGATTCTTCGCTCCACTTCTTGCATCCAGCATTTGTTCAGGAAGTTTAACCTGCCACTCCTGAAGCGAGTTGCAGCAGATAAAGTTCAGAAAAAATAAAGAGAGAACTTTGCTCTAGTGCATCCTTTTTAAAATAATTGCTTATATTGGTGTAGTATATATACATCTATTATCTATATTATTATCTGAATGTGCACTCTGTAGACCGTAGAAGTCATGATAAAAAGCTTATCGATCGGGCGCATCGTATCAGGTTCATTTTCCGTTGTAGTTTGCCAGACGTCCATGTCAGATAGGAGTACGCGTATTGAAGCCCAACATTTCCAGCCCGGTCGATTCTGTTATAAAGTGAATGAAATGAATCGATGTGATTGATTGATGAGGGGTGGACCCCACTATTTATGTACAGTGAAGGGGTACGCAGGCACCCTTTCGGGGGGACGCACCCGGTCGGTAGGGCGGTTGCCCTCTTGCTAATTACAGGGATTAATGACTATACTAATTACATAATTAAGCTAATGATCATCATTAGTATTTCGTAACACTCCCCCTTGATCAATAGCTTCATGAGGTCTTGATGTAATTTTGCTTCAATCATCCTTGGATATCATCTTGTAAAACTCCTCCAAAAACCCAATGGGAAAATCTTGAGGAGAAACCAATCTGTGTGTATATGCCACTAAAACTCCTTTAAACCCGATGGGAAAATATAAGGAGAAAATGATATGACATTATTGTCTCATCAGATACTTATATGAGAAAACCTTTGGTAAGAAAAAATTCATAAAATAAGTCTAGAGAATAATGGTCTGAGGATCATATTTGAATATCCTTCTCCAAAACATAATAGGAAAATATGATAAAGGATTTTATATCTCCTTAAAAACTCTTATAGAGAAAACAGAAGATATGACATAGAATATGTATTGTATACCACGCTTAAAATCTTAGTGGGAAAATTAGGTGATATGAGATACGTTCTTGTATTGACATTGCCTCATAAAAAGCTTTATGAGAAACCTTGTGAGGAAAACTCATATAGGAAGGGAGTCTCCCCTGATTCTTGCAAATCTGTGAGTTGTCTCATACCAATCCCAAAAACGTATTTCTGGAATAAGGATGTTGGTAATGATTTTGTGAATAAATCTGCAAGATTATCACAAGATTTGGTTTGCAAGATTTCTATCTCTCCTACCTTCTGTAGTTGATGAGGATAGAATAATTTAGAAGCCATATGTTTTGTAAGGTTGCTCTTTATGTAACCTGCTCTCATTTGTGCAATACAAGCAGCATTATCTTCATACATTATGGTAGGATTCATGATTGAACTTATACCACATGATTGTTGTATGTGCTTAATCATTCTGCGAAGCCATACACATTCACGTGATGCTTCAAATAATGCAATTATTTCAGAATGATTTGTGGATGTGGCTATTAGAGTCTGTTTTGATGACTTTCATGAAATAGCCGTTCCACCATGTAAAAATACAGAGTCTGTCTGAGATCTGGCTTCATGGGGATCAGATAAATAGCCAGCATCTGAATATCCAATTAATATTTTACCTTGGTTAATTTTGTAAAATAAGCCAAGATCTATAGTGCCAATGAGACATCCGAAGATATTCTAAACTCCTGCCCAATGGCGTTGTGTTGGAGCAGCGCTGTATCTAGCTAGCAAGTTTACCGCAAATGCAATATCAGGCCTTGTGCAATTTGCGATATACATCAGCGCTCCTATGGCACTGAGATATGAAACTCCTGGTCCCAATACCTCTTCATCTTCACCTTTAGGTCTGAATTGATCTTTATCAACTTCGAGAGAGCATACGACCATAGGTGTTTTGGATGGATATGACTTATCCATATTGAATTTCTGTAGAATCTTTTGGATATAAGCAGACTGAAGTACTAAAATCCCTGTTAGGAGGTGCTCAAGTTGTAAACCTAAGCAAAATTTGGTTTTACCCAAATCTTTCATTTCAAATTCCGTCTTAAGATGGTTGCGTGCTTCATCTATATCATGTTGAGTCCCAATGATATTGAGATCATCAACATACACAGATATAATACAAAATCCAGTTGAGTATTTCTTGATGAATACACATGAGCAATCATCATTGTTGGAAAAAAACTTCTGAAGAAGGAATTCCTTTAGTCGGTTGTACCACATTCTTCCCGACTGTTTTAAGCCATACAATGACTTTTGAAGTTTTACACAATACATGTTGCGTGAATGATTCTTGTTCGGGATATCAATTCCTTCTGGAACTTTCATGTATATATCCGAATCTAGTGACCCATATAAATATGCTGTCACTACATCCATGAGATGCATGGATAGACCTTTTTGTGCTGCCAATGATATTAGATATCGGAATGTTATACCACTCATAACTGGAGAATATGTTTCATCGAAATCAATGTCGGGTTTCTGCGTGAACCCTTGTGCTACAAGTCTCGCTTTGTATCTCACCACCTCGTTGTTTTCATTCCTTTTACGGATGAAAATCCATTTTGATCCCACAGGAAAAATATGACGAGGAGTAGGCATCACTGCGGAGAATACCTCTCGTTTCTTGAACGAGTCTAATTCTGCCTTGATTGCTTCCTTCCATTTGACCCAGTCGGAGCGCTTGATGCATTCTGCCATGGACTTAGGTTCTGGATCAATGCGAAGTTCATTTGCAATCTTAGTGGCAAAGTAAATGTCGACATTTGTAGTCTCTATTGTATAATTCTCCAGAATCAATATAATTAATAGAAATTTCTTGTACCCCTTGTGACTCATCATGATTTCCCACAACAATAGAGTCTGGGTCTTCCGATGTCCTAGCACTTATATTATTTTGTGCACTTGTGCTAGGTATGTGATGTATCTGTTGAACATCCATATTATTTGGATTTATAATATCCAATTGGTGTCTATCAACTTGATGTTGATCTGCATTTACTACTTTGGAAGTGACCTTCCTTGTTTTCCGTGGAGGCTTTGGTATAGCCTTATCTTTTGTTGTAGTACCTCTCCCCCTCTTATTTCGATTTGGGAGTTCTTGAGTAGGAATTTCTACTCTTTCTGGTACATTTGCAGCAGGATTATGTGATTTTGTGACACCTTTATAGTCAGTAAATGCTTCTGGCAGATTATTTGTAATGTTTTGCAAATTGATATTTTTCTGAACTTCACGTTCAGATTCTATAGTACGTGGATCATAGGACTGGATACCAGTGGTATTCTAATTTATTTCCTGGTATTCTGTTTGGTACTTGTCTCCCCCTAATGCCGGGAAATTGTCCTCATCGAAGATGCAATCAGCATACCGGGCAGTGAATAAATCCCCTGTAAGAGGTTTGAGGTACTTAATGATTGACGGTGATTTGTACCACACATATATCCCCAATTTCCTATGAGGGTCCATTGATGTATGCTGCGATGGTGATATCGGTACGTATACAGCGCAACCGAATTTTCGCAGATGGGAAATACTTGGTTGATTTCCACGTACTAACTGCAACGGGGAAACCGTGTTGTATGCAGTAGGTCTTATTTGAATCAAATCAGCGGCGTGTAAGACCGCGTGACCCCAACATGATGTTGGTAGAGTAATGGTCTAGCAATTAACTTTATTCTCTTGATAAGAGACTCGGCTAATCCATTTTGTGTATGCACATAAGGAACAGGATGTTCCACGTTTATGCCTAGAGCCATACAATAGTCATTGAAGGCATGTGAAGTAAATTCAGCGGCATTGTCCAACCTGATTGTTTTATTAGCATATTCAGGATGATGTGCTCTTAATTTGATAATTTGAGTAATAAACCTTGCAAAAGCATGGTTTCTTGTAGACAATAAACATACGTAGGAACATCTGGTAGATGCATCAATAAATACCATGAAGTACCTAAATGGTCCAGTTGATGGATGAATAGGACCACAAATGTCTCCTCGAATGCGTTCAAGAAATTGTAGTGGTTCAGCCTTTATTTTAAGATAAGAGGGTCTTAAAATTAATTTTCCCGTGGCACATGCGGTGCACACAAAGTCTGATGGCTTGGGAAATTTTGAAGTATTTAATTTGTGACCAATTGAATTACCGATAATTTTTCTCATCATCCCAGTGCCGGGATGACCAAGGCGATCATGCCAAATCTTGAAGACATCAAGATTTTGAAAAATTACCTTGTATGCAACATGTTGTACGGGTTTAATGTATGTGTAATACAATCCTGATGATAGTGAAAGAATTTTCTCAAGCAGTCGCTTGTTATATCCGTCATGTTTAGTGATGAATATATATTCATCTTTGTTGTCACTATTTGTTTCCACATGGAAACCATTGCGACGGATATCTTTGTAACTCAATAGGGTACGAGTTGAATCGGGATACAGGAGTACATCCTCAATTACTATTTGAGTACCCATAGGGAGAACAATTGTGGCTCGTCCTGAACCAACAATTATAGCATCGCGGCCCGCGATGGTTGTGACATTTCCTTTACTCTTTTTGAGAGTTTGAAAATATTTAAGTTCTCTGAGTATGGTGTTAGAGCAACTCCAGCAAAGCCCCTACTCAAAAAGTAGGAGCTCAGAGCAAAAAACGCACTCCAGCAGAGCCCCAATCCCAGCCCCTATCACTGGTCACCACTACTTTTCCCCCTTCGGCCCCTTCTCCTGCGGGTGGAGAAGGGAGCCCCTACTCTACGGTTGGAGTCGTTCCTCCCTCCCGCCACCGCCTGGACCCGCCTCCCTGGCCATCCCGCTGCCGCCCGTGCTTCTTCCACGCCGCTGGTCCCTCCCACCGTGGCCGCCCGGAGCTCCAGCGAGGCCCCGCTCGAGCAGGGGTGAAGAAGCGGAGGGGAGAAGAAGCGCCACCGCTCGAGGCCGTGCTCGGGTGGATTGGTGGAGAGAGATGAGCTCGGGCTCGCCGCCGCTAGAGCAGACGCGCCTAGGGATGGCCTCCGCCGTCGGAGGATGGGCCGCCCGCCCGGCCGGACCGCGCCCACCCGTCTCCTCCACGCCCAGGGTGCCGCGGCTCGATCCGCCGGCCCCGGAGCCCGATTCGCCATCCCCGGACTCGATCTGCCGGCCCCAGAGCTCCCCTCCACGCCGCACCTCGGCCGGAGCTCAAGCTCGCCCGCGCTTGGGCGGATCTTGCGCTCGCCCGACGGCCATGGGCGACCTGCCTCCGTGCCCGGCCGCCGACGAATCGAGCCCGGTCGTCGACGAATCGATCCTACAGGGGCCGAATCGAGCGCAGGTGCCGTCAAATCGAGCACCGACGACCGGCGGCGCCCTGATGTGTTGGTCCTCACCTGACCGCGTGCCGCTCGCTGCGCTGGCCGTGGAGTGCGGCCCCTCCCTGCGCCTGGAGCCGTGAGCGACGACGAGGACCACCCTGGCCGGTGGGAGTGCGGCCCCTCCCTGCGCCTGGAGCCGTGGGTGACGACGAGGACCTCCCTGCGCCTGGAGCTGTGAGCGACGACGAGGACCACCCTGGCCGGCGGGAGTGCGGCCCCTCCCTGCGCCTGGAGCCGTGGGTGACGACGAGGACCTCCCTGGCCGGATGGGAGAGAGAAGTATCGGGAGGAAGAACAGAGGAGAGTGGGAGAGAGAAGAGGCTGGGAGGTGAGTAAAAAACTTGAGTCGCTAACAAAAGGGTCCCACATGTCACAGCAAAGTAGGGGCTCACCAATTGGGGTTATTACTGGAGTTGTAGCTTAAATCTAAGTCCCTAAAAAGTTGGGGCAGCCCCTACTCAGTAAAGTAGGGGTCTTGAATAGGGGCTATTGCTGAAGTTGCTTTTAGTTGTGCAACTATCCACCAAACAAAGTTCTTCCTCCATTTGGATTGTCCCCGTAGGATAATCCCGAGAGGGAGGCCGGCGATGTCGCCGGCGAGGCCCTGTGGCCTCTGTCTTGCGTCGAGTGCTCAGAAGGAGAGCGTGTGTGATAACGTGTTATAAAGTGAATGAAATGAATCGATGTAGTTGATTGATGAGGGGGTGGATCCCACTATTTATGTACAGTGAAGGGCACGCAGGCACCCTTTCGGAGGGACGCACCCGGTCGGTAGGGCGGTTGCCCTCTTGCTAATTACAGGAACTAATGACTATACTAATTACATGATTAAGCTAATGATCATTATTAGTATTTCGTAACAGATTCCGTGCCAATGCGGGAATGCCAACCCGTCTGTTACTTTTCTCAGCACAGAAAGAGTCCCGGAAGCAACCCGTTTGGCAAACCAAGGCCAGTAAGACCGACTCCAGTAGGTGCTTCAAAAGCATCTGCATCTTCAAAATGAGCAACCAAGGGTACTATTTCCCCCTCCAGCAGTCGCCTCAACACCATCTGCAAAATGAAGATACCCCCTCTGCCTACCGCATTCTTGGGGGATTCTTCCTCCGTTGCGCATCGCTCCCAGGCAACCGTCACCTCCTCGCACCCCAGCTCTCTCCCTCCTCGCGCTCCTGCCTCGCTGCTCCACACGCACTGCTCCGCCCGCCGCCGGCCGGACTTGACCACGAACTTGAAGCGACTCCCCCTGCGTGGTCTTCTTCGGCGCGAGGGCGGGCGGGACGGAGGCGGTGGAGGTGGAGGAGCTAGGGCGTGGCCCGATGACGGCTACAGCTCCGGGCCGCTCGGCGACTGGACCAAGGCGCCGGCCGGGGAGCGCGGCCTCCGGGGAGCCCGGGCGGGCCTCCGCCTCCGCTTCTCGGCCACCGCCGTTGCGGCCTCCTTGCGCTCCTGCCTCGGCACTCAAATCCGGCCGGCGGGGGCGAGGCAGCAGCAGCGGCAGAGGAGCAGAAGCAAGGGGAGAAGCAGCGAAGGAGCAGCAGCAAGGTTTCCTAGGCGCCGCGGGAACCAACCGCCTGCCCGGATGCAGCACAGCGACGCGCAAGACCGCTGGAACACGGCTCTGGTCCCGGCACTGTTCCCCTCTCTCTCTCTTTGCTTCATATCAGGCTTTTCAGATGCAGATGCCTTTTGTTGCTGGAGTCGGTCTAAAGACGCATCGCGTGTGGTGTCTCCCCATAAATGCTCGGCGGATCACAGCCACCCGCCCGTGATCGGGCGGTCTCGCTGCAGAGCGGCCGCTCCGAAACGATCAGCACCCGTGCCTCCCCATGCTTCCGCGGGGAGGGAGACACGGGCGCGGGGCTCTCCGTACGCGTGCCGCTCGCACGCGTGGCGCGCCGTTGCTGCAGGGTCGCGCGCGCGCGCATTGCCCCAGACGGCCGCGCGCACGAGCGGGGCGCATGCGCCAACGTTCACCTGGCGATTTAACACGGTCGAGGCGTTTAGAGGGGAGCGATTACGGAAAGCAAAGCGCCATCAGCCATCTCTGATTCTCTAGCTGTCGCGATCCCGCCCGCCGCACCTGGCATACATAAAAGCCTCCCCTAACCTGCGACGGCACACCATGTTCCATCGGAGTGAGCTCCTCTCCCTCGTGCTGATCCAACCTGCCATGGCCGACACCGTCGCCGGCGCCGCCGACTACCGCGGCCAGCCGGCATCCCGCGCCGCCACGGGAGGCTGGAGATCGTCGGTCTTCGTCATGGGTATGATCCCGGTCTCCTTGTATTTACGGTGCAGGCGTTGTTGTTGAGAGTTGAGACGCGCCGCCGTTGCGAGGGAATTAAATTTTATATGTGATCTCGCTTGCACGACGACGCAGCGATGGAGATCGCGGAGCGGTTCGCGTACAAGGGCGTGGCCGCGAACCTGATCACGTACCTGACGGGCCCACTGGGGCAGCCCATGGCGTGCGCCGCCGCGTCCATCGACGCGTGGAAGGGCGTCTCCCAGATGCTGCCGCTGCCGCTCGCCTGCGTCGCCGACGCCTGGATCGGCCGCTACCGGGCCATCGTCCTCGCCTCCCTCATCTTCGTCGTGGTCAGTCCGTCACTCCGTCTCGCGCACGCTTCCGACCATTAGCCGCGCGCAGAGTCTTGTTTTCTAACTGTTCGTCTCAGAGCATGGGCGCGCTGTCGGTGTCGTCGGCGTTCCCGACCTTCCGGGGCGGTCACGTGGCCGTCTTCTACGTGGCGCTGTACCTGGTGGCGCTGGGGGAGGGCGCGCACAAGCCGTGCGCGCAGGCGTTCGCGGCGGACCAGTTCGACGAGAAGGACCCCGAGGAGAGCGTGGCGCGGAGCTCCTTCTTCAACTGGTGGTACTTCGGCATGTGCGCCGGCACCGCCGCCACGACCATGATCTCCAGCTACGTGCAGGACAACGTCGGCTGGGGCCTCGGCTTCGGCATCCCCTGCATCGTCATCGCCGCCTCGCTCGCCGTGTTCCTGCTCGGGAGCCGGTCGTACCGGTACTACACCACCAGCGAGGCCAGCCCCTTCTCCCGCGTCGGTAAGGCGTTCTTGGCGTTGGTCGAGAGCTGGACACCAAATCGTCGCGCCAGGTACGTAGCAGAAGTGGATGAAGCTCTGTTCCACTGAGAATCTTGGCGCCGCGCATCTCTTGTGACATGACAATGACAGTTCGTGTTTCTCTGCAATTTCAGAAGCAAAGGAGTCGGCAACGCCGCCGCCGTCGAGGAGGTCAAGAGCGTGCTCCGCCTGCTCCCGATATGGGCGTCGTGCATAATCTACGCGATCATCTTCTCCCAGACGTCGACGTTCTTCACGAAGCAGGCCGCGACGCTGGACCGCAGGATCGGCGCGCGGTTTAAGGTGCCGCCGGCGGCGCTGCAGACGTTCATCAGCGTCAGCATCGTCGTCTTCATCCGGCGTACGACCGGCTCTTCGTGCCCCTCGCGCGGCGCTACACGGGGAGGCCGACGGGCATCACCATGCTGCAGAGGATCGGCGCCGGCCTGGCCCTCTCCCTCGCCGCCGTGGCCCTGTCCGCGCTCGTCGAGATGAAACGGCTCGGCGTCGCTAGAGACGCCGGCCTGTTGAATACCCCGAAGGCGCAGCTCCCCATGAGCCTCTGGTGGATGGTCCCGCAGTACGTCCTCATCGGCATCGCCGACGTGTTCGCCATGATCGGGCTCCAGGAGTTCTTCTACGACCAGATCCCCGACGCGGCGCGCAGCCTCGGTCTGGCCCTGTTCCTAAGCATCTTCGGGGTCGGGCACCTCCTCAGCAGCCTCCTCATCTCCGTCATTGAAAAGGCGACGGCGAAGAGCCGGACGAGCTGGTTCTCGAACAACCTCAACCGCGCTCACCTCGACTACTTCTACTGGCTGCTCACCGGACTCTGCGCCGTCGAGCTCGTCGCCTTTGTGTTCTTCGCGCGAGTGTATGTTTACAAGAGAAAGGGTGGCGATGGCGATGACGCTGTCGTGTAACATGCCGAGTTTGAGCCGCGCTGCTTACTTGGGGGTGCTTTGTGGTTGTTTATAGGAAGATTCTGTCAGTTCTTCAGAAAAGGATGACCAACTGGAGTCACTGTTGACTTGAGTTCTCAAGTTTTGTTGTTGTGAGTTCTCAAGTTTTGTTGTTGTGCAAGAGTTTAATTCTTCTTCTTGCAGGAGTGTGGAGATACTCTTTGGGATTCGATAGCTTGAGCTAAGGAAAAATAAGTCAAGAACAAAGCAACCAGAACAAGAGAAATATTCGTAGGAGTTTAGCTATGGGGTGCCCATAGTTCAGTGAAAAATGATAGTCTCTCTTTTTCCAAAATTTTGAGAGTTTTATTCATGGTACGATCAAGCACGAGTGAAAATATGCACATACCGAACTTCTCTGCAGCCCACGCAAGATCAAGATTTTTCTTCAGCGGTCGGGGGGGGGGGGGGGGGGGGGGGGCTCCTACGTACTTACCGGATGGTGGACAACGATGTGAACTTCCAGCTCACCAAAATCCATCTAACTGCCTATTTTTTATTTTTCCACCAGCCCATGTCATGACTGTACATTAGAAAATATTGTAATATTTTTCAACGAAAATGTTGAACCAATACGTTAGATTCAACATTTTTCCGAAACGTTTCATCAACATTTTGCAACATTTTTCATGAAAATGTTGACCAACATTTTCTCAAAATGTTCCAACATTTTTCATAAAAAAATCAACATTTTTGTTTTTCCCTTCTTCCACCTCGGACCGCCGACGCCGGCGGCGCCCGCGGTAGGTGGCGGAGGAGGCGCGGCGGGTGCGACCCACGGCGGCGCGCCCGGCCCCGGCGAGCTCGCTCGCGGGGCGCGGCCGCGGCGGTCCGGCGAGCTCGCGCGGGGGTGGGTCGCGGCGGCGAAGTGGGTCACGGCCACGGGAGGGAAGCAGGAGAGAAAAGGAGGTGAGGTTAGGGTTTAGATGTGAATCAAACGGCTGTGGTTGGTTGCACGAATCTCAAACATTGGAAGTTGGTTTGCTAAAAATCTTCCGGAAGACATATAGGTTTTCCGGGGGGTGGGGCAATCCCAACGACAATGAAATTGGGATGATACAGGAAGTGGGCTGGTTAGGTCTTTCCATGTTAAATGTAGGGCCCATTTTTAGCCATGGAATTATTGTCAGAATTTGCCTTTGACCATTGAACGCCAAAATCAGGAACATTTGGTCATTGAACTCTCGAAACCGTTCACTTTTGACCATCCGATGGTTTTGCAGGGTGGTTTTGCTGACATGAGTACATGACTGCCACGTAGCGGCGAGGCCCACGTGTCAAGCCCCATCTCTCTCCTCCCTCTTCTCTTCTATCCTCTCCCTCCTCCCTTTGTTTCTTCTCTCCTCCGACCACTGGTGGCCATCCACGCGACTCCGGCTGCCCTTGCTCCTCTGTCGTGAGGCCGCCGGAGTGGGGGCCACCTCAGCCAAGCCTCTGGCCCTGCTCCAGATCTTTCCCATTCTCCACCGTGTGCGGGAGGAGCTGGAGACAGTGGTGTGGAGGCACCGCCGCGCGCCACGGCTTGCCCGACGTAGCTTGCCTTGCTCCTCCACCTCCGCTCCCTCCTCCTCAACACCTCCTCCGCCCCTGCCCTGCCCCTACTCGGCGGCCGGGGAGAGTGAGGTCGGACGGGTAGGGACTTCGCCGTAGGGGAGCTCCGGATCCGCTCGTCGCACGGACCGCTATGGCCGCCACCGAGCTCGTACGCTGGAGCAAGGGAAGAGGATCAGGGTTCCGCCGCCCTCGTGCCTCGTCGCCATCGCGGGAGCAGGAGAGGCGCGCTCGAGGAGTACGGGGAGATGGGGAGGAGAGGCACGCTAGAGGAGAAGTACGGGGAGGAAGACGTTGGTGATGGACGGGGACGGAGGCGCGGATCGAGAGCGGCGGCGGCCCGGCCTCCACACGGGGTGGGATCTCGATGGCCGCAAGGAAGGGGAGGGAGAGGCACGGCTAGGAAGGGAGCAGAGGATAGCACCATGGGCGACCGATCGTGATGCGCCTGCTTCCTGGCGGCGGCGGGAGAGGAGAGAGGAGAGATGTTGCTGACATGTGGGCCCCACCACCACGTTGCAGCCACATCAGCAAAACTGCTCTGCAAAACCGCTGGATGGCCAAAAGTGAACGGTTTCAAGAGTTCAATGGTCAAAGATTCCTGATTTTGACAATAGTTTGATGGCCAAAAATGAACTTCAAAGTTTATATTTATGCCATGAGCTTGGTTTCTTCACATTCGACTACGATAACTTTGTGGCCAGAGCAAGCATGAAAGCTATGTTTTCATAGCTGATTCATAAATGCACTAAAAAAACCAGAAACAACTACTTTCAAAATGACAATAGTAATAAACCGTCATTGCCTCATTGATTTATTATTCCCTAATGTACTTCATCCCATTCTTTTTGAACAATTGACATGGTTTACAAAGTGAAGATTTGACCATTGATTTCTATAAAAAATATGACATTTCAAATATTGGTAATTTGAAATTTTGAAGCACATTTGTATTAAAAGTTTTGCTGTTTATTTGTCGACAAATTTTTGGGAAAAAATCTGATGAATTTTTTATGTTGCGAATGTCGTCATTTGATGTTGCAAACACTATTTTCCTATGTTTCAAAATATTTCGAAATTTTAGGGGAGGGAATGTGGCAGATTCTCCCGATTATGCACACCACAAGTAGACCTCTGTATCTGTACGAGGGCATTCATGTGTGGCGACTCAACAAAAATAAAATATCTCTTTTCGTTAGTTGGAGCACGAACGCGTGGTCCGCATAGCAGAGGAAGTCCCCGTCAGCAATACCATAGTACTGCTGTCGCTGATTCTTTTCTGAAAGTCTCAATAAATACTCCCAGTGGTAACTGGTAAGAGGTGCGGCAAGAAGTTCCAAACGGTTGGAACTTGGACGTGCACCTCCGGAGAAGAGCAATGGAATCCGCCGGCGGCGAGCTTCTGCCCCGACCAGGGCCGTCGTCCGTCATCATGAAACCCGGCGGCGGCCGCGGCGGCTGGCGTGCCGCGCTCTTCATCGTTGGTAATCATGCAGATCGCAGATCTTGAATTTCCTAGTCCGCCCGCAGACTTGCATGCTTGCCCTGCTTTTGTTTTTGTTTTTGAAAGAACTCTCCTCACTGTTGCTGCTGCTGCTACTGCCCTCACAGTGGTGGGGTTCTTCGAGCGTATCGGGTTCGTCGGCGTGTCGGCCAACTTGATCATGTACCTCACCGGCCCGCTTGCCATGTCCACGGCGTCCGCGGCCGCCGGCGTGAACGCGTGGTCCGGGACTGTGCAGGTGCTGCCGCTCGTCGGCGCGCTCGTCGCCGACTCGAGGCTCGGCCGGTATCGAGCGCTCCTGGCCGCCGGCGTGCTCTACCTTCTGGTCAGTACAGTACAGTAGCTGCACCTCAAATATATAAGTGTTTGGTACTTTGGTTTCATTCTCACGTGTTCGTCTTTCTTTTGACCATTTTCCCATGAATTTTATGAAACTTTTTGCTTTTGGGGTGCGTGCTCTAAAAGAGAAGAAATGATCGAGCACGTTCCTTTATTTGGACTTGATGTTTAACGTACGCTTGTTTACATCAACGTTACTATCTTTCCGGTTGGAATTTTTTTTTGGCACAAACGCATCGTGTGGGACCGCTGAAAATAGCATACTCCACCGTCCTGATTCCTGAATAATGTTGCTCTAAGAAGAGGCAGCCGTTTCAGAAAGAAAAAAGAGGAACCCAACAGATATAAAAATTGATTTTCCGAGTCAAAAATATTGATTTTCAAAGGCCTTAAATTTAATATATGGTTAAAGAGTTTGTATTAGCTTGACCACTCATCTTATTCAAAAATTTGTGCAAAAATATCATATTTTTTGTGCCTTTCTTGATTAATAGAAAAAATAAAAATAACTTAAATTTGACTATATTAGCACAAATTTTGTGAATAAGACAAGCAACCAAACTTGAAATTAAAAGGTCAAATGACCTATAATTTGGAACGGAGGAAGTAACTTTCAATGAAAACGACTTTTTATATTTACTACTTAAAAATTTCATATGGTTATTATTATTTATATATATAATTCCTTATCAAGTGGTTGTGTTTTTCTTGTCTAATTTGGACATTTATATATTGACAGTGGAAACAAATTAGCAACCGAAAATCCCAAACCAAAGTGTCTAAAAAATATCAGCTACTTGATGACCCTTGGACATTACTTTAATTGGGTTAAAGAGCCTTTGGCCATTTGAGAAAATCATAGAGGACTAATAGCCATCAACATTCGGGAAAAACACTAGGTGATCATGTTTGACCTCTGTATACTTAGGAAATGTTTCAATTCGTCCAATTTGCAGGACTAAAATCATAAGGAACGCTAATAATAAACATTGACCATTCGAATAAAACGCTAGGGGACTCCGTTTGCCCCCTTTTTGTAATCTCTAATTAGTATTTATTCTGTCAAGGTGCCCCTTTGCCACCCTGTCCGCTGCAGGAACCCCCTTTTCTTTTGCAAGGATAAAGGGCATCTCAAGCAACAGTGCCAATCCTAGTTGTGCGCACCACTCTTCTCATCCTAGGTACGGTGTTTGTTTAGTACAACGAAGATGGACATGTACACACACCATCATAAATACAAATTGAGCTCACAAATTTGCGAGCGCTTCTCATCACGCAATAGAAACAACCGCTAAAAGTTTTATATATGCGTAAATCATTCACATCAGTATTTAAATGGGGTGTTTTGCTTTTACTGTAGTCGTTTGCTCATCGGTCTTGGTCTTTACTCCTTTTTTTTTTGAGAATTGGTCTTTAATCCTTATTAAAACCTTCGATTATGACAGGGAGCGCGATGGTTTCATGGCCCAGGAAACTTTCTGTACACACAACGCCTAACACATTTCTTTCTCCTTTTTCCAAAAGAGATTCACAGCACTAGCATCGTCTTTTCGGATTCGATATGTTGGCTTGAACGTTAACAAGGGAATTTTCTCTATACGCCATTTGTAAGTTCACTGTTGGATCCTCTATCTAGCAATAAAAGATTGAAAGCTCGCGCATTCAGCTTAAAGGTCGGAAGTTTAATTTTGTTAAAATATTGATTTTGTTAGAACCCCCCTAGCAAGAGATCAGAGATTTCACTTGCTATCAATCTATCATGTCATGTTTCTTGTGTCGCCCACGAATTCCTACTCGATCACAGATTCAGTGGTAACATGTGCTTCAACTGCCAACTGCAACCATGTTTGTTTGACACCAACTTCTATGATCACAGAGCTTGGGAATGCTGACGGCCTCATCCATGCTGCAAACCGCGAGCTCGCCGCCGTCGGCGTCTCCTGCCCGGCTTACCTTCTTCTACGTCGCGCTCTACCTGCTGGCCGTGGCGCAAGGCTTCTACGGGCCGTGCGGGGAAGCCTTCGGCGCGGACCAGTTCGCGCCGAGCGACGGCGGCGACCCCAGCGCGCCCGCGTTCCGGAGCTCCTACTTCAACTGGTTCCACTTCTCCATCTCCTGGGGCTACGCAATCGCGTCGGCGGGGCTGAGCTACGTCCAGGACAACGCCGGCTGGACCGTCGGGTTCGGCGCGTGCTGGGCCGCCATGGCGTTGTGCCTTGCCGTCTTCTTGCTTGGCACGCCGGCGTACCGTGCCAAGCAACCCGCGGACGGCGGCCCGTTCGCCGAGACTGTGCGCGCGTGGGTGGCCAGGGTCTTCCGTCGCAAGGACGGCGCCACTAGAACTAGAAGTGAACGGTGAACACGAGCAAACGCTTCGCGTTCTCTCTTGCAGGTACGCCACAGAAGAAGAGAGATTTTGTCCTAATGGAGGTTTTTCTTTATTCCTGAATTGTGCAGGCTTTTAGTTCCACAACCAGAGGACAGGATCGTCGTTAAGCTGCTCCCGATATGGCTGACCAGCATAGTCTTCGCGGTCATCTTCTCGCAAGTCTCCACTCTGTTCACCAAGCAGGCCGGCACGCTGGACCGCCGCCTCGGCACGGGCCTGGTCGTGCCGCCCGCGGCGCTCCAGTGCCTGGGCAACATCACCTTCATCGTCATGCTCCCGCTATACGACCGCGTCATCGTGCGCCTCGCGAGGCGCCTGACGGGGCACCCCTCGGGCATCACGATGCTCCAGCGCATCGGCGCCAGCATGGTCACGTCCTGCGTCGCCATGGTCGTCGCGGCGCTCGTGGAAGCCAGGCGGCTCCGCGTGGCCGGGGACGCCGGCCTGGCCGACCACCCCGACGTCGCGGTGCCGATGAGCCTGTGGTGGATGATCCCGCAGTACGTGCTCGTCGGCCTCGCCGGCGTGCTGGGTCAGGTCGGGCTCGAGGAGTTCTTCTACGACCAGGTGCCCGACACCCTCCGCAGCGTCGGGCTCGCGTTGTGCCTGAGTATCTTTGGCGTGGGGAGCTACGCCAGCGGCGCGCTCGTGTCCGGGATCGATTGGGCGACGAGGAGCAGGGGCGAGAGCTGGTTCTCCGACAACCTCAACCGAGCGCACCTCGACTACTTCTACTGGCTGCTGTCTGGGCTCGCCGCTCTTGAAGTGGCCGCGTTCTTGCACTTCGCGAATCGATACGTCTACAGGAACAAAGGCTGCCTGACTGCTGTCGCCCAACCTGCCTGTTAACTAACAAAGCTGCCTGACTGCTTCAGTAATTAGCTATTGAGCTGTAACTTGAGAAATGAAGAGGTGAACCGTGAACATATCAAAGTTAAAAGAAAATTTTCACAGGGCTGCCAAGTTTATCCATGAAGTCCTTAACTTCTTGTCCATCATACGTTGAATAAAAAACAGGGCGATCGAGTAAACAATCTAACGTTTTTTATGAAACAGCTGATTATATATTAAAAGCAAACATAAAATTTTACAAGAGTGATAAAAAAGCCAATTTATCTATTATTATTTTAATATTACAATGTTAAAAGAAGCCACCACGTTCGCCGAGAGAGTCTAGAAATTCCCACGTTAATTAAAAAAGAGAAGAGTTTAGACTGTTGGATTTTATGAAGATCTAAAGGTCGAGAACAACCTAGAGAGTCCATGTCTAATACAATTCAGAATTACGAGAATAACCTAGAGAGTCCATGTCTAATACAATTCAGAATTAAAAATAAGAAATAAAAAACAAGATCCGTGTTACACTTGATGGCAACAACTATATATTTGCTAAACAATTTCAGGAGTCCATAGTGGATTCGTACTACATATGGATCTAATATTATTTGGGAGTCAACATTCACATAATAAATGTAGGGGCTTGCCCCTCCTGTTCTTAAAAAAACATTAGCATAATAAATGAAATGACACCACAATAATCAAGGTTATATATATAGAAATAAAAAGTCATCTAGAAATGATTATGTTAATTCTAAAAAAAAGATAAGAATACTTACTCTAAAATTTAATGAAGACCTAGGCTATCTAGATTAATCCAAATAATCTACGTTGAAGAAAATACAAAGTTAGAATTAAAAGAAAAATTTAGAATACAGAATGAGTGCCCTAAGTAAAAAAAATCTTTCACTTTAACTACGTTGGAAGACAAATCGGAAGGATTGCCATAAATAAAAAAATACATCTCACCTTTACTACGTTGGAACACAAAATTGGAATGAAAAATAGAAAGACTTATACGGGTGGAATAGAGTACGTCGAGTCAAAAAAAAATCTATACGAACCTCTAAAGTAAGGCACATAAGTATACTCACGGTACATTTTGGTGCATATATTGGAAGGTGTGGCGTTGAGTTAGATTCAATATACCAAATCAGCCATGAAACGAAATGGACTACAATTCCAATCCTATTGTTTAGATGACCACTAACTTAACTTTTGGAATTTTAGGAAGCAATCCAATTCAATTCATATTTGCATATCAAAAGCATGGAAATGAAATTTTGTGCATGGTGTATTGGTGGAAGAGGAAGAATCGGCCACCAAGCACAACTCACAAAGAAGGAGCTTCAACAAGCATGGAGAAGAGAAATAAAGGGGCACTAATCGCTGACCATATGGAAGAAGGGAGCTTCATATGGGAGGAAGAAAGGGTTGCACCCAGAGATAGAGATGTTGGATATATGCCATAGAGCCAATTGGATTGGATCCACTAATAGGCTTGATGGATTTAATCCATTAGGGTACTAGAGTCTTAATGGACCGCAAAGGTTGAAAGGCCCATTAGTGACCTCTATATATACAAATGTGGCGAGAGGGGAAAACCCTAACAGCTCCTAATCAATGCTACAGTACCGTCACCGCTACAGTGCACCGCCGCTACAGTAGCCGCGTTGAACAGTAATCTCACGTTCCTTCCCCGTACGTGTGGATACCTTGGAGGTGCTACGTTTGGAGCACAAGGACGAACCGCACGTGAAGGACCAGGTGGACGTGAGCAACTACACTGCCTGCTACCCTCGACGCGTTCGTCTACATCGAGACGGTTCCGCTGCATTTGCGCGTCTAGTGGTAATCCCGTGATCTCTGACAGCAGCAGTTCCTGTTTTGCGGGGAAAATTTTGTTTGTGCTAGCGTAGCCTCCCCGTATCCCTTCTGTGGTATCAAAGCCGTAGCTGCTAAGTTTTAGATTCGGGATGTGTGCATATAGAGATATGCAGATGTAGATCAAAGTTTTGATCAGTTTTGTGTTCTTGCCGTGATGGTCGTGTAACGAATTACTCCTACCGGTCAGAATTCCGCCATCGAAGTTAAGTGATACACGTAAATCTAGTCACAACGAGAAGGAGATCAATCTGATTGGTTGAATCAAAGCTAGGTCAAGTGCCAGGCGCAAGGGATGCGTGGCGGCGACAGATTGGATCTGCTACCGGCCTGGGAAAAACCAGAAAACATGTTGTTCGGTAAAACAGCCATAACTTTTCGTGGTTAACTCGGATGAAGACGTTTTCTGTACGAAAAATGATCTACAGAAAAGTTTACACATGTGATAAACCAGCTTTGCTGGTCTCGGTGAAATTAGATTTGCCAAATTCGGCTTGCAAGATGGATTTTCGGGCGTTTTAAGTTTGGACGTCGGAATTGCGATAATCTGTTTTGCAGGTTTTGTGATCGGTATGGCCTATATGTGTATGTGATGCATCTGTGTAATTTTTTCGTGACCTGCGTGTCACGCGTACGACAATACGGCTGGAACCACATGTATTGTCAAAATTAATGTAATGGTCTGCGTACCAATTTGTGATGATCTAATGTGCGATTGTGTAACTTTCATTACCAGCACGTGTTAGATAGTTTTTGGAGGACTTATCACATGGAGGATGGCACACACAGATCATGAAGATGGAGATCAACATGATGTACAGGTCAATGGAGATGGAGATCACCATGTGACAATGGGCCATACCGTGTTACAACTGTGTGAATGTCGTTCTTACCGTTCTACTTTTACATGCGACAATGGTTAATTTCTTGCGTGTGATGTTACGAGTAGAACGATCCCTTTGAAATTTTAAGTTAACATGCCCTCCCAACACTTGCCACCGTCCCACGTCTCGTACAATTAGTGGTGGGTCTATGAAATTAGGGTGCCACTAGTTTTCCTTGACTATACGGGTTTGTATCGGATACTTACACGCATAAGTGTTGGTTTGCTTATCAAAGTCATCTTAACGGTTAAGGACTTTGGGGCATAAAGGTTGGGAGCCTAGACATAGAGATGTCACCCAACAACACGAGTCATATGTGATAGAGTTGCTTACCGATCTACCTTGTCTACTAGCGGTGACGCAAAAGCTTAATAATAGACTTGTTAGTTGTGGATTCTGAATCACTAAGTATCAACGTGGGGATATTGATTTTAGTGGGAGTAAATTCTTTTATTTTACTCAGTCATGGATATTTTGTCTTAGTATTTTGCATTTATTATTTTGTTGTAGATGGTACCTAGTAAGGAATTTTCTTTGCGTATGATCCTTGAGAAGGACAAGTTGAATGGAACGAACTATACGAATTGGATCTGTAACCTGAGAATTATTCTCAAGGATGAGAAAAAGGAAGAGGTTCTAGACACCCCTTTACCAGAGGAGCCTGATGAAAATGCAACACTCATTGAAAAGAACGCTTACAAGAAGGCATCAGATGTCGATCTTGAAGTGGGCTGTCTTATGCTTGCATGTATGGAACCTGACTTGCAAATGCAGTTTGAGTCAGTCCATGTGCACGATATGGTCGTGGCACTCAAAGATATGTTCGCCACACAGGCTAGGACTGAAAGGTTCAGTGTCTCTAAAGCCTTTGTGGAGTGCAAGTTGGCAGAAGTGAAAGGACCTTATGATGCCTAGAGGGGGGGTGAATAGGATCACTTCAAATTTTTGAAACAAAAGCAGCGGTTAAAACTACTGTCGGTACTACTGGCGCTGTGACAGAACTACCGAGGGGGCTCGGTACTTCCGGTACAGGGTCGGTACTACTGACAGAACAGAGAATTCTAAAACGAAATTTGAAATGCACGACGATTCTAACAAATCTACTTGAATCAAAAGTTAGGTATAGATGCTAAGAACCTCCTGCAACCACAGATACGAGTTGGAACACAAGCAATAGATAGATCGGGCACAAACAAGTTCTAGGGTTAGTGAAATGCAATGAACTCAAGCAAGCAAAGGAGACACAAGATTTAATCCGAAGTTCACTCCCACAAAGGAAGCTACGTCTCCGTTGAGGATCCCACAAAGGGAGGGCTATCACCAAGAGCCTCTTTGCCTCACCCAATCCCCACAAAGGAAGATTGGTGCTCACTAAGAATTCTCCACCAAGGAGAGGGTAATACAAACGATCCCGGGTGCACACCAAGAGGGCACTCAACGGGAGACGCCTAACCGTCTAGAAGCAAGCTTCAAGAGTAACAAACGCGAATCGATGTCCGGAGATGCTTCAAGTGCTCTTGAGATGAGGGAATTCGAAGGGCTCTCAAAGCTTCTCCTTCTCACACTAGAAATCACTCCTCCAACCAAATCCTAGCTCAAAGGAATCAAGTCTTGGCTCTAGAAGGGAGGGGAGAAGTGGAGTGAATGCTCAAGTGTGTTTTTGTCCCGTGGTTGGTCAGCAATGAGTGAGGGAGAAGAGAGGGGCTATTTATACTTAAGCCTAAAAACTAGCCGTTACTGTGCAACACTCGGGACCCTCGGTACTTCCGACCCCGGGTCGGTACTACCGAGAGGTGCCGAGAAACTCAACAGTGGAGCTTTATCGGTACTACCGACCCAGGGTCGGTACTACCGAGGGTCTGGCAAAAACTCGCCAGTGAACCCATATCGGTACTACCGACCCTAGGTCGGTACTACCGACAAAAGCTGAAAGATTGAGGTAAGATTAGCAAACGTGTTCGTGTCGACTTGGGTTTCCTCTCACTCACTTAGGTCATCTCCTTAAGCACTTTTAGCATCTCTTGGCGGTCAATTCGCACCCCCCTTTATAGTACGGTGTTTCCTATACTCAAATTCAAAATCAAAATAAATTTAAGCCTTAACTTGAGTTGAAAACGCCGAATTGGAGTTGGGGGCCTTCTTTTGGTCAAAATCATGATTTTCAATAAAGTAAATCCTGCACACATCTTATTCATCGATTAAATACAACAAATTGTGTTTGTCACCATCACCAAAACAATTAGGGGCCAAGATGCACTTTCAAGAAGGCGTGCCAGTAGGACCACATGTAATCAAAATGGTTGGTTACGTTCAGAGGTTGGAGAAGCTAGGCTTCCCACTGGACAAGGAGTTGTCCACTGACTTCATTCTCACGTCTCTTCCGCCTAGCTATGGGAACTTCATCTCGAACTACCATATGCATGGGGCGGAGAAGGGCTTGAATGAACTGTGTGGTATGCTAAAGACAGCAGAGAGTGACATCAAGAAAGGCGCAGGCAGCAGTCATGTGGTGGCGATCCAAAACAAACCGACCTTTAAAAGGAAGGGTAATTCTTGGAAGAAGAAAGGCAAGGCCAAGGATAAGATCCTCATGCCAAACCAGACGCCCAAGGCTAGTCCAACTGCCAAGGCTGAATGTTTTCATTGTAAGGAAATTGGTCATTGGAAAAGAAACTGCAAGCTGTACCTAGCTTCTTTGAAGAACAAGGGAAGTAAGGGTACTTCCGCTTCAGGTACACTTCATGTTTACGTTAGAGATCATATTTTCCTCGCTGATACTATTATTAATTCTTGGGTATTTGATACCGAATCGGTTGCTCACATTTGCAATTCGATATAGGGAATGATAAGAAGTAGAAGCGTGGACAGAGGAGAAGTTGATTTCCGCGTGGGCAATAATGCAAGAGTTGCTGCGTTGACCGTCGGGACGATGCAACCCCACCTCCCATCAGGATTTATTATGGAGTTGAATAATTGTTATTTTGTTCCTAGTTTGAGTCAAAACATTTTATCTCCTTCATGTTTGATGAAGGATGGTTATTCATTTGCGAGTGAAAACAATGGTTGTGTGATCTCTAAGGATAATATGTTTGTGGCTTGTGCATCCATTGTGAATGACTTATTTGTTTTAAATCTTGATGATTCACCTATCTGTAACATAAGTGTTAAAAGGTCTCGACCTAATGATTTGAGTCCTACCTACATATGGCGTTGTCATTTGGGTCACATCAGTGAAAAGCGCATGAAGAAGCTCCATAATGATGGACTTTTAACTTCATTTGATTTTGAATCCTACGAGACATGTGAAGCTTGTTTGCTAGGCAAGATGACCAAAATGTCTTTCTCAGGTTTCCCTGAGAGAGCCTCAGACTTACTGGAACTCATACATACGGATGTGTGCGGACCAATGAGTACAACAGTTAGAGGTGGATACCAATACTTCATAACGTTCACTGATAATTTAAGTAGATATGGTTATGTCTATTTAATGAAGCACAAGTCTGAAACTTTTGAAAGGTTCAAAGAATTTTAGAGTGAAGTAGAAAATCAATGTGGCAAGAAAATTAAGGCCTTACGATCTGATCGTGGAGGTGAGTATTTGAGCCATGAGTTTAGCAGTTATCTAAAGAGTTGCGGAATTGTTCCACAACTTACGCCACCTGGAACACCCTAGAGAAACGGTGTATCCGAGCGACGTAATCGAACTTTGTTGGACATGGTCCGATCAATGATGAGCCAGTCGGACCTACCATTATCATTTTGGGGTTATGCTCTAGAAACCACACCTTTCACTTTAAATAGGGTACCTTCTAAGTCCGTAGTTAAGACACCATATGAGATGTGGACTGGTAAGACTCCCAGTTTGTCTTTTCTGAAAATTTGGGGTTGTGAGGTTTATGTGAAGAAACTTCAATCAGATAAATTAACATCTAAATCAGACAAGTGCATATTCTTGGGATACCCAAAGGAAACCTTGGGATATTATTTCTACAACCGGTCGGAAGGCAAAGTGTTTGTCGCCCGGAACGGTATTTTCTTAGAGATAGAGTTTCTTAAAAGAGAAAAATATAGACAAAAGGTGTATCTTGAAGAAGTTCAAGATGAGCCGTTTGGGCAAGATTTCACAAGTGATGCTAATGTAGCTGAACGAGTTGAGATGCACGTGGTAAGAGAAGCACCACCACAACCACGAAGGTCTGAAAGGGCATGTCGCGCAACTGATAAGCTCAATCTCATGATCATGGGAGAGCGCGACATATTGTTGTTAGACAATGATGAACCTATGACATATGCGGAAGTAATGATGGACCCAGATTCCGAGAAATGGCAAAGTACCATGAGATCCGAAATAGATTCCATGGGTGACAATCAAGTTTGGAACTTGGTTGACCCGCCAGATGGTGTTAAACCCATAGAGTGCAAATGAATCTATAAGAAGAAGAGAGACATGGTGTTGACGGTCGATTTTGGTACACCTAGCTATGAGTTTACCGTCAACATTTGCACGTATTTGATATTCTAACTAATGGTACTAACCCCCCGGAGGTATCAAGTTCACTCTTGCATGTCGATTTTGGAGTTTGTTGTTTACGTAGGAAACTAGCGCTTAAAGGGAGATTTTCGGGATAAGTTCATCAAGCACTTCAAGAGAAGATCATGAAGCCCGGCACAAGTCAAGACACATGATGAACATGACTCCAAATGGCTCAGGGACTGAAGCATGAAGCCGTAAAACTCCAGGGACCTGAACAGAAGATGCTGAAGCTTGCGCGACAAGGAGCTCTATCTAAACCGTGGAGAAGACGACGTCAAGGGCCCACATGCATAAGGGAGCAAGTCAACAATTGACCGAGAAGCGTCGGGGAGCGAACCGGGGCCGAACCGGGCCGAAACGGGCCCAGGTCGGTCGGCCCAGGCCGGCCGGCCCAGCCCTTTTTGTGGCGGTTCGCGACGCCCTTTGACCTAGGTGCTCCTCTATAAATTTCCTCTGCCTCCATCGGCTGCCACATCCATCCATGCATCAGAGAGCCGCCGACACGAAGGAGAAGCACCGGGAGGAAGCCGACGGCCGCCGTAAGTCCTCGAGTTGCCTAGGAGATGGCTTAGGCCATGCCCTAGCCGCCATGGTTGGCCCTGCGTGGTGAAGCCATGGTGGAGTTTCGGAGCCACGACTTGAATTCGTCAAGTCATTTGTACCTTCAACATTCGATGGTGATGTAATCATATCTTGTCCTACTTTGATCTACATCGATGAGTGTTTTATCCATATGTGTAGCTAGCATATGATTTTAGTAGGAATAGGTCTAATCGTGGTGGTTAGTCTATCTCTTGCGGATACATCGTTGTAGTGCACGGACCGAGGTTGTCGTTCGGTGATGAATATCCTTACGTAGTGACAGTACGGTGGAGGAGAAAGCGGCGAATGAACATGTATCGGACCACTCCATATCGGGTTACTCCATATCGAGTGTACTCCTTATCATAGTATAGGTTTAGATTGGTTTGTCACCTTGGCCAGAACGGCAACAAGAAGACGATAGGTTAGGGTTCCCCTTTGGTGTTTACCTTTATGGCTAGGTGGATGAGATCCATACAATCTACCATGTTTGTATGTTACCTTTATGCAATCAACGCTTCATGATAGGTTAGATCATTAGATTAGATGGATAGCCTTAGGAGTTTGCTTCTGATCCTTGGATTGACAAATCTAGGGAGGACCCTCCTTGGTGAAAAAGACACCATGTCACCCGTATGCTTGCGGTGAACTTGAGCACGGTTTTGCACCGTCAACACATGGATGGAAATGTTCACATCTATAAAGCTTGACTTTTGCAAAAGGTTTTCGACAAGTTCAAGGAGTTGACTACGATGAGACATTCTCGCCCGTGGCGATGCTTAAATCTATTCGAATCATTCTAGCTATAGTTGCATATTTCGATTATGAGATATGGCAGATGGATGTCAAAATAGCTTTCCTAAATGGGAATCTGATTGAGGATGTGTATATGACACAACCTGAGGGATTTGTTGATCCAATCAATGCTGGAAAGGTATGCAAACTTCAAAAGTCCATTTATGGATTGAAGCATGCATCTCGGAGTTAGAACCTTCGCTTTGATGAAGTGGTCAAAGGGTTTGGCTTCATTCAGAGTGAAGAAGAGCCTTGTGTTTACAAGAAGGCAAGTGGGTGGTCTGTAGTATTTCTAATCTTGTATGTGGATGACATATTGCTGATTGGAAATGACATTCCTATGCTTGAGGCCGCTAAGACCTCATTGAAAAATAGTTTTTTGATGAAGGACTTAGATGAGGTGGCATAAATTTTGGGCATCAAAATCGATAGAGATAGATCAAAAAGGCTTATAGGATTAAGTCAAGACACTTACATTGATAAAGTGTTGAAAAGGTTCAACATGGAAGAGGCGAAGAAAGGGTTCTTGCCTATGTCACATGGCATACATCTTAGCAAGACTCAGTGTCCTTCGACTACTGATGAGCGGGAACGCATGAGTAGAATACCGTATGCTTTGGCCATCGGATCTATTATGTATGCAATGATATGTACACGTCCAGATATTTCGTATGCGCACATTGTTACAAGCAAATACCAATCTAATCCAGGTGAGGGTCACTGGACAGCAGTTAAAAATGTTTTTAAGTACTTAAGAAGGACTAAAGGCATGTTCCTAGTCTATGGTGGTGAGGAGGAGCTCATTGTAACGGGTTACACCGATGCTAGTTTCCAAACTGACCAAGACGATTCAAAGTCGCAATCAGGATACGTATTTACGATAAACGGTGGTGCTGTGAGCTGGAAGAGTTCCAAGCAGTAGACAGTGGCTGATTCTACAACAGAAGCCGAGTACATCGCGGCTTCGGAAGTTGCAAAGGAGGGTGTTTGGATAAGGAAGTTCCTTTCTGAACTTGGTGTGTTTCCGAGTGTCTCTAGCCAATTGGATCTTTACTGTGACAACAATGGGGCTATTGCGCAAGCAAAGGAGCCAAGGAACCACCAAAAGAATAAACATGTACTGCGGAAATTTCATCTGATACGAGAGATCGTTAGACGAGGTGATATCAAGATATGCAAAGTACACACGGATTTGAATGTTGTAGATCCCTTGACAAAACCCCTTCCACTGCCTAAGCATGAGGCACACATGAGAGTTATGGGTATTAGATACATTCTAGATTAGCTCAAGTGCAAGTGGAAGAATGTTAGAAATATGTCTTATAAGGAATCATAGAGATGATTACATTTCATTGTATCCATGACACTTTGTTCTTTTATTAAATATCCATGAAAGACGACTTGTATTTGATTGGCAATTATGTGAATTGTTTATGAAACTCTTTTACTTGTATGGTTATTCAAAAGTTGTCCCTAGTATGAGTTAATGACTAGCACATGTATTAGTGGATGACTATGTTTCACAAGTCATGATCATGGAGATGTATAACTAATAATGTGGGCACATGTATGACATGGGGCTGGACTGATCCAATTTGAGACTTTGTTATGTAGTTCTCTGTTCACACAACGTGTACGCTATGTCCTTAGACTTGATATTGTCGCATGTACTCAAGATGTGAATCGACCTACTTAGGGGCTATCAACCGCTACTCCGTAACTGGGTAGTCATAAAGATGGCTTTCGGGTTGGTCAGGAAGCATGCTGTGAGGCATGCTCAATCAAGATGGAATTTGCCCCTCTCTACTTGAGAGAGATATCTCTGGGCCCCTCGAGTGACCGGATCAAGAAATGCATGGCCGTGCTGGGTTAAGAGTTAACCCCTTTTAAAGGATTCGAATCACGGTATCGAGAAAGAGAGGTCAGCTTGGAGCTAGACCAAATATCGTGAGGCAAAGGGAATAGCATGTATGAAACGATGTGTGGTTCGTCTGATAAGATCTTTACATATGCATAGGAGTTGACACGTCTTGCTAGAGGCTGCTATCGACTATTGGTCGAGTAGGAGTACTCGGGCCATATCTATGTTTGCGTGAACCCATAGGGTCACACACTTAAGGGGTTTGGAATATTAAAAAGCTTGCGTATGTGATTGTCTGGGAGACTGTTGGATATATGCCCTAAGCCAATTGGATTGGATCCACTAATAGGTTTGATGGATTTGATCCATTAGAGTACTAGAGTCTTAATGGACCGCAAAGGTTGAATAGCCCATCAGTGACCTCTATATATACAAAGGTGGGAAGGGGAAAACCCTAATCACTGCTACAGTACCGTCGCTGCTACAGTGCACCGCGCTCTACAGTAGCCGCGGTGACCAGTAGCCTCCCGCTACAGTGATTTCTGCAGTCCTTCCTCCAGCTATATCCTCCAGTTCGTGATCGTTCGTGAGGTGCTTGTACATTTACGATCGGCGTTCCTTCCCCGTACTTGTGGATACCTTGGAGGTGCTACGTTTGGAGTACAAGGACGAACCGCACGTGAAGGACCAGGTGGACGTGAGCAACTGCACTGCCTGCTACCCTCGACGCGTGCGTCTACATCAAGACGGTTCCGCTGCATCTGCGCGTCTATTGGTAATCCCGTGATCTCTGACAGCAGCAGTTCCTGTTTTGCGGGAAAATTTTTGTTTGTGCTAGCGTAGCCTCCCCGTATCCCTTCAAGAGAGAGAGAGAGTTGCACCGCTACTGCACCAGCTTGTACCTAGATTGAGAGAAAGCTTCGTGGTTGGCTACGATAGCAACTGGCACCCCCACCATACAACGAGCTCACCAAGTAGAGTTGGATCCACATGTTGGGAGGTGGAGAACAAGACTCTCAATGCAAGATCAACGTCTGAGTCAGACTCAGAAGCCTCAGGATTAGAGAGGCAGAGTGGGGAGAGAGAGGGGGGAGGTTCGTGGAGGGAACACAAGATGAGAGATGATTTCACTCAAATACGTAGCCGCATGGCTTGCAATGTATGCGAAGGGGAAAGAAGGCACTACTGGAGATTGGGGAAGAAAGGGTTGCACCCAGAGAGAGAGATGCCGCTCCTACACGAGCGCATCCGTAGATTGATAGAAAGCTTCATGCATGGTTGGCTACGATAGCTATTGACACCCTAACCAGGTACAATGAGCTCATCGAGTGGGTTTGGATCCGCACGGTGGGATGTGGAGCACCCAAACTCTCTACGCAATGTCAACGTCTGAGCCGGACTCAGAAGCAGCGAAATTAGAGAGGCATAGTGCAGAGAAAGAGAGAGAGAGAGGTAGGTTTGTGGAGGGATCGAGATATGCAAGAGACGATTTCAGTCAAATACGGAGCTGCAGAGCTTGCAATGTATGCGAGCGAATCTCCGCCTCGCTCGAGGCCGCCCCTCGACCGACGGCACCTCGCCCATTATGCCCGACAAGGGCATTAAATGCCCGGACCCGCCGCAGGCACTGTAGTCAAAAAGCAAATCTCCTCCCACACTGCGCCGCTGACACCGCCTGGGGCTCTACGCATCTCACCCCGTCACTGTGCGGCTGAACCCCGTCACTGTGCAACCATCCCTGACACTGTACAGGTACCGCGCGGCCCTGTGCGAACAGGCCGGCGTCATTCCGTGGCACTGTGCCGCCAACTCCCGTCCTCCTCGAAAGGGCATGGGGACACCCTCGAATAGTGTACGGGCGGCGACCGAGCGCACACGCCGGCGGCGCTGCGGCGCAGATTATGCGGGGCACGTCTTCTGTGCCATCCCCAACACTGTGCAGCTGTCACACCCTGAAATTTCCAATTTCAGGATGTGAATAGAGAGAATAATTAAATAACAATTTTCTCATAATTTTAAAATTTTTCCAACATTTACTTTCTTTACAGGAAATATAATATAGGAAAAATCCTTGTTTGATTTTCTGAATCAAATAAAAAGTTGTGAGTGTTGCATTCATGCCGATGCATCTTGGTGTTTCTTGAGTGCAAAAGGTTTTAAAAATGCGTTTAGGTGCTGTCCAAACCCTTCCGAGAATTTTCCGGATTTTTCTGAAATTTATTCTCAGTTTTCTTGAGCTAATTCTATTTATTAGAAGACTCTAAAATCTTTTTCATGAGCTCAAAATAATTTATTTGGATTGTTCGTGTCTCAATCTATCTCTTGGAATTTTCCTGGAATTTTTAGGATTTTCAGAGTATTTTTCGTGCCTTAAATGAATTATCTAGATTTTTCTGGATTTTTCTTTACACGGGAAAATGAATTCTGAAAAATTGAAAAAAAAGGAAAACTCCTCCTTTCGGTCTGGGCCGAGCCCGTAGGCCCGACCCAGCCGCCGACCCGCTCCAGCCCGCAGAGGCCCAGCCAGGCCCATCTGGCCAAGCCGGCCATTGCCTGCACAGCCAGGCACGGCAGCGCCGCCGCCGGCCCTCTCCTTGGCGTGCGTGCCAAGGGAGCCTCGGGCCACGCCCCTATAAAGGCCGAGGCCTCGAGCCCCGCGCGCGCCCTAGCCCTGTCGCCGCCCGGCATCACCCCGCCGCCTCTCCTGTACGGCACCGCCGCAGAGCCGAGCGGAAGCACCGCCGGTCGTCGTCGATTCGCCGCGGTCTCCATCCGCCGGAGGAAAACGACGCCGCCACGAGAACCACAATGCCGAGCCGCACCTCCTCAGCCGCTTCCCATCGCCGGAGGAGCACCTGAGCGCCGTCGCCCCGTGCGCCGCCTGAGCTGCAGACCGAGCCGTCCGCCGGCGCCATCTCCTCGATTCCGGCCGTCTCCCGCCCTTCTCCTCCGCCGGTGAGCACCAACCCTAGATCCCCTTCGTCTCCCCTCTCTGTTCCACGCCTCGGCCGAGCCGGAGACCGCCCAGGGCGCCGGCGACCCCAACGACCAGAGCTCCCTGTCCGCCCGCCGGTCAGAGTTCAGAGGAAGGGGAAGATGTTCCCGTTTTGCACTTAGGTCCTTATAGGATCTTCTAATCTAAAGAAGTTTCTTTGTGTCTTGCAAATCTTACAGAAAACCCCCTAAATCTATTAGATTCTCCAGATCCAGTCCATCCTGAAGCCTTCGTGAGTAAGCCCTCGGGTTTTTAAACATAATTATGTATATGCCCTCGGTTTTTCGCAGTTATGCCCCTGGAAGTTTTGAAACCTTGCTAGCAAGTCCCTAGGCCTTTGACAGGTCATATCTTTCATGTTTTAGCTCCGTTTTTATCCGTTCAATTTGCGTTAGGTTCATAATAATATAAAGTGCACGTTAGTGGTGTGTTTTCTTCATACATGTTTTCTGAAAATTTATTTGATATTAATTTTGATTAATGTTTAGTTATGCACGTCTTTTATAAATAAAAGCAATATAGTGTTACACACCGTTTTTCCATAATCAATATTAATTTGATTAATGTTTATTTCACATGCTTTTGAATAAAATCTAATTAGATCTTTATCTCGATTTTTCATAAATAAATATTAATTTGTTTAATAGTTAATTAATCTTTTAAAATTAAAAGTTGATTAGGCTTTTACTCCGACTTTACAAATAAATGTTAATTTGATTAATACCAATGTAATTATGTTTTTAATAATAATACGATCCACTCGAATCATAAAGTTACGTTTAGATGATCCATATAGTTTACTTTTTCTAAAATTAAATGTTTAATTGGTATAACTTATATATAAACATTTATAAATAAAATTTGACTAGTTCTTTACTTCAGTGTTTGCAAATAAAATATAATGTTGCATTAATTCCAACTTAGGGTATTTTATTTATGAAATATCCTTCACATATTTTTTGTTAATTAAAATAAACCTAGCTCATAGTCTTGTTCTCTCATACATGCAACTAGTTCGATAGACGTTCTCTGTTAGCTCAATCTCAGTGTCTCCTTTTGATCGAATCTATCTGAAGATTCTAAATCTTTCTAGTGTTAGCTCAACCTCAGCCTTGTGCATCTAATCAGACCTTTTCCTTCCAAGCACGGTGATCCATAGAATCTAAGCCTATCCTTTAGTGTGTTCTTTTACAAGCTTTTCTTTGAAGTGGTGCATTGTTCTTAGTTTGCTTGTCTGTTTGCTTTGTATGCTTGTGCCGATGATTGATGCGCATAGAGTGAACGTGGTTCGAGAACTTTGGAGAGCAAGAGGTTGAAGATATTCTGAGCAACTACTCTCCGGTTAAAGGCAAGTGTGTCCTTGTTCTTTTGTCCCAATAACTATATTTAATCACTTTGCATTTGCTTTGCATTAATATTGATGGGTCCTATTAAGGTTTATCCTAGTTTTTATGATCATTCCTTAACAACCTGAGTTTACTTTTATGTTGGGTAGCTATGCTTAGTTGCTCTACCTGGGTTATGGTGGTTTTAATGAACCTTAATGATGAACTTGCTTTACCTTTATGTTATATACCTCTGGTTGCTTAATTACAAGATCACAATGTTTAATCGGAACATGGAGCGACCACCCAGGAAAACCGTACAACCACAAGACATATGGCTCTGTCTTGGCCAAGTAATTAGAAACTTTGATGTTGTAGCAACCTTACCCGAAAGGGGCCAATGGGGAGGCGTTGTCAGAGTATAGACCTGCTCTAGCGGGGAGTTGGGTTTGTTCATTTATGGTGGGGTATTGACCCGCTAGGGAGCTTTATGCCCTGCTTCGTCCTGAAACCTAGTGGGTTGCTATACATTGGGGAATCTTTGTAAAGGCCTCGTAGCGTCCCTATTCAATCACACCTCGGTAGTGTGGTATGATGCTTGGCCGGCATCACATGGTTGGGTTTAAAGCTCTTCGGAGTTTTTACGCGACTTGTGGTGAAAGTGTACAACCTCTGCAGAGTGTAAAACTAATCGATTAGCCGTGCTCACGGTCAAGAGCGGCCTGGACCCTCACATGATAACTGAACTTTAAGATGGACTTAAATCGTGGTTTCTGGTTATGTTAGCCATATGCTTATGGCGTATATCTTACCTTTATGCTTAATGTGAGTTGGTATATACTTATACTTTATTAGTAATCAGGTGCTAATAAAATTTGACCAGCTAAAATTGCTTAATGCAGTCAACCTGTCAGCCTTTCCTTACTTAAGCCTTTGCATTCATACCTTCCCCACACTTGCTGAGTACGACATGTGCTCACCCTTGCTATAAACAATGTTGCTCAGAAAGAAGAAGTTGCTATGAAGTCGTTGTGAAGATGTTGCTGGGTTCTAGGCGTACGCAACCCCCAGTCGACTGCTTGTGGAGTATGGTGTCTTCGTTTCCAGGATTAAGCGTAAATCTCTGATAATTTTCCTTTTTCTTACGTGATACTGTTTCTGTATTCACTTATATGTCACTATATGCATGAAACTTGATCCTGGCATGCATATATGTTTGCACTTGGTTTTCTTTGGAAAAACAGGTGTGACAGCAGCCATCTCCGGTGCTGTGCGGTCATCCCTGTCACTGTGACGCCCTGTGCTGACAAGACAACGCCATGCCGGCGCCTGTACTGCCAGAGCTCTCCCCTGCGGTGAGACCCTCGAACAAGCATGGGTGCACCCTCGATCGGTGTACGGACGACGACCAAACGCGGACACCGGTCAAGCCACCCGTCGAAGTCGTTCCCCGACGAGCACAGGAGCTGCCACGACGCCCACGAAAGCCGAAGCTCGCCATCAACTCACGCCAGTCGCAAGGATTTGCAAGGACAACGGTCACACCCAGCGTATTGTACGCCAGTACGCCGACAATGTGCATCTCACTATGCAACACGCCTGTAACTGCCTCCCCTTGGCCTATAAAAGGAGGAGGCAGACACCCAGCTGCGGGCACGAGAACGCGCATACGCTCTTTCACCCGCACACCACACCACGATATTGTCACTTGCCTCAATCATCATAGCAGGGACTTGGAAACCTCACCTCCTCTCCCGGCTTGCTTGTAGCCCCCCTCTACGAGCACCCCGGTGCGAATTAATACAGTGCGCACGCACACTCTACTGGACGTACGGCCCCGCGGTACAAGACCATCCAAACAGCAAAATTGAGATGTATTGATACCAATTTCGAATTGTAGGCCTCACGAGGAGTAAAGTGCAATCCCGGTCCACTAACTTTCTACGTTGTGTCATCCCGGTCCATAAACTTTTAAAGTGTGTAATTATTGTACCTAAACTCAAATTGGGTCTCCAATTAGTCCATTAACGGGTCCATTGCACCGAAGTTGTTGCATATTTGCAATTGGAATCATGTCTTATTTTGTCGATTGATTTTCCACCCTTCACACTGTCGTGTCGTCGTTTCTAGCTCGCGTGCACGCGACCTCCCTAAACCCTGGCTCGCACCGCCATCAGTCAATTGGCGGTATCCGTGTAACATAGTCTGGCGCCCTTCGCGTGTGCCCCATCCTGTTCCATAGACGAGCTCCGATCGCCAGCCGCCGCGAGCTCGCACAGGGAAGACGCGCGGTCGAGCAGGCACGCGAAGGGGCGCCGCGACACAGATGGAAACGAGAATGTAAAGGGAGAAACGATTCGAAAAAAGATAGGGTTACAATTGCAAATATGTAACAACCGTTCGGTGCAATGGACCCGTTAATGGGCTAATTAGAGACCCAAATTCAGTTCAGGTACAACAATGACACACTTTCAAAGTTTATGGACCGAGATGACACAGCGTAGAAAGTTTGTGGACCGCGGTTGCACTTTACTCCTTCAATATCTACATCCGAACGGGTTTCAATAATTTAAAAAGATGATTAACTAATCAAGAGGGATTTAGAAATGTACAACTTTAACATAGCATTTTAAAAAATTGATAATTTATCAAATCTTATCAAATCTAGCCGCGCTATTAGCGCGGGCCAACTTGCTAGTAAAAATTACGAAAGAGAATAAAGCCAATTAATCGGCAGATGATATTTTTCCTTTGCTTCTGTAAATTACTTTGGAGAATCCCTCTTTGAAAATTTCTTTACACCTTTGTATTGTTCCTGCTTAAGGACATGATGATTATTACCTCCACGAAGAAGGGCTGTGACATCTGAACTTTGAAGGATTTCAGAGTATGGTATCCAGACGTAGAGTCATCCACATAGGCTAATCAATTTCTAACACTGCTTGGAAAATGAGCAATAAGACTATCTCCGGCAGCAAAGGGGATCTCCATCTGCAAAAGCCCGATATGAAGCAAAGAGAGAGATGGGAACAGTGTCGTGGCCTCGAGCACGTTCCAGTGGATACGCGCATCCCCTGCTGCATCTGAGCAGGCGGTTGGCTCCCGCGGCGCCGAGGAGGAGCAAGGCGGAGGCCGCTTGCGCCGCTTCTCCGCTTCTCCGGGGGCGAGGAGGTCGCGACGGCGGCGGCCTGGAAGCGGAGGCGGATGCCCGCCCGAGCTCCCCGGAGGCCGCGCTCCCCCGGATTTGTGCCATCGGTCGCCGGGGAAGGAGGAGGAATAGAGCGTCGTCGGTCGCCGCCGGCTGGATCCGTCGCAGCTCGCCTCCGCACCAGCCTGGAGGAGTTGCGCCTGCGCGAGACGGCTGCGGGGTCGAGCGCCGTGGCCTCTCGGAGCAAATCCGGCGGCCGGCGGATCTCCGCTACCTCCCTGCCACGCGAATCGACGGCGAGGAGGCGGCCCAGCCCTCCGCGCCTCCGCCGGAGAAGGAGAGTGCAGGGGCGAATGTGGTGCGGGGGGGCGAGGTAGAAGGAGGGCGGGGGCGGGCGCCGACGCGCCGTGCGGCGGGAGGGAGGCAGGGGACGGGACCGACGCAGAGGAGGAGAGAGGAGGGCGACACACGCTGGCGGTTGGGACGGAGAGAATGAAGAAAGGAGAGAGGTATCCCGAGAATGAGCGTGCGCCGGGGGCGATCCGCATTCTGCAGATGCGGTTGCAGCTCCCGCTGGAGCCGCTACAGTGCCCGTCGCCGATGGATTTTGAAGATGCGGTAGGGGTTGCAGTCATTGCTGGAGACAGTCTAACGGAACAGATGCAAGACAGTCTTCTTTATGTTATTTTGACACATGACACAAGTGGGCAGATCACTGCCATATCGTACTCCCTCCGGTTCCGTATCAGAAGTCGTTTAGGACAGCGACACGGTCACCAAAGCACAACTTTGACTTCTCTTTTCTATAAAAATATTTATTGAAAAGTTATATATGTATAATCTTATGAAAGTAATTTTCAAAATAAATCTATTTATATGATTTTCACATTTTCAAACTCAATGACTTAAAGGTTATTCATGATTTATATTTCTAATGTTTGACTCGAACCTTTTCTAAAACGACTTCTAATAACTCGTAAGGGTCACTTGAGCACTGCTCCGAATCTAGACACATGACAGATCGGCCACGAGGGAGGAGGGGCGGGTCACACCACGACCTTGTTTTCCACGGGGTAGTTATTTTAAAACAAGAAAATTAAGACAGGTTGAGCCCGGAGGCCGGAGGCGCCGCTCCCGGGCCCCGGCTGAGGTGCGGCAATGCAGTCCAGCGAGCTCCTGCCCGGACCCGGGCCGTCCGTCGGCTCCAAACCCGGCGGCGGACGCGGCGGCTGGCGCGCCGCGCGCTTCGTCCTCGGTAATCCTGAACATCTTAGCTCAGTTTTATCATCTGAATATCTGATGAGAAGCTAATCATTTAGCTCGGGCTAGCTCGCCGTTGCAGCTGTCGGCTTCTTGGAGCGGATCGGATTCTACGGCGTGCAGGCCAACCTGATCATGTACCTGACCGGCAGCCTTGGTATGTCGACGGCGTCCGCGGCCGCAGGCGTGAACGCGTGGGCCGGGACCGTGCAGGTGCTGCCGCTCGTCGGCGCGCTCGCTGCGGACTCGCGGCTCGGGCGGTACCGCGCGGTCCTGGCCGCCGCCGGGCTCTATCTACTGGTTAGTATTGCTACTGTAGTTCGATTCCCCTTGCAAGTTGTTCATTTGAGTAACTTTCGGATACAGCAGACATAATTTTGCTATAGATTTCTAAATTACTATGGAAGTACATGCTTTATTATTATTTTATTTTAGGGAAATTTTATTTTTGAAACGAAACGATTTTTTTGGAATAGGTTTAAGTGCATGCTTTATTATTATTTTAGGGAAATTTTATTTTTGAAACGAAACAATTTTTTTTGGAATAGGTTTAAATGTCTATAGCAATAGGTTTAGTCTTTCAGATCACTTATTTATTTTTGGAATGGCGTGTATGAAAAAATCGGTGGCTTCATTCATCATGCTAGCTTGGGCTGGGCTTTTGAATATCTGCACCTTTGTCACCAGTCTAAAATGGAAATAATCATTCTCATGCTAGAATTTGAAAAAGCTTTCGACAAGATCAAACATGAAACTATGCTTCAGATCATGAAATACAAAGGATTTGGTGATGGCTGGTTAGAATGGATGAAACTAATTTTCTCATCGGGTACTTCATCAATCCTGCTTAATGACACCCCAGAAAGACCTTCCATTGCAGAAGAGACGTGAAACAGGGTGACCCTCTTTCGCCACTCCTTTTTGTCTTGGCTGCAGACCTTCTACAATCTGTCATCAATAATGCCCGAAAAGAAAACGTACAACAGCTGCCAATTTAATAAAGCTTCCTTCTCGAAAAAAAATTCCCCTTTACACCCAAAATTTTCCTATACTCCATTATGCAGATGAGACTTCGCTTATCATGGAATCTAGCCAGGAGAATCTGGAGGCTCTCAAATGCCTTTTAACCAATTTTGCAAGCACTACAGGGCTCAAGTTGAACTACTCTAAATCAATGATGGTTCTGATAAACCTGGAGGAAACAAAACTGAATCACCTAGCACAATATTTTGGGTGTGTTACTGAATCTTTGCCTTTCACATATTTGGGTCTGCCTCTTGGGGTTACAAAGTCAAAAATTGTATACTTGCTGCCTTTGGTTAGACGGCGTGAAAGAAGATTGATCAGTACCTCAACCTTTTTATCTCAGGCTAGAAGATTACAGATGACAAACTCAGTCTTTTCATCTCTCCTTATGTTCTAGCTCTGCACCTTCAGCATGCATCAGATAGTGATTAAACAAATTGACAAATATAGAAAGCATTGCCTCTTGAGGGGGGCAGACATAAATACTACGAATTCACCAAAAGCAGCATGGGAAATGGTTTTTTTTTTTTTTTGCCAAAATCTGAAGGTGGTTTGGCGGTGCTAAATTTGTAGACACGAGGCACTACTTCTGAAGAGCTTGCATAAGTTTTACAACAAGCCAGACATTCACTGGGTCCATCTAGTTTGGGAGAAGCATTATAGGAATGGAAGACTACCAAATCACACCAAAAAAGGGTTCCTTTTGGTGGAGGGGCTGGATTATTCAATGGCTTAGCACTGGTGCCTCTTCATGATGGTCACACCTGCTTTCTTTGGCATGACCTCTGGATAGGGCATGCGCCATCTCAAGATTTCCCAGAGCTGTTTTCCTTTATACATGATGCTCTGTAATTCTCTTCACTGGACCAACTTTTTCATCTACCTCTGTCTACACATGCTTTTGCACAGTTACAGGATTTATTTGTACTAATGCTTGATAGCCTGGCTCTGTCCAATGACCATGACATTTGGACGTATATTTGGGGATCGCCATTCTTCTCATCTTCCAAGGAATACAAGAAGCTCACTGGCTCTGCTCAGTTTCACGTGGCTAGGAAGACTTAGTGTGAACACAAACACAAGGCTTTCTTCTGGCTCCTCCTCAAAGATAGACTCAGCACTAGAGGCCTCCTCAAGCGAAATAACATGGAACTGCCATCTTATGACCGTGTCCATTGCCTGAATTCGATAGAAGAAACAAGAGATCGTCTCTTATTGCATTGCCAATTTGCTTAATCCTGCTGGCAGCTACTGAATGTTCAGATACCCCATCACCTAGAGCATTTCCATGTCTAGAATCCTTCCAAAGCCAATTGCGTCTGCCTTTTTTTATGAATGTGATCATTATCATGAGATGGTGCATTTGCCAAGAAATGATCTTATTTTCAAAGGAGTTCAGCCCTCTATTCAGAATACAAAGGCTCTCTTCAAGAAAGAAATGCTCCTAGTTGGACTGCGACCTAAACCAGAAAGTGATCTTTTCTTATTGATCAATGGGTAGAAACTGCTGCGTAATCACTTTAATTTTTCTTGTTTCTTTCTTTGTCTCTGAAACCTTGTACAAAATCCATACTTTTTTTACCAACCAGTAGGGGGTACCCCTTCTGTTCCATAAAAAAAAATCAGACACAAAATTTTCCAGTTTCTGAAATCTGATCTATTGAAAACTGCCATCTGAAGTTTGAATGATGTCAGCTCTTCCTGGAAAAAAATTGAAAAATTTAGACCTTCATCAATTGCCCGTAGCTATCCACCACTTTTGTGGCCCCATTTCTGACACCCGGTTACCAAACTGCAACGATGACAGAGTTTGGGAATGCTGACGATCTCATCCATGCTGCAAGCGCCGCAAACTCACTCCGCGAGGTTGCCGTCTTCTTCCTCGCTCGCCTTCTTCTACGTCGCGCTCTACCTGCTGGCTCTGGCGCAAGGCTTCCACAGGCCGTGCGTGGAGGCCCTCGGCGCGGACCAGTTCGCTCCCAGCGACGGCACCCCCAGTGCGGCCGCGTCCCGGAGCTCCTACTTCAACTGGTTCCATTTCTCCATATCGTGGGGCTACGCCGTCGCGACGGCGGGGCTGAGCTACGTCGAGGACAACGTCGGCTGGACCGTCGGGTTCGCCGCCTGCTGGGCCACGATGGCGTTGTACCTCGCCGTCTTCTTGCTTGGCACACGGACGTATCGTGCCGAAAACACCATCGGCGTCAGATCGTTCACTGAAACCGTCCGGTCGTGGGCGGCCAGGGTCTTCCGTCACAATGGCGCCACTGATGCCGAACGGTGAGTGAGACTCGCGTCGACTATTGCGGTCTCTTTGCAAGAATGTGAAGGCCCCATCATAAAGCGAGGTTCTTGGCTTGGCTGTGCAGGTTTCTAGCTCCAGAACGTGAGGGAGGCAAAGAACTCATTGCGAAGCTGCTCCCGATATGGCTGACGAGCCTAATCTTCGCCGCCATCTTCTCGCAAAACTACACCCTGTTCACCAAGCAGGGCAGCACGCTGGACCGGCGCATCGGTGTGATGCCGGGCCTCGTTGTGCCGCCGGCGGCGCTGCAGTGTCTGGTCAGCTTCACCTTCATCACCATGCTCCCTGTGTACGACCGCGTGCTGGTGCCCCTGGCGAGGCGCGTCACGGGGCACCACGCGGGAGTCACGGCGCTCCAGCGCATCGGTGCGGGCATGGCCGTGTCCGGCGTCGCCATGGCCGTCGCGGCGCTGGTGGAGGGCAGGCGGCTCCGCGTGGCCAGGGACGCGGGCCTGGTGGACCGGCCGGATGTGGCGTTGCCGATGAGCCTGTGGTGGGTGGCGCCGCAGTACGTCCTGGTCGGAGTTGCGGCCGTGCTGGCCGAGGTCGGGCTCGAGGAGTTCTTCTACGACCAGGTGCCCGACGCGATTCGCAGCGTCGGCCTCGCGCTGTCCCTGAGCGCCATGGGCGCAGGGAGTTACGCCAGCAGCATGCTCGTTTCGGCGATCGATTGGGCAACGAGGAACTGGGGCGCTCAGAGCTGGTTCTCCGATAACCTGAACCGAGCACACCTCGACTACTTTTACTGGCTCTTGGCGGGGCTTGCTGCTCTAGACGTGGCAGTGTTTTTGTATTTTGCAAGCAGATACATCTACAGAAACAAAGTGTAAGTACAGCGATGATCCTTGGACCTTTTTTTTTTGAACGGATGGCAAGAGTTTTAAAGATATTTATTATAGGAGAAAATATCTCTCCATCATAAATTACTTATTGTTTGACTTTTCTAAATACATTCATTTTGTTTATGCATCTAGATATATTATGTCTAGATACATGACAAAAATATATCAAAAAAGTCAAAACAACAAGTAATTTGGAATAGAGAGAATATAAAACAAAAATCGACAAAAAAATGAAAAAGCCACTATCGATGATCCTTGGACTTCGAAAGTCACAATGATTTGCTTGTACCGAAATTGTATACAAGGCGTGCTCGTCAGAAAAAGCGAACTGTATAGTTACAATGATTTGCTTCTGAAAAATTTGTACACACGCTCATGTATCCCATTTCGGGCCTGCCCGAGAGGAAATAAAGAATATTCGTTTGCGGATTCTACACATTTAGCTCTGTAAAATTTGCTCACACAAACTCTACCCGTACACCAGCTTTCAGAAATAGAGCGGCAAATCTTGAGATTAACAAGATCGGCACAGGCCTCACCATCAGTGTGGCATGTTGTCTGAGAGCAACTCCAAAATGTGGCATGTTGTAACACTTAAAAATACTGCATTGTTTAGATACAAGCACCCATAAAGTCGATGACTCGAATCTGAGTACTTAGTTTTACATTGGATCCGTCGACTTCGCTCATAGTGAATGAAGCTATATAAACTTTATCAAATTAGTTTCCTAAACAATCCTTATCAACGTCTTTTACCAGTGTTAAACTAAGGTGTGAATAACAAGTGCACCTATTTTAGTTAGTTAATGGGCTGATTTGCATCAAAATGAAACGTGAGAGATGAATGCCACACTTTTACAATCATTAAGGACGGATAACGGTGATCCTATATAGCTTTTGGCAGCTAGTTTATTATTTAGCTTTCAGTGTTTGAGATTCGTGTAATAATTCTCCTCCGTTGGATGCAACTCCTAATGACCTAACCCTAGCTCTCCAACATGCCCGCCGTCACGCTGCCGTTCCTGCGCCCGCCACCTCCGGCCACGGCGCTCCCTCCCACGGTCGCCCCCGGCCACCAGGCGAGATCCGTCGGCCGGGCCCCTGGGCGAGCCCCCAGTGAGGAAGACGACGAAAAAAATGTTGAATCTGGAATGTTGAATCTTGTTTCCATGTTGAATCTTGTTTGTTAAAATGTTGAAATAGTTATTAAAAATGTTGAATGTTGAATCAAATATTTCTAATGTTGAACTGAATTTTCCAAATGTTGAATTTAGTTGGGCCTATTAGAGCAACTCCAAGAGACTAGCTAAAATGACTTGGCTAGCTAAATTTTGGAAAAAATCTCAAAAACACTCTTCCAACAGACTAGCTATCTACCCAACTAGCTATCCTAACTAGCTAAATTCGTTGCCCCGCTAGCTATCTTTGACTAGTGGCTAGTGACTAGCTATCCTGATTTTCATGAGTATGGCAGGCGGGACCCACAGACGGTGGAGCATATAGAGAGTTCAGTTTAGAGAGCCTGTTGGATGTCAACAACTTTTTGCTAGCTATTTCATTTTACATACTAGCTAAATCAGGATTTTAACTAGTAATTTTTAAAGATGCTCTTGGAGTTGCTCTTAGGTAGGCCTGATGGGCTTTAAAACCATATTGTTTATCCAGCACACAGAAGCTATATAATGAACCCCGATGAATAATACATATTTTCCCTAAAGCTTCAACTATATTTGTCGTCCCAAATTGAGTTATCTTCTACGTTAAGGTCAGTCTCAGTGGAAAGTGTCGTCGCACAGTTACCAAGACTGGAAATTTGAAACTATGTCAGCAGAGTGTCATGGTGATCACACTTCTTTGTCATGCCACGATACTCTCCCTCTTCTTTTCTTATAAATTTGCTGATGTGATATGATATTTATTACTCATGACACTCTTACAGTCTTATGACATCCACGGAGAATGACCTAATCACCGTCCTTTGTTGAAATAAAATAGTAAGAGGAAGTTAGTGCTGTGTTAAACAAATCAACACGTGGTTGCGTGTCAATTACCACGCAAACACCAACGCCAAACAATTAGCAGTAAACATTACATGCCTGATGACAATGTGCCAACAAATTTAATGTCGACACTTTCTTATCTACTCGTAACATATGACTCGGAGTCACGGTCAAGTAAACAATCTAGGCACATCGAGGCTGCTGAGCAGTGAGCACGCCACAAGCCCACACCAGGGACGGCCTCATGAACATCGATGACTTGCTTCCTCGCCATTTGGCACGAGCTGAGCTGCCGCCGGAGCTATTTTTCCAGCCGCCGACGGTAACACTTCCGCCCGAGGTGCAGCGATGGAGTCGGGCGAGCTTGTACACGGACCCGGGCCGTCCGTCGGCTCCAGGCACGCCGACGGGCGCGGCGCTTCCTCGTTAATCTCTCGTCTCTCGAACATCTTTTCTCAGATTGTCACGAAGCTAACTGGTTCGGCAGCGGCGTTACCATTGCAGCGATCTCGTCCTTGGAGCTTGTCGGGTTCTGCGGCGTGCAGAGCAACTTGATCTTGTACCTGACCCGCCACCTCGGCATGTCACGCGTGGACAGGTACTGAGATGGTGCTGCCGCTCGCCGGCGCGACTGCCGCCGACTCTCACGGGCTCGGGCGGTATCGGGCTGTCTTGATCGCCGGCGTGCTCTATCTTCTGGTTAGTACTAGTAATTACTTGGGACCACTGACCACAGCCGTGCTCCTGAATCGCTCGAATGTTTGACATGGCACCCTGTTACCAAACTGCAACCGTGACAGAGCTTGGGAATGCTGACGATCTCATCCACGCTGCGAGCCCCGGAACCTCACGAGTCGAGCTCGCCGTCCTTCGCCCAGCTCGCCTTCTTCTACGTCACGCTCTACCTGTTGGCGGTGGCGCGAGGTTTCCACAGGCTTTTGCGCTGAGGTTCTCGGCGCTGACCAGTTCGCGCCGAGCGACGGCGAAGACCCCACCTCCCGCGCGTCCCGGGGCTCCTATTTCAACTGGTTCCACTTCTCCATCTCGTGTGGTTACGGCATCGCGACAACCGGGCTTACCTACGTCGAGGACAACGTCAGCTGGACCGCCGGGTTCGGCGCTTGCTGGGCCACGATGGTGCTGTACATCGCCGTCTTCTTGCTTGGCACGCCCACGTACCGTGCGGAGCGACCCGTCGATGGCATCCGGCTTGCCGAGATCGTGCGGGCGTGGGCGGTGAGGGTGTTCCGACGCAAGAACGCCGCTGACACTGAACGGTGAGCGGAGCAGGCGGAACTTCTGCGTTCTCTTGTCGAGACTCCGAGAGGTCTCGTCGACTCGTCGAGTCGTCGTTATGGAGATTTTTTTCAGGCTTCTAACAGGTGAACCTGAGGACGGTAAAGGAAAAGGACTCGTCGTCAAACTTCTGCCAATATGGGTGACGAGCCTGATCTTCGCGGCCATCACTGCTCAGGTCTCCACCCTGTTCACCAAGCAGGGCTGCACGCTGGACCGGCGCCTCGACATGGGCACGGGCCTCGTGGTGCCGCCCGCCGCGCTGCAGTTCTTCCTCAGCGTCACCATGATCGCCACGCTCCCGGTCTACGACCGCCTGTTCGTGCCCCTCGTGAGGCGCACCACGCGGGCCTCACGACGCCGGGATGGCCACCGCCGGCGCCGCCATGGTCGTCGCGGCGCTGGTTGAAGCCAGGCGGATCCGTGTTGCCAAGGAAGCGGGTCTGGTGGACAAGCCGGACGCGGTGTTGCCGATGAGCCTTTGGTGGATGTTGCCTCAGTACGTGCTGATCGGTGTCTCCGACGTGCTGGCGGAGATCGGGCTCCAGGAGTTCTTCTACGACCAGATGCCTGTCAGCCGGATTGGCTCCGGCCAAGAGCAAACAGCTAGAGAACTCAAGGTGGAAGAACAGAGGATTTTGTGCCGCAACAGCGCAGCGTTTTTGAGACTCTATTGAAATTTATATACACAGATTACAACTGAAAGAAAGCAAGGAGTGGCGTGGTGCCCTCCTGGATGCGCGGCCACGATCTCCTACCAGCATGCGCCATCCCACACGCGAGTTCATGCCGCGCCATCCGGACTCCGTCGCCACGATATGGGCGACGTGCTAGGACGCGCTCTGCTCCAGGGAAGCCGGGACAGAGCTCAAGTCTAACAAACTCGCAACTGAAAAAGAAAAACGGGAACTAAAAGATACAGAACACAAGTTTAACTGGCTAACATTTCACCCCCCTAAACTTGATGTTCACCAACGATCCTTCCGACTCCAAGCAGAATGCGCAGCTCGTAGAACTTGTCGCGCCCAAGTGGCTTCGTCAGGATGTCGGCCAGCTGCTTGAGGGCAATCGCAGATTGGCTGTCCATCTTCAGCCTGAAAGTCTTGCGCTGCTCACACTTCAACTCAGAGAGCAGCTGTGAAAGCCAAAGCCCTTGACATGTTGCCGTAGATCCTGCAATGTACTCTGCTTCACATGTTGAAAGTGCAACCACTTTTTGCTTCTGTGATTGCCAGCTGACTGCACATGATCCAAAAAAGAACAGAACTCCTGTGGTGCTCTTCCTGGTATCAATGTCGCCTCCCATGTCAGCATCACTGAACCCCAGCAATCTTGCTTCAGCTTCACCCCTTCTGTAGTGAACACCAAAGTCAATTGTCCCTGCAATGTACCTGAGGATCCTCTTCACAGCAGCCAAGTGTTCAGTGGTTGGAGCCTCCATGAACCTGCTGACATACCCCACAGAGAAGGCGATGTCAGGTCTTGTGTGCACAAGATACCTCAAGGAGCCGACGATGCTGCGGTACTCTGTTGCGTCTACTGGAGGGGCGCTGCTGATCTTGCTGAGCTTCAGCCTGGGCTCCATAGGCGTGTGGCACGGGTTGCAGCCGCCCATGCCCGCCTTGTCAAGCACCTTGCGTGCGTACGCCGCCTGGGAGAGGCAGATCCCGTCGCCTCTCTGAAGCACCTCGATGCCCAGGTAGAAGCTGAGCAACCCAAGGTCACTCATCTCAAACTGGGCCTGCATGTCGAGCTTGAAGTTGGCGATCTCCGTGGTGTCGTTGCCGGTGATGATGAGATCGTCGACGTAGACGCCCACCAGCAGACGCGAGGAGCCGTGCCCCCGCGTGTACACAGCGTGCTCGGAGTCGCTGTTGACGAAGCCGAGAGCGCGCAGAGTCTCGTCCAGCTTGGCGTTCCAGGCTCGCGGCGCTTGCTTGAGCCCATACAGGGCCTTGACAAGCCGCAGCACCTTGTGTTCTTGCCCGTCGATGATGAAGCCTTGTGGTTGCCGCACGTACACCTCCTCCTGCAGCTCGCCGTTCAGGAACGCGGACTTGACGTCCATGTGGTGAACCTCCCATCCCTCCTGAGCTGCAAGCGCCAGCAGCAGCCGCACGGATTCAATCCGAGCCACTGGCGCAAACACTTCCTCGTAGTCCACTCCTTGCTGCTGCACATAGCCCTTGGCGACGAGCCTCGCCTTGTACTTGATGATCTCCCCGGCGCTATTCTTCTTCAGCTTGAACACCCATTTGAGACCAATCGGGCGATGGCCGGCGGGAAGGTCCTCCAGGCGCCATGTACCGTTGCTGAGGATGGAATCCATCTCCTCCTTCATCGCCTTGCGCCAAAGCTCGTGCTGTACAGCCTCTGCGAAAGAGACTGGCTCCTCTGCTAGCAGGTGCAGCTCGGCGTCGAACTCCCTGGTGATCGGACCCGGCGGCGTAGCCGGCCCGAGCACATTGTCGATGGCGCGGAAGCGGGGCGTGACGTCGTTGTCGGAGTCGAGGTACTCGAAAGCGTTCGGTGGAGGAGACACGAACACTAGAGACGTCGATGTCGCTGGTGCTGGTAGAGCAGAGGCGCTGCCGCCGCCGCTGGGCAGTGGGCTTGGCGTTCCCACTTCCCCGGCTGCGGCTTCCTCGGCGTAGTCGATGACGAGATCCGCCACGCGTTCCACCTTGTCGTCGTTCAGCTTGCTCCAATCCCAGCTCACATCTTCCTGGAACACGGCGTCGCGGGACACATGCACGCGCCCCTCCGCCGGGTCGTAGAAGCGCCAGGCCTTGGCGCCTCGCTCGTACCCAATGAACACCATGGGCGTGCTTCTGTCGTCAAGCTTCTTCAGATGAGGGCGCGCTGTCTTCACATGTGCAACGCAGCCGAAAGTGCGCAGGAACTCGACGTTGGGCTTGTGGCCGCGCCAAGCCTCAAACGGCGTCTTGCCCGTCACACTCTTCGTGGGCGCCCGGTTCAGGAGAAAGACCGCTGTTGCGACAGCCTCTCCCCAGAACGCCGCGGGCACCCCTCTGGCCTTCAGCAGACTTCTCGCCATGGTCACCACGGACTGGTTCCTCCTTTCCACGACGCCGTTCTGCTGCGGCGTGTATGGAGCAGAGTGTTGTCGCTTGATGCCGTGCTTGGAGCAGTGTTCCTCGAACGCGACGGAGGTGAACTCACCCCCGTGATCAGTGCGCAGCACGCGCAGGCGTCGACCGGTTTCCACCTCCACGCGAGCCTGGAAGCGTTGGATCGCTTCCAGCATGTCTCCCTTGTTCGAGAGCAGGGACAGCCACATGAAGCGGCTGTGATCATCGACGAGAAGGAGGAAATACGATTTCCCTCCTGGAGTCGCTAGCGAGATGGGCCCGCAGAGGTCGCCATGGACGAGATCGAGGATGCCATCGGCCCGGCGCTTCGCCTGCATCGGAAAAGGCTTCCGCTTGAGCTTGGTGGCAACGCAGTCGGTGCAGAGTTGGTGTACGTGCTCCACGAGTGGCATCCCATCCACCATCTTCTCCTTGCTAAGCTTCCGGAGAGCGTCGAAATGGAGGTGGCCGTAGCGCTCATGCCAGAGCCACGGCCCGTCGTCGCGGTGCGCCGTCAGGCAGTGCGGCCGGGCGATGCTGACGCGCAGGGTGTACAGGCGGTTGGCTGAGCGCTGCACCTTAACGATGAGCCTGTCCCTCTCGTCTCGGACGCGGAGGAGGCCGTGCTTGATGCGGACGTCGCATCCCCCTTCGTCGAGCTGGTCGAGGCTCACGATGTTGGTGGTGAGCCTCGGGATGAAGTACACCCCCGTGATGGGGATGTGCTCGCCGGTCTTGGCCTGCAGAATCACCGTCCCGGCACCCTCGATCGGCACCACGGAGCTGTCCCCGAACTTGACGACGCCGCGGATGTGGGTGTCGAGGTTGTGGAACGCCGAGCGGCACCCGGACATATGGTTGGTGGCGCCGGTGTCCAGGTGCCACAGGGACTCATCGCGGTCATCTTCGCCGGCATCAAGTTGCGCGAACACCTTCGCCTCGACGATCTGCAACGGGCGGCGGGCGGCGGCGACCTGCGAGGAGGCGATTTGCTGCGGGGCGCCGATGCGTTTTGGGACTTCTGGGGTCAACGCCGCCGAAGCCAGCAACAGGGTGGGTTCGTCATCCTGTTCTTCCGCTTGGGCCAAATGGGCCTCGTCTCTTTTCCTGGACCTGCACTCTTTGGCCCAATGGCCTTTTTTCCCACAGTAGCGACACTTATCAGTTTTCTTTGGTCGGCCCACACCTTCACCTGCAGAGGAGTCTGCAGTGCGTGCGCCGCCGTTGACTCGCCCACGCGCTCCACCGGCGCACCTGTTTCCGCCACCACCGCCGCCGGAGCCTCCGGGGCCGCTGGAGCTGCTGGAGCTCCCCTTCTCGCCCGTCCCTCCGCCGATCTTCAGCTTCGCCATCCACTCCTCCTGCGTGAGGAGGAGTCGCCCTTGGCTGTCGACGATGGGCGCCGGCTTGCGGCGCCGTTGCTCGACAGCGCGGAGTCTGCCAGTGACCTCCTCGACCGAGACGGTGTTGAGGTCGAGGAGGGTCTCGATCGCGACGGCGACTTGTTCCAGGTGCTCGGGGACGACGTCGAGCATCTTGCGCACGATCACGGCGTCCGAGACATCGTCGCCGAGCGTGCGAAGGTTGTTGGCGAGGCCGGTGATGCACACGGAGAAATCCTCGGCGGACTCCCCCTCCTTCCAGGTCAGTGCGGCGAACTCACGCCGGAGCTACTGCGCCTTGCTCTCGCGCACGCGCTCGATGCCGACGCGGATGGTCTTGACGGCGTCCCACGCAGCTCGCGCCGAGCGCTTGCCGCGGAGGGTGGGCAGCATCTCCGACGGGACGGAGCGCAGAATCGCCGCCAGTGCGAGGCGGTCGTCGCGGTACTCCACCTCCTCATCCGGGTACGGATCGACGGCGTACCAGACGCCCGCGGCCTCTATGTTGACCTGCATCAGCATCGCCCACTCGTCGTAATTGGTGCGCGTGAGCGTCGGATACTGGATGGTGGCGTTGGCTTCCTTGATCGTCCGCCTGACGATGATCTTCGGTCCGCCGCGGCCTCGGGTGGGCTCAGGCGAGAGCGACAGGCGGCGACGGCGCGGCGGCGTGTGCGAGTGGCCGCCGTGCGGCTCGGAACGGCGCGACATCAGGTCCCCTTCTTGATCTTAGCTCTGGTGCCAAATGTCAGCCGGATTGGCTCCGGCCAAGAGCAAACAGCTAGAGAACTCAAGGTGGAAGAACAGAGGATTTTGTGCCGCAACAGCGCAGCGTTTTTTAGACTCTATTGAAATTTATATACACAGATTACAACTGAAAGAAAGCAAGGAGTGGTGTGGTGCCCTCCTGGATGCGCGGCCACGATCTCCTACCAGCGTGCGCCATCCCGCATGCGAGTTCGTGCCGCGCCATCCGGACTCCGTCGCCACGATGTGGGCGACGTGCTAGGACGCGCTCTGCTCCAGGGAAGCCGGGACAGAGCTCAAGTCTAACAAACTTGCAACTGAAAAAGAAAAACGGGAACTAAAAGATACAGAACACAAGTTTAACTGGCTAACAATGCCCGACGCTTTCCGCAGCATCGGGCTCGCGCTGTGCATCAGTGCATGAGCATCTTTGGCGTGGGGGACTATGTCAGCGGCATGCTTGTAACACCCGTTGACTCGGTCTATGGACAGCAGGGCTCACCTGTAAGGTTAGGGGAGAGAAGGCATATAGGCTAGCCAACAAGAACACAGAGGCATCGAACAATTGAATCAGAAGTCAGATCGGGCTTCGTCCCTTCCCTCGGCAGCGGCGGTAGTGGCGACCTTCTCAAGTGTCTGCATTCTCGCCGGTGGCCCCGAGAGCATCCACCGGTGAGTATTTGGCCATCTACCTCACGTCCCGATCTTCACCACCGGCGGCCTCGAGGCGGGTCGTGACAATGCTTTTTTTTAGAAATAGGATTAAAACCCGGCTTCTACATTCTGTGGAGAATGTATACGGCCAACATACAAACCAACAGATACAAAGGCAGTACTCAAACTGCAGCCATAGACATGGCCCTCACACGTTCGATAGACACACCAACACAACTCTGAAAATAAGATGAAAAGATGCCACCACTGGTGCCTAACACACTAGTACAACCAATGGTCGTGACAATGCTGTGTCCATGATCGAGGAGCAAGGGAGAGAGCTTGTTCTCCGACAACCTCAATCGAGCGCACCTCGACTACTTCTACTGGTTGCTGGTTGGGCTCGCGGTTTTGGATCAGAGGTGGCCGTGTTCTTGCATTTCGCAACCAATACGTCTAGCAAAGATGAACTGTGATCTTTGAATTACTGATGATTCTCTACTTTCAACTTCAATTACTGATTTTCTTCATTTTTCAGATTTTGCAGCTTTTCACCTCTCCTTTTTTTTTCAAATCTGAATTCTTGTTGTGCCTACAGCATTGAGGTCTTATATGGTGCACAATACTACACAACGATAGTATGGTAGTATAACCAGTTTTTTTGCTATGGGTAAAATGGTAATTTCCTCGAAATATAAAATAGTAATTTGCTCGAAATGTATTAACAAGCGTGCATAAAAATTTTCATATGTTTGATTTCATATATAACAACAATACTATTCTTCATAGTTCCAATCATACTCTTATACTACCCATACTACCTATGAATATTACCCATACTACCGTTAAAAAACCGACAGTGTAGAATTAATTTCAACCGTCAGATCCTTCAAAATAGCTCATTTTTTATTGCATGCGAGTCCTTTTCAAATGGTAATATAAGATAGTCTTATGCACCGTAAAAAACCTCACAGCCCTAAACCCAAATGAAGGTGCGCGAACCCCACAAACATGGCTGATTTTCCCAAGCATACACCGATTATAATCCTTTTTCGCCCAACCCGCCTCTTGAACTTGAAGCCCACTTGCGCCGCGCTTTTGTCGGGGTCTTCCTGAACAACGGTGAAGGGGCATCGCAACTTTTCCCCTCGCGAAAGAAAGCCACCAAGGCGACTCCACCGCCGCAACCACCGCTACGGCCCCCGCTCCCTCGCCTCCGGCCACGCTGCCGGTGGTGACGAGGAGCGGGGGTCCGTCTCTTCAACAGATCTACTGTCTTTGTAGGGTTTTATTCGAGTCCATCTAGGTCTAGGGTTTGCTCGCCGTCGATGCTCGGCAGTGGAGTTAGGTTTTGCCGGAGGAGCGCGGCTCCTTTGCGGCTTGCTTTTCCTGGCAACGCCGGCGATGCGGAAGCGACGACAGCGCAGCGGAATAATTTCTCCCAGCTTCTTCCGTTCTCCGATGGCGATCTACTCTCACGTCAACGAAGGCTGGGGAGACCTATCCAGGAGTCGAGGGCCGGCGCATCGTCGTCTTCTTTAGGTGATGATGTTGTCGGCCCTGTTAATCTCGAGGAAGATGATCTTTGGTGAAAATCTGAGCTTTATTCGGGTTGCCCGCGTTGGAATCGAAGGATGCATTGTGGGTACCGGAGTTGGCCGATGCACTCATGCACTTGGGAGGCGGTGTACTCGACTGATTCGCCTAGAAGTAAGCCCTCCTCTGCGGCCTACACCTTGTGGAGATTGGCTCTGGTGCTCGGCGACGATTGGGAAGCGGCTTCAGCAGCGGTGACGAACAGATCTCTGAAAACTTTGAGGAAGATGAACAAGAGTTTTGGTCTTCTTTGTAATTTTCCTTTTCTTTGGAATCCTGTTTATAAAAAGACCGATGTAATGCGCTAAGGTCAATGGATTTTCCTTAAAAAAAAACATACACCGATTGTATACTAATTCGTTTTTATTGATTTTGCAGGTTTTTTCGTTGCGGTGGACTGGTGCTTGTTACTTTATCGGTTGTGTTCACACAAAACTTCGCCACAACCAAAATGACATGAACTACAGCCTGGCAGATGTTAGTATTTGGACCATTGCTAGGTGTCTTCTTCATATATTATGGCTTAGCGGTCTTTTGGCCAGACGCGACATGCTACATCTATCGATTAGTACCAGGTGATACTCCGCGTATTGCTGTCGGAATTTTTAAACAAAATTTTAATGTGCAATGTAAAAGTAGGAACGTTAAAGTGATTGTCTGACATCATTCTTTTGTAAATAATATTATATATGAAAGCATGACAATTTTGTTAAGAGAGAACCATTCTAAATTATTATCCTACATTTTTTCTACTACGAGAATTTTGTGGCATGTTACTCTCAAAGATATGATATTAACCACAGAAAATCGGTTGAAGACATAAATATACGATCTAGTGGATGTTGACATGGCGTATAGTGGATGGTGACGTGAAATGCTTGCATGTTGAGAAAAATCTATCCATGACTTGCAGTGGGTTCCATCTATTTTATATGATTACTCTTTTTTACTGGGCAATTTATGTTATATCATCTTAAATAAAAATAAGACAACAATTGTACTGCATAAGGCAGACAGAAAATTACTATGAAATGTCTTTTTTCGTGTGAACATAGTTCAACTTTACTATTCCCTCCGTCCCAAATTACTAGTCGTTTTGATTTTTTCCAACTACATTTCTGTTGTCATGCACCCAAATATATACTTATAATGAAACCAAAACAACTAGTAATTTAGAACGGAAGGAGTATGTGATATTTACATTTGGGGAGAAGCATGATAAATAGTCATTCATTCTCACTGTTCAAAACGAGAATAGACATTTACTGCAAGGCAATTTAGGTTCAACATTATCACGAGAATGACCAATTTCTGCAATCTAGCATCAGCTAATCTTTGAAGTATGTGTGTAGCAGCGAATTGTGGGTGATCTACTTGCACTTTTGCTGAAAACAATAATTTGTACCTGACAATCTCATAATATTCTTTTACATTATCAGACATCTTGCACTCCTTGTCAACTTCATCAGTTAGTTGATATAAGACCTGGTTTGAGATCTGAAAACAGAATTGAGATCTTAAATATTATAGAGCAAATAAGACACCAAATATACATAAAATGTATTATGTCATTATGTGTGTACTAAATTCTGTGTACTAGAGGGTGTGTTAACATTTTGGTGTGAAAAAATGCATTGTTAATACAAAATCTGCAAAAAGACTACATAGTGTCATATTAACTCTGCATAAATTTTATGAACAAATAATTTAAAGTCCAAGATGACAATTGACATGTATCTAAAACATGGTCTGATTATCAAACAAGGAAGTTAAGTTACTGTCCTTATGAAACTGCATACTAGGCCATCTTCAATAATACTCGAGGTAGGTTCTATAGAATCATTGTTAGAAAAAACAGACTTAAGGCCTAGGAGGTTCCTATAGGGTTTGTAGTTGGTTTGAGAGCTGAATTTGAAATGGAATTTCAAATTCAACTTCAACCAAATTCCTTAGAGGTTCACACAACAATCATGTGTAGGACATATGGTCATGTTAATCCATGGTTTATTGTAGAATAGTTTTGGTGAAAAATAAAAGTTTATTTTAATTAAAGAAAAATTCAACAAATGTAATTTAGATGCTTGGGATGTTACAAATGCTAAGTGTCCTTGAGGGGGGGGGGAGTGCATAGGTGGAGTTGAGATCTTTGTTGTGCTAAAAGCCGGAATCTCATCAAGGTCTTTTTATGCATCATGCATTGGATTCTTTTATGTTTATTTGATCTGGCGGAACTTGTTGATTTGCTTCTCATTCTTCTTCTTCAAAGATCCCTAAAGTAGTTTTCTTAAGTATGCTGACGAAAATAAATACAAGGGGAATTATATAAATAGTGCAATGTGATTATGTTGAGAATATAAAAGTAGATCAAAAGTACATAGGGTTAATTAGATCTGTGCCATTATAATTTTCACATTTTTGAAAAACACCATTACTATTCAATATGTCAGTGCCATTACAATTTCGCACTTGTTTGAAGAATGCCATTATGTACGCCCGACACCGTTCGTGGCCCACCTGCAGGTGTATTGTAAGGGGTCATATATTCGTATGGACAAGATTGCCCTTGCTCATTCCATCTCTCATTTCACTGATGTGCGGGACCCACGTGTCAGGGTCTTCTTCAACCATTGAGGGATCTGCCACACATCACCGGGAGTGGATCGCGTCGGCGCTCCAGCAAGCATCCGCACGCTCACCAGGGAGGTCGCCCCGCGCCGGCTCTCCCGCATGCAGTCAGCTCGCCGTGGAGGTCACCCAGGCCGTCGTTCGCATTCTTGCCTACTCTCCACTGCTGCTCTCCGCGCCACTGGATCTCGCTGCCACCGCGCAAGGGATCCGGCGGGCAGGACGACATCTACCTCTCCGCCCTCCCGACGGCGGCGCCTCCCTCTTCGAGCCCCGGGGGCGCGGCCCCCTCATCTCGGATCCGGCGCCGACGCAGCTTGGGAGGAGAGTGGCGGGAACGACGAGATGGTCCGCTCACGTCGCCACCTCCCCAGCTTGGCGGTGCCGGCACCCGTGCTGGACAACGACGACATTCTATCCGAGATCCTCCGGCGCCTCCCGCCGCTGCCGTCCTCCCTCCCTTGCGCCTCGCTCGTTTGCAAGCGGTGGCGCCGCCTCATCTCGGACCACATTTTCTCCGCCGCTTCAGCGAGCACCACCGCGAGCCGCCCCTCCTCGACTTCTTCTCCCAGGACAAGGACCACAACATGGGCAATCTTGTCCATACAAATATACGACCCCCTCCAATACGCCTGCAGGTGGGCCATGGACGGCGTCGGGCGTACATAATGGCATTCTTCAAACAAGTGCGAAATTGTAATGGCACTGGAATAGTAAGTTGAATAGTAATGGCATTCTTCAAAAACATGAAAATTATAATGGCATAGATCTAATTAACCCAAGTACATAATATCGAAGATGACTTTTTCGATATGTCATATATTTTGGAGATTCGGAGTCTATTCGGCATATCTTTTGTTGATTTGGCAGGCATATTTGTTGTGAGATAAAAAATATTGTGTGTAGAGTGGTATGACAGATTTGTTGTGAAAGAAAAATACTGCAGAAGAATCCGAAATAAAACAAGATGAGAAAGTCATCAGCCCTGGCGCTCAGCAACATTGGCCATGGATCAAATGTGCATGCAACGCTGCTGGGCTGATTGGCTAGACTCATGTATTGTGTATGCGATGAAAAACCTTTTGTCACCTCTTGCATGCGGAAGAAGGTCTACATACACACAATGAAGAACGAATTGATTACATCACCTGCATGCAAAGAAAGTTTCTATCTAAAAGATCTCTAAATCTTAAACCGTGCACCTAAATTTAATTCCGATTCCACCAACAAATTTCTTTATCAAGATCTTCAAAATAATACCCCACTTGACTATGTTTCGATGAAATATTTTAAAAATGTTTTTATAACACTCAATATTTATTTTTATTGTAGCGAACAAATGCTTGAATAGCTAGAACAAATCTACTTGTTCGCCCTCCATATATATTTGTCAGCCTTTGTAAATATTTGTTCGAGTCTTTATTTGTTTGGACTCTGTGAATATTTGTTCCTCATATGTCTATATTTTGTTTCCTCTGTATATATTTGTTCGCCCTTAGTAAATATTTTTTCTCACTCAGATAATATTTGTTCGGTGGGTTTTTTTTAATTTGTTCCATGCATATGTCTTGATCTGTGTATATAATTTGTTCAGTAGGTATCATTATTATTCTACAAGTATGCATATTTGTTCCAACAGTTCATATAATTCGTTTGGTAAGTACAAATATTTTATCATGTGAGTTTGTAAATTTTTTTCTGCATACGTTGCAAAGAAAATATACAACCTTGATTAAAAACTACGAATAAAAAAGTTCATCAAAATATAGTAAAGTAGGATCTTGTTGTGAAGTTTTTGTTGTCAGAAATCCAATTGTGCAATCAAAATTTAATTTTCATGTTCGGTAAAAGATTTATAGCTTTTTTAAGTTTAAAATGGGATTTTGCATGTGGATGACATCAGTTATTTTGTCTTTCTTTGCATGCATGTACCAGATCAATGCGAAAAAACACTTTTGTTGAAATTAATTTATTAGCTACTTCCACTACTTTCATACGCATCGCGGAAGAAACAATTTTGTCGAGATGAATTTATCAGCTACTTCCACTATGTTCATATGCATCTAAAGATAGAATGCGACAAGCGCACATCTATCACCTTCTTATGATATATAATCACATCCATACAGACCGGTTTACTACTACTTCCTACAGAGTCAACCACCGACTAGCTATGGTTGCGCTCGCGGCGCCTGCTGAAGAGGTGGAGTCGCACTCATCTTTATTTTCGACTTGAGGCTGTTCCACAGCGCCCTCCTTTTCGGTTTCAGGCTTTCCTAGAATGTCTTGATGCTTTCACCCAACCTACTAGTGTATCAAAGATTATGAGATCACCAATATCCAAATGAAAAGTATGACGGTTGCAATGAGAACATTAATGCCAACTCCCCAACCGTAGCCAATGGGCTCTGAAAGAGCGGTGATGAGCAGAACCACTGACACGGTAGATGTTGCCCGTGCCAGGTTAGCAGCAAGAATTCTAATCCAGTTGATTCCAATTGCAGTTGTCAGTGACATCATTCTAATTCCAGCCACTCCAATAGCTGCCAACATGAATATGGTAAGAGCAAGCAGATCACCAGCCTTCCAATTTTTCAATGCATTCCCGAAAGGACCTAGATGTTGTCTAGGGGGTCAATAAGCGAGATGACCAATTTATTAATTGTCAAATATTGTTTTGCTCGAGTATTAATGTAAATATTGCTTTGCTATTTCACTACTAATTCGTGATGACCTCTAACTAAATCTTTTTCCTTAGAGGTATTTCAACTAGGAGTCAAATCATATCAACCTAGTCGTCTAGATAATATTCAATACTTTCCAGATGATGAGGTTCGGGGATTGAAAGTACATCTAAGCCTTAAGTGGATTTTGGTGAATTGTATGACAAAGTGATTAAAAGACTAACTTGATTACTAAAGATTGTGAGCATGTTTTAATTATGTTTTTCATGATGTAATATTGGTTCACACAATTGGATGAATAAATATGGCTCCCATAAATGAAAGGAAGCAAGTGAGTGATCTCATCTTGCAAATGTTTATCAATGGTTAAATCAAAGATTATATCAGGGTATGTTTCAATAATGATCGACAAGGTCTCCAAATCATCTGATATCTCGACTACAAATTAAAGAGGGTCATATATATAAAGGGAAATGATAATTTTCACTAAAGGTTGTTGCAAGATTTCATATGGATATTATAAAAGGACATGAAGATATTTCTATGTTGATGGTCCTATAATTGGAAGCTTGCAACACATGGATATTCATTGTCAATCTAGAACAAGCATTTAAAGTGATCAAATGATGTGTCAACTTTGATGAAGCACAACTAAACTCAATGTGGCAAGGGTAAGTGATGAAGAGACCAATCGAGATGACTGGAGCGAGGCACTAAGCAAGCTTTGGCTAAGCGTGACTGCCATGTGCGATTTGCTAAGGTGAAGTAACTAGTATCCGTGGGGTTTCGAAGTATCATATCCAAGCCTTACCGAGGGAAGCAATGCAACTCGTCTACATATTATGATTGTCAATTTGGAGCGGCTTAAAAATTCAAATGTATAGTCTTATGTTCGATGGAAGAATCTTAAGTCACTAGCTCAAGTATGGACGTGCTCAACATAAAAGCAATGTTGGAAGCCCTCAAGCAAAATTTGTTCAAATATGGCAAGTTTGAAGAATTACAAGCTCAAGAGGTTGATATAGTCTTTTATTTAATCTTGAGTATAGGAATGTTGTACTATCAAGAGGGATGCAACATTAGCTTAATGACCAAGTCAAAAGTGCTCTTAAAAAACCTTTGTGAGAATTAGCATTGAGAGCCTTAGAATGTGCTAATAGTCCCATCTAACCTAATCTAAGCCACTTCATCTTTATGGTGAAGTGTTGGAAAGAAAGCAAGGGTTTTGGGGCTAACTCTTCCCAGGCCGGTCTGATCGGTCAAGGGGACCGGTCTAACCGGTCACCCCGGGCCAACGACTAGTTTTTCATCGGTTTGGCTGGTGGACCCAGAGTGCCAATGAGTAGTTTTCTTGGTGAAGGTCCTTGATTGGTTTTGGTAATTGAGTGACAACTTAGGTGGACTAATATGTGTTTAAGTGAAATAAATAGGTGACTAGTCCACATGTAATTATGTGATGAAGAAGCTCATTGCATATGAGACATGACATGGAGTCATGTGTCGCATGATGATATGAAGTGGATCATATCATTTATTTGTGATGATGGTGGTGCATGTGTTGCATCAACATTGAAGATGGAATGGAATGCGCAAAGCAAAGGTATAATCAATAGGCATTTCATTTTACTGGTCATATGTGTGTAGAGAAGTTTATGACCAGATTTAGGATAGATGGCCATACTATCAAGAGGGGCAAACTTATTTGCATATCAGTCATATAGTGCCACTTGAGCGATCTAACATTGTGATGTTGCTAGGTTCAAGTGGCGTGGTGAAGAGAGTGAAAAACCCTTTGAAAAATGTTTGTGAAAATGCTAACTTACTCACACTTAAGGTGATACACTTGTGGGGTTGGCACATTTGCAAAGGGGTTGAATAATTGGTTGATGGACACGGTTTGTGGTGGATCGTGGTTTGCAATTCCGTTTTGATCCAAAGTGTTTTGGGTCAAGAATTCAGTTGGGATGGGTAGTCCTCTGAATGAGCTTTCCATAGAGTCCAATATCACCTAATTTGGACATCAGAGCTAAAAGTTATACTGTTTTACCGAGCCGCAGTTGTGCTGAAAAAGGACCGGTGGACAGTCCGCCTCTAAAAGGGCAGATGGTCCGCGGGTGGCGAATAGTCTGCCACCGGGAGGCGGACAGTCCACAGACAAACTTTTAGAAGGGTGGACGGTTTTGGCGGACTGTTTAGACAGAAGCGTTTCTGAGCATTTGAGGCATCTTTTATAAGGCAGGCGGTTTGCCATTGAAAAAGTTTTTTGGTGTGAGGTTTTCCATTGGAATCCTAATGAGGCGGACAGTCCGAGCTTTGTGCGGTGAATAGACTGCCACCTCTGTTATGATCTCCTTCGAAGCATGTTCTTTGAAAATATAGTCATTGGGGCTCTATGGCGGACCGTCTGGGCTTGTAAGGGCAGATAGTCCACCGAAACAGCGTGTTTCGGGCTGCTTGAAGGTAACAGCTAGTTTTGCCTCTCCCTTTATATATATAGAAGGGGTGGCTAACCATTTGAGGTGTTGAGCACCTTGGGGATGTGTTGCCCGGTTGTGCTTGGCTTGGGAGCCCTCTAACTCACTTGTGCTTGCAAGATTGCGAATTGATTGTGAGTGAGTGTGAGTCTAGTGTGTTGCTTTGTGAGATTGCATCGAGTGGCACCAGGTGATCATGTTGCAAGCTGGTGTGCTTATTACTCTTGTAGGTTGCCACCTCCTAGACAGCTTTGTGGATTGTGGCTCCATTGAAGCACACAAGGAGATTGTGTGTAGCTCTGGAGAAGGCTTTGTGAGGGGGATTGTGCTCACCCCGCGACGACCGCAAAGAGCAACTTTAGTGGAGCGTGTCATTGAGTTACCGCACTTGCGAGTGATGTCTTGGTGTGCCCGGAGTGGCCAGCGGCTTGAAATCCTCGCCCGAGAACCATCGAAGTGTCGGTCGACACAACGAGGACTAGCTTGGTGGCAACCAAGTGAACATCAAGATAAAAATCATTGTGTCAACCTTGTCATCATCTCTTCTCGGTGGTTTTCATTTCTTGATCACAAGCACTGTATTTACATCCTTACATATCATTGCGCTTGTGAAGTTACTCTTGTAATTAGAAGCTTGTGTAGCTCTTTAGTTATCTTCTTGCTTGTGTAGCTAGAAGTACTCCCTTTGTGCAACTAATTTGATTTGTGTAGTTGATCTTGTAATTAGATGCTTGTGTACCTAGAAGTAGTGAGTGACTAATTAGTTTGTGTAGCTTAATTAGTCTATTTGCTTAGTTTGTGTAGCTAAGTAAATTGAGCCTTTGGATTAGGCTTGTGTAGTCTTGTCCATCGTGCATCTAGTGAGCTTAGGTAGGCTTTGTGCTTTTGCTCATTAGAATTGTGTCGGAGCTCCCAGTGCTTAAAGTACTAGTGGCATAGGTTTGTGTGACCTTGCTCCTAGAATTGATTAGGTGAGCTCGTGCTAGGTCGACACCTTATTTGCTTGTTTAGGATCTTTTATAAGGTGCTAGTGAACATAGATAGAGGGGTGTAGTCTTGACTAGACTGGTAGTTTTTATTATGCATTTGTTTCGGTTAGCTAGTGCGTTAAGATTTTGGAAAGGACTATTCAACACCCCCCATCTCAACCCTACACTTTGAGTGGTGTATTTATTCCCCACGATCTATTCGGTAGAGAGGGGGTGTTCCTGGTGACATTGTTGAGCTTCTGTTGGCATTTCTTAACGTCATTGTTAAGTTCTTAAGTTCCTAGCAACAATGCCAGAAATGTCCGATGGTAATCCTAACAATCACAAAGAATCCGCAAGCGCATGGATATACCATTGTAGTATTTCCCCAAAGGAGTATTCCAAAGGGCATCGAATCCAAAGGAAGGCATGGTCGGATTAACAAGACTAACACTTTCACAATGAGTATAAATCATAGATGGAAGTAAATCAGGTTCTCAACTACAGGGGTAAGAATGATAATGATAGGGTAGTGTGAACACACTTGAACTCGTCCCCAAAGGTACACTATGGCTTAGGAGGCAACATACGATTTAGTTCTAGGTTCTAATGTATTAAACACATAAAGTCAGTAGATACAAGTTAGACACACAAGCATTGTATGAATATTAGCTCAACACCCAGACACAAACGGGGAGCTAACCACCCGCGCCGCTTCTGCACAACGACAGTTGTTAGACTTTAGACTCCTACAGCAATACCCGAACGTGGAGGATTACAAAGGGTCCAACGGCTGTTACTACTGCGCCCTACCTCAAGACAAACCGTGGGGCACGCTCATATGCAACGCAACTACTCAACCCAAGCACCATGCTTGCGTTGTTAACTAGACACTGACCAGCCCAGGCTATTGTGACCCAGGTCAGAGCCACCAGATAACTGGCCACTTACACCGAGTATCGTAGCTTGAACTCGAACTTCCATACAACACAAACATGTAGTCTAACTAGATCAAACTAGGCTAGTCATACAAACGGATTCATGTTCTTCTACGTCTATTCCATTGGATCAAAGGGTCGTGTTCGCAAAGAACATGAGCCTCTAACATATGAACAAACAAAGAAAATATGAATAAGTCACCCGTCAACTGGATCGAAAGTCATTGTTCATCAAGACATGAGCCTCTAAATGATGAACGGATGAAGAACACATGAACAAATCACACATGCATGCAAGCACTACTTTATATGAAATAGTTGAATAACTGAAGTAGATCAAAGTCATATAAAGAAATAAAGATATAAGAGGACTCATACCTAGATCCCAAGTAGACTTGGAACCTGAAGTAGAACTACTCTAGCCTACCTCCTAGCCTTGGAAACCAAAAGTGAGAGAGGGGTTGTAAAGTGAGTTGCTAATAAATAAAACCCCTCCCCTTCTATTTATAGTCCCATGTACCGGTGTGAGAGCACCCCAAACACCCCGGGAATCCACTGTAGGACCAATAAGGAAGCACCACGTTGAAGGCCAGGATCAACCGACCCAAGGTCGGTTCGGCCGATCCTAGGGGTCGGCCGACCCCTTGTGCCCCCCCTCATGTTGTACTTTCTCGTGGTGGCTATCAGGTGGGTCCTTATGGCGGTTCCAGGTGTCCACACGGTTTTGAGGCGGTTTGGGTCCCTGTGGGCCCTTCAATCCATGTGACGTCCACGTGTCATCCTCTGATTCGTCGGGGTGTGCCTCCCTTGGATTGATGACATGGCTTGCATGCATGGAATCCTAGGTGGCAACCCCTCCTTGGCTGAGGTGATGTGGCATGGACCATAGAAGGTGAGTTTGTCACTTCTTTTACGCTTATTTTCCTGCAATCAAATAATCTCTAAGGACAAGTGGAACTACATTATTCATAACTAAGTGCGTGCAAGAAATGCCTTTTGCTCCTTTATTTATAAGTATATTGATGGCTAAATCAGGTACTTAACAACCATCAACAGCTTCTAAGCCATTCTTTGACAATCCAAAGCCTTTGTAGCTCTCCCCAACCATCTCTTTGTGAGATTTGTGTGATTCTAGCCACATCCTTGAATTGGGTTAAGAGAGTGATCTTGTGTGAGCTTTTGTGAGCTAACAAGAGCATCTCATAGCTTGAGCACTTGTGATTCACATCTACAAACCATTGAAACATTTGTTACTCTTTTAGGTGAAGCCTTCTAGATGGTTAGGCATCACTGGCTAGCTCTCGAGTTGTGGTGAGCAGCGGCAAGTTTGTGAGGTTTGTGATCTTGTCTCTTCATGGAAAAGATCGCATTAGTGGAAAGAGGATGAAAGAGACCTGGCTTGTTGAGAGGGAGTTGGAAAAGACTCGTATCTCGAACAAGCTCCTCAACGGAGATGTAGGGTTTACTTGGGTGTGAATCTGAATTCGGATAAACAAATTCTCGTGTCTCCTTGTGGTTTGTCTATCTAATTTGTTTTTCTAGCAAATTTACTTTGCTTCTCCTTCGATCTACTTTGGTGTGCTTGTCTTGTGTGCATGGATCATTACCTTACTTGTGAGCATCTACAAAAGCCACACTACAGATTTGTTTTGTGCTAGAAGTCAAGAGGACCTTTAGCTGATTTTGGTAGGTTCTCTGCATGTCACCGGTCTGACCGGTGCCCTCTGCGTGGAGAGCCAGGACCGATCTGACCCATCTGTCCAACCGGTATGACCGGTTGTACTATGAGGAAAAAGATTTAGTTAGAGGTCATCTAGAAAATGTTGAATATTATCTGGCAGTCAGTTAAGAGTAGTAGAGTTACACATTTACATTTAGGAAAAAGTCCATTTTTAACCATTCAACTCTTGTCAAAGTTTGATTTTGACCATCGAACTCCAAAACCGGGTATCTTGGACTATCCAACTATCAAAACCATTCAAATTTGGCCATCGGGATATTTTGAATTTTGAAGAGTGGTTTTCCATTTTTTATTTACAATTTAGTCCTTAGATTTTAAAATGGTTACTAATTTTTGTCTGTACTTTCGATTTAGGTGATTCTTGCGGTCACGCGTTCATAACGTGAGATTTATCTTTTAAAATGTTATTTATACTATTTTATTTCTATTTGTTATATTATTCTTATATTTTTGTGTGAAAATAAGAATATAAGAAAAGTAAAATAATCGTTTACAAAATGATATGAACAATATCTTAAAAAATAAAGTCCATCGTTACAAATGTATGAGCACAAAAATCACATAAATCGGAGATACAAGAAAAACATAAAAATCATTTAAGATCCAAGGACTAAACTAGAAATTAAAATAGTCCTTTGATCTTAAAATGATTACTATTTTTCATTTATCTCCAATCTTAGTGGTTTTTATGGACATGCGTCGTAACGATGAAATCTATCTTTTAAAATGTTGTTCATACTATTTTGTAATTATTTGAGTTACTTTTCATATATTACTGTTGTTCGCACCCAAAATTTGCACAAAGTCAATTGAAACGAACCGGGTTTCCAAAGAAGGGAACCCGATCCCTGCACCTCTGTGATAGTCCCAGGAGGCTATCACGTGCAAATCCCTGTCTCAGAAAGTAACGCGAAAACCGTACAACAAGAGTAAATACATGAGGGTCCATATAATAATATGATAATTAAGCATCTGAGTACATCATTTCGGCACATGCCGGGTACAAGTCCAACGGGACTGAATCAAACAGAGTAAACATCTACGCAGCGGCTCTCATGTAGCGAAGTAGACACCATATCCGCAGGCAACTCGAGTGTAGGGCGAGCCTCAGTCCTCCCATCCGTCGTGCTCGAAGTCGTAGTCCGGCTCCTGGTCTGAAATCCCGTCATCTACTCGATAAGCGAGTAGGTCATGTCAGCTTCCCAACAAAGAGCATAAGCGAAAGAGAAATGATTCTAATATGCATGAGTAATCCTATTTATGGCTGTAGAAGGTTGAGCAAGCAGCGGTAGCAACATCAAGGTAAGCAGAATAGCCGAGAGGTCTCTATCTCCGAGATCCACACCTCTGAGGACAACGCCTCCGGGGTCAACACCCCAACAAGGTAAGAAACACCAAACACTGGATCTCATCCGAGATACAGCATCCCCACACTCATCTGCGACGTGGGGTCTCCAACTCCTATCCCCACGTCTCAACGGCACGAAGCCGGGCTCACAACACACAGGGGAGAGAAAGCAGCACAAGAAGAGACTAGCCAGAGTAACAGACCCGTGGGCTGTCCATACCAATGGACACGGACTATAGCTATAGGTTTAACACTCTGCAGAGGTTGTACAACTGGACCCGCCGGATAGGGCAGAATCAGATGCCTCCGATCCACATCCCTACCTAACGACCGGAGACCTAGCAGTGGACGGCACTCTCCTGCCTCTCCGAGCCTGACTCGTCCTGACTGGGGCGCAAAACTTGCCAGCAGGGCCTCGAAGCTGTGAAACCATCCCCGGAGGAGCCGGGGTGACGTCTACTCGGGGGGTATAACCCGTCCCCCTCACACGACCACACCGGTCCGCCTACAGGCTGGATGCCATCCACCTACTAGTTCTCGGACCGAACCCCGCCCATAACAAGGCGAGCGGTTTGTACGAAAATAGCCCAAAGATCATGGTTAAATTGTCGATCGGTCCTTAATTGCAGGAGCAAGCACTCACCAACTCCAACCGTCCGACACGCCGCTAGGGCGAGAGGCCAGGTCACATCTCCCCTAGACAGGCATTCACAAGTAACCAAGTCGGCTCGCTCTCGCGGTAACACGTCAAGGATACACACTCACCCAAAACACACGCAAGAGTTCCGAAGTATCCCAACCTCGGTCCAAACCTGAGATCCATCCATAACTAAGGGTAAAATATATGGATGAAATAGTGCCGGGAACTAGCTAGGGGTCTGCAGCTAGTTCCAAAAGTAGGTATTCCAAGGACAGGATGAACAATTCCAAGGCATGGCTAATCAATTGTCTATGCAATTCAAAATCATGCATCAAAAGTAATTAAGCACTAGCAACTAAAGCAAGCATAGGATCTATATGGTTGGGAGTGACATGACACCTGGTTGGCGTCCGTAGTCCTGGTCTGGGTTGTAGTCGGGGTCGTAGGCCTCCTCCTGGTTGTAGCTCGGGTCTGTGCAACATGAGATACGAGACGCTAAGATACCGACAAACAACTATGCATAAATCTAAAGAAACCCAATTTTAGAAGATCCAAACAGAACCAAACTACCTACAAATAGCACCGTCTCATTTTTAGAAAAATATAGAAACTGGTTTTATATTTTTTGAAGTTGTAAATAATTAGTTATGATTTTTCAAAGGTTAAAGGTTTTATAAATTAATTTCCAAAATCATTTTTAAAACAGAAAATGATTTTTATATTTTGAAAATAGGGATGACGTCAGCATGACGTCATCGTGACGTCATCGTCACCGGTCAGCGGGCCTTAGTGGGCCGAAAGTGTCAGTGGGCCGGAATCGGCCCATTGGACTTAGCCCAGTGGGCCATAGCGACCAAGTCCAGCAGATCACCTTGAACAAAATTTCAGAGTGCACTCATTAAAGGAAAAGGGCCGGGACGGGTTGTTTTGGGCTGCAAGGCCAAAAATCTTCTCAGTCCCACACCAGATAAGTCTGGTGAGGGTTCCTGAGTTATTCTGGGGTGCTCCCGGCGGCGACTGCGGGCGGTGATCGAAGGCTGCAAAGTGCCCGAGACGCGAGCAAGCGATGATCAAGGTTCTCTTGGGGCACGTGGTTATCTCCGCGCCGCCTCAGCTCTGGGGAGTGCTTAGGGGCGTAGTGCGGAGCGCGACACGGCGGCGCTCCCGGCGCGGGCCAGAGACGACGGCGTGCGCGATGGCTTGCAACGGCGGCGACACAACAAACCAGAACGCGGGCGGATGTTAGCAGACGTAGCGCAAACGATTCAGCGTTCACATGGGCGTGCTCACCAGAGTTTCTGCGCGCGTCCAGGCCGAACCTGGCCGCGACGTGGCCGACTGAGGCGCGGATCCTCGGCGAGCCGAGTTCACGGCACAGCACACATCACGACGGCGGAGCGATCAAGAGGCGTGGCACCTGAACTCATGGGGGTGAGCTCTTTGGCGTGCACGCCGACACTCACACACGCACACCAAAGCGGCGTCAGTGCTGGTTCACGCACACGAGCAGGCATTCAGCGCGGTGGTGCCCTGGCCTGTCGCGGCGGAACTGGTACAGGCGAGTTAATGGCCTACAGCCTGCCGGCTCGCGCTGGGGTGCACGGCGGCGGAACGGAGATGGGATCCTGCAGGAAAAACGGCGGCGCGAAGGCCGGACAGAGGTCGATCAGCGAGCAGAGCTCGGCGCACGGCGCGGCGGCCGGCGCGGCGTGACGCTGGGGCACGCTCCCTTGGGTGGTCAGCAGGGTCAGGAGAAGGATGCGGTGAGGCTTACGAGGGGGCGGAGATGTAGGCGAAGCAGTGACGGCCGCGGCGGGGAAGAGGTTCACGACGACGGCGAAGTGGCGGCGGCGGCGTGTCCTTGCTCTGCTCCGTCTTCCACCCGCTCGTGGACGGCCTTCTCTGCAACTCGTCCGGCTCCGGCTTCAGCGTCTTCGACTCTAGCAAGGTGGCACGTCGGCGAAGCGCGCGCGGGTTTTCCCTTCTCCCATCCTCCTCCTCCCTTCTCCCTCTTCCTCTCCCGGCGGTGAACAGAGGAGCCAAAGGGGGGAAACCCCAAATGCTTGATGCCTTGCCCCAGGGGCCTCGCCCGGGGGTTTAGCAACTCGAGCACATCGAGGCGGGGGTAGAAAGGTCACGGCCGGGCGCCAATTGGCTGCTGCGCGACGGGTTGCCGATGTGGCGGAGCAGCAGTTGCTGGCGGGGCGCGCGACGCGTCAAGGCGCGGGGGTAAAATGGGAAAAGCACTGGGTGGCGCGCGGGCGCGGTTGCCTGGCTCGGCGTCCGTGCCACGGGCGCGGTCGGGGGCTTGTCCCCTGGCCGGGGCGCGCGCGCGCACGTGTGAGTGCGGCAGCGGAGCGGCATTGACCCGGGGGAACGAAGAACAGGGCTTGGGGTCGCGACCCCACATGTCTGTGAGACAAGCGCGGGGAAAAAGATGGTGGGCCGCGGCTGGGCCGGTTTTGGTCGCGAAGATTAAGGGCCGGGGTGTTTAGGCGTGCACAGGCTGAGAGACGAGGGTGGTTCGATAGACTTAGAGGTTAGCTGGCTGGCCCAAGATAGTTAGATAAGGATTTTGAAATTAGATTTGCAATAAGGGTTTAAACCATAGCTGAATTTGAATACTTTCAAATTCAAACACACTCAAATAAAAACCAAATAAAATCCATAAACTCCAAATCACATACTTTACCACAATTTGAAAATATATTTTTATATTCTTGGTTTTCTTTATTTAGGAATTTAGGAAGAGAGGCTAGAGAGGGTTTAAACGTGGTGACACATCATCAATAAAATAAAAGTTCAAAATTTCTCACATTTTCATAACTTAGATTTCTGGGTTGTTACATTCTCCCACACCACCGGGAATCTCGTCCTCGAGATTTAAGCTCCATCCTCTCCCTCGAACAAGTGAGGGAACTCTCTCCTGAGATCGGACTCTTTCTCCCAAGTTGCTTCTCGCTCCGTGTGGTGACTCCACAACACTTTGCAGTAAGGAATTGTGGTCCTCCTGGTTTCCTTTGTTGCTCTGTCCAAGATCTTCTCGGGGTACTCTGCATACTCCAGGGTGTTCTGCAGGTCAAGTATCTCCACCGGGACTTGCTTTGCTTCCACTTCCTTTTCACTCTTCTTCAACTGTGACACGTGGAACACGGGGTGCACAGCGGACATCTCTGCTGGTAGTGCGAGCCTGTAAGCGAGCTTCCCAACTCTCTGAGTGATCCTATATGGTCCCACGTACCTCGGGGCAAGTTTCCCCTTCACGGCAAATCTCTTGGTTCCTCTCATCGGTGCCACCATCAGGTAGACAAAGTCACCTACCTCAAACGACAAGTCTCTCCTGTGTCGGTCGGCGTAGCTCTTCTGTCTGCTCTGGGCAATCTTTAAGTTGTCTCGAACCTTCTCCACTTTCTCCTCAGCTTCCTGAATAGCATCTGCTCCAAAGACCATCCTCTCACCTACCTCTGACCACATCAAAGGTGTCCTGCACTTCCTCCCGTAGAGTGCCTCGAAAGGTGCCATCTTGAGACTTGCTTGGAAGCTGTTGTTGTATGAGAACTCTGCATAGGCCAAACTACTCTCCCAATCTGTGATGTAGGTCAAAGTGCAAGCTCTCAGCATATCTTCCAATACTTGGTTTACTCTCTCAGTCTGTCCATCGGTCTGTGGGTGGTAAGCTGTGCTGTAGCTGAGTGTGGTTCCCATCCTTGCATGGAAGCTCTTCCAGAACCTGGCCACGAACTGGGGCCCTCTGTCTGACACTATGCTCCTCGGAGCTCCGTGTAGTCTGAGTATGTGGTCCACGTACAGGTTTGCCAACTGATTTGTTGTATCCGTAGCTTTGACTGGCACAAAGTGTGACACCTTGGTCAAGCGGTCTACTATGACCCACACCGAGTCGTGTCCTTTCCGTGTCCTGGGTAGTCCCACCACAAAATCCATGGAAATGTCATCCCACTTCCACTGAGGAATATCCAACGGTTTCAACAGGCCTGCAGGTCTCTAGTGCTCGATCTTCACTCTGCTGCATGTGTCACAACAAGCCACGTAGTAGGCTATGTCCTTCTTCATATCCTTCCACCAGAACCTCTGCTTCAAGTCTTGGTACATCTTTGTGCTTCCTGGGTGAATGGAGTACCTTGAATCGTGGGCTTCTTTCAGAACTTGCTCTCGGAGTTCCTTGTTCTACGGGACACAGATCCGGTCTTTCAACCACACGGTTCCCTGTTCATCGACCCGGTAATCCTCAGCTTTTCCTTCCAACATCAGCTCTCGAAGTGCTCCAATCTCCTTGCAATCTTTCTGAGCTTCCCGAATTCTGCCTTCCAAGTCGTAGGTCACTTGCAGTGTGTTGAGTTGTCCTTGCTCCACAATCTCAACCTGAAGCTGCTCTAGCTCGTCGTGAAGTGCTGGCTGCTCCTGCCTCACCATCAAGTTGTTGCAATAGGACTTTCTGCTCAGTGCATCTGCCACAACGTTTGCCTTGCCAGGGTGGTAGTGAATCTCCAAGTCGTAGTCCTTGATCAGCTCTAGCCACCTCCTCTGCCTCATGTTCAACTCCGACTGAGTGAAGAAGTACTTCAGACTCTTGTGATCGGTGTATAGCTCACACTTGTTGCTGATCAAGTAGTGCCTCCAAATCTTCAGAGCATGAACGACTGCTGCTAGCTCCAAGTCGTGAGTGGGGTAGTTCTCCTCGTGTTTCTTGAGCTGCCTCGACGCATAAGCAACAACTTTGCCCTCTTGCATCAACACACATCCCAAACCTTGCTTCGAGGCGTCACAGTACACCACGAAATCCTTCTTGATGTCTGGCAGGGTAAGAATCAGAGCTGTCGTGAGCCTCTTCTTCAACTCCTGGAAACTCCTCTCACAGGCCTCTGACCACACGAACTTCTTGTCGTTCTTCAACAGCTCTGTCATTGGCTTCGCTATCTTGGAGATGTTTTCTATGAACCTCCTGTAGTATCCTGCCAACCCGAGAAAGCTCCGAATATCTATCACTGTGAGTGGCTGCTCCCACTTGGTAACTGCTTCCACTTTCGAAGGGTCAACCGCAACTCCCTCTGCTGACAACACGTGTCCCAAGAAAGCAACTTCCTCCATCCAGAACTCACACTTGCTGAACTTTACGTACAACTTCTGCTGTCTCAGCCTTTCCATCACAATCCGAAGGTGCTCCTCGTGCTCCTCTGCTGTCTCTGAGAAGATCAGAATGTCATCTATGAACACTACCACGAACTTGTCCAGCTCTTCCATGAAGACCTTGTTCATCATGTTCATGAAGTAGGCAGGTGTGTTGGTCAGTCCGAAGGAAACCACTACGAACTTGTACAAGCCGTACCGAGTCATGAAAGCTGTCTTCGGGATATCCTGGTCCCGAATCTTCATCTGGTAGTAGCCTGACCTCAAGTCAATCTTGGAAAAGAACTTTGCCTTCCGCAGCCTGTCTAGCAAGTCTTCAATTCTGGGCAAAGGGTACCGGTTCTTGATCGTCATCGAGTTGAGTGTCCGGTAGTCCACACACATCCTCTTGGTGCCATCCTTCTTGTCCACAAACAGAACTGGCGAACCCCAAGGTGAGGCACTCGGCCGAATAAACCCTTGCTCTTGCAGTTTCTTGAGTTGCTTCTTCAGCTCATCTAGTTCATCCGCAGACATCCTGTACGGGCTCTTGGCCACTGGTCCAGCTCCTGGCATCAGCTCAATCACGAACTCAATATCCCTGTCTGGTGGTAACTCGGTCAACTCCTCTGGAAACACGTCGGGGTACTCCCTCACCACCAGGATTTCCTCCAAATCCTTTCCTTTCATGTTGCATAGCATCGGTGTCGACCTCTGGCTCTGTGGCTTGATCAACACTCTGGCTCCGCTGGGGTGCTCCAACTGCACGTACACTGGGTTATAGTTCACCAATCCTTTGTGCTGAGCTAACCACTCCATCCCAAGTATCACGTCGATCCCGGTCGACTCCAGAACTGTCAGGTCTGCCACGAACAGTTGTTTCTCGAACACCATGTTCACTCCTCTACACTCCAGCGTACTCCGCTTCTCACCTAGCGGGGAGCTGGTAACTATAGGCCGTGGTCTGGGCTTAGTTGGTAATGACCTTTCTTTTACAAACTTGGTAGAGATATACGAAAACTGAGCACCGGTGTCAAACAGAACGGAAGCCATAACTGAATCGACTAAAAACTCACCGAGAGCCACGTCTGGCGCTGCAGCTGCCTCCTCCGCGGTCAGGTGGTTCAGTCTGCCTCGAGTCGGTGGGGGTGCGCTCTTCTGCTGGTTCTGCTGAGGCTGTCCTACTGGAACTGGTGCCTTCGCTGGTGTCTGGTACTGGGTATTCCTGCTCTGACCTCCCTGTTGAAACTTCTGCGGGCACACATTGGACTTGTGGCCTAGCTGACGGTAGTGGTAGCAAGTGACCTGTGAGCTGTCGTACGCTAGAGGCTGCTGCGGCCTGGGCTTCCACTGACTCGAACCTCCACTACCTCCGGGGTGACCTCTGCCCTGCTAAGTGAACTGAGTCTGCGGCTGCTGAGGGTAAGGACGCTGTCTCTGCTGTGAGTACTATGGTGGAGCGGACCTCTGTCACTGGTGTGAACCTGAGTACCCTGTATGGTCTGTACGCTGCCTCTTCTCTCCTCGGACCTCCACGTAGTCCAGTCTCGACTTCTCCACGACCAGGGCCTTGCCCACCAGGGTGTGAAGTGTAGCACAGTCGTGAGCTGCCAAGTGGTGTGCCATCCCCCTGTGGAGTCCCTTGCGGTACCAGTACATCTTCTTCTTTTCGATGTTGGAGTCGTCTGGAGCGTACCGCATCAGCTCCTGGAACCGGTTCGTGTACTCCTGCACCGACATCTGCCCCATCTTCAAGTGCCTGAACTCGTCTGCCTTCCTGTCCATCACAGCCTCTGGAATGTGGAACTCCCTGAAAGCCTCCACAAACTCCTCTCACGTGATGTGGGTCGGGTCCGCGTGTGAGTCACAGTAGCTGTCCCACCAAGTTCCTGCGTGCCGACCAGCTGGTGCGCGGCGACGTACACGCACTCCTCCTCAGAAAGGTCGGTGAGCTCCAACTTCTTCTTGATCTCCCTCAACCAGTTGTCTGCCACGAGTGGGTCTGGAGAGTTGTCAAAGGTAGGTGGACGTAGCTTGGTGAAACCCTCCACTCTCTTCTGCAAGCTCTCTGGCTGGTTCCTGACGTTTCTCCGGTTGTTGTTGTTCTGAACCACAGCATCGGCGATCGTTTGCATCAGCTGGGTCTGAAGTGCCATTACTGCTGCTAGGTTGGGCGGTGGTGCCGGCTGCTCGGGCTCCTGCTCTGGCTCAGCCTCTTCCTCGAGCTCCTCCTCAGGGTCAGCTGGTGCTCGGCCTCCTCCTCGGCCTCCTCGACCTCCTCGCCCGCCGCGGCGTCCACCACGGTGTCCGCCACGTGGAGCACGGCGGCCACGACCTCGACCTCCAGCGGGGAGAGGGACGTCTTCCTGCTCGGCGTCCTCCCTGGCTACCTCCTCGAAACGGCGTAGGAGCTGTCCCGACCTCCTAGCCACCGACATCTGTTTTAAGAGTTCGAGATCGTGAGAAACGAGTTGTCAGAAATTAACTTTAAGGTACTTAAGCATATAAGGAGTATCTAGCTAACAACAAACAATTTCACACAAGCATATAAGAAGCATAACTCCGGAAAAAGATCGATAACTCCAATCACTCAAGCAAGCTCACCATACAAAAGGTGTGTATCTCAAAGCCTACTCCACAACCTTCGAGATTACACAGCAACATGAGAACTACAACGCGATACATAAGAGGTGGTCAACTAAACATGAACATCATGAAGAACTCTATCCTAGCTGACTACAGGATCATCCCCTCATGGTGTCTGCTCCTGAACAATAGCTGGAGAGTACGGTGGTGACACGGTCTTCGGACTGGGTGGAACCGAGTAGAATGGCGGGTCGTTCACTCCCAGGTAGTCTGGTATCTCAATCTCTGGTAGGTTGAAGTAGCCTGCCAAGCTCCTCAAAGCTCTGCTCATCTCTGGGGTGTCTGAACTGCCTCGCGGGTAAGGTCGCTGTGACGGAAGTAGAGTAGGGGGTAGCTCAAACGTCTCTGTCCTCACCCTGGGCCTCTTCTGCGGTGGTAGCATCTCTGCCAACTCCCTGAACTCTACCACTCGTCATAGGTCGGAGTCCCTCCAAGCTGAGCTGGTCCTGCTGGCCGTGTCCTGTGCCTCGTACACTCTGCCTCCCAAGTACCAGAGGTGGTTGTAGTTCTGAGTCAGCCTCTCCTCGTGTCCCCACAGTCGTAACTGGTAGTCTGTGCAAGCTGCTCCAAGAGACTCTACCAAGTACTCTCTCTCCCGCAGCTTCAACCTCTCCTCTCTGGTCGCTGCCTCTGACTCCCGCAAGGCGGTCTGTGTCTCCTCTAGTCTGGCTCTCAAAGTGGCGATCTCAAGTGCATCTCTCTCTGTGCTGGCTCTGGCGGCCGTGAGTCCCCACTCGGTGATCTGGATGTTCCTCCTGTGCGCTTCGTTGAGAAGGTGCACCAATTGGCTGTTCTCTCTCTCCAGCTGGGCGTTCCGTCCCAAGGTGTCGTCCCACTTCTGTCGCAGAAACATGATCTCTGAGTTTGCCCAGTAGAGTGCCTGGTCCTGAGCTTGAATGAACTTGCTGGCCAACTGGTCCTTCTCGTCCTTGCCTTCTGTGCTCTCCTCCGTGTAGGCTGTCTCCTCCCCGTACCACCTGCTGTGGTCGTACACTGCTGTTGGGAGAACTCCGAAGGGTGTATCCTTCAACCTCTGCTCCAACTGTCGGCATACTTTCTTCAGCGCGAGTCTGGCACAACACTGGTGAGCCTCCAGGGTAGAGTTGTCGAAACACGTGACTCTGACCTCCTCGAACTCTGGCACGCGTGGGTCAGCCGATATCTTTAAGGTCAGCTCCGTCGGCGACTGGTCCACGACGGCAGTGGTGCGTCCCTCGTAGAACACCTCACTTGTCTCCACTCCAGCGGTCTCCAAACAGTTCTTGAGGATCTTGCAGAACCCTCCGGCCCACTGGTCGTCGGTCTTGAGGGAGATCCACGTCAGCTGGTCCATCTGCACGTTGTTAGGGATGTTAGTAAGAGTTAGTAATGTTAATCAAGGTAGTGTATAGTAAAGTGCAAGGTATTTATATAGAATTTCATGGATTGCATATAAAGCACAAGGTGTTCGGGCTTTCCTATACTATCGTCCATTCCTAGGTTCGTCCTACAGTCAAGTACGGCTCTGATACCAGCTGAAACGAACCGGGTTTCCAAAGAAGGGAACCCGATCCCTGCACCTCTGTGATAGTCCCAGGAGGCTATCACGTGCAAATCCCTGTCTCAGAAAGTAACGCGAAAACCGTACAACAAGAGTAAATACATGAGGGTCCATATAATAATATGATAATTAAGCATCTGAGTACATCATTTCGGCACATGTCGGGTACAAGTCCAACGGGACTGAATCAAACAGAGTAAACATCTACGCAGCGGCTCTCATGTAGCGAAGTAGACACCATATCCACAGGCAACTCGAGTGTAGGGCGAGCCTCAGTCCTCCCATCCATCGTGCTCGAAGTCGTAGTCCGGCTCCTGGTCTGAAATCCCGTCATCTACTCGATAAGCGAGTAGGTCATGTCAGCTTCCCAACAAAGAGCATAAGCGAAAGAGAAATGATTCTAATATGCATGAGTAATCCTATTTATGGCTGTAGAAGGTTGAGCAAGCAGCGGTAGCAACATCAAGGTAAGCAGAATAGCCGAGAGGTCTCTATCTCCGAGATCCACACCTCTGAGGACAACGCCTCCGGGGTCAACACCCCAACAAGGTAAGAAACACCAAACACTGGATCTCAACCGAGATACAGCATCCCCACACTCATCTGCGACGTGGGGTCTCCAACTCCTATCCCCACGTCTCAACGGCACGAAGCCGGGCTCACAACACACAGGGGAGAGAAAGCAGCACAAGAAGAGACTAGCCAGAGTAACAGACCCGTGTGCTGTCCGTACCAGTGGACACGGACTATAGCTATAGGTTTAACACTCTGCAGAGGTTGTACAACTGGACCCGCCGGATAGGGCAGAATCGGATGCCTCCGATCCACATCCCTACCTAACGACCGGAGACCTAGCAGTGGACGGCACTCTCCTGCCTCTCCGAGCCTGACTCGTCCTGACTAGGGCGCGAAACTTGCCAGCAGGGCCTCGAAGTTGTGAAACCATCCTCGGAGGAGCCGGGGCAACGTCTACTCGGGGGGTATAACCCGTCCCCCTCACACGACCACACCGGTCCGCCTACAGGCTGGATGCCATCCACCTACTAGTTCTCGAACCGAACCCCGCCCATAACAAGGCGAGCAGTTTGTATGAAAATAGCCTAAAGATCATGGTTAAACTGTCGATCGGTCCTTAATTGCAGGAGCAAGCACTCACCAACTCCAACCGTCCGACACGCCGCTAGGGCGAGAGGCCAGGTCGCATCTCCCCTAGACAGGTGTTCACAAGTAACCAAGTCGGCTTGCTCCCGCGGTAACACGTCAAGGATACACACTCACCCAAAACACACGCAAGAGTTCCGAAGTATCCCAACCTCGGTCCAAACCTGAGATCCATCCATAACTAAGGTTAAAATATATGGATGAAATAGTGCCGGGAACTAGCTAGGGGTCTGTAGCTAGTTCCAAAAGTAGGTATTCCAAGGACAGGATGAACAATTCCAAGGCATGGCTAATCAATTGTCTATGCAATTCAAAATCATGCATCAAAAGTAATTAAGCACTAGCAACTAAAGCAAGCATAGGATCTATATGGTTGGGAGTGACATGACACCTGGCTGGTGTCCGTAGTCCTGGTCTGGGTTGTAGTCGGGGTCGTAGGCCTCCTCCTGGTTGTAGCTCGGGTCTGTGCAGGACGAGATACGAGACGCTAAGATACCGACAAACAACTATGCATAAATCTAAAGAAACCCAATTTTAGAAGATCCAAACAGAACCAAACTACCTACAAACAGCACCGTCTCATTTTTAGAAAAATATAGAAACTGGTTTTATATTTTTCGAAGTTGTAAATAATTAGTTATGATTTTTCAACGGTTAAAGGTTTTATAAATTAATTTCCAAAATCATTTTTAAAACAGAAAAGAATTTTTATATTTTGAAAATAGGGATGACGTCAGCATGACGTCATCGTCACCGGTCAGCGGGCCTTAGTGGGCCGAAAGTGTCAGTGGGCCGGAATCGGCCCATTGGACTTAGCCCAGTGGGCCATAGCGACCAAGTCCAGCAGATCACCTTGAACAAAATTTCAGAGTGCACTCATTAAAGGAAAAGGGCCGGGACGGGTTGTTTTGGGCTGCAAGGCCAAAAATCTTCTCAGTCCCACACCAGATAAGTCTGGTGAGGGTCCCTGAGTTATTTTGGGGTGCGAAGGCACCCCTCCGCTTCGCGCGCGCGCGCCAGCGTGCTCCCGGCGGCGACTGCGGGCGGTGATCGAAGGCTGCAAAGCGCCCGAGACGCGAGCAAGCGATGATCAAGGTTCTCTTGGGGCACGTGGTTATCTCCGCGCCGCCTCAGCTCTGGGTAGTGCTTAGGGGCGTAGGGCGGAGCGCGACACGGCGGCACTCCCGGCGCGGGCCAGAGACGACGGCGTGCGCGATGGCCAGCAACGGCGGCGACACAACAAACCAGAACGTGGGCGGATGTTAGCAGACGCAGCGCAAATGATTCAGCGATCACATGGGCGTGCTCACCAGAGTTTCTGCGCGCGTCCAGGCCGAACCTGGCCGCGACGTGGCCGACTGAGGCGCGGATCCTCGGCGAGCCGAGTTCACGGCGCAGCGCACATCACGGCGGCGGAGCGATCAAGCGGCGTGGCACCTGAACTCATGGGGGTGAGCTCTTTGGCGTGCACGCCGACACTCACACACGCACACAAGAGCGGCGTCAGTGCTGGTTCACGCACACGAGCAGGCATTCAGCGCGGCGGCGCCCTGGCCTGTCGCGGCGGAACTGGTACAGGCGAGTTAATGGCCTACAGCCTGCCGGCTCACGCTGGGGTGCACGGTGGCGGAACAGAGATGGGATCCTGCAGGAAAAACGGCGGCGCGAAGGCCGGACAGAGGTCGATCAGCGAGCAGAGCTCGGCGCACGGCGCGGCGGCCGGCGCGGCGTGACACTGGGGCACGCTCCCTTGGGTGGTCAGCAGGGTCAGGAGAAGGATGCGGTGAGGCTTACGAGGGGGCGGAGATGTAGGCGAAGCAGTGACGGCCGCGGCGGGGAAGAGGTTCACGACGACGGCGAAGTGGCGGCGGCGGCGTGTCCTTGCTCTGCTCCGGCTTCCACCCGCTCGTGGACGGCCTTCTCTGTAACTCGTCCGGCTCCGGCTTCAGCGTCTTCGACTCTGGCAAGGCGGCGCGCCGGCGAAGCGCGTGCGGGTTTTCCCTTCTCCCTTCCTCCTCCTCCCTTCTCCCTCTTCCTCTCCCGGCGGTGAACAGAGGAGCCAAATGGGGAAAACCCCAAATGCTTGATGCCTTGCCCAGGGGCCTCGCCCGGGGGTTTAGCAACTCGAGCACGTCGAGGCGGGGGTAGAAAGGTCACGGCCGGGCGCCCATTGGCTGCTGCGCTACGGGTTGCCGATGTGGCGGAGCAGCAGTGGCTGGCGGGGCGCGCGACGCGTCAAGGCGCGGGGGTAAAATGGGAAAAGGACCGGGTGGCACGCGAGCGCTGTTGCCTGGCTCGGCGTCCGTGCCACGGGCGCGGTCGGGGGCTTGTCCCCTGGCCGGGGCATGCGCGCACACGCGTGAGTGCGGCGGCGGAGCGGCATTGACCCGGGGGAACGAAGAACAGGGCTTAGGGTCGTGGCCCCACATGTCTGTGAGACAAGCGCGGGGAAAAAGATGGTGGGCCGCGGCTGGGCCGGTTTTGGTCGCGAAGATTAAGGGCCGGGGTGTTTAGGCGTGCACGGGCTGAGAGACGAGGGTGGTTCGATAGACTTAGAGGTTAGCTGGCTGGCCCAAGATAGTTAGATAAGGATTTTGAAATTAGATTTGAAATAAGGGTTTAAACCATAGCTGAATTTGAATACTTTCAAATTCAAACACACTCAAATAAAAACCAAATAAATTCCATAAACTCCAAATCACATATTTTACCATAATTTGAAAATATATTTTAATATTCTTGGTTTTATTTATTTAGGAATTTAGGAAGAGAGGCTAGAGAGGGTTTAAACGTGGTGACACATCATCAATAAAAGAAAAGTTCAAATTTTCTCACATTTTCATAACTTAGATTTCTGGGTTGTTACATCAATCACGCTGACGCCACCGGTCAGACCGGTGTCCCTGGGCGGTCCGACCGGTCGGGTCCTGTAGCCGATCCGGTAACGACCACATCGGTCTGACCGGTGGGCCTGACCGGTCTGACCGGTGGACCCCGAGTCCGAGTAGAATTGAGGAATCCTAGTGAATTTTGACTTGTAAAGGGTTTCCTTGCGGGGCAAGACCTCCCCACCCTATAAATATAAAGGGTCACGGCCGGTTGAGGCTCATCACCCAATCGATCATTACTTTCTACAACTTTTATCTTAAAACCCTAGCTTTTCCAACTCTCGTGCTTTCCTTGTTTGTCTCGACGGCGATCAAGGACGTTCTGAGTGGCCTTGCCGACCTCAGAGAAACCCTAGGCGCGCCATCTCCGATGGGGTCCCTCCTGAGGCGGCAATCTTAGGTTTTCACCGCGCCCCTGCACACACCGGTGCCCCTGATCGGTCAGACCAGTCAGGACAGAGGCTCGGCGAGTTTAGGTTCTGGACTGCTACGCGATATAGCGTTTGTTTGTGCTGACCAGCAAAAGCGTCAACATATTTTGGTGACTCCACTGGGGAAGAAAGATCGGGTTGCTAAAACCGTTCAATCTAACCTCAGCCAGATGGGTGCTCGGTGCGATCTTGACATGAACAACATTGTCACCGCGTCGCTGGAAGATCTCCCTCTAGAGGAGCAGCAGAAGTTCAAGGCGCTACAAGAGTACATGCAAGTACAATTCCTAGCTGGTGTCAAGAAGGATCGTTCTGGCAAGGTGGCAAGATTGAAAGAGTTCGAGCTGCCGGCGATCAAGCTAAACGACAACAACGTTGAGGTAATTCCCACTGTAAGTAAGAAACCCCCGCTTGAACCTTCTCCTATGAAAGCTACAGTGGAAAGTGATGAATTACTTGCTTCGTATATTGCTCGTTTAGAACGTTTAGAGGATCTTGAAAGAGATAGGAGTTTAGGCTACAATAATAATGAAACTAATAGTAGTACTCCTAAAGCTAATCCTCATGGGTCCTATCCTAGCTTAGCACCTTTGCCTGTTGTTAATACTGCAAATTATGCATATGGCATGCCACCAAATCCTGCATCTGGTCAGTACCCGCAGTTTCAACCGCACAGGCCAAGTATGGTCGCACCGGTTGAACTGGTGCAGGGTACCGGCCAGACCGGTGCACTGGAGATGGTGCCCGATCAGCCTATGCCACTTTCTGTCATGCCAAATCCAGTGATTCCTACGTTTTCTAATACAATTAGTAACACTGGACCTCATTATAGTACGACAATGAGCACACCTATCCCCAAAACCATTATTCCGGACGATGTGTTTGAAAGTTATAGGCTAGCTCAAGCTAAGATAGCTCCCTATTTAAATAAGATGAATTTGGAGAATCCTCAGCCACCATAGCCAAATAATCCTAATTGGGCGGAATTTAATAGATTTAAGGAAGATTTGGCTAATGTGGTAAAAACCAAACTTGGTGTTGATATTGGTAATACTAATTTGTATCAAAAGCCATATGATCCTGAGTTTGATAGATTTCCTCTCCCACGTGGTTGGCGTATGCCTGATTTAATCAAATTTAGTGGTGATGATGACCGAACCACATGGGAGCATATTAGTCAATACACTGCACAACTAGGTGAAGCTGGTGTCTATAATGCTTTAAAAGTACGCTTGTTTTCTTTATCTTTAACTGGCACTGCTTTTGCTTGGTTTTCTTCGCTTGCTCCTGGTTCTATTATATCTTGGGATATGTTAGAGTGTAAATTTCATGATCACTTTTATAGTGGGAGCATACAATTAAAATTGACAGATTTAACATCGTTTAGGCAAGGAAGAGATGAGACTGTCTCTGCCTACATTAAAAGGTTTAAAGAAACTAAAAACCATTGCTTTAATTTGTCAATCACTGATATGGACCTTGCAGATATTTGTCTGAAAGGTTTAAGGTCATCTATTAGAGATAAAATAGAGGGTTCAGATTTTTTTTCGGTTGCACAAGTTCAAGTAAGAGCTTTAGTTGTTGAAAACTGATTGAATAAGAAAAGGATAACTTTAAATCACGCCGTTCTAATGTGCATATTATTGATTATGATTCTGATAGTTCGAACGATAGTGATAAAGAAGTTTATGCCGCTGAATTTATTTGGCCCTCTAAAGAAAAAGCTTATTCTTGTTCATCTCTTAAGCCGGCTAGTAAAGGTCAGCAAAAAGAAATTAAATTTACTTTTGATGTTTCCAAATGTGATCATATATTTGATGAATTGCTTAAATATTGAAATATCAAGTTAACTCATACTATTCCTCCACTTGATGAATTAAAAAGGTGTGCATATTGCAAGTTTCATAATTCGTTTTCCCATGCCACTAATGATTACAATGTGTTTCGTCAACAGTTCAATCGGCCATAAACTAAGGTCATTTGACTTTTCATGAGATGCAAGTGGATAAAACTCCTTTTCCAATCAACACCATGGATTTACAACAGCCTAAGGTATTGATTCGGCCACATCAAGCTGAAGGTAAATCGGGGAGGCTAAGCCCGATTTGAGAGGAAAGGAACTTGTTCGTAAAGTTGAGTATGAGAAGACTCCTGATGATAAAGAGATTTTCAAGGTTACTGTGAGTGCCTCTGGACATGGGGGGCAAGGGTCGTCCACACCCGCCAATCAATGACTGTCCGAGCCGTCTCTGGCCAGACCGGTCAAACCGGTGGAGCTGACCGGTCAGACCGGTGCGCCCCTGGGTCGTCCGAGGATGATCAAACCAAGCCGTCCGGAGATTGGAAACTGGAAGCTTAATGTAGCAAAAATCAGGGGAGTGGTCCTAAGCCCAAGGTCACTTTCGACATGCTATTTGACAAGTATTCCAAGTAAAAGGCCGTTACAAGTGATCGGCCGTTAAAAAAGGATGAGGTCACTTACACACCAAGGAGGGTCGTCTTCACCTCCAAGGGTTGCTACAAGACTCAAGGGTGAATCATCACAGCAAGGGCAGCGCTTTACTCCACCTTGGGCGTCATCAAGTTCAAACGCACCACGCCCGATCTATGATGACAATGGAGTGATGTGGGTGCCATATCAACAAGCTTTTCATCCTGGATGGGGAGGACCAAGATCAGCTTTGGACAGAATCTCCAGGCCTATCCAAGACCGATTGGCTCCTCACTGTTCTGGTCAGGGTCACCAGGCCCGACCGGTCAGACCGGTCGCTGGGACCGGTCAGACCGGTGCAGCCAGACAAGCTGTGCCGCCTCCCATGAAGCAAGTCTATAGGCCAAAGCAAAAGGAGGAGGTGCTGAAGATGGATATTGATCCAGAGAGGACTACAAATCAAGATATTATTCATATTGGATCAATAGATGTTCCCATTGGAGAAGATGGCAAAAGACCAATTGTTCCAAACAATAAGGTTGTGACATCAACTCCAGGGGTATTTGTCAGTGTTTTAACCCAGCAAACCTACCAAGGGGGTACCCGAGGTAGATGATTGTGGTGGGGATCGTCAGACTTGGAACTTGAAGGTATGCGCAAGGACACGGGACACAAGATTTATACAGGTTCGGGCCGCCAAGGTGGCGAACCCTACGTCCTGTTTGGGGTATCAAGTATGGCGCCCTGCGCTTGGTGTTGGGTGAGTTGAGTTGTCCTCCTAGGTACTCGACCCTCCTTTATATAGTCCAAGGGGTGGGTTCCTAGTCGGTTACAAGGCAGGAGTCCTAGTAGGATTACACGGAACGAGCCCTAGTAGGATTACACGGGAATTCTAGTAGGAGTCCGTCTTCATCCTTCCTTGTATAGGTATCCGAGGTGTATGCCTGACAAGCCCCCGAGCACATTGTAGTCGAGAGTAGTAGTTCGAGTAGTCTTGAAGCCTCTTCGAGTAGTCCTTGAGCGTCCTCGAGTACTGCTTGGAGAATTCTTCAATAATACTTGAACTGCCACGAGGCTGGAAGGTGGTCCAGCTCATCAGTCTTGAAGTTGAGATTATATGGAAGTGCGGTTGCAAAATCGCACTCCATATGGAGTAGCCCACGAGCCTTGGGTTGAGTCGCGGACTCTAGCTGAGGGTCAATTTTACCACTTTGGACTCAAAGTCATAGCATACTCCATGAAGAGAGACAAGCTCTCATTTTGAGACTACAAGAATCACTAGATGAAAGCATTAGTCTCAAAAACACAAATTGTAGAGTGATCTCCCCCTAAATAGGTGCATCATGGGTTTGAGTTGCATGAAATGAGCACTTAGTCAATTTAATTAACTTGGAGAGGTCACTTCACAATTTGGTTAAGGCACAAGAGAAAATAATTTACAAATAATGAAATTGTGCCAAGATTACTTACTATCACGAAGAAAGTATTTGTATGATGCTATTTAAGAGCTGAGGATATTCATTTGAAGTTCTTGAATTATTCTTGAAGTATATCAATCAGTTGTGCAGCACTGGGCCAGAACCGGTCAGGCTGATTTGGCAAACCGGTCAGACCGGTTTTACCAGTCAGTTCAACTAAAACTTTCTTCAAGACTCTAACAGCTCACGATGCAGGTATATCTTCAGGAATCTTCAATTGATGACAATCACCCTGATTCTTGATGCTCTATATGTCTGAATTCCCAGATCCCGAAACCTCCGAAGAATTTCCCAGAGGTTGAGTTCCTGCAGCAATTTCTGGAACCTCCGGAGAATTTCTTGGAACCTCTGGGGTCTGCACTTCTACTAAATCAGGGATGTTTGGCCCTTGGAGTTGGTGTTGAAGCTTGGAAATTATTCTTCATCTTTTCTTGAGCTTCAACTTGGTCTAACATCACCTTTGGACAAACGCTTGATTGACGTACAATTTCACTTTTTCTTTTACCTGCATCTTTTAAACCAACTTGCTCTACTAGAGAACGGTTACAAGCATCATATGGTAAGAGGAGCGTAAATGTACACCAAATTACTTAGTCAAGCCAAGTGCACAAAACCAAGGCCTTGTAGCACAAGTATCCACTTAGGATCGATTGACTAAGATGAAAGATGAAGCGTATGTTACCGAGATGTCATTGGAGTAAGGATATAAAGGTTTAGACTTGATGCTTGGCATTATTCTAGCTCATAGTCCTTCTATTGAGTTTTGCCAAGCCTCCAATGCATCTCCATGCTCCTGCAATTCTAGCAAGCTCTTTTTGGTACCCAAACCATGTTGGGTCCTTTAGGGTTAGTCACAAGAGATTTGGGAATCCAAATGGCTCTTATGCTAGTTTTAGGTGAACTAATCACTCTAGTAGCATAGATACCATTCTTGTCATCCCTAAGTCTCGAAAATGCATAATCAACGAGTTTTGACCTAGGAATGTTACCATTTGGACAATCATTACTCTCATGTCCCTTTGACTGACAAGTGTAGCAAATATGGCTTTTGATCTTGCTTGCTGAAGCCTTACTCTTGTTTTTGCTCACTTGTTCCATCTTGGCCTTTTGGCTTGCTATAGAAGCTTGATTGCGCTTGATATGCTCTTGAGGCACTGCTATTGCCAAAACCAGTCGAACTGGTTTCCCAAACCGGTCAGACCGGTTTGGTGCAGACAGCACCCCTATGACCTGTGGATACGCCTCAATGAAGTGTCCATGTTGCTTGCATTTGTAGCATATCCTCCTCCTTAGCTTCCTTTGCCTTTTCTTCTTGCCTTCGAGCTGAAGAGAGCACATAGATGCATAGTGCCCCATATTTGAGCACTTGAAGCATTGTATGTGATCAAGCTTCTTTTTCTTGATTTCTTGAGCCTTGTGATTGTTGCCTTGCTTCTTCGGTCGGAGGGTTGAGCTAGTGCGGTTTGAACCCTTCTCAAGCTTTTTCACCATGTTGTCACGATTATCTTGAGGAGGTTGCACTTGACTCTTTCCCTTCAACTTACTCAAGTCTTCTTTAAGCTTTTCAACCTCTTGCATGAGTTGATCATTTTTTTTCGCAATGAGATCATCACAAGTCTCTACATATACATGCTCAATACTAGATTGGCTTGCTTGAGAGCAACAAGGTTTAGTACAAGACAATTCAATATTGACATGTGAGCATGTGCATGTGTGTGGGAGAGGTTGAGTAGATGTTACCGATGAAAGCACAACCTCATGAGCTATTTCTAGACAAGAATATGATTATACAAGCTTATCATGAGAGCACTCAAGCTCCTTGTGACATGCTTGCAAAGCCATATGCTCGCTAGTGAGCTTTTCAAGCTTATCGTTGAGCACTTGCTTTTCTTGCTCCAAAGATGCTACACATGTAGACAAGTTAGTGGCACAAGCAACTTTATTAAGCAAGACATCATATTTATTGACCAAGGTAGAATGTGAGAGTTTGAAGGTTTCAAGCTTTTGAGTTAAAGACTTTATGGTGTCAACTTGATCTTCAACTCTCTTTGCCATTTGATCTTCCTTGGTTTCCTTGCTCTTCTTGGCCATCAAGCACTTGTGATCATCAACACTGGGAGTTGAGGACCTAGAAAACACAGATGCTTGTCTTGATCGCCTTCTTGAACACTTGTTACTCTTGATCTTGTTCATCCTGTGAAAACCGGTCAGACCGGTTTTGGAAACCGGTTGGACCGGTTTCCCCACAGGGTCACCCGACTTGCTTTTCTTGTCTTGTTGATCCATGGGTGAGGTCACAAGAGGATCAGTGTATGCTTCTGAGGTAGAGCACTCTTCTGAAGGCACACTTGCCACTTGATCCTCACTTGTTGACGGCTTGTCTTGCTCAAACCCCAAATCTTCATTTTGGCTCTTGGTTTCTCTTCTTTCATCATCCTTGACCATGATGCCATCACGAGCACATGAAGATGAGTGGTTTGCAGCTGTGGCTTCACCTTGCACACTTGCCCTTTGATCTTGATCTTCACATTTGGGCATGTCATAAAGATCTTGAAAATTTTCCCAAATGTCATGTGCATCAATTATGTCATCATATATTAATTCCTGCACATCACAACTCAAGGTACTACGAATGTAATTAGTAACTTGAGCGTTGAGTTGTCAACATTCTAAATCCTCTAGAGATAAGCTCGACAAGTCAATGTTGTCTACTCTAGTGTGAGGAGGAAGAATACTAGCAACTACAACCTGCTCAGCAAGTGCACCAATGGTCCTAATTTCATTAAGTACATGAGCTGATCAAGAATCATAGTTTGAGCCTCCTAGAGCTAATGGCTCAAATGATACCTCATATGTTGTCGACATCTTTTCTCCAAGCGGTTAAGCTCGAATCGGAGTTCCTTGCTCTAATACCAATTGAAAGGATCTTGATGTCGTCTAGAGGGGGGTGAATAGGCGAATCTGCACTTATTAAAAACTTCAACCCACTATTAGTACCCAAACCGGTCAGACCGGTTTTGCTAGGTAGAAAACCAACAGTCTAAGAAAAGCCCTCTATGAGTTCTAGCACAAACCACACTTGGTGTAGGACTTCCACAGGTGTTCCCAAGAGTGTCAATGAAGTCCCTGCACACAACACAAGCACACCAAAGTAGATCGAAGCAGAAGCACAAAGATTAAGCTAGAAACAACTTAAGGTAATGCAAGCAAATGTAAAGCAAGTAAGAGCACAAAGACACCGGATATATCCCGTGGTTCAGCTCGCCACTAAGGCTGGCCTACGTCCACGTTGTTGAGGTAAGCCACAAGGGCTTTGGGATCTCTTTCAATCCGCTCCTCCCTCACACCTATCGCCAAGGTAATAGATGGAGTGTTCCACTATCTTTGATTTGCAATTACAAACTTCTTGGAGCTGCCACACAACGATCGAGAGCTTCCAAGCAACTTCTAGTCATCTAGGAGCCAAGGGCTCCAAGAGTAAAAGATGCTTCAAAAGATAATCAACAAGATCAGCAGGTGCTCAAGTGTGGGATTGCTCACTAGGCTTCACAAAGCTCTCTAAGCTCTCACACAAGTCACTATCTCAACCCAACTCAAGGATAGGGCTCTAAAGGCTTGAATCTCACTTAAAGAGGTTGGGGAGAGCTCAGCTGGGGTTCTGGAAGGTGTTAGAAGTGTGGAGAACCAGCAGCCCCTCAAAGAGGAGCTCATGGGTATAAATACCCAACTCCCACAAAACTAGTCGTTAGTCTGCCAGACAAAACCGGTCAAACCGGTTTGCGAAACCGGTCAGACCGGTTTTCAAACCAACTAGCCGTTGGACGGTGTCAGTGCCAAAACCGGTCAGACCGGTTTGGGCTAGGGAACCCTAACAAGGTTTAGATCTCACGGGTTAGTCTCTCATGGGTTCACTTGAGCACTTTTTGATGTTTGTTGTCCAACCAATGATGCAACCCTCTTGATAGTATGGCATACCTAAACTCAAGAAAAAAGATAAACCATAATTAATCTACTTGAGTTTGAACCACCAAGGTACGCCGGTATTTGATCTTCAATGATTCGAGGGCTTCCAATGTTGTATACCAACTGAGCACATGTTATAGATGAGTAAATAGATGCATGTGCTTGAGCATATCCACCTTGAGCTAGTGACTTAGAATTCTTTCATAGAGTAGAGAATCAACCACTTTGAATTCTAAAGTCACTCCAATTTATCAATCATGACACTAGATGCAATTCATCGCTTTCCTCGGTAGGCTTGGATATGATACTTCAAAATCCCTTGACGCTCTCAACTTCACCTTAGCAACTTTGTTCATGGTCGCTATCCATAGCTTTTGCATAGTTCCTCATTTTTAGCCATCTTGATTTCTTCATCACTTATCCTTGCCACAATTGAGTCGAGCCTTGCACCATAGAGAGAGTTCCATTTGAGATGCCACTCGAACAAATGTCCTTTGATTGATAAGAGATATCCTTGCTTTGCAAACTTCCATTTGTAGGTCCATCACAATAGAGGTAACCACATGACCTTTCTCAAAGTTCTACTTGAAGTTTTGCAAATAGCTTCTTTGAATGAGTCAATATCCTCTACTAGATGTAAGAGTGAAATCCATTTGATATTATACTCGGTAAACTCATTGTGTAGTTCATCAAGTTTCATCTTGTATCAAAAGTGAAATCCCCTTGATGCCATACTCATCTTTGACTTAGTTCTCCTATTTTTATATCACAAGCTTCTCCTTTCCTCACACTATGCTTTGCTTTAACATATAGAAGCCAACCAAGTAATATGATATAATCATGCCTCTATCTTTGCTTTTCTTTTGCTTAGGATCACTTGTTGCATGTCACAAGTAAACTCTAATGGGAGGAACACATTAACCAAATCATGACATTCATCTTTAGTATGCTTGCATACACTCCATGTATAATGTCATGATCCACACTTGTCATCTTTGCAATATGAGCCAAATGCATGATCTTACACGAATATCATTTATCAATAATCAACAACCTGCTCACATGCTTTACAAGTGTGTTAGTGATTTAATCAAGTTGTCACTTAACTCACCAAAACCCACTTAGGGCTTGATTGCACTTACACCGGTTTCTCTTCTTGGGCTCCTATGGTTTGTGATGACAAGTCCACATCGGAACCTACACCAGAAGACGATGGGGAGCTTGTTGATTACAGTTCTTCACCCGAGCGCATGAATTTGGACATTAACGTGATCCATATGTCTATGGATGGTTATTTTCTCTCGGAGGAAGACGTTGCGCATCTCGACTTTGGGCCAAAGGAAGCTATTTTCCAGAAGTCTAAAGCTACTGAAAATCATCTGAAGGCTTATTGTTAGTGCTAAGAATCATCTGAAGCTAAGAATTCTTGTTAATGCTGCATCTGGACATAGAATTCTTAACTTCCTTGATGGTAATGCTGGTTACAATCAAATATTTATGGCCGAAGAGGATATATCCAAAACGGCTTTCATTTATCCGGGTTTTGTTGGCTTATTTGAGTGGGTTGTTATGACTTCTGGATTGAAAAATGCGGGTGCTACCTATCAAAGGGCTATGAATTTAATCTTTCATGATTTGTTTGGCATCATAGTAGAGGTTTATATCGACGACATTGTTGTCAAATTGGCTGGAGATGATTCTCACTTAGCTGATTTAAGACTTACATTTGAAAAAAATGTGTCGATATAAATTAAAGATGAACCCACTCAAATGTGCTTTTGAAGTATCGACTGGGAAGTTTTTAGGCTTCATTGTACATGAGAAAGGCATAGAGATAGATCCTAAAAAGATTAAGGCAATCCGAAATGTTAAAGCGCCTACTTGTAAAAAGGATTTGCAAAGATTCTTGGGCAAGGTAAATTATTTGAGGAGGTTCATTTGTAACTTGTCTGGGTAGGTGAATGCTTTTACTCCTTTACTTCAGTTAAAAAATGATATTGACTTCACTTGGGGGGGCAAAGCAACAAGAGGCATTTGATGAGATTAAGAGCTATTTGACTTCGCCACCATTCTTCAAGCGCCCAAGAGTGGTATTCCTTTCAAGTTGTATGTAACGGCTGAGAAGGATGTCATTGGAGGTGTTTTGACTCAAGAGACCGAAGGCAAGGAGTACATTGTTGCATATGAGAGTAGAAGATTATTGGACGCCGAAACGAGGTACACTTTTATTGAAAAGTTGTGTTTATCGCTATATCATACTTGAACCAAGTTGAGACATTATTTATTACCAAGTACTTGCATAGTAGCATGTCAAACCGACATAATTAAATACATGTTGCATAAACCAATTTTAAGTGGTAGAGTCAGCAAATGGGCTTATGCTTTAGTTGAGTATGATTTACATTGTGAGCCATTAAATTCAATGAAAGGTCAAATTGTTACCGACTTTATTGTTGGACATAGAGTAGATAAGCAACTTGATTTGAATGTCGGTTATGTTACTTTTACTCCATGGAAGTTGCATTTTGATAGATCGGTTTGCAAAGATGGTTGTGGTTTTGGAGTTGTCATTATTTCGTCAAATGAGGCTGTTTTTGAAGCTCTTAACCGATTGGATCATGATTGTACTAATAACCAAACCGAATATGAGGCTCTTCTATTTGGATTGGAAATTTTGCATGACATGGGAGTAAAACATGTGGAAGCATATGGAGATTCTTTATTAGTGGTGCAGCAAGTTTCCAAGGTATGTCAATGTCTAGATGGCTTTTTAAATGCTTATCTTGATAAATGTTTAGACATCATATCTTGTATGGATGAATTTGTTATCTATCATGTGTCACGAGAGGAAAATCCTAGAGCTAACGCTCTGGCTCAGCAAGCATCTGCTTATAATGTTCGAAAAACAAATTTTCAAGAACACAAACTATTGCTTACAGCCGAGTGCTTTGCTCTGGAGGCACCGGTCAGGTCGACGCAGCCGACCGGTCTAACCGGTGACACCGGCCTGACCGTTGTCCCCGACCGGTCTGACCGATCCCCTGGTTCCGGTTCAACCGACGACACCAGTCTGACCGTTGTCCCCGATCGGTCTGACCGGTCCCCTAGTAAAAAATCCTCTGCGGTTTTTGGTGACAAAAATAGAGTTGAGGATTGGAGAAAGTCTCTGGTTGATTATTTGCAAAATCCTAGTAGTTTAGTTGATAGAAAAGTTCGACGATGGGCTCTTAAGTTTGTTCTTGATAATGGTGAATTATATCGTCGGACCGCGGATGATTTGCTTTTTAAATGCTTGGGTCTTGATCAAGCTAGGTTGGCTATGGCAGAGGTTCATGAAGGTATTTGTGGTACTCATCAATCGGCTCCCAAGATGAAGTGACTCCTCAGGCAAGCTTGCTTTTATTGGCCTACCATGATAGCTGATTGTTTTCGGTACTACAAAGGTTGTGAACAGTGTCAAAAGCATGGAGATGTTCAGTTGGTGCCTGCTGTGTTGATGCATCCGATTATCAAGCCTTGGCCTTTTAGAGGATGGGGTTTGGATTTTATTGGCAAGATTCATCCTCTTTCGTCAAAGGGGCATTGTTTTGTGATTGTGGCTACCGATTACTTCACCAAGTGGACTGAAGCTATTCCTCTGAAGAATATGACACACAGAGAGGTGATTGAGTTTATTACTGGACACATTATACATAGATTCAGCATTCTACAAATTTTGACTACGGATCAAGGGACTTCGTTCATATCTAAAGAGGTGCGTGAGTTTGTTGATTCTTATGGTATTAAATTACTCAATTCATCTCCATATTATGCTCAAGCCAATGGTCAAGCCGAGTCTAGCAACAAAACTTTGGTGAAGCTCATCAAGAAGAAGATAGAAGACAATCCTAGAAGATGGCATGAGGTATTATCTGAAGCTTTATGAGCTCATCGTATTACTAGACATGGTGCTACTAAAGTTACTCCTTTTGAGCTTGTGTATGGTCAAGAGGCCGTTTTGCCCGTTGAGGTGAATCTAGACGCATATAGACTTGCAAAGCAAAATAATCTTGATGTTGAGACATATTATGTTTTGATGATGGACAACATTGATGAGGTGACCGACAAGTGTATGGAGGCTTTGGAGGAAATTGAAAAGGACAAAAGGCGAGTTGCTAGAGCATACAACAAGAAGGTAAAAGTCAAATCTTTTCATGTAGGTGATTTGGTTTGGAAGACGATTTTACCTATTGGAACTAAAAGTAACAAGTTCGGCAAGTGGTCTCCAAGTTGGGAAGGTCCATACAAGATTGGGACAACAGCTTCCAACGGCTCTCAACGAGAGATACTTCAAGAAATTTCATCCGAGTGTTTGGCAAGACGCTGGATAGGATATGGCTGATTTAAAACAAAAAAATTGCCCTTAGACCAAAAAATGGCTGGTGAAGTGTCATATCGACCTTAGAATTATTTTTTAGACAGCAAGCTTTACTAAAAAAACAGGGGGGCCTATGTTCGCACCCAAAATTGGCACAAAGCCGATCAGGCTGACACCACCGGTCATACCCGTGTCCCTGGGCTGTCTGACCGGTCGGGTCCTGTAGCCGATCCGGTAACGGCTACACCGATCTGACCGGTGGACCCCGAGTCCGAGTAGAATTGAGGAATCCTAGCGAATTTCGACTTGTAAAGGGTTTCCTTGCGGGTCAAGACCTCCCCACCCTATAAATATAAAGGGCCACAGCCGGTTGAGGCTCATCACCCAATCGATCATTAGTTTCTACAACTTTTATCTTCAAACCCTAGCTTTTCCAACCCTCGTGCTTTCCTTGTTTGTCTCGACGGCGATCAAGGACGTTCTGAGTAGCCTTGCCGACCTCAGAGCAACCCTAGGCGCGCCATCTCCGACGGGGTCCCTTCCGAGGCGGCGATCTTAGGTTTTCACCGCGCCCCTGCACACACCGGTCAGACCGGTGCCCCTGACCGGTCAGGACAGAGGCTCGGCGAGTTTAGGTTTTGGACTGCTACGCGATCTAGCGTTTGTTTGTGTTGACCAGCAAAAGCGTCAACAATTATTTTTACGTAATAACATAAGAATAATATAATAAATAGTGATAAAATACTATAAAAACATTTGAATAGATAAAGCTCATTGTTCTGAATGTGTGACCACAAGAATCATCTAAATTAGAGGAATTGGCAAAAGGTAATAATCATTTTAAGATCTAAGGACTAAATTGTAAATAAAAAAATAAAATCACCCATCAAAACAGCCTGATAGTCAAATTTGAACGGTTTTGATAGTTGGATTTCCAAAGATAACCAGTTTCGAAGTTCCATGACCAAAATCAAACTTTGACAGGAGTTGAATGGTCAAAAATGGATTTTTTTTCCTTACATTTATACGTGAGCAAATCAATATTTGATAATCAATCAAACATTCAAATCCGTCAAAGATTGCAAGAGCTGATGATTTTATGGTACACATCAAACGCTACATTGCGAATGCACAAGAATAGTCTAACTCAGCGGCATTCGCGCAAGGCAGCAAATGGACTCCTACACGCAACACGGCAATAGACAGGAGCCGATTGTCACTAAACCGTTGTCTGTGCCCGTCAGCCAGCGTGTGTCATGTGCCCAGACCCACAACTCAAGTAATTTCACGACGGTCGGCGGGGAAACACAAGTAGGGTCGCTTCATCTCGAAGGCTCCTGCCTCCTCTCGCCCTCTCCGGTCTTCCTCCCTCAGGCCCCTCCCTTCTTCCCCTCCGGCGAGCTCACCGGTGGTGAGAAGGGTAGGGAGCCCCCCGCTCCAGTAGATCTACTAGCTTTACTTAGTTTTTGTGCCTTGTGTTTGTTGCTATTATGGCCTTTTCTCCGCCCCGGGTCGCCGTTCTCGTCGTCGTTATACTCGCCGTCGGGGAGCTCCTCGGTGGATTCGCCGTCGATGCCGTCGATCTGCAGGTGAGTAGTAATAAAATAAATCTTCTCCTTTCCCTCTTCCCCTTCCCCTGTCTCCACCTTCGAGATCCACCCCTCTGCCTCCGCATCTCGCCGCCATTGGATCTCTTCACCACCTCCTCCGCCGCCCCTGGCAAATCTCGCCGCTATACCTTGGCGGTTGTTCCGCTGGCCCCTCCTCCTCTTGTTGAGGAAACCGTGCCGTCGTCGAACGCACCAAGGTATCTGGATTTGCCTCCACTACCGCTCTGCGGTCGCCCTTTCTCTTGTACCTCTGTGGTTGTTCCGTTGGCTCTGTCGATCTCGTTGTCGATGTTGAACGCACCTAGGTACAGAAGCCTCCAGCAGCCTCTACATCAGCTGCTCTTCCTTTCTGCTGGGATTCCTCAGATCCGAGGTCGAATCGTCCGATTCGCCTTCCCCTGGGACCCTGGTGTGAGCTTCTTCAACCGCCGGCGACTACTCCAACAACACCTGTCGACTGCCACTGTGCGCAGCTCCTGCAAGCTCACCCGTCCCTGCTCAAACCGACGCTTTGTGCGGCCTCATCATCCGGGTGCAACCGTCTCCGACGCCCCTGCGACCCACCGCCGACGAACTGGACTTCTCCGACTCCGGCGTCTTCGTAGCTTCCCTGGGCAGATTAAGTTGAAGGGCTTTGTTGTAATTTGGTTCTTTTCGGAGAACCTTCTTGTAACCTTCTTGTAATTTGACTGCTGCCTTAATATATAAAGTGCTTCTTGTCAAAAAAAAAACTCAAGTAATTTCACTGATTGATTATTCAGCACCCAAAATATTCTTGAGACGACGACACCTTCATGAAACAGGGAACTAACGACAGTGTGGGCAGGGAACGACCCTTTTACTTCCATGGCTAACCTGAAGGTGGACTATTCCACTGATGAGCGATCGCAAAGATCTTTTCCTAGATAAATCCTTTCTGTGGCGGCAGAAAAACTGTATTTCATTTAGGACAAAGGCAATGCCAACGAGTTGTACTGATTCTTAAAGCCTTACGTACTCATCAATAAAAAAAATCAGCAATAGAAAGGCATTTAACATAAGAAAAATGCTTCGGTGATCCTTCCCATGAGATTAGCACAGATATCTATACTATAAAGATCGAATAATTTGAAAAACGTTTCTCACCTAATTCGGGTCCACCGTACCCCTCACGTCGGACCCACCTGTCAGGTAATTCGAGAAGTGAATAAGGTGGAAGACCCATAAAATCGCAATTTGGGAAGTGTTTCTGCTAAAAAGCTAATATTTTTGTCACCAACCGCAGACCTACCCACTGTTTGTACCCACGATCCTCTGTTTGGATTTTCCTCAGGACTCCTGTTTCCGTGTGCGGCCCGTCTCTGCATTTGCGACGCTAGGGATCGGACGCTTGCACTCGTCAGCCTCCACCCGGGAAAGGCCCGCAGCTTGGCTTTCTCCCGATGCTTGCGGCTCATTCCATCGGCTCCCACGCGGAAGATTGATCCACCGTAACGTCCGGAATGCCCGCGAGGTCAGGAGAAGAGATCTTCATGCGATCCTAGATCGTGGCAAGGAAGGACAGCCGCCATAGAGGAAATCTTCGATGAGCACCGCAGCGGTAATCATGGGAGAAGGAGACACGGAGGATAGTAGACTGCACGCCACGGCAGGAGAAGCCTCTCCACATGTCGCAGCTACAACTGTAGGAGGAAGCCAGGAGAAGAATGACGTTCGTCGCCTATGGTGTACTCTGTGCCTGTCCTAGCACACAACGGAATGCAGCCAACACAGGTACATATTTTGTCTCATTTGTGACCTGACCATATAGTAGATTGCACAGAACTACTCCGACAATGACATGAGAGTTTGTAGCAAGATACCTGAAGAAATAGTTTTAGCCGATAAAGCACAAGATAAGGTAATTAAATTGCAAATAATTTATTTAACTGGGAGTATAACATTTTTATTGTGGTAAGTCACATTAATTGTCGACTATTAGTACAAAAGATGACTGATGAAGTTGTGCAACCTATGGTCGCCGTTTCTAAAGTTGGAATGGATTTCGAATTAGAGGAAAAAGCTTATGAGATGTACAACACCTATGCTGGCAAGATTGGTTTTAGTGTTAGAAAGAGCCATACAAAGCGATGAGAGAATAATGAAGGTCATCGACAAACTTTGTCATCAAGGGACACTACAAGGAAGGATTGTGATGCTCGTGTTCAGTTTATTGTCAAGAGGGGATTTGGACAGTGAAGAAGGTTGAACTTGAATAGCCAATAGCCGTATGTATTGTAAATGATGTATTGTATCGGTGAAATCAACAGTCCACTCTGCATCTATTGTGCTCAATAAAAAATTTTGTCTCGAGAGGGCCATAGCCTGAAGCATCAAAACAGAGTAAAAACAAATTCAGAGTAAAACAACGTCGATTGACCAGACATTGGTACTTTTTCAGTGAACTTGCCTGACGAGCTCTGGAAATTAGCCATTGCTTCAATTTTCATTAGTCCCCGAACCCTGCAAAACCAAATTCTTTCTTCTTGATCCAATAAGTGAACAGGTTGCGAATGGAGCAAGCAATTGATAAAGGAGAAGTGATTGATGCGTTCACTATAGTTAGGTCCCATGTGATTAACCATATATTTAGGTCCCATGTGATTAACCAGAGAAAGTGCGCACATTGAAGATCCATTATCCATTTTCTAATTTATAGAATTATAAACTTGCTCTTTTATTTATATGAGTTTTTTTAAAAAAAAAGTGTTTGCTTTAGAAGAGGGCCACCACTCCCTAAGTTCGAATGTATTGATTTTTCTTGTGCAAATATGTCATATATTAGTGTTTTTGTCACTGATTTTTCTTACCTTTCTTAATTGAATTGGACAGACTTTTTAATTTGCTTTCTAAACAGTGGCCATATTTTTTTTTGGATGTGACACTACTTCCTTTAGCTTTGTTAAGATGTTCCCTCCCAAGAGCTACTGTGTGCTTCACTAGCCTATTCCTAAATCCAATAACACATGTGTACTTCATGCCACGAAGAATATGAGTTTATAATGGGAAGTCAAACCAGGTTAACTATGTGCTATAATGTCTCCTTTCTACATTAGATAAATGGCATACCCGGTTGCGTTCTTGAGTGTGGTCTGTTTCTTTGACTAAGCAATAAACTGTTGTAAACTTAGTGATGTGAGTGATACTATCTGTTGTTCAAGATGCTAAACTTTTTGTTTCGAAGATGTATAATCATGAAGTAACATAATTATTCAATATTTGTAAAAAAAATAACATACAGCCTGTTCGTTTCTGCTGGCTGGTTGTTGGTGGTTGGTTTGTTCTGAGAGAAAAGTACTACTGGCTGGTGGCTGATAAGCCAAGCGAACAGGGCGATAATAAGAATGACAAGTGGATGGATCCACAAGCCTCTTAAGATTTTTTCAAAACACGTGCGTGTCGCACGTACACTTTACTAGTTAAAGCAACAACCGAATAATTATGTTTTTCCGCTCGGTCATGTTTGGGTCGGGGCCTACCCATGCCCTCATAGAGCCCAAGGCCTGTCCAGTCGATGACCATGCTCGTCTAGTAGCTTAGTCCAGCAGCATAGCCGCCGCAACATAGATGTCGTTGTTCCCATCGCCGTCCACCGCATTCTACGTCTAACCATCTCGCAATTTCTTCTAACTACACATCACATCAATCTTCAGACACTTATTAGTAGTATTAAATGTGAATTAATAACAAAACTTATTTCATAACCACTGTCTTAATTTCGAGACAAATCTAACGAATATAATTATGCTACAATAAATATCTTTAATGGTGAACTAGGCTTAATGAATTCATCTCGAGATTTTCCATCCATCCATGTAATTAATTTTGTAATTAGTCTACATTTATTACCTTTAATAGATCTTGTAAGAGACCCTCAAAATTTTTCACGAACACAGGTCTGTTTGGATAAATATTCGGTGCAAACCACTTACTCGGTGGAATCGTGGAAATCCAGCATTTGCAACTCGAGGTGGACATCGATTGCAACTCGAACAACTGATCAGTTGCAACTGAAGGCTTAGTGTGTAGTACCAAGCGGGAGGTGGGTAGCGTACAATATCATGTGGGGTTGCAACTGAAGGGGTTGTGTCTTGCTGCTTGCAACTGATTTGTGGTTCGATTTGAGTTGTAATCAATGTATACTCCAAATTGTAAATGCTGAATTCTCACAATTCCACAAAGTAACTGATTTGCGCTGTGTTACACTCTGTGGCTTCAGCCCCTTTTCGAGAGGCCGAGACGCCTCTTTGCCCACTTGCAAATTGCAACATGTGCCGCTGGGCGCGGCGCAGACGAAGCAGTTCGAGGCTGCAGTGGCGTGGTGGTGTCGGCGGGGAGGGAGTAAATGAAGGGAGCTGATGTTTAATGTTTAGTTCCCAAAAATTTAATCAACTACTTGTCACATCAATTTTTCGACACTAATTAGGAATACTAAATGTGGATTAATGACAAAACTCATTTCACAACTCCTACCTTACTTTTCGAGACGAATCTAACGAGCTTAATTACGTTATGATTAGACAACATTATGCTACAGTAATTAATCTTTAATGATAGATTAATTAGGTTTGATGGATTCATGTCGCAATTTGCGGTCTATTCGTGTAATTATTTTTGTAACTAGTCTACGTTCAATACTCCTGATATACCTCGAAAGAGGACCCAACACCCAATATTCATCATCATTTCACCCATCACATCCACACACCTTCTCTCACCTTTCAATACTCAACCCATTGCATCCATGATCCATTACATCTTCCCTCACAAAAACACTATTCTCCCATCACATCCCCACTACTCTCTCTGTCCCGAAAAGACTGTCGTCTTCGCTTCTCGAAAACAACTTTGACTAATTATATATTAAAATATATTAATATTTATGATATCAAATTAATATCATTAAATAGATAATTGAATCTAGTTTTCAACAAAGTTATTTGGAGATACAAATGTTGCACGTATTTCGGTCAAATTTGTGACACGAACTCCAACAACGACTGTCATTTTGAGACAGAGGGAGTACTTGTCACTTATCCAAACACCTCATGCAAATTTCCACTGTTCATCCTATCACTCATCTATTCATATACTATTCATTTCACCTCTTTTCACCCATCTAAACGCCCTGACATTGTTCCTGCATGAAGCTAGCAAACTATGATATTGATTGGGATCTTACTTTAAGTACATTAGAGCAACTCCAACAGCTATTGTATTTTGTGTGGATTAGGTAAAAAAAGAAAAAGGAGAGAAAAAAGGGCATCCAACAGACTCGGTAAACCAATCGACGTCCGCTCTGCCTCGCAATCTTGGAGCCGCCCCTCGGTATCTTTGACGAGCACCGCTGGCTCGCTATCGGCGCCATCCCGCGCCGTTTTTGCCGCACCCGCGCTTCGGTAGATACTTTGCGCCGGTCTCATCTGCCGAGGCCAAACGAGGTCTGCGACAGGGCGCTGGCGCTGGGCTCGCCGGGTGTCCTCGTCTTGCCGGCCGACGTCTCCAAACCCCTGATTCTTCAGTTCCTTACATCCTTCTTCACCGGAGCTCTGTTCCCACACACCTAGCTAGTTGGGCAACAAGTTTAATTCAGAAATTTGCGTTGCATTTATTTGCGGTGGATCACTTGGTGAACAACGCCTCCATCTGGCAGGTGTGCGAGTTCGAAGAGGTGGAGGACGTGAACCACTTTAGAACACTCATGGTATACGAGGAGCAGCGAACCCACAGTTCCCAGAACACACTCGTGTGCATTTTAGGAGGAATAAGCTTAGCCAATGGTGTGTCGTCTGCATTTGGTAAACTGAATGTGTCTGCTGCTCCGTATCGATCAGGAGTTCAGTACATCAACTTCTGGGGGTATGTGTACCCAACTCGGCTCGCCATGCCGCACCTGAAGAAGATCCACGGCCAGATCGTCGGCGTCACCTCATCGGTAGGAACACCTTCTACAATGTCAGTACTCATATGTGAATTCCGAATTGACTTACTGCAGATACCGTTGCTGATGCATGTCTGAAAACTGAATCGTGTGCAGGCTAGCAAGGCGGCTGCGCTCAACTTCTACGACAACCTGCGGATGGAGCTCCGCGGTGACATCCGCATCACCGAGGTGGTGCTGGCCGTGGAGTCGGAGATCACCAAGGGGAAGATCCTCTCCAAGGACGGCGACATGGTGGTGGACCAGGACGAACTCGATACGTATGATGACTGATCGATCAATGCCTTGCTGATCCGGTGTGTTATATATATTCCGCCGCGCCCGCCATTGATAACTAACAGAGAAGCTTGTGGGCTTGCCGGTGCAGACGTCGCCGAGCATCAATGGCGTCACGTCCAGCGGCGTCACGTCAAGGCGGTGTGTCGTGACAGGATCAGAATAGGATGGTGACGTGGAACCAAATTTGAATATAACAAATCAAGTTATAGCTAGTCTCTTGGATTACCACATCTTTTTAGGTGGTTTTGTATTTTTCAAAGGGGGTAAAACCTTACTTTAAGTACATTATAAAAGGAAGTTGATGTCCCCGTCCTCATTGTTAGAGCAACTCCAAGAGAATGTGAAAAAATTAGTCCCCAAAATGATGTATTGGGGGCTATGCTAAAATTTTTTTCTCCCCAAAACATATCAACCCACAGCAGAATGCTAATAACTAACTCCCAATATTTCAAAACAAGCGCCACCATGGAAAATAGTCCGTAGTAAAGCATCTGTTTGAAACTCAGCATACTGGTTGATGCGTGATATGTCTATCCTGCTCCTTTGCTAAGGTTCCTCCTCTGAATTGACCCATGTGACCCACTGGATGACCTATGGATGCTGTGACATCACAAATGAGTTGCTGTTTACTGATTGTTGAAAGGCATCAGATGGGTCGTCGCTCGATGGGTACGGCACCGCCGAAAGGGAACACAAATCGCCGGCGGGCTGCCATCAGAGGATGGGGATGTTCTCTACCTTGCAGATCACCAGGCAGGCCAGGGTTGTTGCTGCTGCACCCTGCAAATTTTCCCTACCTCCGATCCATTGCGGGATGCGGTCGCCGCCGGGCCGTCGAGGGTGCTGCCCGCCGGCGGAAACCATGCACGGTTGCAGCCTCCCACCGTCGCGCCTTACTAGCCACTGCAGGACAGGAGCAGTTGGTCGTGGTGGCTGCAGGAACCGCCCTCGCGCTGCCGCTGACCCTCGCCGCCGCTGTCGCCCGTCGGCCCTCGTCGCCACTGGCCCACTGCCGCCGTCCCTCACTCCTTCTGGTCTCCCACGAACTCGCGTACGGCAGGGAAAGTGGCTCCACGGGAAAACAAGGCACGCGCGCCGGAATCAAGATTGGGGCTGGGTCGAGGACGCGGATATATACGGGGCGGCAGTCTTCCTTTTCGCGACGCGAAAAGATCACGGAGGATTTAGGGGAACTGTTGGACCGTGTTTTTTCTCTTTTTCTCCCTAAAACATGTGTTAGGGGTGGGATTAGCATTCTCTTGGAAATGCTCTTAGATCTTACTTTAAGATCTAATCAGCTGTGATCCTACAAATTCCTTCCTCATTGTTCGGCAATCTAACCAAAGCTTCTGTTTCTCTAAGGTCGTTGCCTACGAAAACAGACCGCAGTAACCGAAAGGGTGGGCAAACAATGCGGGATGAGGTGGCACAATTATCCAATTTTCAGTTTAATTAACTACACAATGAAGAGATTGGCCTCACATATGATGAAACCCATCCTTTTCTTTCATCATAAATATCTTGTCATCTTGTTTACTTCGGTGAAAACAACTTGCCAAAAATATCAAATTGAGTTTACCGATGCTCATTAGAAGGACTAAAAAAGATTTAATTATAAAATTAATTACACTGATAAATTGTAAATAATGCAATGAATCTATCAAGACTAATTTTTTATCAATAAGAGAAACTTTATTAATCTTAGACAATTACATCGAGATGATACAATCGAACTAAGACAATTTCCGACATCTACATAGCCAAGATGCACACAGCCTGAAGATGAAAAGAAAAAAGTTGGCATGACAAACTATGACATGTCGAGACGAACTACATCACACAGCTTAATCTTCAAATCTGGGCACTACCCTAGCAACACATGAACTACGAAAAATGCTCTTTGAAGACAACACCTCCAACAAGGAAACGACAAGCAAGCACGTGCCATCGTTGCTATACTCCAACTAGTAAAAGCCAGACCATCGGGTTTCACCGTAGAGAACTATTCATCTAACCCCAAACAATTCTTTCAATAAGGTCATTGTCGGGCACAACCATCTAAGGTCGGACTTAGGGATTTCTCCCCAGAGTCGAGGAATCAACACCCAAATGAAGATCCTCAGGTGTTGTCTTTCTTCTTTCCGAGCAATCCAACCATAACATCTAATCTTAACAAACTTCAGTGGGTCGTAAACTCTCACCATCCTGCAATAATCTTATCACGAAGTGCCTAAAAGGCACACACACAAAGTTTGCAGGATCAACATTATAGTAGGCGAAACCGTGAATTGAAGCCAAGATGACTCTCGATTTGCATAGAGGGAACTGCTTATGCATGAAGAAATCACCGTGAGAAATAGTTAGGCTAGAAATACCGAGTTGGAGAACGATGACGATGGCGATGGATCCATGACCACACGCTGTGGAAGCGCCATGCAGCGGTCGCGAACGCTGCCGGCGCCGGTCAACACAGCCTGACCGCACGCCACCTCCCTGAACCACCGCCACCAGGTAGGGCTGGTATACCTGAGCATTTTTAGCCCGGCCCGGCCCGGGCCCGGCCCGCGCCAGGCCCGCCCACGAATCTTACTAGACGGCGTGGGCAGAGATCTTGAATCCTGCGAAAACATTTTTTGGCTCAAGCCCGGTCCGAAATGCTGTTTTTAGTTATTTTACAGTGTAAAATGCGCGGGCGGCCCGCCCAAGCCCGGGCCCGGCTCGAGCCCAGCCCGAAAACTGAGGCCCGACACGTCCCATGGGACGGTCATGGGCAGGATTTTCTCAGCCCGAAAAACCCGAGTTTTTTTTCGACCCGACCCGAACCTGACCCGACCCGTGAAATGCTCAGGTCTAAGGGCTGGTACTGAGATGCCCGACTCGCACCACCTCAGACCATCCACACTGGGGACGGGATATCCCCACGCCATCCGTGCTGCGTCGTCCTTTGAAGGATAAAGAACCCGCAGCGGGGGATGGGATCGCCAACGCCATTTTCTCGCCCCGCATCTCCCCTAGATCCAGAGGAGTCCCCGGCCTCCTTCATCCCCTCCTGCGTGGGCCCCTGCCTGCTTCCCGCGCCCGTCCCAACCGCTCCGCTCCGCCCTGTCGTGCGCGCGTAGGGGAAGGGCGAGCTTGAGATCAGCGGAGATATCGAGGACGAGGCCGCCGTCCTTCGCCGCCGTGCACGAGGGCCCCCGTTCTCTCCCCTGCGCGGCTGAGCTCGGAGCTTCCACCTCGGGTCTGCTCTGCCCGCTCCACCACGGGCCGTGCGTGGGAGCTCCGCCGCCGGCCGACGCAGGGGGGTGGAGCAGCGGTGGGGAGAGGAAAGGGCGGCGTGATGGCGAGGGACAGGCCACGCCGACGAGCCTAACCACGACGCTCCTCCTCCGCCTCTACCACGTCGACGACCTCCGCCCGGCCATCCGCGCTCACGCAGAGGTTGGCACGAGCTCGAGGAGCCGTGTCCGCCACGAGCTCGCCGGCCTCCTCCCGCGCGAGGAGCTCCGCGCCGGCCCATGGAGCTCCGCGCACCGGCCGTCGGGGAGGAGGGAGCTAGAGAGGGAGGGCGGTCACTTCATGGTGGCGCGGCGGAATAGAGGGGGCGTCGCGGCAGCGGAATAGAGGGGGCGCGACGGCGAGGGAGGGAGGGGCGGGCGTTCACAGTGGGAGCAGGGGAGGGAGTGCAGGCGGAATGGGTGGGGAGGGGAAGAGGAAGGGAAAGAAAAAGTGAGCCCTAGTTGTTGAGATGAATGAGAGATATGAAGGAAGATAGATGCGGGAGAAGTGAATACGAAGAAGAGAATTTTGATGACGATGACAGAATATTCTGTTTTGAAGGACCACGAGTGTGGATGGTGTTAGATCCAGCTCGAAAATCGACAGATCTTAGCGTAAGACCACCGGATCTGGTCATCTCATCTTCGGATCGAAGTCCAGCCAGTCAGATCGAGCCTTGGTACCATCTTGCCGCCGGTGACGATGAGACTCACGTGCGTCGTCCTGTCAGAATTCTCCTCGTTGCTGTCGTCCCTATGGCTCCCGGACTTTCGAACGTCCACTCTAGCAGCGGCGAGGGGATGAAGCATCGCGGTCTAGCCTAGCGGAGGCATGGCGTGGAACCGATTTTGCCCGGGAAACAGGAAAGCCGTGACATATTGTAGCAGACAATGTCTAATAGTTTAATTTTGCTCAATAAATTCAGCTCGCGAATTTATCCCGAGTTATGAAATGTGTTTTTGTCGTTAATCTACCTATAATATTTTTAATTAACATGAGAACATCTGATGTGACGAGTAAATAATAGAAATTTGACGAGCTAAATAAGAATTGATAATATGACATGTAAATTAATACTTATAAAATCATCCTTGAAACTCCCATTAAAACTGGCTCTTGCGTGTCAATTAGCATACAACGACACCAACTCCAGACAAGACAATTTGCAGGTGATGATGACGTTTCCTAAAAAAAGTTTGATGTTAAGATTTTGGTGTATTATATTTTCACACGACATGCGGATTTTTAATAAAATAATTACATAATATGCGGAATCAAAGTCACTGAATGCATCATCCGATCCGCAGACAGATCAACCACGACGCAGCACAAGGGACACTGATAAAAAATTTAAGCAGACGCCCTACCTGTTCCGCGGATCAGGGGAAGGGAAGAGACGACTCCACCTCGGGAGACAGAGCAATGGAGTCCGGCGACGGCGAGCTCCTGCGCCGGCCCGGGCCGTCCGCCGGCTCCAAACCCGACGTCCGGGGCGGCTGGCGCGCCGCGTTCTACCTCGTCGGTAGTTTCGCGGATCTTGACTCGGTTTATTTTATCACTGTCGTGCAAAACTAATTATGACCGGCACTGCAGTGGTCGCGTTCTTGGAGCGCCTTGGGTTCTACGGCGTGCAGGGCAACTTGATCATGTACCTGACCGGCCCGGTCGGCGTGCCCACGGCGGCCGCCGCCGCCAGCGTGAACGCGTGGGCCGGGACCGTGTTGGTGCTGCCGCTTGTCGGCGCGCTCGCCGCCGACTCGCGGCTCGGCCGGTACCGCGCCGTCCTGGCCGCCGGCGTGCTGTATCTGCTGGTCAGGACTCCACGACTGGGCTAGCTCGAGTTACATTGAGAACGATTTTTGCAAATATCTTGAAGTTGATTTAATTTCTCAATGATTTTGTTGTTTTGTGTGGACCGTGCTTGTTCGGTTACTGGAGAATTTTTGAAACCATGTCTGATACTCTGTTTCCGAAATGCAACACAGAGCTTGGGAATGCTGACGGCCTCATCCGCGCTGCAAACAGCGCGGCCTCACTCCGGGAGCTCGGCGACGTCTCCTGCTCACCTCACCTTCATCTACTTCGCGCTCTATCTTCTAGCGCTGGCGCAGGGCTTCCACAGGACGTGCGCGGAAGCCCTCGGCGCGGACCAGTTCGCGCTGAGCGACGACAGCGGCGACACAAGCTCGCGCGCGTCCCGGAGCTCCTACTTCAACTGGTTCCATTTCTCCATCTCCTGGGGCTACGCCATGTCCACGACGGTGCTCAGCTACCTCGAGGACAACGCCGGCTGGACCACCGGGTTCAGCGCGTGCTGGGCCGCGATGGCGCTCAGCCTTGCCGTCTTCTTGGTCGGCGCGCGGACGTACCGTGCCGAGGAACCCGTCGGCGACGGCCGGTTCCTCGAGACCGTGCGGGCATGGGCCGCGAGGGTGTTCCGGCGCAAGGATACCACCAGCACCGAACCGTGAGCGCGCGCGAACTTCTGCAATCTCGTTTCATGTACCCAGTTCTGCATCATGATCTTTTCAGATTTGCGCAGGCTTCTGAATAATGGACAGCCCGAGAAGGGTAAAGGACTCCTCGTCAAGCTTCTCCCGATATGGTTGGGTGCCATGGTCTACGCGGCCGTCACTTCGCAAGTGTACACTCTGTTCACCAAGCAGGGCAGTACGCTGGACCGGCGCCTCTGGAACGGCCTAGTCGTGCCACCGGCGGCGCTCCAGTGCCTGATCAGCTTCACCTTCATCGCCATTCTCCCAGTATACGACCCTGCCTTCGTGCCCCTGGCGAGGCGCGTCACCGGGCACCCCGCCGGCGTCACCACGCTCCAGCGGATCGGCGCCGGCATGTCCATGTCCTGCGTCTCCATGGTCGTCGCGGCGCTTGTCGAAGGCAGGCGGCTCCGCGTGGCCACGGACGCAGGCCTGGTGAACAGGCCGGACTTGGCCGTGCCGATGAGCCTGTGGTGGGTGGTGCCTCAGTACGTTCTGATGGGCCTGGCTATGGCGTTGGCCGACGTCGGCCTGGAGGAGTTCTTCTACGACCAGGTGCCCGACGCCGTCCGCAGCGTTGGGCTCGCGCTGTGCCTGAGCGCCATGGGCACGGGGAGCTACGCCAGCGGCGCGCTCGTGTCGGCGGTCGACTGGGCGACTAGGGCCGGCGGGGAGAGCTGGATCTCCGATAACCTCAACCGGGCGCACCTGGACTACTTCTACTGGCTCCTGGCGGGGCTTGTCGCTCTGGACGTGGCTGTGTTCTTGTATTTTTCAAAGCGATTTGTGTACAGGGGCAAAGGTGACCTGTGTTTTGTAGCACCTTTGTGAGAAGAAATTATCTGCTTTTGTGTAAGATGTACATCAAAGGTAAGCGCATAAAGGAGAAAAGTGAATGTCTGTGATTTCAGTGTTCTCACTTCAGGCTGCGTGTTCTTGGGTCGCTTACTCGCGCACAGCCCACTTTTTTTTTAAAATAAAAAATGTTCATGTGTAAACTGATTACAACTGCTCCCTCCATCCATTTATACCGCGCTCATTTGTACTTGACTCTAAGATTAAGAAAAAGAAATCAAATCTCTCCCGTCATTAATCTGCCGTGGTACTTGAGAAAGGATTGTACGGGTGACAAATCGACGATTTAGCGTTTCTCAATGAAAAAAATACAAATGAACCTTGCATAATCAGATTTTTCAGATTTTCAAATAGGCTTTGGTGCAAAGCAACATCTTCGTGAAAATCCGTGCAAATCACGATAAAAAGTCGTCTAAATTCACAGAGACATTGGTTTGCACGTGATATATTCCCATTTTTTCAAATAAATGGAGAGGGAGTAGAAGATAGTATGACTCTAGTTGGGCCATTAATTTCCTGGACCAGACTAACTATAAAGACAGCAAATTCGGCCCAACTAAATCAGGCCTTTTCTTGTCTCAAGCTTGGGGATGGATTTCGTTTTTGCGGAAGGATATCAAAACCGCAAGCCCTTTCCGTTTTCGACGAGACGACTGGCGAGCAGGAGCCGGCGGGAGGCGAGGCAGGACTAGTGGGACCGCCGGATCGCCATCATGGACGCCGCGGTGGAGGTGGAGGTGGAGCCCCTCCTTCCGCCGCCGGCGACAGCCCTGGACCACCTCGGCCGGCCGGTCTCCCGCCGAACCACCGGCCGGTGGCCCGCCGCCGCCTTCATCATCGGTAGTCGTGTACCCAGCAAGTCAACAGGGCCATCGTCGTCTCTCTTGCCCAATCTGACCCGCGTGCCGTCGTCGGTGTGCCGCAGGGGTGGAGATCTCGGAGCGGTTCGCGTTCTCCGGCATCTCGGGGAACCTGATCACTTACCTCACTGGCCCGCTCGGGCAGTCCACGGCGTCGGCTGCCGCGGCCATCAACGCCTGGAGCGGCGCCGCGCTCATGCTACCGCTGCTCGGCGCCGCCGTCACCGACTCATGGCTCGGCCGATACCGCGCTATCATTAGCGCCTCCCTCATCTATATCCTGGTATGCTCTGTTAGATTGATTCCCTGCTATCATATCTCAGGTGCTATACAATTTCCTCATATCTCAGCTGACCTGCAGACTGCAGTAGGAACTGCACTTCAGGCAGCTGTAATGAATTAGCATGGACTACTGGAGTTATCCATGTGCTTGCTGGAATTTGTTTCAGAATTCATCAAATAATAGAATGAGAACAATAATTCTAAAAATGGAATAAGGTCAAAGATTCTAAATGGAATAACAACAATGTTTCTAAAAATGAAATATGAACAATTATTCTAAAAATGTAATAAGAACAGTTTGTTGCTAAGAAAATTTCCCTTCTGGAGCTAACTTTGGATCCTCGACAGAGTTGCTGAATGGTATTGACCTTTCAGGGACTGGGCATGCTCACCCTGTCATCAACTTTTGTGCCACAACAACCATCGGAATTTGGAGACAATGTGGATTCTTCAGTGTCGTGGATGAGTATTCATTTAGCTTTCTTCTATGTGTCACTTTACGTGGTGGCCTGTGCTCAAGGTGGCCACAAACCATGTGTCCAAGCATTTGGGGCTGACCAATTTGATGAGAATGACCCTGAAGAATGTGCCTCAAGGAGCTCCTTCTTCAATTGGTGGTACTTTGGGACTTATGGATCCAATATTGTCACACTTTCAATCTTGAATTACATTCAAGATAACATAAGCTGGCAGTTTGGGTTCGGTATCCCTTGCATTGCCATGGTTGTTTCTCTTACAGTTTTCTTACTTGGTTCAAAGAAGTATCGCTTCTATCCTCCAATGAGTAGTGGAGGGCTGTTTGGACATATTGGTAAATCAGTTCTTGCATGGATTCAATGCTGGTGTGTATCATGGTCCGCAAAGTAAGTCTGTTTTCGAACTGCTAGTGAGATCGTTCTCTCCAAATTATGACCTTAAGTGTTCTTTTTTTTTTCTTCTGGGCATGCAGATCAAATGATGATTCTCACTGTGCAACAGTATCATCATCCAAGGGAGACAAGTACAAAGCAGAAACCAAATTATTTTCTGACAATGCTGTTGCAGTGCTTAAATTGCTCCCGGTAGGGGCGACCTGCCTGATCTATGCAGTTGTCTTTGCCCAATGGATGACACTCTTTACTAAGCAAGCAAGTACACTAGATAGGTGGATAGGTACCTTACAGGTACCAGCTGCTACCCTTCAAAGCTTGATCAGTGTGTCAGTCGTCATATTTGTTCCTATATATGACCGCATCCTCATTCCACTAGCTAAGAAATACTCGAAGAACACCAAAGGTATCACAACATTGCAACGTATTGGAATTGGGATGGTTATCTCTGTGATTTTGATGATCGTTGCAGCCCTTGTGGAGATGAGAAGACTCAGGATAGCAAGAGACTATGGCCTAGTGGACAAACCTGATGTCACAATCCCTATGAGTGTCTGGTGGATTGTCCCTCAATTCATTCTGTCTGGCTTGGCGAATGTGTTCACAATGGTTGGCTTGCAAGAATTCTTCTATGATCAAGTACCAGATGGTTTGCGCAGTTTAGGCCTTGCTTTATACTTGAGCATATTTGGAATTGGGAGCTTCATCAGTAGCTTTCTTGTGTATGCCATCGACAAGGTGACCAGTAGGGGAGGATACAGTTGGTTCTCTAGCAACCTAAACCGAGGGCACCTTGATTACTTCTATTGGCTTTTGGCTGTGCTCAATGTTTTTGGTTTGGCTGCGTACATATACTTTTCACAGGTATATGCCCACAAGAAAAAGGGACAGGGGCTTTTGGTACAGTGATTGTCTATCAATACCATAAAATATGCCTGAGCATCAACTTCTTCACAGTCGTCCTTACCCTTTGCATTGCATATATGCCTGCACATTCTTCTCCTCTCTGCACAGAATCTGCAAGCTATCTCAAGCTCACGTGCTCAAGGCTCAAGCATAGAGAAGCCATGGGCTCATGCTGACTAGAGAAATGACGGGCTGTGAAGACCAGTTGATATAAATTAGCATATCTGTATAATAGTTTTAAGACAGCTGTATAAAAGTATAGGATGTACTAGGATATGTTGTAGTCTGTTTGGATATAAATATAATCTTCATTGCTCCTATATAATGTACTTACCACCTGCCATGCTTATGTGGATGTGAGTCATTATTCGGTAAATCAACACTGCATGTGGATAACTCTCAGTCCCTCACGGCAGGTTTCTTGCAAGTTCTGCAAAGGCTATCAGGCTGGAGAGGGTTTTGCAGCTTGGTTTGTTGTTGATTTTACAGCAAAGGCTATCCAGAACCCTGTGCGTTGAGCCCATTCTTCTGAAACTGGAATATCTAATTGGTTTTTGCTCATTTTTCCTGTAGGTTACCATATGATGATTTTCACAAATCACAACTCTAAGCCGTCGTCATTCAACGGTGATATCATGAACATGAAGGGCAAAAAAAAATCCTGGTGAAGCAACCTACACTTAACCCCGAAGGCAAATGGCTCCCAGAGGAGCGCTTTGAGGCCTTTGTCCTCCTGTGCTGCTGGCACTTGTGGAAGAGCAGGAATGGCATCGTCTTCAGAGGCAAAACGGCGACCATGCATCAGACTTTGCATGCGTCATGCGTGCAGGGGGGACGCACGCCTATGGCAGTGGCAGGCACGATGCCGCGCCACACAAAGAGTGTGGCTGATGAATGGTGTTTCTTGTTTCATAACGCAATGTAAACGCCCAATGTAAGACGAGAAAACTTCTTGTTATCACCCAGGTCGGTTGGGGCCAACATATCAATGAATCAAGTGAGGGATTCTCTCCCTCTCCGTTGACCACTTGACCTTAAAAAAGTCCTGATGAAACCACAGCATTGCTCAAGCAATTTCCCGTATGGGCTACCAGCCTGATTTATTCTGTTGTTCTTGCACAATGCTTTGCTTTCTTCCCAAAACAAGCTAGCGCATTGAGAATCGTAGGCATAGTATTACCAGCCGCTTCCATGCAAAATTTGAGCAACCGCTTCGATCATGGCCTTCCTGCCGCATGTAAGCAGGCAGGCCTAAGGCAAAGCATGTGATGAACATGCCAGTCAAGTGCATCATGGATATATGGCGTTTTGGGATCAAGTTGCAAGACAACTTTCATATGTTCTTGGTGCAAGCACCAAAGGAACGTATCCAGAACACTGAGATTTTTTCTGATCACCTAGAAACGTTCTGGATAAGCTGCAGTTAAAGGATTCAGTACCAGGGGTGCCCACTTGGAGGCAAAACATCGAACACCCTTGGTGCGCAGCTGCCAGAGGCACTCACCGCCGACGACGCAGAGCAATGCGAACGGTAACGAGAGCATGTCGCCAGCATAACGACGATGGCACCGGAATGCATGACGGAGAAGAAGCAGGTAGGCGATCGAGCCCCATCTCCTTGTCAGCTCGCACCATGCTTCCATGGCCGCCGCCACACGGCAGTCCGAGGCCAAGACCGGAGGGCGCGCGGACGGCTGTGGCGGATAATGGAGAAATAGGAAGCGGATGGAGGCCAAGAGCAGGAAGCGTTGTGACGGAGCCGGCGTCCGGCGAAGATCGCCGCCTCGCCGGTGCCATTTCGTCGGTGGGGTATACCATTGAAAGTATTTCCATATGGACCCCGTAATTTTACACATACCCCCCTAATTTGGATCGCGATTAATAGTAGCGATCCGATTATTTTCATATAAGGGCCCGACATTTCTCATAAAACCCCCTAATTTGAATCGCGATTAATAATCGCGATCCGAATTTTTCATATAAGCCCCTACATTTCTAAATAATCCCTAGTTCCGCTCGAGTCGTCTTCCCTCCCTCCGGCCCCGCCGCCTGCCACGCCGGAGTCGCCAAGCGCGATCCCCGTTCCCCGGTGAGTCCCTTGCGCGCGCAGAATTGCCGTCGTTCGAGCCGAGGGGAGCATTGAACAGCCAGGAACATGACGAAGGCAGCAAGCGCGCGCACTGTCTCCGCCATGACGGCAGCTGCAGAGACACGCCGGAGGCCGGACAGCTACCGGCGCCGAAGGAGACTGCCTCCGTCATGAGTGAGGAGAGACGAGACAGGCAGAGAGCTCGAGCTGCGCACATTAGTAATTTGATGAAGTTCCACCAAGATCGATTAATAATGTTCAAAATATGGGACTGGAGTTGATGCTGCAGACGCCGTTCGTAGCCGAGACCTTGTACGTATGTAGAAAACGAGCTACCGAACTTCTCATCCTCTCAAGACTGACTGGAACCTGTTCGGCTACCAAACCTCTTGCCGCATGGATCCGAGGAGGTTGCATTGCATCCTGGTGTTCGAGGTGAGCTTAGTGAAACATTCCATCGGTTCAGATCCAAGCTTTTCTCCTCGTTTTCAGATCACCTGATGATTCTCATCGCTCTTTCCCGTCGTCATTATCCAAGAGCGATGCCAGCAACACCGGCAGCACAAATTTTACCCCTCCAGCAGCAGCGTCAATCAAGCTGTTTTCCATACGGGCTACCTGCCTGTTTACTGTTATCACGCAGTGGTTTACTTTCTTCACAAAGAAGGTAAGCACACTGGACATGAGTTTATGGGGCATACTGATACCCTCTGCTTCTGGGCAAAGCTTGAGCCACGCCTCGATAATGATCTTCCTGCCGATCTAAAATCTTCGTTCCGGTAGCGAGGAAGTAAAACAAGGCCATTGCTGCGCTCATGAAAACAAGCCGGCTCAAGATAGCAGGAGACTATGGCCTGCTAGATGAATCTGAAGCTGTTATTCCTACCGGCATCTTGTGGCTGTGGATGGCACCTTAGTACGTTCTATGGTCAAGTTCTTGATAGCTTATTACGCAGCATGGGCCTGGTTTTTGTACCTGATCATAGCTGGAGTGAATAGTTTCAATTCATCAGCAGTTTTCTTGTATATGCGATTGGCAAGGTGACATACTGGGTAAGCCAGCTGCTTCTCCAACAACTATAACCGAGCCCATCTCGATTACATGACTCTCGCACTGCTCAGTGATTTTCCCCTGGATGCTCATGTTTACCACTATTTCGGTACCATGACAGTGCCACCGGATGAGCATCCAAGTGCATATAAATGGCTATAGGCCTTCTTCATTTATAGACACCGTTTTAGGGTCATCCGAGGATGGATTGCGGTTAAATCTGCTTAGATACAGAAGAATTTGGGCAACGCACAGCATCTGCCGACTCCATTCAAACACTAGTTGACCTCAATCACCACAACCTTTGCTCTATAATGATTAATGATAAAGATGGATGTCTGCTTAATGTTGTGAACTAGTGTGAGCAATAACTTGCTGTCTAAACTGTCATGTTCTGCAAACAAGCCCTGATGGGTACATTTGTCCAATAGTAATACAGTTCTCAAATCAATGTATTGTGCATTTACAAAGCTAAAGAAACGACGGCAACCTACATTACCGTCTGCAACTGCAATTCTATGCTGTTGATGCAACAGTTGTGCATGGCACTATAAATATGTAAATGCACTGGAACAGAAAGTCAATCTTCAAACTAGACAATGAACCATGTGCAGCACTGTTGAATTCATTTCGATGAAATAGTTTCCTGTGTCAATATTTCTGGGGCGCAGCCATTTCATGCTATCTGATGCGACAGACACAAAAAGAACAAACAAAATTGTGCCCTGTATGTAAGTGTAGATAGAAACTGGAAAAATCATAGGGGCATCATCAACATGCCAATTAGCGAGTAACAACTTCCTTGCAGCCAGATGCAGGAGCAGAACAGCAGGAGAAACAAGCTCCCTCACGTTCCTCCAAGTGAAAAGGATGTGCTGCTGTATTAACAATGCCTACTTTGAGGTTTTAGAAACCTGATTTAAATTGAGAATCAATACTTTTGGCAGCGTTGTAGGTCTTCAATTGCTTTTTTCCATTGCCAGGCACGCTGCTTTGTGTCCTCAAATGTTGAAACCTTTTTTGGCTGTAAAATAACTCAATCAGGTATGAAAGTATGCAAATCTCAGTGTATACTAAAGCAGCAGTGGCGATTTAGATTTAGATGAGTACCGTGCATATTCTAAAATGTGATGAATTTGTAACTTGAACATTAAGTTCACTCGGGTCATCAGACCAAATAATGTTCCCTTTGGCCACCATTTTTGAAGGGTCAACACATATCAATTGAGGTTTATCAGTGAGGATCAGCTGGACCTTCTTGTTTGCTAGCTTATTAATCTTCTTCAGCTTTGATATCAAAACTACGGACTCGCCAGGTTCAAGGAATTCTTGCCTGCCACATTGTTTGAGGAGTATGATCAACATGGATTACTTACTCGGGAAAGAAAAAAATTTAGTATGACGCCCACCATATCCACTGTATATTTTATTTTACTTTTTTCCTTGCATACTCTTGTAAGGTATAATCAATTTCATGACATTCGACATTTACCATTTTGAGTCGAAGGAGTCGATGGAAGCTAATTTAGATATATGAGAGCGAACTTCAGATGATGATGCAACACCATTATTACTAACAGTGTTTGACTGTTGGTTAACTGTGGTACCTCCCATGTGTGACAACCAATTGGAATCCTGGCTATCCTCATCTTCATTTGCCTGAATTGGGATATTGTCAGGACGATGAAGGCCAGAATAAATCGACCAATTTAATTGACAAACGTTAAAAAATATACATTTGGGTCCATCACGAGCTTTGGTGGTCGTGTCTTCCTCAGGTTCTTCCAGTCAATACCTCTGAAGAAAGGATGCTTCTTCAACGAAGAATAACCATCAGGCCCCGCACCTGGCCTTTTGATTGGATCAACATTCTGCATGTTACAATAAGATAAATATAGGAAACAGTGCAAATTCATTATGCAAAGTCATCAAGCTTGCATTTGGACAGCCAATGGGGTTTTCCAGAATATGACTGACTGATCTAGCAGTCTACCACTCCGACCCCATAACATTTAAAAAAAACTCCTCACTAAGCGTGGCTAGGCTACTTTATTGTTTCTTAAAATCCTTGGGTTTTGTTTTCAAAACCAATCCTTTCTCTTACAAGTTTTGCAGTACAGTCCACACAAGGAAAAGAATCCCTATTTTGTCTCCAAGCAGGTACCTGGTGGGGGTTTGTTTGTACACGCTCTATTGGCATAATGGACCTGCTATTTCCACTGGAAACACATCGGGACTTTTTGTTTGCAGTATTTATAATTAAAAAACAGCATTGTATGTACATGAAGAATAAAGGAGGAACTTGTGCGCAAATTCTATACAAGTAATGAGTGTATGTACATACCAACAACTTGTCAATAAGATCTCTTGCTTCATCTGAAAAATACTCAGGGAATTTGACGTCCCTTGCGATGATTCTCTGGAAAATCAACCACTCACTGGCATCTTTAAATGGTGAAGAGCCAGAAAGCATTTGGTACAGTGTGCACCCCAATGCCCACAAGTCATTTCTGTCAAGAAGTTTATAAGACAAATATGTATGAAGCTACAACTATATCACCACAAAGTGTAGTTTCACAGCTTTCTTTGACGATGAACTTATCAAGCAATGTGAGCACTCAGACCTTCAGTCTTAAGCATTTTACGCATGTCATTTTACTAGTTTCATACAGCCAGTGAGGACAATGCAGTGTGAATATTTTATGTATCTAGTCTAGTGCTATAGTCAACAAGTGTGTAATGCTGATTCTGATTAATGCATTAAATAACTCACACATAATACAAACATAACATGCATCTATGAAGAAGTATAGTAAATGAAAACAATTATTCCAACAGTAATTGTTTGCTGCATGTTTATCAGACGTAAGTTGTTCACTCACCCAAAGGTAGCTGGGGCAGAGTTCAGGACCTCTGGTGGTACGTATGCGGCTGTTCCAACAAATGTACATGCCCTTTCATCTGTACTATGCAGGGAATACAAGAATTATTTTACAGAACATTCTGAATTATGTGATAAATCAACGCAGTACTTATTTTTCTCTTACTAGTTGAATTAGGGAGGACTTTAATTGGAGTATCCCGTGTAGGCTTGACACTACCAAAATCAGCAATCTTTATGTGCCCATCGGAAGTGAGCAGTAAATTTTCTGGCTGAAAGAGAAATGCGGTATTTGTCAATACAAGATAACATTAAGTTTCACAGACGACTCCATTCTGATTTACAAACCTTGACATCCCGATGAATTAGGCCAACGCTGTGCAAATACTCCAGTATATCAACAATTTCAGCAGCATAAAACCGTGCCTCGTCCTCGGACAATCGACCTTTCTGCAACCCAACTCGAGGCGTAAGAAGCAATGACAGAACATGAACGAACCACACTATGAGCAAGTTGGCACTAACCCGAACAATCTGATCGAACAACTCCCCTCCTTCGCACGACTCGAGCGCCATGTCTACATGCCAAAAGAGACACGACGGCACACCACTGAATTAGTACCTCTTCGCAACGCTCTGGCAGCTAATTAGATTAGTGAGGCACTGACAGAGGGAGTATGTGTCCTGGAAGGTGAAGAAGAGCCTGATGACGCCCGGGTGATCGAGCTGGTCGAGGACGATGCGCTCCATCTTGACGTAGGAGATCTTGTTCTCCTTGGTGATGAACTTCTTGTCCATGATCTTGAGCGCGTAGACGTTGCTCGTGTCCTTCTTCTTGGCCCGCACCACCTGCCATTACGCGTCATCCCCACCTCGATGAGTAAGAGTAGCCGCAATTCCCGCGATCCACACGGCGCATGCCGCAGCCGGTTCGCTGGTAGCAGCATACTAGCTAGAACCAAACCTTGGAGTAGGAGCCGACGCCGTAGATCTTGCCGAGCTCGAAGTCGGCGGCGGTGAACTGCTCCTGCGGTGCGCGGAAGGCGATGCCCCCGGCAGCGGTCGGGGAGGAGGAGGCGGCGGCCGCGGCCGCGGCAGGTGGGGCCGGGGAGGGCGAATGCGCGAGGCGCAGCCTGGCTGCGAAGTCCCGCTCCATGCTGTCGTCGTCGCCTCCGACCGCCATGGGGGGATGCGCGGGGGCGATATCTATAGGGTGGGGGCGAGGAGGCTGGCGCGCGGGCCGAGGAAGGCGGGGAGGAGGAGGCGGCGCGGCCTCCGATGGCGGAGGCGGTCAACGGGTGGAACCATCGGATTCGGCTTCGAGGGGTGGGAAAGCGGGCGCGGGCGGAATCGATGGGACTGCGACGGCCGCAGCCTTTGCGCGGTGGGGGAGGTCGCTGCTGGGGTCCCTTCCCAATCCCTCCCTCCGGGGCGCGGCACGGCAGCCGCAGCGGGGACGGAACGGGGCGGAGGAACGGAACCGGATCGGATCACGCGACGGGACGGGAGGGGAACGGCGATCAGAAGAGATGGGGAGATCGTGGATGTGGGCGGGGCGGCCGGCCGCGGCGGGGGAGCTTTGCTTTCCTCGCCGTGCCGTTGGGAATGGGGAGGGTGTGTGATCAAATGATGGGAGGAGGATGGGCAGATGGGGAAAGGAATTGGGTTCCTTTGCGTCTCTTTTCGTGACTCTGTTTTGAGCTAGTGCCCAGCTGAGCGTCCCCTACCTTTTCCTGAAGAAACTGGTTTTCAGAGGGTTCATGTTCTTCATTTCGTGGCCAAGGGAATTGCTGAACCCCATTTTTTTAATAAGTAAATAACCCCACATTTTGTTGCGATAAGATGGGATTCATGCAAATTCGGATTTCGGACAGAATAGGATACATTTCTAAAGAAACTTTGCTCGCAAAAACACAAAACTGACTGCATCTACCCTTTGTCGCGACGCGCAGATACCCCTCTTGGTCCATCCGTTCATGGCTCACATTGTGCTACCCGGCAACCACGGCATCAACGAAAAGCAGGAAATCATGCGGTCCGGGCCAGCACGGCACCATCAGCATCAGTGCGTCGCCACTCTCCGCTCCTGTGGGGCCGCCGGCGCGAAAGAAAGCATGATACGCCGCCGGGCACGGCACACGGCATCATTCTCTCTACTGGGCACCGGCGCCCGGCGGTGTCGGCCAACATCCATCCCCCCTTGGCCCGCGCGCCACACTGCGGAAAGCAGCACTGATGGCCGCCGGGGCCAGGCTTTCGCGTTGCGTCGAGAGCGCGCGCCCGAGAAATTCCCTTCCCCCCTGCCTGCCCTGGGGGAAAAAAGCCGGACGGAGACCGAAAAGATGAGATGAATGCGACGCAACACGACATTCTGATGCGGAAAAGAACAGCCGACGGACGGGGGAAAACCTGAGAGGTTCGGCAATAATAAGGCGAGTCTAAGTGGAAGGAGTCACGAGAGTTTTTAAGAATGACACATCATCTTTACTGTATTGGTTTGCGGGATGACCTACTTTCTCTCAATGCACAGGGTCATAGCACAGTTTCATAGGTTCCTATAGATATTTAATTGCTGCATATTTGTTGGTCAATTGTGCTTAAAAATTGTGTCAAGTTGTCTCAGTGGGAGGGTTATGGGGGTGTCATTCATAGGACTCCGCGCCGACCCAGGGTCATGAGGATGACCCCGATTTCCTCTCTCCTATTAAATATCATGCCATGTCATCTTATTTGCATATGTGGCACCCTATTTAATGCCTATGACCCTCCCATTGAGACGGGCCTAAATTCCGGTGTATATGTATATCCATTGTATCGACTTCAGAGTTGACACAAGTTTTTAACATTGTACTCCCTCCTGTTCCTATTAGAAGTCGTTTTGGATAAGATTTGAGTCAAACATTGGGAATATAAATCATGAATAACTTTTAAGTCGTTGAGTTTTAAAATGTGAAAATCATATAAATATATTTGTCTTGAAAATTACTTTCATAAGAATATACATATATAACTTTCCAATAAAGATTTTTATAGAAAAGAGAAGTCAAAGTTGTGCTTTGGTGACCGCGTCGCTGTCCTAAACGACTTCTAATATGGAACCGACTTCTAATATGGAACCAGAGGGAGTACCCTCGTTTTAGTTTTTCTATACCTACAATTATTTTAGTATGTATCTAGACATAAATATATATTTAAGTATACAACAAAAAAAATGTATTTTGAAAATTCAAAACGACAGGTACTTTGAAAGGGAGAGAGTACCAAATTAACAATATGATATTAGCAACAAACTTTGATGAAGGCAGCTAGTTCACAGTGGACTCACAGGACACCGCGTAAGGCCCAAGAGCTCGCAGCGGAATCCAGGAGCCAGGACAGCATGGAGCCATGGATGATGAGCTCTATCGTTGTCACACATGAGCCAAAGCGTATGAATTTTTTTTATTTTTTAACCCTTTTCAAATTAAAATTTTAAAAATAACCCACCCAAACTATATTTCCAAGAAGTAGCCCTTTTAGTCGCGCCACGCTCATACTTGAGTCGCGCCACATAAAGTGACGCGACTAATGTACACGATGAAATTGAAAAAAAATCGCATCTTACGTGACGGACTCACGCATCGTGGCTGACCAGATCGATCTCCACTGCATCGTGGCTGACCAGATCGATCTCCACTGGCCTGGAAGTTCCGGGTCTCATTTAACCATGTTTCGTCATTCTTTTTAATTATTAAATTAGCTCTTAAATTTGTGAAACTCGAGATGTATGATCTATAGAGTGCATACGTTCTGACAAACTTTAAAAACAGCACAACTTTCCAACTTTAAGCCTCCCTTAAACTATGAATTCTTTGTTATATTTGACCAACAACTTGTCCAAACTTTCCTATGAACATCCAAATTCACTTGTAGCTCAAAAGTATTTAGGGTCTTAGTGTAAAATTTCTCAAAAAATATGGCCAAAGTTGACTAGTTGACTCTATTTTCACACTTTGCAATTTTCATGTGTTGATCTAATAACACTTAGGCTATTTCAAAATTAGATTTCTCATTTTATACACCATGGTTTCGAGTGCACATAGTTAAAATGGAACGTATGCACTCTATAGATCATACATCTCGAGTTTCACAAATTTAGGAGCTCATTTGATAATTAAAAGGAATGACGAAACATGGCTAAATAAGATCTGGAACTACCATTACATGGTGGAGATCGATCTGGTCACGCCATGATGCGTGCACGCGCCGTGGTCACGCCATGATGCGTGCACGCGCCGTGTGGCGTGACTCAGTCCGTCAGGTAAGATGTGACTTTTTTTCAATTCCACTGTGTACATTAGTCGCGCCACTTCATGTGACGTGACTCAACTATTAGTCGCGCCACGCGGTTTGGCGCGACCAAAAGGGCTACTTCTTGGAAATATAATTCGGTGTGGGTTATTTTAAAATTTTAGATTAAAAAATGTTAAAATAAAAAAAATTCAAAGCGCATGGCAAGAAGCCAAGAAGAAATAAAGTCTCAGCTCATATTCTCCCATTCAAAGCGCAATATACAAAAATGCGTGTTACAAGTATAGTTGGCACTTCGCAGACGTTCAATTTCAAGATAATCTGGGATCACCGAAAGACTATGCTCGGTGCAATGCAAAGGAACAAAATGCTTCTCTATCCTGTTGGTTACATACTTTTATGCCTTCCCTGCTAATGAAAATAACAGGATATATTCTCTGCCGAAAGAAGGAGGCCTCACATCACAGGTCACCAAATGGCATCCATATCTCATCCTCTGGAGTCTGGAGGACTGGAACAGGCGAGTCTCTCTTGACCATTTTAAAAACTAGCTCAATTCATGAAGCTTCAGAAAAGGAGACGATAGATAAAACCACCACACACACACACAAGCTGATGCCTCACGTTAGTTCAAAAAAGCTGATACCTCACGTTCACATAAAACCAGACCGATTCAGGGAAACGCTGTGAAGATGGCGACAATTATCCGGAAAGCAGCACATGACACGATTCAAATCAGAGGCTGGGATCAGAGCATATCTCACAAGAACACCATGGATAACATCGCGTGGCTGCTGATAGATCATGGTCGTGTTCACAAGACATGGATTACGTCCATAGTTGATAGCTCGCCTTAACATAAATCAGACTGATTCATAGAAATCATAGAAAGATGACCATCATCAGGAAAACAGGACATGTTGATCAAAACAGAGGATGAGATCAGAGTAAAAGATTTCAAGGACCAAATTTGAAGATGTCAAAGGCAAGTAGTCCAACAGAAAAATGGATCTGAGTCAACATATATACTACAGATGAGCACAAGCAGAAAGAACACGTGAGCAACAACCCCTGTGGAAAGAGTGTTTGTTTTGTACATGATTAATAACTATAAAACAAGAATCTTGTCGACATCGTGATGTTCTGCTTACCTTTGAGACTTCTTGAGTGCAAATCAAAATCTAAACAAACTGTTGTCGGAAGACAGGCAGCTAGCACGCTTACAGTCACAGGCTTGACTGCAATGTGCAGGCTATTACACTTCTAGTGCTAGTGCAGTATGATTCCCAGAAACTTCATGCTTGACTTGGCTCATTAACAAAGTTGTCAAATAAGTAATTAGCAGAAACGTTTCTTGCTTGACTTGGCACATTAACAAAGTTGTCAAATAAGTTATTAGCAGGCAGTCACTTCAAACAAAAAAGTAATTAGCAAATACTATTCGATCCAATTCAGCAAGGACCTACACAAGCACTACACTAAAGATTGAGGTTGGATGTCATTTGCCATGAAAGATGAAGTCCAGGTCAATCTTTTTTATGGACAGGTCAGGTAAACCTTTGATTCTAGAGAACTATTGCAAAGCTTGCAACTAATTCATACCAGTATTTTGCACAAAAAAAAAAAACTGTTATTAGCCCAATCTAGAGCAACAGAACCACAGATACCAAGTTTTTTTACCTGGAGAAGGATCACTTGCAACATCACAGTAAAAGGATTCATCTAGCTACTGATGATCGAACATGCTGATTATGCTGTCATACTGATGATTGAACTTGAATTCCACAAGCATAACATATCAATTGTTAGTATTCAACCACAGATGAAACTTTATGCAACTACGTCAAGAAGCAGCAAGGTGAGGGATGACTCTGAAGCAAACCCAAAATAGCATCCCTAATATTAAACCTGAATTGCCAAAAAGGTAGTTCTTTAACCCTATGCCGCTGAGACAATTTTCTTGTTATTCAATGTCATCATCATCATAGCAATACAATAATATTAGATCAAACTCGTAGTAGCAGTTCGATCAATGTCTAAAGCTTTTAACCTCAAAATTCAGATGGATGAATGCAATTGCAAAGACAAAAATGACAGGCCCAAAATTGAGTCTACATTCTATTGTAAGGATGCAGAGTATAGAACCACTCCCTTGTCACTTTCTTGTTAGTCTTCGAAGGCTGACACCAGCTCCGGCACCGGCTCCGGCACAGTGGGCAGCACCGGGTAGTTCCGGGAGAAGCAGGCATCACAGAGCTCATGTGCTTCATCACCGTAGATGCTGTGGAGCTTGTCGAGCGAGAGGAAAGCGAGCGAGTCGCAGCCAATCGTCCTCCGCACGCCCTCGAGGTCCATCCTGTTGGATATCAGCTCGCCCTCGCTCGGCGTGTCGATGCCGTACAGGCAGGAGCCGATGACCGGGGGGCTGGCGATGCGCATGTGCACCTCGCGCGCGCCGGCGTCACGGAGCAGGCGCACAATCTTGCTCGAGGTGGTGCCGCGAACGAGCGAATCGTCAACGACGACCACGCTCTTGCCGGTAATGACGCCGCGCACGGGCGCCAGCTTGAGCTTGACCGCGAGGTCGCGGATTGCTTGCGACGGCTGGATGAAGCTGCGGCCGCTGTAGTGCCACCGGATAAGACCCTGCTGGAATTCGAGCCCCGACGCCTGCGCGAAGCCGAGCGCTGCGTAGAATCCCGAGTCCGGCACAGGGATGACGACGTCCGCGGTCGGAGCCGGGGACTCCTCGGCGAGCGCGCGGCCGTATGCGCTGCGGCGCTCGTGGACGGCGTGCCCAAACACGACGGAGTTGGGGAGGGCGAAGTAGATGTGCTCGAAGACGCACGACTTGCGGGGGCGGTGCGGGACGAGGCAGGCATAGGACACTGACATGTCGCGGCGGTCCACGACCACCACCTCCCCGGGCGCGACCTCGCGCTCATAGGCGGCGTCAATGAGGTCGAGCGCGCAGGTCTCCGACGCGAACACGATGGCGCCGTTGGGGCGGCGACCCATCACCAGGGGGCGGAAGCCGAACGGGTCGCGCACGGCGAAGAGCTTGTCGGCCGTCAGGAACAGCAGCGAGTACGCGCCGGCGAGGCGCTCGCAGGCGTCGCAGATGCGCGAGAGCAACGGGCGGGAGAGCGAGGTGGCGATGAGGTGCAGGATGACCTCCGTGTCCGACGAGGTGTTGAAGATAGACCCCTGCGCCTCCAGCTTGTTGCGCAGCGCTTGGTAGTTCACGAGGTTGCCGTTGTGCGCCACGGCGAGCTGCCCGAACCTGTACGCGGCGAGGAACGGCTGCACGTTCCGTATCGAGGAGGCGCCGGCCGTGGAGTAGCGCACATGCCCGATGGCGGCGTTGCCGGGGAGCTTGGCGAGGCGCGTCGGGTCGCCGAATACGTCCCCGACGAGCCCCAGCCCCAGTACCGATTTGAGCTTGCCATCGGCGCCAGAGGCGGCGATGCCCGCGCCCTCCTCGCCCCGGTGCTGCAGCTTCTGCAGGCCGAGGTAGCAGAGCGACGACGCGTCCGGATCGCCGATGACCCCGAACACGCCGCACTCCTCGCGGGGGTGGTCGTCGCCGTCCGCGTCGAAGGAGAACGGCGTGACGCGGTCCGGGAACAGGGCCCGCGCCGGGGCGAGGCGCGCGGCGCGGTGCCGCAGCTCGAGCGCCAACGGCTTGGCGGAGCACCTGAGCTGGTAGTGGTGACCGGTGATCGGCGCCGCAGCGGCGCGGCGGAGGAGGGGGGAGGAGGGTGTGGTGGCGGCGGCGGCGGCGGTGGCGGCCATGCGTGGGCGCGCGCGGTGGTAGGGGAGTTTGGGGAGGTGAGGGCTATCGATGCCCTCCCGAACCCACGTGAATGGACGGGATTTAAAGCGGCCAGGCGTGTGGAGGTCGTATTCCTCCAAGCCTGGAGTCTGGAGAGCGTGTATTTCTGTACAGGAGATATACGGCTGGTCCAGCCGTCTTGGAAATTTCGTTGTTTCCCATCTGGTGCGGGGGAGATTCATTAGGACTTAAAAAAAAGATTTTATGTTTGAACGGATCAGAGTGCACCCACGATTTCCTTCTTTATATACCTTCTCCGTTTCAAAATACCTATCATTCTGACTTTTCTACGTGCATCCCTTTATTATATATGTGGAAATAATATATATCTAGGTGCATAACAAAGGGATTGTATAAAAAAGTCATAATGACTAATTTGAAACGGAGGGAGTATATAACAGAGGTTAGGTAGACATTAAGTATGCAAATTTTATGTATTTATCACAATTATATGGAAATACATAGGAGAGAGCACATGTTTGTTTTATCTTCTCGCCTCGTTTTTTTTTTTGCTAGTTTCAACAAATGTATTAGAGTGTTTTAGTGTGTAGCCTTATTTGTGACACAATTAAAACATTAGAAACCAAACTACTCCGTATGTAGGGTAGAATGCATGATGTACGGGTGCTTACGTGAGAAAGTGGATTGCAACACTCTGATAAGTCATTGATGCTTACACCAATTTCGGATGTAATTTTTGCAATAACACCATGTCAACACAGTGTACGACTATTTCGTACACCAACAGTTTTGCAACAAAATCCTATGCACAGTCAAGTATACATAATTATTATATATCAAAAAAAACTTTTCCATCAACAATACACAAATACATTTGTGCCAATTCATAAAAGTAAATGATCTTTTTTGTGAGACTTGATCAAATAAATACATTTCCACCTTTATAACTGCTGATGTGTTTGTTTTCGAAAGAACTACTAAGGTGTTGTATTAATTTCTCAATGTTCATTTTAAGCAGATGCGTTCACTATTACTTACTTACGAGAATGTATAATCTATACTATAAGGAGCGAAGATAATTGAAAACTTTTCTCACCCAAATCGGACCCGCCTTACCACTCATGCCGGACCCACCCGTCAGGTTGCGTGATGACCAAAAGGGTGAAACGACTATAGAAATCACAATTTGGGGAGCGTTTCTGCCAAAAAGAGACTTTTTTTCTCACCCACCCCGTGTCTACCCACCCTCTATACCCACCGGGCCCACCACCCGCCCTTTGACCGTGACATTAAAAAAAATTGACACGGGACGGGGAACCCCTCCCCCGCGCAGCCCCGCGCGGCCAGGACGGTCCGCCCTTGGGCCCATCGGCGCGGCGCGAGCCAGCGGCGCGTGCGCGGCCACGGCCGGCAGCCTGACACGGGCCGTGCGGCGTCACTGGCCAGTTGGCGCGGCGGCCGCGCCGTGTCCGTGCGTGCGGCGTCGTCCTCGGCGGGCGGTCGGCGTGGCGGCCGTGCCAGGTCCGTGCGTGCGGCGTCGTCCTCGGCGGGCGCCGGGCGTACCCGTCCCGCCCCTCGCCCATCCAGTACTACATGCGCGCGAAATCGATGCCCAGGACAGATGTCGGGACGAATCGGTGTCAGGAAGGAGCGGCGCTGCCAAATCTCTTCGCGCGCACCGTCGATTCCGCCATGCCTGCCTCCGATTTCGCCGAGCTCCACGTCGTCTCTGAGCTGGAGGCCGCCCTGCTTGTGGCGGCGCATCTAGCGGTGTTGCTGCCCCTTATCCTCCGCCACCACGCTGCGCATCGAGGAGGAAGGCGCACTGCAGCGTCGTGCGGCCGGCCTGCTGCGCACCGGAGGAAGTCGTGCCGGATCCGCCACCGTGTTCCTCGCCTTGTGTCTGCCGGCGGGCAAATTGATGAGGATAGGGGCAGGGGAAGGGGCGCCAGTTGTGAAGAGGTGTTGAATGAGTGGGTGGAACCAGCATGCTAAGATAGAGGAAGCTAAGATCCATGGGCGTTGGGTCGAGAGATGTGGTGGCGTGCTGCTGTGTTGTTCAGAAGAAGAAAAAAAGGAGCAGTTCAGGGCCTGCGGCCATGGCGTGGATATTGAGCTGTTGCTTAGTTGACTGGCGACAAAGAGATTGTTTGCTTGGATTTGATTAGTGAAAGAAGATTGGAGGTTGGAGATTGGAGACCTCGCCGCTGACGACGTTCTTGACTTTGACGCCGGCCAACGAGCCTCCTTCCGCGCCGCCGTAGGCCTCGACGGCCTCGGAGTCCCAAACGACATGGATCTTGGGGTTGTAGAGCGCGTGGGCCTGCATGATCTTGGACGCGTGGAAGGCGTTGCGGCGGTGGATGATGTAGACTTGCGAGCTGTACTTGGTGAGGAAGTTGGCCTCCTCCATGGCGAAATCCCCGCCGCCGATGACGGCGATGGGCTTGTTCCGGAATATGGGCGCGGCCCCGTCGTAGACGGCGCAAGCGGAGATGCCCCTGTTCCAGAACGCGTCGGAGCCGGCGAAGTGCAGCCTGCGTGCGACTGCGCCGGTTGCCACGACGACGGAGTCGATGTGCACGACAGTCGGAGGCGACGCGGAAGGGGCGGTCGGAGAAATCGACGGAGGTGACGGTCTCGCTGAGGATCTTGGTCCCGAACCTGGAGGACTGCGCGTGACAACGGTCCATGATCTCGGCAACGGACTGCGCACGGCAACGGTCCATGAGCTCGGGTGGGAAGTTCTCGAAGTCGGTGGTGGTGGTGAGCTGGCCCCCCGCGGGGATGTCGTTGGCGAGCCAGCCGGATGGAAATTGGAATCGTCGTGGAATCTGATGTGCCCTAGCCACGTGGTGCTACCGCTTCCAGCAACGTCGCGCGTGTCCCTCCTCCGCTGCATCCTCCTCACCTCATGCATCGCCGTCATGTCGTCGGACGACGCCGGCAAGTGGGCGGTAGTGGAACGCCAAGGCCTGCACCTGCGGGCGTCGGGTCGGCCCTTCATCGTCCACGGCTTCAACACCTACCACCTCATGTACTTCGCCGCCGACCCCGCCACATGCCCCGCGGTCACATCCGCCCTCGCTGAGGCCGCCAACACGGGGCTCAACGTGTGCCGGACCTGGGTCTTCAATGACGGTGGTTACCGCGCGCTGCAGCTGCCCTTCTCCTACGACGAGGAGGTCTTCCACGTGCTCCTTGCATTGTGTACGACACTTGTTTGATGAAATGCAGTAGTCAGAACTTACTAATAAGAGATAACTGAGCTTAGAACTCCATTCCCGTCGGGCATGAGATTTTGTGATCAGAGAGGCAAGAAAGCATAAGATCAGGTTGATACTGTCACCGTGCAACAACCGGAAAGATCACGGAGGAAAACCCCCTCGAAGAGCACGGGCTTGAGCTGTGCGCGCGTGGCGTAGACAACCACCGTGTAGATTCTTGAATTTTTTTTCCTTGGATTCCCTGCTTGGTCATCAGTCCTCTTGCTACATGGTTAAAGTTTTGAGCTTCAGTTTCTTGAGTAAAATTTTAAATTCAGAGTTGATACTGATACTAAGAAACAGTACACAAATTTGAAGTTGGAAACTCTGCCTTCGCTTTCAATATGGTTCTAAATATGAAAATTTACCAAAAATATCAATAAATACATATTGTTGTAAATAATATATCAATGCTAATGTAAATTATATTTTTATTTTTATATATTTGTTTTGAAGAATCACATATGGTCTATTGGTCATAATTCAGAGAGCATCATGAGCACAACGGAGCTATTTATATTTAAATATTTGTAGACAATTCATTCTGTTGAAATGCATCAATTCATAATTTATAATTTATATATAGAATGTTAGCCTATAATAATTCATAATTAATAAAAAATTGAGTGATGTCACTTGACTAATACTTGATAAGTTATTTACACGTGCGACACGCACGTGCACTTTACTAGTTACGAAAAGGGGAAGGGAAAAGTACCAAACTATTCAAAATTTTATGGAGAAAACAACCACGGTGCGGTATTGGTGTACCACCAATCAGTTTCGGGCCACAAAGGATGCAGCCACTGGAGATCCTTAGCCCCGCCGCGATTCCATGAGCGCTGACGCCGCCTTCACTCTTTCCAATTCCGGCCGCTTTGCCTGTGCCCTGTGGTGGGCTCGAGGTGACAGGCCCACATAGGCTGACTCGGGGGCCTACCACTGAGCCGACCTGACGTGTGCGTGGTCCTAGCCCAGGCCAAGTGGGCGTGTGGGTCATGGTGCTTTCGCGTGAAAAGGCCGGGCCACTTATACGGGATACGGGCCATACATACGGCCCGCAAGTGCGTACAAAATTACTAGAATGCAATACAGGCCCTACATAGCGGAGATAAATCGCTGAAAGAGTGACGACAGGAGGTGGTTAACACCTGCACCAGCCAGAACTGGAATTGTGCTAAAAAAAAAAGCCAGAACTGGAATTGTTATCCGCCCTTTATTGAAAGGAACCAGTAGTAGGATGGATGGGTGGCTGGGGCGCCGTGTTGTGGTCTGTGAGCACCGAACACCAGTCACCGTCGAATCTGAAGCTCTGATCCGATCAGACGAGGGAATCCTAACTCGCGTCCTCGAGAGAAGACGGAGTTGAAGTTCTGTGGGCTTCCTTCCGCACGCGCACCCATCAACGATCAACAAACAGGTCAATCCGGAGCGGGTCGGTCGGCGCAGGTCGTCGTGGCTCTCGAATCCTCGGCGCGTCGCGTGATTCCTTCCTCCCTCCCCAGAAATTGCCGTCCGTCCGCGCCGGTCTCCACCAGCCTTCGCCACGAAGGTTAGCCGGGCGCCGCGCGGCCAACACGGGCGCACGGCGCAGGCAGCAGGCTCGCTAGAGTCCAACAACGCGAGTCCCCGTCACGGAATCAGAGCCTCGGCGGCGTCTTGCGGAGGAGCCCTCTCGCGCCGGCCGCCACTCGTGTCGGGTGGTGGTCACTGGTCAGCCCAGCCTCAGCCCGCGCGGCGCCTCATCCGTGCCGCGGGATTCCGTTGGTTTTGTCCACTCCACACGAGAAGACGTGAACGCGGGGGGAGCCGTGGAAGCCGTGGCGGGCATCGTCCAGACGTCCAGGAATCGGAGCCGACGCCGCGAAGCAATCCTCTCTCGGCTGGCTGGGTTGGCGTGCTCAAGGTCAAGCGGTCAAGCTGCTGCGCTCTCGTCCGCACACCCGTGCTGACGGCTCGGCGTGGCTTAAAAGGTGAGAGGGAATCAGCAAGACAGAGGGGTGCGCACGCGATAACCCCGAACCCTTTCCCGGGGCCTCCGCTCTGTCTACGGAGAAGCGCAAGGACGTGGCGTCGACGGAAACCACGGGGTCGTGCTTACGTGGCGAATGGTCACGTAACGCTCCGCTGCTGCGTACCAACACCACCACTCGCCCCGCGCCGGGTCCGAGCAGAGGCTGTAAGGCGAGGAAACGACGTGTGTTTGTGTTCCCCGGGAAGCCAAGGTCGTACGTGTACATTCCGTTCCGGGAAGGGTTTCTGCTCGGCTTTCGTTCGCCCGGCAGGACGGGCAGGATGAGGGCGAGAGCTAGCAGTTCTTTCAAAAAAAAAAAGGCGAGAGCTAGCACCTAGCAGTTTCCATGCGTTCATGTTCGCAACCATTTTCGCAAATCTGCTGGGGACACTACGAGCAAAATCATTACGCCAAGACGCCCGCCAAAAGCGGCGCAGGCCGCATGCAGTAGGCAAATTGGCCGTCGACCGGGGCGGCCGCGGAACGAAAGCGCCGGCGGGGGACAAACAAGAAGCTGCTGAGGTGCGCTTGCGCGCGCCTTCACAGTTCGGTCCAGTCCACTCCACCGTCTCTTTCCGCAAACCCACCCCCACCGGCCACCTGAAGTTGTCTGTGTCTCCGGCGATCCGTGGCCGACCCCCAGGTCTTGAGGCCGCGGGGCCCTCGACGCCCGGCACGAAGAGGCCAAATGCCGTGACGTGAGATGAGAGACCAACGACCACCGTGACGGCACGAGTGCCCGCCATTGCCGAAGTCCAAACGCGCGCGTCCGCTCCCGACCACCCGCCCGGCCGGCGGCAACAGCCGCTCCTGACTGACAGCGACGACGCCGACGAGCACGCTGGCACGGACGCTGGCCGGCGGCCCCGGAGCCCATCATAAACTTGTTACCTTAGGCACCATCACTGCTCGGATCAACTTCGGTGCTGACCTTAATTTAAAAACACTACTACATCCAGGGAAGGATGATGCTACTGTACGTATGTAGCACCGCTGTATGGCACATTGACACCTACTCCGTAGTCATTTTCGCCTTGACACCAAAGTCCCAAACTTCAAGCCCAACACGGCACTTGATGGCAGAGACCGGCAGCGCACAACATCCATCTACTCCAAGCAACGCAATTACGCAAGGGCAAGGCAGAACTCCCAAACAAAAGAAAACGAAAGGAAATGGGAATTTAAACCCATCTCGATCGTTCAATTCAACTTCAACCCATCATCATCAGCATCAGTAAATTCCACGGCATCTCCTCTTTTCCTCCGTTCAATTCAATTCAACCCCATCGCGCACATCGCCGGTCGAAAGCCCCCAAAATCCGAACCTGAGCCCGGGGCCTCGCTTCAAATGCGCCGGCAGCGCGCCGCCGCACGCCACCGATGAGCCCCGTCGCGTCGGACGCCGCGGGCGGTGACCTCTTCGCCGCCAACCTCACGGGCTCGCTCCTCGCCGTCGCCTCCTCGGCGTTCATCGGCGTCAGCTTCATCGTCAAGAAGAAGGGCCTCCGACGCGCCGGCGCCGCCGGCTCCCGAGCAGGTTTTTCCGACCCTTCCCTGTCGCCAGTCCCTGAAGACGCTGTTCTTGCTCTGCTCGCAGTTTTCCCCTTCTCTCGAATACTCCGCTCGTCGTGCTCCTGGGTGCTAATTCAAACCCTATATGCCGAGAAATGTGACAAAGGCCGCTCCTTTTATGCCCGATGGAGGTCGATTACATATAACAGGCGACGTGACTTTCCTCGAATTATCCAAAATTTCAGGTGTCGGAGGGTATGGCTACCTCTTGGAGCCACTCTGGTGGGTCGGGATGGTCACCAGTAAGCATCACAAACGGATCCCTTGGTCTCATTTGTTCTTAACCATGCCGAACTTGTGCTCAAATGTTTTGTAAATAAATGGAATTTTGCAGTGCTTGTTGGGGAGATAGCCAATTTCATCGCTTACATGTTTGCACCTGCAGTCCTCGTCACGCCATTGGGTGCACTCAGTATTATTGTCAGGTATAGTGGTTAATGCTTCAGCTGGTTTGTTCTGAGTGTGTCTTTGTATGTTTCTGATGATGTGTTTTGTTGTGTGCAGTGCTGTTCTAGCCCATTTCACACTGAATGAGAAGTTGCGTCGGGTGGGCGTGCTGGGCTGTGGTCTCTGCATTGTTGGGTCGACTATGATCATCCTACATGCTCCCCAGGAGAGGACCCCTAGTTCTGTGGAGCAGATTTGGCACTTGGCCACACAGCCTTGTAAGTTTCCATTTCTTTTTGCCATTGCTTAGCTAGTTGCCATCATACTGGACATGTAATTTGATATCGCCCTGGAATTTTGTCAGCCTTCCTTTGCTATGCTGCAATAGCAGTGGGAGTTTCTCTGTTCCTCATGCTGTACTGTGCTCCGCGGTATGGGCAAACAAACATAATTGTTTATGTTGGAATTTGCTCGGTGATTGGATCCCTGACGGTAAGTGTTGTACATGATTCTTTTCTCTTGTGATAGCTGTTGTTTTATTTGTAATGTGAAATTTAGTTTTGTTTATAATATGAACATTGTTTTCTGTTGTGGTATTATTAGGTCATGAGCATCAAGGCTGTGGGCATTGCCATTAAGCTTACAATTGAAGGCATAAACCAGGCTGGCTATTTCCAGACATGGGTGTTTGCAGTGGTTTCAGCAACATGTATTGTTATTCAATTAGTTTATCTGAATAAGGTATGCCTTTGCCCCATTAGTTACATCGAAAGTAAGCTTGTTACTCTTCAATTTTTTTCACAAAACGGTGCACCCATAACATATCTAAACTGTGTCATGATTTTCCTAAAAAAAAGTTGCCTAAGATGTCCCAAATTCGCATTCACATTCACATTGACCAATTTTTCGCAGTGTCACTTAGGTGCTTGAAGTACCTAATATCAGGCCGTGCATTGCAGTATTTAATTGCAATGTTTGCATACCTTAGCTAAAATTATTTAGCAAGGTTACTTCTAAATGTAAGCAAAGGGGCTCACGGTGCAGTGGCAACTGGCAAAGGCCACTGGCTGGGGAGCTCCCACCCAGGGTTCAATCCCTGGGTGCTGCACAATTTGTGGAGAAATAAAAAAAAATCCCCTCGTCGGTCCCGTGTGTGGTTAAGAGACGGCCCAGGTCGGCCTGAGGACCGTGTGTGGCCCAGGCAGGAGTCTCACGGGTTACGTTTCCCAGGGTCAGGGCGGGGCCGGGGTTCGGGGATTTTCTTGGCCTGCGTGAGAAGGCCGTCTTCTTACATGTAATGCCCGGGGGGTGGCTTGCCCCTCGCAAGTCGAGTTTTTTTTACTTCTAAATGTAATTAATATACTCACCGTGTGTTACGCTACTACTGCCTGTTGTGTTAAATTTCAGGCACTGGATACCTTCAATACAGCAGTTGTCTCTCCCATCTACTATGCCATGTTCACAACCCTCACCATTTTAGCAAGTGCTATAATGTTCAAGGTGAGGCATTTTTGGGTGACTTCAGTAAACACATAACATAACATAACATAACATTGGTGGTGCTATGCTTTTTTGTTAGTAAACCGTTTTTTTATGACTACGCAGGATTGGTCTGGCCAGAGAGCAAGCAACATAGCCTCAGAGATTTGTGGATTTCTTACGGTTCTTGCTGGGACTGTTGTGCTACATTCGACTAGAGAACCTGATCAAACTTCATCAGCAGGTAGATCTTTGTTTAGTTTAGTAGAACTGATGGTGATTTTTTCTCTCCAAATTATTACCTCAACTTTCTATCTATTTACTGCAGACCTGTATGCACCATTGCCGCCAAAAATATATTGGCACATCCAAGGAAATGGTGATATTGGGAAACAAAGAGAAGATGACTCCCTTACATGTGAATTCATCACTGTTGTGCGGCATGACTACTTCGTGTAGGGATCATCCCATGCCTGCCTGGTGTTTCATGTGTTTTTTTTCTGAGTCCCTCCGCTGCAGTATGTAGACAGAATCCGTTACAAGATCCAATCTAGTCAAAACACCAGCTTGGAGCAATTGTGAAATTTTGTAGAAATTGTGTTGGATCGTGTCCAGCACATTGCGTCCGAGCTAGTGGCCAAACTATTTGCTCTCTGAACAACCTAGCATTTTAGTCTGACAATGCTTTGAAGATATTGTAGCGCGTGTTTTACTGCCCCCGTCTGACTATCTGAGTGTAAATTATGTAAGGTGTTGGCTTCCTTCTGCTATCCTCGTTTTTGTGAGCAGAATCCTTTTCGGCTCCTGAATGCAAGTTGATGTATTCGAGGTTTGTATTTGTCTAGTGCATTGTGTATGTAAAACCCTCAGCACAATGAGATTTTGTGTATTTGTATAAAGTCTACGACGTATGATGCTGCTTGAGAGCTTTGACCGTAGGTCCAACACAATCCTGAATGAATTCAAGAGGTTTCGAGTGCACGCTCATCTGTGCTCGATTTATCATGTATGTCCCTCTTATGGACGATTGCACCTCATTGCTGTAAGTTTTTGGCCGTCTTGTCGGCCCTTCTTTTTTCTTTTTTTTTCTTTTTTTTTTTTGGAGCCCGTATAGCGTATACTACCTATGCCTGGGTAAAGAACAGATGCAAGTGAATCGCACAAGTAACCTTTAAAAAAATCGCACAAGTACAATCTACCTGCTATGCTGTCTATCGAGACAAATTCTTAAACCGACTCACCGCTGCAGCAGCTCAATGCCAGTAGGATCTGATTTCCCAAGTTAATGGTCGTTCTTGGTGAAGCATGTCACAAATTCTGGCATTGGCACTTTATAATACAAAAAAATATAAGATGCACTGGCACCTCACAAAATATGTTCTTTGTGTTTTCAAGTTCGGAACACAAATACCAAACGTTAACTGTACTGTTAGATATTTAGCTTTACAACTTGACCTGGAGGTCATACTCACAGTCGACAACAAGAGTGCAGCGAACACCTAATTAAAAAAAGCATGATCACGATTCACAGCTACACAATAAGACTGATGCCGATTCACAAGTCACAACGATATAATGAGATGGATGACGACCAGAAAGCATAGGCAGCAACTATTTGTGAAGCGGTCTTCAAGAGACCCAAAGCTTGTGCAACGCATGCAGTTGGCCCAGAGAGGAAGATTTGAGCGACAGACGGTACATCTCTTTCAGCTTAGCAGCTTCTCTGTTGCTAGTGCTGGGCTGGGCAACATGAGGCAGCGATGCCGCCAGCATCGTCTTCAGCAGGCTCTGCAGCTGGCTCCAGAACTTTGGCTTTATGTCCAGATCCACATCGTTGGAGTAGTCTTCATTTGCTTCGACCACATGCCGGCCTTCCAACAAGTGACCCAGCGCAGTTTCAAGCATCTGTAAGGAAGAGGCCCAAATTACGGGAAAACAATTCAAAAGGAACATTTGTTTCTGGGTTACACTACAAGATGTACAGAACAAAGGTGCAAATAAAACGTGAATCATTGCAAGAGATCTCAGCTGATTTCTACCTAGTACCTACAGGCAATTACGATGAACTGTGATGAACCTGATTCTAGCCAGATTTGTATACAGTAAAAAGGGCCTTTTCAGAGTTTGCCCTAAATGAAATGGCTACTCCTTGGAATAAATAAATGTAGTCACTAACAAAATTTCCTACCACACAACTGTAATAGCATCATATCAAACATAAAGCATAACAGGTATGATCCTTCTACGCATACAGCACTGCTCTGCACAATAAACATACCATGAACTAGCAACACTGAACAAGGCATTTGAATAGGTAAAGCCCTTTTCAAAATGCCACAGAACAGTGACTGAACTTAATTCTAGAACCCTACCAAACCTAATTATAGCACACTGAAAAGCAGATGGAACCGGTAGCAAGACCTGGTGGAAAACATACCGAAGTTGAGTGGAAAGAAGTTGAAATGTTAATAATAAGAGCAGACTGCGCCATAAGGATGTTAAGAAACATAGTAGGATGTGTCTTCGGCCCATAAAATTCTAAAGCCTTCAGCCAGTTCTTCTCCGCTCGGGAACCATACCACTTACTTTTCTGACGATATTTATCCTCATTTTTTTGTTTAACTTCCTTGTCAACTAAATCCAGAGATCTTAAGCACAGATCCCTCTGATAACAAGCGAGCTGAAAATGACCAAAAGCAGCTTCCTGTTTGCGATGTTCACCAAGGGATTCATAAGTACACAAAGCCTCCCGAAAAGCATCACCCGCTGAAATCTCTAGAACTGTTACGTTAGATGAGTCATCGATGAGTCCACCTTCATAACTGTCGGTTAAGAAGCTCTCCCTTGCCAAAAGCATTCCAAGTCTCAGGTAGGTATGTGCATACTGTGTATAAACCTCATGGAACAGTACCTTATCGACTTCAGTATTGACATACTTCAGTTGCCTCTTAGCTGCTGAATAGTAGTTTATTGCTTGAAAATATTCTGACTTGGCTGACTTCAAGGATTGCATATATGTGCCTTCAGGGAGATCATACTTCTGAAATTCATCAATCCTGGACACACATTCCTCTGCTAAAGCTCTCCTACCATGACCTAAGTTACAGTTAATCAATATAACATTTGTGTGATCATGGACCTCTTGAAATGCTCTAATAGCATCTGCAAAAGCAAGCTCAGCACTACACAGATTTCTACTTTCAAGTCTACAGCGGCCCAGTTCATTAAATGCCCACCCTCTTTTCTTAAGAACAATGGAAGTTTCTGCTGAATCCACAGGATATGTGAACAATGCTCCCTTGGCTGCACCATAACAGTGAATAGCAGAAGACAAGTTGTACTCAATATCGCCTGGTTTGGGACCACCTAGGAACTTGAAGATGCCACCATCCCTCACAGTGGAAACACTTGAGTGAAATTTATCAGGAACACCATCGACATTTCCAGATTGATTTTCCCAGGCATGATTGTAACGATCCACATCATTTGATACCGAGTTGTTTTCAATACAAGTATCTTTCACACCATGCTGCTTCTTTTCAGAATCTTGCATTGCTTCCTGTGCAGTGGGTTTCTCCCCATTTTCTTTATATTGTGATTGATGGTTCCTACCAAGTGTTTTTTTATTTTTCTTTCGACCATAGATGGTGGAGGCTTCAGGACTACTGCTGCTTGCACTGCTGCCACTACTTGCCCTGTCACTTTGGCAGCTACAGTTTATCAAAGAGCATGTGCCACAATTCTGCTTATCCTTTCCCAGTTTTCTCTTAAGACGTTTGACCTCCAATGCTACTTCATTTGACATTCTAACTTCACCATGGGACTTTTGTTTGGGTACCACCTTTGCTTGATGACCATTCAATCTGTGATATTCTGCATAGACATCACCAACAAGCATCCATGCCTTTGCCCAAAATAAATAATTTGGTGGCAACTGTTGGGAAGAAACTTCATAGCTGAAACATTTGGTGCTTTTGCAATAGCCTGCCTCATCCAGTACAAGTTTGGTTTTTAGATCAGCATCTTCCCGACCCAATGAACTGTTGGACACGGATGAGATGAACTCATCACCATCAAGATGTCCAGGCATAGACCCATAAACCAAACAAGCTAATTCAACAACTTTAAGGGTGCGCTGAAGCTGACCATCATTCTTGTATGCCTCTCCAAGTGCCAAATAAGATTCCCCAAGCAAGAGAACAAGTTTCCACAACTTATGATCCATTTTCGATTTTGGCAGCCACTCCCTGATGTCACAGACTTCAATACAATCAACATCACCACATCGGCATGAAGAGAAGTCGACTGGCCTCTCCCAAATGGTATCTGTGCTGTCGTTGCAACCACCCTGAGTGTTCTGCAATTGTCGATTCCATCTAAGAGATTTGATAGCTTGAGATATATGGTGTATGGCAGCAAACTTAGAGGAGATTGCATCAGCAATTGTATTTGATATACCGGTCTGACACATTACCAAGCTATCCACAGAAAGATCTTTTGTAACTGAACATGAAGAACCATCATCAACATGGCTTGGTTCCACTGAACTATCTGCTGTACCAGAAGACGCCAACGGTGAGCATCCCAACATATTGTCTAACGCTGCTGGCTCATTCTCGCCATTCTCTGGCAGAACATTTTGTTTTGATGGTAAATTCTCAAGTCTCAATTCTGGAGAATCATCATCCAGATCAGTAAGGGTAACTTCAGATTCAATCATAAATGATTCAGATGTCAACTCCAACTCCTCATAGCATTTCAGGATGAGCCTTGCAAATTGTTCATGAGCACATGCCCGGACAACCTAGAAGATAAAAATTCAAAACAAATATTGGCATAAATATACTATTACACTAATACAAGAAAAAGTTACAGAATGTCATAAAGAATAGAATACCAGGTGATCCTGCTCAGTGAGAAAGTCCAAACATTTTCTGAAGAATTGTGCACATTTCGCTTTGTTACTAGGCACCTGAAAAGCATATATAAAGAACGTAAAAAAAATTGCTTTATTAATAGAAAACAAGCAAAGTACAGAAGATAAGATTCCAGTACCTTTGACAAGGACATCCTGTGAGCAACACGATAAAGGAGTTTACCCAGAGAGAACAATGACTCCTTTCTCCCCTTTTTCATAAAGGATGACATAGGACCGCATGGAGATCTATGATCACCAGCTGTATGTTTTTCAGGTAAGATAGACAGATCATATAACTGTATGACATCTTCTTCAGCACCTTTGTACAGCTGAAAAAACAAAGGTTCAGTATAATTAATGACAACAGGCAAGACCACCATTGCTAAAAGATGAGATATATAGTCAATACAATCAAGGGACTTCAATATAACATTTTCACAGAACTGGGAGGGGGGGGGTGGCATACCCAATATGCACCAGGGTCTTGCTTACAGTTGTCTCGAAGGAACTTCAGGACAGCGAGACCATTTTGCTGGACAACTTGTGGATGAAATGCAGGCGTGCCATCATCTGAGACACCCTTTAGTAGAAATATATCATCATTCTTTAAAAGCTCATAACCTTGAACAACACCATTCTCATGATAACATATGGCCAATTCTGGAACACTTGCCATTACATTGTCAAGCCAAGCTTCAAGCCAGTTCAGCGGAGTAACCTATAAAAAAATGGTCAATAGGGGTAAGAAAGTAAAGTGTGTAGCCATATACAACAGTAATGAAAACATACCTGTCTAGAAACATCCCATAGGTGCAAGCTGACTGCAACATATTTCTCATTGCTAAATATAAGCAAGTCACTGCCCAAAAGCATATGGAAATTGTCAAATTCCCAAAAGCAAACCTTCCGAAATCCATTGTTTCCCACTTTCTTGCTCTTCTCAGACTCTTGCACCTCACAGCTGTTTTTTTCACCAACGCGAGTGGTTTTCTTGATAGGATCAGATCCTTTGGCTTTTTGCTTATTTTTCCTTGCTCCTAAGTACAGACTTTCATGCGTACATTGCGGAGCTTTTCTAGTTTTACTATTATTCTGATCCAGATACGATGATGTGTTAAAACTAGATGATGGTGGAGAATCAAAGGAACCTTCCCTGCAGTCAAAGGGTCCACGTAAGACTGCGGATGCAGTTTGCTTCTCCTGTGAAGGCTGATGACTTGGAGGGCAGTCACAAGCTTCAGCTCGCACAGAGTGCATCGCGAAATTCAGAAAAATTGATGGATCAGATCCTTTAGGCTGGTTATTTTGTCTTCTGAATATCTTTTCACCTTCATCGACATCAGGCCTACAACACAATTAAGCATTGCATTTGTATTAACTATATTCAACATGATGAATCTAGTGCAACCAACTACTTACCCTGTGTTCAGGATGAGAGTTTTTCCTATACGGTTCACAGCAATGGATACTTGTGCCTTGGAGTATGGTATTTTGAAAATCTGCTTCAGAATATCAGCTGGGGCAATCACATCTATTTGGCCATCATATTCTGCTAAACCTGACACAGCTAGTGCTTCACACTTCCTCGATAAGTTCTGGTTGACAAGTCCACTGTCATAACGTAATCCTGAACAATATTGATGGGGTTATAAAGGTTGTTATAAGAAATGAATTGTTACACACAAATATATATAATGTATCCGTACTGGACAGCTCGGATAGGATGTTGACCACAGGCCAGTATTCGTGTGTGTGTGTGTGTTGGGGGGTGGGGGTGGGGGGGGTCCTGTTTGTTGATCAGACTATAATTAGTAAGCATCAAGAGTGGTCACCTTCAGTATTCTTTGCGTCATTGGGAAAAATCTTCTCTGGGATGTTTGGAATCATAGGGAGAGTATTGAGATCAGTCTCCAGTGGCAGCATTTGATACCTTGGAGCTCCAGTCCTGCATGTTTTGTGTTTTGTTACAACCAGAATAGTAATTCTCTGAATGAAAGGCGTTTGAAGGCATCATGAAGTTCCAGGGATGAACAGAATCATAAGAACTAGGTGCTATGTTATGTATTTGCATGGTGCTGTTGATCAAACCCAAACAGACACACATGAGTCGCGTCAATGAGGTTCAATCGGCTGGCGAAGTACAAGTGCATGCAGATGTCAGGCCTTGTACTTTCTTTTCAATAACCAACAAAGTAAATCAACAAGATTAATCCAGTCTACAGCCAAAAATATAAAAATTAAAGTATCCGCTTCTTTACCGAATATCATGGTAATATCTCAAAAAAACTTCTATTACTTATATAGTATGGCAACATTACCAAGCACAACCGGATCTATTTTTACCACATTCTATAATTTGGTTACCTTGTATATTCTGCTGCAAGAACAGTCAAATTAACTACTCACCCAATCAGCCGAATTAAGCTAGATATCTACTCGACTTTTGCGTTGCTCAACCCTAGCAAAGTAGGTTGCAACCTCACACGATATGACAGTTCAAATGGGGGCGCCCCTCCCGTCGGTCACACCCATGGGGGCCAAGTGGTGCCTCTCCAGGCGGCGGCGGCGCCCACCAGGACCGGGAGGGCGGTGACAGCGGCGAGCGGAGGGAGGACAAAGGGAGGGCACAGGACGGAGGTGGGCGGCGGAGGGGAGGCCGGCGGCGCCGACGCACAAAGGGAGGGCGGCGGAGGGGAGGCCGGCGGCGCCGACGCACAGAGGGAGGGCGGCGGAGGGGAGGGCAAAGTGGTGAACAAAGGGAGGTCGCCGGCGTACAGAGGGGAGGGCGGCGTCCTCCAATCGGTAAAGGAGAGGAGGAAGGGTGGGGGCAAAGTTGTCTAGTCACTAGCCCTTGTAACTGAAAAGGAAAACGAAAATAAATGAAATAGAGAAAAGAGGAGGAAATCTCCCAAATCAAAAGAATTCGCAGGCCGAGGGTTATATTTCGAAAGGCTTTGCAAACTGAGTGTAATATCACGTGAGGCGTGCGTATTCGGGAGGCGTGCGTATTCGGTGTCAAATTTCGAAATTCCTCCCATCCTTCAGACCAATCGTAGCTAACAGCAGCAGGTGATTGCTATTCATTTCACACCATAAGCATTCAATCACCATTTCCTATCATAACAACTTACCCTCAGCAGTCAATGGAAGCCTATCCCAAGGGTTCTCTCTACCAAATTAGAAACACAAATATTTCTAATTGCACAGCATAGAGCGCGCCCAATCCCACGCGTCCTATCTCAAAATCCCAGCCTCAGCCCATAACAAAAACCCTAAAATTACATCGAGACGCTTTAAACCCTAAGCATCAGCCGCTAGTGATTCAGAACAGGGCACTGGAGTCGATCGGGAGCCACGTCTAAATGCCTTAACCGCGCGCATGCTTAGGCGTGCGACAGTGGGGAGAGAGGGCCTTACGGGGACGGGGAGGGCAGGAGGGCTGGTAGGGAGGCGGAGGAGTCGGTAGGCACGGGAAGGGAGCCCACGCGGAGGTAGCGCGCCGGCGGCGGCGCGGCGACCTCGAGCCGGCCCACGCACTGCAGTTCTCCCGGCGCGTCCATCCCTGACCGCCGTCCTCTGCTTCGCCGGCGGCGGCTTCTGGGCGATCTAGCACTTCGATCGCCGCAGCTCTCGAGCTGTTTGCTCAGGGTGGTTTGCTTGGCGGTTTGATGGGTTCGAGAACGCTCTCGGAGGCGCTGATACTCCACCAGACACCAGTTGGATTAGACCGTGTATAATAAATGTTCCTTATTTTTCTGATGAAAAATATACCCACGCACCAAACTTAACATTTCTGAAAGATATAAAATGTCATATCAATATATGGAAAATTAGATTATGTCGAAAAATATTTTTTCCTTAGGGCCAATATAAAATATAGAGAAATCACATTGTTAACCTATTTAGCCATTTAGGCAATTGTCCCTGCAAAAAAATAAAATAAATAAGGATGAAACATGTGATTTTTTAAGTTTGCTGATTTTAGCATAAACAAATTTTAAATCACTAAAATATTGCTGCCAATAAGCAAATAAAAACTATCAATCAAACAATTTTTAGCAGGAAACACATTTGATCGTTCTCAATTTAATGAGTTATAACGATCAAATTGAACTCATAAAAGTGTTGCATTGTCATGAGATTGGATGTTCTAATATAAAGTCTAAATTGGATCCATTATCCTCATCAGTTAGCTAGCTAATAGATGTAACTAATATTAGCTTATTAGCTACTCCCTCCGTCCCCAAATGTTTGTCGTTGGACAACAAACCCGGTAACAAATGACCCTAACATCCCTATGCTGTCACCTCACACTCCATAGTGGATGTACCGATGGGAAAAATGTAGTGACCGGTTATGCCACGCGTGGTCACGTGCCATACACATTTGTTGGATGAGGACACGAGGGGCAGGTAGGGGGAGGCGCATGGGGCAGTGCAGGCAGCTAGGGGCTAGGAACTAGTAGGCCACGACAATTTTTTAAAAAGATTAAAGCAGGGGTACTGCTATGTCGTATAAGAAGAAACAACATTGATGCATAACGGGTCGAAGCAAACACCACCACACAAACAAACTCCAGAACAGAAATAAACGCACCCGACACAACACACCACCATCCTCAACCACTTGGGAGAGAAGATCGAAACAAGCCACCGACGCCTGTGCCGTCGTCACCAACGCTGTGTCACGGCGAAGCCACAACCCGCTGCAGGCCCGAGCGACCCCTGAGCTCCTCCATCATGGGACTGTCACCCTCAAACTGCACATATACGCTCGTCGATCCCTCTGATCCAGTGAAGGTTTAGCCAACACTCTCATCTCGGTTCCAGGGGTAACCACTTATCATGGCCTCTCTGCGTAGGGGCCTCGCCTCGTCCACCGTCTCACTCCTCTACCAAGGGCTCAGATATCTAATACCTCACTCCCCAACCACCGAGAGAATCTCCTCCACCCATCCGTCACCGAGTTCACCACTACAATCTGCACGACAGCTCAAGACCTCAAGCATCCATGAGCCCTCCGCACCTAGACAGCAACACGGACCAAGCGCACTTCCCGCAACACCTCCAGACGACCTCCACGACCACACAAGCGGCGGGACTCCAAATGCGATGCCTCCAAGAAGGTCATGATGCCAAGACGCCGCTGTCGCACGTCTAGATGGACGAGGTCTTCACCCTGAGAGTCCACGTGACGGGAACATAGTGCCTCGCAATGATGCCCCCAGCAGGGAGACCGACGCCCCAATGACTGAAAGGACATTGATGTCGCCTAGAGGGGGGTGAATAGGCGAGACGATCGACTTAAACTTTTCGTCCCCGAAAACTTGAACTGCCAGGCGTCACCGGTCAGACCGGTGAGGCTGACCGATCAAACCGGTCCCTGACTCTGCTCTGCAGGCGACACCGGTCAGACCGTTGCCCTCGACCGGTCAGACCGGTGAGCCACATAGAACCTGCAAAAACAACTTCAAACTCCTCTTGACTTCTAGCACGAACCAAACTTGGTGAGTGGCCTTGATAGATGATCACAAGCAAGGTAATGAGTCATGCACACACAAGTAGCACATCCAAGTAGATCGAAGCGAAAGCAAATCAAATATGCTAGAAAACAACTTAGAAAGGCAAAACACAAAGAGGTGTAAGGATTTGTTTCCCGAAGTTCACCACCCACTAAGGAACGACTACGTCTCCGTTGATGAGCTTGTAAGGGAGAATTCCCACAACAAGCCAGGTCTCTTTCAACCACTTTCCTCCTTTCCACTAAGGCGATCTTTTTCACGAAGAGGCAAGATCACAGCCCTCACAAACTTCCCACTGCTCACCACAACCTTGGGAGTTAGCCGGCGACGCCTAGCCGTCTAGGAGGCAAACCTCTAAGAGTAACAAATACTTCAAAGCTTGTAGACCCGAAATCGAAGTGCTCAAGCTATGGGAATGCTCTTGTTAGCTCACAAAGACGCTCTTGAGCTCACTCTCTCAACCCAACACAAAGGATATGGCTTGAATCCACAAATCTCACAAAGAGAGGTTGGGGAGAGCCACTAAGGCTTAGGGCTTGCAAGAAATGGTTTAGGAGCTCAGCACACCCACTAAAAACAACAATCCTCCACTGTAGAAGGCTTGGGGTACTTATACCCCTCAAAGGAGAAAACTAGCCGTTAGCTGTCGGGCGGCACCGGTTAGACCGGTGACTCACACCGGTCAGACCGGTGTTTGAAAAACTAGCCGTTGGGGCTAGCGGCACCGGTCAGACCGATGCCCCTGACCGGTTAGACCGGTCAGGCCCAAGGCACCCTCAAAACCCTTTCTATGACTCTAACACTTCACCAAAGAGATGAAGTGGCTCATATTAGGTTAGGAGGGTTTGTTAGCACACTCTAAGGCTCTCAAGGCAAGATCTCACTTAGGTCAGCTAATGAGCACTTTGACTTTGGTCAACTCGCTAATGTTGCATCCCTCTTGATAGTACGTCATACCTATACTCAAGAATAAATAAAAACACCGTGACAACCTATTGAGCTTGAATGTCTTCAATCTTGCCATACTTAAGCAATATCCACTTGAGGGCTTTCAACTTAGCCTATGTCTTGAGCACGTCCAAACTTGAGCTAGTGACTTAGGATCTTTCCATCTAGCATAAGAATGCACACTTGGATCCACAAGTCACTCCATATTTCCAATCATAACATGTAGATGAGTTGCATTGCTTCCCTCGGTTAAGGTTTGGATATGATACTTTGAGACCCCACGGATACTAGAACTTCACCTTAGCAAAACACTAATGGCGGCTTAGCTACGGCCCCAAAGATTGCTTAGTCCCCCACCCTAGTCATCTCGGTTGATCTCTTCATCACTTATCCAATCCACGTTGAGTTTCACTTTGTTTCATCCATAATTAGTCTTCATTTGAATTCCCGCTTCAAATGCTTATTCTTGATTGACAACGGATATGCAAGCTTCCAATTAAGGACCATAAAGTTTACACTCATCCTTGTGTCCTCTTTCAATTACCACATGAAGCCTTGCACTTGGTCTAAAGAATTACCATCTTCTCTTTTTATGATCCTTGTATTTCAATTAAACTACCATATTTACCGGGGACCATGAATTGACCTTCTCAAAATATTGCCAATATTTATCTTCCTTTATTGCTTGATATTTCCCACTAAGCCTTAGGATCATCCATATATTTGTCTTCTCCAATGTGAGCCATATAATATCCATTCACCAATACATATTCCAATAATAACTCATGAATATATAAATAAAATATGCTCACAATCTTAGACAAATATATTAAACCTTTAATCGCTTTGTCATTCAATTCACCAAAATCCACTTAGGGGTCTAGATGCACTTTCAATGACGCCGCCATCATGCCCACCGTCCGGTGAAGGCTTTTGCCCGATTGCACCACGCCCGCCGCCCGCTCATGGTCAAGGAAGAAGCCAGCTCCCCACCTCCTCGGCAATACCACTATCTGAAGGAGTCCGGCGCAACCTGAAGCACCACCATGGCGCGGCAGCAAGCACCAGACATCCCCCTGACTCCACCACCATAGTGGCGCTAGACCAGCAACATCGACGAAGAAGGACCGAGCGGACGTCCACCAAATGACCGCTGCCCGGCACAGACAGCGCCGACTGCCGCCACCGCCGTCACCTGCACCACGCGGGCGCAAGAGCGCCGGCAACAATGCGCCAACGACCTCGCCAGGCAGAGCCACCACCGAAGGGGACCGCGCCGGCCACGCCCCCGTCGTGCGCAGCGCCGGCTACATCTGCCGCCATCAACCCGCGCCGCTGCCATTCCAACCGAAGCCGCTGTCGCCGCCGCCCGACACCAGCCTCCATCCCGTCACCAAACGAAGGGCTCTCTCCGTGCAGGCCCCAGATCCAGCAGCGCCTTGGCCGGATCTAGAGGCTACACCACCCGCCGCCGCCGGGGGACGACGGCCCGAGCCGGCGAGCTTTGCCGACGGAGCTGAGCGGCCGCACCCGCCCCGACCCGCGAGAGAGGAGAGGAGGACGGCCAAGCGACTGTGTTTTAGGGACAGAGGGAGTAGATATGTTTATAACTAGAGGCGAATATAGCAGCGAGTCCAGGGCTCAAGATCCCTACCACACTTCCATTTTCAGGATAAACCATATAGAGTGGGAGAAAGCAGGGTACAGAAAGGATGGACGGAAACGAGTCTGCCACTCCATAACGATCTTTCTTTCACTATTTAGAGCATCTTCGAGAGTATCTAATATTTTCTTCCTAAAAATATTAAGTTTTAGTACTTTTTAAAAGGTATAGAAAAAATAAATAAGGTCATCTCCAAGAGTTCCTATTAATCTACTCCTAAAATACAGAAGACAATTTTGCATTAGGAATCCTATACTATTCTTAAATTATCCTAACCACTTTTATGTATTCTTTCTCTCTTGTATATTTGCATCAGAAATCCTTTTCTACTCTTTATTGTTTCTGAACCCTTCCACCTCATTTTAGTAGAGGATACACGTCGACCAAAACCGTGTAACTTTACGCTGAACATGCTGTTTTTCTCTAGTCCTAAAAGATTAGGAGTGTGGATTAGGAGTTGTTGGAGAGGTATTTTTTGTCATGTTCTTAAAAAATTAAGGATTAGGAAAGGATTTAAGGAACTCTTGGAGATGCTCTTAGGACGGTATATGGTTAAGTGGAAGGACAACTAATAGGATAAAATTAGCTAGATACCGTTCCAAAATGTAGATCGTTTTAATTTGTTAGATACATACATTTTTCTATACACATAAATATAGGGTTGAATAAAATTTAGATACATATCAAAATATATTTATCTAAAAAAATCAAAACGATCATCATTTAGAAATATATGAAGTAATAGTTAGTTGACATATTAGCAATCCGAATTTATACAAGTTAACTATCAGTCATATGGAACCAAATAGGCCCTACCTAATTTCGTGTTCCCGTAGGTTCATGGTCTCAAAATTTAACACAAGAATTCAAATTTTATTATTTATCTTAATAAAAATATATAATTATTTATATAGTCCACTATACATTACAATGGGTACAGATTAATAGTCTACAATTTTGTAGCTATGACCACTCATTTTTTCACTTAGATTCAGAACTCACAAGATGTTCTTTTATGTAGATTTGGTCAGTATAGGATCCCTGAAGAGATGGACGATGTCAGCAAGTGGTTCAGCTCAAGGTTGATTTGAGGCTTGACTAATAATGATTGTATATCTTTTAAAAAGGGTTATTTTTATTTTATATATTTTTTAAAAACACATGTGTGTGTGTGGTACATGCATACGGCTCAGCTTGGCTCGCTTCTTGACATTGCCCCAGTAACATATCAGTTTAATATGATGGATATATTGACAAACTCTCCATCTTTTGTGACTTCTTCCAACGTTGTGGTAAACATTATGTGCGCTTATGAATATGAAACATGAGTTAATTTTTTTTTGGAACACGTGTGTGTGGCACGTGCAATTTACTAGTAGTCTCAAAATTTAACACGAGAATTCAAATTTTATGGTTTATCTTAACAAAAATATATAATTATTTATATAGTGATGTTAAAATGCCTATAAAATGTAAAATGCGAATTCATCATCACAAGTTCATAGTGGTATGTATGGTGGTGCTCATGTGTGTGTGCACCACGCTTCACCGTGTTTCTATGAAAATTAAGGCTTCACCCTCAAGAGGGATCGCTAGGTCAAAGTCTCTGATTGACTCGAATGAAACACGACGAGATCTTGATACTCCTTTCCCCCTTCAAAACTTGCATTCCTTGTAGGCTTGTACACGACCTAATAAACATAACAAATCCCTTTTTACAATAAAATTTCTCTTTTCACCTCCACCGTATATATAATACAGAGTCGCCCTGGCTGGCCAACATCTCTACCTCACTTGGTAGCCTTCAAACTAGCACCACGATGCTGGTTCGTTTCAAGCAGACACCTTGCTGCATAAGTGCAGCATCATGCCAATTACGTTCAGCGATTTCTTGGATCCGTCAAGCAATCTGGATTTTCAAGATCACATATCGCAGAACGTTTTTTCTGATTTTGGCATTGAATAATCTAGATTCATCATTGTACCCTTAAATTGTCAACTCTATCACATCAAGGGCTTTTGTCCGGTCGATCTCAAAGTTGATCACTGGAAGCAACCTCCTGATTGATAGCAACTCTTTCCTGTTGCCGCTGCTTGGTGAATGGCTGTTACTTTTGCTTAACCTGCTTTGCTTGTTAAGCCTCTCCTTAGTGTCAAACTCCTGGCTTTTGCTTATACCAGGGATGAATTTTCTGTACTTGACATCCCTTAGCATATCTTGATCTTCTTGCGTCAGGAGAGGTGACGAATTGCTGCTAGTTTTGTTTGGTGACAATGTGATTGAGGCCCCCCTTTGCGTAGGAGACCGGACAGGAGACTTGATTGGAGACCTCTCACCATTAGCAGTTTTGGACTGACTGATAAGATGATGAAGCCACAGAACAAGCTCAAGGATATATGCTTCAGTCTTGTCCTTGTCAGCATGGTACAGTGTCTCAATCCGGGTCAGGTCCATCTGCCCTGTGGGCTTACAGTTCACATCTGACCTGCATAGCACAAAAGATCATAGCTCCAATGTTCTATCCATTTGCCTTAAAATTTGAACAAAGTCAGATACCAACCCCGTATTTGCCCATTCTCCAACCCAACCGAAACCATGGTGAGCCCTGGTATGGACAGATCATCATAAATTCAGTAACATAAAGGGATAAGCAGAAGCCTGTAGCTCATTTTGCATGATACTAAGGTAGTTTAGATTACTTGGTGGTGTTAGTTGCAATAGGGACAAGCCAGCGCAGGGTCTTCTCCATTTCAGCCTTGATTTGAGAAACAGTAAGCTACACAAATGCAGTAAAAGCTTACATTAACTTTACAGTCACATGTAATAAACCTAGTATCGTTTCCAAGTCACGGGTGCCGTCCCGCATAAGGCATTACCTCTTCCTTGACTCCAAACGAGTGTAGCTTAGAACGGAGACATGATTTTATGGTAGGTGGCAAACTTTGATATAACCCATCCCTTGTGTTTGGAGGAATAGAACTTGATCGAGAAACCTGCCAAATGATCAAGCCTTGTTAGACTACAAGGAAAGTAAAAACAAAAAAGAGTTTCTCAGCACAACAAATTCAAAGAAAGTTGAGTTTCTAAGGACAACTACATTTAATCTGTGTGGGCATAAAACACTTAGTACCCCCATGGAAAAACTGCATTTTCTCAATGAAATTGTGAAGTGATAGCTGATAGGCATGTGACATTGACAAAATTGCATCATAATGCATGACAAAAGTTTTGGGATAAACAGATGAAATGTTATGGGCGGGGGAAGGATTAGCTTTACTGATACCAAATCACGACGAATCTTAACAAAAGGCAGAGATAGAGTTGATTCGCCCTCCGAAGAGGTTTTGAATCTTAACTACTCAATCTCTACTTGAATCTATCTCTAAGCCCCGGGTGGTTTATATTGTACCACCGGCTAACTACTTTCCCTATCTCTAAGCAATTGTCCTTATCCAACTTAACAAACGCTAATTCCCTCACGCTCCAGGGGGAAGTACCATTGTTGTGCGTCGCCGTCGAGGTAGAAGGCGGCATACCAGAACCTTTTCTTCCTCCGGCGTGTGTGCCGCCCGGAAAAATTGGTCACAGCGGTGGAGCCAGGCGACGGGGTCGGAACTGCCGTCGTACTTGGGGAAGCGCAACTTGTGGGTAGCCGTCGGGGCCGGGCAGCCGGGGCCGTCGCCGGCGACACCATTGCCTTTGGTGTCGGAGGAGGACGAGTCGTCGCCCACCACCTCGGACTGGACCTTGTTGACCGCGACGTGGAGGCGAGCCTGATCTGCCTTAATGGTGGAGACGTCGGCTGCCAGAGTGGTGATGAGCTGCTTCAACTCGTCAAGGTTGGTGTCGCCCATAGCTGGAGAAGCAGGGGGCGGAAGTGGCGGCGCGTGGCTAGGCGGATTGCGCGGCGGAGCGGATGGGGGCTATGGTCCGCGGCGGCGTCGACGAGCAATCGGCGGCGGCGCGAGGCTGGGGAAAAGTGCGGCGGCGCATACGGGAATCTTGCGGCGGCGCAAGGGGCGGGATGGGTGGGTTGTTGCGGCGGCGCAAATGCGATCCGCGGCGACGCAGCTAGTGAGCGGCGGCTCGAGGGTTGCGGCGGCGCAGAGATGGAATCCGCGACGACGCAGGGTCAGGTGGGTGGGCGTCGGTGGCGCAAGGGAAGAGATTGACACTGAATACCAAATGTTATGGGGGGGGAGGATTAGCTTTATTGATACCAAATCACGACGAATCTTAACAAAAGGCAGAGATAGAGTTGATTCGCCCTCCGAAGAGGCTCTGAATCTAAACTACTCAATCTCTACTTGAATCTATCTCTAAGCCCCGAGTGGTTTATATTGTACCACCGGCTAACTACTTTCCCTATCTCTAAGCAATTGTTCTTATCCAACTTAACAAACACTAATTTCCCTCTCCTAGCCTAACTAAACTGTGGCCGGTGCCTGCTTATTGCGCCGGCTGAACTTGCGGCCGATGAAGGCGTCCACAACATGAAATGATCTATTAAATTGTCTCTCCAAGCCACAGGAAAAAAAAATAAAACAATGGAGTATGTGAACTTACAAGAGTATCAATCTGACTGATGATATTGGCATAATGCAGTGCAAGGCCTGCTGGACCCAATCTATTACGTCGTTTGGTAGGTTCCTGTGATTCTTCATTGTCTGCATAATGTAAGGGTGGCAAGCTTCAGTCAATACTAAGTACAATAGTAGCGAAAAAAATATCAGAGCATTCAGTGCGGAATCATAATATGTTTAAAGTTTAAATCATGAACAAGGTTGTATTTTGCGAAAGAGCCTCTAGGCTAGTGGTTAGAGCAGCCTCCGGTTCGACTCCCCATGGGAGTGAACTATATGTGGTTCCTTCTAGAGATGCCGGATTTGACTTCCCATGGGGGCGAATTAAACGGGGCTGGATCGGAAAAAGTTGCCTCGCCAGCTGTTCCGTGTTAGTAGAAAGTATGACACAAGTGACTTAACAAGATGAATATTTCATATACTTGGTAACCAAAAAAATCAATGGGTATGGTAGCTCAAGAGGGAGCGAATGTGACCATGCTAAATTGCAGTGGGTTAGCTGGATTTGTAAGAACCTGAACTGATTTGCTTGTGACCACCAGTGGCCCAACGATTGCTAAAAGGTCAGACCACCCACTCGGCGGATATGTACACATCGCAACTCTCTTGGACTTTCACCCTCATTTCAGCCAAAAGGATTTAGCCCCGTTTAGTTGGCGAAATGAAATTCTTGGGTCCTCTTACAAGGTCTATTAGGAGTATTGAACGTAGACTAGTTACAAAAATAATTACATGAATGAACCGGAAATTGTGAGATGAATCCATTAAGTCTAATTAATCGGTTACTGTAGCACGATGTTGTCTAACCATGACATAATTAGGCTTGTTAGATTCGTCTCAAAAATTAAGATAGGGATTGTGGAATGGGTTTTATCATTAATCCACATTTAATACTCCTAATTAGTGTCCGGAGATTGATAGCTAGTGTAACTCATTTAGACTAGCAGTGTCGTACTGATGCCCAGTAACGGTGTTCTCAAAAAAAAAAAAGCCCAGTACTGTGCCCCTCGCCCCTCGGTACATGGGAGAGCCACTTGCAACTGTGGCATGCAATTAGGGTGGATGCTCTGATATATGTAGCACCATGCGACCCAAAAACAACCAAAAGCCCAGCCAACCCACAGGGGCGGATACACATGTAGAAAAAAAATCAGCTTTCATCCTCACTTCGCCCAAAAAAAAAGACATATGATCTATGTTTTAGTACAACAAGACATAATCTAGTGCAACTCATTTTTGACAAGCAAGGTGGTAGTAAACAGGTGGGTGGTGTTACATTGACTATGAAAAAACATTTTTGAGGTCAACCTACAGTCCTAGTGCTTTTATTCTAGGGACACTACAGGGAAGAAGGTCAAACTGGAGCATGACTTATGGCACATTAGTTGGGTGTGTTAATTATGTAGCTCAGAGTTGCTTTCAGCAATAAAGCAATCAATTAAACTAGCCAAAAGCTCAACATGTGCAAAAAAAAAATTTATATGATAAAATCACAAAGCTTATTACCTGAACGCCCAAAGGCATTATGGATCTCCAAATGTAAGAAGTGCACAATGTCCACGAGCTTTCCCATGACCTAGGAGGAAGATATTATGTATTGAATTAGTGGAACATGATTGCATGCTTTCTTAAGCTAAGAGTTGCAGATATTATGTCAAACATCGACTATAGATCTATAATAAATGAAAACAGATAGACGCTAAAAAATTGTGACACAAATAAAAAAACATCCAGCCTTCAATTCTGTGGGCCCCTTTTCACCGAACTAGTGGGCCCTTAATATGGTTAATATACTATAGCAAATGGATGTTATTAGAGAATCTATATCCCAGACTCAATTTGGTGGACCATAGCTATCATCTCATATGATGGAAATTAAAATCCAAACAAGTAATCATATGCAAAAATAAGATTACCCTATTAATCCCTTAAAACTTATATCTAACCATTCAGGTGGTTCATTTAACTCTAAAACTGTGTATTCTCGGTGCATAATCAGCAAATATCTGCAGATGTGTAAAGGAGGTGCAGCACCATAGTAGGAGTCTAGGAGGAAACAAGGGATGCTAGGAGGTAATTTTTTCTGAGATGGCCTAGGTTTTTCCAGGAATAGGGAAGGAAGAGAAAGCTGACAGTGAAACAGAGGAGGTGGCGGCAAAGTCACGGAGAAGATAGTGATGGCAAACAGATATGAGATCAGACTGTATTCCTTCATTCAAGAATGAACCCAATATTGGATCTTAACAGATCGGATCCTATTTTTACAATATGGAAGGTTTTACAAAACTCCACAGGCAAGTAGCTAGGTATGGGACACTGCTGCAGTACTGTTCACACGTGCTGCGGTACTGGCGTACAAATCCGCCAAAGACCTGCCGAACGGAGTCTGGGTCACTTGGGCCAGCAGCAAGTCCTTGGGCAGGAAGCCCACGACATTATCACTCACAATGCTTGAGTAGAGGGAGAGAAATAAAAACTTCAACAGACAACTGGTTCCTGTGGATATTCTTGGCAACCTTTTTTAAAAAATTTTGGTAGGTTCAATTTATGTTTTAGTATAGAGTATCTATTATCAATGTCATCAACTATATATCGACTAAAATCTTAAGACTACATTGTTAGACATAGCTACACAATCATGCAAACATAATGACCAGTTAAAATAAAGCTACATACCAACCTCTTCCAAATTTTTAGACCACAGAGACTTTTTCCTCAAACTTTTAACATGCTTCCGTTGGCTTTTCACTTCCTGCTTTAATATGTGCAGGTTATCACCTGCAAGTTAACAGAACCACATTCTGCATCATGCCGAATGACAACAATAAAACAGAGCAAAAAATTCTACTCATGAAGCAGTTAATAAGCTGAGCCATTCAAATCTGGTTTTAAAAAGCAATACCAAAAGAAAAGGAGAAAAGAGGCTTGATGTTACAACTAAGATCCATTAAAACTAAATAAAATAGAATAAACAACATCAGTAACATAGAAAAGGCTTAAATGGCTAAATATTAAGGCTTGTAAAAAAAATTCTCCCCTAGGGGCTGTTCTAATTCATAACTCATGTCCATGTTAACAAGAAACTAATACAAATCCAGCTGTGGGCTGTGGCACTGACTAAGTGTACTTTTTTAAGACACTGACTAAGTGTACTTTAAATCTACATCGTATCATTAAATCTTAAGTGCGATCTTCTATATTGGAATTTCATTTAGGTCGACCTAAGCAGAACATAATTTGATTATATCCTTCCTCAAAAGAACAATTAAAACAAGTGTAAGATGCAAGGGGGGAAATAGCTGCTTTGGATTTGTAAGGTGCAGTTGATATAGACAGATCAATCATCTTGCCTAACAGCAACTATACAGAAAGTTTTTAATGGGAATTATACAGAAAGTTGACAGTGATAGATAACAGCAGAAGAAACCTGGACCCTATTTATGCATGCATAGAACTGTCAGTCAAACTGACAACTTTTATAACATCAAGCATGTCTTGTCTTGTACAAAATTGGTGACGAGAAGACATCCAGAGTATTACTCCCTCCGTATTGTAATAGTTGACGTTTCCGACCAGATTGATAAATTTAAGGAGCGTGTGACATTACAATTTTGCCCTTCCTAATTTCCCACGCAGCGATCGCAGCTGAGGAGGCCGAGGGGATCATCAGCGCTGAACCAGGGGCAAATAAGATAAATGCACCTCCTGGAGACTACCGACGACAAATATTTTGAGTCTACCTGATTTGTACCGGCAGTGACAAGTAAAACGATATGAAGGGAGTATATTCAATCTAAAGCTTTTTTCCAAATGACCTCAATTCTGTTTATTTTTTCAAGCTATATTATCATGCAGAATGGACTAACCTCTTTGCACAACACTGGAACCATCTTCTTCTTGATGTTTTCGGTGATAATCTTGTTCAAATCTATCCAAGGCATGCATTTCGTGATATAATTCCTAAAAGATGGGGGGAACAATATAAGATTGCATTAAACAATTCTCATCACAGGGCATTGCTTCCAAGGCATAGAAATATTACTTACAGCTGTAAACTGAACACAAGTCACCAATTGCTGCATTACTGATTCTGCCTCTTCTTTCAAGTGATGTTGAGGAGTCTTTTCTGATGCCAGCCTGAAAGAGTTTGATGAATAAAGGCACTGAGTTAATTATCAATGCCCCAAGATTGTTGCCTCTAACGAAGGCTGCGCCAAAATGAACTTTACTTGTCAAAGTAGCGGTCCAAGTTGTGCCACTCAGGATCTTTGCAACGATTTCCGAAGCGAACAACTTCTATAGAGAACACTTTTAACTCTTCCCTGTTGGACCAAACAAAACTTCAGGTATAAAAACAAGTCGAAGTACATGTTTAAATACTTTCAACCTGGTTTTTTTTTTTTGACAACAGCTTCCAACCTGGTTGAAGTTACTTAAATAAAATAAAGGAATAAGCCCATTTTTTACCCATCTCTTCCATTGTCTTAATTCTAACCCTCAATTATTGTGCTGTCTAAACTTAGCACCACAACTATTAATCCCATTCAATTTAAACCCCACCGCACATTTGAAGCTGTTTTGCATGCCAATGTCCCACACACAGCAGCTAGTTGCTTTTCACACCAACGCGAGAGCAGATTGTAGGTTGGCAAATTGCTCGCCAACTATTTGGCTAGCCAATGGATTGGCAGGGCTGGCATTGGTATAATCCAAACAGCCCCTTATAACTTAAAAGGGTACCAATGTCATTTGACAACAGTACTAATCTATCTGGGGAAAAAACTACAATTGCACTCTTCATGGGGACCAAGGCCAGAGGGAGTATGCCACTTCAGCTGTTGACGTGGACTTGAGTTAAAAGCCAAACCCCACCTTGGTCTGGGCCCACTGTCACCTTCTTCTCCTTCCCTTCTTTTTCTTCACTCGGCGCTCGCAATCAAGGATGGATTATGGAAGGCCAGTCCGTTCGGCACCCGTAATCTTGCCCCCAAGAATTGGGACTTAAACTTAGAAGAACAGAAGTGTTGTGGGGCTAAAAAATGGACTTATTCCTAAAACAAATAAATCTTTCGGACAACTGTTGTAGTTTATAAATGCAGTGGAGATTGAACACTAACCTTTTGTCAGCAGCAGCAATCTTAAGTAATTCATCCATATCTTTGGATATAAGATTCTGAACACCTTCTGAGTGAAGCACAGTTTCCTTTAAATGCTTTATGCTATCTTTTGAAAGGGCACGCATCAAACTGCAACCTTTGACTATGGTATTGGCAACCTCAAATGCTAAAATAGATATTTTGTTGCCCTTTGTTGTAGTGCTTGATCCAAAACCACTTATATTCAAATTTGTCATGCTACTGCCAAGTGTGTCTAGCACGTCCACTGCTTTCCCAAGGCTAACAGTACCAGCTCTACCTATAATTGAGCTTACTTCCGACACCTGTTTCAATATGGCAAGAAAAATGAAACATGATACAGGATCAAGCGCTCTCTCTCACCAAGTGACATTTTTCGAACATTCGCAGAATATAGGTCATCAATAAACAGTGAAAGGCAAAGATTTATATCTAGGAATTATGTAAGTTCAAAAGGATTAAATGTTTCCTCAAATGCACTTGGAAAATAGTGAGCCATAAAATTATGGTAGTGTGGCGGTAAGTAACAAAATGCTAAGCATGGAGATCAATATATCATAACTGCATTGGATTTGAAAGATGTGGGATTACCCACTCAAAGGTATGCAGTGATTCCCACCCTATGCAAACATAAAGCGGGTAAACTTTGAGGGCTACACTGGGTTGCTAAAGTAGACTTCCACGGAAAATAGGATCAACAGATAACAGCAAATGCTTTTTTCACCGAGCTTTTAAAGAAAACTTGTTAAATTTTGTGCAGGGACGCTAGGAGATCATCCACTGGTTCAAGATATCCTGATTCCTGAAAGGCTAATGCTACAGGAAAAAAAAGAATTGTGAAATTACCCATGTTCATAGTGCACTAATCCAGTGATATGAGCTAAAAATTCAATTCTTGAGTAGATGACCACAAATGATTGATTCAGCTATATCGGCATATTGCGCCTAAGTTCACCGCAGAGTAAGAAGTGCTGAAACTTGCCTTAGCCGTAACCCCTAACTTCTGCGATGGCAATCGCTCCAGCTGTGGCACCCCATCCCATGGTGGTGCGGAGGCATCTGCAGAACCTCCAGGCACTGCAGTTTGCGACACCGATACAGGCAACGGCGGCTGCAGCGCCGGCAGTGGCAGCTGCTGCTGATGTTGCTCTTCTTGCATCCTCTTGGCAGCAGCCTCCCCCACCGCAGCCTTCTTCTCCTCCTTCACCACCAGACGGTCATGGTGGTCGACCACCCGGCCGGGTCCGAGAGTGGTGTCGCTGGGCGACTTGTCCACCGCCGAGCCCTTGGAGCACAGGCCCCCCATTTCCTTCGCCCCTCCTCAACCAAACCCTAATCCTCCAGTGCCAACCGGCGGTTCTCACCTCCCAGGCACCCACACACTCCTGATCCCCACACAGCCTTCACCCATCCCCATCAGACCGATCTGCATGAACACGAAACAGCTCGGAACAAAGGTTCCGACCGCAGTAGGATCCTGCCGGCTCCAACCGGCGAGCCGCCCACCTGCAGACGCCACGGGAACAGGGCCAAGTCAGCAGCAACGCTCGAAAATTCCGCGCAAAAGCAGAGATTTTTCTCGACGGAAACGCATTTTTACCTGAAATTGGCGCGAGAGGACGCGCCTGCGGCGGGTGGATCGGCGACGCGGGAGGGAATCGGGCGCGGAGGCCCTGCTTTCTCGCGAGGAATTGGCGGATTTGGGGGAGGGTAGAGACGACGCGACGGGCAGGGTGGGTGAGCTTTGCAGCTTCTTGCCTCCTTTGGAGGAGTAGAACGGGGGAGTAGCCCGAGCGGAGCGTCCACTCCACCAGCGGAGCTGCTGCGTCCACTGCACTGCACTGCAGCTGCAGGCTCCCGCTAGGCGCTAGCTCCTCGGTGGCCAACGGCCGCTGCTACTGCCACACGCAGGAGGAGGCGCACGCACAGCAGCGGCCGCTCATAACGCGGTGTCGCAGCGGCCGTGTCGCCGTCCGTGTGTACGCAGTTATTAAGAAGAAGGTTAGCAACTGTAGTATCCATGCCATCTTATTTATTGTCCGCGCTTCGCCTGATATTTTCAGTGCATTTAGGGGGCAGCTAGCATGCTCCGGATGCAAATGGGTTCAGCAAATAAACATTTCCCTTTTCATGGAGTTGAAGCAGATGATTTTCTCCCTGTGCTGTTGTTGATCTTCTCCTCTGTGAAACTTTTGACTGAAGATGGTTATACCTTAAAACAGTCAGATGGTTATCTAAACAATTATTTGCTATATATATGATATGCTATTCCCGTGAGCATGTGCAGCAGCGACTTGGATCGTAGAATTAGTTTCTTTGACTAGCACTAAACCTGTGTCTAAAATATAGCTGCTGTCATGGTATAAGATATAAGCATCAGTGCTGCGTAATCGGTATGACTTCCAAAATACGTCTCTATTTTTACGAATCATCAACATCACAACGAGTATCTTACAGTATCCAGAACAGTTGAACAGCTACTTGCGTGGGTTGTTGGAGGCTAACCTACTGCATGCAATGAGCCAACTGATTTTCTCAATTATGAAGAAAAGCATATATGAACACTTGCATGGGAGTAGTAGTAGGTTGGAGTGTTGGCCGGAGCAAGAAAAAAACTGAACCAGGATGGACTTGCTGCAAGACAAGAGAACAAAGACTTCAGTTAGTATATACTATGCCATTTGTGGATCATGTGGCCAGACAGAGAGTAATAGGATGCTAATCTATGGCTTAGCCGAAACCAGGCAAGATTTTAATGGAAGCTATCGATCTACGGTTCCCAGTCAACTTGATCGAACACCAACTTTTCTGCTGTCGTTTTCGTGTACCAGGTCAACTTTCACACCGCATCCTAACTTGTCCTTGTAGTGGGGAAAAATAAAAGTAGGTGAAAGAACCCCAATTGTCTCCATCTCGTTATCCGTTACACTGATTAAAAGCGATGGAATACACTTGTGCAAATCACATATATTTACTTCTCTGTCAAGTGTGCTGAACTTGTAGCTCAGTTTGGTTGTTGGCATACAGCCTATACAGGCGCTGCCAGTAGAAGTTTCCTTGTAACGCCGACACGTTACTTTCCTGATTTTACCCCCTTTGTGGTATGCATGAACTTCACAGAGAAAAGTTCGATTCTGGCAGGAATGGGAATGTTCCCTGTTCCAAATGGGGGTCTGACTTCTGAGCGGATGCAAGATCACTTGTTCGTTCGCCGAATCACCTGTTACACACCTAAACTTTCTTGAGAGTTTCTAGCGCGAGGTATTGAGATCTAAGAGGTAGACTCTGCACAGTGCACTACTTTACGGAGAGAAGGAAAAAAAAAAGGGGACAAAAGGATTCACCTTTTGAATTGAACGGATAGAATTACAGTGATATGAACACCCGCATGGTCAGTGATTCCAAGCTTTAGATTGAAGCCTTCCGTTTTGTCTCCGTTTGTGAGAGCGAGTGATGGAATTTGACGAGTCCGAGCAGCAAAGTCCCAAATTGTAGTTGTCTTTCTGCCGAAGTGCCAATTAGTACCTCACAGACAAATTCTCAGTTCGGTGAAAAAGTAGAGTTCCTGCAGCTGCTTGCTTGGACGCGGCGCAACTTGTATTTCCAAACGAGCTATAGGTCCCACATGGATACATTTTGTGCATAGAAAAAAAGGTATTCTTGCTGTGTGCGTACCCTCACCTCATGTTGCAAGAGATCATCCTAACCTGCCACGGGGTAACGACTGAACCTTTTGTAACCTCAGTGGTAACCTACGCTGTCGTGACAGAGAGATGGTACGCTGAAGTGTGTATGGGCACAAGGGTGTTCCCCAGATAGAGCTACCACCACCCGTCGGCGTCGAACAGAAATGAACAAAGAGGAAAAGATCAAATCAACGGCAGAGCCCCCGGACAATATTCCTTCCTTGGACCTTGATCGCAACCGGCTGCCAAAGCCGCGACACATCTCCTCCTCGTCGCGAGAACAGCCAGCCAGCCAAACCCCTTTGAAGCGGTCCTCGCGCTGAGCCCTTTGAACTGGTCCTGGCATCATCAGCGGCGGCTGCAACGGCGACGGCGTACGTACAAATACCAGGTCAAAAGCCAGCACTACGGCCGCAGGCACACGCCCCACGGCATCGCATTATTGCTAGTGTCCCGTGGGCGCGCTGCGGACCGAGTCCAAAGGGCGAGCAAGGGAGGCAGAGACCGCGATAGGTTTGGTTGGGCTCGCGGTCGTGGCGTCCTCCTGCCGCGCGCGCGATCTCGACGGGCCTCTCGGGTGTCCCGGGGCGACCGCGACGCCACGAGCCCGACCCCTCCCCTGATCGCGTGGCGTGGCCGCACGGACGGAGGCATATTGATTGGGGGTCTCCCCGTCTGCGCTTGTCCTGGCGGGCAAGCCGGCGTGGCGACTGGCCTGGCGAGAGGAGTGTCTGGAGAGAGGCCGGTCGGTGAAAAAGAGCGGCGACTGATGGCGAGGCCGCAGACCGAGCGAGCGAGTGATCAGCAGCGCGTCGCCGGCGGCCGTGGGCGGCGGTGTGGTGGACTCGCGAGGGATGGCGTGCGGTGCGGCCTACTCTCGGCGGCGACTTCCACGTGAGGCGTGAGGTGCCCGGGCCGTGGCCGGCGGCCTCCCCCGTGCAGCCGCGGCCTGCAGGCTGGTCGATCAGTGAGTGCTGCACTGCACGGTCCGCGCCCACTCGCAGACCCACGGGCCACGGTAGCGTGACTGCTGAAGCAACGTGCAGCGACTTCAGACAGACCACGCGCGGCATCGCACGCGCACGGACGCTGTAGCACGGCACGGTAGTGTGGCAACTGGCAAACAGTACAGGCATGCAGGGGCGATGGCGGCGGCACGGGCCGTGGCGCCGTGCACTGGAACACCTCGATCGGAGGCCACGATCATCGCCGATGGTATCCTGCCCGTTTTTCCTCACTCATGTACGTGCCCCCGACTCTTCTCTTCTACGGCCGGAGTCCGTCCCCCGCTCCATGCCACGCGATTCTTTCTCCGGTCATCGAGTCGCCTGTCGCCAACCACTCAACGCCGCCGGGGGAAATTCGTCGTCCGGCCGGACCGCCGCGCCAGACGGGGCACGCCGTTCGTTTTCCATGCATGGACGTACTTGGAAATTGGGGCTTCGAATTCCAGCGACCGGCCACAGTTTGTCTGCCAAAAAAAAATATTGGTTCGTCGAGACCATAGCGAGCGCCTCCTCGGCATGGCGTTCCTTTCAGGACCAAACGCATAAGAGTCTGGCTTTGGAACACGGAGCGTTTTGAGATGATGGCACCTACTAGTACACGAAGTGAAACTTTTGGGTTCCATTTCAAGGTCTATTAGGAGTATTAAACGTAGATTAATTACAAAAATAATTACACGAATGGACAGAAAATTGCGAGACGAATCCATTAAGTCTAATTAATCCGTCATTAGAGATTGGTTACTGTAGCAAGATGTTGTCTAATCATGACATAATTAGGCTTGTTAGATTCGTCTCGAAAATTAAGGTAGGGGTCGTGAAATGAGTTTTGTCATTAATCTACATTTAATACTCCAAAATAGTGGAAAGAAGATTGATGTGACGGGTTGTTGGTGAAAATTTTGGGAAGTAAACTGGCCCTTACGGTTGCCAAGTACAACTGCCAACCCAACTGAGTAGGAGTACTCGCTTATACGCATTCACTTGAGTAGTTCACCACCCACAATTTCTGGGGTCAAGCAGACAAGCACTGAACCCGCAACGTACGAGACACGTTCAGTAGTTCAGGCCACACGGCAGCATGATTGGCTAATGGCAATGGCTAGGTAGCACCGTAGCACCGCCAGACCACAGCGCACAAAAATCTGAGCCGCCATAAGTAAACCAGAGAAATGAGATTGTGCTGCAACACCAAAAAAGCACAAAGTTCGGCACATGTGATGGACTGATGCCACCCCCCAAAGTAGTACCGAGTACTGTCACGAAAGCAGTCAGATCACATTTACAGGCAAACCGAGTTGGATACCAACTATACACTGCACGCTAGCACTAGCTAAACCCCTAATTTGCAAGTAATCTTTAGACATATACAAGGTCATCAGTTAAAAGATCCTATACATACTATTCTGCAATCGAGATGTGTTGATGGACCACGTGAATTCAGGTTGTGCCCAGAAACTGGGGGCGGTATGCCGGTATGGCACGCCAGGTGTTTAACCAACCCTAAGTTGAGAGGAAGGAAGACATTGTCCTCCTGAAATCGAAGGACTTCAGAGCTGATTCTGGTAAAGGGCTGCTTCCATGTACCCACAAACCACCACTTTGGGGAAGTATAATCTGCTTGTTTACACTCTTATCACCATCAACCGTCTCAGATGTTGAAGATTCCTTCTTTTTCTTCACAAAATCAAAGAACTCCGCAACTTGCCGAGCGTATCTTCAATGCAAATATTGAAACGTCAACTTTACAAAGGATTATAAATCACATGGAGTTCTAAGACAAAAGGAAAACATCTAATTTCAATATGGAAAATAAAAAAATCAAGACACAGCAACCAAACGTCATCACCATAATAAGGCCCTGTTTGTTTTAGCTATGAATTTTGAAAAGCAGCTCACAGATCCTAGATTTGGAAAGCTGATGGCTCTTTAGCAACAAGATTCTAGTGTATGGCCTCATCTCTTTTCTCACTCAAATGTGGGCGGCATAGTGCCATAATAAAGCAAAAGCCATTCAAAAAGAAAACCAAGAACTGGTGGAGTTGATTGCGAAGCTGGATCGTGGAATTCTGTGGTGAAACTGGTTTGTTTCAGCTAGGATTATAAAAGCTACATTCCACAATCTCTAGCTCAAACAAATTTGGCCTGAACTTACAAGAAAGTCGACTTCAGCGTGAGTTAACTGTATGACAGGATTGGTCTAAAAAATAAAAATGGGTACAAAATTAATTGATGGAGCAAACTGTATGTACGATTGCATGAAGAGTGACAGTCAATATATGTTTTACTCATTCATTGTCTAAAAGAACCACATCTACTCTTCAATCAATTAGTTGTTGGTAAAGTTTAGTGGCCTGGATGTCAAGACTACCAAATTAGGGCCACACAAGATGGTCAAGGAATGGAGCCACAAAATAAACTATGTTTTATAATATGGTCACACAAATTACAGAAAGTTTCTTGTGGAAACATGGAGGTCAAACTTCAACCCAAAGATATCCAAAACAATGGGCTTATAGTTTACACGTTGAGCCCACCATCAAACCATTATACTAGCACATCCTCATTTGCACTATTTGTATAAGCTCGTTTAATTCAGAATACACCAATTTAAATCTATTCAGAATACACCATTTTGAATCTAGATTCTGTTACACATGGTTAGTCATTTTCAAATTGATTAGTAAGCCACTATTTACAAAAAGAACTAGTGTTTCCAGAGAAATAACAAATTAGATAAGTTTCAAATTCGCGTGGTTTAAACGAACTTTTATCTACAAGGATCGGTACACACTGCAGGAAAATTAATAAAACATGGATATTATGAAGTATGAAACTTACAGTCTTTTGGCTTCAATATCCTTGTTAAAATCAATGTCATGCTCACAATCCAAGACTAGAGCAGGAACCTAATTGAGAAATAGCATCATCCATGTAACCAAATAACTCTTTTTTAGATCCTTACAGAACATGTAAAATATAGGAGAAATATACCTTCTGGATACTAGAATGCATGTGATCTCCTTCCAAGTAGAATACCCGATCCCGTATATCCACAGGCAGGGAGCCCCCCAAATGAACTGGAAGCTGACTGACTGACAAAACACCAGAACCTCCTCCCTTGGAAGGAAGCAACCAGCTCTCATGTTTCTCATGCAAACCTTGAAGGTAATCAAGAGTAACACCACCTTCCTCTGATCTTTTCCGCATCATCATTCTTTTGTGGCAAGTGTCAGGACTAGCTCTTAGATAAATAAAACCATCAGGGACAAGACCTGGGAGTGTTGACACGACAGGGTCAAACCAGGAGTCATAGATGCTGATCTCCATCTCATTCATCCACTTCGCTTCATGAACAGAACGAACAAAAACCTGGAATCGTCAACGAAATTCCATTCCTTAAATAATACAAGATAGAAAGATAGGATAAAAGGTGAAATGCAAATTGCATCTTTGGATTCATCATCAAGATTAAAAAAATTCAGTGAAGATAGACCTACCATTCGATCACTGAAAACACTTCTTTCCATCAGTCGGAGAGGTTTTATTCCACTTGCAGATTCCTTCTCTTGCATGACTCGAGTCACAAATACATAGTTCTGGAAGGTGTATGCATACCTCTCTGGCTCAGCATAGAAAGCATCAAGTATATTGAAGTGTTCAGGGCCAACATCCTGCCACTTTGCAATAGGTTCAGGTACTATTTCTACAAGGTCACGCAGTTCAATAGCTTCATTAGCTATTCTTTGAAGAAAGGTAGTTTTTCCAACACTGATATTCCCTTCAACACAAAAGGTCAGCCTCCTATTTTTAGGAAGCTTAGATGCATCAGTGCCTTTCAGCTCTTCATCAACACTCTCTTTAATGAACAAGGTTATACTCTCAGCATGGTTCTTGTGAATGATGCCAACGGAATTTCGCAAGAACTCAACCATCTTCTCGTTAGACTTGCCAAAGAACTGAAAATACTCAAAAAAATGTTAGCACTTAGAACAAATTACACGTAATTTAGACTAAATGAACATCATTCAGTAGAAAAATTACTAGAATAGCCGCACGGCAGACTTAGATTAAATGATCATTCAAAGAAAATTTTACCAGAATAGTCACACTGCAAGGTGCTAAAATAGAGTAAGAGCAAAAGGTATGTCACAGTCAACCATAAATTTTTTTTTTTTGCTGTTTTCTTGTAGGAACTTTACTAAGACAACTATTCAGATTTAGAATCCTGCACAAATGGCAAAATACAGTTCTAACCTTGCACCAAGACAATCCACAATGTTTGCATTATGTCGATCTGAGGATGGTGGCCTCACAAATGATAATCTGAGCCACTTGAAATCAGTGTATCCCTAGTAATGTCTGCTAGTGTTAAAGTCTAGCTTTGAAGCTAAATGCAAATTGAGATATAATCTAGCTGTGATATCAACTATTGCAAACAGAGTATAACAACTCACGGCCCCTTACACAGTCTTTTAGAAAGCACCAGTAGCATTGATTTTCATAATACAGCCGTCACCTGAATATGCAATTGCTACTCCCTCCGTTTCAAAATACTTGTCGCTATTGACTTTTTTGTGCAATCTTGACCATTCGTCTCATTCAAAAATTGTGCAACTACAATTTATTTTGTTTGCTACATGTTTTAATGTTGTATGTATTTTTAAGCTTGACTTATCATTTTAAATGTTTGCGATAATTTTTTGAATAAGACGAATAGTCAAAGTTGTAAAGAAAAGTCAACAGCGACAAGTATTTTGAAACGGGGGAGTATTAAACAAAGAAATCTGCATGTGCTACAAACAACAACAACACACTCCGTAATAGATAACCCAGAATATCTCAAACACACACCTTATCCCTGTAGAGCTGCTTGAGCTGCGCGACGCCATCGAATCCCTTATCCACGAGCTTCCTCAGGTTCCGCGGCCCGACCCCGGGAATGGCAAGCAGCTCCCCACTTTCCCCCAGTGCATCACTCCGACCTCGCTGCCTCCTCTCCGGCACCGCGCGACCCCCGCCACCCTTCTCCTTCTCCACCTCCGCATCACCCGCGCGCCTCGCCGCCCCGGCGGAGCAGAGTCCCCTCCTCCCGCCGTCACGGCGCAGCCACGGTGGGGAGCGGACGCGGCTAGGGCCCGCGGCTGGACGCGCGGTCGCGGACGGGCTGCCGGGCAGGCACAGCGCAGGCATCCGTGGGGAGGAGAGCAGCAGGGGGGCCTCCGCGGCGGCGTAGAGGGCGGAGGCGGCGCGGGGGAGGAGCTTGTGCATCGCTGGCTGCGGTGACGGCAGGGAAGGGTCTCATCAATGGCGGTTAGGCCGCGAGTAAGGCCGCCGGCCCACGCGGGCGCGGCGGGGCGGCTTCGAGTGGCGCGGGTTTAGGGTTTTGGGGATGTCACATCCATCCCGCCCGCCATGAATCAGGTCGTTGCTGCCTTGTCGGGAATCCCGGAGGAAGGGAAGGGGGAGGGGAGCGGAGGAGAGAAATGGCGCACCAGTGGTCTACCGGGCCGACGTGTGCCGTGTGGTCCACGGGAAATCAAACAAAACGCTTACTAGACGAGCGGGCCAGAGCGCGTCGCTGTCTCTCCCGCCCTGGCGGCGCCCCGCAGTCCCGCGCACCCGGCGCATTGTGGACCGGAGGGATCGGGAGAAAGCAAGAGGTAGTGGGCCGGTTGTAAGTACTATGGGCCTCCGTGGTCCGTTGGGCTGTAAGAAAGGGAGGGAAATGGCGGGAGGATCTTGAAGGGATTTTCTTTTCTTTTTACCGGTAAAGAGAGCTTTTATTATTAATTAAACAGAAGAGTTACAATCGTTCGCAATTAGGTCATTCACGCACGCAGGAGCTCTCCCTAACCAACCTGCAGAATGTGCACTCCTCTTTGCTCATGTTTGCTCCACAAATGAGCCGTCCACATTGGCCTTCAGCCAACCCATCGGCGGGCGCTCCCATGCATGAATCATTGTACCCTGTCAGAATTAATTTTCCTCTCCTTCTTCCTGTTGTCGGACAGGCAACAGGGACTCTTTCCCTTCGGATCGTGTACATCAACTCCCTGTTTTACCTGGCATATTGAGGATACTTGTCGGACCTGATTGATGAGTAAATATCATTATGAACTGTCCAAGCTCTCCCTTTGCTCCCCAGTACATCCATCCAGTAGCAACAGCAGCCGACGTCAGTCTGAATATGAACCCTGTCGTGATATGCTTTCCTTTTCCTCTCGTGATATGGAAGGACTTCAAAAGTTCAAGATATTATGTAGATCACGAAGCATAGAAGCAACTTACCTACGAGACAATGAAGCTACGGGCTACAGCGGCAGTGCGTACGTGTGACTGTGTGAGCCTAATGAACTGCCCTGTGCATCAATGTCAGTCTGAATATGAACCCTGTCATCTAATAACTTGGCATTGGTGCGTCCCAGTTCCCAGTAGCAGAGGTTGCATGCTAAGACTGTGAAGTGTAAACCCCTGAAACTGCTACATCATCGACTTTTTCCCGATATGATTCTGACAGCATGGAATAGGACCGTCAAACGGGGATATTGGCTTCACGATATATACAAAAGTGCAGCAGGATTGAAAGGATAGAATTCTCTGAAATCTCCAGCTGCTTCAAGCAGTGTCCTCGCTGAAATGGCCAGTCCGGTTAGGCGAGCGCTGACCCATTAGCGCAAGTCACTCGTCCGCACTTCGCAGTCGGGCGCACGTAAGGATTCGGAAACCCACACGGCTATAGCTCGGCGGATAAAAAAAAAATAGCAGACATTTCCAAGCGTACCTGCGCACGTTATCCGTTCTTGGTAGAGTCTTAACAAACTCGTCAATGACTCGGCGGATGGCAGCGCGAAAGCCATGGCCGAACCGTAACATTTTCGACCATGCGAATATGCGACGAAAGCAACGTCAGTGTAGCAGTTGAGCAGGTCAAACGGCTGCAAACGGGAGATTCTTGTCCAGTTTGCTTTCTTTATTATGCAGGTCAATTGTTGCCTAATTTGAGTTTTTTTAGAGGAGTCAGGCAGGACTTGTTCGGAATGCAGGGTTGAGTGGGGTCATTATTTGGTCATTATTTATACCAAAGTTCATTGATGATGGAACAGAAACAGGTGAGACTTATATAAATTTGTAGATATGGCGTGGCGTGGCTGGTTTCTATATGAGAGTAAACTACTCATGCTGATTTCAGCGGCAAAGGGAATCAAACGGGGATGGCACAATGTCACGTGTGAATGTATATGTTATGCAAAAGTTTTTGGTCTTCTGAAGCGCCTATTAGTGAGATCATCGCAGAGAATGGAGTCGGAGAAGAGTGTTGGCAACAGCTGAAGTGGTTATGGGCTGCCATTTCCCACACCGCCTGCCTCTGCATTCTATATCGTCCGGCCTCTCATCATGGAGATAATGCTTACGGTTGGATTAACGGATTACGACATGTTGGTGATTAAAAACACAGGTAAGAATTTTCCTGGCACACGAGAAGTAGTTCACCAAACCGTACTGCACATCATTGATTTTCATTTAGGAGTACGTGTGTGTGTGTGTGTGAGAGAGAGAGAGAGAGAGAGAGAATATGCATGTTCAGCTGTGGAGTTGAAATGTCTGCAATGCATTTGCCCCCACGAAATCAATGCTAGTATCTCTTTTCTATAGATGTACAGGAGTAGTATACAATTAGTTAGGTAGAGATGAACTGTCACCCGCCCTGCATACGTAGTGGCTGCTCTCTACCAGCAGGATTCCAGTTATCTGTTCGAGCCAACGATGCAAACAAACGCCATCAGCGTCACGCCAGCACAAAACTAATATCAGCAGTGCATTTCTGGTGCAGCAAAGATTCCTGCCCGATGCTAGACATTAGTTTTGAAAATACACAACATTATCTTTGCCAAACCATACGAACTGTCCTGTACGATTCAGTAAAAGAAATACTCCCCCAACCTCTCCTGAACCTAAACAACCGCGAATCATCAGCCGAGATGGAGCTTAATCAAATCGCAAAGAATCAAATACAATGCCGCAAGTTGTGATGGCACAATCAGGTAGGTACAGCGCGTGGGTGCACTGGCGGCGAAAATGAGCATGTATAAACAAAGAAAAGATTGGCAAGAACCACCACACGGTTCGGTAGGCCTTAACATCCTCCGGTCACATGATCACAAAACCGTAGCGTGTCCATGTGCACGCAGGCGGCAGGCAAATGAACAAAGACACATGGACACATGCATGGTGTGGTTGCGACTTGCCATTCTTTACGTACTCTAATGTCATATACGTATGCATCTGCTGCCTATAAATGTGATGTACGCTGTTCAATAGTACAGTATGAAAATGTTGTTCTCTGGTTTCATCCCAACAACTGTAGCGCCATGCCAAGTAGGCGTAGGGTAGCCGGGTGTCTGGCTGGTGCAGCACAGTGAACGTACTATACTCGTCTACTCCGTATGTTGCAAGGAAATGCATGCTCGTGTACAGTACATACCTAACGATTCGGTCAGTACTTCAGTAACTAATAAACAGCAGCAGCAACGTCGAGATGAAGAAGTCTAAGATTCTGCTACTAGCCTACTAGCAGATGCGCCGTGCCGGTAGCCGGATCGGAACCATAGACACGGACCATTCTGGCTAGCTTGCTTGCTCCGCGTACAGGGTGAATGGAGGAGGGTCCGATACCGATCGATGCAGTAGTGTAGACTGTAGACTGTAGGCTGTAGCCCCAGGCTAGCTGTAGGCTGCAAGCAATAACCAACCCCAATCAGTGCACGACAGCAAGTATACGGGGAGCGCCGCACTGGAGACCTCGCACCAACTACGCCCAGTCCCGCCGGCACCGCGGTAGCTAGCTGCGCCGAGGCCGACGGCGACGGCGCCGGGCGGGGCACACCACCGGCCAAGGGACCCCCGCGCACAACAATGTGTGTGATCCAGGCGGGGCGAGGGCGAGGGCGGAGAGAGCGCGGCGCGGGTACGGTCTGCTCCCCCTTGTTGGCACCGGCCGCGCGCGTGGTGGGAGCCGCCGCCCGCCGGCCGGCACGGGGCCCCGGGTCACGGGGCGGCGCGGCCGCAGCTGCACTTGCGCTGCGTTGACACCGTACCAACCCGGCCGCCGAAGCGGCCGGGCAGCACCAACCGATCGTCGTGGTGGCCGCGGCTGGGCGGGTTGGGTGGGGTGGAACGGGGGATGGAGACGGTCGCGTCGCGTCTCGCTTGCATGGCAGCGCCAGCGCCGGGTTCCGGACTTGCTGCGCTCGGCGGATGCATGCGGCGGTGGTTCGTGCTTAATTGGGACATCCTTGCTGCCTTTTGGCATGCACTTGGCTGAAAGCTACGCGCCCCCCGACCGGTCGTACCCCAGGACAAGCGGCCGGCCTAAAATCCACTGTTGTTTTTCCTCACCACCCGGGCCGTGTCGGTTCTGCTCGTGTTTCTGCGGGACTGATGGTGATCGCACATCCACGGGGAGGAAGAACCGACACTCATCACGGTACTGCATCATACAATCATGGTGTGTTACTTTAAAAAACACAATGATATTATCAAGGGATCTAGCAGGAAAGAAACCGCGCCAATCTCTTTACAATATTATATTACTAACATTTCGCTCGTGGCAATTCGCTGCACGCACAAGGTGACAAGAGAGAAGACCCCTCTCGGTTCCGCATCTTTGATTTCTTCGTCAGGAAGCCACGCTCCGATCCAGTGGTGCCGAATCCCTCCAGGCCTCCACAGCCCTCTGGTGCGAGCACGCCGGCAACCTGCACGCGCTGACCTCTCTGCCAAGTGCCAGCATTTTTAATGCGTTCACGCCGCACTCCTCAGGCCTCACGCCTCAGCACGCCAGCTCGCTCTCCTTGCAGTCGTTTTCCGCTGCAGGTTATGGAAATCTTCAATGCACGCGCGGATCCGCGCAAGGATTCCCAGTTCCTAGCGGTAGATATCGATGGAGTTGGTTGTTTGTTAGCCCGTGGTTGACACAGTGACACTCCTGACCATCCCGCGGGTTAATCTAGCCCAGACGCGCCTTCTGGTCCTGGAAGTAATAGGATGTAGCAAAAACAGGAACACGAAAGGGTTTATCTACCTTTTTCGTCGCGATCGGTCCCAACGAGACCAGCGATCGACGACGCCGTGCCAGAATTCATTAGGGCAGGACGGTTGGCGTTGGGCGCTGAACAGTAATCACTGGTAGTAGTAGCCCATCCGTATAGTAGCTCCCTCTCCTACCCCGTCGAGCTGTACTGTATGTCTGTTATCTCACGTCGCCTTCGTTGGTGTGGTAGCACTCCGTAGTATCTCTCTCTCACACGCTCGCTCATTCATTCATCGTGTGCCGGCCGGCCACGGCCGTTGAGCCAGCGGAGCTGTGATGCCGAAGCCAACGGAACAGTTGACGGAGGGCAGGCATTTAACTCGCTGAACAGTTGCCGGGAGCACGCCGTTTTTTTCCCTCCCCCAACCGGCGGCCCGCGGCCACAGTAACGCTGACCGCTGCCCGCCAACCCGCGCTCTCGTAACGCCGACAGGTGAAAACGACTCGGGGGATCGAGATCGATCGATCTCACTCGAGAGTCCGTGCACGGATAACCTCTCCGCCCAGCGTAGTACGCGTGATGCATTGGTAGTATCGGCTTTATCCGATACCGTGGCCTGAGATCGAACGGGCGGCCCCGCGGGCCCCCAACCACGCCGCCAATCGTGTCCACCCGACCGAGCCGAGCACTACGAGCAGTACCCAACGGGGGCATGTTCGTTTCGACACGGGGGGCTACGCTGGGTGGGTCCCGCGGCCTAGGATAGTTTACGCGGTCCGCGCCCACCAACGCTACCAAACTCCGCAACCCACACGGCCTAAACTGCCGCGGCGAACCACCTAATCAGGGGTTTAGATTATTGGCTCGGGATGGATGGAGTGGAGGATTAGAGAAAACGCGGGAGGGCTAGGCCTAGGAGGAGGAGGAGCACAGCTCATGGGGTAGCTAGCCAATCGGTGGCGGTTGCTCCACCAGAATTTGGAAACAAGTACCAAGCGGATTCCCCCCTCGAATATTAACCACGTCGGGTCGGCCTATCAATCGCAGCCACGCAGCAGGGCATGCGACTCCGAGTAGAGCACCCCGCCCGCGCGCGGGCGCGGTCAAATGCCGCGCATCTTGTAGGGTCCAGTCAATGGAGGGAGAAATGCGGAAATAATAAAATAATAAAATCCACGCTCCCTCTTGTCCCTGGCCTGGCTCTGGCTGGCTCCCATATATACGGCGCGCTGGCTGCTCGATCTCCTCCTGTCACAACCAAACCCAACGTTCAGACTCGGCTCGAGCTCAGAGCAGAGGCGTCCGTCCTGCAAGAAACACCTGCGGCGGCGCGGGCGAGAACCCAACAAGGCCAGGAAGGAGAAGAGGAGAGCAGAGGCAGCTAGGCGGCGGCGGGCATGGGGAGGTCTCCGTGCTGCGAGAAGGCGCACACGAACAAGGGCGCGTGGACAAAGGAGGAGGACCAGCGCCTGATCGCCTACATCAAGGCGCACGGCGAGGGGTGCTGGCGCTCGCTGCCCAAGTCCGCCGGCCTCCTCCGCTGCGGCAAGAGCTGCAGGCTCCGCTGGATGAACTACCTCCGCCCGGACCTCAAGCGCGGCAACTTCACCGACGAAGACGACGAGCTCATCATCAAGCTCCACGCCCTGCTCGGCAACAAGTAATAAGCCACCTTGTTTTCCTTTTCCTTTCCTCACCGCCGCTGCCGCCGCCGCATGGCCTGTCCTGCTTCGCTCTCGTTCTGTTCGATGGGCGGGTGATTGATCGGACTCTCGATCGTGCAGGTGGTCGCTGATCGCGGGGCAGCTGCCCGGCCGGACGGACAACGAGATCAAGAACTACTGGAACACGCACATCAAGCGCAAGCTCCTCAGCCGCGGCATCGACCCGCAGACGCACCGCCCGCTCAGCGGCGGCAGCGCCGCCGCCGCCGCCGCGGCCAGCGGGCTCACCACGTCCAGCACCGCCGGCTTCCCGTCCCCGCCGCCGTCGCCCAGGCCCGCGCGCCCGGTCATCGCCATCCCGCCCAATGCGATGTTCGCGAGGCCCGTGCCGTCGGAGGACGGCCACAGCAGCAGCGGCGGGAGCACGGACGCGCCGCGCTGCCCCGACCTCAACCTCGACCTCGACCTGTCCGTCGGCCCGCCGTGCTCGCCCGCCGCCGCGACGACGCCCACGTCGCAGCAGCAGCAACGATCGACCATCTGCCTGTGCTACCACCTCGGCGTCCGCGGCGGGGAACCCTGCAGCTGCAGCAAGACCACGTCGCCGGCGGGGTTCCGGTTACTCAGGCCGCTAGAGGAGGGCCAGTACATATAGGAGACGTCGTCAAATCACAACAGTAGTCAGGCAAAGAGGCACACCCATGAAAAAACTGTAAAAACATCATGGAAAGAAAAAGAGAATTTCTATTGGAGACGACTGATGTGGATGATGAGAGTATCATTTCGCATGTTTCCCTTTTCTTCAGAACCGGTTGATTTCATCCTTTCCATTTCTTTCTTGGGTTCGTGTAGGGGCGCAATGGCTCGGAGCATCTTGTGATTTGCGCATCCGATTCGGCGCATGCTTTGCCATTTGTGCCATGCGGGGATATACCTGTTCCAGAATACATCATCCATCATGTGCTGCACTGTTGGTAGGTACGCAAAAATTTATGTGGGTGCTCCAAGGAAATGAGAGGAATAATAATGCGGATAGCACGGTGTGGCAAGTTAGGCACCGGATAATTTTTGGAGAAACTGACATGGCCTTAAGTTTTGCCGGTAAAGCTTTATTTGGTGTTTAACCGTGAGAGTGACATGAATGAAATTGTGAGTGTGGTGTGGTAGTGGTAGTTAGCCAACCAAATAACCTAGGTAGATGGACAGGTAGGAGGACAAGGTGAAGATGAAAAGTAAACACACACAGGATAAACGAGCCGACCTCGTCCTGGATTCGAAGTAATCCTCTGAATTCGCGGCGGATTTTATATTTGCGAATAGATTCCTCCTCTCTGACTTTTCCGTTTCACATTGTCAGGGGCAGTGAACTTGGGCTTGGGGTTGGGGGTGGTGGAAGTTGATGGTTTTCTGTCATACGTCACAGATGTTTTTGTTTCTTAATGAAGCTTCGTTCCCATGGATAGCGAGATGAACACGAATGCAAAACGCAAACCCTAAATTGTACTCCAGTTCCTGGTGATTGATTGATCGTGAATGGCATGAAACACATTTCATTTCCAGTGAAATTGTGAAAAAAAGAGAGAGGAGATGAACCATCGGAATCTTGTTTAACTTTATTTGAGCTCTGTCCACCACCATCTGTCAGTCAGTCAGCCTGGAAAACCGGTCGAGTGCTTATCCTTGTGTCTAACCCACAAACGAGAGTTTCTTGCGGGTTAGTCCGACGTGGACGTGGATAAATTTCGCTCACCCAACAGGCCAACAATAACCTCCGATTACTCGACGCGTTCGCGGCGCATGTGAGGAGTTTTCAAATCCCTTGACATTGTTGGTTCGTACTATCACGTAGTACTGCGCATACTGGTATTCCGTATTCATGTACTGCGCCTGACGACTTTCCATGCGGAGTTCTCTTCATGTGAAGCAGCTGGGAAGGAAGGAAAGTTTGGTTAACGGGTCCCCATCCGAAACAATTCCATGGGCATGTGCGAGGTCAACAATTGCTTCATCCGCCATCATGTTTGGAACAGGGGATGTTTGAAGTCTGACACCAGTTTCATTTCCCCCCAGGGATCACATCAGGTCAGGGGATAAATTATGACTCTTCCGCCTACCCGCACGTACGCCAGCCAGCTCTGCCAATGTCGTGAGTCGTGACGTTAATCCTAATCGCTTCGGTAGACGGAGCACACCCAAATGATTTGCCAAACTCTCCGGGTGTTCCTGAACAGCTGCACTCCGGGTGGAATGTAATGTAGCACGACCTTTTCTTTCTCTAACCAGCGTTTCATGTACGGAGTGGTAGCGTTTACGCTCGTGATTTCCAACTCTGAAACTCTCGTTTGGCTGGCGTGGAATTCCCTGTCTGGGCTCCCGTACCTTGCACACCAGAGCACAGTAGTGACCAGCTAATTGGGGGCGCAACGCAACAAACCGTTCCTTTCCTCTGGCTATTACAGGCTACACCGCTACATGTTCTCGTGCATTTTGCACGCCGATCCCCGTGCGCGAGATACTTGTGGCAGCGACAGAATCCGTTACCTGTTACTTCGCGGACAAGTACCCCTACCAATCCGCTTTGTTTCCCTCGCCCGACGGGCGACGGGTGCCACCACCGGCGCCACGAGCCCACCAAGCTCGAGTCCCGGACACACCGCGGTTGCTTGCGCGGCGGCCTCTCCCCTCGGCACGGCAGCAAGTTGGCGGAGCCTTTTTTCCCCCGCCAGCAGCTTGTCCACCGCCATGCCGGTGTCATCGCGTGTCGCGAGCCGGGCGCCCGTGTGGACACGGCAGGGGCGGCCAGAATCGTGACAGGAGCAAGCCGCGATGCTGATGCCGGTGCCGCCCGGTCCAGTGGATGATTGGTCCGTCTACCTAGCAGGGACTGCCGCCACGTTCCCACCACGCAGATCTCCGAATGTGAATCTGAACTTGCGCAGCTAGCACAGAGACGAGAGACCATGCCGGCCGTGACTGAGGGGTTCCTCATTCAACATGCACATGCTGCAGCAGCCTGCAGGGAACTTGGGCATCACGGCCGCCGCAGTGTCGCAGACGCACCGCGTCCTGTTGCATCCTTTTCGAGCACCTTTCCCCCCCGTGAGTGAAGGGGTGGGTGCACCATCGCGGAATCCCTATCCTGCAAGTATGCAAAACCGAGTAAAAAAAAAGCGACACCATGTTGGATATGGTATCGAATTATCGATCGATGTCGAGGTGAGCTTTTGGGCTGCGTGGCACGGCGAACCCCCACAAAAAAATCGTTCAATCAGGCAGGCCGGGGGGGACCAAAGGGAAGAAGACGCGAGCCAATCCGGGAGGTTTGGATGAGGACAAGCGGGTCTCAAGTGAAGTGACTGGAGGACCGAGGACGGAACCAAAGTGCCGCGCGGAGAAGAACGTGCGATGCCGTGGTAGTTGCTGGTTGGTGGGCGGATGACATCACCGACGACCAACCGCACCGTCACCGGCGCCACACCTCCTTTCGCCGGCCGGGGAACTTTTGGGGCGGGATTTCCGGGTCATGCTCCCCCGCCGTCCGTCCTAGATTCATTCCCTCCGACGCCGCCGCCGCGGCGTTGCAACTGGAGAACGACCACAAGTCAGACACGATACCTGATTCTTGGATGAAGGAAGACGGCAAACGAAACCAAGCAATCAAAGCTAATCCTTTGAGAGAGAGAGAAACTAATCGTAATCTTACACAGCTCTTTGGCGTGGATTAGTCGTTGATGTCATCGTTGCAACTGTGGCGATACTAACTGACAACATCAGGGAAACTAACACGAGATCCAGATGATTGGCTTAGGCAACCTGTTCCGGTTCAGGCGGACGGTTGCTGGTTGGCCCAGGAAAGCTGGCCCGAATGATGTTGCTGCCGGACCGGCGCCGCAACGGCGAGGTAGCCATCGTGGCCTCCGAAAGGCAGCTGTCTGATGCTCTCCAGCGTCGCCTCCCTGATGGATAGATCTCACCTGTGCGCACAGGTGTTAGCAGCGCATGGCAAAGCATCTAGCCATCTACTAGCTACTCCGTACAAGGCACTTGCTGTCAGTCACAAAATATTTGTATAAGTGGAGTTGGGATGGCGCTTTTCGGCAAAACAGTGGCTTTGTTTCCATGCTGACGGAGTTAACAATCTCACCAGCGGTTAAAAAAAGCTGTAAGTACACGCTCGCGTCCAATGTTTCCGGTTCTGGGACTATCTCTGTCGTGATCAATCATTCAAGTGGAAACGCAAGGGATCAGGGTTTAGAGGAAAAAAATCAACTTGAGGCAGGTGGTTTGGATCGAATAAATTAGAGCTAACACGCTATCGTTTAATAGCTCCAGTATGCTGGTTGGCTCGGCCATAATTTATAGCCTGGTCATACCAACCATTTTGTCCAAACAGAGTGTGAGCTGTGGCCTGTGGCGGGCCATGATATAGGAGATTAGGAGCAGCCTGTCGCTAGGCGCGCGTCTACCAGTGGCCAGTGGACATGTGACTTGGCAGTTGGCAATGCATCCTCTCTCTGTAGTGATCGCGTACGGCAGTAGACAAAAATACATAAAGCCAACTGTTGAAGAATTTTCCCTAAACTTTGTTCCAAAAAAAAAGGAATTTTCCCTAAATAAAACTGTTGAAGAATTTGGTGCTGCTACCGTTTGGATGGGTTAGGTCCTGCCTTAGGGCTGTTTGCCTGTTTGGATGAGGTACAAATTGTAGGAAATATAATAGAGAAATTAAATATTTTTTACAAGGTAGACAAACATCACCCCACCCCATTGAAATGAAACAAAACAATTTTTCATGAAGAACTAAATATTGGCTCTGTTCGGTAGATCTTCGGCAGATTTGCACAGCAAATTTGTCGTGAAATAAAAATACTCAAAATTTTAAGATCTCCAACTTTGCTTTTGGAACCATCTTTAAATTCCAAATATATTTTTTTGAAAATAGGGTTTTGAATTTAAATTTCAAAACCCTATTTTCAAAAATATTTAGAATTTAAAGATGGTTCCAAAAGCAACGTTGGAGATCTTGAAAAGTTGAGTAACTTTTATTTTTGGAGATTTTCATATTGTTATATGGTTTTGAAAGTAATTTTTTTAAATGGAGGAAAATAAGCTCCTCGCTGTCACTGGTGCTGCCGGGGACGAATGTGAGCCGATAGGATAGTTCAGGGACTGAATTAGACATTTTGGTAGTTCTGGGACCAAATTGAGCTGAACGACATAGTTCAAAGACTAAATTGAAAAATTTCATAGTTTAGGGACCTAATTGAGCCCAACAGCATAGTCCGGGGACGATTTTGGCTATTACGCCGCATAAAATCGGATACTAGACTCGACCTATGAGCTCAGGATAAGTGCAGTTAAGCTTGTTCGTCTTGCAATTTTGTGGCAAGCCTATTCAGTTAGAAGTAAATGTGGAAGTAAGTAAGATATGGTATTACTTCATTTGAATTTGGACATATATAAAAATTCTAACATATGTTGTTCCTCTTAAGTGACAGATATTAACCATTTTCGACACTGAGTTGCTATGTAATGTGAATAGCATGATATGATATGATTTTTTTTGTTAGGTTGGATAGTGCCACCACCACAACAAAAAGGCCCGGCCTATCCAAGAGACCTGTTGATGATAGCCGGCCTATCCAAATTTCCACTATTCATTCCCACCACATTTGGTGAACTAAAAGCATCCCCAAATGTGTGCTACAGTTGCTTTCATATCATGTGAGGCTAGCAATTTAATGAGTAAAATAATTTCCTTAAGATTATAGATTTATACCTACTGTGAGAGTGTTCGGCTTCTTGTACAGTACTTTCTCCTCTTAACGACCTATTGAACGCAGCCTGTATCTCTCCCTCCCTTTCTCTCTGCCAATGTCAGTACATCCCATTGCAATACTCCAGCAATCAATGAAGTAGAGGTCCGGTCAGAAAAGTGATCCTCTCGCATATCACTTTCGGCCTGGAGCTGAGTTGACGGACGACGAAGTGTGTCCGGACTCCGGAGCACGGGACGTACCAAATCCTCCTTGGAAGCTGCCTGCCTGCTTGGCGCTTGCCTCCTTGGTGGCTTGGTCCTTGCTGCAAACCTCTGCAGAAGCAAAGCGTCTTGTCGCGTCGCGTCGTTTTGGTGAAAAACAGGGAATCGACGCAACGCAAGCGAAGCGAAGGTGCCACATGGCTGCAGCAAAGACACGGAAATCAATTGGTCAAAGGCTAGCAACTTTCGAAGCCGGGGACGTCAGATGTGGGGAGACCGGCCGGGAGACTGTCTGATGGTCGGCGACCTCCGTTGCCCCAGTTGCAGCGCCTTTTTGGAAGAATTACAGTACTCAAATGCGCTGCCACGGGGGAACTTCTCCTCGGTCTTCTTCCGTTCAATTGGTCAACTCGTGGAACGAAAGCTCAAAGCTGCCTCCAAGCGCTACAAGAAATGCGCTGTTCTTCCATCATTCCATGCCCATACTGTACTTCTCATCATCTACGCTACGCTTGTCTGATTCAGGATACGCGCGACGGCCCACGGATTCATCATACTACGCGCGAAGGGCCTCGCTCTCGTCCTCGAGAACCAGCAAGCTTAATGCCAACCGACCCGTCGCAAAAGTCACCGGGCGACCCGCCGTTGTCGCGGTCAGGTTTGCCGTAAACCGCGTGAGCTCGTCCCCCTCGAGCTCGAGGCTTTGTTTAGCCGTGCAGGTTTGGTTAGAGGACACACAGGCAGGGGTGCTTTCCTTGACTCTTGTGTCCGATTGATGGATTGATTACGGGCGTTTTCTCCGTCTGCCCAGCAATCAGCTCCTTTCTTGACTTCCTGAGGGTACCAGCACCTGTCTGGCCATCTCCCTGCCCTGTCCCTGGAAGATGCTCTGAAACTTTGACGTGAGACTTGGAGCCTAGCCCCTCGCCTGACGAACGCGTACCTACTGTTTTGTTCAAGCGACATCACATTGACTCATTGACCCCCGTCCCGGGCTGTGGCTGGCTGGCTGCAACCACACAGCAGATCTTGACGGGCTCATGCAATGCAATGCAAGTCATCTTGCACGGGCACTCGATCGATGAGGAAGGATGGCACTCATGCAAAGTCTCAAACAACGAATGAATGGACGGGGGACGAAGGGGAAGAGTCGGAGGAGAGATATGTAGGCTCTTCCCCCTTTTTTTAGGGGGCATAACTCTTTATTCATCAAAAGAGTTATTACAAACGACTTGAGGCGGATTTAACAGCCAAACTTGACTATCAAACTCATGTGAGCATCCACGTTGGAGCGTCTGTTTTCATGAACAAAATCAGCACTGCCAAACTGCGTTGTTGCAGTCTTTATCTCCTCATGATATACTGATATAGCCATGAGCGACTATTCCATCCTCCTTAATTCCTTTGATCAAATTATGACATTAACATTGTCCGAAGCGCGTGAAGTGTTGAACCATGAGGTCACTCGCCAACGCCAAACCTTCTCTACACACAATAGCCTCGACACTCTCTGCATTTGAGAGTCCACAAATCACCAATGCGGACGCTTCCAAAAAATTTCCTGCAACATCCCTAGCAATGGTAGTCGCCACTGCCTTGCTTGAATTCTTTGAAATAACCACATCGACATTGATTTTAACAAGACCTGGTGGTGTGAAGGGGGCTCCTATATGACTTGCGGAAGATGGATAAGAGTTGAAACTTCCATGTCACTAAAGCCCATCTAAACCTTGTTATCTTCTTCCCTAACACTTGCATCACAACAAAAATTTTCAACATTTTGAAAAGAAAAATGTTAACCAACATTTTTTTAGAAAAGTTGGATCAATTTTTCTATAGAAAAACGTGTTGCCAACATTTTGCAGTAAAAATGTTGACCAACATTTTGCAGAAAAAATGTTGACAGACTTTTCCACGTATTCTCCTCCACCTCCGACCGTTGGAGGCAGTGGTGGCACGCGCGGCCAGCCACAAGGGTGCGGCGGCGCACGGGGAGGTGGCCGTGTAGCAGCAGGCGCGGTGAAGAGCCAGCTAGCCGCCGGCGGCGGCGTTGTCGCGAACTCGGGGTGGCGGCGCGCGAGCACAGGGGGAGAGTGAGTAAGGTAGGAGAGAGAGAGTTAAGGTTGATGTGTTTGATCCAATAGATGTAAATAGTTGCACGAACCTCAAACACTAGATGTTTCAACCCTTTCCCATCTCCCCGAAGATATATAGGATTTTCCGGTGAACATTAGGTTTTTTTTTTTTGGCAGATCCCGGTGAACATTAGGTACGTATGGATTGGGACATGGTGTTGGGCCAGCCTATCAACCAGACATGAGTTTAATTTGCTTGGGCCACCTTTCGCGGACCTGTCCATGGGCCGGCTTTATCAGATGCTTTGGAGTACAGACAATAATAGCAATGAAGGAATTGTCGTATCAATGTATCATCATAATACGTAGTGCCGCGAATGGGCTTGTAGTCCAATGGTAGGACGGTCCAGTGGGACGCTACCCATCAGGGTTCAAATCTTGGTACTCGTACCTTTTTTCGGATTTATTCCGGGATTTTCATAATAAGTGGTAAGCGATGTTCCCGTCGACGACGAGGTGCCAGTGGTGACTTCGAGAATCTCCAGATCTGTCGGTGCTCAGTCCTTCAGAGATGCTCATAGGGGTAGAGTTTGCGTACGTGTATTCATAGGGGTGAGTGTGCGTGCGTGTTGTGAGCGTCTGCGTTGTACTGTGTAATCTAAAAAAAAACCGTAGTGCCAATATGAAACCTAGCAACACACTCTTGACGACGATGATGATACAGTGGCTCATGTTGGAGGCTTCAAGCTAGAAAGTATACATTTCAAATTATAGGTCATTTGATTGTTTTAATCTCAATTTAATCGTTTGTCTTATTAAAAAAATTGTGCAAACATATAGTTAAATTATTCAGCTTTGAAGAATTTGTATTAATATAGCAAGTCACAATAAAAAATATGATATTTTGCATAATTTTTTTGAATAAAATGATCAGTCAAACTTAAGATAAAAAAGTCAAACAAACTGTAAATTGAAACGGAGGAGGTACTAATTTCGTTCCGCAGCAACATCTTTTGCTGACTCAGATTCCATTTCCTCAAATGCAATCAAGGGAACCGCTGGATATATCGCTGGAGTATCATCCCTTTTTTGCATTGTGTTTTCTATTCTTTTTTTGCTCTGTGTTCCATAGCTAAATACTACTCCCTCCGTTCTGAAAAAATAATTTTTCAGGACAAGTAAATTAGATCTTTTAACTATCTTGTTCTAAACATTATATCTTTAAGGACGGATGTAGTAATGATTTACTCCAGAATTTCCAAAGTTACTTTTACTAATCCTTCCCCACATGGGATCAGCTTTGATACCCATCCGTCGGAGGCCAATGGACAGCATATTTAAAGGAAGGATGAGCATTGCAGTTCGCAGAGATCAATTCCCCTGATAATGATTTGCTGGAAGAGCTGGACCTTTGCAAGGAGACTTTAGGGGGGAAAATCTCTTTAGTTAAGCATGATTATCAGGGTTCTCTGAAGGTGTCATTTGTGCTTATCTGAGCAGCAACAGGCTCACAATAATTCTCTTCCTATACTGTCAGTGGTCAACTGATGTAAACAAAGAACGCAAATGTGTGCTTGCACCAAAGCAAAAAATGTATAATCATTTTATTATTTGGTACATTATACTAGAATCTGGAAGACATCTAGATTCATAAAGTCAGTAAGTATGACAAATTTCGATTTGCAAGCTAGAACAACACAAAGCTACACAATCCTGTTCACAGGAATATGGGATGGGGATACCTCTACTACCATCTGTCATATCACCTTGCCAACCCAAGAAAATTGGTGGACGAAGCAAAATTTTGTTCAAAACAGGGCTGTATGGTATAATAACTGGAATGATATACATGTGGCACAAACTGGGCTAGTTGCCACCACCCTTTTGTTTTAAGGTAATCTTGTCTCCTAAGCTGAGCGCGATTCCTTGAGTCTTGCTCCTTATTCTAATGTAGCCGCTCAACTTGCCATCAGACTGCTTCTCGATGCTGATGTTCACCAGAGCATCCTCACCAAACACACTCTTAGCATAAAGGTTTGCAGCAATGAACCCACATTCTCCATCAAGCGCAGATCTGAAATTACCATACACAAAAGCAGAAAAATGAGCAATGCATTAGCAAACTTAAACAAGTCAAATGTAAAGAAACAAGTTCTAACTTCCAAGTGAAACAATTCCCCAGTTATCTAACAAAATTAGCACCACCATTAAGGAGAATACAAGTGAAAACAAATGCAAGGCACATATGTTTGTTATGACAAGTGAAGCAACCATGCACTTCCACCAAGGCAAGTACATATCTTTTGCACATCCTGTGCATGCAAGGTTGCCCATTTTTTGCCTTGAACCAGCAAGAGAGTGGCCCCCATCATTATATTAAGAAAGAATAAAAATGTGAAATGGCTCACAGTGCATACAGGCAAGGAAAAAACAGAGACAAGAAAAAGAAAAGAAAACAGGATGAAGGCAACAACCCACAACTTCCTCCTTGGCCCCACTAACAGCATGCAAGTTTCTGTGATTTCTGCTCAATTATTAGTCATAACAGGTGTGTGTGTGTGGGGGGGCAGGGGGGGGGGGGTTACAATGACATTTCTGACTATGCTTGCAAACTTAGGAAACCAACTAGATCAGTCATGTATGGTGAAAACAACCATGTGACTATTCTTGGTTATTTGGCATACAGAAAAGTGATTATGTCATAAACTTCTATATGTGGTGGTAACTGAGAGAAAACTATGTGTGTATTCTAGGTTTCAGCATTTACTATGGGTCTAAATGAATAATGACAGCACATTAAATCTAGCAATAATATACAAAGGAAAGCATAATTCATAGTATGCAGTAATATGCATGATCCAAATTCATTGGAACTTACGGTGGTGTTAGACATTTCATGTTTGTTGACTTGATAATATGATCTAAAAACTCCTTCTCATCCTGAATCACAGTATTCACTGCCACCTGATAAGCAAAGAAATAATTGTCATAACATTAATTAATAAGAATCAGGTACACAATATGAGTGGGACAATCTGAATGTAATTATTCCAATTCAATCATAAGGAATCATTCAACAGCAAGAATATAAGGCAATACCAATATAACAAACAGAATAACATGACCTCTTAAATGGAGTACATTTGTGCACGTTGAAACTACAACTAGAGACCCCCCCCCCCCCCCTCAAAAAAAAAGGGAAAAGGTAGGAACCATGTAGGTGTATCTGTTGTTACTAATCATTAAGTTCAAGAAGAACTAATTGTGTAGATGAATTTTGCTCATTAATTTCAGATAAGGTTCAAACTAGGTGACAAAAGTACTAGAAGTAGTATCTGCAGCATAAACAACAGAGACCATCTTGGAAAAAAGGTGAACAATTTCTTTTTTTTTAAAAGAGAGAGGCTTATTACCTTATTCTCCCACTCAAATTCTGCCCACATATTCCGGAAAGCAACATCAGCGCATGAAGCAGGTGAGATGTAGTCCATGATATCAATGTGAATATCATTTAGGACCACCACTGACCGCTCCATCACATTTGAAGTTTCGTAAACTATGTTACCAAATATGACTCCAGTCTCTGTTGATGAAACCTTGATATTCGCTCGAATTTGCTTGCTTGACTCTGGAGCCAATGTGTAGTTTTGAGGGCGGTCAACAAGTTTAAGGTCACCCATTGTTGCTAACTCCAAGCATAAGTTCTGGAGTGTTTCCCTTGTTCGGTTTATGACTGTAACATCAAGTACAATATCATAATGATGAACAGTTACAAATGCTTCAGCATACACAGGATCACTGAATCCTGTCAACTGAAGAATCCGGTTCAGTTTGTTGGAATCATCTGCATCCTTGGTAAATTGACCAGTTGCAGCCATCAAATCATCTTGAACTGCATCCTCCAACTCAAGTTGGCTCATTCCCTGCAAGAGAAAGACCTTACTTCAGCAGTGTATGGAAGAAATACAAACAAAAGGCATATCCAGAGGCTGAAACTTAACATAAATTATCATGCTTCCAAAAAAAGACGGTGTTTGCAGTTTTTTGGTCATATTAAACATGATCAAATCTTTGCAAGAACAAGTTGCCTCATTTGCGATGATTAAAATGCAACATTGAACAACAAACGCAAATAAAAATATAATGTTTTACAAAAGAATCATAGCTTTGCAATCGCTCAAGACATTGTTACTGATAATTAGTATTTAGCCACAGGCAACTTCTACCAACAATATTAACGACGAATTGGTAACAAACTTTTACACAGTTTGGAAAGATGCAAGTAGGAAACTGTCAATCCATTTGACTATCTGCATAAATTCTGTTTAGATGTGTAGATCCTGTTATTCCTTGACTCAATACAGATTTTTTTACTTGAGTGACCGTAATGGATTATGAACATGGTTCAACAATGACATGTAAACCAGAAGAAAAACACAAATACTTCTGTATCCACGACTTCATTTAATAATAAGATAATCTAAGTTTAAGACCTTATGGTACATGAGGAAAATGATAATTTGTTGTTTATACAAATTCATAGAAAAATTGTGGCTTAGGAAATACAAGAGATCCTCAGATTAACCAATTAAAGGCTAAAATACAATGACCGCAAATGCAGTAAATTGGTCAATGAATGTAGGCGCTTATTTTCAGAAACAAAATGCATGTGGTCATCAGTAGCCACACTACAGATAACAGAATATGGAGTTCCAATAGAGAAAAATTACAATAGAAAAGCAGTTCACTCACCTTCCTGCTCTTTAGGTGATAGAAATCAATAAGATCATCTGGTTGGGCATGAGATATCTGTGCCTTAGCCTTCATCTCCTCAGTCTCCCTAAATTGCTTCTCAGCAAGCATGTTGACAAAGCTCTGGCGGCATGACTGCAGCCAAACCTTCCTAACATCATCTCCAGGATTGCAAAGACACCTCACACAGAGAATAATCCTATCATTTGAGTCATTGTCAATAGGTTGTGGGAGATAAGATGACTGTCCAAACTCCAGAATGGACACCATGATCAACAAGGCTCCAGTACAGGCCTTGTTTACTTCAACCTTTGATGGCTGAACCTCCTCCAGCCTCAAGACAAGCTTGGTCAGATTGCAGGCAACGGCTGCAGCTAGGAAGAAATCACCAGACAGAATGAGAGATCTGAGATTCTGGCTAGAAGCCAAAGACCCAAGTGTCGCTGCTGGAGCTGAAATAGCAGTCTCAGTGGCAGCACTCTGTGTGGCATAAGTGCCATCCGCAAGAACAGCAGGCCTCCTTGAGGACACAGTGACACAGTTCACCACAGGCTGGGATGGCTTGGAAGAATCAGTTGACTCCCCTTCCTCAGAGACAGTGAAGAACGGGAGATCCCCAAGGCTTTGCTTGATAGTGGAAATTGCACTCTCAACCTCAGACAGTGAAAGGGAGTACTCTGCAAGGATCCAGAGAGCACAGATGCAGACACGGGATGCTCGGATCTGAGAGAATGTGTCAATTAACCTCTGGATAATGGACACACGGAGCTTGGGATTGGTCTCTATGATCTCACGCACAAAAAGAACAACATCAAATGCTGCAGCAACGTTAGGGTCCCCAAGAAAGTCCATGAGCAGGTGCACAACTGATGCAGCTACCTCCGGGTACTTCTTGGCACAAGCATGAATGGCCTGTACCAACATCTGGCGGTATTCCCCACCCTTCTCGACCTCGGCAGCCTGCGTCTTAACCACCTCCTTCTTGAGGTAGAGCACCACCTCCTCCACATTTCGCGGAGTGAGCAGATCCAGCACTAGATCAAGCACCTTCTTCCTGACATCCACATTGGGGCTCCCCAGGGCACGCAAAACATCCATCACCACATCCACCATCACCTCCCTATGTGAGGTTCGCAGCTCATGCAGACGGTCCAGGATGATGAGCTTCACATTGTTGTCGCTCTGCGAGGAGAGCAGCTGGCAGTATGTGTTGGCGGCTGCGCGCACAGCGGTGGGAGCGGAAGAGAGGGACACGAGCGCCCCCGCACACTCGTACACGACGGCTGAACTGGGCGCTGAGAGGAGGGAGATGATGATCTTGATATACCTGCCCTTGTCGACGCGGCCCTTGGAGCGGCAGACCTTGCGGATGAGGTCGACAGCAGCCATCTGCAGCAGATCCGGCCATTCCGCGACGCGATCGGCGTTAGTGAGGAGGTACGCCACGGCGCGTTCCTGCGCGCTCGCCAGGAGCATGAGGAACGCGTTCCTGCGCGCGGCGGCGTCCTGCTCGGAGGCGAGCGCGCGCTCGACGAGCTCCGGTGCGTCGGGGATGAGCTGGTCCCCGTGCTCGCGTTGGTAGATGGCCGCGATCGCGGATAGCGCGTGGCGACGTACGAACTGGTGGCGGTGCTCGAGATTGGAGAGGATAGAGGGGACGAGCGGCTCGAGCAGCTCGGGCTCGGTGAGGCGGCAGAGGAACCGCAGTGTGGCGCCGCGGATGTACTCGTTGGGGCTCTGGAGGTTGTTGCGGAGGTTCTGGCAGATGAGGATCATCTCGGGGAGGACCTTCCCCGTGGCGGCGTCGCGCTTGTCGACGGTCTCGAGGTAGAGGAGGAGGAGCTTCTGGACGGCGTGGTCGTCGCAGGACTGCACGTAGCGGACGACGGTGATGAAGAGGTGCGGGAGAGACTCGCCGTTGAGGAGGAGCGAGATGGCGCGGCGCATGGCGTCGGCCTTGGCGGGGCCGTCGCCGGACTCGAGCTCCGCCTTGATCTCATTCGCCATCGACGGCGAGCCCTTGTCGAAGTGCACCAGGAGGGTGCATGGCTTCTCCATGGCCGCCAGATCTGGTGAGGTACGTGGATCTGGCCTGGCCTCCTCGAGGAGGGAAGGGAGGTGGGGGATCGGGGATCTGGGAAGGAGGAGGTGGAACGTGAGATTTATCGGAGGGAGCGACAGGCGCCGCGCGAGTGAGGAAACGGGTTGCTTCGCCTAGTCAAAATGTGCCTTCTTCGAACAGGGTGCTTCGCCTAGTCAAAATGGGCCTTCTTTGGTAGACCCAAAATAAGGCCCATTTACTAAAAAAACAATGAAGGCCATGAGAATTGTTATTTACATACTGCAAAAACGTTTTATTTTCAATGTAAGAGCATCTCCAAGAGTTCCTTATATCCCTTTCTGATACTTATTTTTTAGCAGGATGAAAAACCCCCTCTAACAACTCCTAATCCATCCTCCTAAAAGATTAGGACTCTGGAAAAATCAACCTTTCGCGTAATTAAGTAATTAACTACTTCCTAATCTAAGGTGGAAGGGTGCAGAAAGAATAAAGAGTAAATATAAACGTGATTAAGATAATTTATAAATGGTATAAAATTACTGATGTAAAATTGTCTTTTATATTTTGTGAGTAGATTATTAGGAACTCTTGGAGGTAGCACTCTTTATTCCTTCTAATATTTTTTAGAGTTACAAAACTTCATATTTTTCGAAAGAAAATATGAGGCATTCTTGGAGATGGTCTAAATGTAAACTGAAAATAATTCATTTGTTGGGCCAGAAACATAGAATGGGTTAGATTACAGAACTTTCAGAATTGGGCTTGCAAAATAGCGTACAAAGCTAAATTGGCCCTGCCAGATTGAATGCACTTCCGAATTTTTTGTATTGGGCTTGCAAAATAGGCCTGTTCTTACTTGCTCGGTCTCAAACTCCAATTTGATTTTGAGGCTAAAAAAAACCACAATTCATTTTAATTTTTTTAGTTCATAGATTTTGCTTTACATATTTGATATATAACATGTTTAGATACGTAACAAAACTCATGGACCTATAAAAATTAAAATGAATATTACTTTGAAACGAAAGAGTAGAATTTTTCCACTAACATGGCTCAACGTTGGAGAAAATATTGGCTAGTTCCGTAAGAACTAGTAATGCCAAGTTGGCAGCTTAATGAAGTAGACCGTCGTCAGGCTAGACCATCGTCGGCTTTCGAGTTTGGACACGCTGAAATGCGCCAGAGGCTACCGACCTGCACCGTCGGTAGCTCCGGAGATGGGACCGTAGGAACCGGCCGTCGCTGTTCCCAGACTGGCAGAGACGCATCATCGATCGACGATCGCCTCCCGCATACTACTGCCTGTACTACGCGATAGACGGAAAAAAAGAACACGATGTGCCGGCCCGTATGAGCGTCAGAGAGTGTCTGATGATCGTTGCGCTACGCCCACGAGACCGCGTTTCATCGGCCTCCCCACGTCCCCCCGCCCGATCCGGGAATCCCCCCTGCTGCCTCCGGCTGCGTAGTGGATGCCACATTTCGACCCCCAGCGTCTTCAACCTCCGTCCACTTGGCGACCTCCGTCCGTCTGGGACGGCGCTACACTACACGACACCATCTCCCGTTGAAAACTTCTCCGATGCGCCGAGCTGGTATAGTAGAGGGGAAAATGCGGGCAAGATACAGGGGAGGAAGACGACGGTTTCATTTGGTCAGGTTGGTTGGCTGGCTGCCGCTCCCACTCCCACTCCCACCCGACCCGACCCCCAGCCACGACACGAGCGAGCTGTACTGTACGTGGACGTTGTCACGGCCTAATCGCCAGGCCAACCGCTACTACTAATTAACGCCGGCCGCATTCACTCAACCGGTCGCCGTCGCGATCAATCATTCGGATGGTCTGTCCGTCTGTCCGTCTCAACACACCGGCGGCATTTGCTCTGCTTTGCTTGCCTGGATCAATCATTCATCATCGCCCCCGTTTTCTCTTGTCGTTGGGACCTAATCCTCCTGCACCAGCATTCCATCGCAGACTTTGGTGTCTTCGCCGCACTGACAGATGGAAAAACACACACACACACACACGATGGGTTTGTTTTTGCTGGATTGTACCAGGAGATCGACAGACGAGACGGCCGTGTCTCGGCGCTGGCATCATGGTGATGGGTACCGGGTTCTCTCATCAGCAGACCAGAGGTGGTACGCCGTTGCAATAGAGATTAGTGCTCGCTTTTCGCCGTACGGTGTTTAGGGCATCCGTGCAGGTAGTGGAATGCACGCAGCATGTGTCATGGGAATGCATTTTTTGGGGTATGAATCAATGAATGAATGATGGATGTCCAGTTGTCAGCCAGCAGAGGGTGTTCGTGGCGCCCCTCAACGTCTATCAGGCGCACCGGATGGCAGTTCTCTCTTTTTTCCGTTGGAATTGGACGGATGATGGGTTGGCAAAGGGATTCCTTTCAGACTTTCAGTTTGGGGTTGTCAAATACGAGTACTCCTCAAATCAAATGTACTCTCTCTACCAACATTATTCGCCCCTCCCGTGGCACAAAAGAATGTTTTCCAAGTAGGTGCACTGTAGGTTAGTGCCTGAACATTCCTGGGTCTGTCAAAACTCGCGATTCTCAGAAAATAAAATGCAACTCTGAACTGCGAAGCATGAACTACTGTGATTTTCTCCAAAAAGAACTGGAGTGGTCCGTCCGATCCACCACCGGGGGGCCGTCGAAAGTGACAACCTAAGACTCGGCACAGCTACCAACGACACCGATCATCCATCCCCTTCCAACGTCTAGATTGATTTTGTAATCTCGTGCTAGATGCAGATGGTTCCGTTCCGTTCTGCATTGGATTCTTGTGTAGCAGCAGCAGACAAAAACAAAAGGCACAACCACTCTCTAGTACATCAGAGCATAGGATCCGTTCCGTGCATGCACACGTTTCTTTGACTCGTGCCGTTGCGGCTTGCGGGGGGATCCGTTGCGTCCGTATCTGAAAACAGCAGGGGACGGAGCTGAGCTAGCTGCCAACCGGTCAGCAGGGCAGAGAGAAGCTAGCTGCCGAAACGGCCCTGCAAGAACGGACGCCTCATCGGCTGATCTCATGGTTACCCAGCCTTGACAACGTTGTTAAAGGGGGCTAGCGACTAATAACCTTGGACGCTGCGGGTTAAGATTATTTTTTAATGATAATCTTATCCGGACACCTCTTCCAACAAAGAGAGGGTCATTGCTATTAAACGGCTGATTAGAAGACGCCGGGCATGAGAAAACAACCGTGGTTTTTTTTTATAGAATCGTTGTCAGATCGTGCGGCGGATGGAGGGTTTCGTTTGGAATTAGCAGCAAAAAAATGGTGATGGGTGAAGATGAGAGAGCATGCACGGAGTTTGTGATGTGACACCCTCTCGAATGGCTGCTATTGCCTGTTCCTGGCAAAGACCAGGATAGGATAGCTTTAGCTGTACTTAGTACTGACAAAACAAGCCTGTAACACAAGAGCACGTAGCCTCATTAAATAGCAAAAACGTACATGATCACGTTTCTTGTTTTATAAGTACTATATACTGGAGAGGAAAAAACAACGTTCTGTGTTACGACAGGGACAGAAAATCTACATTATTTTCTCCACTGCAAGCTCAACTGAATGCGATCTCTGAATTTTCCAGCTACCTAGGGTGCGTTTGGCACAGCTGTGGCTGTGGCAGCTTCAGTTGTGACTGTGCTGGTAAAGCGGATTCGCTGGTGAAGCTGAATCAGTTTTGGGAAAACATTTAGCAAAACAGCTTCTCCTGGTTGTGTAAGGTGTAAAATAGAGTGAAATGTCCATAATACACTTTCTTATTTTCTTTTTCTTTTTTTTCTTTTCTATTATTTTTTTCTTTTTCCTCCTCTTTTTATTCTTTCTTTTTTTTCTCTCCTTCTCTTTCCTTCTTATTCCCTTCTCTTTTCTTCTCTTTCCTCTCCTTATCCATTCAATCCACCACGAGATCTCCGCGGCCTCCGCCGCCGGCTCTCCCCGTCCTCGTCTGCGCCGGGAGCTCCTCTAGCGCCGGCGGCCTCCAGCTCCCCTCGCCGGCCCAGCTCTCCGCGGCCGGCTCCAGCTCCACGCCGCGCCCGCCGGCTCCAGCTCCACGCCGCCGACCGCCCGCGCCTCCCCCGTCGGCTCCACCTCCACGCCGCCGACCGGCCACGCCGCGCGGCGCCCGCCGGCTCCACCTCCACGCCGCCGACCGGCCACGCCTGCCCCGCCGGCTCCACCTCCACGCCCCGCTGCAGACCGTCCGTCTCTGCCGCGCCGCCGTGGTCCGGCCGCGAACTCCGGGCCCGCCTCCAGCCGCGCCCGCCGGCCGCAGTCTGCCGTCTCCACCGCGTCCACCAGCCCCCGTCGACCATCTCCGCCTCCACCGCGCCCGTCAACCGTCTCACATCTACCGGCTGTGGGCCCCTCACTCGAGGGCAGAAAGAGGAAAGAGAGAGAGGAGCCGCGGGCGAAGCTGCGTTTTTGCAGCTTCGCCCGCGTGAAACCGCTCTAGAGAGGGGGCTCAAAAACAGCTTAGGAGGGGCAGCTGTTTTTTGGGGCTGTTTGGCACAGCTTCACCCAAAACAGCTTACGAAGCTGCTGATGAAGTTGTGCCAAAGGCACCCCTAGTATATATTTGCATTTTGTATCTACCACGTCACCGTGGGTGATACGGGCTGTTTATATAATTATATTTCCACTCAAACTAACACCTCCTTTTGGAATGAAGTTGTATGTTTTTCATGACTTTTACTAATATATTTCCACTCAAACTAACACCTCGTAGCCCTGAATGTGATTTTGTCAAGTCACATGCCACGCCAAACAAAAGCTTCTAGCATTTCATTTTTTCTCGTTTTTTGAGACTGCATTTCAAATTTCCTGTTGCTCGTAAATTTCCGCACAGCACTTTACGAGTACCCGGACATAAAAAGGATAGAGCTTTTTCAAAATAAAAAACCGCGCATTAACCCGTCACTAATCAAGACTAACCCGCCGCCTGATGCGGGGCCCACCGCGCCGAGCCAACCTACTATTCCGTTCCGCGGCTTCCGCCTTCCTCCGCTCGCTGCTCTGGTTTGCTTCTCTCTTCCTGCCAGTGCCAGCCACCGCAAAGAGCGCAGCAAAGCTGGCCTCCCTCTGACAGCTCAGCTCCTCCCGAGCTCCCACTCCTATATCTCTCCTCCCATCCCCCCCAAACCCTAATCCCACCTGCACAGTACAGCAATCTCTCTCTCTCTCTCTCTCTCTCTCGTGCGCGCAGGCTCGAAAGAGTTTCCAAAGCGTACCTGAGAGATGGCAGAGGAGCCGCAACCAGAGGTCGCCGCCGCCGCCGCCGCCGCGCCCGCTGCGGCCGAGGTGGCCGTGCCCGAGGCGGCGCCGACGGAGGCGGAGAAGAAGGCGGAGGTGCCTGCGGCGGCGGAAGCCGAGGCCGAGACGGAGGAGGAGAAGAAGGCTGATGAGGCGGCGGTCACCGCCGATGATGCGGGGGCCGGCTCATTCAAGGAGGAGAGCAACCTTGTGGAAGACCTGCCCGACCCGGAGAAGAAGGCGCTCGACGAGTTCAAGCAGCTGATCGCCGCCGCCCTTGCCGCCGGTGAGTTCAACCTGCCACCCCCGCCGCCGCCGCCAAAGGCCAAGGAGGAGCCCAAGGCCGAGGAGACCAAGACGGAGGAACCCAAGGCTGAGGAACCGGCCAAGGAAGAGCCCAAGACCGAGGAGCCCGCCAAGGCCGAGGAGGCGGTGGAGGAGACCAAGACCGAGGAGCCGGCCAAGGCTGAGGCGGCGGCGGATGAGGCCAAGACCGAGGCGGCTGCGGAAGCCCCGGCGGAGGAGGCCAAGACGGAGGCGCCGGCCGAGGAGACCAAAGCCGAGGCAGCTGCAGAGGAGGCCAAGGCAGCCGAACCGGAGCCAGAATGGAAGACCGTTGTGGCCGCCGTGGCGGAGAGCGCCACTAAGACGGTGGAGGCAATCGAGGAAACCGTCGTGCCCGCCGCCGCCACCTCGGAGGAGGCAGCGAAACCGGAGGCAGAAGCAGAGGCCCCGGCGCCTGAGCCCGTGCTGATCTGGGGTGTGCCGCTGGTGGGCGACGACGAGCGCACGGACACGGTGCTGCTCAAGTTCCTGCGCGCGCGGGAGTTCAAGGTGAAGGAGGCCATGGCGATGCTCAAGTCCACGGTCCTGTGGCGCAAGCGCTTCGGCATCACCTCGCTCCTCGATGCCGACCTCGGCCTGCCGGAGCTGGAGAACGTGGTGTTCTACCGCGGCACCGACCGCGATGACCACCCCGTGTGCTACAACGTCTACGGCGAGTTCCAGGACAAGGACCTCTACGAGAAGGCCTTCGGCGATGAGGAGAAGCGGGAGCGCTTCCTCAAGTGGCGCATCCAGCTGCTGGAGCGCGGCATCCTGTCGAAGCTGGACTTCGCTCCCAGCGGCATCTGCTCCATGGTGCAGGTCACTGACCTCAAGAACTCGCCGCCCATGCTCGGCAAGCACCGCGCCGTCACCCGCCAGGCTGTCACGCTGCTCCAGGACAACTACCCCGAATTCATTGCCAAGAAGGTAACGGCTCTCAGCATCAAATTAATTGTTGATTTGGAGTTTTGTAGCTGCATGATTAGGACGTAACGTTGCCACAATGATTCGAAATTTTAGTTCTGTAATGTGAAAGATTCCAATTTTGCACATATGAAAGATTCCAATTTTAACGTTGGGAGCGAATGATTGGGCCAAAGCTTATTCTTTGGGGGTACTGTGATAAAGGTTGAGGCCCCGTCTGGATTGGAGGAATTCCAAAGGAATTTCGGAGGAAACCGTTCCTCTGGAAAGTTTTCCTGAGACTGCGTCTGGAACGCAGGAAGTGCAAACAGTAAAACAAAGGAAAGCCTCTCGTGTCGAACGATTTCGCAGGAATGAAAACATCCAGTCCGATCTAAAGTTTTCGTGGAAGCTCGAGGCAAAGCGCGAAGTGAGAGAGGAACAAAAGTTGCTTGCTTACCCGTGCGTGCCACCGCACCAATGATGACTCCTGAAGCTCAAGGGCCGTAGAGCAAGGAGATGGATAGCTAGCAGATGAATGCATACACGCGCATGAGAGAATGGAGGTGAGGCCGAGGCACGAGAAAACGGAAGAAGCCATTGGACCCGACCTTGCCAAGCACGCAGCTACAGAGGAGAAACTGCGGCGGAGAAGAGTAGAAGACGATGCCGCACCTTCGAGCCCGCGCCATGAGCCCACGAGTCATGTTCTGGCCAAGGATGCAGCTGCTGGGGGAAGAAACCACCGCGGAAGATCTGGATGGGGAAGACGAACAGGATTGGAGTCCCAGCAGAAGTGCAGAACAGCAATGTGCAGAGCGAGAGAGCAATGTTTAGGAGAGAGAATGAGTGGTCAACGTCAACCAGTGAATGGATAACGATAGAAAGAGGATGAAGTGGAAAAGAAAAACAAAGATATGACTTACAGGTGGGGCCCATGTTCCTCATGGCCCACCTGTCAATGAGTTGTTTTTGTTGGTTTGCTTTCTTGTGTTTTGTTTTAACATATATAATTATTATATTTGATCATAATGCTCTATTCATCATCTAAGCTTTCAGAACTCTGGTTTAGTATTCCTGTGTTCCAAACATCACTTCTTACATCTTTCCTGCGTTTTTCATTCCTTTGTTTTCTCACTTCACTCATCCTCCATTCCTGTGTTTCCTACGATTCCTTTGTTTTATTTTCCTATTCCTTTGTTTTATTTTCCTCCGTTCCAAACAGGCCCTGAACTTTATGGTGTCGTGGACTTTTTTTTACTCTGATCCGGCTGTTTTCAGTTGACTGCTGTCGTTTTGGTTTGTGGTTGGGTAATCATAATGTTGGTTGGATCTTTTCCCTTAGTTATTAATTCTTCCACATGATCAAGCCTGGGTAACTGCGTGTTGAGAAATTGTTTACTGTTAGAGTAAAGAGCTGAAGTTGCTTCAAATGTGGAATAGAATTTTAAATTTGTTTTGGCTCCCCTTGTGCAGGTGTTCATCAATGTGCCTTGGTGGTATCTCGCTGCCAACAAGATGATGAGCCCGTTCCTTACACAGCGCACCAAGAGCAAGTTCGTTTTTGCTAGCCCAGCCAAATCTGCAGAGACTCTCTTCAGGTTTGGAATCAAAAAATTTGGCAGCTGGTGTTTATTTGATCTTCAGATCATTATGTTCCTAATGTATTATCAATCTTATTTTTCAACATTCAGATACATTGCGCCTGAGCAAGTTCCTGTCCAATTTGGAGGCCTCTTCAAGGAGGATGATCCTGAATTCACTACCTCCGATGCTGTCACCGAGCACACCATCAAACCCTCTTCCAAAGAAACTATTGAGATCCCTGTCACCGAGGTTTGTCCTTACTAGATGTTGGATTTAAGATATTTTATTTCTCTTCTCATTAGCATCGCAGAAGTGCTCATGAATTGTTGTTACTAACCGTTGTTGCAAACGTACAATCTTTGTAGAACTCCACAATTGTATGGGAACTCCGGGTGCTCGGTTGGGAGGTGAGCTATGGGGCCGAATTCACCCCGGACGCCGAGGGTGGATACACTGTCATCGTTCAGAAAACAAGGAAGGTGCCTGCCCACGAGGAACCGATCATGAAGGGAAGCTTCAAGGTTGGCGAGCCTGGCAAGCTTGTGCTAACTATCAACAACTCTGCATCCAAGAAGAAGAAGCTCCTTTACCGATCAAAGGTGAAGAGCACCAGCGATTGAGTCCAACAATTACATGATCAACATTTCATTTGAGCATGATAGAAGAGAGAAGAAACATCTTGGTTTGGTTCGTTAATTTATTGGGTTTTGCTGGTTTTGGGGTTCACATTCTATATTTTGTTTGGTTAAACCAAAGTGAGCTTGTTTTTGTGATAGTAGCTGAGAAGAAGTATAATGACGTTGTGGTGGATGGTTGTTGAGGAGGGCAGGGGAGAAGAAACCGTGGTTAGGGGAAGGACTGGGGAATGTCTGCTCCTCTGTAGATGTGTCTGTACATTGCATTTCTGGATTTTCTCATTGATATGTTAAATTTTTAGGGGTACTTGTCTCATCATAATTCAATCCATGTTACTCTGCATGTTCTTCCCCTTCGTGTCCTTATCCCTGTTAATTGCCTGCTGTCTGCTGTCCATGGATATCGGGATCCCTCTGCTCCAACCATTTCCATGCTCATTTGCTGCACCAAAGGGGAGATGTCCTCCGAGGAAACCAGTTGCAGAGACAATAATGGCCAAGTCATGGACACTCAGAAATTACTACTAGTGGTTTGATCATGTACATGTACTGATGGCTGCAGTGAGGATGAAACTATCTGTGGCTTCCATACCCTGCTTACTGACAGCACTGCACTTGGCATCAGGGACAAAGGATTACAGAAAGCAAAACACGTTTCACCAGTCTCCTCTGCATAAACAAACCACGCCTGCCTGGGGTGTCATACAAAGAACAAGCAGCAAAATGACAAGGCTGCAGGCCGCCAAGCAGAAAAAGGACCCCCTAGCGCTTGTGCTGCTAATGATGGGCGTAAACTAGGCGTGGGTGGTGGAACATCCGGAGGGTGGGCGGGGCGCCGCCGCTCCTTCCAAGGCTGTCATCGTGTTCCTCAAACGACAGCATGCAAAGGGAAAAAAATGAAACCCCAAAGCGACGAAAAGCGGGGACTGAAACAGCTGTTGCAAATAAAGAAGGTGAAAGAACATGGTGGTGGTGGCTCTGGCTTCTCGGCAGCAGTTGCAACTTGCAAGGCGAGGAGAAGTCGAGAAGACGACCTCCCAACAGGCACCAGCAATTAGCAAAGGCCAGGAGTACATCAGTAAAATACTACCGGTGTCCACTGTCCAGATTGGCCATGTGCTCGGAGGCGGCCTTTAATGGCCGAATCGCGCGGGCTTTGCGTTCTGTCTGTGTGGGACTGTGGGAGAGGGTGATGAGGCGCTGCCGACTGGGGGCCGCCGATGGAGCCAACAATGTGTGCAGGAGTTGGTTTATCGGTGGGTTTTGGAGAGTTGGCATGTGCATGGGCTCGCAAGGCATCTTTCTGGTGTTTTTTTTTGCTCTCCGTCTTTGGGCAAAGGCTCGGAGAGCCGTTTCGTGATCGTGGATTCGTGGTTAACGGCTAAAGAAGACGCTCTTGCATGTGGGTTTTGAAGAATGTTGTCTACACAGGATTTAAGCACCTAAATAAGTACTTCCGGGTAAATTTCATCAAACACTCTATGAGAAGATAACGAAGTCTAGCACAAGTCAAGACTCGAAGTGAACATAACTCCAAATGATCTAAGAACCAAAGCATGAAGTCGTAAAACTCCAGGGACCTGAACAGAAGATATAAGAGTTTGCGCGACAAGTACCCTTATCTAAACCGCGGAGAAAACGACGTCAAGGACCCACATGTAGAAGGGTGTAAATCAGCAATTGTTAGCAAGAAGACTAGATTTTCATAATTTAGTTGTTATGCTTATTCATTAGAAACAAACCTTTTTTTTACTAGACCTAGATGTTACCTTCCATTACAAGAATATATAACATATTGATGGCTCTCAAATAGCCCACATAAGACAAGTAACTGGGCAACCATAGACTTCCGAAATTGAAAAGAGTTAATGCCCTGAAGAGTGACATGTGCCTTCTTGAGAAGGAAAAGCAACGAAAATCGATCGTACTCCTCCTTCCTTTTATGTGTGACGTTGGATAGTTCAAAAATGAACACCATGCGTACTTATAAAACATTCATGCAAAGTTGTCAATAGTGATGATGGATAGAAACCTGCTCCTTGCACAGCAGGTCACCTCTTGAGATCAACGAGGGCCCTAGGTGTGAGGGTGCTTAACTTACTTGAAGTGTTCGGTTATGGAATAGCAAGTGTGTTTATAGTAAAATTAGTGTCTTTCATAATTAAGAGCAGCCACACACACCATTTATGCAATCACAGCAGGTGAGTGGTGTTGAATTTGTGGGATGGTAGTAGATTTTACGCAAATGTATTTATAAAAATATGCGGCTGTTCTTGCCCTGATAATTTCCTCCACTACAGTTAAAAAGCTCTTGATTTTTCTCAAAAAAATTTGAATTTTAGTTAAATAGCTCTCGCTAAGTTTTCAATTCCACATATTTTCTCCATTTTAGTTACTTCCTCTTTATTTCTCAAATTATAAGTTGTTAATTTTTTTTGTTAAGTTGTTCTCAGTAAGTTTTTTACTTCCAAAATTAAATTGATGGGTTTTTAGTTTGCATTAAAACTACTTGTAGTATTTAGCTAAAAGATCCCAAAAAGGTTTTTAGTTCAATAGGATTATAGGAAGAGGAGAGACATTAGAAATGGGAGGTACTTTTGGGATTCTGGCAACAATATGATAGGTGTAGGTGATATAAAATTTGTATCTAATACTATTGGTAGCTTCATTACAAACTTAAAGAGATAGGGTGAATCATAGAGGCCTTTAAAGCGGACATGCACCATCGTGGCAATGCATTGGATAGATATGATGGGGATACCAATAGAGGCATGTACAACCATTTTATCATGCCAGTACTCACGAACCTTTCATGTCAAGATATGTCAACAATATTGGTATCTATGTTGGAGTTTATCTCTTGAGAAGTACGAAGGATCCAAATTTTCAGAGTGCTTACTTAGCTTACAAAGCCTGAGTGTAGTGGGTCAACTTCCAGAAAAAACTTAAGAAGCATGAGGAACTGCACACATCAATTTGACGGGTTTCGTTTATGACTTGGAGTCTAAAACCAAGAAAAGAGAACTTATCTCTATTTTCATGACATAAAAGTTAAAAATAATGTTGCTGCTCAAAATGACAAAACGGAAACAGATATGCCTAGTACCTAAATCCCTATAACGAGAGTCAGAGCTTAAGAGGGTCCATCCCAAGAAAAGTCAGAGCAGTCCAAAGGACGTCAATTCATTTCCTTTTACTTTACTCCTAGTAGTCGTCTTGATTAATTCTTGAATGTTACCTAGAACAGTTGCTATGGGATTGATAGGGGAACAAAGAATTCAAATAAGACGGTGAATCTCTTCATCCATCAATTTAAGTCCTAGTTTTTAAGGAAAAGTTTTAAAAGTAGATCTTGACCTTTACTATTTCTCATGTAAAATAGTGTCAGTTGCTACTAAACAACATTATTATTATTATACAAAATCACTTGAATGCGCATATACTGATGCAACTTTTGTATAGTGACCATGTATATTATTTTATTAATCATTGCATAAAATTGCAAACTTTGAACTTTTCAAGTAAAGGCACACCTGACATAGGGGGTACTACATACGGACCTGCACTGGTTCTTTCCGGTTTTTATGCGCCTTGTGGCATATTGATTTATGGATTTTCACAGCTGTCTTCTTCGAGGTAGTCACAGATAATGTATTACAAAAGTTCAATTTACCGAACTTGCCAAGTTGTTTAACCTCAACTGTTGCTCAAATTGGCCAAATTGGTAACCAGCTGTAAGAACACTGAAGCAGGTCAAAGTGTATTCATACTTGCAGTAGTTCAGACTTCAGAGGCACAAGGCCAGTTATGGATGTTAGTGTATATATGTGTGAGTGGTCCATATGACCTGTGTACAGCCTATAGAGACCCATGTATAGCTAACTCTATATACCCACCCTTCTAGGGTTGGAGGAATATACTGAATTGATTCCTTCCTACATGGTATCAGCTTGGTTCTCTCCTCTCCTGCTGTCCTAGCCGCCGCCGTCCATGGCCGGCAGGCTGCCGGCGCTGCTGCCTCCCCTTTCTCCCTTCCTTTCCCCTCGCACGGCCGCTGCCGCGGGCGTGGTTCCCGCCGGCGCCGGCGCCGCTGCAGCTGCGGGTGTGGATCCCGTCGACGCCGGCGCAGCCGCGGGCGCGAGCGTGCCTCCCGTCATCTTCGGCGCTGCCATGCGCGCGGCCGGCGCCGCCGCCGCTACTCCTTGCGCACCCATGGGCACGGGCGCCGCCGCCGCTACTCCTTGCGCACCCATGGGCACGGGCGCGGATCCCTCCTCTCCTCCCCTGATCCGGGTGCCTGCGCTTCCTTCCTCCTCTGCTCTGGCCGCGGGCGCGCCTCCCATCGCCGCTGCCGTGGCGGCCGCCGGCGCTGCTCCTCGGTCCCAGGTCGCGCCTTCTCCCTCGGCCGCGTCCCCGCCTTCCTTACTCCCCACTCCTGCGGCGAGCCCTGCTCCAAGCCTCTTGAGCGGGCGGAACCCCTGGGCGACACCTGCTTCTGTGGGCGCCGGCGAGACTGCCACCGCTGCCGCCACCTTCCGCGCGGCTCAGCTGGTCGGCCTCGCGGGGTCTCCCTCCTCTGCAGCCACGGGAGCTCCCTTGCGCACGGGAGCAGGGGACCCTGCTGCCGTCCCCTCCGTGGGTCGCTGCTCCTGCTCGGCCGTGGGATCTCCCTTGCACGCGGGAGCAGGGGACCCTGCTACCGTCCCCTCCGCGAGCCGTTGCTCCTGCTCGGCCGCCTCCTCTGCCTTCGCGGGCGCTCTCTTGGGCGCGGGTGGTCTGGGTGCCGGCTCGCCCTTTCCCGATGCCGCCGCAACAGTAGCGCCTGCCGCCACCTACAGCTTCCCCGACCCCTACTGTTTCTGCGTCCATCCCGCCGGCCATCACAACGTCCTGGCCGACGCTGCTGCGCCGCACCTCTCCGCCACTGCCCTTGATGGTCTCCTCGCCGTCGCCACGCGCGAGCCGGTTTCTACGGCCGCGCCATCCCTGGAGTGCAAGCCGACCTCCGCCCCTCCCGCTGCGGGCGCTGCTGGCCTGCGCTGCTGCGCCGCCGCCGAAGCAGCCCTCGCGGCCGCCCTGGACGAGGCCCAGGCTGCCCGTGCGCGCGCCCTGGTCGTGGGTGTGCCGCCCCTCGCCGCGCCTCCTCTTCGGACGGCCCTCGTCGCGCCACCCGCCGACGGCACTGCTGGCCACACTGCGGGCGTGGAAGCCCCCTCTGCTCCGCCCGCGGGTGTTGCTGCCTCTGCATCAGCGGCCCTCGCCGCCGCCTTGGTCGCGGCCCAGGCCGCGCGTGCGGGGACCGCGTCCTTCCCGGTGGCCCTCTTTGCGCCGCCTGCCGTCAGCGCCGCTGAGCACGCCGCTGAGCACGCCGCAGCGTGGGAGCCTCTTTCGCTCCGCCTGTGGTCGCTACTGCCCTACCTCCTCCTGCCGGCACCTCCGCCGCCGTCCCTGCTCCACTCCTTGCCGCAGGCATGGGAGCCTCCTCCGTTCCGCCTGTGGCCGCCGCTGCCCCGCCTCCTCCCGCCTGCACCTCCGCCGCCCTCCTCCGAGGCACGACGCCCGTGGCCTCGCGGGACCCTCGACCTCAGGCCCCGCCAGTGGCCATGTTTGCTGTCGCCGCTGCTCCCTTCGCACCGCCCTCGACTCCACCCACTCTGCCTAGCCATCATCCGACCTGGCCTGGGGGGTGAGCTCCGGCCACTATGGCGCAGGCATTCAGCACCACGGGGGTGGCACCACCTGTCCACACCGAGTGGATTGCTGACTCCGGGGCTTCCTTCCATACCATACCTGATGCTAGCATCCTCTCCTCAGTTCGCCCCCCTCATCCCTCTGATGCTCCTTCGATCATGGTTGGTGATGGGTCCTGTATCCCTGTCACCTCCGTGGGTTCTGCTCCTGGTCCCTTTCGTCTTCCTCATGTTCTTGTTGCCCCTAAGATGGTCCATAACCTCCTTTCCATTCAACAGTTTACAGCTGACAATTCCTGCTCGGTTGAGTTCGACTCCTCTGGCCTTACCGTGAAGGATTCTGCTTCTGGGTGTCCACTCCTCCGCTGTGACAGCTCAGGACCTCTTTACACCCTTCGCATTCCTGCTTCCGCTATACCACCTTCGCATTCTGCTGTCCTTGCCACCACTCCCACTTCCTCTACCTGGCACCGTTGGCTCGGTCATCCCGGCCACGATGTGTTGGCTCGGCTCAGCCGTAGTGCACACCTTCCTTGCACTCGGGCTTCTGGTGAGCATCTCTGCCATGCGTGCCAGTTGGGTCGCCATGTTCGCCTTCCTTTTTCTTCTTCTTCTTCGCGTGCGGCACACACCTTTGATCTCGTTCACTGTGATCTGTGGACTTCTCCTATTCCTAGCCTTTCTGGCTATAAGTACTATCTCGTAGTAGTCGATGATTTTTCCCACTACTCTTGGACTTTTCCGCTTCGTGCCAAGTCTGAGACTTTCCCCACCCTCCTCCACTTCTTTGCCTGGGTGTCCACTCAGTTCGGCCTCACCGTCAAGGCCGTTCAGTGTGACAACGGGCGCGAGTTCGATAACAACACCTCTCGCTCCTTCTTTCTCTCTCGGGGTGTTCAGCTCCTCATGTCTTGTCCGTACACCTCTCCTCAGAATGGCAAGGCAGAGCGGATGATTCGCACCACGAACGACATCATGCGCACCCTTCTCATCCAGGCCTCCCTGCCCCCGTGCTTCTGGGCAGAGAGTCTTCACACCGCCACCTACCTGCTTAACCGTCTTCCTTCCACAGCTTCCCCTGCTCCGACTCCACACCATGCTCTCTTCGGTACCCCTCCTAGCTACGATCACCTCCGTGTCTTCGGGTGCGCTTGCTACCCGAACCTTGCTGCCACTGCTCCTCACAAGCTCGCACCTCGCTCGACACGTTGTGTGTTTCTTGGTTACTCCCCTAACCATAAGGGGTACCGCTGCTACGATCTCACCTCTCGTCGGATTCTTATCTCCCGACATGTTGTGTTTGACGAGTCGGACTTCCCCTTTTCCTCCACCTCCACACCCACTCCCGATCCTGACATTGAGTCCATGTTTTCTGACCCGGTGGTGCCGCCACCTGTTTCTGTTTTTCCTTTTCCCGCAGGTCCTTCTGGTACACCACCGGCTCTGGCCCCTACGGCTGGGCCCCGTGCGGTGCCTGCGCCTCCTCTTGCACAACCCGCGGTTCCGGTGCCATTCATCGCACCTGACGTGGGCTTGGTGCCTTCGGCCGTGCCACGCGCGGCCCCGGCGCCCCCGGCGCCCCTCGCCGCGCCACACGCGGCTCCGGCACCTTCTGTCACGCCCCCGGCGCCTCTCGCTGCACCACACGCGGCTACGGCGCCTCCTACCGCGCCACGCGTAGCCCCGCCACCACCTGCACGCTACACCGAGCCTGTGTAGGTGTACCAGCGCCATCCGGTGCCTCCACCGCCGCTGCCTTCTCCGGCCCCTCCACTGGAGGTGCCCGTGGACTATGTGCCTCGTGTGCGCTATGTCTACGGGCGCCGCTCCACGGCTCCGCCTCCTCCACCACCGTCCCCGGAACCGTCTCTGCCTCCTCCACCGGCGCCCACACCGCCTCCGCCGCCGCCACCGCTGCCTCCACCACGTCACTCTCGGGTGGAGTCGGCCGTGTACCACCCGCCGGTCATCCATCGGGATCCTCGCCACACCCATTCCATGGTGACCCGGCAGGCGGCCGGGGTTCTTCGGCCGCGGGCTCTCTCCGCCACCGAGGGGGAGCCGCGGCTTTCTCCGATCCCGACGTCGGTTCATGAGGCTCTGGCAGATCCGAACTGGCGTCGTGCGATGGAAGAGGAGTACGGAGCTCTTCTTGCCAACCAGACTTGGGACCTTGTGCCGTGTCCGTCTGGTTGCAATGTGGTGACCGGCAAGTGGATTTGGACAATCAAGCGCCGTGCTGATGGTACTCTGGAGCGCTATAAGGCGCGTTGGGTCCTTCGGGGGTTCACTCAGCGTCCTGGTGTGGACTATGACGAGACTTTCAGTCCAGTGGTGAAGCCTGCTACAGTGCGCACTGTTCTCTCTTTGGCTCTCTCTCGGTCTTGGCCAGTGCACCAGCTTGATGTCAAGAATGCATTTCTTCATGGCACTCTGACCGAGACAGTCTACTGCAGCCAGCCAGCAGGGTTTGTGGACTCCGGTCGTCCGGGTTTGGTCTGCCGGTTGAACAAGTCTCTCTATGGTTTGAAGCAGGCTCCTCGGGCATGGTACTCTCGGTTTGCCACCTTCTTGCTGACACTGGGGTTTGTTGAGGCCAAGTCAGATACTTCGTTGTTCATATATCACCATGCTGATGGGGTTGCCTACCTCCTCCTCTACGTTGATGACATTGTTCTGACTGCCTCTAGTCCACATCTGCTTCAGCGGATTATCTCCTCACTTCAGCAGGAGTTTGCCATGAAGGATCTGGGCCAGCTTCACCACTTCTTGGGCGTGACAGTTGAGCCCCGTCAGACTGGACTTCTCCTTCACCAGCGTCAGTATGCCCTGGATATCCTAGAGCGTGCCGGGATGACTGATTGCAAGCCTTGCTCCACTCCTGTTGACACTCAGGCGAAGCTGTCTGCTACTCTGGGTGATCCTGTGGCTGATCCTACTGCTTATAGGAGTCTTGCTGGAGCCTTACAGTACCTCACTTTCACCCGGCCGGATCTCACCTACGCTGTCCAGCAGATCTGCCTCCATATGCATGATCCACGGGAGTCACACCTTGCTGTGCTGAAGCGCCTTCTTCGCTACATCCGAGGCACTGTTGACTACGACTTGGTCCTCCACCGGTCTCCGTCTGCTGAGCTGGTAGTCTACACTGACGCTGACTGGGCGGGGTGCCCAGACACGCGCCGCTCTACCTCAGGTTATGCCGGCGGCAACCTGATCTCCTGGTCGTCCAAGCGACAGCCGGTTGTCTCCCGCTCGAGTGCTGAGGCGGAGTACCGGGCTGTTGCTAACGGCGTGGCTGAGGCGTCCTGGCTCCGACAACTCTTGGCTGAGCTTCACAGCCCGCTCACTAAGAGCACGCTCGTCTACTGCGACAACGTCAGCGCCGTGTACCTCTCCACCAACCCGGTTCAGCATCAGCGGACGAAGCATGTGGAGATTGACTTGCATTTCGTTCGTGACCGGGTGGCTATCGGCGATGTTCGGGTTCTCCATGTACCGACCACCTCCCAGTTTGCTGACATCTTCACCAAGGGTCTTCCCTCCTCGACCTTCTCGGAGTTTCGGTCCAGCCTCAACGTAGCCAGTGGCTAGTTGTGGCTGCGGGGGGCCTTGTGTGTGAGTTTCTTTCTTTGTTGGCCAGTCTTGTACACCGCTGCGCCGGTAGTCCAGACTGCGGGGGGTGTTAGTGTATATATGTGTGAGTGGCCCATATGGCCTGTGTACAGCCCATAGAGGCCCATGTATAGCTAACTCTATATACCCACCCTTCTAGGGTTGGAGGAATACACTGAATTGAATCCTTCCTACAATGGACATATGAATTTTGTGCAGGATGCAATAATTTTGGAGTGAAAATAGTGGCTGAGAGAACCTTTAGGAGGCATCATCTCTTAAATTGCAAGGTGGAATGCTTCTTATTACCAATCATTTAGCTCCTAAATGATCTTGCAATACAGTAATTAAGGATCAGCCACTTTTCTTCTGAAGCTATGAACCAGAACTCTAACAACTCTTCAAAGGTTATATGCCAGAGATATGGATATTCTCCTCCGTGAATATGTTTCAATTGACTGACATGGCATATCTAAACATATTTCATTGATTTGCTTAATTTGATGGTTATGCCCAGCTACCCATCAATAACGACATACTCCCTCCGTTCGAAATTACTATTAGTTTTGCCTTTTCTATGTACATAACTTTTGATATGCAATTAGATATATATTATATCTAGATACGTAGCAAAAGTTATGTATTTGGAAAAGCGAAAACAAATAATATTTTAGAACGGAGGGAGTATTACACTTCAAGATCAGAATTACACCATTTTTATGCTTAGGCAACTCCCTGATGTGTATTTTGAAATATGAGGAAACTAGCTAGGCAAGAAGCAATCCAATGGTCGTATGGAACACAAATGTGTTTCTACTTTTTTTTTAAGAAGAGAGAGCCTTCATTGATTAAGCTAGTCTGGAAGAGTTACAATCCATGAGCGCTAATTGCTTGATACACTGTAGAATGCCCCCTAACCACACCGTACCACTGTTGAGTTAACTCCTTGCTTGTACAAAATAGTTGGTTGAATGGTAAATTACCCAAAGCGGCATGACCCATCTTGAGAGGGAAGCTTGGCTTGATACCGCTAGATGATAGAATTGCTAGCTAGCTGTAGTCTGTAGACAACTGTATGTCAAGGTATTGTTAACAGTGATGGATATCTGTTCCCTACACCGAGAGCTACATCTTGAGAATTAGGAAGGTGCTAAAACTGGTTTTATGAGGGGTGGAAGCTGTAGTTTCCTCGACTGTTACGTTTCCGGGTTCAACATACATGCTACTTTTTGAATTAACAACAAAATTTAACTTCGGTTCCCAAATCCCAATTTCTTTTTTGTTACATTGTTCATAACAAGAAGGTTATAATAAATATACTAGGACAGTAGGACACTGTTTAAGTATCATAATGTCTATGCATGGTTAGACTAAATTCAACCAAAGATGATCAAATTTAGATCTTGCAACGTATGTGCACCTCTATAAAACAGACGAATGAGTAGACATAAGCATGGTGAGAACATTGAGAAGCCACACATCAGTTTGGAGCGGTACAAATTTCCAAACTGAAGCCGAAACAACCCGACATAATGCATGATGGGATTTTTGAAAGCGGAAATTAAATGTTCTTAGATTAGATGCTACAAATAAGATATTTAAGGTTCTTTTGAGTGTTTTCTTGTTATATGGGAAACAGTAGTTATGGTTTAGTATCTGCTGACAGATTTCAGCAATACTGCGGGTATTGGGTTTTAGTATCTGCTAGGAGATCTCAGTTATTAATAAGTCAGTCCAACTATAGCAACAACAAATCCTGCCACAGCGCGGTACAGCCGCTTCAGTTACTAGATGACGTATGCCAGTTGCCAGGGCATCTACAAGATGGATTTGCTGATGCTTCTAGAGACTTCCACCACACGAGATAGAAGTCTGTCTTCGCCGAGAGCTCGAGTCTGTGGGTGCTGCTGGACGAGAGGGGTTCGTTGATTTGCAAAATCATGGCCGGTTTCGATCTAGAACCCTGCTCCTGGTAACGTGCTGAATTCCTGGATCACTTGTTCCCGGAAGAAAACCCGGCCATTAGTTACCGGCAAACCGTCAAAACTTGCAAGTTGGAACCCTGCTTCTTTCTCACAATCCAATTGTAACAACAGTGAAACAGATCAGAGTTTTCCAACTGATGATATCATTCATGGCCGTGAGATCGAGTTTCTGAACATTAAAGCGTGCATAGAGAACACCTGAACTCTTCTCTGAAACATCGATCTTAAAGGAAAATGATGCAAAATTAACAAGAAGCATAACACATGGTCTCTGATAAAATAAACACCTCTTATTCCATAGCCATACAGGGCGCAAGAAACACTCATTCACCGCCTCTGTGTCATGTCCGGCCATTACAAAGCAGATGATAAGTTAATTAAGATGATCTCTTTCTAAATAGTGAGTAATACAGTATATTAGTATGCAGTATTACTGGAGCTGCATGCAGATGCAGCCTCGTCCTCTGAATACGGTGGTGAAATCACGGCCGGGGCGGCGGCGGCGAGCTTCCTTCTTGCATAGTTCAGTACTCGTCGGGCCAGAGGAAGGCGCCCATGGCGAAGCGACGCTTGCTGTCGAGGTCGCCCTCGGCGGGGAGGCCGTACTCGCGAAGGAGGCAGTCGACGCGCCACTCCGGCATCGACTCGTAGTCCGCCTTCTTGTACCGCGGGTAGTGCAGCGGCATCCGGAAGCCGCAGCTGCCGCCGCCGCCGCCTCCGAACACGCGGCCCTCGTTCCTCTCCTGCTCCGGCGGCTGGCCGCCGACGGCGCCGTTGGGCTTGGCGATGCTAACGGTCACGGTAGGGCCCAAGGATCCCATGGCGCGCAGGAACTCTCAGCAAGAGGCTGCTGTTGATGTTGCTTGGCTGGCTCGAGTGATCTTGCGAAGGCGGTGGTCAGCCGTAGAGGCCTTTTATAGAGGGGAGATGGGAGAGAATACCAGCAGTTGTTAGGATTGGGGTTGCATGAGTTCGGCGTGCATCGCAGGCAGGCTTGCGTTGCAAGCGTTTCCGTTCCAAAGGGATGCGACGTGCTGTGGTGAGCACTGGGCCGGCAAGGCGCTGATACTATGGGCGACACGAAATCAGGGGCACACCCCTTGTGCCCAAACGGCAACCTCCTTTCGGCAAATCTGTTTCACCTCTCCACTTCTTTTCGATTTTGTTGCCTAGACGAAACTGACATTTCTCCAGGAAATGGAGAAGCTGAAAAGGAAGGGAAGAGCATCATACTATCTTCGAGAAAGGAACAACTCAGCTATTGGCCCATCACAACAAGCTTGCATATCCTTTTCTCGCGTAGTGCCATTCGCAACAAGGAAAACAGCGAACATGGTTCGGTTTCACCATCGCCTTTTCCCCTCCTCTCAACAAGGGGAAGAAACCGGTGATGAGGGGAACCGCACCGAATCAGAGCCTGTTATGGCAGATCGATCTGGCTCAACTCATCGATCAGTCACCGTTGATGATTACCTTTTCCTTTGTGCAATCTCAGTTGCTGTCTATATCTGATGTTGCTTCATTGCTTTTAACGAACATTGTTGGAAAGTTACAACTGCCAACCTTCACCGGTATTTTGCCAAGGGGAAGGAGGCGGCGGCAAAAGCTTGAGTTTCATTGGGGATGAAGGCAGCCGATGAAGGCAAGGAGCAAATTAAGGTGAGCGAGAACATACCTCATGTAGCCGATGAACCGACGCAACTCAAACAGTCGGCGATCCATTGGGGATGAGGCACGGAACCACGCGTGCGAGTAGTACGTCGGGGCCACCGCGCACATTCGCCGGCGTCCCGGCTCCCTCGACCTAGGAGCTCACCTTTTTCATCATTTCACCACCTTCCAGCCTATGACCTGCGCTCCCAGAGGAAATAAACATAGTACTCCTAAGATGACAACATGGCCGGCGACGGCGTTGTAGAGTCACAAACTGAGGATCCAACCAACAGTTTAGGTCACGCAACCGGCGCCGGCCACTAGCAATGCCACAAAAAAAATGCTCAGTACTGTCCGATCGGGCGACATTACTATATTGCCGGAAATACTTGTCAAATGCACTTTCCCAGAACAATGGTCGATCGGGATGCAGCCCTGGGGTCACGAGGGGTGACCAACGGCCGCCATGGCCGGCTGGCTGGAGCTCTGAGCTTGTACTTAATTCCGGTATATTTGGCTGCCATCCAAACAAAGGGAGCACCACGCTGATTCCAAATGCCGGCTGTCTCTGCCCGCACGGCCGCACATCTGAGAAGCTATGATAACAAGGACTAGAGATGTGCTTATGGCAGATTTGTATTTCTAAAGTTTCATGATAGACCTATACTTCACAAGATTGCAAGATCTTTCGGTGCCCCGAGATCGGTTGGTGATGGATACAGGATGTCCTTTTCTTCTATTTGTAGGGAGTTAGGGGTTAATTAATGAGTGTTTAGAGCATCACATGGTTACCTCATTTCGGAAGTCTATGGACAGTTTGCATCCATGTCAAAATGGTGGCTCCCAGCAACCTTGCACCTAGCTAGGCTGTCATCCTTGATTGCTGCAACTGCACCGGTAAAGAATATAAGGTTTGCAAATAAGTCACAAATACAAGAAATTCAGTATAATAATTACTATGAATCAATGAATGTGGATAGTGATTCTGATTTCAGACCAATTTGCTGTTTAATTTGGCTACTGGCACCACGGGAGCCAGCTTTGCAAGCAGTTCTTTTCCCGATAATGTTACTTTCCTCATGAATCAACATGCGCACCAAAACGATAAGATTTATGCACCATAGTCAACCATAACTTGTTGACACTGCAACAACAGACCAAGTAGCTAAGTTCTCTGTAAATTCTATCAACATTGTTCCATTCATGCATACCACAAAATCTCCATGCATAGCTTATCGCTTGCTAAAACAACATGCTCTGCAAGATGAGAAGAAGTGTGTTTGGTCAATAAAAGCAAAAGGACCATTCAAGGAAGCACTGCTCAAAGCCCTACTAACACGGAAATGGAAGTGAAAGATTGACCAAGACATCATGATTCATGCATGCCTTGTAAGACAAACAAAGCTGCACGCCTGGGATATCTGAAGGTGGATATCAACGCAAGGCATATCAAATACGTTGGCCATGGGTGTACTGAAGAGAATGTTAGCATTTAGCAATGCTAGAATTTGCCATAAACATAAGACAAGCATAGCAAATACAGATAACATAAGTATACCAAATGTCCAAATCAGAGACTAGTGACATTAGTCCTAAGGAAATTTAATCGGTTAGTTTCGGCTAGATCCCTCTTTTTCCTATTATAATTTAAAAATTGATACCCACACCCCAAGCTTTCATAAACCTTAGGATCTACCGATCTAGTAACCTATGGATGGATATGACCATAGACTTACTGTAAAATTCAGCACAGAGGTAAGACGGCCATATAGTCTGTATACACTGGACATATCAATAAGAAAAACAATCAAAACAAGCATGTTCTTAAACAAAACACAGAATTGAAAAAGGAAACAGATACAAAATTTGAGAACAATGCACCATTGCCGTGTGACGTAGTGGATAAACGGAGATGTCATCCATAACTCAGAAACTCTGCAACAACACGGACTTGCGCTTCCGCCTCTGCACTCGCTGGAGTCGAGAGATGGAAACCATGCCCCTGGCCGTCTGCCTCCCAGTCCTCCACCTCCCCGGACCATCCAATTCCCTTCAGCTTCTCACAATACAGCCTTCCCCTACCCCTCATTGGGTCCTTTCCCCCAACGCAGACAAACACGCGCCGGCACCCCAAGCTAGCGAGATTGGGCGCGCCCTCCGCCATCGGGTTGATCAACGGGTCGTCGTCACACCCGCTCGTGCCCGGGCACACCACCGGCCACAGCCGCACAAGCTCGCGGAGCAACGCCGTGCCCATCTCGTCTGTCTCGGAGGTGTCGCCTCCCAGGAAGTAGGGATGGATCAGCACGAGCGAGTTCAGCTTCACGCCGTGGCCCAGCTCCTCGGCGCCAGCGCGCATCGCGGCGTGGTGCGCAATGTTGGCGCCCGCGCTCTCGCCGCCGACGTGGACGCGCCCGAGGTCCGCGTGCGCGGCCAGCCAGGGCTCGGGACCCTGGCCCGCGGCGTGCGCGGCCACCCACTGGAGCGCCACCCACGCGTCCCCGTAGAGCGCGGGGACCGGGTGCTCCGGCGCGAGGCGGTACTCCACGGACACAACGATTGCGCGGGCCGCCGCGGCGAGCCGGCTGGCGTGGCCGTGGACCGCCGCGTCGAACGCGGAGCCGAGGCAGAACCCGCCGCCGTGGAAGTACACCAGGACGGGGAGCTTGTCGCTGTAGCTTCCGGAGGAGGGGGGCGCCGGGAGGTAAATGCGCGCCAACACGCCGGCTTCCGGAAGGATGGAGACGTCCTTTGAGGCGATGCCGGTTGGGGCGGCGTCGGTGGAGGGCGGGGCGAAGTCCACCGGTAGGAAGCGCTCGACGCGGCCGCTCTTGTACACGCGGATGAATCCAGGGGCGTCGAGGATGACCTCGTCACCGCCGCCGGCGCCAATGTCAGACATGGTGTGGAGGGGATCCGATCGGAACTTGGGAGACGGACGGAGCTGTAAACCTTCGCAACCACTAGAACGTGGGCCATGTGGGCCATGCTCATTTAATAAGCCCAACAACTGAACCACCAGGCCGTTGATCTGTCAACGCCAACCCCTCTGTACGTGAACGTGAAGACGTGGGAACCAGATCCTCTAACGTGAATGAATCTAGGAAAAAGTCCTTTCACCGTCCCCCAACTATACCGAAGTTTGGTTTAAGTCCCTCATCCGGAAAACCGGGTATCCAACATCCCTGAACTATCTAAACCGTCTATTTTTGGTCCCTTGGTGGTTTCGACGGTGGTTTTGGATGATGTGGCAGTGGGTCCCACATGTCAGAGTGCCCCCACATCCCTCTTCTCCTCCTACTCACTGCACCACCCGCTGCCGCTCAAGGCCGCCATCGGCACCACCTCGTGGGCGCCGACCCTCTCCTTCTCCACGGCGGACGGCGGCAAGGGCGCGCTGGATCTGCAGGAGAGGGGCGGCAGCACAACGCATTGTGGCCGGATCTGCAGGAGAGGGCACCATGCCCTCCTCCACGCCGTCGGCCCGCTACGCTGCTGTCCCCTAGTGTGGCTGCCGGGTCGGATCTGCAGGAGAGGACACCGCCGTGCAGCCGTCCCCCGGTGAGGCCGCGTCGCCGCGCCGCTAGGCCCCTCCTCTACGGCGGCCAGACCCTCCTCCTCCAACGCTCCTCTGGCGACGACGACTCCAGTGCGACGCGAGCTCCTCCGAGATGGGGAGACATTGCCGCCCGTGAGCACTGCCAGAGGCCGGGGTCCGGCCGCTCCGCCTCCACCTGCATCGACCCGCGCCCTGCTCCGGCGACGCCTGCAACCGCGGATCCACACTCTGGCTCAGGAGTTCGCCGGCTGGAGGCCACTTCGCCCCTGCCTCTGCCCCTGCCGGCGGTGCCCGATCTCGGGGCTGGCACCATGCAGAGGCAAGGCCACGGCCGGCGCTGGGATTGCAGAGGAGCCGGGAGAGTAGGTAGAGCTCGGGGAGGAGGAGGAGAGGAGCCGGCGGCCGGCGGCGTTGACCAGATAAGACAGGGGGAGGAAGAGAAAGGAGGAGGAGGAAGAAAAGTTGTGGGGTCCACCCTGACATGTGGGGCCTACTGCCACGTCATACAAAACCACTGGCGAAACCAGCAAGGGACCAAAAATAGACGGTTTAGATAGTTCAGGGATGTTGGATACCCGGTTTTCCGAATGAGGGACTTAAACCAAACTTCGGTAATAGTTGGGGGACGGTGAAAGGACTTTTTCCATGAATCTATGTAAGAGGGAGGTGGTAGAGCTACGTGGCAGCATATACTTGGCCACAACAGATGCTAAGCCACACGGCCCATAAACCAGCCCAACACAAACTAACAGCCCAAAATGCCTGTACACAAACACATTCGTTGCAGGAGTAAGACTAGTACAGAGTAGCTGCCGCCGGTCATGTCGCCGCCGCCCCTTGCGCCACCGGCTGTGGCGGCTCACTCGGCGCCGTTCAGCAGCGGCGAGTGCCGCATCCAGCCCCCCGCGAGGATGCTGGACCTTGCTCGTCCCTATGGCCTGGGCCCTTTCCTGCTATCAACCATCGCGGAAAAGCTTCAAGCAAGTCGTCGGCAAGTAGCTGCCATCGACAGGCTCGGGAACGGCTTCGGTTGAGTCTTTGTCCAGGTGCGGCATGACCACAGGGCTGGTGTCGTCGTGTCGGTGCTCTAATCCCACACCACTGCATGAGGAAGCGCAGCGACTGAACTGAACATTTTGGGGAGAGAAGCAGAAGCAAGTTGAGAAGCCACCGTGCTTCCGTGCTTCAGATAGCAGCAGACATGTCAACAATGTTTATTATAGTTGAGATTGTGACTCAATATGAATGTTCACTGAATGCATGTGCCAATTTGAAGCTGCTCCATAGAGAATATGATGATTGTCTTGTGACTCAATTTGATACATACTACTCAATTTGATACATACTGTCAAAGTCATTTAAACAAACATTCAGGTGCCAGATCACTGGAAACTAGAGTTATCCATGCTTCTAGTGTGCTTGCAAAATAACAAAAGGAAGGTGAACATATATGTCCACTTGGGAGCAGATCACTTGGGAGCAAAATAGCAAATCAAATTTGCTAAAATAAATCTCCAGTTAATATATCACCACTGATTGGTCCAGTCAATAGTTGGGTGAAGCTTTTTAGGGTCATCTTCTCTTCTAAATCATTCTCCCTGTCCCTTACAGACAGTTCAGCATCAAAGTCATTATTAATTGATCCCTGCAAAGCTAAATAACCAGGTCCACAAGCACTGTCTCCTGCTACTTGTGCACCATCATTACTTGGCTTTTCCCCAACCTGTTGAATCTTGCAAGAAAACAAAAACAGAAGGGTTCAGACAAACATGATTAATACATCAGAATGGAATTGTTCCCTGCATCGTACCATTGATTTTTTTCCTTGTGTTGTAGCTTTGCTTTTGCTCTTTTTCCTAGCCTTGGGCTTCTTTTCAAGCCAATTTCGTTTTCGCTTTGAAGTTTTTATTTCGACCTCCTTTTTCTTTAGGCGTGCATTACTCAACAAATCATATATGTTTGATAGCATTTTGCATAATGTGAAAGGTGCATAATCCATGCCATGCATCTGTGAAAATTTCTGCAACTGCCTTACCCATTGCAATATCTTGATCTGTGTAGAATGTCTTAGGTTGCTGTCCATTATGCGCTTTTAGAAAAGTCTCAAATAGCCACTTGAAGGATTCACATGTTTCATCATACATGAGGGCAGCACCAAAAACTACAGTTTCTCTAAAATGATTGAATCCAACAAAGACACCAAAAGGCCTGCTCTCCTTGTTTGTTCCAAAAGTAGTGTCAAAACTAACAACATCACCAAAATGTGCATAGTCCATGATCATTTTTGCATCAGCCCAAAAAATATTTGCTATTTGTTCTTCACAATCCATTTGCAAGGCATATAAGAACGAAGGGTTCTCAACAATTTGATCTTGAAAATACTTGAGCATGCTGCCTGCTTGACCGTATGTCATCTCTCTTTGGCGCTTGGTCCGCAAATAATTCTTATGATCACGAAGGGTGTAGCTAAGATTGAGTGGTCCACCAACTTGACGACAAGCCAACTCATGTGCAGCTTCCGGCCCAATCCCCGCATCATCCGCCGTTTCAATTTCAAATGCTTGTAAATTTGAAATCTTTCTTTGTGACACCATTAAGTGCAAGGTTTCTAGAAGGTGTAGTTTGTGATTGTGTTCCAAAGACACATCAGATACTTTCAGAATTTCCTTCTTTCTATCAATTTTAAGATTCATGTGGACTTGACAATCAATTCTAGTTTCAGCTCTCGGGCACTTTGTTAAATGATCTCTTTTGTCAGGCAATCGATGACCCTCATTTGCACAAACAAATTTACATGATGTGATCTTGCCATCAGATGCTCTTTTGTTTGTGTACCTTTTTCTGACCTCAAAACCTCTATGCCCACTGTAGCTAAGCCAAAATGCCCAAGCTTCATCTGAATTTCTAAATTCCATACCAACATGAGGTACCAAACCAGGTAATATAGTTCTGCAATGGAAAATTAACATCAACCAGGGACTTTGGAATTACAGAGAACAAATAAGTACTAGCACTTGGCATTTGGGGCAATTAAAATCCATCTGTCGCAAAACAAAATAAGAATGCATTACTTACGGATTGGAGTCATGTTTCGTTGTGTTTGCCTCTTCTTCCATCTTAATACCACGTACTCTTTCAACCAGGTACTTCTTTCATGAGAAAAAGGGGAGGCTTGATGAAGTTCAATCTGGAAGCAATCTGATGGTGGGATCAACTTCATCAACCATTTTTTTTCAATCTGGAAGCAATCTGATAGGTGAAAGAAAGGTAAACTTACAGAATCGAAGAGCAGCTCGTCCGTTCCGCCACCTCTTTCGCGCCCTTTTTCTGTTCTGGCGCCCTTTTCTCGTTCCCTCGCGCCGTATCTGCCGGGAATTGGATCCTCTGCAGTCGACTGCAGAGTGCAGCTGCCGCTGCACCTGGGCCCTGGCGTCACTGTAGCGGCCGCAGGCCCACCTGCAGCGGCAGCTGCACTCTGCAGTCGACTGCAGAGGATCTCATTCCATCTGCCGACCTCGCAGCTTTCTACTCCTCCGCCCGTGGTTAACTGGGCCGCGTCGTTCGTTTGGGCCATCAGCAGCACGTTGTTTTACAGGGCATTCCTTCCGACCGTCGGATGCGACATCGATGGTCATTCCGGCTTTACCTCCCTCTTACGTAGATTCATTCATGTTAGAGGATCTGGTTCCGAAGACGTGCTGCCCGCGGGCGCGGGCGCGCGGCGACCGCAAATTCCCAGGCCACACGCCCACACCTCGAGTCCTCGACTCGATCCACCATTCCACCCATGGCAGGCTCCGGCGCCAGCGACGACGAGGTCGTCTTCGAGATGGCGCAGTGCATCCGCGTATACAAGAGCGGCCGCGTGGAGCGCTACTTCGGCTCCGACCCCGTCCCGGCCTCCACGGACGCCGCCACGGGCGTCGCCTCCAAGGACCGCGGCATCTCCCCCGACGTCGCCGTCCGTCTGTACCTCCCTCCGGCAGCCAAACCGACCGAAGACGACGACGGTGGAAGCATCAAGAAGCTCCCAATCCTCGTCTACTTCCACGGCGGCGGCTTCTGCCTCCACACCGCCTTCAACTTCGTCTTCCACGCCTACCTCACATCCCTCGCCGCGCGGACCCGCGCCATCATAGTCTCCGTCGAGTACCGCCTGGCGCCCGAGCACCCGCTCCCGGCCGCCTACGACGACTCCTGGCGGGCGCTGCGCTGGGTGGCCTCCCACGCCACCGGGTCCGGCGAGGAGCCCTGGCTCACCGACCACGGCGACTTCTCCCGCCTGTGCGTCGGCGGCGAGAGCGCCGGCGCCAACGTCGCGCACCACATGGCGATGCGCGCGGGCGCCGAGCCCCTCCCCGACGGCACCCGGATCAGCGGCGCCGTCGTGGTCCACCCTTACTTCCTGGGCTCCGGCAGCGTGGCGTCGGAGGAGACCGACCCCGCGATGGCCCGGAGCGTGGTGGACATGTGGCGCGTGGTGTGCCCGGGCACCGCGGGCGTGGCGGACGACCCCTGGATCAACCCGCTGGCGCCCGGCGCGCCGGGGCTGCGCGGGCTCGCGTGCGGCCGCGTGCTCGTGTGCCTCGCGGAGAAGGACGTGGTCCGCGACCGTGGCCGCGCGTACGCCGAGGGGCTCCGGGCGAGCGGGTGGGCAGGGGAGGTGGAGGTGCTCAACGTGACCGGGCAGGGCCACTGCTTCCACCTCGGTGACTTCGCGTGCGCCGACGCCGTCGCGCAGGACGCGGCCATTGCCAAATTTGTGAACTTGTAAAATCCTCATGGGTGTTGTACATTGCATTTGCGCACAATGCTTCCGTATCCTCTATGATTTGCGGTGGATTTGCCTGAAAACCTGCGCGCGAATTCATACTGTTATTGTTTAATTTGATTGTTGCTGATACATTCGGAGGAGAATTTTCGATCACCGTAGTGCTCTATTTCTGAACATTTGCTGAACCAAACTTAATCAAGAACTTTTCCGTGTTCTGACCAAAAGGAGGCACTCGATTGCAACAAATGTTCGTTCGGAAGTTTACTACCACACGTGAATGCACACGGCCGACGGGTTGAGACACGCGATTGTCAGATCTCCGCCGCGCTTGGCGCTTTGCCGATCATTGACTCGCCAGTCGTCACTGCTGACAACAGGCAACAGCTGGTCAAAAACTCAAGAGTCCAGACGTAGCCCTGCCCGTGTGCAGCATTTCTCTTGGACAGGAATCCTCGCTTTTCAGACGGGTAAGGCCAGAAAAATGTTTGGTATGAATTCGTGGTGGGTGATGTGCTATCGTTGTCTGCTACTCCACTCTCACGACCGGCTGGATAGGAGTGCTACACCACATGATCTCTCATTTCGTGAAGGGAAGATAGGGCACCTTGCAACTTGGCAAAGAGTAATGTGAGTGTGCGAGGTCACTTTGTCATCTACCTAAACCGATCGGCTGACGCCATTTAAACGTTGGGATTTTGGGAAAAATAGGAAGGGAATGGATGCCGGATGCGGGTTTGGGCCCGACAGAAGAAAAAAAGAGACCAAAATGGGCTGGAGCGTGGTGGACATGTGGCGTGTGGTGGACGACCCCTGGATCAACCCGCTGGCGCCCGGCGCGCCGGGGCTGCGGGGCCTCGCCTGCGGCCGCGTGCTCGTGTGCCTTGCGGAGAAGGACGTGGTTCCGCGACCGCGGCCACGCGTACGCCGAGGGGCTCCGGGCGAGCGGGTGGGCTGGGGAGGTGGACGTGCTCGAGGTGGCCGGGTAGGGTCGGAACCGGATCCTCTGCGTTTGGTCCGCCGTTGGGTCACTGGCAGGTGGGTCCGGCCCCACATGGCAGTGGCTCAACGCCAGAGGGCCAACGGCAGGCGAGCCCCGTCCACTACTTCCACCTCGGTGACTTCGTGTGCGCCGACGCCGTCGCACAAGACGAGGTCATTGTCAGATTTGTTAACGTGTAAATCCTCTTGGCTGTTGTACATTGCATTTGCCTGAAAACCTGCAGGCAAATTCATGTTAGACGGACTCAAGGAAGCATGTGCATCCCCATCTGCAAACACCCCTTTTGCGCACAAGACAAAGGAGAAACATGTGGCACAAAAAAATCGAGCGCTCCAGCAGCAAAGGCGCAGCCCACGCGCATCGGCTGCGGCAGTTGACTCGCGCGTCGTTGCTGCACGGGTAAGGAGGCACACGAGGTGGAGGGAGGACGGGGAAGGAGGCGCACGCGGCGGAGGCGACGCTGTTGCTCGCCGTGGTGCTGCATGCTTCTTCGCATTATGCTCCAGGGGCTGCTGCTCGACGTGGTGCCGCCAGATCCGGGACTGGGAGGGGAAACGGAGGCGGCGGGGTCGCCGGGGAAGGAGGAGGTGGGGAGGAGATGGCTGCGGGGTCGAGCGCCGCGGCGTCCCGGAGCAGATCCGGCGGCCAGCGGGTCTTCCCTACCTCCCTCACACGCGAATCGGACTCGACGGCGCGGCGACCTCAAGCTCCTCCTCAGCCTTCCGCGTGGCGCCGCGACCTCCTCGCCCCCTCCTCCCACGCGGCGTCACAACCTCAGGCTCCTTTGCCGTCCGCGCGGGAAAGGAGGCGGCCGGGGATGGAGGAGGTGGCCGAGGAAGGAGGCGGCGGCGGCGGTGCAGCTCCTCCGCGGCGGCCGTGGAGCTCCCCCGCCGCGCGCCCATGCACCGAATCGAGGGTGCGGCGGGGGGGACGCCTATGGTGAGGGGCGGTAGCGGTGGAGGCGAGGATTTCAGGGAAGGGGAGAAGAAGGGAAGCGGCGGTGGCGCCATGGCATGCTCGGAGAGGCCAGGGAGGGAGGGGTGAGGGCGCGGGGACGGAGAGTAGTTGGGCGACGCGGATAGGCGACGGATGGAGTGGGGAAGGATGATGTGAGGAGAGAGATTCTCCGAGAATGGGGACGCGAAGGCCACCTCCTGCATAATGCAAATGCGCTGGAGGGTGCTGCTGGAGTATGTACAATGTCATTTTCTTCTTCATTTTGAGGATGCAGGGTGGGATGGGGCAACTACTGGGGATAGTCTTATTGTTTAATTACACAATCACATTTTTTTGGGTGGTGGGTGGATGTGTGTGGGGTGCGGTTATATATCAGTTAAGTAACAGAAAACATTCTGTTATGCCACCCATCAGACAGCGGTAACTATGATTCCTCCGTCCTCCGAAGTTGCTAGCTGCCTAGCTGGGGTTGTGCATGCAAAGGAGAACAAAACAGATGATGTCATTCCACATGTAAAATTATTTTGAACTAAAAAATTGTAAATCATAAACTGAGCATCAAAATTAAATTTTGATTGCACTATTGAATTTTTAACAATAAAAACTTCAAAACGAGAACTTACTCGACTATATTTTGACAAAAAAGTATTTATATTTTTAATTAAGATTTATTTTTTTGCTATAATAATTGTGGAACAGATTCTACAAAGCCTCAGTACAAACAAATTATATGAACTAACGAACAGTTCGTACATACAAATGTTTTCTTCCGCGGCTTTGTATAATTTATTTCGTAGGTTTATGTTGCAAGAAATTGCTGATGTCATCCACATGTAAAACTAATTAAAACTTAAAAAAGCTATATAAATTATAAATCGAGAATCAAAATTAAATTTTAATTGCACCATTAGACTTCTGATAATAAAAAGTTCACAACAAGATCTTACTGATTATATTTTGATGAACTTTTTATTCCTATTTTTAATTAAATTTATACCGGTTTTATAACCGATACTAAAACGGGTTGAGCACCGGTACAAAAGGTTGTTTATTTAGTAGTGGTAGCTTTGCCGCCCTACCGCGTATGCAAGCAATGGCAGATACCTACGCATATCGTTCCGGCGCCGAGTGACCCCGTCGTCGCCCCCATCTTTTCTGGTCTTTGTTCCTCTCGTCTTTCGCGTCCTAGCCAGTGGTGGCAAGCAAGAGTGGAGATCCGTCCTTTAATAGATCTACTACTTTGTTAAGTTTTCATCCAATAATTTTCATTTCCTTCAAAATAATTTGGCTAGATCTTGGGTAATCTTTTCAATGTGCCTGCTGCTGTGCTGCACGGCACATGGCGAAGTTTCGAACATTGTTGTGTGCCGCCTGACAGGCACACGGCAAAGCGGCCGCCATCGTGATGTCAGCCACCACCCTTTGTGTCTCCGCGCTGTCTGTTGCTTTATTTCTACGTCTGCCGGAAATAACATACGTCAAGATAGATAAATATTTAACCAAAGTCCTCTAACTTACTTGGTTAGAGGGAGAGATATGGTCGCAATCAGGAGATCCGGATTCAATTTCTCATTGAGGCAAATTTACGGGACTGATTTTAGAGGTTTTCTAAGTCAGGATTTGGTTTTGTTCTCTTAATGAAAACCGTAAATAGATAATCTCTTTGTCCTCTGTGACAGATTAGTAAGTTTTGGCATAATTAGGCAGATAATTAGATCTATTTTCCCTTCTCTTAATGAAAACCGTGGGGCGGTCTTAACCCCACAGTAATGATGCGAAAAGACTCTAATACCCTATTTTTTAGCCATATGCAGTAAATTTTGGCATGATTTGGCAGATAATTAGATCTATTTTCCCTTCTCTGTTAGGAGGTTTTCTACGCCAAGATTTGGTTCCGTTCTCTTAATGAAAACCGTAGATAGATACTCTATCCTCTATGACAGATTAGTAATAGCGCGAAAAGACTTTGGTACCCATTTTTTTAGCCATATGCAGTAAGTTTTGGCATGATTAGGCAGATAATTAGATCTATTTTCCCTTCTCATGAAAACCGTGGGGCGGTCTTAACCCCACCGGCTTAGTTTTAGATAGATACTCTCTCTGTCCTCTAGGACAAATTAGTAATGGCACGAAAAAACTCTGGTACCCCTATTTTTTAGCCATATGCAGTAAGTTTTGGCATGATTAGGCAGGTAATTAAATCTATTTACTAGAATTGCACTCTTCGTGGGATTTTAGCCACATGCAGTAAGTTTTGGCATGCAGATCAGATCTGATTACTTAATTAGGCAAGTAATTAGATCTATTTTCTAGAATTGCACGATTTATGGATGGCTTAGTTTTAGATAGATAGATGGCTTAGTTTTCGATAGATACTCTCCGTGCCATAAAAAGTGCAATTCTAGTTTTTCTAGTACAGATCAGAAATAACGCGAAAAACTCTAGCACCCCTATTTTTTAGCCACACACAGCAAGATTTGACATGATTAGGCTGGTAATTAGATCTATTTTCTAGAATTGCACTCTTTGTGGGATTTTAGCCACATGCAGTAAGTTTTGACATGCAGATCTGATCTGATTACTTAATTAGGCAACTAATTAGATCTATTTTCTAGAATTACACTCTTTGTGGGATTTTTTTCAAATGATAGGATTGCATTCTTTACGGGACGAATGAAGTATGTAGATAGATAGATAGATAGATAGATAGATAGATAGATATGACAGATAATTATGATATTAATTAGTATATTAGATAGATATGGCAATTAATTATGATATTAATTAGTATATCAATCTAGGAAATCATTTATAGTACAAATAATTAATGGTACCTTTTCTGTATGGACTATATATATGCTAACCATGAGGCAACAATCTGTCGACACTCATACAGTACACATTCAGACAACGATCATCACATAGGAGTCACTTCGATCTCTCATCTATACCATCACCGATGGCCAAGTACACGAAGCACACCATGATCCAAGGACTCTGCCTGCTTTCCTTGTTTCTTCTGGCATCATCTACTCCTGTGCATGCACGCGTAATCGGTAATCAATACATCAAATTCATTTTTGTAATTTTGATGTACACATGTAGCTAGCGTTCATTCCAATGGAGCTTCAAGTCATTTGATTGATCGTTGTTATTAGGGCAAACCGAAGACGACAACAACGCTACGGATGTTGGGGTGAATCATGGTCGTCGTCACTGCGAATGTATGGCCTGGCCAGAGGCCATATACCAATGCACCTGTGTTGCAGGGATCTTTAACAGTTGGGACGAGTGCGTGAAGAGCTGCCACTCGCCACCGCCGATGATCGAACTGTAGAAAAAGATTAAATGAGAGGCCGCATGCTTTCTATGCTTCGTAGCTGCAAATCATGTAGCATGTGTACCGATTATATTTTAATATTATACCATACCCTTGATATGAAATAAGTATTCATCAATACGCGAGTCGACCTACGACTACGAGCCTGCATCACACCGCGACCACGTGGCGTGTCCAGGGTCGCCCATCACGGCCTTCCTTGCTCGAGCTGAGCTGACATTGATACGATCGCGCGCAGTAAACTGCCGGGCCCGCATCGTCCACGAAAATGGAAGAAAAGAAAACGCGAGAAAAGACATTCGCATGCGCGGTGACCCGCTGGCTTCAGAGAAAAAAAAGTCGGTAAACAAACACTACCGGGCATCAGGGTCTCAGGGACAACATGGGTGTGTAGACTGCAGAGTGACACGCGTTCTCGCTTAGCGTTTTGGGCGCTTTATTAGTACACGTACTCCTAGTTTGGTGAACAACGAGTCGACGAGGCCACGAGGGGAGCAACCGGAGCACATCACGCTCAATTCTCCGGAGGGAGCACGTCCTTGAGGAAAGCATGGAACAGAACAAACGCCCTCTCCGGCTGGAACGTCGGCACAGTGTGTCCTGCCGCCCGTACTGAGGCAAGTGTAAAGCCTCCCTCGTACTGCTGCACAAAGCCTCCCACCTGCATCCAAATGAAAAGTTACTAAATTGCACAAGAATTTGAACTGTTTCTTTGGTTGTGGGGGATTTTTTTTATTTACCTCGCCATTAGGGGTGTACCAAGGACGCCAGATTTTCGTGATACCGAGTTTTAAGTCCTTGATGGTATACCGTGTCCCTGTGAGGGAGCAAATTGCATCGAAGTCACCACTGCATAAAAGATTCAGAAGTAAATTAGGAAACTAATGAGTTGGGCTAGACAAATGGTTGTGTATTATATGAACTTTTTCCTTTTAACATAATTTGTTTTTCACGCATAAGTGGAGTTCTAAATTTGGCAAGTTTATAACAACATAAGATAGGTTAAAAATTATATCTTACAATTTTCATCACTATTTTGACAGGGTAAGATTTTTAATAACAAAATGTATATTTAAGATACATACTAATATAAAAACTAATGATGAACCAATCATTTAATATATTTTTTAATATAGATTGTGATGTTCACTATCATCTTACAAAGATTCAAATTAATTCAACTTGTGTGTGCAGAAACAAAAATGAGAAGTAATTTGAACCAAACAACATAGTTTAGAAGCTAAATTAACTAAAATACAATTTAAGAGGTTATATGAAATTTATATTACTTGAGGGAAGTAATTTGAATTTTTCTATGTAAAACTGGTTTTACCTAAAAATCCACACTCGGTGTCCGACATCGATGAGATACCTCAGAGTTGGCGCCATAAACGTTGGGGAATCAACGCGTGACAAGTTCAGACTGAAACCAAGTGCCGGCTCAATTAGTAGCCTCATTATGGTGAGAAAGTATTAGATCTAAATTAATGATAAAATAAATTTCATAATTTCAAGTTTTTTCACGAGATGAATCTATTAAACCTAAATAGATTATGATTATACAATGTGATGCTATAATAAATATGTGCTAATTAAAAATTAATTAAGCTCGTTGAATTCGTCTCTGAAACAAACTAATATTTATGTAATTATCCCTGCTAAATAGCTTTGTAACCAAAATAGACACGTACTAAATGCATGGGTCCCGCGATTTTCAATCCAAAAAAATTCAAAAGTCTCTCCTCCCCACGCTCACCAAAACTCATCCAATTTTGCTAGTAATTATTTTCCACCAATTCAACTCATGTTTATTAATAAAAAATGTTACATCAAAAGTTAAATTTTCAAACAAAAAGCTAAACAAATATCTTTCATAAAAAGTTGAACAAATATGTTTTAGAAAGAGTTACATCAACATTTCTTTCAAAAAAATGTTGAATCTAATATTTTTCGAAACGGTTACACCAACAGTTTTATTGAAATGTTTGTCAACATTTTCTGAAAATATTTCAAAAAAAACCGACATTTTTTTATTACTTTCTTCTGCCTCTGCACCGGCAGTCGGCACACCGGCGCGCGGCGGCGGCCATGGCGCGCGGAGGTCCGGCGGCGGTCGCGGCTGCGGAGCTCGCTGATCGCCGGCCGGGCTCGGGAGGGCGCAGGCACGCGCAGGGGCTGGCACGCGGCCATGGGTGCGCGGGAGCCCGGCGGCGGCCGCGGGCCCGACCCCAGGAATCCAAAATTGTCCCAGCTGGCAGCGGAACTCTCCCTTGGTGGAGTCCAAGCTTGGCCACCGAGTATCGTCCTCCCGGTCGCCGTCCCTGCGCCCCCGCGCCAGCCCCTCCCCTGGGCGGAGCTACCTCGCCCCGTCCGGCGGTGAAGCCCCAAAGGAGCCCAAAATCGCCCTGGCTATGACAGGAGCTATCCCTACTAGTACTAGGCTCGCTCGCTCGAAGCCACACCTCCGCACCAAGGCCCCCGCTGGATCCGACCTCGTCGTGCCGGTCGTGCATTTGCGACCTCGGCAGCCTGCTCCACGCCAGCAGCCGCTCGCACACGTCAAGCAACCACTGCACGCTTCGCGGTGCTACACTGCGCTACCCAATGCTTGCCCGTGCACCAAGCTGCCCACGCCAGGCTGCCAACATTCCTGGATGCTTCCAACCACACCCAGATCGATCGAGGCTCGAGAGGAACGGGACACAGAGACAGGATCTCCCGCCCGCCCGCGAGGCCGTGGCGGAGTTGCTCGTGCCCGGCAGTGAGGCTGCGGCGGAGCGCTCACGCTCGCCCGCGACGGAGAGAGAAAAAAGAGAGAGAGGTCGAACTTAGAAGGCAGCTGGACCTGACATGTGAGTCCAGGTCCGCGTCAGCATACTAATTTGGTTTTGGACTGAACTGATTAATAATAAGTTCAGAAATCTAGATGTGTATTTTAGAAGTTTGGGGATCCAAATGACATCCGTGTCAAGTTGCCGACCATGAATTTATCTCTATATGTAAACATCTAAAACTGATAAAATCTTATGCAAGAAATATTATACGACGCTTGAGAAACCAGCACAACCGTGTATATTTACTTTGAAGTGCATGCAAATTGGAATACCAACCAATTAAATCCATGTTAATCTCGTGATTTAATTTATACTGGATAATGGTATTTTTAACATATTAGTAAACACAATAGAGTAAACATGGCACCTTGGTTTTTTTATGCTCCAGGTTAATTAACTTCTGAGTGTTCAAATTAAAGAATCAATCAAGCACTGTGGAGGTTGGCACTTACAGGCACGCTGACCAATTTCCGATATGGGCATGCACAGCCCGCTGCACCTCGAGCTGATTGAGGTATGTGGTGACGTAGTGTTCGCTGCACGGGTCGTAGCCGGGTACCTGACACACAGAAAAAATCGTAACACTCATCAGTGCGTGTGACTGATAGCCACTACTGTAGTATTACTGTAGCAAATCACTAATTAATTATGCTTGTTGGATTCGTCGCGTAAAGTTGCACTCATCTGTAAAAAAGTTTTGCAAATAAACTTCATTTGGTACTCCATGCATGAATGATTTCTTTTCCATGAAATTTTTTTCAGTCCAACCAAACACAGGCAAAGGAAGGACATCGAGATGAGAGGTGGGACCCGCCCGACGTGGAAAGGCACGCTTCATCAAGCCAGTGCGTGAATGGCTGCATGCAAATGCTCCCTGCATGGCCGCATGCAACGTTTCCTTCCCACTTGCCTCCCGCGAAACGGCACGTCTTACAGAACCGTAGAAATAAAAAACGGGAGTACTGTACGCTGTATAAACGAGAAGGGAGGGCGTAATGTTGTGCTGACAAAGGAAAATTTGAAAACTAGTGAAAAAGTGAAATGTCAAACTAGTGAAATGTCAATCATAAGAACAAAGATAGTATTCAATTGGCTATTTTAACCTAGAAGTGGAAACTGAGTGACAAGAAAAAACAATGTAGTATATTTTAAACAAAACACATTAAAAAACGATTTAGGAAGCAAACCAAGGAATTCAGTTGGCACTCACAAAAATGCCACGGAGGTTGATGATGGGCGGTGTCTGGACGGGGAGGTGGTTGTTCCTGAGAGTGATGACCGTGGCGACCTGCGGGACGTAGTGGCCGCCGTAGCTCTCGCCGGCGACGAAGAAGTCACGGCCCTTGTACTGAGGGAACCTCTCGAGCCAGTTGAGCAGGAAGGTGTAGGTGTCCTCAGCGGTCCTCCCGTCGTGGACGGTTTTGAAGTCGTCGGGGTCCCTCGAGGACGGAGAATCCGACGCCCGCTGGCGACTCCAGAAAAATGACATTTGCCACTGTCCCAGAAAGACCCGGTTAGTTCGTCAACACACAGATGATCACAAGATATTGATCCGGAAGGTTACTCACATTTGTTCTATCCATAGTCGTTCCGGGTGAGCTTCTTGCCGTCGGGCTTGACGTGGAACGGCCCGATCTCCATAAAGGCCCCAAAACCTAAGGACGAGCACCCCGGTCCTGCAAATCCAGAAACAACCGACGGTGAGAGATGAAACACACGCCCGTTCTACACACGTCGCTGGAAGATTATTTACCTCCGTTTAGCCACAGCACGAGCGGCTTAGATGCCGCGTCCTCGGTGGCCTCTACGAAGTAGTAGAACAGGTCGCGGCCGTACGGCTCGTTCACCGTCACGTACCCGGCGTACTGCTGGAAGTGGACGAGTGGCGGCTGCCCGGGAAGCTCCGCGATCCGGTCGGCCTCCTTGCTTCCGCTCGGCGGCCGGTTCTCGCCGCGCTCGGGCTGGGAGCCGATCTTGGACGCCATGAACTTCTTCAGCCGAGCCTCCTGGGACGCTTCTGCGGCGCGGGGTGTGCAGCACACAAGGATGGCGAGCGAGAGGAGGAGGACGGTGGTGGCGCTCGTCATCTTTGGCGTTGAGGGGAGGAGATGCTGTGGCAGCCGGCGAGGAGTCTGGAGAAGAGTGGCAGCTGCTTTTATAGATGCAAAGAGATGATGCTCCTCACTGTTCGCGTGCCATGCAAGTCGCCTCGGCCTCGCGCACTCATCCAACCCCTTCTCGTTTCCTTGTCTTCTTTGGGTTGGTCGATCGTGCCTAGCGCGCGGCAGAGAAAGCAGAAAAATCATCGAGCGAGGCAGTGAAGGACATGGACAGGGAAAAGGGTCACCGTCCTGCGCGCACTGTACCCGGAACACCGGATCGTTCGCGCGCCGGCCGTGCCCGTGCTTGCCAACGGATCAGGCGCTCGAGAGCGCGCCACGGGACACGCCCCGACGAGCCCAGCCAATTCACGCGTGTGTTGCGAGTTGCGACCCGCCGTGTCCCGATCGAGAGAGCTCGCAACCAAAGCGGGCGGGCCAGGCGAGCGAACGAAACGAAGACGTGCAGGCAACGACCAGCCCAAAGCGGCCGGTGCTTTTTACGTACTAGCCGTGTCCGGTGCGGTCTGTGATCCGAAAAGAAAAGGCCTGGTGTTGTCGTGAGTCGTGACCCCCTCGGCGCGCACCCACGCCGGGGGTCTCCGGTGGATGGCGACTGGCCGTGCGCCCCACCCGCGCGTGCACGGCGCCCGGGGTTTGCCGCCGGTCTCGTATCAGAATCCATAGCTGGGCTCCTGCGCGTCGCGACCGGTCAGTGGGCAAACGATGACATATCACGGAAGCAAAAGAAAAGGGTGATGGGAAGTTGACTTGCTTTTAGCTCTCTCTCTCCTTTCCCGGACCAAAAGAAATGGAAAAGAAGAGCCACTTGCATGGAAGCAAAGAAGACGAGAGGAGGGCTGCCCCTGCCAGCTGCAACTGCCCGGCAATATTAGTATGGCTGTGTGATATGACAAATATTTTTCATAAGATTGATGTATATTTTTTTAAGAAAAGGGTATATGTATTAGTGATGTATATGAATTCCAAAAAATATTTGGATGCATCTTTCAACCGAAAACACATGGCTCTATCACTCACTCAAGCCACCACTCTCACACCCACTCACCACACGATGCATAGGTATGACATGACATTTTAATCAGTAGCTTAAGTGCACGTTGGAACGCTCTGGACGAGTGATTTCTAACAACGCCTGGCATGGGCGAATCCAGCCGAAATGACCACCGGGGTCAACTTAAAAAATATCGGGTCAAACCTAGTTATATTAATAAATTACATAAAGTTGTCTGGCTCAGCTAACCCCGATAATATGGGCTAGATCCGCCCCTTAGCCTGGCTTTTGTGGGTGAAACTAGTTTTTGCATGATTCTTCACGATACCATTTTTAAGGAATATAAACACATGTTTCATGGACAGGTTTAAATTACGATCTATACATTTGTAAAAAATTTAAAAAATTTGTGCAGCACAAATAATCAGGATAAACATGTGGTTCAGGTGATCTGTTAGGGCTAAGAAATTATGGACTAAACAACATGCAACTTTGCTAAATAGTATAGAATTTTAGGCTAAATATCTTGCAGACATGGTACACTTTTTGGTGACAATTGGGCGATATGGCCAATACATCAGGCTACAGAGTGTTGTATCTTAAAATGCCATCTTCCTAGCATGTACTCCTACATGGTTGGGCGATGGCGAGACTGATGCTTTGATGATGTATTTGTGATGGAAGATTTGAAAAGAACGGGGAATAGGAGAACCTTCCAAAATGAAGAGAACTAATCGGTTTTGGGACCTCACACGACGTGGGAACACTGTATATGATTGATATGATTCTGTATATGAATGCAAAAAAATAATGAATTAGTTTTATTTTTCCTAAAAAATTCTTTTCACTTCTCTCTCTCTGCTCTCCCTTCGAAAACCTTTTTTTTTTTGCGGGTAGCAGCAATCAACGAAAACTGAAAGCGTGATTACAATCGTTAAAGAAACCATCTGTGTGGTTAGGTGCATGACTCGATAATTTGTGTGGTTGCAAGTGGAGCTTGTCATCCCATCTTGCATCGTTCCGTCTTGGCTCGCGAGTCAAGGTGGAGTTGAGAAGATAAAGTCGGCCCGGATGGTGGAGATGAAAAGGACGAGTGGGTGCAAGTAAATCGTGAAAGGAAGGAAACCATTCGAGCACCACCTACGTACGTAGTTCCGGATGGGCTTTGAACCATCCTGTCGGGGCAACCAATCACCCTGCGCATGCTCTACCACGACAGCCACCCGCGGGAACTCAAAAGCACGGTGGATACGACCGTGACAAAGTGATGGGGATAGCCTTTGCTCCTGCTGCGACCGGACGATGCCCTCGACAGGAGAGGAGGGCTTTGCTGCCCCGGTTTGACAGCACCTAGCAAATCGCGCCGGCCGCTCATGCACCGACCGTCAAAACAACCACGAGCTTTTGGGCTCTTTTGTTTGCCCGTTGGTGCTACGACACGTACACGTACAGGACACCGTCTACCATCTGGCATATTCGGTTTTGGTGAGTGGCGATTTTTCATCAAAAAATTCCAACGAAAAATGAATGAGTTAGCTAATGTCATCTTGCATCATTATTCAAAATTTGATATGCAAAAAAATTTTGTGCAAGATACAACGAAAAGGTAAAATCTGCACATGAACAATTGCATGATGATGGAAGATGATATGAGCTATTCTTTTTTTTTTTTGAAATTTTTCAATGAAAGATCGTGACTCATGCTTAGATGGGTTTCTGAAAACCCGAGTTCGTGGTTGCTTTGTAATTCTTCAAAGAAAAAACATTTTAAATCATCAAAATTGAAAAAGTCACCACAGGCGTCTCGCTGTCGACGTTTTCTACCACTGAAAGCACAAACGTCATTAAGAGTCTGTTCGTTTGGCTGGTGGCTGGTGCTGATTTGTTGTGAGAGAAAAGTATTGTTGGCTGGTTGCTGGTCTGATTTGTTCTGAGAAAAAAAGTACTGCTCGCTGGTGGCTAATAAGCCAAACGAATAGGGAAATTCTGAGAAATTCGAACCTAGGACTTGCTATCGAGGCTCTTGTAACCACTAGGCTATAGGCCCTTTCGCATCTACGAACTTCGGCTATCGGGAGACTAATCTAACGAACCTAAGTCTCTCATGATTAAACAACATCGTACTACAGTAAATAATCTCTAATGAAGAATTAATTGGATTTAATGTATTCTTCTCGCGATTTTCTGTCCATCCGTACATTTAGTTTTGTAGTCAATTTACATATTCCTAATAGACTTTAAAAATGAGTTCAAAACTTCTTCCCAAATGTTTTTTCCAAGTAAACGGGACTATTAATCTCATGATGCTTTGATGATGTATGATGGAACATTTGACAAGCATGGGAGTAGCAGAACCTTCCAAAATGGACTCGGAACCTCACATTTGACATGACGTGGGGACACTAACTGTAGCGTTAGTTGATTTTTTTTTTTTGAGACACCTAGTTGATTTTGAGTTGCTTTCATCTCTTTGTAGCATCCACAGTCCAAAGTCTTTTCCTTCCCTTTTCCTTGTCTTTGGGTTGGTCGTGCCTAGCGCGCGGCAGATAAAGCAGAAAAAATCATCGAGAGAGGCAGTGAAGCACATGGACAGAAAAAAGGGTCACCGTCCTGCGCGCACTGTATCCGAACGAACTAGAGGAACCACCGTGCCAGATCCAACCAACGCACCGGCTCGTTCGCGCGCCGGGCCGCCGGCCGTGCCCCATGCTTTTCGGGCTTCACCATCGTGTAAGAAAAGATTTTTGATTGCACAAGGTTATCGCGACGGCTAAAAAACGAGAATTTTGTCATATTCGATTCTGAATCCCCACCAGGATTGAAATGTTTAGCATTAATTTATTATACTTTTCTTCATTAAAAATTATGAAAAATAAAACAAAGGGATTAATATGATCTTGTATATGAATGCAAAAATTAATGAATTAATTTTATTTTTTCTCAAAAAAATGAACTAATTTTATTTTTTCCTTCGAAAAATTTCTTTTCACCTTTTTCTCTCCCTTTGAGATTTTTTTTTAGAATTACACAGTGCAACGCAGACGCTCACAACACGCACGCACACTCATCCTATGAATACAAGTACGCAAACCCTACCCTATGAGAGGACCTTCGAAGGACTGAGCACCTGGTAGATCTGGAGATTCCCGAAGTCACCATTGGCGCCTCGTTATCGACGGGGACGTTGCTTACCATTTAACGCATAACGTCGGTAAATTCTGGAAAATCCAGGAAAAGGTGCAAGCACCAGGATTTGAACCCTTGTGGGTAACGTCTCACTGGACCGTCCTACCATGGGACTACAAGCCCATTTGCAGAACTTTTTTTTGCGGGTAGCAGCAATCAACGAAAACTGAAAGCGTGATCACAATCGTTAAAGAAACCCAACTATATACTATGTTTGGATTTATTTAAACCAACCATGTACTTGGCTCACCCGAGGTCTCGAGTCCTCAACGGTCACGCTGTCACGATGCAAAATTCTTGGACTCACTTTTGCGGCTGCGACAAGCGTAGTACTGGTACGAGCAGGGGGGCGGACCACGAATCCGCGCAATCATGCCCGCACGAAAAGCCCTGCCACGCAGGCACGGACGGTCCACGCCCGATCCGGGCGCCACAAGGAAAGGGCCAAAGGACCACATCGTTTGCGGCAGACAAGACAACGCGCGCGGTTGCGCCAGCGGCATGCAACCAGCCAGCAGCAAGAAAATCCAAGCGGCACTGCGGCAGATAGCGACGCGCCGACGACGCCTGCGCTTGCATCTCCCCTCCTCAGTCCTCACCGGCATCAATCTGATAGTTTTAGTCGGGATTATTCACATGCTTCTTGCTAGTCGCCGATCATTGCCTGTGAGACGTGCGCGGGGCATCTCCCCTTGACAGATCGTCATTTCGTCGGATGGCACTTTCGCCCGGCTCGGTCGTCGTAGCTGTCCCGAGTTCACGCCCGCTGGCTGTCCTGAATGGGAAGATAAAGATGGCTTTGGAGAGCACAATCCATATATATAGGCAAAACAAAAAGGGTAAAATTCCGAACTACAAGAGCTAGATTATGAGCTGCAACATTGGCTTCTTAGTGGAGATATCCGAGAAATGTTGGCTTTTTGTTTACTAATTTGTTGTCTCGATATTTTTCGTGAATCAACTTTTATATGTTAGGACTGTGCACGCGTACATGCACACCCTTGCAAGCATAAGAGGTTGGTGTACGATGCCGCAGTTATCCTCTTCGCCGCTCCGGTGTCCGGCTCCGGCGCCACGCCTCCTTGGCGATCGTTGCGGGCGGATGCTTCATGCTTGGAGTAGCTTTATTTCCAGCAGTTCGTTCATGGCCCTCCACGAATCGATCACATCCCCTTCAGTATGCAGACTGCGGATGCCACTTAGTCCAGCGCAGTTTAGGATCATAGTCTCGTCTCGGCGAACCTGTGTATCCAGCATCCTTATGAATAGATGAACATGTTTTTATGCTAAGTTATATATATGAGTCATGTGGAATCATACGAAATGTTGCTTCGACCTTCATATCATATTTTGTTTCATCAATAAGCATGCAAAGCATACAAATTTCCTATCATGTATCTTCTATCTCTCGCGTGTGTTTGTCGTGTATGGGAAAGGTGAAAGAGCTATTAGATGTAAAATATACATGAGAGAAAAAGTATATAAATCGGTTAGCACAATTTAAAAATAATATAAAATTGCTGATGTAAAGTTCTCTTCAGTACTGTACCGTGCGTGATAAGTAACTACCACCTATATTTGAGATTAAGCACTTCATCCAGCAAAAAGGATGGGGAATACATTAATAAGTATAATATAATTGGGTAATAAGGGCAGTGTACTAATTTCTTTCACTAGATATGAATGATGCATCTATCAAGCAGCCATATGAAGTTTTTCTGGATTGCTATATGGGACCACCTCATTGGCGTCTACAAGCAGCGCGCCATGCTGCTGCTCACCGGCGTGAGCGTCCCCCTCGCCTTCGTCTGGTTCTACACCGGCCGGATCCTCCTCCTGTTCGGCCAGGACGCCGAAATCGCCGCGGAGGCCGGCACCCTCGCGCGGTGGATGATCCCGGCGCTCTTCGCCTACGGTTCGCTGCAGTGCCACGTCCGGTTCCTTTGCTAGAAACCATCAAAGCACACCGAAAAGGAATACCTGAAGGCAATGCTGACTTCACAAGCCACCTTGCCCACCTCATTTTCCTTCCAACATCTCAAAAAGGGGGAAGTCTTGAATTTGGTGAAAACATGTAAAGTCTATAAAGCAGCCTACGCATTAATCTGACGATGAAGTTCTACAATTCTCAGTGAAAAGTAACTTCCATCCAGGGCATAAAGCTGAAATGGAACTGACCTCGGGAAGAAAAGGCACTTCTCCCATATTCACCAGCCAACTTTATTAGTGTTTATGTTCTCCAAAGATTCTCTAATGTTATAAGCTTTCATATAAGCCACTGGAAAAGCCAGTACATGTCATTTCTATGTACTCCCTCCATTCCTTTTGGCATTTCTATGCTTATAACTTTTGTTATACACATAGATATATATTATATTAGATATAAACATGTGAACCTAATACAGAATGCTAAAACAACCTACAATTTGAAACGGAGGAAGTAACTCATAAGACTGAAATAAAAATATATCATACGCAAAACTAGGTTGAAATTAACTTGGTCTGAAATTTAAGCAAGGTCCACAGTTCACATGGTCAGATAGCTTCCCCTTTATAAAGTCTAGGGCCAGCTCACCTGGAACCCAAAAGTTTTCTTGAGGAAGAGGGAAGAATCCCAGGACTCAATGCTGCCGATCAAAAAGATACAGCACAGTGCTGATCTTTCTAAAGGCGGCAAGTAACTGAGGACTAGGCAAGTAGGCATACATAGAGAATTCAGTACAGATGACCAAAACCCAAGCAGGTCTCGCTATACCAATTGAAAAGCTATACTAGTCATACAGCCTAATATGCAGCAATTGAATCACAGAGAAGGCACACCATTCAATGAATCCTTTGAAGGGCTAGAGCCAACAAAAACAAGAGGGGTTTTTTTAAGACATGCATAGCACGTTTTTCATTAAGAAGACGAGAGAGTTTGGTACAAATTTTAACAAAACAAGAACAACAACGACGACAAAAAAAAACAAGAGGGTAGTGAGCGGCCAACAAAAGTAGCATCTATTTTCACACACAGATATACAAACTTGCACTGGTACATCAATAACCAACTGGTTGCATTGGTACATCAATGACCATCTGGCAGCTGCCTGGGATATGGCAACAAGCACCATGCACTTGCTTGATTGTGTGATTGAGGCTCAACCACAGCAAGATATACAATTCTCGGCTATACATTTCATTTTTCTATGCACACATTTTAAGAGGAGATTTTCATGCTTCAAGAAGGAAATTTTCTTTACACATCAAGGCATGTATCTTATACTGCAAATGGTGTGATCAAGGTGCAGACTAGAGACTTCAACATTTGTACAATACAACTGTTTCATAAGTATATACAGAAGCAACCTAATTTAACAATGATGTGACTTTTGTGAACTGAATGGATTTACAATGTGATACCTTCTGTCTGTTAGATTAAAGAGTGAACAGCTACTGGCATAAAAAAACATTTAGCAACTGATGATAAAAATCAGGATGATGAATGCTATAAACACTATCTAGTCAAATAGACTACTACACAGCAGGCTGACAGACACTTGATCACAACAGATGTGGACCACATTATTTGATTTGAATTAAATGTGATTACCAAAATATAAATCAACCTTAAAAGATATTTATGAGGATGTGCTCAATGAAGTCCAGTTTGAATCTTTCCTTAAAAGATAACTACATGATAAAATGTAGGGGGAAATCACTGTTGTAATACGACGAGAATAGTACACTTTTTTTTTCAAGGATGACATAGCTCATTACACTCGCCAGTTTTGTGTCTATACCGCATAACTAATGTCAAAATTTTGGATAACGTGGATGAACAGTTGAGCAATATTTGAAGAATATTTGCTTAGATTTCCTTTCCCTAAGACAAAACCATACCGATCAGCCTCCCATCTTTTACCTGTATACAAGTAGAAAAAGCTGATACGAAAGCTTTCTGTCCATTGGTGTTGCATGCTCACTACTAACTCACCTTTTTTAAAGCATGAAACTAACCACAGCGGTAGAGATTACAGCCATAAAATTTTCCAAATATTTTAATCAAACGGATCTTGGCCCCAGATAATCAACTAACTGCTCCTTCAATCAACAGTGTCCTACCCTCTGAGCAATAGGTTAGCTAACAGTGGCATGAGCCTACTTTGATGTAGCAGGCAATGTTTGTGGCAATTCAACAAGCATGTGTACAGGCATAAAATACATCTGCACGGAAATTATGCAGATGATAATGCCTAAGAAAAGCTGCATAGAAAGGGGGTTAAAGCAGGTGTTAGTACAAAACAATAACTAACAAGAACCCAGAAGTAGATTTATAACAAAAGCACCTGAATTGTGGCTTTCACACTGAAAAGATATATAGATAAAACCATTGTCAATAACATGGCCATTGAAGTCGAATACACCTGTCAAAACGGAGTACCATGACACAACCTTTCAGCATCAGGTGCAGACAAAACGATGCATAAACTTTAAATGGACAAACAACTTTTACCAAGCAACCTATTAATAAGATCAAATGACTTCAAGGCAAGCTTCGACAAAATCAAATGTTCCAAACCAACTCACAAAGTTCAGAGAAAGCAATTTTCAATAAAGCAAAATTCCTGTCTCAACGACTATGAATTGCTACCTAAATCCTCCTTTTCTGACACAGGACATACTGATAGTTCCATTTACACTAGAAACCTGCGCGGGAGGCAATATGGTGGAGCTATCTACTTGTGGTCCATTTGTAGAAGTTTCCATTAATATTTATTATATCATGAAAATATTGATAAGCTTATAGATTGCGCAAGAGCTGATGCCCTTAGGTATTCAATAAGCTCTTGCTTAACCTAATATAAGCTGAGGTTACATTTGCTTCCAGATTGTACAAGAGCTTTGAAGCATTCATAGACAAGCTCTTGCTCAAAGTGGGATTTGGTCATATGTACAGCAAAAGATCAGCCATGTTTTCACCAAAAGAGTAACCATAGTCAAAAGATTGGCCATGTAGTTAAGACATCCTTTGGTTTTGCAGGGAGGGGGGTTCGGTTCTACTGGGAAGAGGTGTTGTGTAGGAACTTCGAGCGCTTTGCCGGGGGAAGAAATAGACAGAGAAGAAAGGGCATTTGTTTTTCACAACGTTTCGAGCTGAAAGACGAGGCGCCGATGCCCGCTGGGTCCTGCTGGCCTTTTCTAGAAGACGCCAGGATTAAAAAAACCCCAATGTCTGAATTCTATATGACCGTTCGATCCAATTGGAACCCGATCTGACGGTTGGGAGTAGCCAGCGACGTGGCCCAATCTGGTGCCCGAGCTTGAACTCTAAATTCGATCTATAGAGATGCCTTCCTAGGCATAGTATGCAATGAAAGAACCAGAGCAGTCAGTAAGACATTGTTTCAACCAATGCCAACACAGCGAATTGACATAGCCACAGAGGGAGAAATAGACAGTTAACAGTTTAACTTTACAACATTAGGAACAAACATTAAGTTCAAACTTTTTAGCTGCACTGGTAAAGAGGGTGATTTTGCAGTTGATGTGCTTGTATCAAAGCAGCAGAGGCAACACAATCATAAAAATCATGTATTTTGGTTTGGAAATAATATTAAGGCTATATATTCTGCTACCCTTATCCTATTGTTGTTTGCAATAAAGACATAATAATACTGTGTTTGCAATCTAGATGACAAAAGGCAGCTAACAAAATACGAAAACATTATTTAAAAGGGGTTCAACCAAAAAAATTATCATAATCCACTGCAATGGAAAACAGATCCAAAGTGACCTCACCTTAACTATATTGTCTGAATACTTCATCAACCATGATACCAGCAGACCGGTGGACCCTAAATTGAACACAACAATCCATGTTGTGATAGAATAGCCATTAAATAGGCGCTGCCACCAGGGACCCAACTCAAATCCAGCTTTGAAGTCACCATAAATTAGCCATCCCATGTTGAATATAACTCCAAACCTGACAGCACATAGGATGAATATTTAGTAGTGTTTCACATGCTGTTCAAGAACACTGGGGATATTACAAGAAGTACGCACAGTTGCACAGTGGGTTCTTGGTATTTGGAATTACGAAGTACAGACAGTGGACAAGTGTAAGATATAGATACCTACGTATATAATTGTACATTTTGCCAGTACAAACTATCATTGTTCTTCTTCATCAAGTACTCTGTGTAGACACCAGCTAGTGCTGAAAGACAAGCAGAAAGTATCCCAAGCATGTAACCCTGCAATGGTGCTGAGAAAAGCGAATCACATGGTGCATCTCCACATCCTTTCACCTGAAAGAGACAGTAAATTTAAACTCAGTACAAGTTTATTAACTTTTTTCTCGAATGACGCAGGAGAATCTTCATTATATTAAGAAGAAAGAAATGGGAATAGATCCCAGACAGTACAACCCACAGCACAACACACACACTAACACAGCCCCGCACCTACACACTAAACACCTAACTAAAACTCAAGCGAAAACTCAACTACAACTAGGCTACATAGCCTAGTTAATCCATGTGTTGTTTAGTTCATGAAAACAGCATATAACGCCGACAAAATCATTTAGTGCTGCTAGTTTATTGATTTCATATAAAAATAGATTTCCTCAGTTAACTAACTAGATAGCTTAATAAACTTCCCAAAGCTCTCAGTTTATTTAGCAATTATGTGATAAGTCATGACATTGGCACGATTCTGAATTTAGATCACAGCACATACAAAAGAAAATTAAGCCTTGGAGCATATATATTGTGTATCAATTAAAATCAACGAAAAAATGATAGCTAAATGGCTATGTGCTCACTTTTTACCAACAATGTACATGAGCACATATTTCATTTAGAGGAAAGGTTTAGAAGCAGCCACACCATCACATCAAGGAAAACTTGCGTGGTTGATTAACTCATCAGTCATCACAGGGAAATACTACTTAACGAATTTAAGTAGGGTCATCGTCAAACACATTTTAAGTAAAGCAAGAACTCTGGTGAAAAGACAGAGATATTCGCAATATTAACAGACCTGGCTAGTAGTTGTACCAACTGCTAGCAAAACAATTGCCATCCATTGCAGATTTGACAACTTCCTTTTGAGAACAAGCCTATTAGATTTATAGAGAGAAAAGAAACAATAGCATTACTCAATTAAGGGAAGAAGGAATAGCACTAATAACACAGAAGACATTTTGGTGATGTAGATTCTACGTATTGTTGGCAACAAATCAAATGTCTAAAATGAGTTAGCGAAATAAACATAACCTTTGTGGAAATAGGATTAAGCACAACTCTGGAAGCTAAACAACAAAGTGCCCAAACATCATGTGAAGAATATCACTATGAGATATAAAGTTATAAACCAAGAAAATAGGTTTAAGCATTTTGAACCACTGCATAGACAGTGTACCAAACAGAGAGCGCTTTTATCATTTATTGCCTGAAAATGCTGAACATTAAGATAGATGTTCGGGAAGATTGGATCATGGGAAGGACTACCCACATATTATGTCAGAATTTTCATGTTTAAGATCAAAGTTAAACAACAGAGCAGTGAAAGTCAATAAACTGTCACAATCATCACATGTTTACTAAATAAATGTTGTTTAAATTACAGGATGGGCTAAGATGATAATTAGCAATACGAGTGTCAAGTGAACTAACTGATTAAAGATAGAACAGAAACAAAATAAAATTCCCTGCTACTTCAATTATTCTGAACTATCTGACTATTTTCAAAGTCACAATGCACATCAAATCTCTGCTTCATTAAGATGAAGCAAAATTCTCAACCAAACTGCTTTGAAGATTAGATCCAGAACCCACTAGGAAATAAAACATGGATCCTATTGTGCAAATGGTGTTAAGAAGCATAAACGAATGAACATTTTAGTGAAGAGACAAGCTGCACACCTAAACAAAATTCCGGTTGTGACAATTTTCAAGTTTCCCAATATCTGATAGGTAGATGGATCAACATAGGTCAAGGTTGCAAACTGGACGTTGTTGTGGATGAGATATATTACTGAAGGAACAAGATATAGTCGGACACTCCTCCACTCATTTGTCATCCTTGGTGGCAATGAAGACTGACATTCCTTCCAAAGGAAGAAACTTGATACAAACAACTGTGTTGAGGACAGGGTAATGTTAGCACAGAGATTCAATTTCAAAACATTGTCAAGTACATGTTTACACCATTTATAGTTGACAGGTATAAGGGTACCAAAAACCTTAAGTACAACAGCTTATAAAAATGAAGAGAATTGCAGCTTTGTACCTTGAAGAGTTCTGCTAGGAAGGGAATGGTTGCATAGTCATACTTATATTTGCCATTGCTCTGGGAGAGAGTAGTCAATATACCCTGCACACAGTCAGGAAAAGGGTAATGTTCTAATGTTAACACAGGAGAATGACGAATTAAGAAAAACCAAGTCAAACAACACATGTGCAACATTCCAGGGCTATTTAACTATGACTTAAACTCTGCCTTGCATCCTCAGACCAAAGATTGTTCAATGACCATGATTATTCACTTCATGTGAAAATTTACACTCACGAACTCACAGCCAGATCATTTTCCATTCCATAACTCCATCAAATGGACCCCTGTACCTTACAGCAATACAACATAACAAATACCAAGCTTCCTGACAACCAATTTCGCTACGGACAGAATCTTTCTACCAATCCAGAAGTCTGCGGTTTTCTCCAATATGGTCATTGCGACAAGCACCCAACAATCAATAATAAAATTGCAGATAGAGGACACCTACGCCACCCATTCCACCGTGCACCTCGACAGGAAACCCCCGAAGCACACAGCAACCGAATCGTGCAACCAAACCCCAGCTGTCGACAGATCTGGGCCGCTTCCTTGATCGAATCGACCGAGAAACAGGGAAGACGAAACGAGGAAACAGAGAGGGTCTAGGGGATTGCCTGGGAGCTGGTGAGGACGGTGAGGAGCCCGCCCACCAAGTACCACTGCATCGTCGTCTCCTTCGACGCTGCCGCGCTGTCTGGGCTCTGTACGGAGACAAGATTGGAGGCGGGCGGCAGCCGGCGGGGCACCACCTACGTTACCCCGATACTCTCGCCAAGCGCCGTGTTGGTATCGCGATTACTCCTCAATACACCTTCGATACTCTTATCTGGGATCTTGGGAAGTTTCGGTGGCGGTGGCCAGGAGCATGAGAATCAGCGATGGGGAAGCTGGAGAGCGGGCGGAGCTGGAGGCCGGGCGGAGCTGGAGGCGCGGCGCGGTGGAGGACCTACCTCGCCGGCATCTGCGCCGCCGCCGCCGCGCGCCGCGAGGGAAAGAAGAAAGGGCGTGGGAGGGCCGAGGATCGATGGGAAGCGACGCTGCGGGGAGAGTTACATACAACCAAATGTTTTGGACAATCAAATCTCTGCTCCTAAAAAGTACGAAGTGGAGAAAAAAACCCGTTATTACTTTCTTCTGCCCCCCGTGCGTCCGCCCTCACTCCCCATCTTCCGGTCGACGCCTCCGCGCCCTCCCCCGGTCCCACCCGACGCTCCGCATCCCCTCCGCGCCCTCCCCCAATCGACCAATCCTATTTTCCCCTAGGGTTTCCACCCCCACGGTCCAATCCCAGTTCGGGTGCCGTCCTCCTCCTCTCCACGCGTCGCCGGCAATGCCGCCACCCGTCCCTCCTCCTCTCCTCTCCACGCGCCGCTGGCAACATCGCTGTCCGCCCCTCCTCTCCTCTCCACGTGATGTCGAGTTCCTACTCGGGTACCCCCATGGAGGTCAAGGTCGTTCGCTCCTCCGCCGCAGCTCGCGCACGCTGTTGAGATCCATGTCGGGGTCACCATGGTTATCGTCTAGGACCTCTCCTCCGGCGGTTCCCTTCTCTGCACTAGCACCGCCGCCACCTCCTCCGCGTCGCTCCCCCGCCTGATGGCGGCTCCTCCGGCCGTGCGCCTGCTCCGCCTGCAGGCCGTCGGCCGCCGCTGCATCTACACCGCCGGACTCCGCCTCCTGCTGCTAGGCACCGCCTTCCCCCTGAAGAAGCCCTCAAGCTCTGGGGTCCCCTACCTGGAGGCCGACTCTGAGCCCTCATCTCTCGGCCCCTGCTCGGAAATCCCCGTCTATGTGAAGCATGGCATCTACAGGTAGCAAATCTCGTAGATCCTCTCGTTTTCCATGTATCTCGCAAATTCTCACATAAATAAGATCTTATTCTCGTTTATCTCGTGGTGCTAGGTTTTGCTGACTGCTACTAAATCCACTGCCTCCAACCAGGAACCTGTTCGTGAAAGTTGATCCATTTCTTTGTGCCTATTTTTCTTCTTATGTGCAATGTACTATTTTTTGAATAGTGATAACCATACCAAAGTTTTTGGATCTGCGATCCTTTAGGTGATTATGTCGATTTTTCCTGCAATCCTTTAGTGGTGATGTCAATTTTTTCCTCTTTGTAGACAAATCCTCATTTATACAATTTTGGGGATGATTTGTGAATGTACTGCACTTAAACATTGCTATCGCTGCTTGCCATTCCCTTTTTTGGCAGTTCTCGTATAAACTAATGCATGTTGTCAGCTGTTAAAGAAACTCAGATTTAGGAAATAAATGACTGATGCTGAATTATTTGTCTCATGCATGCTAAATTGCTTACATACTAGGATTTGTCTGGTGTAGATTTACCATTCAGGACTCCAGACAGGAGGATGCTTGAATTGGCTCTTCAGATTCAAGGTAAAGCCCTTTATTTTTTTGGTTTATTTACCAATGTATATAGTGCTAGCGTTATTAGTTCACACACTACTGGTGTTGCTAGCATAATGCTCCTCTTCCGAAGATGGGAGCAGTAGAAGCTATGCTATGCTCTTGTGAAGTTAAAGTACTTCTGAATACAACATCTGGTGGAGTTTATTAATAGATGAACGAAGAGTTTCAGATTGTTGGAATTGTAGTAAATTGCTAATTGGGCTATGCTCTTGGAATTGCTTCAGTTAAGTTCCAATATCCATTGTACATATATGCCTTTCCAACTATTACAATTGGTAATGTACATACATATGCAATTTTGAATGACCAGATGCAGTTGTGTTGTGACTATTTTTGCCCTTGTTAGTGTGCAATTTTTGGGGGCGAGTATGTACATACTGACCAGTTGTTTTTTACCCAATTAATATAGCATGACATTTGACTATTTGAGAAACTTAAATCAATTGCTTGAGATAGTTTACTGCATATGTCATGCATGCTCATGTTGGTTTACAAAGAAGTAAAAAAGGCACCTGTTCATGTTGGCTTACAAAGAAACAAAAGGAACATGCTCATGTTGGCTTACAAAAAAAGTACAAGGCTCATTGACCTTGGTACCTCACCAGATGATAATTATGTATACTCAATGACAATATATTTTTCTGTTATCTATTGATCTATTTCATCTGCCAAACTTTTGTATGACACTAGAATCTTTCTGTTTGACAAAATATGTAATATGGCTTCAATTAGAATGTTCCCATTTTTATTGTTAGATTACTATATTTTATTGCTATTTGATCTATCTGAAGCAATTGAATTAGAATACAAAGAGATTGTTCAGCTATCAAGGAGTTCCTTTTATTATTAATTCACCGATAACTCTCTAGCCTAGACAACACTTGCAGAGGATCTGTTATGTGAAAAAAATGAGATATTTGTGAATTCCATGAAGTTCATTGCAGGTTGGAGTTCTATTCCAAAATACATCATATCCAAAATAATTCAGTCTATATATGATCTTCACACACTGGATGCAGCTGTGAAGTATAATTTACTATTTGCAGTTTGTATGGGATGAATAATGAGTGCATATACAAGGTACAAGAACTTTTGGGTTTTGTCTGACTCCTTCATGATTGTTTTATCAGTAATCACTATAGCTTAAATAAGGCTACTTTCTAAACTATATATATTTGAAAGACAAGGAAGTAACTAATTCTAGATAGAATAATAATTAAATTTGGCAGCATTGAAATATAAAAAATAGATTATATATCCCTTGCTCTAGAACAATAGGTCTTACAATTTACAAAGTACCTAAACTGTAAGGTTAAATTTCTATTTTGCCTTTTGGTACAAGATTTGCAGTTTATTGGAATAAGTCAAGTTTAATACATTACTTCCAATTAAATTACTTCTTGTTGATATTTTCATTAAAGATCTGTAGGTACTTTGCAAAATAATTGGTATTGTTATCAGACTTAGGCATTTTTTCTCATATATGATTTGATTGATTAAAATTTTACTTCCTTATAATGAGGAGTAATGAACACAGGCAAGGCATATATTTTGATTGATTAAAAATTCACATCCTTTGTAGGTCAGATATCACTTTGTGGCTTTCTTTTTCAGTTTTGTACAGTACGGCCAGAGATGCTTATAGGATGCTTAAATGGTTGAATATAGTACTTGTGTAATTTGATCCTGTAGTAGATGTCCTGTAGGGGAAATGTAGATGTAATATAGTACTTGATTATTTAGTTAGTGCAGATGGAAACCATTTCTACTCCAAATCAAGTGGGGTCTGCATTGGTGATGATTGCAGGTGTATTTCATTGCCTGATATAAATATGTTTACCTCTATACTGCAATTTGATTGATGATATCTTAACTTTGATGTTCTTTCCATCAGATCCTGACTTGTTTCTCTACTAAGCTATCACCAGCACTACAAGTAGGTTTTCAACATTTTGTTCCTATTTTGTTTTTGGACCTTTTTTTAGTGTACCCTGATTAGAAGGGGCAGGAAGGAATCATGGGTGTGGTCTACACATGACTGTTGCCAACCGTACTATGATTACTCATCGTTGAATTTAGTACTAATTGGAGCTTATCTCTTGTCGCTTGTTTATATCTTGGACACACAAATGGATAGATTTTGGTGTACGGAAACCATGAATATGTTGCCAGGTTGGTGTGTTGGCCATCTATGGTGAATTTTACGTGCAAGAAATAGATGTGTTGTTTGTACCCTTTGTACGAGATTGAAGAGGATGGGTCCCATTTCAAGCGCAAGAAATAGATGTGTACGAGAAAATCTCATTATGTATGTGTTAATCTCCTGTCAAGTTCCATTTATTATAATTATTCACTACTTAAGTGGATTAGCTTGGTGTAGGCCTTGCACTCTTGTTCATATGACATCTCTTTTGAAATAGTGAAATATAATGTGGTAGTTGGACCATTAATGTGTATTGGAATGATATTTGGATTTTTTTTGTGCATAAGAAATTATTATTGATTTGGGATGTATGAATATTTAAGACATGCTACAAATACATTTTGGTGTGGTTATATTTTTGTCATTTCCTCTCAAAAGGAATTTGTTTCGCCCGTAGCAAAGCACGGGCACGATCCTAGTCACTAAAAAGTTGTAGTAGACGTCTGAGCCATCAAGCGAAAAAGTTTTAACACCCAGACCATTCCATCCGCTATCCATCGAGCGAAAAAATTTTAGCGCCCATACCATTCCATCCGCTATCTGTGAGACTAGTGGAAGTGCACGTGCGACATGCACGTGATATAAAAAATAAATTAAAAATATAATAAAATTAAAATTAAAAATCTAGTAAATAATAGTTATATATTTATATAATTATATTTATGATACCAGATTAATTGTAGTTTTCATCCGCTTAGTAACAAACAAGTTACTTACACTCATAATAAAATGCACATGCATGCGACACGTTTGTGTCGCAAAGTAAAGTGCAAGTGCGGCATACACGTGTATAACAACACGTAAATAAGGTTTTATGTTTAGAAAATAATGAAATATGAATATATTCAATAACAAAATTATGCCAACCCTCGATGTTTAAAGAATAGTCTTCCACTCGTATCAATCTCATGTTGGCCCCGCCACACCCTCTTCCCTGCGTCTTCAGTGGCTATCACCACCGATATCGCCCCCTCCCCCCAACCCCTACCCCACCCTCTCCCCATACACCCTCAGTGTCAATGCCACGCTGATCTTACCCCGTATCAAAAACAAATGGTAAATATAAACTAATGATGTTTAAAATCAAAAAAAAATCTGAGATTGGTGTATAGAAAATTATAGAACACACAAGGCATAACAAGTATCAAAGAGAAAAGTTGAAGTCTAAACTTCCGGCTAAATCTCAGACAAAGCAACTTAAAATGCATGTGGAGCACAACACAAAAAAAAGTGCATGTGGAGCACAACGTGTCTAACAACACATAAATAAGAATTTATATTTATAAAATAAAGAAATATGGATATATTCAATGGCAAAATTATGTCTACCCTTAATGTTTAAATAACAATTTTACACTCGCATGAATCTCATGTTCGCCCCTGCTCCACCCTCTTCCCCGTGTCTCCGGTAACTATCACCGCCGAATCCGCCCACCTTCGCAACTCTACCTCTGAATCTGCCACCACTCCACCCCCTACCGAGCACGCTAATAATCTTTCGCGATATGGTTGCTCTAACCCTACACAACCCAACCGATGACCTTTTCTGCCTTGACCAGCGATACTGTTGTAACCTTGTCTCCCCGCTCATATGTCTAACCCTACACAACCCAACCGATGACCTCTTCTGCCTTGATAGCGGTACCGCCGTCACATTGTCTCCCCGCTCATTTGCCCATCACCGCAAGACCGGTCATCCACCTCTAAGTCTAGCATATTCCTAGGGAAACTCCCCCTCACGCAGATGTAATCTTGCTCTCGCTTGAAGAGCCAATTGGATATTCACCCTAAAAAGATACAAAACTCCTCTCTATTAAAAAATGCAATGCTACCAGGTTAACTGTAATTAGGCTCCGCTTAGTAATAAATGAGTTACTTACAACCATATAAAATGGACATGGGTGCGGTATGTACGTGTCTAACAACACATAGATAAGTTTTTATGTTTATAATAAAATGATAAATATGAATATATTCAATAACAAAATTATGTCTACCCTCAATGTTTAAAGAACAGTCTTCTACTCGCATCAATCTCGTATTTGCCCCCCACCCCATCCCCCCACAACCACCTCTCCCCCCCCACAGCCCCACCGCCGATGCCACGCTGATCTTACCCAATATCGACAAAATTATGCCTACCCTCGATGTTTAAAGAATAGTCTTCTACTCACATCAATTTCATGTTCGTCCCCGCCCCACCATCTTTCATGCGTCTTCGACGGCTATCGCCACCGAATCCGCCCCCCCTCCAACCCCACCCCCACCCCACACACCACAACCCCCGATGCCACACTGATCTTACCCAGAATCGACAAAATTATGATTACCATTGATGTTTAAAGAACAATCTTCTACTCGCATCAATATCATGTTCGTCCCCGCCCCATCCTCTTTCATGCATCTTCGGCGGCTAGTGCCGCCGAATCTACTCCCTCCCTCCAAACCCACCCTCACCCCCACTCCTCCCCCCCACACACCCCACTCCCGATGCCACACTGATCTTACCTAATATCAAAAAAATTATGCCTATCCTCGATGTTAAAAGAACAGTCTTCTACTCGCATCAATCTGAAGTTCGCACCCGCCCCACCCTCTTTCATGCGTCTTTGGCGGCTAGCCGCCGAAGACGCCCCTCCCCTCCAACCCCACCCCACCCCCGATGCCACACTGATCCTTACCCAGTATCGACTAAATCATGCCTACCCTTGATGTTTAAAGAACAGTCTTCTACTCGCATCATTCTCATGTTCGCCCCCGCCCCACTTTGTTCATGCGTCTTCAGCGGCTATCACCACGAAATCCACCCCGATGCCATGCTGATCTTACACAATACCAAAGGAAAATGCTAAATCTAAACTAAAGTTGTTTAAACACAAAAAACATAAGATTGGTGTATGAAAAACCATAGAACCCACAAGTCATAGAAAGTATCAAAGATAGAAGCCGAGGTCTAAATTTTCGGCTAAATCTCAAAAGCAAAGCAATTTAAAGTGCATGTACAGCACACACATGTCTAACAACAGATAAACAAGAATTTATGTTTATAAATCCGCCCACCTCTCCCCCTCCACGCTGATCTTATCCAGCATTTCTGCTCCGACCCAATTGTATGCACCTTGTCTTACTGCTCCTGCACCCACTACCACCCCTACCCTGAGCGCTGGTAACGATTACAAAGTGACATATTACAGACATTGTTTGGTTCCAAATGTGTATCTATACTATAAAGAGCTGAACCAAAACTACCCAAAATCAACTCAGCTCCGCTTCCTATGAAGTTTCATAGCCTTCCAAATGATTATGAGCAAACTTAGCGTCTTGAGTGCAGCCCCACATCTCATGCTTGCTGATACAACAATATCAAAAATATATATAAGGAAATATTGCAATGAAACTCCACTGAGCAGTTCTTAGAACTCCTAAATCTTCAACCAATCGATGCTTTGCTTTTCCCTAAGATGCATTGCAACTCATAATGTACCAGGCTTTACTTTTCCCCAAGACATGGGTTGCTACGGGCAACAAAATATTTATATTTTAAAATTTACAATAATAATATGAATAAAAACAAATATGAAAGTATCTAAATCCAATATCGTTCGAACAATTATTGTGCTCATAATAGATTAACCAAACAATTTCTAGTAAGAAAAAAGACTTGAAAAGGAAAGTAAATATTTTTTGCCAATAAGAATGTAAAACCATGATCCGTTGAATTACATATTCAAAGAATGGCAGTTACCATCAGGTGCATTAAGAAGCACTTTTTTACCATGGAACATATCATCAGTTGTGCCCCCGTCCTATTCTACTGCTCCTATTTTTGCTATACCATCTACGGTAAGTAAAACATCAGCTCTTCAGAAAAGTAATCCAAAATATATTAGCAATGGTATATTTGGGAATAGAAGCACTTCATTCCGGTGTTTCCTAAGAGAATATCCAGCTCATCAACCAGTCCAATCTGAATAAAAAGAAACATGCCTATCATATTTGCAAACCTAACAAAAAAAAGCAAAACCGCAATTAAGTTTTGGGTCTAACTAATGAGATGTCAGTAAATTCATATTTCAACTATACCCAAAAAGAAGGGAACAAGAAGAACAACTAACCTGCATGATAAAAAATCAGGCATAACTGAACTGTTTTAACCGTTTTCCAGAGTAGTTACACATCGTGTATCCCTTCCAAATTCTAACTTTCCTCACTAAGAGAGAGATTTAAAGAACAATTGATTAGCTCTGACATTCACTCACATAGAAGTTCTAGTGCCTTCATTTTTCAAGATTATTTTAAGATTGATTTCACTACCTTATCAACATCGAGCCTTAACAAATGTAGTAAAATGCCAATTCTTATCAAGGTTTCTTTAAATCTTCAGAAGTCATAAATATTAATGATAGTTTCTATGAAAAGTTACCTTTCCAATTAGCCATGAGTGCATAGAGGCATATAAGTGGTACCTCATCACCCCTCATATCAGACATGCACTCTCTTTTTTGAAACAAAAACTTTTTTTGAGGAATTTTTTGAAACAGAAACTATGACTTCACTTACACCCATTTTCCATATACAAAAGAAATTAGCAAACTAATCTTGAAATTCTATGGCCATAGCCGAAACAGCCTGCATTTAGAAATGGTACCTCGTGTTACTCTGACATCCTCAAGACTGGAGTTCCTAACAAATCTGGTCACATGCAAGTCATCACAGGTGATTGCTAACCAATAGCGTCCTCCTAGAACAAGGAAAACAAAATAAATCAGTTCTTTCTGTAAATAAGTGTTGTAAATAAGTACCTACAAGGAATTGGAAGGGGGTTGAGAGGAACCATACCATTTTTATACACCTACATGGTTACTTTTTTTTCTTTTCTACAACCTGTCCCTCCACGCCGGACAGCCTTCTCACGGCAGCTTGTTTGAGAATCTTATCAAAACTAACAACCAACTCCTTGTCACCGAGCCTTTGTACTCCAAGATCACAAAGTAAAGGGGGCATTCACTCCAAGATTATTGCCACAAATGCTCTGTGTAATAAGACACACAACACTATTCAGAATATCACACAAGCTTTTGTGCTGTAGTTAAAGATCAGAAAAGTTACTAAATCTTACCTTTTTGTAAGAGGAAAAGTAAACATGTGCAAATGAAAAACAAAATCCTTCTCTGGGAGCCCATGATATTTGGTCCAAAATTGCAACCCATGACTGGCTAAAATATTTAAAATGGCATAAGCCTAAACATCCAGGGCATACAATTCACATGGAGTGAGATATTGACAGTAGAGCGAGACAAAGTTGTAGCTTACGGAGCTAATAAAGCACGATCATCACAAGCTATTCTGCTATGGTATCAATTATACGAAAAAATATGGATTTCATCAAAACAAATGAATAATGGTCTGGACATTGATCGACAATGTGAAACGATGATGTCGACGAACCTATTTATGAACCAATAACATGGACTGAATTACACCATATATACTCACAACAATGAAGAGGAATGTGTTTCTCGATTGGTTAACAGAGATCGAAGGGTTGAACGTAGCAAAATTAATTAGTTTTTTATTGTACGAACCTCTTGATTTCAGAGGGCACTCGCTCTTCTCATCTTTGAAAGGAAAAAACCAACAATCCAGGATTGGCTGTCCAACTTTATAGAGGAGGCAAGACTGCAAGCACACAGAATTAATATTCAGCCCTACCTCCTAGCTTTCTTTGAGGCTTTCCTGATGGTTCTTTTTTTCTTTTTGGTTTTGGACTCTTGTCTGTGTACAATTATTCTTCTCTTTTTCTTATATTATTCTACCCTATTATACCACAAGGGGGATCCCTCGTTGTCAGTTTTAAAAAGTTTAGTTTTGTCGAAAATAAGCTGAGGTGTGGCCAAACTGACTTATCAAAAGTCTGAAACCATTTGAGCACAACAATCAATAACAAGCTTTATATAACATTCTGACAGACAGGATTTACCAACCATGGGAGGTTTATAGGCTAAATAAATGTTGATGAGAATCCATGTTTGTGGGATTAATGCAGATGGCATTTACTTTATTTTTTAACAGAATGGCATTTACTTTATTAGCAGTGACAGTGATCAATGGTATGCACAAGACAACTCATATACATTAACATACTAAGTCTGAAGCTGATCCTGATGTAGGGTGACATACAAGCCTCTGCTGCTGTTTTAAGCTTGGTATACATGTAAATAATGTTCGGAGGCTCTATAATATATAAAACAGTAGGTACATTCTAGAGCTTCCAAAGCCTTAAAACTTGATCAAAGCAATAGCACAAATCACCATGCTTCCTAAGCTGTCAGAAGTACAGTAAAAGAAACTAATTTAGTGAAACATGTTAGAAGCCATTTAGTTATTACTTCTTAATCTTGTCATTTCTAAGCACCACCAAAGAAATAATAGATTTAATTTCCTATACAAGTCGAGACAATATGAACAAAATTCTAATAAAATTGATTGCACATTAAGCTTGACATATCTAACAAAAAACATCAAATTGATAAAAAAAATCATCCACAATATTTAACTAATGGTTGTAGTATGTTATCCAGTGTTGCATTGACAAATGTATGTATTCAGTCTATCGGGCACATTCAGCAAAACACATGTATGTAATCTTACTGTGGCATTGTATGCACATATAAATGGGCATTGTATTTTCAATAAACACTGCAATAAAAAATAATTCTCCAAAATGATTTGAGCAAGAGCACACTTACTATTTCCAAGCAAATTTCTGCTTTCATTCTCCACATGAGACCACTTCAACACAAAATATTTCGTCATCAAAGGGATTGTTTTATTAGTTATAATGAGAAGGGCAGCATGAGTCAAACTATGAGCTGGAACGGTCTAGTGCTCGTAAGTAATGATGTCAGCGACCCTAATCGTAAGCATCCCACCAGTCTTGAACCACTCACAGTCTATCTTCTAGTAAGCATCACATCACTGGATGTAACACACTACATTACTGTGAAAAAGGTATTCATGTTATGCTTCTACAGTAAGCCTAAAATGACAATCAATTGTAGATGCCGGATATCCAGAGAAATGAGCCAATCAACTCTGCAAAGCTGCCCAAAATCTAATGCACTTAAGTTTTCAACTTCAGTTTTAGCTTAAGTCTATATGATTATCTTTTAAATAAAAGAACACATAATACCAGATTCTGACCTAACAAGCAATCCTGAGATCGAGGAGCATGTTTCTCTTGCTCTGCTTTGAGCCTTCATCTCGACCTTTGCTGTACTTCACCTGCGAAAGCAATGACAGGATGCCTTGCATCAGATGCCAGTAACAGTGCAAAGAATACACGTGTTGATCGAATCATGAGCCAAAGACCCAAAACCAAACAAACAATTTAATTTCTTTTTTTAGATCAACAAACAATTTAATTAACCACAGATGCGAGCTATTGTTTCACAACAAAAAAGATTTAATCTAGAGGAAATATAGAAGGATAAAGTATACAGGTGCTGTTATACTTTTGAATGGCCAGCAAAGTATAAAAAGAATGAAATCAGTTTCTAAACCTTTCCAAGTTGAATGTAGGGAAATGAAACAAATCTTTGGAATATGCACAATACAATAGCGAACCTAAACATATTGCCGATTTAAAAGTCAAATGTAGTGCACAAAAAAATTACAAAAGAATAGATTCTCATGTTATTTTCAATTCAGCACATGCTTCATGCTGGAACCTATTTGACCATCAACATATCATCCTTTTCTTTCTATCTGTCATGAAACTGTCATCTAGAGTTGAAAAGGCAGAACTCAAATGCTTGATAAAAATAGTAAAACACAGATTCTTTTAATTCAAAAGCTTTCAGATATTTTTCATATCAGAAATGAAACTAAAGGGTAGCTAGAAATCTACAATTCATGGAATCTGTATCTCCTTCTACTAAAGGATACTACCAAAAGTAAAGGATACTGGAATTATGTTGCCTAGGCAGAGTGTCCTACGTGCCTCCAGTCAAGAAAAGGATACAGCTAAAAGACAGTCTGTTCAAAATAACATTCACTCTATTTGTTCATTTGTTAGCATAAGTATCAGTGTAAAACATTGAGTTGTGGCGATAATTCTTCTCTACAATAATGGGAGATGGCTTAAAAGTACTTGCAAACATCATTTTCTTCTCCTTGAAATAACCATCAAGAAACAACTGTAATAGATATAACTGACAGTTTTAATCAAGAAAAAACTGTAACAGATATAATGAATATTTTAGTTCACCTTTGTGTCTTAGTGAACTGCCAATGCCTTAATCAGGTTCATTTTAGTTCCATTCTCATCACCTCATTTGAATGAAAGATTTAACTGATTTGGAAATGGTCATTATATCAGTATAAATATAATATTAATTATTGAAATGGAAGAAACCAGAAAAACCACAGTTTAAAACTCGTCTTTGTACCTGACCTTTCTACAATTTAATACAGGTAGCACTCCAAGTTCTGGGAAATGATTAAGTAGTACTCAACCAAAGAGATATGCTTCTCTTCAGTTGGAAAGCTTTTAGATCATACAACAAGAACTAAGGTTGTTGGAAAATTAAACCATAGTAAGATCACACAAGAAGAGAAGTGATGTAGATTGGCACTCTTTAGAAAGAACATGATGATTATTATATAATGTGACAATGGAACAAAAACAAACATTTCATTCAATGATCTTTTTTTAGGAGATCGAGCGAATTAAATTGCCATACCTTAAAAGGTTTAGTACTTTCTTAAAAATATAGATCCCAACTGATGGTATGTAGGGTTTCTGTTCAGCTTCCTCCTTTGATAAGCCTAGCACTATGGTATCAACTTGCTGCAAAAAATGAATAAATAATGCCTTGTGATTATTTTTATTTTGATGCTCACTCTCGTTTATGCAGTACTACTGGTGACACATTGGGTTAACTAAAAAATGTTTCTAATCAGTGTAGCAGAAGAACTACATTGTAGTTGGTTGGGGGGAAAAATCAAACCTACCGTTGCCTTTAATAACTCTTCCGGTGTCATCTATCTTCATTAGACCAAAGTCAGATGCCCGGCTGACATATAAAAGAGATTTATCATACTCACATCCACAAGGACCAAGCAACGATGTAGAAACACATGAAAGAGAGTTTAGCATATGCTCGAAATCAAACTTTGCCTTAACAGAGCAATGAAAATTTAATGAATCTAAAAAAATTTGTATGTAACTCGGGACTGGCTACTGAAATGTGAAGAGAGTTACCTGCCATCAATTGGCATATAGCAGATGTTGATACCTGCATCTCTTTGTCGATTACTCTGCAAGAGCTAATACTGTAGAAGGATTGTGATGATTCAGGTTTTCTGATCAATTGGCCAGTATCTACAGTTACCAATAAGGAATGAATTTATGTTCTGAGCATTATTAGGTGCAATAATTAATTATTAAATAAGATGCAAACAAGAATAAGGAGGAAAAATTACAGACCTCCATGTTCAGTGCAGATCCACTTAGTAAATGCAAATGAACAAGAATATCAGCAGAGAAATCAGCTACGCCATCGAACTATTTATTATGTAGAAAAACATACAAGACCCCACATGAGTTGGAAATGACCATTCCATTTTTTAATGGAAACTACCATATTCTTGTAGAGGGAAACTGCAAACTAACATAGTCGAGTACATGGAAATCACCTTATTCTTGTAGCACGATAGAAGCATGTCATTGTATTGCACCTAAACCAAGAAGCAACAAATTCAACAGATTAGTTGCACATAAAAATAAATTATGTGCTTAAGCAAATTTTACAAAGAACTGCTCACCAATGCGTTTCTACCTCTGGACAGATGCTTACTTGGAGCTGGCCTTGTCCTTTAGCACCCCAAATCCGTCGCTGGCATGTCCCTGACAACCAACACCACACAACGCCATCATCAATGACTAATAAGATATCAGACCTAGTTTGGGAGATCTCAACGTAAGTGAGACCTGAAGCCACGTCGACGAGCAAAAGCAGCAGCACACGATGCAACTCCCTCAATACTGACTGCACCACCATGCCCAATTGCCCATCGAACAAACAAAGAAAAAGGACACATTTCAGATGACGATCGAAGAACGGAGGGACAAGATTGTTATACAGCAAAAATCGAGTAACTTTCAAGAACTAAATCGGGGAGACGTCTTACGTGATGGCATCTGGTTGTGCACGGGCCTCATAATTGGTAGTGGAGACATCATCCTAGCCGGGGAGAAGCATCTGTCCATGGTAGGCCGTCAGCGCCTCCATGGCGGCGGGCTGCACGGGTCAAGCAGCTACCAATGTAGACAAGAGGTAGTAACTGACGAAATCTCGAGTTGGATGAAGGGTGGATGAGGATGTCGCGGCCGGTTGTGGGGAGGAGGAGGCCGCGAGGCACCGGCGGTGGCCTCCGGTGGGCCGTTCCCCCACGGGGTCAGAACACGAGCGGTGGCCGAACCAAGCAGGGGAAGGAGCAAGAGGGAGAGGAGAGAGCTCGTCAACGGGGAAGGAGGAGACCGGATCTCGTGACGTGGCCGCTGAGGAAAGAGGGCGGATCTCGCGCGGTGGGCGCCGCGGGCTGACCACAGCGCCGACGGGCTCGCCCACGGCCATCTCCGCCACCTCCCCTCTCCTTCACCATCCCGGTCGTGGTGTCGTTGTCGACGGAGGGGCACGACGGGGAGGCCGCCACGGCCGCGCCTCCCGGTCAGTTCCAAGATGGCGCCCGGCGGGGAGAACGACGCCACCGTCCCTGCTCACCCCGCGGGCCATGCCCACCAGATCTGGCCACCGCCGAGCGGAGAGGAGCGACGGCGACGGGGGATCCGATCTACGCGCCTCGGCGTTGCTTGCGTGGGATGATTGCCCGAGGGGAAGTGCGGATGGAAAGGGAAGAGAGGGGGAGAGTGCGGCGCAGAGAAGGAAACGAACGTAGGAGTGCTCCGTGATTTGCGGGCGGGATTAGAAGTGGGTACGGCGGGCGGGTAAGGCGGACGCGCGGTGAGAAAAAAAGCGACGAAACGGCGGAAACATTTTGCATTGCGGCTTTTTTCCGTCCTCGCGGCCTTCGTCTAGCTCTCTTTTGGTGGGTCTCGCATGACATGTAGGTCCTCTGTGAGAGGTGGGTATATTTCCTTTTAGGTGAGAATTGTTTTCAATTCTTTCTGCCTTTATAGTATATTTATAGTATAGATTAGCTCCGTTTCCGAGCTCTGCCAGATGGGCTCGGGTTGCAAAATGACTATCTTGCCCTCACTCTCTTTCAACCACTCTAGTGCGTTTTGTAAAAAAACACGGAACCCTCGGCTCGGTTGGCGGAATCCTTGGCGGCAGGAGGGGCGACGCGGCTCCTCGACTCGGCCGACGAAACCCTCGGCAGCGCGCGACGGCAAGAGAGGCGGCGCGCGGCGGTTGGGGCGTGCGGCGGAGCTAGCCCAAGCCGGCCCGCGTGCGGCGGCGCTCGCCCGCGCTGGGAGTGGCCGCGCAGCGCGGGCGCGCCATCGAGCAGGTCCTGCACTGCGAGGTGGTGCGAGGGAAGGAGGCGGGAGTAAAGGTGGGTGAGGAGGCCGAGGCGGAGGAGGTGCGCGTGGAAGTGGCAGCGAGGTGCGCGACGTGGGCCGGGAGGCGGAGCACGGACTTGAGGACGGCGGCGATGGCGAAAGGGCAGGGCAGTGTGACGCGCGAAGAGACGAGAGGTAGAGCGCGACAGCACGGCGGGGCCGGCCCTGGCCTCCGCGGCGCGGACGGCGAGCGTCCACGACGAGGCTGCGGGGGGCGCACATGGGCCATCATGCGCGAAATAGTGGGGACTCGAGGGAGAAGTGAGAAAGGAAAGGGTGAGAGAGGTTGAAGACAAACCTGACGTGTGGGCCCCACACGGCAGTGGTAGCTATGAGAAGGGCAAATTTGTCAATGTGGGTCCCACATGTCAGGGCTTTCTATCTGTTAAATCCTAACTGAACGCGGACATAATAGTCTTGGTGTCAAAAAAGTTTGGCTCGGTGGCTTAGATGTCTAGTCCAACTTTTTAGTGACTTGAGTGTCCAATGCATCTTTTTAACGGGTTGTATGTAAAAGACTCCTACGGGGATGGTGCCTCACGTCTGGAGAAGATAAGGTGGGCCCTCCGTGTTTTTTCCCCTCTCTCTCTTTTTTCCTCTCGGCTAGAGTCTTGGAAAATTAGGAGGAAAACAAAAGAAGGAAAAGAAGAAAATAGGAGATAACTTGCCTTTGTTGGGCTGGATTGGGCCTCTGTGTTGTGTGGCTTTTGATATATTGAACATTATTTGTTTTAGCTATTTTTCTTTACTATTACATATACATTATATTTATGCATATTAGTAATAATAATTATACAATATTATATGTACTTGCTGTATCAGTGTATCCTTATCTTTTGGAAAATGTCGTATCAACATATCGTCGTATTAGTATCAACGTATATGTATCCCGTATCGGTGCAACGTAGGGCACCACTACCGACTAGCAGTGGCAGACCACGAGGAACTTGCCTTTTTCATTTTTACCACAACCCCCCAACCCCACCATATTTCTCTCTATTTTAATTTAGAAACACCTTATTGCTCACAACTACTTTAATTACTTGCATAGTACTATTAGTAGTTAATCCAAGTCATTTGTACATTATATGATATCAGGGATGTCACAGACAGTCCGGGTTCAATTGTTTTATGGATCTGGGAAAATTAGATATGGTCTCGAAGGAGTTGATCTGTCATTGTTTAAAACAGTGGAGAGAGATCTTACAAGAGTCGAAGAAAGACCTTGGGGTCATAACCAACTGGCTGTACAAGGCATTCAGGAATGATGAAGAGCAATGGAAACTGTTGGTGATGCCTCTCCACAACAAACCGCAATAACTTCCGGGAGTGGAGGTGAATATGGGTGTGGTCCTGATTTATGGGAGGAGCAAGATCCAGAGTTCGAGAGGGAATTTCCAGTCATGCACAAGAGGGACTTCCGTTCCATGCGCGAAGTTAGAAGCTACGCACCTAACAAACCGGTGTTGTGGCCAACATGTTCACACGGTGAGCGTTGCGTGATGCAAGTCTACGAGGGCTGGGGCAACTGCGGTCGTCGCTTCTAGCACTGCCCACTAGCAAGGGTAAGCTATGGAAATGATATTTGTTCATCAACCATGCTTGGTTTGTTAACATTTTTTTGGTATTTTCAGTTCTCCGACGATGATGACAACTGCGGCTTCTCGCAATGGGTGGATCCCCCAGCCATTGACCCCTATCAGGATTACATCAACTACCTCCACGACATCGTCGTCTACAACCTGAAGCGGCGCCTGGACGAAGCACTTGCTTCCCCAGATCGCCCCGCCGACAACCGGTGCTGCCCTTGTGCGACTTGCACTTGTGAATGCCACGCGAAGATGAGAGATTGGTCTCCTCCTCCTTCACCTCTAGCACCACCACCGGGGTACTACATGCCGTCTCAACAGTCCTCAGGCGCCGGCTCCTTGCTCTCTGGCCAGTTCTCGTACAACTAGTTTTCGAATGTAATCCAGTATCTAAATTCCCTAAGGCATGTTATGATTAGAGTTGTGTCGTGCATGCCATTGCAATTTCGTCTGTGATTTGTCTTTAATTTAGATGGTGTCATTTCCATTTCATAAAAAAACCTACCGCCGTTTTGCGCGGCGGTAGGCCCTGACCTACCGCCGAGTGATATGGCGGTTGACCGCCAACCCCAGCCGCCAACTGCGCCGACCTGCCGCCCGCTACCTTAAGAGAAACCGCCCTATTGTTTGGCGGCTAGGGTTGCCGCCATTTGAACTGGCGGCAAGCCCTTACCGCCGTTTCGAACGGCGGTTACAGGACCTGCCGCCAGTTCAAATGGCGGTTCGGGGCTATTTTTGATAAAGTTTGAAACGGCTACTTATTATTGGAAAATCGTCGAAAAAATATAAAAAATTCCTATTTTCCAGAAATTGTGACGGGCCTCTTTGTATAGCTCCGTCGTTTTCGGCCCAATAAATCTCCGATCCGAGCCCAACATGAAAGCCCATCAAGGAGGCCCAGATTCCCTTCCGTCCTGGAATTTTTTTATATATTTTTTTCTTTGATTTTCGAAAAATAAATGGTCAAACCAAAAATTTCGAGAAATATACATCTGGCGTCGTGCCCCACGGCGGCAGGAGTTCGGAGTTCCTGCCGCCGTGGGGCACGACGTTAGGGGTGGCCCCAACGGTCGGCTGACCTGCGAGGTGGGGCCAGATTCCTGCCGCCGTGGGGCACGGCGGCAGGAATCCTAGCGCCGTGCCCCACGGCGGCAAGATCCTGGCGCCGTGGGCCACGGCGGCAGCGTCACCCCTATATGAGGGGCCACCCCTGCCGCCGCCGGCCCTCCCTCCCTCCTTTAAATCTACGGCTTTCAACCTTCGGAGCACTTTTGAGGTATGTTTCTAAATTTAGTTTAGTGTAGTTAGTTAGTTTAGTTAACTTAGTTTAGTTAAGTTAGTTTAGTTTAGAAATTTAGTTTAGTTAACTTAGTTTAGTTTAGTTTAGTTTAGAAATTTAGTTTAGTTAACTTAGGTTAGTTTAGTTTAGTTAAATTGATATAAAATTCGTAGCAAATGGTTTAAATTCACATAATTTGTTTTAATTCATTTAAAATTTCTAGAAAATTATTATAATTGACATAATAAGATTAAATTGATATGAAATTTGTAGAAAATTATTTAAATTCACATAATTCGTTTAAATTAGTTTTAAACTTCTAGGAAATGGTTAATTGACATAATTAGATTAAATTGATATAAAATTCGTAGCAAATGGTTTAAATTCACATAATTCGTTTAAATTGGTTTTAAACTTCTAGGAAATTGTTATGATTGACATAATTAGATTAAATTGATATAAAATTTGTAGCAAATGGTTTAAATTCACATAATTTGTTTTAATTCATTTTAAATTTCTAGAAAATGGTTATAATTGACATAATTAGATTAAATTGATATGAAATTTGTAGAAAATTATTTAAATTCAAATAATTCGTTTAAATTGGTTCTAAACTTCTAAGAAATGGTTATAATTGACATAATTAGATTAAATTGATATAAAATTCGTAGAGAATGGTTTAAATTCACATAATTCGTTTAAATTGGTTTAAAACTTCTAGGAAATGGTTATAATTCACATAATTACATTAAATTGATGTAAAATTCGTAGAAAATTGTTTAAATTCACATAATTCGTTTAAATTGGTTTTAAACTTCCAGGAAATGATTATAATTCACATAATTAGAATAAATTGATGTAAAATTCGTAGCAAATGGTTTAAATTCACATTATTCGTTTCAATTCATTAAAAATGGTTTAAATTCACATTATTCGTTTCAATTCACTTAAATTTCCTAGAAAATGGTTATAATTCACATTAAATTGAAATAAAAATCGTAGAAAATAGTTTAAATTCACAAAATTCGTTTTTAATAGTATAATTGGAATAATTGATTCAATTATGTTATTTTTTTGCAGTTATGGCTGCACCGCTGGAGTACGTATGGTCGGAGTTGTTCAACGAGGTGGTGGACCGGCACCACCGCTCGTACGTGTCGGCTGTTCTCGGACGTTCGCCCGGCAACATACGTTGCCGGACGACCCGCACGTTGATGCCGATACACAAGCGGTGGATTCCGAAGTACGTAATTCATATTTATTATTTATTTCTGTTTCTTTACGATAGTAATCGCGTTAAGTAAATTAATATTTTTTTTTCAGGTTACGCGCTGCAGGACTTCTCCCTGTTGCGCGGTTGGTCGAGGGGGACAGGCTACGATCTGAGGTTCCCCGGGCGGAGCGGTCGACGCGGTTCAGCTACGACACCCCGCTGATCGCCGCGTTCATAGACCGGTGGCGACCAGAGACACACACGTTCCACTTCCCTGTTGGCGAGATGACGCTCAGTCTGGAGGACGCCGCGATGTTGGGAGGACTGCCGTGTGCCGGCCAGGCGATGGGGCCGATCGACATCCCCGCGACGTGGCACGCTGACTTCCTTGCTCGGTTCGCGAACGTTCCTCGGAACGATCGCGCGCCGACGCCGTACGTGCCCTTCGCCGACACCCACGGGCCCACCTGGACTTGGATCCAGCAGTTCAGCGTACGTGATTCTAACTCTTATTTTCAACGTTTGTATGCATTTTAAACAAATGTGACGATGGACCTTTGTGTGTGTGTGTGTGCAGGCTGACTACATGGCGGACGATGCCGACGACCCGACGTCAGACAGGTTTTTGGAGGTCTACCTGCTCTGGCTGTTCGGGTGGGTGCTGTTCTGTGAGTCAGCGGGAGACTCGGTGTCGCGGTACCTGATCCCCTGGGCTCAGAGGATCGCCGACGCACCCCTCGAGCAGATGCCCCAGATCAGCTGGGGCAGCGCTGTTCTGGCAGCGACCTACAGGGGGATGTGTTCGGCAGTGACGAGGCCGGCGAGTAGGGAAGGGATCCTCCTGGGGTGCCCTCTCCTGCTGCAGATGTGGATCCACGAGCGGTTCGACATCGGTCGGCCCAGGGCCGACCTCTCGGAGTACGAGCCACTGCCCGACGGCACCGACCCAGCGGACCTCCCCACCATGGGTTCTCTGTGGTGCCTCCGGAAGGTAATGACCTCCCTTATCGTTTTCTTCGCGTTATGAGTTCTTTAGTTCAATTCACTTAACTTTTCATGTTCTTTGCAGCACGTTTGGGCTGGGGAGCAGCCGAAGAAGGCGTACAAGGACTTCGTTGGTCAGATCGACCGGATGGTCGATGCCCAGGTCCGGTGGACGCCGTACGCTCCTGTCATGGTCGCTGCCCGTGTACCACAAGGGCTCTCGTCCCTGTGCTCCCGAGACCAGGCGTACTGGATGACGAGGCGACGACTGGTCTTCGACGTCTATGTCGAGGAGTACGCCGTCCACCGGGTGATGAGGCAGTTCCGCCTCTTCCAGGAGGCGCCAGTACCCGCCTACCACGTCGTCACCGAGCACCGCCATCACGACGGCGCCGCCTGGGTGGCGTACCTTCAGTGGTACCTCCCGAGGACGCGGACGCCGGTGACGTACGTGCCTGCTACCCCGCCACCGCCACCTGTCCCGGACCACGACAGGATCCTGCCGGACGCGACGTACCCGGTGCGCCGAGACCAGACCGCCGACACAGCGGTAAGCTACGATACTGCAAACATATTACATTCATATGACTTTTCATTATAACATGTGTTCCTAATTTTCTGAGCAGCACGACGTGCTTGCTGAGATCGTGCGGCTCGCATCGGCCGCGAGGGAGCAGTGCTTTACCTGGGGGCCTCAGCAGCACCAGAGCATGTACGACAGGATCATCGCTGCTGTCATGAGGTACTCCGCCGTCGTGAACTACGCCGGGACCGTAGAAATTCCTCTCCTTCCGCGCCACCCAACGTCGTCCTCGAGCTCCGCCTCGACAGCGGCTTCGCAGCCGACGCCTGCCACCCTTGCCGGCGGCTTCTCGGCTCCGACGGCACAGCAGCAGGGCCCGCACACCTACGTGCAGCGGCCGTTTGTTCCCCCCGGTGCAGGTACTTTTAGTGGACCTTATTTTCAACTAATGCACGCAATTATTGTGTGTTTGTGGTTATACTATATTCTAATCGTACAGGGCGACCGCCGCTCTTTCCGACAGCCGGAGACGACGGCACCTACAGCGCCGCCGCCGCCGATCTTTACGCTAGGAGGTTCCAGACCACCGGCCTTTCAGTTACCGGCGGCAGATATTCCTTCCTCGTCCACTCGACCTATGTTCCAGCCTGCTTTCGACACGACCACCGAGGACCAGCTGGGCTGGGATCAGATGGAGTTCGGCGACGTTCTCGCGACCCTAGATGCCACGCAGCAGGCCGAGGAGGTTGGCCCGTCACAGTTGACACAGGCACCGGTTTGGACTCAGCTGACACAGCCACAGGGCGGAGCGACCCCGGCGGCCGGCGGAGCGACACCGGCGGGCGGAGGGACACCGGATGCTGCAGGCTCTTCGCAGGCGGCCATGGCGACACCGCCTCCCGACCAGCTAGGACCGCGGGTGGTCAGGGCACCTGACCCCTGGACGTACGACCGGGACCACACCTGGGCTAGCGCAGAACTGTTAGGCCGAAGAGGCACCGACGCATTTAGATGTAGTATAAACTATTTGCATCTACTCGTTGATTATGATATTCCCTTGTGATTATGCTTACAATTATCAGTTTGTTGTTTTTAAAAAAGTTAAAAGTGTTTAAAAATGAGAAATTAAAAAATAAAATAAAAAAGGACCTAACGTCACGTGGCACGGCGGTAGGGACCTGCCGCCGTGGCGCTGGGCGGCAGGGTCCTGGCGCCGTGCCGCGCGGCCCTGCCACCGGAAGTGCTATCCTGCCGCCGTGCCCCGCGGCGGTAGGGACTTAACGCCGTGGGGCACGGCCGTGGGGTTTAGCGCCAGATGTATATTTCTTGAAATTTTTGGTTCGACCATTTATTTTTCGAAAATCAAAGAAAAAAAAATATATAAAAAAATTCTCCGTCCTGCCTGCGAGCCCGGGACCCCCCAAGATAAATCAGCAACAACTCGTCGCCTCGCCTTGGTCCTTTTCCCCACACGACCCTGAATCGCCCCCAGCCATGGCGCTCCCCGCCGCCTCCGACCCCGGCCTCGGGTCCCTCACCAACCGCGACACCCAGGCGAGGCTTCCCCGGGCGACGCGCGTCAAGAACAAGGCCCCCGCGCCGGTACAGATCGCCGCGGAGCACCTCCTCCGGGAGGCCCGGGAGCTGCGGGAATTGGAGCACTCGCGCGCGCCCGCGCGGAAGATCGCCGATGCGGAGGAGCTCGCCGAGCGCCGCCTCATGGAGCGCAAGTTCTTCGAGCACTCCGTCGCCAGCGCTGGCGCCTCCGTCTCGGCGTGGGCCAAGTACGCGCAGTGGGAGGAGCGGCAGGGAGACCTCGCCCGCGCGCGGTCCGTCTTCGAGCGCGCGCTCGCCGCCTCCGCCCCCGCCTCCCGCGACCCCTCGCTCTGGGCGAAGTACGCGGAGTTCGAGATGCGGACGGGGTGTGTCGGCCACGCGCGCAACGTTTGGGACCGCGCGGTGGCGCTGCTTCCCCGCGCCGACCAGGTGTGGCGCAAGTACGTGCAGATGGAGGAGACGCTCGGCGCGGTCGCCAATGCCCGCCAGGTGTTCGACCGGTGGATGGCGTGGCGGCCCGGTGCCGCGGCGTGGTGGTCCTACGCCGGGTTTGAGCTCCGGTACGGCGGGGTGGACCGCGCCAGGACGGTCTACAAGAGGTTCGTAGCCGAGTACCCGCGTGCGGACGCGTTCATGCGGTACGCCGGATTCGAGGAGAAGCACGGCAAGGTGGATCGTGCGCGGTGGGTGTACGAGCATGCGGTGGACGTTCTCGCCGATGACGAGGAGGAGTCGGGGACGCTACTCGTGGCCTTCGGCGAGTTCGAGGAGGAGTTCCACGAGGTGGAGCGCGCCCGTGCCATATACAAGTACGCGCTCGACAGGGTGCCCAACCGCCGTGCCGAGCAGATTCACGGGAAGTTGCTGGCATTGGAGAAGCAATTTGGTGACCCCAAGGGAATTGAGGATGCCATTGTGGCTACTAGGAGATTAGAGTGTCAGGATGACGTGAGGAAGAATCCTCTCAACTACGATTCTTGGTTTGAACTCATCCGGCTTGAGGAAAGTGTCGGAGATAAGGAGAGGGTGAGAGAGGCATACGAAAGGGCAGTTGCCAAAGTGCCTCCTGCTGAGGAGAAGCGGTTCTGGTGCAGATACATATACATCTGGATAACTTATGCCCTGTATGAGGAGCTTGATGCGCAGGATGTTGAACGGGCCAGGGAGGTTTACAGGGAGTGCCTGAACCTAATCCCTCACAAAAGATTCACTTTTGCGAAAATTTGGCTGATGGCAGCCCAGCTTGAGATCAGGCAGAAGAATTTAAGTGCAGCAAGGCGAATCCTTGGAAATTCAATTGGGGTTGCTCCAAAGCCTAAGGTGTTTAATAAATACATTGAGATGGAGATTTCTTTAGGTAACATTGACCGTGTGAGAACACTTTACCAGAAATTCATCGAGTGTTATGCAGCAAACTCTTATGCTTGGAGAAAATACGCTGAACTGGAAAAGAACCTTGGTGAGTCTGATCGTGCTCGTGCAGTATATGAGCTTGCAACTGCTCAGCCAAACCTTGATAAACCAGAGCTCATATGGAAGGTATGTTCTTGTTGTTGCTATTATTGAATTGCAGTTACATTACCCATGTATTACCTTCCAAAAAAAATCTCATGTATTTTCTAGTGAATACTACTCAATATAATCTGTTAACTTTGTTTTATTTCCTGAAATTGTTATAATACATTTACTAGTTAAATTTGACCGATCGCAGATTGTTTATATTTAATACACTCTATTAATTAGACAGAAATGTGAACCTATTGTTGTGGCATTTGAGACCTCCGGAAAACCATAGATAAAAATATTATATTCTGTAAATTCTAGCATATTGTTTACTAACTTCTTTAGTATGGATGTTCCGTGAATGCTAGCAGTTTGAACTTTTCATGTTTCTTTAATTGTTGTAGGCCCTTATTTATTTTCTGCCTTTTAAAATACAGGAGTACTTGGACTTTGAAATTGATGGAAATGAATTTGATAGAGCGAGGAAGCTTTATGAGAGATTGCTTGATAGAACGAAGCATTTGAAAGTATGGCTCAGCTATGCTGAGTTTGAAGCCACAGCTGCCTCATGTGGTGAAGACAGTACAAATCAACAGATGGAGGAGCAGGCACAAAGATGCAGGGGTGTTTTTGAGAGGGCATTTGACCACTTCAGGACCAGCACCCCTGAATCAAAGGAGGAAAGAGCTATGCTTGTTGAAGAATGGCTTAACAGGGAGTTGAGCTTTGGTCACCTGGGTGATGTGAGCAAAGTGTGGACAAAGATGCCGACAAAAGTCAAGAGGAAGCTATCAATCCCTTCGGAGGATGGCTCCACCTTTGTATGCGAGGAGTTCATCGACTACATATTCCCTGAGGAAATCGCTCAGGATCCGAACCAGAAGACAATTGAAGCTGCATATAGATGGAAGAGGCAGAAAACCGATGATGATGACGAGTGATGTGAACATAAGATTGGCTTTTGTACGCCAAAACTAAGATTGACTTTTATGTGTAAGATGCCGGAATCTCTTCTGTACATTTGCTCGTATGTTTTGCATGTCTGATGAATTACCCAAATTCGGTTGATCATATCTCAAACTTGTACACATGCACCTGTTTGTTCAAATCCTTTGCAGTTTTGGCCTACATGAATCTTGGTAAGATCGATGTTAAGAAATGAAATGAATTCTGGAGCGGACCCTGAACTTGGCAACAGGTGCCAGTTAGGCCCCTCTACTTAAAAAATGCACATCTAGCTATCGGATCTTGGTCTGGGCTGTGATACGCGTCCTAATGGGTCCAAACCAAGCCCGCTTGCGCACGTGGTGTACCACGCTGGTTGCCCGCTGCCAACAAGGACCCCAGGCGGTTCCTTTTCTTTTCTTCGTTCCTCCCGTCGTCTTTTTCTCCTCCACATGTTTGAGTTCCTCCCTGCCGGCTACCGCTGTGGCGCCAGACCAAGAAGACAGAGGGGCTCGCCGGGAAAGGGGGACGAAGGCGGCCCAAGGCGGCAGTGTAGAAGTCGCCGTCTGCGGCAGAGGTTGACGATGGCTCCGACTTTGCAGAGGAATGCCAGTCCTCCACCCTCGTATGGTGAGTCAATCTGATCCCAACTTGCAATCGGAGATGGATTTGTCCAATTGGTACATACAAGTTGGCATAAGATTCAATTTTTGGGGAAGGAGATGACAAATTTATAGCATTTTCGTTTTAATCTAGGGTTTTCGTGGGATTTTTAAGGTCCACTTCTGGTCTAATTTGTGGTTCTGTTGATTCTTGCCTATATAGGTGACAATCCTGATGTGTTCACAGTACAGGTTCATCATGGTGGTTTCTTTGTTGGGTATGGGCACTTGAGGAATTATGTTTATGGGAAAATTAGTTGGTTTGATCATTGTGAAGTGGACACATGGTCGACATTGTGGCTGGATGAGATGGTTGAGAACCTAGGTTATTTAAAGACAAATTTGAAGTATTATTGGCTGCTACCAGGGAAGGAAATAGATGATGGCTTGAGAGTGATAATTGGTGATGCAGGCACAAATGCTATGTGTTCGGTGCTTGGCAGAATTAAGAATTTGGTACTGTATTTGGACCATGATGATACTACTATTAATGGTTCTTGGGATGATGTCATAGTGAACCCAATTACAGAACTTCCAAAGGTACTGACCTGTCAAGGTGCAGCACATTAAGAAGAATGATAGAGAGAAACTACCAGAATTTGACAGGAACCTAAGTCCATGTCAAAGTACTCATGGTGATGAAGACGAAGACAATTTTATCTGATCAAGATAGTGAAGATTATGAATTCTTTGACAATGATAACAAAGTTGATGATGGAGATGATGACCTATTTGTTGATCATGTAGATGCAGATGTAATGGATGAGGGAATCTTTGGGTCAAAGAATGCTGCCCGAACAAAGAAGGCCAAAGGGAGTAGGCTGAAGGGGGAAGAGCATTTATTGACATCAGAGATATCTTTTGATGATGATTATGAGGAGTTGCTGCTTCCAAGTGATGACAAAGATGCTCAAGATAATATAAAGTTCAGTACATTCAAATCAGAAGATTTGAGTAATCCTGTATTCAAGGTGGGCATGATATTTGAGTCAATGGTGAAACTTAGAGCAACTATTACAGAGCTATTACAGAGTACAGTTTGTCATATTGCCAAGAAATGAGATCAAAAGGCTCAAGGCTCATTGTGCAGAAGGCTGCCATTGGAATCTCTATGCATCACATGACATCAGAGTGAAGGCTATTACAGTGAAGACATATGTTGGACAACACAACTATCAAAAGGAATGGGTTCTGAAGAAGTGTACTGCAAATTGGCTGACAAGTACCTTGAATCATTCAGAGCTAATGACTAGATAAGTATCTCCAACTTTGCAAAAACAGTTCAAAAAGATTGGAATTTGACTCCTTCAAGAACCAAGTTGGTCAGAGCTAGAAGGTTAGCTACGAGAAAGATATATGGTGATGAAAGTCAGCAATATAACCAACTTTGGGATTATGCCCATGAGCTTAGGAGAAGTAATCAAGGAAGCTCATTTTTTCTGAACCTTGTTAAGGGCCATTTCTCTACGTGCTACATGTCTCTAGATCCTTGCAAAAGAGGTTTTCTCTCCGGCTGCAAGCCTTTGATTTGTCTTGATGGTTGCCACATCAAAACTAAATTTGGACAGGGTACAGAGATTCAATTTCAAAACATTGTCAAGTACATGTTTACACCCTTTATAGTTGATAGGTATAAGGGTACCAAAAATCTTAAGTACAACAACTTATAAGAATGAAGAGAATTGCAGCTTTGTACCTTGAAGAGTTCTGCTAGGAAGGGAATGGTCACATAGTCATACTTATATTTGCCATTGCTCTGGGAGAGAGTAGTCAATATACCCTGCACACAGTCAGGAAAAGGGTAATGTTATAATGTTAACACAGGAGAACGACGAATTAAGAAAAACCAAGTCAAACAACACATATGCAACATTCCAGGGCTATTTAACTATGACTTAAACTCTGCCTCGCATCCTCAGACCAAAGACTGTTCAATGACCATGACTATTCACTTCATGTGAAAAATTTACACTCACGAACTCACAGCCAGATCATTTTCCATTCCACACCTCCATCAAATCGACCCTTGTACCTTATAGCAATACAACATAACAAATACCAAGCTTCGCTACTGACAGAATCTTTCTACCAATCCCAGAAGTCCGCGGTTTTCTCTAATATGGTCATTGCGACAAGCACCCAATAATCAGGATAGAGGACACCTACGCCACCCATTCCACCGTGCACCTCGACAGGAAACCCCCGAAGCACACAACAACCGAACCGTGCAACCAATCCTCAGTCGTCGACGGATCTGGGCCGCTTCCTTGATCGAATCGACCGAGAAACAGGGAAGATGAAACGGGGAAATAGAGAGGGTCTAGGGGATTGCATGGGAGCTGGTGAGGACGGTGAGGAGCCCGCCCACCAAGTACCACTGCATCGTCGTCTCCTTCGACACCGCCGCACTGTCTGGGCTCTGTACGAAGACAAGATTGGAGGCGGGCGGCAGCCGACGGGGCACCACTACCGACTAGGAGTGGCAGAGCATGATTAGGTGAGGCAAGTGGCTCTTCGTGATAGCCCTCCCTTTGTGGGAACCTCAACGGAGACGTAGCCTTCTCAGTGGAGGTGAACTTCGGTAAACAAATCGCTTGTCTCTTGTTCTCATTGTGCTCTTCACTTCATCTTAACCTATAAACTTGTTTTGGCCCGATCTATATATTTGTGGTGTTCCCTAACAAATCTTTGATTGCAGGAGGTTCCTAGCATATCTAGTAAACTTTTGATTCTAGTGGAATTGTTAGTTTCAGTTTCATTTTGGTATTTCGCTTAGCTATCTTTCCTCTGCCGGATCTTCCGACCCTGAGGTCGTATCTTCCAGCCCTACCGGAACATACAACCTGTTGGTCGGAACTTCCGGTACCTGATCCGCTGCTAAGTTTTTCAGGAAATTTTAAGTGAGCCTATTCAACCCCCTCTAGGCATCACAAGATCCTTTCAAGGCGGCGCTTCAACCCTTGGTCGATAAGGTCGCTATGCGCATTCCTGCATGGAAGGGTCGTTTGTTGAACTGAAGCGGGAGGCTAACCCTAGTGAAGTCCACGTTGTGTGCGATCTCGGTCCATATTTTGATGGCCACGCCATGTCTCCTTGGGTGATTCACACTATCGAAACCCTTATTCGAGGCTTCTTATGGTGTGGTACGGAGTTCGCATGAGGAAGTAAGTGTTCGGTCGCTTGGACCAGGGTTGCGTGCCCCACTGACTATGGAGGGCTAGGATTTCCTAACCTCCACCTTATGGGGTTTGCCCTCCGTCTTCACTGGCTGTGGTTGGCACGCACGGATTCCACGAGGGCTTGGACAACTTTTCGCCTATCCGCCTCCTCACTGGAGAAGGCATTCTTTGAGTCTTCGGTTACGGTCGTCGTTGGGGATGGGTGCACTTACCTCTTCTGGTCGGATTGCTAGATCAATGGTGCCTCTATCAAAATGTTCGCTCTAAATCTTTGGTTAGCGGTCCCCGCGAGCGTTAGAAACAGAAGGACGGTCGCTAAGGGCCTTACATCAGGTTCGCTGGATTCGTGATATCAGCCACGCCCTCATGGTGCATGTATTGGTGCAGTACCTTAGGATCTAGGACCTGGTCCACGACTGGCCTCTGTCTCAGTTGCCTGATAGATTTGTTTGGTTCTGATCGCCGAATGGTAGTTTATCGGTCGCCTCAGCCTATGATGCCATCTTTCTTGGCAGGACTAGGCTGCGGGGTGTGAGGCAGCTTTGGAAGGTGCAAGCACCTGGGAGGTGCAAGTTCTTTGGCTGACTGGTACTCCATGGTCGTTGTTGGACCTCTAACCATCTTCATCGGCATGGGCTCAAGGATAGTGACGATTGTGCAGTTTGTGCTCAGGAGGTCGAGACCTTAGACCACCTCCTTACAGGTTGCTCCTATAGTGTTTGGTTCCGGGTGCTTCGTGGTTTCGGCCTTCATGTTGTTGGCCCTTTGGCAGAGGCACCTTTCGTTGTTTGGTGGCTACGGGCAAGGAAGAGGATTCCCAAGCTTTCTAAGAAGGGGTTTGATTCCTTTGCTTGGCTGGTCGTCTGGTTGCTTTGGTGCGAATGCAACCGCAGGGACCATGACCGTGCGGCGTTGATGTCGGTCGCTCTTGCTCCTCTCATCCTGGACGAGGCACGGGCATGGGGGACAGCTGGCTTTCGAGGGATCGCCCTCCTGCGGGGATCGGCCGCTTAGTTTTTTCCTTCTTGTGTGTACCTTTGTTTGGCGTCTAATCCTTTTGTAATGTTTGCAACTCTCCCTCTCCCGCTTAATGAAATATGTGCTATCCATGTTTCTTTAAAAATTATTCAAGCTGTTGTTAGGTCACGTCCCCTAGAGTAATTTTATCTGCTGGATCTTGGTTGGGTGGCTTGCACACGCAAGTTTGGCAATGTCGTCGTCGAAATTAATGTCATCATCGATAGAGTAGAACTCTTCGAACTTAAGTCGACTCTCCGCCACCACCTGGCAATTTCGAGTTTGAGCCTGAGGCACGTGTGATTGCCGCCACAGCTAATGCTGGCACCAACTTCTCTTCCTACGGTACCAGCCTAGCAACCGAGGGCCTGCTCCCTCGAAGTCAAGCACACATACTCCGTACGTGGTATTTAGATATCGCCGTGCCTACACTGGGGCGTGGCAAATCCAATGCAGAAGCTAGGGAAATCTTGACACGGTGCATGTTAGAGTGATCGAGCAGGCTCACGAGTTCAATGGTGAGGCAGTTGTGGCATCAACTACGGAACTACGGATGCCGGCAATCAATTACGGCTCAGCTATATATAAGAAACTGAATTTCTGTTGTACTATTTCATGTCAAAAAATGGGACAAATTTTAGCAATGGTTGTGTAGTAATCGTGCAATCTGTCCTATATTTATGAAATTTGTTTAATAAGGGTAATTGGTGTCACATGACAATTATTTATACTCATGATGTGTTTGCTACCAACTACGTTCATCCCTGTTTACTACTAGCAGTCGAGTACACGAACCACTGATGGTTTTTCCTGCGGAGAAGACAACGACAGTCAGAAACACGCGGGAATTGGAGGTCGGCTCATGATTAGCAGCGCCGAGACATGTGCCTCTGGCCCTCTGTCATGTTTTGTCTCCCAAACATTGTAGCCTACGTAGAGAATACTAACTAAATCGGTTAAGACCGCCTCACACCAAAGTTTCTCTAGTCTACTTGGTTAGAGGAGTCGAGGTATGGTCCTCACCAGAAGACCCATGTCTAATTCCTTATTGGAGCGAATTATGACGCTGATTTCTTTTAAAAAAAAATCTCCTTAAGAGAAGACCTGTTAATAAAACTCTTATGTGCTTAGTTAATAAAACTCTCTTTTGGCTGAAAAAAAGAAAAAATCAATAATGTTACGTATTTAAGAACGGAGGTAATACTTGTCATCCAGTTATCCAAACGACCACTACACGGTCGATGAAATGCGAGTGAATAAGTTTTGTGGTGCAGGGACAACTGGGCCATCCGGTGATCCGTCGAACCGGTCCACGGCTTGGAGGCCGGTGGGCTTAATTAGCTCCGTTCACTTGCTTGACGAAGTGACGATCTAGGGCCGACAGTAGAATGAATCTGGATACTCGTACCCCTGACGCGGTAGTAATTCATTTCTCGTTCGTGCTGGCTCCTCCCCGACTCGCGCAATTCATCCGTGTTTTCTGTCGACGAACATATATGGAGCCCAATTGCGTCGTGTGCAGTGATTCTGCTGGTTCTGATTGCGTTGTTTGGCGTGGTGATTTTCGATGAAACTACCGCAAGATTCTGTCTGGAACTCGGAAGCGCGATCCGGGCGGCGTGTTTGGGTTCGAATCACGATAGGGTACGACCACGACGACGACGGTGGAGTCAGTCCATCTCGTCCGCGGCTGCTCGGCCCAAATTGTCTGGCACGGCCGGCCGCACGAGGGGGGCGCCGTGTCCGTTTGGCGTTCGGCGTCCGACTCCTAACGAAATCAACAGCGTTCCGACTCCGAGGCCACAACGGAAGGCTTAGCTTCGCGCCATAAAATTCAGGCCCGCCGTGCCTTCCCAGGGCAACACCAGAAATCTATGTTTGCGTACGCTGCACGAGATCGAGATCAAGAGATAGCATACCATTGCGAGGAACGAAGCTTGTTGGGCGATCGCGACGCGCTACAGCTAGCATGGGGCGGCGGCCCAACCTGGCGGCGTGGCTCGTCCTCGCCGTCCTGGCCCTCTTCGTCCCGTCGAGCGCCGCCGCGCAGATCAAGACCACCGACACGCGCTGGAGTTTCCACCTCCCGCTGCCCAGCGGCGTGACGGGCGCCGAGAGCCTCGCGTTCGACGGCAAGGGCGAGGGGCCCTACGCGGGCGTCTCGGACGGCCGCGTCCTCAAGTGGGGCGGCAGCGCCGCCGGCTGGACCACGTTCGCGCACGGCGCCAACTACCGTAAGATCCCGCTGTGCACGGCGGGCGTGGTGCCGTCGGAGGAGACGGAGAGCATCTGCGGCCGCCCGCTGGGCCTGCAGTTCCACGCTAAGACCGGCGACCTCTACATCGCCGACGCGTACCTGGGGCTCATGAGGGTCGGCCCGGGCGGCGGCGAGGCCGAGGTGCTGGCGACCGGCGCGGACGGCGCCCCGTTCAACTTCGTCAACGGGCTGGACGTCGACCAGGCCACCGGCGACGTCTACTTTACGGACTCGAGCGCGACGTACCCGAGGCGCTTCAACACGGAGATCATGATGAACGCGGACGCGACGGGGCGGCTGCTCAAGTACGACGCGCGGTCCGGGCGCGTCACGGTGCTCAAGGCCGGCCTGCCGTACCCGAACGGCGTCGCGGTGAGCCCCGACGGCGCGCACGTCGTGGTCGCGCACACCGTGCCGTGCCAGGCGTTCCGGTACGCCATCCGCGGCGCCAAGGCCGGGCAGTACGAGCTGCTGGCGGAGCTGCCGGGGGTACCCCGACAACGTGAGGCGTGACGGCAAGGGCGGGTACTGGGTGGCGCTGAACCAGGAGAAGCAGCGGCTCGACGCGGCGCCGGGGGCGGCCCCCGTGAAGCATCTGGTTGGTGTTCGCCTGGACGCCGATGGAGTGGAGACCGAGGAGCTTACGGCGGCCAAGGGCGTGACGCTGAGCGACGTGGCGGAGAGGAAGGGGCAGCTGTGGTTGGGGTCCGTGGAGCTCGAGTACGTCGGCCTGGTTGCTTGAGCTGCCAACAGTCGTAGCCTCGTAGTCGTAGGTAGTGTCATTAGGGATTGGATTAAGAAAGAGAGTAGTATATAGTTACGTAGTATGGGTTTTTTTGAAGAAAATTTGCAAAAAAAAAAGGTCGAAGAAATAGTTAGTATATTTACAGTTATTATTAAGCGTAGCTGCAGGTTTCGTGTCAAAGAATTACCAACGACATTGTATAATAACAAATACAATAAAGTTTCATTATATATTTTTTTTGTTCATTCTCTGTTTAATCTGATCTCGTGTGTTAGCTTCGTGGCTGGCGTGGGCGTTTTTCCTCATTAATTCTCCCTAGTCCCCTAGATCGTCCTGGACCAAATCCGTCTCGTGGGCCGTTTTGGACAATTTTTAGAAAACCCTGCTCGCGCGCACGACCGATGTCCTGCCCGGTCCCGAGTCCTGCGGCTTGCGATCGCGATCCCGGCGTGAGCGGCGGTCGTAGCAGAGAGCAAACAATGCGTGCCCATCCCATCTATTGGATTCTTCATTCCTATGCATATGCGTTCTAGGCACGCATCAAATCCTACTAGCATGGACGGACTTCCCATTGGATTCCTGCAAACGTAGCAGAGAGGGCTGCCGATTCAGGTGACCGGTCGTGTTGTCTCGTCGCAGGTCGCTCCTTGAGTCGGCGCTGGCGGAGGTGCGCCAGCGGCCACTGTTCTTTCCTGTAAAATGCGTCACGAAACACTTGGGCCTTGTTTAGTTGGCAAAACTTTCTAACATTTTCTCCACTCTCTCTCCATCACATCGTATTAAATATGCCAAAAGACATATGTTCAGAGTATTAAATATAGGTAAAAAAATAACTAATCACACAGTTTTGATGTACTTTGCGACACGAATCTTTTGAGCTTAGTTAGGTCATGGTAGGATAATATTTGTCACAAACAAACGAAACGTGCTACAGTGTGCTACATGAGTTCGAAACGTTGAAAAGACAAATTTTTCCACCAACTAAACAAGGCCCACGTTCGAGAAAGGAGAGCCGACTGACAGCCAACAGCTCATGTGTGTATTCTGCACCAGAAACCGTACTGTCGAGTGTCGACTAGGGAAAAAAAGATGAGCCAAACAATAACGGGCCAGGGAGAAGCCAAGAGCAAGGATTGTCGGTACACGATAAGCGTGCGCCGCCAAGAGCAAGGATTGTCCGTACACGATAAGCGTGCGCCATCTGCTTAACAAGTACTACTACGTCGGAGCTGTGTCATACTAGTACCTGTAACGGAAACGAAAGCTGATCAATGTTTTGGTACAAGCCAAGTACTCCAAAGGTAGTGATTTGGTACAGGCCAGCCTCAGAAAAGAGAGCCAAAGGAAAAAGGCTCCAGCGAGTGGAGAAAGAACTGAGGAAAAAGCGGGAATCCAAAACAAAAGGGAGACTCCATGTTTGGGATGGGTTGGGAACGTCAAAGGCTCACCAGGCTCTGCCTGTTTGCTCAGTCTTGTTCGCCGGAAATCCTCCATTGCCCGATGCAAATCACAGGTTACGATTACATGACCTGTAAAAAGCACTGCTGCATGCTGCACCGTTTTCAGCTCATGATTGATGAGCTTGGGCGGGCGAGAGTACCGCCTGAACTTCTGATGCAGCTCGTCTCCTGCCTGAAAATAGTTGGCCACTGGTTTATTGAACGTCCACTCGTCCAGGCATGAAATAGCCTGCCTGACTTGAGTACTTTCATGCCAGTGGCACCCAAATAGGTAGGACCTAGGATTCCATTTCCATGGCCATGGGTCATGGGCAACGGTCGCGAAACCGATGAGCTCTGTTTGCAGCACTGCGCTGCTTTTTGGAGTGAGTAGGCGCGACCAAAGTTAAAGATTCAGGTCATGTGTCTTGGCACTTGGGGCAGTAGACCTCTATGGGGCAGCGAGACGGCTTTTCCTTATATTCAGCATCCTTGGCTTTTCCTTATATTCAGCATACGAGGCTGGATGATCGCCATTGCTAAACCAAAAAAAAAATCACATAAAGTGGAAGAAGAGCAATTAAATCCATCTGATTGACAGTTTAACGGTTATTACATCGTATCTGTCATCATGATGCATTGATACTACTACATCGTATCTGTCATCATGATCTAGCCTGGACTCTGAATATGATTTAAAGATGCTTTCTGACAATTTCAGGCACACTATAGCTGCGGTAATGGTGAGCCAGTTTATCCTGCATTTTCTCCGACGGTGCTTATGCACAACTGATTGGTTGTTCAACCGAGAACACAAAAAAAAAAGCTTGGGCACATTAGATATTGTTGCTTTTCGCTGAATTTCTGATCCTAGAGCAACAATTTGTAATCAATTTCTCTTGCACAATAAACAAAACCAACAAGGATCGTGGCTTCACATGGCACCGTAACTTTGGATGCCGAGGATGACAATTGGAACTTGGAAAGTTGGAAGCTTGGGAGTTGGGTACGTTGGTACAAACTCGGGGTAAACTGCTTCTACTTGAAGACATACATCAAGGAGCAGCTACCAGCAGAAAGTACACGATCTGGAATCTCCTGGCAAGGTACTTGGTGAATCTTACAGCACAGGAGTACTACCATTACAGGCTTACAGCCAGCCAGCCAGGCCTTCCAAACGACCAAACCTCAAGGTTGCACACAGCTTGAACCTGGGTACTTGGGTAGGCTACCACATTTCCACTTACTATAAGTGAGAACGTGTGATGACTACTACTTTGGAGCAAGGGTACAGTACACACAGATTTTCATCAAGACAAACATTTGTGCATCCTCTTTTCTTGACAAACCATGTGATGTGAGGAAGAAACCAAACTGGTGGAAATATTCAATTATACCGGCTGTTTAGCTTCTGCCTTCGTTGCTAAATTTAAGGATGAAGTCAGACAGAACACTGGTGTCATTGCACGTGTTCCTCGCAGATAACCAACTGTCATCAAGCTGAACATTTACATCCCTGAGGCAGTAAACAAAATAAGTTGAGTTGTTCAAATTTATGCAGCATCATAGCCAAATATAAATCTATCCATACTCCCAGTGTGCTATACTTCGTCCTAAAGCTTGGTGAGTGATGACAAAATGCAGCTAAGCATTAGTTGTGACTTGTGAGTGTTAATGGTACGCTTGACTATAAAGAATGACTTGACCATGCAGAGATAGCGTGCATAAACCAATGCATGAGCATAGTACATGAAGGGTCGAATTTTTGCATCATTTTCTCATTGCAAAATGGAAATTTCATACCTCTTTAAGCTAAGAACTTCGTAGTTTTTCCGCAAGTAATCTGCATGCTTAGTGAGAGCATCCTGGGCATAATCCTTGCCAACAGTTCTAACTGCAGCTGTCTTTAGCAAGTTTTCTAATGAACCATGTTTTTGCAGCAGTTTCACTGCGGTCTTTCTACCAAATCCTGGAACCAAATGTTGGATTCCTGGAACACCGTCTGCCTCATCACCCATGAAGCACCCTGTGCAGCATAACTCCCGATTCATTAGTTGCTCAAATATAAACAGACTCCCACTGGATACCAAAATCATGGATCAATGCCAAAGAAATATACTCACTAAGGCTTAAATCTGCAGTTGGATCACATTTGTATTGAGCGACATAATGCCTTAATGTATAGAAAGACCAGCGGCCAATTTCAGGAATGGGCATAACTAACTGAACATCGTCAGATATCAGCTGTTTGAAGTCTTTATCTGGTGAGGCAATCACAACTCTATAACCTTTCTGTAAAACCTGTTCTGTCAAGGTAGCCACTACATCATCAGCCTCGTATCCATCGACTCTTACAACCTGAATTTTGCCGTTTCCAAATTGTCAGACTCAGAAATTGGACCTGAGAAACATCGAGGGACTGCACTAGTTGAAACCTCTGCTGGTTCACCCACCGGGACATTGCATTGGCGGAGAACGTCGACGACGCGGGAGTCAGCGCCGGTGCCGACACCGCGAGCCCTGTGGGCCTTGTACGACGGTAGCAGCCGCCTCCTGTACTCGTTCCCTCCCTCCCCATCCAGAACCTAAGGCCAGATGCAAAAATTTCAGAAACCACCGAACAATGAGTGTGTTGTAAGAGGGTCAGGGATGGTGTGCACTCACAGCGACGACGGGGTCACGGAGGCTGACGTGCGCGAAGAAGAGCACGAGCCAGCGCGCGAAGGCGTTGAGGCTGCGCTGGGATCCGCGGAAGCAGAGCGGGTTGACGTCGAGGAAGAACACGCGAGGCTTAGTGGGATTCGACGGGGCGCCGTCTCTGCCGGCCAGGTGCTTGCGGGAATGCCTTGGTGATGGCAGCGCGCTGGAGACGGCAGAGGCTGAGGTAGAGGGCGAAGAAGAGGCGGTGGCTGCTGGAGTTGCGATGAGGCGGAGAGGACGACATCTGCGGGGCGTCGCTACCCCCGCCGCCGCTGTGACCGGCGACGCGGCGACCGCCCCCACTGCGGGCAGCGGCAATGTTACGGACGTGGGCATTGCGCTTGGTTTGGTAGCAAGCGGGTGGAGAGGAAAGTTGTTGTGGATAAAAGGGCCGAAAGAAATATAGATAAATTTGCTGGGCTCTTGGACAAAGCCCATACATGTAATGTAATGGGCTATTTTCTTACTATAAAAGGCCCATTAAATTTCATTTTATTGTATCGTGATCTATCTCATCACTCGGATTTGAGTCTTTCTGTTGGAGCCTTGGAGGCTTGGAGCTCTCCTTTTCCCATCCTTTTGACCTCTTGCATTTGGGAATAATTCCAATATGTTTCTGTTGACGCGGTTTGGAATGAAATTGTACGAAGATATCAATATTTTATCCGTTTTATTAATAAAGGCGAGATCTCGTTGAAATCTTTGACATCCATATCAGCAGTAGTTAGAACTTGTTTGGATCCAAATGCTAATGAGTGAGAATACTAAAATTTAGCACCTTTACGTACTAGTCCATCTAAACAGGTGGGTTAAATTTTTAGCCCACCTCAAAAAAATGCAAAAAAACATTAGCTGGTAGCAAGAAGCTAATGGGTGCTAATGACTCGTACAACCAGGGTTCCCAAAGAGCTTTGTTAGAATAAAGTGGTGCCAATTGTCATTCGGTGACAACGACTCGGAGTAGACTAATGGGAATGCCAATTCATGATGCGCGGGCACATGTGGTCGAGCAAATTAAGCAACGTATATTCCAGTGAGACGAGCACGAACGAACATGCCTGATTGGTTCCCTGGTCGAAATCAGCCACTTTATTTTTAATTCGAAGAGAAAGTGTAAGATTGACGCGCATAAATGAACATGTCTGATTGGTTTTCTGAAAGACCTAGCCAGTAGCCAGTGTGCACATACGACAGACGCTAGCTGCACGTCCACCTCGGTCAGAAATTCAGAATATCAGCTTGACCGAGTGTAAGAGTACCGCACAAGGCCATATCGCAGTCAGAAAATACCGTAGTGGTCACTATCTACGACTGGGAGCCAGGTGGATCATGTCGCCGATCGGCTCGTGGTCGTGGCGTACTGCGCACACGCTATCTAGGACTAGGAGATTATTATGATTAGGAATCAGAATTATCTCCTAGTAACAGGCAGCCGAAAGGCCCGAAAGGCATGGGAATAATGGCGCGCGCGCATTTGTTCAGCCGGTGCCATCGGTCCAGGCTTCAGCGAGAGGGAGGATGTTTCTCCTCGATCGGACCCTTTTCCAATTATTTGGTGGTCCTTCAGCCTCCGTCGGCTTCTCCGTGGAATCGTGTGCTGATCTGCCGGACTGTGGACGGCCGCCGCGCTCACGCGGACGCGCGGCATCCGCCGTGGGTTCCGCGGCCCGCGCACTACGGGAGCACGCGCGCTCGCGCGTGGGCTGGCAGATAATCCCGCCGCGTCGCCACCAGACGGGAGCCGTACGTGAGAGTGAGACGGACGCCGGGCGGTGGACGGTGGTGCCGTGGTGGTTGGTTTGCTACTTTGGTTTTGGTCTCACGCTAACGTACGCCGCGCCGAGCGGCTAGCGCAGCGCACGCTAGCTTTCTCTTGCGCTCCTCCTCGGCTGTCTGATCGCCGAAATCGGCTGCGTGCATGGTGTGGTGCCTGCCGGTGTGCAAATGGCCAAATGCGAAAGGGCGCCGTGACGCGGAGCCAGAGGCCGGCGGCGGCCAGTTTTGGGATCTCTTCGACCTAGAGAAAAGGTTTGTCCATCTGTCGGTGGCTTCCTTCTGGCCCAAGGAACCTCGTTGCCTTGCAAAGTGTGGGACTCCTAAAAATTTCGCCAACTACCGGTCACATCAATCTTCAGACACTAATTAGGAGTATTAAATGTGGGTTTAATGAACCCGTCTCGCAATTTCCGATCTATTCGTGTAAATATTTTTGTAACTAGTCTAATACTCCTAATAGACTTTGAAAGATAATCCAAAAGTTTCACTTCACAAACTAAACAAGGCCGAATCCTAGTGATAGTCCTCTGCTACCACCTACGAGCATTACTTACCGAAATTACCTGTCGATTTAATTTTCTAGAAATTACTTTGTCATTTTAAATTTTCTAGATACCTTACTTTTATTATGCATCTAGATACATAACAAAAGATTTATTAAAAAAACAAAAATGACAAGTAACCTAAACGGATGGAGTATGATCTATTTTTTTTATTTTTTAAAAGCAAACAGTGTAGGTAGCCCGGCACTCCGGCGGCCTGTACCTGAAGCAAACAGATCTGCGTGACAGCTACGTGAAACTCATCAAACCGTGTTCACAGGTCACGGCAATGCTTTGTGCCCCACACCATCCCAAGTAGACCGTTCTGCGGCACTAGCCGACTGGCACGACAAACATTGGTCCCCCCCTGCCATGTCATCCGCGTATATATGCACGCTAGTACAGCTCATCCAAAGCCCGCTCCCACACAATTGGCTGTTTCCTTCCCCATTCTTCATTTCTTCTTCCCGTTTCGAAATCCCCCAAATCCAAGCACCGAGCCTTCGAATTCCCCCTGCTCCACGATTCATCCGTCTTCCGCTCTCCGCCATTTGGGAATCGGGGGCAGCGGGTGACCGCGCCGCGCGTTTCGAGGCCCTCGCCTGGCGGCCTCGCCCGGTGGATTTGGGATCGCGGCTTTCTCGGCGCACGCACGTAAGTTCTGATGCTTTGCCTTTCCCTACCCCCGAATCGCGTTGTTGTTGTTGTTGTTCGGGTTGCCTATTCGACGATGGGAGGGAGGTGATCGGCCGGTCGGGGGAGAGCCTGTCGAATTCTCGAGAAGCGGCGGCGGCGATCGCCTGGCATTTGGCGATTTGGTGGCACTGTTTTGGCTGCTTCGCTCGCTGCCTCCGCCGCATAGTCGCGTGTCGCTGCCTGCTCATCCGCCGCCGCGCCTCCGGCAGCTGCTGCCACAGCCTGTGCCATTCGCGCGCGCTGCTGCGTCGCCCTCTATCATCGGCCGCCGCCGCTGTCGTTGGCTGCGTCGTCTTAGCCGCCTCCGCCGTCGCGTGGTCTGCTGCTGCCACAGCCCCGAAGTCGCAGGCATCGGGAGGCTGCTGCCTGCTCCGCCGTCGCTGAGCCCGCCACAGCTCGTCGCCCGTCCTCGTTCCTTGTACGTAGCTTGGAAGAGGTAATTATGCGCGCTCGTTACAGTGAGGCATCTCACGGTGGTTAGTTTGTCTGTGCCTCCTGGAGTAGTTTACATGCAACCTTAATTTGGACAGCGAGTTGTGGTAGTGCATTCTGTAATCAAATGCTCGAATGGATGGTGCATTTTAATCAGGGGCAGAGACAGGGCCTGTGCTGCCCATTACTGTATTTGTCTGAAGTCTGACCTGCAAAATAAGAGCCTGAATTCTTGATAAATGCATTTTCTCAATCATGACGCATGCTCCAGTTATTGCTGCATGCTGCACGACCACAGGAGGATTTCAGATTTTGGAATGCATTGCAAAACCTAAAACTAGAAACTTATACCAGTCATCAGCAATTGGCTAGGCATTCTCTCCTGTGCAATCATGATGAATACTTGATATATAGCGACTAGGCTATTGAGTTATGGTTTAGTTGAGCTGACGACTCCAGTATTATTTCTGTGTGCAGGTGGAGTGCTAGCAAAATAATGCAGTAAAGTTGCGTCATAAGTAAAATGTGTCATGCATCTGCATCGGAAGAGACAAATATGAATGATGTCAATATCGACCTAGCCTGCAGTACATCTTGCTACAAAATGTGTGACCACGGTGCTGGATCATCAACTGTTACTGGTGAGATCAACTGGTTGACCATGGACTCAAGCCCTTGCAGCACTCCTTATGGCAGCCCTATGTTTAGCCGTGAAAATTCTTTCTCAAGCTTTGCTAGTTGCTTTTCAAGCCTTGGTGAGTGTTGGAGCAATGTTCTCTTAAATAAGTGATATTGTTTGCACCATTTAAAAATATTCTCTTACATAACCATAATTTCTTTATGGTTTTTATTATTTTCCTAAGGTGACTCCCTAATGGACTCTGATACTGAAGACGAGACTGAGCTCCAAGATACTGGTCAACTTTATCCTAATACCCTATTAAGTGATGATCTTATTGAGCAAGGAGAAGGGAGTTTAATACAAGTGGAAGAATGTCAACTCAGTGATATTGCTATTGCTGATTACGGTGCTACTTTTCTTATTCCAGCAGATCAAAATATTTCATCTGGTTATTCACAGTTGGAGACACTTGAAGACTCCAAGGAAAAAATTGATGCCACTAATATTATTTCAGATTCAGATGTATCTTATGAGCAGCATCAAGAAATTATATCTGACAATCATTTTACAGAAACAAAACGTGGTGTGTCAGTGGAAAATGTTGATGTTAAACAATCCGGTGTTATAGATGTTGAAAAGGTCACTAGTCTTCCTATGGCAGGTGGTGATATTATTCGATTGAATGAACAAGTTATGGATCGACTTGACAGTACCATGGAAAATACAATAGTTTATAACAACATATCGAATACTGGACCTGACATGAAAAATGGTGCTAACTTTGATAACAAAAATGAATGCCTATACCCACTAGTGTTGCCCAGTTTTGACGCAGATCCTCTCATTTGGTTACCTCCGGAACCAGAAAATAAGGAAGATGACGAGAGTGAAAATTACAGCACTGGGTTGGGTGACTCAAGTTTAAATTTAAACTTAGCGGAGAGAAGTATGGTAAGCCGTGAAGACCAATTGCAGAAAGTAATGTCAGAAGTTATGAATGGGCAATTCAAGATCCTTGTAAGTCGTTTCTTGGCTGCTGAAGGGTTCTCTTTATCTGATGGAGGCACCAATAAGAACTGGCTTGATATTGTTGCTTCATTGTCATGGGATGCTGCACAACTTGTCAAGCCCGATGCCAGTTCTGGTAATGAAATGGATCCTGGTTTGTATGTGAAGGTTAAATGCATAGCTTCAGGATCTTACAAGCAGAGGTAACAAAATGATATTTTACTGTTCGTTCTTTATCCTTACTCTGTCTCAATTAGGCGCCCTTTGTTCTTTTGATAGCGAAGTGATCAGTGGTCTTGTTTTTAAGAAGGGTGCTTCACATAAGCAGATGCGTGCCAATATAAAGCATCCAAAATTGTTACTTCTTCAGGGTGCTCTTGGCTATTCATCAACAGGGCTGTCATCAATAAATTCAATGAAACAGGTGCGCATGCTTGCTCTTAGCCCAAGCTTATTTAAATTGCATAGATATAATTCCAAATAATAGCTGGAATTTACAAATTTTCTCTTCTTCCATATTCACCAGGAAAACGAACAGCTGGAGCAAGCCCTTCGTGAAGTGATAGGCAAATGCCAGCCTGATGTTATATTGGTGGAGAAAGCAGTTTCCCGTAATGTCAATGAATACATACAGAAACGCGGAGTTACTGTCGTTAGTGAGATGAATATTCATCGGCTGGAAAGAATTGCTCGATGCATTGGCTCTCCAATAATATCGTTGCAGGATGTTCTTGCAAAACCCAGCCTTGTTAAGCAATGTGAGTCTCTCCGTTTTGAAAAGTTCGTTCAAGAGCATAATATTGCTGGAGAAGATGGAAGGAAGTCATGCAAAACATTTTTGTTTCTAGAGGGTTTTCCAAGACCTCTGGGATGTACAGTATGTCTCTTTCTTTTGTATTTCTGTATATGTAATGTTTTCCATTTATGTACAGTATGTGCCTTTTTTACCACTTTGCTCATGAGCTTCCTATTTTATCTGCTCGTTCTGCTTTTGCTATTTCTGATTATTTGTCATTATTTTGTAGATATTGCTGAAAGGAGCAACAAGAGAAGAACTTAAGAAGATTAAACGTGTCCTTCATTTCACTGTCTTTGCTGCTTACCATTTGATCCTTGAAACTTCATTCTTTGCTGATCAAAAATTATTTACGACAGATAAAATTACCATAGGGAAACAAAAGTGCTTTAAAACTAATCCGCAGCTGCTTGGTCCCTGTTATGATAGTTCGGAAAACAGTGGCACCATGAAACATAGCACACCAACTTGTGATGACGCTAATCAGGAAAAGCTCATTCATACTGAAAAATCTATACCACTGCTCCTTCATGATTCCAAAATTATGGTGCCTGAAGATCCTACCAGTGAAAAACATATTGACAGCAAAGGCATTCGGTCGTATTCACCACTCCCTGTTATAGATCCCTCAACAACTTTTATGCAGGATATGCCATCATCAGATTGTGCGGAGTCAAACACATATGATGGTTTTGATGGCTCAACATTCACCGATACTTCCAAAGAGGTGCAGAAGAAACAATTGTCTAGTGAAAATTTTGAAGAAACTATTGATCGAAATTTTTCTGAAAGTGGAGCTGCCTTGAATACTCAGGACATCGTGATTTCGATGTCTAGCCAACATATTAGGAACCAAACTGTCTGCAAGCAGAGTCACCTTTCCCGGATAACCTATTATGGGTATTTTGATACATCTCTTGGACGACATTTGCAAGACAATCTACTTAATGAGGTGATACATCTTAACTATTTGTTAATTTAAGAGATCCTTCATTTTCCTTGCTTTTGTTTCCAATAATAAGGAAATTATTTACAGAAACAGAGTTGCTTATCATGTGGTGAATCTCCAGAAGCCCACATGTACTCTTATACCCACCATAATGGCATGCTCACTGTTCTTGTGAAAAGACTTCCGTTGGAGTCATCGCTTTCTGGTGAGGCTCAAGGGAAAATTTGGATGTGGATCAGATGCTTGAGATGCAATGCTAAGCCGACTCGTAGGGTTATAATATCTTCCTCTGCACGTAATCTGTCATTTGGGAAGTTCTTGGAACTCAGCTTCTCAACTCATTCTGCTGCCAAGAAGTTACCAGAATGTGGGCACTTGCTGCATAGAGACTGCCTACGTTTCTTTGGGTAAATGTCTGCAAAACTACTACATAAATATGAAAATTTTGTTTTCTTCAAGATTTCACAGATATTTCTTTTATGCTTTGCAGATTGGGATCCAAAGTTGCCATGTTCAGATACTCATCTGTTGAAATATATTCCGCTCGTAAGCCACCATTGACTTTGGAGTTCAATGACCCAAACAAAAAGGATTGGCTTGATGCCGAAGTGAATAATGTATGCTTCTGCAACATATTTGCTGTTGCTGCTCATTTTTCTTCACCTAATTGCACACTTTATGCTAACACTGTTCAATTCTTTAGGTCCTTCTTAAATGGAAGCATCTCTTCTCAGAAATTGAAAATGTAATACAAGACTTAAGATCACGATACTCTACTGAAGCCATGGGGAAGGACACCAACGTTTCAGTATATGTGGGATTACTTTTGAAGGTGGCTAGTATGCTTACACAAGAAAAACATGAAGTTGAGGTAACCATCATGGATTAATCCTATTTTCCTGTGTATTTCTTGATTTTCTTATGCAAAGGTTTTTCAAACTATTTTTGGTATATTAACATATCCTCTGTACACAAGGTTTCTCTGAAGGTGTTTAGCCAAGTTGCAATGCCCGAGAATTTTGCACATGAGATCCTTGGTTTGAACTGGCTGTACCAGCAACTTCTTCTCGGGTTCTATGTTTGGGATCTTCGTTTGCTTCATATTCTCCAGTACATTAAATTTAGTACTGCATCAGTGAAGAATGAGCAGAAGAATTCTGGAAGTGTTGCTATCCAAGACACTCCTGCAGTCAAGAACACTGGAATAGAAAGAAAGGAAGCAACTATAAATTCTTATGGCAACTTTGATGATTCATGTGCCAATAAAATTTTAGATAAGGCTCAGCTTACTGATAAACTAATAATCAAAGAGCATGAGTTGCCCGTTTATCAAGATCATGATGCGAGATCATCTCTTTCTTTTCAAGGCAAAGCTGCTGAAAATGGTTCACATCAGTTTGAGACCTCTGTGGAGAAATCAACTGCTTTACCATTTATGAATCATGAACAACCTGCAGCATCCAAAGTAAATGAAATGTATGGTGGTGTCATACCAAGTGATGATACAGGAAAATGGGTCTGGAATAGATTTAGTCACTTGGAAATGGAATACAAGAAAGAACTTAGAGGCGGTTCTTTGGATAATTTTCACCTCATCAACAAATACATCCCATGCTCTTCAGCATTGACGCAATTAAAACATGAAATGGACTTGGGGCATTTTATAGTTGGCCGTGGCGGTAACATCTTGTCAATCTCTGAGGAGGAGGTTTCCAGTATAATTGCTTACGCGCTAACTATATCTGAACAACAAGAGTCCTATTCTGATGCTGCACCTAGCAACATGGAGAGAAATGCTTCTATGCTTTCACCCATGCTGTCTCCAAACGAGTCTTTAGGATATAATAACTTTTCAAGGTTTTCATCACCGATATCACCGGAATCAACGTCTGGATTTTATGATTCATTTCTATCAGCTCTAGATCAGCATCCTGAAATTGATCTAAACAATGGAAAGATAGCTCTTAGAAGAAAATATACTGTTGTTTGTATATATGCGAAGCAATTCCAAGATCTTCGGAAGATATGTTGCCCATCAGAGCTTGCATATATTTCATCAATAAGCCGTTGCAAACATTGGAATGCACAGGGTGGAAAGAGTAAGGTTTTCTTTGCAAAATCAATGGATGACAGATTTATCATAAAACAAATCAAGAAGACAGAGTTTGACTCATTCTTAGAGTTTGGCCTCGAGTACTTCAAGCATTTCGGTGTATCTCACTCAAGTAACCCTACATGTCTTGCAAAAATTCTGGGTATATACCAGGTGTGTTGAATAAGTAAACTCTGCGATGCAAACTGCTCCTAGCATCTATTGATATATTTCTTTGACACTATTTCAGGTTAAGGAAACTAGGAATGGCAAGGAGACAAGGACTAATTTCATGGTTATGGAAAATCTTTTGTTTGGACATAATATAATACGTAGATATGATCTGAAGGGTGCTATTTTCTCACGATATGTTCCTGATTCAAAAAATCCTGAAAAGGTTCTCTTGGATCAAAATTTTATTGAAGATATGCTTACCATGCCAATCTATGTTGAAGGAAAAACCAAAAACCTCATGGAACGTGCTATTTGGAATGATACAGCTTTTCTAAGTGTATGTGCGCTTGTGCCAGAAAATAAGTTTCTTAGAGTATATATACTTTCTTCATTTTGCAGGATGATCTATGATTTTCTCTGAATCTTGTTTGCGTGTCCTCATGTTTGCAGCTCATGAATGTCATGGATTACTCCTTGCTTGTTGGAGTTGACAAACAGAAGAAAGAGCTTGTATTTGGGATTATAGATTATTTGAGACAATATACCTGGGACAAACAGCTGGAGTCTTGGGTGAAGACATCTCTTGTTGTTCCAAAGAACCTGTCTCCAACTGTAATTTCACCTAGGGAGTACAAAATAAGATTCAGGGGGTTTATGTCACAATATTTTCTATCAGTTCCAGATCCTTGAGTCTTTGCGAACTGATCACTTTCTGGTATTGGTGGCCGCCTGACCTTGTCATGACTCATGAGTTATGATCATGCTGCTGAGGTTCCGTGTCCATCTGGTAATGGTTCAAGCTCAATAAAATGAGCAGTTCGGCATCCTATGTGTTTAGCATTAAGTTTTTAGTTGAGTACTTCATTTTTGTGGTGTGTTTGTCTATCCTTGTCCATTTGCTTCTCAGCAGTTGTACATATTAGCATCTAGGACACCATGGAAGTGCAAATTTTTAAGCAAATGAATGGTGGGACACACTAATGACCTAGCTAGTGTTATTTACTGATTATAGTTAGGTGGAGATCTAGGTTTATAGGGGTAGATAAGCGTTTAATCACCATTTTGTTTAGTGGAATATGTTGCTGGAATTCGAAGTAATATTCTCATTCTTTGACGATTCAGCTTTCTATATGACTTTAATCAAATGAGTGCTAAAGTTTGCCAGAGCTGCAAATTGTGGGCTGAGCATACCGTGCCATGACAGGCATAAATACAGTTAGTTGTCATTCGATCAATGTCTATTATAATGTGATTTATCGTAGAGCATCATAAATTGGAAATCTGGGGTGTTTAAGTCAGCACCTTCAATATCAAGCAAGAAAGGTGAAGAAACCATGTTTTCCCCCTACCTATTAGGAAATTAGTCTTGCTGAAAGACCGATGTGTATGTTCATTCATTTCGAAATGAAACATGAGAGAATATGAAATAAACTGATTGTGGATACTTAAACGCTAATTGAGTTCTTACTCTGGTTCTGTTTTGCTGCTCTGTTCTCTCTGGTCTGGGTATGCCTTCTCTTCAGGTCTCAGGAATGATTGAAGAGCCTAATTCGGCCAAGTGTTTTTTTTTTCTGCATGTGCCACGTGAAGCAAATGGGATTTACAGCAAAATGTCAAGCCATCAAGTTTCTTGGTGGAAGTCTTCATTAACATCCAGTTTTTACTTCGCAATTCTTATGTATACTCTTGTTATACTACAGAAGTACAGGTGGCTTCCAACTTCCAAGCATACCGAATTATGCATCTCAGTGTGTTGCACCAGCGTGCTCAATCATTGCTGCATCCTGTATGCTTTTGTTAATTGTTATACCAGGCTATTTGGTCACAACATTTCCATATGCTGCTGTAACTTTGCCTATGCACTTCTCAGTTCCCGGAATCAAGAGTCTCCAAGTCCTTGCCAAGATACTGTAAAGCGAAGGAAAGACTATCTAGCATTGTCTTTGCGATCATCAATGATCAAAGCATCCATAGGTTTGTCGAATCTTGTACAGGATGCACCCCTTCTTTGGTTTTGTGCCTTTTTGGAGGCAACAGGCGCCACAACACATCCGTGAGAGGACGTCATGCCTACAACTTACCAGTTCGAACCTATTGGATTGGTTTCATGGGCTCACTGTTGGCTGTTCGCTACTCCTGTATTTTGTGCTTCCCCGTTTTGCACTCTGCTGCTCAGAAATCCGAGCAGTGTTTACGCGCTAAACCGAACCATGATGATTCAACGCCGGGCCTACTGGCGTGAATATGCTGGAACGCTAGACTTAAAAGTCAGAAACGAACTCTTCTCTTTTTTCTGGCGTCGGAGGAAGCAAGTGATGCATCATGCCACATTGCCAGTTGCCACGGTCTGAACATAGAAATATCCCCCAGTCTTGTGGCATAGGTAATAGGTTCATTGAACCTGGACTACAGATTGTGCGGCCGGTAGGATGGGGAGGTTCAACGTACATATGTGACGTCCGTGGTGTAGCAATAGTACTTGAGTTCGTTGATTTGATTCATGCTTTTATGTTGAAGTCTCCTTCTTTCCGCTTTCCCTGTTTCGTTTAGAAAAAAAAGGTCTCTTTACCTGTGTCTTGGGCAAGGGCCCAGGAACCGTGCTGGAAAAATAGGAAGAATCGAATGCCGTGTGCGTACTGCCAAGTCTACCAGTGAGATTCCATCGACATCGGAATTCCTACGCTACTACTAGCTTCCAGCTGAAAATAGGACTACGGGAGTGCATTGGTTGAGGAGTTACTACCTTTCGCTACGTATTTAGAAAAATTAAATCCAATAGTAATTTGGAACGAAAAGAGTATAAATGAAACGAGGTGATCGATACTCGGTTTCAACTTGTTAGAGTGAAAATTGCACACTCTGAAGTTGTAGCGAACATAGTTCCATATGTCATTAGTTCGAGTTTGATTTTGGTAATTCATGACAACATGATCAATGGGACTAACCATATTATTTAGCATGTCCTTGTAGACATTTCTAGATCCCATAGATGCAAAAATACGACATGCCAAATTGATAAGATAGTCTATTTTTCAAGGGTCAAAACCGCGGAAGAAAAGGAAGAAAATTGACACCGTCGGATGAACCGACGGTACCATCGGTGCAAGCATCGGTGTACTTAGTACACTGCGCAGGAGGCAAAAAGAAGATGAAACCGTCGGATGATCCGACGGTCCAGTTTCTAGATGCGCCGGATGAATTGCAGAGGAGGAGCAGCGAAGACAGTAGCACCGGATGATCCGACGGTCTGAGAGAGGACACCGTCGGTCTATCCGACGCTCAGTTTGAATCAAGACAGAGACGCGCCAAGACAGCCTCTTCAGCACCGGATGAACCGACGTCTTGGTCAAGTGAAAGCATCGGTCTATCCGACGGTCACGAAGCAGCATGCAGAGACGTTTTGGGCGCGAGGTCTTCAGCACCGGATGAACCGACGCACCGTCGGTGTATAGCGTCGGAACAGTTGTGTCAGCAGAGCTACAACGGCTAAGTGACGTGGAGGGCACCGGATGAACCGACGCCCTGGAAAAGCATAGCATCGGTTCATCCGACGCTACCTTTTTCAGTAGCCGTTAGCCGACAGCTCTTTGGATGTCTTGGGCTATTTATACCCCATCCACTCACCCATTTGAGGGTGCTGGATTGTGTGGAAGTGCAGTGGAGTTCAAGACACCTAGAAGATCATATCTAATCCATCCAAGTGCTTAATTGCTCATTCATAGACTTGCATATGCTTAGTGTATGTGCTTAGTGCTAGGCTTAGCTTAGAGCTGAGTGAGTGCAAGGTTGTGCCAACCTTGTGAGGTGATTCTTGAGTGAATCAAGGTGTATAAGGTTTGCCGGAAGCCTTGGGGCCTAAGTGACTCACCGGCAATCGTCATCGACCCTCCGGCTTGGTGTGGAGTGGCGAGGACACTTAGTGCGGGGGACGTGGAGACCCCCTTCCTAAGTGGAGAAGCTCCTTAGTGGAGGCGGCATCAAGGTGACCAAGGGAGCTTGACGAGTGCCTAAGTGGCGAGTCTTAGTGGCGAGTCAAGTGGTGCTCTTGGGAGAGACTTGGTGACCGGGAAGCAATACTCTTGTGTGAGTGCTTCAACAACGTGGACTAGGGGTGGCTTAGTGCCTACCGATACCACGGGATAAATCGCGTGTCAAGAGTTTGCTTCCTCTCATCCCTTTTACGTTTCCGCATTTACTCTATTGCAATCTTTGCTTGCCTTTATTTCCTAGAGTAGTATCATGCTAGGATTGGCTATAGGTTGCAAACCTTATTTTGGGATGGAGGTTTCACACTAGAACAACCCTAGTTGCACATCTAGATAGTATGTTCTAGTTTATCTTTGTGTAAAAGTAGTGAAGCCATAGATTAAGTTTTAAGATTGCTTAATTCACCCCCTCCCACTCTTAGGCTACGAGCATCTGATTTTGAACCTACTCATGCCTTCCACTTTTTAAACGCGTATGCATATCAAGATTCAAACGTTGTTAGTAATCTTTAGTCACTAAACATTGCCCGCCGTTGCAGATATTATCAAAAATTGTACGCTTTACTTCTGCGGAGTATCAGACTATGGTGGACGTCGTCTCATCAGACGCAAAAAATCCGACGTCGACTCAGGCACTCAGCTCGACTGCAGCTAAAAAACATGCGACTGCAGCTCGAAAAAAAATCTTGGCGACTGACCGGTCGGGCCCATTTCCAGTCACCACGCCACGATGGCCCGAGTCCAGGCCCAGGAGCAGGCGCCTCCTCCTCCTCCTCCTCTCGCAGGGCACGTGCCCGTCCTCCCGGCCCGATGGCAACCGCACCCACCGTCTACGGCCGGTTCCCCGTCCAGGTTCTTCCTCCGGCCGTCCTCCCATCCCTCCCAATTCCCACAACCACATCTCACGCGAACACATCACACCACCACCAACCCACGGCCCTCCCTCGCCTTCATCAATTGGAGCACGGCGCCCATTCATTCCCCTCCTCCTCAGCTGCTGCTTTCCGCCACCCCAATTCCAACGCGTCGGCTCGTGATTCCCAATTCGCAACCCCCGATCGATCCCCAAAGGCTCATGGTGTTCTCCGCCGCCGCGTCGCCTCTCGTAGCCACCGCCGCCGCCGCCGCCGCTCCCTCCTGCGCTGCCAGCCTGCGCCGCTGTTGTCGCGTTGGTTGTTGTTGTTGTTGACGAATTAGCTAGCTAGGGTAAGGTATGGATCTCTCGCGGCCTGCATCGTCGGACCTCTCGCTCGGGCTCCATTCCCACGGCCCCTCCCACGCCCACGCCCGCGTGCACGCCGTTGCCGCGCCGCTGCGGCTGTTCAACGACTTGGAGGACGCCAAGCCGGAGCTGCTCGATGTCGGGGAGGCGGACGGGGAGAGGGAGGAGGAGGAGGACGGGGGCGACCAGCACTTCTCCCTCCTCGGCCACTCGCTCTGCGTCAAGCGCCCGCGCCGCGCGGTCAACGGCGGTGGGGGCGGGGGAGGGGAGACCTCCTCCTGCTCGTCCTCGTCCGCGGCGCTGCGCCCCGCGAAGCGCCAGGCGATGGGGGAGGGCAGCGGCCCGGATCTGGAGACCCGCCGCGCCGCTGTCCGTGCCTGGGGCAACCAGTCGCTGGCGGACGCCGACCCTGACGTGCACGCGCTGATGGAGCGCGAGCTCGACCGCCAGGTGCGGGGCATCGAGCTCATCGCGTCGGAGAACTTCGTCTGCCGCGCGGTGCTCGACGCGCTCGGCAGCCACCTGACCAACAAGTACTCCGAGGGGCTTCCTGGTGCTCGCTATTACGGCGGGAACCAGCACATCGATGCTATTGAGAGGCTCTGCCACGAGCGCGCCCTCGCTGCCTTCGGTCTCGACCCTGCCTGCTGGGGCGTCAATGTTCAGCCTTACTCGTGCACGTCCGCCAATTTGGGTGTCTACACGGGGCTACTTCAACCCAAGGATCGCATCATGGGGCTGGAGCCACCATCAGGCGGCCATGTTAGCCACGGTTACTACACGCCGAGTGGGAAGAAGGTGTCAGGCGCCTCTATTTTCTTTGAGAGCTTGTCGTACAAGGTGAACCCACAGACTGGGTATATTGATTACGACAAGGTTGAGGAGCGGGCAATGGATTTCCACCCCAAAATTCTCATTTGTGGTGGGAGCTCGTACCCCAGAGAGTGGGACTTTGCACGGATGAGGTTGATCGCTGATAAGTGTGGTGCGGTGCTTATGTGCGACATGGCGCATATCAGTGGTCTTGTTGCAGCAAAGGTACATTTCTACAGTTGAAACATTTTGATTTTGTTTGTTTATATCCTGCTTAACAATGTGCACAATGGTACTAGGAGTAACTTAAAGGCCAACATTGTGTAATCTTACAGTTAGTATGGTTAGTATGGCTGCTTAACAGCATGCAGAATTGCATGAAATATACATCTTAGTGACATATACTTGTGTGATTGCTTTGCTTGGAGATAGTATATTTGCTAAAAAATCAAGATAGAAAGCTAGCAGACAGCTGCTCTTGAATTACATCTAAAGATTTATGGCTTTTCACCTATCTAGGTTAGCATTTCCTGTGGGTAATCTGACTGTAGTTTGCTTAATAATCTGCAGTGATACCTGTTATCCGAGTACTTACAGACCTGCTAGAAGATTATATATGAAATTATGAAAAAATATATTATCTTGTTTGTTTGGAACCTAGAAACAATTCACATCTACTATACATATATACGCACACAAATCGAGTAAATCCATAGTTAAAAGATCTTAAAATACAGAACACAAGGTTCTGTTTCTTTAGGTTCATAAAATTATGTATTGAGCTGCCTTGTAAGATTTAAAATACAAACACTTCAGTTCAATGGAGATCACTTTCTTTGTCTTTCAACATGGCAAAAATAAAGTCGCAGTGATGGAACTTGTTGCTGATTTTAGGACTTGTATTGTTACTCTTGTTCATGGTGTTCGTACCTTTTTCACCATCATTTAAAAAAAAACTCATTCGATGCATGATCTTGATGTCTGGTCTATTAGTTAGGAGTTAGGTTGGTACTATGGTCTGATAAAATGGTTGAATGAATGCATAAAGTAACATTTCTTGTTGTATTTGGTGCTGAGTTTGCTTTTGGTCCCAGATATACAAGCTGACATGTGATTCTGACAATGTGTTTTGTCAATCACCTATTGCCTGAGATGAATGTGATTTATGTGTAGCATATTCATTCTTTTTTTCCGTTATATTGGAAATGTCTTGTAATTGTAATGCTATGGCAATCTAACCCCTTTTACACTAAAATGCATTGCAACATTAACATTTTTTGGTTTCATCATATCAGATTGCCTCGCATACTCTCTTTAAACTTTATTGCCTATAAAGTTATAATCATAGCTTCAATGAAAGTTGAGCGATACCATATGTAGTTGCACATTCAGGGCATGATTAATGAAACTAATAGAACTCTTTTGTCCCCCACCTGCAACACAAAATACTTAATTGTGCTTGAAAGAGCTTAAGCAAAGTGTGTTCCTGTACTGACAGGAGCGTGGTACTTATGATTGTTCCAGGTGACTCAAATCATGCCCATATTGGACTTGAATTGTGTTGGTTTTATATTTATTTTTTTATTCTTCATCACGACCATCTTAAATTTATTTGTTGTAAGTTCGTGTTTGCTTGTGTGATATATAATTATATACACTTTGCTACTTCAAGTTGATGTTTGCTCGTGTGATATATAGTTACATACACTTTGCTAGTTCAATGCTCTTGATGTTTTGTATGAGCTGTTTGCTGCTTGCTGTTTAAGTATGGTTGAATGAGATGACCATACACTGCTCACTGTTTTTAGTTTGCTGACACTTTCATTTTGCCTTTATAGGAATGTCGTAGCCCCTTTGACTATTGTGATGTTGTTACATCAACTACCCACAAGAACCTCAGGGGTCCAAGAGGTGGTATAATATTCTTCAGGAAAGGCAAAAAATTAAGGAAACGAGGTGGATCTTTTTCTCAAGGGGATGAGGGTGAATACGACCTCGAGGATAAGATAAATTTTGGTGTTTTCCCTTCAATGCAAGGAGGACCCCATAATAATCATATTGCTGCTTTGGCAATAACTCTGAAGCAGGTAGCAACTCCTGAATATAAAGCATACATTCAACAAGTCAAGAAAAATGCCCAGGCTTTGGCATCAGCCTTACTTAGAAGAAAATGCAGATTGGTTACTGGTGGCACAGATAATCACTTAGTGCTTTGGGACCTCAGAACTATTGGCTTGACAGGTATAATTCTTCCTTCTATTTTCCTTTATCACTGTCTGCCCACTTGATAAATGTTTATTATTTTTGTATAAATCGTCATGTTTTACTTCTTCTCTCATCTTTTTTTATAGTTTATGATGTTGTACATTTTGTACAGGCAAGATCTTCGAAAAGGTCTGTGAGGCATGCCATATATCTATCAACAAGACACCAATTTATGGGGATAATGGCTCAATATCTCCTGGAGGTGTTCGAATTGGTTAGTTGTTTGAACTTAAACATTGTTTTTGGCTATTTGTATAAATACAAAAGCCAGTTTTACCGATACTATTGTGTTGCACTGTTGCTGCAGGAACACCTGCAATGACTACTAGAGGTTGCTTAGAGGATGACTTTGAGGCGATTGCAGAGTTCCTTATCAGGGCAACTCAGATTGCTAGCAATCTTCTGCGAGAACATGGGAAACAGCAAAAGGAGTTTCTAAGAGGCCTACAGAACAATAAGGATGTTGTAGAACTCCGTAACCAGGTTGAGGTATTTGCATCACAGTTTGCGATGCCAGGTTTTGATATATGAATGTGTCAATGTGCATATATATACCCTAGTTGCAATTATCCTGATTCATGAATCATCAGCAACATTGCCGTCCTCTGGTTCGCCCCATACGATCAGTCTCAGCTACAGAACAAGTAGTAGAGGATTTTTCTTTTTCTTTTACTTATTGGTCTTGACTTTCGATTCAAGCAATTGTATGTACAGCTTACTGCCCAAGTTGAGAATTATGTACGTAGTGAATCTTGGTATAACGAATTACTGTAGGAGGTTTTCTTTTCCTACCCAACCTGTGTAGCGTTTTGAAACCTGTGTTTTACCAGGCTGAATAAGCTTAACCATCTGTTCTCTGGTTACTACTTATCATACGATGGGATTGTGGTAAGTTGGTGAGTATGCAAAGCCATTGAGCAGCAAGTGCTTTCGTGTCCTTACCTGAGTGTTCAGATTTTGCTGCTTTATCGTTCATGCTTTCGTGACGCTTTTGTCGAATCTGTTGTGATGTCCAGAGCTTGTAGGTACTAAATTATTGCTGACATTTATACATCTCGATCTTGCCAGCATTCTCTTTGCCTGAACGCACATCACCGACACAGTGACACGATGTCAATGTTTGTAGCCGATGCTATCATGAGGTTCCTTCTGTTCGTTGTCGGGGGAGAAAAGCATCATGGAAATCTGGTAGCTAGCAGCCTAATTCCGTTCTCAGGCCAGACTCGCGCCCCCCCCCCCCCCCTGTCTGTCTGTTCTCCGAGACCTGACCGGCGTGATCGCGACACACCGCACCTCCTTTTTCTCTCCGGCCATGATCCGCCTCAGTTCCCTGCCCCCGGCGATCGCGATCGATCCATATGGGCACCGCTCGCATCCCTTCTGCCGCTCCGACCGATCTTTCTTTCCTCCGGGGAAATGATTGCCCGGCACCGATCCGTCGACCCCCCGATGGCGCGCGCGCGACCGAAAGCAGAAAGCCGCGCAGCTGAGCTCCCCAGTTCCAGTCCCCCGTCCCACCCCCAGCTGCCGCCGTTCCTGGAAAAAAACGCTTTAATCATTGCGATCCACCACCCGCTGGCCGCTGCCATCCCCAACCCGACAACCGCCACGGGACGGAGGCACGGAGCCGCCGCGCGCTGCTGCCACAGTGTCTTTCGCAGCGGTCATGTGTTGGCGCTCCGTCGTCCCTTCCCGTCCATCCATTCCAATCCATCTCCCTCTCCGTCGGCCGGCGTCTCTGTTTCCGCCTGCCGGCGAGGGAGAACAAGGAATAATCCGCCTGCCGTGCCGTGGCCCCCGATTCTTGCGTTGGTGGAGGCCGTAATGATGGCCGGGGCCCGGGGGGGACGGGGAACGGGAGTGAGGCCGCCACTAGCGTGTAAAGAACTGGCGAGATCCTCCTCGGCGTTTCACACGTTTGCTTTCAGGTTTTCTTTGTAGCGGAGAAACAAACAGTGCCGGGCCCGAAGTGGCACTGGCCACCCGGGGGGGATACGAGAAATGGCGCCCGCCACGCCAAGTAAATAATGCACGCGCCGCTCGGCGGCTTCTCGTTTGATTGAGCGGGCCGGCCGGGCGGGGGCACCTGGCCGTGGGAAAGGGGGCATCATGGCTCCCGTTTCGCCGGCGGCGTGATCTGTGTCGCCGTCGACGATGAGGTTGCGTGGTGTGCCATGCCAGTTGTGGTGTGGACACGATCGACGGATGCTAATCGCTAGGCTAATGAGCTTCCTCCTAGCCAGTGCTACTGCCTACTACTCCCTCTGTTCCAGAATATAAGTATTTGTTGACTTCTGGTGATCACATTTGACCACTCGTCTTATTCAAAAAGTTTGTGAAAATATTAAAATAATTATGATATACTTAAAATATATACGATGATAAAACATATTGTAAAAAAATAAATAACATTTTTATAATTTTTTTTGAATAAGACGAGTGGTCAAACGTGAGTCGCGAAAATCGAAGAATGCTTATATTTTGGGACGGAGGCAGTACCGATTTGATGTCTTTCGGCGTAGTTTTTCACAGAGATAGTGAGATGCCTGCCGTACCTCCCTGGCACCGTGGCACGAACTGATGAAAGGGAGAGTGGAACGCGGGGGAGGGGGAAGTGTAAAGAAGGCGGAAGCTACCAAAGCCGGCGGCTGTGCCGGCCCTGTTTCAGTTCCTCTTTCCGCGGCGATAGGCGAACAAACAAAAAGCAACCTTTCGACGCGCAGCTGCGAGTGTGCCGCCGATTCCTCTGAACAAAAGATCTCGATCAGTTGCCTCTCCTCTACGGAGTACTCTAGTCCCCAGCCGGAGCTTCCCTCCCTCCCATGCCCATCATGTCTCTCCTTTCATGGCAGAGACGCGGACGGAACTACGAGAAAGGAACAGCATCATGGCCAACCATCCGTCCCTAGAAAGAGGTTAGAGAGAGAGATGGGTCATGGGTGGACGCCTGGACGGGACAACATGCTATTATTGGTAGTACTAGTAGTGGTAGCTAGGGACACTGCTAGTATTAACTTTGCTTGTACCACCAAGCAACAAGCATCATGCATTCATTCATGTGAATTCGTGGCGATGATCTTTATGCCGGGGGCCTCCCCTCGATCGGAGGTGTGTGTGCTTCGCGTGCAACCGATGCATGGATCGATCCATCCATCAGTGGCTGCACAGGTCGGAGAGCTCCTTCCTGCCCTCGACAATGTCGTCGAGGAAGTCGTCGAGCTGGCAGACCAGGCTGTCCGTGCCGGTGCGGAGCACGTCCAGCCACGCCTTGAGCTCCTCCACCTTGTCCTTGACCACGCCGCCCTCGCACTTGCGGCCCGCCGCGGCGGCGCGCTCCACCTCCTCCCGCGCGGCCTCCACGGCGGCGCGCGCGCACCGGAACTCGCACATCCTGATCCGCGGCGCGCCGGGCCCGGCGTCGGACTCGGCCTCCTCCTCCTCCGCCATCCTCTGCTGCAGCATTGCGATGGACGCCATGAAGCCGCCGCTCCCGGCGGCGGCGGCGTCCGCGCCGGCCGCCCCAGCGCCGCACGGTCCGCGGCCGTCCACCGCGCCGGCGCGGGAGACGGCGCCGCTGGCGAGGATGAGCAGGAGGAGCGAGCTCGCGTTGTGCAGCGCGTAGAGGAGCCCCCGGAAGCCGTTGAAGCCGGTCAGCCTGGCGTCCGTGGCGCGCAGCAGCAGCCGCTCGTCGAGCTGCAGCGAGAGCGGCGCGATCCTCGCGTCCGCGAGCGCGCGGTTCTCTTCCTCCGCGGCCATCGCCTCCCTCCTCGACGCCGAGATCGCCCTCATCACCTGCACGCACCAAATCACAACATTGCCATGATCGATGATGATGATGCACACCACAAACAGAACCAGGAAAGTTTTCTATTCAAAAAGAAAGGACCAAGAAAGTTTTTTATTCAAAAAAGGAAGAACCAAAAAAGTTTTCAATTCAAAAAAAGGAAGAACCAAGAAAACAGAGCAAGGGAAGGAAACGATCAACATCATGAGACGCGATCGATCGCGGGATGTTTCAACTGAAGGAAGAACCAACCTGGCGAGTGGCGAGAGGGGAGGGGTCCTGGAGCCAGTCATCCAGCGCGGCGGCGGCGCAGGACGCCGCCGCGCAGTAGCGCTCGACGGAGGCGAGCCCGAGCTTGACGGCGAGGCATGCGTCCCAGAGGCGCGCCGTCTCGTCCATGTACTCGTCGAGCCACCGCCCACCGGGCGGCAGGTGGAGCTGGCCCACCATGAGCGTGAGCTGCGAGTGCAGGCCCCTGAGCAGCGCCGCGGCCCGCAGCAGCGCCGGCAGCGACGACAGCCCGCCGGCGCGGCCCAGGTCGTCCAGCCCCCTCGCCAGGGACGTGAAGAAGGCGTTCATGGCGTCGTCGTCTGCCTCTGCCACCGCCGCCGCCGCCGCCGCACTGTTGGAATCGGGAAAGGGAGGCCGGCTCGGCTGGCTATATATAGCTAGCTCGCTCGCTCGCGCTCGGTGCACACCCGGCACGGCAAGGAAGAAGAGAAGGAGCAGCAGGGGAGACGAGACTAGGGAGGGGCAGGCGACAGACACGGGAGGAGAGGAGTGGAGCGCGGAGGAGCGCAATGATGCGTGTCTAGACGGGAGGGGGAAGGGTGATGATGATGGCGAGGAGGCGAGGCGGGGGCAGCGGCAGCGGCAGCAGAGCCATGGTCGCGGTCGCGGCTTGCTGCTCGCCGCTGCTCTCGGCTTCTCGGCTCTGTGTCCGTGCGGCAGCGGGCAGGTCGCGGCGTGTACGAGTGGGCGTGCTTAATCGCTGCTGCTGCTTACCAAACTTTAAACTCTGGTTTCAGGGAAAGAAAGAGAGGGTTAACCGCAGTCGTCGGTTTGACCGCGCCACCGCGGCTGGTTTACCGCCAAAAAAGCGGTGCGGTTCCCTGTCATCAGCCGAGTGGGGCCCTTGGAGGTTTCCTGCTGGCAGCACTCGTTGAATTTCCTTGTCCACTTGCCTGCTTATTCAGGTCCATGTCTCCGAACCTAATAAAAGTTTTCAGTTTCTTCTTTTTAGAGGCTTCTCCGTGTTGGAAATGGGCTTGAGATGTTCTCACACTGCTGTCACTTGAAGTGATCTGAAACTGTTGCCCATTGAATTCACAGCTTCTCTCTTTTTTCTGAAGTACTAGCAGGCAGTAATAAAGCACTGTCTGGCGTGTATTTGATACAGAAGAATATGATCAAAACTGTACAGATTTTGAATGAAAAGAGGAAGGAGAAAAAACTCAAAAACTGTACTACAACTTTTAAATTTACAGCTTCTCTTGCACAAATACCAGTCATATCTAGCCTATTGATTGATTTATTTCTATGTTAGCAACAAGAGATATCAAGGAAGTTTGTCGTTCCTGGGATAGGTTTTCTTTGGACCAGGCTTCTCCATCAAGGTTTGTTACATTATAAGCAATGCGATGTTTAGTACCATCAGTCTGATCAGTCCTTGGCGTTTATTCGATTCTATCTTATACCACACCCTCTCCTTTATTCCCTCCCTTAACCCCCTTTCCAACTCAGAGATGCAAATCTTATCCTTCCAATCCCACCACCATCGTCTGAGCTCACTCGAATTCCCCATCAAGGAGCTTGATCGTGGAGGGCTCCAGAAATGCCGGGATGCCGATCGGATTAGCCCAAATCTTGCCCATCAACTGAGTTTTCACGGAGCACTTCTTCTCTTTTCCATCCCAAAACATGACCGATCGTGTCGATGCTTTGAAAAGAACGAAAGAAGAAGGTGATAGGTGAACGCAAAAAAATAAATAAATAAAAAGGTAGGTGCCATTGAATTCACTGGGATTTGCTTGTCAGCGTCAGTTGCAGCCTGCAGAGAGCACTATCTCCCTGTCTCCCCGGGCTGGCCGGAGGAGCTGGAGCAGTAGCCCGACACACGCATGAGGTTAGCATGGTTCCGGGTCTCTGAGCACCCGAGTTTTCGTGCTACGCTCCGTGCTTCCCATCCTGTCACCACAGACGATGTGAGAGAGATTGCCGTTGTGGTAAAGCCTGCCTGCCGGGACATGTTCGTACGTATACCGTAGCAAACACAAACACTCGTAGCCTCGCAGGTAGTAGTAGTAGACCGGAGCAGCGGACACGCATGATCACGGCGCACGCCATGGCAGGCACAACCAGAGGTCCAGAGCCCAGGCAGGGCGCGGCAGCGAGCTCCCGAGCTCGAGGGCGCCGGCCGGCCGGTCTGGGCGGCGAGTTTCCCTGTCCAGGCCCGTAACTAAGGGCATGTTTGGTTTCCTTCTCTGTTTTTCTGGCCTGCATCCCTCCGGCCAGGCTCCCTCCAACCAGGTTTTGAGCATGCAGAATGTTGTTGTTTGGTTGTCAGGACCTTCAGAGCCAGACTAGAGAGAGCAGACGTTTGGTTGCTTGCACGAGATAAGTCGCATGAGATAAAAAATTATGATTATAATTTTTATTTTGTACAAATACAGTTTTAAAGGACTTATTTTATCTAACCATGTCATAATTATCCATAAAATACATTAATATCACTTGATATTTACTAATTATACACTAATACATCATTAGTGAGAGAAACAGCTGCATGAGCCGAGCCTGACTCTGCAGAAACGGCCGTTTCAGACGTTTCTGGGGATGCAGGCAAGAGGGGGGAAATGCATATGGAGAGCCTGGCTCTGGGGGCGGTGCAGTCAATCAAACGCCCCTCGTCTGCACCCCGTGGGCCTGGTTGGTCCAGAAACAGCGAACCAAACGCACCCTAACCTTGTCTCAACTCGATTGGCTCCCGTTTCTTGGGGGCAAGGCAATCCATCCATCACCACGATCCACGACCTAGAATTTGCAGGTAATACAAAAATTATATATCTACAAATTCATCTGCTTACATCAGGATCCTGAATGGATGACGTGATTTCCTCTGAGATTAAGAAATTTCCAGGCAGAGACTAGGATCAAATTAAGAGAGGTGGAAACGCGTGGTCAGCAGTATCAAGCCTGAGGTTCCCCGGATCCACGCTTTTGACTAAGAAGAACGGCATCAGAGCAAATCGCTCCTTCCTCCACTTGTTTTTATTCCTTCCTTATCTTGTCTTTTCCATTTGATAAACATACAAGAACCGTGGTGTTATCATATCAGCAAGCAAGCTAGCGAGCAACACATCAGGCAGACACATGTAATCGCTAGCCACATGGATAAATCTTGGGTCTTGGCAAAAGCAGGGGGGGATTTCATCTGGGTGTGTGTGGTTAGGTTAGGTTAGGGGGCTATATCGGTGGATCTCCCTCGTGGGATCTCGGGGAATGTGATGATGTTGTTATTCCCTGACGATCGGCGAGATAAACAACGCTTGGACAAGGGCATGCATGCCGCTCCTAGCTATGACTAACCATTTTTATTTGTGTGTGTGTGTGGTGGAGATGCTTTGCTCTTAGGGCAAACAACCCCTGGCTAAACCGTGATCTCGCGTGATCTGGTAAAGAAAACTATTGCGTAGCAAACATGCCATGGCCGTCTAGAAGCTTGCGTTTTTAAAATCAGGGGAGATCGGTTTGTTTGTACTAATGTGATCCAAACATGAATATTCGGTCTGTATCTCTCTCCTCCCTAATTTGGGCATTTTATGCTTAATTGATACCCAAAATGACATATGTATCTTGGCAATATCCACTGCAAATCAAATACTTTTTCTATACAAATAAAACACATAGCAGATCGAGCACCGTATGTACAAGAGGATATAAATAATTCTTGCTTTCTCTTTTTGGCTCTTAAGATTAGAAGATGCATCCCTCGGGAAAAAAATAGAAAAGATGATGAGAAGGTGCATGGTGTGTGGAACCATAAGATTTGCTCATCTGCACCCAGCTAGCAGCCACATGGTTGAAGCAACAAAGTCTGCTGCCCTCTCAAGTGAGTCCCATCATGGTCACTTATGGAAGTAATTATAACCGCAATTATGTCTGCCCAAAAGCCCAGAGCAGGCAAAATTTTCCTTTTTCGAAAGAAACCCTAATGGAGGCCGTATATATCTAGCCTCATCTATTATTAACTCGTGTACAAAATATGTGTGTGGGCGATTAAATTTGCAAAAGGCATGGAAAAAATTTTGTTTGTGTATCGAAAGGATGATAGAAGTCTAACTATCAAATGTGCTGCAATATATTATGCATACTACTCTGTTGGTAATTTATGCATCTAACCGATAATGATGAAGTAAAATATGGTTATTAGATGCACTTTAGCAGTGTGGCATGGCCATTTTCCATTATTTTGTACTAGCAAAGACTTTTTCTTTTGGGTATAATTCTAATGCCGACTTAAAAAGGCCTTGTACTAATTTGAAGTAAAATGACCCTGAAGTTCTTTTTTTTTTTTTTGCCTTTGAGAGAAAGGAAAAGAGCACCACTACTATAGGAGATATGAAAATGACTTTGGATACAACTCCACACGATCTAGTAGGGCGGGTGGCAAAGCTCAAAACTTGTAGGCAATAATGCGCTCATCGAATTCTTGACCGGCAATCAGCAGCGCTAATCAGAGTACTAGTACACTAGTGGCCTTGGGCACTCTCATGATGGTGCTTCGGCCGTAGGGCGCTGGGCCTAGACAGGAGCCCCCAAAAGGCTGCGGCTTGATTATTTGCTCTGATCCTTTTTGGACATGGCATGATGGGTAATGCCCCGGCTTAGCTCGGCCGGCCCCCATTTTAATACCCCCTCTGATGTCTGTCCCTCCCGGCCGGTGGCCAACACCATCTCAGAGTCTGTACTAGTGACCTGGGTACGCCGGTCGCGAGGAGCAGGGAGCGGCGAGGTCGGGCTCGGTCGCGGCCTTCCCTCCCTGCATGGCTAGGCTGTAAAGATCGGGGAGCACGAGTAGTAGGAGGAGGGCAAGAGGTTTCTGCGTGTCAGATGGGGGTGTGGATGGACGGACGGGCGCGCCATGATGCGGTTCAGTATTGGGGCGGGGGAAATCTATGATTTGTCGGGGGCGGCAGCAGCGCAGGAGAGGGGGGGCACGACGTCGTCCGACGAGGGGTTGGTTGGAGCCTTGGGGGATCGGGATGGGATCGCCGGCGCCGGCACGACTCGCTGCTACGTAGTACGTCTTCCGGTTCCGGTCACATGATGCGAACGAAACACGCAGCTCGGGCGCTGGCTTAAGCTTGACCCGGCTGGCCGGCTGCGGATGGCGTTAGCGCACCGGCACCCGCGCGGCGGCATCGCTCGTTCTCGTTGGGTGGGCGTGTGGCTTTGTGCGTGGCTGGCTGCTGAGAAAGCAGAGCGTCTCTGCACGCACCTGCTGTGCAAAGACTCAGGGCGCGATCGCCGGGCGTTCGGTAGTCTCGTTTGGCTGCAGGTCCAGACGGGCCAAGCTTATTAGATGCAAAAGAATTTGATCGTCAAATTTGTATCTCATGATGCTGCTTGAGGCTACCTTGCACATGAGCTAAGGTGGAGTTACCAGGAAATCCTCTATATCTTCCGGAACGTAACAAGGTGTGTGAATCTTCCACTGATTGAGATTCGTGCAACTATTGTTGTCCCTTGGATCCCAACGCAACCCTAGTCTCATCTCGTTCTCTCTGCTGCCTGAGCCCTCCCATGGCCACACCGCCACCCGACGCCGACCCACACGCGCCACCTCCTAGAGCCCGTTCGCCGGAGCGCCATCGCGGGGTCCGCCCCCGTGCTTCGCCGGAGACCCGCCGCCGCGGGTCGCACCGATGCGGCGCACGCCGCGGCAGGCCCCGTGCCTCATCCGCTGTGCGCTGCGCTCGGCACCGCGCGGCGCCGCCACCGGTGCCAAAGGAGAGGGAGAAGAAGCTCCAAAAATGTTGGTTCAAAAAATGTTGCAACATTTTGAAAAATATTGACTAAAAATGTCGAAGAAAAAATGTTGTAACATTTTTGAAAAATATTGCAACATTTTTATTTAATAGTTATGAGGTGGGATGGTTGGAAAATAAAAATCATACATTTAGATGGGCTTTGGTGGGCTGGAAGTTCATACCCATAGCCACCTTCCGGTAGCCATATAGGAGCCCCCAGAGTTACCACATCTCCTCCTTCTCGTCCCCATCGATCCACGCGCACGGGCACCGTCGTCGGTGGCGTGGAAGGGGCCATCGCGCGGGGAGGAGGGGCGCTGCTGGGGGAGAAGGGCGCTGGCACGGGAAAGGTGGGGGCGTCGGGTTTAGAATGTCGTGCGGGAGGAGAGGCCCGGCGCGAGAGGAGCTGTCGCGGACGCCGACGACCAAATCCAGTTTGTGCGCCACCGCGCCTGCTGTGAGCGCTATGGGTGGGGACATGTGGGGGGGCAGAAAAGCAAGGGGCGGCAGAACCTGCTGACCGGGGATGTCAATGACGAGGTGGTGGGAGTGTCGGAGCACGCGACCCTCAGAGAAGCCCCCGGTGGTGCGATGTGGCGCCTGCAGATGACGCGGGGCACGACAAGGCAGAGGACCGGAGGTGAGGTGAAGCAATGGCTTGAGCCATCACCATGAAAAACGACCCCTCCGAGCGTTTCCTGGCGCCCAGACTCGCAAGCCCTTTTTTGCACGCGGTCAGCCAGGTCCACCAGGCCATCCAGACCACCGAACAGGGCTCATTGCGATGGACTTTTTTGCGATGAGAGTAGATGTTTAGGGGTTATGAGTAAATAGTTGTACACGGTGGTAGCAAAAATCGATGATGTGGCGCCATGTCAGCAAAAATCTCTACTAATAAGAGTTGAGCAAATTGATGTTAATTTTCACCTAGAGTTTATCCCACCCACCTCTCACAGAGTGACCCAATTTTCAGAATGTCCCCACCCAAAAGCGGTTGACGAAAATTTTCTCCCCCCCCTCATAGTGCAAAATGGCTCCCGAGCGCCCCCCACCCCAAACATTTTTCACCCAAACTTCTACCTGTCGGTCCCAACTCAACATGCAAATTCTTTAATCACGCATGAAAACTCTTTAATCACGCAAATTCTTTAACCATGCATAGTGACGTTGTGTTTCCTTTCTTGCGCATGGAAACTCTTTAATCACGCAAATTCACACAAACCACGCAAATATTTCCTTACAAATCTTTCCTTTCTTGCTAGATCTTTAATCTCGCATGGAAACTCTTTAATCATGCAATTATTTCCTTGCAAATCTTTCCTTTGTTGCTGTCACACGTCATCGTTAAAAGGAATTCCCTTTTTTGCTGGTCACGCAAATCTTTCCTTTATTGCTACATATTTAATCTTGCATGGAAACTCTTTAATCACGCAAATTCACACAACTCACGCAAATATTTCTTTGCAAATCTTTCCTTTGTTGCCGTCACACGTCATCGTTAAAAGAATTTCCTTTTTTGCTGTTCACGCAAATCACGCAAATCTTCTTTTCTTGCTAGATATTTAATCTCGCATGAAAACTCTTTAATCACACAAATTCACTGAAAGGATCAAGATGTCGACTAGAGGGTGGTGAATAGTCGAACTTGAAATTTACCAACTTTAAACTAGCTGTTAAAACAAGGTCCGGAGTTTTCGGATATTTTTCCGGATACTCCGGGAAATCCGGAGAATCCGGGAAAATGTCCGGATAGTCCGGGCCTACGAGGAGGAATTCAAATCGACTGAAATCAAACTTGCTCAACCATAGATCTACGAATATATGTTATGCAATGGGATGAGACAAGCCTGTTCCTCCACCTAGAACCTGCAGAAACCTCAACACAGAGTAGATCGGCATCAAACCCTAGAAATGAGCTCAAGGGATATTCAAGCATATAACAAGAGCAACAATCACAATAGAGACATAAGGATTTGTTACCGGAGTTCAACCTCACACCTTTAGGTCTACGTCTCCGTTGAGGAACCCACAAAGGGTGGACCTTTACACCTAGGTCACTTTCCTCCCTCTAGCGACCACAAAGATCAAGCTAGAGTTACTTACTCAATTTCGGGGGTGATACAAACCTCCTTGGGCAGCCACAAACCTTTGGATGCTCCAAGGCAACGCTTAGCCGGCTAGGAGTTCAAAGCTCCAAGAGTGACAAACACGAAATGTGTCAACCAAGCGAAGAACGAGGTGCTCTATAGATGGGAAATCAACTCACTAGCACTCTCCAAGCTCTTGCTCTCAATCCCTCCTTAAATCCCCAACAAATCTCACCAAACCAAGGCCAAGAGGAGTGAAGAAGGGGAGTTAATGAGTTCTGAGTGTTGCAGGTCGAAATGGGCAAGAGAGAGAGATAGGAAAGGGTGGAGGAGGCTTTTATACCCCCCTCACACAGAAAAGAGTCGTTACAGCTCTAAGACCCGGAATATTCGGGCAAAGTCTGGGAAGTCTGAAAATTCCGGGAAAACCCCGGAGATTCCGGCCTTCCAAGGTCAACACCCAAGAAGATAACCCCGTGAACGTGTTGGTGCAAAAGGTGTCTCTCATAGGTTTTGTTTTGACAACTAGAGCACATTTTCAACTCTTGGAAGATACATTTCATGTCCCTCTTTATAGTACGGCGTTCCTAGGACTCAAATTCAAAATATAAAATAAATAAGCCTTCATAGGAGCCCCTTTGTAGCATCACTTCCTTTTTGCATAAACGATGAATAACACATAATGCCACCATACAATTTTAATTCCTGCTCATACACTAGATAGATCATTAGCCACTTAACTGTGTGTCATTAAATCACCAAAACCCACTTAGGGGGCCAAGATACTCTTCAATCTCCCCTTTTTTTGGTGATTGATGACAACACATTTAAGTCTTACAAGAGATAGTCAATGAATATTAAAAGACAATGTGTAATACTCCCCCTTAATATGTGCGTATTGATTTTGAATATCAATGGTCGTTTTAGGACCAAACTTTGCACAATGAAAGAAAGCATGAGAGTATTACATCAGTGGGGTGCTTGTGATGTGCAACAGATATTTAGTGAAATGCATATGACAGTTCACGCACTCAGAAAGGAGCATAATGAAACTGGTGCCCAGAAGTACGGAATACCTGGGCCAAACCCGGAATCTCCGGAGAAACCAGAAACTCCGGGAAAAAGTTCGGATTCTCCGAGATTTCTGACCACCACTGAGAATAACAGTCATCAAGAATTTTCAATCTAACATATATGCATCCTTAGAAGATAAAAACTGAGAAATCAACCACAAGCACACAAACATAAGTCTCAAGCTCACATAGTTTTACACGCATACGAATAAAAAGTTATTACAAGCTATTGTTCCAAATCCATAAAGTTCCACACATAGATAGATAAATGTTCACTCCCCCTTTGGCATCAAGCACCAAAAAGGAAGTGAGGCAGCAGCTGGATCACTTGGACTCCTCATTGTCCTCCTCATCGTCCTCCTCTTCGTTGTTGTTGTTGTTGTTGTTGTTGTTGTCGTCGTCGTCCTCCTCCCCCTCCTCCTCTTCTTCTTGCCTTTCTTCCTCATCTTGAGCGTCCCACTCGGCGAAAGGATCATCAAACACGGGAAGCTCACGGTATGGATCGGTAGGGAGGCCAAGATGAGATTTGATCTCTATGATGTTGTTGACGGCTGTTAAGTACCACTTTTACACCGTCAACTCCTGCATTAAATAAATGAAAAGTAATCATCAACACTAGAATAGGGGTTTATACTGACAATTTGCACAAGTGTTGGTGTTTCTATCTTTTGTTGCAGGACACATCGAAATGCATATGGAATGATGCAATTGAGAGCAAGTAAATTGATGGCATGAATATGGCATCATCATAAACAGTCCTAAATGCCCATTTGGACTATACCATTGTAACGGTCTCGTCAAGACGATCGAAATGGATATATCATTTGCATACATCAGAGCCCGGATGAGAGAGATATGCACAGGACATCATGTGGGCCCGGTGGGACCCACACCAGGCCACGTGGTGACGTGCTAGGACACAGGATGCCATGTGTCCATGACACCTCATCAATCTAAGAGAAGCACTTCCCGACGAATCAGACGCCGCCACGTGTTCAGCACAAGGATTCAAGGGCCCACAACCCGAGCAAACCGCCTTCAACCGACCCTACATCGGGAACCGCCTTGGGGACCCCACCTGGCAGTCACCCAGACGAAAGGCGGTGCGATCGGAGCTGACCCAGGATCGGCCGACCCCACCTTAAGGCGGTTCGCACCCATCTTCCACGTGTCGTCTCCTCGGTGGATCCTAAGCGCATTCCGGGGGTGCTCGGGGTGTTCTCGCGCCGATGCTCTGGCCTATAAATAGAAGGGGAGGGGGTAAGAATAGAGACACATCCCAAGTTCTCCCCTCTCTCATTTTCTCACTTGGAGAGGTGAGTTCTCACCTCTCCATGTGTAGTTGGGTGTAGGTGCTATGTAGATGGTGGTGTGGGTGAGACTCCCATTTGTTCTTCATTTAGAGCAAAGTGAGTATTTCTGTATTTCCCTTTTAGACTAAAGTGATATTCATGCATGGGTGATATGTTCTTGAGTTCTTCATCTGTTCATCATTTAGAGGCTCGTGTTCTTCGTGACACGATCCTTTGATCTTGTTGACTAGATGAATAATTCTGCATTCCGTTTGTGTGAGTTATCTCATTAGATCTTATTGGAATACATTAATTGGTGCTTAGTCGTTCGACCTCGCACCACCTCGGTTCAATGATGGGCAAGGTCTAGCCGTACTCGCGGGTTCGTCGCTCCGTATTTATACAGAGTGTTATAGTGTTGCTACGGGACGTCAGACGTAGTCGTGCTATAGTAGTAGTCGGTAGTGTAGACGTGGTGTCTGGACTACGGGTTATCCTTCGATTGCCCTGTATCCCACGGTTTGTCTTGGGGTAGGCCGCGGTAGTGACAGCCGTTGGACCCTTATGGAATCCTCCACGTTCGGATACAGGTGTAGGCAACTATTTATCGTGAACCAACTGTTATAGCCAGGAGGGTCCGGTGTCCGAAGCGAGATCCTGTTACAACTTGTACCCCCTAGAACTGAGCACCCCATCATCTCTCTACCCAAGCAGGGGCTTGGTGTCCTTGGACCGTTCTTCTAGGGTAGAAGGTAGTACACACCGTTCCTTGGATTCGATACCCTTGGGAATACTCCTGAGGTGAAGTGCTACAGCCGTATTTCCGTGCGCTTGCGGATTCTTTCGTACCCGTCGGTATACTCAGGTGGATCTTACGCCCACGCTAGGTGCGCAACTAGTGGTGAGGTTAAGAAATACCAACAGATGTCCCCGACGGTTCTCATTAGTTTCCGTAGCCATGGTCTTGCACATGTTGAATATGCTTTTGAGGACACGCTTGATCATGGAGCCACGGTGCTTACGAGGACGCCTAGGTGGAGAGGGGGCAGCGGGGATGTCATCATGGCGAGGTGCTGCACTAGAGGAGCCAACATACTTAGGAGCTTTGGGAGGCTTGGGAGCTTTCTTGGCTCTATCACGGAGTTGGCGGAAAGGCTCATGGACCACATCTTTTGGATAGCGGACATTAGTGACTCTCTCAATCATGTACATGAGATAAGGAGCATAGGGTAGATACTTCATGGGATAATTCATGGCCCTCCTTAGCTCATTCCACATAAAGTCGAAGATGCAAAAGCCTTCTTCATCCGGTGCCATCCCATTTAGGAGATTAGGAGCATAGTACCTAAGAGCGGTAGCATCTCCACCTTTAGGATCAATGGTGGCTCGGAAGAATTGATTGAGGTAGTAGTAGTAGGGAAGGAGTTGATCCGCTTTTCCCTCAATGGCCAAAGCATGACTTGGGAACATGTAGGTGAGGTCCCTGGGCTTGTACTTGTTTTCATTATGGATAGGAGTGCGATCTTCATCTTTGGAGCCAAGTCCCAACAACCGAGAGAAAGTCATATAATCAATTGTGCACTTGTTGCCTTGAGTGGTCCATGTGATGGTGTTGTCATATGGGTTGTAGAAGTAGGAGTAATGAAATTGAGCTAGAATTTCCTTGTTCCAATTGTAGCGAAACCCCATGATGTCATACAAGCCAACCTCCTTGCACTTTTCAATCATGGCATTGAACACAGAATTGTTGAGGTCCTCATAGTACTTCCAATCAATGTACCTCATCTTCACAATAGGCACGACATTCTTAGCAACCAACTTAGGATTCCTAATGACGGTTTGGTAAAAATCTCTATGGAAATCACACCAAAACCTTGCCTCTAGCCCTTCACCCTTGAGATAGCGATACACATTTTCTTCTCTTTGCTCTCTAACTGCAAGAGCATTCTTTGAATAGTCACGAAACATATGCTCAGCAAATCTAAGAACTGATTCAGGCTCTCTGAGATTTATGGGAGTCTTCACCACTTGGACATTTTGTGGGAGAGTAGGGATAAGCCTTGGGGGTGTGTTAGGGCAGATGTGGGCTGCAATGCCTTGCTTGTGCTTGGGAGGTGGACGCTCAACCAGTTTGATTTGTTGGATGTATGGAGCTTTGTGGCTTTTCTTGGGATGGGGTTTGTAGCGAGGTTTCTCTTTTACAGACCCCTTTCCATAGCGGCGGAGTGTCTCCGGGGCTGCTCATAAGGTTCATCCTCAACCTCATCATCATCATCACTGTCACTGCCATCTTGCTTCTCAATCTCTTCTTCTTCTTCACTGCCCTCAACATAGGTAGGAGGTGGGTCACTCCTTCTTGCCCTGGCACTGCGCTGAGAGGACTCTTGTCCCAAGGTCTCTTGCACGACCCTTAGAGAGGCAGGGTCATGCCTAGCCTTTGTCCGCCTTTGAGCGGCGGGTTCACCTGTGTCGTGCTTCACTTTCACCCTCATGATCTGAAGATATAGAAGGATATAGACATGAGAGAATTGAAATGGAAGAGATGCAAAGCACTGCAACTTGTGGTTTCAGTGTGAATCCCGGAGACTCCGGGAAAAAGTTCGGAAACTCCGAGGGGTCCGGAGATTCCAGGCTGAAATCTCCGGAGTTTCCGAGTTTCACAGCCGAAACCCTAAATTGCAATGCCGCACAAATCCACCATGAAAATCTAGAGATATTGCAGATCCTAGGCCTATAGAACCTTTTCCAACTATTCCCTAAGAGGATATAGAAAGAACACTAGTAGGGAGATAGATCGGGTTAGGTCTTCATGAGATACATTAGGGGAGAGAAGGGGAAAAGCTTCAAAACTTCAAATGCAGTGTAGATCCTTGTTCTCCACTCCTTGGAACCTTCAATCCCTCACTCTCACTCGATTTGGTTGGTTGGTTTCGAAAATCGCCTAAGGGGGCGACGGGTGAAGAGGGAGAGAGGGACTGGAGAGGCTGGGCGGCCGGTCAACGCGGTGAAAGATAGAAAGAGAAATTTTACCGCGGTGAAAGGGTATTTATACCCTAAAGGTCCGCGTCATAATCTTTCGGCATCCGCTAGCATTCATCTCCAAACTCTTACGTTCCTACTTAGGTCTTGGCGTACTGCAGAAGGTGCGCCCTTCCGCCGTCACTGCAGACGTGATGACGCGCCCTTCCGCTCTTGGCTGCAGCACTCTTCCTTGTAGCAACTCCCTACAGCCTACCTGTTGTTATCCCTCCAGGTATATCCTAGCTTTGATTGTGGCTGCAAGATGCGTAATCCTTCATGTTGTTGTTACATGCGAAATCGTTGTTGGTACTGCTGGTCGCCCCATCGTCTAGAAATTTCATTGTGAAGATGAAGGTTTTGTTTCATACCACATGTTTCTATTTAGTGAAATTTAAGCTTGAACTAATCGTGGAATTGCGTGGATAACATGAAGATCTTGAAAGGTTTGTTTTGTACCACATGTTTCTATTCATTGTTGGGTCATGAGTTTATGCATAACACAACGCATGCTTTTTACAGAATGAGCAAACGAGTTCCCTCCAAAGACATTACCAACACCAGATCTCGCTGTCTATCGGGAAATAACAAGAGGAAACTTGATTCTGCTGCCGGTGAGTGTTGTTTTAAATTCATTCATCATTTCCTCGTACATGATTTATGCTTATTTTGTTTTATTATAAGAGAAAATTGTTATAATTTAATTTAATCTGTTAACTGGTATGTAGGGTAGACAACTGGAAAGGGCAAAAAAACATTAGATTAATGTCATTTGTATGGGGGATATATATTTATTGAGGTGCGTTATTTTAGTTGACAATTGTTACTGATAAAAAATACTGGGTTTTTTGTTACTGATTATTTGTTACTAACTGAAGTAGGAGATATTCATGTTTCCATGTTAGCCTACAGTCCTGCGGCAATCATCAACATGGTATCGAGCTTCTGATGAATATTGATTGACTCTACTGTCAATTATTGCTTTATTTGTTTCTAGGAATTGCGAATGGTAGTTCTTTGGTGAGTCGATAGTAGTCGCTAGGTTGTAATGTGACTTGTTTTTTGCCCTTGCCCTTGAGATCTTGAGCAGTGAGTTTGTGTTTGGGACAACAAATAAAGTTTGTCACTTTGCTGCATGGACTTAATGTTAAAGTTGTTGTTGCCGCACGTGCCGACGAGATTAATTAGATTGAGAAACCGTTTCAATTTTATATTATAGTTTGTATGTAATAATTTTGGCCACATGTTCATTATATATTCTTTCCACTTTATCTATCTATCTATTTATCTATAGTTTTGTATTCAATTCTTTTTTATCACGTGCGTGTCGCACGTGCACTTCCACTAGTCACTTCAAAAACCCGCCACATCAAGAAAACCACTTCAAAAACCGCTGATGGGGTAAATCAGACGGTTTCGATAGTTCGTAGGTGTCTAGTACCTGATTTTGTGATTGAGGGTTAAAACCCAGACAACGGCTATAGTTGAGGGTTGTGGAATGGACTTTTTACGTAAATAAACAACCAAATAAAGGACGCAGGTGGTGCGGCAGCAGCCCACATCCATGAATGTACTTGGGTCACCAAATGACAAGCCCACTTACAGACGCACAAGTACAAGGTGCCGTATTCTGAACACCTGGGCCGCGACCTGATTGGGGTGGGGTGGGGGCGGTAGATGGTGATGATGGGCTGGGAAATAGCCGTTGTTGGGGGCCCAAAAAGTAGGAAGCGAAACACAGAACCATTTTGATTACAGCACAGTCGGACAGGCAGGCCGTCGGTGGAATATTTGCACTAACCGCTGCAGTAACAAAAAGAAAATGTTATACCAAGAAGAAACTATGAATTCTAAGACAGTAAAAAAAAAAGTTTTCCAAGAGTTCACACGGTTTATAGCATTTTTTCCTGCACTGCCATTGCAGATCCAGTAGAACATTTCGGCTTCACGCCTCACTTCACCGAGTTCCACTTCCAAATTCCCAATCGCCAAGTTCTGGACAAGCGCGACGTGGCGCGTCTGCTCTCCTCCCGTTGTCCTGGGATGAAGCCACACCGAGGCACTAGCAGCTTTCCGGCATTTGAAAACAAAACCGCGGACACACGCGCACAAGTTGCCCAGCTGTACGCCTGCACGGTCACGGCCCCCCTACGTAACCTAACAGTGTGTGCAGCGCAGCCTGCACTCTTTGGCAAACTTGTTGCAGGTGGAAACAGTCGCCAACTCGAGTACATTGCCCGTGACAGAGGCACGCCGGCCGCACGGCACTACTCGGCCGCACTATTCCTTCCTCGTCGGATCCGCGGCCGAGCTGGCGCCGGGACCAAGCAAAAGCTTTGCAGCCTTCTCTCGAGTAAGCGAAATACCCGGGGTGCATTCAAGCCCGCTGCGCTGCTGCTTCGCTCGACCCTGTCAGTACGTGCCAGGCCCAGCACGCTTCCTCCTCCGTCTGATCTGGTCGTGCATACGGCGGGCGCGCTGGTCCCGTGCCCTCGCTGCCGAGCACGGCCGGGGAGGCTTGCGTTGCGTTGCGTTGGTATTGGTACGCTGCGGCGCACGGCCGCGCGAGGGGAGGTGACGCGTCGTCACCGCGCGCGCTTTCGATTGGGTGAGCACAGATCTGCTGCTGGAGTAACCTGCCAAAAGCCAAGATTATTATTCCGACAAAGCTTAAGTCCTGCTTAAATCACGAATACTGCTCCAACTAACGTGACCTAGGAGTTAGCTTGAGCCGCTGCCACGGTTGCACAGGGCACAACCACGCGCGCCGGCGCCGTGCACGGCTGCACGCTCGTGCAGAAAAAGGTGAAAGGCTGACCTGACCCCAAATCCTTTATTACCGCCAGCGGAGTGGAGTGCTGTACGTACAGTACGTGCCGACTGCCGAGTAAAATCAACAATACGACAGCAACTTTTCAGGCTCGGATCGCGATGCGCGCGGGTTCAATCAGCGCCTCAATCTGAGGAATTAGCCCGTCGACGTCAGGCGATTAGGTTAAGGCTCCGGTTGGAAGATCTTCTGCTGGCTGATTTGTTCTTGAAAAAATTAATGCATGCTTAATTCGTTCCTAGACAAAAAAAAAACAACGTGAAAAGAAAAGACGAGCAGGGTTTGGCACTCGCGCGCTCCGGCGACCGGACGGCACGGCCGCATGGGCGTTGTTTCTGTTCTCGCGTGGTGACGGGAGCTTGAGACGCGCAGGCGCAGCGGCGCAGGCAGGCCCCTAGGATTGCTTGTGCCGGCAGGAAAATGATAGCCGCCTTGATTTGACGTGTGATTCGCTCCTCGGCTTCCTCAGATCTTCTACATTACTCTACCGTACTAGTAGTAGTTGTGCTACTGTAGTCGTACGCTGTGTACGCTGTACGCGCACCCTCATCATCTCTTTGGCTACACGCAAAAGTCGCCGCAGTTAAGAGTATCGTAACAGTGACGAAGAAAGGTCGTTTACTACGTGATGAGTCCCACCCTGGCTCCGCTATTTGAACTTTTGTTGGGAGTGGGAATTTGCCTCAATTTTCTACTAACAAGTATATCAAATACACCTGTGAAATTCCGAGGATAAATTTGCATACATATCTGAGCACCTAACAACAGCTGGGCGCGCGACAAATAATCACGTGTGAAAATCCTAGAATAAATAAAGCTAAACTTTAAAAGCTCAGCGACGAAGATGCGGCATTAACGACCCGGCCACCACGCCATGCATGATGCACCCCCCGTGCCCACCCCGACCCCGTCCCGTCAGTTTCCACGGAAATGTGCAAGCACTGACGCATCGACGGGGACGCATCCCTGATTCACGCGCACGTGACCGACCGTGCCCGACTCTGGACGGCCTCCACTTCCGGTTCCTCTTTTGGTGCTAGCTAGACGCTCTGTTCCGAACACCCCAGAAGCCCGGTAGCTAGCACTAGCAGGCAGCAGCAGCGTAGCTCGTCACGAGCAAAGAGAGCGAGCAGTGCCTATAACCTATTGCCTTGTTAACCCGGCGTGCAAACGCAACGCAACGCAACGCAATAGACGCCATGCCGCTGCGAGCCCTGCTGCAGCCATGCAGAGGTGACCAGAGGGGGGCCATGGCCGTGCCACGACCTCGACCGTGCATGGCTCTCTGGCTCTGCTCACTGCTGCGCCCAAATGAATTATGGAATAGTAGGCCGGAATAGGATACCGTAGATGTGCGTGTGCGCCCAGCTAGCGGCGGCATCGCCGTCGTGCGCGAAATGTCAGTGGCGTTAAATTTTCAATGGAATATATAGGCTGGTCCCGCTCCCGGCAAATCTATCTAGCGAGGGGGTTATCTCTAGACCATTTTAAGAAGTGTCTATTCTTTTCCCTCTGCCAACCTGGCCTGAAATTCCTGAAACGCACACGTAGGCTAAGACTAGGTAAGCTAGCAGGAGTATAGTGAAACGGTATTTAAGTATAAATACTATAGGAAGGCACACACGCGGCCAAGAAACCCGCACATTACGAGCGGGCGACTGATGCCGTATTGACCAATCCATCCACGGCTTTGGAGCCAACGAAACCTGCCGCATCCCCCTCGTCCGGCACCCTTCGATAACACCCGTACGCATGTGAAATCGGTAGGACAGCGATTACATGACATGACGCCCCTCTACGCTACCAAGCGAGAAAGAATCTCTCCAACTTTTACATCAACTTTTCTTTCAAATAAAAAGGCAACTTTCACAGCACCAAGCACTGGTAAAAAAATATACTATATATCGAGCCTGTTTCTGCAGAACTGAGAAATGATGCATCAATTGTATAAATAGCACGTGCCAGTACGGCAAGTGCTGTCCCTCCTGCATTTCTTCTGTTTTTAATTTACCGCAGCGTTGTCTGCCGCTGCTACATTTTTTTTATGCTTTACATTTTTGACGAGGTGACTACTGATGACTGGCTGAGCTATTTAATAAGGTCGCAGTGGCGCTGCTCGGCCAATAACGCTCGTGACCACCTCCTCTGCTTTTGTCCTTTGCGCCACCTTCCCCATCCAGCCATCCTATATCGCTCGATGCCCTCGCGCTCTCTCGCCTCTCCGCTGCACGTAGCCACACCACACCGCACACACAAGTGCTCATCCTCCTCGCACCAACAACACGCCACCTTCCGCTTGCTTTGCGTGCGCAGCGGCGGCGAGTGCATCGCATTGCGCAGCTACCCAGCAGCTTGCTAGCTAGCCAGGGGTTAGCGGATGGCGAGCAGCGCGGGGGATCGCTTCCTGAGGCAGCTGAGCGCGAGCAACGGCGGCGGCGGCTACGACGACGGGGGATGCGGGCTGCAGGACCAGCATCAGGAGTGCGGCGGCGGCGGGAGGAGGAGGGGCTCCCGGCGGTGGTCCAAGAAGCGGGCCGCCGCGGCGGCGAGGGGCTACGGCGCCGGCGGCAGTAATGGCTACGGCGGCATGAAGCAGCAGGGGGACGCGGCGAGGAAGCGGGTGATGGTGGTGGTGGACGAGAGCTCCGGCGCCAAGCACGCCATGATGTGGGCGCTCACCCACGTCGCCAACAAGGGGGACTTCCTCACGCTGCTCCACGTCCTGCCGCACTCCGGCAGCGGCAGGGGCGAGGAGGCATCCTCCCTCGCCAACTCGCTCGGCACGCTCTGCAAGGCCAGCAGGCCCGAGGTATGCACACGCGCTGACGCACATCAGCATTTTTGCATTTGGTGATTAGTGATGCTCAGCTTAATCACTGCTTACTGGTTAGCTAGCAAGCAGTGCATATTTGAACTAAGTAAGTTTGGTGATGGTACTGACTTCTTTTGGTAGCATATGGCTGGAGCCATGCACAAGAGAATTACTTGGAGCTAATAAAAAATAATCAGACCATAATATAAGTATCAGCACCAGTGTACTTTTTATAGTTCATGATTCAAGATTCTGGTGGTTAGGTCATCTGGTGCAGTCACCTCACCTGAGGCCTTGCAACCAGTTGTGTAGTGGATCACAGATGAGATCAGGACCTCATGAAAAGGAACTCATGCCCCACTTTTGTGCCTTCACCTGCATGGATCAGGATCTAGATCCTAGACAGGCCATCAAAAGGGCATCATGCCAATCAACCTTGGTAAAGAAATCATTACCAGTTTACTACAAATGAATCTAGGAGAAGGCTGTGGGGCTCCTCCCTCCCTGGTCCCCTAAAATCTCACAAGCCATAAAACCATGGCATTAATGAAATGCAATCTCATTGCTTGGCTTTGTTTTGCTTCAATCAAAAGCCTTAGCTAGGAGTATTTCAGTGTCTTTGCACGGTGCAGTGTGACAGTAGGTGCATCATCACTATTCCTTTGTCCTGTAGCCTGTGGTGTATGAAGGATATGCATGGCTCATGGGAAATGGGTGTGAATGTTGGTAGGTGGAGGTTGAAGCGCTTGTGATCCAAGGGCCCAAGCTTGCCACGGTCCTCAGCCAGGTGAAGAAGCTGGAGGCCTCCGTTCTGGTGCTCAGCCAGTGCAGGCCATCTCCCTACTGCTGGTTAAGCTGGTAAGTGACACAGCACCTTTGGCCCTTTCTATCTTATCCCTTCCATTGCGTATGTGTGTTGGAAATGGGAACCTCTCACTCTCTCAGAGGTCAACTATGGACAGTAACTGGGCGGGAGAATATGTTATGGTGTCAGTCCATAGTGCTCTGTTTAAAAATGAAGCTCAGACTTTCAGAGTATTTTTTTATATCTAGATCTCAGCAGAATATTCAACCATTATCAGATTTAGCTTATCCTATCAGGCAAAGAATGCTAAAACATACCAGGTCAAGGTTCTGGAGTGAGCTGATTGGCAATAGATTCACAACATCTCAACGCATACTTTTGTAAGAGATTCATGGGCCTTTTTTCTTTGTTTTTTTTAAGAAATAATAGTGATCAGAGCAGGCCTGCTGATGCCAAGTGGTGTGCTGGGTGGCCAAACTATTTGGGAGGAATCCCTGTCGAGTGCTTACCGCCGTTCAATAGGCAGGGTCCATGGCTTTGTGTAGAACCAGCGCTTTAGGATGCAGCGCCATGTGCTATCCATAAATCGCAGATGCTTTGCTTGTCCTTCTAGATACACCTCCCCTTAATAAAGCAAGAGCCATAAACACAGCTACCACTCCACCAGCTAGATACTTCTGTTGCCAATTGCCATGTCACATGTGTAGGAAACATCTGAACTTCTGAATATTGTATGATCACAAAAGAATTTACTTTTCACCTTTGCAATAAACCATTCCTTGCTACCCAAAAAATAAGCGTTGCCTTCCTTGTTTGAGAAAATTCAAATGTCTATGCTGCAATTCTTTTTTTTTTTTTTGCAGCCTCCTGCGGAGCAGCAGTGAGGAGTTTGTGGAGCAGTGCATCAACCAGGCGGAGTGCCTGACGCTGGCGGTGAGGAAGCAGAGCAAGGGCGTCGGTGGGTACCTCATCAGCACCCGGTGGCAGAAGAACTTCTGGCTCCTGGCTTGAAAACCATGTTATTATAGCCCTTTAGTCACCACTACATGATCACATTTTACTCCCCCCATATATCCGCTGTCACTTCGTTTGTCCCTGCCTTGTCGGTGTATGTGTGATGAGTGGATTGTTCCGATTCCGATTCCTCCTGTTGTAAAGCGAAAAGAGCCATCTGATCTGACCCTCCCCCAACAAAACTGGATGTACGTCTCCTCTCTGGTTGTAATCTGTAATGTAGTACTCTCCTGTAGTGTAATGCTGCATAAATGATCAGTCCTGTTGCAATACTCATATGTTAGATGTCTTCAGCACCTGCTCCTGCTACCCAGTAGCCTGGTTACTTACAAGAAGATCAATCAGGTTAAAAACACTTGCAAGACCGAGGTGACGGTTCCAGTGCAGTAGGAGTAGCTCGAAATATAGGAGATGAGCAGAACCTACTGAAAGCTTGGTAGTTGGGTGTTTGTTTTTTTGGCACGTTCAAGCTTGGGTGTCGGGAAACTTGGGAATAGGGATTAGAGGGAGAACCGGAGAAGGAACTACGGAGTATTCAGGAGTGGCATTGGCTCCGCCTGACGCTATCCTCTGAAGCACCCCAGCGGAACCAGTGGGGCGCCGCTTGATGGTCGTGGGGTTGGGGAGCAATCAGGCAAAAAAATTAAAAGGATTCATTATTACCAATGCCAGGTGACGACACAGGTGTCAGTGCGACCTCATCCTCGACCTCGAGACACCGGCTCCGCTAAATTTGCACAAGCAAACCAGTGTCTGGCTGTCTGCAGTTTCTCAGCCAACAATCCAGGAAGTCCTAACACTGACACTGATAATGCAACTGAAGCTAATTAAGACGAGGCATTCCCAGTCCCAGATACAGGTTACCTTTGGGCTTCTAACAACAGATCATGCTTCGCATTTGTAGTATGTTTGATATGGCCATGGAGGTTCAGCACCAAAAGATCTAACTGGGCACAGGTTTTATACGAGTGTTGAACTCTAACAACCACTCTCGATCCAGGTTGCCATACCAAGATAACACAAGCCTGCCTCTGCCCAGTAAATATTGACTCCAGTACAGCTGCCCCCATTTCAGCATAGCAGCAGTATTGATCAAGGCCGTCCTCCCGGTGATGGCCACTCTGAATTCTGCGCTGCACGGCATGCACTGGACGGGGACCATAACGTTCACTGGTTACTACACACAGATGAGTACGTACTAGATGACAGGTGCCATATAGCCTGCAGCATCATCACCATACGGCAGATCAGATGAACCCTACCCTACTCTTGAGTACACCCAAACTCAACCCAGTCAAGCCCCCATCGTAGTCCAACTGTCCAAGGGTCATGCTTACGAATGACTCAATATCCTAATAACTGCAGCAAAACACTGCCCAAGAGTGAGCTTGGGGGCAAAAATTGAGTGGTAACATCACATAAAAGATTCAACTTTCACCGAGCTAGTTCAGAAACTACAGTGAGACTGTGAGTACGAAGTAAACTCAAGCGTGGCATTTTACAAAATGGTTAAGCAAATCCTGAGGCTGTCGTGGTCATTCTGTAACGCTAGTCTGTGCTCAGTTCATAGCACTGAACAGAAAACAAAAGGAGTGTTCTGATTCTCTTTCTGCCAATCACTATACCCAAGGAAGCTACGAGCGCTTGCGTCTCTTTGCGCTATCATCTATGAAGGACTCCCATTTATTATGGTCCAGCTTGCTGAGATCTTCTAGGTCTCCGATGGAAAGCAGGTAGTGTGTAAGCTTCACCAGCTCGTGGTCATTGTCTCTGTTTGAGTGCGCTTTCCTGAAAGGCCTGATCACGAGACCGTTCTGTGGATTCATGACGAAATTCCTTCGTAGGTCATCAAACATGATGGTGTTCTTCTCATTGTAGTACTGCGCATGAAGAAGCGGGAACCAAGCAAAATTTCATCAGGGCACATCACATATCCATAAAAGAATGGTAACTCAAGCATTGAAATGGAACGCTAACCTCAGGGAACTGAGCCCAAATGACACCAAGAGGCTTGCAGTCAAAAGTTTTCTTTCTACTTTGGTTTTCGGATTGCACAGTTATCATAGCCAAGTGATCCATAAGAGCAGTAATTTTGTAGTCAGGGTTGCCAAGAACTCCAAGTTGCTCCATTTTCAACTCCACCCATTTCATACTGCATCCAAGGGTCAATGGTATTATATTTTTTTATCTACCAATTTCACATAATCAATTAATTGAGGGTTAGGTGACAAGGGGCACACCTAGTTGCTGACCATATCATAATGTCATATTTTGAATATGCTGCTGCTAGGAACTGGTGAAGATCTGTAAAGAGGAACCCACAACATAAGTGATAACACTAGAGGAACATAATATATTAACAGTTGTGCTGAAAAGTCCCTTACATGGACGCATGAGTTCCTTAGGATTCTCAGCTGGCGACTTGTGGTCAAACAGAGTATAATCAATGTCTAAGACAAGCAGCTTCTTTCCTTTACGGCATGGATTCAAGAGCTTGATCTATAAAAAATAGGCACACAAAACAGGTATAAATCACCACCTAACTTGTTCTAAATAAAACAGCACCTAACTTGAATATTGTAGAAATCAGTAAGAGCTCAACACGCAACACAAAAACAACAGTATCGCTACTCACTGCTCCCATGTGTTGTTGCCAACACCAGCATCATAAGTAGGTAGAGAAAAGAAGAGACACAAAAGAGTTATGGTTAAGTAATTATTCTCAGATAAGATTGCAAATATAGTTTTTATACATATAGGTCAAAGGGGAACAAGGCCATATAAGAAGCAAAATAGATATATAATATAAAACTGGTGAAAATGTGATGGATATAGCAGGAACTTGAGAAACAATACGTACCTTATACTGACTTGCACGCCGCTTTAATTTTTGCTTGTATACATCTTTATCCTTAATGGCTGTATCTTCATTCTGCTCGAAGTCAAAATCATCAAGTAACTCCGGATCATCTTCTTGGCCGACAAATATTTCTTCTTCAACAGTACTGAAATTAGACCAGACAACTTTAAAAGATATACAAATTACCATGAAGGAATCGGCGGCCTCCTTCCAAATATAGGGCCTCACTGTAGCAAAAGAATGATTAAAAAATTATGGGAGCTAGATATCATGGCTTGATGTTTATTGAGTAAACAGAAGATAACTGGTCCATTGCACACAGAAAGTACTTCGCTATGGCCACTTAATTGCTTACGGTTTAGAGAGATACTCCTCAGGTTAATGAACTCATGACTCACTAAAACCCACAGGAATCACACCAAGCAGGCATTACAATCTTGAGTAAAGTGCACCCAGGGTTAACTTTTCCCTGATTCTCATATTGGTCCATGAACTCTCAAGGTGAAGCTATGGGTCGTTCAACTTTTTAAGTGGTTCGTCCAAGTGAGAATTGAAGTCCATAATTGGAATTAAAGTGAACTTAAATTGAACTGACCTGTGATGCTCACTTTGATTATTTATGGACTGTTTACGAACCGAGTGAGAATCTGGGAAAAGTTTAACACCCTAGGTGTACCTTACTCAATAATCTTCTACAAGCAACTCAAATCTAATTTGGAAATGGTATGCAGCTGAAAATTGCACAGTCTTAATTTAAAAAGCAGTTATATTATATGAACCTAGAGTACTGCATGAGCTGCTTCATGCAAAGCTTGATATAGACACAAAATAAAAAAACGCTGGATATTCCTACAGTACATATGAAAGTTTTCACACAATAACAATGCACATTAGTGTGAAAATATCTCATCCTACTAAGACAGCTATGCCAAGCTTCTTGCCCAGACTGGTTAGAACGCTGAACTAAGGGAGTCGCTGAAACTCCCGTCCTGATCCAGGATCAAAGCACATCAACTTCTTAGAACAAAGCCTGGGGGAGTTTCTCCCCACAGTCAAGTTTTTTCCCCCTTGCAAAGATAGATATGAACTCAAGATGCATCTAGCATCTTAAATGTCTCATCCCGCCTATTATACGCTAAGATAGCCATGCACTCATGATGCATCTATATCAAAGAAAACTTGAGAAACCAAATTACCACAGAGCAGTCCAAACAGAAATGAGAACCTCACAGCATGGCTATGATGCATCTCGACTAAATTGAACAATCAATAATCTAAATTTAAAATTTTGACAGATTTGGCAAAGCATAGTGGCCTAGTCGGTTACACAATAAAGTGAGGGCCTGGTGAAACTAAAATTTGTTTGCTTGGGAAATTTTCCATACAGAGGACCAGAATAATTTTGAGATTAGGATGTCCCAGCACCGTGTTGTCCAATTCTCAAACAGACTTGATTTCTCTGAAATCATAAATCAGATTCCTATCATCTAATTGTCAACAGATGACAGACATTACCATAGGCCTCAAACACCGCTGGTATGTAATAAGAACTCAGGAAATGTCGAACTTAAACCTGCAGGATATTTGCCGGAAAAAAAACTGCAGGATATAGAGAATAACTAGGTGGTTCCATCCAAAAACATAGAAATGAGTAATTCCTACCACAGCCAAAAGGCTGAATTGTATACTGACTTAGTAGGAACTTCAAACATCACACAGTGACACGGATGGTTTGGTCTTTCGTACAGTCAGCTTAGTTCAAGTCAAAACCAGCCTCTCATCCCCATCAAAATGTGAATATGTAATCAACCTGTAACTGCTTACATTCTGAGCAGGTAATCACACTCATCTCAGATTAAATGTGCTATCCCATCTCTTGCAAACTGAATCCAAAAACGTCACTACAGCATCACAATCCAAACCGTGTGTAAGCATATCGAGCGTAACGAACACCACGACGCGACTATATGAACAAAAAGAGTCCAAGCTGCTAGGGTTTAGCGATCGGATTATCTAGTCCCCCAAACCTCACCACACTCATGTCTCAAATTGGGAGCACTAGACCATGATCCCCACCAAATGGACACCTCCGATCGATTCAGCAACCGATACCCAGCGGTTCCCGCCGCGGAAATTCACACACACACACCAGCCCTCCAATTCGACACCAACTACGTGTTTATCCGAAACAAACGAGGAGACGGGAGGTTATTAGGGTTGAGGATGAGGAAGGGACGGGGATATCGAGGCGCTTACCCGATCATGCTGATCTTGCCGTTGGGCTTGAAGGGGATGGAGGAGAGGAGGGTGGAGTCGTCGATGCCCTTGAGCATGATCTTTGGGTAGAGCAGCGTCTGGCGCTTGGGGAGCACCCCCGTGGCCTCGCAGATGCGCAGCTTGAGCTCCCCGAGCGTGTCGTCCCCGACCATCCGCACCGTCTGCTCCTGCCCGCACCACTTCACCACCAGCGTTATCTCCTCCGGCGGCGCCGCCTCCGCCACCGCGGCGAGGGAGGTCGCGTCCGCCGCTGGGGGCGCCGTCGCCGACGAGGACGAGGGCGTGTCCGCCATGGAGTTCGAACAGGAGAGGAAGGAGTAGAGAGAGAGAGGGTTCCCCGGGAAGACGAACGGGGGGAGTAGATAACTTATACGTCAACGAGATCTAAAGGCGGAACAGAATTGTAATACGTAATCGGTATCTGAACGCGGCAAAGGAGAGAACTGAATTCCGAAGCACGGGCTCGTTTGATCACTTGGTCAGACTGTCAGAGCATGTAGTAGAGTACGATGCAAGATAGACACGAGTATTTACTTGCTTTTTTTGTAATTAAGCATTTATATAAAAAGTTTATCTGTATCACGAAACTGTTGCTTAAACAGGCTCGATCACCTAGTTAGCACTAGCTCAAATATAAAAACTTTTGCATGTCTGCGAGCCTTGCAACCTACCGCCTCCCCCTGCATTTCGCAAAGCAAACCGCAACCTACCTCGACGCGGTTGCTCTCGAGTCTCGACCGGTGCAGAGGCTGGACTGTATATATACACACCCACGCGCACGGTGAGATCGAGAGGAGCCTACGAACGTAGAAGCAACAGCAGCGGCAGTGACAAGGAGACGGGCGGAGAAGATGACCGGCGGCAACGCGACGGTGGCCGTAGTGGTGGTGGTCCTCGCCGCGCTAGCGGCGTTGGTTACGGCGGGGAGAGCCTGGGGCGCCGAGGAGGAGTGGCGGGGCAACGGGACGGCGGGGGGCCGCAGAGAGGTCACGTACGACGGCAGGGCCCTGATCCTGGACGGCGCCAGGAGGATGCTCTTCTCCGGCGACGTGCACTACCCGCGGAGCACCCCTGAGGTAGAGTACTCGTTCATCTCGGTTGCTGTTGCCTCGTAGATGCCGTCATGCGCGTGGCCTTGTGAGCATGCCATTCTTGGCTTCTCGCACTGCTTGAATTTGCGGTTTCATAGGTCTCCTCACAGGCAGAGGAGTTTGATCGTTGCCAAGTTCATCTTGTTGCATCCAAATTTCGCCTTCTCTGAAGCCTGAACTCGAGCTGTGATGTGATCTTCAGCTTAACCAGTAGCGGCACCATAAAATTTCTGGCCACTTGCAATCTAAGCAACCGACCGGGGGCATACGGTGCTCTTTACTGCTTGACGAAACCGTAACATCTGACGTCACAAGCCATGCATGCCCACCGCTCTTCCGAGTAAATAATCCCGGCTGCTCGCCATCCTACCTGGTAGAAAAAGAAACGCTTCATCTCAAAATAAATGGAGACAAGTATCTGTTTCATGGCGTTGGAGAGCTGATAGCCCATGACAAAACCGTGTGGAGCTGTTGCCTATACTCCATGAGAAAACCAACTAAAGCTGAAAACCATAGGCCGATGCAAAATCTTGATTAGTTTACTATTTCGAATTCGCCTTTAAAATCCATGTTTTCATTTTGCTTTTAAAGGATAAGGAGGATTATATCCCAAAATAGATTTTGTACTGTTCTATTTCTATGAAGTAGTGCGATCCTCTTTTCTCCAGTCACTTGACAAATCTGAAATTGGTGCATCGGATTCATACTCAACACTTCCACTTGTAAACTGTAATCTTGCAGAATATTTTTTTTGCTTGTATTGTATACAATGTATCACATTACAGTACATCATTTCATATGTAGGCAAGATACTTACATGGAAGACAGACATGTACAGTTGTCATTTTGCAAGCACGATGAACTAACAATACAAAATACCGAAGCATTTCTGAAGCAAAATTTCTGAAAGATACGACGGAGTGCGAGTTTTTTACTCAGTCAAATTACAACATTTCATACTTTATATATGAATCCCTTAAGCATACTGAATCATATGAAGCACAAAACTTCAACCCTTATACCAATGTGCAATAAATTAACAGATGTGGCCAGACCTCATAGCAAAAGCCAAGAGAGGTGGCCTGGATGTCATCCAAACATATGTCTTCTGGAACGTTCATGAGCCTTTTCAAGGCCAGGTATGTGCTGCATATGCAATCTCCTAGGCCTAACTTACATACCTGTAAGGATTTATGTACCAATTCAGTGTTTCGTAACAATGAAGTTTACATATTCTCTCTTTCTGGATCAGTATAACTTCGAGGGTAGATATGATCTTGTGAAATTCATCAGAGAAATCCATGCCCAAGGCCTCTATGTAAGCCTCAGAGTTGGTCCCTTCATCGAGTCGGAGTGGAAATATGGGTATGAAAGCATGAAATTAATTTCCAATGTGCTAACAAGATTTTTGTTTCCACTTCCCAGGCAATAGTAGTTACAGATTTCTGAATTCTAAGCAATTCAAACCATAAGGAGAAAGAAATGAACTCAAATCATACTAAATTTCTTCTATTCATGCAGAGGCTTACCGTTTTGGTTACGTGGCATCCCAAACATAACTTTCAGATGTGACAATGAACCCTTTAAGGTATCCTGTTTGGAACCGCATACTTCAGATTAAAAAAAAAATCTCTTGTTTCCTTTCTTCCTTTTCATGGTTAACAACTCAACTTACCTTCTCTCACCATAATTTCGCCATTCACTGCTGTAAAACAAAACAACTGCAGTACTCTTAACAGTCCATTAGTATAACCAAAGTGTCGTAAATAATTTAAGCAAGTGAAAAAAGGTACCCAATTTTTTACCAGGTACAAGAGCCAATGTGTGCCATATTGGTGTGAGAAGAGCATGTTTTCACCTAAGTTACAAACTCTTGTTAACCAAAAGTAGAAGAAGAAAAAAAAGAGGGATAAACTGAACAGATTTAACTTGACGAGCGGCTTATCTAGAAGTAATTCATGTTTATATTGTGATTTTATGTCATTGTACACTATCCATATATATAATGCAGAGGCATATGCAAAAATTTGTTACAAAAATAGTGAACTTGATGAAGGATGAACGACTCTTCTACCCACAAGGAGGCCCCATAATCATATCACAGGTCAGTTAAATTGAAACTAAGAATGCTTCTCCTTTTAAATCTACATAAGGTGATTGCTATGTAAAATTTCAATTAACCTTGCAGATTGAGAATGAATATAAGCTGGTAGAGGCAGCATTCCATTCAAAAGGACCCCCTTATGTTCACTGGGCAGCAGCAATGGCAGTAAATCTGCAGACAGGTGTTCCATGGATGATGTGTAAGCAGGATGATGCCCCATCTCCAATTGTCAGTGACTCAGTGACCATATTTGTACCATTATAGTGATTTATAAATTGGGAATATGATTTTTGAAAATCAATGCAACATTGATTACATGGCTAGATTAATACCTGCAATGGGCTCATCTGTGGGGAAACATTTCTAGGCCCAAATTCACCAAACAAGCCAGCTTTGTGGACAGAAAATTGGACGTCTCGGTGCGGCATAAACCTCATGCTTTTCTTCTATGATTTCTAACACTGTCCATATGTTAACACATATTTCTCCTGCATGCAGCTATCCTGTATATGGTCAGGAACAAAGATATAGATCAGCAGCAGACCTGGCCTTTGCCGTAGCACTGTTTATAGCGAGAAAGAAAGGAAGCTTTGTAAATTACTACATGGTAGAACAATGAAGCTATGGACTTGATTTAAAAGATTCTCTTAACACTTGTTTGAGTCTTCTAACATGAGTTAAGATTTATGATGTAGTACCATGGTGGAACAAACTTTGGAAGGTTTGCATCTTCCTATGTAACAACAAGCTACTATGATGGAGCTCCCCTCGATGAATATGGTAAGTATGTAACCACATTTTACTTGACTGATGCTGCTGAACCTTTGTAACAGAACCTTTTTATTGTATGAAATATCCTAACGAGAATATAATATGAACATAATTTACTAAGAAGGGTCACTGAAACATTCATGTAAAGCCCAACATGGCAGACCATACAGCATATCTAGAAAGTAATTGATGCTCCATAACATCTGCTGATGCCTTTCTAGGACTACCATTTTGGTGGCTTTGGTGCAGAATCTCTTCATGCCCACTGGCAGAAGCCTTAAATTTGCAGCATTGCTGGTCTATATTACTCCCCATTTTCTCCTTATATTGTACATCAATACACCTTGTAGCAGTTGGAACTTGGAAGAAAGAGTTTCTACCGAATTCTATCCAGTATTCAAGTACTCACTGATTACATTTCTCTCATTAGAAAACCATCATTTGGATAATATCAGTTAAGTTACTAATTATACGTCCAGGATTAATATGGCAACCTACATGGGCTCATCTAAGAGAACTGCATGCTGCAGTAAAGCAGTCTGCAGAGCCATTACTTTGGGGAGCATATTCTAATCATTCATTTGGTCAACAGCAAGAGGTGAAATTAAAGTAACTTGGCATATTATATTTCCAATAAATTACTACATTTTCGTCAATCTAACCGGGAAAATACTTTGCGTATTGCAGGGGCATGTTTTTGCAACAGAGTCTGAGTGTGTGGCTTTCCTGGTAAACTTTGACAAGCATAAGATATCAACCATTCAATTTGGTGAAGAGGTGTTCCAGCTAGCTCCTAAATCAATCAGTATCCTTTCGCAATGCAGGGAACTAGTATTTGAAACAGGCAAGGTGTGCATGTTACATTCATGAAACTAAAATGTTCACTTACTGAACATCTTTTTTAGAGGCGCCTACCAAAGATCTAAAACGCTTGTTATCCAAAAAATATATTGGCAGATAAATGCTCAACATGGTTTACGAACAGCACAAGTAGTGCAGTCTCTAAATCATGTTGATAGGTGGAAAACATTCAAAGAACCAATTCCTACGGCACCAAGCAATATCTCGCATGTCAGAAACCAACTTTATGAGCACCTCTCGACTACAAAAGATGAAACAGATTATCTTTGGTACCTCACCACGTAAGATTAACATCTTGAGCAAAAAAACACCATTCAGTATTTGCCCTGGTTTCTAGTACTTTCCTGAGCCTTATGTTAACCATATAATTGTGAAACATGCAGGTACAATTATAGACGAAGTGGGAACGGCCAGTTAGTGCTTAATGTTGAGGCACATGCACATATTTTACATGCTTTCATTAACAATGATTATGTTGGTAAGGACATAAATACACCCTCATTTGCATTTACATGGACTTATGGAGTACACAATAAAAGTAGAAGTACCCTTCAAAAATAAAAGTAGTAGTAATATTATTCAGGGTAGGCTAAGTTATCCTACACAGCAGGGGCTCCCTCACTGTATTTACGTAAAAAAAGTTATGAATGAATATTGAACTATCTTTAACTGTATTTATATTTGACATGTTTTCCATATTGTGGTAGGAATTGTGCACGGGAGTCATGATAAACCTGGCAATATTGTTCTTAAGGCGCCTATTGTGCTGAGGGAAGGGCAAAACTCCATATCACTGCTATGTGTCATGGTTGGGTCACCGGTAAAATCACTCTCAGATTACTCTTCTATATGCTAAAAAAAAACTTAACTTATTGCCATTTGGTTGTGTTTCTTTGCAACAATTGAATGACTAGAGCCATGGCTTATGTTATTTATCCACAGCTAATACCATTCAGATTTCGAGTCTATATGAACAAAATTGAAAAGTAACACAAAAGGAGAAAAAAACTAATTAGGTTAAGAACATATGGAACAGCTAGTTAAACAAAGAAAGCCGATCACCAGCAATTCTTCTTATTTTTCTGAACCGATGCCTAATGAGCGAAAAGGGAAAAGGGGGAAGAAAGTCCAAAGACTCCACATAAGTATTTTAAATCTGTAAACCAAAGGCACGTACCAAGAATTTGCATTAACTCGAGTTTTCATCCACCATGAAAGGACTCCGGTGCTTACATGGAGAGAAGAATCTTTGGAATCTGGAAAGTGAGCATAAAAAGAAGACAGCAGCGGCCAAGCTCTATGAACAATGACATGTGGAAACACCAAGTAAATCAATTCAGGTCAACATTGGTTCTAAATTTGACAGATCAGCATATATGCTCATTTTCAATCGTGTTGTGTGCAGGTTGGCTTATCTGGAGAGATAAATAGAGTGTACACATCTGAAGGATCATCTCGTGCAGAATGGACTGCAATTGATAGGTCCACGCATCTTCCACTTATCTGGTATAAGGTACAAGATGTATACTGGTCCTGATGAACTTGCATATTTATTCTCTAGTGCCTGTAACCAACAGCTTGGGAGAATTATTGTTGTTTAACAGACAACCTTTGACACACCGTGGGGCAACGACCCTGTGACACTGAACCTAAGCAGTATGGGAAAGGGCGAGGTGTGGATCAATGGAGAGAGCATCGGACGGTACTGGGTCTCCTTCAAAACCCCAAGTGGGCAACCTTCTCAATCCCTGTCAGTACTCTAGCTAGTTCCTACTGTAAACCAAATTCTTTTTCTCCAAAAGTATCAGACAAATGTGAATTGCGTTGGTTGACTATCTTTCTTAAGGTACCATATACCACGGCGTTTTCTGAAGTCTGGAGATAACCTCCTTGTCCTCATGGAGGAAATCGGTGGAGACCCACTACATATAACAGTGAACACAATGTCTGTTACCAGAATCTATGGTAGCGTCAGCGAATTCTCTACCCCATCCCTCCTGTCACGTGAAAATCATCCAGCAGTTCATCTTCGGTGTCAGAAAGGCAAACACATTACAGATATTGAGTTTGCAAGCTATGGAAACCCCGTCGAAGACTGCAAAGAGTCTGGACGGAGCTGCCATGGAAGTTGCCACGCAGAAATGTCGGAATTCGTCGTGAAGAATGTAAAATTATACTGCCTCACAAGCTACATGCTAATGCTGCATTGCATCAACATATAATGTTGCCAAGGAGCTGCCGCAAAACACAAATCGCCTAACAGCAGAACTATTTGTTTTCTTCTTTCAGGCTTGCCTAGGCAGAAGGAAGTGCGCCGTTCCAGTTCGGGCAGTCAAGTTTGGAGCTGATCCATGCCCCGGAATCACAAAATCTCTTTCAGTTGTGGCGATTTGTGGATAAAGATAAGGAAAAACACACTTCAGTCATGATGTGAATAATCGCCACAAAGACTATGATTTGTACAGACATTAAATATATAGGAGAGAAACAATTCTGAAATTTGGGGTAAATTGAGTTGGGTTACTGAAGGCACACACCATGTGAAAATATTGTTGATTCGCCGCCCGAGACGGCGGCTCTCTCGTGTCATTTTTCCCGCAATGAGATTTGAGGAAACCAATTCAACTACAAGCAATGCAGGTTCTGCTGAATGTAAGAGGATCAAATGATAGTTGTACTACCTGTTCTGCTGACTGGTGCTGATAGCGACCGTTGAAGATCCATCTCGTGTGCGCAGAGGCGGTTGGTAAATGGTAATGTGCGCCGCCGCCTCCGCCGCTGCGCCGTCGCCCGTCGTCGTTGGAGCCTTGGAGTTGGAGATGCCACACGGATCCGGCAATCGCTATGACGCGCGGGGGCTCCTGTATGGCTGTATTCCATCCGGAAAATTTCCAGCCCATTGGCATCTTCTTCCTCCAACCCGGCCGGCCTCTACCCCACCATAGCCGCCCTCTACCACCGCCGGCCGCCCCCGCCCACTGACCCACCGGGAGGGCGGGAGGCAACCGCGGCCGCGAGGAGCCGAGGAGGCTCGACGGGAGGTAGGAGACGAAGACGAGCGGGAGCTCTCACATTGTCCGAATCTTAAAGCGGAAGTGACCCAGTGAGTGGCCCAGGCCCACCAGAAGAAGCTAGCAGTCTCTACGATCGTGGCCCGTGGGAACAAGACGTAGCCACTATGTTCACTCACATTAAGGAGTTTTTTTTTAGGACTAGAGACTAGAGTTCACTCACATGGCAAATAGTTATCACTAGAAAGGCAACGTAGCCTTGCCGTGCTAGATCAGTTCCTTTCATTTATCGACATTTTTTTTAAAAATCAAGAAGTTGCAACTGTAGGGGTCTTTATAAAGATGTACTCCTATGTGTTGTAGATTAACTGTTGGGAATAGTTAAGATTTACGAGTTATTTGTTGGTAGTTTGGGATATTTTTTTGCGTAATGATGGGCAACAAATTAATTTGTGTAAAGTTGAGGGGTTAGTTTGGAAGCATAGGATCATTTCGTAGAAATGTATGGACTATGGAGTGATTGTTGTAAATTTAGGACTTTTTAATAAGTTCAGGTTGTATGTTGGTTTTTTGGAAAATCAGAGATCTTTGTTGATATAAGCTCGGTATTTCATTTTGATTGTTTCGGAGTGCAATTCCTTTTGTGTAAAATCATGGGTGCATAGCTTTTTTCCCAAAAATTTAGCGATTGATGCGTAAAAATTTGTGGATCGAGGAATCAATTTTCAGTAAGTAGAAGGGCTTTTTTGCAAGAAAGTCGTTGCATGGTTGATTCGGGTCATCCACATTGAGGTAGTTGTTGGAAGAGAGGTTAGTTTGTGAGGGAATGCAAGATTTAACTGTGGGTAGAGTTGTATTTGCTGTGAAGAATTGGGTATTTTCATATGAATGTACCTTTTGTAAAAAAAACTATGGACTATTGGATCGTTTAATGGAAAATGAAACACCTTAGCTTTTTTTTTAATATATGGCCTTCTTTATGTAACTATGGAGTACGGAGTAGTTGTTGTAAAGTGTAATGTTGTTTCAGCAAGTTTTGGTTGTTTTGTGATTTGTGAGAAATTAGAGGTCTTTTTTCGTAAAATTCTAGAGCTTTCAAATGGATTGTTGCAACGTTTGAGGTCTTTTTTAGAAAATTGTGGGCTGCAAACATATTCAACTGAAAGTTGAGGGGCTCATCTGTAAAAATTCGTGGACTGCGGGGGTTTCGAGTGGATTATTGCGAAGTTTGATGTCCTTTTTCGAAAAATTATGAATTGCAAACATATTTTCCCGAAAGTTCAGGGGACCATTTGTAAAAATCCACGAATTGAGGGATCATTTTTGCTAAATGGAAGGATCTCTTTGCACAATGGCCGTTGCTAGATCGCTGACGGACGTGAAATGCCCGCTACGTGGCCAACTTCTTTGGCCTCGGTATTGGCCAAGAATCATAGGTAAAGATAGTGTCCTGCTCAAGTTCACAAGGAGTAGTGTCATTATGTGTCCATACGGCTATACGTAGATAAAAATATTGAAATTGTTTTGAATTGGATCCCAAATTAGAACAGATGATCATGTCATATTTTTCAGTTTGATTTGTGAAAAGGTGACGTGTTTCTAAATCACTTTTCTTTTGACAAAGATCAAGATGATCGATGAAATACATCCTACAATAAGACAGAAAATATGTATTAAAATGGTCAGATGTATTTCAGAAATTAGACAATTCATTCATTCACAAGCCACTAGCTAGCTAGCCCTTTAAAAGTAAGGTTGCCAAAAAAAGGTTTTACCCTAAGCAAACAAGCTTAGGAGAAGCATGCGAGTCTTTACATAGTCGATATTACATAAAAGGGGTAACTCAAATACATTGTGAATAAAACTAACATAGGAACTATGCAAACACTTCATGGAGGCAAGGGCGCCCCACAGGCTGCGGTCCTCAACTATATCTCTTCTTTGATAAGTGAAGCAATCTGATTCGGCAACATACTCCCATTTTCGAAAAATCCTGCGATTTCTTTCCTTCCATATGTTCCACACCGTGTAGATGAGGAAAGCAGCCCTTGTTCTTATTTGGCGCGCCAGTGTGTTTTGAATGGATGCATTCCACCACTCTTCAAGACCTTGTCCTCATGGCGGCATTGACACCAAATCAGGCGCCCAGCTTGCCATCCTGGTCCCGACCTCTTGCGCAAAGACACAATATAGGCACAGTGAAAGTGCATCTAGGCCCCTAAGTGGATTTTGGTGAATTGAATGACAAAGCGATTAAAGGACTAATGTATTTGTCTAAGATTGTGAGCAGATTTTATTTAGATATTCATGAGCATTATTGGAGTATTTACTTAATGTATGAATATTATATGGCTCACATTGAAGAAGACAAATATATGGATGATCCTAATGCATATGTGACAAATATCAAGCAATAAAGGAAGATAAATATTGGGATAAATTGAGAAGGTCAATTCATGGTCTCCCACACTAGACATAGCTTGATTAAAAATTACAAGGATCACAAAAGAGAAGATGGTAATTCTTTAAGATAAGTGCAAGTATTCATGTGTTGATTGAAAGAGGACACAAGGTTGAGTGTACACGCTATGGTCCTTAATTGGAAGTTTGCACATTCGTTGTCAATCAAGATCAAGCATTTGAAGCGGACTTTCAAATGAAGTTTAATTATGGATGAAGCAAAGTGAAACTCAAAAGTGGATTGGATAAGTGATGAAGAGATCAACCGAGATGTTTAGGGCGAGGGACTAAGCAATCTTTGGGGCCGTAGCTAAGCCGCCATTAGTGTTTTGCTAAGGTGAAGTTCTAGCATTCGTGGGGTCTCCAAGTATCGTATCCAAGCCTTACCGAGGGAAGCAATGCATCTCATCAACATGTTGTGATTGGCAATATGGAGTGACTTATGAATCCAAGTGTGCATTCTTATACTAGATGGAAAAATCCTAAGTCACTAGCTCAAGTATGGACGTGCTCAAGTCAAAGGCTAAGTTGAAAGCCCTCAAGTGGACATTGCTCAAGTATGGCAAGATTGAAGACATTCAAGCTCAAGAGGTTGACAAGGTGTTTTTATTTATTCTTGAGTATAGGTATGTCGTACTATCAAGAGGGATGCAACATTAGCGAGTTGACCAAGTCAAAGTGCTCATTAGTTGACCTAAGTGAGATCTAGCCTTGAGAGCCTTAGAGTGTGCTAACAAACCCTCCTAACCTAACCTGAGCCACTTCATCACTTTGGTGAAGTGTTAGAATGCTAGAAAGGGTTTTGGGGGTGACTCGGGCCTGACCGGTCACCGGTCTGACCGGTGCCTACTGTGAAGCCCAGTGCGCGACCGGTCTGACCGGTCACAACCACCGGTCTGACCGGTGTGACACTGGCAGCTCAAGTTTTTGGGGAAGAAAAGTTTAAGTCGGTCGTCTCGCCTATTCACCCCCCCTCTAGGCGACATCAAGGTCCTTTCACACAGGTGTTCTGCGGTTTCTGGCTCCTGGTCACATAACCTGCACAATGGTCATAGGGACAATTTTGAATCAAAAGTTTATCTGTTGTTAGGATCTTCTCTTGCAACAACAGCCACACAAAAAAAGTGCTTTCCCTCTGCCTATGCCTTCCAGGTCGCATGTTGTTGAAAGAGCAGTAAGACCCCTTGAACTGGACTGTATAGGCCGATTTAGCAGTGTACTCCTCCTAAGTAGTCCATTTCCACTTTATTTCATCGGTCGGTCAAGTAGTTGTATATGTTGCACCTTATCCCAAAGCGAGACAAACTCGACCATTTCAGTTGCAGTCGTCATTCTCCACAGCCCACGAGTCCAGTTGAGATTTTCCAATTCATCACACACCTTCAAGTGTTTTCTCCGAGCCATTTTGTGCCAAACCCTCAAGCCAGGAGGATTCCCATAATTCAGTTTTTCTGCCATTCTCCGGTGTAACACAAGTGATGGTGCAAAACAATTGCTTATCAATTTCAGAGCAAGGTACCCCCATCCCTACCCACGGCCTATCAGAATTCGACCATTGAAACCATAGCCAGTGCAAACGAAGTGCCCTGCTGAACATCTGCAAATCCAGCACTCCAACCCCCCAGCTATTTTGGTCTTTTCACTTTCTCCCATCTGACGAGGCAATGCCCTCCATTTGCATCCTCTGATCCTTTCCACAATACCCCCTGTGTATTCCTTTCCACAAACCCCCCACATGCCTACAAGTTCAAATTGATTTGTCTTGCACTAATGGTTGTTTGTCTCAAGCAAGCCAATCTAGCATTGAGCATGTACTTGTAGAATCTTGTGATGACCTCATTGCTAAAGAAAATGATGAACTCAAGCAAGAGGTTGAAAAGCTTCAAAGAGACTTGTATGTGTTGAAGGAGAAGAGCAAAGTGCAACCTTCTCAAGATAACCGTGAAAACATGGTGAAAAGCTTGCGAAGGGATCAACCATTGCTAGCTCAACTCCTCAACAACATACAAAGACCCACAAGCACAAGATTCAAGAAAAGAGCAAGGTTGGGCACATCAAGTCCCAACATCGCCCAACCAAGCACAAGGCACAAGAATCACTCTCCAAGAAGCCTAGAAGCTCAAACAAGTGGAGAGTGTGCTACAAGTGCCGAGAGAAGGGTCACTTTGCCGACGCTTGCCCAAGTTCAACAGCGGGTGGTAGCACTGACCGTGACCGGTCAGACCGGTGCATGTCACCGGTCAGACCGGTGCCGGCCAGGTCTGCCACCCCTCGAGCAAACAAGCCAAAGATGACCTCCTCTCCAAGAACAAGGCTCAGGAGTAAGCGTGGACAAGATATTGCAAGGAGTGGTGTGACCTACAAGAACAAAAGCCGCATTTGTTATGAATGCCGACAAAAGGGTCACATGGGCAAAGATTGCCCAAATGGTACCATTCCTAAATCGAACCTTGTCCATTATGATTTTAGTAAGCTTAGGAACGATAAGAATGGGACTTGTGCTATGAGGGAGATTAGTTCACCTCAAACTAGCATCAGAGCCATTTGGGTTTCTAAGCACCTTGTGGCTAACCTAGTAGGACCCAACAAGTGTTGGGTACCAAGAAATGCTTGCTGAGCTTGCAGGTTGAAAGAGATGCATTGAACACATGGCTAGAAGGCATGGAATTCACTTTTGATCAATTGGCCATGTGAAGGGCAAATTTATATAAATCTTGAATTCAATGATATCTCGGTAACTAGTGCTCTTTGTTGAGTCTAAGTCACTCTTGGTTCTTTGTGAACACTCATGTGACACATGTCTTGTGCTAGTGAAACATGAGGTAGTGACTTTGACATTTGTATGAAAATTTATCCTCTCATGCCATTCGATGCTTTTAATGGCTCTCTACTAGAGTATTGCCTTGTCTCTAATTGCAGACTCCATATTAGTGATGTGTTCACATAATCAAGGGACAAGAAGGGCAAAATCACCAAAGAAGTGAGCATCGGGGGTCACCGGTCTGACCGGTGACAGGCACTGGTCTGACCGGTGCCGGCCCTGTGAGTCAAGGGAACGGGTGACCCGGCCCCTGTGCCCAGGTGACCCGGTGCGCCTCTGTTGGCTGTCGGGTGACCCGACCCCTATGGCCGGGTGGCCCAGGAGTGAACCGTTTTTCGTGAAAAATGGTGATTTGGCATTGTAGGTAATGAGACACTTGACACATTTCAATTGACAAACTATTTATGTGTCTTGACCAAGTTTGGATTGAGCTTCACCATATTCTTAATTGAATAAAGTGCTTTGTTCGAGAAATTCAAATATCTCTAGTACCATTTAAGGGGGAGCTCATTGCAACACTTGTGTCACTTGTAGGACTAACAATTTCTTCTAGCGATCTTGTAGTCTCATTTGTTTGTGCACCATTATGCAAGCTCTAAATTTGTAGTACTTCAAAAGAACAAGTAAGAGCTAGCACTTTTCAAAATTTAATATATGCACAAATAAAATGGTCTTGAGGCAAAGGTATGTTTTCATGAACCTCATTGAATTCCGTAATGCATCTAGGTCATTATACCATGCTAGTGTGCCTTCCTTAGCATGTTATTGCTTCAAGTGAATCTTTGTGTGCTTCTCAAGATATTTGGTTGATACCTTTACGTTCACTCGACTTTGTGTCTCGTGATTGAAGGTATGAGCTAAATATACTTGAAAACCCACTTGTTTGAAGTGGATGTATGCACTTTGTGATATAGGATAGACTTTTCGAAAAAAAATCAACTAGCATGTGTAGGAAATGTGCTCATTTTGAAAAATATTTGATTCTGGGTCTTTGTGACCCAATCAACTTAGTTGTGACTATAGTTTCCCTTGTTTGATTGATGGCTAGTCACAATTAAGAAGATTTTCTCAAGTCCATAAAATCTATCTTTATCTCTCTCTCTCTCGGAAGAATCAAGAATTATCAATTAAATTGGATTATCCTCCATTCTTTCAAGACTTGATGAAATATGGATCAATATCAACTCTTTATCTTTTATCCAAAACATGTGAAGGAGTAAGGATCAAAATCTCGCAATTTCAGCTCAAAGCCCTTTTCTCAGGGGCGCACCGGTCTGACCGGTGGTACCCCTGAAGTCACATCTTCCTTCTTCTGAGGCCTAAGTAGATGCAAAATGTTTTATAAAATATCAGAAGAAGTTTCCAGAAGAAAAATCTCAAAAATAGGAAAGAAGGATCGGAACTTCTGAGGCTAGGTCGGTCCTACCGATATGGGTTCTCTGTTGAATTTATCAAAATCTTCGGTACTACCGAGCACGGGTCGGAACTACCGCTAAAGGCTCACTGGCTCGACCAAGTGCAGTCACCGGTCTAACCGGTGGTGCCCGGCTGCAACCCGTGAGCCAACAGTAAAAAGAATCTACTATTTTACCCCCTTCTTTCTCTCTCTTCCATCATTCACCAGCTTCAACCCCATCCAAACCGTGCACACCCTCTCTCCTCCCTCCTTCCACCTCTCTCACATCCCATGGAGATCTAAGGATTCAACCAAGGAAAAGCCTCAAGATTAGAAGCAAAAGGATCTCCCAAGGCTCTTCCATTGTTTCCCCTTCAAGTTCTTTGGTTTCCACTCTAGTTCTTCTCTCCAAAGGTATTCAAATCTTCGTTTTGCCCAATCTCTTTACTCCGTGCAAAGATTTGAATTTCCTTTGGTATATCATCTCCTGAGAACCCCTAGAAGACATCCCTATAGATCCATAGCGTTTCGTTGGACACATTGTGAGAACCCAAGATTTAGGGTCGGACGGCCCTCACCGGTCTGACCGGTGGGTGTCACCGGTCTGACCGGTGGCGCATGTCCAACCCTAAATTTTGTTTTCTTCATGTTTTTCAACATATATCTGTGTAGGATTGTCTCATGAACATCTAGATCAAAATCTTAGATTTATAGCTGCTCAGATTGAAGGTTAAGGCCATTGGCTCTGTTCTGGGTGGCACCGGTCTGACCGGTGTGGCCCAGAGCAGACCCAATTGTTCTGAACTTGCAAGAATCAATTTCCATTTCGACTCAATCCTGTTCCTAGAGTCTTATACTCTCTTGTTATCCTTTTTGTGACTCAGGACAGCAGCTATGGTCAGGGAAAAGGAGGGTGCTAAGAAGAAAAGAGAAGAGGTGTATGCTCGCAGAGAAACCATTCCCGGTGACTTTGGGGTAGGGAGCAGCACCATAAATGTCAGTGGGAAGAGATTGAGACCTCATTCAGCTCGAGGGAGTGCAGAGGCACCTGACCTTGGAGGTGACACCGGTACTAGTAGCGATGATAATGTTGAGGATGAGACCTATCAGGGTCAGTTTGAGCTGAAAAAGCACCAGGAGGCTGGTTCTGATGATGATGAGTCCGAGGAGGCAGAGGATGAGGATGAGGAGGAAGAGGAAGAAGAAGAGGATGTGGATGCCATGGATGAGGACGATGATGATCAGGGTAGGTTGAGGATCATGCCACCTACTTATATCTATCCTGACAGGCCAGTGAAATACCATGGTTCGGGCATGACCAAAGCCCTAAAGAAATTGAGGGACAAGAACCCTTATGAGGAGGCAAGGACCGCATCCGATCCGAGGTTTTGGGCAAAGTTTCAGCAGGACTACTATGCTACGGTAATCATCAAAAAGCCCAAAATCACTCACAAGACACAGTATGTGGATTGGGGGCATATGGCTAGGAAGAATGACCCCATTTTTAATGAAGTCATTAGCAATTGTGAGAGGCAAAGGGTCAAGGAGCTTATGAGTTTCCGACAAGATTGGAACAAGGAGATAATAGCTCAGTTTTACACCACAGTGCACTTTGGACATATTAGTGGTGAAAGGGCTATGACTTGGATGACCAATGCCCAGAGGTATTCCATCACTTTCCCTAGGTTCTTGAGGTGCTTTGGAATCATGGCGGGAGACAAAGACTTAAGGAAGCTCCATGATGAAGGGGAGCTCGACAAGGATGCCTTGCACCATATGTACCCGAGAGGTGACCATGCATACTATGGGAAGGTGAAAAATCTCTACACCTATTATGCTGCACTTAATAGACTCCTTAGGGTGTCTATCACACCTAGAGATGGGAATCCTTCTGAGATCACAAAGTTTCAGAAAAACTTGATGGTTGCTTTGAGGCCGGGAGCTCCGGAGTTTAGTGTTGGGGATTTCATTTGGAAAGAAATCAAGCATCTATCCAAGGACCCCAAAAAGATTTGCAGCTATAGTCCTTATATCATGTATATGATTGAAAAGGTTGCAAAGGCGGAGTTTCCCAAAAATGTGACACACAAGCCATTGAAGCTCAATCCTAGCAAGAATCCAAGGTTTCCTTCTCCTAGGGCAGAGCAAGCACCTGACCATGAGGAAGAAATACTTGAAGAGGGAGCTACTCAGTAGGATCAGCCACAGACAGGCCCTCAGGCCGTCACCGGTTTGACCGGTGCTGAGCACCGGTCTGACCGGTGGGGTGGCTGGGAGCAGCACAGGCCCCGCAGATATACTTCTCCATTGAGGAAGTTCCTCAATTTCATCTTTGGCATGTGTAGGAGTTAGTATGACATCCAGGTGGAGCAACAAAGGTCAAGGAGGGCAAACAAGCAAATGAGAGACACGATGAAACTGATGCACAATGCTCAAGGATTTCAGCCGCCTCGATCTCCTCCCTCTCCTGAGTCTCCGCAGGTTGAGATACCTTCCTTTGAGGATAGGATGAGAGGATGGGCCAACTCCGACATGCTTAATCAATATGGGCCTATGTTCTTTGAGTCCGGGCAAGAGCAAGGATCTTCATCTTCGGCTCCTCCTCCACCTCCACCATTTGTACCCCCTCATCCGGATGTGGCAGGTTCTTCTCACTTCATGGAACAAGAACAAACTCCTCCACCTCCTCCACCTCCCGACAAGATTGGGGCGCTCGCTTCTCCGCGGAGATCTTTGGATATAATCCATATTACTATGGTACGGATAGCGCTCCAATAGCTCATCCCTCTGAAATCACTATCTCTGAATCTATTTATCTAAACTCTCCTATGCACTGGATATTTGATATTTCTCAAATAGAAGGGAGCTCTCACCCCGGAGACGGAACTCAAGGACAGTGATCGATGGCTACTACTTCTCCAGGCCCTTCTTGGATGTTTGATGACAAAGGGGGAGAAGATTGGGATTAAAGACTTAAATTCAGTGTAGCTGTCTGTGTTGCACCGGTCTGACCGGTGCCTGCTGGCTGATGAGAGCAGCTGTGTAATAATCCTAGAACTTTATCTTCTGGACTTGAGAACATTTGTGTGAGTGCTCTATGTGTGTTGAACCTTTATTGTAATAATTAAGTGACATATTGCTAGTTTGTGATGCATGTATTGTATGTTGTATTGTTTGTATTGGTTAAATGGTGTAAAGTGATCTAAGCCGGCTTGCAACCCCGGCCTGACCACCTTGGACCAAATAGCTCGCACATTATTTGCTTTGTGCTCTGGCTGGTCCTGACCGGTCTGACCGGTCATGGGCACCGGTCTGACCGGTGCCGCCCAGTTTGTGTACTGGCTGGATTTGACCGGTCTGACCGGTGCCGCCTAGTCAGTGCACATGTTTGTTGCTTTGTGCATATCTTGTCATACGCATCATGGATTTTTATTTGTCACTCACACATGTTGCACTCCACTGAATCTAAGATATAGGGGGAGCTCTCACGCGCTTTCTCCCAAATTTGTGCTATTGGCATTTGAGGCCAAAATTTTGAAATTCCACTCAAAGCACAAATTAAGAGGGAGCTCTAACTATATCTAAGAATCTCGTTGCGCTTTAATGTTTTATTTGTAAGCTTTAATCGAGTTGTCATCAATCACCAAAAAGGGGGAGATTGAAAGTGCATCTAGGCCCCTAAGTGGATTTTGGTGAATTGAATGACAAAGCGATTAAAGGACTAATGTATTTGTCTAAGATTGTGAGCAGATTTTATTTAGATATTCATGAGCATTATTGGAGTATTTACTTAATGGATGAATATTATATGGCTCACATTGAAGAAGACAAATATATGGATGATCCTAATGCATATGTGACAAATATCAAGCAATAAAGGAAGATAAATATTGGGATAAATTGAGAAGGTCAATTCATGGTCTCCCACACTAGACATAGCTTGATTAAAAATTACAAGGATCATAAAAGAGAAGATGGTAATTCTTTAAGATAAGTGCAAGTCTTCATGTGTTGATTGAAAGAGGACACAAGGTTGAGTGTACACGCTATGGTCCTTAATTGGAAGTTTGCACATTCGTTGTCAATCAAGATCAAGCATTTGAAGCGGGCTTTCAAATGAAGTTTAATTATGGATGAAGCAAAGTGGAATTCAAAAGTGGATTGGATAAGTGATGAAGAGATCAACCGAGATGTTTAGGGCGAGGGACTAAGCAATCTTTGGGGCCGTAGCTAAGCCGCCATTAGTGTTTTGCTAAGGTGAAGTTCTAGCATCCGTGGGGTCTCCAAGTATCGTATCCAAGCCTTACCGAGGGAAGCAATGCATCTCATCAACATGTTGTGATTGGCAATATGGAGTGACTTATGGATCCAAGTGTGCATTCTTATACTAGATGGAAAAATCCTAAGTCACTAGCTCAAGTAAGGACGTGCTCAAGTTAAAGGCTAAGTTGAAAGCCCTCAAGTGGACATTGCTCAAGTATGGCAAGATTGAAGACATTCAAGCTCAAGAGGTTGACAAGGTGTTTTTATTTATTCTTGAGTATAGGTATGTCGTACTATCAAGAGGGATGCAACATTAGCGAGTTGACCAAGTCAAAGTGCTCATTAGTTGACCTAAGTGAGATCTACCCTGGAGAGCCTTAGAGTGTGCTAACAAACCCTCCTAACCTAACCTGAGCCACTTCATCTCTTTGGTGAAGTGTTAGAATCCTAGAAAGGGTTTTGGCGGTGACTCGGGCCTGACCGGTCAGGGGCACCGGTCTGACCGGTGCCGCTAGCCCAACGGCTTGTTTTTCAAACACCGGTCTGACCGGTGCCGCCCGAGGACTAACGGCTAGTTTTCTCCTTTGAGGGGTATAAATACCCCAAGCCTTCTTCAGTTGAAGGTTATTGTTTCTAGTGGTTGTGCTGAGGTCCTAAGCCATTTCTTGCAAGCCCTAAGCCTTAGTGGCTCTCCCCAACCATCTCTTTGTGAGATTTGTGGATTCAAGGCATATCCTTTGTGTTGGGTTGAGAGAGTGAGCTCGAGAGCGACTTTATGAGCTAAAAAGAGCATTCCCATAGCTTGAGCACTTCGGTTTCGCGTCTACGAGCTTTGAAGCATTTGTTACTCTTGGAGGTTTGCCTCCTAGACGGCTAGGCGTCGCCGGCTAGCTCCCAAGGTTGTGGTGAGCAGCGGCAAGTTTGTGAGGGCTGTGATCTTGCCTCTTCGTGAAAAAGATCGCCTTAGTGGAAACGAGGAAAATGGTTGAAAGAGACCCAGCTTGTTGTGGGAATTCTCCCTTACAAGCTCCTCAACGGAGACGTAGTCGTTCCTTAGTGGGTGGTGAACTTCGGGAAACAAATCCTTGCATCTTTGTGTGGTTTGCCTCTCTAAGTTATTTTTCTAGCATATTTGATTTGCTTCCGCTTCGATCTACTTGGGTGTGCTACTTGTGTGTGCAGGGGTCATTACCTTGCTTGTGATCATCTACAAAATCCACTCACCAAGTTTGGTTCGTGCTAGAAGTCAAGAGGAGCTTGAAGTTGTTTTTGCAGGTGCTCTGTGCTACACCGGTCTGATTGGTGCTAGGCAACGGTCTGACCGGTGCCTACTGTGAAGCCCAGTGCGCGACCGGTCTGACCGGTGTGACACTGGCAGCTCAAGTTTTTGGAGAAGAAAAGTTTAAGTCGGTCGTCTCGCCTATTCACCCCCCTCTAGGCGACATCAAGGTCCTTTCACACAGGTGTTCTGCGGTTTCTGGCTCCTGGTCACATAACCTGCACAATGGTCATAGGGACAATTTTGAATCAAAAGTTTATCTGTTGTTAGGATCTTCTCTTGCAACAACAGCCACGCAAAAAAAGTGCTTTTCCTCTGCTTATGCCTTCCAGGTCGCCATGTTGTTGAAAGAGCAGTAAGACCCCTTGAACTGGACTGTATAGGCCGATTTAGCAGTGTACTCCCCCTGAGTAGTCCATTTCCACTTTATTTCATCGGTCGGTCGAGTAGTTGTATATGTTGCACCTTATCCCAAAGCGAGACAAACTCGGCCATTTCAGTTGCAGTCGTCATTCTCCACAGCCCACGAGTCCAGTTGAGATTTTCCAATTCATCACACACCTTCAAGTGTTTTCTCCGAGCCATTTTGTGACAAACCCTCAAGCCAGGAGGATTCCCAGAATTCAGTTTTTCTGCCATTCTCCGGTGTAACACAAGTGATGGTGCGAAACAATTGCTTATCAATTTCAGAGCAAGGTACCTCCATCCCTACCCACGGCCTATCAGAATTCGACCATTGAAACCATAGCCAGCGCAAACGAAGTGCCCTGTTGAACATCTGCAAATCCAGCACTCCAACCCCCACCTATTTTGGTCTTTTTACTTTCTCCCATCTGACGAGGCAATGTCCTCCATTTGCATCCTCTGATCCTTTCCACAAAACCCCCCTGTGTATCTTATCGATCCTCTCGATCATCCACTTCTTAGGCTCGAAAACCGTTAGAACGTAATGAGGACATAATTTAAAAGCTTGAGACGCCCAGCCTTGTTCAAGAATCGCCCCTTCCAAGTCGGGAGCCTGTTAGAGACCTTATCAATGAGCGGCTGCACATCAACTCTCCTCAGCTTCCTTGTGTGCAACGGCAGTATGTACAAGGGAAAGCTTGAATGACACAAGGGAAAGACTCCATCACCTCATCCAAAATTATCCCCTCACACCTTATAGGGAAAACAACACACTTGTTTCTATTAGTGAGCAGACCAGACGCCTCGCCAAAAAGCTCTAGTATTTGAGCTGAAACCTGCACATCCTCTTTTGTTGGGTTGAGGAATACCGCAACATCATCCGCAAAAAGACTTATTCGAACCCTTGCTGCCACAGTGCCCAAAGGTGCTAGCAGCCCGTCCCGCTACATCAAACAATCTTTGGAGCGGCTCCATTGCAAGAATGAAAAGCATCAGCGAGAGAGGATCCCCTTGTCGTAGCCCCTTGAAGTGCCTGTACCAACTCCCTCGTGCTCCATTGAGTAAAACTGCCGAGGAACCAATAGATAGAAGAATGGTCATCCAGTTTCTCCACTTCTGCCCAAAACCCATATTCTCCAACACTTCCAAAAGGTAATCCCACCAGACAATGTCAAAGGCCTTGGCAATATCAAGCTTCAAGAATAACCCTGGTTTCTTCTTCCTGTGCAAGCACCTGATGAGGTTTTGTGTATATAGAAAGTTATCATGTGGGAAGCTGCGTAGCGCAGCTGGTTAGGCTCCTTGGGGAGGAGGCTACCGGCCAGGGATCGAACCTGGCCTCCCGCAGTGTTCAGGTGGGGCTTTAAAGGCCCCTCCTTGCCCAACACTCATTTTTTTAAGAAAGTTATCATGAATGCTTCGCCGCTTAATTAATGCACTCTACGCTCTTGAAACAAGTGAATTCAGCTCTTGAGCCAACCAGTTGGCAAGGAGTTTGGACACAAGCTTGGCGATAGAGTGAGAAGGCTAATCGACCTATAATCCTCAATTCTCTTTGCATCAGCCTTTTTTGGAATTAAGACGACATGGGTTGTGTTTAGATGATTAAAGTGCTGCTCATGTTGTCGGAAGCAAAACTGACTGCATCGCCTCTAGTAGGTCCTCCTTGATCACGGCGCAACTCTTTTTGAAGAATATACCAATAAAGCCATCAGGGCGCAGGTCTTTCCCCCCAACAATTTGTATGGTACATTATCGAAAAATTATGCCATTAGGATACCAAAGAATACAAGTAGAATATAAAGTACAACGCCAATTTTTTTCCAACATAGATGAACGCTAGATATTGTTCAAAAAGATGAACGCTAGATGAATCTAAGGGCCTGTTTAGTTGGCTGAAAATTTGTCTTTTCAACGTTTCGAACTCCTGTAGCACACTGTAACACGTTTCGTTTGTTTGTGGTAAATATTGTCCAATCATGAACTAACTAGGCTCAAAAGATTCGGCTCGTGATGTACAACAGAACTGTGTGATTAGTTAATTTTTTTACCTACATTTACTGCTCCAAACATATGTCTTTTGATGTATTTGATGTGATGTGATGGAGAGAGTTGAAAATTTCGCAAAAATTTTGCAAATTTTCAGCCAACTAAACACCCCCTAAGGGATACCCTCCAGCTTGGCAGCATCATATGAATGTTGACTTGTCATTTGCCACGCACGGAGGCACGTTTTATGAAAAGTAGTACCGGACTAATTTAGGATTGGATTTTATCTCGAACTTCATCCACCAAACAAGATGTTCAAGTAAACTAGCAGGCTTTTGTAGGTGGAAACCAACACTTTCGTGTAAACTATGGAAACTTCAATTTGAGTCACACGATGTTGATTCAAAGGAAGACTTATGGAAGGTGGGAGGGGTGATGTGCAAAACTCATGAGAGGTGGGAGGGATGATTTACAAAGACATTTTTGCAAATCACCCCTCCCACCTTCCATGAGCCCGCCTTTGGATCAACATCGTGTGACTCAGATTGAAGTTTTCACAGTTTGCACCAATTGGTTGTCACATAATATATTCCAAAAAATGCTTTTCCTTTTTGTGTAAAAAAAAATCAAGTAAAGACAGAGATCTTTTGAGCCACCACCTGTCCCGTACGGCCACATCGTTATCTCCTCCTAGTACACACCACGAGGAAGCCGTGTGGGTCCAGGAGCATGGGTCCGCCTGCTCTGACTAGCCCAGACCAAGGTCACATGCGCGGCGACGGCGAGTCGCTCCACGGTTCAGAGTTCACTGTTCCCTGCGCCGTGTCGGTGTCGTTCAGGCTCGCTCATCCACTCCGCGCCCAATCCAAACGCGACGCCTGCGGCCGCCGGCCCCGGCCGTGCCCCGGCATTTCCTCCCGCACCCCGCAGCATCGGCCGTTCCGCCACCAGGGTCCAGCCAGGATCGTGGGATCCTGCCGCGCGCCCCGCGCCGCGAAACCGTTCGGCAGCACGCAGCAGCAAGCCCGCCGGCGGCCGGCCAACTCGTCGTACACGGGCGTGCGGGTTGGCTGTCCGTGTGACGGCACGGCACCCGCCTCGTCATCGTGGAACGGACGGAGGTCACGGAGCAGAGACGTTTTCACCGTCCTCATTTTTGGGCGGAAGCGGGACGCCGCCGGCGGGACGGGGTTGGCCGTTCACGCGCACGGGGTGGGCACGGCACGGCACACCGCGCGACGCCTGCCGCACCCAATCCCACGGCGCGGCAAGCCCCCAAAACCCTCGTCCCATGCAATAATTCTCTGCCTCGCGGCATCGCTGTCCCCCACCGAAACACTCCCCCCCGCCGCGGCGTTCTCCTCCTCGGCCACCACATTTCGCTCTCACTCCACGCCGCGTACCGCTATTAAATACCATCACCTGTTCACCACCTCCGCCACCACCGTGCTCCGTACACGCTCAGCTCTCCGACCATGGCCGCCGCGGCCTCCTCCTCCGCACTCCCGTGCCTGCTACTGTTGATGCTGCTCCTGCTGCTGCCGTCGCTCGACGCCGCCTCCAATGTGACGTACGACCACCGCTCTCTCATCATCGACGGCCGCCGCCGCCTCCTCATCTCCACCTCCATCCACTACCCCCGCAGCGTCCCCGAGGTACGTGGTGACACCAAAAGCCTCTTCGCGTGCGCACTCATCGACATCGTAGATTCGTAGCAGCATCAGCATTCAGCAGTACAGTAACTTTGCGGCACCCGTGCCCACAGATGTGGCCCAAGCTGGTGGCCGAAGCCAAGGACGGCGGCGCCGACTGCATCGAGACCTACGTCTTCTGGAACGGCCATGAGATCGCCCCGGGCCAGGTTCGAGCGCCGCTTTCAGAATCAAGTGCTGTTCTGCAGTTATTTTTTACTTTCTGAACAATGTGTGGTTTCTATATGTGGTGGATTTCGCTGGGTTGCAGTACTACTTCGAGGACCGGTTCGACCTGGTGCGATTCGTTAAGGTCGTCAAGGACGCTGGGCTCCTCTTGATCCTGCGCATCGGGCCGTTCGTCGCCGCCGAGTGGAACTTTGGGTCAGCTTCCTCTGTTCACAATTACGACTGCTCTGTTACGCTGTTCTGGTTTTCCTGATGTTCAATATGTGTATCGTGGATGAGTTCAGAGGCTTGCCGGTGTGGCTGCATTACGTGCCAGGAACGGTTTTCCGTACCAACAACGAACCATTCAAGGTGCAGTGGACATGTGAATATCAGTTTCTGTGGCAGTTGTTCTAGTTTGCCAGTTTGGTGCTAACTGCAGTGACTTTTCTGGATGCAGAGGCATATGCAAAGCTTCACGACACACATCGTGAGTATGATGAAGAAAGAGCAGCTCTTCGCTTCACAGGGAGGGAACATTATCCTAGCTCAGGTCATAATAGTTGATCTAGTATATTTTAAACTCGGCTTTTATGTTTTTGCAACTGACAAGGTTACTGGAATTTGAATTTAGATTGAAAATGAATATGGAGGTTATCTTGAGGAGTATTATGGACCTGCTGGCAAGGCATACGCAATGTGGGCAGCTAGTATGGCTCTTGCTCAGGACACTGGTGTCCCTTGGATAATGTGCCAGCAGCCTGATGCTCCTGATCCTGTGGTTAGTATCGTCATCCAGTGTCTGACTGTTTTATTAATGATTAAAACATGAATTGCATGATCTACCATACTGTTGCTCAAATTGCTAATTTTCCTTTGAAAACTCAATTGACACAACTGCCATATTTCTGTGCTAAAAATGAGTTTGGTTGACATGCTACTGAATTTATTTATTTTCTCTAAAACTGAGCCACATTACAGTATGAAAAGAAAGCTGAATGGCAGGTAACTGCTGGTAAATTAAATTTATGTGGTCCCTGGGACTACAAATGAACACTTCCACAGCCGTTTCTCCATTATTATGTGATTTACTGCAGCATTACCGGAATTCATTTGGGCAGATTCATTCACATGCAAATTGATATTTGCAGATAAACACCTGCAATTCATTCTACTGCGATACATTCCAGCCAAATTCACCTACCAAGCCAAAAATTTGGACTGAGGACTGGCCAGGATGGTAATACTTTGCATACTTCAATAGAAACAACTATCTTGTGTTGTTGATACATAGTATATTAGTATAGAACAAATATGCACATCATTTTCTTTGTTTCTCCTTCATTCAATTGAACTAAAATGATCTGCTACTATTTATCAGTTTCAATGTTTGTGTAGGTTCCAGACGTTTGGTGAAAGTAATCCCCACAGACCCCCTGAAGATGTCGCGTTTGCTGTTGCACGTTTTTTTGAGAAAGGTGGCAGTGTTCAGAATTACTATGTGGTAATTCCGCTGCATTACTCACATTCTTACTTGATAAAGATTTGTGTATAAGTTCTTTTTGTACTATTAGGTGCTGAAAGCACTATATTCTGCTAGACAGTTAAGCATCAGAAATAGTGAAATCATAATTCTTCAGTATGTTTACCTGGTAAAAATAATAATTTTCATATAGTACCAAAAGTTGATCAAGTTTCTGCTACCCTTTTGAAGTACCATGGTGGAACGAACTTCGGTCGCACTACTGGGGGGCCATTCATTACAACTAGCTATGACTATGATGCACCAATTGATGAATATGGTTTGGCTCTATTGATCTGATCCGATAAATAATCTTAAGCCTTAGACCTTCTTACTCAGTTCATCTGAAATCCCAGGTCTTAGGAGATATCCAAAGTGGTCGCATCTGAGGGAGCTTCACAAATCTATAAAACTGTGCGAGCATACCTTGCTTTATGGAAATGCAACTTTTCTTTCCCTGGGACCTAAACAAGAGGTAAGCTTTATTGTCTTGGGTTGTAGCGTGTGAGCTAATAATGTAATCCAGTTAAGTGCAGCATGTTTAGGTCAGTAACATACTTACATGTTAATCTAACTTCTACCTTTGTAAGTTCTTAATTTTCCTGGGATCTAAGCAGGAGGTAAGCTTAGGTCAGTTACATACTTACATGTCAATCTAAGTTCAACCTTTCTAAATTCTTAAAATTTTCCTGGGACCTAAACAGGAGGTAAGCTTTATTTTCTAGGGGCTATAACTTGTCAGCTAATAATGTAATCCAGTTAAATGCCATGTTTAGCTCAGTTACATGTCACTCAAGTTCAACCTTTCTAAATTCTAAACTCGGCCGGTGGGGGAAAGACCGCTCCCACGGTATTACATTAAGAAGAGCTCAATCGGAGCCCGGCCGAGAAAAGTCACAAAAGCTGGCCCCTTGGTCGGCATGGGTGAACCGACCTATGGTGGGTGGGCCCTCGTGTAAGGGGCTGGTCGTGGGTTGGGCCTCAAAGCACGAGTAAAGGCCCGAACTATAGGGGGCGGCATCCTCAACCTTTCTAACTTCTTAATAGCTAATGTTGTACATGACACTAATATTTACTTGACTAAGGCTGCTTTAATAGATCACTATGAAATTATCTGTTTAATCTCAGCATACTTTAATCCAGCTTATGCATTAGTGTTAAATTGTTAATGCATATCACGATTCCATTCCTTTCCTTAATTCCACATTTTCATAATCCTACTGACTTTTGATATTAATAGTCAATCTTTGTTCCAGGCTGATATTTACACTGATCAGTCTGGGGGCTGTGTTGCATTCCTGGCGAACATTGATTCAGACAAGGATAAAGTTGTCACTTTCCGTAACAGAAAATATGATCTCCCTGCTTGGTCAGTTAGTATCCTTCCCGACTGCAAGAATGTGGTGTTCAACACTGCAAAGGTAGTCAATTTTCTTAGTGCCTTTTTTGCTTTTTAGAACAGGAACAGATTGAGCAGTGTTACATAAAATGGATAACGCTCTTTTCAGGTTAATAATGAATTATCTGAATAATTAAAAAGGTTAAAGTATTTAGGCTTGTAACCACTAGCAGACTGTCCAGTTCTTATTATTTGTATACCCCAGCAGTAATGAGCTTCTGGAGGAACACTGTAGTTGGGCTTCTTTTATAACAATATATAAGGCTTGAAACTTTTGGTTCTTGATGATTGGTGATCTTTAGGTGCAATCTCAAACATCAATGGTGACTATGGTTCCAGAAAATTTGCAAGCGTCAAAATCTAATCAATGGAGCATTTTCAGAGAGAGAACTGGGATTTGGGGTAGAAATGACTTTGTCCGAAATGGATTTGTGGACCATATCAATACAACAAAGGACTCCACTGACTACCTATGGTATACAACAAGGTTGGTTTACTTCAGCCTCTTTCTTGTAAGCTCATTGTGTAGTTAAGGAATTACACATGTATTAATCAGACTGGAGATTTTGATATCCGTTCATCCTATAATTGATTTTGCTCCGAACCATCCTTTGTGCATTCCAGTTCTACTTGTGACTAAGTTTCTCTTTTACATCTTCTGCAGTTTTAGTGTGGATGGAAGTTACTCGTCGAAAGGGAGTCATGCTGTTCTTAACATTGACTCCAAAGGCCATGGGGTCCATGCTTTCCTGAATGATGAATTTATAGGTTTGTTCTTTATTCTTAATTTCTAGTGAAATTTATTCAGTTAATGTAAATTTTTAGTGGTTTTTGCCGGGAAGTTTCTTAGTTACTATTCAGCCCATACGAATCTTTGAAGTAGCCGTATATTCCTGTGTGGTCAAAATATATCATTTGAGAAGTAGAGTTCGTGTTCCTACCAGCATTGCTGATCACTGCTGAATGAGACATCTTCTGCGGTGCATCTGACTCTTACACTCCAGGTAGTGCATATGGCAATGGCTCAAAATCAAGTTTCACTGTGGAATTGCCTATCAACTTGAGAGCTGGGAAGAATGAACTTGCTCTTCTGAGTATGACTGTTGGTTTACAAGTAAGCACTTGTTACTAAACATGATTGTCTTTGAATTATCTGTGTGGAAAATCTTTACAAGTTATTATTCTTTGTGCATGCAAATGTAGTGAGCCACAGTCCTGAGAAAAAAAAGAGAAATGTGCACCTTATTTGAATAAATGTTTACCATACTGATTAGGACTTTATGTACACTCTTAAGAATGCAGGACCCTCTTATGAGTGGATAGGAGCAGGCTTTACAAATGTGAACATCTCTGGTATGAAAAATGGAGCTGTAGACTTGTCTTCAAATAATTGGGCGTACAAGGTACTGCCACCAACTTTCTTCATTTTTTTCTGGACAAATTTATATTCAAGAATTCAATATGAAATTTCATGATGATTTGATATAGTTTAAAATATTTATTTACAAGGTATGAAAGTTTTATTTCGTGCTGATATGTCCTGAATTTGAGATGAAAATGCATGTTTTTTTTACTTTATTCATATATTTATAGATTGGATTGGAAGGGGAATATTATAGTTTGTTCAAGCCCGATCAGAGAAGTAACAAACGGTGGATACCACAACCTGAGCCACCGAAAAACCAACCTTTGACATGGTATAAGGTAAGCTTCTATGATTTTCATTCTCCAGATGATCTTCTCCAAAGCCTCCTACAATACTAATGAAACAACTTCTAGGTAAATGTTGATGTTCCGCAAGGAGATGACCCAGTTGGGATAGACATGCAGTCTATGGGTAAAGGCCTGGCTTGGTTGAATGGAAATGCCATTGGGAGGTATTGGCCCAGGATTAGTTCCACTGATGATAGGTGCACTCCCAGTTGTAACTACAGGGGAGCATTTAATCCAGATAAGTGCAGAACAGGTTGCGGACAGCCAACTCAGAGATGGTAATGCAATGGAATTTTGCAAAGTTATTAGTATTAATTCTATTTATTCTTATATTGTCTTGTATTTCACAATCTGCTTTTTCTTGGTCTAGGTACCATGTCCCGCGGTCATGGTTTCATCCATCAGGGAACACCCTTGTTGTTTTTGAGGAGAAGGGTGGGGATCCCACGAAGATCACATTCTCAAGAAGAGCTGTGTCTAGCGTATGCTCCTTTGTGTCAGAGCACTATCCTTCCATAGACTTAGAGTCCTGGGATAAAAGTATCACAAATGATGCCACAGCCACAGCCAAAGTGCAGTTGTCTTGCCCCAAGGGCAAAAATATATCTTCAGTAAAGTTTGCGAGCTTGGGAAACCCCAGTGGAACTTGCAGGTCGTACCAAAAGGGAAGCTGCCACCACCCGAACTCCTTATCCGTTGTTGAGAAGGTAAAATTTGCAACACTATTCTCGATTCATGACACAAATACGCACATGAATCTGATCTCTGGATCAGAGCGATGGATCGTCAGTTTTGACTTTTTGAGATGTGTTGATGCATGTGGACCTGGATCAATGCTCATGAATGTAGTCTTGGAATTCGATCAGTGTCAGTCCTGGGTTCTGACTTTGCAGTGTTAGTGCAATTGGGAATAAATTAAGATTTACAGTTCCAGATAATCGGGATGAACTTTTCCTTTTAGGGCCATCAGGTTTTGGGTAGAACATCTAGAGTTAACTTTAAATTCCAAAGTAACCATGTGGTTCATATGAGCTGACCAACAATGACTCTATAGAGATCCATGTACGATTGTTTTTCTAAAATAAGTTTTTTTTCCCAGATCAAGCTTTGTACTTTTACTGAACAGTTTTTTTCGTTATCCTTGACAGGCCTGTCTGAACACCAATAGCTGTGCAGTCTCCCTGTCAGATGGGGGCTTTGGGAAAGATTTATGCCCTGGAGTCACCAAAACACTTGCTGTCGAAGCGGACTGTTCTTAGTGAGCTATCTCTCTTATGCATTCCAGGTTCCACTACAAGTGAGCTCATCAAAATATAAATTGTAGCTCGTGTTGCGTAACATGCTGTGTTAACCTGGATGTGAAAATCTTCCTAGATTTAGTTTACGGCTTCACGAGCTTTCGCCTTTCTGAAACTTGAAAGTTGTTGCTGAACAGTGACCCAAAGCTGAGTCCTGAAAGGTGACAGTTAGGATAGCGATTGATACTGATCATCTTTGCTAGAAATGCATCGTATATTAGAGGATCCCTATGAACTGTTTGATTGAGAACCATGAACGAACTCCCATGACTGCATGGAGATCCGATGCACATGAGGCTGTTCTGAATCGGCATCCCTGCTGTTATGGATATCAGATCGCACTGAATAGAACCCCCTCCACACTGCCCCCTCTTCATGTTGCGTCGCGTCATGAACTTTCTGGAATAGCCAATGACAATGATGCAAGGCTATGCATAAATTCTAGGTCAGAAAGATGGCTTGTCGTTTCCTTACTATTGCGGGACACAAACGAAAACGAGCTTCCCCACAGTGATACCACCTGGTTCACAGTGTGGCACTGTGGATGGAGGGAGACGAAACCTCCATTAGTGCCCCATTTGCCGTAGCATCTCAGCATCTGGGTCACGTACTACTTGGGATCTGCTCGTGCTGTACGGACATCGGAGTGTGCAGTAGGAATAATTCTTCAATCAGCCATTAAACTGAAGTAGTCCCGAGGATATGAATACTCCAAATTTCGTGGACTCCAGTGCAAATTGTGCAATTCATCTTCCTTATCACACAGCTTTGCTCCTCCGATTTTTATTTCAACCAGTGTTGTCTTGGGCTGTCACCGTTGACGCCTTGACGGGCTACATCACAAGCCGGCGACATCTCAGCTAACGGAATCATTTCTCCTAGTTTCTGGCCTGTAGCATGAGTTTAACGAATGATCATGACCGCATTTTTAGGGGGAAATGGCACTACTGACAAATTTTTGCATTTGATCCTGCATAGCTTACCTCTTCTGCAGACTCTGCGTGCCTGTTTTCTGATATAGCCCTAGGGCAACAAATGCAAACTTACAGACTTTTTTCTCAGTAAATACTCATCAGAGTTTTAAATTCTGACTCTCTTTTGGTAAAGTCAACTGGGAACAGATTTTTGTCGCCAAAGCGTATGGATAATTTTTTATCTACCCGAAAGGCTGAAAGTGCATTTCCGAAGGAAGACTGGTCTAGTAGTTTTTTTTTTTTTTTGAGACTGACTGGTCTAGTAGTTGGAACAGATAAGATAGCCAGGGTGTGTTCAGCTGCTATCCATGTCTTAACTTCACGCAGGAAGCAGTATTCTAATACAAGATAGCGAGTACAGTACATTGGAGCGTCCAGCGTAGATGGGCGTGGCGGGCCCAGCATCTCTTTTTGAGTCACCGATAGCAGCCAATACAAACCAAACTGCTTGTGCATATCATAAAATTTATAAACACTAGCTAATGTTGGATGAATTAGCATACATAAGCAGGGCCCAGAACATGATAGCTCTCTGCTATCCACTAACACAAGACCTCTTGTCAGAAGACTGATCACTGATGGAGAAGATGAGGCTGGTGACATTGCAATAAAGAAAAAATGGCACTTTTTTCTGCAGTGACAGATTATAATGAACAAATATTTCTTCTCCATTTAAAAATTGGTATTAACGTCAATCAGCTGTTCCGGTCCCTATTCAATCCAACAAATAAGAGAGTTTACATCTAAGAGGATATTTTTTTTAATCGAAAAGTAGGGCTTCTACATAAATTGGTGGATCTAGGCAGATTGGCTGATAGATATCTTTCCCCATCTGCCGACACTCGAGTGATGGAATTCCCTGCTACTACGATGTCGTATATTGCGGTAGGTTGCATCAGGTCGTTTTTTCACTGGTTGCAACAGTGAGACGGACAACCATTGTTTGTTAGATCTTGCAAGAAAGAAATGATTGCGCTGGTTTACCTAATTACCTTGTACCTGATGGGGCAGCTGTGATTTGGACACCAGTAAAGCGTAGTAGTATGCCAAACTGTCATCACTACTAATCCAAGTATTAGTTTGTGGTAATGACGGCTATCCTGCTTATCTGCCAACATGCAAAATATCATCGTCAGCTGGCAATTTTCTAAGTAGCCTTCAGCTTCTATATTAGGAAAGAAGCGGACAAGAATAAGGACGTACATCAATCAGAACGAGAGGCAATATCTTAATTCTCAATCAAATATAAAGGCAAAAGGTTGAAGAGAAATGAAATACCACACTCCAAGTTAGCATATGGAGTAGGCTCCAAACCAAGCGCTTTCAATTTGTTTAGAAATGAGTGGTAGGGCTCCAAGAACTTGAAAGCAATAAACATGCAATGATTCGCGAAATGACCTATTTTATGACCATGTTGTCAACTTCAGATCTCTTTTGCAGGGATGGTTAATTGGAGGGCCCCTCTCCCTAGAAGCATCTAGAGCAATTTGTTGCCTATATAAATCCATCTACTGCATATATATGTGTTGACAATTTCGCTTGCTTTTTCTTCACTCATTTCCTGCCATTACAAGGGGTGGGTTCATGTATACAGAGCGAAAAGGAAACCTATCCGATCCACGTATCTGAGGCGCGCTCACACTGTTTCAGGGCGTACGTGCCTCACACTGTTTCGGTGTCAACTCCAACATGAAAAAGCATAGTACCTTGGGTTGAATAAGCATATATTTTCATGAAATAAGCAAAATCCTGGAAATATCGTCGTTTTCATTTCCTGCCAGCACTAAGGCGATAGGGGGACTAAAAACAACTACTTAGTAAACAATCAAAAGAAATTATTCTAGCTATATTTGTACGCAAATCATTGGATTCTCTTTGGTTCTGTTAATCATTAATGGAATCCATCATCGCTCTTGCTTCAGCTTTACTGCAATGTTTCTTTTCTCTAACCAACGAAAAACGGTGATCCGATATCACAACGACCAACAAAGATTCTGTACGTGCGTGCATGGTTGCCCACCCAGCTCTGTCGATTCCGACTTCATTTCCTTTCCTCCTGATGCGTCCACGGGAAAATTCACGCTCGCTGCTCTCCTCTTTCTTGTGTGTAACTAATCTCGGTTGAAGCGTCGAAATCAAGTAGCATGGCGCCTAGTACGACACGCATACTATATGGACATGATCGACGTGGACGCAGAACAAGGTCAAACAAGTCCACCCTTGGTGTTCCATCCACTCAACCACTTGCCCCTGCTGGAATTTTTTTCTCTCTTGGCGCTGCTGCTATTGGTTAGTGTTTCTGGTAGGAGTGTTAGTACTAATCCGTCGTGGTTTGGTGCGAACATTTGCTGCTCGTGATGGTGTCCACGGATTGGGATCAAGGCCGGGGCGAGAGAACAATGAATTCCCGGGCATTAATATGGTTCCAATTTGGCAGAGTTGTCGGCCAAAAGTGACCCCCTAACCGCAAGCAGTAGTCCTCCTTGGCCCTTGCTGCTCCCTCGCATTCGCATCGTCTCTTTCAACGGTGATGAAAATAAACGATAAGAGCTCGGCCATCGTCGCAAGTAGTACTAGTATTATTTGGCGGTGATGAAAAAAGGGGAAGCGAGATCGCGCGCGGGCCACGTAAAAGTTTGCCCGCGGGCGAGAGCAGAGCACCCAGCACCAGCAGTCCAGCAGCTAGCGACCGGCCGCGAGCAGGTGCGCGACACGCACACGTAACGTGCGGCGTGTGAGGAACATCACATCACTGGGTTCCGGACGAGCTAGCTAGCGATCCGGCCGCGCGCGGCCTACTCCTACTGTACTCCGCGGGCTGTCGGTACCCCTGGTCGAGACGAGAGGAGGGCACCACCAAACCGAGCGAGCTCGATCGGCTCTGGAAACGTGAGTGAAATCACTGGTGCCTGTACCAGCTGATTTTCTTATAGCACGTGTTGGTTGCTGTGTGCGGCCTACTAGACGTAATACTACTAGCGGATTCAACTCATCGAGAGCTGTATTTTTACCCGATCGACCTGGTGGCTAGTTGCCGTTGCAGGTCGTGGCTGTCCGAAGCAAGCCATGAGATTGAGAACCTACAGCGTCAGATCGCATCGGCACTGTTCCTCCCCCCCCATTTATGCCCTTCCGATCCCCCTGCGATCCGGATCGGAAGTTTTGCCGCTGCCGGCCGGAGCCCATTCATCTTCGACGGAGAAAAAGCTGCGTGCCTACGTCGTCTTGTGCCGCTGGCCCTTTTGGTTGGTACGTAGTCGGGTACCCCCTCTACGTGCCACTCCACTGTTGCCCAGATCGGGAGCGGGCGGGCAGTACTGTGCATGCCCCGAGTACGTGCGTGGCGCACGCGACGAGTCGTTTGGTTTCCATTCATCATCGAATCGAATCGCCTTCCTTCGCCTACCTGGCGACCTCATCGCGCTCGCACATGCACGCTCGCCCGTGCTCGGAACGGAAGGAAGAATCCAAGGAAAGGAGGAAGGTTGGGAGCCGGGAGCGCGCGGCGACTGTTGACTGGTCCGCCGATCGATCTCTGCTTCTTTCTGCTCCATACGGGACCGTACTACGCCCAATGGTTTTTTAATAACCCAATGGTTTTTTAATAAAATAAAATAAAATCGGGGTCTCTGGCGAATGGGCTTGTAGTCCAATGGTAGAACGGTCTAGTGGGACGCTACCCACCAGGGTTTAAATCCTGGTGCTCGCACCTTTTTCTGGATTTATTCCGGGAATTTCCGGCGTTATGCATTAAGTGGTAAGCGACGTTCCCGTCGACGACGAGGCGCCAGTGGTGACTTCGAGAATCTCCAGATCTGCCGGTGCTCAGTCCTTCGGAGATGCTCATAGAGATAGGGTTTGCCTACGTGTGTTCATAGGGGTGAGTGTGTGTACGTGTTGTGAGCGTGTGTGTTGTACTGTGTAATCTCAAAAATCGGGGGTCTCTGCCTCAGTGCCTGGTCTCTCGATGCATGCAGCCAGGCTCGTGCGGCTCCATCTGCCGCGCCAATGGCGTGGTGGAATAATACTAGTACCCTCGAGGAAATTGTTTGTTGGGTTGGGTTTGGGTGGCAGCGCGGCTGACTGATGAGGCAGCACAGTGGAAAACGAGTGGAGTGGATGATTGATCTGGATCCGAGTCGACTCGAGAGCCGCCGTGGCTGGCGGACAGCACGAGAGGCCGCTGGGTAAGGTTACGCTGCCGGTACGGACAATTATTGCTTGCTAACCGTGCCGTACTTATTATTCTCCCGATCAATCATTCACCTGCCTGCACCAGGGAGAGGGCGGCTCACTCCCTCCCTGCTGCTGCTGCTGCTGATGCTGATGCGGATCGAATCGTGATGAGTCGCCAATGTGTTGCACACCCATCGATCTCGATCGGCTATTCGGCTCCGGTAGATGCGCTTTGTGCGCGCTGGCTTCCAAGTGGTCGCCTCTGCTCTCTGTTGGTTGCTGCTACCTGTTGATACTATCACCAGAGTACTTGTTGTTCAGCAATACAGAATGGGGTTATTAGTTGGCGTTAATCAAGTACTCCTACTCACCTTGTTCACACCTTGTTCAGTACGGAGTGCAAGGATGCATGGCCCCTGACTGGCTCGTGCCCTCGTCGCCTTCCGACCCTTTGACAAGGGAATAGTACGACACCGAATACACAAGGAAGCAGTTAGTATTTGCAAAGCTGGCTCTGACCAAGCACGTACGTCTGTCGGCACGTATGTCATGTACGAACAAAGGACTGGTGCACGTGGGAGTAGACTGTGATAAGTAATTGTAGCATTTACATTCACGACTCGGCGACGAAATTTGTATTTGCATTACTTCCATTTTTGTAGATATACGTGCAACTCTGAAAGACACTAAAATTCTGAAACTGTATCGACATCTCTAACAGAAGCACAATAAAATGGACGGATACAGTATAGCTCCAGTACTCCACAGCTGCAGGAAATTGAAATTATATATATCATCCGTTCATCAGGACACATACAGGCGCGATAAAGAGACAGATATATAGCCTGCAAGATATTGGAACTATATATACACATATCCCTGGGCACATCCACAATAAAAGCAGCAAAGGTTAATATTAGTAATCATGAATTTGGTTCAGATCGATGTAGAAATTTGCCTCGTAACAAAATTAAAACACTGTATTACTTTTTGTAATGGAGTTTTTTTATTTTTAAAACAAAGATAATAAAGAGGGAACACAAGCACAATAAATATACATATATAGTGTGACACAATGTCTGCAAGATATTGAAACTAGATCTATATCTATCCATCGATATATAGCCACAATAAAGCAGCAAATGTGTACTTTCATAAATCTAACCAAGGCAAAGAAGTCTAACTTAAGACAAGACTTAAGTATCTTACATTTTGAAATTGCGAGGGTATTTTTTTATTTCCAAGACAAATGATATAGAATAACGCCCGCAATAGCCACAAGAAATTAAAGTTATACCTTTATCTCGGTAGGAACTTAGGCACAATAAATAGACCGATATATTGTAACCCAGTATCTGCAAAATTTGAAACAATATCTATCTATCTGTATTTATCCATGGGCCTCCATAGTAAAGCAACAGTTTCTTGTTCAAAAGAAAATGCCTCGGCGTGTTCAACTTCTTGACATCACTCGGTAGCTTACGGATTCATGTGACGCTTGACTTATGCTAGCACTATATTGTTTTGCACGCTTACTTCACCATAGATATATATATTACCAAAAGAACAATGAGAACTTGTTATGGTATTAATTTGCAAACTCGCACATGCACAGAAATATGATCATCAAAGCATCTTCTCCTATTTTTACTAATATCAATAGTCAACATCAATAATAGAAATATTTCTCCTTGTATTTCCAATAATGTTTTCTCTTACGATAATGACTTAGTCATTGAAATTCAACAAAATCAATCGCATCAGTCTTAACGGGACGGAGTCAGGATTGAGCTTAGGAGAGGCTCTCCACTTCTTCCTCCTACAACCTCTCATTCTCTTCTCTTCCTCCTCAAATTTATATGGGAGCTTAGGGCGGGGCTCCATAGGACCAGATGGGTAGGGGGCTTGAGCCCCCCTCCCCCCACACACACCCAGCCCCACCACTAGATCCATGGCTGCCTTCTAGGGTTTGTGCGAGGGGAGATGTCTTGCAAGATAGGTCTAGCAAAGTACCCAATATTGAATATGATGGATGATGAATGAGGAGGCAAGCATCGTCAAATTCATTTGGCAAAGGATGAGCGGCAAGAAGTAGCTACAATGCTGAAGTATATATGCAATTGTAGGAAAAGAAACGAAATCTATGCACTAAAAGTTAGGTTTTCATCTGGCCAACACTATGGCATGTCCTTTCCAAATATCGAACTCGACCGTGTAGGGTATAACTCAAGTATGTACATTAAGGTGGAGTGGACGTTGTCAATATGATAACGGTCATGGGATGAGAATGCTATTGCTAGCCCGCACATTCTGAAGTTATTTAATTAGAGAAACTTTTTAGCAGAAGTTGGGCCTCCTGATCCCCATAGAGTCGCATGCATGGTGGGAGGATAACTTCACAAGATATCAATGACACAAGGACAATGTGTTGTTGCGCTTTCTGAACCTCGCAACCTACTCCGCGTGAAGAACCACGTGAAGAATGTTCAGTCTAGACTTGTTCTTTGTACAACTCACAACTTTTATTTCGATTCATTTCAAAAGTTAATATCATGAGGTTATGCAAAAAGCAAGTTCAAAACACAAAGTTAGAAAAATCTACATGGCACGGTTACATTGTTGGGCCTCTTCTAGTCTTCTTCCATCTCTCATTCTTTGTCCATGTCAATTGCCAACAATTCACCGTCTCGTGACCTCGATGGCTCCACTTGTACGAGTAGTACGACCATCAGTACCATCCATGAGACCATGACTCCATCTCACAATGACTGTCATTCACAATTGCAGAAACCCCCTCCTCTCTCCCATGTTTTCTCTCTATAAATCCGATTCGAATAGACGACCCTACATAAAAGCCACTCATCTCCCTCGCTCACTCAGTCACTCTCTATTTCTGCTCGCCACCCACCACACCAGTCCTCGTTTCTCTCCCCTCCCAGCTCAGCTCGGCTCTCTGTCTCTGCGCTTTCCCCTGCGCGGCGGCTGCGCCTGGCCCGTCCCTCGCCCGCAGGAGGAGCAACATCATCTTCCTCCCCCGTCACCTCCGATGGGGAACCCGCCCGAGCTGTACCACAAGATCCTTAACATCCCCAAGGACACCTCGCCGCAGGAAATCCGCGCCGCGTACAAGAACCTCGTCAAGAAATGGCACCCCGACAAGCACCCGCCGTCGTCCAAGCCCGAGGCCGAGGCGCGCTTCAAGGCCATCAGCGAGGCCTACGAGGTGAGCGGCGATGGCGTTTCCTGCCGTGGCGTGCGCGCCTTGCTGTGAATTGTGCTCTTGTGCATTGCGCGCGTGCCTTGATGTGCCGTGTCGTGATGAATTCTCCCGCAGGCGCTACTGGACCAGCAGGAGAACAGGGCGGTGTTCGGGCTGTGCAACGACGGCCGGGCGGGAGAGAGGCCGGCTGGGGCGTTCGGCGGCGGCGTCGCGCCGCGCATGGAGAGGACGCGCAGCGACGACTTCTGCACGAGGAGCGCGCCCGGCACGCCGGCGAGGGAGTTCAAGAAGGTCTACAGCTCCGGAAACTCCGGCGGGCGGCGCGCCTTCGCCGAATTCTCCAGCTCCATCATGCGCAAGGCTCCCCCGCTGGAGCGCAAGCTCGAGTGCACCCTCGAGGAGCTCTGCCGCGGCTGCAAGAAGGAGGTCAAGTTCACCCGCGACGTCGTCACCAAGAACGGGTACTTGCTTTCCTCTGTTCTTCCTCTCCCTTTTGACGCGGCTACACCTAATCCATGACCCAGATTGACTGAAAACTGACTAGAAATCCGGCGAGCAATCACTTGTCAGTGGATTATTTCTTCTTCTTCTTCAGAAGAGGAAAATTTGATCAAAGCAGAGCTAAGAATTCAGAATTGGCACTTAATCGATGCTTGGAAACTTGAGGATAGGCAAGAATTCAGAGCTCACCCTGATGGCGACAGACATTCCAGTTTGTGCTGTGCTCCCCAATCCCAATTCGCTGCACTGCACTGTTGGGCAACGCTCGATGAACAGTAGGCCAGCACTACTTTTCCTGAATATGGCGCGAGCACTTGTTTTTTTACAGTGTGGGGGGTGACATCTTTTACATCATGCACTTGTCAGTGGAATATCTAGATAGCTTTGGAGCGGAGTAGGCATGAAACCTTTACACGGGTGGCCTTGGGTGTGACCCCTTTCCCCTTGCCTTGCGGGTATCTATGCTATTCTTGCAAGATTATCCTACCCAACAGAAGCCCGCGATAACAATGTTTCCGAACGCGGTTAGTACTACAGCTAGGGATCCTATCTTGAGAAGATAATCCCCAAGGCCTCAAGATGCTCTCTTTGCCACATATGTGTGTGCATGTTTGTTGGAGCCTTTTTAATACCCAATTTTGGATCTATTATCGAGCAAAGAAGTGGTCCTTTTTGAACGATATAGTCAGTATTCATAATTCTTTCACATAATTACATGTGAGGGTGGATGGTGGCCTATGAGGGTTTTCTCTTTCAGCGACAGTGACTCCTGAGCCTCCTTTCTCCATGTACTCACTCTTGGAATTTGCAGTGTTCGCATTGCTAGAGCTAAGAGCCTAAGACTAATGGATGGAGCTCGTGGTTTTGGGCAGGTCAATTGTGAAGAAGGAGGTGAGCCAGACGGTGATGGTGAAACCGGGGTGGAAGAAAGGGAAGCAGGTGGTGTTCGAAGGCATGGGTGACGAGCGGCCCGGGTGCCTGCCCGCCGACGCCATCTTCACCGTCTCCGAGAAGAAGCACCCGACGTTCAAGCGCGTGGGCAACGACCTGGTGCTCAAGGCGGAGGTGCCGCTAGTGAGCGCGCTCACCGGCTGGTCGTTCTCGTTCCGGCTCCTGAGCGGCAAGAAGGTGAGCCTGGCGTTCCAGGACGAGGTCATCTGCCCCGGGTTCGAGAAGGTGATCGGCGGCGAAGGCATGCCGATCCCGGAGCACAAGGGCGCGCGGGGCGACCTCAGGGTGAAGTTCGAGGTCGTCTTCCCCAAGGAGCTCACCGACGAGCAGCGCGCCGGGCTCGCCGAGATCCTGAAAGGTTCCTGCTGATCGGATCGGGAATATCGGATCGGTCGACCGAGCTCGTGGCGGCGGTGCCGGCGCCGTGTCCGACGTACGACCGTATCAAGTTTTCTTGGACGTATGTTAATACTCATCATATCATAGCGCGTGAGTGAGTACATAAAAGAGAGAGAGAGGGAGAGGGAGATGTCGTTGTACATACAGGTTTTTCTATATGATATGAAACGTGAGCCGAGCCTTCCGTTCCGTTGATACCCCACACGCTCGTGGCATGAGCTGGATGTGTTTGTTCTGAATTCCTGATGAGATTGAGATCTCCGCTCCCTTTTATTTTTTTTAAAAAAAATTTGTCCTGACCAGCAGTCTGTCTGGTTACTTGGACTTCATTCATTCCATTAACCACCTCACAGTGCATTGGAGGAGTGCTGGCATACCAAATGCCACCTTCAACTGCTAATCCTCCTCCCAGCCTAGCTGCCCCTTTTGCGACCTGTTGCCGAACTACCGGTTGCAGCATCACCTGCCTGTGACACCTTTGGGCTAATCCCTTCCTTGCCTGAGGAATTGCAGCTCCGCTTTACTCTTTCTGCACAGCTTTCGTGCTAATCAAATCACAGGTTTGTTTGTTTGCCTCTGATGATGCGATTCCTTGCAGTTTGTAGTTTTCACTGATGGGCCAGTTGTTGGGCCAGCTAGCGAGGGCCTGCCGGATGTCGAGAACAGCAAAGAACTCGACGACGAACTGGACCACGACAACACCAGGAACCGCTCGTACTCGAGTGCAAGTGCGGAAATTGAATGCAATGATCCTAGTTGTTGGATCGCAAAGCGGAGAAGGAGAGGGGTTGGTGCCTCTGCTGGCTGCTGCCGCGGGGGCGTTCGTTCGTTGGGCCCCCGCTGTTCCTTGCTGATGAGAAAGCACAACCAAATGGGAACCTGTTGCGGCGGCCACTAGGGCGTGGTGGTTCACTGCCAATTGGCATTTGGTACTGGTAGCAACAGGCGGCAGCAGCAACCACAGCTCGGTGCAGCGCAAGTGGTTGCTGCTGCCGCCTGCAGCACCAACGCCGTGGGACAACTCGAGACTCCGATATAGGCGCATCTCACCGTGCCAATCTCGGCAACAAGATGCCAGCAAAATGAGATGAGCCATAAGAACTTGTAAGAGTCATTCGTCAAACGGTGTCACAGAAAATTACAGCCGATGCCTGACTAACGTGTGATCGACTGCTGCCGGCGCAAAAAATGTTCAGTAGTGCATGACCGCGGCCGACATGTTGAGCAGCGGCGCCAGCGCGTCGGGCGCGAACTTCCTGGCGAACAGGTAGCAGGTGTTCGTCGGGCGCGAGTTGCGCGTGCAGGGCTCCCGGCTCGTCCTGATGCTCCGGACCAGCTCCGGCGTGGCGTCCCTGGCGCCGTACGCCACCGGGTGGGCGCCGCCCGTCGACCAGTCCACGTGCGTGACGGTGCGGTTCGAGTTGCGGTCGCCGTGGCGCATGGCCACGTACGTCTGCACGTAGTGCTCGTCGGGGTAGCACGACCGCCACGACGGCTGGCAGTGCCGCCGGAACAGCGGGTAGTACCGCGTGTCCGTCAGGATGCTGGTGGCGACGCCGCGGGCGAGCTCGAACCACTGGGAGCCCTTCCGCCACTGCCGCAGCGTGATGTCGGGCGCCATGCGCCGGCTGTACCGGCTGCGGCACTGCTTCGTGTCACGGTAGTAGACCTCCACGAAGCTCTGCTCCGACCCGACGAGGTACTCGTACACCGTCGTGAAGTTGTGCACCGGGATGCAGCTCTCGGACAGGAGCACGAACCGCTCGTTGGAGAAGTCGAGCAGCGCGTTCGCCAGCAGCCGCTTCTCGGCGTCCAGCAGCGACACTTTTCCCCACTCGGTTTCCTGAATGATTAAAATCACCATCGTCAGCGAGAGACATTCAAGTGGCTCGGCTTGGCATGCGTCGTGCGACACCGACCTGGCTGGGGATCTGCCTGCCGTGGAACGGCGAGTCCTCGGAGACGTTGATCGTCACGCCGGGCGGCGCGTGGACGTAGATGGAGAAGAGATCCTCGTGGCCGCGGAAGAAGCGCTCCCAGAGCGGCGCCAGCGGCAGGACGCCGTGGCCGGCGAGGAACATGAAGGCCACCTTGGGCACCCGCTGGAACGGGTACCCCGCGGCGGCCGGCACCAGCGTGGCGCGCCAGAACAGCTCCTCGTCCGTCATGTCGTGCATGAGCCGCGTCGGCGCCACGAACTCCGAGAAGCGGGCGTCCGGGTCGGGCCGGCAGCAGACGTCGTCGCCGACGCTCGGCTGGTAGTACACGGCGGCGCTCGGGACCCGCGTGATGCTCGGGAGGACGACAACGCCGGAGGACTGGCGGGTCCCGGCGGCCGCCCAGAGGCCGGCGACGACGCCGAGCGCGAAGATCACAAGGAACACGACCGCCCTGGAGAGGCCGGTGAGTGGCTCGTTCCTCGTGAGCATCACTTTGAAATCGTCGAGAGCGCCCTTCGTCATGCCCTGCTTGTTGTCGCGAAGGAACGCACCAAGCGCGTACGACGTTGGCAAGCACGACGAGCTAGCTCTGCTAAACGGCAACTGTATTATTACGCGTCTAAACACACGATGGCATGCTCTGCTGCTGGACGGACATTGACGAGGTGGAGATTTAAGCTCTGCGAAAATGGCAGCTCGGTGGCAAATGGCTTGTGGGATTGGCCAGCATGCGATACCAGGATGAACGCGCACTCCAGCCTCTAGCTCCTGATTCCGAGGATCCCTTCCTCACGAGCAAGGCATGAACAGAGGGGGAGAAAGGTATAGTATGGTCCGATCAGATGGATATTTCAGACACATGGAAAAATAAGCAAAGTGATTCAGTTTCGGTCAGATCGAGGAAACGTTGGAATCAGACAAACAGGCGGGGGAGAAGGAGAGGTCGGAGGAGAAATCAAGGAAAAAAGGAGACGAGTGCGGTGAGGAACGCATGTCTGAATCCTGAAGTACGCTAGAAAGTGGACTACCACAAGAGGTAAAAGGGTGAGCGATTTTTATGATAAGCGTGAGGTTGTGAGATGGATACAGAAAGTTCTTCGAGATGTCAGCCGACAGCCTTGATAGGGTAATATGTACAAGAAGATGTCCAACAACTCGGGGGATCAGATGTTAACACCGAGGAAAGGCATAGGAATGTGCCGCCGCCAGCCGGTGTGCACAAGGGCATCGCCTCGGATCGTGCAGCTTGCAGTCGCGATAAGCAGACGGGGATTGGAATAAACAACTTGACGCCAGCACCCGGAGCGCTGGAAAATGTGGACATCTGCTCAAAGCATATCCTGGCCTCGCGACAATTTGGGGACTTTTACCCTTGTGTTTCATTTTCCAACTGATGCGGGATGGAAGTGGTATACTGGTACAAATATCATCCGTTCCTTCGTCCGATCCAGAGGGTTGGATACTCAAATGAATTCAGAAGCGAAGTCAAGATCAAAACCTACCTATGGCGAACTGTACCGTACTACTACTATTTTGTATAAAAAAAATATACCTAGTCATCAAATATGCAAAAATATATTAGAGATTCTCTTGTGAATCATCCGTGTAGGTATAGCAGCCGCCATGCCTTGCCAGAGTGGTGGCTCCGCCACTAAATGAATTTGTACCGAATCTAAGCAATCGGTATTGGTACTTATCCGTACTAGTATAGACGCACGTGCGACACGCACGTGTTTATGTTAATAAATAATTTTAGTATCCAAGAATCTATTTATAAGATAAGGCCTAATGTCTAGTAAAAGATATCATAGACCCAATATTAAACATTCACAAATACATTATGAGTTGTGTTCAAACTCAGGTCCTTAAATCCAACCCAACAATCAAATCAATTCAGCGGGCCAAACGTCAGCTGTGCACAGCAAAAAATTAAAACGCTATCAAATCATTGTACCTTAAAACATTAAACATGATGATCTTGCTCTTAATTTCAGTTTTTTATCACATAAAAACCACAACACCAATTAGTAGAATTAGTCACGTATGTGTACTGAAGGGAGGAGGAATTGTACATAAAAACCACATCACCAAGTGCAATTAGTCACATATGCTCACTGAAGAGAATAGCATCAATTAGTGCAATTAGAACCTTACCGCTCGATGGCGTGGCTCAGGTGCAGTATGAGGCAAGGAAGCATATGGCGTACAATACAGATTACAAAATACAGAATACAAACTTGTTGTATCTGATGTCCAGCTCTAATAAACTGAGCTTCGCTCCTTCCTTTCTTCTGAAGGGATATTTAACTTTTTACCATTATAGTGGATGACACCTCTCTGAATAGCATCTTCCCGAATGACGATACATTTTTAGCATAGGAGAGAGAAAATACATACAGATTTGCCACTTTTGCTGGCGTGGCACGCCAGCTCCGCAGTCCAGCTCGGATCCAAGTCAGCCGGGCACGCGAAATGACTAGCTTGCCCCTCTCTTTCCTCCATCGGCCCCCCTTTCTCCATTCTACTGTCACTGATATATGGGACCCGTAGGTCATAATCATCTTCAACCTCCGTCCCACCAACGCCGACGGCTCAACAAAGGGAGCAACTCCACGATGGCGCGGCCACCCACTCGTTCCTCTCGTCACCTCCTCTCGGCGCAGCAGCAATGGACGCGGCCGTCTCGCTCTCCCTGCACCACCACCTCGGCGCGGCGGCGGGGGCGCTCCCGCTCCCCGCCACCCTCCCGCCGCCCCACCACCACCACCTGGTCCACGCAGTCCCGCTTAGGCGCCACCACACCTTCTCCTCCTCCGCCGCGCCACCCAAGGCAGCAGCTCCCGCGCCGGTCCTGACCCTCGCCACGCGGCCACGTTCGCCCGCGCGCTCCGTGTCGTCCCCCGCACTCGCCGCCCCGCACACGCGGCCGCCCGCTCCTCCAGCCGCGCCGCTACGGGGTACGCCGCCGCACTGGCCGACGCGTGCGCCGGGCCGCACGCCACGCGCGCGCGCTCCTCGTCCGCCGGCGCTGGGCCGAGGAAAAGGAGGAGGAGCCCGCGCCGCGCACCGGCGAGATCTACCCTGGCGCGGTGGCCTTGACGGCTCAGCTCGTCCGCCGGCCTCTGTTTCCTCCGCCGCCACTCCCAGGTCCGGCTGTGCGAAGCCCAGAGCCGGCCGCGCGAGGTCCATGGCCCGTGGCCTGTGTTTGTAATGGCCGGAGGTTGAAGAAACCTTACACGGGGGCCCACATGTAAGTGAGAGGAGAGAGGAGGGAGAGGAAGAGGGCAAAGGGCATAAGAGACATTTTACACTCTTTGCTAATTCGGATCGAAGTTGGACGGCCACGTTGACGTGCCACGTCAGCAAAAGTGGCAAATTTGTAAGCATTTTCTCTCCTGTGCTAAAAATGTATTGTCATCCGGGAAGATGATATATGGAGAGGTACCCTCCACTATAATGGTAAAAAGTTAAATATCCCTCTTCTGGAGGCCGGCTGGGCCAAGCGCCTCTACCCGTCGCTCCCCGGCGTCGCCAATGCGCTCGCTGCGTACGAGGTCCACACCGCCACGGGGGCCGGCTGGCGCGCGGTCTTCGGTATCCGCCCCGACGGCGCCGCCATGGAGGACGCCGTCAAGAAGCAGTACCGACGGATGTCCCTCCTCGTCCACCCGGACAAGGCCTGCTCCTGCGCCGCCGCCGAGGAGGCCTTCAAGCTGCTCCACCAGGTGTGCGAGGACGCCCTCGCCTCGGTCTCCTCCTCCTCCTCTGGCGGCCGGGAGTACGGCGCGCCGCCGCGCCGCGGACTCCGCCGCCCATGATGCACCCGATGTTTAACGTGCCGCGCAAGCCCGTGCTCATCTACTGCCCGTCCTGCAAGAGCGAGTACTCCGCCAAGATCGGTCGCGCGACACCACTTGCCGGAGCCGTGCGCGCGGCGCAAGGAACGACAGATGGCGGCGGCGTGGGGCGCGTTCAGAGGTCGCGCGGCACCACTTGCCGGAGCCGTGCGCGGGTGGAGGCGCGAGGTGACCCTGTCTTCGCCTCCGTGATAGAGGCAGGGAGGCCAGCGCAGGGATCACCATGGCCGCCACCGAGCTCGGAGGAAGGGGACAACGCCGGCGCTCCGGCTGCGCGGCGCGGCATCCCGACGGCCTGCGCGGAGGTTTGCGCGGCGCCGCGGCATCCCGACGGCCTGCGCAGCTGGTGTGCGCGGCGTGACATCCCGACGGCCGGCGTCGCTGCCCGAAAAAAAACAATTCTTTTTTCTTTAGCGCGTCGCGGGCGAGAGAGAGGTCCGGGTGCGAGGGCGTGGGCCCATGGCGGGTATGAGGCAGGTACATCGGACCAGGGTGACAAAAACATTAGCTTTTTGACAGAAACGCTCTCCAAATTGTGATTTTTTGGTACTTCATAGTCCTTCCACTCTATCCACTTCCAAAAACATATGACGGGTGGGTCCGGCGTGAGAGGTAAGGTGGGTCCGATTTGGGTGAGAAAAGTTTTCAATTGTCTTCGCTCTTTATAGTATAGATGATGTATGTATGAGGATACTTAAAGTTGGATTTGTAAGATCCGAATATGATGTATATCAACTAGTAAGTTGCACGTGCGACACACACGTGTAAATAATCTATCAAGTATTAGTTAAGTGACATCACTCAATTTTTTATTCAATCACATATGTTAACATGTTATCTCAGTAGCTCAAGTACTCACACCCATTACAACCAGCACCCGGCAGAATGAATTATAAATTGATGCATTTCAACAGAATGAATTATCTACAAAGATTTAAATATAAATAGCTCTATTGTACTCATGATACTCTCTGAATTATGACCAATAGACCACAAGCGATTCTTCAAAACAAATATATCTGGCAACACCATTTGCATATAGTACAACTAAAGAAAGTAAAATAAACTTTAAAATGCTGAAAAAGTATGACAATGAGGCAAACACAAACATTTGTGTTTGAGATGGTTCTAATAGTACAATAGGTGCACAATCACACTATCTGAACAGAGAAATCCCACTGTAGTACAAATATATCTTGAAGTGCATATAATACATGGACAAGATGCTTGCATAGATGTGGTCGTTTATTATCCGAATTTATTATTCTCCAAATGGCCAAATCCCAAGTCTTGCTCCTAATGCTGATTGTGTCACACCTGCGCGACACGAAAAAGAGAACCCCCGTGAATTTAAGCAAAGACTCCCAAGCCGCCTGGTGCGGCCGATCGATGCCGCACTCAGTTACCGTCGCAGTCGAAGATGAAGGTCTCGACGGAGTCGATGAGCGCGTCGGCGTCCTCGAGCTTGGCCGCTCGAGCCGCGCCCGCCGCGGCCATCACGAACGCCTGGCCGCGCCGCGGTGTTCAATACCTTCATCGGTGGGTGGTCGGGTGGGCCCGGTGGTATAGGTGGGTGGGTACACACGCGGTGGGTGACAAAAGAATTATGTTTTTGGCAGAAACGCTCTCCAAATTGTAATTTTTATGGTCGTTTCATCTTTTCGGTCCATCAATTAGATGACAGGTGGGTCCGGCGTGAGGGGTAAGGCGGGCCCGAATTGGGTGAGAAAAGTTTTCAATTGTCTTCACTCCTTATAGTATATATAAAATAAAATGTACGTGCGACACGCACGTGTTAAAAAAATAAGCAAACACAAATACAGTAAGTGGCCTAGCTACTACTTCGACCTCAAGAAACAATACCTATTCGACCAGAGATAATTATATTTTGAACAAGTACTTTGTTTAAAAACTAATTCTCCGAAATAACTTGAGTTAAAAGCACACATACTGAGTTACTGTTACCAAGCAATTCATTTCCTTTCATCCTCAAATACATCGAGTGAAAGTTGTCTGGTCGAGCATCCTATATCTTCAAATATTATATTGGCCAAGTAAATACAAACTTCATAAACAAAGAGCAGGAGTTCAGAGGGAACCAATTGTATTGACCAAAAATTGAGATAGGATAAGCAAGGGAATCATACAGACGCATTTCGGTAAAACAATCAACCATGAAATCTCAATCAAATATTGTTCAAGTCAAGAAAATTGCATAGGCCACATTACTATTATATTGGACTGAATTAGTTCGAATTGGGTAACTGTGAAGACAAATTTACTGAAAATTGTGGAAAGAGTTTCCATCAGAATACATGCTACTATAGAATATAGAATGTTCTAGGCTGCCCCATCGTCAAAATCTTCAGGCATACAAAAAGTTTCACTCAGTTGGGACATAGATCCCTTGCCCTCCAAAACACTGTCTTCTGAAGATGCCACATGGGCTTCCTTAGCAGCTCGCCATACAATACTAATACCTTCAGCTTCTGCAGTTGAGGCCATTATCAACATGCCAATTGACTTTCCGTGCACCCTGAAAATGTTGTGAACTCATTCAGCTGTGGCAACGTCAAAAGCCAAAAATTCTACAAGCACCGAAGATACGAGTTAGAAACCTAAAACCAAAAGTTGCGTCTTGTGTGTTATTTGATGTTTGCTGAACAGGTAAATCCATTATGATTTTTTTGAGTTCCCCCACCGGATTATATCAGCACTGTACATATATGAAGTAATTTCTAACAGGAAAGGTGCATTCTGAGCAACAAGAAAATCATCGAGGACGATATTTGACAATTGCTTCTTTATTCTTGAGAAACTAAACATATAGCATTTTTGTTTACTGAAACTAAATTTTTGAATTTGTTCAAACCTATCTCACAATGAAAAAAACTGCAAGGTATTTTAAATATGAAGAAACTCAATAAACTGGTCAACAAGACGGTATGCTTCTCTCTGCTTCTCTGCTAAATGATTTTATAGCTCAAATATGTAATTTTTAAGCTTCTCATATTCAGGAGTAGATTCCTCCAATGGTTTTTCTTTCCCAGAACAACATCACTAACTTTTGATTGTACATCCTAAATGAAGATGGTGTCACGATTGTTAACAGACAAATGCAATGTTAATATTGAAAAGGGGATGGGAGGAAATCAGAATAATGATATTTGTTATCCTATAAATAATTATGTTCAACAAGTGGCAAGAATGTCTCACTGGACACATATACGAGATTAAACATCTGTAGTGAATTTGCGGCCATCTTAAAAATACCAGTTCATAAGACCTTGCCCTATCCATTTTATGCTTCATGCATAGGTTAACAAAATGAGAAGAAGATCAAAATCTATAGTAAATTTTGTGCAACTAAGAAGTCACGGATATAGAAAGACACAAGACAACCATCAAGAGAGCACGGACCCTGTAAGGTACAAGGTTGCATACTATTGCAAAGTATGAAGTTGAATTTACATAACACATTTAAATAATCATACCTTCATAGCTGAAGTATCTGACTGATATTATTTATATTCTGAAGAGAAATTCAGCATGAAATCAAGTAAAATAATCAGTAGACATATTAATTGTGTGGCTCCCAGCAACTATGCTAAGGACATGTCATTCCAAAGACAGATCCTACACATTTGTCTAACGGAACAATAATAATTTCAAGAACCATGGGTTTACAAGAAAAGAAGTTTAACTAAAACACAAGCTAATTTCTTTTATCTCCTAAACATTTGTCTAACAGAACAATACCAATTTCAAGAACCATGGGTTTACAAGAAAAGAAGCTTAACTAAAACACAAGCTAATTTCTTTCGTCTCCTGAATTTTTTTCTTGTATGTTAGTATATATTTCTATCCAAACTGATACAGAATCAAATTAGGTGGAGAGAGAGACAGATGGAGCCAAAATTTGCTAAAATGTGATGTCGAGGTTTGATAATTTGTTCATCAATCAGGATCTGATTCAAATGCCAAATCAACAATCAATGGATGCAATCTATTACACAAATGAAATTGAAACATGCAGGATAATAGTGGATCTATAGTAGTATTTTACTTAAGGAAGTAGAGCCGCCAATCGAGTTGCGGCAGGCACGGACGCCTAGCACCTTCACCTCCTCGGACTTGAGGAGCCGGCGCCGACCGGTGGACCTCGCGGCGGCGGAAGGAGTGGCGCGAGAAGGGCCCCGCCGGCGCGATGGAGAAGCAGGAGCCCCGTCCTCCCCATCCCGTCGTGGCCGCCGTGGCAGTGGCTCGGCGCGTGCTATTCACCTCCGTCCCTCCCCTGCTGCACGGCGATGCGGACCAATCGATTCGGGTCGGGTGTTGGCGCAGCCGGCCGGATCTAAGAGACCACGCCGACGAGATGGTGGGCGAGCGAACCACGCCGCCCCTCCCCTGCTCCCTTCCTCCCCGGACTGGACGAGCGGAGCACCTCCGACAATGGCTGCTGCTCTTCGGCGAGGACGACTGCGGATCGGGCGCGACTGGTGGTGCATCGATCTACACGATGGGAAGCTCGCGGGGGCTAGCGGCGATGGGGACGTCGCGGAGCTGGAGGAGTCGGCAAGGGCTTGCGCGGGCAGCAGCGGCGGCGCCAGGCGCTCCCTCCTAGGCTCGCCTCCTCGAGGAAAGGGTCGTGACTTCGATGAGACCGGAGGGATCCGACTACGCTGCCTTTGGGTGGGCCCGACGGGTACGAAGGATTTTCTTTCTGTCGCGGGCGGGTGCGCTGGGTGGGTCCGGCGGGTATAGCGCGCGGGTATGCGCGGGTGGGGTGAGAAAAACAATTCGTTTTTGGGAGAAACGCTCTCCAAATTGCGTTTTTTTGTACTTCATAGTCCTTCCACCTTATCCACTTCCAAAAACTTATGACGGGTGGGTCCGGCATGAGAAGTAAGGCGGGTCCGATTTGGGTGAGAAAAGTTTTCAATTGTCTTCGCTCCTTATAGTATAGATTGGTACTTCATAGTTCTTCCACCTTATCCACTTCCAAAAACTTATGACGGGTGGGTCCGGCATGAGAGGTAAGACGGGTCCGATTTGGGTGAGAAAAGTTTTCAATTGTCTTCGCTCCTTATAGTATAGATAGATGTACGACACATCATGTCGCTATTTGTATTCAAATTCAATTCGAGAAAAAACTATATATATTCATATTCGCATGAGTTCTGTTTTCATCAAGGTAAGAGTGCAGGACAACAACGGCTGGATTATTTTTTCCCACCCGTCTCCCGCGTCGCCCCCGAGGAGCGACTTGGGCGGAACTACCGCCGCCACCGCGTGCTCGCGCAGCCGCCGCTATTCGCCTCTGGCCCTCGTTCTCCTTCGTGCACGGCCTCCTAGCCGGCGGCAAAGGAAGCGGGGGTCCCTCCTTTAGTAGATCGAGTCCATATAGGTCTAGGGTTTGCTCGCCGTCGATACTCGGCAGTGGAGTTAGGTTTTGACGCAGGAGCGTGGCTCCCTGCGGCTTGGTTTTCCTGGCGGCGCCGGCGATGAGGAAGCGACGACGTTGCAGAGGAATAATTTCTCCCAGCTTCTTCCATTCTATGATGGCGATCTTCTCCGACGTCAACCGAGAGGCTGGGGAGACCTGTCCAGGAATCCGAGGCCGGCGCTATGTCGTTTTCTTCACGTGATGATGTCGTTGACCCTGTTAATCTCGAGGAAGATGATCTTTGGTGGAAATCGGAGCTTTGCTCGGGTTGCCGGCGCTGGAAACAAAGGTTGCGTCGTGGGTGTTGGAGTTGCCTGACGCGCCTGGGGAGGCAGTGTACTCAGCTGATTCGCTTAGCAGTAAGCCCTCCTCTGCGGCCTCCACCTTGTGGAGTTTGGCTCTGGCGTCCGGTGGCGATTGGGACGCAGCTTCGGCAGCGGTGATGAACGGATCCCTGAGGGCTTCAAGGAAGATGATTAGAAATTTTGAACTTCGTTATAATTTTCCTTTTATTTAGGATCCTGTTTATAAATAGGTTGGTGTAATGTGCTAAGATTAGTACATTTTCCTTCTAAAAAAAGTGCACAACTGGTTTGAATTCTAAATGGGCCGGTCAGGTGCACGTGCCGTGAAGCAGCAACGGCCCACTTGCTAAGAGATAATTGAAAAGATCTGGTTCCAGAAAATTCGGAAAAAATATATCAGATCACGATTACATGATATTATTACATATATTATATTTAACATTATTGACGGACATTCAGGAATAAAAAACACACATAGCTCTAAACTCCCGAAATGCCTTGTCAAACTGGTCCTTTTCATCGTTAGCGCACATTATTCGTTTCTAGAACTTACACAAATGTTAGTGATAAAATTCCTAACACAATATGTACCGCGTGTCATTTTATTTTTGCATAATGACATTAAAGAACAAGTGAAGTTCTGGTTTCCTTCAAAATCAATTCCTATGTAAATTGTTTTTCCGTAAGGATTACTCCTCTTTTCATATACCACATAAATATACTTGTTTCGAAGAAATTTTCGCATACTAAATATTTTGACTCTATAATGTAGTCTCTTCGTCACAAATTAGTAGTTGTTTCAGCATTTTTAGATACACTTTTTTATGTTATATATTTAGATGCGTAACAAAAGAAATATATTTAAAAATATTTTAAAAATACTAATAATTTGGCACGGAGGGAGTAGATCAATATCAAGGTTTGATCTGTTTTATAGATCATTATCTAGTAGTAGTATATGAGCACTTCGTTTTTTTAAATAAAGTGGATAATCTCAGTCGTAACTGCATTGAAATAAAAGTGGATAATCTTAGTCTTAGATGCATTAGATCACCCAGTTCCACGCGAAGCCGTTGGATAAACTCCCGAACGGTTTCCTCGTCGCGACACGTTCCAACTCCGGACTCACAGGCTCTCGCACTACACCACGCCGATCACCGTCGGATTTATCTAAACGGTTGCGAGGGGATCATACGAATTCCTCATTTTGTCCTTGACTGTTGCTAACTATCCGTCGTGTACTCTGCGTGCCCGGCCACCACCAAATCACCCTTACCTTGTACTCCCGGTACTCTCACCCGCGCGCCTCGCTTCAGAATATTCAGAAAAGAAAAATTCAGATCGCAGTTACATGATTATTACAAATATTGTGTTTAACATTTTTGACAAACAAAGTTCATTCATGATTAAAAAAAATACATAGCTCTAAATTGTAAGAACCAGCATGCCTTGTCAAATGTTAGTGATAAGATTCCTTACACTATATGTACCGCATGTCATTTTTTCATATGATATTAAAGAACAAGTGTAGTTCTGATTTCGTTCAAAAACAATTCCTCCTATGTAGATTGTTTTTCTGTAAGAATTACTTTTTTTCAGATACCACATAAATATATTTATTTTGATGAAATTTTCATATATCAAATATTTTGACTCTGTAATGTAGTCTCTTCATCATAAATTAGTAGTCGTTTTAGCTTTTTTAGATACATTTTTGTATGTATCTATACATAAGTTTATACTTAGATGCATAAATATATTTGAAAAATCAAAATGACTATTAATTTGGAACGGATGGATGGAGTAGATCAATATCAAGGTTTAATATGTTTTATAGATTATTACCCAAGTAGTAGTACATGAGCACGACATTTTTTTCTAAAAAATAAAGTGGATAATCTCAATCGTAACGACATTGAAATAAAAGTGGATAATCTTAGTCGTAGCTGCATTAGATCCGGTTCCACGTGAAGCCGTTGGATAAACTCCCGAACGGTTTTCTGGGCACGATGCGTTCCAACTCGCCGGACTCGCAGGCTCTCGCACGACCACACGCCCATCACCATCAGATTTATTTGAACGGTGGCGAAGGGCTCCTGCGAATTGCTCTCGTCCTGTCTAGGCTGCTGCTGCTAATTTGCCGCCGTGTCCTTTGCGCGCTCGGCCACCATCAAATCACCCTTGCTTTCTAATCCCGACACTCTCTCAACTGCGCGCCTCGCTTCAGAATATTCAGAAAAAAATCAATTTGCGATTACATGAGTATTACAGATATTGTATTTAACATTTTTGAGGAACACAGTTCATTCAGGATTAAAAATACATAGCTCTAAGCTGTAAGAACCGACATGCCTTGTCAAACGGCTCCTTTTGATCGTTAGCGTGTTGCACAAATGTTAGTGATAAAATTCCTAACACAATATGTATTGCATGCCATTTTTTTGCATATGATATTAGAGATCAAGTGTAGTTCTAGTTTCCTTAAAAAAACAATTCATCCTATGTAGATTGTTTTTCCGTAAAAAATTACTTTTCTTTTCATATACCACATAAATATATTTATTTGGAAGAGATTTTCATATACCAAATATTTTGACTCTATAATGTAGTCTCTTCATGGCAAATTAGTAGTCGTTTCGGCATTTTTAGTTACATTTTTGAATGTATATATACATAAGTTTATATTAAGATACATAAATATATTTGAAAAATCAAAATGACTAGTAATTTGGAACGGATGGATGGAGTAGATCAATATAAAGGTTTAATCTTTTTTATAGATTATTATCCAAGTAGTAGTACATGAGCACAACATTTTTTTATAAAAAAATAAAGTGGATAATCTCAATCGTAACTGCATTGAAATAAAAGTGGATAATCTTAGTCGTAGCTGCATTAGATCACCCGGTTCCACGCAAAGCCGTTGAATAAACTCCTGAATGGTTTCCTCGGCGCGTTGTTCCAACTCGTCGGACTCACGGGCTCTCACAACCCCGCGCCGATCACCGTCGGATTTATTTAAACGGTGGCGAGGGGGCTCCTACGAATTTATCCTATCATGTCCTGGGCTGCTGCTAACTTGCAGCCATGTCGCACCCGACCACCACCAAATCACCCTTGCCTTGTATTCCCGGCACTCTCTCAGCCGCACGTCTCGCTTCAAAATATTCAGAAAAAATTCAAATCGTGATTACATGATTATTACAGATATTGTGTCTAACATTTTTTACGAATAAAGTTCATTCAGGATTATAAAAAATACATAGCTCTAAACTGTTAGAACCGACATGCCTTGTCAAACGGCTCTTTTTGATCGTTGGCGCGTTGCACAAATGTTAGTGATAAGATTCCTTACACAATATGTACCGCATGCCATTTTTTCATATGATATTAAAGAACAAGTGTAGTTCTGGTTGCTTCAAAAATAATTCCTCCTATATAGATTGTTTTTCCGTAAGAATTACTCTTCTTTTCGGATACCACATAAATATATTTATTTCGAAGAAATTTTCATATACCAAATATTTTGATGTAATGAAGTCTCTTCATCACAAATTAGTAGTCATTTCGGCATTTTTAGATACATTTTTGTATGTATCTATTTATAAATTTATATGTAGATACATAAATATATTTGAAAAATCAAAATAACTAGAACGGATGGATGGAGTAGATCAATATCAAGGTTTAATCTGTTTTATAAATTGTTACTCAAGTAGTAGTACATGAGCACCACATTTTTTTATAAAAAATAAAATATATAATCTCAGTCATAATTGCATTGAAATAGAAGTGGTCAAGTGGATAATGTTGTAGCTGTATTAGAAGTGGTTTCACGCGAAGCCGTTGTATAAACTCTGGAACTGTTTTTCGGGCGCGACACGTTGCAACTCCATACTCGCGGGCTCTCGCACGACCCGCGCCAATCACGTATCCTCCGCGTCCAACCACCACCGTATCACCCTTATAATCCCGGTACTCTCTCACCCGCGCGCCTCGCTTCTACGCGGCCATATCCTCCTCTCGTCGAAGGGTTGGGTCGCCCCGGCTGGCGCGGGCGGACGCTGATACCTCGTCGTCGGATCCTCTCAGCTTCGCCGTGAGATCGATCGACCGGGCTAACGAGGCGGCGGTCCGGTGGCCTCTCGGTCGAGAGGACGGCGAGGCCAGGATTATTGGGTTCGGAGGTGTGTTCTGGTGAGTTCCGACGATCGATCGATAGCGCTTTAATTTTCTTGATTTAAGTTCAATGCTGCATTGCTGATATGCATATACTGGGACGTACTAATCCACGCAGCAGTATTCTATATATTCCACATGCATGGATATGGATACAATGCATTGGCCGTGTTAATTGTTTCTTAATCTGATCTGATCTGATCTGATATGAGAGTAGCTAGCCAATGCAATGAGTCAATTTTACTCACGAACTGATGATAGTGTGAGCCGTGCATTATTGACGCATGACAGCCATCTGAGAAGTTCATACTCAATGAATCTGAGAACAGGGACAAAAAAGAGAGACGCGGTTAGGATGTGATCTTACAGGACCATGCAAGTGCTCTTTTCTTTTTCTCTTCATATTTTTCTGAAATAAATAAACAACAACATGTTTACAGTGTCGTCAAATTCTGCAACACTGTTTCTGCTTCCAGATCATGTTTCAGTAATTGGTTTTTTTAGATTAAGGATTAAAACCCGGTCTCCGCAATCAAGTAATGACCGCATACAACCAAAGTACAGACGACCCACAGCATGAAAGCTGCAAACAAACTTCGAGTAGCACGATACAAGGGGCAAAATACATCCCATAGCAATACCAACAAAGCCTAGACAAAATCTAGTTACAGTAATGGACATCATGAGCAAAGCGGGGTGGAACATTCTCAAGTGACTTGTTTCAGTTATTGGGTTTACACGCATAACCAGGCTCTTTGTTTATTGCAGTATGAATAACTCACGACCTCCTTGATTATCAGAAGAGGCGAATTATTACAAGTGAAAGCAGGAAGCCATGGCCATGGCTATGAAAGAAAGTGGCTTGGGCGGAGCCGAGAGCTCCACCTCCACGCCGGTGGCGACGCCCATGGCAACTCCAGTGTCGACGAGGTCGGTGAAGTGGGAGAAGGACATAGAGGACGCGGCTGGCACGCTGGATCGGCCACTGCTTCACAAGCGCTGCACGAACACGACTTCACAGATAGCCGTCGTCGGCGCCAACACCTGCCCCATTGAGAGCCTTGATTACGAGTAACTTGTGCTCCCACATACTCTATTTATTTCTCTGATATCTTTACTACAACTACCCCACAACTTAGGTGCTGTTGATGTCATTGTTTTGAGTTTATTGTAGTGGAATTTGATTTCTGGATGTGATTTGAATAGTTAAATGGGGATCACTCTGGAAAACTTAGATAATAATTAATTAATTATGCCTTTAAACAAGATACATGAGTGCAGTCACGTTTGCTCTTAATTTGTAAGTTGCCAGGATTTTTCCTTAACGAAGATTTTTTTCTTTTAGATTTTGCTTTGGACTTGAGCAGAAATTGAGATCCTATTAGATCTTTTTTAGTGAATATATGCTATTTGATTGATTGTTGATCCAATGTATGAAATAAGAGCTCAATGTTTTTTTTTAAATGAAGTCACATGACAAAAAAATTCCCTACTAGCAATGAAATTGATAGGATTTTGATCCTAGGAAGTAATGTCAGCAGTCAGAACTCAGCAGGTTAGGATCAAATTTATTTATGCATTTTCTTGCATAATTTCAGAATTGTGGAGAATGAGGTGTACAACCAAGACTGGCGATCGAGAGGAAAGCTTCAGATCTTCCAATACCAGGTCCTTAAATGGACCCTGGCCCTCATTGTGGGTTTAGTGGTTGCCCTAGTAGGATTCTTCAATAACATTGCTGTTGAAAACATCGCTGGGTTCAAGTTGCTCCTGACGAGCAATCTCATGCTCCACAACCGGTACAGATCTTACAACACTGTCAACATTGATCTTAAAAGTTTCAATTGCCACTGTATTCTTCTTCGCTTAACATTGCTTGGAGCTTCAGGTACATGGTGGCTTTTCTAGTATACATCGGTTGCAATACAATCCTGGCTGCTGCCGCTGCTGCATTGTGCGCTTATATTGCCCCAGCAGCAGCAGGTTCCGGCATCCCTGAGGTTAAGGCCTATCTGAATGGCATTGATGCGCACTCGATCTTAGCACCTAGTACCCTCTTGGTGAAGGTGAGCTGTGATCCTAATGTTATTGTGGCATCAATGTTGTGATTTAGATCTGATTGTACTGTCTGACCCCAAATGCAGATTTTCGGCTCAGTACTAGGGGTGTCTGCTGGGTTTGTGCTGGGCAAGGAAGGGCCAATGGTGCATACTGGTGCTTGTGTTGCATCCTTGCTTGCGCAAGGTGGGTCACGGAAGTATGGCCTCACCTGGAACTGGATCAGGTATTTCAAGAATGATCTGGACCGCAGGGATCTCATCACCTGTGGAGCTGCAGCCGGCGTGGCAGCAGCCTTCCGTGCTCCAGTTGGCGGTGTGCTCTTTGCGCTTGAAGAAGTTACATCATGGTAATTCCTCAAAACTGAAACCAATATGGATGGAGCATCCAAAACACACAATATATCATGCAATCAAATCTTGTTGCTGACATTTTTTAGAAGCGGCATTTTGTTACTGACATAGTGGTCCTACTATTGCAATCTCTCAGGTGGCGGAGCTCGCTTCTATGGAGGACGTTTTCCACGACGGCTGTGGTGGCAATGGTGTTGCGCAGCCTAATCAGCTACTGCCGTGGTGGCCATTGCGGCTTGTTTGGCAAAGGAGGGCTGATCATGTTCGATCTCAGTTCACGGCAAGCCACGTACACTGCAACGGACCTGGGCGCAGTCATTTTGCTTGGTATCCTGGGTGGGCTGCTCGGTGCTCTTTTCAACTACCTCGTTGACCGGATCCTTCACGTTTATAACCTCCTCAACGAGTAAGTGTCTGTCATCTGAGTCGATCTCTAGCTCTGAAACATTTTCGTAGGCCACTGAGCACCGAGAGTTTATATTTGCAGGAAGGGCCCACGCTCCAAGATCATCTTGACGATTACCATCTCAGTGATCACCTCGTGCTGCACCTTCGGCTTGCCTTGGCTCACGTCGTGCACCCCCTGCCCACCCGAGCTCGCTGGAAAGTGCCCGACCATTGGCCGCTCCGGCAACTTCAAGAACTTCCAGTGCCCGGCGGGGCACTACAACGCGCTGGCATCCCTCTTCTTCAACACCAACGACGATGCCATCCGCAACCTTTTCAGTGCGGGAACCGACAGAGAGTTCGGCGTGTCCACGCTCCTGATCTTCTTCACCACCGTCTACACTCTAGGCGTCCTCACCTATGGCGTGGCGGTGCCGTCGGGACTCTTCATCCCCGTCATCCTCGCTGGCGCCTCATTCGGCCGACTGATCGGCTCGCTTCTCGGCTCCATGAGCGGCCTCGACACGGGGCTCTTCGCGCTGCTGGGTGCGGCGTCCTTCCTCGGCGGGACCATGCGGATGACGGTGTCCGTGTGCGTCATCCTCCTGGAGCTGACCAACGACCTCCACCTGCTGCCGCTCATCATGCTCGTGCTGCTCATCGCCAAGACGCTGGCCGACTGCTTCAACAAGGGGGTGTACGAGCAGATGGTGCGCATGAAGGGGCTCCCCTACCTGGAGGTGCACGCGGAGCCGTGCATGCGGAGCCTGGTGGCCGGCGACGTCGTGTCGGGCCCGCTCATCACCTTCTCCAGCGTCGAGCGCGTCGGCGCCATCGTCGACACGCTCCGGCACACGGGCCACAACGGGTTCCCCGTGATCGAGGACCAGCCGTTCGCGCCGGCGCCGGAGCTGTGCGGCCTCGTGCTGCGCTCGCACCTGCTGGTGCTGCTGCAGGGGCGGATCTTCACCAGGCGCTGCGTCAAGACCGGCGCCGCCGAGGTGTTCCGTAAGCTCGCGCCGTTCGACTTCGCCAAGGCCGGGTCCGGCAAGGGCCTCAAGGTGGAGGACCTGGACCTGACCGAGGAGGAGATGGACATGTACGTGGACCTCCACCCCATCACCAACCGGTCGCCCTACACCGTGGTGGAGAACATGTCGCTGGCGAAGGCGGCCGTGCTGTTCCGGGGCCTCGGCCTCCGCCACATGTGCGTCGTGCCCAGGACGCAGGGGGTAAGTGACACAGCTCACAACTTTTCACATCTGCCATCGTTCATAAAAAGCTCCGGTGTTTTCGCATTTGACATGACACGAGCTGCAATTTTTGTGCGTGTAGAGGCCGCCGGTGGTGGGGATCCTGACGAGGCACGACTTCATGCCGCAGTACATCCGCGGGCTGTACCCGAACACTCTGCCCCGGTAGAACGAAAAGGCAAAGGGTTGGAGTGGATTCTGCTGATTGCATCCATCGGCACATTGTCTATAGGTTAGTTTAGTCTATTTCATATCCCTCAGAAGTCAGAACATGGTTTAGGCTCGGCATTCTGCCCCCTGAGATCAAAGCGGTGTGCCTGAAAATTTGTCTGCACAGGCAACCCTTAGATTTCAGTTCTTGTAAGTATCTCTCAGTCACAGAGGATGCCGAGTATTCATTTGAACCAATTTGTTCGACGAGTGGCATTGAGTAAGCCCCCAACATCGATCGTTGAAAAGTTGTCATCAACAGGAGGCATCATTGTCATTACCGCAGCAATACGTTGATCAGTCAACTACAGGCCTTCGTCACAACTGTAACATCATTCTGTACGTTCTCAGCGTTCAGTTCTCTGAAGGCTAAACAAATTCGGCATGTGCTAATCCTCTGAAGGATAAACACAAGTTGGATGGCGTGAGCCGAAAAAGAAAATGGTTCGCATGATTTGAACCCAACAGCGCACTAAAGTACGAGTACAAGGGGTAAGCTGTCAGCCTCTCTCCGGTGCAGCTTGCTTCCAGCATTTTTCTTTATCAAATTAACTCAAATCGCATAAAACTATAATTAGTCAACACTAACATTAAAATGGGCCTAAACAACAATTTTAACGCACGGGGATTTTTTTGCTTGGACTAGTTTGATATTTTTAGTCCTTGTTAGTATCTCAATTCTCAACGATGAATTGCCAATTACTTGATTATATCAGTTTGTTGAATCGCGAGTCCCTAGTTCATCAGCTAGAGATCAAGCATTGTCAACTTCGTCCTATTTTTGCCGACACTGTGGACCAGAGTTTTAATGACCAGGCTTGTTATTGACAGCAGGCATCCCTTTCATTTCGCTACAAATTAAACCACCATTTTTAAAAATAAGAATAAAGCAAATTACAACTTGCCGGCACATATTGATAAGAAGAAAGCAAAGCTACAGGCGCCAGGGCCGCCAAGATGAAGGCTCCCACTCCACACAACCGAAGCATCCGAAATAACCACCTTTCTACATTTTTTCAGTATATATACAATTATACATACAATGTTTCTTCTAGGTCATTGGGTTGAGGACAACTCATTTTCATTGAACTAATCAAGATTTCAACCAAAATAAGAAAAGTGAGGATAAATTAAACTAACTATCCATTTGTGTCATCACCAGCATATTTTGTCAGTCAACTCGCCGCACGTAGTACTGCTTTCATGATGATTTGGATATTATTGTACAGCTCCAAAGTCCAAACAAAACTAACAGTCTGATTTGACGGTACAAAAGTCGAATAGCTTCATCCACAATTTTTTTTGAATTAAAGCTTCATCAATAATCGAAACCGGAATCAGGTGGCGTGAGTGCTGAACTTAAGAAATCGTGGTAAGCTGTCGCAAACCAAGTACAGTTGATATCCCCAGTGCATCGGAATCGGATCCTCTACCATCGATGGTAGAGTGCAGCTGTGGCTGCGGGTGGGCCTGCGGCCGCTACAGTGGCATCAGGGCCCACGTGCAGCCGCAGCTGCACTCTACCATCGATGGTAGAGGCGCCCCGCCGCAGTGCATCATCCTTCCGGGTTGTGTTTGGTTGGGGTGGACTACATTTTAACTCAACCTTTGACCGATAATTAGAGACATTAATAAAGTCAGTTTACAAACTAACTGCACAACCCCTAGACAAATTCACGAGATGAATCTAATGAGTTATTTGAAATCATGATTAGAGGATGATTACTGTATTATTGTATATAAACTTTTGCCGTCTCAAACCAAACACGGCCGGGGTCTTGTTCAGTTCGGCAAATTGCCTTTGATGTGACGGGTGAATAATAGAAGCTGCTGGCAACTTGCCGCATTGGGTCGAGTACATAGAGAGAGCAGTACGCTTCGATGTGACTGATGAATAGTGACAATTTGCCAAACTAAACAAGACTAATCCTTTTCCTTTTCAATTCAACTTAAACCACGTATATTCATAAAATAGAACTAGAAAATTTAAGATACAAATACTGCCAAGCTTACACACTGTTATAGTTGAACAATGACATGTATTACAGGTATTTTCGGTTTCACTGTATTTAGATTTTTTTTCTTTGTTATTTTACCTTCCCGCACACTTGGACGCAGCCACATTCTTCCAATCTCCCTCTCACGACGTTTTCAGGGCGTCGGCAAGCCAAATCAGGCCAGAGCGTTGGCCAAGTGGCGCGAGAATGGAAACAGCCAAATCTGTATGAGATGCGCGCCTTCTTTCTCCGATCCGAATGTCCACTCCTCCTCGATGCGCTTCTTGACCAAGTCGAACGCCAGCAGCTTCCATGGTGACCACAGGTAGGCCACCTCCCTCTCCGGGTGGAACGCCATGAACAGGAAGGTGATGGCCTGGCTCGAGCCGCCGGGGACGACGTCGCCGACCCCGATCTCGTGCTTCACCGCCCACTCACCCGCGTCGGCATCCACGAGCTCCCAAATCCTGAGACGCGCGCCGTCGCTGGACGCGAAACGGAGGCGGCCCCGGCAGTGCCCGGCGCGCGCCCGGCAGCTCACGGGCGCTGGGAGCGCGGTGACCGCGCACGCCATGGTGCCCAGGTCGAGGCGGACGACGTGGCCCGAGTAGGCCAGCACGTGGAGCGCGCCGCCGGCGTAGTGCATGGTGGCCGACATGGCGTCGGTGTCGAGCCCGAAGTCGACCTCGTGGTCGCGCCACGCTCCGCTCTCGGAGTCGAACACCTCGATGGTCGCGCCCCGGGGCAGCCAGCCCGTGAAGCAGACCACCTTGTAGTGCGGGGAGGCGCAGGGGTCGAACGCCAGCACTGAGAGCAGCGTCCTGGCGCGCGGCGCCGGCAGCGCCGCCCACCGGCGCGTGGTCGGGTTCACGACGTGGAACGCCGCAGGGCGCGACGCGTAGTAGAGAAGCAGGCCGTTGCAGCCGTCGATGATGGTCGACGCGTCGTGGCGCGCGAAGAAGCCCATGTCGCCGGCCTCCGCGACGCCGCCGTCCTGCGCGCAAGCGTACGTGTACGCCCGCCTCGCGCCACCGTCGCCGCCGCCGCCGCCGCGGGAGACGTCGTGGTAGAGCACCCCCGACGTGATGAGCGGCAGCTTGTGGCGGAGGTAGTCGCTGGAGATGATGCGGCGCCAGGAGGTGGAGACGCACTGGAACCGCGCCAGCGACCTGGCCGGCAGCCTCGCGAGGATCTCCGTGAGCACGTCCTCGCCCAGCTCGACATCCATCTCCGACCTTCCGGAGACTACGACGCCACCGGAGCTCGAGCTCTTCTCGGACCTGCACCTCACCGCTAATTATACATTTATATTCTTTATGAATCTTTGGGCTATGCTTTGCTATCTCCACCCGTTCAGCCAAGTAGTAATTTGGATGGACACGACAGGAAGCGATTTCGATCGAGACACAGGAAGTGCATGACACTGAGCTAGAGTTACTCTAGAAGGTGGCGGATCATTTTCCGGTGGTGAGAGCAACTTCAGCAGCTTTTCTATCTCCTCCCTAATAGCAAAAAATAGTTATATAGAGGATGAAATGCTCAAAAACCTTCTCTAACAGATTCTTTATAGCCCTCCATTCTTTTCTCTATTGACTAAAAATCTCTCTCCATCCCCTCTATAGAGGGGAGGATCTCTCCTCCATCCCCTACTTTATGGGAAGGAGAATAGGAAAACTGCTGGAACAAATTGTGTTTTAGAGATGGGAATATTTTTTCTCCACCTCCAATAACTTTATATAGGGGATGAAATTTACTCAAGGTTGCTTTGATAGCCGCAAATGCTCATAGACTGAAATGAATGCACTGAACTTGTGACCGTTGCTCACTGGATATATATAGTACTACGCACTTTTGATAGCTTGTCTCACTTTTGCACCGAAAACTGATTTAGTGATGGACTCTAGTGCCTTTTTTTTTTTGCTTGAACACGGAGCATTGCTAGGTTGGGCCGTTGGGGTAGGCCGCGTGGTTTGCGCGTCGCCCCTTCAAATTACCAGCAAAAAGGGTTAGCATGTTCCTGTGGTGCCGCATTGGTCTTCATTGTGTCTATGCAAACAGGGAAACGACTGTGTGTTTGGCAAGTTAATAGAGAGCGATTTATGAGGAGTCGGACAATCACATCCGTATAAGAAGGAAGAGAGTTGAAAAGAAAATGTAAATCTCTTGACAGAGAGACCCTGATGACGCATTGTTTCAGTGATAAGTAGTATTAGGCATCTACTTATTAAAATAAAAATCTTCTCCAAGTCAGGAAGCAAAGCTAGCCAGTCTATACAAATGACCTATCCCCTTTTGTTATTAGTCCTCGAAGACAGGAAGTCTTGTCACCCTGTTAAGCAACTGATGACGAGAAAATTAAAAAAAAATTGGTGTGGTAGATTTTGAATCGAACCCCACTATCCTCCGGCAATGATGCAGAAAAGAACTCTTCTTGGCCTTGCCTCCAAGCAACAGCCGGCTTGGTGGCAAAGGCCATCATGGTGCCCGCCCGGGCCGGCCACGCACGCACACGCCGGCGCGGGTGATGCGTCCACGTAAAGAGTTGGCCGGCTTGGGATCAAGCTGCCATTCGTCACGTATCGCATTGGCTCCTTTTGTTTCGGCGCAAAGATACAAGACGCATCAGTGTATTCAGGCACGCATCAGCAGCCAAGACTCTACTGTCCTTTGGCCTTTGTCCAAGGCGTCAAGGCTGAGACATCTGTAGACTAGTATCTGTTGCTGGGAGGCTATGCTTCCCCGGCTTTCTTCGCGACAATCTCGGGCGCTCCTCCTCGCCGTTCTCCGTGTTCGGCGTCCCAGAGAGAGGAATCTGGCGCATGTCCCGGGCAAGCGCCCCCACCAACTGCTCCTGAACATTTTTGGCGAGTGAGACGGCGACGAGAAGGGCGATGCGTTTTCGGCGCGGTCGCCCGGTCGTGGAAGCAAAAGGGGGATCGGAGTTGGGCGCGCCGAGACTTGTGTGTGTGTGGTGTGGTGTGGATGCCACTCAAAGTTTCCGGTGCTGTGCTGGTGCCCCCCACTGCCTGAATTTGTTGCTGCCGGACTGGAAACTCTGATGCCGACGGGGCTCGCCGAAAGAATTGTCTCGGAATGTTGCTTGGAGTGGGCGACTTCTCCGACCGGCCACCTCTCCGCGTGCGTTGCCGCACCAGCTTTGGCCCCTGGCCCCGCGCCGCGCGGGCGCGATGCGTTCGTTTCGCGCACCGCCCGGGTGAGGAGGACGGCAGCGAATCGGCGATGATTGAGGGGGCGACGTGCCCGGTGACGGAGACGTACACGCGAACGTAGCGCGATAGCACGTGAAAGCTACGTGTCCACCGATAATGGAGAATTACTGCTACCAGGTAATCATCTCTCCGGTTTAAAATATTTTCCTGGCGGAGTTTTGTACGTATCGGAAATCGGAAATTTATTACTGGCTATCGTATTTGATACGTCTAGAACGCACCACCATGGGCCGCCTAATTGATACGGCAGCAAACAAACGCCGCGGATGGCAAAATCAAACCACCACGGGCTGACAAGTAGGCCCCCACCCAGCGCGGGAAGAGTTTGGGCCGAATCCACCTGGATCGGAAAAGCCGCCACACGGGCACACGGCAGGTGCAGACTTTTTTTTATTTCATTAAAATATACCCATATTACAACTGAGATCTCGACATAAAGTAAAATTACGTATAACAAGCGACTAGGTTTCTACCCTTCATCTTCGTTGCACCTGACGTTGTCCACGAAACTCCATCGCCATGTAGACCAGATCCGAACTCGAGAACTGCAGCCTCCACGAACAAAAGACTCCACATTTGTGGAGACCACAATAGAGGTGGTGTATGCTCAACCACTGCATTACCAATGACGACCGAAAGAGCAGATCCGCTGCCGTCGGTAGTTGCACCAACGACCAGAAGAGATGATTCCACCAGAGGGGAAAACAGACCCAATCCCCCCTCAAAGAGAATTAGGTCAACACACCTCGATCTCTTGATGAAGAACATGACGTCTCCAAACAGAACGACACATCCTTTGGAGGAGACCCAGAAAACATCAAACACACGATCCAAGACCTAATATGATTATTGCGGAGGGAAAAAATATTGAAAAGCCTAACAAAATAGTAGCTGATCTACTAGAGGAGGTTGGAGACGGAAGGAACAGGGGGCAAGGGCGACGACAACAGCGATAGCGCAGAGGTTCCCTGAGTCGCCCCGGAGCGACAAGGGGATCAAAGCCAGGTGGCATAATAAGCCGGCAGTTGCAGACTTCAGTCAATGAAGATAAGCCAAAGAGTTTTGTTGGTTGCTGGTAGTGACACGGTTGCTGGTAGTGACACTAATTTGTTTTGAAACAAAAATACTGTTAGCTGGCTCACTAATGGTTGATGAAAAATACTGCTGATTGGTGGCTGATAAGTGAGACGAATGTCGATCGTGCTTTAGAATCTTCGCAACACATGCGCATCTCCAACCTACCGGTCAATCCAAAGAAATGAGTCCCGTGCGGGGTTGAAAGAATCACAGAAAGGTACAAGGAGAGGAGAAAGCTACAACAAGCGAGCGGATAGCCCTAGATAATCAAACTTTCGATGATACCATAGCTAGCAGACTGGTTCCTTTCCAGATCCAAGCATTCTTTACTGACAGTACAAGTAAAGCTTAGAACAAACGTTGGTACATCAACAACCGCTTTAATGAGGGTCTGAGGTTGACACTTGTCACAATGGAATGTCCAGTCCTGTGGTCACCGAATGGTATCAATCAGGCGATGAAAACCAAATTCATGCAAACAATAAACATGCTCGGCCAAAGCCACCCAGCTCACGTCTTCTGCCACGTTCTGAATATACTAGTAATAAACATGAAATTGGTCAACCATCATGGATGGCCTCTTCTGAATTTGTTTACACAAGTCGCCGTCAGGGAAACTGGAAGCCACAGCAACCTACTGCAAACCACCAGCATCTCAACTCTCAACTATCAACAGACTATGAGAAGAGGTCCAGGTTTGTGCTGGAGTAGGTCTCAGTCCATATTGGTGGAATATTGTAGGCATTGACTTCACTGCAAGCCGAAGTTGTCAATGCTGCCTTTCCTGCTGAAACCAACGGAACAATGCCTTGCAAGCAATCGAGTGTGGAGGCCATGTGCACAAGACAGGGAGGCAGGGAGCCAGATGAAGAACATGCACTGCACAATGCCCATGGATGGAGGATACTAGTATATTACCATCTCTCCATGCCAATCATATATGGTAACATGATGAAAGCCCGTATGGGGACCATGCCTTGGTTCCTCAAAAATAAATAAAGAAGTACACTGCTCTAGTGCTCTAGCCTCCAGAAGTCTGCAGATGCTTTCCAGGTAGATTTGCTTCTGTACATACCCCTGGACCAGGTGGAACATTGACAGAACATTGCTGCTACTTAAAATGACCTCTTAAACTGCAATGTAAAATTGCCTGAGATTTGAAAGAGGTGTGTAGTTGATTTTGAGTCAGAAATCTCATGCAGCTACAATTTACAGCTGCAACTTTGTGGAGATGAATGCTTGTATTACTGTATTATCAAAATGGAGGCTATAATGCAACTGCTCAGCAGCAACACGAGCCACCCGGATCTTACATTATGGAACTTTTCAAAGTCATAGAATCTACAAAATTTGGACATCAGGCCTATAGACAGCTTAGCAAGAGCTAAGGAAGCGAAAACAAAACTGAGAAATATAACAGCAAGGCTCCTGTTCTCCATGTCAGTCTGCTTTTGCCGAAATATTTCGAATTCTGATCTGCAGAGAAACAACAGTATGCTTAGCAAAGTCAGAAATGTACCAGATTATTTGATTACTACATACCGAAGCAAGTAAGCAACTAGAGTTTTGGTACATCATGAATTCAAATATGGATATAGAGGAAAAGCAAAAGGAAGCCAACAAATATACAAACCTGAGTAAAGCATTATCCAGGACGAGCTGGTTTAGTTGCGAGGAAGCAACTTGCTTCCATGAGAGGATCCCTTCAATTTCATTTGCCTGAAAACAAGAAATATCTTTAGAAACAGAGTTGTCAGGTAGCAAAACCTTAATGAAAATTTAAGCAAGAAAAATACATACAATGTTATCTTTGCTGCTCTCAAGATTCTTCAACTCCTGTTTGATCTTCTCTAACAGAACATCTTTGTTATCAATATCAGCGTCAAAATCCTTAAATATTTGCCCATATCTGCTGTTCAACTCCTCAAGGTACCTCTCCAAGACAGAGAAGCTCACATCAAGAGATTGAACTTTCTGCATTAGCACCTTAAGAACTGTATCTCCAGGAATCCTGCCAGCCTGAAGTGTCCTTGTCTCTGAAATTTGATCATTAGCACCATTCTTTGGTGAATCACCGTTTGGTTTATCATCTTCTAGTTCGAATTCGTCTTCATCAAGAGGTTCCTCAGCAGATTCTTTTCCCCCATTAGGCTCCTTTAAAGGCATTGGCTCAACTGGCTCCTTGGTTTTGTCCTCAGGTTCAGTTTTCTTGTTCTCAACTGGAATCAAGTTCTCCAACATCTTCTCTACAGCATCCATTCCATACACTTCAAGCATACTGAGAGTACAGTAGAACTCAGAACCATAATGGCTTAGCAAGTTCAGCTTCAAGTATCTAGCCCACTTTGGCTCAGCAAAAGTGAAATTCTGAGCTTGTTTCGCATTTGCGACAGTGAATCTTCCAAGTGTTTCCCAGTTCTCTGGGGGATATGTCAGGCTGCTCAGCACTTCGAATTCTTTTGGATTAGAAGAATAGTGCTCAAAATTCGCAATTGCAATTGTATCTACTAAGGTTTCTTCAGAAAGCTCTATGATGACAAATTTCCCCTCTGCTGAGCAGGGATTGCGGAGATACTTGTCTTTGTCTTTTTCTAAGATGTTGAAGGCACCCTTAGCCTCCTTATTGAATTCTAGGACCTTAGTGCCTTTAGATGCTGCGGCATAATTATACAACTTCCCGCTAGGCTCCCTCCGGTGGATGACATTGCCAGGTTGACTGGAAACACCATGTTCCCTTTCAGCAATTGCTTTCGTCTTGAATTCATCGAGGCCAGGAGGGACAATCCGCGGTAATCTCGCTGGTCTCGGCAAATCTTCGCTCTCAGCCTTTGCCCCTGATTGAACTCCAGAACCAACATCTGCCTGAGGAAGACTCCCCTCATCTCCAGAAAGCTCAACCCGACCATCTTTGGTTAGAGCTTCAGTGTTCTCACTCTGCACTTCATCATTGGAGCACAACTGATCTGCTTGCATCAGTGTCTCCTCTGAAAGCACGACATTTTCGTCAGTACTAAGACAAGTATCACCAGGCCCGGCGAAATTCTCCCCATACTCCTCCTGTACAACAGTATCAACAGAACCTTCATTCAAGGTAGGCTCAACGACAGTAAGAGCAATGGCAGATCCTCCTCCATCTGCAGAAATGGACAACACAGATGTAATGTCATTCTTATAAAATACAAGAAAACTTAGCAACTTGATGAAACAAAGACGTGGGATTTTCATCAGGTAGTCTAACAACCATCGACTTGTATTCAGAAATCATGCAACAAGGCACCCGGATCTACCAAGTACTGACTGAATTTATCCTGCTGCGCAGTTTGATCGACTCCACAGAACAACGGGGGGCATTGGTTTGCGCCTGATGATCACCAACACGCAAGCAGCAACGCGGCCGACTCGTCAAGAAGGATTGAGAATCGGCAGAGAGAGGCAGAAGAGGGCAGTTTGGCTATACCTCGTTGACCGTCGCCGTGTCCGACGAGGGAGTGGAGCAGGAGAACGGCGACCCACGAGGCCACGACGAGGGAGGCGGAGAAGCCGTACAACCGCCTCTTCCTCCCGTTAGCAGCGGCCTCCGCCCCCGCGCTCTGCTCATGCGCCGCCGCCGTCCTCAGCAGAAGGGCTTTCCTCGACCTCTGCATTCCTTCCCTCCCACCGCCAGGCCTCCCCTCACATCCGCGCCCTGCCGGCCGGCCGCCCGCGCGTCAGGGGCCAAAGGAATCCGGGCCGGCACCGAGTAGCAACGGTCGGAAATCAGAAGCGCGGCGCCCGTCGCGTGTCGGCGCGGGGTGGGGAGCTGGGGTGCGGGGACGGGGCCGCGTGGCGCCGGGCGGGGGCCGGAGGAGGGGGGTTTTGAAACGGCCGGAGGAGCTCCATCAGAGGAAGAAGGGGAGGCGTATGGCTTGTGTGCTGTTCAGCGCGAGATCTTGTCGGCTTCGTCTTCCCGTTCGCTTCGCACTGTGAATCGTGCGACCTGTCCGTCCAGCCTGTGCTGAGGTGGACCGCCTCGATTGCTTGCCTTCTCCGTGTTGTTTATTCCGTCCCGTCCAACACGGAGCCGTCTTCCTTCGTTTTCAAAATTCGAATGATCAGCTAAACTCTCTGCATGTGGGGGCGCCGTGTTGGCCTGATTTTAGATCATGATGAGAAAGTCAATTTCGCAAGACACTCCTGTCAGTAATTTTACATGCGAAACATGTACTCGTACCTCATTTCAGTAGTTCATGATTTGGAAGATGAATATGACTGATAGAGTGGTAAACAAAAGATATGTATATGGAAAAAGATACGGATTTTGTGGATTTACGTTAATTTCGTCATATGAGTAGTGATTCAGTAAATCTTGACAATGATACTCGAGTTTAAAATTTTGAAACTGTACTACTCCTCCACATTCTAAGCGTAGATTGGCGTAGTGTAACGGTTCGGGTAGCACGCACACGTCACGTTTGATTGCGGTTGGTACACGGAGCGCACGCCACGCGTGCCAGCCAATCCCATGCGCCCACGCGGGAACCGCCACGTCATCGACCACCAGTCCACCACCGAGGCGACGCGGTCCCTTGGGCCGCTATTGTGTCCCCACAAAGCCACCAGTTGGCCCGATGGGTGTAGGAGTTTTTTAACACATGTAACTGACGCCTGGGGCCCGTCGACTCAGGATCTGGCCCCACCCCTTCTCCGGGTCGGATCGGAGGCCGCGCCGTTTCCCGAATCTCCAGGCAACAAATAGAGAAATAGCCCGCTGCAATAAACCAACCGGCGAACTCGGGCCTCTTCCGCTTCCGCCGCCGCCGCCACCTGATTTGCTCGTGCCCTCGCGCGACATCGCAGATTCGCAGATTCCACACCTCCCGTTGGCAGCAGCATCTCGCTGGTTGCGAGCGCGACCGCGCGAGAAGTGCTCGTGGCCCCTAGCCCCGTCCCCGCGGCGAGATTGTGTCCGCATGGCGCGGAACCCCGGCCGCACGGTCTTCATAGGTGAGAGCTCTCGTTGCCCTCGTGATCCCCCTTCCCCTGAGATACCACTCGTACTTTAGGTTTTTTTTTCTAATTCCAGCTAGCTGAGGTGCTTGCGTGTCGATCTCGGTGAGAGATTGCGCGTAAATGTGGTGGATTAGATTGCGCGAGCGACTCTGTGTTTCGTGCGTATTTGCTTATTCGTTGCTTATTACACACAGATTGTGCAGTAGCAGTAACCTGAGGATACAGACATTAGATGCGTGGTCGGTGTAGTTATGCTTCGATGCGTTTGGGTTGTACTAGGTTGTTTGTGATTTAATTCTGTCTGAGGCGCAGCTGATTATGCACGTCAATGTAGCAGCGACTGTTGACCCGTTGGCTATTTCGTGCTGTTTTGAGTCATCAGGCCTTTGTGATCGTAATTTGGAATTTGGGAACGTTCCCAATTTTCAGTTTCACCATGTCTATAGACTGCTACTAGTTCTCTGTTTAATGTGGCAACAAATCAGATCTTGAGATCTAAAACTTTTCACACCCTGAACATGGAGTGGCAATTCTACTGCTCATGTCATAGAAAGAGCTGTTGTATCCATTTAGGTTGTTAATCATTTTGATTGGCTACAGACGACAGATGTCCAGGTGATCAAACTGTCAAAATCTACAAAATTAACCAGTGTGCTGTAATTATTGTATACAGTTGTGGTTTTGTGGACAATTGACATTTAAGTTTATGCATATTAGTGAGACTTGGATGTTATGGACATATGGAACTGTCCTATTCTGCCGTCCGAGTTTCAAACTGGTGTCACTTATTTTTCTGCTTTTTGGGTGGCGTACTTATTAGCAATTTATAACTAGGTGTTATTGACCTCTTGGGGAGCTGTATTATGTTGTTTTGATTAAGTAAACTATATTTTTCTATTAACACAACTGTTTTCCTTCCTTAGGTAACTTGGATGAAAAGGTATCTGAAAGAATCCTGTATGAGATTCTTATTCAGGCAGGTCACGTAATGGACCTACATATACCATGTGACAAGGAGAACAATCGTCTCAAAGGTTATGCTTTTGCTGAGTATGAAACTGAGGAAATTGCCCAGTATGCTGTTAAACTTTTTTCAGGACTTGTTCGGATCAATGGTAAAACACTTAAATTCATGGTAGGTTTTCGCTTTATAATATTATATAGTCACATTACTTGCATATAATTTATTAATCTACAATGGTGAAGTGTGCCTACAGGATCATTGATTTACCTAGCTGTAGGACACAGTTATAGCTGTTCTTGTTTTATCAGTCACACTATCTGCTCAAACATTTAATTTTTTACGAGTTTCTAGTACACTTTCATTTGTTTTTTTTCAATATATGCCTACTGGTCTGATTATTTGTTCAGATATAAGCAGGCTCATGTATCTACTTAATACTTTTCACAGATTGCTGGTCATGACAAACCCTCTTCAAATGGCAAGAATCCAATAGTGCCTAAGCTCAACCCTATACCGTCTTCAAATGGCAATAACCCAGTAATGCCTAAGCTCAACCCTATACCGTTACCAAAACAGACTCAATTCTCGCGTTGTAGTGATATGCCTGTGTCTCATACTCCAGCATATCCAGTGGTAAACGGCAGGATTGCAGGTTTTGGTTTCTCTCCCGCTCCTTATCCATATGGTGTTCACCCTCAATGTAAGATCCTTTCCTCATCGGCCTGTTAGTAAATGTGCCAGATTTATAGGGTCCTGTTAATCTAAACCTGATGATCATTTGTTTGCTCTAGCTTTGACAGGCGGACCGGTACCCTGCCATGGCCAGGTAAGCAATGGCACATATGATTACAGTAGGCAGGAATTTGGTTCTGTTCCGAACATTGCCTATAGAAGTCATGTTATGAATGCCTGCGCACAAGGGGCTGTGAACCAGACAATCATGTACCCATCCTACTAGCACTGAAAAATGTATGTTGCGAGAGTATCTCAGGATCGGCTAGATTGTAGACTTGTAGTACATCATAGTCATTATTACTTCTTTCTAGATCTTCAAAAGAAGACAACCATGTATTTCTTAAGGGCAAAATCCTCTCCTGTTGTGTACTCTGATTTCAAAACTCTGAAGCCAGCAGATATTCACAAAAGAAGAGTGAAGGATATAGTGTTCGTGCCAGCCACAAATGAATCTAACTCGTTTGGGCTGGACTGCTGGACCAACAGAAAATTCCTGAATGTTGACTTTCATCTATAAGTATTTCTGTTGACATTGCTGCTTGAAAGTAAATTTGGTAGAAAACTGAGTTGTAGTCTGGCGCAAGTTTCTTTTTAACACTGGTTATGCAATATTATAAGTCCGTGTGTCATCTGTCACTGCTAGTGAGATCTTAGTTGGCTTTTGGCCTTTATTTTTCGTGTTAGGTGAGAGGGGAAGACGAGATTGCCCGGTGCCTGGATATATAACTAGTTTCGATGTTTGACAAGTCTGATGGTTTCTTTTACTAGTGCTGTTACACCTATCAGCTTATGTGTAATGCTCGTTAGTGACAAGGTCATTGTCCGAACTACCACCAACTAAGCTTGTGCTAAGTGATGACGAGCAACTTGTCTCCTCATCGTTGCTTCACTAAACCGTGCCATCATGCCATTCAAATTACTACTATGTTTCGAACCTACTATGCTGAACGCAAGACGAAAAATAATAATGGGAGTTGGCGATTGAGTGCATATTACTAAGTGCACTTGTTTTTCGACTCAACTGACCCAAAATTATACTATCCCGTGATCATCAGAATTTTAAAGCAGAAACTACACACTACCATCGCCCTTGGAGGCTTCTTCAAGGTCAGAACCACACCTGAAGGCTGAAGCCATGCATCAGAATGGTATTCTTCTCCTGAAGTAAGTTTACTTGTGATGCACCCCAGCTCCTCTACTGACCTAGCACCTAGGGCTTCTTTCCTTCCCTTCTTGTATATTCCTTGACCACCAAAGCACATATCATCTCTGCCTAGTATACTCTTTTCCGGTGCAGCTGAAATCATCTCTGCATAAGTACGTCAACTGCAGGCTGCAGCAGCTTTCTTCTGCACCGTTTCTACCTCCCAGCTTTTTTTCGTCCCAGCGCAGCAGCCTTTGCACCTCGTATCGGATTTGATGCTGTCCTTGTTCCTTGAGCATTGCGAGCTTTACAGCCTTGGCGATCGATGACAAAGTAGCGCAAGCACGCACAAGAGCAATTGTTCATGTGTCTCAACTGAGCGGGCACGACCTCGCGCCGCCGATCAGAGCCAAGAACTCTCGCCGGACGTGACCCGACGGAGGTTCAGCGCGCCGGGATGCAGGACGCCGGCGGCGGCACGGAAGACGGCGTCGACGATGTCTTCTTCTGCGTGGCCGCGACGTCAAGGGGCAACAGGAGCAACATCTCCTACTTCCACACCAACGCGGCCGGCGAGGACGCCCAGTCGGCGCTCGCGCTGGCCGCGCTCTGCCTCGACCACGCGCCGGAGCACCACCGGTGGCACCACCACACCGTCGCCGGGGCGAGGACGTTCGCGTTCCTCTCCGCCGGCGACGGGCGCACGTACTTCGCCGCCGCGGACCCGACGCCGGGCGCCGCAGAGGTGGTCCGGTTCCTGGAGCGCGTCCGCGACGCGTGCGACGCGGCTCCCAGGAAGCGCCTGCGCAACGAGGCCGTGGCCCCCGTTGCGCGGCAGTTCACGCAGCTGCTGCGGGCCGTGGCGACGGGGGCGAGCTCCGGCGCGGGGATCGCGGCGGCGCTTCCGGGAGACTCGCCGCGGGTGGGGTTGCCGCCGACTCCGCTGGCGCCGGTGTGCGCTGCGGCGGACGCCGGCGGCGAGAAGGACGAGGAGCACCAGCAACGTCGCGCCGTGCAACCGGGCCAGGAAAGCGCGCGGCCCTGGTGGCGCTCGTGGTGGCGCCACGCGGCGGTCGTGATTGGCGTGGACGTGGTGGTGTGCCTGGTGCTGCTCGCGGTGTGGATGGGTGTGTGCAAAGGCTTCAGATGCCTTACGCGATGAATCACTCCGACGCACGGACGCAGGCCCTGCCATGAAATTGTAATTACAACATGTTGTGCGTGATTTGCTTCGGAAGTTTCACATCTACAGTTTGTAAACTATCGGTTTAGAAACGAAGATTGTAGCATTCCTCGAGTCTTCAATCCATAGCTTGAGCTAGGCCACAGTCCTCCGTGTCTGTGGAATGCAGTTATGCAGAAAATGAAAACCCTACAAGATCACGCATGGCAAGCATCACATGACCTTTGATTAAATCCACTGCTTACACAACTTATGCTAATTCCAATGGAATAAATATTAATTTGTATGTCACATTGTTGACTTATCTTTGCGAGAAAAGAGAATGGGAACTTCATCCTCATGACACCCAATATGTACAGTTATAATAAATTGTGCAATAAAATTAGCTTAAAAAGCAAGTGTCGTTTACTACTTCCGGGCATATTATCAAGATTTCCATATGAGGAAGAAAAAAGTAGATTTTTCATTCATGATGATTCTCAGCATTTTTGGAAATCCTGACTGTATGCATTTTTTATGACTTAAATTACATCGAGACAATCATGTGTATGGAACTGCTCTCGGCCTCGTCGTCTCCAGGTTACGGTGTGCAATGATCTCCAGAAACAGAGAGCCACAGTTCCAAACAGTAACCGGAGATTGCCCTGTCCACTCCTTATACATTGGGATTTCAAAATTTCAACCCGACAATAGCATCAGGAATGCACTGAAACATCGATATGGAATTATGGATGAAGCCGGCCATGGTCGGCGTGTCTGTCGCCGTTGCTTGTCTCATCAGTTAAGCAGTGCAGAAGCAGGCAAGTGTGTCCTCGTGCCACTGAGTGTCTTTTCTTCTCTTTTCGTTTTCGTTTTTTTTTTTTTTGAAAACACCGAGAATCTTTTCAGAGCATTTGGTATTGCAGGCCGCTTTACCTAATCCTAGTCAGGCAGGACAGTGGTGTACCAGCACACAAGATGGCCCACCCAGTTTATGGCGTACGGTTTATAAACAGAGCAGGAGCTATTTAGATGTGCGAATGCAAATCTCGTGTATCTCAATGCACATTTTTCAACACTTTTTTTACTTGTACGGTGCAACACTTTTGCACTGTAAACAGCCCCTAACCCTGTGGAAGACTGGAACTCACAAAGAGATGCTCCGGAATATCAATGTTGCAGTGTGGTGGATTCGTAGTTTCAGAAATGCACAAGAAGCGATTGGGCCATCATGCTATAGCCTATTTACGGCCCAATTGTATTGGGCCAGCATTAATCGGACTTTTTACGGCCCATCGAGCCCAGTGCAGACAATCTTTTCCCAGGGAAGGAAACTGTGGTTGTGCTCAAAAAAAAAAGGGGGGGGAAGGAAACTGTGGTTGGAGGAGTTTGGGGAGCGGTGGTTGACGAATGGCGATCAATCGAGTTCCAACCCTCACACCCAACCAAGAAAGGTGGTAGAAAAATATCGCCGTCTTTCACACTAAACAAAACGGAAAAGAAACAACAAACAAACCCTTAGGGCCCTAATAGCCTACTCCTACGACCCCGACAGCAGATCGGAATCCACTTTGGCTGTACGAGCACCGGCGGCGGCAGCTCGTCTTTTCCCTGAAAAAGACAGAGGAAAAAAGAAAAGGAACGGAACGCACTCCTATCTTTTCCTTTCGCCGCTGGACTCGCACATCGTGATCGCCGTTGATGCTGAACTAAGCCTGCAATCAGTGCCGATTTCTGTCTCCACTCTCCACTTTTGCAGCGTCGTCGTTGTCAAATTACTATTACGTCGGGTTTTAGCATCTTCATTAGCCATTTACTTCACTAGCATGCGTAGCAGAGAACTTCAGAGCAGAGCGTGCCGTCTCTTGTCTCTGGTCTCTCTTCCCGGGTGAAAGTGAAGGCAAGCGAAGCAAATGGGCAGGCCGTTTCAGCCCCCCGGCCGCTTTCAGAGGAACGGGCACCGTCTTTTACCCTGGCGCCCGTGACATGCACTCATGACCCGGGCGCCTTCTCCTTCAATGCCAGCGGCTGCAGCGACGTCATGGACTCACCGTGCTCCTTCTTCGCCAGAAGGGAGGGTGGAGTCGTGGACAGCGACGGCCTCTCCTACTCCTGGCTCCTAACTGATGAAGGGAGCAGAGCACGGGCTGCAGCACAGTGCAGGCTGTGCCTGTGCAGCGAGGATTGGAAAGAAAAATGAGAGGTGTGCTGCTGACGCTTTTAACTACATGTTCCTCCTCCAGCCGAAGGCTGCCCCGGCCCGACCGGTGGAGCTGCTGATGAGTGCTTCCCGGCAGCTGGTGCTGGTCAAACAAGGCTCTCGATCGATCCTCACAGTTGGAGCCAGCTGCCACCGACTATTTTGAGGCCATGACGGCGACGCAGCAGTGCTTGGGACTTGTGTCCATATGCCTCCATTTGCCACGGTTTGCTTGAGCATCTCTAGCGAGTAACCAAACATTTCCTGCCATGCAGCCAAAGCAAAGCAATCTTTCAACAGTCATGATAGTTGATAGCCAGCCAGGATACATATGCTGTTGCCACTAATTAATCTCCATTAGACCATCTACATGTAGTACACCTTTCTGCTGCCATGCATCTACTATGTGTAAACCATTTTGTGAGTTGTGGGATCTTGACCAATGCCACCGATGGATGCACGGGGTGGTTGGCAATGCAAAGTTCCAAGAATATGTGACGAGCACCACCCACGTACTACGTGCTCATTTGGGTTTGGCCCGGCGGCCGGGAAGAAAAAGGGTGGTGGTTTGTTGATCTTTCGCGGTTGCCCATCCGGGACGCAAGCAGATGCTCCGAGCCGGCCGGGGCACTGTTGGTGACGGGCGCGCTCACGCGATGCCATTGCCACGGCGGCGGTGGGGATCGAGTCTCGCCGGATCCGGATCGGAGGATCTGAGCTGTCGTCGGCTGTCGCGTTCGATTCGATATGTTGTGCTGGCCTTGGCCTTCTTGCCTGCTTGCTTCGTTCCCGGACCTGCAGCTGACGGATCGAGATCAGGTTGGTTGGTTAGGCCGCAGGGGGATGGATCATGGATGGATGGGTCAGGGATCTCAGGGAAATCGTCTTGCATGGATCCAAGTGTTTGTCCTCATAGTCACCTTTCAGTCAGGCTATAGTTTGCGCCTGTCATCTACTACGGGGTACTACTCCTCAGTTGCAAACAAGCTGCTCTGACGCGCCACAGCGGCGGTCTTGACTGTATTGTCCTCGTCGCCGGCCAGCCACCGTCGGGCGTCGGCTGCGGGCGGGCGGCAGCGCGCGCCACGTCAGGCGATACCCGCAGATCTCGTTAGGAGTAGGTAACGAACCGGCGGCTAACTGTTGGCGCCGTACGGAGTGGTTCACTACGGGAGACGACGGCAATGCTGCTGCTGCAGGCAGGCACCACAGCAACCGGGAGGCCGGGAGAGGCGGCAGCCTCAGAATCTGCGAGGCCTGGCCCACGCCACATGCCTCGAGATCCGCACCCCCAAGCAATGATTTGACCGCTGCGGGGCCCGGTCCGCACTGGCGCCGTATCAGGAATTGCTGCGCAGCACCCACCCACCCACCACCACCCGCCGCCCGACCGATCAGCTTGCACTTTGCTCGCCTCTGCTCCAGCTCCAGCCAGGCCGTCTCCTGCACACATAACACAAATTAAGTGTACCATCAGGCTCTGCCCAAATTAAGGTCCTACTCAGAACGTGCAATTTTTTTTCTCTCCTTTCGGGACCAATAAATGTTTTAAGTACAGACATTCGAAGCATTGGAAAAGTGTTTTCCTTCATGTTACTAGAACCGACGTGCCGTATCACACACAGAATAGAGATTAGGGTGGTACCTATCTGGCTGGAGAAAAGGGCTTCCAAGAACATTTTCTCACGGCTAGTTTATATTACCTGACCCCGATGTCGTTTGCTCCTTCGGGAGGAATTGAATTTACCAACAAGGAGTCCAAGACCGGAACGAGCAGGCCAGCAGCAGGGTGTGCAGTGCAGTGCAGGTAAATTTCCTCTTGCGCCCGGCCGGTACGCTAGGGAGGATCCACTCAGCTCAGCTCAGCCACAGCACGCTAGTCACTAGCACAGCAAGTAGTGAGGGCACGCGGGCCGTACCTGGGCCGCACGTGCCGACGAGAGAGCCCGCCCGGGGCAGGCAGGGAGGCAGTCAGTGGACGGTGGCTTTTTGGGCACAAGTGGGGGGACCTCGATCGATGGCGGGGGGCGGGCCCGCTTAACAGCTGGTGTTTGGTGGAAAAATTTACATTTTCAACGTTTCGAACTCCTGTAGCACGTTTCGTTTGTTTGTGGTAAATATTATCTTATCATGGCCTAACTAGGCTCAAAAGATTCGTGTCGCGAAGTACATCAAAACTGTGTAATTAGTTATTTTTTTACCTATATTTAATACTTCGAACATATGTTTTTTGACGTATTTAATGTGATGTGATGGAGAGAGAGTGGAGAAAACGTTTTCACAGTTTGTTTAGTTTGCTAAAAATTCTAACGTTTTCTCCACTCTCTCTCCATCACATCACATTAAATACGCCAAAAGACATAAGTTCAGAGTATTAAATATAGGTAAAAAAATAACTAATTACACAGTTTTGATGTACTTCGCGACACGAATCTTTTGAGCCTAGTTAGGCCATGGTAGGATAATATTTACCACAAACAAACGAAAGTGCTACAGTGTGCTACAGGAGTTCCAAAAGTTGAAAAGACAAATTTTCCCACGAACTAAACAAGGTCCTAGTTAGTTCATGATTGGACAATATTTACCACAAACAAAACGTGCTACAGTGTGCTATAGGAGTTCGAAACGTTAAAAAGGCAAATTTTCAGCGAACTAAACAGGCCCCTGGTCTCGTTCCTCGCGGGGGGACACTCTGTCCAGTCACGTGGGACAGTCACGGGGGGTTGGGTTGGGTGTGCGTCGCGCCAATTATTTCCACAATTATTGCGCCCAAGCACCGCCTGGCCCACCCGCAGACGCTCATGCATCATGGAGATGCTACCAGGACGTAGTACGCATTTTTTTTCAATTTTTTTTTAAAAAACAGAACCGTCCCCGAGAAAAGAAAACCATACGAATGTCTGCTACAAGTACAGTAGAATATCGAGGAATTTGCTAATCATATGACGTACGTATAGGGCTTATTGCCTTATTCCGTTGTTCATTCGATTCCATCAGGCATGCCATCAGCTACCGGAAAACTCCTCGTATGTGAATTAGGCTCCGTTTGGTTCCCATAAGTCACCCGACTTATAAGTCTGTTGGATTTAAGTCAGTCATGTTTGGTTGCAGTGACTTATAAGTCAGTGGGCTCCACACAGGGTGCTTAGAGGGAAAAAGTGGAAATAAGTCGGTGGAGCTACTTATGGGACTTATAAGTCACACCACCTTAAGTCATGACTGTTTGGTTTCACAGGTGACTTATTTTGCACTTTAAATCACCCTACTTATGAGAACCAAACATGCCCTTATACTCCAGGACAGGACACGTTGGAGGATTGCGTGGACCAGATGTTGATGGGTTCTCTCTAGGGGCCGGCCGTCTATCCACTACTGCTGTATCGATCGGCCGCTTGCATGCAGCGATCGGGATTTGGATAAGTGGAAGCCCCACGAAATTTAGCCGCCAATGAAATGATGATATACAAATACAAGGATTCAGACCTTGAGAGTACAGAGGACAAATTCAGGAAATGATAAGAGGATTTTTCAGGCTCTTTTTTTAATTATACCTGAATAATGGTGTACGTATATGTTTCAAAGATGCTGCCTTCACCATATTCATGCAAGCCCATGCCATGCATGACGAAGAACACACACAACAGGTGAGCTGCAGCTAACTACAATTAGAAAAGTTAGTGAAAACGCGGCCATTTTCTTGATAAACAGAACTACAGAAAAGTAGGAACGTGGCAGGAACTTGATAAGCACTATAACAGCAGAATTATTCAACGCTCTACCAAATAGAAAATCGTGAGGATTCTCCCTTTGAGGCAAGATTTTCTTGGAGAGGAAAGACAAGCAGAGCCTTTTTCTCCCAACATCACTGCCACCGCCCAATATCGCCCTACCAGCTCAAGAGATCGAAACACGGAGAGTGGAATCCAAAATGATGCGCAGTATGGCACCAGTTGACGACCTTTTTCCATACTTCGTTGCCGCCGTTCTTTTTCCCTATTCACCGGGTGAAGAAGAAAAGGTGACATGACACGGGACAAGTTGGCAAGGCCAACTCAAGCCTCGTTTCCTATAATAGACTATCTCTACGTTGGCGAGCAGGAAGATGCTGCGAGTGCGAGGCAAAGATTGAGAAAGGAATGCAAAATGAAGTTCGACAAGAGTATTACACACAAAAAAACAGAGTTTAATTTCTGATTTGGATGCTACGAAACCATATATTAAAACACCAAAAGGGGGAACTAAACTATTATGTTTTCAGATTTATGTTCGTCAAAAAAATTTTGGCTAAGAACTTCAGATAATCTGATTTCGAAAGATCAAAACTAAGGTCCAAACTGAAGCGTCAAGGGGAACGACCGTGTGACAGCCTGACGGGCTTGCCCCCACAAAGTTACATAACTACAGTACATTCAACACATTGATTTAGGTTATAATTAGTGAGCGAGAGACTGTCCCCTATCATGCAAATATACCTTGGCACCCTTGTTCCTGGTCAGTCAACCAGTCAACAGACACAGCCAGACTGACTGGGGGAGTAAATCTAGGACACAGATACATACGTCAGACGATACTGGACCAGACTCTGATTCCTCCCTCCAACAGATTGTAAGAAAAGATTCCCCTTGCGATGAAGATCATGAAGTTGGTAGCCAAATGATCAGAGCCAGAATAGCCGTCGACCAAACTGGGATGAGCAATTGAGGATTGAGAAACAACAGCCGTAACAAAACAGTACTCAGAGTTTTCTTCTTCATAGGAATACTCCTATATATCATATATACTTTTACTTTCACACTAATAATTACTACAGTTCCGTGAGGGAATCCCAGCCTACATGAAATGGATTGGGACCGCATTTCAGGAGAAAATCACGGGACTGCCAGAACCTTGTCCAGTGAGATCAAGAATTCACTGAATTTTTGGATGAATCAGGAGCACAAATTGACACATAGCAATGTTACTTTGTCCAATATAGGAGCACCTGTAGCTCCTCACCCGCTATAAGACAGGCATAGTAGGGGGGGCGCCCCCCCCCCCCCCCCCCCACATTGATATTATCTTGTGAGAGCTTTGTCCAGATTAGACAAGGACACCCCATCCTACTTGATTTAGGATTTTTCTCTAATCGACTCCAACAGGACTATTTTTTTTTTGTGAAATTAACTCTTTGCCTCCCAATTAAGATCAGAATCCATTGAAGTATTCAAAACAATATGGAAAATACGGGTTTTATGGATAATCACCCATGGCTATATTTTTTCTGTGTTAGTAAAGCAATGAATATTCTTGTGCCATATACCTAACATAAATTCTTTTGGTATATTCCCCAACATTCATCAGGAGACGAAAGGGACAACTATAGTCGGCAGCAATGTGATGCATGGATAGGTACGTACACACAGGGCGTCAGAGATCGTATTTTTGCTGTCTTCTAGGAGATGACCAAGCGATGGACGAGGCTGTTGTTATCAGAGATGGCTTAAAACCCACGATATATCTAGAGTTAGGAGCTAGAAAGAGGCAAAAGCTTTGGCGCTGCGTCCCAATCGGGCCACGGAACTGAACAGAACAAATGATTTCCTTCCGACCACACCAACAGAGTAGGCATCTCCAGCCATCCATCTCCAGATCAAACCTGATGGCACATCATGCATTTCCTTCAGTTTGCCAGGCAATGCACATCACCAAATATCTTCACTCGTGGAGAATGCCTTTGTGTGTGCTTGATGATGTACTATGCAAAAGTCTCCGGCCACCACAGTTTGTTGCTTTAACTTGGAGTGGCTAGGCTCACGAGTCACAATAACATCAGATCATTGCTCTAGCATCTACTGTTCTTTTTAATAGTTTCACAATTCATGGGCCATTATATTTTCTTTAGGTTTAAGCAGCAGGTGGGAAACACGCGAATATGGGGGAGTTTAGGCTCTGTTTGTAGCCAGGACCGTCACATCGGATGTTGAATTGGGAACTAATTGGAAGTATTAAACATAAATTAATTATAAAATCAATTGCATAAATGAAGTCTAATTCACAAGACGAATCTATTAAAGTTAATCAGTCCGTGACCAATTGCATAAAAAAGAGCCATATTAATGGCGCATTATTTGGTTTTTTCACATGTTATAAAAAGATTACATGCAAATCAATTAGCAAAGATCCAATGATCAATCAAATCCAACTATAAAAAAATAGCACATGTTAAGATTCAGATAAGTTCAGAAAGACAAATCCAGCTCTAGCTCCATAACTCCCCGTTGGAATCATCCCCATCCTCCGTTCCGTTTCTGCCACTCTCCAGACAAGGACAGCCTAACACCACCCTGTAACTACTGTTCACTCTGATAGGGGTAGTAGGGCCTTGTTTAGTTCGCGGGAAAATTTGTCTTTTCAACGTTTTGAACTCCTGTAGCACACTGTAGCACTTTCGTTTGTTTGTGGTAAATATTATCCTACCATGGCCTAACTAGGCTCAAAAGATTCGTGTCGTGAAGTACATCAAAACTGTGTAATTAGTTATTTTTTTTACCTATATTTAATACTCCGAACTTATGTCTTTTGGCGTATTTAATGTGATGTGATGGAGAGAGTGGAGAAAACGTTAGAATTTTTAGCAAACTAAACAAGGCCTAGGGTCATTTTTAGCAACTATTGGCAGGGTGGGTTTGTCTCCCGGTGCGTGGTATTTTTATATGAGCGTGGCTTGGACCAAAAGGTCATGGCTGGTGCATTATAGCAAGCACTAGTATATATTGCTGTTTCTGTACCCTCCTGCCCTCCCTCTCCCTCTCTCTCTCTCCTCTCTACTCCTTTTCCTCTAACCTTTAGCTTTCCTCCCTCGTTCTCCCCTCTCCTCCTCCCCTCCCCTCCCCTCTCCTCTCCTCTTTCCTTCCTTTAACAAGAACTAGTCCTAGCCATTCAGATCCTAAGTTGCTGACCTTGCTGCTTCTCGCTGGAGATAAGATTTGTTGGTTCTAAGTTGGAAGAATCATGAGCCCACCGAGTGTGATGGGGCAGTTTGGAGACACAACCTACACCAAGGTTTTCGTTGGTGGACTCGCATGGGAAACCCAGAAGGAGACCATGAGGAAGTACTTCGAGCAGTTTGGGGAGATCCTGGAGGCTGTTGTCATCACAGACAAGAATACTGGCAGATCCAAAGGCTACGGATTTGTATGATCCTACACAGTTCATCACTTTTATATGCATTTAATTTCAGTAGACTTTGTAGACATTTCGGTCCCCTATCCATGTGTCTTTTTTTCTTTCTTTTCTAATGCAATATGGAGTTTGCTTAATTCCTGTTAATCATGCATCACAAAATTCACATTGTAGGTTACCTTCCGGGACCCGGATGCGGCGATGAGAGCTTGTGTTGATCCCGCGCCAGTGATTGATGGGAGGAGGGCTAACTGTAATCTGGCTTCCCTTGGGGTTCAAAGATCTAGGCCTCCAACGCCCCAGCATGGTTAGATACTTACCATTATTTCACCGGCTACACAGAGAAACATAGAAGAATAGTTAGCTAGCTTGCTTAATTGAAAGCCTTTTATGTCAAGTTGCTGAATAGGGCACACCAACTAAAAGTTCTTAAAAAAGAGAACTCATTAATTATCCTTACAGATGCACTATCTCTTATATGTTACTACAAACTTTATATGCACTTACATGCATGATCACAAACTAGCTATATGATTTTATGCGCTAAAGGTTACTTCATGCCATTATAATTAGAAAAGGCAAATAGCTTAAAGAGCAAGACAACAAAATTGCCTAACTATGATAACCCTCCAGCACTAAATGAGGGTATTGAGTTGGCATCCAGTAGAGAATAAAGTGCTTAAATGTCTAATAACTTAGTGCTACTTTATTGTCCTAAAACAGTAGGTTTTCCTTAAACAGTTCGAGTTCAATGCTTTCAGTTAGAAAAATTATATATATATATACTTAAAAAGGATATGCTGCTTTGGCATTACTCACAGGAAAAAGTAGAGCTGAAGGAACATCAATAGTACAAAGATGTTAGTTATCCTCGAGCTAAGTGCCTTGTTTCAGATAATGTAGTATACTATTCCTCAGTGTGGATTGTAAATCTTGCTGATGAAAACATAATCATATATAATAAGGGACAGAACAAGAATCTTTTACTTCTATTGTGTCGTCTTGCTCGCAACCGATAGACTGAAGAATGGTATCAACGTCAGAATAATTTTACCGTTGTTGCACCAAAACATGTCAATGGCTGATTTTTAATTAGTACATTTTCCTGATAACATCAGCAAGCAATGTGAATGAACTTGTTTTTTTGCTGATGATGTTGCTACAGGAGGGACTAGGACCTTTAGAGTGATGAAATCCTTCAGCCAGCAGGGAGGGATCCAAGGTGGACTGGGAGCAACTTTTCCATCGCATGCCACCTTCCCTCATTATGCCATTCCGCAAGGCCTTCCCTACCATGTCTATGGGTACCTCCTCCTCCTCACCCCCCCCCCCCCCCAAACCCACACACACATAGGACACATGTGGCCAGGAAAATTGAAAGTAATGACAGTTTGTTAAAAAAAAGGAAAGGGCGAATCACATGCATGCATGACGTGCATTGTGAAATGCCACCTTGGTCCTTGGTCAAGGGTGAATGGGCATGTAAGCTTTATCTTGCATGCCTCTACCCTTGGCCTCTCTCACACACAACCATAAAGTGGCCATGCGTGCTCTAGTGAGTAGTGACACACTGACACATGATAGCAGCCCAGTCACATGCTCTCTCCACACACTCGGAGAGAGAGCACACAGTGCCACACACACACACACACACACACTCCAGATAGAGGGAAATCAAGCAGTAGCCTCACATTAGAATGGGACAAACTTGCATTATTAATTTGTAAGAACAGAAGTAACATACCCTGTTATCCTTCACTCTGCAGGTACTCTCCCTATACTCCAGATTACGGTTATCCAACAGTAAGTACCTATTTACATTGTTCATAATCTCTATTTAGTTCATCAGCAGTCAAGTACAATTAAATGGCTATTTTTATTTATTTCACTTTTACTAATTTGTGGAGTTGCACACAAGCCACAGTAAGTGCACCAAAAGTATTTTGCATAAAAATATTATAGGATAAACCATGCACAGAAAATTAGTGTATGCATTTTCTGGATATAACAATTATATACACAAAGTACCACGCCAGGAAAATAAGTATATCATGCAAATTTACCAGTCCTTTTCTCTGAACTACCAAACATTTTGTCTTCTGCAACCTTTCAAACTAACTTGAGGATCCGTATTCAGCTTCTGTGTTTAATGTATGATTTCTTCATTCATGCTGGAAAGGTCCAGCACAACCTAAAGAAAATGTCAGTTAGCATGCCTCTTTTCTCAAAACATAACTGCAGTAGTGTGTATAGCCAATCAACGAAAATACGAAATGGCAATTTTTTCGCTCAAATGCTGTTATATTTTCAGTGTTAATAGTCATTGTGCCATAAAAAAAGGTTTCAGTAACTTTCGATCTACAAATATAACATGAAGATGCAAACAATACAGATATATCATCTGAAAATCATGTTTGTTAATGGAAAATCTAAATAAAACACTGCCATTTTTCTTTTACTGCCGACGAAGGTTTTGTTTACCCTTTTCTACTAGAGATATGTAAAAAAGACATATATTGGGGGCATTGCTACAGATTCCTGGTTAGTTTTGTTTTCAATGTAACATGTAATCTCGGATAGCATGAGCTAACTGCCTAGCTGCTCCTAGAAAAAGATTCACCTTCTGCCTACCTGTCCTGCATATGGACAATAATATGCATGGCCAACATCTTAACTATCTTTTCAAAATCATTTCCTTTCTTCAGGTTTGGGGCCTGAGAGGAAAGACATTGTCATGTAAAGAGGAGTCAAATACTTGTTTGTAGATAGCCACCAATTGCTTTCTAATCTTCCTCAGAACAATCATTCTGGATGGTGAAGGGCCCAATTTCTAATATTGCCATGTCCACTAGAAACATGTACCTCTATATGAAGCAATAAAGTGCTGAATACATAGTGGTTTCTGGCCCTAGCAACTTTCTATCCAGCCGCACATGACTGGGGCCCTAGTTTGTCCATCTCTTGTCAGCAGACCCATTGTCAAGCAAATAAACTATAACAAGCAGAGCCAGAATCCTGGTAGTACTGCAACAAAGCATATCTTAAAGTGGGAAATGGGTTTACACAGTGACTATTGTAGCGAGAATCAAACAATATTAAGCTTTATATAACATTGTATACTTACATATAGAAATAGTGGTAGACAACAGAATTTATGATCATGATCATAAAGACTTAATTTGTTTCCCTTGTCTGTTAAATAGAACTTCTACAATATATATGGAGCCCAGTACCCATTTTATGGAGGAGCAGCAGCTGGCATGGTGACTGGAACAAGTCCCTTTTATCCATATTTCCAGTTTGGGCAGTCAGGAAACACGACAACCAACTACACATCTGGACAAGGCTACAACTTGCAATACCCACAGATGTTCCAGTTCTCTACTGTATCCTCTACAGCTGCAGCTGTAACGGGCTTTGCTCAGCAGTTTGGAGGACCATTGTCACTAGCAGCGAGCCCTCAAGCCCAAGCAGGTATTTCTAGCTATTCTTGATATCCACTTCGAAACATTATAAGAAGACTCAAAAGTCAAACCCACCAGTGCATTTGTCATCCTAGCTTAATGTAGCACTTGATGCAAATTCCACATTGTTATGATAGTCTACCAGCATTGATTTGTCAATCTGTCAGATTACAGTACATGAAAGTAAACCAGTGTGCCAATAAAGTATGATAATTACTTTAGTATTATGCTTGCATTAGTTTGCTAAGAAACTCACTCACCATTCTCAATATTACTTGAATAATTTCTTTCTGTTCAGTTGTACTAATATCTTGACAGTGTGTGTCCCCATTAAACAGGCATGACTATGGCACTCACAGCTCCAACACTACCAACTCCAACTCAGGCTGCTCATCCTTACCGGCTGATTCCCTCACACTTTGCGGTGTCCGCTGCTCCAGAGCAACCCTTGGCCTAACCATGGTCTCCCTTCCCACTGTTGCTGTCTTGTTCTCGTTTCCAACATGTTGAGTCCATGCATTCATCTCTAACACCAAAAGGCACTATCGTAAATCCTGTTCATCAGTCGAAGTGCTCACCTCCGTATCCCACATAGTTATGTGGTGATTGGAAATTAGCTTTAGCCCCAGGATGGGCTCAAAGCTTCATGCCCCAAGGATGGGGTGTACTAACAGAAAAGCATAAACCCCAACCATTTTAACAACAGTCCAAGGAAGGACTTCATCCGGGAAAAATAGTTTCAGGCTTTCAGCCCTAGCAAGACAAGGCTAGACCCAGTCAAGCATGACCCAGGGAAGGTTAATTCATGATGATACTAGTCAAACTGGACAACAATGACAGCTAAACAACTGATTGAACTAGCACGCCACTCCCGGTATAATCAGTAGAATCCAAACTGTATCTAGCTTAGGCATGGTGCTTCTGGGTGAAGCATGAACCATTTAGTGTCTCTAATCTTTAGTCCTGGTGTTACCTAGAGCAAATGAATTTGACATATGACCAGCTACTATTTCTTGTGTAACCAACCGTCCACCTTTTCCATGCAAATGATTATATGCGCCAACTAACATTATGATCTTTCAGTTGATAGCTTGCATCTAGGTGGTCAAGGCTCTAAGGAGAGCCTGTGCCCCTAATCAGAGACAGGTTCAGAGTAGTGCTAATGTTTGTTTTTAGCACTTGGCACTACCTCCCGTCATTCCAAACACAGTATTGGGTATTCCAAAGAAGGCTTTGGAGTAGTCAAGCACTGCTGTGTGACTCATTAACACAATGGCCCATAGATAAATTTTTATTGTCTTGGGTCACCCACTCATGTAGATGTCACTTCTTGGTGTTACTACCATGGTTAGGTCCACGTCTCTCCCCCCCTCCCCCTCCCTTGCCATTCTCTGTCTCTTCGCAGCGCAGAGACCTTGCTGTTAATCTACTATTCTCAGGCATGGTGGTTGTAATAATAAAGTAGCACCACGCTACTTGTAGGACATGAAGAACTATTTGTTATTTCACCCTTCATATGTACTTAATACCATGTCTATTTCAATTCAGTAGTCGGTACAATTATTTCCAACCATTGTAGTACCATATAATGTTGTGTAAAATACCACTACGGTGCACATTTTTTTAGTCACCAGTCTTTCAATTGCATGTGTTCCGGTTGAATGTAAAATTACATCTGTGACCGTATGCCTTTAGAAGCATTACTTCGTATAATAGGTATGAACACTAGGAGGGCTAAGAACCATGAGATGACCACCACACGGCCCACCCAGTAGTGTGTTACTGTGTTAGTATGCTGTCCTGATGTCTCAGTGAGACATGGGACCCACCTATGTCACTGAGTGGCAAACAAGAAACTGGGGGGAAACAAGTTTACCAGACCTCTTGTAGTTATATCTTCTATGTGCATAATTGCAGATGAAGATAACATGAAGCTTATGATATCTAAATTCAAAGCAAACCATGATAATTTAGACCTTCACTTGTTGGGCATCTTAATACTGAAATATGGCATCATCAGTGTGGTACTATAAAAAAAATGGTACCCTCGTTTCTTTTTGGAAGGGACAGTGATCAGCAGCTTCAATACAAGATTAAGCATAAATCATAAGCAATACATCATTTGACCATTAATCATGTAAAGGCATTGGTAAGTTAAAATAAGTGGAAAAAATTACCTAGTCATCTTGAAGTTGAAAACATGTTAGTATTGGATGGAGCAATGACTGACATGCAAAACATTTCATCCAAGGTGTTACATACTTGCACTGAGCATATGGAATATCCAGTTAAGAATATTGAAAAAACAGAGCTATGCAGCTTTCATGAACATGGGCTCAGGGATTTAGATGATGGAACGAGCCGTCATAGGCAAACAGTTCAGACCTGTTGCATTGGTAGCTTACATATAGTCTCACCTACACGACAACCTAAGCTTCAAACATTTTTGTGTTCACATCCCTCATAGGAAAGAAGCATGTCCAGTGCAAATGGATAGCCCATTAAACGACAATGGCCCACATACCACGAACTAGAAGTATGCAAAAGCTCATACGGCGAACACTAACACAGTAACATAAGTCATCTATGACATATCTTCATGGTAGAGATGAAGTCCCAGACCAAGACGTGCACAAGCACGACGAAAAGCCATAGCTTCTGCCTTCTGCACGGGATCTCCATAGCCTGTATCATCAACAGAAGCAGTTCCGCTGGCCTCTCTGTAGATCTGATTGAAAAAGAGAGAGAAGGCGACATTGTCAAGATATTCTTTATGTTAGTTCTAGCCATATATTATATATTAATTAAACAAAACTAATTGAGGATACAACAGCATAACACAGAGAAACCGTTGTCATCAAAAAATTAACAGTTCAACATTGTCAGAAAATGACAAAACACTGAGATGAATTGACATTAATGATGGAATACTGAGGATCCTCATGTTGTCATACAAAAGTATAAAATCTTACATATTTATTTATGTTTCCCCAGCATCTTCACTCTATTTGCTTATATGTTTTAATCATGTGCTAGAATATGTTCCAAAAAAATTTTATGTGCTAGAATTAGAAGACTGTATAATCCAAAATGGATCCTTTTTCTTCAAATAATGTGGGAACCTCCCTTTGCATCTCAGTGCTAATAAAAACAGAACAAACCTTGGTATAGACAAACAGACATGGCCAATTTGCAAAAGTGCCATAATAATTGGCAAGCAACAAAATAGCCATTTTGTTCAAAAACCAAAAATCTGCAAACAGAGATGAAACTAAATGGATCCAATAACAAAAACATAGCTATGCAACACAAAACTTGCATAATCAGGCCTTCATGAATTATGATCCATGAATCATCAGAACAAATTAAGTGTCAACAGAAGAGGATCGGTAGACATACAGAAAAGAAAGGCTCAAAATAACAGCTGGGAACTAGCAAATCTAAGACAACTGGTGAACATTAATATTAAATAATCATGGTTAACCAGTAGATTTTCAAATAAGAATGGAAGCAGATTTATCCATAGATCGCAAATATCCAAATGTAAGCCACAAGTCCAGCCAATTTCTCAGGTTTCAGAATAACCTTTAGTTATAGAGATCGGTCATGTATATATATAGAAACATTTTCTGGAAGAGGGGGTACCTCCGCATCAATCCCATGAAGAGTCACGCGGTAGACAACAGATACAGATTTCCCATCAGATGAATAAACAATGCTGCGGACCTCACCAGACCACTCTGCAATGGATTGAAAAAGGGTTTAAGTAGTAAAGGAAATGTAACTCCTCAACAGTTCAACCTCTGCGATTAAGCCATCAACAAGAGGGCAAACAAATATCTGATTTAACAATGATCTGAATCTTACCTGGAGCATGTATGTTGAGAATTTTGTTCACAATGTGCCTGCAAGAAGTATCAGAAGTGAGATCCTAGGCTACCATGTCACCTTGTATATAAAAAAGAAAAGAAAAGGAAAAAGGGAAATGGGTCAGGATAATGCATATATATTGAGATCCTAGGTTCTTGGATTGCGAAGAAGGGCCTTCATGTTGTCAAGGCTCAAGAGCTAAAAGGGCCAAATATGTGAAATTGCCCTAAGAGTTCTGATTAGAGATTCAGTCTAGTTCTGATTAGAGATTCAGTCTATTCTATGGTTATTACAAATGCTCAGATCATGACAGTTCACCTAGAATTGTTCTGCAGGAGCAACCTCTTCAGTTTAGGAAGGTCATATATTAAGTTATTCTATAGAAAAGTGTGGTAACTTCCGTCCAAGCTTATGATTCATCAGCCATCAAGTTGATATATCCTCTGTTAGAGGATCGCCAATTGCAACTTTGAGATCAGTACTGAAGGAAAACAATCAAGTAGGTCTTACTAGATGTAATCTGACTTCAGAGAACTACTCATTTATAGCACGTTTATTTTAGAGTGGACTTTTCTGGAAAATAAAAATGATTCGAAGAACCTACCCATCAACTCATTTGTTGTTAAGAGAAAAGGAAATTTCGCGATTTCAATTAGCGAAACCAGGACACAGGCACTCAGTAAACCAATCGATCGGAGCATTGCCCGATAGAAGCAAAGGTTCGATGTGTGATCGCTAACGATCGAGCGGGTGGGCTTACCATGGGATGTACTTGATGGCGAAGCCGTTTTCCTCGACGCGGGTCTTCACGAGGGAGTCGGGAACCCTCTTCCCGAGCTCCTTGAGGACCTCGGCGAGCGGCTTGCTGATGCCCTCGGTGGGGGCGGCAACCTCACCGCCGGCGAAGTCGTTCTCCTCCTCCGACGGGAGCTCCGGTTCCTGCGGCCGCCGGGACGCGCGGGCCTTCGCGGCGAAGGGGCGCGCGAGACGAGGGGTGGGCGCGCGGCGGAGGAGGTGGCGGGCTAGGGCACCGGGAGCCATGGCGGGGCGGGGGACGAGGGAACCTCGGGGAAAGCGTGGGGAGGGGTTTGGTTGGGTTTTGCGAACGGAAGGAGGCGAGGTATTGAGGAGGCGCGTTCGCATATATCGACAACTAATAATATGGTCCAGCATTTGAAATTAAAATTGGTATTCGACTTTTTATGAAGCAAAAGGTTTAAATTGAAATAAATTATTTTTTCATAAAAAGCGAGATATTCAAATCATGAACCAGTTGGAAAGCTCATAACCGGCTCATCTCCCCTAGACAGCTAAACTTTAAAATCTGAATATAGCTGCTAAAATTTAGGATATTTTTTTCGTTTCAACTTGTAAGTTGTCTTATATTTTTAAATACGTCTAGATACACACACTATATTGTAATATTTTAAATTTTTAGATTCGGCAGATTGTTCAAATGGTAGGTTATGTTTAAAAATCTTCAAACAGGCTTAGATTCGATAGTAGACTCTAGATTTGACACCCAATTCGATAGCCTCTCTAGATTTGACACTCAATTCGTGACCTCTTCAAAAATTGACACCCAGGACACGAATTTCTTCAAAATGAGGGACTCTCCTCTATTTCTCTCCTCAACCCCTGGTGAAATGACGCTAGTGCCCTCTTCTTCTTCCTCCTCCTCCTTCGGTTCTCCACCCAGCCGAGGACGGAGACTGCACGACACATTCGTTTGAGGGGGATGCGGTGGTCCTGAAGGACGGAGGTGGATCTCTAATCTCTTGTGCTAGCTGCTCGCCATGTGCTGCCGGCCGCACAAGATAGCAGTACAGCGACTCACAGGATCCTGCTGTTTCGATGGGAGCTCCGGTCAGGATGCTCGCGCGGAGCGAACCCTCTGGCTGCACCGCCTGAACCGCCAGCACGGGCCTGTCTGTGCTAGGGATGGCGTCGGGATTGTGCGACCTGTTACCGGCGTCGGTGCGGCCTTGACCGGCTCCACACAGCCCTCTCAATCCTCGCTCTCCGCCCATCACGGTTGGTCACCGGCCGAAGCAGCACCGGCGGAGCCAGCGCAACCTCGATTGTCCACCCTTCCGCGTGCCCTCGGCCCGTCTGCGCCCTCGACATGGTCGTCTCTGCTGCTGGCCCGGTGATTCATGTCTGGACGGAGCTCGCCGGGGCAGAGAACCGAAGGAGGAGGAGGAAGAAGAGGGCACTAACGTCATTTCACCAGAGTTTGAAGAGAGAAATAGAGGAGAGTCCCTGAAGAAATTCATGTCCCGAGTGTCAATTTTTAAAAAAGTCACGAATTAAATGTCAAATCTAGAGAGGCTATCGAATTAGATGTCAAATTTCCCGTCATTGTGCCGCCTTGTGCCCGTGTGCAATGGTTTCGCACTTTCGCTGGGGCATGGTCTTCCAAACATTGGGCTACTGCGTTGTGTGATTGCGTCGGTCAGTCGGTGCGTGACGCCTCGTCGCCTCCACCCCCGCGTCCCCCGACGCCGCCGCACTCTCGCTCCCTTCCCCCGACGCCGCCGCACACGCCTCGCCTCCCTTCCCGCGCCGCCGCATCGACGCCTCCACCTCCGCTTGTCCCATCCTGCTTCATGGCCGCCGGACCGACGAGTTCCCCATAAATCCGGCGGCCAAGCGCTCCAAGATCCAGCGGCGCAAGGCCGCTACCCACGCACCTCGTCAAGGTAACCACCGATTCTCTACTGATTTCTCCAAGCGACCTGAGCAATAATTGAGCGCCTCGTGATCAGAGACCTAATAATAAGTAGTCTGTGCATTGCAAATCGCATTTCTAATCCCCACTGCAATGATACAATCCTGATCACACTAAAAAAATAACAAGTTATTTATGGGAACAATTAGAATTTGCTTGGGATGCCGTCTATGTCAATAGCCCATCTCCAGGAACTAAATTTGCCAAGAACCCATATTTAATTTGATTGGCATTTTTCTAATAGCCTACTGGGTAGTTCACTACTGTGCTAAGCTGATTTGATTTGTGCAGTCAGTAGTCAGGAGCCAGCGTTGTAAGCTACTGGTGTATTTGGTGTATCATCCTCTTGTAACTCAGTCAAGTTCCTGTGTGTGTTAGCTCCAAGATCCACTCCTATTAATTCAGTTGTACCTGTTTACCTTATTCTGATTTGTTTAAAAAAGAAATGGAAAATGTAGTTATATAGACTCTGGCAACTACGTGTCTTCATGGGTTTTCCATGTGACCTTAAATTAATAGCCTTTTTTATGGGTTTTCCATGTGACCTTAAAAAAGAGCCCTTTTGTAGTATATAGCTGCATCCGTGGTCTTTTTTAATCTTTACGGCATCAATCATCATATTCTTGCCAGTCAAAGCAGTGCACTACATAGCATTATTCTTGAGGGCTTACACAAGGAATTATCGTTCCTTTCTCCTTCTCCTTAATTCTTTCAGTTATTAAGTAAATTTGGCTTTGAATTATGAATTGTGTGTTATTTGGCCTGTGTTGTTTGACCTGATCATTAAACCATGGCCTCTGTCAGTCCACTGATTTTTTTTTTCAAGTTTGGTTGCTATGCTGTTTTGTTGCATTTGTCAGTTTGGTTAGGTAACCCTGCTTAATATCACCCTTACTCCAGCATTTGAGAAGTTAGTCTGTTCTGCATTAACATGATGGCCTCGCCTGCAATGATTGACAACTAAGTACCCAGCTGATTGCCTTCTGTAGATCAAGCATTAATTCCTGAAGATACTACGTATACTATGCTCAAGTTGATGTAATAATTTCGCTGAATTAATAGTACTGCCCAAGTGCCCATCACCTTACAGCATTGAGCTGCCATTGGTCAAATTTAAAATGATTAGAGTTGGAATCAACTGGGAGCTGTCTACTTATTGTTGTTTTATTTTCATGGTAACACCCATTGGTCATTGTTTTATTTTCATTCTTGTTCATTCCTTGAACTGTTTCTTGTTCTGCTTCAGGAATTGAACTATATCCTCTTCCACTGCAGGTACCTCTTGATAGGAGACTGCACAAAGTGAAAAACAAATATGATGATAACACTTTGCTTTCGGAGCACATCATCAAGGCGTTAGGAGGATTCAGGAACAACTTCAGGAAGGGCTAATGGTGTGTTGAACAACATCTCCATCCTCCGTCCCTGTCACCTAACGGCAAGGTAAGGAGAGGCATTCAAATGCAAGCATTAATGCTAGCAGGACATGGTTTTGGTATAGATTCATAAGCACGTAAGCAGGTCATGGTAGGGCGGAGCTAGAACTAAGGCCACTAGGGCCACAGCCCTAGGCGTGGGTCGAAAAACCTTTTATACCTATTCCATGATGGTGCAGCAAACAGGGGTTCCTATATGGCTACCGGAAGGTGGATAAGGTTTGAAACTTCTAGCCCACCCAAAATTGCTAGTTTCCGGCCATCTCAACTCATGACTATTAAATAAAAAATGTTGCAACATTTTTTGAAAATGTTACAACATTCAGAAATGTTGTCAACATTTTTTCGTCAATATTTTTCGTCAACAGTTTTGGGACCAACATTTTTTTGAGCCCATCTTATCCGGCGGCGGCGCAACGCACCAGCGCGTGCACGAGCTCGCGGCGGGGGGCTGCGGTAGCGCACGACCAGCGAGCCCCTGCGGGGTGCCGCGGCGGCGCAAGCCCGGCAGGGCCACCCGGCGGCACCCGTGCCCGCGCCCGAGAGGCCACGGCGGGCCGGCGGTGGCGCACGGGGAAGGCCGGCAAGGGCACTGGGAGGCCGGCCACGACGGGCGGCGGCGCCGGGAGCCAGCCATGGCGACGGCGGCGGGTGGCGGCGGTAGCTCACGGGAGGAAGAAGGCGGCGGCAGGAAGGAGGTGGAAGGAAGGGGGTGGTGTAAGGATTTTATTTTGTTGGGCTGTTATTTGGGTTTCTGGTTGGTTATACTTTCATCCGGCCTGCTTGCGCCGAGCGGCCTGCACGCCCAGAATGAGCGAGTCTCTCCTCGCTCTCCCTCCCCTCCCTGCGCCGCATCTCCTTGAGACGTCCGTCGACTGTCGCTGGCTCGCTCGCTCCCCTCGGCGGCTCGGCAAACCCTAACAGCGCGGCGGCGCCGGCGCCGGCGGTGAGCGTCGGCCATCCTATTCCTCCTCTTCCAGCTTCCCCTCGCCTCCCACTTCCCTTGCCGGCTCCTCTGCATCATTGGCTGGCTCCCCAATCGGCCAATCCGGCCCTCCAGTCTGGAGGGGCGGAAGCCGTAGGCCGGCAGCCTGGCGCGACAGGAGACGGCGGCACTCCGTCGTCAAGCAGGTGAGTTTTGAATGCCCAATCCGGCAATCCATTCCCCATAAGCCATATTCTCTGCTTAAATTGAACAAAATGATTCATGAGATTATCTGAGCCCAATTTTGTAGATTGTAGACTAGCATTACTCAATGAATAAGAGGATTAAGACATTGATATCTGTTTTTTCCCTCCTACTCCTACGTCTGTAATTCTACCAAGACCAAGGCAAGCATCTGTTGAAATTTTGTACCATTTTCTTCTTATGCATTTGATATTATTGTAATATAATTTATATTTAATAAACTCAAAAGATATTAGAATTATTGAATTATCCTCTTATTCAGAACAAAAATGAGTCATTGTCAATTTCAGGGGCATTCAGGTCATTTTAACACTCACGACAGACATTCAGTGCCAGATAAGAGTTGGCATGGAGTAGATAGATCCATCTGAACTTGTAGCTGATATCTTCTGTTGGTATGAACCCTAACTTGTTTGGTCGGATTTTTCCTAAGAATCAAATTGTTGAGGGAATTTTAACTGATGTGAGCAATCAAATCCAAGTCTTCTCTGCAGTTGGTGGCAGATTTCTTTATCAGCTATCTCCGAAGCACCAAAAAGGTTCGAGTGATACCTAGGCAAGTCCGGTCTGCACATCATTGGAGAAAGGGGTTGATACAGAGATGCGTTTCTTTAAAGAAGATATGGTTGGATCCGCGTTTATGACTTTTGGTATTACTTTGTTTGTGGGTTTCTTCTATGCTGCTGTTCTGTCCAAGCTGCTTCCACCATATGAAAATAAGCTTCTAGCCGCCATCCAAAATGATTGGTAAGGAATGCCAAGGCAGTGCCTGATTATTGCTTACTACTCTTTTGTGAAGTGACTTCTGAGCATGGAGAGTTTACTCAGTTGATAATTATTTAATAATTAATAGTACCACACTACCAAGTAGCTAGGTGCATTGAATTAGCTAATTCTGTTATTTTTATTTGAATGAGTGAGGTTCAATGTAACATCATACTTGATTAACTGATACACAAGTTCTCTAACTAGTTTACTGCATAATTCACAGGTATTACTGCCTACTTGTGCCGCTGACACTTCCTGTCATAATTGTGGCTGTCTATCTGCATTGGCTTAGCATGAAGATGTTCAAACATGCATGAAGCAAAAAAATTGTGGAATTTATGGAACAATTATGCAGCTTTGTTCCAATTTCTGAAATTCTGGATCACGATGAGGATCATGGTAATTTAGCTCAAAGTGTCATGTCAACCGTACTTTATACAGTCCCTAGTTTGTGTCTGTCATATCCAATTATAGCTTGATTATGGTTCAGTCAGAAATACTCATCAATTCTTTTTTTACGAGACAAGTGCTAATAGTATATATCGCTAAATATGCTTTGTCATCTTATAATATTTGAGGAGCTTGGTACTTATTTCCAGTCTGTTGAGGATAAGTGGTGCCCTTGCAATACAGACTTCAGATTCATGCTTCTCATTTAGTTTGTTCTGCCACTGTGTGGAGGTTGTGGAAACTGACAAGTGCCTTTTTCTTTCAGATTTGAAGATGCTCCAGAGAATCGTGCTGCTGCTGCTGCTGCTTTGAAACGGGATGTTTTTATGCTCCAATGCCAAGCTGTAGATACCAAAATCAGTACAAGGAGCAATTATCTTGGTGGGGTGTGTATAAGGAAGTTCTGAATTGCTGGTCTGCTACACTGCAGTTGAAAATAGTGCCAGATAAGAGTTGGCTGTGTTTTTCAGTCGAATGCCTGTCGTGAGTGTTAAAATGACCTGAATGCCCCTGAAATTGATAATGACTCATTTTTGTTCTGAATAAGAGGATAATTCAATAATTCTAATATCTTTTCAACAATAATATCAAATGCATAAGAAGAAAATGGTACAGAATTTCAACAGATGCTTGCCTTGGTCTTGGTAGAATTACAGACGTAGGAGCAGGAGGAAAAAACAGATATCAACGTCTAATCGATTAGACGCGTCTGTATAGCGGTGAAATTGCAAAAAGCCCCATGCGCCTCCCAACCGACGGCCTCGGCGTCGCCTCACGAGTCGACGCAGGCGTCCCGTTCCCCGATGCGGAGCAGACGCGTGACGCCGGGCTGTAGAGCGTCGTCGGTTCCAAGCGGCGGTGGCCTGGATCCCGCGCGCCTGCGGATGGATCCCGCGCTTCCCTCCCGCCAAAAGGCCACCGCGCGCGCATTTGCTTCCCCCAATCTCGCACTCTCTTCGCCTGATTTCGCTTCTATGAAGAAGGGATGCACAACTTCGACGACGGGTGCGGCGGCGGCGGCGGGCTGTACCCTAGGTCGCGGCGTCAACTCGGCGGCGGGTGCGGCAGCGGCGGCCCTAGGCTTCTAGGCGGCGGGAAGAACAAACCGGAGTGCATCCTCTCGATTGGATCTCGAGTTGATAGCTTTGGTCTAGCGGGGACTTGATTCAATTGGTGTCTCACGTCAGGAATTCGCTCAGGTCCGATCGGTGCCTCATGTGTGATTTCTCGGCTTGGGAAGTTCAAAGAAGCATGAGACTGTCTCCAGTAGTTACCCGGTCTGCATCTGCAAAATCCAGCGATATGCAGCACGGGAGAGGGGAAATCCCACGCGCAAAAACAAGCCGCTTCCAGCAGCACCGCACAACCTTCGCGCATCCGCAGGGGCAGTTGCCTCCCGCCAGGAGGGAGAAGGCCGCGGGCGTCGCCGGCCACCAACTCGTCGTCGCCGGCCCTGCTCCTTGCTCCTTGTTCCTCCGCCGGCGGGCCCGGAGGAGCTCCCCTGCCTCCAGATTGAGGCCGGCGCCTGCTCGAGGCAGAGAGGAGAGGGAGAGCGGAGAGGAGGAAGAGGGGGAGCGTGGCGGAGAGGGAGCGGCAGCGGCAGCGCAAAGGGGAGGCGGGGCAGGGAGAGGCAGAGGAGGAGGAGGAGCGCGCAGGAGAAGGCCGCCGCGGAGAGGATGCGCAGGCGGAGGTGCTTGGCCGCGGCCGCGGGCGCGGGGACCGCGGGCGCGGGGACCTTGCGCCTCCGCGGCGGGGTGAAGGGCGACGGTGACGGTCGCGTGGGGGTGGACGAGGAGGAAGAAGGCCCGCGGCTCCGGATCCTCCGCTCCCGCCTGCGCCCGCGGCTCCGGATCCTCCGCTCCCGCCCGCGGCTCCGGATCCTCCGCCTCCGCCTTCGCGCGCGTCGGATCTGGGCCCTGCTCGCCCAGCCCCTGCTCCGCCACCACCTCCTCCGCCTCCTCGACGGCAGCTGCTCACCGCCCGGACCCTGCTCCGCGCCACGGCTCCCCGCCCGGATCTGCGTCGCGGCTGCCGCGCGTGCCCTGGAGACGCAGCGTGCGCCGCCGCGGCCTCCTGCTCGAGGCGGAGGAGAGCGAGCTGAGAGGGAGCTGGAGAGGGAAGGTGAGGCGGAGGAGAGTGAGCTGACCTGAGAGGGAGAGGGCGGGCGGGGTGGAGGTGGCGGTTGGGATGGGGGGATGCGGAAAAGGAGGGCGAATCCCCCGGGGATGCACGCACCCGGAGGGGTCGCTGCATTTTGCAGCAACCGTTGCAGCGACCGCTGGAGTGGCTACAGTGCGCATTCCTTCCCCATTTTGCAGCATCGTCGGGTTTTGCAGCATCTGCTGGAGACGGTCTGAGGACTTCTGAATACATGTGAGTTCCGCTGCATACTTCTGAATACATGTGAGTTCCGTTGCATACTGAAAATTTATAGTGAGACCATCATAGCATGTTGTTTACTGAAAATATTTAGTGTTGCCATCAGAGCATGTTGTTTACTGATCCTATATTCTGAATACATGTGAGCTTTGTTTGCAAGGTAACATTTTTTTTGAATGAATGTTGTCCAATTCTTTCTAAGGTAGCCGATCCTATCTTCTGATTTTTTTTACCAGGTTGTACTTGAGATTATTTGATCAAGCTATGAGGACTTCAATCTTACTGTTCTGCTATGAGGACTTCCATCTGGTGTGTGAACCTGAGCTGCATATGAGGGTTTCAATTTGCTTCAATTCGTCATTTACCTTATCTGAAATGTTATCTAGGACATGCTCTGTTTAGCATCATAGCTAGTTGAATTGTATGAAATACATGCAATTTCTATTGCCACCAAGAGCTGAACTCATTTTTAAATTCATCAAGTGTTGATATCAAAACTGAATAGAGTCAATTTGTTCCGAAGACATGCATTTTCTGAATGTAAACAGGTCCATCAAGGTCCTGAAGGTTCAACATTTTGTGGCTACTATTTTGATTCATCAAGCTCCTGAAACAACATACTGTGAATCAGCTGAGTGCACTCCGGTTGAATTATTTGATCTAGCCATCTCGTGTGTGAACATGTAGCTGTCATTTTTCTTATCTGAACTTTCATGCTACCTGTGTTGAATCTGTGGTGCACTAGTATTGCACTCGTGTCATTTTTCTTATCTGAATCTGTGTTGAATCTGATTATTTGCCCTAGTGCATACATGTCCATGTGCGTTAGTTTCTGAATGTTTGAAGTCAAGGTGTTGTGCGGGTCAGTTTTTGAATGTGAATGTGAATGTGGAAATCAGTTTTGTAAATGCGAATGGTCATCTTTTTTATTCTATAAAATGGTGGTGTGATGTGCGCGCCTAAAAATTATTATAATCACAAATGTTGTCGTTTATGCTTGATATTGTTCAATCAAATAGCCACACAATGGTATACACACATGCATTTGTAGTTGATCTTTAGCTACATGCAAAGCATTAAACAGTTTACAGACAACCTCGCTGTCTATGGGTTGTATGGGTTGTCTGTACACCCGTCTGTATGCGCAATTCGAGATTCTGCAGAGGACTTGTCGTCTAAGGGCTGTACATGCCCTAATGCTAGTCTACAATCTACAAAATTGGGCTTAGATAATCTCACGAATCAGTTTGTTCAGTTTAAGCAGAGAATATGGCTTATGGGGAATGGATTGCCGGATTGGGCATTCAAAACTCACCTGCTTGACTGCGGAGTGTCGCCGTCTCCTGTCGCACACTCGCGCCAGGCTGCCGGCCTCCGGCTTCCGCCCCTCCAGACTGGAGGGCCGGATTGGCCGATTGGGGAGCCAGCCAATGATGCAGAGGAGCAGGCGGGGCGAGGGGGGAGCTGGAAGATGAGGAATAGGATGGTCGGCGCCGCCGCGCTATTAGGGTTTGCCGAGTCGCCGATGGGAGCGAGCCAGCGACAATCGACAGACATCTCGTGGAGATGCAGCACGGGGAGGGGAGGGAGGGCGAGGAGAGACTCACTAATTTGGGTGTGCAGGCCGGATGAAAGTATAACCAACCAGAAACCCAAATAGCAGCCCAACAAAATCAAATCCTTGCACCACCCCTTCTTTCCACCTCCTTCCTGCCGCCGCCTTCTTCCTCTTGTGAGCCACCGCCACCACCCGTCGCCGTCGCCATGGCTGGCTCCCCGCGCCGCCGCTCGTCGTGGCCGGCCTCCCAGCGCCCTTGTCGGCCTTTCCCGCGCGCCACTGCCGGCCCACCGTGGCTTCTCGGGCTCGGGCACGGGTGCCGCCAGGCTTGCACCGCCACGGCACCCCCGCGGGGGCTCACCGGTCGTGCGCTGTCGTGGCCCCCCGCCGCGAGCTCGCGCGCGTGCCGGTGCGTTGCGCCGCCGTCGGAGAAGATGGGCTCAAAAAAATGTTGGTCCCAAAAATGTTTACGAAAAATATTGACAAAAAAATGTTGCAATATTTTTTATTTAATAGTCATGAAGTGAGATAGCTGGAAACTAGCAATTTTAGGTGGGCTAGAAGTTTCAAACCTTATCCACTCCTATTTGCTGGACCATCATGGAATAGGTATAAAAGGTTTTTCGACCCACGCCTAGGATTAATGCTAGCATTTGAATGCCTCTCCTTACCTTGTGTGGGTGATGCACGCCGACTCACACCAGCTGTGGGTTTCTGGACAGAGGGCGGCTGGAGGTCGGACTGGTGTGGCCTTACAGCGGCTGCAGATAGCAGCGGGAGGGCGGACAATCACAGATCTTGTCGTCGACGGCAGAGAGGCACGAGAGGTAGAGGATGTCAGGGAGGCGGCCACCACAGAGCGGGCATGTGAGGAGACGGAGGGCAGTCAAGTGGAGGCATTGAGAGAGGCGTAGGGTCGGGGTGGAAAGTAGAAACTCGAGAAGAGAGGGCTTCAACATATTGAAACACTATTGTCACGATAATATTGCAATTTGCAAGCCGCGTAGTTGGAAAAATAACTATGAGATCCACGCAAAATAGTCACCCTGTCATGAGACCCTGACCTGGTACGTCGAGACATTATCACTAGACTTAATTAGATGAACACAATTAGAAAACTTTATAAAATAGCCCACAAAATACTGTGTGTGGCATGACTAATCACCAACCATAAAAACATATCAGTTGGTCAATTAATTGATTGATACCAAACAGAAAATCACTTCAACAACATTTTTTTTAGACTCAAATGTAGTGTGCAGTGCCACTTGTTGAACCCTAGTCGACATTAGGAAATGTGGACCAACTCAGCAAATCGACTTTGAAGTTTCGTTTCATGAAAACATAGAGTAGGATAATGGGAATAACAACTATGAGCAAAGAAGTTCAAAGAGGGTATTCATATTGAACCATATGTCATGGCAACATTGCAAGCCGCATAGTTTTAAAAAAAGGAGCATATAATATGGACTTAATTCACAGCGTCACTTTTGATATGCATCCAAACTAAAAATAATGAGAATTGAAACCACCAAGTCTGCTAGGAATCCAGGACACAAGCTTCAGCTCTTGCAATTGCAATCCCACAATTCACTAGTTAGTGAGGTCTATGATGGCATTGACAATGTCACCATTTGCTGCCTTCAGCGCCTTCACTACTCTAGATCTCGACACGGAAGTTTGTGTCATCACAAGCTCAATGTCATCTAGCTCGAGTCCAGACTCATCACCCTCCTCGTCATCCTGAGATACCGCAGATGGCTCAGCCTTCGAGATGATGATGCTTGGATCTGATGCCTCGAACCTCTCGGCAGCGTACGGTCTCACTTCCATAGCCTTTGCCTCCCGAAGATCGCGTAGGTGTCAGAATTGGGGCTCTTGAAGACATCTGGCTTGGTGATCAAGATGAGAATCTGAAAATTTATGGAAAGTTAATCAACTAGTCTTACCAAGGCATGATACGCTAAAATAAATAATGAACAGTAGTGATTCAATGCTCACATTCTTCTTTTTGAGAGTTACACGCCTCACTCCATTGATGGTCTTCATACCAAGTTCATTCATGAATTTCCAGCTCATCTTCTCACTCCTACTCAGCTTATCTCTTCCACTAACACTACCTTTTGCTCCCGGAGAGCTTATAAATAATTAATCAGATATCTCAAAGACATTATATTAATTACACCTGGCTAGAAGTGTCATATGATTAATCATCAAGATGTAGAAAATCACATAAATAAATATATAAAAAGTGGTAGTACAATTTTAAAATGGACTATTTAGATAAAAACATATAAATAGTCTAAGTAACTCCAATTCGTAATAATAAAAAATAGAAGAAAATAAGATGGATATTGGGTTACCCCATTCATCAAGACGCAGATAAGTCAAAATCACATAAATATGAAATCAAGATTATCGAGGCGCACTACATTTTTTTTACAACAAAACAAGTACTAACCTAATTTATTGTATATAATTCTATATTAGAACATGCGCTAAACTAGTAATATTATGCATTATCCTTATTTATGCACCAGAAATAACTAATAAAAAATAGGAATTCGGATATCCGATAATACCATTTGCATTGCCATCATCATCGTCATCATCATCACTGTCTTCATTATCCTCATCCTCAACGATAGGCTCATCTCCCTAGGAATAAAAATAAGAATGTTTATTACGGAACCTTTTGGATTGATTGTAGCCAAGGATCATGCCATATTGGAGGGCATTAAGACAAGTTGTTTCGCGACTGAAACAAACACCCGACCGCATAAGAGATTTCCGGAAATACAAAATCCAACCACTGCACACTCGCTTATCCAACAAACTCATGTGATTAAAAAAATACTTGAAATCCAAAGCAAGTCTAAGAGAGAAAATGAGATCTACCAGTTTTGCGATTCATGAACTAAATGGGCACATTAATCAACAAGAAAAAATATGATATTTTTTGGATGTGAAAAGGAACCACCAAATCGAGGATGGTAGATTGGACAATCACGTCGATCTTCAGCTCCTCAAGCTGCGCACGGAGCACCTCCTCCTGCGCCTTGGCGGTCATCATAGAAAGGCAGGTGGGGGCGTTGGGGGGAGTGAGACCCTCGAGAAGGAGGGGAAAGTGTAAAATTTTCAGATCGGATCGGAGACTTGAGACCGACAGGGGAGGGCTGTGGGTGACGACTTTTAGTATGTTCACAAATGTTTCGTGATCTCTAGTCTCATAGATATGGATTGTGTGTTGCTGATTGGACAGCTTTAAAGTTTTTGGTCAGTTTCTATACTGGTAAAGCACAAAACCTTTTTTTATGGAAAGCCCCTTATTTGGTCGAATATTGGGAAAAAGGCCTCAATCCTTCTTTACATTAAAAAGTAATATTTATTCTTTTGAAGAAGTCATAGAGGGACAAAAAGTTTCCACCTAAATTTCACTAAACCACATATATGAGAAATAGAATACAACACTAGGTACAACATAAAAGGAGAGATACACAACGTGTGGCAGACAATTTAAAGACAAAGTATAACACAGGCAAAAAGGCAACCATCTATCGTCGCTGATTAGTGCTACCACAAAACATCGTACTCTGCAGTTACGCCATGGCTATTGCACGGTTGCACCACCCCCTTGTACCTATGACGTCCCATCGTTGCCCTCTCTCTGAGGGACCACCCAACATGATGGAGAGTAAAGGTGGCGAAGGAAACATAAGTCAATCTGAAGTCCATATACCACCATCTAATGTAGCTTAAGGGAGAAATCCTTAAGGGCTTGTTTGATTAATCCTCTTCTTAAGGGATTGAGGTGGATTATGACTTGTAGGGGATTAAATGCCTCCCAACCCCCTCTAACCCCCTCCATTCGCCCTCAATCTGGACAAGCCCTAAGGGGGAATGGCGAGAGTGATGGAAACACCACCGGTCATTTAATTTTCTTGCACTGCCAACAAGGAGAGCATCGATGAAGCACATGCATCAAGATGGAACACTCGCTGAATCAAGATGATGCCAAATAAGTGCTAACCTCACCCACATCAAGAGTAAGCAGGATGGGGGAAGGCACGAGGGAAGCATGATAAACCAAGCAATGCTCCACCTTCGAGGAGTAGCAGACAATAGTAGTTTCTAAGACTGACACTGGTGATGGCCACGACCAATTTCAGGTTAGGATTTCAACTAATAGATACCCACTCTAACCAGCATCTTCCCAACAGGCAAACATGGAAGTCACGTGTGGTGTTTGGCCTCTTGTAGATCCGTAGCAGGATGGCCTATAGCTCCACGGATATCTAGTCGTCAGGAACACCAGATTTGCCTGTGGAGAAGCCAGGCTGAATCACGACATTGGAGCTCGTGTTCGGTAGATGATGCAACTGCGGAGACACTTTGATGAGGTTGTAGACGACCATACAACCCCCCCCCAAAAAAATTTGAGCTGGGCATGGAGTCGCAAGGGAGAGGACACTCATAAGCAGTGCGACAGAGTAGTTGAGTGACATGAGAAAGGAGCCTGGCAAGCACTATCAACAACTATATTGGTTGAGTCTATAGAGGTGGTTGGGTGCTCAGCCTACGAGCAGCACTACGAACGCACTTCCCATCCGCATCGGCAGCTACTCACCTATTGCACACATGTTTGGTTAACCAAGGGTAAATCCGCAATTCAAGCTCCAGATCTTCTCCCCAACCAGCATTGTTGGCCAGCCTAATGAGGAACAAGCAAATCAGACTGTTACCAAGCATATCTGCGAGGATTCATGAAGCATACCTCACAGATCAGCCACGCCTAGGCAAACCACACCACCATCGTCGCCATCTTTGTCACCACAAATGGAAGAAGAAAACCATGGGAAAAGAGAAGTATATATCATGGGGGTGAAGGAAACTCGCATAGACGATGCTCGGTGTTGTAGAGGTTACTTTATTAGAGTCAAATATCCATAGGTATACTTCATAATGTTTCTCAAGAAAACTGAAATTTTTAATAGCATTTGACACACACGCATTGTTTTTCCTTGATAAAAGTAATGTAAAAGGCAAGCAACAATTAAGTTGCAAAGTACAATATATAGCAGCAAAGAATGTAGAAGGAAAACTGGTATACTAGAGCATCTCCAAGAGTCCTCTAAATCTCTTACTAATCCTTGGTTTTTAGTAAGATGAGAAAAAAAACTTCCTCCAACAACTCCAAATCCGTCCTCCTAATCTTTTAGGACTCGGTGAAAGTCATCCTGATCCACGTAAAGTTACACACTTCTGAGGTTACAGAACCTGGACGACATTGATATGTGTTGCCAACTTCTCAAAGCCAAATATTTTCCAAACAAACCCTTTGTGAGAAGTAGCAGTAATAAGGGATCCCAATTCTGGAAAGGCATCCACTCTGTGAGATGGAAGATGAAAGGGGGGGGGGGCGCAAGAAATCAGGTTAATAGTGGTAACCAGACGCTGTTTTGGGAGGACACTTGGGCGGGGCAGGCCCCCTTAAAATTGATCCACCCAAACCTTAATAATTGATGTAGGGATAGTAATGCCCTAGTTAGGGAATGCAATGTTAACGGGGAATGGGTAATACACTTTAGAAGACCGTTTGGACCGGAAGAAGTGAGGCATTGGGACTCCCTGCTAGATAATCTAGAGAACATTTCATTGATTGGGGGGAATGATAGGACCTGGTGGTGCCTAGAAAAATCTAGCAAGTACACCACCAAATCCATGTACAGTGCTCTCGCGCACAGGGGGGTGGTGAAAGTGCAAATGCGGAAGCTCTGGAAAAATAAACTGCCAATGAAACTCAAAGTGTTCATGTGGCAGACTATGCAAGACAAACTCCAAACAGGTGTGGAGTTGAAAAAATAGAATCGGAAGGGCAATCCGAAGTGTGCAGTATGTGGAGCTCTAGAAACTGTTGATCACATTTTCTTCTCTTGGGTCACTGCCAAATTTGTGTGGGCTTGCTTCAAAGAAGCGTTGGGGTGGGACATGACGCCGAGGAGTCTACAAGACTTCATGGAACATTGGCTTCCTTTGGGATGTGCTTATTACAGCCTAAAATTCTTTCTTTTAGGGGTTGTCTTATGGAGTTTATGGACTACTAGAAACAAACTTCCAATTGAGAGGGTGTTTCCAAGGTTCCCATCTGACGTGATTTACAAAACCCTGTCTTCTATGCAGAGATGGTGAATCCTGTTAAGGGGCGCTGTTCAACTATAGATGGATGCTCTGGTAGTAAAGGTGCAGAGATGGATGGAGGCCTTCCAAGAACGGTGCAAGAATGACCCTCCTCCGGAAGAACTGTTGTGGTGTCTCTAGTATGCTAGTTGGGTTTTGGAAGTTTTCTTGTATCTGTCTTTTATTTCTGGGGTCAGGAGTTAGCTCGGCTTGGGTGGCGTTCTTGCCGCTATCTCTCCTTCTGCGCGTAATATCTGTAAAAGCTGGCATCCCCAGCAGGATGTTTTGGTTGTTCAGTTGTAAAAACACTCTTATTTGCTTTCTATAATAGAAGGGTAATCCTTTGTAAAAAAAGGTTACACGCTTCTCGGTCGTTCCTAATCTAAAGGTGGAAAGATGTAGAAAGAATAAAGAATAGGAAAGAAGCAAATGTAAAAATGGTTAGCGTTGGGGATTCAAAAACGGCCTCGGATCCCCGAACAGGAAAGATGGAAAGAAAGATTAGAAATGCAGGAATCTCCGAAAGATTTACTTCTCGTTAAAAGATGTGTCCCCTTTACACAGAGGATGATGCCTCCCTTTTATAGTGCCCGAGGGTCACTTTTACATTCTGATTCTATCCTCAGATTTAAAGAATATTCTCTTAGAGTCTTGTACTAAAATGTCTGTAGTGATCACGCTTTATGCGTGATCACCTTATTATATCACAAGTTGCCACTCATTCACACCTTAACTTCCAATCTTCAATAACATGCCATTGACGGGGTCCAACCCAATCCTTCTCATGTTATTGAGGATCGACGAAGTCCTCACTGCTGGGCTTCGGAGCACCGAACCAAGCTCCCACCTCCTTGTTTCATCGTATTTCTCAAGATTCCTGAACCATTCCTCTTCTCCGAAATTGATTTTTCCCTGAAACAGTACAAAAGTAGCAAAGACACGCGTTACTCGGGAGTTTTCCCCTTAAGAGGGTCAGTGAACAGTTCAAGGATTCAGATTATCTCTATTACAGGCTTCGGACATAATAATTCCCAAATATTCCTTGAACATTGACGAACTCCAATCCTACCGTGCGTTTCGCGAACTTCCGAAGTCCTGTGGGTTCTCCCAAGATCCGAGGGTGACTGGATTTTAACCTCTTTAGTTGAGAGGGCTTTACCTGTGTGCCATTATAAAAGTTGTTCATGACATGTGTACCACTGCAAAGTTGCTTCGCACCTGTGTGCCATCGTCCAAACTTTCTTGTATCTGTGTGCCATTCCGTCCACCGTCCCATTAGGAGTTAACAGACCGAGAGCCTGACATGTGGGACCCACTTATAAACTTGACAAGTTCGCCCTTCTCATTGCTGCCACTGACGTGTGGGACCCACACGTCAGGGTCGTCTTCAATCTCGCACCCTCTTCTTTCTCACTTCTCCCCCATCTCCCACTGTCTGGCGTGGGCGAATGCTGCTGCGGGCAAGCTCCGCGCCCGAGCGAGCTTCGCCGCGCGCGGTCCAGCGTGGGCGAGCGCCGCCGTGAGCCATGGAGCTCCCCGCTGGGGGGGGCGCGGCTGGGCCCTAACCGTCGGGGGCCTCGGGGCTGCCAACAGACAGAGGAAGAAGAGATAAGGGGCAAGATGGACATTTTATCAACTCGGTCCCACGCGTCAGGGCTTCCAAACGGTGCAAATCTAACAGAATGAAGACTGAATGGCTTGTGGGGTAAAAAAGTTCAGTACAATAGCACACAGGTGTAATCAAATTTTTCGATGGCACACAGTGACACAGGTCACAAGGAACTTTTATAATGACATACAGGTGAATAAAGAAACGAAAGAATTGAGTTCAAATCTCACCAAGATTAGGCCCACTTCCCTCCTCACAGATGCCCCACTTTTCAGATTCAGGACGACGAACCAAGAGGGGGGGATTGACTTGGTCGTCGTTTCGCAGTGCAAATTGGCTCCCGTGCGCCCCGCACCCTAAACTTTTTTCACCCAAACTTCTACCCACCGGACCCACCCTACCCGCCGGACCGCGTCCCACATGTCAATGGCGTCCACGTAATCATGTTTGAATTGTGTGCATGTAATCATGCGGGCCATTAGCATGCACAGATTTTCCCTTCCTTTTAATTAAAGGCTTTATTTAGTTTGCCATGTATTCACCAGCGCATATTGATTTCTTGCTTATCATGCGTCGTGGCGGGCTGTCATCACACACTTGTTGTTTCCTTTATGCATTCTTTTTTCAAGTATTGAGAAATTGATTGGCGTGATTGATGGCATGACTCAAAAGGAAATACTAAGGAACTAAAAGGAAAGAGACATTGATGTACAAAATAAAAGAAAATTGATTGGTGTGATTGATGGCTCATCACGGAAAGGAAAGGGAAGGAAAGAATCACTGCATGATTAGATGTACTAAGGAAAGAATTGTTGCGTCATTTTGTCAATGGTAACCATGTCATTCATAAGTAGTTAGCAAGGAAAGGGAAAATAAGGAAAGATCAAGTAAGGAAAGAACCACCGCGTGATGAGGTCAACAACATTCAAATGCAATTAGATGGATGATATTTATATGTAAATGATGTTTTGAGTCCTTGAATATTCCTTTTGAGTTCAATGCTTTAAATCACGCCAATCAATATTCATTCCTTTTTACACCTCGTGTTTCCTATAAAAACTCAATTCTCTCCACCCTCATTCTCATATCCACGAGCCGCTAGTGCCACCACCGCCTCCCCGCGCACGCCGACCCCTGCTCCCGCCGGCCTCCTCCTCCCCGTTGGCCTCGTCTTCCCTACCGGCTGGTGGCGAGCTCCCCTGTCGAGGATCGAGCACTCGGGCAGGTGAGCTCCCCCACCGGGGTGCGGCAACGCGGTCGGCCTCGGGGGCGGGCTCTTCCGCTGGATCTGCGGACCCTCATCTCCGCCTTGGAGGTGGCGGCGGTGACGCGCCGCCCACCCCGGACAGTCTCCTTCAAAACCGCCTTGAAGGTGGTGGCGGTGATGCGGCACGGTGCGGAGACGACGCGGAGGACAGCAGGATGGATGGTCGAAGAACGCCGACTTCCCTAATCCCCAGGTGTGAAAAATGAATTGATGTTTTTATAATTAGATTTACTTTAATATCCTTTTATTTTCTACATGCATACTAATTAAAACTTTTATGCAATTCTTTTTATATCATATATGCGTGCCGCACGTACCCATCAACCAGTATAGGTAAAGCCCTACTCACAAAATTTCCAACACTTCACCACGGCCAGATTTCAAATCGAATCGCTCCTCCCCAACACCACCAGCACGGAAACGCCCACGCCCATCGCCCCCTCGCCTCCGGGCTCCAGTACAGAACCCTAGGATCTAGGAACTAGCCGAAGCTTCCAGAACCCCCCGCCCGGGAAGGCTAGAACCACCGCGAGGGCGGCGAGATGATTCTCCGCACCCCACCACAGCGGAAGCGCCGCGCGGACGCCGATGCCGACCTCGTCGTCAAGTCCGGCGGCGGCGCGAGCGGAGCCGGCTGGAGTCCAGTTTCCGACCGCCGCCTGGCTCTCTACGACCGCCCCACCGCCCTCGTGCCCGCCGGCGCCCCGGGGGAGCAGTTCGACGACATGGTCTGCACGTACCACTGCCGCCAGATGGTGAGATCGCTTCGGCCCTTCCTTGTACTGCTATGGTTTAGCTATTTGGACCTGTGGAACATTTTGTTACAGCGATTTAGAGCTGCCTTCGGGAGCCCTGATACTACTCTGATATGCCCTTAAAGTCGGTTTACATAACAGTTAGCTGGTTGGGTCAAGAGAATCCCTGAAATGAAGACACTGTGCTTTGATATTGTAAATCTGAGTGTGTATGCCATTTGATAGGCATGTTAATGTTTTTGTTTGGTTTTTGGCATGTGCGCGTTTCTGAATTCTGGAAGGTGAAATCAGAGTTTATGGTGGCACTGGACACTGCAGAGAAGCAAGTTCATGAGTATCAAACAAAAATTGGTGCATTGGAGGAGCAATTATCCAAGAGTGGTATGCTTTGGTTTACCGTGATTTTATCATTTTTTGTTTTCTTATGCATATACTGTGTGAGCATGGTTAATCTTAGTTAGCTGTTAAATAGCTATATGCATTGCAACTGTCACTTCAAGATATGTCAAATTACTATCACCCTCCAAGAGTCCAAGTTATATCTACAGCAAGTTCTTCTTCCTCATTTGTTGAAAGTAGTATGGAAGACTAATAGTTGGTCGTCTCTTCTTCTAAGCAACCTTGATTCAGATGTTAGCTTTAATTTGTTACTAGCCATTGGATCGGATACAAGTGGAATCACAAACTGTGATTTATTGCTGTAGAGGATGAAAGGATGCAATTCCTAGATAAACTGAACTATGTGGAGCAAGAACTGGCAGCAACAAAAGGGCGGGAGAGTGCATTACAGGAACGTCTACTAAAGGAGTTGACTGGTTATCAGGAGCGATATCATGATCAAGTAAAAAAAATAAATGAACTTGAGGTATAAATCTTCATACCCTCTGGTATCCGATACAACCATCATCATGTTTCATGTTTGCTGGGAGCCTGTTTCTGTCAGTTTTTTTCTTTTTTGGGGGTGGGGCCAGAGGAGCATCGAAACATGTGTTCTATTACAGAATGCCATGGTGGCAGTCCTATGGAAAAATCTGTGAATTAGTGTTTGTGACAACATTTGATTTACACTTTGTGTCCTATCATATCTTTGTTTTGTCAACAGACATGAATAATGTCATTCTTCATGGTAATGTAGGTACAACTCAATAAAGAGATTGATTCTAGGATCAGTGCAGAATCAGCAGCAGCATCTGCAAAGGAATCGATCAAAGACTTGGAAGGGAATTTACAGCGATTATCGGGAAGTTCAGAAAGGGAGAAGAAAACCCTTAAGAAAGAACTTTCATATATGAAAGAAGACCTAACCTTATCTGCTTCCAAACTTAATGCTGAGGTTAATATTGTTAAACTGTCTCAAATATCCATTTGTGGTTGCTTGTTGACTTATCTATTTTAAACCTTTGAGATAGCTTGAGAAAACAAGTCTCAGGGCAGAAAACTATGAGAGTGAAGCAAAGTTGTTAAATGAGCAATTGGTAGACTTGAAAAGGCAACTTGAAGAGGTCAGTATTGATCTGGTTTGCACAATTCTATTGTCTATAGCATTTGTGGTTCTTGCTCCTTCTGAGACTTGGGCCCCTCACTGGAATTGCCATACATGTATCTAGTGGTTTGTCAATTTGGTTACACTTCCACATGCTAATTATATGGTCTTTCTGTCTTGGTCAGTGTCTTCGTGAAAAGAATGAAATGGAGCTCAAGCTATTGAATTCCAGTGCTTTCCCTGGGCAACATGACCCAACAGATGAACAGAAGTTGATCAAGCTTTTGCGAGAGGAACTCCGGAATTATGTAAGCATATAACAAATTTAATATTTCCTTGATGGTAGGCGGACAATGCCATGTCAATGTTTGATGAAAGTTTGTTTCATGTATATTGTTTTGTCAAATGCTTATTTCAATATATATTGGCTAGAACTCCAGCTATTTCTGTCTGGAAGAAAAGTTCTCAGTTTATCGTTGTATGCCAACATGTAAGAGGCTATATCACCGATACTTGATCCATGATATGTGTTTAGCTCAAGGGAGGATGTTTACCGTCCTGTTGGTTCTCTAATCTGAAAGGAATCCATTTATGTTACCTTACCTATATGTTCGAAGTTTTAATATTAGCACAATGGTCACCTTTTTTTCTTCTCTGGAATTTCCCATTTTTCCATTGAACACAAAATGTGAATAAAGTACCGTCTCAAGAGCTAACAGATGCGGTTAGCTAAACAAGTTAATGTCAAAATCTTGACATCAGGCGTAAAGACCTGAACGGCAAGACAAAATATCCAAAGTGCAAAGAAACTGAAGCTAGCATAGCGGATGTTCTCAAAGTTGCTGCGCAGAGATAAGAAAAAAAACTGAGCGGTGCATAACTAGATTTATCAAGGCATTGTATTGCATGATGAGGTGGTACTTTCTTAAAAATTTTTTTGTGGGGTCTTATTTATGTATCCCTTAAATTTACAGAATATCTGATCTTTTAACCACCCACTATGCGAGTTCCTAAAGCCAATAACCAATAACACTTTTAACCCATATCATTATATATATGTAGGAAAAGGAAGTGTATGAAGCTAGAAGGTTGAAATCTTCCCACACAAATGTTGAGTTGATGAAAGAAAAACTATTGGAGGAGCAGGGGCGAAGGGAAAGGGCAGAGCAGGAATTGTCAAAGCTGCAGGAAATTGAAGCCAAAGCACATAAGTTGGAGCTTGAATTAGCATCTTGTACAGCGATGCTCAGTAACATACCTGATGTGGCTTCTTATGCCGACATACCTCAAAAGATTGCAGATTTGCAAAAGTGTGCATACTCTTTTTTCCTTTGATATTTCACTGCCAGTTACACTATCCATAGTAGTATATTGTCTTATTAAGTTATTATGCAAAATGCATATCGTACATGCTGCAACTTATAAACCATGGTATATAGGTTTGTTTTGCATGAAAGATTGTTATTTAGTTTTATCACTCGTCTTTTCTTCAGAAAAAAATTATGTAGTTATCTGAATGATTAACAGGCAAGCGTTGACTAATTTGAACAAAGTTGGTGAAGTAACATCACAGTTGAAAGAATTAGAGGTTGCGCTGGAATTCGCTGATCTCAGCAAGCAACGTGCAGAAGGTGAAGCTAGCCTTGCTAAAGAAAGGGCTGAAAGTGCTGCCAAGGAGGTCAAGCGGCTTGAGCTTATGGTATCATCTTGTTGCTACCTGTTCTACTAGTAATTCTCCATTTTGTTTTTATGCCTATGTACCCTTTACTAAAAGTCTGATTTCCGATGAGAAATAACTCTTCTGGTGTATAGAGTTCATATGTTGTTTCAAAATCAATTCTTTCATGTGCCAAGAAAATACACTTAGACTTCTGCTCTTTCTGGCCTTGTTCTTGTGGTCAGCTTGCTGCAATCAGTGAAGAAAGAGACAAGCTGAGAAAGGAACATGCTGTGGAGTCGGATCAATCTGGATTGGAAAAAATGATTAGAGAACTAGAGAGCACCATACATGAGCAGAAGGAACTGGTTAGTCACAAGGACACTGAACTCAATATAATGAATGAAAGATTAAACCTTGAAGCAAAGAAAGTGAAGTCTTTGGAGCGAGAGGGAGATCAACTACGCTCTCAGGTTGCATTACTAGAGTCCAAGGTAAGAAACTAAGAATATCTTGGATCACCCCTGAAATCGGTACCTTGATTTCCTACTATCTGGAACATTTTCAGAAAAGGGCAGCCCATCGTGACTCAAAAATTGTTGAGATAAACTACTTAAATGTCTCAGATGTCAAACAGTAGTACTTAAATGTATAAGGGAAGGGTGAATCAATGTAGAAGTCAATAAGGGGGGATGGTTGTTATTGTCTGGCAAATTAAAAACAAGGAATTTACTTCATGTACAACTATTTTGCACAACCATGCTACAGCAAAGTCTTTAGACTGAGTCCAACAGCTGGAGGCAAAAGCATTTTTGCCTCCCGCTGGCTACTGTGCGCGTCGGGATTGCCCTCCAACAGACAAGGCATCGCGGGAGGCAAACTGCCTACGGAGGAGAGAGGGGATGCAAAATTGCATCGCCTCTCTCCTCGAAGGCATCCGTGCGCGGGAGTGGGCGGTTGCGCGCAGGAGAAGGAGGAGGTGGCGCGGGGAGGACTCAAGGCCGGGCGAGGAGCAGTGGAGGAGACCGCGGCGGAGAGCGACCGTCGAGGCGAGGAGGAGACCGCGGCGGAGAGTGGCCGGTGCGGCGCGCATACCTGAGCTCCACCTCGATGCGTCACTGCTCGATGCGCTGCGCGCCGTCGGAGAGGAGGGGCAGGGGAGGGGCCGCGCGCCCGGCGGCACCTCGTCGGCTGGCCCTGCTCGCCCTGCGGTGCGAGCGCGTGGCACGGAGGAGAGGCCGCGAAGCTGCCAGATCCGGGCGGAACAAAGGAGCAGGGGAGGGCCGCGGTGGTGGAGGAGCAGCGGAACAGCGGAACAGGCACGCGGCCCCTCGCCGACGGCCCCTGCTTGCCCCACCGGAGATCCGGCCGGAGATGAAGGGGAGGGGCGGCGCAGACCGGAGGAGAGCGAGGAGGGAGATGAAGGGGAGTTTTTGCCTACCTGCTGTTGGAGACACGATTTTTTGCCTGCCCGAGCTGGCTTTTGTGCGCAAGGCATATGGACGAATGCCTATCCTATTTTGCAATGGCTTGTTGGAGTTAGTCTTATGATGGCTGCCTGGCACATGCACACACTTTCTGGACAAAATAAGGATTGGCTTCACATGTGACTGTTTCCCACACTGTGTTACAACAAAGTTGTCTACTGGTTGCTTGACTCAAGCACACACTGGTGATGCTATGTCAGTCGACCGTTGTAACCTGGTCTGTGCAGCAACATTGTAAAAATTTCCTTGGCTTTCACTTTGTGCGCATTTACGGAAGGTTCTTGTCTTTGATTCCTATTGGTGTAGAATATCCATGCCTTCTTTCTGCTGGTACGATGACTCAGTGAGCATGTCCCGTCTTTGTTATTATATCAATAGCATGCCTGAACCACTAGGTATGGGAGCTTCTGCCATAACTGCCCGGCCTAGGAACTGAAGCAGAAGAGCTAATTGCTGTGCCGTTCATCAGATTGTAATGAAACATTGGTGTATGTTTCATTTATTTCCCAAGATTATCCTTTGTTCTGATAGTGTTATCTTGTGAAACTCGTGACGTAAATGAAGGGTACTGGTTGTGTGCAATTATTGATACGTAACTGTGAAGAGTACTAATTTAGTTTGCAACGTTCTATTCAGTGTGCCCTGCTTCTGCTTGCTTGAATCTTTTCGTAATTTGACAGTTAGGTCATGGAGATTACTCTGCATCGAGCACAAAAGTACTGCGCATGGTAAATACTCTTGCAGTTGACAATGAAGCCAAGCAGACAATAGAAGCGCTACAAGCTGAACTGAAGAAAACAAAAGAGAGGCTACAAGCAGTTGAAGAACTGAAAGGACAAGCCGGTATGCAGTCTCAGTGCTTGCATTTCTTCTTGTTTTCTTGCATTTCTTTTGGCAGTGGTAGAGAGCTACTCCCTCCGTCCCAAATTCCTTTTGTTATGTATCTAGACATAATATATCTACTAGGTGCACAACAAAAGGAATGTATCTAGAAAAGCCAAAACGACTAGTAATTTGAAATGGAGGGATTTACTATGATATTCTATTTTCATTTATCGCCGTACTTAATAATTAGTTTGCAGTTTTGAGTAGTTGAGTCTGTATTTTAAATCGAATGTACCGTCTTTGGATTGCTAGTAATCTGTGCTTAATTCCTTGTTACTTTTCTTTGGGTGCACTAATAAATAGAACATCGACATGCAGATGCTGGGACTGTGGTAGATGCAAATATTGCTGAAAAGTTAGCACAACTGAAGAATCAAATTGCCACACTTGAAAAACGTGAAGAAAGGTTTGTGAATCATTATTTCTCTTCTAGAATAATTTGCACATTTTGTTGGTTATAACGTTATACTTTGTTTAAAACAGATACAAGGCGGTGTTTGCAGAGAGGATCTCGGTCTTCCGGAAAGCCTGCTGCTCGCTTTTTGGTTACAAGGTAATGATAGTTAACTCACATCATGCGGTGGGGTTTTTTTTGCTAACTTCTCCCTCCCTCCCTCCCCCCATCATGTCTGTGGTCCATATATTCAGTCTCAGGCTATATCTGAGTCTTGAGACACAATGTACTATATTGAAAAAAAGATGCACTCGACACAAAGGCGAGGGACATGCCAAAAGCATTGTTTGAAAGGTCAAGGAAAGAGAGCGTTTTATATTAGCATATCAACATTAGCTGTTTTAGCTCCATATAAGAACTCCATAAGCATTTTCTTAGATGGAAACGATTGTTTCATGTTTTTTTCCAATTTTAAATCCCCTTTAGCCAACGTTTGTTTTGTGGGTGTAGACTATCAGAAGACTAGCAGGATCGTGCTGTTGAAACTAAGGTTTAAGAGAATTGTGTTGAGCACACCCTCCAGGGCTCAAGATCATAAGCAATATGCACGTTATCACAAGATGCCAACAGAGTCCATTATACTATTTAATGATAATAATCATCAGATTATCGTTTGGAGGAAAATTTTGATTTCCCTAGATGTTTTTCATATATGATTTTTCAGTAAACATCATATATCCATGTTCATTATTTTTCTGCTACTTTATTTTTGTTTAGTTTTCTTCCTACATGCATTTAACTCCATCCAGCTGTTCAAACAACAAACATAAACTGTAACTTGACATAACCTTTCCTTGTTTCGTGGTTTTAGATAGTGATGAACGATCAGCAGCAGTCAAACGGGATCCCTGTAACACGCTTTATTCTGCAATCAGTTTATGCCCAAAGCGACGATGAAAAGCTCGAGTTTGACTATGAATCAGGAAGCACTAATATTGTGGTAACACTATCGCGCTGTTGAAATGATCTATCATATATTTTCATGAAACACATTTGATGTTACTTATAAATACAGGTCAACGACTACACGTCTCAACAAGAAATTGCTCAGCAGGTATTAAGCTATTCTATTGCATTTTACTAGCAAACATTCATGCATCCTAGTGATGCAAAGTCCTAAATCCACCTTAGAACTATATGTTTTGTTTTCTGAAGTTGAGTCTTGAGTTTGCATGTGTTTAAATTGCAATTCAAAATGCGGCTTCTTCAAGGTTCTGATTTCTGAACTTCAAGTACTTGAACCAGGCTGCATAGACTAATCTAGGTATTGAATAACTTTGCTTTGCTTTAAATATTGAGCATTGAACTTGAGCTAAATGTCTAATTGGTTTGTTTGAGTAGAGGAACTCAAATGTTCCTTATACTGGGGTTTCTTGTAAGCAGTTTGGAGATAAACCCGTTTGTTAAGGATCTGATGAGTTAACCAATCCATACACTTTTCAGGTGGACGTATTCATCAGGAGGATGAAGTCCATACCAGCCTTTACCGCTAACCTGACAATGGAATCTTTCAACAAGAGAAGTATATGCTGAAGACGTGAATGTAGTGGCAAGTCGCATTATTGGAACTTTGTATGCTTGATTGTTGATTCTTCCTCCATTGATGAAAAGTATATATGAGCACTCACACATGATCATGTGAAAATTGCCTGCTCCAGAGGTACTGGCAATCGATAATTGAAGTAGAGGTTAGAGCTTTGGTGGTTATGTACTCTTGTTCCTGTTGCGACAAAGCACGTGTCGCGGTATTAGTAGGCATATGGCTTGTACTGTTCTGTGCTTCTGCTACGTAATGTTGAGCTTGTGGCTTGTCTAAACCGTAGCTCGTAATTAGGAATACGTTGCTTGATTCGCCAACCATCAAAGATGTTAGCCCTGCGAGAGTTTTGCTGCAAATGGGGCGTGGTCCATTGTATCACTGATGGCTCAAAATTTGCCATGCGTTTTCATATTTGTACAATGTACATAGCTTTGGATCGTCAGCGCCTTGCAAAGCACGTCAACTACTTTACCTGAATCAAGTGCAAGTGTGCAACGGCTTTAGTGAAAACTTGGCGTGAAATCAGTAAACTGCCATCAGCTGGCTTTACTTGTGCAGACATACAGCCGTAAAATAAGAGCGAGCTCCGCAACTGAAAAGCGCATGCGTTCCCTCCCAACTTCCCGCGTCCGTTTTCCACCCTCGCCAACTCATGATTGGCCCCGTCTCCTCCCCGCCGAGATCGACGGTTCCCGGCGCTCCCGCGCTGCGACTGCGATCCGGCGAGGCTCACACGGCCGGCGTGAGCGTCTCGGGACGACGCCTCACACGAAACGGCTCCCCGAACCGAACCCTCGCGCGGCGCAGGCGGCCGGGGCAGATAGCCGGCGCGTTGCTCGCGCCCCGGCACATAAATCCTCCTGGCCTTTCAGGCTCCACTGCTCCAGGCGTCCAGGCCATACACGTCCACCTGGCGCGGCGTCGAGCAGAGCAAGTCGCCTAGCTCCTGCTGCAATGATGGTGCGCGTATGCCGCTGCACAATGATCAGTTCGTCAGAATTTTTTTTCTTTCAATGTGAGGTGACGTGACTCGGTGACTGGTTGAAATTTGGTGCAGGCGCTGACGGAGCGGCAGCCGCAGCTGGAGAAGACGAAGGCGCTGCGGGCGCGGGCGCCGCTGTCGAGGAAGGCCGTGGCGGCGCTGTGCGTCACGAGCTTCGTCGCCGGGTTGCTGCTCAGCGGCAGGGTGTCGCTGATGTCGGCGGACGCGAGCAGGGACGACGGCGCCGAGGAGAGCCTTCGTGCTTCTGGGTGCGCCGGCAGCAAGCGTGTAAGTGTGCTATCAGTCCTGTCAGTGAGCGCTGCATGGTTCGTTCTTTGCATTTGATTGGACTCTGAATATGTCTCTTGTCAGAAACTAGGAGAGAGCCATCCCAAGGATCTCCTGAACGAGGTGTCGAGGACCCATCAAGCGATTCAGTAAGCATCCCTGCCTCGAATCGAACACTTCAATTGTTGACATGCCAACAACACGCAGCCTTTTGTCTTCGAAAATCTCATGCAACGGTGTGAAATTAAACTGCCAGGTCGCTGGACAAGGCTGTGTCCACTTTGGAGATGGAGCTGGCCGTGGGGCGCGCGAGGAGCAGCGCCGCAGGAGCCGGCACGGCCGTGGCATCCAAGCCGCCCCAGAAGGCCTTCGTGGTGATCGGCATCAACACGGCCTTCTCCAGCAGGAAGCGGCGCGACTCGCTCCGCGACACCTGGGTCCCTAGAGGTAGAGTGCATGCCCAGTTGCCCACCGATACCACGCGCACTACCACCACCAGGCTCTGACGCTCGCGCGCGACGGCGACGCACGCAGGGGAGAAGCTGAGGAGGCTGGAGACGGTGAAGGGGATCGTGATCCGGTTCGTGATCGGGCACAGCGGCGCGCCGGGCGGCGGGGCGATGGACCGGGCGCTGGACGCGGAGGAGGCCGAGACCCGGGACTTCCTGCGGCTGGACCACGCCGAGGGCTACCACGAGCTGTCCTCCAAGACCAGGATCTACTTCACCACCGCCGTCGCCACCTGGGACGCCGACTTCTACGTCAAGGTCGACGACGACGTCCACCTCAACCTCGGTAAGCGCGCACTGCATACGCCGCCGTCGGCGAGTCGTTGGACAGGGGCAGTCGTAAACAAATTCCGATTGTTTTTTTGGAAATGCAGGGATGCTGTCGAGCAGGTTGGCCAAACACAGGACGCGGCCGAGGGTCTACGTCGGCTGCATGAAGTCCGGGCCTGTTCTCTCGCAAAAGTGAGCAAAACCTCCTGCCCTGTAGGATCATGGAACATGCTCTTTTTCACTTGTACGAGTAGGAAGGAAACTGACGATCCGTACGGTTTCTGTTGCAGAGGAGTGAAGTACCACGAGCCGGAGTACTGGAAGTTCGGTGACGAGGGCAACAAGTACTTCCGCCACGCCACCGGCCAGATCTACGCCATCTCCAAGGATCTCGCCGCCTACATCTCCATCAACCAGTAAGCGCGTGCATTCTTGGCCTTGCGTTGCGAGCATCGTGTGGCTCTGTGCCGTGCCTGACGTTTTGTGTTGGGGTTCCCAGGCCGATCCTGCACAGGTTCGCGAACGAGGACGTCTCGCTGGGCGCGTGGCTGATCGGACTCGAGGTCGAGCACGTCGACGACCGGAGCATGTGCTGCGCCACGCCTCCAGGTCTGTGTCCTGCGTCATTTCCGCTCATGAATTCACCAGCCGGATTTTTGCTGCAACGGCGGCGAGCCTGATGGTGCATGCTTCCTCTGTTTCGTCCGTTTGGGGCAGATTGCGAGTGGAAGAAGCGGGCCGGGAACGTGTGCGTGCCGTCCTTCGACTGGTCGTGCAGCGGCGTCTGCAAGTCGGTGGACAGGATGCGGCACATCCACAAGGCCTGCGGCGAAGGCGAAGGGGCCGTCTGGAACGTCGCCATATGATGATGATTGGGCCTTAGCTCCACGGTTCTCGTCGAAATCGTCGTCGTTCCTGTGGATCTTGTCCACTTTGCTTGGCGTCCAATTTGTGGAAGTAGGCAGGCGAGGCCGCGAGGGGAGAGCTTGGGCCACCATTTAGCACGAACACATTCTGCATCTGGTAAAAGTGCGTGGGTTGATGTGTGTATGTGAGTGCTGAAACCCTGAAATCGAAGGAAATGGAAAGAACAGTGCTTGGTCCATCAACTGCAGTAAAGTCACAGTACTCTAGTTACTCCGTACTACGTTCATTCATGGTTTTATATCCAGGATGGGCACTGCTAGCGCCCGGACATCCGATCCGGGCGCTAGCCATCAGACAGGTCCGCAGCTGTTGGATTCTAAGATGTTTAATCGTCAGCCGTTAGATCTAAAATCCACCGAATAAATGTTGCGAGCGTGTTGCGAGCGTGTTGCGAACGCGGTTACGTGCAACATCCAATATCAGGAGTCTTTCTTCCCTCCTCCCCCCATGTTGCGATCATGTTGCGACTATATTGCGACCATGTTGCGACCTGTGTTGCGTGCAACATCCAACATCAGGAGCCTCTTCTCCCTTCTCCTCGACACAACACCCAACATCACATGTCTGCAACATCGAAACGCAACATCTGCAACATTGAAAAATAATGTTTGCAACACCCAACAACACATGTCTGCAACATCGAGACTTAGCATCTGCAGCATCGAAAATTAATGGTTGCAACATCCAACATCAGGGGCCTTCCTCCCCCTCGACACAAACACACAACATGTCTGCAACATCAAAACTCAACATCCGCGACATCTAAAATTAATGTTTGCAACATCAAAAATATGTTAAAAGTAGTTGCAACATCCGCAACATTCGAACAACACTGAATGAAACATTTCAATCAATTCATGCAACATCAAATGGCGCAATTCATGCAACATCGAATGGCGCAAGATGAAACGTCTCAACTAAATTCATGCAACATCGGAAAACACAGACCCCCAGGATCCGGCCACGGGCACAACGGCGGAGGACGACGTCGCATCGGCGACGGGCGGGACGGCGGCCCGCACGACGGCGGACGGCAGCTGCTCGCCTCCGCCAGCGGGAGAGCCCGCCCACAGCTACGGGGGGCAGCGCGCGCAGCTGGCCTGCCCTCCAGCAGCAGAGAGCGGTGGCAGCGGCGCCCGCGCGGGATTCGGCCGGGAGTGGGTGGTGGGCATCTGGATCCGGCAACGAGGAGTCTGCGCGGCTCGTCGGTGGGTGGATCAGGGGAGGGGCGCGGCCGCGCGGCTCGTCGGCGCGTGGGCGGAGCAGGGAAGGGGTCGGCCGCGCAGCTTGCCGACGGGTGGAGCAGGGGAGGGCCGTCCGCGCAGCTCGTCGTCGGGTGGGTGGAGCAGGGGAGGCCCCATGGTCGTCGACGTCTCCCCCACTCCTATATCGCATGCCACGTCGTCCTCACCGCGGGGGAGCAGCGGTTGGCGTCTGGACGGGCAAAAATCATGGCCGGCGCGGCTCACCCTCTCCTTCCTCGCTGCGGGGAAGCGGTGGCCAGCCACCTATCCAGGCAAGCGGCGGCTTCCTCGCCCCTCCTTGCCGCAGGGGAGCTTCTGCGAGTGGTGGTATTGTTTCGTCATGGACTGCAGGAGAGAGATGAGTTTGTGAGGAAGGGATAAGACAGGTGCATGTGGAGTGTGGTGTGGGAGATGGTAGGGCAGGTGAGCAGCGTGTTAATTAGGTGTAGGTGCAGCAGGGTAGTTCTTTCCATGGTGGAGAGCACTCCACGTCGCGTCCGATATTTCTGCGTCGCGTCGGACGCACGGGTTGGAGCATTTCCGATCCAGGATTTCTTTTGACTGAACAAGGTTGGGGTCCATTCGTGTGGGAGAATTGATAACTTTATTGTACCTATAACCTGTTTCAAGTTTCAACAGACTTGGTTACAATGGAAGTCAGGTCCAGATGATGCATGCTCAAAAAAATTCATCTAGCTACCGACTATCGGGGGAGTGTTCGGCAGACTTTGTTTCGGCTTGTTGCGCAATAACTTTCCCTCACAACCAATCTACCCTACAAATTCTTTGGCAACACTTTTTTCTCAAGACTAATCTGTTGGCTTATACATTTAAGACTGCCCTGCCGAACACTCTCATGATTTCCTCCTTCACTACTATCTATTATCTTTATACTTGAGTGTTAAAAGAAGCCACCATGTTCGCCGAGAGGGTCTAGAAATTCCCACGTTAATCCAAAAAAGAGAAGAATATCCACCCTTGGATTTAATGAAGATCTGAAGGTCTAGATTAATCAAAAAAACTACATTAAAAAAGACAAATTCAGAATTATAAAAAGAAAACAAAGACTCTAACGTACGGATGGAGTTCCCTAAGTTCAAAAAAAAGTCTACCTGACCCTTCACGCTGGAACAAAAATTTAAAATTAAAGATGGAAAGTTTAATCTTCAAAATTCCATATGTACCTCTCGACCTTATTGGAAGTTATAGTTTGTATAAATTTTCTATGTAATATATTTATAAATATATATAAATACAACTCTAATTTCAATTAATGAATTAAGTATATTGTTTAGAATATGATAGGGATGTTAGGACAAAGGGCACACTTGGTACGCTTGCCGGCGACTCGCCTTGCTCGCCTATTTGCCTGACAAGTTTGCCCGACTCAGTAAGAAAATCCTTGCCGGTGCAGGAGATTGTTGAATCGACTCCGCAACTGCCGAATGAGTTGCAACGTCGTCAAATCCAGGAGCACCAGAACCAAATTAAGCTCTACATTGCATAATCAAACTTTTTAGCCACTGAATCGACATCCACTGTCAATTCGACCTCCGTTGCTTTCGCATTGACCCTCCATCGCAGCCAGATCGACCTTCGTTGTTGCCAAATCGAGTTACGATATGCTGGATCAAGCTATAAAATCCTTACAACACAGGAGACCGTAGAATCATCACTGCATCTGTCGAAACAAGCTATAAAATCTAGGTGCAAGAGAACCAAATCACGCTTTGCCACCACAAAATCAAACTCTTCAGCCGCTAAATCAACCTCTGTTGTTGTCAATTGGACCTCCAATGTCGTCGATTTGACCTCCACTGCTATCAGATTGACCTCCACCATAGCCAGATGGACCTCCGCTGCTATCGATCGAGCGTCTATGGCACTATTGGATCAAGATACAAGGTGGGCAACAACAAGAAAAGGAATCGCTCTCGTGGGAGCTCACCTTGCTTTGCTTGGCATCACGAGGCAAACAGATAAGGCGAGAAAGCGGCAATAAGAGTACCAAGCATCCTCTAAATTTCTTAGATTTTTTTGGAGATAGGTTGGAGATAGGTAGTAAAAAATACAACATGGGTGATGAAATACTTGATTCTTGCACATACAAACCTACCATCGTGATAGAGAGAAAAAATTCGGATGCAACAGAAGATGATAAGATAAGAAAGATTCGATGAGCAACGCATGTAGGTTTGCATAGCAGTAATTTGACAAAGAAGATGTTAAGTATGGTTTGGCGTCGACCATATGGGGTTTGGAGACAATGACGACACAAAAGTGAGACAATAGCTTCCTGGATATCGACCAATGCGATACAACCGTTTTGGTCAGAAAAAACTAAGGTAGCAGACAACAATGGTGGACAAAGTAGGTAGTCATAAATGGCTACAATAAATTGGCAAAATGCTCAAAAAATAAGAAGGTGCAAGGTTGACAGAAGGGGGAGGACAACAAGAGAAACAAAAGCATTGGATATGGACAAATATTGTGATACAGCCGAGAAACTAGCATGATGTGCTGAGAAATCTAAGCCACCCAATGCAAATATCTATCTTGCACAATATACATGAGGAGATAAATTGAATGATCAGCATGATGTCACTAACTACAGAGCATACTTATCATTAATGGAAGTCCCTATAACACGAGTTTGCTTGCGAATAGGCCACCTGTTAGTGACATGTGGTCCTCTGCAGTAACTAAAGAGGAACAATTTCCTGACTGCACATATCTATAAGCATAGTAAGCTTCCAAACAAGAATGGAAGTGATGAGATCAAGTTGGTTTGTTGTATATTTTCTAATCTTTCGGAAACTTTTGGAATTAGATTGGTATGTGATGTGTGAAGAACCAAACAACATAATGAACACGATGATGAACACAAGTATGCGCACAATGAATAGTGGCACATACTATTGAAGATCAATAGTTATCATGAAAGTTATAAAGGTATTGTCAAACATAATGGCTTCATTTTAGAAGACATAAGGTATATTCAACAACGACCAAGAAGATAAAATTTCAAGCAATAAATATATATTCTAGGAGACATGATACAATATGTATATATAAGGAACATCATATGTATTTATCAAGATCGCAAGTTAAGAGAGGGAGAACCGACCACCATGCACCATCAACGAAGGGCCACCGGTGAGTAGGAAGAAGAAAAAGAAAGGGGCGTCAGCCACTAATCGTAAGGAAGAAGGGACTTTCGGACGGGAGGAAGAAGGCATCGTTGGATGGGAGGAAGTATTTTGCACAATAAACATGAGGGAGATAAAATGAATGATCAGCATGATGTCATCATTTAGGATAAGCTTCCTCTGCAGTAGAGGGACTTTGTGTCCCTATAACATGGGCTTGGTTGCAAATAGGCCACCTGTTAGTGATATGAGATCCTCTACTGTAACTAAAAATGGACAATTTCTTGACAGCACATATCTATAAGCAAGAATGAAAGTGATGTGATCAAGTTGGTTTGTCGTATATTTTCTAATCTTTTTGAATTAGATTGGTATGTGATGAGTGAAGAACCAAACATCACAATGAACATGATGATGAACACAAGTATGTGCACAATGAATAATGGCACCTACTATTGAAGATCAGTAGTTATCATGGAAGTTATATATGTATTGTGAAACAAAATATTATCATTTTAGAAGACATAATGTATATTCAATAACGACCAAGGAGATAACATTTCAAGTAATAAATATGTGTCCTAGAGGACATGATAAAATATGTATATACAAAAAACATCATATGTATTTATCAGGATCTCAAGTTAGGAGAGAGAGAACCGACCACCATGCACCATCAACGAAGAAGGGGGCAGGTGAGCAGGAAGAACAAAAAGAAAGGATGTCGGCTGCCGATCGTGAGGAAGAAGGGACTTTCGGATGGGAGAAAGAATTAAGGTACCATTGGATGGGAGGAAGAAGGGGGTGCACCCAGATCGAAAGATAGGGGGGCCTGCACTGCCGTTGCTTGAGCTCACCCTAGATCTAGAGGAAGCTTCAAGGTCTCCTGCGCCGATAACCAGCACAGCCACCCTGTACAATGAGCTCACCAAAGGATCGAGTTGGATCCGCACATCGGGAAGTGGAGCACCCAGACTCTACGTGAGGTCAACACACCTAAACCAAGCTCAAAGTCGTGAATCAACGAGGCAGAGTTCGACCATCGAGAGTGGAGAAGCGAGAGGCTCTGTCGGTTCACGCGGGGACTAAGTGATGAGATGATGAACAATGATTTTAGTCCAATACGAAGCTCCAGAGGTTAACATTGTATGCATGAGTGCAGCGGAGCGTCGAATGACATTCGTTGTTGCATCAGTTTCCATCCACCAATTAAAACACCATCCTGAAAGGACCTTGTGATGCCTAGAGGGGGGTGAATAGGATCACTTCAAATTTCTGAAACAAATACAGCGGTTAAAACTTCTGTCGGTACTACCGACGCTGTGCCGGAACTACCGAGGGGGTCGGTATTTCCGGTACATGGTCGGTACTACCGACAGTACAGAGAAACTTAGGACGAAATTTGAAATGCACAATGAAGAAAGCAATTCTACTTGAATCAAAGGTTAGGTATAGATGCTAAGAACCTCCTGCAACCACAGATATGAGTTGAAACACGACAAGAAGATAGATCGGGCACAAACAAGTTCTAGGGTTAGAGAAATGCAAAGAACTCAAGCAAGCAAAGGAGACACAAGATTTAATCCGAAGTTCACTCCCACAAAGGAAGCTACGTCTCCGTTGAGAATCCCACAAAGGGAGGGCTTTCACCAAGAGCCTCTTTGCCTCACCCAATCCCCACAAAGGAAGATTGGTGCTCACTAAGAATTCTCCACCAAGGAGAGGATAATACAAACGATCTCGGGTGCTCCACACCAAGAGGGCACTCAACGGGAGACGCCTAACCATCTAGAAGCAAGCTTCAAGAGTAACAAACACGAATCGATGCCCGGAGATGCTTCAAGTGCTCTTGAGATGAGGGAATTCGAAGGGGCTCTCAAAGCTTCTCTATCTCACACTAGGAATCACTTCTCCAACCAAACCTTAGCTCAAAGGAACCAAGTCTTGGCTCTAGGAGGGAGGGGAGAAGTGGAGTGAATGCTCAAGTGTGAGTTTGTCCCGTGGTTGGTCAGCAATGAGTGAGGGAGAAGAGAGGGGCTATTTATAGTAAGACCTGAAAACTAGCCGTTACTGTGCAACACTCGACATCCTCGGTAGTTCCGACCCCGGGTCGGTACTACCGAGGGGTGCCGAGAAACCCAACAGTGAAGCTTTATCGGTACTACCGACCCAGGGTCGGTACTACCGAGGGTCTGGCTAAAACTCGCCAGTGAGCCCATATCGGTACTACCGACCCTAGGTCGGTACTACCGACAGAAAGCTGAAAGAGTGAGTTAAGATAAGCAAACGTGTTCGTGTCGACTCGGGTTTCCTCTCACTCACTTAGGTCATCTTCTAAAGCACTTTTAGCATCTCTTGGCGGTCAATTCGCATCCCCCTTTGTAGTACGGTGTTTCCTATACTCAAATTCGAAATTAAAATTAAATTTAAGCCTTGACTTGAGTTGAAAACGCCGATTTGGAGTTGGGGGCCTTCCTTTGGTCAAAACCATGATTTTCAATTAAGTAAATCCTGCACACATCTCATTCAACGATTAAATACAACAAATTGTGTTTGTCACCATCACCAAAATAATTAGGGGCCAAGATGCACTTTCAATCTCCCCCTTTTTGGTGATTGATGACAACACAATTCGTTTTTAAATAAAGATGTGTGTATCCAACAATTTTGAGAGAAACTCCCCCTAAATGTGTGCTTGATCTTTTATGGAGGCCTCAAATGCCCATCACACATTTAGAAGAAATTTCACTCACAATTTGCATACACAAGTGCATAAGTGTGATTCAATAACCGTGATGCATATGACATGATATCCAAATCAACAAAGTGACAAATAACAACCACCATTCAACACATAGCATCACAAATAGATAAAAGAGGTTCCACTCTAGCACGATTAGGTCTTACAAATTTTAAAGCAGTTCTAAGTTCACCACATCACCATCCATCACACCACACAATAAGTTCTTACATGTCCACAAGCTAAGATAGATAGATAAAGTGAGGAGCGAGCGATACACACCACCACCACCACCACATGGATAATTGTGAGCTCACTCCCCCTTTGGCATCAAGCGCCAAAAAGGAGGAGGCCCTTCAACCATCGCTGCCATGTGGAGAGTGGACATCCGGAGGAGAGTCTTCTTCGTCGGTCTCACCACCACCAAAGTCCTCATCATCAATGTCGACCGGAGGTGCTCCATACATCATGGATGTGTCGCCATACACCTCCCAAGGGTTGTAGAAGACCGGTGGAGGAGGAAAGTCCATGGGCTCACGAACGGGAGAATGCTCGATGTTGGCTTGTGTGAGCAGGGTCTTCTGACGGGTCTCCAACTTGATGAGCTGCTCATCCACATACTGCTTGTGAGCACGAATCTCCTGAGCATTGTGCTTCCCAACATTGAAGCAAGCGAAGAGGCCCTGAGATAAGAAGTTGAAGATAGTCTTCTTCTTGCCGGGGGGAAGGTTTCCTCTGGATGATGAAGGTCCATGAGAAGAGGAGGGAGCCTCGTGAGTGGAAGGACCACCGGAAGAAGGTCCAGCTGAGGAAGGAGCTCTAGGAGGGGCATGCTTGCCCAACTTGAGAAGACGCTCGAGATTGCCCTTGTTTGGCTTGTACCAAGAGTGAGTCTTGTCGGTGAGAATGTTGACTTCGGCGACCTCACATATCATTTGAAAGATCCAAGGGGCATATTGGCAACTCTTGTTGGCGGACACGGAGCACACAATGATTTCTTCCCAAATGAAGTCAAACACACTAAAGGGCTCTTGGTCCGGTCCCATCCTCACAAGAACATCCTTGGCAATGTTGGAAATATTGTAGTTGTCGCCTATCTTAGGAGTGACAGTATATCAGAAGAGTTGATTCAACATCCTATAGATGGGCTTCATGCCATGAGTTGTCCCAAACTCAATCTTGCCATAGGCGGTGTCGTACATGAATGCCATTTCACTGTCCAATGAGATCTCTCCACCATGAAGCTTAGGACGACCAAGATCCTCTTCACCAAATCCAAGAATGCTAGCGAACCTCTCATAAGAGACCGAGAGGGGCTTTCCTTGCAAGAGCTAATGAAAAGTCTTGGTTTCACGTCGGACATGGAGATTGGCATATAATTGAGCTATCACTTCCTCATTCCAATCACAATTCATAGCCATAATAGAGGTCAATCCCTTTGCATGGCAAATATCTATGGCCTCATTGACGGCCGGAATGTTGAATGACCTCAAGCCTTCCCAATTGATGGACTTCATATCAATAGTCATGTGCTCCTTGCATAAGATGACCGATTCATACCAATCGGCATTGAACTTGAGCCAAAAGCGGATATCTGCATCAAACTCCTTTTGCCATTGAGCGGGATCGGAGTACCTTTGCTTATACACATCATGTGTTCTGCTCTTGTAGTCAACCATCTTCATGATGGCCATTTAAGTGGTTGGACGAGGAGGACGAGATGGCCTAAGCACAAACTCCGCAAGAGTTGATAAGGAGATGTCTTCGTAGTCGTCATAGTGGTCATCCGGTTGATGAGCTTGCTTGGTGTGTGCACGGTGACCTTGACTAGTGGAGTGACGAGGAGCAGCTGGAGGATTGGTGCGGCCACGACCACGTGGACGTTGAGCACTTGTGCCCACCTTCCTCTTCCTTTGAGCGAGAGGGACGTCATCTTCATCGGAACCCTCTTGAATCACTTGCTCAAAGGATTGGTAGTACCGATGAGGGGTCGGTACTACCGGGGGTTCAGATAAAATCAACCAGTGAGTTCTTATCGGTAGTACCGGCCCTGGCTCGGTACTACCGAGGTTCATAAAAAAACTACCAGTGAACGCTTATCGGTAGTACCGATTGGGGGCCGGTACTACCGAGGATTTTCAAAACTCCAACAGTGCGCTCATATCGCCGAGGATTTTTGAAATTCCAACAGTGGAAGCATATCGGTACTTCCGACCTTGTGTCGGTAGTACCGAGGAATTAGAGATCTTTTTGAAAAGTTGAGAAGTTGAGCAGAGATAGATAGAGAGAAGTTGCTAGGGACATGTAGAACACCCACAATATTTGGTGATTAGGCACAATCAATCAAGCAAAACAATAATCACCAAAAATCATGGGAAGAACCAAATTTTGTAAGACACACACAAAATTAAGAAAATAAAACATTTTCCTCTCTATCTAGACATCAATCAATTTGTGTGCAATAAGTCAAACCAAGTTACGAGAATCCAAGATGTTTAGCTCACTTCTCAAAGCACAAAACCTTTGCTCGTCTAGAGGCTTAGTGAAGATATCGGCAAGTTACCTCTCGGTGCTCACATGACGTAGAGCAATATCTCCCTTAGCCTCATGATCCCTTAAGAAATGATGTCGAATATCTATGTGCTTTGTTCTAGAGTGTTGGGCCAGATTGTTTGCTAGCTTGATGGCACTCTCATTGTCACACAAGAGTGGAATCTTACTAAACTCACAACCATAATCACTCAATGTTTGCTTCATCCACAAAAGTTGTGCAAAACAAGCACCGACCGCCACATACTCGGCTTCGGCCGTGGACAAAGCAACCGAATTTTGCTTCTTTGAGCTCCACGACACCAAAGACCTACCAAGAAATTGGCAAGTCCCGGTAGTGCTCTTTCGATCTACTTTGCAACCGGTATAGTCCGAATCGGAATAGCCAAGTAAATCAAAAGTAGAGCCCTTGGGATACCACAAGCCAAGGTTAGGAGTGTGTACCAAATATCTAAAGATTCTCTTAACGGCCATTAGATGACACTCCTTAGGATTGGCTTGAAATCTTGCACACATGCACACACTAAGCATTATATCGGGCCTAGATGCACAAAGGTAAAGGAGTGAGCCAATCATGGAGCGAAATACCTTTTGGTCGACCGACTTCCCTTCTTCATTGAGATCAAGATGTCCATTTAATGCCATGGGAGTCTTGATGGGCTTGGAATCGGCCATGTCAAACCTCTTGAGCATATCCTTCACATACTTGGTTTGACATAAGAAAGTCCCTTCCTTCAATTGCTTGATTTGAAACCCAAGGAAGAACTTCAATTCACCTATCATAGACATCTCGAATCTCTTGATCATGATCCTACTAAACTCTTCACAAAATTTATCATTAGTAGACCCAAAGATAATATCATCAACATAAATTTGGCATACAAAGATATCATTTCCATTTCTTTGAATGAAGAGAGTAGAATCGGCTTTGCCTATTTCAAAACCGTTCTTGAGAAGAAAATCCTTAAGGCATTCATACCATGCTCTAGGAGCTTGCTTAAGCCCATAGAGCGCCTTATGGAGCTTGTACACATGGTTGGGAAATTTTGGATCTTCAAAGCCCGGTGGTTGCTCAACATAAACTTCTTCTTGGAGAGGTCCATTCAAGAATGCACTCTTCACATCCATTTGATGAAGCTTGAAATCATGATGAGTAGCATAGGCCAAAAGGATACGAATTGACTCAAGCCTTGCTACTGGAGCATAAGTCTCTTCAAAGTCCAAGCCTTCAACTTGAGTGTAGCCTTTGCCAACGAGCCTTGCCTTGTTCTTTGTGACGACACCAAATTCATCTTGCTTGTTCCTAAAAACCTATTTGGTGCCGATCACATTTTGCTTGGGTCTTGGCACCAACTCCCAAACTTCATTTCTCTTGAAGTTGTTCAACTCTTCCTCCATGGCAATGATCCAATTCGGGTCCTCAAGAGCTTGTTCTACACTAAGAGGTTCCAAAGAAGAAACAAACGAGTAAAATGCATAAAAATTTGACAATCTTGAGCGAGTTGTTACCCCTCTTTGGATACTCCCAAGTATGTTGTCGACGGGATGATCCCGTTGAACCATTTGATGTACTCTTGGGTGTGGTGCTTGAGATTGACGTCGAATGGGTCCATCATCATCTTCAACTTGTGTAACTTCACCTTGAGCTTCACTACCTTGTTCTCCCCCTTGATCAAAGCCCCGTTCATGATCGTCACCATGAACTTGACTTTCTTCTTGATGAATTTGAGAACTTGGTGGTTCCACTCTAGTTGATGATGATGGATCTTGATTGCTTGTGTCAATCAGAGCTTGAACTTGAACCTCACGTGGCATCACTTCACCGGTCCCCATTCTAAAGATTGATACACTTGGGGGTTCCTCATCATCTACAAGGTTTTCACTAACTTGCTCTCGTTGAGAGCCGTTGGATTCATCAAATTTCACGTCTACCGTGGTCTCAACACAACCGGTGGTTTTGTTGAAAACACGATAGGCATGTTCGTTAGTACCATAACCAATGAGAAAACCTTCATCAACCTTGGATGCAAACTTTGAGGCTTTGGGTTTCTTGTTAAGTATGAAATACTTACACCCAAAGACTCTAAAGTAGTGCACACTAGGCTTCTTACCGGTGATGATCTCGTACGGAGTCTTGTTCAAGTACTTGTGGAGGTAGAGGCGGTTGGCGGCATGGCACGCGGTGTTGATGACTTCCGCCCAAAATGAGTCCGGAGTCTTGTATTCATCAAGCATTGTTCTCACCACTTCAATCAACGTACGATTCTTCCTCTCAACAATGCCATTTTGCTGAGGAGTGTATGGAGCGGAGAGCTCATGCTTGACGCCTTCTTCATCGAGGAACTCTTCAACTTGAGTGTTCCTAAACTCCGAGCCATTGTCACTTCTTATGTTCTTGACCTTGAGCTCGAACTCATTTTGAACTCTTCTAATGAACTTCTTAACCACTCCCTTTGCTTCACTTTTATCTTGCAAAAAGAATACCCAAGTGAAACGGGAAAAGTCATCAACAATTACTAGACCATATTTGTTACCACCGATGCTTATGTAGGTAATTGGTCCAAACAAATCCATGTGTAGTAGCTTCAACGGTCTTGATGAAGATAGGATGTTCTTGGCGGGATGATGCGCTCCAACTTGCTTCCCGGCTTGACAAGCACTACACAACCTATCTTTCTCAAAAACAACATTCGTTAGTCCTAGGATGTGCTCGTCCTTTTGAAGTTTGGCCAAGTTCCTCATGCCAACATGGGCTAGTCGGCGATGCCATAGCCAACCCAAGTCGGATTTTGCCACTAAGCAAGCCTTAGGGTCCACTTTCACTTTTGTGAAATCCACATAGTAAAGCTTTCCCCGTAGGTGACCCGCAAAGACAATAGAGGAATCCTCCCTTCTAGAGACGGTCACACCCTCATGAGTAAAGAGACAATTGTAGCTTTTCTCACAAAGTTGTGAAACCGACAACAAGTTGTATCCTAACCCTTCAACATGATAAACATCTTCAATTGAATTTGTTGTTGAGATAGCAATTTTACCTAGACCGACCACATCTCCTTGACCATTATCTCCATAGATGATAGTTTTCGTAGGGGTGTCATAATGATCAAGGGATGCAAATAAGCCTTCGTCTCCGGTCATATGATTAGTGACACCACTATCAATTAACCAAGTGCTTCCACCGGAGGAGTAGGCCTACAAAACAAGTTTAAGCTTTTGGTTTAGGTACCCAAAAAGATTTGGGTCCTTGGAGGTTAGAAGCATAAACTTTTGGAACCCACACACTCTTCCTCCTAGCCTTCTTTGTGTAGGATCCAACATACTTGACCACCATTTTACCATTGTGGTCCAAGGTCACAACATAGTCACAAGTGTAGTTGGGAGAGGGCTTGTGTTCAACCACGTTCTTCGATGACTTAGGTGGAGAATTAACCCCACCATATCCTTTTGTGGTGTTCACAACCTTTGGCTTGTCTTTTGTTGTGGTAGAGGTGGTGACTCCATGGGCAATATCCATAATAGTGTTGAGGTAGCCACCCTTGTTCCACAAAGGGATCTCATGCCCTTTCACCACCACTCTACCATTGACCTTGTTGTTCTTGTGGTGCCCAAGTCCTTCCTTGTCAACCACCTTAGGTATGGACTTGGCACCATTCTTGCCTTGAGTGATCAACATGTTCAACCGGGCTATTTCTTTGTCTTTGCTCTTAATGGTCTCTTCAAGCCTTGCATGGTTAGTCTTGAGAGCATTTATATCAACATTAGGGCAAATAGAACAACCTTTGCTAGTGGAGGCACTAGAGTCAAGTGTTGCCTTAGGATTGGCTTTGGTGCTTTCCTAAAGAGTACTATAGTTTGCCTCAAGATTTTTATGTTTATCCATCAAGCATGAAAAGCTTGATTGAAGCTCACTATGAGTAGCCTTTAGGGAAGCTAGAGATTCATTTGCCAAAGTATAGTCCTTTGACATTCTCTTGTTGGAGTTATTGGCCAAGGACAAGTCCGTGGTCAACTTCTCCACCTTAGCCGCCTCTTCGGCAAGGCGTTTCTCTAGAGCAAGGTTTCTTTCCTTCTCAAGGATAAGCAAGTCTTCTTGCTCATGGAGAGACACTTTTCTTTTCTCTAATTTCTCCAAAAGCCTTTTTATTTCCTTATAGCCTTTTTTACTAAATTGTTTTATCATGTTGGCCTCAATTTCTTCTTCATTGTCTATGTCATCTATGTCACTAGGTGTGGATGAAGGAGAGGTGAGAGAGGATGAGGTGGTTGTTTCTTGTACCTTGCTCCCCCTTGCCATGAGGCAAAAGTGAGAGTGGTCCTCATCGTCGGAGAAGTTGTTGAAGAGGCGCGGTGAAGATGATCCTTGTGCCATGGCAATGGTTGCCATGCCTTGCTTCTTTGGCTTATCATCTTCATCACTTGAGTCCCATTGTTGACCCACGTGAGCACGCCCTTGGTACTTGTTCTTGTACTCTTTGCTCTTCTCTTTGTATTTCTTCTCTTCCTCATTCTTGTTCTTGTTCTTGGGACACTCGGCAATGAAGTGTCCATACTCTCCACACTCATAGCATTTGCGTTGAGACTTCTTCTTCCTTTCGTCACCGCCTTTTCTTGATGCTCTTGACTTCAAGAATTTCTTGTACTTCCTTATGGCAAAGACGGTTTCTTCATCCGTGCTTCCTTCTTCACTTGTATCTTCTTTCTTGATCTTGGAAGTCTTTGGCTTTACTTCCACCACTTCACTAGAGCTAGCATTGAGGGCTAAGCTCTTGTCCATCTTCAAGCTTAGTGACTTCTCCACATCTTGGTCAACTAACTCTTGATGCAAAATCTCTCCAAGAAGTTGATTGGGGGTCATCTTGTAGTAGCATGGAGCTAGCGATGAGAAAGTTATTGGCTTTGGAGAGTGTAACGATAATGAGTGTATGGACAAGCTCAGATGTGTAGTAGTATCTGGAATATGAAGTGATCTCAACCGGATCACTAGGTCGAGTATCAACCTAACATGTCATGTTGTTATTACCATCAAAGTATGTCAATTACCAATAGAGATAACGAGAAGTAGCAAATGGTGATGTCAACATTAATATTGTGGTCAGATTCTCAATACGTCGAGACATGAGAATTTTAGAAGACCAGAGTAACGATGTAGTCATAAACATATTGGTTATGTCACTGTGACAATTTAATATTGACAAAACAATTCAAAATCAAAGTTTGACTTTTATGCACATTCATATAGCAAGATGTTGGTAGTGTTCAAAAAGAGGATAACAACACACGTTGTTAGAAACCCTTAATTCGTTGATATGCCATGGAATATGATGATGAAAAAGAACAAATGATACCTTGAGTTAGACTATCAGGACTCCCTCACATTCTAAATATCATCATAATTATACTAGCTACCTGCGCTATTTGCGCGGGCCAACTTGCTAGTTTTACATATTTAAATGGTGCTGCTAGCATTTGGATGTCTGAGAAAATTTTCCATCAAACACTCTGACGCACATTGAAAATTAGTTAGTGCAACATTAGCCATCACTATTTGCAACAAGAAAAAAGATGTGTAAAATTGATTGCCATTCAACTCCGAGATAGAAAATTCTCGTTGCAACATTAATGGGTTGAACCGCGCCCTGGAGAACAGTGGGAGAACGAAGGCAGAATGAAACCTAGCTGCGGAGACAGCCAGCCTTCTCCTGCTCAAGTAGACGTTGTCGAGGTGCAGCCCACGTTGATAGGGAAACGAGAAAAATGACATCACCACACCGAGAAAGCCACCTCCATGCTAGATCCATCGTCATAGTGCCCATGCAAAACCACATACAATTCAAGACTTCGACGGAGTGAAACCACTAAATCCGAACCTCTTCCAAGATCCCTTAGCTTGTAGTCGCTAACGAGTAACGTGAAAACACAAACGTGAGAGCTTCACCACACCCATAGTAGGATTCCACCTTCTTTCGTCGGCTAATTTTGGCAAAAGTTGGGTCTACCACTGACAGCATCGATAAAGGTGGACATACACAAAGAATAATATTGGTGGACATACATAAAGGATTACAAAAATGTTATAAAGAATTATAAAGTTGGGTCTACCACTGACAACACTTTGTTCTTTTAGAAATAACAATAATAGTGAGTGTGACTCAATCCTAAATATAATTCTTTATAACATTTTTGTAATCCCTTATGTATGTCCACCAATATCCAAAAAGAATACATAGATTGATGTTGTTAGACCCATCATGAAAAATACCTTTGATACCATTTGACTATTTCTATCTTCAAATACTTATCGTTTGGATCCTTTCATTTTGATGGAATTGGAATCTACTTAATGGAGTAGTCTTTAATTTTGTCTTGTAATGTGGAATTCCACAACTTTCCAAAGTTTATATATAAGCCTATCTAAAATTCATGAAGTGGAAGATGGAAATTGATTCTGTAGATCCCACACTAAGTTTCTAATGTGCAATACTGTAATATTTAACAAGGTGGACAGGTCATCTACTTAATGGAGTAGGCTATTTGTTATAAAAGAAAGTGAATATTACAATGGAATTCAATTCTAAAGATCCAAATGGGGCCCGTATGGCCGTATAGATATTGCTAATAAAATAGCGTATCCAAAACCTGCATCAATGACTTAACAAAGCTAATACATTCTTCTTTATGTCGTAGTGGTGACACACGTTGTGTAATCGAATAATTCAATGCATCAATTTTTTCTTAGTAGAAAACAATGCATTCTCTTTATATACAACGTGAAAAAAGAGAGTATGCAGCTTATTTTTTTCGAAAGGGAAAAGTATTAGCATTATGCAAACCAAAAGATAAAATCCACGTAGACCTGACTCTGACTAGATGACAGATCAGAGCCTGGCCCAACACGACAGCACGCACGGCTCTGCTGCTGTGCGTTCCCTTTCTATCCGTTCCGCTGCTCAAATCCTAACGATCTCCCTCCAGCCTACGGCACCCACGCGGATCAAACAAACAACCCGTTAATAAACAAACAACTCCAGTATCGGATCCGTCCAGGAGAATAATTTATCCGTTTATCCGGACCTTTTCTTTTAATCCGTTTATCGGACCCGTTCTTTTGGTTGAAAAAAATAGTGAAGTTGTAAATGAATAGTGCTAGAATAGTGTTTTGTGTGAGAGAAGATATAATGAATGTGACAAGTAAATAGTGTTTTTCACTATTTCTTTCTAAGGAAAATAACAGGGCCTAAATTAGCAAAAGCCGTCGCGCTCGAACGGTCAAGCCAGCGCCCTCGAACCACGTGTCCAGCCAAATTTAGGCGCGACGGAGAGAAGCCTGGGAGGCCAAGGAGTTTTTTGGGCGCTTGGCGATTCCGCTGGACGCCCGGCGATGCCGCGCGAAACTGGCGACCCGGGGTTAGGAACGATTCACACTTTGGCGGGCATTTTCGTCCACCCAACGAGCCAATGATTTTGGTCGGTTTGGGGTTTTCCGTATCTGCCCTCCGATGCTGCACGCCTGAACTCCTCTGCTGCGTCCTGCAGTTCTACACATCTTTTCAGTTCTGCCGACGCACTTGCACGGAAGTCCACTGCTCATTTTTTAATCAAGAAATAACAAAATAAAATCAAGAAATAACAAACATGTTTAGGGGTGCGTATGATCATTTTTTAATCAAGAAATAATTGATAGATAAAGAGCGTCGGGCATGCTTGTTGCAGTTTTAAAGAATCACAACCAGTGGTGAATATGGTATTACACATTAGGAGGTTTATCTTCTCCTCTTCTTGCTCCTCTCCTTTACAACTCATCTTCTATCTGACTTGTTGCGTGCAGTGTTGTTCAGCTCCTCGCTGCGTGCAATGGTTGTTGCACATCTACAGTCGAAACATAACGGGTGCTACCCTTCCGAGCACACTGAGTGTATCAAAGTTACTATATAAGTTGTATTTGGCTCTACCAAGTATATGATTTGATTTGACAACAGTGGTGCAAATATAATTATATCTCAATGTATTCTTATCTCATAATTTCTTGTCTAGATTATCTAGTGATTCAACTTAGGGGGTGTTTGGTTCACAGAGGTTTATAATAAGTTCTATCAGATCGAATGTTTTGATATCATTTAGGTAAACTAAATCTACATTAACCGTAAAACTAATTGCATAAGCCTTATGGTTTTTTTTCAAGACAAATCTATTAACCATAATTCATTTATGTATATTTACTATAGCATCACATTGGTTAATCATTATCTAATTAGATTTAGTTTCATCTTGTGAAAACACCTATAAATTATAAAATTCATTTTGTCATTGGCCTCCGTTTAATACCTCTAATTAGCATCAAACATCTGATGTGTCGAGCGTATAAAAAGCCATGTAACCAAAAAGTCTTACAAAATTTCGTGATGATACCGAACATGAGGAATTTACATTCAAGGTCGTGCAAACACTCCTTATTTTGCAACTAAATCACCGTAGCATTCAAACAATATAGTAACAAGGCAGTATATACTATATAGTGTAATTATCATTGGTTGTTCTTGGGATGCAGTGAACAAACGCCACCAGTGTCCGTACCTGGGGAGCTGCTGTGCCGCCTGCGCTGAATAGCCAACTCTCAGACGACCATGGGTACGTAGTTGCGTAATTTGACCAGCACAAGTACCCGTACTCTACCGCCGCTGCAACCCATGGGTACGAAATGACAATATTACCCCAACCTTTATTCCTTCCCATTTCTGGCGCCCTCTTTTCAGAAAGGCCCCGGAACCCAACCACCCCAACCCAACCCCACACCCGTTAACCCTGGTTAGCGTCCTGCCACGACCTGACGAGCCCATTCCACCACCACATGCGTAGACCCATCCCACAGTACGCCGCACGCGCTTACGTGGGCCCCGAAAATTATTCCAGCGATCCGGTGCACAAAGACCAGGCGTAGCAGATCCTGCTTCCCCTCGAAGGAATCGACCCCATCGCCTTCCTCCTCTTTATCTCGCAGCCGCCGCCGCCGCCGCAAACCCTAACCAGAGTTCCGATCCGGTTAATCGGCGACGAGGAAGACGACGGAGGCGGCAGATCTGTGGGGATCCGACGGCGGCTGAGGGGGAGATGGTGGTGAACGGCCGGCCGCTGAAGAGGGCGAGGACGAGGGTGGAGGCCAGGGACTTCGCGGGGTTCCCGGCGGCCGGAGATGGCGGGGCGGCCGGGACGTTCAGGGAGGCGGTGAGGTGCTTCCTCGCGAAGCACGCGAGGCTCCTTCCGCTTCCCTCCATCTTCTCGCCGGCGGCCGCCGCCGCCCCGCCGCACCTGCTGATCTGGAGGGTGTCCCTCAGGGTCGGGGAGGAGGGGGAGGAAGAGACCGGCGGCAGGGTCGAGCTCAACGTCGTTGAGGAGGATGTGCTCCGATCACGATCTGTGTATTGCGATCAATGCAGAGTCGTGGGTGAGTTGCTTTCCTCTCTTTTCCTCGCATCTTTTTCTCGGAAATTTATCTTAACACGAAAAAAATATCGCTAATTTTTAACAGATGCACATTCATTTTGTTTCGATCTGCTCCTTTCCTTCTCGCTTTATTGAGCGCTGTTTGCTTTTAAATCCCAACGTCTTTCTTTTTTTTTTTGAAATTTTATGAAAAATCGGTGTTTCACTGAAATTTTCTGGAAGCTTTCGTCTGGTCAGCCTACAATTGTTAGGCTGTTGCTTTCAACATCCGTAACCACGATTGATTTAATCTTCGTTGTCACATCCTGTTAACATACAGCAGCAAAGAATCTGCAATGGAATCTTGTGTCTGATGCGTTTGTTTGGTTGCAGGATGGAGTGGGCACCCAGTCTGTGGGAAGCGATATCATTTCATCATCGAGAATGACTGCAACCAGCTTTCCGGCCACCGGCGCACCTGCTGCCTTCGCTGCGGCACTCCCATGGTCGCTGGAGAATCAAGGTGGGAGGCACATTTCAGAAAATATACATCATTGCATAACAGGAAGGGGAAATTGGACCTGTTAACACATGACAAGTTGATGTCAACATGCCGCGTGTTAGATGCCTATACATGTGTGATTGAATCAAGGTGGCGCTGCACTGCCTTGAATCTAATGCAGAGTTTCAGATGGATTGCATCTGGATGAGGCTTGTTTGCACATATAGAAAGATGAAAGCGCAACTGTTTCTATTGCTGATCGTAGCCTCATAGGCAGCTTTTAAAAGTTATATATGCAATCTTCTTCTCTCTGAATAAATCGTAAGCCAAGCAATCTGATTGATGTGCTGTGAACTTGTGATGCTCTGAATACTAGTTGCAAGTTCTCTTACTTTGAATACAATGCCGTCTCCAGGTGTGCGCTGTGCAACTTTGATATGGAAGGTGAGGAGATTGAAGAGTGTGCATATCTGCATTTGGATGACTCCTCTCACTTGCTGCACGCTGTGGTGCACGCAAACGGGTATGGACACCTCCTCAGGGTAAATGGCCGTGAAGGTGGTTCAAGATTCCTCACTGGCCGTGACATAATGAGCTTATGGGATCGCTTGTGCAAGGTGCTGTATGTGAGGTAAATGGAAGGAGTGGAACAGCAATCTTTGATTGGAATCGACACTTGTCCAAAATGCTTCCTTCAACTTAACTTCATTTCCATCACTGCAGGAAGGTCACTGTCATGGACATCTCCAAGAAACATGGAATGGACTACAGACTCCTGCATGCAGTCACAAGTGGGCACCCATGGTATGGCGAATGGGGATACAAGTTTGGTGCTGGAAGCTTTGCACTAACCTCAGAGACCTACCAAAATGCAGTAGACATGCTTTCAAGTATACAGCTGGCACTGTACTTCTCGAAAAGAAGTCCCATCAGGACCCCATTGCAGAACACAATTGCTCTTTATTGGGCGCTTTGTGATCGCCAACTAGTGACACTACGGGACCTTTTCTGCTTTATCATGCACCTGCTTCATCAAGCTCAGAAGATGTCAAAACCCTCAACTTATAAGCGCAAAGAGCTATCATCTGATGTGCTCTGTGCGTGGACTAAAGATGATTTTGATCGAGCAGAAGCTGCAATGCTTAAGATTCTTCGGGCTGTGCAAACTGGACAGTGGGTGTCTTGGCGAGCACTTCGGGGAGCTGCATCAAAGGCTGTTGGTTCACAGGAGCTGCTTGATTATTCTCTTCGAGAACTGGGTGGAAAACGGCTGGATGATGGCCATTTTGTTGCTGTCCGCTGCAATGCTGAGACAAGTGCAATAGAGTACAGGTGAGCCTTGTCTTCATCCTTTTCAATACCTGAACTTAACCTAGTAGTTTTCTTACCATTATTGTTTCATGGCAAGCAGGCTTGAATCTTCCTCCATTCAGTCACCAGTTAATGAAGCAATGTTTGAGCCCTCTGTTGAACATCTCCTGCATGATCTTAGATTCCTCTACGATGCTCTACTGAACCCAGAGTCCATGCTGTCTTCACAGCCAGAGGTTGTGGGTTCATCAGCACATAATGCAGCAGCAAAGATTCTTGATTGCAAGCAGTTCATCAAGCATTATGACAGGCATGCTCTCAGGACTCCTAACCCATTCTTGCTCTCTGTGAGGTGTTCCATCGAACTACTTGATCACCCGAAAGACTACACTGCACCTCCAGAGGAACTTGTACTTTTACCAGCAAGTGCTACCCTTGCTGAACTGAAAGTGCAGGCTTCAAGGGCATTTCAAGAGACATACCTCATGTTCCAAAGCTTCCAGGCTGAACAGCTCCCTGACTTTCCAAACTTCAGTGACACAACCCCCGTGAAGCATGTGCTTGGATCAGGCCAGCTTGTTCGGTTAAGAGGACGTTGCACTGGAGATTACCGGAGAATTGTACAGTTCAGGATGGAGAGGGGTTTGGAGAACTGGACTGTGGACTGCTCATGTGGTGCCAAGGATGATGATGGGGAACGTATGCTAGCATGTGATGTGTGTGGAGTCTGGCAGCACACCAGATGCTCAGGGATCAGCGATTTTGAGGATGTCCCTGAAAATTTCATCTGCAGGAAGTGTGCTAGCCCACGCAAAGGAAAAGGCCGTGGAGGTGGGGGTAGCAATGGTGGTGGAAGAGTGGAGGTTAGTGCGGCAGGGAGGTGCAAGGACGAGATTGGATCATCTGTTGGTGGTGCAGGCAAGTTTGGGCGCATGGCAACAGTTGGATGAATGTACATAATGTAGTGAAATGTAAATAGTGAGATGGAGAGTAGTAAACTACCCCTAAAGGCTTTTGTGGACCTTGAGTGGTTACTGGACCTTGTTTATGACCACCGATGTGATGTCAATCTATTATCCTTGCATTTGCATCCATTCTCTGATCTGCATCTTCAGTTCTGCATTGCGTTACAGAAGACCTTGAAATTTCAGCAACGAAAAGTGCAAAATGGTGCATGACGCAAAAAATAGTAAATGGGCATATCAAGACTTTCTAACATAACATTTGCTGCATCATTCTCTTCGTTTTCTGTACAGCACGTGAGGCGCTCAGCTAACAAAGCGGCTCATGCATGAGCTAAATTTGCTGCTTCTACTGTTTTTGAGGTTTGGGAGAATGGCCCTCCTAGTTTTTTAGTGCCAGTGTTGCATGATGATTGTAAGTTTGTAACCATATGAATGGATGAATGAAAGCAGCTGTTCTCAAAAAAAATAAAAAATAAAAAACATAACATTTGCAGGACAGCATTGCTACCTCACACTAATAGTACGATATGAAATGCTTAACAATTCAAAATCATAACAATTCATTGCGCTAAATACTGCCTATTCAGCGCAAACTCAACTGAACGTAACCACTAGAGCACAGTAAAACAAGTCAAGCAACTGACAATGTGTCTGCTCAGTTCCATTTTTGTGTCTGCCCCAGTATCCAGAAAAAAAAATTATATAGAAGATTAAGTTTGATTACCATATCATACTTAACACCTCACTGACAATGTTCCACCTTCAGTTCATGTCTGCCTACCAAACGCCAGAACAAGCCATCAAATGGTGCCTGTAACATCAAGCATGAAAGCTCATACTATGCAGATGTAGGCAAAAAAACACCTTAATCAGTTAGAACAGATCGTTAGTGAATCACCATGCTGGTATTTATGCTATAAATCAGCTTTTCCCATAAATTGGTTAACAAGATTCAGGAAAAAATAGGAAAAGTCATACCATATACGAGTAGATTAAAACCATGTATACAGGAGAGTAACATGATTTCAAGCGGCCCACTTATGAACTAAGGAAGGTAGAGCTAGTTCAAGTTATCTGGTGCACATTTTGCATTTTTTGTAGCCCGGAACATTTCCGAACCCAATCATGACAAGGTTGGAGGATAGTTGACATTTCAGTTAACTGGCACAGACATAATTAATGTTCCTCTCATAAAAGGAAACATTTATGAAGTTAACACTGAGCATAGCAACTCTGGAGATCAATACCAATATATTCATAAACTATGTTGATCGATTAATATTGCCTAGTAGATAGAAGGTACCAGAGTTTGCAAAGGTCGAGAGTTCGAGACCTAGTGCCTTTGATATTTTCTTTTTTGTAGTTCCAAGAAGAATTTTGATGAAATGGATGGATTTGGTAACAACTTTGGATAGATTACTTATCTCTACTGATCATAAAAAGGTATACTGGCCATCATTAGGTGGACAGTGGACTAGGTTCAATGACAGAAACGGAATATGGAAGTTAGATGTAAATACATATGCCATCTGAAAGTCAAATTGGATAGAGGGCTTCCACAAATATATTTAGTGATAATTGAATAACCTAAGAATCTTCCACAGTTTCAAAGGCAAGTTGATTGGCAAGTTTATTTTTTGTTACTCTCCGTTGCTGTACAGTTGCAGTTTATCATACTGGTGGATTAACTTATTCTTCAGATATTAGAATATACAAAGTGCAGCTATGGCATTATTTCGATTTAAACCATAACATGCTTAGTGTCATCATAGTAAAATATATGAAATCAGATTTTGTGTAACCATTATAACATTGTTCTACTTAAAATGCAACCAATAGCAAAGGATTTGACACGCAAAAACTGAAAACTTGGAAAGCCTGTTATTTACCTGAATTTGAATGTAATTACCAGAACTAAGCAGCACGCTCCAAATACACACCCGAAGAGTACTGAGAACATGAGGACGTTTCATCTTTCCAGACCTGTTGCAAGACAAAAACTGCAAAACATTAGGTGCTTATGTCTGAATAAGGTCCAGTTGAATGCTCAAGCCAAGAAAATATCAAATTCTCGATAAGTCAAATATGGTTCGCCGTAAGAATATAAACACGAGTGATTCCAAATGCCAGTGAAGAGTGAGTGTTACTACTTTAAATACACACATCAAAAGGAAATCTTTGAGCTATGGTGCTAGCAAGAAACCACTAAATGGTCCTAAAACCAATCTAAGTATCAAAACAGATAATTTGACGCCAGACTGAGGTAAACCTAAGCTAGGAGATCAGATCGAGCATAAAAATTCAACAGTAAAATATACATAAATCCGAAAGGTAAAAGAAATAGAGTAAACAACATAAAGATTACGTACTAAAGCAATAGGCATATTTAGCCAAGTCGTCAAATGGAACCCTATTTCTGGAGCCAAAGAGATTCATAGAAGATGCAAACTCAGAAACTGAAACAAGGATGTATTGGATCAAACTAAAGCATGGAGGCGTTAATTACACTACACCCATGCCCATGTATCTAGCCGCAACCAGAAAGGAAACAATCATGTGTTACCCTAAAACCAGTTCCAAAGCTAAATGCTTGAGATGCAGCACAGATCGAAGCACCCAAGTTACCCAAACGCGATCAGGATGGGGCGCGCGAGGCGCGGGAACGATGGATTCCCAATTCGCGGCGCCGAACCCAATCGCCCTAAACCTAAGCGGGGGGGGGGGGGGGGGGGGCGAAACTCCCCAAATTTCAGCAAGCCCACGGCCGCAGCAGCTCAATCCCTAGCGAATTCGATCCAGATTGACGCAATTCCCAGCCCGGCGCGCCGGAAAATGGCGACCAGAAGCGTCCACGCTCAAACTCTTGAACGAAGTCAATCGCCGAACAAAAAAGGTAACCTAAATTGGAGCCACGAGCAGAGCATTCGGCCCCCGAGAGACCAGAATCCCTAAGCAGCATCGCGCCACGCACGAGCCGGGGACGAGACGGGATTAAACCTAAGCAGCGATTAGGGCTGTGGAACCACACACCCGTGCGTGCGCCCCGAGACCTAAGAGCCCCCCACCACCGACCTTTGCCGCGAGCCGCGGAGCTCGAGCTAGCGCCTTGCCCTCCGGCCATGAATCGCGGCCCCCGATCGGCGCGATTGCTTCCTGGGATCCAATGAGGCGCGGAGAGCATCAGGGGGGTGGCGTCGCGGCATGGAGCTGCTGCTCGAGGGAAGGGAGGAGCAGGGCCGAGGGTTGGGGTGGAGAGGGAGGGAGGGACTCGGGTGCGGGAATAACGAAAGGGGAAACCAGTTGTGTGCAGCCAGTAATAAGCGACGGGGTCGTTCCCGGCCGTGGTTGGCTAGGGTTCTCGCCCCGCGCGGCGGCTGCGTCGCTGCACGCGGGCCCCCCCCCCCCCCCCCCCCCACCTGGCGGGTTAACACGCAGTCTCCTCCCCGTTTGCGGAAAGGCTGACTCGTCAACGTGCCCGGCTGCCCGCCCGCTCGCTGACATGGCAGCAGCAGCGTTGCGTTTGTAAACGTGCGCGCGGCGTGGCGGCGAAACCAGGCGGCTTGGCGTCTCCGGTTTGCTCTTGCACGCAAATGGTTTGGTTCCTCTTGGAGACGTACCGGCACACTAGCCTGCCTACCCCTAGCTTTTTCCCCTTTGCCTAACATAACATTCCCGTGCAACGTACTAGGAAGGGAAGGGACCTTTGGCCTTTGGTAAGTATACAGTATTGTCAAAGTCCTCTCTTTCCCGTACCTTGACCGCTTGACGCACGCAACTTCCGTGCTCGTGTGGAGGCAGAGGGGCCAAGTCGATCGCGTAAGCATTTGTTTCCGTAATAGGATTTGCCCGTGCGTTGCTACGGGTTTAAAAAAATTGTAACATAAAAACATAAAACTGATATTAGTAACATTATTTTATGGCCCTTAGGATCCTTAAGTATCAACTTTTACATAATATAAATGTTAAAATAATCATGAATTTTTTCAGCTCCCGTAGCAACGTTCATATATATACATATACAAACATAGTGATGACAAACGCAAGTGGTACGGTGTAGCGCATTGCACAGTTACAGATATATTGTTCCGACCTTATAATTATGATGAGGTTTTCAATAATCTTTTCCATCCACATTTACACAAGCTGACTGCTAATGTTGTTAGGGAAATTTAGGAAAAAGCATTGGTCTGCATGAGTCAATGTATGATGAGTGTTACAAAATCTCTCAGAACGTTTCTCTATTGCAAAAAATATTGAGGCAATGTTGTCTATTGTATAGAGCAACTCCAAGAGATCCTTTGTATGATTTTCTATCGGTAAAAAAAAATAAAGAAACACGTCCTCTCCGGCTTCGATGCGTCGATCGGCCCCTTGAAGGAACCTTGATGTCGCCTAGAGGGGGAGGTGAATAGGCGTGATGACCAAATTAAACTCTTCTTCCCCAAATACTTGAGCTGACGGTGTTCCACCGGTCAGACCGGTGGTGATGACCGGTCAGACCGGTCAAGCACTGGACTTCACAGGAGGCACCGGTCAGACCGGTGAACCTCACCGGTCAGGCCGGTGTAGCACAGAGCACCTGCAAAAACAACTTCAAGCACCTCTTGACTTCTAGCACGAACCAAACTTGGTGAGTGGCCTTTGTAGATGATCACAAGCAAGGTAATGAGTCCTGCACACACAAGTAGCACACCCAAGTAGATCGAAGCGGAAGCAAATCAATTATGCTAGAAAAACAACTTAGAGAGTCAAACCACACGAAGAAGCAAAGGATTTGTTTCCCGAAGTTCACCACCCACTAAGGAATGGCTACATCTCCGTTGAGGAGCTTGTAAGAGACAATTCCCACAACAAGCCGGGTCTCTTTCAACCACTTTCCTCCTTTCCACTAAGGGGATCTTTTCCACGAAGAGGCAAGATCGCAGCCCTTACAAACTTCCCGCTGCTCACCACAACCTTGGGAGCTAGCCGGCGACGCCTAGCCGTCTAGGAGGCAAACCTCCAAGAGTAACAAACGCTTCAAAGCTTGTAGACGCGAAACCAAAGTGCTCAAGCTATGGAAATGCTCTTGTTAGCTCACAAGGTCGCTCTTGAGCTCACTCTCTCAACCCAACACCAAGGATATGGCTTGAATCCACAAATCTCACAAAGTGATGGTTGGGGAGAGCCACTAAGGCTTAGAGCTTGTTAGAAATGGCTTGGGACCTCAGCAATGTCACTAGAAACAGCAAACCTCACTTGAAGAAGGCTTGGGGTATTTATACCCCTCAAAGGAGAAAACTAGCCGTTGGTCCTCGGGCGGCACCGGTCAGACCGGTGCCCCACACCGGTCAGACCGGTGTTTGAAAAACTAGCCGTTGGGGCTATCGGCACCGGTCAGACCGGTACCCCTGACCGGTCAGACCGGTCAGGCCCGAGATACCCCCAAAACCCTTTTTTAAGAAACTAACACTTCATCACCAAGATGAAATGGTTCAGGTTAGGTTAGGAGGGTTTGTTAGCACACTCTAAGGCTAGATCTCACTTAGGTCAACTAATGAGCACTTTGACTTGGTCAACTCGCTAAGTTGCATCCCTCCTGATAGTACGGCATACCTATACTCAAGAATAAATAAAAACACCTTGTTGACTTCTTGAGCTTGAATGTCTTCAATCTTGCCATACTTGATCAATATTTACTTGAGGGCCTTCAACATAGCCTTTGACTTGAGCACGTCCATACTTGAGCTAATGACTTAGGATCTTTCCATTTAGCATAGGAATGCATACTTGGATCCATAAGTCACTCCATATTGCCAATCTTAACATGTAGATGAGTTGCATCGCTTCACACGGTTAAGGCTTGGATATGATACTTGGAGACCCCACGGATGCTAGAACTTCACCTTAGCAAAACACGAAATGACGGCTTAGCTAGGGCCCAAAGATTGCTTAGTCCCTCACCCTAGACAACTCGGTTGATCTCTTCATCACTTATCCAATCCACTTTTGAGTTCCACTTTGCTTCATACAAAATTAACCTTCATTTGAAAACCCGCTTCAAATGCTTGATCTTGATTGACAACGAATGTGCAAGCTTCCAAATTAGAACCATGAAGTGTACACTCATGCTTGTGTCCTCTTTCAATAAACACATGAAGCCTTGCTCTTGACTTAGAGAATTACCATCTTCTCTTTTGTGATCCTTATAAATTTAATCAAGCTACGTCTTCATATGGGAGACCATGAATTGACCTTCTCGAATTATCTCAATATTTATCTTCCTTTATTGCTTGATATTTGTCACTCATGCAATAGGATCATCCATATATTTGTCTTCTCCAATGTGAGCCATAAAACATTCATCCACACATAAATACTCCAATAAATACTCATGAATATATAAATAAACCTGCTCACAATCTTAGACAAATACACTAGTCCTTTAATCGCTTTATCATTCAATTCACCAAAATCCACTTAGGGGCCTAGATGCACTTTCACCCCTGTGCTGACTGGCTCGACCTCCTCTTCAAGGCTGCATAACTCCTCTCGATCCTCGCCATCACTCAGCCGGCACCGCGGGAGAGCCCAAGCTACGGGACATGGGAAACGCCGCCCCGATCCCGCCTGGCGCGGCGGATGGGCTCGCCATGCACAGCTGCCTCCTTGGCACGCGCTCGAGGCCCGTGGTGGTGGTCAGGGCCGAGGAGTCGGATGTCAGCTCCGAGAGTCGCATGAAGGCCAGGTGACGGCCCCGCCGCTTGATGCAATAGGTAGCCTGGCTCGCTGCAGGGAGGGCACGACCGTCGCGGGGGTCTGACGGGAGGCATCCTGGCGTTGCGGGATCCGACGCGGGTCTCGGGCGACCTCCGGCGGCAGAGCAGGTGGAGGCAAGCGACGCCGACGTGCGGAACGAGGGCCTGCCTTCAGCGGTGGGCGGGCTGGTGTTGCGCGTCTGAGGGCATGTACAGCACTAAGATGACCTGATGTCTGTAGAATCTCGATTTTAACGTACAGACAGATGTACAGACAGGTCGTACGACCCATAGACAGAGAGGGCGTCTATAAGCTATTTAATCATTTGCATGTAGTTTAAGATCAACTACACATGCATTTGTGTATATCATTGTGTGACCATTTTGATCTTTGTATCTATTTTGATGCTTATAATTTGATCTTTGTAATAATTTTGGTATCCACATCATATTTTTTTCTTTTTTCCGTTTTTTTCTTTCTTTTTTCTTATTCTTTTTATTCCTCACTCATTTTCCCTTTTTTTCCCTCCAAAATCCTAGACGCTACTACCTGTGATGCAGGGTGAAATTTCTAGAAGTTAGGAGTACGTGGCAAACCAATGTCCACATGCTCAACGCCTGCTCCCACGCGGTCCTGCCTTCTTGGTTCTTCCCCGCAAGCACAACAGGTCAGCAGCTCGTTGTTCCCTCGGAGCCACCGCCGCACGGCTCTAGCGGCCGCTCGCACGACCTCGCTGCCGGGGGACTCGACCTCCGCGCCGGCCATCTCCGTCGGCGGCTTGAGGTCCGCGACAGCCTTCTCCACCAAGGCCCGTGCTCCACGCCGCCCTTCACCGTCGGCAGCTCGAGACGCCCGGCGCCTCTCCCCTGCCACCGAACCACCGGCGCCTCTCCCCTCCACCGGAGCCGTGGGTGAAGTGCCTGCCGCAGCAGCCCGCTGTGGCGCTCGCGGCGGCCGAGGCGCACGGCTCCGCGCCTGCCGCAGCAGGCCGCCGTGGCGCTCGTGGGACGGGGCGGAGCAGCCCGCCGCAGCTCGCACCTCCCCCTTCCCTCCAACTGCTCCAGCCCGGTGCCGTCGCAGATCCTCGCGGCGCCGACGAACAGGGGCGGTGGCGAGGTCAACGACAGCCGACGAGCTCCTCCCGGTCTGATCCGGCGTCGCACGGCGTTGCGCTTCTCCCTGCAGCACGGCGCCCGCGGATCCCCTGCCTCTCCTGCGGCGGCTCGAGGTCCTCCACCCCTGCCGCGGTTGCTCCTCCAGGCGGGCGGGCGGGGTTGATTTGGCGCGAAGGCGCGGAGCTGCGGAGGATTTGGCCGCGCGGGAGGGGCGGAGCGCGGGAACCCGCCCGACGTCGCTCTGTGGAGACGGCTTCGCACAGCCCGGCGTCGCGCGCCGCTTCGGCTTCGGGGAACGGGACACCCCCGTAGCGACGCAGAGGCCGTCGGTTGGGAGCGGCGGGGTTGGTTTTGCAAATTCGCCATCCTAGCGAGCGTGGCCACCGCCTACACTCGGATGGGGCGGCACGGGCCCACCTGTCGGCGCGAGGCCGTGGCTCCGCCGGCAGAACCGTGGTTCTGCCGGGAGCCCTTACGCGCTTTTTAGGTGTAGAGATTTAGACATGGGCGTACGGAAAGCTGCGGAGTCAACTGCCGAACCAGGCAGGGTACCTCTCCGAGCAAAGGGGTGTGGTGTGCTTGTGTTTGTGCGAGTTGAGACGACGACGACGAGCGAGATTCATCACATCCGCTGGCCCCCCTCGTTCGTTGCCCCCATATGTGAGCTGCAGCGATAAAAGTAACGCTTCTTTCTTGGTGTTGGTGGATCTACCTCGTCCCAGGGACCCAGGCCCACAGGACGTAGCGTGCGTTCGCCATTTTTCCAGCAGAGAGTGAGACAGAGAAAGGGACGCGTGACCGCGCCCATGATAGTACTACTCCATAACATTAGCAAGAGGGTGAAGATTATGCAGGGAACGAACGAACTTTGATGGATGATGAGATGGAGCATCAGATCAGCAGCCGTTAAAACACGTTTACCAGGGGAGTGATAATAAGGCAAACGTGCGACAGCGCCATCTGTTGTCGCGTTACGGAATCTCGCTCGTCCGTAGCACTAGCTATTGCAATCTCGGTCCGTTCTGGCGTCCTCCACAGCAGCGTACGCGGCGGCGGCCACGATCTTTATAGCCAGCCACGGGCGAGCAAACGGACAGAAAACAGCCGCATGGGTGGCCGCTCGGGACCAAGATTTTCGCGAGCCCTGCCCTCTGTCCATCGTGTGCCTGGAGCCCTGGACCCGCTGCGAACGCGAACGCACGCCGCCGTCTCGCCGTGCTGGCCGGGCTGCCGTACTCGTGCTCCGAGTACTTGGCCACGGGCCGCCAGCCGCCCGTTCGGTAGCTGACCCCGCATGAGAGCCAAGGCCGGTGCGCACGGGGAGCCCTCCGCGGATGTGCCGGGCAACGCGGACGGCGTGAGGCCGGACGGGGCGGGGAGGCCGGCCTGTTGCCTGTCCGATCCAGACGTTGGATCGAACAGGTAGGACACGCGGGCGAAGGTGACGGCCAGAGGTTGAGACGCGCGATAGTATTTGGGATGGAGAGGAACACGAGAGAGGCACATCCGCAACGCCATTGCAGGTCACAGATCAAGCTAGCAAGAGATGGAGGTGCGAAGGCGCCACTCAAGCAGAGCATGTACGGAGAGTTTCGCTCAAATTAAAAAGGGAAAAGTCCGATTTATAACCTTGAACTAGCACACAAGTCTGATTTTCAACCTTAAACTACAAAACCAAACATAAAGGGCCATCCAACTATCAAAACCGTGCAAGTTTCAACCTTTGAGCGGTTTTGGAGGTGGTTTTCCATTTTGTGAAAATGTTAAAAAAATGATTTCATCTAAAAAAAATAACTAATTCATTTTAAATCAGAAAAATATGGAACTAATACCCAAAGTTTTATAAAAATGTCACCTATCTATTGGTGCACTATTTGGAGTTTTTTTTAAATATTATATGTTCAAGTTTCTAGTTTTTATTGCTTTTTTTACAAATACTAGGAATATGAATAATAAGATGCAGATGACTCCAAATAGTTCACCAATAGATAGGTGATATTTTTATAAAACTTTGGGTATAAGTTCCATATTTTTCTGATTTAAAACGAATTAGTTATGATTTTTTAGATGAAACCATTTTTTTAAATATTTTCACAAAATGGAAAACCACCTCCAAAACCGCTCAAAGGTTGAAACTTGCACGGTTTTGATAGTTGGATGGCCTTTTATATCTGGTTTTGTAGTTTAAGGTTGAAAACCAGACTTGTGTGCTAGTTCAAGGTTGTAAATCGGACTTTTCCCAATTAAAAATAGCATCGCGCGTTTGTGAGCTAACGACAGTAGCACCACAGGTACTTGGTAGTATTCCTATTGTACTGAACGATCCGAGGTGCTCAGCGTCAGTCTAGCACTTGTTCTTTAGTGTGGCCGATATTCCTAGTTATAGGAGAAACTTGGATCCAGCATTGCAAGTGTGGACGGACCGCCCCCCCAAAGGCTCGAGTCCCTGGGACCTTGTTGCTTTCGCAACCAACAGCGTCATCGGAGCTCTCTCTTCCCTGGCCTAGGAGCTCAGGTCACACCGGCCCGCAAATTTCTCATCTGATTTCATGCCATGTCTGACGGGCAGGACACACACAGAGTGTTCCTGCTTTCTACAGACCGTCGATCTCCACAAAAAAAAAAAAGAATCGTTTCAGATTTCCTGATCCCTCCCTCCACACTCAGACTCTAGCCAGAGAGGTTGGAGTACTAGTGTTGTACTCCCTCCGTTTCAAAATACTTATCGCCAGAATTGTCAAAAAAAAATACTTGTCGCCATTGATTTTTGTTTGCAACATTGACCATTCGTCTTATTTAAAAAATTGTGCAAGTACAATTTATTTTGTTTGCTATATGTTTTAATATTGTATGTATTTTAAGGTTGACTTATCATTTTATATGTTTGCGATAATTTTTTGAATAAGACGAATGGTCAAAGTTGTAAAGAAAAGTCAACAGCGGCAAATATTTTGAAACGGAGGGAGTACCAAACTACCGAGCCTGCTCTCGTCGTGATCTGTATCAGCACATGGTGGCACGCACGGTGTGCATTTTGCCCGAGCACTCCCGAATCTGCACGCACGCGCCCCAATCATGCTACGAACTTGAGTATACTAGCCAAAGTCCCATGGCATCGATCGGTGGTTACATCTTAATTAACATGCCAAAATTAAGGACCAGCAACACTGCACGTCATACGGATGTGCAGTGGAGGGAGTTTACTGGTCCATCGTCTCGAGGACCCAATTCTGCTCTACTACCACTATAGTAGGAAGGAGTACACACAGCTGTTGCGATCGACCAGCTGCATATTCGCGGTCCTGATTGCGATTTAACCCTGGACGGTTGCGCCTGCCACGAACTATTGGCGATTTCGGCATCTGAAAGGACGGTGCATGTGCATACGGACAAAGAACAAACGGGGCAGCCAGGACAGCACGTCCACATCAGATTCGCCATCACCTGCATTTACAGATTGCAACCTCCATCTCCATCTCCTCTATACAGCAGTACAGGCGTACAGCACGATGAACGAGCAGCACGATGAACGACAAGGGTTCCGTAGAGGAATCAGGGTGGCATGTACGAGCCGTGGTGGTCGTGCGGCGGCCAATGCACCCCTTCCCTGGGGCACGACGGCGGCAGCGGCGCCGGCTGCGCCAGGTACGTCGGGTACCGCTGCCCAGGCATCAGCACCGACAGGTCCGCCGCCTGCAGCACCGCCTCCACCTGCAAACACGCCAAAGGAATTTAATTTTCATTTTTTACATCACACAACAGCCAGAACATGCTGAGATTAACCAACAATCACTAGCTATCACTGCATGGTACACGACAACGGCGAGTGGTGCCGCCTGGCCGGTGGGTGATCTTACCATGGGTGGGCTCCGGAGCTTGCCTGGCGAGCGACGACCGGGCCGGTGCCGGACGGCGCGGGGCCTGCCGCCGTCGGGGGTGCCCGGCGGGAAGGCGCGGGGCTTTATGAGGTGCTCGAAGATGGCCATGAGGAGGAAGAGGGAGATGAGGATGGCCGTGGCCGCGAACCCGAAGGAGATGGCGTCCATGGACGTGCCGAAGTCCCTGAGCGTGGACGCCTCGCCTCTGGCGTCCGCGGCCGCGGCCACCGCGGCGGCTGGCTCTGACGGCGTGGACGACGAGGGGTCCCCTCCTGGCCACGGAGGCGACCTCTGACCAAGCCCGCTCATGGCTGCTCGATCGAGCTAGGCGCTCGCGTCGTCGTTTGCGATCAGACGTCGACCTTGCCTGCAATTTTTCGCTTCTGTTAAGCAACCTTGCTGAAGAAACAGTTTCAGTTACACAACATGGTGACTGCTCCGGGAAAATGCTGACTCCTTTTGGAGAGGGGCATGGTGACTATCTACTCCAAGACCAATGATGAAGTCACCAAGAATCAAAGGATCACATGTCAAAATTCATTTCAACTATTCGTACTCAAACAAGAAGGCTGGAAAGAACTCAAAATGAAGAGGAGAGGAAACATGCGTGAACAACGCAAGAGAAACTATGAAAGTTCAAACTACTCGTCTCGGACTAGGATTCAGATTTCAGGACAAGGTTCATTGCAGGCGAAAGAGAGCATACCTTCCGGTTTCAGGCAGTGAGGCTTCAGCGCTAGCACCCTGCGGTCGCCTCTGAACTGAAGGAAGCTGCCTAGAGCCCCATGGACTGTGGCTTGCCTGTGCTCATGGGCTGAGATCACACGAGAGCTCAATGTCGATCACCGAGAGTGCCAAGCAGAGCCTACAAGAAGAGAGGTCCAGCTGGGCTGCCCCTCTACTTAAAGCCAGTCACTGAATCGAAAGTGAGATCTCAGCTGATCTGGTAGTGGACATGTGGAGGGGGAAAAACTAGAGAGGGGAAAAGTCTCGGAGGAACAAAAAGAGTGCCGCGAGAAAGGCTGCCACACTCGAGCTCGTCTCCAACAATTGATGCGATTGGCAAGGCTGCGACGAGCGCTGGTACAAAAAATAATCCCGGAATCATGCTGGGGGCCTGGCAAATGGCAACCTCGAAGGAGTGGCTCCCCACTCCCATGCACCACGCACTCTGTAGCAAGCAGGTAGGCCACATGATCATCCGCCTATAAAGACTAGTTGCTGCTCCGTGTAGGCGAGGAGGACGGAAATGATTCGTAGGGATGTGGGCTGCCTGTGGCTGTTGAGGCCAAGCAAGGCCGGGCCAAAGCGCGACGAAAGCGAAAGCAACGGGATGGCCGGCCGCGGCGACGACGCACGCAGGGGGGGGGGGGGGGGGGTAAAGCAGCTCGTGGAAAGAAGGGACGTGCGGCCTTTGCACCGGCGGGGACCAGGCGACCTCGCTCTGATGCGCATCATGGTGCACGTCAGGTTAACTTGCCTGGCGGCGGCGCACAGGAAATTTTCCATTCGAGTACATCATCTTCACATGCCGTGTATGTATCAGTGTTAGCGTGTTGGTTGTTGGTGCCTGCGATGATTCGGATTGGCGTTGCTGGATCAGCAGCTTAGCAGATCGATGGTGACTGGTGATGAGCTGGTGCGTGTTTGTGACTTGCGAGATCCCAAGGACTGTGAGGCTGTGGCTATCTTTGCTTCCAAGTGAGAGTTCATGGAGCTGTGCTTCTGTTTACCGCGGGGGGTGGTGGTCATTGCAATTGTGTGAGGGTGCCTCGGAGATATTTCATGGTTGACAGTGGCGAATTCAGGATTAGGTGGTAGGAGGCTTTCCTTCCTCTTCTTCCTCTTTCTCCTCAAAATTTTTATGGAAAACTTGGTGGGATTACCATGAGATCCAGGGTGGTACGGGGGCTGGAGCCCCCCCCCCCCCGACCCACAGCTGCTGGTTGATTCTCCGAGGCTCAGAGGCACCCTGCCACATTATTATTAGCTTTGAAATAAAGAGGGAGCGCCCTAATATGCATGTTTTTTTTGAAACGACAAAATGTGCACTTAACTAGTACTACATGATTGGATATATATGATTCTGATATAAGGAGCGGTTATTATCATCTGCGGAGCTATTTGGCACACAGAATCGGCAATATGATGTGACAAACGCTTTATTAATTTGAGGAAAATGGTATAAAATCGGCTTGTCTGTGGCGGATAATGCTTTGGCCTTTGGGGGTGTGGGGTGGGCTGTCACTAGCGGCAGGAAAGATGGAGAATCCAGTCCAGCGACATGCCAATAACAATGTCTGTGGATGCAGTGCAAGGCTATCCTATCCTAATGAAGTTGCTGTTCTGAATGCGACCAGTCTATAGCTACTGATGGATGCCCTACTTCCAAGTTTTAACCCTTTGGTTACAGTTGCCACCGCGAGCATTAGTATATTTAGTAAGATTCCGATCCCCAGTCCACATTCCTATGCGATGATTTGCGCAGTAAAATCTTGCTTAGGTGCTAGCAGTATCCTCTTAGGAAAGAGTACGTAGGAGAGAGGTAACTTAACTAACCACCCAAAAGCTGCTGTCAATGTCGTCAGTAGACTGACAAATAACTTTAAGCTCCTTTCTTCTTTTCTGTTATACTACCTAGAGTAAGTTAAATCTGCATCAAGTAAAGGTGTGCGTATGTATGCGCTGACAGTATTCAAATGTACGGGCGTATGGCCTTTTAATTAGCTGGGCAGTGCTGGTAAAAATAATAGCCGCGACTGATGATTACACATGCAAATTAAGGAGTTATAAATTAGCTGCTTCATCAGGTATGTTAGTCGATCGCTCGACACTTGTTTGCTTATATGTTTGCAAACAAACTCCGTCCCCAAATCATCTTGTCTCCTTGGCTTGAACAAGCATCAATCTAAACTAAAGAGGATGGCATTAACAATGTCCAATGCTTGCTTCCAAAGTTAGGGCTTGATTGGTACTAGTGAGTTGGGAGACAACTAATAAAGCGCTTGCAGTTGCACACATTGCTTATAATTAACTTTGGGCATTTTCAGCACCAGTGGCTGGCATGGCATGGAAGAGAAGAGAGCATCAACGAGGGGTCGAGGGCAATGTATAATATATTGTTGGGTTCATCACTCATTATATTGCATTGTGTATTCCTACAGAACTCATATATATCCCGGCTGGATCATATAATTCTGTGCGTACAAATTAAATGGTTAGCTCTGCTATAGAAGTACTAGAACCATTCAACTTTAGTGCTAGCTGGGAGAGGCAAAAGCCATTGGAAGCAAAATGAGGTCAATTATGAAAGGATATCTTAGTTTGGACTTCATGCTCCTCCTTTACGCTGCAGCACTGCCCCTCACTGACCCCAACTGAAGCCACATCCCAAGGAAAACAAAGCGATGCGAAAGCATGAAGTGGTACGTACTCCAGAATAAAGCCAAACCGCATTATCGTTCGAACATAAAAAAGAAAAGAGGAACAGATCGAAAAGGGGCGGGCGCGCGAGATCAATTAATTTGTAACTGACCATGCTGCTACGCGCAAAAGAAATATATGTGCAGATGCTGGGAAAAGCATAGACCGGATGGAACCTGCAGCGAAACTGGAGCAACCATATGAGAAAATTCAGATGCGCATTGCACAGATGGATCAATCAAACCCCGAGTAATTAAGATGAGAGATCGATCACAGGAAGATCGATGATAGCTTGATAAGAATATGTTCTCTGGTGGGTACTGTGTGAAGTAGGCAGATAATTGGGGTCCTGCATGTATCTAGCGAGCGAGGTCCATGATTGTAAAGCGTGGATCTAGAGAGGGAGGAGCAGAGCAGGTGATGATAGCTAGCGCGACCTACTCCCTCCGTCCCCAATTAAACGTCGTTTGAGCTACAGTGGGTTGTCTCTAATTAACGGTTGTTGCCTACCCAAACCTACCAGGCACCAGCCCCGTAGCTGACCTGCGTCTGCATCTGTCTCAAGCTTGTTCCTTCCTCTCCCCTCACACAGCGAGATGCAAGGACGGAGGGTTCATTACATCTGTCACATGGCAAATCATTGCTAATAGGGGTGTTCTAGTCTTTTACCAATTGCATTGTTCAGTGCTTCCCTCCTCCCGGCGACATTTAATTAGGGACAGAGGGAGTAGAAAGGAGAAATAGGAAAAGGCCTTTCCCTGAGCCGAAGACCACATGCATGTGGGTGGGACTCACATGTCTCCCTCTCCTCCGGCTCGCGGAAAAGGGATTGGGGACGGACCCAGGGAAGACGAGGAAGGAAGGAATTGGTTCGGCTTCCGCGCGAGAAACTCCTCTTTCTTTTCTTCTTCTGTTTTTTTTTGGTTGAAGCGAGCACGCGGTTACGTAGAACGGATCTCTAAAACAACGGATCAGTGGATGTTACAGAGAGAACAGAAATGGCAGGCGTCCATGTTTGGGACGGGTTTGGATTGGTTGGATTGGATCTCTGAAACGAACGACAAGTATCTACTTATGCCAGTAGGTTGGGCCAGGCTGAAAGTTAATGTACTAGGCTTTGTAGAAAGGAAAAAGTCCTTTCACCGTCCCCCAACTATCACCGAAGTTTGGTTTAAGTCCCTCATCCGGAAAACCGGGTATCCAACATCCCTGAACTATCTAAACCGTCTATTTTTGGTCCCTTGCTGGTTTCGACGGTGGTTTTGGATGATGTGGCAGTGGGTCCCACATGTCAGAGTGCCCCCCACATCCCTCTTCTCCTCCTACTCACTGCACCACCCGCTCAAGGCCACCATCGGCACCACCTCGTGGGCGCCGACCCTCTCCTTCTCCACGGCGGACGGCGGCGAGGGCGCGCTGGATCTGCAGGAGAGGGGCGGCAGCACAACGCATTGTGGCCGGATCTGCAGGAGAGGGCACCATGCCCTCCTCCACGCTGTCGGCCCGCTACGCTGCTGTCCCTTAGTGTGGCTGCCGGGTCGGATCTGCAGGAGAGGACACCGCCGTGCAGCCGTCCCCCGGCGAGGCCGCGTCGCCACGCCGCTAGGCCCCTCCTCTACAGCGGCCAGACCCCTCCTCCTCCAACGCTCCTCTGGCGACGACGACTCCAGTGCGACGCGAGCTCCTCCGAGATGGGGAGACATCGCCGCCCGTGAGCACTGCCAGAGGCCGGGGTCCGGCCGCTCCGCCTCCACCTGCATCGACCCGCGCCCTGCTCCGGCGACGCCTGCAACCGCGGATCTACACTCTGGCTCAGGAGTTCGCCGGCTGGAGGCCACTTCGCCCCTGCCTCTGCCCCTGCCGGCGGTGCTCGATCTCGGGGCTGGCACCACGCAGAGGCAAGGCCACGGGTGGCGATGGGATTGCAGAGGAGCCGGGAGAGTAGGTAGAGCTCGGGGAGGAGGAGAGGAGGCGGCGGCGTGGTGGAGGAGAGGAGCCGGCGGCGTTGACCAGATAAGACAGGGGGAGGAAGAGAAAGGAGGAGGAGGAAGAAAAGTTGTGGGGTCCACCCTGACATGTGGGGCCCACTGCCACGTCATACAAAACCACCGTCGAAACCAGCAAGGGACCAAAAATAGACGGTTTAGATAGTTCAGGGATGTTGGATACCCGGTTTTCCGGATGAGGGACTTAAACCAAACTTCGGTGATAGTTGGGGGACGGTGAAAGGACTTTTTCCTTGTAGAAAAGAAGGCAGGCCGTGCAGGTTTCCGCAGGCCTTTTGATCTCAACTGAATAAGGAGCCCATGTGCCGACCTGACCGATGGATGAGTGGGCCGCTCCTCAATTTCGATTTCGACCGGCCCGGACCGACATCTTTAAGCCCGTCAGTTTCACTGGCAACCAGTGGGAGACTGGCGGCGCCGGGACCGGGGAATCCTGAATCCTCATCAATCAACACGCGTCTCGGCGGCCAGCGCCGTGTGTGTCCTTTTGGGGCCCGGGCGCCCCAACAACGGCACAACCGCACAGCACGCAGGAGCTGCCGGACCGGCGTGCTGCACATGTCTTGGGTTGTGCCGGCCCCGTTGCGCACGGCAGCTCGCCCATCCATCCTATCGAGACTGTGTCCAGCCGATTCTGCGTACCGTGCTGCAACCGCAAAATGCAGACGATTTCACACTAGCAGGTCTAACAATCGCTGCATCTGGTTCTACATTTTGCGGTTATGGGTCTCCCATCACTCATTTCTGGGATCCTTTAACCTATCTTCATTTCAACGGCCTCCACCACCTCGTCGCCTCCTTCCTGCTTCCCCAGCCGCTTCTACCACCCCGGCGCCTCCACCACCACCACAGCCACCTCCTTCCCTAGCCGCCTCCACCTCTTTCGCCTCCTCCACCCGCGCCTGGCTCCTCTGCCTCCTCCTTCCCTCCGGCGACCGGCGGCGGGGTCAAGGCCCGCGAGTGCCGCCGTCACTGGATCGGGCGGCGTGGCTGGCGTTGACCTCGACAATTCCGGCGGCGGTGCAGATTCGAACGAGGCCACGCTCCGGCGCACGCGGGTCAACGCCACCGCCTCCTCCTTCCCCGACGCGGAGGCGGAGCTCCCTGCCTCGCTCACCTCGAGGCGGAGCTCCCTGCCTCGCTCACCTCGCGGAGGTGGAGCTCTGTCTCCTCCACGGCTGCCGAGCTCCCTCCTCCTAATCCACCCGTCGCCTCCGCGGATCCGGCGCATATCCGGTGGTTGTGGCCGCACCGCAGGGGCGGACGTCCTCGCTCTCCTCCGTCCTCTCCCTCTCCCCTTCCTCCACCTCCGCCGACCACCTCCAGGGCGATGCGGCATGGCTCCTCGGCGCGGCACGGCACGGCTCCTCGGGGCAGCAAGACGGCAGCTCCCCTCGCGCGCGGGTGTCAACTACCGGAGCACTTCGCGAGGGGATGCACATGCTGCTGGAGTGCCCTACCTTTTGCAGCATTGTTTTCTTCTCACTCCTTGCTGCATAGAGGATGCAGATGCATATACTTGCTGGAGATGGTCTTATACACATATCCAAGTCAGATACATATGCGCCTTCCTTAAACTCCGGAGTCCGATCTGTATCTTTCATCTGTTCCGGCCGGAGGCTTTAAACGTGGGAGCTAGCACCGCAATGTCCTCGATCGCATGCGGACACTACTGCTTTGCACGTCGGACGACGCCGACTAATCGAACCCTACCCTTCCGCAAGCATACGGACACGTGCCGCCGCCGCCGATGGGTCATGTCGTCCGCCCGATCCTGCCGACCGAGAGATCGATGCCTTTGCGGCCGGCTTTGCCCCATCCAGAAGGGCATCGACAGACTCCGAAGTCCGATCAGTGGATCACCACGCGCGCAATGGCAAACGGCGAATTGCCCCATCGAGACTCCGGGGAGTGATGACCCGACGACCGATCGCTGTACACCACGGCCACGCCGCGCCGCCCTCTCTGCTCGTTCCCTTTCGATTGCCGCCCACACGAGGTATAGGAACCCGAGCCTATTAATTCCGTCGAGGTCGTGGCCTCGTATAGCCTAGCAGCTACCTCGTGGCAATGGCATGGGCGCGGCATCCGTGGAACGGCGACAGGGCAGAGGGGCATGGACAGGTCCTCTTCGCCCATTTCCCTGTCCAGCACCGCACCGCATCAGACACCACCGTTGCCCGTTGGCGGCGACGTCGCCGGCTTAACGCACTTTTGCTTTTGAGTTTTGAGGTCCCAAAGGCTCCGGCTAGCTATCCTACACGGCAGGAAGTGTTCCGCTGGCCAGGTCATCGTCGATTCCGACCGACGGCACCTCGCGCGGTGCGGGTGGAGTCCCGTCGAGAGTGGCAGGGGGGATCAAATCATTGACGTGAAAGTGGATCATCATTGGAATCTGAATGGAGTTATCGATGGCCCGTGCATCAATGGACCATGGGCAATAATTTAGGCCGTGGCCGCGATGGGTAATGGAGACCGGACGACGTTGTTCCAATCACGGATTCCACATCCGATTCTAAAAAGAATTCATTCATATTCAGCGTGCCTTGCCGCCCAAAGACACTGCGGTTTTGTCCCTTCTCTCTTTGCACATCCAGGCTTACTACTACTACTCTGAATCCTCCTCACAGATACTGTCAAATAATGCAGGCGGTCACAATCAGGTTAGCTGTACACCGCTGATCGAAACGAAGTTGATGCTTCAGCTGGCTCATATCTCCGCTTGGATCGGAGTCGGAATTGAAGCACCATATAGCCGCCAATGGCGTCATGCTGGATATTGTGCGCGGCTCGGAGCTTTCATCCTTTTTCTGGAAGAGAAGACTGATCCGCTGCGACGCTAAAGTGCTCACTGAATCATGGTGAGTTGGACCTCTGAAGAACACCACGACGAATGATCCGATATTCCACTGGGCAGTGTAGCTGTTGAGACGCTGACTGGACCGGTAAATGATGCTACAAGGTGAGGTTCATCGAATTGCGTTTCTATGGGTGTTGGGTGCTGGGGCGCACACTGTATGCTCGCTATCTGACCACGCTCGCACTCCGTGTCCACACACGCCTCACCTCGCACTCGCAGCTTGCCTGTTGTAACAGAACAAGGAACCGAGAAGATTTCTCAACTCCCAACAGACAGCATCGCTGTCCTAGCCTGGGAGTAGGATCCTAGCACATCGGCTTCACACAATTGTAGTGGCTGCTGCAGACCTGCAGTACTGCGGTAGTGCCACCCAAAGCAAGCAGGTGTCTACTCACAGTCCCCTCCTGTGCCGTGCTGGTCGAAAGAGGCTTCCTACACAGACTATCATATCGTGTCTATGACAAGAACATGAGACCAGATTCCCCCAGTCAGTTCTGGTCGAGCACGAGCCAAAGTTGCCCCGACACTCTTGCAATCATGGAGCAGTACTGTAAAATACAGGTTCGCCAAATTGAAAACGCATTTTTCGTGGTCAGAATTACTGTTACGATGAATATAGTACGTACCTGGACATGGACAGATTCTTTCTAAACTATTCACCAACAGCTGAAACAATCGTCAATCATTTTCCCTAATCCATTGATGCATACTCCTAGACTGATAGGCATGCTTTGAGGTAATTCCACTACCGTCCACCTCACTCGAGGTTCAGGTCAAAGCTCGATCAGATGCAAAAACGAAACATATGCTCGAGCAGGGACGTCCACTGCGGCAATAATTCATTTAGGTTTGTTCCAGGGACAGATCAGCACTTGATCTTTACACTGTTCGCGATGCAAGCTGATTTAATGGCGGTTCAGCGACGATTTGTTGTTTATTTGCAGTGCAACGCACTTCCAAAGCCGACCAGTGCTTTTCAATCTGCCTGCTCATAGTCTTCTCCTACCAGTTCACGGGCTAATGTCATGTTCAGTTCAGAAAAAAAAAAAGCAGCATATCACAATCCAATGAGACATGTAGGTACAAGTCAGTATTCTCTGGTCGTGTACAAAAATACTAGTATAGACAACAGAGTGCAGAGTATTCGAACAAGCTAAATTGGTCGGAATTCTTTAAGCGCCATGTGTGTGCATCGAAAGGTAGGGCTCATCAGCGGTGTTCGTGTGGCCGAGAGGAGATTTTGCCTTGGCCTACAGGGAGGGACCCGCCCAGCAGCTTTCGGTTTGTTATTTTCCTACTACGTCAAATGAGTCGCTCACGGGGCTGAATCAGCAGATCTTTGACCCGAATATATACCAGCATGAACTTTTGCTCCGCAGCTTTTGTCTCGGAGCTTCCTTATCTGTCGAGATCCGATGATTGATCTATTGTTCTTGACTTCTTGTAAGCTCAGGATGCAGTTTCTGGCATGTCAATGCCTCAACGGAACATCTCCGTGTTCGTCAATATTCGAAACTGAAATCTGCAGAGACAAATTTAAAACAAAGCGAGGTTATTCTCTCTGCAAGTGCATATGGATCCTCATGATTCTTGTATCGACTTTCGACTATAGATGAAACCACGAGTCCAATAATGCAAGCCCTAGATACTTCCATGCATAGGCATCCAATGATCCAAGTTGGGCGTGACGACACTAGTGTGGCCTGAAACAACAGTCGCCACAGGATGATTTCGCCGGGCGCGAGAGCATTTATGTATGGCACGTAAAATCCTGCTCCTGCATACCAAGAGCTGAAGACGCGCTGCCATTTTCTTCAATCAAAATCGAAAAAGAAAGAAGACGAAGAAGATGCGTTCCCGATAACATGGAGTCATGGACCTACGGATTCGGCTCCGGAAGATCGGATGAGGCAGACGACACGACCTACGAGACAAAGCTCCCCCCAAGGCCAGCGCGTCGTCGGCGTCGGCGATGGCGTTCCGTTCCATCATCATCCAGGACGAGTGGGCGCGTGGAAAATACCGTCCAGCTCGGCGCTCGGCGTGTTTGAAAAGTATCCCCGATCGGCTCGGCACGCCCACGCCGACGTCGCTCAGGCCGCCAGGCCCGCCAGGCGTGCGCCCCCCGCCGTACGCCGGTAAAGATACGAGGGGGCCGGGAAATCCGAGAGAAAAACCGGAGGCACTCCGGTGGTATCCGCCGTGCGCTCGCGATCCCGCGACCACGGGCGTGCGGCGGGCGTCGCTTTCCGGCGAGGGGGCAAGTTGTGCGCGCCGTCCCCAGAACGGGAAGATTCCGGCGCGTGCGTACATTTTTTCCTCCGTCTCGTTTCGTCCGCCGCCTTGTTGCCTTGCGCCACCGGCCCCCGGCCCCCGGCCCGCCCCGCGCGCCGGCGCGCGTGCGTCCGCGCCTCCGCATGCGAATCGAACGCAACGCGATGCGCGCACCGGACGGGGGCGGCTACTAGTGCGAGCGAGTCCGCGCAACAAGAGCGGCCTGCGCCTCCTCTGCCCGCGTGGCCTGGCCCTGCTCCGCTGCGCACCACTACACCTCCACCGGTCGTCCGCACTTTCACCCCACTCTATATCTACCCGTCCTCCCTCCCTCCCTCCCACCACCCATGCCTTGTCTCCAGCAGATGCCAAGGAGTTCTAGAACCTAAGAGTCCTAGACTGGTCTGGCACTAGCCAACTTGCCTTGGTCCAGTCTGGTATATCTCCTTGCAACCTGGCCATGCACTTCCATTGCCGGGTTCTTGGTGGCTTGTATCCCTGCTGATCAACTCAGATTTTGACGGGCAATCGAGTTTCTGCTGCCGTCTTATTATCGGTAAGTCCGGTCTTAACTTCATCAACGCTGAATGTCCCGTAGTCCTGCAATCCCATTGTACTGTTGCTTTGTTGTACATTTCTTGATTCAGTCAGAGCATCATTTGTTAAACTGTAACTGATTAACTGTAAGTTTAGAGGGTCTGAGGGTGTGTGCTGTGGAACCAGTATGTAGGCTCAAAGTCGTTAGAAAAGAGTGTGTGGTCAGAAAGAAGCGTTCTACACATATGATGCCATGGCTAACATTTCATTTTGGAACTGATTTTCATAAGCAGTGATCCAAACGTTTTGTGGTAGTCAGTTAGTCACTAGCAGCCAGTCATATGATGCCATAGGCTGTGATTTTCAGTAGGTATCCCACCCAGTAAGAAATGGAGGTTCAATGTTCCATTCTATGGTTCATGAAATTGATATGTTGGCGTTCGTGTTCCTCAGTACTCGGCAGGGCCTGGATTAGCCATGTTAATAGGATGAATGACAAAAGGTATTAAAAGTTAGTATTAGTAACACAACATAACCACCTGCCGATCATGCAGTGAAGTATAGTTTCACAATGTTACCCGGTTCATTGTATGTGACGTGTGGTCTATGAGGATTATAACTGTATTAAAAGTGGCAGAACTTGCACATCATCCTCATGAGCTACAAAAGGTACCACTAGACAATGGCCTTGCCTGATAGAGACTGGTCTGATAAGTACGTTTGCTTTGATTTGGAATATTCAGTCATCCGCTTGCTGGATGAGTTAATTGCTGATGTATGAAGTATGAACACATCCAAGTTCTAACTTCTAACTAACTGAGGAGCAGTGAAAAGGTAACGCGAGTATCTGCTAAAATATCTGACTGGTTGGAGTTAGTCTGTGGTTAGCAAGGAATTTGATCATTCTCAAATATCTCTTTTTGAAAAATAAGAATCGCCATTCAGCTTCATTCTATTCAAAAGTAGATTATCCGAAACCATAGTCACAAATCAGTGACGAGGGAAGCACATAGGTTAGATGGAAGAAAAAATCTTATCATTTATGTTTTTATCAGCTGGTCCCCATGATTATTGAGTAGCTTGCTTTCAATAGAATGGTACAAATTTTTTATCTTTTCACACTTAAATTCCTTTCAACGATCACTGTGATGCAAGTGAACTGCACATCATTTTCATTTGTTTCTTGAATGTTAAATAATGCACACTTTTTAAAATATCAAGGTATTATTACTGTCATCAAACCCAGCACAACAGTGCACTGATGCCAGGTTCCCTTATTTTCAGGTAAACAGTGCTGAGAGTGCAACCTCAACCTCAGATTTCCAAATGTATTTCTGGTTAGTTCTCGTTCTATGCAATTTCGGAATATCAAAATCTCTACCTCTGGATAGAGACACACTTTTGGACATAAAAGGCTATCTGAAAGATCCACATAATTACCTACACAACTGGGATAAATTTCATTCACCGTGCCAATTTTACGGTGTTACATGTGACCACAATTCTGGTGATGTCACTGGAATATCACTCTCAAACATCTCACTATCAGGCACTATACCATCTTCGTTTTCTCTTCTTCAACAATTACGCACTCTGGAGCTTGGGGCAAATTCCATCTCAGGAATTGTTCCAGCTGCACTGGCCAACTGCACAAATCTTCAGGTTCTAAATTTGTCAATGAACAGTTTAACAGGCCAGTTACCTGATCTTTCAGCATTGCTCAACCTACAAGTTCTTGACGTGTCCACAAATAGTTTTAATGGGGCATTCCCAGTATGGGTCAGCAAATTATCAGGCCTAACTGAATTAGGCCTAGGAGAGAATAGCTTCGACGAAGGTGATGTTCCAGAAAGCATTGGAGACCTGAAGAATTTAACATGGCTATTCCTGGGACAGTGCAATCTTAGGGGAGAGATACCAGCTTCAGTCTTTGATTTGGCATCACTTGGGACACTGGACTTCTCACGCAATCAGATCACTGGTGTATTTCCGAAGGCAATATCCAAAATGAGGAGCCTATGGAAGATTGAGCTCTACCAAAACAACTTGACTGGGGAAATTCCTCAAGATCTTGCAACTCTGACCTTGTTATCTGAATTTGACGTGTCTCGTAATCAGCTGACTGGCATGCTGCCTAAGGAGATTGGTGACCTGAAGAAGCTGAGGATATTTCATATATACCACAATAATTTCTTTGGTGAACTTCCTGAAGGGCTGGGGAACCTGCAATTTCTTGAGTCATTCTCAACCTATGAAAATCAGTTTTCAGGAAAGTTCCCTGCCAACCTTGGCCGGTACTCACCACTCAACACAATAGACATATCAGAGAATTATTTTTCTGGCGAATTTCCAAGATTCCTGTGCCAAAACAACAAGCTTCAGTTCTTATTGGCTTTGACAAACAACTTTTCAGGTGAATTCCCTGGCTCTTATTCTTCCTGCAAGACACTTCAGAGGTTCAGAATAAGCCAAAATCAATTCAGTGGGAGTATTCCTCCTGGCTTATGGGAATTGCCTAATGCTGTTATAATTGATGTTGCTGATAATGGATTTATTGGGGACATATCTTCGGATATAGGCCTTTCAGTTACTCTGAACCAGCTGTATGTTCAGAACAACAACTTCATTGGGAAGCTTCCAGTGGAGCTGGGAAGGCTCTCGCAGCTAGAGAAGTTGGTTGCTTCAAACAACAGATTCTCTAGCCAAATTCCTAAACAGATTGGAAATCTCAAGCAACTGACTTACCTGCATTTGGAACATAATGCTCTGGAAGGGCCAATACCACCAGATATTGGTATGTGCAGTAGCATGGTTGACCTGAATCTTGCAGAGAATTCTTTGACTGGGGAAATTCCAGACACACTGGTCTCCCTCATCACTCTGAATTCACTCAATATATCCCATAACATGATCTCTGGTAACATTCCTGAAGGTCTGCAGTCACTGAAGCTGAGTGATATTGATTTCTCCCATAACGAATTATCAGGCCCAGTCCCTCCGCAATTCCTAATGATAGCTGGAGATGATGCATTCTCTGAAAATGCCGGCCTTTGTGTTCCGGACACTTCAGAAGAGTGGAGGCAAAGCGTCTCCAACTTAAGACCTTGTCAATGGTCTGACCACCGTCACAACTTCTCAACGAGACGACTTTTTCTTGTGCTGGTCACAGTGACATCTTTGGTTGTTCTCCTGTCTGGGTTGGCATGTCTGAGCTACGAAAACTACAAGCTTGAAGAGTTCAATAGAAAAGGAGACATTGAGAGTGGTGGCAGCACTGACTTGAAGTGGGTTCTTGAGACCTTCCATCCTCCAGAGCTTAACCCTGAGGAAATATGCAACTTGGATGGAGATAATTTGATTGGCTGTGGAGGCACCGGCAAAGTTTACAGGCTAGAATTGAGCAAGGGAAGGGGAACTGTGGCCGTGAAGGAGTTGTGGAAGCGTGATGATGCAAAGGTCTTGAAGACTGAGATAAATACCCTCGGGAAGATACGCCATCGGAACATTCTGAAACTCAATGCATTTTTGACTGGTGGAACATCAAACTTTCTGGTCTATGAGTATGTGGTGAATGGTAACCTGTATGATGCTATTCGCCGTGAGTTCAAAGCTGGACAACCTGAGCTTGATTGGGATAAGCGGTGCCGGATTGCTGTTGGGGTTGCGAAGGGCATCATGTACCTTCACCATGATTGCTCCCCAGCCATAATTCATCAGGACATAAAGTCGACCAACATACTTCTTGATGAGGAGTATGAAGCTAAGCTTGCAGATTTTGGTATTGCTAAATTGGTGGAAGGTTCACCGCTTAGCTGCTTTGCTGGTACTCATGGCTATATGGCTCCTGGTAAGTTATTTGAAGGCTAGTCTCTGTTTTTGCATAGATGAACATTGCTCTCTAGTCTCTACGATTACTGTAAAAAATATTTTGTCGGTGGAACTCAAGTGCTCTAGAATTCATTTTGTTTTGTCTTGCTACATAATCCGGTCAAATGAAATTGTGCACAAATAGGTAGACACTCCGATTGCTGTTTTATCACTTAAAGATGGGTGCAAAGTTCTTAGTTGCTCTTCTGAATTTTCTTAATGATTTTGATGTCAGTTATTGATAATGTATAATTTCATAAGCAATGCGCTCTATAGTACTCAATTTTTGTATTTATTAAGACTTGGAATTTGGGGATTAGGGTTAGTGTACCCGGTTCCCCTCCCTTCTTCTCCTTTTATTGATACATAAGCAAATATGTCCCTCAAGTGTTACATAATTGCACTATTACATAACTGCACTACTAGACAACACTCCCCCTCAAGATGGGCTAAAGATATCAATCATGCCCATCTTGTTACATATGGTTACATTTTCACTAGGACCTAACCCTTTTGTAAGACAATCAGCTAGCTGTTCTCTAGATTTTACATATTTCAATTTCAGCATACCACTATCTAGCTTCTCCTTGATGAAGAACCTATCAATCTCAATGTGCTTTGTACGGTCATGCTGCACTGGATTGTTTGCAATGTTTATTGCAGATATGTTGTCACAATTCAACATCATGGTGTTATTTCTTAGTAGTTTCAGTTCAGCCAATAGATTTTTTATCCAGATCATTTCACTCAGGGCCAAGGCCATTGCTCTGTATTCAGCTTCTGCAGTTGATCTAGCCACAACCTCCTGCTTCTTGCTTCTCCATGATACAATGTTGCCTCCTACAAACACACAGTAACCTGAGGTAGACCTCCTGTCATCAATGTTACTTGCCCAATCAGCATCACAATATCCCTCTACATCTAAGTGTTGGTTTTTTTTGAACCACAGACCTTTCCCAGGGCTGCTCTTCAAGTACCTCAGGATTCGATACACGGCATCCATATGTCCAGTCCTAGGATCGTGCATGTAGCGACTTACCACACTCACTGCATATGAAATGTCAGGTCTTGTATGACATAGGTAGATGAGGCGTCCAACTAGCCTTTGATAGGATTCCTTATCAACTGGGTCTCCTAATTCAGCACATAACTTATGATTCTTATCGATTGGTGAGGCTACGGAGCGGCACCCTAGCATGCCAGTCTCGGTCAATAAATCAAGCACATACTTTCTCTGAGAAAGGATTATACCTTTTGAGGATCTGGCAATTTCAATGCCAAGAAAATATCTCAATTGTCCCAAATCTTTTACCTCAAATGCCTTTCCTAGCCTTTCCTTCAAGCATTTGATCTCCTCAACATCATCTCCTGTGATCACTATGTCATCAACATAAACTGCTAATATAGTGATATATGGGCCCCTATGTCTGTAGAAAACAGTGTGATCCCCACTGCACTGAGAGTAACCCATGCCACAAAGTGCACGCCTAAATCTGTCAAACCAGGCCCTAGGCGACTGCTTCAAGCCATACAAAGATTTCTTGAGTTTGCACAACTTTCCAATTGTTTGCTTATTTGAGAAACCCGGTGGAACCTCCATGTAGACTTCTTCTTCTAAGTTACCATGGAGAAATGCATTTTTCACATCCAGTTGATGAAGAGGCCATCCAAAGTTAGCTGCACAAGATATAAGCATCCTCACTGTGCCCATCTTTGCAACTGGTGCAAATGTTTCATCATAATCAATTCCATAAGTCTGGCTGTAACCTTTTGCAACCAGCCTCGCCTTGTATCTGTCCACCTTTCCCTCAGGGGTTTGCTTCACAGTGAACAACCATTTACACCCAACTGCTCGTTTACCAGCCAGGAGAGGGACAAGTTCCCATGTTTGGTTCTTTTGGAGGGCATGAAGTTCCTCCATCATTGCTTTCTTCCACCTTGGATCTTGTTTAGCACACCGCCAATCACTTGGAATAGGCACTGTCTGTAGAGATGCAATGAAAACTCTATATGCAGGTGAGACACGTGAATATGACATGAAATTTGCTAAATCATGTTTCTCAAAACCATAGCGGTCAGGTGGCCCACAAGTCCTACGACCACGCTGTAATGCAAGAGGTAGATCTACATGCTCAAGTGGAGTGGAATTATTACCTCTTGTTTCTTGAGATGACATAGGAGAGATTTCCTGGGAGAGACTTGGGACTGGGGTACTTGGTGCACTTGGTACATCTGACTGTGACTGTACATTCTTCTCTACCACTTCTTCCACTCCCTCTGTTGTTTTCTCCCCCTGTCCACCAAATCTCTGCCTCCTATATACCTTACCAGCCTTCCACCTCTCAAATCCCCTTACTTCGTTGTCAACCTCTCCATTTGTTTGTGCTCCAGTAACCTGCCCTTCAATTTGCACAGGACATGGAATGGTTCCTACAACTACTCCCTCTTGGATATTGTTGTCTCCACCCAATTCTTCCTCCTCAATTCCATTTTGTGTCTCACCATAATCTGGAATTATCCCTACAACTTCGCTATCACCCACCCGTCCTTCAATTTTCTCCCCCTCTCTCCTGAGAACCTCATCATCAGGAGAGATTTCCTCCCAAAACTGAGCAAGATCTTCTTGATTCTTGTAATATGGCTCCCACTCACGAAAAGTAACATCCATACTTACATATAACTTCTTTCCAATGGGGTCCCAACATTTGTATCCCTTCTGACAAGCTCCATACCCAACAAACACACATTTATGCCATGTGGATCTAGCTTGCCAACCTTAGGCCGAAGATCCTGCACAAAGCACACACATCCAAATACCTTTGGAGGGATTACAAATTCCCTTTACCAAATAGGTCAGTTGGAGACTTCATACCAAGTATCCTTGATGGCACACGGTTGATGAGGTATGATGCAGTCATGACGACCACACTCCATAGAAATTTTGGTACATTCATCTGAAACATAAGAGAGCGTGCTACCTCCAATAAGTGACGGTTCTTTCTCTCAGCAACTCCATTCTGAGAAGGTGTTCCTGGACATGTGGTTTGATGAAGCATTCCCTGTTCTGAAAGGTACACAACAATCTCCTTGTTAATATACTCTGTTCCATTGTCAGAACGAAGAATATGAACCTGCTTTCCAAACTGGGTGGATACCATCTTGTGAAAATTCTGAAAGCATTTGATCACTTCACTTTTATTTTTCATCATATAAATCCAGGTCATACAAGTGAAGCAATCAATAAATGTCACAAACCATTTAACTCCACTCAGAGAAGTAACAGGACATGGACCCCAAACATCAGAATGTATTAATATGAATGGTTCACAACTTCGTACACCACTAGGACGATATGAGGATCTTGTATGTTTGCCCAACTCACAAGCATCACATACCAACATCTTTTTGTCTACTTTCTTGAAGAGTTCACCATAAATATTACTCAATACTCTGAAAGGATGGATGTCCTAGCCTACGATGGTGCAGCAAAATATCTTCCTCCACTCCCTTTTGCCCTCCATCTAGCGCCAAAGCCACATCTTCTTTGCCAATGTACCACAGCCCATTACACCTGACTCCAGTCCCAATCCTCTTCCCAGTCCTCTTCTCCTGGAAAACACAAGAATCCTCATAAAAAAGGACAATGCATTTAAACTGGTCAATAATGGAACTAACTGAAAGAAGGTTTACTGGAAAGGATGGGACATGAAGGACAGATCCTAAAGTGATATGAGGAGTGCACCCTACTGATCCTACACCTTTAATGGGTTGTGAAGTTCCATCAGCTGTTTGAATAGTTTCTAGATGAGTGTATGGTGTGTAAGATGAAAAAATATCAAATGTGCCTGTCACATGTTTAGATGCACCAGAATCTATGATCCAATCTAAATGGGAATGATATGATGATGCAAGTGCCTGTGCCTGAGTACCTTCGCCTTCACAGGCGTAGTTGACAAAGTTACCAAAATGGGTGGCCGGTGCTGTCACAGGTCCTTGTGGAGAGATGCTTGTGGAGTTCTCTGAATTTTTGCTCTTCTGCCAGGCTTCCCATTCAGCAGCCTGATCAACAATTAAAGTAAATTGCGGGGTCTCTTCTGTCATGGCTGCATGAGCCCTAGTTCCACCTTGACCTCTTCCTCGTCCACGACCTCCACGGCCTCCACGGCCACCATCATAGCCACCACGGCCACCATCATAGCCACCACGGCCACCACGGCCACCATCATATCCACCACGGCCTCCACGACCACTACGACCGCGGCTGCGACCTCCACGGCCACCATCATAGTTACCATATTCATCATAGCTATTGTAGTTCTTTGGCTGAGGGCAGCTGTAGCTCAAATGACCTTTCTCACCACAATTGAAACAAACCCTATCATCAGCTATGGTGTAGGCTGATGTCACATGGTTGCGGTCACCCATCACCCGCTGCCTGATTTCTTCTTGGACCATGGCTGAGATAGCCTCTTCCAAGCTAGGAAGACTGTCCTGGTGGCAGATGGCAGCTCTCCTATTTTCAAATTCAGGATTCAACCCCTTCAGGAATTGGGTTACCCTCCTGTCCTCCACCCACTTCTTCACAGCTATAGCATCATTTGGAGTTTCCATCCGGAGTGGAGCATAATGATCTAGCTCACCCCATAAGTACTGTAATTCACTTGCATACTGCTCAACTGTTTTTCCTTCTTGCTTCACTGCATCGGCTTTGCCCTGAATTTCCATCATCATCATTACATTCCCTTTCCCAGAGTACATGTTACTCAGAGTCTTCCAGATTTTTGCAGCTTCCCTCATTGCTTCAACCATCTTAGCAATAGATGGAGACATGGATGCCATCAACCATGCAACTATAGTAGAGTTAGTTGCATGCCACACTTTCCACTCAGTAGTGGTTTTGTCAATTGGTTCTACACAGCCTTCTTCTAAATGATGTTCTAGTCCTTTTGCGCTTAAAAGAACTTGCACTCTTCGCGACCAGCTCAAATAGTTTCTACTGCCTTCCAACTTCACTTCATTTGGGACAAGCTCCAGCTTCACTGATATCCCCTTGGGAGTGAGCAAACCCTCTTCCATGAGCCCTTGAATCATACATCTCATCTCATTCATCATCTCACTCTTAGTGATTGGTGGATCTCCACCACTGCCACCAGCAGTCTTCTTCTCCCCAGCCTTTTTCATGGCCTCGATTTCTTCAGGGCTCATCATCTCTACTGGAGCAACGCCAATCACTTACCCCTGCCAAGTGTGTCTGTCACAGCTGAAGCAGACTCCAAGTCACTCAGCAAATCCCAAACAGCCCGTTTGCCCCTTAGTCTGTTCTTCACGCAGCAAGACCTAGCAAATCCCGGACAGACAAATCCCGAGCAGGAGTACTGCAGAGATACCTTTCCCTTCCTGTTCTCTGGTCACCTGTGTAGCAGCCTCACGTGTTCATCACTACATCTTCAATCCGTGCGTCCCCTACCCCAGCAGAGCCTTCCTCTCGCCCATGCGGGACAGGGGTCAACAGCTAGCACAGATCCACGGCGACGGCCGCGACCTGCGCACTCGCGGGTGCGCGACCCGCGCGTACTTGGGGAACGCCCAGTCGAGGAAGGTTTGGTGGTGCAGCGGCGACTGGGTGCTGGACGGTGGTGCAGCGGGCTTTGGATTTGCGGCGGCGACGACGGCGGGGCTGCGAACTGGCTCTGATACCAACTTGGAATTTGGGGATTAGGGTTAGTGTACCCGGTTCCCCTCCCTTCTTCTCCTTTTATTGATACATAAGCAAATAGGTCCCTCAAGTGTTACATAATTGCACTATTACATAACTGCACTACTAGACAACATTAAGTATTAAAAATAATAATAATTTATTCCTAACAACTATATAACTGTCAGATGCATGTAATTTCTGATGCCATTTTAAATCAATATATGCAGAACTTGCGTATTCTCTAAAGGCGACAGAGAAGAGCGATATTTACAGCTTTGGTGTAGTACTGCTAGAGTTGCTTACTGGGTGTAGCCCAACTGATGAACAGTTTGACGGCGAAACGGACATTGTCTCCTGGGTTTCGTCCCATTTGACTGAGCAAAACCCAGAAGCTGTTCTTGATCCAAAAGTAAGCAACGGCGCATCAGAATATATGATAAAGGCCTTGAATATTGCTATTCTTTGTACTGCTCAGCTTCCATCTGAACGGCCGACAATGAGAGAAGTCGTGAAAATGCTCATCAACAATGATCCTAGCTGCACGACTAGGAGGGCAAAGAGCAAGAATAATAAGTAAATACAACCGGCTTTTTCTTTATAAGATATATTAGTAATAACAACAAGAACATCAGGGCCTCTAAGCACCCTGTAGCAGCTCATGGGGGAAGCTTATTAGGTTCTCAGACCGCCTGAATAGTGAATACTAGGCAACTAGCAGGCTGATAAATAATGTGGAGGTATAGCCTCTGCAAAGCTTGTCCATATGCAAACGTTTAGATAATGTTTTGTACAAATTAGTATATTGTATAATCTGAAAGTTTCTGTAAATATGTCATAAATGTCAGTATGATTAGTGTTACTTGCAAAAGTTTGTGAATGAGGACAAGATATTCATACGCTCAATTTTATCAGAAAGGAAAAGGCAAACGACCTTTACTGATTAGTGCAGTATTAAATGAAGTTACGAATTTCAGCATTCTTTGTGCTTCGTGTTCCCCAACCGTTTCTATTTATTCTGAGTATGAGCTGAGGAGTTATTACAGCCGATATGTACCCATATGTCAACATCAGAGGAAAACAGAGCACACACGATCAGCTCAGAGCATGACTACATTCTTCTTGGACTTAGAGAAGATTTTAGCTATTGTACAAGACTACAATGACATCTAGCTGACAGTTTTGAAAGGGTTGGAAGAGACCTTCAAGCTATCCACAATGTCAGTCACAGAGCCTATACCCACTGCCACTGAAATCATCAAACAAACCATGCTCAAACCCTGCAGAAGATACCACTTCCTCCCCTTGGTGATCTTTCCCTGCGCAATGTGCATGCTTATAGGGAAGTAAACTGTCAGAGGCCAGAAGCTGAACGCGCCAAGGAGCCCCAGCACAGCGTTGAAGAATGGTATCATCATTGCCACCACAGTTGTGGCAACAACTATAAGGGTCCTTAAGACGAGTTTGTATGGCGCAACGGTCACTGATCCTCGCTGCATCAGGGGTATGCTGACGGTATATGCGCTGTTGATGAACTTGGCTTCCGGCCACCGGGAGGCAGCCCACCGCTCGACTGAAGCAAAGATAGGCTGCGCATAAACCTGCACGAGTAAAAGAGATTTAGCTTAAGCTGCAGAGTTCACTTAATTCAGTTCTTATTTTATGGTATCTAGTTCAGTTCTGAATCTGATCACTGAGATTCTTGTATTAAGGTGTACATCAAGTTAGCTTGATGTGCTGACCTGGTATGCTCCAATGAGGTGGAGGATGAGGCACATGTTGGCAATGTCAACGAGCCAGTAGGGACCCAACCCAGCCGCCGTCAAGATGTTGCCGGGAGCATTTGAACCAAATGCAGCATACCCAGCACAGCCGACGGAGATGTAGAAGATGGTGGTGGCTCCAATCCCATACATGGATGCCTTCTTCATGGTCTTGTTCTCCGCCGGTGGTGACTTCAGTGTATCCTGGAATCGAAGTTCAGAGGAGATCAGAAAGGCACTATACTGTTTTTTTCCTTTTTGGTGTAAATACGAAAGGCGCTATACTGTTACTGACAAGAACATTGTTACTAGGCCTAATGTTCTGAACCTATTTTCTTTTAGAAGTCACTGCAAATTCATTCAGAGCAAGAATGGCTGCAGGCTTGCACTTCGTATTCTGAAGGAAAATGCAGACCGCGTACCTGTATCTCGATCAGTACTTCCGCGAAAGTGTAAGCAAAGGCAATGTTCCCCAGGGCCAGAAGCACGTTCCAGAGCTTCTTGGTCGAGGACGCGGCGGCGGCGCCTGCGATCCTGCCCCCGAGGCCGCCGCCGTGCGACACCCAGTGCCCCACCGAGAGGCCGAGGCCGATGAAGGAGTAGGCGAACGACATGATCGCCGCGACGACGGACAGCCAGGTGATGTGCTCCAGGCCGGGGAACTGGGAGAGCACCACCTGGACCACGCTGAACGCCAGCATCAGCACGGTCCCCGACGCGTCGCAGTGCGCGCCGGCGCCGTTCCGGCGGGAGCAGTCCGACTGCCTAATCGCCCTGTGTAAAGCATGAACAGGCCATCCCGATTACTCTTTTTTCTCCTTCGAAGCTTGCGTAGAGATTCGTTCAGAGAGGAAACTGGGATTTGGTCACTCACGCCATGCTTATGGTCGCGGTGATGGTGTACCCGACCATGGTGCCCCACAGGTTGACGTACTGGGCGATCCCGCACATGAACACCTCTCTCGGACCTGCGATTAGTTTCCAGGCATTGCGTTCAGTGAAACGACTGCGTGCAGAGAGATGCATGGCAAGTCAGTAAGATGGGTCGGTCGTACTGAGGTATGATCTGACGGCGTCCATGTAGGTGCGGTTCCTGTCGCCGGTGACGGGGTGCGGCGCGCGGTAGGCGTTGGCGAGCAGCGTGGAGGTGTAGTAGGTGACGCACGCGAAGCCGGCGAGCGCGAGGGGCCCCGCGACCCAGCCCAGCTGCGCCACGCTCCATGCCAGCGCCAGCACGCCGGAGCCGATCACCGCCGTCACAATGTGCGCCGTCGCCGTCCATACCGTCCCTGCAGGAAGGAACCAACAAGAAACTCAAAGTTCAACAACTCGGCGCCGCCAGAACCGCAGAGGCCTTTGACCGATCCCGGCCGATGCAAAAGAAGAAAAAAATCTCCCGAAACATGGGGGGACTAGGGACCGAAGGGGAAGAGACGACGCGCAGGCACGCACGCACCTGTCCGCTCGTGCTCCTGCTCGTAGTCGCCCCTCTCGACGTCGTCTGCTGCTGCCGCGGCGCTCTTGTCCATCGCCCTCCCCGCCGTCGCGCCCGCGTCCCGTGCGCGCGCCCGCCGCCCGGCCCGGGTGTCCCGTGACCGGGAGAAGCGCCAGGGAAAGAGAGGGGGATCCGGCCGGGCACGGGGACACGCGACGAACCGGGACAGGGGTTTGGGTGGTTTATATAGGCCTCGGAAGCCAAGTAGCCAGCCAACCCAAGGCAACACGGGGCTCGCTCTGGCAGGACCGGCGCTTGGGCCTGTATAGAACCCGGGCGCGCCAGTTCAGAGCCAACGGACTCCTACAACGCCTAGTCCGACTCCTCAACTCTATTCCAACGTGGCAACTGGCAACGTTTGAACGTTGGGTGGAGTTCTCTTGTCCCTGCTTTAATTTTGATTGAACTGCTACTACTAGTGTACGGCATGGACTTTACACGAATTCCGGCTCCTTTTTTAGGGAAAAAAAAGACTTTACCTAGCTTTTCACGAATGCACGTGTGCATATATGGTAGGTCGTTGAATCGGACTGTTGTTTCAGGCTTTCAGCAATGCGCCAGCTTCCCGCTTTATTTCCCAGCTTAACGTGTGTTGGCGTACGCTTGAGCCGGTGAGCCCAACCATGTATGCATCGTGCTCGATCCAGCTCCAAAAGTATGTAAGCCGGTGGCCGATCCGCTCGACCTGACGACCGCGCTTGGCAATTAGGCGCGCACGATCCCAGTGTAGGCGCGCATTTTGCCCCCGAGCGCTTACGTGTCCCGTGCCTTCTCTCCTCCGGGACAAATCCGGCAGGGCGGTGAGCTGCGCGCCGCCGCCAAAACGGGGGGATTGCTTCATCTCGTACCAGAAAGCTCACAGATCAGATCAGACTAGTGGAGTAGTAGTGTACAAAGGGAGTAGTTTCATGATTAGCAACTAGCTAGCCCAATAATCATAGGGTGCACTAACGGGTCTGATCTGATCTGTGGGCATTATTGCGTATATATATATATATAAAACGCAGGCTCTGGAGACATTGGCACGTAACGTAACACACGAGCATTTATGCATGCAGAGCCAAGCCACAGCACCCTGATTCCCTGAAACAAACGTCTAGTGCCCGGAAGGAAAGCCGGAGCCCGGCGGTTTCGCAGCTGCGTCACAGGCTCACGAAGCAGAGGCAAATAAAAACAGCGGCGGCCCGGTGCGTGTGCGTCATCGTCATGGCGGTTGGAGAGAGAGAGAGACGCGCGTATCCAAGGCAGATCGGTCGTGGAGGTCCATGCGGACCGCAACCCCCTTTGTCTCTCCGCCCGGCACAACACATGGACGACACGAGATCGCCGAAAACCGAAAGGCGGAGAGAATGCATGGACGCCAGATGCCCCAGCCCAGATGCCGCCGCGCACCCGGACCAGGGTTTTTTTTACCGACCGGTCGGCGATTATCGCCGGCCGGCGGTAACGGTATACCGCAACAGTATAAACGGTTACCGATTTTTATCGTTCGGATTCAAATTTTCAAACTAAAAGTGTAGTTCAAACGGTTTTTTTCGGTATACCGGTCGGTAAGAGCAGTAACCGGACCGGTTAGAGCGGTAAAAATGGTTACCGGTGGATTTTTTTGTTTTTTGTTTTTTGTTTTTTTTGTTCAATAAATATTTTTTTTGCATGACCTATGCACATATCTATACTATAAGGAGCGAAGACAATTAAAAACTTTTCTCACCCAAATCGGGTCCACCGTACCCCTCACGCCGGACCCACCCGTCATATGTTTTTAGGAGTGGATAGGGTGGAAGGACTATGAAGTACCAAAAAATCGATATTTGGAGAGCGTTTCTGCCAAAAACGAATTATTTTTCTCACCCACCCGATGCGTACCCGCCTTTGTACCCACCTTGGGCCCACCCAAGTTTCGTCGTGCGATGGCCACCGACCCACTCCCGGGTGGCGCAGCTCGCGGGCCGGCCAGGACTCGGGTGGAGCCAGCTCTCGACGCGGCGGCACCAGATCCGCCACCCCCGACGTGGGCAGCGGTTACAAGGAACGGCTCCACGGCAGGACGGCTCCGGCCTCGGGTAAACACGACCGCCGGCGCGTCCAGCGATGGCCCAGCCTCTACCTCCGACGCGGCAAGCCCACAGGGTCGCCACCGAGGCCTTCCCCCGCCGGATCGACGCCACCGTCCGCAGCCTGTGTATGTGCTCTGCTCTGCTGCACCGCCTGTGCGCGTGGCCGACGGCCAGGAGCTGCCCACGTCAAGGCTGGGCCCACCTGCGGGTGCAGCGAACCACCCCTTCTGTCCAAACCGGCCTCCATGTCCTCGCCGGCGGCCACACGGACCGAATCGGCCGGAATCGCTCCGTCACCTGCTTTGCTCTACGTTCGTGGAAGAGGAAAACAGAATAGAAACTTTTCCAGGGTTTCCAATGCAAAATTCCTGACTTTGGTTTGCAGTACGTTGAAAGCAACGAAAGGACAGGGGTATACCTGAGCATTTTTTGCCCGGCCCGGGCCTAGCCCGCGCCAGGCCCGCCCACGGACCTTACTGGACGGGCGTGGGCAGAGATCTTGAAGCCTGCGAAAAAAATTTTTTGGCCCGAGCCCGGCCCGAAATGCTGTTTTTAGTTACTTTACACTATAAAATGCGCGGGCGGCCCGCCCAAGCCCGGGCCCGGCCCGAAAACTGAGGCCCGACGCGTCCCATGGGACGGTCATGGGCAGAATTTTCTCAGCCCGAAAAACCCGGGTTTTTTTTCGGCCCGGCCCGTGCAATGCTCAGGTCTAGACAGGGGCCTACATGCAAACTGTTCGTCCTATCAGGTCTTCATGTTTTAATCAGCTATATATATATATAAGTTACATATCCTATATAAAAATAAAAAAATATTTTTGTTTCTCATAACTAGATCGACGCAATCTGGAGTGAAAACAATTGAAAACTTTTCTCACTTAAATCGGTCCCGCCTTACCCCTCACGCCGGACGGGTGAAAACAATTGAAAACTTTTCTCACCCAATTCGGGCCCGCCTTACCCCTCACGCCGGACTCACCCGTCAGGTTGTATGATGACTAAAAAGGTGGAACAATCATAAAAATCATAATTTGGGAAGCGTTTCTGCCAAAAACAAATTATTTTTCTCACCCACCCGGTGCGTACCCGTCTCTGTACTCACCTTGGGCCCACCCAAGTTCCGTCGTGCGATGACCCCACTCTAGCCACCGACCCGCTCCCCCACGCGTTGCCGCGCCATGGACCCCGCGTGGCCGCAACCAATTCCTTCCTTTGTTAAATCTATATGCGTTCCCTAATTGCTAGCTTTGCTGCCGGCAGATCGACATCGGCAGCTACACGAGTCCTACTCCTACCACAACTAACGCCCACGCGGAGGTAAGGGTTGCAGGCCTCGATCTTATCTCTCTGATTGCGACGACAGCATGTCTCCTCCTACCGTCCTACGCTACCACACAAGAAAGCGATCGACTACAGCCTGCAAGAACGGAGCGGCCTTCTCTATGTCCATGCATGACGATTGATGACTAGATTGCCTTCCTTTGTCATTTGATTGATCATATGTGCTTGGTTTACCGGCCATCGAGTAAACAATGATGATCTCGTGTATGCTTATCTATTTTTTAGCGTTTAATCAGCTATTTGTTTCCTTTCTCTCTAGCAATGTCTCGTCTCCAATTGTCTAACCATTATTGCACCTCATATTTCCTTAGAGCTATTAATTATTAAATGTGGGCTGCCGCTGATGTTATCGTTGCCGTGTTGCAGGAACTAGCACCGGCGATCGTCTTGCATCCGTGGTACGCCTAGAATGATCTATATTGTCGTTGTGCAGCAAACTACCACCGGTGACCAACTATAGCTCGCCTGGATCCATCATCTTAACGTAAGCCACGATCCTTTCCTAATGCTATTTTTTGTTGACCAACAATTTTATTGTACGGGTGATTGGTGTTGAAATCTAGGGCGATATGTGTTTGTTTATGAAGAATTGATAATTGATAAATATATAACAATTATCATTTTACTACATTGTTCATTATAAAGTTAGCATTTAATGTTTCATGCTCATGAATCAGCATGCTCCACTTGGACATGTCACGATTGTATCAAATTAATCTTTTGGTCGCGTAGTCAGATGAGGTCGAGAGAAATATTTCGCTGACATCAAATGAAAATCAAGCAATTGGTGGAGGTAAAGTTGAGGGCTTTATTTTTCTTTCATACATCTGTTCTTTATTTTCTCTGGTGTATTGATCTTGATATGTCCACTAATTGCAGATGGGGAAGGCCTTAAGAATGTTGATCCATCCGAATGTTGAAGGTAAAATAGGTGAATACATGAACGGCAGACTATATAACAAAACCACCTATAAGGCGAGAAATACACATCTTCACTTTCGTCTATATCTCATTCTACAATCTTCTATCTTCATCGTCGCGTTGCTACTTCGAACCTGAAGATGAAGCACGACACAATGGAGGTTCGTATGTTACTGTAATTTGTTTATCATAAATCTTTTTTTACACAAAACAAAATTGGTTGGTTTAATATTACATCTAGAGCAAGCTGTCATGAGTTAATTCAAGTGCAGGGAGAGATTTCGCCACCTGTTCTCAATGAGGTGTCAAGCGAACAGGAAACACAAGTATATGTTGAGATGATTAACGAGGAGGACATCCAAGAGATCAATCTGGAGTTGAACGAATCACATCAAGAAGAGGATGACGATAGCTCCAAACACGAAAAAGCTAACACTGAATGCCAGCCGGAGGACGAGAAAGAAGAGGACAAAGAATATTATGATGAAATCTTAGGGAAGGAAGAGCCGCATACATTATTTAATACAACATACGCAGAGGCTAATTGAAGTCTTCATGTTCTTTCATAAAGTACGTGTTTGATTACATATATCACGGATCATGTCTTTATCAACCATGAAAACTTTATCTTGATAGCATAGCTAAGATATAAGATTGAACCTTTATGTCTTTGGATCCAAGGTTATTATTGATATTGTATCTCGAGTATGAAAATAATTGTTCCATTATATCAATTTATAACAGGTTCATTTTGAAATATAGCATACCTGTAAATATTGATACTCTTTGTTGTAAAGTTGGACAAACTTAAATAGTTTAACTTACGACAAACTTAAGTAGACACTTATTTTGGACAAATGGAGTACTTCATAAATTTTAGTTGAAAAAAGAGAATGATACTACTATACATGTTCTGTGAAAAATAACAAGTACTCAATAATAATTTCCTAAAAACACGTGCGTGTCGCACGTGCACCTTACTATTTAATGTAAAAAGACCACACCAAAGCAACAATACATAATCGTGCATACAAATAGCTTAGGAATAATAGAGATATTTTGTTCTCCAGACGTTTGGGCCTAATGGGCCGACCTGATTTTTTTCTTTTTCTTTTTCCGTTGAACTTCTAATGGCCGTAAAAAATACTAAATGCACTCATTTTTGAAAAATTTTGACATCATTAGATTCTATAAATCATGAACTATTTTTTAGGGATTTTTCTAGAATTTTTTATTTTTTTATTTAAATTTGAATTTTTTGAATCCGAGCGGTTTTGACCGGACGGTACCGTTACCGTGCCGCGGCGGTAAGAATGGTAACCACGGTTACCGCCGCGGTAACGGTCGGTAAAAAAAACCGTGACCCGGACACGATGATTCGGCAACCGAGACGCGAGAGACTACTGGCCCGACCGCCGGAGGAGAGCTAGCAGTGAGGAGAGGGGGACTGCGCCTACGCTGACGACGTGCGCCGCCTACGCATGCAGAGTGACCTAGGCCGAGCGGCAGCCGGCAGCCGGCAGAGTGAGCTCGCACCAGCACCGCCGCACCGCCGTGATGCGGGGAGCAGAGAGCCGACACCGGTTGTTGCGCGCGCGCGATCGGATCGACGCCTTTCCACGGTCGCCATCCATCCATCCATCCATCTGATCGCGGATCGCCACATCGCAAAGCCTTTTCGTTTTCCTCTCTACACGTCCGTTGCCATCACTTGCGGCTAGCCAAACAGATCGCTGCCCAAGCTAATAGCTAGCCCATAATTGCAGGCTGCATACTGCAGGCCGGTTCTGTTCGGCAGAACTTGTGCTGATTTGTACGATAGATTTATTCTGAAAAAAGTTTTACTGACTGATTTGTACGATAAATTTATTTTGAGAGAAAAATGCGGTACAATAAGCAAGTCTAACGGAGCCCATCGGCAGATGATGGACACGCCCGGCAAGGCAAGCGAGTGAGGACGTGTACTTCACGATGGTCGAGCGCTGAGTGAGTGAGAACTGATGAGGAGATGTAGTTTATGGCAGCAGCATGGGTATACTTCGGCTGATGAGCCACCTTTGCAGATCAGCAGATGAGCTTCTGTTGATGATAAGATCACTCGGCGGGGCCTACCCCTTTTCGCACTAGACCACCAGGCACTTGGCTAATAAATCCTGTTTTTTCTTAAAATAACAGCGCATAATAATATATACTACCAGTATATCAACTTTTCAAGTAACGCCAAATCTGGTAGTCCTACTCTAGCGTGCGTGAGGAGCAAGCTAAAACAATGTCGCAGAAGCGTATCAGTATCTAATCCACGCGCTTGTTGTTCACAATTAATTAGCCACGGACAATGGCAATAGAACAGCTTCAAGATGCAAAATTTATTAGAGAAATACGCATCCACATATATAGTGCATCATCTGAATAAATAAATTTTGCATGGAAAAGTACTACCTAGAAGCGTCGCAGAAGAGTGTCATATCAGTCGAGCTGCTTATTTGAATGAAACGTGCAAATTGCGTGTCTGGTCTACATTAATGATGGAATGGAATATGCTAACGAGAATTATTTTCTAGTTTTAATAGATAAATGGAATCACCTTTTGTGAGAATATAATCTTACAACAATTTTAACATAAGATATAATGTAAGCTCATGACCTACCACCTGTTTTTGCTGTATTACCGGATAGGAGATTTGATCACAGGATGCACGGTCCTCTCAAGCAAAAGCTGGTCAATAATAGTAAAGCATGGATATATGCTTGGAGATATCCGGAAAATCTAGGCGCCACACACCCTTGTCGTATGAAGACGTCCTTTTTTCCCCACTGAATTTGGTATCATTAGCTCTAGAAAATACTACTGATCTATTAACCCAACCACCCACCTATCCATGTCGGAACGAGCATAGCTGGTTATATTTTCTAAATTTATTTTCTGGTTATATCAATATCATGACTTCTCAATCTCAGTCGGGCTAGCCTTTCAAGATGCGGATATGGGTAGAATACATGTTTACAGGAGGATACTCCCTCCGTCCCACGATGACTGTTCGTTTAGCTTTCGAATTTTGTCGCACAAAGAGTGTTCATTTGGCTTCTAGTAAAACTAAGATAATTAAAGTAACACTCACACTAAGAAAAAACTACATTGAGAAATACATAGAGCCAATGAAATACTTTTCTCCGGTTCCAATGCACATACATTTATTCATGATCCATAAAAGCAACCCAACTACATAGTTTTCAACCTCAACTAATACGAGTTATTAGGGGTAGTATGGTCATTTGTTACAACTACTAGTATGTTAAAAATTTTTCTAAACGAACAGTCTTTGTGAGACGGAGGGAATATATGTGTACATGTATGTTATTATAGTAAGAAACTCGAGTGTGTTTGAAAAAAAGTAATCCATTTGACGAAATCAGATGGTAAAAACAATACCAAGAAGTAAAAAAAAAAACCACACGTAATTTGGTGGGATCAAGTAAAAAAAATGAAAAATTACTATGACATCATTTAGTTATCAGATGTCTCCAAAAAGATAACGATACCCTTAATTTTTGTGTAAATCTATTAAAATTTCAATAGGAATTGAAGAACCCTTTTAATAACATGCTCTGCAGTAGTGGTAGGAACACAAGCATTATTTAGTGGTATATAACAGAGCATCATCTATTTGGTGGTATCATTTCGTGGTATATAACAGAGTATCATCTATTTGGTGGTAGTGGTATAAAACTAAAGTAGTATTTTTTTGGGGGGGCATATATTATTCTTTCCGATGCGAGTGATGGCATTCTCTTTGTCATCTTCCATATGCATATGCATAGGGCCTACCTGAGAGGATCAGGATAGAAGTAATCACGCACATCTCCTGATCTCCATTGCCAGGTGATAATAATACAGTAAAAGGTCACTGCTTGCCATATCCTCATCCAAAACAAAATGTCTTTATGAAAAAGGTGAAGAAACGCATGGACAAAATCAAAGATGGCATGGCATGGGGTAAAGTTCGCCAATGCATCTGCATGCGACTTCTAGTTTTACCCATCAGGATGCAAAAATGGCACGGCACGCAAGGATTCCAATCATCCATTGTATCTAGACACATTCGCGCGACACCACAGATTTGCATCCCACTTGCAAAGTTGCAAGTGCCTAAATCGTGTAAGCGCATTAGGCAGGTAATGCTGTAGCTAGAAAGAGAAGCTGATCGATCATCATTTTATCTTGCAGCTTTTGTTGTGTCCTGCGGTACTCCATTAATTGGCGTCAAGTCACCAAGCTCCTTTATTCTTCTTTTTTTTTCTTCAAAAATCGATGTCAGTTTTTCACTAAAGAGCTTTTGATACCCAAAGTTTCCGACCAAATTCCATGCTGAGTGTTCACAGAATATAAGGGGATCATCGAAAAGCAATGAACAAAAGGAAGAAGTAGAGTCTGTTAAGGCACGTACACCATCTTTCGGTAGTTTGAATGCGTATACTAAATGGAAAAAAAATATCATTGGTGACGAGCTGTTGATCAACGGGATTATCAGTAGTATATGCCATGACAAATTTTATTCCATTTATTTATCAAGAGCTTTAGTAAATTTTGTGGGATAGCAGTATCATTGGCAATTTCGGCCAGTTACATGGATGATTTTTTACTACAAAACAATATAAGGTATTTTCATACCCTTCTTACAAAAAATGGAAATATACATTTTCAGTCACTAATTGTATACCTGCATTGTATTGCCATTTCCAAATGAGACTCCCTGTACAAAATACAACAACTCTAAGTCTAACAAAATTGTTGAAAGAAAACTTGGAATGAAATGAGAAATGAGGGAATGAATGATTCGATTGATGGTTGAGGGGTGGACCCCATGAATACATACAGGGGTGAAAGGATGCGGACACAACCCGGACGTACCCTTTCGGTATGGACGGACCCCCACGGGGAGGAGCAGTTGCTCCTTCCTAATTACACCACTAATTAATATTCTAATTACATATTAAGTTAATTGATCATTAACTAATGTTTCACAACACTCCCCCTTGATCAATTGCTTCATATGATCTTGATGTAATTCTTCTTCAATCATCTTTGTGTATTGTCTTGTAAAACTCCTCCAAAAACTCTATGGGAAAAATCTTGAGGAGAAACCAATCTGTATGTGTATATGCCATTAAAACTCCTTTAAAATCCAGTGGAAAAATATAAGGAGAAAATGATATGGCATTTTAGATTACTGTCTCATTGATGACTTATATGAGAAAACCTTTGGTAAGGAAAAATTCATAAATAAGTTTAGAGAACAATGATTTGAGGATCATATTTGAATATCCTTCTCCAAAACCTAATAGGAAAAATATGAGAAAGGATTCTATATCTTCTTAAAAACTCTTATAGAGAAAACAGAAGATATGACATAGAATATGTCTTGTATACCACCCTTAAAAACCTTAGTGGAAAAAGTAGGTGATATGCGATATGTTCTTGTATTGATATTGCCTCATTAAAACCTTTTATGAGAAACCTTGTAAGGAAAACTCATATAGGAAAAAGAGTACAATCTTCATAATCAGATGATTATGTGTAAGTTATCTCAAAGGAATGTCTCCTGCTGATTCTTGCAAATCTTTGAGTTATCTCATACTTATTCCAAAAAACTATTTCTGAAATAATTATGTTGGTAAGGACTTTGTGAATAAATCTGCAAGATTATCACATGATTTGGTTTGCAAGATTTCTATCTCTCATTTCTTTTGTAATTGATGAGGATATCTCCCCCTGAACCTTGCAAAAATTTAAGTTGCCAATTACCCCTCACCATGAACACCATTCTACGATGTAGTGGTGGATAAGTACATTAGTGAGTGTGTTTTGCAAGATATTTATTCTCTCATTTTGTGAAAATGAGGATAAACATTTTGATCAATACAAGATGCATTATCACTTATGGATAATGTTAGTGATTATATGAAATCACATTTTATCATCTATTAAAGTAAGCATATGAATATGATGCTTCAGAATGATATATAAAAGTTTATGTTGTGGTGTCCATTATGATGACTACCATGAAACTTTATTATTTGTATACGTCTATGATCTGGCAATATACATGGGGATGAATTAGCCAGTATCTTGTCAAGTCTTGAAATAATAATCAAGACATTTAAGTACCATTTGATATCTACGGATATCGTTTTTGACTCCCACCAGTATGGTGTTGTTGGAGTTGCACTATAGCAAGGTATCTACAACTGTAGTATTAAGCATGTCGTAATTTGCATGATACACAAACACTTTCTTGGTACTATGTTTATCATCCCAGGGTCTAAATGGATATTGATCCATCTTTAGGGATTGAATGACCATGAGTATTTACGGATATGCTTGTCCAATATTATTTGAATATTAGTTCATATTATCAATTGAATATTGATAAACTGATATATATGCATAAGTTGTAAACTTAATCATACTTTGGTTGTACCCAAATTTCCATATCAAATTCCGTCATAAAATGATTGCTTGTTTATTTATGTGTGTTAATCCAAGTTGGATTTGTTTATGAACACACATGCAATCATAGTGATTGGAGTAACCCTTCTACAGAAGATACTCACTTAGTCAATTGTACCACAATCAACTTGACTATTTCAAGTTATGGAGTGACTTGAATGATACACAATTTATGTTGTGATTTTTATTTAGATTTAGGATTGAAATAAGTCGAAGACTTGTATATCCAAATCTATGAAAGTTATTTGATCTGCCAACCATAAAGTATAGGAACATAATTTTCACATATACCACAAGGGTATGTTGCTCGGTCTCTGTGTGAAACCATGACTACAATCTCTCATTATTTCACCACCTTGCTTTCGTAAAGAATGCATTTGTGAGAAGATGATATTACTGTGGTAAATACTTCTCACTAGTGAATGAGAGAAATTCTCCATAATTACCACCTTTTCTTTGACCCAATTTGAGTGTTGATACATTCTGCCTAGGACTTTTGGTCTGGATCCAGTTTAAGGTGTATAGTAATTTTGAGGAGTATTTGTCAACATTTTGTAGACTTTGTATGATTGATTCAATGGAACCAATATAGCATGTGAAATATTAACCCTTTAGAACTCTTATCTCATTTCCCAAGATGATAGAGTTTGGATGTTCCAATAATGACCCAGTGCCTAAATTTATGTGCACATGTACTGGGCTTTTGAATGTTAAACATTCATGGGCTTTGGATTATCAGTTATCCATAAAGTGTCTAACAACATACTTGATGTTGATTTGCATTTACTATTTTGGAGGATATCTCCCTCTGTTTCCGCGGATGCTTTTTAATAAGCTATATCCCTAGTGACCTTACTTCTCCCCCTCTTATTTTAATTTGAGAGTTGAGTGATCTTGTTAGATTTCCACTCTTTTCTGGCACATTAAATTGTAGGGATTGAATAAGACGACACTTTTGATAAGTAAATGCATTTGGCAGAATATTTGTAATATGATACAAATATATTCTTTTGTATGTACGTGAATGTGAGGATTGAATGTGATGTGTAACATTCATTTTGTATTCCTAGCATTCTATATGTGGTATTAATCTCCCCCCTAAAGCCTGGAATTATCCTCAAGGTGTGATCAACATATGGGCTTTTTGTGTAAATCCCCATAGAGACCTAAGGTATTATATGAATGACGGATAATATCTTTTATGTAGGTCCTTAATGCCCATGATGTATGTTGTGAGGTGGTGATATTGGTATGTGCAAGACATAACCGACACGCAGATGGGAAATATTTGGCTGTGGCCAAGCTTTCACATGCTAACTGCAACTAACTGCAACGGAGGGAGCCATATGATTGCAGCTTGATGAATGTAAAATATATGTGGTGTGTAAATCCACATATTACCAACTTGATGTTGATAAATTGAATTCTATTTTGATGGTCATACAAATAAGTATCTCAATAAGAGGTTCAATTAAGCCATAATTGATGTGGACAAATGATATAGTTCTCAAAACCAAATAATTCAACATGAATGGATGTGGTCCTGCGTCCAAGAAAATTTTGCTCAAAGTTGAAAACTAGAGCAATTAATTTGGTAATTTGTGATGCCTTATGATCAGTAAGGAACACATGTTGAACTATTTACAAATGCATTTACGAGCACTGGAGAGTGCTTGGTTAGTTCGTAAAATGGCTGAATATGGCCAACTTATCTTGAATGCATTTCAAGATATTGAGTGGCTCATTGTTTATAATTTTAAGGTAAGAGGGTCTTAAAATTAATTCTCAAGTGACACATGCGGTGCACAAAATCTGAGGATTTTGAGAATGTAAGCTATGACCAATAGATTTGATAATAATTTTTCTTATCATTCAAGAGTTAGAATGACCAAGGATATCATGCCAATTCCTGATATAATTAATCAAGATTGAAAAATTATTTGGTACGCAACATATCATACGGGGTTTATATATGTACATAGAACATACTCCAGATGATATGAAAGGAATTGTGTGAATATTAAATTTCTTGTCCATTTTACCAAGTTGAGTGTTGATTTTTCATTATTATTCTTGGTATTGGGTTTCAGTATGGAACCATATACAAATGGATGTCACAAAATTTGGAGGTATCTGTAGAATGCATGAGTGCATCAGTAAATTATTGAATATTCATGAGGATAGTATATATCCCTCATATTTGTGATAGTGGTGATCCACTTTATGAATTTCCTTTTCTTTTTGGGTGTATCCCGAATAAATACCATGTTTGAAGTACATGATATTAATGATGGACAATATACTACACATGTAGTATAATTTTGAACTAATGATAATTCCATGAATTTATATGGAAACATATGAAGATCTAATTTATTAATTTATTGAAGTGCGCTTCAAATTGATCTCCTTGAATTCACTTTCCTCCAATGGAGTGAAGGTATTGTTTGAACCAAATATTTTATTTGGAAATCATGTGTACATGAATGTACAACCACACTTTAGACAAACATGAGATTTGTCATTATAGTCACTTGAAAGTGACATGTATGCATAGGATCCATTGACTTGTATATTTTATAAACTGAAAGTTCTATTTTCTTTATTGATAACTCTATTAGGAGTTCAAAGAATAAATGGATCTTGTTCTTATGGCTAATTAGATTTGTAAAATCTGAATTGAGGAAATTTAGTAACACAAAAGGTGTATGTGTGGTAATTCAATTGTGAATTGTATTGGGTATTTCTTTAAAGCAGAACTATGGTGGCTTGGATGCTATGAATCTTGTAATAATATCGTTGATATCATGTACCCATATTGGATAGTAAACTCAATCCAATGCGAATTCAAAAATTTCCATTTTGGAAACATTAGTCATGTCCTACATGAGTTAATCATGTATTTAAATGAATTTACTCGATGAGTAAATTATATAGCATGAAATATATTGTAGTGCAAAATTATTTAAATCAAGTTGATATTTGACTAAATGGATTATTCTATAATTGGTAAGCAACAAAAGTTGTTGAATATGTTTTGGACTTCATTCTTGTGAGAATATATTTATGATCTGATGATCATTGCCAAAATATACTTTTATATATATGATAGAATATAGTCACCATAATATATTGCACTTGTCCTGCTATATATTTAAGCAAACGATTCATGCTTAAATTTTGATTTCAAGATGAGTCTTGAATTATTCAATATAAAATCATCTATATTCAAATTGTGATTTGAATTAAAAGTAGTGTGAACCTCATCTTTGGTAGGCGATGAAATCGCTATTCTTATCGAGTGTGACTCGATCATCATATACTTGTGAGTTTACACATCAAAAGCTAATCACCAGTATGGTGTGAATATTGAATTAGCGGACGAGGAACTCATTGCTGTAGGTATAATTTGCATGATTGCAATAAATACCTTAGACTCCACTTATGTGTGTTACACTAGTAATAGTAGGAGGTCATTTTTAGGGAATAATCACCAAGTTGGTGATAAAATTATGCAACCATTAGTGAAGGCAAGATTATTTTTGCAACAAAATTTACTTTACTAATGTAAAAATTTGTTTTAAAATAAGCGAAATAATAAATGTAAGATGATTCTTACAAAATTAAGGTATTAGACTTTTTAATTCCTGTAGGAATAATTTGACTTGATAGTCATTAATAGTTTGTCCACATATATGAAATTTGGATATACACTCTGAAGGTAATCATCATAAAGACGTAGACCTCTCAGTGATGAGTAGAAGCTGCGTAAAAGCACGGTCTCAAGACAAATAAATCCTTATAAAGAATTTATCGCAGCCAGCGCTTAGGTCGCATCACCTTGCGTTATTCCAAAATCAAATGTATAGGCCTTAATTTAATAATAATAATTATTATTTTGTTTCATGTTCTACTTGATGTAGAATTTTGATTAAGTATTAAACATGCAAATAAATAAAAATTGCATATGAAAAATTGTACTAACACCAATAGGCGATCTGCGGATCATAGAGATGCATAATTATTGTGGTAATATTAGCATCCAAATTACATATGTGCAAATACCTAAGGGTATATATCACAATGTGTATGACAACACATATTTACAGAATAATTCAGGGTCTAAAACATAAATTTGTAGAACTAATTATTCTGAATATATTAATAAATAAAAGCCTGGGGGCTAATGTGTAAATTGGAGGAGGAAAACCAGACTTCAATTCAGCCTGCGGGCTGTTTCCGGCCTGTGGGCCGGCCTCAGCCTGGTGTTGGCCCGCATCGTGGCTGCATGCGGCGGCCCAGGAAAGCCCATACGGGCGCAGCCCGTATAAAAACTGGTGAGGGGGCGGTTAGGGTTTCCCTAACCCACTTCCTCCCCCTGGAACCGCCGCGGTGCCGCCGCCGCCTGTGGGGTGGCCGGACGGATGGCCGGCGTCCTTTAGCGCCACCAGTAGCCGTAGATCGGCGTCCTCCCCCTCTTTTCTCCTCCTTTGCTTCATTCGCTGCCCCCCTGGTGCGCCGGCTTGGCCGGCCACCGGCCGTTGGCCGGCCAGCAGTTGCTGGATGAGGGAAGCCCCAGCGAGGCGAGGCTCCATGTGCCGCGCGGATGCCAAAGCGGTGGTCCACGGCCGCGACGCGGCCTAAGGCGGCTCGGTCCGGCGGGAGCCGCCGAATCTGTCGAGGAAGAAACCGGTGCGGAGGCGCCGTCGTTGGCGAAGAATGGTGTATCATCTGCGGGAACGCGGGACAAGGCCGTTGGCTTGTCCTTGTGGTGAAGCGATGAGTCGGCTTCCATGAATTTTGTGAATTTGGTGTCTGTGGCCACGAAACGACGACCATAACAGCCATGGTTTGCTTGCTGTTGAGGCCTCTTGGTTTTGGTCACCGAGATATGGTGCCAACAAGGTAATGCATCTCAATTAAAGAAGAATTCTTCGATGCTTGCAGATGTTTGTTTTACTCCATTAATGGAATCTTTGATTGGAAAGCAAAACAATGTGTCTGTTGACACTGATCTTCACGTCTTCTATTTGGCAAACTGCCAGTGATGAAGTCCTGATTCTGTACTGGAGCATGGTGTGGACTGTGTCGGTAAAGACATGGACGGTGAGGCATCATGTGACGCCCTGTATTGAAACGCCACTTCCACAGCCATCACGGTAGTGTCAACCACATCAACCATGGTGTCCTGCGGTGTGGCGGCCATGATGTGCGACTCTGGTGCAGAAGCAACAGCGACTACCGCGGCCACCGACGAGAAGAACGAGGAAGCCAGAAGGAATGGTGATGAAACGTAAGTTCGCAGAGTCCATGGCTTACTCGATGATGACGACGGTGAGGCCCTCTGGCCTCTGTTTCTGCCTGCGCTCAGAGGCAGAGCGAGTGCATTGATAACGTGTTGAAAGAAAACTCGGAATGAATGAGAAGTGAGGGAATAAATGATTCGATTGATGGTTGAGGGGTGGACCTCATGAATAAATACAGGGCTGAAAGGGTGCGGACACAACCCGGACGCATCCTTTCGGTATGGAGGGACCCCCAGGGAGGAGCAGTTGCTCCTTTCTAATTACATCACTAATTAATATTCTAATCACATATTAAGTTAATTGATTATTAACTAATGTTTCACAACAAAAACATTGACATGTGCCTCCAATGACATTGTGAGTAGCTATATAGTATTGATGGAAATATTTATGTAAATTAGAATAATTATATTGCTATAAGATGACTATTTTCATGGTCAATCTAACAAGTAACTATATCATTATGCTACCAATATGTATAATACATTGACGAATTTAATAAAATAATATTTTAATTAATATATTATCAGCCTAATTGATGTTTAGATTTTAATAGAGAAAATTTAAAAAGTCTGTGGGCAATAAGAATAAACATAAGTGTACTTAATTTAGGATTTCAGGAGTATATAATATAAAAGGAAACTAAGACTAACTTTATTAGATTTCATGTGGTGAAACCTACATATCTAGGTTGCATTTTTTTTCAAAATTCTTTTAATGGTAAGCGATGTTGCAATCAACAATGAGCACTGTTGAGAATAGCGGGCAATAGCAACGCTATAAAGGAAATTTAGCATTTTTGACGACTTGTTGCTACAAGTGCGTTGTACTGAATAGCGAGCTATAGCGGTTGAAAAAAACTGTGAAATGTTATCTTTACAAGACCTAAAAGGGGGGCAATTTTTGCCCTCCCATTACGCCACATCATCCGTAAATCGTGGGCCGTTCGATTGCATGTTAATGGTTAGGATCCACCCAGGAAGCTCAACAGTTTTACAAAATAACCCTCACACTTTATCGAAATTAAAATGTACTCCAACTCACACCTAGGTAATTTTATGAGAACCCCTTGAACTTTGCAGAAATGACATTTGCAAGCCACCTATTAGGAAGTTTTTGGAAACCCCCTCGAGCTTCGAAGAAGTGCCAAGATGACTGTCAATTTTAGGAAATCCCCCTCCAACTTTATCAAAATTAAATTATACTCCAACCACTGCTCCGATAATTTGATGAAGCCCCCTCAAGCTTTACATAACTACTATTTATTTAAGCCACCTCTCGGACAATTTGACGTCATCTCCCTCGATCGAGGCACCAAATTTTACGATAATCAACTCATGATCCATGCATCGTCCACAAACTAGAGATTTTAAAAAATAACACATGGTCCACAGACTTCTAAGCAAAATACCCTAAACTTTATGCAAATCTACTCACTGACCAAAATTTTGCAGAAAAATCTCCCAGTTTTGTCATGATCAATCCACGGTCCCTGCATCCAACTGAAAAATACCCTAAAGTTTTAAGAAACTAATCCACAACCTAAAATTCTGAAAAAATATCCCAAACCTTCTTATCAATCACTGGGCAACAGGTCATGGCGCGGCAACGCAGGCCGGTCTTTCTAGTATCATTCTATTCGCAACATTGACAATGAGACACATGTAGTGACTTTGTCAGTTTATTCTATTGATAATGAAGGTGATGATAAGGTAAGGTTTGCACACGTATTTTTATAGGTTGCATTGGTGTTTTCAAAATAAAAAAACAAAATGAAAAAATGATACGCAATTAGCTTGGGCCACTAGGGGCACTGCCGGAATTGAGCGTGTAGCTTTAACTACAGCCCCCAAAAGAGGTGGCCTATTGCGCAGCCCAAAATAAGATGACCCATGGAAAATATTGGCACTCACTAGGCCCGCCGCGACAAAGAAAGAATAAAAAAACCATGGTTTCGCCCGGGCTCGAACCGGGGACCTTCAGTGTGTTAGACTGACGTGATAACCAACTACACCACGAAACCAATTTGATAGTTTTGGAAAGTGAATAGTTAAAACTAGTGTTTAGTTGTCAAGGACCGTACTATTCCTGAACTTGCCATTCACGATAAATCTAGCCGAAGGAACTTACATTACGAGCATATTTAGTTGTTCTCAAATCCCAAATCGGTATTCTAATACCAAATCAGTACAAGCAGCCGCGCATACAAAAGTATCATGTATGCCTGCCATTGCCAGCGCGCGTCCACCACATCAGAGGTTCAGAGCTGCGTCTGGAAGATGGTGACGTGTCCCAGGCGCTGCACCATGTCGGCCACGGAGCCCACGGCGGCGAGCAGCGAGACCACGAGAGCGCCCGCGTTGAGCGCCTGCAGCGCCACCCACTTGCGGCTGCCCGGCGCCACCTTCGCTTGCGCCATGTACATGGTCACCGGGAAGTACACCGTCAGCGGCCAGAACGCGACGGCGCCGAGCAGGCCCAGCACGGCGTTGAAGAAGGGCAGCACCAGCGACACCACCGTCGTCACCGCCACGAACGCCGTGCGCAGCACCAGCCTGCACATGGTGAACCGCGCCGCGCGGCCGCCGGCGAAGGGCAGCCGCACCGCGTACTCGTGGTGGAAGAAGGCCGACTCCGGCCACCGGGCCGCCAGCCACTTCTCGTAGCGCGCGAAGATGGGCTGCGCGTACACCTGATATGCTCCGACCAAGTGGATGACCACGGCGACGTTCGCGACGTCGACGAGCCAGAACGGCTCGTCGAAGCCGGTGAGCACGTTCCCCGGCGCGGCGTTGCCGAAGGCCGCGTACCCGATGCACCCGAGGGACACGTAGAAGATGGTCGTCACGCCGATGCCGTAGAAGCTCGCCCTCTTCATGGTCACGTTCTCTGACGGCGGCGACTTCACGGTGTCCTGAGGATCACAGTTCATGGGCAATGTTACGCGCGATCATCATGCGTTCCAATGCCGTAGGCGTTCCAACGTGCACAAGAAAGAATGTACGTTTACCTGGATTTCTATGAGAAGCATGGAGTATGTGTAGGCCAGGGCGATGTTCCCGAGGGCCTGCAGCGAGTGCCACGTCTTGGTGGACGCGGACACTCCGGCGGCGGCGTCGATCTTGACGCCGAGGAGGGTGCCGTGCACCCGGTGGTTGGAAGCGAGCTTGGCGGCGCTCAGGAACAGCCCGACCAAGGAGTAGGTGCACGACATGACGGCGGCGACCACCGAGATGAGCGTGAGCTTCTCCAGGCTCGGGAACTGGGACAGGACGACCTCGGCGAGGCCGAACGCCACCATGTACATCGTCCCCGACGAGGCGCAGGCCGCGTCGTGACCCCTGTAGTGGCGGCAGTCCGTGCGCGCGATGGCCCTGTCATTGACACGCGCCAAGCAAAGAAAACCTTATTGTTCAGCCCAGATCAACGTACACACACCCTCATCTGAACAAACATTTTCAGAGATTGCAGCCAGGATTCAGCTTGCTGATAGTTACATGATGCTTGTGGCAGTGGTGATGGTGTAGCCCACCATCGTTCCCCAAAGGATCGTGTACTGTACGATCCCGCACACCACCACATCTCTAGGCCCTGCATATATGATCATCAGATTCAGAGCAGTTCTTGTCAATTGCCACGATCAGGATTCAGGAACATGCTTTGCTGCCGGTGTCCATGAAATTCAGATAAAAAACTGATGATTTGGTTACCGAGGCATGATCGGACAACGTCCATGTAAGTGTGGTTCCGTTTGCCGTGGACGGGGTCCGGCGTGCGGTAGCAGTCGGACAGGAGCACGGCGGTGTAGTAGGTGATGTAGGCGCAGCCGACGAGGGCGATGGGGCCGAGGACCCAGCCCATCTGCGCCACGCTCCACGGCAGGGCGAGCACGCCGGAGCCGATCACGGCGGTGATGGCGTGCATCGTCGCCGTCCACACCGTCCCTGTAAAGTATCCAGGTCAGTTGCCATCATCGTTCACCATCTGACATAATGCAGAACAGAACGTCGTGTTGTACGGCGCAACAGGAAGCGTCTTGTTTGCGATCTATCTCTGAACATTTTCAGTAGAGAAAGGTTTGGGTACAGCACTGAAGCCATCAGCCCATCATTAGTTACACTTTTGCTAGTCAACTCTTGACTCCTTTCTCCCACCAGGTAAATCGTCATCATTTTTCGTAAGCACGTTGAGCAAGGTGAGCTCAATGATCTACTGCCCATGCGCTGGATACCATTACAAAAGCAAAACCAACTGAACAACCAGACCATATACGCTTCCAAGTTCCAAGCACTACCAAAGTAGCAGCAATTATACAGCTAAAGCATGCTTCTAAGTAAGTTAAATAGCTAAAGCAAGATTTGGACGTGTTGCTCGTGTTACATTAAACTCAACTGGAGCTACATAATCTCACTCTTTTGAGCAGCGTAAGCATGCACCTGATAAGAAAAAACCTTTTTTTTTTTGGGGAAACTGCATCAGGTCGCCTGTGTGGAGTATGATGTGGCACCCAACAACCTTGCAACAGTGAGAATTCAGGTAATTGCTTTGAGGCATAAACTAGTCAAAGCTCTTAGCCAATAAGACCCCTGTATGGCAAATAACGGAACATCATATCATCTCACCAACAGTCGCATCCCTACAGATTCTGCACTTCACCAGTCAGTTCAATTGTCCACTCTGTCCAGGGCCACAAGTCCACAATGTGACAATGGAGCACTTCAAATGCACCTGGATATGTACTATTTTGATGCCATGAAAGCTATTTGTAAAATTACGATTCCTGATGAATGTGGAGAGAGCACAGCTTGCAGGTTTCCAGCCATCTGTTCATATAAAACCAATTGGCCCGCACTAACTAGTTATACACTTTCTGATAGACTATTACCGATTCCAGATGAATAATGTTCTCCATTCTTTTCGGGATTCCAATAAAACAGTATGGGTTAATGATTGCAACAACCATCTAATGGCATGATCTCACACGCCACTATGCCTGAATATGATTCTGGAAGACTAGTATATATTGGCAAGTGGCAACTGAAGCTGTGTAGCAGTGTAGGAGCAGGACAATATACTTCTTGTTTCACTGCATGTTAAAGGTAGTGGCTGCCAAGTCACTGGCATTTTGGATCTTGCAATGAACCCAGTGGCTGCAACCAACTGGAGGAGACACAGGACCCAGTTCCTGCATCAATACTATGCCACGGACGTTCTTCCTATCTTCATAAAGGTGTGGTAACAGAAGCTTCACGATGTATGTCATATTTTCAGGTGCTGCCTAGCTTTATTCAGTTGTACAATGTGTCACATTTTCTGTTGCTAGCTTTATTCAGTTTCTACAATGCAAAGGTGTCCGTTTTATTTTCAGATATGATGCAAAAGTATCTATACATTATATTTTGCTTCAATTTCACAGGTTCCGTTTCGAAGGAAATTGATACACTCAAGAAATGTTAAATCTCTTTGAGTGATTGAGTCACGCATGCAAAAGCATGACAGTTCGGTCTAAAATTTTTTGACAGGGCAAGGAAATTGAGCTCAAGATTCATAGGTCGGTCTCGTAAGCAAAATTGGTTTTGTTTCCTAAAATGTTTGTGCATGTTCAAATAGATCTCCTGATCATATAGTATTACACTCAAAATTTGATTTTCTTATACTAACTGAAAAGAATAAGCTCAAATTTCTAAATTTAGAAAGGTGTTGGCTAGATCTAACTTGGCCCCTTCACTGAACATGTCATTATATATTAAAATTAAAGCAATTAACTGTTGCATTCATTTCCAGCAAAAAAACTAACTGTTTACTGTTGCATTGCAGCCATTATTTATTCGGCTGGATTTTATAAATAGCCTTTCTAGTTTAGTTGGTATCAGGAACCCCCACTCGTTTTATGAATTGTAACATTTCTCAGGTAACAAACGTCAGGAGAGAATACTCTGAAATTATGAATGATGGAGATCTTTGTGTGTAAACAGAATTGAAATAAAATTGTGTACCCCCCACCCCCAATGCTCAAACAACCTCATATCTTGCTACTCCATCCATTCGGAAATGTAGGTCGTTTTGACTTTTCTAGATATGCAGACATTGGTATGTATCTAGACATGCATAACTCTATACTTAGGTGCATAACAACTTTTTCATATTAAAAAAAACGAGCTACAATTTGAAATGGAACGAGTAATTTGTATGAGAACGGATTCGGAACATAGGTAGTAGTTTTTATGAGGACGAAGTTGTGTACAGGGTTTTTTTTTACCGACCGGCCGGCGGTAACGGTATACCGCAACGGTATAAACGGTTACCGATTTTTACCCCTCGAATTCAAATTTTCAAACTGAAAGTGTAGTTCAAACGGTTTTTTTCGGTATACCAGTCGGTAAGAGCGGTAACCGGACCGGTTAGAGCGGTAAAAATGGTTACCGGTAGATTTTTTGTTTTTTGTTTTTTTTGCTTCAATAAATATTTTTTTTGCATAACCTATGCACATATTAATGTAAAAAGACCACACCAAAGCAACAATACATAATCATGCATACAAATAGCTTAGGAATAATAGAGATATTTTGTTCTCCGGACGTTTGGGCCTAATGGGCCGACCTGGTTTTTTTTCTTTTTCCGTTGAACTTCTAATGACCGTAAAAAATACTAAATGCACTCATTTTTGAAAATTTTTGACATCATTAGATTCTATAAATCATGAACTATTTTTTAGGGATTTTTCTAGAATTTTTCATTTTTTATTTAAATTTGAATTTTTTGAATCCGAGCGGTTTTGACCGGACGGTACCGTTACCGTGCCGCGGCGGTAAGAATGGTAACCGCGGTTACCGCCGCGGTAACGGTCGGTAAAAAAAACCCTGGTTGTGTAAAGGGGAACGAGAAGGATGTCTGATGTCTGAAAAGACATGCAACAGAAGTGCATGCATGCTTCTTCCTAGTCGTCCTAGGGTCGTGTTTAGATAGGAGTTAAAAAAAATTTCAACCCCTTTTGATCACTAATTAAAGGTATTAAATAAAGCAGTTTATAAAACTACTTCCACACCTCAATGTAAATTTCTGAGAGCAATCTAATGAGAGCTCCGACCACACGATTAAAGAATGATTACTATAGCATTACTGTAGCAATTATTAAATTAATTATGCTGTTAGATTCATCATGCAAAGTTGCACTCATATGTGAAAAGGTTTTGCAAATAAATTTCATTTAATACTTCATGCATACAAGATTCCTTTCTCCGAAAAATTTTTAGAAGGAATCTAAACACGGATAACTGATGAAATTAAAGCTCCACAGCTCCTCGGTCGAAGTTCGAAAGGGCGAAAGACGACTCACGCTCCACTACCAAGGGTAAAGCAATAACGACATGAACGTGTAGATCTACTGCCGTGCATGGTCCCGGATAGGAAAGCACACATGGTGAGCGAGTGGACATGGTGAGCACACATGCATGGGCTACGGGAGCTCGCTGTAGTCTGTAGATGGTGACGGCCTTGTAAGAAAACCTGCAACACGAAACATGAACCGTTCTACTACACTTGTAATTAAGTTCCACGGTTTCGTGTGGATCTGAGGCATGGAGGAATCCACAAAGTCTCGTCAGTACGAGACTATACGATCGAGGACACGGCGCGCGGCCGGACTACCAATACGATTCATACGAAAACAGCATGGACGGTGGTGCGACGGCAGGCAAACGATGAACAATCAGGTACCCAAAATCAGAGGCTACAGAGCCCAGACTGTGCAGTAGTAGTACCTGTTCTGACGCGGCCGTCGTCGTCCACCTCCACCTCCTTCCTCTCGACCTTCTCCACGTCCATCTCTTTCTTTCTCTGGTACCCCCCTCTCCCTCTCTACCTCGCTCTGACCTCTCTAGTAGCGCTGAAAGCTGTCTGTGGCAGGGACGATGGGGCTCGGTGCGCTGCAGCTATATATAGAGGTGCCGAGCGTTTGCACCTGACCGGCCTTTCACTGTACATTCATTCTTTTAATGCAGGGGTGTTCTCAGTTAATACTCACGAAATCCCACGAATTCTGCTAGGGCTCCATAGATCAGGCGCCTATGGAAATATTTGTTCACCTTTTTCAATTCCATTTTAGTAAGGTTCAATAGGTCATGTAGTCAAAGATATTTCCTTCCATTTATGTATTCATCATTCAAGAGAAACTGTGCGTGAGACATGCACAAAGGCAGCCTCTCCCACTTTCCTGATAAAGAAACAATAATTCTAGTACCGACACTCTTGATATACTTCAGCAAATTCCCGGAGCGAATAGTCTTTCTTGATTTTACTGGATATTTTTTAGTTTGATATTGATGCTGGAGTTAACATATTGTATGAATTTTAAAAACATAAGTATTATAGGTGAAATAGTTAACAATAAACACAATCATTATATATACATATAGGTGTTTGTTTTCATGTATTTGATGTGTATAGCTCCATTTTAAAATTTAAATGAATGTATGTGCCACCATGACATTTTTATTTAAACCAAAAGTTAGCTATGTCTGAGGAGTTGGGAAGCAGTAACGTCCTTTTTTTGGAACATAGGAAATATTCTTGCTCCATACAGGAATTGAATTATCTTTCTGTATTTATCCCTAAAATTTTGTAAAAATCATGAGTTCCAAATGTAATGGAGAAACAATTACAATAGATACTTCTAGGATTATTTTAACCTTATACATTATCCCATATGTTGTGTACCTATATTTTGCTTAAAAATGTTTTTTTTAAAAAATTGCAAAAAGTGAGATATTCATGCAGTGAAAGTTTTACATGGAGTGGTAAACAAAGATGCCTTGCAATTCAGACTCTCAGCTTCTATTCAACCTAAAGAAAATAAGGGAGCACTTTGAAGGACGGTATGCATGAGTGTCCAAAAAGGGAAATATATATGCTGTCTTGGGTAAAGCCCCGGATGCCACGGGAGCATCCACATTCCACGTTTCCACCACACTGCAAACTGCATTGGAGGCAAACTGATCAACATCTCTTGACGCCACTGAAAGTGTTTTAGGTACAGTTAGCACTTGGCTCTTATAGAACACAGATAATCATCCCTTGGGGTACGCCATGAATCATGTCGTAGCTAGCTCGTATTAGCAGTGGGGTGTCTTGTTTATTCAAGTGGTATCATCAACTCTTAATTTTTGGCCAAGTGCGTTCTTTTTGATGGTGGATCGTCCCATCATCTAGTCAAAAACTAAGTGTATAAAAGAAAGGTAAAATTGACATCTTTTGTAGTCTTGTAGACCACCCGACAGGGGTCAAACTCTGTCAACGATTTTAACCCGCACCGCACCTCTGAGGCTCTGTTATGTGTTGCCAAACAGATCGTCTCAAAGATTTTGTCTGCGTGTGTCACATCAGCATGTGCAAAATGCTTGTGCAATAGCACATTGCTTCTCCGAAGCTGGCCAGGCATCTGGCTGGTATTCCGAAACCGTCGAAATTTGTTGCGCACCCCGTATCTGAGGGAGAGGGTACGGCAGCCGGATAGAGTTGCAGGAGCCACATCGACATCGTCAGCTTGCAGGGGGAGGGGACACGGCACATCGAACAGAACAGCTACTTAGCTCACATCACGGTACATATACGGATATACGCTTGTAGGCGTACGTGGCATTGTGTCAACAAGGACAAGGTGCTCACGCAACTGAACTGAACGGATCGCGAGGCTGGAGTGGAGGCGACCACTCGAAACGGCGCAACCGCACATTATCAATGCAAAACGGCACGGCACGGCTGCACCGGGGTAAAAATATGCACGATGCCACGCGCCGGCGATGACATGTCCGTTGCCGCAGCCTCCAGGCAATGGAGTTCCTCTGGCTCTGAGAGTCTTGAGTACTCGAGTTCCTTTCTTTTCCCGTCTGTCTGTGATCAGGTCACGACAAATGTGCAAGCCACAAGACAATAGATGCGTGCACAGTTGGGCTGGATCTGCCTTCCAGAAACAATGGCCCAGTTTGGGTTCACTTGGTTTGGGTAATTGAAAATGACTCATATGTAAAATGAACATATTTTGAAGGATTCAACGGTTAAAATTAATTCTACGCTACCGATTTTTTAGCGGTAGTATGGGTAGTACTCATAGGTAATATAAGTAGTGTAGAGGTATGATTGGAGCTATGAAAAATAATATTATTATAATATATGAAATCAAATGAATTTTTTTATGTAACACTACCTCATGTTAGTTAATATATTTCGAGTAAATTACCATTTTATATTTCAAGCAAATTATCATTTTACCCATAACAAAAAAAATCGGTTATCTATTGTACTACCGTTGGGTAGTATTGTGCATCGTAAAAAACCTTAACACACATGCATACACACAAAACATTGGTATGCCGGCGGCCTCCACACCCACCACAGGAACCATAAAATGCTCTTCTGAACTCTGAAACAAGCCATCTCACTGAACGAACGAAACAAACACGAAACACGACCTGTCCTCTGATGCATGTCTACATACGTCACGGCCCTCATCAGGGCTCACTGAAAGCACAGCAATGCTACAAAGCGTGCATAAAAGGAACACACGATCATGGATGACAATTACACGGTTCCGAAGCGTTCAGCGATTAGCAGGTGTTGCACCGACGGGCGACGGCACGAGCCGTTGGCCGTCAATTGTTGGTGGTGAACCTGTAAGAAGCGTAGGAGATGCTTGCGTTGGTCCAGCTCTCGTGGATCTGCTCCGCCTTGGCGCCGTCCCCGGCGGCGCCCAGCGCGACGTGCAGCGGGTAGAAGTGGTCCGGCCACGGGTGCGCCACCTTCCCGTGCGGCGCCTTCTCCTCGTACCGGTTCACGTCCTCGTACCTGACCAAGACCACCGGACAATCATCATCAGCAGCAGCTTCGGCAGGAGCAGGAGCAGCAACAGCAGCAGGGCGTCCGGTTTACCTTCCGTTGAGGAGCGAGTCCTTGAGCCAGGTGTCGAACTCGGCGGCCCACTGCGGCACCGGCGAGCCGTTGGGCCCCATCTTGCGCAGGTTGTGCGTGGCGTTGCCGGAGCCGACGATGAGGACGCCTTCCTCCCGGAGGGGCGCCAGCGCCTTGCCGAGGTTGTAGTGGTAGGTGCCGTCGCGGTCGGGCAGCACCGAGAGCTGGCACACGGGGATGTCGGCGTCCGGGTACATGAGCATCAGCGGCACCCACGCGCCGTGGTCGAGCCCGCGGCTGTGGTCCTCCTTCACCGGGCCGAACCCGGCTTGCTCCAGGAGCTCCTTGGTTCGCAGCGCGCCAGGTGCGGGATACTTGAGCTGAACGAGGACATTGGCAACAAAGAGTTAGATTCAGGATTAGAGTAGAGGAGAAAAAGTTTAGAGATTTGAAATCTGTTTTGAATATGCATTAAACATTTTTTGTTTGTAATTTGATAACAAATCACGTTAATCACGGTGAGCACGAAGATCTTGATGCCCATTGGTCAAGAGTACATATATGATAAGCGCAGTGGTGAAGCAAGCTAGGGTGAAGAGCTATGGGGTTTCGTTCCTTCTTCCTCATCTCCTTGGTTCCCCTTCCTTCTTTTTCTTCCTTTCTTCCTCCTTCCTCCTCTCCTTTCCCCTTCTTCCTCCTCAAAAACTACATTATAGCATTATCAAAGCAACTCCAGCAGTTATCCCAGGTTGTCATTGTTATTTTTTTGGAAAAACAGAAAAAAAATTCTCCAACATTTCTCCATCTCAAGTTGGGAAAACAGACTCCACGCGTGCATATATGCGCGCAGCTATCTGCGGCGCATCCTTCCGTATTAGAAGAGGTGGAAGGGTATAAAAATAATTTTATTTTTTTCTCAAGGTTACTGATTTAAGTTTTCAAGAGGTGGAAGGGTAGAAACATAATTTGTTTCTCTCCCGGTTCCTGATGTAAGTTAGATCTTGATTTGGCGAGTGAATCCAAACTATCGGAGATGAGCTCTTTTTTTACTTGTCATAGTTTTGTAGAAGTTGGCAAAACACAAAATTTGCCAAGTAAAATTTGGCAAACTATTGAAGATGCTATTAGAATGTATTAAAGTACTGTAGTACCAGTAGCTAATTTATGACTTCTTTTTGGAAGGCAACAGGACTACTACCTATTTTATATGAAAAAGAAGAACAGAAGCAAAGATGTTGAGTTTACAATAGAATATTAGCTAAACTATAAATTATTATTGAAACTTCCGCCCGACTGCCTGCAAAATGATCGGAGATATAATAACAGCAAAATGACATCTGATCACTTGCAAAGATCATTTTCATCATTTCGATTTTAATATAAGATGTTAAAGTTAAACACATGGTCATGACAGGCTGACTTCCTTTTTCATGCTTTCGATTTTGAGATGTTAAAAATAAAAGAGTAAATTACGTTCACCATACAACAACTTGTAAGGTGGGTGCAAATTAGTCTAATAACTTGTAATATGCTCAATCTAGTACAATAACTTGTCAGGTGAGTGCGGATTAATCCAACAACTTATAAAATGATCAATCTCACACATGGAAAAAAATAGCGCGCTAATAGCGGCTCCGAGCACATGCCGCAATGATATCTTGCTTTTTTGCGCTGTCGGTGCTATTACCGCTATAGCGCGCCATAGCGCCGCTAATAGCGCGCTATGCCTAATTTTTTGGCTGGCCAAACAAAAGCCTAGTAATGGCCTAAACAAACGCCCAACCCAATCGAAAAAACCTATCCCAATCGAACAACCCTATCCTCACGAACCCTAGCAGCTGTATGTGAATGTCCATTTCAAATTTCTCTATCAATTTCAAGCTATATCTCAAAGAGAATAGAGAACTAAGAGAGCTAATCAGCAAAAATCAAAAACCACGAAGAGAAAGAGGTTGATCCATACATTTGAGGAAGAGGAGTCATCTCCATCTTCTCATGGAGAAGATGACAATGATATTGATGTGCTATCTCCTTCCGATTCTGTTGCTGAAACTTGAACCATAGAAGATCGTTGCTTTGGACTTGATGCCTTTATGACTGTTTGCTTGTTTCCTTTAAATTGTGGATGGTTATTTTTGTTTTATGGCTGAATCATGGTGCCTTCATGGCTGAATTAGTGAATTATGAACTTATTATGTTGGTTGTGGCTTGTGGTTATCAACTTATCATATATATCTGTTGCTGTCATATTTCATGTTGTTTGATTAAAATAGCGCGCTATAGTGGCGCAATAGCGGCAAAATAGCGCGAGCAGACAGCTAACGCTATTGCGCTATAGCGGCTATAGCGTGGCAGAAACAGTCGCCGCTATTTTTTATAGCCCGCGATTAAAAACCTTGATCTCACACAATCACTTGATAGGTGGTGCAAACTGGTCCAAGAACTTGTAAAATGCTTAACTTAGTGCACAGTCGATGCATATGCAATCTAAATGTTATCAGAAATAATACATTTTCTAATACCAGACTAGAGTATACTTGCGTCAGAACAACTTATTGTGCATTATTTGACAATTGATATTCGTGTTGTGATGGTAAAAATATTTAGTAAAGACTAGAACCTTCGGTGTTTAGGCAATTACAATTATGTCTTTGTTATCATTTTTTATACAAATATTAAATTTTGATTAGAAATATTTTTAATTTCATATTCAATATTAATTTCAAATTTGATTATATTATTTTTGTTCAGCTAGTAATCGAATATGATGACTCGTACTAACAATTAATACCTTTTAGAAGTTTGACATAAATATTTTTAAAGTCTCATGTACTAGTTAAAAGACAAAATGAACTAAAATAACGAAAAAGAGCATGCTTCTCTGAAGTTGTTGAATCCACGAGTAAAGGTGCAGAAGAAACAAATTAAAAGGTCATATGGTGTCTTATGAACTTTAGTCTCTCGGCAATCTAATGGCGTAAATAAAAAACTTGATTCAATTTAACTAATAAAAAATAAGTAATGTATATACATTTGATTTAAAATTAGCAACTTTAATTGACAAAAAATTATTAGTTGGAAGAAAATTTGAATGCTACCTGATTTGTCTAATGCATTATCATTTGTAAATTTGGACTATAGGTGCACCAATTTGCCAATTTATTACATTAAACTGAGTATTTTACACAAGTTCTTGGATCAATATGCACACATCTATAAAAATTGTTGTAGTAATTGGATTATTTTATATGATTTTGGACCAATATGCACCAACCTGACAAGTTATTGTACTAAATTGAGTATTTTACAATTTGTTGGACTAATCCACACCCACCTAACAAGTTAATAAGTTATCGTAGTAAATTGAGCATTTTACAACTTGTTGGACTAATCCGCACACACCTGACAAGTTGTATGGTGGGCGCAATTTACTCAAAATAAAAACACATGGTCGTGGCAGGCTGGCTTCCTTTTCATGCTTTGTATTTTGAGATGTTAAAAAATTGGAAACACATGGTAGTGGCAGGTTGGTTGACAAAAAATTAGAATCAACCTAGAAGGTACTTTTTTAGCATAATCTAGAAGGAACTTGGGAGGAGGTCACACGAGCTCTCAAGGTCATGCCAAAGGATAAAGCTCCAGGCTTAGATGGGTTCACCATCAACTTTTTCGTTAAATGCCGGGGGACGATTAAAGGCGAGCTCATGAGTCTTATCCACTCCTTCCACAGTCAGAGAAACAATTTCTTCAACATTCTCAATACGGCCAACACAATCCTCATACCCAAGAAAGACGGAGGCGACACGGTATCCGACTTCCATCCCATCATCCTAATCCACGCCATAGCGAAGATAATTGCTAAAATGTTGGCCCTTCAACTGCAACTGTTCGTGAATGACCTCATATCAAATAGTCAAAACACCTTCATCAAGGGTAGGGCCATTCATGACAACTTCATGTATGTCCGCGATCTTGTGAGACGCTTCCACACCTCGAGAACTCCAACGCTACTTTTGAAGCTTGACACCTCAAAAGCCTTCGACTCTGTTATTTGGGTTTATCTCATGGACCTACTACGTCGACGGGATTTCCCCCACGATGGAGAAGTTGGGTCTCCACTCTGCTAGCTACAACCACCTCCAAGGTCATCCTCAATGGCGCCCCTGGAACAACATTCAGCACGACTGAGGGCTAAGACAAGGTGACCCCCTGTCACCACTCCTATTTGTCCTAGCAATTGACCCACTGCAAGATCAGGGTGGCAAAATCCCCCATAGGGATGGAGACCCGCGGCGACCCACCCCGAACCTGACGGGGATGGGGGCATCTTCCCCCCCCCCCGAATTGCTAGCCGGGGGGGGGGGTAGATTCACCGATAAGCAGCCCACAGTAATAGGTGGTCCAACACAGCCCAACTTGAAGGTACTCAACCTCGTGACCTCGTCCGTCGTCCCTATCCGCAATCCGCTCCTTCGTTCGTATCGCCCTGTCTCCTTCGGTCAATAGCGCCGACAACTACCCACCTCGTCTCGCCAACGTCGTTGCCCTGGCCTCGGGACATCGATCTGGGGAACTAGGAACAGCGCCACCGCGTCGCCGTCGGGGCTGCTCGTCCACGCCTTGGTGATGCCCCTCCTCATCTTCTTCATCCTCGATTCCTCGACGCGAATATCAGTACCACCCTTCCTCTACTCGTCTTGCCGCGCGTCAGAGCGCCCTCGCTGCGCCGCTGGTCCCCGCGGGGCACTGCCGAGGATCGGGGATCCGTCGGGGCCGGGGGCGGGGGACATTTTTGCCCCGTTAAGCTACTCGGGGCCGGGGCGGGTAGTCAGATTCGGGGGACGGGGCAGGGACGGGGGTCACTCCCCCGGCCCCGCCCCGCCCCGTTGCCACCCTGACTGCAGGACCTTTTTACAAATTACGACAGACAATAAGGTTCTCTCGAAGCTTCGCGGCAAGTGTGCCCGTCTGCGTGTGTCTCTTTATGCTGACGGTGCTATCATCTTACTGAACCCGACGGCAACGGACATCTATAACATCAAAGAGTTGCTAGACAACCTCGGTCGCATCACTGGCTTAGTGACTAATGTGCAGAATAGCTCGGTTTCCCCGATTCGTTGTGATGTACTTGACCTGACAACAATACTAGCACCTTTCCTAGCTTCGCGAGCAACATTCCCCATAAAATATTTAGGCTTGCCCTTATCACTTGGGAGATTGAAGAGAGTGGATTTTCAGCCACTCGGACAAGGCTAATTCAAAGCTAGCAAACTGGCTGGGGAAATTCTTCACAATAGCGGAAAGGAAAACACTCGTCAAATCAGTCCTCTCATCTCAGCCGGTATAATACCTTTCAGCGCTAAACGCTCCGGCCCAAATCATTGAAGAGATTGACAGGCGGCGCAAGAGGTTTCTCTGGACGGGTACCGACCAAATTGCGAGTGGAAAATGCAAGGTTGCTTGGCCGTAGGCTTGTCGTCCGACAATGCTAGGAGGCTTGGGGATCCTTGATCTCAAGAAATTTGCGCGCGTTCTCTGTCTTCGATGGTTGTGGCAAGAGTGAAAGACCCCGAAAAAACCATGGGTTGGCATGGCACCCCCATGCACGGAGGAAGATCGATGCTTATTCGCGGAATCCACCACAATCACCATAGGCAGCGGGGAAAAAGCTAGATTTCGGGATTCATTCTGGCTGCAGGGCAACTCACCGAGGAGGATGTCACCATCCATTTATGCCCTCTCGAAAAAGAGATCAAGGACAGTTGGAGATGCACTATTAAACGATGCATGGGTCCGCGACATTGGTATTTTGCGAATTCGGTCGGCAACACAAATACACGAGTTTACCACCCTATGGGAGCGTCCAAGGGGGTGCAACTTATTCCTGAAGTGCCTGACTCCATCGTCTGGATCCACCGATCCACACAAAACACGGCCAGTACACTTCAGCTTCCGCTTACGAGGCACAATTTTCTGGGATACCCACCTCACCCATGGAAAACTTGATTTGGCACGTTTGGGCGCCCCCAAAATGCAAATTCTTCTCATGGCTTGCGTTCCAGAACCGAATTTGGACCATTGATCGTCTAATTAAATGCGAGTGGCCAAACCAAAAAAGTATGTGCGCTATGTCACTCCCAAGATGAGACCAACTTGCACCTGTTCACCCAATGTCGGTACAGCTTGACCATTTGGAACAACATTTTCAACCGGGATGCACCGCACGTGCCACCAAAAACAAACGGGTCCGCATTCACATCTTTAGAAGATTGGTGGACAGCAATCGGAAACATGCCGGGAGCACCTCTGAACAGGGACGGATCCAGCGGTGGGGCGGGCGGGGCTCAAGCCCCCCTACCGCTGGAAATCCAATGGAGCCCCCCAAACCCCTCCTACAAATTTGAGGAAGAAAGATGAGGGAATGAGAGGTTGGAGGAAGAAGAAGCAGAAGAAAGCCCCCCCCCCCCCCCCCCCCCAAAAAAAAATTTATTCTTGGATCCGTCAACCGCCTCCGAAGGGATGGAGTTTCCTAATAATACTTGTGTGTTGGGAGCTGGAAGGAGCACAACGTTAGGATCTTCCAAAGATCCTTTCTACGGAGAAGCCAACTGACCAAGAAGATTAAGGAGGAAGAAGATGCTGGGTGTTGGCAGGTGCCAAGCACCCACGAGGCCACGAGCGATCACCAATTTTGCAGAATAATTGTATATCAAGTACTTGTACAGTTTTTTTTTTTGGCTCTTGGGCCTAGGCTTTATGTTTCTCATTCTCTATTAATTAATATAAAGGCAGCAATCTGTCGGGTTTACGTTTCGGGAAAAAAAGAAGGAACTTGGAAAAGAAGAAATAGACACCCAAGTTAGAGAAGACTCGAACCTGGATGATCCTGAATTCCTGATGCACAACCACACCTTCCAACTAGTAGGCTCACCTACAAGCAGGCTGATCGACTAATCTAAGACTCCGCAACAAGCGCACTTTACCTACTTTGATGTGAGTAAATATAGCGCCATAGTAGCCATGAAGCATCAATGTCCATGTCCTGGTTTGTCCGGAGACGAGACACGGTCACACGGCAGCGAGATGTAAACAACTACTCCGTATAGTACTACAATGGACCTATGAATCTGACACTGCACATGGCAAATGCAGCATATTTTTGTTGAGTTTTTTTTACAGAAGATTTCATGTTGAGTTGGCATGACCATTTGGTTCTAATAATCCTTGTTTTGGATAAAACAAAAGCCTTTTTTTCGAAAAAATAAAACAAGCATGTGAACTCAATTTTGACCTTTTTTGTCGGCACACTTGGCGCGTCCCTTTTTCTAGAGGAAGACATCAACTCGCCGAGAGATCCAAACCAAACAAAAATTTTGCCTGTCCGCAATCGCGGTCCAAACGGACGCCAAATTCTGGCGCTCCCCGTCATCTCAGACCAGAGGATTCCCAGCAGAATCGGGGAGGAAAGGGAGGGGGAACGGACCTGGTACATGGGCTTGGGGAAGCCGTAGAAGTCGTGGATGGTGTCGTTGCTGCCGCGGATGACGTTGACCGCCGGCGTGGCCGTCTCCCAGTGGCCCGACACGACGAGGATGGCGCGGGGCGGGCGGTCCCCGGCGCGCCGCTCCGGGAGCCACGACTTGAAGAAGTGCCGCGCCGGGATCGCGTCGTCGATGGCCAGCGTCGGCGAGCCGTGCGACAGGAAGAAGGTGTCCATGGCGGGGCGCCTGCTCCTGCTCTGCTCTTCTTCCTCCTCCTCCGTGCCTGCTGTGGTGGTTGCGTCTGGGCCTGTCCTCCCGATGCCGCCGCGCTTCTTCTGCCCCTCCTCCTCCCGCGCGCCTGGTTTGGGTCGTCTGGCAGCTCTGCCCTGGCTCTGCCCCATTAATCCCGCGCTCGCTAATCGCTATATTATATTGCGCGCGTGCATCGCGTTTTCTTTGGTGGTCTGGTGGGAGAAGTGATTTTTGATAGACGCCTAAAAAATTGTTTGGTGGGTGGAACGAATCTTCTTTCTTCTTCAGTTCTTCTGGCCTTTTTCGTCGGAATGGATTCGGTTTGCCGGCCCACGTCGTGAAGTCACTGTTGTGTAAGCAATGACGCACGACGGCGTATTTTGGTTGCCCCGCTAACAACGAAGCAAAGCGGGTTTTGTTAGACGGGCCTGGGCCTGTGGGCTTGATGTGCCCAACTCGAGACACACAGGCCAAAATTATGGCTGGGCTCGATCTGGCTAGGCCCTACGTCTTTTTTTTTCTGCATCTGCTTAGTCTAATGGTAGGACGGTCTAATCGGACGCTAACCACTAAGGTTCTACTCCTGGTGCTCGCACGGTGCTCAGTACTTCGGAGGTGCTCATAGAGGTAAGATTTGCGTACGTGTGTTCATGAGGGGTGAGTGTGCGTGTGTGTTGTGAGCGTCTGCGTTATACTGTGTAAATTCTAAAAGAAAGTCTAGGAAATGAAAAATCGGGCTAACTGAATAGTTGAAGCAGTACTAGGTGAAATTGACTTTCTTGGTAAGATGGACTTTTCCAAATGAAAAGCATCGAGGAAAAAAGAACAACTACAAAAGAAAGACCTTAAAAACCCTGGCATATACGCTACGGCAGTCCAATGTCGACGCCCATGGAGCGAATCCAGTCGCCCCGTCGATTGACTGCTTCCAACCCATGGAAACAACCAACCTGGGCCTTGTTTAGTTGGCTATTTTTCCTCCTTTCCACTCTCTCCACCACATTAAATACGCTAAAAGACATATGTTCGGAATACTAAATGTAGATGAAATCAAAAACTAATTACACAGTTTTGATGGCCTTTGCGACACGAATCTTTTGAGCCTAGTTAGGCCATAGTAGGACAATATTTACAATAAAAAGCCGAAACTTACCTTTTGTTACAGTGTGTTAAAAGGACAAATTTTTCTAACAACTAAACAAGGCCCTGCTAGGCAGCTGCAGTCTGCAGAAGTCACGGTCTCCGGAGTCCAGACAGAGAAAGGGTATCTTTTCTTCTACCATCTAGATCGATCGAGTTTACTTGGACGGCGACCGAATGTCCAGTGTCGTGAACGTGTCTCGATCAGTCAATTTTGCCTTCAATTCTTCAAGATCAGCTGCTTGAGAAATGATCGCTAGTCCATCCTCTGTATGCATCCCTGCGCGCAGTGTATAAAAGCTTCTGCTACCTCCTCACAAACCTCAGGCACACAGCAATCCTCAGGCTAGACCGCTAGAGCAATCGATCGGTTGCCATGGCTTCCAAGAGCTTGCTGCTCTGCCTGATGGCCGCCTTTCTTCACCACCTCGAGTTCCAGTTCCAGCCCGTAGCCGCAACGACGTCGCTCGGGAAGAACGAGAGCAGGGGCGGCGGCGGCGGCGGCCACGGGAAGACCCTGAGCTTCACGCTGTACCAGCAGGAGACCATCAACAAGACCGCGTACATCGTCGTCGACGGCGTGGCCGGCGCGGGCGTCAGCCAGACCACCACGCCCTTCGGCACCATCTACGTCTTCCGCGACGACCTGACGGTGCGCGCCGACAGGGCGTCCCCGGTGGCCGGCGTCGCGGAGGGGACCTCCATCACCACCACCCTCGACGGGCTGCAGAGCCTGTCGCTGGCCAAGATCACCGTCGACCACCGCGGCCACCGGGGCTCCGTGTCGGTCCTCGGGGGAACCTACAACACCAGGCCGTCCGACTACCCGGTGGTGGGCGGCACCGGCGACTTCGCGTACGCTCTGGGCTACGTCCGGTCGTCGCCGGTGGATCTGCAGGGACGAACGGTGACGTACAAGATGGAGCTTCACTTGTACTGGCCTCCGTACTCCCACCACGCCCCTGTTCCACATAAGCGTTCATAGCTTATGATTGGAAGTTGTTTTGCAGTTACAACCTAGTACTACATTTACCTTTTCTTTTTCTTTTTTTTTCAAACACGACGTGAGTCTTTTTCTAATGTTAAAGTATAATAAAGTTGGTCGAACAACAATTTGATATTTTTTTGAATTATCACACAATGTATCATTAATCAAAAGCACCATCGGTGTATAATATGGTGATGGAAGCCGGTGGGTGCAGAGTCGATTGCAAGTACATGATTTGATGCGGGGATGCAGTGTCATCCAAGTGCTCGAACACACGAAGCCATCACTTTTTGGTGGTAAACCGATACGACGCGTACGACAGCGCGGCGTTGGACCAGCTGCGGTGGATCAGCTCCGCCTCGCACCCGTCGCCGGCGGCGCCGAGCGCGACGTGCAGCGGGTAGAAATGGTCGGGGCGCGGGTGCGCCACCTCCGCGTGCGGCGCCACCTCGAGGTAGCGTTTGACGTCGTCGTGCCTCCCGGCGAGGAGGGACTCCCTGAGCCAGTCGTCGAACTCGGCGGCCCACCGCGGCGGCGGCTCGTGGCTGGTCGGGGCGAGCGTGCGCAGGATGCGGCGCAGGTTGTGGGTGGCGCTCCCGGAGCCGACGACGAGGACGCCCTCCTCCCGCAGCGGCGCCAGCGCCCTGCCGAGGTCGTAGTGGTACGCGCCGTCGCGCGCCGTCTGCACCGAGAGCTGGAACGCCGGCACGTCCGCGTCCGGGTACATGAGCATCAGCGGGACCCACGCGCCGTGGTCGAGCCCGCGGCGGCGGTCCTCGGCCACCGGCCCGAACCCGGCGTCCTCGAGGAGCTGCTTGGCCCTCTCGGCGACGTCCGGCGCGCCCGGCGCAGGGTACACCAGCTGTCACGTTAGTTCGCTCGAAGGTGAAGTGGTGGTCGATCGGTGAGCAATGGCCGGAAATGCAAGCTGCCTCTACCTCGTACATCTCGGCGGGGAAGCCGTAGAAGTCGTGGATGGTGTCGTTGGTGCCGCGGATGACGTTGACGGCGGGGGTCTCCGTCTCCCAGTGGCCCGACACGACGAGGATGGCGCACGGCGGCTGCGGGCAGGCGAGGCCGGCCGGCACCCACGACTTGAGGAAGTGGCGCGCCGGCAGCGAGTCGTCGATGGAGAGCGTGGGCGAGCCGTGGGAGATGTAGAACGTGTCCATGGCCTTCTATCGTGTTTGCCGGCGCGGATGTGGTTGATGCGGCCGGCGTCGTGCTCGATGGTAGCGGTTGACGATGAATGGGATGCTTTCTTGCGGCTTCCTTTAAATAGCGTTTGCCGGCTTGCCGCTCTCTCACGCGCGTTGCATAAAAGGGTTACGCTGCTGCTTTGAGTTGGATCGCAGGGTGACATCGCGACCTAACAGGAGGAGCGGAGCTTGTTCCATGTGCTTGTTGGGTGGCAGGCCTGTGGTCTGTCGATCAGGCTCTCTTCGATCCGGCGCTTCGGGGTCACGGCTCCGCCAGGTTGCCATTCCTTTGTGGTGTGTGATTTCGTAAGCTATGGCGCAAGGACAGGAAAATTAAGCGGTTCTACAATTTGGCGACTGTTGGTTTTAGCAGGAAGCAGGACTGGCGTAGGCTGGCCGGCTGCTTTGACTGGAAGCAAATTCTTTGCAGTACTGCAGAGTGCAGTCGGGCCACTGACGTAGTGACGTGTAGGACTGAGACCACTTGTCACTGGCTCCAAGCTGCAACTCAGTACTGCAGAGGAGTTCGCAAAACCGTTCGCTACCGGCCGGTTTACCGCGGTAACCGGTGTTACCGGTCCGGTCCGGTAGCAAAAAAGCTCAGTTTACCGCTCTTGACCGAAACTAAAAAAAGGTCAATTCGGTTAACCGGTCCGCTTCACCGGTTAACCGGTCTGGTTTTTCGGGCGCGGTAAACTGGACCGGTAGCGGTTTTGTTAACCCTCAGTCCCGCCGGCATTTACTAGGATGTGGAGCCACGCAACATAGGAAGAGTGTCTCCATATCTCTTTGTCTACTACTTCATTCTCGAAATGTTTTAGATGCCAATATAACCAGGCAAAATAGTTGAACAATGTTCTCGAACCTTTGACGAAGGTTAAGTTTATCCCTACACATTTGAACGACCTAATTTAGTACTCGAGTATCAATTCTTCGATTCAGTTTCATCTTTAGTCCTAACTGGGCATCTACGCACACGTGTCATGTCATCCTGGTGCATCTTCAAAATACAAAAAAAAAATCTTGTTTGCCTCCTCTATATGAAATTATGGATGCTGCTGCTTAAAAAAATAATTACGTTGTAATGCATCATGTAGAGCTAAGAGAAGATGGGAGATTCAGATGTATTGGTTGTTAGGTTTCGATACAATGGGTTATTTGTTCTTGATGGTGATATTGCAATGGGGATGAGGGAGTTTCGCACGGATAAATATTATCAATCACTGGAAAAGAAGAGAAAGCCATAAAAAGAGGTAAAAGGGATAGGGAGCCGCATGGGAGGACCCCTTCAAAATGGGGTGGCGCTGAGATGAAGGACATTTTGAACTTTTAACATGTGTAGCAAAACTCTAACATGAGCATGGATGATATGACACGTCTATGTGAACGTCCAACTAGAGGACCAAGAATGAAATTGATTTGAAAAATGAAGTTCGAGGACTAAATTGGTTCAAAGTACAGTGACGAACTTGGTTGACTAAAGTTTAAGGACAAATTCAGCTATTTTGCCATTTAACTAGCTGTAAAGATACTTATATATGATTTATAACAAGCTAAATGAAGATAAACGAAAACTTAGTAGTAATATTAGTCTACTCATTATTTTTCAAAACACACCCATTGATAAAAGATACTATCTTCGTTCCAATTATAGTTCGTTTCATTTTTTGTCCACAAAATTGACCACTCATCTTATTAAAAAAATGTGCAAAATATCAATTTTTTGTTGTGCCTTACTTTATTGATGAAAGTTATTCAAAAATTCAAAAATAACTTAAATTCGACTATATTTGTACATTTTTTAATGAGAAATTTTAAAGTGCTTGTTTTTTTATAAGCCGTCAATCCGACGAAATCCAACGGTAGAAGTATTAGGAAGTACCAGGAAGTTCCTATAGAGAAGTATTAGGAAGTACCAATTTGGTGAGACTAACAACAAATTTTAATTAATATTTTTTAATTCAAAAATGGCACATGAGTAAATACCCATGGTTAATCTTCTGGCCGTACTTGGGGACGCAGCAGGCGTTGGTGGCGCCGCGGCCGTAGTGGGTCTTCCTGGGCTGCAGCCAGGCGGCACCGAGGATGCCGACCTCCAGCACGCGGACGGGCAGCGGCCGTCACAGCTGCCGCGCCGTGGGGGCGGGTCGCCGGTGTCGCTGATGTACATGGTGGATTCGTCCATGACATGGTAGACGCGCCCTCGAGGAAGGTGCGCCCGGCTCGCGAACCGGAGCTCCCGTCGCGTCTCCCCCTCGACGGCGGCGCCGACGCCGAACTTCTCGAGGTCGAACCACCGCGACCGCACGAATGGCCGGTGGTCCAGCCGCTTTTCGAAGATTCCTACGGTAGCGCGACGTTGGACTGGACCACTCGGAGTTTGGCCGCGTGGTGCCCTTGTAGTTGCTGAGGCGGACCTCGACGTTGGAGTCCATCCGTCCATGGCGGCGCCGGTCACGGGGTTGGGGCCTTGGGGGAAGGTCCTTGGCCTTGACGACGCCTACGTAGAGGAAGAACATATGCTCTGCTCCACGAGGTTGTAGGTGCTTGACGGCTTGTCCACGCCCAGACGCCCGGCGAGCCCGCCGTTCGCGGGGCGCGCGGGTCCCCCGCGCCCTTGGGCCATTATTGATCGCCCAGGAGCGGGTTCGTGTCCTTGAGCTGGAAGTCCTCATGGTGCAGCCGTGTTGGTCACCCCCTGTGGCCCGTGCCCACTCATCCTCGCCGTCACCGCGGCCTGCTCTGAAGTGGTCTCAACCTAGCTAGCTCCATTGCAAGTCCACGCATCAATCGACCGTTCAGAAAAAAACAAACATAAAAACTGCATATACTTGTTCCAATGAAAACTTGTGACTGGAGCTGTTGTCTGCAGAGCTAGGATTCAGCAACAATGGCGAGATGCACTTATTATACGACACCTACTAGAAGCCAAGAACATATGGAAGAAGAAGAACAAGAACATCTGAACAACAAAGAACAAGAAGCATGTGTTGCAGTGTTGGCACACGCAGAGCAGCACGGAAGCAGCTTTTGGCTGGGCAGGGGGAAGGGTATGGCTGGCCGATGATGGCCGGGGGGCTCTCTGCTGCGCCTGCAGGGAGAGGAGGTGACCGTGGGCAAAACCTCGCCGGGAAGCAAAGCGCGCCAGGGAGGAGATGGGATTGGCGGCGCGGCCTGGGAGGTGGCGAGGGGCGCGGCGCCAGGGAGGATCCGTCGGCGGCGTGAGAGCGTGAGAAGGGCGACGGGTCGACTGTCGACAGACGCTAGGGAGGGAGAAACTTGACAGAGAGAGAGAGGACAAGGAAATTATCATACTACCCTTTTTTAAGTAGTTTAATTTTTTTAATTTATTAGATGGTGGAAAAATCAAAACACTTGATACTTCCTACTACTTCCTAATACTTCACAAGCACCATAAAAAAGATCTTTTTTAATAAGACAAATGATCCAACTTGGAGTTGAAGAGGTGATCATAATTTTAATTTGGAACTGAGGATATATATATGATAAAAAATGTATTATAGTCAACTATTAAACATATTATAGGTTATACTATCTTTAAATGAGACGTACATGTAGTGATTTTGATAGACTCTAAAAATCAGATAAGCACGAGTTCATTTAGGCTAGTCTTTAATTTTTAACTGGTGATAGCATAGATATTAATTGTGTGATATTGGATATTTTGCTGAAATGTCAATCAAGCAATTAAAGAAGAGATGGGGAAATACAAACAGCATTCTCATAGAGATACAACCTGGATACGAAAATACGTGTTGTGGACCCTTTTTTCATTGAAATAATTAACATCATAATTAATTAACATTGATTTAAAAATCACTATGATATTCTTCTGTATAACAAATGATATCTTTAGAGATGGAGAACTTGACGTAATACAGCGTATTCAGATTAGTCCTCCGGAAGTATACAGTACAGTATATATACTGGATTTAAATAGACACGTGGTCGAGCCGTCGAGGATACCACCACCTCCTCGTGACTCGTCTAAACTCTGACGTCTCGAACTCGGCCGGGCCGCCGGTCCTCCCGACATCTCCATCCGGGTCAATCCGCTGATATCCTTCGTCTTCACGGCTTCACCTGCTTCTCCACTCCGCGCCGCGCTCCCTCCCGCCTCGCCGCTCGTCTTGCTTAGATCCGGCGCAGCGGCGCTCTCCCATCTCTGCTCAAGGTACGGCAAAATCTCCCAGCTCTACTCCGGTGCTCCCTATGCGCGTGCAGGGAGTGGGGGAAACGGGTGGAGGGGAGGATTCTGTCCCTCACCGGCACCTGCTCTGCGCAGTTCATGGTCGATTGCGTCGGTTGCTTAGCTCGGCGGTCGTGCAGACGGGGCCGATTGTGCTCGTATGAGCTGCAGCTGCAGAGCGCCAGAGCTGCTGCTTTTCTCGAATCTCGATACTGATGCTTGCCGTTTGCTTTGGTTCGATGTTTGAAGGTGGGCGGGCGGAGGCGCCGTGCGCAGATCATGCAACGGTAGGACTAAATTGCAAGATCTGCAGCCGGGATGGTTCGCCCATTAGGTGTGTTCTGCTACCCTTTTTGTGATTCGCTTCTCTTTGTATGCTGTGTGCTACTGCAATGGGGGAAAATGTCCTCATAATCTTATTTAGTTTTGACATGCGACCGTGTATGACAACCATATGTGATACTATGCTTGTCCTGCTCGGAGCTAAGTTTCAACCGTCAACTCTCAGTGAACTAGTTTAGAGCCTATTGAAGTTCTTCAGTTACTATAATTGATGGCCTAATGCTGCTACTCTGTTCTGCATTGCTGTTCCAACTTCCAAGCAATAAGCACCATTGTGAAACTAGTTGGTACATTGTTTGAATGTTATCATTTAATACTTCATTCATGAAAGGGAAAACACAGAGTGCTTTTTTAAGTTATGTGCTATCTGATATACCCAAGGTTTTTTGAGTGTTAGTTTGAAATAAACGCATCTCCGCTACAAGTTTATGTTTAGTTTATTTCAATCAATATTTTGGGGGACTATTTGTGTGCAGGCAAACTTGCATTGTCATGATCATTTGGTAACCTAGCTAAAATTTCATTATATATCTTTCAGAAGTCACCTCACTCTCATATTCCAAATTCTTCTCATAATTATTACCCTGATATTGGCGATGCTCCTATTACTTTTTGTTGATTTATTTTGAATTACTTTGTATGGTTAGTTCAGCTCAGCATTTTCATATGGATCACAACATAGTTGATTTGTGACTGCAGTTCTCGTATGAAGATTAGTAAGGGAAGAAAGAAGATGAGGAACAAACAGAGAAAACCATCTGCCCTCAATTTTGACACAGGACGTGGACCTTTATTACCTTGTATTATATTGAGCTTGGTGGGTTTTGGTCTCTTTGTCTGCTTCCTTTCCTTTAAAAATCAAGCAGACAGTGGACAGACCCATGCTTATTTTAGCCACCTACCTGCGACGGGAGAATTAGAGGACATTGAGGAGGATCATTTCCGCCTGCCACCTCCTCACAAGGTGAATCCTCGAGCAGTGAAAAGGCGGGGGCCTCGTAAGAAACTAAAGGTTATAGATGATTATTTGGAGGAGTCTTCAGCAGTACATGCATTGTTCTTCCCTGATCAAAGAACTGCTGTGGACCCAACAAAAGGGGGAAATGATACCATGTACTTTTATCCTGGTAGAGTGTGGCTGGACACCAATGGAAATGCCATTCAAGCCCATGGTGGTGGGGTTATGTATGATGACAAGACCGCCAAATTCTATTGGTATGGAGAAAACAAAGATGGACCGACATACCAAGCTCACCCAAAGGGAACACAACGGGTCAGTAGAAATTCTAACATGCGTGTCTTTGGTTTATTTTTGTACTCTTAGCAGTTGTTTTCTGGCATAAAAGGATCCATGTGGTTGTAATTTATGTGTACATGTAGTTTGGTGCTGATCGGTAATTTTCAATCCAGTTTCAAACAGAAGTTGTTTGAGGCATGTGATAGGAATTGGGGAAGTACATAGGACGGCTTAGTTGCCCTCCGATTATTCTAAGAAAAAATGCTGAATTATTATCATGTTGACATTTATTTAGTTAGAACACAGCAGAGGAAAAATGCATAGAATAGGCAGTATTTTAGACAAGAGTTGAGAAGTCTGAAGAGAGATAGCATTAGAAGCTTAGACAAAGGCGTGCAGTGATGATTCTTTGTTTTCAATTTGCCAGGTTGACATCATTGGAGTAAGCTGCTACTCATCAAAGGACCTGTGGTCATGGACTCATGAAGGAATTGTGCTTCCTGGAGAGCCTACTAATGTCACCCACGATCTTTATAAATCAAAGGTGCTTGAGAGACCTAAGGTGATATATAATGATCAGACTGGGAAATATATCATGTGGATGCACATAGATGATGCTAACTATACCAAAGCTTCTATTGGTGTGGCTGTCAGCAACTCTCCAACTGGACCTTTTACTTACCTTTATAGCTTTCGCCCACATGGGTTAGAGAGTAGAGATATGACGGTCTTCAAAGATGATGATGGAATGGCTTACCTCTTCTACTCTTCTCGTGGCAATACTGAGCTCCACATTAGTCCATTGACAGAGGACTATCTTCATATCACAGCAACAATGAAGAGAATACTAATAAGGCGATTTCGGGAAGCTCCTGCTGTTTTCAAGCACCAAGAAACCTACTACATGATCACCTCTGGTTGCTCAGGCTGGGCTCCCAACAGGGCGTTGGCACATGCTGCAGACTCGATCATGGGGCCATGGGAGACACTGGGAAACCCTTGTGTTGGAGGCAACAGGTTTTACCGCTTGACAACATTTTTATCTCAAAGCACATTTGTGCTTCCCCTCCCTGGTTTGCCTGGTGCATTTATCTTCATGGCGGATAGGTGGAGTCCATCGAACTTGAGAGACTCACGGTATGTTTGGCTTCCTCTGTTTATTGGAGGGCTGGCAGATGAACCTCTAGACTACAGTTTTGGTTTCCCGTCGTGGTCAAGGGTATCCATTTATTGGCACAAGAAATGGCTCCTCCCAGAAACTTGGAGGGTGGGGTATACCTGATGCTCATCGCTGTGCAGTGAATACATCATACATCATACATGAGAATAAGATAGGTATACTTCAACTGATACATCATTCAGAAACTTGCTTGAGGTTTCTAACTAGTCATTCCTTGAGCTTTTGTACACAGTAGGCCTCTTAAAAATATACTTCAAAGATACATCCAGCTTTTGTACATTTTAGGCCTCCTAAACATACTCCTCCTTTTTGTGCGTGTGGGTGTATCTTAACTTCCATCGGAAAGAAAGAAAGAAATTCATCACGTATATTTCAGGTAACTTCTGCACGGCCATCTTATTTCACGCTGCCGTTGATGCATGACAGCATCTTTTTTTATTTGCCGTCAAACGAATATGAATATAGTCTTCCCTTTGTCCGATCGAACAGATGGTCTCGATCGTGTTCCTTCATCTGCCAAATAGCATTTGTTTGAAAACTTAACTGAACTCTGAATCAAGTGATTTTATAGCCATTCAAAAAGTTTGCATTATCAGCAGAACCAAATCATCATACAGTGTCTCACAGGCTACTCGCGACAAAGTAGTATCTAATCTTCTACAGTTCACAACGCATGCCTTTTGTTTACTCCACTAAAAAGGAAGACAGAGAGAAGATTACATGTTACAACAATATTAGTATAAAATGGCTCATGGGAATGCTCGGCAATCAAACACATCACAATCAAATGTCACATCTTAACGGGCAAAATTTTCGACTACATGGTAATCTGAAAAGGCAGGCATTACAAGCAGCTTGATTATCCAAGAATTTTCAAGCCTCACCAAGTTAGTGCAATGTGACACTAGGGATGCTTCCTCTTCTTGGTCTTTGACCTGCTAGAGGCATATTTTCGCAATCTATAAAGTATTCTTCTCTCGCTCACCCGCAGCACCAGAGAATGATACAGCTTCCTTTCACTGACAATGCAGCATGCTTGCAGCTTTTCCTCATCTTCTTCCAAAGTGTTTGAGCCATAGAGACTCTCCCTCAAATCAGCTAGTGATAGAAGTGCAGAACAAATGCCTTTGCTATGCAGAAATTTCTTCACATCATGCAGTTCATGAAGCCCATTAAATTCAGAATTTTGAGTGGGGCTTGTTACTTCAATAAATTTAACCACGTTACGAATAGTATCATGCTCTTCATCAGCAACTAAATCACGAGCCACACAGATTAACTTGTCATAAACATCAGCTTTTAAACTGATGATATAAAGGAGGATCAGAAGTTCAAGCTGGGGCTCTCCATCATATGAAATCTCAAAGTACTCAGCATCCTGGCTAGTGCAACCAGAATAACCCAGATTACGCCATAGCGATACCCTTGCTCTTGCATGCCGACCGGAGAATATGGATGTGCACCACTTGGTAACCATTGCTAAGTCAATGTTCACAATGTCATATTGATTGTCGATTTCTGTAAAACCATATCTATGAAGCAAAGCAGCATTTCCCATTGTACCATATGTATTGTACACCTAAAATGGAAGACATTACTAGTCAAAAGGGGGAAAGTATAGCTAGCAAGGTGGTAACGAGCATTACCTCCTCCCCTTCATTGGCATCTCTTACAACAATCATTTCCAAATCTTCATCGTTAACTCTAGAGCCTTTAAAACATATGCACAAGTATAAAATTAATGAGTGAAGCTGTCCGTCAATCTAATGCAATCTAATTACGAACATCCATATATTTGTGAATATAACCTGAAGGACTGTTTGTGGGATTTTCTATAGTTGACTGGTCATCGGCAGAAGCATCACTCTGTTCATCATGATCTTCACCGTCTGAGTCTGAGTCATCTGATGCAGATGTGAAGTGAACATGTTCACCATCAGTCTTGTGATTGAAACTGGGGAGAAGATGGATATAAATTTTTCATAAGTAGCAAAACCATGTAGGATGAATGACATTTACATGTTAACATGACAGACATCAGACACAATTAACACTACACAGAATAACCAGGTAAATAAAATGATTTAATTACAGAATTACCATTAAACTTACAGGTCAGCCAATGGAACCATTCCAAATCCATGATAGTTGTCTATCTGGAAGGACCTTGAAGAGACAAGGGTCTTTGCAGAGAAATATTTGTCCAAGCTAAAATCATCTGGGTGAGCATCCAGCCCTCCAGATGATATCAGGGGCTCAATGCATTCTTTCCAGTCCTCACAAAGAAATTCCCTGTCCTGCTTCACTATCTGCCTAGAAATTTAAGTTATTAGAGTCATCTCCATGTTTAGCCAATAAAGGAAAATATCAACACGACGGTAAGTGCATTGCATCCGACAGTGCAGTTTTGGAGCAAACAACATTAGAAACTACTGACTAAGTGTCTTATGAGACAACCAACGAGAAAAAGTATGTTCTCTTGCAACAGAAACTTAGTCGGGGAGGGCAAAATAAATCAATTCATTCAAAAGCAACTTAGTGCACTGCAACATAGAATACAATCATACAGATAGATACCAACGGTACAGCATAGTCGTACAAGAACAGGTTTAACCTTGTCTAGCTCGGTGCCGGCGAGGAGGCGCTCCGCCTCGTCAGCGGGCCACACGAGCGGCACAGCCTCGCGGTCGGGAAGCAGTTGGAGATAGGCGTCCCACGGCGAGTCGGCGCCGCGCGCGCGCTCGTACATGACGGCGACGGCGAGCGCGAGGCATCCGCCAAGCTCGGCGGCCTCGATCGCCCCCGCGGCGCCGGAGGTGCGCGGGGTGAGGCACGCCCCGCGCGGGATGGTCGCGACCAGGTCGCCCTCCCGGAGCGGAGCGACGGCGCGCACGTGGACGCCGAGGGGGTCCGTGGCGTCGAGGCGGAGCGCGTCGCTGCAGACGACGCCGTGCGCGCGCATCCACCGCTTGAAGGCGCGGAGGCGGCTGCGGGCGGACGCGCAGATAAGTAACGCCGTTATAGGGGGGGCAAAGTTGATGGGTATTAAGGGTGAGTATTCTGAGACGGATCTCACCGTGCTGCTGCGGCGGCGTCCATGGCGGCGGCGGCGGCGGCGGCGCTGGGGTCCGTTGCCCGGTTGCCCCGCCGTGGGGGTGTGGGCAACACAATGAGGAATTATCGCGTGGGCTGCTGTGGGTTGTTTCCAGCCCATTACAGTATTGGGCCTCACATTGCATAGCCTAGCGTGAACAACACTGGCGGAACTACCACGACGTGTCACTCACTACTGCCTTCCACTTCAGTACAGTTGTACAGCCGTACAGGCAACCATGACTGCGATTCAAGTTCGCCGGGATCAATTGCTTTGGCCATGTTAATGTCACCTGCATAAATTCTGTCAGGGTGCCCGGTGGTCAACCATTGCATTTCCACTGCTGTATACAGTATTTTTTATGGTTATTAACTTAAAAAAATTAAAAGACGAACAGCATCCGCGCACGGAGCAGCTGTGCACATCCAAAATGTAGGTTTCTATGAATCTCGAAAAATAAAAATGAGACCTGAGCAGTGAGCATCACTCCGTGCTCTGTAATAAGGAGAACAACATCGGATTAGCGATGGTCCAACAAAACTTGTTCCATGCTGGACTGTAAGGCCTTGTTTAGTTTGCTAAAGTTTGTAACGTTTTCTCCACTCTCTCCATCACATCACATTAAATACGTCAAAAGACATAGGTTCGGAGTATTAAATATAGGTAAAAAAATAACTAATTACACAGTTTTGATGTACTTCGCGACACGAATCTTTTGAGCCTAGTTAGGCCATGATAGGATAATATTTACCACAAACAAACGAAAGTACTACAGTGTACTACAAGAGTTCCAAATGTTGAAAAGACAAATTTTTCACCGAACTAAACAAGGCCTAACTACCAGAGCACACTGGCTCTAGGCCAGGCCACAGCCATTTTCTTCTGGAATTCGGTTCTGAGCACTCCTACCGATGGAGTAGTGATCAGCACTGTCGCCACTACCAATGCCACAGCCGCTGAGACAGCTGAACTGCGAGGTTTAGCCACGGTCGTACAGCTCGACCCCTGTAGAGAAATAAGTATCGGCGAGAATAAAGGGGGAGCGAATCGAATCGATCGCCAACTTTCCCCGGCCCGCTTTTGCGCAGCGGGGCGCAGCGCAGGCCGAAATTTATACGTCCTGTACAGGTAGCTGTTGATGGCATTTACCCCCCGCGGAGAAGACAAGCGCTAGAGCGAAACAGGAAGCGCCTCTCCGGCCGGCCCTCGAGCACAATGCAAGGACGCCGCGATTCATCAAGGGGGTAGTGGCCACCTGAAAGGCTGGAGACCGGAGCTAGCGAGACGGAGGACAAGGGGTTTTACTGCCTGAATTATGGGCTGCACGCCCCAGCTGTGGGATTCAGGCAGCATTACACACAGGACTAATCACCTGTGTGTCCCTGTGTTTTCATCATGTGCTGATGGGAAATGGCTGATGGAAGGCTGGAGACCAACTACAGGTGATGCTAGCATTGCTGATTTTTTTGCTGATTCTGGCGTTGCGTTGCATGCTGCGATCCACGACGCGCCCGCCGTGGGCGTACATGTGGACACCTAGCAAGCCCTAGGCCACAGGTAACCCGTACGTAGTCCAGCGTCTAGGGCATCCCCGCCTGATTAGGGGCCGATCACTTGCAGCTTTGCTGTGCCGTGCGCAGCTATCCTCTGACGCCAGCAATGCTGAGCAGCAGTGGCGTCGTCAGGGATCAGCTAGCTCATCAGAGAAAAGCTTGCCCGCCGGCCGCCGGCGTGTTACGAGTCGAACTGCTCTCGCTGTTCTCGTTGGCCACAGCAACTTATCGGTTTGGTTTCTCTGCTCCAAAAATTACCAAGAAAACGAATTTTGCTAGCCATGCCAATGCCTGGCAGATGCAGCGACAGACACGTCGTTGCACTCCTCCTTTCCTTATCGATCCAAGGAAGAAAAAGCTTGCAGGATTTCGCGCTGAATATTCCCGGTGAATATATTCCCTCTCCGTGCTTCACACAAACGCCAGCCACGCGCTGTTTCTGCATCACTCATCACTGCGCGCGGCACCGACTGACCATCGCTGTCTACTAGTAGTTCTACTCAAAGTCTGTCTCCATCACCGTGTCACATCCCATAAAATTTTCTCCATCGAGTCCCACACTTCCACCTCCTCTACCCCGGCCGGCCGGGTCGACCGCGCCCTCTCCTCCGTGCCTTTAAATTTCTACAGAAATGAGGTCATCCAGTAGCTCCAACTCACATCACATTCATACAGCATGAAGAGTACTAGTAGCAGCAGCTTGTACTACCGGCACAGTAGTCTCCATCGGCCACTGGATAAATGCACTAGTCTCTTTCCGTCTCTCCGCCATTTCTGAGCTCTAGGTAGAACTCTTTTCCACTGGCGCTTCCTGAAGCTAGCTAGATCATGAGCAGTTCAGAAGAGAGGATGTTCGAGATGGATTTTGAGCCACCGTCGTCACCGGAAGCCATCTCCATGCATCACCAAACTCCAAGCCACATCCTGGAGGTTAGTTAGTTTGAGTAGTTCATCTGTTCGTCTTGCAATCGCTTCTGATCGATGTTTTTGAGATTTTTTTCATTTGTCATTGTTGATTCGAATCTTTGCTGCATTAGTCTCTGTTTGCATTATGTACTACATTCTTTACCAGGCTATGGTTGAGCCTAGCACACAGCTGGAGATGGAGATACGCGAGAGGGCCATGAAGCACGTGAGAGAGATGGGGGAGGAGAGGAAGAGGAGCAGCTTGAAGAGGAGGCTGATGATGAGGCTCAGGAAGGACGGCTACGATGCATCCCTCTGCAGGTCTTCTTGGGTCGCCACTACGGAGCACCCCGGAGGTAATCTAATGAGACCATCAGAGAGAGCAGTGTATGAGTTTGATGCTAATGCCAAGTTGTTTATTTAATTTGCTATGGTGAATTGGACGGTTGGTGATTATATAGCTACCACAGTGTATATCCTTGCCACCTATTCTTTTTACCATTTATGTCCTTGCTTGCTCTGATAAGCTTGGGGGTGGGTTGCCTGCCGAAAATGCTGCCATGGAACAGCATATTTCTTCTTTTGGTATGGAAATATTCCCCAAATTTACCATTCTCTGCATGAAGCCCCATGGCATTTACCTGACTGAATTATTGCTTCCTTTGCTTGCTCCTTCCTCTCTTTTTTTCTCTTCTCTTTTTGGGAAAGAGTAAATCTTCCAAACTCTGGCTGTCTACTTACATGGCTCTGCAAATGATCAATGCCACCATTTAGCATTGGTCCTTTCTTGTCCGCACGCATGAGTGCCGCGCTCGACGATTACTAGTGTTGTGTTCGTCAATGCTTTGGTCGTGATTATCCGTCTGAAAAGTTCGCTGCAAATGATCAATGTTGGCTGCAGGCGATTACGAGTACATCGACGTCACCGTGGCGGGGGAGGACGACGTCGGCGGCGCGGCCGCGGCCACGACCTCCTCCGGCCCCAGGCTAGTCGTCGACATCGACTTCCGGGCCCAGTTCCAGCTCGCCAGGCCGGCGCCATGGTACGCGCACCTCTGGGGCCGGCTGCCGGCGGTGTTCGTGGGCCCGCGCGCGAGGCTCCGGAAGGCGGTGTCCCTGCTCTGCGCGGCGGCGCAGCGGTCGCTCCGGGAGAGCGGCCTCCACGTCCCGCCGTGGCGGCGGTCCGGGTACATGCAGGCCAAGTGGCTCCCCCGCGACGTGGCGCTGCCCGGCGGGGCCCCGGAGGTGGCGATGGCCCGGTGGTCGGTCGCGATGGGGAAGGGGCTCGGCGACGGGCCACGGAGGTCGGGTGCGAGTGGCCTCTCCATGGAGCTGTCCAGCTCCGGCGCTGCTGAGGTGGACGGCTGCGAAAGCCAAGCTGGCTCCGTGTGGGATCCCTCCATGTGGGCGTAGCGCTCTTCTTCTTCCTCGTTTTCTTTTCTTTTTCCTTTTTTTTTTCTTGTTTTAGAAGTGCACTAGTAGGCTAGAGTGGAAAGGAGTAGTGCTAGTAGCATAGCAGCAGCATTTTGGAAGGGAACCGCAAGTTTTTGCGTAGCGAGGAACCGGTTCTTTTTTGGTGTTGCCATCACCATCAGGCCAAAATCCAGCAAGATTAGAGCAATGCAGTTTAATTTATCATTTCCGATGGCATGATACTCTACTAGTACGTTTTATTTGCTCCCCTTTGCACACTTCCACAAAAAGGACTCCTGAGCGGTGGCACAGTCGCCGTATCTGGCGACTCGTACGGTCGGAAAAAGGATCATCAGGGCAGAGGCAATGACTCCCTGACGTGACCCGTTGCACTGCAGCTCTGACCTACACTCTCCGTCCCTTATTGATGGTCGTCCGAAAAGTGTATTTATAAGGAGAAACACTGTTTTTTGACGACCAGCAAAAAGGGACTGAGGGAGTACACGGAAGCTGCAATGATAACTTAGCGACGCTACACGTAAACCGCGATGCCACCGGGCACCGGTACCGCCGCTGCCGCCGGTCCGGAGGCACATGGGCGCTCCGTGGAGATAGTCTGTCTCGACCGATCTTTCTTACTCCCTCCGTCTCAAAATAAATACAATTCTAGAATTCAAATTTTGTCCCACAAAAAATGTAATTTTGACTAACCACCTACAAAAGATAAGAGGCTCTAAAAGCTTCTCACACAAAAGACAAGGCAATGACTAGATCTTTCTCATAAAAGATAAGGGGTATTTTAATTATTTTACACCTCACATTAGTTTGTGTGCTCAGTCTTAAAATTGCATTTATTTTGGGACGGAGTGAGTATTTATATATATATGTTCGGCGGCAGACTTCTCATATGTTCGGCGGCAGACTTCTCATTTATACGGGCAGAGAAAAATACTGTGGGCTCTTCTGATCAGCTGATTTGTTATGAGAATTTATTTTGAGAAAAAAATATTATGTGATTCATCTTGATTTGTGTGTGTATATATAAACAGACTAGGAGAGTTCGAACCGACCCAACTGCGCGCCCTGCAGTATTGTAGAGGCCTGATGGATGACGGGTTCCGGTCACCTCAGCATACTACTCCAACTCCAGTCTGTGGCCAGGACCGTGTACCAGCTACAGTTCGCTCTGTCGTGGACTTTGGCCTTTCTCCCCATTTCTCAAGAGAGGAGCACCTATCGATCTCAAATCCAACTACTCCATCTCGCTAGCCAAAGCTAGGCCTGTTATTATCTGTCACATCAAAGGTAATTATTATTCATCTGTTATATTGTTATATCGAAGGCTATTGTTATTATAAATAAGAATCTTAGATCGAGAGGATAAGCAACCTACAAACATACTTAGACTATCTCCAGCTGTCCAGCAAGATTGTCCATCTTCAAACTCATATAGTCCTTATGAGAGAGAGATGAGAGAGAAGAATCTCACCCTCAAAAGAATTAGGCTCACAACAGGCATGCGCATCCCCTCGCACATCCTACAGTGGCCGTTGGCTCTTGCGAGTAGGGAGAGGGCCGCGGCAAACCACGCCGGTGAGGTCGTTCGAGAAGAGGGGAGGAAGTGGGGCGGCGGGGGACGAGCGGACACAGTGAGGGAGCATGGCCGGCGCGGGAAGAGGGATCTGGAGCAGTTCGCTGGGTAGTGCAGTTGCGCCGTTGAGCCCCGTCGAGGATGGCTGTCGAGCCGCCACTCCTGCTCTGCTCCGCCATGGAGCCCGCCGCTGTCGACGAGCAGAGAGAAGAGCGGACTCAATGGCGCGACGGGGGACGAGCGGACACGGTGAGGGAGCTCCACCCTGCTGCGCTCGTCGAATCTTCCGCCGCCGCACAACCCCGCCCCCTGCTCCGCCTCCGCGCCGTGGAGCTCCTAGCGAAGAGGGGGGGTAGCGAAGAGGAGGGGGAGGATCGCCGTGGAGCTCCTAGCGAAGAGGGGGTAGCGAAGAGGAGGGGGAGGACTTGATCTGCACCGGGGACGAAGGTCGCGGCCATGGGGCCCTTGCCGCTGCGGGCCTGCACCGCGGAGTGCCTTGCCTCCGCCTCGCGTCACCTCACCTCACGATGCTGCTCCGCTCGCCTCGCCTCGCACCCCTACTCCGGCGGAGATCTGAGATCTGACGTCGTCAGGAAGGAAGCATGGTGCCGGGAAGGTAGGCCCGTCGGTGGCTGCTGCTCCGCTCGCCTCGCCTCACGCCCCTACTCCGGCGGCGGATCTTAGATCTCCGCAGAGAAAGGAGAGAGAGAGGAGAGCGCTGGTAGTTGCCGGGGAGGTAGGCCCGCCGGTGGCTGCTGCTCCGCTCGCCTCGCCTCACGCCCCTACTCCGGCGGCGGATCTCAGATCTCCACAGAGAAAGAGAGAGAGGAGAGCGCTGGTAGGCGGCGGATCTCAGAGAGAGAGGGGAGAGTGCTGGTAGTTGCCGGGAAGGTAGGCCCGCTGGTGGCTGCCGCTCCGCTCGCCTCGCCTAGGCCCGCCGGTGGCTGCCGCTCCGCTCGCCTCGCCTCACGCCCCTACTCCGGCGGTGGATCTCAGATCTCCGCAGAGAAAGGAGAGAGAGAGAGAGGAGAGCGCTGGTAGTTGGTGTAACAGCCTGACTTAGGAAAACGGCTAAAATCCACTCTACATGTTGAGTGAACCACACCTGCTAATTAACTTTTGCACTTTCGTCCTCGGTTCGTGTAAAAGGTTGCAACCGGTGTTAACTAGCTTCCTCAAGCCACCTATTTAAGTTGGTTTAGATCCTCTTACCTTAGCAATATGGGACTAAAGTGGCACTCTAGCACCCTACTCTCTGTCCTCAAAAGAGTGTCGACGTGAGTTTTCGTGCCACAAGTTTGACCGGATTTGTAAAAAATACGTGCAACATTTGTGTCTTGAAATAAATTTTATAAAAAAACTAGATTCAAATATCTATCTAACGATATTAATTTTGCACCATAAATATTAATATATTTTTTTATATATTTAGTTGGGAAGCGAAAACGACACTATCTTGGGACGAGAGTACATACCGACCACATGTATAGGCCATCAGGCCCAACCGACCTTTGTGCTAGGAAAAAAAGGCCCAACCGACCTTTTTCCCTCCTAGGCTGGGCTGTTACAGTTGGGATTGGTGGGCTGTTACAGTTGGGATTGGGGTGTGGGGGTGGGGGGGCGACAGGTGCCTCACATCGAGTGCTCGGAGATTGGCAGACGGTACAGACCTAAAGAGTTACCCATTTTGCGCTTCGAGGTCAGATGGTGGCATCGCTGGAGACAGTCTTATCCTCGTGCTGTTTCAAATAATCTCAGCATGCTTGCCACGAAGCCCAATTTCAACAGCAGACCAGCGCCAGCGGCAAAACATTACACATTACAGTAACAATATTTAGCTGAGCTAATTTAGCCACAACAGATTATCAGATACTGCTTATTATGGAGCCAGATGAAGTCGCGAAACCCCAATAAGCCGCGCAACTTATAGCAGATGACACGTCAGCACTTCGGTTTCTCAAAGTTTTTTTTTAATGTAAATTTCTCAAAGGGTTAAAAGACCAAACAGCGTCAACAAGCATGGATTCACCTGGTGTTGCCAAGTTGAACTGTGGGGAGCACATTATTTCCCCACTGTCCGGGAGGGCTTCAAGAGGACAAGTTCTTGTAAGCTTGCATAAACCCGGTAAGCAGCTACCAACAACTGCAAATCATTAGCAGCATGAATCAGAACTGATAAAACTTCGGCAAAATAGGCAGGTTCGTCCTTGAACTTTTGACAAAGGATCAATTTCGTCCCTGAACTCTTGCAATGGCTAATTTAGTCCTCGAACTTTTAGTTCTGGCTTCAATTACGTCCTTCCGTCCTCTGGATGTCAACGCCGTCAGCCTCGTGGCCGTCAGTACAACTTGCCACTCCCCTGCTTCTCCCTCGTCGGCGAGCGAGGCGGAGCCGGAGGCGGGCGCCCCGACGGCGGGCGCGACAGAGCCGGAGTCGGGCGCGTCATCGAGCTTGTCGCTCGTGACCCCGGCGGCCCGCCCCTGCGCCGGCGCCCGGACCCCTCGTCGCCCGCTGCGCTGCTCCTTTTCCTCGTCGGCCCCGGCGCCCGAGCAGCGGCGGTGGCCGAGCTCCGCACCGCGGCGCTGCTGCACCTGTTCCGCCGCTCCTCCTCCACCTGCTTCGCCGGAGGCACCGGATCGTCGGCGTACGCGTCCCTATCTCTGGCGCCCTTCCCGCGCACCTCTTGCGACGCCGCATCCCGCCGCGTCGTGGACCCCGACGTCCGCCTCGCCAAGCTCCGCGAGTCACCGCGCTGGCGCTGCCACACCGCGGCCCTCTCCGCGACCGCTTTCTCTGCGTCGCCGCGGGCGAGGGGCCAGCCGTGGACGCGCTCCACGCGGCGGCGTAGGGGACGTCACGGGCACCGAGCGCACCGTCCGACGCGGTGGCGCTGGGCGTGCTCCACTACTGGCCCGACCCCGGCGCGGGCGGCGCCACCGCCGCCACCTTCGGGGACTGCGTCGCCTATTTGGGCACGGCGTTCGCGTCGATGCTGTCCGCGGCCGCGTCGGGCGACGGTGGCGCCAGGGTGAAGAAGGTCGTGGAGCGTTGCGCCACCTTGGAGGAGGCGAAGGAGGCCGTGGAGCGCAACAACGGCGTGGCGGCGGCCGCGGCAGAGGTGGGCCTGCGCGCCGGCGTGCATCGAGCGGCGTGCGAGGACTGAATCGTGTGGTGCTGTTGCGACGAAGGCTCTGGCGAGTATGAGGTCTCCGACGACGAGGAGGGCGGTGGTGGTGGATATGGTGGACTGCGCCGAGCGCGGGCGAACGGCGGGAGCAGCAGCTCTACGGCGGGCGAAGCTCTAGGGAGGATGGCCGGAGCACCTCTACGACGCGCGTTGTGGGAAGAAGGCCAGAGCAGCTTTACGCCGCGCAGTGCGGGGAAGATGGAGGATGTCGTCGCTCGCTTGTGCGGTGCACCGCGGGAACAACGGCAAACAGGTCTTTTCATACCGTCCGTCACGGTTGAGCTAACGGCGTCGGCAGCAAAAGTGGACGGAGGATCTAACCGATGCGGACCCCAAAAGTTTAGGGACTAAACTGGTCTTTTCAAAAGTTCATGGACGAACTTGATCCTTTGCCAAGAGTTCAGGGATGAACTTGCCTATTTTGCCTAAAACTTCCACATAGACAGACAGCTCTCCATTTTTTTTAAAAAAAGCATCAAGGTAGATTTGAAACGATTGCACACCTGTACCAATTCTGTGTTTTGTATGATGCTAATCCAATTATAAACAACAAAAGTGTGCGACTCACCAGAGACAAAAATGAATGATGGGTTTAGAAGCTGACTATCGCCGGCGAGGTTTCCCAGCTTCAGTCTCTGGGATACTCAAATGGGGCTGCTATGCTGCATGAACTATTCTGCAAAAAATGTGGTTCAAATCTTCAACTTCGCACTGACTGGAAGTGGTGTTTGAGTGTTTCCATTCCCATGTCTTGGCTCACCTGAAAAGTACGTACTTTTACAGTTAATTCTTTTGGCCAATGTATAAGGTGCCTTCATTCCAAAGAGACAAAACCAGTCAAGATTACCAAAGAATAGCAAGTAATCCACATCACCAGATGCGTCTCAGGCAGGTACAACAGAAACGTTGACAACAGCAAAATGCTATTAACACTTTTAGTACAGCAAATGCAGCAGGAAGGGACAAATTATATATTTTTACAAATCAACAGAAAGGACCCAAGAAATGATTCAAAAATGTAACATGGTCCCTTCTGTGGAAAAAAACAGCCTTGGCTTTGGGAAGTCACTGTTATTCTGCTACTCAACAACACAGCTAATGCAAGGCCTTTTTTGCTGCATAATGTGGCACCATACTGATGTTCATTTTTCAATGATTTATATTGGTTTTCTGGTAAACCAAATGCCTAGGAGAACACTACGAGGCGCACTGATAACTAGGATAAACGTACAATGTACGCCCTTTTCATCTGGCTGCCACCAGCCAACTTTTCTCTCAGAACAAATCAGCACCAGCAATCAGCCACCAGCCATACAAACAGGCGGGTAGTGCAACAGCCTACAGTAATATATGTGTAAACATCGCTGGAAACCAGTCCCAATATCCAAACTGGCTTCAGCTGGCCAACCATGCCAATGCATTTAAATGCTAAAATACTTACTCTAGTTTATTCTTGTAGACCTTTTGTGTGCATTGGTCAAAGGTCACCTTTCACAGTAACTATCAGGCAGGGAGCTTCCTAGACAGTATTTTCTCCATGTGAAACCACCTGCACAAGCAGGTCTCTTGCTCCTCGCCAAGAATATTCACAGCTGCAAGGTGCCAATACAACAGAAAGTAAATTTGTGTCGATCAAGGTCATAGGCTTGAAAACAAGATGTTGCGTACAAACAAGATTTACTTGTCCATCTTTTGAAAGCTCTTAAAGGAAGACTGAAGACCAGTAGAATTGTTCGCACCACTTTGATTTCTTCAGGCGGTCAAGAACCACCCTGCATTCCAGTTGGATGATAAACTGCATGGTACAGGATTCCGGCCAGCCATGGCCTAGACCACTCTTGACATGAACTACACACCCACTTGTGATTTAGGGGCTGTTTGGATGGCGGCCACAGTCCGCCACGGCACTGTGCCGCCCGCCACACCCTGCGGCGGGCGAATCGCCCGCCACACCCACGGCACTGTAGCATGGCGAGCTCGCGCGTGGCGTGGCGGACAGCGGCCGGCATCCAAACATCCCCTTATACATACATTTCCCCAACAAATCTCCCTTGTCAAGAAAAAGTACCAAAATAAGATCTGAATATAGGACAATGCATCAAAGCTTTTTTCATTACGAAATCAACAACCACACCAATATAAACATGCATAAACCAAACCCCACCCATCATTCAGAGGGCTAATTTTCAGAGGGAGACAAGCAACCGAAGAGCTGCGTGTGTGCAAATCACACTAGATTCATCCAAATAGGTAGCATTGAAATAATCAGAAGGGGAATACAAATTCTTGAAAATAAAAAATCAGGCTTCCTGTCTGTGGCCAGTAAGCCAATGACCACCAAAGCTCCCACCGGCAACAACTACAATGATGAGCTAGTACCACCTCTAACAGAAGCTAATGATGAGCTGCAAAATGACCTGACAGACTGGCACTCAAAGTTCCAAACCCGCTCTTGAAACAAGATAGAAAAGCAAAACCTAAAGCCTGAGCACGAATCTTGAAAAAATTCCACAGGTCACAAAGATGCATGTTTGGCACAAAGAAACATTCGACAGTCATGCAATTTTTTCAATTTTTTTAATACAAGAGGCACAATCATGCCTCCCAAAACAAATCAGCAAATAAACTGCACTAGTTACGGTAGAAAACTAAGGATAGACTACTGGGGAATATCACTGACAACTCATGTCTACCAGTGACAGTGTAACTGTATAGTGAAATGCGAATAACCATATCAAATAGTAGAACATTGTTAAAATTTGTATAGCTTTCACTACGGCAAAATAGCCGTTTTGGTCCCTGAACTTTGCACCAAAGGCCAACTTCATCCCTGAACTTTCAAATTGGCCAATTTAGTCCTCAAACTTCCATTTTTGGGTCAAATATGTCCTTGTGTTGATATGGTGCTCTATATTAGCATAAGACAAATGCAAAATTCCCATTTTACCCTTAGTTCATGTAGGTCAAACATATATGTGCTTATACTCCCTTAATATATACACAACAATATTTTTTTAACTAGCACAAAATATAGTTTCTAAAAAGTGCATCTGCTTGTACTAGCTTTTTAAAGCCATTCATTCAAATTTCATAGATAAATTGTATATACTCAAACATATATTTACCTTTATTATATATAAAATTTTAAGGGTAAAATAGACTTTTTATATTAGTTTCATGTTAATATGAAGTCCCATATAAGCATAAGGATGATTTTGGCCCAAAATTAAAAGTTGAGGGACTAAAGTGGCCAATCTGAAAGTTGAGGGATGAAGTTGATCTTTGCTGCAAAGTTTAAGGACTAACATGGCTATTTTGCCTTTCACTATCTCACAGCACGACCTAGCTGTTGTTTCTCCTGCTGCCTCGAATATGCATTAGCTTGAACAAAGTAAAAGGATAGTCAAATAGTGCTAGAACAGAGTTAGTTACTTGCTCGGGGTTTGTCTGCGCAACAGAGTTCAGTACATGCACACACTACTGCCTAAAGAACACCATGTTATAGCTCTCGTACTGGAAGTGATTATTTGCAATATCATGGTGCCATGATGCACTTAAGTCAATCCAGGAAGCCACATCTGAGGCAGTTGCCGGTGCAAAGGCGGCAAAATAAATGCACACAGAAACAAAAATACAAATTACGAAGCATGTGATGTTCAGGATAAGTGACTCCGCAAAATAATTAAATCAAAGGGTAACATTTGTTGTCTAGCAGGGGCTAACTCACATCACTTACATCTAATGTGTCTCTAGAATAATTTATTAAACAACTCAAGATGTGTTCAGCAAACTATCAATATTTTATGAATCACACGGATTCTGCACCAATTGCACAGATCACAAAATTCAGTGAGCTTAAAGCTTTCATCTAGATGTCACGGCAGAGGACCATGAACAAACGAAGCCTATCAAGAAATTGAATATGATACACATTGATGTCATTTAGCTTAAAACCATGAGTACTTAGCTCTCAACCACACACTTATCCTCAATATTGTCATTTGTTTGGGCAATTTCTGTGCCTGAAGTCATGACTTTCTTCTCTTCACACTCAGACACTGCATTAGAGAAGTGATTCTTCAACACTGTCGATATATCTGATTCTGAAGCTCCAGCCAATTCAAACCTCTCAACAGACGCGTCAAGATTTTTCTTCCAATCACCAACACTGAGCTTAAACTCCACTTGAGAGCGCTCAAAAAGCATATTACCCCAGAACAGGTGAATTTGTTGCCTCATTACTGCTGCCTGCTCAGCTGCCTCTTCTGGTGTCAGCTCCGGTTGACCATCTGCACTGTGCTGCTTCCTCTTTCTCCTCAGTATCTCGTCCTTTTCACCTGCACCTGCTTCTTTTAACTCTGCCATTCTCTGTTCTTCTACCTTTTCCCACATCTCTGTTGCAGCCCTCATGTTCTGCTCAGCACTATCAAAAAGCTTGAATGTCTCTGAAGAATCCCAGGTGGATAGGTCAACCTTGTCTGCTAATGCAAATGACCAATGAAGCTTTGCGGTCTCAAAGTGTTGCTGGCCCAAAGCAAGAAGCCCTTCATAGAAGTCTGGCTTGATTTTAAGGGCTTCCTCGTACTTGTGCCCTGCAAGAGCATACCTCTCTCTCACCCAATCATAAGCTGTGCGGAGCTGAGCAGCCATGACTTCCTTTGGAGCAGATTCATCGAGAGGGATGCGCTTCCTTGCTGCACACATGTGCACATTTCCCCAATTGAATAAGGCCAAGGCGGCAACCTCCTGAAATTTTGAAGCAGCCATCTCAAAAAGGGCCTGAGCCTCCTCGCTTGTCACAGTTTCCTCAAGAGCCTCAGAACACAGCTCCATTCCCAACTCATGCAGGTCCAGATGTGCATCTGCATCAATCCCAACCTGGTTCCGGAACAATTCTGCAAATTGAAGCAACCAATCATCAATCTCAGCTTCCTTGCACTCAGCATGGCCACAATCCTTCTTCCCAGACTCCATCCTCTGTTCACTAACTCTGTTCTCCGCATCTAGCTTCGTGACCTCAGTGTCGGCAACCTCCAAAGGAGCACGTGAAATACCATCTTCACCGTTGACTAACAGCTCCTCATCCTCCTCCAACTTCTCATCTTCTGATGGCAAAAGTGGCTCCTGTTCTGGACTCACGTCAACAAGGTGGAGCCTCAACCCCTGGAGCTTATTGTCCCCATCCTTCCCATTTTCTATAACCTCGTGATCAACTTTATTATCCACAAATGATTCAGCTAACCGGAGCTCTTCCGTGGATGTGATGGTAACTAGATCACCATCAGCATCCTTATATTTAATCAACACTGCCTTTGATGACGGGAACCTCTTCGCCACGAATTCCCGGAGCGTCCGGAAGCTGCATTTCTCTGGAATCTGCCCAAGCCTAATGTCATGGTCATACACTAACTTAAGAGGCCTCCATCTCGTAACAACCTTTCTGTCTATAAGGGGTGCCGCTGTTGCCAGTAGTGAAGAGTTCACTGGTAGTGTCTGTGTGGCCTTCCGGGAGCTATCAGCAGCCAAAGACTTGGATGAAGATGGTGGAGAATTGGAGAACGGTACCAGCTTGGGCGACGGTGGTGGATTAGATTTCGACATCATGCTGGGATTGGACTGCGGAGTAGTAGGAGGGGCCTGTGCTGATTGTTTCTTGGGGAACGGACGGGAGGGGAGGGAAGGGCCAAGTCCGGCGACAACGGCGGAGGCGCCAAGGGCGGCGGGGGAGGGGCGGCTGGTGGGCTCGGGGGCGGAGGAGGCGGAGGCGGCCGCGGCCGCGTTGTCACGGGAGCGGAGTCGGTGCGACAGGTCGATGGCGTCGCGGTGGTCGGGGTCGAGGGCGAGGAGCGCGAGCGCGTCGGAGAGGGCGAGCTCGTGGCGGCCGAGCGCCTCGAGCGCGCGGGCGCGGCGGAGGAGCGCGCGCGGGAAGCGCGGCTCGGCCTGGAGCGCGAGGGAGCACTCCTGGGCGACGGCCTCGTGGTCGACGGGGCGGAGCTGGAGGAGGCAGGCGGCGCGGTTGCTGTGGAAGACGGCGCGGTCGGGGTGGCCGCGCGGGGCGAGGCGGAGCGCGAGGTCGTACTGGCGCAGCGCCCCGGCGTAATCTCGCGACTGGAACAGGCGGTTCCCCTCCTCCTTGAGCTCGTGCGCGCGCCGCAGGAGGACGCCGGCGTCCACCACCGGGTGTGGCCCCGCGCCGTTCGCCGCAGGGGGCGTGGTCGCGGGCGGCATCGCCTTTGGCTCGGCCGAGGCGGCCGCCTGCTTGGCGGCGGCGGCGGCGGCGGCCGGCTTCTTCTTTTTGGCGCCGGACTTGCCCATGGGGATAGGTCGTGGAGGAGCAAGGTCTGGGGAGTCGGAGTCTGAGTGACGACTGACGACGTGCAGTGGTAGGAACAAACCCTAAACAATTCGGGAGCCGCCGCCGCCGTCCAGAACATTCCGATCGGGGATGTAAAGTGCAGTAGTGGGCTAGTGGCTCGGCCCATTTCTGAATTTTGATTGGATTTGGCCCAGTTCCAAGCGCATAAACATGGAGAAAATCCAACTAACGAAAAGAATTACAAGTACCACTAACGAAAATCCTGCAACTTGAGCATACACACGGAGAGAGCTATTCTTCGCCAAACATCAGCTGAAACCACTCCCTCCGTCCCAAATGTATCCCAATATGTAAGAAGAAAAATAGAGATAAGGATAAGAACAATCTGGTGATGGGAGCATGTACTTTCACAGATTTTTTTTAATTTAAACCTTTTTTTAATTAATTTTAAAATTAACCTCTGTAAAACATTTTTTGCACCAGGTGACCCCTTTGACCGCACCGGCCGGCCGGCGTGGCGCGGCGGCTTGCCTTTGCCGCGCCACATGCAGCGGCGCGGCAGCTGTGCCACGCTGGCGAGGCGCAGTGCGCGGAGGTGACGTGGCCCCGGGGCTGCCGCGCCACATGCAACGGCGCGGCAGCGTTGCCGCGCCACCCCGCCTGGCGCGGCAGCGATGGGCCTAGAGCCACGCCGCGGCCCCCTTTCTTCCTCCTCCTTCCTTTCTTCCTCTCCCAGCCCCCGAGCAGCCCGCCGCTCGAACCGCCGCCGCCGGCCGCCGCCCCCCCAATTCCGGCCCCAAATCCATGGATTTGGGGTGGGAAAAGTGGGGGAAATCGTTCCCCGCGTCCTTGTGAAGTTATTCCCCTACTTCTCTCCCTCTTTTACCGTTGCATTATGTAGATCGGAGAAGATTTAGGTGACCTAGAGTTAACTCTAGTATTTTGAAATTTAGACGAAATGCAATTTTGTTTAATGTAAATGATGATTAGTTCATACGCAGTAGTATCTCTGCCCGTGTTATTGACGTGTAGAACATGTTGCATGATTCGATTTAATGTTGTTGGTGCTGTTAATGTTTAGTGTACTTGATAATGGGTGAAGGTACTGCATAGATGCATGTTTATTAGTGGGAATACCTAACAATTTTGTAGAAGAAGACAATATGCATAATGTGTACATAGAGATATATATAACTTATTGAGATAAATTTATTATTTGTTAGGTAGCATGTTTACTTTACATGTGTATATCGTTGAACACTATTCTAATTTTAGTAATATGTAGTTATGAAACAAGGGAGTTCATGAAGTTGTTTAAATTTTGTAGATGGATTGTTTAGTTCACATGTTTCATGGGGGCCTAGTTAAAGAAAATGGAGAGTTTGAGAATATGACAGAGTTAGTGGAAACATTTGATGGTCCGCCAACCTTTAAGGATGTAGTTGATTGTGCAATGGTCAATTATGGAGTTGGATTGTATGAGGTGACATTTAGATGTCGTTTTGATTGTGGGAAGGCTAGAGCTCATTATGTCTTGATGAGCTTGTCGAGTGAAGAAAATTGGAATCGGTATAGGAAGGTAGTTGGTCAAGCTAATATGTCATGTCTGGAGGTTGTGGTAGATATTACTCGTGGGCCTAGTGGTAATGTTAACATGAATGAGGAAATCCCGTTGGAGGTTCAAAATGGTACACAAGAGTCTACAATTTTAGAGGATGACTTAAGTTCTAGAGAACCTCGTCGGGAGCTTGGGATGTTGGACGATGATTTTCCCAATAATTGTTTTGAGCGGGAAGAAGAAACCATGGACGATGATGATATATCTGACAGCTCTGAAGAAGGTGAGTCTCAAGATGAGTCTGATGAGGAGGATGTGGAAGAGCAAAATGATGCCAATGCACATGCGGCTGAAGCACTCCTTGATTTGCGTGAGGTTCACTTGGATGGTGTTCAACATGATGATGTTGGAGGACTATCGGTGAACCATACAACTGTTGAAAGGGAAGTGCACATAAGTAGGCCGCCGGTCAACACTAGAAATGGTGAAAGTAAACAACACCTACCTAGGCTCCCGGTCAACACTAGAATTGGTGAGAGTGATCAACACACCCCAGCTCAGTACGACTTTGGACTCCCTTCTGTTCGCAAACAAGGGTGCATGTGGCGTGTATGGGCACGACTGCAGAGAGGGAGAGGGACAGGGAAATGGAAGATTACAAAGGTTGGGGAACCTCACACATGTCGTTCGAGTCAGGTGAAGGGAGTTCATGCACAATTGACTGCAACGTACATTGGAAGGTGTATCTTAGGCGTTGTTCGTGAAAATAGTGATGTGATGGCCAGCAGTTTGATCGAGTCCATATTGTTGTTTGCTGGATATCGTGTGAAGTATTCTAAGGCATGGCGGGCTAAGCAACATGCAATTGCCTTGCTTTGGGGCGATTGGAAAGAGTCATACGCAAAAATTCTAAGGGTCTTGAGAGCCATGAACCACTTCAATCCTGGGGTTAAATGGTTTCCTTACATGACCGGGTTGCGTGTTCGTGACGGTTGTGTTTTGAAGCCCGTCCTTCTACATGTTTTTTGGTGCTTTCCACAATGTGAAGTGGCTTTCCAACACTATCGTCCGGTGATACTTGTAGACGGAACCTTCTTGACCGGCAAGTACAGAGGTACACTCATGATGGTAGTTGCTGTAGATCCTGAACAACAACTTGTGCCTTTAGCTTTTGCCTTGGTCGAGAGTGAGAATGACGACAGTTGGTCATGGTTCATGAGGCTCGTTCGCATTAACATACTTGGTCGAACGCGTCAGGTATGTATGATCTCAGATCGCCACCATGGCCTCATAAAATGTGCGAGCGAGCACATGGATGGGTATCCACCACTTGTTCATAGGTGGTGCATGAGGCACTTTGCCGCCAACATGTGGCGTCGTCAAAGCAACAAGGAGGTAATAGGAAAGTTGAAATTACTATGCTCAGTACATACGGAGGACAAATTTAAGGAACTGTACAAAGACTTACTTAAGGACTTGAACGAGAAAGCTAAAGATTGGTTGGAGTATGAAATGGAGGATAAGGACAAATGGGGCCAAGCGTATGATGAGGGGGTATGCGTTGGGGTATCATGACAACAAACTATTCTGAAAGTGTGAACAACGTATTTAAAGGAATAAGAAGTAGACCCGTCTCGGGGATTATTAAATACTCATTTGAAAAATGCAACGCTTATTTTGTGGACAGATGGCGGAAGGCACGTGATTTGTTGGATAACGGGGGTAAAATAGGATCCTTTGCAGATGAGAAAATGTATGAAGCTGCTTTAAGATCCGTGAACCAATTTCCACAACTATACGGTCCAGATAGAATGATTTATTCTATTCGAGGTTCCGCTACTACTAATGTTGGAGGGGAGAGTCATGGCGGTCGACACTATAGAGTGGACCTCCGGGCCGGTACTTGCACCTGTAACGGTCCTCAATTGTTGCATCTTCCTTGTTCTCACTTGATAACAGTTTGCAATGCTAGAGGTCTAGACTATGAAAATGCCATGTACATGTCTCCTTTGTTCTTTAGAGAACACACCATTAAGATTTGGGAATCCAGCTTTGAGCCGTACCTTGATCCGTCACAATGGCCTGAATACGATGGCCCAGAGTACGTGCCACTGCCATCTTTGAAGAAAATGAAAAAGGGTAGGAGGCAAAAGAAGCGTTTGAAAGGGGACATGGACGCGTGCCAAGGAAGGCTTGCCGCTGATTATGACTTCCGTGATTTTGAAGCTGATGCAGACAAGATGGAGTATCTTTGCTCAAAATGTCACAATGAAATTAAAAACTGCAAGTGTCGAAAAAAAAATCAAAGGGCAAGAAATCGAAGTCCACAAAATCAACGGGGACAAATAGAAGGAAGGGTGCTTCCAACTCGAGGGTAGCTGTCGAGGTAGTATGTTAGTAGGAAAAAAATTATGAAATTTTTTATGCAAGCCATATATTTTTACATTGTCCATTGTTTCTATTTCTATATACTTAGCTTCAATTTATTTATCATTGTTACTAACTACATTTAATTTTTTTTCAGGATGGCGCACCCAGTGTACCCGCTCCTTGAGGCTGCCTATGATGGCAGCCATCGTGCACACCTTGTCACCGACCTCCACGAGGTATTTACATAATGTTGGTCATTTCCTTTACAATGTTCTGGTTCTTTTATTTTTGGACTACACATTGCTAATGTTGGAACTATTGGATTTTATTTTTTTCAGGACTTGAAGCCGTTGAGGGTGCGAGAGCACTTTCCACTTCCTTGGGACGAGAGATACGCCCCGTACTTGGCTAGAGCGGGTTTTTGGACATTGCTCTCGTGGTGGTTCGTGGGCTGCCTATGATGGACGGCTCGTTGTTGTCGGCCTTGGTGGATCGATGGCGTCCGGAGACCCACTCTTTCCACCTACCTTGCGGGGAGATGACGGTCGGCATGCAGGATACAGCCATGATCCTTGGTCTTCCACTTGAGGGGCTGCCAGTGAGTGGGATCATTTAGAGTGCTGGTTGGCGTGACATGGTGGAGTTACACATTGGGGTGAGACCACTATATGCTGATGAGGGGGATGCGTCGAAGAAGACCTCCGGCGTCAACACAGTTTGGTTGAGGCAGCACTTCACCGTATGCCCCCAGGGAGCTGCTGAGGCTGTTGTAGAGAGGCACGCACGTGTTTGGCTGTGGCACTTTGTGGCCACGTTCTTGCTACCAGATGCTGCGGGAAACACTGTGTCTTGGATGGTTCTGCCACTTTTGGGTCAGGATTGGGACAATATACGTGGCTACAGTTGGGGTTCGGCGGTTCTGGCATGGCTGTATAGACAGTTATGTGATGCCTGTAGGCGGAGTGGACAGGACACGAACCTTGGTGGATGCGCTTACCTCCTGCAGATTTGGATTTGGGAGCGTATTCCAGTAGGCCGACCACACCGTGGGCCTGTTGAGGTACATACAAATCTTTTGTTCTTTATTCATGCAGACTTCAGATACATTATATTCATCATTCATTCATGTTTAAATTTTTGGTACTTTTTTGCAGGCATGGACTCGGCAGGATTCTCGACCCACATTTGGATTTGTGTGGAAGACAGCGACAGCGGTACGTGGTCCTCCGGGGAGGAGGTACAAGTTCTACACAAACGAGTTGGATTGTCTTACTCAGGCACAGGTAAAAACCCATGTCCACCAGTTCGTGTTCATTTTCAAAATTATGATTCATCACATATTCTCTAAGTATCCACTATTTTTGTAGGTGGAGTGGCTACCGTACTACCGCGACTTTCCTGACCACGTCCAGTTCTCACCCATGTGTTTCAGAGACAGACTTCTGTGGAGGTCAACGGTGCCACTCATCATATACTATGTTGTTGAGTGGCATTTGCCAAACAGGGTGCTACGCCAGTTTGGGAGGGTACAGCCGTCGCCTCCAGAGCTTGTATCCACCGTTCCAGCCTTGCACAAGTAAGAAATCAACTCGATGCATTTTTCATTATTCTCAGTTGCCATAAGTTGGTTTGTAAATATTGTGACAACCAATTTTGGTATTTCAGGGTCAACAGGCAAAAAAGATACAAGGAGAATGATTGGACGGTGAAGCATGCTAGGCACTTGGACCTTTGGAACAATCGCCAGAGGATGGATCCTCATGATGGCCCTGCTTGGCACGCTGGACCACATAGGGAGTACCTGAGGTGGTACCATACCTCTACAAGAACAAGGATCAAGCCAGCTTTGACGGACGAGCACATTGAAGATGCCCCCTCAGACTCCGACGACGACATAGCGGATGAGTACGACACCCTGACACGTGTGGGAACACAGCCAGAGCGAGCACCTTTGCATGACTACTTGGTAATTTTATCCCACGATAATGTTGTTTGATCACTCCGGTTTCTAAAAATTTGTAGGTGTAACAAGATTTTTTTGTAGGGACAACAACTTGCAAGGCTTGCCAATGAGGCAGGAGTGGCCATGGAACATGCAAGTGCATCCGAAGGTGGAGCCCTACGCAACTTTGCAGAGGTAGTATTAGTTTTCAAAAATTTAATGCTTCAGTATATCCATAGTGAACATATATTGAATATGTACTGAATTTGTACCAAATGCATGGTGCAGAGGGTCCGGAGAAGCAGCAGGCGTATGGCAATGAAGTTGAACTACATGGCGGCCCCAGATGTTGCCCACGGCGGCAATGGTCAGGGCACTTCTTCAGGATCCCGCCGTACTCCAGTCCACCACGGGGCTAGAAGCTCCACACGGACCCCATCTCGCAGCAGCACTCGCACCGCGTTGGCATTTGCAGGTCGTGTTGTTGCTAGTGGCAACTGTGGTCGTGGCAAGGCAATCTCCACCCCTCAGCCAAGTGATGAGGACGATGGAGACGACTCCTCCTCAGATGCAGGTGCTAGTGAGCATGGAGACCCCACGTACCAGTCAGAGATTCTGATGGATGCCCTGTTTGATGCCCCACGTGCTACTCAGACGCAAGGAGAGTCGAGTCAGGTAATGAATCTAATCACATTTCCTTCTAAGTCGTCAATTGTTACTACCTTGCATGTTATAGTGTTATGTCCAATATTTGCAGCCCCGTGCACCTCCTGCGAAGAAAGCCCGCGGGCGTCGTCCCCGTGGGCCCGCGGACTTTGGCAGTCCCAACATCTTGGACACAGAACCGGGGAGGGATCGTCGACCGAAACAAATTTTCAGCCCCGAGGACCAAATCCGCTGCCGTCATTGAACTTATGGACTTTCTATGAACTTCGTGTGTGTCGAACTATGTCGGAATTGCCTATGCATGTGTTGGGATTAGGATGTTGAAGTTATGGACTTTCTGTGATGTTAGTGTGTCGGACTATGTTTGAACGTATGCACTTTGTATGGAACTATGTTTGTTGCATGGCAATTGTCGCCATATTGGCTTTTGGATGAGTGGAGGTGGTCTGTGGTGTTTTGTGCAGGTGCGTCGAGACGAGAGGGCAACAGAAACCTGAAGAAAATGTTGTCTGTGTCAGGCATCAGGCTTGCCGCGCCATGCGCAACGGCACGGCAACGTGCCCCTGCCGCGCCACCAGCGTGGCGCGGGAGACCTGGGAAGCATGGGTACGTGAAGGGATCTTTACCTAGGTTTGCCGCGTCATCCGTCTTGGCGCGGCAGTACCAGGCTTGCCGCGCCACCACACCTGGCGCGGTAGAAACGCGCTGCCGCGCCGGGCAACTGACAAAGCAAATTTTGCCGTGGTTGCGTACTGGTGGCTTTGCACAGTTGGCGCGGCAGCTCGTCCTTGCCGCGCCATGCGTTGTGGCGCGGCAACACTGCCCACCCGCGCCAGGCGGTGTCGCGCGGCAAACGGGCCCCACCACGTTCGGGGTCGACGTGACGTAAGCAGGCCGGCGCTGCCGTGCCGTCGCGCATGGCGCGACAGCCTCAACTTGCCGCGCCACTCGTTCGAAATGAACTTTTGCCGGGGGGTCGTACTGAAAGGTTTACACATTAGGTGCTGCAGGGCACTCTTGCCACGCCATGGAGGCTGGCGCGGCAGTGTTGTGTTGCCGCGCCACCACCGGTGGCGCGGCAAAGGGCTACCTTACTTCCCCTATATATAGGAGGAGGTTGCTAGCCTCCACTCCTACCTCACCTCCATTCCTCACAGGCAACCTCCACTCCTACCTCACCTCCATTCCTCTAATCGTTTGAGAGTGTTGGTAGCCAAAAGAACCCCCAAATCCGAGATGGCAAGAGGGTTCATGGACGTGAGGAGGGCCATGAAAGCAATGGAGGGGGCGTACCCAAATGATCCCAATAGATCCATACTCAGTTTGAATAAGCGCCCAAAGGACGAGATCCCCCCAGAGTGCCATTGTGGCATGAATGCGGGATGCAAGGTCTCCCATGAAGATGAAACGTATGGCAGGCGTTTCTGGTGCTGTCAAAACATCGATCAAGCTAAAAAGGAGCTTGCGGCATTGGCAGTAAGTGATATCGTTACGTAGCATTCTAGCGACTTCGTGGTGTTGAGTTTAGACTTTGTATTTACGTGGCCTATATTGTAGGGAAGCAGTAGATCTGTTGCTCCAAAGGTGACGAGGGCGTGCCACTTTGAGCAGTGGATCGATGACTTCATCAGTGGTCCAGATGCCGCGCTTTTGGCAAGGGGGAAGAAAATCGATGGAGACCCCAGCACAGAAGCTCGTTTGAAGAAGGAATTTGACGACTTCGAGAAGTGGAGCGATGACTTCATCAGTGGTGCATGATTGCTGTTATGTATAGCATGTGCCATTGCTTGTGTGATTTAAATTTCCTAAGGCGTGCTAGGATTAGTATTGGCACATGTGCCATGCATGCCACTGCAAACTTGTGTGATTTAAATTCCCTAAGGCATGCTAGGATTAGTATTGGCACATGTGCCATGCATGCCACTGCAAACTTGTGTGATTTAAATTCCCTAAGGCATGCTAGGATTAGTATTGCCACATGTGCCATGCATGCCACTGCAAACTTGTGTGATTTAAATTCCCTAAGGCATGGTAGGATTAGTTATGGCACATGTGCCATGCATGCCACTGCAAACTTGTTATGTAAGGGAAATGTCTAATGAAATAGCAATGGCGAGAGTGTTGACAAAACAATTCGTACTTCCATAGACTTTTCAGTTTTTGCAGTTGAAATGATGCCTCACTGAAAAGGCTAGGGATTCCAAGGAACCTAGGGTTTCATGAGTGCATAGGCTTTTTTCAGGGTGTTGTCAAATCAAATGCTGTACATGACATGCTGGCTCACTGAAAAGGCTAGGGATTCCAAGTAGGCTAGTGTTTCATGACTGCAGAGACTTTTTCAGGGTGTTGTCAATTCAAATGTTAAAGCACGGGTACATGACATATCGTGTCTCTCACTCAATAGGTTAGGGATTCCAAGCAGGCTAGGGTTTCACGAGGGGGTTGTCAATTCAAATGTTGTAGCACAGGTACATAAGAAACACAAAGTTGCAAATGGCGCCGCTAATAACCTATGTAAACATGTGCCATTTGCGAGTACTAACATGCCATAGGGAAGTTTACAAAAGAATTACAACACTAATAATCTACTGGTACGAGAACTGTCCGGATAACATAGAGCCAAAACCACTGGATTCCTGGGAAGGCATGTAGTAGTTCCCAAATGGAGGTGGAGGTGGGGGGTGAATGTGGTGGGGATGGACTTGACGGTGGAGTGTTCTTCCTGTGACATCTGCAGGTGCATAGCGCGTCGTCGCTAGATGGTGGATCGGGAGGAGTCAGTGCCTCCGCGAGCTCATGCTTCAGCTTCTCGATGCGTCCTTCTAGGTACGTGATGTACTCTTCATATGGATGAATAGCTGGCGGATCAACCCATGCCGTGAAACCGTAGTTGTTAGGGTCATACGAGTACTGCAAATACCAATAGTATGTTACTTATCAAAATAAACTGATGGAAAAACTCGTGGTAGTGTTGCTTACCCACGCACGTGGACAGTGCCAAAAGCGACGACCGGAGTAGTAAAGTCCAACTCCCTCATAAACTTGCATTACACACAACTCATTGTGCATGCATCTTGGCCACTTCACTGGTTTCTTCGAATCGTACGGTCTCACATCACGCAAAGATCGGAAATAACTCTTCTCTCTTGGTGGGAAGTACTCCTTACACTCGGGGTCCTGTTCTGTCCACAAGTCTGGACCGAGAGAACTATCCTCACCTGACAAGGGATCCATTACTGGTTATTGTGAACAACAATGGTTAACTTAAGGGTGACATATATAGGGAAAGAGAAGAGGTGGTGGGCCATTCGATCCGTGGGAGAAAACACACCCTACCCCCTACCCTACTACATGTGATGTGAGTCCGAGAAAACACACCCTACACCCTGCCGCGCCTATATAAAGGGCGACGACGGCCACAGTACCGCCCCACCCTGCCGCCTCCTTCCTCTCCCCACAGGCTTATCTTCCCTCACAGGTAAGTTTCCTCTCTTTATTAATTTAATGTAATTAGTTTAACTAGTTTACAATAGTGTCATTAGTTTGGGATTTTAGAAAGTAATTTTCAATTTCAAAATTACTTTTTTAAATGGAGTTTACTTAGTTTATTTAATTTAGAATCATTATGTTGTGTAAGAACGTATGCATGATATCATTTCTATTTGTCATGTTTATTTTTTGTAACAATAACTAGAGATGTCTACTGCTGCTGCCGGAGAGGGGGAGGATGGTAATGGTGGTGGTGATCCGAAGGGGGAAATCACAAATACAACACCTGATCCGAAGAAAATGAGCACGTTAGAAAGAGGCATGCTTCGATATATGCAAGGAAAAACTGCAGATGCCATTGCAAGAGGAGAGGAACCTCCTTGGAATGCTCTTTATGCTCCACCAGACATGCATCATTATTTGCAACAAAAAACTGCAGATGCCATTGCAAGAGGAGAGGAACCTCCTTATGGTGGTCTTTATGCTCCGGGTGGTCTTTATGGTCCATCAACAGACCCGTGTGTTGCTAATCCACCAACTAAAAAATCTACCAAAAAAGCTAAACCTTCGTCGTCACATCGCAAGGATGGCTAAATATTGGCACTTTGTATGATGTTGTAGTCTTTGATCATGCGGTGTTGTAATATTTGAACTACTATTTCGTTTGCATCATGGTACTGTAATATTGTTCTATAAGAACTGGATTCTATTGTGATTGTGTTTTAATAATGGAACTAATATTCCTCAATTTCCTATTTTTGTAATCTCCTACTCGATTATTATAATTTCTTTGTATTATAATTTCCTACTCGTCCTCCTTTGTACTTTCCTACTATAATTAAGTTTTATGTGCTTCTCCAATTTTGTGAATAAAAACTCATTCAGAACTACATCACATAACAAAGTGTTCACTTAATACAACACAACCAAACACAATTGTTCATTGAAAAATAGTCCACTACAACACATGCAATTGACACTTGAGGACCATTCATCATCCTCCCACAATCCTCTTACCTTTTCTGTCGGCCTGTGCCTTTCTTGCCGCTTCATCCCTCGACCTATCCCTGGACCTCTCCGTCAATGCCTTCCACTCCTCTTCCTTTTTCCTCCTCTTCTCACTCTTCTCGTCTGCAGTCAACGGACGTATCCCCCGTTCTAAGAACTTCTCCCTGTTACAACGCCAATATGCCACAACCTTCTCGTAGTTGGCGTAACCAACTACAAATTCCAGCTGCACTCCAGTTTCACGAACCATCTCATCACAAATTGGACCACTTAGATCCTCCTCTTCCGATAAGGGCACACCATATTTTGCTCTTATCTTGTTTCTAATAGTTTCAGTTTGAAACCTCCTCCTAGGTTCAGAAGTGCGTCCCAACTCTAACATTAACTCACGACGACCAAGAAATTGCTCCCAATCACAAGTCCTTCCCTCCTGAAAAAAGAAGGCCGTATCATACATAATGAAATCACAATGAAGACAACAACAATCGTGCTAACAAAAGCAAAAAAGGATGCCACAGCATGCTCACCCAATAGTCTCCATATGCATTGCCACAAAACATTCCAAAACCTAGCTCAGATGGCACAACACCTTCCGTGGCTACTATGCCGCACTTTGCACCGTGAAGGTGGATAGCTCAGGCAAGGCCATGGCTTCGTCCCGGACTCGAACTCTTTCACTTCAGCTTCGGTTGGCCACTCGGATCTTGGTCCATGTATGTATTCATTGAAGTCACACCTAGGCCACCCACTCTGAATTGCACAACAACCATTACTAACAATGAGCCATGCACATTTATAAAACTCAAATGATAAGAACGATATGGAATATACTTACAAGAGTTTTTAGGGAGCAACGAAAGAATGGTGTAAACTTATTTGGGGCCTCAATGTTTGGCCGTTGAAGATACGCACGCACTCCACAATTACACAATGGAGGGTTGTTAACTCGCTCAATGGCGGCCAACTGCTTCTCCTCATAGGTCATCGGTGGAGGATTCGGTGGAGGAGGAACCCATCATTGAAACTCATCATATGGCTTCAAGACATGACTCGCATACGGGAAGAGACGTATCCTAGGATCAAACTTGTCCAGCCCGTCTTTCCACTGCAAGAAATAACAAGGAGCTGCCGGGGGTGGTGCTTTCCTAATCCAACAACAGTAGAAGGCTCTACCAGCAATAGTAGCACACCTAGACTGTTTCACATAAGCTGTCACACCACATAAACAATTGGGCACAGGGAGAGCTCGAGGCACAGGAGCGTCTTCATCCCACTCTTCGGGAAACCTTCCTTTACCCCTAAAAATGGCACAATAATGTGGGTTTTGGTGGCTCATGTCTACTAATCATGCAACAAATAATATTGAAATGAAGAATTTCAAATATGGTACAACAACATATGTAACATAAACAATATTAAAAATCAAACCTACACTAAAGCATCTAGTAATGCAACGTATTTTCAGCGTAACAATCGACGGCAAAATTACTACTGCGACTACCTAAAGCATCACTTTAAACTCATCCAACATCTAACACATCACATTTTCAAATTATTGGCAAACCCTAGCTCACCTATACATGCAAAATCCTACCAAATGAAGCGGTAAAACTGAGATTAAATAAGGGTAATACCTTCCCAAGGATACGGGGATCGATTTCCCACACTATCCCCACCCCAAATCGACGGGTTTGGGGGTGTGGCGGCCGGCGGCGGCGGGTAGACCGGCGGATGAGGTCGGGCTCGGCCAGGAGGAAGAAAGGGAGAAGGGAGAAGAAAGGGAGGTTGCCGCGCAGCTGAAGTGGCAGCGCTGCCGCGCCAGGCGGGGTGGCGCGGCAGCTCTGCCGCGCCGCTGCATGTGGCGCGGAAGCCCCGCGCCCACGTCACCGCGGTGCCCCCATACGGGCCAGCGTGGCACAGCTGCCGCGTCGCTGCATGTGGCGCGGCAAAGGCCAGCTGCCGTGCCACGCCGACCGGCGTGGCCAAAGGGGTCACCTGGTGCAAAAAATGTTCTCCAGGGATTAATTTTAAAAATAATTTTAAAAAAAGGTTAAAATTTTAAAAAAAATCTGTACTTTCACAGATATGTTCATGCAGTTGCAGTTCCAATCCATACAACAGGCCTGGTGAGCAACGAAACTTTGATGTAATCCTATTTATAACTTTTTTAAAAAAATAGTTTATTTACATAGTTCCAGGCTGCTGGCGTGAATGCTAAGGCTATCCCCGCTCGTCGTCCTTTATTTTAAAATATGTTGCCTAATCAACAAGATTCTCTCTTATATACAATTTTTTTCACTCATCACCATTTATTTCCCATTTTATCCCAAGATTTTTTTATATATTTTTTTCTACGATTTTCCGAAAATAAATAGTTGTTTGGAAGTTTTGCAAAACTAGCCTCGAACCGCCGTTTGAAAGGGCGGCGGGACCTGTAACCGCCGTTTCAAACGGCGTTGGTGACGTGACCCTAGAGGCGTGGCCACCAGCCGCCACGTGCAAAGGTGGTTGGCGCAGCCGCCAGATGATAGGGCGGTTGACCGTCCAACCGCCTTTTCACAGGGCGGCAAGACGAACCGCCGATTCCGACGGCGGCTGCGAAGACCTATCGCCGTTCCATATGGCGGTTGGTCCCCCAACACCCTATAAAATGCAGCAGCACCCCGGTGGAGATCCGCAGGAGGCCTAAGACGCAGTCCCAGCTTCCCGGTAGAGAAGGAGGTGACTACAGCGAAGGTCTTCCGTACCACTGGTAATATTTCTAGAACTTCTGAAAAAATACTAGAAATAGTACAATTAGCGTAGAAATTTAGAAAATAGTTTAGAAATACTAGAATTAGCGTAGAAATTCAGAAAATAGTTTGGAAATTCGGAAAATAGTATAGAAATTTAGAAAATAGTTTAGAAATACTAGAATTAGCGTAGAAATGCACCTAATTTGTCAAACGCGGATGATGCTGCCCAACCTTCGGCTAGTGAAGTGCACCTTCGGGACGTGGACGTGGACGTCGTAGCCGTCGCAATGAAGAAATGCATTGAGTTTAGTTGTCTTATTTGTCTGAGTTGTTTGTAATAATGTCTTATTTGCCGTAGTCGGGCTTGTTCTAATAATTGAACAAGTATTTCCTTAGATTATGTTGTGTAAGAACTTATGCATGTTATCGTATTTATTTGTCATGTTGAATTTATGTAACAGTAACTAGAGATGGCTTCTGCTGCTGCCGGAGGTGGTGAGGATGGCAATGGTGGTGGTGATCGTGATTCCTCACACCACAAGGTGAAAAACACAAATGCAGCACCTAATCCGAAGAAAATGAGCACGTTCGAAAGAGGCATGCTTCGATATATGGAAGGAAAAACTGCAGATGCCATTGCAAGAGGAGAGGAACCTCCATGGGATGGTCTTTATGCTCCAAAAGAAATGCATCATTATTTGCAACGGAAAACTGCCGATGCCATTGCAAGAGGAGAGGAACCTCCTTATGGTGGTCTTTATGCCACACCACCAGACCCGTCTGTTGCTAATCCACCAACTACAAAACCTACCAAGGAAGCTAAACCTTCGTCGTCACGTCACAGGAATGGTTGAAGTTTGTCATGTTGTGCGATGTTGTAGTGTTTGATCCTGCGGTGGTGTAATATCTGAAATACTATTTCGTTTGAATCATGGTAGTGTAATGTTGTTCGGTAAGAACTAGATCCTATTTTAATTGTGTTGTAAAAATTGAACCAGTATTCCTTACTTTCCTTTTTTCCACTTTTTTACTAGATTATTATAATTTTGTTGCAATATTTGGATTTCCTCATGTGCTAACATCCAAATAATACCTTGTTTTGCAGGTTCGGAATGGCTGCCTCAGGTCCTGAGTTGGACTTGGAGTTGCTCACTACGAGTAAAGAGGTGGTTGCGGTGCCTAACGGGATCCACACTCCTATGTGCTACTGCGGTGACAATTGCAAGGTTGTCAAGTGCAAGGCTCTCGGGCACGCTTACGGGATGCGGTTCTTCATGTGCGCCAACTATGCGCACGACCCGATCAAGCCATTGAACCGCAATGATAGACCCAAAGTAAGAACTTAGTGCAATTCTCGATTATTCATTTGTCAATTTTTTATAATATTTACTAACATGTTTTTGCAAAAAGAGTCCACCTCCTCTTTATGATTTCATGTAGTGGCAGGACACCGAGCAGTATGACGACGACAAGAGTTACGTCGAGTCAACGGCCCGTGCTGCATGAGAGAGGTGGTTTCGCATGATTGAGGCGGAAAAACAAGAGGAAAACGCAAACAACAACAGGGGGAAATTCGCTTCGCCAGCAGATGAGAGAGCGTGAAGAGGCCCAGGCCCACGAAGCAGATAGAGAGAGGAAGAGGGAGAGGGCTCGACGGGCCATGGAAGCTGGACCCAATGCCATTAGGAAGGGGAAATACCCTCGTTGTACTCAGTAGACCTAGAGTAGTAGCAGCGGAGTCGGATTGTATCAATTGTAAACCACTAATTAATTTCGTCATCAGTTAGAGTCGGTTAGGGGTGTGCTTCCTATCAGTGACTGGAATATATAGAGTACCGTGTGCTTCCTCTGAGTCACAGAAAATTTCCTCTCCCACGGATCAAAGGGGCCACAATGCTACAGACCCCTACTGCTAAGGTGTGTTTCCTCTGAGTCACTGCTTCGATTCCCTTCCCACGGATCGAAGGACTGTGACGCCCCAGGTTTTTAATTAGCTTCATTAGTGCTAATGACCTAATCAACCAAGTCAAACCCGTTGACTTCGGTCAAACCTTGGTCAACCTGTGTCATCACCTCGAAAACCTCGCCAACAATCACTAATGATCTTCTTCATCAAGTCAACACACCATTTAGGTCAAACCTTGGTCAAAGGCATGATCAAAACCCTAGTCAAACCCTTGGACCCTAAGACCTTGCCAAGAACTTTTGCCGCGTTCTCCAAATTTCAATTAAACACTTCAAAATCGGCCAATATAAAAGTTGTTCGTCTTTTCGAGGGACACACTTCTCATAATTAGCGGCATTTGAGATTTTGAGTGGAAATTGGTGAAAATCTCAGTCAAACCCAGTATTTACTATTCACTAGCGCCAAGAAAAAACTGATCTTTGCCAGCAGTTTATGCAAAATCCGTTGCTCAAAACCCATATGAGCCTTCTAGAAGTTGTACAGGGTAACTTGTTCTACAACTTTGCTTATTGGCTCTTAGTGCACTTTAGTTCAAGTTTTTGGAGTTAAAGCCAGTCAAACAGGGTTAGTCAGAACGTTCGGGGCGACGTCGCGCCGGCCTGATCGCGTCGGGCGCGCCCGCGCGCGCGCGCTACCGCATGGCGTCCTGCCGCCCTCGGCGTCCGGACCCCTCCCACGCCGGCCTGCGCCACCAAGCCGCGACTCCCGAGGTCGCACGCACCACGAGCAACTTTGGCGCCCGCGCCGCCGCGTGTCGTCCACGCCAGCGCCGCGCCAAGCCCCGCCCGTGCCGTCCGCGGCCAGTCCCCTCGCGCGCGTTCCGCAGCGGCCAGGCCCCCTTCGCCCTCCCTTTTGCTTCGAAGCGAGCGTGCGTTGCCTATAAAAGGTCGTCGGTCGGTCCCCTCGCGCGCGCACGCGCTCCACCGTGTCTCCTGCGCAAGACAGACCGCCACCGGGCGCCATTGTCGCCGCCGCCGGCAAGTTGCCCCTCCGGTCACTTCCGCCGCCAACGCGCACCTCTAGCACCTTCCCTAGAGCCTCCTCGAGACACCACCGCCACACATTGCTCAGCCCCGCCTCGCCCCTCGCCGGAGTTCGAGCCGCAGTGGCCGCTGCCGTCCTGCTCCGCCGTGCAAGCTCGCCACCGGCCTCCCTGCCCCAACCAAGCACACAAATCGAGCCGCGATGAGCCCCACACCATCTCCCGCGCCTTTCCCCGCCTCAGCTCGCCGCCACCTCGCCGGAATCCGGCAAGGATCGCCAGCGGCCTGCCCCGAGGACCACATTGCAAGGCTGTGTTTATTTCTAGGGGTCGTTTTGTAAACCAAGGGCATGGTTGTGAATCCTGAGAAAGTTCCAGGGACCTCTTTGTAGTTTGATTCTTAAATAGTGATTGCATTTTTGCTGAATCTTGTAAAATTCATAGAAAATCGTAGAGAAATCATAAAAATGCAAAATAAATTTTGTTGGTTTCCTTGTGAAGAACCCTACAACTTTTGTAAAGCTTGACCATACCTTTGAGTGTTAGATTTTGCATGAAAAATAGAAACCAGTTAAACCTAGTTCTATTGTAGTTCAAAATATACAAGTGCTCTGTAGCTCAATTTTGGATATGTTGTCAGTTATGTCATGCCTAGCTTCTGTACCAAAAAGTGCACAAAGTTACTATGTAGATCTTTTATTATGAATTATTTTGTATTTATGCTGAATCTATTCAAATGATTTTTGTAGCTAAAAATAAATAGATTTTTGTGCTCAACTTATGCATGTAATCTTTGTATGCTTAAATTCACCTCTGGTGAATTAATCACAATTTTATATCTGACATAAATATTTAATCTTGTTTTATGCCTAATTTTCAATGTAAATGCATAGCTCAAGATCTAGAGTAGCTCTTGATGTGTTTGTTGATTTCCTAGCTCAGTTTTGGATCATAGAATCAGTGAGAGAAAGTTGGAATCCATTTGTTGTTTATTTATTTTATATGCTTTTCTCATGTTTGGATAGCTAGAATTTGTTATTTTCGGTATATTTAATTCCTAGCTCTTTTATTTGTGCTCTTGTGATCAGTGACCTTGATTAGGACTAAAGAACTTTAAAATATGTCACCCACTGAATTTTAAGGAATTATTGTATGAATAAAAGCAATGGGAACAAATTAAAGTTTAATATGGATTTAAATTGGAAAATCACCAACACACACCTGATGACCATATGTATGTGATGTAAATCATGCTAAAGGCTAAGTCTCCCCACCCTTACTGTTTGTGAAATTAAATTAATTTATTTACATAAATATGTACACAGTCACTATCAAAAAGAATAATTAATAAAGAACCACATATTGTTCCTTATTGGAAGAGTATGCGGAATGTATTCTTATCTAGGTGAATGTGGTCAACCATGCACCCCATGGTTGTCATATGTTGTTTGTAATTAATCAAATCCAAACCGTCAATTAAATCTTGCATTTGCATCCTCGTGTAGATCTTCCCGACGGTAGCTATACGCTCGTGCCGGAAGGAGGAGACGAAGGTGCTGACGGTGAGCTGCAGTACGTGGACGTAGCTCAAGGCCTGGACCAAAGTCCAGAAGGGCCCAAGGCCAACCTTGCCAGCGGAGGCAAGCCCCGGATCATTAACCCTTCTTTTAAAATTTTGCAGTTATCTTTGCTATGTTTGTGCATTTACGTTTCAGGAGTTGAATTGAAACCCTAGATGCATGACCTAGGTACCTATGCTCTTTTACTAGTATGCTAGGTCGATAGCTGCTATGTTATAGGACCGGTACAAGTCGAGTGATGTTCGTCACTCGCGAGAATAGGTTCTTATGTTGGAATCATGAGATCTTTTTAAATGGATTGCTCATGTGGTAAGAGCATGGGATTTGGGCTCCGGTCCAGTGGCTTTCGTGGGCTAAGCTTTTGAACGTACTAAGCACTTGTCGGGAATGGGACCGGTAAGCCTAGTACCTTAATGAGACGGTGCGGGAACTTACCCTTACTAATCTTGAGTATTCACCTGACCGGCTCGCCACCGGGAGGGGGGTACATGTGTGAAGCTGGGTGTCTTGCGGGGCACGCCAGATAGCCGTGTACCCAGGACTGTAAGCTTCGATCCCAAGCCGAGGACTTTTGGGAACTGCCTGATGGTTGTCCAGTGTGAGGGCACCCTACCGTGTGTTTAGGTTTACCTTGCAAGGTTATAAATCAATCGATTGCCGGCCTCTCACCGTTATCTGAGACTGCTTAATCAACTGGACATGATATCCCTTAATGATGGAACTTGGTGAATATTTCTGCTTGAATTACATGTATTGTACAATTCTTGATTGAATTAGTTGGCACACTTAGAAATGGTAATTAACTAGAATTTGTGCTAAAATATTGAAAGTAAGGACATACTTTTTGTCGCTTTTCAGCAAAAGAACTCCACCGACCAAAAAGCCTCTCATGTCTAGAGTTTGGTGATGTAGTTATCACCCGACGGTTAAGTCTTGCTGAGTATTAGTATACTCAGCCTTGCTTTAAAAATGTTGTTGCAGGTGTTGTTTGACCTGGTGAGATTCCACCCGACTGGGAGCTGGAATGGCTGGATGACGACGAGTGATGGCATCACGACGACCTCCTGTGATGTTGATCGTGTCGCTAGTTTAGTTTATTCTGCTATTTTCGAACTCTGAACTTTTACTTATCATGTCGTGAACATTGGTTTGTAATAATTAAACCCTTAGGGGCAATTTGGATTTAATTCGTGTTTATACTCTAGACTCGCCTTCGTGTGAGTTTTAATGCATATGTTCGATCCTCTGTGTGTATCCAAGTGATTTATCGGGTGTTAACCCAGCAACTAACGACGGGATGATACTTTACTGTCGCGTAATGGCCAAAGTGGATTGGTTTAGGCGATAGTACGGTATTTTCCTGGGCGGGTTGTCACAGCTGGTACCAGAGCGATTATATGCACCAGAGTTTAATTAACAACCTTAATCACTGGTTTTTGGAATAAAATTTGCCAAGATTGTTTGGATTTGCAAAATACGTTGGTCCGTTAAGGATGGATTTAGACCGAGAGGCCCTAGAGGGAATTTTTGGGTTCTTTCAGGTGGCTTAAAAATCTATGGTTTATTTTGCTAACTTACAGCACATTTATTCTTGTCAGAACTTACTTTCTGTACAACCATACTAGTTCGCCATGCTTTGCCATACGTGGTGGTGCCACAGGAAAGTCCTGTGAGGGATGGATGGGACCTATTCTAATGGGAACCCACGTCGCGTCTGCGTCTCATCACGTTTTGCCATATGTGGTGGTACCACATGAGAGTCATGCGAGGGATGGATGGGACCTAATCCAAAGGGAACCCACCGTCGTGTCTGTGTCTCGCCACTTTTTGCCATACGTGGACGTTCCGCATTGTGGATATGCGAGGAAATGATGCACTCCATTCAAACGGAGAGTGTCTGAGGTTGGACGCTGTCCATGTAGCGGCTTGATGCATGGATGCTGTTTCTATAGCGAACGGTAATGTATGTGGACGCTTTCGTGAGTGCTGGCACGAAAGGTTCGATGTGTTCTGTGATCTTCTGCAAGTACACTAACCACGTTTCGTAAGTCGCTAGTGAGCATCGACTAGTTCTCGACTAGTTATTATAGGGAGAAACGTGTATATGCCTTGCCACCGGCACTAACTTCGATTTTCGGCTTGATTGCCTTGTGAGGACGAATAGGACGTCTTGCATCATGTTAAAAATCGTGAAAACTTAAAACTGAACCCACACATGTTTTATGTGCTCTCTAAGGAAATTTTGCTAGTGTGCATTTCTTGCATAGCCTCTCATGTATAGATGTGTTGCTGTCCACCAATTTGATAGGGCTGTTTGCTTGAATTGTGCACCTTGTTCAAGAATCAATTTGCCTAGGTGATCTCTACCAAAGTCGCTCCATATCTAATCTAGTTCCTGCTCGCAAAAATTCACGGTCATAGCTTTTGAATATCTCAAGTTATGCTCAGATTAGTGAACCTCTGTCCTGCTGTTTTTCCAGGAACCAATCAGAAACCTTGATTAGTTGAGCACCTTCCTAACCTTGCTAGATCAACCTTGGTATACCGAAGACGTGCCTCATAACCTCGCTGAGATGCTACAAAAATTTGGGAATTTTTGGGGCTCTGGTTTTTAAGTTATGAATTTTTGTTCACAACTGCCAGAAACTTTATGTCATTATGTATGTATACTCGTTTCGAGTTCTAACATACAATTGTACCTTTGTACACATGACTACCCCAATTTGGCCCAGCGTGAGAAAAGAACTTTTTCTGTTCTACCATGTCAGTTGGGTAATGTCTTGATCTTAGAGTTCAATCTTCAGTAGTAATCTTCTCCTGTCAACATGTCATCTCCATCGACATGTATTCCTTCCAAACCCCCTTGTATTTTTACATGTGGAAGCACTAAGCTATTCTTTGTATCGATATCCTTGTCTTGATCAATTCGATCTCTCCATCTTGAACCTATTCTTCTTGATCTTGCTCACAACTTTTTGAAAAAAAAGTCAATTTTTGGGTATGCATTTGCATAGCATGTGCATTTAGGAACCTTGGGTGAACTAACGTGCATACGCATGGAAGATTTCGATATTCCTACTCTATCCTTCTTATGATTGGTGATGTCGTTGTCCCATAGCCAAAGGTGCCGCGACGGAACCTAGGGCATCATGTGCGCTGCAGCCATATGATTACCACTAGGAGCGCGCTAGGTATCTTGGTTGTGAGAATGCGACTCGCCACACATATACTCCTCCTCAACTCTAGGGTTGTCACCAGTCCATGGGTGTGACAGAACCGCCCAAATTAACTCCATATTATCGCATAAAACCACTCCTTTTGGTCATTACGCAATAACACCGAGTTAACTTGTCGTCTCTGCCGGGTCAAGCCCGGTAAATCACTTATAACAAAGGATCGACAACTGTACATCGAAACTCACACGAAGGCGAGTCCAGAGATAAACCACTCACAATTTATTACATTAATTCCCATGAAGGGTTATTTAATTACAAATCGAGTCTCTTGCATAAAACTAAATGATTCAGAGTTTAAAAATACAGCGGAAATAAAACTAAACGATAAAAGGTAGCATTATAGAAGGCCATCCATAATGCCATCACACATCATCTTCTTCCCATCCCAAACTTCACCTGAAAACAACAACAAAAGCAAGGCTGAGTATACTAATACTCAGCAAGACTTAACCGACGGGTGATGTAAAATCACCAACTCTCTAGACATGCAAAGCTTTTGGCTAGTGGTTCATTTTGCTGAAAAGCAACAAAGAGTATGTCCTTACTTTCAAGTTTTAGCTCACAATTCTAGTGGTTTAATCATTACTAGATTGGCAACTACTGCAAGCAAAGTTGTGCAACACAATTAAGCAATATCCAAATTAATTCTCAATTTCATCATAAAGGGAAATGAGCTGTATGGTTAAGCAGTCCCGGATAACGGTGAGAGGCCGACGATCGATCGATTATTAACCTTGCAAGGTGGACCTAAACACACGGGAGATGCACACCCCAAAAAGACAAAGAAACCAAGGGGGTGGGGCATGCACCAACCAGGCAGTTCCCAACATTCCTCGGTTCGGGAGCAGAGCTCACAGTCTTGATACAAGGCGGGAAGGTCACGGACTCCGCCGCCCAACCAAGCACATGTACCGCGTGGCCTAGAACACGGGGGCCCTCCCTAAGATTAGTAGTCCAAGTTCCCTTGCCGATTCCCGAAGGTACTAAGCTTACTGGTCCCATTCCCGACAAATATTTAGTACGTTCAAAAGCTTAACCAGTGACACCCACTGACCGGAGCCGATCCCAAGCTCTTACCACATGAGCATATCCGATTAAATCTTATGATTCCAACATAAGAACCTATAGCTCGCGAGTGAAGGATTTCACTCGACTTTTACCGGGTCCTTAGAGCATGGCAACTATCCTCCTATCATACTAGTAGAAGAGCATGGGAACCTAGGATCATGCAACTAGGGTTTCATTTCAACTCCTGAACGTAAATGCACAAGCATCCATAGATATAATTGCAGAAGTTAGAAATTGGGAAAATGCTTCGGTGCTTGCCTTCACTAGCACAGTCAGTGGTGAAATCCTCCGAACTTTGGTCCGGGCCTTGTTGCACTTCCACTGCGTTCACTCCTGCGTTAGCGAGGTCCTCGTCAGCTTCCGGCACTAGTTCGTAGTTTCCGTCCGGTAGCTCTACACGATATGCATATGAATGAGATTGGTGTGTTCAAAATAAAATAATTTCAGTTCTGATTTTAATGACAACCATGAGGTGTTTTGATGGACCACAACCATTATGAGAGTTAATATATTCAGCATACTCTTCCGGAAATTATTGATGTGTTGAAGTTTATTAAATTCCTTTCCTCGATAGTGACTGTGTACATATTTATTATCATTAAACTAAACTTACTTCACCAAGGACATGTTGCTGCCTCGGAATTCAATTTGGTGAACTTCAATCATTTAAACTTGCATGGCATGAAGGTGATGGTGAGTTTTCCATTTATTCCATTTATTGAGTGTGATTTGCTTCCAAAAGTTTATTTCAATAGTTATAATATAAACTGAACAAAACACATCTCAGCCATGAACTTGATACATGGAGCAAGCCACTGCCCAAAAACCAACTTATATCCTCGACTAGTGCTAGCATGAAAAATCACACAAAACTATGTCTAGCATATGAAAAATAAATCACTCATAAATAAATACACATCCTTTTGAACTTAAACTTCACACAGGGCTAAAAGGTAGCATAACTACCAGAGATATGCACTTACTCAGCAAAGAATCTTAAAGAAACTATATACATGAAATTAGCCTTAATTACGCACGATAAACCATGGCAAAATATATGACTAAGCTAAACATGTCCAAAATAGATATACTATTTATCATGGGTGCATAAACATTACACAGGGCTGTATCAAAAATATGGGCATCATTTGATCAACAGATTAATTTACAAAAAAACAAAAACAGGAGCATTGCAAAAACCAAAATTAATTCATAACTAAAGATATACAAAACAACTAGGTGCCATTTTTGCACACAAGATCAGACATGGCAAGACTAGCAACATATCCAAAATTCACTTGCAGATCATTTATATAATTTGAATTATTTCAAATCTAAGCAATTTGATGATTTCAAAACAATTTAAAATTTACACCGAAGTTTGAAAACTTCCTTTGTAGAAAAGTTGCTCCACGTCACAAGGATCACAACAAAATTGAGTTTGCGTTTTTATGATTTTTGTGTGATTTTTGGTGCAATTTACAAGATTCAGGACTTAGATCTAAGTTTGGAAGATTGATTTCTTTACATACAGGTCCTCAGCTTTTACGTTCCGGCCCCTGCAAAAATCTACATCTAAGCAATGTGGTCCCTAGGGGCAAGGTGGCGCTGCCTGTAACATCCCTGATGTTTAAGTGTGCTAATGACATTACTTAGCTATGTTAATCAAGGTTAATTACCTCTTAAGCATGTTTGACATGATTTGTTACACTTTTGCACAAATGACCTTGGTCAAAGTTACAATTTCCCGGTCAAACCCCTTTTGATTCTAAAGAGCTGATCTGTTTTTCTTCCGTGTTCTCCAAATTTTGCTATAGAAGTTCAAAATCGGCCAATATAAAAGTTCTTCGTTATTTCCGGGGACACATTTTTCGTAATTGGCGGACATTCCAATTTTGAGTGCAAAGCCGCTTAAACTCCAGATGAACTTCCTGTGCACAGTAATTCCGGGCCGAATTTTTCCTGAAGTTCAACGCGATTTTGCCATCAATCCGTTGATCAAAATATATGTCGCCCTTTGGGAAAGTTGTAGGTCTATAGCTCCTCTACAACTTTTATTTTTGGAGATTTCCAACTTAGTTGATGTTTTGTGGAGTTTCGAATTTTTGAAAATTTACTCACGAAATGAAACCCACGCCGGCTGACACGTCGCAGCGCATCCCCGCGCTCTGGCGCGAGCGCGCCCGGCCACTCGGCCACGTGGCGTCCCCGCGCCGTTCCGGCGTACGGTCACCCCGGAGACATTGCTGTGGACCCGCTCGACGCTTGTGGACCCTCCGCCTCGCCCATCTGCCGTGCACCGCGCCCAGGACGTGTGCGCGGCCTGGCCGCGGGCCCAGCAGGGCCACACGCCGGCGCATGCCGCAGCCGCGGTCTCCTCTCGCGCATGCAGGGCGTCCACCTGGCTCGGCCGCGTGCTAAAGCCCTGCGACCTCGCCCAGGACAGCCTGCCTCGCCTCGTTCGCCGCCAAACCGTGCCAGTGCTTGAACGCGACCGAGCAGAGCTCGCCGCCGCGCCCACCATTGCCGCCGGGCTGTGCTCACCGGTGCGCCCCGCCTTCCACCGCCCCTCCTCGAGTGCAAGCACGCCCCTAGCCTCCACCCACACCCCGTGAGCCCTCCCGTGCACGCGCATTGGCCGGCCGACCCTCCTGCTCGCCGGAATCACGGACGTCACGGCCGTCCGCCGCCCTCCTCGCCGCCGGCCATCGCCGGAGCCGTTTCCGGTCGAACCAACCCCGCCAATCGGTCGAGGGTGAGCTCCTACTCCACCCTAGCCGCTCGCACGTCGGAGTCCGGCAGTCCCCCACCGCCGGCCGGCCTTGCTCCACCGCCAGGGACGTCCTTGCGACAATTTCAATCTTTCCAGGGTTAGTTACGTAAACCGAGGGCCTGTTTGTAATTTCTGAAAGTTCTTTCAAGGGTCCCCCTGTAAAAGCTGTTTTAAGGTTTGAGCTGAAAGTTTGAAAAATCTTTAAAAATCGTAGAAAAATCGGAAAAATGCAAATCCAATTTTTTTGGATTCCTGGTGAAGAAACCTACCTTTTCTAGAAAGCATGTATAGGGTTTTTCTGTGTAGATTTTGAATGAAAATTCAAACTCAGTTTGAGGTGTTTTTAGTGTAGTTTAAAATATACACATGCTATGAACTTGAATTTTGGATATGTTGCTCTTTATGGAATTTCTAGATCTGTGACCAAAGTTGGCATGATTTTGATGTGTAGATTTTTAGTTATGATTTATGTAAGCTTTATGCTAGATTAAGATTGATGCTTTTTATAGCCCCCTTTAGTAAACCTTTACTTAAGCAAATGTGTTCCCTAGGGCTTTGCCTTAATGAGAAGTACCTTTGGTAGAATGGATGTGATTTTAGGATGTGTTTTGATATGTGTTTTGGATTTAATCTTGTGTAGGAGTTTAAATTCAAATTTTGAAAAATAATTTGAATCTGAAAGCATGCTTTGGCCAGAGGCTTATTTTTGGTCTAAATGACTTGTAGGAGAAAGTTGAGATCAAAAAGTTTAGTAAATCTTTTTATATGAATTAATGGTGATTTACTAGGCTAAAATTTCGTATAAATTAAATTATAAATGTTCTTAATCTAAATTTTGGTGTGTGAGCTTAGAATGGGTATATGATGATGTGTGCAGAAGCTTAGATTTATTTGAGGTGGTTTTGATTGAAGATGGATTTATGGTTGAAAGGCTTGTTGTATGTAATTAAATAAAGAAATGGAAATTAAGGAGTTAAATTGAGAAAACATGTTATGGTTCTGTTTTTGAATTTTCAATCACACTCCCTTGCTGTTTTGGTGAAGTTAAATACTTTAATTTGCTTAGATGTGTACACAATCACCACCAAAGTTCACCTTAATCTAATGCATATGCATGTGTACGTGTAGATTTGCCGGACGGTACTTACACGTTGACCCAGGAAGGAGACGGGGCTGTAGAGGGTGAAGTGAACGAGTTGGGTGTTCATCAAGACCTGGACCAAAGTCCGGAAGAGCCCAAGGCTGTTGCTAACTTAGAAGAAGGCAAGCACCGGAGTTACATATAACCTTTTGATTAAAACTCATGCTCTTTTACTTTTCAGCAATTAATGTTACTTTGTGCATTTAAGTTTCAGGAGTTGCTTTGAAACCTAGATGCATGATCCTTAGGACTCCTATGCTCTTTTACTAGTATGTTAGGAACGCTAGTGCCATGCTCTAAGGATACGGTAGAAGTCGAGTAATGACTCATTGCTCGCGAGATATAGGATGCTTATGTTGGAATCATAAGTTGGTTAAATTGACTCGCTCATGTGGTAAGAGCAATGGGTTCGGTCTCGACCGAGTAGCATGGTGCTGGTCTAAGCTATTGAACGTACCAAGTGCTTGTCGGGAATGGGACCGGTAAGCCTAGTACCTAATGAACCAGTGCGGGAATTTTATCGCTACTAATCTTGAGATTCGTCTCCCGGTTTGATTCCAGTAGTGCAAGTGTGAGTATGGGCGTGCCGTGTGAGGGCGTTCCAGTAACCTTGTACTTAGGACTGTGTCATCTTTTCCTAATCTGGGGAGTGACGGGAACCGCCTGGTCGGGGTAGACCCCGCATTTGTTTTTCTTTAGATTCTTTGGGGTCTACCTTCCTCCGTGTATCTTGGGTTTACCTTGCAAGGATATAAATCGATCGATCGTCGGTCACTCGCCGTTATCTGAGTCGGGTTGACCACTGGCTACCCCATGTTTAATTATGGAACATTTCGGATTAATATTGTTGGATGATTAATCTTGTTTGTACAACCATGCTTGCTTAGCTAGGTGCTTACCTAGAATGGTTAACATACTAGAACTTGAGCTAAAATTTGAAAGTAAGGATCAACTCTTAGTTGCTTTTGGCAAAACAAACCCACCAGCCAAAAAATCTTGCATGTCTAGCTGTGTCTTTTATTTTGTCGGGTAAGTCTTGCTGAGTATTAGTATACTCAGCCTTGCTTTTGTTGTTGTTTTCAGGTAATCCCATCTGGCCTGGTTCTATTCCAGATGGTTGGGAACTTGAATGGGAGAACGATGATGAGGAGTGATATGCATGGATGGCCTCCTGTGTGTATCATGCGTTTAGTTTAATTTCCGCTGTTAAATTCTGAACCACCTTTACTTTTATGTACTCAAAACTTGGTTTGTAATTTTAAGTACTCGTGAACTTTTATGTAATGTAATGTTGTACTCTGGTCCCGCCTTCGTGTGGGCTTAGCGCATAATTCGATCCTGTGTAAGTGATTTACCGGGCATGCCCCGGCAGAGGCGATAGAATAGTTCTTTATTATCGCTTAATGGCCACGTGGACAGGCTTAGGCGATAATACGGAATTATTTTGGGCGGTTCTGTCACACTGCCGGCGGCGGGGCGGCCGGATTCCGGCTAGCCGGCGGCGAGCTAGGGTGGGGAGATGTGTGGGAGGTGATGTGAAGTTCACCTAGGGGAGGTTGGTGACCGGAGCAAGGTCGGGGATGGCGCCGACGAGGGGGTTCGGCGGCCGCGGGAGGCTCGGCTCCGGCGAGCTGGGCGACGACGCCCGGCAATGCGTGGCCTAGAGAGCTTCAGTACGGCCGCGAGGTGATGTACGTGAGCTCCGGTGTACACGAGATGGCTCTGGAGAGGGAGCTCGACGGCGGCGCTCCAATGGCGGACGGCGGCAGCCTGGCGGCGTCGGTCGTTGTGCGTGGCACCTCGCCAGGACTGGGGCTCATTTACAGGCGGGGTGAGGAGCGTTCCTTGGAGGATAAGGCCTCGGCTTGGGGCGCACGACGAAGGACGGCGCGTCATGGCGGCCCTGCAGGCATCACGACGGCGGCGGCGACGCGTGTCAGCGGAGCGGGCGGAGAGGATAAGGGCGAGGCGCGGATAAGGCAAGGCGGCTCCCGTCGCCCACGTGGCGAGGATGGGACTGCGTCGGTGGGACCCAGCGGGAGACGGCGCTGACGGCAGGCGCGAACACCGGGGTGCGGCGCAGGTGACGGCTCGGCGCACGGGCTGGAGCGCGAGAGCGCGCTCTGGCGGCGTGCTCGCCCGGCCTTTCAGTCAAGGCCTGTTCGACGGGTCCAAACACGAAAATTTTGAACTGAAGCTTGAAATCTCCAAATACGAAAGTTGTAGACCACATACCCTTCTACAACTTTCCCAAAGGGTGACCTATGCTTTTCTCCACCGTTTACCCAGAAAATAGCTACAAACTTTGGGTTTTTCATGGCGCGGTCATGAAGACATCCGGGCGTTGACCGAGATTTTAGAAATTTTCCACTTGGAATTTCAAATGCCACCAATTGGATGAAATGTGTTCTCGGGGATAACGAACAACTTTTATATTGGTCGATTTTGAAGTTTTTATGAAAAATTTTGAGAACGCGCTAGACTACTGCAGTGACGTCTAGGGTTCAAGGTGTTTGACTTTTGCTTTTAGGGATTTGACCCAAGGGTGGGTATTTGACCAAGTACCCATGTTAGTGAACATGCTTAGCTCCACTAATTAAGATGGTTACTATACCTCGGAAATTCGGGGTGTTACAATGGGTAATCGAGTCATTCTAACGTGCATCATGAGCACCATACCGCATGAACATGTGCATCATGCCTTCTTAAACATGTGCATCCCACCCAACTTCTAACACCATTGCACCGGAAATGTAACGAAACGATATCACCCAAATTCACAAGTTAAATGACATGTGAGCAAGATTGTTCTGAAATTCCCATACTGACTTGTCTTCCATACATTTCCTACCTATTATTCGTAAGCCATTCCTTGCGAATGCCCTCTACGAATTCACCTTCCTAGACTGTTCTTATGAACCACCTCGACCGAGTATGGAGAACTTTTGACCAATAAATCACCTCTGTGTTGCTCCCAAAAGAAATTACGGGAATCTTAATTGTTTACTAGCCTTCCTTTTCTTCATAGAAATCTGTTTTGGTAATCACCTTTCAACTTGGTCTCCTTCCGTCCAATCTCAACGTTCTCTTAGCATCAAATCAAATCAACCAGCTAAGTTGAAGAAGTAGAAGTAGAGTTTTCTTGAGCAATCAAGGTTCTCTAAAAGTCAAGGTATGAGAGTCCTCCATCGCTTATCAATCCATGATCATACCCTCCAAATCCTAGGAATCCAGAAAGGAGCAAACAAAGGATCGATAAAAGCTCTTGCTAAATTCTCCTCGTTACGCTCTCGAGCCTAGAGGGCGGATACCCTGAGCGCTTCTCGTTATTCCCACCATCACGGTCAGTCCTCAGACCGTTGGACTGTCTCCTTTTCAGTGCCACGACTGTATGACGCCGTGGCGTCACTCTACTCGCTGTCCAAATCAGCTAGACAAAACCTCGGTGATGGAATTTTTCCAGCATGTTAACCCTGGAGTTTGCCTTGGAGTTGCATACCCACTTTAGAGCTGTGAAATCCCACACCAACTGACCAAAAATGAGAATTTTTCGGTGCATGAGCAGAGATTTATGAATTTTTATGCCTATGGCCGTTGTGCTGTCCGGATTCGCAAAACTTGCCATTAATGAGTTTTCGTCGTGCATATTTCACTTGTTAATTTTTATGAGCAAGCTCACGAATATGTGCTTAATGAAAACTCAATTTTTCAGATGGTCGGACCGACACGCAGCACTCCCAATGGTTTTGGTGCATCGGGTAGCGGTGACCTACCACCGCCACCGCCCATGACACTGGCAGAGGCATTCATGGCAACTCAAACCGAAGTGTTGCGCCAGATCCTGCAGACGCAGCGGCAGATGGCCCAACAGATGCAACAGATGCAACAGGAACCTCCCCATGGTGTCAATCCAGATGGACCAAAATTGGTCACTAAAGCCATGAACTCCACCCGAAAAGATCCAGAGAAACCTCGATCCTTTGAGCCTTGCTCACCAGGAGTACCTACCCAGACTGATATAGATACCATTGTCGGTGCAATCCATATGTTGGCGGAACAAAATGCAGTGCTAAGTCAGATAGTGCACAATATCATCCAAGGTCGTTATCAGGGACTATCTCAAACTAGTTTGGCAGACGGTCTCTCTCAGTCATTATCTACATCTATGGTTGAGCAGGCCCGCTTATTCAATTTGTTGGTGGATCATATAGATCAGGGTCAACTCAATACCCCCGACTCTATACTACCACCCTCGAAACTACCAGTGGACCTTAGAAAGGAAGAGAGAAAAAGTCAGAGCAACAAGCGAGTATTCTCCGAGATGGATTTAAGTGAGTGGGGAATTACCTATAAGGAAATTCGTCCACGTGAGGGCAAACAAAGTTACGACATCGGCAAGATCGACCAGCTCCTCGAGAATGAAACTCGCTCTCAAGCTGAGATATTAGAAGAACGAATGGGAAAGAAGTTCCGCTTCGTCAAGAAGGATACTCGTGGGGCTTCACAACCCTCTTCATCTGGATACTGGAGAGTGACCCCGTCCCAGAATAAGCCTTCGGAAAATTTCCAGTACCGGAAGGATTAGCAACAAGTTTCAGAGCCTAAGAAACTCCCGCCCCGCCTTTGCTACAATTGTAGACAACCCGGGCATTATGTAAATACGTGCCCGAACCCTAAGAAGAACAAGTCCCAGCAGCAGAATCAGAACCCCGGGGCAGATAAAGGCAGTCTCGGCAAGAAGCCGACAATTCGAGTGAATAAAGGCCAGCTCAATTTCATGGGTAAAATCTCTATCCGAGAACCCCTCCCTACATTCGTCTTTTAATTTCGAATCTCGGGACGAGATTCTTTTTAAGGGGGGTAGGCTGTGACGCCCCAGGTTTTTAATTAGCTTCATTAGTGCTAATGACCTAATCAACCGAGTCACACACGTTGACTTCGGTCAAACCTTGGTCAACCTGGGTCATCACCTCGAAAACCTCGCCAACAATCACTAATGATCTTCTTCATCAAGTCAACACACCCTTTAGGTCAAACCTTGGTCAAAGGCATGGTCAAAACCCTAGTCAAACCCTTGGACCCTAAGACCTTGCCAAGAACTTTTGCCGCGTTCTCCAAATTTCATTTAAACACTTCAAAATCGGCCAATATAAAAGTTGTTCGTCTTTTCGAGGGACACACTTTTCATAATTGGCGGCATTTGAGATTTTGAGTGGAAATTGGTGAAAATCTCAGTCAAACCCAGTATTTACTATTCACTAGCGCCAAGAAAAACCTGATCTTTGCCAGCAGTTTATGCAAAATCCGTTGCTCAAAACCCATATGAGCCTTTCTAGAAGTTGTAGAGGGTAACTTGTTCTACAACTTTGCTTATTGGCTCTTAGTGCACTTTAGTTCAAGTTTTTGGAGTTAAAGCCAGTCAAACAGGGTTAGTCGGAATGTTCGGGGCGACGTCGCGCCGGCCTGACCGTGCCGGGCGCTCCCGCGCGCGCGCTGCCGCGTGGCGTCTGGCCGCCCTCGGCGTCCGGGCCCCTCCCACGCCGGCCTGCGACACCGAGCCGCGACTCCTGAGGCTGCACGCGCCCCGAGCAACCTTGGCGCCCGCGCCGCCGCGTGTCGTCCACGCCAGTGCCGCGCCAAGCCCCGCCCGTGCCGTCCGCCGGCCGGTCCCCTCGCGCGCATTCCGCAGCGGCCAGGCCCCCTTCGCCCTCCCCTTTGCTTCGAAGCGAGCGTGCGTTGCCTATAAAAGGTCGTCGATCGGTCCCCTCGCGCGCGCACGTGCTCCACCGTGTCTCCCGCACAAGACAGACCGCCGCCGGGCGCCATTGACGCCGCCGCCGGCAAGTTGCCCCTCCGGTCACTTCCGCCGCCAACACGCACCTCTAGCACCTTCCCTAGAGCCTCCTCGAGATACCACCGCCACACATTGCTCAGCCCCGCCTCGCCCCTCGCCGAAGTTCGAGCCGCAGTGGCCGCCGCCGTCCTGCTCCGCCGCGCAAGCTCGCTGCCGGCCTCCCTGCCCCAACCAAGCACACAAATCGAGCCGCGGTGAGCCCCACACCATCTCCCGCGCCTTTCCCCGCCTCAGCTCGCCGCCTCCTCGCCGGAATCCGGCAAGGATCGCCGGCGGCCTGCCCCGAGGACCACATTGCAAGGCTGTGTTTATTTCTAGGGGTCGTTTTGTAAACCAAGGGCATGGTTGTGAATCCTGAGAAAGTTCCAGGGACCTCTTTGTAGTTTGATTCTTAAATAGTGATTGCATTTTTGCTGAATCTTGTAAAATTCATAGAAAATTGTAGAAAAATCATACAAATGCAAACTAAATTTTGTTGGTTTCCTTGTGAAGAACCCTACAACATTTGTAAAGCTTGACCATACTTTTGACTGTTAGATTTGCATGAAAAATAGAAACCAGTTAAACCTAGATCTGTTGTAGTTCAAAATCTACAAGTGCTTTGTAGCTGAATTTTAGATATGTTGTGAGTTATGTCATGCCTAGCTTCTTTACCAAAAATTGCACAAAGTTACTATGTAGATCTTTTATTATGAATTATTTTGTATTTATGCTCAATCTGTTCAAATGATTTTTGTAGCTAAAAATAAATAGATTTTTGTGCTCAACTTCTGCATGTGATCTTGTTATGCCTAAATTCACCTCTGGTGAATTAATCACAATTTTATATCTGTCATAAGTATTTAATCTTGTTTTATGCCTAATTTTCAATGTAAATGCATAGCTCAAGATCTAGAGTAGCTCTTGATATGTTTGTTGATTTCCTAGCCCAGTTTTGGATCATAGAATCAGTGAGAGGAAGTTGGAATCCATTTGTTGTTTATTTATTTTATATGCTTTTCTCATGTTTGGATAGCTAGAATTTGTTATTTTCGGTATATTTAATTCCTAGCTCTTTTATTTGTGCTCTTGTGATCAGTGACCTTGATTAGGACTAAAGAACTTTAAAATATGTCACCCACTAAATTTTAAGGAATTATTGTATGAATAAAAGCAATGGGAACAAATTAAAGTTTAATATGGAATTAAATTGGAAAATCACCAACACACACCTGATGATCATATGTATGTGATGTAAATCATGCTAAAGGCTAAGTCTCCCCACCCTTACTATTTGTGAAATTAAATTAATTTATTTACATAAATATGTACACAGTCACTATCAAAAAGAATAATTAATAAAGAACCACATATTGTTCCTTATTGGAAGAGTATGCTGAATGTATTCTTATCTAGGTGAATGTGGTCAACCATGCACCCCATGGTTGTCATATGTTGTTTGTAATTAATCAAATCCAAACCGTCAATTAAATCTTGCATTTGCATCCTCGTGTAGATCTTCCCGACGGTAGCTATACGCTCGTGCCGGAAGGAGGAGACGAAGGTGCTGACGGTGAGCTGCAGTACGTGGACGTAGCTCAAGGCCTGGACCAAAGTCCAGAAGGGCCCAAGGCCAACCTTGCCAGCGGAGGCAAGCCCCGGATCATTAACCCTTCTTTTAAAATTTTGCAGTTATCTTTGCTATGTTTGTGCATTTACGTTTCAGGAGTTGAATTGAAACCCTAGATGCATGACCTAGGTACCTATGCTCTTTTACTAGTATGCTAGGTCGATAGCTGCTATGCTATAGGACCGGTACAAGTCGAGTGATGTTCGTCACTCGCGAGAATAGGTTCTTATGTTGGAATCATGAGATCTTTTTAAATGGATTGCTCATGTGGTAAGAGCTTGGGATTTGGGCTCCGGTCCAGTGGCTTTCGTGGGTTAAGCTTTTGAACGTACTAAGCACTTGTCGGGAATGAGACCGGTAAGCCTAGTACCTTAATGAGACGGTGCGGGAACTTACCCTTACTAATCTTGAGTATTCACCTGCCGGGCTCGCCACCGGGAGGGGGTACATGTGTGAAGCTGGGTGTCTTGCGGGGCACGCCAGATAGCCGTGTACCCAGGACTGTAAGCTTCGATCCCAAGCCGAGGACTTTTGGGAACTGCCTGGTGGTTGTCCAGCATGAGGGCACCCTACCGTGTGTTTAGGTTTACCTTGCAAGGTTATAAATCAATCGATTGTCGGCCTCTCACCGTTATCTGAGACTGCTTAATCAACTGGCCATGATATCCCTTAATGATGGAACTTGGTGAATATTTCTGCTTGAATTAATTGTATTGTACAATTCTTGATTGAATTAGTTGGCACATTTAGAAATGGTAATTAACTAGAATTTGTGCTAAAATATTGAAAGTAAGGACATACTCTTTGTCGCTTTTCAGCAAAAGAACTCCACCGGCCAAAAAGCCTCTCATGTCTAGAGTTTGGTGATGTAGTTATCACCCGACGGTTAAGTCTTGCTGAGTATTACTATACTCAGCCTTGCTTTAAAAATGTTGTTGCAGGTGTTGTTTGACCTGGTGAGATTCCACCCGGCAGGGAGCTGGAATGGGTGGATGACGACGAGTGATGGCATCACGGACGGCCTCCTGTGATGTTGATCGTGTCGCTAGTTTAGTTTATTCTGCTGTTTTCGAACTCTGAACTTTTACTTATCATGTCGTGAACATTGGTTTGTAATAATTAAACCCTTAGGGGCAATTTGGATTTAATTCGTGTTTATACTCTGGACTCGCTTTCGTGTGAGTTTTAATGCATATGTTCGATCCTCTGTGTGTATCCAAGTGATTTACCGGGCGTTAACCCGGCAACTAACGACGGGATGATACTTTACTGTCGCGTAATGGCCAAAGTGGATTGGTTTAGGTGATAGTACGATATTTTCCTGGGCGGGTTGTCACAAGGACCCACCACTCACCTTTCTTCTACATATATCACCCTTCTGTACAATGTCTCTCCACAACAAATCGCGATGGCTTTCGGGAGTGGAGGTGAATATGGGTGTGGTTCTGAGTTCTGGGAGTAGCAAGATCCAGAGTTCAAGGGGGGATTTCCAGTCCTACACAAGAGGGACTTCCGTTCCATGCGTGAAGTTAGAACTTACGCACCTAACAAACTAGTGTTGTGGCCAACATGTTCACACGGCGAGCGCTGCGTGATGCAAGTCTACGAGGGTTGGAACAACTACGGTCGTCGCTTCTGACACTGTCCACTAGCAAGGGTAAGCTATGGAAATGATATTTGTTCATCAACCACGCTTGGTTTGTTGACATTTTTTTTGGGTATTTTCAGTTCTCCGACGATGATGACAACTGTGGCTTCTCGCAATGGGTGGATCCCCCAGCCATTGACCCATATCAGGATTACATCAACTACCTCCACGACATCGTCATCTACAACCTGAAGCGGCGCCTGGACGAAGCACTTGCTTCCCCAGATCCACTATATTGTCCCGCCGACAACCAGTGCTGCCCTTTGTGCGACTTGCACTTGTGAATGTCACGCGAAGATGAGAGATTGGTCCCCTCCTCCTTCACCTCCACCTCCACCACCGGGGTACTACATGCCGTCTCAGCAGTCCTTAGGCGCCGGCTCCTTGCTCTCTGGCCGGTTCTCGTACAACTAGATTACGAATGTAATTCAGTATCTAAATTCCCTAAGGCATGTTAGGATTAGAGTTGTGTCGTGCATGCCATTGCAATTTCGTCGGTGATTTATCTTTAATTTAAATGATGTCATTTAAAATTGCTTAAAAAACCCTACCGCCGCCATGCACGGCGGTAAGCCTCGAGCTACCGCCACGGGAAGTGGTGGTTGACCGCCAACTCCAGCCGCCCGCTGCCTTAAGAGTAACCGCCGTACTGAATGGCGGCTCGGTTGTCGCCTTAGGGTGTGGCGGCAAGCCCTTAACGCCGTTTGAAACGGCGGTTACAGGTCCTACCGTCGCTTCAAGCGGCGACAAGGTCCTGCCGCCCTTTCAAACGGCGGTTCGAGGCTAGTTTTGCAAAACTTTCAAACGGCTATTTATTTTCGGAAAATAGTAGAAATATATGAAAAAAATTCTTATCCCAACTCCCTCGCACCGAGACCCACGTATCAGCCTGCTAGGTGCAGTTAGCCTAATATGCTACGCTGGCCCACGGCTTCGAAATCCATCAAAATCATCCATCCCCGCGCTACCCGGAGTAAATTCAGCCCACCGCAGGCCTTTCAATCTGCGTCCTTGTGTTGTGTACGCAGGCCCGGTACTTTGCAATTGCAATTGCCAATTTTGCTCAAAAAAAAATTGCAATTGCCAATTAGCAATCGTGAATTCGTGATTGGAATCTCCAGAAGCCAGCACAGCTGTTCCCAACTTCCCATCACTACGCACACAGTGACACGGTCGCTCGGTTTCTCCAGTCTCAGGCGTTTCAGGCTATACGCCAGTGCTTCTCCCAAAACTCGCTCAATAATAGCTGGGACATGCCATTACACCAACAATACGTCTATACCTGCATGATCGGCCCAGGAAAACCGAACGCCGTCACGCCCGCTACAGTCCTCGTTAGAAGTCCCACCACGCAGAAAAACGCTGCCGCTGAGAGACGAGGAGACGACAAAAGAAGCCAAACCTGAAACCTCGACTGGTAGAAGAACACTCACCAACGACAGACAGGTTGATTAGCAGCTCAACCTCCCTTTTGGAAGTGGGATCGATCGACCGATAGCCACGGGCAGATGGGCTGCTCGCTAGTAGTAGTAGACTTTAGCAGAGTCCGTACGCACTAGATACTACTACCACACGCGGCGGTTTAACAAAAACAAAATGCCACGGCCCCGCTTTGCCGCGGCGATGAGTTGGTTTCAGCGCATCATCGCCGTCGGCGTCGCGGTGGGCATGTGGTGCCCCCCGCGTGAAAAAAAAAAGTCGTAGACCCGGAGGGATTCTCGGTAGCCTCGTTTCGGGCGGGGGTAGGGGTGGTAAAGGGTCGTGATCCTAATGTTTTTTTCACAATCCAACTAGACTTTTTTATTTTTTTAATTCAAAATTGAATAGAATCACGACCTGATTCTTATAGGTTCGATTCTTAAATTTCTACAAAACGAAGGATCCGTTACCACCCGGCGGGGGTTCTCCGTGCCGTGCCCTTGGCCGGCAGGCCGGCCCACGGCGATGGGACGAAAAGCGACCTCAGATGGCTTGTCAAGCGTCGATCCGTACCACACCCAGAAAAGCAGGCTCAGGAAAGAGGGGCAGGGAGATTGACGCGGATGCTGCGGAACAAGCCGTTCTGTCCCGATCCCAAGTCGATGCAGGATCATCATATAGTAACAAAAAAAATGTGTCCGGAGGATATACTCTCGTCCTCTTTGCCGTTTCTCCAAAGTTTCGATCTGATGTCTGGAGCCGGTGTGTAGTAAGACGTCTGTGATGGTGATAGAAGAGTGGAATTCCTACAGGAATCCAGTCAGTCGTAGCACGCCGTGATCGGGTTGGTGATTTGACATCAGTTGGCCCAGAAAACACAGCACGATCTGACATGGGCCCGTTTCGTTCGGCCCATGTCGTCACAGTGTGCAGTCGCCCCATATCCGGATCGTGTACCGTTGTTACTACAAGCTCGAGCGTTGTGGTCACAGACAGTTTCCACTTTTCAGTACGTCGAGAACAGAAGTACAGAAGACGCAGTGCTACTCCGTCGTGTCATGTCGGGTGGTACTACAGTACCAAAGAAACATGTTACTCCTGCGTGGACTGCAACAGGTTGCCTTATTTGTGAATGGGGGCGGGGCGCTGTGCGCTGCTGCTGAACCCCAAGTACCGAAACGAAGGTGTTTGCAGTAATAAGCCAGTAATAAAGGCAATGTGTTTCCAAATCCAGAAGCAAAAGCAGCAGAAGTCCTCTGTGCCCAGCAACAACAGCTTTTAATTTGGCTTTCAGCCGAGTGATCCGGAGTACAGTTAGCTCAACCAGCCGGAAAGACGAAGCCTTTTGCGCTTACGCTTCCGAAACCGGTCTAGCTGTTTAGCCTGACATGAGCGGAGGGTAGATTAGATCAGATCAGATAAGCTAATGGGATCCCCCGGTGCATGCCCCCGTCCATTTGAGACTTTTAGGTGAAGAACCGATGCAACTAGCTTAGCTACTCCAATCAGTAGCTAACTAGCTAAGCTAGGAGCAAGGAGCTTTGCCGTACCCGCATGGCTGCCTTCTTTTTTGCCGCGTTAAGTTTAGGTGACGATGATGATTATCTTTTGACTTAGCCGCGTCTACAAGCTGTCAATAAGCAGCTTGCAGTCCGGATTCCGGAAGAGATCTCGATCGAGTTTGAACTTGCAAGGGGGTGGTTGCTTTCCGTTCCGTTAGGTTTCGTCCATGTCGCTAGCTACTAGTACTAGCTTGTGTACCTAAACTATCAGCGAATTTTTGTCTTGACGCAGGGATCACATCAAAAGCAAACTCCAGTTCGTCATAAGTTGTGCCACCCCTGCACGTTAGGCAGGTCTTATGCACTCACGCACGAGGCGTCCGTAGAGTATTTCCCAACCAACACTATACTAGGACAACTTGGCATTGACCTGTAGTTTTCGGCCCGTAACTCAGGCCAAGCTTTGACAGAAAATTTTTGGTCTCCCAACTTGTGGAGACTGGAGAGAACGCACGAGTGAACCACACGCGATGTCAAAATTGAATGTTTGGCGACGCGGATATCAATGGCGCTGACGGCGGCAGCGAAGATCTAGCAATATATAGCAGGGGACCCTACAAATCTATCTTCAGGTCCTACTGTTACCTTGATTTAAAACTATCACCACTAGTTGGAGGTTAATTAGATTACCTCCGTGACGTACGAGAGCATGTGTCGCCCGCTCATTTTCAACCCTAAATAACGTTCACTTCTATCGAGAAGCACACCTGACGTAATACTACTACTACTACTTTTATCGAGGAGTACAAGGAAGGAAGGAGCCCTACTTGGCTACATCTACCGTCCACAAGAAACAGAATCTCATCTCCTGCTGACCTGCTCCCTGCAAATCATTTCCCCATTGTTACCGTGAATCTAATCCACCATTGGGAGAAGAAAGTGATCAATAATAAGCGTTGTTTCACAAGTCATATCAGCACACAACATCCCCTAATTAACTTGCCAACGGGGAACCTGCAAGCTTATTCGGGTCGCTGGGGCTCGCGGTGGCCTGATGGCAAACGGTGGGTGACCCCCATACGCGTCCCGGCGTATGTCCCGGCCTCTCCGTCTGGCGCGTCCGCGCGTTTGGTGGTGGCCCGGTCAGCTAGCTAGAGCGAGGTGGGGGGTGCGCGGCCAGCCGGGCCCGTGTGTCCCCGGGGTCTCCGCCGCGGCGTCGGTTCGGTTCCGTCTCGCTCGCACATGCGCGCACGCGGGGCGCCGGCAGATCGGCAGGGCGAAACGCAGACGCCTGGTTGGTTTTCTTTGGTGTCCCTGGCGAATAATCCTAGTGATTTTGCTCTGCGACTGGGACTCCCCGGCCACGGCCTGGGTACGCACAGGTACATGCACGCCGGTCGGTCGTATACTGATTACGGAGGGGCGAATCGCGCCACAGGTTGGCACCTCGTGGCCGTGCCTCCTCATCGCTAGGGGAGCGTAGGCGTAGCAGCCGCAGAGCACGCAACGCAACAGAAGGAATCTGGACGGGGCGGGGCGTCAGATGGGGTGGATGCATTTGTTAATTGATCCGTTCATCTGTGATGCGGCCATAGTTATTTAGTGAAAGGGAACACGAGATGAGTCCGGCTCAGATACGATCGGCGCAGCGCGCTATCAGCTTCCTCGTGATCCATCCCTCCATCCCGGTGGCCAGAGTCGAGTCGAGACCGGCAGGATCAAGATGCCACCGGACAGAGCCTGAGGGGATTTCTCGCCCGGTTGTCCGGATATGAAAAATCTGTAACGTGATGAGTGTGTTGATATGTCGAGACTGGAGTAGCACGGTTATCACGAGCATTTTTTTTAGAATGGTTATCACTAGCTGTTTGACTGATGGTGTTTTTTTTTTTTTGAAAGTTTTGACTGATGGCGTTTAGCTGATTGGTTTTGGAGCATCGCCAAACAGTTTCGTACCTTGGCGCAAGAAACAGAAACAAGATCCAAATTTGGCGGGCATTACTAGCTACTAGATCTGGTCATCTATCTGGACCACCGATGCGTGCCAAGCAGCTCGAAACAAATGACCTCGATCGCTTGCTCGCCAGCAGCCCTGAACTGTTATCCATTCACTCATTTTGCCTTGGTTGCACCAGTAAGCTTCCTCGAATCTGCACATTCTCCTCGCATCAGTGCCGGGATGATTGATGATGGGTTGTCGTTGTGCACTCGTGCTTGTGCATCCAGGCATCCAGCTGCCGCGTGGAGTGGAGCTTCATACCTGAATTATTTCTTCAGAAACCTCATCAGGTCCTTCTGATAATTGAGATGGCCACTGTCTCCTGTGGATGGTGCATAAAGCTAGTGACACGCCAACTGCGCGAAATCAATGATACGCCGCCGGCCGGTCGTCGTCGTCCCCAGCCAGCCATGTCGAGCAGCTGATGACCCGGAGTGGAAATTAGGCATATCGGTAGGCAAAAAATAAAACGAAACAAAACAATTCCCCGTCGTACTGATTGGACACGAAACCCTACAAGCTGATAATGATGATGATGAGCGAACGATTGGGCATGGATGGAATCAAAACAATCCAAGGAAGGAGGAGGAGGAGCATCGCAACACGGCTCCGCCAGTCCGCCGCAACTGCAAGCAATTCCGACTGATGGAGTCGATCGCATTCTTATCTCCGCGCGCGCAGCAACACGTGCAGAGCCTGATTCGTCACCACCCTGGTCGATTGTTAAGATGAGCCAGCTGCGATCTGCGGCATCAAATAATTGTCCTCATTTGTCGCCGCCGCGCCGGCGCTAGCTAGCTGAATAAACTTCCTTATCGTCTCCATCAAATAAACATAGTTTTGGGGTTTTGAGCACATGTGAGACGTGGAGATTCGCATGCAGTTGGGACTGGGAGAACGTGGTTCGGCGGCAATCTCCGTGTGCAGGTCTGCAGGGGGAAAACGAGATGACGGGGGGACATTTTGTCATTGTGTGGTAAAAACCGAGAGAGTGATAAGGTGGTGTCTACGGATTGCTCAATTTCCATTCAACTTCACCTGGCGAAATGTTGCTTGTATTCGTTGTCAGTCTGCCGCCGCGAATGGCGCTACGATTGAGAGAGAACGCGAAGCTTCTTCTCCCGGGTCCATCCATGTACCTCGATGGCCAAATTCTACACGCGACGTGTGTGAAATCCCCTATATACACACTTCCCCTACCAGACTCCTGTCCCGGAGGTCTTTGACTGGCCCCGGACTCCTGATGACAGCGCCACCCCCATGCGTTTTCGACATGCATGCAATGCGCGCGTGTCCGTGTGCGCCGGCCCGACGCTCGATCGGCTGACCAGCCTTTTGCTTGCGTGCAAAGACACTAGCTCGTGTCGCGACTCCTTGGGGTCAACAAATGTGAATCGCGTTTCCGGCCGGCCGTGCGGCTCACTCCAGCCAAGCCAGCTCACCGGAAGGCACGCTGGGGGAGCGCGTTTTCCCGCGGAAGTCCCCGTGCGCGGCATGGGTCCGCGCGGCCGGCCGGCCAGACGGCGGCGGAAGCGAAGCAGAAGAGCCCGGCCGCGTCCGTCTCTCTCTCTCTCGCACAGTCAGTCACGCGCCACGCCACACCGCCAGGCTGCCAGCCGGGGGAATCTTTGGGGCCGCGTCGTCGTCGGCTCCGTACCGTACCGGCGGATCTGATGATCCGATCCGATGCCAAAAAACGTCGGTGGCCAGGCCTCGATTGGGCCGTCGATTCTTTTGCCCGCGGCCCGCCCCTTCCAGACCTGTTTGTCTGTCGCTTCTGTTCGTGGCCGTGTGGGGCAGCTGCTAGCCGGCCGGGCCCTGTATAGAGGAGCACCGGCGTCGGTGCAGGCGTGCAGCGTGCACGGCACCTGGAAAACGAGCTCCAACCCAACGGAGAATGCTGGGCGCTGGATCGCTAGCCAATCGGCCAACGCATCATCATCCGGAAGAGCCTTGGATTTGGATGGAGCCGTGGCGCCTGGGGCTTGCTAGCTGCTCCACAGTCCACAGTGTCCAGATGAGCGGGGGACCTTCCTCCCTCCGATCCGGTTCGCAATCAGTTTGGATTGGATGATGGTGACGACGGAACGGCAGCCATTTTAGGCCCCGGATTTTGTCACTGATCGACCCCCGTCCACGTCGCTTTCGCAGGTTCAGAACGCATGCTCTGGTCTCAGCCATTCCAGGTGCCGTTCGTCCCCGCTTAACGTAGCACATCCGTCGTCTGCAGCGTTCGCTCATGAGATGTGCGGGCTTCCGGAAGAACTATGCCTACGTGTGATCTGCCTGTGTGGCTGCGTAGCGCGCGGTCAATCGACTCGTGGGTCCACTAATACCTGTTCGACCGGTTAGTTTCGGCCTAACTGGAGACCTAATTTGGAGCCGACACAATTCAAACTTCAAATGTACGCGCGCCTAACGACCTTTCTTCCATCATTTCAACGTGTAGTAGTTGTGTTCGTAAATCGTAACTCCACAAGTCAAATTGCGCAAAGCGAACATGTGTTCAAGTCAACGTCCAAGTCAACACAGCATGATCTGCTTCCTCAACCTGACACGTGTTTGGTGCTAGTTGACCTCTGCTTCGTTGGTAAATTAAGCCTCAGAATATGATCGACGAGAAAAGCCAGCATGCTTCGTTGCTGCATGGCAAGTATGTATATGCCATCCAAGAACATATGAACAGAAAGCACGTTCCTAACCTAACTCATCCCATTATCCTGTGGCCGCCAAATTAACGTGCTCGTCTCTAGTAGACAATAGCCGCCTCTCCTCCTAACGGTGGCATGCATGACATCATCGGCGGCGGACTAATCAAAGCAAATTCCAGGTCAGGTCGGGCGTCGTACCCTCAACGACGGCCAAATGTTAGGCTAACTGCTGGCAATTAACAGCCAATCAGAGCGCCAAATGTGCGTGATGTGAGAATCCCCCATGTACTAGTATACGCGCTACTAGACATTCGAGTGACCCTTTTAGAATGTCATCCGGGTTTGGTGAACAGACGCGAGTAGTAGTAGTTGCCGCCCGATGCTAATATAGCTAGGTCGGTTGGATCTTGCCCTCCGATCGACTCGCCGCACCTGTCGCCGTCGATCGTCATCGTACGTCCCCCCGGCAGCTGATCGCCTACACATCCTCCATGCATGCTGAAATCAGCATCATCATGTCATACTATGTCATAACAAAAAAAAAATCAAAATTTAAATCAGCGTGTCGGATGGTGCATCAACGGATCGGAGCACACAGAAGCTAGCTAGTAGCTTCCATATCGTCAATGGCAGGGCACAAACAATTCTGCTCGGGGAGGGAATCGGAGGGTCGTTGCGGCTTTGCTTTCGATTCGGATACACTTTTTGCCTCGCACGGCAGCGCTCGCATGGCCCCGCGCGCGCTACGTTCCAAGCCTCTCGGCAGCTCTCGATCGGTAGCCAGTTATTAGCCACAGATCGACCAAATGGCGAGCTACGCTGATCCGGATAGGGTTTTTTAGACGTGGAAAAAAGAGGGATCCGGACAAGAACACGGTACACCGGCGTTATCGCACACGAACTTCCCCTAGCTAGCTAGCAAAAACTGGACAGCTTCACGGCCCTGGCTAAAGCTCATTGTTTGCCGGCCGGAGGACGCCGGCTTTGGCCGCTAGTATAGTGCATGCATCAGCATGAGGCCAAAACGAGTTGGTTTTTTCCATCTCGTACAGATCGGTCGGCGCCAAACGGCAGAGCAGCGTTCGGTTTCCATCGCCCTCGTTACACATTAGATTGGCCGCAGTGCAGTAGACCGTTTGGTGAAAGTTTTTGAGCTGAAGTCTTGGGTTTTTGGCCTAATTTCAGTTGGCAGGACCCTAAAGAAAATCAGTTGGCAGACACGCATCAGGAAACGATTGGCCTGTCTGTAGACGGAGCTAATAAATTTGAACAGGAATTAACTAATTGTGGTTTGGCCTGCGAAAGCTCAGCTTACTTGCCAGTGATCGATCTCTTGCTTTCAGAAGGCCGACACTTCAACGAATGATCTGCAATTCTACATCATAATTCATACATACATGTCAAAACGAAGAGATGATGACTGACAAACTATAAATTGTTGCAGGACTAATTTTAGTTTGTTGGCCGTTGGATCATAAATAATCATAAAGGCCAGCATTTTTCTTCACAGTATCAGAGGCTGATAGATATCAGTCAGCATCAGTTTGACATGCATGAAGATACATCGTGGCATATTCTCGATTGAAATAATACTAGCTGATCAGCTTTTTATTCATATTTTCTTTCCAGGGTTATATTCATCTAAAAAAAAGTAATCTCTTGCTAATATTTTTCTACATGCTGGAGCACACAATTCATGATGCAGGACAGGACTAATAAAACTATCCTTGGTATAAAATATTTTCTTGATATGGGAGCCAATCAGTATTCTTAGATGAGACCACAAAAGTGTCTTGTGTGTATTGGAGTGTTATCCTTTTTAAAAGGTGTGTTGGAGCTGCTGGATGGTGGAGTATCAGATTTGTACTGGTACAGTGTTGTGGGCGTTTTGAAAGGAACTTGTCAATTGTGCTATTTATTCGATCATTCCATTTTGAACCCATGCAATTTGTGCCAACAAAGTGCAGCAATAATTAATGGAACATTTTGAGTGCGTCTTTAATATTATCTTTCATGATGGCACAAAAATTCTATTCTCACTATAGAACCTTCATGGTCCTTATTAAAAGAACAAAATGAAAGCCTTCTTTGAATTGCAACCATAACCGAAGATAATCAGTTGGGTACATAGGTAAGGCTTTTACATTTGCCCCCCTAGTTTGAGTCATTTATTTGTTTCTAGAAAAGCTATGTCATCTAGAGCACTTTTAGTTGATGAATGATTTGATTGATTCCTTTTCTTTTCGCGTCTTTCTCGAACTTTCGAAAAAATGATAGAAACAACCCCTTGATGCATAGTTTGGCTTTGTTGTTCATAGGATTGCAATAGCATTTAGCTGGGATGCATGATATTTAAGTTGTGTTTTAAATCAAACTTCTCCAACTTTAACAAATTCATAGCAAATTGGGATCTGTACCATCAAATTCTACTGACAATATGTCATTGTGGATGCGATATGTCGTAGATGTTCAGTGTATTTTTTACATACCATCAAAGTGAGGGGCATTTGACTTATAACAAAAGTAAAATCCCTTCAATTTAAAGAATGTGAATATTTTGTCATGCAAATTTTTTTTGACATTGATTATCAAGAATCATGAGCATTTCAAATATTCCTTACCTTTGCCCCACTGAATGATGGATGGCTTTGTTCCTACAAAAGAAATATGGGTTACTTTGATGTTATTATCAACATTTTCCATTGAAGGCAATCTCGTAATGCAGGACGCAATCCATTTCAGTATAGCAAATGCAAGTGCACTGATAGCTACAGGGACAACGGGGATACGCAAAGCTGAGCACATGTGGTCCTCGCTTGTGAATTCCTTAGAGGTTCAAGTATGGGAGAAAATCCAAAACTTGACTATGTACAAGTCTTTTTTTTGTAGCAAATGTATTCTCACATCCCAAAATCCCATGCAACATTTTCCTAGTGTTTTCTAAATTGGCCGGAGATTTTTTTTTATTCCAATTTGAATAAACTCTGCGCGGGCGAAAACAAATCCTCGGCTAGTACTGTTTCCAAAAAAAAAATCACCCACTTGGTAAATAAGTCTAAAAATGCCTTAATTGAACCTAAAACTTGTTTATTCGATAACCACCGTTCTTCAGAAAAAAAAACCTCAAGAAGTGTTTTAATCTACTAGAGTATCACGCTGCATATTTTCACTGTGGTGGGGCTCCCAAAAAAAGATATGGTAATGGTTCCGAAAATAAAAGGAAAAATCGTTGAACTATAACCAGTACTTAGGGGCACGACCGTACGAGTACAGATTAACATCTAAACAAAATGACTTATGTGCCTCAAAAGGATCAGATGAATTTCGATGTTATTTTTCACCATTTTGGCGTTGAAAGAGCTCTATCCATTCGAAATGGCAAATAAACGACAACACGGTGATTGTAACGGGATACATGCATGGACAATGGGGGGGATAAGCAGAGCCGGCCGGCCACATGTCTTCATTTGTTAACGGCTGAAATGCTAAGAGGTTCAGGTATAGTAGACTACCCCCACCCTAGGCAGCTTGTACAGAAAGCGAAGAATACCTCCACCTTTTTTAAAATTTTATTTACACCCTAAAAAATTATTTGGCTTGACCTTTGGTACATACTATATACGTACGAAACTGCATACCAGCACGTTGCTGCAAACACTTGAGCCTCAAAGGCACATCTGACGATTAATTTGGTGTATATAATGAAATTCGTAAAGAAAAGAGGACGTAACATGCGCATAAAAAGAAGAAGTGCAAATACTACCACACCACACCCGGGGGACGGGGATGAAAAACCGAAGGACTCGACAAGGACAGCATCGCAGCACCACTTGGCTTTCAAAAGATCCGTCCGCTTTCGTTCACTGCCGGGATGCCCACACGCTTCCATGTGTCGGCCTGATCCGTGTGAGCTGTGCGCGACTGGCTGCTGGCACTGGCAGGCAGGAGCGAGTCTCGCTCGCTAGTCGCTACTCCTTTTCCTTTCCCGTTTCTTTTCCTCAATGCCTAGCCGAGCTATCTATCCCGCGGAGAGGTTTTGTCTCATGAGGCTTGGTCCCCCCCCCCGCCACGCCTAGCCCCGACCGCGTCCGATCGGGCGCCCTTTCCGTCCCCACGGCCGCCGCGCCACGTCCACGACCCCCACCGCCGCTGCCGCGCGCGCGCCGCATCGCCGTCACGTCCTTCTCGTGCTCTTCTCATGCAGAAACCCAAATTTCCTTGCGCTTTCGTGTACCACCGGCCGCTAGCTCCAACGCCGCGCCGCTCAGCGACCACCCCCGCGCTCGCTGGCAGACCAGACCAGGCTCATCGCTACGGGACACGTACGTATCGTCTCTGGAGGATCCCGGGTGAACTACGGGGCGAGAGGCAGGCGCGCCGCGCGCGGGCGGCACGGCGAGCACATTGAAACCGAGCGTGAGGAGATGGAGATGGACGGACGCGAGCGCCCGGCGTGGGCGGGCGGACAGCCAACCACCACCGGCGGCACGGGCGTAAATGATCGCAGGTCAAGTGCGACCCGGCAGGGCAGCAGCAGCGGGAGTTATCAGCCGTCGCACTTGCGGCGAGTCATCAGGGACGCGATGCTCGTCGACTCGTGGCACGCCATTAAGGAACGGGGAGTGGGCAATCTGTGAGATGCCAAGGAAGAGGACCTCAGGAGGAGGAGGAGGAGGAGATGGTCGCCAGCTGCTAGTGGCGTGGTACCTGCTGCTAGTGGGAGAGGAACAGGGTTCTTCAGCACCATGTGGGGCAGGGTCAGGTCAGGGGAAAAACGAAGCAAATTGATGCGGATGATCAGTAGGAGTACTAACATTGCTTCCAGTACAGGGTTGACGGGTTGTAGTGTGGTACTACAGTGTATACGAGGCACACGGTGGTTGGTGGGCAAGCACGAGCACAAATCTAGAAGGATTCAACGGGCCAATGGGGATGCGTGTGAACCTGGTTGGCGAAAGTAAACTAGTCCGCAAGCGTCCCGGCATCGCCAGCCAGGCAACAAGATCTTGCTTGGGGATGCATCAGCGACTCAGCGTCACGCATATGGCATCGTTTACGAGTGATGCTACTATGCTCGTCCCAGATCAGATGGAACCGGAGCCATGCCGCCGCTGTTATCAAATGTTCCTCGCAGTAACTTTCTGAGTTCAGAACCGAAAGCTAGGGGGGTAGGTTACCGGTTACCGGTAGAAGCCCTTTTTAATCTGCCATCCATTGTTCCTTTGCGTTTGAGTTGCGGTTGGAGCGACTATAAAATGGCTTTGATAAGGAGAAGAAGCTTTGTTTCAAAAAAAAAAAAATTAAGGAGAAGAAGCTGCTAGCAGCTAGCATCCATGATGCCATGCCACGCTCACTTTCTTCCAGCTCCGTCGCTTTTTTCCCCTGGTGGCATGATCCAATGCGAGCTCGCAACCACCCGTCTCCTCCCAATCCTGGGCGTTAATGAAAGAAGCGCTGCGCCAACCACTACCTGCAATATGGCGCACAATGGCCAGTAGAATACTCTCTCTTTTCCCCTGTTAGCGGCACAAGTGTATTTGCGGCTCGAGCACTAGCAAAAGGCTCGTGCATTTGTTGCAATGATGCACACACACTCACACAGGCTTCTTGCGTCACTGTCCAATACTACCACACATCATTGTAGTAGCTAGCAGTAGCAGAGCACTGACCTGACCCTGCTGGTGTAGTGGTGTTTGCTCTCGTGCCCTCCTTGATAGGGCCCTTGATAGTGTGTGTAGTGTAACCGTACAATACTATTGGAGGAACCACACCACTGTCCACTACTAGTAGCTAGCCGTAGTGCTCTTGGTTCTTGGAGAAGTGTCCATTTCACGGGCGCGGCGGTTAAAGCCAACGACGATAGAATAGGGTTCAGATAATGCTCGATGGGGGACAGATTCCTCGTGTCGCCATCAGATTTGGGATCGTGGTGTGGAACAAAGCTTCAGCTGGACTGCTGGAGTGCAGGACCGGCGCGCCGTGGTACTGCCCGTTCCTGGCGAGGATGGCACACGACAACTTCCGGCCGGCTCCCGGGCCGCTGTTCCCATGGCGAATTTTGTTCCAAGGCTCGATCGAGCACCCAATCAAAACAATGTGTTGGCATGGCGCCGGGAAAGTTTTTGCTTTTGCGTTCGGCGCTCCCATGGCTGGCTTGGCTAGGCTAGCCACCCATCATCAGCGGCGCCATGTGAAGGCGCCCCCCGGCTAGACAGCCGTTTCTTTCCCGGCGCGGGTCCGTTTCGAAACCGGGCTCGGCGAACGTCACTAGGAATTGCCTCGTGATCGAGCACAACGAGGAGAGGAGGGAAGAGATCTGAAAAAGGGAGGGAGGGCGGCGACACGTTACGGCAGGCAGGTCGGTCGCCTTGACCCCGCTCGGCTCGATCGAAGCCTGAAAATCCTAGGCCTTTTTCAGAACGAGCTCGCGTCCTTTTTGAGCTTCTCGCGGGAGCTCAGCTCAAAATTTCCCTTTTCTCCAACTTAACGGCAGCTGCCGAGGGAAAACAAAAGCAGGCGGACGTTTTCACCGAGCAGAAAACGGTGGCGACGCGTACGGCGAGGGCGAGGCCCCGTGAGCGCACCCCCCGCGCCGCGCCCGACGGGACGGGATCCTGGCGCGCTCCTCGCAACAGCTACGGCGGCCTCGGCATCTGCGTGACCGTGACCCGCCCGCCTACCTCCACGCGGAGCGGAATGGTCACCGACCGAGATCTCTCTCTCGGAACCTCTCGCCGCGACGAGGATGGACGCGCGCAGGCCGCGGGTGGCGGGCGGTGGCGGGGCGCTGCAGGGAGCAAAGCTCTCGCGCTCACGGGATGATGGTTTTTGCCGAGACAAAGCGCGCAGTTACTGCTGCTATGCTACTCATCAGTGCCGCTGCTGTGCAACCTTTCCATTTCGATCCCACGTCGCTGTCGCGGCCTCGCCGCGAGTACATCATCCCCCATCTCATCGTCAGGCACACAGGCAGGGAGAGGGAGGGGCGCGTGAATTGAATGCCCCCACCACCACCACACAAGGTGTGGCCGCGCCACTGGAGCGCCGCCGAGAGCCAGACCACTCCCATTGAAGCCATGCATTTTCACTCCATTTCTCTGCACAAAAGAAAAGGGCGGCGATGGAGAAACCGAGCGGCATTGTGTGCTCGCGAGGCCCATGCCAAAACGGCAGGAGAGGGACGACGGACGGATGGGCGGCTGGCGCTCTCCGACACCTCGCCGCCGGGACGACGAGACGGCTGGGCACTGCCATCACCACTTCGCCACATTCATGGCGCTTGATTAGGTCCATACAGATATCGCAGGGCGCGGGGACGGACGGCCGGACGGACGCGAGGCGAGGCCCCCACCCCCAAACCCCCCTTCGCTTTCGCTCCGTTCTGGCATTTTTCGGTCTCGCGACGATGGCGATGCCATCTTGCCAGCCACGGATGCGATGCGATCATGGGAAAACGTCGGTGGGAGGAGATGCGCTTGCCAACAGGAGCAGGAGCACAACTGCTAGGTGAATCAAAAGCTCTGTACCCCTGACAGTACAAATTCAGACATATAAATTCGAATTCATTGCAAATTTCCCCGTTCCATCCCACCATCCTTGGTTGCATTACTACTGTAGCAGGCGATAGTTGAACTGCCGCTGGACTGGAATGTCTAATTAAACCGTGTGGAAGGCTAATTAGCATCAAAAGTTCATGCGAGAGAACTTGGGCAGCACAGTAGTACGATGGCAACCCCACGGGAAGATTCCTAAACAAGTGTTGGGCACTAAGCAAAAGCCCTTTCAAAGCTAGTTGATCTATAAGCAGTTTGGTAAAGAGTGGTTGGTTCCGCTTTTAGTACGTGTTTTTTCCAGCGTGGCTTCACACACACACAGAGAATTTCCTGAAACACGTCAAAGTTGATCTAAGAGCCTGTTTAGTTCCAAAATTTTTCTAACTACCCGTCACATCAATCTTCCGACACTAATTAGGAGTATTAAATGTGGATTAATGACAAAACCCATTTCATAACCCCTACCTAATTTTTCGATACGAATCTAACGAGCCTAGTTATGCCATGATTAGACAACGTCATGCTACAGTAAATAATCTCTAATGATGGATTAATTAGACTTAATGGATTCGTCTCGAGATTTCCCGTCCATTCGTGTAATTAATTTTGTAATTAGTTTACATTTTTACCTTTAATAGACCTTCGAAGGGGGCCAACTAAACAGGCCCTAACGCAGTAGTCAACCCGTCAAAGCCGGTCAAATGACTCAGATCAGAGTCAGACAGCCACTTGCGGTAATTTAGGAACTTTTACTACTAGCATGTTCTGACTGGACCGTGTGGCCACGTCAACTGGAGATGATGATTGATGCAAACGAGTTCAATCCATGCATGCTAGAGCTCAGTTGTTACTGTACGCCAGTACTCATTTATGCTCACATTTTTGGTGATTTCTCTGCTATAACTACGCTGAGCACAAGATGAAAAAGTTGACGGAATGACCTCTTTTTTTTATGCTAATATGAAGGAAAATGATAAATACCACTTGAAAATTGTACGTACATAGAGAAAATAACTCGATGACTTCACTGTACTACAGGAGTTTACGGACTTTTAACATTCTAGGGCATGTGACAGTTTCTACTTTCTACCTGCATCCAGTAGTATGTTTTTTTAACGAATCAATCCGGTTATTAAAAAAAACGTGAACCGAACCATTTTCTAGCTAGGCATTAATCCATGCCACTTTCTTTTTTAACTCATGCTTTTTATTATTACAGGAACGGAGGAGGGTTAATTAATGTTCTGCCCGCCTTTCTCATCATCTTTAAAAAAAAAAAAAACCTCTCGTCATCTTCCACCGCCAGCCTCTGTGACTCCGAGCCTGACATCCGGGGCCCACTCGGGTTTGCCTAACCATTCTCACCGACTCCGCTAATCACACTGGAATGAGAGATTTGGCGGAGCGAGGCCGTACACGCCGTGGACGGTGTGGACCCCAGGAAATGGGGGGCAAAAATTACTTGTTTAACTGCCTGCCGCGCCCCGCTCGCGTCTCCCGTTTCTCCCATCGGCTTGCGCTTGCGCTTGCGCTTGCTTAACCCGCTGCCCTTTTTTTTGCTTTGCTTTGCGGGGGTGGAGTGGTGGGGTGGTATATCTTTTGCTTATATATAACTCGTTGCTTCTCCTCCGCTTCTCCCAGAGCTTGTAGAAGAGGAGAGGGAGAGGGAGAGGGAGAGGGAGCTAGGGACGAACCGGAGCCACTCAGCCGCCACCTCACCGCACCGACTGCCTGCCTCTCCTGCTTGCTGCCGCCCGCCGCTGCTCTCGCCATTCCAGCTCTCGCCGCTGCAGCGCCTCTCCTCCAGTCTCCGCCGCCTGGCCTGCCTCTGCCTGCCGGCTGCCTTCCGGGTACGTGCCTCCCGCCTCTGCCCGCCGGCGGTTCTCGCGCCGTTCTTGGCGTGGCGCCGTCTTTGATCTGGTTTCCGGTGCGTTCTTGCCGGGAGGCGCTTGATCTGTTTCGTGATGGTTTGGGTACCTTTTTTTTCACTCCGGTGGCTGTTGTGTGTCGCCACCATTTGCTCGATTTGGTGTTCCGTTGCTCCTTTCGGCGGCAGATTTGCCCCCTTTACCTTCGCTTGTGTTCCGCTGGATTTGTTGCCTGCCCTCTTTTCTCGGTGGCTCTCTCGTAGATTCCGGTTCGCAGCTTTACCTCGCCTTGTTTACTTATTTCTACCCCGGCCCATCTGTTGGCAGTTCCCTTTCCCGCTCTTCATCTCGGGAAGGTTTCCACTTGCGTCTGTCGCTGTGTGGCATTCGGGCATCTTCTTCTTTTTGTTCTTCTTTTTTTTGCTGCCGGTGTACTGGTAAAAGCTAACGGATCCTGCCGTGTCCTGTGTCTCCATTGCAGATGAGAAGCGGCGCAACCGGGGAGGCGGAAGTGTGGTCGGCCTGAACCTTCGTCGGAGTCAGTGAGCGCGCCCGGGAAGGACCCTGGAGATCAAGCGCATGGGTTCCTTGGAGGCCCGGTACCGGCCGGCCGGGGCAGCGTAAGATCTCCCTCCCGATCTATGCCAAATCTTCCCCCCTCTCACGCTCACCTCGCCTGCTTCCCTTGCTTTTGAGCTGGTTCCGCTCGGTGATAGCGTGGTAATCCTGCCGTGTCAGATGCGCGCTTTCCTTTGTCATGTGCGGTCATGTGCCGCATGCTGCTGGATTGACTTGCATCTAAGCTGGTATTGATGCCGGGGGTCTCTGGTGGTGACTGGTGACCATCCACCATTCTTCGCGTAATCTCGCAGGGCGTGCTGCAGTACTGCCGCCATGTACCCTGTACAAGATGCCGTTCGTTTTCCTGCTGCCGGCCGCCGTTCCCGTTCACCATGCTCTGAGCCTCCTGGCCGCGCTCCATAACATCCCCTGATTTTGTAGGTGGTGCAGGTAGTGGTGGTTGTGCCTTTATGATATCCTCCACCCGTCCATCCGTTCTTCCTCCCGTTTTGCCACTCCCAGCTAGAGAAACGGGCAAAAAACATGCTCCTTTTATAAGTATCCCAGCTGTGAGCTACTGATGTAGTGATATGTGCTGCCACCGCTGATGGTTCGTTGTCGATGCGTTTCAGACGTGTAAATCTGCCAGTCTTTGCTCATCGGTTCGCCTGGCCGAAGGTAACTTGCTATTTTGATCCATATTTGGATGCTACTAACAAGCAACAACGATTTCGGTCGGGCAGAGCATATTTTTCTTGCTGTAAAGCGCGCAGCCAGGCGTCGGTGGCTATCCATGTGCTCTTGCTGCCGTTTTGACCCCAAAGACAGCTCCTTGTGGCAGCAAGACCATTAAATCCCTGCACTGCACGCATTAGTCTCATGTGCAGTGGCAGCTACGGGCACTACGACTGCCACGTTGAGCAGGTCAGCTACTGCTGCTGCTTCGTGCCGCCGCTGGCCCAGGACCGTTGAATTGCCGCTCTTGGCTTGTAGAAAATGGTGGGTTTTGATGTGTGACCTACCGGTGATTTCGGCTATCCTGGTCGGGTCCATATTTCTGGACCAGATTTTCTTCATGATGTCTATGGTACTAACGCAAAGAAACGGTTTCTTCTCTGCATCTGGGATTAATCATCGTTGCGGCTTTCTCGTTGCGTGTTTCACGGTATTCAAACTGCTGGCGTTAAGCGTGCTTAGAACATGGTGGTTAGGTACCTGGCATCTTCGTGCTTAATGATGCTCTGCTTTCCTAAAATATGTGACTAATAAAGTAGAGCTCTGGGAATAACAGAGGCCACTAATTTTCTTTTGGTCCCTTTTTAATTCTCAGTGCTGGGTGTGGATTTTTCCTTTAGCCTTTTTTCTTCCATAGCCCAACCACTTTAGCTTGATTGAGCACTTTCCCTTTATGCATACGAGATACTGCAAAATTTTCCTCTAAAAAAGATGTGCTTTGAATGCTTTAGTTTTAGTTTTACAAGGCAGTTGTGTCACAGGTGCCACCACATGTCAGTGTATCCACCTCCTCCCAAGTAAAATAAATATAAGACCAATGCAAACTTCTAGGAAACTCACCAGCACCAGTAATAAAATATTACCATGTAGTTTCACCTTTCTAGAACTAAGATTTAGTTAAAAGTTCGGACCAGGTAAGGTTACCTTGAACTGGTGTCATCAATTCAACAATTGTCTGGCAACTGGCATATGGACCTGCTTCTGTATTGCTTGTAATTTGTGTAAAAACAGTGATACCATAAGATGAAAATTCTCCTATTTCTTCAGCAATTTCATGTGGATTATTCCCCTTGGTGTAATTCTCTATTATATTACCATAAATGATCTGAACCTGCGTTGACCTTCCAATTTGCGTTGACTACACACATGTTCACAATACAAATCAAATGCAAAAAGATTATTTTTCAACTTCTTTTCTTTTTGTGATGACTAGGAATACTAATTGCTGTTCAAATACTTCCATGGAAGAGTTGGCTGTCCTTGACACTGTTCTATTTATATTTTATAGTGAGGACACGGCTAAGAGAAGGACTCAGAAGAGCAAAAGTTTCAAAGAGGTTGAAAAATTTGATGTTTTCGTGCTGGAGAAAAGCTCCGGATGCAAATTCCGATCCTTGCAACTTCTGCTCTTCGCTATCATGTCTGCTGCATTTCTGACCCTCCTGTACACACCTTCTGTGTATGAGCATCAGCTGCAATCTAGCTCTCGGTGAGTGTGCCTTCACAAGATTTCTAGTAATGCATTAGTGGATCATGATACCTCCCTGTAGTCCATGGCGTGTTTCCGATATTGCTCTGAGTAGTTTTTCATATAACAATACAATGTGTATTAACATGGTGCTTACATTGGCTGCTATGGTTTGCAGGCTTGTCAATGGGTGGATATGGGACAAGAGAAGTTCCGACCCCCGATATGTATCTTCTGCCAGCATTCAATGGGAGAATGTATATAAAAGTATCCAAAATCTGAATGGTGGCGAACAGAAGCTCAAAGTTGGACTCCTGAATTTTAACAGGACTGAGTTTGGCACTTGGACAAATATGCTCCCAGATAGTGACTTTTCAGTCATAAGACTAGAGCATGCCAATGAAAGCATTACCTGGCAGACTCTCTACCCTGAATGGATAGATGAGGAGGAAGAAACAGAGATACCATCTTGCCCTTCGCTTCCAGATCCAAATTTTCCAAGAGCTACTCATTTTGATGTTGTTGCTGTTAAGCTTCCCTGTACTCGTGTGGCGGGTTGGTCAAGAGATGTTGCACGGCTGCATTTGCAGTTATCAGCGGCAAAAATAGCAGCGACCACGGCAAGAGGCAATGGTGGAGTCCACGTGCTGTTCGTGACTGATTGCTTCCCAATTCCGAATCTCTTCTCTTGCAAGAACCTAGTGAAACGTGAAGGCAATGCTTGGCTGTACAAACCTGATGTGAAGGCTCTAAAGGAGAAGCTCAGGTTACCGGTTGGTTCCTGTGAACTTGCTGTTCCACTGAATGCAAAAGGTAAGTTTACTAATGTCTAAATATTGTAATAGCTTCCCATCAGAAGACACTCACTATTTTTTCCAGTGTACCCAATGCACATATCCAGAAAAGCCAGTGACTCTATAGTCTAGAAGTTGCATGCATGAACATCTATGCAGTTGATATACAAACAACGCTTCGATTGTCACGGTTCAATATTAGAATAACTGTATCATTTCCTGAAACACACCGGCCAGACAGTATGGTGCTTTACATAGGCATGCCTAATAATCTTGTCTCTAGAAAATCAGAATACATCTATTTCCCTTCTATGATTTCCCCCCTGAATGATGAATAATTTCCTTTTGATTGCAGCACGACTTTATACGGTGGACAGACGCAGAGAAGCATATGCTACTATACTGCATTCTGCAAGTGAATATGTTTGTGGTGCAATTACAGCAGCTCAAAGCATTCGGCAAGCAGGATCAACGAGAGACCTTGTCATTCTTGTTGACGATACCATAAGTGACCACCACCGCAAGGGGCTGGAATCTGCGGGGTGGAAGGTCAGAATAATAGAGAGGATCCGGAATCCTAAGGCTGAACGTGATGCCTACAATGAATGGAACTACAGCAAATTCCGGCTTTGGCAGCTTACAGATTATGACAAGGTTATATTCATTGATGCCGATCTCCTCATCCTGAGGAATATTGATTTCTTGTTTGCCATGCCAGAAATCACCGCAACCGGCAACAATGCAACACTCTTCAACTCTGGAGTGATGGTCATTGAGCCCTCGAACTGCACATTCTCTTTGCTGATGGAGCACATCAATGAGATAACATCATACAATGGTGGTGACCAGGGGTACCTGAATGAGATATTCACTTGGTGGCATCGCATTCCGAAACACATGAACTTCTTGAAGCATTTCTGGGAGGGTGATGAAGAGGAAGTGAAGGCGAAGAAGACTCGGTTGTTTGGCGCTAACCCTCCAATCCTCTACGTCCTTCACTACTTGGGGCGGAAGCCGTGGTTGTGCTTCCGGGACTACGACTGCAACTGGAATGTTGAAATTCTGCGGGAGTTTGCGAGTGATGTTGCACACGCTCGCTGGTGGAAGGTGCACAACAAGATGCCGAAGAAGCTTCAGAGCTATTGCCTTCTGAGGTCAAGGCTGAAGGCTGGGCTGGAGTGGGAGCGGCGGCAGGCTGAGAAAGCAAACTTCACGGATGGGCACTGGAAACGGAACATAACCGATCCTAGGCTGAAAACCTGCTTTGAGAAGTTCTGCTTCTGGGAGAGCATGCTGTGGCACTGGGGTGAGAACAAGACCAACTCGACGAAGAACACCGCGGTGCCTGCGCCACCTACCGCGACCCTGTCGAGCTCATGAGATCTGTAGATAGCTTTGTTGAGAGAGTAGTATACCCAGATACAAAACTTCTGAAGCTCCATACATACATAGCAACAGCTTTGTAAAGGTAGCTATGTAGGCCCTCTTCCCGAATGACTATACCTCTTGTTCGCCATCACTGCTCCAGCGCCCCCTCACGCTGCTTGCCTTTTGATGGCTGGCAAATTTTTTTGGTTTCTGCTAATAATTCATCAGTATAGGCTATTTTCCTTTCTCTGCCAGTCCTGGCCGGGTCTGTATGTTGCTTTAATCCCACCCGGCTCTACTGCTGTGCTGCAAGTAGGCCTGGTAATTTGTTTGATGTATGGTGGTTGAACAGTTTCAGTGATGGATCTGGAGTGATGCAACATGAAGATTGCTGACCAGCAAACACTGCATCGTTTTGGCATGAATGAATATATATGGTGGTGTCACTTTTTATGCTGTTGTGACTTGTGAGGTTGGATTAGCTCAACTGCTGTCTTCTGGGGACCAAAAGAAACTGTGCTGTTTTGAGTTGAAACAAAACAGCCACGCTGCCTTTGAGCTCCTCGCACGCTTTCCGCGTTCCTATGTTTCCTGGCGATTGCCACCTAACCACGCAGCATTCAAACACCGCATCTCGTACCGGTGCTGAGCGAGCAGCATCATTGCATCTACTGATATGCTGCTGGGTGCGCCGCTGCTCTGTCAAAGAAAACATCATTGGCCGGATCCCATGATGTCCTCATGTTCACTTCCTTGGCGATGCGGTCTCACGGCGGCGCTTTTCCGACAGCAAACCTCACCTAAAAAGCACGGGGAGTAGGCTGGCTGTACGAGGCCGGCCCTCCGGCAGTGGCGGCAATCCGTCCGAGAGGCACTGTGCGTCTGTGCGTGCATACCACCCCCCTGAATCCCTGATTGAGTACCCCTTGTCGCTCGCTCACGATTGGGGTGGTTGGATGTTTGCGTTGCAAGTGAAGCGACTCACTGGGATTAGGTTTAGGTTTCGTCCACTAGCTAGGAACCCGAGAGATGGATGCGTCCAGATCTGACGCGCTCGATCGGGTTTTAGTAGCGGCGCCAGTACACCGGAACTGCACGGGCGGGGGCGTCGCGTTGCGAGCTCTCGCTATTTTATGCCGATCACTGCCGGTGGGGGCTGGGGGGAGGCCACGGTCCAAAGGGCACTCCCCGTCGTTGTCCGTACCGAGGTGGAGTACAATAGTATGCTTGGGTGTTGGGAGGGGACGGGTTCGAGGGTGCGGGCGTACACGCGGCGGCGGCGGCGGTGGGAGTCCCGGCTGCCTCGGCGCGGGCACGAGGGGGGACGCGGCAATCGAACGCCACCGGCCCACCGCCCTGGCGTCAGGCGGATACGCATGCACGGGGCACGGCGGCATGGGGCAATCGACGACCGCTCCGCTCGGTGCCCTAGGAAGGTACTGTAGCGCCGGGCCGGAGACCACCGCGCTAGGGCCGGCGCGGCGACACGCGTCGCCCCCGCGTCGGACATTTGTCGCCTGCAACCTTTCGGGCTTTTTGACCGGGCAAAAGCAAAGGGACAACCGGACCGGACGGACAAGCAGCCAAAGGAGGAAGAACTGGTCGCGTGGGGGCACCGCGCCGTCTGCGCGTACGAGCAATGAGCGTCCCCAACAGTTCGCGCTCGTCACCTGCGCTGGCATTGCCGGCCGCTAGCAACGCGGAGGCATGGGCTCTCTCCGGAGTTTCACATCGAGACGCCGTGCTCTCCAGGCTCTCTCCACCGGTTGCCAGCAGGGCACGAGGAGGAGGAATCCCGGGGGTTGGTTGGCCTCTCGCCGTCACGCGGCCGCGGTGACGCGCCGCGTTGCCGGTGCGGCAACACTCGGAACTCGGAAGTCTCCAAACGCGGCGGCGCTCGTCCTTCCTCTAAATGTGCCAAAACTAGTTTTTTTTTGGCTCATGTCGTTTTTTCCTACATTTTTTCTTCTAAGTTTTTTTAATATTTCCCTTTTTTTAAACTTTTTCTTCTACCCGGCCGGCAAAGAACCCGTTAATAATACTACGCTAAAATATTATTCACCTGCGGCGAAATACTCCCCCCGTTCTTTTATACAAGCATTCCAAGTATTCAAACTCAACAAACAACAACGTAAGGAAATGACATCTATGCCCCTCATTTTACACTACCCACCAACTCTCCACCCACCCAACAACCACATTTAATTTTGTCCTATCCATAGAAATGATTATATTTTGACAAAAATTTTGAACCCTAGGAATGCTTATATATATAGGAACGGAGGGAGTACAGACCAAACAAACACACAAAGTAGCCCGACAAGACAGCAACTCGCCCGTATTGGCACAGCCCAAGGACTTTTCCATTCACAGCCCATGATTTTTTCTTACCTTTTTCAGGCCCAAAGTCCACTCTAGGCTGGCCACTCGATTCCATAGTTTAGCAAAACCAGCCCATTTGGTCATGGGCTGGGCTTTGCTAATTCTGTACCTACGGTAAATCAACAAACTCTCTCTACAATGAATTACCCATATTCAAATTACTTTTTTTTGGGCCCATGGAAAAAAAAATCAACCCACAAAAGAAAGAAAATCAATTGTACGCAAGAAGTATTTTGCCTTTTGCGATTTTTTCCGGAATGTACGCAGGAGGGATTTGCCGAATGCCGAGCGGAATTGCTCGGCAAAGTTGCCGAGCGGAGGGGACTCGATAGCAAAGGGGATAACGAGCAGAGAATGATGCCGATACTGTTGAGAAGATTTCACCGTCGTTTTCCTCTTTTCAGCGATGAAAAATGTTGTACCCGAGCTGTTGGAGTTTGCTCTGACTTGGTTCTCTACCGAAATAGCAAAGCCCATCCCGGTAGCATTTTTTTTAAAAAGAAAAACAGAGAATGAGGAGAATTCGATTGAGGATAACAAATCCAGACTATGTTACAATCTAGTCAGCACCACACTCTGCACGCCTGAAAACAGACCTCCTTTTCTGATCGGCGGATGGTGGTGGTGTCACGCGGAGATTGTAAGTGATTCACATAAGCTAACCACGGACATATCATCTAAATCCACGGACAGTCTACAATGAACTGTGCCACCTCTCCCTCCAACACATCTTCAGTTATTAAAAAAAAAAACAGCAGGAGCACTCCTATGCCATTTAAAAAGAAAAAACAAGTTCAGAATTACAATAAGTTGTACTCCATATAACAAATGATAACGAGAAACTCTAAGAACACTAAGTAATCTAACATAATTAACTAGCAGATACACGCGGCCCACTTCAGGGTTAACTAGCAGATATACACATCTTGGTCTCTTCCTCACTTTCCCCCTTTTTGTGACGTCGACTGGAACGGATTCGTGGCGCACGAATGCACGCGTCCATGAAGTGGGTGGGCGCCGATCCACCACCGTGACTCCCGTAGCCTCATCTCTCGGTTGGGTCGTGGGCGGCGGCGCACATGCGCTGATGAAGAATGCACAGCGAAAAGACGCAGCTGCTGCGAAGGCAGGCAGGCAGTGTTGTAGTGATGGACCACGACGAGTGGCTAGCCGGCTAGGGATAGGCGATAATGTTGTTTGGCAAGACCTGCTGCTAATTGCGGAAACCGCACTCCGAGCTCAGCGTCTGCCTGTCATTTTCGTGCCCTGCCACGGCACTCTTGTCGCGCCACAGATCGATCCTTTGATAGCCACAGGTTTATTGCTGTTCTTTCTCACTTCATCTCCATCACTATGCAATACCCAACGTCACGGCCACTCTGCCAATTGTTCGACAAGGTTGCACACGTTCACCATACATAGTACATTCTCTTCTACAAATTAATGCGTCTACTACGCTTTGGGTATCCACTGGTGCCCCTGGATGAAGTTGCCGACGCTGTACGCGCCGACGTGTTCCCCGGGCACCTGGCTGCTCCACGCCACCCTCCGGCTCGCGGCGCCGCCGGGTCCGGCGCTGTCGAACTCGCCGTAGTAGAGCGTCCGGAGCGCGAAGTCCCCGTTCCACGGCATCCACCCCTGCGGCTGCACGATCTCCGCGAGCGTGCACCCAAGGTACACCGTCCGGGAGTACTCCTTCCACGGCCGGCCCAGGTAGACGCGGTGGGCGTCGGGCTTCTGGCGGTAGAGCGCCATGTACTCGTCGCTGCCGTTGACGGCGCAGCGGCTGAGCACGATCCCCGTGGGCTGCGCCGGGTCTGTGCGGCCCTGCGCCGTGACGGCGTCGTTCTCGCCCTTCTCCGGCCGCAGCTGCCGGGGCAGGACCACGAGGGCCGTGTCGTGGAGCACGGCCGCGGAGTTGCCGAAGACGAAGTCCACGGTGCCGGCCACGCGGCACCGGGTGTAGAGGTGGCGCATGGCGTGCGCGTACAGCGTGTCCTGGTGGCCCAGCAGCTCCACGGTGTCGAGCACCGTGCGGTCGCCCGTGGAGCGGAACGCCACCGCCTGGTGCGCGTCGGGGCCCGCCGTGTTGGAGATGGTCAGGTCGCGCGCCATGAACCCGTCCGCCAGAACGCCTGCGTGCGCGCCGCACATAAAAAAACAAGCAGGTGAAATTTCAACATGCAGGGAGGTCACTGTGTAGAAGAACATTTGGTTGGGGTGCACGACAAAGTTGAGAGACCCACGGGCCCGGCGGTGGATCGGCGCAGTTTTCTCTTTGTGAATTGGCGCACAGACCAGCGTGTCCGGTCCGGGACACGCGGCATGGCTTTGTGTGTCGTGGGACCGGCTGGAGCACGGGAAAGTTTGGAGTAGCCTAGGACTAGGAGCAGTACCCCGTGACACTACGCCGCATATATCGTCGCTACCCGGCAAGGATCACATGCTTCCGCAGGCCACCTAGTAGTATTTGTACTTGCTACTATTGGTAAGTGAATCGATTTCGATTTGCTTGGAGCACTAATCGGCTGTCACCAGCGGATCTGTTGCCTGATATTTTGCTGGTGAAGGTAACCGGACCAGATCATACTACTAGGAAATGAATCAGGACTTTAGGCATACGAGTATACTATGACCATATTATAGTTGGCTAGCTGCTTGACATAAACAGGTTAGTACAATTGTACTTGTACAAACGGTGCGGTGGTCGTCTATCAAGAGTGATAAAAATGTAGGACTACGAGCAGGCTTCCTCCTACGGTCCAGTACCTCAAACCTAATAAAAAAGACCACTACGCATGCAGTGCACAGTGCGCCGGGTCCTAAAGGCAAAGCAACAGAGATGTTTCCGGAAGCAGCTTTATGTTTATCCAGACCAGATTTGACATTTCAAATTTCCCTTTGAAAAACTAGTCTCCACGGAATTATTGGGACAACTTCACCAATTATTTGAATCCTAGGCGGCGTTCTTTTTTTTTCTTTGAAAAAACAAAGGAGATCTAGGCAAAGTTCTGAGGTCATTTGAAATTGAATTAAAAGCCCGCGTCAAAACTCACCACGTCTGATCTAATCCACGGAAAGCGTTTTCGGTGCGACCAAACGGCACCTTAATGCTTCGGTCACGAGATCACATTGATTCCATGCACGTACACGCGTACGACGCGGCGGAAAGCAAAGCAGTTGAGCACGCCGTATACAAAGGAACAGAATATGTAGAATGGAGGGGAATACGGGGATTTGTACGCAGTACGCACCTACGGTGGCCGTGTTGAAGGTGGACACGCCGGGCGTGTCGGCGTTGAGGTCGCCGGTGATGACCGTCTTCCCCATGCCGTCGCCCACCAGCACCACGTTCGTCTTCTCCCACGGCACGCCCACCGTCTCCTTGTACACCCCCTCCTTCACGCGCACCACGAACCACCCCTCGCCGTAGTCCGGCGCCGCCGCCACCGCCTCCCGCACCGTCCTGTAGTCGCACCCCGCGGCGCACACCGTCGCGTTCGCGGGGAGCCCCCTGGGAACGCCGAGCGCGTCCACGTCGGCCTCCGAGGCGGTGGAGGCGGAGGCGGCCGGGGGCCAGTACCCGTCGCGCTCCGTCTGCGGCGGGCGCCAGAGGGAGGTCTCGTCGCCGTACCGCTGCCGCGCGGCGAGCATGGAGATGTAGTTGCTGTTGACGGCGATGGTGTCGTCGAGGTAGGCCATGGCGTCGGAGATGGTGCGGGAGAAGTTGACGTACTTGTACGCGGACCAGCAGTCGTAGAGGTGGAGCAGCGCGGTGGAGGCGGAGAGGAGCGACGGGGAAGGGGACGGGGAGAGGCGGTGGGAGGAGAGGGAGAGCAAGGTGAGGCAGTTGGTGGCGGCGCTGGAGAGGTTGACGTTGGAGGAGAAGGCGAGGACGGACTTGGCCGTGGAGATGGCCGGCGGGATGCGGGCGCGGAGCGCGGAGAGCGTGGCGCCGAGGAGGGCGGCGGTGGAGGCGTCGGACCCCGCGTCGGAGAGCGTGGAGACGCAGGCCGGCTGGAAGCGGGTGGCGTTGCAGGCGAGGAGGACTGCGAGTGACGCCGAGTCGGAGGACGCCGGCGACGGGGACGGCGACGGGGACGCGGACGGGGTGCGGTGGTGGTGGTGGCGGGAGGAGAGAGAGAAGGGGAGGTGGAAGAGGACGAGGACGAGGAGGGGAAGGAGGCGAGCCGGAGGAGGCATTGGCGATGGTTGGGTGGCGATGTGCGCGCGCGCGAGATGGGGAGGAAGCAGCGGAGTCGCCACTGAACTGGAGTACTTGCGGCGGTGGTCGGGGGTGGTTATATTGTGGACGGAGACGGACAGGCCGGCAGCCTGGGTTGGGGAAGGCCGGAAGGGGATGAATGGGGAATTTCCTTGGATGCAAATGTAACGGAAAGTAGGAGGAAAGCATTCATGCCTATGGATGTGAATCTTCCGGTTGATTTTGCTTTCAGTTTTATGTTCAAAAAAAATGATTTTGCTTTCAGTTTTGCGGATTTTTACATAGCTCTCTGACGGCAGCATGACCGCTACTATTTTTTTAGATAATGTCACCACTAATAATTATACTCTCACAATTACGAAGACATCGACTCTCTCGGAAATACCGAAATCCATTATTTGTTGTTGATGTTGCATCATGGATCGCACGAGGTTATGTGCCAAGAAAAATTTTTATACAATGCACTTGTTAAATCCAGTGGATCCACTAGGTGTAGGATAGTGGGACGAACCTCTGTACATTGACATACCTTGGACCTCTTGGTGAGCCAGCCATGGCGAGGACGACTCGGTGGAGACGTTGGTGACGACGGCGGCGGTGTCTAGTGGTGCTTCCCATCGCTTCAGCACTCCCTCTAGATCGGTTAGGGTTTGGAGTGGAGAACTACAGTGGCGGCGGCGAACCTCGTGTCTGGAGCCGTGGTCCCCACTCCCTCAGGGGTCCACCAGCCTTCTAACGGGCTGGGCGTCCCCGATCAGGACGCGAGTCAAGGGCCCAATGGGTCGTTGGGCCCATTGGTGAAGAAATCAATCTAACATTCTCCCCTTGATCTCACCATATACTTTTAACGTCTTTTCTCATTCCATTACAGATCAGTGTATATAGCATGTTTTATCGTTACGGTCAATCTCGATTCTGTCAATCCCCGATAGATTCAACAGCCACAATACACATCTCTGTACTAAAACGAATTCTTTAACTTTGAGCCCTTTATTGTCCAAAATCGTAAACTATATCATAAACCCATGTCGCATACGTGTTCTCTAAGCGCACTGGGTGGTAAGCTTTTCGTAAGAGGATCCTCAAGCACTTGCTTGTCTCTTATATGCGTAATATCTTTAATATGATTCCGGACTTACTCTTTTACAACATATAACTTTGTGTCAATGTGTTTGGCAGCACACTTGACTTGTTGTCATAGGAGTGAACTACTTTAATGGTTATTGCTGTTGTCAACCATTATCATCTCCGGGTACCGGTTCCATTAACCATTATGCCTGTCCCTCAGCCTTGTATCATGCTATATCATATCTTTGCATCACATTGATGCTAATTGTTTTACTCTTTGGAGCATTTCCACACAAAAACTCCAAGTGTGAAAGTTAGCGACAATTGTGGATTTCGCTACACATTTCACAAAATATCTTTGTACTCACAACCTTTTGAGAGCACTTGATCTATTCAACTTAGCATGAGGCTGATACACCTAATTCCATTCCAGTGATCCATAGCTGGATTGGACATTGCCAAAACAACCCAGTTATATGAACTATGTCAGGTTCAGTTGTATCCTTTGCATTCATTAAGCTTCCAACAGCTGAAGCATATGGTACCATATTCCTTTAATCCATTTCATATTAACTCTTGGAACATAAAAGTTTTAAAACCATTATCCTTGACGATGAGAACAGGCGTAGATTTACTCGCATGCATACTATATTTCTTTGCAACTTTTCTAAGTATGCCTCTTGCGATAGTCCTAATACCCCTTTTCTTTTATCTCGATGAAAATCGATTCTTATAATTGAGAGACATTCATCGAGAACTTTGAGGACAAGAACCTCTTCTTCTTTTACAATAGATTGACATCATTGCTACCATGCAAGATGTCAATCACATATGCACGATTAGGAAATGAATTTCCCATTCTATAACTTTGTACAAATGTTGTCCTCTTATTCTCTTTTAAACCCAAAATTAACAACCAATTCTTTTATCTTTGAATGCTGTAGTTCATGGATGATTTCTTTAGGCAGCATTCCTAATCTTCTTTTACTTTTATGGCAAAAACCTTCAGGTTGTGCCATGTAATACTTTCATCTGATGTAACTCATATCATGATGTGCCAGTAGATTCATTGTATTCCATTCATTCTTTTTGCACAAAATTTTGATTTAGGGTTAATTGGAACCGTGCCATTATAACTTTGCTGTTTTTGAAGTACGCCATTACTATTCGACTTACTACGTCAGTGTCATTATAATTCTGATGTTGTTTGAGATATGCCATTATGTACGCTTATAGACCATTTTGGACCCACTGTCAGGTGTATAAGGGGTACGTATATTCGTATGGACAAGATTACCCCTGCTCAATTTTCTTTTTCCCTCCCTCTCATCTCACTGACGTGTGGGACCCACACGTCAGGCTTCTTCAACCTCCCGCCGTCTCTCTCCTCCCACGTGCGCTCTCTCTCTCCAGGCCGGGCCAAGCCCCTGCTCTCCCCGTGCCGCCCGTCCCCTGCTCGCCCCCCACGCCGCCCCTTCTCCTGCTCCCCTGCGCCAGCGGATCCCGGGCCCGGCCGCGCGCTCCCGCGTTAGGAGGCCGCAAGCCACCGCATCGGGAGGCCGCGAGCCACCGTGCCGGAGGTCGCGTGCCCCGCGCCGCAGGCCGCCGGGGCTCGCCACAGCATCGTTGCCGGCGGACCGCCCTGCCCCTCCGACCGCGCCGGGGAAGGGGATGGCCGCCAGGGCTTGCCGCGGCACCATCACCGGCGGCCCGCCCTACCCCTCCGGTCGCCTCCGGCTCCGTCGCGACCTTGATGCTCGGCTCCAACGTGGACGGGCAAGCGAGTGGAGGCCGGAGGGGATTCATGCGCGGGCACAAACTACGGAGTCAGGGGAGATGGACAAGGTCTGCCGGAGGGACGACGACGGGACAGAGGAGAGGGGCGACGGGAATGAGGTGGAGGGGGGCGACGGAGGTTGAACATGAGGGCAAAGAAGACATTTCTCTCCTCTTCTTCACTCCAATACGCCTGTAAGTGGGCCTGAGACGGTGTCAGAGGTACATAATGGCATATCTCAAACAACTGTGAAATTGTAATGGCACTGGCATAGTAAGTCGAATAGTAATGGTGTCCTTCAAAATCGTGATAATTATAATGGCACAGATCCAATTAACCCTTTGATTTAAGATGCGCTTTTCGTGTTCACATATTCCCATTGGAGTCACGTCATGACTTGTAGACCCATTACAGTCTACTGTTTTGGCTTCATTGAGAATTACTTCTGAGTCCCAAGCTTCCTCGAAATTCATCAGTTTCATTTCAACGAACAAGCGCTTCTTATGATTTTTAACACATGAGGTGGAATAAACCTCAATGCGAACTTTTCTATATTACAAACTTTGCAACCATCAGACTTTTGACTCTTTGAGACCTACTAGAGGCCTCAACCTCTGGCACATTGTGTGCCTCAACTTTTGGTACATCTACCATATGGGGCTGCAGCAGCTCTCCCCATATACAACAATGAGTTTCAATGGCTCCTGAAGGACATGTTCCATATCATCTACCATATTGTTGTCACGAGTGTCGAGAGAAATAGCTACTGAATCATTAGAGTGGGTATATATACTCACTTCTCCTCGAAGTCAATTTCTCGAGCCACCATGCTCCCCCTGATTGCTCTCGTATTCCAAGAAGACAATGTGTCTCATTAGAAATAAAAGAACCTTTTCTTTTATCTGAATTGCCAATAAAATGGCTCCCCAGATCAGCTTTTTCTTTCATCCGGATGGCCAACAAAATGGCTCCCCCAGATCTTTCCATCTATAATAAAAAATAGTGTACTTTAAACTTTCTCATTTGGGTTTGTTCTTTTACCATTTTTGTCACATCGCTATCATCCTATCAGACTCATAAAAGTTCAGGATTTTAGCTATTCCTTTTCTTTAGGGGTATCACATTTATGACTGTCGTACTCCCCCAGACAATCACATTTATCTTCTATAGATCACACTCTAAATGCATAGTATGCATTACATTTCCTGAAGTATAGGGGATTTTCACCTTTCTCACCTTTCTCCCCCTCGAAATATGGCATGAGCTTTCTTGTCACAATTTCGAAAACCATTCAGGACTATTATTAGTGAGGAAACTTTGAAGAAACTTTCATTTCTTCCTTTATCTGTATGATTATATCACACAAAACAAGGTTGTTTCTTAACTCATATATGAGAGTACGCTTTTCCTCATTTCACTTCAAGAATTCAACAGAGTCCTTTATATCAGTGCTTTTGAAAACTCAAGTTTGCATATCATTCTTTATCTTTAGGTTCGCAAATTACTTTCTATTCTCTTTGAACACAGAGTGCTTAATGACTATAGTACGATATGCACGATTAGGATTAGAATAGCATAAGAGCTACTCCAAAAATTCTCTTTCCCAGTGTGGGATACTCTATAAGCACATGAGTCATTATACTTTTCCTCCCGCCATGCAGGATGAGTCCTTTTTCCAAAACTTTTCCCGCCACATAGGATTGTCTAACATAAGCATTATGCTAACTTTAGGCAATCATGCGTGTTATTTTTTTTTTCTTAGAGCTTTTCCCGCCATGCGGGTATACAATCACAAACTTTTCTCGCCGTGCGAGAGTATCACAAAATTTCCCCTCCACTCAGGTAATTCCCTGGAAGGGACATTGCATGCCAAGATTGGCTCGTATTCAATCATCAAATTCAGAAATAAATCTGACTAAATTGTAACACACACATGCTTAATCCAACATTGGTCAAATTAAACATGCATATGAATTATTGCAACTTTTATCATGATGACTGAACTGGAAATAAATTCCTCTTCATAGAGAGTACATGAAAAAACATTTCTCAAGACTCTCAATGATCTGTCTCTTTTCTCGGATTAATATCCGAGAATCTTTTCTTTTGAAACCATTCTTTAAAAAGAATATAGTCCCTCACATTATGGCATTATTTCTTTGTCATCTCATGAGTCACAAGTGCTCAGCTCACTTTTCTTAATGCTTTCATGAATGAAAGTAGAAAGATCTTTTCTCTGAGAAGATATTCAATAAAAATCCAAACTTTAAGCTTATGAAACTTTTAAAACTTTACATTCTATTCTATATCACCGTTGGGCAGAAAATAGAATAAAACATCATTCATCTATATTAATTCCAAGTCATCGTCGACTGAATTAGAATTAATCCATCATATCATAATATTGCTATCATCAACGTTGGTCAGAAAATGACAACATCATGAAACTATATATTTAGAATTAATACTTATCAAAAGTATTTCTAAAATATCCTCTTTATTCATATTTGAGTAGAGATATTAAACTTTGTACAAAAATTGGCAACCAAAACCAATGTAACTTTATCTTGAACTTGATACAGCGGAAGCTGACTTTAACTTTAACGTAGATATAACCCACAGGGAAAACTTTTCAAAACTGTTCTTTCAATTAAATCTTCTTGTTGGTTCCAATTTAATTGAAAGATAAGTATCATTATACAACGGAAACAAGAAATAAAAACAACATTTCTTGATCTTTATTCTCTGAGAATTGATCACCTTGATGCAAAATTCATCAGACACTTTAACTTTAAACTTAAGACACATGTAATTATAATATTGTTATCATCAACGTTGGTTAGAAAATAACAATACCATAATTAACTTTAAATAAATATGTTTCTACTCCACTAATTAAATTTTCCCATTGGTTCCAATTTAATTAGAGGGTGAAACTTTCACTTTGCAGCGGAAAACTTTTCTTTCTTTTCAGAAGCAATGACTTCTAAACTTTTCTTTACACCGATTAACTCTCTAAACAATTTATCCTGTTGGTTCAAAATTGAGTAGAGGTTAAAACCTTGACAAACTTGCCATAACTTTGCCTTGAATTAATATTCCATCAGAAAAATTTTCCTTTTTACATTTCTTTTCTCTACCCAACTTTTCCCTTTAATTTAATCTTCGAATTAAATTGAAAAGAGCAACACTTTAAACTTTTTAGAAACATGAATAAAATTCATGAAAAATATACTATTCAGAAGCATTCCAGTCAAATTCAATCTCTACACAAATATCTCGTTGGTTCAATTTGAGTAGAAATCAAAATCTAGATGAAATTCATCAAAACTATACAAAATTCATAAAAATTTGCTTCTAAAAATTATCAAAATAATTAACAAGAGGTATTGTTTACCAGTGTTCATTGGCCCACGGGGAAAAAACGGCCCGCGGCCTTCTCCTCGCGTTAGATTGGGCCCGCGGCCCAGTAACCGACGGCTAGGCCGTTGAAACGGCCCGCGCGCCTCGCGCAGCCTGGGCCAAATCCGGTCCGGCTTCCATCAGCCGTCCATTGCCGCGGATCTTCATCCGACGGCCGACCGCGCGCATCGGGCGATCAAAACCGCGACGCCGGCCTCCCCGGAACCCTAGCCCTCATTTCTTTCTCTTCCCTTATCTCTGTGCCGCGCTCCGGTGGCGGCGGGGTTGTCATCCCCGTGACCGGCGATGGTGAGGGGCGGCGCCGCCCGGCACGCAGCCGCGGCCGGATCCTTCCTTCTTCCTTCTTTGCTTGCCCCTTTCCATCTTCTCTAACCCTGCAACTGCAAGATCCAAAGAACTGGCCGGAGATGGAGGTGGCACCGCCGCAGGCCCCCTCGCCGGCGACGGCGAGGAGCAGCGCCGCTTGGCACTCGGTCGCAGCGGTCGGCTCTCCTCCTTTCCTCTGTTTTCTGTCTCCTCCCCTTTTCCCCCTAGTCTCACGACGACAAGATACAGAGAGATGGTGACCGGGAGGGTGGTCGCGCCGCCATGAGTCCTCTCGCCGGCGAGCTCGTTCCCCGCGAGGGAGAGCGCGCCGCCGTCGAAAGGTTTCACCGCGGTGCCCTGAGCCCCTTCCCGAGCGCCGACAAGACGACGGCGAGCGGCGGCTCCTGTCGGTGACCCGCACGGCGGCGGATCCTTTTCCGCACAACGGCGGTGGCGTCAACGGCGAGGTAGGCCCCACAGATAGGTCCTCCCTCCCGTTCGCCCTTTGCTTTTCATATCTAGGTTTAGGGTTTGGTGATTCTGTCTTTGTCGATTCGAGATCGATTTCTTTGTTCCTTGTCCCAACTCGATTTGTCTACTCTCTAGCCTAGCTCTGATACCATTGTTAAATCCAGTGGATCGACTAGGAGTAGGACAGTGGGATGAACCTCTGTACACTGACATACCTTGGACCTCCTGGTGAGCCAGACATGACGAGGACGACTCGGTGGAGGCGTTGGTGACGACGGCAACGTCTGGTGGTGCTTCCCAGCGCTTCAGCACCTCCCTCTAGATCGGTTAGGGTTTGGAGTGGAGAACTACAGTGACGGCGGCGAACCTCGTGTCTGGAGCCGTGGTCCCCACTCCCTCTTATAGTGCTGCGCGACAGGGGCCCACCACCCTTCTAACGGGCTGGGCGTCCCCGATCAGGACGCGAGTCAAAGGTCCAATGGGCTGTTGGTGGAGAGATCAATCTAACAACACTATGATCTAGTCGGACTTGTTTAGTTGAACAAATTTACCCAACTTTTTCCTTATTCACTCGTCGCATCTTATCTTACAACACGTGACAACTCTTTTTATTCCAGCATTTTTCATGCGTGTAATTTGCCGAACTAAACAGACCAAAATGCGGCATTAGTTTTTGATATACAGATTCATTAACCTTCTGCGTCATTCGACAATTTTTTTTTTTGGAAAATGTCCTCATTCGACATTACACTCTTCAATGGTTTTCAATGTCACTCCTAAGACTGTCTCCAGCAGTCCCCTCATATCTTCCCCCATCTTCAAAATGAGGAACAGGATCGCACTGTAGCAGCTCCAGCAGTACCCCCAACAGCTGCTGCATTTTGCAGCAGACCACCTCCCGCGCGCATTCTCGGGGGCTCTGGGGGTCTTCCCCATCCCAACCGCCCAGCGGGCCCCACCGTCTCCCATCCCCACCTCGCCTCCTCCGCCAGTCCGTCGTACTCTCCTCCGCCACCTCGCCCTCCTCCGTCCTCCTCTCCCCTGCGCCCTCTCCCCTCGGACGACGACGCGACCAGAGGAGGAGCAGGGGCCGCAGCAGAGGTAGGCCTCGACGGTGGCGGCCGGCGCGAGGCAAGGCCATGCCGGCCGGGCGAGATCTGCCACGGGCGAGCTCAGCCGGGGGCAGCGCAACCGCCGGGCGAGATCCGCCACGAGCGAGCTCAGCCAGGGGCCAGCACCGAGCTCTAGCCGGCCGCGCCGGCCTCGGGCCCCTGTGGCGACAAGCTCTAGCCGGCATGCCCGCATCGACCTCGACGGCGGCCGGGGAAAACAGAGAGGAGGGGGTCTGGGGGCGGCCGCCGGCGGCGTCGCCGGCACCACGGGCCACGGTGGCGGCCGAGAAGGAGGGGGGAGTGAAGAGGAGGGCGAGGGATGCAGAAGGTCGCCGTCGGCGTGCCCTTGCTCCTCCGCCGCCGGCGCGGGCTGAAGCTCTGCTGTCGACGCGCCCGCGGCGGCCTCGATTCGCGGACGAGTTCGCGGGCGGACCTGGAGGTGGGGACGGCGACGCAGATCCGCCCGACGAGGCGGAGCTGGAGGTGGGGACGGCGGCGCGGAGGCAGAGCAGGCCGGCGACCTCCTCCTTCCCTGCCGGATCTGGAGCTGTGGCGGCCCCTTCCTCTTCCCCTGCTCCGGCGACGGCCACCATGTCGACGACCCTGTCCATGGCCAGCGCCCACGCCGTCCTCTCGGAGCTCCCTGGCCCCTACCTCGACGAGCTCCCCTTCTCCCTCCCTTCCGGCCGCCTCCTTCCCCGGTCGGCGTGAGCTCCCTCTTCCCGCGGGAGCCAACGGCCGCTGCGGGATGCGCGAGGGATGCGTGTGACCGCTGGGAGCGCGGCTCGCGCTTCTTCTCTCTCCTTTCCTCAAGGAGGACCATTTGCGCAAGGGGAACGGCAACCTTACTGGAGACAGTCTAAACGACTGTGATGCAGAACGGAACTTTGAGGTCTCTCGGAAGAAGACCTTTCACTTTTCTCCGACAATTCAACACACTTATCGTCTGTTGTCAAAAAAAAACACACACACACACTCATCGTCCCCTTTGAAAGACGCCTTTGCTGTCATCTGTCAGTCAGCTACACAGCTTATCGATTGTCGCTTGACATTTCTGGGCTCGTGCAAAGAAACAAGCAAGCGGCATGTTTGCTTGGCTGGTGGCTGGTGTTAATTTGGTATGAAAAAAAAGTACTGCTGACTATTTACTGATGACTGATTTGTTCTGAGAAAAAAAAAATATTGCTGACCAGTGACTGATAAGTCAAACGAACAGGGTGAACGTCTCCAAGTTATACGATTCACAATTTGAACTGGCAATTCGAATCGTCGAAGTCTAAATGTTTGAGCTTCAAGCTGAGATACATTTTCAGCCAAGTGTTGTTAACGCATCAACTGATGCTTACGTTCATCGGCACATCAAGGACACTTGAGCTGAAATTGCACTACCGTGCACGGCAGAAGGCAATGCTTGTCCCCCTTGCTTTATCACAGTTGCACTGCCTGATTACGTCTACAGTGAGGTGCATTGATTGGTTAATTTGGCACTATAGCTGCCGGTTCAGAAAAGGACGAAGAGATTACTGCGACAGGCGAACACGCACACAGTATGCTCTTCGCTCCGTGGCGTGCAGGCACACAGCAGGTTGTTTGATCCGTCATGTGACATTGGAGGTTTCTGTCAATGTTCCGGAAGCTTTCAGCTCACGGGATAATGGAACATTGGCACAGCCGATGAATGGAGGGAGACGGCTGGTTTTTCTCTTGTTGCGAGGCCGCCGACCCGGTTCCGGGACCCGGTCACGGGATCAGAGGCTCACAGAGAAATGGTCGGCGCACCGCGCACCAGTGGCGTCCACTGGCTGCCAGTGGGACAACCGGACAAGCTCCGATGCAACTGCGAAAGCCTCCCACGAGTCCACGACACTCTTTCCTTCCTATAGGAAAAGCTGGAAGAGAAGTCATTTGATACAGAAATTTGCATATTGATAACTATATTACTCCCTCCATCCTTTAATACTTGACATCAGTTGGCTGAAAATTGAGCTAATCAACGCCAACTATTAGAGAACGGAGGTAGTACATTTGATGATTTACCTGATGAAACGAAATGCAGTAAAGACGTATCATGGACAAGAATTGAATATCCAAAATTTTTGCAAGTGAACTATTGTTACATACAGGTTTGCCTATGATCTGTGTCTATACCTAAACAGCCAAAAGAGGAAACGATACAAAAATCTATGTCTCAGGACTCAGGAGATGTGCATTCCTGAGTGAGCAAGTGACGGGAAAAAAAAGACAAAGATCAATATAACAAAGCTTGCCTGAAGATGCCGCTGTCTCGAGGCTTCTTGTAGCAAATAAAACAGAAATTATAAAACAGAAATTATGAAACAGAAAGAAAATGAGTATAATCATGTTAACAGTCAGCTAACCAACCCTCGCCAACCTGTGGAATCATACAAGAGAAAGCATCACATAACCATTCAACTCAATCAGGAGTAGTTCATCAAGTAAAATAGTATGAAGCTCTATCTGGATTTCTGGAGTGAATATTAATAACCATAAAAGAGCTCTGTATTCCTCATATAAATCTTCTGGACCAATTATTTGGGATAGCATTTCTGAATGTACCCGTGCATATACATTTTGGTTCTCGAATATTGCAAACTATCTGGTTTTTACCCATTGCAGTAACAGGATATCTGGTTCTCAAATCAGCCAAGTTCAGGTGATCAGGTCTAGAAATCAACTTCACATGACGTTGACAGGAATTGCGGCATCAAAGGTACGTGTATTGCATATATGGAAAGCTCAGAATTTCCAGATTAATTCACAAATAAAAATGGCTTGCAAGACTAGACAATACTAGCACAAATATTTACCTGGTTTATTTAGGCACATGCTCTATGAAAATATCACAAAGTATTATCATATTTAGGAACTCACCATTTGTCAACAGGTGGGAAAATACAAGTTCATTCCAAGCATCTGGAACTCCAGGAAGGCACCAGTGGCTGCAATCAAGTATGGTGTTAGGATGGCTCCAAAGGCCAATATGAGCATCACTTCTGAAGGCCCCCATCAAAGTCACATTCAGGATTGTGACAGGGACACTTGTATTCGCCACAACATCAGCAAGTATATCCCCAAATTCTCTCCTGTCATTTCCTTTCGCCTCAGTTGTAGGTTGTTCTGTTACTTCACAGACCTTTTGATTCAAGCCACTGTAAATATGAAAATTTACCATGAGTGTATGCTTCAACAAAATAACCTGTGCACAGCGTAAATTTGCTTTTCGATGACCCTATCATAAAAGACATTTATAGGGTGTCGTGACGTTAAATCTTCAATTCAAACTGTAGTTACTTCTAGAGTGCAATAAAAACAAAAATTAACAAATGTACTAGGTAAATCTTATTTGTATCTTAGAAAAACACACCTCCAATGAGATGGTTCATATGTCCGGAAGAACACACGCGTTCGTCTTAAATCAACTCTTTCTTTCACCCATGAAGCCCAGGTTTCCAGTGCCATTTTGAAAGCAGCATTAATGGAAGTTCCCAGTTTAAGCACACCTCCAGCCTCAAAATAGCAACCCCTGTTTGCAAACATCAAGCTTGAATATCCAAGATATATGAAGTAGATATCAATGTAGATAGATGGGATACATCTACATTGTAAGCCAAAGAAACCAGGGAACATAAGCTAATCAACAAAAGACAGTAAGCATTTTTTTACTATTCATTCACTTCCTCCATAAAACATTGAAGTTTCAATATTACCAAAAAAAAAAAAATGATGCTGCCTGCTTACTATGTTGTGATCTTAGAAAAACGAACACAATGTAGCCAGTGCCCTTTATAGAACACTGAACACATCACTAAGGCAAAAGAACATGAAGAAAACAAAAATGCCAAGTGAAAGAAGCAGTAACTTCTCATGGCCTCATCATTAAAACCATAAGGCCAGCTTGGATCTTACATAGCCAGTAGTATTCTTTTTCTGAATGAAACTTAGCTGGTATGCAGAAAAAGACTGATATATCAACATCAACAATAATAAAGGAGATGACATGAAAACCTGAACCTACCAAGCTTTTGTGTTGCTATGACTTCAAGGAACAACTACAGCTGATACAGCACCAGCTGTCAAAGCAATTAGCCAAAATCACATCAATCTTGTAAACTGGTTTCTAAACCTTTTATCCTCAATCACTACTTCTGCTGAGAATTCACCTCAGTGTTGATTCATAGGAATAGGTATAATTTTGCTTAAATTTTTGTAAAAAACATTGTCTAACACCCTTTAAATAATTCTATAGAATTGCTTTGAATTTATAGGGATCTAAATGGTGGTGGCATCTTCCATAGGAATACTGTGCTGCCTACATATCTTACCAAGGATAAACATCAGTGTTCATAGCTGTGATGTGTGAACAGTTCACATTAAAAAAAAGAGTAACAATGATTTTCTAGTTAAATCAAGGATCAGCAAATACCAAAAGGTCTGTGAACTCACATGTCAAATAATTTGCTGGCAGTCCACCAATGCCCTGAGTTGAAAATGAGCACATCTGAATCTGCCCATTTCTGACTTAAATCATCCAACTTATCAAGCTTGAGGATGGCACGGACCCTTCTGCGCCCATGGCGAAGTGCGGGAATCTGCTGCACAAGGAACACGGACCGGAAGAACTCCACACTAAGGTTGAACGACTCAAACCTCACTCCTAAAAACCGGATTGTCTTTGAGATTTGGTTGCCATTAACCTCATAAACCGTCCTCGGATCATCCACCCCAGTCATGAGCATGCAAATGAAGGACTCCCACTGCGTGCGGCTCATGGAATCCCCCACAAACACGACCCTCTTCCCTCTCAGCCACTCCAGCACAGCCCGGGCACTGAACCGCGGCAAATCGCATCCCCGAGGCTTCCACCTCCACTTGAGAAACTCGGTGTCCTTCCTCCCATTTGCCAGGCAATTGAACCCCCTCTCTGCAAACGGGCACCGGGAGCTGTTGTACAAGGGATACCTCTCATCGGGCACCCAGACTCCGTCGAACACGTCGCAGGACTCGAGGCTCTCGCCGGCGAACTCGGCGACCACACGGTCCCGGCCGCCCGGGTGCCGGAAGAAGTAGAGGTACAGCGCGCAGGAAAGCACCAGCGCTAGGGAGGCCAGGAGGAACGCCAAGGCGATGCGCTCGATCGACGGGCCCGACGGCGCCGCCGCCCACCAGTTCCGGTGCGCGGCCCCCGGCGTCGAGACCCGCGGGCTCCCGACGCCGCCCCTCGCTGTGAGCCGCGCCGATGTGCTCCGGCTGAAGCTCCCGCTCACCATCTCCCCTCCGCCGCAGCCGTCGCCCGATCTCCCATTCCACAGGTTCCCTTCCCAGCTGCCGAATCGGGCTCAGACCAATTCACGGCAAAACTCCCAGACCAAAACCACTTCGAAGATCGCACGCGAGGCTTTCCTCCCAATCCAGAAGCAGCCGATGACGAATCCCTCCCTTTGATGCTTCACCTTCCGCCCCTCCGCGGTTCAAATTCGCCCGGCGAATCGACTGGATCGAGCCGCGCTTCTCCAGTCCAGACCCCCGCGCGCGGCTCCCGAGATCAGGGAGCTCTGACTGAGTCAGTCGATGGAAGGCGGAGATGAGGACAGCCGATGCAGACCGCCAGCCGCAGATCAGGGACTCACCGAACTCCGTCGACGCGTGCTCCTCCCTCTCTCCGCGATCGCCGGTGCACTGCGGGCGTGCGGGCGCGGCAAGACCCAAAAGCAGCAGCTCGCGAGAGAGAGAGCTCCCGATCCAGGCGCGAATGGTGTTGGTGACTAGGTGAGCTCCCGCGCGGCGAGGCCGGGTCCGAGGAGGAGCTGAGGCGGCGACGCTCGCGGTGGTTGTGGAGTGGGCGATTTTAAAATACGGAGTTGATCCAAAGGTGTTCATCAGAGAGGCCTGAAAAGATTGCTGGGAACGGGTAGGTGTGCGTGGGGGCCGCATGGCGGCGTCGGGGGTGCGCGGTGACTTTTTGGCGTTTTGACTTTTTTTTTGGCGAGCGAGGTCGAAGAAGGTGTGGTGGTGCTCGACGCCTCGACGTCGACGACATATCGCCGGAAGCCCGGAAGGGGTAGGAGGAGGACGAGCTCACGAGAAGGATGTTTACCTGAACGACGGCCGTCGGCCCAAACGGCCAATGTCGCTGCGTTACCGACTTCCGGCGAGGTCCCGAGGTAGCCGCCAAATGGTAGGAGACTAGGAGGTGAGGTGCCACGACATCCGCGCCCCCATCGACGTCAACTTCACGAGGATCCTGTCACTGGCAAATGGCAATGGCCAATGGCGCCATCACGTCCCGGTCCCGCGTGTCCTCTCTCGTCTTCGTCGAAGGCCATCATGTTTCCATGGCGCTGCGAGGAGTGTGGCCCGAGCCTAACAAGTTTGGCCAGTGTTGGACCACGAGAGCATCCTTTTGAGTTTTGAGCAAAGGAGAGGGGCCGGCCCGAGCGAGGAAGCGAGAGGATGCGATCGATTACGGGGTTATTGGGCTGGCCGTTATCTTGCCCTAAACCAGGCTTGGGCTAGCCTTTTCTGAGTAGTGTGTTGTTTGGTGAGTCCCTCAAAGTCAAGCTAATCCATGGGCCATGGCGTAACGGCCGTAACCAGTGTATCTTGCTTCCTGCTCCACGACCACGAGACCGGCGGCGGCGGCGCAGCCTCCGTCGCTCCTGCAGATCCAAGTGAGAGAGCAGCCAAAGAAACCTACTACCCCGGGGCCAAAGATCTTTTTCCTAACCAGACACACCCTGTTCGTCTGGTTTATCAGCCACCAGCCAGCAGTACTTTTCTTTCAGAAAAAACCAGCCACCAGCAATCAGCCAGCAGTACTTTTCTCTCAAAACAAACCAGCACCAGCCACCAGCAACCAGCCAAGCGAACAGGCCGTGAAGAATGTCTGGCTTTCGCAGCGAAACAGTTCGTGTGATGCGTGGTCAAGACGCGCTGCAGTGCACAAAACCCGATAGGTTACTTTTCGCGGCTTGCACCACAATCACATTGGCGACGATCACAAAACCTCGTTTTGGTCCTCAGGTTTAGGGATGAAATCGGTCGGAAACGATCGAAATTATGCATTATCATTTCCTATCATATTTTTTTTACTCGGAAACGATACGCTCGAAAACGATACCGATAACGAAAAATCGATACATCAGAAACGAAACCATCGGATCGAAAATATGTCGATATCGATCGATAACGGTACCTCAAATCGAAAACACCAAAACCATGAATGGACATATATGCAACATGTTCACAACCAAATGAGTGACCAACAGTCCAACATGAATATTACTGCACCGTATGCCCATACTATAACCACCTATGACTCACAACTACTAAATTTTGCAGCCAACAAGTTTCTGTCACAACAGCCAACCTACCGGCTAGGCTGCTGGCGATGGTCGTGTCAGCGAGTTGGGGACTGCGAGTGGAGACTGAAGTTATATACGTAGGGTTGTGTTATTAGGCCATGTTGGGCCTCGGTGTTACCTAGGCTTATGGGCCATCCGATGACAATTCGGAATCCCGACGGAATTTTCCAAGCAAAAACGGTCGATACATATATTCGTCGGAACAAAGCCACTATCATTTCCTTTCCACCAACGTTTTCCTATTTCCAAACCATTTCCGGCTCCTACCATTTCCATTTCATTGTTTCTCATATTTTTCGAAAACGAAGCTCGGTCGATCGGGAATTTCCGTAACTGTTTTCACCCCTACTCGGGTTGGCTCCAGGGACGCCGCCCCAAAGACATTGCCCCACTTTTATACCACAAGTTCAAGAGGAAGAAACGGACGGTGGCGGAGGCGCTGCAGGATAATGCTTGGCTACGCGACCTAGATTACCGTATGGGTTTCATGATTACAAACCTTTCGCAGTTCGTCACATTGTGGAACCTAGTGAAAGACACCGAGTTGCGACAGGGCCACGAAGACCGCATCACTTGGACGCAAACTCCACATGGGGAGTACACCACAGCTTCGGCTTACATGGCACAGTTCAATGACTGCGTTCCTACTCCAGACGTTGCCATCATTTGGAAAACTTGGGCCCCCCGAAATGCAAATTCTTCGCTTGGTTAATCCTTCAAAACAGAGTGTGGACTTCCGACAGGCTAGCCAGCAGGGACCGGGACCACTGCCCTTCATGCCCCCTTTGCAGAGAAACCATGGAGTCCGCACACCATCTTTTGGCAACTTGTCGTTTCACGCGCAGAGTTTGGAGCTTGGTTGCTGGGTGGACGGGCCTCATCGAGTTCAGGCCGTCGGAGTGGCCGGCCAGCAGATCACCGTTACAATGGTGGAAGAATCTCTCAAATCTGCCGGATGTGCCGCGGAAAGGCGTGCGATCATTCATCCTCCTTGTTATCTGGGAGGTCTGAAAGGAACGAAATGACAGAGTCTTCAACCGCAGAGAGGCTGCACCACCTTCCACAGTAGCGAAAATAAAGAGCGAGGCGTCCGCTTGGATCGCTGCGGGAGCAAAGGACCTTGCGGTCCTTTTGGCTAGATCATAAATACAGCTGTAATAGAAACGTTTTTTCCGTGTCGGGTCCCGATTTGTAAATCTCTCCTTTATCAATAAAATAGGCACATACTGTGCCCGTTGGTTAAAAAAAAAACCCCACGATACTCTCGGTTGGTTTGAAGGTTGTCGGTGTCGTTTTCCCGCACAGCGCAGGACAGGCCACTGGACAACCAAAGTGGGTGGACAGTGGGCGACTGGACGGGCTCCACCGCTCCAGACTCCAGGCTCCAGCCACTAGACAGTTTCCTGCTGCGCCATCGCGCGTCGCCTGGCACAGCGCCACCTTTGCACTCGCGGCACGCACCTGCGGCACGTGCCCCTCCTTCCACTAGGACCAGAGTCCAGCCGTAAAATCCAGGGGCGGAGCACGGTGTTTTTCATTAATCCGCCTTCGCTAATCAGCCACCTTGGCCGCTCATCAGTTAATTGTTGCACATCTTGGTCAACGGTCAGCACTGACAGTGGTAGTATATTCTTCCATCAGCAAATCAACCATTCAACCATATCACAGCGACCTGGCCAACAGCAGCAGGAGCAAAAGTGCAAAACGGTGTCTGCTGTCACAAATCTGCTCTCGACTTGCTCCAGTTACCAAATTTTGAGTTGCTCCTGCTGCCAATTTTTGAGCACCGAACGGACGGTCGAGAATGTTTCGAAAAAAAAAGGACGGCCGAGATCATGATCCGCTTTCAGTTGGGTGCCTCTTCATTGCTCGTCGTCCAACTGTGTCCCCTCCTCGCTGCTCACCGGCTCAGCAGGCAAACCCACGAACCCAGGTGTCCCAGGCAGTTGAGACTTGAGACACCCACAGAATTCGCTAGCCCCCGACTTCCCGCGGGAACCCCTCGCGAAACCACTGCACCCACCGGTTTTCCGAACACCAGCCACGATCTCCGATCCTCCAGCTTGTCGCATCCGGCATCCAGGATTATATACACGCACACGCCGGCGTTCGCCGTCCAAGAAAAGAAACCCGCTCCTACACTCCACAGTCACCAGGGCAGTGGCCTCCTCCCGCAACAGCTGAGCCGATCCCTCGACGATGCAGGCCCACGGCATGTCCGTCCGCGCCCGCGCCCCGGTGACGGCCGCGGCGCCCACCACCGCACGCAGCCGCGGGCAATGCCGCGCGTCCGCCGCCACGGCAGTGGCAGCGCCCGTGGCGCGCGCCGCCCGAGTGACGCACTCGATGCCGCCGGAGAAGGCGGAGGTGTTCCGGTCCCTGGAGGGCTGGGCGGCACGGTCGCTTCTGCCGCTGCTCAAGCCGGTGGAGGAGTGTTGGCAGCCGACGGACTTCCTGCCGGACTCGTCCTCGGAGATGTTCGAGCACGAGGTCCGGGAGCTCCGCGCGCGCGCCGCGGGGCTCCCCGACGAGTACTTCGTCGTGCTGGTGGGCGACATGGTCACGGAGGAGGCGCTGCCCACGTACCAGACCATGATCAACACGCTCGACGGCGTCCGCGACGAGACCGGCGCCAGCGCGTGCCCCTGGGCCGTCTGGACGCGCGCCTGGACCGCCGAGGAGAACCGCCACGGCGACATCCTCGGCAAGTACATGTACCTCTCCGGCCGCGTCGACATGCGCATGGTCGAGAAGACAGTGCAGTACCTCATCGGCTCCGGCATGGTACGCTTCCCGTCGTCACCATCATCATCTTGGATCTTGCAATTCTCGATTTTCCCATCGTGACGTGACATTATTTGACGCCTTAAATTACGTGCTCTCTGGGTGCGAATTCCAGGACCCGGGAACGGAGAACAACCCGTACCTGGGCTTCGTGTACACGAGCTTCCAGGAGCGCGCGACGGCCGTCTCGCACGGCAACACCGCGCGGCTCGCCAAGGCGCACGGCGACGACGTCCTGGCGCGCACCTGCGGCACCATCGCCGCCGACGAGAAGCGCCACGAGACGGCGTACGGGCGCATCGTGGAGCAGCTGCTGCAGCTCGACCCGGACGGCGCCATGCTCGCCATCGCCGACATGATGCGCAAGCGGATCACAATGCCCGCGCACCTCATGCACGACGGCCGCGACATGGGCCTGTTCGAGCACTTCGCCGCCGTCGCGCAGCGCCTCGGCGTGTACACCGCCAGGGACTACGCGGACATCGTCGAGTTCCTCGTCAAGCGGTGGAAGCTGGAGACGCTGGAGAGCGGTCTCTCCGGCGAGGGACGCAGGGCCAGGGACTTCGTCTGCGGGCTCGCGCCAAGGATGCGGCGGGCGGCGGAGCGCGCCGAGGACAGGGCCAAGAAGGATGAGCCCAGGAAGGTCAAGTTCAGCTGGATCTTTGATAGGGAAGTTGTTGTCTAGGCACTTTGTGTTCGGTTGCTGACTCCTGAGTTTGACATGATCAGGTCATGTCACTGTTTGTCAGTGTCTTTGTCACAATGTGTTTGTGTATTTGAAATGCAGTAATAGTTCTTTTCTGGTATTCTCAAATTCGGCGGAATCTTACAAGAGCTCTTGCGATTTGGAGCCTATGGATTGGCCACGTTAACATATAATTAATCGTGCCACAGAACAGACAAAAATGCAGAGCGCTCTGTGCAAGCTCAGTAATCCAATAACCAGAAACGGGATAGCATGAGAGGGCAGTGCCAAGAAGATTGAAATGGACATGCTTTCATATTTCATATGCATACGTCGATTTTGGCGCAAAAAGAATCCTAGTATTTTTTTTTGTCAAATGCAGCAGATCGTATTAGTTCTTTTCTGGTATTATCAAATTAGGCGGAATGTGTTTCTGCATTCTTGACAAGAGTTGTTGCGATTTCGAGCCTACGAATTGGTCACGTTAACATATACTAATTTAATCGCGCCACAGAACAGACAAAAATTGCAGAGCGCTCTGTGCAAGCTCAGTAATCCAATAACCAGAAAAGGGATAGCATGAGAGGGCAGTGCCAAGAAGATTGATATAGACATGCTTTCATATTTCATATGCATACGCCCATTTTGGCGCAAAAAGAATCCTAGTATTTTTTTTTGTCAAATGCAGCAGATCAAAACCTTTTCTTCGTGGGTCAGTTACTGAAATCAGATGTACGAAATTACCCGCGACAAAATTATTAAACGAACTTACAGCAAGGTAGTTGGCACAAAATGGCAACTCTACTGTCTACTGCCTGCATACACTTGGCATTTAGGAATGCCAAGCTCAAGCGAACTGCAGCCAGGAGTCTTCTCGATCCCGAGGCCCGCCATTTTCCTCCTCAGTTGCTCTGCCTGCTCCCACCTCTCCGAAGCAGCCATGATATTTGACAGCATAATGTACTCTGCATCGTTAGACGGCCCGCGACCAGAATGTAGTACATGGATCTCATCCGACACCATCCTTGACAACTCTGCATCACCATGCACTCTGCAAGCTCCAAGCAAAGATCCCCAGATCACCTCGTTGGGTTCCTCAGCCATGTTCTTGACAATCTCGTAGGCTTCCTTCAATTTTCCAGCCCGTCCTAAGAGATCAACCAGGCAGCCATAATGCTCCACTCCAGCCTCAACTCCATACGCTTCAAACTTGTTGAAGATTCTTAAGCCTTGGTCCACAAACCCACCGTGCGTGCAAGCTCCAAGCACGGCAAGAAGTGTGATCACATTGGGCTTCTGGTCCGAACACTCCATCATGAAGAACAGCTGAATTGCTTCTTCGCTCCGGCCATGGCTAGCAAGTGCCGAGATCATGGTGTTCCAGCATTCAGTGTTCTTCCATCTCATACTGTCAAATATGTCTCGGGCATAAGCGAGGTCACCACACTTGGCGTACATGTCAATCAGACCGTTCATAACAAAGTGGTTCTTCCGGATATGCTTCCGGTTGATGAATTCATGAACCTTCTTCCCCTGCTCCAGCGACCCAAGTTGTGCGCAGGCAGATAGCACGCTCGCCATGGTGAACTCATCCGGACTGATCCTGTCCTCCAGCATCGAATGGAAAGCATGCAGCGCCTTCTCACTGCACCCGATTTGTGCATACCCAGCTATCAGCGCGTTCCAGTTCACCCGGTTCGGCCTCGGGATTATGTCGAACACCGCCTGCGCAGCTTCAGCGTCGCCAGCCTTGAAGTACCCGTTGACCATGGACGACCACACGAAGGCGTTCCTCGAAGGCATCCTGTCGAACACCTCCCTCGCCGTCTCCATGTCCCCCGCGTCCACGTAGCCCTGCACGACCACGGTCCACGTGACGACGGTCCGCAGGCCCGGCGGCGTGGCGTCGAACCACCTCCGCGCCTCCTCCATGTCGCCCTTCTCCGCGAACCCGCGGATCAGCGTCGCCCACGTGACGTGCGTCCGGGACGGCATGGCGCCGAACAGCGCCAGGGCGCCGTCCATGTCCCCCGCCGCGGCGTACCCGGCGAGCAGCGCGTTGCAGGTGACGACGTTGCGGTCGGGCACCTCGTCGAACGCCCTGCGCGCGTCCTCCAGGGCACCGCACTTGCAGTACATGGACACGAGCGTGGTGCCGACGAGCAGGTCGCGGGCGAAGGCGGACTTGAGGGCCTCCGCGTGGAGGGACCTGCCGAGGCCATGCTCGGGCCGGGAGGCGGCGGCGGCGGCGGCGGCCTTGAGGAGGACAGGGAGGAGGTGCGTTGGGCGCGGTAGGTTCCTCGCGTAGACGAGGGCGGCTTCCCGGAGGGAGGAGTGGACGGCGTACTCTTGGAGTAGATGAGCCCACTTATCAGGGTCGTGGCAGCCACTTGTGAGGTAGATGGCGTGGAGCTGCCTCGCTCGGTTGGCCATGCGGGCGGCCGTAGGTCCCAAGAACCGCTGCCCCCCGGCCCCCGCTCTGGAGCTTAAATAGGGTGAGACAGCACCTGGGATGGAAGACTGGGAAGGACTGGGAGAAACAACTTCAGGCGGAAGCTGGGGCCTGAAGAAACGATTCGAACTACCTGTGTCACTGTACATCGAATTCTATTGTTTCCTGAGTTGCGATCCATCACTTCTGTTCGTACAAACAATCAAATTCTTGATGCCTGGATTGCGATCTATTACTTTGTACTAAGAACTACAGCATACCAGAAACAGTGCAACTTGCAAACGAGATTGTAATTGACACGTTCCTTCAGTTCACATGTCACAGATTCTTGCTAGCTCTACTCATGGCAAAGACTTGCAGAGGTTACTGGTAGCGAGTTCTTCGCAAGAAGGAATATCCAACTATACAGTACAGCTACCCTTAACTATCACGGTACCGTCAGATAGGGATCAGGGAGATGTCATGTTGCACCTAATCACCTCACATCAGCTGGTTATACATAACTTAAATGTGACCATCCCTGCTCAAAAGACTACGATCCTGTACCAAGGACGAGGATAACCAAAAGACAAAATGAACCCTATACAGCCAATGTGCATCTGCGTCAGATGTCAACCTACAGAGCGCTTGTCATCACCTTTGTCATCATCAGATGAAGTGCTGCTCCTTGATGCACACTTCAAAGCTTCAATTGCCGGAAGTGCGCCTGGACCTTCAATTGCAAGAGCAACGTTTGGAGCTTCAGCTTCATGTGCAGGAACTACTTGAGCAGAAACAACACAATCCGCATCACAGTCGTTGTCATCATCAGAAGAGCTGCAACTTGAGGTTGAGGACCCCTCTGGGGCGTACATATCATCGCTATCAGAGTCCTCTACTGCATCATTGTAATTCACAGCTCTCCTTTGCCTCTTACCACGGCCCAAATCCACCTTGGGGGTAGCAGGCTTGAGGACTTCGAGGTCCTCAACCTTGGGGGAACCAGGTTCTTCATCCTCCACACTATGAGCAAAGCTCACAATGCTCCCAAGATAGCCATTGTCTTCTTTGGAGCACTTATCCTCGGAATTGGGGTCTAGCTTGAGGAGATTCTCAATGGCCTCATCATCATAGTGAATTGACGTGGCACTGACCTTTTTCCTGTCAATAATTGTCTTAGCACCATGGAGCAATATAGACTGCAACTCATCTGCATCCGGCTTCTTGGAAGAGTTCATTATCATATTCTCTATAGCCAACTTCTGCTTGGACTTTTGCAGTATCTTCTCTTCAACTGAACACTTTGTAATGAGTTGGTAAACAACTACTGGCCTAGTCTGTCCAATCCGGTGCGCTCTAGACTGTGCTTGCAAGTCCATAAATGGGTTGAAGTCAGGATCTGAAAACAGGGAACAAGTAAATAGAATGAAGAACTAGGTGACAAGTCCCCATGGAAGAACACAGCAAAAGTTACTCACCATATATAATCACTCTATCAGCACCAGGCTGTCAAAACAGAGTAAACTTTATTAGATTAATGGCACAAATGAGTTTCGAAAATTGTTGGTACAAAAACACATACAAGGTCAACGCCAAGACCACCAGCACGAGTTGACATCAAGAAAATGAATGTCTCACTTTCAGCTCTGTTGTATTCTTTTATGCTTTCCTGTCTTGCAGACAGTGATGTCTGCCCATCAATGCTGCCAAATACCAACAGACATGGAGCGGATCAATTTAGATTCCAGGTTATAACATAAACAAATGCAGTGGACATACAGCCAAAAAAAGTAACTGCACAATAGATGAGGTGAAAAGCTAATCAAAGAACCATACCGTGCATATTTGTACCCAAGGTAAAAAAGAAAATCCTCAAGAATATCAAGCGTCATGGTCATTTGCGAGAAGATCAACACACGGTTTCCTCTTTCTTTCAGTTTTGGAAGCAACTGCATATAGAAAATTTTAAGAACTGTTATTCCCACTAAGTTGAAAGTTTAGCATAAGCTCATATGGGGTTCAATAGAAGGGGGACCTTATGAAGCAGCTGAAGCTTCCCTGAAGCAGCAACAAGAGAAAGGAAAACATCTTCAGCTTGTTGTTTAGTTTCCATTCCTTGAAATAGAAACTGAAAAATATGGTAAAAAATCAGTTTAGTAACCATCATAACAGCTTCCAAAGCAAATGGCACATATGTACAAAAAAAATAATAGAAAACAGTTCTCTGGAATGCACAAATCATCACAGTAATCAGTAATTCATGATCATACTCCACTACAAAGGCTCTATTAAGGGCAGCACTTGGAACATATATATGCAGTTAAAATCATCTCAGGCAAATCATTATCAAGTTAAGATGTCACCGTTGAGGAACTTCCCAAAGGCGAAAAAGAGCAAAGTCTGCGACTATTATTTTCAAGCAAATAATTATTTGTAAATCATTAATTTGACACTAGAATGGAAGGAAAACCTACTGGGTGATTGCAGCACTTTCTCAGTTGCATAAGTATGTTATTCAGAGCAAGCTTCTGGCCTGCAGAAGTATACACAGTTAGCCTCTATGTAAAACATGAGTGAACAAGAACATTATACAATAATAAGCTTAATAATAAAGAGGTATATAAAGTTAACACAGAAATGTGTGAGATCCAATATTAGGAACCTAAATAAGATGCCATTTCATACAAAAAGTAAAAGATTATAACAAGGTGAAAGGAGTCCTCAGCAAGTCAATATTGAGCTTGCAGTGCTTCAATGAGACAAGGGCAAGAATGACTGGAGTTTCAAGAAAAAAACAACTGATCTCTTTTTAATGATAAAAAAGATGAAGTTGAGGCTCTCCTTGCACACTGCTTATATATTCTGAATATTCATAAGTGGGCAAGTGGCTGTCTGAATTGGAGGCATCAAATGAAGAGAAAGAACAGAGCTGGCTGGCTGTTTGAGAGCCAAGATCACATCTTAAAATGCAGGGTGCTGGGCGTAGGGTTGTCAAGTGTGCATATTTACTTGCATGGGGCCCATCAAGAGTATGCTCCCTTAACTAATATTTATCATTTTGTTGATATAATATCACTAAAAAACATTATACTCAAATGTGTAGAATCAAATACGCAGATAAACTAGTATGATAAAGTGAAGGTTGCCAAGACTACAATAAACAAAGGCGAAAGGCAAGAGCAAGTATTGCACTGACCATTTCTAATAGCACCATTCAACTTTGAATAATTCTTCTCTAAAATATCAATGTAAAGTTCTCTTTGGGTATCGGTCAGTGCACATGGAACTTCCACCCACTTCTTTGTTGGCATAGAATCTGTTAGAACATCAGACTTCATTCTCCTCAACATCCTAGCAAAACAAACACATTTGAACTAAGAACCCACATCCAACCAATGAACCGAACATGGAACAGAGAGATAAAATACCTAGGCTTTAAAATATCATGAATCCGAGCAAGTTTCTCTTCCAAAGTCAACTGCTTTCCAGAGTCAATATTTGTAAACAGGCCATCAACATTGGGATCGGAAAACTCATCTGGGTCAATATAGTGAAGTAATGAATATAGTTCCAGCATGTTGTTCTGCAATGGTGTTCCCTATAAAATTTGAATAGATACATGAGGACCAACAACCAAATGTGTTCACTGCACAGTGGAGATATTTTTAGGCAGTGGGTTAACTGCTATGGAATACATTGAACTACTCATATAGAATGGCTAAAGAACAAACAGGGTATTTAGATTTTTCAATTTGGGAGTCACAACGGCCAACAGAGGTCCAAGCATTATCTAAAACAGGATTGGGTTGCCGACAAACTGATTAAGAGCCCAACCCACCAACAAGTTAGAGACAGGTGCCTGAAAGTTGAAACCATCGGTATAATCCTAGCGAAGTCACTGAATATTATTTGAATTTTATGTTCATATTTGAAGATGAAACCAAAACCCCTCCCAGACAGAAACATAAGGTAACACAGGTGTTATGACAGGTGACAATACTTTTCAAAACAATCTTCAGTGATTCCACAACTCATAGAGGTATTTCATAGTCCAGATTTAAGATTAAAAACTTTAAAGATTTGCTTAAAAACTACGAATAATTGGCGAACATTATTGAGAACAATTTGTAAAAAAAGTATACTTTTCACTATCCAAACCCAATCTTTGCCTAAAACTTGCAGTCCTTAAATACCATCAAGATGTCTTGGACAGCAGTCAGCAACCAGCTTAGTTCTAGGCCTACCAACGATTTTGAAAAATTAACTGTGAAACAACAATATTGGCAAAATTCAAAATTGAGGAGAACTTGCATAGAATGGACAAGACTTACTGTAAGTAGCAAGCGAAATTCAGAACTGTAGCCCTTTAGGCAACTTGCAAGGTTGCAATCAAGCTTTTTCAATCTGTGAGCTTCATCAACTGAAATGAAAATGAGGAATCACACAAGACATCAACAGGAGACGCTTAAATAGTAGATAACCCAAACAACTGTCTCAGAAAAAAACTTACTGACAATCGCAGACCACTTAAACTTATTCAAAACTGATTTATCAATCTGGACAAATTCATAGCTTGTCACAAGAGCATCAAATAAAACCGTCCCTTCAGAAGAGTACATTTCATGAGCTTGAATGCACTTCCTGGAGTCCTTGTCTCCTTGATAAACAATAACATTAAGACCACTTCCCCAGCGCCCAAATTCCTATTCAAAACGCAGTCTTAAACTTCTTTAAGCAAATATGGTATAAGTGTAGCACATAAGACGGATATATTTGGTCACTGATAGTAATTATCAAGGACTGATGCAATGGTATTTCAAGAACCAAAATCTGCCATATAGCATATTGATTCCTGCAGTTTTCCAGAAATAATATGACAAGATTACACAAGGATGTACATACCTTTTCCCATTGCAGCAGAATACTCTTAGGAGCAAGAACTAGTGCAGGGAATACTGTGAACCTTTCCTTAATAATGTGATTAAGAAAGCAAACAACTTGCACAGTTTTTCCAAGACCCATTTCATCTGCCAGACAAAAAGATTTACCATGATTCCATAAAGTGGTAAAATAAGAAAGAAATATAGAATGTCAGTTATGAAACCAGGAACAAGTGAAAATAAGAAAGAAATACATGTGATAGTGGGCAGCACATTTGGTTTGAATGTTCGAATGCACAAGCCACAGACACATGCCAATTAGTTGGTCCAATGTTGCTTATTAGCATAGAGATGGCCTTCAAACTGTTAGTTGGATGAGATCGAGTTTATTAGCATCGTTTCTTAGGACTGGCTCTATAAAAGATGAACTAGCACATTCCATGGAATGAAGCAAAGTATTCCTCTTTGCTGGGCCATGAACTTAGTCCATTGGGTGCAACAGATCTGCAGCGACCTTTAACACTCTAACTTGATAGTTATTATGTGTTAGAGAGTTTTTGGTGTAAATTAAATGTCTGTTTCTCTTCACAACTTTTTTCATTCAACTTTTGTCATAATTTTCTCATTTTTCATCTGCATCAGACCAGTTCACTGCAACATTCTGCTTCATAAAGTATAATAATGATCAAAATAGAGCATACAGGTACAGAGCATGAGATGCACTACAGTCTTACAGCTCACGAATTGTGATAGTTATAAAAAAAATAAGTCTGAAGATGCCATACACAGCCGGAGTCCATAAAGTATGATAGTTAATAGAAAAATAGAAAATACAAACGTATGAAGTATGACATGCATTACAGCCTTAGAGGTCATGAACATACCAGCAAGAATAACATTCCTCCTAGCTTTGTAGTTATCAAATATCCATTGCAACCCTTGATGCTGGTAGCTGTACAGAGCACCATTGTGGATATCTTCGGTAATCACCCCTTCTAGGCATATTGGGTTGACACAATCAAGTCTTTTCAAAGCACTTTGATGCTTTTCAACAAGCTTGGAAATGGCATCCTGCACACCTTCTGTGCAACAGGACTCCCATGTAGCTTCAGAATAATCAAGGCCTTTCCACTTCACAAGGAACTCATATTCCTGAAGGCCTTCATTATCCTGAATAGCAGTCAAGATGTCACATGTACTATCAGAACCAGACTTCCTCCGACAAGCGATAGCACGATCTACTTGAAACCACTCAGGTTTCCGTTGATCCTCTAAATAAACCTCTTTAAGTAATCTGTTGCAAATAAGTGGTAGAATCATTAAAAGGATGAAAGAGAATAAAAAAGAAAACATTGCCAACTCACGACAAATAGCATACGTGTACCTAAGAGAAAATATGATTTCAAAATACAATAAGCGTCAGCCAATATTATCATTCAAAATATCAAAACAAACCAATCAAGAATGCATTCAGGATACAGTAAGTCAATACTAGTCATCAGAATAAAGCATTGGAATGGTTTACCCACTCATAAACCTCATTATCTATTGACTGTTTGCCCATGATGCACATGATTTCTAGTGAATAGAAGATCGCAACATAAATGGACATATATGGCTCCACTGAAATAACAAGAGCAATTGTAAAACTATGGATGACTTAAGAAAATCCCATAGTGCACAAGACTTACGTGCTCTTTTTCAAGTAACTCTGTACTCGTGTACGATCAAAAACTTGAAGCCATTCTAGTGGAACCTGGAACAAGTGAAAGTAAATTTGTCTTAATGTAAGAGAATGTTCACAGCAATTTCCCTTGACAATGCTCTAAAGTATCATGACTTACAACCATTCCAGAACTTGAGTGGGCAAAAGTTAAAATTGCAAAATATTTTTTACAAGGGTACAAATGAAAGAAGGTTTGATTTATAAAAGTTCCATCCATGTACATTTTCTAAACAATAAAATAGTCATGTCCTACTGCCTTCAAATTATTAACAACCATCTGGATAAAGCTAAAAATCCTGTCAACTAGCTTCCTTCTATTTTAGTAAAATAGATATGGAAAATAAATCACTGACCCAGATGGCAATGCAACTGCATAAAAAAATGGATATAGCAGAAAACATTATCATATCTGCATTGAGAAAGGATAAAGCATACCCAACAGTCATGATGATGAGAAAGTGAATGCCATTTTACAAGGAACTGGTATTGGAAACCAGATTCCTGAATATCCAGCATTCTATGACCTACATATCTTTGTATCTTTTTGACCAAATTCACTTCTGTTGCGGTAGCCAATGAAGTTTGATTGATTTTACACAAAGAACATTCAGATGTTCTTATACCATCTTGCAATGGAGGATCTAGGCAGAATGTGTGGAAGTTACGAGAACAATTAGAATTCTGGCACCGAATAATATGAGAGCTGGCAGTTCCACTCTGGGGAGGAGAGCAAAAAATCCAAAACAGAGTATTACATAAGGATATGGAAAACTAGGCCAAAAAATAAGTGAATAAATACATATATCTATAAAAAATGAGTAATGGCATACCTTACAAATTGAGCACATTGGTCCATGAGAAGATCTTTTGGCGGATTTTACAGAATTGCATAATAATTCATCATCTAAAACAAACAAGCAATTAGTTAACATAAAAGGCATGTTTAAACTTTGAAGATCAACAGGATACGAGCATCCAGGGTTTCAGACAAGTTATTAATCAGAATAAGATGTACTGGGATATTCATGATTGTCAGCCTGCACATGAGCAAAACTGAAATCTTCAAGAGAGAGAGAAAAGCACACTTGAAAAAAGTTAATAGTAGCATCCTTTCAGTTGTAATGTTTCATTCACTGCTTGGTGCAAAGCACATACAAGTATAAGCAAACAAAGATATGAGATGATTGTTTTTGATCTTCCTGTACTTATAAACTCCTCACTGAAATCACAGATCACAAGGGTGGGTAACAAACTCAAGACTGTTAACAAATTGGATGGTTATGTTACAATTAAACTTGTTACTAGAGTACTCCTATTAGAGCTAGCTATGTTTTTGCTTATAGTTAAAGAGAATAATATGCATATCATATGGGAATTGACGGCATTAATTAAGACAAATCAGGGGCAGGTGTGCACCCTTGTATGAGCAAATAAATATGTGAGAAAACAACTAGGGCTAGTGTGGACAGCATCAACAAAAACACTTGTGTTCTTACAGGTGTACTACCAGAGAAGAAATGCTAGTGTGTTTGTGATAAACACCTAGGAGTGATTTCCAACAATTGCTCAGTGCAGAAATCTAGTGTTTGTGATAAACACTCAAGAGAGATTTGCAACAGGCTATTACCTGAAGATGAACATGTAGATAGCACTGACAAAGAAGCTTTGGTGCTGCTCTCCTACAAACGAAGAGGAAACGCTTATGACAGTTTCTGAAGACTACTTATCACTTTATAATCAAATGTTTAATAACTGGTTATTTAATATGTTGACATACATTAGAAATGTGATCCACTTTCTGTTTCTCTTGTAGTCGCTTTGACATTCTTCTACGTGGAATTGCCTTCCCAGGACCTGCGGGAGAGAATTTCAGAAGTTCATGCATAATGCATCTGGATTATGTCAACTCATTTGTATTTCAATCAAATGCTAAACCTAAGCAAAGCAACTACAAGCCAGAATCAAAAGTTTACAGATTACCTCAAGTGCACAAATTGATATGAAATCTAGCAAAATAGATTAAAAAAGCTATGCATGTTCCTCAAAAGAGAGTTTTAAGAGGACAAGCTACACAGTACATCAAAAAAAGTAAAGCAAACATCTCTTATTAAATTGTTGCACTCAACTCAACAATGAAAGAACCTTATCCCAAACCAAGTCCACTTACAATTCATGGAATCACTGACATCCCCACCATCATTTGGGCTAGATCGAGTTCTCAATTTGTTGCGCTTAGATCTTCGACGGGGTGCGGCACTGTCATTATCTGCATAGCAGACTTAGAATTGTGTGCACATGCATACCGGTGGTCCAGGTAACAACAGGGCATCTTTCATCTTACCATCATCAGAGGTAATCCTCCATGTATCCTTATCTTCACTGACCTCACCATTGGCATATTCAGATGTGAATTTCCTTCGGAGGCGCTTTGACCTTTTTAGAACTATTCTTCCCTTCTCTGAAAACACACATAACTTCTTACAAAACCATCCATAAAGAAAAAGAGAGGAAGATGAGGGAGCTCGTTTGTCCACACTAACCATCTTCTGAGCTACTATGGCTGTCCTCAAAAATGTCACTGTCGTTGTCACTATCCCCACCACCCAAATTTTGAATCCCAGTTGGTTTGGCCCGTAGGCGTTTTGATCTTCTGTGTTGGTCCAGGTTTTGGCCACCTGAGATTAAAAAGATGTAAACCGACAATGTGAGCCAAAATGCAAATAAATCATACTTACAAATGACCATAAAAGCTTTAGGCGTGCATGAGGACTCAAATTTATCACTAACCATCCCTAGCAGAACTTTAATATTAGGCGCGCCTTCAAACTTTCACAGGGAGCAAAGTTGCCTAGATCTAAAAAAAAATATTTTAATAATCTAACAGAATATCCTATGCCACAAAATATTGAGCGAAATGAATTAACATCAGATAACAACCTTCAGTGCCATTATTGTTGATGTCCACAACATCAACAACATGCTCCTTGGTTTCTGCAGCACTGCTCTCCATCATTTGCTTCCTAAGGCGCCTCAGATTGCGTGTAGGAGTTGGCTCCCCAACATCTGCACAATCTGAAGCCGGTCAGAAAGAAATCTAGAGCCCACGGCAACATCATTCACTTCAGGCTACAATCTCACCTTCTTTCGTGGCGTCCAAGCTAGCTTCCTCACTATACTCTGCACTTGCAATTTTTTCAGTCCGCTGCTTCGTCCTGGGAGAGAACTCATCTCGATCTGAAAAATATATGTGTACAAACATCACTTTTCTGATCCTTGGCGAAAACGTAGAAACGCATATGGCATTTAATACCTGAAACTATAGTCAACGAAAAACCCAACCGACCCGTAGGGAACAGTTAAAATGGTAGGGAACGAGTACCCCCAACAAAAAACCAATCTACCAGACAGTTAAAATGGCAGGGACTTTGTTTCCGATCTTGTGTAAAACCTACCACTGTTCCTGCACGAACTACTTCCGATCCAATCCGAGAAAACCTCCAAAATCCTAAAAACGTTCAACCTAACAACCACCTACTCACGGTATTCTTAGCGATTCAACATTCCACCCAAACGCCGCCAAAATCGACAAAAAATGGGATTGAACAATCCATGGCAAGCACAACGAAATGGCACCTCGCGCGGAATACTCACCCTCGTCCAGCACGATCATCTCGGTGTCCACGGCGCGCTTGCGCCGCGTCCCCCCGGCGGCGCCACGTCCTCCCCGCCCCCGGCCGCGCCTCCCGCCTCTCGCCGATGACCGCGCTGGGGGCATCGGGCCGCGTGTGGCGGCGTAGAGTCCTTCGGAATTCCTGCGACGCGAACGAGGAAGCCGGTGTGCGTTGGCCGTTGGGTGGCGATTGTTTGGGGAACAGACGAGGGGTTGGGTACTTGGGTTTATAGCCCACCGTGTGTGCACTGTGGAGAGAGTGGCGGGAGGTCCACGAGACCAGCACTAGCAAGATGGACGCGGTTCTTAGATATGGGACGCCGACGTATGGGGCCCGAACGATGAACTGGCTGCTGTTTTACGTGGAACATGTCCACGGAGTTTGCACGTGGGCGGGAAGGCGAAAAGGTTTGGGAGGTTTTGGGGGATACGTGTAATCGTGTACAGTGAGTTCGTGCGTGACAGCGTGAGGCTTTCTGCTGACCGTCCGTTTGAAATGCGGACGACGATGGTGGTGCTGTGTTTTGGCTCGGTAGATTTTTTTGCGGTTGGGACGTGCGAGCATACCCCGGCGAAATTTCTGCAGTCCGTTTCCAAGTACGCGCGCCTAGAAATTGCCTGAAATTTCCCCATACCGGCTTTTCATTTTGTTTCACCTCAAAAATATTTGAGCTTAGATTTCAAGGTCAACTTTAAGAGTAAAAGAAAACGTGAAGTTGGTTAGATCCTATTTGGATCTCCTTGATAAAGTTTATCCGAAAAGATCCAACTAAATATTGTTAAACTTTAGTTGGAGTTCAAAACGTGTTTTGTCATTGATCATCCAAGAGTTGCTAAAACTTGTTAAAACTGAGCAAAGTCCAAAAGACTTCTATAGATTCTTCCAAACTACCTACTGTCACGCAAAATTAACTCATCATCCTCTCTACCTAGGGTTTAGCAGCAATAATGAAGGGTAGCTTCGTTATTTAAAAGGGTTTAGCAAGGGGATCCAAACAATGCTTGATAAAGCATCCCCCCTCTCCTAGCTCGGGCCCACCTAGTTTCCTTCTCTTCGAAACATTTTTTGTAAGAGCATCTCCAAGAGAGATCCAAAAGTAACTCCAAACTGAGTTGTAAGAGTAAAAGAAAAAATGAAGTTGATTAGACCCTATTTGGGTCTCCTTGATAAAGTTTATCCAAAAGGATCCGACTAAAATATTGTTAAACATGGAGTTCAAAAGGTGTTTGTCATTGGTCATACAGGAGTTGCTAAAACTTGTTAAAATAGAGAAAATTTGAAAAGACCCATCTAGATTCTCCCAGTCACGCAACATTAATGCAAGGGGATCCAAACAGCGTTTTCAAAGTTTAGCAACATATGTTTTAATTTGCTAAAACAAAATTCTAAACTTTAGCAAACTAAATTTTAGTTGGAGGCGATCCAAACAAAACCTTCCAATTGTTGCTATATACTTCTCAAGGGAAAGAGGAAGTTGCCAGGAGGGGATGACATCCTCTCTAGTCTCTACCTAGCGTGGCTCTGTTCGGCTTTTTTTTTTGTTTCTTGCGCAGTATTTTTTAGAACAAATTAGTGCACAATATTTTTCTCACACAACATATCAATAAAATATTTGTCGTACAAATCAACAGAAAATTTACCGAATGGACTCATAACTCCATAGCCATAGTTCTTTTTTACTTTTTCTTGAGATGAAGATTCTTAGAGTTTAACCACCAACACTTATGGTATTCTGTTCTCTCTTAACTCGAATGCACTCCGCTTGCAAATTAATTGACACATTGAACCGTCTTTTAGAATTCTTGGAGTAATCATTTCAAACATATTTTCACAAAAAAGGATACTTACTTTGGATAGTTACAAAGCATACGGTATACATGCATCCAAAAGTAATTTTTATAGTTCTATGTCTTTTTTTTTTACCTGTTAGAAGTGCTACGGCCTACGTCGATGTATTTTGAGAACCAAGAGAGTGCATTTTAGAAAAATGGTGGTGATTTTCTCGCTACCCATTTGTGGATTTTTCCCCAACCATCTATTTTCTTGAAATAAATGGAGTGAATATAAAGTACTAATCAATGGATTCATGTATTTCTCTGCAATGTACTCCCTTCGTTTCAAATTGTAAGTTGTTTTGGCTTTTCTAGGTGATAAATATTGTTATGTATCTACATATAGTGTGTGTCTATATACATAATAATATCTATGAACCTTAAAAAGCCAAAACCACCTACAACTTTTAACAGAAGGAGCAGATACTAATAAGGTGCCATCTCCAACGAGTATGAACATGTCACTTGTATTTTGTGGAATCTTGTGCTAATAGGTTAAATGGGTACGGTTACTTTTTTTTTGAAAGGGGTCCATTTCAAACGGAAGAAGAGATAGAAGATGACATTACAACATTTTGATTCATATGAAACCATTACTTGCAAGTTAATATTGGACACCTTGTAGTATGGAAAATGGAGTAATGTGAACAAGCATTTTCATTTTGCTTAGTGGCGAAGTCAGCGGTGGGGTGGCCAGGCTGGGGCTGGAGCCCCTACCGCTGGCGCCATCATGGGAGCCCCCTAAGCTGGAGATGGAAGAAGCGGGAAAGATGGACCGAGGAGGAAGAAGGAAGCTACAACCTCCTAAGCTGGCAAGTTGGCTTCACCACTGATTTTGCCCGTCACTGTAAAACAATTGCACTCGAATAAGAACGCGAACACATCTCAAATACCGATGACATAAAAAGAGTATTTCAAATAAAATTTCCAAACTGACCGGTGACATAAAAAGAGTATTTCGAATAAAATTTCCAAACTGATTAATCAAATGGCACCCATCTTCTTCTTCTTCTTCTTCTTTTTTTTTTTTTTTTGCAGAACTAGGTTCCCAATTTCTGCACGTTGGGGAGGGAGGACCGGAGGAACAAAGTCAATTGCAGCCTTGCAGGGGAAGCCTCCTCGCGACCCGGCGGCCCCACATGTCCCCCAAAGTTAATGTGGCCCACTTGCAGTGCCTCAGGGTTAGTACAACTCATTCCTCCATGTTATAAAGACACCTGTGTTGTGGCCGTGCCTTGGTTCCTGCTCCACACCCACTCCATTTGACGAAACGGCGGCGCTGACTGCGGCTGAGCACCCCCCTCCTCTCCGCCCTGCGTCCTCCCCCATCCTCCACTCCGTAAGATCTTTGACCCCCAAAACCTCGCTGAATTTTTTCAGCCTTCCCCGATCGAGCCCTAGGTGTTTATCGATTTGCCTCGCGCTGCGATTCGAGGGTGTTTTTGTCCAATTTTCTGGTAATTAGTGATTTGGTGAGTGCGGCGAGCTGCGCAACTAGGTCTGGGTAGAAACGCTGAGATGTTTTCCCTGACCAGTTTAATTCTTAAGGGACACGATTTAGTTACTGGGTCATTTTAGGGGTACAGTATATGGATGTGATGCAAGTTGTGGTTTGTTATTTTTTTTGGTTGATCTGGGTGTGAAATCAGTCATCATATGGTATTGAATAGAGGCCTGGAACCAATCGATGTACTAGGTTTGATTCCACAGTTTCCGAATCAGTTAAGCATTCAATGGCACTGTCTTAGAATCTGTTTATGTGACTTGAGTTCTAATGAGGATAGTTCTGATAATTTGAGTTCAAGAACATAGGTCAGATAGTTTAGTTTGATTTGGTTGCTGGCTTAGATGTTTTAAATAGGAGCGCACACCTTTTCAGAAAGCAATTTTAGAAATGTCTTATTTCGGTATTCATTCTTTTCCATGTCCATACATGTTGATGCTATTATTGCACTGTTCTTCAGGATCCTGACTCTTGTCACTCATGTCTACTGAAGTCCGCGAAGAGTACATCTGCTTTCTTTTTTGCTACTTTTGGTTCATATTCTGTGTAAAGTTGCGGTATTTCACTTGATACAAGTGGACTCACTGGATTTCTGGTGCTGATAGTGCCTTGAAGTTGGATGCGGAGGACTTGTGGTTGGTCTAATCAACAATACTCAAGTTCTCTCGTCGTCCCTGTCATAAACTCACCCACCCAAGCTCTCAGCAATTTGGTGTGTGCCTCTGCCCGGATTGCTCTTTGCTTGGGTCTTGTCACGAACTCTTTCTCATTGTTATTGTACTTGGTCTCTCATTCTGTGGTTTGATCGACAGTGTACATCTGTCCAGTTAAGGCATTCATCCTTTTGGATACTGCTGTCTAAGCGCTGATACATCTCTTTCTGTGCTTGGACTACGGTCACCTTCTCCCAATACTGTTGTCTGAGTGCTGAAACATCTTTCTTTGCACTTGGACAAAGATCTCCTCGTGAGACAAACTTTTCTCCTCTCACTCCAAACTGAAGCATTCAACCTGTCCGGTTTCTTTCTCCTTTCTTGTCTTGTATTCCTTCCCTTCCAAATTTCCACTTTGAAAACTGAATCAATCTTCTTTTTTATTGAACCTTGAATCTTCTGTCAAGGCTAGTCCTTTCATTTACTGAACTATTTCTGCTAATCTCCTTGTTATATCTTGCAATAATGGCACAAACTTCCCTTCCACCTGGATTTCGCTTCCATCCAACAGATGTTGAGCTTTGCTCATACTACTTAAAAAGAAAAATCATGGGAAAGAAACTACTTGTTGAAGCTATAGCAGAGGTTGAACTGTACAAATACTCTCCTTGGGATCTTCCAGGTAATTGCCATGTAAAACTGTCTCTTCTGCTTCTTCTCTCATTTGTTGAAATTGCAAAGTGATTTATGTAGGGCCACGGTCTCAATTGCTTGCTCTTCTTTTATGTTAAATAAAACTATCATTTTCTTGACGCTTATATTGTTGTTTACATGTAGATAAATCTTGTGTCAAGAGCAGAGATATGGAATGGTACTTCTTTTGTCCTCGTGACAAGAAATATGCAATTGGGTCTAGGGCAAATCGGTCAACACCAAATGGATACTGGAAATCTACTGGGAAAGATAGAACTATTGTACTGAACACTAGCATTGTGGGGATGAAGAAAACATTGGTTTTCCACGGAGGAAAGGCACCTAGAGGTGATCGAACTGACTGGGTGATGTATGAATATCGAATGGAAGACAATGAACTGGATGTTGGTGGCTTCTCAAAGGTAATGATGACTCTGTTTCTTTTAGCTACTGAATTCAGTTTGTTGTTTTTGTTGTATCATCGAAGTATCAATTTAAAGCTTTCTCTTGGTCATGATCAGCTAAAACGAAAGTTCTATTAAAGAGCATTTTCATGTGCTGGATGTGTATATACATACATGATTCATGATTGCAAACCAGTTTGTATTGTTCTAAATATTTGTGTAGCATGAGATAAAGAACTTCAATAAAGCCTTTGAATTTAGAACTATTAATACTTCTGGCACATAACTTACAGGAGCTGCTATCTTGGTGATTTGTCGTAGTTGGTTCATCACTTTAATTATTACGTGACACAGCTTGTTGGTTATGCAGGATGCATATGTATTGTGCAAAATCTTCAAAAAGAGTGGCCTTGGACCAAAAATAGGGGAACAGTATGGAGCTACATTCAATGAAGAAGAATGGGATGCTATAAATACTGAAACTGCATTCCCTTTGATGCCTTGTCCATCTTCAGAAGTAGCAGGTGCTTCTACTTCTAGCATCGTGAACGAACCGCATGTCCTCACTGTTGCTTCTGCTGATGGATTACAATTTGAATTCAGTACTAGTTCCATTACTGCTACTGATGAACTACAGCATCACAGACTCAGACATAATGGAAGTGAAATGGTTACTGTAAACTGTTCTTCTGATGCTTTAGATGCATGTAATCCCACTGAATTTGGTGGAATCACATTGGAGGAGTCTGACAAGGGGGTTAGGTTTCTGAATGATTCCATGGAAAGTGATGGAGGTGCTAGTGAAAAGGTATGTAAATGGCACCCGCTTCCTTAAACTTAGATTCCCTTTCATGATCTTCTTTTAAGATTTGTTACTACATGAATGTCTAAGAGAACTGACAAACACTTCCTCCTTTTGTAGCTCGCTAGCCTCCCTGCTATATCTGAAACTGAGGCTCAAGCTCTTGAAATGAACTCTGATTACGGCTACCACGAATTGGTGAGGCTTGTGGAATCAGGAGGTGTTTCGACTGCTAACGACCTGTTCCCTGGCTATGTGAACACTGAATGTTTGAATATACCCATGGTATCTGGGCTTGGTGCTGGTGATGACTATCTAGAGATTAATGATCTCTTCCCTGTTGGGGAAACTGCCTCCTTCGAGCAGCTGATACCAGAAAGTCAGTTTCCCCAGTATCCTTTGGAGCAATGCCCGTACAATGAGTTGAATCATCCCCAATATCACAATGAGGGTGCTCTTGCAGCTTCTTTAGCAGCAGGCGACTTCCTTCCACCTATTTCCTGCTCTATGCCTGATATTTCAGTTGATGATGTTACTTGCAGCACAAACCTTATGTGGAATGACTGCTCAAACTCAACAGTGTGGTACCCCTTCTCATGAACACTGCACAACTACCTCAGAGGTATGAGTTGCTAAGTGTTAAGGTCTGCATATTGTGTTTTGTTGATTACATATGGATATTTTGTTATAGAATTTGTACTTTGCAGTGGACTTATGATTACTGCTATTATTACAACACTGCTGCTCTTCTGGACAAGCTAAATTTCTCTGTAAAATATGCAAACTACCCTTCTGACATTTTTAGTAGGTGAATCAGGTCGAAGTCTGATCAATCTTGCAATATTGACCAATATCTTCTAATTTTGTCAATGAAGTCTGCACCTGAACTCCATTGAGTCATCAAATTTATTCATACTTCCATCAGTGAAGTGAAGCTACAAAGATATCCTCCCTACTTTTCTGGAACGATCTCATATCCGGTGTTTATCTTGCAAACTCTTGCAGTGGTGGAAATGCTTGCTCTGCTTTTGTGGTTTTCATTCAATCCACAACTATCCCTAGCCATGTACCGGAAGTGCTCGACATGTTCGCAACTCTTTACTTATTTCTGCTCATTGTACTGGAACTGTATCTCGCAGAACAAACTTGCAGCACATGTTTTCCCCCTGGAAGACCATTGATATAGTTTGCTTTATTTATTTTTGGGTGCGGAGACCTGTCTTCTGTCTTTTGCCTCTCGTTTATACCTGTATACAATCCTGTATTTATCCGTGCTGCAAGCTTTCAGCATTTCTGTACGGAGCAGATCACTTACTAGTAAGCATAATCAATCTCCGAAATATAAACGTGTATCGTGTTCCATAATGAAATTTCAAATTTTGTTACAGTCCAACACCCAAAATGGTACGAATGCACGATCTTACAACAGATTGGAATTCCACGGCGCCCTTTGCCTTTCATACTGCTGCCGCGCGTTCTGCTCCTGAACAAGCAACCGCTGCCTTGCCTGCAAATCGGTCATCTGGACGTACGTCGGCGGAGGCACCGCCAGCGACGCCGCGAATGGATCAAACCCTGCGGCAGCCGCGGCGGTGTTGGTCCCAGGCGGTGGCGGCAGCGCTAGCACCCTCCCACCAAGCGGTTGCATCGCCACGCTGCTCGCGCTTCCGACGGCGAACGCACGCGCGTTTGTCATGGTCGCGTTGCCCGCCGCTGCGTGGCTGTACGTGGCGTTGAGCGCCACTGTGTTGAAGCCGCCGCAGAGCTCTGCGCGCCGCGTCGCGGGCCAACTCGTCGGCTGCACCAGCGGCGTCTCCCAGTCTGCTGATGGATCATCGAACGTCACCCATTCAGGCGGCGCTTCCGCCGGGTTACCGTCGAATAGCGCCAACGTCAGGTCCCGGCCATGCTCCTCGCCGGACGGTGGCGAAGTGTCGTCGTCCAGGTTCAAGAAGTTGGCCATCTTGTCGTCGACCACGACGAGCGATCCTGCAGGCTCAACCAGCGCCGCTGCCTTGCCGGCAGTGTTCTCCTCTCGCGCAGGGACCTGCTGCGCCGTCGGCGAGCGGCTCTGCTGCGACGCCGACGCTTGTCTGTCGCAGATGAACTCATCCATCAGGTCCAAGTTCTTCTGCCTGACTCGTTGCACCTCGGGGACGTCGTGCGGGCGGCACACGGCGGTGGCCTTGCACCACGCGTAGAAGTCATCGAGCTCGTCAACCAGCTTCGCGAGGCTGGTGAAGATGGAGTGGACGCGCACGCAGACGGGAGTGTCCAGCTCGGCGAAGCGGGCCATGAGCACGATCATCACCTCCGTGAGCTCGGAGTACGCCGCCGCGCTCTCCGTCACCAGCCTGTACAGCGCCGCCGTGACCACCCGGTTCGTCCTCGCCTTCCCCGTGGGCCGGCAATCGATGAAACGACCGAGGATGTTCTTCAGCTGCTGCGCCTTCGCGATGAGGTCCTCCGTACTTGCCTCGGTCGCCGCCGCCGGATTTCCTCCCGGCGCGATCGCGAGCTCCCATGCCTCGTGCGCCTCGTTCCTCCCGTCGGTGTCGTGGAAGAATAAGCTGCCGTCGTCGATGCTCCACTTTCTCGGGCTCGCCACGCCTCCCTGTCGGCCTTGCATCCGGTGCTTGAGCCGGTCGTCGAGGTACACGGCGTACGCGTGGACGAAGGCGGCGAAGTCCCAGTCGCGGGAGCGCGCGCGGCCGCGGTCGCGGAACCGGGACATGTCCAGCACGCGCCTGCCGCGGTGCGTGGCGAGGAACACCTCCTGCTCGAAGGCCGGGTCCCCCTCGGCGAGGAGGCGGTGCACGAGCGCCAGCGCCTTGACGGCGACGGGCCACGCCCGCGTCCGCGCGAGCCGGCGCGACACGCACGCCACGCACGCGGCGACGCGCGCGCGGGAGTAGCGCGTGAGCGCGAGGATCTCCGCGACGTCGCGGTCGTCGGCGGGGAGGGACTCACCGTGCGCCGTGGCGCGGACGATGGCCACCTCGACGTCCGCGGCCACCTCATCCTCCGCGCCACCCGCCCGGGCGAGAGCGATGGTCGCCCGGTCCTTGGCCGCGCCCACCGCCTGCCGGAGCTTGCTCGGCGCCATGGGTAGGTACGTACGCGGTACGCCGCCGGTTGCCCGCGAATGGTTGCTCTTGCCTTTGAGCTGATGACGTTCGGGGCAGATGGACGGAACCAGGTGGTGGCAAGGATCGAGAAGGGTGTTCGCGGTGGAGTGGGTTGGTAAGGGGAGAAGGGAACGGAGGAGACATGAAGACGCGCGCCGGAGCCGGAGGGTGGCGGTTGCCTGGCGGGTGGACGCGTCGGAGGCCGTTCGGGGGGTTTGGGCTGTTGGAGCTTGGAGTTGGAAATGGTGCTTCGCGGCGGGTTTTTTGTTGACGCGGGAGCGTCGGTTAGTGTAGGTTTATTTTAGAATATTTTTTCTCACAAAAATAATTCATGTTTCCTTCCTACTAAAACTAACTGTATACGGAGTAAAAAACAATCGGATCTCACCATGATTTCTATTTTCTAGTCTACTACTACTTGCATTGCAATATCCGCGTAATAATTCCCGGGAAGAGAGGCGCAGCGGAGGAACACTAGTCTCCCCCGCGTCGCCCCCTCGGGGCGACTCGGGCGGTCCCTGCGCCCGGCGCCGCCGGTACTCCCTGCGCCGCCCCCGCTCCTCGCCGTCACCTGAGCGGCCGCGGGCTGCCTGCGCGGTCGCGAGGATGGCGGCGGCGGGGCTCCCCTTTCCTCTCCCTTCCTCCCCCGTCCTCGTCTTGGTGCCGGTCACTTCTTCCTTGGCGACGGTGCCGGTTCCGGCGGGCAGCACCCGGATCCACCCAGGGGGAGACCGGATCTGCGCGCTGGGCGTCCGGATCTGCTCCCTTTGGCCCCTATGTGCGGCGGGGGCGGTTCCTTGGCGGCTGCGGTGTGGAGGCCCAGCGTGGCGCCCGCGGCATGGCCTGGCCGCGGCGCTCCGGCACTCGGCCGCCTGGGCGGTGCCGACGGCCTGCCGGCCGGGGCGGCCTTCCGCGGCCGTCTGAGGCGGCCTCGGTTCTCTGCTCCGGCGGCCGTTCGGAGCCGGCTCCGGCAGGGATGCGAGGCGCCCGTGCCTGGATCCACCCATGGGGGGCCGGTTCGGTGCCCTTGTGGCCGGACCTGCCTCTCGTGGTCCCGCGTGCGGGCGCCCTGGTGGCCCGTGTCGGCCGCCGTGGCTGGAGGTGGTGGGCCCCGCGGCTACTGCTCCGGCGGTGGCGGCGTCCGTGGCTGTTGCTACGGCGGCTGTGGCGGTGGCGGGTGGCGGGCGCCGGTCTTGGTGTTGAGCAGCGGCGGGTCGGCGGTGCCTCGGTGGCATGGCCGGCCGCGGTCTCCCTGTGCGATCTTGCCCCTGCGGCATCGTGGTGGTGCCCGGGGCGGCGGTCGTGCGGTGGTTCCTCGACAGCGCCACGGTGGCGAGGTTGGTGGCGCCAGCCGTTTTCGCTGCTCGGCGACGACGATGCGGGTGAAAACCCTTTCCTCTTGACGTTGTCATGGGACGATGTCGTTGGCGCGGCGGGCGTCATTCCCTTCTTGAAGGCGACATCGGGCATCTCGTTCGCTTGCCATGCCCCTGCCTGGGACCAATGGCGTCGCCGTTCGTCGACTTGGTGCTCCGGTGGCCGCTCTGTGAGGACGTCTTCTTCTTTTCTTGTTTTGTTCTTTTCTTTCTTCTTTGCTTTGTGGAAAAGGAAAAAAACAGTAGTCAGTAGTTTCTCCTTTGAGCGGGGGAGAAGAGAGGTCTGGTTCTTGGCAGTGTGTTTGTGGTGGCTCGCGTCGACGGCGGAACAGAGTTGTGGAGTCTCGGATCGTTTTCCCTTTCCGATTGGACTGATCTTTTGAAGTTGTTTGAGTTGATCGTGTCGATGTCCCAATCCGACCGATGAAGTTGAGTTGAGTTGAGTTGTGCGGTGCGTGTTGATGTCCCAATTCAACCCACCCGGTGTGCTTCCTAGTTGTATGGTCTACGGACCGGAGTCGTTTCGAGGTTATCCACTCCCCTAGCTGTGCGGTCGATCGACCAGAGTTGTAAGGTTTTCGGGCCCGGTTTTCCTTATAAACTGGGTCAACTCTCTTCTTCTAATAAAAATTCGAAGCTTTCACCGTCCGTTAAAAAAAAGAGAGGCGCAGCCGCTGCCCGCCGCGCCCATCGTCCGAGAACCTGAAGAGAATGAGCAAACACGATCTGCACAAAGATAACTCAGGTTTTGTCTTTTTTTTTGTTTCCCAGTATTGGAGTTTGACCGATGGTGCCAAATAGCATAACAATTGAACATGAAGCATGTCGCCAACACGATCTGCAGGAGGCATTCTATTCTTCCTCACCATGATTTCCTTCGAAAACACGATCTGCAGCCGGCCTATAATCAATGCGAGCATCGAGCGAGCCTCCGATCATGCAAGCCTGGTGCGAAGCCTGCGTGTCGAGCTGAGCCGAACGGGGCGCGCAACGCCGCAGGCTCGGGCGCGCCTGCGAGCGGACCGGCAATCTGCGGAGCGAGCGTGCGGCAAGGGCGTCGGATGTTATTTCCATCCACGCGTCGCACATCGAGGCGTCGTCCTGCACAGACGAGGTTTGCAGGACTCCTGTACCTAATTTTTCTCCCTACAAAGCCCATACGGTCATACCCCTTCGGCCGTTTCGATTCCGACGTCTTGGTCGCTCCATCCTCCGGCCGCCCTGATCGCGGCACCGTCACCGGCACCGACACCGTGTCAGGGGCGCGGCATTGGGAGGATCCGGTGTTACTAGCGGCCGGTTGCTGGGCGGCCGCTTCACGTCGCCTACAGATCGAGACGGCCCAATGGGCATGGACGCGCTCGTCTCGGCGGCGCTCGATGAGGTGTGCGCCCGCCTCTCTCGCGGCCTCCCAGTAACCAACCTCTGGGCGGCGATCTCCGGCGCGGCCGAAGTGGCCGGCCTCCCCCTCGACGCGGCCGTCAAGCGCGTCCTCTTGGCCCGCCTCACCGCGCTCCCCGTCATCAATCTCGTGGAGGGCGGCCAGGAGGGGGCGCCCTTCCACCCGGCGGAGGAGGACTTGGTGGAGGAGGCCGAGCGGCATGGCGCGCGGCTGGTGGCGAGCGCTGGTCTCAGGGATAACTTCCTCGGGATTTATGACGACCGGAAGATGAGTGCCGATCAGAAGACGACGCTAGAACGTATCGGGGAAAGCAGGTGCGTTGTTTGGTGTAGCATTTGTGCAAAACTATCATACGCTTCCCACCGCCCTCTTCGTTTTATTATCATTGCCGGGTTCTTATGAACTTGTGAATTCTATGGAATTTGGAGATATTGCATTTTGAGTCAGCTAATTACATGTCACATACTCACATGGTTGTATAGGCAAAGTGAGAGTTTCACTGTGCTGAACAGCCATCACAGAAATATGAATGGACATTTTCAGCTTGCATTTTGCTGTGTATGCACTATGCAGTTATCTAAATTTCCCTTACACGTGTGAAGCATGCTCTTATTTATTTATTTATTTATTTTGTCAGTTGCACCCAATTTCATATTTAGCCCAATGACTCAGTCTACCTTCTTTATCTCACTCTTTAAACCATGTCATGTGCTATACCCCCACGAGGTGTTGGCCTCCCGTTACCCCTGGGTGTCGCTGCAGTGGCAGATGAGGCAGTTTTGAAGAAACATTGAATTTATAAGGCTGCAACTGCAAATTAATCAAACGTACAACTAGAACTTGGGAAAGCATTACTGAGCTCATTGAATGTCCACCATAATCATGTAATCACAGTAGTGACAGTAGTGAGTCAAATGCGACTCTTAGCCCGGAAGATCTGACAAGTTCCCCCAAAGGTCAATTAAGAACACCCATGTTGTTGCAACTGGCCTTAGTGAATCAAGGTCTATGATGTTTGCTGCCCACATTATCCAATCTTCTCCTCAAGGCGTTGTAGGGTACTAGCTAGTATATCCTGAATCAAAGAATACACACGGGTGATGTTGCCAGGACGAGGAATATGGCCATGTTCCACGTTCTCGGCTGCTAAGGTCCAGGGCCGGTCCTGAGATTTGAGGGGCCCAGGCAAAACTTAAAATATGAACCCTTTCAATATAGTAGTAAAATATGATTGTTTGTCAAGACTAAGGCCCTGTTTGGAACGAAGGAATAGAAAACACAAGAATCGTAGGAATCACAGGAACGAAGGAATCATGAATGGGGAAAACATAGGAATGAAAAAACACAGGAAACTAACAAGAGGTGGTGTTTGGAATGCAGGATTTTGTAACACATGAATTGTAAAAGTATATGGTTAATAATAAAAAGCACTCAACATAGAATGGTGATTAGCTAGTTAACGCATCTTGATTGTCGTTCTTTTCTCTCTTACCCTGATGTGTGGGACCTGCTGTCCATGAGCTCTCTCCAACCTTGTCCACCCATCCGCACAAGGACAGCATTGTTCTTGGCCTCTGTACTCCCATCGATTCAACTCTACTAATCATCACCAATTTCTTCTATCTTTCTTCCCATGCGGTCGGCAGCCTAGTGGAAACGGTGATGCCTAATCATTCTCTTCCCAGCGAGATTAATGGCCGGCTGCCTCGGGCTTCCGCGAAGGAGAAGAAAACCAGAGTTTGGAGTGGATTTTTCGTTTCCTCCGGAATCGTGAAGAGGCTACAGTATTCCAAAGGAAAGGCACGGGTGCTTTCCTGCATTCCAAACACCCTTGTAGGATTTCTTTCCTCTGTTTTGGTTTCCTTTGATTTTCCTACGCAATTCCTTTGATCCAGACGGGCCCTAAACTTTTGTAGCAAATGAATTACTCTTTAGGGGTTATCAACTCCTTTAGTTCCAAATTATAAATGCTTTTGGCACTTCTAAATTTATATTTTTTTATTGTGCATTTATATAGTTTAGATATATACTATGTCTAGATGCTTAACAAAAATTATGAATCTACAAATGTTAAAATGATCTATATTTTAAAACGGAGGAAGTATTAGTTAGCAGCTGAAAAGGTAGCTAGCATAAAGCTACGAAGACATGCATTGATCAACTTACAGAAATATCACCAATTACTATGTAGAAGTCTCAAATCCAAATGCCATCCATCCTTTTAATCAATATATTATCAATTACCTAATGCAATGAACTTATGCAATGTCCATCGTCATTCATAAATGAAAAATCGTTTGCCTAATTATCTTGAGCTGAGCCAGCGAGAGTTAATTAGGTCCCTAGGGAAAAATGAAAATAGAAAAATGCTAGGTGCTGGTCTGTCGCTTGTTCTGCTGCTAGCTATTTGCTTTGGTGCTGTGCAGACACACCAGCGTATACCGCTAATTAGTTGCATACGTTTTACCTGGGGGGCTGTATAGCTTCGGGGGCCCAGTACGGCCGCCCCCCTTGCCCCCCTCAGGGCCGGCCCTGGTCCATAGCACATGGAGATGCATGACAACCTGCTAGCTCATTTTTGCCAAGATGAAAACTGAACTTGATGTTTCAGGCCCGCATTGGCTCACTTACAGATGTTTAGGAAGTCATATTTTTAAGTTTAACCATACAGGTCTGTGGGAAGAGAGCATGCTAAAACGTGGGCTTATTTACACCCAGCATTTAACATTAGCATACATTCCAGTTTTCTGCAAATTATCATAATCAACTTTTTTTAAAGGAATACTCCCTCTGCCTTTAGGCTTGTGCTAAGTTACTTTTTTAATATATCCTTGACCAATAGTATCTTATAAAAACAATTTATTTCATGTGGAAAGAGTTACATATTATGATGGTTCCACGCAGGGACGGGGCTAGGATGGCCAGATTGGGGGGGCTCATTCCTCTTCCCCTTCCTCCAGCCCCCCCTTCTTCCTCTCCCTCTTTTTTCCTCTCCTCCCTCCTTCTTCCCTCTTATTTTCAACGGAGCGCACGGCGGTAGGGGGGCTCGAGCCCCCTCCGTGCTTGGTTCCACTATGAATCTAGTAACAACATTTTTACATGTCGATATTTATGATTTTTTCTATTGAAAAATCTAAAGTGCTTATATTGGTGACAAGGGTTGTTATCTTTTCTTGCACTGTTGGCCATATGTACTTTATTCCACAATTTGTACGTGCATTGGCAAAGAAATATAATGCATTTGATAATAATATGTGGAATATCTTATATTTTCTATTTTCCTAGGACTTTTGGTGTCATACAAAGAAGTATAAGCATCAAAAGAAAAGACATCCATTATGTTGTGAAGACCCTTCAGTCACAGGGGTTAATTGTTGGAAAAAAAGCAATTGTAAAGTCTAGTGATCAAGCTGTGGGGGAAGATGCTTCACAGAATAATCATGTCATCAGCACCAACTCATTATATCTCTCAAGATATGCCAAAGACTTGAACATGAACTCATATCAAAGAATTGAGATTACAGAGCCCAAACTTGGGAGTGATGAAGCAACTAACGTATATGCTTTACAAGAAGATGATACTCTTAGTATAGATTACAAGAATGATGTAACTTTTCATGATTATCTTGAAGAAATGAAAGCAATATGCGACAAACTTGAAGAAGCTACAGGAAAGGTCATCTGTTCTCGTTTTGTTCGCATGTTACTTTTTATTTTTCATTTACTAACTTTGTGCAACTATTTCCTCTGTATATAGGCTCTCCCCATGTCAGATCTAAAAAAGGATCTCAGTTACAGGATGGCATGTGGGCACAGAGCGTGGAGAAATGTAGGTTTGGAATCATTTGGTGCATATGGATATTTTCTGGTTCTGTCCATGTGGACTGTTACTGAGACACCTTTTCCTTAGGTACTGCATAGGCTTTTAGATGCACAACTTGTTAAAGAAATTGATGTCAAAGTTGGCGATGAGGTGACTTTTACCTTGCCCCTCTGTTCTCTAATCATTTACAGTTACTATTTTACGCCCTTTCCTAACTTATTTTGGGCATAGTTCTTCTGGTTCTTGGTGCTTTAAGGATGGGTAATTCAAGAAATTGACCTAATATCTTTAAAACCACTCAGACTTAAAAAATCTGGTGCTTCATAGTGCTTACTACCAGCATGAGTATATACCCTGGTTAAGATTCTGATGAAACTCTACTAGCATAGTGCTAGTCAGTCAGTAGTGCACAAGTTTGTGCCCGGTTTTTAGGGCCAGTAGGCCCAGCATCATCGGTTGTAATCTCTACTACCAAAGCATAGAGTCCAGAAAACACTGCAAGCATTCACAACACAAATCTTGAGTGTTCTTCAGTTCAAACCTATATTCTTGAGCATTGTGATTTAGTAGAGGAAGTAGAGGCCGAGTCTCACATATGAAATTGACAACTAAACTCATATTGAAGGAAAAACAACAAAAAGCATAAGTAGCCTGCCCACTAGTTATTTCTGATTGTAGCAGTCCATTCAATAATACAGTCTATTTGGCGATTGCAACAACTTATGCAATAATTTCTTTCAGAACTGCAATGAAAAGCGATAATACAATCTCTTAGGCTTATAGTAACAGTGTAACACAATCAATCCACTCTACAGCGCTCCATCATTTTGCAATCATTTATGTACTTGCATACTTTGCTCGACCTTCAAGCTATATAAATCCATTCCTCTTACCAGGTTGTCCGCTGCTTACGTCTTCTGAAGAGATTTAATCCAAATGAGTTTAATGCCAAAAGTACAACCTTAAGCTACAAACATGGAAAGAAAGACCTGGCAACTGATCAAGTTATAGAGCTTCCATTAGAGAACTGCATACATGATTTGATTGATGCTCAAGGGCCAAAAGGTGTAACCCTTGCTGAGGTACCTCTCTGCACCTTCCAGCAGGGAAACTTTGTGGTTCAATATTCTTTCTTAATGATATATGCAAAATTTTTCCATAGCATCAAGAGTGCCTTCATATTTCTTGTTTGAGCAACTTAGCTTAATTTTATTGATACATATCATCAACTAACTTCCCCGTAGCTGTTTGCTGCCATATAGAAAATATTTCACTTGGTTTAAAGATATTTGTTTTCACAGTTAGTTATTTAACCTAGCAACATGGAGGGCAGGAATAATTGTAGTCCTCTCCCTTTTTGTTTAAGCTGCAATGGCTGTAGCAAATTTATTCATTAGAGTTTTATTGACTGCTCAACTTAAATGAGATCAAATATAAAACTATTGGCACTACATTATCCTTCTTGATTGTACTCCCAAAATGAAAATAGTACAAAACTCCCTGCTTATCACATGCTACATGTTAGTTTTCTTCATTTGTTGAAATCAATAAGTCATGTTCTCGGTAAACTTCTAATCAGCTTGGCAAATGTCTTGGAGGCAAGTACAACAATCCAAAAGAGCTCCATAAACGAGTGTTACCTATGTGTGAAAGATTCAATTTGACTTCGGTGGGGGAAGTCGTAGGCAAAACAAAACAGTACAGAGTCTGGACTTCAAAAAACTTTGCATTGTGCAAAGCTGCTCTGCAAAATTGTGATGCGCTAGATGATCATGACAATTGCTCTGGTTTGTGGCCTTCCTTTCAATCTAAAGAATCGGAATCCCTTAGCCCACAGGGTGATTCATTTGTTAATAATAAATGCACTTTTGAAGAAGATTCTCATGATAAACCAGTCGTACACCATCTCCTGAGTAAGCATGAAGCTTGTGTTGGAATTTCTCAACTAGTTGAACAAGGTACAGTAATCGATATTCCTGTGAGTTCCTATTTTCTTCTCTAAAAATTGTGCTTGTTGTTTCTTTGGAATTGCCCTGTGGCTGTTGCTTGTGGCAATTGTGCTGCCTGACACTTGGACTTAGTTTGGCCTTTACTTTAGAGCATGTATAGATCCAAATGCTTCATGTAATTTCACCTAGGTAAATATGTAATCATATCCTTTGTTTCGCATACGAGTCAGGTAGTATGATCTATTTTCAAACCCTGCACATTCTGTTGAGGGGTCCAAGATCACATGAAAGCTAAAAACAGTTTTTGACAGGTTCAGGGGTTTGTATGCACGAATGTTATGTTCTTCCAGTTATTAATTTGAACATGTTGTGGCTTGATTTTGTTAATTAATTTTGATTTATCTGCAAGCTTTATTATTTATATGTGGTCCCTTCATTGGTTTTTTTAATACAGTCTACAAATAGAACTTTAACAGTTAATTTATATATCTCTTTGATAATTGAAGCTCATATTAATGAAAGTAATTTCATATGTGAATCTATGGGTCTATTATTACTCAGTGTGACTAAACCTACCTTTTCTTCTTATTCATTGTTTTAGTGAAATAAAACTATGCCTTACTGAAATCAACAAGAGTAATATTTATAGACTGTAGTGCCAGGGACAGACTACTGCTTTGCTCAGTTGAAGTGATCCTATTTTTTCTCCTTATAGATAAAGTTGCCTTTAAGAGGAAGAGGTGTTGCTGGCCTGCTTCATCTTCTGATGATCGAAGACAGAAAAGGATTATTCACATATTAAAGGTTGGTTGCTAAGCTCTCGATCGTATTTTTTGCATGAACTACCAAAACATCTGTTTGTACTCCCTTGCATGTTTGGCTGCATCTTTTATGACACCTTTTTGTGTCCCTTTGCAGAAAAATAATTTTGTATTGATGGTGGAGTTACGTAAATTTTTAAAGAGGCTTGAAAAGGAAAATGGAAAATTAATGGACAGGAAGACATTGATTCGCACTTTGAATAAGCTTCAGCAAGAGGGTAGCTGTAGGTGTACCAAAGTTAATGTCCCTGTGGTTACAAACTATGCTAGCAGTCGTTGTGTTGATGTAATACTGAATGCTTCAGTTGTCATGTCACCGGAACTCATGGACCAAATCAGGAGCAGATTAAGGAATTTTTATTCTGAAATTCATTCAGGTGCAGCAGCTAAATTGAGGCAAAAACAAGATATTGCTACCATACATGGATTGAGGATTCAACGCAGAGTCAAAGTTAAAAAAACATCAATAACAGAAGCTATTCATGCCAACGGATTCATAAGTGCTAAGATGATCCGGGCAAAGTTGTTACATAAATTTCTGTGGGTATATGTTAGTGGTTTGCCAAATTGGTGCAACCTATTTGATTGTGCCAAAGAAGGGCAGGATGATAAGAACCTTAATGAATCATGACAGTTGTTTTCGATCACAGCAGCAATAAAAAAAATGCCTCTTGAACTCTTTCTACAAGTTGTTGGGTCAGCAAAGATTGACAACATGGTAACAAAGTTCTCTCTTGGAAAAACACTTTCAAAGATCCCTACCAATGTATACAATCAGTTCATGGATATTCATGCCAAGGGCAGACTATCATGCTTAATAAATATTTTAGATAAGCTCAAGGTAATCTTCTGTGTCTTTGATGTCCCCTTGCAATTAATATTGTGAGAATCTCAATCTTTAGATGTGTTCTTAAAACTAAGGTTACAAAACTGGACTTTTTAGGTTGATATCTGCTTACTGCATTATTTGTTCTATTAATTCTCCTTTTCGTGTTTAATGCAATTCAGCTTGCATGCTATCTTGACTGACAGAGCACAACAAACTTAAATGACCATTTTTTTGTCTACCTTTGCTAGTTGATCAGACTTGTAAACAGACATGTAGAGGATTCTGATGTACAATCGGATGTGCTGCCTACACATTCACTGGAGCTCCAACCTTACATTGAAGAACCTTCACCAAGAATTGTTCCATCATCGCACGGCAATGTAAACCATCGTCCAAAAATGCGGCATGATTTTCAGCTTTCAAAGCAGGAGTGTGTTGATGCTTACTGGGAAACATTAAAATGCTGTTACTTATCAGCAGGCTCGGCTGAGCCAAGTGCCTTCCCTGGCTGTTGTGTACCTGAGGTTTGTCATCAATGCTACTCATCATTGCAATATCTTTATCTTCACCTTTACCTTATTAAAAGAGGGAGTTGGGGGTGGGGGTGTGTTCTACACGCCCACCCTCTACACCTGAAGATCTTTTCTGGCTGCACAGTTATAGACATGCTTTGCTGTTTGCATTTCACATGAAAAAATTACATTCTGTAATGAGTAATTTATAGGTGTTTTTTTAATTCTAGATTAATAGTTTACTTCATTGGCATCCACTCAGTGCATGGGCATGATGCTCATTACCTAATAATAATGATATCATTCAATTGTTCGTGTGTCAACAATTTTATTGAACATATTAGTTGATATACCTTCAGCAAACATGAGTATGTTCTCAAGTTTGGACTCCTGTATGATAAATTCCAGAGTGACTTTTACACTAACCTTTGTTTCATTCTCCACCCTGTATTTCATAAATTATGTGCTTTGTCTTGTCTTGTCGTTGTTTTAACTATTTTCAGCCAGAAGCATGTTATGAGTTGTTGAAGATTTTCCGTGCCTAGGCTAGGATCAACTACTTAGTGTAAAAAAATATTGGCTGGCATTGGCTATTTGCCTATTTTGTTAGCTTATTGAGATGTCAGGCCTTAGTTGTGAACTTGTGATTTTCATTTGTGTAACATTATATGATACTGTCTATGCAGGTTTCTCATCCACGTTCGTGGAGTTTGCTAAGAATAATGACTACTAAACAACATTTGGAATTACAACAGCGTCTTATGAATGAAAGTGAGAAGGGGGAACTTTCTTATAAAGTTTGCAATATAATTGCAAAGGAATTGAATCTCTCTGTGCAACAGGTATGTGTTTGAAATTCCTCGGTTTCCATTTGGAGATCCGCAAGGGGTGCTTTTTGCTTACTATTTTATTCATCTTTTGTTCTAATGCTTTGTCTAGACCTATTAGATAACCAAATAACTAAATCACATGCAAAGTATATTTAAAAATGGGCAAACACAAATCCACTACCGGTTCCACATAACTTCAACCCAAGATGGGAATGCTCAATGTTTCAGCAGTTCACCTTAAGTATGTTCCTATGTGTATTATCTTTGTCCCAAGTCAAGAATCTTTATTGTTGAAAGTGATTCATAAAGCTTACTCTGCTCTGTTTTTTTAATGGCGGTGGCCGTCTGTACAGAGAGAGATGATATTTTGAATTTGAATTGATGAGTTATGATTTGGAGGCTTAACTGGTAGGATAGGAACATTGAATATTCATTGTTGATATTGCAGTGGAGTACTTATAGCTGTCACCTGCTAAGAGCCTATAGGTGCCAAATGTGTTTCATGGAATGTAATAGAAATTGCCTAGATCGAGCATGGTGGAAGTAGGGCGGATCATTTCATTTTGGAGGCCCGCGGCACAACAAATGTGGGGACCTACATTCGAATGAAGTTGCTTTTTATTTCAAATTTCAAATGATGTTTAATACATTACAAGAACTACTGTCATCAAATATTAATGGTTTGGGAGGAACACCTAGGCTTGTGATACCATTTAGGCCGATCTTATGTTCCTCTCAATTGGGGATAAATGTACATGTACAATATGCAAGAAACCCCTACAGGGAAAATCCACATAGCAATACTATTCTAACTAGCCTTCTTGTTTTTTCACATTGTATAAGAGGTTTCATATGGGCTTAGAGCCCTCATGATGAATACAAGTTCTCTTTATAACATTTATTATAATTTTCTAATTAATAATTTTATTAGTAGCCTGATTGTTTTGCCATCCCAATTACAATTTTATGACCGATTTGTTTTTAATCTTTTTGTTTCCGAATTTTTAATTTTGTACTATCATTATGGTTCCTGTCCAATATCACTGACCGCATGGATTTGGTTTATGATTATTTAGGTACTCTGTGCTTCCTCCAAGAATAGACAGATTCATGGACCGGCAAGTATTTCTGGTACACAAAATCATAAAAAATTTAGTTCGAAATCAGCCTCTAAGAAAAGGAAATGGTCTGCTGATGAGATTAGCATGAAGTTTATTAAGCAAAAAGTTGAAGCTCGTGGATCAGCTGAACAGAAGTCAGCCCAGTCTATCCTGGATGAAGAAATAACAGAAAAAATCTCTCCATCATCAACTGATCCACCAGAACAACATTATATGCTGGTATCCAGAACTGACAGCACTCCACATCCTACACTGATACTCCTGAAGATGTCATTAAACTCACCAATGCTGAGAATATTAAAAGAGTTGTATGCAAATCTTTGGCAATTGCCAATGCATTAGAGCTCCTTAAGGTGTTTTTTCTCACTTCATCATGTTCAGAAGTGCAAGCTGCATTAACAGCAACCTTGAAGCTTTATGCAGAGAGTGAAATTTTTACTGCCCTTTCCTTCTTGAGAGAGAAGAACTTCATGGTCAGTATGTGTAACTTATCTACCAATATATCAAATCTTGCATCTTAGACGTTTTGGTCTGTAGCCATTTCCCTTTTTGGGATCCATATTTGAAAACCAAATATATTGAAAATATCATGTCAAATTTAAGGTGTTACCTGCAACATTCATCTTTGTTAGCTGTAAAAAAGAAGTTGGTCCTTTTTTCGCAACTTATTTGCAATAAGAGAACTATTTGTATGTATATGCAGTCCCATCACAAACTACCATTAGGAATGTGGCTTTATACAGAACCTATATGTGCTAGTGTACAGCTTTCCCACGGTGGATGTCGATGCTGGGTTCTGATGTTGATGGCTGGAATTATGAGTCAAACTATAAATGTGATGTAGTTACATACTGCCCTCTGTTTTGCAGGTTGCTGGAGATGGAATGAAACATGTAACCCTTTCTAGAAAATTCTTCTTTGATGCTTCTCGTTCTCCCTTCCCATTTGGTTCAGGGAAAAAGGCTTCTGAATTTTCAAAATGGCTTGTAGGGCAGAAAAAGAAAATTGTGGATAGTACGCTTTATTTGTATCCAGATCTACAATGCGGGGAAATTGTCCACCTCTTTTCTCTGGTGTTGTCGGGAGAGCTGCTCATTTCACCTTCCTTACCAAATAAAGGAGTTGGCGAGACTAATGATCCTAACACCTTCAGTCCTTTCATTGAATATGAATATACAAGTGAATTGGATAGCCATACTCTCAAACGCAAGTCTGTTGAGTTGGAAAGTAGTAAGAATAAGAAACAAAAACCTTTGACCAAGATAGATAGTGACTTCTGCTATCGTCGAGAGAAAGGTTTCCCTGGTATCCAAGTGGCTTTGAATCAAGAAAGGATTAAAAAAAGCAATCTCATGCAAGTATTGCATCATAAAGAATGCCTCATGTTTACTTTCGCCAGGGAAATGGGCAGCAAAGATGTGGATTTCCAGGTAGAAAGTTGTGACATGTTATCAGATTTAAACAACTCAAGTTCATGTCGTTGTTTATTGACTGCATCTCATTTGGAGAATTCTTGTAGTGGATGGCCTTGGGATACTATGAAAATGTATGTCAAACAGTTGCCATCATTATCTTGTAATGAAAATGAATCATCCTTTCTTTCTTCTGACCTGTTCAGAAATGCATTTTGTATTATTCATCAAACTGGTGAACAAGGAGTTAATCTGAGGGAAATTTCACAGGCATTGCATCCACTAGGTACTCTTTACTCATGAATAAAAATTGGCATATTTTTTCCAGATGTTGCATAAAGCTATATCATTTTTGCTAGGATTCACTTTTTCTATCCCTGCAGGCATGCAATATATCAACTTGGTTGTTGATACGCTTGTTAAATTTCAGCTGGTAATTAAGGTAGGCTGTGAATATGCATGTAATAAATTTGTGTACCTGTTTAAAAAATTTTATTGCTGTTTATCAATGTATTTACTAAAGTTTTGTGAAGATTTCGATTGTTTCATTTTCTTTCATTTCTTATTTTTATTTTTCCTAGAATCTCCATAAATTTCAGCAGACAAATCTTGTTACTGACAGTCTCTTTCTTTTATATTGAGTAAGATTTACATTCTCATACTGCAATTATCATCAACATTGTTAAATATGTAGTCCATCCGGTTTGCAGTACCTTTTTTATTTTAGAGTCGGGTACAAGAACTAAGAAATATTTGGAAAAGTTTGACTTAGGACAAACTCAGAAGTCCTTAAATTTTTTGATGGAGGCTAAAACAGATGCAGGGAGTGTATGACGCTGAGTAATAATGCACAATTGTATACAAGATGCTATACTTCATTTACTTCATAACTGCATCTTTTGTTATTTCTACCTCACTAATTAACATATAGGAGTCTAAATTTGGTCAATGGTCACAGGTCAATGCATATGATGGTGAGCAGATTGTTGATTCACTACATAAGCCAAAGTATCATATAACCACGCTTGCAGAATACAGTTGTTGCAGCTGCTTGCAAGCTCCGGAGTTTGGAATAGCATCGGCCGGTGACACAAGAAATGCACAGAAAGAGAAGCATGTGATGCCTATTAATTTGCAGGGAACTGTAAAAAAGCTTGGTGATGGGCACACTGTGACGGTTATTAATCCTCAAGGGAAGCAAAGCTCTCATTTGTGCAGTCAATTTCATGGAGATGATGAAAGGTCATCTATTTGGCCCAGGGATAGTTGTTGCTTTCATGTTTGCGAAAGACATATTTATCATCCAATATTGCCATGGATAAATGGTGATGGCAGTATGAATAGCACTGTCTATGAAGGTTTAAGTCGGCGAATTATTGGATACGTCATGCAATATCCAGGAATCATGGAGGTGTGTTTATTTTTATTAACTAGACATGCTTATCTTGTTATGGTAAATCTTCACAAATTTTATACATGCAATTGGACTTGTGAGTTCTTGGATCAGTCGGATTATGTTATATGAAGAAACAAGAAAGTATACTTGTTTTTGACGCACGAAATAACTAGTATCTCAGGAAGATTTTTATTTAGGAAGTATTGTAGTTCTAAACTTATGGCACAAAAATGGGTAATTCACCGATAGAAGATATGTACATTGAAATTTCCCCTCATGCATTTGATGGTTTTAACATAGTCTGTTTTGTTGGAGCTGTTGTGCTTCCATCATGCTCGTCTCTTGTACATCGGTATATGCTGCTTCCTTTCTGATTCTTTTGATTGCTAGTTAGTAGTTCTAGTCGTTTTAAACCCTCGTATGTCGTTGTCAATATTTTTACTAAGAGTTTTGTTCCTTTGGTCTGTTTCACGTGTATCAGGAGGACGTTATCCATCGGATGGGTGTCCTGAATCCTCAAGTAAGTTGTATTTGTAATTATATATTGACGTTCAAATGTCAGTGGTTTAAACAACATTTGTGTCTTTGCCCCATTCCAGTTATCGGTTTAATTACCTTCTCCATTTGCAGACATGCAGGACCTTGCTGGGAAAGTTGACAACCGATGGACACCTCTATGTTCGGGTGTTGGATGAACCTGCGCCTATTGCTCCGACCATGCTGCAGGGTCTCTTGCCGCCACGTCACCGTGAAGAGCCCTCCAAGTGTTCAAGGCGGTATTTCGCTAATCCAATGAGTACTTGTATGCTGTAATAGGACAGACATGGATGGCCGGCCGCTGGTTTGTTGGCCTGGGGCAGCGGCGCGTGAGGCTCCGACGACTCCGCCTAGACGCCTACAGAGCTTCACAGAACCCCTTCCCTGAAACAGGCCCCGGCTCGGGTTACCTGTCACGTCGGCGAGCCACGGACCCGTGTCACTGTGCGCGCGGCGGCAGCGCCACTCTACTAGCGTGTGCACCTTTCCAACCTCCGCCGGCCGGCTGCACCCACACGCCCAGTGGCCACACCCTGGCCTCCTGCTCGTCAGTCCAAGGACAACCGCCTCCCTGGGATCCTCCGGTTCTTGAGGTTGTGGGCTTGGCCCTAACATTAATTAGTGCAGGAATGGAGACTTGATGAAAGCCTCTCTTTTTTTTCCTGAGTTCAGCCACACAAATCATACAAAACTTAATAAGAGCACCCCACTAACCAATTCTCTCAGCTCACAGCTATCCACGTCATGCCCCCAAGCCCACGATCCACCCGCACGTCATCCCCCGCGGCGCCCTGCACACCGCGCCGCGTCATCCCCGCGGGCCGCGGACTCTCCGTTCCCCCTGCGCCGCGCCGCCCTCGCTTCTCCACCCGACCCCGTCACCGCCACCACGCATTCAACCGCGACGGATCCCGCACCGCCGTCGTCTCGTCGCCTCCCCACCGCCACCCCTTCCCCTTCTCCTTACCTTCCCACCGACGAGCCTCTCCATTGTCGCCCCCTCACCTTCCCACTGTCTTCACTTGTCCATCTCCATAAAGCCGCCCAATCCGTGCCCTCCTCCACCCGCGCCAGATTGGCGAGCACCGCATGCCCTCGCCGGGCCAGCACTGCGGCCGTTGGGGCTGCGCACCTCGCCGAGCCCGCCGCTTCCCGCGCCAGCCGTGCTCGCGGCTTGGGCCACGCACCTCGCGACGTCGCAAGGGGCACTCGCAGACAGTCGCGCCCGCACGTGCCGGCCTCATGCGCCGGCAGCGCCGCGCGCCTGGTCGGAGGGTGTCGCTGACCAGTGACAGAGAGGCGCTGCTGCATCTCAAAATGTATAACCTAGATCGTCTCAATGTACGTGTACTGTGTCTCTAACTTTAACGAAAGTTCTTGTTCGGCACAAGCAAAATGAAACTTTTTTTTTTGTGTGTGTGCAAACTGCAAAGGCGGCAATGATCTGTGCGTAAGCGTAACAGTACCGGTTGGTCGTTGTGTCAAGCTTTGGCATCTGATGCTGCTACAGCCTACAGCTGCAGCAGAAACAAACGAAGATATTTTGTTCTCAACTTGGGATCGCGAGGCAAATCACGGTCTTGCTTGTGCGCGCACGTTGTGTTGTGGTCCGGTCCGGTCCAACCGTCCAAATTAAAGTTAGGTGCGGTCACGGATTGGGTCTCTGCCTGCTGGTGCAGCTTCGTTCGTACGGGAAATTTCAGCAAATCATCATCACATCACGTCTGTTTTGGCCGTCTCCGAATGTGCTCGCTCGCTCGCTGCATTGTTGTACACTTGTACGTACGTGGCAACAAGGAGAGAATTAATGAATTATATTGCCAAAAAGCAGCAAACTGCTGGAGAAAACCGATAGATCGACGATTGTTTCTCGATCGTCATCACTCACAAAGAACGCCGCGCCGTCGTGGCTATCGTCCTGGCTCGTCTGGATCAGGTTCAGGTAGCTAGGGTTCACGTCCACGTCCGTGTCAGGATCGGACACCATCAGCCACAGGGAAAAGAACGTTACGTCGTTAATTACATTACACGGTGGGCCCAGGGTTTTTTTTACCGTTGGTAACCGCTGCGGTTACCGCGGTAACCGTTGTTACCGTCGCGGTGCGGTAACGGTACCGCGCGGTAGAAACCGTTAGGATTTTTCAAATTTGAATTTGAATTCAAAAAAATGAAAAAATCAATAAAAATCTCCAAAAAATAGTTCATGATTTATAGAGTCTGATGGTGTTGAAAGTTTTCAAATTTGAGTGCATTTGGTATTGGCAAAATAGGCAATATCGTCCCCGAACTATCGGCAAAGGGTCAACTTCGTCCCTATACTTTCAGTTCGGCCAATTTAGTCCCCGAGTTATACTTATTCGACTCAGTTACGGCCTTCTGTCACACGCCGTCACAGTAGCGCTTCACGGCAGCGCCCGCAGGCATCACGGCGTCTGCCGCCCAAACCCCGGCCAACCAGCACCGCCGCACGAGGGAGACCGAGCTCAACGAGCCGGCGTCCGCCACGCCCCATCACCTCCTCCTCCTCCGTCGCCAGCGCGGAGCCCACCGAGCTCCCGCCACGAGCCTGCGCGCATCATCGCTGATCCATTCACCGCCGTCCGCAAGCCGCTACCACCCCGACCGGAAGCACTCGTCGCCGGCGCATCCTCCGTCAACAACCGCCAGTGAGCCCCTCCCCTTCTCCGGCTATCCCTGATCGACCCTAGTGGCCACCTCGCCGGAATTGCGCCGCCCGTGCCGCATGTCGTACCCAGGCAAGAACAGAGCCGAGCGCAGGCACAACTCCGCTGGGCGTTCCCCACCGCCTCGCACCACCTCCTCCTAAATTTGTGGTGCCCACGCCTACCTCACTGCCCCAGCTCCCTCCCCAACCTCTCCTCACCAAGCTCCGACCACCACTCAGTCAGAATCACGACGTCCACCTCCCGCCATTATATTGTTGCCTCCACCGAGCCGAGCTCGGGCTCACATGGCGTTGTGCCCTGGCTGCGCCGACCCTGCGGTGTCGGCGTCCGACTTCAACACCGGCTCATCGCGCGGCCGCGTGGGGTGCATCGTCAAGAAGCTCGGCAGGGCGTCGCCGCGATGGCGCTTCGCCGGATGAATCGATTTGAACACTGAAATTGCAAAACTTTATTTGAACGACGACGAGGTACGCGGGGACCTGCTGAAGGCGGCGGACGAGTGCGTGGGGTGGCTGGACTCGCACCCGCCGCGCTCCGTGGTGTACGCGTCGGTGGGGAGTGTGCTGGTGCTGTCCCCCGCCGAGGTCGCGGAGATGGCGCACGGGCTGGCGTCGACGGGGCGGCCGTTCCTGTTGGTGGTGCACTCGGAGGCCCAGTCGCACCTCCCGGACGGGTTCGTCGCCTCTGTCACCGGGCGCGGCGAGGTGGTGGCGTGGAGGCCGCAGGAGGCGGTGCCGGCGCACCCGTCGACGGCGTGCTTCCTGACGCACTGCGGGTGGAACTCGACGCTGGAGACGGTGGCGGCGGGGGTCCCCGTGGTGGCGTTCCCGCAGTGGGGGGACCAGTGCACGGACGCACGGTTCCTGGTGGAGGAGCTCGGGATGGGGGTCTGCCTCGTCCGGGTGGCGGGCTGCGTGGGAGGACGTGCGGGACGCTGTGGAGGGGCCCCAGGCCGAGGCCATGCGCGCCAGCGCCAGGCGGTGGAGCGAGGCCGCGAGGCGCGCCATGGCGCTTGGGGGGTCGTCGGACGCCAACGTCCAGTCGTTCGTGGACGAGGTGGCACGCCGCGCAACGCGTGGCGGCGGACCGGCGGGAGCGGCCAGCAAGGCCCAGGTCGTCCCGGCGTCGTCGTCGTCATCCGAGGAGTCGTCGTCGCAGCTGGTAGCAGGCTAGCAGCGGTAGCGGATAGGAAGGAATCATCGACACGGAGCAGCTTTGGGGCCGTCAGTGACGACGAGAGTGGCAGGAGCCGCTGTCATTGAGCTCGGCCTCCCTCGTGTGGTGGCGCTGGTCGGCCGGGGTTGGGGCGGCAGACGTCGTGACGGCGTGACGGCTGCGGGCGCTACCGTGATGTGTTACTGTGACGGCGGGGAACAGAAGGACGTAACTGAGTCGAATAAGTATAGTTCGGGGACTAAATAGTCTGAATTGAAAGTACAGGGACGAAATTGATTCATTGCCGAGAGTTCGAGGACGATGTTGCCTATTTTGCCTTTGGTATTTATTTCGAGGTTTAGAAGTTATACAAAAAAAAGAAAAAGATAAAAATGGGCCGGCCCGTTAAGGCCCATGAAGCCCAAATTGCTTGGACGACCCTAGAAGTACCTGACCGGCTCCTCCCGTGACCAACCCTGCCTCAGACCCCCCGTCCGCAACTCAGAACAGCAAGTCCGCCGCCGCAGCTCCTCGTCCGCGCCCGCGGTAAGCCGCCCCGCGGCCGGATCCGCTTGCTCCCGCTCGGCCGGGGCGGCTTACCGCGCGGGAGCAGCGGTATACCGCGGCGAGGCCGGCGGTATACCGCTGTCAGGTATGCTTTTTTTCCCATTTGTGTAGCTTTAGGATTTAGGTATCATTTGCATTCAGGTAGGATTTGTGTTAGGATTTAGGTTTATTTTGCTTTAGGATTTTAGGTAGGATTTAGGATGTGAGGTAGAGGTAGAAATAGAATTGTTGCTTTAGGATTTGTATGTAGGATTTTGGAGATGTTAGGTAGGATAATTTGTGGTAGGATCCAATTTTAGTTAGGATTTGTTTCAGATTTAGGTACATTTTCTTTAGGTATACGATTAAGTAAGTCTTTTGTTTGTGTTGGCATTTATGCAGGTAGACAATGTCAGGCAGACCTAAAGATCCCGTATGGGAACATGGTGACAATCTAGCTCCCGGATGGCGATGCAACTATTGTGGTATGCAGAAAAGTGGTGGTGGTTCTACTAGATTCAAACAACATTTGGCCGCGCGCGGATCATCGGTGCTCCATTGCAGCAGGGTGCCACCACCTGTGCGGGAGTACTTTCAGCGGGATATTGAGAGGACTAAGAAGGTAACTACTGACCGGGCTCGACAGAGGGTGGCACGGGAGGCGGCAGCAGCAGCGGGTAACAATCCCGCTGGTGGATATGATGAGGAGGCTCAGATCCAGGATGCAATTATGCACGCCTAATATTATTGTGTTTGGTGTAGTATTTCTATGCATAACTATAAATTATTGATTGGGGGTGGTATTTAACACTAATTTGTGCTAACATCATGCCAAAATTTTCATTTCTTTCAAGCCGGAGGTCCTTTTTCATTGCACCGGTTTTAATTCATTACCGAGCGGTTTAAATCTTTACCGCAGCGGTATAAATACTTTATACCGCGGTATACCGCTGGTTACCGTTTGTATAGGCGATTTTGGTTTGGATTTTGAATTCGAGCGGTAAGAAGCGGTATACCATTTATACCACACCGGTATACCGTTACCGCTAGGTAGCGGTATAAATATACCGGTCGGTAAAAAAACCCTGGGTGGGCCGGGCGTCGTCGCGCTGTGCGACGCTGGTCCTGGGTGGGAATTGGGATAGCTGCTAGCAGCGGATATTTGCGTGACAATGCGCAAGGGACAGAGAGCGCACTGGACGGCCCGTGTCCATGACACTATCCTGAGAAAAATATGTCCGGGCTACAATGATTGGATGCCCGGCCGGTTGATGCGACGGCGGCCGGAGTGGGACGCGCGCGTCCGATGTGATCGGGCAGGCCAGCGCGCGCCGGCCACCATCCAGGCTCGCTGTCGGTGGCGGCGGCGGCGGCGGCCGGCGCTGACGAGGCGAGGAGTAAACTGAAAACGCCAAGCCATCGCATCCATCGCGCGCAATGGCAATGTGCGAACCGACTGACGGATCGACGACAGCCGCGACCGAACGCTCGATGATGCATGCGTGGCGTTGGCATGGCCAGCCCGACTCATTTGACCGCATCCTTTCACCTGTACGTTCTGCGCGGTCGCACAAGTTCCTACGCGTGCGTGCCTGCCCTTATGTCTCCGGCGCGCTGGCAGAGTCGCGCCGCACGCACGTATGGCTCTGTAGAACTGGCACGTCGCCTGATCAGTCCAGTGACACGTATATGAGTATATGACGACAGTGCAGTGCGTATGAATAACTTCGAGCTGCCATATTTTGCTTGCCATGCGACACGCATGTGTGCCATTATATTATTGTACTATATGCCCTACTCTACTCGACTACTCCATATGTATTTCGATCACGATCACACTTCACATTATTCGTATTGTGTTAACCCTCTATTTCATAATACTTGTCGTTCTGACTTTTCTACATACATTCTTATTACTACGTCGAGACATAAGAATATATCTAGGTGTGCATAAGTAATGTATTAGATAGAAAAGTCAAAACGACAAGTATTATGAGACGCAAGAGGACCAGGGAGAGAATAATCACGTCCTCATATATATATCCCTAAGAATAAAGAAAATATCTGCTCGACACAAAAGGCAATTCGGATCCATTTCATCGAGGGGCGAGCGCTCCACCCGTCAGCAAAGACCCCCTTTTAGCCGCCAACACAAATCGTTTATGGACTAGTGCTAGATGAGTCGCCTGATCAGTCGAGTGACACGTATATGACGACAATGCAATGCGTATGAATACATGTATGTATACTTTCAAAGGAGAGAGTGACTATGTATAACTTGGAGCTGCCATATTTTGCTTGCCATGCGACATGCATGTGTGCCATCACTGTACTATGCCCTACTCTACTTGACTATACTCCATATATTTCGATCACACGATAGAAGATTCCGGGGGACTCGGGCTCCCGCGTCGTCTCCCTGAGGCGGCTCGGGGGCGACTCCGCGCGCCGACCGAAGACCCACCGCCGCCGCCGGCGGCGGCCCCCTCCTCCCGTCTCCTCTTTCCCTCCTCCCACCTCTCCTTCTCCCTCCCTCTTCTCTCCTCACCCTACCACATCACTCCCGGTCGCCTTCCTTGTCTGGGTCGTCGGGTGGGCCCGTGTCGGCGTCTCTCCTCCGCCTCCGGCGGCTCTCCCGGCGCCGGCGGCCTGCCCGTGGCACCTCCCTCCCTCAGCCTTTCACCCGGGGCCCCCGTCCTAACCCTAGATCTGGGTGGGTGCGGGGCCGACCTCCGCCGCTGCCCCTCCGCCAAGGTGGGGGCTCGCCGTCGCCGCCCTCTGCGGGGCAGGGGCGCGCCGTCGCCAGCCTCCTCTTCTCCCCGGCGGGCCAGTGACCTCCAGGGGCCTGTTCCGACCCCTCCCCCGCCCCGGATCCTGCCCTCCCCCTCGCGGATCTGGCGCGGGCCCCTCCGGCTGTCGCGTGGGGTGCCGTCGCCGCCGCCTCCGGGCCACCGCTGGAACCCTAGCTGGGTTGGGTGGGCCCGGTGGCGCGGCCTCGGCAGGCGTCGACGCGGCCCCCGGCGCCGCCTCCATCCTTCCTCCGCCTCTCCATCGCTGGCGGCGCGGGCGATTCGTGGTGGCCCTTGCAGCGCTGGGTCTGGTTTGGGTGGACCCGGCGGCGCCGGCCCCTCCCTCTGCGCCGTCACCGTCGGCGTCCGCCGCAACCCGTGATCTGGGCTCGGGCCACCGCCGCCCCGCTCCCCGGAGACCGCCCCCCGCCATCCCGCCGCCGCCAGCCGCCGCGCCCGCGGACGCTGTCGGTGTTTTAACCCGGCAACCTACCAAGGGGAGTACCCGAGGTTGATGTTTGTGACCTTGCCGAGATCGGGAACTCGAAGGAGAGACACGTGGCACACAATTTAGACAGGTTCGGGCCGCGAGGTGCGTAATACCCTACGTCATGTATGCTGCGTAGCTCTGGATTGATTGGGTGTGTTTACAAGATGATGCGGATAGATGAATAGGGGTCCCTGCCTCGCCTTATATAGTCCGGGAGGCAGGGTTACAAGTCGGTTTGATAGGGAGAGTACTAGTCGCACACGGCTAGGAGTACTCTACATGGATCCGGACATGGCTAGCTTCCTAACCGAGTACTAGTCCTCCGTATGCCTTGTGCTTCACGCCATCCGGTGCCGTGCAGCCCAAGTCGAGTAGTCCCAGGGGCCCACGCGGTAGTCGGTCCTGGCACCCACCTGAGTAGTGGGCCTAGGGATGTCCGGACGACAAGCCCCCGAGTACTTTGTAGTCGAGCAGGATGTCTTCGAGTAGTCTTGACGGCCTTGGCGAGTAGTCCTTGAGCGTCCCCGAGTTCCACAAGCCGAAAGTCCTCAAGAATGCTTAAATCATCCCGAGGCTGGAAGGTACTCCAGCTGATCTTTGAGTAGTCTTGAAGTCTTCTAGAGTAGTCCCCAAGCGTCCCAGAGTGCTTCTCTCGAAGGTCTTCAATAGTACTCGTGTTGTCTTGATGAAAAATCATATGGAAAATGCGATTCGAAGAATCGCATTCCATATGGAATGTAGCCTCCGAGCCTTAGATCGAATCGTAGATTCAAGCTGAGAGTCAATCTGAAGTTCTACCAATCTTATCCCGAAAAATCCGGAGAAAAAATCGAAGGACACGTGGCACGAAGCCCCCGAGCCTTGAGTCGAGTACTTTCCCTCAAATTGAAAGGTCATCTTGACTGTAGAATGTGTCCTGAGTGGGATCTTGATCTTGTGTAGCCCACTGAGTCCGTCGGATGTAGTCGAGCCCCCGAGACTGAGAGCATAGAGTACTGGAATATGAAGGGTCAGTATGCCGCTGCTGAGTCACCCGCCTGGCGCTTATCCGCCCGCTCGGAACTTAGCCGTCTGATGGCTTATAAATAACAGGTGAACCCCTTAGGGTTTTTCACTCCCAGCGGTTGCATTCCTTTGAGATTAGATCTGAAATCACTGCCCCCGCTGCTCCTCTGCTGCTGCCGCCGCCGCAAGGTAGATTAGATCTACATTCGCCCGCCGCCGTAGTCCGCCCTCCTCCGCAGCCCCCGAGCGAATGCCAGTGAAGACGCTCGTGACTCGAAGGATGAAGGGGTCCCCAGCGAAGAGCACGAAGACCGGTGCGTCGAAGAAGAGGAGCCGTGATGAGGTCGGGGATGCCGGCCAGTCGTCGTCATCGCCGCCTCCCTCCCCTCACCCCAATCCGGCGAAGGAGTGGAAGAAGGCGAAGCTGAAGACCGAGGACCTCCTTGCCCTGGTCAACAGCGGATTCCTTCGCGAGAAGGAAATGGATCTGTGGCACACCGCCACTGGCGACCCGTACCCGATGGAGAAAAACCCGGATGAGATTCCGATGTTCGCACGGTTTGTGGAGCGCGGACTCGCGCTGCCGGCGAGCGACTTCTTCAAGGGGATGCTTCGGTACTACGGCATCGAGTACATCAACCTCAACCCCAACGGTATCTTCCATGTCTCCATCTTCGTACACTTCTGCGAGGCATTTGTGGGGATCAAACCCCACTGGATCTTGTTCTGGAAGTTCTTCCGAGTGAAGCCGCAGCCGAGTACAGACAACCCGCGAGTAGTTGGAGGCGCCGGGATACAGATGCGCGAAGACGCCGCCGGGCAGTACTTGCCGTACAAGCTAATCGACTCCAACCAGGATTGGAAGGCGAAGTGGTTCTATATCAGCAACCACCACCCCGAGCTGCCGAAGCCCAGCGGTCAGCAACCGAAGCACGCGCCATGGTGGAACACGGAGCCCACCATGCAAGAAGGTCTTCAGCTACCTCCACTGCGGAAGAAGATTAAGGCCTTGAGAGAAGCCGGACTGAGGGCCGAGTACGTGGCCTTCAGCTTTATGAAGAGGAGGGTGCAGCCACTGATGGCGCGAGATACCCTCGGCTACCAGTACACCGGTGACGAAGATACGTCCCGGATGCCCGGCGAAGAGATTGAAGATGATGTCATCATCGAGAGACTGGGCAGAATCTTCAAGGATATGCCCCCGTACGCGCCATGCCCGGTGCCGGAGTACTCCGCGGCACGGCCACCAAATCAGGTCAGTAGTCGTGGCTAGAGCCCCCGAGTACTGATTTGCTTGGTGTAGTCGTACTTATGCTTGCTTGGTGTTGTAGGACGATGTGAAGAAGTACATCTCCATCCCGCCCTCCCCCCGCGGCTTGAGGAACAAACACAGGGGAAGGCGGAATCCAAGGCGAAGGAACACCGCGAAGTTGGCGAAGGCGACGATGCCGTCGTCATTGAAGACACCTCCGACGACGAGGATGAGGAGACTCTGCAGCAGCGGTTCCAGCTCTGCTCGAGGTTCAGCCGAGCTGGAATGCCGTACATTTCGGTCATCGAGAAGCCGTCAAGCCTGGAGGCAAGTTTGCCGGTGCCGCCCAGGAAGCCCCGCAACGTGGCGCGCAAACGCGCCGTGAAGAAATTAAAGTTGTCAGAGGCCACCAGACAAGAGGTGAGTACCGCGACTAGAGTAGTCGAGTACTGATGATGAGTAGTCTGTTGCTAACTGCATGACTTATGTTGTTGCAGGACATCCCCTCCTCTGATCCTGTTGACCAAGACGAGGGAGATGTTTGGGAGACCGTGGGGGCGACAGCTGAGAGAAGCACTAGCCCACCTCCGGCTACTGAAGACATTGTGCCAGAAGGGGCACAGGAGCAAACCGGCGCTGTGGAGCCGCAGCCGTCGGTTGAAGAAGTACAGGGCCCTCCTCCGGCTGCGGCCGTGGCCGTTGGGCAGCCAGAGGAGAGAGTAGAGGAGCCTCCTGTCGAGTTAAGAGCCGCCGGCGAGCCTGGCATTGTAGATATTGCCAGGCTACTGGGCGCTTCAACCGTCACTGTGGTGCGGTCAACTCTGTAAGTTTCTGGAACTCTTGAGTAGTTTCGTAGCCATTAAGCTTGTGTTGCTAATTGAAGACTTCATGATGCAGGAAATCCACAGACTTGTCGTAGGATGGGGAGACTAGTACTCCTGCCGATGGTGAAGACCGCTCGGCGGAGGTACGAGAATCCACACCGCCACCACAGGCCGACGTCGCGACAGGGTCGAGGCTTGAAGAAGCTACCCTGGTGGAAGGTACTCATCCTGTCACCACGAGTACTTATTGTAGAGAATAGCCGTAGCTACTGTTGACAATTGAGCTAATCTTGACAGGGACACAAGGTGATGGAGCAGCAATCCCTGTGGCAGTAGCCATGGAGACGGCTACTGCTGAGGCAACGGCTACAGAGCCAGTTGCCGAGCCGGTGGAAGCAGCAGCCCCCGGGCCAGCGACTCCAACAGCCTCCGTAACGGCGACTTCGACAGGCCCCGGGCCAAGCGCGGAGGCACGGGTTGACTCCCAACCTGAAGCGGGGTCTGAGGTCGTCGTCCGCGAGGCGATGATAGAAGACGCGGCGCCGCTTCGCTCGGCACCCATGCCAGAGACTGGGACCTCGAGCCGCGGAGGTCTCGAGTTGCTAGATGATGATCTGATTGACCCGGCCGTCGTATCTCTGAGCATGGAGTCGTGGCGCCGCACAGAGCAATGGGTCAAGGTACGTTGTGAGTACCCTGAGTAGTCTTGCCTTATTGAGTACTGATTACTGATTAGCCGTTGTGTCTTGCGCAGGGCCTGGTGGAGAGATCCCGCCAGAAGGCTGAACTCTTGAAGGGGTATGGCGACACGGTCATCCGAGCTGAGACTTTGGAGAAAGAGTTGGAGAAGTCGAAGAAACACTCAGCACTGCTCCAATCCAAGCTTGACGGCGCCTTCGCCCAGTACCACAACGAGGTACAAGAGATGCAGGCGAAAAGAGACGACCTGATCAGGAAGAACAAGTCATTGCGCCAGAAAAACAAAGGTGTGTCTTCCGCCAAGGTCACTAAGTACTTATTGCAATACTTGTGAGTAATCTGACACTTTGACGAGTTGTCTGCAGATCTTGAGGCGAGGGTCGACCAGCTGAAGGCTTTCGAGACGGACGTCAAGAACATTGTGTACCGGGAGACCGATAAGCGAGAGGTACTTGAGTATGAGTACGCAATGTTGCGCCATGAGTGTATCAAGCACATGGAGCTCCGTGAAGCCTCAGATCGTGACCTTGTAAACTGTTATAAATCTCTGCAGAAGCTCAATGAGGACTGCGAGAAGCTGCGAGCGCAACTGAAAGAGCTGGAAGAGGCCGTGCTGCCCATAGCAAGGTTGCTGGTACCACATCCGGGCGGGCCCAAGATAGCGCCTTTGGTAGACAGGCTGAAAGAAGCCCCCGGGCGCCTGGCGACGTACATCAAGCATTTGGTGAAGTCGATACCGAACCAGGTGCTCGCCTTCATGAAGTCGTACTTCCCGAAGGTGCCAGTAGACGTGGTAGCGGGAGGTTTTGCGACGAACTGCATGGATGAGCAGTACAAGACCCTTCTGGAGGAGATGGCACCCATCGCTGAGCAAGTCGCGGACAAGTTGAACCTCTAGTAGATGTACCTGTAGAGGTAGCTGATGTACAGAGTAGTTGATGTAAGACAAACAAAGTAGTTAGAAACTTGTTTGAAATATCAATGAAGTTGGTCTACTTCTTATGCTGTAATGAGTACTCGTTGCCGCCACTTGCACCGAAGTGTGCGGAGTACTAAGCCGTTGAGTAGTAGTACTCGGGGAGATCTGCCTAGTTGGAAGGCGCAGTAAACAAGTTGAGTAGAATCAAGCTTTATTACTGATGAACAAGTACACCTGGGTGGCCAGGGCTGTTACAAAGAAGAAGGCGCCAGGACCCGTAGGCCGTCTATGACTAAGTGATTGCTAGGGCCTTTGAGCCGCTTACAGCTGGAGATCTGTTAGTAGCCGTGTAGGCTGGATCTAGAGGGTACATGGTCTGTAGACCGCCGCTAAAGCCCTTAGGCTGTATGCGGCCCAGGATCCGTTAGTAGCCGTTAACGCTGGACCCTGGATAGGAGTAGTCCGTAGACTAGTGCTAGGACCGGGAGGCCGCTTACAGCGAGGAGTCCGTTAGTAGCCGTATAGGCTGGACTCGCAGGTGAGTAGTCGAGTGACTACGCGTAGAAGCGACATAGCTGGTCGACGTTCCACGAGTTGCTGATGTCGTCGCCGTCAAGTGTTTGGAGGCGATAGGAGCCTGGTCCGGTCACCTTAGAGACTGTAAAGGGACCTTCCCATGGCGAGCTGAGCTTGTGTAGTCCGTCCGTATTCTAGATGCAACGGAGGACTAGATCGCCGACGTTGAAGGAGCGTTCCTTGACGTTGCGATCATGGTAGCGTCGGATACCCTCTAGGTACCTTACTGACTAGACGAGTGCGGCACAGCGGGCTTCTTCGAGGCTGTCGATGTCAACCCGTCGGCTGTCTTCTGAGATGCCTTCGTCGTATTGTTCTACTGCCGAGGATTCCCACATCATGTCGGCAGGTAGAATAGCTTCGGAGCCGTAGACCAGGAAGTAGGGCGACTGCCCTGTTGGCTTGGTAGGTTGAGTACGAAGCTCCCAGAGTGCATTGGGTAGTTCCTTGATCCACTTGCCTCTTTTGGTGTTAGCTGCATCGTACAATCGCTTCTTGAGGGCGTCGAGTTCCATCCCGTTAGCGCGCTCCACCTGGCCGTTAGCGCGCGGGTGGGCGACTGAGACATATCGGACGTCGATCCCGCTATTCTCGCAGTACTCCCAGAACTGGTGGTTGTTGAAGTCGGAACCCAAGTCTGTGATGATACGATGGGGTAGCCCGTAGCGATGCACGAGTTCGTCCAAGAAGTCGAGTACTCTGTCGGCCTTTTGGCGGGTAACCGGCTTGACTTCGATCCACTTGGTGAACTTGTCGATGGCCACCAATACTCTGTTGAATTCTCCTGGCACAGTTGGCAGAGGCCCAATCATGTCGAGCCCCCAGCAGGCAAAGGGCCAGGTTGGTGGTATGGTGACTAGCTTGTAGGCCGGGACGTGTTGCTGCTTGGCGAAGAATTGACACCCTTGGCACCTTCTGACGAGTTCTTCGGCGTCGGCCAGAGCTGTGGGCCAGTAGAAGGCTCGTCGGAAGGCTTTGCTCACCAGCGTGCAAGAAGACGCGTGGTTGCCGCAGACGCCCTTGTGGATCTCCTCCAAGATGTCCTTACCTTCATCCCGAGGTATGCACTTCATGAGTACTCCAGAAGTGGCACCCCATCTGTAGAGCTTGTCTCCAACTAGTACGTAGGTCTTGGCTCGGCGGACGAGTTGTTCGGCCTTGTTCTTGTCGGAGGGAACCTTCTGCTCGCGGATGTAGTCGATGAAGGGTTGTCTCCAGTCCACGTCTATCATCATGACCTCTTGACTGGGCTGTGCTAGCCCAGAGTCAATGGTCGTTGGCGCCGGCTCTGGGATGGATGGCGCGTGAAGCTCGTGGACGAAGACTCCGACGGGTACTTGTGCGCGAGTAGAACCAAGTTTCGACAGGACGTCTGCTGCAACATTGTTGTCGCGGACGACGTGATGAAACTCGAGACCATAGAATTTGTTCTCGAGCTTGCGGACTTCAAGACAGTAGGCGTCCATGTTCTCCTTGTAGTGATCCCAAGACTTGTTTACTTGGTTGATGACCACTGCGGAGTCGCCGTAGACTAGTAGTCGCTTGATGCCTAGTGAAATTGCGAGGCGGAGCCCATGCAGCAGGGCTTCGTACTCGGCTTCGTTGTTTGAGACATTCCAGAAGATCTGCAGGACGTACTTGAGTTGTTCGCCCTTTGTAGAGATCAGGAGTACCCCTGCACCCGTGCCCTCGAGCTTAAGTGAGCCGTCGAAGTACATCACCCAATGCTCTGGTCGCTCTGTTGGAGTTGGTAGCTGATTCTCCCGCCACTCTGCCATGAAGTCGACTAGTGCTTGAGACTTAATAGCTGTGCGTGGCTTGAAGTCGATGTTGAGGGCGCCCAGCTCGACCGCCCATTTGGAAATTCTTCCAGTAGCATCTTGATTATGGAGTATGTCACCGAGCGGGTAGTCGGTGATGACGGTGATCAAGTACTCCTGGAAGTAGTGTCGTAGCTTCCGCGAGGTGATGAGCACTGCGTAGAGTAGCTTCTGGACCGGTTGATACCATGCCTTGGACTCGGACAGAACCTCGCTGACGAAGTAGACTGGTCGCTGGACTGGGTAGGCGTGGCCTGCCGCTCGACGATGATGGCAGTACTGACCACGTGAGTAGTCGCAGCGAGGTAGAGCAGTAGCTGCTCCTGTTTGCGAGGAGCCGTGAGAACCGGTGGCTTGGACAGAAAGTCCTTAAGCTGCGTCAGAGCTTGATCAGCCTCCGCGGTCCATATGAACTTCTCTTGATGCTTGTGTAGTTTGAAGAAGGGTAGTCCCCGTTCTCCGAGCTTCGAGATAAATCTGTTGGTGACGATGACGACCCCTCCTCTTCGCCGGCTGTGGGCGCGGCCACCCCTCCACACCGGTGGCCAGGGCTCCTCGTCGGTGGCCCCTCTTGGCCGCGACGGTGCCCACCCGACGGCGCTCCCCTCCCCGTCTCCGGCGCGCCGCCGCTCCTTCGGCGCCCCGCGGCCCCCCCTTCTTCGACGCCGCTCGTGCTGCTCCTCCTCCTTGGCGGCCCCGTCGGCGACCCTCTCCCTCTCCGGTCCGCCGCCTCCTCTACGCCCCGGCCCCCAGCCCGCCGGTTCTTCGCCGTCGTCGTCCTGTGTTGCCGTCGATATGTTCTGCGTGCCGTCTACGCCGTCTGTGTGGGTCGTGGTCTGCCGGCCTGCTCGTGCTTGCGTTGGTGTCGCCCCGGTTCACTGGCTGCTTTCCCATCGGTGCGCCTGCTGCCCAAGCCTTGAAGATCGGCGGCGAGGAGTTGGTCTTGGGGTTCGGCGAAAGCCTTGCACGACCTCGGTCGGTGCCGGCAACGGCTGCACCCTCGGTGTAGCTTCCCTCGTTGGAGGCGTTGTCTTTACGCCCCAATTCCATTTGGTCAGCCCGGTGAAGACTGGGTCCGCTCCCCCTTGAGCGGACGGACGATGGCGGCGTGCTCGTCGCTCCCTCCTTGGTGGCATCGTCCTGCGCGACATCTTCGTCCGTTCTTCGTAGACTTGTGTTGTAGCCTCCCGGTGATGAGCTAGTGTTCCGGGTGCCCTTTTGTGCAGGCTAGGCTTCGCCTTCTTCTTCTTGTTCGGTGTGGTAGTGGTGTTGGGTTTCCTCCTCTCCTTCTGCTTCTTCCGGTCGATAGACCTTGTATTCGGCGCTTTGGGGTTTCTCCTAAAGCTGTTTCGTTGTAACTTTTCTCCCCTCTTAATGAAAAACGTGCTTTGCACGTCTTAAAAAAAATTCGATCACGATCACACTTCACACTGTTCATATTGTTAACCAACTAGCAGCTAGTAGGTACGGCGAGGACCAGAGAGAGAATAATCACGTCATCATATATATCCCTCGAAAGAATAAAGAAAATATCTGCTCGACAAAAAGGGAATTCCGAAATTTCCGATCCTTTTCACCAACGGCATAAAGTTTTCTTCCGAAAGATATGCTCAACTGAACGACGCGACCTTTCCTCTCCTTTCCAGAGAAAAAATTGCACACACGGAGGCAAAGGCGCAAAGCCAAAGAGCCAACCCGAAAGGCGGTTATCTCTGGGGCCTGCAACAAGCAAGCTTGCTTTTGCATCGCATGTGGAGGATAAGACGTCGAATCATCGATCGGGCTGGCAATAATATGGCACGAATACATGCGCCATGCGTGCTATATTCTGACATATCCATCCGTCCATGGATTAGCCTAGCCGGCCATTCGTCGTCCCTGGTTTTCGCTGCATGTATAGAGCCAGCCAACGCAGAGCGCCATCAGATGGACATGGACCTCTTGGCGAGGACCACACGCAAATGCAATGCACGGCGCCCGTGTCAGTTATCAGCTTAGCCGACGTTCGGCTGATCGATCCAGCTGCCTTCATGATTGATGAGCCAAACGCATTTCCGGAACCAAATGACCGATCGCGCGTAACGGATTTGCTCAAGGACGACTGAAAATGATCCATCGTGCTCGATCGATAGTGCTATAGAATCGGCGTTGATGTCATCATGTGAGGCGGAGTGTCAAGCGAATTCTCCATCTTTATTTCGTCTGCCATCTTAGACTTTTGGGAGTACTGGTAGCTACATGTACTTATGCAGACAACTAACTCGATCGATCACTGGCCGCTAATCATGTTCGTGGCCTCGTGGGCAAGGAACCAGATCGATGAATTTGTTATGTGTCATTGCAGGATTCATTTCGAGATGATTCGCATCCCTTGCGAGACTTGCCTGTCATCCGTAATAGTCACGCATGATGATGCATTTGATGCACCTACGCGCGCGCATGGCTCGAACCAATCCGGCTGTACAGTCGCAACTTTGGATGAACGCCGGGTGGTGCATTGTACGTGACATTGATAACCACTGCTCGTACAGTGTATAGCGCCAAAAAGAAATTGGGGAAAAGAGAGCAACGGACTGATGGATGGGTACACGGTCCTACTATAATTGATAAGATTTTCTTTGTGTGTCATCAGGAAAAGCATGATTGCTATTAGTATCGTTTGAAGCAAGCATACACGGGCGGGACAGGGTGTGCGTGCGTGTGACCGGCCGGGACGGTCTGAGCTGTGTTGGGTGACGAGCGTGCAGAACTGTCTCCGGGTCTAGTCATGGAGGCGGAGACATGCGCGTGTAGGAGCAGGCACGGCCGCGACAACAGGGCGCGCAGGGCAGCCAGGAGCACACCCGAGCTTGCAGACGGGCTGACGCGCCACGATGTCCGGCCACTTTTGTTGGAAATCGTGGGCTACGTGGTCTACCCTCTATTCCTCTGCCTTATCCGTGGTGCCGCTCACAATGCATGATAAGGCTAGAGGGTAGGGACCTATTTATAGACTGCACTTCCAGGTGTTACAAATATTCCACCTGTGTTCCGGAAAATTCGTGACTCCTGAACCATGTCACCAACCACGATCAAACATGTCAGTTTAGCGAGTCTAAAATATATATCAGTCCCTAGCACACATGTGTGAGTCATGTGCCATGATCAGTTGTATATATGAGATCAATTCCAATCTGATCATGTGGATTAACAGCCTGCAGAGCCGATCCTGCAAAACAAACCCAGCTCTTCCGTCGTGCTGCACCCGGGTCATACATGTACGTACATAATAAACATTCCAGTAGAGTCGATCTCAACTTGTTCCTCTACTGTGTTCCAGCACAAACGTCCTCGGCACCTTGAGTACAAATTCCTCGAGTTAGATCCCACATCAATAAGTCCTTTATCACACGCATCAATAAATAATTCCACATTGAGGTGAATATATGATAACAATAATAAATGATATAAATATAAATGTTGATAGCCATATAATAATTCCAACATCTCCCACTTGGCTTAAACATTTTAATCAATAACCTGAAGGCCCATGTCTCTAGTATGCTTGGAAAATAATTCCTGACTAACAGGCTTAGTCAGTGGGTCTGCAACCATACTAGTACTAGGCAAATAAACCAAACGAATACCCCTAAGTCTATTTATTACATCTCGAATATAATGATATCTTCCCTCAATGTGTTTACTTTTACTATGAAATTTAGGATCCTTGGAGACCTTGATCGCCGCCATATTATCACAGAAAATAGTGACAGGTTGTGATGCACTTTCCACGACCTTAAGTGATGCAAGAAATTCCCTTAGCCACACGCCTTCCTTTGCTGCTTCAGATGCAGCAATATATTCAGCTTCCATGGATGAAAGAGCAACTGAATCTTGCTTCCTGCTACACCATGAAATTGCACCTCCTGCTAAAGTGAATATATAACCAGACGTAGACTTTCGGTCATCCAAATCCCCTTGCCAATCAGCATCAGTATAACCCTGCAGCTGAAGATTATGACCGTTAAAACATAAAGAATAGTCCAAAGTTCCTTTGACATAACGCAATACATATTTCAGTTGTTTCCAGTGCTCTTCCCCAGGATTCTTTTGATATCTACTAAGAAATCCAATAGCGTGGCTAAGGTCAGGTCGTGTGAATAACATAGCATACATAAGACTTCCCAAGGCTGAAGAATAAGGAATACCCTTTATCCTTTCTTTTTCCTCAGGAGTGCGTGGACATAATTCCTCACTGAGTTTAGTTCCCTTTACTATAGGTACAGTAGTAGGTTTGCAATATTCCATAGAAAATCGTTTCATAACACTTTGAAGGTAAGTCTTTTGTGACAAACTAAGAAGTCGTTTATTCCGATCTCTATGTATTTCCACTCCTAAGACATAGGAAGCTTCCCCCATATCTTTCATATCAAATTTAGAAGACAACCAAGCTTTTACTTCCGCCAATGTTACTTTATCATTAGAAGCAATGAGAATATCATCAACATATAAAGACAATAACACAAAATTGCCACCATCAACTTTAGTATATATGCAATGGTCCCCTTCCGTCATTGAAAAGCCATATGACGTGAGAGCATTATCAAAAAGAATATTCCATTGACGTGAAGCTTGTTTAAGACCATAGATTGATCTATTTAATTTGCAAACCACATTTTTATTTCCCTTTTCTCCAAAACCTTCCGGTTGTAACATATATATTTCCTCCTCTAAATGTCCATTAAGAAAAGCAGTTTTCACATCCATTTGATGGAGTTCAAGATCATAATATGCCGTCAAAGCACTAATAATGCGAATAGAAGTAAACTTTGCAACAGGAGAAAAAGTTTCCACAAAGTCAACACCTTCCCTTTGTGTATAGCCTTTAGCAACAAGTCTAGCCTTATATTGTTCCACTTGACCTGCTGCATTCAGTTTCCTTTTGAAAATCCATTTGCAACCTATGGGCTTGCGGTTGTTTGGTAAAGAAACTAGTTCCCAAACTTTTTTTTTCTCATCGAGTTTAATTCTTCCCGCATTGCTTCCACCCAAAGTTTTGAGTGTGGACAATTAATGGCTTCATTATAAGTCTTTGGATCATCCTCTATATCTGAAACTTTAGAGTGGACTTCCCCCAGAAACACATAATAATCATCTAGATATGATGGTGCATGTGTATTCCTCCCACTTCTCCTAAGTATGTTAGTGTTGGGAGTTTGGTATGTGTCTCCTTCCGGGGTATAATTTTCCTCACCATGTGAGTTAACTCCAGATGTATCCATTTGTGGTTCATATGGAGTTGTTAGTAATTCCACCCTTGCTCTCTTAGCACGGAGAGGTGTGTGTTGATCTAAAAAAATTGCATCTCTACTTTCCACCAGTTTATCATTTTCAAGATCATAAAACCTATACCCTTTAGATTCTATAGAATAGCCAATAAAAATTCCTGGTGTGCTCTTAGGTTGCAACTTAGTACGGTATGGATTTGGCACTCTAATATGAGCATTGCAACCCCAAACAGCTAAATGGAGAAGTGAGGGTTTTCTTCCAGTCCACAATTCATAAGGAGTGACGACAACAGCTTTAGATGGTGAATGATTCAATAAATAAACAGCAGTATGCAAAGCTTCACCCCAAAAAGACAAAGGGAGATCAGAATATGCCATCATTGACCTAACCATGTCCATGAGAGTTCTATTCCTCCGCTCGGCTACACCATTTTGTTGTGGAGTGTATGGCAAAGTGTACTGATGAATAATTGCATGCTCTTTACAAAAGTCATTTAATATTCCTGAAGTGTATTCTCCCCCACGATCAGTTCTTAAAACCTTAATTGTTTTATTCAACTGATTTTCCACTTCAGTTTTATATGTCTTGAATGCATCAAAACCTTCCGACTTTTGTTTGAGAAGATAAATGTAACCATATCTAGAATAATCATCAATGAATGTGATAAAATAAACCTTTTGCCCTTTAGTAGGAGTAGACATTGGACCACAGATATCAGAATGAATTATAGCAAGGGGTTCCTTAGATCTTTCCGCCTTTGGAAAAGGTGCACGGGTCATTTTACCCATTATGCATGCCTCACATGTACCAAAATCCTCCCACTTAAAGTTTAGAATTCCAGAATTAATAAGCCTCTTAATTCTGTTTTTAGATATGTGACCAAGTCGTAAATGCGATAAATAAGATTTCGTGCATGCATTCCTATCAAATGTATTCCTAACTGTAGAGGTATCTTCACCAACTAAGCAATCAGTGTTGCCATCTTCTGATAAGTCATCAAGAAAATAAAGGCCATCTTGACGGACACCAGTACGCACTAATTTCCCATTGAGCAATATTTTAACTCTTCCTTTTCCAAATAGAATATCATAACCAACAGATTCCAACTGAGAGACAGATACTAAATTCCTTCTCATGCTGGGTGAATATAAAGTGCCGTTTAACAATAACTTTCCTCCACCAGGGAGTTTTAGGACATAATTTCCAATTCCAAGTATATCGGCTCTAGCATTAGTGCCTAAGTAGACATATCTATTTCCTCTTGGAATTGTTTGCATGGAAGTAAAAGATTTATGATCTCTAGCAATATGTGATGTAGAACCAGAATCGACAACCCAACTATTTGGAGAAGTAGTAGTAAATAAAGATTCAGTGCATACAAAAACACTTTGCATACCTCCATCTGCAGGGTTGCCTTTAGGATCATCATGATGGTTTTCTTGCTTCTTTTTCTCATTGTGCTTCCTCTTCTTCCTGCAGTCAGCTCTAAAATGCCCATACTGACCACAGTTGTGACAAGCGAAATCCATTTTGTTCTTGTCATTCCTCTGAGATGAGTCATGATTTCCACGATCATCACGATCACGTTTCCTGTTAAGCTTGTCTCTTAAATCCACTTTATATTTCTTCTTTTGCCAATTCCTTTTATTTGCATTGTACCTTTCCTCTCCAAGGTGCAACTCTGAATTATTTGAGTTTCTTTCCTTTCCTTGGGAGAGTTTTCTATCTTCCTCCATAACCAAGTGATGCCCTAGGTTGCGCATATTAAGTGCACGCTCAGAATGACAAAATGACATTTTAAATTGTTCCTATGAATTGGGCAAAGAGTTCAGAACAACCATAACTTGCACTTCTTCTTGAAAAGGATAGCCAGCAATTTTTAATTCCTCTGCTAAAACACAAAGTTTATTGATATGCTCATTAACAGAACCACCCTCGCCCATCTTGGTGGAGAGAAAACGATTAACAAGGCTGAGCACCTTTACAAGAGATATATCACCAAAATCCTTTTCCAGTTTGCCTAATATTTTTCGAGCAACCTGTTCACTCTCATACTCAGCAGCTAAAGAATCTGTCATTGATCCCAACATAAATATGCGAGCCCTTTTGTTATCTTTAGCCCAACTTTCATATTCTATCATATAATCTTTCTTTTCCTCATCAGTGGCATCATCCTTAGGCTTTTCCGGTTCAGGCACATCAATGACATAATCAATATTCTCAACAGTAAGCAGATACATGATTTTCCGTTTCCAAACCGTGAAATTAGAACCATCTAACTTGCAGGATTTGAGCAGCTCAGAAAATACACTATTAGATGTCATTGCGAGTGGTGATGAGTTCCCAGAAAATGTCTTGAGGCCGAAACAGAATGATTAAATGAATCTGCCCTTGTGAAGCCCCCACGTTTCAGCTCCTTTCCTGATCTTCACTGCTGGGTGACGAGCACTAGCACGCAGCACGCAACACGCAGCCACGCACACATACAGCCGTACAGGAGCTTCTTCAGTTCTTCCAATCTTCACGAGTGCGGCGGTAGCACAGATAAAAAAAAAATCGTGCTAAAACTTCCTCGATTTACGTGTGCACGGTAGGAGTGCGGGATGAAACACGCGCTCCAGCTTCCACGCAAAAATCGAGTTGCGATGGCGACGGGATGTACGTGACACCACGACGGAGAGGTGACAGCGGCACAAAGCGGAGGAGAAGCACCACGCCAACAGATTGAAAAACTCAGCGACGGCGGCGGCAGAGTTTTTTTTTTTTGCGTGGAGCTAGGGTTGACCACGTGAGTTTGCAGCGGATACCGATCGTAAGTCGTAACCGGCTCGGATGCCAATGTTGGAAATTGTGGGCTATTGCGGTCTACCCTCTATTCCTCTGCCTTATCTGTGGTGTCGCTCACAATGCATGATGAAGCTAGAGGGTAGGGACCTATTTATAGACTCTACTTCCAGGTGTTACAAATATTCCACCTGTGTTCCGGAAAATCCGTGACTCCTGAACCATGTCACCAACCACGATCAAACATGTCACTTTAGCGAGTCTAAAATATATATCAGTCCCTAGCACACATGTGTGAGTCATGTGCCATGATCAGTTGTATATATGAGATCAATTCCAATCTGATCATGTGGATTAACAGCCTGCAGAGCCGATCCTGCAAAACAAACCCAGCTCTTCCGTCGTGCTGCACCCGGGTCATACATGTACGTACATAATAAACATTCCAGTAGAGTCGATCTCAACTTGTTCCTCTACTGTGTTCCAGCACAAACATCCTCGGCACCTCGAGTACAAATTCCTCGAGTTAGATCCCACATCAATAGGCCCTTTATCACACGCATCAATAAATAATTCCACGTTGAGGTGAATATATGATAACAATAATAAATGATATAAATATAAATGTTGATAGCCATATAATAATTCCAACAACTTTCTGCCAAATGCGAGAGCCGAGAGCGCTGCTCTTCTTGCATTGCGGTTGCAGGGGAGCGGCGCTGGCAGGGTGAGGCTAGCTGAAGTCATATGGAAGCTCCCCTGCGTTGTTGCCGAACGGCCGAGCCCCGGATCGGACACGCCAGGTTTGGATACCCGTAGCGTGCGGGGCACATCTAGCTTGCTGCTGGGACGACGACGACGGATCAGGCTAGGGATCCGTCGTCACGGGGAGGACACGGCCGGCCGCCACCGCAGGCCGCAGCGCTGCGGCGTACACCAGCGACCCGCCAGGAAAAAGGCGCGGAGCCAGCGGAAGCAGACGGGGACTCATCTCGCACGGCGCGCGGATCGCTGTCTTCAGCGTGTCGTGTTGCCTCGCTCCGTCGTCCGTCCACGGCTCCACGTTCCACGCCTGCGCCTCAGTACAGTCCGTGGCGACGCCGCCGTTGCGGCGGCCGGGTCCCCTGCCGCCGGACGCTAGCGACTTAGCGAGCGCGTAGCACCAGCAGCCACGTGACGACGTGATGATGAGGATCCTCCCGTGAACCGTACGGTGCTCCGGAGGATCGGCGGTGGTTTTCAGTACAAAACCATGCGTTTCAGTGTGGTCAGTTGGCCTTGCAATTGGGGGTTTGATTGATTTCGCCTTGTGAACTACTATTTGTCTCGTGACCTCATGAGGCCGTCCCGTCCGGCACGGTAGCACCACACTCTGCAGACGCACACGCGGGGGTCCAAAACCTGAGGCCGCAGCAGAGATGAGCCGACCCGGCCGGGCGGGCACGGGACTACGGGAGGATCACAAAGGGTACGCGCGCTCGCCTCGCACACGAATTTTTCTGCTTCCACATTCCGCTCCGAGGATTTTGTTGGCCGTTTTGTGCTGCTCAGGCCAGGCCTGCTCCGGATACAAGATCAGGACTTTGGTGCCAAAGCCAGCAAAGACATATAAGTACAGAACGCAGGAAAAACGCATCCGCCATTTTTACCACTCAGACATCGACAGTTTTCAGGCATTTCACCCGTTTGGGAACGGCAGCAGGACAGAGATTCAGAGAAACCTGAACGCACTTCAGGAACGATAAAATCAGAGTGCAAAAACTTGTTTTCTAGTGTCGCTACTCGCTACAGAGTACTGATACGTACTAGTACATTCCAAGATAGTGTTTGTTCGGACAGGAGTGAGCAAGATAAGATCGTATGGGGTTGGGCAGGCTGCCAGGCTCTCTCCAAACTCCACTACTCCAGTAGCGCTCTGTGGGTTGGCGCCCGGGCAGACGTGATGCTCACGCTCACGGCCACCGTCTACCAGCCGAGCAAGCCTCCTCCTACCTCCCAAGATCTCACACCTTTTTTTTCCGTCTTATATATAGCCTCACCGCTCGTCTCCTGCTGCACCCAGTGACACACACACACACAAAGGGGGAGAGAAACACCGGATTTGCGTTGGCACTTTTCCTGCAGAGCCGAGACGGAACGAAGGACACCACTCCCTCCCTTCCACCTCTGTCCGCCTCCATTTGGTTTTCAGGCCAAGAGAGGCTCAAGGTCAGTGGGGAAAAAAGGGAGCTGAATTGAAGGGGAGTGCGCCGAGATGGAGCATATCGCGAGGTTCTTCTTCGGAGTTTCCGGTGAGCGCCATGACTTGCTCTCTCTCTGCTGGTCATGTCCCCGCCTGAGGTTTCGTGGATTCGTCTAAGCTCCTCTTCTTGGCTGTGTCTTTCAGGGAATGTCATTGCGCTCTTCCTCTTCCTGTCGCCTGTGTAAGTTATGATTCCATGAACCCCGCTTTCTTCGGTATCTGATGACTGTCTGCAACCGTGCGCTAAAAAAGAAAACCCAGAGAATCAAGATAGTACATAACAAAGACTACAAGTCTAGAACAAAAAGTGTTTTGACATCATTCAGCTTCAGTTATATTTTAGTGAAATTGAGGAAGCAGAAGGTGGAAATGAAATCTGAAAGTCTGTTTTTTTTTTTCTGAATCTCATCTTGAATGCTTCATTTTCGCAACTCCGTGCCGCACCTTTTCCTGCCTCCTATGGTGGCTCAGCCGCCGTCGGGTGGAGCACGCAGCATGTTTCTACTTTTCTACTGACCGGTGAGAAATCTGGTGAAACTTTTTTGCAGCGTGACGTTCTGGAGGATCATCCGGAAGCGGTCGACGGAGGACTTCTCCGGCGTGCCCTACAACATGACGCTGCTCAACTGCCTCCTATCGGCTTGGTAACCAACACAACCTGTGCATGAGCACACACCACCTCACATCATTTGTGTTTCTTCAGGAAAAAAAAATCACTTTTTCACCTCTCTCTCTTTTTTTTTTAAAATCTCGAGTTCAGACCCCATGCAGATTAGCTGGTCTTGATATACTCTTAATTAAGAAGGTTCATATTAGTATACTTTTTTTTTCTTGTATTCTTGCAACATGAAAGCGCTCGGATGTAAATAAAACTAGTAAAACCTGCACCTAGCAGTTTTTACATTTCAGATATACTGCATGATTTGCTGGATGAAGCAAAGAATTTGGCTTGAAGTGTAGTAGCCTCTCCAAATCGTCCTGTAGTCTGTAGCTAGGATGGCACGCTCGTGGACCCACTCGCCAGCACCGTGACAACGACTGCTATTGAACAAAAAAGTTTTTATGTACCACACAGACACAGTCAGTCCGTGGACCCTGCCTGCCTGTCGGCACTGCCAGGATGGAGTGGAGATGACATGTGGGCCACACGGCGAGCCTTGTGCTCGCACGCACATGCACCTTCACGTTCAAGTGTTTGCAGCCAGCTCCAAAAAGCTTCCATGCTTTTCGGTCATGATTCTCGTATGGTACTTGTGTTTTTATTTGTTAGGCAAGAAAAGGTATCTCGCTTGGTTTTCACGCGCCCTTGCAAGGCCAAGCAGAGCGTACGCATGTGGTCATGAACTCATGCATGCTGATATGCGTTCGTCGTCTGAATATTTTCTGCTAATTTTTTTTTGTCTGAAAGAAGAAAAATGTGATACGCTAGGTACGGCCTGCCGTTCGTGTCCCCGAACAACATCCTGGTGACGACGATCAACGGGACGGGGTCGGTGATCGAGGCCATCTACGTGGTGATCTTCCTCATCTTCGCGGAGCGCCGGGTCCGGCTCCGGATGCTGGGCCTCCTGGGCGTCGTCACCTCCATCTTCGCCGCCGTGGTGCTCATCTCGCTGCTGGCGCTCCACGGCAACGGCCGCAAGATCTTCTGCGGCCTCGCCGCCACCATCTTCTCCATCTGCATGTACGCCTCGCCGCTATCCATCATGGTAAGCATGCAGCTGTTGTTGTGTATGAGTAGCAGCTACGACCTAGCTCCATCGGCGTACCCAAATCAAATGTGGAGGTTTTTGCCATCACGACATGCATGCATGATGAACAAGCGTATAATGTGTGGGGTTTTGTGCGTGCAGAGGCTGGTGATCAAGACGAAGAGCGTGGAGTTCATGCCGTTCCTGCTGTCCCTGTCCGTGTTCCTCTGCGGCACCTCCTGGTTCATCTACGGCCTCCTCGGCCGAGACCCCTTCATCATTGTACGCTTTCGTTTCTCGATCTCTCTGTCACTCACCCATCGTGTCCGGTATCCTTCAACACACCGGGCCGGCAGATTAGCACTATCCGCTGCCGGACCTGTCCGATCGATCGATATGATCCGCCGATGGGTACTCTGAACCCACCAATCGCTGCACCGCTCGCTAGCTGTTGCCCTTTCAGTGTCCCCGCCCCAGCCACGCGCACATGCCTGCCGTCGCCGACTCGCCGTGCCCACTGGCCCCGGCCTTCCTGCATGCACTGTGTGCATCATGCAGGATTAATATTGGACCAGTGCGAGCAGAGCAACATCGCCGCGCTCTTTCTTCTCGCGACAGCGAACCTGTTCGTTCAGTACAGTAGTTTACGACTCTGATTATTGGACGCTAACGTCTCGAACGCGTTCGTTCGTGCTCGTGCAGATCCCGAACGGGTGCGGGAGCTTCCTCGGCCTGACGCAGCTGGTCCTGTACGCCATCTACCGGAAGAACAAGGGCCCCGCCGCGCGGCCCGGCAAGGGGGAGGCCGCCGCCGCGGAGGAGGTGGAGGACGCCAAGAAGGTGGTGGAGCTGGCCGACGCCACGACCAACAAGGTCGCCGATACCGTCGCCGACGGCAAGGTCGCCACCCAGGTGTAGGCCGCTTGCTTTGCTGCCTGGCTGGGGGGAAGTGGTGGTGGTTGGTGGCCGTGTCAGGCAAGGCAACCTGAAGAACGGGGCTGCCTTTCCTGATGGATGGATTGTTAGTTTGCTGCTGCTGATGATGATGAATTCAAGCGCGGATTGTTGTTGCTTTTTCTTTGCCTTTTGCGCTGTCACACTCTGATCTCGATCTAGTATGGCGCGCGCTAAAAATGTACCTTCTGGGAGAGCTATGACACGGTGTTCTCAAGTAGCGTGCCTCTGCAAGTGTGAAGTTTTCTTTTGTTTCCCAATGTTCTTATTCTCTCTCTCCCCCCATTGTTTCTCTGAAAAATGTACTGATCCTATCTTTTTTTTAAAAAAAAGTTATGGTTGGCTCTTTTCATTAACTCATAATTTCAGAGTACACAATTTCCTTAATGCAACCAGATATATACAGTGCTGAAAGACACAATGAACACAAATCGCACCCGATCACATGAGCCACTTCAGTGGCACTACGACTTACATAAACAAAAGACAAAAAAAATTACATGCTAATGTCTTTTAATTCATAACCCAACGGTCATTGCATATTTTAGTACTCTTACCATTACCAACATCCCAAAGTATACCATCATTTATGAAAGGGCGTCTTTAGTGATTAGAATACGTGAGAAGGGTTGAAATCTCACATGAGCAAATTTACGAGGCTAATTTCTTTTAAAAAAAATTCCTCGCCGTTGAAATGGAGGTTCGAGGATTAATAATGATCCTTTAGCACCCTTGGTTCAGTAAGAAGTCTCCATCCTTTACGACCTAACATTGCTCAGATAAATAGTTGCAGATCTCTAAATCCAAGACCACAAAGATATTTTGGAGAACAAACTAAAGCCATGGGAATGAACGCCGATGCATCCCTTTCTTTCTGTTTTCCACACCCCACCATGCATCTGAATAAGTTTCTCATCCTCTCACAAGTGGCTGTCGATATCTGAAAGCAACTCATCACACATGCTGGAATTGCTTGAACAACTGCTTTTAATAAGACCTCTTTGCCCGCTCTGGAAATTGGACGATCAGTCCACCAGTTATTGATCCTTTTCCACACCCTTTCTGGCAAGAATTTGAAGATTGAGCTCTAGGTTCTGCGCTTGAGTACGTGACCATGTGCCTTAACCGCCGCATCACTGCATTGCGAAACCTAATACTCCCTCCGTATCAAAATATTTGTCGCTGTTGACTTTTTTCTTGAACTTTGACCATTCGTCTAATTTAAAAAATTATCGCAAACATGTAAACGATAAGTCAAGCTTAAAATACATACAACAATAAAGCATATAGCAAACAAAATAAATTGTGCTTGCACTATTTTTTGAATAAGACGAATGATCAAAGTTGCAGAAAAAAATCAATGACGATAAGTATTTGGATATGAAGGGAGTACGTAATAATCTGCAAACAAAAATCCAGCATCCGTTCAAAAGAAAAGCACTGGGCCGTCAAAATATCATAGAACTGTGAAGGCCCAAAAGGAGACGGAATGAGCTGGAGAAGGCGCAAACTGAAAAGGCGGCAATTTACCCGGCTGGGTTCCGGATGCAGGCCAGGTCAGGTCACAAACACAAAATCCATCACCCGTTAACCCGCAAGTCTTCCTTCCGGAGGAAGGAGCCGGCTGTGGCGGCTGTGGCCCCTTCCTCTTTCCGCGCGCATATAAACCGACGCAGCGAACTTCCGTTTTCCTTCAAGAAACACGCGACCCACAACTGGCCCCACTACAGGAGGACCTATCCGTAAACTAAGAAAGTTTTGGGGGGAGGATGCCGATAGACATGCCGCGGGGGCTCCCCTTCGCCGTCGACACATGGGGCCCTTCCTCCCGCCACCGGCGCCACCGGTTCCTCACCCACGCGCACCGGGACCACCTCGTCGGCGCCGGTGCCGCCGCCGATGGGGTCGGCGGCACCCTCTACGCCACCCGCCTCACCTTGTCCCTCGCGCTTCGCCACTTTCCCCAGGTAAACTCACTCCCTTCGCTCCCTGTTGCGTTCAGTTCTGCCTCCCCGACAAATTTGTTTCTGTTGGGGTGCCTTTTGCTAAACGCTCTTGGGCCGTCGTGTGGCACAGCTGGAGAGCTGGGAGTTCGTGGAGATGGAGGTGGGGAGGACGGTTGCGGTGGATGACCCCGCCGGCGCCTTCTCCGTCACCGCGCACGACGCAAATCACTGCCCTGGTAATTTGTTCGTTTCGAACTGTTCCTCTTCTGTCGAGGTCATGCCAGTAAGGGTTCATTTCCACCGAGCATATATGTAACGCGCATGTGTGATTTAATTTACAGTGTCGATAACATTTGTTTTGATATGGAAGTTGATGAAATGTAGGAGTAAATGTAATGCTGTGCTGTCGTTTCGTAGAGATTATATGTCCATTGTTCTGTCTGATTTGAGCTTGGTGTGCTCATTATGTGCTTTGAGGAGTTACTAAGGAAGGCAGAAGGCTTATGCTTGTCCTGATTAATGATTTCAGGGGCTGTCATGTTCTTATTTGAGGGTCAATTTGGTGCCATTCTTCACACAGGAGACTGTCGGCTTACATCGGATTGTGTACAGAATTTGCCAACGAAATACATAGCAAAGAAAGGGAATGAAAACATCTGCCGACTTGACTTTGTGTTCCTAGATTGCACCTTTAGTAAGTGTTTCCTCAAGCTACCAAGCAAGGAATCAGCAATCCAGCAGGTTATCCTTTCTTCTGAGATTAGATATGTTATTGTTGTACTGACAAACATGGTTAATTACAATTGAGAAATGATTCAGTGATTGCAGGTTATAGCATGCATATGGAAGCATCCTCATGCACCTTTTGTTTACCTTGCTTGTGACCTCCTTGGGCATGAAGATGTCCTAGTTGAGGTGTCAAGGACATTCGGATCAAAGATTCATGTTGACAGGAGATTGGATTGTTTTAAAGCACTGTCGCTCACAGCCCCTGAAATCATCACTGATGATCCATCTTCTCGCTTTCAGGCATGTATCGCATGGAATGCATTCAAGACTTTGCATTACTAAGCTTGTCCACTGTAGAAATAATTACCTCAGACTCTCACAGTATTTACAGTCACAATGTCAACATAATGCACATGGAAACTGTTTCATTTCCATTTAATAGAAAAACAGTTCCTGTCATGCCTGTTAGAAATGATTTCAGTCATAACATCATGGTTCCCTTTCATCTGTGCAAACCAATCTCATGTATGGGGTATTGAGTCCCCCACCTCTTAAATTCTTGTGTTCATTCATCTGTTGGTGTGTATCGCATTACCGCATCGAATGGTTCCTTATGGTCTTTCTTCTTGTTTGCAATTTTCAACTCTGCAGATGGTCGGATTCCATCAATTATATGACAAAGCAAGTAGGGAGCTCGAACATGCAAAGGCAAGTCTCCAGCCAGAACCCTTGTTTATTCGTCCATCAACACAGTGGTATGCAATCTGTGCTCGAAGCCAGAAACCGAGCCTAACGGAAGCTGAGCAGGATGAGTATGGAGTCTGGCATGTTTGTTTCTCCATTCACTCTTCTCGTGATGAGTTGGAGCAGGCGCTGCAACTTCTGCAGCCTCAGTGGGTAATTTCAACAACTCCCCCGTGCTTTGCCATTGAGCTCAGCTATGTAAAGAAACATTGTTTCAAGACCCGCTTGACAGCTGATGATCCGTTGTGGAAAATATTCAGAGATCCTTTTCAAAAGTCGATGTCGTCCCCGTGTTCAGTGCTTGCTTCAGAAACACACACAGACAAAGATCACTCAGATTTTATTGATGAGGATGATCATTCATCGACCTCCAGTGAAGAATCTACATATTTAAACATCAGCACCATTGAACTTAAGTTTGTGCCTTCCCCTCCACCTGAGGAACCAGACATTACGTTGTTTGGAAGAGCCAGGTTTGGATCTCAAGCAATTAACATAATGAAAGAAGAGTTATGCAACCAGTACATTGCCTTTGAAGGAGGATGTCTTGAGGAAGCTAGGACTTGTGCACCGGCAGATTTTGCTCATGGTAATAGTGAAGACATTAAGACAGATTCTGCAGCGGATCGCGTTGTTAAGCAAGCAGCAGTCTCCCATCAGGATCACATTGATGCTGGAGATGAAATGTGTTCCTCTCAGCATGAAGCATCGTCAAGACAATTAGAAGGATTTAAAGCTCCATCATTGCCCACTGTTCGTCGCAATATATCAGTGTGTGCTGATCAGCATGAAAAGTTTGAAGCCACAATAGAGTCAAAAGCATTATGTTCTTCTGAAGACTCCAGCCTTTCCATGGTCAGAAGTGGAGAAACAACTAATTGTGAAAAGGAACCCTTGTCCATGATTGGATCATCCCAATGTTTGAATCCAAGTTTGAAGAGGCTTTACAGGTCAAGGAATATCCCTGTTCCACGACCTCTCCCTTCACTTGTCAAACTTTTGGAATCCTCTAAGCGGGTCAAAATGCAACGGAGCACTAATTATAGTTTGTTGAATTCACGGCACAGCTTACCTTAACCACATGATTGAGCTCATACCTGTATATGGCAAAACAGTATTCAGATTATCATGAGTATATACTTGTGATTATTTTTGAAGAGATACATCATACATGTATAACCTTCATCTAGCTTTCATAAGCTTGTACAAGAGCTGTGTACAAATTTCAAGGTGTTGTATGTACAGAGTATTGTTGTAATACTTGACAAGCCTATTGGATAACTTGAGTGAATTGTTCTTCTACCAGGCATTGAGCAGTGTCAAATCTGTTGCCGAGTCAAAGTTTGTTCTTATGAGTAGTTGTGCACTGAGTATCATGATAAGGATTTTGCTAGTTCATTCGGAGTTCCTTGACACAAGTGAGTCCAAATATCTTCTTGTCAACACCGGATATACCAGCAATATTTAATTTATACAAGAAGCAGGTTTTGTTGGACATGTTATGTTTACACACGTGGCAGAGTCTACATGTTATGATTCTGTTCTAAAATACAAATCAATCATGCGATAAGGTGATACCGTACAACATTAGCACCGGGGTAATTAGCCAAACTCAATTATTCTGACAAGCAGACATCTATGATTAGGTAAGGTTCAGTTATCAGCCCAGGGGTTCGCATCTTTTTACAGTCTGCACCAGATGTTCCTAAAATACAGCAATACTAATGCAACTCCATCAGTGAGCCTAATGCTCTATTGCCACGCCGAGGAGACGATGAGAGTCTTCTCCCCCCAGCCGAAGTGAAGTCCCCCATGATCCTCCGCGAACTTGTACCTATCACAGTATGATTTCAGTATCGATTTTATTCCACTGATGACATTGCTGTTGAATGGGCGTGGTGTGAAGCCAGCCATTGTCATTCTTGCCCTCCATTTCCCAGCAACTTCATATCTGCAGCATTAACAATTTTACTCAGTTATAGGAAAATGCATGATTTACATGTTTTCAGGAAAAAAAAGGGATGAGAATTTGCAGGATACACGACTAGAGATCAACGCCAGGGAGTACCTCTCCACACGATCAGGACCTTCACAAGCTAAGATGTTGACAATTTCCCGTGCGAGGCACTGCCGCTCCACATTCATCCTATCTGGACTTTCTCTTGGAAGTGTAGCATCCAGTGAATCAAAAAGTGCAGAGTAGTAATCATAGACTTCACGGAACCTGTGAAAGCCAGATGTTTATGTTAGTACTTTTGATAAAGATTTAATAGCTGAAACAAAAATAAGAGTTGAAGCCAACACCATAACCCTGAGTACATTACCATCTAGGGCATATTTTGAGAAAATATCGTCTAAGGCACTAACCTTGTCAGAAAGGGTGCAGTATTAGTATTGGCATCCTGTTCAACAAGGGTCACTAGCTTTGGTTGGAGGCCCTTTACCATGCGAAGGAGCTGGTCTCTCTCGTTCATAATTGAAACACTCTCATCAGGAAGGTGGTGCAGCTGGAATGCAAAATTGACAACGAGTGCTTCCCCAGGACGACAATCTAGCATTGCAGGTGTAACATCCCCGAGATTAGCACCCACTGCCCTGAACTCAAAAGTTACCCCACAGTCCTCTGCAAGCTGCTCTAGGCGTTGCCCAATGACCTTTAGACCTCCGATTGGCCTCTGCACTGTCTCAGGATCATCAACACCAGTTATCCTCAAATGTCGTGGCTTATTTGAATGGTTTTTCAGAAATTGTATCAATGTAATATATTGGCTGCCCTGATTAATATCGAAGTCGATAATGTGCAATCTTTCTTCACCTTTGCAGGCTTCAAGTATAGCATAATTAGCAGCCATGAAACCCAAACGGAAGCACGGACATATTTCAAAGAGGATTTGCATTGCTGAAAGCTGATAAAGACTTGGAGGATCCTTGCAAGTCAAGGCCTTGTAGATGCCATTCCCCGAAGCTACTATTCTTGCAGCAAGGCCCTCCACCAGGTAGGCTGCAATCCTCTGAGAAGGGTCCCCTTGAATTGAGACCATCTGACGGAGGTCTGATATGATGGTCTGTGCTTCATCTATGTTGTATTCGGATAATGCTGTGGCACAGTCAAATAGCAACTTCTTTGGAGTCCGTGTCATTCCGCTATTGCTAACAGCACAACTGATGCTTGATTCTGATTCTTTTGGTGAATTTGGAAGCAATACATTCTTCATGGGATCAGCCCATTCATCATTTATGCTGCCTGCCTGTGAAATCTCAAACAAGATGTCATCACCATCGTCAAGTAGAGCATGCTCCAGCTCCTGAAGCTTCAATCTCATCTCATCTTCATCAAACTCTACCTCAATTTCAGAGCTTTGAGTATCTGACACAGACTGGGAGTTCTGCTGAGAGACATTGGATTCCACTGGTGACACGGACTGGGTATCTGCAACACTTGGGGATTGTTCATTGGCAGTTACACAGTATGGTGTTAGTGAAGCCTGCTGACTGCAAAATGAGTTCTGGAATACAGCAGATGATGATCCAGTGAAACTCATGTGCCCATACTCACCATTGAATGGTTCTGGGCCATAACGAAACAACTGCGTATCAGAGGAAAATCTTCGTGCAGCGAAGTTTGAACTTGGTGCGGCAAATTTATGAACGTAAAGATTATCCGTGTAAGCCGTTGGTGGGTCTACTCGTCTAACAAAAGACATAACTTTTCCCAGATACCTCTGGACCTTTTAGGCTAAACTGGTTCAGGATGTCAGATAACACCGAATCAGTTTGCAGCTTCCTCTGCTTCAATTGATTGAGAAAACCCTCTGATGCCTGAAACAAGAATTTGGTATGTCAACTAACCACATGAACACAACTAGCAGAGTTGGAAATAAAGCCACTTTTGACCGGTCAGCACATTTTCAGTTGTTTAGGTAAACAGAATGTATCATCCTTCTTTTGATTATTCCACAGATAAAAGTTAAAGGTCGAAACCACCAGCACTGGTAGTAGGCATCACTAGACGATTAAACATTTGAACAGCCAGAACACACAGTTTTTCCCCTTAACTTGAATGCTAGTACTAGAAGGTCTCTTGACGTATCTGCTGAGCCTTTAGCCTCAGTGCTCGATTTCACTGTTGATATATCACAAGAGCTCGAGTAACCAAATGTAATCCAAGGAAGGTGGAAGTAGAGTTCTCTGAAGCATGTTGCGGACAGTATAAAAATGGCCTCTGGGAAAAGGATATGCGCATGCAGCTTCTAGAATATGATAAGAATTAAGCAACCAATATATGTAAAATACGCAGTATTGACTGAATGCCCTCCTCTCCAAAAGATTGGCAATATTGACTGACTACCATGTTCCACACGAGAAAAAAGAAAAGACCAGCTAGTTATTCCAGGTATTGAAGAAAAAATGATAAACTAAGCGAGAATAAGCATGCTTAAGCACGCTGGATGGGATCGAATATCACAGTCAAATATCACCATGACACCATATCAAAGACTACACACTAGAAATGCCAAGACAAAGATGAAAACAATACAGCTCATACACCGCACAATTATAAAATGTTCACTTTTAGATTAAAAAAAATACTACTCAACAGCATGCTGTAAAATGATCAAACTATGATCAGACTTCAGACCTCTAAACATAGAGTTACTCAATTTTTGGAGGAGTAACTCCCAATTGGCACAGACCACATCAAGCAGATTAGAACTAATAACACCAAAAAAGTACATCCTTTTCCCCTTCTAACATCACCCTGGCACCGTAGATCCTGAGATTCTCACCAGGCGGGATTCTTACTGCCCAACCAATTTTACACACTCGAGGTCTTAACAACATTATGACATGAACAAGCATAAACCAAACATGTCTTTTCAGAGAGCCAGAGAGGTACCAACAAGCTTAAATGCTTCCAGTTAGCAACTCTGTTCACATGAACAACGCCCTTGAAATCAGCAATAAAAAAGAAGAAGAAGAGGAAGAAGAAGAAGAAGAAGGGCACTAAAATGGAAGCATCAAGAAAAAGAGTCAAATCTTGCAAGCAAGGGGGCAAGAGGTACTCACGGCCAGGGAGATGGTACCAGCAAGTGCAGGGGCGAATCAACGGGGCGCCATGAGCAGGATCGGAGACCGGTGAGGTGGGAAACTGATGGAGGCGACGACGCGGAGGTGCGGAACGGGAAGTGGGGAGCAGCTGCAGGATGGAGAGGGGGAAGAATTGGGTTGGTTGGTCGGGGTGGGGGATTAGGGAGTGGCGGCGAAGTCGTATATGTCATACGGTGACGCTGGGGCGTGGTCAGTACGACCGGCGGCTGTGCCGCGGATCCTCTGCACCGCCTTCCAACTCTCTGTTCCCACACTAGACATGCTACTACTATTTGTGGTTCATCAATCATCATCCTCTTGTCTCTTCAATGGATAGAATAGAATGCCATCTTAATTGGACCAAGTAAACATTGAAGAACGATGTTGACAATTGTTGAAGAGGGCGGAGGTTCGTGAAAATTCATACATCTACTAAATTTGACAAGATATTGTCTGGCCTTGACATTTTTCAAAGAGACAACCTGATGTTCTAGAACGCCATCTTTTGTGGCAAAGAGTCAAGGTCATTGTACAGCAGAAGAGGCATGCATGGTTTTCCAGGTTTCTATGCCAAGTCATGAAACCAAAAGTTCACCAGGAATACTCAAAGGCCTTGATATTTTATATGATCATCACTTCATCATGATGAATTCAAGATGGTATATGTACAGTCAGAACGTTGTTTGTGTTGCTGAGCGACATTTTGTATTGTAGGTCAGGTCAACCAAGGCTACTATTTGTGCTTCATCCAATCTCTCTTCAATGAGGTATGTGGACTCGTGATTGAAAAGGTCTTTTAGTTTCAATTATTTTTTATTCTTGCCACATATAGTGTCAAGTTTCATTCTTTTCTAAAGCTTTTAAATTAGTATATTAGACACGATTCCAATTTGTATCTAGAGACCTTTTTCATAGTTCTATATCTTACTGTTATTGCTAGAGAAAATATTTTTCCTTTTTTAAAACTATAGTAGGAATCAATTATGTTTCATGTTACTGCCTTTCCCTTTCAATACAGTAGAGGAGGGATTCTTCTCCTTTCTATGCCTAAAACATGGCTCCGTAGTATTCACCCTGGTATTTATTTACCTTTTCCTCTTATAACTAAAAGTAGTTCTTTTATGGTCTCTATAGAGGTGAATTTGCAAAGATGTCAATCCCTTAAGCATATGATAAAAAGCTAATAATGGATAAGGTAGATGGCAACTGTTGAAGAGAGAAGTTCGTGCAAAATTCGCACATCTGTTAAATTTGACAAGATATTGGCTAGCCTTGACATTTTTCAAAGAGACAACCAAATATTATGATCTTGACAAGGTATTAGCTAGCCTTGCTCTATTAAATCGTTCTAGAACACCATCTTTTGTGGCAGAGAGCCAAGGTCATTGTAGAGCAGAAGAGGCATATGCATTGTTTTTCCATGTTTTCTATATCAAAGTCATGAAACCAAAATCTCACAAAGAAGACTCAATGGCCTTGAGATTTTGCATGATTATTAATAAGGTCAAACATGTATAGTACTACAGTCAAACATGTTTTTGCACGACAATTTGCATTGTAGGTCAGGTTAACCAAGGCTACAGGACCCGGTCTCGTCCACCCACAGAACGTTGAACAGAGATACTCGCATACACATGATCCTATCATCTAATTTGGTGGTGTGTAGGCTCTCTCCATGTTCCACTACCAGACCAACAAAATCACAAGTATTTAGCAACTCCAACAGTTTGACAAATTAACTTGGCATCCATCTAATTTTGGCAAAACAAGAAAAAATGGCCTCCAACAGTTTGACAAATCAACTTGGCAAAAATAGAAACTTGGCAAAACTCACCTCCCCACGCGCATATATGCGCGCGCGGATCGTGGTTGCCATCGTCGTTTCCCTGTAGGTGGGAGGGTGAAAAAAAATAAATAATACACAAGGATTCCTGATGTAAGTTTTCAAGTGGTGGAAGGGCATAAACATAATTTTATTTCTCTGAGGATTCCTGATGTAAGTTAGATCTGAGTTTGGCAAGTGAATTATGCCAAATTGTTGGAGATGAATTCTTTTTTTACTTGACATATCTTTTTAGAAGTTGGCAAAACATAAGATTTATCAAGTAAAATTTGGCAAACTGGCTGGCAATGACCTTTCCTGGTTTCACCATCAAATAAAGGGACTTTTTAACAACATCCCCAATTCCACACATTCCCAATATTCCTTCCAAGTAGTATGCATGAGTATCATGCAAGTTTATCACCTTAATTTAAGCTACTTTATATAATCTCCTTTCACTCTCCCAAGTGTGAACGCGGTTTATGCTGGGGATTCCGGTAACCCAGGCCGCCATCAGCCGTTGCTTTCATCCTGTGTGCTTTGGAGTTGAGAGCAAAAACGTTGGGCGCCATCGGATAGAATATGTGCGTGCCCCTGCCGCCACTAATGCTCTCTTGGCTGTTGGCTTTGGAGCCCGGAATGTCGTTTCGCATGGCGTCTTTTTGACTAATTCCCAACTTCTTTAGCTCTTGCACCGTTGCACGGCCAGCGCGCGTCCCCGCCGCGCCACTGCGCAATGCTGCTACTAGTCAAATGCGTGCGTGTGCAATGTGCATGCAGCATGAGGCACCAATCATTTCAGCTCCAAGGAAAATTTGCAGGGATCCCAAATGCATTGTTGGCTTGTTGCACTCAATGTTTGCAGAATTGCTGATAGATTATATACTTGTATATATGTATATATGCAACTTGCCGATGGTCAGGAATGGCTCTGTGGTTGTTGTGTCAGGAATGTGCATGCTGCTAGCTAGATTGTGCTGTGGCACTGCCTTCTACGCACGGCATGTAGCATGCATCACAGAGAATCTATCTATGCTTATGCTTGTGGACTTGTGGTGCAGGCCTGTCGATCTGGTGCAATAATTCATGGGTGTATCAGTACGTCACACACAGCAACAACGGCTCGTGAAGGCATTGTCGACGACAGCATCTCGGGCAGGAGGATTTATTGATATAATGCAAGTGGTGGCCGTGTACCTGCAGGATTCAGATGTCGCTGTTGTTCGAGGAGTCAGAAATCCTTTCCCAGGTACGGTGCGATGGAGCAGCAGATCGAGCAGTGTACGCCAGCGATGAACAACGCAACACGGATCGATAACGTTTTCTCCTCCCCGTCACACAGGATCGAAGATACATAGAGCCCCCGGCCGCATGCACTCTCACGGCCGGGGACGCCATAGCTAATAAGCTCCTAGCTAGGCCAGACACTTGTTTGTCGGCAGAAGCTGCAGGCTAGTGCACGGGCACGCATATCGGCATATGGACGATTTGGGGGCGTCCCTTTCGGCCGGGGGTTTCGTGTCGTCTGAAGACGGCGATGGACAACAACCGGATAAGAGCGAGCAGGATCGATCGGCGAGCGACGATGTCGTCGGAGGCGTGTCGTTTGAAGCGCACGCGTCTTGTCTCCTCTTTTCCGTCGTCGTTGCAGCTGACCAAATTAATAAATAACCCCGGCGGATGAATTGGATGGCGTCCATCCATATGACTGGATCTTGAGAGAATTGACAGTGCTCGCTTGTCAACCGCCCAACAAGTCAACAAGGCACTGGTGGTAGCCACGAATCAAGTCAGCAGCGTAGGAATGCCAATGCCGCCGCAAATAGTCGCCCGGACGACCTCTGGGACAGTAGGTCGATCGTGGAAACGACAGGGTCCAAGACATCATAGTTGTACAATTTACCAAGTGCTCCGGCCGGTATTTTCGTGTCAGCAACACGTACATCTTTCGCACGCAGGCGTTCTCGCGGCAGGGAAAGTCCGACGCTTCTAGGTGTCGCTTCAGCGGAAAAAAAAACATTTTGTCGCTGAAGGACCATGCAGCTGCGAGTTGAATCGGGATCAGAGGCGGAGCTCCACCTATGGCCGCCTAGGCCGAGGCCCTAGTCGTGACCCAGCAAAGCCCGCAGTCTCCTCTAGTGTTTTTTTTGGCCCAAACACCAATCCTTGGAGGCCCAGGTTGACACCAGACTAGAGCAAAGGAGGCTCGTCCGCTCGGCCATTCACTCCTTCCTTCCTGCCTGCGCGAGAGACCGAGAGGCACCCTAACGCATCCACTCGTGACCCCGCCACCGCTGCCTAGTGTTGGTGCTCCACCCACCAGCCGCCGCTGCCCAGGGCTCTAGTTTGCCGGTCGCCGCTTCCCCAAGGCTTCAGTCCGCCCACCGCCGGAAGACTCCGGGGAACAGGAGACTTCGGTGGGTGGCGCACAGGGGAGAGGCCGGAGAAGATCGAGAGGGCGGAGAGGCACGGAGGTGGCTGGAATTCGACCGACGGCGGAGGAACACGACGACGCATGGGCCTTCGCAGCGGTGGTCTTCCATCGACGAGTTGCCAACCATGAGTGACGGCGGGCAGGCGGCTTGGTCTCGCGGAGCTCGTGTGGTGGCCGCTTGTTCCGGCGGTGCCCCAGGGCGGCGAATCGGTTGTGAAAGCCTGCGGCGCTTGGCTCCGGCGAGCAAGCACGGAAGACGGTGGCGCGATGCAGGCGAGGCGTGGTGGAGGACGAGGGAAATTGGGCCCTAGTCGTGAACGAAAGCTGGCTCCGCCACTGATCGGGATAATGATGTTTTCTTCTCGGTAATGTACGGCGGGTGGAGGAAAATCAAGGCTTCATTGGACTGTTGTGAATGCGCTTTACCATAGTATCTGCATGCATGTAAAAAAGACAAACAAGTTGATGTCACCTTTGCATGCAACTTGTTTAAAAATTAAAAAATCTATAAATCATAAACCGAGTATCAAAATTAAATTCTGATTGCACCATTGAATTTCTGACAATAAAAACTTCAAAACAAGATCCCACTTTACTATATTTTGACAAACTTTTTTATTCATTTTTTTAAATCAAGGTTATATATACTATTATCGCTAGAACAAGCGAGAACAACTGTCAGAACAACATAGCCAGAACAAGTTTGTTTGTCATCCGGAACAAAAAAATGTAATGTCAGAACAAATCAAAACAAAGAGTCAGAACAAATTATTATTATAACAGAACAAGTTATTATGATAGCCCGAACAAGATATTAATATAGCCAGAACAACTTATTATTGTTATAGGCAGAACAACTTTGTATGTCATCTCGAACAAACAAATGAACTGTCAGAATAAATGAGAGCAACTGTCAGAACAAGATCATATTATAGCAAGAACAAGTTTATATGCCATCTTGAACAAACGAATAAAGTGTCAAAATAAATATTAACTATAAATTTTTAAAAATCAGAACAAGTCACTGTTATATGCAGAACAAGTTTGTATGTCACCTCGAACAAAACAAATGTAGTGTCAGAACAAATCAGAACAAGGGTCGGACACAAGTTATTTTTATAGCCAGAACAGACTATTATCATAGTCAGAACAAATTATTATTATAGTCAGAACAAATTATTATTATGGCCTGAACAACTTTGTATATCATCTCGAACAAACAAATGAAGTGTGAGAACAAATCAGAATAATTGTCAAAACAAGTTAAATATGACATAGTAACTTTATCATAGTAAACAAATAAATGAACACCTAAAAAATGATTATCTAGTAAAAGTATCAAGATGAACAAAAATTCCTATAAACAATAAATGAAATACTGAAAATTATATGAATCAAAAGTATAAATATATATACATGTAGAACAAATTCAAAAATTATAAAATATAAATATAAGAAAATAACGTGGAATAGAAAGAAAAAATGAAAGGAAATTTAAAATAAGAAAAGAAAAACCACAAATAAAAATGTGAAAAACAAAGAAACTCAGGAAAATAATAAAAATAAAAAATATAAAACTGAAAAAATAAATAATAGAAAGAAAGAAATAATAGAAAAAATAAAGAAAATGGATAGGAAAGACAAAATAATATAGAAAAAATAGAAAGAAACAATACCAAAGAAACAAACAAAAAACAAATAAAAAAAGGAATATATTCACGAAATATGGAAGGAGAAAATAAAGAAAGAAAACTAAAATAAAGAGAAAAAAGGGAAAAAGAAAAGAAAAATAAATAAAAGAAAAAAGAAATTCAGAATAAATAGAGAGAGAAACAAGAAACAGAAAAATGTAAACTAAAAAAACAAAAAAAAACGTACTTGGAGCTCCCTCCGGTCCCGCGTACATGCAGCCCGCCTCCCGCGTCCGTCCGCGCGGTGCGACGGTTGCCGAATCTGTCGCTGAAGCGACAGATAGTATTCCCGGGGAAAGTCGGGGAGCGTTGTGATGATAGATCAGGATGCAATAATAATTTTTACAACGGAGAGTCGGAGTACTTACGTTATTTGCAGAGCAGAGAGCACTTTCCTTTCTCAGATCAGGCCATCTCTTCTAGAAGGTAGAAAAAGATCGCCGCTACAGTTTTTTTATTTCCCTTTTGTGAGGTAGCTTCCGGCATTCTGGTTTGAGATCCATGCAAACAATAATAACACTTGATCATCATTTTAACCCTCGGTTATCACCCACCCCCACCAGCTGTTGCACGCCGCTGGCAACCCCTCCCCATGCGTATAGATGGCTAAATGGCCGGCAGCACGGCGGCCCACTCGAAAGCACGACTTTTTTGCCCGGTCTAAGCACGACACGACCCGTTTATCACCGTGCTCAGGCCGGCACGGCCCGTATACCGTGCCCGGGCGTGGACCGCCACCCCAGCACGTCGGGCGGCCCGGCACGAAAATAGCAGGCCGGCCCGGTGGTGGCCCGCCAATCCCCGCTTCCATATATAACCAGCCCCCAAATCCCCAAACCCTAGATGCTCTCTCCCCCTCGTGCCAGCGTGCCGCCTCCCTCCTGTTTCCCTCTCCCCGCGCCCACCCCTGTAGCCGCCGCCGACGGCGCCTTCCAGGCGAGCAGGCAGGGCCGCCCCGCGGCAGAGGCCGCCACGCCATGCCTACGGCGGAGGCCGATGCGCTCTGCTCGCGGCGGAGGCCCCCACTCCCCTTCATCCCCCACAGCCCCACCCTCAATTCCTAAGGCAGCCACGACAAGGTGGTGGTTTGGGCTCCGGACGGCCGGCAAGCGCGTGTAGGGCCGGGCATTTGCAGACTGGCCTGGCACGAAATGACACGACGCGCCCGGGCTTAGGCTGTCGCCACAGCCCGTGGACGGGCACAACACAGCACGGTGGATGTTAGTGCCAGGCTGGCCCGACTCGTAGTTGAGCGGGCCACCCCGGATCCGGGCTAGGGTCGGGCCGGGCGGCTTGAATGGACATCTATACCCACGCGCCACTACGGGGCCGCCACTCCCCCGTGCGCCGTGGCTCTGCTGAGGGCGCCACGAGCTGCTCTGTCAAAAATATGTTGAATCTTTTGTTGTCTATAAATGTCAAATTTTGTTTGTTGTAAAGTTGAATTATGTTTGCCAAAATGCTGAAATTGATGATGAAAAATGTTGAATATTATAAAAATATTGAATGTTGAATAAGTCTATACTATAAGGAGCGAAGACAATTGAAAACTTTTCTCACCCAATTCGGACCCACCTTACCCCTCACGCCGAACCCACCCGTCAGGTTGCATGATGACCGAAAAGGTGGAACGACTATAAAAATTGCAATTTGGGGAGCGTTTCTGCCAAAATCTTAATTTTTTTCTCACCCACCCGGCGCGTACCCGCCCCTGTACCCTCAGGTCCACCCACGTGAGTCGGACCAGCCAGGCTACCTACCCGCACAAGCCGCACCCCGCGCGACCGCACGCCGCCGCACCGCGGCCCTCGGTCTCGCTTGCGCGACCCCTTCTTTCCCCCTAGCCCCTCCCACACGAGCTGGCCGAGCTGCACCCGCATCGGACCCCCCCCCCCGGTGCGCCCGTCGGCTTCTGAGGTCATGCGCCGCCGAAAATGCCCCGCCGTGTGGAGCTCGCCGGAGTTGATACTCTCGCTCCCGAGCCAGCAATGGCGCCCCGACCACCACGCCATCCACCTTCCCGACCCTCGCGCCTTCGGGCCACCCGCCACCTCCCGGCTCCCGCTGTGACGGCGAGGGAGCAGAGCGCGAACGACGGAAGGCCGGACCCCGCGTCGGGAGGCCGTCGCGTTGGGGATTCGGGATGGCTGCCGCGCTGGGGACTCGGGGAGGCCGAGCACAGAGGAGGGCGAGCGCGGGAGGAGGCCGCGTGGGAATGGCGATGGAGTAGAGTCGAATGCACCCTCTGATTTCAGAGCTGGAGTGAAGCTAGACGAGGCCTCCCGATCTGTGCTGTCCTGCTGCGCCCAAGACCGCAGCAAAGGAAGCCGTCCATGGGAGGAGGCCGCGCAATCGCGCCACCCAGGAGGAGGCAGGCCGTCGGGAGGGGCAACCGAGAATTGGAAGGGCGACCGGAAGGGGAGGTAGGTGACGGGGTGATTCAAGATCGGGATGGCTACGGAGAAAAGCTTTTACTGATTGGTAAAAGCTGATCTGACAGGTGGGCCATGCCCCATTAGAGGTGGGTTTAGAGATCCAATGGTGCAGTCAGCCGTAAGGTTGGTGGTAATTCAATTCCTGATTTTCTCATTTAAATAAGCTATAATTTCTCAATTTTATTTTTGTTAGCACCGTAAATGCCGGATGAAATTACACATTAGAATATTCCTCAATTCCATAATGTTTGTCTGTTTTATCTAATTTTTATTTACAAGAGAGCATTAAGATAAACATTTGGCTTTGATTTTAATTATCACAAACAACTCATAAAACCACCTTCAACAAAATTTGACGACAGAAAAATGTCAATTACCTAATATGTTGCTAAATTGATTGGTATGAGCATTGGCAAAAATAAATTCAAAAAATTCACGTATAATTGGAGTAATGGTTCCATGCCAAGGTTGCTGAATTCTGAGTTCTGGCGTGAATGTGTTTTTCCTTCGGTGCGTGTTCAGAGCTCAGCAAAAGCAGCTTAGTAATGGCTGCAATTATTCATGTGGAGCTACTTCCCAACCTGTGAAATGGAGTTCAACGTCTAAGTTTGTAACCGGTAGTGATAATCGTTGTCACTATAGCCGTTGTTATGAAACTAAGTTCCACAGTTGAACTGCAATCTGCATCATTGTTATTACATGGATATTGCGTATCTTTCATTACGAATGATAGCAGAATACAAGAGTCTAGATAAAAAATCATATTTTGTTTAATAAATTTTATTTGAAATACGTGCGTGTCACTGTCAGATGTTTAGATCTGAACAGTCCACAGGGGGTTAACCTCGGTGGTATATTTGTTCCGCGGGGAGATCGGGAGCTAAGAACGCGATGGTTATGCTAGCGTAGCACACGGAAATTACGGCGAGACACAAGAGACAAGAGTCACAAGACGATTTTATACTGGTTCGGGCCTCCGGAGAGTAAAACCCTACGTCCAGTTCTTTGGTTTGTATTGCTGGCGTGGCGAGATTACATGATGACCTGGCTTGCGTCAATGTGGAGGTGGTCTGTGGTGTCCATGTCCCTAGGGATGCCCTTGCCCGCCTTATATTGGGCGACGAACAAGGTCGGTGGACCGGAGTCCAAATCGGTTACAACAGGGAAACCTATCTCTAGTCAGTTATAACATGAAAGGCTTATCCGAGCTGCCTTAATCCGTCTGGACTGCCTTGGCTTGCACGCCAAGTTGTCTTCTCGTCTCCGGGTCCACATGTCAGGTCGGGCAGGCCTACTGACAGGTCGGCGAGTCTTCTGGTGGGCCGGACCCACTTGTCGGGGACGGCCGTGAGCCTGGTCGGTGGGGACCCAGGGGTACCCATGTCTCACAAGCCCCCGAGCGATGTGTAGGCGCAGCGACCTTAGAAGGTCATGACGAAGTCATAGAGCTATCGACAGGTCGAATAGCGTGCACGTCAGTCTAAAAAGAAAGAGAAACAAATCAGCTTAGCAGCCGACCTGTTTGTAGTCTTGCCGAACGAAGAGATGTCAAGTGACGACCTATAGGAAGCAGGCTTCCAATAGATCGAAACGACGATGAAAAAATTCTGAGGGCGTCAAGGACGTACTCATAGAGTAGTATCCGAGCATCGTGGCGGGCACGATGGCCGGTATGATGATCCAAAAAAGAAAGAGAAGAAAAAGTAGGTCGAGTAACAACGTGATGAGAAACAGGTTTCCCTACAGGTCGGTACGACGAAGAAACCAAGAGGGTATCGAAGACGCTCTCGTATAGTAGTCCTCGAGCATTGAAGCAGGCAGCATGGCTCGAGGAGGCCTTTATAGGCGTGCCAACCTCAAGGAGGCCTCAAGCCAATAGCGCCCAGTATCCGGGGATGACTGACTGAGTCATTAGACGTGCATGCTTCAAATGAATAATCAGTTGTAGAGACACCCAGATATCTTGCATGGTTGCAAAGAGTCTGGCAGGGCCACTCGAGGCATGCCGACCTAAGGAAGGTCTCACGCTAACAGCGCCCAAGCATCCAGAAACACTTGGCAGGGCCAATTAGGCACGCACCTCACAGGGAGGTCTTCATTCCCGACGTAAAATCCTGAGGAGGTCTTCCGAGCTGGCGAAGGCGACGATGGAGCCGGAGGAAGGTCTAGCGACGTGACGATGATGACGATGACGGGGCCGGAGGAAGGTCTAGCAACCTGACGAGGACGACGACGGAGCCGGAGGGAGGTCTAGCGACCTGACGAGGACGACGACGGAGCCAGAGGAAGGTCTAGCAACCTGACGAAGACGACAACGGAACCGGAGGAAGGTCTAGCGACCTAATGAAGACGACGACGGAGCCGGAGGAAGGTCTAGCGACCTGACGAAGACGACAGCGGAACCGGAGGAAGGTCTAGCGACCTGACGAAGACGACGACGGAGCCGAAGGAATGGTCTAGCGACCTGACGAAGACGACGACGGAGCCGGAGGAATGGTCTAGCGACCTGACGAGAGCGATGACGGGGCCGGAGGGATGTCTAGCGACCTAACGCCGGCGACAATGGAGCCGCAGGGAGGGTGCACCGACCTGAAGCAGGCGGCAATAGAGCCGCAAGGAGGTCTAGCGACCTAAAGCCGACGATGACGGAGACGCAGGGAGGTTTGGCGACCTGACGCCGGCGACGACGGAAACACCAAGAGGTCCACCGAAGATGACGCCAGAGCTGCAGAGAGGTCTAGTGACCTGACGAAGGCGACGATGAAAACACCGAGAGGTCTAACGACCTAAAGCCGGCAACGACGAAGCCGCAGGGAGGTCCGCCGACCTAAAGCTGGCGACGATAGAGCCATAGGGAGGTCCGTCGACCTCAGTCCGACGACGACGGAGCCACCCAAGGTAGGTTCACCAACAGCGACGCTGGAGTTGGAGAGAGGTCTAGCGACCTGATGAAGACGACGACGGGGACACTGAGAGGTCCACCGACCTCAATCCGACGACGACGGAGCCACCAAGAAGGTTCGCCAAAGGCGACGCCGGAGCTGGAGAGAGGTCAAGTGACCTGACGAAATCGACACCGACGGAATCGCGGGGAGATGTTGGTCTTGATCGAACGAAGTGTAGAGACACCCAGATCTCCCAGCATGGCTGCAAGGAGTCTGGCAGAGCCGACCTCAAGGAGGCCTTGTAGGCGTGCCGACGTCAAAGTGGTCTCAAATCAACAACGTCCAGTATCCGAGGATACCCAGCAGGATCTTGAAAGGTGCGTCGCATGAAGAGGTCTTCTGTAGTGGTCGAAACGGTCAACAATGAAGTTGGAGAAAAATGTTGATCTTTGAACGAATGTAGTGTAGAGACACCCAGATATCCTGCATAGCTGCAAAGAGTCTGGCAGAGCCACCCGAGACATGCCGACCTCAAGAAGGTCTCAAATCAAGAAGCGCCCAAGCACCCGGAGATACTTGGCAGGACCATTAGGCGCGCACCCCACAGGGAGGCCTTCATTCCCGATGTAAAATCCTGGGGAAGTCTTCCGAGCTGGCGAAGGCAACGACAGAGCCATAGGAAGGTCTAGCGACCTAACGAAGACGACGACGGAGCCAGAGGAAGGTCTAGCGACCTGACGAAGGCGACGACAGAGCCGCAGGGAGGTTCGCCGACCTGAAGACGACGATGACGGAGACGTTGAGAGGTCCACCGACCTCAATCCGACGACGACGGAGCCACCAGGAAGGTTCGCCAAAGGCGACACCGGAGCTGGAGAGAGGTCTAGCGATCTGAAGAAGTCGACGCCGAAGCAAAGAGCTGGTCCTGTAAAATAAAATAACACCAGGTTGGTGTATCAATCTGTCGAATATAAATATGATGACAACTTAGCCTGAGCTAAAGAAGCAGATGTTGAGTAATGTTAGCCGGAGCTAAACATTCTTGTATTATGTTTTGTTTTAAAAAAGGCATTCCACTTATCGTGCCAGACACACATTATGCGGACTCGAAAGCTCTGAAGCTGCAAAGTGTTTCACCCCTCTACAATGCTCAGCAGGGAGCCTTAGATGTAGCCGACGCACGGGGTGGGGCCTAGGACCCAGGTTTTGCAACCACACAACATCGAATACTCATAACGAGAGTCAAGCAGTTAAAAGAAGAACACACATAGGAGAGGTAGGACCCCACGGGTCTGGCGACCCTTAGATTGGCATGGCTAAGCCCCCGAGCATGTCGAGGGGTAGGGAAACATAGCACAAGATTAAAAATTTGAACCCTCAGGTCTGGCGACCTACGTGTTGGCATTGCCAAGCCCCCGAGCATGTCGAGGGGGGTCGGAAGAGCAAACAAAAACATGTAGAAGCCATAAAATATTTAATTGCAAATAACACTTAGCTTGGGTGTAACCGAGGTCGGAACGTGGTGCTGAACTATCGAAGCGCCGAAGAGGTCGACGGCGAGGTCGAAGTGACACTGACGGTATTGCAGGTCGCCGAGTCGTGGCAGGCGTAGTTGGGATGCTGGACGGCATGGCCAGGTCGCATAAACAGTTGCACCTCGGAAGCTCCAACTGTGGCCGATGCACTAGAGGTGGTCGGCGGTGTTGTCGATGCAATCAATCATCACGTGCCGTGAGACCTAATCTTGCCGCCAGCGGACAGGACTCTAGTTTGTCCAAATATATGCAACAGGAGTTTACATAATCAAATTAGAATATGGAAACAATATAATATATTAGCCGGCTTAACCAAGGATGGAAATTGAAATAAGAAAAGGGGAAGAAGTGTTTCCCTGTTTCACGTATCCATCTCGTAGACGGATTCTTTTTTTTTTGGCCGTGCGTGACGGAAGAGTCGGTGCTGCCTTCATCCGGACGTATGGATCTCGCCGAGTTGCTGACAGCTGCCGCCGCCGACGATTTGATGACGCCGCCGCGGGCGACCATGAATCTACTTATGACCAGACAGACGTTGGGCTTGGGTGGGCGGGTGCCAGCGCGCCATCTCTCGATTAGATCGGAGAGTGGCAGCGAGCAGGTCGTTGCGAAGATATCCTTCGTGTCGTCGCCGAAGATGATCGCCGGAGCGAACTGCCATCACGCTACACGAAGAGCTCGCGATCACCCCTACCTGGCGCGCCAACTGTCAGATGTTTAGATCTGAACAGTCCACATGGGGGTTAACCTCGGTGGTTTATTTGTTCGGCGGGGAGATCGGGAGCTAAGAACACGATGGTTATGCTAGCGTAGCACACGGAAATCATGGCGAGACACAAGGGACAAGGCGATTTTATACTGGTTCGGGCCTCCGGAGAGTAAAACCCTACGTCCAGTTATTTGGTTTGTATTACTGGCGTGGCGAGATTACATGATGACCTGGCTTGCGTCGATGCGGAGGTGGTCTGTGGTGTCCATGTCCCTGGGACGCCCTTGCCCCCCTTATATTGGGCGACGAACAAGGTCGGTAGACCAGAGTCCAAATCAGTTACAACAGGGAAACCTATCTCTAGTCAGTTACAACATGGAAGGCTTATCCGAGCTGCCTTAATCCGTCTGGACTGCCTTGGCTTGCACGCCAAGTTGTCTTCTCGTCTCCGGGTCCACATGTCAGGTCGGGCAGGCCTACTGACAGTTCGGCGGGTCTTCTGGTGGGCCGGACCCACTTGTCGGGGACGGCTGTGAGCCTGGTCGGTGGAGACCCAGAGGTACCCATGTCTTTTTTTTTGAGAATACCCATGTCTCACGGTCACACGTACACTTTACTATTATTTCTAAATGTTGAAAGCATTTCTAAATATTGAATTTAGTTTTTTTTACCAAAATGATGAATTTAGTTGGATCTATTAATTAGGTTTGATGGGCTTTAACGTATGAAAATCATCTTGCTTATCCCTGAAGTTTTTTTCCTCTCCTCGGCCTGTCGAGCGTCCATTTCACCTGGTCGAGAAACTCGCATTTGGGAGTGGTTCACGGGCTCGTCATATACCGAGCCGGACGGGTCCAAAAAGCGTCCTCTTTCGCAAGCCCGTCAACACGGCTACGTCTTCATGATCTGATCACACACACAACAAGAGTAGAGATGGCCATACGTTTTTTGTTTGTCGGCAGAAGCACTGGCACGCCGCACGCATATGGACGATTTGGGCCAAGAAGGATATATGTCACTTTAGCGACATATTCTCCTCCCCGTCACGCCGGAAGCGTGGGCCGCACGCACCAGAAGAAGTGGGCCACCAGCCCATGAGATGTCACGTCATGTAATGTCTTAGCGTCTGGACTGCTCGGGGGATCCTATATGTCTTTCGGAAGGTAGATAAGCATGCGAACTTTCAGCCCACCAAAAGCCCATCTAAATGATGTTTTTTATTTTTCCACCAGTCCACTTGATAATTATTAAATTAAAAATGTTCCAACAATTTTAAAAAATGTTACAACATTTTTTCTTCAACGTTTCTAGTAATTTTTCGTCAACATTTTATAAATGTTCCAACATTTTTTTAGTCAATATTTTTCTAGAGGCTTCTTCCAACATTTTTCTGGAGGCTTCTTCCAACATTTTTTTGGTCAACATTTTTCTAGAGGCTTCTTCCAACATTTTTCTGGAGTCTTCTTCCAACATTTTTAAGAAATGTTGGTTTCGTCAACTATTTTTTGTCAACATTTTTAAAAATGTTGGACAATATTTTTCTCTTTTTTAGAATTCTTCCAACATTTTTCAGAAATGTTACAACATTTTTATGAAATGTTGAATTTGTGGATATGACCGTGGAAATTGTTTCGACATTTTTGGTCCAACATTTTTTTCCCAACATTTTTTCTCCAACATTTTTTCCTTCTTCCCCAACTCCTCCATCTTCACCTCCAGCGGCCGGCGGCGGCGGCGGGAGGCGCGAGCCCGGGCGCGCCGGCCGGCCGCGGAGCTCGCGGCCCGGCCATGGCGCGGAGCTCGCGGCCCCCGGCCATGGCGGCCGCGGTGGCGCGCGGCGCAGCTGGGCCGTCCGGCGCGCGGCGCGGCGGGGCGGGGCCGGCCGGCCGGCGGGGAGCCCGGCGGCGCGCAGGCGGGAGCCCGGGGGCGCGGCCGCGGCCGCGGCGCGCGGGGGCGGCGACGCAGCACCGGCACGCGGGGCCGGGGGCGCGACTCGCGGGGGCGGCGGCCTGCGGCGTAGCACCGGCGCGCCGGGCCGGGGCGCGCGGCCACGGCAGCTCGCGGCGGAGCCGGGGACCAGGAGCCAACCACGGCGATGGGGCGGAGCGCTGCGGGGCGCGGCCTCCCACGGCCGTGGCGCTTGAGACCATGACGGCGGCGGCGCCTGGATGGTGGGAGGAGCCGGTGGAAGAAGAAGATAGGGTTCGCTAATATTGGGCTGTGTGGGCTGGTACGTGGGCTTCTAATGGGTTATAGTTGGTTAAGAAAAAAATCTTCCGGAAGGTATATAGGATTTCCGGGACTGCTTAGATTACTTTCTTGGACAGGACTGCTTCTCATCCGAACGTGGACTTTGCACGCTTTCATTTCCTCTAACTCTCTTTTCTTGGAAAGATTGGATAGGGCGGTGGCGAATGACCAATGGAGAACCCGTTCCCTGCTGCAAAGGTGATCAATGGTGATCCTAGGCACTCGGATCACCGGCCTCTTGTTATAACCACAGAAAACCTGGTTAGGGGAGGTAGGCGAAGGAGTACAGGGGGATTTCGATTTGAAGCAAGCTGGCTTAAGGAAGAACAGTGTGCTGCAGTGGTTGAAGAGGCCTGGAAAATGGCGATGGAGGAACCGAACCATTCTACACACGAGGCCATCAAAGTCGTTGCAGCCGGACTTTCAGATTGGAGCCACAATGTATTAGGGGATTTGGAGAAGAGAGTGAAAAAAATAAAAAAGGAGCTGGAGGCATGCAGGAGATCAGGAATTGGAAGGGAGCAAGTAGCAAAGGAAGCAATGCTGAGATATAAGCTAGAAAGATTGGAGGAACAAATAGATATTTTTTGGAGGCAAAGGGCTCATGTGAACTGGTTGCAAAAAGGAGATCGCAACACTTCGTTTTTTCATGCGGCTTGTAGGGAGCGGAAGAAGAACAATTATATAGGAAGATTACGGAGGGAGGATGGAGTATGGCTGGAGAACGAAGGGGAGAAGCAAGCCTATATTTCTAATTATTTTTCTATGCTTTTCAGATCTAATGGTGGTCATAACTCACAGCAACTCCTCAATGTTGTGGACAATCGAGTCTCTCGGGCCATGAATGACGGCCTGGTGAAGGAGTTCACTGAAGAAGAGGTTAAAGCTGCTCTAAACTCGATTGGTGACTTAAAAGCCCCGGGTCCAGATGGTATGCCCTCGGTGATCTACAAGAATTTTTGGGATATAGTTGGAGATCGTGTGCTGCAGGAGGTCCTGGAGGTGCTGAATGGAGGTCCAATGCCGGAGGGATGGAATGACACTACTATTGTTTTGATCCCAAAGGTAAACAACCCAACGCAGGTGAAAGATTTACGCCCAATTAGTCTTTGCAATGTGCTGTATAAACTGGTGTCCAAAGTACTAGCAAACCGTCTAAAGCATATCCTACCCGAGGTAATCTCACCTGCGCAAAGTGCTTTTGTTCCGGGTTGGTTGATCACAGATAATATCCTCCTTGCGTATGAATTTACACACTACATGAGGACAAGAAGAAAGGGAAAGAGAGGATATGCTGCAATAAAACTGGACATGAGTAAAGCCTATGATAGGGCGGAATGGTGTTTTTGGAGGAGATGATGGAGAAATTGGGCTTTTGTCAAAATTGGATACATCTGATTATGAAGTGTGTGACATCGGTAAAATATCGTATAAGAGTGAATGGGGAATTATCTAGTGAATTGATTCCAGAGAGGGGGCTTCGTCAAGGAGACCCACTATCCCCTTATTTGTTCCTCATCTGTGCTGAGGGTTTTTCAGCTTTGCTACATCAGGCCGAGAGGAATGGCAGTCTAAAAGGGATAAAGGTGTGTCCTGCTGCCCCTAGTGTATCCCACTTACTCCTTGCGGATGATTCCTTAATCCTATGTCGGGCAAGAGAGGGGGATGCACAAAAGCTGCAGGAGATCCTAAATTTGTATGAGGAATGCTCGGGGCAAATAATTAACAAGGACAAGTCAGCAATCATGTTCAGCACAAATACAAGGGAGAACGACCGTGCCAAAGTGATGCAAGCTCTGAATATTCAAAAGCAAATCATGAATGATAGGTACTTGGGAATGCCGGTGCATGTGGGACTGTGTCGATCAAAGGTGTTTGCTTATTTGAAAGAGAGAATTTGGCTGAGAATACAAGGATGGAAGGAGAAGATGCTATCGTGGGCAAGCAAGGAGGTGTTAATTAAAGCGGTAGCACAAGCCATTCCAACCTTTGTGATGGGATGCTTTGACATAACTAAAGAAATGTGTGATCAGATAAGCACAATGATAGGGAGATATTGGTGGAGTAATCAGGACAAGGACAACAAAATACACTGGATCAGTTGGGAAAGACTTACTCGACCGAAGGTGGAAGGGGGATTGGGGTTCAGAGATATCCACATGTTTAACATGGCAATGTTAGCCAAACAAGGATGGAGACTGGTACATAATCCGGATTCTCTATGTGCTAGGGTGCTGAGAGCGAAGTACTATCCGAAGGGTTATGTTCTGAAAGCTAGGCCTGTCCGGAATATGTCATATACATGGCGAAGTATTTTGAAGGGCATTGAGGTACTGAAGTCTGGCATGATTTGGAGAGTTGGAGATGGAAGCAGTATTAATATCTGGCAAGATCCATGGCTGCCAAGGGAGTGGTCAAGAATGCCAATTACGTCGAGGGGAAACTCATTGCTGACAAAAGTATCTGAGTTGATTGATCCAGTAACAGGAAGGTGGGACGAGCAGCTTGTGTCGCAGACCTTTGTACCACAAGATGCTGATCTGATCCTGGCCACGCCTGTTCACACCGAATTGAAGGACCTGGTGGCATGGCACTATGATCCAAGGGGGTGCTTCACTGTTCGATCGGCATACAAAGTATACAGGGGTCACATAAAAAGAAATGAGCGAGGAGGAGGAGCATCAACAACAGATTCCGGATTGCTGGAGAGGAAGCAATGGAAGGCGATTTGGAGCTTGAAGTGTCCAGCGAAAGTGAAACAATTTCTTTGGCGGTTTACACACAATACCCTGGCAGTAAGAAGGAACCTGGAGAGACGAGGGGTGAAGATGGAGAGTGCATGTTGTGTGATGTGCAGTAGGAGTTTGGAGGATGGCGGCCATCTATTTTTTAACTACAAGCATGTGAAGATGTTGTGGAGAGAGTTGTGCATGGAAGAACAGAGATGCCTGATGGCTGCTAAGCCCTCAGCGAGAGAAGTGATGGTGCACATTTTGCAATTGGAGGAAAAACTACAACTGAAAGTTGTGCTGCTGCTATGGCTTTGGTGGAGCGAGAGGAATGGAGTGCGTGAAGGGGAACGCAGAAGAACTGTTGCCGATCTTGCTTACGTGGTGCATACGAACACCGAGGAATTTTTGGAGATCCACAAGGAGCCAGCCGGGAGGCCGCATAATTCACAAAAACGGTGGAATAAACCTCCTTGTGAATGGCTGAAAATAAATACTGATGGGGCTTTTTCAGCTATTACAGGTGAAGGGGGTTGGGGCTTTGTGATTAGAGATGAATATGGAGAAGTAATGACTGCAGGTGCTGGTGCTCTGATGCATGTACGTGATGCGTTTCAAGCAGATTTTTATGCTTGCATGCAGGGAGTTATGGCTGCAGCAAACAAAGGTATGGACAAAGTTATCCTGGAGACGGATTCCCTAATGCTGAAACAAGCTTTGGAGAGTGAGGCCTACAGATTTGCGGAGATGGGAGGATACATATACCAACTCAAATCTCTGGTCCATGGCAGCTTTAGTAGTTATCTGTGTAATTTCGTTCCTAGATCATGTAATAAGGTGGCTCACACTCTTGCTGCGGAGGGGAGTCTATGTAATCACGGTGTTGATGTCTCATGGGATTTCACACCGCCCTGTGTAACTGATTCTGTGGCCAGCGACGCTGCTGTGCCTTTGAGTTAATGGAAGGCCCTTTCCATGCAAAAAAAAACTCTCTTGTTTAATACTCAGTTTTCTTTTCCCTTCTCATTTTTAATTTTCTTTGTCTCATTTTTCCTTTTCATATTTCTTATTTTTATTTTATTTTTCTTTATATATATATTTCTTTTCTCCTTTATGTTTCATTTTTTATTTCTTTCTTTTTATCCTTCTTTCTTTTTATTTCTATTTATTTTTTTGAGAATTTTATTTCGATTTATTTTATTTTTTATTGTTTCTCTTTTATTTATTTTTTCTTTTCATTCATTTATTTATTTTCTATTTTATTTTTTATGTTTCTATTTCCATCTTTTTTTATATATTCTTTCCTTTAATATCTTTTCTCTCCGTTAATATTTGTTTGTTCGAGATGAGATGTAAATTTGTTCTGGCTATAATAATAAGTTATTCCGGCTATAATAATAACTTGTTCTGTCTATAATAATAACTTGTTCTGACCCTTATTCTGATTTGTTCTGACACTACATTTGTTTTTGTTCGAGATGACATACAAATTTGTTCTGGCTATAATAGGATCTTGTTTTGATAGTTGTTCTCGTTTGTTCTGGCACTTCATTTGTTTGTTCGAGATGACATATAAAGTTGTTTTGGCTATAATAATAAGTTGTTCTAAACGTTATTCTGATATGTTCTACCCTTCATTTTATTTTGTTCGAGATGATATACAAACTTGTTCGGTACGTACAAATGTTTTGTTCCGGTAGTTTCTAGAATTTGTTCGACACGTATACATATTTGTTCCGACAGTTCATATAATTTATTTGGTATGTACAAATATTTTGTTCGGGTAGTTCGCAAATCTTGTTTTGAGGTTATGCATTGCAGAAAATATATAACCTTAATTAAAAATACAAATAATTTTTTTGTCATAATATAGTCTAGTGGGATCTTGTTTCGAAGTTTTTATTGTCAGAATTTCAATGGTGCAATCAGAATTTAATTTTTGATACTCGTTTTAACATTTATAGTTTTTTAAGTTTCAAAACAACTTTTAGATGAGATGACATCAGCACTTTTGATTTTATGTACGCATGCACCGTGAAGATTGAAATGTCATGCGGAATCCAACAACACACAGTCACGACTCCACCAGTACACCCCAGACCCACATGTTGCATACTATCTATTTTCCGTGCACACCTGACGTGACGTGTTGCTGTTTTGTCCCTGCAGCAACGTCTAATCGCGCCCGATTAGGCCTTGGGCATCGATGAGGACGGTGATGGAGATGGACAACTATCGGAAAAGAGCGAGCGGGATTTATTGGCGACAGCGGATCGCGTCGGGTCGGAGATTTCCAACTACGCTTGTTTGCTTTCATGCATGCCGGTGAAGACTTCTTCACTCTGCTCGTCGGTCTTTCGATTGTTCCAGCCGACCAAATGAACTTAGGCGGATTGAATGGACGAGTTCATCTATGGGGTCCGCGGAGAATTGACCGTGCTCGCTTGTCAACCACCCAAATAGTCGCATGGACGACCATGCCTATTAGTCATCGTCGTTTTTATCAGTAGGTTGATTATGGAAATTACGAGCATGTTTGGTTTGCGCCCTGTTTAGCCCTACCAAATTTTGATCATGACTAAATCACGGGCACGACCAAATCATGGTAGTTATGTTTGGATTGTAGCCTTCTCAATTGCCAAATCTGTCAAACTTCTTAGTTTGACATGTGGGGTCTACATGATTTATTTATATTGTGATGAAATATGATTAAGTGATATCTTGTTTCATAGGTTTGATTGCAGGGAATATTAATATGCAATCCAATTGTAATTTAGTTAAGTCATTAAGAAGATACTAGTGTGTGAATACGACTAATCAGCTATTGTTGCCTCATTGCTCCTTTCTTTGACGTTGGCCGCCGATTATTTGGCGAGCATTTCGCCCGCCCATTTCTCACCAGCAGCAATCGAAGTTTTGTGGGCGCCTGTTGGAATACCAACATCTGGGGTTCAACCAATCAAAAGCCAAATTGCAAAGGCACGTCGGAAAATCAGTTGGGCTACCACAGGTAACAAACCAAATGTGCCCCGGACGATTTTTCCAAGCCATCAATTGTTCAACTATTAGGCGCTTCACGCGTTTTTTTCGTGTCAGCAACATGTGTGCATTTTAGATTAAATGACTTAGTGAGAACTATATCAAAATCCCTATTTAGAATCTTGTATAATCCTTATGATGATATATACAACACTAGCAAGCCAAAACAATATTAATCACACATTTTATATCCTAAAATCAATAAAATTTTATACTATATGAAACTCAACCTTATATAAAATTTCATAATATCTCAATCCTATCATAATGCATAACAATTGATATAAATGACTTTTAAGTAATTTAATTTGATTAAACATTATTATTTAAGTTAAAATACATTGAGAATAATATGAATAATTCCATTTCAAATTTTTCACTTCAAAAATTTATAAAAAGGAGTTATAGTGCCTACTGAAATATAAAAATCGAACTTGAAATACATTCCATGATAAGTTAAATTATCGCTATTTGATATCTAAATATTTTATATAATCTTATATTGTTTTACTTGGGACAAACTTCAAAATCCTTATATTTTGGGATAGGTGGAGTAGCAAATAATAATGTGTATTACATATTCAACCTAATAACGATATAGTCCACATCTCATGTGCTTGGATAAGTTATACCCAATAGTTCAAGATGCTTACCCTAGACTGACAAAACATATTTATGTGCCCATCTAGGTGGGCTTATGCTCCTAAAATGATTCAAGCTTTAGAAATATTATTTCAGTACAACATAAATATCTCCTACAAATGAAGGTTCCCGCAAGTTGGTAAAGGCATAGCCCTACTAGGAGGGCTTACTTTTCCTGCATGAATAAAGCATTTTTCATCACTGGTGAATCAATAGTATCACTAGTAAAAAGGAAACAACATGATGATATTATACATAGTTAACACATTAAAATGTCATAAAAAATAATTTCATCATGATTGGTATAAGGTTTACATACACACACCAAATAGATGTGAAATAGTCGAGGACAAGTAAACTTACCAGACTGACAAACTCTTTGTTCTACAGCTGAATTTTTTTTTGTATTTTTGTAGTAATTTGATCCTAAAATTGAATTTAAAAGGTCGTTAAAATCATAATCACAATACAAAATTTCTCTCACAAATGTGTTGCAAGTTGCCTAAGTTGAATAATTGTATTATAACATATTCAAACATTTTTGGGCAAGTTTGGTTCCAAGAATGAGTAAACTGTTATGTAGATTAATTCACCATGGAATCTTATAATTTTTTGGGGGAGACAACAACATTTTCTAACAAAACACACCAATTTATTTACCTACCTTGATCGACTTTATGGTATGTCTCTGATAACGAAAATTTAAATAGTTCACCAAATTGGTTTTTGTTTTGGAGTCATTACAATTACAATACACATTGTTGTGGTTTTATTCAATGAAGCCTACATATAGTGAATCTTGAACAAATTTTATGGAATGAAATCTAAATTATTATATAGAGTTATGCAAATAATGAAAAAGACACCGCTCGATACAATAACTGTCACATCAAGAGCACTGAGATCATATGGTAAGGAAAACATCCAAGGTACATAACAAATTCAACTATGTGTAATTCCTAATACTCATAAGATGTAGATGTATAAAAACTTGGGAGTTGATCGTAATATTATGAGTAATATAGATAGATGTTAGGTGCTTCTGATATGAACATTTAATGTAAAGACAATCTGAAATAGTTTTAGGGACAACACTTGATACAATAAACACCACATCGATGAAATCAAACAGCGCGACCAACATAGATCCAATCTCACAATTATGAACCACATAAATGATGGGGGTGTTTCTAATAGGAAAAATCAGTTCGTCGAGTGCATTTTTAGATTCTAAGGATTGTGGTATTGCCCATACCTGAACCGAGTTTGTAGAGTTGAAGGTTCTCCGGGATAGATCTCAAGATTTATGTAAGGATCTAGAGTTTTTTTTACAATTTTATAAAATTTATCACGTGTAACAAAAATTTGCAAAAAAAAGAGACCTCAACCACCAAATGAGACGGCGATTTCTCTAAAAAAAACCACTGGATGAAACGATGGTTTATTGTGATGACCAGTTTTAGCAATAAATCGTCGGTTGAACCAGCGGTAACTCCCAACATATTTTCTAAAAATCATATTTATTTTATATGAACTCAGATGAAGATAAACTTTATACAAAAATTATACATTTCGATGAGAGCTATAATTCTTTTAGTTTAATATGTTTCATTTGAAATCATCAACATGCTCAAATAACTGACATAATGTTCATCGATTATTTGAGCATGAAGATGATTTTAAATAAAAAATATTTGAACTACAAAATTGCAGGTCCCGTCGAGACCTACATTTTTTGCATAAATATTATTTTTCATCTGAGTTCATATCAAGAAGATATAACTTTTTAAATATGCTATCGAGATAGTGAATTTCTCTAATTCATTCGATCTGAACTTATGTTTGAGCGCGAAGATGATTTAAAATGAAAAATATTTTTATAAAGTTTATCTCTATCCGAGTTCATATGAAAAAATTATGATTTTTCGAAAATATGTTGGGCTATCTCCATCTCTCTCCCGTGCGCAGTGCCAAAATCCACACGTGCCCTGCTCCCTCCTCTGTCCCACCGGCACCGCCCTGTTGCAGGGCTCGGCCGCTCGCCACCGGCGTCACCCCGTCGCGCAGGTGGAATCCGTGGACACCGTCGCAACTGAGGCGGACGCCATCGCGCCGGCCGCGAGTCAGCGCGTCGGCATTCGATTTCGTCCCGTGCTGCCCATGTAGCTCATGGTATCATGGATGAGGTGGTGGCGGAGGCCTTCAACGTCGTACTGTGCACCGTTGGCGGGCGGACGGCAGTGGCTCAGTGCTCCCGACGGTGGAGGGCGAGAGGGAGGCGGAGGCTGAGCTCCCAGCAGCGGCTCGGCACTCCCGACAGCGGAGGGCAAAAGGGAGGTGGAGGTCAAGCTCCCAGCAGCAGCTCGGCGCTCCCGGTGGTGGAAGATGAGAGGGAGGCGGAGGCCGAGCTCCTAGCAGTGGCTTAGCACTCCCGGCTGCGGATGGCGAGAGGGAGTTAGAGGCTGAGATCTCGACGGCAGAGCGCAAGAGCCGACGTGCGAAGGGGAGGAGGAGGAGAGAGAAACACCATTGTGGGGAGGAGGTTCGAGATGTCGTTGTGGTGGGGGGGAGGAGAGAGATGCCATGGGGCCCACACGTCATTGAGTTGGAGAGAGAAGAGGAGTGAGGAGAGTTGGATATGAAGAGAGAGATGGTTGTTGGTTTCACCACCTCTTGGCCTGAGGTAGACAGCACTTTGACGGAGGAGTTGTGGGTCGCTACTCAGGCTAGCAGCGGGCTGCGCTAGTGGTGGTGCAGAACATCGTTGTTTCGACAACGCTTGTTTGGGTGGTGTCTTTTTAGTTCCTCTCCCAGGGTATGGTGGTTGGCGTCGTGTTGGGTTTTCGCTCAGTTTTCCATAATTAACTGAGCATTGTATGGTTTGGCCTCGTTGAAGAGGGGAAAAACCAGGGGTAATCATCTTAACCCCTAAACCCCCGAATCAGGAAGACTAATGGTGGGCCGCGCCAGCAGGGGCCCAACACCGACTGCCGGTGAGGCCTGGCCCAGCTCATTTCCGTTAAAGAATAGCAGCTCGGCCCCCCTTAGCGGAACCACCTCCGACTCAAGTAGCCACCCCGGCTACCTCGACGAGCGGCTCCACCTCGCACGACTTAAGGCTCCTTCCGTCATAATCCGCCGGCCGGGGCCCCAGGGGAAGGCTGCGGTGTGGCGGATGCTGCCCCGCGCCACACGGGACATGCAGCTACGGCAGGGCACGCGGATCTGCCCTGTCAGGAGGTCAGGTAATGATGAGATTTTCCCCGGCATGGCAGGCGGACTGCCCCGGCATCCCATCACCTGGATACCGAACAATGGCCAAGGATAGACGCATCCTTCGCCTGCAAGACATCGAACAACGAGACCCGACCCAGCGGCTATCAGAGAGAAGGTCGAGGCTTGCAAGGGAAGCCCCGACCTAACGTGGCTAGCGTGCTCCTGGGTCGGGAGAAGCCGCCTCGGGACGGAGGCCGAAGCTACGCCGCCCTACGGAGGCTACCACGACTAGTGCAGTGTACGGCCGCCAACGGGAGACGAAGGCCCACGACGTGGCACAGCACTGTTGTAGCACTGTAGCAGAACATAATTTTACCATCCTAGCACTTGTACACCGGCCCTCCTTGAACTATAAAAGGAGAGGCTGGCACCGTAAACAGGGGAGACGAAGAACACAACCGAAACAGAGATCGAACAACACACTCCACACCCATTGAACGGGCACTTGCTGCTCTCATCCACTCACAGAGACTTGGGACCCTTTCCCTCTCTCGACCTAAGCTTGTATCCCCTACCACAAGCCCCTGTGGTCATATAGAACACTTTCCTGCACTGGACGTAGGGCACCCCCTCGGAGCCTGAACCAGTATAATCCTGGTGTCTCTAAGCCCAACCATCCGGATCAGACGCACGAATCATACCAAAAATTATTGCCGGCGGTATCAAACCCCGACAGTTGGCGCGCCAGGTAGGGGCACTTCGTGTGTCACGACGCCAAACAAGGGTCCGGATGGCCCACGCCGACGAACAGCCGGCGCGCACCACCGTGTTGCGCTTCGGCTCCCTAGGGCCGTGTTCTCGCGGTCCCAGCCCGACGCGCCTGCGCCGCCTCAGGACCAGCCGCCTGAGGAGACGCAGGCGGTGAAGTCTGCCGCCGACCGGGTTTGGGACCTGATCGGTCGCAACATGGCGGTCGCTCTTGGGCCGAACCCGTCCCAGGAGCTCTTCCGCTTCGCGGCGTTCGTCACCTCCATGCTCGTGTTCGGGCTGTAGGAGGAGGAAACGCTGACCTGGGACGAATTCAAGCTCTGCTACGACTCCATGTACCCCGAGGGGCAGGCGTGGCTCCCCTGCGGCGGGGCGAAAGCTCCCGCCGCCACGGGAGACGCACGGCCGGTTTCCTCGGGGGCTTCTCAGGCAAGCTGCGACGAGGCTAAAAGCACGCCCCCCGGCAAGAAGGCGCCGACGCCCCACGACCCGAGGCGCGAGTGTTTCGTGCTCCAGCAGTAGCAGGACGCAGTCCACTCCACCAACTCCGACGACAGCTCCGCGGAAGGTGAACCCACTTCACCCGACGCGTCCGCTAGTGAGGAACCTCCGCAGGGCGAGTACGACCGTGAGCGACAGCAGGCGCGCCTCGACGAGCTGGACGAGGCTCAGAAGGCTCTCGAGGACGAGCAGGCGAGGCTCCACCATGTGCTCGGCACGGAGGCCGCGGCAACACCCGCGTGTGAGCGCGCACAAGAGGTACACCGCTGCATCATCGGCGATGTTCACAGGACTCCCGTCGCCAAACGGGCCTCCCAGAACCTCGTCGTGGCGGCCGTACTCCTCCGGGCCGGCCCCGTGCCAACAACCCCGGAGGAAAAGAAGCTCCGTCAACACCTGCAGACGCTCCTCAACGTGGCCACCGAGCAGCAGGCGGAAAGTTCGGCGTCTCGGCGCCGTGAGGTGCGGGCGCCAGACAAGGAACGCTTGGTTCACTGCGGGTCCTCACGCATGTCGGGACAGCCGGATCACGCGGAGAGCGTGCGCTCGCCCGCCGGCCGCAAGGTCAACTCTAACTATGGGCCCGAGGCGCATCCTCGGCGCGTGGGAGGACGATGACCTGAGGCGGGTCAGATGGCGAACACCGGCCGTGAAGGGAGTACAGCCGGAGGTGCAGGGGCTGCTACAATAGCAGTGAGGACCGGAGTCGGAGCCCGTTGCCTGACCCCCGAGGTCCGCGGGCCTTCGGCCCCAGCGTTCTCGCTGCGACTCCCCCGACTCGGTATCGCGCCCCACCACTGTCGTGAAGTACGACGGGGAGACCAACCCAAGTGTATGGCTTGAAGACTACCGCCTCCCCTGCCACAACAGCGGCGCGACCAACGATCTGTTCATCATCAAGAGCATCCCGCTGTACCTCGCCGATTCGGCACGCACCTGGCTCGAGCACCTCCCTCGTGGGAGGATCAACAGCTGGGCCCAGCTCCAGGACGCCTTCATAGGGCACTTCCAGGGTACCTACGCACGGCCTGGCAATGCGTACGAACTTTGCCATTGCCTGCAAAAGAAGGGTGAGAGTCTCCGTGACTACATCTGCCGTTTCTCCAAGCGCTGCGCTGAGCTCCCCGACACGGCCGACAACCAGGTCATCACCTCTTTCCAAGATGGTACCATGTGCGAGACCCTTGTCCATTGGATAGGGCGAGTCAAGCCGAAAACCATCCGCAAGCTCCTTGACCTGGCCACCGACCACGCCGATGGGGAGGAAGCCGTCACTTTCAGCAAGAGGAAGCCCGAGGAGGAGCAGGGTGAGGCTCCGGCCACGCGCCTGGAGAAGAAGAAGAAGGTGCGCAAGCTCCGCAACAGCAACCTGGTGGCGGCAGCCGACAAATGACCGTCCAAACCAAAGGCTGGTCCCCCGAGGGATTACTTCAAGAAAATGCTTGAGGCACCTTGTCCTTACCACGAGACTCCGGTCAAGCATGCCATGAAGGACTGCAACCTCATGAAGAGATACCTAATCAGGAAGAATAAGCCGCAGGACGTGGCCAATGCCGGCGTCGCCAAGATTGTCGAGCACGACGATTTCCCCAAAGAAGACGGTGTTGTCATGATGATCTTCGGCGGAACGCCTGCTCGCCCTCCGAGGCGCAAGCACAAGCGCATCTTGCAGGAGATCTACCACACTGAGAAGGCCGTGCCTTCATACCTTCGGTGGTTCAAGACGGCCGTCACGTACGACCGGGCGGATCATCCCGACCACATTCCACAGCCGGGGGCTTACCCCCTCGTGGTGGCACCGCTCTTCGGCACCAAGCGGGTGCACAAGGTGCTCATGGACGGAGGAAGAGGCCTCAACATCATCTACATGTCCACCCTCGACATCATTGGGATCCAGCGGTCCCAACTCCGCCCGTCATCGACCCCGTTCCACGGAGTCGTTCCTGGGATGGAGGCAGTCCCATTCGGACAAATCAACCTACCGGTCGCTTTTGGCAATGAGGGGAATTTCCGCAAGGAAACGCTCACCTTCGAAGTTATGTTGGCTTCCCGGGGACGTACCACGCGATCCTCGGGAGGCCGGCATACGCGAAGTTCATGGCGGTCCCCAACTACACCTATCTCAAGCTGAAGATGCCCGGGCCGAAGGGAGTGATCACCATCGACACCAAGTTCCAACACGCGTTCGAGTGCGATGCCGAGTGCTTCTAGTTCGCGAAAGCCCTTATTCGCTCCGAGAAGATGGCCGCAGGAACTTCGGCTGGGAATCCCAACAACGACATCACGATGGTCGAATCAACCTAGACCAGCTACGTTGTCTCTACTCTTGCAATAGTACTGTTGACGGTGTATATGCGTATCCAATTTCGTTTGGACTTGCAAGCGGACAAGTCCTCCGTCGTAGTCAAGGGACCCTTCTTCCCTCAAGTGTGAACCCAAGGTATCGAATTCGTGGAACAAATGTGTGATGCAAGAACCTATCTATTAAAGCCGAGAACACTTAGATCTTCAAAGGGAATGCTTTTGCATCTAATCTAAAGAACATCATAAAAACGAATCTAATCTACGAAAACCGGAGGTAGCAAGAGATAGAGAGGGATAGGTAAAACCAATCTAGAGAGATTGGATCAAGCTCTTGTTGAAGTTCCAAGCAAAGAAGAAATAGCCAAGTCGAATCTCATAAAAAGCTTCTTTAAATCACGGCTTCCCGTCCAACTCCGAAGACGCCCACCTTTTGGAGCCACCATTATGTCACAACGCACTCCTATTCGTGCGGGTTAGCCTAGGGTGAGTCCAATGGACAAGTTGAAATCTCTTGGAAGGTCAAGCATGCACCTCTAGCCACCACGGCTACAAGAACACCCTCTATGATCTATCTCGAGAATAGATCTCAAAGTAAGAAAAGCCAATTGAAATCAAAGTCGTAGAAGAAGCACTTGATCGCTAGAAATCGGATTGCAACTTGATAATTCAACATAGTACATGATACATGAACAAGATCACCACCGGGATCCTACCTTGATCTTGCTCCTAGCTCCTGGAACTCCGACGTGATCTTCCTTGCAAGGTTCCCACGTCGGCTAGGGAAACCTTAGACAACTTGCTCGACCCTCTCCTCTCCGGAATGGTGTCCCTCTCTTCTCTGCTCCTCGGCGACGAATGACGAATGAGTTGATGCGTGGCTCTTGGCCAGGGGGCTATAAATAGTCCGAGAGGCGTCTAGGTCAAAGGGGGGCTCGAATGGACCCAGAAATGGGCTGGGCCAGCCAGCCTGGGCCCATTCTGGCCCATTTCGTGGCCGCCTTCCTCGGTGATGCTTCCCTTGTCTTCTAGAAGTTTCTCCCTCCTGCATGTGGGCCTTTGACGTCAGTTTCTCCGCGGTTTAGATGAAGCTCCTTGTCCCGCAAGATTCAGCATTTTCTGTTCAAGTCCTCGGAGTTTTCCGTCGTCACGAGTTGGTCCTTGGGCTTGTTGGAGTCATGTTCACTTCATTGCTTGACTTGTACCAGGCTTCAAGGTCTTGTCACGAGATGCTTGATGAACTTTACCCGGAAGTCTTGCTTTCAGTGCTAAAATCCTACATAAACATCAAACTCCAAAACCAACATGCACGAGCGAACTTGTTATATCCAGGGGGTTAGTACCAATGAATAAGATATAAAATTCATGCCAACACCGAAGGTAAACTCATGGCTAGGTTGACGGAAATTCACCGTCAACATCTCCCCCATGCTTAAACCTTGCTCGTCCTCGAGTAAGCCTTCGATGGATATCAGCGTTGCCTTTCATTGCTTAAACCCTGCACTTGATCATACACGAGAAAACATAATTCTCTCAAAAATTTAATTCATTAGAGTTCCATAATGTACTAGCCTTCATCCCTACGGAGGGTGGATATTAATTAAGCTCATCCCACAAGTATTAAACATGCTCCCAAAATTTAAATGGATCTCAGAAATTTTGAAATAAAGAACGAGATGAAAAAGAGCTAAACCAAGTTCAAAAATTTAAACCACCTTGCATCTTGCTCATGAACTCTCATCTCATCTTGTCTCTCAAGCCTATTTCTTCTACTCCTTTCCCTCTCATAACATATATATGTTGTAGGCTTTATATGGAGCTTTTTGGGAAAGTTTAGTCCTACCAAGATATTATAAATGAGATGTTGTCAAAACAAGACAAGCTTCTCATGGTCTTATCGAGACTCGTCAAAAAGGTCATTGGAAAATAATGTTATATCAAGGAGGGGGAGAGAAAAATACACACACTTTGAGATAGGTGGACATGTGCAAATGGCAAAGAGTGATCCCGAGGCACAAAGGAAGTCCTCGTTATCGGATTGCACATGGTTGGAAAGATGATTTTGGATCTTAAATCTTGAAACTTTTGAAATTCCTAATGCACTTTAGAGAACCGGGGAGTTCACTTTATTTTATTTTATACATACTCATATATTTTTTTTCTTTTCTCATACATATATATTTTTTCTTTATCACTTCTTTTTTTTTTCTTTTTTTTATTTGCATTTGCTCCCCTTGAACTCTAAATTGCATTGTACCTATGAAGGACCGATTAGGCGAACCAGAGAGGGGGGAGTGAATGGGAGCCGATAAAAATTCTTCTCGAAGGAGATGGGAACTCCAACAAGACGAACACGGCTTCCGAAACACTTCTCCGACTCAACTACCCAAGTTGGTCAAGACCACGCAGCCACTAGAGTGCTACTGGTCCTAGGAACCAACACACAACCTTCCGAGCCAAAACTCACCAACACACACAGCGGAAACTTGCACGGCTTGCTGCCTGTGCTATACCGGTCAGACCGATGGCCTGCGCCGGTCAGACCGATGGCCTGCGCCGGTCAGACCGGTGGACAGCGCCGGTCAGGCCGGTGGCTACAGCAGCCGCACAGCAAACGTTCCAAGAAGCCTTAGTGACTCCTCTAGGCCCTGGAACAAAAACCACCTCCGAAACACAACCTGGAAGGAAGAAGAACCCCTCACAAAACCTAGCAAAATAACTCCAAACACGCCAAGAACTGACCAGCAGGACCACGGGACAAAACCACACGGACATGGCTGTTCCCCGAGACAAATCCCACCAAGGGCTAGCACCGGTCAGACCGGTCAAGAGCACCAGTCAGACCGGTCGCGCCTGGGCAGCTCGGGATGAACAGCGCCCGCGAGTCAACTCCCCCAAATCCAACTCCCGATCTCCCGATTCGCTCCACGGATTCGCACAAGACTTTGGGGATAGTAGGAACACCTCATGGGCACTCCATAGCCAAGATTTGGTCCACCAAAACTCGTTGAATCAAGAGGAATCGAAGAATTTCCGCCAAGAACACCACGGACCCTAGAACCACGAAAACCCCAAAATTGAGCCCCTTTTCTCACAGATTTGGGAGGGGAATCAAAGGGAAAAGAACCACGAGGGGTTCATGCATACATCCCCCACCAAATCCCAAAGAGAAAGGTCTCAAAACCGCCACAAGAAATTCGCCAAGAAAAGCCTCCGAAAATCACCAAAAAGGAGAAACGGGAAAGACACAACCAAGCCTTGAGGAACCACGCCGAATCATCTATACATACCAAAGAGGTTCATACAAGGTCTAGCTTGCCGCCCGATCATCCTTCCCTCTCACAAGATCTCACCATGAAGCTCTCAAGCTAGTCCTACGAAAATCCTAAGGAAAATAGGAAGGAAAATAGGAAAACCAAATGAGCTAGGGTTCCAAGAGATAGCTGCCATCCTCTCACCACTTGGGTTATATGGAGGCAACCGAAAGACAAAAATACCCTTACTAGCTAACTAGGGATACATGCCCCTCAAGGGCGAATTCGGAAATCTTTGTCTTCGCTCCATCGGACGGATGCCCAGCGATCGCAAACTTGCTTAGCCTCGACGCAAGCCTTGCGATCCCGACGCGTGTCCTCCGCTTCGAAGATTCCGGACTACGTTGTCGCACACCGGTCAGACCGGTGCTCCTCACCGGTCAGACCCACCGGTCAGACCGGTCTGGAGCTGTTGCACCTCCGTCTTCGGTTCTTCGGTCTTGGCTTTGTGGATCAACCAAGGAACCCAGTGGTTTTCTGGTGAAGCACTGGAAACCCCGCGAACTCGGTGTAGCCTCCGCCAATCACCACTCATGACTCGGCTCCCACGTAGTCCCGGCTCGACCTTGGTTTTGAGGCTCAACCAAGAAACCGTCCATGACTTCATCTTGCCATTCTTGCCACCATGCGGCCCGCACTTGACCCCGCTGGCCACCGGGTCCCTCGAACCAAGCCTACTTGTCTTCTCCACACCTGGAGGCCTCACTGGCAACGACCTTTCGCGCTTGTTCTTCACCTGCACCAACACCAGTCAAGCCGCAACCTGCACCTGCAATACTTAGCCAAGAATCAGTCCACACCACATTGTCAATCACTCATCACACCAGGAAGCGACCATCCACCGGTCCTCGAACCACACATGGCTCTCAACCTACCTCCTCCCCCATGATTAGACGTTTGCTCATCCTCGGGCAAAGAGTTGATAGAGATAAGGTAGGTACTAGAAATATTTTTCCTTTGGAGAGATACTTGAAATCTTCAATCTAGGCATCATCGTGTAATCTTCCTTGAATTGACGATCCATACTCATATGATAGGCTGTGGTCAAGGAGGTAAACACAAAAGATGATATTTTTGGTTTTAAGGGTGGATATCCGGCGAGGTTTGTGAAATCTCCGATGTGGGGATACACAATGCACGGATAAAAATCTTGTTGTTCCAGCAGCTCAAACTTTCAAGCGACGAACCCTAAGCTCCAAAACTCTCGCTGATCCATGGCATCCTCAAGCTCCGCTGGAGGTTCTGGCTCTGCTTCTGCACCTCCGAAGGCATCTCTTTCTTCAGTTCCTCTGGTATTTCCTTCAATCTTTTGCTTTTATTTGTCTTTAAATACTGCCATCTTTCCTTGCCTGAAGCCCAGATTCATTTGTTTCCCCAGGAACTTAGATCCCATCTCACTATCCCTGTTGATGATAAACCCGGACTTACTTTCCTTGGACCGATGGGTGATACTGACCCCATAGAGATGATTAACTTTGAAACTGGCCGAATTCCCTTTAAGCACGCTTCCTTAAATCTGGCCGATTGGGACAGCTGTTTCAGGTCTTGGACCGGCTATGTTAAAGGATGGAGAGATTGGTATCTCAGAGTTTCTGCAAAGAACAAGGGATCTTGGGAGCAGTATAAAATTAATCAATGCATCACCTTATCCCTATCTGAGATGTCCCGGAATGAATCTCTTCTGATAGCTGCCTCTTACTTTTGGTCTGATGCACTCAATGCTTTTCTGTTTGGCCATGGGCCGATGGCTCCAACCTTGGCCGATGTCCTTGTGCTGACCGGTCTAGATATTTCCTCCTCAGATACCCTTTTCAGCCATCGTAATGACAAACTTTCTCATCAGTTGAAAACCAAAGGCATAGGTGGATGGTCTGGCTATATCGCCGAGCACAAGAAAGAAGGAACCGTGGGACAGAGGGAACATGTTGCTTTCTTGAACATGTGGCTTGAGAAGTTTGTTTTTTGTGGCAAAACTTTTGGCCCCACTGCTAATTACCAGGTAGTGGCTGAGCGGTTGGCTGCTGGCAATCATATCCCTCTCGGAAAATACCTTTTAGGTGCAGTTTACCACCTTCTTCATCAAGTAGCGGTCAGCCTGTCAACCAATTCTCCCATAGGTACTCCGAGAGGTCCCTGGTGGTTCATAAATATGTGGCTGAACCTTCATCTCCGAGATAGGTTGGAGCAAAATATTTTTACCAAGACTTTCCCAGGAGATCAACCAGATGGTGTCCAAATCGTGAGGCGCCGATGTATGAATTTTGGAGAAGCTGTCTCTGCCTTCCCAGGACACAAAAGAACACCTTCTCGCATAGCAGAGCACTTTAGAAGTTTTTACCTCGGCTTCAACTCAAATTCTATCATCTGGTTTGCATATAAAGACGATGAACCCCACTTCGAGACCACATTCAACTTCGATGATATCCATAAGGATGATGAAGACAGGATTGCCTTTGTGGAAATCATCAAACCGGGGCTCCTTCCCTCTTGTGTCTTTGGAAAGGATCAAACAACCACCTATGAATTTTATAACCCCTCAGTATGTGCACGTCAGCTGGGGTTTGGCCAATTGCCGATTGGCCTTTACTTCTCTGATTTGATCAGACCACGGGAGATTATTCCTAGTGGCACTTGTTATCAGCGCCTTTTGGACAGGGTTCCTGACTCTGCTACTATTAATCTTGATTCCTGGAGATTTTCTGGCTTCTCTTCCCCTCTCTTTAATGTTTGGTGGGCAGAATGGTGTGATCACCTTTTCTGCGTCTCTCCGAGAATCTATTGTGAGCAATTGGACCCTGATTATGTGGCGTCGGCTGATGAGGTACTTCTTTCATCTGTTTACTTTATGCATTGCTTGACTATATCCAGATTTGTTATATCCTTCTTTTCCTTTTCAGCCCGAAACTACAGAGCCTCCTGTTGTCAGCAGAAGTGACAAGCCGATTCAATATTGGCCACCAAGACGGGCACCATATATCGGCCATAAAGCTCCTTCGATCTCTTCAATTATGCAGGGTCCCAGGATTAATCCTGCTCCAGACAATCTACCTCTGTCAACGCTTAAGAGGAAGGGCGTGACCAACAAGGTTCTTGCTCGTAGAACAAAGAAGAGGATTGCCACTAAGGTTGTCAATGTCTCGGACATGGCAGGAGTATTGGCAAGTGCTTTCCAGGTACTGACTTTCAGCCTTTTTTCTTCTTTTTCTGTAACTTTGATTGATCATCCTCTTTTGTGCAGTCTTCGGGATTAATTGGTCAATCAGAACAAGCCACGACTGCTGATCTTGGTCAAAAAAAAGTTTTGGGAGAAGCCCCGGTTGATGATGTTGACCAGTCTGGAACCCATCAAAGGGTTGATGCTTCTGCTGACCAACTTCAAAGTTCTCCTGCACGAGCTGACCCTCACATTGAAGACCCAATTGAGGTAGGATTCTTATTAATGTTTTTCTCCTATTTTCCCATGTTCAATCCTTTGTCTCTGTTCAGGATGTGGTTGAAGCGCCGATTGAGACCCAAGACAAGCCTTTGGATGATTCCCAGCAGAATATCAGCGACCAACCACAGCTGTCGATTATTGAAGTCTCTGAATCATTATTGACTGAAAACTCAACTGCCCAAACTCGAGCGACGACTTCTGCTGTAGAGGTAAACCTCCTGGTTTCTATAAACTTCTTTTTCAGCTTTCTTTTGATTATCCACACTTTCTCTACAGGTTCCATCAACCTCATCTCTTATTGCTCGGAGTGGATTAGTAACCGTTCTCCCTGATGACGTGAAAGCCAAGCTGATAGAAGTGCTTCCGCTGCTAAACCGGGATATCAATCAACTTGTACAAGATGCCGAGCCGATCAGGGCTATCTTCAAGCAAATCCAGGGCCAGTTACCCAGGGACCTTAAGGCGAAGATGCTCCAGGTTGCTTTTATCGAGAATCGGCAGCTCATAGTCCAAGAAGCTCAAGATCGGCTGGAGGAGAGGAGAGTCAAGAGCAACTTACTCAGGACAGGGAGAAGTTGGACCACAACATGGCCGATCTTGCTAATAGAATTGAACTCCTGACATCCTCTCGTTCTGATATTGACAGTAGCATTGATCGTTTGAAGAGGCGTCGTGCTGAACTGATGAAGGAGCTTAGTCAAATCGATCAAGACTTGACAGCTGAAGAGTAGAAACTGGCCGATCTCCCAGGCACCATACCTATTATGCAAGAACGGAGGGATTCCATTGCACAGCAAGCCCAGACCCTTCGTGAACAAGAGTAGCCGATACCTGGTTCGGCCGATGCCGATCGTCAGGAGATAGAAGTGGTTGACCAGCTGCGCCTGGATCTCATCGATGCCATCCATTCTTTAGGCTTGGTTTAAACTTTATTTGTAATTTTGTGAACTGTGTTTAGCCTTTTCTTGGCCAACTTCCAACGCTCCACATTGAATGCTTTGACCGAACGTTTCAATCGGCCTTTATATACTACTAGCTTCCTTTTAGTTTTTTAGAACTGACATCTTCCTTTCGCAATGGCTTCTTCTTCTTCCTCCTCTTCTGTGAATCAGGTTGGTTCCTTTTTTCTTTTTCTTGTATTCACGATTCCTTTCCTTGATGTTTCTTCTTTCCTTAGTCTCCAAATCATGATGCTGTGGAAAGGATCGTCTCAAACATCAATGCCTTTGGTGCAAATCAGCCGAATCATCCGTCTAGACAAGAATGTGGTCTCCGTCTGGTGATTGCCAACAAGGAGGAGAAGTTGGAGGTCCATGAAGCCAGGAGGACAACTCTTCTTCAAGAACTGGACCGCGTAGGCGAAGAGATAGCACAAACTAGGATAGAGTTAGATAAGGCCAAAAGCCTCCTTTAAACTCTGATGTACTATCAGCCGATGTTATCGGCCTTTTATGAATGAAAACCACCACCCTTAGATATTTATCTTTAAGCACCATCTTTCAGCAATGAATTTCCACCCATATTTGTAGGTACTGCTTTTACGTTCTGGCTCAATTTCTCCAATATAAAATGGTAGCTCACTCCATGCAGCACCATAATCCTCTGACTATGAACCAGACCAATTTCCCATTAGGAATAAGAGGCAAATCTCTTTTAGAGCGCCTTCAGGAAAATGTAGCTATCTCCACTCCTTGACAAGTTTCTTTTCAAAGATTTCTTGTATCCTAATGATGCATTGAAGCTTGTCGTTGTTGCTGGAAGTGTTAAGGGAGAGATATCCGGACGGCCTCCTCTTCTAGAGTACAGAGTAGGACCACACATTATTATTTAATTCTCTTTCAAAGCCAGCCCTTGAATTTTGGAAAACGTATCACTGCATGCCTGCCCACTGTCCAGTCTGAGACTTTCACAGGGAAACTGTTCTTGCTTTGACTGCATCGGATGCTCTTCATTTCCCCTTTTTCAATTCCCTCTTGTAGTTATCCCTTCGGTATCTTAAGGCTATAAATAGGCCAGAAGCTCGATAGAGGAAACTCACTCTCATCGGCTATGTCTCAATCAACTCAGATAGGTTACAGGCTCTTGCTGTATGACTGTTCTTCTCTTCCTTTTCTCCCTTTCATGGCTAGAAGAATTCTTGTGAAGTAGAGTAGCGGCCCCTCTTCTTCTTCGTCTCCTTTTCAAAAGCCAGGAAGCGCCATAGCTAGAAGAATCCTTGTGAGGATCTGGCTTTGGAGGGAGAACACAGGTAGGGCGTCTTGCTACACATTTATCAGAGGAAGAGCATGCCAAAGGAATGGCCATCGGGCTCCTTCCGGCGGAAGATTGAAGATCTTAATCTTTCGTTTCCTCTTCACGTGTGTCTTTCTCCCATTCATCGATTCAATATCCTCACCACACTAGGAGTTAGGACAACGCCCTTCTTGTAACCTCTTGAGAACATATGTAATCTGTAGATCTGAGTTGTAATCCAAAGCAGAAGAGATAAACATGTATTTTTTGCTCTGAAGGCGATACATGTATCGGCTATAACCGAATATATTGATTTTGTACATCGGTTTTACATTTTTTGCACTAAAGGCGATTCCTTACAGATATCGGCTATTCTACGATTACATCAGCAATCGGCTGTAGCTCGAAAACTCAATCGGCCGATAGGCACGATAGGACAATCGGCTGATACAACTATTTGTACACTTGGGCAACCAATCCGTCGGCTGCTGTGACTCTGAGCCCAAGCTTCCTTTCGTCTTCAATGAATTGATTCATTAAGCCTCGTCATCAGAGCCGACTGCTTGAACCGGCTTTAGTCCAAAATCGGACACTCTGAGATATTTGGTATCCCAGGCTTTTTCAGATATGCAGCTCACTTGATCATAGGTCCACCCTTGTGCTTCTGTAGCTGCTACAGTCAAGGAGGTTTCTCCTTGCTCCACCTCCACTGAATCTCCAATCCATTGGATGATGCATTGATGCATTGTAGATGGTATGCAACAATTGGCATGTATCCAATCCCGACCCAGTAGTAGATTATAAGATCCCCTCCCTTTAATGACAAAGAAAGCGGTCCGAAGGGTCTTACTACCGATGGCGAGCTCCACGCAGATGGCTCCTTGAGCCGGAGAGACAATGCCTTCGAAGTCCACCAACATCATGTCGGTTTGGGTCAAATCTTCATCAGATTTCCCAATCTTGCGCAGCATGGTGTACGGCATTAGGTTGACTGCTACTCCTCCATCTACGAGCATCCTGGTGACTGGCTTGCCATTGACAAATCCTTTGAGAAACAAGGCCTTCAAGTGTTGTCTTTTCTCATCTTCTGGTTTCTCAAAGATGGCTTGCCTAGGTTCCAGTGTTAGTTGAGTCATGCCAAGTTCTTCATCGGACAGATCTGAATCAATTGGAGCCATGAACTCTTTTGGTAGGAAGATAACCATGTTTATATCAGCTCGGGGTTGTCATCTTCCTCACCATCGGCCTTAGGCTTTGGGCGCCAAACTTTAGACCGAACCTTCTTCTTGTCCAGCACAAGTCTCTCTGCTTCTTCATGCTGTTCTAGCTGACGTAGGCGCTGGACTCTTCTCTTCTGGGACTTAGTCAAGCCATCTGGACACCATTATGGATTAGGCTTCTTACGTGTTTGGATTGACCCTTAATCATCTAGTTGCAATGTGCATCGACGCTCAGGAGCTCGGCACATGATGTCCTCATCAGGGACCAGAGAATCGGTCATCTCTTCCAGCCGATCGTTTGACTCTTCATTGACTCGTCCTCCCAGCCGATCATGGACGCTGGCCTTGCCCCCCAGTCGATCGTGAACCGAGACTCGTTGATTGTTGAATCCACGGTGATCCTTGGCTGCAGGTCTTCTGTCATCAAAGCAAATCCTTTTGGATGAATTGCCATTATTGTAAGCCCCGTTGCACTCTGGACAGTTTTCTACCGTCGGCAGTTTGATCCCTTCTTCCCAACAGTACTTGAAGAACGGATATCTCCAATGTCCTTCATTACGCTGTGCCCACTCCTCTCTTTCCTTTGCCTTCTGTCGGCACTGGAACTTGTTGATCAACATTTGTGACGTTACGGGTCGGCGTGGCTTTGATTCTCTTTCTCCAAGTAGTAACCCTTTTCCTTTGACATCGGCGGTGGTTACTTGTACTTTGGGGTCAATGGCTCCTTTATTTTGAGCCGAATCAGATGTCAGCAACTTAACTCGTGATGTGTCTTTGCTAGACACTTCAACTGTGTTAGTTGGGAAGGGGTGCTGATCAATCTTCATCGGCTTTTCAGCTTTGGTAGGAGTTTCAAATTTAAGCCTCCCTTGCTCAATAGCTGATTGGATCTGTTGTCTTAAGATCTTGCAATCATTGGTGTCATGCGATGTTGCATTGTGCCACTTGCAATACTTCATCCTCTTTAGCTCGTCTGCAGACGGTATAGTATAGAACTAGGATAGTTTAATCTGCCCTTGCTGAAGCAACAGATCAAATATCTTATCGGCCTTAGTGATATCAAAGCCGAATTTCTCTGGCTCTTTCTTGCCAAAGGGACAGGACACTGTCTTCTTGCCTTTGACCCACTCTGCGAGCCCTATCATATTGTCTTCATCTTCTGAGTCGGAGTAGTCCACATACGACACCTTCTTCTGAAAGTTCCTTCTAGGCTCATAGGACTTTGCAGTTTCTTAACTCATCCGGCTGACCAACTGGTTGAGGCTTTCAAAGTCATGTGATGCATATTTCTCCCTTAAGGTCGGCAAGAGACCTTGGAAAGCCAACTCAGCTAGTTGCTTGTCTCCCAAGTTCAGACTATAGCACTTATTTCTGACCTCTCTGAATCTTTGAACGAATCCAGCTACTGTTTCATCGTTCCTTTGCTTGAGTCTGGTCAGATCAGTGATCTTCATCTCGTTGATGCCAGAGAAGAAGTAATTATGGAACTGCTGTTCCAGATCGGACCATTTGATGATGGAATTAGCTGGTAATGAAGTGAACTATGAGAATGCCGGCCCTGACAAAGATGAAGAGAACAAACGTATCCTGAGTGCATCAACATTCCCTGCTTCTCCACATTGGATGATAAATCGAGTGATGTGCTCCATAGTGGATGTTTCGTCTTGTCCAGAGAACTTGGTGAAGTCTGGCACTTTGAACCTTGGAGGGAACGGTATCTGATCATAGCCAGAGGGATACGGTGTCCTGTACATGCAGGATTGCTGCTTGGGTTTTATCCCATATTGCTTCAGTAGCATCTCCGAGAAGTGGTCGATCAACTCCTGCTTCACATGAGATTTCAACTCTGTAGCCACTTGCTCAATTGCTTGTATCTCAGCTGGAGTTTCTGGAGGTCGTTCTTCTAAGATTCTTGTCTTTGGATCTGGAACTGTCCTTGCCTCAGTAGAACCTTGAGTGTTTGAATGACCTGTAATAGGTGTAGCCTGTTCAATCGGCTGACTAGCCGATGGGGTTGGTTACTGCGTATTCAACTGGTTTGAAATAGCCAATTGTTTTAGAAATGTTTGCAGCAATTGCGCCAAATCCACTTGTGGAAACATTGGCTGCCCTGCTGCTCCTTGGTTGATCGGCTATTGAGGTGAAGATCTTGTATGAGCCACCGTATTAGCTGGGGTTAAGACAGCCTGCATTGTCGTTGACTGTTGAGGCGGGGCTGTCTATTTGGGCATCCCGAGCGTTGGTTGCTGTAGCAGAGCAGTTGGTATGGGCATCTCGAGTATCGGCTGCTGAGTCGATCTCTGAGGTGGAGTGGGATTTGGCCTCTGAGGTGGAATCGGAGGTCTTTTCTCTGTTGGTATGACCATATGAGCATGAGCTGGACTAATCTTGACTCTTTCAAAGTTCTTACTCCCATTATTAAAGTAAACGAACACCACTCCTTCCCCATTCATGTGCACAGTCCCTGGAGTACCTCCAAATGTAGCTTGCTAAGACTGTGGATACTTTACTTCTGGAACTTCCTCAGGCACAGGCTCAAAGAAATTTGAGATGTAAGTCTCAAAGTGATCACGAGGTAAGTCCCATCCTGCAAGCTTCCCATCTTGATCTCTCATCGCAGGATATTTTTGCTGATTCTGCACTGGAAGCACCTGATCCTAGACGTTAGACTGCACTGGTGATGTGATGGCAGGATCTTTAGCTTTACCATCGCCACTCTGATTCTGAATCGGCTGAGAGTCCGATGAAGAACTGGTGGCAGCTTGTGGAGATGGTGTAGCTTTTGCTGTTGGATCATCAATCGGCGGTATAGCCGATTGGCCTTGCTGGAACACAGGAGGAGTACGCCTTGGTTGAAAGTATGCAGGTCCCAGATATCCTGCCTCTGCTCCTTGCTTATGTGCATCAATTATGGCATTCTGAATTGTATTTGTGAATACCTTGGATTGATCAATCATTGTTTGATGCATAGCCTTGGTCATTATGTCTTGAAGTCCTTCAGGATCGGCTGAGAAGGTGACTTACTTCGGTGTTGGCAAAGGATTCTTCTTGAAAACACCACTTTTAGTCTGACCGTATGATGCCAAACAAAGCTCCTCATAATGCTTCATGTGAGCCTCGAGCTCGGCTTTGTCTGAATCTTTCAGCTGATCCTTGGTGATGGGTTGAACGTTGTCCGGATCGACTTCAGAAGGACCAGTCTTCGTAGGCTTCATCATTGTTGACTTTTTTCGTGTCCCACTGGGCGTGCCAAAAGTGTGTCGACGCGAAAATAGGACGTCACCTCCGCGCGCGACACACGTGACTCCCCGGTCTGTAGCGAGGCGTGCCAGCCAATCTGACCTGTTGATTGACAATGGAAAATATTAAGGATCGGCTAGAGAATCGATGGCCTTTCAGCGACACGTGTACCAGCCAATCGGCCGATACGGGAAAAGCGAGATCGGCCAGCTCGAAAGCGACCGAAGCGCGGATGCGATCGGCTGGATCGGCCGATCGTGACGTCAGCGCTCGAGTAGGTCGGAATCGGCTGCGGTGTTGAAAGCCGATAGGATCTAGATCGAGTGGATGATAATGATAACAGCTAAAACTACAAGAATTTGGTACGAAAACTTGTAGATCTAGCTAATATCGGTAAGGGGTGAATAAAGAACTAGACGAAACCTCAGTGATGCGCCCGGAGGTTAAAGCCTAGGATTATTCGGTAAAATGGTACTCACAAGCTTGCCGGAGATCAGTAGATGCAGCCCGACGAACCCGAAGTACGGCGTTGTAGAAAAGAGAAAAACGCAATGGCGAAGTCGCCGAAAAGTAGATGCTGTAAAGGTAGATGCTGTAAAGTAGATGCAGTAAAAGTAAAGGGTTTGCCCGGAGGCGGTTTGTTTGATATTGGTGTGTACACTTTTTTTCCGACCACGCAGGGTCGCTATTTATGTCCTGAGGACAACCCGACTCCTAGCCGATTACGGTACTGTTTACTTGCATCTAAAGACAAAAACTACTAAAAATAGAAAATGACTCTCGCAGGAGTCAAAGGCCTTCTAAAAACTGACTCTTGACCCGTTGTCAATCGTGGACTGACCCGCCTCCACCATGCTTTCCTTTTGGCGTATTTCTTTTGAATACCGCCTCTTCTTTCCTCCATCGGCCGATCTTCTATTTGACCATCGGCCGATCGCTTTGACCAGCTGGCCCACCGTCAGGGTTGAATCCCTTTGACCATCGGCGATCCGTGTTGACCGTCTTTCTCTCCCTTCAATCGGCTGATTGTACTTTGTTTTCATCAGCTATTTCTCCTTATTCCTCTTTGACCTGTTTTTCCAAAAAACGGTGTCAACAGTCAGCGCGGGAGGTCGATGCGTCTGACGCTCCCGTGAGGACGACCGCAGCACAGGAGAAGCCAAGCCGCAACTCCTCTCCTCCCGTGACAGGTCGCAACGACCGGACGCCGCCCCACGATTGGTCCGGCCGGATCGCTCCGGCGGCGAATCACGGGCGCGGTCCCCGTGGCGGTCGCTCCGGGAGGAAGGGTGCGGTGCTCTATCACGGGCGCCATCTCCTTCCCGGCGCACCTCGACGAGCCCTTGAGTGGCGGCGCCGGCCGCCGTTGGACGCGGCGGAACTCCCGAGGTCGACGACGAGCAGCCCTCCGTTGGTTCTCCCGTCCAGTGGACCGCGGTCGCGGCCACCTCCTCTTCCTCGTCGTTCTCATCGGAGGAGCCAGGCGGAGGCTCACGGTCCTCGTCAGAGGAAACATCCTCGTCGCCGGCGCGCCTCCGTCTCGCCCGGGCGTCGTTCCGGTTGCGCTTAGCAACCTCCGCCGCTTTCCACGCCTCGTGGCGGTCCTTCCGCCTCTTGAGCCTGGCTGCGGTGATGCGGTTCCGTGCCCTCTCCTCCGGCAGCGGCGCGCGGGCCACCATCACGGCCCAGTTTCCAGCCTGTAGAAACGATATGTTAGCTGCAAAAAAGGGGAAAGAGGGCACGGCTAGACTGAACAAAGCAGTTAGAGGTGGACTCACCAAGACCACCGTACCCGCATCCGGAAGCATGGGGAGCAGGTCGGCCGGCAGCCACTCCGGGCCGCCGGGGACGGCCTACTGCACCCGCCTTCGGACCTCGCCCACCGAGGGCAAGGGATCGGCGGTCACGGTCCCCACGAATGGGGCCCGTTCGGTGGTCATCTCAAATAGGCGGAGGGAGCACCGCTGCAATGGCACGATCCCCCTCGCCAGGTAGCCTCTGATCACGGCTGCAAGGTCCACGCCGTGCCCCTGCAGCACCTTGAGCGCCTCGAGACACCCAGAAAGCAATTTCTGGTGGTCCTTCTTCGGGGGCCCGTCCGACCAGGCGTCCAGGGTCATGTCGTAGTAGCCGCCAGTGTAAACCAGCAGCGGGCACTCGGGGTCGTTCTTCAGGTAGAACCGCTCCGAATGCCAGCCGCTGTTCGAACTGGTGAGGGGGCCGGCCAGGTACTCCGACGACCTGTTCCGCTTCAGCCGAAGGGCGGCGCACCCGATTGTCACCGGCCTCCCCTCATCCTTCAGGCAGACGAACCCGAAGAAGTAGCGGAAGAGGTGCCAGTGCGCCTCCACCCCAAGGTATCCCTCACACAGCGCCTCGAACGCCGCTAAATGTTGGACGCCGTTGGGGTTGAGGTGCTGGAGCTCGAGGCCGAAGGTCCACAGAACGGCGCGGATGAACCGTCCCGCCGGCACTGAGAACCCGCGTTCGTGGAAGGCGACGAATGAAACCACATACCCCGGTGGCGGCTGTGGGAAGTCCTCAAGCTTGGGTTTGATCCACTCCCGCGCATCGGTCAGGCGCGGGAGCAGCCCCGCATCAGCAAGACCAGTCAGCTTCGCGAGGGAGACGATGGAGCGCTGCCAGTTCGACATCACCGCGCGTGAAGAAGGCTGGGGACGGCGGCGAGAGACTTGAATATGCTGAGTCGGTGGCACGCTGGGTCGGACGGCGGGTGCGCAAGGAGAAAGAGACGGAAGGAGAAGATGAGATGGCAATCAACCCTCGCCTTCCCGACTTAAATGGGGAAACGCAGGTCGGTTGGGGGCAATTCACTGCTCGGGCCCACTCATGGGTAGCAGGGGAGCGTCCCGCCCAAGCGCTCTCTCTCTCTCTCTCTCTCTCTCTTTCCTTCGTGTACGTGAATCCTGCCAGGCCTGACACCCTAGGAAAAGTAACCTCCGCCCCGGGCGGCACCCGGCACGCTGACCGGGGTCGGTTGACAAGACAGCGTGAGGGATCACATCAGAGGAGAAGGATTCCCCGACCTATCGTCATGGTAAAAAGGTAAAAAGCGCGCCCCCAGCTCCGAGCCAGGAAGCGGCCATGTGCCTCGACCTAAGCACACGTCCCGGCCAGATGGCGGGATGGGCAGAACCATGTGCCAAGACGTCGTCGACGAGGTCTGGAATGACTCGTTGCGGTCATCCGCAAAGGTGCGAATTAAAAAGGCCTACGGCCGAGTTTCATTACAGAAAGAGAAGATACAAGGAGGAGGTGCCGATCACGAAGGATTGGCACCTGCCTCGAGGCATACGCCTCACTCCGCCGGAGGGTCCGCCTGGCCGGGGGAGTTCGCCTCCTCGGAGCCGCCCTCCGACTCGCTGGACTCGTCCAGGACGGCTGCTCCCCAGGTCGCCGCCGCAGGCCCCCGATTCTCGAGGAGGGCGTCGATGTCCACCGACGGGAGGATGGCGTCGGCATTGGTGTTGAAGTACAAGGCCGTCTCCTGGCGCCTCCGCGGCCTCGTCCCCCGGGGCCACCCCACGGGGATCGTGCCAATGGACCGGTCTAGGTCCTGGAGGTTCGCGGCGGCGAGACCGTACGTCACCCCTGGTGCACCCCCGCGGTAACCACCGCATGGACGCAGTCCGGGAGCGCACGGAGCCTGTCGTGCAGCAGCGTCGGCTCGAGCCGCACCGCCGTCACGGCAACACTAGCGGCGTCGCGGAGATGGCCGTAGACGAGGCGAAGATCGGCGAGCTCCCGCTGCGCCTGCTCCGCCTCCGAGGCGCGCAGGCGTGCAACCTCCTCCGAGGCGCGCAGGCGTGCAACCTCCTCCTGACCTGCTCGGCACCAGAAGAGGGGTGTCACGGACCACGATGGATATACAACGAAAGAAGAACGAAGACAAGGGCAAGTGACTCACCGGCAGCCCGGGCATGCGCGTCCCCCTCGGCGTCCTGCGCAGCCTTGAGCTCCCGCTCGGCCCCCTCGAAGGCGGCCCTGAAGGCGGTGACGGCCTGCTGCGCGAGCTCCAGCTCGCTCTCCAGCAGTGCGATGCGCTGCCGCGCGTTGTCCAGCTGGGCCTGGAGCTCGGCGGCGGGGTCAGCCCCGGTAGGAGCGTCATCCACGACCCGCCTGAAGAACAGCCGGCGCAGACGGGCCTGCACCGAAACCTGGCACCGGCGGGGCCGGGGGGATCGCAGCACCAGGCGCACCACGGGCCCCGATCCAACGCGCCATCTGCGCGCCGTCGCCCGCGGCCTCCTGCTGCGCCACCCGACGAAGCACGGGTGGCGCCCTCGCCGACGAGTCGAGCGAACCCTCCGCCGAGCGCTTCTCACCGGCCATACGAGCGTCGGGGGTTTCTGGGAAGGACGAGGCCTCCGGTTGGAATGAGGGATGAGGAAGCAGTGGGGCAGTGCGAGCGGGAGGAAGAAGGAAGACAAGAGGTGCGTTCGCTCCGAGCCTTCCCCGGGTTTTATAGTCGTGCAGCGCCCCGTGCGCAGCGGTTACCCAGAGACGAGGAGGCGCTCTCTCTTGCTCTTCGCCTTCTCTCTCTCTCCCTCTCTCTGCTCTTCAATTCCCCATCACTCCGCCGGCCTCGGGCCACGATGCCCACCAACCTTGGGAAACCCCAAGGGTTTTCCCCCGACCTAATGGACGAAGATGAATCGCTTGGCGGGATTCGAAACGGGCGTCAAACACGCAGAACGGGCGTTAATGTTAAAAGGACAAGGGGACAACTGCATTTATGTGAAGTCCTGAGTTCTAAGGTACAAGAAGGCGGCCAGACGGGCCGTGAACAAGTATCGTAACATAAAACACCGCCGGCATGGCGGTGTTGCGCTTCCCAGCAGGTCAGAGTTGAAGGAGCACCTCGCTGGACTCCCACAAACATCTGACGCGGCAGGAGACTCCCTGCGGGGACCAGGAAGATGGCCGGCGCCTCCACCGCGACTACCAAGACCCAGGAAGAGGACCAAGTTCCTGGGGCCGCACCCGAACAAGCTGCCGACGAAGCATCGCTCCTCAGGGAGCAGCCTCATCAGAGAAGCTTGTTCAGGGACGACTTGGTGTCCTGCTGCTCCGACAGCACTCAGGGAAGCGACCCCGGGTGTGCCACAGCAGGCTGCAGGAAGCGGCGGTGGTGACGCGGGCTCAGAGTGGCGGCTCGCCTCGGTGCCCCCTCCCCTGGCACTCGACCCCCATGTTGCCGTGGGAGCTCGAGATGTAGGACAGGAAAGGGCTGCCAAGAGCGTGCCTCCCTGTTCGCTGAACTCCCACCAACATCAAGAGGCTTGAAGGACGGCACTACACTCAGGGGGACGAACCCCCCACGACCGGAGAAGTAGCTGTTTTCTTTCCCTCCTCATGTGACAACCATGGAGTATCACTGGGACGAAGCGGAGCTCCTTTTATAGGGCAGCAGCGCCCCAACCACGTGCGAGGCACGGTGGACGCGGCTTAGCTTACAAAACAAGCTAAAACGGCCACCCACCCCGCCAGGCGGTGCATTGAAGGCCCGCTGCGCCTCGCTGTCACATCGGCAGAGGCCGGCCACAGTCCCCCGTGAGGCTGGGTCAAATCCACCGTCCGGCCACGACGACCTCAAAAGGCGAGCCAGTACTCGCAATGGCTAAAAAATCACCCCGTGGCAGAGTTCTCGACTCTACCACGGGCTCGGGGGCTACACTCGGCGAGTGCGCTCGCGCGCCCCCACCGGACTGAAAAAGGAAAACAGAAGCTCGACCTCTCTGATCCTAAGGGAGGAACCTGTCTCTTCCCCCTTAGGCTCGGGGGCTACTGAAGAGGGGGAAAACCGGGAGTAATCATCTTAACCCCTAAACCCCCGAATCAGAAAGACTAATGGTGGGCCGCGCCAGCAGGGGCCTAACACCGACTGCCGGTGAGGCCTGGCCCAGCTCCTTTTCGTTAAAGAATAGCAGCTCGGCCCCCTTCGCGGAACCACCTCCAACTCAAGCAGCCACCCCGGCTACCTCGACGAGCGGCTCCGCCTCGCACGACTTAAGGTTCCTTCCGTCATAATCCGTCGGCCGGGGCCCCCCAGGGGAAGGCTGCGACGTGGTGGATGCTGCCCCGCGCCGCATGGGACGTGCAGCTGCGGCAGGGCACGCGGATCTGCCCTGTCAGGAGGTCAGGTAATGAAGAGATTTTTCCCGGCGTGGCAGGCGGACTGCCCCGGCGTCCCATCACCTGGATACTGAACAGTGGCCAAGGACAGACGAATCCTTCGCCTGCGAGACATCGAACAACGAGACCCGACCCAGCGGCTATCAGAGAGAAGGTCGGGGCTTGCAAGGGAAGCCCCGACCTAACGTGACTAGCGTGCTCCTGGGTCGGGAGAAGCCGCCTCGGGACGGGGGCCGAAGCTACGCCGCCCTACGGAGGCTACCACGACTAGTGCAGTGTACGACGCCAACGGGAGACGAAGGCCCACGACGTGGCACTGTTCCAGCACTGTTGCAGCATTATAGCAGAACGTAATTTTACCATCCTAGCCCTTGAAAACCGGCCCTCCTTGAACTATAAAAGGAGAGGCTAGCACCGTAAATAGGGGAGACAAAGAACACAACCGAAACAGAGATCGAACAACACACTCCACACCCACTGAACGGGCACCTGCTGCTCTCATCCACTCACAGAGACTTGGGACCCTTTCCCTCTCTCGACCTAAGCTTGTATCCCCTACTACAAGCCCCTGTGGTCATATAGAACACTTTTCTGCACTAGACGTAGGGCACCCCCTCGGAGCCTGAACCAGTGCAATCCCGGTGTCTCTAAGCCCAACCATCCGGATCAGACGCACGAACATACCAAAAATTATTGCCGGTGGTATCAAACCCCGACACTCGTTTCCCTTAATACGAGACATCTTCTTCTTATATGATGTGGCAGTGCTCTGCCTTTATTTTAAAAAAAACAACTAACTCCAAGAGACCAGCTATCTTAGCTTGATAAGCTAAAAAAATGAAAAAAAAAATCAACAAAAACAGCATTCCAACAGACTAGCCAAACACCCCGCTAGCTATCCTCGCTAGCTAAACTTGTGCCTTCGCTAGCCAAAGATGGCTAGTGCAGTAGTGCCCTCTAGTAGCTATCCTTCGCGGCCCCACAACCTCCCGCGCGTAGCTGACACATGGGCCTAGTTGTGGGATGACTAATCATTTTAGCTAGTCCGTTAGAAGAAGAGGAAATATAGAGGAAGAATACTAGCTAAATGACTAGCTAAATGTGAATTTAGCTAGTCTAATTTAGTGAGTCTCTTGGAGTTGCTTAAAGAGCTAAATGGTTAGCTAGAATTTAACTAGTCATTTAACTAGTGTGAGTGTGTGACTTATTTAGTCTTTTGGAGATGCTCTCTCAGAATGGTGGTACTCCCTCCGTCTCAAAATTAATGCAATTCTAGGACCAAACATGCAAAGTAATGTAGTAGATGTAAAATGATCAAATTGCCCTTTGTTTTTTATGAGAAAAAAAATCTAGATATTTGCTTGTCTTTTGTGTGAGAAACTTCTAGAGTCCCTTGTCTTATCTATTTGGTTAGCCAAAGTTGCAATTTTTTTTTTACAAAATTCGAATCTTTAGAATTGCATTTATTTTGAGACGGAGGGAGTAGCTACCTACTTATCTGGCAGTCGAGAACTATTTTTGCAAATTTTGTTAGACACGTGCAAAATCGTAAAACTTAAAAAAAAATGCTGGCTCGGCCCGTCGACTGCAATATCCATTTCACGCCAAGAAACACACGATTCTGACCCGGACGGAGTTGTTCTCAAGAGAGCCAGGGTACACGAGGCTCCAGACTTCCAGAGAGACCATCGTTAACCGCACCCAGATTCAGGATCTCAAAGGGAAAACCCACATACATCCACAGTCCATAATTCTCCAGACAACGGAACTCGACCCGGTTGTTGTCCAAACAAAAAAAAAACTCGACCCGGTAACTTGTACAGCCCAACTGCACAACGCAAGTTCTAGGGTGGCCGACACACGAACACACACCACCTCCAACCCCGTTCAGGTTCAACGCGCGCGCAGATACTACGCAACACAAAGCACCTTTCTTACAACAAAGACGGGCAAACACCGCTCATGCCCATACAGCTGCCTGATCTACCGGGTTCAGCCGTTCAGTAGGCGTGGTTGGAGAGGATGGCACGGCCGGCGCGGTGCGGGTGGAGGGCGCAGGCGCAGTGCACGGAGGTGAGGCTGAGGCACCCGCTGATGTTGAGCGAGTGCCGCTCCGGGCACGTGTGCAGCGCCGGGAACGAGTCGCACACGGCCTGCACCGCTGGCGGCGTCAGCGCCGTGCACTGGCTGATGTTCAGGCTCGCCAGTCCGTCCCGCTCCCGGTCCTTGCCGCTCTTCGCCGCGTCCCAGCCCCGGCGGCCCTGGCTCCTCAGGCGGCTGTTCGCTGCCAGCGAGTACATGGCGCGGTCCGTGATGTTCTGGCAGTAGTACAGACCCAGCGAACGAAGGTGAGGGCAGCCGTTCGCTAGCGCGACCACGCTCTCATCTGCATGCAGAACAGATCAAGCCAAGAGTCAAGTTCCAAGGCAACATCCCCTGACCAGTGAACAACATTTGGCCTAGCAGAACACTCTCTCCAAGAAACCAACGAAGTCTTGCACAAATTCAAATCAACCAAACACTGATAGAGACAAACATTGAAGAATTACTACCTGTTATGAGAACACAGCCACACAAGTCCACAGCCCTGAGTTCAGGGCATCCTGACGCCAAGCTCGTCACTCCCTTGTCAGTGACTCCATCGCACCAGCCCAGGTTCAACGATTGCAGCTGGCTACAGTTACAGGCGATGGCCTGCAGTGTCGAAAGAACAGAGATCAACACAAGCTCCCGCAACCAATGCTACAGCAACTGAAGTACCTGTAGTGCTCTGTCAGAAGCTGCCCTCACACACCCGCACAGATTCAGGCACTTGAGATCCTTGCACTGGCTACTGAGGAACACTAAAGCAGCGTCACTGAAATTGGAACACCCGCTGATGTTGAGCCTTGTGAGGTGAGGGCACCCATGCGCCAGAGCATACAAGGACCGGTCACTAAGCCTAAAGCTTCTGCTGAGGTCCAGCTCCCGCAGATCATGACAGTAGTTCGCCACAGCCTCCACACCACTGTCTTCGAGCTGAGGTTTGATCTGCCGTAGAGATAGAACTTGCAGCTTCGTGAATTTGTGAGCAAGTGATATCACTAAGTCATTCATGTGGTCCTGGCACCTGAAAATGACACTTCCCTTTGTCAATAAACAATTTTCCTTCCAAGACACCATTAAAAAAAGACCCTAGGAACTGTACTGCAGTAGCAGTAAACCAATACTCTATTTGTAGCAAAACAAGAAACTGTAGCACAGAATATGAAAAAATCTAAGCACAATATATCTCTTGAAAAATTCGTTAGTCTATAAGTATGCTGTCAAGGTTATATGGAGGCATATCATTATATGCTGCTTTTGTTATGTCAGAAGAACATCTGCACACCAGTTCTTTTTAATGGCAAAAGTTATGTCAATGAGTGAATATAAAACCATGAACCAACAAACTAGAATTAGCATTTCAACATGCCATGTATGATCCACAACGAATATTGTACCGTACTTCAATTGCCCATAGTGCACACAGAATGGGAAGCCAGCAATCAGGATTGTTCAAACAAGTTGTCAAACTATGTACCATATGTGATGTTAGCCCATAGTGCCCACAGTCCACAGAACAAGAAACAAGCAACCAGGAATTGTTCAAACAAGTTGTCAAACTTTGTACCATGTGTGATGTATCACATTTATGGCTTCATTTTTCACGTGTGTGTATAACATAATCAACTTCATTCCAAACAAAACGGAACATGGAATTCTCATGCTTGGAGTCATCATCATATGGTTGAACAGCAGCAACGAGTATTTGCGCCAAACAAGAAACAACAACAAAAATAAAGTGATTTGATGTATAGCAAGGTCTCCTAAAAAAGCAACCCATAGCCATAGGATGGATACAAGTTGCAGAATTAGCAAAGCAGCTGCAGTAGAACACTATGACCATATTCAGATTTGAAACCCATGTGAAACTGAAGACAGCATAACAACTAATCTACTACTGTATCCAAAATCCATGGTATGGGAAAATCTCTATTCTTAAATCAATATTTGATTCTGAAGATAAACACACGTCAAACTAAATAGGACATGACTGAAAGGAAAACTTCTTTACCATGATAGTGAAAGATTTGCAACTCCCCAACCTAAGGCGTCACGCCATCCCGTGCATACACCAGAGGCCACGATGACCATCCTGTCATCTCCAACTAAAGACATAATCCGCAGGAGCAGCTCCATGGGAAGGTCTTTCCAACCTGTCAAGCTGGTTTCAGTGCCAGCATTCTGAGCCTGCCTACTCTGCACACCACTATAAACCATAAGAGTACCGAGCAAATTGTTCAATTCCCCTCTCGGTGGCTTCGTGCTATCCATAATCTGGTGCTCTAAGATAATTGAGCTGATCCTTCTCTGAGACTTGAAAGGCAACCTGAACCTGCAATCATAACAAAAATAATTAAGAGACCTTCACTGAACTTGTCATAGAACATTTACAAACTAAGAAGACTGTGTGTAGCTGTAATTAGCAGTAACTTTGTCTTAGATGCTTGCAAAAGAACAGCTACAAGATGCAGTATGCGCAGGAGGTCAGAGTGAAATCCCCAATGAGAAGGTTATATCACTTATATACTAAACAAACCAAGCCAAACCAAAAGAGAATAACATTAACACGCAGATGCAGGCTTGCACGACTATAACATGATCAAGGATCTAAACATCGATTGCTCAAAAGATCAAGATCTTCAGGAGAGCACTTCTGAAATTTGTAAAACTAAAAGGAGCAAACTTGTTATAAATAGTTGTATATCAGGATGGCAAATAGGCAACCTTCTGGCAAGCGCACAAAGAGTGTGTTCGTCGCAATCAGAGACCGTTCAGTCTAAGATGTGTTTGGTCTGAAAGCCTACTGAAAGGAAGTCTGAAACGCATCGAAGCTAAAATGTAGAAGAAACGGCAAGTGTAAGGCAGCACGGCATATGCGCCGAACCCTCCTTTCGGCAAAGTACCGAAATTTCCGGCAAAAACATCGAAGGCGTGCTTTGCAACGCAACGTTCAACAAACCAAAACAGGAAGCCATGGTTCGGAACTTCGGATGATTGGAGGCCGCCTGGGGGGAGCAAATCCGCCATAGCCGTCGACAAATCCCAAATCCTTGGGGATGAATGGCGACAAATCCGGCGCAGATAGCACAGGGACCCACTGCAAGTATCCGAATGAAAGGAATATCCAACAAAACAACACCAAATCCCCCGGCGTTCGTTGCAGAGCTGCAGTAGCTTTCGCGCACAGACAGCCACACAAAAGGCCACGATACTACTGGTGAAAAGGGCCATAGATTCACCCCGGAGCCCCAGAAACCTACGGCGGAAGTAGCCTCAGAAGGCGATCTCAGCATCCGGAGCAGGAATCGCAAAACAAAACCAATCGATCCGATTTCTTTCAATCCAGCACAGAGAAGGAGGCGCGAGCTTGTGATTCCTGCTCACCTAGTAGTACGAGAAGAAGCGAAGAAGCACTGGAGCCTGCCTAAAATATCTCCACCCCGAATGGCGACGGAGAAGGCTCGGGAAGATGTAGCTTCAAGTCGCAGTTTGTGAACTGGCGACTGGGTTGGGACGGGGCCGGGCGGGGGGTTCTAATAGCAGGCGGCGGGCGGACACCAACGGGAGGCTCGAGGAGGGCGACGGGTTACGTGGCGGGCGGGCGTCGGGGCCGGGCACGTGTGCGGTGGCGTCGAGAAGGCGACGTGGGGTGGGGGGCCCGGGAATTTTACGTTTAGACCCCTGGTTTCGTGCTCTCCGGATGCGGGGACGGGAAAACGGGAGGAGAGAGCGCGCCGCCGCGGCCCGGAAGGAAACGTCTGGAAGGATTCGGTTCCCCTCTGCGGGCTTTGCCGTTAGTTTCCAAGGGGCCGGGCTTGGGCTCCCGCCCGGCTCCAAATGGCGAAGGGCCGGGCCGTGTATGGGCTGGGCTGGTTTGGTTTCTCCGCGATGTTTCTCTATTGCTTATTATGAATTATCATTATTTATTTTCTTCCTTGATGGATTTTATAACATTAAATATTTTATCCTACGCTTAAATTGAGACGATAATTGTCATTATCCCAAAATTAGGACATGCGAATTACAATGACCACTTTAAGGTAGCAATGTAGCATTAACAAATAACAACTTTGATACCAATATATTGCACTTCTTTAACTATTACCACACATGAATATGCTTTTTTTTACACAAGAATGGTTAAAGTGAGTCAAGGAATCTTTATGATTAGGCCTAGTATAGGAGCTAGGATAGGAAAAGAGACGAAGCCAATAACACATCAAATGCAAGGATAGAAGTGTATTAGCATTTTCGCAGGGTTTAAAGCAAAAAAATTTAACACTTCATTAATAAATCTTCTAAGTTTAGGGGGTATCCTTATTCCCACAACGCTCCAATCAAGTTTGGCATCCTCCTATAATATTTGCTTTGCACGTATACTACTCCCTCCGGTTTCATATTAGAAGTCGTTTAGGACAGCGATACGGTCACCAAAGCACAAACTTTGACTTCTCTTTTATATAAAAATCTTTATTGAAAAGTTATATATGTATATTCTTATGAAAGTAATTTTCAAGACAAATCTATTTATATGATTTTCACATTTTCAAACTCAACGACTTAAAAGTTATTCATGATTTATATTCCCAATGTTTGACTCAAACCTTGTCTAAAACGACTTATAATAAGGAACCGGAGGGTGTATGCATTGCATCCCAACTTTTATCTGATGTTTTCTGCCGCTTATCTATCGATGTACTCCATCTGTTCTAAATTACTTGGCATTTTGACATTTTTAGTTACATTTCTTTTGCTACGTATGTAGACATAAATAGTGCATAATAAAACGAATGTATCTAGAATAGTCAAAATGATAAGTAATTTGTAACGAAGGGAGCAGTTATCTTGATTGAGCTCGGTATCATCGTTATCTCTGTTCCTGTGATTCTTTAAAGCACGGCACCTGTAATTGTGTTGACTCTTAAATATTTTAGTCTATCTTTACCCTCAACGATCAAACAACCTTTGCTTAATTTGGGACGCGAATTACCATTATCCCAAAACTGAGACCCGAGTTATACTTAATTCTGGATGATTTTGAGAAATAAAATTCTCGAATACACAAGAGAGTTGCACATCGTATCAAGCAGAAGAAATCGAGAATATTTGTTACAACATAGAGCATGATCTTGAATTCTATATCTTATCATATCATTCTCGACATGAATCTGGACATGTATGCATTATAAGCCCATACTTCTATATGGCAACAAAAGTTACTCCTCAAAATTAACGTTCCATCTGATGTTTCTCCCTGCCTCTTATCTAGTTATCTCGATCGTGCTCGGTATCATCGTTATCACCGTTCCGTAATTCTTCAAAGCACGGCACCTATAATTGTATTGCCAAAAGGTCCACATAACCTAAAGCTGAGGCCATCCGAAGAACCGTCTAAATTCAATGAACTGAGATCAGACTGCATGAGGCCAATCACACCTTTGGGTTGATTGATTGATCGCTAGAGCCAAGCGACACCGGCAGTTCTATCCTGCTCCCTAGTGGCCACTGTCACTCACCACTCAACACTCACTTTTCCTCAACCCCAAAAAAAAAAAAAAAAAACTCACATGCCTATTGGTTAGCTTGACCTTGCCAATCAGAACTATTCCCAAAAAAATGTCAATAACTTATTGGTTAGATTTTGTTTGCAAATGCTCGTCGTTTGGTTTTACACAGTATAACATTTTCAACTAAGACAAACAGCATATTGCCTTATTAGTCAGAGTTAAAAAAAACGACGTTAATTAAGGAGAGGAACCAAGAGAGAACAATTTATAATAAGATAAAGTAATTTCGCTGACAATCCGATCCAGCACATTATACTGCACTTACCTCCAGATAGAAACGCAGCCGCGAAATGGGATCGCAGAAGATATACACGCTAGTGCCAGCGCACTTGTCTCCTGCACCTGCACTGGCCAGGAACCTAGCCACGAACATAGCCCAGAGTGGCCTTCACCCGCAGCTCGACGATCTCAAAAAGCTGGACAGGCAAGAGCGTACAAAAGCCAACGCGCTGATAAAGAATAAGATCACCAGCATCGCAGAAAATTAGTAAACTAGTAAGTAAACCAATTGCATGGCATCTTTTCATGCGACTATGCGAGATGACAGGCACAAGCACGCATTATATTTGAGCTCTTTTACGATTAGGGCTGGACCGTGAGCCAGAAACTCGTGAGCTGGCTCAACTCGTTCATAGCTCGGCTCGATTAATTTTTTAACGAGCCGAGCAACTAGTTTTGCTCGTTTTGTTAACGAGCTGGCTCGAGCCAGCTCGCAAGCTGCTTGCGAGCCAAACGAACTAGATAATTCTAATTTCAATATAGAAAACTGAGCTATCAAAGTTGAGCTGAGCCATTGAAGCTATGCCAAACCTTTCTAGGTGCTACATGTGTGACTAATTTTATCATTTACAACTTTATAATTATTATTTTTAAAAACTTTACATATGCTCAGAGGTTAATTTTAAATTTACATACAGCTCGCAAGCCTAACGAGCTGGCTCGAGCTACTAACGAGCCAAGCCGAGCCAGCCTTTTTGCTCGTTTTGTTAACGAGCCAAGCCGAGCTGGCTTGTTACCTTAACGAGCCAGACCGAGCCGAGCCGAGCCAAGCTGAGCTGGCTCGGCGTCCAGCCCTATTTACGATCCACAATACTATTAAGTGGCATTACGGAGTAAAACCATTTTTTTTTATTTAGATTTTTCTTTTTTTTCCCTCTCCCCACTCAATTAAGAAAGATACGATAAACTTCAACAATGGGCATTTTACATATTTCCAATTATACCATATACTACCCATACTACTCATACATACTACATACACTACAATTTAAGATTTTTAGCAGTATACAATTACTCTCAACCGTCTATGTTTGTAAAAAAAAAAGGCGATCTTTGAGTATGTATTGCTGAAGGCAAACAAGCATTATTTTTTACGAACTTTCAGTTTCTGCATCGTAAGATGCACATGGATTAACAAGCGTGGTACTTACTCTTGCTACCACCTGTTTTGGTGCATGATGCTACCTACAAAACATCCAGTATGGCATAGGCATACCAACATTTAAAATTTGTGAGATGTCCTCTGAATGCGACAGGCTGATTCTCAAATGTGATCCAGTTATATCAGTGATGAACTTTGACGTATAGGAGTATAGGACTGAAAAGTCCTATATGTAAATGAATAATATTTGCCCGAAAAATACTTGTTCTTCTGGCTACGGATTGCTAGCTTGCAAGATGGGAAAGGCAGTGGCGTCGATCTGCAGGGTACATGAAGGCACGGCAGGGTGAGGGATTATTTACCCTAGCAGGGGCCTCCCCTACTGTATTTACCTAGCACTTTACCCCAGGGCAACATGTCAGTTGTCAAGAACAGGGTGATCAGATACTTGCGCTGTCAGCAATTTTTTGTTTAGTCCCTGAAGGAAGGTTTGGTATTAGTTAGATGTGATTCAGACCCACCGAAAGCTGAGTTCTGTCGGCTCCTATTTGTAAAAATATCGGATAATTTTCAACCTTAGCGGAATTGTTTGTAATTTTTTTTCAGGGGAAAAGAGTGATTCCTTGTAAGCATTAAAGCTGTGGCAGAGCATGAGCCTTACTCATATTTTGTCATTCAGATTCCTCAGCTGAAAATACTTTAACTGAAATCAGCTTCAGCTTCACACAACCAATAAAATTCAGTTTTGCAAGGTTTCGCAGTAGTGAAGGAAACCTCCTTTTCTTGTACAGACTGCTATCCTTTGCAGGTTCTTTAATGGCGGTACATGCAAAACATGCTTTTCTTTCCAGTCAGAAGGCATCTGATCCCCTCCAAATCCAAATGCAAATCGCGGGAACAGTTTGGATGGCTAATGATGGTCAAGAATTCTCAGGCTTTCCCCTCAACAGAATGATGGTTTCATTGCCAACTTGCAGAGGCAGAAAAAAAAGGACGGCTGATAGCAACCCACAGGTCCATTCGTTGCCTATAAGTATGATTGGAGGACCCCCATAGCTTTCATAAGCTCAATTTTGGTAGAAAATCAATAAATTGAGGTCATAAAAGAAGTGTCAAGATGAGTCAATGTTTCGTCATATTTAGGAAAATTTTCTGCCCTTGAACTACGTAGCTTACATGCAACAAAAAATAATGCGCTTGCTTTGAGTCATAAACATCACTCAATCTGCTGGTACATGTTGAAGTGCTGAGCAATGTCATGAATAGTGTACTCTAGTTAACAAGGCAGCCCACGCAAAGGTGGCCACACAACCCAGCTTACTCATCTTTCACATCCTGAAGTCCCCAATTCTTCAACAGCTAGTCAGCTACACAGTGACTGTACATGTTTTGAGGGAAAAAGACTGAAAGGACAGGAGAGACGAAAGGATAACACTTCAAAAAAATGGAATTTCAACTACAATGATAAGAAAGCAGAAACAAAAATGATCGAAGTAATTCCCCAGGTACAGTTTTATGGGTAGAAGAAGCAAACAGAATAAGGGTGCGGAATAGGCAAAAGAGAGCAAAAAGCCAAGAAGTGTTATAGTACCACCAACGAGAATGTGAATACGGATTTGAGTTTACTTTGTCCTGGTGGCAATCCAGCACATATACTTATTAGTCAGCGCAAACCACAAAATCCCCTTGTATTACTACCTCACTTCATGAAATGTGGGATGAATTGTCGTGACAGATCCCTGATATGCTCATTTTCTGTCTCAATAAGGCGAACGACCTGATTGCCAGAGACAAAGTTAACTTGTGATAACATTTTAAGCTAGTATCAATCAACATTATACCATAATACCAGAGATATCGAATAATTTTCGAAACTCACCTCTCCCATAGAAGGCCGCTGCGCTGGGTTTGCCCTGACACAAAGATATGCAGTTTTTGCTAGATGATACAACCCATATGTATCATATGTATCTTTGATGCGCTCATCAATTAGTTCGTGAAGTGCAAGGCTCTCTACCAATGGCTCTGCCTGAAAAATATTCGTGTGTTGGAAATTGAACTGTGCAGATGTACTGTAAGCACACAGACTGAAATTTAAGCAGAATTCACTCAAGTTTAGATATAAGCCTATCTTAAATTCATGGGGATGGGAGATGGAAATTGATTCTGTACATCGTCGTGATATGTTTCTAATGTGCAACTAATAATTAACAAGGTGAACATGCCATAAGAAGAATACCCATTGCAGTATATGTGTGCACTGCCCTTCATATTCATCAAGCACCTTTTTACCAGATATTAGCTGGAAAAGAACAATCCCAAAGGCGTAGACATCTGTTCTGACAGAAACCATGCCATATTGAGCATACTCAGGTGCCAAGTATCTGATGGACATGGCAAGAAATCACAGAAATAGTCAGAAAAACAGGGTATCATAGAATGGGAGAACTAGTTGATACTGTGACAGGATTAGAGTTTGTCCAGACCCTGATTGGCCCAGAATCCTTGTCTCGATGGAGTCATTGCCAGCCTTCCATTTTGCAAGTCCGAAGTCACCAAGCTGTGAAAGGTATGCTTATTTAATAATGCAGAAGACGTTTGCATCTCGACATGTAAAGGTAAGAAGCCTATTCCATATTACCATAGGAACAAAGTCATGTGTCAGCAATACATTGCTTGGACGCAAATCCCGATGAATGATTGAACCAGCACGACACTCCTCGTGCAGAAACCGCAGCCCTTTTGCTATACCGATAGCAATAGCATGCCTCTTGTGCCACTCTAGTAAGCTTGCCGACTTGTCTGTTCCCACCAAGTAACAAGAGCAAAAGTCAGAGTGCCGTCATCACTATATGAATTCCTTTTAAGCATATCAACCAAACACATACCGAATAAATGCCACTCAAGGGAATTGTTGCATATATACTCGTACACCAAGATGTTGTAGCTTTCTTTACAGCAGTAACCAAGCAACATAATGATATTCCTGTGCCGGGCAAAACTGAGAACTTGCACTTCCGAGAAGAACTCAGTATAGCCCTGTGTGCTTGCTTCTTTGCGCAACTTGGCTGCAATGGCTTGACCATCCTTGAGCTGGCCCTTGTACACATGCCCAAATCCACCCTCACCCAGCAAATTCTCATTTGAGAAGTCCAAAGTTGCAGCTTGAATCTCTGAGAATGGAAATTTCATGGATTCCTTTATGTAAAGGACTGATTTTAGACCACAGCCAATGCACAAAACCGGCCTGGCCGATGAATCATGTTGGGAGGTAATTTGTTCTTCGTATTTTCCTAGAAGGATTACAAGACCACACATCGTGTCACTGCATATGACATAGCACATGTACATGGCCATGTAACATCAAATAAATGGTAGCTGCCAGCAAACTGCAATTATTCTTTTATTATTGAGAAAATATTAAATAAATTAAGAGTTCCATATGAATTAGTTACCATGACCACAAGGACTACCAATAGTTTTCTGTTTTCTATTGTCTGCACTGTCTGCTGTAAAACATTTTTTTTTGTTATGGTTTCATGAAGAAAAGTTATCTTACCATTATACAGGGATTGGGTATCGTCGATTGTGAGAGATGTACCGCTGAAGTATGGCATACTGCATGCAGCCACGCTGGAGGTCTCGTGGATATCATGGTTGGTTAGAGAGGCAAAGTAGCTTACAGGCGAGGACATGTTTGGCACCCTGTGAGTAGCGTTCAGTGTCTCTGAACTCAGATCCATTGTGACTGTGAAGCGTTGCAGGTCCTTCACTTCAGCTGTGCTTTTGCTTGATGGGTTCGACCATATTGGCTTCAAGGTTTGCACTTGTAAGTGGTCCTGAAATGCCGCAACTTTGCAAGCTATATGCTTTTCTAAGTGCCTGAAATCTCTCCTGAAGTGCCTGTAAAATTTATTCTAAATTCAATATTACGTCAAGTAACCTAAGATATGGGCACTAAAACTTTCATTCAGGGTAGTCTGTCATAGATGTTTGAATCAGAAATGAATCAAATTATGCACAAACCTATCTAGGACAACCCAAGCAGCTTTGCTGGAGTTTACTTCATGGATGATGACAATCTTTGCAGGTGCTCCAGGGGTTACCTTGAGGGACACAGTAATCTGATACAAAATTTCGAGTTTCAGAATGTAGCGAGTGTATCAAGGTTGCTAATGTAACTAGTAAATCACTTTGTTATTCAGATTTCAGGCAAAAATGACTGCACGGGGACTAGCAAAGAAAGGCATGCTTATATTTCCTATGGAAGAATAATATTTCTGTATGGAATATACAGGTAAAGGTATTTTACCCCAAATTTGCGAAACCCCTCTGCAAGTTGGTGAAGCTTATTTTTGTAGATTTCAGCTATTTTCGCCACCTGATCACCTAGGTATCTCTCGCTTGTCCCGTAAAAAGATTCAGGACATGGTTTGGCTTGGTATCCCACTGAACACACAAAGAAGAAATACAAGGATTAATTTTCCAGTAACTGCAATATTTATCTTAGTGTATCTGTAGATCACCTGGTTGCTAGAAAAATAGAAAGGCTATCATACCGGTGTATGTTCAATGTACTAGGATTCTAAGCTTGAAATGAGAAATGGCGACTCAACAGTGTCCATACTCCATACGAAACTACATAATCTGAAATGCATCATGGATTTTAGAATTTTGTTAAACAAGCACGACCTGTGTTTTTTTATGTTTTTTTATTTATTTCATGGATTGTTGCCCTTCATCGTGTCACGTCACGACACCGGTATGTCCGTATGAGAATGAGGGCCTGAGGCAAATCAACTATCGCTATGCCATTTCTATTCTGTAAATGGCAGCTAATATAAACTAGTAGACTTGATTGGTGAGTCAAGTAGTAGAAGAGGGAACAGGGTGGGCAATCCCAGAGATAGAGATGATCCTTACTCGGATGGGTGATGGAGTAGAGCACGCCGAGCACGAGCAGCGAATCCCCGGCGCGGAGTATGTCGCCTCGGTCGACCAACCCCCTGAGCGCCGCCCTGATCTCCTCATCCCGGTGGTCCCGCGTGGCGTCCAGCGCAACCACGACCATCTGCGACGGCGGCAGCGGCGACGACGGTGCCTTCGAGGTCGTCATGGCCCCGCCCTGAGGGGTGCCGTAAGCCGCATTCGACGACGCAGGGGTGGCCTGGTCGTCCCCCGCGCCGATGATGGACGACATCGACATGGGCGAGCCTAGCGGGGTGCTGAAAGGACTCCTCCACCGCCGCCGCCGCTTCTGCCGATGCGAGCCCCTCCTGCTGCCGCCGCAGCCATCGCGGCCGCTCGGGAGAGCGGTTATGAAGGCCTCGAGCCGGCTACGCGCCGCGGAGTATATTCGGAAGATTGCAGCGTACATTCGATCCCTGCCGCCTGCGCAGGGGGCATCTCGAAGGTGCCGGGGCGGAATATATCGCCGGCTCCCATCGCCATTGGTGGAGTTGCCGAGGCGGAGGCGGCGAATCGCGGAAGCTTGCTGTTGTCGCTGCGCGCCGGCGGCGGTGGCAGCGAGAAGGCCGAGGGCATTTCCGCCCAAAAGGGAAGCGAAGGGCAAACGGTTTGCGAACTCGTGGTAGACTTTTGATTCCTTCAAAATAATGATTCCTCCAAAAGTGGTGGCACTTCCTTGCAGGGCAAGAAGGAGCAATCAGATATATTTTCAGTAAAAGAAAAAAAGGAGCGATAGCATCTCCTTGGCGGCTGATCCTATGCAGATTTCACCTCATATCCTGATATCCATACGAGAGATGCAACCATAATTGGAGTCTGGACCATGGCAACTTACAATAAAATTTGCTGAATTTTTACGAAATTTGGCAAGATTTCAAATTATCATTTGAATTTTGTCCCAATACTAGCGGTGCAGGATTGGCAGGGAGCGGGGTGTCACTGAAGACTTGCCATTTCTTCCATTCTTCCATAAAAAACTGTACGACCGCTGGCCTGAATCGAGCTTGGTTTCTCACACTACACTAGGCCGTGGCCAACGACAGTTACAATTTGAGTGTAAGAGCAACAACAGTTAAAATTTGAGCTGAAGTTGGCGTGCATGGTGAAGACTGGGACTCAACAAGTCGTCAGTCTCATGCGAGGCAATGCGAATCCAGCTGTGAAAGAGTCGCTAAAGGTATCTTCATCGTGCGTTTCACCCGTTTCGCCATTTTGATCATTAGGGCCTTTCTCGAGTAAGGAGTTCTTGTTATATCCTTTATTCTAGAACCGTCTGAATTTATCTGTGATGTATGAATGAGCTCACTGATGACACAGAATCAGCGGCATTATTTGGATGTTCGACGCCTGCTATTCAGCTGCATTATTTGGCATGATCGACATGCTTCTGTATTGTTCAGAAGAAAATATATGGTTATTGCAAGGAGAAGCATTTGTTATTTGCAATCTGTGTTCAAATGTTCATGCACAACTAAATCGTTCAAAAGGCAATTGCTGCAATTAGCAACATTCAAATAAGCAGTGGCCAACTAACTTTTTTTCAGATTATGAGCGTCTTCTATACATCAAAGAAAGAAAAAGATTAGGTGTCTTCTGTCAGCCTGGTCGAAACCAAGAGATCCAAAGACAGCCTGGCTTATTCAGAAATTTCACACCCTGAAGTCCAAATTCGTCAACAGCCACACGGTGCGTTGTATAAAAACTAAAGCCAAATAACACAGATAGATAAATCCCTCTCATAATGTGGCATTTCATTACAAAACTAAGGAAGCAATAAAAGGAGAACTAGTAATTCCCAATACACGCCATATATATCTGAAAAAAAGCAAAATGAAGAAACTGACAAAAAGGGAGGGAGGGAAAGGATACAGAGAAGTGCAATAATTTCACCATCGGTTATAGGGAATTCTATTTTGAGGTCGAGCTCACAGCACTGAATTTGCTTTTGATCACAACATCAGTTTGTAAAATGTGGGATGAACTGTCGAGACAAATCCTGGATGGTCTCATTTTCTACCTCAATAATACGGAGAACCTGTTCACAAGAAGAGAAATGCATACTGTGATTATAAACTTATTACTGCTGATAGCATATGTTGAGTTTACCAAACCAACCTCTCCCATACAAGGCCGTTGCTCTGGATTTGTCCTGACACAAAGATAGGCAGCTTTGGCTAGCTGATACAACCCATAAGCATCATATGTATCTTTGATGCGGTCATCTGCCAGTTCATTAAATGCAAGGGTCTCAACCAACGGCTCCGCCTGAAAAAAAAATCAAGGTGGCACTGATGTGTTTGTAACCTTGTAAGCAGATTGACAGAACAGCAAGCATAATTCACTAGAAGGAATACCCATTGCAATATATGTGTGCACCGTCCTCCATGTTCATCAAGCACCTTTTTACCAGATATTAGCTGAAAAAGAACAATCCCAAAGGCGTAGACATCTGTTTTGACAGAAACCATGCCATATTGAGCATACTCAGGTGCCAAGTATCTGATGAGGGCAAGATAACAAAATTCTGGCATTGTCAGAAAAAAGGTCAACATAAAATTGAGTGATGAGCTGAGATAACGTTGCAAGAGTTAGGTATTGTGCAGACCCTGAAGGCCCCAGAATCATTGTCCAGCTGGAATCTTTGCGAGTCCTCCATTTTGCAGAACCAAAGTCCCCAAGCTGTGACAGATAGGAACTATACCATCAGAATACGGAAGGCCTTTGCATCTTTACATGTACGGCAACATGGGTAAGTAGGGAGGTGTAGTATTCTCCAGCTCACCATAGGTACAAAGTCATGCGTCAGCAGTACATTGCTTGGTTGCAAATCCACATGAATGATTGGACCGCCACGGCACTCCTCATGTAGGAAGCGCAGGCATTTTGCTATACCTATGGCAATTGCATGCCTCTTGTTCCACTCCAGTGGGTTTGCGGACCGATCTGTTTCACCAAGTAACAAGAGCAAACTAATTAATCTGTAACATCTTCACAATAAGTATTGAATATGCATATCAACTGAATAACACACCAAATAAGTGCCACTCCAGGGAATTATTGCATATATACTCATACACCAAGATGTTATGGGTTTCCTCGCAGCAATATCCAAGCAGTCCAACAATATTTAGGTGCCGGGCAAATCTGAATACTTGCATTTCAGCAAAGAACTCAGTATAGCCCTCAAAACTTTCTTCTTTGCACAGCTTGGCTGCAATGAGCTGACCATCTTTGAGCTGACCCCTGTACACATGCCCAAAGCCACCCTCATCCAGCAAGTTCTCCTTTGAGAAATCAGAAGTCGCAGCTTGAATCTCCGAGAACGGGAATTTCGTGTATTCATTGATGTAAGTAGCTGAGTTTAGCCCGCAGCCTATGCACAAAAATGGCCTTTCTGGTGCATCGTATTGTGAGGTCATGTTTCCTTCAATGCATTCCCCTGTAAGGATCACAAAAGCACAAGCAGAGGATGCCCATGTAAGTTGTAACATTTAACACTGGGAGGTACCAACAAAGTTGCGACATTTTTCAACTCAGTAGTGGACTATGCTCCTGAATTCCACCGTGCATGACTTACCTGAAAGAATAAGGACTTTATGGGGGTTTTTCTTCAAACAATATCGGGGGCAGACCCCATCTACTTTGATTTATATTGATGAAAGGACTCTATGTTCGCTAAGCAATACATAACAGAAACAATTACAGAAACAATTTACTGTCATCTACTATCAGGTAGTGTGCCCTGAATCAACATTTCAACGATGCTTCTTCGCGACCGAGCCTTAACATTTTTTTTTCATTTAGAGAAGACATTTCATTTCAGCAATGCTTGTATTTCAGTTCTCCGATTTCCAAAATGCACGCATCTGTTCGATTGCTCCACCTAGCTACTGTAGGAAAGAGAAGAATGCATACCGGTGTCTGCTAGGTCGCCTTGAGGGGAGGCCTGGCCGCCCCCCGCGCCAATGTCGCAGCACGACGATATGGACATGCTGATGGTGCTGTTCCTGTTGCCCCTCCGCCGCTGCCGCCCGGGAGTGAGGCTATGAAGGCCTCGAGATGGCAAGTATATCCGGGAGTGCTGGGGGTATCTCGGAGGATCCGGGAAAGGATACACCAATCGCTCCCATCGCCATTGACGACGGATTGAGATGGTGGCGGCGCGGAAGTTTCCGGTCGGATTGCCGGCGGAGGCAGCGAGAAAGGTCACCCTGCGCATTCGGTACTACCGAACCGATCGGTTCGGTTCCTCCGTACCCAAAAATCTCGGTACCGAATGTGTTCAGTATCGGTTCCATTCGGTTCGGTTCCGCTTGTACAACAGCATGTAACACCATGTTTAACATGCAATTTTGACAGAAATTTGACATGGATACATGATAACAGATTAACATTTAACAATGCCAAATCATACACATATAAATAGTCACAAATACATAATATAGCTGTCCACCATAGTGCCAAATCACAAGTTCACAACTCAAATAATATAGTTGTCCAAGCAGCAACAGCAAAGCTGCAAGGCAGTAAGCAGCAACCAGCAAGGGCGCAAGGCAGCAACAGGCCAACAGCCAACAGCAAGTCTGCAAGCAGGCCTGCAAGGCTGCAACCTGCAAGGCTGCAAGGCGCCAAGGCAGCAAGTAGCAACAGCCAACAACAACAAACTAATAGTCCAAAGCATTAAGTCTCGAGTGCAGGAGCAACAAGCATTAATAATTTAAAAACAGCAAGCAACAGCCAACAAGCATCACTCATTCAAGAATTTGGTGTAGATGTAGGCTTGGAGGACTTGGAGATGGAGGATCTTGTTGTTGTTGATTGGGATTTGATGTTGGTGGCGGTGACCATCCTACTTTTGCTGCCTTGAATGGATGACTTGGCAGCATGGCCATCAATAATGGCCAAGTCATTGAACTCTTGAATCAATTCTGAAATATAAAAAAGATAAGATGCAATAATTCAGTAATAAAAACAACAAGAGAAATAAATGATATAAACATAGAGTTATGAAGTTATCACCTTCTTCATATTTAGTTAACTTTTCTGTATCTTCTGAAAGATTGATTGGAGTTGCCCTTCTAAGCCAATCTTGAGTACAAACAAGAACTTCAACCATAAATGGAGTGAGTGAAGTCATAAAATCATCTAGTACACGACCACCGGTACTAAAGGCAGATTCACTAGCAACAGTAGAGATTTGGATGGCGAGTACATCACGAGCTAATTGAGAAAGTATGGGAAATCTAGTGGCCTGACCCTTCCACCAAGCAAGAATATCAAGTTTCTTATTTTCTTCTTCACACTCCTCAGCCAAGTACCTATCCAATTCAGTCCTATTGCCCCTACTGCTAGTGCTTTTTCCAGTATTTAGCCTCATTTTCTTCACAATGTTACTCCTCGCCTTTCTAGGACTGTCTCCATCTTGTGTAGATTCGGGCTCATCATTTGTTTGGGAGTTGACATTACTTGGGGGTGTATTCTTGACCCTGTATTCTTCAAAAAGATCATGCAAGCACTTGGTAATAGCAGCCCAAACTTTCTGCCCAACACCTGCACCATACATGTCCTCTATTGCAAGTTCTAGATATTGACCAAGCTTGTACCTAGGATCAAGTACAACAGCAACAAAGATCAGCAAGTTGATATTTTCTTTCTCCTTCTCCTTTCCCTTTCCCTTCTCATTTTGCAAGCCCAAATTCTCATGCCACTGCCCCCAATACTTGTCATACTTGTCTTTCATTCTCTTCCCCATTTCTTGTTGGACAAAATCAGCACTACTCAGCCACTCATTCACCAAAGCATTCACCTCTAAAATCTCATGGAAGAAAGTGTGAGCAGTGACTCTTAAGCTAGCTGAAACACGTGGTGTTATCTTGGCAAAATGCTTCAGAAAATCTGCTAGTTTCTTTGCATTATCCCAATCGTGCTCATTAGGAACCCCCGGACCTGGAACACCTGGCTTAACCTCACTAAGCAATTCAATTGTATAGTATGGATCTTCATCTGGATATCTAGCAAACACCTTTTCATAGGTGCAGACAGCTGCTAACATATCATAGGTCGAGTTCCACCTTGTGCATACATCAAGGGTCAAGAATGCATTGCTGTCCACTTTCTCCAATTGAGCAATCTCTTTAAATTTGGCCATCCTAGATGAACTAGCCTTGACAAATCTAACGGCAGCCCTTACACGCTTGATAGATCGGTCTACTTCTTTCAAACCATCTTGCACAATTAGGTTAACAATATGTGCAGCACATCTCATGTGAAGATACTTGCCATCTGCTATGCTAGTTTTCAAACTATTCATTTGTCTTCTCAAATAACTAACACCACTATCATTTGCACTAGTATTATCTACTGTTATTGTCATCACTTTGTCCAATCCCCAATCATGCAATACTTTCTGTAGGAGTTTCCCAATGTCATCACCCTTTTTTCCTTTTACCTTGAAAAAACTAATTATCTTTTTATGCGGGCACCAATCTTTGTCAATAAAATGAGCTGTTACAGTCATGTAACTATCTTGCTGTTGTGATGTCCAGCCATCAGTTGTGAGGCAAACTCTATTGCATTGTTCTTGGATAAACATTTTCAGCTTAGCTTTCTGCTCAAAATATAATTGCACAGCATCCCTAGTACATGTCCTTCTAGATGGTATTTCAAAACGAGGGCAAGCAATAGACATAAACTTCTTAAAACCAGGTTTTTCACCAAATCCAAAAGGCTCCTCATCTTCTATTATCATTTCAGCATAGGCAGATCTAAGCAAATCAGGGTCAAATTTCCAAGTGGCTACACTAGTTCCTTCAGTAACTTGCAAAGAGCTGCATGTGCTTTGATCTCAGTATTGCAATACTTGCACTGTCCCCTGACCACCACACCATTTTCTTTGATTTTGTTGAAGTGGTCCCAAATTTTTGATCTGGCTTGCATCTCCCTCTTCTTTGTCCCCTCCTCATCCTCAGCATCCACATCGATGACTTCCCTCCCTTTCTCTTCATCAGCAGCAACATTATTCCGGTCAGCTTCCTTCCCTGCACTCAATTCCACTTCCATGTCCTCTTCATTCCTTTGCTCTTCTTCGACCGCCCAATCAATAACTTGTTGTGCAATGTCTTCGTCAGACATCTGTTGAATTGAATGAAATCAAAATAAGCATCTACAGACTACAATCTAGAGCCTAGAGGTAGGCAGGTAGCCATGGCGCATGATCGGAAGGCAGGAAGCAATTCATCTTGGTGAGTGACTGAGTGGTGACTTACCTTGGGGGCGCAGGAAGCAACTGAGGTTGCCGTGGTGGACAGGTGGTCGCCTGGTCGGCGCCTCGACGACGTGAGTGCTTCACCGCGTGGAGAACGCCGGGATCCAACGACAGCGGGACGGGATGAGCTCGATGCAGCTGGAGCCTGGAGCCGGGGACCGGGGAGCGGACGACCGGGCTTGCGGCGGCGCCGGTGCGGGGTCGCGGACGGCTCAGGCGCTCAGCTGCGGCCTGTGGCGCGGGGTGGCGGACTGTGTGGAGTGCAGCGCGGCGCACGGGGTCGCGCCGTCGCGGAGCGGAGTGCGGCGCGGCGCGCGGGATTGCGCCGTCGCGGAGCGGAGTGCGGCGCGGAACGACGGAGGGACGAGCGCGACTGCGCGAGCTGCGGCGTGCCGGCGTGCGCCTGTCTGCGGACTGCGTGTGGATGGGTGGCCGGATGGGTGGCCTAGGGTTTCTTTCTTGGGCCTTGATGGGCTTCTCTTAATGACTCAATCAGTTCGATGGGCTTCTTTCGGTACTCAATCGGTACTTCGGTAAACCGGGGAAATTTACCGAATTTACTCGGTAAATTCGGTTCCCAGGAACCTAGAACCGAACAGGAACCGAAGTACCTCGGTTCGGTATTTTTCGGTTCGGTTTTCGGTATTTTTCGGTTCGATTTCGGTTCTCGGTATTTCGTGCCCAGGGTGAGAGAAAGGCCCACCCACAGAAGGACGGAGACAGCGAGCCGCCGCGAACAAGAAAGAGAGTGAGCGGGCCCTTGGGCCTCCTGGAAGCTACTATTTGGGCCCATGCCCATGTGTGCGAAATTATTTGTGCTGGATTCGGGATCAGCCCAGATTCGGCGAAATCAGCAGAGAATCAGCTCTGAAAGCTCTACCAAACACAAGAGTTTCTGGCTTGCTGTGTATGAAGTAAGAACTGAGGACAGCCTCGACTCTCTCTCTATCTCTATATATGGGTTCTACTACTACTAGCGGTAGCAGCGCTTAGAGCGCCTGCAGCACGATCGGCACCAGAGGACGACTATTCCACGCAGGAGCTAGCATGGCCAAGCTGGAAGACCACCGGAGCAAAGACGGAGAGGTCGCGGCGGAGGCGCCGGTGATGGACTGGCAGCTCGAACCGGGCGTCGCTAGCAAGCTATACGACGCCTTCACCGTCGCCGGCCTGCGCGTAGACGCCATCGAGCCCGGCCGCGCCCTGATCTGCTCCTACACGGTGCCGCCTCGCCTTACTGTAATAAGTAGGTGTTGCTAGCAATGAACGATCTGGTTACAAAGCTTTAGCTGTGTATTCAGTATATGTAGCACTTTATTAGTTTTCTCTAGCTAATGATATACTCCTAAAAATTGACTATGAACTCACACCAAATCTGCGAGAAGGACGGGAGCAAGCGCATGCATGGAGGGGCGTTGGCATCTCTGGTCGACCTGGTCGGGTCGGCCGTGTTCTTCGCCGGCGGCTCGCCGACGACGGGGGTGTCCCTGGAGATCACCATCTCGTACCTAAACACTGTCCGTGCAAACGTACGTACGTGAGTGAGTGAGACGTGCTTCAATAATTCAACCCCATTAGTCAAACTGTCTTAATTGTTAAGTACACGTACACACGCGGTGCGTGCGCACTGCACACGTGTGTGCGCGCGCACGCGCGTCGTCCTTTCTTCCTTGTGCACGCAGGAGGAGATCGAGATCGACGCGAGGGTTCTGGGCATCGGCGAGACGACGGGGTGCGTGACGGTGGAGGTCAGGAAGAAGGCCACCGGCGAGGTGATCGCGCACGGCCGGCACACCAAGTACCTCGCCGTCTCCAGCAAACTGTGATGTTTCCGCAGGATTGCACGTACGCGCAGCCGTTCATATATGATCACGATCTCGCTACCTGTTCATTTCTCCAGCGATCTTTTTTTTAAAAGAATTTCCAGCGATCTTCACGAGCGGACTGCACGCTCGTTGGGCCTTGCTTACTTTTTGGGAGGTTGGGCTCAATAAGAGAACATGGGCTTTCTGAGCCCAGGGGCTGACGGACAGGTTACTCTCGTCGCCGATAAAGCTTGCGGAAAGAAAGACACAGGGTTTTAGTCCCGTACCGGGACCTTTAACCGTGCTGGCGACGTGCCTAGCATTGGCGGAGCTACATGCTGACCAAGGTGGGCCATGGCCCCCCTTACTTTGGAGAAAATTCTGAATAAGTGAAAGCGCGTTAGCTACTGCATGCATGCTTGCTGGTTGCTCTGTAATTTTGCTTGCTGCTACACCTTCTAGTGCACTCTCGTCTGACTTTTAACTACTGGTATGCAAGTTGGTAAGATTATGTAGTTCATTTGCTGCTTCTCCTTAAGCTTTTGGCATATTTGATTCCTTTGCCATACTAGTTCTAATATTTGAAAGCAGTTAATTTGTTTAGCTTTACACAATATAGCGTGGAGATCACAGTGAAATTGGCCCCTCTTGGTTTCAATCGTAGCTCCGCCACTACTGCCTAGCCTAGAAAACGAACACAAGCTCGTACGTTAATCCATACTTACCTGAACGGGGTCGATGAGCGATCAAGAAAGCTTAGGGCATGTACAACAGTTTAGACGGTTGCCGTCTATTTGACATACGTAGGCAACTAAAAAGACAACTTGTACAATGTATTGTCTATTTAGCTGTCTGCAAGCAATTTAATTCATCTTTGGACACATGAACCATGGTGATTAAATAAAAGATTGATCTTTGTAGCCTTGTCTGTGCTTACACAATAGGACATATAATATGTTCATATACAAGTCATTTGAGAAGCAAAAATAAAATATACATTTGTTCTTTGAGCCTTATCCTCTTTTCTTATCCGGTCACTTTTTTTTTGAAAATGGCAAACTATTATATTAAGCAGTCAGTTTTACAGAGAAGCCCTCCAAAGAGGACTGAATTACAACTTGGTCCAAAGACCAGATAAGAACAACATCAGCTACGAGAGGCAGACGATGGCGACCTCGTCGGCGGAAGGCAGTAGAAGCTACTGCTGGATGGAAGGTCGTGCATTGAAGCATCGGTTTTAGCGGATCGACGGAGCCTGCAGGGATGCGTACACCGGGCGACCGAAAGATTCTTGTATAGCCGTCGCCGGAGATTGAGGGAAGAACTCCGAATCTGGATCCAGGGGGATGACGAGGTCGTCAATGTAGAGCCTGATGTAGGAGAGTTGCTTGAACCATAGATCTGCAAATCCTGGGACTGCTTGAACCGTGGGCGAGGCGGAGGCGGACGACAGTGAAGACGGGTCGGAGGAGCTCGGATCTTGAAGGCGTGAAGTGGTCGGCGGAGAGAGGCGAGGGAAGATCTGAGGAGAGGGGGGGTATTATTTTATTACCACACACCTTGGCTGGAGCGACGACGGCGGCGAAGGAGGCACCGAGGAAGGCCTCGGCAGCGAGAGCCCCGACGACGACGGCGACAAGCACAGGCAGGGACATGGCCATAGCGGCACAAGCACAGAGGCTACTGGATTGAAACTAAAGGGAAAACCTAGCTAAGAAGTGGATCTACCGATTTGGGGGGGACCCTACCCGTCTCGCTGCCGGCGAGACCGCCGGCGGGGAGGAAGGGAGGGGCCCTGGTTGGGAGCCGAGGGGGAGGAGCTTTGCTTATCCGGTCACTTTGAGCCTCTCATCGAACTCCAACTGGAGCAGCTTCTCTCTCATCTCTCATCAGCGTTGTGGTGGATCCTGTCCGGAGCTCAGGGCAAGCAGGCACGCGGCTGTGGATTATGCAACATAGGCGGAGCAGATGCACGCGACGACTCACTGGCGGTGTAGCGGCCAGCGGGATCGAGCCCAACGCCTCATCAAGGAGAGGCAAGTTCTTCTCTCTTTCTCCTCACCAGATAGATTTTCGGAGGGGATGAAGCCGTGTGAGCTGCTTTGCCACCAAAGCAAAATTCATGCGTCTTCAAATCCCCGGAGCCGTTGGCCAGGCCGGGGGCGACGTCATTCTCAACGTTGACAGGGCCACCGACGAGCTCGTTGCCGCTCGCCTCTTCGAGACTTCGACCCCCTCGCAGAGCACGTCGGGGATTGAGACGGATGAAGGGGAAAGCAAGGACGCAGGGAGAGAAGGTGGGGATGGAATTCGCAAAAATCCCCACGCGGGATCTAGCATGGGATCGATCTTCGAAGACGGGTTGTACAAAGGTTCTGCGGCGTCTCTTCCTGCCTCGGAGCACGGGACGCAGCCCCCCTCTCGCAAGGCGACGGCGCGCCCGTCGCCCGGCGGAGTAGAGGTGGTTTTTGCAAATATGCCGGCTTGCAGACGGCTTGCAGACGAGCGTTGTACGTGCCCTTATGGCCTAGGTTAAGGTTCGCGGCCTTCATTGCACCTGGGAGGCGCGCTAATCTACCATCTTGACGGGACCCAATATTATGGGTACCCAAAGACAGCTATTACGAGCGACTATCACGGCCACGATGGCCTCCAGAGTATTTTTGGTGGCTTTCTGGATTTATTTTCATGAAGAAAAACAGCCTCAAATCAAGCGGTATTCCGGGAATTATTTTTGTGAGGGAAAACAGCCACAAATCATGGCCATGACCTCACATGCTTGCCAGTCATGCAGCCTCCGACTAGTTGGAAGTCCTCCCGAGAAGTTTGGATTCCCTCATTACCCATGCAAGTGTCAGGTATCAGAAGCATTCAATGGCCGAGCTGCATGCATGAGGCATGGCACCAGGACCTGACACGAGCAACCATGCAGCCAGCTTCCCCCCTACACCTATTGTGCATGCACAGCCTCTCTTTCTCTTTCTCTCTTCACTAATGTAACATGCTCCCCTTGTTTGATAAAAAGGTGAGCAGGGGTCCTTTCAAAAGAGGGAGCTCTGGCTTTTGACTTTCTACTCTTCCTTCTCCTCTCGAGGAGGAGCACTCCCTTTCTTCTTCTACCTCCAGCCAGCCATGGCTTCTACAGATTACAGAGACCTGGGAACTCGTCCCTCTCTCGCCCATTTGTACCCCCTACTACAAATCAGCGCAAATAACACAGCCGCACGAACTGGACGTAGGGTGTTACTGTCCGGAGGCCCGAACCAGTATAAATCCTGTGTACCCCCATTTGCGCAACCGTCCGAGGCCCGGCACGCAATCCGAGAAATTTACTGACCGGCGGTTAGAGAACCCCGACAGTTGGCACGCCAGGTAGGAGCCTTTTGTGCGTCACGACGTTTTTTCAAGTCTCGGACGGCCAACCACGACGACAACAGCGACCGCGACACCGACGGCTGCATCTACACCGGCCACGACGCCCTCGGAGCATGCATGCACGATGCAAGTGTGCGTGGTGCCGCAACACGCATGCACATCACGAGTGCATGGCTGGTCACTTGCATTGGCACTTACGTGTGCATAATCCACGGCATCAACGACGGCCACGGCTCCAACGATGGCATCGACGGCGGCGGCCACGCCGACGGCATCCGCGACACCTCCGACGGCGCCGACGGCATCCGCGACACCTCCAAAAACGCAGATACAGCGCGTGGGCAGCGACACCGGCAATCGCAACGCTGGCAGCGGCGCCGGCAGCCGTGGCGACATCTGCAACTGCTACAGTGCCGCCGTCACCGACAAAGGCGCAACGGCCACACACCGCCCACGGCGACAACAAAGCGGCGAGGCGCAGCTCCGCCTCCTTCCTCGGAGCCCGGCGGCGTGGCACACGGCGTCGCGACGCCTCCCCCGCCTTCTTCTACGACGGACGGCGGCGAGCCCCCGACGGCGGCAGGACGCGGGACAGCTGCGACACGTGCAGGGGCGCGGCTGCCCCGCATCCGGCGCTCGGCGCGTGCGGAGGCGCGGCAAACTTGCATCTGGCGCGGTGCACCTCCAAGGCGGCCGGTGGCACGCGCTGCCCCGCTCCCCTTCCACGACGGACGCCGGCGCACCTTTCTACCGCGACGGCCGGTGGTGCCCCTTTCACCACAGCAGCACGACTTCTTCTTCTTCGGCACGGCCAGCAGTGCGACGCGAGCCACTACGGCCGCGGGCTTCACCTCTTCCTCGACGCCCAGCGGCGCAGCGACTTCACCTCCAGATCCCGGCGACGAGGCGGTGCGACGAACTGTGTTCCAATCATGGCTGACGGAACACGGCAGCAATGACGATTTTCCACTTGGGAGCTCCACACCGGAAGATGGAATTGGATCACGAGGCAGCACAGCTCAAGAAATTGAGCACGCGGCGGCACTGCTCTGAAAAAAAATAAAAATAAAAAGACAGCGCCCGCACCAGAACAGATGGGGCTTGATGGTGACCAACGCGGTGGGCTCGAGGCTCCAAGGCGGCTCTCCTCCCCTTCGGCTCCAAGACCCACGCAGGCGCGGCGCCCTGAAATCCAGGCTGGTCGCACCGCGCGTCGGTAAAGGGATCGCAACGGTAAATATGGCGCTTCTGCACCGCTGATATGTACATAGCCCGGTATGCAAGAGATTAATACAGTGAGACTGGACAGACAGAGGTGCAGAGAAGGAGCGCTATCCTGTTGTAGTGGGCCCGCCCACATGAATCTGCCTGTCTCTTTGCGCCTGCTGCATCTTCGCGTGAGGAGACGGTGGGGCCCAGGACGGCTTGGCGTTCTTTTTCCAGGTCGCACGAGTGCAGCGCCGACGCACTGAAGGACGCCTGACGTGTGGACCCGGCAGCGGTGGCGTGCCCTTTAGCGACCACAGCGGTGCAACCAGCCCGGTCCCAACCGTCCACATCAACTGGTGTCCAAAACATTAAATAGTCTACCATGTAAGCAAAATGCTGAGGTAGCATGCGAGTTAATGAGGATTGAGGAGAAAAATCAAAGAAACGGTGTCGCATGCACGACCCAGTGTTGGCTTGATTTCCAACTCGCGAGAACATCGCTGGACACGTGCTGGGGCGAGCTTTGTTTCTCCCGACGGCGGTTAGAGAACCCCGACACATCTCCTCAAGTAGGAGAGTGGACGTTGTAATTTGTGGCAGATTGGGTACGTGTACGCGCGCCCCTACCATTTCAAATCCAAATTCTTTAGATACAAAGAAAAGAAGAAACTATGTTGTATGTTTTGATTTTAAAAAGTATAATAAACATAATTATTTATGATTACTGTTTATGAAAAAATTATGTTAGCTCTATACAAAGAAATTTTAAGTACTATATTTATGAAAATTTCATCCCACATAAAATTCTAGGATCATTTCCTGTTACAGATTCAGAAATTGTTCGCTTCCATCGGATTCAATCCAGCCAGAATAATAGATACATCAAGAGAATCATGATAGAGACTCGGATTTATTCCGGATCGAGATTTAATTTACTCATCATGATAGGAAGAACAAGAGACCGAAGAGCCGGATTGATTCCACACCTTTTGACTAGTGGATTGATTCCGAGTTTCTTGGTGTATCTATCATGAGTAAATTAATTTTCAACCCGGTATAAATCTGAATCTTTTATAGTAGCTATTATGATTTTCTTATTACATTTATCAATTCCGGTCCCAAACTGAGCTAGTAGCCGCGGCCGTTTGTTTTACCAGGCGAATTCACCGACGCTCGGTGCCTGTTTGCCTGATTGCCTCGATGCCAAGCAAGCCTCGAGTCGGGAGCCAACAGCCAACTGCGAGTAGCTAGCCATCCAGGCACCCACCCAAGTCCACACCGCAATATCCGCGTGGCGTGGACTCGCGCACCAATTCCATTTCTCTCCTGCTCTTCGCCTCCTCCGCCTCGCCGGCGTCTAACCCGCCGCCGGCAGCCTGCCTCCTCCCCGCTCGATCCCTCCTCCCGTTCTCCGCCCACGCAGCAGTCCCAAACCACCGTCGAATGCGGACCCCTCGCCTCTCGTGATCGAACCCTGTCGAGTTAGTTGAGCGAGCGCCGCCGGCCGGACTCTGGATCTCGCATGCGCCGCCGCCGCCGTCGCGCGATCTAGCGGCTGCGCGCTGCCCCGCGGGAGGGTAGGGTTTGGTGTGCATCTGGCGGCGGATATGGCTACGGAGGCGTCCACCTCCATGGCTGGCGCGGTCGGCGGGAGCTGGGTGGAGGGGATGTCAGCGGACAACATCAAGGGCCTGGTGCTCGCGCTCTCCTCCAGCTTCTTCATCGGGGCCAGCTTCATCGTCAAGAAGAAGGGGCTCAAGAAGGCCGGCGCCTCCGGCGTCCGCGCAGGTGAATTGATTCCCTTCCCAAATTCCTTCATACCTATCGAGACATTGCACTGCTTCGTAGATCCTGGTGGCGGAGCTGTCTGTCGATAGTCTTATGCTTTGCTCTTCGAGACGCTGTGTTAGCGTGTCGAGGGCCTCGTGGTTGGGTTCTCGATTGTGCGGGGATCTCCGTTCCCGTGGAATGTGCGGTCTGCGCGCGCTGGATCTATGTTAGAGTTACGTTTACGGGGAGTGTGTACCGGAAGTTAGTTTGGCTGTTGCAGTTAATTGAGATGGCTAGGGAGTTGACCTGAATCTATGTGGATCATTTGCAAGTAGCTGTAGCTCACGGGGCTCTACACTTGTACGGGAGATTATATTCATGTCATGACAATGGTGAATTATCTTTGGCTTGTTTTCCTTATGCCATGCACTAGTTAGTTGAACAACAGTTTAGTTAGTACTAAGTAGTAACTGATGCTCATCCACTGAGTACATTGATTCTATATGCAGTTCATGTAAACTGTACTGTAGGAGGGGATGTCTTTTTCGTAATCAGGAAAGAATGGTCATCAGTTGGCTTGACTTTTCAGAGGTTATTGTAGACTGCAAATATGTGGCTGTAGATGTGCGGCATGAAGTGTTTCTGAAGATTTGGGTCTCTACCTCTTAATGCTGTTCAGCTACATGATTTTACTCGCAGAAAGTGTCTATTCTTACTTGTTGACTTTGTTAATGTTGGTGATTAATCTCAGGTGTTGGTGGCTACTCTTACTTGTATGAACCGCTATGGTGGGCAGGAATGATTACAAGTAGGTCAACCTCTTCTGCAAGTAGGCATTTATGTTGTATAGGCATTTATGTTGTACTGCTGAATAATGTGATATTGACGATGGTTAACCCTATTTTCCAGTGATTGTTGGAGAAGTGGCTAACTTTGCAGCATATGCTTTTGCTCCTGCTATACTGGTCACACCACTTGGTGCACTTAGCATCATCATTAGGTAAGAAGTAGAATTCATACTGCCTTGCTGATGTGATGTTTATTCTTCCAAAATTTCTAATGTTATTTCTTCATTCTAACATGCTTCTCTCACAGTGCTGTTCTTGCAGACATTATGTTGAAGGAGAAACTACATATATTTGGTATACTTGGGTGTGCTCTTTGTGTCGTGGGTTCAACAACTATTGTACTCCATGCCCCTCAGGAGCGTGCCATCGAATCTGTAGCAGAAGTGTGGGATCTTGCTACTGAACCAGGTGCCCCCCTCTGGCCCCCTTTTACCCAATTAGTTGCTATCAAATATTTGTTACACCACTTTGGTATATTATCTCAGTAAGAACTAATGTCATAAGTTTGGGTCTTGCAGCTTTTCTATCTTATGCTGCTATCATTCTCGCTGCAACTTTTGTGCTTATATACTATTTCATCCCACAATATGGTCAGACACACATCATGGTCTATATTGGTGTATGTTCGCTTGTAGGATCTCTGTCGGTATGTGTTTCACACTTTCTATTGGCAACAGTTCCATCGATATGATTTTTTAAATTGATCGTGCTGTAATTCTCTTTCTCTATCTACTGTGCTGGTTTTGGCAGGTCATGAGTGTGAAAGCTCTTGGAATAGCCTTGAAACTAACCTTTTCCGGAATGAACCAGCTAATTTATCCACAAACATGGTTGTTCACTGTTGTTGTTGTTGCATGTATAGTAACACAAATGAACTATCTGAACAAGGTAATAGTGAATTTCTTTTATTATTGATACTTCCAGCTGTGCATAGTGAGCAGTATTTAATATACATTGGTTCCTTTTTTCATGGATAGTTCAGTTGTGCATAGCTAGCAGTATTGACTATTGAGTTACCTTTGCGCCACATGTTTTTCATGTTTGGCATGGAAGTGTCACTGTGCTAGTAAGATATGTCGACATGTGTTGAATGCTCCACTTGGATTTGGGGGCTAATAGGCTAGTTTCCATCTTCTTCTTCTTTTTCTATGAACCATAATGGACTTGTGGATTTGAAGCATACACCTGCGCTATGTCGCTACATGATTGTCATCATACTAGTCTCATGGAATAGTTTTGTGCTTTGGTACCTTGTTCATTTACTGGTAATTGTTTTTTTCTTCCTTGAGTTTTAGATCAAGAATTTGTTGTGTTTTGTCCAGATAATTTTATTATATACTGTGCCTGTTTGGTCTTAGTGCATACATATTGTACCTAGTGTTGTGACTCCAGAACATGCACAATTAATATGTCTCAGCAATTAATCATGGTTTAATTTTTTTGCAGGCTCTTGATACTTTCAACACAGCAGTTGTGTCACCAATATATTATACAATGTTTACATCACTGACCATTTTGGCTAGCGTGATAATGTTCAAGGTGACAATCTTTTGGCAATACTCAATGCATGATGTTTGTTTGCCTAGTTTTTTAATCTGCAAGTTGTTTGACTTGGAACCAATCAATGAATATTGTTTGCTAGTACCTACACTTGCTGATGGAATATGCTTTCATTGAGTCATACACCTTATTGAACCATAAATTATCCTATTCAAGCTTTATCCATTTACTTTACACAACTTCTCAAATTTTAGGAATAATTGGATCCATACCATTTAAAGATCCAAAAGTTAGATATATACCATTGACCCCACATGTCATTGACTTGCAATGGTATATATCTAACTTCGTGATCTTTTAATGGTATGGATCCAAATTTCCCCAAATTTTATGCGTAACATTTTCAAGTGTCATCTTTGTGTGGCAGTTAGAAGGGTGATAACTGAACCCTCATGGTTCGGATAGAAATTACGAGCTAAACTTTTTGACACTTGACTGTTTCTTAGAAATGCCTCCCATAGGGCTTTTATCAACAATAAGACCATACAGAACAGTTTGCTGCTTGCTGCAACATGAACTGTTAAAATATGTTAACTGTGTTATCTGCTGGGAAGAGCTTTTGTGCTCTCATAAAAGAAAAGATGTTCAAACTTGATAATATATATATGCTTAATACCATTTTACATTTTAGAAGAGTACGGAAAATACTCTTATTTGGGTAGAGCCACATTGGCACTCCTACTTTGTACCTGATGGCTGAAATGGTGGATGATGAAAATGGAAGTGGTGGACGTTTGAGAAAGAGAGGCCAGAGCATAGGATGACCGTGGGTTTTGGTGGCAGCGGGAGAAGTAGAGAGATTAGAGCTTGATGGATGAATGCAGCTCGCAGATACCATTTGCTAGTGTAATATTCAGCATCATCTTCATAGATTGACTGCGAGAGCTGAGATCCTTCAGTTTGTGACACAAAAGCCTGTCCTCCCAGAAATGACCTAGTTCTGCAGTCATGTTCGGTCGATTAAGCTGCCGATAGGCCTCCATGAATTATTTAGTCTTGTATATTCATAGTTGAAGGCTTCAGGTCTTGTTTCCTTATCCCATTATACGTGCTGGTGCATTTGGCGAAAATTCTCAACATTGTTATTGATCACTAGTGTACTTTCATGCAGGACTGGGATCGTCAGAATCCAACTCAGATTGTAACAGAGATGTGTGGTTTCGTTACCATCCTTTCTGGGACATTTCTTCTTCACAAGACAAAAGATATGGCTGACGGTACGATTTCACCTCTTAACATTGAACTGTGCAAAATGTTAAAAATCTTTGGTGACTTTTAACTCTCTGGTATCATAGGTCTACCACCAACTCTACCTGTCCGAATACCTAAACACGCAGATGAAGATGGCTATGCTACTGAAGGAATTCCTCTTAGATCCGCTGTGGAAGGCATCCCACTCAGGTCGCCAAGGGCAGCAGAATCATTTCGATCAACATCGTTATAACACTTTGCGGCAGCCATGCGGCCTGTTCGCTTGGCTGGTTGCTGGTAGCTGGTGCTGGTTTGTTCTGAGAGAAAAGTACTGCTGGCTGGTTGCTGGTGGCTGATTTTTTCTGAGAGAAAAGTACTGCTGGCTGGTGGCTGATAAGCCAGACGAACAGGGCGATGCTCAGCCATTCTTTCATTTAATACACCTTTGTAGATTGTACTTTAGGCTTCAAAAAGTAAAAGGCGCCACTCCCCTTGTAATTTTTGAGACAGCGGTGTAGAGTATTGGGGAACCTCTGTTATACCTCTCGAGATGCCTAGATTGGGCTTAGATCCTTTTTTTTGGATATATATATCATGGTGGTCTATACACGGTCGTTCTCAGTGAGACTGTTGTATTATTTTGGTAGGAAATTAGAAAATAGGAAAAGAATCTGAAGAAGGCATGTTGCTAGTTTTCTTGAAGAAACTTTGCCTCCCATCCACATTTTGTTCTGGTTGCTAGAATGCTAGTTTTCAATGTTTTCATCTACACCCGTTGCTTCTGTGTGAGGGGAACGCACATAGCCCCAGTTTGCGTCGATACACATACGCCTGCTGAAGCAAATCTTTCTTCCATGTCCATCGTTAACTCGTCAAGAATACCGAAAGGTTGGATTCTTTTCTGCTTTCGCCCGGTTTAGTGCGCTCTTTAATTGAGCTTTCTGATCTCGTCCCCGACCTGTCTCGCACGGCACACTCTTCCTCCTCGCAACTACACGCGCCGCATCAATGGCGGAGAAGGAAGAATGCAAGGTTCTTATTGAGCAATCCAGCAAGGATGCTGCCGATCCACCACGCCCAGACGAGGATGACGACGACGAGGACGACAACTCGAGCTTCATCGTGCTCCTCAACCTCGTCCTGGGCGGCACGGCGCGCCTCAACGTCCTCCTCCCGACCGCCACCATCCTCGCCTTCGCCATCTTCGCCCCTCTCCTCACCGACGACGGCAAGTGCGCCCGGCCGAACCGCATCCTGACTGGGGTCTTCGTCGCCCTCTGCGCCGCGTCCTGCGTCTTCTTCACGCTCACCGACAGCTTCCGCTCGCCCTCCGGACGCCTCCGTTACGGCGTCGCCACGCCCTCGGGCATCCGCACGTTCTGCGGCGGCGGCGGCCGGAAGAAGGGGCCGAGGGAGCCGGAGCTCTACAGGCTGCGGTGGTCGGACCTGTTCCACACGTCGCTGGCGCTGGTCGCGTTCGTGACGTTCGCCGCCTCGCACCACGACATCGTCCTGTGCTACTACCCCGGCGTGCCCCGGAAGGTCGTCAACACCGTGCCGCTCGTGATCGGCTTCGTGGTGAGCCTCCTCTTCGTGCTGTTCCCGTCGAAGAGGAGAGGAATCGGGTACCCGTTCCTGCTCCGCACCGACCTCGTGTACCTGCGCCGCTAGCTGAAAACCCCTGGAGATTTGATCGGATCGGATCGGACTTTGTGGTGCTGACTGCACCTGAGTTCTGAAAAAAAAAACAGTCGGCATCTCTGCAATTTGCTTCAAATTTGAACACATTGCAACCATGATTTGTTGGATTTGTATGTATGGAAAAAATTTACATGGCTCTCTTTTCTGAAAGTTGTGCCAAAATGTATGTGCGGCGTACATTATTCATTGCCTCTCCTTCATTCAGTACAAAACCGTGTGAGCCTGGAGAGATAATGGAGAGGCAATTTGGGTGTAGCTGTAATTGATATGAAAATGTTAGCTTCATCATTTTTCCGCATCCGGGTTAGGCTCAAGGCCAGCAATTTGTTTCAGTGGCTTCCAAACAAATTTTCTCCTGCATCCAACAGAATCGAGATGTTCACAAATGTGAAAATGACTAGGCGTTTTGTCACAAATGTTCGATTGAAATTTCAGATGGATGTACGTACCAGTTGCCGCATTCTACGATCACCCTGACTTTGGGGCGAAGTTCCGGGAGCAGGGCCAGGAACTGAAGCTCAGCCTTGGACAGAACCTGCAAAGCCAAACGGACACGATGCAGATGACACACTGCTTGACGATCGAGAGATGCCAGAAAACGATCCTGCGTAGTAGTACTCAGCAACAAGCAATCGTTCGTAACCACTGCACCTTGCCTTCCATGATCCAGACGACGAGGCCCTTGGCGTCCGGGTGCAGCAGGCTGAGCCTGTAGTCCACCTCCGGCGGGAAGTACCACCTCGCCACCGGCTGCCTCCCGAGGCTCGGCTGCACAAACAAACCACGCGCCCCGATCGAGTACTCAGTACTGTACGTCCCTAGCTAGAGATGCCGGCGGCCGGCGGTGATCCGGCGATGACAGGCATGGACACGCACGTACCGGGCAGACGGGGTGGATCTTGGTGAGCGTGGTCTCCGGGTCGCCGAGGCCGCGCGCGGTGAGGTCGAGGAAGTAGTAGCCCGTGTAGCGGAGCTGGTTGAGGTAGCGGCCCTCGTAGCCGCCCTCGTGGGGCGGGTAGACGGCCAGCGCCTTGTGCTTCTCCACGTCGTCCAGCCACTGCCCGAGGTCGGGCTTCACCAGGTCCCCGCCCACGAAGTCAAACAGCGTGCCCCGCACCGACACCGTCGCCGCCCGGCCGCCGCCGACGCGCGCCGACCCGCCGCGCCGCCCGCCGCCGCCCAGGAGCGACGGCGCCGGGAGCGGGGACACCACCGCGCGCGCCGCCGTCGCCGACCACATTATTGCTGGCTGCTGCCGCGCTGCGGTCACCGTGCGTGCTTGTGCGGGTGGGAATCGTTTGTCTGAGCCTGTGTGTGTGGCGGGAACGGGAAGAGAGAACCGATGGGGGTGGCCGGGTGGGTGGGTTAAGGGTAACGGATAAGTCTCGGGTGGAAGAGCCCGTCCGTCGGGTCTTGTTCAGCGGAGCCCTTTTTTGCGTCCCGTGGGCCGTGCTCGTCCGGCCTGCACGATGCGAAATGTTGTGGAGGCCCGGCCAGCCCCACGAGAGCGTGCTGTGCGTTCATCGGAATCTCACCAGAGATCCCGTTGCTAAAGTTGTCGGATCTCTCAGCGTACACCAAAGATCCTTCTCGCAGGAGCACCATGAAAATTCGCGCCGAAGTTAGCTCAGGTTGTTGTTATGTTACCCCCACGAAGAAGCCTGCTGTGTGTTCGTTCCGCGCGCAACATCGGAATCTCATTACCAGAGATCGTTCCTAAATTTGTCGGATGAGCACACAGTGTACTGAGAGATCCGACAACTTTAGCAACAGGGTGTGATGAAAATGTATTGGATACAAACTGATATTACAGATACATATAGTTTTTTTCTCGAATCGAATTTGGAAATGAATAGATCATAATGTGTCTTATAGTGATATCAATCATATTCGGATCTTAGAAATCCAACTTTGAATATTCATATACGAATATGATATAAATGAGTAAAAATATTAAATGCTTAGAATTAGATATGGTATCACCATTTGAGTGCCTGACTCTTTCGGTCGGTTGGACGGACATCTTACTATTACTAATTAGAGGCTCCTTTTGAAGCCTCCACATGAAGCCACCTATGAATCCTAGGTGGACAGTCTAAAAAAGGAGAAGCCGCCTCCACATGAAGCCACCTAGGAATCCTATGTGGACACTCTAAAAAAATATCATTGATTTTAATTACCGTTGGATGTATTTTGTTTCTAAAATTACCCACCTATGCCATTACTATTACTAATTAGAGGCTCTTTTTGAAGCCTCCACGTGAAGCCACCTAGGAATCCTAGGTGGACAGTCTAAAAAAGAGAAGTCTCCACATGAAGCCACCTACTAGGAATCCTAGGTGGATAGTATAAAAAAAGAGAAGCCTCCACATGAAGCCACCTAGGAATCCTATGTGGACACTCTAAAAAAATATCATTAATTTTAATAGTCGTTGGATGTATTTTGTTTTTAAAATTACCCACCTATGCTATTATGAAAAATTAACAAAAACAACCCTCCTATATATTTGTCTAAATTATCCACATGTGCCACTATAGAAAAAATTAAATCTAAACCATCTCTCGGTCACATCTAACACAATAAATCTCATTGCTTCAATTAAAAAATTGTCCAAATATCCTATCGTGCCTGCCATTACGAAGAATTAACAAAAACAACCCTCCTATATCTTTGTCTAATGCAAATGGCAATGATCGAGAAGAATGTAGCCAACTGTTATGTTTGAGATTGGGAGAAAGCATGTATGCCTATTGATGGAGAAAAGTACATGATCGAGGGCTGTATTCCTGCATATCTTCACTGGTGACCAGATAAAAATGATTTTACTAACCAAAACATCAAGTTTTTATGTCTTACGATGATAGGGCTTGACAGACATAGGTGGTGGAAAAGTAGTTGACACAGTTAAGATCTAAAAAAAGAATACACTGTAGATTGATGATATCTTGATTTTAGGATTATGCTGAGTTGATGACATGTGAGTAGCAGTATATATTCGCTAGCCGCTAGAAATTAAATATCTTATTGGCTCTGTATACATAACAATTTCTTGCATTTGGAAAAAGTGATGAAACAATACACATTTACATCGAGGTGATTATTGAAACTATAACAACATCTATGATACCAGATTTGTATCATCAAATTCACCATGGAGTATGATTTGATAATGTATATATTTGGTAGAATAATATTTATATCTATAAACTTGGTCAAAGTTGGACATATTTGATTTGCGATAAAGCAATTGTGATATGCAAAAAAGGAGGATGTACTAGATCTTCAATATTAATTCATTTTATTTAAATATTCTACTCCTCGCTCTACAACAAAGTGATCACATTTTATGGTAGCTTAAATCAGATTGATTGGTGCAAGCTATTGGATAAATTGCTGGATATATGAAAAATAATGACATTTTTAGGTAATAAACTAAATGTGTGGTCATTTATATTTATGTAATTGTTACCTCTGTTCGACTGGTTGGTGGTTGATAAACCAAATGATTAATTATGTTAAAGTTGCTAGCCCGTGCAGTGGCACGGGTTGATGGACTAGTACAGATAATATGCGACCACTTTCACCCCTTGTGTTCACCGAGCTGCATCTTTCACGCACCAGGATCCCACTGCTATTCGCGACCGCTCCGGACGGGAACATGAAAATTCGCGTCGAAGTTAGCTCAGGTTGTTGCTACTCCCTCCGTCCCGCAAAGACTGTTCATATAGCTTTCAAAATTTGTCCCACAAAGAGTGTTCTTTTAGCTTGTATTAAATGTTTTTCTCATTAAACTAACACCAAGTACCAAGGAAGTATTGCATTGAGAACCACATGGAGCCAATAAAATGCTTATTTGATGCCTCTTTTCAAGTTCTAATGCATAATTAATGAGGGGCAACAAGGTCATTTGTCACAACTACTAGCATGTCTTAAATTTTCTAAACGAACGGTCTTTGTGGGACGGAGGCAGGCCCGTGCACATGGGAGTGCAAACGGTGCGCTGGTACAGGGCCCCCTAATTTTCAGGGCCCAAAAAAATTTCCTGCACACTGCATGGAAGCAAAATTGGGAGAAAAAAAAGCCAACCTGATCCGTCTCGCGTCCATGTAATGCTCTGTGTATTGTCTCCCGTCCAGCAATCGCCATCCACGCCATTGAATTTCTTTTTCTAATCCACCGCAGCCACACTGTGCCAGTGCCGGCGGCCGGCGCACAAACTGGGCACACACCGTGTCTTCTTGTCACAATGCTGACATGCAGCCAGCATGCACGAGAGTCCTCCGTGTAGGTTATTTACATTTTTTTGCTCGATCATGTTATTGTGTTCTTTTAATAATTACTTTTTATTGTTATTTTGGTCTTTGTATGTATGTTTATTAATTTATCTAGACCTCTAGTGTTTCAATATAAAAAAAATGTCTTCTGCACATCGATTTAGAAAGTATGATTGTTGATACATTCCATTGCAATTTAATAAATTATACTATATACGGAGTATATCATTTATTGTTCCATTTTGTCCCTCTTAGAATTTGTTGGTCACTTCTTAGACTTTTGTACAGGGCTTCAATTTATGCCGGCACGGCCCTGGACGGAGGGAGTATGTCACATATCTCGCTTTCTCAGATAGGCACTTCGATGTTGGCAATTGATCGCGTTAGTTTATCCCTTTGATAAAGATTGTTGATTCGAACACTAGATTACAGTTACATCGAAGAACAGCGCGACGCACTGCCAATTTTCTCGAGCGCGTCACCGTCGATTCCGTCGTGCGAATCCTGTAGCGCACTTGACGGGACACCCACCGCTACACCACATGCACGGATGCACCTCCCATGAATCTGATCAGTAGGACTTGAACGGGCGGTAGACCTTGAGATCCGACGCGATGCCGGCGATGGACCCGGCGGCGGCGGCGGCGGAGATGACGAGGCAGCCGAGGCTGAGCATCTGCAGGCACACCCACCGCGTGCTCCACCTCGGCACCTTCTTCTGCACCACGTACATCTCCACGGGGAAGTAGACGGTGAGCGGCCAGAACCCCAGCGCGCCGAGGAACCCCACCACGTCGTTGAAGAAGGGCAGCAGCATGGACACCACGGTCGTCGCCACCACGAACGCCGTCCGCCACGTCGCCCGGAACGGGTTCACCCTGCAACGCCGCGTCCCCGGGAGGAGCGGGACCTCGACCTCCCCGGTGACGTACGCCGACTCCGGCCACCGCCGCGCCGCCCACCTCTCGACGAACGCGAAGAGCGGCTGGCAGTAGACCTGGTAGGCGCCGACGAGGTGGACGACGATGGCGGCGTTGGCGACGTCGAGGAGCCAGAAGGGCTCGTAGAAGCCGAACCCGGTCAGGAGGTTCCCCGGCGCGGCGTCGCCGAAGGCCGCGTACCCCATGCAGCCGCAGAGCATGTAGAAGAGCGTGGTCACCGCGACGCTGACCACCGTGGCGCGCTTCATCACCGTCGACTCCGACGGCGGCGGCGCCCGGATGGTGTCCTGGATCTCGATGAGGATGAGCGAGTAGGAGTAGGCGAAGGCGATGTCGCCGAACGCCTGCAGGCTGCGCCACACCTTGTCCATCGGAGTCACCGCGCCGATACTGATGCCCGTCAGGCTGCCTTGCACACCTTTGTTCGCTGCACGCACGCGTTCATGCGACGCCATGGTCAGTCACTGTGGACACTGCCGCCGCCTGCGACGGACGTGTGCTTAGTGCTTACCGATGACTTGGACGATGCCGAGGCCGAGCCCGATGGTGGAGTAGGTGAAGGACATGACGGCGGCGAGGATGGAGAGCCAGGAGATCTGGTCGAAGTCGGGGATCTGCGAGAAGAAGACCTCAGCCACGCCGAATATGATCATGTAGGGCGTGCTGGAGATCCTGCAGGGGTCGTCGTGCCCCTTCTGGTGGAAGCAGTTGGCCCTCCTGATGGCGCTGCATGGAGACGCAACCAACACGACATCAACGCGTCACGCACACCGTTCATTGACGTGGCCAGATCGTCAGCAAAAAAACAGAGGAATCGTGGATCCGAGTGTCACTCACAGCATGCTGATGGAAGCGGCGATGGTGTACCCGACGGCCACTCCGACGATGTTGGCGTACTGCAGGAACCCGCAGATCTGGACCTTGACGCCACCTGCTCGACGAAATTCCAGTTTACAGATATTGTCAGACGTAAGTTCCGGTTGATGATTCCAAGCTCGACAAGCAGAAGAGGCGTGGAGAGATGGATAGCAGACGCACTGAGGTTGGCGTTGACGGCGTCCATGTAGGTGTAGTTGCGCTTGCCGGTGGATGGGTCGCCGGAGCGGTAGCAGTCGGCGAGGAGCGAGGACGTGTAGTAGGTGACGAGCGAGAAGAGCAGCATGACGGCGGGGCCGGCCACCCAGCCGAGCTGCGCGATGGCCCACCCCAGCGACAGCACCCCGGAGCCGATCACCGCCGTGATGATGTGCGCGCTCGCCGTCCACATCGTCCCGGAGCGCTTGGGGCGGCCGTCGTCGTCGAAGCACTTGCTGTCGCCCGCGCCCTGGACGCCGCCGAGCTCCGCGCCGCACACCTCCATGGCCCCCGGCGGCGCCGCCGGGTAGTAGTACGTGGCCACCACGTTCCCCGCCATCTCCGGCCCGACGACCTCTGGAGTACTGCGCGTGTGAGTGACTGCAGCAGGTGCACCAGCTGACGCAGCGCGTAAGTGTTGTGCGATCGATCGAGCACGAGAGGTTGCAGGTGCTGTGGGGGTGGCGAGGTACGGGGTGTGGTGGGCTCGATTTATAGGCGCCAGCAGGAGGGCGCAGGAAAAGTAGGTGCTCCGGCCCCGACCATTGAGTGGAGACTGCAGGTGGGGGGAGGGAGAAAGGTGCCGCTGCTCCCTGTACGGGGAAGGGCCGGGGAGCTTCAGGGGTTGCCGTCGCCGTCGTCGAACGCTTGCTTGAACTGAGCTGAGCTGTGTACGCGGCAAGTTGGACGATGGCTCGAGCGTGGTCATCAACGGGAAACAGCATGCACACCGCATGCCCCTTTTTGACGCCACCCTCACATTGTCAGTTTATCACATACGCATGCTATGGAACAGTCATGGATCCCAACACAGCAAAGATGCGATAAGATCGCAATCGCAACAGTGTTCTGAAAACCACTTGCCCGGCTGCCTAGTTCGCATCCTCTTACCCTTTTCTTTTCATTCATGTTTGGTGCTAGCTCCTCCTGAGTTGATATTTGATTTTTCTTTTTTTTTTAAAGGATGGAGTAGGAGGATAGCTGCTGAACTGCAGCTGCAGATCGAAGGCCACACCATACACTTCAGTCATGGAGATGCAGCATGAACGGCAGGGGTGCTCTGTTCGCGGTCACGCGTGAGGACGGAGGACCCCACGGCCACGGCGACGCCATTCCGAGCCCTCGTCCATCCTTTTTGCCTCCGTGCGCGTAGTGCACCGAATAGGTTCGGTTTGCTCCCTTTCTTTGGCTCTCGAGAGAATCAGAACCTGTGCAAGTTTGGACTTTCAGGGCATGCCTAGAGACTGGAGTGTATGCCGACATGGCGAAGAGCATTACATGATTCTTCCACTTGAAACTAGATGTTGGTTCCGTTTGCTCCTGATGATGATTTCCAATTCGGTTTCTAACAGACGCAATATGTTATTCCCTCTGACTCATCCTCGAGCAAAGAAGAAACGAGGACCGGTCAAACAGAAAAGACAATAAACACAAAGGGGTCTGTCTATCCCTCACATGTGTGATTCTAGGGGCCCCGTCACACGTGTGATTTGGGGTCTTGAATCACACGAATTTGTTTAGCCTACAAATCTGTGTGATTTTGGTCATGGTATCACACAAATTTTCAGAGAAAGCAAATCACACAAATTTTCATCAATCTGTCACCCAGATTTTCAGATAAGCAAATTCTGTGTGATTTTTGTCATGCGATCACACAGATTTTGTAGAAGCAAAAATCACACAGATTATCATTGAAACAAAAATAACAGAAAAATCCAACAGATTAAGATCACACAGATTTTCATTAATCTATCACCCAAATTTTCAGAGAAGCAAATTCTGTGTGATTTTTGTCATGCGACCACACAAATTTTGTAGAAGCAAAAAATCACACAGATTATCATTGAAACATAAATAACAGAAAAATCCAATAGATTAAGATTTATAAAAGTTACACAGATGAAATGAGCTATTTACATGTGTTGCGTGAATAAATTACAACAAGAAAATTATAGTAAAAAAGACCAAGTAAGGAGTGTATATAAACTGCTTACACAGATGAAAGTGCTTTGATTGATCAGGTTACAAGCAAAAATAGGGCATTATAGAATGAAAGCATTCCATATTCTACTAGAGACTAGGCAACACATGTACCTTGAAGAAATCAAGCTGCAAAAAGAAATAAGTCAGGTAGCTGCAGATAAATCAAGCAAAAAGAAAAATAAGGAAAGCACCAAATAAGGAAAGCACCATATGGCAGTCACACAAAGCAGCACAGAGCAACAAAAAAAAAGACACGTCCGGTACCTCACAAGTTCAAGGTCATTAAAAAATGTTTCCAAACTACAACTGGGCTAACATTTATATCATCATTAGCGGGAGAAACTTACCTTGAAAAAGGATCATACACCTCGACTGAGAAAATAGTTGCAGTACCCCACAAGTTCAACTTTATCAAATACTTTGCATCATCATAGGCAGCCTGAAATCAGATCAAAACATTTGTGTCATCATAGGAACTTCGCTTTAACGAAAAAAATCATGGAACTTCAAATAGCAGCAAGGAACAATTTCCAAAAAAGAAGCCAAATAACACAGATTTTCAGAAAAGTCAAATATACACAGATCATCACACATATTAACAATAGCCAAATCTGCCAACTCGATGTGATCTTCATCAAACAAATCACACAGATTATGAGAGTAAAAAAACTGTGTGATTTTCATAATGCCATTGCACATATTTTTCGAAAAAAAAACAGACAACACATAATTTCAGATATTAGTATGCATAATTAAACTTTACATAGATGTAATGCAAAATTTACCTATGCTATATGCATAAATAACAACAACCATTTTAGAGTAATAATGCCAAGTTATAAGTGTACTTTGTACATAATTAAATGAATATGAGCTACCAGCTAACCCAAAGTGAGGTATACTGATCAGAAATCCAAAAATGCCAAATGACAGATTTAAAACCCTCAAATGACACATTTAAATCCCTCAAATGACAGATTTAGCAAATGACCCTCAACTACCAAATGACAGATTTAAATACCTCAAATGACAGATTTAGCAAATGACCCCAAGTACCAAATTCAAATAAAACACAATAATGCAAATGACAAATTTAGCAAATGATCTCAAATACCAAATGACAGATTTAAATCCCCAAATGGTAGATTTAAAAAAAAAGACTCAAAATGGCAGATTTAAATCCTACAAAAATCAAATGACAGATTTAGCAAATGACCCCAAATACCAAATGACAGATTTAAATCAACCAAATGGCATATACCAAATGACAAATTTAAATCCTCCAAATGTCAAATTCAAAAAAAGACCCAAAATGACATATTTAAATCCCCAAATAACAAATGACAGATTTGGATTGAGTTGGATTTTGAACTAAAAACAATTAGGGTTGAGTTGGATTGTGAAGGAGGCAAGAGGGCCATGATCCGTTACCACCCCTAGCTACAATGGATACTACTTGATATTATGATAAGGATAGATGAAAGACTACGGAAGCAGATATGCTATGGGAAAAAAGAAGATAAAAAGCTCACATAACTAAAGTGTACTAAAGCATATCACTTACATGAATAACCTCTGTAGAAAAAGGGATAAGTGCATAAGTTGTTTAAAAAAATACCTTTAAAGTAGTTGGAGATGAAGAATAAATCTGCATAAAAAAGAAGTAATTAGAGCCGTTAAAATGATTATTAAAATTTTGAATACGTAAACATGTGTCATAGGACTACACATGAAAGAGGCTTTCAATTCGGGTCACCCCTCATGAAACAATTCCAACTCGATTGCAGTAAAAAATTGAATTTTTAATGGTTGTGCAGAGCCAACAGCTAAGGGTAAGGCCGACCCCTACCCAGAAAATCAGACCACCAAATGAGAACCCACCCCTAAATACCCATCGATCCAACTAGGCCATGTAATAAAGAGAGCAAGTTTTCAGAAAAGCATCGATCCAACTAGGCCCAACATCATCCTATCGAAGCAAATATGGAACAAGCTCAAACAAGTACTATGAACTGACATCACAAATGTAGGCAGGTGTAGCTAAGAAAACTGAAGAAAAATAAATATAAGGACCAGACATCTTGTACAGCTAGCCGATCAAACTTTACCGATGCAAAAAAACCAAATCATGCAGGACTTACACCTTTAAGCATGTTACCACAAGTCCACAACATTTTCATCTGTTTAAGGTCAAAAATACCAGATCTTGAGGCATTTACACCTGGATAACATAGGAATGATGGTACAATGAGTACTGGAAAGATAGTATCAAGAAACTGTATGTATTCTAGAAAGTTTAAATTTTGAGTAAAGTCTAAAAAAATATGGAGGTTAGAATTAAAAAGATGGTACTATAATTACCAAATGATCCATATATAGATGGAACTATAATGACTGAGAATATGAAAAGTAGGAAGGAACATACTTAAGGAAAAAACAGTATACACATTAAATGTAGACATACATAGCTTCTTCTAGGAAAACATGGACATTCCTGGACTCCAGAAATATCAAATATGATTTCTTATGGTTCTCATAAATGAAATGGTGCATGTCGCTCCCATGTGGGTCAGATTGTCAGCGATCCAAAAAAGACAAAAAAGCTGGAGGGTCCACATAAGATAATTATTTGTGGAGCGTTTAGAAATATAATATAGGCAAAAAAAACTTACAACTCGGTAACACATGTATGACGATGCAAGGAACACAGTATTAATAGCGAGTGTGCACTGTAAGTACTAAAATGCAGTTATATTCATAAAAAGGACTTGAAATACAAATACAGAGCGAAGCAGGCTGCAAATACTAGTAAAAAGGAGTACTAAAATCGCCTCGCACTGCATTGGGTGCTTACAGGATGGAAATGAAGGGACAAATTTAGGGAATGAGACCTAATCGAGGGAAATGGACAGAGGGGGAGAGAGACTATAGGGAAAATTTTCAAAATTTTGTATAAAGTAAATGGCTACCTAGATATACTAATCCATGGTACAACACAATGAAGCTGCTACATAAATTGAGAAAAGCAAATATAGGAAGGTAATTGAAGAAAAGAAAAACTATAAGGCCCAATAATCTTGTATTTTTGTACAACTGGGATATCAATACCTACCAGTACAAAAATTCCAAATCATGTTGGATTTACATAGGAACTACGGTAGAATGAGTGCTGGAAATTTAGAACTAATAAGCTGTAAGTAATCTAGGAATGATAAGATTTAAATGTATTGGAAAATTTTCAGTTTGTTAGACTTTGAATGATGATATGTACAAGTACCATTGGACCAGATCAAGATAATACTTTAAGCACTGAAGAAACGAAAGGTCAAGAAAACATATTTAAAACAAAAGACAACTTGCAGGCCTATACATCCAAGGATGCTTGTGGCTCTTGTGTTAACTACTAAACAGAAGATAGAAAAACAAGGATATGAACCCCGTACCCCCTGGCTGCACTAAAGTCTCACAATCTGCTTCCTATCCCTCTCAAATCGTACAACATAGTTTCTCTTTTTTCAAAAGAAAAATCAAAATCCTAGCAAGAAATGTATGAACGTATGAAAAATTGGCCTCACGTACCTAAAACTTGGGCTGAATCCTAGCAAGGACATTCAGCTAAGTCCATAAGCAAAAGCAATAGTACTAACAATTAATTAACAGGAGGTGTGAAGGAGTACATTTGACTAGCCATCAGAAATCAGAAACAAATTAAAGGGATCCAAATCCAAATAGCCCCCTCTTAGAAAACATCACCTATCCAATCAGAAGTGACTTAAAATTCTAATTTGAACAAACAGGTGGAGGGGAGGTCCCAATGGAATCACGAAAGGGGCACCTGAAAGGACCTTGATGTCGCCTAGAGGGGGGGTGAATAGGCTTAACGACCAAATTAAACTCTTCTTCCCCGAACACTTGAGCTGACAGTGTTCCACCGGTCAGACCGGTGGTGATGACCGGTCAGACCGGTCAAGCACTGGACTTCACAGGAGGCACCGGTCAGACCGGTGCACTTCACCGGTCAGACCGGTGTAGCACAGAGCACCTGCAAAAACAACTTCAAGCACCTCTTGACTTCTAGCACGAACCAAACTTGGTGAGTGGCCTTTGTAGATGATCACAAGCAAGGTAATGAGCCCTGCACACACAAGTAGCACACACAAGTAGATCGAAGCAGAAGCAAAACAAATATGCTAGAAAAACAACTCAGAGAGTCAAACCACACGAAGAAGCAAAGGATTTGTTTCCCGAAGTTTACCACCCACTAAGGAATGACTACGTCTCCGTTGAGGAGCTTGTAAGGGACAATTCCCACAACAAGTCGGGTCTCTTTCAACCACTTTCCTCTTTTCCACTAAGGGGATCTTTTCCACGAAGAGGCAAGATCGCAGCCCTTACAAACTTCCCGCTGCTCACCACAACGTTGGGAGCTAGCCGGCGACGCCTAGCCGTCTAGGAGTCAAACCTCCAAGAGTAACAAACGCTTCAAAGCTTGTAGACGCAAAACCAAAGTGCTCAAGTTATGGAAATGCTCTTGTTAGCTCACAAGGTCGCTCTTGAGCTCACTCTCTCAACCCAACACCAAGGATATGGCTTGAATCCACAAATCTCACAAAGAGAGGGTTGGGGAGAGCCACTAAGGCTTAGAGTTTGTTAGAAATGGCTTGGGACCTCAGCAATGTCACTAGAAACAGCAACCCTCACTAGAAGAAGGCTTGGGGTATTTATACCCCTCAAAGGAGAAAACTAGCCGTTGGTCCTCGGGCGGCACCGGTAAGACCGGTGCCCCACACCGGTCAGACCGGTGTTTGAAAAACTAGCCGTTGGGACTAGCGGCACCGGTCAGACCGGTGCCCCTGACCGGTCAGACCGGTCAGGCCCGAGATACCCCCAAAACCCTTTTTAAGAAACTAACACTTCATCACCAAGATGAAATGGCTTATGTTAGGTTAGGAGGGTTTGTTAGCACACTCTAAGGCTAGATCTCACTTAGGTCAACTAATGAGCACTTTGACTTGGTCAACTCGCTAAGTTGCATCCCTCTTAATAGTACGGCATACCTATACTCAAGAATACATAAAAACACTTTGTTGATCTCTTGAGCTTGGATATCTTCAATCTTGCCATACTTGATCAATATCCACTTGAGGGCTTTCAACATAGCCTTTGACATGAGCACGTCCATACTTGAGCTAATGACCTAGGATCTTTCCATTTAGCGTAGGAATGCACACTTGGATCCATAAGTCACTCCATATTGCCAATCATAACATGTTGATGACTTGCATTGTTTCCCTCGGTTAAGGTTTGGATATGATACTTGAAGACCCCACGGATGCTAGAACTTCACCCTAGCAAAACACTAATGGCGGCTTAGCTACGGCCCCAAAGATTGCTTAGTCCCTCACCCTACACATCTCGGTTGATCTCTTCATCACTTATCCAATCCACTTTTGAGTTCCACTTTGCTTCATTCAAAATTAACCTTCATTTGAAAACCCGCTTCAAATGCTTGATCTTGATTGACAACGAATGTGCAAGCTTCCAAATTAGAACCATAAAGTGTACACTCATCCTTGTGTCCTCTTTTAATAAGCACATGAAACCTTGCACTTGTCTTAGAGAGATACCAACTTCTCTTTTGTGATCCTTATAATTTTAATCAAGCCATGTCTAGTATGGGAGGCAATGAATTGACCTTCTCAAATTATCCCAATATTAATCTTTCTTTATTGCTTGATATTTGTCACTCATGCAATAGGATCATCCATATATTTGTCTTCTCCAATGTGAGCCATAAAACATTCATCCACACATAAATACTCCAATAAATACTCATGAATATATAAATAAAACCTGCTCACAATCTTAGACAAATACATTAGTCCTTTAATCGCTTTGTCATTCAATTCACCAAAATCCACTTGGGGGCCTAGATGCACTTTCAGCACCAAAAAAAAAATCAGGCAATCGACTGACAAACTCGACCTGGGCGTCGACACAATCACCTAGACCAACTCCAATCAACAAATACAGTACCAGACTACAGACTTAAAAAAATTCTAATCTCAACAGGAGGTGGAGGGGGAGGTCCCAATCGAATCAGAAAAATGGCACCAAAAAATATCTAACAATCGACTAACAAATTCGACCTAGGCGTCGACACAATCACATAGACGAACTCCAATCAATAGTACACTGCCAGCCTATAGGAATCCTTGCCGACAAGTGGGACCCATATAACATAGGGACAAAGAAAACCACACACATTACAAAAAGAGTAGAAGGAAGAGAAGCCATGCCAGAATGCCATATGCATATTACTCAAATAAACACACTGATTTTCTATGAAATGCATATTACAAATTAATTCCGTAAATCACTGAAACCCCCGGACACCATATGCAAAAAAAGAATTGATGTTGGTTACCACGTTTAGGTGGGGCAGAAGCATATGGCAGCGTTTAATATTATATACATAATTAACATCTTGTCACATATGAATACTGCATCTATATTGAAAATCATATGAAAAGAGCAGAGATGCTAAATTGCCATCAGAGCATCAGAGTTAGGCAGTTGCGGCATCGCTCACTAGGGAAAGGAGCAAGCGAGCAACAGTTGCCGCAATCGTCAGTTCTGGTGTTGGGCATATCTATACATGGGTCTTCATTATTTTGAGCTCTAGTTGACAGGCACAGCCCATAGACACATACCTCTTCGTTGTCCCCTTCACCTGAGATCTAACGGGAAGAGGAAGACAAAGAACTACTGCCTGCAGCCATGGCGCAGCTCCTGCTCGGACGTGCGACAAAGGGTTGGGGGTATTCGCGCTGTCCTGCCATATGGGGAGCTCCGCCTATGTCCAACCTGTTGAACTCAAAATCGACCACATAAATAGACAGATCAGGGGATCGAGAGCAAAACCAAAATCAGTTGAACTAGAGATGCAGGTGAATCGACAGCCTAAGGACGACGCAAATCTACAACGAAATAATCAAAATCAACTGTAATAGGGATATCTAGGGATCCAGCGCAAAACCAAATCACAGAGCCCCAGCCGCAGGTTTCGAGCGCCATCTAGCGCCACGAGCCCCGGCTGCCGGTTCCGTGCGCGCTGCCGAGCTCCGCCCCGACCACATGCTTCGCCAGGGAACCGGTGTCGAGCTCCTCCTCAACCGCCAACAGCTCGGTCGGCGTGGCCACCAGCCTGGCGCGGCGCGGCACCGCGGGAAGAGCAGCCTGGTGGTCCTGGCGCGGCCCAGGTCGGCGCTCCGAGCAGATTCCGTCACAGCAAAAATCGCAAATCCGTGCGCGCAGCTGATTCGTCGCAGCAAAAGCTTCACAGGGGCTACTAGAGATCAAATCAACAGATCTACCGCGCGGAAATGGATTGGAGGGAGGATCTTACCCGCTCGGTCGGAACCCTAGCACCGCCGCGCCTCGCCATGGGTCGGGGGAGCAGCGCGGCACGAGGAGGATGGGGAAATGAAGCGGAACGACGAGGCAAATCCAAAAATATCGACGCGAGACAAAAAAAATCAAACTGAAGCACTGACACTCGGGTCCACGCGTCATACATACGAACAAACCAAAACGTCGGAGTGTTCATGGGTCGCCAGATCCCAAACCGACGGCAGAAAAAACCGTGTGACGAGGAAGCCCAAATCACACGCGTGACAGATAGCTTTCCCGCGTCTTGGATTTGAACTACTCCCTTCATCTAAAAAAACATGTCGGTTTAGGATTCAAATTCTGTTAAAAAACTTGTCATTTTAAGATTCAAATTTTGTTCCATTTTACTTAATTTGGTATGTGTGCATGTGCATGTGGACAGGAATCAATCAATTAGTACTAAATATAGCAAATAAATACGTCATTTTACCTCCTTAATGATTTATCGTAAATTTCTAAAATGACGTGAATAGCATGTGAATGGTGACTGGTGCTGATTTGTTATAAGAGAAAATTAATGCTGGCTGGTGGCTGATAAGCCATACAAACATATGTAATTTAAAAGAGAATGGCAGACAAATTCACTTAGACTTCAATACTATTGGCTCTCTTGCATGCTCCCTCAAGCATCAAGCATAGATAGTAGTGTTTTTCCTCACACCAAATCAGAATCAGCCACCACAGCCAGACAACAGTAATTCTATCTCACAAAAAATCAGAATCAACCACCTATCACCAGTCAGCCGAACAAATCCCACCCGTTAGGATTTGGATGTTTAGCTGCATGCATCGTCTAGTTCAACCTAGAAGTAAGATAATAGAGAAATATAGCTAAATTCACTTATAGACTCGGAGAGTAGAATACATTTCAACATGAATTATGTAGCCAATCTTTAATATACTAATAGTGAAATAGACTCTCTGTTGTATCAATGAAACACGTACTATCTCATACGGTTTGTTAAAAAAAATATGAAATAGACTTGCTCCAAACTGGTATAAACAAGCGCACGCATGATCTAGTGGCCGAGGAATCATATGCTCATAACCTAACAACGAACTAACTACTAAGTACTCTTTGTTGCTTGCTTCACGGAGGGTTCTTTTTTATATACTTAAGGACTCAATTATATTAAAGTACTAGATAGAAACAGAGTACAAAGATCTGGGATCATCCATCCCAAACATGGATGTAGCTTCTGAGCTACTACAAAGGAGTCAAGTAAATGACTCGAGTATAAGTACTTCACGATGGGTTCTTTGAAAACGCCAGCACAATGAGCACACGTGAAGCAAATCCTAATGAGATCATATTAGTGTATAACATATCAGGACATCCCACCAAAAGGCACGGTCCCTCTCTCTATGTAGGTAGAGGAAGAATGAAGCTTACATAACACACTTTATCCATTCATAAATGATAGTCTATTAGTCTTATTTGTCAACAATGTGAACTTAATATAAATTGCATCTTGTAACGAAGAAATCATCGCAGACATTTTTGAGGGAACTTATAACTATCGCTCGATGGCCCAAGTCCATGATTCCTACGACATCGCAAATAGCCCAAATAAGAGGCCTTCAAAGCCCTTCATGCCAGATGTATACGTTGAACAATCACATGTTAAATTTTGGCCTGTTTAGGCCCATTTAAAGTGAACTTGGCAGGCCACCGGTCCACCACGTACTGATGCCAAACTTGCCCAGAGTGTCGTCGACTTCTGAGTCTGACGAGAAATACGACTCCGAAACACCATGCAGGAGGCCCTGGATGTCGTTCTCCAAATATGCTATTTGCAAGAACAGCAGCATACGCTCTGTCGTTGTGTACCTACTGCATCTAAGATACCAATACATATACAAAAGCATACATAGTACAGCTTCAGTCTTGTTGGATGAATCGACGGGACGCTAGCTACACTCTATCTGGAGAGGAGCAACGGACTGGATCGCTGTCGCTAGCTGCTGGCAGGGTTATCTGTGGTCGTCGTACTCCCCCTAGTCCATGTGTTGCTGGGATTAACCCATAAGAAATGCTCATGGGAGCATGTGACCGATGCTAATTATATTCTTTCCCAGACACACTGCCCTTTTCTTTCCGGCCGGGACATACGGCCAGCAGCAATGATAACCTGAACTGGCTTATCACCAGCGTCAGGCTTATATTAAACAAAAAAAAACGATGGATTTATATGATGCGTATCATATACCAACCGGCAGGTTCTTAGCTGCATCCAAAGATCATCACCTACATCAAGTTGTTGCTACGACAAAAGGTAGCCACGAGTGAGTGAGAGAGAAAAGCTTTCTTTCTGGCCACATGGAACCAACTTTCTCATGTTTCCCGCCTCGAGCCTCAGAAGAAGAGGAGATCTCTTTCCTGGTGGAGCTAGTGGCTCGTAGGCAGCAGCTACACGACCAGAAAAATGCTGCTCGTGACGGCGAACCGCGCCGTTGGTCAACGAATTGCTGCTCGTCGGTAGCCGGTAGGAGGATTCCGGCCACGGTCAGAGGTCGTTCTACGAGGTTGCAGAACGCCACGGCCGGCCACAGTTTTTCCATGGTGGCTTTGTTCTTCCACTCCTCCCTTCTTTCTCGGCGAGCATGGACCTATGGCGATCCTGCACCGAACTGACAGGTCGGTCGGTCCCACGGGCGATCCACTCTCCACCAGCGCTTAAAAAACAGCTCCTGGCACGGGGCTCCTGTCCCCCTCCCTTTGCATCGCCGCCTCACTCCACTTCCCACTCGCCTTTCGCTTTGCATCGGGTTCCCCTCGATCATCGCCGGCGCTGCTGCTCCGGCTCCGGCTCCGTTCGTTCTCGCCAGAATGACGGAAGCGCGGAAGCATCTCGCCGTCCTCTTCGTCGTCCTCGTGCTGCGCCCGCCGGCGGCCGAGGCTGACGGCGTCGCGAACTCGACGCCTGCCGGCGGCAACTCCACGGCGGCGTGCCCGCTCGACCTGGGCTACGTGGCGACGCTCCCGTGGGACCGCGCGCCGTGCGAGCCGCCGGTGGCCAACACGACCGCCTGCTGCATGACGCTCCTCTCGGTGCTCGCCGTGGGCCTCGCGGCGCGGCTCCGCGCCACGGGCCGCTTCCGCCTCCCGTCGGCCCAGGCGTCGGCGGCCTGCCTCCGCGCCTTCGCCGACAAGCTCGCGGCGCCGCCGCTCTCGCTGCCGGGGTCGCTCGTGCCGGGATGCTTCCCCGTGCCGTCCCAGTTCGCCATCACCACGGATTACTGTGCCGGGGTCACCACCGCCGCGGAGTACGGCGCGGTCGTGGGCGACGCGTCCGTCGCGGGCCTCAACGCCTCCTGCGGCGCCGACGTCACCTCCATGTTGACCTGCACGCGCTGCCTCAACGCCGGCGTCGGCGCCTCGGCTCGCCTCACCGCCGCCGCCGGCAACAGCTCCAAGTCCCAGAACTGCTTCTACCTCACCGTGCTCTACGCGGCCGGGATCTCCAGCTCCACCGGCCCGGACTCCACCGCCACGGCCAGCTGCGCCCTCGGCCTCGCTCTCTCCACCTCTTCGTCCCCCCCGGCGTCGCCTACGTCAAGCTCCACCAACCACACCAACATCGCAGTAGCCACCACGATCCCGATCGCCTCCGTCCTGCTCGTCTCCCTCGTTGCTCTGCTTCTCTGGAGGAGGAGGAAGCGGCGTGAAGATACCAAGATGAGGAGCATCCAAATCTCGGAGTCGTCGAGGGGGTCGCGCCCGCGCCCAAACACGGGCTCCGTGATGTTCGACGTCCGCGAGCTGGCGAAGGCGACCGGCGGCTTCGCTGAGCGCAACCTCATCGGCCGCGGCGGGTTCGGGGTCGTGTACCGCGGCGTGCTCGCGGACGGCACGGTGGTCGCCGTCAAGAAGATGCTCGAACCGGACGTGGAGGGCGGGGACGAGGAGTTCACCAACGAGGTGGAGATCATCAGCCTCCTCCGGCACCGGAACCTGGTGCCGCTGCGCGGGTGCTGCATTGCCAACGACGATCCCGACGAAGGCAAGCAGATGTTCCTGATCTACGACTACATGCCCAAGGGCTCGCTGGACCAGTACATCTTTGAGGACGGCGGCGATGGCAGGCGGCGGACGGCGTTGTCGTGGGCGCAGCGCAGGGCCGTGATCCTGGACGTGGCGAGGGGGCTCGAGTACCTCCACTACGGCGTCAAGCCGGGGATCTACCACCGCGACATCAAGGCGACCAACATCCTCCTGGACGCCGACATGCGGGCCCGCGTGGCGGACTTCGGGCTCGCCCGGCGCAGCCGCGAGGGCCAGTCGCACCTCACGACGCGCGTCGCCGGCACGCACGGCTACCTCTCGCCGGAGTACGCGCTCTACGGGCAGCTCACCGAGAAGAGCGACGTGTACAGCTTCGGCGTGCTGGTGCTCGAGGCCATGAGCGGCCGCCGCGCGATCGACCTCTCCGACCCGTCCGGGGTCGTGCTGATCACCGACTGGGCGTGGACGCACGTGAAGGCCGGACGGTCGAGGGAGGTCCTCGCCATGGCGCTGCGGAAGGAGCCGAGCGCCGTCGTGGCGGCCATGGAGAAGTTCGTGCTCGTCGGGATCCTGTGCGCGCACGTCACGGTGGCGTGCCGCCCGACCATGCCGGAGGCGCTGAGGATGCTGGAGGGGGACATGGACGTGCCCGACCTGCCAGATCGCCCGCAGGCGTTCGGCCAGAGGATCGCGTTCGACGAAGGCGAAACCAACTTCAGCGCCTCGTCGATTCTGAGCGGCCCCTCCGTGGACTTTGGCGACATGCTCAGGTGATGCACGACGGCGGCGGCGTGCGCAATTTGCAGCGCGGCTCAAGTTTCAGGTCGCGATCACATATATATAGATGGGATGTATTCACAATTTCACATGCTATGCTACATGTTCTGGTTAACTGGATTTCAGGGTGATGTATAGCCCTCACCTGATGTACATGGACTGTGTAATCTTATACTGAAATGCCAAATATATGTCATCGACACAAATCACAAATATTACATCATGGTTTTATCAGGGTTTTGATTGCAAACATAAACTGTTCACTGTCCGACAAATACAGTAATTAACTGATTGCACAACCATACAATACCAAGTTAAGCGTGTGCTAGATCGATGACATCAGCACAACATGGAACTGACACACATTATATATCCCTCCAAACATAAAGGAAACAAGAGCTAGAAGTTAAGAACATACAAGCCATGGTGGTGGGTGAAATCTTCAGATGAAACGGCAAGTGGAGTGGGGAATTCAGCAGCCTAATTGTTCTCCTGCAAGTTGGGGTGGCTGGGCTGCACGCGGAAGGTTATTGGCATCTGGGCGGCAAAGTCCCGGTCAGGATGGTACCCCAGCTCGAGATCTCTCATGCTGCCGCTTAGCGCAATATCTTGCTGGTGCTGGAAATATGAAAAACAACAGTGGTTCAGTTTAGTCTCTACTTCAGAATTGACTCATTGACAAAAAACGTACTAGTGCATAACTGCATATAGGTTCTGTATCAGACATTTTGCACCACATTTGAAACCTAAACTGAGTGATCTTTTTCATCTCACCAACTTAATATAAGAATCTTGACATTTACTTTTTCAGTTTGTTCAGTAGGAAGCAAGCAAAATTTAGCACATGGAGGACGACAATGAAAATGATCTCTAGGTGGTTTTACTGTGTGGTATGTAGTTTTCATTATAATTGTAGTTGCATAAATTCTTTGTGTTTCCAACACACAAAGAAATCCCCAATCAATAACCGTGTTCTTTATGAAACAGTGGATTAATTTGATCTCTGAGAACTGTATGCGGTACACACGATTTAATTATAAGATGTCCAAGATAGTTCTCTAACGAAATGATATGCAACTCTCCTGTGTATTATAGCCGTATAGGGGGAAAATGGTCCAAGATAGTGTTGAGTTCAAATATTAAAATTTTCTAGTGAGAGCTCGAGAACTCGGCCTTTCCCTGTACAAAATCAACAAGTGAAATGTAATCCTACAAGGAGTCAAGGACCCTTACCATCTTAAAGGACAGCAGCTTGTTCTCATCTTCCAGCATCTTATTCTACAATCAACCAATAAAATAATGAATGAGACAGGAACTAAAACAACCATACGTTCAAATAAAATTCATAATACAGGATTTATAGTTGATAAAGCTCGTACATTTCTCATATGCAATTCCCAGTGCTCCATCTGCATCAAAAAAAAACCATTTATTCGAGATTTGATGATAACTGTAACATCAACCATATTGAGATAAACTGATTAAGTAGATTTATTACAAGTTTCTCATTCAGGTTCGTCAGCCCATTATCAAGTGCCTCCTCAATCATGATCAGCTCTTTGGGCTGCAGCGAGTTTAGATCTTCACCTTTCAGGTGCCTGTGCCATCACAACAGGAGATCACATTCTCCATAAATATCAACATGAAAAGGAACAGGAACACCCCCCCGAAAAAGAAAATTTAAAATTCTTCCAGCTTAAGTGTTTAACAGGAGATCACGTTCTCCGTAAGTGTGAACTTGAAACTAAGAGAGAGAATCCTCAACAAAATAAAAATACAAAATATAGTAGTTTAAGCATTTACCTGAGCTCAATCTGCATGGTATCGTTCTCTTTCTTTATGCGATCAATCTCAGCACTAAGGCTCTGAAATGTTTCATGTGCTCACCAATGGTCAGTCAGAATGCTCAACTAATTCTAGAAGGCTAGCAAAACTATTTTTAGCTCCAAAAATGGTATTCTCATTCTGTGTGGAAATCGTAGATTACCTTGTGTTTGTCATCCCACAGTATCTTTCCAGAGTTGGTCTGGTACTTCTCCAAGATTCTTGATAGCCTATGTCAGACCAAGATGATATCACATATACAGGGCATGAATATTGTTTTTTTTTCTTGAACAAAAAAGGCAGGAGCTCTGCCATTCAGTTAAGAAGGAAAAAAGGTTTAAGATACAGGCATGACTTAATGCATCTGTCGGTTCAACAGGAACAAAGCGAATCAAAATACTTCATAAAAAAATTAGATAAGAAATCAGAACTACGTATCTTTTCTACTGTGTTGTAAAAGCCGTATATTTTACCTAGTTGCGCAGTCTCTTCCCCAATCCAAAACAAGTCAGAATTGCTTATTTACCGCAGTAGTGGAAACTACGACATGTTCCAACAGAAATAGAACAGCAGCTGACTAAAAATATACAGAATCTTTCTCCGGTCCAGCATAAACTAGTAGAAGAAATAAGACAGGGAGTAGGTAACGGCACGCACGATGTCTTGGGGGAGCAGAAGTCGTAGAGCTTGCCGGCGCTGGAGAAGATGACGCCGCCGACCTCGGCGTCGCAGAGCACGCTGATCTCCCGCGCCTTCTTGAGGATCCCGTTGCGGCGCTTGGAGAAGGTCACCTGGCGGTTGGTGGAGTTCTCGATCCGCTTGATCTCGATCTTGCCGCGCCCCATCCTTCCTCAGCTCCTCCTCCGGCAACCTCCCAAGAAAGGCTCGCCTCTTCTCCCCTTCCAAAACTGGAGCCTGGAGTCGCCCGGTTGGTAGTGGTGCGTGGTGCCGGTGTGGTGTGGTTGGGAGGAGCGGTGGTGGTGGGGAAGGAGTAGTAAAGGGGATCGCCATGGCTGGAAGAGGAATGGTGATGAGGGGGCTTTCGGGTTCGTTCAGAGGCGCGCGCCGGAAACGGCAAGGTGCTCTGTACGCTTTGCGTCCGCCGGGCAACTTGGCTTACCTCTCTGTCCGATTGCAGTTGAAGGGAAAGCCGAAAGCAGGGGAGAAGGGACGCGACGCGGTTGCAATGGCGTCGTGTGCTTTTTGTGTCGTGTCCTGTCGTCGTTTCTTCTAGGGAAGGACTTCATAGGCCCATGTAGGTCCGTAGCTGTAGACCTTAATCAAAATTCAAAATTATGAGATCGCCGTTTACATGACTGCTTTATCAGGTACTCTATCAAACCAGATGCGTGTTGACACCTCGATCGGCCGATTAGAATGGAGTGGGATGGCGGGGGAGGTGTGCCTCTAAAACTTAATAGGGGTGCTATATGTGTTGTCAAAAAAAAAATAGGGGTGTTATATGTCGCTTCAGTGACAATTTGGCAGACCATCGCGCCGGTTTTTTCGGTTCGCGGTGCGCGGTTTTTCTCCCGGTTCGGGCGGCGTGTTTTTTTCTTTTCCGGTTGCTTTCCTTTCTCCTGCGTTTTTTTCTTTCCGGCGTTTCGATTTCTTCCCGGTTCGCACGCCGCCGTTTTGGTTTCTTCCCGGTTCGCACGCCGCCGTTTTTTTCTTTCCGGTTCGTGCTTTCCTTTCTCCGCGTGATTTTTTTTCCGGCGTGTTTTCTTTTCCGGTTCGTGCTTTCCTTTCTCTGCGTGATTTTTTTCCGGCCATTTTTTATCTTTCCGGTTCGTGCTTTCCTTTTCTCTGCGTGATTTTTTTCCGACGTTTCCGGTTCGTGCTTTCCTTTCTCTGCGTGCTTTCCTTTCTCTGCGTGATTTTTTTCTTTCCGGTTCGTGCTTTCCTTTCTCTGCGTGATTTTTTTCCGACGTTTTTTCTTTTCTGGTCGTTTTTTATCTTTCCGGTTCGTGCTTTCCTTTTCTCCGCGTGATTTTTTTCCAGCGTGTTTTCTTTTCCGGTCGTTTTTTCTTTCCGGTTTTCCTTCTTTCCTTTCCCCTTTTTTCTTTCCTTCTCATTTTTTGCCACCCGGTTTTTTTTCTCAGTCCTATACGAAATTAAAATAGATAAAAGTGCACCAATCACAAGTTTTGAAACTTAGACCTTCAACTAAACAAGACAGTTAGCAACCATTACACCACACAACACTTCGTGACTACATAGAGTTACAGATCATTTTAAACTGTTTTTTCTTCTTTCCTTTCTTTCTGTCTAGTTTTTATTTTTATTTTTCTTCCCTTAGTTTATTTATTTATTCTGATAATTTATCTATTTGTTCGAGATGACATACAAACTTGTTCTGACTACACTAGGATCTTAATCTGACAATTGTTCTCATTTGTTCTGATATTTTATTTTGTTTGTTCGAGAAGACATACAAAGTTGTTCTGGCTATAATAATACATTGTTCTGACTATAATAATAACTTGTTCCGTCTATAATAATAACTTGTTCCGACTTTTAATCTGATTTGTTCTGACACTATATTTGTTTTGTTCGAGATGACATACAAACTTGTTCTACCTATAATAGAATCTTGTTCTGACAGTTGTTCTCATTTGTTCTGACACTTTATTTGTTTTGTTCTGCCTATAGCAGAATATATAACCTTAAATAAAAAATACAAATAAAAAAAAGTTTGTCAAAACATAGTCAAGTGGAATCTTATTTTGAAGATCTCAGTACCAGAAATCGATTTTTGAAATCGAAATTTAATTTAGATGCACGGTTTAGAATTTAGAATTTTTTTATTTTTGGAACAGGTGGGGCCTAGCGCGCTGTACACCCGCAAGCAGCGGCGCCCCCACCCTCGCGCGCAGCGCCCGCGGCGATGATTCATTTTTTGTCGCCGAAGCGACGGGTAGAAGCGCCCCCTTAGGAGGCCTTCGGGAACTCAGGACGGCAACGGGCGGAGCCGGGGGAGTGCCCCCCGTTCCCGCTCCGATCCCCGAACTACGATCCCCGCCCCGACCTCGGACTGTGTTTCGGGGCAAAAATTGGCCCCGTCCCCGACCCCGTCGGGGCCCTGAACTCCGTCAGGGATCCACGGGGAATCGCTATTGCTGCATCAAAAGTTCCAGCACATGCTCATCACGATTCGAAACAACTAACTCATGAATCAATAAATCTTGCAAAACCACTCACGACTTGACTAAGAAAACAAGATCACTTTGTCCCAAAATTCCAATCGAACAAATTGAATATGCATATTTACAATAGCTTGTACTCATATACAAGTAGTCATAGGTTACGCTCAAGCTAACACATCATCCAAAGACAGATCAAGCACGAGATGGTTGCAGATTTAAGTAGCGACGCAGCACCAGTGGACGGCGGGAAGTCTTGCCCCTTGTTGGCACCTCTGCCGGCTTCGCGTGGACAAAATCTGAGCGATAGGACTTTCCTCGTGTGGGGGGAGCGGAGCAGTGGTGAACCTGTGTCGATGGATACCCCCTCGCCGGCACCTTCGCGCGGATCGTTAGGGTTTTCGGTCGACACATCGTCGAGATCGTCCTGACGAGCGCGCTCGGCGTCCAAGTTTCCGATCAAGCTCGGAGGAGGATGCGATTCAACTCAAAGGAGTGCCCATCCGCTTCTTCTGGAGGACGAAAGGGCAAAAAGAGAAAGGCGGAGGGGAGGCAGATTCGGTTGCGGCGGATCTCTCGCCGGAATCGAGGAAGGAACCTGTGTTGCCGGCGGGAAACTCGCCAGGGGCGTGGATGAACCCAGTGACATCAACGGGAAACCTGTTGATAGAGGGGAGGAAGCCCAACACTGTACTCTCGAGGCCAATTTCTGATCCGCATCGGTAGGCTTTGGGCCGATCCCCCAAATGCGAAAGGTGCGGTCACCACCGCCGGCCTCGACGGGGAGAGGGGTGATCGGATCTCAGCCACACCGTCCGCCATGGTCGACGCACATCGAGAATCTAGAGCGGGAGGATGGGGGTGAGAGTTACAGGGTCGGTGACGGTGTGGTTTGAACAATCAGAGATGCCAATCGAGAGAAGCCTCAAACCCATCCTGTTCAACCCGATTCGTGGGTTATTTCACCAAATCCAAGAGAGTGTGTGCGTCTGGAGGCCGTAAATCTTAGCACAAGTTGTGCTATTCAGGCCGACGCCGACCAAGATGGTGTATCCTCAAGATGGAGGCGGGAGAAGAGGTGGATATGGAGGCGGCAGGCGTGGAAGGGGCGGAGGAAGGCACAACGTCTGGAACCGGATGGGTGGAGGCAAAGACAACCAAGCGCGAAGAGATCAAGACCAGGGGGAGGGATCAAGATCCGGGGAGAGATCAAGATCAAGGGAAAAGAGATCACGATCGAGGGTGGCTTGGAAAGGGAAGTCAATACCGAAGATGGATCCAAATGGGACATAGCGGCAGCAACTAGTGAAGAATCGCTGAAGAACATGAAGCAAGACCTCGAGAAAGAAAAGTGGGGGACATGTGAAGATCTGACTGAAAAGCAAATCTACTGAAGCAAACCAGGATACTCAAAGAAAAAGTCGACTAAGGAAATCAAAATTAGCCAAGTGGTTTCTTTTTTTAGGGGAACTACGGCAGGCAAGAAGCCGGCCTGAACATTGAATTAATAAATCAGGTTAGTGTTTACATGTGTTTTTGAGAATGGGGGGAGCTAGAAACAAGAGACTCAAACGATCACGTTACAAGACTCTGTGCCCACATCTGTAGAGAATAAGCGTAGCTAGGGGCCAAGTGGTTTCTATGAATTGGAATATTTCTTTCCTCATGAACTTTTTAAAAAATATTTCATACACGGGCCCTTAAACAAAACCGTAATGGGTTGCAACTTTTTTGACTTTGCCGCGTGCGGGTTTGAATATATATTGGGCTGCAACGGCATGATAGCTATGTCATTCATCACAACCCGTTAACCCCAACCTAGAACAAACCCGTAATGGGCCGAGTCACAACCACCGGTCCACAGAGCCCACGCGCGCCCCATCCGAACTCCGAAGAAGCACGGAAGGCTGGAAGGGTAGACGGCGGCGAGGCGAGGAGCCAAGCCAACGGCGACGAGAAATCCACGGCGGTTGGCTCATCCCATCCGGCGCGCGCGACCCCCCCTCCGCCACGACCAAAACCGAGGGCGTTTTCGTGCCCCCCTCCCTCTCCGAACTCCGGAGCCCACCTTCTCCTTCTCCACTCCCCACTTCCCCCAGCCCAAGTTTCTCAAAACCCTAGCTCCCTCGATCTAATGCCGTGACCTCTCGGATTCCAATTCCCCCCAGCCTCGCCATGGAAGACCCCGCGGCCGCCCCCTCCTCCTCTGCCCCTGCCCCCGCCGCCGCGGCAGCTAGGGTTCCGGCGGCTGCGGCGGCGGCCCCTGCCGCGGCGCCGCCCGCTGTCGCTCCGCAGCAGCCGCCCGCCACCGCGGCTGCGCCCCCTGAAGCTGCGACGGCCCGGAGGCAGCTGTTCACGGTGGAGCTGCGGCCCGCGGAGACCACCATGGTGTCGTGGAGGAAGCTCCTCAGGGAGGCCGGGCACGCGGCCGCGGCGCCGGTGGCGGTGGCAGAGCCGGCGTTCCCCGCACACGCGGGCCCATCCGGTGCGGTAAGCAGTGCTGTTGCGGTTGTTGCGTGTTGGTCGGTTACCTGCCGTGTTGCTGTAGTTTGTGCGCTGCTTATTAGCTTTTCGCGTAGATGAAAACAGGATGATTCTCTGGAGCCTGACGGTAAAGATCTGGAAGATGAAACGTAAGGCTCTTTCGTGTTTGGCAGACAGCAACATGTCATCCCTTGTAAGAGATGCTATCGAAAGATGGCAAAGGGCGCAAAAGCTATATAGTTAACCTGATTGTAGTGATGAAGAGGACACCAACAATGATATTCTTAATTGCATCCAATAGTTGATCTATGAACAAGGGTGGTTACATTCTGTTGTTCTGGTTAAACTAGTATCATTTTTGAAGGTGCCTGTGCTCTTATTTTCCAGAGATGCTCTACAGTATTGTCGCTAGTGCCTGTTTCTGCTATCTAGAATTTGACTACTAGTTCTCTCTTGTAATCTGTCAAAACGTTGAAAGTCACTGTGCCAGAACTATTTTGTGCCCTAATTAGTTAAATCTCATACTGGTACATTGTTGTACATGTTCATGCCATAAACTTACCATTCATCAGTTCTCAATATTCAGAATGAAAATTTTATTAAACTTTGGCTTCTACATCTAGAATCTACTGAATCTTTTGAGTTTAATAAAGCTGTGATATAACACCTAGTTTGTTTTATCATTTGAATCAGGCACATCCTCCAGAAAGTGACCCAAAGGATCCAACACAGCCAAATCGGTTTAATGCAGTCATTGAAAAAATTGAGCGCCTGTACATGGTAGGAAACACTGGCCTTAATTGATCTCAGGTTCATGATGCATGATGTTTTGACTCCATATCCGAATTGCCAGGGCAAACATAGTAGCGATGAAGAAGATCTTGACGATGTACCAGATGACGATCAGTATGACACTGAGGATTCTTTTATTGATGATGCTGAACTGGTTTGTCATTTAAACTTATTTCGCTTATATCTAGACGAATTTGTCTTTGTTGCTTTTGGATCTATTCTGATCTCATCTTTATGCTTGTTAAATCTGACACCTCAGATGACTTGATTTTGTACGTGCAATACTTAGTGTGTAGGTTACATTAAATAATATTGCTTGATGTATCTATTTCTTCAATCAATATTTACCCTGATCCCCTGTCTACCTTTTGTGAACTCTTTGTCTATTGGTAGGGGAAATCTTTATCCTGATGTGGCATTGCCACTTGAGCTCTAATAGAATATTTGATCATATATATAAGTATATAACAAGTCAAAACCTGATGTTCTGTCATGTTTCTACACCGTATTGAACTACCTGATGCCTACCTTTTTTTATATAAAGTGACACAGTTTTTAAGCAGAAACTATTGTGTGATTTAGTCATCTTGTAACATATGCTTTTCGTGAGATATTTGAAACATGTTTCTATGGCACAGTTTTGGATAATATTTATTACTAATTTACTTCACGTTTGCCTCTTTGTAGGATGAATATTTTGAAGTCGATAATTTGAAAACTAAGCACGATGGGTATTTTGTGAACAAAGGAAAGCTGGAACAGATGTAAGGTTCCTCAAATAATTTAATTTGGAGTACATAGATATGCAAATAGCATTTATGCTCCACATCCTTCTGCTAATGCATGTGCCAAACTTCCTGAGCAGCACAATTGGTATTGTTTTTAATCATTTTGATACACATCACGTGCTAGCTGATATAACAAAAATGTCATTGGCATTTGAGAATAAGCTTATAGTAGTCAGAACAAAGATGAGAATAACAAATGGTTAATCTGCACATGGCTTTCGTAGATGTCAGGATGATGATTTACATCAGTTTAATCAAAATAATGGATCAAAGTGACATCATTACGTGTTTCTTGTACACTTGCACTGTTAGTCGATGGCAGCACCAGGCCACCAATGGAATATTCATCAATTTGATCCTCTTTTGCAGTGACCCTGGCACATCAGAAAATATCGCTCCAAAAAAAAGGAGAAGAAAGGAATCGAGTACTTATCTGGAGACCAATACCCCAGTTGATTATTTTGGTGACATGCCTGGAAAATCCTCTGGAAGAGGTACTGTACAGGCAGGCAAGCAATTAACCAGTAGCAGCGTAGGTTCTTATGGTCAATACCCTGAGGATGACAGAGTGGTGAAGAACAAAACCAGTGGTCCTGGAGGAGCCCTTAAAAGAAAATCTGATTTCTCAGCTGATGCTACAGCGCGTGCTAAGATCAGTAAGGAAGATTATAAAGATGTATTACTACCTCTTGATTATGGAGATAAAGAGTTGTTACTACCTCTTGATTATGCACACAAGTCAAAAAGCAGCGACATGTTACTACCTGTTGACTATGCACATAAGTCAAAAACCAGCGAGACCTATGATTACGGTTCAGCTTACAGGGATAAAGGCACTTCAGTGCAACTTGATTTCCAACAAAGGAAGGCAAGCAGGGAAAATCATGATTCATCAAATAGAATCTATCGCAAAGGGAAATGTGGAACGAGTGAATATCCTGTTGTGGCTATGGGTAGTGCTGTCTATTCTACACAAACAGTGGTAGGAACAGTTTTCTCAGTCATTCTCTTTGTGGGCACAAATGGCTTTAACCCACTTCTCATATAGTTGTATTCTCTCTACTTGTAGCCAAAGATTTTATATATTCTAACTCAGCACTTTCTGTTGTTTTCAGAACCCAATTGTTGGTAGGGAGGGTTCAGGTACTAAACCAAAAGGCACCAGGCTTGAGCGAGCTATTCGGGATCTCCAGAAGATTGTTGCTGAATGTGAGTTATAATATTCCCCTAAATGTGCTGAAGTCTTTCTGTGGATGAAGTAGTGCTGGAAGTAATTTTAGATGCTTGAAATTCTCCTTTCAGATAGACCACCAACAATCGATATTAATGAGGTAGATCCAAATGGCCATGCAGCAGTTAAAAGACGGTTGCCTCAAGAAGTGAAGCAAAAGCTTGCCAAAGTTGCAAGGTTATCGGTACGTAGCACCACAGCGGCACAGCCAAATCTACTTAGATTCAAACATGGATACTCCTGTCTGAACTTAAAAGTTATTATGGTTGCATACCACATATATATGCATTAGCTTATGCAGTTTTGCTTAAGATTTTATATATTCAAAATCTTGTGGCACTGCGTTATTTGCAATGTCCATTTAGTACAATTTTCTTATACAAACTCAAACAATGGAGATAATAACCCTCTCGACTATCACTTTAGCTGTCCGTAATGCTATTGTATGGTGTAGGCAAATCAAGGAAAGATTCAAGAACATGAGCTGATGGATCGCCTCATGGGCATAGTTGGACACCTTGTGCAGCGCAGGACACTGAAGGTTAGTGACGGAAGCTAATAATGAGCTTATCTTGGCTCGACTTCTTTGTACTGTGGACCATGGGGCACTAGTCGATTGTCTTTTTATGTTTGATTCATCATTTTTTTATTTCAAATTGAAAAAGTTACCTATTCAGTTCAAAATGATGTTTCAAAAACTGTAATTATTTTCAACTCGTAATGTTGCCCTATGATCATCTTAATATATGTTAGCAAAAATGACAATATATCATGAAGATCAGGTTTTTTGGTAAACTAATTGTACATTCTAATTCAAGAGATGGTCACTTCTAATACCTTTATACGTGCTACTGTTTAAGTTAGACAAATTCAAGAGGATGTGCGTTTGAAAATGTCATTCTTTTTTGGGTGGGGTGGATTATTTTTTGGGGGTATATTTTGGCAAAGCTTCTCAATTTATTATTTTTCATCAAATGTGAAAGAGGACAAGTAATTTTAAAAAAGAATACTTTTCAAGCATGCCAGCACATGCCCTTAATTGTGTTACTTCTTTTATGCTGCAAAAGTTTACCGATCCGGGGTAAGTGATCATCATCCTGTAATTGAAGTACTCATACCACAACCCATGCTGATCTTTTAGGTCAATATAAGACAATGTGAAACAACACGAACAACTGAACAGACGATGCAATGTTTTGATGCCTGATGTGGTGTTAAAAGAAATCTCTGAGCTACCCTTAATATCTATTTGTCAATTAGACCGTCACCTTCTAGTTTCTGGGCCATTCATTTAAACTATGTATCCTCCCCAATTATTTAACCTTGTGCATGTCTGCTTCCATCCCTAAGTAATGCTATTTTTAACAGAGAAACATGAAAGAAATGGTAGAATCAGGTCTATCTGCTAAACTGGAGAAGGCTGATCGGTTTCAGCGTATAAAAATGGAGATCAATGAAATGATCAAAGCACGTGTGGCTGCAAAGTCAAAGGTAAAGATATAGTTGGTGACAAGTGTGGGACTTCTAGCCTATTGACATTTGAACTCTTGTTAATTATTTTTCTCTTATTTGTTGTGTCTGATGATGTATATACTGTTATTAACATGCTACCAGGTCAATGAACAACAGGATGGTTCGGCTGATGATTTTCAAGTTGCTAATGATGAAAGAAGAGCTTTAAAAGGGAAGTCTGTTATGGATTATGCATTGGAGGATAGGATATGTGATCTCTATGATCTGTATGTTGAGGTATAAGCCCATAGACATATACATAATGTTTTTTCTTTTCTTTTTGGAGCCTGAAAAAGGCTTTAGCACGGAACATTCATTAGACTTTGTTCACATTTGCAAGTTAGTGACTGATGAAGGTATAAGTTTCTGTATAGTTAGACGGAACATATATATCGTTATAGTTAGTGAAACATGTAGATGAGTTTCTGTATAGAACCAAAGTGGATTGATCAGGATCCTTTCTGAATCCTTATCAGGGTATGGATGAAGACAAGGGCCCTCAAAGCAGGAAGTTATATGTTGAGGTATTCATCCTGAAGCTTTAGTTCATTTCTTATTTTGGTTTTCTTTAAAAAGTTTCTTTAGAATCTGAATTCTGTTACCTTTTTGACTAGCTGACTTGATTTCTTGTAATTATGATTGAAAGCTTGCCCATTTCCACTTATGAAAATCTTTCATTAGCATGTTATTTTCCCCCTTGTCATTTTTTGGCAGAAACATACCTGACTTGGGTTTTCCCTTAATTTGCTAAATAAAATCTGATTTAGCATATTAGTTACTAATACTAATACCCTTAGGCAAAACTAAATGTTATGCTTCTCTCTCTGCAATTTGTATCATGGCTGTTATTTGTTTATTTTATGGAAGGGTTATTACTCCATTGCTTCTCTAGCTTCCTGCGATGTAAATCTTACCAAGATGTTAATGTGGATTATAGATCATAATCTGTGAACTTGAGGTCAGTTTAGTTATTTTGAATAGAAGAGCAAGAGATGCTTGTGATGTTAGACATGGGTTGAAATACTAGTTTTGTAAAATGCCTTGCCCCTGCTGGTGCTTTTTTAGTTTTGTAAGGGTCCATTTTATATCCAAATTTGTTGTGATTTTCTGCAATATTTAACTGTTATGTCGAATACTTACTAAATCATGCAAACAATATATTTTTCGTAAGAAAATTTTGGATTGGAGTTATAGATATCATATTAATCTTAAGTGCATCTGCAGTTGTCATGATCATGCTTAAAATGTCATGTTTTACAAAAGCTTGCAGAGCTATGGCCACAAGGCTACATGGATAATGTTGGAATCAAAGATGCCATTTCCAGATCGAAGGATAGAAAGAGATTATTGCACAACCAGCAAAAGGTCATCACTATAAATATTCCCTTTTCCCGTTCATTCTTAATTTGTACTCCCTCCATTCTTAAATATATGACACCGTTGACTTTTTACTTCAACTTTGACCATCAATATCTATTGAATAAGTTAGTTAACTAAAGTAAAATGTGAATCCTTATGTCTATTGTTGAATGTACTTTATATTCAACTTGTAGGTTTATTGATTTGCAAAAATATTTGTAGAAAAGACGAATAGTCAAACGAATGAAAAAAGTCAATGGTGAGAACGGAGGTAGTACATATTAAATTAAAAGTTGAAGCAGATGCGACGTTAGAATTGTTTAGGCTGATCTAATATATTGTATCATTCTGTTGCTCATGATGTTTCTTTCAACTAATTTAGGTTCGCAACGAAGAGAGAATGAAGAGGAAGAAGCTGGCTGCAGCAGCTAAACTACCAGATGGCTACCCTGCTGTAATGCAAAGTGGACCTATGTCACAAGTACCACCACCTGTAACGAATCGTGCACCTATGTCACAACCACAACCCGTGCCGAATCCCGTCACATACCATCCACCTGATTATGGACTGAACCAGGGAGTGAAAAATTACGAAAGGGTCCGTGAAACAGGCTCAAGGTCAATCCCTGATGACAGCAAAAGGAATGCTGGAGAGATGAAGAAGAAGAAAAGAAAGTCTGAATATGATCCTGTAGATACACAAGCTAACCAACCAAAGGCTCCATTGCAGTATGGGAATGAGAAGCAAAAGCCATCCAAGCCTTCCGACGAGACAAATGCCGGTAGTCAGCTCACTCAAACCGTGCTTGGCCTCCCAACCGTGATTGGTCATAACCAACAACCTAGCTAATTTATTTTGCCTTACAGGATATTTGGTTCCCTTATAGGCCCTTTTCAGCTGCTGTAAGAAAATATGGGCAGCACCGATTGTCTAAATTAACATGTATCCGAGTCAAGAGGATACTATTACCATTTGTAATTCGGGTGCAGGTCACCACACTATTGGTTGTAATTACGAATCGTTTCCATTTCTGCTCGTGCTCCCTCCGTTCTGAATTACTATTCATTTTATGTTTTCTAGTTACTGATTTTTTAACACCTAGATATATATAATTATATTTAGATATGTAGAAAAGCTATTTGGGACGGAGTATTGTTCAATGTTCATAGTGCCCCTGATAGATGCCGATTCGGTTGCTCTCTGCAGTAATCACGAGGGACAAGCGATTCAGGTCTGAATTCTACTCTGCCAATTTTCAAGGACACTACTGTACCAGTTTATTTATGTGAAAATGAGATAGCATCTCCAGCACTTTAGCAAACTAACTTACATCCATCTAATTTTGGCGAATAAGAAAAATTGGTCTCCAACTGTTTGGTAAATCAACTTGGCAAAAATAGAAACTTGACAAAACTCACCTCCCCACGTGGAAATATACGCGTGCCGATCCGGGTTGGCATTGGCATGGTCTAGCGAGGTGGGAGGGTGAAAAGAAATAAGAGCATTTCCAACAGTTTGCCAAATTTTATTTGGCAAATCTTGTGTTTTGCCAACTTCTAAAAAGATATAACAAATAAAAAAAGGAGCTCATCTCCAACAGTTTTGCATAATTCACTTGCCAAACCCAGATCTAACTTACATCAGGAACCGTGAGAGAGACAAAATTATGTTTTTACACTTCCACCTCTTGAAAACTTAAATCAGGAACCCTGGGACAAAAAAATAAAATTATTTTATACCCTTCCACCTCTTCGGAAAGATGCGTCGCGGATAGTGGCGTGCGTATATGCGCGTGCGGAGTTTGTTTTTCGGAACTTGGGATAAATGGCAACCTGAGATGGAGAACTGTTGGAGAAGGTTTTTTCTGTTTTTGTCAAAAAAATAACAATGGTAACTTGGGATGGGGAACTGTTGGAGTTGCTCTAAACAACAGAGAAGGATTCCTAATACAAATTTTCAAGAGGTGGAAGGACATAAACATAATTTTGTTTCTCTCTCAAGTTACTAATGTAAGTTAGATCTGAGTTTGACAAGTGAATTATGTCAAACTGTTGGAGATGAACTCATTTTTTACTTGGCATATCTTTTTAGAAGTTGGCAAAACACAAAATTTGCCAAGTAAAAATTAGCAAACTCTTGAAGATGCTCTAAGGAGATGTTCAAATGCAGCGGTGAAAAATTTGTCACATCAGAGTTTCATGGGAGAAATTGAAAAGATGAATTTATTAAACATAATTAACATGTCATTAGCACATGTCGACTGTAGGACAACATGATCAAAACATGAATTAATTAGGCTTAAATTTTTTTGTTCCGCAAAGTTCATATATGTGTCGTTCCTCAAAGGTGTGTCCAAACATTTGGGTGGAAAGTTTTTTTAGGAACGAAACAGGTCCTCAATTTTTATGAAGCCTGGTCCTCAGAGTTTCATCGGTAATGCTAAGACAAACATCCCGACTGCGAAGAAAAATCGGACACTCTAATATATGTTGTGATAGTTAAATGTCGATGTTGCAATTATTATTTTTTAATCTTTCACTTAACTATCGCATGTTTTACGATAAATGCTGCATGAAACATAATGTTCATGTTGCGGCATCAGAAATCCAACGACATTTTTTTCACGCAACTATATACTGTCGATCCTGCAGATCTTATATTTTGATATTTGTAACGGAGCGTGCGATGAGAAGTTACGGTGCCGCAACACCGTAACATATTCCATCACGTTCCATGTTCCGCGTGGATGTCTTCATAGCATGAAGAGGGTACTAGGTGCACAAGGATTTTCAACAACAAACAATACATCCGCAATCGTTCTCTGGGATCTTGACACTTGACATAGCAATCGTTCTCTGGGATCTTGACATGAATTGTTAGGTTGGTACCCTTGGGACGACGCGATCCATCCTCAATTCCTCAGTTGCTTATCGTCGTCCGCCGGGATCCTTGACGCATTTTCTTCCGCCCGCCATGGGACAGTGAAACAAGATGCTCGGCCGGCGGCGAGGCGACACAATGCGCTCTTCAAGAATTGCCATTCTCTTCTGCCGCGACGCGACCAATCGTAGCGCCATCCTGGGACACCTGGACGTGCTCAAATTAAACCGCCACGCCACACAGTGCTGCTGCTGCTGCAGATCCTCCTTCCTCCATGCATCTCGGCTGCTTGTTACCTGCATACCAACTGTTGCTGTGAGATCTGATGCCGCGCGGCGGCAGAGGCCTGGCCGATCCTGAAGACGAGGTGAAAGCATCCCCGTCCCGTGAGCGCCGCTGGCCACTGCCTCTGCCACCGCGAGCGAGCACCCCAGCCACCCACGGCCACGGCAGGAGGAACCCCAGCTGCCAAGTGCCAGACCAAGGCAACCCGCCACCAACGCCACACAACCTTGCCGCCCGCCTCGTCCCCGATCCAAGCCGGCACCGGGCGGCGGCCGCGCGCGTGCCTCCAATTGGCCGCCACAGCACGCTGGTGCCATGGCACTGCCGGCCGGGCGCCGGCCGTGCCTCCCCCAAGTTTCCTACAGCACCCTGGTGCCGCGTGCAGCGCCGGCCCGGCCCCGCCCCAACCGCGACCGCAGGACCCGCCTCCTTCGCGGCGAGACGACCTCTCCTTCGGCCTGGACCCCGCCGCCCCTCGGGTCGCCTTCTCCGCGCCATCCCGCCTCGTGCTCTGTTCCGACCCGCCGAAGCCATGGCTCCTCGCGCGGGCGCGGTGCCATCATCTATCAGCGCCACCCGACCGCCCCCGCGCTGCGCCTCCTCCCCGCTGCCGAGATCGCGTGACGGGAGCTCCCGAGCTGACGCGATCCAGGTAATTATCTGGCCAGCCTTTCCTTCCCTGCCGGATCAACCCAATTGGGCCATTGTGCTGCGCAAGCTCGAATCGCGGAATTCATGGTGCGGCCAGCAGGAAGCAATGAATTCTTCTCACCCCGTCCGCTAAATCTATATGTATCTCCCGGAATTTTTTATGCGCCCGTATTTTCGTTGACATGCTCATACTGATCAACTAACACCTCGCAAACATCAGCATTGAAACAGGATGGAAGCGGAGCGTATTCATCCACTCTTGGTGTGAAATTGATTATTGGGAGAAGCACCATCAGCAGCATACACTGCAATTGTGTAAGAGACTTATTCCTATTTCGCCTTTTCCCCCCTGAATAGTAGGTACGATTGGGTAAGATCGGCTGTTACTCTTGTCTTCTGCGTGGAGTCAGCACTGTGTCTTGCTTGTTGAACCACAGTACAGCTAAGAGGGCTTCATGGTTTCTGTATTACTGTACCTGGGAACAAGATGCAACATGATAAGTGATTGATGGCAATTTTTCCTCCATGCTATATATCAAAATGCTGCAACTCTGAAATCTGTAAAAAAAAATACTCACCCATTTTGCTTAATCTTTTGGAGGAATAGCACATGATAAGAGCACTTTCCTAGTAGCATTTTTGTGTTTGGTTGACTTCTTGAAGCCTTGAACAGGGCACTCTTTAGGCTAGTACTAACATTGCTCCTCATTCATGGCAATGCTGTGCCACCTATACCTGGACTGGCTTATGTGAAAAGGCTCGTTTGTCTTGAAAAATAAAAAAGAACCAAAGAGATTTTTTTTTAGAAGAAACCAAAGAGAAATCTGAACAGACCTTATGGTGTAACATGATCTTGTGGGCAATCTCTTCAGAAATCTGGACATTAGCACAGTTCATACTGCAGATCAAAGTGTATAATCACATGTTTTTCATCTTTAAAACTTGCTAATGTATCAAAGCCACCATATCAACACCTGGGAGTCTTTTTTGGTTCTGGTGAAGAAAGTGAAGTTCATCGCTGGTGCTGTGGTACATTTGTGGCAGTTTGTGCAGATTTCTTATTTCTTCTGTTCAACCCTACTAGTTCTAGCAATGTGAACTGAGCATGTATCTGCCTCTAAAAGGGTAAGTTAGCACTAAAAGAACAATCATTTTTGCATTACTGGAATTTCCATTAGGAACCTACACTTTTGACGGCAAAAATTTTTAAACAGTGGTTACATTCTGTAAGCAGAATCGTTTGTTTATGATAAGACAAGGAAAACACTACAAACAACATTAAGAAAGAGTTATTATCTAGTGTACAACTCTATATGGATGGTCAAACTGATGTTGTGTTCATTTTCGTATAACTTTTGGTTGAGATAACTCTATTTAACATGTCAAACTGAGGATCCATGGGTCACATGTCTTCTACATGAATATTGTTTGTGATGAGTTCAAATAACACCACCAAAAATGTGAAACGAATATATCTATTAGGACATCTGTGTAGTGGATGTGAATACTGACATGTTCTATTGAGCTATATCCCTGTATATTCTCTTGGCATCATTCAACGGCTTCCTAAAAGTCTGGTGAAGCAGCATAAACTGTAAGCTTCCAAAAAAGGCTGAAATGGAATAGTGAAAAGAAACTGCGGATAAAACCCTCTAGGTGTCACAGGCTGTCTAACACTATTCTTATGGTAATTTTTAAGGAGCTTGAATTTTTTCCAGCTTGCCATTCTCACATTCTAGGCTGTTTTCTGCTAATCTACGCATGTTACAGGTAAGAAGCATTTTTGGCACCTCCAACCCAACGGATTAATGTCATATAAGTAACCCCCCTCTTCCCCTCCCTTTTTCTTTTACCATTTTTGTCAGTTTCCTTGTTTTGGGTGTTGGCAGCATAGGTACCCCCAAAAATTTTGATAAAAAAATACTAAAAAGAATATGAATGTGACAGAGAAGGGACAAATATATTTTAAAAGTTTGAAGCCATCACGCAATTAAATACTTAAGTGCAGTATTCTAAGATGATACCACACTGTACCTACTTAGGAGCGTTTAGTAATTTGTTCCTAGATAATGAGAACTTATATGCAGTTATGCATTCAACTTCTGTTATCAGCTCATTGTTACTGCTGTAACTAGATTCTGCTGCAACTAGAAATCGAAAAAAGAAACATTGCATCCAAATGTATGAAGAGACTGCCAACAAGATTAGAATGTGTCATCATGTCACTTGATATAGTAAGCATCTGAAAGTGAAACCGTTATAAAACCTAGAAGAAAATCTCAGAGACAAACAAAATTTTGATTTAACAACAATAAGTTCCCTGTTTCTCTTTATTGTATAGACGAACCTTTTCACACTGCTGTTTTAGGTTCATGTGGCACCTACGTTGGAGGGGATAAAGAGTTGAACCAAGATGAGCAGTGATAGTACTCTGGTATGGAAACTTATACTAATGCAGTAGTGCTCCACATCTCATGAAAAGTAATAATAACATTGGGAGGGTTCATGTATCCGGGCTATGAGATTAGTGTACTGGAAATTTACAGTTCTCTTTAGTTTAAAAGGATTAGTAATATAATCAAGTACTTGCTGCATCCTTAAGAATTGCAACACAAATATATAGCTGGGCAAAATATCAGTTCATTCTTTCAATTACCTATACACCAGAACCATGAACAACTACAGAGATATCCAGGCTAATGACAAACATATCAGAAATTGTAGGCAAGGCATGGATCAAAATTTTGGGGGGGAAATCTCAGAAATTGTGCTTAACAGGGGTAAAGGTAATGACAGAAGCACGACTCTTTTGAGGGGATTAAAAAGAAACAAACAGAAAAAGGAAGGCAGCAATAAATTCACACCTAGGCCAGAATTTTGTCATGATCCCCCACTCGTTGTTTTGGAGGATATAGGAGCGTTTCCTTGATCAATTAAGGAGGATCGCTCCTCCCCCCGTTGAGCTGTACCCAATACAGATACCCCCCCTCTCCTTTGGCTGTGCTCATCTCCCTGGATCCGTGTTCCTCCTGCATTCCCCCGAGAGGCCGAGATCCAGAGACCAGAGACCCAGATCCAGAAGCGATCTCCTCCCAAAGTGCGACCAGACACAGGTACTCTCCAAGAACCATGTTCTTCTACTTGTTCCCCTTACTTCCTGCTGTTTAGGCCGCGTTTCCCCCCAAAAATTTCCAACTCCCTCGGTAGATCTTTGAGGGAGAAGGTTCTGTTTGGGAGACAGGGTGCTTTCTGGTCGTGCTGGGCGTTTTAGGTTGTTGATTTCCATGAATTTCTTCTTACTTCGTCTTGCCATCGATGTCTGTCTATTGTACAAAAGAGTTGTTGAGCCAAGGGATGCGAAGTTCAATTCAGCTGTAGCCAGATTTGTGATCTCTGAATGAAGTTAAAAACTTCTGAGTAGATGTGCTGGTTGCATATTCTACAGAACAAGAAGTATCTGACACTATTTTTGTTTTCTTTAAATATTTATTTGTTAAGGGAAAGTATCTGATGTTATTCAGTCCATAGACTGAATAGAGCACCATAGCTGATGGTTTTTCTAATGAATTTAATCAAACTTACTAGAATACTTGAAAGGCTTCCATCAAATCGAGGTGCCATTTGATCCCAAATGGACTTTAGACTTGCTTCAAAGATGTTTTTGTTGTGGCTCTGTGTGAAATTTCTGTTTTGTGCATATGAAAGGATGCCTGATAGGAAGATAAATTGTCTGAAGAATGATTTTGTACTTTTGGGGAGAGGATGACCAAAGAGCAGAAATGCTGGCAGATTTATCAGTTGCAATGGTCACTCTCTATTACTTGCCAATGATTTTGTACTTTTTGGGAGAGGATAATTAAAAGAGCAGAGATGCTGGCAGATCTATCAGTTGTACTTTTTATATGGAGAACTGGGGTCCTGGATCATCTTTCTTTCCCCTTCACAGTGGCTTATCTATGTGGGACTTCGTCAGCGGTTCTTTTAGTTGTTTTGGTTGACAAAACAAACCTTGCTCCTTCTTCCTTTGACTGAATTGGCATGGTGGGCTGGATTGATTTTGCAGCTCCAAGTTGGAGTAATTGGATAACAAAGAATGGGACACATTTTTATCACCAAATCTTTCTTGTTGCGCCTTACGTTCATTTTGCACCTAAAGTTCTTCAGGAAGAATGTTATACCTGTGCTGTGTCTGTCCAAATTTTGGCATTTTCCCATCAGTTCATCTTAGATCCCCTTGTGAACTGGCGATCATTTTTCATACAGTTTTGTGAGTTGTACTATGGATCAAACATCACTGATCAAATATTATGCTACCATATTTCAGGGAGCTGTTGTTGTCCGCACCATGGCCCCCTCCAAGGTTTCGAAGCTGTCGGAGACTGCTCGCCAAGGTTGCTGCAAGTTTTGCGGAGAACCTGAAGAGGACGGCAAGAGGTTCCTAATCTGCAGCCACCCTCCTTGCATGTACAAGTACTACCACATCCGGTGCATGAGTCCTGACCAGATCGCAAGCGAAAACCAGGTGGAAGAGCAATGCTGGTACTGCCCATCATGCCTCTGCCGGGTTTGTCACGAAGACAATGATACCAAAAAGATCATCCTGTGTGACGGCTGTGACGAGGCATACCACCTCAGCTGCCTGAACCCTCCTCGCACTAGAGTGCCCAAGGGGAAGTGGTACTGCAAAGTCTGCATTCAGGCGAGGGCACGGCAGGAGAAGGTGAAAGAGTACGAGGAAATGCTGCTGTTGAAATACAGGAAGCATGATCTTACTATGGTGAAGAGTAACAAGTGTACTGGCCTGGAGCGGCTGCTTTCTCGCGTGAAGAAGTTGAGAGCCGATGACGAGGCGGAGGCGGTGAAGACCTTGGAGATGCTGAAAGGAGGCAATGAGGCGGAGGCGGTGAAGACCTTGGAGATGCTGAAAGGAGGCAATGAGGCGGCGTCGACTGCCGCAGAGTAGGAGAATCGAAGTTGTGAGAAGGTGGATTTGTGTTCCCTGGCATGAGTTCAAGCAGCACAAGGTTTCTGTCCGGAGAGCCTCAGCTCTGTCCCAGCTGGAGACCTGATGGTCAGGAGTTGGGATGAGAGGCCGAGGTTCTCTGAACTGAAACATGTGTCGTTTGAACTGATGGTAGAGAATATGAGTTCGCTAGAATCGCTCCTATCCTTTTTTTCAATTTTCAAAATCGTTTCTTTCATCCTGCCGTGGTCATACTTGACGAACTTGCCGGCGTCGAAACTTCATAGGGTCGTGAGCACCCCTTTGATACCTTTGTTGGGTACTTAAACTGCAATGATGCTGGATCTTGGTAGACTAAAGTGTCTGTTGTTAAATGGTGTGGTTTCTATATTCTAGCTTGTGTGCATTGCAGGTGCAGCTTGATTTGTGGATGGTTTCCAGTTCGGAAATCGGCCCAGGTGTTCCCACCAAGCCATAAAAGGCTGGTGGTGCAGCTTGATGCATCAAGCTTTGCTTCTTGTTTTATCATTATTATTTATTTGGTGGTGCCTGAAAACTGAAAGGATGGAATCCTGAATGACAAGGTGTTGCTATAGCAATGCATTGTTGGGTCAATCAGGCATGGTCCTTCCCACATCCTATTGGGCCATTTCTGTAGAGTTTCCCCTCCTGTCGAAACTGTTTGCAGGCCAAAAACTGGATGTGGGGAATGTGTTTATATGCATGCCATTGCCACGGCAAAGTTCCCCCGACCACGAATCTGCTGCGATCGCCAAATCCGTCACGTGACGCTCCTCGTGCAAACCGTATAAGGTCCGGGGTACTATACAGTGGCAGAAGCAAAAAAAAAAAAAAAAAAATCCCCAAAATCTTGACATGCAACAGACACTGGATTCTCACTGCACTGACTAAATATCGCACTGAAACATCAGGCATTGTTCAACTCGACATATGCCATTCCAGTTTCAGGAAAAAACACACACAGACAGACAAAAGGATCGTGTACGGGTGTACCTGCTGCTAGTGCTTACGAATCGCTTGGGCTTCAGCAACCAGCACCCCATCCTTGCCAAGACTGGACCCTAGAGGATAGCGAAACGAAGAGCATCATAGAGTATTCTCCGCGTCAGTAACAAGCGAGATAGCGCCTTTTGATCTGAAATTTGTTTCATAATTGCTCATCATGAACTCTGTTGATCTTACCAGTTAGTTAGCAGAGCTTGTCATGAGCCGACCGACGCTGTGACGCAGCAGCTTCAGTAGTCGCCAAGCCACTTTTGGTGCATTATTGGTTATATTGCCGAAACAGAGGTTAAATTGTTTGTGTCTACCTGAAATTCCGGGCGTCAAATATTGTTGGAGTCTTATCATCCATGGACAGCGCCCCCTTCTCGTCATCCAGGTGTAAATTGGTGCATGGCCCACCTTGTATAAGTAGGGTAGCCAACAACTTGTCAGACTAAGCAGTGAACTGCAAACATGTTTACAACAGTTTTGGAATAAAGTGAAGTTTTGCAGTCTCCGAGAGATTCCAAAACTGCAAATTGCTCCACTGGGACTGTACCCCCTTTTTCCATTCTTGTTAAGGATGCGTCAGTCACTGTGGCGCTTGGGCGATAGTACTAACAATTTGTTAAGGATGTGTCGGTCATTGTATGCCATTGGAAAATATAACTCATCCCCTCTATGTTACTAGTAGAATTTTTCATCCGTTGTGTGCCATAGAAAATATAACACGTCCCTTATGTGTCATTGAAAAACACAACTTACCAATGACATAGAGGGGATGAGAAATTATAAACGATGACACTGAGGGGATAAGCTTTTTTTTTTTGAGAATGATAAGCTAATTTTCAATAACACATAAAGGATGAGTTACATTTTTCAATGGCATACAGGGAATTTGCTCAACTCCTGTCCCTCTCGTCGAGCCCACCGTTCCCCTTAAGCCCACGTGAACGCGCGTGCCCGCGATGATGCCATTGCCTGCGACCAAGGGAAGGACAATAGGAATGGACTCGGATGGGCCTCGGTCGAGGCCCACCATGACCCAAGTTGCAACCGCAGTTGCCTATCGCGAGTCTGCGGCTGCGCGTCAGCTCTTGTTCTCCTCAGTTTCGAGGGCCCCTCCTTGCCTAGCCTAGACAACAGCGACGGCCAATCACTCCCCAGCTTTTTCCTCACCCATGGCAGTGATCTGCACTCTGCAGTGGGATCACACGCTGATGAGTACCTTAATCGTGTCCTCGATCGTCTCGCATCAGAAAAAAAAATGCTTGAAGAGTCATAGTGCTACTTGTCCGCGAATCCCGATTTAGTAATTGATTGATTGGATTGGATCGATGAGATTGGCATCAATTTTCAAGCGCGGATTGGCCGTATCTTTATCATGGGAAAAGAAACATGAATCGACTCCTGTTCTCTCAAGACAGCTCCTAGACGATAAGTCAACATGGAAAGGGCGTTATGACCACTCCTCCACTAATTTGGGGGTAGAGCAATTAGGACGACTCGGACGACGACTCGAATAAGGGAAAAAAGAGGAAAAATCTAAAAATCAGGGGTGGCAATGTTGATTCAAGAGAAAAAAATTTATGGGTTTGATCTATGTGACCACAATTTTGCTAATACCAGTCTAATACCCCCATTTTATAGCTCACTTAAGCCATGGATGCAGTATATGTTCTTGTGCCAAGTGCAAGTTTTAAATAAGGGACATGATGAACATACCTGATTCCTCGCGGATCAAGTGAATCCATGGCTATTTTTCGATTTCCATATGTACTCAATCTGATCGTCAGATCTCCGGCGCGATCTGTGCCGCTTGTTGGCTCAAACCCTAGATTGGATGGAGAAATAGTGGATCGGGACATCATACGGTTGCGGAGTTGTCGCTGACCATGGAGAAGAGAAGGAATCGAGTTGGATCTCCCAATAGTATGTGGTGGTGTGGTAGGAAGGCGGTGGTGGGAGGAGTGGCGGCGGGCGACGAATAGTGCAATGGGAAGCGAGGCTATTTAGGGTTATGTCATTTCAATCCAACGACGCGGATTGATTGATAAACCTAAGTGGTCCTGATTTTTGCGGCCCAAAAACAAAGGCGTGCTCGAGCCATCTCGTTAATAGAATGAATTAAATTTACACTAGAAAATGATGGGCGTCACCACTCGAGTCTTAATCGGACCCGATTTTGTTGGCTCGGTGGAGTTAATGGGCCGGCTTGGACGGAGAATTTAGGTTTGAAAGAAATCAAACTTTTTGGGTAGCTCAACCTGAGTCCGACCCAGCCTAAGGTTTGGGTGTAGTGTGGAAACATATGTGATGTTGACAAAAAGGAAAGATGCGCGGAGAGCGCCAGAGGGGTAGAAGGGACAATGACTGTTAACTGGTGCGGTGGAAAGAAATGTGAGATTAGTTTTTTTAATCTAATGATGTCTATTTAAGTAATCTTTTTTTTATGAAATATAGGAGGGGCAAAACCCTAGTAGTGGTTATAAATTAAAAGAAGGAAACAATGATAAAAGGAAAAAGAAGAAGAAAGAACTAAAAGATTACTAAGTGTCGGCTAGCCGTAATTCTATTCCTGAGGAATAACTCTTCTTTTGTGTAAAAGCATTTTAAACTCCTTCCTGAAGGTTTGTAGGCATAGCTCAACCGATGACGAATCATGATTATTGAAGATCATGCCATTCCTCGTAGTCCAAATACTCCAGGTCATAAGAATCTTCAAGGATTATGGGTTGACTAGGTAAAGTGAAATTTGTATAGTTCTAGGAAGGATATGAAAAGTAAAGTCGAGTGTAGAAAATTCGGGCTGCACTCTTTTCTGGTGCCGTATACCACCAATAAGTATAGTAGTACAAGGTACAGAGGACATCTAACCATTCATTTGCAAAACGTGTACATGTTGTAACCACTGCGTTTTCAAGGCATCTCCGCTCTCAATTTCTTTGGTTTGCTGCAAGGAGTCATTGGCCCACAAGAACCTTGAGGCAACCTATCAGGAGGCAACACATGCCCCCAGGTACTTTCTTGCTAATACCAGGAGCCATCACCCCTCAAGTTGTCACAGCAGCCGCCCTTCCCTCTCACACACACACAAAGGGACGGGAAAAGAGCACCCAATCCCACAGCAGCAGCAACCAGTCTCGCGCCATCACCATGTGGCCGGCCATGTTCGCCGTATCCGGCGATGGAACTGCAGGGGTCAATCACCGCGTACCCGTGCGTTGCCGTTGCGTCGAGTCGAATCGAATCGAGCGCGAGCGACGGCGGCGAGCCAGTCCGTGTGTCCTGGGGCTCTCGATAGGTGCTGCCGCCGGCCGCGCGGAGGGCGCCGGGTGCCGACCGGTGGCTACGTGCCGGCCGGCGCCTGGGCTGATACGCCGATGGGTCTCGTGCCACGGTCGGTACTGACGCCGATTGATTGCCGTGTGCCATCGCCGATCGTCACGGTGGATAGATCCGACGACGCTCACTGCGCTGCGATTGGAGCAGATTGTGTTTAGGGTGCTAGCTGAATGCACATAGTATAAAGATTGTCTGATCATCCAGAACGTTTAATTATTCATCTTTTAATATATGGTGTTGGTTATTAGCTCATAGATGAACTAATTAACCAGCGTCATGTAGTAGAGAATGGTAGTATTACTGTAAGAGGTGATATTGCATTTGTAATGATCTTACAAACTTTGCGTTGGTGTAAAAATAATATCACAATAATGTTACTTATATTCTTTTTTCTCATGATACTCTTACACTAACGATACTATTTACTCCCTCCGTTTCATATTTATCATTTTGGCTTTTCTAGATACATTCTAGATAATTATATGTGCATAGCAAAGGAATGTATCTAGAAAATCTAAAACTTAACAACAAGCAATATGAAACGAAGGGAGTATGTATACTATTCTTAACCATGTGAAGTCATTTACGCTGCTAGGTCTAACGGATGATTAGACGTGAGAGGAAATTATGAAACGATCAATTGTTGATTTGTAATTTTGTATCCAAGCTTCCTGCAATATAGTATTATATTATGTATATATAATACACATGAAAGGGATTGTTTGTGCTCATGAAAGATTAGAGAATGCTTCCGTGGAAAGAATTCATGTAAGTAATGACAATGGCGATGCCCTTGAGGCTGAGGGCAGGCAGGCTTTGGTGGAGTATTCCCTGCCCCTGTCGCTACAGACCCTAGCTGCTACACAAGTTGCAAGCACAAGAATTCAGAGGGCAATATGTTTATGTTCCCTAGCTAAGATCGATGTTCTCTACTAGTTTCTATGGGTCATTGTTGATGCTGTCTTCTTCACATGTACTACCTCTTCTTGTGATAAGATACCTAGAAGACACTGTATGCAGGCATAGGCGGCCAATGCAAGTTGATTACCGGCGCGGGGAAAATGAAAGAGACCTTCAAGAATTTGAACTCCTGCAAGAGACGCCGACAAACAGTCCAGGGTGGACCCCAGGCGTCAGTGAGCACAAAGACACACACGGTTCAAGCTAAGGCAGCTGGGACCGGCTTTAATTTTCGTCCGTGTAATTGTAGGATACGGGAGGATCAATCTGCGAGTCTGAGAGCTCGGCCTTTTCGATGGCGCCACAGTCCACACCAAACTAACAAGGGCATGTGTGCTGGCTGATGTCGCGACGAGAGGGATGGACGCACCATCGCCTTTGTCCTCTAGGGCAGCGTCGATCCAGCGAGCACGTACATGCCACTCCATGCCTGCTTGCTTGCTGCATCTTTGCCTGAACGAACAGCCATTAGCTAGAATCTGACCAGAGCTTGTTAGCAAGGTGCTGGTCTGCTCATGGTGATCGACACAAGCCGATCTCCCTCTGCCCTGGATCTGCACATTATACGAAACAGATGCTGCCAATTAAGTGAAAAAAAAATCTACCCATCATCGCTGCCCTGCATCCTGGAGCGGTGTCCTTTCTGATCGGTTCGTCTGGACTGAAAGGGCCAGAGATCGAGGGAGAAAAAAAAGTAGTAATAATGCATGGAGGATGTACTTGTGCAGGTAGGCAACAACAATCTTGCATTGTACCCTAGCGCGTCCACGATCTCAAGAAATATATCCTGCTCGTCCCGTCCCCAAGCTAGCCCTTGCTTGTCCCCAGGCTCGATCAAGAGTGTGGACGAAGAAAGAAACAGGACATGAAAATGCATGCTTCCATGCATTATCTTCTCTCTTTTTTTCCTATCCAACTAGTATAGCATAACAAAAAGTGTGCCAAGACATGCCCTTTAATAAACAAACAGATAAGTAAATAAAAACAATACAATATATATAAGAGCCCGATGAGTATTGGTGCGTAAGAAATCGCATTTTTTCCCAAGGAAGAGAAGATGAGATAGAGAGCACCATCAGCACAGCATGGGCACCTAGCAGCCAGCGAGGAGCCGGCACCTCCAGCTCCAGGGATTCCAGATTGCGATCGCAGGTTTGTGGCGTAGCAGCCATGACCCGCCGATGCCCACAGCGATGGGAGGGGCCCACGTGTTTATCCACTCAATCACCATGTACTGCAACCTAATCGATCGATCTAGGCTAAATCGCTCTAGATCCTCCGCGAGGTAGTGTCAATCTCCGCTCTCGAGTCGAGGCTATTCCTTGAAAAGTTGCTGACAGGTGCAGTGTTTCCTGAAATCAGGACAGGTGAGAAGGCAATAACAATGGCCTGATGCGATGCTGCGGATTGATGGCAACCTGAAACCTACAGTTTCATCAGAGAAAAACCGAAACCTACAGTCGCCGCCGCGAGATTTGTACTGTTACACTTATTAGATGTTGTCATTTTCGCTTCGTTTGTCTCCACATATAATCTGATTGTTTGAACATCCCAGAAGATGTCTGCAGTGCTAACCACATCTCTCTCATGGCTCTTTCACCCAGCGTCAATTTGTTAGCACAGTTACAACTCACAGCCCGTCAAGAAATAGTCCTTCCACATCATCCTCCTAGGTGTTATAGCATCCCCGAACTTGCAGCAGCAATCAACGATCACCGGCCTTGCGCCAAATTGTATGGCCTCAATTCCTTAGCCTCCACCTCTCTTCTGCCTAAATTCTAAAAGGTATTTTAGATTTGAAGGACAAGTGAGCACGGTTTCTTTGTCAATACAGAATAGGCATATTTCATCATCAATGCTATTTTTCTTTTAAGTCCATTTAACATTTTGTCACTCTCTTAAGATGCGGCAACTTTCAATGTCACTTACACGTTGGGTCACTTGGGTCAATAAGCAGTGGCAAATAGCAACTCCAAAAGATACCTTAAATCACCCCTAATAGCCTAATTATTAGAAAGAAAAGGGGAAAATCATCTCCAACAATCCCAAAAAATTCCACAAATTTTCGTTAATGCGAATTGCGATCCTGACACCCTGCGTATTTCCGCGAGCTCTCTCCTCCCCAAATCGCCTCGTGCTTCCTAATTTCTCGCACGCCTGTCGATTATAAAAAATATGTTATTTGGGTACTGCGATTTTTTCTCCTAGACACCATTTTTCCACGCACAATGTTTCGCTTTCTCATCGAGACAAATTTTGCAATAATACCCCCGATACCGCCTATACCACCCAAGTATACCATCATACCACAAGTTTTAGTGGTATACAATTTATCTTAATTGTCGGATCATTTCATACTAGTCCTTTTTAATCAGTGGTATAGGGTGGTATGGTGCCCCGTAAAAGAGCTCATTGGGTTTTAGGAATCATGTAGCTGTGTGGGACCCATGACTCTTATCCTCACGCTGTGTGTGCCTCTTTGTTCTTTCTCTCGTCCCCGTTCCTTTCTTCTGCACTTAGTGACGGCACAAAGGCGACGGCCCGCACGAAACAACGCTTCATCGACGTTGAAGTGAGGGCTCATGCGGTGGCGCTGGCCGGCGAAGGGCATGCGATGGTGAGCCACCATTTCTCTCTATCTCTCTCTCACACACTCTCTTCGAAGGTCGGGGGCGCCCACGACAGTAGGTGGGCGGAGCGGTCACCAAAGCCCTCTAGTCCTAGTTGGTTAGTGGAACTGAGGTATGGTCGCAACCACCCAGGTTCGATTCCTCATTGGAGCGAATTATGGGGTTGATTTTAAAAAAATCCCCTCGCCGGTGAAACCGAGGTTCGGGGGTTTTCTAAGCCGGGAGAAGGTTTCTTCTTCTTAATAAAAACCGTGGGGGCAGTCTTACCCCCGTCGGCTTAGTTTTTTGGTGGGTGGAGCGGTCGATGGCAAGGTCGCCGCCGGTCGGGGCGGTGGTCGAGGCGGGTGGGCTAGGGTTTGGAGTTCCTAGGGGTGGGATTTACATTGTTCCCCGAGCGTGGAACATGAGGAGGTGGGGGTGTGGAGGTCCAGCAGTGGTGGCCGGTTGGTCGTCAGTCGGGCTGGGATGAACCCTCGGTGGGCAGTGGCCGGGGGTGGGGCGATGAGTAGCGGGGATTAGGAAGGATGGGGTCGAGGGGACGACGGCGGTCGGTGGGAGGGTGGCGTGGTAGCCGCCGACCGAGGTGGTGGAGGAGGCAGCAAGGTCCAAGGTGGGGGAGCTCAAAGGGGAAATTGGGATGGCGGGGAAAGAAAGAAGGGCGTGGTGTGAAAAAAATAAAAATAGTCGCAATTGATGCTAAATTAAATTCTTAATTAAATGGTCCTTCCTTTATGCAAAGAAAAGGAAAGAAAGAAATAATACCTTAGGATCTTTACTTGATTTTTTCTCTATTACGAAATATTCCCTCTGGTTCACTATAAGAAGTCGTTTTGGACAAGGTTTGAGTCAAATATTGAGAATATAAATCATAAATAACTTTTAAGTTGTTGAGTTTGAAAATGTGAAAATCATATAAATAGATTTGTCTTGAAAATTACTTTCATAAGAATATACATATATAACTTTCTAATGAATATTTTTATAAAAAAGAGAAGTCAAAGTTGTGCTTTGGTGACCGTGTCGCTGTCCTAAACGACTTCTAATACGGAACCGGAGGAGTAGCGTTTAAATGTGTGTGGTGAAGTGGCCGGTGGTGTCAGCTATCACATGCCTTTCTAGTCCCGATGGACTCCATGCCACATTTGGCCTCGGACAAGGAGCACCACGTAGGTGTTTGTGTGGTGTGAGGCTCGGTGGAGGGAACTGCTCGCCACGGCGAAAAGTCTCGTGTCCGGCAGCAAGTTGCTGGGCGGGGCTCCATGCACGCACACGGCGATAATGGCCTCCAACCCAACCCAACCCAACCCGGCCGATCGATCAGTTCTCCCCTCTCTCCCGGCCGGTCCCGGCACGAAGGGGGACACGGACATGGACAGACACGCGCACAGTGGAGGGAGGGAGATGGATCGATCGATTGGTGTCTCTGGCTCCGGATTCCGATCGATCTCGGGTGCCATGACTTGACGTGCTCTCGCGCGCCTCAGAGTTGCGGCCTTGCGGATGGTCACTTGCAAGCACAAGCACTGCTGCTGCCACCAGCAGCAGCAGGAGCTCCGACGATCCCCCCGTCGTTCCTGATTCCTGTTCTCTAGTGGTGGCGGCATCCACCGGCGAACCAGGGGACCTGCTGGTAGCGGGCAGCCCCCACCCCCACGGATTATTCGGAGCAGCCGTGCATGGGAGCTTGGACTCTTCGTCGATGCCGCCGTGCAGGCGCAATGACATGAGGGTGCAGCTGCAGCAGGGGTTTTGGAGGGAGAAGGAGCCGGGCCGACACGGGCGCATCGCATTGGGAGGCTGAACTGAACGGTAGCTGCTGGCTTGGACTGTGGCCACACGAGTCGAGCCTGTGTGGCGCTGGCCAGTTCTCCATATATTGGTGCCCTCCTTGGTCTGAACAGATAAAGATCCGAGCACTTGCTTAATCTTAATTACTGTTTTGGCAGATTATAATCCAAGAACAGGTAACTAATATAAATGCAGCACGTCAATCATGGCATGGCTGACTCATCTGAAAAAAAAAGGTGGGGGCCTTTTTCTGAAGGCTAACTGATATGATATTGATACCCCGGCATCTGGGATTGGGAGGCTCTCGTCAGTTGGAGTGGAGACGGAGCAAATCAAAGCACTGCTCTCTTGTGACCAGGCGTGGTGGTGCAGAGGGGGGGCTTCAGGATCGTGTACTTGCCCACTGAAGCAGATCAGCAGGCGCAGAGGCGAGCACAGGCCACAGTGAGGGGCGCGCGGGCCGGACAAAAGAAGGAAAACAACACAAGTATACAGGCGCATGGTGGCAGAGGGGAAGGTAAAAATTTCAGTGAAAGCTTGGGACGTAGCAATGCAAGCGTCCAAAGTCAGTGCCTCAAGTATCATACAGTACTATCTGGGTGCCCAAGATGCTCTTGTCCCTTGTGGAGGCCATTGAGACGACGTGCTCCGTGACAATTTTGAACCAACTCGACTGGAATCGGACACTAGCTACGTGTTTTTTTTTTTGCGCCCCATGCATGTTAGGATCCATTCGCTAAGAATAGGAGAATACTATGTATTTTTGTGCTATTTTTATTTTGTTGATTGATGTAAAGCAAACATCCCTTATACTTTAGCAAATATGGGATGAAAGTCATGAAAACACCCTCGTCATCAGCGGACACGTCACCTACCACCGGAACAATAATAAATGGCAAACATAAGCATATGTTATGAGGTCCAAGTAGTTTGGTTTCTCAAATTTAATTAGTCGATATACATACACTATATATGATGTCAGCTCAAGCAACATGCTTGGAGTGTTATTGGAGGGTGGAAGGCAAATTAACTTGATGATTGGGAGAAAGAACTTTGGAAAAAGAAAAAGGACACACTAAAGGAGAAATGACATGTTAGGGTAGAAATTAAAGTGGCCCCTGGCCGACGTGAATGAAGGAAAAGAAAGCATTCCCCTTGCAAGGAAAGTAGGAAACTGAATAGGGACATCACAATGCACAACACAACACATTGATTTGTGGCTTCCATCCAGGCACCAACCATGCATGCCCCTCCATGAGCTTGCAGTAGCCACACACCATACAAATAGTGAATATACCAAGCAACAAAAGACTTGAGATAAAGTTAAAGCAGGCAACCGGTGCCCCTCAGCAAAAGATTCCCATCTCTTCTCTTCGACCTCTCCAATGTGAACTCATTGGCTCACTCTCTCACTTTCACCCTAAAGACAGAAAAATATTGGTGTTTAGTATGATGATAATTATTCTAATGTCATGTCTAAGTACGTGTGTTCTCGTTTTGGAACATATGGACGCAAAAAAGAGACACGAGTATACATGTGGGATGAATTGAAGCTCCGTCTTATGCTTCAAGTTGTTTTCAACGACGGTGCCAAAATTTCATAGAGCAAACTTCTAAAGTCTAATGAGTAAATGAATACGAACCAAAGAATTTTCGGGCGTGGTGAGAGAAAATCCTATGCAATGCCAATATCACAATCAACCATCCATTCATCTCCGACCTACCTTTTGCCACTCATGAGTAGGCTCGACAATCGTGCAACTATGTACTAGTACTCTGTTTGCTAGATGCTACTAAAGTATGGGTACAGTGACGATGAGCTAGTAGGCATATTGCTGCAATATAGTCATCTGTATACCGTGGAACAAATGGTTCAATTCACCACTACTACAGTCATGCATGGCTGCCACAAAACACATTAATTGCACCACATGCATGCATCCGTAGTAGATTTTTGAGATGTCGAATTATTCCTGCGCCACAGACCTATGGCCGCCACATGTTTGGCGTGTCATTTAGATTTAGTAACCACCAACCAAGCAGCCCCAAAACCTTTTAACTTTAAAGATAAGCTATGCTACATAACAGTGAGGTTTGACAACTAGTGTTTTTTTTCTTAAAAACCCGAACTTATTTCTTCTTTTCTTAAATGACATAGCAATACTTTAAAAAAAAAGATAGTGAGATCCGAGCAAGATGCCACAACTATATGTAATAAGATACTAAGTTAGAACAGGTGCTCGTACCAGTAGTAGCACGGTGCTTCTGTATACGCCGTTTATTCGCTGACGTGTCCTGGTCGAGTAGCTCACGACAACGACCTGCCGCTTGCCCCATATCTGGCAGACTTGCACGGTCACGTACTGTGGTTGTATAGTAGGAGTACTTGCTAAATGCCATGGCACCCAACTCCAACGCCGCATGCATGAATGCCCGCGCGCCCCGTCATGCATGCATGTTGACATTTCAAAGTTGCTCGCACACCACAACATCCATCTTAAAATCAAGTTTGCATTCTTCTTGTACATCTTAAGGGAATCGTTTTAAGAGAACTTATCAAGTGGATATCACAACCTTCGTAAAAACTTGTGTAAATCACGGTAAAAAAGTTGTCAAAATTCAACAAAAAACCATATATGTTGATGATATGATGATACACAACTTTTTAAAAGATCTTGTCCAAAAACTCGACTTCGTACTGTGGTCGTATAGTATGACAACTTTTTGACTTGAAATTTGTTATTTTTATACCTCACAAACGAAGTCGGGTTTGGACAAGATATTTAACAAGGTTGTGCATCATCATATCATGTACATGTCTGATTTTTTTGTGAATTTAGACAACCATTTTGTCGTGGTTTATACAGGTTTTCACGAAGGTTCTAGTTTCCACCTGATACGTTACCCCGCTTCAATATGTCAATCAACTTTATTTGAGCTGGCCACCATTCGTCATTGTATGTTTTTTGTTTGCAAATGACTAAAAAACCTAGCAATCACGAAACCACAGTACACTATCATTGCTTTGATACAAATTCAAAAATACTATTGGTGAAGACATTACAAGCAATGATCCATACAATTTAGGCACTAATAGTTTTAGTTACGTGCATATCAAAGACAAACACTACGTATTGGTGCCACATAGGTGTAATATTGTCGACGGTCACATCGTCTACCACTGTAGTTCTGAGATTAAATTCAGAAAAATATGAACATGCATAAGTAACTCAACCTATCGAGCTCCATGAAGTTCACATTCGTGTTTACTAATAAAAAATCAGCACATACTCCATCCGTTCCGTAAAGAATGAAATTCTAGCATTTTAAAAAAAATCTAACAACGAGTGCAATCCTAGAAAATATATATATGCCTAATTAAGTAATCGGATCTGATCTGCATGCCAAAACTTACTGCATATGGCTAAAAAATAGGGGTACTAGAGTCTTTTCACGCCACCACTAATCTATTTTAGAAAAACTAAAATTACATTTTTTATGAGACAGAAGGAGAACATATTGTGTGCTTGATGAGAAATCGCTCATAGCCAAATGGTTTTTCCCAAAGAGATCTAGGGACATGTTCGTAGCCATTAGGCGGGGTCGCTTTGTAGGATAAATGGTTTTTGCATAGTCCAATGATATGATATGCTCGCCCCATCATGGCGTAGTTGGATTGTTAACGTGGCATCAGTACGAAAATCCTGTACTATTAGCTAGACCGGATCTCATGACGTTAGTGGCTTATTGCCAAGCTCTAAACGAACAATAAGAGCCTTTTCTGTTCTGTTAACACAACAGTTTAAATATACAGATGTGGAGACTAAACAAGCCAAATAAAACAAGTTAATTCATTGTTTAGTGCCTTTTCGGCTCTATATGGGCTGCCTGCCTCCAACAAGACCCAATGGCATGGCCTCCCCTGTGGGGTGGGCCCCACATGAGCTCCCAAATGTTTCCTCCTTCTCTTGTCTTCTTTGTCGTTGCACGCGACAAAGAATTGTGTAATAGATTGATTTTTTTAGATCACAATAAAATAAATTTGGTGCTAATTTTTTATGCATTATAACCAGCTAATTACTGGAAAAAATAAAAAAAATTAGCTACAATTTTTTTATGGATTATTTGCTTTCGATAGAGAAAAAGGTGAAAAAACATCTGTATCCGAATCCGAATCCGAATCCGAATTTCTTTTCATCATTTGATCAAAATATAGCACACATTTGGGGTTTATTTTGTATGAATCTTAACAAGCACAATGCCAAGAACAAGAATATAAATTTTTAGATACAAAATATTATGCCTAATTTAGCTAAAATAAAAAAAGACTAAAAAATACTATCCGAATTGGTATCCGGTTCCATCGTACCTGCTACAAATACCCCCACCGGCCCGGACAGGTCTCCTGCACACTCGCAGCTTGAACATCTCATGGTGTCCCAACCACAGCAAGAGCCAGCTCTGCCTCACAGCAGCAGCACCGCCAAGCGCGCAGCCGCGTCACCCATGGACTCCCGCCCGGCCCCGCCTCTCCTCCTCCGCGCCCCGACTCCCAGCATTGACCTCCCCGCGGCCAAGCAGGACCGGGCCGACGCGTCGGCCGGCAAGGCCGCCGCCGTGTTCGACCTGCGGCGGGAGCCCAAGATCCCGGCGCCATTCGTGTGGCCGCACGATGACGCGCGTCCGGCGTCGGCGGCGGAGCTGGACGTGCCGCTGGTGGACGTGGGCGTGCTGCGCAATGGCGATCGCGCGGGGCTGCGCCGCGCCGCGGCGCAGGTGGCCGCGGCGTGCGCGACGCACGGGTTCTTCCAGGTGTGCGGCCACGGCGTGGGCGCGGCCCTGGCGCGCGCGGCGCTGGACGGCGCCAGCGACTTCTTCCGGCTGCCGCTGGCGGAGAAGCAGCGCGCCCGGCGCGTCCCGGGGACCGTGTCCGGGTACACGAGCGCGCACGCCGACCGGTTCGCGTCCAAGCTCCCCTGGAAGGAGACCCTCTCGTTCGGGTTCCACGACGGTGCCGCGTCGCCCGTCGTCGTCGACTACTTCGCCGGCACTCTCGGGCGGGACTTCGAGGCAATGGGGTAAGTACGGACGAGCTTGGCACGCATTGCATCCACCACATGGCGTGTGCTGATGAGCACACATGGCGTGGCAGGCGGGTGTACCAGAGGTACTGCGAGGAGATGAAGGCTCTGTCGCTGACGATCATGGAGCTCCTGGAGCTGAGCCTGGGCGTGGAGCGCGGCTACTACCGCGACTTCTTCGAGGACAGCCGCTCCATCATGCGGTGCAACTACTACCCGCCGTGCCCGGAGCCGGAGCGCACGCTGGGCACTGGCCCGCACTGCGACCCGACCGCGCTGACCATCCTCCTCCAGGACGACGTCGGCGGGCTCGAGGTCCTCGTCGACGGCGACTGGCGCCCCGTCCGCCCCGTCCCCGGCGCCATGGTCATCAACATCGGCGACACCTTCATGGTACGTACGGCCGCCGCCAATCCATCCGTCCTTCTGCTGCTCTTATCTCCGGCGAGCGCGAGCGACGAAAGCGCTAGCTCCCCTGCTCCTTCCTTCCTTCCTTCCTTCCTTGTCCTGCTGTGTGTTTCCCAAGTCCGGCCAGCTAACCGGGCACAGACTGCAACACGCACACGTAGGCATGTCATGTAGCCACCGCTTGCACTGTGCTGTGCCGCGACGACGCTATTAACGCGGACGTGGTTTCGAGTCGGTTCCATCTCTGTGGGCGCTACACGCGGCCGCCGCTAGCTCCTAGGGCTCCCCTGATCCCTATCCGCGCGCGGCGGCCGCAGCCCCCGAGCCCTGCCGCGGGAAAAGTTCGTTGGCGACGGCAGAGGAGGAGAGCCGGCGGGGGCGGGGTCCGTGCCGTTGGAGCGTTGCGGTGGATTTTGTTGCGTTGCGCGGCGGCGGGGAGGAGGATGCGATGCGAGGGCGCGGCCGGGGGCGGCGCTTTCGGCGGTGGCCCCCGCGCCCAGGTGCGCGCGCGGTCTCGTCGCCTTCCCTGTTTTGGTGCCACTTCTCCGTGTCCGGGAATGGGTTGGCTCAGCGGCGACCGAGACCGGGGCGGTGGTCTGGCCCTGCTCCCGGTGCCCATCCCGCCTGGTCTCATCCTGTTCCTACTGTGCGCCGAGCGCGACGCGAGGGTGTGCCTGTAGCGGCTGGAGTACAAGCCAGCCAGGTCGGTTGGGTTGCTGCTCCTGCTTGGCTGTTGCCCGCGGCCCGCTTTCTAGCCGTTTCCGCTCGCGATCCGGCACGCGGCGCCCACGTCGGGGCTCCAGCTCGGCCCCTTCGGCCGTGTGGGTGGCAGGCACCCCTGCATCGCCTCGTGCGTCCGGTTTCCGCGCCCGGCCCCGCCGCCTTGAGGTTTCGCTGTCCTCTGACAGGACTTTTATTTGTAGATATATGCTATATATACATACATATATAAACATCTGTGAATTAGTGAATACAACAAGTCCTTTTGGATGCATTGCAGGCGCTATCCAACGGGCGGTACAAGAGCTGCCTGCACCGGGCGGTGGTGAACCGGCGGCAGGAGCGGCGGTCGCTGGCCTTCTTCCTGTGCCCGCGCGAGGACCGGGTGGTGCGCCCGCCGGCCACCGGCGCCGTCGGGGAGGCGCCCCGCCGCTACCCGGACTTCACCTGGGCCGACCTCATGCGCTTCACGCAGCGCCACTACCGCGCCGACACCCGCACGCTGGACGCCTTCACCCGCTGGCTCTCCCACGGCCCGGCCCAGGACGCGCCAGCGCCAGCGGCGGCGGCGGCTTCCACCTAGCTAGCGGCGCCGCGGATCCGTCCGACCCGACCGAGCCAGTTGACGACGCCGCCGTCTCTTTCGCCGCCGTTCGCCCCCACGTGCACGCCCAGGTGGGCGCGGGCCGTGGGCAGGTGGCAGCCTCGTGGCCCACGGGTCCCGCGCCGCCTTCCCATTTTTGGACGCTGCCGCCGCTCGCATCGCGTGCCGCCGGATACGTACGTGCGTCGACGGCCTACTTGCTACTAGTGTACATATACAAACATACATATATATAAATATATAAGCAAGCGACCCGGGGCCCCTTTCTTCTTGTTTTGTCCATCACAGTCTCTGGATTCGGTGGATGGTTAAATCTTTGTCTTGTTTTTGGAAAAAATAAATCTTTGTACGCTTGTACACGGGCTCATGAAATATCAGAATCTTATTTCAAAAAAACAAAAAGAAATTTCAGAATCTGGACAGACGAGGAGCTGGAGCTCACGTGCGTCATCCGTGTCTGGTAGCAGTAGCTGCCTGCACACGGACGGGATGCCAAATGTTTGGTGGGCCAGGTGGAATTCTGGGGCCACAGTCCGGCATCGGAAAGTTCCGGACACCCGAAATTTTCCTTGGCCACACCGAACGTTGTGTGGCAATGTTAATTGTCATGTTCCTCCCTTGCCACTCGTCGCATCGTCCTCAAAGCGAGCCCTGACTTGTCCCGGTTTCCTATCTGAATTTTCAAACAGGACAATTCAACTCTGAAGGCAAACATGTGAGTGACAAAGAATAAATGGCAGGATGATCTGCAATGGGAAACCATTTGGCACCTGCACTTCACCATTCAACCTCTTCCAACCGTGCCGCATCCTGAACATTTTTGTAGCTTTCCCGGCGCTCAGCCGCGTTCTCACGCAGTTGATATTTTTGCAGTATTGAGCAACCAAATCCAGTGTACTGGACGCAATCACTGGTCACAGACACGGAAGCACCAAGCATGTCACTGTTGACTGCTGGGTGCTGAGCAACAACTTGCAGAACAGTTTAAAACATTACCGAAATTCCGGATTGTTCGACTGCTACCCGACAAGGTGAAAGAGGTACCAATTGAACTGAACGTAGTACATGTGATTTCCTGCACTATCTTACAACAACGTTGCCAAACAAAAAAAAGGGGGGGAAACAGATGTATTATTCTACAGTTACACCAAAGATATTTGTCCTTTCAGCATCCACAAGAATCATATGCATATCTAGAGCAAAAATTCGTCTAATTTACCCTACCAGTGACAGTTTTCTTCAACACATATACTTTATGTGCTTGCTTCAAGCTCCTTGGGCCGCCACATCGACTTCTCGACGCAGAGCAACCCCTCGTTACCCTTGGTGTAGGTCATGCGCACCTCCCACTTCAGGGACTTGGCCATGGCCTCCAGTTCGTTTATTGTGTCCGCAGTGTCCCTCACAATCAGTTTACCTTGTGGCCTCAACACACGGTCGACCTCGGCAAAAACTGCCATTAATTTGCATCTGTAAACAAGCAACACAGATTTAGCACTGCAACACATTTTAGCTGTGCAAGAAGCCTAAAGCATGCAAACAGGTTACAGCTATATATGAAAGAAACATGTCAGACTGCATAAATGCATGAAAGGGATTATTGTGCTTCGCATCATCAATTCAGTCAGTTTTAACATCAAATTTCCAATAGTATATATCAACTGACGGATTGAGTGTATGCCAAGGACATAATCCTTCACAGGTTGCTATAGTTCAATCTAAGCTATTGGGAGACCAAGAAGAAACTGCAAACATTCAGAATTGGAACACGAAATACCAACCTTGTTTTGAGCTTTGAGAACAGATGGTCTGCGTGCAGAAGGTCATATGTTCTTGGGTAAGTGCTGAAAGACTCGCACCAGTCATGATACATACCAAACAAACCGCGCTCATAAATGATGGGCAGCGTGTCTGGCGAATCAATTGGCACGATATTCATAACCCAGACCTTTTGGTCCCTCAGAGCTGCAGCAAAACTGCCATGAAACAATGTAAAGGGCAGTTCAGAAACAAAGACAAGGAGGTGCTAAAACACATTCGTTGTCAACAGTTTTCAATAAAAGATATTAGTGGCATTCAAATCCAAACCAAGGAAAAAATAGCTTTACATTTCCCCAGCTTAACAGAGAGAAAGAAAAATGCTTAACGGATTGTGGACAAGCTGCTCGCAGTTATGTTTACTGCTACCGCTGCCCCAGTTTGATTGATAGTTATAACACATAGCTAGCATTACCAACAGAAAGTTTGTAAAAGAAACTGAGAAAGAGAACCACTTACCCTCCATACACCGCTCTCATGTCCATGACATTTCTCACTTTGGACCAGTCAATTCCCATGCCATTCACGTATGATTTACTTACAACCCGTTTCCAGTGAGCATTGTCTGACTCGAAGTCTTCATTTGCAGGTTTTCCATAGACTCCGACCTGGGAACCATTAAGCCAGAAAGGGGTCTTCTCAAGCCTTTGTGGCCATGACTCTGGCCATTTTGCTCCTCGAACAGTCGGACCAGCAGGCAATTTGTGCATGCATGCTTCCAAAGGTACATTCCTGCAAATAAAAAAGGTTGCATTAGAAAAGCAGAGAAGCAGTTCATCACATTGCAAACATATCATTCTCAATAAACTGAAATCCTACCAAGCAGCATCTGCATCATCAGAATCCTTGCATAATGGCGGGTTGTTTTCTGATCTTTTCTCGTAGCAATTGTTGTCCACTGGTTTCTGATATATGGCCATACCAACCTGGTTTAACTTATCCTTAGTCTTGTTGACCATCTTCCAGCACATGGACTTTGTCAGAGAAGACATGGCTGAAAAGAGCAAGTGATGGCATGTTAGACATTAAAATTCAATTTTGCACAGTTGCTTTATAGGGTAACTTTAATAAATGCAAGCCTGCCCTGTCCATGAAAATCCCTTATATCTAGAATTATTCAGTATTTTCAATCATAAACAGGGGAATTTGTGCTTCCACAGGAAAAGGGAAAATGAAAAGTAGCTAACTTGTTCGTTCAAAAAAAAGTACTCCTACTAGCTAACTTCCACACAAACAGTAGTGTTACTCTTTCTTTGTCTCTCAGTGTATGAACATACATGGGAGGCTGTGACATGAGAAATCAAGTTACAAGCTACACTATACTTAAGTACTTATGGATATATACTGTTCAAGCAAAATGATATTATGCTCATTTGATATGCAGGTATTAATATAAGAGCTTCATTCAAATAGGGTGAAATTAAAGGGAGCAGTTATTGCAATACCATTCCAAATCTCGACATCCTCTGAGAGTTTCTGGTAAACAGGAGTGGCAGACCAGACAAAGTAACCACCAGGGCGTAAAAGGCGGTTAAGTTCTAGCAAAAGCATGCCACCTGAAGTAGCAAGAGTCAGTAACAAGATTGACTTCTATAGCAAATTGATAAAAGGAAGACATGTAACCAAGAAGACAAACCTTCAATGTGCCAAGGGACCCTGCAGCGAGCGCAATGAATGACATCAAAGACCCTGCTGGGGTATGGAAGTCTCTTTGTGCCCATCACAGCTGATATTGCTGGAATTCCCCTTTCCAGTGCAAATTGTACTTGAGCTTCATGCTCATCTTTTGGAGCAAAAGACATGGTAAGCACATCTCTGTCAAACATGTAACCTCCAAAGCTTGCCACTCCACAACCAACATCTAGAATGACACGGCTTCGTTTGCCCCATGCAATATTAGGCAGTGCCTGCACGCAGCAGTAAGCAGTTTAATCAGCAGAGAGAAAGCAAGTGTGATATCAACTTAGAAAACACAACATAAAAAATCATTATTATGGTTCTGTACTCTGCTTTTTGTTTAAGATCTAAGTTTTCTCTTTCAGAGAAGGGGCTGAAAGCACATGTACTGACGTACAAATGTGAAAACCCAATGTCTGTTTGGTCTAACACATAAATATATTCCTGAAACTGTGCAAATTTCCATAAGGATACCGCTTAGGCACTTGTCTACGAACTATGCTTGCTGAAACTGTGGCAGATAAGTTGAAGTCTAAGGGTACGATACCATACCTGCTGAATAGTATCAATGTAGTGGAGTGCACCATTCTTGAACTGAGTCCCTCCCCCAGGAAACAGAAGGTAGTCACCAGAAACTTTAACCCAGTTTTGGTGACCCTTGTACTCTGCAAGCCTGGTGTGTGGAACATTGCTGTACCATACCTGCAAAATTAGTAGATAGAACTTGTAATAAGCAAACAGACATCTTGGTCAGCTACAGATTAACTTAGTGTTGTAAAATCTGAATCACCTTGTCCCTGCTCTTTGGCCACTCAATTGGGCGTTTATATCCTTCTGGTAGTGGTACAAGGCAGGTTGGGGGCTCCTCAGGGCAATGCCTCTCACGATGTTCATAATGTTTGGTACTTCGAAGCTTCTTGATAGCCTTCTCATTGTCAAGGCAAGGAATGTAATCTGTCGAGGCACTGCTATTGCACAGTTTCCAGCTATAGCTGGTCTCGTCACCTGAAGATTTTGATGATGCTCGAACTTCCTTCTCATTCTTTGACTCTGCAGCCTGTGTGGGGAATGAACCATTCTGGGTATTCGACTCCTTCAGAAGCTCTGACTGAGCCCCATCAGGAAATACATCATTAGAGTTTGAGCTCTGTTCCTTCTCTCCATTTTCTTCCACCTTCTCTTCTATTTGAGGTTGCTCCTCCTGAGTGGCATCAACTTCAGACTTTTCTTCTTGCTCGTCCTTCCTCTCACCGTCAGGTTTCTCATCACCACTCTCATTTGTTATCTTGTCATCTTTCTTTTCCTCACTCTTATCCACATCATCATTGTCAGTCTTGACATCATCTGACCGCCCTTCTGATTTTCCATTTGCATCATCAAACATATTCTTGGTCTCCTCTCTATCTTTTGGTGGTTCCTGCTCCTTCTCTTCAGGCTTCTCCACCGTGTTCTCGGTGAACTTCTCTTCCTCAGGAGCTTCCTTATTATTTGACTCCTCTGGGACTGTGGTGTCATTGTTGTCAGTATCTTCAAATTTCGCAGAAATTTCACCAACATTGCCAGATGCTACATCCTCGGACGCACCAAAGTTAACAGCCGCCGGCTGTTGCTTCACCACCGGCTTCTTATTCGACGAAATCTCGAGCGGGAAGACGGTGGACGACGTCATCATCCACGCGCCGACCAGGCAGAGCGCCACAAAGACGACGACCGTGGTGGTCGTGCAGAACGACGAGGACGATGAGGACGACCGGCGGCCGTCCATCTTTGAACCCCGGCCAAATGCCATCAGTCCCTCACGCACATGTACAGGTCACCAAGCTTCACGCGATTTGTCTGCACCAACTACCGGGTCGACCAATAACACCCCCAAAAGCCGCAGCTTGTCTGCTGCAGTAGCCTCTAGGCCGCGCGGCACCTGAAGCAAACGACAACCTTGTCAAGAACTGAAATCGCTGCGGATTTGAAACCAAACCAATCGGTGGATCTAAAGAAGGAAACGCTGGATCTAATGAAGCAACAGCGCAAGAAACCAATTGGTGCTACTAGCTTGTTATTTCCTACTACAGCAACTCTTTCCAGGAATAACTAACTAGTAGCGATTGGAAAGCAAAGAAATATCCTCGCGTGGCCAAACATGGGAAGAAATTTACTAAAGCGCGTGCATTAAACCCCTGCGCGTCTGTTCTAGTACTTGCTCGCACGCACGGCCAGCTGCCGGATCTGCGGATCGAGCTGGTTCCGAGCTTGTGCGCAAACGCGCACTAATCAATGGCGGATTCGAGAAAAAGAAATGAAGAGCTAACCCGCTAGCTAATCGGTGGAACGAAGGAACCAGCTTGCTGGACTGGATCCACGCGCCGCAAGCAGATGCAAGGGGAAAGGAAACGGGACAGCAGCAATGCGGGGGGGCGGCGGGTCGGTACCTCGCCGGAATCGGAGCGGTCGAGGCCGTCCTCCGCGCGGATCTTCGAAGGGGAGGGGAGGCGCGTCCTTGGGCTCCTCTGCCTCCGCCGCGCTCGCCTCGCCGCGTTATAAAGGGAGGAGGAGGGCAAGGCGGGCGCGCACTACGCACAGGCACAGCTAGCGCAAGCGCGAGCGGAGAAGGAGCGGCAGCAGCGCAGTGAGTGGAGTGCGAGCGGTAGTGTGGGAGCGGAAGAGGAGGCAGATGGGGACGCGTTTAGACGACCGTACGTATACTCAGTACTCACGGATTAGTACCGTAATTAGATTACTCGGGGAAATCTTGACCGAAATGCCCGATCCATGTTTTGGGTATTTTGCAGATTTGCCCTTCGACGATCGCATTATTTCCATTTTGCTCTAGAGCCGTCGAGATCATCATGGTGGTTGTAGGTTGGCCAAGATCATCATGGTGAGAAAACGGCACGCAAAACAGTTTTTGTTTCAGGGAGCGGATTGCAAATGCAGAATATATACTGTAGGGCCCAATAAATGTGAGGGTGCGGGTGGGGCCGACGGCGGGAGTAGTAAACGCCTGGTCCACTGCACCGTCCGGTTTCCGCTCCGACATCCCGGGCCGCGGCGCTGCTGGTCCCTCCGCGGGCGCAGTGAACCGGGCGCGTGCAACCCGGGGGTGGGCGTCGGTGTCGGTGGCGGCCGTCGGCATCGCGGCCTCGCAGTGATCCCAATGAAGCGTCACGAGGCTGGCTGACTGGTGGGGCCGGTTGGGGATAATCCCACCCGGCAACTTGCCCGGCTGGGCTAATGCCGCCTGCCCGCCCAACCGACGCCTCTGTGGACTCGGCTGCTTCCTCATCAAATTCTCGTGCTCACCATAGTTGTAGTATACTACTCGTAGTTGCTACTGCTTGCGACACGCCCCAGGAGTTGAGGCGTGCCAAACTGCTCTAATTTTTGCGCGTGCTAATCTGAGTGGAGACGAGAGGGCGCTGACCGTTTCTCACTGAAGGACCTCATGCCAACGACCAGTGATTACTAGTAGTCTAGTAGTACTGATATATACTACAGTACTCCGTACTCTACGTTGACCTTTGATTTCAAAGCAGCAATGCGGAGGGCTGCCTGCCGGTCAACCGCTGACGGAGCATTAGTCCTCGCTCGGTCCGTTTTATTTATGTTTAATCTCTGTTGCATAAGTTTATTTATTTATATACATCATGCCCGCAGCCCGCTGGTGCGTCTCCGTTAAACAAAAAGTGCCCATCTGTTTTCGTATGCTAACGAGCGACCAACAGCAAAGCAAGCAGCTCTTCTGTTTCAAACAGGCGGCTTCTCGGAGCGGGGAGGGAGCCGCCACTGCCACTCCAATCGGTTTGGCAAGCAGAGTAGATCGAGCTACTCGTACATGAATCTGAAGAGGAATGACAAGGAAGCACACGGTTAGATGCGGCGCACGTGAAGGCGTTGCTCCCGGATCGGATCCAGATCAATCAAGCTCGACCCAAATCATGCCTAGCGCCTCGTCATGTGTTCCTGGATGATTTCGTTCCAAAGTTGCTCTTGCTCCAAATGATTTCGCGCGAGTTCTACGGCACGGCACCGTCCAGCGAAGGCCTTCCTGATGACGCAGAGAGAATCGTGTTCTGACAGGGTTTAGGTGCACAAGGTGCGAGGTTTCAGTTGCTTGGAACGCACCTCATCTGACGTGACCGTGAGGTGAGTTGGGCAATCCACAACCGAGTGTATTACATACAAATCGCTTCGATTGGCAGCCTGCTGATTTTCCTTGTAGGGCCGTGCTACGGGAGTGCGAGCATATCCGATTCCAGCCACTAAACCTCCCAAAGGAAACCTACTACCAACCAACCCACCACACACACACAGCTTCCATCCATAAACCCCTTTCGCCGGCGGTTGCTGCTTTTGACGTAGAATTGGGAGAAGTACGGTACCCCTGCATTAACAAAAGATAACTATACTCCCAAAGCAATCATGGCTATAGATTGGCAAGTGCTAGTCCTATGCTCCCAAACATTTTTGCCTGATGAGCGCCTTTCAGATTCTCCAGCGAGGGAATCATGAGATCAATGCCCTTCTGCACCCGTTCTAAATCCTGGGACAACGGCTCCATCAAGTACTCCCCTAGCTTCATGGACGAAGTAAACGAGAGAAACCCCCTCTACGAATCCCGGCCTGTTCTTATTGATGCGATGCATCGGCGACTCTGCAACACAAGGGTGGAGGCTGGCTGGCGCGACCGTCAGCTCCCTGCCCACGAGTGGTGAGGAACCCGTCGACGCACAAGGAGACGTGCTCCAAGATGTGCTCGAGCTTCACGGGGAGACGGTGCCACGAACGCGTCCAGCGACGCCCGATGTCTTTCAGCACGTGCAGGGTTGCGGCAACAACTTTCAGATTGTCTGCATCGTCGCTTTCAAGTGAAACCACCCTGCTCCTGTCCTTGGTTTGGTAACATCACATATTGAAACAGCCTTTTATAACAGGGCAAGTATATTGGATCGTGAAAAAACAAAGGCACAGACACCCTTATAAAAGAAAAAGAAAAGGAAACAGAGAGACACAGATGAGGAAGCAATAAAAGCTTCCCTGTAAAACCATCAGCACTTTTTTTAAAAAAAAATCTTCGACACTTCCCCTTGCTTTCAAGCAGCATCATTCAGCACTAGCTTATTCCGGCTGTCAAGCAAAATAGCATTTCAAAATGGTAGTAATATCATGTGGAATGGAATATGTTTTGATGATACTTACATGCTAACAGTTTTATAAACCGCTGCATGACTTGCGGTACGAAAACTGTCTGCGATTAGATCCTACTCTTATGCTCCCAAACATTCTTCTCTAAAAACTTTCAGATTCTTCAGCGAGGGAATCATGATATCAATGTCCTCCTGTACTCGCTCAAAGTCCTCGGACAAGGACTCCACCAAGAACTTTCCTCCTTCGGTAATATAAACGATAGGAAAACCCCTATACATCCCTTTGGCATTTATGCGATTCATAGCGTGCTCTGCGACAAGGGTGGAAGCTGGGGCGACAGTCAGCTCCCTCTCCTTGAGAAACGCCTTTGTGGAGAGGAACCCATCTATGCACAAGGAGACATGCTCCAAGATTTGTTCAAGTAACACCATCTCCTGCGGAGATGGAGCCACCAAGGCATCCAATGGTCCGATGTCTTTTAGGACTTGCAGGATAATGGCAAGAACTTTTAAGTTGTCTCTGTTACTTTCGAGGGAAACCAGCCTATGGTCCTTGGTTTTGGCAGCATGGCCACACCCTGAAACTGCTGCAATATCCATATCATATTCATCAGATAAATAAAGAGAAAAGGAGAGTAGAGAATAAGGATAAACTGTGAAGGATTGTGTACCATGCAGCGGGATTTCCATCTTGTCGCCCGCTTTCCTGAATGCACCTGGAATTAACAACCATCAGAGATATGCTGATGGCTCATCAGGTCCTATAAAATAAAATAGTCTAGAGTGAAGCTAGAATTGACTTACCACACTCTAAAAGTGACAGAACCCGAAGAGCCTCAGGTCCAAATTCAAACGAGTGCTGCTTTCTCTTCAACATATCAGTCAGGTTTGCAAATGCATCTTTTACGCTAGAAGAGATCCCTTTAATCAATGCAGCAGCATAGTGTGCAAGAACACTGCAATGATCAACACCCTCGATGTAGTCTGGAGCCTTCTCTGAATAGACCTTCAGTTTCTTCATCCCCTGACTAATAATGTCCGCAGCAGCAGCATCCTTGCCGAACCTACTATAAAGCCTCTCAGGATAAACCACAGCTCCCACATTCTCCATGAGTTTAAGCATGAAGCTCAAGCAATATCGCCTTAACTCAACCACATACTCGAACAATCTTCCATCAAAAAGACCATTTGTTTCATAGACTCCACCAGTTGTAGCAAGCATAACTTCATATGTTTCTGCAGAACATTCAAGAGATAAGAGTATTTGTTACCATGCTTTACATATTGTCACACAAAATGACTTCAGAAAACAGTTCTTTTTGTTAAGATAGCATAATTTCAAGATCTTCAGAAGGATAGTAAGAAAATAACAATAAACAATGGTGTTTTTTTTATGGTCACCGGGGGGGCGTCCCCACCTGAATTTTCATTGGGCTTGTTGTAAGTCAAAAACAGTTTTACATGCTTTCAGAGTTTACAATGGTGGTAGGTACCTCTTTCTCATTTCCGAGGAGTAATACTGATAGATTTGCATGTACCTGAGACAGCCATCTTCTCAGCTACAAGCAGGAAGTTTTGGATCAGGTAGGAATTTATCAATGACACAAGCTGGTCCGGAAAAGATATCATTTTCAGTTACCTTTTTTGACATGTGTAAAACTAGATGTCACATAATCTAGTAATGTATCAAGAGCTTTCTTCTCACTGCTATCAGGAGGTAGATTTGCCAGGCCTGAACATTTAAGATCATGCAGTACCAAAACCAATTTGTTGTAGTAGAATGCATTGACTTTTTCAATACTCCAGTTTGGCTCAGGTAGTGATCTAAAATTGGACTTCACATGAAGGGCAACATCAGGTACTGAACCTGCCAAGAAAACAATTTGTAAGGTAAGTCTTAGTTTGAGCATATGAAATCCTTGAAACTATGGTAGCTAAGAAATTCTTACCATAACTCTCTAAGGACTATATAAATGTAACTTGGAAACTAAGAAATGCGATCAGTCCTTTCTGATGTACTACTATAGAAGATAGAACATTTCAAAGTGTTCAACAAAAATGTAACTGTCAAAATGTTAGCATTGCTGTGTTGGGTTTGTGGAATTGTGGAAGCTAATAAATTGTTTTCATTTCCAGAACGGCTGGTGGCTAGGCATGTTGCAACTGTGGAATCATGTTGCCAGTGCTGAATCTTACAGCATTATTGCTAAGATTCCCATAGTTCAAGTAATCTGATTTGACATAATGTCAAATAAAGATGAAAATTTTAGGACGTTACTAACCATTTTTATGATTCAAATCCCAAATGTTCGTGTTGGTCTCTGCAAGAACACCACCTAGTTCTATAAGTTCCTCAACAGCTGATATGGCTTGTGACAATGACATTGTATGATAACGTGCAGGGTCCTTCGAATCTGCACACTGGATGTCTGCGAAAGAACAATGCCAAGTGTACAATTAACAAAGGAAAAAACTCAATACCTGAAAAGACATCACAGTATATAGCTCACTTGCCTTACAGCTTATTTTGGTCTTGTAATGCGCAATTCATTGTTCTGCCAATAGTATTGCAAAGCCAACACAGATTTTCAGAGCATTACCTTTTGTGTTTCCCTTGGCTTCATGGAATGCAATCATACATCTGATGTGTTTCTTAATTTCTCGATAGTAAATAACTTCGCTATCAGATGGGGGATTATAAACACGCATACGTGCCATGCAAAGGAGGAGAGTCAAGATTTTCTCCAGGTAATGCTCTCGACCCGCAAGAGGCTCCAGAGAACAAGAGCCATCAGAGTTGAAGTCCACTTCTATGGCCTTTTCTTCAATGCCTATGTTGGGGGTACAAAAAAATACTCATTAAGCGGGATACTAGTTCGAAGAATGCATAATCACATTCACAGGTTAGTTTCAGTGAGACAGTACACAGACTTGCTTGTACCTTCTGTCTGAGAGGCCACAACTGCATCAATCATGCACTTGTATGCATTGTGAAATAACCTTTCTCCAACTCCAGGTACTGGATCAGTTGGCGATGATTTGATTCGTTGTGTTATTGACATGATGTACTCAGCGACTACCAAAGCCATACTTGCTCCCACTGCGCCTCCTAAACTTCCTACTCTGAGTGTGCACCATTTTGGGTTCTGCAAATATATTGTAAAGTACGTAGGTAAATCATTAGGGCATCAAAAGAAGGAGCATTCGACATTCAGTCGAATTTTTATACTCGAAAAAAAAGGTTACAGCTTACCCTCAAATGATGCTCCATAAGCTAGTAAGTACTAGTTGCAAATTGCAAATACAAATGTGCTCATGTAAGGCCGTCAGGCCGATTGCATAACACTAACACAAATTGAGGGTGTGCTCACCAGCGAAGATGTCTGCTTTACTCTCTCCATCACCCGTCTCAGCTTCCAGAGCGCCATGGCTGCGCACAACTGCACAAGAAGGCGTCGATCGTGAAGGGAATTCACACGCGAGACAAGGCAGGACGGACAGGTGTGGTTAAAACAAGAGGGAAGGGGATAGAAGTCACCATTGGGGGCGCTAGGTATGGCGGGGTGTTCGTCGCCGTCCAACTCCTCCTTCACAGCAGCGGCAGCGGCGCTGCGAGCCTGAAGCCGTAACGATTTGCGCTGACGCCCAGGCATCCGGTCACAGTCAGCCTGCGGCCTGCGCTCGTGGAAAAGTTTGGCGGAAATTGACGAAGCGCCGCGCTGCCAGGCGAACACCCCGTCTCGCGGTCCTCTGATTTTCTGAAGTTTATTAGGGTGGAAGTTCGCCGGCGCAGCAGATCGGCGGGGAACAAAAAAGAGTTTCACTTCAGGACATGAGCCGGCCGGTTCCGAGTCTAACGCGCAAAAGTCGAAATATGGGCCTAAATACTGTTGCAGAAGCCCTCAAATAGGAGGCCCGAGATATATGTAAAGGGCCTTATGGGCCACAATATGCTTCTTCTTCTTCTTGGACCCGTAACGTGGGCCTTATTTAAATTACGAAAATGCAAATCAAATTCCACTTAATGGTACAGGATTTGAATATTCCTGCGCATCAATCATCAACTGTATGTCTCTATGCCGACTAACATTTGTGTCAGTATTATAAATCTTGCGTGCTTTCTTCGCTCCATGAAAAGTTGTCTACTGACGGACTTGTGCTCTTTGCTTAATCTCGTGCCACTTGATATAGAGAAGAGGACATGCTCCGAAGCAGAGAAAAGGCGGCAAAACCAATCGGCGCCGCATTTCTCCTCCCTCCCTCCCTCTCTGTTCCGGCGCCGAAACTCCGGTGTGGAACCGGTAAAATTAAAGGCACAGAACCACGGCGCCGCCGATGGAAGGCGAGGTAATAAGCCGCCGGACGCGATGGCGACAGGAACGCGGGACGATTCCTCTGCTGGACCGGACAAAAACCCAATGTCGCGGCCTCGCTGGAAAGCTCGGCGACGGCGACGCCGCCCGTTTGTTTGTATCCCGGCTGGTCATTGGTAGATCGAGATCTCGGTGTCATCTTTATCGTAGCAGGAGGTGCGATCAGCTGTTCTGTCCCTGGCTAGCAGTAGTAATTGCACAACAGCTCGTCGCTGGCCTGGCGCCAAAGCAAAACACTGTGTGCTGTGGATTTCCCGTGTGGCAAGACTGGCTGCAAGGTCCCTGCTGGAAGCAGTAACTAACGTTGCAGGACGAACGTGCAGCGCAGGCAGAGGCGGCGGATAGGCACGAAGGCGAGATCGATCCGTGTGGACGTGGAAGTCCAGGCTTGGGCCGTCGCGCGCCGCCTTGCCGCCCGTGAATTCTCGGACCACGACGACTGCGGCCGGCCGCCCGCCCACACGTGCACATTGACCGGGCGCCACCTGCCTATCTGCCTGCCTGTCGAGATCATCCATATCTCCCGGTTTTCAATGCGTTGGATGAGCACGTTTTGCGCTCGCTGGAAAACGTGACCCAAACACGTTCCTTCGTGCATAAGCTAAGCTTTAACGCTTGATTATCTAGCTGGATCACAACTGCGACTGGTCCGACGTTTTTCTTCTCTTCGTGTAAGGTCAAGCTTAACTGGTGTGCTGTTGGTGTCAAGGTACAGGCAGCACACTTGCTGTTCAGAGAACAGATAAAGAAACAGTGCAATGCCACACGACTGATTCCGATTCTCTCTCCTTTTGACAGAGCCAATGCATCATTACTCTATAATACAATAATACGGAATTTCTTCCCTTTTTTTATTATCCTTGCAGTTGACAAATGGCTTACACTAGCACTGCTACAGGACTAACCCGTACTGTACTCCACTACAAGCCCTTATTGTAATAATTAATTAACCAATGAAGGAACAGGAACCCTGCACCGAATCAATCATGAACTGTATGTATATGTACAGGTACACACACATTGCCACACGCACGATCGACCACCAATGCTACTACGCCATCTCCATACTCTACCTCCCGGCAGGGCCACACGGGTCTCATTGCCGCCTCCAACCGTCGTCGTCCTCATCGCACTCCCATCTTCTTCTTCTTCTTTCTTGTTTTAATTTATCATTATCATCAATCCATCATCCATCTTTACTAGTCAACTATGGCGGCTCGCCTGAGTCAAGCCCACACCGCGCGGTTGCGCTGCCGCCGAGTGCCGACGACAGCTAGCCAACCGCCGCCGAGGATGGGGGTTTGCATGCTCGGCCGTTTCTTCCTCGGCTTGCGTCTAGAACGGCTTGCCCCAGTACATGAGGATGTCCTGCAGCAGCGGGCCGCCGCCGCCGTGGCCGATCGCGACGGGGTCGAGCATGGAGCCGGCGGGGTTCACGGGGTCGGAGGCGAAGGTGCGCTCCCACTCGGTGATCTTGGGCTGGCTCTGCACCTCCCGGTCGCACCCCGGGAACTGCTGCTCCGGCGACAGCACCTGCTCCGAGCAGCTCGAGTCCGCGTGCAGCCGCGGCATCGAGTCCGACGGCCGGTCGTAGTACGCCGCCAGGTCCGCGAACGCCGGGGGGAGGACGCCGCCCGGCGCCGCCACGAACGGCTTGTGCTCCGGCGGGGAGCCCGCCGCCGCGGGGGCCAACAGCGCCGGCTTGCGGTCGACGGCGGCCGCCGCCGGCTTCTCCAGCCCGCCCTTCTTGTTGTAGATGCGGCACAGGACCCAGTCATCCAACTGCAAAGAGAAACGAATTGTCAGATAATGCTCGATCGATGATCACGTATTCACGTATACGTAAGCACACTCTGCAACCGATCAAATTAATCTGACAGCGCCATTTCGGTATTATCTAATAATCCCAGACCCCACGAGACCTCTCTAGTTTTCGTATCAACGGCTGGTCTCCGCCGTGTTGCCATCGCCGCCGTCGCCGTCGCAGGGCTTGCCGCGCGAAAATGATCGGCTGGCCAGCCAAGGCGCATCCGATGCTTTCACACCGGCGACAGCGACGCGCCGTGCCGTTGGGAATCAATTGGGCAAGTTGCGCTGGGTGCATCCCCCCTTGCATGGGCCAGGCTTATCCCCTAGAAAAAAAAATTCAGCGGCCCAAAACCATGGGCCACGCCTACCCCCGCATTCATTTCGAAAGCAACACGTTATCATCGAGTTCCTTTTTTTTTTGCGGATGATGACGCGCGCGCAGAGCTTGTCCGTCCTTACGCTACGGGCCTACGGGCGTGCTCATCGTCACCGGCGACGGCGAGAGGAGAGGAGCCGAGATGCTTACCCTGAGGCTGTTCTTCTTGCGGGCGGAGCGGTCGACGTCGGCGAGGCGGTACTCGTGCATGATCCAGTTGGTCTTCTCGCCCTTGGGCGCCTTGCCGGCGTAGAAGACGAGCGCCTTCTTGATGGCGAGCGGCTTGGGCGTGCCCACCGGCTTGTCGGCGCCGGTGGCCTTCCAGTACCCCGTCCCGGCGGCGCGGTTCGGCCTCGACCCGTTCGGGTACTTGCGGTCCCGAGGGGAGAAGAAGTACCACTCCTTCTCGCCGTACAGCGCCATCTCTGCAGGCACACCACCAATCACAAACGATCCGTCAGAGGACGACGACAAAGATCGCTGGAGTATGCTCATGTATACAGCGCTAGAGTATGCTCGAGATCGAGGAGGACGAACGTACTGGGGAGCTGCCATGGGTTGAACTTGTAGAGGTCGATCTCGGCGATGATGGGGACGGCGATGGGCAGCCCGGCGCAGCGGCGGCAGAGGTAGTGCATCACCAGCTCCTCGTCCGTCGGGTGGAACCGGAACCCCGGCGGCAGCTGCAGGTTCTGACCGCCGCCGCTCATCGTGTTCCTCTCGATCGATTCGATCGCTGCTGCTAGCCTGCTTCTGCTGATCTGCTCTCAGCTGCTCTTCTGCTAATGGTAGGAAGAGGAGAGGAGGGCTTGAAACTTGTTCCGGGTGCGGAGCCGCGCATTTATAGCCGCGGGCGGCAGCGACACGTGTGGGCGGGGCCCCGCGGTGGCGCACACGTGGAGGCCCGGCCTCTGACCGGTCGACCCCGACACGTGGACGCCTGGAGGCGGCGCCAATTCTGTCACTGCTTACGTCACCCTTCTGGGACGGACGCGCTCGGGCGTCAGCAGCGTGGGGCCCCTCCGTTTCGGGAAGGGACCGGGCCGAGCGGTGTGTGTGTGTGGGGGGGGTGGGGGGGGGGGGGGGGGGGGCGTCCGGGGGCGGCGCCACACGACGGGGATAGGCTGGCTGGGGGCGGCCGAGAAAGTACGGAGGGCTCGGTGCGGAGTGCGCGGGGGGTGAGGAGGACGTGACGGGTCGGATAAGGATGAGTCGACGACGACGACGAGATGGTGAAGGCGGCGGCCGTGAGTTTATGCGCGGTAGGTGAGGAGTTGGGAGTTAGCACCGGGTGGTTTTTTGAGGGGAAAACCAGGAGATAAAGGGGAGCCAGCTAGCAGATTTTGGAGCATTTGGGATTATGATGATTTGCTAGGGGAGATTTGGTTGCGTTTTAATAAATTATTACTACTATCATTGAGATATGTATTGGAGTAGTATATATCCCCAGCTAGCTTATCATTGAGGCGAATATTTGTTCACTAACGAATCATGTCGTGGGCATACGTCAAAGTCTATGATGAAATATAATGTAAAAAATGTGTCATCTTGTATACCAATAAATGGTCTGTGGAGAAATGTCTTTGGTCAATAATACTTTTACAGTACTAAATTTATATATTCACACCTTTGGAATGATCGAACGAAACACCTCTCGTCTCAAATATATATGTCCATCTATTCCAACACTCTTCTAATAATTGCACCAAATATAACTCCCTATATAATAAGTCCAACACGACCTTTTGCTTTATTCTTCCATACGTCCATGCTTAAATACAACCAAATCGATGGAGAAAGTACATTGTAATATATCTTAACTACTCTAGCAATGCAATAGTTAATGGGCAATCTTATGTATGATTATTGTACCCCGCTTACCAAAGTCTATGAGGAAATGAAATGTTTAAAGAAAAACTTATCACCTTGTACCAAACTACCAATATAATATGGTCTATATCAAGAGCACAACTTTGGTCAATTATTTTACCCTTTCGAAATAATTTTAGAGTGATAAATATTCACCGCCTTTGGATGATCAAACCAATTTACACTCCCCAAGAGTACAACTATCTCTAACCATTTTTTTCCAAATGCACCAAATATAATTCTATGAAACCTTCAACACAAACATTTTGCTTCATTCTTATATACACACCCATGGTTAAATACAACATACCGACGAAGTGAGCTTATTATCATCCATCTTAACAAATGGAACATCATTTGATGGTTGATATATATGGTTATTGTAACCATCATCTTAGCATAGCTGAATCAGGGGCGGAGTCAGTGATGGGGCGGCCGGGGCTCAAGCTCCCCCCCCCCTACCGCTAGAAACTCCATTAAGCCCCTCCTAAGCCCCTCCAACAATTTTTGGCCATGGAAAAAGAAGAATAAGAAGAAAGGGTAGATGAGCCCCTCCTTGACTTCGAGGCTGGCTTTGCCACTGACCTGAACGAAGCATTAGTTAGAAATATGCAAGTGCTTGTGGTAAAATCGAAGACTCGAATGCGGGTTGAAAATAGGTTCTACCACGAAGCATTTGCAGCTAATTCACAATTCACGATAATATTGTAGAATGAAGCATTAGTTAGAAATATACAAGTGCTTGTGGTAAATGGAAGACTCGAATCCTGGTTGAAAATAGGTTCTACCACGAAGCATTTGCAGCTAATTCACAATTCACGATAATATTGTAGTTTTACCACCATATAATTTTTTTTGTCGTTGTTGACTTTGGTTTAACCATTCGCCTTATTTAAAAAATTATGTAAGCATCAATCTTTTTTATTTGTGACTTACTTTATTGTAGTATACTATATATCTCCATATAAAAATATATGTTTTTGAAGCATGCCTAATCTTTTAGTTTAATACTATTATTTACAACATTTTTTTGAATAATGGCAATGATAAAAAAAATCAACAGCGAAACACGAAGTTGGTGGCTTGGCGCAGTACGTAGCCGGCCGGCCGATCGAGAAGTGCAAAGTGCCCCCACATAAGATCCCAGTAGTCCCGATGCCGCACACAAGAGAAGACATTGAAAAGGTGGTGCTGGTGGAACAGGTTCTCTCTGTTCTCGGTCGTTGCTATAAACCACACGAGCCGCATCAAAATACCGCACATATCACACGTGACGGAGAAAATAATGTGCGCAACATATATACGCTCGCGCATGGAGGAAGAAGATCCGCTTCACGAGACCCGTGCGTTCAAAGCAAGCGGCGCGCACGGGCACGGTCGTCGCGCACACGTACTACGCTAGCTAGCGCATGCAGGTGACGAATATCGATCGAAGACCCGGGCGTGGATTAGGCTGCCCGCCGGCGGCATTGGATTGCGACGAGGCGAGCCCGGCCCGACTCGCTAGCTAGAGGTACGTGCATGCGAGCTGGCCGCGCACCGGCGTCAGTCAACGGTCAGCACCGCCCCCCACTATTCGCCTTTTTGCCCCTCGTGTTATCTTCGAGGTCGCGGTCTCCGGCTAGCTGGAAAAGCGGCTCGGTTCGGGCGCCCAACCCAGCGACTTCGTGCGTTCCTCCACCTGCACGCTCGCCGCCGGCGACGTGCGTGCTGCGTGGCCGCTTTCAGGCCAGGTCGTCGCCGCTACTGCCCGTCTGGGCCGCCACCCGCAGGCGCAGGGAGGAGGAAAACAACTAACGACTGGTGCCGACGCTGACTCGTGTCCCGTCGTCGTCGGTCTCTCTCTCTCCCCGATCCCGGCCCCGTATGGGTGGGTGGATGCTGGATGGTGATGTGGATGACCGGAGGAGATGATCGAGACGTAGCTAGAGCTCCCCGGCTCAAGATACACCACGACACACGACGCGTGAGCATAATAACCATATCGATCGTCTAATCATGCATCATGCAGCGCGCTAATTAAGCACTGTGCACCGTTGCTATCCTCTATCTATCATCATTCGCTAGCTAGCTAGCTCTCGGCCGGGGTTGTTATATATATATATATATATATATATATATATATATATATATATATATATATATATATATATATATATATATATATATATATATATATATATATATATATATATATTATTAATGCGTTCCATACCGATGGTTATTAGTCAAAAAGGTGATTAGCCATATTCCATCGCCAATAGACATCATGCTTATCAGTTTATCACTTCCGCCGCCGTCGTCTTCTCCCTTGTCCCGTAGCTAGCTGCGTGCCTGTGCGGTTGAAAGCCCGGAGGACTTTACTGCAGAGACCGATAGATGTCATGACGCGATGCTGCGTACAGGTTCTGGAGGACAACGATACATATGTACTGTATATATCATCCCTCGGTGATGCTGATGTACACTACTCGTATGGGCGTATGGCCACCACCAGCTAGCATACATTGCATGCAGCTAGCTAGAATTAAAGCTGATGGATTTGTTAAGCCGAAAGCTATCTAGCTGGTGCATCATCTTACCGCCTTTGCATATATATCCTCTCATCCTCTGCATCTGTCGTCCAGGGAATTATTAACTAAACAATTGTATATATCTGCGCGTGATCACGCACGTTGCCGTGTGGCAACAGAAAAGGAGGTGCACCTTTGGTTAAAGTGTGCATACGCGCGTGAGTTGATCAGAAAATAAAGGCTTCATGATGAAAACCAAACTGCTGGAAAGGGGGAAAAAACAGGGACATGGATGATGAGTCATACCTACGTTCTTATCTCTATAAACCCAGCTAATCAATACATGCATGAGTAGTGTTTACGTGTGCATGAAGCGCCAGATAGCATCATTGCCTGTAAACTGCACCCAAAGTACGTAGCAGGCAAGCAGCTAATTAAGTAATTTAACTGTGTGCCTGTGCCTTTCATGCATACTGATCTCCTATTTAAAAAGGATCACCTAGCTGCTTCCTATATTACTAGTTTAATAACCAGCACGTCCTGGCTGGCTGTCTCTCAATCACTGGGCATTCTCTAATGGCGTCTGATTAGGAAGAGGCCAGCTCCAGCCGGGACGAAAGCTCTCGCTAACCTAACTCCATGTACGATCTCATCGCTCCGCCGATAACACCAGCGGGCAGCGGCATTTGGTTAAGGGATCTGGAAGATTCCGCGGCTTGTTTTATTTTTATATGCTTACCGTGCCATCATCAGGCCGATTAATGTATGGCTTAGTGGCGCGTTAGCGAGGGGTCACTGGGCTGCCGTGGGACAGAGCAGGGCCGTGACTCCTAGTACGCAGACAGGTTTCGACATCTCCTCTGCGCGCACATGTCCATCTGCCTTTTCTGTTCCTTCCGTTTGGACCTGTACCACACCGAATAAGTTAAGGGCTGTGCGTAGCGTAGGTGATGATTAGAGTTACAGTTGTGTGTGCCGCCATTTGAGCACGTTAATATAGTGTGAGCCATTTCATCAGAGAACTCGACGGGCACGATCAAATTGCCATTGTAATTCTTTTATATACTACCACTACTAGAGAGCAGTATAGACCAGGCTGTGCAGAGCATGCTCCAAACGTAAAATCCACTCCTTTCTCAGGAACCTCATAAAAAAAATTGTCAATGACAAATGTAATTAACTCACTGATGATAAGATGGGTGATTAATGGTCTGTTTGATTCGAGGAACCACCTCATTTTAGATGATGTGATCCATCATGAGTTGATTCTAGTATAATATTTAGTGGGATGATCTTATTTCTCATGTCTATAATAATTATTAGCTCACTAGGGATGATGTGGTGAGAAATCAACCTATTTCACTCCACGAACCAAACAAAAAGAAGTAAGAAGATGATGCATGACTTTATTTCTCAAACAATCATCTCATGAAGAAACATTTTGAGATGTCAGCACAAGCATTGAATTAGCACAACCTTTCTTAAGTTTTTTTCCTCAATTTTTTAACTTTCTGCACCGAATTCAGGTTTAGCACGCCCAATGTTTCAGTGGCATGTGGACCGAGATCCCCTGGGCCATGACCATGATCTGGCCCACTTGAGAGTATGAACCTCGGTCCGGCGGTAGTCCGTACACGCGGCGCGACTAATAAAAGCGTACCCCGCGGGCCCCACATCGCTGAAAACCAGGCTCCTCCTCTCATCTCGAAAAAAAAAACAGGGCCCACCCCCCAGTCCGTGCAGAGGCCCGGTACAAACCCAGCAGCAGCACTGGGAATCTGCCATCAGCAGCGGGACCCACGGTCTCAGGGAGCAGTTGCTGCCGTCCCGCAGACGGACCTCGTCACGTCCGTGCATCCGGTCCACGGCAGAACCACTGGTCCCTCCTTGTGACCCCACAAGTCAGCAATGCAAAGTAGCCGGAGCACCATGCACCTGGATCATCTCTACCTCAACAACCCCCGCCTACCCGGGCTCTCTCGCTCTTGTCGCTGCCGCCTCCCCCCCTCGTGTTCACACGCTCCTCTAGGCGCCTCCCAGTCTTTGTCCGCGGCCGCGCCTGCGCCCCCGCGTCCGCCTCGCGAGCCGCGTGGAGCTAGCTCACGGGGTCACGGCGGCGACCGCCATTGGAGCTCCCGGAGGTACGAAATCGCCCACCTCTCCTCGCCTCGCACGCCTAGCGCCCTTCACTCGTACCCTTTCCCCGGTCGCCGCGCATCGTAATCATGTCGGCTTGATTACTTCTGGCATCGGACCGTGCAGTTCGCTGCTGCATTTGTGATTAGGGAGTGTTGAAGTGCTGCGATTAGAAGGGACTGGAGCTCGATTCGGTGCGAGAACCTGCTCGCGCGAGAGCGCTCGGTTAGGCTGAACTCGGGATTAGCAGGAGGTTTTGAGGTCATTTTGCGTTTCGATTCAGTTAGGCTTTCTGATTATGAGATAGTTGGGGGGAATTGGGATTTAGGGAGCTGACGAGTTGAGTACTCTTTGGAGAACTAAATGGAGTTCCTGATCGCCGGTTTTTGTTGCACACGCTGAGTATGATAATTCGCTGTTCATGCTAAATTTCCCCATTTCAAGAGGCCGGAACAAAATTCTGTGCAATTTTTTATCAATACAATTGATAGGCTACACCAGTGATCACTTTATGAGATGTGCTTGCATGTGCGATCGTCTGTTTTTTCTTAAACAAGACCCATAAGTGGCTTCTGTTAAGCTGTACGGAAACTGTCAAATCCATCCATTTGTTTCGGTGGCTTGTGCACCTAAAAATAGACTTGCTTTTATGTTCCTCGTACAGGTCAATGGGGGAGTCAGTGCCAATGTCAATTATCAATAGTATTTCAAGCTTCCGTGCCCTGCTTTCTAGCAACGTTGTTGAAACTGAGCTAGTTAAGAGATATGGAAGGAAGATTGATGAAATCCTGGATCTTCTGAAGATGGTCATAGGCGGAGTTTTAACCCAGGTCGCTCCAGATGATAAACTACTAGAGGTGCTTGAGGAACTAGATATTGCCATCAACGAGGCACTAAAGCTAGTTGGAAGCTGGGATTGGATGACGAGCAAAATTTATTTTGTAACTCCCTAATCCTTTTCCCTTACTACTGTCCTTCACATGATACACAGCTCACAGCATAGAAGTACAGTGCTTTCAGTATTTAATTCACTGTATGATACTTGCAAATTATTATATGATGAAGGTCACACAGGTGGAGTCCCTTATTACCAAGATGCAAAAATCTGTGCTTCAAGTGTGTCAAGCTCTCAATTCTCTCATGTTACCATCAGAAACAAATTATATTTCGGTGTACTTGGAGGTAACAAAAAACGTTATCATCATACCAATGCCACCCTTTTGATATTGTCTCGTCTTCTAATGACTGGGTCACTTGCAATTTCAGAAAGCAAAGCAATTCCACTGTGACAAAATGACAGCTGTTATTGGGGAGGCTTCCAGAGATCTTGTAAGGAAAGTTATGCCAAAGTCAGAGCAATTGACAAATATCCAAGTTTCATTGAGCTTATCTACAAATCAAGAATTGTTGATGGAGGTTGTTGCTCTGTCCAAGATAAGACTGAGAATTAGCACTGATGATAGTGCAGAACTGGATGGTATCAACGATATCTTTAAATTAGTCAACTATATGCTTGATAAACACGTCGAAGAAAAGCAGATGCACAGCATTAATGGAGTACCCATTCCTGCTGATTTTTGTTGCCCCCTTTCCCTTGAACTAATGTCAGATCCAGTGATTGTGGCATCTGGTCAAACATATGAACGGGTTTTCATCAAAAAATGGCTTGACTTGGGCTACAATGTCTGCCCAAAGACACGTCAAACATTGGGGCACACCAATTTGATTCCTAATTACACTGTCAAACAGTTGATAGAAAATTGGTCTGAGATACATGGCATAGTGCTACCAGATCCTGTGAAACTCTTGAGTTTGAGCTTTCCTGTTTTCCTGAACCTGACAAATGATAGTACAAGCGATAGATCTCATCTATCTGATAACTCTCCAAGGTCAAACAAGTCTGGCTCACCAGAACATAAGATTTCTTCAGAGCACAGTCGTTATCAAAATTTGACACATGATGATTCTGACTCAGATGACCAAATCTCCAAGGCATCATCTTTTGATGACACAGATGATTCTGAATCCGATGCTTTGAGGTTACAGTCAACATCTACTGAAGCAAACAAATCGATATGCAATGAGACAATTGATGATTGTGAAGCCCTTAAGCAGTTAAGAAAGGATGGTCTCCATGTTTCTGATGTTGAGCAGCATCTCCCAAGCAGTAGTAGCAGTAGTGATATCGACACAGGTACTTCTTCGAGCAGCAACCATCTTGAAGCCGTCGTCAAGCATGAGGAGGAACAGGTCTCAAGTAACAGCAGTGCATCAGAAACTGCTAGAAATGATCAAATGGTCACAAACTCAAAGGTAGAATCGAATCGCCTGCCAAGGTTGGGTGGTATTCGTTCTAGAGGTCAATTAATCTGGCGTCAACTATCAGATAAAGCTGTTCCAGCAAATTCAAGATCCGATTCTCCCGGTGTCGATCTTCAAGTTCGTAGGCTTATTGAGGACCTGAAAAATGAGTCTACTGAGCTCCAAAGATCAGCAATAGGAGAGCTGCTGGTTCTTTCTAGGCACAGTATGGAGAATAGAATTGCCATTGCAAACCACGGTGCTATACCCTTCTTGGTGAGTCTTCTTTATTCTGCAGATCCCAGAACGCAAGAAAGTGCTGTAACAGTACTGCTGAACTTGTCAATTAATGACAACAACAAGATCACCATCGCAAGCGCCAATGCCATCGAGCCTCTCATCCACGTTCTTGAGACGGGTAACCCAGAAGCAAAAGCAAATGCAGCTGCTACTCTCTTCAGCCTTTCAGTAAATGAAGATAACAAGGCCAAAATTGGACGCTCCGGCGCGATTAAACCACTAGTAAACTTGCTAGAAGGTGGAAATGCACAGGGGAAGAAGGATGCAGCTACGGCTCTCTTCAACCTATCTATATTTCACGAGAACAAGGCCCGTATCATTGAGGCCGGAGCTGTAAAGCCCCTGGTGGAGCTCATGGATCCAGCAGCAGGGATGGTTGACAAGGCTGTCTCCGTCCTTTCAATCCTTGCCACCGTACAGGAGGGAAGGGATGGCATCGCTCAGGCTGGTGGTATTCCCGTGCTGGTTGAGGTGGTCGAGCTAGGCTCAGCCAAGGCGAAGGAGAATGCTGCCGCTGCACTGCTGCAGCTCTGCACCAACAACAGCAAGTTCTGCAACCTGGTGCTCCAGGAAGGCGCCATGCCGCCTTTGGTGGCGTTGTCGCAATCAGGCACGGCCCGTGCAAGAGAGAAGGTACTGTTGCACTTGCAGTTCCTAACAGGCTATCGATTTTGGCATAAGCTGACACTTTCAGTTCTGTATTTGATGCTGATAAGTGAAAGGTTGCAAGAGGAACCCATATGCTACATACACCAGCTTACCATTTTCTTTTGTTGTGCATGTGCAGGCACAGGTTCTTCTGAGCTTTTTTCGCAACCAACGCCAAGTTGGCAAGGTCATGAGACGCTAAATTCAGATGATGATGCAGTACCCGGGTGCACCTTCTGATGTAATTACGAATGTTTTTCCTTGCATTCTTGCGCAACCATGCTTGTTGCCATGTTGGGCAGGTGGTGTACATCCCAATCCCATAGTAGTGATATTTTTGGGCAGCAGAGTGATCGGTGTAAGACGTCTCCATTGTACATCGCGTACTAATCATTTCTTCACTTGTTCAGGTTGTTTGTGACGTTAGGTAAGAGTTTTTACTTTCGTGTGCCAAATTGCAAATATGCAAAACGGACACAGGAATCGAGTAGCAATAGCAGATCGTCAGTCGTCACCAACCTAGCAAACTTTGCCATCAACCCATCGCCGGATAGTCCACCGGCGTTGCAAATTGGGAGAACGATAATGCTTTACGCATCAAATCCGAATATGGGAGGCAACTCAGAACTAAACTGTCTAACCTTTTCTCTTTCTCGACTGACCTTTGAACGCTACGAGCTGCCCATCCAAGATTCAACCCAGAACGAACATTTACATCCACATATGCCCGACTGAATTACAGCAGGGTGTAACAAAATTAAAGGCACTGGTGACTGAGCAGGCTACATGTGCATCTTGAGGGCATCTGTAAGCAAGATACCCTGTTCGGCCTTCTGCCCCGTCATCCACACTCGGAAGTCCTCGTTGAAGAAACCCCCCTGTCTCCACAAAGACAGGCGCACCAGCGCGAACGGCCCTCGGGGATCTCCCTGAGGATCTACGTAATGCCACAAGGGCTCGTGAGGTGACACCCTGTTCTTGGCTGCAGGCGCTGGCTTGCACTGCTCCGGGTGAAGAACCCCGTTCATGGCTGCCAGTGTTGGCTTGCGCTGCTCGGGGGGAAGAACCCCGTTCATGGTTGCAGGTGCTGGCTGGCGCAGCTCTGGCTGAAGAACCCCATTCGCGGTTGCAGGTTTTGACTTGCAAACAGCTCCACTCATGCCTCTTGGAGCATAGGTTGCAGGCGAGGCTGACTCGGATCGCTGTAGGAGAATGTTGCCACCATTCATGGCCCTTGGAGCATGCACTGTGTTGCTTTCTGGCTTATGTTGCACCGTGGGGAGATCCTCATCTTCATCGCTGTCTAGATTGATGACTTCAACTTCTTTGTCCTTCGTCACGACAACTCGCCGGGAGTGGTCACTTTCCTCTCGGTCAACATCAATGGCTTGAGTTGGGCTATGATCTGCAATAGCTTAAAAAATTAACTGTGGTTGGTGGAAAAGAGGAAACTGTTAGAAAGTTAATGACAGAATTGAGAATAGCATGCCATAGTGCAATCTCTTCAAAGCAAACAGTTAATGAACAGCTGCAGCAGGACATAATCAACACCAGCACAATCAGATCAGGGACGGACCTAGGATGGAAACATATCTTTTTTTTTTCCCGCAATCAGATCAGCACAGTATATTAAACACTAAACATGCAGCTAACCTATAAAAGCTCCAAGATTTGGAGCCATTCTAGGGGCTTAGATTGCTATGTTGTGCTGTAGGCCATCAATCCGAGCGGTCTCTTAAAGATGAAAGAGCTTTATAGTTTATACCGTGACACTTAGTATTTTATATACAGGACATCACCATGCATCAAAATAAAAGATACGTTTAATATGATGAAATTAAAAGTAGTTCCTGGTGCAATTATCCAAATGGTAGAAGCGAAATTGGCTATTGATGGAACTATATGATTTAGCTACCTATTTTTATTATCTATACAAATTATGTGTCACTAATACTTGATGTTATCAGTTTTTTACATGACCCATAAAAAATACAATTAGGGGTGGCGCAGCATAGCATGCCTATCCACATAGTTTCTTAATCTTTAAAGCTTTTAAATATTGGCTTTTAACAAAACAAAAACTGTTTGCTTTCACAATGCCAGTCAACTAAATTCTACTTAACACTTTGACCAATTATGATCAAACTCAAAACATTGAGATACAGGAGCCAAATATGCAATATAACCTCTTTTTAAGGATCTATCATTGCACCACATTAGCCAAGGGTTTGAGTTGCAAACCTTGAGTATTGTGCATTTGAGAATGCAGTGCATTATCAAGAATAGCACCACTGAAGCAGGCTTCAGGAGCTGCGTGGACAAAAGAATACATAAGACCCAAAACTAGCAGTACTGGATGTATAGGATCAATTAAGGATGCAAGTGGGTCTCCAATAGTGTTTTTTGGGTCAGCTAATTAATTACGTTGACTTGCCACTCTAGTTCATTTCTCCTCCAAAATTATTTACGCAGAATGCCATTCTAGTTCATTATATATATTTTTTGGGTCGACCCAATGACCCAAATATATATAACTTGCATCCCTAAGGATCATTATATAAGAAGAAATGATTTTGACTTCTTTTATAATGATTTGATGGTTATACATGTTGAAGGGACAAGCAGAAGCAGTACGTGACAGATATGACCAGCCATAAGAAGGCACCCAAGGTTCGAACAAATTACATGTGCAAGGAGGTATTATCTTATTACAGCTACTGAATGCAATATAATTAACCATCCTAAACAGAAATATTTTTCCTTTTATGTCTAGTGTCAATCAAGTTGTGATTAAAAATTTCATACGGCAGTAAATATAATCTCAGACTGGTTCCACTGTTTTTTAGAACATTTTGAGTTGATTAAATACATAAATCAAGATGTTTGTTTGATAACTGTTAGCACTAGATTTTTTATAACTGTTAGCAATAAGAGGATCCACTGGAAAATGAGTAATGGGGAGCTAAAAGAATCATGATACAGTACCTTCAGAAGGAGCTTCACGAGCAGCATCACCTTGCTTAGATGCCACTGATAGCGCAGACAAAATCACCAAAAGTGCCCATTGATAGTGGTCAGTTACACGAGGGAAGTTATAAAGTAAAACAATGGAAAACAGGTAGAGTAATTTTACTGAACATTAATTACCCAAAACATCATAACTGAAACAAACCTTCTGACGATTCTTTGTTAAGAATGTTTAAAGAATCAGGTACTTGCTCCATAGCACCTGGAGAGAAGCACATAAGCAGGCCTTAGTATTAGATGGAGAGCAAGCAACTCCATCAATAGTTCCATCTAATGCTGGAGATGTAGTTCGAAATAAAAAGTAGAGGTGCGGGATAGTAAATTATTAGACGGAAAGCAGCACTTAGCAGGGCATCTTAAAGAATCAGTTAATGGGTCTCTGCATCTGTTGGAAAGCAAGGTAAGGAGGCCCCTTGGCCCGCTTGATATTATGTCATCGTTGTAAAAGAACTCATTTATTTCTAATTTTAGGTGCAGTATTTAGTTCATAGCATCTTTTAGATTTAACAGCATAATCGTACTACAATTAGTCATGATTTCGCTAATAGGAAAATTGAGCCTGCTGGAATCAGTGGAGGAGCAGGAGCCTGTCCACGGATTAAATCCATCAACTTTGTCATAGATCTAGCTGCTCAACCCATTTCATGCTACCGTTCCTCGATCTAGCACACAGGATTGGGGGGTTGCGTGCCCCCCTCCATTGCGGTGGTCTGGCTACAGCTTCATTGCGACAGCTTGGCGAGTGCGCCACAAGCCACAGGAGATAACCTTTGTTCTCAGTGCCTTATTGGTCGTCATCGTGCTGCTCATGTGCTTCCAGCATGGCAGCACACCGAGTGGCTCAAGCTGAGTAGGCATTGCCCTCGCTGCCCCCCTCCACTGTTGCCGTAGTCTCGCCGTCGGCAACTTTGTGAGGCTCAACAAGTTATCCATGATATTAGATCAATTTACAACCTAACCAAAGTACCATTAGGTTTTGGGAAAATAATTCCCAGATGCCCGTTCAAATGTATTTTTATAAAGAAATATCATGGATAATTCAAGAGTTTTTTTTTTGAGAAACAGGCCTTTCATTCATCATCATGGATAATTCAAGAGTTGAAGCATTCGATAAGAAAGGGTCGGAACATTGTTACTTGGGGTCCACCACACTTAAAATTGTTTCCTTTTTTTTTTTTGAGAATCTGTCAGCTTTAAGTGTGATGTTTAAGGTAGACGAAAGAAAGGGTAGAATTATTTTCCTAAACAAAAGCAATTCGAAACATCGTAACTAATAACTGCTGAAACCAACCTTCTGATGATTCTTCGTTCAGAACGTTCAATGAATCAATTACTTGATCTCCTGCACCTGCAAAGAAGCATTTTAAGCGGGTCCAAATACTAGATACAGAGCAGACAAATCCACCATTCAATGTGGTTCAGAAAAGGAAAATTAGCTATATACTATAGAAAGTCCACCAGTTTAGGTTTTGAACCACCAAAATATGCCAATTCATTTATATAGAGTAAAAACATGTCCATGTTCGGTATTTAACATTCCATCTAATTTATACTTCCTGCCATCAATAGTGGGCCGAAATGCCCCCCTGGCCTAGGGCTGTTCAAACTGGATGGATTGGCATAGTGTTCACGATTAGTTTATTTTCCCCGCAATCCGGTTTGTGCAGGTTGTGCAAAACTGGTTTGAAGTTTGAACACCCCTGCCCTTGCCCAATCCTTAAATCTATCATTCTTTTTTTTCTTTGCGACACCTTACATCCCACATAATCCCTTCCAGACTAAAAGCTATCATCACTTGCCTACTAGCAGCCAACTTGTTTGAAGCCAAAATCAACATCTAGGTAGTTGAGCAAATGAGCATCCGTGAACATCGTCATCGACAAGGTTGGCTGGACCACCAATAGTGACAAACATGTCATTGTGTATATTGCCATGCCCCATGCGTGATTGCTCTGCTCTTCCAGGCCAACCCCTCACAGTTGATCATGATGCGGTTTCATTTCAACTACAAGAACTATTGGTGTAACGCTCATATCTCACTACAGTTGCTTATCCCGAAAAAAATGGGAAGTGACATAAATCTAGGGTTTAGCGAAAGGTAATCTAACAACACAGATGCAGCTTTGCACGGCATATAAATTTTGATGGTAAAAACTAGACTGGTCAACTTCTCGTGGTATATACCCACTTTTTCATGTGAAAAGATATGGTCAACATAAAAGTACGCTCCTTTAAGCACATCAGTGTGAACAAAACACGAGTGCAACTTAATATTTTTAAAAAAAAAGCAAACTGATAAAAACAATTGCAAACATCGTTTCTCCTAGTTGCTATATACAGAAACATCATAATAGCGGTACTAATATTATAGTATGTAGAAGAATTGTGCAGGAAGGGACAAGGGTTATCGCAACTCTAATCACCAAACTTCTCTCATGCGAAAAAGTTCTGACCAAACTGATTTAGTTGGGCAGAGCTTTGCTGTAGCTCAGACTTATCTACAACCTACAGTTATATAAGAGGTGTCGTACAGTTGTATAAGTTCTGACCAAACTGATTTAGTAAACATGACTCTGAAGTGGACAAGGGAACAGAGATATACTAATCCAACTCTACTATAAATAGTAACATGCATATCTCAGCCATCTGTAGACTCAGCTGAATCCATTTACTTGGTGGGGCACACTAGTCCTTATTTCTATGCCTCCAATACTTAAGCCCATCCTTTCTGTCCATAACAAGTTAACAACTAAAAACAAACCTTCTGGTGGTTTCTCAATGACTTTTAAGCATTCAACTGCATCCGCTGCTGCACCTGGAGACAAGATAAGAATACTAGAAATTAAATAGTAAAAGAAGCGAACCCACAATTTGTTCGATATAATACAAAATTAAGGTCTAATTAGCAAATAAGTAAAAAAAACCAGAACGTGGAGGTGGATAATAAAACTAAATAGATTAATGAACAAGGAGCATAAAGATTGTCAAAGTGAAAAAAAATATGAAAGCAATGAAGATGCGTGAAATAGTAGATTAGATTGATAGAGGGATAGGTGACATATGTATAGGGGGAGGAGATCTTGAGGTTTATGGAAACATGACCAATCAAGATTTCCCCGTATCTCTCTTGCTATCCAGGCCCAATACACACACTCATACAGTACATATACATTGTCTAACAAAATATGATGCAAATGAAAAACAGGTAGAGTAACTTTTATAAACATTAGCTACTCGAGACATCAGAACTGAAACAAACCTTTCGGTGGCTCCTCTTTAAGATCGTTTAGAGGATTAGCTACTTGTTGTGCTGCTCCTGGAGACAAGGAAGTTAAGTTGGTGGACAGAAATCAGACAAACTCACCATCATAGTAGTAACTAAATAAAGTTCAGAATGGGAAGCAAACATGAGAAACACCCTAGATGCTGGAACCTTTTGGGGGTGAGGAGTGCATGGCAGTAAAAAAAATTTAACCACATAGATACAAAAGCAAACCACAAATGGCAACTAATAGGACAAAGTCAGGAGAGTGAACACGACACAATGAAGGATTGTGAATCATAATACATAAATGTATTCTCTCGATATAAATAGCTCTAAAAGTATTAATACACATAGATGATATAAATAGCTCTAAAAGTATTCAGTTATCTCAATAGGGAACATATCCAATAAACAATGAAAATGTCCAAATCAAACATAACATAACATTATTGATAAGTGAACATTAAATAAGAACGAAATCTAAATGAATCAAATCACAGCACACTAAACTGAAGCGCCAGTAATATTTATATAAATGGCTTCACATTGACCATTTAAATGATTTCAAAGTAAATCAGTTTTAATTTTTCAAATTAGACAATACAGGACACGATGTATTCAATATGGAAAAGCTTAAAACATTGTTATCTGGGTTCACTAGGTAAAAGTTGTCAGCTTCTAGGGTGACTGGATGGATGTGGATGCAGATAATAGAAGATTGCATGCTAGATGCTTCTATGATATGTTGTGCTTTATCCAGACGAGTCGTTTAGTACGAACTATTACATGGTGCCATTTGATCAGACTTTTATTAACTTTGTAAAATGATGCACTACGAAAATGATGTAGCTCTATTTTGTCTAAACTAGGTTTTCCGCAACGAGATGTTGGATTGAGTATTGTAACAACTTAGGTATTTGGAACAATTATGAATGTAAAACAGATCCAAAAGAAGGAAAAGGTATTTTAAGAAACCAAAATTTTAAGTAATTGCACCTCTATTCTCTTGAGAAGAGTTGCTTGTTGCAACTTCCAATTCAGTTTTCTTTTCTTCATATTCTGTATCTGCAACAATTTCAGGAATCTCTTCAAGTCGACGCTGTCTTTCAGCTGGTGTACTAAGAAGCTTTTTTTGTTGCAGTAATTCCTCCATTGTAAGAAAATAACGAGTCAAGGAAGAAACCCTGCAGGAAGTTTCTTCAATGGTACTAACAAAACAAACTACTAAAGTACTGATAGTGAAATAGAAAACTAAAATGACATAAAAATGAAACGGTAGAAGTTTATCAAAAGGTGTTCATTAGTCTGGAAAGGATATTCTGGGTGCCACCCTTTCATATGTGCTGTGTCAATATTTCTTTCCAGTATCACAAGTTCTCTTTCAATCCACTGAAAAATGGCAATTTGATCAATAACACGTAAGACAAACACATGGAAAGATCAATAACTACAATAGTAGGATCAATGAAGTGCTGTAGGTACGAGACTTTTCTGGAACTTTGCTTTCGGACTTAAAAAAAATTAGGGTACGGTGGACAGATAATTCACGTTTCAAAGCAAAAGAGAGCAGTGATAAATTATTTGTGTACAAGTTTAAATGCTATCGGGTGCATTATGTTTTCTAGTAAGAGTGTCAAGAACTGTTTAGTTGATTTGGATAACCAGTTACTTGTTAAGATTTTCTAATTTATCAATCTGCATACAATTTCCTTCCAGAAAATACAAGTGGGGTATTCACTGAACTCCCAGGTGCACTTACATGATTTACTATGTCTCTATGTACCATTGCCACCTTCTCCTCAAACTCAGCCTGCCAAAGAGGAAACTCAAAAATTTACAATGGAGCTTAGCATATGCATATTAGAAACCCAAGTAAAACAGGTGATCCAACAATCTTTAAGTATTTTCCAGCTAACAGAAATTAATAGGTGAAGACTTAGGCAAACAAGCTGGCTTATATGGCCTAAGACAATTTTTCCTTGCTCATAGTGTCCACAAGAGAACTGCAGGCGAGCTGTTTGAAGTTTATATCGTCAATAATTTATCTTTGGCCTTAGATTTGTCTTGGAAACTTTGTTAAACATCAATTTTATAAGGTTGTGCAATAGTGGTCCAAGCTGCACTCACAAGGTGGATGGTGTCCAAAGTACAATCTTATTATGGCCAAAGGGAGTACTCCTAGATGAAACACATCAATGGTCTACAAACAACAAGTACAGAATATAGACCATCCATGACATGACCCGGCACAAACACATTAACACTCATGCAATTCCATCCTGTTAGGGAATAATGATTCCTGTGTTATTCCTCCAACCCTAGAAGGGTGGGTATATAGACAGTGATACATGGGCCTCTATATGGGCTATACACAGGCCATATGGACCACACTCACATATATACACATATACTCTAACACATCCTTCTATTTAATCGATGCAAACTCCAGCCAGCATAACCTACTGAACATAACACTGTGGTCCTTCATCTTTTTGGAATAGTAATTTCCTTTCTAGTAACTAAACAATCTGGTCTGTTCATACTCTTAACTAAGTATTTTCCATTGTTCTAAACATCTAGTGGGAAGAGCAACTAAAGGGGGAAAAGGCTAGATCAAATTAACTACACATATAGAGCACAAGGAGCGTATATCCACCTGATCTACTTGTATTGAAATATGCTAGAGGAATTGGTGAAATTATTTTTAAAACAAAGATAAAGTCACATATTTGTGTTAGTAATCACAATGTGAATATTATAGCATGAGTGAGCCATGATATTGATCCGCAATCCCTAAAGGGCCCTTCTAGCTTTCGAAGACAGCTGGTAGATGACATCAGATGGACAGATACACAAAACACATTCGGATACAAAGTGTTCCCATCATAGGAGCAATGAATGTGAAAGTTAAAAGAATGAGATCATTTATTTTATAGCATGGTAAGTCTGCTCCATCCAGTTCATGGTTAGGCATTGCATTTATTAAAAACAAAGCTTTCAGAATGTGATCTTACAATGGTAGCCCTCTCCAGGAGTCCTTTTTTAACTAAAGAAATAAGATCATTGCATTCATCCTGTCACCAAGGGGGAAAAGGCATAATTATTACACCAAATTTTTTATCCAGGCAAAAAATTAAAGCTATTTAATGAATTGGTGAACCAATGTTGCCTAAACTACTCTAGTAGTAATGACAATCTACTTTAAAATAGACTTAGCATCCAATTTTATTTCCCTTAAGCTAACATACACTACCAAAAAAATATCAATCAGAGGGAGAGACGTCCTCTGATTTCGTCTTAAAGAAGAGTAATTCGGTTTTGAACCCAGGCTGGTTACAGGCGACCCCAGGAATTCCTCACTCTACTATTGCGCCCTGAGAAGCTTTGGAAACACGATAGCATTAAAGTTACTGGATTATAACAATCATACCTCTGCAAAGTCCTCATCCGAGAGCTCAGAGATTTTGACATCATTCGACGAACCGGTAACACATAAGAGAACATTTGTATATGTGTCTTTTATCTTGTATTCGTTTGAAGACTTCTTGATGCCTGTTATGAATTTATTCAAGAGCAGATGAGAAAGTTGTTTCCTTTCTGAAGTATAGAGTCTAAAATTTTAGGCCTCGTGTACAAAGTATGAATCAATTTGGACCCACGACCCACTTTAAAAGTAAAAGAGCACTTCATATAGTGATAAACAAAGGGGGAAAGGATGTAAGAAAATGTGGTTTGACTTGACACCATACTGCTAACAACATTCTGTACATGCTCACAAATGAACTAGACCATCAAGATAAGAACAAATGCTTCCATTTGATCTTTACCTGCTACTCGTCCAAGCATGAATGCATTTGGAGAATTTGTATAGCACTCCATACGGTAGGAAATCTTTAATCTAACAAAACAGCCAACAACTTTCTGTTCAAATGTGTCTGGCTGACTCAAAAGACTAACAACTAAAGTTCTTCTCAGATAAATTAGATTGATGTTATTCTGAACAAGGGAGGCAAAACATATCTTGCTCCGTTCTGAAACCCTTTTAGCAATCTTTGGCTCCAGACTATTCCGACGTTTCTTTTTCATAACTGGGGTATCATCATCTTCAGAACCATCATATATTTCATCCTCGGAAACAGCATTTGAAGCTAAATGGACTGCCAAGAACCTACGGATCATTTTGCACCTCACTTTTTTCCTTGTAAACAGAGGTTGCAACTTATCGTCACAAAAGAAAGAGTGTTTCTTATCATCCTTATACAGATTCTTCTGTTTAATGTATCCCTTGACAACTTCGACAATTTCGGGTTCATCAAGAGGTTTTGATGTGTCCTTGCCAGAACTTGACAAGAATTTAATTAGCTTTTCTGAAGCCCAGCCAACATATGTTTTCTTATTTGACTTGTTTTTCAGTGATGTGTTCACTTTATCTTGCTTGCACTTGTCAGAAAGAATTGTTTGGTCATTGGTATCATTGTCAGGCATTATATTTTCATCTGATTTGTGATAATCATCTGGAGATTTCTCTGAATTCACTCCTTCACGGTTAAGCCTTATATTCAGAAGAGCACTAGCTTCTTCCAGATCAACCAATGACAAATGTTCTCTATCTTTAATTACTTCCCAGTAGTCTTTAAACAAAATTCTGCCAATCTCTGCATCTTCATGATCTGTCTTTGCCTGGAGATGCACATATGAACTGTTATCAGAAAAAGACAGGGACACAACAAGTACAAATTGGAGAGATCAAATAAAGTTTTTAAATAGCCTAAACTACCTTGGCATGCTTCCTAAAAAGAAATCCAACAAAAAATATTCAGGGGAAGAACTAACAAATAGATATAATATGGTGAAGAGCTTTATAGTAGGCAATAATTTTTTCCCAGAATTGACTGATAAACACAATATCGTGATTCAAAAGATAGTTGGGTATATGCATGCAGTTACCACATCAGGATCAGCATCAGCATTCTTCTCGATCAAGATAACCCTGTTCAGGCACATGCTGCAGAATCCTTTATTCTGCTTAAGTTGCACAAATTCCACTTTTCCAATGCAAGCATTGCAAACCGAGTATATCGGACAGCACAAGCACTGATAATCAGAACTTCCTCTGCAGTTGAGGCATTTGTGCCAATCTGTAAAAATTCAAAATTAGGCCCAAATAAGTGCCATTAGATTATATAAGATTACCAGAATAGAGGTTAAAACAGGCACTTCACAAACATAGGTCCATAGTTACAGCAATTTTATAGCAAAACTGAGGTAAACTTCCATGAACTAATCAAAACTGTTGGTTGAAATTACATGGCACGCATGCATTCATGGTAGGAACACCAAAAGGGACAGAATATAAAGCTCACCGCAAATGAATAGTTCATCATCATTCCCCCTACACTTTGTGTGGTACACCTTGAGGCAGTTCCTGGAAATCAGGAAGCAAAATTAGCTGGCCGGCCTTTTAACAACGATTGAATTTAGAGGTAACCCATACTGTTCCCCAAGCCAACAAAAGGAATCGGCAGGTGTCTCCACCATGCAAAATTGTGGCATCAAAATCTATCAAAGAGGCGAGCAGCATTGCGCACAGGCATCCAAATACGCGGCAACAAATCAACAGCACGACAATCCGCGACCCATCAATGCTCAATCATGACAAAATCATAGCCTTTTCTCTGCACCAAGCGGGGCAACCAATCGACGCCAAAAAGGGAAACCCCGAAAAAAAAACCCGCATGTTCACCGTATACTCAACCAACCATCAAGTGCGGCGGCGGCGGCGGAATCGCGCGTATACAAGACGAGGGAGACTTACTTGTAATCGCAGACCCGGAGATCGTCGCCGCCATCCTTACAAGAGAAACAGCGTTCCTCCGCGATTTCCTCCTTATCCTGCCTCTTCCTCCTCCTGCCCATCGCCCGCTCCCTCCCCTCCGGCGCGCGACGGACGGGAACCGGGGCCCGCACTTGAACCCCCCAAAAACCTCCGCGAAACCTCGAGATACCCCTCGCCTCCGCGATCCCCGCCCGGAGCCGCACCACGCCGCGGAGGACGACGGACGTCGCGCGGAGGATTCGGGGGGGCCCCGGAAATGGCGGCGGCGGTCTGGAACAGCGAGGGTTTCCAAACTGGTCTGAATCCTGCACCGGGGCAGAGGAGCGGGCGCCTAGTCTCTACAGTGGGCGGGCGGGTGGTGAAACGGCCGGGGCGCACCGCGGCCGCGGCGCCGGTGGGGTGGGGTAGCGCGCCGCACGCCGTCGCGTGTCGGGTCACTGACACGTGGCACCGAACCTTTTTGGACGCTTGCGACGCCTCCTCTTCTCCTCACTCTCTCCTTTGCCGGCCTGACCTGTGGGCCCCGTGTCCCCCGCCCATGCGAGAGGCTGCCTGCCGGTGTGGGTGGGAATGCAATGCGACCAGGTGAAATGAAACCGTGGGACATTGTTTGTACTAGCTGTCGCTGTGTCACAAATTAAAATACTCCCTCCGTTTCTTTTATACTCCTGTAAGCATTCTAAACCTTTAAACTCAACAAACAACAATAGAAGTAAATGATATCTATACCCCTTATTTTACACTATCCACCAATTCTCCACCCACCCACCAACCCATTTAATTTTGTCATATCCCTAGAAATACTTATATTTTGACAAAAAATTTGAATCCTAAAAATACTTATATAAAGAAACGGAGGAGTATTGAGCATGTTGGTGGTTGGGTTGGGTCATATTTTAACTTTTAAGAATTATTATAAGTGGTTATACCAGCAAAGGCGCAAGCATGACATTTGCATCGGCGCCTCGGCGCGGTACCTGAAGAAGCGAGGGAAAGCTATAAACGAAAATGAAAAGGTAAAAAAAAAAAGCGTGGTCGGCCAGCATTAGTCGTGCCACGTGTTTTTTTTCATTTTTTTTGAACAGATCGTGCCTAGGATTTGCAGCGGCAGTTGCTTTGCGATGGCGGCGGAAGCTTTTACCCGAGGCGGCTGCAGCGTCGTTCGTCGGCGACGAGGACCCAGGGGAGAGACTGGTTCGGCGAGGTGGGAAAAGGGGTTCGTAGAGGTTCCAGGCCGGCCGTTAATAGACCGCGGGGCAGAGGGGGTGGTCGGGATCGGGCGGCGGCATCTCGGCGAGGGAGAAAGCCAGGAAGTTGCTGACGAGCGGGCCCGGGCTGGCGGTGGGGAAAAAGGGCCAGGGCATTTTCGTGCAGGCTGTGGGCTGGTGCGGTTTTGGTGGGCCAGGTGGAAGGGCGTGTGGGTTTTTGTTTGGGGCGGCCTGATGCGAATAAGAGGTTTGGAAGGTTTTGATATTTTTGGAAGCTAGGTTTAAACTCAAGGGGAACCTATCCAAAATTTGAAAACTCAAACTAATTTTACAAACATTAAACTATGCAAAAAGGTATGAATTTCGCAAACAAATATTTATAGGTAAAGACTTAGTACCAACGAGCTGTAATTTATCCACCCGCACAGCCCTCTTTTCCCATCACTCCACCATGGCCCCACACACAATTCTCTTTTGTCTCCACCGTTCGTTCCTGAGGCATTCTCCACCTCCATCGATCTCGGCGACGGCGCAGCGGCGGCCTCGGCGACGGCGGCCTCGACAACGGCGCTCGCGACGTCCCCTCCCAGCGAGCGCACCGCCCCTCCCCCGCAAGGGCTCGCCGTGTCCCGCGGTGGCGTCCCCCCAGTGAGCGCGCACGCGGTGACCATGTGGAGCCGCGCGGCAGCGCTGGCGAGGGTACCGTACGGTGGCGGTTCAATGACTAGGGAGCGCCCGGCGGTGGCTCCTTGGTGGCGGACCCCTGACAAGGTTGCTCCTCTTCTCCTCTCTTTCCACCTCCTACTCCCTCTGATTGAGGCATGGCCGCGTTAGGGTTAGGTTAGGTTAGGCGAGGCGAGACAGGCGGTGTCACGGACGAGGCTGTTGGGAGCGCCGCGGTAAATGGAGATTGGTGCACTTCTCTTCTGAATTGATCCTCTGATGCGCAGCTAATTTGCATCTCCAACCTTTGCTTCGTCGATTCGTGTCCTGATTGGTGCCTGCTCCTTCTATCCTGCCGATTTTGTCTCATTTTTGTTGCTCCATCCTCGTGTCGACACCCTCCCTTCACATCAATCAGACACGGCACACAAGCACCTCCTACCGGTTAGGTTAAGTTTAGGAGTTAAGGGGGTGTCATCAGGTTGTAAGGATTTATCTCTTGTTTTTTTCTCCTTTGTCATTTCGTGTTGCTTATTTGATTTGGTGCATATCGTTGGCTGCAGGATATTAAACAGAGGAGGAGGATGCAGTGAACAGAGGTAGATCTACTAGAATATTTGCTACAAGCTTCAACATATTCACCATTTGTTAGGGTACTAAAGATGCATTCATTTTGCATATTCCCTGTAACTGTACAAGTGAGAAATTGGTTGAAGTTATATCACATCATGAATCATGATGTAGCTAGCGAAATACCTTAAATCTAGTTGGCTTACTTAGTTGAAGTTGCAATACAAACATGGAATCAGCTAGTCAGCTAGGCACTTGACCTGGAATCATGAGGGTTACTGGTTAAAAAACATGAGATAACCAGGTTTGTTTTGATACTTTTGTTGTATCTTTTGCACTAAAAAATACATGTGGTGAGTTGAAAATAATATTAACTATTATATCGTTTGGATACCTAATTGCATACTAGTCCTGGTGTATTTTTTGGTGTTGTTTTTGACCAATCTAGTCCCGTTGTAGCTAGTAATAAATAGTTTTTGACCAATCTAGTCCCGTTGTAGCTAGTGATAAATAGTTTGTAAACAAATAACAAGTTCTACATGTTTAGATGAACCCTTTTCCTCATTTCTTTGTATGGAAAACATGGAGGCATGTGTTGAATTGTCCAATGATGCTATAACATTTCCATTAATGAAACTTTAGCACCTCATGTCCTATTATTTGGTAATGACTTCTTACCAATCAGTTGTAATTTTGTCCAACTACACAACCACCTCAATCTGCCATCCTATTCTTTCGTTGATTTTAAGGCTTTTAACGAGTTTGAGAGCACGTCTAATGCTGTCTCCCGCGACCCTGATTATTGATAGCAAGCTAGCAAGGGTCTGCATAAAATCTTGCAGAAGCACTGTGAGGGTGAAATATTAGATCTTACTGATTATATGATTGGAAATGCTATAAAGGAAAAAAGTGGTTGGTGGTGTTCCTCATTTTTTTATCTATTTTTAGAGTGACTAGCCCTTCTTACAGTATTGTTGCGTTCATGCAGAAAATTGACTGCCTTCACAATAGTGTTGTACTGGAGCTGATGAGAGGGCTGAGAAATCAGCTCATTGAGCTTATAACTGGGCTGGGTGCACAAGAACTTGGTACGATAAGCTCAGGACTGTCCCACAGCCTGTCTATAATCTGAAGGTCAGTCCTAAGAAGGTGAGTCAGAGATCAATTTCAGATTTTTTTTGTTGTCCCAGCACTCGTTACTTCAGTATACATATTCAGTTTTTCTCTCAAATCAGCAGCAACTAGTGATCAATTTAATTGCATAAAAAAGCAACCCAATCAACCAGATAAAAACACATCATTATGTCAGAAACATTTTTAAATGTTTTTGCATATAGTAATTTTGAAAACAAGGTACAAGTTTTACTGCACAACTTATATAATCATGAATGGTTTCATATAGCAATATGGACACCAGTCGATTTTTTAACAAGCTTTGAAATTAAAATATACTTTTTTGAACAACAACTTAATATTATTTAGTACTCAAATCAGTAGAAATTAGACATTAATTTAGCCTATTCCAAAAGGCAACTCAATCAACTAGAGAAAAAAACTTATATGGCAACTTAATATGTTGGTTACACATGTGTTTGTCCCTTACTGCCGTTTTCTCATTATGGCCTGTCTATTAATTTTTTAGTTAAAGCTAAGCAATTTATTGATCATTCCTTATCAATTTAGTACTTTAACCTAGGTAATTATATTAAAAATACGATTCGGGAGTAGGTGATAATTGGTTTTAGTAGGCACTAAATATTAACCATTGGGTTCTAAGTCATTTATACCAATTGATTCAACAACTTAGCATTTGGATTTAACCAAGTTAGTTGCTGATCACTACTAATTTTTTACATTGAACTATGCTTGTAAAATAATGTTCCTTTATTAGGAAAAATATTCTACTGAGGTAGGCAAACCAATATACTTTAGTAGGCAATAATATGGTTCTAAAATACCAAGAATATGGGTATATGTTCTGCACCATTCTATATTAGACAACGATATTGTTCTGCTAGGTTCTTTCTTCAGGCAACTTTATACTTCTGTCACTAAATGTAAACAGCTATGTTGATATCTTACTCGTCTTAGTTACACGTATTAATTGCACTTGCTATTCTTCCACTCATCTATACTTCCATTTTCCTCTTTCGGTGAAGCCTCAGACTTTCTCCAATCCTGCTTGCAAATTCTAGGTTGTGTTAGATCGAATTTGCTTGTCTGATATATTACCGCTGCAGCTCGACAAGTTATTTCTTTGATTTTGATTTCCAGCCACTACATGTTGTTTCTGTATTCTGATTCGTGCAGGTAAGCAGCACATGAGGTGTTGCTTTGCTTATAATATGTGGTGTTGTTTTCAGTAAATAGTAATCCAACTTTGTTTATGCATCACATGTGTACATCAGTACATGAGCACTCTCTATTATGACATTTGTTTCACAATAGCCCCGATTAGCTCTATACAAAAAGTATTGTAAATAAGACTTGAGCAGGATTCACTCATCCTCATACACTAGTGGCAGTCTGTGAGGTTTTTTTCTTTTTTTTTTGTAAAAATAGGAGTGATCGTTCACTTGCTTGTACCTACCTCTCTCATTGTTTGTACGGAAAACATGTGTTGGATGTTCCAATGTTTGCATAACATTTCCCTTAATAAAACATTTTTGTGTTCCAAGTATCTAATGTGCCAATTATAATTTAATTACAACTGATGAGCATCATCAAGGAATGATTTATGCATGTCTATCTGTACAACCAGTACACAATTTCATAGGCAATTATATAGCTTGCATCTCGCAATTTTTCGTTATGAATCGAGCAAAACAATGCAAGTGCCAAGCAATTTTTGGTGATCCTTTTTATAGACTGATTGTTGATTATTAGGATATGCAAGCTAGTGCGTCACCTCATCCAATTATCTTTTTTTTGTGCTTGCTTTTCTTATTATGCGATACATGCTAATTGTTTTGATCTTTTATCATTTTGCTACAGTTCATGAAAGCCGATTTTGCCTCAACTGCTCGGCTACTCCTGGTTGCCATCTCAGCGTCCGCAGCATCGATGCCAGCATCCGTGAAGCACACAAGATATGGTCGATGACCGGTAGGGTTGGTGGCCGGAGGGTAGTGGAGTGGTGGCCGAGGGGGAGGCCGGCACGGTGACGGCTGTGGATGTGGCCGACATGGCGGGCACATTGTATCGGCAACACTTCATTACCATGGATGGCGGCGTGTTGTTCCTGTGCAGTTGCATCTACGTTCATAGCAGTAGGTGACATGTTGTGTGCTGCCATATTAATGAGCAGACTTGGCAGTTTATATAGTCTTGTACAACAAACCCTTTAACCTTTTTTGAGCAGTCCTTTTATTGTTCTTACTTTTTTTTCATTATTCCTTCCTCAATTACGTCGGCAGTGATATGTTAAAAAAGTGATCGGGCCTCACCTCAGGCAGCGCGTGTCAGAGTTCTCAGGGGGTCTTCCGACTAGAAAAAGAAATCTGTGTGCTGTGGAAAGAAATCCGTGCTCCGTGTGCTGTGGAATTTTGTCTGCTTTCCAAAAGTAGTGTGGCTGTAAGAGCAACTCCAGCAGATGGAGTAAATTTGATCCCTTATATAAAGCTATTAGGGGTGGAGAAAAAATATTTTCATCCCTAAAAAACAATTTGCTACAGCAGTTTTTCTATTCTCCTTCCCAACTCGTGGGTCCCACCATGCCATCTTCTCCTTCCCCTCCCCACGTCCGTGGTTTTTTCCTGCTGCCGCCGAACGGGATCCAGCGGCCGGCCTCTTCGACCAAAGCAAGCAAACAGAGAAGAGCACAGCCAAGGCGGAAGCAGGATTGCAAAGAAGCCGGCCGCGATGGCAGTCGGGTTCCGTCAGACGCTCACCACGCTGGCTCGCCCAAGTCGATGGCGCCGTCGTTCCTCTTGGACTACGCGCGGCCCAAGAAGCTGTCGTACGCGTGGGTGCGGTCCACCAGCCACCCCATGCGCCTCCACCCGCTGGCGGCGGCGCTGCACAACTTGGCGCGCGCGCTGCTGGTGTGAGCGGACGCCCCCGCGCAGACGGGCCTCGCGTGGGTCGCCGACGGCGCCGGCCGCGCCGGGCGCGTCCTGTCGGGGCTCGCGGACCTCCTCCACCACCTGCAGGCCCGTGACGCGCTCCGGCGGCACCCATGGACGCAGCAGCTCGTCGACGACCTCCTCCTCCTCGCCTACCTCCACGGCTGCTTCCGCGAGTCGCTCGTGTGCTGCACGAGGCGGACGAGGTCGTGTGGCCACGCCGCGGCTGCGCCGCGGCTGCTGCGGCCGCAGCTGCTGGCCCCATCCTCCGCGGACGCCGCCAACACCCTCCCGGCCCGGAGACGCTCCTCTCGCACACAGTCTCGCGGCGGACAATCTCAGATCCGTGACCCTGAACTCCTCCGAGGTCATCGACGGCGTGCCGGGCCACATCGACCGCCGCTCCCCTAGAGCCGGCGGGGACCCGGGGCTGAGCCACAGCCCGAGGTCGCACGACGGCTCCGGTGCGGCGCCGGCCGCCGGCCCCACGTCTAGCACCCTCGCCGTCGTCGCCCGCTTCGCGGACGAGAACGTCGAGCACCCCGCCGCGCGCCTCGCCGTGAAGGCGAACGATCCGTCGGCCGCGGCGAGGTCGCCGTCTAGCTCCGGCAGCGGGCGGATGCCGCCGCCGCGGAGGACGGTCTCCACGGCCGCCTGGCAGAGGCGGCAGAGATACATTGTTTTCGAGTGGGTCCCACAAATAGGGGGTGGAGGAGAGATTCCCTCTATAGAGGGGATGGAGAGGGGTTTTTAGTCAATGGAGGAAAAAGGGGGAGCTATAGGGAATCTGCTGGAGGAGGTTTCATCCCCTATATGACTATTTTTTCGCTATTGGGGAGGAGATAGGGAAGCTGCTGAAGTTGCTCTAAGGAAGACTAAATTACAGCCGGCTGTAAATTAGTCAAGTCCATATTTATAACCTGTGGTTTGTTTATTAATTTTAGGAAAATAGTGTTTAGTTTAGAATAATTGCACACGCTTCATAATTAATTATATCCTAAATCTTATCAAAATTGGGATCAGAGCTAACTTTAAGGGATCAGGGTCATCACTTTTTTATATTATATATGGAACACTACAACCATTGTTTCCTCTCCTGGGCTTTTCACAAATCCATCCATCCAGGTCATATACATATGAGAACTATATACGTCTATACACACTACATGGATGAATAATAAATATATATATGGTCACACATGCTGCAAATATAAGGTCATCATGCATGCTAATATACGCTCTGATCCCAGTATTAGCCTAGGGGCCTGCCTCGATCGTCTGCTCAAGGAAGATGCACCTCGTTTGTCGCAGCCCAACTTTTGTCCTGCAGTTCGTTTAGGGAAAACAGAAGAATCACTAGTAAGCGCAGTTTGCCCCCAAAAAAAAGGCGAGGAAAGGACGAAGCAATTGGTCGTGCACGGTTAGTTTACACCCCGAAATGGAAGGGAGAACAGGCCGGGATCGTACCTTTACCCTACAGGCGGAGGTCGAGATCGAGGTGGCCATGCTTGACCGTAGCAGCAGTGCCCGATGGCCCTGCGTCGTCTGCTCCCGTCGAGGTCATGGAGCCTAGAAGATCCAGGGTAGGAGTCCGCTCGACTCGCTCGAGGGCAGCTTCAAACCTCAGCTTTCCCTCAGGCGAAGCTAGAAGCTTGCGAAATCGCTGAAGAATAGCGTCCGGACTCCTCTTTGCTTCATCAGCGTCCAACTGTCTGGTGAATTAAAATTCAGACGTAGGTTAGTTCTTCTTATAGATGCGATCGAGACCACCCAAAAAAGAATTAAAACAAGCATTATCGGGCACTAGATAGCTAGAGTGAAATCATCAAAAGATCGAGAGAACTAGTTTATCATGCTGCATGCATAGGGCGGGAGGCAACGTACTCTGCGACCACCGCACAGATCTGCCTCTTCTCGGCCCATGAAGACTTCTTGAACGTGTTGTAGCTCCTCGCCATGGCATCTGCAAGCTTGTCCAGCTCGGCGGCCGGCCACGGCCGGCTCCTCGGCCGACGACCCGGCGGCGCCGCCGCCACCAGTGGTGCCTCCTCCGATCCTCGCTCGTTCATGTCGCCGCCCGCGCGCCGATCTCTCCCCTGCCTCGTTCTCTCGATCGGGTCTTCTTCCCTCTCCTTTGCTCTCGAGATCGGCGACGAATTGGTACGGTGGTGGGGGTCTGGGACTGGGAGAACCCTAGCGGCTGCTAGCAAGATATCGGCTAGTGCTGCACTTATATACCACTGCGCCAGTGGGGCGGCCGACGACGGCCTGCTGACTTTTTCTAGTGGTCTTGAGAATCTTGAGCGGAACCGCTCTCCTGCTGACACATGCTGTCATGCATGCATGCAAAGACGCGACAGCGACGTAGACAACTTTTGAAAGCTGCCCAAAACTTACTACCTGGCTTGTCCTCTGCCTCATCCTCTTTAATTATAGGACTAAGATGCTTGACAGCATTTCGGCCAATATGCCACAAACATAGGCGGTGGGCTGTGTTCGGAAATACATGAGAATGGAGGTAGTATTACTGTAAAAAGGTGATATTGCATTTGTAATGATCTTACAAACTTTGCGTTGGTGTAAAAATAATATCACAATAATGTTACTTATATTCTTTTTTCTCATGATACTCTTACACTAACGATACTATTTACTCCCTCCGTTTCATATTTATCATTTTGACTTTTCTAGATACATTCTAATGTATCTAGAAAATCTAAAACTTAACAATAAGCAATATGAAACGAAGGGAGTATGTATACTATTCTCAGGGGCGGATCCAGGAATTTCATGGAGGGGGGGCTGGTTTTCTCTTCTTCCTCCTTCCTCCTCTCTTTCTCTTTTTCCTCCTCCTCATTTTCTTCTTCCTCCTCTTCCTCCATAACTGAAATTCCTTGGGGGGCTCGGGGGGCTCCCATGGAGCGCGTGGGGGTAGGGGGGGCTCCAGCCCCCCCAGCCCCCACGCTGGATTCGCCCCTGACTATTCTTAACCATGTGAAGTCATTTACGCTGCTAGGTCTAACGGATGATTAGACGTGAGAGGAAATTATGAAACGATCAATTGTTGATTTGTAATTTTGTATCCAAGCTTCCTGCAATAGAGTATTATATTATGTATATATAATACACATGAAAGGGATTGTTTGTGCTCATGAAAGATTAGAGAATGCTTCCGTAGAAAGAATTCATGTAAGTAATGACAATGGCGATGCCCTTGAGGCTGAGGGCAGGCAGGCTTTGGTGGAGTATTCCCTGCCCCTGTCGCTACAGACCCTAGCTGCTACACAAGTTGCAAGCACAAGAATTCAGAGGGCAATATGTTTATGTTCCCTAGCTAAGATCGATGTTCTCTACTAGTTTCTATGGGTCATTGTTGATGCTGTCTTCTTCACATGTACTACCTCTTCTTGTGATAAGATACCTAGTAGACACTGTATGCAGGCATAGGCGGCCAATGCAAGTTGATTACCGGCGCGGGGAAAATGAAAGAGACCTTCAAGAATTTGAACTCCTGCAAGAGACGCCGACAAACAGTCCAGGGTGGACCCCAGGCGTCAGTGAGCACAAAGACACACACGGTTCAAGCTAAGGCAGCAGGGACCGGCTTTAATTTTCGTCCGCGTAATTGTAGGATACGGGAGGATCAATCTGCGAGTCTGAGAGCTCGGCCTTTTCGATGGCGCCACAGTCCACACCAAACTAACAAGGGCATGTGTGCTGGCTGATGTCGCGACGAGAGGGATGGACGCACCATCGCCTTTTTCCTCTAGGGCAGCGTCGATCCAGCGAGCACGTACATGCCACTCCATGCCTGCTTGCTTGCTGCATCTTTGCCTGAACGAACAGCCATTAGAATCTGACCACCAGAGAGCTCAGCAATGCAAGGTGCTGGTCTGCTCATGGTGATCGACACAAGCATGACATTATTGCGTTCTAAATCCGATCTCCCTCTGCCCTGGATCTGCACATTATACGAAACAGATGCTGCCAAGCAAGTGAAAAAAATCTATCCATCATCTGCTGCCCTGCATCCTGGAGTGGTGTCCTTTCTGATCGGTTCGTCTGGACTGAAAGGGCCAGAGATCGAGGGAGAAAAAAAAGTAGTAATAATGCATGGAGGATGTACTTGTGCAGGTAGGCAACAACAATCTTGCATTGTACCCTAGCGCGTCCAGGATCTCAAGAAATATATCCTGCTCGTCCCGTCCCCAAGCTAGCCCTTAGAAGATGAGATAGAGAGCACCATCAGCACAGCATGGGCACCTAGCAGCCAGCGAGGAGCCGGCACCTCCAGCTCCAGGGATTCCAGATTGCGATCGCAGGTTTGTGGCGTAGCAGCCATGACCCGCCGATGCCCACAGCGATGGGAGGGGCCCACGTGTTTATCCACTCAATCACCATGTACTGCAACCTAATCGATCGATCTAGGCTAAATCGCTCTAGATCCTCCGCGAGGTAGTGTCAATCTCCGCTCTCGAGGCTATTCCTTGAAAAGTTGCTGACAGGTGCAGTGTTTCCTGAAATCAGGACAGGTGAGAAGGCAATAACAATGGCCTGATGCGATGCTGCGGATTGATGGCAACCTGAAACCTACAGTTTCATCAGAGAAAAACCGAAACCTACAGTCCCCGCCGCGAGCTTTGTACTGTTACACTTATTAGATGTTGTCATTTTCGTATCGTCTGTCTCCACATATAATCTGATCGATTGTTTGAACATCCCAGAAGATGTCTGCAGTGCTAACCACATCTCTCTCATGGCTCTTTCACCCAGCGTCAATTTGTTAGCACAGTTACAACTCACAGCCCGTCAAGAAATACTGAAATAGTCCTTCCACATCGGTGTTAGCATCCCCGAACTTGCAGCAGCAATCAACGATCACCGGCCTTGCGCCAAATTGTAGGTTAATGGAGGGATCAAGGAACTAAGAGCGTAGATGGTTGCACGTAGGAAGAGCATAGAAATCCTGGCGAGACACGAGGGACACGGCGATTTATACTGGTTCGGGCCTCCGGAGAGTAAAACTCTACGTCCAGTTTGGTGGTGGTATTATGCGAGAGAGAGCTGCCCCCGAGGAGGGAGTCGTCGATGTCGTGCCCTTGAGGGGCGCCCCAGGCCGCCTTATGTTGGCTGGCGTGCCTTGGGTTACAAGCCGGTTTCCATCTATCCTATTTGGTTATAATAGGGAAAGCTTATCCGAGCTGGACTGTCTTGACTTGTACTCCAAGCTGTCTTCATGTCCTTGGGCCCACATGTCAGGTCGGGGAGGGCGCACTGACAGGTCGGCGGGTCTTCTGGCAGGTCGGGCCCGCCTGTCGGGGACGGCTGAGACCCTGGTCGGTGGGGACCCAGGGGTACCCATGTCTCTCAAGCCCCCGATCGACGTGTAGGCGTAGCGGCCGAGACGAGGTCATGTCGAAGCGAAGTGAAGGTATGGCACCGCTGAGGTCGCGTGGGGTGCACGGGGATCCAAAAAAGAAAAAGATGCTCCGGTCTTGTGTGCGAAGTCGAACGTCGATCTGTTGGGATCTTGATACCAGGAGGTCGAAGCAGAAGACAAGCTGTCAAAACGTAGGACCGCCGACCTGGTATGATCAGGTGAAGCAGAGTAGCTCACGCGACCTTTAGAAAGGCCGCAATGCCAACCGTAGGTAGGTCGAGAGGTCTGGCGACCTGGAGTGGATAACAATGGAGACGTCGGGAGGTCTGTCGACCTGAAGTGGACGACGACGAAGACGCCCGGAGGTCCAAAGACCTACAGAAGGCGACGACGGAGCCGCCGGGAGGTCCGAAGACCTACAGAAGGGCGACGACGCAGCCGCCGGGAGGTCCGTAGACCTACAGAAGGGTGACGACGGAGCCGCCGAGAGGTCCGAAGACCTAAAGACGGCGACGACAGAGACGCTGGGAGGTTCGTAGAACTACAGACGGCGATGACGGAGCCGCCGGGAGGTCTGTAGACCTACAGCAGACGACGGCGGAGATGCCGGGAGGTCCGTAGACCTACAGTGGGCGACGACGGAGACACCGGGAGGTCCGTAGACCTACAGCGGGTGACGGCGGAGACGCCGGGAGGTCCGTAGACTTACCGCGGGCGACGGCGGAGACGCCGGGAGGTCCGTAGACCCACAGACGGCGACGACGGAGCCGTCGGGAGGTCCGTAAACCTACAGAGGGGCGACGACGGAGCCGCCGAGAGGTCCGAAGACCTAAAGAGGGTGACCAGCCCCCGAGCGTGGAAGCTGGATGAGTCGTGGAAGCGCCGAATCACCTATCGCCGTGAGCCAGAGAGGTCCGCTAGGCAATAGGAGACACGTCCATAGGTCAGAGAATACTCCGGAAGCTGGACAAGGAGCTGGCCCTGTGAAACAAAGTAGATGCAAAGACGGTGTATTAATCTGCACAAATGTGATGAAAATTTGGCCTGGGCCTAAGACATGCTTGCAATGTGTTTTGAGAAAGCATTCCCCTCATCATGCCAGGCGCAAATTATGCAAACTCAAATGCTATGAAGCTGCAAAACGTGTCCCCTCCGCTAACCCAACTCAGTGGAGGAACGGCTTACCGACTGCACAGCTCAGCGTGGAGGCTTAGGTGCAGCCGGCGCGCGGAGGGGGGCCTCGTACCCAAGGTCTCGCAACCACACGACTTAAGAATGCGCATAATAAGTAAAAGACATTTAAAGGAAGAACACACAGAAGTTAATTAAGTCACTCAGGTCTGACGACCCTTAAATTGGCAAAGCCAAGCCCCCGAGCGTGTCGAGGGGGAGGGGAAAAGAACAGGCAAAAAAAACATGTAAATCAGGTCGGCAAAGGTCACGGAGACCGAGATGATCACCGTAAGAAACTGAAGCCGTAAAATATTTAATTACAAATAACACTTAGCTTTGCCGAAGTGGAAGATCGTTGATGTCACCGAGCTGTCGAGGCAGCACAGAGGTCGGCGATGTGTCGAGGACGCGAGCTGGAGGTCGTGCCCCCCAAACAAAGTAGATACAAAAAACATGCAGAAGCTACCGCGGCTCGAGAGGCTTCACTGCAGGCCAAGATCGAAGCCGCGTAGGAGGTCAAGCGCGTGAAGGAGGCCATGGCCCGCCAGGCGGAGAAGGAGGTGGCCTCCTTGAAGAAGAAGCTGGAGGCGGCCGAGCAGAAGGCGAAGGATGCCACTGACGACCTCCAGGTCGTGGTGGAGGGTAAGTTTGCTTGGTCGCTGGGCGTTGACTCCATGCATCTTCTGGGTTTTTTGTCTAATTTTCGACCTTGAATGAGTTCAGGCGCCAGGGAGACAGAGGGGGCCCTCAAGAAGGAGCTCGCCGAGGTCAAGGACCAAGTGATGGTCCTCAAGGAGAGGACGGCAGAGGTCCAGCGAGGTGAGTGGTCTTATCCCCCGTAGGTCTTTATCGTTGTTGATCAGAGAATGTAAGTGATCCGCCTTTCGCTTGCGTAGGTCTGGAGAAGCAGCTCACCGACCTCAGGGAGGCCGCCCAGTACCTGATGGACATATACGTTCCTCAGGAGGAGGGGGCAGAGCCCAAGGAGCTGCTGGACCGCCTTGACAAGGCTGACGGTCGGATGAAGGCCTTGCTGCTGGACACCAGCAAGCTCGCCGCGGCGGCGACGGCGGTGAAGTACCATGAGCCGTCGTTCGACCTGCAGAAGGTCGCTGAGGACGTTGATCTGTCGGAGCTGGTTGACCGCGAAGACGTCCAAACTGCCGCAGAGGAGGTCGTGAAGAAGTTCGACCTCTGAAATTAGAAGTTGAACTGTATCAATCTGTAGATGCAAGTTTAGGCCTAGGGTCTATTGCTGTAAAAAGTGCTTTTGCCGTAATAAAGACTTGTAAGTTGATTAACTCGCGTTCTCCACTCGGATAGCAGAAACAATCGTTATGGAAGCTCGAAAATAACCGGATCGTGGAGTGTTCCCTCCGCTAACCCAACTCAGTGGAGGAACGACTTACCGACTGTACGGCTCAGCGTGGAGGCTTAGGCATAGCCGACGCGCGGGGAGGGGGGGTCTTGGACCCTAGGCCTCACAATCAAGCAACTTAGGAATATTCATAAAGAGAGTAAGGGCTAAACAGGTGGGGAACGCGCACAAACATAAAACATGAAAACCCCTTCAGGTCGCGAGACCCTTAGGTTGGCAAAGCCAAGCCCCCGAGCGCTTCGGGGCCTAACTTAGACCAAGCCCCCAAGCGTTTCGAGGGGGAAGGGTAAACATGACGAAAAGTAAAGGGAGACCCGGGTGCAGGTCGACAGAAGGTCTGCGGAGAGGAATCTCATTCTTTATTAAATGGAAATTACAAAGGGGGAGAGTACATAGCTTTTATTTTGGTACACATCTTCTAAGGATAGAAGCGACGCAGGTGCTCGATGTTCCAGACGTTCGGGACGCCCTGACCGTCGGCCCACTAGAGGCGGTAGGTCGCTGGCCCAACGACTTCCGTCATGATGAAGGGGCCTTCCCAAGGGGCGGAAAGCTTGTGCATGCCCTTGGTGTCTTGGATACGCCGCAGGACTAGGTCGCCCACGTTAAAGGAACGTTCACGCACATTGCGATCGTGGTAACGACGTAGCTGCTGCTCGTGGCGAGCGTGACGCATCAGCGCGGCCACGCGATGCTCCTCAATGCTGTCGAGATCGACCTTGCGTGTTTCCTCAGCTGTTCCTTCTTTGTAGTGCTGGATGCGGGGTCGCCGAAGGCAAGGTCGGTTGGGAGGACGGCCTCCGACCCGTACACCAGGAAGAATGGTGAGTAGCCAGTAGCTGAGCTGACTTGGGTCCGGAGACCCCAAATCATGTGCAGGAGCTCCGCTAGCCACCTGGTGGCGTATTGGGAAGCGTCGTCGAAGATGCGGTCCTTGATGCCTTGAAGTACCATGCCGTTTGCGCGTTCGACCTGGCCGTTGCAGCGTGGGTGCGCCACCGAAGCATAATAGACATCGATGAGGCTGTCCTGGCAGAAGTCCCAAACGTCAGATCCTATGAAGGCCGAGCCTAGGTCGGTGATGATCCTGTTGGGGACCCCGAAGCGGTGGGTAATATCCTCGATGAACTTTGCCGCCTCCTTCGACGTAACGCTGGCAACGGCTCGGACCTCGATCCACTTGGTGAATTTATCCACCGCCACGAGGATGTATCTGTAGCCGCCAGGGGCCGTTCTGAAGGGTCCCACTGAGTCCAGGCCCCATATGGCAAAGGGCCAAGACGGAGGGATTGTCCTCAGGGCTTGCGCTGGGACGTGCTGTTGCTTGGCGAAGAACTGTTACCCTTTGCATTGCCGGACTAGGTCTTGCACGTCGGCCAAAGCGGTAGGCCAGTAGAATCTCGACCTAAAGGCCTTTCCCACCAGGTTAGCAGAGGCTGCGTGGTTGCCGCATTCTCCACCATGGATCTCTTGCAGGAGCCTGAGACCTTCAGACCTGAGGATGCATTTCATCAGTACACCATTGGAGGCAGACCTCTGGTAGAGCTCTGTGCCGATGACGACGTAGTTGGCGCTACGCCTGACAATCTTCTCCCGTTCGACCTTGTCCTCAGGGACTCGGTGTTCCAGGATATAGGCGATGAAGTCGAGGCGTCAGTCATCCTCGGTCTCTGCCATGAGGACGTCGCGACCGCCTTGTGGGGGCACGTCACCAGGCGACATCTCTGGGTCGCTGAGGAGCTTGATCGACGGCTTTCGTAGGTCCTGGACGAACACGTCGGCTGGGACCAGCGCACGTTTGGACCCCAACTTGGAAAGGACGTCGGCCGCCACGTTGTTGTCGCGGTAGACGTGGTGGAATTCTAGGCCTTCGAAGTGGGCCTCAAGCTTCTGGACCTCAGTGCAGTAGGCGTCCATCGTGTCCTTCTTGATGTCGCACGTCTTATTGACCTGGTCAATGACGACCTTGGAGTCACCATAGGCAATGAGCCGCTTGATCCCTAGGAATACGGCGATGCACAATCCGTGAATCAGGGCCTCGTACTCGGCGCCATTGTTGGATGCCTTGTAGTGGATCTGCAGGACGTACTTCAGGTGATCACCCTGGGGGGAGATGAATAGTACGCCTGCACCTGCTCCTTCGAGGTTCAAGGAACCATCAAAGTACATCTTCCAATGCTCCGGCTTCTCCGCTGGTGGTGGTTGCTGAGTCTCGGTCCACTCAGAGACGAAGTCCGCGAGGATCTGGGACTTGATGGCCTGTCGCGGGCAAAACTCAAGCTCGAACTCTCCTAGCTCGACCGACCACTTGACGATGCGTCCTGTGGTATCGCGGCTGTGTAGGATCTCTCCCAGGGGGAAGCTCGACACAACCTTGATCTTGTGCGACTGGAAGTAGTGCCGGAGCTTGCGCGAGGTGACGAGAAGGGCGTAGAGCATCTTCTGAGGTTGTGAGTACCTGATCTTGCTGTCCGAGAGGACCTCGCTGACGTAGTAGACAGGTCGCTGGACGGGGTAGGGTTGACCTTCTTCAGGTCGTTCCGCCACCAGGACCGCGCTGACCACCTGGGTGGACGCGGAGATGTAGAGCAGCAAGGTCTCTTTTGGCGCCGGGGGCACCATGACTGGGGGTGTCGTGAGGAAGGTTTTCAGCTCTTCCAACGCCTAGTCCGCCTCGTCTGTCCACACGAACTTGTCTTACTTTTTCAGCAGCTTGAAGAAGGGTAGGCCTTTCTCCCCGAGCTTGCTGATGAAGCGACCTAAAGCGGCCATCATGCCGGTGAGCTTCATGACGTCTTTCTTCCCGGTGGGTCTCTTCGTCCTGCGGATGGCGTCGACCTTGGTGGGGTTCGCCTCGATGCCCCGGTGGCTGACCATGAAGCCTAGGAGCTTGCCAGATGGAACGCTGAAGACACACTTCTCCGGGTTGAGCTTCTAGCGGTAGCGTCGGAGGTTGGCGAAGTTCTGGGCGAGGTCAGTGATGAGGTTGTCCTCCACCGTGGTCTTGACAACTACGTCGTCGACGTAGGCTTCGACGTTGTTGCCAATCTGGGACTCCAAGCACTTCTGGATGGCCTTCTAGTAGGTCGCTCTAGCGTTCTTGAGGCCAAACGTCATGGCCGTGTAGCAGTAGATGCCGTGCGGCGTTATGAACGCCGTTTTGTCTTGGTCAGAGACCTTCCGGGCTATCTGGTGATACCCTGAGTAGCAGTCAAGGAAGCATAGCAGGATGCTTCCGGCTGTGGATTCAACGACCTGGTCGATGCACGGTAGAGGGAAGGGGTCCTTAGGGCAGTGTCTGTTGAGATCGGTGTAGTCGATACACATTCTCTATTGACCGGTTTTCTTGGGTACAAGCACCAGGTTGGCGAGCCAAACCGGATTTTTACATTCGCGAATGAAACCAGCAGCTAGGAGCTTTATTATTTCTACCCTAATGACCTCCTTGCAATCCTTCGCAAAGCGGCGCAGCTTCTGCTTGACAGGCTTGGCCGTCTTGCTTACATCTAATGAGTGCTCAGCCAGCTCCCTTGGAACACCTGGCATATCCGATGGGGTCCATGCGAATATGTCCGCGTTGTCTCGGAGGAAGCGGTGAGCGCGAGTTCCTATTTCTCCCTGAGGTTGTCGCCGATGACCACCATCTTCTCTGGGTCGGCAAGAACGAGACAGACCTTCTTTGTCGCCGGCGTGGCATCGAGGGCGGTGTCTGTGCGCTTTTGCTCCGGGATGGTCAGGTCGCTCGGAGCGACCTTCGTGGCCTCGGCGATCATGACGGCAGAGGCGCCGACGCAGGTGTTCGTGGTGGCGATGTCGAGGGCCTCATTGTCACACTTGAACGAGATGATGAGGTCGCCGTAGACAGAGAGGACCCCGTTGGGGGCCGGCATTTTCAACACCAAGTAGGTGTAGTGCGGGACAGCCATGAACCTAGCCAGCATGGGGTGACCTAGGATGGCGTGGTAGGAAGACTTGAAGTCAGTGACCTCGAAGCTGAGATACTCCGTGCGGAAGTTGTCTTCCGTGCCGAAGGTCACAGGAAGAGAGACCCGACCCATGGGGTAGGCTGCCTTGCCAGGGACGATGTCGAAGAAAGGCTCGTCGCACGCTGTCAACCTCTTGAAGTCGAAGTCCATCTTCTTCAAGGTCTCGATGAAGATGACGTTGAGCCCGCTACCTCCGTTGATGAGAGTCTGAGGGAGCAGGACGCTCTCCACTATCGGCTCAACGACGAGCGGGTAGGACCCTGGATCTGGGATGTGGACCCAGTGATCAGCCCTGGAGAACGTGATTGGCTGCTCCGACCAACGTAGGGGCTACGACGGCTTGGTGTGGATGAGGTGGATCTCGCGCTTGTCCTTGCGATATTGCCTCCTGCTCACGCTGGACTTGAGGCCGTCGACGATCATGTTGATCGACCTCTTGGCCTGCTGGAAGGGGCCGTTGGGGTTGCCCGTCGCCGGTGGAGGAGGTAGGTCGCGCTCGTCGCGGCGGTCCTCCGGCTGCTGCTTGTCACGGCGCCGGTCGTCACGGCGGCCGTCGTTGCCATGACCGCGTCGGTCGTCACGGCGGTTGTTGTTGTAGCGACGTGAAGACGATCGATCACCATCACCTCTAGGTCGCTTTGGATCTTCGGGGGTACGGAACGCCCTCTTGAATTGCGAGCACTCACGGACGGTGTGGGTGGCCCCCTCGTGGAACGTGCAGGGGCTATCAAGCACCGCGTTGAACTCATCGACATTGAACGTCGAAGGTCGACGTCCCTCCGCCGCAAGCACCTCTGAAGGTCGCTTGCGCAGCTTGGAGCTTGAGTCACCAGCGGTGTCGGAGGTGCCCGCGTCGCGCTTGACGTCGTGGTCAAACTGGTTGACCAGCGCCTCGTCGGTGTCGATCAGCTTGTTGACGACGTCCATGAGGGCCGCGACGGTGGTGGCTCCTGACTCGCGGATTTTCTCAAAGATCTTGCGATCTCTGACACCCTTCTTGTAGCTTTCGACGACCTGGTCGTCCCTGACACCGACGCAAGTGTTGCGGTTCTCGAAGAACCGGTTGGTGTAGTCGCGGAGCCGCTCGTTGGGCTTCATGGTGACCCTCCCGAGGTTGAAGGCGTTTCCCGGGTGATTGTAGGTCGCCTGGAAGTTGGACATGAAGGCCTGAGACAGGTCGGCCCACGACGTGATGCTGCCCGCCGGGAGGTTGTTGAGCCAGAGTGACGGCGCGTCACCCATCACCAGCGGGAAGTACGCCTCCATGTGGTCGAAGTTCCCGCCGACCGCCTTGACGGTGACATAGTAGGTCCACAGCCAGATGTTGGGGTCGGAACAGCCGTCGTACTTCTGGATGTTCGGCTTGAAGTTGTCGGGGTAGGCCACCGACCTAAGGTGAGGGGCCAACGCGGGGAAGGCGGTGATGGCCATGTCGTCGGCGGCGGCTCCAGCTTGAGCGCTGCCTCTGCTCTGCGCAGGGGCCACAACCTGGGATCTGGGCTGGCGATCTGGGTTTGGGATACAGCCCTCCGGGTGGCCGTAGTCCGCCTCGTACTGAGCGCGGTGCCTGTTCTCAACATCATGTCGGTCGCACTCCTCGCGCTCCATGATGCGATGGACGGCGCCGGGAGGTCCGTACTCGCGGTCGTACTCCGCGCGACGTCGCAGCTCCCGCTCTTCGCGCTCGCGGTGGCGCTGGTCGATGTAGCCACGAGCGTCACAGCCACGTCTGTTCTTGTCGAGATTGGCGCGGAGGTCGCCGTCCCTCGCGCTGTTCGCCCGAGGCTGGTCGGGGTTGTTTTGATCGACCTCCTCCTGGATTGGGGGGGGGGGAGGTTGCTGCGCGCAGGCTGATTAGATCAGCTGCGCGAGTGACGGCTTGACGTCGACGCAGCGGACTTGGCTGCTGCGCTCTTCTCCTCCACCAAGGCTGTGGCGACCCGAAGGTAAGCCATGGCTGCTTCGGCCTCGGGTGTAGGGTTGGCTTGCTGGAGGCACGCCATAGCAGCACCCAGGTTGGCCTGGGGGCTGTTGAACGTTGGCAGCCCCGCCTCCTCGAACTTGAGGCGAAGGTCTCGAGCGCAAGGGGGTACTGCGCGGCGCTGCTCTTCTGCCCGTCGCTGGGCGCGATTGGCGTTGCCCTGGATCCGACGTGCTTCCTCGGAGTCCGTCGCGCCGTGACGTGGTGGTTCGTTCTCCGATACCACCAGGACCCGTCGAAGGATGGAGCCCTGGTCGTTGGGGGAGACGTGGATCCGGACCTTCTGAAACTCGCCACCATCTGGAGACGTGGGAGCTCGCATGGTACGGGGAGCAGTACGCTCCTGGTCGATCTTCTTCCGCAGCCGGCAGCCGCGGAGGGTGTGCCGTGCGCCCTTGTGGTAGGTGCACAGTACGTCGATCGGATCACGGCGAGCGCGGAGCTTGGGCTTGAGGTCGCCAGATGACTGTCGCCGCCCAGATTGGATCTGGGAGGACCTGGTCGCCTGGCGGGCGTAGACGTCGCTGGATGGTCGCAGACCGAAGGGGAAGGTCTTGCGGCACGACGCCATCTGCGTTGAGCGCTGGGCTCTTTCGCAGATCTGGAGGGTCTCCTCTATCATGTCGATGACGCGCTCCATTCCCTGAACAATGTCATAGGGTTTGGGCGGGTGGGTCTCCGATGCTAGATCGGTAGCGGTGGCGGCGGCAAGCACCGTTACGATCTTCACTGCGGTCGCCGGAGAGGTCGCGGCCGCCGGAACAGTTGAGGTCGTCGTGAAAGAGCCGAAGCAGATCTCCACGGGGTCGGCGAGGATGTCCGCCATGCTCGCCGGAAAAATGACACCAGATCGGGCCACCATGCTGCACAGCGAGTTCCCGATCGCCCCTACCTGGCGCGCCAACTGTCAGGGAGTGAGACCTAGACAGATCCGCAAGGGGGCGACCCAAGCGGTTGTAGGTTAATCGGAGGGGATCGAGAACTAAGAGCGTAGGTGGTAGTTCACGGAAGGAACTCGGAACTCAGTGAGAATGGTGAGAGACACAAGGGTTAGACTGGTTCAGACCTCCGGAGAGTAAAACCCTACGTCCAGTATGGGGTGGAATTATGCGTGGAAGGGAAGTCCCCTCGAATGGAGCTCTAGGCCGCATTATATGGTCAGCGGGCTAGGGCTTTCATTCGAGGTCGGTGGACCCTCATCCGGGTCAGTTACAAATAAGGAAGGTCACCCTCCGTGATTACAGGGTGAATTACGCGATCTGCGGACCTACAGGCGGCGCCGAGCCGCGACCTAGCAGCGTGTCTTGCGCCACAAGCCCGGCGGATCCCCCGGGATCTGGATAAGGTCTTCTGGAGTCTTCCAAGGTCGCCGGGGTTGTGGATAAGGTCTCCGGGCCCACTTGCAGGTCGGCCGGGCTTCTGGCAGGTCGGGTCCACTTGACAGGGACCTCTGGGACCCTGGTCGGTGGGGACCCATGGGTATCCATGTCTCCGCCGCGGATCTGTCCAGGTCTCACCCCCTGACAATTGGCGCGCCAGGTAGGGGTGATCGGGAGCTCTTCGTGCGGCGTGATGGCAGTTCGCTCCGGCGACCTCTTCGACGACGACACGAAAGATATCTCCGCAGCGACCTGCTCGCTGCCACCCTCCGATCTAATCGGGAGGTCGACGTCTTCGTTCTCCCGATGCGATTCGGCGAGACGTGATCTGCTCACATTCGGGCTACGTCGATGCGACGAAACGGCGCGCATCTGCTAGGGTGTTGTGTGGCGACCACGTACGCCATGCAGGATTCCATCTATGGCAGCCTGATGTTCGCACGAAGCCATGTTGAGGGCGGTCAGATTCCCTCGTCGTTCTGGGTGAATCCACGTCCACCACGTGCACGTGAAGGCAAAATCAATCCACAAGACGTATTCCGTAACAGGGAAGTCATGATGACTTTCTTCTTTTTTTTCTTTTTTTTACTTATTCTATTCTATTCCGATGTGCTATTTCGATTATAATAGCTAACTAATGTTTCCACTTTCGTATCTGTTTCCAAAATACGATTACAAGGGCGGCGTGACTTCTTGGTCTGCACACCATATGTGGCTCAGCTACACGATGAGCGTTGTACTGTTGGGCACATCGATTTGGCAGCGACGGGCCCCGGCCGCAACCACGACGCACGTCGCCAGCACAATACGGGTCCTGCAGCCTGTTCGTTCGGCTTATCAGCCACCAGCCAGCAGTACTTTTCTCTCAGAACAAACCAGCCACCACCAATTAGCCAGCAGTACTTTTCTCTTAGAACAAACCAGCATCAGCCACCAGCCACCAGCCAAACGAACAGGCTGTTGGCCTGTTAATTCGTGGTAGTCGCAACGGACTACGTGCAGATGGCGTACAGTACGCCGACCTCCCACAGCCGTTTAGTTGATCACGATGATCTCCACGACCCTAGGTCGCGTCGCCAGGCTACCTCGACAGCTCGGCGCAGCTTCGGCTCTTCCGACCTTCAACGACTCATCGCCGACCTCTTCTACATCTACGACACGACCGACGGCATCAATCCGACCTATTGCACTGTAGGGTGCAGACCTTCATCAGCTTGTTACCGATCTGTTCGGCGACTCAAGCTCGACTCAATGCTCCAGCTCGGCACGACCTCCAGCTCGCGTCCCCGACGCATCGCCAACCTTTGTGCCGCCTCAACAGCTCGGCGACATCAACGATCTTCCACTTCGGCAAAGCTAAGTGTTATTTGTAATTAAATATTTTACGGCTTCAGTTTCTTACGGTGATCATCTCGGTCTCCGTTACCTTCGCCGACCTGCTTTACATGTTTTTTTTCTGTTCTTTTCCCCTCCCCCTCGACACGCTCGGGGGCTTGGTGTAGCCGACCTCGACACGCTCGGGGGCATGGCTTTGCCAATTTAAGGGTTGTCAGACCTGAGGGACTTAATTAACTTCTGTGCGTTATCCCTTTAAATGTCTTTTACTTATTATGCGCATTCTTAAGTCGTGTGGTTGCGAGACCTTGGGTCCAAGGCACCCCCTCCGCGCGCTGGCTGCACCTAAGCCTCCACGCTGAGCCGTGCAGTCGGTAAGTCGTTCCTCCACTGAGTTGGGTTAGCGGAGGGGACACGTTTTGCAGCTTCATAGTATTTGAGTTCGCATAATTTGCACCTGGCATGATGAGGGGAATGCTTTCTCAAAACACATTGCAAGCATGTCTTAGGCCCAGGCCAAATTTTCATCACATTTGTGCAGATTAATACACCGTCTTTGCATCTACTTTGTTTCACAGGGCCAGCTCCTTGTCCAGCTTCCGGAGTACTTCTGACCTATGGACGTGTCTCCTATTGCCTAGCGGACCTCTCTGGCTCACGGCGATAGGTGATTCGGCGCTTCCATGACTCATCCAGCTTCCACGCTCGGGGGCTGGTCACCCTCTTTAGGTCTTCGGACCTTTCGGCGGCTCCGTCGTCGCCCCTCTGTAGGTTTACAGACCTCCCGACGGCTCCGTCATCGCCGTCTGTGGGTCTACGGACCTCCCGGCGTCTCCGTCGTCGCCCGCTGTAGGTCTACGGACCTCCCGGCGTCTCCGCCGTCGCCCGCTGTAGGTCTACGGACCTCCCGGTGGCTCTGTCGTCGCCCCTCTGTAGGTCTACGGACCTCCCGGCGGCTCCGTCGTCGCCGTCTGTAGGTCTACGAACCTCCCAACGTCTCTGTCGTCGCTGTCTTTAGGTCTTCGGACCTCTCGGCGGCTCCATCGTCACCCTTCTGTAGGTTTACGGACCTCCCGGCGGCTCCGTCATCGCCGTCTGTAGGTCTACGGACCTCCCGGCGTCTCCGTCATCACCCTCTGTAGGTCTACGAACCCCCCGGCGGCTCCGTCGTCGCCGTCTGTAGGTCTACGGACCTCCCGGCGGCTCCGTCGTCGCCCTTCTGTAGGTCTTCGGACCTCCCGGCGGCTCCGTCGTCGCCTTCTGTAGGTCTTCGGACCTCCCGGCGGCTCCATCGTCGCCTTCTGTAGGTCTTCGGACCTCCCGGCGGCTCCATCGTCGTCCACTTCAGGTCGCCAGACCTCCCGGCGTCTCCATTGTCATCCACTCCAGGTCGCCAGACCTCTCGACCTACCTACGGTTGGCATTGCGGCCTTTCTAAAGGTCCTGAGCTACTCTGCTTCACCTGATCATGCCAGGTCGGCAGTCCTACGTTTTGACAGCTTGTCTTCTGCTTCGACCTCCTGGCATCATGATCCCAACAGATCGACGTTCGACTTCGCACACAAGACCGGAGCATCTTTTTCTTTTTTGGATCCCCGTGCACCCTACGCCACCTCAGCGGTGTCATGCCTTCGCTTCACTTCGACATGACCTCGTCTCGGCCGCTACGCCTACACGTCGATCGGGGGTTTGAGAGACATGGGTACCCCTGGGTCCCCACCGACCAGGATCTCAACCGTCCCCGACAGGCGGGCCCGACCTGCCAGAAGACCCGCCGACCTGTCAGTGAGCCCGCCCCGACCTGACATGTGGGCCCAAGGACATGAAGACAGCTTGGAGTACAAGTCGAGACAGTCCAGCTCGGATAAGCTTTCCCTATTGTAACCAACTAGGATAGAAGGAAATCGGCTTGTAACCCAAGGCACGCCAGCCAATATAAGGCGGCCTGGGGCGCCCCTCAAGGGCACGACGTCGACGACTACCTCCTCGGGGGCAGCTCTCTCGCATAATACCACCACCAAACTGGACGTAGGGTTTTACTCTCCGGAGGCCCGAACCAGTATAATTCGCCGTGTCCCTCGTGTCTCGCCGGGATTTCCGTGCTCTTCCTACGTGCAACCATCTACGCTCTTAGTTCCTTGATCCCTCCATTAATCTACAACCGCTTGGGTTTGCAAGCTGGAGGTTAATTCGCAAATCGAGTCTATTAAACTTAATAATTAACTAGGAACGTGTTCGTGTGTTGCTACGGGCAAAACAAATATGAACAGACAAAGCAAATATAGAAATACATCATGTTGATACAAACACGAAAAGTTCTAGGAGATGAACGCAAGATTATTCAGATCAGACCCAATGGCACTACAACAGCTCTTACCGAAGATCAAACCAGCTCTTGTTTCGAGCGGGCTGTTTGTTTAGCGACCATTAGCTTGAAAAAAGAGGTGTATGCTACGTTGTTTTTTGCTGCACATAGCTAGCTTATGCGTGGGTGATGATGGTGGCGCAAGCCTCGGCCTGGTGTTGTAAAACTTTGTGACGTAAACTGTTGGTCCCTTGGCGGCTTGGATAGTTGGATGGTGCTGGACTGCTGGCAACAACCTTATGCAGTCTCGGGCTTCAAAACAACATACATGCCTTGTCAAAGACTCAAAGTTCAGCACGCTAGCGTAGACATGTTAACGTCCAGTATGCGTCCTCCAGCTGTCCACTCCCTTCATCCAGGGCGCAGAAGCTCCAGCGAGCGGCAGAGGTCGCCCCTTACATCCTCCTAGGCAAATTGGATGTCAGTTCTCGATTTTAGATATAAAGAAAAATATTGGGGTATGCAATATTAGAACAAAATAGCATGTAAAATGAATTTCTTACAAACTAAAACGGTATAATAAAACATGAAAGCAAGGAGGTAGTAGTTGTATACATTAACCTATGCTATTTTAGAAATATTCTTTAGGGGACATTTGAAGAGAAATTAAATGTAAAAAACTGAAAGAGCAAAGTAAGCTCTGAATCTAGCTTAGTGTCCATTGCATTTCAGATTTCAACACATTGCTGCCTGTAAAATTGTTTTTCAAAATGCTTTGAAATTGATACCTGGTATTTGGTATTGCTAATGTTTCACTCTGCCTAACTAAATCGACATCAAGTTTAGTCAAAAGAACTGCTGGTGGCAATGTCACACCAGCTAAGCAATATGATGTCTCCACAACATCTGATGCCATAATAATGACAAATAGGAACAATATGATGGCTTAATCCATGAGTACTGTAGCATTCAAAAAATACCTGAAATAAATGCATGCTGGTAAGACCTCAGAGCGAGGCCAGGCCTACTTTTTTAGCTATATAGTTCAGAAATTTAACTGCATGTTGAGTACTGACCTGCCTGATTAGAGTCAGCAAGACTAATTACACATGAAAATCCTTTGGACCAATCCCTTATTTTTACTGATGCATAACTCCATTTGCAGGGCCCAGTTCATACTCGAGATCAACTACATCAACAGCCATGTAACTAAGAATAATCACATTCAAACACAAAAGGTAGATAGGTAAGAGAAGAAAATTTTCCAGTTCATTGTAGGCACATGAGCAGACATGAATCCATATGAAATTCAACAATATAAGATGTTTCTTTGCCCTATCAAATTCAATAAGCCAGATTGCAAGGTCTCAAGTGAACATATCTACCAGTTCAAAGTTTAATGAGTTGTTTTGAAGTAAAGAAGAAAAGATTCAGTAATTGGTTTCCGCATCAATAAGCCAGATTGCAACATGCGCATTGGTTTCGACATCAATACTCCCTCCATACTCATAAAGCATGTTGTTTTGGACAAGATTTCAGTCAAACATTAGGAATATAAACCATCAATAACTTTTAAGTTGTTGAGTTTGAAAATGTGAAAACTACATGAATAGATTCGTCTTACAAAATACTTTCATAAAAGTATAGTTATGTTAGTTTTTAACAAATACTTTTATAAGAATAAGAAGTCAAAGTTATGTATTGGAGACCGTGTCGCTGTCCTAAACGACATGTTTTATGAGTATGGAGGGAGCAAGTCAGTTTCTATATTCATTGGAGTTTTAAAGCCTAGTGCTAAATTTCTGTATAGAGGCAAAAATAAATTTGCTTGGCATTCGTGCATGTCACCCTGTGGTATATGATACCTGTAAAACGATTTGAAGGCATTTATAAGCTACCTAAAAAAAGTTCCATACTCATTTACTAATATCACCCAAACTCAGGAAATCTGTTTAAAAACTCAAATAATATGAAACTTAGGTGCAGCATGTGCATATACAAACTGCAGGCCATCAGCCATGTACAAAACATCATGTATTGAGGATAATTGGCTAATATGCTAATAATTTATATGGTTGACAAAGCCGAAACTACCACATCAAAGCCAACCTGATTTGGAAAAAAAAACCCATTAGTTTTCAAATTGGGTGTATACAAAGTATAGCATCTACTGAGATTTAAATGCTACTAACTAGTACTATTGTTGTTTGCTTTACAAATTAACTTAATACCAGTTTCGACTTATCAAGACCATGCGACAAACTAATCGCAGGTGTCATGATGTAGAAGGTAGCGAGGCATTCCCAATTGTGGAGGAAGGGAAAAACCAATCGCTGTTGACAGAGAGTTACTTGAATTTTGTTTAGAGGATCTAAAACAGGAACTATTGAATCTGAACCCTAATGTATTCTCTAGGCCACACATTGTATGATGAAAGCGGATAAGACAAATACACATTATGGCACACCTAGTCCCTGGAGATGAGCAAAAAGATCTGTTTTGGTAGCTAAAAATTGCCATTTGTGAGATAATTAATTCATAGCTCATATAAGTGTGCACTTATGTTCAGTGGCTTTGTTTAGAGCTAAAGAGCTTCAGAAGTGTCATCTACTGCTTTTTATGAAATTATTTATGAATAAAAACAATGAAAGCCAATTAAGCTTAATATTAAAGTTAAATTGGAAAACCTCCAACACCACACCTAAAGACCCTATGTGAGTGTTGTGGAACATACTTGTGAGCTGAGAACCAACCCTTGCTGTTTTTGTGAATTTAAATTAATTTATTTATATAAATATGTACACAGTCATCATCAAAAAGAATAATTAATAAAGCACCACAGATTGTTCCTTTATTGGAAGAGTACGCTGAATATATTATTATCTAGGTGAATGTGGTCAACCATGCACCCCATGGTTGTCATGTGTTGTTTTGTAATTAATTAAATCAAAACCGTTAATTAAATCTTGCATATGCATCCTCGTGTAGATCTTCCCGACGGTAGCTATACGCTCGTGCCGGAAGGAGGAGACGGAGGAGCTGACGGAGACGTGCACTACGTCGCTGTAGAGCAAGACCTGGACCAACGTCCAGACGGGCCAAAGGCCAACCTTGCCAACGAAGGCAAGCCCCGGATCATTAACCCTTTTTTTTTAAATTATGCAATTACCTTTGCTATGTTTGTGCATTTACGTTTCAGGAGTTGAATGAAACCCTAAATGCATGATCCCTAGGTACCTATGCTCTTTTACTAGTATGCTAGGTCGATAGCTGCTATGCTATAGGACCGGTACAAGTCGAGTGATGTTCGTCACTCGCGAGAATAGGTTCTTATGTTGGAATCATAAGATCTTTATAATGGATTGCTCATGTGGTAAGAGCACGGGATTTGGGCTCCGGTCCAATGGCTTCGTGGGCTAAGCTTTTGAACGTACTAAGCACTTGTCGGGAATGGGACCGGTAAGCCTAGTACCTGATGGACACGGCAAGGGAACCTTTCCCTACTACCCCTAGGACACATGATGTGTCACCCTGCCTGCAACAGTGGGGTACCTGTGCGAGTCTGGGCGATCCGGCGTGACGTACCAGTAAGCCTTGTACCGAGGATTGTAGGTCCGATCCCGACCCGGAGAAAGATGGGAACCGCCTGGTCGGTGCATACCCCGTTTCGTTTTTGTTTGGACCTTCTTGGGGTATGCATCCTTCCGTGTGTTTAGGTTTACTTTGCAAGGTTATTAATCGATCGATCGTCGGCCTCTCACCGTTATCTGAGACAGCTTAATCAACTGGCCATGATATCCCTTAATGATGGAACTATGTGAATATTACTGCGTGGATTAATTGTATTGCACAATTCTTGATTGTAATAGTTGACTCACTTAGAAAGGGTAATTAACTAGAAATTGAGGTAAACTATTGAAAGTAATGACCTACTCTTTGTTGCTTTTCAGCAAAAGAACCCACCTGCCAAAAAGCCTCTCATGTCTAGAGTTTGGTGATGTAGTTATCACCCGACAGTTAAGTCTTGCTGAGTATTAGTATACTCAGCCTTGCTAAAATGTTGTTGAAGGTGTTGTTTGACCTGGAGAGTTTCCACCCGGCTGGGAGCTGCAATGGGTGGATGGCGACGAGTAATGACATCAAGGACGGCCTCCTTTGATGTTATCCGTACCGCTAGTTTATATTTCCGCTGTTTTCGAACTCTGAACCTATTTTCTCATGTCAAGTACTTCGGTTTGTAATAATTAAACCCTTCGGGGCAAATTTGGATTTAATCTATGTACGGTACTCTGGACTCGCCTTCGTGTGAGTTTTAATGCATATTGTCGATCCTTTGTTGCTATGTAAGTGATTTCACCGGGCTTGACCCGGCAACTTACGACGGGATGATACTTTATTATTGCTTAATGACCAAAGTGGATTGGTTTAGGCGATACTACGGTATTTTCCCGGGCGGGTTGTCACACTACTCGAGCTCGAGGTAGAGTACGCGGAACTGGAGTCGACGTCGCTCGCTCCGACCATCGCTCGGGCCTTGCCGTGGCTATCCTTCTTCCTCGATCGTCGCTCGTCCTTGTGCTTGTTCTTGTGCTTGTGCTTGTGATCGCGCCTTGATCGGTACTTGCCCTCCGTCTTCGACCGGTGCTTGTAGCTGTCCTTGTTCTCCATCTTCTCGGGGCAGTCGGCGACGAAGTGTCCTGACTTGCCGCACTGAAAGCATGTCCTCGTGTTCCTCCTTGTGTTCACCGGTTCTCGTGCATCCTCTTGAACCTCCTGGTCAGCAGCGCCAGCTCGTCCTCTGCAAACACGTCGAACTCCTCATCTGGCAAAGACATCAAAGAGGACAAAGAGTACATCCTGGTGGATGGGTTAGCGTTAGACTTTGCACCTGAGCCACCAATGAGAGCGAGACTATGAGAGTCAGTCGGGCTCTCAAGCTTGGCTGTCATACCACGGTCCACCTCAGCCGACTTGAGCTTCGAGAACAGCTCGTTCACGGTCAGAGTGTCATACTTCTCAGACTCTACAATGGCCTCGAACTTGCCATCCCAAATTGTACGATCCAGAGAGTGCAAGAGCTTAACAGCTCTGTCATGATCATCGTACGAGAGCACGTTCACATTAGCCCTCATGTTGTTCACCACTACCGTGAACCGCTGGAACAAGGCATCAATTGACTCACCGGGGACATGAGTGAAGTTCTCGTACTCTCTCTGGTAAGTCGCATACATCCGAGCCTGAACCTGAGCATTTCCAACGTGAGCTTCCTTCAACTGACTCCAAATCCTACAAGCTAGGTCCTCTGTCTGAACCCGGTCGAATTCGGATTGACACAGAGCACGAAACAAGTAGTCGACCACCTTATTGTTGGCGTCGTGCATGTCCCTCGATCCCGGAGCAAGGAAGTTAATTAGATGAACATAAGCTGTGTTCACCGTAACGTCCCAAAGGATCTGACCCTTACCGCGGAGGAAAGCTGCCATCCGTCTCTGCCACATCTGGTAGTTTTTGCCATCGAAGTGTGGAGGACCCGAATCTCGTTCCTGGTACGCCATCCTTAGATCTTAGACTGGTTAGAATCCGAAGATCCGTAACCGGCTCTGATACCACTTGACAGACCAAACTGTCGACCAGAGGGGGGAGTGAATGGGAGCCGATAAAAATTCTTCTCGAAGGAGATGACTACTCCAACAAGACGAACACGACTAACCAAAACACGTCTCCGGCTCAACTACCCAAGTTGGCCAAGACCACATAGCAACTAGAGTGCTACTGGTCCTAGGAACCAACGACCACCTAAACCTACTCGAGAACACAGCGGAACAAGCAACTCGAGCACCACTGGACTGCACCGGTCAGACCGGTCAAACACACCGGTCAGACCGGTCCCTACTGGAGCAACCTGGCCAAACCTAAGAACTTCCACAGAAGGCTCCTACACCGGTCAGGCCGGTGTAGCTCGCCGGTCAGACCGGTCCAAGCCAGGAAATCCCAAATCCACCAAACAGACCTACCGAGCTCCAAAACCGACCAAACTCAAACCAGCAACAACACGAGACACTGGAGAACTCACCAAGACGTTCACCCGAGCAAAACCCAATAGGGGGTCGGCACCGGTCAGACCGGTGAGAGGCACCGGTCAGACCGATCAGGCCCTGGGCTCTCGGGATGAACAGCAACCCGCGGGTCAACACCCCCAAATCCAAATCTCGATCTCCCGATTCGCTCCACGGATTCGCACAAGACTTTGGGGATAGTAGGAACACCTCATGGGCACTCCATATCCAAGATTTGGTCCACCAAAACTTGCTAAATCAAGAGGAATCGAAGAAATCCTGCCAAGAACGCCTCTAACCCTAGAGCTAAGAAAACCCCAAAATTGAGCCCCTTTACTCACGGATTTGGGAGGGGAATCAAAGGGAAAAGAACCACGAAGGGTTCATGCATACATTCCCCACCAAATCCCAAAGAGAAAGGTCTCAATACCGCCACAAGAAAATCGCAAAGAAAAGGCTCCGAAAATCACCAAAAAGGGAAAACGTGAAGAACACAATCAAGCCTTGAGGAACCACGCCGAATCAACTATACATACCATGAAGGTTCATACAAGGTCTAGCTTGCCTCCCAATCATCCTTCCCTCTCACAATATCTCACCATGAAGCTCTCAAGCTAGCCCTCTAAATCCTAAGGAAAATAGAAAGGGAAAATAGCAAAACAAAATGAGCTAGGGTTCCAAGAGATGGCTGCCATCCTCTCACCACTTGGGTTATATGGAGGCTAGCCGAAAGATGAAACTACCCCTATAACATAAAACTAAGATACACGCCCCCGAAGGGCCTTTTGGGAAACTTCGTCGTAGCACCATCGGACGGATGCACGGCGACCGCAAACTTGCTTAGCCTCGACGCAAGCCTTGCGATCCCGACGTGTGTCCTCCGCTTTGAAGTCTCCGGACTGCGTCGTCGCACACCGGTCAGACCGGTGTCCTCCACCGGTCCTGGTGCTGCTGCCTCTGGTCTTGGCTTTGTGGATCAACCAAGGAACCCAGCGGTTTTCTGGTGAACCACTGGAAACCCCGCGAACTCGGTGTAGCCTCCGCCAATCACCACTCATGACTCGGCTCCCACATAGTCCCGGCTCGACCTTGGTTTTGAGACTCAACCAAGAAACCGTCCATGACTTCATCTTGCCGTTCTTGCCACCATGCGGCCCGCACTTGACCTTGCTGGCCACCGGGTCCCTCGAGCCAAGCCTACTTGCCTTCTCCACACCTGGAGGCCTACCCGGCAATGACCTTTCGTGCTTGCTCTTCACCTGCACCAACACCAGTCAAGCCGCAACCTGCACCTACAATACTTAGCCAAGAATCAGTCCACACAACGTTATCAATCACTCATCACACCAGGAAGCGACCATCCACTGGTCCTCGAACCACACAGGCTCTCAGAAGCCACCTCCCCCTCAGCTGGAGCTTCCTCGTGATCTCGGCACGTCGTCGTAGGTGTGGGAGATGGACCGTCCACGATCGTAGTCGAAGTAGTATGTACATGCTCAGCCGCGGGCGCCACACCACCATCTTCATCATCACCTTGCTGCACCTCATCCTCGAAAATCTCCTCGCCAAGTTCCTCGTCACCTGCACACTCAAAAACAAGCTGACTACGTGGCTGTGTCTCGTCGAAGGTAACCTCGTAAGTCTCCACGATTTGGTTAGTTTCAAGATTGAGCACTCGAAAGGCTCTAGAATGAGACGCGTAACCAAAGAAAATACCATCGACAGACCTAGCCTCGAACTTGTCCAACTTCTTTCCTTTCTTAAGAATGAAGCATTTGCAGCCAAAGACGTGAAAGTGACTCTCCTTTGGGGTTCTATCGTGCATCAACTCGTAGCAAGTTTTCTTCTTATGGACCCTGAGGTAAATCCTGTTCGACACATAGCACGCGGTATTCACCGCCTCAGCCCAGAACCTTCTCGGAGTCCTATGCTCATCGAGCATCGTCCGAGCCATCTCGCACAAGGTTCTGTTTTTCCTTTCCACCACGCCGTTCTGGGGAGGCGTATACGGACTAGAGAACTGGTGTTCAAGACCCAAGTCATGACAAAAGGTTTCGAAGCGAGAGTTTCTAAATTCCGAGCCATTGTCACTGCGGATCGCTCGTATGGCATCTCCGTGCCTCTCGTTCCTCAACCTTAACACAAGATCTCAAACAAAACCAAACATCTTCCCTTTTCTCCTCCAAAAAGATAACCCACGCATACCGAGAGTAGTCGTCCACCACAACCAGGACGTACCACTTCCCACCCACAAATCGCACACGAGCTGGGCCAACAAGGTCCATATGGAGCAGCTCACATGGACGCTCCGTCATCATATCGGTGAGGGGTGGATGGGAAGAGGCTACCATCTTAGCATGCCGACATGGCGCACAAACCAACTCTTTCTCAAACCTCAGCCGTGGCAATCCTCGGACCAAATTGAGTTTACTCAAGCGAGACAAAAGGTCAAAGCTTAAGTGACCCAACTTCCTATGCCACTTCCACAACTCACTCGAAGAACCAGCCAAAAAGCAACGAGCCACACCAGAAGACTGAGAGAAATCCGCTCGGAAAACTTGACCCTCGGGAACGACCATGCAAACTAGGTCCCCTCGAGAATCCAAAATCCGAGAACCACCAGGCAGAAACAACACCTCAAAACCCTCATCCAAAAGCTGGGAAATGAAAAGCAAATTGAATCCGAGTGATTGCACAAGAGCAACACGCTTGAGAGTGACCTTGTCACTTACCTTAATCTCACCTTCTGACAGCACACGCCCTCGCCCATTGTCCCCAAAGGTGATGTATGTCTTGGACACCACCGGGATGAGACTTGACAACCACCCCCTGTCTCCTGTCATATGCCTCGAGCAACCGGAGTCAATCAACCAAACGTTCCTCAAGTCTCCCACCTGAAATTCAAAAATGAGCACGTGAGTGAACAAACGACTCCACACTGGGATTAGTACCAAAAGAGTAAAACCAGTGCCGAGTCATTTGCTCTAAAGTGGGGTTAGCACAAACCATATCATCACGCCTATCAAAGCTACCACCACGAAAACCACCACGGGAACCACCACGAGGGAACGAAAACCACGAAAGGAAGACCGTGGACCGTTCCTCCTCTCCAACTCAAAGCTACGACTCCTCCCACCACTGTATTGAGCACAAGATGGAGAACGTCTAGCAAACTGACCACCACTAGACTCACCACGCCAACCACCTGTACCACGACCAAAGGAACTAAACCGAGCATCCTCACGAGCACGAAAACCAAACTGCCGGTCACCCAGATCAACACCGGTCTGACCGGTCACCCTAACCGGTCTGACCGGTGGCGCTCGGCCAGCAGCACCACCTGCCACCTTTCGATCTCCCCAAGTCGGAACCGTCCTCACAATCGCCTTGGCCCTGGGCATTTGCATACGAGGCTTAGGTACATCATTTGAAGGGTGGTACCTGTCCTTGTTAGCCCACTCCTTAGCCATTCTCTCCTCATGCTTCCTCTTGAAGCAAAACTCACCCTTGTGACCATCTCTCCCACAATAGTCACAATAAAACTGTATGAGCTTGGGTTTAGGCTTGGGTTGGGGCTGCTCACTTGGTTTCTCCTCACTCGGCTTCTCTTCCGGTTTCTCCTCACTAGGCTTCCCACCCTCTTTCCCAAAGAACACATTCCCCAAGTTGCTCTTGAACTTTATGGGTTTTTGGAAATCATTTGTGGGGTGAGGGAATATGGGTGGATCTGGGGTTGTGTCAAGTTTGTTTCTCAATGGGTTTGGCTTAGGAGCATAGGCATTTTTGTGGAAGGTTTTTGGTGGAGCTTGGATATCACCAATCTTCTCTCCTTCCTCACCACTACACTCTCCAATCTTATCCAACCCAAGCGCTTGCCCATCATAGCGCTTGTATGCCTCTATCATCATCCTAAGCTGTGGTTCATGACCTGACAACCAACCCATCATTTTCCTCAACTCATCATTCTCATCCTGCAAGCGATCAACATAATGTGCAGGTTCCAGATTCTTCAAAGCATGCAATTCACAAGTAGAGTAAGAAGTGGGAACAGGTGCTTTCAACTCAGCCTCAAGAGAAACAGTGTAAGCATGCATCTCATCAATCTTTCCATGCAAAACAGGGCAAGAAGTACAAGCACCTAGCAAAGCAGGTCTAGACTTAAGCTCAGCCACTTCGGCCCTAAGCACATCTAGTTCCTCACACTTGGAGGCATGTTTTTCCTTGAAAACAGTAAGATCAGCTAGGAACACAGAGCAATCAGCACAATCAACCTCATCAGAAACAACAGGTGAAGGCTTAAACGAATCAATTTCAAGCTTAGTATCTAGGTTCTGTGTTTCTAGCTCAGCCACTCTAGTCCTAGCATCCTCAAGCGAGGCCCTAAGCTCCTTTCTCATCTTCTTAGACTCTCTAAGCATGTCATCACGATTATCAAGCAACTTGACAAGCTGTTCATTCTCCTCACGCAAGAAGGGAAGCTCGTCACGTACCTCATCCTCGGAGTCAGAGTCCGAGTCGCTCTGGTGACTCTTCTTGCTGCCGGAGCTTCATGCCATGGTGCAGAAGCCATCTCTCGCGTAGCAGCTCAGCCCGCTCAAGTTCTTGGATGACTTCTTGTTCTTGCGCCGATCACCTTCATCTTCGCTGCTACTCGAGCTCGAGGTGGAGTACGCGGAGCTGGAGTCGACGTCGCTCGCTCTGACCATCACACGGGCCTTGCCACATCTGTCCTTCTTCCTCGATCATCGCTCGTCCTTGTGCTTGTGCTTCTACTTGTGATCGCACCTCGATCGGTACTTGCCATCCGTCCTCGACCGGTGCTTGTATCCGTCCTTGTTCTCCATCTTCTCGGGGCAGTCAGCGATGAAGTGTCCTGGCTTGCCGCACTGAAAGCATGCCCTCATGTTCCTCCTTGTGTTCACCCGGTTCTCGTGCATCCTCTCGAACCTCCTGGTCAGCAGCGCCAGCTCGTCCTCCCCAAGCACGTCGAACTCCTCATCTGGCAAAGACATCAAAGAGGACAAAGAGTACATCCTGGTGGATGGGTTAGTGTTAGACTTTGCACCTGAGCCACCGATGAGAGCGAGACTATGAGAGTCAGTCGGGCCCTCAAGCTTGGCTGTCATACCCCGATCCACCTCAGCCGACTTGAGCTTCGAGAATAGCTCGTTCACCGTCAGAGTGTCATACTTCTCAGACTCTACAATGGCCTCAAACTTTCCATCCCAAATTGTACGATCCAGAGAGTGCAAGAGCTTTACAACTCTGTCATGATCATCGTACGGGAGGACGTCCACATTGGCCCTCATATTGTTCACCACTACCGTGAACCGCTGGAACAAGGCATCAATTGACTCACCGGGGAGATGAGTGAAGTTCTTGTACTCTCTCTGGTAAGTCGCATACATCCGAGCCTGAACCTGAGCATTTCCAGCGTGAGCATCCTTCAATTGCCCCCAAATCCTACAAGCTAGGTCCTCTGTCTGAACCCGATCGAATTCGGATTGACACAGAGCACAAAACAAGTAGTCGACCGCCTTGTTGTTGGCGTCGTGCATGTTCCTCGATCCCGGAGCAAGGAAGTTAATCAGATGAACATAAGTTGTGTTCACCGTAACATCCCAAAGGATCTGACCCTTACCGCGGAGGAAAGCTGCCATCCGCCTCTGCCACATCTGGTAGTTTTTGCTATCGAAGTGCGGAGGACCCGATCCCAGTTCCTGGTACGCCATCCTTGGATCTTATACTGGTTAGAATCCGAAGATCCGTAACCGGCTTTGATACCACTTGAAGGACCGAACTGACGACCAGAGAGGGGGGGAGTGAATGAGAGTCGATAAAAATTCTTCTCGAGGGAGATGTCTTCTCCAACAAGATGAACACGGCTTGGCCAAATCACTTCTCCTACTCAACTACCCAAGTTGGTCAAGACCACGTAGCCACTGAAGTGCTACTAGTCCTAGGAACCAGAAACCTACTCGAGAACCAAACATCACCAATCAAACCTTTCCACAAGTATCACCAAGCCCACATAGCCATATGGAAAGCTACTGGACCCAGGAGCAACACTAGGGAGTAAACGGGACAAAGCGAAAGCAAACTGTCCTCACAAGTCCGGAGACTCTGCAACAATACTCCGGAGACTCCGCAACTTACGGAGTTTTCACCTTAGTTCCGGAAACTCCACAACTTACGAAGAATCCGCAACTAAGTTCCGGAGACTACAACTTCCGGAGACTCCGCAACTTATCTCCGGAGTTTCAGAAACAGCCTCCAAGAGGAAGAGGGAAAAAGTCAAAACTCGATCAAACGACCTCCAAAAATCACAAGATTTGAACCAAGGCTTCTCAATACAACAAAGAAGCTTTTCCCAAAGGATCTTCTCAAAAAGATCAAGCCATCACCACCGGAAAAATGATTTAGGCTATGAACCCTCTAGAGAGATCTTTTTCCTCAAAACCACCGATCTCCCAATTCGCTCCACGGATTCGCACAAGACTTTGGGGATACTAGGAGTACCTCATGGGCATCCCATAGCTACGATTTGGTCCACCAAAACTTGTTGAATCAAGAGGAATCGAAGGATTTCCACCAAGAACACCACTTTCCCGAAACCTAAGAAAACCCCAAAATTGAGCACCTTTACTCACGGATTTGGGAGGGGAATCACAAGAAAAAGAACCACAAAGGGCTCATGCATACATCCCCTATCAAACCCCAAAGAGAAAGGCCTCAAATCCACCACAAGAAATTCGCCAAGAAAAGGCTCCGAAAATCACCAAAAAGGGAAAATGGGAGAGACACAATCAAGCCTTGACGAACCACGCCGAATCATCTATACATACCATGAAGGTTCATACAAGGTCTAGCTTGCCTCCCAATCATCCTTCCCTCTCACAAGATCTCACCATGAAGCTCTCAAGCTAGTCCTAAAAATCCTAAGGAAAAATAGGAAGGGAAAATAGCAAAAGCAAATGAGCTAGGATTCCAAGAGATGGATGCCATCCTCTCACCACTTGGGTTATACGGAGGCTAGCCGAAAGACGAAACTACCCCTATTACATTAAACTAAGATACACGCCCTTGAAGGGCCTTTTGGGAAACTTCGTCGTACCACCACCAGACGGATGCCCGGCGACTGCAAACTTGCTTAGCCTCAACGCAAGCCTTGCGATCCCGACGCGTGTCCTCCGCTTCGAAGTCTCCAGACTGCGTCGTTGCACACCGGTCAGACCGGTGTACCCCACCGGTCAGACCCACCGGTCAGACCGGTCCTGGTGCTGCTGCCTCTGGTCTTCGGTCTTGGCTTTGTGGATCAACCAAGGAACCCAGTGGTTTTCTGGTGAACCACTGGAAACCCCGCGAACTCAGTGTAGCCTCTGCCAATCACCACTCATGACTCGGCTCCCATGTAGTCCCGGCTCGACCTTGGTTTTGAGGCTCAACCAAGAAACCGTCCATGACTTCATCTTGCCGTTCTTGCCACCATGCGGCCCACACTTGACCCCGCTGGCCACCGGGTCCCTCGAACCAAGCCTACTTGTCTTCTCCACACATGGAGGCCTACCCGGCAATGACCTTTCGCGCTTGCTCTTCACCTGCACCAACACCAGTCAAGCCGCAACCTGCACCTGCAATACTTAGCCAAGAGTCAGTCCACACAACGTTGTCAATCACTCATCACACCAGGAAGCGACCATCCACCGGTCCTCGAACCACACAGGCTCTCATTGCGGCCCCTAAATCTTTTTGGTTTGTCAGGTGAAGACTTGGCCTGCTCCTTGGTGGGTGGGCGGATGATGGCGGCGGCGCTTCCTTCTTGAGGGTGTCGTCTTGCAGGACCTCTTCATTTTGCCTATACTACTTCCGGGGTGTTTGACAAGCAGTGATGTGTGTGTTTCCATGGTTTATCGTCCTTACAGACATTTGTCGTCTTAGGTTGTTTCTATTGTGGTGGTGGTGGTGAGGTAATTTTCTCTTTGTTTTTTATCGTCTACATTGTTTCCTTTTTGGGTTGTCAATCTTGTAGCTCTGCACTTGGGTTCTTCTAAAGTTGCATCATGTAAAAGTTTCTTCTCTTAATGAAAAACGTGTTGTGCACATCTTAAAAAAGAGTATTTGTTCATGAGGACAAATAAACCATACTCCTCCCATGACTTGTTGGAGGTTGATCTGGGTCCTCTTATCGAGCCGTCGCCTTTGTCACACCCTTGCCTACGTTGCTGCGTATGAAATTCCGCTTTACACGTCACGTTGTCGAGCAAGCTCAACAAAAACTACGGGCGTGTTAGCGTCACCCAATAATCACATCTTTGTCGGGTTGAGTTGTTCCAAATGATCTCGACTAGTTTAATGGCACCCAAAGCCAACCCTCGCTAATGCACGTGAAAGGCATGTAGCCCAGTGATTACAAGAGTCCGGTTAGCATCTAAGGTCCTGGATTCGACTCTCTGTGGGAGCGAATTTCTCAGGTTTTAATTGCATTTGTGCTTTCAGTGGTAGGCGACGTTCCAGTCGATAGCGAGACGCCTGTGGTGACTTCGTCAATCTTGAGGATTTGCCAGTCCAGTCTTCGAAGATGCTCCTAGGGTAGGATTTGCGCGCGTGTGTTCATAAGGATGAGTGCGCGTGCATTGTGAGTGTTTCCTGTGTAATTCGAAAAAACCTCCCTAATGCATGCACAGTTGGGAAATGCGCCGGCGAATCTCCACGTGGGCAGTGCCATCGGAAGAGCGTTGTCGAGTTGGATCACAGTTGCACGCGACCACACCGACCAAGTCTCTTTTCCAGCAGTGGAGCTCGACGAGACCGCTCGCGCTGTTAACTTCGACCGTTGGTATCTCTTTACTTTCCCATGAAAAACTTTGCAAGTGTTTGATACCCTTGCGGTTTTTGTACACTACTGTAATTAAAAATATTTGATATAAATTATTTACAAAACTGCATTAATTATGCAAGTGCAGGTTAATTATCGAGTCGAATCTATTAACAGATTTGGTGTTTATGGAATTTTGAACGGAAAATTTGGAATACTGATGGCAAGTGAAGGGATAAATCATACTTTTTTTTAGATTTGTCCATCTTCACAAATCTGTTATTCCAGATGAGTTATAAGCTCAAAGGGATCCACAACATGGAGGATTCTAAGGAGGCAGCTCCTGACCTGATATTGATGTTAGTGGTTTGTCTACCCTAAAGCATACATGTTTCACTGGATCACTTGTAATACACTAGTTGTTTTTCCCTTGCCTTCAAGTATTTTTGTAACATATTTATTTTTTAATACTGCAGTTTGGGTGGTTTATGCTAAGTGAATGAAGAGCTGAGTATCAAATGGATATGGAATTGCCTTTTGTGTACATGCGTGATGACATGATATGAAAATAAATATATTTATACAGTCACATCTTGGTCACCCTTATCTCCTTCAAAAATTTCAGTATAGAATGTTAATCGACTTTGGTCTTTTTTTTTTGTAATGCATATTTGGTGTTGCTAAGAGAGCCAATGAGGTGTTAAGTTTTTACGTACATAGAGCAAAACTAACTGATAACCTGATATGGATGTGGTTACTGTGCGGAATAAGGGCTGACTTGTTAGTAGAACTAGGTGATACCCCGCGCGTTGCTGCGGAAATTTCGATAAAATTCGAAGATGCAATTTGTAAGTAGAAACACTAAAATGATTGTATCACAACATTTTTTCAAGCAACAATGTAGATGAAAATACATTCATTTTATTTAGAGAGAATTACTTAGAGCATCTACAACAGTTTGCCAAATCGAGTTGTCATCTTTGATTTTTTTTGCAAAAAGTTAAAAGTACTCCTCCAACGATTTGGCAAAAGACTTAGCATTTTTTTGGCAACTTAGGAAAAAAACCAGCCTCCGACGCGTAAATATATGCGCGCGGCTCGCGGTTGGCATCGTTGTTTCTAGACAAGTGGGAGGGTGAAAAAAGAAATAAATAACAGAGAAGGGTTCCTGATCAAGTTTTCAAGAGGTGGAAGAGTATAAACATAATTTTGTTTCTCTCTCAGGGTTCCTGATGTAAGTTAGATCTGGGTTTGACAAGTGAATTATAAACGGTTGGAGATGAGTTTTTTTTACTTGACATATCTTTTTAGAAGTTGGCAAAACACAAGATTTGCCAAGTAAAATTTTGCAAACTGTTGGAAATGCTCGTAGAAACTTGTAGCATGATACTCACAAAGACTAACACAATGCATGCATGATTACTATTAGCTGCAGAAAATCGGTAGAAGACATAAATTCATGATTCTAGTGGATCGTGATGTGGACAGCTTGCATTTTGAGAGAAGATCTTGATGGTGATGTGGACCTCTTGCATGTTGAGAAAAGTCTATCCATGATGTGTAGTGGGTTCCATCTATATATAGTTGTTATAGATAGCACCATAAGCACATAAATATTTTTCTTATATGTTTTTTGGCGTCTCTCGAATATGTATGCACATATGTGATTAGATAATAAAAGAGTTGCAGCTTCAATACATTGCAACCGCTGGGTGCAAAACATTTTAAGTTTGATGGAATAATTTCAATGAATAAATGTGTGATCCTAGTATATGTGCAATTCTACGACATATGCAATTTATGCTTCAGTTTTTTAAGATAATAATACTATTACGGTAAGTTTGTTCGTATAATGTTAGCCCGTAGCAATGCACGGGGCACGATCCAATTTATACACAAAGGCCAACCTATGGCAGCCCATAACACACCCCCAACACTCTAGTCTGTGGGCCCTCATCGTCACTAAATCATAATCATGCAAATACTTATGCACCTTATGCCTTGATGGACATTCTCTAGTAGAAACCCATATGCACATATGTCATCCTTCTCCAGTAGTAATGAGAAAAACAGTACAATCATAGGCATTTCCATACTATCTGTCTCTACTCTTCTTCATGCTTGATCTTTCATGCCTAAAGGATTTTACCATTATTCAACTGTTTGGTACAAAAGGCATTTAGCTACATTAGATTTTTTTCCTTCTTTTTAATAAAACTAGAAAAGGAAAATTTAAATTTAAGTTAGATGAAGATGGTGTTTAGGAGTTTTTGTTAACTTGCATCAAACATAAAAAATGGAAATGTTAAGATAAAAAGAACTAATTCTAAAGCATTGTCATGTTAGAATTTAAATCTACATATTAATGCTGACTTGAGTACAAAATTAAGAGTATTATGAGTAAAGAAGACTTCCATGGCTCACGATTCTACTATGACATATATTTGTGTGTTTGTTCAAATATTCCAAACATTTGTTTCTTCTTTAAGACTTCAATTTTAATGTACAGATTTCGTTTTGAGGTTTCTAACCACTTATAGTTGCTTTGTGGCACGATAGGTTATAGACTTATATATAGCACACTAATGTCTCTTTTTAAAAAAAACCGAAATAAGTATTTACGGACGCATTAATTATTTTATGGAAATAATGTATGAAATTACATACCCAGCAACATGTTAAACCATTTATGAATTGTTTTTTTGGTTAAGACTCATATTTTTCATGGTGTGCCATTAATCTTCAGTAAATTGATCGGATTAATTTTCTATGGCTACATGGTATGGTGCGTTTATTTTTATTCCGCAGGCCTGACTTTTAATAATGTTGTAGGTTTGTTCAACATTTTATAATAATTTCATTTTATAATACTCTTTTTTTAATGAGTTGTACTATCAATCTAAAGATTCATACACATCAATTCATAATCAAACTCATGTCCTCGCAAATGTTATAAATAGGAGTGTATTCGTTATATGTAGGCAAGCATTGTATCAATAGCTGAGGAACAAACACCATGGCCGTAGAGATTATGCGTAAACTGTTCGTCCTTGCTTTAGTTTTCATCATCTCTACAACACACCAAACTTTGGGTGAGCAGGATTGCTATCGAGAGAAAGCAGCAGTTATTCGTGACTGTTTTAGAACAATTGAAATTGACGGACCCTATGTCGGTCCAAATATTAGTTGTCGGTACACTGTGGCAAAATGTGACATGGTTTGTGTATGTCGTATACTCAGCTCTAAAGATGAGCTCACTGTAAGCGCAGTGAAGCTTGTTCGTCTTGCAAGGGATTGTGGCAAGCCTATTCCAGTTACAAGTAAATGTGGAAGTAAGTAAGAAATGTTATTCTTCCATTGAATATAAAAATCTTATAATATATGTGTCACATCAAGTGACATATGTTCAATATTTTTCTAGACTGGCTTGCTATGTAATGTGAATAACATTATATGATATGATTTTTTTCTATCAGGTTGGATTGTGCCACGACCACTGCAGGCCTATCCTTGAGAGTTCTTGATGAATAGCGGCCCAAGAAAGAATATATGTGTGCTAGATGCTTTCATATCGCATCTTGAGTCCTAGCAATTTAATGAATATTATAATTTTCTTAATATATGTGATTGGAACTTTATTGATCTTGTCTTGGAAGGTTATAGATATCTTCCACATGTATGTCTATCATATCTATCCATAATAACAATAGAAATAGGGTGATGATGGTGGGCAAAGGTATTGCTGGTTGACTGGATTTTTCTTAGTAGACCGAAGCATTTTAAGCTAAGCTGGACCCAGCCTATGGGCCTAGCGAAAGCTGATGGGTTTTGGCCCGCTCACGATACCTACCAGGAGGACCGAGCATAGCTCGGGTGGTCCGCTGCCCAGGTGTGGGAGCGGCCGCTCGCATGTTCGAGCCCTGTCTGGGCTGTTTCCTGTGCGCCTCACCGGGGATTGTCCCATGAGGGAACCGGGTGTGTGTGTGTGAGTAGTGTGTGCGTGTGTGTGCCCGGTAGGCGCGTTCTGAGATAGCTCGGGCAGCCTCATTCACGTGTGAGCATGCGGTCCGCGCGAGTATCCACTGAGTTCTTACATGACAGGCCAGTGCTCCTGGCAACTTTCAAAAAAAAAAACCTACCAAGCGCGGCGGCGGGGGAGGGAGAGTGCTCAGCGAAAACCAAGCCTAAAAAAATCTGCCACGGCTATAAGCGATGTCTAGCCAACCATCGCGTCACTTCCCTTCCGCGTGACGTGACTATCGGGGCATACACCTCGGGTACCTGCAAGTAAAAGGAAGAAGATGGATTCATACTGGAATTCCCCGGTAATCCTACTACAACTTATATCGTGTAATCTTACTGGTACTCCTACCTTGTAACCGACTAGTAATCCGTCCCCTCGACTATATAAAGAAGGGTCGGGTTCTTAGGCCAAACGGTAATGCTAATACTCGGCCGTCCGACGCGTCGGACGCTCCTTCGCTCTTATCCGCTCATTCCCGTACAAAGTCTTTCTCTCACCTCTATCTCTTTCTGTCTTTCTCATTCGATTCCATCTGCTCCTGTATGGCTCCGGCTGTTGCAACCCCACGGCCGGGAGGGCGGGCGGGCGCGTCGTCGCTCCCCGCAGAGCTCGCCGGCGCGCGGGCTGCTGCTCCCCGCGGTCCTCGCCGGCGCACGGATCTCGGCGCAGGCCACCGCTCCCCGCGGTCGGGGGCGCGCGGGCGTTCGCGTGGCAGCCTCCGCACGGAGCTCGCTGGCGGCCAGGGCGGAGCCCCCCGCGGCCGAGCGCGGGAGCTCACCGGCGGCGCGAGGCGCCGCTCCCCGCGGTCAGGGCGGAGGTCGAAGGAGCTCCGGGCGGCGGTCATGGTGGGCCAACCGGCAAGGTTTTTGGCATGTTGCAAGTCTATGGTCCGTGTGTTTGAGATGTTGCAGAAGAATGTTACAAGTGTTACATGCGAATGTTGGAAAAGTAGATCTTGATATTGTGATGTTGTAACTATTTCAGACACATGTTGCATGTGTGTAATCTGGATGTTGCAAAAGTAGATCTAGATGTTTCAATGTTGGAGATGTTATTCTCCCCACCTCAACCGTTTGATTCTCGATGTTGCAAATGTTGTTTTTAAATGTTGCGATGTTGTTTTCGAATGTTGCGGTTGTGATTTGTTTTGACTCGCGATGTTGCACGCAACACGGGTCGCAACATGGGTCCCCTGACGTTGGATGCTGCTCGCAACATGGCCCCTGAACATTTTTTTTGATGTTGTAAAAGTTTAATTTGAATGTTGCAAAAACTCATTTCAATGTTGCGAACATATTTTTGGATGTTGCGAAACGTCCGATGGGAACGTTCCCATCGGACGTCCGGGCGCTAGCACGCCCGTAGGCCAAACAACACAATCCCTCCGGGACGTAGGGTACGCAATATTATACCAAACAGGCGTATGGTACGCTACTCTGACTACCCGAACTTGTATAAATCTTGTGCCTCGTGTCCTCGCGCATACCTTTGAGTTCTAGGTCTGGCGATCCCCCACTATCTACTCTCCGACGAGTACCCCTATGCAGGTTGCCGGATATAAAACTCCGACATTAGCGCCCACCGTGGGGTGATCGTCACGATTATTGGGCGAATTCAGAAGACCTCATCATCAAGATCGACGGTGTGGCGTGGTTGTTCAGCAACGACTAATCCACAGCTCGTCATACTCTGCGTCGAAACCCAAGCCGGCGGGATATACATCAACACGCAGATTTCGAGCGACCCTTCGTTCGTTCATGTTTCGATTTCCTAGGCTCGACACCAACATCTTATTCGTTTGACTGGTGGTTAATGCTGATTTATTCTAAGAAAAAAAGTATTGATGACTGGTTACTGGTAACTAGTTTGTTCTGAGATAAAAATACTGTTAGCTAGTGGCTGATAAGCCAAACAAATAAGGCGCGAGTCGAAGTCGGGGGCCGTGCGATCCAAGTGCTGCAGCCAAATCAATCGATTTTCCAATCGAATCGTGTACGGAGACGAAGGTCGTTGCTGTGCTAGGCTGAGAGGGCCGACTTTAAAATAATCCTGAAGCAAAGAAGAAAGTGGCGCATGCAATCATGCATCGCAGAAGTAAGGGTCTCTTTGGAGCGCTCCGGCTCCGCTCAAAACGGCTCCGACTCTGACTTCTCCGGTAGAGCGGTTTTTTTATGAAGCTGGAGCTGTTTTAAGACAATATTTGGTAAAACGACTTCTCCTGACTGTGTAAAAGTGAAATGTCCTTAATGCCCTTTCTTTTTTCTTTTCTTTTACTTTTTATTTACTTTTTTCTTATTTTTTCCGGCGGCCCTTCTCTTTTTTGTTGAGAATTACCTACTACAACGCAGACACTCACAACACGCACGCACACTCAACCCTATGAATACACGTACGCAAACTCTAACCCTACGAGCACTTCCGAAGGACTGAGCACCGGTAGATCTGTAGGTTCCCGAAGTCACCAATGGCGCCTCGTCGTCTACAGGAACGTCGCTTACCACTTAACGCATAACGCCGGTAAATCCTGGAAAATCCAGGAAAAGGTGCGAGCACCAGGATTTGAACTCTGGTGGGTAGCGTCCCACTGGACCGTCCTACCATTGGACTACAAGCCCAATCGCACCGGCGGCCTTATCTTCTCTGGATTATTCCAACCGGTGCCCATTGCCCACCAGATCGAGATCCCCGTGCCCACCACCACCAGTGATCCCCGCCGGCGGGCCTCCGCCGCGGCCTCCACCTCCTCCTTCCTCCCGGCGGGATCTCCGCCGCCTCCTCCTCCACACGCGGCGAGGATCCCCGCATGGGCGGCCGGGCGCAGAAGGTCGGGAGGCTCCATCCCCTCTGGCTCCCTCCTCGTCCCCACACCGGCGGCCGCGTCTCCCCGTCGCCGCATCTCCTCCTTCCCCACTGGCGAGTCGCGGAGGAGCCTCACAGCCGGCGCGCGTCCTCCTCGTCCCTGCCGCCGCGGCTGCGACCTGCTCCCTCCTCCTTCTCCTCCTTCCCCTGCCGGTGTCGTGGCCTCCTCCCTTCGGCCCCGCTCTCCTCCTCCCCGCGGCCTCCCTCCTCTCGCTCCTCTACGCTCCCGGTGGGCCCCACCCAAGGGCGAGGACGGAATACGCCAGGCGGAGCCGGGCGGAGCTATTCTTTTGTGGCTCCGTCCGGGCGAAATGGCTCCAGGGAGCGCATTTCGTGGGGCTCCGGCTCTGGAGCCGGGGTTGAAACACCCGTTTGGGAGGGCTTCGCCTGGAGCCGCTGGTGAAGCCGGAGCTGGAGCCCTCCCAAAGAGGCCCTAAGATTGTTGCAGTGTTGCTACACGCACACTTCACGCAACCAGAAGGTGTCAAGTCTTCGCTTGCCGCACACGGAAGATGTATGCAAGTACGATTACGTCGACATCCGCCTGCACCAACTTGCGTACGACTACTTCGACTACTCATCTCGACTAGTAATCAAGAACGGCTTCCACGTCATCGACAACTAGTCGGATTCGCCTATGACTAGTCGACTTCAACACCGACCGTTGCGGCTCCATCTCCGACCGTCACACCTACGTTGACGCTCGTTCGCAAATCAAGCTAAGTCAATTATTTCAATAATTATTTTTTCTTTGGTTTGGTTTCCACATACAGAAACCAATGCCGAAGACTACTTCGTGTACGCCTCTCGTCTCTCGACAACTACTTGCCAGCAGAGCTACACCATGCCAATTATTTCTTGTGAATGTTGACTGACTGCCACAGCCTTGGTGCACCAAATTAGAAGGCTCTTGCCATGACGTTTCGTGTACTAAGTGCTGGAGGCACAAAACGGCTACACTCTGAGGAGGAACTACGCACAACACGCGCAATCTTGCTCTCCACCATGCGGAACAACGAGCAATCACACTCTCTTGTCGCCATGCCGACTACCTTTGTCTACCTCTTAATGGTCTCGCTTCAGTAGCACATACCTCAATCTGTGCAAAGCCTCGGCTCTTCTGTCATGCCTTCACGCCCACAACGGCTATGGCTAAACAGAGACCTAACAGAGACCGTGTGCTTAACCGCATCAGGCTAACTACTTGGCGACTAACGACCACAACAAGAGCACGACGCATGGCATTTACATTTATATTCATATTTGTATTTGTCATTAGTAGATTCAATTTCTACAAATATGCTACATAATGTACGCATATTTACTTTCAAGTCAAGCTCCAGCGACGACTTTCTAGTACGCTCCGTGTACCTCCACCGACGCGGCTAGTTCCCAAACTCGGGGGCTACACGTTAAATCACTACTCCACAACGACTTATTTAAAAAAATGTGAAAATAGTATTTATTTTGCTATGACATGTTTTATCATCATCATATATATTTTAAGTATATCATAATTGTTTTTACATTTTCACAAATTTTTTGAATAAGACGAATGGTCAAATTTAATCTGTAGAAGTCCAAAGGTACAAATATTTTGGGACGGAGGGTATATTCTATAATTGGTTGACATGTGGGGCATTTACGTGAACTTTAGTCATGACACATATACTGCTCCACACTACCATAGGGTACTTCATGTCAAGCGCATCATATCGACAATATAAATGCTACAGAAAATAAAAATGTAAACATGGGTACAGAAGAAACATGAACTAGAGCACAGCAGATTGAAATACATTTCCGGGAGGCCGGAAGATGAAGGAACCAGCTAAGTTTGCTATACAATCACATGGTCGAAATACGATTCTGCATGAACGGAAACTTACAAGGTTTTCCACATTCCACAACTGTGTAGTTCCAAATTACAATCCGTCCGCACATCTGCAGACAGCAGGGACATGCTTGCCAGTAGCAAGGCGAGTGACATTGGTTGGCTGGGAAATACGATAATATGGTTATTATTACTAGCTCTAAGTTACTGATCACACAACTCACAGGTGCCCCAGCACAGGCCATGGACTCACTCCATTGGCAGGAAGCATAGGCTTTATGATTGGAGCTCGCCGCAGCATGGCCTTGGATTCATTCAGACGTGATGCTTGGCCCTTAAATTGGGAAGCCTTCTGCAGAGACGAAGAAGCCCAGCATAAAACTCAACAGTCAGTAAGAGAGAATAAGCATTGAGTAAAGTGCATCAGAGCTAAGCATAACGTGTTTTACATAGGTGAAAAGCTGGGAGGCAAACATGAATAAAGATCAATCCGAGCATCAAATCCAACATTTGAACCGAAGTTTTGTTCAGTCATACACATTTCCCATGTCTGTGCACAGAAATACAAGGGAATACTCTGGTATGCTAATTTTACAATTTCTCCGCATGTGTTCGAATGTGTTCTTCTATTACCGAGTCCTAATCAATTGAAGCAACCACAAATATGATTGTGGCAGTAGCAAGACAAGATTATCGATTTCCTTTGTTTCTGTGCTCTGCTTTGCCTTCGGCATAAACAACACAAGACAGGCAGGGAGCTACCATAGGTCTCATCATATATTCAGAGAAAGAAAAATATATGCAACAAGCAGCTAAGCTCCCAAACAAGCTGGTTATTAATACCAATTTCTACAAGCGATCCAAGAAGCATCGTGTGAATAAGGCAAAATTCACAATCACAAGCAAGCCGCTTGCAAGGAAGAGGATCGAAAAGCGTCACCTTTTCGTCGAGGACGAGTCGGACGCGCCCGACGGCCTTGCTCTGGCGGCGCATCCGGTACAGCCGGCGCCCAAGCACAGCGAATCCGAGCAGCGCGACGGCGAACGGCACCGACCAGGCGCTCCTCGCGGCGCGCAGGGCCCACACACGCAGCGCGTCCAGCGGCAGCTTCCACCACCGGACGGGTGCACCTCCCTTCGCCACCGCTCCCTCGGCCCCCTCCACCGCCGCCGCAGAAGCAGCCCCGGCCTCCGCCCTGGCCCGCTCCACCGGTTCGGTCACCTCGACCTCCGGTCTCTCCCCGTCCGAGGACGAGTCCGACCACAGCGCCGCTCGGTCACGGCCGGGGAAGAGAAGATCATCCGGGTCCGGGTCCACCCAGCTCGCACTGTCCGACGCCGCGAGAAGCCCCTCCACCTCCTCCTCCTCGTCGTCCTCCTTCGACAGCGACGCCCTCCTGGGGTACTTGGCGTCGGAGCCGAGGTCGAAGTAGTCGTGCTTGATGGCGCCGGCGTCGTCCTCCCCGCCGGCGCCGGCGTACGTTTCGGCCGCCGCCGCTGCCGCTGCCGCCGCCTTGGGGGACGCGAGGAGGAGCTCCCAGTCCTCGTCCATCTTGCGTAGGCGGCCGGCTAGGCTTTGGGAATCGGGAGCGGAGAGCGGAGGCGTGAGCTTGGGATTCGGAAGCGAAGGGGAGAAGGGGAAGAAAGCGGGAGGAGGGGAGTGGTGGTGTGGCGTGTCGGGTGGGGAAGGAAGGGGGTCGAAGATTCGCGGGGTTGGAAGGAAACGGTCGAAGGTTTCTGCGGTTGCTTGTAGTCTAGCGTTTGGGGAAGAAGGGGAAGGATTGGGGAATTTGATTCTTTTTCTGGCAGCATGAATCATCAAACGATGATGATGCAGCATGAAGCGATTCAGTGGTCGTCAGTAAACCGGTGAATTTTAAAGAACCGCGGGCGTTGGATCAATGGATTTTAAATTTTACTTGTTAGAGGAGACCGATAGTGTTGAAAACTTCATAAATTCAGTTACAAATTGAAATGTGTAGTGCAAACATGCCGCTGCATTCGATTTAAACAGGATTGCTGTCAATAGCCTTCCGCAGTAAAAAAAAATGCAACAATATCCCAACAGAAAATCCTTCTGATACTAAAGTTCCTGCTGAATTATACCATAAACCAGCTCATTTTCACCAGGCAACCGCAAGCTGCTCTCTGAATAACCTTTTTCTAAAAAAAAAACTAGCTCTTTTGCGTGTGATAGCTGATAGGCAGTCGATAATTCTGAACGTTTTGACAGGCGAGCACGCCCAAAAGAAAATTGAGGACGAAATGTGAAACGGGACACAGATTTTGAGAGGCATGCACGCAGATCGTGTGATTGGTAGCGGCGGCGGCTGCGGACCTGGGGATTTTCCATGGTTTTGGAGGCCTTGGCCGACAACGACTCGATTTCGTTTCTCGTCGATTCAATGGAGCGTTCAGAAAATTACGTTGAAGATATTTTTGTTTCGCGAAGCACACGCCCCCCCATGATCTCACCTTCTTCGGGCGCAGTAGGGGAGGAGCGGCGAGATCGAAAGGCACGAGTCTGTCCACGCGGTTCGGTTCTTTCTCAGTGGCTCCTTTTGCAATGATGGGCACGTTTAGGTTTATTGAGTGGAGGAAAAAAAATCGGCCTGGGTAGCAGCTATGGTCAGTGTATAGTCAGCAAAAAGTCCAGAGTTTGGCCACCGCCGGCAAAACGAGGTGCCTCACTGCCTCGTGCCTATATCTGTCAAAGGATCGGCCGTACGCCGTTGCTGTCTCGTTTTGGCATCCTCGTGCTCTATTTGCAGGGTCCTTTCCTTTCCTAGGAGTAGAGATGTGTCCTGGTTCACTTTGCAGCTCCATTGGCACCACTGCTGCGGATCTCGCAGATACGTCTGCCTCTGCCCGTTGCATTGCGCCAGACTTTCAGTGGCAACAGCAAAGCCTCAATGCTCTTCGCGACGCAACAATCGCAGAGATGAACGAACGATGCTGCTCAGCTTCGTCACCCTAGTTTTGATGCACTCGCGTAATCGCGTGGCGCGAATCCAAATGCTCTCACGACTCCTACATCTCGTCCCGTCCGTATTGACACGGTGACGGCCGGCGCCGGCGCCGGCGCCGCGCACGAAGATGGGTTGCCGTTGCCACCATCAGGACGTGGACGTGCATTGCGAAGCATCGAACCGCCATCGCCGTACCTGACGCGCGCGCATTTCACTCCGATCGCCCGCACAGCCGCACTGACACGGTGACGCTAATCCAAATGCTTTCACGACTCCTACCATCTCGTCCCATCCGTACTGACACGGTGACGGCCAGCGCCGGCGCCGGCGCCGCCGTGGAGTCGCGCACGAAGATGGGTTTCCATTGCCACCATCCGGACGAGGACGTGCACGGCGAAGGATCAAACCGCCATCGCCGTACCTGACGCGCGCGCATTTCACTCCGATCGCCCGCACAGCCGCACTACCCGATTCCACGGGCACCACCCCACGACGGCCCAGCGGCGGCGATGGCGTCGCCGGCGGGCACGGGGCTGGTGGCCTACAACGCGGCCATCTCCCGCTGCGCCCGCGCGGGGCTGTACCCGCGCGCGCTGGCCCTGTTCCGCGAGATGCGCTTCCGGGGCCTGCGCGCCGACGAGTACACCCTCCCGCCGCTCCTCAACTCCGCCGCGCTCATGCGGGCCCCTCCCGCGGCGCGGGCGCTGCACGCGCTGCTCCTCCGCGCGGGCCTCGCCTCCCACCTCCACGTCGCCAACGCGCTCGTCGACGCCTACGCCAAGCTGTCCCGCCCGGACGCCGCGCGCGCCGTGTTCGACGAAATGCCGCGCCGGGACGTGGTCACGTGGACCTCGCTCCTCACGGGGCTCGCGCGCGCCGGCGCCCACGAAGCGGCCGTCCGCGCGTACCGCGGCATGGCCGACGCGGGGGTCGACCCCGACGAGTTCGCCGTCGCGGGCGTGCTCAGCTCCTGCGCGGGATCCACCATGCTCGAGCTGGGCCGGTCGGTGCACGCCGCCGCGGTGCGCCTCGGGTTCCTGCCGTTCCTCTCGGTCGGGAACTCGCTCGTCTCCATGTACGCCAAGACCGGCGCGCTGCGCGACGCGCGGGCGGTGTTCGACGCGATGCGGGCGCGGTGCGCCATCACGTGGACGGCGCTGATCGTCGGGCACGCGCAGAACGGCCGGGGGAGGCAGTCGCTCGAGATCTACGCCGACATGGTCCGCTCCGGGTGCAGGCCGGACTACGTCACCTTCATCGGCCTCCTCTTCGCGTGCAGCCACGCCGGCCGGGCTCACTTCCGGTCCATGGTGACCGACTACGGCATCGCTCCCGGGCCGGATCACTACGCGTGCATGGTTGACTTGTTAGGCCGGGCGGGGCGGCTGGAGGAGGCCATGGACCTGCTGAACCGGAGCTCGACGGCGCTCGACGCCACGGTGTGGAAGGCGCTGCTGGGCGCGTGCCGGGTGCACCGGAACGCGGAGCTCGCCGAGCGCGCGGCCGAGATGGTGTGGAGACTTGATCCGGCGGACGCCGTGCCGTACGTCATGCTCTCCAACCTCTACTCCCGGGAGAGGAGGTGGGACGACGTCGCGAGGATCCGCGCGCTGATGAAGTCGAGAGGAATCACCAAGGAGCCCGGGCGGAGCTGGGTCGGGGTGAACGGCGTGACGCACCTGTTCCACGCTGAGGATCGCGGCCACCCGCGCGCCGCCGAGATCTACCGGAAGATGGAGGAGATGGCGGAGAGGATCAGGGCCGAAGGGTACGTGCCGGACACGGACTGGGCGCTGCAGGACGAGGCGCCGGAGGGGAGGGAGAGAGGGCTGGCGTACCACAGCGAGAGGCTCGCCGTGGCGTTCGGGCTGCTCGCCGTGCCAGCGGCCGCGCCCATCCAGGTGTTCAAGAACCTCCGGGTGTGCGGCGACTGCCACACCGCGATCAAGATGGTCGCCAAGGTGTACGGCAGGGAGATCATCCTGAGGGATGCGAACTGCTTCCACCACATGAAGGATGGAGCTTGTTCTTGTGGTGATTACTGGTAGGGAGATTCTATAAGGGTTTTCACGGTTTGATCTTGGGTATAGATTCACAGTGTGAATGTTCACGATAGATTGAATCAGCGGTATTAGAAAATAGGAGTTTCAGTTCAGTGGAAACTGAGAACACATAAAAATGAGATCAAATTCCCTCAGAAAATTGCTTTGAATTTCTATTAGATTAGATTGCACCAAAGGTGCCAGTGATGTACAATGTGCTAGCATACTATTCCGAGGCCCTTTCTACTATGGTGTCCTACAATTCTAATCGTCGATCTCCTTTACAGCATCCTGAAAAAACAGATGAAAGAAAGTAGTCAGTGCCAAGCCCGAACCAATTGCAAGAGTAATAAATTAAGCATTCATGATAATAATCCCCAAGCGTTCATGGAGTTTTGCAGGAATCTCATTTGTGGAATTGGCACATCACATAGGTATGTATAGTCCATGCATAATCCAAAAAAAAAAACCATTACCTTTGCAAGCCTTGTTACATAAGCAGCAGCAACGGCTGTAAACAATAACCCTACGCCCAATGTCCATAGCTGGCCATTTCCTCCCAAACCAATCTCCGATTCATCTTGCTGTGAAATGAAAGCAATGTCATTATTCCATTCAAGACACTTAACATATTCTTTTTCAAAGGTTGTACAAGACTTGCTTCAATGCAAATAGGAAAACCTACAGAGATCATTTTCCTCACTAGAGTTGCATTTTTCTCGTCAATCCTCACCCACAAAGGGTAGCACTATATTAGGAGTGAACAGAACTGAGATACTCTGTCGTTAACCCAGATTCTAATATTCTCGTGAAGATTTCAAGTGCTATTACTATTACAAAGATGAGAACAGCAACTACTAAATACATTAAAAGGCTAACTGATGACTTGAGGTGTTCTAAGATGTCTGCATTGGAATATGTGAACATTTCCAGTATTGTTGCCTAGAACGAACTCTTAATATTTGTCACGATGTATGCGTGACAGTAGGTCAATAACTTTTGAGGGGTAATTCGTGAGCAGGAGCCCATATGGGCAATATGGTGCATATGCGCAGGTCAATAACTTGAGGGGTAACTCGTGAACAGTCTAGCAAGCTATTAGAAGCAGGAAAATAACTTGATGGCACAAAACACGAGGATATTCTAGAACAGATCCACCTTTTTGGCAGATGAAGTTCTTTTTTACTGAAGATGGACACACACAAAAATCCTGTTGATTTAAGAACTTACAATTATAGCTCGCCCGAATGCACCAGCACTGACATAAGCCCATGATCCTGGAAGCATTCCCAACCAACTGCATGTGAATGGTGAAAAGGGGTTATATCAGAGCAAACAAGGTTTTTGGTGTTGTCACCATATCTCACAACATAAAGTTCCAAGTGTACTTAACAAGGAAGTGATCATATGAAATTGCAATTCTTTTGCTCTCATACAATACACATTTCCAGATTGATAATACTGCATCACATGGCATGCAGAAGAAACTAGATTCTCACTAAATGCAGCTTATGGAATTGAAGTTAAGATACACCCTGGTGTGCAAGCAAGCAAAGAGAGAGAAACTAACCTGCCCAAGACATAAGGCAAGAACTTCACTGAAGTCAAGCCATATAGGTAGTTACCGAGGGAGAAAGGCAATAGGGGACTCAAGCGAAGCAGAGTCACAACTTTAAATCCATTTTCCCCAATTGCCTTATCAATTGCTAGAAACTTCTTATTTCCTTCAACCATTTTGAGAATTCGGTCTCTGGCAAAGTATCTAGCAATAAGGAAGGCCACCACTGCAGCTAGCTACACATCAGTAGAATTGAGTAAGGAAGTGCAACAATGGGGGATGAATTAACAACAAAAGTGCTATTGATGCAGGGTTACTTACTGTTCCACTGACTGAAACAATAATTGTACCAGTGACACTGCCAAATAATAGACCAGCTGACATGGTTAAAGGTATTGCTGGAATTGCGAGAATCTGAAACGAAGAAAAATAATATTACAAATATTCATAAGCTATTGGATGCATGTGGAGAAACTTTTTCAACTTTGTGTTATAATCTGCAGGTGACTGCGACTAACATGGATATGATAACAAACCGCTATAACAAACACCATGGACTGAACCAAGGTTGCTAGTTTGAGAACTTACCTCCAAACCTGCATATACTAGTACAAACAGAGCATATCCAGCAGGACCGTAACCTGTCCATATAAGGCAACAGAACAGTTTAGCCAAAAATATCCAACTAAGGGGCATGCAAAACATTTCCATGACAATCGAACCAGCAGCAGTGCAGACATGCAGCTGATCAGTTCTGTGGTTCTCATTTTCCTATATATTCCGTATAACACAGCTAGTTTAATTTGCGCAATGCAGAGTGACTAGAATGGGACAACAACTTAAAATGTTGGGATCTCCTGACAGGGGTCAATGTTGATAACAATTCTATTACTGCACTACAAGTTATGACCCAGTTAAGACCTCTTCTTCTCTGAAACATGACATCCACATATTGCAAACCGTACCCATGTCGTTGAAACCACTAGTTCAAGTCCACTGGCTTTGATCCAAGTCGAAAACACCCGTGTCCAATCACTAGCTAGCTAAAACTCAAACAAGAAATGGAATTAAGAGCTGAAGAGCAAAGGTTGGTCAGCTCATTACCATCAATGAACCCAGAGAACTGCGTGAGGAAGGTGTTGATCTGGTCCTTGTACACGTACCCTGCCGCTCCGAACCCCCCTACGAACCCAACCAGCAGCGCTCCAGCGAGCAGCGTCCCCGTGACCGCCCCGAAGCCACCAGCGCTCTCCGCCTCTTCCTCCTCCTCCTCATCGGCGGCGGGGCGGCGGTCCTTGGGGTTACCGCTCCCGCCGCCGCCGCCGCCGCCGAGGCGGAAGGGGACGTTGGGCGACGCCTTCCGTAGCGTGGCCTTGTTGGGCTCCCGCAGCGAGGAGAGCGGCGGCCGGAAGGCCCGCCCCCGGTGCAGCAGCAGCCGCCGCCGCCGCCACGGCGAGGCCCACACGTGCGCCGCCGGTGGCGAGAAGTGGGAGGAGAGGACGGGGGAGGGGGAGAGCTGCGGCGAGAGGTGCGGCTGCCTCATGGAAGGGACTAGGGAGGTGTCAGGGAGTGGGGCCCGTCGGCTTTGCGTTTAGTGCGTGGCGGGGCGTGAGGCCATTAGAGCGCGGAAGCGATAAGAGGAGGAGGGCGAACGGAGTGGGGAACGGGAAGGCGCTGGAGAGGAGGAGGAAGGAGAGGAGCGCGTGGCACCAGCTGGGGCAGTGGAGGCGAGGACGAGACAAGCGGAAGCTGTAACGTGGGCCCGTTTTGTCAGTGTGACGCCGGTCTGATTCTTTGAGGTATTTTTTTTAAAAGAAGCTTTCAGGGGTATCGGAGAAGCACCTGGTGCGGTCCCAACTGCGTGGTCTGCAATTTTTTTATTTTGATTTTTGCGAGCGTCTGCAAAATTTCTTTGGTTTCAAAACAGCACGCCATTACCTTCATCATGAGAAGGAGGCTGTGCGCCGGCCTCTCCATTCTCTGGAAAGTTCTCACGTTTCGTCGAGCCAAAGCTCCAAGGCTACGAGGAGAGGAGGGAGCGAGCCAGCCAACGACAGCCGCTTGCGGCTTGCCATTAGAGCAAGTATTATGGTGAGCTGTAAAGTGGCTAAATGATGAGTTGGAGGAGAGAAGAGAGGAGAGGTGGGATATGAGCTTACAGCCAGTTTGGACACAAGAACCAAAGATCTATGTGAGAGAGATAAATGGGTCATATCTTAAATGTGAAAGGCTAAACCATTATACTAGTTGGCTGAGAGGTATAGGCTATAAGAAATCATACAGCCAGCAGCTGGCTAAATTATTAAACTTGCTCTTAGAGATCGGCTTAATAACATTATAAAAAAAGAATTCAATATTGATTGAGCTCGTAACCACATCAACGATAAAGCACAAGGCTTACACACGGCACATGGAAGGAAATAGATACATTTCCAGAGACAGCAAATGAGAGACGAACATGAATACATAATATAGGTATCTTTAACCTTCCCAAATCCCAAATGGGGTGTTTGAATGACCTGGTCAAAAGAATTATGGTGTCTGACATTTCCACAACTGAATAAAAAGCTCTTCTGATTTTTTCCCAACAAATAAAAGCATTATGTTGGGGAATCAACCAAGTAACGATGATTAGGTTAATAACTTTCTCAATCACGCAACGTGTCAAAGCAAATTTGTATCATTATTTTAACTGCAAAAAGAAAGAATCCCCGCTCTTCATCTTAGACCAGTCTCAGTGGGGGTTTCATAGACATTAAATAGGCTGCCATGTAAGCATTTTTGATGATGTGACAGTGTATTAATGAAGAGAGAGATAAAATGAATTTCATGAGGATGAAACCCTCCCTACACAGTTACCTAGACAATTTGTGTCTTGCATGCAACCTAGAAAACAACAATAGACGAAACTATGCATTGAGAGGGAGGTGTTTCATTATAGTTTTAAATGTTTTTAGATGATGTGTCACTCTAGGTAATCGTGTTTATGACATCTCCTTTGAGACGGGCCTTAGGGCCACATCTAGCCCCCTTGTCAAGCGGTGGCATTCTTCAGGTATGCAATGAGATCAGCACGTTCCTGTGGCTTTTTCAGTCCAGGGAACACCATCTTGGTTCCAGGAATGTACTGCATGGAAAAACAGAATAGTTTTTAGCGTTGCTGGGAAATCATTATTTAAAAAAATGTCACTCCAGAAGCAAAGAGAGAATAATTATGGCAGATGGTATGCAAAACCAGAGGAATAATGTTTGGTACTTCATCATTTCACAGCTAAAATTAGTAGCAACTATACAAGCTGTTCTAGAGTAATGAATACCTGCAGATAGCAGGGTCTGGAGGCATATGACTCATGTGGGCAGTTTGAACAAAAAGAACCAGGGATCATTATGAAAATGAGATACGGATGCTAGAGTGGCAAATAGCATCACTGATTATGCATCACATTGTAGCTTGAAAACAGATAGACTAAACAATTCAAGGAGTAAGCTTTCAGGGTACTGATTCAACTGAGAACAAAGACTGCAATGTATTCCATACTAGCAATGTGCTCTACAGCAGGTACATGGTAACAAACAGACTGGCCAAAACAGCAAGTGGCATATCTTAATGCAAATATACATGGCAGAGCTGCGCATTCAACGTACACTGCATATGCCTGGATGCAACATGTGGCAATAGATGATTAATGAATTATCAGAGTTTGGGGAGAGTGAATGCTAGCCATACCTTCTTAGGATTAAGCAGGTAGTCATACAAAGTGTTCTCCTCCCAAATCACAGCCATGTTCTTGTTAGCTGAGGAGTAAGAATAACCAGGAGTTGTACCAGACTGCCTCCCAAACAGACCATTCAAGTTAGGCCCTGCCAAGCACCACCACCATTATTATTGCTAGCTTCAAATGATTTGAAACCAAAGCCAAGTTACTAATACACTACGAAAACATTGAAACTAGCATACGTGCACTTGACACTGCAGCATCATGAACCACCTGCAAAGTACTTAGATCACTATGACAGAAAATATGATTGTTCAAAATCTGCAGGCAGCAGACGCATTCAGTACTCAGTATAAGAGATACGTATTTGCTAACTCGTATGCAGACAATAACTGCATTTATCCACATCCTACCAAAATGGTGCCATACTACATCAAACTAGTAAAATGGTGCAGGAAACAGACAAATGCACAACTGGAATGCAGTGGCATGTAATCTGACGTGGTATAATTACAACGGACTGACGACGCACAGCAATTGAAGAACTCGTCGCCCACGATGTGCAAGCAAACGCGCCGCTCGTGAGATAAATAAATCTCTAACGGCGTCAACCCTTGAAATCAATTAAGCAAACGTTTTCCAAAGGAATCAGATGCAGAGAACTACTCTTATAACTTAAGTAAAGCCAGGGATTAGCTCTGGTGCTCGATCACCTTGCTTATGGCCGGCGCCCTTGTCGACGGTGTGGCACTGCGCGCACTTGGTCTTGAAGATCTTCTCGCCGGCCGCGGGGTTCCCCGGGGGCGCCTCCGAGAACGAGGCCATCGCCGCCGAGCACGAATGGGAAGGATCGCAGTTTGAGGCGGCGGCGGCGGTGCGTGTGCTCGTTCGAACCAGGAGGCGACGACACACAGACACAGCAGCCGCGAACGGAACAAAAGCGCAAACCCCGCGTACGAGGGACGGGAGCGGCGCGCCAAATTTACCATAGTGCCCTTCCGTTCGAGGGTTTGCAGAGCGGGAAAGCGTGGGCCGCCGGACGCATTCGCAGCGTCTACTATGTTGGGCCGAACAAGGTCGTGGGCCTAATTCCTTGGGAAAGCAAGCAAACTACAAATGCACAGTGGGGAGCCCAACTGATGCACGATGAGAGCCGGACCAACGTGCAAGGTGAGCGAGCTCTGGTGCACACCACACCCACACCAACGTGCTCGCGAGCTCGTCGTTTGACACGTACCCGTAGTCCCGGACCACCACAGCTTATCGTGGCAACGCCAGTTTCTTCACCGCGTCGCAGTGCAAGGGGCCGGGGTCGATGGCCGTCCGGGCGCAACGCCATCGCCGCCGCCGCCGCGGCACAGGCCAGCCGGCAGGCCACTCGAGAATGTCGTCGACAAGCTTAGCTGGCACTTGGCACATGAGCTTGCCACTTGCGCCACGCCCTATCTCGATTCCTTCCGCGAGGAAGATGTGCGTCCAACTAGGACGATTCTGCCAGGACTCGGCGATCCACCTGGGGTGCCGGGCGGCCGGGACCACGCCACCATGCATGCACGGATCATCAGATCGATCGCCAAGAAACACCGCCGTTCTATTCTTTACGGTACGAGATGGAGACACGCATGGAGTCAGGGCGGTTTTGGAGTGCTCGATGATTAAACAACCGGCGCCGTCGATCGGGTGATTTTGGGGTAGCCGGTAGCCCAGCATGGCGTACCAGTTGGCTTGGCTAGTGGGCAGTGGCAAGGGAACGCTACCTGCGATGCTCCCGATGCTGCACATGCATACTGGGGGCACAAGCCTGTAGTGAACGTACTACGTACGCGTTGCAACTTGCAGGTGTTGAGCTGTGTCCACTGCCCCCGAACACGGCCCACAGGGAATTCCTTCGGGATGCAATGCAACCGAGTTATGCAGAGTTTTTTTTTTTTTTTGCATAATCGATGGAGTTTTTTTTTCTCCAGATGCCGGTCTACTTTCCATCATGAACCCTAACGATTCAAGAGCAACCAAGAAAAGAAAGGTGGCGACAGGTTGTTGTTGTTGCAGCGTTTCCCTTTCAGGATATGTTCACTGATCATGTCAGTAGTAGCAACAACAACGTTGGCTTCGCTTTGCTCCTGTTTTGACAGATGAGTAGTAGTAGTAGTTCCAAAGAGTAATCATGAAAACGCAAAAAACAGGCCCTGTAGTACAAACTAATGATACCCGACCCATCAAAGAGCACAGGTCGTCACATGCACTTTAATTAGTATACTACTAATTTAACGTAACGACGGAGGACGCACGGCCAGATGATAAAAATTAGCAAATACTCACTAAAATAGGAGCGCTAAAGAAGCAGCTGAGGAATCCGATGATGTACTGGCAGAGAACACCAGTGTGCAGTAGAAAACTCGTAGGAGGACAGAAGCCAACGGCGAAAAAAAAACCCCGGAGCCTGCACTGTCCAGTTGACTAATTCCAGCGAGGTGCGGCTTTGGATTCCAGTTCCAGCCCAGGGCAACAGGAATCTAGATCACGCACAGGCACAGCTCTACGCTACGCATAAACATTTGAGACGCTAGAGACATCCGCAGACCTAGGCGTGGTCAACAGCAAACACAAACACAAACACGGGGGAGAAGGTGTGAAGCGCGGAAGACTCCAACCCAGCTCATGACAAAATCCTTGCAAAGACAAGCTGTCAGCTTGGGGCCGTAGCAAAGTCTTGGGCCCTTCAGCCACCCCCCCACATGACCACATACACATCTAGTTGGTCTAAAAAATACACATCTAGTGATATCAATTCATACAACATCCAGCCATCCAGGTGAAAGTGTGACACAAAATTAAACTAATGAAGGTGAAAAACGATCTGAGTGAAGTCTCCACTGGTATTTTACCAAATTTGCTCAAATATTTGTTACCACCTAGACAGATATGTTCACTGTTAAACTGCTAGTTTGAACAGAAAAGGAAAAAGGTAAAGAAATGGAAGACCTTGGTGGTGGTCCTTGGTCCTTACCCAAGCATATACACTACTGCTAAATTTCTCCCAAAGCCATTTATACCCCGCAGACCCTTCTTCAATTCAAGGCCAAGAAGCAAATATAATATACTCATCGCACAGCTGTCACAGAGACGAACAGCTAAAAGGAAGTAGACGACACAGCAGAGGCCCATTCCAGCCTAGTCCATGGTGTAAGATATTATGAGTTGTGGAGCAGCAAAACCAACCAAAAGTGAATTCCAACTCAGCCTTCTCCAGCCAATGCCAGTGCAAGATCTAGCTACTTGCTACTTTGATAAATGGAATTAGAGTACTGGACTAATCATGAGTCAGGCTACTTGGAAAACTTTACAAAAACCTTTTGATTGCCACAAAACTGTTATCATTAAGGTAGTAAGAAGAGGAGAAGAAGAGGAAGGAGAAAAAAGGGAGAACGTAGTAGAGGGGCAAAAGGCACAGGTGAATACTTCTTAGTATCTAGGCACTTCCTTGAGAGGGAGCATAGGCATTGCAGCACTTGGTGAAGATCCTGAGGGTGATCCGATTTGGACACCGCTGCGAGAGGAGAAGCCCATCTCATCTGCACCATCCTGCTGGAGCTGGTCGTCCCTGATCATTGTGCGGAAGGATATGGAGCCCCGCTTTGTTGAAGTGTCGGAATTCCGCTCAATTTCCCGGAAACTCTGGTTGGTCACAAGTGACGCACCTTCATAGTAGTAATCATCATAGGGCACCATCTCTGCTATTTCCCTGTGGCCTATATCTCGGAGGGCCAATGAATCAGCTACAGGGTAGTAAACCAGCAAGAGTATTCCAACAGTCGTGCAGGACAGCATCATCAAGAATGACAGGAAGATAATGCCCTCAAAGGCAACATCTCCCGGCTTGGGTAGGACTGAAAATCCAAGGAGAAGCACCCTGATAGGAAGGAAGCACAGCACGGACAGCATCAGCAGGGAAACCCTCCTTCGCAGTGCCTTGTTGATGACCAAGGAGAGCACCCGAGATCCAACATACGATACATAGCTCATCAGGATAGCATCTACAAGTCCTAGAAAAATGGTGCCAAACAATGGGTAAGTGCAAACGCTTGTATCTCCAACTGCCATGGATGTCCGTATGAAGTATTTAGCAATCTTTCTCCTCCCATGTTCAATGTTCTCATCTTTAACAAACTTTGGCCCAAGAAACACTAAGATTGCCTGCACAAAGAAAACTGGAATGCAGAACAGCAACATGTAGGCCATGGTCTTCCAATTCCATCTTTGGCTCAAAGTGCCCAGCTCCCTCTTCTGTAACGAGCCATGAAGCAGAATAGCAAATGCAAACAAGATCCCTGGCTCTGCAAACCCTAGATTTGAAAGTATATACACATCACATATATTCCTCTGCCATACTAAGCTGGAGAACAACTTTTTCTTCAAGAAGCTCAACCTCACTATCTCCCCTACTCCCCACCAAATGGTGATCAGAATCAGGACAATGCGAGTCACCCATGGGCCGTTAAAGTAACCAAGCGGAAGAAAGGACGACCCTCTTCGAATCCGACACCTGAAGTAGACTGACTGGAAAATGCAGAAGAGGCCCAGAGCAGCGAACAGCGCAAACAGTGCAATTGTCAACACACCGAATGCATCGGCAGCTACTCTGGTCAGGGGCATCACCCGAAGAACAGTTGCCACGCATGCTCTCCGCTCGCATCGACAGCACAATGGCCCACAAATACCATATACGCAACTGCCTTCTAAGTCTCAACGATGGCCAGCTTCTAAGCACTGCAATCAACAAGTAACTATATAAGATTGAAAGCAAATTTGCACAGACGGGTACCCCCCAAAAAAAAGAAAAAGCTAGTTTCTCTCGACCACTACACACCTTAAACCAAATTCATTTGATTTGAGTTGATTATACCCTAGACCTCCAGTGCTCGTACAAGGACAAATTCATTAGTGGCTGCGTGTGAAGTTAATGCAGTACTGAAATGCCATAACTTGATCAGGTTAATCAGCAGGCGCATAACCTAGGCCATTTAAGTTGGTAGCAAATTACTTGAATCAGCCAGCTAAAAGCTTACCATTCCTGCACTAAAACACAGCAATTTTTGAACTCCTAACCACTTCAGAAATAGGAAGAATAGCACTTGGTAGCTCTTAAATACTCCAGTAAGCAGCATATTTGCCCGTTCCCCAACAGCTAAAGGGTTCAAACCCAGACCATTAATCACCGCAGTAAGCACGGGATCACCAAAACAGAGTTGCCTAAAAAGCTTCGGAGAAACTGCTCAAGCTCTCAGCAAATCACCTCAGCGAAGGCCGGAGGGCGGCGGAGAGCGCCGCCAGGGGCCTCCTGGCGGCGGAAGCCGAGGCAGTCGAGAAACACCACCGAATCCGGCGATTCCTGGGCCGAACCGGCGGCGGCGGCGAGGCGAGGTGGGATCCGGCGGCGGCGGAGGTGTAGGGTAATGGAGCCCTAGCAACGGAGCTGGCGAAGCGAAGCAGTGGGGAATGGGGGAAGGGGAAGGGGTTGAGGAGGAGGAGGAGGAGAGAGAGAGAGAGGAGGAGGAGGAGAGAGAGAGAAGTGGGAGGAAAGAGAGCGGAGACAGAGCGAAGAAGAGAGGAGGGGGGGGTGGGAGACAGGCTGTCTCCAGTTGTCTTGCGGCTCGGTAGGCGCCGGACCTCCAGCCTCGGTCGCCCCCACCCGAGCCTACGTGGAGCATGGAAAAATGATACGTGTACCCAGCAAATCCCACTACCAGGCCTCGTAGTTCTTCCCTTTTACCGACGGTTGTGTTCCATTTTTTTTTCTTCACTCGTCGGTTACCTGGAAGCAGGAAGCCAAGAAAGTGTTGAAAAATAAATAGGTTCTATATGTTTTATGAGTTTTATTATATTATTCAAAGTAAGAACATTCTATACATTACGCTAAGTATTTTCGAGTTAGCGTTTCATATATTAGTTTTCTTGCTCCTCCAGTTGTCTTCTGCATTTGATTTTGCTGAGTTCATCCATGAAGCTTGAAAATATCCTATTTACTCCTACTGTTACATCATCCTCATTTCTCTCATCTACAAACACCCTCCTTCATTGTGCTAACCATTAGAGCTAGGTGTCCTAAGTTTTAACTTTAACTATTCCCATCGAGCATTGTTTGACACTTGACGGAGTCCAAACACAATTCTTGTTGTTGTTCTTACTACCACCACCTCCACAAGCAAAACTTCCTACCATGATTCTCCCTCCAAATCTGAAATTCTAAATTGAAAATATTGAATCTCGCTTGAGCAGTGTAGTCTTGCCTGAGATGGATGAGAGGGATATAGATAATTTTGGGGTATAGAGGAGAGTGGAGGTTGTTAGCTCCTAGCTAAACAACTCCACACTAAACTTTAGACACATCATAAGTGTTTGGTTCTTCGTGGTAGACGTAGCTAAGCATACTTTTTCAGCTTGATATCCAACGTAATTTATTCGATCTTTTTAACAATTTTTTTCATAAAATCTAGTGAACAAAATACTAGATTTAGAAATGGTTTAGCAAAAATATACAACAGAGTACAAAAGTAGACCAAATGAACTCCATTAAAGTTTTGACGAATTGAGAAGCAAGTGGCAATGCTAAATGCAACATCATAGGTAATTGAAATTGGTACTTCACTAAGAAATATTGTTGCGAAGCAGATGATAAGACAGGATTGTCATAAAGAGGAAGTGGAGGTAGCCCCCCCTCCCCCCGCGCGGATTCTCAATTGATCAAACTATTTTTAATAAAATCCAAGTAAACTTTTGTGAACTCAAACTATTATTACACCAGACTAACTAAAATCATCGTTATGTTTTTCATTAAATTAGCAACAAACACTCATTTAAAGATTTTACGTGCCCCATAAAATGTGTATGGTAACGATTAAAGAAGTGCTATTTAACTAACTAAAATTATAAGAGCATCTCCAAGAGTATATTAAACCTTTTCCTAATCCTTCAATTTTAGTAAGATGAGAAAAAATCTCTCTCCAACAACTCCTAATACATCCTCTTAAAAGATTAGGATCTTGAAAAAAACACATCATTCAGCGTAACTTTACGTGCGCGAATTCGTGCCTAATCTAAAGGTGGAAGGGCACAAAAAGATTTAAGAGTAGATAAGGGTACTGTCGGGGTTCTCTACCGCCAGACAGTAAATTTGTATCGATCGTGTGTCCGACCCGGATGGTTAGCACAAGAGACGCCGGGATTTAGACTGGTTCGGGCCTCCGAGGAGTAATACCCTACGTCCAGTATCGAGCTGCCGTGTTCTCGTGCTAGGGTTGTTTGTAGTAGGGGTTACAAACTTGTCGGGAGAGGGAGTCGAGCCCAAGTCCCTGGGGTGTGAGAGTTCAGTTCGTCAGCCCTTGTGACGGTTGCCCTCCTCTCCCTTTTATAGACGCAAGGGGAGGGGCAAAAAGGGAATACAAGTAAAAGTTACAGTTCTAGCCGCTGGGATGTCTTCTCGTGCGTCGCTCTCCGTCAGGGCGCATTGAAGAGAAGCCGAGCTGTGTTGTCGTTGATGCCGCCGCGTGGCCGGGCGGGGCTGTTTGTTTGGGACACCTGGCGCCTTCTCCGAGCTCTTTGGTGCTGACTCAACCCGTCTGAGCACGGGATGAGCTCGCCACGTTAGGGCCTAAACGTAGGTCAACGCTAACCGTAGGGGGCACTCGAGTCCTTCTGTCGGAGTTGGCGTGCTGCAGGGTCGGATGGGACGGCGCGTTGAGGGCTGCGCGGCCGAACAGTACCGCACTAAGGCTCTCGTCAGAGCCGGCTGCCCGCGCGTGCCGCCAGCTGGCGTATTTGCATGGCATGGGGAACTGGCGCCCCACGTGTCGTAGCGGGGAAGCCCGTGCGTCGGGGTGGCGCCACGTTGTGTGGACCGTGTCTTTGTCGGAGACGGAAACTACTCGTGCGAACGAGCAGGTTGTCGGAGGCGAGGCGGAGACTCCTCGTGCAAGGCAGAGACTTGTCGTGCGAGGTGGAGACTCCTCGTGCGAGGCGGAGACTCCTCGTGCGAGGCGGAGATTTGTCGTGTGAGGCGGAGACTTCTCGGAGAAGCCTTCTCTTGGCAGGAGACTTGTCGAGGAAGCTTCCAACTGGTCGGAAACAAGACGTCTTGCCAGTGATGGTCTTGACAGGGATCCTCAGTCCTCCTTATACTGAATCTTGGCCTTCACGTTGTCAATGGTGTCAGAAGACTCCACCTCAAGAGTGATTATCTTGCCGTCAAAGGGGCTCTAATCCGGGCCCTCGTCAGTAGCCTCCGAGCCTGAGAGGGAGTCAAGGACTCGCACAAAGGCTCAGACGAAAGGCGTTGTGATGATCTTTGTTCTTGGTTTTCTCGGTGGGTGCGCGCGAGCGCATCCATCGGATGTAGCCCACGAGTGAGTTGTAGACTCGCTTGTGGGGTTTTGATCTTCAGTGGTGTTGTCGTGGTTCCGGGACCTTTTACCGAGATGATCGTGGCGGTTGTGGGCCTTGTGGAGGTCGTGGAGGTCGTGGCCGACGTGGCGGATGTGACAGCTTGAAAAGACGGAGCGGGGTCGGTTCAGATTCCCGGGCCCAGCGGGCATCGAGGCGTCGCGCAGGCGGGTGCCAGTTACCCCGGGGGGCGCGTGCGTGCGCAGGCGTCTTTCCGGTCGTGGTGGGCCTAGCATTTAAGGCTGGTGGCCACGCCCCTTGCTTATAAACTGTGCGCCAGTTGGGGATTCGAAACTTTTACCCTTCCGCCTTCTCTGCCGCCGTCGTCGCCCGTTTCCTTTGCCATTCACACCCACAGCGCCGCCGCCTCTTTCACCTGAGCCGCGCGTGAGAGCCCGCCGCCACCATGTAGAACTGGTCACGTTCCAACGTGTCCCGCTCGATGCTGCACCGCCTTGTCGCCGTCAGGCAGCTCCCCGCGCTCACCGACGTCGAAGAGTGGAGGGTGCCCAAGGACGAGTCCGTGCCACGCCCGCTGAGGGGGTACGTCGTCTCGTTCGTGGCGTTCCACGAGCGCGGCTTCTCCATCCCCGCCGGGCGATTCATCCGGGCCGTACTTTTCGAGTACGGGTTCCAGCTCCAGCACCTCAACCCGAACAGCGTCCAACAAATGGCGGCGTTCGAGGCGGTGTGCGAGGGGTATTTGGGGATCGGTGCCCACTGGCACCTCTTCAAGTACTTCTTCATGTTCGCATGCTTGAAGGACGGCCCCCTCCCGGTGACCATCGGCTGCGCCAACCTCCGGATGAAGCAGGGCAGGGGCGAGAAGTACATTCCTTTCTCGCTGACGAGCTCCAACACCGGTTGGCACAAGGGATGGTTCTATCTCAAGAACGACCCCGAGCACGCGCTGCCGGAGTTCACCGGAGTCTCCATCGCCCAAGCGCCGAGAAGCTGGAGCGACGGGCCCCCGAAGGCAGAGCAGGAGAAACTGCTCAAGGAGCACTGGGCGGCGCTGGCCCGCCTTCGCAAGGCCGGAGTCGATCTGGCGGCCGTCATCGGTCAGTACCACTCTCGGGGGGGTCGTCCCGCTCCGGAGGCGGCCTCTCCATCTTTGTGAAATGACGGCCAAGAGGGCCCCTTGGACAGGGACCGTGACCGCGCTCGAGCCGCCTTCGCTGGAAGAGGTCTAGCGCCGCGTGTCGGTGGCCATCGGGAAGGCGTCCTACTCGTGGCTGTCGTCGCGGCTCTTGCCCATGCTCCCCAACGAGGGGACCAAAAATCTCGTAAGTGATTTCTTCTTCTGATAAGTTTTCCGACTAGTTCAAAGTCTTTATTTGGTTTGGATCTTTCCGGAAATTTCTGATGGTTGTTGACTCGCTTCGTTTCGTTTTACTTCCAACTGAGGAGCCCCCACCTTGTTCCCGCGAAGCCCCCTCTCCCGGAGGAGGCGATCTTCAAGCACAACCAGGCGGCCGCGGATAGGCGGAGGGCGGAGCGCAAAGCACAGCACAAGGAGAAGGAGATTGCCAAGCGCGATCGAAACGACGAGCGTATCAAGCGCTGTAAGGCGGGGGAGACCAATGTCTCCTCCAACGAAGATCTGTCGCCGCCGCCGGCGTGGAGTGGGGATGAGCCGAGCGTGGAGGTCGATTGGAGCGGCTTGTCCGGGTCGCCCCTATCTTCGCCGCGCCGGGCGGCGAAGGTGAGTTCGACACGGCGGTTTGAGCCGGTCACTCGCGAGAAGGGCGCGAGTTCCGGCTCGCAGTCGGGGACCCGCCCCGCCCGAGAAGATCAAAGGGTGACCCGCTCTCAGGCGGCCCCTGGGGGTCCGCGTGCCTCCGAGGGACGGAGAGATCCCCCACGTCGGGACGATCCGCCGAAGCGACCGGTGGAGCGAGAACCTTCCTCCCGCCACTCCTTCGACGGCTCCGATCGTCCGGATTCGGACTCCTTGAGGAGGCGTTCATCGTCCAAGGCGAAGTCGACCCCGCCGGCGTCTGCACCGAGCGCGCCGCAAGGAGGGGACACGAGCATTCCCCAGCGGCGCCTCCAATCTCTAGTCATCCGCAGCGGCGGCGTCCCGGCCGTGCAGGTTCCCCTCTCTACTAGTGGGAGTCAGGAGCCGTCCTCCGGCGCGGCAGTGGTTGGGAGGGCAGCCCCCGAGCCGTCAAGGGACCGAAGCGCCGCCCCAAAGCCGTCGGAGGATGATGGGCCAGCCCCCGCGCCGGCGGAGCGTCGGGAGCCGGTCTCCGAGCTGGCGGTAGCCAAGAGGTCAGCCCCCGAGCAGGGCTCATCGGACAGGCCGGTGAAGCGGGTTCGCGTCCGGTCCACCATGTAAGCTCTTGCTCGCTTTTTCTCGTTGTTTTGCTGTTCTTCGGCTTGCTCGTTTCTTATTTTAGACTTGCCCTTGTCTTAGCCGCGCCGATACCAGCATCCTCAGCCTTGCGCCACAAAAGCGCGTCGTGCTGGGCGCGCGCAACTATCGGTCTGAGTTCCGCCCGACACCCCGCCCCGCTGAACCGTCGGCGGGGGCAGGTCGGTAGTGGGCCAACTACGGCGACCGAGGTCGTTGAGGCAGCGGTGCCTTCGCCAGCGCCGGACGCCGGCAACTTGGCCGAGGGGCGAGTGGCCCCTGCGGCGGACGTCATCCAGGCGGCGATCGAGCCGCTGGTCGGAGCCACCGCGGGAGGCGGCGATGTCCCGGCGACGTCTTCTGAGAAGGTCGTGCCCCCGCTGCCATCGGCCGGCGGACATGAGGTCGAGGTGCCGGCGGCGGCTAAAGCTTCGACACCCGCAGCGTCGCAGATGGACGGGGACGCGGCGGAGGCGCCAGCGGCCGACGCCACGGCTGCCCGCCCTCAGGAAATCATCGACCTCGACGGGCCTGACCTCCCAGGTGACGATACAGCCATCTTCGAGGCCGTGCTGGAGCGGTTGCTGACGGGCCCGGAGGAGCCGGGGTCGAGGCTTCCGAGCCTGTCATGCCTGAGGTTGCGACCACAACTAGAGCGGTGGAGCCTGGCGACAAGGAGCCCGCGATTGTCGTGGCCGCAGCGAAGCAGCTGGAGCCGGGCCTGGTCGGAGCTGCCGGGGCTCCCGAAACACCAGTCACGCTGGAGGTAGCCGAGGAGGTCCTCGGAGAACCTGCAATCGACGAAGAGCTGACTCCTGCCGTGTCCTCGTCCCCTGCCGCGGTCGTGGGAACAACCGCAGCGAGTGCACCGGAGCCGTCGTCACCCCGGCCTGTCGCCCCTGTCATCGAAGCGGTACCCATCGCAAGCCCGACCCGCCCGGTCCCACAGGAACATGATGTCCCCGGGAGCACTGCGGGAGTCGCCTCCCCGGAGATCCAGGAAGTCGGGGAGGGCACAGGTGCGGGCCTGCTGCCTGGGCCCGAGGAGGATGACGCGCGGATCACCGACCTCGTGCGCTCCACGTGGGGGGTGGCTTACGGGACGGACGCGCCCGACGACAAAGACGAGGAGGTTGCGGCCTGCCGCCGTCTCGAGCGGGGTCTCGGGTGGGCGCGTCGTGCGTTTGACGAGCTCATCCTTCCCGTGACGACGGTAAGTCCCTTCGAACCGGGAGCTTAACCTTGTCTTTTTCATTCTCACAAATCTTGTGATTGATGTTCTCTTGCCCGGAACAGACGCTCGCGGAGTGCGGCTCAAGGAAGGCGCGCACCATCGGTGAGCTCCGAGCGGAGAGGACCCAGCTGGAGATGCAGCTGATGGTCGCTCGTCTGGCCGCCGCCGGGGCGGTGGTGAACAAGGTGTCGTCAAGGGCCACGCTCGAGGCCGTCGTGAAGTCCACAGAAGACCGCGCTACGGCTGCACAAGCCGCGGCTGCCAGCACCGCGACGGAGCGGGAGTCCCTTGAGGCGAGGTTGGCCCAGGAGGAGGCGAAGATCGAGGAGCTGCGGGCCGCGGCAATGACCGCCAACGAGGCCGCCGAGAGAACCACGGCCGCCGCCGCCGCCGCTGCTGAGATCGCCGCCCAGACCGCTGCCCAAGCCGCCGCCCAGGAGAAAACGGCGCTCGAATCGAAGGTGGCCGGGCTGGAGCAAGACTTGGCCACCGCTGGCGCGGACCTCCGGACGGCCAACAAGTAATTTTCTGAGGTGGCCAACAAGCTCTAGGACGCTACCGACGAGGTGACCCGTCTCCGGGACGCCAACTCCAAATTGGCGCAGGGCATCGACGGTGAGTGGGCTTCAAATGCTGCCGTTGGTTTCTTTCTTTTCGTTGATTCTTGTCGATGTTGATTTGTCTTCTCGTGACCATAGGGCTGCGCACGCATCGCGCCGCGATGATCGTGAAGCTCACGGAAAAATCGCAGGAGGTGAACGCCGCCGAGCTCAGGATCATCGAGAAGGACGGCTCGATCAAGCGGCTGTCGGAGCAGCTCGAGAGTAAGTCCTTTCGGTCCTGTCTCGCTCTTCTCTTGACTCGGCCGCACCATGTTCACTCATTGTAATCTGTCGACCCCTTTCAGAGACCAGGGCCGAGCTCGAGCAGTCCCAGAGGACCCAGGAGCAAGTCAGGATGGAGCTCGAGGAGGTGAAGAACGCCCGGTGCGAGTCGGAGACGTCACGCAAGGCGAGCATCATGGAATACGCCAAACTCGGAAAGCTCATTGGCCGGGTCTTGTCGGGGGTTGGCGTTGCCATCGGACCGATGCTCCCCGACACGCTGGCGAAGGAAGTTGAGCGCCTCCCGGAAGTTATCAAGGAGCGGGAACTGTCGACTGCTCGGAAGGTGGTGCATCGGGTGCTTGCCATGTTCGACTCGCACTATCAGGGACTGGACCGCATGGTGCTGAGCGGCGGCTGGGCCCCTGGCAGCTCTGACGAGCACTGCGACCAGCTTGAGGAAGATTGCGCCTCCTTCGCCCGTGACATGGCCGACGTTGCCATGAAGGACCTGGACCTGATACCAACAGACACACCAGAATACCAAGAGAGCTCCAGGCCTTCGCTTTAGATGTATCATATTTAGATGTAGGCAGTTAAGAACAAATCATATGTGTAATGCGATGAACAGTTTTATGTCATCGAGAACTTGTTCAGAAATGTTACAGCTCGAACGTTCTCGAGCACCAAGGGACGACTACAGCAACGAATAGCAGAGCTTAGGCGTTTGAGATGACCAAGCTCCACTCTGGAGCCGCAGGGGCGTAGGAGTCGGAGAGCCCAGCCATCCCAATTCGCTAAGAGGTGCCATGTGTTCGTAGCCCCCGAGTACTCGGGAAAAATCAAAAAGTAACTTCGCGTATTTGTCGTTAAAATCGTTTTAGGCCGGGGCCGGAGCGGTTGCTAGTGCTTTTGAGAAGAGGTCGGATGGAAACCCGCGGACTCAGACTGTGCTCGCAAGCCTTCGTACCGTAGCCACGGAGGCGTAGGTGCTAGGAGCGTTGAACGAGCAGCAGTACCAAGCCCCGCGCAGGCCGCCATCTTTACTTCTCGCAAGGTTGAGCCTTCCACCAAAAAACCTCTCGCACGTGCGATTGGTTGCAACATAGTTGTCGATTTTGTTTTGAAAAAACGTAAAAAACGAAAGGAGGGCATCGTGCCCCGGGTAGCCCCCGAGCGGAGAGCGTTTCTGCACAGGTGCAGAGACGCTTGCCGCTCAGCCTTTAGAAAAGTTACAACACATAGAAGCGTGGCAACGGAGGAGTTTACGAACTCATAGATGTATGAACAAAGCATGCGGCCTTTATTCACTGATTTATAAGATACGAACATTTACTCAAGGGTAAAACGGCCGCAGATGTTCGATGTTCCAAGCGTTGGAGATGACTCGACCGTCTTCGTATCGGATCTTGAATGTTCCGGGTCGGAGTACTTGATCGATGATGAACGGTCCTTCCCACGGGGGTGCAAGCTTGTGTCGATCCTTGCTGCCTTGAACCCGTCGGAGGACTAGGTCCCCGACCTGGAACTCGCGAGCGCGCACGTTGCGCTCGTGGTAGCGTCGCAAGGCTTGTTGGTATTTGGCCGAGCATAGCAGCGCCATGTCACGCGCCTCGTCGAGCTGGTCGATTGCATCCTCGAGCGCGACTTGGTTGCCCTCTTCGGTATAAGCTCGCACCCTGGGACTGCCGTAGTCGATGTCCGTGGGGAGGACTGCTTCCGACCCGTGCACCATGAAGAACTGCGTGAAGCCGGTCGCTCGACAAGGCGTGGTGCGCAGGCTCCACAGAACAGATGGCAGCTCGGCCACCCATCTTGCTCGGAACTTCTCGAGGCGTTTGAAGATGCGAGGCTTTAATCCTTGCAGTAGCATGCCGTTCGCTCTTTCGACTTGCCCGTTCGTCTTCGGGTGTGCCACGGCGGACCAGTCCACGCGAATATTGTTGTTGTCGCAGAAGTTGAGGAATTTCTTCCCCGTGAACTGGGTATCGTTGTCGGTGATAATCGTGTTCGGTATACCGAAGCGGTAGATGATGTCGGTGAAGAATGCTACGGCCTCCTCGGAGCGGACGTTCACGATGGGTCGAGCCTCGATCCACTTGGAGAACTTGTCGACCGCCACGAGGAGATGTGTGAAGCCCCCGAGCGCTTGTCGGAGTGGCCCCACCATGTCAAGGTGCCAAACAGCGAGTGGCCATATGATAGGGATGGTCTGAAGCGCTTGCACCGGGAGATGAGTTTGTCGAGCGTAGAACTGGCATCCCTCGCAACGACGCACGATGTCCTTGGAGTCCGCCACCGCTGTGGGCCAGTAGAACCCTTGTCAGAAAGCTTTCTCGACAAGAGTCCTCAGACCGGCGTGATGCCCGCACGTGCCGGCATGGATCTCGCAAAGTAGTTCCTTGCCTTGATCTCTGAGGATGCACCGCATGAGTATACCTGCCGCGTCCCGCTTGTAGAGCTCTCCCTCGACGAGGACGAACGCTTTAGCTCATCGCGCGATGCGGCGTGCCTCTGTCTGGTCGGAGGGCAGCTTCCCTTCGACAAGCCACTCGAGGATGGAGAAGTGCCAATCCGGGTCCTCGAGGTTCAGCTCGGGGGGTTGGTCAATCTCCATGACTTCCGGCCCTTCGGGTTCTTGTGGCTTTTCCCCTTCGGCACGCACGGAGGGTGTGTGCTGGTCGCTTGCGAACACTCCGTGTGGTACCGGCTTGCGGCTTGATGCAGTCTTGGCGAGGATGTCTGCGGCCTTGTTGTAGTCGCGTAGCACGTGATGAAGCTCGAGCCCATAGAACTTGCCTTCCAACTCACGAACGGCCTGGCAGTACGCCGCCATCTTCGGATCAACACAATTTTTTTCTTTCATGACTTGATCCACGACAAGCTCTGAGTCTCCTCTGATCTCGAGACGGTGGATCCCGAGCTCGACCGCAATTTGGTGGCCGTTGATGAGCGCCTCGTACTCGGCAACGTTGTTGGAGGCGGGAAAGTGTAGTCGAACCATGTACTCCATATGCACGCCCAGGGGCGAGATGAAGACAAGGCCTACTCCCGCTCCCTCCTTCATGACCGAGCCGTCGAAGTACATCGTCCACGTCTCGTGCTCGTTGGGCGCCGGTGGAGTTTGGATCTCCGTCCACTCAGCGACGAAGTCTGCCAGCACCTGCGACTTGATGGCACTGCGGGGCGCATACGAAATGTTCTGCCCCATCAGCTCAAGCGCCCACTTGGCTATCCTTCCTTCGGCCTCAGGGTTCTGGATGACCTCTCCGACCGGGTACTTGGACACCACCGTGATGGGGTGTGCGTCGAAGTAGTGGCGCAGCTTGCGTTTGGTGATCAAGACAGCATACACAAGCTTTTGCATTTGTGAGTAACGAGTCTTTGACTCGGAGAGTACCTCGCTCACGAAATAAACCGGGCGCTGCACCTTGAGTGACCTCCCGGGTTCTTCTCGTTCAACCACCAGCGCAGCGCTAACCACTTGGGTTGTCGCAGCGATGTATAGGAGCATTGGCTCTTCTGGCACTGGAGCCGTGAGTATCGGCGGGCTCTTCAAGAGGTTCTTGAGGGAATCGAGCGCTTCATGAGCCTCGGGCGTCCACGCAAAGTGGTCGGACTTCTTCATCAGTCGATACAGCGGCAGGCTACGCTCCCCGAGTCGCACTATGAAACGGCTGAGAGCCGCGAGGCACCCCGTGACACGCTGTACGCCCTTTAGGTTTTGGATCGGCCCCATGTCTGTGATGGCCGAGATCTTCCCGGGGTTAGCTTCAATGCCACGTTCCGACACGACAAAGCCGAGGAACATGCCCCTCGGGACCCCGAAAACGCACTTCTCGGGGTTAAGCTTCACCCCGTGCTCTCTCAGCTTTGCAAACACCTCCGTGAGGTCTGGGACTAGATCGCTGGTCTTTTTTGATTTGACCACGATGTCATCGACGTACGCCTCGATGATTCGTCCTATAAGATCCCCGAAGATGCATCGCATGCATCTTTGGAACATGGCGCCCGCGTTTTTGAGCCCGAAGGGCATCGTCTTGTAGCAGTAGGCGCCAAACGGAGTGATGAACGAAGTTGCTAGTTGGTCCACTATGCACATCGCTATCTGGTGTTACCCGGAGTACGCATCGAGAAAACAGAGGGTTTCGCACCCAGCTGTCGAATCGACTACCTGATCTATGCGAGGCAAAGGAAACGGATCCTTGGTACATGTCTTGTTGAGGCCTGTGTAGTCAACACACATCCTCCATTTTTTATTCTTCTTCTTTACAAGTACAGGGTTAGCAAGCCACTCGGGGTGGAATACTTCTCGGATGAACCCTGAACTAAGGAGCTTCTTGATCTCCTCGCCAATCGCCTTGCACTTCTCGTCGTTGAAGCGGCGGAGGCGTTGCTTCACCGGTTTCGATCCCGGCTTGATGTTCAGTTTGTGCTCGGCAACCTCCCTCTGGATCCCCTCATGTCGGAGGGTTTCCATGCAAACACATTGAGGTTGGCTTTGAGGAAGTCGACGAGCACGCTTTCCTATTTAGGATCAAGCGCCGTCCCAATACGGAGCGTACGGCCATCGTCGGAGACGGCCGCATCCTTGACGTCCTTGGCGGGCTCGAAAGAGCAGGCCGCTCGCTTGGACGACTCGGGGATTTCTTGGTCCTCGGAGGGAGGCTCGGTGTGGAGCCTCTCGGACCGGATCAGTGCCTCCGCAAATTGGAAGCACTCAGCGTCACACTCGAATGCGCGCTGGAACGTAGTCCCCACCGTGATGATCCCCTTCGGACCGGGAATCTTCAGCTTGAGATACGTATAGTTTGGCACGGCCATGAACTTCGCGTAAGCTGGCCTCCCGAGGATGGCGTGGTACGTCCCCGAGAACCCTACCACTTCGAAGGTGAGGGTTTCTGTGCGAAAGTTTTGCAGGGTCCCAAACGTGACGGGCAGAACGATCTGCCCGATTGGGAGTGCCTCCATTCCAGGGACGACCCCATGGAACGGCACGGTCGACGGCCGGAGCTTGGACCGCGGGATGCCCATATCATCGAGCGTCGATGCGTAGAGCATGTTGATGCCGCTCCCTCCGTCCATGAGGACCTTGTGGATCCGTTTGGACTTGAACAGGGGCGCTACCACTAGTGGGTAGGCTCCCGGCTGCGGCACACGGTCGGGATGGTCCTTGCGGTCGAGGGTTATCCGAACCTCCGACCACTTTAGGTACGACGGCGTCGAGGACTCGATGTTGTAGACCCCACGCCGGATCAGCTTCTCCTGGCGTCTTGAGGGTCGCGCCGGGGACCCGCCGAAGATCATGTGGACTGCCCCGTCCTCGCCTGGGTACTGAGCCCCCGCGTCGTCGTCGTCGTTGTCGGGGAGAGGCGCAACCTTCTTCTGCGGATCCGCCACCTTGGGCTTGAGCGTGTCGTTGACGTAGTTCTTCATCAAGCGATAGTCCTTGAGCGCGTGCTTAACGGGGACCTCGTGGTGGGTGCACGGGGCCTCCAAGAGCCTCTCGAAGTGGTCCTTCGGTGGACCGGCCTTAGTCGGGTTGCTCTTGGGGCGTGAGGCCTTGCGCTCGACCGCCGCGACGAAGTTGTCATCACGACAACGCTTGTCGTTCTTCTTCTTCTTCTTGGGGTGCGAGGACGGCCCCTCGCCGTGGTCCACGACCTGCTTCCCCTTGCCCTGAGGGGTGTTGAGGGTCGCCGCGACCGCCTCCTCGCCGTCCGCGTGGTTTGTCGCGATGTCGAGGAGTTCCCGAGTAGTTCGGGGCGTATGACGCCCCAGTCGGTGGATGAGGGTGGTGCAGGTCGTGCCGTTTTGGAACGCCGAGATGGCGTCATTGTCCGTCACGCCGGGGAGCTCGGTGCAACGTTTGGAGAAGCGCCGGATGTAGTCACGTAAGCTTTCCCCCGGCTGCTACTTGCAGTTTCGCAGCTCCCACTGCTTGCCGAGACTGGCGTACGTGGCCTGGAAGTTGCCGACGAAGACGCGGCGCAGCTCCGTCCAGTCGTTAATCTTCCCACAGGGCAGGTGCTCGAGCCATGTCCGCGCAGAATCGCCGAGGTAGAGCGGCAGGTTCTTGATGATGAAGAGATCATCTGTCGCTCCGCCCGCGTGGCACGCGAGTCGGTAATCCTCCAACCACACACTTGGGTTGGTCTCCCCGTCGTACCTTGGGATGTTGGTCGGAGCCCGAAAACGTGAGGGAAACTTCGCGTCCCGCACGTTCTGTCCAAAGGCCCGCTGGCCCCTATGGTCGGGCGACCAGCAACGATCGCGGTCGTCGTCGCAGTCGTAGCTCCCGCCGCGCCTCCGGTCGTCTTGTCGGTGTGGGCGGTGCTCATCGCGCCGGTCGTCGTTGCCGTAGTTGTCGACGCTGGCGGCTCGGCGGCGGGCCTCGATGGTGCCCCGGGCGTCACGGTCGAGCCCGAGACGTTGCTTGACCGCTGACCCTCCGGCTTGATCCCCGTGGCTCTGACGCCGCGAGGGGGATGGGTTCTGGCGTCGCACGGAGGGTGGCGCTCCCCCGTCACGCGCCGACCGTTGGCGCGACGCGGAGCTCTCCGCCTGCTGTGCCGCCACTGCCTCGAGGAGGGTCTTGAGCTGTTGCCGCACCCTCCTCTCCTCGGAGGTGGCCGCTTCCGGGCAGCCGCGCAGCAGCATGGCCGCGGCGGCCAGATTTTGTGACGCCGGCCTGAAGAGGGGCGGGGCGTCGCCGTCGACGTTTGTGCCTTCGTTGGCGCGTCGGTTGTTGTCGCGTGCGCGTCCTCGAGCCGGCGGTGTTGGAGCGCGGGCTCTGGACTGCTCGGCGGCAGGGCGACGCTCCTGCCGCTCGCCGTCTCCCTCACGGCGTTGCTCGACGGCAGGTCGACGCTCCTGCCGCTCGCCGTCTCCTTGACGGCGTTACTCCCGCACCGGGACCTGCTGCGGGTCCGCCTGCGGGTTCAATGGCCGATCCTCCCCGAGCTCTCGGTGGAGGTTGGCCAGCTCCTCGTCGAGCTGGCGCCTGGCCTCGGCGAGCTCATCGAGGCGCGCCCTGCACTGGGCATCAGTGGCGCGATGGCGTGGTGCCGGCTCCACGTCGGTGGAGCTGCTTGAGCTCGACGCCACACAAACGAAGCACTCGCGCGTGGGGTCGCGCGCGGGTGCCGGAGGTGCCCTCCGGGCTATCGCAGAGCCCGGGGCGATGTAGGACGCTCGTAGTGCGCTCACGTAGGCCGTCACCAGGTCGTCCGGGAGGCCTCGCTGTCCGCGAGGGTACATGGGTGTACCGCTCCATGAACTCGTCCCAGGCGAGCGGCTCGTCTCCGCTAGCCTGAAAGGCGAGGTCGGTGAGGTAGTAGGCGGCGAGCCTAAAACGCTCCTGCGTTGGGTTTGGCCCCAACATGGCCATGATCGTCTCGTCCGAGAAGCCTCGGACGAATGCCGCGCGCCCCGCCGCCGCCGTCAAGGCGTTGGGGCGAGCTGGTCGGGAGAAGGTGTGCCCGACGACGGACTCCGCCGGCCCGGTGCAGACGAAGCCGAGGGAGCCGAAGCGCAAGGTGGCCCGAGGGGTTGGCGAAACCCTGCGGCCCTCCATCCGAGTCATTGGTGAAGTTCGGCGAGACACACGATGTGCCCCTACCTGGCGCGCCAACTGTCGGGGTTCTCTACCACCGGACAGTAAATTTGTATCGATCGTGTGTCCGACCCGGATTGTTAGCACAAGAGATGCCGGGATTTAGACTGGTTCGGGCCTCCGAGGAGTAATACCCTACGTCCAGTATCGAGATGTCGTGTTCTCGTGCTAGGGTTGTTTGTAGTAGGGGTTACAAACTTGTCGGGAGAGGGAGTCGAGCCCAAGTCCCTGGGGTGTGAGAGTTCAGTTCGTCAGCCCTTGTGACGGTTGCCCTCCGCTCCCTTTTATAGACGCAAGGGGGAGGGGCAAAAAGGGAATACAAGTAAAAGCTACAGTTCTAGCCGCAGGGATGTCTTCTCGTGCGTCGCTGTCCGTCAGGGCGCATTAAAGAGAAGCCGAGCTGTGTTGTCGTTGATGCTGCCGCGTGGCCGGGCGGGGCTGTTTGTTTGGGACACCTAGCACCTTCTCCGAGCTCTTTGGTGCTGACTCAACCCGTCTGAGCACGGGATGAGCTCGCCACGTTAGGGCCTAAACGTAGGCCAGCGCTAACCGTAGGGGGCACTCGAGTGCTTCTGTCGGAGTTGGCGTGCTGCAGGGTCGGATGGGACGGCGCGTTGAGGCCTGCGCGGCCGAACAGTGCCGCATTAAGGCTCTCGTCAGAGCCAGCCGCCCGCGCGTGCCGCCAGCTGGCGTATTTGCATGGCATGTGGAACTGACGCCCCACGCGTCGTAGCGGGGAAGCCCGTGCGTTGGGGTGGCGCCACGTTGTGTGGACCGTGTCTTGGTCGGAGACGGAAACTACTCGTGCGAACGAACAGGTTGTCGGAGGCGAGGCGGAGACTCCTCGTGCGAGTCGGAGACTCCTCGTGCGAGGCGGAGACTTCTCGGAGAAGCCTTCTCTTGGCAGGAGACTTGTCGAGGAAGCTTCCAACTGGTCGGAAACAAGACGTCTTGCCAGTGATGGTCTTCACAGGGATCCTCAGTCCTCCTTATACTGAATCTTGGCCTTCACGTTGTCAATGGTGTCAGAAGACTCCACCTCAAGAGTGATTATCTTGCCGTCAAAGGGGGCCCTAATCCGGGCCCTCGTCAGGTTCGTGATGTAAATGTACAAGAGAGAGAATATATAAAAGCGGGTAGGATAATTTAGAAATAGTTTATGATTCCTGATGTGAAATTATCTTCTATAATTTAGGAGTTGATTATTAGGGACTCTTGGAGATAACCTTCTTTATTCTTTCTAATATTTTTTTGTAAAAGTTGTAAAACTTCATATTTTTAGGAGGAAAAAATTAGACACTCTTGGAGATGCTCTAACAATAGTCTGCTGTGAATACTATATTGTTGGGTCTAACAATAAATGCTTGGTACTCCAAATACATGCTACGTAAAATAAAAATATAATTGGGTTTATTACAAGAAAAAATGTGATGTATATACACACATGTACTCCTTTTGCCCTTGCATCCAAATGTCACATGAGATATAGAGCTCAAACCTAAGACATGTAGAAATATACTTATAGTCTTCTACCAATGATACTTTCGCATGAAAACACGTCTCTTAGCACCCCCATATTTATGATGTATTGATGTGGTGTGCAATGTAGAGAGGATGAGTAAAGCCAACCGTCTTGTATCTTCCTACCTTCTGAAATGACTTGTTGTTGAGTCACTCGTGGGGTCCAACTCGAGCATACGATTATTGTCCACTATGCTTTTTGTTTCAAAATAAAATGATGTGCAGTCATTACCATCTTAGCAAGAAGTGGACAAATTATGTTACTTTTCAAGCCATTGATATTCCACAGTCGTAGTTTGCGCCCTCCAAGCTAATAAGTTGAAACTAGACAAAAGAGTCTACTTCCAGTGTAAAATTGCATATATCTCTAACCAGATAGAAAAGCTATCCAAAATTAAGTAGTAATTTTAGATAGCAACAAAATGTTATGAACATGACAGCATGTGCAAACTTAGGGCTTGTTCACTTCCGTCGGATTTGATTCGGTCGGAATAATAGATATATCAAGAAATTTATTGTCACACCTGATTTTCCGAAGAAAACCAAATACATCTCATATGTGCGCCAGGTTCAAGTTTACACACATATGATAGACGTCATGAGTGAAATATCATTAAACAGAAATAAAAACGTCATGATAGACGTCGGTATAGAGATGGATTGACTTGAGTCACGGGTGAATCTGGGCCGTCGATTCGCTGATGGACGGCTGGCATGGCCGTGGACCGGCGGTGGACCTGGTCCATGGGTCCACGGTGGACCGATCGAAGGGGTACGCCTTCATTTAATCAGGGCCGCCCATCGCAGATCGGACGGTTGCGGATGCGTGCACGCGAGAGACAGCGGCGCACGGCCAGCTTGCGGCGGTGCCGAGCGGGAAGGCGTTCTCGAGCTACGGTGCACCATTTGCGACGGGGTTTGAACCGGGAGAAAGAGCAGGACGGCGCGGAGCTCACCAGGGGCTCGTTGACGGTGGTAGGGTGGCGGAGATGACGTGCGCCGAAGAGGGGCGGACGGGAGACCGGGCACTCGCCGGGGAGGGGGTTGCGGCCTCGGTTTGCTGCTTCTGGGCGCCGGGGTGTTTTCCTCGGTGCACCTGCGCATCAAACGAAGGGAGAGCTGGGTGAGGAGGGCCGGACAACGACGAACTGCGGCGGCGGGCAACGGTGGCGGCACCACGGCGGCCTTGGCGGACGGCAGCGGCGAACACAGGATCGGCGAGCTCCTGTGGCAAGGATGGGCGCGGCTACGGACAAAAGAAAGGAGGGACGAGCTTCCTCACCACAACACAGAGCTCCACGTGCAGAGAACAGCGACGAGAAGACGTTGGTGAGGGAGATCGATCTCGGGTGGCGCTCCGGGGAAGGAAGACGGCGACGACGGCTCGGTCGGCGGGGAAGAAGATGCTCCGGGTGCGGCGGAACTCCGAGACAACGATGCACGCGACGAGGGAGAAGAGAGGAAGATCCAGGAGGGGTCTCCGGCGTCGAGGGCTTCGGGGACGCCGGCGATGGCGCGGCGGCGGAAGTCGATCGGCGACGGCGCGTGCGCGAGGGAGGAGAGGTGCGGGGCGTGTACGGGTGCGGAAAAGGGAGAAGCAGGGGTTCTGGCTCGGCTTAAATAGAGCCGGAAAGGGAGGAGGAGCGGCGCCTGGCGAGCTACGGCCATCAATGGCCATTGGGGCGCCGGCGGTTTATGGAAATCAAGGAGGGGGTGCTTGATTGCGGTGAGGTAACTGAAGGAGGGTTAAGGAGGGGCGGCGGCCGTGCTTCAATGCACCTTGAAGGCCGGCTTAAAGGCGGGGAGGGGCGGGAAAGGCGCGGTAAACGGCCGGCGGCAGCGCGCGAGATGCGGAGCAGGGGAAGAGCTGGAGGTGGAAGGAGGTGGACCTGACGCGCGGGCCCGGCCTGTCAGCGGAAGAAAGGAGAGAGGGGGAAAGTTGGGCCGCCGGGTGGAGCTGGGCCGAAAGGAGAGACGAGCCGGCGGAGGGAAAGTGGGCCGGCGGGGAGAACTGGGCCGCGCAGGTCGAAAGGGGAGGAGGGTTTGGGGTTTGATTTTTCTTTTTTTTTTCAAACCTTTTCAAACTTTCAAATTCTTTTCGAACACTTTTCAAACCTAAACACTTCAAACTATTTTCAAATTTTCAAACTAATTTTAAACACTTTTAAAACTTCACACAAGCAAACATAAGCCATGCATTTCAAAATATGATGCACAAGCACTTATTGTTTCTAAAATTATTCAAAAGTGATATTTAAATATTTTAGAGCCAAATTTAATTGATAAATTATTATTTCCTTAGAAAACAAAAACTAAAACACCATGTTGCTTATATTTATTTGGTGATGGAAAATTAGGGTGTTACATTTATGATAGAGACTCGGATTCATTCCGGATCGAGATTTAATTTCCTCATCATGATAGGTATAACAAGAGACCGAAGAGCCGGTTTGATTCCACACCTCTTGACTAGTGGATTGAATCCGAGTCTCATGATGTGCCTATCATGAGTAAATTAATTTTCGACCCGGAATAAATCTGGATATCTTATAGTAGCTATCATGATTTTCTTATTACATTTATCAATTCCGGTCGGAATCAATTCGATGGAATGGAAACGAATGAGGCCTTAAGGACTTGTTCAGTTACATAGGATTCAATCCGGCCAGGAATATACATACAACAAAAAGTTCGTGATACATACAACAAAAAGGTCGGGATTTATTTTGTGTCGATAACTAATTTACTCATGATAGATACAACATGACACCGGGAATTAATTCATGAGTCGAGAGATGTGGAATTTATCCCGGTCTGTTAGTTTACCTTTCGTGAGTAGATTAGTTCTGACTCGGAATAAATCCTGGAATTTTTGTTGACGACGTGTTAGTCAGTTAGTGTGGTGCATTGCACTTATCGTGTGCATAAGTGCATTCGGCATTCCCCCGCTTTGCAGTCCGCGGTGCGCCCCCCATGATCACGGGCGAGATTGGGCAAAATCCTAACAGAACCTGTATTCAAGCTCAGCATCTGCTTGGATCCAGGCCAGGTTCGAAGTAACCAAGCATTAGTTATTCAAGTGGCGGTACCAGTTCCTGTGTAGACACATTGACATGTCGCGCGGCGCCCTGTTCGCACGTTGCTCCGGCCTGGGGCAGTCAGTCAGGCGCGCAAGGTCAAACGCATGCACCCCACGCCCGCACGGGCGCGCGTGTGCCCCCCTGGATCTCCGCGCGCCGACGGAGCGAACGCTCGCCACGGGACGGCAAGCCGGGGCGCCGTTGCCGGCGGCACACACCGGCAACGGCGCTTCCTTTTCCCCCCTCCTCATCTCTCACAGGGAGCGAGCGGCTTTTCGCTTTGGCGCGCGCGCGAGGCGGGAGGGGATCGCGGTGTCGACGCGGCGAGCGATGGGCGTCGTCATAGGATGCGGATGGTGCGGAGCTGCCGGCTGTGCGCCGCCGTGCGGTCCTGCTGGGGGGGCGTGGCGGGCGGCGACCCCAACCTCGTACCCCCGCCCTGCCTGCACGCGGCGTGCCTGCGTGCCAGATGAGCTCGGCATCTTTCCTGATCGGAAAGCGCTCGCCGGCTGATGAGCCCCAGGACATCCCCACTGGCCGGTGTCAGCCTGCTGCTGTGCTGCCTGCTGGATCGTGCCGTGTCGGCTGAACATTTCCGAGGACGCTAGAGATCACAAAGGAGTTTCTTTTAGCTTCGGCCGTTTCAGACAGATCTCCGTTGCCACTGAACTTCAACTGTGGTCTGTGGGTGCATTCTTTCATTGATGGACAAGCAAAATAACCAGATGAGTGCATGCGACAGAAATTCATCAAAGTTGTCATATATGTATAAGCTGAAAAGGGGGACTCTCATCATTGCTAATGACATGCATGGATGTTGACAGATTTGGGCTGAACTTACTTTAGCTAAAAACAGCAAGACTTATTTCCAGGTATTTACACTGTTCTAAGTTCCTTAGACGATTAAGCTAAGGCACCCGTGGATATGATACGCGCGACTACGTAGTACATACACTAGGGCTACACTTGGAGCTGCTCTGCAAAGGAGAAGGTATGGGAGGTGCTGAGATTTACAGATACACCATACAAAAGGGACTAAGGGAGGCTGATCATGAGTTGCCCAGGTCCATCATGTTCTGCAGACCATTCCTAGATCGGATACTTTCTGGCCTCCACTGCATCTCAGTGCCATTGTGGTGCTGAAGCCCTGCATTGGATGGGTGCAAGATGACATTGGTAAGCGTGCGAGACTGTGAAAAAGCGTATTTGAGAAGATTGCACTGAAGCGTAATAAGATGGCTTTTTCGGTGTTCATGATCATGATGGGTAACATACTTTGGCTTTCTTCCGCCGACCGACGAGGTACTGGAACTGGCAGTTGGTTTGCTCATCATTCGTGATGGCCGACGTGGAGGTGGTGGTGCTGGTGGCTGCAAAAGTGAGATTGGTAAAAGGTCAAATCTAATGAAAAAACATCCTCACCAACAAATGAGTATCTTAGAATTCTTGGATGTCATAATAAGAATAATGTGCTGTGTACAAAGTCATACATTTGGAGCCCTCGTCTTTAAGTTCCCAGTCTGCAAAGTAGCTGTTCTCTTTGAAGTGGATACTCGAGATTGCACTGTCGCCTGAATACCATACAAAAAGGTTGGCAAAAGTTGTTAGAAAATCTGGTTTAACTTGGGTGCAAGATTTACATTACATTTTCAAACTCATTTCAGATATAACTGTTTCAAGAGGGATGCCTTGCAAAGGTTTGGTTGTGTGGTAGTTTACGGTATGATAAAGAATTATTGGAAGTTAGTACCTGAAACCCTAAACTAAGCAAAATCCAGTAGTCCAACCACACTGTTGGGAACATCAGTACATATTAATGATCAGAACTGTGTATTTGCTGTGGCTACAGCAGGCAGGTTTGCAATTGTCTTGATGAGATTCATCAGCAGATGACAGAAATTAGCATCTAGATTGAAATGTGTTTTTTTAGATGAAAAGCATTTAAACAGTCCACTGTATTATCCAACACTAATCACTCAAAGTTGCAACAGGTATAACTCAGGTCTCAGGGTAAACATTTAGTTGAAACTGCCAATCTTGTCACGACTCGCGTGCATAAAAAAGAGAGGCAACAATCATAGATGAAGTCATGAGAAAATTACCTCTTTCTTTTTTGTCCTAGGAATGGTTTCTACTGCAGGTTCTCCAACAGTAGAACTGAAAATTTTCCTTGGAGGAAGGTTAACAGAGCTACAAAATCGTAAGTTTTTGTCAGAAAACGTGGCAAAGGCAATTTTTACAATCATATTTTAGAAGCATCACAAGATTTTCCAACATTAATTTAGTGTTAGAAGTTAGAACCTTGATTTTTGTTTGCCAGACACTTGTAAGTCCATTCTTTTAGACCTAGTAGAGTGGCTATCCAATGCTGAAGATGCCTTCAGTCTGTTGTTATTGCTGTTCATTGAAGCAGGGAAAGAAACAACACAATCAAAATCCAACACAATAAACCAACATTTTCAAGAATCTGTCAATATGTTTGTAGGGTAACCTTTTGGTTTCCAGCTTGCTACTTCTAGCAGCATTTGGAGTGATAGCTTTTTTGGGATGGGCCTACATGAACAAGTAAAATGTTAAGATTCGCTGCAATTAAACTTTGCCACATTACCCAACCATGTAACCAATCATCAAACCAGATGACGATGCTATAAACTACAAGTGCTACGCGAGGTGCTTCAGTTACTGTTATGATAATCTAGCTGGAAAAAATTGTCACCAAAAGGAAGAGACTTTGGAGCATACCAATTTAGTTGTTTCACCCCTTGGATGAGCCACGGTTGGTCTTGCCTTGTTAGGAGTCTTCACATCCGTTTTCTGAGCAATATCTCTAGTAATAGCACCACTAGCACGACGCTCTCCTGTAGAGGGCCGGTGTACAGAGGAAACATCAGCATGCTTTGCTGCACTATCTCTTTTGATGGGGCGTCTTTCAGAAGTAGAAGGTCGGCGTGGTGTGGTAACATTGACTTGCTTCTGTGCATGATCTTGGGTGACTGGGCGTCTCTCAGCAGTGGAAGGTCGTCGTGGGGTGGAAACAAGACCAGGTGCCTTTGAATTTGCCTTCGCAATGGGGCGCCGCTCTCCAGTAGAGGGCTGTTGTGCACCTGCTGAGGAAGGTCTTCTGAGACCTGTAAGCTTGCTCTTTTCTGGAGTGCCAGCCATCTTCTGGGATGCTGCATTTGGCCTTTGCACCGGCTTAGTCTTCTCGTTCATACTTGTACTGGGCTTCAATGATCTATGCCTCTGAAATAATTAATGTAAAAGGTGTTATGAATTTACCAAACAATTCATGTTGGTGGGCACATATGCACTCATCTAGGTAGTTGGCTACAATTCAGCGAGTAGAGGATCAGAAATGTTGAGAGAAGGTAAGCCAAATCAAAACTGAATGCACCTACATTGCTAGTATGTAATGTCAGACCTAAGAATTTTATAGTTTGGTAGTAGATAGCAACAAAAACTTCTATAAGAAAAACGAATACAGAACCAAAATCTGTGCTATTACCTCACTAGCAAATGTGTAATCAATAGCACTTTTTGAAAGGCTTTTGATGGATTTCGGTATCATCTTCGGAGTATTTCGGAGTCTGGAATCTTTCTCAATAATTCTTCTAGGAGTCCTTGTAGCTTCATATGCTGTTCTACTATCATCATGACCAGAACTCGCGATCTGTTGCTCCACATCCATTTTGCTGGCAGAATTATCACCGCATACAATTTCTTTAACAGCATGGTCAGTTTGCTGCAGAACTCCAGTGGACGAAGAAAGATTAGATGAGGAAAATTCTGTATTGAACTTTTCATTTCCTTGGTCACTGTAGTATTGCAATCTGTGCTCTGACGTGGTTTCATGAGGAGCTTCTTCTGCGTAGTCATCCAAAGGTGCTCCAGATCCGGTGGGAGTTTCAATATCAGCACCATGCTCATCTTCTGCTGTCTGGCTAGAGTCGCTACCATCACCACTGTATTCCAGCGTAAGTTCAGTTTGCTGGTTTTGCTGCTGTGAAGCCTTTAGTTCCCTGATCTTCTTGTAGTACTCTTCAAAATAAGCCTTCTTCTGAGCGACTAAACCATTGAACTTTCCAAATTCTTCATTCCGTCTGTCATTAGTAAATACAGACCACTTCTCCCAGGATAGCGACTCCAGCTCAAATCTTCCAAAGGAAATGGAACCATGATCAAGTGTCTGGGATACAGATACTCCCTGAAGAAAAGAATTGCAACAGAAAAGGGAGGTGAGACTACTAACTACTAGTGATACTCGCCAAGAACAAAACTGTCTGGATTTTATTTTTCCAAATAAGCTAATTGAATAAATAAATTGGACAAAACCTCATCACCTAAAATGCATTGGAAAACTTACTTGAGGACCATCCCGTTCAGTTGACTCTCCTTGTGACCATGCAAAATAAGTTTGATTGACTTCCGTCGCCATCACGTATGGTATGGCGTGGCTAATTCATCATAGTTGGGTGAACTCCACAGGCAAATCCTGAAATCATTTGCAAGAACATTCAAAATCCAGGCATAACAGCATACCTGAAATTTTATCTAAAATGCAAACAGATGGAAAGGAAGTTAGATATACAATGCTAACTGATGTGTTCTTGGAAGCTGAGAAGAGGGGTAGGGAAACACAATTCTAGAACACTTTGAGAAGAAAACAGTGGAAGCTAATATTAACATGATATATTTTCATCATGTCAATTCTACTTGAAGCATCCGGCCCTCTATTTCAGCACCTATCCTTTTCTTTTCTTTTTTTGAACTTAACCTATCCTTTTCTTTCGTTTCAAGTTTTCAGACACAAAATTCCAACCTTCCCAGCTGCAGTGGAATCCCTAAACACGAAACCAGATGCAGCTGCTCTCCTTCTCAACAACCCATATCATGGCGTTGTTAGTTCACATGCCAAAACTCAAACCAACTGCAACCCAAAGGATAAACCCATGTGCAGCCAAGTAATAAGACAGAATACTAAATAAACTGGACTAAACAAGAAAGAAACAAGATATGTAAATCCTAATAATCAGCTAGAACACCGAAAGCGTGTCTATTGCGGTATTGCTTCTCCTTGAAAGTTAAAACTGTGGTTCTCCACATTACAGAATTTGGCACAGAACTGCATCTGCAGAATTCAGCAATTTCCGGCCGTACCAGAACAATCATGAACAAAAATAGACTGGTTTGGAGCAAGGAAAGAAGAAGAGGAAGAAGAAGAAGAGGAAGAAGAAGAAGAAGAAGAAGAAGAAGAAGAAACTTGGTAGCTCCTGCTCTACACGACAGTGAACGAACGCTGAGGTCAGGACGGTGTCATACCAAGCTTCTCTGCATCAGGGACACTGAACGGAACGGAAAAGTGGAGGGGAGAAAATTATAGGAAAGAGAAGCGGAACAAAGAAAGGCGAAACTGTCGGTAATCATGAGAGCCGTCAGATCCGTTAAAAAACACCATCAAAGTGAGAATTTAAACTCACCACAGAAAAGAAAGGCCACCCAGCAGTTACAGAACGGAAAAGTTGAAACTGAGGAAAGAGAGCGCTTTTTGAAGCGCTGCAGCAGCGCTCGAAAACAAATTTTCCGTCAGACAAAAGCTGAATCGAAGGTCCTGCATTGACGGTGCAGACGGAATTCGGCTTCTTCTCCGCGACATGGGCAGTCAGGCGAACTAGTAAGGGAATCGAACCTTCCCGGCGTCAAAACAAAGAGGAGAAGATCGAACACCTCGGCGAAGAAAAAGGAGGAGAAAATTACGCGTCACTGATCCCAAACTTAAGGAAGTGTTTGGAGGATGGGGTTCGAATTTGAACTGGATCTCCAAACTTCCAAATGGAGCACACCTCCAATCAACGCAAGCTACCCCGGAAAGGAGACCGGGAATTGCTCAGAGAGTCACAGTCGAGGGCCAAAATCCGGCAAAACTGCTCCGCATTGCAGAATTCCACACCAGCAAACCCAACACAGCCGTTCCGCATCACGAAACCGGCCGCCAAAATGCCACAAGCACCGCGACGCTCCACCACCCACGCGCCCCGGAACTCGAAACTGGAGAAAACACCAAGCCAAATCCTCAATTACCTGACACCGGGACCGCCGCATGGGATCCGCGAGCCGCCGCCGCCGCCGCCGCCGCAGGCTCCGGACCAGACAAAAGGCCACGGGAAGCCCACTCGCTGTTCAGCTCTGCCGCGGCCGCTGTGCGGGTGCCGCCACCGCCACGCAGCAGCTGGGAGAGAAGAAGCGAAGAACACAACGCCGCAGGTAGGTAGGTAGGTGCGTGCGCCGCGAGGCCGCCGGGGCGGGGGCTCTTAAATTCCGGGCGTGATTAGCGCCCTCTAATGGCCGTCGCGGCCGAGTAATTACCACGGCGATTCGTTGCGTGCTCCGCTCATCACGAGGCTACGACTACGAGAGGAGGGAGGCTTCACTGACTGCCTTCACTGGGGGATCGAGACGAGCCGAGAGTGGGAGAGCGTGCTAGTAATGCTCGGCCCGCGCGCTCGCGTATCCCTGACGGTTGCGGGCGGTTATTACGTGGATGATGCCACTGCTGGCTCTCCTATAACCCGACTCATTTTTGTTTAAAAAAACATGATTTGCGAATAATAAAATGAAAAATCAAGTAAGATTAGAATTCCTAACCTGTCCAATTTGACTCCTACATGCGTGATGGGATGGCTAGTGAGATTGACCGAGATGCTAAGGATTACCACTAGCTAGCATTTAGTTAATGTGAGATGGTACTCCACGAGCTAACTTTGAGTTCAACAGGAGCAGTTCTGATGAGTTCTCAATTTCTCTGCAAGGACACGAGAGGCCAAGGTAGGTTGGTCGAGGATAAGACTAAGGAGCACAAACACACAACCAGCAAGCTAGCATGCATGCATCCAATTATTGGACGATATTAGAGAGGAGAAAAGGGAGACAATGACGAATATAAAACCTCTGTAGAGGCTTCCGAAACGCTTCCCTACCCTACCAAGTACCAACGCCCTAATTTGCATCACCTTGTCTATTCCTCATGTCATGTGGGGGCAAGGCAAGGCATGCACTAGCTTAGCTTGTTGGTCCAGCCAGCAGTTCTCTTGTCCTTTTCCTGGTCGAATGCATGCATGTAATCCAGCAAGGCAGGATTTGGGTCCCATGATCTCTTGCATGCACCCATTTTTTACCTAACTTCACCGGATGTGATCATACATGCATGTTCGTTGCTTGGCGTCGTCAGATTTAACGTCCAAGATAAGATTGTATCATGAGGGTAAAATATATATCACTCCCAACTTTGCAAGACAACTAGTAGTAGACAAGGTTAATCTTGAAGGCTCTCCTAGATGATGGATTATTGGTTTAACGAATGCAAGTCGTCAACGACATCACACGCCGAGTACCGAGCGAGCTCGTGTTTGTTTCCAAGAAAAGCACTAGTAGATCGAGGCAAAAGGGCTCCTAGGACGCGGTCCGTGCGTGGCGCGCACATGAGCACGGCGTGAGGTCTCGGTTAGCTTTTTCACCCTCCACGCACGCTGATCGTGACGATAGATTAGCTACGGGGGTGAGATAGATAAAGATGAAAAGGAGCAGCCCGTGCATACGGGTTACGGGGTCTGGATCTCGGGAGCCAGCCAGCAAGGTAGCAAGCAACCCGGGAGAAAAGCGACGGGGAAAGGCACGCAGGCCGCTCGCCTCGCATCGCATCGCATCGCATCGCAGCTGCGAGCACGTTGCCATTGCCGACCCGAGCACGGCCACATGCGGCTCCGTGGACGGATGGATCTCTGGCACGAGACGCTGTCGCCCATGTTACTACCCTCCCTTCTGCTGCTGCTGCTACCAGCATACGTACTCGCGCGGGGAAGCGGGAACTCTCATGATCTTGTCTCGCTCGCTTGGCTTGTCCGTCCGGCCGCGCGCGCTGCCGCTGGAAAATCTGGAAATGGATGGATCCACGGATCGGAGCAGCCGGCCGCACGCCGCTCGCCGTCGCGGCGTCGTGCCGGCTGCAGCAGTGGTCTCGTGCCATGCACCGTGCAGGCGCGCACAGCAACAGTGTTCTGATTTGGATGCAGAGAGGGGCTGACGAGGCCAATCATGGAGGCCGGGTCCGGTGGCATGTCCTGGTGGTATCGTATGAGAGATTGTGAGAGGGCAGCGACGTCACATGGCCCCTGCCATGGAATAGACCTCGACGGCCGTAACGTGGCATGCCGCCCATTGGCTCGCATCTTGGGGTTAAGCAGCATGCTATTCTCTTGTCTCTGTGCGACTGTGCGTCGTGGTTCGATGGATATTCTTTAAGCTCGTCAAAGGCAGTACACACATGCGTGCTGCTTATAGTTAAACCCGTGTTAAGAGTTAAGGCAGCCCGGGGGATGTTCTGCCGACATGCATCTGGCCTGGCCATTTTCTCTTCCTCCTCTCCTTTCTTCGAGTATAGTTCCCTAAAATTTCACCAACTACCGGTCACATCAATCTTTCGGATACTAATTAGGAGTATTAAATGTAAATTAATGACAAAACACATTTCACGATCCCTACCTTAATTTTCGAGACGAATCTAACAAGTCTAATCATGTCATTATTAGACAACAGTATGCTACAGTAACCAATCTCTAATGATAGATTAATTAGACTTAATGGATTCAGCTCGCAATTTACAATCCATTCATATAGTTATTTTTGTAACTAGTCTAGGTTCAATACTCCTAATAGATCTTGAAAAATGACAAGTTTCACTCTACGAACTAAACGGGGCCTCGGGTCTGGGGCCTGGTCACATCTGACGTGTGAGCAGCATCACTGACGGGAGCCTCTTGCCTTGGCCGAATGGCCGGCTAGGGTCATTGGGTCAACATGTCGGGTCCCGGTCCCACCTGCAAGCGACGCATGCGGGGGGAGAGGTCGAGAGGACGTGAGCTCCGAGAAACGTCCAAGGATCCCGCACATGAAGGCCACGTGGTCTTGCATACGCAAGAGATGCGCCCGGTCAATCAGGAATCTTCCCCGATCAAGAGGATGTTCGGCTGTTAGAATGAATAGTACTCAGTTGGTAGAATGAATAGTAGTATATGAGAGGAGTAAGTCAAAACAAGTCGAGATAAGCTAAACTTCTGCCAGCCGAACAGCCTCCAAGTGTACTATGGCCATTATCCCAGGCATGTCCGGCCACCAGATCGATCGTCCAGTCCAGCCGTCCAGGATATACAACAAGGATGAGAATAATCACATGCCTGACAACCTGCTGAGAGCACAAAGGGTATTTTTGCCTTGTTCTTCGATCGACCAACCACTGGCTTCTGATGCGCTCACCATGGCCGGGTAATGGTCAACCGAAGCAGTGCATTATCAATTCAAAATAACCCTTGTCGTCAGACTTGACATTGTGTTCAAATTCAGGATCTGCCAATAAAAATTCCTGACTGGTACAATGGCCGACGCCTAATGTCAATTGTGAGAGTTGTGACCCAGGGCAGTGGACAGAGGGCACTGTTTCTCCCTTCTTCCAAAAAGCGCCCGTGAAAGCACTGTGTCGCTAACTAACTAAGACCAACCGCATCGGGGACGGGGATGCCGTTTTCCCCTGCAGCGGTGTCCTGGAGTCGCAACTTCATTTTCCCGTGAGGCCCAGTCGACACCATATCTAAGGGGATGGCGGAGCGACGCCATCCGCGCGGGCCCACGCTCCCAACTCCTCGCGCCTGCCCTCCGCCGCGCAGATCGAGGAGCCCGCCGCGCGCCGAGAGAGAGAAGGAGGACGACGAGGGAGGGATGGCCTCCGTTGGCGCCGCTGCAGATGAACTGCTGCCCCTGCGAGCAGGGGAGGAGCTCGCGCACGTGCGCCGGCGAGCAGGGCAGCAGGTCGCGCATCCGCCCGCCGTTGAGCTCCGCCCGCCACCGCCTACGCCGTGGAGCAGAGGACGGCCGGAGGAGGGACAGGCCGACGAAGAGGGAGACCTCCTCGAGCTCGCCGTCGCCGATTCGTGGCGGAGGAGCGCGGCCGCCGCCCGTCGGAGGGGAGGGAACAGGGGAAGGGGAGGCACCGCCGCCGGAGCTCCCCCCGCCCCCCAGCCTCGGCTGCTCCGCCCGCAGCAGATCAAGGACGCATAGGCCGAGGCGTGCCATCCGCGCTGCGCCTCCGTCAAGCCCGACGACATCCGCGCCGCCACGCTCGAGAGCTGCGCCGCCTCCACGCCCCGCCGCCGCAGAGATGACAGCCGCCGGGCCCGGATCCGGTGCCGGCGAGGTCCAGTCGAGCCGCCGCGCCGGATAGAGCGGCCGCGCCGGCGAAGGAGAAGGTGGAGGGGGCATGGTAGCCGGCGGGGAGCAGAGACCTGGTGGAGGGAGGGAGGAGAGAGAATGAATGGGGGGAGGGGGAGGGGTGTAACACCCCAGGTGTTTATTAAAGATAAATACCTCAATTAGTTGTGTTAATCAAGATTAATTAGTCCCTAAGCATGTTTTGCTTGATTGTGCACACTTTTGCACTTAAACCCTTGGTCAAACTCTCAAATCATGGTCAAACCCCTAGAGCTCCAAAAGGCTGGTTTGGTTTTCTTCCGCGTTCTCCAAACTTTGCTATAGAAGTTCAAAATCGGCAAATATAAAAGTTCTTCACTATTTCCGGGAACACATTTTTCATAATTGGCGGACATTGAAATTTTGAGTGTAAAGCCGCTTAAATTTGAGCCGAAGTTTCTGCGCACAGTAACTGAGTGCCGAGATTTGCAGGAACTTCAACGCGTTTTTACCACAAATCCATTGATCAAAACATATGTCGCCCTTTGTGAAAGTTGTAGTGCTATAGTTTCTCTACAACTTCTATTTTTGGAGATTTTTGAGTTCTGTTCAAGAAAAGGGAGTTACACATTCTTGAACTCGGCTAAATGAAATGAAACAGACGCAATCGACGACGTTGCCGCGCTCTCGCGCTCCATAGCGTCGCGCCGCCCGCGCCGGTCACGTGTCACGCACGCGTGTCGCCGGTGTACGGACGCTTTGGCGTCCTCGCTGTGGACCCGTTCATGCGCCGTGGACCCTCCACCTCACCCTCGGACCCGTGCGCCGCGCCCACGCCAACCGCGAACGCCGGGCCAGCCACGCGCCGCACGCTCGCGCACGCCGCGCGCGCGTGCCGCGCATGCATGGCGGCCACTTGGCCGAGCCGCGGGCTAAAGGCCCTGTGGCCGTGCCCAGGTCAGCCCGACCTCGTCACTCTCGCCACCTTTTCCCCTCGCACGCGCCGAGTTCCGCCCGAGCCAGAGCGAGCCGACGCCGGTCTTCTGTGCCGCCGCCGCCCGTCCCTGGGCAAGGCCGAGCCGGACCAAGCCGGCAGTTCTGCTTCCTCCACGTCGCGTCCTTCCCCTTCTGCTCCTTCCTTGCTGCTTCCTCTACACCGCCACACCGCCGCCGGTCCGCCCAGCCGCGCCGCCGCCGGTCTGCGGTGTGCCGCAGCGGGCACACAGGGGCGTGCCGGCGCCGGCCACCGACGACACCCTCCCAAGCCCGTGCAATACCCCAAGGCAGCCCGTGAAGGTACAAATCGGCCCTAGGGCCGCTCACCGTCGAGCTCCGGCGACCGGACCGCTGCCGGCGAACTCCTCCCGCCGGCAGGGACCCAATTGCAGCATTTTGATTCTTTCTAGGGTGTTTTCCGTGAAATAGGGACCTGTGCGTAATTACGAAAACTTATTCCAGGGACCCGGCTGTAAAAAGTACATTAGGGTTTTCAGCTGTACCTTGTAAAATCCGTAGAAAATTGTAGAAAAATCAGAAAAATGCAAATCCAATTTTGTTGGGTTCCTGGTGAAGAAACCTACCTTTTCTAGAAAGCATGTATAGGGTTTTTCTGTGTAGGTTTTGAATGAAAATTCAAACTCAGTTTGAGATGTTTTTAGTATAGTTTAAAATATACACATGCTATGAACTTGAATTTTGGATATGTTGCTCTTTATGGCATGCTAAGATCTGTGACCAAAGTTGGAATGAGTTTGATGTGTAAATCTTTAGTTATGATTTATTTAAGCTTTATACTAGATTAAGTTTGATGCTTTTTATAGCCTCTTTAATGAACTTTTCTTTGAGCACCAGTGCACCCTAGGGCTTTGCCTTGTTGAGTAGTACCTCTGGTATGATGGATGTGATTTTAGGGAATTGTTTAATAGATGTTTTGGATTTAATCTTGTGTAGGAGCTTAAATTCAAAATCTGAAAAATAATTTGAATCTGCAAGCATGCTTTTGTCAGAAACTCATTCTTGGCATACATGACCTGTAGGAGAAAGTTGAGATCAAAAAGTTTATTAAATCTTTTTGTATGAATTAATGTTGATTTACTAGGCTGAAATTTGTCTTTTTCGTATAAATTAATTTATAAATGATCTTAAGCTATATTTTGGTTTGAGAGCTTAAAATAGGCATATGTTGCTGTGTGCAAAAGATTAGGCTCATTTTAAGTGTTTTTTATTTAATTTGGGTTTATGGTTGAAAGGCTTGTTTTAAGTAATTAAAGAAAGAAATGGAAATTAAAAGTGCTAAATTGTGAAATCATGTTTGTTTCTGTTTTTATTAATTTAAACACACCCCCTTGCTGTTTGGTGTAGTTAAGTAACTTAAATTGCTTAGATGTGCACACAATCACCATCAAAGTAGTGTTTTGCTTATCATCACACACCCTAATAATTTCTGTGAGAAAATGATAATGTTTGGATGAATGTGTCCAACAAGAGTTGGTTTTGTGGTAATTCTCCCACCTCCACCATAATCTAATGCATGTGCATGTAAACGTGTAGATCTTCCCGACAGGACATACACGCTCACCCAGGAGGAGGAGGGAGCAGCTACTGGAGAGTTGAATCAAGTTAGTGTGCAGCAAGACCTGGACCAAAGTCCAGAAGAGCCCAAGGCTAGTGTTAGTGTTGAGTCAGAGGAAGGCAAGCACCGGTTTCATCTAACCCATTTTATAAATTAAAATCATGTCTTTTACTTTTCAGTATTTATGCTTTACTTTGTGCATTTAAGTTTCAGGAGTTGTTTTGAAACCTAGTTGCATGTTCCTTAGGACTCCTATGCTCTTTTACTAGTATGTTAGGAACGCTAGAGCCATGCTTTAAGGACACGGTACAAGTCGAGTAATGACTCATTACTCGCGAGATATAGGATGCTTATGTTGGAATCATAAGTTGGTTAAAATGACTCGCTCATGTGGTAAGAGCAATGGGTTCGGTCTCGACCGAGTAGCATTGTGCTGGTTTAAGCTATTGAACGTACCAAGTGCTTGTCGGGAATGGGACCGGTAAGCCTAGTACCTTCTGAACCGGGGCGGGATCTTTCTAGCTACTGGCTTGAGTTGCGTCTCCGGGCTAGCTACCCGTGGTATAGTGTGTGAGTCCGGACTGGTCGGGTTAGACCCTCCGGATAACCGTGTACCAGAGTTTGTAGCGTCTGATCCCAAACTGTGGGATGTTGGGAACCGCCTGGTTGGGGTAGACACTGCACTTGGTCTACCTTCTCCCGTGTATCTTGGGTTTACCTTGCAAGGATATAAATCGATCGATCGTCGGTCACTCGCCGTTATCTGAGTCGGCTTGACCACTGGCTACCCCATGATTATTTATGGAACATTTTGGATTAATATTGTTACCTGTTTAATATTGTTTGCACAACATGCTTGTTTAGTGCAGGTGCTCACCTAGAATGGTTAACATACTAGAACTTGAGCTAAAACATGAAAGTAAGGATGAACTCTTAGATGTTTTTGGCAAAACAAACCCACCAGCCAAAAAGCCTTGCATGTCTAGATGTGTCTTTATTTTGACGGGTCAGTCTTGCTGAGTATTAGTATACTCAGCCTTGCTTTTGTTGTTGTTTTCAGGTAATTTCATCTGGCCTGGATCTATTCCAGATGGTTGGAAACTTGAGTGGGAAAACGATGTTGATGAGTGATACTCCATGGATGGCCTCCCATGTGTATCTTCCGCTAGTTTTATTTCCGCTGTTTAAACTCTGAATCACCTTTACTTTTTTGTAGTCAAAACTTGGTTTGTAATTTTAAGTACTTATGAACTTTTATGTAATGTAATGTTGTACTCTGGTCCCGCCTTCGTGTGGGCTTAGCGCATAAATCGATCCTGTGTAAGTGATTTACCGGGCATGACCCGGCAGAGGCGACAGAATAGTTCTTTATTATCGCTTAATGGCCACGTGGACAGGCTTAGGCGATAATACGGAATTATTTTGGGCGGTTCTGTCACAAGGGGGTGGTGGGGGTGTAAAAAATCTGCAGGGTGGGCCCCACGCGCTGGTTGTTGGGATGAAAGAGAGATTTAAAGGAAGATGAGTGCAGAAGAATAGAATATGAAGGAGAGAATATTGTTAAGTAGGATGGAATATTTCATTTTGAAGAAGAAAATGAAGGAGAACGAGTGTGGATGGTCTAACTAACCATCCAAACCAATCAGATCAGCAGCAAGGATTCAAGGTTTCAACTGCAGCCCAACCGCCCTAACGCTAGAGATGTAGACGCCAACCACACCGAATCATCATGCAAAGGCTACGACGCACTGCAGGGCAGGCATGCCCCCAGCCGCTGCCAACAAACTTAACCCAAGTACTACCCTCCAACCCTGCTGCTAGCTAGCGCTTGGTGCAAAAGGACGAAGGCGTTGGAGCCTGCCTGCCAATCTTGCCATCGTCCTGTTATGTCCTCTCTCCTTCGCACGAGCGCTTGCTGCCTGATCTGATCATCATTGATCGGTGCAGTGTGCGTGCCGGCCTGCGGCTCTGAACTTTCTCTCCCGGCCCTTTCCGAGCTTTTCCGATCGGTTGGTCCATGCCCCTCGGGAGAGACCAACCGCAAGCCTGCACGATGCGTGGTGAGCCCGTGACGGGACCAAAGGTACCTTCCGTCCGTGGGAATCTAACCTATTGGCCGCGCAGGATCACTGGACCTCGCTAGATAGATCCTACTCCCTCCGTCCCATAATACATGGACATGAACGTTCAAACTCATGAAACAATACGGGGAGGAAATGACCTATATACCCTTCATTTTACACCACCCACCAACTCACCAACCCACCCACCTACCCATTCAATTTTGTCTTATCCCTCCAAGTCCTTATATTTTGGTACAAAATTTGAACCCTCCATGTCCTTATATTTTGGGATAGAGGGAGTCTACATCCCTGCTTCTCGCTATCGCTAGGCGAAGGCCATGCTACGAATTTACAACGGATTCAGGTGCGGGAGCAGGGTTAACCAAATTGGTGGGAACCGGTCGAACCGGTCCAGACCGGTTTCGGTTCCGATCGGTTCCCAATTGGTCCAAATTCAAATTTTGAATTTGAATTAAAAAATGAAAAAATCTCAAAAAATTCTCAAAAATACTTCAGTGTCGAATCTAATGGTGTAAAAAATTTTCAAATATTCGTTCATTTAGTATACTTTGTGGGCAATAGAAGTTCAACCGTGGTTGAACTTCTAATGCCCGCAAAAATACTAAATGCACTAATATTTGAATTTTTTTGACACCATTAGATTCTATGCACCTTGAAGTATTTTTAGAAAATTTTCTTTTATTTTTTCAATTTTTAATTCAAATTTGAAAACACGTCAAATTCTCCACTGATTCGGTTTTTTGGTTCAACGACCGGTAACCGGTCGGTATACCGAACTAAACCGACTGAACTACGAATTTTGATTTGGAATTTGAATTCAACTGGTTTTGGGCGGTTCCCGGTTGAACTGGTCCGGTACCGGTATACCGGACCACGGCGGTTCGGCCTGACCGGTCGGGGAAAAAAACCTGTGCGGGAGAGGCAAGAAACTCGTGCTCTCAAGTCTACTACCTGTGAAGAAACATCAGCCTCTGGGTGAAAGTGAGCCTGTGTGACTGTGATCATTCAACTTGTCCAACTAAAATTCATGGGGGCAAATTCAAATACTAGCTTAGTCGGGAAATGCTTTAGGAGCGCCTGGGAATATTCGGGCGGAGAATTTAAATTTGCCGGGGGAAAGGAAGAAAAATAAACATAGAACATGATGGTTTGGCATAGATGGGGAAAGGTTGTTGGGCCTTGCCTTTCCGCCGGTCAAGATGGGGGTCCATATGTTTGCGTACTTGAATTTGAGTTCCTCTCTCCCATCATCCAAATCTATCCTCCACTACGGCGGCAGCTCGAGCCGTATTATTATCTTAAGATAAACCAGCAGCGGGGGGAAGAAACCTTTTCCCGTGTGGATTAGGTGAGTGTCATCATTCCTGAGTCCTGACACACATGCGAGGATCGCAAAAAATGAGAAATTTGAAATCTCATGTCCATCTGTATTTGTTTGGTGTCGAGGCCGTGAAGAATTTGACTCTACACTGTAGATATCATGTCAAGCATCATGAGAGATTGGTGTGTAGACTTTTGAAAGCTGTGTCAAACGGACAAATGGAGTATTCAGAATGAGGATAATGCTCCTTCTTCCTGGTATTATCTGTGCTGACATAGAGGCAGCATTCATGCAGGAGGTCGACGTCCATTCCCTTATCCAATGAATATCCACAACTGAAAAGGGGAGGAAAATACAGCAGACATGGGGATCGATCAGGATACCCTGAAAACGTGCGCCACAGAAGCCATTGTCGCTGAGCCTGGGACGGTTGGACCGCGATGACGAGCCAAGGCGATCAATGTCGCTTGCAGGTGGGCTGGTGGAGGAACGTGCACCTCGGACCTGGATGACTTTCGTTTGCCTTTGGTTCAGCTATGGCTTTGCAGACCATATTATGAAACAAGAAAGCTCCACCTCTTCTAACAAATCTCCTCCTTTTCGTTTCCTTTACCACCTCTTCTAACAAATGCGGGTTTTCTTTACCAATGCTTGTTTTTTATCAAAGGTAAATTCGCGAAGAGCTGAACTGATGGCACTACTGATTGAAAAACAGCAGAATGCAGTTCTGTCATCGCAAAGTTAGCATCTGTTATTGCATCATCGGAAGCTGCATCGGCAATTCTGTCACTATACAGGATTCTGCCCCTGTTGGGCAGTTAGGCCGGGCTAGGGGTAAAGGGCTCTGCAATTGAACACTGATCTCCCCCTTCTGCCCAACAGCTCTTCGAGTTCACAAGGATCTCTCTGAGAGTATAGATCAACGAACGGTGTCGTCATCCCTAGCGTCAGCTGGAAATTTGATTCTGAAGAGTGAAGACGAACACTGACATGACGCTGCCCAGCTGTTGCGATTGCAAGGAAAGCTCGTCCCGTGCATTAACACTTGTAGGTGCATCTGTTTGTAGTGTAGCAACAAGGCAGAGAGCCGAATGCGACGCACGAGCTACCAGCAACGCCGACGGATCGTGGAATACCCGGTAGGCCTATAGGCCAGGAACAGCGAAACGCCGTATCCGGCCATTCATGTGCGAACAGAGGACTAGAAGCAGACACAGAGAACTCCTTTTGATTTGTTGCTTAGTCTCATCAGATTATTATTTGTCTTCCTACAGTCGTTAGTCAGGAAGATTTTGCTTTTGCCTTTGCATATTCCCTTTCGACAAGCGGTCCGAACGAAGGGGTCGGCACTGGCAAGATCGATGGCCTCGAGCGCTTGGTTTCAGCCGTTCTACTATGTCGTCTGCGCCGTGCAGTCCGCCACAGAAGAAACGGATGGCCATTGGCGGCGGCTCAACGAGAACTAGGGTCGTCGACTGCTGGATGCTGTGATGCTGATGCGAAATACTACATGCCGTAGAATGGTCAGTCTCTGGATCTGGATGCTAATGAACCAACCTTGCCGGCAAGCCGATCAATAACCAGTTGCGAGGAAAGCTCAGACCCCGGCGACCCGCCGGCCAGACGCCCAGCTAGCAGCAGCAGGCGACGACGCGGCGGTGCGCGTGGAAAGCGATCGTCGGACGGGACGGTCGGAGAAAGAGAACAGAGGACACCGCACCGCCGCTGCGGAGCGCGGCCCGCCCCGCCCACCGACCACGCGCACGACGCCGCCACGGAGACCTTTCGACGTATCCGACCCCACCTGTCTGTGCCTCCAAGGAGCAGCCACGTGTCTCGGGGTCCCACGCGCCAGCCTCTGTATCTTTGGGTTCTCCGCCCCCACCTTTTTTCCGCCCGCCTCCACGCCACTGAAATCGAACAAATAAATCGGCCATTTTTTATGCCCACGAAAACACACGCCAATTTGGGCTCACCCGTGCGCCGCCCCCCGTTGCTGACCACTCGCCGGTGATCTGATGGCGGCGGCGCCGCCGCCGCGCGCTCTCACCGCGGAGCCGAGGAGGAACGCGCTCGGCGCCGTGGCCCTCCCCGCGCCGCGACCCGTGGCTAGGGTTCGCGCGGCGCGGCCGCGCGAGGTACGGGCTCCTCCTCGCTTGCTTTGGGTCGCCGAAATCTTCCTGTGTTCACTCCCTGTGGTCGTAGCTGTAGGAGCTGATTCCGGGTCGGTTTGTTGGGTCGAAGCTCAAACGCGGGTTTGGTGTGCAATTAATTGGTCATCGGGCTAATGCGGATGCAATTGGGTCAGCTTCACAGCGGAATCTCACTGCTATCGAACCGTCCAAACTGTTGTGCCGACGCATTTCTTACATTTTGAGCGACCTGCTTGGATTGTTCGATTTCATAGCGTGGACTGTGTTGCGGACTTGCGGTATGATTGTCCTTAAATATGATGTATATCACCTAGAGACACTAGAAGGAACAAAATTTTAGGGTAATGGGAGTAATGGCCATGGGCTTATCAGTCATTGTGACTGTAGAGACCATCATTAATTTATTCGGTGGCAATTTTATGTGTTTGCTGTAGTGATCAGTGTAGTCTTCCGTGATCAGTTTAGAGCTTTTTAAGTGTTTGCTGTGGTAAAGGCTCTAAACTGCAAAAAAAACATTTTTACTATGATCATAGCTAAAGAGTATAGATGCGACATCTGTTTGTATTTTTACTACTGTTTGGTGTTCGTGTTTTTAGTCCATAAAACACATATGACGCAATAGGAGGTAGACCTGGACCTCAAACAGGGTTGTGATGAAGAGCTTGCAGTATAGAAAATTTTATTATGGCTTGCCTGCATGTGCTATAGTTTGCTGCCCAAAATAGTCTTATTTGTTTTATCGCCAACAGAATCTGAACTTTTGCTGTGATTGTACATTTGTCTCTTGGTTTCAGGAAAATTTTCATACCCATCGCATGCTGATGTCGTCTAATATGAATTCAAGGTCGTCAGTGTGCCCTCGGTGCAATTGTGCTCAGATGGCTTTGGCTGACACAAGAAATTTTTATCAGCCTGATGTTGACAAGCATGCTGGAGTTCTGGTATGGAAGCTTTCAGAATATTTGTATGGGACGAACCCTCCACCCTTGTGGTAACAATTGTTTTCTCTTCACCTGCAGGCCTATGAACTGGTCCAAGGGAGCCTTGTAAGTTTAACTTCAATGTCCGGTCATTAGTTGTACACTAGTTCAACGTTGAGATGTTCCTGTGCTATCAAGAATTCAAGATTGATCATGTTTAACACTTAACTTCAGGTGCAGTGGAATTCATTTATGGACAAATCAATACCTGATCCACCAACAGCTGTTCTCCTTCATGGCATCCTTGGGAGCAGGAAAAACTGGGGTAAAAGAGCAGTCCTTCACCGTGAATTGGTGCATTTTATATATTGTTACCTTTATGTTCTGGTTGTGAACCATGTTACTAACAAACTATTATTTTCTTTTTTTTTGTGAAGGATCTTTTGCAAAGAGGTTGGCTCAGGAATTTCCGATGTGGCAGGTCATTATATGTATCATTCTGATGATGGTCTGAATTGCTAAACAATACGGAAACTATTGATATTTGTTCTCTCCATGCAGTTTCTTTTGGTTGATTTGCGCTGCCATGGCGACTCAGCATCAATAAAGAAGCGGGGACCACACACTGTTGCCTCAACAGCTCTTGATGTTCTAAAGCTGGTTTGTAGCTTCTTGCAATTTATGTTTTCGCCTCTTGGTTTCTAATGTCTTCAACCTTCATTTTGGTCAAATAAAACAAGATGTGTCCCTTGTTTGAACATAAACAGCACATATGTCTAACGTGCTTGCGTAATATCTGCATACAATTTTTTTTCTTTCAAATCTAGCTTTATGCATTCATGGACTGGCTGGATTCCAAGTGTTTGGTGACTTGGCCTAACTCTTCATGTCATCTTACACACATCAGAATCATATAATGAATTGCAGATTTGAGGTTACTATAATTTAATAATCATCAGTATGCAAAGTTATTTGTGGCCTGGCGCTACACCTGTTTTATAACTTCTATGACTCACTGCTGCTATCTGTTATTTTTCAGTTGTTTACACCTTTTTAGCTCCCTTATCTTTGCTGTATCTGAATCCAACAGGTAGTGCAGCTCAGGCTAACTCCTCGGGTTTTAGTTGGTCACAGCTTTGGTGGAAAAGGTTTTTCTTATCTTTTTATGTCTTCACCTTTTCAAAATGGCATGATTTACATTCTGTCTTGGTACTCATAAGTGTCCCTTGCAGTGGCCCTGAGTATGGTAGAACAAGCTGCAAAACCACTTGCTCGTCCTGTTAGAGTGAGCAATACTTCTAATCCTGCATGTTATCTTGTAGTGGAAATGAGATTGCATAGATCATTTCTTCTCTTTTGTGATATTTTTCTTGAAGTTCTGTTCCTCAAAAGGTATGGGTCCTTGATGCTACTCCTGGCAAAGTTCGTGCTGGAGGAGATGGCGAAGATCACCCTGCTGAACTTATTGAATTCCTCAGAAGAATGCCTACACAGGTTTGCCTTTAAAAGCTATCTTAGAAAACAAATACTATTTGATACATTTTGATGCTGGGGCACAGCTTTATGATGCATTTTTATCGCATTTGTTGTTGAAAAACAGGTTTCTTCAAAGCAGGAGGTTGTCGATGCTCTTGTTAAAGAACAATTTTCTGTGGATGTTGCACGGGTATGATTGAATTCTAACTTCTCATTAAAGGATTTCTTTAGGCTACTCTATTTTGTTCTCTCCAATGAAGCAACAGGGATTCCTTTTCTTTTTGTTGTTTCTTTGTTTCAGTGGGTGGCCACAAATCTGCGTCGGAACAATCCATTAGGTCAGCAATCATCTTCAAGCTTCTCATGGATTTTTGACCTAAATGGCATCTCTGAGATGTACAAGTCTTATGAAGATACTAACTTATGGTAAATCTTTATCGATGCCAGTTGAGATCATCCTAAGAAATCATGTTATGTTGCTAATTGAATGCTGCACCTTTCAGGAGGATGATAGAGAATGTACCAAGGGGGGTTCATATTAATTTTCTAAAAGCTGAACGGAGTTTGCATAGATGGGCTCTTGAAGACCTCCAAAGAATTCATACTGCTGAAGAATTAGCTTCAGATGAGGGTGGAGGAGTTGAAATGCACGTGCTTGAAGATGCTGGCCATTGGGTATTTTGTCATCTACCTTCTGGTTTCACTGAAGTTGCAAACCAAACGATTTGACTATATGCATGCTTTCTTTCAGGTTCATGCAGACAACCCAGATGGTCTGTTTCGGATTCTTTCGTCAACCTTCCGAATCGAGACTACTATAAGAGGAATGCAAGACTAAATGTCGAGGCATATGTGCCGATGCAGTGTGGCATGAATAGAAACGTGTATATTTAAGGGACGGGGAAACCGTAGTCGATGATGCTAACTCCAGTCATCAGCGTGTTCATTTGTTCATTCTTTTCCTGTATGCTGTATGGCGTATGTAACATGATAGCCATCTACATCTGTGCTGTTTCTTCGAGGAACATCGTGTAATTTTATCTGTTATACACTGATGAATGAATGAGAAACATTTTCAGTCTTGTCTGTAATTAACCCCCACACGTAACCCCCTCAGCATATGAGCATCTCTACTCTGCTACTACGATGCCGACGATGGCCACTTGCATTTGCAAATATCTCCCGTGCTTTTACAAGTCAATGTAACGGAGGCATCAAAGTCTGAATATACACAGGATGACAGGAATATCTCACACTGACCTGAACTCAACTGTGCTCGCTTGCTATTTAGCACAGTTGCCACTGCATTTTGTTCAACGTTGTTTGGTTCTGTCAGGCCCCGACTGCGATCCTGCAAATTCTCTCTCTTCTACTGTATGAATCAAATTTACACGAATAAATAGTGTACTGGGGTGAAAAGTTGTAAAAAGGTACGTGTTGTGGCACGTGCTGTGAGAGAAAATATGACTCCATGTGATAAGTGAATAGTGAATTGAAGTTCAAATTGAGAGAACTAAGCAGGCCCGTACCGAAGTGTCGTGCCTGTCGCTAGACTCGCTACAAAAGTGTAGTGTCAAACTAGTTCAGTAATGAATTGCACAAAAGGCGACCATCACAGTCTTTGTCCTGTACTGAACATGTCATTGTCAAACATATGGATGCATAAAATCTCATGTACCGAAAATACGTGATGATGATATGAAATGCCGTTGGCTAGCGCAGAGGCAGCGGCAGTGCTCAGTGCTCACTTGTTACTGAAGTAGGTTAATTACTTCCAGTGCTCTTTCTGCATCAGAGCTAGTATTACCTTGAATAACTGAATTCAGATGCTAATCCTTGTTTCCAGCTACGTCTTCTAAGCATATTCTACCATTTGCAATTGCAGCACCACCAAAGCACATGCAGGAATTCAGAGCTCAGGTGCAGAAGAGTAGTAGAATAGTTCATCAAAATTTCCTCAACACAAAACATTCCAATAGTCCAAAAAGATGCAAAAAAAAAAAAGAAAAGAAGAAGAAGAAGGAGAAGAAGAAGAAAACACCTCTCTACATTTCTTCCAGCACATCTTTTGTTATATTTTCTTGTTACGTCAATCAGCGATAGTTTGGTACAGCACCAAGCAGAGTTGTATGCCTGCTAATCTGCTATTCTGGATGAAAAGTATGAAACTACAGCAACAACAGATAGGTACGGCCGTACGGGAGGATTCTTATTCCCGCAGTTATTCTCCTCGAAGGGCTGCGAATTATTCTAGTTTCCAAAGGAAGTAGTGTCAGCAGACGCCATGCCCGGAGCGACTGCTCGCTCCGCTCCGCTCCGCTCGGAAGGCGACGACGACGAAACGAACTGCGCCTGCGCGCCGACCTCTCACGTCTTTTCTTGTCCGGGGTAGGCAGCAGGGCGGAGGGATTGAAAGGGGGTCGGGTATTGCGGATTCCGGCAGCGAGGATGGCCGTAGCGGCGGCGGCCGTCGCCGGACGGAACGAGACAATCCCGACCAGGGGGGCTATATGTAAACATTCGGATCGCGATTATGAACCGCGATCTAAAACGGGGGGTTATTCGTAAATGTTAGGGTTCTATTTGTAAATATTTAGATCGCGACTATTAATCGCGACCCAAATCAGGGGGTCTTTTGCAAAAATTGGCGGTCGGCGACATGGTAGCCCCCCGGCGAAGTCGCGCCGCCACCACTGGCCTCCTCGCGGCGCCGCCGTGCATCCCTTCCTCGCCAAGCCGTCTCTTGACCTCCTCGCCCGCCGCCGCTAAAGGCCCCGCCCCGTCGGGGGATGAGAGTCGCTGGTGCACCAAGGCCGGCGCGTCGAGACTCGAGAGCACGCGGCGGCGGCGCCTGGAGACAGTGAGGGGGGCATTGTAGCCGGTGTAGCTCGACGAACTGCTGAGCGCGGTGGCCTTTGCTCGCCGTTCTGACGCTCTGTCTGTCCGGATCAGAAACCCCTACTGCAACTGTGCAACAGATCGGTTTCTCAGGTTTCGTCCGTGGATAAGATGCTAGTGGATGCTTGGATTTTTAAAATGCTTTTCTTATGAGCTGCTCGCCGAGTACAAAGCATGTGTAAAGAGTTTCTGAAGGAGTGCCTCAATGTTCTGAGTTGTGGATATGAAGCTATATGAATCAGAGAAGGAAAGCATGTGATGCGTGTGATCAACATTCAGATAGTTCCTTAATGGATTAGAGATGCTGGATTTGCCAAACAAGTTATATGCAAATATCATACATTAACCTTCAGGTTTGTCTGCGTTAACTTATCAGAGTACAACTGACGACGAAAAGACAGCAAATGGTATCTCATCAAGCTAATTTTGCACAAAGTTACTGATTCTGGTCTGAAAAGAGCTCTTGGAAAAACAACTGTGCTTCTGAATAGACTCTGCAGTTGCGTTGTCTGAAGCCGTGAGAGGCTGAGAGCAGGCAGTTTTCAGGAATTGTCTGGCGCCACAGAAGGAAGGATGTGGAATGCAGAAGAAGCTGTGAACCAGTGAATGTGGTGCATGCCATTGCCGTCAGTGTTCAGATAATTCACCTGAAAAAAATCGTATAAAGCAGCCCCGGGAGAGCTCCGATTCGGCACTATTTTAAATTCATCCTGCCTCTCTTCTTCGCCGCCCTTGCCGCCGCCTTCCGCCGACGGCGAGCTCCCGATGTCCGAGGCGCGGCTTGCATGAACTCGTGCACACCGGCACTGATCCGTTCGGCTCAGCCTCGACACCGGCCGCGCGCCCACACACTGGCACACGCCGCTGCGCCTCCTTGTACCTCGCTCGCCGCGTGGGATGGTGGCAGTAGCAACGATGCGGGCAGCAGCCATGTCTCGGTCACTGCGCGGCGGTGCTGCTACGGAATGGCGAGGCTCCTATCACGGGCGCCGCTGCTAATAGGAGCACGGAGGATCTCGGGTCGCGAGGTGCTCCCCCGACGTGAAGTCAAGCTCGCGGCTGCTCCGCTCTCTCTTCTCCGCTCGATTGGAGGGCGAAGAATCGCGCGCCTCACGTCCTTTCCTCTCACGTCCTTGCTTCGGAAGGCAGCGGAGCGGAGGGATTGAACGGGGAATTCGGATTCCGTCAGCGAGGACGGCGGCCGTCGCCGGACGGGACGAGCCGATCCAAACCAGGGGGACTTTTGCAAATTCCCGGGGGTTATGTGTAAATAATCGGATCGCGACTATTAATCACGATCCAAACTAGGGGCTTGTATGTAAATTATGGGGTGTAATTTATAAATATTTGGATCGCAACTAGTAATCGCGATCCAAACCAGGGGGCATCTTGCAAGTATTGGCGGTCCGCGCCATTGCTGTTGCCGGCGAGGTCGGCCCCGCTACCGCCGGCCTCCACGAGTCCCGCCTGCGCCGCTCCGCCACGCATCGTCGTTCTGAGTCGAATTCACGCTTTAAATCGCCGCTTCCTGACCTCCTCCTGCGCCACTTCTAACGGCCGTGCCACGTCGGGAGATGAGATGCTGATGCGGCCGGCGCGCAGAGAGCACGCGGCGCCCAGAGATGACGAGGGCGCATCGTCGCCGGACGGTGAGGCGGGGTCCGCGGGAAGCGTTTGCCGTGCGGTATTCTTTGCTCGCCATTCTGAAGCTCAATGTCCAGATCACAAGCGCCTACTGCAACTGGACTGCAAGCCTGCAACAGAGTTGCTTCTCTGGGCGCGATGTGATGACTTTCGACTTTCAGAGGTTCAGCACAAGTTCCTCAAATGCTCAGTGCCATCCTAGATCACAGATGCTCCAGTTCCAACAGAATTCTCAAATGCAAATATAAGTATAGAATGACATCCTTTTGGTGCAAATGCGAGTTTCAGTACCGAGTTCCTTGTAAAAATAGAAGTTTCAGTACTGATTTATTGACGTTCAGAAAATGTGCGACAATCAGCCATTTATATTGCCCTCTATGATAAATGATCTTTCCAAAAAACAATTTTATAAGTTCTTTGGATCCTGGCAAGCAAGCGTAATCTTTATGTTCCACTGTCATAACTTCTAAACATTATTATCAACAACCTGCTGGATGCTTATGTCAAACCATCGATAGTGTTGCTACAAGATTGTCATTTGTATTCACTTTCGTGATCACAAACTTTAATTGCAACTAGTTTTTTTCGTTGCAGGCTTGCAGCTTATTCCATTTTGTTGTATTCAGGAGCCGTTTACTTTTGCAGAATGAAACTCAGAAAACGCATACAGGCGCAGCTGTGCTTATTTGCAGTTTCTCACAGCGCAGTTTCAACTCTGCCTATACTGCTGCTTGTCGGTTGCCTCTACTGCAGCTATGATGCCCTTAATAAAACTCCAGACTGTCAGTTGGAAAGTGCTCTGATTTGCAGTCATCTGGTTACAAATTTCCTACACACAGTTACAGATTCCGGTTACAGAAGAAAAGATCATGGAAACAGATGTGCTTTCTGAATAAACTCTGCAGTTGCGTTGTCTGAATCACAGAGAGCAGGCAGGTTTCAGGAATTGTTCTGTCGCTGCGCTTGTACTGAGACTCGTTTTTCAGCTGCCACTCAATCAGTTGCAGCAATCACTACTCTACTACGATGCCGACGATGGCCTTGCAATTGCAAATATCCCACGTGCTTTTACAAGCCAATGGAACGGAGGCATCAAAGTCTGATGCACACAGGCACATCTCACACTGTTAAACGGCGCAGTTCACCAACGGCCGGTACCTGAACTACAGCTATCTTCGCGCACCTGAGGACTTCTTCAAGCGCACGACGCGGTCTCCGTGCGTTCCGCCCCGGCCACGTCTCGCCACGGCGCCCGCGACTCGGCCGCCCACGCCTGCGAGTCCGTCGCCCACGGAACGGCTCCATTAGGCAGTTTTGATCCTGTGTAGTGTTGTAAATTGTGTATACAAGGCTTGGCCTTCAATCAATGCAAAGCACGGTTCATTCCCCAATTTCCTACATGGTATCAGTCTAACCTCGATCCATCCCTCTGCTTCCGCCTCCCCTGTTCTTCATCACGCCGCCGCCATGGCGCGTTCCCCTGCTCATTCTTCTTCCTCTGAATCCGGCGCCACCAATCCCTTCTTCGATGCTCCCCAGCCTGCTTCTCTCGCTGTGCTGCAACCTGTGAACATTCGCAATCATGTTCCGATCCAGCTCGACCTCCTCGAATCCAATTACAGCCAATGGCGCTGTCTCTTTGATTCTGTCCTTGGCAAATTCGGTCTTACTGGCCATGTCCGCTCGCCGCCACCTATCATCGATCGGGACGCCGAGTGGCAGCAGATCGATTGTTGCCTCACAAATTGGATGTACACAACCGTCACCAAGAGTGTCTTCGATCTTATTTACAAGCCTGATGCTTCGGCCTTCACCATTTGGTCCGACATCGAAGGTCTTTTCCGCGACAATGAGATGCAACGCGCGGTTCTTCTCGAGGCCGAGTTCCGCAGTGTTGTTCAGGGGGGCCTCTCCATCTCTGACTACTGCTCCAAGCTGAAGAAGTTGGCTGACAATCTGCGTGATGTCGGTCACCCCGTCTCAGACCCAAGCCAGGTCCTCAACCTTCTTCGCGGCCTAAACAAGAAATTCCGTCACGTCAAGCCTGTGCTCACCGCCAAGACCCACTCATTCATGAGTGCGAGGTCTTACCTTCTTCTCGAGGAGCTTCAGTTGCAGCAGGACGACAAGACGGAGGCCGGCCAGGCGTTTCTCGCCGGGAACGGCGCCGCCGGTGGCTCTGGCGGATCCGCTTCTCACGGCGTGTCCTCCGCTCCCCCTGGCTCTGCTTCTGGCGGATCCCCCGCACCCGACGGCAATCGCGGCGGCAAACCCAAGAACAAACGCCGCGGTCGCGGCCCCAACGCCGGGTCGTCGCCGAACGACGGCGGCGGCGGCGCTCCTCAGCGACCACCATGGACCCCGACCTACAACCCCTGGACTGGGATCGTGTAGGCCTGGTCCATGCCATTTAGGGCACCTGGCGCGGGTGTTCTGGGCCCCCGACCTCCGGCCCAGCAAGCCATGGTGGCCCATCATCTTCCCACGCCGCCGCAGCAGCAACCCGGCGCTCCTGCTTGGGACAACAGCGCCCTGTACGCCGCTCTGACGTCCGCCGGCGTCGCCACCACACCGCCAAGCTCCTCCGAGTGGTTCTTCGACACCGGCGCGTCTTCCCACATGTCCAACTCCTCTGGTATTATCTCTTCCGCCACTCCATACACCTCTTTTGTCACTGTCGGCAATGGTGCCCGGCTGCCGGTCACACACAAGGCCGTCGCCTCCATTCCCACCTCTTCTTCTCCCTTGCACCTCAATAATGTTCTTGTTACTCCTTCTCTTGTTAAGAACCTCGTTTCAGTGCGTCAATTAACTCGTGACAACAATATTTCCATTGAATTTGACCATGCCGGTTTCTCTATCAAGGATCTGGGTACACAGGCGGTGACACTCCAATGTAACAGCGCCGGCGACCTTTATCCCCTTCGGGTGCCGACGCATCAGGCTCTCTCCGCGTCGTCTCCAGCGACGATCGAACTATGGCATAATCGCCTCGGTCATCCAGGGCATCACACCCTCCGGCAGGTCCTTAGAGATTTGGATTTTCAGTGTAATAAGTCTAGTGCTCATCACTGTCATCATTGCAGTGTAGGCAAACATGTTCGCCAACCCTTTCATTCTTCTGCAACCATTGCATTTTTCCCTTTTCAACTCATCCACTCCGATGTTTGGACCTCGCCTGTTTACAGTCACTCTGGGTACAAATATTATGTGGTGTTCATTGATGCTTTTACTCATTACATCTGGACTTATCTGATCCGACAGAAGTCTGATGTTGCTGCCGTGATTCGTTCCTTTTTCTCTTACGTTCGCACTCAATTTCAGCTCCCTGTCGTCGCCCTTCAAACCGACAATGGCACTGAATATGATAACCACGCCACACGGGCTTTCCTCGCTTCTCAGGGCACTGCCTTTCGCCTCACCTGCCCATACTCTTCTCAGCAAAACGGGAAGGCCGAGCGCATTTTGCGCACCATTAACGACTGCATTCGTACTTTGTTGATTCATAGTGCAGCTCCTCTGGCGTTTTGGGCTGAAGCACTGAACACCGCGACGTACCTCATCAATCGCCGCCCCTGCCGTGCCACGGGCCCTGTCACGCCGCATCATCTTCTTCTCGGTGCATCTCCCCGCTACGACGAGCTGCGCACGTTCGGCTGCCTCTGCTACCCGAACACGACGGCAACTACGGCACACAAGCTTTCTCCACGCTCTGTGCCGTGCGTGTTCGTCGGCTACCCGGTCGATCATCGTGGCTGTCGTTGCTACGATCGGAGCACCGGACGGGTCTACACGTCTCGCCACGTTACGTTCGTGGAGCATGTGTTCCCGTTCCGTGACGTACCAGCAACACCCTCAGCTTCGCCTGCTGCTCCGCCTGACGAGGACGACCCGCCTGTCCCACAGCCGCACCGAGTGCATCTTCGCCAACCCGCACCAGCGCCCGCACACGGTCCCTCGCAGCCGCGGTGCACCGCTTCGCCAGCTCTCTCGCCACCACGCGTCACGCCGCCTGCCTCGCCATCTCGCTCGCCCGCCACGACGCCCCCCTCACCGAAACACCCCACCGCCGCGGGACCCCAGCCGCACCCAGCCGCCACGTCTAGTTCTGGCGGTGCCCCTACGCCAATCCAGCCAGCTGCACCTTCTCCTGCGCCAGCTCTGCCAGCGGCGACAGCACAAAGCGGCCGCCAGCACCACATGGTCACGCGTGCGCGCGCCGGGATCTACAAGCCAAATCCCAAATACGCTCTCGCGACGGCTTCCGCCCTCCCCGCTGTCCCGCAGTCCGTGCGCACCGCTCTCACCGATCCTGCCTGGCGCTCCGCGATGCAGGACGAATTTGACGCTCTGCAACGCAACAAGACGTGGACGTTGGTCCCTCGGCCGCCCGACGCGCGCGTCATCTCCGGCAAATGGGTTTTCAAAGTGAAGACCGCGGCTGACGGCTCGTTCGACCGCACCAAAGCACGGTGGGTTGTGCGCGGGGATATTCAGCGGCCGGGGATCGACTTCGACGAAACTTTTTCCCCGGTTGTGAAACCCGCCATGATCCGTACAGTCCTGTCGCTCATCGCCTCCAAGCAGTGGCCCGCCCACCAGCTCGACGTGTCCAACGCGTTCCTCCACGGCGATCTTACAGAGCGGGTGTACTGCAAGCAGCCACCGGCTTTGAGGATCCGTCGCGGCCAAACGATGTGTGCCTCCTTGCTCGCTCGCTGTATGGTCTCCGACAGGCGCCGCGTGCTTGGTTCCAGCACTTCGTCAGGCACGCCATCTCCATGGGCTTCACCCAGTCACGCACCGACTCGTCGCTGTTTGTCTACCGCAACGGCGACAACATGGCATATCTTCTTATCTACGTCGACGACATGATTCTTTCTGCATCGACACCAGCCCTTCTCCACCGCTTCATCAGCAACCTCCAGTCCGCGTTCGCCGTGAAAGACATGGGGCCGGTGCACTACTTCCTGGGTATCGACGTCAAGCGCACGAGCAGCGGCTTCTTCCTCTTGCAGTCCACGTACGCCCTCGACATTCTCGACCGCGCCGGCATGACCAACTGCAAGCCGGTGGCCACTCCGGCTGAACCCGCCTCCAAGGTCTCTCAAGACGACGGCGCCCTACTCTCCAAGACTGACGCGTCCTGGTACCGCAGCATGGCCGGGGCGCTTCAGTACTTGACGCTGACGCGCCCGGACCTTGCCTATGCGGTGCAGCAAGTCTGCTTGCATATGCACGCGCCGACAGAGTCCCACCGCGCCATCCTCAAGCGAGTCCTGCGCTATGTCAAAGGCACCACCACTCTCGGCTTGCACTTGTTCGCATCGACCTCCACAACGATCTCAGCGTACACTGACGCCGATTGGGCAGGTTGCCCCGATACTAGGCGTTCCACCTCCGGCTTCGCCATCTTCCTTGGCGACTCCTTGGTGTCGTGGTCTTCCAAGAGACAGACCACGGTGTCGCGATCAAGCGCGGAGGCCGAGTACCGCGGCGTGGCCAACGCCGCCTCCGAGTGCACTTGGTTGCGGCACCTTCTACAGGAGCTGCACTGCGACACGAGCAAGGCCACCATCGCGTACTGTGACAACGTCTCCAGTGTGTATATGGCGCGGAATCCGGTCCATCATAGACGTACCAAGCACATTGAAATCGACATCCACTTTGTTCGCGAGAAGGTGGCCGTCGGGGAGCTTCGCGTTCTCCAGATACCGAGCGCTCGTCAGTTCGCGGATATTTTTACAAAAGGGCTGCCTACGGCACTGTTCGAGGACTTCCGTTCCAGTCTCTGCATCGGCGCTGCGAGCTGAGACTGCGGGGGGGTGTTAAACGGCGCAGTTCACCAACGGCCGGTACCTGAACTACAGCTATCTTCGCGCACCTGAGGACTTCTTCAAGCGCACGACGCGGTCTCCGTGCGTTCCGCCCCGGCCACATCTCGCCACGGCGCCCGCGACTCGGCCGCCCACGCCTGCGAGTCCGTCGCCCACGGAACGGCTCCATTAGGCAGTTTTGATCCTGTGTAGTGTTGTAAATTGTGTATATAATGCTTGGCCTTCAATCAATGCAAAGCACGGTTGATTCCCCAATTTCCTACACACACCCTGGCAGGGACGGAGCTAGGAAAAATTTTAGGAGGGGCTGAAAAAAATCACCTGCTGCCCTGCTGCTCATGAGCTCGTGGCCGCCTGACGCTCGGCGCTCGCGGCTCGCCCTCGAGCTTTGCGCCGCCGCGCCCTGCGACGTGCGCCGTGTGGGCTTCCCGCCGGCCGGCGCCCGCCCCGACGGCCGCCGGTACCCGCCTGGGCACAGAGCTGCGCCTGGGAGACCGGAGGGAGGGAGAATTAGCAGGGACCGGCCGACTAGAGAGGCGGAGTCGCGGAGACGGCAGGAGACCGGGAGAGTCGGAGAAAGGATTGGGGTTGGGGGCGACAGGAGACGGCGTGAGGTCGCGAGGAGGTAGTGACAGGCAAGCGACAGCCGACGGCGGGCAGGAACTAGATAGCTCATAACCGGATATGATTTTTCCTTTGTTGGGCTTTGGAGTTTAGGCTTAGACGAAAATGTTACTAGTTAGCACAATATATTGAAGTGCATGAGTAAAAAATTTGAGAAAAACTCTAGAGGTTCTACGTGCCGGCGAGCTGTAGGGGGGCTCGAGCCCCCTTGCCCCCCTAGCTGCCTCCGTCGCGTGACCCTGGCTTGAACTCAATGGTGCTCGTTTGCTGTTTAGCATGGTTGCCACTGCACTTAATTCGACGTTGTTTTGTTCTGTCAGGCCCTAACTGCAATCCTGCAAATTCTATCTCTTCTCCTGCAAATTCTATGCAGTACTCTTTCCGTTTGCAGTACGCCAGTACCACAAAGCACAGTCAGATGCAGAGGTAGAAATTCAGAGCTCAGGTGCAGAAAACTAGTAGAAGAGTTCAACATCATAATTTCCTCAACTCAAACATTCAGTGCATCATGATGCAAAAAGAAAAAAAAACATATCTCTCTCTGTTCCAGCACATCTTTTGTTCTAGGTTTTTTTTATGTCAATCAGCGATGATTTGGTACAGCACCAAGCAGAGTTGTATGCCAAGCAGAGGAGGATTATTCCTGCAGTGATTCTCCTCAAAGGGCTGCGAATTACTACAGTTTCGAAGACCAAGAGGTTTCAGCCCTAATTGCATAGAGGTACGATGCAGCAACCGCGTCAGATCAGCCGCCATGCCCGGAGCGACTGCTCGCTCCGCTCCGCTCGGAGGGCGACGACGACGAACTGCGCCGGCCTCGTGTCCTTTCCTGACCACGGTAGGCAGCAGGGCAGAGGGCTCACCGGGGCTCGGCTATTGCGGATGGCAGCGAGGATGACCATGGCGGCGGCGGCGGCGGCGGTGGCCGATGGCCGTCGCCGGACGGGACGAGCCGATCCGAACCAGGGGGGTCTATGCAAAATACCGGGTGGTATATGTAAATATTCGGATCGCGATTAATAATCGCGATTAATAATCGCGATCCAAAATAGGGGGTTATACGTAAAATGTAGGGTCATATTTGTAAATATTGGATCGCGACTATTAATCGCGATCCAAATCGGGGGGTCTTTTGTAAATATTAGCAGTCGGCGACATGGCGAATTGGCGAGGTCGTGCCGCCACCGCAGGCGTCTCCGAGCCCCGCGCGGCGCCGCCGTGCATCCATTCCTCTCCGTAAGTCGAATCCATGCGCCAAGCCGCCGTCTCTTGATGCCCTCGCGCGCCGCCGCTAACGGGCCCAGTGAGGGCTGAGGGGATGAGACCCTGATGCCCCAAGACCAGCGCGTCGAGAGCACGCGGCGCCCAGAGACGGCGAGGGCGCATTGTCGCTGACTCGCTGGAGTAGGTCGAAGAACTGCAGGCGGCGCCCGCGGGAAGCATTTGTCACGCGGTGGCCTTTGCTCGCCATTCTGACCCTCAAACTGAGTGTCCGGATCAGAAATCCCTACTGCAACTATGCAACAGATTGGTTTGTCAGGTTTTCATCTGTGGATCAAATGCTAGTATTCCGGTGGATGTTTGGATTTCAATATGCTTTTCCTATGAGCTACTCGGCCGAATACCTGGCATGTAAAGAGTTTCTGAAGGAGTTCCTCAATGTTCAGAGCTGAGGATATGAATCAGAGGAGGAAAGAATGTGATGCGTGCGATTAACATTCAGATAGTTCCAGCTTGGATTAAAGATGCTGGATTTTCTAAAGAAGTTTCATATGCAAATACCATGCATTTAATCTTCAGGTTTGACAACAAATGGTATCTCATCACAGCAACAGATCGTCGGTTAGAGCTAGCTCCATTCTGGTGACACTGAGCCCCTGGAAAAGATCGTTGCCTGAAACTGTTATCTGAAACTTTGCAATGGCCGTGGGCTCATGGCTTCCCCTGTGCTGCCCGGCCGCAGGCGTGCACTGCACACCCAAATGCGCCTGGACCTCGGCTACACGCCTCGCCTTTTACCTCGCTCGCCGCGGGAACGCACGCACCAGTAGGCACGGCGGCGTCGGCGGTCGGCCCCTCCTCCCGAGCAATACCCGACGCGGCGATGCCTACTGTTCGTCGCTCTGCTCCTCTGACATCACTGGAAACACTATTCCTTATCAAGGATCCACAGCTTTGCTACAAGGCATTACACTAGAGATATCTGAAGAAGTAATTGTTCATGTTTGCAGCATTGTGGAGCAGTCAGAGTTGGTTTCTGATTCTATACCTCCTGAAGTGGCCACCATTCTGGAAGAATTTGCAGTGGTATTTGAGCCCTTGTCCAGCTTACCACCTGAAAGGTCTTGTGATCACACCATCCCACTTGTACCTGGTGCTAAACCAGTGCAGATTAGGCCTTACAGATACCCTCCTGCTCTCAAGGATGAGATTGAACGCCAGGTTGCTGACATGCTAGCCAAAGGCATTATCCAATACAGTTCTAGTGCATTTTCTTCACCAATTCTGCTTGTTAGAAAGAAAGATGGCTCGTGGAGATTTTGCATTGACTACAGATACCTCAATGCATTGACTCTGAAGAGTAAATTCCCTATTCCAGTATTTGACGAGCTCATGGATGAGTTGGCAAAAGCTAGATGGTTTTCATCCCTGGATCTCAATTCTGGGTATCATCAGATACGGTTGAAAAAGGGAGAAGCATATAAAACTGCATTTCAAACTCACTTTGGTCTCTTTGAGTTTAATGTGATGGCCTTTGGTTTGTGTGGTGCCCCTGGGACATTTCAAGGCGCCATGAATACAACCCTGGCCCCATTGCTAAGAAAATGTGTCCTTGTCTTCTTTGATGATATACTCATATACAGTGCTACTCTGGAAGAACATCTGGAGCATCTCAGATTAGTGTTTCAGTTGTTAAAGCGGGATAAATGGCAAGTTAAGTTGTCCAAATGCACTTTTGCTCAGCAACAACTATCCTACTTGGGTCACATTATCAGTGCTGCATGAATTGCTACAAATCCCTCCAAAATAGCAGTTGTTCAATCCTGGCCACAACCTGGGAATGTCAAGATCTCAGAAGCTTCCTGGGGTTGGCTAGATACTATAGGAAGTTTGTTAGGCATTTTGCCATTATTGCCAAGCCTCTCACAAATTTGTTAAGAAAGCAAGTGTTGTTTGTATGGACAGAGGAACATACTGAAGCCTTTGTTACTCTAAAGAATGCTCTCATATTTGCACCAGTTTTGGCTATGCCAGACTTCACTAAAGTCTTTTGCATTGAGACAGATGCATCAAATGTGGGTGTAGGAGTTGTTCTTCAGCAGGATGGGCATCCCTTAGCCTTCATTAGCAAACCTCTGGGTCCCAGAACTCAAGGTCTCTCAACATATGAAAAGGAGTATCTGGCAATCCTGACTGCTATTGAGTATTGGAGATCATATCTGCAGCAAGCTGAGTTTATCATTTACACTGATCAGAAGAGTTTGGTACATTTGAATGAGCAAAGATTGAATACACCTTGGCAGCAAAGGATGTTTTCTAAATTGATGGGATTGCAGTATAGAATTGTGTACAAAAAGGGTGTGGAAAATGGAGCTGCTGATGCTCTATCTCGAAGGTGCCACCCTGAAGGGCAGTTATTGACCATCTCTGGTTGCACCCCAACATGGATTTCTAAAGTGGTCCACAGTTATGATCAGGATGAATTTTGCAAACAACTGATCTCTAAATTGGCTGTTGATCCTACAGTTGTTCCCAATTATACTTTGGCTGATGGTTTACTGAGGTATAAGAACAGAGTGTGGATAGGACAAGGAGTTGAGTTACAAACCAGAATCATTGCTGCCTTGCATAATTCTCCAGTGGGAGGACATTCAGGTGTGCCAGTCACTTTGAGGAAGCTTAAGCAATACTTTGCCTGGACTGTCATGAACAAAGCTGTTCATTCTTTTGTGGCCTCTTGCTCAGTCTGTCAACAAGCTAAACCAGACAGAGCCAGATACCCTGGTCTCCTTCAGCCCTTGCCCATTCCTGAAGGGGCCTGGCATACCATTTCCATGGATTTTGTTGAAGGGCTTCCTCGCTCTGCAGGGATGAATGCAATTTTGGTTGTAGTGGATAAATTCTCTAAATACAGCCACTTCTTAGCTTTGGCTCACCCATTTAATGCTGCATCTGTGGCCAAGCTATTCATGACTACTATTTACAAACTTCATGATTTGCCTTTGTTCATCATTTCTGACAGAGAGAAGATCTTCCTCAGTCAGTTGTGGCAAGAGTTGTTCAGCAGAGCTGGTGTTTCACTGAAAATGAGCTCAGCCTATCATCCACAGACTGATGGCCAAACCGAACGAGTCAATCAATGCATGAAGACCTTCCTGCGGTGTTTTGTTCATGCCTGCCCCAAACAGTGGTTCCACTGGCTTCACTTAGCTGAGTACTGGTACAATACCAGTTGGCATTCTGCCTTGGGGTCTTCACCATTTCAAGTGCTATATGGTCACTCACCAAAAACATTTGGCATTGAGGCTGCAGATACTTTCCCTGTCAAAGACATGTCAGACTGGTTGCTGGAGAGGGACTTGATGCAGCATCTGATTAAGCAACACTTAGCAAGAGCTCAAGAGCGTATGAAGCGACAAGCAGATAAGAAACGATCTGAGAGGCAGTTTCAAGTGGGTGACATGGTATTCTTGAAACTACAACCTTATGTCCAATCCTCTGTTGCTACAAGATCCAACCAGAAGCTGGCTTTCAAGTTTTTCGGCCCCTTTCGTATCCTGGAACGCATCGGATCGGTCGCTTACAAGCTTCAGCTTCCAGAGTCTTCGGCAATCCACCCTGTCTTTCATGTTTCTCGACTGAAGGCGTCCACTCCTACTGATCAGCAGGTATTGCCAGTTCTTCCTGACATTACCGATACTCACCAGTTTCCTGAGCGTGTGCTGCAGCGCCGGCTGATTCCTGGTGGCCCTGTTCCTCGATATGAAGTATTGGGTAAAGTGGTCGTCCCTTCCTGAAGATTTGGCTACATGGGAGAACTATGATGACTTGAAGCGACGCTTCCCTGGTGCTTCGGGACTAGCAGGTTCCTTGGCAAGGGTGTGTGGGGGGGGGGGGTGTGTTAGCAGCAGGGTAGCGGGGGTAGAAGAGAAGCACTAGAATCAGGGGAAGGAAGCACAGGGACAGGGGAGGAAGGAGAAACACGGCACCATGGCCGGCGAACCAGAGGAAGACGAAGGAGTTCTGTTCAGTTTACAAATCAATCGATGCCCTCCATACTCTCCCGCACCGGTACATATAGAAGGAAGGAAATATGGGCCAAGCCCAGCCCGAGTAGGCACGCAGGCCAAATACCCAACCAACACGGCCCAATAAGCCTAACCGGTTACTAGATCCTAACATTCTCCCCTTCTTAAAGAGCAGCTTGCCCCCAAGCTGCTTAACTCTTGGATAAGCACTTGCTCTTGATGAACATGGAGTAGACACAGTCCACATTGAAATGAATTCCATTCAGATCTTCAATCATTCCCTGTCTTCAAGGATCTTCCACGGCATGATGGTAGAACTGAAGTAGCCAATGTGTACTTGACCCAACAGTCATATAATCCACCAGAAGAATTGAACCAAGATACTGGACAAAAAGAAGCTTCTGAATCAGCCACACCAGGAAAGTAACTACTGCAGTTTCTTTACTGAGCACACGACATAGTCCTCTTGATTGACAAATTGCATAATTTAAGCTGCAGTTCCTGCCATGCATTCCAGCAAATAGATCAATCACCCAATATGAATAACCACCTGGATCCCAAGTAATCAACTGCTGAAGCAAAATGATGCCAATCAGGAGCACATCCTTGAACTGTAGCTGTACCAGAAGGAGCAAACACTGCAACACTGGGTTCTGAACTGAAACTGCATAACAACAGACTGATGGCCTAGCAATTTCCCACTGTATCCAATTCAGTAATAGACGGGGCTGCAACCAACCTTGTTCGGAATCTTTATGGCGCCCAACAGCCTTCCACTGGAAATAACTCACTTGACCCCCATTGAGCAAATAGTCAAGCAACATCGGCATGTCCTGCACTTCTGTGAATAGATACCCACTGAAATGACAGTATGAACTCCATGTCCTAACATGTGGTTTCCAAGGAACTTTGAGCTGTGCTTCCTGACAACATAACCATATATATATCGTTGAAAAATCCCATAACACTGACAGTGATTTCAATTGCCAATCAGCTGCGGAATAATGGAAAGATGACCAAGCAATTTCCCATTGTATGCAATGACACTTGACAATGAACTTGAGGCACTGGTCTGGAATAGTCGGACCCCTTTCAGAATAAGACAGCCACAATATTGTAGACTCTGATTGATCCCTCGTGGAATAATGAGCAGTAGCAAGAAGGCCAAGATCCAGAAACAATTTATACTCAGTAGTATCAAAGAGACACACACAATGCAACAATTGCTGGTCCACAGACTGAGAATTCCATACTAGGAAGCTGACAGCAATTGTAATCTGCATTTCCATCTTCAAAACCATTGAATACCATCCAATTATAGTGCTAATTGAGCTGTGTACTAACATATTATCACTAGTAAAGGATGGCCAAGGTAGTGGGCGGAGCTGAGCATCATCAGTAAGTAAGGTAATGTAGTCTTGCAGAATATACGAACATAGCATCCCAAAACTCTGACTAGCACAATCAGTATGGAAATCAGCAAGTTGTATACTAAGTAATATCCATGGTAGCTTGGGTGGAATGCAAACTAGCTCCACATTCAGAATAGATGACCTTGTCCCTTTGTCAACGAAGACAGGAAGCAAAATGTCTATCACTACTGGATTCAGCCCAATCATTCGGTCCAACATACTCTGTTTAGCATTCACTTGGGTAGCCAAAGTAGGCAGCATCACAACAAATGAGCATGCAGGGGTGTAACTGGTGATATACCCGTGTTGTACCTGAGCAGATAGGTAGCATTCGTTGAGAGTGTTCGCGAACTTGAGCCTGATGTCACTGCTGGGACGAATTGTCAAACACGTGGCGGGCAAGATGTTGAATGTTTCCCCCTCTGCATCCAGAACAGCGACAGCAGTCCATGAGAAGGTCAGTGCCGCGCTTGAACCTAATGATGCAGGCGACGAGGTTGTCGAAGGAGAAATAGTGGGCGGGGACTTGGTCGCCAATGTAGTTGATACGGCTGCAGACGAGGTAGAGGTGGCAGGCGGTGGAGCTCGCCGTGGTCGTCGGAGCCGATGCACACGCAGAAGAGCTTGCCGCGGACGTCGAGGACGGGGCACGCGCTGAGGAGCTCGCCGCGGACGAGGCGGGCACGGCAGAGCTTGGCGTGGTCGCCGAAGCCGAGGCGGACGAGGAGGATGACGCCACGGGCGGCAAAGTCGAATCGAGCGAGGGGGAGCGCGTCGTGGTCGGCGAAGTCGAAGTGGGCGCCGATGAGCACGCCACGGACGTCGAGGCCGAGGCAGGCGTGGTGGAGCTCGCCGCAGCCGTCGAAGGCGAGGCACACGCGGATGCGCTCCCGGGCGTCGAGGACGAGGCGGCCGGATCCGGATCGGGGACACCTTGGTGGCCGCGGCGTCGAGGGCGAGCACAGCGGCCCGGGCGTCGACGCTACGCTTGCTGATGTCAGCACTGGCGAGCTCGAAGCGGGTGGCGCACGGCGTGATGCAGATGGAGGGCGCAACATGGCTGAGGCAATCCCTCAAACACATGGTGGGCGAGACCGTGGAAGGCTTCTCCTCGGCACCTCGAGCAGCTGGTGCTGGGTTCGAAGCCGAGTTCGACGAGGAGGACGTCGCCGGCGCCGTGATGTCCTCGCTGCCGGAGTTGAGGATGTTGGAGCCCGCGACCGAGGCGACGGCGGAGGGCGCGGGCGTGGTGGAGACCGATGCATCGACGGGCTGAGTGGTAGTGGCAAAGGCGGCGGCAGGAAACGCGGCCACGGGCGCGACCAGGGTGGAGTCAGCAGAAGCAGGCGCGGACGCGGGTGCAACTGCGACGGCGGCGGAGGGCGCGGCCGGAGTTGAGGCTCTAGGCGCCAGTGCGGTTGCGGGCGCGACCGCGGCGGTGGTGGAGAACACCGAGGAGAATCGCCGATCCAACCACTCGTCGTGCTCGGCGAAGAGCCGACGAATCTCGTCGAGAAGGAGCTGGGTGGAATGGGAGATTTTGGTAGGGGAATCCATGGAACTAGGGTTTGAGAATCACCCGAGAATCGGTGTCTCTGATACCAAATGTTAGCAGCAGGGTAGCTGGGGTAGAAGAGAAGCACTAGAATCAGGGGAAGGAAGCACAGGGACAGGGGAGGAAGGAGAAACACGGCACCATGGCCGGCGAACCAGAGGAAGACGAAGGAGTTCTGTTCAGTTTACAAATCAATCGATGCCCTCCATACTCTCCCGCACCGGTACATATAGAAGGAAGGAAATATGGGCCAAGCCCAGCCCGAGTAGGCACGCAGGCCAAATACCCAACCAACACGGCCCAATAAGCCTAACCGGTTACTAGATCCTAACAGGGTGTTAGCAGCTCTGCATCTGCTGACACTGAAGAAGCCAACACTAAAGACGGAGCTCGTGGGCCGCGACGTGGTGAACGGACGCGTCGGCCCAACTCGCGCACTAGTGGACCTGAATGGGCCTGAGCTGGCTTGTACTGCGTGCGTGTGTGTGCCGCCACAGGATATATGCGCTAGGCTGTGCGGCAAGGAAGGCATCTTGTAATCAAACAGAACTATGAACTGACGAATCCTTCGTCGTTCCTCTGAATCCCATGCTTCCGCCGATCCCCTGCTTCTCCTCCTGATCCCTGCTTCTCCTTCGAATCCCTATCCTAACACTCAGCAGTCACCACCATCCACCTCTCCGTACACTACGGCGCATCTGGCCGTCGACAGAAGTGACGGCGTCGACGCCATGCCGCGCGCTCGCTACTTGACCAAGCCATGGTCAATCACCGCCCACCCACGCGGCGCGCCTGGAGTAAGACGGCGACGCTGCTCCCGACCTACGAGACGCCTGCCGCTTGCGCCTCTGCTGCCTGCTGGACGAGGAGCCTCTCGGCTACTCTCCTTGCTTCCCTCGTCGTGGCGGCGTTGGCCACTTGGCCTCCCCTCGCCGCGGCCAGGGCCGAGGCCCCAGGGGCCAGGGGGGGACGGTATTTCATTTACCGTCCACCCCCGGTAGCTGTCAGCCGTTAAATCCTCAACGCACGGTTGAGATTAATCAAGGAAGGTCGAATACAAACGGGTGGGTGAATGGGACCGATAGCTTCGCCGCCCTCTCGTCGTTCCGCCGGCCGCCTCGCTGCTTCGCCGGCCTCTCCGCCGGCCTCCGGAGAGCTTCGATTAGGCACTAGATTAAGTTCATCCTGCCACTCTTCTTCGCCGCCCTTGCCTCCGCCTTACGTCGACGGCTAGCTCCCGAGGGCCGGGGCGCGGCTTGCATGAACGTTTGCACACCGGCACTGATCCGTGCAGCTGGCCGGCTCAGCGTCGACACCGGCCACACGCCCACACACTGGCACGCCATCGATGTCGCATGCTGCGCCTCCTTGTACCTCGCTCGCTACGTGGGATGGTGGCAGTACGTAGCGACGATGCGGGCAGCAGCCATGGTCGCGGTCACCGCGCACGGCGCGCCTGAGTGCCTGACGCTGCTCCGGAATTGCGAGGTGTGTCTGTCCCTGGCGCAGATGCTAATAGGAGCGGAGAGGATCTCGGATCCCCTCATGGATTCCCTCGCCACGTCGCAGCTGGCCGCGTAGGGGTGGCGTCGGCCTCGCCTCGTTACCGTCATCCTGCTTCGCCGCCCTTGCCGCCGCCGTCCGGCGCCGGCGAGCTCCCGAGGGCCGAGCGTGCCTTGCACGAACGCGCACGCTCGATTGTTATTAGTAGGTGTATGAGCAATGCACGAGCTCAAGAAAACTGAACTCAGCGATAGCCATGGCCGTGGTCGCTCGGCGAGCATGGACGCATCAATGCATCATGTTCAAGGAGGATGGGCATGGTTATCTCAGCTCAAGGCAAATACTGATGGAGGAGGCTACAGTATATGTAGGCGAAAATATTGGTAACTGCAAACTAATTGTATTGCAGGTAGGGTAGGAGCACCAGCTTTCAGTCTTGTACTGCCCACCATTGTGATCGACTCTGCAATCATGCTGCTCATGCATGTGTTAGCAAAACTGGGTGGAGTGTCGAGGCTAACTTGCCTAGTTATGGTTTGATGTCTTGATGCAATGATGCTGAACCTGCATGCGCGGCATCAACGGTCGCGGATGAATAATGCTCACTTCCAAGTTCCACCACCTAAGCCCGATGATAAATCAAAAGTTCACAGCATGTTTTGATGCTGGCCTTGTTACTAGCATTACTTCTTTGCTGGACTGGCGGCTAATGTTCGCGGGTGCTATCTTGATCATCATCAGTAGGCAGCATCCAGAAAGGACTGCGGAGAAGCTCTTCCATCCCGGGGCACGGCTGCACTTCCTCCACGCTCTTGTCCTCCATGTCGTAGATGCCCAAGAATCCCCCATCCAACTCTTTGGTCGGATTGTGCACGAAGTAGACTCGATTCCCCTTCAACCCGTATTTGCTCGCCGAGCACAGCAGCTGCGCATTTGGGTAGCTCAGCAGGAACACTCTGTCGCCCAGCTCATCCACCTCGATCAGTGTCGGCCCCGACAGATCAACCCGGTAGACGCGCACCGTCATGACCTCCGGGGTGAATCCCTTGAGGAAGAGGACGGCAAAGAACAGCTCCCCCCGTGATTCGACCATGTAGTCCCTACGGATGTTGGATCCGTCCGGGTACTCGGCGCTCCGGAACTCTAGATAGCTGAACTCCGGCGTCGCCGTCGAGAAATCGATGACCCCCAAATTCGCGGTCTCCTTGAAATAGAACTTGCCGTCCACCGCGGCCGTCTCCTGGATGACGATCTTCTGCGCGGGAAGAGGCGGCAGCCTCTTAAAGCCGATATCGATGTCGTACTCGTGCGCCGACCAGCGGCTGTCTCCGACGCGGCAGTACAGGAAGCTCGGCTCGTCCGTGCGCAGCACGAGCACGACGCAGGATGCGGCGGTGGGCGCAGCGGAGAGGTAGCACTTCCACTCGTCGTCTGGCAGCTCGCGCTCCATGGCCGGCAGGGGCACGCTCTCGCCGGAGCGCGGGTCCCAGAGGCGTGTGCGCGGCGACGGCCCCGGCGACACGAGGAGGACCCAGCCGTGTGGGGTCACGTGGTAGTAGTTGTTCGCCAGCTCCGGCACGACGCTCGTGTGGAGACTCCGGTCACCAATGGCGAACGCCGTTTGCAGGATCCAGCCCGTGGTCGTACACCAGCACAGGAAGGTTGCCCAGCGGCGGGCAGCTTCCGGCGCCGGTGCCGGCGTCGGCGGGCGCGTTGGTGCTCTCATCCATGGTTGATCTCGCCGCCGCCTCTTCTTTTTTCAACTAAAGGGGATCGGGGATCGGGGCGTATAGGACGATGGGATCGGTGGATCTGGGGGGTTTTGCCGTTCACCAGCCGATATTTATGCCTGTTTACCTAGCCTATTGGTGAGGTGCGACGGAGAACGGCTCGGTTTCCTGCTTCACCCCGACCCGGATTCGAACTCGAGTCCACGATGTAAACGTGTGCCTCGGCTCGGGGAATTTTTACCAGAAAGAACTCGTCGCGTCTGAATGCGAACCCTAATCGGACTCCAGGCTCAACTCTTAACTCCATGTCCATAGTAGAGCAAGGATTCCTACTATGCACCGTCAGTCCATCACCAAAGGCATCTTGTCATCAGCTCGTGCTCGACATATATATGTAGCTGAAGTTTGATTCTTACATGCTCTGTTAGAGTGCTAGTATCTCCAGCTGACCAGCTCCAGTACTGAGATGCCGATGGAGAAGAGGCATGAGCCAACCAGAACCAGCACAACTGCAACGAAGAGATGGCTAAGATCAATTTGTTGATCTTTAAGCTGACTGCGAGCAGTTCGATGAGAGTTTTGTGCTTCTCATTTTTTTGTCCTATTTCTTTGTTTCATTTGTTCTATTGGATTTGCACGTGATAAAAATTCATAATGACATTATGTTTTGTTGACATGTTGCAGAGGTTTCCCTAATTCCAAATATTAGTAGTGAATCAGGAAGGTTAGAGCAGAGCTTCAGTCCAATCATGAAGTTCTCATCGGCCTATATGCCCAGATCAGCGAACAATTTCTTCTCCACTTGACCACTACAGTTTGCAAATTTGTGATTGCATTATTGTGTTGGATGATATTTTTTTAGAAAAAGTGATAAAAAAGCCCTGGGTCAAAAATGGGCCGACTGGCATGGCCCGTTTTCAGCCCGGTTCGAGCTCCCCTTTGACCTAGTACCCCCTTGGGCTATTAGTAGTTCGAACGCAAAGAGCCACGAGGGAATTCATTCGTCATCCGCCGCCACAAGACCGAGAACAAGAAGGAGATTGGATTGACAAGGGAGCACTCGTCGGCCTTGATCTACTTCAGATGTTTCTACACTATGTCCAGCGCTTTAATGTGTAACATTATGGGGTAAAATCCTTGTTTGTCCTTGGGGTTGAAGGGGGATCTTGAGATGTAATCACCGAACCTATGTTTTGGATCTATTTGCTATCATATTCATGTTGATGGTGCTTCAATCTTAATGGCCGGCTAGCTTGCTTTGGGGATGCATCGCTCGTAGTCTCATGTATCGTGTTCCTTTTGTTCTTTATGCGATTACCGTCGTGTAGTGACAGTGTGCGGGAGGGAAAACATATTGACCTTGGTTCACACACTTAGTCTTGCATACCTAGAAGATATCAACGTCTTGTGCACTTGTCGTTCGATCACAGATTACCCTCGTGTAGTGACTAGTATGCGAGAGGGAAAGGGTTCGACTCGGTGCACCTTTACTTTTGATAGATTAGATTGGGTAGTTCTTGCTAGATGGTTACGTCTCCAAGTGATCCTATATCCCTTGGACAAGCATTATACGTTCTTGTGATCTCTATACCATCGCTCTCTACTTTGATTTCTTTAATCTAGATTAGATTAGATTAAGTTTCTTACTTATACACACTTGATAAAGAGGTTTAAAACAACAAGATTAGTGCTTAGTTGAGCATAGCAATCCACTTGTTCCACAGATTGATTAACCTTGGGGGATACTATAAGTGAAAATCTACAACCGACCCGTGCGCTTGAGGATCGTAATTTGATGTGTTATTTAACCGTCAACACCCCCTTGGTTCCTTGAGCTGCTCTTGACACTCTTAATACTTCAAGCAGCCAATGAGAGAAGGATAATGTGTTTGTGCTCTATTGTGATTCATCTTCTTCAAGTTTGGGATTCTTTCTTAGTGATCAAGTGTGACAAGTGTGCATAGTCATGGCATAGCTGAGTGCTTGGTCAAGTGATGGTGTGTGAGCTTGTCAGGAATTCGAGATTGACGACTCCTAAACAGTCTTGGTGACTGTTGTCCTCTTAGTGAGCTCTTGGTGATTGTGGGATCCCCAAGGAGGATTTAGTGTACACAACTTGAAATCCACTGTTCTAGAGATGGAGAACATGTACTCTTAGTGAGCACTCAGGTCTAAGTGACTTGAGGGGGAGCTAGATCCTTAGTGGATGCTCCAACATGGACTAGGGGCTAAGGGGAGCTCAACTCCTCGATACCACAAGAAAAAATCTTGGTTGTCTCGTGTCCCTCTCCTTTAAATTCCAGCACTTACTTTCATCATTTACATTTTACAATTAAGTTTACTTGCTCTAGTTTTGCTCTTATGCCTTGTCCTCTTCATATCCTTGCTAGGGTGCTTCATACTTATTAGTGTGAAACTTGTTAAGAAACTTTCTTGCTAATGTGCTTAGTTTGTAGAGAAAAACCTTTGTAGATAGGCAATACTAGTATCTAGGCTAAAGTTTGTTTTCCTTGTTCTAGAAATTTGAAAACGGTCCATATTCAAAACCCGGTTCTACGAATTTGAAAAAGTCCATATTCAAAAATCCCTTCTACGAGCCATCGATCCTTTCACGATGGAATCAGAGAATCTCCTCTGATGATGACTCCATCCACTCAAAACTGGCGGAATAAAAAATTCAAAAAAAAAATTCGACGACTGCCCCACCGGCCGGCCGCCGCACGCCACCACCACCCGGCGTCGCCACGCTTGTTACCGCACACCGCACGCCACCTCCACCGCGACAGATGCTCCCCCTCGCTGCTACTGCCCGGAGAGGAGCTTCACCACCACGCCACCGCGCACCACCTGAAAAAAATAGGGGGGAGAGAGAGGGAGAGAGAGAGAGAGAGAGAGAACATGGATGTCATGGCCTTCGCCCTCACTGCGGATGCTGGTGGCCGATGCGAGGAGGCCGGGGCCGAACGTGGGAGACGGCGGCCGGCACGGGGAGGAACAGACGGAGAAGAGGTGGAGACGGAGGCCGGGCGGAAGGCGTGGATGCCAGTGCGGCCACCGCGCCAGCACTGCTCTGGCGCGGTTCGGAGAGGAGGGACAGCGGGGAGGGGGGAGAGGGGAGAGGTGTGGAGGAAGAGAGATAGAGGACAGGGGAGGCGGAGCAGCGACGCTCTGTCGCCATGCCGTGGAGGCACTGTCCGCAGCAGAAGGCGGGACGGTGGAGGGAGGAGGCGGCGGCCGTCTGAGGTGGGCGTGTGAGGATGAGGGTTGGTTAGGGTTTGAGAGGGGAGCGGGTTTATATGCGAACGAGACGCGATTGCGACTGTCAGATTGATGGATCCTACGGTCACCGATCACCGACGGATTTCATGGGCTGGCTGGCTCAATTAGGCTTTGTCGTGAGCCCAAATTTCAGCCCACGGTGACGTTTTTTCCAAAAATCGAATCAAATACTTTTAATTAGTTAAATATAGTAAATAAATAAAAAATTAACCAAAGTTTAAAATTGAAGATCACATGTTTTATGTGGTGAGAAGAAAAGTTTTTTAATTCAAATTCCAATTTGAACGTCACTTTGCCTACAAACGTAGCTGCTTCGTTCATAACTCTATGAAACTTCTTCGGAGATGTTTTGGTTTCTAAACATCGTGCGTGAAAAAAATGTGCGATACTCACTAAATTTTTTACCATAAGCTTTTTGTATGATATCATAAGATATCGACAAATTTCATAATTTTCAGACTTTATTTGCGTTTTTAGAATTTTAAAATCATTCGAGCGCGTGTATGTGATCGTGTTTTCTAGACAAGGTCTTGAAAAATTCTTTTGATTTTATGGGTAAGATCTCAAATTTGGCTAAATAACATGAATATAATTATTCCATTTATTTTCTTCTATTATTTTTATAAGTTGCAATTCAAATTTGACTTGACTCAAAAAATTGATTGAAATGCAATTATTAGTTAAATATATATAATAAATATAAAAATGTATCAAAATTTACCATGAAGTAATACATATTGTACGAGGAGAGTAGAAAAAAGTTTAGGGTATAAAAGAAAACATAGCTATGGGTTACTTCACAAATGACCCCGCACAGTGTGGGAGCCTACGACACTGGGTACGTCCTTTTTTTTAGGTCGAAAGAGTGTTTTTTCCATCGGCAAAAAACACATGACAAAATTTAATTTTGTCGTGAGCCGAACTCTAGCTCACGGCAAATAGCTATTTTGTCGTTTTCTATTTTGCCATGAGCCTTAATGTTGTTGTGAGTTTTCGTCGTGGCCGTCGGCAATTGCCGTGAGCTCAACAAAAAGCTGACGGCAAAAACCTCACAGGATTTTATCACACTGGGATATTCTTATCCCCTGGCTAATGTTCGCAGATGCCCTGTTGATCATCAGTAGGCAGCATCCAGAGAGGGCTGCGCAGAAGCTCGGCCATCTCGGGGCAGGGCCGCACAGTCTTTAAGCTCTTGTCGTCCATGTCGAAGATGTACAGGGGCCCATCGTCCATGTCCCCCATGAGTCCATGACATTGTGGAAGAAGTACACGCAGTTCCCCTTGACCCCGTACTTGCTCGCCGAGCACAGCAGTTGAGCGTTGGAGTAACTTTAATATTATGCGAAAACCCGAGGACAAAAGCAGTGGAGACTTTGATATTAAATGGACATCCCTTTTTAATGCTGTCATTGAGTCCCTTGATCTTAGGGAAATTGTCATGACAGGTCGCCAATATACTTGGGCGGGTTCGGGGGATAATCCGACTTATGAAAAACTTGATAGAGTTTTAGTTAGTACGGAATGAGAAATTAATTTCCCCTTAGCCAAGGTCGAAGCTAGAGACCGGAACATATCAGATCATACTCCACTAGTCGTGTCCACAGGCGCTTCCACTCACCAGTCCGGAACCAGACCTTTTAGATTTGAAAGGAGATGGCTCATAAATGAGGGTTTTTATGATATGGTTGCAAATATTTGGCGATCAGAAAACTCTGGATCTTCTCCACTACAGCGGTGGCAATCAAAGATCCGTAGACTGAGGCAGCATCTTAGAGGCTGGGCGTCTAATATGGCGGGCTCCTATAAAAAGGAGAAAAAAACTCTTCTGGCCCTTCTGCATAATCTTGATAAAAAAGCAGAAAATGATAGACTAACTGATCATGAGATCAATTTAAAGCATTATCTCAAAGAGCGGCTAGTTTCGCTTTTGAGGGAGGAAGAGCTTAAATGGTATGAAAGGGCTAAGGTCAAAACTCTCTTGGAAGGGGATGCTAACACAAGGTTCTTTCACCTTGTTGCCAATGGCAAACACCGTAAGCAGCAGATCTATAGACTTGAAGATGACAATGGTGTTGTTGTTAGTTCTGACCGTCTTAAAAGCCACATTACGAATTATTATAAAAATCTATTCGGGATCCCAGAACAGACGGATATCGCCTTGTTGGAGGATCAGATTCACGATATTCCACAAGTATCCGATGAGGAAAATGAGATCCTCATAGCCGATTTCACTGAAAATGAGGTCAGAGAGGCTCCTGGACCGGATGGCTTCCCAGCTGAATTCTATCAAGTTTTCTGGGGGTGATCAAAGATGACCTTCTGGCCATGTTCCATGATTTCCACAAAGACACTCTCGATCTCTTTAGCCTCAATTTTGGGATCATTACATTAATTCCAAAAATTGAGAATGCCACTAAGATTCAGCAATATAGACCTATTTGTGTCCTCAACGTTAGTTTCAAGATTTTTACAAAAGTTGGAACTAACAGGCTGAATAAAGTAGCAAAGACGGTGGTGAGCCCAACACAAACTGCCTTCATGCCTGGTAGGAATATTATGGAAGGTGTTGTTATTCTACACGAGACCATCCATGAACTCCACACCAAAAAAGCTAATGGAGTTATTTTTAAGATTGACTTTGAAAAGGCCTATGATAAAGTTAAATGGTCTTTCCTCCAACAAACTTTACGCATGAAAGGTTTCTCACCTAAATGGTGCAGATGGATTCAAAACATGGTTTCGGGAGGGAGTGTGGGACTCAAAGTTAATGATGATGTTGGACCCTACTTCCAAACGAAACGGGGGCTCAGACAAGGGGATCCTATGTCACCTATCTTATTTAACATTGTCGCTGACATGTTAGCCCTGCTTATTAATCGAGCGAAAATAGATGGGCAAATAAGAGGGGTGATACCCCATCTAGTTGATGATGGTTTATCTATTTTACAATACGCAGACGACACCATTATCTTCCTAGACCATGACCTTGAGCAAGCAAAAAATCTTAAGCTCCTTTTATGTGCTTTTGAGCAGCTATCGGGGCTGAAGATTAATTTCCACAAGAGTGAAGTCTTCTGTTATGGTGCGGCCAGAGAGATGGAGTCTTTCTATACTTGTCTCTTTGGTTGTAATTCGGGGATTTACCCTTTCAGATATTTAGGTATTCCGATGCACCATAGACAACTCCTAAATTCCGAATGGAGTAAAGTCGAAGAACGCTTCCAGCAAAAACTCTCGTGTTGGAAAGCAAAATATCTATCCTATGGGGGGAGGTTGGTTCTGCTTAACTCGGTGTTAAGTAACCTTCCTATGTTCATGATGTCCTTTTTTGAGATCCCTAAGGGAGTTCTTAAAAACCTGGATCATTTCAGATCTAGATTTTTCTGGCAAGGCTCTGCTAATAAGCACAAATACAGACTTGCTAGATGGGACATCTTGTGTCGCCCCAAAGATCAGGGTGGCCTTGGGATTTTGAATTTACAGCTCCAAAACAAATGCCTGTTGGCTAAGTGGATGGTAAACCTTTTGAACACTGATGGGACCTGGCAATCTTTGCTAAGGAACAAGTATTTGAGAACCAAAACCCTCACACAAGTATCATCAAAACCAAATGACTCTCACTTTTGGAGAGGACTCATGCGTATTAAAGATGAGGTTCTGTCTAAAGGTTCTTTCGTTATTAAAGATGGAACCAACACGAGATTTTGGGATGATACGTGGATAGGTGATAAGCCGCTCAAGGATACCTACCCGTCCTTATACCATATAGCGCGGGATAGGCATGTTACGGTATCTAAGGTTATGTCCTCTAGACCCCTTAATATTTCATTCAGGCGGTCGCTGGTGGATAATAACCTAAGTCAATGGCTTTACCTAGTAGCTCGGGTCTCTAATGTTGTACTGGTGGATGGTAAAGATTATTTTAAATGGCTGCTGACAAAAAGTGGTTTTTTCACTGTTCGGTCAATGTATCTAGATGGCATAGATACTCATCCACCTTTTCAGCATAGGAAGATCTGGAAGTGGAAAGTACCTCTAAAGATCAAGATTTTTCTTTGGTTTCTTCAAAGGGGGTCGTTTTGACAAAAGATAACCTTGCGAAGAAAAATTGGAAAGGGAGTCAGCAATGTGTCTGCTGCAATATGAATGAAACCATACAGCACCTGTTTATAGATTGCCCTTCCGCTAAAATAATTTGGAGGTTTATTTTCTATGCTACTAATTTGACCCAGCCTAGATCTATTAGCCATATGTTCGGTACGTGGCTTAATAATCAACATAAGGACTTTAAGCCTCTGATTTGGGTTGGTGTCGCTGCTTTTTGCTGGGTTATTTGGAAATGCCGGAATGATATAGTTTTCAAAAAGACGAAGTTTAACTCGATTTTGCAGGTTATCTTCAGGGGAGCTTACTGGTTACGCTTCTGGGCCCAGTTGCAGCGTAAGGAGCAGGCTAAGGATACCCTCATCGCTATGAGCAGGAAATTAGAAGTCGTTGCTCTACAGATTGCCAATGGAGGATGGAACAATTTTTATCGTTTACCTTAGTCAGGGGCATGTTGCCCGTTGCTCCTTATTTTACCCTTTCGTGGACTGTTCTTTTCAACTCTGTAATAATTGGCTGTGTACATCTTCGGATGTAGAGGCCGGATTTAATTATCCAATATCTAAAAAAAAAACCAGTGGCGGAGGACGGAAAAAATTTGAGGTGTGGCGACATTCAAAAATAAAATTTGGAGCAATACACCTTTACGCATAGGCTAGTGGTGTTGTAAGTTTGTAACCTAATAACTACAGTTCATCTCGTAGTCCAATACAACATTGAATTGCTCACATCTATGCTCGGATCAAAAGCTCGCAGTAGCAGCCATAATTCGTAGCATCACAGTTTACAGGTGAAAAGCAGAGGGTATTCACGACCGGATCAAGGTATGGCGAGCGCCATACCTCGCCATACCGGGTCCTCCGCCCCTGGGAGTAACACCCTATCGCCCAAGTCGTCAACCTTGGACGATATAGCTGCCCGCCCACTTGACAGATCGATCTTGTAGACGCACACCGTCTGGATCTCGGGTGTGAATCCCTTGACGCAGATGCAGACGCTGAAGAGCTCACCGCGCGACTCCACCGTGTACTCCCTGCGGCCGTTGGATCCGTCCGGAAAATCGGGGACTGGGTAGTCGATGAAGCTCAGCTCCGGCGTCGCCACCGGCGAGAAATCGATGGTCCCCATCTTCCCGGTAGTGAAATAGAACCTGCCGCCCACGGCGACCGCGTCGTGGATGACAATCTTCCTCGGCGGCGCGTACGAGGGCGGCAGCTTCACGTCGCCAATGTCGTACTCGTGCGCCGACCAGCGGCTGTCCCCGACGCGGCAGTAGATGAACTTGGGTTCTTTCATGTGCAGCACGAGCACGACGCACGACGGCGAGGTCGGCGCGGCGGAGAGGCAGCACTCCCAGTCCTCCGGCGGATCGCGCTCCATGGCGGGGAGGGAGACGCTCTGGCCGGAGCGCGGGTCCCAGAGGCGCGCGCGCGGCGACGGGCCGGGCGCCACGAGGAGCACCCAGCCGTGCGGGGTCACATGGTAGTGGTTGCCCGCCAGCTCCGGCACGACGCTGGTGTGGAGGCTCCGGTCGCCGAGGGCGAACGCCGTCGTCTGCCGGTTGTTGGGTTCCAGCCCGTGGTCGTACACGAGCACCGGCAGGGTGCCCAGCGGCGAGCGGTTTAGCGGCGGCGTTGGTGCTCACCGCCATGGCAAATTTCGCTTTCGTCGCCGCTTCTTCTTCTGGTTGGGATCGATCGGGAATTCGGGATCGGTGGGGATTTGGGACGGTGATGCCCCGCCAATATGTATGGACGCCAAGCCTACGGTGCCGGTTTCCATGCAATATGCATCTTCACCGACCGGGACTCGAGCCCAAAACGATTCCTTTTTTTGCCGGCCTCTGATATGGTAGAACGAGAACTAGTGTTATTAAGAGGGAAGAAGGATAGATGACTATCTGATGAAGATCGATGGCACACGTACGCTCTCCATCCGTCGCCTGAAACAGACCATTAGTGATCATTGAGCATTTGAGCTATAGAAAAAAAAAGGCAAATTATACAGTATCGATTTTCCTCCAGAAACTAGACAAAAGCCCCTGCCTTTTTTTGCACGATATCATCGGGGAAATCATTTAATTCGTTTTTGCGAACAAAATGGCCAATTATCCCGTCAAAATTTACGTGGCAACTGGCATTATCGCACACTGCATGTCCAGCCGGGAAACTGCCGACGTGAGGCCGACTGCAGAGAGGCCGTCGTTGTTAACCATGGAAGTCATCAGGAAACTTTCTTCCAAGGCGTGTGGACGTGACGACGTGTGGTCAGCTCAACACGCGACAGCTGCTATGCTACATGCAGCTAGATATCTTCTTGCTGCTTGTATCTTCGAAGAACGGGAGGATGTGCAGCTCGCTGTCATTGCCTGACCGAGAGGGAACTGACCGCCTTTGGGTCCATCCGTCCTTTTTTTTTTTTGAAGAGGAGGAGGAGGAGGAAGACTTGGTTCAGACTTCAGAATTGACCTGGCTTTAATTCGGCACAGGTTTCATGTTTGTATTCGCGCAAGAATAAAGTTGATGCTTCAGATATGGCGCCTGCCTAAATGAAACGAACGTGTCCTTGGGGTGGGACAGGCAGGCGCGCTAGTGCGTTTGCTGCATCCCTTTTGCCGCCTCACTGAAAGCAAGTGAAAGAGACGCGGTCCAAGACGCACTCTCAGCGGTCCTGCAAGGAAAATTCCTGAGAGGACGAAAACCCAGAAGGCCTTGAAACTGTATATATGCAACAAAAGGTCACTGTAGTACGGTTGATAATCCGTAGGTGACAAGTACAAGTGCAACTACTCTGTGTTCTTGAGTGTACAATAGTCAGAACGTGTAACTACCCTTACTTCTGAATTCAGTAATTAATATTCAGTAACATATTTTTTGCAGGGATTACTACCTAAATATGTTACTGAATATTAAGCACTGTCCTGCTATTTGTGAGGAAGCTGAAAATGACGGCGAGCCTACCTGGAGCACCGATCGAGCTGACGTGCGTTAAAAGATGACAGTGAAGCACAGAGTTTGACTGGCCCGGCCCCATTTGAAAAATTTGACCCAGCAGCCAGCGTTGCTGCTACCATACCGACCTGCCCGCCACCGCCCACCACCACCAGAGAAATGTCATCGCGCGCGCGCGTCCACTCTCCAGCTGCTTCTTTTTTTTTCCAGGTCAGAATGAGACCATATCGGGGCAAGGTCAGCTCGCCGGGGGCTGACCTCCCAATCTCCCATACCTATAAATACACGCAGACCGTGCATCTCCAAGGTCAGCCACTGCCGGTGCCACCTCGACGAGAACGCAAGTCGCGAGCTTTGAAGCCATCTGAGGGAGGAGGACGAGGGAGGCCAGGTCTAGGAGGGTCGCCACAGGAAGAGCTCCGGCGCACATCCGGACAGCGCGCGCCATGAGGCGTGCGGAGCGGGGCGACGAGGCGGAGGCTGATCGGCGGCGCGGGTACAAGGGCGTGCGGCGGCGGCGGTGGGGCAAGTGGGTGTCGGAGATCAGGGTGCCCGGCACGCGGGAGCGCCTGTGGCTCGGCTCCTACGCCACGCCTGAGGCCGCCGCCGTCGCGCACGACACGGCTGTCTACTTCCTCCGCGGCGGGTCCGGCGCCGGGGCCGGGCCTGGCGTCGCGGCCGGCGGGAACGTCGCGGCGCTCAACTTCCCCGAGCGCGCCGCGGCCGCGTACGGCTCCGGGGCCGCGGCGCGCCTGTCACCGCGGTCCGTGCAGCGCGTGGCGTCTGACGCCGGGATGGCCGCCGACGCGCAGCTCGTCGCGGCGCGGGACAGTACGCCGGCGCTCGCGCACAGCCACGCCGATCGCACCAGCATTGGCAGCGCGCAAGGCGGCGCCGGCGGGGCGAGCGTTCGGCCGCGCGATCAGGACGCCGACGCGTACATGAGCCGCGTGCATGCTAGCATCAACAGCACGCGCGGGAGCAGGGAGCAGCAGCTCGCCACCGGGGAGATTAGCGTGGATGACATAGAGATCCTGATGTAACTAGCCAGAAGATAGTGCTACTGAAATGAACTGATGCAATAAAATTCTTTTTGGCACCTACAGTGCCATTGCCAAACGCATAAATAAACCAGATTACGAAAGGCAAAAAAAAAATCAATAAGATACAGACGCATTTCAATGTCAGCAAGCTGACACTGTTTCATCAGTCAGAACGCAAAAGCTTGTTCTGTTCCGAGGCTCCGAGCTGGTCTAAACAGCCGGGGCATCCAAAAAGACCGAGACCGAACGCCGAGCAGTTGGATGATGGTGACCAGCTGCAGAATCCAACGGCAGGTAAAAACGGATTTGGCGAGCGTGGTCTTTGGTAGGTAAAACGGTTAATTTTGACCTGGCTGCAGAACAGTCTTGACGTGCTTCTCCTCCTAGTACTTGATACTTTGGTGATGGTGAGGTGAAGTCGACTAGGCTGCCGTGGTTTTGCTCCTCGACTTGGTCGTCTGTGCACTAGAAGATGAGGGCGTTGCAGGTTCTGGAATCTGGAGAACGTAGTCAGAGCCAATGGTTGGAATCCTGACTGCGTGCGTGGTGTATTGATTCCTGTAGCTGTAGCAATCCTGCATCAACCCGGGCTAGACCTTGGAGCAGACAAACGGCCAGGATGCAGTGACAATCATCAAGAACACTCTACATTTCTATCCCATGGTCGACGAAGGTTTGGTCAAACAGATAAAAGCAGATACTCCCTAGTCCCTACTCCCTGTGTCCAAGGAAAAAACAGAGCAATTTCTCAGTCAAAATATTCCAAAATTAACCCAAGTTCATAAGAAAGGGTTGTTAGATTGATCTCTCCACCAACGGCCCATTGAGCCCTTGACTCGCGTCCGGATCGGAGGACGCCCAGCCAGTTAGAAGGCTGGTGGGCCCCTGTCGCGCAGCGCTATAAGAGAGAGTGGGGGCCACGGGCTCTAGACACGAGGTTCGCCGCCGCCACTGTAGCTCCCCACTCCAAACCCTAGCCGACCGAGAGGGAGGTGCTGAAGCGACGGGATGCACCACCAGACGACGTCCGTACCACCACGCCGCCGTCCCTGTCTGCACTGCGCGTCGCTGCATGTGCGCAGAGCATCACCAACAGAAGCAAGGACACGAACAGAGGTTGAAGGTATGTCATTCACAGTGTTTACCCACTCGATCTACTCCTAGTCGATCCGGCAAATCTATCAATGGTACCAGAGCCGTGCTAGGTTGTAGATCTTGCTTGGGAAAAGAAAGAATCAAAGAAAGTCGAATCGAATCAGACAGCAAGTCGAAACCCTAACCCTAAACATAGATCCAAAAGTCAAAGGACGGCGGAGAAGGGGTCCTACCTGGGCTTACCGCCGTCATCACCACCGCCGGTGTCACCTTGGTGCGCGCCGCGGGGACGGACAGGGCGAGCCGTGCGCTCGCCGGACCTCCGCTGCTGGCCGGCGCGAGGGACAGGGGCAAAGGCACCGCGGTGAAACCCCTCGACGGCGGCGCGCTTTCCCTCGTGGGGAACGCGCTCGCCGGCGAGGGGACTCCCGGCGGCGCCGCCACCCACCTCTCTGGCCACCATGGCCGGTTCTCTCTCTGGATCTCGCGTGTGCGGGGCTAGGGAAGAGGGGGAGGGGCAAGAAAAGAAGGAAGAAAGAAGGGAGGAGTCGGCCGCGGCTGCGTGCCGGGCGGCGCCGCCCCTCACCGTCGCACGCCATCGCCGGTTACAGGGGTGACAACCCCGCCGCCGCCGGAGCGCTGCACAGACACAAGGGGAAAGAAAGAAGGAGAAGGGGGGCGGACGCCGCGGCCTTTCGTGCTGGGCGGTGCGCTGCTCCTCGTCGGCCGACCATGAGCCGCGCCACCCCGCCACCGCCACTGCTGATGCGCGGCGCTGCTGGATCGGGAAAAGGGAACAAAGGGCTAGGGTTTTTGGCGAGACGGCGTTGGCCGGGTTTTGATCCAGCGAAAGGCCCGGACGACCGTCCGATCGAGGTCAACTGCGATCGACGGCTGCGAGCAGCTCTCAGCACCCGGCACCATCGGGCCAAAATCAGCCCATGCGGGATAAGACGGCAGGCCGCAATGGCAGCCTGCTCGTTGGTTGTTGGGCTGCAGGCCCAAGTTGGCGCGTGGAGAGCGTCTGTGGGCCGTTTTCTCCGTGGACATAAAGAACAGTGATGCACAGTATCATTTTGTGAATTGTTTTAATGAATTTCAGAAGCTTATTTGATGAATTTTGTATAGTTTTGATGAATTTCATCTAGATTTTGATTTCTACTCAAATTGAACCAACGAGATATTTGTGTAGAGATTGAATTGTGACATAAATGCTTCTGAATAGTATGTTATTTCATGAATTTTATTCATGTTTTCCACTGCAAAAGTTTAAAGTGTTGCTCCTTTTAATTTTTAATTTTGAAGATTAAATTAAAGACAAAAGTTGAGTAGAGAAAAATAATGTAAAAAAGGAAAGATTATTCTGATGGAATATTAATTTTAAGACAAAGTTTAGGCAAGTTTGTCAAAGTTTGGCAAGTTTGTTAAGGTTGTAACCTCTATTCAATTTTGAACCAACGGGATAAATTGTTTAGAGAGGTTACAAGTGTAAAGAAAAGTTTAGAAGTGTGATTGCTTCTGAAAAGAAAGAAAAGTTTTCCGCTGCAAAGTGAAAGTTTCACCCTCTAATTAAATTGGAACAAACGAGAAAATTTAATTAGTGGAGTAGAAACATATTTATTTAACGTTAATTATGGTATTGTTATTTTCTGACCAACGTTGATGATAACAATATTATAATTATATGTGTCCTATGTTTAAAGTTTAAAATCTCTGATGAATTTTGCATCAAAGTGATCAATTTTTCAGAGAATAAATAAAGATCAAGAAATGTTGTTTTTTATTTCTTGTTTCTGTTGGACAGAGATACTTATCTTTCAATTAAATTGGAACCAACGAGAAGATTTAATTGAAAAAATAGTTTTTGAAAAGTTTACCTATGGGTTATATCCACGTTAAAGTTAAAGTCAGCTTCTGCTGTATCAAGTTCAAAGTTACATTGGTTTTGGTTGCCAATTTTGTACAAAGTTTATGTCTCTACTCAATTATGAACAAAGAGGATATTTTAGAAATACTTTTGATAAGTATTAATTCTAAATATAAAGTTTCATGATGTTGTCATTTTCTGACCAATGTTGATGATGGCAATATTGTGATATGATGGATTAATTCTAATTCAGTCGATGATGTTTTGGAATTAATATAGATGAATGATGTTTTATTCTATTTTCTGCCCAACGGTGATATGGAATAGAACATAAAGTTTTAAAAGTTTCATAAGCTTAAAGTTTGGATTATTATTGAATATTTTCTCAGAGAAAAGATCTTTCTGCTTTTTATTCATGAAAGCATTAAGAAAAGTGAGCTGAGCACTTGTGACTCAGGAGATGACAAAGAAAGAGTGCCATAATGTGAGGGACTATGTTCTCTTTAAAGAATGACTTCAAAAGTAAAGATTCTCGGATGTTAATCCGAGAAAAGAGATAGACCATTGAGAGTCTTGAGAAATGTTTTTCATGTACTCTCTACGAAGAGGAATTTATTTCCATTTCAGTCATCATAGTAAATGTTGAAATAATTCATATGCATGTTTAATTTGACTAATGTCGGATTAAGCATGTGTGTGTTACAGTTTATTCAGATTTATTTCTGAATCTGATGATTGAATACGAGCCAATCCTGGCATACATGACCCTTTCAGGAAATTATCTGAATGGAGAGGAAAGTTTGTGATGCTCTCGCACGACGAGAAAAGTTCACAATAATACCCGCATGGCGGGAAAGGCTCTGAGAAAATAACCGCATGATTGGCTAAAGTTGGCATAATGCTATATTAGACAATCTTATGCATGGCGGGAGAAAGATATAATGACTCATGTGCTTATTGTGTATCCCACACTGGGAAATAGTTTTTTGGAGTAGCTCTTTTACTACCTTGATACTGATTGAGCATTTCCATTGTGTTAAAGTCACTAAGCACTCTATGAGTTTAAAGAGAATAGAAAGTAATATGCGAACCTAAAGATAAAGAATGATATACAAGCTTGAGTTGCTTGAGTTTTCAAAAAGCACTGAAATAAAGGACTCTGTTGAGTTCTTAAAGTGAAATGAGGAAAAATGTACTCCCATATATGAGTTAAGAAACAACCTTGTTTTGTATGATATAATCATGCAGATAAAGGAAGTAATTGAAAGTTTTCTCAAAGTTTCCTCACTGATAATAGTCCTGAATGGTTTTCGAAATTGTGGCAAGAAAGTTCATGCCACATTTCGAGGGGGAGAAAGGTGAGAAAGGTGAAAATCCCCTATACTTCAGGAAAGTAATGCATTGTATGCATTTAGAGTGTGATCTATAGAAGATAAATGTGATTGTCTGGGGGAGTACGACAGTCATAAATGTGATACCCCTAAAGAAAAGGAACAACTAAAATCCTGGACTTTTATAAGTCCGATAGGATGATAGCGATGTGACCAAAATGGTGAAAGTACAAACCCAAAATGAGAAAGTTTAAAGATACTCTATTATTTATAATAGAAGGTAAGATCTGGGGGAGCCATTTAGTTGGCCATCCGGATGAAAGAAAAGGATCATCTGGGGAGCCATTTTATTGGCAATTCAGATAAAAGAAAAGGTTCTTTTATTTCTAACGAGACACATTGTCTTCTTGGAATACGAGAGCAATCAGGGGGAGCATGGTGGCTCGAGAAATTGACTTCGAGGAGAAGTGGGTATATATGCCCACTCTGATGATTCGGTAGCTATTTCTCTCGACACTCGTGGTAACAATATGGTAGATGATATGGAACCTGTCCTTCAGGAGCCATTGAAACTCATTGTTGTACATGAGGAGAGCTGCTGCAGCCCCATATGGTAGATGTACCAAAAGATGAGGCACACAATGTGCCAGAGGTTGAGGCCTCTAGTAGGTCTCAAAGAGTCAAAAGTCTAATGATTGCAAAGTTTGTAATATAGAAAAGTTCACATTGAGGTTTATTCCATCTCATGTGAAGAAACCATAAGAAGCGCTTGTTCGTTGAAAATGGAACTGATGAATCCCGAGGAAGCTTGGGACTCAGAAGTAATTCCCAATGGAGCCAAAACAGTAGGCTGTAATGGGTCTACAAGTCGTGACGTGACTCCAAAGGGAACATGTGAATAAGCAAAGCGCATCTTAAATCAAAAGTTTTGTGCAAAGAGAATGAATGGACTATAATGAATTTAGTGGCACATCATGATCTGAGTTACATCAGATGAAAGTATTGCATGGCACAACCTAAGGGTTTTGTCATGTAAGTAAAAGAAGAAAAGGAATTGTGCCTAAAGAAATCATTTACGAATGATAACATTCAAAGATAAAGGACTTTGTTGTTAATTTTTGGGTTTAAAAGAGAATAAGAGGACAACATTTGTACAAAGTTATAGAATGGGAAATTCATTTCCTAATCGTGCATATGTGATTGACATCTTGCATGATAGCAATGATGTAAATCTATTATAAAAGAAGAAGAGGTTCTTGTCCTCAAAGTTCAAAAGGAAATTCTCGATGAATGTCTCTCAATTATAAGGATCGAGATTCGCCGAGATAAAAGAAAAGGGGTATTAGGACTATCGCAAGAGGCATACGTAGAAAAGTTGTAAAGAAATATAGTATGCATGCGAGTAAACCTATGCCTGTCCTCATCATTAAGGGTAATGGTTTTGGGAACTTTCATGTTCCAAGAGTCAGTATGGAATGGATTAAAAGAATATGGTACCATATGCTTCAGCTGTTGGAAGCTTAATGAATGGAAAAGATAGAACTTACCCTGACATAGTTCATATATCCGGGTTGTTTTGGCAATGTCCAATCCAGCTATAGATCACTGGAATGAAATTAAGTGTATCAGCCTCATGCTAAGTTGAAAAGATCAAGTGCTCTCAAAAGGTTGTGAGTACAAAGATATTTTGTGAAATGTGTAGCGAAATCCACAATTGTCGCTAACTTTCACAATAGGAGTTTTTGTGTGGAAAAGCTCCAAAGGGTAAAATAATTGTCATCAATGTGATGCAAAGATATGGTATAGCATGATACGAGGCTGAGGGACAGGCAAAATAGTTAATGGAACCTATACCCGGAGTTGATAATGGTTGACAACAGCAGTAACCATTGAAGTAGTTCACTCCTATGACAACGAGTCAAGTGTGCTGCCAAACACACTGACACAAAGTTATATGTTGTAAAGGAGTAAGTCCGGAATCATATTAAAGATATTGTGCATATAAGAGACAAGCAAGTGCTTGAGGATCCTCTTACGAAAAGTATATCACCCAGAACACATATGCGACATGGGTTTATAGCATAGTTTATGATTTCGGACAATAAAAGGGCCCAAGGCTAAAGAATTTGTTTCAGTACAGAGATGTGTATTGTAGCTGTTGAATCTATCGGGGATTGACAGAATCGAGATTGACCATGACGATAAAACATGCTCTATACACTGATTTGTAATGAAATGAGAAAAGAAGTTAAAAGTATATGGTGAGATCAAGGGGGAGACCGTTGGGCCCATTGGGCCCTTGACTCGCGTCCGGATCGGGGGACGCCCAGCCCGTTAGAAGGCTGGTGGGCCCCTATTGCGCAGCGCTATAAGAGGGAGTGGGGGCCACGGGCTCCAGACACGAGGTTCGCCGCCGCCACTGTAGCTCCCCACTCCAAACCCTAGCCGACTGAGAGGGAGGTGCTGAAGCGACGAGATGCACCACCAGACGACGTCCGTACCACCACGCCGCCGTCCCTGTCTGCACTGCGCGTCGCTGCCTGTGCGCGGAGCATCACCAACAGAAGCAGGGACATGAACAGAGGTTGAAGGTATGTCATTCACAGTGTTTACCCACTCGATCTACTCCTAGTCGATCCGGCAAATCTACCAAGGGTATCAACTTTTATGACACAAAATAGATATATTATGAAAATATGTTTCATTGCAAATCCAGTGATACTTATTTGGTATTTCAAGTCCTTGAACACTTTTACATAAACTTGATCAAACTTGAAAAAGTTTGCCTTAGGACAAAACTAGGATTGCATTTTTTTTTTTTGCAGGATAGAGGGAGTATGCGAGAAGATAACAGAAAGATAAGCATGTGTGCACAAGAGCAGACGACTGACGAGGACTTGCACGCGGATGCAGGCAAGCAGAAGGTGATCGCTGAGCAGCGAGTCGATATCACGGCGATCCCAAACTCTGAGCCTTACGCGTTTTACCATATCTTTTGGAGAGCACACGGACAGTCAGATCATATCCTACCGATGTCTTAGAGTGGTATCAGTTGGCAGTTTGCCACTAAGCATGCTTAATATGTCTGTTTCTGGACCACACGCAGGTCCAACCAGATATGGGCAAATCATAATAAAAAATTCATCAGTTATATTCAAGCTACAACACGAGTTTCATCAGTCATAACTCACAACAGATATTTCAGCTTTGGGCACAGCAGGCAGGAGCCTATGCATAGCTACACATGCTAATGTACCCACTGCTATTTGTTCATTTTATACCAAGTAAAACAAAGCCAAACGGTCCACTAATGCAACTACGTAGAGCAGAGCAATTACAGTAGCTACAAGCCAGCTAAGATTACTCGGAAGTATGTACAAATCGACCACAAAGATCTGGCAAACTACGAGCAAAGTTTACACCCCATCTTGCTTTGGCTTCTGGCTCAGCTCCGAGTACTGGCCTCCCATCAGCTGCAAAATCTCAGTCCACAGGCAGGAGGGATCCGTCGTCAAGGCGTCTGTTATCAGGCCTGAACTGCAGGAAGTGACAACCCAGTATCCTGCGTCGATCTCACTCAGCAGCTGGTCATGATCCCAAGCAGAGTACCCCACATAGAACTTCAGGTCTTCAGGCTTCACTGTGCCATTATTCATCAGAGCAGCAGCTTTCTCCAGATCAGTCCGGAAACCGAAGGAGATGCCCGGTACCACCTCTTCGAACCCCTTGATTGGTTTTCCCTCAGTCGTCCTCATCAGGAATAGGCTCATATCGACAGGGCCTCCAAATAGCAGAGAGCAATCACCAAAAGGGGTTGCTTTCTCCCCGAAGGATGGGTTCACATGTTTCATCTTCGTGTACAGGGGACGGTTCAGGATGATACCAAACGGACCATCATAGGCATCTCTTGAGCCTAGACTTAGGAGAAGGATGACAGTCCTCTCAAAGGTACCATTGCCATCAAGCTCTTCAGTGGCGACCAACACGCAACCAGACTCTGGCATAGTTATAGAATGAGCCCACTTCCGGGGAAGATGATATACTTGTCCATCCTTAGCTGTCTGTGGACTATTCACATCTACTGTTTGCTCCTGGTTCGAATACAGGATAAGCACAAATTAGATATTTCTTAACCAAAACAGCAATTAGCTTCAGGTAGAGACAGACAATTGCTTTGCTAAAAATAAACGGGTCTGATAAGTACATCAGTCATCAAGTGAATATACAGGAAACAAAATGAAAAATATTAGATACAACCAAAAGCCAAATAAGACACTGTGATGTTTGGCAATATGGCACTGAAGATGTTGTCACACTACATTATGGGAACTGTCTAGCAGTATGATTCTGTTTAAGGTTTAAAAAAACTCCTAATTTTGCCCATCCATAGTGCTGGCTAGCAAGTTCAACAGGAACTGGGATAATGATAGTTGCAGTGAGAGCCATAAGAAATTCCTAAATCAAAGGCCTCTGCACAGATGTGATATGAGAAAAATGTTCTAGTCAACTGAGGTCAGTCTAAAGTATTGAAACTGAAAACTTCTCTGAAAAGGGTGGGAAACAGAGAAAAATAAGATTGATTGAGATTAAAATTTGAATATGGAACAAAAATACATTTCAGAAGTTTACAGTGTCATTTAAATTTGGTCTTAAGTTTACAGTGTCTATTTCAGAAGTTATAAGATTTAGGTATAGTCTTAGGTAATTGTACAGTGAATGGTTTCCTTTCTTTTATATATGGTAACGAATGAATGCAAGAGAGGTAAAATGGTAGTCAGAGTTAATATGAAATTTCATTTCAGATTATAAGGCCACTCTTATAGAATCACTAAAGGCCTAGACTAAAGGTGCCTGTAAAAAACTTTTGGCACACTTTTTAGTACAAAGGAAATAGCAAAGACCAGATATATATATTTGTGGCCTCATCAGTAAGATAATGGAGCGATGGTTGGAAAAATTTAGCACACAAAGTTAGGTCTTACCAACTTTGGGATCACAAAGCTTGCTCTCACATCTCGCCAATATGACAGGTTGCTAGGTACATACACCATGTCATTTAAATTTGGTTCGCCCTGATTTTGGCTTGTTTGGTCGGAAGCATCTCCACTGGGACTAGATGCATCACCTTTTCCTGCATGCAGAACTCACCAGCTCAACACAGGCAATAAACAGACTTCGTACCAAACATTTTAAGATACGCACATCAAAAAATAACTAGAATGCTACAATAATGTATTAGTCTGATGTAGAGTGAAAGAAACATGAAAAACTCAACACCGCACGACCCAATTTCCCAATTTTGCAGTCAGCCGGTGATGTACGTTCCACTAAAATGTTGTACATAACTAGAAGTCCAGAGATCAAAAGTCGCTAAGTTATCTGATTAAGCAGATATTGTGACCCGAACATGAAATGCAGCAATCAGAACTCCACAATCTATACATCGAGAATTTGAGCTCAGTGCAGATATTGCAGTAGAGTATTTTTCAATCACAAATTGCACCAAAAGTGCTTCAGACTCCAAATGGACCTCGAAGACTATGTCCACTGTAATTCCAAATTACCTTAAATCTCATGAACTATAACAACTACAATCCCACTAAGACAAGTACACCTTTTGCAATTTGCATCACAAATCATACAGCAACCAATACCAACCTCGATGCAAAGATCACGTAATTCAACCACCAATTTCATCAGCCATTCTGCCACTGCCAGTGCCAATCATTTCAACCCGCACCCAATCTACAGACGTTTGACCACTTCCCACACACAAATCGCCTAGATCCCACACCAATCACGCCGATCAACAAGGCATCGGAGCACGGGCAATAGGACCTACCGGAAGAGGAGGCCTTGTCCTTGGACTCGTCGCCGTCATCTCGGCTGCTCTTGCTCTTCCTCCCCGACGCGCTCGCCACCAACCTCGGCCACCGCGCCGGCTGCCGCCTCCATCTCGTCAGCCCCACAGCCAGCGAGCCGATCTCGCCGGCGGTGGCGGCAAGGGGAGACGACCTCGCCGGCTGGGGGTGCCTCGGCGTGAGGCACGGTCCACCGGCCTTCAGGTTGAGGGCCCACATGTCCATGGCTGCTGCTAGGAGGCTGGTGCCTTGGTGGCTTTTGGGTTGGAGTGGAAACAGAGATCGGGAGCAAAGAGTACAGGTCGCTGGGTTCTGGGCCCTATAACTTGCATACTCTCAAAAAAAAGAAAAAACTTGCACAGTTTTTTTTTTCAAATTAACTTGCACAGTTTGTGTCACTTCGGTTGGTTAAAATTCTTGTCAAGACACATGATTTTTATCTGCTAACAAAGATTTAAATGTTACTAGACAAAATAAATATTGATTAATATTTGTGATAAAAAGAAATCTTTGTGGTAAAAAGAAAGCACAAAAAATACAAAATAAGAAATTTAGCTGCTCCCGGCGGGGCTCGAACCCGCGACCTTCGGCTCATAAGACCAACGCTCTAACCAACTGAGCTACGGGAGCGCGTGCTGTACAATTCATATAGAAGCTATAAATTATGTACCCTCCCAAAACGCCTAATAAGAGTTGGGGTTTTCTGTCTCGCGTCTCGCTCTCGAGGGACCTCGACGGCGAATCGGCGCGATAGCGGCGGCGCCATGGGGTTACCGATGTCAGATGGAAGTCAGGTTGCGCCCACCTCGACTGCTTGCGAAATCAGGTTAGATTACCCCCATGTGAATCGATTTAAATCTTGCTTAAGCAGGGGAAGAGAATCCGGCATTAGTTGGGGGGATTTGGGATTGGGGGGGTTACCTGTGGACCTAAGAGAGTTCCGGGCGGCTCGCCGGCCGCCGGTGGAGGCGGCGGGGGCGTGTGTCACCAAGGCATTAGGATAGAATCCTACAGTTTACCCTTCCTCTGTCAGCGACTATACCCTTTCTCGCGGTCCAAGTTTATCCTTTCTCTTCCATGATGATCCAACAACATTCAGTAAAATTGAGATCATATCAAAGAAGTCCCCGACATCAAATATCTTTTTAGCAATGGCCAGTTGACCACCACGACAAGCTGCAGTTTGTGAGCAAAACAATGCACATAGTATGCTGAATTGTTCTCTCATAATTTTAGCTTTCAACCCATTAAACTCACCTGACATATTACTTGCACCATCATAGCCTTGGCCTCTAATCTGTTTTATGCTCAAGCCTAATTCTGCAAGTAAGCGTCAACACAGGATTTCAAATATGTAGCAGTTGTCTCCTCTTCACGAACAACTCCAACAAAATTTTCTCTCACCAGCCCACATGTATCCAGGGTTCACAAAACCGGAACCGGAGCGGTTTACTGTCCCAAAAAAACTGGGGTGGTAACCGATCTAAACCGAAAGGCCCGGTTTGCTAGGTCCGGTCAGGGGTGGTAACCGGTAGGTTTTTTGTACCGGGCCGGACCGGTAAGACCTCACATTCCTTGAGTGCCTTGTTGTGAAAACTAGTACGGTCACCTATGTGAAATGCTAACCTCTCACTGTTCTTCCAATAATTCCAGCCTTGTATTACAAATGCATCATGGTCATTCTGGGTGTCATGTTGTTGTTCATGAACAATAGACAACACAAGCAATAGGATATGTCCTCCTTCTCACTATACTCCAGCCAATTAGCCTATTGATCAAACCAATCAGGGTCGGACTGCCATGTTGTGGACGCCTTCTATGGGCGCCAGTTTGCACGGCGCAAGAAGCAGGCGCCGGCCCTCAGAGTAGTTAGGAGATAAGAGAGGGAGATTAGCATTAGTTAAGTTTGGATAAGAACCTTTGCTTAGAGATAGGGAAGTAGTTAGCCGGTGGCACCATATAAGCCAATCGGGCATTTTGAGATTGTTTTAGGCAGAGATTGAGTAATTAAGATTCAGAGCCTCTTCGGAGGGCGAATCAACTCTATCTATGCAGTTTTGTTAAGATTCATCGGAGATTTGGTATCAATAAAGCTAATCTTCCCCCCTCCCTTATCATTTGGTATTCAGAGCCACCCTTCTTCCCCTGCGCCGATGATTGCCCACCCTCCCACCCGTGCGCTGTCGCAATCTCTACGTCGTCGCACATCAGTCCCCTGCGCCACTTCCCGCCCCTGCCTTCCGCCTCCAGCGCGCCGGCCATCCCGAGCCAGCGCCCACCGTCCGCGTCCCCACAAATCCATCCTGCGCCGCTGCACACCCTCCACACCTACCCTTCTCTCAATCTGCAGCAGCAATGGGCGACGGCCATGCCGCCACCCTCGAGGAGCTGAAGCTGCTCATGACCACCCTCGTCACCGACATCTCCATCATCAAGGCGGACCAGTCCCGCATCCATGTCGCCCTCAACAAGGTCCAGTCAGACGTCTTGGGCTCCGCTTCATCCTCCTCTAGCAAGGACAAGGGCATCGCCGGACCCAACGGCAACGGCGACACCCCGATGGCCTCGCATAAACTGCGCTTCCCGAAGTACGAGGCAGTTTCAACCCCGTCGCCTGGCACCACTGTGACCAATTCTTCCGTTTGGCACGCACGCCAGAGGAAGAGAAGGTCTGTTATGCCGCCTTCTACCTCGACGGCGACGCACAACAATGGTACTTCCGCCTAGAGCGCAATCATGGCGTCCAGACCTGGGAACGCTTCATCGACCTGGTGAATCGCCGCTTCGTCCCTCCAGCGCGCAGCAATCCCCTCGGCGAGCTCATCAAGCTCCAACACGTCGGCTCTGTCAATGAGTACCAGGACCAGTTCCTCAAGCTCCTGGCCTGCTGCGACGGCGTCAGGGAGCACCAGCAGATTGCCATATACACTGCGGGCCTCGGTGATCCCCTACGCATCGATGTCGAGCTGCATCGCCCGGTGACCCTGGAGGACGCCATGGGCTTGTCCCGCTCCTACGACCACCGCAACACCCCCGTCGAGCAGACCACATCCTCCGGCCTCCGCAACGGCGCCGGTCACTCTGGTGCCCACCCCCACACTGGCGCCCGACCCCAGGAACGCGCTTCACCCGGCTGACCACGAAAGAGATGGCCAAGCGTCGCGAAGCCGACCTTTGACTACCGCGCCCTGAACACCAAGACGATGAAGGACAAGTTCCCGATCCCCGTCGTCGACGAGCTACGTGGCCCGCTTCTTCACCAAGCTGCACTTGCGCAGCGGGTACCACCAGGTGCTCATGCACGCTGACGACATCGCCAAGACGGCGTTCCGCACCCATCACGGCCACTTCGAGTTCATGGTGATGGTGTTCGGGCTCACGAACGCGTCGTCCACGTTCCAGGCCATGATGAACGGCGTCATGCGCTCCTTCCTTCGCCGCTTCGTCCTCGTCTTCTTCGACGACATACTCATCTACATCGTGACATTGACTGAACATCTTCAGCATGCCCGCACGGTATTCCAGGAGCTGCGCAAACACCACCTGGTGCTTAAGCAAAGCAAATGCTCGTTCGACACCTAGGAGATCGCCTACCTCGGCCATGTCATCTCTAGCGGCGGCGGCGCCATGGATCCTTCGAAGGTGGAAGCCGTCCAAGCTTGGTCGGTGCCGACGACAGTACGCTGTACGCGCGCTCCGTGGGTTCCTTGGACTCACCGGCTACTACCGGAAGTTCATCAAGGACTACGGCACCGTGGCGCGGCCCCTCACCCAGCTCCTCAAGCGGGAGGCATTCCTCTGGTCTGTCGAGGCGGACGCCGCGTTCACCGTCCTCAAGCTCGCACTGACCACCGGGCCAATCCTGCAATTGCCTGGCTTCTCTGTCGTTCAACGTCAACTGTGACGCGTTCGGCAGCGGCTTCGGCGCGGTACTGCACCAAGACGCCGACCCCATCGCCTACTACAGCACGCGAAGCTGGCGGCCTACGAGCGCGAGCTGATTGGCCTGGTCAAGGCCGTGTGGCATTGGTGGCTGTACTTATGGGCACGACCATTCGTCGTGCGCACCAATCACTGCTCGCTGAAGTTCCTCCTCGACCAACGACTCTCCACGATTCCACAACATACATGGGTAAGCAAATTGTTTGGCTATGATTTCAGTGTGGAGTTCAACCCCGGCAAGAACAACACCGTGGCTGACGCTCTATCCCAGCACGATGAGGAGACGTTGTCCGCCCAGCGTCTCTCCTCCCCGGCGTTCGAATTCTACGACGAGTTCCGCCGGGAGGCCCAGAGCTTGTCGGAGATCGTCGAGGTGAAGGAAGACATCGCGGCGGGCACAACGTCCACAACTTGGTCGATCGTCGATGACCTTGTCCTCCACGATGGCCGTGTCTTCGTGTCGTCCTCGTCCGCGCTCTGGCCCCAGATTTTGGCCACGGCGCACGGCGCGTGACACGAGGGCGTCCAAAAGACTCTTCATCGGCTTCGGGCATCCTTCTTCAACCCCCACGCCACCTGCCTCGTCCGCGAGTTCATCCAAGGCTGATGCCGTCTGTCAGTGCAACAAGACAGAGCATCTCCACCCGGCCGGCCTGTTCCAGCCCATACAAGTCCCCAACTCCGTGTGGGCGGACATCCTGATGGATTTCGTGGAGGGATTTCCGCGCGTCAGCGGCAAGTCTGCGGTCCTCACCGTCGTCAACATATTCTCCAAATACGCCCACTTCATTCCGCTCGACCACCCCTACACTGCCGTCACGGTCGCCCGCGCCTTTTTCGACAACATTGTGCGGCTCCATGGCATGTCGTGCTCCATCGTCAGTGACCGGGACCCGGTGTTCACCAGCGCATTTTGGTCGGAGCTGTTCTCCCTCGTCGGCGTCACACTGCGGCTCAGCACGTTGTTCCACCTGCAGACCGACGGCCAGTCCGAGGTAACCAATCGGATTCTGGGCATCTACCTTCGTTGCCTCGCCGGCGACAGGCCCACGAACTGGCTCCGCTGGTTGCCATGGACAGAGTACTGCTACAATACGTCCTACCAGACGGCGCTCCAGACCACACCATTCCGGGTCGTCTACGGGCGCGATCCACCGTCCCTAATTCCTCAACGAGCCGGCTCTGCTCGTGGACAGGGACGACTTCCTGGCAGAAATTCGTGATCGCCTCCTTCATGCCCAGGAAATGATGAAGACACAGTATGACGGCGAACACCGCTTTGCTGAGTTTGAGGTCGGCGATTGGGTGCGGCTGCTCCTCCACCAGCGTTTGGCCGCCGCCATTACTGACAAGGCTGCTGGCAAGCTGGCACCACGCAGCCTAGGCAATTCCAAGTGAGAACTTGATGAGGAGAGATTCGTGCAGTGGTAAATTTCTCCTGCGCATTGCTAGCAGAAATGCTGGCAAAAATTGTGAAAAGCGTACTTGCATTGATCTTTGCACCCGTGTCTGCCATAGAAAATAATGACCTTCACCTTGGCTCCCCTTAGTTTTTTATTTGGCTACACCACCACACGGGGCGTGGCATTGATCTTTGCACCCATGTCTACCATGAAAATATTGACCTTCACCTTGGCTCCCCTTAGTTTTTTATTGGGCTCCACCACTGCACGGGGCGTACCGCCTCATCCGTGTACCTGCAAGTATGCTAGTATTTATCTTTCTTTTTTGCAAGTATGTTCTTGTTGTAGTATTTATTCTTTCTTTTTTTTTTGCACAAACTCGAGTTATTAATATAATACCGGGTGCTCTGTTAGCGGTGTCTTAAATTCACCAGTTTAGTTTAATTTGTAACAGCACAAGGAGCGGGGTTGACATTTTGTTTGAAGAGTATGCTTCTCGTCGAGAGGGCCTCATCAAAGCATTTGATTCAGGTATCACTATCAGTAGTTTGTCAATTGTGGTTCCTTATTAATTTGATCAGTATCACCAGTTATTGTAATGCAGGTCTACAGACACTTGTAGAGGAAAGCAAGAAGATAAAGGAAGACACACCATGTGAGTTTGAATTTTCAGTTAGCCGATATGTTTTAAAACTCGAGTAGTTTGAAAGTTGACCAACTGATGGACTTAATCTTGTAGATGAACAAAGGAAGTTTCTATGGGGCCTGGAGGACAAAAGCTGGGAGCTGCGATGTGCTGTGTATGGTGACTGTGAACCACAGTCTCAGCCCCTTTTGGCTTTTGAGGAAGGACTGCAGCTTGACAAATGGGTCAGTCGAGTTGCAGATTATAGTGATGCCTGGCTCGCTGGTTTCCTATACTACAAGTCATTCTCTTTAAGCCAACAAGAAAGGTTTGTCTTAAGTTAACATCTGACCTCACTTTATACACTCACAATGTTGGTGATGTTTTTCCTTTTTAGGATTGAGCTCATGTGCAAGATGGATGACCTACCAGGATTGAAGTATGTGATCAGTCTGGGGGACCTGAAACCCGGTCAGTGGGTGCCTGAGTGTGGATACTAGGTTTGAATTTAGTGGAAGCCAGAGGTGACTAAGAATGAAATGGACCTAGGTCTTGCAAACGGTGGTTTCAAACCTTTTTTTATTCAGAGAATTAGCAAAGCTCTGCCACTTGTGATGAAGTCAGTCTTGCGTGTCTGTTTGAATTATGGAAGCATTCATGGAACTGTGCCCATCCGTTAACAGCAATCCAGACTATATATGTGACTAATTTCTTTTCTGTCTTGCGCTTCCAACTTACAAGTTCTTCTGGTTCATTTGTGGTTTCTGTAAACAAAATTTGGCTTGTTTTTACTTGGCTTGTAGCAGATGTCCTGATGGAAAGGCATGGAACCCTGGAGTCAAGCAGACATATATGCGGTCGCAATCTTGCCCATCTAATTAATATTCCGCATTTGCTAATGCACGCTAACACCTAGTTGTGTGGACAGATAACAAAGGTGTACTTTCTAAACCTTTACCTACCTGTTGCCTGACGAACTTGCTAATTTGGACAGAGCAGGGTCCACATGCGCCCGTGAATTGGGTAAGGCTGCTGGTGGAGAGGTCCTTCACCATCTCCAAGCACAAAGGTCCATTTCTTCACACATCATGCAGGTTCCTATTCATAGCAATGGGCTCTTTGCTGAGCAACAGAGGAAACTTGTGCAAGAATCAGGAAAGGTTGGGTGGATGCAATTGACCTCCATTACATTCATGTGGTCCATCTCCTGCCTAAAGGATGTCATGTGCAGTGCAACTCATGGAGTGTGTGTGTGTGTGTGTGTGTGTGTGTGTGTTGAGGTGTCCTGTAGAAACCGTCTGAATGGAAGGCAGCAGTCAAGGGCAGCGATCTGGTCCGTTCAACATGATATATCCACCGTTCAGATTTTTACCACTTGTATATATATGCTTGAGAAGTTGTGAATGTTGTCACTGCCTGTTGCAGACATGATTTTTTTTCTTGCAAGAAAGAAATATAATACCGGCACAGCCGCACAGGGTTCTGGAAGCTGGGTAAATCAATAGGATTTGTAACTACACCATGATGAAACTGGAGCATATGCATTATTCTTGTGTCGAAATCAAGTGTTTGGAACGACTCTCATGGATGTTGTTAACATATGTCTTGTGGTGGTCATTGCACTGGTGGGCTGAACAACATGAATAATGCATGTGCCACACCTCTGCATTTCTGGAGGATGCAACTATATATATCTTTGGTCCCGGCCTGAAGATGTGCCCTCTCAAAAATAGATAAAGGTTCTAAAGTTGCAGCGAGGCTTGCAATCCGAGCAAGCTGCTTGAAACAGCCCGGGGATGATGTGTTTGTAGCTTTGTGGCGAAATGGCGATTGTGAATCCAAGGAGCCCTCTAGAAAAGGGGAGGGGATCGGAGAGGAGCTACTACAGTACTACTTGTGCTCCTGCAAGTATGCATGCGTGCCTTACACATTTTCAGTGCATGATGAAGTTTATGTTGGTGTTGGTGTTGGTGTTGGTGTGTGCGTGTTTGTATGGTCGCTGCAGGATAGTATGTAGGAGTAGCAGTGTTGCTGTAATGCTGTTGGTACAAGTACAACCTGTGCTTTTGTGACTCACTGTAAAGATGGTCATGAGCTCGATTACTCCTGTTTACAAAACGAACGTTTCACACTGCTATACTGTCTCTGTATCGCAGCAGAGTACTGGTCACATGACGTAAATTCTTTGGTCGTTAGCATGCGAAAAGCTTCAGTCCCGGGGCTGCTTTTTTGTGTAATTCTTGCGCGTACGTGGATGCAGGCTTCTGCAGTTTTTTTGGCTATGAACGTACAGAGAATTCAGAGAGGTGGTGTTTAGTGCTCGACAGGAACATCAAATGGACATTTTAGTGCCTGCAGGCTGCAGGCTGCAGGCCATCTACATATCTGACGGTGGTGTGCCATCAAAAGCTATAGTTCGTTTTCAGATAGATGCATGCTCCTAGAAATGAACACATTAGTTATGAACGGAAAAACTCCTAGAAATGAAAGCCACTAATTGAACTCAATGCTTTAGGAAAGGATTTTTGCTTAGTGAAAAATGGCCAATTTCACTCACCAGTCACCACAAAGTTGTATGCGCGTACGTACGCACGCCATGATGAGCATGAGAACAGAGAACTAATAGCACTGATTCTAATTGCTATTTTGTAATTTTTTCCAAGCTGCTTTTCTGGAAAAAAAGGAAATTGAAGCGGGGCCAAAATGCATATGTACCAACACCCTCGACCACGAGCTCAGGAATGAGCAGCAGCAGCACACAATCACTCCCCTTCTTTAAAAGGAAACCACGCTGCGCCCGAGGCTTCTCCATGCAGTTGCCCTATCTTTTTCCTCACCCCGTCCCATCGCCCTGCAGCAAGCCCTGATCCAAGGCCAACCCCCATCTCGATCTCTTCACCAGATCGATTGATCGATCGGTCGGTAAGAACACGCGGTACTCGATGAATTTCTTAGCTCTTGTGTGTTTGGAATCGATGCTTGGATCTGCCTGGCCATTTTCCATGCCTTTTTCTGCTATTTCTTGAGGGTGTAGTTTCAGTTTTGCCGTAAATAGGATCTGCAAGAAACTGCGAGCCTGCGACGAGAGTTTGCAGCGGGGAAGCGAGCTGCAGTACAGCATGCAGCAGCCGCGTCTGATGAGTAGCAAGATCTTTCGCGTGTGAATTCGTTGGATTTGCTTGCTATTTTAACCTTTTTCCGTATGCAGATCTGGTTGCCCTTGTGGCCAATATAACGTTTCTTGCAATAGTGCTCTGGATTCTCTAAGATTTCTAGCTTAGTTTGCTAACTTTTCTTGCTTTCTTCTCGAATATAATTATGTGCTCATGTGGTTGTGCCATGTCCAGCCTTCTTTTGCCGGATCCTCTAACCCTTCTTCTTGAGATAGCTCTCGTGTTCTTTTCTATTAGCTAGCTGTTTCATCCTTCGTTCCGATCTGTGCTTCCTTTATTACTGTTTTTTTTATTGGAAATACTATGCTTTAAAGATCTCTTTGGTCTGAAGACTGAAGAAGCAGCTAGCTAGCTATGGACCTTGAGCCTTGAATTACTGAACTTTAATTGTTCTTTTGTGTGTGTTTTGCTCTACCAAGAATTCCCCTTCAAGTATACAGAAAAGTAGTAACGTCTTGGCATGCGTGTGCCAGGGAAATGTGTTTGTGCTTTTAGGTTTAAAATAAGATCGACTAAATTAAACCAAGTTGCTAACAATGTTATCTGTCTTCTTTCATCCCGTCTCTCAGTTATGTGTGTTGGAAAGTTTATTCCTCAGATTCATCACAGCGAACATTATCCAAGTGTTTTGTTAAAGAAAAACATGACCCAAGTGTGAAAAGTTCGCATGAACTACTGACCATTAATAATATATCATGCACATTTTAATTTCATGTATATATACACTGATGATAATAATCTACCAATTCTTGTTCTTGCATTGTGACCACGCTTTTGCTTATGGAAGGGAACCGTGATTGTGAGTGAGGAGGATGGGGAGGGGAAAGATTGAGATCAAGAGAATCGAGAACACCACGAGCCGCCAAGTGACCTTCTGCAAGCGAAGGAACGGGCTGCTGAAGAAGGCCTACGAACTCTCCATCCTCTGCGACGCTGAGATCGCTTTGGTCATCTTCTCTAGCCGAGGCCGGCTCTATGAGTATTCCAGTAACAGGTACGAAAAGTTATGGACTTGGGTTAATTGTTAATTCTCATTCCAGTTTATGGTGCATTTCTTCTTAATTATTCAACAAATTAATTAGACGTATTATTAGGTGATATGCTAGTTTTGCCGGTAGTGTAGTTAGTTGCTAGCTAGCTAGCTTGGAGATGCAGATGATAAAATCATGCATCACCTTATTATACGTCTATGGAAAAGGCATATACATGATGTCATGATGAGCATTATACTGTGTCATTGAATTGAGGGCGGTTATGAAAACTTCCTAAGAAAACTATATTGTTTTAATGAACTACACTGGTTAGTTAAATATTATAGTTATGACTTTAGTTTCCTTTCTGAGATTTTTGGGTCGACAAAAAAAATCACCATGTTAAATTTTGAGTAATAATCACTTTATTTACTGATGAACTGAACACTCGATCGATCTCAGCAACAAAACACTCAAGATATACACTCAATTATTCATTTCTGCTTTATAATTAGCATGGCTATTTAACACACTTTGTATCAGACTATCAGTAAACCCCAAAATGAAGTCGGTAGATAAAATTTTCTTCCCATCATTTTGCTCGTCATGATAAGCATGTGCATGCATGATGAGTTAATTATATTGACTCTTGGTAAGTCTTGTGTAACTGATGAGTGAGATGACCCATCGTTCCAAGTTTTCACCAGTGTGGCGATGCACATATATACTCGGTCGCGCGCATTTGATACCTTGCTGCGTTTGCGCAATGGATATTAAATAAGCCTACTACTTGTGTGATAGTTTGGGACTCTCTCTGGTCGATGACTTCTTTTCATTCTGCACGAAACAAAGCGATTTTGTAGTTGCAAGTTCTAGTCCTTGTTGGGAATAAACTTCATCATGCCGTGCCATGCATGCACTCATGAATATCATCATTCATATCACAAGCATGGGCCTAGTAGCTCCCTGAAAAGGTTCTTTCATTTCATGTGCACGCTGCACAGACCACGTCGCTCTCGATCTAGCTAGAGTATACATTGCATGGAGATGGAAACTGTAGGTTCTCCTGCCTCCCTTTCCTTGGTGGTGCTAACGAGTTTAACAACACCTTTGACTGCTTGTATGTTTTGCACCGAGCTAGAGAGCCTCAGCTCGTTTATGCCCATTATATTTAATTTATCTACCAAAAGTTTTACTTATTTGCATCTTTTTTTGTGTCCTACTTGTTAATATACATGTGTCCTGCTTGTTAACCTGGAGCTGGAAGAATATGTTTTGTCCGGTTGTCCCCAGATGTACATATGCATATTGCCCCTTCTTTCTTTTATGCTAGCTTGATTGATGTATTTGGGTAGGACGACGACAATGTTTTTTTCCTCCTTGGTATTAATTGATAAAATTTTAATTGGGGAACTTAGTGTTTTTTAACAACATACACACACAAGTCTAATATATCCGTGTCCCTAAACTTTCAAAGTGCATTTTTAGGTTCCAAAATGGACCTGAAACTAGCTAAGTAGGAGCTAGTAGGTAGTAGACACACACACACAGAGAGAGAGAGAGAGAGAGAGAGACCTTTATTAGTAATGTATTTGTTTTTACTGGTTTTTGGAAATTTGAACTTTTGTTTTGTATGAAAGCTTGTTAAATTTTAACCAGACCTACTGCGACACACATGGGCAAAGATGAAACTGGGAGATATTCCTTTGGATGAACAAGCTTGACTATATTTGACAATATTTAACATTTGTATCAGCGTGAGGTCGACAATAGAGAGGTACAAGAAAGCCTCTGCCAGCACTTCAGGAACAGCTCCGGTGATAGATGTCAACTCTCATGTAAGAATAATTTCATTTATTTTCTCTTTTTTTTTTAAAAAAAAAGTAACCTTATTTATAATCAGCCAGACAAAGCTCTGCATCAACATAAATATACTGGATCACAGTTTACGATATTGTGAAATTGTGACTGATTTTTTTTTCTGGGAATTTCACAGCAATACTTTCAGCAAGAAGCGGCAAAACTGCATCAGCAGATACAAACTTTGCAGAATTCAAACAGGTTTTATGCCAATGAACTAGTCTCTGTTAACTTATATATCTCACTTTTTTTTTGTGTCTAATTAACAATATAGATTCATTGTTCAAATCCTTTTGGTACATTCTACTTGACAGGCACCTGATGGGTGAATCAATTGGCAACATGACTGCAAAGGAGCTCAAAAACATTGAAAGCAGGCTCGAAAGAGGCATTGGCCGAATCCGGTCCAAGAAGGTAAACATGGATCAAAAAGCCGCCACTAGATATAAAGTTATTCCGTTGGAAAGTTTAAAGCCGTCGTAAGAATTAACAGCGCTGATCATTAACTGCACGTGAATTTGACACTGGAAAATCACCTCCTGGCTAACAGCTCCTTTTTTGTGCGTGTTTTCAGCATGAGCTGCTGCTGGCAGAGATTGAGTATATGCAGAAAAGGGTAAGTTCATTCAGACACTTGCTAGCTGAAGCTATCGATGGTCCTCCCTCGATCTGTATGAATTATGAAACATGAACGTGTAAATTCCACGTGCATTTTGGTTGTCAGTCCTCCTCTTCAAACTGTTTTTTCTTATCTATGTGTGTACAGGAAGCAGACCTGCAGAGTGAGAACATGTTCCTGAGGGCCAAGGTACTGATGACCACTACTGCTTGCTAAATTCAGGAAGAGAAAGAGAATCAATGACATGAATCAGTACTCCTAATCTTGATGACTTGATCGAATGGGTGTTGATCGATCGAACAGGTTGCAGAGGTCGAGCGAGCTGAGCAGGAGGCGGCAGAAGACGAGCAGATGGCGCTGCTGCCGCCGGGTGGAGCGACGACGACGGAGCTGCAAGCGTTGCCGGCGTCGTTCGACCCGCGCGGCTACTACCTGCAGGCGCAGGCGAGCATGCTGGCCGCCACCTCTGCTGCGTCGTTGTCGTCGTCGCAGCAGCAGCACCCGCAGGGCCAGGAGCACCACCACCTGCAGACTGCCCTCTACCTCGGCTACCACGTCAAGGTCGACTCCGCCGCCGCCAGCAAAGGCTTCATCTAGCTTGGTGCTGCACGCGTGCATCTCGGTGTTCGTTCGTTTAAAGCCCGGTGATCATTGTTGATCTATCAGTGTCGTCAGCTGCTAGCTATTTCTATATATACATATATACATATATATAGAATAACACGTCGATCTCAAGCGCGTACGGAGTCGCTGACGCTAGTTGTGTGTGGAGAACTGCTACTGGCTAGTAGCTACCGGTGTGGATCAGTTATATTACATTACATCAGTATAGCTACAGATAGTGGAGTATGCGTGTGGTTTGTTCAATTCTCAGGTGGTCACAGTTGTGATTAGACATTGCTGTACTCGTGAGAATTGTGAGAATGATCTATATCTATGCAGTTTGACCTGTTGTATGTTGTGAATGATGAATAGTATCATCCGTCTCGGTTATGTGCTAGATGATCTGCCTCTCTATGTACTGCCATATATGCATAATCTACACCTACTGAAACTCTGAAACATCTTTTTTTTAAGGAGCATCTGAAACATCTAGGAATTTTTTTTATATTTAATTTTCTTCGATTTTACGAAAATAAATAGTCGGATTCAACATTGGTAGAAATAGCCACGAACCGCTCGTTTCAAACGGCGGTTGGATACCTGCCGCCGCTTCAACTGGCGGTAGGATTGCAACAGTGGCGACAGGGCTGGTATGGGTGGCGGCAGGCTGGTTGGCAGCTACCGCCAGTTGAAACAGCGGTTTCATTAAGCCTACCGCCGATTCAACTGGCTGTAGGTTTTGTTTTCGGTTCTTTTGTTTTTGGTTTTTGTTTTTTTGTCAATACTATAAATGCGAAATAACAGGCAACTAAATACGAAAATACATAAAATAATTAGAACAAACAAAGTAATGTACACGACAAGTGTCCAAATACAAATCTAAATACGACCGCGTTTCGTCGGTCGTGGCGGGCCCTGGCGCTCCTTCCTCCTCACCGCTGCCGCCGCCCTCTGTGCAGCCCTTGTGTGGTGGGTCGGGTACGTGAGGGGGTCGCGTGGATGGCGATCGCGTCCTCCGACCGCCGGCTCGGGGGGCGGTGTCGCTAAGGGAGCACCTGAGCCCGACGAGACAGCCCCCCTCAGGTCGCTGCTTGTGGAGTCGTCGAGCCCGACGGGACGGCCCCCCCTCCGGTCGGTGCCTGTGGTGTCGCCGAGCCCGACGAGGCCGCCCCCGGTCCGGTCGCCCGCGCCTCCGCCTCCACCGACGCTGCCGCGTCCAACGCCTCGCCTGCACGCCGTGCCGAGTCGTGGAAGTCCTCCATCATCGCGCGCTGCTGCTCCTGCGTCTGCTGCGTCTGCTGGGTCACGGGCGGGGCTCCTGTCAGCTGTGTACCATCGATCTCGTCGGCGCTGTCGCCCAACTAGTCGGCCAACGGAAACTCCAGCGGTGGTGTGTCGCCAATGTAGTAGTCATCCGAAGCAGGTGTCTGAAACAGTGGCTGCTGCTGAACAAGTGGCTCAAACACTGGCTGCTGCTGCTGAACGGGTGGCTCAAACACTGGCTGCTGCTGAACCGGTGAAGCTGCTGCTGCCCACGACGAAGGCCCCGGTCCCGTAGGTATCGGTGGTCTCTCTATAAAAATATTAGATCGTCATGGATCAATAAAATATGACATGGTCTCTCTAGATAATATAACTAGCAACAAAAAACATGTACGATCCCGTCATGTACCTGTGGCGTAGAAAGCACTCGGCTGTGCCAAGTACGGAGCGGACGCAGTGGGCGCGAACGGTGGACGTGTCGAGGACGAGGGTGCCTGGTACGAAGCTGAGGTGGAGGCACAGCTGCTGGAGGAGGAGGGGTGGCGGGGAAGGAGGTAACCCTCGTCGCCGCGGAAGTTCACCGCCTGCATGATCCGCTGGCTCAGGCCCACCATCTTCTACATCTCTGTCCGTATCTGGTCCAACGACAACTGGTCCATCGTCGAGCCCACGTGCTGGGCCAGGTGGTACATCTCCCGAGCTGTGTCGTACTGTCAAGATCGGACGGATTGTTAGTACAACGAAACTTTAGCGAATGTGACTTAATTTGAACTAATGCAAAAGAACTTACTAAGATGCTGTGGGATTGATCCCGTCAGTAGAGGTACGTCGACGCTGGCACGAGGTCGAGGCGAGGGTTCGGGGGGACGTACGTCACGCGCGTCCGGGTCCTCGCCGTGTACCACTGCAGGTACGCTCTCCAAGCGTCGTCGTCGTGTAAGCGCGGCTCGACGACGACGTTCTGCGCGGCGGTCGCCCACGCGTCCAGGTAGTGCTGCAGCTTCCCAAAAAAAGGGCCGAAGTCCTCGACCCCTTCCTCGTCCACCTACAACAACAAACAGCCAATTGGTCAGCAAACTAACTTTCTTCACTCGTCCACAGAAACTATTTAAGTTTGCAATGAACTTACAGGTGCACGGACGGGTCGACGGTGTGTGCGACGGGCACAGGCGAAGTCTGGTAGAGGCCTAACTGCCTCAGCACGCGCTCGACGTGGTACTCCTCGACGTACATGTCGTGGACGAGCGGCCTCTTCGTCATCCAGAAGTCACGGTCCCGAAAGCACAGGGACGAGAGACCCTGCGGTGCACGCGCGGCGACCAAGGCGTCAATGTACGGCTGCCAGATAACCTCGCGGTCGGTGAGGGTGTCGATCTGGCCGACGAAGTCTAGGTACGACCTCCTGGTCTGCTCCGTCCAGGAGAGCTGCAAACAAGAGAATGAGTTAGCTCGACGAATTGCATTACTTTCAGATAGCTAACGAACGAAGTTAGCTCGAAGTACGAACCTGGCGCTGGCACCACATCGACCCCATGGTCGGCCTGTCTGCTGGGTCGTGCCCCTCCTCCAGCTCCCGGTACGGCGATCGGTCGACCGATGGCCGACCGACGGGAAGCCGCTCGTAGCTCCACAGGTGCAGCAGAAGCGGGCATCCGAGGAGGATCGACTGGGTGCCCGTCTTGGTGCACCCGGTGCACAGGCCTCTGTACGTCGCGGCGAAAATCGCAGCGCCCCAGTTGATATGGGGCATCTCCTCCACGGTGGCATCGGCGATCCTCCGCGCGTGGGGGATCAGGAACCTCGACACCGCGTCCCCCTGGGACCCACAGAACATCACGTAGCCGAACAGCCACAACAGGTACGCCTCCAAGTGTCTGTTGCTCGTCTGCTCGTCGGCGTCGTCCCTCATGAACGAGGCCTGAAAAAATTCAAAATTCAGTGAGAGGCTGCAAACCGATACTATGAAAAAACGATAGGTAGAGGAACGTATGCTGCACTTGCGCAACCAAGCGCACGAGGGGCCGTGAGAGTTGGTGAAGTCAGGCACCTTTGGCGCGCCGGGACGGCACACCACTCCGGCGAACCTCGCGAGGAGGACGTCGCGCCACGGCTCGGGGGGGGGGGGGTCAGCAGCCCCCATGGGCTCCCCTGAGCATGGTAGCCCGAAGAGGAGGGCCACGTCCTCCAAAGTCACCGCCATCTCCCCCCAGGGGAAGTGGAAACTGTGCGTCTCGAGGCGCCACCGGTCCAGGAGCGCGCAGACCAGCTGGTAGTCGAAGCCAAAGCGGGACCTGCGCTCCGCCGGGCGCAAAGCGGCCCGCATGAGGTCCCCCTCAACCAAGCGCGCTAGGGGAAGAAGCCCTGCTGCGCGTAGCCTGCACCACAAAACGAAAATAAATATTAATTACGAATTTAAATGAGGAAATACAAAGATACGAAAGTGTCGTATTACATACTTCGGACACCAGCCGGGGTGAAGCGGCATGTAGTGCCCCGGGCCTCTAAAACGCACGGTCCCTAGCTCTGCCCCGCAGATCGCGGAGTGGTAGGACCGGTGCGCCCTGTCTGTCCGCTCGTCGAAGAGCTCGGGCAGCACGTACGGCAGGGGCTCCCGAGGAGGACGAACAACACCAACAGGGGGCTGCGGACCCGCCGCCTCCTGCTGAGTCATAGCTGAAAAAATGAAATATAAAGTCACACATAATTTCTAAGTATTTCCAAAGCATTTCTATAATTTCTAAAGTATTTCTAGGAATTTCCAAAGTATTTCTATAATTTCCAGAGTATTTCTAAGCAATTCCAAAGCATTTCTACATTTTCTAAAGTATTTATAGGAATTTCCAAAGCATTTCTACAATTTCTAAAGTATTTGTAGGAATTTCTAAAGCATTTCTACCATTTCTAAAATATTTCTACGAATTTCCAAAGGATTTCTACAATTTCCAAAGTATTTCTATAATTTTAAGAGTATTTCTAAGGAGATTATTACCTGATGAGATAAGTAGGTCTGATCATGAACAGTGAATTACATATTCCTACTCCGCATATATGCAAACTTTTTCCAAAAGGAGATTATTATCTTCGCCCAACTCTAAACTAGGATCAAGATGGAGATATACTCAACTGTCTGGTCTGGTAGTGTGTTCTCTTTTTAGTGGATATAATAACAAAAAGGGTCCCACACACGCAGTAGACTCTCCTCATCAGGAGCTGTGTCAGGCTCCCGGCCAGGCAGCCACAAATCAAAAGCTACCTGCCGTTGTTCTGCCAAGAGCTAATTGCTTCGGTTAGGTTTGGTTTCGTCAAATCATTGCGGCTACACACTACGCGTATTCGATCTGAAAAGAAAGTTCTGCTCAGTTTCTTCCTCTGCTTTTCTTTTGTGAAGAAGGACGTCGATCGTGTAGTTGGTTATGACTTATGATGACATGTTGGCGCTGATCAAGTAAAGATCGATGGGCTCAAATTTCAGAAAACAGGCAGCTCGGGTTCTTCAAATAAACCATGACGTTTGGACGTACGACAGACAGGTGCACGGGTGCTATATCACTGACTGGCCAATGGCCATCTTCCACCCGTTAAATTCATTCACAATATTCCAATAATTCTCTCTTATCAGAAGAACAAAAACCCAAGATGTTTCTTTCCCTGAACATTGCCAAATGAATCTTTTTTTTAAAAAAAATAAGAAATACAATGTATAAGAGACGACGTCATTACTTTTAGCTTGAACATTGCAAAATCAATGGTGATACTCATCCATGGAGTGAGAAATCGTATGTATGTTCATCTTTGTACCGGACGCATGTAAACGCTGTACTGCAGTCTGCAGGAACCGCCGTATCTGTATCCGTAACTGTCAGCAAGAGTAGCGAAGGTTAATGCATTGAAAATGACCTGAGCAGTGAGCACATGTACGCACGATACACAGTACATGGAATTGACACACACAAAAAAAAAAGATACACAGTCCATGGATGTCCGCGCGCGCAAAAAATCCCGAGCAAGAATAAAAATCGGATCCACCACACACTGGTTCTAATGGAGACTGTTTCAATTTTGGCAAAAGATAAAACCAAATGAAAAGTGCATGCTGGCCTATTTTTGTCCATGTTACACAACTGGGCACAACAACTCAGAGTAACGGATACGTGGTACAAGAATGGCAGGTCATTTCCTTTTTTTTAACAGATTGTACAGGTCATTTGTTAATGAGACACAGCATACATGAAACGTATATATGAGCTGGTAATTTTGGTGTTTACGTCAGCGTCTGGTAATTTTGGCGTTTACGCGAGCGTCGTCTGCATCCGTTCTGCGTTTCGCCAAAAGAAATATTTGATTCAAAATTATTCCCGGTAACGATCTCATCTCGAAACATATCAGTCAATATATATAATATCACTCATAATATATAATTAATTAATTTATTTGCAGTAGCACCAACGTCTCTATCATCCAGCGAAAGCCTACTATCCTGCTCACACTACATGACGCTTTCTGATTTACATCTATCGATGGAAATTAAACTGCTAGCTGTGTGCTAGATTAATTATCTTATATTTTATATGATTAGCCTTGTGTAATCAAGCTAGCTAGCTCCACAGCCATGATTAGTCATGATCCATGCAACCCATAGCTAGGCTGTTGGATGAAAATGAGCCTGAGCCTGCGTGCATGCAGCTCTCCAGGTGCCTAACTGGAACTCGTGTTCCGTTGTGGCCGCTGCAACAACACACGTTATGAGTGTGTGCCAATAAACAAATGCACGCGCCTCACTGTCTGCCTGCCTGTCTGATTGTCTCCACTGCATACGTGTACATGAAACCCCCATTTCCTTTTTTTAAAAAAATTTGCCCAGTCAAATGATGACCAGGCAAACACTACTCTTGATCGGTTTAGAAGAAGAATCGTATCACGAAAATTGCCTCAAATGTGTACAAAATTCAGTGGGTTTTTACGCCTAATTCCGAGGAAGCGGCGGCCGCACAAGGCTAGAATACGAGGCTCTCGCTCGAGACAGCGTGTTCCAATTATTGAAAAAACGCGGCCAAAATTGGCTGCTGAAATGTCGACGGTTGTGCATGCTGGAGCTGGAGGTGATTAGCTTTGGGCGCGCGTGATGAACGGCCCAGATGGAGAGGAGCTGGCTAGGGGAGCGGTTGCGCTTTGCTAGCTGGAAGAGTCAACGCCCCCTCAAACGGACACCTAGATTCCGTTAACTGAGTACAAGACATTTTTAAACTATTGCGACATGGCTAAGGGTACACAAGAAAAAAGTCCAATGTGCTCTTAGTTCGTGTTGCGTTGAATGTTCTTTTTTCGTATACCGAGTGAACTGAAGATGATCTTAGTACATGAACTCTGTCAGTATAAATTTGTAAGATATTAGGGAAGCTCAAAGGAATTAAGTAAGCCAACTTTATGTGCACGTGGTTAATACAAAATGAATTTGTATTTGTTTTCTGGAGTAGAAATCATTCAACAAACAATGAGTTTGAATGAAAGTGTGATGAGGCAATATGAAATGTATTTATGTAGATCTATGGAACAATATGAGCGCAATAAAAAGAAAAGCAATTTTGTTTTACAAACAATATACATAGTCATGAATTGCATCAATAAATATTGATCTTGTAATTAACATCATATCTACAAGGAGGATTTGTATTAGTGTATACTATCTTAATTACAGATATTTTGTTTAGATATATGCCATCTTATATATTGATGACCATAATGACAGAATAAAATGCTTGTGGCTCGTTGGCTCGTTCGATTTGATGCCAACTCAGCTCGTCGAGGTGGATATGCTCAACCATGGTTGTTGTTGTCTGGCTCGCGAGATGGACCAAGCCAAGCCGAACTGGTTTTTCTGCTCGTTTCATTAACGAGCCGAGCTGAGCCAGCTACAATTGTTGCTGAAATCTTGAAGGGTGCACGTAGCAAAACTAGTACAAGAACCACAAGGAAAAATACAAAACAAACGTAACAATACTTGAAAGGAGGAAAATTACGGAGGAAACTCCAGAAGCGGAGAGACCTCAATCATCTTGATGTCTGCGCGACATATACCGGAGGGAGAGAGAATCCAAAGCCCTCCTTTGGGTTTGTCTCTTCCTCTCTCTCCTCCCTTCTCCCACCCACCCCTTCTCTCTCGCTGTGGGTGTGCTGTGGAGAGGAGAACGGAAGGAGAGCTAAGAACCAACACCAGCAGGAGCTGCTGCCAACCCCTGCACAGCTGGGCTTTCATTACTGATTGCCCAACTATTACCTTCCCTCTTTTGTGATTAGAATCACCCGCTATCCCTTATATATCTATCATCTCGGTTCTTTGTTGACTCTCTCTTCCGTTCCAGATTTCCAGGCCTCAAGATAGGCCTCTGTACCTAAGCTTGCGGAGTAGCTGCTGTTCTTGTTTTCTTGGTTTCGTACTTCTGGGATTTTTGGGCTCTTAGGTCTCTCTCTTTTTCCCCTAATCTTGCAAAATCTTGTGGAGAAGTTTGTTGTTTCTCTGTTTGGGGACCATGGACGACAGGATTCCACCGCCGTCCCTCTTGCAATACTCTCCGTCTCCTGTTCATTCTTCCCCCCACCCCCTCAATTCTCTGAGGTATTCTTCCTCTGAAAGAGAAAGGTGCGTGTCTGTTTCGCTATTTTGCTCTTGATTTTTTTTTTCTCGCGATTATTTTTGGTCAAGTTTTGTTTTTAGTTTTTGATCCTGCCCTTTCGGAATCTTTCTGAGGAGCACGAGATTTGATGCCGCCCGTGGAGATTTCCGCTTAATTCTAAACTTCCGGATGTGGCGTTTCGCCTTGATCAATGCTGCCGAGATTGGTGAAGTAGTGATCTGTAAAAATAGGGATGTTTGATGATCGCTCGCTGATAGATTTGTTTGTGCTGTTCCCCGACGACGGCTGCTAGGGGGTGAATAAGAGCTGTATGTTTGACTAGCTGCTGATGGGTGTAAATCTTTTGTGTAATAAATCGCTCATTGGCGATGGTCACATGTAAATTTTGATTTGATGGATCATGCTGTATCAATCATATCGAGTTCTTGCTATTACATTTCATTCTGTGGGCTTATAGTTATTTTAGATCCTTCAAATTATGCTTTTTTGATGTATCAGGTGATTAACTTAAACAGTAGTGGCTACTGTGATACTAACAGCATGCTTGTTTGGCAGATATCTGGCTGAGTTGCTTGCAGAGAGGCAGAAATTGGCCCCATTCGTGCAAGTTCTTCCTTTCTGTACCAGGCTCTTAAACCAAGGTTTGTTTCCAGGCATTACTAATGTTACTGGTTTGTATATATTTTTTGTTACTTTAACTATTTTGTTTGTTAATGGTGTGATACATTCATTATAACAAGTTGCTGTGTTTAGTTTTCTCGAATTCTTTTAGGTTCGGGCTGTTAATCATGCATTCATGTGAACTTTGATGATTGCCTCAGCACTTTGTCTTCTTGAATTTTCTATAATCATATCTGGTATACCTGTATCATACTATTGTTGTTCAGAGGAGTTTATTAGAGTTGCTTTTGACTGGATTTTGTTGTTGATTGATTTTTCATATATCCCAATACACTATTGCCTGTTGCTTTTTTTATGGTTATAACAGGGTAATATTCCGTTGAGTTCTGGCCCTAAACAATATCTTTTTGTTCACATAGTTGACTTGACACTCTAAAAAATGGCTGCTATTATGTCAAAATGTCTTTTTTTATCTTAAGAATGGTCATTGTGCTGCTTATGTCTATTTTTAGCAAAGTTGAGTATTTACTATCTCATTGGCACAGTGCATTACTTCATGCGGTTGTGCAAAATTTGGAAATCCCACATATGTTGCCTTTGCCCAAGTTTAGAGTGGCATACAAAGTATTAATGTCATTATTGTTTCCAACTTATATGTATCATTGTCTAATTGAGTTAACACTCTATTTCATGCAGAGATTTTGCGGGCATCTACTATGGCGCCTAACCATAATTTTGTTGAACCTGAGAGAATTGAGCATGGTAGCCCATTAAGGTTACCTGGCCACCCAGTGAATGGTCAGCCAATGGATCTGGAGGGCGGCTGGTCAGGGATGCAAACAGAGGTGCATATCAGACAACTTTTTTTTGTTCTTTTTGTATTACATACTTGTTTGGTCATTGGACTTATAAAGTAGAATGCGAAATTGCGAATAGGTTGTGGACCTTGCATATTTTATTTGAGCATGCTATGCATTTTACTTTGGAGCCGCCACTTATTATGAGCAATAGAATATTTTTTTTACACTTGGACATGGGGTTAAATAACATGACTTGTAAATTGTAATAGGGAGAGCATTAGACATGCAAGATCATTTGGATACTTGAACATGGATTAAATAACATGACTTGTAAACTGTAATAAGGAGAGCTTTTTAAAAATCAAGGTTATTTTTCCATGTCAGACTTTATTGCTGACAAACACGAAATGTTCTGTTACTGTTTATGGAGATTAGTCATTGTTTCAGATATTTTTGTGAGGACGTGAATTCTTTATATTCTTTTTCCCCTTAGCTTATGTTGCCAGATTCTTTTAATATGGAGAACTGCTCTATTTTCTCAGCATATGGGAGTTCTGCAAGCATCATCAATGGGTTGGAATGGTGCTCCTGCACTTGCAGGCACTCCTGTTGTCAAGAAAGTTGTGAGGCTGGATGTTCCAGTGGACAAGTATCCTAATGTATGTGTCGCTTTTGTAAACTCTTTCCTTTTTTTTCTTGAATAAACTCTTTCCTTTTAACTTTCTTGAACGTGCTATGCCATTTCTAAATGCTTTACTCTTTGGATGTGATTAGTACAACTTTGTTGGTCGTTTGTTGGGGCCCCGAGGTAACTCCCTGAAAAGAGTTGAAGCTTCAACGCAATGTAGAGTTTATATTCGAGGACGTGGTTCAGTGAAGGACTCTGTTAAGGTAACTAAATGACTGTTTTAACTTCTTTTTTTTAACATTTCTCCATCTAAATAACATCATTGCTGTACATTAGAATCATTTGGATTTTTTTTAATAATACCATGAGTTCTCTTTATGTGGGTTTTTAAAGATTAAGTATATTTGCACATGATTAATTAGCAAATATATTGCATCACGGATATCATGGACAAACTTGTGGCTGGCCCTTACTGCCCAGTTAATTTCACTCAGCCACATCACATAAAGCCTATGTTCCGACCCTTCATGCAATGATAGTTACACAGGAGTTATTGTGGAAGTTGCTAAATTAAATTGTCTGTTTCATTTTTAGTATCAGCTGCTTGAGTTATTTCTTGTATATTAAGCTGCAATCTGGGGCTCAGAAAGGATGCACATTCTATTTAGGACTCATCTATGACCCACAAAACAATGTAACAAGTTTTTGTTTTCAGTTTCGATGTAATATCGGCATTTAGAGTCATGTAGAAACACTATTATAGTTTAGACGTGGTGTGTCAGCATTTATGTGATACAGTTTAGATGTGTTTAACGACTGTATTCTCTATTGACAGTTTATAACAATTTATCTCAGAAGTCCATAGTTACATTAATGAGCTGGAAGGACCGTCTGAACCTTTTTCTTTAATTCTGTGGTAACTAAGATAGCATGGCACTGCGATCATTGCTTTCTTGTTACATCTAATTTGTGGCTCAGTGTAATAAGTTCTAGATCTAAAGTAATTATTGAGTTCACTACTTTTTCATGCTTCTACTTTACATGCCCAGTCCTGATGCAAATGTCCTGAAACAAAAACTGATTTCATTCACAGGAAGACAAGCTGAGGGATAAGCCTGGGTATGAACACCTCAATGAACCACTGCATGTGCTTGTGGAAGCAGAGTTTCCAGCAGATATTGTTGATGTGCGTCTAAATCAAGCTGTGTCCATCCTAGATGATCTTCTGAAACCAATTGTATGTACCATCATTCCTCTTTGGTGACATTCTATATAGTAATTTGAAATGTACTGTTAGCTAACTGGAGCTGTTGTTATTTGTTAGGACGAGTCCATGGATTACTACAAGAAGCAACAGCTGAGGGAATTGGCAATTCTAAATGGCACACTGAGGGAGGAAAGCCCGAGCCCTCACCTCAGCCCTAGTGTCTCCCCCTTCAACTCCACCGGGATGAAGCGTGCAAAAACAGGGCGATAATCCCGATTCCGTAAGCTTCACCCTCCGCAATCAATCATGGCTCAATGCCCCATTACAAGCTGTTGCTGTACTGCTGGAGATGATTGGTGATGCATATGCTGGGATCATCAGTGTTGCTGGCCTATGCCTGTCATGATCTATGCGCTTTATCGACAAACAACATGTCTGTCCCTGGACTAATGGTCTCCGTGGGCTTGTGTTTGACTCTATAATTATTTATTCTTTGTGCACCTGACTGCCTAAGTATTAACATTATTGGTTTGGGTAAGTTAACAAGGCCTGGTTGGCCAATCACTCTAGAAGCTGGGGTTCAGTGTGTCGGATGGTAATAATAAGGGTCTCGTTGGGTGTACCTGAAATAGTTGTAATATATGTCAAGTGCTGATGCTTTTGTGTGGTGCTAGTTCAAGACAACCAGATAGCTCTAGTTGAGACAATGATTATTTGCATTCACATATTGATGTCTCTGTCATGCCTTGTACATGGATTGCCATCTCGTCCGCCTGAAATGAGATCCGTGTAGATCGATCGTCTCTATTGTGTCTCATGATGGAGATGTGCATTTTTGCTTAGCTGCAAGCTTTTGGGCCTGATTGGTTGAAGGTCAAAGTTGTCAAACCAAAGTTTTGACCATTTTAAATTTTGACCATCAATTCAAAATCTTAACCAATTTTGATAATTCAAATGAACTAAGGTGCACAAGATGAACCTTTTTAGCCACCCATTCATTTAGATTGTTGAAATTAGTCAAGATTTTGAATTAGTGGTCAAAATTTAAAATGGTCAAAACTTTGGTTTGACGACTTTGACCTTCAACCAATCAGGCCCTTTGTTTCCATGTTCCTTGGGCAGGTTGTGGCCAAGATCTCATGTGCAAGGTGGCAGTTCAGGCCATTAAAGTGCCGGCAAGGCAGGGCTACATGCCTGCGAGTGGGGCGCCGGGCTGACCTGGCATGAAAGGCCAGTGCTGCAGCAGCAGCAGAAAGGCTCTCTCAAATCATTCGCACGGGCGAAAACGTCATGGATCTTTCGCTGGATTACTTGTCCTGCCACCTTTTTTTTCCGCCCCTTGTGGTCCTATGCACCAACAAATTGTTTTCATTTTGCAAATCCTCCTCAAGTTTACGCCTTCTTTTAGAAAAAAAAAATTGTTGTGATTCTGATTGGGCTGCTATCAAAATTGACATGCCATTTGTGACTTTATGGAGAGCTTTGGCTTTGGTTTAGTACTTGGGCAGCATGCAGGCATGGGGGGACAACGGGCAATCCTAGAGGGGAAATCAGATGTCTCATGCCTGACGACCGAATGGACTGTGACTAAAGGATATCCGCCATCCTCGAGTAGCACGGAAGAAAGGGAGGATTTCTCCATCACCTATAATTCATCTTAATATCTTATTCGACAAGCTGAAATGGACGTGTGCGTTAGCATGACACTATTCAATCGCAGCCTCTCCCACGGAGTAGGGAACATCGATTGAAAATTCACGAACACCACCTGCATTTCGCTTTCACCTGACGTCGGAATCGCTTGGACTTTGCACCATACAGGAACGGCGATCGTATCGATCAGCGACGCCGGAAAATCAGGATTTCCTTCAGCGAAGCAGCAAGATTATACCCAAAAAGACAAAAAAAAAACAGCATGATTGAGTTGACAAGATGCAACAAAAAAAAATTACGTGCTGCCAGATATTTCGATACGAATTAGCGCTCTCCAGAAGCTCGCAAAGAGGGGGTATCATGGCATCGACGGCGACGTCGTGGGTGATATTTCAAATTCCAGGCGGCCGTCGCCATCACATGGTGTCGCATCCAAGCACATGGCTGAAAAAGTAATCGGTTCGAGCATCAAACAGACCAAGAGTATCGGGCAGCATATCTCATGAATCGCTGAAAATATTCGCTCGAGCAAAAAAAAGGTCAGTTCAGTTCCCACAGGGGCACGTGCAGTGTGCCTCCGGGGCCTTCTGGTTCTGAATATATATACAGTTCCTATGCATGCTGCTTGCCCATCCTACATTCGCCTCCACTTGTCGAGCTCCTTGGATGTTGCTTTGATCAGCTTCCTGGTGCTCTCCATCAGCTCATCAAACATGATGTCAAACTGCTCGCTGCAAAATGTTTGACAGGATCGGAACTTGTTAAGGTAGGATATTGACTGTTGCAAATTCCTGGTGCATACATGAAATAAGAGTACACCAAGTACAAGCCAACATGTCGTCATACAAAGTATTTAGAAATTCATAAAATTAAACATGAAAGTAATAGGGATGGAGCCAGTTTGCATTAGCATGAAGCAGATCGGTCACTTACTCGTAAGCAGGGCTTCTGGAGTTCTGGAATGGTCTCCTGATGTTTGAATACCTCCCGGTTTCATCATATGCAGCTCCTTTTCCAAAACCGTAACCAAAACCTATTCCTATTCCACATCCAGCACCAGCTCCAAATCCCAATTGTAAACCAGGGAATCCAGCTCCAATTCCTGCACCTGTACAGATAGAGAGATATGTAAAGTGAGAAGGAACAGAGCAAGAGATTCAGTCACATCAATCCTCAGACAATCCAAACTAAGATGGCTTCTAGTGTTCTAAAAGTGAGAAGGAACCGCTACAAAACTGCAAAAAGAAACAACACAAGATAATTGCAGATTTGGTCACATCAGCCATCACGCCAACTAAACTAAGACAAGTTCTGATGTTTCCAATTACAGCGTGGACAATGTGTTCTTGGAAACTGTACCTATTCTATGTGAAGTTCGGTCTCTGAAGGAGACCACATCGTGCACACAATAGAAAAAGGGCAAAGAACAATGAAGATGCACGCGAAAATGGAGTAATAACTTATCATACATAGAGAACAAAACCACAATGTAAAACCAGAGCACAGAGTACAGACATCAATTATGATAATCAGGTAGCTCCAACAATCTCTGTGATGGAGTTCAGAACTCAAAACAATAGAATATAAATAAATTATGATAACCAGACAGCTCCAATAATCTCTGCAATGAGTTCAGAACTAAAATAGAATATATAGCTGCAGCTGTTTCATTCCTAACATAGAATCAATCTGCGATAGCAGTAGGATACAAGACTAAACACATTATGAAACTCAAGCCGATACTGAAATTTCTTAATTCGTCCGGAGCTGGGTTTTGTGGGGCTTGTGCCAGCTTTGCATTATTGGATGAAATGAGGCAGCTGTTCCATCTACTCAAAACAACTGTTTTACTATCTGAGATGCTGGCAGGGGCAGATCCAGCCAGAGCTGGATCAGTGTGAATTGATCTTGCATGAAAATAATTGGATGATTTGAAGCTACTGAGGCTGATTAGTACTGGCATAATACAAAGAAATACTGCATATTTTTGGGACCAGACCTGGGCTGCAGCACCCCCAGCACGGGGCCTGGATCCGCCACTGGATGCTGGGTCTCAGTTCAGCATTCATCTGCACCAGAAGATGGAGCGGCTCCTCCTTTTCTTTCCCCCCTCAATCTACTTCCTAAGGTCCACCAAGGATCCCTATACGGGAAGAATCACATGACTATCTATTCTATTCTTCATTACACGCTCGAGATACCTTAGTCTCTTGCTTGTTTCCACAAACCTCTACACCTGTGGCAGCAGGCTCCAAAGCATGGAGCAAGTCAGCAAGCTGCCCATTGTTTGGTGATTGATGTTTGGTGAATCTATGATATGATCCTATTCTATATAATAAGGGGCAGCTTTGCACACAGTAAGTGCTGTTATCATTTGTACCAAGCATGAATTTCGACGCTTTGTGAGCCGACGTGTCGGCCGTTTGGGAAGTGGGTACTACCTCCCGAATCCCCATTCCATATCCACCAACGGCACGGGGGGAAGTGATCCAGTATATCACAGCAATTTCAATTTCCAGTGATTAGATATTCGAAAAAAAATCCAGTGATTAGATTAAACCCCTAACAACGAACCCAAAAAATGTACGGTTCTCAGATTAAACGATCGAACCGCGGGAGATAAGCGTGACTAGCTGGACAGTTAAAATCCTCATTTAAGAGCACTCCAGTTCGCCGGTCAGGTACGGTGCTCCGTGAACGCATCTACGGCGGCGACATGCGACGCAGGACGAGGAACAAACGCCGGAGAAGGGTCACGCACCTCCAAGGAGGCCGAAGCCGATGCCCACGCCGCAGCCGGCGCCGATGCCGAAGGCCGGGCCCAGCTTACCGAGCGCGTCCGACCTCGCCACCGGGAGGCGCCACAGGGGAGCTCTCCTCCTGCCGCCCGGCATCTCCACCCAGCCCCCCACCTCGTCGCTTCGCCCGCTCGCTCGGTGCGCGCGTCCAACGCCCTCACCCTTCGGAACGTCGGAGGATAAGTCCTAGACCTCTCGAGAAGGTCTCGAAGGGGAAGAGAAGGGAATGGAACGGAACGGGAGAGAGACGACAGCTGGCAGGTTGGCCGCGCGCCTCGCCGCCCGATCAGGCTGGCGATTCGTGCGCGCGAAAGAATAGAAAAGGATTGCGTAAAGTTCGTGTACTCAACTACAAAGGCCGACTCAACGTGGGCCGAGGCCCACCCCCCCCTCACCTGCGCTCGTGTCTGCGCGGGTTGAGGCCTCGTGAAGACAGAAGATATAAAATATGTTTCCCCTCCAAAAAAAGAAGATATAAAGATATGTATATGGTGTATGAGTTTGATAAATAAATACATATGTATACATAGCTCGTACGTGACTGCATGTGTACATATGTATTTCTCTGTCAAACTCATACACCATATACAGATACAAAGATTGTGAAAACTTTCAACGATAAGAAGCCAGGAGCCCAGAATTCAGTAGTATAAACTTGATCCTTTATAATAAGCCTTGTGAAAATGCACCTTCTTATCATATCAGTAAAATGATGATCTTTACAGCTTTCCCAACAACAATTGAGGTCAGCTGCCCAGTTCGGGCAGCAGGGGGGAAATGGGGAAATCTACTTGGCAGGACGGTTGCTCAATCAAAAGGCAACTCCTGTTTACATCAATTACAACAAATGGCGCCCCGGATCTATTTGCTCGTCAGAGCTCAGCAGGAATGGGAACAGATTACAGGCGATTCGGTGAGCAACAGAGAGCTTGTGTGAGTGTTGGGTAGACACATTACATGATGTACGAAGTTGGTCAGAACTCAGCATGTACGCTTCCTCCCGCCGTTTAGTTACAAACTAACAATTCTCGACAGCATGTACGCTTCCTCGAGCTCCCCAGCCAAACCATCGTTAGTTTCCTGCACGCAGAAATAGGCGTTAGCAGAGCAGGTGAAGAGGTCTATTTTAATTTTCCATCTCAGTGCCAATTTGCACCTACAAGGATATAATATAATACCACATAGTAAAGCAAAGAAATTTCTCGGTAATACCAAATATGGACAGTTGTGTGAGAAAGAAAATGTTTGGTTTTACTGTTTCTTGCTTGACAGCACCCTACCCGTAAATTCATCACGTTAGTTTTTGTTAAGTACTGATCCAATGCACCATCTCCTCGGAGAATTTTTGCCCCACAGCCTGGCCTATCAGCAGAACCAATTGCCTCCTCATCAACCACAACAGCGTCTACTCGCTCATTTCCTGTTTTCTCATCTGGGATCTGCTTACAAGGAGACTCAGAATGTATGGATCAAACTTGAATCTTGTTACAGAAAGGCTTAAGAGGCCTACCTCATACATGGCCTCCAATAGAATGGTTTCCAAGATGGCTCTTAAACCACGAGCACCAGTATTTTTAGCTATCGCCTTCTTAGATATTAACCTCAGTGCACCATCAGTGAAGTGCAGGCTAACCTGACGAACCAAAAGTTGTGGTACAAGATTAATAATTGATCAGTACAAGAAGATATGTTATATGATAAGTTTTGGCAGGCTCACTTTGTTCAAGTTAAACATCTTCCTGTATTGTCTGGAAAGTGAATTCTTTGGTTCGGTCAGAACCTGAAAGGAGATCAAATCATTTTAATGAGCTTCACCAAGCAAAAGAACTTATTTTATGAAAACCATGTAAAAGCTTCTACAGGAGTAATTAGTTATCGTCATCATCATAACAGGTCAGCATCATTGCTTACACCTGCAGCATGCTACTTATACTCTTACCTTGAGTACAATTGTTTAGAACATTAACAGAATTGAATAAAGAAGCAGCAAAAATGCTACATTTTCCAGTGCTACCTGAACAAGCTGATCTTCATTAAGAGCTGCCAGACTAACTAGAATGGGCAAACGTCCAGTGAACTCTGGAATTAGACCATATCGTACAAGGTCGCCACTCTCAACCTGTCGATGCAATTGCAGTATCCAGTTAATGAGTACTCTGTATGTGAGGAACAATTTTTGAGACATATGCAAAAAAAAAAAGATAATATGCTTACAGATTCTAACAAAGATGAAGTAATCATTGGACTGCTAGCTCCAGAACTTCTCATGTTTGTACGAATAGGTGCCCCAAACCCTATAGATGAATCTTGGCGCCTGATTCATGTCAGATGTTAGGGTCCCATACTCCAATTTCTGTGTGAAATTTCTTGGAGTAACAAATCTACACAAGATCTGCAATACCTTTCAGAAATAGTCTTTTCCAAGTCTACAAAAGCACCACCACATATAAAAAGAATATCGGTCGTGTCTATCTGCATTATCATGAGATTCTGTTACAGGCATGTCACACTGAAAACATTGAAGAACGAAGATGGACTTGTGATGCCCATAATACATATGCAAACAGTGACAAAATGCAGAATATTTATGCCTGGCACACTTTTACCACACCCAGTTATTTGGTTGTCATGAGATACTTCTTGAAGTATCAATACTTGCTTACTTCATTATGTACTCTAGTACAGTATCCTTTTGAACAAAAAACTAAAGAAAACCGTTTGCATTCAATTGAATCCAATTTTGACCGATATAATATACAGCGAATGTATTCATCAAAGACCATGTACAGTGAGTATGTAACCTGTATACTTTCACTGCGAGAATTCTTGCGTGATCCTTTCTCAGGAATACTGACAACCTGCATTACAAACACACATAAGTACTTCACATAAACTAGATCAGTACTGTAGCCTCTTGACAGGCTGCTCCAGACAGTCAATTTCTAAACTCCAAATTCTGAAGCCATCAAATAAAAAGGCAAGTAACGTGTGTGCTTGTGTGGCCACTTACAGTCCCTTCTAGGATTTTCAACAATGCTTGTTGAACACCTTCTCCAGATACATCTCTACTGACGTTTGCACTCTCAGCCTGAAACATGGCACTATTTAGAAACCTCAAAAATTCAAAATGAAATAAGCTACCAAAAAACATTTAAAAAATCAGTACCTTCTTTGTTATTTTATCTATTTCATCTATGTACACTATCCCTTGCTGGGCAGCTTGAACGTTGTACTCAGCAGCCTGAACAAAATTTAGAACGTCATGAGGATCCTGGAGTGGTCTGGTTTTCTTATTATTATTTTCCCTGTTCGGTAATACATTTTAACGACAAAAGGAAAGGCATAATGGCCAGCCACACATACCACTAGTAACTTCTGCAGTATTGATTCTACATCCTCCCCAACATACCCAGCCTGTATAATGCAGCAAAGTTAAGTTATGGTTCCATATTCGAACTTGCATTCTCAGTTACTCCATAACTTTAAAACAATTAAGATCTCTACATGCCCCTAACAGACGAACATGGTAAAAAAGGAGGAAGAACAGATTGAAACCATAAATAAAAATGCCAGCTCACTGTATACGCATGCTTCACAAAAAGTAATTTCCGATTTCCACATAAGCTCAAATGCGAGTAGTAACGTACGATACTTAAAATGTGCAAAATTTGAAATCCAGAATAGTTAAAGAGAACAAATGAAGTTAGGAGCAATATTATGTATCAAGCATTCATGAATCAGTTTAATGCACTTCAGTAGGGTTCTTTCCTAGGCATTCAAAAGAAAATAGTGTTTGTAAAACAGTAATGAACTTGCCTGTGTTAATGATGTCGCGTCAGCTATAACAAATGGTACATTTACAATACGTGCTAATGTTTTTGCGAGCAATGTTTTTCCTGTCAGCAGAAAACATGAAGAAGGATTCAACTGTCAGTTCATATTTATAGTAACTCTAATTATACATATGTGTGAGGCAACCATGGAGGCATGTAAGGTATGGAAGATGAGTTTTTAAGAAAAAAATACTAACCTGAGCCAGTTGGGCCCATTAAGAGTACATTGCTTTTATCTATTTCTACAATACTTTGATCATCTTGTGCAGCATCAGGAACCCCAGAATTGGCAACAGATCTGCACACAACAGTAAGTCATACACGTCAGGAAAACGGCATGACATAGCAATTGCAACTTAAATTTACATGCAACCGTATGGGTCGCATATTACAAATTGGTAACAAAGCTCCGTATTATGGAGATATGTTTAAAAATAAAAACTAAGGAAGATAAAATAAAGGGAGAGACTAACTCTTTCTGTACATTTGCATTATATATTCTCTTGTAATGGTTGTATACAGCTACTGATAGCACCTGCAAGGAAAAAGTATTTGCGATAAGTAATTGGAAACTATCCTTTGCACTTAGAAAAGGATCACGGTGCCCGCTTAACTCCTCTCAAAAAGCATTAACAAGTTGTGTCACTAATTACTTTATTTCAACAAAAAAAAAACTAGCACATCAAACATGTTTACATTGTTCTGCAAATAGAATTAAACAATGCCAACTCCTGCCAATTTAGTTCAAGCAAAGAAATATCACATACACAAGTCATGCAATTGAACTGCATAATTTGGTGATTTCAACATTCTATCACTCTCTGCAATTAGCTGTGTTGATAATAATTTGTCAAGCAATTGATGTACCAATAAAACCACTAGTCTTCATGTTAAATTTCCACAAGTTTAGGAACTCCTGCGATCCGTCCACGACCACCACCCAAAATCCATCTCATCAAGATGTGAAGCTACTATAGTACTCCGTACAATGTAAATTTAAGACCATAAACTTGAAAAGAGGGCACGATGCCAGTACTAGCATAGGAATAAAGGATGACGAAAATTTGGTGGTTGGGTTGAGTGACACACTGACAGTGACACATATGCAGAATTCAATTATCATTAGCTCATCAATTTTGGCAGGCCCCATCAGAGATCTAGATCACACAATCCGAGTTCCATCAGTTCGAACCAGAAAACAGAAACAAAATTAGACCACAATGCAATGCAATTCTGAATTGCTTCAGTTATTCATAATTTCAGGAGTCCCAAAATTCGCCAACTCAAGTTAAATTGCGGAATTAAGTTGCCGCGCTATACAGCCTACAGCATTGTTTCGCTCACAAGTGCACTAAGCCACATTAACCCGAAATTCGAACCGATTGTGAAAAAGGAAGGCAGAATTGGGGACATACGGGGCACCTTTTTTGCCTTGGCCTGGCCGATGACGAACTCGTCAAGCCTCCGGCACATCTCCCGAGGCGTCGGCAGCTCATCGCCCAGGCTGGCTCCACCCCACCACTCCCTCTTAGGCGAAGCGCTCGTACCCTCCCCTCCCGACGATGAGTCCCCGCTGTTACCGCCGCTGCCACCTCCACCTCCACCTCCACCTCCTTCCTCCCTCTGTCTCCTCCTGCCGTTTTTCCGTCGCGGATTATAGTGCGGTATCGGCATCGGGGGCGATTGCGGCAACGGGGGGAACTCATCGGGCGGGCGCTCCGACAGCATCCTCTTGATCCGATCGGAGAACCCTCCCCTATCCTCGTCCTCTTCCTCTTCCTCGCCCCCGATGCTGCCGGGGATCTCGAGGAACGCGCCCCGCAGCGGTTCGATCCGGTGGGCGCGGAACAGGAACGCCGCCCGGCACGCCGGGCACACGCCCGCCCCGTCGTGCTTGTGGTTCTGGGCGGCATCTACGACCCCGGCGGCGGCAGGCGGCGGCGCCGGGAGCTGGTGGAGGGAGAATTGGACCGACATGTGGGCGTCGCAGCGCGGGCAATTGGCGTCGGCCCGGATCCGGCTGCCGCCGGAGCACCGCCGCACCGCCGACGCCGCGAGCGGCGCCGCTGCATCCCGAAGCTTCGTGAAGGTCCGGAACATGGCCGGGGTGGGCGCGCGGGCGGAGCCGGGGATGCAGGAGGAGGACGACGACGATGCGGAGCGGAGCGGAGGTGGAGAAAAAGGAGATAGGGGGAGGAGGAAGTGGGAAGTGGGTGAAGGTTCCTGTTTTTATACGGGTGGAGGTAGTGTGAGACTGAGATTTGATTGGGGAATCTCCAGCCGTCGGATGGGGTGACGTGGAGGAATCCGGAGGCGTCGGCTCCGGAGCAAACCGTCCTGCGGCCCGGAGCGGTTAACGGCCGGGCGGGCGGGTTGCGTGTGTGTCGTCGCAAGGGGAGAGATGGAGGCCGACGCGTGGGGCCACCGGGTCACGGGACAGATCCACTGCCATGTGGGGCACGTGGGGCCAGGGATGCCTTATCTTATCTGCCACTCTGCGAGGTAGCGATGAAAGTGGTACGGATACTATCCGTCCGACCAACCGACCGAAAGGCTCAGACACTTAAATGGTAAGACCGTATTCGAATCCAAACATTTAATATCTGTAACTATCCGTATCACATTAGTATCCGGAAATTCAAAGTTGAATTTCTATGATCCAAATATGATGAATATCACTATTCGAGAAAAAATATACTGTTCGTATTCGTATTCGATCCGAGAATTCAGTCCGAGAAAGAAAAATTATCTGTATCCGCAGTATCCGTCCGTATCCGATCCGTTTTCATCCCTACTGCCGGGGATGGCCGCATGGAGGTGGTGCTTTGCGTACCCGCGAGGCTTGCGCCGCGTTTCTTCCTCGTCGGGATCGTCACCGGGGGGGGGGGGGGGCGCGGGTGCCGTGCCGGAAAGAAGAAGAGAAAGAGCCATGCTCTTGACATGCCCTCCACTGTCGGCCGTACAGGTACAGCTGCTGTGGCTTCCGCATTCACGTCTCTCTTTCCAGCAGGCAGAGGCCCGCGATGCCGCTCATTGTTTGTGCAAATCGAGAAATCCGACTCAGCATGTTGAGCCAATGTGGCAACGGGCCAAGTTACCAGCACCCCCAAGGAAGAATTTGTCGACTCCTTTTTTTTGGCTCTCGGATGATGGAGAAAATTAAGGAAACTCGTGAGGGGCAAAAAGTAGTCTAATCTGGAACCGGAAGTGAGCTGGTGTGAGTGTGTGTGATTAATGCCTAAGCCTAACTCTCTGATTTTCATTCATGTGCAAGTGTCAACTGTCAAAGTGTCAACGTCGCAGGTCGCAAGCAGTACGAGTAAAGCGAGGTTTTCGCTTTCCGATGGGGAATGAGTAGGAGCCAAGGAGCATATCCGAGCTAGCTGAGCCATCATTGAATAGAGTCTAGAGACGATGTCTGACCGGTATATTCCAGAGGAAATCCAGAGGAAACATAGTGGTTGGACCACATGACATGCGTGCGTCAAGCCGTGAAGGTTTTTTTTTTTAAAAAAAAATGGTATGCGTGACGGAGCATATTGGGCTTTCAAGGGAGGCCCAAATGTAATCAATTTTCAGGAGGAGGGAATTTTTAGGAAAGCCCATTTAAGGTTGCGAACATACCTACAGGCCTTTTATTATTTTCACTTGCTTGGGTAGACCTGCGTAGCGTAGTGGTCTAGTGGACACTTGAGCACAAAATCTTACTGAATCTTAAAATTTGTGGATATAAATCCTTGCAACATCTATTCATATATATTTTTGGGTTTTGGCACGAAGCTTTTCATGCACCTTTTGGTGGTTTATTATTTGGTCCCTTATTATTTTTTCAGCGGAGCACGGGAGCACCTCATCAGTCGACAACGACCAGCGTACGGGCAGCAGATTTTGCGACAGCACTTGTTTCTCCCCCGGGTGGAAAACGAATGAGATTCTTTCTGCTGGCTGGACTGACTGATCAGATGCCGCCGTACGTCGAGGACTCTAGGGCCTAGGCTCGTCCACGCTCTCCCTCTTTCGGCTCCAAAGGGGAGAACTGGAGAAGGGGTTCAAACTGAAACCCCCCGACGGAATAGAGCAGAATAAATCCCTTCGTCTCCAGTGGTGCGCGGGCCGAGTCTTCTTCGTTGCTTCTGTCGTCGACGGTCTGGTCGTGCTTCACCACAAACATTCAGAACTCGACGGCAGATGGTACAGAACCATTGGCGCCGATGCGATTGGATAGATTGAGGAGGGGCCACCTCATCCCCCTCCCGTTCCACGTCAGCGTTCCCGTGATCCCGCTCAGCACGACGACCATCACCCGGGCGAAAAAAGGAAAACTAGCCTCAGCTATAGAAGCCGATGATGGTGTCAGCAGCAGTATGGCTCATACGCGTGGCACGTGTCACACGTCGTACCAGTATTAAAGGCGTGCGTATGGGTGCACAGAAAAGAGTCATCAGCATCTACCTCCTCTCTCGCAGCATCCGGACATGCTACGCGGGGGGTGCAAGCGCATCTGCCCGCTTCTTTGTGTTGTTGACACGTTCGTCCGCCCATGCAAATTAAATACACTGCGCCGCGTTGCATTTGGTCAGCTACTCCAAGAATTAGAATCCGATCGCCATGCCGCGCCGCGCCGTCCTCTGTAGTATGTAACACTCGCTACCCATCAAGAAAGTCATTAGTTTTATGCTCCCGCGAAAGCAAAAGGTCTTCTTGCTCCGTCGTCGGCAAGACACGCGCCAAGGGGATTAGCGGGAAGCAGAGCTCTGGAAGGAAATGGTGGGAGGTGTCAAACGGTGCGTGCACCACAGGCGCGCCTACGCGGACGCGTTCTTCAGAGTTCACGCAGCACCCCACCCAGCGCGGCAAGATCGCGTGACTGTCTCAGAGTTTTCAGTTCAGATACGGGCGGCCACGGAGCCGCCGGTCATGCCGTTCGGGTGGGCCGGCTGCCTTGACTTATTGTTTCTCTATTATTTATTTCTAAAGAATTCTTTCTATAAATTTTATTCCCCGTCTAGCTTTGATGCGCCCGTGGAATCCAATTGACCGTGGAAGTATATAAGAATGATGACTAGATTAGTACATGTTAATCATTCGTGGTCAAGAATTAAGTACTCGTGGTTAGGGTTTGTTTTGTGGGAGTAACAAGAGGTGGGGTTTGTAGCGCGGACTCCGTCCTGTTGCTTTCGAGTTGACACAGCATATGAATTATCAATTACCACTTCGATTTGACTGCGGGACGACGATATTTGATTGTGTTTGGGGGTCATTCGCTTGTAGCTAAACGCCAGAGAAGCGGAAACTAAGCTATGAGAACTCCATCTTTTTATTTTGTTTTAACGAACAGGCGCCAGAGAGAGCTATGAAAAAAACTCTAGGATAAAGTGAAGTGACATTGCGTTGTTCTTTGTCTCTGGCATCGCGTTCATCGCTTAGCTCAAGGAACATCGGACGGACGAGGCGGCGGTGGGAAAAACAGAGAACTTTTGTCCAAGATGCCTAATCGAAGTTCTCATCAATGCAGAATAAGCGTTCCAAGAAAAAAGGAGTATTGTTTCCTGGTTTTTTTTGGGGGGTATGCAACGAGGTAGCAGCTCCCGATCGAGATGGTAGACAGAAAAGAGGACGAGGCAGGGTTTTGTTGTGATTTGCTCAGGGACAACGTGACGTGTCGGTGGTGGGCCACAAAAAAAAAATTAGGTAGTGTTCATCTCCATCTTCACCTTCACCCCCCCGGAGAGGGTCACGCCAAACGTGCCGGACGCGGGAGCGCGGCGGTGAACCTGGGAAGAAGCTTTGAGCCTTTGACCACCGTACCACGCCACGACTCTGCACCCGCCGGAACCGTGCGGTACACGAACAACAAGTAGCCCCAAATTAAATACTACACGGGTTTTTTGAGAGCCCAAAACAGCAGAAATTCCGTTCAATGGCGGCAGCTAATTCCACCAAACTTTCACCAGCTGGTTATTGTCCGAGTCAATGCAGTACTGCGAGAGGCTCCGACAAGCTAACTGAAACTTGAGCGACTCGGACTCGGAGAGAGCACGAACACGACACACTCGATCGCACACAAGCGGCAGCCACCGAGCTCCATGCGCGCGGCGCCTTGGGATCGGAAGAAGCCGATGAGCAGAGCAGGAGGGCAGCTACCAGCCACGAGCCCACGACCGAACCGGCCGAGGCCGAGAACGACCGATCGATGGGCGTCGGCGTCGGCCACCGGACCAGCCCGCGCGCCACGGCGGCGTGCTGACGGGACGGGACGGGGAATAAAAAGATGTGGCGCCCGCGCGAGGCAACGGCGGGCGGCGCGCCACTTGGGCGCGTCGCGACGGCCGGTGAGCCGGCACCCGGCAGTGCGCCAGTGCCTCGCCTCGCCACGAGGCCACACCTGCCCGCCCCGGGGAAAGCAGCGGCGCCGCCAGGCCGCCACCTAGACCGCCCCGCGACCGTCCGTTCGCTCCGCGCCTGCAGCCTGGAGCCCGCACAAACAAACAGCGGTGTGTGTGCGCGGTGCGCCCCGTCTAGGTGGCAACAACGGTCGCGTGACGACGAGCCAATGAGGTTTGCATTGCACGCATCTCGCAACGGGGAATCTTATGTGAATTGTGTGGTGAACACGTGCTGATGCGACTGCCTGAGCATGTTTCACAGTGTTTCGGCTGAGAAACTCGAGGAATTCCCAATGTTCAGGTTTTGTTCACGTTGATACGAGCACAAAGTGTATAGTCGGGTAACGGATAAACCAATGCACGAGTACCAGGAGTATTTGTGAGTGTGCGAGAAGACGGCGTGGCCGCACGACTGCGTGAGCATATTTCACAGCGTCTCGAGGAGTTCTCAATGTTTAGGTTTTGTTGACGTTGATACGACCACAAAGTGTGGGTCCGATAAGTGATAAACCAATTACGAGCACTAATTATTTGTGAGTGTGTGAGAATGCGGCGTGGCCGTACAGTACGTCGAAGCTGCACGCCAGCCTCTCGTTCCACGGCGGTGCTCACCTCGTACTTAACGCCCAGGCCAGGCAGCCACACTTCAGGGTCCTGGCGCTGGATTCCGTGGCCTGCCTGGCAGCGCGAAGCAGCCACACGCCCCAAAATATCGCGATCCGATGGTCCATGGCCATGGAGGAGGTAGGGCATGGACCCGACAAGTCGTCGACCCCTCCTCCTCCTGCTCCTGGGCTCGGTGGCTAGTGGCTCATGCGGTCCTGCCTCCTCCCGTCCTGCTTCTTCCACGCTGCCACCGAGCATGGGTCCACCTGACGCTCGCCCACCACGACACGCTGCATGACAGGTGGGCCATACCGGCGGTCCTACCCCACGTGCCATCGTGACGGGTAGACAAGTAGTGGGTCGAAACCGCTGCGCGCCCAGGGCTTCGTCTTTCTGTTTCTGGTGCCCGACGACGCCAAGCTGGACCACCACACCCTCCTGCTGGAGTGCGGATGACGGGTGGGCCATCACTGACCTGTCATAAAGGGGGAATAAACTGTGTGTACATTGTTTGGTGCACGTAGAGATCAAGGGAAATTACTGCTATAAAAGCCCCCTCTCCCTCTCTCTCTCTCGCACCTCTTCGGCGCTCTCTCGGCTCTAACCACTGCCAGCCACCTCTCCGCCCGTCGCGACCACTCGCGAAGTAATTCCCGTTCCGCCGCCGCCCACCTGACTAAGCCGAGGCCCCGGCGTCGCCTCCGACCGCCGGACGCGGGAGCCATGGCGCCGGCGGTGGGGATCAAGCGCTCCGCCACGCAGGCCGCCGTCACGCTGCCGCCGCCCGACGCGCGGCTCGCGGTGCGCGACGTCCTGCGCTCCACGATCCCGCCGCAGCCCGCGGAGGCGCCGCCGGCCGCGGAGAGGCCCGCGGCGCCCCCCGCCGCGGTGGAGGGGTTCCTGTGCCTGGAGGAGGTGGACGGCAGGCGGTGGAGCTACGTGGTCGACCGCGGGGCCGCGAAGGGGAGGGGCAGGGGCGCGTCGGCGGGCCCCGCGGGGGCCTCCGTCAGGGCCGTGCCGCTGCAGTCGCCGCTTCCGCCGGCCGAGGTGAGGCAGTTGGGTGGAATTGTTGTGACTTGCGGTTAGGTTCGGTGTTGGTTACAAACTCGCGGGTCATCTGACGGCTCATTGGGGAGGATTGGTTGCGTCTTTTGAGTAATTTGATTTGATTAACTGCTAGGGTGTTTTTCGATTGGATTGATGTATACGAGGCATAGTCGCTTGTGGATTTGATTTTTTTTAGGGTATTGATCTAATCGGGGAATAGATATGTTTTCTGGCTCATAGGATGTACACTTCTGATTGGAGTAACACCGGTGTTTTTGAGGTAGTATGGGACGAAATTGGGGGATGTTTGGTTTGATCGAAAATTCCAAGGCTGTTGATTCTTTGATTTTAGTCTATATATATGTACCTTAATATTTGTCTATGTATATGTCCCTAGGTTGGTTCGTGTAAATCTCTTAGAGAATTTGTTTTAAAAAATCGGCATGAATATGACACTTGGGTGTTAGATGTGAGATTTATTGGTCTCACTTTGGAACAGTCTCAGATTAGATGGTGGATGTTGGTCTCAACTTTCAATCAGCTGGGAAGTTGCATCCTTATTTATTAGTGTCCCACCTAGGGACAATTACATCTAGCTCACGAACTTTATTGATTTTGGTGTTAGGTTTATGTTCAAAGTTTTGAACAGTTGAATGTAATTTGTGCTACCTTTTTAACTTTTGGTTGCCCATTAGTATATGGATTTGTTAAGTGGCATGTGAAATGTTAAAGCTCATCCATTGTAACTGGAAAATTAAGTGCACTATGGAATATTGCTGCAGGAAATAATGGCATTCATAAGATCATATGTCGTACCTGAAGGGTTTCCAGACAGTGTTACTCCTTCATACGTCCCATACATGAGCTGGAGGGCTTTGAAGGTATATTGTAGGACCTACGTTCATAATCAGTCATCCGTGCTAGATTCGAATAAATCAGGCTAAGTTTAATTGTTTTGATCATTATTTAGCATTTCTTTGGTGGAGCGATGGGGGTATTTACGACAAGAACCTTGCTGAGCTCTGTTGGAGTCTCTCAAAGTAAGGCAACACCAGGAGCCATTGCTATCAACTGGATCCTCAAGGTATTTTATCCCATTCCAGAACAGACCAAACTAGTCCTTACAATGTCTCAGAAATCATAATTCATTAATGGATTACTGTCAATCACTAACATGGCTAGAATGAAAAACCAGTAACAGAAAACTGCCTGTGGGCTAACGGTTTACTTCAATAATTGGGCTTGGCTAATTTATATAATTGTCCTTGCACCTGTATCCCAGGATGGTGCTGGGCGTGTTGGAAAAATGCTTTTTGCACGTCAAGGAAAGAAGTTTGACTATGACCTGAAGCAGGTAAACATTTGCAGAATCCTCTTTACTTCCGATTTCTTGGTGTCCTATGCGCATCCTAACTGAAACAAAAATGATCTGCAGCTGCGGTTTTCTAGTGATCTCCTGCTGGAGATAGGAGCTGGTATTGAATTAACTACTGCAGCATTCCCTCAATTTTTCTTGCCAATGGCCTGCGTAGCAAATGTCGTAAAGGTCTGCCCTCACCAAGCACTAGCCATTGCATTTTCGGCTTACTCTATTTTAATGCGTTGACAGACATCATTTTCTTTTGTTCTGTGCAATATTTAGAATGTCGCTGCTGTTACCTCAACCTCAACGCGCACTCCAATCTATAAGGCCTATGCAAGAGGAGAAAACATTGGTGATGTCACTGCTAAAGGCGAATCTGTTGGGAACATTGCAGATCTGGTAATTATCATGTGTTGCCTTTACATATTTCTTGTCACTTGGTGGCAATTGGACATGCAGCTGAAATGTCCTTATAGTATAAGTTGACCATGTTCGACTAAATTCATTCGGCTTTTCAGCGCACTGCAATAATAAAGCATTTTTTGCCGAGCTTTTGCTTGCTTATGGTTGCTTGCTTATGCTCATATGTTAACCTTGACTTAGCAGTTACACTGACTTATCTTTGTTGATTTGACCTGAAGTTGGGTACTGGTCTGAGCATCTTTATCTCAAAAAGGAACCCATCATTGGTGACTTCGTTTGCCCTTCTGTCCTGTGGATACCTCCTGAGTTCATATCAAGAGGTTCGCTTTTACTCTTCTAGTAATCTAGTGTATTCCTGAGCTTATTTAGAGTTTCCTAAAAGATTAAAGTTCTATTATTATTTTAAAATTGATTGTCCATTAACAGGTGAGATCTGTTGTGCTGAATACCCTAAACAGGGCAAGGTTTACGGTTGCAGTGGATTCCTTCATTAAAACAGGTAAGTCAAAAACTCACAAACATATGTTTGAATTTGTTCTGCAAAGTGCTAGGAATAACCGCACTTCAATCCGTATTCACTTGTTTATCGAACCATTGAATCAGTATGTAGAGGGGTTCAGAGAACTCTTGGATTTTTGCAGCACTAGGTTCTTTCTGACAATGCTAAAACATGCTGGAAACTTTGTTTTCTTTAGCGCGATGCTGCAATTTCTATCTATAAAAGCTGCATACTGAAAATGAAACCCAAAGATTTTTAAACACACTTCTTATGTTTCAGTCACATATTTAAGTCTTAGTAAGTTCAAAGCATGTTTCTGGACTTTATAGACCTCAAGGAGTATTAAATAGAAAATTTGAAATCCTATTCACTTGGCTCTATATTATATTGTATTTTAATCTTTGTTTTTTAAATTATAGGTCACATTCCCTCCTTGAAAGAAGGAAATTCACAGGAGACGATATTTAATCCACCTTGGCGGCACGAGCCAGTCGCAATAGGTTTGTGCCAGAGTTATTCAGATTGTGGTCCTTTCTTGAGACACTGCAGGCATATTTATAGTATATTCAACTATATTTCAGGTACACGATTTGGAGAAGCATTTCAAGAGCCTGCTTCATTTGTTGCCATAAGGCCATTATTTGAGGTACGCTCTCCCCGGCCACCAGCAATGGAAAACATACCCAGAAACTACTGTGCTTTTTTTTATGTATGTGTGAATATTTCCTGCATTTTGAAAATTTGCTCATTCGGTATGACCAACATTTGGTATCTTAATTACATAGGATGAGAGGTACATCATAACATATAACCCGACAAAGGATAAAGTATATGCTTTGCTCAAGGACCAAGCAAAATCAGACGACATTATCAAAGCTGCTTTCCATGTAAGCATTTTTCTCACTGGGATGCAATAGCTATGGTTGGTTTCTTTCTAATACACTTACATGGTGTTCCGTTTTACAGGCTCATGTGCTACTGCATTTTATAAATGCATCACATGCACGGAGGCTCAAGCAGAAGCAGAAGCAGGCAAACCCTGACTATGGAAACCTGTACTCAAGAAACATGGATTTCCTGGCACACATCGCTGAATCTTGCAAGATCGTTTCTTCATCATATGGAACCTTCAAGAAGAAAGCGAGAGAACAGGTCAAAAATCCCTCTCTTTGATAAATTCACCTCTTTCCATTGTACGTGTGAGTTAATTCTGATAGTGACAACCAACCACATTTTTTGTCTATGTTTCAGGGTTGGATAATGTCCGAATCACTGCTCAACCCTGGAAAGGCTCGATTATGTGGGGGAAAACCACAATGAGTGTACTATCCATCCTTCTGTTTAATATCGAGGGGACGATATCATCTCTAGTTTGTCAGTTTGCGAGTCTAACTTTTCTGACAAGGCGGGATGCTCAGCTGTTAGAAGCTGAACTAACATATGTTGGCGCCCGGCACTAGGAGTGAATCAGTGGACCTTCAGTCGCAACTCCCAAGCTTCCAAATTCCATGGAGAGCAAGAGTCATGCGATATGTAAGTTATCGTTTTCTGTTTGGGTCTAGGCTTTCTACACCGAACTGTCAGTTACTAACCATTTTCTGTTTGGATTCTCAACATGAACAGGAAGAATGCCTGAACGAAGCTGAATAAAACGTAAGGGGAGACTGGAGAGGTGGTGCTCTTGTTTGCGCACGAGTGAAGGGGCCAACGAGAGGGGGACTTGTACCTGCTAATTGCACAGACTAGGAGCTTGTATTTATGGTTGCTGCTGTATTAGAGTTTCTTTTCTTTTCCTTCGCCGACCTGCGCTACTCGACAGTTGTGTCTTGCTGATCTTCTTCTTAGCGCTTTAGTAAATTCCAGTTTCTCAGTAAGTTATCAGTCATGCCGTCGACGACGGTCTCCACCTTGTACATACATGCTCGGTAATAACTGCAAGCCTTCTTTGTGTTATCTGGTGTGGCGTGGACTTGTGGCGCTGTTACTAATTATTATTACGTGGCTGGAGCCCTGGAAGCCGAAAGATCCTCTCGAAAACAAAGCACGACGAGATTTGAGATTTGCAAGCACAAGAAGTTTCTTTTGTTTGGCGCTGCCTTTTTTAGCTGCTTTGCACCTTGCTTTAGACGACGACCGCATAGTACACCAACATGGACTTCGCTGAATTCCGTTACACATGGAAATAAATTCGATCGCACGGCCAGCATATGTTGACTGCTCCCCTAGTCCTGCCATATGTCTTAGGACTTGACATTCTTCTTGAGAAACTTCCCAGTATTCAACTGAACGATATGAAAGGAGTATTTAAACTGAGTATAGGGAAGGAGTCCCTGGTTCATTTTTGCTGAAAATAGGCTGATACTTCGAGCAACGCCCTCCGAGTAAAATAAAACTACCTACTCATGTAAAATTACTGCAGAAAAACACTAATGATGTAAAATTACCTTCTAAATACAATACAGTACAGAGTACATCTCAATAAAAACTGTACTTGAACAAGATGCGACTGACAGAGTGACGGTTATTATTTGAGTAGAACACGTGATGGGGAAAATGGAAAAACGTGGACGGCGTGGATTGACCGGAGCGCATTGCACGAAGGCAGAGATGCTGCAGCCTCCGCCTCCATTCCGTCCGTGGCGTCCACCATTTGTCGCTTCTCTTCCCTGCAGTCGATCGTCACCACCATCCACCTCGGCTTCCCCCTCGCGTTCGCCGCAGCCAGCGCCTCCGAGATGGAGCTCCGCCTCTGCCTCCGTCTCCACGCGCGCCTCCCACCAGCAACGCCGCCGCCGTTCGCGGCGCACGCGGTGCTCCCCGCGTCCCGCCGAATTCGGACCGGTAAGGATTTGCTTCAGCGCAATCAGCCGCCGCTTCTCCGTTTTGTTCGGGCGCTTGGCTCCGTCAAAATGCCGGGCCGCGCGCAACCATCGCCGTGTGCGAAATTCGAGAGTTCGGATTGGACTGCTGATAGATGCTACCTACCTACCCTGAGAGAAACCTTCGTTTTGTTGCCGCTTGTGGTCAGGTGGGAGCTACGAGGTTGCTCTTCGGCGGCACACGAGGTGTTCGAATCCGGCGATTCGCGCTTCCAAAGCCGACGGCGCGCCGGTAAGGTGGCTGTCAGAAGCCGCGGGGATGCGAGCGCTGTTGACTGAGAGGGGAAGCACTGACAGGTGCTTTTGTTTCGCCAGGGTGTGGCTGTGAAGGAGAGGAGCGTCTCGGTGATCCTCTTGTCCGGAGGCCAGGGAAAGAGAATGGGGGTACTACATCTCTTCTCCTTTGAACTTGTCTTCAGGTTTCAGGTTATGTTCATCAGTTTGGTGATTCTAATCTGGGGACAATAAGGCCACTATAGGCTATAGCTCTCTCAGACATTGATATTGGGGCCTTTAGGCAACAATTCATCTACTATTGTAGAAGAAACATAATGCATCAAGGCTCTGCGCTCTATTGAACATTTGCAGGGAAATGAACAGGTTAAGCAAGAATGAACAGATTACAGTCATTCTTGTTGCTATCAATGATGATGAATTGCAGTGAAGTGTTATATTTATGCTGTGAGCCTGTGAAATTAGTGTGTCCTTCCAATGCTTGATCATTTTGTCTAAATTCTACCCATCTTTTTTAACAGGCAAGTATGCCAAAGCAGTATCTGCCACTACTAGGACTACCAATTGCACTGCACAGGTTTATTTCTCTAGCACAGACATTTCAATTTCCTCATGTCGGCAAGGTGATGTGGACACATGAATCTTACATTTTGTCCACAGTTTAAAAACATTCTGTCAACTGAAGGAAGTCAAAGAAGTCGTGGTAGTGTGTGACCCAGACTATAGTGATGTATTTGAAGGTTGCAAAATTGTCCATGCTCATTCCATTTTCATCGACTTAGCTGTGCATTTATCTAAAGTTTTCAAAAATCGTTATCTACTTCTGCAGGTTCTATTGAGAACTTGCAAATACCTCTTAAATTTGCACGACCAGGAAAAGAGAGACAGGACTCTGTTTTTAATGGACTTCAGGTCAGTGATAACCCACTAGTGTATTTCCTTTTTCTGTTCATGTGGATAAATATGATAGGGATCTTGTGCATCATTTGTTTGCAGGAAATTGATGCGGATTCGGAAATTGTTTGCGTCCATGATTCTGCAAGGCCCTTAGTTTCTTCTGAAGATGTAAAAAAGGTCAGGCTTACTGTCCATTATCTACTATGAGCTACTTCATAGAGTCTCTGCTCAAATGTTTTGCTTTAGCTTGTTCTTTCTTTGGAAGTATAGAAATATATATTTCCCAGCAATGGACCTGCAAATAACTCACCCTGTAAGTTGCAACTGATATCTACTGCAGATTCACTATATGTGTGGTTGCTTGAAATTTATTGCCAAATAATTGATCCAGCTTTGATATTATTTGTGCCGCCCTTAGAGTAGTTTAAGAGTTTCTTCTTTAATTTTGCTGCTTTATTATGTTTTAGAGGAATTGTATTTCCCGAAATCTGCAGGTTGTTTTGTGCCTTCTTGGTGTTTATACCTACAATCACTTTGCAGTTCTTTTCAATTAGTAATATTGATTTTGATTTTACTGACTAGGTCTTCGAAGATGCCGCTGTGCATGGGGCAGCTGTTCTTGGTGTGCCTGTGAAAGCTACAATAAAAGAGGTGAGTGTTTATACCATCCAGATGATTGTCAATATGGTCTTACAAATAGCTTTGACAACTTCATGTGCAACAGCCTTGCAGTGTTGCCTAATAAATTTTACGCTTTTTTTCATGCTGCAACTATCATCCACATAATAGTATTATCATGGGGCATAACATTCCTTTCCACTCATATTCCCTACAGGCTAATAGTAATTCTTTTGTCGTAAAAACCCTTGACCGGAAAACTCTATGGGAAATGCAAACTCCACAGGTAATCATACCAACTCCGGTATGCCTTCTATGTTTCTTGTTTATATATATCCTGTTCCTGCAACATTAAAAAGAGTCTATTTTCCAATTGTAGGTTATGAAGCCCGATTTACTCAAAGCTGGTTTTGAGCTTGTTAAACGGTTAGCCTTAATTTTTAGCTTAGCAAATCAAAATAACAGATATACTACTCCTGGGCTCTGTGCTGATTTAATTTTGCCATCACAGGGATGGTCTTGAAGTCACCGATGATGTATCCATTGTAGAATATCTCAAGCACCCTGTCTATATTACGGAAGGCTCTTACACAAACATTAAGGTATCACACAATAACATAGAACTTGTCTACAAAAAAAAATTGAACTAAAATGTTCTGAATTACTTAATTTGAAAAGATAACTGTCCGAATATGAATTTATTGCAGGTGACCACTCCGGATGACTTGCTTCTGGCTGAGCGCCTGATGAGTGAGAAATGATAGGCAAAACTAGCTGTTTGCCTGATTTTACAGACAATTTTGATTTTGTAGTACAGCATTCATCAACACTTTTGAAAGCCAGAATCATTATGGAGCCAGTACACGAGATAGCTGACCTCTTTGTAAACATTTTTTATATATCAATGAGAAACGGGGTAAGGTTTTCTGCTGAATTCATGCTTTGATAGAACAAATGCAGCTCCAATTACCATTTTTTCATGCAATGGCAATATAACTTAGAAATAAGTTTATTGTGCATGTAAATGTAAGTGCTTCAGTTTGTTAAAAGCATCGTCAAACAATGATACAAAACAAAATCAGACTTCTATACCTGTGTGGTAGTTACATCCAACCCAAACATCAATTCAGCACATCCGTTTCAACAACATTTTCAAGAGTTAGGGGTTAGCAGGGAGATTCCTCCGAAAAAATAGTACAGTGATGTTGGAGAAATAATGTAGCGAGACATTCTGACGGAATACTAACTGCCTATTGACCATATTTGGGGCAATCTTAACTAATATATGAACATTCCTTAAACCAACAGAACGAATATAAGTCCCAAATGTTTCCCTTGAAATCATGGCTCCTGACTTCTGAGCAACTTGGCACTTGGGCTATGGTGCATTTGAAGGTAACAATTTTACAGATTTCACCTTAGAGGCTTCAGTCCCTGCACAGAGAGATGAACAGTTTTAGTGAACACACTCTGACAATTCCATCCCAGATACTCTTCTTGTATTTCTAAAATGGGTTGAATTGCCACCTGGATATGGCTAGATCATGCTTGCACATTGTACTTGCATGTAAAGTGCTCAAGTGGAAATCAGGGAGCATCACATTGTGGTGAATTATTAGCCTTCTGATGTGCTTGAAATTGCTTTACTACAGTATTAAATTATTTTAGGGTAAAACACTGTAATGGACCTGGCTATCAACAGTAGTCTGTTTATACAAGGAGCTCGTGGTGACAACGTAACATCTTAGATTGTTAGCCTAGGTCACTGTAACGTGATCACTTATTGCTGGTACTCCAGATTCTAGAACCTAATGTTTAGAGAATGTGCTATGTGATATTCTCTAGTCCATGAGTATATATTTATGGCCACATGCTTGCAGGGTTACCTTTGAAGCTCGCAGTTCATTTGCAGCTGTCCGGAGAGAGTCGTCTGACAGAATCAATCTTGACAAAGCACCGGTACTTAGGCTGCATTGAAGTCAATAGTTTAGCGAAATATATATGAGGCTTCAATGTAAAACTAATATACATGCTGCCAATTGCCATACAGCATCTGTTTGCCACCTAGAATTCGGAAATGATGCATTACCCTAAAATCTTTGCTGCATCTGATACAGAACCTTCAACAGCAAACAGCAGATCTAATAAAGCTTGCATTCCCTGCCCAGTGGAAAACGAAGGGCAAAGGGAGATGTTTAAATATGCGATCTCGAGGGAAACAAAACATATCCAGCAAGCATATTAACAAAACAACAGATGCATACTGGAGAAAATTTTGAGTTATTTGGACCAATTTGGGACCCAACATCTTTTCCTCGTATGGTGGACTTCAGGGGCAATATCTGAAGAAGCTCAACTGGTGGAGTGTAGTCCTCAAGGTTTATCGGCCTCCTAACTGGTAGAATCAAGCCATTAATGGTCATGGAGTATTATGGTGGTCAGGCAGCATGAGAACTGAAAATAGAAGTTAAGTGTCTTAACGCCACCTAGCTACTGGCACTTAAGCTCTAATGCAGCTGGGCAATCTAGGATGTTGAATTACTCGAACTAATAAAAACTTATTTGTTCAATACTAAAAGGGTAACTTGGAGCAGACCGCATTTTACCTTTAAGAGCAATCAGGGTTCGAAGCCGAGACAACGCAGATGCTCGATTCTTATGTTGAGACCGATCCTCCACAGCCTGTGGGAAATCACAATGGCAACAAATTAACATGCAAAAGGAAAGGGTTACGTAGTTCTGAAGTTGTATAACAAAACAAGGAACGAGAGCCGTGCACGAAGGAACTACAAAATTCGTGCCAAAACGTAACCATTTAGCTCATCTGAAGTTCAATGGATCTGTGAAGTGTGATTGCATTTATCCAAAATCCAACTCTAAAGAACGGACAGGAACCACTGTATGAACTATGAAATTCCGAATGAAGCGACCATGTTAACTGAGAATGGCAGTGAATTCAGGAACTTTTCCGACCTGGGCGATGATGCCGGTGGGGCGGTGCTTTAGCCGGACGGCGGACTCGCGCTTGTTGCGGTGCTGGCCGCCGGGGCCGGATGCCTTGAAGGTGCCCATCTCGCACTGGTCCATGAGCTCCTCGTCGCTCATCCCCAAGTAGTCGACGTAGCCGCCGGCCTCCGCGCCATCCTCTTCCCCCTTGCGGCCGCCTCCGCCGTCGCTGGGAGCATCCGAGCTGGTGGACACGGACGAGGCGGGGAGTGAGAACGGGACGAAGCGGAGCGGGGAGGGCGCGTGGCTGCGGAGCGGCGGCGGCGGGGGAAGCAGCCGCGGCCGGGTGAGCGCGGATGAGGTCGGGGGAGGCGGGTAGCAGCGGGCTATTCGCAGGAGCAGCGCTCGAGCCATTTTCTGGGGGCGGGCGGCGGTGAGCGAGCGGAGCGGGCGGGGTCACCGGAGTTGCGGATGGGAGATGTCAGATGTGAGATCGTGGCTGAAGCGACCTGTTTTTTGTGTGGGCCTAGATGTCCTGGGCCGTCTGTTGAAGCCACGGCCCGTGTGTAAAGCAATTGTGTTTTTTTTGGAAAGAGATCTCAGCATATTTTCGTTTTGAAGTTTTGGGAAAGATCTCAACTTATTATCATATTTCTGCACCAAAGATCATTATAGCTGTTGAAAATTGAAAAAAAAAATGCTGCCTGTCTGTGTACTATCAGTAACCGCTAATGATATCCATCATGGTCATCACAATCATTCAATTACCATCCCATTCATGGCACATAGTATCAGTACGACTAGACATCACAAGCAACACCATTGCGATGAAGGACATGGATTCGGTGCCTTAGCTTCAGCAAGGCACCACGCACCTTTGGGCCATTTCCACACCGTCGGATCAGGGAGGAATGGGCAGACCTCGTGCTACAGTAAAAAGAAACAGTACAAAACAAGCAAGGTGTGTACCGTGCTTGTGCTACAGTGGTTCCTACAGTACCTCGCGCTACAGTGATTCGCGCACCGTTTTCGCCCGGACAACAAAGGTGCGTTGTGCCTTACTGAAGCTAAGGCACCGAATCTCTGTCCTGCGATGAATATGTGAAACTTTCCGAACCAAAAAGGAGGGAAAAAAATCCAGCGAACTCCATCTCCATTAGCCAAGATCAGGAACCAATATGCATGCTAGTCAGTTCTTGATTGCCAGCTTATCAGACACATCTTTGGTATCAAAGTGCGCCTCCGGCCTCCCAGTCAAATTAAGGGACCAGAACAGCCTGTCCAGTCTGAAAATTCAGTAGTGCCGAAACGGGCTCCGTTCGGCTTTCGAGGCATTACGCTTGTTACCCCTACCACTATCAATTTGCCTCCTCTTGAAGATCTCGTATCGCCGAGCCTTCTCCTCCCATGCTCGTGTACGCCCAGCCGTACTCCTCCATCCAGTCCTCGAACCTGGCACACATGACTTCCTCGTCCACCTCCGAATCCTCCGGCTCCACTACAGCATCATCCATGGCCTCGTTACCGGACACCGCCTCTGTGGTGGAGGGAGCGCGCTGGCCTCCCCGCCGCGGCGCCGCCGACCCTTCTTAACGACGCCGATCCCCAGAGACAGAGAGGAGACTGCCTGCGCGCTGGGGATCCCGCGTGTGCGCGTGGCGCGAACCTCCGGGTGAGGAGGGATCCGATCCGCCGGCCGCCGCCGCCTCGATCCTAGTGATTTCACGAACTTCGCTGCTTATACCGTTTGAACTAGGAAAAAACGCAAGTTTGAACGAACCGGAGACGACCTGCATCTCAGCATCTGTATGACGCGTCGTCGTTTTATTGGTTGAAAAAATGGCTGGTTTCCGATGCATCTCTTGCTCCAGCTCTTGCAACGTCTCCGATGCATCTCCAGCTCGCCATGGTGATAGACGACGCGGAGAGGAAACGAACGGGAACGAACTCACAGAAGAACAGAAACAAATCCAATCCGCCACGGGAGCAGAAGCAATCGAGATTTCGCGGCCGGATCGAACCAACCAACACCGCCTCGTGCACGAGCACGAACTGCCGGCGAGGCAGCTCGCGGGATCACGCGTCGCCTTGACGCCAGCTCTGTTCGCTTCGCTAGAGGCCGCATCGGGTCTATTCCTAGCCGTCGGTTGCGGATTGGACGGCCCTCAGGTGCCCAGGGCCCCAGGGGTGGACGGTAAACAGATATCGTCCGCCCCCCTGCTCGCCATGTCCGCCGGCAAGGCCAAGGCCACGCGCCGGCGAGCTGCGCGCAGGCAAGCGGTGCCAGGAAGAGGACACTGCTGCTCTGGACTCTGGAGTAAACGCTACGAGATCGGGCGAGCCACCCGCCGCCGCCTGCGTCGGCACCAAGCACTGCTGCCTCTGCCTGCCCCGTCGGCGCGCTTGCAGGTGGTCGCCGCCATGGCGTTCCCGTGATCCCGTCGCACGGTGCGTGTGTTCTAAGTAGAGTGCCGCACTCGGGAACGCGGCCAGGTCCACGCCGGACGTGGCGTTCGTTGTGGATGCACAAGTCGAGCGGAGGCGGACGGTGCCGCCGGGCGGTGGCTGCCTGCAGCCAGCCTGCTGGTGTCAGGTTTTTTTTTGAACAGGATCTGCTGGTGTCAGGTTGGGAGGCGAGGCGGGGCCGTCGCCGGCCGTTTCCGTGGTGTGATGCGGTGCGACGGCGCCGGAACTTCGCGTTGGGCGGGCTTTGATGGCACGTTTTTGCTCTACCCTCCTCTACTTCAGGGTCAAGCGGCTGAGCCATTGCAACTTCATGATCGATGGACCCCGAACCTAGAACCCGCAGGCGCCGTGCGCTCTTGTTAGCCCCCGAGTCCCAGGCAGCAGGTGTTTGTGTTCTGCAGACGCAAGAGAAAAAAACTGGTTTCGGATCATCACGTCATATTTCCACCACCGGCAATGCTATCTGTGGAACATTCGTGTACGACCAACATATTGCACAGTAAGATACATATTTCAGCAATTCAGAACCAGTTCAAATCCTAGCTAGCTACGCACAAGCAGACATGCTGGGAACTGAGAACAGAGACTACAGTCACTAGTCACTTCTACCAAGTGCACTGCACGAATAATGAAGACATGGTCAGTTGAGAGGTACCTTCAGTCTTTACATACTACAAGAAGAGAAAGGCGGCTCACGTCAACACTCAACACAAGGAACATGCCACGTTTTAGAGAGAGACACACAGCTAGGTCGAACAACTAACCAACAGATATGTAACCATAAATAGAAACGCGGGTTTTACAGGCTAGGAAGCCACGCCATATTCTAGGGGGTGATCCCGGCGCCAGGAGATGGTTTCTTCCTCTCCTGAAAAGGTCGCCGGTGCTTGCTAGGTTGCTCACGCCCTGGCCCTCTTGTTGGTGCAATCCGGGCACTTGTACTGCTTGATGTGCTCGGCACGGGCGGGCGTGATCTTGACACACTTCCCGTGGTACCACTTCTCGCAGTTATCACAGCAGATCCAGAACTGGTCCTTGCCGTCGTTGGTTCCGCAGGTCCCGCACAGGGTGTTGTCATGCTCCGCCTCCTCGTTCCCCTCGTCATCGCCACTCTCTCCTTCATCTTTGGGGACCTTGGCCTTCGAACGAGCCTCGGCTCTTGACTGCTGCAGATGCAAAGTCTTGTTGTCAGCAGGAATGGAAGGATGGATGGAAACAGAAAATGGGCACGGCATTTACCACTTTTGAACTAGGCTTGTTGCTCTTGCTGCTACTGTTAGGTGTCTTGTCCTTCGTCTGTTTCTTGGCCGATCCTGTCACTACCTCAAATATTGTAGGCATGTTGTTTATCATGCTAAAGAGTCGCCTCCTGCATTAGAATAAACAAGCATTATAAGAAATGCAACTAACAGTAACCATTCCCAAAAAAAAAGTTTTTTTTTGTAAAGATCCGGATATCTCCCAAGAGCAGCAAAGAAACAAGGTTTTTTACATGATACACACAAGTAAGTCGGTTTTCCCATCATACTGTAGCAAATTTCACATATGACCCATTTTCATACCACTGCCTGAAATTGCAGCCGGTTTCTGACAACTTAGACTTCGGACACCGACTAGGATATTCTTTGTGTCCTATTGTTCTTATGTTATCATATTTAAATCTAACATTGCTATCCTCAAAAGGTACATACTATCACCATATGAGATCTGCACGGTGCACGCAGAGCTAATTGGAGTGAACATTCATGAATGAAGATGAGAGAACAAATGAAGTGCAATGGATCAGATACTAAATTTATTAATCAGAGTAAAAGGTTAGATAATCCAGTATCAATACCTAACTCTTAACCATATGCTCAGACGCAGATAATTCTAGCTGGGAACTGCAATGTGTTGAAATTTCAGTGGTTCTAAACAGGAAAGTTAGTTCAGTCAACTACATTAATTCTGTAACACATTCCTACAATACAGTGTACACTTTCTATGTCCTATACTCAGTTCCACAGTTTAGTTTGCAAAATGTAGTTTTGGGTATCTTTAAATGTACACCATATCGTGCCCAGATGACATCATTTCAGTTACAAAGTAAGGAAAATTACATTAGTGTTTACTCTTGAGTAGTAACAAATTCATTTAACAAATGAAATCCACATTTTAAACAGGTGCATGCCTATAGTTGGTTTACCAGGATAGTCCAAAAGAGTAAATGGTCCAATATTAATAGCATGTGAATCAATGTATTAGCATCATTCGTCCATGCAGCCATTCAGCATATACATTCAGTAGTAGCTTTTTTTCTCCTTTCGACACTTAACAATAGGATAAAGCTTGACATACTTCCTATGGTCATAATGCAATGTAGTAAATATATGTTGTCTATGAGATGACTTTAGAAACAACCATCAAAACACAAATTCTGCTATGTGGGGATTCTCAGTAATGGATATATTTAGCCTTCTAAACATCAGTGGCCTTGCATTATACATGAAAGACAGAACTGGATATAAGTTCAAGAATACAGAAGGTACACATTGCTATCTACATTACACCATTTATCCGGTTATTCAAAAGCCAAAAGTAGGTGAAATGGTTTCACATGAAACAAACTGTATGATAGAAGACCTGATTTTCATATCCTAAAGTGAAATGGTATTTCAAAAGTCTCAAGGCCCTCCTATCCACATTAGAGCAGGGGAGTTCATATTCTAAATCTAGCTGAAGAGGAGAAATTGTAGAATGAGAGGTTTCTTTTTTTTAAAAAAAGCAAAATGAATGTAAAACAACACCAAAAGAGAAGGAGGAAGATAAGAAATATTCATTAAATCCCATTTTGTTAACTTTCCCTAGCTTAACTAGCCACAAAAACGCAATCCCATTTTCTTTCACTGTTCAGCATTATGCACAGTATATTCATTTTACAATCCCAACATTCAACAAAATATTATCCACACTGTTCAGAATTCAAAATGTAGAAACAACTGTATGGAGGCAACAAGAAACTGAATAAATCTAGAGTAAAAGAATTCACTCCCAAACTTAGTTGGATGTCAATTCCGCAACAATTGAATCAAAAGGTGCATCTAGAAAATGGCAACCTAGAAAATCTGCAGATTAACATGCATCTGTAGATTCTGTAGTTTATTCATTGTATGCCAAACTGAAATACATTCCTAGGAAGAAAAGAACATAAAACATTAATTGATTATGAAAACTGCATAGTTCAATCATAGCAGAACAATTACCTAGCTTCTTTGTCAAACCCAAATCGGGCACCAAAGTAGAATGCTACAGACAGTAGCCAGGAATCACTGTGAACTGCAACTAGTGCCAGCCAGTCCTTCTCGTTCATTCCATCCCTAGCAAAGTTGATTCCTAATGCTGGTTCAGGGATCTCTGGGGGCACTTCCTCAGCTGGCAAGGTCACCTCCCACGTCTCATTGGGATACCCATAAAGGCACAAGTTCTCCTTTTCTGTTCAAAATCAATGGAATTAGTAGCCATATCAAGATACTGAATAGCACTATCCCGCAGCATTCAAAAATTAGTAGTAGGTCTACACTAACTGTGCACTGCTGCTGACCAGGGTGCAAGGCCCAAGCAGAGAACGCTGCAGACCAAGTCATAATATTTAATAATGAGAAGCAACCAAACCCCACAATAATTACATGACTAGGGCAAGCAGCGAGAGCAACCACGTATTTCAGCCAGACAGACAGTGCTAATCAATGCACTGAATGAAAAAGATATGCTGATTCAGTATACCTATCCAATTATGTCACTGACGCCACTATATTGACTCTTCCCAACAACTACAGGATAGTATAAGAAACAGCAGACAGCACACACTAGCAAGCAGTCATATAGAAATCCAAGCACACCGTAGACAATTAGTCGATAATCCCATGTCACTAACGAGCCTAAAATCTCTAGCAATTTTCTGCAGCATCATTCTAATGAGCTACCAGTATATGATTGGTCGCAACACACATAGTGCTAACAACCTAACAGAAAACGAAGGCCAACCACTAGTTCCACAGTAACCAACCAAAAAGCATTTTTCTCTCCACAAAACTGTCATATCGGTCCGTAATCTGTCACCAAAATCCAACAGCTACAATCTCGCACAGCGTTAATGAAAGCTACAAGACCACCAATAATTCGAAATCCCAGGAGTGTAGAGAGACAGAGGACAGATGAGATGGAGAAAGGGGAATTTTCTCCAAATTTAGCTTCCAATCTCCCCCCAAAGCAACCACATCCAAGTAGCGAACCCACGCAAAGCTCCTCGGCTACCGATCCCCATCCCGGACGAGGAACCCGAAGAGATCGAGCGCACTCACCAGGGTCGCAGAGCTTGAAGAACTTGTCCACATCTGCACAGCACACGAAAAGACACCGCATCAATCACACGAATCCACGCAGCAGCGCGGGAATCAGGAGCCCAAACTGGCGCGAGCGCAGGCGTACCGGTGGTGAGGGCCTTGATCATGCCGGCGCGGCGGGAGCGGTAGTCGCGGAAGACCTCCTCCGCGGTGCGCGCGGCGTTCGGCGCCGCCCCAGAGCCACCTCCGTCCATCGGGTTCGCGGCGCGGGGGCAATGGCGGCCGCTAGGGTTCCGGCGCGGGGGGAGAGCGGCCTCTCGGGTCGCGGCGAGACGAGCAAAGGCCGGTGGTGGTAGCGGTGGTAGAGGGAACGGGGTAGGAGGGGGTGGAGAGGAGGCAGAGAGGAGGAGTTGGAGGAAGGGGAGGAGTGGGTTTATATTTGTTGTGCGGGGAAATTCGTGGGCGTTTCGGCGAGGATTTGGGCCCGGTTTATTTTGATCCGTGTGTTGTGCTCGGCACGCGGGCCAAACCGCTGCCGCCGCCGTCGTCGTGGCGTGTCCGTTTAGGGCCGGTAGAACCGGTCCACGGTGGACCAGGAGGGTTTCCTATTGTTTTCTCGGTGGTCTCGGGTTTTCTACGGTTACGATTCATTTTTTTTATTTGTTAGTATTAAACTTAAGAAGTTTTTAAATAATGGGAAAAATCCTACTTCAACCACCTAAAAAGAGGAGGAATCATTTCACACTTGTTACAAGTAGTAGCATACTACCACACCCACACAAAACCAGATTTCAAAACACTTAACAGTCATATCAAAAACCAGATTTTTATAGGTGTAAAGGATTAGTGACATTCAACTTGAAGTCAAAATCGTTAAGAAAAACAGAAATCGTAACAAATGATGTTGACTGGTGTAGTTGGTGATCTTCTATTTGCAGACGGTGTTCCAACAGAACTGGATTGTTCAACTGATTTATGTTGTTGAACAATTGACACGCTAGTGCTATACTCCCTGAACTTTCTGATAGCGACACTGCAAAACCTGCAGATACAGTGTCATGATCCGGACAAGAAGTATACAGGGTCTGAACACAGCAATTGCAAGGGCAAGGAGCCAGGGGCATTCTTGAGGCTCGAGCGGAGCGGCGATCGGAATGTGTGAGAGAAATTCTGGATACTCCTACGCACGCCCCATCTGGGTGCAGAATTGATTTGGACGGTGATGGACTGGTAGTGGGAACGAGAGGCGCAAGAGAGGCAGTGCAATGGCGGATTTTACACCTCCGGCTCCTGCTCAGCCGCCATTGCGCTTCTCTTCTGGACCTCACATTCATGTCAGGCATGGCCATCTCACCGTCACGGTCAGAGATACCACCATCGGATGTGTTGCATTTGGTCATATCTTCTATATACGAAAGTTGCACCAAAAGAAGGCCAGGGAGAGTGGCCACGTCGCGGTCCTCTCCCGGCCGTTGGATCGGTCCGATGAACGGCTAAGATCGGGCAAACATCAGGCATTTTGCAGAAAGACCCTTCCACTTGGCAAAAATCATGCCCGCCGTTCATAATTTTTTACAAAAAAGCCCCTAAACTTTTCAGGAAATCTGCTTCCTGACGGCCATCTTGAAAAAAGACCCTTCAACTGAGTAAAAATAGTGAATGTGGTCAGGAATTTAACTAAAAACTCCCTAAACTTTTGGAAAATGCTATTTGGAACCATATTGCAAAAAAGGCCCTTCAACTAAATAAAAATTGTGAACGTGATCCAACAATTCAACTAAAACTCCCTAAACTTTTAAAAAATCTATTTGGCATCATTATTTCAATAAAAATATTTCGCTTAAAAGTCCCTAAGTTTTTAAGAAATTCTGTTTGCCACCAACAATTACAAAAACACTTCCCAACCCATAGAACAAATTAATACAAAAAAGTAAACTCTGCACGAACCAAACCCAAGTCCACACATTTATACGAAAAAGACCACGAACTTTCCGAAAATTAGCACGCAAAGCACAAAGTCTCGCGTTTCTTTAAAAAAAACTCCTAATTAGCAAAAAATGATATCTCCCTCCACAGAAATCTACCCAATAGCCCCTAAACTATTGTAATCAGCTTAGCATCAACAATTTAATGAAAACCACCCCAAACTTCAGAAAAATCAAGCCAAAAGACCTCTAATTTCCTCACAAACCAACATATAGCCTAAATTTCCCGTTCATCTCTCGATCAACCGAACCACACACTGGCCATTAGCGGCAACGCCGCGAACATTTCTAGTACTTCGCGATTTCCTCGGATCATGTTCGCTGGCACTGTCGTTCTCCCCACTGTTTGCTGGACCAATTGCCGAGCTGGGACAGGGAGAACACGAAAGGCATCATCTTTCAGAGTTTCAGTTATGGAAACAACGAGCATGTTTGCAGACGATGACTCGTTTTCGCTTTTGTTCAACTGATACAGGCTCGCTCTAAAGACGATGCAGGAGCGTAAAAGGAAAGACACCAGAGCTCACGCAACGAACTTCAGAAAAACACTTCGCTCTCAAGAGGCGTGTCGCGTGCGTCACACCACAATTCACATATATATAGGAATACCATTATTTCTTCCGTTAAGCACTGTCATCGCACTGCTCCGGCTCTGTCTGAAGTTTCACATCATGGGCCTCTCCAGCAGAGCCGAGATGTACAACTCGTCGGCGTTGGGGCCCTTGTCGAGCTTCTTGCCGGTGTTCCGCCGGAGCTTCCGGAACCCGACCTCATCGATGATGGGCACGTACATCACGGCCGGAGCACGCGGTAGACGTCGTAGAGCTCCGGCTCCACCACCTCGCCGGCGACCGGCGATCCAGTTCCCGAGCGCGTGCATCGAGTGCACGATGCCGAGCGTGCCATCGAAGAACGGGAGCCGCCTGGCGACGGCGCCGAGGTGGAGCAGGACGAGCCCGCGCGACGCCACGAACGCGCCGAGCGGCGCGCCGTGGTCGAGGGTCGTGGTCACCACGGTCACGCCGCGCTCCGCCATGCGCGCCGCGGACGTGCCCGTGCCGCCGCCGATGTCGAGCCCGACCCGCACCGTGCCCCGCGGCTTCGACGCCAGCACGGCGTCGATGTTGTAGTCGAGGTCCCCGCCGCTGCTCCTCGCCGGCGAGGTCGAAGCTGGCCTCGTGGTGGTCGTCGTGGCGGCTCCCCGGGGCGCGGCGAGCGCGGTCCACGAGGCACGAGTAGTTCTTGCAGGAGTAGGGGGGCCCACGAGTCCGGCGGGATCACCCACAGGCTCTCCGGGAACGGCGTCGGGTGCGGGAACCCTGCGGGGCCGCGCGCGCGGCACCGGCGCCTAAGCAGCGGCTCGCAGCCCCGGAGCATCGGCCCCCGACCCCCGTGCTTGCTCGGCCAGGGCCTAGCGGCAGCGCGAGGTCCTGTCTCGCGCCATCTGCTTGACTAGCTGAGGGATGAGATGGGAATTGGAGGATGACAAGTGGGGTCATGAGTTGGTGGCAAGAATGGCAATTCACCATCCCAACCTTCTTCTATTCGTAGGATACCTTTCAACTTCCTTGCAGAATTGGGGTATAGACCTTCAAGAAATGTGCAAGTTGTCACCACATCCTAGTTGACTCAGAATCAACATAACTGGACCTGCAGGGACACAGACTGATCCATCCTCATTATCATCCAACAAGTTCTCGTCGGAATCAGAATCATCTTAAAACTGTCTCCAGCAGGCATCTGCATCTCCATCGGTTATGAAGAAAGGAAAGAGGAGGTTTCCATGTCGCAAAAGAAGATATACTCTAGCAGTCGAAGCGCATCCCCTCCTGCATCGCCAAGATCGTTGGCTCCCGCGCCAAGCTTCTTGCCCCTCCGCCGTGTACCTCCCCTGAGCACTGCTCGGCGGCGACGCTTATCTCAGAGGCGGAGGTGGCGGCTCGAAGGCGGATTCGTCATGGAATAGAGGGAGCTTCGCCTCCACCTCCCAAATCGAGCACCACCGCGCCTGGCGCATCTCCGCCTGCCGCAGCTCCGCCTCCGCATCTCCGCCCGCCGCCGACAACAGCAGCAGCTTCCGCGCGGGCTTGTCCTCCCAGCCCCGCTCCTCCACCGCCAGAGGTTGGAGAGAGCCACAAAGGCTTTGACTTGTCAAAGAATGGCTTACAAGCTCAGCAATGGCACTGGGAACAACACCTCTCCACTGAAGAGGTCGTGGAGTATAAATACCCCACAAAGGAAAAGCTAGTTGTTAGAGCACGGGGCACACTGGTCAGACCGATGTTTGAAAAATTAGACGTTGGCCTGGGTGACTGGTCAGACCGGCCAGGCCAGAGTTAGCCCAAAACCCTTGCTTTCTCTCCGACACTTCACCACAGAAATGAAGTGCCCAGGTTACGTTAGTTGGGACTATTAGCACACTCTAAGGCTCTCAAGGTTATTTCTCACAAAGGTTTTCTAAGAGCACTTTTGACTTGGTCATCAAGCTAATGTTGCATCCCTCTTGATAGTACGACATTCATATACTCAAGAATAAATAAATTTACCATGCCAACCTCTTGAGCTTGAATATCTTCAATCTTGCCATACTTGAATAATTTCCACTCGAGAGCTTCCAACATTGCTATTTTCTTGAGCACGTCCATACTTAAGCTAGTGACTTAAAATTCTTCCATTTAACATAAGAGTGCACACTTGAATCATTAATTCACTCTATATTGCCAACCGTAACATATAGATGAGTTGTATTGCTTCCCTTGGTAAGGCTTGGATATGATACTTCGAAACCCCACAAATACTAGATACTTCACCTTATCAAAACACCAAAGATTTGCTTAGTACCTCACCCTAGTCATCTCGATTGATCTCTTCATCACTTACCCTAGCCACATTGAGTTTGACTTTGCTTTATCGAAAAATAACCTTAATTCGAAATCCACTTCAAATGCATGTTCTTGATTGACAACGAATATGCAAGCTTCCAATTGAGAATAATCAAATATAGAAACAACCTTGTATTCTTTTGCAATCAACGTATGAAGCCTTGCATTGTCTCTAGTGAAAACACCATTTCACATATCCATGATTTGCAAGTTTCCATTTGTAGAACCATCAACATAGAAATATCCACATGTTCCTTAAAAATATCCATATGAAACATTGCAAAGTATTTTAGTGCAAAATATCATTTCACACAAAATGATCTCTTTTATTTGTATCCAAGCTATCACATGTGTTGGATCCCTTGTAGATCATTCTTGAATCATACCCCGACATTATCTTCAATTTAGCTTGTCATTGATCAACATTTGCACATGGGATCACACACTTGCTTGCTTTCTTTGATGTGAGCCATACAATATTCATTCTCATACATGTGACAACATTATCTCTTGGATATTTAAATTAAAATCTTCTCACATTCTTAGAGCAACTCCAAGAGCCTCTTTATCTCATTTTGTATCGGAAAAAATAAAAGAAATCGTGAAAACCACGTTTCCAACAGTTCGGTAAAACGGCGGCTCGGAAACTCGCTCACCATCCAGCCCCCTCCGCTCGCGAGGTTTGGCGAGGCGGAGCGCCTCGCAATCTTGCTGTTCGGGCGCGAAATCGATCCCTCCCGTGCCAAAAATCGATCCCCCCCCCGCCAATAAATCTCTCCTGCGCTCCTGCCTCGCGCCCACTCCAGGTACGCGCCTCCGCGTTCCGTCCCCGCCTCTGCGTTCTTGCACCGCCGCCAGAGTTGTAGTCACCGCGACTGAGGTCAACCGCGGTCGGGTACCCGGGTCGTGGATTGGATCCGAGCAGGCACGTCCACAAGGCACAGCGTCACCGGGGTACAGCCGGTGGTCTCAGATGGCGCTAGGAAGGGAGGATGCAGAGGGCGATGAGTCACAGCGCCGCCGGTCACCAGTAGATCTGCTCAATGGTGAGGACTGAGGAATTCCTTGGAGAGGAGACATCCACTGGTGAGTTCGTGAATCCAATTGCTCGAAATTTTGTGTTTGTTAATTTTGCAACGTTGTGAATGAAAATGCCAGAGGAGGAATTGGATGGGGATCCTACCATGTTGTGCATAAGTTTTGCAGAGGAGGAATGTAGCTCTGTTGATCTCTGGGATAATCCGTGTGTTATCGAATTTAGTTAATAGCCACGAATTCCAAAAGGTGTCATGAGTTTAGGTCAGTCAATACCCATTGTAAGTTTTTATTACAATGGGTAAAATTTCTAGTAGTGGAATATCCTCCAATTCCCCCCGTTAAATTTTAATTTTTGTAAACAAGGATACATTGGTAATTTTTCACTCCCACCGCGGCCTCTCCCTGGCCCGAACCCGGACCCCGACCCCGATACAGTCTTGCATTGCACGTGAGCACCCACAGTAGCAAAAAAGAAGTTACAAGTTTGGCTCTAAATCATAAGCTCTATGACTAAAATGTGGTTGCTGCATCATTGCCAAATATCCAAGCACCCACCTTAAGACATTGCGTAAATGTTTCACGTACCATCATTTTCATCTGAGAAAAGAAGAGTGATCATATGGTAAACTACAACGGCGGCCAGATTAAAATTCTTTGTTGAATAAAAATATCAAGCAAGCATGCAGCTCTCTCAAGATGCAAACAGGAGTATCAAATATAAATGTAAAAAAGAAAAGAAAGAAACCAGAACAGGCTTACATAAAAAATAGTTTCAGCATTGCACCCAGACATTGACTCAAGTACATCAGTACATGATCAACTACCGTGTAAAACATTCAAAAAGGATGCCACAATATTGCATCAAGGTATTCCTCAACAGAGGCAGCTGGTAATTCTAGCTAAATAACATAACTCTAGTCTCTCATTACAATTTTGCATGTTAAGTAGAGGTGGAGAAGAGCGCGGCGGCCATGACGCTCGGGATGGGGATGAGGTTTTGGATGGAGATAAGGTTCCGGGGATTGGAGAGCTGGAGGTGAAGGGAGGTCGATGGCACGGGAGGAGTGGGAGAGAGAGGAGGGTTTATATCCTGCACGGGGAGATGGGAACGGCTTGCGCTTGCGCCTAGCTGTTCGGATATTTGTCAGAATCGAGATATTTTTGTGGCGCTGGGAAGAGGATTAGGAATGTGCGGCCCACTGTCAGTGTAAGTAGGAGACAGAGGCCAGGCGACTGTTTTGCTGGACGAGCTGCAACCGCGTAGAGCAATACGGCAGCGTAGAATCAGTGAACTACGCTACAAATGCAGAAATTCTACATGTAATAGCATAATTCACATTGTAAATTATGTGGCGTTACCACATCCAAGTCAGTAAAACCACATGGAATACGACTGAATCTAAAATTAAGGTCAATATCCAGAGAATCCAGGATACAGTACAGCAACAGTCTTGGAGTGCAGAGGAATAAAATACAGCCGCTTCATGAAGCCAAAGGTCAGAAGTCAGGAGTACATTGCATGACAGACCCGCCACCCTGCAACATCTTCCCAACTTAACAGTTCACTCTTCTGCCATGATGGAAATAATCAGTCAATCACCATAACTATGTATGCTCACTCAAACATCAGGCCTAGCAGCCTCCCTTGCCTACAGATCTTTTTGTACAGCTAAGGATACATGTTGCAAGTATTGCCTCTGCAATTTCATTCGCTCGTCAAGGTGGCTTCTTTCAAGCGATCGCGCAGTATCTCACCAAGCTTACTGCAAGCATCCACGCAGAGCTCAACAGCCTGTAGATGAACATAACAAAATGTTAGTGTCTGTGGCTGCTTACGTACAACCTATATGGTAGTGCAGTAGATAGAGCATACATTGGTGATTCTTCCATCACTCCACTCTCCAGTGAGTGTGAGTTGAGTGATCTCCTTGCGGGCTGGCATGAAAGCTACCATGAGGCTTCCGTCTTGCCATGCTTCCTCATCCGAGGTTGGATCGATGATGATGTTCTTTCCAAAACAGGACTGGCACAAGGAAGTAAAATAAGATCATCCTCAAGTAGATGGTAAAGGTTCAAGTATCACAGAGCAGAGACAACATGGGGCCATACCACGGATACAGACATAACGAGATCATACATCATGATTCCAGCATCTGCCAGTGCAAGACTAGCGCACGATATAATGATGGGTAGATCACCTGAAATAAAACAACTGGTAGTGAGGTCTAGAATAGTTCAGATCATCTTTTAACAAAGGAACTAATGCGGAAAAAATTAGCCGCAGAAGAAAGGCTCCATTGGAGCAATAAAATTGGAGATGGGATGCATTTTTCTGTTCGGCACTTGGACTGTAAATTATTGTTTAAGGGGAAAAGGGAGCTGCACCATAGTTTATGGCAGCAAATTAGCAATATAAGACTAGCTTAAGCATTAGCAACTCAAAACACATTAACTCATACAGCTTTGAAAAATAAGTATTAGGAAAAGGTAAACACTAAGGTATAAGTTATAAGTAACATGTTCAGAAAGGGCATTTGTTGGTTAAGAGTTTTAAATCACGAGGCTCTAGCACGTTGAGAAGATGAGCAGGCATTTCAAATTTTGCTACTTCGGCATGAGTAGAACTTCAACAAATGTGATAGACTACTGAAAAAAACATTGCCTCCACAAAACTGCAAAATATAGAGTATTATTTGTCACCGAAAGGAAAGGTAAGTATAGTATTATACTGCCACCAGACTCAAGAACCAAGGCAAAAACATCAACAGTGGTCTTTGGAAAAGTGTGTAGCATTACTGCGCCTTCCAAAGCTTTATGAAGCATTGAAGAGTACTCTTTGTTGTCCCCTCCCTGGAAATAAGATGAATACTGTCAAATGTCAACTCCCCAAATACCTTCTAGCAGATGGTCCAAATAGAGAGATGAGAGGTAAGTAAACAGTTTACCTGCCCACGTACTGGAGTGGCAAATGTCGTATAGCTCACACTGCAATTGAGCCTACCAACATCACTATACATCATTGCTTTCTTACTTTCTCTTGGCCCAAACCTGCAAAAGTAATCATTAAAAAATATGAAAAATCGAATAATTCTATAAGTAAATATTCTTACAAGTTATCAAAGTTCAAAAATAAGATAGAGGAAATTAAAATATTTACGTGCTAAGAAGCACATAGTACAGCCCAGGAAATTTCTGCAGTGATCATTGGTTAACCGTATAGCTAAACATCATAAGTGGTAAGAGCATTATAATAGCATAAAACTAAACCATGACTTCCACTACACGGACAAGAAGTACAAGTACATAGATCCGACTGGAACAAACAGACTCATTGAAAGCCGGTGTTTGTTAAGGTACAGACTACAGGCCTACCTCTGTTGACCCTAACTTGCTCATAGTTGAACAGAACAAAGTTTACACTTGTAGACCAAGGAGACTACACTGATGAATCGAAAACTGAAGTAAGCGAAGCACAAGTTTTTGCATTCAATATCCAAAACATAAGACATATGAACAGCAGGTGGTTTGAAGGATGTTGCCTTACACAGAGACAATGACCTTTGTCTTCCCAAATTCCGCATAAGCAGACCCTGATGCAGCAGTAGTTGATCCTGTTTGCATAACTGCAAGAAACATTTTAAATGATCGGTGACTGACGACTCTGATGTGCAATTGAATTCGACAAGTTTCAACACCATAGAACGCAGCATTATTCACATCAAGGTTGGTGCAGAACTGCAGAGTCAGCAAATTACTTTTGTATACATGACCCAGAGGAGGCAACTTAAAAAGGCATGTCACCTAAGCATCAGCAATGAAGTAGCTATACAAAATAAAAATCAGCAAATGGCATATCCCGTCGCGTCAGACATGCCCCTACTCCGCAGGCATAACATCGAACACCATAAGTGCGGCCTGGGCGAGAGCAGACCGATGGTACGCACAATCCTTTGGCACAAGCATTCTAACGAGGTGGCCGCTACACGGGAGCAAGAATTCAGACGAGGATGAGGAGCAAGGAGTTACACGCTGGTCGACAGTCGTGGAACGAGCGTCCGTCGGCACGGGGCCAGTCGGCATCCTCGGCGAGGTGGCGCCGCAGCTCCTCCCTCTTCTCCCGCCGCTTGTCCCCTGCCGCAGCCGCCGGGGGGTACGTCCCTGTCCCCGCCTGCGCCGACATCGCCTGATGCTACGTGCGCGCCGCCGCCGGCAGCCTGGCCGAACAATAGCGGCGAAACGGAGCGTGCGCCGGACTAGCTGCTGAGTGGAGACTGGAGACTGGGGACACGTCGTGTGGTTCGATGGAGTTTGCACCCGTGGCCAGGGAGTCCTGTGCGATTATATATACTTCTAACTACTGGGGTCCACATGTCAGCAGGTACAAGGTGGCCATCCTCGGCGCGGCGGGTGGGGTCGGGCAGCCGCTCTCGCTCCTCATCAAGATGTCGCCGCTCGTGTCAGCGCTTCACCTGTACGACATCGCCGACGACGTCAAGGGGAAGGGGGTCGCCGCCGACCTCAGCCAGTGCAACACGCCGGCGGAGGTCGCCGGATTCACCGGCAGGGACGAGCTCGCCGGCAGCCTGGCCGGCGCGGACGTGGTGGTGGTCGCGGCCAGCGTGCCCCGGAAGCCCAGCATGACGCGGGACGACCTGTTCGGCGTCAACGCCGGCGTCGTGAAGGAGCTCGCGGAGGCGGTGGCGGAGCACGCGCCGGGCGCGCTGGTGCACATCATCAGCAACCCGGTGAACTCGACGGTCCCGGTGACCCGGTCGCGGCCGAGGTCATGAAGCGGAAGGGCGCGTACGACCCGCGGAAGCTGTTCGGCGTCACGACCCTGGACGTGGTCCGCGCCAACGCGTTCGTCGCGGCGAGGAAGGGCCTCCCGCTGGCCGACGTCGGCGGCCACCATCCTGCCGCTGCTGTCGAAGGCGCGTCCCAAGGCGCCGTTCACGGACGAGAAGGTGGAGGAGCTCACGGCGAGGGTCAGGAACGCCGGCACCGAGGTGGTGGAGGCCAAGGCCGGCGACGGGTCCGCGACGCTGTCGATGGCGTACGCGGCGGCGCGGTTCGCTGCGGGGGCTCGACGGCGACGGCGACGTGTACGAGTGCGCGTACGTGCAGTCCCAGGTGGTGCCGGAGCTCCCGTTCTTCGCGTCCAGAGTGAAGCTCGGGAGGGAAGGGGTCGAGGAGGTGGTGGCGTCGGAGCTGAAGGGGCTCTCGGAGTACGAGGCCCGCGCGCTGGAGGCTCTCAAGCCGCAGCTCAAGGCCAGCATCGACAAGGGCGTCGCCTACGTGCAGCAGCAGCAGCAGGAGGCCGCGTTGAACTGAACCGAACGCTCGTGTCAGGTCTCCGGGTGCTTTGCTTTGCTTGGCTGTGGAGCCTGTATTGTAGCACTGCACAGTGCACACCCGAACATTCTTTTCTACTGCAGGTTGGACGGAACAGTGAAAAGAATTCTGAATCCTGACCAGATGCAAAATGCTGATAACACTGAACACTGTCACGAAACTGCAAACCGGTTCAGTTTCAGGCGCATCACGCACACTACTTTACAACCAGATCCTTCTGATTTTCGAGACATCCGATTGAGCCGATTGGTCTCGAGGAGTGATTCCGGAAATGGAGAATCTGCCGGCCGAGGTGATCTCGCACCGGGAGCGTAGGAAGAGGACGTCGGAGCGGCCGGAGACACACGCCGTGGAAGAGGAAGATGAGGCGGAGCATCGGATCGATGGAGGAGCCACCCTGCTTTGCTTCGTTTTCGAGCTCTGCTACAACCCGGCAGCTTGTCACGATTCTGCTTCTGCCATTGTTATTGTCATTCACGTCTGCCTAAATCGTTACTTGCGTGCGTCAATCCCACACTCCAGAAACAGTTTAGCGATTTGTGAGGTGTGTGAGTTGTCTCGCCGGTGAATTGGCTCCGTTCGGCTTCTTCTTATGGAATATTTTTCTCTTACAACAAATCTGTTGTACTCCATCCGTATCGAAATATTTGTCGCTGTTGACTTTTTCTTATTCCAAAAATTATCGCAAACATGTAAAACGATAAGCCAAGTTTAAAATACATACAACTATAAAGCATATAGCACCCCTCTTCCCTCGCGTCGCCCTCACGGGCGACTCGGGGGCGACTCGGAGATCCCCCTCTAGGCCCCCCTCCACTAGCCGCCGCCGGCGGCGGCGGCGGCCCCGCCTCCCTCCCTCTCCTCTCTTCTTTCCCTCCCCTCCCTCTCCTCTCGGCCCGTTTTCCCACTCCTCTTCTTGGCGTCGGTCTGCCCGCCGTTGGGTTCTGCCGCCGGCCGCCGGAGCTTCGATCTGCACCGCCCTTGGCTGGATCTGCACCCCCACTGCCGGATCTATGCGCCCTGGGGACTGCGTCCGCCACGGGCCACGCCCATGGCGGCGGGCACGACGTCCGGTGCCCAGGCGCTCGTATCCGGTGCCCAGGTGCACGGATCCGGTGCTCAGGTGCGTGGATCCGGTGCTCTACAGTGGTTCGGTGGGGGGGGGGGGCTGCAGCTCGGCACCATGGCCGCTAACCCTAGCCGCCGTCGTGAGGCAGCGCCGTGGTCGGCGGGCCACCAGGCTGCCGTGGCTGGGCGTCCGCTTGGGCTTGGCAGTGGCGGCCCGCGGGTTGCCGGAGGCCGGGTCGTCACCTTGCCGCGGGAAGCTGGGCTGCCTGCGGCGCCGGGTCCCGGGTGAAAGTGCATCTAGGCCTCTAAGTGGATTTTGGTGAATTGAATGACAAAACGATTAAAAGACCAATGTATTTGTCTAAGATTGTGAGCAGTATTATTTATATATTCATGAGCAATTATTGAAGTATTTGTTTATGAATGGATATTATATGGCTCACATCGGAAAAGACAAATATATGGATGATCCTAATGCATATGTGACAAATATCAAGTAATAAAGAAAGATAAATATTGAGACAATTTGAGAAGGTCAATTCATTGCCTCCCACACTAGACATGGCTTGATTAAAATTACAAGGATCATAAAAGAAAAGATAGTAATTTTCTAAGTCATGTGCAAGGCTTCATGTGTTTATTGAAGAAGGACACAAGGATGAGTGTACACATCATGTTTCTAATTTGGAAGCTTGCACATTCGTTGTCAATTAAGATCAAGCATTTGAAGCGGGTTTTCAAATAAAGGTTAATTGCGTATGAAGCAAAGTGAAACTCAAAAGTGGATTGGATAAGTGATGAAGAGATCAACCGAGATGTTTAGGGTGAGGGACTAAGCAATCTTTGGGGCCGTAGCTAAGCCGCCATTAGTGTTTTGCTAAGGTGAAGTTCTAGCATCCGTGGGGTCTTCAAGTATCATATCCAAACCTTAATTGAGGGAAGCAATGCAACTCATCAACTTGTTATGATTGGCAATATGGAGTGACTTATGGATCCAAGTGTGCATTCCTATGCTAGATGGAAAGATCCTAAGTCACTAGCTCAAGTATGGACGTGCTCAAGTCAAAGGCTAAGTTGAAAGCCCTCAAGTGGATATTGCTCAAGTATGGCAAGATTGAAGACATTCAAGCTCAAGAGATCAACAAAGTGTTTTTATTTATTCTTGAGTATAGGTATGCCGTACTATCAAGAGGGATGCAACATTAGCGAGTTGACCAAGTCAAAGTGCTCATTAGTTGACCTAAGTGAGATCTAGCCTTGAGAGCCTTAGAGTGTGCTAACAAACCCTTCTAACCTAACTTGAGCCACTTCATCTCTTTGGTGAAGTGTTAGAATCATAGAAGGGGTTTTGGGGGAGACTCGGGCCTGACCGGTCTGACCGATCAGGGGCACCGGTCTGACCGGTGCCGCTAGCCCCAACGGCTAGTTTTTCAAACACCGGTCTGACCGGTGTGAAGCACCGGTCTGACCGGTGCCACCCGAGGACTAACGACTAGTTTTCTCCTTTGAGGGGTATAAAGACCCCAAGCCTTCTTCAGTTGAAAGCTGCTGACTCTAGTGGTGTTGCTGAGGTTCTAAGCCATTTCTTGCAAGCCCTAAGCCTTAGTGACTCTCCACAACCTTCTCTTTGTGAGATTTGTGGATTCAAGCCACATCCTTTGTGTTGGGTTGAGAGAGTCAGCTCAAGACCATCTTTGTGAGCTAATAAGAGCATTCCCATAGCTTGAGCACTTCGGTTTCGCGTCTACGAGCTTTGAAGCATTTGTTACTCTTGGAGGTTTGCCTCCTAGACGGCTAGGCGTCACCGGCTATCTCCCAAGGTTGTGGTGAGCAGCGGGAAGTTTGTGAGGGTTGTGATTTTGCCTCTTCGTGAAAAAGATCGCCATAGTGGAAAGGAGGAAAGTGGTTGAAAGAGACCCGGCTTGTTGTGGGAATTGTCCCTTACAAGCTCCTCAACGGAGACGTAGTCGTTCCTTAGTGGGCGGTGAACTTCGGGAAACAAATCCTTGCTTCTTTGTGTGGTTTGCCTCTCTAAGTTGTTTTTCTAGCATATTTGATTTGCTTCCGCTTCTATCTACTTGGGCGTGCTACTTGTGTGTGCAGGGCTCATTACTCTGCTCGTGATCATCTACAAAGGTCACTCACCAAGTTTGGTTCGTGCTAGAAGTCAAGAGGAGCTTGAAGTTGTTTTTGCAGGTGCTCTATGCTACACCGGTCTGACCGGTGCTAGGCAACGGTCTGACCGGTGCCTCCTGTGAAGTGAAGTGCTACACCGGTCTGACCGGTGAAGCCCACCGGTCTGACCGGTGGACACTGACAGCTCAAGTTTTCGGGGAAGAAAAGTTTAAATCGGTCATCTCGCCTATTCACCCCCCTCTAGGCGACATCAAGGTCCTTTCAATTGGTATTAGAGCCTGGTGCTCCGATTCGAGCTTAACTGCTTGGAGTTCTTCGATGTCGACAACTTGTGAGGTACCGTTTGAGCCTCTAGCTCTAGATGGCTCAAACTACTCTTCTTGGCGCTCCAATGTTCTCGTTGCACTTAAGGTTTTGGGTCCCATCGCTGAGGGCATTATAGTTGCGAGTATCCTTCCGGAGGATGAGACTTGTGTCTCTCCAAAGGAATTGGAGGATAAGCGACTCAATGCCGTTATTATTAACCTTTTATGTAGCTGTGTATGTAGAGAACTAAAACATCTCATCCTAAAGAGCAAAGAAATTAGTGAAGATGCTCATCTCATTTGGGAATTGCTATTTGAGATAGTTCACACCAAATGGGATTTGATAGTGATGAGGAAGATGAACCAGTGGAGATATGTTCCACAACCTCTATAACATTCACTGATCATCAAGCATCAACTCTCAAGCAAGGAGAAGATCAAGGAAGCGAAGATGCTGTCCCACTGCAGGGACCGGTCAGACCGGTGCCAGCAGGGGCACAACTACTTGCTTGATGGCCAAGAAGGAAAAGAAGAGCAAGAAGAAGAGGCAAGCCAAGGGAGCGAAGAGCCAGAAGATTGAAGCCTCAAGCTCTCCGACAAGAGAACTTGAACTTCTCAAATCCGAGCTTGCATCCTTGGTTTGTAAGTATGAATCATTGTCTAACAAATATGATCATGATATCAAATCCTTTTCATATAGAGCTAAGGTAGAAGAAGAAGCCAATGATGTGTTAGAAGCTCAACTAGCGAAGCTCACTAGCGAGCATATGGCTCTACAAGCCGATCACAAGGGACTTGAATGTTCTTATGAGAAGATTGTAGATTCTTATGCAACACTAGAGATAGCCCATGAGGTTGTGCTTTCATCGGTAAAATTTATGCAACCTCTATCTCACACATGCACATGCTCACAAGCTCAAATTGATTTATCGTGCGCTAATGATTGTTTGTCTCAAGCAAGCCAATCTAGCATTGAGCATGTACTTGTAGAATCTTGTGATGACCTCACTGCTAAAGAAAATGATGAACTCAAGCAAGAGGTTGAAAAGCTTCAAAAAGACTTGTATGTATTGAAGGAGAAGAGCAAAGTGCAACCTTCTCAAGATAACCGTGAAGACATGGTGAAGAAGCTTGAGAAGGGATCAACCGTCACTACCTCAACTCCTCAACAACATAAAAAGACCCACATGCACAAGATTCAAGAAAAGAGCAAGGTTGGGCACAACAAGTCACAACATTGCCCAACCGAGCACAAGGCACAAGAGTCTCTCTCCAAGAAGCCTACAAGCTCAAACAAGTGGAGAGTGTGCTACAAGTGCAGAGAGAAGGGTCACTTTGCCGACTCTTGCCCAAGTACTACAACGGGCGGTGCCACTGACCGTGACCGGTCAGACCGGTGCATGCCACCGGTCAGACCGGTGCCTGCCAGGGCTGCCCCACCTCAAGCAAACAAGGCAAAGAAGACTCCTTCACCAAGAACAAAGCTCAGAAGCAAGCATGAACAAGAATTTACAAGGAATGGTGTAACCAACAAGAACAAAAGCCGCATTTATTATGAATGTCGTCAAAAGGGTCACATGGGCAAAGATTGTCCAAATGGTAACATTCCTAAATCAAATCTAGTCCATTACGATTTCCGTAAGCTTAGGAATGATAAGAATGGAACTTGTGCTATGAGGGAGATTAGTTCACCTCAATCTAGCACGAGAGCTATTTGGGTTCCTAAGCACCTTGTGGCTAACCTTGTAGGACCCAACAAGTGTTGGGTACCAAGAAATGCTTGCTGAGCTTGCAGGTTGAAAGAGATGCATTGAACACATGGCTAGAAGAATTGGAAATCACTTTTGACCAATTGGCCATGTGAAGGGCAATTCTATATAAATCTCGAATTCAATGACATCTCGGTAACTAGTGCTCTTGGTTGAGTCTTAGTCACTTTTGGTTCTTAGTGAACACTCATGTGACACTTTTCTCGTACTAGTGAAACATGAGGTAGTGATTTTGACATTTATATGAAAATTTATCCTCTCATGCTATTCGATGCTTTTAATGGCTCTCTAGTAGAGCATTGCCTTGTATCTGTTGCAGGTCTCAAATTAGTGATGTGTTCACACAATCAAGGGACAACAAGGGCAAAATCACGAAAGGAGTGACCAACTGGGGTCACCGGTCTGACCGGTGACTAGTACCGGTCTGACCGGTGCCGGCCCAGTGAGTCAGGTCAGCGGGTGACCCAGCCCCTGTGCCCGGGTGACCCGGTACGCCTCTGTTGGCCGTCGGGTGACCCGACCCCTATGGCCGGGTGACCCGGGAGTGAACCGTTTTTCATGAAAAATGGTGATTTAGCATCATAGGTAATGAGGTACTCGACACATTTCAATTGACAAATCATTTTTGTGTCTCGACCAAGTTTGGAATGAGCCTCACCATATTCTTATTTGAATAAAGTGCTTTGTTCGAGAAATTCAAATATCTCTAGCACTACTCAAGGGGGAGCTCATTGCAACACTTGTGTCACTTGTGGGACTAACAATTTCTTCCAGTGATCTTGTAGTCTCGTTTATTTGTGCACCACTAAGCAAGCTCTAAATAAGTAGCATTATCAAATAACAAGTAAGAGCTAGCACTTTTCAAAATTTAATATATGCACAAATGAAATGGTCTTAAGGCAAAGGTACGTTTCCATGAACCTCATTGAAAACAGTAATGCATCTAGGCCATTATATCATGCTAGTGTGCCTTCCTTTGCATGTAATTGCTTCAAGTGAATTTTTGTGTGCTCTTCTAGATATTTGGTTGATACCTTCGAGTTCACTCGACTCGGTGTCTTGTGGTTGAGGGTATGAGCTAAATATACTTGAAAAACTATTTGTTTGAAGTGGATGCATGCACTTTGTGACATAGGATAGACTTTTCGAAAAATCAACTAGCATGTGTAGGAAGTGTGCTCATTTTGAAAATATTTGACTCTTGGTCTTTGTGACCCAATCAACTTAGTTGTGACTATAGTTTCCCTTGCTTGATTGATGGCTAGTCACAATTAAGAAGATTTTCTCAAGTCCATAAAATCTATCTCTATCTCTATCTCTCTCTCTTGGAAGAATCAAGAATTATCGTTTAAATTGGATTATCCTCCATTCTTTCAAGATATGGGAAAATATGGATCAATATCACTTCTACATCTTTTATCCAATCTTTGAAAAGGAGTAAGGAGTAAAATTTGTTCAAAGTGTGTCTCAGGGGCGCACCGGTCTGACCGGTGTAGCTCACCGGTCTGACCGGTGGCAGCCCTAAGTCACACTTTCTTCTTCTGAGGCCTAAGTGGAAGCAAAATATTTTATAAAATACCAGGAGATGTTTTCAGAAACAAAATCTCAAAATGGAAGAGAAGGATCGGAATTTCCGAGGCTAGGTCGGTTCTACCGATATGGTTTCTCTGTTGGAATTATCAAAATCCTCGGTTCTACCGATCCCATGCCGGAACTACCGATAAAGCTTCACTGGCTGGACCTTGGGGGTCACCGGTCTGACCGGTGCCCCTCACCGGTCTGACCGGTGTCGCCCGGGAGCAACCCGTGGGGCCACAGTAAAAGAATCTATCGTTTTACCCCTCCATCTTCTCTCTCATCTTTTATTCACCTGTTGCCTTCCTCCTCTAGCCCGTGGTGAAGTCCTCCTCCTCCTAAAATCGCCCCTCTTCCTCCATGGATTCCTAAGGTTTCAACCAAGGAGAAGGCTCTAGATTTGATGGAAAACACTCTCCCAAGGACCCTCTACTGATTCCCCATCGAACTCTTCGGTTTCTCTTCAAGTTTCTCTCCCAAAAGGTATTAAATCTTCGTTTTGCCCGATCTCTTTACTTGGTGCAAAGATTTGAATTTCCCTTGGTAGAACATCATCTGAGAACCCCTAGAAGACATACCTATAGATCCATAGTGTTTTGTTAGACACATTGTGAGAACTCAAGATTTGGGGGCAGACGGCTTGCACCGGTCTGACCGGTGCTCCCCACCGGTCTGACCGGTGGAGGCTATCCAACCCTAAGTCATGTTTTCTTCGTGTTTTCGACACATATCAGTGTAGGAATGCTTCTAGATCATCTATATTCATATCTTGTCGTTCCAGCTGCTGAGATTAGCATTTGAGGCCATTGGCTCGGTTCTGGACGGCACCGGTCTGACCGGTACCCCTCACCGGTCTGACCGGTGACGCACAGAACCGACCCAATTGCTCCAAATTGTGAATTTCAATTTCTATTCAATTCAAATCTCATTCCTGGTGTCTTACACAATCTTGTTACATTATTTGTGACTCAGGACAGCGACCATGCCACGGATGAAACAGTCCGGGAGCAAGAAAACAAGATTAACTCCGAGAGAGCTCCCGCATGATCATAAGGCTGGTGGCAGCGGCAGTGCAGGTGGAAGGAACCTGAGAGAGCGTGCACCTAAGAGAAGAAATGAGGAACAAGAAGAAGATTTGGGTGGTGACACGGGGACGAGCAGTGATGATGATGTGGAAGATGAGAATTATGTTGATCCCCGTGCTTTTCATGTGAGGCATCATGGAAAGAGGCCAGCCACAGATGAGGGTAATGATGAGGATGATGAAGATGAGGAAGAGGACCTAGGTGGTCAGGAAGAGGAAGAGGATGAAGATCCTATGGATGAGGACGAGGATGATGGTGCATGTAGGCTAAAAGTTGTCAAACCCATTTACATGTTTCCACACAAGGCAGTGAACTGTCATGGCACAGGGATGACAAAGAAGCTGCAGAAGTTGAGGGATAAAAATCCCTATGCCAGTGAGAGGACAGCCACAGATAGGAGGTTTTGGGCTACTTTCCAGCAGGACTACTACGCCACTGTGATCATAAAGAATCCCAAGATCACCCACATGGCACAGTACGTGGATTGGACCTACATGGAGAGCAAGAATGACCCTATCTTTACTGAGCTCAGCACTGTGTGTGGACACCAGAGGGTGAAGGAGCTCATGGGCTTTAGGCAGGATTGGAACAGGGAGATTATTGTTCAGTTCTACGCCACGGTTCACTTTGGCTATGTGGAGGAAGAGAGAGCTATGACGTGGATGACTAATGGGAACAAGCATGCTATTCGCTTTTCCCGGTTTTTGACTCTCTTTGGATTAGGGCCGGATGATAAGGATTATCCTAAGCTGCATAATGGTGGTCTGCTTGAGCCAGAGGCTTTGTACTTCATGTATCCTAGGGATCAGAGGGCTAATGTTGGACACGTGAAGGGGCTATACACTTACTACTCTGTGCTTAATAGGCTTCTTCGGGCGTCCATTGCTCCTAGGGATGGAAATCCCTCTGATATTTCTAGGTTCATGAAGAACCTGATGATAGCTTTGAGACCGGGGGCACCTCCATTTAGTGTGGGGGATTATATTTGGCAGGAGATCAAGTACTTATCAGAGGATCCAAAGAAGATCTGCAACTACAGCTCGTACATCATGTTTATGATCGAGAGAGTGACTAGAGTGGAGTTTCCGAAGGACGTCACTCACAAGCCTCTGAGGCCCAATCCAGTGAAGAACCCCTGTGTTCCTTCTCCTGAGCGTGAGCCGGAAATCACAGCGGAAGAAGGTGAAGAGGCCGGAGTTGATTGGCAGCAGTTTCAGCAGTGGCCTACTGCCCAGGCCGACACCGGTCTGACCGGTGCCACTCACCGGTCTGACCGGTGGGGGCCTAGACAGTATGGCCGTCTGAAGAAATCCACCTCTCCGCTCCGCTGTTTCTTAAATTTGATCTTTGGCATGTGCAAGAGCCAATATGATATAGAGGTGGAGCAGCAGCGGACGAGGATAGAAAGGAAGAAGGAACGGGACACCATGAAGCAGCTCCACACTCATTTTGGATTTCAGCCGCCCCGTTCACCTATCTCTCCCACTCCTCCTGAGGTTGAGATCCCGTCGTTTGATCAGAGGGTGAGGACCATGATAAACTCAAACATGATCAACGAGTATGGGTCTATGTTCTTCGAGCCCGGCGAGGGTAGCTCCTCCTCAGCTGCACCTCCTCCTCCACCTAGTTCAGAGGAGGTCCCTCAGCCCTTCGGTGCTCAGATGGGACCAGCAGGGTACCCTCCACCTTTCGGCGCTCCTGTTGCCCCACCTCCACCTCCGGATGATACTGAGGGGTCAGAGGCTCCTCAGGACTGGGCAGAACGCTTCTCTATAGAGATCTTCGGTTGGTCAGGCTATCCTCCTCCATATAGTGGTATGGGTGATGATCTTCATGTTCTTATCTTTCTTTTCACCATATCTAGCGTATCTCTCATATACTTGGTCTCACTTCCTTATTCTTGCATAGGAGGGAGCTCGCACCCTGGCGGTGGTCCGAGGTGGGACTCGTGGCAGGGACAGTGATCGATGGCTACTTCTTCTTCAGGCCCTTCTTGGATGCTTGATGACAAAGGGGGAGAAGAAAGGATTAAAACTTCCACATCTTGTCTAGGCCCTGTCTGTCTGTGTTGCACCGGTCTGACCAGTGCCAGTTGGTTGATGAGAGCAGCCCTGTAATAAGTTAGAACTTTATCTTAGTGGACTTGAGAACATTTGTGTGAGTGCTAATGTTGTGTTTGAACCTTTACTGTATAATTAAACGACTTTATTGCTAGATTGTGATGCATGTATTGAATGATGTATTGTTTGTGTTGGCTAAATGGAGCAAAGTGATCTAAGCCGGCTTGCAACCCCGGCCTGATCACTGTGGACCAAATAGCACACACACCTTTGCTTTGTGCTCTGACTGGACCTGACCGGTCTGACCGGTCAGGGGCACCGGTCTGACCGGTGCTGCCCAGTTTGTGTAGTGGCTGGACCTGACCGGTCAGACCGGTCAGGAGCACCGGTCTGACCGGTGCTACCTAGTCAGTACACTTGTTAGTTGCTTTGTGCATATCTTGTCATACGCATCACGGATTTTTTTTGTCGCTCACACATGTTGCACTCCACTGGTTCTAAGATATAGGGGGAGCTCTCGCGTACTTTCTCCTAAATTTGTGCTATTGGCATTTGAAGCCAAAATTTTGAAATTCAACTCAAAGCACAAATTAAGGGGGAGTTCTATCTATATCCAAGAATCTATATGCGCTTTAATATTTTATTTGTAAGCTTTAATCGAATTGTCATCAATCACCAAAAAGGGGGAGATTGAAAGTGCATCTAGGCCTCTAAGTGGATTTTGATGAATTGAATGACAAAACGATTAAAGGACTAATGTATTTGTCTAAGATTGTGAGCAGGATTATTTATATATTCATGAGCAATTATTGAAGTATTTATTTATGGATGGATATTATATGGCTCACATCGGAAAAGACAAATATATGGATGATCCTAATGCATATGTGACAAATATCAAGTAATAAAGAAAGATAAATATTGGGACAATTTGAGAAGGTCAATTCATTGCCTCCCACACTAGACATGGTTTGATTAAAATTACAAGGATCATAAAAGAAAAGATAGTAATTTTCTAAGTCATGTGCAAGACTTCATGTGTTTATTGAAGAAGGACACAAGGATGAGTGTACACATCATGGTTCTAATTTGGAAGCTTGCACATTCGTTGTCAATCAAGATCAAGCATTTGACGCGGGTTTTCAAATGAAGGTTAATTGTGTATGAAGCAAAGTGGAACTCAAAAGTGGATTGGATAAGTGATGAAGAGATCAACCGAGATGTTTAGGGTGAGGGACTAAGCAATCTTTGGGGCCGTAGCTAAGCCGCAATTAGTGTTTTGCTAAGGTGAAGTTCTAGCATCTGTGGGGTCTTCAAGTATCATATCCAAACCTTAATTGAGGGAAGCAATGCAACTCATCAACTTGTTATGATTGGCAATATGGAGTGACTTATTGATCCAAGTGTGCATTCCTATGCTAGATGGAAAGATCCTAAGTCACTAGCTCAAGTATGGACGTGCTCAAGTCAAAGGCTAAGTTGAAAGCCCTCAAGTGGATATTGCTCAAGTATGACAAGATTGAAGAAATTCAAGCTCAAGACATCAACAAAGTGTTTTTATTTATTCTTGAGTATAGGTATGTCGTACTATCAAGACGGATGCAACATTAGCGAGTTGACCAAGTCAAAGTGCTCATTAGTTGACCTAAGTGAGATCTAGCCTTGAGAGCCTTAGAGTGTGCTAACAAACCCTCCTAACCTAACCTGAGCCACTTTATCTCTTTGGTGAAGTGTTAGAATCATAGAAGAAGTTTTGGGGAGACTCGGGCCTGACCGGTCTGACTGGTCAGGGGCATCGGTCTGACCGGTGCCGCTTGCCCCAACAGCTAGTTTTTCAAACACCGGTCTGACCGGTGCCACCCGAGGACTAACGGCTAGTTTTCTCCTTTGAGGGGTATAAAGACCCCAAGCCTTCTTCAGTTGAAAGCTGCTGACTCTAGTGGTGTTGCTGAGGTTCTAAGCCATTTCTTGCAAGCCCTAAGCCTTAGTGGCTCTCCCCAACCTTCTCTTTGTGAGATTTGTGGATTCAAGCCACATCCTTTGTGTTGGGTTGAGAGAGTGAGCTCAAGACCGTCTTTGTGAGCTAATAAGAGCATTCCCATAACTTGAGCACTTTGGTTTCGCGTCTACGAGCTTTGAAGCATTTGTTACTCTTGGAGGTTTGCCTCCTAGATGGCTAGGCGTCGCCGGCTAGCTCCCAAGGTTGTGGTGAGCAGCGGGAAGTTTGTGAGGGCTGTGATCTTGCCTCTTCGTAAAAAAGATCGCCTTAGCGGAAAGGAGGAAAGTGGTTGGAAGAGACTCGGCTTGTTGTGGGAATTGTCCCTTACAAGCTCCTCAACGGAGACGTAGCCGTTCCTTAGTGGGCGGTGAACTTCGGGAAACAAATCCTTGCTTCTTTGTGTGGTTTGCCTCTCTAAGTTGTTTTGTTAGCATATTTGATTTGCTTCCGCTTCGATCTACTTGGGTGTGCTACTTGTGTGTGCAGGGCTCATTACTCTGCTCGTGATCATCTACAAAGGTCACTCACCAAGTTTTGTTCGTGCTAGAAGTCAAGAGGAGCTTAAAGTTGTTTTTGCAGGTGCTCTGTGCTACACCGGTCTGACCGGTGCTAGGCAACGGTCTGACCGGTGCCTCCTGTGAAGTGAAGTGCTACACCGGTCTGACCGGTGAAGCCCACCTGTCTGACCGGTGGACACTGACAGCTCAAGTTTTCAGGAAAAAAAGTTTAAATCGGTTGTCTCGCCTATTCACCCCCCCTCTAGGCGACATCAAGATCCTTTTACCGAGTCATCGCGTTTGCGGGATGCCGGGGCCGCCTCTGCCGGTGGCAGGTCATCGCCTTGCCGCGGGAACCTGGGGCTGCCGGCGGTTGGCTCCAGGTTCCCACCTCCGCCGGCCCCGCCGCTGCCTGGTGGCCCCCCCAAGGCTTCGGGTGAAAGCCCCGTCCAGTGATCTGCTGGGCCAACAACGACGACATCTGCGGGCCTCTTTCCCCTTCCTGAAGGCATTGTTGTGAAATCTTGGGTCCTGTCAGCGTGGTGGATGGTGGCTCGGCGGATGGTGCGCTTCGGGTTTGGGCGGAGGCGAAAGCCTTTGCCTGCTTGCAGGCCAATGATGACGACGCTTGCGAGCGCCCTTTCTCCTTGGAACATCATTCATTCCCCCTCCTGAGGCTGGTCGTCTTGGTCGGCGTAGTTTCCCTTCCCTGTTCCTGCCTGCGCTCCACTCTTCACATTGTCGCCTCGGTTGCCTGTGTCTTGGTGGATGCTTTGCCGCCTTGTCGTCTTGTCCGCGGTTGGTGGTCGTGGTCTCGGTGGATGCTTTGCCGTCGTTGTTCCCCTCTGGCTGAGGTTGGCTGGAGGGTTCCTTACCGTCGTGGTTGTTCTGCTTGGTGGATGATTGGCCACCTTGCGAGCTTGGCGGGTGCTTGTCGCTGCTGTGGTCGTGCTGGCAGATGCTTTGCCGCCGTTGTTCCGCTCTGTTGAATGCTTGCTGGTGGATTCTATACCGTCGTGGTTGTCTTCTTCGTTGACGGATGCTTTGCCACTGTGGTCGTGTTGCTTCGTGGTTGTTTTCGCTCTCGTCTGTGGTGGTTCTCCCTCGGCTTCTATGGCGGCAATGTGACCTCTTTCTGCAGGATCAGTTCTCTGGGTGGCGTGTCGGTGGCGAGGTTGAGGAGTCCTTTCCCGCGTGCTTCTTCTGTTGTTTATGTGTGTTGTGTTTGCGGCTTCACCCGCCTCTATTTGTGGTTGTAGGTTGTCTGTGTTGGCTCTTGTATTTCCGCACTTTGGAGGTTCTCCGAAAGTTGCTTATCTGTAATTCTCTCGGAAAAAGTCTACTTGACCCCCAACCTATGAGGGCTGGAACACATCACCCCCAACCTATGAAAATAGATTTTTTACCCCCTCAACTTTCTAAAACAGGACAAATCACCCCCTGAAGCAGTTTTGATCATAGTAAATCACAGAAAAATCATAAAATAGAAAATCCAATTGTGTTGAATTCTAAATGAGTACATCTACACAATGAACATACAATACGGTATGTTTAGTACATTTTTTTTACAGTTATGGAGAAAAGCATAGATCTAAAGTTACAATAAAAAATATGTACTAAAGCATTCCATATTGTATGTTCACTGCGTAGAACTACTAATTTGAAGTCCAACACAATTTGATTTTCCATTTTATGATTTTTCTGTGATTTACTATGATTTTCCAAAACTTCTTCAGGGGTGATTTGTCCCGTTTTAGAAAGTTCAGGGGCTAAAAAATCCATTTTCATAGGTTGAGGGGTAATGTGTTCCAACCTTCATAGGTTGGGGGGTGAAGTAGACTTTTTCCTAATTCTCTCCTTCTTAATGAAAAACGTGATGTGCACGTCTTATAATTTTTTTAATAAGACGAGTGGTCAAAATTGTAGAAAAAAGTCAATAGCGACAAATATTTCGATACGGAGGGAGTATAAATCAGCAAGCAACACAATATCTACCGAACAGAGCAGGGACGGTAATTTATTCATTAAAATAAATTTCGTTTGATTGAGAATTCAATAAAACATGCCAAGTAGTGTCTCTTGACTAGTACAACGAAGGTTCGTCATCAAAACAAACTCTCTTCTTATTCCAACCCATACTACGGCATGAAACCGTCCGTCCAGATGATGAGATGAGATCAGGCTACCGGGATTTTCTTCTGCAAGCAAACAAACACGGAGAACAGGCGTCAGTGCAGTGGCGGAGGCAGAAAAAAAATGTAGATAAGACGGACAAACTAACACAAGTTTCAATCTTTGTAGCTGACGAATGGGAACCTGGTGTGTTTGTGTTGCTTGCGCCCGCCGTCGCCGGTCTGCTCGCGCTGCTTGTGCCCGCCGGTGGTGCCGGCGCTGCTTGTGCCCGTCGGTGCTGCCGCCGCAGCCGATGTGCCGGCGCTGCTTGTGCCCGCCGGTGGTGCCGCCGCTTGGTTGTCTCCGGCGCGGGCCCCTAATGCTGGATCAGAGTCTCCGCTCTCCATGCTGCTAGCACTAGGTGCTAGGGTTCCTCGTTTCTTGATTGCGCGGCGGCAGCGCTCGAACACGAGCCAGGAGCGGCGGTGCTCGATTTGGGGACGGGATGACGAGCGAACAGGAGCAGGCAGGAGCTGTGCCTGTGCGTGAAACCATCAGGGAGATATGGGCCATTGACCTAGGCCATATGAGCTTTGTACTGGCCCATTAGGTTTTTAAATTTGGGCTGACTTGCTAGCCCATTTAACAAATCAGCACATGTTTGCTTCTACTCCAACCGTGACTGTCTTCAACCTCCAGACACCTCGCCGCCGCCGCTGCTCAAACGCAAAGAAAGGATGCGCCGCTGCGGGATCTTGGAGTAAAAAGGATGGGGATTAGGGGTGCTCTTCCGGGGTTAGGTAGGGCGGCCGCCCTACCTCGCTCTATTGGTAGCTCCGCCACTGCGTCAGTCGGTCCTGTTACTGTGAAAGAGAAGAGCACTGGGATTACCCCGAACTTGCTCATCATGGCGGCGATCTGCAGACGGCGATCCCCCCAGGTCGCTGCATAGGCATCTATCTTGTTCAGCTCCTGCAGTTACATTTTTGTTTAGTTTCCTTTTATTTATTGATTGATTTATTTATGCGATGGCAGCTGCTCAATCCGTACCTCTATCCACTCCTTGAGTTTGGGCCTTCCCTGTGTGATGTCGTACTGCTCCACAGCAGCGAAGAAATCCTTGAAGCGTTCAACGAAAGGGGCATACACCATGTCCACCTGCATTGATTATGGAGGGCTCTTGATTAGATACATTTTTTCAAAAGGTATTTTACATCGCACAATACTACCCAGCGGTAGTACGGTAGTACAGTGGGTAAAATAGTAATTTTTCTGAAATATATTATTTGGAATCCCCCCATCTTGCTGACCATCCCACCCGTCCCCCCCTCTGCGCCTCTGCGAGACCCCCGCGCCGCCCCGCCGCCGGCGCATCCTATCTCTCACTAGTGACGCGCCTGCCTACTTCCCTAGCCGCCGCCGTCGGGAATCGTAGCTCCAAGCCCGCGCCGTCGCTGCCTCCATGCCAGCGGCGCCCACGGACATCCACGCCGACGTTGCCCACTTGGCCGTTCGCTCCCTCGCCGGCATGGCAGCAGTTGCGGGATTTGCCCCATGGCGCGCCTGCTCTCGCGCCCGGCAGATCCGCCAGCGGAGGCTCCGGTAGTGCCCGTCTGGATCCGGCGCCCTCTGCACCGGGTCTGGGGACGCGGCGGCGAGGAAGAGGCGCCGACTCCTCCACACTCTCCGCGCTGCTCCGCCCATCGCCGTTCCCCTCGGCCGCCACGTTCTCGCTCCACGGCTCCTACTTCGGCCTCCAGGAGTTCGTGTCCGCGCAGCCTACGCAGCATCAGCAGCACTGCAGGGGCGGGCGGTGGAGCACTGCAGGAGGCGGCAACCGCGCGCCCCTCCCTCTTCCACCCGCGGATGGAGTAGCGCTGCCGTGAGGAGGATTGAGGGAGAATCGAGATTGCATTCCGTGCGGCGGCGGCGGCGAAGTCGCCCTACGAACCCTAGCCCTCTTAAAAAAGAAAAAACTTTAGTACACGAATTATACATCTTAATTATATTACTCCAAACATTATTTTCACATTTATGAAGTGATCATTCTACCCTTGTTAAAAAATAAGAACCACAAAAATGCAATTAATGTCATGTCCTAATCCCCACATTTGTGGAGGACATTTTTTCCTCCAAGGGCCACTCGTCATAGAGATAGATGGAGGAAATTTTTTCCTCCCTCCCATTTCCTCCTACCCTCATAGCCCTCCGTTCGACCCCTCCAAATTTCTTACAACAAAACAACCATAGAGGATCATGATGTTGCATACCAGCATGCTATCTCTTGGAACCTCTTCCTGGCCAGGACGATTGCCCATAGGAACGAAGCACAAAGAAGACCTGACAGGGTACGCTAGGTTTGAAGTAGAATGAATTGAAGGGAAGCTTTTGGCGGCAGAGACGGTAACCTAAATGACGATTCCTGCAATTTCGGCCATCCAACCATGGAAAGAATTCAAAAGAGACTACCGCAAAGGAATATTGTACATGCAAGTTTGGAAAATTTTCAAATAGGAAATTGACGGCGATATCCTAGGATTCTGGACTACTAGTATTACGAAGGATTCACAAGGATGTTCCTCCCAAAAACAAAAATTGACGTATATATATAGCATCTGAAAAATAAATGCACGCACGTGTATAACAACACATAAATAACAATTTATGTTTATTAAATAAGAAATACATATATATTTCATAACAAAATTATACATACCCTCGATGTTTGCCCTCACTCCAACCTCTTCCCTGCGTTTGCCCCCCCCCCCACCCCACCCCCACCCCACCCCACACACACACATCCCTGATGCCACGTTGACAAAACCATATAACCCAAAAGGTGTAGTAGTATCAAAAAGAAAAGCTAAAGTCTAAACTTCCAACACACACGTGTCTAACAACACATAAATAGGAAATTTATGTTTATAAAATGAAAAACTATGCACAAATAATGAAAGTTGTCCCTGCAGCCATTTAACTCTAACAACCTATATATTCCAATCATGAAATTTCTAATATAACTTAAAATCTCCAAAAACCAAAGTTGTAGAGGAAAGTGTAGGCTACAACTTTTACAAAGGGTGACATATGAAAAATAGCATAGTTCGGCCACGAACGCACGCGCAAAATTGCAGAATTCTTGGCTCACCCTCACTATTCAGCAGAGCTTTGACCAAGATTTTGAGCATCTTCCACTCAAAATTTAAAATGCCACCAATTGAGGAAAATGTGTTCCCGGAGATAATGAACAACTTTCATATTGGCAGATTTTTAAATTGCTAGACAAAAATTTGAGTTATAGCCAAGCCAATGAAAGGATGTTTCGCGATTGGGCTTGTAGTCCAATGGTAGGACGGTCCAGTGGGACGCTACCCACCAGGGTTCAAATCCTGGTGCTCGCACCTTTTCCTGGATTTTCCAGGATTTACCGGCTTTATGCGTTAAGTGGTAAGCGACGTTCCCGTCGACGACGAGGCGCCATTGGTGACTTCGGGAATCTCCAGATCTGCCGGTGCTCAGTCCTTCGGAAGTGCTCATAGGGGTAGTGATTGCGTACGTGTATTCATAGGGGTGAGTGTGCGTGCGTGTTGTGAGCGTCTGTATTGTACTGTGTAATTCTCAAAAAAAAATGAAAGGATGTTTCAGAGCCTTTAGGGTTTAACTCTTAATTAGGGCTTAACCCCTTGTTCAATTGGAATTAAACACTAGGGGTGTTACACCGCGTCCTGAAGACCGTCGCACGCTGCTTCCTCTACGCTGCTTGACCCACAGCAGCCCCCGCGCAGCCCTGCTACACGCGTCACGCGTCGCCCGCACACCGCAACCGCCTACTCCACGTGCTCGCCCGCACCTCCAAACGTCGGGTCAACGCCCGCGACCTCTCGACGAGCGACCCACGCCCGATCTGTGCTGGCCTATGCTCGATCTGCGTGCAAATGGAGAGAGGGGTGGCCCCGTCACCGGATCCACTCGGGGAAGAAGCGCCTCCAGTGGGATCTCACCGGAATCGGCCAGGATTTGGTGCGGCCGCCGCCGGTGTACTGTAGCACGGGGCAGGGAGTAGCACGATAGAGAAGTGGGGTGGGAAATGATAGACTAGCCTCTTGATACCAATTGTTACCCTCAAAGGATATTTTTTCATTCAACAGACCGACAAAGAGGGTCTTTTTTCATTCAACACACCAACAAAGAGGGTCCGAGGTACATATATAGGCTGGCTTTGTGGTCATTGGGGTACATATATAGGCTGCCACCAAGGGGTAACATTATGGCTAATCATAGAGGGTAAAATATGAATAAAAACTATTAAAATACCTAAGCTACTAGACTTAATACTAACAAAATTGAAGGATTCCGGGTAATCAAAGGTCATATATTAGGTTGTTTATTAATATACTTATACAAAGTGCTTAGCCAGCAATTCAGAAATTAACTTTCCTAACCGTGTACGGGAAATGACATCATAACATCCGCAACGTACACGAAAGCACGACTCTGATCCATAATCAATTTACCAAACTGATAAGTCAATCCATATTAATTTGATGTTACAATAATCAGTATACAAAATAATAACTTACTTTGTACATTTAGAACATTTATACACATACCGCTAAGACATTATTAAAATATAGGTCGAAAATTACAATAACACTAAGGCTCTGTCAATTTTCTTCAATACATTTTTGCATTGCTTTCTTAAGACACCAGTCCAAATAATCTTAATCTGGAGTTCGTAAGTGCCCAGCTTGAAAGTCCATTGTTCTTCATCGTGTTCAAGGCTTATGGACTTTGGCTTCACCCTAGGAACTGAAAAACGAAGCACCAAATCGCTACCCCATGGGACAGCTACTACACGACGAGTTAATGAAACAGAGCCACCACAACCAAGTTTTGTCTCAGTGCCAGCCACTTTGCTGTCATACAGAAGGATTCCATTTTTCTTATATCCAGCAGTTATTTTGCCATGGAAATAAGATTCCTCATTCAATATATTAACTTCAATGAAAGCTTCCAAGGCACATACGACATCATTAAACTCCACTTTAACGTCACTGAGGCAACTATTAAGAGGTAAAGTCCGGAGACGCGATTCAGATTTGACGATACTGCGTTGCATCACACCTTTGCTGAACTCTTGGTCAAGTGCCTCCTCATCACCCTTAATAATCTTCAAATTGAACTCAAAAACCACAACATCGCCAGAAAGAGCTCGATACGGGCCAGTCAAAGTTAGGGTTTCATCCTGCAAATGGATTCAGCAGAAACATGTAAAAATAACAACAGAAAAATAAAGCTATTGTGTTGCATACCATGTAGCTACTGTGTTGCGTATTTGATCTAGGGTTTTGATCTACAGTACAAAACCATCAAAACTCAAATCCCATTAGATAGTCAGATTGAACAAATCACTGGGCGACGGACTGAGAAGCATTATGTTATTCAAGATTGGTTAGTAACTTCATTATTACAAACCTGGACAGTGATCAAGATTGATCAAAGGTAGATTCGGCAAATTTCTATTGGAGAAGATGAGGCTGTTCAGCTGGCTGTTTCTTGGCTTATCTCGGCTTATTTCGGCTGGTCTCCTCTCACATAACACTATTCAATCTACCAGCCGAACACTATTTATTGTATCAGCCGAACAACCTCGATGGGCGCCAACCCGAATGAGATCTTTTTTATTTTAAAATGCATACTGTACAGCTACTGTGTTGCTTATTTTGATCTATGATACAAAACCATCAAAATTCAAATCCATCACATCAGAGAGTTAGCCGCACTAATCATTGGGTCTAGGTCTGGGCACATTTAAACCGAAACAAAAAACACAACCGAACCGAACTGAAATGTTACTGAAATGTTGGTTTTCTGGTTTATTTGGTTCCACTTCGGTTTTCGATTTGGCAAAGTTCGGTATTCCGTATCAGTGTCGGTTTTAGTAGTGCACCGAACCAAACGAACCGAAACATTCACACACAACCAACGTAGCAACTACTAACCAGGCAGGGTGATAGCTTGATGATTTTGGTCAGAAGCAAACAAGTAAATATCACGCTCCACTAACCACCACATATGCAAACAAATCCTATCCTTTCCACTTTCCAGAACCCAAGCACCAGGCGGCAGCGGCTCCACCACAAGCTGCTGTGCTTCAAGCTTGACCTCGGCCCCGCCTCCACCTCCACGTGACCACACAGCGCAAGTGCACATCGGCCGGAGGGAGGATCTGCGACGGGCCGGCGGGACCACGCCTCCACGCAGCGAAGGCGCGCAACGGCTGGCGGTCAGATTTGCAGCGGGCTGGTGGGACCACACCACACAGTGCGGGTGTGCAGCGGCCGGTGGGGGATATATAGGCGACCGGTGGGCTGATCTACGACAGTGGACCGGTATGCGGCAGTACATGTCACGTCGACCTCTTTCGATTGATGCCTGCCTAAAATGCTTCAGATGAAACTTCATTGTTAGTTTGATGCTACCGAAAAGCCGAACCGACACTGAGCTCATCAGTTTTTGTTTTTTGGCACCGATCGGTTGTTGATTCTTGGAAAACCGCAATATTTGAACACCTAAAAACCGAACCAAATAGTTGATCTAAACCAAATGCCCACCCTACTTGGGTGACCGACTGGCAAGGCATTCAACACACAAGAAAACATATGTTACGTGATCTTATTTCAAAGTTTAAGCAAGGGCAACATCACTTAAGCAGTGTGAATTATGCGAAAAGCCTGTGATTAGCTACTAACAGGCATGTCTAACTACTAGGTGTAGCAGAACAGAACAGAAATACTATTTGCATCCTGCTACAAAAATGTGGAAACATTATGATGCCTGATTATTCAAAAACAGCATCACCACATAAAAAAGAAATACAGCAGGTTAAAGCACCAAACCCAGTAGAAATGTAACAGCCAGCCAAGACCGGCAGGTAGTTGCCGCTGAAGGAGAAGGTCAAGCCTCCTCTGTTCTGTGCTTGCTGGAGAGAGAGGGGGATTTGGGAAAGATTGATTTATTACTTGTCAAATCAGGTTACAAGGCCTTTATATTTATAGGCCAATCATTTTCCCCTTTTCCAAGAGATTACTACTAAACTTAATCTAAACAAACTCTAAACAGAACTCTATAAATCTCAAACCAAATTAACTAAGAATCCTAACTAACTACTGATGCTATCAGGCGCCGGCTGGGAGGATGTTCTCTGCCTCTTGCGCCTGCTATAGTTCTTGCCCCACATAACATCACTCCCCCCTTGAGCAACAGCTCGTCCTCGAGCTGAAATTGTGGGTAGCGTTGCTTGAACTGTTCCAGATCTTCCCAAGATGCTGCAGATGGAGGCTAGCCCTCCCACTGCACCAAGGCTTGACGACCATTCTCGGATATCCTCAGGCGGAGCACACATGAAGGAACAGAAACAAGGGCACCATTGTGGACAGGCGGGAGCTGCGGTGGTTCGTCAGGTGGTGTGCCCACAAACTTTTTCAGAAGACCAGCATGGAAGACATCATGCATACGAGCCCCGGGTGGCAGAGCCAAACGAAAAGCCACAGGATTAATAGCTTCAACAATCTTGTAACGCCCAAAGTAGCGTTGACGCAGCTTTCCTGGGGAAGAAGCAGCCAAAGAGCCATGTGGGCGGTGATGCAGACGCAGCCAAACCCAATCACCAACTGAGAAAGACACATCACGATGCCGACGATCATACTGCAATTTAGCGACCTGCTGTGCCTGCTCCAGTCTCATGTGAACATCATGCAGAAACTCATCTCGTTCAACCAAGTTTTGGGCAACAGCAACCACTCGAACTTCACTGGCATCATAAGAGCGAAGTGTTGGGGGATCCCAGCCATAAACCACCTTGAAAGGTGTCTCTTGCAGAGATGTGTGGAATGTTGTATTGTAGATGTATTCAGCCAAAGGAAGCCATCGGACCCACTGCCGCGGACGGTCACCGGTGAGACACCACAAATACATGTCAATCGCCTTGTTAACTGCCTCGGTTTGGCCATCAGTGTGCGAGTGAAACACTAAACTCATGAGAAGCTTGGACCCAGAAGCTCGGAACAGCGCCTGCCAGAATGAAGAGGTGAACACCGGATCGCGGTCAGACACTATGGAGACTGGAATGCGATGGAGACGGACGATCTCAGCAAAGAACAAACGAGCCACTGACTCGGCTGTGTATGGATGGCTGAGCGGGATGAAGTGCGCATATTTGGAGAAGCGATCCACTACTGTAAGAATCACTAATTTGCCTGCAACTTTGGGGAATCCTTCAACGAAATCAAGGCTGATGTCCTGCCATACGGCTGATAGGGGCTGAAGAAGACCACCAGGGTGCGGCATTTCAGTTTTGTTCTTCTGGCGGACCACACACCCTCACGAAGTCCTGGACGATCTTCCTAGCCGAGGGTACATGGAAATCACGGTGGAAGGCGCGCTGAATGCCTTCGTGGTTGTCATCATGGACAGCCGCCAAGATCACCGGCAGAAGAGGGAACCCTGCAGGAATATAGATGCGATTCTGGTATAGCACCAGACCATCCACCAGTGTCCTTGGGTCACCAAGGGCGCCAACTGTGATCTGGCCGCGCAGACTCTCCAGTTCCTCATCCGCCGCTGCAGCTTGCTTGACATCCTCTAGAAGATCGAAGGACGGGGTGGAGATGGCGCCTAGCTGGCTGTCTGGTGTGTCACGGCGAGACAGGGCATCCGCCACCACATTGGTGCGCCCTGGTTTATATTCAATTGAGAAATCAAAGCCCAAAAGCTTGCTTGCCCAGTGATGTTGAGGAATCGTGGCCAAACGTTGGTCCAGGATGTACTTGAGAGGTTGATGATCCGTGCGGACGACGAACGCCCGACCCCAAAGGTACGGTCTCAAGTGGCGTACCGCCTGTGATAGCCCAATCCGCTCACGCTCACAAACCATGAGGCCGCGGTGCCGGGGAGGAAGAGCTCGACTGAAGAAGGCAATGGCGCCGTCAGCCTGGTGAAGAACCGCGCCCATCCCTGAGCCGGACGCGTCACACTCGACGATGAATGGCTTGCTGAAATCCGGCAAGGCTAAAATCGGCGCAGTTGTCAGAGCTTGTTTGAGGGCGAGGAAGGCAGCCTCCACCTCCGCCGTCCATTGGAACGCGTCGCGCTTGAGGAGGCTTGTCAGGGGCGTTGCGATTGTGCCGAACTCCTTGATGAAGCGACGATAGTACCTGGCGAGGCCCAGGAATCCACGCAAAGCCCGAACAGAACGCGGGCGCGGCCAGTCAGTGATGGCTTGTACCTTACTGACATCTATGGTGACGCCCTCGCCGGAGACGACATGTCCCAAGTAAGCGACCGAGGGTTCACCAAAGGAGCACTTGGAGAGCTTCAAGTAAAGCCGATTGGCGTGCATGGCCAAGAGAACCTCACGAAGATGGCGCAGATGCTCTGCCCAGGACGAGCTGTAGATCAATATGTCGTCGAAGAAAACCAACACGAACTGGCGGAGGAAGGGGCGCAGCACGTCGTTCATCAGGGCCTGGAATGTCGCGGCGCATTGGTGAGGCCGAACGACATCACCAAGAACTCGTAGAGATCATCGTGCGTGCGAAACGCTGTCTTCTCGGTGTCATCCGGGTGCAAGCGAACTTGGTGGTAGCTGTAGCGCAGATCAAGCTTGGTGAAGAACTTCGCCCCGCGCAGTTCATCCAGAAGTTCCTCGATGACAGGGATGGGGAATTTGTTCTTCACGGTGCGGCTGTTGAGAGCTCTGCAATCAACACACAAGCGCCATGTCTCATCATCCGAGAACGCCGAGGTGCTGTGCTGAATGAGTCCCTGCTGCTCCAATGTACGGCATTGGCGCTCGAGCTTGTCCTTCTGCAGCTGGGGGTAGCGATAGGGGCGAACGGCCACCGACGCCGTGTCAGGTAGTAGGTGGATACGGTGATCCCTGGAGCGTGGCGGCGGTAGCCCTTCAGGTGTGGCGAAGACATCGTCAAATTCCGCCAGCAGGAGGTTGAGCAGCTCTCGGGCGGCTTCCATGGAGCACACGTGGAGCTGAGACGCCCCTGGTCCGGGTACACCATGCCAGCGCACACGATGGTTGCGGCGCCAAAAGGACATGGTGTGGCGTCCAAAGTCCCAGAGAATCGGCCCCAAAGTGGCAAGCCCGTCGGTGCCTAACACCATGTCGTAGCCGCCCAGCGGGAGGACGAAGAAGTGAAAGTGCATCTTGGCCCCTAATTGTTTTGGTGATAGTGACAAACACAATTTGTGGTATTTAATCATGAATAAGATGTGTGCAGGATTTACCTAAATGAAATTCATGGTTTTGACCAAAGGAAGACCCCCATCTCCAAATCAGCGTTTTTAACTCAAGTCAAGGCTTATATTTATTTTATTTTCGAATTTGAGTATAGGAAACACCATACTATAAAGGGGGATGCGAATTGACCGCCAAGAGATGCTAAAAGTGCTTAAAGAGATGATCTAAGTGAGTGAGAGGAAACCCGAGCCTACACGAACACTTTTGCTCTTCTTTCCTCAAAATCCCTGCCATTGTTGGTAGTACCGACCTAGGGTCGGTAGTACCGATATGGGTTCACTGGCGAGTTTTAGCCAGACCCTCGGTAGTATCGACTCTGGGTCGGTAGTACCGATATGGCTTTACTGTTTAATTTCTCGGCACCCCTCGGTAGTACCGACCTGGGGTCGGAAGTACCGAGGGTCACCGTTTCTGCACAGTAACAGCTAGTTTTTGAGGGCTAGTATATATACCCCACTCCTTCTCCCTCACTTCCTGCTGACCTACCACGGGACAAACACTCACTTGAGCATTCACTCCACTTCTCCCCTCCCTCCTAGAGCCGAGACTTGATTCCTTTGAGCTAGGGTTTGGTTGGAGGAGTGATTCTAGTGTGAGATTGAGAAGCTTTGAGAGCCCCTTCGATTCCCCACATCTCAAGAGCACTTGAAGCATCTCCGGGCATCGATTCGCGTTTGTTACTCTTGAAGCTTGCTTCTAGACGGTTAGGCGTCTCCCGTTGATTGCCCTCTTAGTGTGGAGCACCTGAGATCATTTGTATTACCCTCTCCTTGGTGGAGAATTCTTAGTGAGCACCAATCTTCCTTTGTGGGGATTGGGTGAGGCAAAGAGGCTCTTGGTGATAGCCCTCCCTTTGTGGGATCCTCAACGGAGACGTAACTTCCTTTGTGGGAGTGAACTTCGGATTAAATCTCTTGTCTCCTTTGCTTGTTTGAGTTCTTTGCATTTTGCTAACCCTAGAGCTTGTTTGTGCCCGGTCTATATACTCGTTGCATTCCTATCTATATCTGTGGTTGTAGGAGGTTCTTAGCATCTAAACTCAACTTTTGATTCAAGTAGAATTGCTAGATTCTTCGTGCATTTCAAATTTCGTTTTAAGTATCTCTGCTTGGTTGGTAGTACCGCCCCTGTACCGGAAGTACTGAGCCCCCTCAGTAGTTCCGGCACAGTGTCGGTAGTACCGACCTGTGTTTTAACCGCTGCAATTGTTTTAGGAATTTGAAGTGATCCTATTCACCCCCTCTAGGCATCACAAAGTCCTTTCAAGAAGTCTGCACGGAATGCCTCAGCATCGATGGAGAACGCGGCGTCACGGAACACGCCTGTCGCCGGCACCTTGTCGCTGTTCGCCACGGTCACGGTGATGTTGGTGTGTGGAATGAAGCAGAGCCCGCAACGCGCCGCTGCTGGTGCAGACGCGAAGTTGTGCGTGGAGCCGGAGTCGAGGAGGGCGGTCACGGTGACAGCGCCGAAGCGGACCTCGACCTGCATGGTGTCGCGGGTGCGAACGCCAACGATGGCGATCAGGGAGATGCGCGGCTGCTCCGACGGCCCATCATCGGTGTCTTCATCATTGTCGTCGTGGATCTCGAGGTGGAATAGCTTGGCGTAGAAGCGATTGTGCCCCCGGACGACTTCTTGTCGCAATCGAAGCATTGGCTGTTGCGAGGGCACTCGTCGATCTTGGCCGGAGAGAGGTGGTGGACGGTGCAGCCTGCCACCGTGACAGTGCTTGGAGTCGCCGATGCTGGGCGCTGAGGCGTGGATGGCGGGGTTGACGATGAGGCGGGCGCCGGCAGTGCAAGCACTAGGGTCGGGGCTGGTAGGAGTCCGCAGCCTGGCGGCGGGCGGCTGCTGCGCGGCAGGAGCGCTGTCACCTGTTCGCGACGCTCGTAGGAACGCGCGAGACTCATGGCTATCTCCAGGGACTGCGGCCCTTGCAGCTGGAAATCAATGGAGGGCGGCTCCTGGAGGCCGGCGGTGAAGAGCTGGATTTGTTGCCCCTCGGTGAGGGGGCCTGCGCGGGTTAGGAGGGCGAGGAATCGCTCCTGGTACTCCGCCACGGTGCTCGTGTGGCGGCAGGCGGTGAGCTCCCCCAACGGATTGTATCTGAGCGGCGGCCCGAAGCGCATGTCCAGCAGCTCGCTGAAGCGGCGCCACCCCGACGTGCCCTCGTCACGCTCCAGACGCATATACCACTGTTGCGCGGTGCTCTGCAGGTGCATGGCGGCGAGCCATACACGTTCCTCCTCCATCGTGCGCTGGCCGCGGAAGTAGTGCTCGCAGCGATTGAGGAACGACAACGGGTCGCCGCCGCCGTCGAACGTGGGGAAGTCCAGCTTGTGGAAGAGCGTGGTCCCCATCGGGCCCTCCTTGCGAAGGTGAAGCAATTCCGGCGCGCGGCCTCCAGCCGGTCCATCCGCGTGCCGACGACTTCGAGGACGTCGAGCTTCTTCAGGATGGCCTCCATCAGCTGGTTGGTCGCTTGCTCATCCTTGGTGCAGCTGGTGCCCAGCACCTTCTTGCCGTCGGTGGTGTGGTCGCCCATGGCCGAGGATCGTGGTCAACTGATACCAATGTAACAGCCAGCCAAGACCGGCAGGTAGTTGCCGCTGAAGGAGAAGGTCAAGCCTTTCTGCACTTGCTGGAGAGAGAGGGGGATTTGGGAAAGATTGATTCATTACTTGTCGAATCAGGTTACAAGGCCTTTATATTTATAGGCCAATCATTTTCCCCTTTTCCAAGAGATTACTACTAAACTTAATCTAAACAAACTCTAAACAGAACTCTATCTTTATCTCAAACCAAATTAACTAAGAATCCTGACTAACTACTGATGCTATCAGGCGCCGGCTGGGAGGATGTTCTCTGCCTCTTGCGCCTACTATACTTCTTGCCCCACATAACAAGAAACAAGTTGATCCAACATCAGGGTACAACTAAAACCAACAAACATTGTTGATATCTACAAAAAGCTGGCTATTATAACTCACCCTTCAATATTTTATTTTGTGAATCAGCATGGTTCAAGATGTGGAAAATCCAGTGATTTTTCAGTGAAAGGAGCCAAAAACCCTAGGACGCAAGTGACACAAAGGAAAGTGTAAACAGAACTGCTAGCACATTTTTGTAGACTCCACATGATTGTCCGCATATCATTTAGTACTCTAGTAAAATCTTACAGCAGGATACTAGGAAAGTAACTTAATAATGGTGACCAAACAGTTCTTGTAGTGATGTTATTTAATTGCCACAGTTGACTGTAAAATTAATGTCATTCAGTTTGATCAGTAAATATAGATTAAATCTAGTAAGAGGAAGAAATTAAGTAGATACAGACCACTGAGGTAATACGTTGGGAATTGTCCCTGCCGCGCTTGAATAAGTAAACACATCTATAGTCAACCTGATCCCTCACCACCACAGTGCCATATATGTTAATGGGATAAGGCACATCAGACTCAGAAACCTTGATTGAGATGATATTCATGGATGAATCCAGGTCCCAATAAGAGTCAGGGATTTTGCTAAACCGTGGTTCGCGCTTAAAATCCGCTATAAAATAAGGACAAGAGAAGGCTAAGCAAATAGCTATATACACGTATGCAACTGGTGCTTGGGTATGCATGTAGCACGACAGGAATGAAACAAGAATATGCAATGAATAAGACATGCCGAGAATGTACTCACACTCTTTGTCGAGGTCAAAAAAGGCTATATTGAATTGACAAAATCGGGTAGGTACAATATTATATTTTTTGGGGTTGTACTTAAATAACCCTCGGCGACGAACCATGTTGAGAGTGAACACTACTTTCTCCTCCCAAGATAGGTTTGGTAAAAGCAGGTCCTGATCCCGACGATCAACTCTAAAATTCTTCCACGGTATCTGTTGCGGATTCAAAGGCAGTAGCGTCTTCCCAGCAGCCATGTCCCCCTTTTCTCGGCCATCGCCGATACTTGTGTGTTTATCACCCGGGCCACTAACACAAGCTGAAAACAATGTTTAGATTATATTTCACATCCAACAAAAAACAGATGCCATGGAGTAAAGGGGTGACAAAAAAAAGGCTATATATATATATTATAGTGGATTATGCACTCACACTCTTGGTTGGAGTTCAAGCTGACTCTGGAATCACACTGCCCTTGGAGTTCAGGCAAGGCAGAGAAGAACTTCCCAGCAACATCATTACTATGTTCATTCTCCAGAGAGAGCTGATGGTTCTTGTCGCTGCTGCCATTCCATTGCACATCAATATTGAAAATGTCGACACTACTTGTTGGTTGTGTGGTCCTGCTACCAGCACAAACTGAAAAGACGAAAGATTTTAGTTTTATGGATGAAATCCAGCAAAAAAAAGCAAAACAAGCCATGAGTTAAGAGGCTGATAAATAGGAAAACGTTTGTGGTAATTCTTAATTGAGGATTGCACTTACACAAGCCCCATTCTAAGGGATCCCATTTTAAGGAGGTTATATCAAACTGCTTTTAAGAAAAAACCAATGGTTTTTCTGGGTCACATACTCACATCAAGCAAGAGAGAAAAATACGCTACGAGCTAGTTAAAGGTGATGTGAAGATTGATTTCATAGTTGAGGAGTCCACTCACCATCTTGGTTAAAGGCAAGGCAGATTTCGGAATCACGCAGATCCTGGAGTTCAGGTAAGTTGGAGCCTCGAGGTCTCGGAGTTTGTCCGCAGTCGCCCATCTATGCCGCCGCCGCCGCCACAAAGAACACACGAATAAGAGCACAGATTTAACACAATATATATCGCATCAGACGAACAGGGGATCTAGTAGCGTACAGCAGTAGGAACCCCATTGCCGCTCGGATCTGTGATGTAGGACGGCGTGCCAACAGAAGACCCGTTCGTCTTGCGATCCGGATTCTGCTCCATCTTGTCCTCCGTAGAGAACCACCGAGGTTTTTTCTCGATCCTTGTTCGTGACCGAATAAAACGAATTCGCGTGGGAAAAAAAAAGAGGGGATCGAGGAGCGTACCCTAGAGAAGAGCTTGATCTCCGTAGATCGATGAGGATATACACCACCAGTGTACCGCCGCAGCAGACGAAAGGGGGCTAGGGTTTCGCGAGTGCAGGATGAAATTGAGGTCGGAGGATGTTTTCTCTTTGACGGCGCGCGCAGAGTTCGGCTCGGACTCGTACGCTTCGTGTCGGAGTTCGGAACAGAACAGGACAGGACCCACAGCAACCACGCGACACATCTGATTATATCGACCACGTCCGACCGATCGGAGGCAAGCCGCGTGCGCGATCAATCAGCAGCCATGGCGCAGCCGGATGCTAGTCCAGACGATGGAGCCGTTGATGGCGGAGGTGGACCGCATGATCCTGCGTCGTAGGATGCTGACGCCGCCGGGAAGCAAACGAAGGCAGCCGGAGCTGCCGGCGCGCCGCGCCATCACTCACCTTCTGACCATCGACGAGAACCGCTCTGAGATCCATGAAAAAGTCAGATGCCTCTGTGAAGAGACGATGAGGGAGCTCGACGAGGTTGCGGCGGCCGAATCCGCCGCCCAACAGGACATGCAAGGTTCCGGTGGCATGGAGGTGGAGATCTTTGATGCTTCCACGTCTAGCAACTTTTCTTTTGATCCATATTAAACAGTGCTGCCGGTGGGGGTCTTTTAGAGCAAGCTATAAATTTGAAGTTTTAGCATCTTGTAAAAATCTCCGCGAATGAATGAGGGCCTTTCCAGCACGGCCCAACAACCGATACGGGCCTTTCGGCCCTTCCTCGTCTCTGTTCGCTCGCTGGGCTCCGGCCTCACTCCCTCCCTCACACACCGCTGGGGATATCCTCCCTCGTCCTGGGTCCTGGCCCGGCCCAGCTGATGCGGCGATGACTGTTCTCGCCAAGGTCATTGCAGCCGTTGCTGTTGTGCCGTCCCCAGAGGAGGCAGCTAGCAGCCTAGCACACACACGACGCATGAATCCATCCCGGGGTCAGCAGGCCAGCCGGTCAACATGCGAGTCCCGAATTCCAGTCAGCCGCCAGCAAGCGCCACCGTAGAAAAGTCAAGAGCCGATGTCAGGTCAGCGGTCAACAGATCTAGAAAACCATGCACGGGGTGATCCTCGGTCTCCTCGGCAGCAGCTTGATGGAGGCTAGCCTTAGCCTAGCCCGTCCGGTCTGAGTCTGACTGAACTGAATGGCAGCCTGTTCGTTTGGCTGGTGGCTGATGGCTGGTGCTGGTTTGTTCTGAGAGAAAAGTACCGCTGACCGGTTGCTGGTGGCTGATTTGTTCTGAGAGAAAAGTACTGTTGGCTGGTGGTTGATAAGCCAAGCAAACAGGGCGACGACGACACCTCTGAATACTATGCTACCGCCTGAACTCTGTCATGCAACTGGCCATGGCGATGCATGAAGGAGAGTTGGCTGGGGGTGATTAAGGCGGCGGCGAGCGAGCTACCTCACCGCTGGATTTCAATGCTCTGCAGAATCTGATATCTTCGTCTTCCCATTTTTCTTGACAGAAAGTTCACTCATCTGAACGCACAACAGCAATTAGAGAAGCTGCTGGATGTGTGCGTTTGCATTCAGGATCAGTATAATTTCAGCATCAGCCTGACGACAAAAATGCATTATTACGATTTACGAATCGTGGACACATGTGAAAGCTATATATAGATACCAGCATTTACCAGCAGATGCTACACTGAAACCATAACTGTCTGTCAGCTGAACTTCCCATCAAGAATGAACAACGTAGAATAATTGAAATATGGCTCACTTATATGTGGGAGATTTACTAAGGCTAGTCGCACCGCATAGTCGGCAAACACACCTGCAAAGGGGGCATGGCCCACAGGTCAGCGATCTTTTACAGTCCCGTGTCCAAAGAACTCTGCAGCCCATGGGCCTGCACATCGATCTCCAAATCAACTACTTCTTCCTCAGCGTCCCTTCCTCTGCTCCGTGTGGCTGCCGGCACCAGAGCCGCCGCACCAGAGCTGTGCGCCGCCCCTTCTCTCCTCCCCCCCTCCCATTCTTCCTCCCTGTCGCTACTCTCGCGCCCAGATCTGGGGCTTCAGGCGGAGGCTCGGCCTCCCGGAGGCGCGGCACGGCGCGGGCGGCCTCCTACCGGCTACCGCCCAAGCTTGCAGATGCCGGCGCGCCAGGCGAGGGAGACGGCGTCAAAGGAGAAGAGGACGTGCGTTGGCCTCCGGTGGCCCCTCTCCTCCCACGACCTCCCCCAACCCCCTTGGCCCCCTCCAGCGCAAGACCCAGCGTCTCCTCACCCTCCTCGCCGCGCGGACGCGGATGGCCGGCGAACCACGCGGACACGGGTGGCCGGCGAGCCGAGGTGGCCGGCCGGCGCGGCTCCCCGCGGTCTCCTCCCCGGCCTCGTCCTCGCGGCGGACGGGCAAGATGGCGGCAGCGGCGGCCGGGCGCACGCCCGGCAAGGCGAGGCAGAGGCCGCTCCTTCCCGGCGCGGGTCGGGACACTTCCCGAGCAGGGCGCGAGAGGAGGTTGTTGCCCGAGCAGAAACGAAGGAGGTCGAACATGTTGTCCTCAAGCTCGCCGCCGCATCGAGCTCGAGCATGTTTCCCGGCGATGGCGGCCTCTCAGATCCGCCGGCGTGGCACGGTGGAAGCCTCCCGCTCGCTCAGCCTCATCCGGCGGCGCCCCTCCTGCCTTGCCTCGGCATCCTCCTCTCCCGCCGTGCGGCGGCCCGGCGGCCTCCCGTTGCGGGGATGCGGCCGGCCTCCCCGACACCGACGCCCTCTTCTTCTTCATCTTCACAGGGCTGGCGCGAGAGGAGCCGTTGCTGCGGTGGAGAGGATACAGGTCCTCCGAAGAAGCGCTATCTGTACAGATTTACTGTAGCCACCTGGAGCATTACGTCGGGTTCCCAGGTCCGCGCTGCAGCTCGTCCACCGGCATATTTGCCGTTCCGTGATCTTTACAGCTCCGCGGTGCGACTAGCCTAAGTGGTACAAGAAGGGACAAAATGAACAAAAGCGTAAAAAGTGGAGGCTCGTTAAATCAATTAGCAAAAGATACATAGAGATAACCAAACCCTATGCAGGACTACATTAGAACTTTTAACGACGAAAACCATGCAAATTTACAGCTACACCTAAGCAAAGCTCTTTCTGATCCAAATTTTAATCGAATTTGATGAAATCGAAAATGGCTAACAAGTGAACAAGAACAAGGCCATGTAGTATACATACAAGTGTGTCGATGAAGAATAGTACAAGGCGATATATCAATTGTATTGTACAGAAAAAATCTCACTACACAACAGATAATGTAATGTAAATAATACACGTCAATGTTAATCAGTAATGACACACAAAAGGGCCTCCCATGGCAGCCATAAGGTTTAGCCGTACGTGTGCAGAAAGAAATAAAGAACGTCGGATTCGGACGTGTTTTTCCTGTCGGAGTCGGCAAGAAAGAGGTCAGGGTTTGGGCTGCTTATAAGAACAGGGGATCGCTACCAAAAACAACACCACGGATGGCATCGGGCCTCACGGGCAGCAGGATAGTAGCCATGACGACGGAGCCGGACGCCAACGCCGCCAGGCGAAAACTGGAAGCGCTAGTCCAGACGATGGACCCGGTGATTGAGCGGCTGGACCGCGTGATGCTGCGCCACCGCAAGGTGGCGCCGGCGGGAGCCAAGCGCAAGCAGCCGGAGCCGCCCTCTAGCCGCCCTCTCAGCTTTCTGCTGGAAATTGATAAGAGGCAAGCCGAGACAAGAGTAGAGTTCAACCGGATCTATGAGGAGGCGATGGCGGAGCTAGACAAGGTTGAGGCGTCGGAAGCAGATGATGCGGCGCTCCAGGATATGAAAGGTTCCCATACCATGGAGGTGGAGACCTTTCAAGTTTCAACCCGGCAACTTTGATCCGTAGGCAGTGCTTCCGGTCGGGATCTTTTAGCGTGTTAGAGCAACTCCAACAGTCTCTATATATCTTGTTGTATCCGTAAAATTTGAAGAAATCCTAAAAACTACCGTTCCAAGAGCCTCGCTGGTTTCCAACTTCGGTATCCCCTCGCCAAACTCTGCCCGCGGCTCGGTACCTATGGTGAGGCCGCCCGCTCGAAAAAAGGGCGGATCAGCGGCAAAATCCACCCATCCCGCCCTCGTCGCGCCAATTTTCCTTCTCGGGTCACCACCGCGGCGGCGCCAAGACGCGAGCAACAACCGAACCCGACGCGCGCAGGCGGCCTCGAGCGCGGCCGTCACAACGGCCTCGGCGGGTTCGCACGCGCCGAGCACCGCAGCGGCGACGGCAAGATACAAGCAACGCTGCCTCCCGCCAGTCCCGCGGTCTCCCGCTGCTCCCGCCGACCCCTATACTCCTGTCGCCGCCACCTCCCGCAGGTCCCGCTGCTCCCATCACCGGAGATGCAGGGGAGCGGCGCCATGGACAACTCCGGTCCCGCCGCCGCTTGAGGAGTCGACACCGGGGCCTCTTCCCCTCGTCGCGGGAGAGGAGGAGGTCGTCGTGGGGAAGGAATAGGTCGCGCGAGGGAAAGATGCGTTGCTGGCCGCGGGAGAGCAGGAGCTCGCGCCGGCGGCGTCGCCGAGGGCGGCATCTGCAGACTGCAGGTAGCGACGGGAGCAGTGGGTCGCCAGCGCATCGGAGCCACTCGAGCTCCGCGACGACGAACCCGCGCTGCGGAGGCTTCCTGGCCCCGCCGTCCGCCTGTTACTGCGGCTGCTTCCTGGAGGGTTGGACTCAGGCGAATTCCGGCGCAGCCGCGGACCCGACACCGCCACGACAGCCGCGAAAGAGACACCGCCACGACTTCGAGCTCCAGCGAGACACCGCCACGGCTTCGAGTTCTAGTGAGACCGCGGATGCGTCTCCCGCCGTTGTCACAGCCGCAGCCAACAGCGTCGTCTCCCTCGTCTCCATGACATACCGCTGGTGGCCTGGCCATCTTCTTTCCTGAGACGGCGCAGCGCTGGTCTTCGCGGAAGAATGAGTCGTCGAGTCCCTGGGCACGCTCGATTAGAGCCCTGCCTGCCCAGAAGTCGGCTGCCTCCCTTCACGGCTTCACCTCTGCAACATGCCGGCGGCGGCACGGCGGTCCTCTTTTCCTGGGCAGTGCGGCGTCACGAGTCGCCGAGTCAACGGCGCACGTGATTGGAACGGTGCCTGCATGCCCCGGTGAAAACGAGTTGCAAGAAGTGGCTGCCGTTGGATTCCATTTTGACGCTGGATGCATAGGCCAAAGGTACTTTGTGCCTTGAAGAAGCACAGGTACTGAATCTGTGTCCGGGGTGGCATTGGGGGAAGCACATACCAGAGAGGCGGGGAAGAATGTGGAAGAAATATGACATGTGGGGCCTACTGGATATACAATCCGACATACGTTTGTTCGCTTGTCAGTCTTCCCCTCCCTCCTCCGGCCTCACTTCCTCTGTCCCTTAGTATTAGTTGACGCGCGGCAGCTCTCTTCCTACAGCGCTCCCCCCGTAGTGGGCGCCGAAGCTCGTTGCCCGGCAGCAATCGGAGCACCAAGCCAATCCAATGCCAGCGTCATCCATATGCAGAGAGGCCCAACTCAACACGGAGGAGAGGAGAGAAGCAACTTGAGCCGGCGGGCCGACGACGACCTCCACCCCTCGATGAATGTAGAGGCACGTCCGCGTTGAGGAGACCAACCATGGAAAAAGCTCTCAAGTCTCAACCATCTCAGTAGCATTACCACCCGACCTGATACCCTGGAAGGCTGGAGCAACGCCATGCCCAAAGTCAAACTGGACAGTGAAGTCTTCTAGCTCGTTCGTCACTTCAAAATTTCCGAAAGAAAAAAAAAGGGTCAGGCAGAAGGCACGCACGCATCCTCCTCGTCCCGGCCCGGCCCAGCTCATGCGGCCCGTCCCCCCAGAGGCCAGAGCAAAACGCAGCCTGGGGTCAACAACAGGTCAACCAGTCAGTCAACATTCGAGTCCCGAATTCCATTCAGCCGCCAGCAAGCGCCACCGAGGAAAAGTCAAGAGCCAAGGTCAGGTCGACAGTCAACAGATCTAGAAAACCACGGGATCCTCGGTCTCCTCGACAGCATCTTGATGGAGCCCGTCCGGTCTGAGTCTGACCGAATGGCCTCACGACGAGACGACACCGGCCTCTGAATACTCTGCTACCGCCTGAACTCTGCCATGCAACTGGCCATATGCATGGCGATGCATGAAGGTTGAAGGAGAGTTGGCTGGGGGTGATTAAGGCGGCGGCCAGCGAGCTATCTCACCGCTGGGATTCAATGCTCTCTTCCTCCTCCCGGACAGCACAGTATTGGTAGTGCCTGCAGAATGTACTCTGAATCTCATATCTTCGTCTTCCCATAATCCTTGACAGAAAGTTCACTCATCTGAACGCACAACAACAGTTAGAGAGAAGCTAGCTGCTGGATGTGTGCGTCTGCATTCAGAATCAGTATAATTTCAGCGTCAGACTGACACAACGCATTACGATTTACGAATCGTGGACGCATATGTGAAAGCTATATATAGATACTAGCATTTACCAGCAGTTGCTATATACACTGAAACCATGCTGAAATGAGCAGCAGTAGTTGCAGCAAATCAATAACTGTCTGTCAGCTTAACTTCCCATCAAGAATGAATAATGCTTAGCAAATCAAGTAAGGCGAATTGAACACAGAACAAAGTAGCCACAAGTTATTCATGCCATGACGACCAGTAGTCGTTTACCACATGCCGCATCTGAGTTCATTATTCTCTGTCAGGCCAAGCTGCCTGCTGCTCCACTCTGGAGCCGTCTGAAGAATTGTTCGTCACTGATCAGTGATCACGATTCTTCCTTTTTCGTGTGTGGCCAAAACGCATCGGCCGCCTCAGTTTGAATGCGCGCGCGATATCAAACAATTCGCGGATCGATCAGAACCTTCTGGCGTCGAGAGAAGACTACTACTAGCTGCTGGCTGGATTTAATTCTGTGACGGGGACTGATTAATAATTTCTGGGTGATTCTCAGTTCACCTGTCGATGGACGCACCCGCGCTTGTCCATCTGCGGCGTGGCGCTCTTGTGTACGTGTGTGTTTTGGTTGTTCTGAAACAAAAAAAAATCATTAATAAATATTTTTACAAGACAATTTACAGACATTTTTTTATTCTACACGCGCCTTTTTCTAAAAAAAAATCTACACGCGCGCATGCAAGATATATGTCTTTATCTTTATTTTTTTTAAAAGGAACGAGCAGTGACAGGCACATCATCCGATCCTATGAACAGTGAACGGAAGGCGTCCGGTCCGCACGCGTTGCATGGGCACAGCGCACATCGTTTTGGAGCCAAGCGCTGCCGGTGTATCATGCCATTATTATGGATAGATAGATAGATTGCGTGGAGGGGGCCCATGGAGGTGGTGGCGGGGACCTTTTCCCCTTCCGCGAGGCTCCGCGGCGGGCGTGGCCGTCCGGGGCCCGGTGGACCGCGCCGGCGGCGGCGGGTGGTCGCGGATCCAGGCCGCCCCTGCCCGGATCTGGAGGCTCGCGTGGTGGGGAGCGCCCGTGCTTGCGTGGAGAGGGCGGAGGCGAACGGCTTTGCGGCCAGATGCGGCTCCGGGCGGCGGGCGGCTTCGGGCGACGGCGGTCTTGTGTTGAGGCCGACGGCGGCTGCGAGCTTCAGCTCACGGGCGGTGCTGGCGTCGGCTCTGGCCGCGTCGGCAGCCTCGGTGGGCGCAGGTGGCGTCGGCGGTCGGTCGGGCGGCTCTGGGCGTCGGCGGGCGGCCGTTGTTGGCCACGGCTGGCCTCGGCCGGCCTGCGTCGGCCACGGCCGGCTTCGGTTGGCCACGGTCGGCCGCGGTGGCCGGCGACTTTCCTCGTTCTCTCTTCGTCGCTGCTGGTGTGGCGTTGTCGTGGTGGCGGCGTCAGGGGGCTGGCTGGCGCGTGTTGGTGGCGCCGTGGTGGTGCTTTCAGCTGCGCCGGGTCTCGTCCGGTGGAGGTGTTGCGGAGGTGTCGGGGTGCAGCCGGCTGCTTTGGTCGCGTGCGTGCGGCGGGCATGGTGCGAAATCGGGCGAAAGCCTCCACTGACGCGTGTCGGTGGGCATGATGGCGGCGCTTTTGGGCGTCGCTCTCCCCGCTGGGGGCATCATGGCGAGGCATCATGTTCTCAGCTGCGCGGGGCTCTCAGGTGAAGACCTCGTCCTTCTTTGGACGTGCGACGGCGGCGCCTTGGCGTCGTGCCCTCCCTGGAGGCGTCGTAGTTGGAGTCCCGTCTTGGTGGAGGTTCGTCTGGCGTTGCAGGTTGCGCACTTGGTTCGTGTTGCCGTGGTGGTGCAGAGGGTCCATGGGTGCTTGAGGTCTTGAGCCGTCGCGCAAGGCTTGTGGTGATCTCGGTGAAGGTTGGGCGGAGGAGATGCTCTCTTTGCGGCCTCAGATATATGTGTCCTTGGCAGAGGAGAGTGAGGCGGTGGAAGAGGCGAGACCCCCACGCAGAGTGGTCAGGACCAGTGGTTTTCCTTGGTGCCGAGATGGAGTGTTCTGCTGTTGTTTCTCTGGATTTGAGGGCTCGACGGTCGGGTGTGCGGCTCGAGGGTGACGGTCCCGTGGTGGAGGAGCTCGTTCTCCTCTCCCATGTGGTCGGGGTGGTGGTGTGTTGTGTCGTGTGTGTTGTTCTTGTTCGGGGGTGGTGTTTGTGTGGTGGTGTCCGCTTCGGTGTGTTATGTACCAATTGCTACTCCTTCTTAAATGACATAGCAGTGCTCCTGCTTTTATTTTTTTTTTTAAAGATAGGTAGATTGACCTGTCAGGCAGGCACCTCCATACGACAACACAGTAGTGGACTACGCTGTATACGATGTTCGCGAATACGTACACACATACTACGGTTGCACATGCATGCCGAGGTACACACGTACGTGGTCCAGCCGTGTCCAATTGGATCATCCATGGATTGGACGCAGCATATGACAAGCTGCAGCTCGAACAGATCCCCCGTACGTACACATAGTAGCTGCGTATGTAGGTAGAGAAGGAAGATCCAACAGATCAGAGCCTAGCTAGCACTACCACCAGTACCAGCTCGAAAAACAGCAAGCAGCTCCATCACATGACGAGACTGTACAAAAAGAAACGCCCATTGTTGGATTTTTGCCGTCTGGCTACATCGTAGTAGCAGAGATATGGTAGCTGGTGAGATCAGCAAAGAATTACTGACGAGATCGAGAGAGAGCATCAGATGCTTTCTCTAATCGTCAGATTTGTCCATTGTCCAGGTTTGTTTCCATCTCTCACGAGGAGCTAGATCGTACCAATCATACAGTCCATGAGGTCCCAAGCAGCAATTCTCCCATGCTACTGTGCAATGCATGCCTGCCTGCCCTAACAGCGCCGTACAGTCGTCTCGACACTGGCGAGCTTAACAGAGAGATGGAATCTCTCTGATGAGCCACCACATACAGGGTACGTAGGGCTCACGGCCGGCGCTTCTGCCTTCTGGTGATGATACGGCGCTAGCTGTTCCTTAGTTAATTATTAGTTTGGGGCTTCTTTAATTGCTATACTACACAGACCTGCGCAGTACTATCGACGTGCATGTTTTCGTCATCACGCGAAATGTCTTTTGCCGCCATGCTAGCTTTGCAGGAGCAGCTAGTACGTCTCTTCTTGGATTCTTCTTCGGCATGGATCGATCGACAATGAAGAAGGTAGTAGGTTTTCAGTGTTCGTCATGGATCGGAGGTTAAATGGAATTAATTGTTGCTTGCGAAAACCATTTGCATTCAAACGATAGCGGTGCAAGCACCAAGTTACAAGCAGCAGTCAATTTACAGAACAGGGCAGGCCCACACGGGTACACGCTGCATTCACGTGCGGATTAACATATATGAGTGTTAATTTTGTCAACTAGTTATGAATCCAGGGCCTACTAGAAGGCCATTTGTCTAATCTCGATCACGCACCATCTTTTCATATGTGGATGCTTCTTAATTTTTCCCGTTGAAACAAATCATCAAGTCCTTTTCATTTGGAAAAAGAAGCACGTCGTCTCTGAAGAATGCCAAAGTGCCGTCAGTTTTTCCCACCGGTAAATTCCTAGAAGTAGGACAAAGTGGTCAGAGGTGCTTATGCATGCACTCTCCTCTTCGGCTTCTTCGCAATTATCGTTGAAAATTATCAGTTTAAAAGGTATTTAGCGGGTTGTTACTTGTCATTAGTAAATTAAATTAATGCGAAGTGGGAATAATTCTATTCCTTAATCCAAAAATTAACAAAGTTGCTGCTGCTTATTTCAAGTATATATAGGGAACCACAACTAGCAATTCTATCTCTGTATAAGTGACCCACACTATACGGTGACACGAACGTCATTGTACGTCTTGTGTGCTGTGGTGGAGATTACAGAGATAAATCTGAGGTTGGAGTGGTGTGACATGTACATCGTCTCCGCCTCATCCTGCGCACCCAATACTTGTCTGTGTGTAATCAATGTAAAAAGGTCCTGTTTGGAAACACAGTGTGTGTGTGCGGTCTCAAACTCTCAACCAACCTAGCCAAGATCCATCCATGAAAACGATAGAGATATGGAGAAGCTATTCGACAATAAAAGGCTCTTCGCGAATGGGGGCTACTCGTCCTGATCGATGAGGTAGCTGGTTGGCATGTATCGCGTGGTCACGGGCTGCTTCACTTGACTCCATCAATGGGCAGGGCACACCCTGCTGCATCGCACCAGCAACTCGATTCATTTATATCCTATATCGAAATTATGTGTAGTAGGAAGCTAATATCTGCATGGTCTAGTAAGCGCCAAGCTCTAATTACATTATTAGCTGGGTCTTGTTTAGTTCGGTGAAAATTTTGCCATTTCAACGTTTGGAACTCCTGTAGCACACTGTAGCATGTTTCGTTTGTTTGTGGTAAATATTATCCTACCATGGTCTAACTAGGCTCAAAAGATTCGTGTCGCAAAGTACATCAAAACTGTGTAATTAGTTATTTTTTTACCTATATTTAATACTCCGAACATATGTCTTTTAGCGTATTTAATGTGATGTGATGGAGAGAGAGTGGAGAAAACGTTAGAAATTTTAGCCAACTAAACAAGGCCCTGGTATGCACAAATAACTTGGTAGCTCTAGCATATAGATATGGTTCAGTCACTCATCAGTGTTTTTTTTTTCCTTCCAAAAAAAAAACAAAAGAAGTTTTTCAGAAAATGACAGTAGCTAAGAAGAGTATATATGCAGCCATGATGCATTGAACCCTACAAGCCCCACTTTATGATATCAAATCAAACGGCGGGTCTTATATGTCTGTCACGAGGCACAAACTTCTTGCGAAGCGTTTTCTCGGTAGGAACGCACACGGCTAGATGGGACGTGTCAGACTGTCAGTAGGATAAAAACTGCCTAACCATCTCAGCATCCCTGCCTAAAGCTACATGCCTTCTGTAGGGACCGGCTTGTTGCAGCAGCGAGCTAGCTAGCAAGGCTTTGTATGTAGCAATGGCTTATGACCATGGTCCAACTTCATTGAACACGTACTATATGCACATGCTGCCTTGTCGAGTTCCTGCAACTTGCTAATCTCTCCATTTCTACTTTCAACCAAATAGGCGACAATCACTTACACTGAAATGACCGAATTTCTGACCGATCGGTCATTCTCTTCAGCACTTGAAAAATGAACCTAGCCATGTATATATATTCTTACCATATTTGTAGTATGCAAAGTTCTTAATTTGCTCGAATTGTACACCTACAATGATCAATGTTACCCTAAACACTAAACAATCGATCATTTGCAGTTCAACTCTCAATTAATTCGTTTCGACAAATTAAACGGGCTAAATAACCGTGTACGCGAACACTGACCGTGGCATGTAGGGCTCTTTTACGGTAGACCATACCACTAGAGGAAATGGAAAAAATGAAAAAAAATCATTTTGAAATTTGAATTTAAATTTGAAAAAAAATTGGCCATACCACCAGAGGAAAATGGAAAAAATTGAATAATGCCACGAAAATTTGAAATTTAAAATGTAAACATTTTAATTTTTGAAATTTGAAATGAAAAAAATTGAAAATTTTCACTTTTGAAATTTGAAATGAAATTTTCCATTTGAAATTTGAAAAAATTGGTCATATCACCAGAGGGAAATAAAAAAATTGAAATAAAGAAATCATATATTTCGTTTATGCCACCAAACTAGATAAAACTTCCAATAATACCCCTATACCACCTATGTATACAATTAATCTCAGCCGTCGGATCCTTTCATACTACTCCTTTTCCAACAATGATATATTAGTATAAGGTGGTATGGTCCACCGTAAAAGAGCCCACGTATAAAGCCTTCTTCTAATCATTAATCCGCGCTGTACCATTTCCTCGTCTCAAGGCATGCATCCATCCCTATATAGCTCCATAAATCAACGGAAACATCTGGTCTCGTCAGTCGTCACCACTTCATGATCGGCCCATGATTCGCTCGGGGTCCATATGCCCAAATTAATGCCCACGAGCAGCTACCATCAGCAGACGAAGAAACCCGACATCTGCGCTGCTTGGTTCACCGCTGCCCGTGCTTTTCCGATGGATCTCTGCTTTATTTTCCTCTGTAGCTCTCCTTTTGCGCGAAAGGAATGTCTCAGAAGCGTCGCACTGCCACGCCTTCGGAATTCCGCATTTCTAAGGAGCCACCCAGCTGGCGCACACTGTGGCTGTAGCTTCATGCACACCAAGGAGCGAGAATTGCTGAATTGGAATCCAAGAGAGAGTTCGATCTCTGAGAAACACGCCGAAGATCGATCGAGCTCAATCCGTCGTCTGTTCACTCATCGAAATTAAAGTTAGCTAGCACGCAGCAACCACACTGCTGCATGCTAGCGAAAAGATGTGTGTGCCATGAAAGATGCACAGACGATGGCTGCATACGCATGGCCTTTTCTTTTCTCTCCTTTTCTTGTGCCTTCCATTATTGTGCACAAACATGGGGGGGAAAGCTTTGCTAATAGTAGTAGTGTTTGTGTTGTGTAGACACGACGAGATGCTTGCCAACAAGGATTACTATAGCTGCTTGATCTCGAGTGTGTAGAGCACGTACGCCAACGACAACAATGGAAATCTAGCGCCATCATCGCCGGTCGCCGCCGTGTGCATCGTAATCCATCGGCCGGCGGGGCCCCGGCGATCGAGCATCAGCAGAACCAACACCCACAAGCAAGGCCGTGGACGGATTGATGCCGGCGGCAACCGCCCACAGCTGTCGTCTTCCCGAGCCGTCCCTTTCCCCCTATTTAACTCGCTCCGCCGTCGCTGTCCCCCTCCTCCACGGCTCCACCGCTCCGGCCGGCGGGGTCCCCCTCTTCCTCCGCCTCCGCGGTTCATAATTTCCACCTCCGCCTCTCGCGCTCCGCGCGCGCGCATGTCTGTGTGTAGCGTGGCGTCAGGCCTCGCTCACCGCCTTGCGTGTGTGCCAGCGACCCTGGAGGGTGCGTAGTAGGCTAGCTAGACGAGTGGTTAGAGAGACCGGCCGGCCGGCCGATCAGCCGGTTAATCGCCTGGATTTCGGCCGATATATATTGGCCCAGACACTAACCCTCTTATCCTTTCCTCTCGTCTCCCCCCACTTGCGCCCGCGAGCAGCGACGCGCCTGCTTTTTTCTGGAGGAAGCCGCCACCGAGCTCGCTCGTGCTAGCTATACTGCTACGCCTAGCCAGCTACAGCCGCCTGCCCTAGCTAGCTAGCGAGGGATCGAGCTGCATAGATATGCGGGGGAGGCAGACGAGGGCGAGGGAGGAGCAGAAACCGCAGCGGCAGTAGACGGCGACCGGCTGGCCAGTGGCCACCATGAGCAGCAGGCACGAGAACGGCCATGGCGGCGCCGCTGTTGCCGCGGCGGCGGCAGCGGTGGCGGCGGGAGGGGGAGTTGGTGGTGGCAGGGTGGGGGATAGCAGCGGCGACGCGCACGAGGACGACCTGGTGATGCCGGGGTTCCGGTTCCACCCCACGGAGGAGGAGCTCATCGAGTTCTACCTCCGTCGCAAGGTGGAGGGCAAGCGCTTCAATCTGGAGCTCATCACCTTCCTCGACCTCTACCGCTACGACCCCTGGGAGCTCCCTGGTCTGTCTCTCTCTGATGCTATCCGTTCTTGATCTTCTCCCTCCAATAATCTAGCTCTCTTCCAATCCGAATTAACCAACACTAATTATTCAAGAAAAGAAAATTAAGGGGATGCTGGATGGATTAATTGGGGGTGATGCTTGCACGCAGCCATGGCCTCGATTGGGGAGAAGGAGTGGTTCTTCTACGTGCCGAGGGACCGCAAGTACCGGAACGGGGACCGGCCGAACCGGGTGACGGCGTCGGGGTACTGGAAGGCCACGGGCGCCGACCGGATGATCAGGGCCGAGAACAACCGCCCCATCGGGCTCAAGAAGACGCTCGTCTTCTACTCCGGCAAGGCGCCCAAGGGCGTCCGCAGCAGCTGGATCATGAACGAGTACCGCCTCCCGCCCGACCACACCGACCGCTACCAAAAGGTACGCACGCACCTCCGTGTCCCCCGGGCGCCATATGGCCTTCAGCTCAACTTCAATTAGCACATGAGACGAGCTAATTTGAAACGCAAATCCACAAGGCGGACGGGGACTAAGGTTTGGGGAGGCCCCTTTCTGGGAGTTGGATTTTGAGAGGGGTTTCAATTTTAGTCCACCACCCAATTTTGCTTTCAGCTTGATTTTCCCTTGAATGGTGCTCTAATTCGAATGTTAGGGTTTGTTCATCACCTCGCGTTTATTTGCATACAGTATTTGGTTTCCCTGGCTCGCATACATAGAAAAACGCACCCTAGCTATTAGATTACTCCTCCCCCGGCCCTAGATGCTACCCTGGAGTATCATGCATGATCTTGTAGATGTAATCACTGGAATCTGGACGAAATTTTTGGGGAAAGGCATCATCTCGTAGCATCTCCTTTCTTGCTTTCCGATTCTAGCCCAGCTTGCTTGTTCCAGGCAAGCTATCTAGCTCATTCCTCCAACCAGCTAGTTTCCATGGTCGCACTTGTGTAGTCAGTCACACACCATTATTCGCATCTCGGATCTTCATGCGTGTCATTTAACAATGGATTGATTTGCAGACCGAAATCTCCCTCTGCCGCGTGTACAAGCGCACCGGCATCGACGACGGCCATGGCCATCCCTCGGTGCGCTCGACGCCCTCCCGTCGCGCCACGGCCCAGCAAGACATCAAGCAGGCCTCATCATCGTCCACGCCCACGCCGCCCACGACCCCATCCAAGATGATGCAGCTCCTCCACGGCGAGTGCACGTCGGCGCCGACAATCAGGGACCAAGCCGCGGCACACAACGACAACAAGGCGGCGCAGCGGCAGCTCCTCACAAAGCCGTGCGACGGAAGCTATCTGCTGTCGACGGCGAGCTCCGCCGCGGGGGGAAGCGATCAGCTGCAAATTGGAACCGCGGCAATGGCGGCGGCCTCGTCGTACGACCAGTCCCGGAACGCCAACGCGTTCGCGTCCACGTACTCGCTTCTCAGCCTGGTGAACGCGGCCTCCATGGGCGGCGGCTCCGCGGCCGCGGCCATCGACGAGCTCAGCTCGCTGGTCGGGCACGGCCCGCCGGCGTACTACAACCACCAGGCCGGCGGCGGCAGCTTCCTCCCCCTGCCAACGCCGTCGTCGTCGCAGCCAATGGCGCTCGGGACGCTGCCGATGTCGCTGGCCGCCATCTCCGACAAGATCTGGGACTGGAACACGATCCCCGACGCGGCGGCTAGAGATTACAGCAGTGCCGGGTTCAAGTGAGCGGCGCGGCGTCCTCCCCGCCAAGCGCCAAGAGCACCGCGCGCGCACGGGGTGCATATGGCGGCGGTGCACATTCCGACGGCCGATCTTACTGTATTTCTCTCGGTCTCTCTCTCTCTCTAGCTATATTCCGGTTAATTTGTTCACGGTAAATTCTGAGAAAACAACCAGTGTAGACAAGAATACCATTTTAATCAGACTATAGATCATAAGTACCAATGCAACTTATTTGTACTAGTAGTATGAAAGTATGATCAAGAGTTCAGGATAGGTAAGCTGCTGTAATTCCTACTGAATTGCATATAATAACCTCCTTCAATTTGATCGACAACACATGACAGTCCATTTCTGCTTCACAAGATTCAGGACCGATTTTTTTTACTCCTGTCAAGTACTGCACCAAGCCACCAACCATCAAGATTCAGGACATGGCAATAATGCGCATGCATACACGTACGCAGCGGAGTACTCTACTTGGGAATGTTTGTGCAGTCAAAAGCGCCTGTTTTTTAACTGTCTGACTTTGGACTGACTCCACTGCACTCAACTGCACTGCACGTCTGCACATGAAATAATGCCGGACGGTTGCATGATTGGGGGAGACGACCGTGGCAGAGATTGCCTCCTCGGAATGATTGGGAGAGGACCTGCAGGAGGTGGGTGTCGGCCCTGTCGGGTGTGCGCTCTGTAGATCGATGCAGGACCGTGTCAGAGAGATGCGAGCTGAGGATCTATCGCCGATGGGGTTTGGGCCTTTGGGAACAATCATGTGATTGACAGCGTTTGTCTTTTCGCTCTGAGCGCTGTCAGAGGGTCTTCGTCGTCGTCTCCGGCTCTCAGGCGACTGGCCACCGGATTACAACTGTGGAAAAAGATGATTATTCCTCTTTGGCTTCTCGTGCTGGCTGTAAACTTGTTGTGTGTGTCATGGGATGACACGATCAGGGGTCGGATCGAGCTTGGTCGTTTGGACACTCTCTGCTGGTCTGATCAGGAAGGAGGTTTTCTTCTGATTGGACATGGGAAAGTCTATGGGCAGGGCTGAGATAGTTTACCTGTTTTTGGTACCTTTTGATTTTGTTCTTGTCATGCCAGCTGTGATACCTATTAGCTAGTCTCGTAGAAGAATCCACAGCCATAAGCTTCAGATTTATCTAGGTTAGGATCGGAACAGCTGAATGATATCTTGGAAGGGATTCTTTGGCATTCATTATCTATTTCCCCTTTATTAAGAACCTGCAAAAGCTTTGTGATTTAGCTTCGACAAAAGCTTTGGATTATTTGTCAAAGTTAGGGCAAAACTACATATGGAAATGTATCAGAAATAGTTGATTTTCACACAACTTCTTAAATATGTGATTTGTATTAAATTAACCAAATAATTTATAGTTTTATGATATTTATTACTTGAGTTCGTGTGTCAATACATTGAACGCGCTAGAGAGGTGAACAGAAAAGAAAACCCAAGAATTTTCACTCCTGGATCAACAAATGTACAGATCAATGTTTATTAAAAGACATTCTGAATTGCTTGTACTATTATCCAGTTTTATGACTTTTTATTTGAATGTCAACGATCAAATAATGAAAGATACGGACCACGTCGGCAACACAAATACAAACAAGTATACAACACACACACACACACACACACACACACACACACACACACACACACACACACACACACACACTTGAGGGGAATCACATGAGATGCTCACAAGGGTCCTAGCAATAAAAGTTTTCAATAAATTTCACAGTCAAACACGAAGGAGAAAAAAATACTCAAAAATACCTTTGGAAAAAACAAAAATAGATATATTTTAGATTCAAAGAGGATGGAGCAATATGGTACGACCTCGATCTTTGGATTGAACCACCATGTCTGGTTACAAGCCACGTACTCCTAACACAAACAAAGTTATGATGACAAAAAGATCAACACAAAGATCCACTCATTTCTCCCTCTCTCACCTCTCACCCAAAGGCTCTCACAAACAAATGAGAAATCTAACTCCAAACTACCCCCAATGGATGGGTGCCCAATGATGGAAACTGCTACGTTTTGTTCCGGACCTTCGATGAGAGTTGGGGATAAATCGATTTGGTTGAGGATCGACGTTGGCTGTCCAACTACAACTCCAACAGGGGTTGTGCCTTAGCAACAGGTACACAATCTCCGATTGAGGTGTTCTTGCCGTGCCAAGAACACCAATGCTCCTGCTAGAAATTGAGAACAAGCAAGAACAAGATGACAAGCAAATAACTCAAAAATTGAAGACAATATGAATCTGGAACACAAGTTGGGGTCTTGAATCAAGAAAATCGGGTGGTCGGACTGACACACACATTCACCAGGAAGTAGCAGCAGCTAATTTGCATCTAAACAAAACCCAACCCTTCCTTGGCAGCTGGAGCATGTATTTATACATGGAAGACAGCCAGGAGGCGTGAGAGGGTGTAACCCTAATTTAAAATGGGCCTCTAATGAGCTTAACTTGATACAAGGTTGTCATCCTTCAGCTGGGAAGTCCGAATGTCTTTCTGTAAATTCTGGGTGACTCCGTACGAACCAGAGTGCTTTTCTGGACCCATCTGAAAATAGACTTCAAGAGCTTTCCAACAAGTACTCATATGTCTTTAATGAAGATCGGAGCTAAGAGTTATAGTGTTTCGAAGTTGCCCCTCTCTGCTGGTCCGACGAACTCGTGGTCCGAACTGGCTGTCCGAACTTTGTGTTACTCCCTTTGTTTTGTGTGTCTTTCACTTGTCCATTGTCATGGTTGCCCTTCCTCCAATCTGGTTCATGTCTCAAGTTCCTAATCATAATAAAATCATCACAAGTATTTAGCAGTACACCATTCAGAGAGTAATTTGTTGGAAAAGTAAGAAACGACTTCACCTGATAATTGAGTTACCATTTTCGAGCTCGAGTCAATGGTCCTTGATGAGCACTAGGCATGGTTATCAATGGAAGGGATGTCCTCATCACCCAACAGCCCTCCCACATTACGAGTTTTATGCTTCATGTAAGGAAATATTGCCTACTTGAATTTCTACGATCGTAGAATGAAATATACAGATCACGTCAACAATAGTAAAACACAACTGCAAGTATACAACACAGAACAATTGAAACTCAAAATGTGAACTCGAGGCCCTTTTCATCTCAATCGACTTTTGCAGTTACATGTTTATTCTTCTTCTAATGACTCCATTGCCGCATAGTTTGCCGATTCTAGGACACACACACACACACAAACAAACTGTATTGTTCTACAGAAGTTCCATATATACTCCCTCTGGTTTGGTAAAAGAAGTCGTTTTGAACAAGGTTTGAGTCAAACATTGGGAATATAAATGATGAATAAATTTTAAGTCATTGAGTTTAGAAATGTGAAAGTCAAATCAATAGATTTGTTTTGAAATTAAAATTATTTTAATCAAAGTTGTGTTTTGGAGATTGTATCACTGTCTTAAACGACTTCTTTTACCAAACCGGAGGGAATATTGTATGACCATGCTTAATTATATATATATGATGCAATAATAATGTCCAAATGTTACAACTTTTGTTTCGAAAACTGAAGTTGTATGTATATACATGGGAATTGAACATGGATGATGGGAACAAGTGACATATCCGTACGTGCTTTACACACGCGCGCGCGTGCTCAGGGCACCGTGTGCGTGCTAACTAAAGATCCATTAATTCTGCTCCCATGGATCTCCCTGGGCGGCACAGCGTGCAGAGCAGTGCAGGCGCCATGATGAGGCGAGCACCACAACCTCCGGGCGCAACTTAACCGCGCGAGATGGATGGATCGATGATCCCCCGGCTGGCCTGGCCTGGCCTGGGATCGCCGCTTTTGGCCCACGGTGGCCATGATCCTACTACGCCCACGCGTGCGCTAGCGGAGACGGGTATCGGATCGGATTCAGCGGCTCTGATGATTGATTATAACTAGGTTTAGGATGCGGGGGAAACTAAAGCGAGCTTTTCCGGGGTAATAAAGGTGGCGCCTTTGCGCACGCGCGCGGTTACTGTCCCGTGCGGCCGTGCTTGCATTGTGCATGCATCATTAGCTCGTTGAAACAAGCTTGGAACAACTGCATGTCGATCAGCGCTACTCTGTCTAGTAGCAGCAGTGTAGTAGCTCATCGATCGGCCGGTGGTGCCATCATACACTACACCTTTTCTTTTTCTTTCTGGTGCGGCGATCGAGTTGCTGCTTCGTAGGAGCTAGCTAGTGGTATGTAGCACTTTTTGTTTGGCTAGTCGATCAGGGACCATGCGTCGATCATCTGGTACTGATGATGCATGGCTTGTCCTGGGGATCCACATCCAGGGACACTGCAAGCAAGGGTAGCTGCAAACACTACTACTGATCGGAGGAAAGGTAGCGTCGTCGTCGATCGGGCCGGGCGCGCAGGGCGCACGCGCGCTATTCCAGCGGTGGCGAGCTGGCAGCGGAGTGCACACGAAAAAAATGGAAATCATAGAGCATCCGTGAGGGTTGACGCGCAGGAGACAATGAAGGGGCATTGGCATTGAATCCCAGCGGCGATTGGATCGGTTATTTCAGCGTGGTCAGATGATGCATACAGCAGGTCCGTTCAGTCCAGCCACACGCCCACTGCACCGCCGCCGCCGCCGCCGCGCTCTATCTTCACTTACTGCATGCATGGCACTAGCATGGCCACTCTACAAACCTCGCTTGTGCAAAAAAAACCAAAAACTCTGTGGCAGGACGTACTTGGCGTCGGTGGACAAAATCGCCATACATGATTCTGCATTTATTTAAGCATACCGTATGTTTTGTAGATGCTTTTGCTCACACGAGGAGTAAGGTGCGTGCTTGTGTTGGGGGTACGCAAATATATATGGAATTATTGAGACCAGATAGATGCTGCTGCTACTTTTTCAGGTCGACAACAAAATGCTTAGGAAGGCCGTCTCATGTGCTATTTTTAGCCCAAGTTGTAGGCTGGGCCCGTATAGTCAGCCCGAATTGCCGAATCATCAAACCCAAGGCCCATGTTACCATCCTATAATCCTATAGCTTCACAATTAGTATCACATAACTGCACTTCCCTCTGCAGTCAGCACCTTGAACTTATATATTTCTTACAACCCACGACATTAGTAAGAAGTACTTAACTGCAGCATCTGAATCTACCATTGACCATTTCACAACTGATCACTTCTCGTAAACCAATGATATTATTTTTTTTAAAAAAAAATCCAGGAAAAAACTAGCAACCAGATGTGGGTCTTCAAAAAATGTAGAAGTCAGTGTAGTTCAGGTGAACGTGTGACTAATACTTTGAGTTTCCTTTCATGGCTAGAGTGCAAAGCAGCAAAACATGAAAATTGACACAGTCAGCTGTTGCCAATCTATTCATTTCTCTAAACGACTGAACAACTAGTACAAAGACACGAGAAATCATCAAATCAGGACAGAAGTAAACTCGCAGAGATAGTGTACCTGCAGTCCTGCAGACTGCGCTGGCCCTGATCTGGAATCTGGCTTCATTTCGTCGTTCATACTACACAGCTGCTGCTCAAAGAGGGGGAAATCATATGTTGTACACATTCAACCTTCGCTATGTTTGACAATGTTCATGAATAGATCTAGCACAATTAGAGCTCCGGAAAGATGGCAAACACTAGGAGGCCCCAACTCTGAAACACTGAGTGACAAAAATGGGTCAAGAGGTTGTTCAAAGCCTGAACTAGAGACGACTCAAAGAACAGAAACTTGCATGTGTGGCCATACCTTACAGCGCTACCATTGAACCACATGGCAAAGAAAATATAGCTTTTCTAGTTTCCTTTTTCCAACAGCATACCAAAAGTGAAAAAAAAAATCATGTTCCATTGGTCTACTAATCTTTTGGAAGTAACAGCCTTTCTCTCTGACGAGATGTCAATTTATTCATTTAACACAAGAACTACAAGTAACAGGAATCAGGAACATTGAATCATCTACCAAGCTGATCTATCTTATGCATCTTCGGACAAGCCACAAGGGTCATAAGTCATCAGTCTTTAGAGTTCAGACCAGCAATCAAACCATTTGAGACAGAGTGGCCACCGTCAGTCATATATGAAATTGTGAATGAGATGTCTCCAAGCTCTGATGACTAAGTGGTGTGTTCATCACTGATGGGATGCCATCTTCTCCAGCTAAAGCACACTGCACATATTCTTGGCGTAAAGACATACAACCCAAAAAATCGCTCTCGTCATCTTCATCCTTCAGGCATTTCAATCACCTCTCGTCTCTCGATACAGGGCCACGTGGGTGGCAAGCCCTCACAGATCAGCCTCGTAGAACTCGTCATGACCTCGCCGTTTTCTTTGCCGCCACTGATACACCTCCGCCAGCTGCCCGTCTCCTCCAGCTTACACGCCGCTGACCTGCTCCTCATCCCACAAGCGGAAGCCGGAGGCCATCATCGGCGCAGGGACCCTCACGATCTTCTCAAATCCACCGGCGCGGGGACGTCCATGGCCGCCCTCGCAGCCGCCGCCGCTCCCAGAGTCGGAGCGTAAGTAAAGACGGAAGCCGAGCCGCCACGGCCGTGTCTGCAGAATCGATCGCGATCCAATATGTATCAGGAAGCCCCCAACTATTTAGACAAACCCCCCTAAGCTGGATCGCGATCCAAAATAGGGGTCTTAATATAAATATTTTGAATAACAAACTATTTACATAAACCCCCCGCATCCTCCCCGCTATCTTCCTCGGGCTCCGCCAGTCCGCCTTCCCGTCCGTCGCCGGCGACGGACGCCACGCCGTGGTGAATGGACTCCCACCTCTCCCCTTCCTTCCCCGCCGGACATCCCGCTGCCGCACGCATTACCTCCTGCCTCCGTCTTGAGCCGCCGCTGCGGCCTGCGGCCCTCCTCCCCGAGCCCCTCCTCTCGAGTTGAAACGGGCTCGCGACGGCAGCGGGGGGTCAGCGTCGTGCCTTAACCAATCGCCTGCGTTCTCTGCTGGTCCCTCGGGAATTTGCTTGGGTCCGCTGGCTTTACTACTCGTCACCTCGTCAGTGGCACCCGGCCTGTGAGAATCAATGTCACGTTTGGCACTGTTGATTTGCCTGAAGGCTGCAGCCAGTGTCGCCTGGACCACCGACCACCGGTGCGCGTCAAATTGGCCGTGGCCCTCGCCGCCGGCGACCCCCAGGCACCAGTGATGAAAACGTGTTCCGGCGCAAAGGCTTCCCGCGTGCATTGATGGATGCTCCGTGGTATTCAGCGTTTGCTTCTCACGAGTACCGTCTCTCCCGCTTGGTACGTCACGCCACGCGGCATTGCTGGAAGCAGAACTGCAGCAGAAGAAGAACACTTCGAGCTAAAAAAATCACAGAAAAAGAAAGGGAAAACAAAGGAGAAGTTGGCAACGGAGCAGGCCGTGTAGCACTCAAACCATGGATGGGCCTATTTGAAGCTGGGCCGACTATAGTCCGAAGTACAAAGCACGGCCCGGAACTGCAGCAACCCCAACTGAGATGGTGGACGTCCTCCTCCACCGACGGCGGCGGCGAACGCTGCCCAACTGGCGACGGAACTACTACACGAGCGTCCCCAGCGGTCGGGCAGTGTCGAATGGCCAGTGGGCGGCGAGAGAGAGTGGGGAAGCCTCGATGCGGCGGCGCGGGCGGAGCTCCTCCGGCGCACCCCCGCCGCCAGCTCCTGAACCGAACGGCGGCGCGTATGCGAATCATCAATTCATCGTCCCAAACCTGTGGCGTCTCCCATGACGAGCGCGGCAGGCGCCTGGATCCCCGCACCGCGGCGGTTTGCTTGTGCTGCTGCGGCCGAGCTGTGGCCGGCGGGGGTTCGGTCTCCGTCCGTACTCCGGCGAGCGATTGCTCGCAGCCAGCTGTTTGCCGCACGATCACGCTCTGCAATGCCTAATGGCCGAGGGAAAAGCTGCTTCCCGAGGGAAAAGCTGCTTCGATCTCATTTTGACACGCCAAATCCGGGCTTTACAAGATTCAGGACCCTGAACTTTTTGTGTGGCAACTTGGCATTTGGCAGCTTTGCACGGTCGTGATCGAAGTGACGATAGGGTGAGAGAGACCAAGAACAGGGCAACAGGTCGGCATGGCCCCGGCCCCCACAGAGTCAATTGAGACCACTTGTGCGAGCTCCGTCTTTTGAAAGACTGAAACCGTCGCTTGGTGGTGCAGACTTCCGAACAGTCGACAGACGAGACGACCCTGGCTGAGGTGATGGAGCGCGCGAGTTGAGATGCCCTCGCCTCCTGCATCCTGCTCAATCTGTCTGGGTCTCTGGGAGATGTCATCATCATGGCCTCCTGAACCTCCTGGATCCATTCATGATCAGATTGGCACTAATGCATCTGTCCTAATACGTTGCCTTTTGCCAGGACTAATTGCAGGTTGCAGCTGCTCTAACCTGCTGCATATCCATCATTGATCATTCCATACCACGAGCAAATTTCTTCCCCGTTTCCGTCCTGCAGTGCTCGTACTGCTCGTCCAGGGCCAGCTTTTCTCTTCTACAGTTCTACCGGCGAGGTTTCACCTGCCTGCCTGCCAGAGCCAGCCCTTCACTTTCACCGACGCGACGTCCTGTCCCCTGCCAGCGAGCAGCCATGGAAAGAAAAACTGCAACGGGGACACGCCGTGACGCCATAACAGCAGCAGCCGTGGCTATCTTCCGGCATGAATCGAAGGGGACCCGTCTAGCTACTGGCGTCGAGCAGTTGGGCCTCCAGTCCGTTCCGTTCCGTTCGACGCATCGCTGACACGTACGCGCGCCGCCGCACTGCCGGCGCCGGTGGCCGTGCTCACCGGACGGACGCGCGCCGTGAGCGACGGGTTCCGCTCGCCAGGCCAGCGCGGCCTAATTAGTGCAAATAGTAAAGCGATGCGCGTTATTTTTCGAACCATCGTACGCTGCGCTAACTGCAAACGACAAGACAACGCGCCGCGCCGCGCTCCGAGGCCAAACCAAAACCAAACCTCACTCACTGCCGGTTGCCAGGTTTCCAGGCGAACCACTCCACTGCACCACGGCGCTCGCCGCGCTGCGCACCTGCAGGGAAGGAGACGCTGAACAAGGGTACGGTGCCGGAGTGAGGCTGCGGGAGAGGGAGAGGCGGGAATGGAGGGTGGCGGCGGGGAATCGGAGTCGACGGCGCTGGAGTACACGCCGACGTGGATCGTGGCGGCGGTCTGCTCCCTCATCGTAGTCATCTCCCTCGCCGCCGAGAGGTGCCTGCATCACCTCGGCAAGGTAACCGATTGGTGTTTCCCTGCGTTTCTCAAATCTCAACACTTAACGCTGCACCTTGGTTTCCACTGTGAGAGCAGACGTTTAAGGGAAAGAATCAGAAGGCGCTCTTCGAGGCTCTACTCAAGGTCAAAGAAGGTATTGATCTGCTCTTTAACTGCCATTTAACTTGCATTTTTCAGTTTCAGGTGAAGCTGAGGTTTATGTGCTTCTTTCAGAATTCAGAAAGCAGGGGGGAGATTTGCTCATCTTCAGTGAAAAAATTTGATCTCTCTGCTCATTTCTAAACTCACATCAAGCTGTAACGACTATGATTCGATTTTGCAGAACTTATGCTTTTGGGGTTCATCTCCCTGCTGCTGACTGTGTCCCAAGGGATGATCCAGAGGATCTGCATTCCTCTAGATTGGACCATCCACATGCTCCCATGCCATACCGCAAGGGAACAGGCCGAACTGAGCCCCTCGGAGGCGCATGGCCTTGCTGCCGGAATTTTAGGCCTCACCCGTCGGCGTCTGCTTGCCGAGGGTGGGCCAAGGGCTCAGCATTGCCGAAAGGTGTGTGGATGAGTTAGAACAACAGTTGCTGCTTCATGTTATTCCATTCAAGTGCTTGTTATAGCAGCTTATGCTTCCAATCATTGACGAACCATCCTGAAATTTGTTAGCTTGCATCATTCATTTGATAGTATCTGTATTCATATGCATCGTGCTTGATCTAGCATGCTGCTGGTCCGGAACTGGAGATTGCACATGGGTGGTCTTTCTTTATTTCCCAAATTCCGTCTTAGTGTCTAGATAAGATCGCAAAAGCACACATAAATAATGGGGTTCCCCAGGGGCAGTCGTATTGGCTATTATCCAATGAAAATTATGGGGAGCCTGAAATTGCCTCAAAATACAGAAAAATAGTTTAAGTAGTATATTCTTACAGATTCTCCACTAAAAATTGCAATTTTTTTCATGTGCTTTCTAATATTGGCTTCCTTGTTTTCCCATTTTGGGATTAGTTGTGCTGCATTAATCACAGAATATTAACAGTATAGGGACATAGTCAATGGTTATGATATTTCCTTACGATGCAGCTGCTATGTAACTAAAACTTTTCTCTTTTTTTCTTTTTTTTTCAAATAAGAAAAATTTCTAACTCTAGCATCTTTGTCAACAGGGAGAGGTTCCTTTGCTGTCAGTTGAAGCGCTGCATCAGCTGCATATCTTCATTTTCATTCTAGCCATCGCACATGTGATTTTCTGTGTTTTGACTATGCTTCTAGGAAGTGCGAGGGTAAAGTATAGATGATATTTCATTTAATTCATGTGTATATTAACCTTAGTTTCAAATAACTTTAACTTCGTCTTTATTCAGATTCGTCAATGGAAACACTGGGAGGATGAATTTCAGAAGGATGCTGCAGAAAATGGTAGTATTATCTTGTTTGCTACTCATGTTTCGGTTAAATGATATGCATGGTGATCTGGTACCAAAGAGCAATTGTCCTTTTGTAAACAAGTTAATACTAATGTTAATGAAAAAACATTAAGGCTGCCTTTTTGGTACAATCCTATGGAACTGCAGGGCAAAGGAAGGTGACCTATGTGCATCAATGTGAATTTATTAGGGAACATTTCAAGGGTATTGGCAGAGATTCAGCAATATTGAGCTGGCTGGTAAGAAATGAATCTCATGCTGCTTCCAGTCGAAATAATGTTTTTTTGTATGAACTGAAGCTGAATTAATTCCTTATTACACTGCATTAATTTCTTAAGCTTACACTATCCTTTCATTATGCAATCTGGTTAACTTTGGGCTAGACAGACTTGCACAACCTACTATGTTTCTTCTGGTCCCTCTTACACAGTTGACAGTTCTACTCCACTTGGACTATAATGGATAATTTCCTATTTTCTTAATCATTTTTTAGCAACATTCCCAAACTGAAATACACTCAAATGCTTAATAGTACATGCTACTTTTTAAACTACTGTATCATTAATGCATTTTACATGGTAATTGATTATCAAGTGTCAGTTTGACCAACTCATTAAGCTTTTACTTTCAGCATTCTTTTGTTAAGCAGTTTTACGGGTCAGTTACTAAATCAGACTACACTACAATGCGACTTGGCTTCATCATGGTAAGGATTACACAACAATAAGCAAAATTGTGTTCCTTCTTGATTATTTTTTCTCGAACAAAAAGAAAGGAATGCACCATGAGGTCCTTGATTATAACAGGTGACAATATTTTTTTGCAGACACATTGCCGGGCAAACCCAAAATTCGATTTTCACAGATACATGCTACGAGCTTTGGAGGCTGATTTTAAGAAGGTGGTTGGCATTAGGTACTCCTGTCAGTGAATTCATGCAGCCTCAGTTCATGTACTAGCAGTTGTTGAAGCACAGTTGATGAACCTAACTATCTTGCCTTTTCTTTTCTCACATAGCTGGTACTTGTGGATATTTGTTGTGGTGTTCATGTTGCTGAATGTCAATGGTGAGTTCAATCTCACCAAAACAATCAAAGTCTTCATTCCTCTACGGAACTGCTTTTTCTGCTGCTAGTTTACTGTACTCTTGCTAGTATTCACTGTAAACTAGTATTATTCGGTGCATCTTTGTTAATGATCATATACCTGTTCCAAATCTACAGGTTGGCATACATACTTTTGGATCTCTTTCATTCCCCTTCTTGTAAGTGTTTTTAATAACTAAATGAGTTTCTTGGAAAGCTGCAAACTTAATAAGACTCTGAACTTATTGGGCACTTGTTTATTTGCATACTGCAGCTTCTGCTGGCCGTTGGCACCAAGCTAGAGCACGTCATAACTCAGTTGGCAATTGAGGTTGCCGAGAAGCACTCCGCAATCGAGGGCGACTTGGTCGTCAATCCATCAGACGAACACTTCTGGTTCGGACGGCCAAAGATTGTCTTGTACCTGATCCACTTCATCCTCTTCCAGAACGCGTTCGAGATCGCCTTCTTCTTCTGGATTCTTGTAAGTATAACCAAACTCTGACAAATAGGAGTACAGAAGAACTAAGATTGAAGGCTTACGGCAACTTATTTTCGCTTCCCTCTTTGCAAGACTACCTACGGTTTCAACTCCTGCATCATGGATCACGTCCCCTTCATCGTGCCGAGGCTCGTCGTTGGGTAACTAGCTACTCAACCGATTTATTTTGAATAATCCAAGGGGCCATCCATATGTTTCAGCTTCACGATGTCAAATTGTCAACCTTGCAGGGCCATTATCCAACTCGTCTGCAGCTACAGCACCCTGCCTCTGTACGCCATTGTCACCCAGGTGTGCGCCACTATACCCCCCATGGCCCCATCATGCCATGATCGATCGGCTACCATTTTGGCTCCTCGAAAAAAACAACAGAAACGTGGTTTTTTTTTGACCATTTGTTCTCTTGTTTGCGAAGATGGGGACCTTCTTCAAGAAGGAGATCTTCGACGAGCACGTGCAGCAGAGCCTCGTGGGCTGGGCGCAGAAGGCCAAGAAGAGGAAAGCGCTCAAGGACGATGGCGGCAGCGGCGGCAGCAGCGGAACGGCCGGGTCGGCACGTCCGCCGGCGAGGCTCGAGCTCGTGAGGCGGGCTGCCGCTCTTGAAGAAGGCAGCACCGGAAACCATGGCAGTGAAGTCTAGTGCCATCCAGAAACTCTCAGAGCTATAATAGCAAAAGGAGACCGTCAGAGGATGCAAGTGTCCTCGTACGTGCGGCTTACGCGCGCCAACCATCAGTGCTTGCTAGTAGATTAATAGTGTCTGATCAGCCAGAACATGAACGTGGTGTATGTATGCTTTGGATTGACTCGAGGCAAATGTTTGTATGCTTTTTCTGTGTAGCGTTGTGGTGATGGAGCGTTTCCCGTTCATAGAGGGGGTCTGGAATGCTTCTGAAGAAACTAAAAAGCCCGGGGAAAGGAACAAACGTTGCTGGGTTCTATTCCACAGTAAAAAGGAAACGCCAACACATTGACGAGGGTAAACATGTATTCTCATTCAGATATTCAGTAGGTAAACAGAAGCATCATACAGCTGATCTCATCGGAACCGTGTAAGGCACGGCAGAAAACAACAACGCCAGAGTTGATTCTACAACAGGGAGCCCCTGTGTTCTACAAGCCATACACATCCGTTCCAATCTTTTAGCATCACGGTATGAAGCGCTGCAGGTGTTCAGCTTCAACCATCACCACTTGCACGACTGCCTCTGGATTTTGGAGTTCATGGTGCCCTTCCCCTTGTCCTTGTAAGCGTTCCTGGAGGACACGGGCCTTCTCCGCCCATGGGCAGCTGCAATTGCCTTTTTCCTTTGCTTGTTCAGTTTTTTTGTGAGATCCGCGTCTTCCTCATCATCATCGTCGTCGTTCGATGACTCATCATCATTATCGTCATCTTCCTGGGAAAGCACCTTGCCCTCTGATTCAAGTGGTTCCTTAGCATCCCCATTGCTATCTGACGGAGGGCTTTCCAATCTGCTCTCACCACTACAACTTGTTCTATGCTGTGCAGTGAAGAAATGTGAGAAAAAGGCCATCAAAAAGTTTGTTTGTTCAGTCTGATGGATAGATAACTAACCTCCTCAGAAAAAGTTCCAGGTCCACCTGAATTCCTGGAGCTAAGATTACAATCAAGCTCATCGGAACAGTCCTGAGAAACAACACCAAAATATACTTGAATAACAGTGACTTCTAAACTAGACTCACTAGTGACTACAGGCGCAATTTTCACATTCGCATTAGCTTGTTATAGGCATACCTGGTCTATCTTCAAGGAATCAATAGGCACAGCATCACAAACCTCATCGTCATCATCTGAGCCAGAATCCTGTCCTTCAGCATCTTCCTCAATGTACTGCAAGCAAGTTAGCAAAAAAAGAAGCATCAGAAAACTAAGCTGGAATACAAGCTATAAACATATGCATGAACAAAAAAAAATTTGCACAAACATCTGCCCTACCTTCTCCATTTCCACTTGTTCCTTCCTGGTAAATCCACTTGCAGCTAGTTCCTTGTCCAAGGAACCAGCAAACTTTTTCACAGAGAAAAAGGATGGCCTACTAGTCCCTTCACCATCACTTTCAGATCCATCTTGTTCTTCATTTATCTCTGACTTAAGATTGAACCTAACAGGAAGAAAAGAAATCTCAATAGAAAATTTACTATTTCGATACCAAATTGGGATGATTTAATTCTTTCTTGCATTTATTACAAACCTCTTGTTAAAGAACTTGTAGATACACTCAATGTCTCGGTCAAAGAACCTGCATATGCAAAATCCATTTTTTAGGAAAAGTGGAAAACAAATAAGACAGTACCACATCAGTTATCTGAGTAAGGTGCGTACATTTGGGCATTACGATGAGAGACAGATACCATCTGTGGGAAGTCAATAACCGTAATTTTTTCATCATCGTCAATCTGCATGACAATGCATTAATACACTGATATATACTAAAATGCAACATATTTAGTATTATTGTGTACTATATCACATTACTAAGTATCTTAAAATTATTGTGTACCACATTTAACAATTATTCAAAATGATCCATCTAGTTCATGTTTGCCATACACACACACAAAAAAAAAAAAAACTTCCATAGTATCTTATCCACATAAACTTTAGTTCTATGAATAGTCAAGGCTTTAAAATTTATAAATCAACACAAACTGTGAGAGGAAAAGGAAGAAATACCATGATATTGAACTCATTAAAGTCACAATGTATCAGCCCATGCTCTGCCAAACGAACGATAAGACCAAGAATTGTGTCAAAAACATCATCTGGATTCTGTAACTCTTTCACTTGAACACTGCATACAATAAGGCAACATGTATCAGGCTCTGTGACAGAAACACACTCTTAAACTGATATAAGAATCCACAGATGATAAACATATGCTTACAGAGGATATCCCTGTACAAGCGACATGATCACACAATGCCGATTGCAATCCACAGCAGTAGGAACGGGGAAATCATGGTCTCCTAAAGCCTGCAAATATGAGCAGTCAAGGATAACCAAACAAAAAAGGGTAAATCAAAAGAGCATAAAGGTCAGACATAGCTAGTAGAAACGTAATAAGGAAAAGACCTTCATAAAGGCAAATTCCTTCAAGGCTGAAAGTCGTGAGAGGTACAGCCAATTAAAGCTCCTTCGGTGCCTTAGATAGTCACGCTTAGATTTCACAGCCCTAAAAGATGTCCTGCCCAGCCTATGAAGCTTCATGGCAAGCACTGTACCATCCTCTGTCGCAACCTCAAATATGTCTGGATATCACAGAGATTTATAGAATTAATTTCTTATGCCCCTGCATACCTTACTAAAACAGAGAATTAACACTAGACCGCAACATACCTGACTCCTTTCCAACACCAATTTGACGGCCAACTGAAGCAAAAACTCCTCGATTAACCAAAGTCTTGATGGCAAGGAAGTCATATCCAAGATAGGTGAGCCGATATCCATCATCTGTACAGAACATAACCGATAAAGCAACAAAACTTGCCGCTAAAGTACTAGCAAGCAATAGTCAGGATGAACTACCAGTGACTCACATTTAGTGGCATCATGATGCACCAACTTGTTCTTCAAAAGATTCCTCAGAACTTTGTACGTGCCTCCATGCCTAGATTTACAAAGCATAAAGAACATATTCCACTCAGCAAAAAGTTCCATATGTCAACAGGCAGATTGCCGATAAACACTAAAAGTAAACATTAGCTGCTCTGAAGCTTCCATGTTCAGCCTAATCAATTTCAGAACATAAATATTTATGAAGAAGCACTACAACATATAGCTTCATTTTTGTTAAATGTAATATAGGATGGAGATTTAATGTTATAGTAAGAATATTATCTGCCTATCTGTGCACCACAACCACAAATTGCAAGTTGTAAGCAATTCCAGAACTAAAAATCCTTTTGTGCACAAGGTCCAAACACCGGTAGTACTACCTCCAATCACAAGCTAAGCAAGCAATTAAATCTCAAAATAATAATCCAAACATCACGGGAAACATAGTTGACATCTTAAGCAAGCAACCACAAGCACACAGTCAAGTATAGCCACAAATTTCAGGATTACGAGCAAAAACGTCTTACTTCAGTCCAGCGATTCTGTCGACAAGCTCCGCAGGGACAATCTCGTGCTGTGATCAGTCGAAACCAAAAGGCTAACATCAGGTGCAGAAACGGGTGAATCTCTCGCAAGCATAATATGTAACAAGATGAGTGGTTGAGATGCAGGGTTTTTTTGGGGGGGGGGGGGGGGGGGGGTGGGTTTACGTTGCGCATGCCCATCTCAACCGCGGTGAGGACGCGGAAGTCGTCCTTGGTGAGGTAGCGCAGGGCGTTGACGTCGAGCTTCATGGTGTCCTCCTGCTGCTGCTGAAGGTACAGGGCAGTGAGGAGGCGGCGGCGATGGGGGGAAGCTCTTGCTCGGCGCTGGTCCGCGCGACTGTTGAATCAGAGCTTGGAATTCGTCGCGGGGCACGCAACCTCCTCCGAGCTCCTCGAGAAGGCCGGCGACGACGAGAGACGCGGACGGAGGAGGTGGTGGCCTGGTGGGCTATCACCGACGGGAGGACGGCGTTGAGGTGCCTGGGGGCGGCGGAGGCGGCCGGGAACGGAGCGGCGTGCGTGAGTGCGTGGCCTTCGCTTTTCCAATTTGGGCCATTGGGCTAAACACACACACTACTCTTCTTTGGTGGGCTTTTCCATAGTTAGGATTTCACTTGCATGTTCCTCTTCGCACTTGTCTGTTTCAACTGCTGCAATTCATAATCTAAAAAAAACTGCTGCAATTCAGTCCTCTCAAAAAAAAAAAAACTGCTGCAATTCAGTCTCCGCAGAACATGCACAAGTGGCATATACTACTCTGTATGCATGACCTCAGGGAAGACCGAAATTGACCGCAACTGGTTCTTCAAATTGCAAGGAATTCCACAGGTTGCACCTTCAAATGGTCGAATTGTTCTTCAAACGCCTGCAACTCACACCTTCGAATGATTATTTTAGTGACTAACTTGAAGAGGATTTTTATTATGAAAAAGATATGGTCGTGTTGCGAACAATCCATCCACCGCTAAGCCAATTCATTAATTTCGACAAGCCAGTCACGGGGCGCATGATCATGCACATCCTGGAAGTAGAAAGGGACATGATTGGAAGAATCATACCGCACGCTGCCGCCTGCGTGTCTCCTCCCCCCTCTAAAAAAACCAGATGTTAGCAGCAGTGGGATCGAGGTGAAGTAACAGGGATAGGGAAGACGAACAGCAGGGGAGATGAGAGGAAGCCAGGAGGAAAGCTTAAGGGTTCAGATATCTGTTTTACAATTCGATGCCTTCCTCTCCACTCCTTGCTCCTACTTATCTCTCAGGATTTCAGTATTACTATTACATGGGCTTCGACCATTCAGGCCCAGCAACCCGTACATTGGGCCTTCTGTTGCGTGTGCCTCTTCTCGGTCCCTGGTTGTCCAGCTCCTGTTGTCCATCATCGTGCAGAGTGTCATACGCAGTGGTACTAACACCCCCCCCTCGAAAAGGACCTGCTTGTACCAGAGCAGGAGCCATTGGAAATTGCTGACGAAGATGCTCCAAGTTCTCCCATGTTGCAAGCGAGGTCGGCATGCGTGACCACTTCACCAGCACTTCAGTTTGTGTTGTATCTCCAGGAGCTTCACGATACTGCAGAATTTGTTCTGGAATCTGAAAGGCAACCAAATCATCAGGAATTGTTTCAGTTACCTGGGTAATAGAGGGCACTGCTTGCTTGAGGAGCGACACATGGAAGACGGGATGGATGGACGTCTCTGGTGGCAGTGCCAGCCGGTAAGCAACAGCTCCAATCTTCTCAATCACTGTATATGGACCAAAATATTTGAAGGCCAGCTTCTTGTTAGCTCTTGGAGCAAGGGAGGCTTGTACATAAGGTTGCAACTTCAAGTAGACCTTGTCACCCACAACAAAGGTTCTCTCAGATCTGTTTTTGTCAGCCTGTGATTTCATCCGATGTTGTGCTCTCAACAAATGCTGTTGTATCAGGCCTTCCATCAGTTGCCTTTGTTCCAGCCACTCGCCGAGGTCAGTGACTGAACAGACATCAGCAGACTGAATCCCCAACTGTCTTGGAGAGTGACCATAAAGTACCTCAAAAGGTGAACGCCCAAGCGCTGAATGAAAGTAAGTGTTATACCAGTATTCCGCCAAGCCAAGCCACTGGAGCCACTGAGACGGATAGGCATGGACGAAACACCGTAAGAATGTTTCTAAGCACTGATTCACACGTTCAGTTTGACCGTCTGTTTGAGGGTGGTATGCGGAACTCATAGCAACAGTAACACCAGACAACCTGAATAGTTCCCTCCACAGCTGTCCAGTGAAGATGCGATCCCTGTCAGATATAATTGTGACTGGCATGCCATGCAGCCTGTATACTTCCGCAAAGAAAAGCTTGGCAACAGGGCTGTAAAAGGATGGCTCAAGGGCAAGAAATGGCTGTACTTGGAGAACTTATCCACCACAACCAGAATAGCATTCATTCTCTTAGATCTTGGAAGACCTTCAATGAAATCTATAGACACCACTTGCCAAGCAGCTACTGGAACTGGAAGCGGCTGCAACAAACCTGGGTATTTGTTCCGATCTGGTTTTGCTTGCTGGCATACTGAACATCCAAAGACAAATTGGTGTATGTGCTTCTTCATGCCGTGCCAGGCAAAGTACTGTTTGATTCTTTTGTACGTCACAGGAAAACCAGAATGTCCACCTATGGCAGAAGAGTGAAGGGCCACGAGTATCTTCTGTTGCAGGCTTGAGTCATTAGCAATCCAGACTCTATTTTTATATTTGAGGAGACCTTCATGGAGGAAGAAATGTGGCACTGAATCAGCATTGACAGCCAGCTTAGTAATCATCTCCGAAGCATGCTTATCTTTGGAATAGCCTTGTACTACTTCCTCCAACCACTGTGGAACCCCAGCGGACATAGCTAAGATGTGAGTTTGTTCATGGAACCTTCTTGAGAGAGCATCTGCTACTCTGTTTTCAGTGCCTGCTTTATAGACTAGTCTATATTGCATACCCAGTAGCTTAGTGAAAACTCGCTGCTGCCAAGGTGTGTGCAGCCTTTGTATTGATTAAGCATGTCGGAGTTGACCCAACCTCTCATCCTATCCTCGAAGGAAGGTATCTCAACCTGTGGAGACTCAGGAGAGGGAGGAGAGCGGGGCGGTTCAAACCCTTGAGCGTTGTGCATCAACTTCATCGTGTCCCTCATTTGCTTGTTTGCCCTCCTAGACCTTTGTTGCTCCACCTGGATGTCATGCTGACTCCTACACATGCCAAAAATGAAATTGAGAAACTTCCTCAATGGAGAAGAGGACCTGCGGGGCCTGTGCTGCTCCCAGCCTCCCCACCGGTCAGACCGGTGCTCAGCACCGGTCAGACCGGTGACGGCCTGAGGGCCTGACTGTGGCTGATCTGACTGAGTAGTGCCCTCTTCTGTGATTCCTTCCCCCTGGCCAGGTGCTTGCTCTGCTCTAGGAGATGGAAGCCTTGGACTCTTGCTAGGATTGAGCTTCAACGGCTTGTGTGTCACATTTTTGGGAAACTCCGTCTTTGCAACCTTTTCAATTATATACATGATATAGGGACTGTAGCTGCAAATCTTTTTGGGGTCCTCTGATAGATGCTTGATTTCCTGCCAAATGAAATCCCCAACACTAAATTCCGGAGCTCCCGGCCTTAAAGCAACCATCAAGTTTTTCTGAAATTTTGTGATCTCAGAGGGATTCCCATCTCTCGGTGTAATAGACACCCTAAGGAGTCTATTAAGTGCAGCATAATAGGTATAGAGATTCTTCACCTTCCCATAATAAGCATGGTTACCTCTCGGGTACATAAGGTGCAAGGCACTTTTGTCAAGCTCCCCTTCATCATGAAGCTGCCTTAAGTCCTTGTCTCCTGCCATGATCCCAAAGCACCTCAAGAACCTGGGGAAAGTGATGGAATACCTCTGGGCATTGGTCATCCAAATCATAGCCCTCTCAGTACCAATGTGTCCAAAGTGCACGGTGGCATAAAACTGGGCTATTATCTCCTTATTCCAATCTTGTCGGAAACCCATAAGTTCCTTGACCCTTTGCCTCTCACAGTTGCTTATGACTTCATTAAAAATGGGGTCATTCTTCCTAGCCATATGCCCCCAATCCACATATTGTGCCTTATGTGTGATTTTGGGCTTTTTGATGATCACCGTAGCATAGTAATCCTGCTGAAACTTAGCCCAAAACCTTGGATCGGATGCGGTCCTTGCCTCCTCATAAGGGTTCTTATCTCTCAACTTCTTTAGGGCTTTAGTCATGCCCGAACCATGGTACTTTATTGGCCTGTCAGGATAGATATAGGTGGGTGGCATGATCTTCAATCTACCCTGGTCATCATCATCCTCATCCATGGCATCCACATCCTCTTCTTCTTCCTCATCCTCCTCATCCTCATCCATTGCCTCGTCGGAGTCATCATCATCAGACCCAGCCTCCTGGTGCCTCTTCAGCTCAAACTGTCCCTGAAAGGTCTCATCCTCAACATTGTCATCACTGCTAGTACCGGTGTCACCTCCAAGGTCAGGTGCCTCTGCACTCTCTCGAGCTGAACGACGTCTCAACCTTTTGCCGCTGACATTTATGGTGCTGCCCCCTTCCCCAAAGTCACCGGGGGCAGTCCCTCTGCGAGCATGCACATCTTCTCTTCTCTTCTTAGCACCCTCCTTTTCCCTAACCATGACTGCTGTCCTGAGTCACAAAAAGGATGACAAGAGTGTATTAGACTCTAGGAACCAGATTGAATCGATATTGAAGAATATTCTTGAAAGTACAGACCAATTGGGTCTGCTCTGGGCCACACCGGTCAGACCGGTGATGGGCACCGGTCAGACCGGTGACACCCAGAACAGAGCCAATTGCCCCAACATCCAATCTGAGCAGCTATGACTCTAAGATTTGGTATAGATAGACATGAGACAACCTAATACAGATATGTGTTGAAAAGCATGAAGAAAACAAAATTTGGGACTGGACACGCTCCACCGGTCAGACCGGTGACGGCCACCGGTCAGACCGGTGAAGGCCGTCCGACCCCAAATCTTGGGTTCTCACAATGTGTCCAACGAAACGTTATGGATCTATAGGTATGTCTTCTAGGGGTTCTCAGGAGATGATATACCAAAGGAAATTCAAATCTTTGCACGGAGTAAAGAGATCGGGCAAAACGAAGATTTGAATACCTTTGGAGAGAAGAACTTGAATGGAATCCAAAGGACTCAAAGGGGGAACTGAAGAGGGGCCTTGGTAGATCCTTTTGCTTCCAAACTTGTGGTCTTTCCTTGGTTGAATCCTCAAATCTCCATGGGAGAAAGGAGAGGTGAGAGGAGGGAAGGAAGATGGTCTTCACGGTTTGGAGGAGGTGAGTGCTGGTGAATAATGGAGGAGAGAGAGAAGGAAGGGGGTAAAGGATAGATCCTTTTTACTGTGGGCCCACGGGTTGAAGTCGGGCGTCACCGGTCAGACCGGTGCGAGCCACCGGTCAGACCGGTGACTACACTTGGTCGAGCCAGTGAGCCTTTAGCGGTAGTTCCGACCCGTGCTCGGTAGTACTGAAGATTTTGATAAATACAACAGAGAATCCATATCGGTAGAACCGACGTAGCCTCGGAAGTTCCGATCCTTCTTTCCCATTTTGCGAAAATTCCTCTGAAAACTTCTTCTGGTATTTTATAAGACACTTTGCATCCACTTAGGTCTCAGAAGAAGGAAGATGTGACTTCAGGGGTACCACCAGTCAGACCGGTGGTGGGCACCGGTCAGACCGGTGCTCCCCTGAGAAAAAGACTTCGGGCCAAAAAGAGAGATTTTGATCCTAATTCTTTCAGGAGTTTTGGATAAGAGATAAAGAGTTGATATTGATCCAAAATTCATCAAGTCTTGAAAGAATGAAGGATAATCCAATTTATTTTGATAATTCTTGATTCTTCCAAGAGAGAGAGATAAAGATGGATTTAATGGACTTGAGAAAATCTCCTTAATTGTGACTAGCCATCAATCAAGCAAGGGGAACTATAGTCACAACTAAGTTGGTTGGGTCACAAAGAACAAGAATCGAATATTTTTCAAAAAGAGCACACTTCCTACACATACTAGTTGATTTTTTCGAAAAGTATATCCTATGTCACAAAGTGCATGCATCCACTTCAAATGAATGGCTTTTCAAGAATATTTGACTCATACCTTCAACCTCGAGACACAAAGACGAGAGAAAGCAAAGGTATCAACCAGATATCTAGAGAGGCACACAAAAAAAATTCACTTGCAGCAATTGCATGCTAAGGATGGCACACTAGCATGGTATTATGGCCTAGATGCATTACTGTATTCAATGAGGTTCATGGAAACGTACCTTTGCCTTAAGACCATTTCATTTGTGCATATATTTGAATTTTGAATGGTGCTAGCTCTTACTTATCTTTAGGGAGTTATACTTATCAAGAGCTTCCTTAGGGATGCACAAAAGAGTAAGATTACAAGATCAATTTGATGCCAAATCACCCTTTTTCTTGAAAGTTGGGTCAATCCCGGGTCACCCGGCCATAGGGGTCGGGTCACCCTGCAGCACACAGAGGCGTACCGGGTTACCCGAGCACAGGTGCCGGGTCACCCACCCAACAGCCTCACTGAGCCGGCACCGGTCAGACCGGTTCTTGTCACCGGTCAGACCGGTGACCCCCAGTGGTCACTTCTTTGGTGATTTTCAATTTCTTGTCCCTTGATTGAGTGAACACATCACTAATTTGAAACCTGTAACAGAGACAAGGCAATGCTCTTCTAGAGAGCCATTAAAAGCATCGAATGGCATGAGAGTATAATTTCATAAAGATGTCAAAGTCACTACCTCATGTTTCACTCGTCCAAGATAAGTGTCACATGAGTATTCACGGGGAACTAAGAGTGACTAAGACTCAACAAGGAGCACTAGTTACCGAGATGTCATTGAACTCAAGATTTGAATGAATTTGCCCTTCACATGGACAATTGATCAAACGTGATTTCCATGCCTTCTAACCATGTGTTCAATGCATCTCTTTCAACCTGCAAGCTCAGCAAGCATTTCTTGGTACCCAACGCTTGTTGGGTCCTATGGGGTTAGCCACAAGATGCTTAGGAACCCAAATAGCTCTCATGCTATATTGAGGTGAACTAATCTCCCTCATAGCATAAGTTCCATTATTATCGTTCCTAAGCTTATGAAAATCATAATGGACTAGATTTGATTTAGGAATATTACCATTTGAACAATCTTTGCCCATGTGACCCTTTTGACGGCATTCATAGCAAATGCGATTTTTGTTCTTGTTGGTCACACCATTCCTTATAGTTTCTTGTTCATGCTTGCTTCTGAGCCTTGTACTTAGAGAAGAAGTCTTCCTCGCCTTGTTTGCTTGAGGTGGGGCTGCCCTGGCCGGCACCGGTCTGACCGGTGGCATGCACCGGTCTGACCAGTCACGGTCAGTGCCACTGCTCATTTTCACACTTGGGCACGAGTCGGCAAAGTGACCCTTCTCTCTGCACTTGTAGCACACTCTCCACTTGTTTGAGCTTCTAGGCTTCTTGGAGAGCGATTCTTGTGCCTTGTGCTTGGTTGGGCGATATTGGGACTTGACTTGCCCAACCTTGCTCTTTTCTTGAATCTTGTGCTTGTGGGTCCTTGTATGTAGTTGAGGGGTTGAGCTAGTGACGGTTGATCCCTTCTCAAGCTTCTTCACCATGTCTTCACGGTTATCTTGAGAAGGTTGCACTTTGCTCTTCTCCTTCAACACATACAAGTCTTTTTGAAGCTTTTCAACCTCTTGCTTGAGTTCATCATTTTCTTTAGCAATGAGGTCATCACAAGATTCTACAAGTACATGCTCAATGCTAGATTGGCTTGCTTGAGACAAATAATCATTAGCGCAAGATAAATTAATTTGAACTTGTGAGCATGTGCATGTGTGAGATAGAGATTGCATAGATTTTACCGATGAAAACACAACCTCATGGGCTATCTCTAGTGTTGCATAAGAATCGACAAGCTTCTCATAGGAGCACTCAAGTCCCTTGTGATCGGCTTGTAGAGCCATATGCTCACTAGTGAGTTTCGCTAGTTGGGCTTCTAGCTCATCATTGGCTTCTTCTTCTACTTTAGTTCTATATGAAAAAGATTTGATATCATGATCATATTTGTTAGCCAATGATTCATACTTACAAACCAATGATGCAAGCTCGGATTTGAGAAGTTCAAGTTCTCTTGTCGGAGAGCTTGATGCTTCAATCTTCTGGCCCTTAGCTCCCTTGGCCTGCCTCTTCTTCTTGCTCTTCTTTTCCTTCTTTGCCATCAAGCAAGTTGGTGTGCCTCTGTCGGCACCGGTCTGACCGGTGTGTGTCACCGGTCTGACCGGTCCCTGCAGAGGGACAGCGTCATCGCCTCTTTGATCTTCTTCTTGCTTGAGGGTTGATGCTTGATGATCAGTGGATGTTGTAGAGGCTGTGGAACATATCTCCACTGGTTCATCTTCATCATCACTCTCAATTTCATCCCATTTGGTGTGAACTATCTCAAATAGCAATTTCCAAATGAGATGAGCATCTTCGCTAATCTTTTTGCTCTTTAGAATAAGATGCTTCAGCTCTCTACATACACAACTACACAAAAGGTTAGTAATAACGGCATTGAGTCGCTTCTTCTCCAATTCCTTAGGAGTGACACAAGTCCCATCCTCCGGAAGGATACTCGCAACCATAATACCCTCAGCGGTAGGACCCAAAACCTTAAGTGCAATGAGAACATTGGAGCACCAAGAAGTGTAGTTTGAGCCATCTAGAGCTAGAGGCTCAAACGGTACCACACAAGTTGTCGACATCGAAGAACTCCAAGCGGTTAAACTCGAATCGGAGCACCAGGCTCTGATACCAATTGAAAGGACCTTGATGTCGCCTAGAGGGGGGGGGTGAATAGGCGTGACGACCAAATTAAACTCTTCTTCCCGATCACTTGAGCTGACAGTGTTCCACCGGTCAGACCGGTGGTGATGACCGGTCAGACCGGTCAAGCACTGGACTTCACAGGAGGCACCGGTCAGACCGGTGCACCTCACCGGTCAGACCGGTGTAGCACAGAGCACCTGCAAAAACAGCTTCAAGCACCTCTTGACTTCTAGCACGAACCAAACTTGGTGAGTGGCCTTTGTAGATGATCACAAGCAAGGTAATGAGCCCTGCACACACAAGTAGCACACCCAAGTAGATCGAAGCGGAAGCAAAACAAATATGCTAGAAGAACAACTTAGAGAGTCAAACCACACGAAGAAGCAAAGGATTTGTTTCCCGAAGTTCACCACCCACTAAGGAATGGCTACGTCTCCGTTGAGGAGCTTGTAAGGGACAATTCCCACAACAAGCCGGGTCTCTTTCAACCACTTTCCTCCTTTCCACTAAGGGGATCTTTTCCACGAAGAGGCAAGATCGCAGCCCTTACAAACTTCCCGCTGCTCACCACAACGTTGGGAGCTAGCCGGCGACGCCTAGCCGTCTAGGAGGCAAACCTCCAAGAGTAACAAACGCTTCAAAGCTTGTAGACGCGAAACCAAAGTGCTCAAGCTATGGAAATGCTGTTGTTAGTTCACAAGGTCGCTCTTGAGCTCACTCTCTCAACCCAACACCAAGGATATGGCTTGAATCCACAAATCTCATAAAGAGAGTGTTGGGGAGAGCCACTAAGGCTTAGAGCTTGTTAGGAAAGGCTTGGGACCTCAGCAATGTCACTAGAAACAGCAAGCTTCAACTGAAGAAAGCTTGGGGTATTTATACCCCTCAAAGGAGAAAACTAGCCGTTGGTCCACGGGCGGCACCGGTCAGACCGGTTCCCCACACCGGTCGGACCGGTGTTCGAAAAACTAGCCGTTGGGGCTAGCGGCACCGGTCAGACCGGTGCCCCTGACCGGTCAGACCGGTCAGGCCCGAGACACCCCCAAAACCCTTTCTATGATACTAACACGTCACCAAAGAGATGAAGTGGCTCAGGTTAGGTTAGGAGGGTTTGTTAGCACACTCTAAGGCTAGATCTCACTTAGGTCAACTAATGAGCACTTTGACTTGGTCAACTCGCTAAGTTGCATCCCTCTTGATAGTACGGCATACCTATACTCAAGAATGACTAAGAATACTTTGTTGATCTCTTGAGCTTGGATATCTTCAATCTTGCCATACTTGATCAATATTCACTTGAGGGCTTTCAACATAGCCTTTGACTTGAGCACGTCCATACTTGAGCTAATGACTTAGGATCTTTCCATCTAGCATAGGAATGCACACTTGAATCCATAAGTCACTCCATATTGCCAATCTTAACATGGTGATGACTTGCATTGCTTCCCTCAGTTAAGGTTTGGATATGATACTTGGAGACCCCACGGATGCTAGAACTTCACCTTAGCAAAACACGAAATGGCGGCTTAGCTACGGCCCCAAAGATTGCTTAGTCCCTCACCCTAGACATCTCGGTTGATCTCTTCATCACTTATCCAATCCACTTTTGAGTTCCACTTGCTTCATACACAATTAACCTTCATTTGAAAACCCGCTTCAAATGCTTGATCTTGATTGACAATGAATGTGCAAGCTTCCAAATTAGAATCATAATGTGTACACTCATCCTTGTGTCCTCTTTCAATAAACACATGAAGCCTTGCACTTGACTTAGAGAATTACCATCTTCTCTTTTATGATCCTTGTAAATTTAATCAAGCTACGTCTTCATATGGGAGACCATGAATTGACCTTCTCAAATTATCCCAATATTTATCTTCTTTTATTGCTTGATACTTGTCACTTATGCATTAGGATCATCCATATATTTGTCTTCTCCAATGTGAGCCATATAATATTCATCCATAAATAAATACTTCAATAATTGCTCATGAATATATAAATAAAACCTGCTCACAATCTTAGACAAATACATTAGTCCTTTAATCGTCTTGTCATTCAATTCACCAAAATCCACTTAGGGGCCTAGATGCACTTTCACTTTGCTCATTAAGATGTACCAAGCTCTTTTGGTCAGTGAAGATATCAAACTCTGAATGGAGCAGATAAGAGCGCCATTGATCCACTGCAATGAGAATGGCTAAATATTCCTTTTCATATGTTGACAGTCCTTGTGTTTTAGGCCCCAAGCTTTTACTGATGAATGCTAAGGGATGTCCATCTTGCAGGAGTACAACACCCACACCATTTTTGCATGCATCAGTCTCAATTGCAAATCTTTTGGTGAAATCAGGAACTGCCAAGACTGGTGCTTCAGTGAGTGCTTGCTTCAATGTGTTAAAGGCCACATCATGTTCATTAGTCCAGACAAACAAGACATTTTTCCTGAGAAGATTTGTCAGGGGCTTGGAAATGATAGCAAAGTGCTTCACAAAGCGCCTATAATATCCAGCAAGTCCCAAGAAACTTCTCAACTGTTTGACATCTGCAGTTTGAGGCCATTCAAGGATTGCTGACACTTTAGCAGGATCAGTGGCAATGCCTGTGGAAGAGATTATGTGGCCCAAATATTGGATCTGTTGTTGAGCAAATGTACACTTAGACAATTTAACCTTCCACTGATCTTTCACAAGAAGCTCCAGTACTTCTTTGATGTGCTGAATGTGCTCCTCAAAGGTGGCACTGTAAATGAGAATATCATCAAAGAATACTACCACACATCGTCTCAAGAGTGGTGCAAGTGTGGTATTCATGGCCCCTTGGAAGGTACCTGGTGCCCCACATAAGCTGAAAGCCATGACCTTGAACTCAAAATGACCAAAGTGAGTTTGAAATGTTGTTTTGAACTCTTCCCCCAATTTCAACCGAATCTGGTGATAGCTAGCATTCAAATCCAGTGTTGTGAACCACTTAGCTTTAGCCAATTCATCCATTAACTCATCAAAGACAGGGATAGGGAATTTGCTTTTCAGGGTTAAAGCATTCAAGTATCTATAGTCGACACAAAACCGCCAAGTGCCATCTTTCTTCTTGACTAGCAATATAGGTGAGGAAAAAGCACTAACACTAGGTTGAATGAGACCCTTTGCTAGCATTTCAGCTACCTGTTTCTCTATCTCATCTTTCAGGGAAGGAGGGTAACTGTAGGGTCGAATATACACCGGCTTAGCCCCGGGTACTAGTGGTATGACATGATCACAATTCCGTTGTGGAGGCAATTCAGTAGGAGCAGCAAAAACCAACTCATATTCCTTGAGTAACATAGAGATTTCCTCAGGAATGGATGTGGTAGAATTACTGGTTTGCTCACTGACCAAAGCAGACAGATGCACCAACACTTCAGCAGGAGTCTCATCAATGATGCCTTGAAGAAGGACTTTGGACCCTTTGTAAGGAATGGACATCCATTTATGTTTCCAGTGTACTTTCATTGGGCTATGAGCTTCCAACCAATCCATACCAATAATCATGTCATAATGTTGCAGAGGTAACAGCTTAAGTTCTCCAGAGAACTGATATTCCCCCATATGCCATATGCCTGCAGGAATAACTTTGTTGCAGCTAATTTTGGATCCATTAGCTACTTGCACAGCCATAGTTGATTGAAGAGGAACAATTCCAGAAAATTGAACAGCCAAGTGCTCACTGAGGAAGGTATGTGAACTACCAGAGTCAATGAGAATTGTTACCTCCTGCCCTTGTATGGAACCCTTAACTCTCATTGTTTTTGAGCCTTCAGTGCCATTAGCAGCACGAGCTGATAGAAGCATAAAGAGTTGAGGTTGAGACTTGACAGAGATGTTGTCATCTTGATCTTCCAGGCTGAATAGTTCCAGTACTTCCTGCAGCACATGTAACTGGACAACATTTGCACATTTGTGATCTCTGTGCCATTTTTCTGCACACTTAATACATAAGCCCTTGGCACGTCGAAATGCCTTCAGTGCAGCCCACTTCTCTTCAAGATTTTTCCCTTCACAGAACTTCCTTTCTTCTGGTAGAACTGGAGAGGGTTGCTTATCCAAGCGCGGTGGAGGTGGAAGAGGTAGCGGGTTTTTTGGAGCCCACTTGTTATAGCTTCCAGTATCATGCCTCTTGTAGTGTGAAGAAGGAGGTGCCGACACTTCTTCCTGCAAAAGAGCAAGACAATAGGCAGTATCGAGGTCTTTGGGTCGCTGCACTAACACAATAGGACGGATTTCTTACTTAAGCCCATCCACAAAGCGCATGGTGAAATACAGCGAGTCAGAACTGTGACCATAGGCTGTTAACTGGTCAACCAACTCAGAGAATTGCTCGACATATTCAGACACCGACCTCGTTTGTTTGATGTTAAACAACTGCCTGAGCAACAACTCTTTTTGTTCTCTACCAAATCGATCTAAAAGCATAGCGGCAAACTCATCCCATGAAGCAGATTTAAGCCTAAGCTCAACAGATTGAAGCCATCTAGCAGCAGCTTTCACAAAGTACATGGTAGCAAATTTTACCCACCTATGTCTGTCAACATTATACATCTCAAAGTAATTCTCACTCCTAGATAGCCACAGTTTAGGATTTTCACCATCACATTCAGGAAAATTAAGCTTGGGTAATTTCTCAGAACTCATCCCAAATTTAGATCCATGACTAGGAGTGTGCGGTAAAGGAAGAGGAGGAGTGTACGCACCCTTGACCGGGGGATGAATCAGAGTCATGACAGACCCAAATACATCCTCCCGGTTGAACTTGTCATCACGGTGCCCAGCAGGCCCGTCGGTGTGGATCCCGGCAGACTGGCGCGCGGACGCCGACTCCGGAGGTGGGAAGATACCTCCAGCCTTGAACGGGGCTTGATCGAGGACAACTCGTTCCATGTGCTTGTTGATCTTGCGGACTTCAAGCTTGATGTCGTCGATAGAGCCTTCAATTCCTGGTTGCCATCCTTCCAAGGATCCAACAACCTTCTCGAGGACCTCAAGCCTGGAGTCTTTGATTGCTTCGTTGACAGAGGACTTCTCCAGGGCGTCGAGTCGCAGATCATAGGTTATCTTCAGATCCGCGAACTTCCGCTCAAAGCGATCATCGATCTCGCCCACCCTGGTCGTCAATTTCTCATCCAGCTCCTCGAACTTCTCGTTCGTCTGCTTCTCCAGGTCGTCGAATTGCCTGTTCAACTCATCAAGGATGAGCCTAGTATCGGGATGCATCGCGGGATCCATGGGTGGCAGATCGGTAGCTGGATCGGAATTACAGGGCGCGATTCCGATTGAATCAGAATCGCACGCACCCGACCAAATCCTGTTGCCACAGATCAATGCCGGAGTCCCGATTCACACATCAGCTTGAAGACGAGGAAAAGTAACTTGCCACGACGGATCGCGCTCACCAGCCAAACCCTTGAACTCCAGCACGAAATGCAAATCGAAAGCAGCGGTGAACGAATCCGCGCCCCAAATCGTAGTCTCTGATACCAGATATGTTAGCAGCAGTGGGATCGAGGTGAAGTAATGGGGATAGGGAAGACGAACAGCAGGGGAGATGAGAGGAAGCCAGGAGGAAAGCTTAAGAGTTCAGATATCTGTTTTACAATTCGATGCCTTCCTCTCCACTCCTTGCTCCTACTTATCTCTCAGGATTTCAGTATTACTATTACATGGGCTTCGACCATTCAGGCCCAGCAACCCGTACATTGGGCCTTCTGTTGCGTGTGCCTCTTCTCGGTCCCTGGTTGTCCAGCTCCTGTTGTCCATCATCGTTCAGAGTGTCATACGCAGTGGTACTAACACCAGAGGGGACGGCGATTGGGCTTGTAGTCCAATGGTAGGACGGTCCAGTGGGACGCTACTCACCAGGGTTCAAATCCTGATGCTCGCACCTTTTTCTGCATTTTTCAGGATTTACCGGCGTTATGCGTTAAGTGGTAAGCGACGTTCCCGTCGACGACGAGGCACCATTGGTGACTTCGGGAATCTCCAGATCTGCCGGTGCTCAGTTCTTTGAAGGTGCTCATAGGGGTAGAGTTTGCGTACGTGTATTCATAAGAGTAAGTGTACGTGTGTTGTGAACGTCTGCGTTGTACTGTGTAATTAGGGACGAACACGACCGACCCCGAGCAGTCGAACACTGAACCTGCAGGCGGCCGAACCCTGTCGGCCGGCTCGCGGCACACGAGGGCCGCCGAGCCGAGCAAACCAAGACGCGACCAACAACCGCGCACCCAGCCAGCATCCCACGCCTGCCGCGCCGCAACGCAACCAACCCGACGACTCCGATTCCTCTTGTGGCCTTGTCACACCGCCGCCCCCCGGCCACATACGCCGCACCTGCACCGGCACCGGCCCAAAAGGATGCAGGATCTCTCGGCCACCCCCCGTGATCCCGACGCTGATATCCCCTGTCATCTCGTTCAAAAGGGCACGAGCCGACTGGAGTCTGACGGTTCATGGAATACGAGGTTCCGTGGGGTGCAGATCCGGTCAAAACGTGCAGCTGCCTGGGCGGACGGAGCAAAAGCACATGCTCTGCTCCTGCTCCAAGCGGACCCCGCGCCGTTCAACGAACCTGCTTGCTCTCTCTGTGCTTTAGCGACCAAGCAGCCGCCCGCCCGAGTCCCCGACTTGTATATTTACCTGAGCTCCCGTTCCTCGGAAGCCTTCCATTCTTAGACTAGCCTTCAGCCGGGATTGATCAGTTCTCTGTTCGTGGAGCTGAACTTGAGGGCGGGAACTGCGTATCTGAATGAGCTTTGCGATCGTCGGCAGCGCGGAGCCCGAGCTTTGGTTCTTGATCCCGTCACCGTCCTCGAACCAAGAGTACCCTCGTCGTCGTGGTCCGTTGGCGATGGAGAGGAGGCCGGCGACGGCGAGGAGGAGAAGCGATCCTCACCGCAGCAAGGGAGGAGCAATAATGCACGGTGTCGAGCAAAAGCAGCATCGGCGGCCGCAGGGGACGAGCCGCGGCAACGGACCGCCGCCACCGGTGCCGCCGCCGCCGCCGCCGCCGCCGGGATACTTCACGGCGGAGCTGGTGCTGGCGTTCCTGTTCGTGGCCGTGTCGCTGGCGTTCCTGCCGCTGGTCCTGCCGCCGCTGTCCCCGCCGCCGCTCCTGCTGCTGCTCGTGCCCGTCGGCCTGCTCGCCGTGCTCGTCGCGCTCGCCTTCGTCCCGCTCGACGCGCAGAGCCACCTCGTCGGATCGTCGCGCTGAGATACGACGCCCGATCGGAGGGGGAGAGAGGGCTTAGAATATCGCCTCGCCGTACATAAAAGTGGCTGCTAGGATCGGATTAGTCAGGATCATTATTTTATTTTGGATAGTTGATGTATTTTCTTGTAATCTGATGAGATCAGTTGGATTCCAACCACGGAGCTCCAAATTCATCCATTATTGGTCCATTGGATTTGATCGCAATGCAGGAATGAAATCGGTTGCCAGATGAACGAACACGAACATGCTCCGTTGGAGGGGGAAAAGAACTTGTTTTTTAGGAGTTGGTAACGAAAAGAAAAGAAAAGAATTTCTGAAAGATAAAGTTGCTTTAGTTATTCTTTCTCTATCCTGTTGTCAAATTTCTTCAACATGGGCTCTATAGTAGTAAACCAAAATCCATGCACGCATCTCACGTTTTTTGGCCATGGCCGGCGTGTGTGGCCTCCCCTCCGTACGTCGCGATCCGATCCGGCCGGCCGGAGCGGCGGAAAAGGTCGCACCTGCGTCACATGGGCTCTCGGACGGGATGACGACGCGGACGTGCTCGCCGCCGCCGAACCGGTCGATTCAAAGCCGCCGCCGATCGCGCGCGCGCGGCCCCAGCAGGAAGACAGGATGGCGTGCGCGTCGTCGGCGCTGTGCGTTGCTGCTGACGACGGTGCGCCGCACCAACCGATCGAGCACCGAAGCTTCCTGTCTGCTCAGTGTGGCACGCCGCACGCCGCCGGGTCGAGGTTGCCCACGCGCCTTGCGGCCGCCCCGCGCCCCCGCCCGGCTGCTGTGTTGTATGTTTTTTTCTTGCCCCCGCTGTGGACACGTCCGGTCCACGGCTGGTTGGCGATGCCGGAATGGGATGCGATGCGTTGCGTTGCGTACTTGCGATCGAGCACGCGTTTGACCTGAGCTGGACGACGGGGGCCAAAAAGGTTCTCCGCGATAGGGAAATACCAGGACATAGGAGTATCTGTCTGTACCTGCTGCTTGGTACGGATGTATCTTGGCATTCCTAGTTTGAATGTGCCTCCGTTTTTTCCTTGTCCAAACCGCGTAAGTGGGTCACCATCTCTCGTTGCTAGTCGCGCTTCCGCAAATTTTGTGCGAATGAATAGTATATTGGGATGAAAAATTGCACATTGAACCGGTGCTGTGAGAAAATGTGACTCAATGTGATTGATGAATAGTTTGATGTGATGGGTTTGTAGTGTAATTGTGTGAAGTTAACGTTTTGTGAATCTAAGTAGTGAATAATGATGATCCTGTGTGCCGACCTTGTGACGTGTATATGTTACCTAACGGTAGAAGGACCCAATATATGCAAACCTTCAAGAGTGGGCGTGTCTAACACGTAAAAACCAAAACCATATCGTCCTCTCACCGTCTCTCGCTCGCACGCATAGCACGTTAAGAATAGAACTTGCCCACGTAATGGATGCTACGTACTGCGTACTACTCCGTACATTAATTGTTACTACATATACGTGGGCACGGGCTCTAGGCAGCTACCCAGTGGTGGACCCCAGCCAGGGTGAAAAATGCGTGAGGGCACAACTTAACAAATACCTATAGTAGATGATGAAGTTTGAACATGGTGAAAATTTATCCATTACCGTAACATGAAAAATTTGAGTGAGGGCATGTCGTGCCCTCATTAGTGATTTACTAGTGTCAACATGAGTCCGCCCCTAGAGGCTAGAGCTACCACTGCCGCTCTTGGTCCCGAACCAACCGAGGCAAGCAACACGGGCCGCCAAGTATGCTGACACATGCGCATAATACGGGTCTGGAGGGCACACCTAGCAGCAATCAAGCATGGAGTGATGGCAAATGACACATCTCTGAAATACATACAGATACAGGTCGAGAGGCTGGACCAGATGTGTTGTGGCTGGGATGCAAGAAACGTCGAGACAAAAATCCATCCCTCTACCGGGCGGCGGGGCGGGCGGGGCCCTGCTGCACTCCTGCCTGACCAAACAACAGAATGGCGTCACGGGCCGGTACAAACCGATCCATCAGCCAGCATGCATCTGTGCGAGCGAGCTCATCGCTGCTTCACCCACCTCCGGGGCCTCCATGGGCCTGCCTTCTGAATTCTGGGCCTTGTTTAAATGACTAAAGTTTCTAACTTTTTCTTCACTCTCTCTCCATCACATCACATTAAATACGCCAAAAGACATATGTTCGGAGTATTAAATATAGGTAAAAAAATAACTAATTACACAGTTTGGATGTCCTTTGCGACACGAATCTTTTGAGCCTAGTTAGGCCATGGTAGGATAATATTTACCACAAACAAACGAAACGTGCTACAGTGTGCTACAGGAGTTCCGGCAGTTAAAAAGGCAAAATTTTCAACCAACTAAACAAGGCCCAGGCAGGCATCTCTGAATCAGCAATTACTCTTTCTCGAAAAAAAGAGAGAATCAACAATTACTCTCTCTTTTACGAAGCTCAGGGTCCCACCCACCGGTGAAGCGAGCGGCCCCGTTTAGTTGGCCAAAATATTGGGTGAAACTTTTGACGAAGTAAATTTGGGTGTCTAGTTGGTGAAAAGGGTGAAAATTTTTGCATTGGAGCGCGTGCACAGAGAGAATGGTGAAACTTTTGGTGCAACTGACACGATTTTCGTGGTGAAAGTTTTGGTGAAAATTTTCGGAAACTAAACGGGGCCTTAAAGATACTGAGAGGTATGTGCACTAAAAAACGATAATTGGCGTGGTATGTGCGCTACCACCGAATCTTTACTAAGTGGCAATTGTGGCAATTGAACATACCGAGAGCAACTTCAACAGCCTAGCTAAATTGGTTGGGCTAGCTAAAAAAATGAAAAAAGCCAAGAAAAAAGCGATCCAACAGACTCGCTATTTCCGACTTCCATCCTTCGCGCTCGTCAAATCCTCCTCCCAGTCCCCGCTAGCCATATATCGCTAGCGTAGGCACTAGCCATCCCCCTCGGCCTGCCTGCCTTCAGCAGCACGCGTGCCAAATCTTCCCGCGCTCCATGGCCTCCGCGAGCTGACGCCGCTCCCTCGCCTTTGCGCCTCCGCCGTCGTGTTCCCTGTCGACGGTGGCTGGTGAGCCTGGAATGTGGAATGGATCCGCGGAGGCTGCTCCATTTTCTCAGTTCGTGCCAGCAAGTTTGGATCTAGAGAGGGGGGTGATTGAATCGAGGCGCCGCTGGATGCAAGAAGATGTGTTCAATGATGAGGAAATCGACGGGGAGGCATCCACAGGTGAGATGATGGCTGCAATTGTTTAATTTAATCTTGTTTGTTAAGTTCTTTGTGCTGGATCAGAGTGGCTTAGGTTTCATGTATTGTTGTTTGTTCTCTGGAACTGATTCTTGTTCTCTGTATTGGCGCATACAAATAACCTTGAGGATTGGATTGATTAGTGGTGACACTTCCTCTGGGACACTGACGAGGGCCCAGATTAGGGCCCCCTTTGACGGCGAGATAATCTCTCTTGAGGTGGAGTCTTCTGACACCATTGACAACGTGAAGGCCAAGATTCAAGACGAGGAGGACTAAGGACCCCAGTCAAGACCATCACTGGCAAGACGTCTTGTTCCCGACTAGATGGGAGCTTCTCCGACAAGTTCCCTACTAGAGGAACCCCCTCCGACCAGTCTCCGACTCGCACGACCAGTCTCCGCCTCGCACGACAAGTCTCCGCTTCGCACGACAAGTCTCCGCCTCGCACGACAAGTTGCTCGTTCGCGCGAGCACTCTCCGCCTCCGACCAGGACACAAGCCGTACCACGTGGCGCGACCCCGGCACGTGAAACTCTCCCGCTACGACGCGTGGGACACCGGTTCCCCATGCCATGCAAGCGCACCAGCTGGCAGCCCGCGCAGGCAGCTGGCCCCGACAGAAGCCTTAATGTGGCTCTGATCAGCCGCGCAGCCATCGAATCACCGTCACGTCCGGCCCTGCAGCACGCAAACTCAACCCAAGGCACTCGAGTGCCCCCTACGACGAGCGCAGACATACAATTAGGCCTTAACGTGGCGGACTCATCCCGTGCTGAGACGTGTTGAGTCGCCGCCAAACTACTCAGAGGAAGCGCCAGGCGTCCCAAAGTGAACAGCTCCGCCCGGCCACACGGCGGCCTCTACGACAACGTAGTGCGGCTCCTCTTCAATGCACCCCGACGGACAGCGACGCACGAGAGGACATCCCAATGGCCGACACTGTAGCTTTTCTTTCTGTTCCCCTTTTTGCCCCTCCCCCTTGCGTCTATAAAAGGGAGAGGAGGGCAACCGTCGCGGGGGCTGAAAAAACCGAACACCCATACTCAGGGACTTGGGTCAACACCCTCTCCCGACCAGTTTGTAACCCCTACTACAAACAACCCTAGCACGGGAACACGGCAGCTCGACACTGAACGTAGGGTATTACTCCTCGGAGGCCCGAACCAGTATAAATCCCGTTGTCTCCCGCGCTAACCATCCGAGCCCGACACACGATCGATACAAATTTACTGTCCGGCGGTAGAGAACCCCGACAGTTGGCGCGCCAGGTAGGGGGCACATCGTGTGTCTCGACGAACTCCACCAGCGGCTCAGATGGAGGGCCGCAGGGTTTCGCTAACCCCTGGGGCCATAATCCGCTTCGGCTCCCTCGGCTTCGTCTGCGCCGGGCCGGCGGAGCCCGTCGCCGGGCGCACCTTCACCCGGCCGGCCCATCCCAACACCCTGACGGGGGCAGCGGGACGCGCGGCGTTCGTCACAAGTTTCTCGGACGAGACGATCATGGCCATGTTGGGGCCAAACCCAACACAGGAGCGTTTTAGACTCGCCGCCTACTACCTCATCGACCTCGCTTTCCAGGCCAGCGGAGCCGAGCCGCTCGCCTGGGGGGAGTTCATGGAGCGGTACACCGCGATGTACCCCCGTGGACAGCCAGGCCTCCCGGACGACCTGGTGACGGCTTACTTGAACGGTCTACGAGCGACTTACGCCGCTCCAGGCTCTGCGACAGTTCGGAGGGCACCATCGACACGCTCGCGCGACCCCGCGCATGAGTGCTTCGTCGTCGTGGCGCCGGACTCGAGCAGCTCCACTGAGCCGGAGCCTGCACCGCACCACCGCGCCACCGACGCCCAACGCAGGGCGCGCCTCGACGAGCTCGCTGAGGCTAGGCGGCAGCTCGATGAGGAACTGGCCAACCTCCACCGGGAGCTTGGGGAGGACCACGAGCCCCGCAACCGGCAGCCCGCTCCGTTGCCGGCCCCGCAGTTGGTCCCGGTGCAGGAGCGACGCCGTGAGGGAAACGGCGAGCGGCAGGAGCGTCGTCCTGCTGCCGAACAACCCCGAGTCTGTGCCCCGACGCCGCCGGCTCGAGGACGCACACGCGACAACGACCGACGCGCCAACGAAGGTGCGAACGTCGATCCCAACACCGACGGTGACGCTCCGCCGCTCTTTAGGCGGGCGTCGCAGAACTTAGCCGCTGCAGCCATGCTGTTGTGCGGCTACCCGGAGGCAGCAACCTTCGAGGAAAGACGAGTGCGCCAACAGCTCAAGGCGCTTCTCGAAGCGGCGGCAGCACAGCAGGCGGAGAGCTCCGCCTCACGCCAGTGGTTGGAACGTGACCGAGGGGCGGCGCCTTCCGCGCATCACCCGAACCCGCCCCCCTCCCGGAATCAGGATCGCGGAGGCGGGGCCGGGGCCGCAGTATCGGCGGTCAAGAGCCGGTTGACAACCACCGCGGGACACCATCGAGGCTCGCCGACGGGCTGCGAGCGTCGACAACCATCGCGACCGCGACGACCGTGATCGCTGCGACGAGCACCGCTCGCGCCACCACGACGACCAAGGATGTGGACGACGCTACGACAGCGACGATGACCACGACCGCAGCTGGTCGCCGAACCAGAGGGGCCCGCGAGCTTTCGGCCACGGCGTACGGGATGCGAGGTTCCCCTCACATTTCCGGGCTCCGACCAACATTCCCAAGTACGATGGGGACACCAACCCCAGCGTATGGCTGGAGGACTACCGGCTCGCATGCCACACGGGAGGAGCGACAGACGACCTCTTCATCATCAAGAACCTACCGCTCTACCTCGAGGACTCCGCGCGGACGTGGCTCGAGCATCTGCCCTGCGATAAGATCAACGACTGGACCGACCTACGCCGGGTCTTCGTCGGCAATTTCCAAGGCACATACACTCACCCTGGCAAGCAGTGGGAGCTGCGCAACTGCAAGCAGATGCCGGGGGAGAGCCTGCGCGAGTACATCCGACGCTTCTCCAAGCGCTGCACCGAGCTCCCCGGCGCGACGGACAACGACGCCATCTCGGCGTTTCAGAACGGCACGACCTGCACCTCCCTCATCCATCGACTCGGGCGCCGCACGCCCCGAACCACGCGGGAGCTCCTCGACATCGCGAGCAACCATGCGGATGGCGAGGAGGCGGTGGCGGCTACCCTCAATACTTCCCAGGGAAAGGGGAAGCAAGTCGTGGACCATGGCGAGGGGACGTCCTCGCGCTTCAAGAAGAAGAAGAAGAACGACAAGCGCCGTCGCGACGACAACTTGGTCGTGGCGGTCGAGCGCAAGGCATCGCGCCCAAAGGGCAACCCAGCCAAGGCTGGCCTTCCAAAGGACCACTTCGAGAAGCTCCTGGACGCGCCGTGCCCACACCATGAGGTGCCGGTGAAGCACGCACTCAAGGACTGCCATTTGATCAAGAACTACGTCAATGGCACCCTCAAGCCAAGGGCGGCGGATCCACCGAGGAAGGCCGCGCCACCTCCCGACAATGACGACAACGATGCGGGGGCTCAGTACCCGGGCGAGGATGGCGCAGTCCACATGATCTTCGGCGGGTCCCCGGCGCGGCCCTGAAGGCGGCGAGAGAAGCTGATCCGGCGTGAAGTCTACAACACCGAGTCCCCGACACCATCCTACCTGAAGTGGTCGGAGGTTCCGATAACCTTCGACCACAAGGATCACCCCGACCGCGTACCACAGCCGGGAGCTTACCCACTAGTGGTAGCTCTCCTGTTCAGGTCCAAGCGAGTCCACAAGGTCCTTATGGACGGGGGAGCGGGATCAACGTGCTCTACGCGTCAACGCTTGATGACATGGGCATCCCGCGATCTAAGCTGCGGCCGTCGACCGCATCGTTCCACGGGGTCATCCCTGGGATGGAGGCTCTCCCGATCGGGCAGATCGATCTGCCTGTCACGTTCGGGGACCTACAAAACTTTCGCACGGAAACCCTCACCTTCGAAGTGGTGGGGTTCTCGGGGACGTACCACGCGATCCTCGGGAGGCCAGCGTACGCGAAGTTCATGGCCATGCCCAACTATACGTACCTGAAGCTGAAGATTCCCGGCCCGAAGGGGATCATCACAGTAGGGTCCACGTACCAGCGCGCATTCGAGTGCGACGCTGAGTGTTTCCAGTTTGCGGAGGCACTGATCCGGTCCGAGAGGCTCCGCGTCGAGCCTCCATCCGAGGACCAGGATATCCTCGAGTCGTCCAAGCGAGCGGCCTGCTCTTTCGAGCCCTCCAAGGACGTCAAGGATGTGGCCGTCTCCGACGATGGCCGTACGCTCCGTATCGGGACGGTGCTCAATCCTAAATAGGAAAGCGCGCTCGTCGACTTCCTCAAAGCAAACCTCGATGTGTTCGCATGGAAACCCTCTGACATGAAGGGGATCCCGAGAGAGGTTGCCGAGCACAAACTGAACATCAAGACGGGATCGAAACCGGTAAAGCAACGCCTTTGCCGCTTCAACAACGAGAAGTGTAAGGCGATCGGCGAGGAGATCAAGAAGCTCCTTAGTTCAGGGTTCATCTAGGAAGTATTCCACCCCGAGTGGCTTGCTAACCCTGTACTTGTAAAAAAGAAGAATAAGAAATGGAGGATGTGTGTTGACTATACGAGCCTTAACAAGGCATGTCCCAAGGATCAGTTTCCTTTGGCTCGCATAGATCAGGTAGTCGATTCGACAGCTGGGTGTGAAACCCTCTGTTTTCTCGATGCGTACTCCGAGTACCACCAGATAGCGATGTGCATAGCGGACCAACTCGCAACCTCGTTCATCACTCTGTTCGGCGCCTACTGCTACAAGACGATGCCCTTCGGGCTCAAGAATGCGGGCGCCACGTTCCAAAGATGCATGCGACACGTCTTCAGAGAACTTATAGGACGCATCATCGAAGCGTACGTCGACGACATCGTGGTCAAGTCGAAAAAGACCGGAGATCTAGTCCCGGACCTCACGGAGGTGTTCGCGAAGCTGAGAGAGCACGGGGTAAAGCTGAACCCTGAGAAGTGCGTTTTCGGGGTTCCGAGAGGTATGCTCCTCGACTTTGTCGTGTCGGAATGTGGCATTGAGGCTAACCCCGAGAAGATCTCCGCCAACACGGACATGGAGCCGATCCAGAACTTGAAGGGCGTACAGCGTGTCATGGGCTGCCTCGCAGCTCTGAGCCGTTTCATAGCACCACTCGGAGAGCGCAGCTTGCCGTTGTACCGTTTGATGAAGAAGTCCGACCACTTCGCGTGGACCCCCGAGGCTCAGGAAGCACTTGACTCCCTCGAGAACATGCTGAAGAGTCCGCCGATCCTCACGGCTCTGACGCCCGAGGAACCGATGCTCCTGTACATCACTGCGACGACTCAGGTGGTCAGTGCTGCACTGGTGGTCGAGCGAGAAGAGCCCGGAAGGTCACTTAAGGTGCAGCGCCCTGTGTACTTTGTGAGCGAGGTACTTTCCGACTCGAAGACCCGCTACTCGCAAATGCAAAAACTCGTGTACGCTGTCTTGATGACCAAGCGCAAGCTCCGCCATTACTTCGATGCACACCCCATCACTGTGGTGTCCAAGTACCCGCTCGGAGAAGTTATCCAGAACACCGAGGCCGAAAGGAGGATAGCCAAGTGGGCACTCGAGCTGATGGGGTAGAACATCTCGTACGCACCCCGCAGTGCCATCAAGTCCCAAGTGCTGGCGGACTTCGTTGCTGAGTGGACGGAGATCCAAACTCCCCCGGCACCAATCGAGCACGAGACGTGGACTATGTACTTCGACGGCTCGGTCATGAAGGAAGGAGCGGGTGTAGGCCTTGTCTTCATCTCGCCTCTGGGCGTGCGTATGGAGTACATGGTCCGACTACATTTCCCGACCTCCAACAATGTCGCTGAGTATGAAGCGCTCATCAACGGCCTCCGAATAGCGGTCGAGCTCGGGATCCGACGTCTCAAGATCAGAGGAGATTCAGAGCTCGTCGTGGATCAAGTCATGAAGGAGAAAAATTGTGTTGACCCGAAGATGGCGGCTTACTGCCAGGCTGTTCGTGAGCTCGAAGGCAAGTTCCATGGGCTTGATCTTCATCACGCGCTGCGCGACTACAACAAGCCGCCGACGTCCTCGCCAAGACTGCATCAAGCCGCAAGCTGGTACCCCACAGGGTCTTCGCGAGCGACCAACACGCACCCTCTGTACGAGCTGAAGGGGAGAAGCCGCCAGAGGCTGAAGGGCTAGAAGTCATGGAGATCGACTAGCCGCCCGGGCCGAACCTCGAGGATCCGGATTGGCGCTTTCTTATCCTCGAGTGGCTTGTCGAAGGGAAGCTGCCCTCCGACCAAACGGAGGCACGCCACATTGCGCGACGAGCTAAGGCGTTCGTCCTCATCGAGGGCGAACTCTACAAACAGGGAGCAGCAGGCATACTCATGCCCTGCATCATAGGAGATCAACGTAGGGAGTTACTTCGCGAGATCCACGCCGGCACGTGCGGCCATCACGCCGGTCTGAGGACTCTTGTTGGGAAAGCTTTCCGACAAGGGTTCTACTGGCCCACAACAGTGGCAGACTCCAAGGACATCGTACGCCGCTGCGAGGGATGCCAGTTCTACGCTCGACAAACTCACCTCCCGGCGCAAGCGCTTCAAACCATCCCCACCACATGGCCTTTCGCTGTGTGGCACCTCGACATGGTGGGGCCACTCCGACAAGCGCCCGGGGGCTTCAAGCATCTTCTCGTAGCAGTCGACAAGTTCTCCAAGTGGATCGAGGCTCGACCCATCGTGAACGTCCGCTCCGAGGAAGCCGTCGCAATCTTCACCGACATCATCTACCGCTTCGGTATACCCAACACGATCATCACCGACAACGGCACCCAGTTCACGGGGAAGAAATTCCTCAACTTCCGCGACGACAACAACATTCGCGTGGACTGGTCAGCCGTGGCGTACCCGAAGACGAACGGGCAAGTTGAGAGAGCCAACGACATGATCCTACAAGGCTTAAAGCCACGCATCTTCAAGCGCCTCGAGAAGTTCCGCGCAAGGTGGGTGGCCGAGCTGCTGTCCGTTCTGTGGAGTCTTCGCACCACGCCTTGTCGAGCAACCGGCTTCACGCCGTTCTTCATGATACACGGGTCGGAAGCGGTCCTACCAACGGACATCGACTACTGCAGTCCATGAGTACGAGCCTACACTGAGGAAGGCAACCAAGTCGCGCTTGAGGACGCGATCGACCAGCTTGATGAGGCTCGCGACGTGGCACTTCTACGCTCCACTAAGTATCAGCAAGCTTTATGACGCTACCACGAGCGCAATTTACGCGCCCGTGAGTTCCAAGTCGGGGACTTGGTCCTCCGACGAGTTCAAGGCAGCAAGGATCGGCACAAGCTCTCGCCCCCTTGGGAGGGGCCGTTCATCGTCGACCAGGTGCTCCGACCCGGAACATACAAGATCCGATACGAGGACGGGCGGGTCGTCTCCAACGCATGGAACATCGAACATCTGCGGCTTTTTTACCCTTGAGTAATCGTTTAAATCTTATACATCGATGAATAAATGCCGCATGCTTTGTTCATATGTCTATAAGTTCAAAAAACTTCTTGGTTGCCATGTTTTCAGTATGTCACAACTTTTCTAAAGGCTGAGCGGCGAGCGTCCCCGCACCCGTGCCGGAACGCTCCCCGCTCGGGGGCTACCCAGGGAACGATGCCCTCCTTCCGTTTTCACGATTTTTCAAAGCAAAAATCCGACTTCTATGTCGCAACCGATCGCACGAGCGAAAGGTTTTTTGGTGGAAGGCTCGATCTCGCGAGAAGTAAAGATGATGGCCTGCGTGGGGCGCGACGTTACTGCTCGTTCAAAGCTCCTAGCGCCTACACCTCCGCGGCTATGGTGCGAAGACTTGCGAGCACAGCTCAAGTCCTCAGGCCTTCATCCGACCTCTTTTCAAGAGCGTTTGAGCAACCACCCAGACTCCGGTCTAAAACAATTTTCACGACAAATCTCGTGAGTTACCTTTCGAACTCCCCAAGCGCTCGGGGGCTACGAACGCGTGGCACCCCGTAGTGGTTCGAGAAGGCCGAGCTTCTCGACTCCTACGCCCCCGCAGCTCCAGAGTAGAGCTTGGTCATCTCGAAATCCTAAGGTCTACTACACGTTGTGGTGGTCGACCCTGGGTGCTCAGGAGCGTTCGAGCCGTAACAAATTTTCGAGCAAGTTCTCGCCAACGTAATACTGTTTCATAGTGTTGCACGTATGAACTGTTCTTAAATTACATGCACCTAAGAATGATACATCTAAGTTGAAGGCCTGGAGCTTTCTGGGTCTTCTGGTGCATCTCTTGGTAACAGGTCCAGGTCCTTCAAGGCGGCATCAGCCATGTCACGGGCGAAGGCGGTGCAGTCGTCCTCGAGCTTGTCGCACTAGGTGTCGGGGATGCCAGGGGCCCAACCGCCGTTGAGAGCCATGCGGTCCAACCCCTGGTAGTGCGACTCGAACATGGCGAGCACCCGGTGCACCGCCCTCCGAGCCGTTGACAACTCCCGTTCCTTCATCATCTCCGGGAGACGGCCGACCTCTTCCAGGAGCCTCTCGGCGAGCGTCGGCCCGCCGGGAGCGCCAAACTCTGACAAGACCACGCCAATGGCCCTCCTGAGCTTGGCGTGCTCCAAGATGCTCGCTCTGTGGGATTCCTCTGTCTCGTGCTGCGCGGTCTTGGCCTGCTCCAACTGGACCGCGACCTGCTCCCGAGCCATCTGAGACTGCTGGAGCTCGGCCTTGGATTCTAAGAAAGTCAACAAGTCGAAGTCAATGAACATGTCACCACCAGCTCGAATGAAAGGCGGGATCGGGATCGAAGCGAGGGGCTTACTCTCAAGTTGCTCCGACAGCCGCTTGATCGAGTTGTCCTTCTCAAGGATCTTGAGCAGGGCGGTGTTCAGCTCCTGCGCCTTCTCCGTGAGCTTCGTGGTCATCCCCGCACGATATGTGCGCAGCCCTGACACCCCAAGAAGATCGATCAACACTGACCAAGAAGGAATGAGAGGAGAAGGAGTGTACAGCTGGAGGTCTCAAGCCTTACCGTTGACATCCTGCGACAACTTGGAGTTGTCCTCTCGGAGCCGGGTCGCCTCCTCGGTGACCTCCTGGAGCTTGTTGGTCACCTCGGAGAACTGACGATTGGCCGTCCTGAGGTCTGCTCTGGCAGTAACCAGCTCCTGCTCCAACTCCGCCACCTTTGCTTCGAGTGCCGTCTTCTCTTGGGAGGCAGCTTGGGCGGTGTTCTGGGCGGCGGTCTCGGCAGCGGCCGCGGCGGTCATGGCTTTCTCAGCAGTATCATTGGCGGAAGCCACGGCAGCCTGCAGCTCCGCCACCTTCGCCTCTACCTGGGCCAGCCTCGCCTTAAGGGACTCTCGCTCCGACGCTGCTTTGGCGGCCGCGGCCTCTGCGATCACGACGCGACCTTCCGCGGCCATGGCGCGATCTTCCGCAGACTTCACGGCGGACTCGAGCGTGGCCCTCGTCGACGCCTCACTCGCCACCACTCCAGCGGCAGCTAGACGAGCAACCACCAGCTGCATCTCCAGCTGGGTCTTCTCCGCCTGGAGCTCACCAATGGTGCGCGCCTTCCTCCTGCCACACCTCGCAAGTGTCTGCACCGGGCGAGAAGATACAGATTGTAAGACTCATGAAAACATGGAAGACAAAACCAAACTCCCGGTTCGAAGGAACTTACCGTCGTTGCGGGAAGGATGAGCTCGTCGAATGCGCGGCGCGCCCACCCGAGACCCCGCTCGAGGCTGCGGCAGGCCTCAGACTCCTCGTCCTCATCATCAGACGCGCCCACCTCGTAGGTGGCCGCCCACGTGGAGTGGACAAGATCGGAGATCCGTTCGCCGTCCTCCTCAAGCCCTGGCAGCAGGCCTGCGCCGGAGCCTACCCCGACCTCTTGTATCTCCGGGGAGATGGCTCTCGCTGTGCTCCCGGGGGCATCGTGCTCTTGCGAGGCCGGGAGGGTCGGGCTCGCCGCGGGCGCCGCCTCGTCGACAGGGGCGGCGAGCTGGAGAGACGGCGACAACTCCGGTGCGTCTGCAGCAGCTGAATCCGCGACAGCGGCCGAGGGCGAGGACGCGGCGGGGATCGACTCCGCCCCGGCAGCGGGTTCCCCGAGGACCTCCTCGGTCGCCTCCGCCGCGGCTGAAGACTCGGGAACCCCAACAACTCCAGTCGGGCCCGCCACCGGCTGTCCTGCTGTGGCTGCGTCAGGCGCAGGCCCCTCATTAGCTGTCTCCACCGCCTCGGCCGAGGGTGCGGCCGCGGGTGCGGCGGACTCAGGGGCCATGACCTCTGACCCCTCCGTCTCGCCCAACATCTGCTCCAGCACGGCCTCGTACACGTCCCTGTCATTGCCCGGCAGGTCGGGGGCGTCAAGGTCGATGATATCGAAGGGGCCGGCGGCCACGGCGTCGGCCGCTGACGCCCCCGCCGCGTCTCCGCTCGCCTGCGGTGCCGCAGCTACCGGGACTTCTGCTGCTGCTGATGCCTCAATTTCTCGTTCCCTGACCGACGATGGCGGGGGCACGCCCTGCTCGGAGGACGCCACCGCCGCACCATGCCCGGTGGTGACTTCGACCGAGGACTCCGTCGTCGCCTGGGTGGCGATCACCTCAGTGGCCGCCTCCCCCTCGCCCAAGGTGCCGGCGCCCGGCGCTGACGGTGGCGCCACGGGTTCCGCCACCTCGATGGCCACGACCAGCCCGCTCTGGGCTTGGTCTGGCAACGGCTCGGCTAAGGGGGGTGACAGGCGGGCCTCGGGCCGCTGATCGCGTGCGTCCAACGCCGCGCGCTTTAGAGGCGTGAGGCTGAGCACGCCGGCGTCGGCGCGGCTGAAGCGAAAACAAGTTAAGACCAAGGGATGAGCAAGATAAAGAACGAAAGGACAACAACAAGAAGGAGGTGAAAGCTCACATGCTGGATCAGACGCAGGCCCGCTTCACCGGCCTGTCCGATAAGCCCTGCTCGGGGGCTGGCCTCTTGGTCCCAGCCGACTCGGGAGCCGGCTCCCGACGCTCCGCCGGCACCGGGGCTGGCCCGTCCCTTCCCGCCGACTCGAGAGGGACGTTCCGGTCCCTTGGTGGCTCGGGGGCTGTCCGCCCGACCTCCGCTGTGTCGGAGGCCGGCCCTTGACTCCCGCCGGCGGAGAGGGGAACTTGCACGGTCGGGGCCCCGCCGCCCCGGATTATCAAAGATCGGAGGCGCCGCGGGGGGGACGCTCGTGTCCCCTCCCTGCGGCGCGCCTAGCGTGGAGGCCGGCGTGGCTGACCTCGCCCTGGATGACGAACGCCTCTTCAAGGAGTCCGAGTCTGGGCGGTCGGAGCTGTCGTAGAGATGACGGGGGGCAGGCTAGGGCTCCGCCGGCCGCTTGGGCGGATCTTCCCGGCGTGGAGGATCCCTCCGCCCCTCGGAGGTGCGCGGGCCGACAGGCACCGCCTGAGAGCGGGTCACTTTCTGATCCTCTCGGGCGGGACAGGCCCCCGGCTGCGAGCTTGAACCCGCACCCTTCTCACAGGTAGTCGGCTCTGGCCGCTGCGATGAGCTCACCTCCGTCGCCCGGCGTGGCGAAGGCGAGGGCTAGGGCGTCCTGGACATGTCGCTCTAGTCAACCGCCGCACTTAGCGCGTCCCCGCTCCACGACGGCGTCGGCGACGGGTCTTCATTGGAGGAGACGTTGCGCTCCCCCGCCTTGCGCCGCTTGATGCGGTCATCATTCCGATCGCGCTTGGCGATCTCTTTCTACTTATGCTGCCTCTTACGCTCGGCCCTCCGCCTTTCCGCGGGCGCCTGATTGCGTTTGAAGATCGCCTCCTCCGGGAGAGGCGCCTTCGCGGGCACGAGGTGAGAGCACTTCAACTGAAAGAGCCAAGAGGGAGGGGGTCAATAGTCATCGAGAACTTCCGAGAAGATCAAAAACGATTGAAGACACCAAACTGATTGAAGAACTAGTCGGAAGAGGAAACCACTTACAAATTTTTCTGTCCCCTCGTGGGGGAGCATTGGGAGAAGCCGCGCCGGCAGGCACACGAAGGTCGACTTCCCGATGGCCAATGCCACGTGGCGCTGGATCTCGTTCAGCGACAGGAGCTCGGGCACAGTCACGGTCCCTTCCCAAGGGGCCCTGCTGGCTGTCATCTCGCAGAGGCGCAGCGGCCGCCTCCGGAGCTGAACGACCCCGCGGGCATGATACTGGCCGATGACAGCCGCCAGATCAACCTTGGCCTCGCGAAGGTGGGCTAGCACCACCCAGTGCTCCTTGAGCATCTTCTCCTGCTCCGCCTTCGGAGGACCATCAGACCAGCACCTCGCCGACTGCCCGATGGAGTTCCCGGTGAACGCCGGCAGCGCGTGCTCGGGGTCGTTCCTGAGATAGAACCACCCCTTGTGTCAGCCGCTGTTCGAGCTGGTCAACGAGGAAGGGAGGTACTTGTTGCCCCGGCCTTACTTCATCCGAAGGTTGGCGCAGCCGATGGTCGCCGCCTTGGAGCCGTCCTTCAGGCACGCGAACATGAAGAAGTACTTGAAAAAGTGCCAATGGGCACTGATTCCCAAGTACCCCTCGCACAACGCCTCGAACGCCGCCATCTGCTGGACGCTGTTCGGGTTGAGGTGCTGCAACTGGATCCCGTACTCGTAGAGGACCGCTCGGATGAACCGCCCGGCGGGGACGAAGAAGCCGTGTTCGTGGAAGGCCACAAACGAGATGACGTACCCCTTAGGCGAGCGCGGCACAGACTCCTCTCCGGGCACCTTCCACTCAACAACGTCAGTGAGCGGGGGAAGCTGCCCGGCTTCGACGAGGCGGCGCAGCATCGAGCGGGTCACATTGGAGCGCGTCCAGTTCGACATGGTGACGGCGAGCTTTCGTGCGCGACTCCGGCGAAAGCGGTGGCGGCGCTGCGGGCACGAGGAGCGGAAGAGGCAGGCGGCAAAGGCAGTGGGAAAACGCAAGAGAGTAAAAGTCTCGAATCTTTGGCCGGCGCGCGGTTAAAAAGGAGGGGCCGCGGCCACCAGCCCTAAATGTCGGGCCCACCACGTCGAGGAAGCGCTCGCCCGCGTGCACGTGCCCCAGCGTGACAGGCGCTCGCCCGCGCGACGCCTCGATTCTCGCTGGGCCCAGGGGCCTAAACTGTCCCCGCCCTGTCCTTTCAAATCGTCCCATCCGCCACATTGGCCGTGATGCCCGCGCCGTTCGCATCGTCCACGTCGTCCACGTCGCCACGACTGCCACGACTACCTCAGCAGAACGATCTAAGGACACAACAACACCACAGAAGCTTAAAACCCCACGAGCGAGTCTACAACTCACTCGTGGGCTACATCCGGCGGATGCGCTCGCGCGCACCCACCGGGACGATCAAGAGCAAAGACCGACGAAAAGCCTTTTCAACTGAGCCTGTGTGCGAGTCCTTGACTCCCTCTCAGGCTCGGAGGCTACTGACGAGGGCCCAGATTAGGGCCCCCTTTGACGGTGAGATAATCTCTCTTGAGGTGGAGTCTTCTGACACCATTGACAATGTGAAGGCCAAGATTCAAGACGAGGAGGACTAAGGACCCCAGTCAAGACCATCACTGGCAAGACGTCTTGTTCCCGACTAGATGGGAGCTTCTCCGACAAGTTCCCTACTAGAGGAACCCCCTCCGACCAGTCTTCGCCTCGCACGACAAGTCTCCGCCTCACACGACAAGTCTCCGCCTCGCACGACAAGTTGCTCGTTCGCACGAGCACTCTCCGCCTCCGACCAGGACACAAGCCGTACCACGTGGCGCGGCCCCGGCACGTGAAACTCTCCTGCTACAACGCGTGGGACGCCGGTTCCCCATGCCATGCAAGCGCACCAGCTGGCAGCCCGCGCGGGCAGCTGGCCCCGACAGAAGCCTTAATGCGGCTCTGATCAGCCGCGCAGCCATCAAATCGTCGTCACGTCCGGCCCTGCAGCACGCAAACTCAACCCGAGGCACTCGAGTGCCCCCTACGACGAGCGCAGACCTACAATTAGGCCTTAACGTGGCAGACTCATCCCGTGCTCAGACGCGTTGAGTCGCCGCCAAACTACTCGGAGGAAGCGCCAGGTGTCCCAAAGTGAACAGCTCCGCCCGGCCACGCGGCGGCCTCTACGACAACGTAGTGCGGCTCCTCTTCAATGCACCCCGACGGACAGCGACGCACGAGAGGACATCCCAATGGCCGACACTGTAGCTTTTCTTTCTGTTCCCCTTTTTGCCCCTCCCCCTTCGTCTATAAAAGGGAGAGGAGGGAAACCGTCGCGGGGGCTGAAAAAATCGAACACCCATACTCAGGGACTTGGGCTCAACACCCTCTCCCGACCAGTTTGTAACCCCTACTACAAACAACCCTAGCACGGGGACACGGCAGCTCGACACTGGACGTAGGGTATTACTCCTCGGAGGCCCGAACCAGTATAAATCCCGTTGTCTCCCGCGCTAACCATCCGAGCCCGGCACACGATCGATACAAATTTACTGTCCGGCGGTAGAGAACCCCGACAGACACTAAATACAGTCTACAGACCAGCATGATTTGTACTAGAAGAAGCATCTGAAAACCGACGAAACAAAAGGAGTAGGCTTTAGTCTTCACTTTTCACTATTTTATTTCTACTACAAGAAGCATGATTCTAGTTCTCTGTATTGTTGAAAGCTATCATCACTAGTTATTTACCATTGTTGAAAGCCGAATGGCAACTATCATCAAAGGATGGTTGTTTCTGTCAGATTTTAGTTACACAAGCATCCATGATAGTTGGTCTTGATCTTTAATGGAGTTGGGATTAATGGAAATTGGGTAAGACAGATCCTGGTGTTTCAAAAGTTGATGGTCAGCTTGAGTGGCCATAAACAACCATTGCCCATGTAGCAACCATCATTATCCAGTCTGATGATGTCTGTCAGGGAACTGTGCTTGCGTGTCAGTTTGTGTAAGCAAATAGTCGAACTGAATGCATTCCTATTTCCGGAAAAGATTATCTACCCTCAAAATTATTTTTGGCATGGGTACAGGCGTAATTTGCAATGTTTGGTCTACTGATTCAGAGTAGCTAATGCGCAAGCATCATAAACTGTCCTGTGATGGTACTAGGAGCTACTGCTCTTACTGTTATCGAACTGCCATATTTCAGTTGATGATGAGCTTTGATTGCCCTATATGGTGTTCTGCAGAAGATTAAACCAATTTCCTTTATCAGGCATACTAGTCTTACCAACTTCCATGTGGGGCTATCGCAGATTTATTAGCCTAAATGCTGTATATTTTCCTATGCATTCAGTAAAGTTCTGCAAAAATCGGTTTTCTTAGTTGTTGCTCAGTTGCTGCATGTCGTAATATGTAAGTGAAGAAGTACATGACACCGAGTTAATCCTTTTTTAATTGCTACCAAGTCAAATTGTGTGCAAATGACATCTCCTGGTGCATCTTGATGTGCTGCTAGGACTAACAAGTATGGTACTGACTGACCATCCTGTCACTTGACTGAATCTAAGGGACAGTTAAACTATTTACCATCAGTAGAGCCATTTCACAGAATATTGGTATCATTTTGACCTGGTATCATTTGTATGATTCTATCATCAAGTACATATTCTGCAAAAGTAAACTTAGCCCTTGTTTTAAGACTTGAACATATCTTTATTTTAACACCACATAGTATTGATGGATGACTGCCTTGCTATTGTGCTCACATAGTCACATATCACAGCTTTATTCGGATAATCCCACTAAAAATGCTTTATTCTTGGTTATTGTTAGCAACTTGTTCGTACTGATAGTCACATATCACAGCTGGAGGAGGGGCACGACCCAGCAGACAGGCCGACTATGGGGTCGATGTGGTGCGAGCGCCAGGTTCGTACTTCGAGCTAACTTCGTTCGTTGGCTATCTGAAAGTAATGCAATTCGTCGAGCTAACTCATTCTCTTGTTTGCAGCTTTCTTGGACGGAGCAGACCAAGAGGTCGTACCTGGACTTCGTCGGCCAGATCGACAGCCTCACGGACCGCGAGGTTATCTGGCAGCCGTTCACCGACGCCTTGGTCGCCGCGCGTGCACCGCAGGGTCTCTCGTCCCTGTGCTTTCGGGACCGTGACTTCTGGATGACGAAGACGCCGCTCGTCCATGACATGTACGTCGAGGAGTACCACGTCGAGCGCGTGATGAGGCAGTTCAGCCTCTACCAGGCTTCGTCTGTGCCCGTCGCACACACCGTCGACCCGTCCGTGCACCAGTAGGTTCATTGCAAACTTCAATAGTTTCTGTGGACGAGTGACGAAAGTTAGTTTGCTCACCAATTGACTGTTTCTTGTTGTAGGTGGACGAGAAAGGGGTCGAGGACTTCGGCCCCTTTTTTGGAGAAGCTGCAGCACTACCTGGACGCGTGGGCGGCCGCCGCGCAGCATGTCGTCGTCGAGCCGCGCTTACACGACGACGACGCTTGGAGAGTGTACCTACAGTGGTACACGGCGAGAACCCGGACGCGCGTGATGTACGTCCCCCCGAACCCTCGGCTCGACCTCGTGCTAGCGTCGGCGTACCCCTTCCGACGGGATCAGACCCACAACATCTTATTAAGTTCTTTTGCATTAATTCAAATTAAGTCACATTCGCTAAAGTTTCGTTGTACTAACAATCCGTCCGATCTTGACAGTACGACACAGCTCGGGAGATGTACCAGCTGGCCCAGCACGTGGGCTCGACGATGGATCACATGACGTTGGACGGGATACGGACAGAGCTGCAGAAGATTGTGGGCCTGAGCCAGCGGATCATGCACGCGGTGAACTTTCGCAGCGACGAGGGTTACCTCCTTCCCTGCCACCCCTCCTACTCCAGCAGTTATGCCTCCACCTCAGCTTCGTACCAGGCACCCTCGTCCTCGACACGTCCACCATTCGCGCCCACTGCGTCCGCTCCGTACCTGCCGCGGCCGAGTGCTTTCTACGCCACAGGTACATGTTTTTGTTCCTAGTTATATTTTGTAGAGAGACCACGACATATTTTTTTTCCATAACTGACTAATATTTTTATAGAGAGACCACCGATACCTACGGGACTGGGGCCTTCGTTGTGGGTTGGAGCTTCACCTGTTCATCAGCAACCAGTGTTTGAGCCACTTACTTCGGATGACTACTACACTGGCGACACACTACCGCTGGAGTTTCAGTTGGACGACTTGTTCGGCACCGCCAACCAGATCGGTGGTACACAGCTGACAGGAGCCCCGACCGTGACCCATCCGACGCAGCCGATGTAGCAGACACAGGAGCAACAGCGCGCGATGATGGAGGACTTCCACGACTCGGCACAGCGTGCAGGCGAGGCGTTGGCGGCGGCAGCGTCGGTGGAGGCGGAGGCGCGGGCGACCGGAGGGGGGCCCGTCCCGTCGGGCTCGGTTACTCCACAGGCAGCGACCGGAGGGGGGCCGTCCCGTCGGGCCCGGCGACTCCACTTGCAGCGACCGGAGGGGGGGTCGTCCCGTCGGGCTCGGCGACTCCACAGGCAGCAACCGGAGGGGGGCCTGTCCCGTTTGGCTCAGGTGCTCCCTTAGCGACACCGCCCCCCGAGCCAGCGGTCGGAGGACGTGATCGCCATCCACAAGACCCCCTCACGTACCCTACCCACCATACGAGGGCTGCACAGAGGGCGGCGACAGCGGCGAGGAGGAAGGAGCACCAGGACCCGCCACGACCGACGAAACGCGATCGTATTTAGATTTGTTTTTGACACTTGTCGTGTACATTACTTTGTTTGTTCTAATTATTTTATGTATTTTCGTATTCAGTTTCCTGTTATTTCGCATTTATAGTATTGAGAAAAAACAAAAACGAAAAAAACCAACAAACCAAAAAACCAAAAAGAAAAAAGAAGAAAAAACCAAAAACAACACCTACCGCCTTTTGAATCGGCGGTAGGCTTAAAAAAACCGCCGTTTCAACTGGTGATAGCTGTCTGCCAGCCTGCCGCCACCCAGACCGGTCTTGCCGCCACTGTTGCAATCTTACCGCTAGTTGAAACGGCGGCAGGTCCTTACCGCCATTTGAAACGGCGGTAGAACCTACCGCCATTTTAAACGGCGGCAGGATTCCAACCGCCCTTTCAAACGGCGGTTCGAGGCTATTTCTGTCAACGTTTCCGACTACTTATTTTCGTAAAATCAAAGAAAAAAATATATAAAAAAAATCGAGGCTGTCGGCTAGGTTCCGGATCGGACGGCTATGGATCCCTCGATGCCTATCCGGCCTCGGTGTTCCTAACCCTAAGCCTTATTCGAGTACCTCCCGTTCCTGGCTGCGCCGCCCTCAATATATTTCGGGGCATCAATTGCGATTGGTGGCGGTCATGGCGGTGGCAGCGCTCCTTCGATCTTTGGCGAGCAAGATGGCGCGCGCACCACCGACGCTTGTCGCGCGCGGGCTCCATGGCGGCGCCCGCTCAGGTTCCTGGATTCCAAGTCCTCTTCTTCACCAGCGTGGGCTTCATAGCCTGCCTAGCCGCCTACTATCAGCAAAACGGTATGTCTGTGCTGCTGCTCAAAGTATCGGTTTTCTTTTACTTTCAATCTCTCTAATTAACCCCTCTCGGACCAACTTTGCTTTGTTCAGGATCTTGTTGCGGCACTCCCTAAGATTAGAGCCGGTGTTGCGTACGTTATGCTCTTCGGTACCCTGGTTTACCTATATGGTTCTGTTTTGCCCCGGTTGGACAGTTTGCAGGCCAGAGTGGAGGCTCAAAAAGGGTGGGAAGAATTGAACGATGACCTCATTCATGAAGCCGTTGAGCTTCTAGAAGAGCATGCGTCCGCGAATGTTCCTAAAGCTCAAATCATGCCAAACTCAGGTATGAGATTCCTGGTTTTAGGTGTTGTTTTTTTTTTCAAAAAAAATGATTAGTTTCAGCATGTAAGCTCTGATCAGAATGCATATTGCTTTCATTTTAGTTACCTCTCACCTGTACGCGTGTTCTTAGCAGCGCATGCAGGACTTTTCAAAAAAAAAAGATTAGTTTTAGCATGTAAGCTCTGAATAGAATGCATATTGGTTTCACTTTAGTTATCTCTCACTTATACGCCTGTTGTTAGCTGCGCATGCAGGACATGGTAAGCAGCCTCTTGGTGAGACTAGAAAGAATTCTTCAAAAAATGAGAGTAAGAGAAGGCTTCAAAAAAGAGAAGAGTTGCGAGCTGAAATGGCCAAGTTTAGGCTTGAGATGCAGGCTCGTTCCAAAGGAAAAGGTGTTGAGAGAGAGTAAGCTTTGCATAGTCGAGAGGATTGGAATCAGAAAGACAGTTGAGAGGGCGCTTATATAGTTATATTTGGCAGTATTACTGATATGTGTATTGCTGTTTGGTCTGTCGAAACGCTTATGCTTGTATTGCCGTGCTTGCTTGATACTCCCTCTCTTCAAAAATAAAAGCTGTTCTATTTCTCTTTAAAAATGAAAGCAATTGTACTTCTGTCTAGGTCAATCGTATCTTATGTGTGACCAGAACCCTTCCTACTATTCCCCGTTTAGTTGGCCAAAATATTGGGTGAAACTTTTGGCGAAGTAAATTTGGGTGTTTAGTTGGTGAAAATTTTGGTGAAAATAGTGAAAGTTTTTGCATTGGAGCGCGTGCACAGAGAGAGAATGGTGAAACGATTTTCGTGGTGAAAATTTTCTGAAACTAAGGCCTAGTTTAGATGGCAAATTTTTTGCCAAAAATTTGCTACTTTTTCGACTCTCTCTCCATCACATCACATTAAATACACGAAAAGACATATGTTCGGAGCAATAAATGTAGGTAAAAAAATTACTAATCACACAGTTATGTTGTACATCACGAGCTGAATCTTTTGAGCTTAATTACCCCATGATAGGATAATATTTACCACAAACAAACGAAACGTGCTACAAGAGGAGTGCTACATAAGTTGGAACAGTACTTTTTCTAGTTTTTTTGACAACTAAACAAGGCCTAAACGGTTGGAGTCAAGTACCAGACCAGCCACTAGTAGCTGTTGATGCTGGGTGGGTGACTGACGCTGCTGCTTTCCCGAGCTCCGAAAAGGTTACAGCGGCCGGCCTTTGTCACGAACTTGATGGCGTCTAGCATGCTGTTTGCTGCTAACCTCCCACATTGATATTCCTAGTTTCCTTTCCTGAACATACTGTAACTGGTTACTGGTAGCAACATGATATATGGTAGTACTCTGAGTTGCTTGGTTTTTTTTAATTGCTCTCTCTCTCTGCGTGTCTTGAAATAGATATTTTTTTTCGAAGGAATGTTTTGAAATAGAATCTCCTTTTGTTCTGAGATGCATGATGATTGATGAAGCCAAAAAGATGAAGCCAATCCCTACAGTTTCAGCAATCGGGTTGGGCGGGTGTGCTAGCCGTGTGCATGCGCTAGCGTTCTCCTGTGGCAGCCACAGCCAGGACAGTCAACGCTGTGTCGTCTGACCTCCTCTCATGTGCCGCTCTGCCACTCCGAAAAGGCTGCTGGCCTCTCCTCCACCCGATGCCAAACAACGCACCCTGCTCCCTCGTGTCACCGCGTACGGACCACAGCAAATCATAGCTAGCGCCACCTCATGACCTCATTCGAGCTGCAGTGACTGACGCCAGTGCCGCTCTCCCCTTGAGCACGACTGCGTGCGCGAGCGCCCAGCAGACGAGAAGAACGCGAGCGCACTGGAACAGCACACTGTGTAGCAGTGTAGGGACTGGACCCTCGACACTGGAAGTAACTGTGGTAAACGAGGAGGAGGAGGAGGACGAGAAACAGACCGACGGGTGGTCGAACTCGAACAATTGATGAGCGTGTTAAATCAAACATCAAATCCACTCCGCTTTGCACCCCCGACAGCATCAGCAGGATTCATATGAGCTCGCCTCCAGATAAACAGAGGCATGCATTTCTACTCCAATCAGTAGCATTCCAAGAATAATCACAGCAAAAACTCCGAGACATGTTCCCTGTTCGAGGGAACAATTTACAAGGCTCCTCCTATCCTCCTGTCATCAGGACGCGATGCTGATGCCCTCTCCTCGCTCCGGTCCTTCCGGCGGCGGTGGCTCCGCCTCTGTCGCCTCGGCGACGACCGCCACCACCGCGGCACCACTGCCGCCTTCCTCCTGCTTGTCTTGGGTGAGCATGGCGGCGCCGACGCACGGGCCGCACGTGCGCTCCATCCAGGCTTCCAGGTCGTGGCCGCCGCCGGCCTGGCCGCCGAGCGCGCGGCGCCCGAAGCACAGCCGCCCCACGGCCAGCGCCGCCACCGCCAGCACGGCCACGACTGCCAGCATGGCGATCACCGGGCCGTACGACCCTCTCCCCGCCGCCGCCTCGGGCGCCGCGCCTCCGACGCCGTACGCCGCCGGCACCGTGAGCGCCGGCGGCGGCGGCGGGGGCATGAACGCCGACATTATCGCCTGCGGCGGCGCACGTTCCAACCGCGCGCGCGCGCGGCTCCAGATGAGAGAGCTTCCTAGGGTTTTGACAGGCGGAGAGCTAGCTCCCAACCCCCAAGCAAGCGTGTAGGAGTGGGAGGATAGGGAGTAGAGAGCGTGTTGGAGCAAGAAGGGAGTGTCAAGTGTGAGTGTCTGTGGAAACTGGAAAGGAGCTTTTTGTGTTGTGGATTCCTCCGACCCCACTGACCCAGATAGTCTGGGAGAGAAAGGAAAACGACGTTTCAGCTCGCGCCTTGCGGGCTTGCGGCAACATTTAGGTCAAGTACGTGTGCAGTGCCAGCGACTCGAGTCTTTGGCCCTACGGTGAAATGGTTTCCCTGCACTGCCGTTGGTGGCTTCCTGCTACCGCGCGCTCGTCTTTCAGCTGTTGGGTGCGCGGCGGCTCCGGCAACGGCCACCGGCACCGGAGCGCGCGGGGTGGGTGGTACTAATTAGCCGCGAGATACCCCTCGAGATGCGTGAGATCCTCGACAGTGACGCCCTGGTCTGTCTGTCAGGCCCTCGGTGGGCTCCGCCCCTGCCGTGCGATCACAAAGCCGCGGCCGCGCTGCTGTGCTGCATGCGGCGCATGCCTTCCTGTCCTGGGCTCCTGACCGTCTCCCCTCCCCTTTGCCGCCACAGCGCCGGGTCAAGTGATCTCCGACGAGGTTGATGCGGGTGGCCAGCGGCTGGGACGCCTGGTTTCACGGGCTCGCGTTCGCGCGCGCGCGTTGGTCCGTTTGGGGGCGACCACCGTCCCGCTCCCGCGGCTCGCCCGTGGAGGTGTGGGGACGGAGAGGACGGGGTCCGGCTGTGCGCCCCTCGTGGCCGCGGCGAGCAGCGACCCGGCCGGCAAGTTTGCGTTCGTCTTTCTGCTGGGTCCTTTCATCCTCTGCCCCGTGCCAGCAGTGCCAATGCCTGCAGCCTGCCTGTGACATCACAAGAGTTGGGTTGTCTGCCTCTTTTGCTTGCCTTTTTTGATGGACGGGAAATCCCGAGATCAATCCTCCTAATACGTATTTGGTTTACAGTTGCTACATAAACACGTGCACACTCTTCAATAACAACCCTGCGCGTGGGTGCGCCTGCCTCCTCACGTGCCGCTGATGCACGAGAAGACCCGCCCTCTCCGGCGCCTCGACAGCGTGCCCGACCACCGCCGCCGCCACTCGGGCGAGGCCCCCACTTCCCCGGCCATCAGCTCCTCCAGTGACCCGTGCCGGCGCTGCGTCATCTCCGTCGCCGCGGACACCTTGCCGTCGACGGCCTCCCGCTGGCTCTGATCCCGGGCGCTCTCCTTCTCGGGTGGGGCTGCACCTGCACCGGGAGTACCTCCGGGCCCGCCGCTCCTTGATGTTGCGGTAGATGAATGGGACGATCCCATCCCATTCATCCGTCCAATGAGATGATGCTTGTTCCAGTATCTCCTCGTCGGTTGCTTTTGAGTCTGACGAAACGGAACCCATGTAGTAGACGGCGTCGCACACATTTCAGATCGGTGGTGTGAAAAAAAAAAGAAGTGCGTACCTATTTCAGATGTCGAGCGATGCTTCCATGCATCTTCAGATTCTTCACGCTTCACTGTTTCATCCGTGCTTGCATCTTCTCTCGCAATCAAGCATTTGATACGGGCTCGGATGTTGTTGATGTACTTGGTAATTTGATTATTCTTCCCCTGTTCATCCAATCGAAGCATGGAAAATGAGCTGACTGCCGTCAGAATGGGGAAAAAGTCCAAGAGTAGTCCTAAACTCAGAGGTAAACAGCCAATTTACGCAGGAACACTGCAGGAGAGCTAGATGTTTCACAAGCTGTATGCGGAATTAAGTCCCGAACTCCCGATCAATGCAGGAGGCTAAAATCCACACAAACAATCGACAGGGGGCGGACTAATCGAATGCGAATCGCAACAAATTAGAGCCAATCGCATCTCCCGTTCGTGCTGAGAAGTTCGAACAACTCACCATGCGACCCTTCCCGTTCGTCTCGCTCTCCGTCTTCACACCCAGAGGAGTCTCCAGGTCGCCCCTCCCGGAGAAATCGGCGGGCCTCACCTCATCCTCCTCCTCCTCCCCCGCCATCGCCGCTAGGAGTGGTGTATCCTGCGTGCCGAAGGAGGCTGCCTCCGGGCCGCCCCCGCCGCCGCGCGCTTCCGCAGGCGCATGATGCATGATTGCGCTTCGCCGGGGGTGTTCCCCTGGGGGTGGAGCATCGCAGACCGTGGCAGGTCGAAGGTTTGATTCGCGGGATGAGGAGGAGGACTGGAGGAGGAGCTCCGGCCTCTCCGCCTCTGCTGGAAGGGGGAAGAGGAGGCGTGTGCTAGCGAAGGGGAGCCGGACGGGAGACGCAATAATGAGGGGGATTTGAATTTTGAAATCGTTCGAGCTTCTTTCGTAGGAGTACGGCCAGAAGTAGTTGGGCCGGGCCGGGCCGGTTGTTGCTGGCTTAACAGGAGGCCTAGCTGCCCAGTATAGCGAATAAGGCCTGTTTCTATTTTCCATTGCTAAAGCTGATGCATGACGTCATTGTTGCGATATTGTTGCTGTGTCAAGTTGATCGGGCACTGTCTCAAAAGTAAATTTATTTGTTTATACCTGTAATGTAACTGAATTGGCCAAGCTAGAAAAGGGTTGTTGTAGAGATAAGATCAGGATTTGTGCTCCATTTATAGTACAAGTCGGCTTGTTCGGTTTATCAATACATTGGAGGGGGTTGAGAAGAATTTTTAAGTTCGAGCTCTTTTCAATTCTTCTGATCCTCTTCAATTCTTTTCAGTCGAACAAGCTCAAACTGAGATGGATTTTGCGGAGCCAGTGACAAGGATGGGGATTACATCTACGTTAGAGAAAAGTAAAAATCAGTAGATTGTGAACCCCCCAAAAATTTAATTCTCAGCTCAATGCACCCAAAGCACATTACAATGCTACCATTCGCTTCGGAAATATGGATGCATGATGCTCGTTCTGAATTATATGCAGCTAAAAGTTTAATTTCACAATTTCCTACATACACACACAAAAAAAAAAACAGAGATTCCTCGCATAAGAAAGAGGGATATGTAAACCATCATTTGCATCTTCGCAAATCCAGGCGTATGTACAATTTGGTTGGATACACTGACTGCACAATTACTTCTTACTACCACCTAAAAAACTGAAACAAAAAACACAAGCAAATTCTTCCACCTTGCGCGCACCCAAGCCGTCCCGCCGCGGCCCCTGCCGATGCAGGGGATGCCGCGCGCGGATTGGCGTGCACCGATCGCACCGACCCTCACATGCCGCCGATGCAGGAGAAGATCCTGACGCTCCGGCCCCTGGGCAGCGCGCCGGGCTGCCGCCACGCCGGCGACGACCCCACCTCCCCGGCCAGCTCCTCCAGCGACCGGTGCCGGCGGTGCGCCATCTCCCTCTCCCCGGACACCTTGTTGCCCCCGCCGGCGCCGCCGCGCGCGGCGGCCGCGGCCTCCCACAGCTCGCTGTCCTCGACGCGGGCCCCGAACCGGCCGGCGTGCGCGGAGCCCGTGGAGCTGCACCGCGAGTAGCTCCGCGTCCGGCGCTCCTTGATGGCCCTGTAGATGAACGGGATGAGCCCCTCCATATATCTCCGCCTCCGGTGACTCTGGCTGCTGCTACGGCTTCCACGAGAGGACGACGACGCGAACGCCAACCGCTGCTGCTGCGCGCGCGGCTTCCCGCTGGAGCCTGGAGGAGGTCGGAATGGTGGTTGGCTTTGGCTTTCGGTGGGAAGCTAGCTAACCTGGCTGGCCGGGTGAGCGAGACGCTTCGTTCTCTCGTTTTATAGGCGGCGGGTGCGGGGTTTTCTGTGGGGTTTCTCTCGTTTTTAAAAATCTCAGGAGACGGGTTCAGTCAGAGACGCCGTCGCTTGACGCGGCTGCTGCTGGCTCGAGCTCGAGCTCCTCTTGCGTGTGGTCTGTCGGGCTCGGGCATCGTCGCCTCGTGCTCGTGGTGTCGCGATTGTGTTTTGGCTCCGGTTGCTTGTGCCTGACAGCGCTTGACGCTGATGGTTTTTGTCTGTTCCTACTTCCTACCCAGCGCAGTGTTGTGTAGTGTAGTTGTGCCCCTCGTGGTACTCATTTTTTTTAACAAAAATCTTGTTAGTAATAATTGGGACGGCCACATGGGTAGCTGTAGTTTTCCATGTGATGGTTTTGGTTGGTTGCCCGTTTTCTTTTCGTAGTTACGCTGCTTATGGATCCCACGGGAGAACAGTAGATGCAAGCACTTGACCTGGAAAAATGACAACTCTGTCGGTAAGAATCTCAAAATCTTGCCAACCATTTCTCGATGGTTTGGGTGCGTCAAAAAGGAAATGATTGAAGCGAAATGAGAAGATTTTTTTTTTTGAAATAAACGAAATGAGAATATAAGGAGAGAAGAATGCAGTATACAGTTAGGATTAGGATGAGAGATCGGTTTCGTGTCATGTTTGCTTGTTAAGTCAGATGTGATGTGCGGTCGGAAAAAAGTCAGCTCAACGGTGCCCTGACCCCTGACGCCATCGCTCTCCACGATTTCCTATCTAGAGGCTAAAAACGGGGTGCATTTGGGGTAGGCGTATTTCCCCAGCCTTGCTAGACAAGTTGAACAACATACAGGCTCTCAATCATGATCTGATTTCATTCCGGAATTCCGTTCTGGTTTGAATGACCAAATCACTACGAATACTCCCACCTCAACTCTGCACAAAATTGCCTGAAATGCGTAAAACTGGTGGTGCCTGGTAACACATGCACACCCAACGACCCAACATGTTTCGATTCCGTTTGCAAAATACAATTTACATGCCTGGCTTTGTTTGTGCAGGATACAGATCGAGATGCCGTGCTACCGATGACGTGCAACAACGACCACACGAACACCACATGATTTAGCTAGGTCTCCGCACGCATTTCGAATAGAAGAACACAACCTGATAAGGTTTTATATATAGTCGGTCTGGTGCCTACCAACCTGGTAGCAGCAGCGTTGAAACTGAAACGCCGAGGCTGTGCTGTTGAAGGAGAAGGACGTGCTGCCGGTGTCGCGAGAGCAGGAGGGAAGCTTGATTCGCCACGGCATCTTTGACCTTTTCCTGCTCCAGACTTGGCCTGGATAACAAAATTATAGAGAGTGATGATCAACTCCAGTTTTAAGCAATGCAAATCATCATCTTTTCTTTCTTTATTGTTGTTTAGAATAATCCTACCTATCTAATTTAGATCCGAAATAAAATGTCCTCAACTGCTGCATGTGTGCCGCATTTGAAAATACCAGTATGGTTCTCCATGCCTTTCCCTTGATCCCAAGTCTTCAGACTATCATCCTATAGTGTCTTTTTATTTATTTATGTACAAGAAGATATGGTAAACAAATGAGATTATCACTTCATCTGGATGCATGTCGTAAGATGTGGGGTTCTCCCCTTACCTGTCGCCCTTTTCTAAGAGAACCAAACCCGGTTTTGAAATGGAACATATGACCGACCGGTGCTTTTATAAACAGATAAGGTTGCCCAGTTGCCCCGGTCGGATCAGTTATTAGTGTTATTTTTTTAGACTCACTGGATTTTTTTTAGAAAAGAGAATATATTTCAATATTCCAGACTTTGCATAAAACTATGTATATAGTTGTTTCTTATTACAGACACAAGCGTCACAAAAAAAACCAGAAGGACGGTCTCTAGAATAATGTCAAACATCACACAAAAGTAATTCTGTTGCTGAAAGACCACCCATTAGACTGATTGTGATAGCAATGGAAATGACTGACAAGCAAGGAGCTAATGTTTGGTTCCTTCTAATCAAGTGATACTAATTGTCGGGGACAGCCATAAGGGGTCCCCTAACTACAAGGGAAAACCGCCCTCTTAAAACAAAAATCGCTAAACGCACTCCCCAAACCAGCCGCAGCTAAAACACGAACAAAGTCTGCGTCCTGCTGAGGCCCAACGGCCCCGCGGCCCAACAAACAACCGCACCAGCCACCCTCGAGCGAACCTCCGCTTCGCTCGAGGGTCGGACGCCACGCGGGCGAACTTCCGCCTCGCTCGAGGGCCCGACGCCCCTCGAGTGGCTTTCCGCCTCGCTCGAGAGGCCAGCGCCCCTCGAGCAGGCCTCCGCCTCGATCGAGACTCCCCCCTCGACCCGCGGCGCTCAACCTGCTCCTCCCGACAGGGGCATTAATTGCTCCGTCACGCCGCGGGCGCCACGGTCAAAAGGCAGATCCCCACCACGCCGATTCCCTGACACCGCCCGGGAATCTGGCCCCGGCACTGTGTAGCTAGGCCGCCGCTGTTTCACCATCCCGGGCGTTGTGTGAGTACTGCACACTCGCTGTGCGGAGAGACCGAGGTCAATCACAAGCACTATGCCGCCTGCTTCCGTCCTTCCCCCACGCCGTGCCCCTCGAAAAGGCATGGGAACACCCTCGAGAGGCGTACGACCGGCGACCAAGCGCACGACCGGGGCGGCGCGGTGACGTGGGATGAGCAGAGCACGTCTTTTCCATCATCTCTCGCCCGGTGTGTAGACCTGAGCATTCCACGGGCCGGGCCGAAAAAATCCGGGTTTTTCGGGCCGAGAAAATCCTGCCCATGCCCGTCCCATGGGACGTGTCAGGCCTCAGTTTTCGGGTCGAGCTCGGGCCGGGCCCGGGCTTGGGTGGGCCGCCCGCGCACTTTTATAGTGAAAAATAACTAAAAACAACATTTCGGGCCGGGCTCGGGCAAAAAAAAAATTTCGCGGGCTTCAGGATCTCTGCCCACACCCGCCTAGTAAGGTTCGTGGGCGGGCCTGCCGCGGGCCGGGCCCGGGCCGGGCTAAAAATGCTCAGGTATACCGGTGCGGCCATCCCCAACCCTGTGCCACCATCCTCGGCGATGTGGAGCCATCCCCGGTGCTGTGGGGCCCTGTTCCTGACGGGACGCCGCCACGCTAGCCCCTGTGTAGCACAAGCATTCCCGTCAGCAAGACCCTCGAATTGGTGCATGGGCGGCGACCTGACGCGGACAATGGCCGGATCACCCTCGAAGCTGCCCTCAAACAAGTACAGAAGCCACCACGACGCCCACAGGGGCCGGAATTCGCCAAGACATCCATCAAATCGCCAGTAATGCACGTTTGTACCTTAACACTGTGCCAAACACCATGAGACACGTCTGTAAGCCGCCTCCCCTTGGCCTATAAAAGGAGGAGGCGGCCGCCCAGCCGCGGGCATCGCTTTTCGTCCGCATCCACCCACACGCTCACTCTCATGATATTAGCACTTTGCCTCAATCACTTAGCAGGAACCTGGAGGCCTTTCCTCCTCTCCCGCCTTGCTTGTAGCTCCCCTCTACAGGCACCCCGGTGCAACGCAATACAACGCACACGCGCAACCTGCTGGACGTACGGCCCCGTGGCTGGAACCAGGATAAACCCGTGTCCATGTGTTGCTTAGCACCGACCATCGAGAGACTGATCATAGCGCATCTTACTAGTTAGTGTTGGGACTAATCCTAACACCGACACTAATATAAATGGAAATGCCTGGCAGTGGCAGGCAAAGATGATACTGAACAGTTCATCCCTCAAAATCTGTCTCGGAGCTGCAACTCTCAAATAGCACTATCAACTGGTATTTTCCATTGGGCCCAAAAGCATATATACGCTCTTGTGAACCATGTAAAACTATGTGCTGGTCAGGTAACTGTCAGAGCTGGAGATGCGATCAGATTAGGCTGTATTGTAGCATGCACCTTCCATGCGACTTGTCACACTGAACGTGGAAAGCGAGTGAAGCATTGCAAGAAGACAGATGAGTAGTGACAGGTAGCACTGTAGGAGTAGCAATCAAAGTGAGAGGCGGAAAAATGGTGGCCGTGAGTTTTGTATATACTTGTTTTCGGCAAGCTCTTTTGAAGAATGCTACTATCCACTTTGTACTCGCTGCACCAGTGTTTCAGTTGTTCTGGACTAAAAGTTAAATCCACGGTTGAAATACAGTTATCAGTGGTCGCCATCACTCAAAGTAAGTAGGATGATGGGATCATCTGTCCAAGTGGACTTACAGGTCTAGTAGATCACAGTGTATGAACTCGGAAGAGATAGGCATCCAGCTTAAGCTTCCAGATAACGCAGAAAAATAGCGTTAACAAATTGGATGCAGCCTTTCATTAGAAAAAAAGGAGGAGAAGAAGATGCTTTGCCGTTGATTGTTGAAGTCGCCTAGTTGATGGGATACTGCTGGGAGTCTGGCTGGGATGGCTTCTGGAAACTTGTAGCAGACATGCGAGGATTCAGAATAGAATTTCAGTGGGAAGTTTGCCGATGCAATCCACAGCAGACGACGTCCTCCGTGGCCCAGCTGACCAAGATCTCCAACTCCAATCCACGCGCCTTTGTACTGAAAAAGAATAATAGCACACGTTGTTCTCAAGTTTTAGGTGGTGGTGTTGACGAGCACAGGATTGGGGCACAGCACTACAGCAGCACGCCAGCACTCACTGCGAGATAATAGACCGGCCACCTAACCTAACCCAAGCAGCTGGCTTTCAATCTCCTCCGTGACTCAGTCCCGGACTCGTCAGGGTTTCTTTGATTGAGCAGATGATTGTCTTCGTTTTTTTTTTTTTTTTTTGCTTCCATTTCCGATGCAGCAACGCGTTTAGGACGCGAGAGGAATGGTATGAATTTCGCTCTGTCAGGTGCGATTCAGAGCGCATTTTCACCGTTCTGTTAACCGCGTCCAAATTAATCCTCTGACTGACTGCCCTGGTACTAGGATCTCTCTGGAACAACACTTTGGACTCCCTGACGAGAGTTCTTGACACCTTTTCGTCATTCTTTGAAGGGAATTAGTTGGGGTCATTTGGTGTCCGGTCAGCAAAAGGCGATCGATGCTGACCGGCGCCGGGGGGAACCTGTGGACTCCGGCTGCGGCTGCAGGCAACCGTTGTTTCGCCGTCGTTTCCTCCCTTCGCGAGTGCGCCCAAGCCGGAAAAGCGTCAGGGTGGGACTCGTCGTAAAAAAAATGCAAATCCAGTGAACCGATTGACGTAGTATTCTATTGGCATCTTACTAGCTGGTTCAACGCGACATGGTGGATGGGGGTTGCTGCTAACTGTTTCTCTTTCGTCGTCTTGACAAAGAATGTTCGGATAAACCTCACCTAATCCTTCGTCAGTTTTTTTTTAAAAAATTTTATTTGGAAAGGGAGACACTAGCCGGAAATCCTATATACCTTCCGGAAGATTTTTTCTTAACCAACTATAACTCATTACTAACCCAATAATAACCCACCTGGCCCAACAATAGCATCGAACCCTAGCCTCCATCCCCAGCTTCCCTCCCACCTCTGCCCGCCGCCGCACCCGAGATGCCGCGCCACTGCGGCCTGCTGGCCGGCGAGCCTCGCCGTGCGTCCTCCGCGGCCGGCGCCGTCGGGAGCGTCGCCGGCCGGCGCCGTGCGGGGCCGCGACTGCCCGGCTGGCTGGCAACGCCGCCGACGTGGCTAGCCAGCCGACTGGCTGGCGAGCGGCTGCCTCGCCGGCCGCCTGAGATTTGTCGGAGCTGGAGGTGGTGCTGAAGGAGGAAAAATGTTGAAAAAAATGTTATACAAAAAAATGTCGGAACATGTCTGATGGAAACTTTTTGAAAAAATGTTTGATTCAACAGTTTTGTCTATATAAATGTTGGTGCAACTTTTCCAAAAAATGTTAGGTCAACTTTTTATGAAAAATGTTGGTTCAACATTTTGTTTCAAAAATGTTGCAACATTTCTGAAAAATGTTGATGAAAAATATTGGCAACACTTCTGGAAAATGTTGACGAAAAATGTTGACAACACTTCCTAAAAATGTTGACAAAAAATATTGGCAACACTTATGGAAAATGTTGACGAAAAAATATTGGTAACACTTCCGAAAATGTTAACGAGAAAAAATGTTGACAACACATCTGAAAAATGTTGACGAAAAAATGTAGGCAACACTCCCGGAAAATGTTGAAAAGAATGTTGGCAACACTTCCGAAAAATGTTGACAAAAAAATATGGCAACATTTCCGAAAATGTTGATTGCAAAATTCCTAGAAATGTTGAAGAATTTTTTAAAAATGTTGAAACATTTTTAATTTAATAGTCATGAAGTTGGTGGAATTTTTTTTATATTATTTTTTCACTATTTTGCAAAAAATAAATGGTCCGTCAGAAATTTTGCAAAACTATACATCTGCCGCCGTGGCCCACGGCGGCAGGGACATACCGCCGTGCGGCACGGCGGTAGGGGCCGTGGCCCACGGCCAGAGGTGGGCCCGTAGCGTGCGACGGACATACTGTCGTAGCCCACGGCGGTAGGGACATACCGCCGTGGGCTACGGCGGCAGGTCCAAGCGCCGTGGGCCATGGCGGCAGCAGGCCTGCTGCCGCCGTGCCCCACGGCGCTAGGAACTGCTGCCTATATAACGCCGAAATTCAGCCGAAAATGTCATAATAATTCGAAAAAAAGAAAGAGAGGGGGAAGACGAGGAGGTGGTGAAGGTGCAAAGCTCTGCCGGTTTTTCGTCTCGTTAGAGGTAATACTCTGGTACTTAATAGTTTGAACTGTGATAATAGTAAAAATATAGTTTTAGTGTAGATCTGCTTAGTAAAAATATAGTTTTAGTGTAGATGGATTAGTAAAATTATAGTTTTAGTATAGCTCTGAGTAGATATATTTTGTAGTTGCAGATCCACTTGTTAATAGCGTTTTTTTCATGCTGTCAGACATGTCGGATGCAGTCAGTGTCAAGTTGTATTTCGGTAATGGGCGGATTAGATATGGTGAACATGGAGTTGACTTGTCAGCATTTAATTAGGTTGACCATGTGATCAGAAGAGCAGCCGAAAGACGAGTTCTGCTGTTGTTGACGCGAAAATAGGACGTCACCTCCGCGCGCAGCACACGTGACTTCCCGGTCTGTAGCGAGGCGTGCCAGCCAATCTGACCTGTTGATTGACAATGAATCGGCTAGAGAGCCGATGGATCTTCAGTAGTGTGTGTATCTGCCAATCGGCCGATACAGTAAAACGGGATCGGCAGGCTCGAAAGCAGCCGAAGTGTAAGTATGTGTAGAAAGATCGGCCAAGACAGCCGATCGTGACGTCAGCACTCGAATAAATCTAAGCGGACTGTGAGAACAGATGATATTTTAAGATAATAAAAGCCGACGAGATCTAGATCGAGCTGGATAGATGGGTGATAAAAGCTAAAGAAACAAGAATAAACTTGCTAATCTAGCTGATATCGATAAATTGTGAATAAATCTAGACGAAACCACAGCGATACGCCCGGAGGTTAAAGCCTAGATATTATTCGGTAAAGCGGAACTCACGAGCAAGCCGGAGATCGAAGCGATGCAGCCCGACGAGTTTGCGAGAACTCGTGAAAGAGAAAAGGTACGTAGGCGAAGTCGCCGAAAAGTAGATGTGATAAAGTAGATGCAGTAAATTAGATGCAATAATTAGCAAAGGGGTGCCCGGAGGCGGTTTTGATATTGATCGTGTGATAAAAACTTACAATGACCCTCGTCCCTTATATTTATAGGGGCGGCTCTAGACATTACGTAGACTCAAACTCTCTAAACCAGCTATGACGTGACTACCAATTAATGTCTAAAGGAATATTAAAATACAAAGACTCTAAATTCCTTTATGTAGAGTCCTCTATAATAAAGCTCCTTCCGTGTCGGCGGCAAGACTTGGTGTCGGGGACAGCCATAGGGGTCCTCTAACTATAGGGGAGATTACCCTTCCTAAAAATTTAACACAAAACTACAACAACATCACCCAACCAGTCACGGTCCAAAAACGAGGAATGCCCACGATCCGCTCCGGCCTAACAACCTCCATGGCCCATCAAAAAGGCTATCCCCAACCCCCTCGAGCGAATCTCCGCCTCGCTCGAGGGGAGGGCGCCACGTAACGAGCTCCCGCCCTACAGGAGGGGCACGACGCCCCGTGAGCAGGACTCCACCTTGCTCGAGGGCTTCAGCCCCTCGAGCGGGTCTCCGCCGCGCTCGAGGGCTTCAGCCCCTCGAGCGGGTCTCCGCCTCGCTCGAGGCCGACACTCGAACAATAGCGCCCCGCCTGTCTCACCTAACAGGGGCATTAAATGCCCTTGCCCGCCGCAGGTGCCTTAGTCAAAAGGTAATCCCCGCCCATGCCGCGCCGCAGACACCGCCAGGGCTGCGGACCTTGTTACTGTGCGGCCAAACCCCGTCACTATGCCGCCATTCCCAACATTGTGCAGGTGCTGTGCGGACAGGCCAGTGTCATTCCAAAGCACTGCACCGCCCACTCCCGTCCTTCTCCCACAGCGAGCCCCTCGAAAGGGCATGGGCGCAACCTCGAAGGGTGTACGGGCGGCGACCGGGCGCACGATGCGGGCGGCGCCATGGCGCGGAACACACTAATCACGTCTCCTCCATCATTTCCGGCACTGTACAGGCCATCCCCGGCGCCGTGGAGCCATCCCCAGCGCTGTGGAGCCCTGTTACGATGGGACACCACCACGCCGGCCCCTGAATGGCATGGGCGCTCCCGCCATCGAGGCCTTCGAAAGGGCATGGATCATCCTCGAAGGGTGTACGGGCGGCGAGCAGGCGCGCATGCTGACCGGCGTCACCGTACGAGCGACGTGCGCCGCGTCCCCTCCACTAACTCCGACGCCGCCTGGCCATCCCGGGCGCTGTGCGACGGACCCGGGGTCTGCGCGGCCATCACCAGCGCTGCGCGGACATCCCTAGCCCTGTGGCACCATCCCGGGCGCTATGCAGCCATCCCCGGTGCTGTGCGGCCCTGCTCTGATGGGACGCCGCCACGCCGGGCCCTGTACAGCACCAGATGCCCTCGTCAGCAAGACCTTCGAACTGATGTACGGACGGCGGTCAAACGTGCACGCCGAACGAGCCACCCTCGAAGCTATTCCCCGACAATTACATAGCCACCACGACACCCGCAAGTACTGAGATTCGTCAGGACACCATCAAATCGCAAACGCTGTGTACCAGTACTATGACGCTGTGTAAAACCCTGTGCGGCACATTTGTAAGCCGCCTCCCATTGGTCTATAAAAGGAGGAGGCGGTCGCCCGGCCGCCGGGGACGAGATCATCACTTCACACCCACACTCACCCGCATACTCGTTCCCCCCGATATTGGCACTTTGCCTCAATCATCCTAGCAGGGACTTGGAGGCTTCTCCTCCTCTCCCGCCTAGCTTGTAGCCCCTCTCTACAGGCACAACGGTGCATAGCAATACAAGCGCCACGAGCGCGATCTGCTGGACGTACGGCCCCGCGGCCGGAACCAGGATAAACCCGTGTCCCTGCGTTGCCATTTGCACCTACCATCGAGCAGCCGATCACAGCGTATCTTACTAGTTAGTGTCGGGACTAATCCTAACACCGACAGTTGGCGCGCCGGGTAGGGGGGCTCGCGCTGTGATCAACCCCTCACCAGCAATCTCGATGGTGATTCGTACTGAGATGACGTCCCAGAGGTACGCCATGGGCAGCTCGGACCCTTTCCCTGCCGGATTCGAAATCCGGTTCGTGAGCCTGAACTTTCAGGTTACGGGGAACGGCTACCACATGCGCCTTACCAATCGGGATGAACTCCACCCGTGGCGGTCAACCGGGCCGGGCCCGATCCCCGCCACACCGGCGACCGACGTCCCGGCGCCAGAACTCGCGACGACGGCTGCCTCGACGTCTCGACGCCACAAACGCCCGGGTCAGCGCTCGCGTCAGGCGCGCACGGAGCGGCGCCGGGCAGCACGCGACGCAGCCCGGAACGACGCACCACCGACGAGCGACACGACGGCCCACCCTGCAGGGGAGCACGCGGCCACGGGGCCACAGTTCCCCTACGGGATGCGCATCTCCGCTGCGACGTATGCCTCATCCGTCAGCACCGACATGGCCGCATATGAGGGTCTCCCGGGCCATCACCTGCTGTCAGCCCGGAACCTCATCGCCACTACCAACGACGAATCGTACCACGGCTCGGCCAGCGAACTGCCGCCCGCGACCTCGCGTGGCTACGAGGAGTGGGACTTCTCCGGCGTACCGGACCCTGTGGTATTCCGGCGGTTCCTTGACGCTGCGGACTACTGGTTCGGTTGCTCCGATGACTCCAGCGAAGGGAGCTACGATCCCTCGCGCGAGTGCTTCGTTGTCGTCGCCAACGAGCATGCTGACGGCGCAAACGGGGCAGGTGACGGGGATGCCGCCCAGCATCCAGAGCCAAACCCGCCACCGGCCCCACCAGCGGGCAATGCGGATATTAATGCGCAGCTGGCCCAGGCGCGCGAGCTCGAGGCGAAGCTCGCAGAGGAGTACCGGCAGGTGCGGCTCCTGCGTGCTACCATCGCAGGGGAAGCCTCGGCGCGCGGTGAACGCGCCCGAGAAGCCGGGAGACAGGCTCGCGAGCGCATCAACGCCGACTTCAACGTGGACGACCCACACACGCCGCCTCGGGCCAGCCAAAAACTCATCGCGTCGGCGACACTACTTCGGGCCATGCCCGAGCCATCGACGCCCGAGGAACGTAACCTGCGCCGCGAGGCGCAGGCTCTCATCGAGCAGGCGGCCGTACATCAGGCCGAGAGCTCCGCGTCCCGCGTACGCAACCAGTCCAGCGCGCAGGGCGACGGCGACGCGCAGGACCAGGAGGCATCCGTCCACGCGGACGGCGCGGCGGGACAGTCGGCAAACCAGGGCAGGACGCCTGTCAGGGAGCGGATCCTTGACACGCGCGGCCAGGCCCACGACGGCGATGCTCGCAACGTCCTGAACGCCAAGAGGAGGGGCGACGCGGAGGCGCAGACGGCGGCAGGCTACCATCCTCGATGAGGTGGCCGCTACGACTGCCGGGAGGACCGCTCGCCAACGCCGGAACCCCCGGGAACCCGTGTGTTCAGCCGGGAGATCCGCACGGCGAGTTTCCCCCAGCGCTTCCGCCAGCCCACCACCATCACCAAGTACACGGGGGAGACGGACACTCGAGTCTAGCTCAACGACTACTGCCTAGCTTGCCAGCTGGGCGGTGCCACCAACGACGTGGTGATCATCCGCAACCTGCCGCTGCACCTTGCGGATTCGGCCCGGACATGGCTCGAGCATCTGCCGCCCAGCCAAATCCACGGCTGGGACGACCTAGTCCGCACCTTCGTGGGAAACTTCCAGGGCACGTATGTGCGCCCCGGGAACTCGTGGGACCTGCGAGGGTGCACTCAGAAGCCCGGCGAGTCGCTCCGGGACTTCATACGGCGTTTCTCCAAGCGCTGTACCGAGCTCCCGAGCGTCGCTTAGTCGGAGATCGTGCACGCCTTCCTTGAGGGCACGACCTGTCGGGACCTCGTGCGCGAGCACGGGAGGAGCCCGCCTGTCGACTCCAACGAGCTGTTCAATATCGCCACCAGCTTCGCTTCTGGAGAGGAGGCGGTGGGGGCCATTTTCGACGGCAAGAAAGGCAAGCGCGTGGACGACGCGCCCGCGGAGGGCAGCAAGTCCAAGGAGCCCGCGAAGAAGCAAAAGCGGGGCAAGAAGGGTAAGAAGCCCCACCATGACGCGCGCGTGTAGGGGCGCGGTGAAGACGATGACGAGGCCCTCACCGTCGACCCTGCCCGTAAGGGTCCTCGAGGGCCCCCTCGAGGCCCCGGCGTGTTCGACGATATGCTGAAGAAGCCCTGCCCGTACCACAAGACCCCGGTTAACCACACCCTCGAGCAATGCGACATGCTCAAGAAGTACTACAGCCGTGTCGCCGCGAAGGAGGACGAGGCCAAGAAGGACGGGGGTGACGGAGGCGCTAAAGGTTTCCCCGCGGTGGAGAACGTCTTCCTCATCTTCGGGGGACCGACGGTGGACATGTCCCCCAGCCGGCGCAAGCACGAGCGGCATGAAGTTCTCGCCGCTGAGAAGGCCCCTCCCTCCTTCCTCGACTGGTCGGAGGAGGCCATCACCTTCAGCCGCAAGGACCACCCGAACCGCATCCCCAATCCGGGTCAATACCCGTTGGTCGTCGACCCCGTCATCGGCAACTCGCGATTCTCCAAGGTGCTGATGGATGGCAGCAGAAGCCTCAGCATCCTGTACGCGCACACCCTGCGACTGATGGGGATCAGTTTGGATCAGCTGCGGCCCAGCACAGCGTTGTTCCATGGCGTCGTGCCGGGCAAGCGCGTCCAGCCCCTCGGGCAGATCGACCTGCCGGCTGGTTTGGCACGCCGGACAACTTCCGCAAGGAGATCCTCACCTTTGAGGTGGTAGGATTTCGGGACGCGTACCACGCCATCCTTGGACGTCCGTGCTATGCCAAGTTCATGGCGGTCCCAAACTACACCTACCTCAAGATGAGGATGCCGGGGCCAAAAGGCGTCATCACGGTGGGCTCGTCGATCGAGCACACGTTCGACTGCAATGTCGAGTGCGTCGAGCACGCCGAGGCGCTCGCACTGGATGAGTCGCTCGTTGCGGACATGGAGAAGTTGGCCAACGAGGGTCCCGACTCCCCTGCCAAGCACGCGGGCAGCTTCGAGGCTGCCGAGCAGACCAAGGAGGTACCCCTCGACGCCGCTGCCCCCGAGGGCAAGGTGTTGAGGGTCAGTTCCACCCTCGACCCGAAATAGGAAGTGGTGCTCGTCGACTTTCTCCGCGCCAACGCAGACATCTTTGCGTGGAGCCCCTCGGACATGCCGGGCATCCTGAGGGAGGTCGCCGAGCACTCCCTTGACATCCTACCTCACTCCAGAGCTGTGCAACAGCGCCTGCGACGCTTTGACGAAGAAAGGCGCCGGGCGATTGGAGTGGAGCTGCGAAGGCTCCTGGAGGCCGGATTCATCAAGGAGGTGTTCACCCCACGTGGTTAGCTAATCCTGTACTGGTTAAGAAAAAGAATGGGAAATGGCGGATGTGTGTAGATTACACCGGTTTGAATAAAGCATGTCCCAAAGTTCCCTTTCCTTTGCCACGAATCGACCAAATAGTGGATTCCACCGCGGGATGCGAACTCTTGTGTTTCCTTGATGCCTATTCGGGCTACCACCAAATAAAGATGAAGGAGTCCGATCAACTCGCGACCTCTTTCATCACACCATTCGGCATGTTTTGCTACGTAACGATGCCATTTGGCCTTCGAAATGCGGGAGCTACATACCAGCGATGTATGCAACACGTTTTTGGGGACCACATCGAGCGGACCGTGGAGGCATACGTAGATGACATCGTCGTCAAAACCAGGAAGGCGGACGACCTGGTTAACGATTTGCGCGTCACGTTCGATTGCTTGCGGGCCAACAGGGTAAAGCTAAATCCCGAAAAATGCGTCTTTGGGGTGCCGCGCGGCATGCTCCTGGGTTTCATCGTCTCCCAGCGGGGCATCGAGCCCAACCCCGAGAAGGTCTCGGCCCTCGACCGGATGGGGCCAATTCGAGACTTGAAGGGGGTGCAGAAGGTGTTGAGCTGCCTAGCCGCTTTGAGCCGCTTCATTTCGCGGCTCGGCGAAAAGGGCCTGCGCCTCTACTGACTCCTGAAGAAGCACGAGCGCTTCTCCTGGACCATCGAGGCCCAGGACGCGCTCGACAAGCTGAAAGCGACGCTCACGCACGCGCCAATCCTCACGTTGCCCCGAGACGATGAGCCTCTGTACCTCTACGTCGCGGCAACCACCCAGGTGGTCAGCGCGGTCATCGTGGTAGAGAGGGCAGAGGAAGGGCACGCCCTGCCAGTCCAAAGGCCGGTGTACTACATCAGCGAGGTGCTATCCGAAACCAAAGCACGGTACCCACAGATTCAGAAGCTGCTTTACACGGTGGTACTTGCACGGCGCAAGCTGCGGCACTACTTCGAGGCCCACCCGGTCACGGTGGTCTCATCGTTCCCGCTAGGGGAGATAGTCCGCAATCCGGATGCTTCGGGTAGAATCGCGAAATGGTCCGTGGAACTAATGGGGGAAACTCTCACCTACGCGCCGCGCAAGGCGATCAAATCCCAAATTCTTGTGGACTTCGTCGCTGAATGGACAGACACTCAATTGCCCCCATTATAGATCCAAGCCGAGTGTTGGATCCTTTACTTCGACGGGTCGGTGATGAAAACCGGAGCGGGCGCGGGCCTGCTCTTCATCTCGCCCCTCGGAGAGCACATGAGGTATGCAGTGCGCCTGCACTTCCCCGCGTCGAACAAAATGGCGGAATACGAGGCCCTCCTCTGCGGCCTCCGAATCGCCATTGAGACTGGCATCAAGCGCTTGGACGTCAGGGGAGATTCGCAGCTCGTGATCGGCCAAGTCATGAAGAACGCGAACTGCCACGACGAGAAGATGGAAGCGTACTGCAACGTCGTACGTTAGCTCGAGGACAAATTTTACGGCGTTGAGCTCAACCACGTTCCCCGCAAGTACAACGAGGAGGCGGACGAGCTCACGAAGATTGCGTCGGGGCGGATCACCGTTCCTCCGAACGTTTTCGCGCGTGATGTCGCCAAACCTTCCGTCGACCTTAGCAAAACCACATCGAGTCCGGGAGAACCCTCGGGGGCTCCCTCGAATCCGAGGGGCGCGGAGCCCATGGATGAAGACCCCTCGAACGAGGCGTTCGTGCTCTCCATGCTCAAGGGGTATGGGGCCGACGAAGCTGAGGCCATGGAGATTGAGACGCCCCCTCCCCCCACGGAGGACTGGCGAAGCAAGTACCTCACCTGGATCGATCGAGGGGAGCTACCCTCGGATTGGACCGAGGCGAGGCGCATCGCCAAAAAGGCCAAATCATTCACCGTGGTCAACGGCGAGCTGTATAAGCGCGCCGCGTCGGGAATCCTACAGCGATGCATCCCCATCCCCGAGGGCCGCGAGTTGATCCGGGACATCCACGCAGGCGTGTGTGGCCACCACGCAGCGCCGCGCACCCTCGTAGGCAACGCATTCCGCCAGGGCTTTTACTGGCCCACGGCGGTCGCTGACGCCAACGAGGTCGTGCGCACCTGCGAGGGGTGCCAGTTCTACGCCCACAAGACCCACCTCCCGGCTCACGCCCTCCAGACCATACCCAGCACATGGCCGTTCGCCGTGTGGGGATTGGACATCGTCGGGCCCCTGCGGAAGGCGCCCGGGCGCTACACGCATTTGCTGGTTGCAATCGATAAATTCTCAAAGTGGATCGAGGTCCGCCCCATCACTAACCTCAGACCCGAGCAAGCCGTGTCGTTCTTCACCGACATCATCCATAGGTTCGGGGTACCGAACTCCATCATTACCGACAACGACACCCAGTTCACCGGCAGGAAATTCCTGGAGTTCTGCGACAACCACCATATCCGCGTGGATTGGGCGGCCGTTGCACATCCACAGACTAATGGCCTGGTAGAACGTGCCAACGGCATGATCTTACAAGGCCTCAAGCCTAGGATCTTCGACAGACTGAACAAGTCTGGTCGCAAGTGGATTCAGGAGCTACCGTCGGTCATCTGGAGTCTCAGGACCACCCCGAGCAGAGCCACGGAATTCACGCCGTTCTTCCTCGTCTATGGCGCGAAGGCCGTCCTCCCCACGGACCTGGAGTACGGATCTCCCAGACTCAGGGCCTATCAAGAAAGCTCGAACCAGCGTGCTCGCGAAGACTCGTTGGACCAAATAGATGAAGCCCGAGATGTGGCAATGATGCACTCGGCAAGATATCAGCAGGCACTCCGGCGATACCAAGCTCAGAAGATCCGGCGCCGAGACTTCAGCGAGGGCGACCTAGTGCTAAGGCTGCGACAAGACAATCGAGGCCGTCACAAGCTGTCACCGCCGTGGGAAGGACCTTACATCATCGTCGAGGTGCTCAAGCCCGGCACATACAAGCTTGGGAACAAGCAGGGCGAAGTCCTCACCAACGCTTGGAACATCCAACAGCTACGTCGCTTTTACCCTTAAAAAGTTACTGCGCCCCGTCATCGTCAACGTCGTCCGCGATGATGTAGCCCGTGGCCAGCGCCGCAAGACTGACGACGTAGTGCGATTGCACCACACCGAGGGTCTTCTGGATGCCGAGGCGGAGGGCGCCCTTCATGCGCTCAGTAACGCGACCGCCAAGAGCCCGAAGGCGACTCGCCACTGAACTCCCCGACTGGCCGGCACCCTCGTCAATGCTCTGGCACGCTTCGAGGGCCGCCTGCTCCAGAAGCCCCAAATCCTGCTGGGAGGAGTTGTAGGCCGCCTGGAGCACTCCTACTTGCGTCGCTGACTCCCCCAGAGCTTTCTGCAGGCCTGGGAGCAAAAAGAGATGAGTCGAGAGCGAATCTTGGCGAAACCAATTAACAAATGAGGGGCCCGGGGGCTACAACTTACCCTCGACCTGCTTCCTATCCTTCTCGAGGTCTGCGCGCACGGCTTCGGCCTCCTGCTGCAGCTGCAGGATAGAGGCGTCCTTCTCCTCGCTGGCAAACCTCAAGTCCTCGAAGGCCACACTCTCCTGGACCAGCTCCCCGGTGAGCCGCTCGGCCTCCGCTTCCCTGAGCTGAAGCAAGGCCCTGACCTCCGTCAGCGCGGTACGCTCTTGCTGGAGCTGGCCCTGCGCCTCCTCCCGCGCCGAGCGCTCGCGCTGGACGGAGGATCGAGCGTCCTCGAGCGCAGCCCGCTCCTGCTGGAGCTGGGTCTCCGCCTGCACGCGCGCGCTGCGCTCCTGGCGCAGCTGCTCCTCCAGCCCAGCGAGCGTCGCGACCTTCTCCTGCAGGGCAGCGCTCAACTTCTCGGCCTCCTGGGCCTTTTGCTCTGCTTGAGTTTGCCAGGACCGCGCCCCCTCGAGGGTGGTGCGATCCTGCAGGAGTTGGGTGTGCGCTTCGGCGAGGGCCGTCTCCCTCTGCGCTAGCGCAGTCCGCGCCTCAGCCATGGCGTCGCGTGCCCCCTGCAGCTCGCCGCTCGCCGTCGCCAGCGCCCCTTCCTTCTCTTGGAGCGCAGCCTTCACCTCGTCGACCTCCTTGGCCTTTTCTGTCGCCAGGGTGCGCTGGTCGGTGTAGGCATCTTCCGTGGCCATGAGCTTGTACTCTAGCCAGCCATTGTCTGTCCGCAAGGCCTCCACCATGGCATCCAGGGCCTCATACTGCCCCCGGTACCAATCGAGGTCAGCGCTCAGCTCGGCGAGGCGATTGAACTTCTCGCCCGCCTGGCCCTGCAGCCCCTGAGGGTAGCAACGAGAGGCCAAGGGAGAGAATCAAGATGAAAGACGATCGGGCAAGAAAAAGAAAACAGGAAAACAAGTAACGATCGAACAGGGGTCCTCACCTGAAAAATCTGGAGTGATCTGCCTCCATGGAGCCGGAGCGCCTCGGTCAGGGCGGCGCTGAGAGAGGCGCCGTGGGCACGGAATTCCTGCCACAGTGCCGTCTCGGTCCTTGCCTCCTCGAGCAAACTTCGCGGCACCCCGGGGCGGCGGAGCCCCTGCTCCCACTCCGACGCGACGGCGTCAGGCGCCGGGGCCGCGGCACGAGACGTCGACGCCCCGGCATCGAACGCCGGTTGCTGCGACATCACGCAGCCGTCAGACCGCACCACCAGCGCCCCGGGCGCAGGCCCGGGGGCTGATCTGACCACCACCCCTGATCGGCCCCCTCCGGGGGCGGGATCACCACCGGCCGGGGTCTCGACCGCTACACAGTCTCGACGCCCCAGCTCTCCGCGCGAGTCCGCTCGCGCCCCTGACGGGGGTCGCGGGTGGCCGTCGCCTGCGCGACGGCCGCCGCCGCATCCTCCTGTTGCCGCAGCCGCGGCGCACGACACCTCGCCCGTCGCCGCCGTGCCCGCCGCCGCCCGCGGTGTTCTCTCCGAGCGAGGCCTCGTCACCAGCGATGTCCCCAGCTTGAGCGCCTTAACGGGCGCGAGGGCGGGGGCAGCAGGCGTCGTCCTGACAACAGGGGAGAAAGGGAGGGTGAGCGACCACGACACGAAATCAGGAACACGGGGGAGGAACGTTACTCACTTCAAAGTGGAGAAGCCTCGCTTGCGATTCCTTGAGGGCTCGGGCGGCGCCTCCACGGCGCCTGCCGACGCCCCTGACGACGATCCGACGACGGGCGGCACCACGCCCGCCTCGAGGGTCGGCTCCGCGGCGACCCCCTCGACCCCTGGTGACGGGGGCGGCGCGGGCTCCCACCTGTCGGAGGTGGCCCGTCCCCCCTCGCTCTCCTCCTCGTCCGAAGACGAATTCACCAGATCTGGCGGATGGGAGAGGCCTTGCTGCTCCCGCAGCTGGTACTCTTCGTTGTACCTGTCGAGGTGCTCCTGCCTCCTGATCCTCCTTTCCCTCGCCAGGGCCGCACGGTCCTGCTCCCTCTGCTGCCCGGCGCTGGTGTGAGCCAGCGACCGAGGTGTCGGCGGATCCGACGTGCGGACATCGCCCCCCACCGCCTGCTGCCGAGCAGCCGTTGTCAGATCAGACATGGAAACGAAGAAAGCAAAAGGTAAAGGGACGATACTCACCTGGCCGGCGTCGGGGAGCATCACGAACGACCACAGGTCGTCGTCGCTGTGTTGCACCGCCTTGAGATTGATTGCGCGCCTCGCCCGAGTGGCCGCATACCCTCGGGCGAGTGGCTCCTCCAGCAACCGCGAACGCGCCAAGGACACGGGGTTGGCCACGTCGCTCATCTCGGAGATGCAAAGTTCCCTCTCCATGAGGGGAATGATCCGCCGGTGATGGAAGTTGGCGATGACGGACGCCACAGCCAGCCCGGCGTCCGCCAACTGGCTTATGGCATTGGTGAGGGGCTCGAGCCTCCTCTGCCTCGCCGGGGGCAACACCCCATACGTCCACGAGTCCGGCCTCTCCTTCAGCACCTTCCCGGTGTACGGCGGAAGGCCGGCGCCGTCGTTGCGGAGGTAGAACCACCCTTTCTCCCAATCGGAGTTGTTTGACGTCATCGTACACGGGATGTACAACTCCCTCCGGAGGTCCCGCACCGAGAGTGTGAGGCCGCCGGCGCGAACCGCTCGACGCGTCTTCTTCTCCCTCGTGGCGAGCGTGTGGAGCTCGCCGCGGAAGAGATGGACCCACAGGTCCCAGTGCGCCGGGATCCCCAAGAATCCCTCGCAGACGGCGACGAACGAGGCCGCCTGCGAGATGGCGTTGGGGGCAAAGTTGTGGAGCTCCACCCCGTAATGATGGCAAAGTCCCCGCATGAACTTGCTCGCGGGGGCATTGAAGCCGCGCTCGTGTAGCCGCAGGAAGCTGACGACGTAGCCCGGCGGGGGGTTCGGCTCCCTGTCCGACGGCGGCAGGACCATCCACGCCGGATTCGGGCCGTCGCCGGCCGGCGTCAACTGACCGCCGAGCACCAGCTCCTCCAACGACCGCCGATTCACCGTCGACCGAGGCCACGGGAATGCATCCAGCACTTGAACCGGAGCCATGGCGGAAGAAGGGAGGGAGCGCGAACAGCGACGGGAGCGAAAAGGCGCAGGCGGATCCGGCGAGGCGCGTGGCGCGGAGGAAGACGAAATGCGGGGGATGGGTGGAAATGGCGAAGGTAAGGAGCCCCTCCCCTGTTCTCCCCGCATTTTATAGAATCTGAAGGGGCGGCATCCCCGGAAACATCACGCGCGGCGGCAGTTAATGCGGCCGGCGTCCCGCGCAGCTGACGACTGGGCCCCGCCGTGCCGAAACGACCACGCGCACGTGCACGTGCCATGATTACTGCACAGTGACCGGGGGACGCAGCACCCCGTCTCATCACCTCCCCACGTCGTCCACGTCGCCCACACCACGCCGCCTAAAAAGGCGCGCCCACTCCGAACGACCCGCACCACGACCGCGGTTCGTCGATGACGGGGATTCCTTCTCGTGTAAGGATAGCCTCCTCGTGAAACCAGAGCCGAGAGCTCAAGGACTGACCCCTCGAGGGTGCGCGATCAATGCCCTAATTCGAAACAAGGTAGAGCCGTAAAGTCACAGCTTGTCGACGCGCCGTCAGAGAACGGACTCGAGAATCCCCAAGGACCGGACCCATGCAAACTCACTGATCAGTGGATCGAGGCCCAGCCCGCTGAGGGTACGGTGGGGCGCCACAGATGCCCCTCGATCTGGGGGTTGACTGGCCTGCACGGCTATACGGATCAGCGGATCGAGGCCCAGCCCGCTGAGGGTACGGTGGGGCGCCGCAGATGCCCCTCGATCTGGGGGTTGACTGGCCTGCACGGCTATACTGATCAGCGGATCGAGGCCCAGCCCGCTGAGGGTACGGTGGGCGCCGCAGATGCCCCTCGATCTGGGGATTTATTGGCCTGCACGGCTATACTGATCAGCGGCTCGAAGCCCAGCCCGCTGAGGGTACGGTGGGCACCGCAGATGCCCCTCGATCTGGGGATTTACTGATCAGCGGTTCGAAGCTCGACTCGGTAACAGATCAGTGAGCGCCACAGATCCACCAAGACGGAGGCACCCGGTGCCACCCCGCAAAGGCCCTACTAATCAGAGGTACGGAGCCTGGCCCTCGACGGGTTCGAACAGGCGCCTCAGATTAACAGAGTCAGGGACGACCAGGGCGCGCGCGATCGAGCCGGTCCTCGAACTCAAAGGTTCGGGGGCGCCCCATAGTTCGTGTTCAAGGCCGAACGAGGGCAGCTAGTCGAGGGATCCCATCGAGGGAGAGCTTTCGCGCCCTCGATCCTAATCGAACAGGACCGAGCCCTGACTAGCATACCCACGTAAGTGCTCTCATGGACGTGTCTCCGGACCACGAGCTGACCCTTATCGAACGGGGCACGGACGTCCACTTGAACTACCCGTCAACAGCTCAACGAGGGATCCATGACTCGCGGCCCGTTCGATGGGAAGCATGGGTCACCTCACCCCTCCCCTCTGCGGAAGGGTGGCGAGGGGCGCACAAACAAGTCGAAGAGCTCACCCCGATCGCCTCGAATGGGCCCGGGCTCGGGGGCTCATCGCACGGCTATACCTCCTGGACATGTCTGACGAAAGTCATGTTTTCCCCGCTCCTTCGAGGGCAGCGAGCGAACCCCCCCGGGACTCATCCCGGGTAGGGTTAACACACCGTTCCGCACGCATAGGATCGCCGAGGCCGGCTGAAATATCGCCGAGGCCGGCTGAAACAAATGCCTTACGGATCGGCAGCTCAGCATTAAAACCTTGCACGAGTGCACGCACTCCTCCAAGGCTTCGGGGGCTACACCCGCGGGTGCGCTAGCGCGCCCCCACAGAACGTCATACGCATCCAAAAGGGAAGAAAGTTCTAACAGAGAGCTTCAGCCTTTGCGGGTCCCTCCGGATAACCCTGCAAAGGTTCGGTGGCTACTGTCGGGGACAGCCATAGGGGTCCCCTAACTATGGGGGAGATTACCCTTCCTAAAAATTTAACACAAAACTACAACAACATCACCCAACCAGTCACGGCCCAAAAACGAGGAAGGCCCACGGTCCGCTCCGGCCTAACAACCTCCATGGCCCATCAAAAAGGCTATCCCCAACCCCCTCGAGTGAATCTCCGCCTCGCTCGAGGGGAGGACGCCACGTAACGAGCTCCCGCCCTACAGGAGGGGCACGGCGCCCCGTGAGCAGGACTCCGCCTCGCTCGAGGGCCTCAGCCCCTCGAGTGGGTCTCCGCCTCGCTCGAGGGCTTCAGCCCCTCGAGCGGGTCTCCGCCTCGCTCGAGGCCGACACTCGAACAATAGCGCCCCGCCTGTCTCACCTAACAGGGGCATTAAATGCCCTTGCCCGCCGCAGGCGCCTTAGTCAAAAGTCAATCCCCGCCCATGCCGCGCCGCTGACACCGCCAGGGCTGCGGACCTTGTCACTGTGCGGCCAAACCCCGTCACTATGCCGCCATTCCCAGCACTGTGCAGGTGCTGTGCGGACAGGCCAGTGTCATTCCAAAGCACTGCACCGCCCACTCCCGTCCTTCTCCCACGGCGAGCCCCTCGAAAGGGCATGGGTGCACCCTCGAAGGGTGTACGGGCGGCGACCGGGCGCACGATGCGGGCGGCGCCATGGCGCGGAACACACTAAGCACGTCTCCTCCATCATTTCCGGCACTGTACAGGCCATCCCCGGCACCGTGGAACCATCCCCAGCGCTGTGGAGCCCTGTTACGATGGGACACCACCACGCCGGCCCCTGAATGGCATGGGCGCTCCCGCCATCGAGGCCCTCGAAAGGGCATGGATCATCCTCGAAGGGTGCACGGGCGGCGAGCAGGCACGCACGGTGACCGGCGCCGCCGTACGAGCGACGTGCGCCGCGTCCCCTCCACTAACTCCGGCGCCGCCCGGCCATCCCGGGCGCTGTGCGACGGACCCAGGGTCTGCGCGGCCATCACCAGCGCTGCGCGGATATCCCTAGCCCTGTGGCACCATCCCGGGCGCTATGCAGCCATCCCCGGTGCTGTGCGGCCCTGCTCCGATGGGACGCCGCCACGCCGGGCCCTGTACAGCACCAAGTGCCCTCGTCAGCAAGACCCTCGAACTGATGTACGGACGGTGGTCAGACGTGCACGCCGAGCGAGCCACCCTCGAAGCTATTCCCCGGCAAGTACATAGCCACCACGACACCCGCAAGTACTGAGATTCGTCAGGACACCATCAAATCGCAAACGCTGTGTACCAGTACTATGACGCTGTGTAAAACCCCGTGCGGCACATTTGTAAGCCGCCTCCCCTTGGTCTATAAAAGGAGGAGGCGGTCGCCCGGCCGCCGGGGACGAGATCATCACTTCACACCCACACTCACCCGCATACTCGTCCCCCCGATATTGGCACTTTGCCTCAATCATCCTACCAGGGACTTGGAGGCTTCTCCTCCTCTCCCGCCTAGCTTGTAGCCCCCCTCTACAGGCACAACGGTGCATAGCAATACAAGCGCCACGAGCGCGATCTGCTGGACGTACGGCCCCGCGGCCGGAACGAGGATAAACCCGTGTCCCTGCGTTGCCATTTGCACCTACCATCGAGCAGCCGATCACAGCGTATCTTACTAGTTAGTGTCGGGACTAATCCTAACACCGACACTTGGATTAAAGATTTCTTCTTCTGTATGTCAACTTCCTTTTACTGACCATGTCGGCGTATACTTGAGGGACCTTCCTTACTAATTCTTCCTTCTTTGAATATTCAATGTCAGCTAGTCACACGAAGCCTATATTCGTACGTACTGCACTTTGTCTATGGGTCCATCCTCTGCTTCTCTCTCCTGAAATATGATCCGGCCAACACATTTAGATTAGGAAATATTACTATTTCCCAACAGCCTGAAACATCATCTCGTGGCTGGATAGTACATTTAATCTCGAGTTAAATACACTGTAGGTCCTTAAACTTGTCACCGTGTGCCACTTAGGTCCACGAAGTTGCAAAATCGAAATTCAGCACCCCAAACTTGTTAAGTTGTGCCACTTGGGTCCATACCCCTTCGGTGGACATGAATATATGCAAAAAGACCCTTATTTTTTTTATTTCTTCTCCATCCACGTCCTCATCTCTCTTCTCTCTCACATGCGGGCCGTCGCCCTCCCCTGCGTTGCGCCGCCGCGACCTGCACCGGCAGCACAAGGCCGGAGGTGGACGACGTGATCGCGGCGGTGGGCGGGAAGTACAAGCGGTCCAAGGAGGCGGAGGACGGCCTGAGGCTGCGCCCCTGCTTCGCGCTGCCGTAGGGTACCAAGTCCATGGCGCTGCCGGAGCTGTCGCTCCGCTTCAGGGGCGGCGCCGAGATGCAGCTCCCCGCTGGAGAACGGCGGTGGACCTCGCGCGCGCCCCGACGAGGCCGCGACGGCGGAGCTCGCGCGCGCCCCGACAAGGTCGCGGCGGTGGATCTCGCGCGCTCGCGGGGCCACCACAGTCCACAGCGGAGCTCGCGTGCGCACCGGCGAGGCCGCGACGGCGGATCTCGCACGCGTCCCTTCTCCATTCCTCTTCATCTCGTCTCCCTTCTTCCTCCTCCCATCTCCCTTCCTCCCCATTCCTCTCCACGGAGCAGAGGAAGGCTGCCGGCCAAATCCCCCGTGCACCTGCCAAATCACTCCAATCCCTCGCGCCTGCACCTCCACAACTTCCCTGCTCTGCCCCTGACCCACCTCCGGCGAGCTTTAGCGACCGGACCGCACAGAACTTCGATTCCCGCGGCCACTCATTTGACCCCCGCTTGGGGCTCCGCCCATCGGCACCTTGGAGAAGTCAAATGCTGGCCAGAAGGAGGAGCTCGCCCGTGGTGGAGAATGGAGCTCGCCCGACAGAGGCAGCCGCGTGAGAGGAGGTCGGAGCATGGCCGAAGGGGGCACCGCCGCCGGAGGAAGTCGGGGGGCGAGCGCTGCGGGAGTACGACCTGGAGAAGGAGAGGCTGGGGTTTCGGCGGCAGCCGTGCGCCGCGTCGTCGTGAGCGAGCTCAGGGAGCTTGTTGCTGGCGCAAGTCGCGCGCAAGGGAGGGCGGCAGCCCGCAGGTGAGAGAGAGGAGAGAGATGAGGAGGACGTGAATGGAGAAGGAGATAAAAATTAAGGGTCTTTTTGCATATATTCATGTCCACCGAAGGGGTATGGACCCAAGTGGCACAACTTAACAAGTTCGGGGTGTTGGATTTCGATTTTGCAACTTCGTGAACCTAAGTGGCACACGGTGACAAGTTCAAGGGCCTACAGTGTATTTAACTCTTTAATCTCATTAAGCTTCCTAGAACACAATAGTCTGTATGTGATCCTTGCCAACACGTGGTAGCCGATCATTCCCGTTGATATCCAGTCGATTGCCTAACGCACGCTCTTACCGATTTGCCTCTGCTTGGCCAATTACTCCCCTGGCCGATACTATCAATCTCGCTACTCAATGTGACATGAGATTTACCAAAATCCGGTGTCAACACAAGCCCCCCAGTTTCGGAGTATGAAGGATTCATGCTTCGAAATTCGTAAATCCAGAACCTTCTATCTTCTGTTCGATGCAAATCGCTCCATGGTTCAATACTTTAACCTTCCTAACATCGCTCCTTTCACAGACAGCCGATACATTCTCACAACATCCTGACCAATATGGGGAATCAAGACAACTCTGCTCTCCCTGCCAAATATCATATTGTATGATAGATATGAAAGGCTTGACCATCAGCTTCTTCTTTGAGTTGACAGCCTCTCAATCACTCTGCTAGATTGGCAACTTCATCCTAGCAAGCTTATGGCAGTGTCGGTCCGTTGGGTAACAATAAAATCACCTTGCGATTCCAAACCCGTGCTGCTCAACAAGAACTGATAGCTGCACCATGGCAACATCATCAACTGTTCCACAATTAAATCATCAAATCTGGTGCTACCAGTAGGATTTCGTGCCACCTTCATCCGCTCTTCTTTTAGCACCTCTATCCCTTGACCCTGTCCGCTTGCGCTACCGCTATTGCCATTATGGTCACCAAGCCTTCATCATCATCCTTGAACTTTGTATGGTGCAGCTAGTAAAATGTCGAGTGGACATCTTTGGAGCAGACTATACATATATGCGCGTGATCTGCACTGTCAAATTTCCAATATACGCGCAATATCTCTTATAGTCTAGCCAGAACAAATATTCGGACAGAGAATCGGTAACCCAGCCGATAAAGCATATTTACAGGAACCGTGTTTACCAACTGCATCAGCCCTTTTGTTTTCACTTCACGATTGATGAGCACACCAGCGGATAACAATTAATTTATTTCAGCCGATGGTAAGAACACGGCTATTTGGTTATGTAGATCAAAGATAACCGACTAAAGAATTGAATTCAGTAACTATTCCATCGGCTATTTATATTTTCCCCTGGTGACTCCATCAGCAAGCACTTTGTTCATTGTCTCCTGCTTGCATGTGAATTACTTCTTCCAGAGCTGATTATTAATGAGCCGATGCATGCTAAATCTCCCTTTAAAAGCTGCCGACTTTCTGATATGTCACCAATAGTCTTTGATATTTAACATCCCGCAACTTGAAATGCATGGCTCTTTGTCGTCCGCTCATGAAACTCTACTAGAGCAGCTTCTTTCTCCTTTCATATGATTCGGAAAAATTATTCAGTTTAGGAAATACTTATCTCTGGTATTCCGAATCATCATGGGGCTATGTAGTGCTTTACTTATTTCCTTTAACTTCCATGCTCATGCTAGCTTTGCCTTCCGTATATGCACTACCTATTCCTTCCTGTCCAGCCGAGTACTCATCAGGCAGTATTGATGTCTTTCTCGATTAAATTACCTCCTCTTTCCTCAACATTTCTTGTCGGCTGTTCAGTGTGCAGTAAAATAGGAAATCCACAACAGAAACTAGGAGAAAGCTGTTCTAGGAAAGCTGGTATGCAAGCGTCCTTAGAGACGTTAGTCCAGTCCTGATATCAACTCGACGTTCCCCGATATTCTCCAGGCTCCCGCACAATCATGCGAACAAGACAAACGATGGAACCTGCTGGCCGTCATTAGCCTGGAACTGGATTTCTCGAACCGGCTATGCAGCCCCATGCACTGACAGTTGTGGCTCGACATTTGCGGCTATGCAATTGTTAAGTGAAGACCGGCCACGCAGCCTTAGTCATTCTAGTGCAAAGCCTTCCACCTCGATAACCTTGTTAACTCACCGGCATCAATTTGTGGCTCGAAATCATGGCGGCGACTCCTTTTATTTTGGGTGACTTCTGAACCTTGGTGGACCCCCAGCCAATGACTTTATGTTATGAGTATCTCCTAGTGTCTTGAATAGGCTCCATTAAGGAATCGGCCCACGCCTCCATTTTATCTTCTTCATCGGCTATCCAGCATATGCCGACAGATAAACAAGCAACACATGTTCTTCTGAATTTGCATGCATGCATGTTTGTGGCACACATGTCTGTGATAAGTAGCTGATAAAATAAATTGGGATGTGATGAATCTCCTGAATTAGACATCGACTAGTACGCTTAGCTTCTTTGTGTGTCGGCTTCTTCCACCTAAGCGTACGAGCGCTTGAGCCAGAGTGTGTAACTCGACTTTGCCACATACTTTGAATAGGAGCCATTATCTGAAGCTGAACTGGATCAACCACATACTTGCATCGACCTTGTATTGGACTTCTTTGGTTACCACAGTGTCTTCATCAGCTTATTGTGGTTAACACATGCTTTGTCCTCCATCGGCCTCCTGGCATAATGGCTTGTGGCAATATATAAGTTTGTGCAAAGCCTTGGTGATGCATGTTCCTAAGTATCGGCTTGACAGCCGATGTATAAATGCCACGAGAACGAATCCCATCTATCAGAAATTATTTAATTAGGAGATGCTGGAGTTTCCATAGACATTCCTTCAATCAGTTTATTTCTTTCTCCTTTTTGCAATCAACCCTGTAGTTGATATAAAGCACAATTTCTCAAAGATTACTAGCCAATCATCATTAAAGCCGATGTATCTTGAGCTCTGGAAACGGATTATTATCGGCTTAGAATAGGATTTCTTCCAACCGGCTATGCAGATTCTCTTTAGATCAATCTTAAAAATAATATACCGCCCAGAATATTTTCCTCATGACATTGTGGCCACATCAATCACCAGGTAATCATGATTTAAAGAGCACTTAATTGATGCTTACCAAATCCGAGCAGAGGTGGTCATGTGAGCTGATTACCTTCTCTTGTATGCTTGGTGTACATTGGCATATTCTTGGTGCTGTGTAGCTTGTTTGGATACGTGGCATCAGCGGTGCCATCATATTTTTTTCAGTTCCAGCAGTTTTTACACTATCACAACAGCATTGATGTTGTCACCAGCTCCAATGTGTATCGAGTTTCATCGACCTCATGGCCTCGTCGGTGACTAAGTTTCCATCATTACCGCTGCATCCATTGTGTCTGACTAATGGCGCTGTCGTCGCCCTCCATAGCACCTTCCTTGGCCAGTGAAACATAACAAATTTAGCATGTGTATGATATCCCTTGATCTAGAGATGTATTTGCACCTCGAATATTCCACTCAATGGGCATTGCATGGCCAGGAAATCGAGCTTGATGGCAAGCTTGTCATCGGCTTTGATTGATTGACTTCAGTTATCTGATTTTGTCTAATGGGCTGTGCATTAGCAGTGATGGTACTGCTGACATATAATTTGAGTGATGCCCCATCAGCCGATGCTATCATGACTTCCTCCTCTTATCATCAGTTATTGATTATGTGCCGATAGCAAATTAATGGCCAAATACCTTCACTCTATGAGCTTCTCTAGTTATCTTGATCTACTTCCATGAAAGCATCTGTTCGTATTTCCACTTTACCATCTTTATTTGGCTGATTCATGATCCTCGATGCTCAGCAACTGGCCGATGTGCAGCAACTGGCCATGACCATCCAATACCCTCCAGGATCAACGAGATGTTTAGTCAGCACTACATATTGGCTTCTGAGTGACCAGTAAATGTGTGTTGGCCATTGGACTGCCGATTAACAGAATGATCACTTGAATTTCTTGTAGACATCTTCAGTGATATATCAGCCATGCTTTCGAAACCAATCATGCATATACAGTACAATTTATTGAGCCGATGGTAGAAATACGGCCATTTGATTATGTCCAACAACATAGTAGCCAATTAAAGAACTTAATATTTGCTCTCTCGGCTGTTTTTCATTTTCCAGGTGATTTTACCGGCAAGCCCCCTCAGCTTGATGTAATCAACGATATGGTGAGGTGAGAGAGTTACTTCTTAGGCTGGCTAACATGATGATCTGCATACAAGTCGTAACACATCAGCTTATTTGTTAGCCGAATATCCCCTCTGTCACCTTCCATTGGCTGTGATGCGCTAGGCTTATCGGCTCTTCCTGGCTGATTGTTTTTCTTTTCTCCCCATATACCTTTGGATTTCACCAGCCTATGTCCTTTTCGACTTTTGCTATATAAAATAACTCCATCAGACCGAGGGCTGTTATAGGTCAGAAAAACTTGCAAGAATCCTGTCCAAGCTTGCCCCTAGTCGGTCAAAGGTTTGGCAAAGTACTAAAGCCATTTGCTGCCGCAATGGGTTCCATGCTTCTTGGTTATAAAGTACCACAAATGTCCAAGTATCTGCTTAATTATGAGAGAAACTAATCTACGGCTGTTCCATCTCTAATGGCCTTCTCTGATTTGATTAATGAAATAAAGTTTTTTCACTTGAACCACCAACAGCCATTTCTTCCGAATTATAGGCAGCCGATTTTGTTTTTTGAATGGGAAAAGTCCGATTTACAACTTTGAACTAGCACACAAGTCTGATTTTCAACCTTAAACTACAAAACCAGACATAAAAGGCCATCCAACTATCAAAACCGTGCAAGTTTCAACTTTTGAGCGGTTTTGGAGGTGGTTTTCCATTTTGTGAAAATGTTTAAAAAAATGGTTTCATCTAAAAAATCATAACTAATTCATTTTAAATCAGAAAAATATGGAACTAATACACAAAGTTTTATAAAAATGTCACTTATCTATTGGTGCACTATTTGGAGTTTTTTTAAATATTATATGTTCAAGTTTCTAGTTTTTATTGCTTTTTCTAAAAATACTAGGAATATGAATAATAAGATGCAGATGACTCCAAATAGTTCACCAATAGATAGGTGACATTTTTATAAAACTTTGGGTATAAGTTCCATATTTTTCTGATTTAAAATGAATTAGTTATGATTTTTTAGATGAAACCATTTTTTAACATTTTCACAAAATGGAAAACCACCTCCAAAACCGCTCAAAGGTTGAAACTTGCACGATTTTGATAGTTGGATGGCCTTTTATGTCTGATTTTGTAGTTTAAGGTTGAAAACCAGACTTGTGTGCTAGTTCAAGGTTGTAAATCGGACTTTTCCCTTTTTGAATCACCAGTGACCGGCAGAGCACAGAAATCCTGTATAGTAAACTGCTCCTCTGTTTTTCTTTTGTGATCGGCAACAGAACATTTATGGATGCACTGACATTAGTCTCATCCATTAGCTCCATTAGGGAATAGCCATGAGCTCCTATTTCTTTCTGACCATCATCGGCTTCTCTGTGCAGCAAAGACCAGCTCTTTTTATCTGAAGCCGATGTTTGAACTTGGTCAGCGAGGTAACCAGTCTTGACCTTAATGACGACATCGAGTTGCTGTTGTCCATGAAACCAACATGTGAAGCAGTCGTGTTCTACCTCTTTGTTGTTACACTTTGCTGCATGTTCACTATCTCGGCCAGCCACGTAGCATTGTCATCTCGTCAGGGCATTGCGAAGAGGAAGAATACAACTATGACAACGATGAATCAACGACTCAACAGAGTCATCAATAATCATGTCATTTAGGCTCTTGGAGCAGGAACATCGATGGCTCAGTCCTGCTAGATGTAATTTTTGATTTGCCAATAATCATTGATGTTTCTAATCTGAATGATAATGCTTCTCCTGTAGCTTCTCTGGCTGTTTTGGCTCTGTGTTACAGGATCGTATAGAGTATATATAACTGATGAAAGCCTCCAAATAAATGGAATTGGTAGTAGAAAAATGAAGAACCAGTCTGCCGCAGTGACAATCATTTCCTTGAGCTCATTGCGTGATGCTGCTAGCCTCTTGTCTTTTTTTTGGCAACGATCTCGTGGTGTGATCAGCATATGTAGCATCCTTTTGTTCCTTTGTATCCTGACAAACAAGTAGTGGCGTTGTCTCCGTTGGTGATGGCGCAACATGTCGGATCGGCCAGTCGTAGCCTATTATTGCAGACTTGGCCCCTCCATCAGCTGGATCGGCTCTTTCGAAGGTACAGCCATGGGCTCCAACACAACTACATAACTTGTATTCGCTCTTTTCTAGCTGATTTGATCACAAGCTGGAATCCCATCAAATTACCAGCCTGAGCCATCGACTCTACTACTCTATTGGCCTATTATTTTTAATCTGAGTATTGATTCTTGTTGCTACGTGTGCTACATCACCCTGCATCCTAGAAATCAATCCATCGGCCAGCTTCTTCATCTCATAACAAGAAAACACGTAGCCGATAGGGATCTTCAGACAAACAAAATCAGCATGTTCCAAATCCACCTTATCAGCTTGCATGAAGTCAAAAAGGTTGACGTACTCCAATTGCTCCTCCGCCTATTTCAAGGATCAGCTTACTTCAAATCTCCAGGCTGCGTCGTGCCATTACTTGAATCAGCTGGTTTGCACCTATACACTAGCCGATGGTATGAACAATAACTCCCGACAAGTGTATATCGGCTATTGTAGAGTTCAATCGGCTAATTTATTATTGGAAGCACAACATTCTTAGTACCGGTGCCCACCTGGATCCCATGGAAACAAAGCTCTGGGTAGCCGGTACTTATGAGCAATACTTTCGTGTTTTTTATCACCCGGCTCCCATGGATAATTTCTTTTGAGCAACCAATATTTCCGAGCAGTATTTCTATGCTCTGGACCACCCGGCTCCCATGAGAAATAAGCTCCAAACAGCCGATACATCTGGATAACATCTCTGGACAGTGGACAATAAATGATCTGAGAATTTGTTTTTTGCCCTCCTTCTACATAAACCACTTCTTCTTTTGATGGTTGGAATAAAATATTGACAGTACGACCATCAAGCATAATTAATTTCTCTGGTTTAGATATCTTGCAGCTTCCATATTGGCTTTTGCTCTCGAACTCAATTGAGACCGGTTACGGAGGTACTACATCACATTGATGAGCCATTGGTGATGATTCTTGAAGAGTAAATTGTGAATGAATATCATCTTCTATTTGACAGCTTCCTTGATCTTGCATGTTCACCATTGATCGAGGAATTATTGGTCGATGCGGTTGGTGATCAATCGGCTGTGGAATAAACGCTTCCAGTTGACATGGTTCCCGTCGTGAAGCCGATTCTAGTGACCAATAATTTTCTGATCGTTGTGGCTGAACTGATAGTTGAGAATATTGCAGCCCCCCAGGCAAAGGTTGTTGAGCTATTAATTGTTCATCCATGGCTGGTGACTGATAAATTTCTGGCTCATGCAGTTGATAAGCCTTCGACTGATGTGGTTGACAAGTCATCTCCTGCTGAACCAATACCTGCGGCTGATGCGTCATCGGCTGTATAACTGATTCTTGCGACCAATGACTTCCTGGTTGCTGTGGTCGAGCAAATAGCTGTGACGATTGCAGCCCCCCAGGCCAAGATAGTTGAGCACATGGAGCAATCTGCTGTGAACTGTGGGAAATAAATTGTAATTCTTGGGCAACACCTTGAACGCATGTTGATTCTTGAATTTCAATAGTGTCCGCGGGCGTATATCCAAGAGTACTGAACAAATCCTCATGTGCCAACGGCTGTGGCGTGTATCCAAGAGCGCGGAAGAAATCCACTTGTGGCAGCGGTAATGAGCTGGAGGGAACTGGTGCAGTCTGACGAACTGTCATCGGCTGATGGAAATTATCCTGATATGAGCATGGCGAAATTAAATAATCACCATAAGCCGATTCATCAGTTGTACTCATGCTTGCCGTTGCATAATTTGACGCTCCAGGATACATGCATACTGATTCTTCATAGCTTTGCTGCTGAATTGGACCGTAAGAAAATGCAGTATTAGCCGATGTCATCGGCTGTTGATAATATGTTCTCTCATACCTTTGTTGCTGGGCAAACTCAGAGAACGCGCTCTTTATGGCATTGCTTATAATATCCGCCAATATTTCAGATTGATTGTCCATGGCGATGTACTCCTTGAACCACTCTAGATTCGTTGTGGATATTGTCTTCGTGCTCACCAGACGATATAATAATAGGGATTTAATCTTCGTGTCCCACCGAGCGTGCCAAAAGTGTGTTGACGCGAAAATAGAATGTCACCTCCGCGCGCAGCACACGTGACTCCCCGGTCTGTAGCGAGGCGTGCCAGCCAATCTGACCTGTTGATTGACAATGGAAAATCGGCTAGAGAGCCGATGGATCTTCAGTAGTGTGTGTATCTGCCAATCGGCCGATACAGTAAAACGGGATCGGCAGGCTCGAAAGCAGCCGAAGTGTAAGTATGTGTAGAAAGATCGGCCAAGACAGCCGATCGTGACGTCAGCACTCGAATAAATCTAAGCCGGCTGTGAGAACAGATGATATTTTAAGATAATAAAAGCCGACGAGATCTAGATCGAGCTGGATAGATGGGTGATAAAAGCTAAAGAAACAAGAATAAACTTGCTAATCTAGCTGATATCGATAAATTGTGAATAAATCTAGACGAAACCACAGCGATACGCCCGGAGGTTAAAGCCTAGATATTATTCGGTAAAGCGGAACTCACCAGCAAGCCGGAGATCGAAGTGATGCAGCCCGACGAGTTTGCGAGAACTCGTGAAAGAGAAAAGGTACGAAGGCGAAGTCGCCGAAAAGTAGATGCGATAAAGTAGATGCAGTAAAGTAGATACAATAATTAGTAAAAGATACCCAGAGGCGATTTTGATATTGATCGTGTGATAAAAACTTACAATAACCCTCGTCCCTTATATTTATAGGGGCGGCTCTGGACATTACGTAGACTCAAACTCTCTAAACCAGCTATGACGTGACTACCAATTAATTTCTAAAGAAATATTAAAATACAAAGACTCTAAATTCCTTTATGTAGAGTCCTCTATAATAAAGCTCCTTCCGTGTCGGCAGCAAGACTTAGATTAAAGATTTCTTCTTCTGTACGTCAACTTCCTTTTACTGACCATGTCGGCGTATACTTGATGGACCTTCCTTACTACTCCCTCCGTCCCGGTATAACTGCACTTGAAGGATTTGAATGGGAAAATAGTATGGATGGAAAATGACGCTTTTGCCCCTATTAATTGATAACAGACAACACGGTAATAACTTACTCTGCAACGCCGGTTGGGAAAATCAGAACGAGCACTCTGCAGAAGATGCTGGAACATGTTAGATTTTTCACGTGAAAGCTTGTCTCTTGCCGCCGCGTGTGCTTCAAATCTTTTTTTACTGATGGAGCCCACATACTCGAGTACAACAGACTCTGGTAGAGACTCATGTTGTGCACTTATTTTGGGATTTCTTTTGAACTGCACAAGTGCAGATATAAGAGGACGGAGGGAGTAATTCTTCCTTCTTTGAATATTCAATGTCAGCTAATCACACGAAGCCTATATTCGTATGTACTGCACTTTGTCTATGGGCTCATCCTCTGGAATTTTTTTTATTTTTTAACCCTTTTTAAACTAAAATTTTAAAAATAACCCACACTGAACTATATTTCTAAGAAGTAGCTCTTTTGGTCGCGCCAAGCCGCGTGGCGCGACTAATAGTTGAGTCGCGCCACATGAAGTGGCGCGACTATTGTACACGGTGGAATTGAAAAAAGTCGCATCTTACGTGGCAGACTGAGTCGCGCCACACGCCCTGGCGTGACTCACGAAGGAGCCACGCCACGCATAACTGGGAGTTCCAGGTCTCATTTAGCCATGTTTCGTCATTCCTTTTAATTATCAAATGAGTTCCTAAATTTGTGAAATTCGAGATGTATGATCTATAGAGTGCATACGTTCCATTTTAACTATGTGCACTCGAAATCATGGTGTATAAAATGAGAGATCTAATTTTGAAATAGCCTAAGTGTTATTAGATCAACACATGAAAATTGCCAAGTCTGAAAATAGAGTCAACTAGTCAACTTCGGGCATACTTTTTGAGAAATTTTACACTAAGACCTTAAATACTTTTGGGCTACAAGTGAATTTGGATGTTCATAGGAAAGTTTGGACAAGTTGTTGGTCAAATATAACAAAGAATGCATAGTTTAAGGGAGGCTTAAAGTTGGAAAGTTGTGTTGTTTTATACTTAGCTGACAAACTTAGAAAACAACACAACTTTCCAACTTTAAGCCTCCCTTAAACTATGAATTCTTTGTTATATTTGACCAACAACTTGTCCAAACTTTCTTATAAACATCCAAATTCACTTGTAGCCCAAAAGTATTTAGGGTCTTAGTGTAAAATTTCTCAAAAAGTATGCCCAAAGTTGACTAGTTGACTATATTTTCATACTTGGCAATTTTCATGTGTTGATCTAATAACACTTAGGCTATTTCAAAATTAGATTTCTCATTTTATACACCATGGTTTCGAGTGCACATAATTAAAATGGAACGTATGCACTCTATAGATCATACATCTCGAGTTTCACAAATTTATAAGCTCATTTGATAATTAAAAGGAATGACGAAACATGGCTAAATGAGACCTGGAACTCCCAGTCCAGGATGGAGATCGATCTGGTCACGCCAGTATGCGTGGCCTGACTCCTCCGTGAGTCACGCCAAGCCGTGTGGCGCGACTCAGTCTGCCACGTAAGATACGACTTTTTCTAATTTCACCGTGTACATTAGTCACGCCATTTTATGTGGTGCGACTCAACTATTAGTCGCGCCACGCGGCTTGGCGCGACCAAAAGGGTTACTTCTTGGAAATATAGTTCGGTGTGGGTTATTTTTAAAATTTTAGTTTAAAAAGAGTTAAAAAATAAAAAAAAATTCCATCCTCTGCTTCTCTCTCCTGAAATATGATCCGGCCAACACATTTAGATTAGGAAATATTACTATTTTCCAACAGCCTGAAGCATCATCTCGTGACTAGATAGTACTTTTAATCTCATTAAGCTTCCTAGAACACAATAGTCTGTATGTGATCCATGCCAACACGCAGTAGCCGATCATTCCCGTTGATATCCAGTCGATTGCCTAACGCACGCTCTTGCCGATTTGCCTCTGCTTGGCCGATTACTCCCCTTGCCGATACTATCAATCTCGCTACTCAATGTGACATGAGATTTCCCAAAATCCGGTGTCAACAGCTGTTGTCCGTGCCACGAAAAGAAGGACAACACTCCACAGCAACTCCACCCCCGCCACCGTCTGATCCAACTCCACCCCCGTCGGGGTACTACATGCCCTCCCAGCACTCCGGCGGGTCTATGATGTCCGGGTTCTCTGGGTACTATTCGTACAACTAGACTACAAATGTTGTAACCATTTATCTAAATTACCTAAGGCATGTTAGGACTAGCAGCGGCACAAAGTTAGGGTACTTGTGTCGTACGTACCATTGCTTGTTTCTGTAATTCGTCGTTAAGTATTAATGGTTCGTCGTTAAGTATCAATGCTTCAAAATTTGAAATTTACAAAAAAAAAATCCTACCGCCGTAGGACACGGCGGTATGTTCATACATACCGCCGTGGCCTACGGCGCTACCTGGAGGCCACGCTGCCGCCTGGCGCTAAGCTCCTACCGCCGTGCCGCACGGCAGTAGGCCCCTAACGCCGTGGGCCACGGCGGTATGTGCCCGCCGTGGGCCACGGCGGCAAATGTATAGTTCTGCAAAATTTCTGGCGGACCATTTATTTTTGCAAAATAGGAAAAAATATAAAAAAATTCAAGTTGGTGGAAAAATAAAAAACATCATTTAAATGGGTTTTTGTTGGGTTGGAAGTTCGCTGCTTATCTGTCCACGGAATCCGTATAGGAGGCCCCGACACTAGCGCACAGAAAAAAGGCCGTGGAACAACAACAAGAGTCATCTAGCATTTTTGCGGCCCGACAGATATGGTAGGCCGTACGCCTCGTGTGACCATGCCTGGCCCATATAATGCAAATTTCACGATGGGCTTCTGCGCAACTGAATAAAATTGAGTCTGGAAAAAAGCCTGAGAAATTCCAAAGTCAAATGGCTCTAAAAAAATTCCTAAGTCAAATCACGTCAAAGAAAATCTAATTATGCCTTTAAATATGTTCAGATTATGGCTCACAGGAAACCATAGAACTCCGTTAACTTTTTGGATCACGTTTTTACAAGCATTGTCGATCACGTTTGAAACTCTTTAAATTTCTCGAGTACTCCTGAAAAGAGATTAAGAGAATATGCATGCACGGAAGTAAAGGGAGCACGGTTTTTAGTTTTCTCAAGAAGAGACGAAAAACGTTGACAGACTGGCAGCGCGCCTAACCCGTTTTCTCGCACCGCGTGCTTCCTTCGTGAGCAGTCTCTTCCCGTCCTGCTAATCCACGTCCCGATGCCGCCGAAATCGAAGGCCGCCGCGGAGGCGGTCTCCGTCGAGGACCTCTTCACCTCGCTCCACCGCCACATCCAGGCCGGCGAGTTCGACAAGGCCGGCGAGGTCGCCGACCAAGGTCAAGCACCCCTCCTCCTCCCCCCAGCGCGTCTCGTCTCACTCCCTACCTAGCGGCCTACCCCCCTAATTTGATCTGACCCCAACTGGTCCCGTAGTTCTCAAGGCGGCTCCGGGGGACGAGGACGCGGTGCGATGCAAGGTGACGGCGCACATCAAGGCCGGCAAGATTAACAAGGCTCTCGCTGCGATGCGCACCGCCGAGCACCTCCCCATCGACTTCACCTACTACAAGGTGATCGCCGATTAACTCTTTGGCCCCCGTGGGTCTCTCTGTTGTCTTGTTGCGATCCCTGCTTGGCTCACTTGACCGTGGTTAGGATACAACATACAAGTGTGGTCCGATCTGTTTTTGTTCATGTGCTAGGATAAAATCAATCTGATGATTTGTGTAATTGGAACTGAAGTGTTCGCTTGGCCAGCTTCTCCCAATGTAGCTTAGTTCTGATATTATGTTGCAAACTGCTGATGCCGGTTACTTTGCACTCTGAATTTTGCTGTTGAGGTCATGTGATTCGGCGTAATTGTTGTGTTGCGTGCTAGGATTCCGTTCTCTGCCAAAACATGTGAGTCATATGTTGGCAGAACTATATCGAGGGGTGTGAAGGCAAAATCATATGTGTAGTTATCTGTGATATATTGGCGAGAACTGTTGATGGAGAAGAAACCTCCATTTTATGTCGGAACACTTTGACTCAACTGTGAATGAATTCAACAGTCCCTACCTGCTGGTTGATCACATTACATATTCTGTTCCAATATTCTCTAGTATTACTATGATCTTGATATAGTTCTGCTGGTCAAACACAAGTGGTAGCTGATCTATCTTTGCATTTTCATTGAGATTCCTTACTTCTGTGCTGTTTCTTTTTTGTAATTAGTTGTTTGAATTAAAACACTGCACTGGACAATAGAACACTAATTTTTTGGCTAATATGATGCTAGAGTATCATTATTTTTTTTACTACAACAACAATTTGTGTGATCAAACTAAGTTTTATTATATTTAATATTCAGGCCTACTGCTACTACAGGCAAAACAAACTGGAAGAAGCACTGAGTCTTTTAAGAGGTCAGGAAGAAACAGCAGCTATTCTCCAGCTGGAATCCCAGATTTTGTACGGGCTAGGAAGAATGAATGATTGCTTGAATAGCTATGAGAAGCTTAAAAAGTTTATGATTGACTCAATGGATCTGAAGATAAATATCATTGCTGCTCTGGTTGCTGCTGGAAGGGCTTCTGAGGTACAGGCAGCTATGAAGGTGCTAAAGGTTGATCTTACCACGAGAGCACTCAGGGATACTCGTTGCTTTGAGCTGGCATACAATTCTGCTTGCTCCTTGATAGAAAACAAGAAGTATTCAGAAGCTAAGGAGCAGTTGGACTTGGCTAAAAGGTGATTTCCTGGCGCGGTGATTGCTAAAATGAATGTGTTCCTTCAGTTGATTAAACTAATCCATTCTTTATGACAACATTTTAATATTATCACATGATAATTTAAGAAAACCCTATTTTTTTCAATGCTTGACTAGTTTAATTCTTTCTATTTGTTTGCATAGAGAAATTAGGCTTTCATGTCTTGCAAGGAAAGGCTAAAATATTTTTTTGTGATCCCAGATATTCTTTGTATCGAGATGCTCTCAACTCAATTATGCAATGTGGATGGGCTCTTTAAGCGTAAACTATTAGCTGGATTATAATCCTTTTTGTTTTGCACTGCAGGATTGGGAAAGAAGAGCTTATGGTGGAAGATTTTGATGAAAACAGAATTGAATACGAACTAGCTCCTGTATCTGCTCAGATTGCTTATGTGCAGCAGGTAACTGTGGAGAAGTTTTCTTACATAGTCCAACCATTGTTCTTCCAACTTGTCTTCTTCATCGTATTTTCAGCTACAAGGACAACCTCAAGAAGCTATGCAAACCTATATTAATATGATAAACAGGAAGTCAGATGATTCCTCACCACTTGATGATGCATCATCACTTGCTGTGGCAACAACAAACCTTATTTCACTTAAAGGTACAAAAGATACTGCATATTGCTTGAAGAAGTTTGATCGGCTTATTGGAAAATCTAATGCTTCAAACCAGTTGCAACTTGTTAAAAGCCTTGACTTCAAGTTGTTCCCAAGGCAAAAAGAAGCTCTGTATTCTGCCCGTGTTCTTTTACTCCTCCATACAAATCAAATTGAGCAGGTTTGTTTTTGCAAAGTTGAGTCATCTCCCCCTTCCCTCTTGTGAATAAATCGCCTATTTTGATTTTTTTTAGTGATCGGGTGTAATGAGATCGTTCAGTTATATTTATGAAATTTCTAAATGTCTAGCATACTAAACTATTGCAGATTAGTTTCAGTTAGAATTTCTCATAATTCTAACCCTAGCAGTTGCATGACTAATGGGTATTGGATTGCGAATTAGTGTAAGGAAAAGGTCTGTTACGAAATTATATTTGTTACACCACATCCTGAACCTCTTCCCTGGCACTTAAGCAAGGATATCCCTACAGCAGTTTAGTTGCACATGCTATAGTTTTTTTTTTGTATAATGAACATAGTGGTCAGTTCATTTTGTCCATGATCAGTATAATTTTTTTTATTGTAAAAATGACCCTTGCATGCAAGTCCATGCATCTATATAATCACCTCATTGGAGAATTATTATCATCAGTATCTGTTTCATTTGCTTGGTGGACACTTTCTATTGTGAGTCTCTTTGATTGCTCATTTATGTTCTTGATCCTTTTTGTAGGCACATGAGTTGGTCAGTGGTCTGCTTGGAATGTTTCAAGATTGTGTATTCCCAGTTTTACTTCAATCTGCTGTTCACGTGAAAGAAAAAATGATCCAGAAAGCTGAAGAAGTTCTTAGCCAGTATGCTGAGAAGCATCCTGAGAATTCTAAAAGGGTCCTCCTTGCACTTGCTCAGATTGCTGCTAATGCCAACCATTTTCAGCTTGCTGCCGACTCACTGTCCAAAATACCTGACATCCAGCACATGCCTGCAACAGTTGCTACACTAGTGGCTCTAAAAGAGTGCCTTGGTGACTCCAATGCTGCAGCTTCTGTACTTGATTCTGCTATCCAGTGGTGGAAGAATTCCATGACCGAGGATAACAAATTAGATATGTTCACAAGGGAGGCTGCTGCGTTTAAGCTCAGTCGTGGACGTGATGAAGAGGCTTGTCTGTTGTATGAGGAACTTGTGAAGAGCCATGGAAGCATTGAAGCATTGGCTGGGCTAGTAGTGACTGCAGCTCGCACTAATCTGGAGAAGGCTGAGCAATACGAGAAGAAGCTGGAGCCATTGCCAGGCCTCAAAGGAGTTAATGTTGAGAGCTTGGAGAAGACATCTGGTGCAAGACACATTGAAGGGCCCCAAGACATGAAGGTAGACGTACCAGAGGAAGTGAAGAAACAAAAGGCAAGGAAGAGGAGGCGGAAGCCTAGATACCCGAAGGGCTTTGATCCAGCAAATCCTGGCCCGCCACCGGATTCCGAGAGATGGCTGCCCAGGAGAGAGCGATCCAGTTACCGTCCAAAGAGGAAGGACAAGAGGGCTCAGGTCAGAGGTGCTCAAGGAGCTGTGACTAGAGAGACATCAGCTACCAATGCCGGTGGTTCCTCGAAAGGAAGCCAAACCTCCAGTTCGTCAAAGACTCCGGCAGCAAACACTAACCAGCCAAAGCCTAGCAACAAATCCAGGAAGAAGAAATCGAGGTCTTAGATTAGGAAAATTTAGAGTTGCAACAAAATGACAAATTTTTTTTAGAAAAGGGAATATATTTCAATATTCCAGCATCTGCATGAAATTATGCATATAGCTATTTCTGATTACACAAAAGAGTACCACAAACGTAAAGGATAAAAAACCGGTCTCTGGAACAAACTCAAAATTATCCAACATTAATTCTGTAACTAAACGACCATCCATTGCTGGCAAAGATCTCCATCGACGTGGTTTCAAGCACACGACACCCCTGTATAATATGAGGTCGCTCGTCCTCCTGCTGCACCAACGCCCAAAAACGGATCCAATGAGTCGCTCGGAAGATAACCTGCATAGGAGTAACAGCTCGAGTGTTGTTAAAAACCATGTCGTTTCTACTTAGCTAAATTGCCCAACATAAAGCAGATGCTCTAACCAAGATTTTGTACATAAGCTTCTGGTTAATCCTGTTCAGCCACCCATTAAACATATGAAAAATATTCATAGGTGGTGTTATATTAAAAGAAACTTGTACGATCCTCCATATAATTGTAGCCAATTGACAATCAAAGAAAATGTGTTGAATGGTCTCATCCAGATTAAAAAACAACATTTTAAACTTCCCTTCCATCGTCGACGAGCTAAATTATCTTTGGTTAGAACTACCTTTTTGCAAATACCAGATAAAAATCTTTATTTTTAAGGGCATTATATCATATTTTTTCGCGGTGCGGGCAGCTGAGCAATAAGCGTATTATACATAGATCGAACAGCAAACTGACCATTTTGTTTTAGAGACCACATAAAAGTATCTCTCTGATCTGTTAATTGGACATTCACAATTTTAGCTATCAAATGGTGCCAGACCTGCAAATTGTTGCCAACTAAGGATCTCCTGAATGCCACATTCAAATGATTCGATCGAAGAACTGTTGTCACTGTCGCACTCTTCTTCCGTTCGGATCCAAGCATCCTCCCAGAAACGTGTTTGTGACCCATCACCCACTATAAATTTGTCCATTCTCAATAAGTCATTTTTATCTTCATAAGACCCGACAAAAGTGAGAATCCCCCGACATGTATTCAACCTGAGTGATGGTTTTATGTCTTAAATATTTATTTCTAAGGAGTCGCTGCCAAATACCATCCTCATTGATGAGTCTAAACACCCATTTTCTAAGTAAGCATCTATTCTGTAAGTTTAGGTCTAAGATTCCTAACCCGCCTTGGTCCTTAGGTGTGCAGAGCACACCCCATTTTGTCAATCTATACATTTTCTTATGTCCATCACTCTGCCAAAAATATCTAGATATATGAGGAATCTCGAAGCAAGAAAGCATAAATATTGACAAATTACTAAGGACAGAGTTAATAAAAACCAACCAACCACCAACAAACTGACAATGCAAAAGGATATGCCCATTTACCATCTTGACCTGTAATTTTGGGTTTTTTTTTTACAACAGCAATTTTGGGTTGGATCGCTGATTTACTTTGCTTTTGCAATCTCGATGGGTTGTCCCAGATGTTGGATTTATTCTCAATTAAATCAATAATATTTTGGACTCACAATTAATATTGGTGTTTCACATGGACGTGAGGTGCGCATGCGCCTGCCTTTGCTTGCTCATGACATTAATGACATTAACTATAGCATTGATGCACTGTTCATATGAGAATAATCCTTGGGTGATTATTGAAATGGCTGTTGAATAACGCAGTTACTAGAGTTCAGTTACTAGAGTAAGTGGAAAAGGAAAAACTGATGCCGCCAGCCACTTATTGGTGCAATTTAGTGGCTCAGTTGCTGCGGACTAAAGAAGAGATTCATTGGTCATTTAGTGGTGTAAATTATAGCTATTTGCTGCCTGTCAACATGTCTATAAAATAGAGCTCTTGACTCTGTCATTAGTAGTGAATATACACCTTCTTAAGTTTTGTTGTTGCTGCTCTCATCCATTCCCAACGCTAAGCACTGCGCACACAGCCTTAGCGTGAGCAGAGCCTCCGAAACCAGCCTCGTAAGAGATCCTACTCGAGGATAGCGAAGCAATCAGGTTTTTGGGTAGCGCAAGACGTGCGCGACTACTCAACGATCCTCATTCGGTTGCTGCGATCGACTACATCCCGACGACCTTTCAGCACTGCACCAACGTCTTCACTGCGTCAACTCGTACGACTACATCGAATCAGGCTAGTCCACGATTAACATGCTTAATCCAGCTGGTAACGGCGCACCCAGTGCCTCCGGCAACGGTCCCGCCCCTGGGTACATCCTGAAACTCATTTGGATATTTGTGTTGTTCATGTTTTCTTGTGTGTTAATCATGAACACGAGCACGTGTTTTGCTATCACATTTTCGCTCCTATACATCATGAATTTCTTGCTATAGTACGGAATTAAAATATGCCGAATAATACCTACATTTCTAACACCAGACTCCCAGTAGATTTCTGTTTCCTTTACAAGTTCGCGCCAAGCGTGCATATGCTCCAACACAGAAGGTCAGAAGCCACCTTCGGTACATGACGCCGTATTAGGACGCAGACGGGTACCTAATACTTTCACTAGATGGTTAATCCAGCCGGTAACGGCGCACCCGGTGCCTCCGGCAACGGTCCCGCCCCTGGGTACATCCTGAAACTCATTTAGATATTTGTGTTGTTCATGTTTTCTTGTGTGTTAATCATGAACACGAGCACATGTTTTGCTATCACATTTTCGCTCCTATACATCATGAATTTCTTGCTGAATTACGGAATTAAAATATGCTAACACCAGACTCCCAGTAGATTTCTGTTTCCTTTACAAGTTCGCGCCAAGCGTGCATATGCTCCAACACAGAAGGTCAGAAGCCACCTTCGGTACATGACGCCGTATCAGGACGCAGACGGGTACCTAATACTTTCACTAGATGATCTCTGAAATCGATCAGCCTTGCAATATTTGAATCAGTCGGCCAAAGTGTGCATATTCAAATTTAAATCATTTTTATAGATTTGATTTCAAATTTGAAAAGCTTGCTTCTTTTTGAAAAAAAAAGAAACCCAAGCGCACTCTCGAACCAACACCTACTAGTGCTACTACCTTTTGAGTCTCGAACAATTTGTTCGCCGCCAGGCTGAACATTACATTCAGCTACAGCCACGACGGAGCGCAGAGCCAGCGGGCTGATGCACGGGAATGGACTCCATCCTCAATCTCCCCTCCTCGCCGCCCTTCGCCGCCGGCTTCCCCCTCCACCGGCGACTTATCGGTGCGCTTCTCCCGCTCTTCCCCCTTCCTTCCCGTGTTGCTTGCGGTTGCAGAGAAGAGTTGCTGATTTCTGACTCTGTCGGTTTGCGCCAACAGCCTCTCGCGGCCGCGGCGCTCCTGGATTCGCCGGCAATGCACGGCCCCCGTTCTCCGCCGAGCGCATCTCAACAGCCGCTTCATCTCCGCCGCTTTTCAGAAGGGTACTGCTAACTGAATTTTTTAATATTTATATGTCCGGCATCGCTTTGTGCTCTTCGCTTCGTTGCTGGGTGTTGTGCTTCTTCTGATCCGAGTAGAATGTTAAATCCTCTGTGCAATCTATGCACAAATGGTTGGTCATTAAGTTGATATGCTAGTTTGCGAAAAGCTGCCAGTTCAATTGGAATTTAATTGACAGAAATAAACATGTGTGCTTATGTACACAGTGGCGAAGCCAGGATCGAACCGCAGGGGGGCTCTCCTGTGCTTCTTCCACCTCCGGCTCCTTCTTCTTTCATTCTTTTGCTCAAAATTTGTAGGAGGGGCTCAGGGGGGCTTCACAGCATTTCCGGCGGTAGCCGGGGCTCGAGCCCCGGCCGCCCCGGTGCTGGATCCGCCGCTGTATGTACATCAGTGTATCAGGTTAACTTTTGAAACAAGATAGATAATTAAGTATAATTCATCTTAAAAACCTTACAAGTAGAGCTTTCTTCAGGCTCAGTGCCTCACTCACTCACTGAGCATACCTTCAGCAGGGCAGCAAGGGAGCAGGGTCAGTGGAATCGAAAGTGATGGAAAATGAGGCAGGATGCATTATCAGCAGCAGCCAGAATTCTTCGAGGCGATTCAAGTGGAGCAAAGACAGGACCAAGTTTCTGACCAATTACTTGACGCAACAGGCTTCAGATGCCAAGGGAAAAAATGGATTGTTCAGGGAGGATACCCTGGGAGAAGCTGCAGAGGCTGTTTCTCAGCGGTTTCAGCGTGAGTGCAGTGTTGCTGATGTACAGAGGAGGTTGACAGCTCTGAGGGAGAAATGGCGAAGGATAGAGAACCTGAAGGCCCTTGGTTCTGCATCATGGGATCATACCACTAGGACAATAAACATGCGAGAAGCAGACTACCAGCTGTATGCCATGGTAATGGGATTATGCCCCTTTTTAGTTTGATATTTGCAAGTTCTAAGTTACCTTTTATGGTCCTTGCAGTACAATACTACAATGGCACTATTAACTGCCATGGCTGAACCTTTTTGTTTGTTTGTTTGTTTGCAATGAAGGATCACCCCAAGGATTCGGGGATGCTGAATAGGCCTATTGAGGATTATGATGAGCTTTCCTCCATCTTTAGTGATGAATATGATCCATCAGCAGATGGAATTCAGCTGAAAAAGGGCCAGAATGCCCACTCTGATGATAGTAAGGTATCTGAAAATCCCATGGAGCAGAAGATAGCTAGTGAGGACATCCGCTACTTAGTTCTTAAGATTGGGGAGTTAATAGATGCTGTACAAAGCTTAAAGCCCAGAGACTTCGCTGACGACTTGTGGAAAGCAGTTACAGCTTGCAGTTATAACGACAGGATGTCAATCACCGCGTTTGAGTATTTTCTGAAGAATGAAGTTGAAGGAAAGATTTTCCTTGTGCGTAGCCCAGATCTTCGGAAGGAATGGTTAGCTAAGTTCTTCTCTAGCCTTATGTAACCATTCTTTATTTGTTCTATCCAGCAGTTTAGTTCAGTATTTTGATTTTAGTGTTCTTTTCATTTGGAACGACACTTCAAATGAAAGCTGTGTCTGTATGAAGTATGAACAGAAGGCTTAGCATAGAAGCAGAATGGTAAAATGAAAGATGGTCTGATTTTTATTTCTGTCAATTCTACTAAGGTCAAATGTAAATTCTAACAAACATTCATCAACGGCGACTCTGCAACACAATCACAATAAACGTACATAATCATGCACAACTGAAAGCCTACACACTAAGTGACAAGATAATACGGTTGCTACAGATCACAACCTACCCCTGCACAGCTACAAGCCTACACACCATATGTAACAAAGCTGCTACAGTTGATATATATCACAACCTAACCTCTACTTGTCATTCAGCAAAGAATCAACATCCGGAGTCACAATGACATGCCGATTCTCAATCTCCCCAAGTAAGCAACACTGTTTCTCTTGGGTGTTCAGAGCTACTACATGCTGCGGCATCCTACTCTCTGTTCCTGGGTTCACCTGCGGGGATAGAAATTAAGCATAAAATACATGCGATATCTTGCAAACTCTAACAAAAAGACAAGAAGGTTGTGCACTAACATCAAACATGACATCTCCTAACTTCATTTTGATCTTGCCGCTTTTGTATACCAGCATTTTACCCAAATAACCCTGAGGCAGCTGCTGAAGGTTGGACCCTTCCTTCACCTCTTTGCCAGTGGCCTTTCCCTTCCTTTCAACTATACTGGATGACCTTCTGGGCAAAGGAAGAGATTTTGGGAGCTGGAAGAGGAACATTCTTTCTTTGCTATCATGTTCTTGCTGCTACAATTGCAAGTGAAGCATGTGAGTGTTCAGAAACTATGAATACAATTTTGCAGACCTCAAAGGTTCATACAAGCAAATGAAGCTCCTCTGCTGGGCGTGTCGAAGCTTCGCATTCAATTGAACTTGGCTGAGTCTCCTGCAATTCATCATCATCATCATTGTCGTCGTCATCACTACTATCTTCGCTGTCAAATGTTCCTGTCAAGAGTAGAATATTCCCATGAAAATCCTTAGTGGAAAGAATTGTTCAGAAGAACGAAACTCATGAATCATTGCATTCACCTGAATTAACAGTAACAACAAATGATCTGGGGATTTGGAGTGGCTTCTTTTGACATGCAAATAAATCAACAAAAGGTACACACAGCTAGTCAGTAAGTCCGTCAAGAAAATCAGGATGTTTTATAGTACAACAAAGCAACTCTGAAGTTCTCGCCTTCTAGGGGCACTCACCGATTGATTTTGCTTCGGCACTCCTGACTGTGCTTGTGACAAGTTAACAACATCTGCTGAAGGTGGTATCGAGGGAGGTTTCTGTGTTGAGCGCTCATCTGCTAATAATATGTGCTGTGTCTGATTATTTTGAGGTTACTGACTAAATCCATGACAGTACAACACATGATCTTATATGTGCATTTTTTTTGTCTATTTAAAAAAGTGCAGTTTTTCAGATCCGGCAGAAAGACATGTTGCTCCTAAATCTTGAAAAAAATCCTGATAATAGGATCCCAGTGCCCGTGTGGCAGTAAATTACCTTTTGTATTTGGCGAACTGTTTGCAGCTACTTGGCGAGTCTGAAAAGAACATGTATAAGTTCAGTCATGGAAAGAGCGTGCTACTTCTTTTCTTTTCCTCCTAAGCAAACTACAATATTGTCTGACATCAAGACACGACAATTGGATAATCAGTTACCCTCAGTATCTTCATCAAATGTTCATCAATTGGTTTTGGTTCTTCCTGCTGTGGCCTGAAACAGAACAATAATGTGTTGCACCAAGGTCACTGCAATACACTAGCTAGGCAAAAATGACTGAAAGACACATAGCTAAAGACAGAAAAAAAAAAACTTTTCTGGGGTCAATTTCTTTGGCTTTGGTGGTGGCACTTTCGGCTTGAACTTGAGCTTCTGAAGGAATTAAGGGAAAGAAACGAAGATGTTAAAACATAACCTTCTTTACATTCGCTGAACCATACAGAGAAGAAAATCTATTTTTTTCAAAAAAAAAGTAGAGAGAAGAAAATTGGTGAACCACCTTCACGGCACGACGAACTGGGCGACTCCTCTTGGAACTACCATCTGCATCCATTTTTGGTTCTCTGCCATAAAAAATTAAGAGCATAAGCACTTGCTTTTGCTTAGTGATGAGTACTTAACTAGTATATATAGTATCTTTTTGCCTGAAGAACCCATGTGCGTTTCTGTCTCACTAGCGGTATGAGGAAACCTATCAAGTTCTGTGTCAGCTAGATTCTCTCATCCTTCGCATCGTCAGGAGTCCTTTTATAGTCATACCACTGTACAGTTTCTGCAGGCGTTCGAAGGATCTATGCACTACTCGACTACCCTCTCCCCCAAACCAAACCAAACCATTGCTGTTCGCCTGTTCCTAATCAAATTTAACCTAGCTGTTTGGCTCGTTCATAACACTATTGCAAGGAAGCAACCAAGAACCCAACTCCTAACAAAAAACACTGTACACACACAACGAGTCCTCGCCATGACCATGAACACCAACCACGAGAGCTGATTTCTCACTCTGCAGCCACGAATTCCGATTTGGTTTGGGGGCTCTGCACAGCCAGGAAAACCAGGGAGGAAGCAACAGGGGGAAGCCGGGAATTCGAAGCTCGCGAACGTAATCCTGAGTCCTAAACCCATCCCCAACTCAGAAGTCAGAAGCGCACGTACCTGTTAGTGATAGCTCTATGGATGCAAGAGGTCGAGCTCTCCCTCCCCGCAGAAATGGCTGCACTGCTGCCTGCTGCTGCTTCGAGGCGTCTGTGAGGGAAAGGAAAAGGACAGGTGGAACGATCCTACAGTTGAGTGGCAGGTGCGGGCCCACGCTTCAGCGAGTGGTGTCTCCTGGAACCGGTCCAGCGAAGGTGGCGCGGGGGATTAGGAGAAGGATCCTTTGCGGCGATGGTTGCAGGGGAAGAACGGTAAGCACAGCTGAGAGGGACACGTGTCGATACGTGGGGTTGGGTGCATGGTGTGGGCGGCGCATGGGATGGGGATCCAGAGCGGGAGGGCTGCTGCTGCAGCTGCGGCCGGATTTGTGAGTCGGTTAAGTCCGCCGAAGCATCGAAGTGAACGGAACGGAATAACGAACGTTGGCTTGTTTGGTTCCTGTGTTACTTTTTTAACACCTCCTTTACCGTTAATTAAGGGTATTAAATAAAGTCAGTTTACAAAACTAACTCCACAACCCTGGGTTAAATCGCGAGACGAATCTAATGAGACCTTTGACCGCATGATTAAAGAATAATTACTGTAGCATTACTGTGGTAGATTATGGATTAATTAGGCTCATTAGATTCGTCACGTAAAGTTGCACTCATCTGTGAAAAAGTTCTGTAAATAGACTTCATTTGGTACTCCATACATACAAGATTCTCAAGTGTTAGAAAACTAACACCTGTAACCAAGTAAGGCCGTTATCTCGTTATTTTTTTTTGGGGGATGTTATCTCGTTATTACTCGTGTTGGTTGTTACGCCGTGCGGCGGCCCACACGGCCCACAGACAGAGTGTGGACGACTCGTGGTGTTTTGTTTGCCTTTGTTTTTTCTTCTCGCTTAGAAATCGTCATGCCAAATTCATTGTTTTTTAATAAAATTAGTAAAGTGCACGTGCGACACGTACGTATTTTTTTTAAAAAAAATTGAACACATGTTATTGAAGTAGTAGTAAACACACATTATTATTGCAGTTCCACACCAAAGCGACCGTGCAGCTTTGCTGACATATATAGAGACAATAAATTTTGCGTAGGGATTAGTTATTGGAACATGTGTATGATTGTGTTTAGTGATTTATATATCATTAAGGATCCTTTTGGTAGAGCTTCAAGCCTCCGGAAAACAGCTTCTCTCGAGTAGCCGCTGGATATCATGCTCTCTAGAGTCGTTTTGGTGAGGAGGAGCTGCAAAACACCAGCTTCCCCCGCTCCCACCGCAGCTCCACCTCCCATTTTCCGTCCTTTGCCCTCGGTGAGGGGCCCACGGGTGAGGTCGGCGCGGGCGTGGGAGACGGAGGCCGCGGCGTGGACGCGGGGCTCGACGGCGGCGCCAACGTGGAGCTTGACGGACGACGGCGAAGCTAGCGCTCGACGGACGGCGGGGTACTTGGAGGCCGGCGGACGGACGACGCGCAGGCTAGCCGACGGCGGCTGGAGGGCCGGCGGCGGTCGCAGGGCGGCACTGCAGAGGAGGTGGCCGGCGGCGGACGCTCGAGCTTCGGACGGCGGCGACACGCTGCAGAGGTGGGCTTGGACGGCGACGGCGCGTTGCAGGGGAGGCCTGAGGTTGGGAAGGCGGCGGCGCACTGCAGGGGAGGCTCGAGGTCGGACAGCGACAACGCCGGAGCTGGATTCGCGGCCGCGTGCGTGCGACTTTCGTTGGGGATGGCTGCGAATGGATAAGGCCACGGTGGGCTTCCGGTGGAGATAAATAAGGAAGGAAAAGAGAGAGAAAAATAAGAGAAAAAAATGAGAAGGGAAAAAAGGTAAAAGAAAAAAGGAAGGAGAAAATAGGAGAAAAAAAGAAAATCAAAAGAAAAGTGAAGGGTATTATGGACATTTCACCCCATTATCTACATTACACAGCCAGAAGAAGCTGTTTTGCCAAACGTTTTCCTAAAACGGATTCAGCTCCCCCACAGAATCCGCTCCACCAGCACAGCTACAGCCGAAGCTGCCACAGTCGCAGCCGGAGCCCTGCCAAACGCACCCTAAGGATTTCAAATCAACCAGATCTAATATTATTTTTCAATTCATAATAAGTTGGAACTAAAGGTCATCCTGAGTTTTGCATTAAGCTATCCTTCAAATACCATTTAGAACTTCTTATTCCAATTGACCAAATCACGATCTATTTTTCTTTGATCACTAATACAAACAAACACTAACACCAGTTATAACTTCTATCTTTGATGCATCACGAAATGTTGTTATATCATTAGTTCTCTAAAAATAAAATTATCCCAGAAAATTTGAGGTCAAATAATGAACTTATGTATCCAATTTTATTAGGGGAGACATATTTTCTGTGCACTCTATAGTTAATTACTGGTAATTTATATATTGGTCTTCTTAAAAACCTCATAGCACACACTGTCAGTTAAACAATCTTGTTAGTAAGCTCTAAGTATCTGAAAAACACCATGGTAATTAATCATCCATTGCAGGGTCGAGAAAGCAAAAAAAACCTACACAGTGGTAAGCGGAGTAAAAAAATTCACTAAATAAAAAGATCGATCTTTTTCTCTAATAAAGAGAATGTGTGACATATGATGTGCATACCTACTTCTTCCAAAAGGGCGGGTCTCTTGACTATTTATCAGCTAGCTGTCACGCTGAGCTGAAATTCCAAATTAAAGAGCATGTGCCATTATAAATCAGATTTCCATCCGACCTTCTCTTTGTACAATCTGCAAAACTCTTATGCTTTGAAGTTACAGTATATGATTGAAAAATTAAAGCCCCCTCATATGAAAATGACTTTCCAGCCATGGGCGTCCAATCAAAAAATATGTGCCAAGCTCTGCATTCATCCATACCAGTTAGTTTTCAGAAAAAAAAACACATGGTGTCATCATTCATGCCTTCTGAATCAGTCGGAAGTTATCCATTATCTAAAAAAATGCCTTCTGAATCAACCATCTCTTCTATGTCATCAATGTCCAGGTCATTAGTGTGGTTTGCCACCATTACTGTAGCTCTCAAGTGTTGCAAAATACCGCATCGGTCACAAGGTTATATGCTTGAAATCCCATATCGTTGGATGGATTAGGGGGAAGCGAAGCATTCTGCTTTCATCAATCATTACTTGCCATTGTTTAGGAACAACGTATGTTCTATTCAGCAAATCATATAGGTTCTCAAAAAAAAAAATGGAAAATCTGTCAACATTTGCATTGCCATTGAATAAGGATGATCTGATTCCCCAATGATAAAAACATTAATTAGATCACAAACTAAATGCAAATTCCTCAACCCTCATGGCAATGGCATTGCATTGCATATAAATAATTGAATGTAAGAATAACTTCCCAAGTCTGAACATTTTTACTCAGGAAGGGCATCCGTAGCAGCAAGAAGCCAAGAACCAATGAGATGAGGATGAGGTGGGTACCTACCATATGCAGCTTGAGCACGAGCTTGTAGTTCCTGTGGTCCTTGGCGATGGTCAATCCCTGTCGTGGCCTCGCAACCTGCCGCCAAGGGCTCGATCTCCGGCGACGGTGGCATCCCATTGCCGGCGTCCTCCACTCAAACCGTCTCCTTTCACACCTCCTCTCTCCGCAATGCGGCACGTGTTGTCCCCATCAAGACCCACGACCATGCAAAGCCGGATCTTTTCATGCTCCGCCACCACACCGAAAGTTTTACTCTGCCTCGACGTTGAGCTCACACGGCCGGCCCGTCCTGCCAAGCTGTGTGCTCTCCCAGGTTCGTGTGCAGCTAGCCAACATTAAACGACGTGCTGGTCTCCCCTTCCAATTCCAACCATGGCGTCGAAGTGAGCCAGCTCCAGCGACGAGCAGCAAAAGCTTTCTCCACCTCGTCAAGTGGCTTGCCCGTGGCGGTGTGGAGCTGCATGCCATGCTTGCCGACGAGGTCCGCACCGATGCTATCACTCTCGCTGCCATGGAGATGACGCCGCTGGTGAAGTCGGTGGTTTGGGAGGCACTACACATGAACCCATCGGTGGCGACGGGGATGAGATCGGAAACGTGACAATGTTTCGTTTTTTCGTGGGAGGCGAAGACCGAGTTATCAAGGAAATCAAGTAAAGGAAGGACACCGCGCGTGTGAGCGTGGGGTGCTGGGTCGGCGCGGCGGGTAGGGTCGGGTGCAGTAGAAAAGAATTAACTTTTTGGCAGAAATGCTAATTGCGATTTCTATGCTTCTACCCACCTTTTGGTCCTCCAGTAACCTAACGGGTGAGACCGACGCGAGGGGTAAGATGGATCCGAATTAGTTAAGAACTGTTTTTCAAATTATTCGATCTTTATAGTATAGATGAGAAACCCTCTTTCGAAATTAATGTCATGTCAAATCCTAAAGCATAACATGCAGCACTACAATTTATTTCTGGTTAACTCGCGCGTACATGAATTTCGAATATGACACATTTGCGCGAGTTTCTTTTTAAGATTTAAAGAAAGAATTGTATATTATATCAAAGTTGAGTACATTAGCAAGTTACAAATAACACTATCAAAATACTTACGCTCTAAGCAGCTCTAAATCTCAATATCAAACCTGTATAAAAAAATCTGGTTCTCAAACCTATGTAAAAAATCAAATAGAAAGCCGCACACGCATACGCTCAACAAACAGCCTGAGAACAAACACTTAAAGAACGGCGACCAACATCCATGTAGACTGGAACGAGCACAATCTTCTTCTTCTTCTTCCTTCTTGTGTCTTCTTCTTCTTTCTGCCACCGATGGACAAGAGAGACTTATCTCAATCAATCTGATCCAAAACTAATCGACATTAGCCAGGACGGACTTATTCTCACAAGCCTTGCACCGTGATTTGATCTAACCATAACAAAATGAAGAGTGGGCGGAGAAAATTATTCCATGACGACAACACCATCCCCACCTCAATATTGTCATCCAGAAACCTAATTTTCCATATTGTTGCTAAAAAATTATTGACACTATAGATGCGGTCACCTCATTCATCAAAACCGCTACAAAACTCAAAGAAGCAATTCTACTTAAACCTTCCGTACAAGCTCAACAAACGGACACACAAAAGGACACGTCGGCAGCATGATGCTGCCTGCATTTTTTAAAAAGGGCTGAGTACTAACTATTTAATCCTCGAGCAAAACAAATTTGTAAAAAGTCTTGTAAAAAGTCTAATCAAGGTTAAGCTGTCACTAAATATGTACGAGTGACACATATGGTTACAAATTAAAAATCCTGGCACAAAAAGTCGAGCATTAAGCTTTCAATAAAAATTAAAAATCCAGACATAAAAAGTCAAGCATCAAGCTTTCAATAAAAATTAAAAATCCAGACATAAAAAGTCGAGCATTAAGTTTTCAACACGTGCTATTTCGGCTCCAGCTTGGCTTGTTGTGTGAAAGTGAACTACGAGGTGCATGCCAATGGTAAGAAACACGTGCCTGAAAGTTTTCACAAACACTTATTCAGTGAGGAAAAAAACCGCCACCGTCAAACAGTACTGAAAAATCCACCAATCTTAGCACGCATAAATACCACTCCGTATGTGGTTTTGTAATTCTTAGTATGACGCTTACTTATACCTAGTATATATCTTCCCTTTTTGTATACCTGTAGTATACATATCTTCCCGTACCGAATCACAAACCAATCGAGCAACCTAATTTCGAAGAAACAAATCCTAACAAAACCTAAACCTTCCTAAACGGGAGAGCCCAAACGCGACATCCTTCCACACTGTGGCCGCCTAGCTACTGCTTCTCGCCTTCAGACGACGAGCCCTCAGCCGTCCCGGATCCTTGTTGTTCCTCTTCCTCCTTTGACGGCGGCGCTTGTATCTGCGGGCCGATGTCGATGCCAAACAGACGCACTCTGCCAGCAGCCACCGCCGGCGCAGGTGACGGGCGCCGCTCTTCCGTTACGGTCGACAGCGCAAGCCTGAGATCGGCCTCGCTCACGGCCGGCGCCGGCGCCGGCGCCAGCGCGACGACACACCTCCTCTTGGTCCTCTTGTGCACGATCGGCGGGCCGGTGTAGTGCATCCTCATGTGGCCGCCGAGCGCCACCCCCGTGGCGAACACCTTGTGACACTTCTGGCACTCGTGCGGCTCCTCCGCCCTGCGGCCGCGGCGCAGCGCGTCGAGGAGCGCGCCACCGTCCTGGCCCAGGCCCATCATCATCCCCGCGGCGGCCGCCGCCGCCGCGGCCTCGGCTTCCTTCTGCCTGTTCCTGTGCCCGGCGGCGTGGCCGCCCAGGCCCTGGTGCGACGAGTACGACTTCCCGCACAGCTTGCAGCTGTACACCCGTGGCGGTTCAGCGAGGCTTGCCGCCGGCGGCGGCACAAGAGGCTGCTGTACGAACTGAGATTGCGGCGGCAGCACGGCCGGCTGGTGGACTGGACGAGCTTGCTCTGCTGGCGCAGCCTGCTGGTGGTGGACAACGGCCCCAGTGGAAGGATTGGGTCCTGTCGTCACCACCGTCGCCACGGCCGTCGGCTCGTAATCCATCGGCTGTGCGGTGGCGCTGCTGCTGCTCTCCTCACCGGACAGATTGGTACCTGTGGACTTCACGGGCGTGGACGACGGATCGGTCACTGCGATCGCCATGGGCATCGGCTGCGCCACCACGGAGCGGTCGTCGGTGGATTCAGAATTCAGAGAGGCTGCTGCCACTGAAGGTTTGCCCCCCGTCCAGCCTCGCTTCCCGGTGGCGGCCCAGCCGCCGCCTACCACCGCCGAAGCCGCCGGCATGCGGCCGTTCCCGTGGACCCTCATGTGGCCGTCCACAGCTTTCGGGCTGCTGAACCCCCTGCCGCAGACGTGGCACGCGAACCTCCGCGCCGCCACGTCGCTGCTCATCACAGCCGCAGACGAGTCCGCACTTGGGTTGTCGTTGCCGTCGTCGTCGCTGATGGTCCCGTCAGATTCGCACGACGACCCCGGCGCCGCGACCCGACGGCCCGACGCCATGGCGACCTCCTCCCAGCTCACGCGGCGGCCGAGCTCAACCTCCAGACGGCGCTTGAGCCGGTAGCCGTCGGCGTCGGTGTCGCCGTCATAAGACTCGTCGTCGCGGCCGGGGACGTACTCGCCCTCCTCGAGGTCATCGTTATCGCCGCCGCCGCCATCCAGATCGCGGAGGGGACGGCGGGGGGAGGAGTCCATTGGGATTTGGGGGGACTAGGGTTTAGTGTGGCGGTGATCGAGTAGGAGCAGGGCTCTCTCTCTCTCTTGGTGATCGGCGTGTACTGGGTGGGCTTCCGCTTGTGGGTGGGCAGTGGGCTTAAATAGCGGAGGCGCCGAACAGATAGGCTGCGCGCGCGGGGGGGATTGCGCGCCAAGCAAGTCGAGTGACGAGACGACTCCACCCAGCAACCGACTGCTGGAGCGCGTGCGATTTCGGGAAGGAAATCAGGACGATCTGTTACGCGCCCCGCCTGCCGCCTCCGCGATATCCGGAGAGAAGGCAAGCAAAATTTTCGTTTGAAAATCTTTGGAGATACTCCCTCCGGTTCCTTATTAGAAGTCGTTTTGGACAAGGTTTGAGTTAAACATTAGGAATATAAATCATGAATAACTTTTAAATCGTTAAGTTTGGAAATGTGAAAATCATATAAATAGATTTGTCTCGAAAATTACTTTCATAAGAATATAAATATATAACTTTCCAATAAAAATTTTTATAGAAAAAAGAAGTCAAAGTTGTGCTTTGGTGACCGTGTCGCTGTCCTAAACGACTTCTAATATGGAACCGGAGGGAGTATATCGTCTAGCTAATCTAGTGTACTCCTCCTATGTAGCCAACGCCGACTGTAGGGAGTGGAGGTCAAGAAAAAGGCAGTAGCTTCGCGTTAGCTAGGCAGTTTGATTATTGTTAGCTGGCACGTAAAAAAAATCTTTTTTTCATAGTAAAATCACAACTCCGTCTAATCTGGAGACTAGTATTTCCATGCCGTGGAATTCAAATGTTGCCATATATATTTGCCTCACAAGTTTTGTTTTCTCGGTATTTGCTATAACTACACATATGCTGATAGGTCATGAGGTTTTTGAAACCATCGTTATTGTCCGTTTTCACACGCTGACTCGTGTTAACATTGAACTGCGATTTTGTAGATGGCGGTGAATCATTATTGTTTACTGCCAAGTGCCAACCCGTACGCGTGGAGTCTTGGAGATATCAACTCAGCCAGGATACACTAGCTGAAAAACTTTCCTTTTTCTTTCCTCGGGATAGAAATTCAAGACTGCATACATAGATTCTCTCTCTCTCTAGCACAAACAAAGAACTAAAAAAATCAGCGTCCTGCTCGCCCAATGTGTTTTGTTGGGAGTGAAAAACTTTCACCCAATTTTGACCCCTGATTAGGGGTATTAAATAAAATCAGTTATCAAAACTACCTTCATAACCCTAGGCAAAATCGCGAGACGAATCTAATGAGATCTTTGACTGCATGATTAGGAGATGATTACTGTAGCGTCACTGTATTAAATAATGGATTAATTAATCTGACTAGATTCATCACGCAAAGTTGCACTCATATGTGGAAAGGTTTTGCAAATAGATTGTAGTAAATCATGGATTAATTAATCTGACTAGATTCATCACGCAAAGTTGCACTCATATGTGGAAAGGTTTTGCAAATAGATTTTTTTTTTGAGAATTACACAGTACAACGCAGACGCTCACAACACGCACGCACACTCACCCCTATGAATACACGTACCATAGGACCGAGCACCGGCAGATCTGGAGATTCCTGAAGTCACCAATGGGAATACACGTACGCAAACCCTACCCCTATGAGCACCTCCGAAGGACTGTGATAGGACCCTGCTAGGGTTTGTTCCCGACCTTCGATGAGAGTTGAGGGTAAACTCGATTTGGGGGTGGATTCGATGTTGGCTGTCCGACTACAACACCAACAGGGGCTGCGCCTTAGCAACAGGTACACCGTCTCCGATTGAGGTGTTCTTGCCGTGCCAAGAACACCAATGCTCCTGCTAGAAATCGAGAACAAGCAAGAACAAGATAACAAGCAAATAATTCACGGATTGAAAACAATATGAATCTGGAACATGAGTTGAGGTCTTGAATCAAGCAAATCGGGTGGTCAGATTGACACACGCGTTCACCAGGAAGTAGCAGCAGCTAACTTGCATCTAAACAAAACCCAACCTTCCCTTGGCGGCTGGAGCATGTATTTATACATGGAAGGCAGCAAGGGGGCGTGGGAGGGTGCAAACCCTAAAATAAAATGGGTCCCTAATGGGCTTAACTTGATACAAGGTTGTCAGCCTCCAGCTGGGAGGTCCGAACGTCTTTCTGTAAATTCTGGGCGACTCCTTCATAATCGGAGTGTCTTCCTGGACTCATTTGAAAGTAGACTTCAAGATCTTTCCAACAAGTACCCATATGCCCCAAACAACCTCCGGAGCTAAGAGATATGGCTGAAACAATCTGGTGCTATCCGTCTGTCCGCTCGACTCAGAACGGAGTGATTCACGACGTTTGCGTGGGAGTGCCCCTCATCTTCAAACGGGGAGCTTGGCAACATTCTGGGTTGTTGTGGTTGGTTCTCCCCTCTTCTTCATGTCCTATGTTCCTAAGAATAATACATTCATCACCATAGTTAAGTAGCATCCAATTCTGAGATGGGTTTGTATGAACAGCGAGGAACGACTTCACCTGATAGTTGAGTTGTCGTGCACGGGCTCGAGTCATTGGTCCTTGCTGAGCACTAGGCATGGTTGTATCAATGGTAGGGATGTCCTCATCATCCTCCCCTTCTTGCATTTGATTCGTCCTCGACTCAAGCTCGTCCTCCTCTCCCAAATAAGGCTTTAAATCTGCAATGTTAAATGTAGGACTAACACCAAAATCCGCAGGCAGTTCAAGTTTGTAAGCATTATCATTAACCCTTTCTAACACTTTAAAAGAGCCATCAGCTCTAGGCAGCAATTTGGACTTTCTTAAATCAGGGAACCTATCCTTTCTCAAGTGTAACCAAACTAGATCACCAGGTTCAAAGGTGACATGTTTCTTTCCTTTGTCAGCAGCAAGTTTGTACTTAGCATTCATGCATTCTATGTTTTCTTTAGTAGTTTCATGTAATTTTAGGGTCAGTTTTGCACGCTGTGTAGCATCAAGGTTCACTCGTTCTGAAGTTGGAAGTGGCAGCAAATCAATAGGAGCATGTGGCACAAAACCATAAACAATTTCAAAAGGGCACTTCTTAGTGGTAGAGTGTTGCGAGCGATTATAAGCAAATTCAATATGAGGTAAACATTCTTCCCACATTTTGATGTTCTTTTTCAAAACAACCCTAAGCATGGTTGACAAGGTTCTATTCACAACTTCAGTTTGCCCATAGTTTGGGGGTGACAAGTAGTTGAAAACAAAAGCTTTGTTCCCAACTTCGCCCACAATGTTCTCCAAAAATGACTAAGAAATTTTGCATCACGATCAGAAACTATGGTATTTGGGACACCATGCAAACGAACAATCTCACGAAAGAACAAATTAGCAACATGTGTAGCATCATCACTCTTGTGGCAGGGTATGAAATGAGCCACTTTAGAAAATTTATCCACAACAACAAACACACTATCCCTCCCCTTCTTTGTTCTAGGCAATCCCAAAACAAAGTCCATTGAAATATCTTCCCAAGGTGCATTTGGAACAGGAAGAGGCATGTATAAACCGTGAGGATTAAGGCGTGACTTAGCTTTTTGGTATGTTGTGCAGCGAGCAACGAACTTCTCCACATCTCTCCTCATCCTAGGCCAAAAGAAATGACCAGCAAGGATGTCCTCTGTCTTCTTCACTCTAAAATGTCCCATCAACCCTCCTCTATGTGCTTCCTGCAACAATAACAAACGCACAGAGCTAGCTGGAATGCATAGCTTATTAGCTCTAAAAATAAACCCATCAGCTAGGACAAATTTGTTCCAAGTTTTTCCCTCCTTGCAATTCAGCAACACATCTTTGAAATCATTATCATGGGCATATTGCGCTTTAATTGTTTCCAAACCAAAGATTTTAAAATCAAGTTGGGACAACATGGTATAACGCCTAGACAACGCATCAGCAATGACATTTTCTTTACCCTTTTTGTGTTTAATGACATAAGGGAATGACTCAATAAATTCAACCCATTTAGCATGCCTACGATTCAGTTTTGCTTGACTTCGAATGTGTTTCAAAGACTCATGATCAGAATGTATAACAAACTCTTTTGGCCATAAATAATGCTGCCAAGTTTCTAAAGTCCGAACTAAAGCAAGCAATTCTTTATCATAAGTAGAATAATTCAGACTAGGTCTACTTAGTTTCTCGCTGAAATAGGCTACAGGTTTGCCATCTTGTAGCAGCACACCACCCAAACCAATTCCGCTAGCATCACATTCAAGTTCAAATGTTTTATTGAAATCAGGAAGTTGTAGCAAAGGGGCATGAGTGAGCTTATCTTTGAGTGCGTTGAAAGCATCATGTTGAGCTGCAGCCCAAGTGAAGGTCGCTCCCTTCTTGGTGAGCTCATGCAATGGGGCTGCAATGGTGCTGAAGTCTTTCACAAATCGTCGGTAGAAACCAGCAAGTCCTAGGAAACTTTGCACTTGTGTAACAGTGGAGGGCACGGGCCAGCTATGTATGGCCTCCACCTTGGCGTGATCAACTTCGATTCCCTGCGGTGTCACAACAAATCCAAGAAAAGAGACTCGATCTGTGCAAAAAGTGCACTTCTCAAGATTCCCAAACAAACGTGCATCCCGTAAAGCATTAAAAACAGCATGTAAATGATTAAGATGTTCCTCTAATGATCTACTATATATCAAGATGTCATCAAAGTATACCACAATAAATCTGCCAATGAAGGCACGCAGAACTTCATTCATTAACCGCATGAAAGTGATGGGAGCATTAGTGAGACCAAACGGCATGACTAACCATTCATACAAGCCAAATTTAGTTTTAAAAGCTGTTTTCCATTCATCTCCTAGCTTCATACAAATCTGGTGGTAACCACTACGCAAATCAATTTTAGAGAACACAATCGAGCCACTCAATTCATCAAGCATATCATCCAACCTAGGAATAGGGTGACGGTATCTGATTGTGATGTTGTTTATCGCTCTACAATCCACACACATGCGCCATGATCCATCTTTTTTGGGAACTAAAAGCACAGGGACAACACAAGGGCTGAGAGACTCACGCACATAACCTTTGTTGAGTAATTCTTGTACTTGGCGCTGAATCTCCTTCGTCTCTTCCGGGTTGGTCCTGTATGGAGCTCGGTTTGGCAAGGAGGCTCCTGGGACGAGGTCAATCTGGTGCTCAATACCGTGAATAGGTGGCAGCCCTGGTGGCACCTCCTTTGGGAAAACATCGGCATACTCCTGCAAAAGTTTAGTGATGGCAGGAGGCAAAGAAATAGGTGTATCTTCAACTGAAAATAATGTTTCTTTGCAGACCAAAGCATAGCAAATAGCAGTATTAACATCAATCTCATCCAAATCAGATTTGGTGGCAAGGTAGCAAGAACCTTTCAGCTTGATCTCATTTTTATTATTCTAGACAGATTTGCTAGGTTTGTTATGTTTCTCAATTTCTTTAGCAACAAGCTGATTTTCACTAGCAACGTGGTTCTGCTTTTTATGTTTGCAAGCCCTAGCAAGTTCATCTTTAAGAATAGCTTCAGGAGTCATTGGGTGCAACACAATCTTCTTGTCATTATACATAAAAGAGTACTGATTTGTTTTACCAAAGTGTAATGAATCTTTATCAAATCATGGTCTACCAAACAATAAAGAGCATGCTTGCATAGGCACAACATCACAATCAATGGAATCATGGTAAGAACCAATGGCAAATTGAACTCTTACCAATCGTGTTACCTTCACCTTACCACTACTATTCAGCCACTGAATGTGGTATGGCTGCGGGTGTGGTGTTGTGTTCAATGAAAGCTTCTCCACCATTTCAGCACTTGCCAAGTTGTTGTAGCTCCCTCCATCTACGATCACTCGGCAAGCACGTTCCTTGACCACACACTTGGTTTGAAACAAAGTGTGGCGCTGATTTGGTTCAGCCCTCTCCATTTGTGCACTTAGCACTCGCTGCACCATAAGGCTTTCATAGTGGTCAACCGCTTCAGCCCCAATGTGCTCCTCCTCTTGTTGGAAATCATCTCCTCCACCTGCATTGTCAGCAGCAAGCAAAGCATGCATTCCTTCATCACAATCGCTAGCAGATGAGTACTCACCATTGTTTTTGACCACCAAAACACGCTTGCTTGGGCAGCCACGTATGACATGTCCAAATCCCTTGCAGCGGTGGCACTGAATGTCTCTTGTTCTGCCCGTGGATGCCACTGATGAAGTGGTTGCAGCAGGTTTTTGCGTGGTTTTTGCTGCTGAATTTGTGGGGCTGTCACGAGGCTTGTAGCTGGAAGATGGGGCTACTATTCGAGATGATGATGAATACGATGCAGCAGCACGTCCAGCTGAGGAAAAACTCGAGCGGGGCTATGTGGACAAATTCCTCCCTGCAGAAATGTTATTCTTGGTACTAGCACGTCGCCCCTGCACTTCCCTTTCAGCTTTACAAGCAAGATGGAACAAACGGGTTATGTTAGTGTATTCTTTATAAGCAAGGATGTCCTGAATTTCTCGGTTTAACCCTCCCAAAAATCTAGCCATTGCGGGTTCCACATCCTCCTCTAAATTGCAGCGTAGCATACCAATTTGTAGCTCTTGATAGTATTCCTCTACACTTTTATTACCCTGTTTTAATTGCTGCAAGTGGTTTAATAGATCACGTGCATAGTAAGATGGAACAAATCTAGCCCTCATGACCCACTTCAAAACATCCCAAGTTTGTGGTATGTTATTAGGATTTTTCTTGCCATGTTCTATCCACCAAACAGAAGAAAAATCAGTGAACTCACTAGTTGCAGCCCTAACACAAGCATTTTCAGGAAAATCATGACAAGTAAACTTTTGCTCAACAGCCATCTCCCAAGTAAGATAAGCATCAGGATCATATTTACCATCAAAAGAGGGTATCTTAAATTTTATCTTACTGAAAGCATTGTCATTGTTATGTACCTCACGTGGGCGATGTCCGCCCATACCTCGACGGTTATGGCATGGACGTCGCTGATCTCGATCCTCAACTTCGATGTCAGCTCCATAATCAGCACCTGAATTTTCCACGCCATCCCCCTCCTCTTGGTTATGTCCTCCATGCTGATTATTCATCCTCGTGTGGAGCCCATCAAAACGCCTCAGAAGTGCAGCGAGACTCTTGTCCATGCGACCAACCATTGCTTCCAACCCTGCAAGCCTGGTGTTGTTGGAAATCTGCATGGCCTCCATTTGCCCAAGCTTCTCATTTACCACCTGCAAATTATTATCAATTCCATCGGTGTACTCCCTCACTTGCTTTTGGAGATGCTGCGTGATGCCCTTGGTACGAGGTGTAAGCGGTCCTCCCTCATCCTCGTCTTCATTTCCTGAACCTGCCATGGTAAAGATGCAAGAGCAAACAGGCAGGAAACAAGTGAAGTAAAAAAAATTCTCAACACTACTAGATGTAATTGTTATGTAGTGTTCTCTAACTCTCAACCTGTTATACAAGCTCTTACATGTTCTCACCACTTAAAGCACTTGGTGTTGGCAGCAGCAAGATCAACAGAAATGGTGGTACAAGCACAGCCCTGTGGAGTAGTAGATGATTTGTGGAGCTATAGGTGGCTGCAAGACAACAAGGAGAGCTAGAACCACGTTAGTTAAAGCAAATTGAATAAGCGCTCAAAGATGGTAAGTGCTGGTCCTAGGTTAACCCGTACTAGAGGCGCGAGCCTGAGCACAAAGGTAGTCGCACAAGAGACCAACTAGGACACAACGAAATGATGAAAACCGGCCCTCTTTCTTTCTTTCTTTCTTTCTTATTTTTTTTCTTTTCTTCCTGCAGGGCCCTAAAAATTATGTTTGGTATCCAGACAAACCAAATAACACGATTGCTTTACACAACCCCTCTATACTCAGATTTGCTTGATCACACAACAGATTGGCGGAAATCTCTTGGTCGATTGCAAAGTGCTCAACATGAATTTTTGGGTGAGGTCAGATCCGTTGGAAAGAACACAAAGTAAGCTTTCTATATTGTATTAGAACACTTGAATCGGACCAGGAACAAGAGAGATAAGGTACTTCTCTTTCCGAAACAGAAACGAATTTGTGACGGGAAAAAAATGGCAGCGAAATGGATTTGGTGATTGTTGAACTTGTGGTGACAAAAACGTGGCAGAACTCGAAACTCTAAAGGGTTAAACACTACAACAAGCAATTCTACACATCAAAGCAACCGCAAATTCAATAAGCAAAGAACTAGGTGGAACAGCAAGGCTCAAAGTTTCTTTTGGGAATTTCAGATCTATCCTGTTTTTGGTTTTTGTGGACTGTAGGTAATATAAAGTATGGGTAGAAACTCTCACCGAAAACCTTGCTCTGATACCACATGATAGGACCCTGCTAGGGTTTGTTCCCGACCTTCGATGAGAGTTGGGGGTAAACTCGATTTGGGGGTGGATTCGACGTTGGCTGTCCGACTACAACACCAACAGGGGCTGCACCTTAGCAACAGGTACACCGTCTCCGATTGAGGTGTTCTTGCCGTGCTAAGAACACCAATGCTCCTGCTAGAAATCGAGAACAAGCAAGAACAAGATAACAAGCAAATAATTCACGGATTGAAAACAATATGAATCTGGAACATGAGTTGAGGTCTTGAATCAAGCAAATCGGGTGGTCAGATTGACACACGCGTTCACCAGGAAGTAGCAGCAACTAACTTGCATCTAAACAAAACCCAACCTTCCCTTGGTGGCTGGAGCATGTATTTATACATGGAAGGCAGCAAGGGGGAGTGGGAGGGTGCAAACCCTAAAATAAAATGGGTCCCTAATGGGCTTAACTTGATACAAGGTTGTCAGCCTCCAGCTGGGAGGTCCGAACGTCTTTCTGTAAATTCTGGGCGACTCCTTCATAACCGGAGTGTCTTCCTGGACTCATTTGAAAGTAGACTTCAAGATCTTTCCAACAAGTACCCATATGCCCCAAACAACCTCCGGAGCTAAGAGATATGGCTGAAACAATCTGGTGCTATCCGTCTGTCCGCTCGACTCAGAACGGAGTGATGCACGACGTTTGCGTGGGAGTGCCCCTCATCTTCAAACGGGGAGCTTGGCAACATTCTGGGTTGTTGTGGTTGGTTCTCCCCTCTTCTTCATGTCCTATGTTCCTAAGAATAATACATTCATCACCATAGTTAAGTAGCATCCAATTTTGAGATGGGTTTGTATGAACAGCGAGGAACGACTTCACCTGATAGTTGAGTTGTCGTGCACGGGCTCGAGTCATTGGTCCTTGCTGAGCACTAGGCATGGTTGTATCAATGGTAGGGATGTCCTCATCAGACTGAGCACCGGCAGATCTGGAGATTCCCGAAGTCATCAATGGCGCCTCGTCGTCGACGGGAACGTCGCTTACCACTTAACGCATAACGCCGGTAAATCCTGGAAAATCCAGGAAAAGGTGCGAGCACCAGGATTTGAAACTTGGTGGGTAGCGTCCCACTGGACCGTCCTACCATTGGACTACAAGCCCAATGCAATCGTGTTTTGCAAATAGATTTCATTTAGTTCTCCATACATGTAAGATTCCCTAGGTGAAATTTTTTACACCCACCAACCAAACATGAGTATGTGACACTCCAATGTTTAGTTAGTTGTTTACATCATAGTCACTGATACATGACTGCGAACAGTCAAGGTTTTGATCATACGTTAATTATCTCGGAGAAGGCATGGATGGATTTCTATCAATAAACTCTGTGCATAGTTGTTTCCCTTCATTAGCAATGTGAAGCTTTATTGCAATCCATTAGCATGTCAACTATATAAAGCTGAATGTTGAAGCTTGTAATAATCTCTACTTCTAAAAAAAGTAAAAGTAAAACAATTTTACGGACCATCATTTGAAATCATCATTTGAAATCCACCTCGTGGTCCTCTCTCAAGAAGATCTCAGCTCTCCGATCGGCGACGTCAGTGGGACTCTTGAGCACGGACATCCATCCGCCCCCACCTCCACCTCTCTCTGCTTCTAATTTTTCCTATTTCTTTTGTTCCAAGGGAAAGAAACGAGGTTGCTCACAAATGTGTGAGTATGCGGTCGGTATCCTCTCCCCTTTTTAATTGGTTTATCCCTCTCCCAAATTGGCTTAAGGAGAGTGCTGACAAAGAATGTAATACTTCTTTGTTTTGAATAGAAGCTCATCCGATTTGCCTAAAAAAGATGTATCCCCTCGCCTACCGCCGCCTCCCCAAACGTCGCCGCCCTTCCGCCCCCTCGCTCGCACAGCCGTCGCCCTGGACCCCGTAAGCCACGCCGCTCCCTCACCCTTCCCCGACCCTCTTACCCATGCCTCCTCTCTTGGATGTGGCTATAGATCACAACGACGACAAAAAACAAAGCATCACACCACCAGAAAACAAACACACGGTGAGTAGGCGGGGGTGGGTGGGAGTGCAGGTGGGTAATTTAATTATGATGTTTTAATTCCTTTACGTTCTACGGCGCATCCATGAAAAAAAAATCAAAAGTACTGATGTCATGCTCACCCAAAGTTGTTTGAAACTTAAAAAACCTATGACTGTTAACCGAGTATCAAAATTAAATTCTGTTGCACCATTGCATTTCTCACAATAAAAACTTCAAAATAATATCTCACTTAACTATATTTTGACAAATATTTTATTTATAATTTTAATTAATGTTTTGTATATTTATGCAATATATAACCGCGTAACAAACTCTACAAACCACCGAAACAAAAAAAAATGTACACATCGAACAAAATATATGAACTGAATATATCCATGGAATAAATTCTACAAACTATCAAAACAATTTCTACAAATGAATGGAACAAAAAAATTTATACATACAAACAAATTACATGAACTGATAGAATAGATATGTATAGTTATGAAACAAATTCTACAAACTACTAGAATAAATTCTACAAACTACCGGAACAAAAAAATTTACGCACGAACAAATTATATGCACAAATGGAACAAATATGTGTATTTGTGGATCAAATTCTACAAACTCAAAGAACAAAATAGTTATACAAACAGAACAAATTATATGAGCAGATGGAACAAATTATAGAGGTGGAACAAATATTTCCAGAGAGAAAGTAAATATTTTAGGAGAAATAAATGGAAAATAGGTGAAATAAATGGAAGGAAAAAATCAAAAGAAAAAATAACATGATATGGAAAAATAATACAAGAAAATAGCTCTGTGAGAAAAGTAAATAGAAGCAAAATAGCAAAACAAAAGCGAAATAGCAAAAGGAAAAACATAAAGGACAAAAATTGAAACAATGAAAAGTTGACACGTGAACTATGGCAAAAACAGTAATACAAAGAAAAAAAGTTAAGAAACCCAAACAACAGAAGGCACGTAGAGAAAAATCATAAGAAAACAAACGAAAAAGGAAACATGTGCTACCGCCATTCCACACGTGCACGCAGATATGAGCTAAGCTAGTCTAACATGTATGTTGCTAGGAGGAGGACAACCCATGTACCGGTCTGACAGGGAGGTGGACTGCCCCCTAATTAATTACTGTAGTGTGATGATTTATCCATCGCTTTGGCGATGTATACCTCCCCCCTACCCGCGCTCCCCTGCATCCTTTTTTCGCCGGCGGAACCCTACGCTCGTGTGTGTGGATATAATCTGGGACGTAGGATGCGATGCGACAAGCTGGATCGTGTGGGTGGTGGCCAGAAAACCGGTGGGTGCAGTGGTTTCGTGAAAGTCGGGGGCTAGTGAATTCTTGTGGTTGTCTCTCTCAACTGCCTTTGGGACACACCTGGGTTCTTGGGTTTGCCTACTTGGCCGGCGAGCGGCGAGGAGGGGACAATTGGATGACTAGCAAATGAGGTATCCAGCGGATCATGCTCTCAGCTGTCCATTTGGTGCTCAAATTGGAAATGGGAGCAACTGAAAAATTGGTAACTGGAGCAAGTCGGGAGTAGGTTTGTGACGGTCGGCGTACGAAGTTGACTACTGTTGCCTGGTCCCTGAGCAACACTGTGATTTGGTTGATTCACTTATGGAGTGATTTGGTTGATTTGCTTCTGATGAGTTATTTAACTATACGTCATCTTTACATATGTCATCTTTCCATTTAACATCTCTACGAATGCATTTACATATCCGTCATTCTTCTATTCTTGAAACATATTTGCCTTACACGGTACGTCAAGTCACTTATGCCAGTGTGTATACCTGCAAATGAAATAATCAAATTGTCGTTAGCTTGCATCTAATATCCCTTCTCATTCTCTTCTACCACTTATGTGTGGAAGCCACATGTCATTTATCCTCATGCTGTGTTTGAAGCCAGGGGCGAATCCAACATGGGGGTTGGAGCCCCCTAGCCCCGCGCACTACATGGGAGCAGGAGAAAGGAGGAAAAAGGGAAACTTAGCCCCCCACCTAGGGGTGGTAACGGACCCTTCATTTTGTACTAAGAAATTTAAGAATCGGGCCCTATAAGGATCGAGTCGTAATTCTATTCAATTTTGAACTAAAAAATAAAAGGGCCTAGTTGGATTGTGAAGGATGCATTAGGGCCATGGCCCATTACCACCCCTATTTGAAGCCAGTGGATAGATGCAAAACCGCAGAGGCTGACCATGTCAGGATATCAGGGGCGTTGGTCACATGATGGGTGGCTACGATTTTAAACAACGAAGGGGTGCCTTGGGTTTTGATCTCGGCTGCACATCACGAGATGAACGACTCTGGTGTGCCGCCCAGTCTTGGGTCGCCGGCGCGGGCAGGGGATGGTGGCGCTCTGCAGGTCTGTGTGGAGCATCGTCGGAAATGACTCGATCAGGTGTGTTGTGGTCATCGATTTGGTGGCGGTGCGAGCGCGCAACAGTGAGCGGTGTACGGCTCCCACCACGGAGGGCATGGACACAGCTCAATTCCTGTGTGGGTACAGAGAGCGAGGAGATGTTTGGAGAGGAGGCGTGATGGCGATGGGAGACGGCAGCGGGTAGTCCTTACCCCGAGGGGCGCCTGCGGCAATTCTTCGCCGGCAGGATGGGGCACGAGGAAAAAAGGGGCGGTGTCCGGGGGTTGCTGCGCATGTGAAAAAGCGGAGACAGAGGTTAGAGGCGGCGTCGATTCGTTGGCAACTAGGACCCAGGGGCGAGTCTTGTTCGGCGAGGGTGGAAAAAGGGTCGTGGCCGGGATCGGGCGGCGGCACCGGCATCTCCGCCGAGGGAGAAAGGAAGGGGAAGTTGTTGACTAGCGGGCCCGGGCTGGCGGTGGGGAGAAACATGAAGGAGTGTTGGCGCCTCTTCGCCCAGGGTGTTTTCGGGGCAGGCAGCTAAGCGAGCTAGGCTTGGTGTGGTTTGGTGGGCCGGGGAGGGGACTGGAGAGGGGTTTGGGAAAAGTGGTCAGCCTGATGTGAAGAAGAGAAGTGAAGAGAAGGAAGTTAGGTTTAAACTCCAGCGAAAAATGTTCAACATTTGAAAACTCAAACTTTTTCTTCAAACAATTAAACTATGCGTCATGGCATAAATGCAAAAAAAATATCTTTAACCTATTAATTTTTTTTATTAATTTTAGAAAATACTAATAATAGCACACACTTCCAAAATTAATTCTAAATCGTACCAAAATTAGGATGACAGACAGTACTTATATATATTATATAAAACATTAAATTACTATTCCCTCCCCCTAGGCTTTTCACAAACCGAAGCATCTAGATGACTAGATCACATATACAACGACCGAACGACAATTATATTTCTTTATATACTAATAACCTAGCACGTGCTATATGTTGTGATACAATAAACAAAAAATCACGATGAATGAATAAGTTTTTAACTTCTCAATTGCTCAATAATGCATTGCTAAAAATAAAGCAAGCCATGCGGGTAGCAGCAATGGAATTGTAACAATACATGTGTAGTTTAATATAACTAACATGAATGCCTCGCTGCTCCTCTAATTTTAGTTTTGCTATTCCAGATTTTGTTACACTAATTGCTAGTTGTTGAAATTTCACCTTATGCTAGATTTTTTTGGTTTGGTCATCAGGCTGTCCGTTTGAATCATAACACAGCCGAATTTCAATAAGTGGCAACATGAAAAATAATTGTTGTATCATGGAACATGCATACATGTTTGATTTTTTAAATTGACATGAATTGCTTTCTCATGTCTATTGAACTTTGTACGCTCCCATTTATCATTTTCAAAATCATCTATCAATTCAATTGGTTGTTCCAACTTCCAAATGGGCACTTGCTTTTAACCATCACTGAGAGGGTCTCAAAGGCTATTTCCAATGCTTTCCTCAGAACTCTCCGAGCTAGTCACATACTGAAGACTGCAGCTGAGGGTAATTTGATTGGCGGAAATGCTAACAACAGGACGTCCGACGGATCGGACGCCCTCTCCACCACTGCTTCGAGTACCGGTCCCGCGACCTTATCCCTTCGCGTCTCCACCCACCAATCATTTCATTCACCCACCGTCCTCATCTCTTCCGATGTGGGTGCGCAGGGCATCGGCGGTGGTGCGCCCAGCAGCGCGTCCTCCACGGCCGGGCGCGCGCGACCCACAGCTACGACCGGCGGTGGCACGCTCACGGAGACGTTGCGGTTCACCTACTCGGAGACGCTCGGCAAGTGGCCCATCGGGGACCTCGCCTTTGGGATCAGTCCCGCGGCGCACGGACAGCGCGGCCGAGGCCGCCAGCGCCGTGGACGCGGCCACCGCCCTCCGCCGCATCACGGACGGCGGCGCCTGCTTGTCCGAGCCGCCCGCGGTGGCGTTGGGAGGCAGGGCCCGCGACGGCGATGCGAGGTGGGTGATGTGGGCGGGCGACCTCCCCTGGCGGCTCGGTTTTTTATGTTGTAATCATGGTATACGGGTGTTGCAATAATGTTCTTAGCATGTTGCAATTGGTCGCCTTCATGACGCAAATCGTTTGTCTTAATGTTGCAGTCGGTGTGAACATGTTGCATCCGTGTTCTTTACATGTTGCGAGTGGTCCATGTGAATGTTTCAAAATTAGATCTAAATAATTTCGATGTTGCAAACATTAATTTTCGATGTTGCGGATGTCGAGTTTCGATGTCGCAGACATGTGATGTTGGGTGTTTTGTCGAGTGGAAGGAGTATCACCCCTGATGTTGGATGTTGTAAACATTAATTTTTAATGTTGCGAATGTTGAGTTTCGATGTTGCAGACATTTGATGTTGGGTTTGTGTCGAGGAGGAGGAGGGGGGAGAGGGCTCCTGATGTTGGATGTTGCACGTAACACAGGTCGCAACATGGTCGCATTATAGTCGCAACATGGTCGCAACATGAGGGGAGGAGGGAAGAAAGACTCCTGATGTTAGATGTTGCACGTAACCGTGTTCGCAACACGCTCGCAACATGTACTCGGTGGACTTTAGATCTAACGGCTGACGATTGAACATCTTAGGATCCGACGGCTGCGGACCCGTCCGATGGCTAGCGCCCGGATCGAACGTCCGGGCGCTAGCAGTGCCGTTTGATTGGGCTTCTCGATTTACCATTCGCTTCTAGCATACCAAATTTAGAGAACTGAAAAGGGTCATCTTGAGTAGCTAGGTTTGGAGAACACAAACCCCTTCGTTATTTTGATTTAGAGACCACTTGCAAAGAATTCATTTATTCAAATTAGAAGTAATCTGTCAGGGAAGCACATGTATTCAGACCTGAGAATCTTTATTCTCTGTAAAAAAACTCGCCTAGTGCTCGAGTGCTCCTTTTTTTAGCCTCAGTGCCCCTTTTTTGTAGATCTGATAAAAGTTCTTTTGGTAACTAAAAGGAAGACCAGGTTCTTGCTAAAAAATGGTTAGTCCCATCAATCGCACCAACAAGCAACAAGTGCCAATTCATAATAATATGTATCAATCGATATGTAATAGGCAACCTCTTTTTTAGGAAATATGTTTGATCACCTTACAATATTCCTTCTAGGTGGCATGTCTATAGCCAAACAAGCAAGTTAAACAAGACAGTGGAAAACAAATATATATGTAGCTCAACTCAAATGAACTGATGAGTTAAGACAGACAGGCAAATGAATCAAACCGTCGACTGATATTTCAACACAGTATAGAAGAATAAGATATCTAGTACTGATGCATAGGAAATCATTTGTAGGCTATGGCCCATTCCATTTCATATTTGAGATGATGAGTCAAGGGCATAATTTGTTGCCACCAATTTTCGTCAATTTACTCTTGCATAATTCTGCATCTGCCCATCACGGCATCACCTTCTTCGACCTTTCTTGTCCCATGTGCTCTTAACTGCATTGCAGGCCTTTACAATGTTCACTGACGCCGCATTATTATTATTAGGCCACTCTCAATGGGATTTTCATGAAGGGGTGGATCCGGAGTGAGCCGCAGGGCGCGCGGTCCCTAACCTCCCCCTTGTCCGCGGGTGGGCCATGGGGGTGCGTGGCCCCTCCTCTGATTCTCCTTCTTGCGCGCCGGCTCAGGTCCAGTGGTGGCCCGAGCTTGGGGCAGCGGCAGCGGAGGTCATGGCAGCTGCTCCCTCATGCATGGATGGATCAATTTGGCACCATATTCCCGTGTCGAAGTTGACGCCGCACGATCTTCGCTGTTGACTGGGCGTGCAACGGTGCTAAGGCTCGGCGATATGGCCTGGGAGCACGAGCCCCCATTGTCCTTTCGCGAGATGACGGTGCGGGTGTTGCCACGGTGAGGCGGGAGTTTCTATAAAAACAACGGTTTGAAGACGACTTGTAGGCGAGTGTTGTACGTGGGAAAAGAGATGATCAGTGCGGAAAAATTGAGGTATTCAATGCAAGAATTTGGGTAGCCCACGACACGGTATACCCTAAATGGAAGGGACAACATAACAGACAATGGATGATATCGTACCTTTAGGCACAGATCACAGGCAAAGATCTAGGTTGACTTTGCTCGTCGTCGGAGCCGGCCCAGCTGGAGTAGATGGCCTGGTCTCGTCGTCCTTCCCGGAACGGCTGGCCATCTTTACAAGACCTAACACAGGGGGAGGGGGGATTTTTGCCCCCCCCCCTTTAAGCCACATCATCAGTAAATCCAAGACCATCAGATCGCGTGTGGATGGTTCAGATCCATCCAGGAAGTTCGGCAGTTTTACAAAAAAAACCTCAAAGTTTATCGAAATTAATAGGTAGTCCATTCCACACTCACGTAATTTTACAAAGACCGCCTTGAACTTTGCATAAATAGCATTTGCTCAAGCCATCTCTTGAGCAGGTTTACGGAAAGCACCTCGAACTTTGAAGGAATGTCAAGAGGGCTGCCAATTTTACAAAATCCTCTTCAAACTTTATCGAAATTAATATGTATTCCAGCCCACACACAAATAATTTTATGGAACCACCCTCAAACCTTGCAGAAATATAATTTTATTCCAATCGCCCCTCAGACACCTTTACGAAAACCCCGTCGAGCTTTGAAGGAATGCCAAGAGGGTTGTCAATTATTAACCCCCGCCCCCTCAAACTTTATCTAAAATAAATAGTAGTACAATCACTTCTTTGACATTTTAATGAAGCCCCCTCAAACTTTACAAAACTACCATTTACTTAAGCACAGAATTTGACGACATCTACCTTGATCGAGCAACCCCTCAGGTAATTTTATTATAATAATCAAATCGCGATCCATGCATCTCCAACAAACGTGAACTTTACAGGAACTAATAACACATGGTCCACAGACTTTTAAGGAAAAAACCCTAAAATTTCCGCAAATCTACCCAGAGCCTGAAATTTTGCAAAAAAAAAAAGAAGTCCTCCATCTTTGTCAGAATGAATCCACGGTCCCTGCTTTTTAATTAAAAATACCCTAAATTTTAAGGAATTAATCTACTGCCTAAAATCCTGCAAAATATCTCCAAGCTTCCTACCAATCACTAGCCTACAGGTCATGGCGCGACAACGCCGCACCAGTCTTTCTAGCGGTACCTAATTTAGGGGGAGCTCTTCTCTATGTGGTTGGATACAAACTCTTATTTTTACCATCTCTTTTATGAACCCAAATTGTAATTGTTATCAATCACTGAAAAGGGGAGACTAAAGTGCATATAGGCCCCTAATTAATTTTGGTGATAATGGCAAGCACAATTTGAAGGGTTTAATAGTTTCAATGAGGTGTACAAGGATAAAAAGAAAAAAGTGCTATAAGTTCAAAGGAAGGCCCTCATTTCAAAGCAACAGTGTTTAAGCTCAATTGGTGGTTTAATTTCATTTTCTCATTTGAAATTGAGTATAGGAAACACCGTACTATTATGGGGGATTTGTTGAGTCAAGGTTTGGTACGTGTGCTATTCTTGAGATCTAACATCTTATGAGAGACACGAATCACTCACTAACACTTCTAACTGGTTCTGTGTCTGCCGGATGATCCGGTCCTGTGTCAGATGATATGACGGATCACCCGGGTGTCCTCCGATGTTGCACTGTTTATCATCGGTGAATACTGGATGATCCAGTGGGTGTGCCGAATGATCTGGTTGCCTGTGTAGCAGTGCATAACGACTAGTTTTGAGGGTTGGGTATTTAGACACCCTCACCCCTCTTCATGTGCTGCTGACCTAACTTGAGACAAACACTACTCCAAGCATCCATTCCTCCCTTCTAACTCCCTCTAGAACTAATCATTGCCAAGTTTCATCTAGGGTTTGGGTGTGAGAGATCCCTAAGGTGTGAGGTTGAGCATTTGAGTGAGTTATTCACTTGTCCATCTTAAGAACACTTGTTGCAGCCAAGACTCTTTGATTTGCATTTGTTACTCTTGAAGATTGCTTCTAGACGGTTAGGCGTCGCACATTGAGTGCACTCTTCATGTGGAGCACTCGGGAATGTTTGTGGGGATTCGTAGTAAGTAACACAATCCTCCTTAGTAGTTGATTGTGATAGGTAAGTTGCTCTTTGTGATAGGCCACCCATTGTGGGTACCTCAACGGAGACGTAGCCTTCTTAGTGGAAGTGAACTTCGGTAACAAATCTTTTGTCTCGTGCTTATTGTGTTCATCTATATTTCTTGTCCTAGAAGCTTGTTGTTTCCCGATCTACAGTTTTGTGTGGTTGTTAGGTTATCTATTTGTTGTAGTGTTTTTAGCATCTATACCAAGCTTTTGGTTCAAATAGTTTTGGTAGTTTCAACTTTTATTTTGAATTTTGCTTAATATCTTTCATGCTGCCAGGTCATCCGCCCCAGTACTGGAAGATCCAGCCACCGGATCATCCGACACTTCGTCGGATAACCCGACCTTTCTGATATACACTGCGAGTATTTTTGAGGAAAATTTTAAGTGATCCTATTTAAACCCTCCCCCTCTAGGCATCACAAGAACCTTTCACAATGCGGGGCACACCCTCCTGTGTGTGTGGCGGTATGATGGCGTGACACATCTGGAGGTTAGGGGGCCCCTGCGCGTGTGGAGGTTGCTCTCCCCATCTTCCGGCGCCGTGTGGAGGTCGAGCCTGTGGTGCGCGAAGGCCGAATGTCAGGCGCCCCCTTCCCTTCCCCTTCTCTTCCCCAGCCCTGACCGGTGGTGTCGGCATGGAGCGTAGGGTAGGCAGTACGTTCGGCTCCAGCACGAGCTCGGCGGCGTTGTGGCAGCGATAACCACCCCATCATACACTACAGGAATCGCTGGCTTTCCGGAGAGCGGGATGCTCTCGACAAAGACTACTATACCCTCGGTAGTGCCTTTGCCGAGAGGAAACTCTCGGCAAAGGGCACTCCACACCGCTGGGCCGGCAAAGAGGGCTTTGCCGAGAGCCACGTCAACCCCTCTCGGCACATGTGTGCCGTGAGGGAAGATAGCTCTCGGCAAAGGCATTTTCATAAAACAAAAAAAATCCACCACACCCCCCCCCCGCCGGTTGGCCGCCGCCACCGCCAGCACCACTGTCGCCGCCCACTACCGCTGCCGCCCACCACCACCAAAACCGCCGCCACCACCACCACCGCACGGCACCACCCCCAGAACCGCCACCACCACCGCCGTCGTACGCCACCACCACCACCGCCACAACACCGCCACCACCACGCCACCACTCGGCCCCCGCCGCACGTACGCCACCACCCGGAGAGAGAGAGAGAGAGAGAGAGAGAGGAGGAGGAGGAGGACGTCGTGCCTATAGATCCGGCCGCGCCAGGCCACCGCCGGGGGAGGTGCAGTGCCGCGCAGGGGAGAAGGTGCAGGCTGCCGCACCGGGGGAGGAGAAGAGCGGAGACCGCCGGATCCGAGGAGAGGAGGTCGTGGCCGCCGCAGATCTCGCTCCTCTAGCGAGGGAGCTCGAGGCCGCCACCTCCACCATCGTGTCGGCCTAGGAGGGAGCTCGAGCTACCACCGCACCGAGCCGCCGTCGTCCTCTTTTGCACCGCCGCCGCACCTCACCCCGCTGCTGTCCTCACCGCCGGTGAGGGGCGAGTGGAGGGGGAGGGAAGGGGAGGCAGAGGAGGGGGACGGTGGCGCAGCCGGGAGAGAGGAGGGGAGGTGACTCCACCGCCGGATCTGGGAGGAAAGGGGCGGCACTAGGAGGAGAAAGGGGGCGGCGCCGGGAGAGGAGGGAGAAGGGGGCGGCGCAAGGAGGGAGGCGAGTGTGGGGGTGGGGAGGGGGTGGGGTGATTAAATATCTGTAGGGTTTGGGGAATGGGCCGGCTGGTGTGGGCCGCTGTCCCAATAGCTCTTTGCCGAGAGCCCATTAAACGGCTCTCGGCAAAGATTTGCTTCAAATGCATTTAAATGGTTTAAAATAGCAAATAAATTCAAATATTTACCAAATTTTAGTTTGGAGTAACATATGTTGTATATTACTTATAAAAAGGTTTTTGTAGTCAAACTCAAATTTGAATTTCTCTAAGACATCAAACCTAGTGACATCTATTATCTTTATACTTGAGTGTTAAAAGAAGCCACCACATTCGCCGAGAGAGCCCAGAAATTCCCACGTTAATTCAAAAAAGAGAAGAATATACACCGTTGGATTTTATGAAGATCTGAAGCTCCAAATTAATCCAAAAAAATATATAAATTCAGAATTAAAATAAGGAAATCCAAAGAATCCATATTCAATACAAATACAATTGATAAATATATAAATTCAGAATTAAAAATAAGAAAAATAGTAGTTAATGTTTACACAGATTAGGAAAGAAAAAACTAACTAACTGAAGAGTAATAACAAATACAATTATAATTTAGAAAGTTTCACACGATGGCCATTAAATTAGCTCTCTATCCTTGCTGAAGTACTAATTAGGAAGCTCATGAATTATTTATCCGCATAGGCATGTAGCCTTGCAAGGCTCTAAATGCCAACATTGATAAAACATGGCACATGATGCAAATAAATTTCTGTTAGGAAATAAAAATCAATCTCTTTGTTGAGCCTCACATAACTCTAATATATATATGAGATGGAAATAAAAGTATTTCTCAAATAAAGAAGAGAGGAACCGTGACACCAAGTTTAGCCTCATGATGACTTTAGAGTCAACCAAAAAGCTCTTCTCTAAACTATACTTCGTAGAAAACCACTCATATATGTAAAAAACCGCCGGATGAAAATACATACGGGAGTTGGATATAGTCCGGTGTTCCCTCCCAAAGTAAGGTATTATAGTGCAGTGCCCTCGAGCAGGCGATCAAATAATCTAATCATCAACATCTTCATGCGAAAAAGAGGGTGCAAGGAGGACAGAGCGTAGTTGATCTGCTGCTTTGTTTATTTATTTTCATCCAGTAGTTTAATTCACTTAATGCTGAAAGTCGGAGAAGAAGACACGAGCAGAGCAAAAAGCGCGGCAAGAGATATTTAGTGCACCAACTAGGTAGACTATTTAGAGAAAGCAACCATGGGCATAGAGAGATAGCGACAAGAGACTATGCAATTACTCGGGGAGACGAAGATGGGAGATTTCGTTTATATACACAATCAATTGCACATTAGCCATTGTTTAATTGGGTCGTCGCTCAGGGACATGAAGATGGGGGAATTTTATTCAAAGGGTTGAAGTTAAGTCTTGATGGTGGGCCCGCCCATCCTGACAAGCGAGCCCGAGACGACGGGAGATTTGGCGTGCAAAAGTCAAGACACCAGACACAACGCCAATCAGTCCGGATATCACGGGATACTGTTTGTAATCCGATCTAGAAGCAAGCTCTGTCGTCGTAAAATTTAGGTGCACGAGAACTAAATCAAGCTCTTTAGCTACTAAATCAAACTCTTCGGCCACTGAATCGTCCTCCACTACTGTCAATTTGACATCTAATGTCGTTGATTCGACCTCCACTGTTGTTGGATTAAGACCTTTGCTGCTATCGATCGAGCGTCTATAACACTGCTGGATCCAGCTACAAGGCGAGCAACAGCAAGGAAAGCAAGCACTCCTATGGGAGCTCACCTTGATTTGCCTAGCAACGCGAGGCAAGCAGACAAGGCGTACAAGCGGCAACAACTGTACCAAGCATGCTCTAAGTCTCTTCGATTTTTTTTTGGAGATAGGCACTGAAAAATACAATATGGGTAGAAGGCTAGGGAGAGGAAATACTTGATTCTGACACATACAAACCTACAACCGTGACGGAGACAAAAAAATCGGATGCCACAAGAGATGATAAGATAAGATAGATTTGATAAGCAATTCATGTAGGTTTGCATATCAGTAATTTGACAAAGAAGATGTTAAGTATGGTTTGGCATCAACCATATGGGGTTTGGAGACAAAAAGCGAGACAATGACTTCCTAGATAGCGACCAATGTGATACGACTGCTTTGGTTAGAGAAGAACTGAGGTAGTAGACAAAAATGGTGGATAAATCAGGTGGCCATAAATGGCTACAACAAATTTGGCAAAATGCTCGAAAAAACAAGAAGGTGTAAGGTTGAAAAAAGAGGGAAGACAACAAGAGAAAACATAAGCATCGTGATATGAAAAAATATTGTGATACATCCGAGAAGCTAGCACGATGTGCCGAGAAATTTAAGCTACCCAATGCAAATATCTATCTTGCACAATAGACATGAGGGAGACAAATTGAATTATCAGTATGATGTCACCATTTAGGATAAGCATGCTCTGCAGTAGAGGGACTTTGTGTCCCTAGAACATGGGCTTGCTTGCGAATAGGCCACCTGTTAGTGACATGAGATCCTATATAATAAATAAAGAGGAACAATTTTTTGACTACACATATCTATAAGCATAGTAAGCTTCCAAACAAGAATGAAAGGGATGAGATCAAGTTGGTTTGTCGTATATCTTCTAATATTTTGGAAACTTTTGGAATTAGATTGGTATGTGATGCGTGAAGAACCAAACAACACAATGAACACGATGATGAACACAAGTATGCCCACAATGAATAATGTTACCTACTATTAATGATCAGTAGTTATCTTGGAAGTTATAAAAGTATTGTCAAACATAATGGTTACATTTTAGAAGACATAAGGTATATTCAACAACAACTAAGGACATAGAATTTCAAACAATAAATATATATCCTACGAGACATGATACAATATGTATATATAAGAAACATCCTATGTATTTGTCGGGATCGCAAGTTAGAAGAGAGAGAACCGGCCGCCATGCACCATCAACGAAGGAAGGGCCATCGATGAGCAGTAAGAAGAAAAAGAAAGGGGCACCGACCGTCGATCGTAAGGAAGAGAGACTTTCGGACGAGAGGAAGAAGGTACCATTGGATGAGATGAAGAAGGGGGTGCACCCATATGGAAAGAGAGGAGGACCTATGCTATCGTTGCTTGAGCCCACCCCAGATCAAGCTTCAAAGTCACCTATGTCGACAACCAACGGTACCACGAGGTACGACGAGCTCGCTGGAGGAGTTGGATCTGTGCATCAGAAAATGGAGAACCCAGACTCTGCGTGAGGTCAACAACCGAGCCAAACTCAGGAGCCATAGAATCAACAAGGCAGAGTTCGACCATCGAGAGTGGGTGGGTGGGTGGGGGGGTAAGAGGCTCAGTCGGTTGAGGTGGGGACTAAGTGACGAGAGGGTGAACAACAATTTCTGTCCAATACAGAGCTCGGAGGTTGACACTGTATGCAGGGGTGCAACAGAGCGTCGAATGACATTCGTTATTAGGTCAGGTTCCATCCACCAATTAAAACACCATCCAAATAACAAAATTCGAGTGTATCAATATCAGTTCTGAATTTTGAGCTCCAATATTTACATCGGTATTAGTGATTTCAAAAGGAGGATAGTGAATTAAGATGGATAAAGAAAATACAATGGTAACATAGCATTTTTAAAAATATGGTTTATCAAATCTAGGCGCGCTATTAGTGCGGGTCAACTTGCTAGTTAGTTCAAAATCTTAGAAACTTCTCGTGAGATGTTCCGGTTTCTAAACAGCGTACGTGTTGAAGTGTTCAAAACATTGTCAATTTTTTTTGTACAACCTCCACATATGAAATCATGAGCACTAGACAAATTTCGTGATTTTAGCACTTCAGTTGAATTTTATACAATTTTAAAACCTTTCTACCTCACGATCTTCATCATGATCAGAGAACCAAATGTCGAAGATTTAGCTTCATTTCATGTGCATGGTCTTAGAGATGTCTCATGAACATGAATATCATTTTTCCAACAACTTTACTCTATGACTTCATGCGATTGCAGTTCATATCAGACGTATACGAAAAAAATACCTAGAAAGAAGTAAAATTTTTAAATATAGCAAACAGAGCTGAAATTGTGCCAAATTTGAGCATAAGTTTTGTATAAGTGTATGTTGAGGATAGAAAATATTTGAAGGTAAAAAAACAATTTTTTTAAAAATTTCTTTGCCCAGAGCCGAAGAATTGCACTCGGCAAAAAAAATTCTTTGTTGAGAGCCAGCCGGTTGGCTCTCAGCAAAGAAATCTTTGCCGGGTGTTTTCTTCTTTGCTGAGAGTTTTTTTATTTTGCTCTCGACAAAGTCTTTTTTGCCGAGAGATTTTTATTTGGCTCTCAGCAAAGCTCCGGACTCTAGGCAAAGTCTGTGATTCCGGTAGTGATAGGCTCCATCCCCCTTCTCCTTCTTCCTGCTTGGTACTACCATGAGAGTATGTAATCGGAACATGGGCGACCGCGAGGATTTCGGAGTGTGGGAGAGGTGGGTCCGGCGGGCAGGTAGGAACATAACGGTGAAAAGGTATTAGTTTTTTTTTGCAGAAACATTTTCTAACTTTCGATTTTTATAGGTCTATACACTCCCTCAATTATCTAACAAGTGGGACCGACTCAATTATCTAACAAGTGGGACCGACGTGAAGGATACGGTAGCCCCAATTATAGCCCCAATTAGTGTAAAAAACGTTTACAATTGATTTCGATCTTTATAATATAGATTATAGTATAGACTTGTAAATTTCCTATGCCTTTCTCGTTACTACGTTCCAAACTCGAAACTATGTGATTTTCCTATGGCCCGGTGGCTGGCTATCTGTGTCTTTGTGGGTGGGCTATAGTTCCCTTCAAACTTTTAAACGGCAAAGCCCACTCACAGCACCGCACTGCAGATTCCGTTGAATCGGTTGAATCCAGTGCAGCCCAACCATCTTCAAAAATCCCCACTTGTCTCCATTATAAAGGAGTTACTCCTTCCATTTCAAATTATAATTCATTTGATTTTTTATAACTTGTATTATTCAAAAAAATTGAAATACTATATTTTTTTGTTGTATCCTATTTTATTAAAACAAAAATCCTTTGACTTAAGTTTGACTATATTTACAATCTTTTAATAAGAGAAACGATCAAATTTGGTATTGCAAAAGTCAAACCATCTCGTTGCTAGCCTCTAATGCAAGTACGCGAATGCACTAATCCAAATCAGGTCACGCCGGCTGCGCCACGACGAGGGAGTCCTGGACAAACAAGAGGCCGGCGGCTACTCTAGATCTAGCTCCCTGCTGACCCCGGTGACACGTCCTCCACAGCGGAGAACAGTGACGCGACGGCGTGCGATCGGTCGAGGGAATGAAGGAATCAGTAGCGGTCGCGATCACGCAAAGCTGCCGGTGGACGACGGAGCTACCAGCAGATGATCATGCCTCAAGCTACTATGCCACTCGTGTGCTCGTGCAATCAAGGGAATATCCGGCGGCTATTCATGATCATGGACGGGCGGACGGGTGTGAGTGGACGATGGGTCGGTCAACCCTCTCCCTGCCGGCCGGCCGGCCCGCCCGCCGGCTCCAACAATTCTTCCAACAGGACAGGAGCGCCCCCGGCAAGCCGGCCGGCGGCCGCAGCGCGAGCGCCGTGTCAACGTGCACTCCGAGGCGCCCCCTCGCCGCGCGCGCGCGCATTTACTCGTCGCTAGCTGCTTCTGGGGGGCTCGCTCCGATCCCTGCTGCAGGCACGCGCGCACAATGACGACGACGCAGGCAGCACACGACAGACGACACATTCATTCATTCGGTCTCGCGTGCTGCGCCCATGGATGTCCGGCCGATCCTGCTCCAAATTCGGAGGACTTGTCACTTCCAGTCAGCCCGCAGGCCCTATGGTACGCGCATCACTGTGCTGCGCCTGCTGGGATTGCTGCTGCTTTTGCTAGCAGCAGGTCGCGCAGCGGCAGCGTATTTACGTCGTCTTCAGCTCGACCGCTTGGCTAGGGCTGGCTTTCATTCATTCATCTGCAGGTCCCGCGAAGCAGGCACCGGCGCACTCGCACGCCGATGACGACGAGCTCTCGGCGCGCGGCCTTCCACCGGCGACCGAATAATGGATGGACGGCAGTTTGGGAAAGATGGACGGGCCCTTTCGACCGGCCTCCAGGAGGTGAGGGCCGGGAATGCCAGCCGGCCACCGCGGGAACTGCAAAGTACGGTGGCGCACAGGGGCAGTGCAGCGGCGTTCGCATTGCAGAACGCAGGAACGCAGCGGCGGCAGCGCTGACATGGTTGGGGTCCGGTCCGGCGGGGCCGAGGTGATCAGGCGAGTGAGCGGGGCGGGGGCGGGCGATGGGACGGCTCGCCTCTACATGCCGCCGCGCATTCACTCTGATCTCCACTCCCAAGGGGGCGCTGCAGGCAGGCTGCAGCAGCAGCAGCTGCTGCTGCTGAGAGAGTGTGAGAGAGAGAGAGGAGCCGAGGACGACGACGACGCCGACGCAGGTCGCAGGGCGAGGGGCCGAGGGGTGGTGGCGCGGAGCGGAGTAGGCAGAACCACCGGGGGAGCAATTACTCCCTCGTCATTCTCGTCTCCTCCTCCGAATTGTGGCCACCCACCCAGTCCCACCCCCTGCTGCCTGCCTTACCCCCGTTTTGTCCCCCTGGCCCGGCCCGTACGCACACCACGTACCACGCGCTCCCCGCCCCACTCTGACGCTGGCCCCCCCGCCCGGCTCTGCGCTCACATTCCCTCCCCCTCATCTCTCGCCATCAAAACATTCAAAACGCACGTCGTTGCTGAATGCTGATCTTCTTCCCTCCTCTCCCTGATGATTGGTTCACCGATTAGGACCTCCGCCGCTTCCCTTCCTCCTCGCTATAAAAGCTGGCGTTGATCTCTGATATCTCTCTCTCTCTGCATGCGTTGCGAGGCCACGGGAAGCAAACGCCAGGAATGGAGTTTCCTGACAGCCGATCAATGCTAGCTATTGGTGATACGATCCGTGATCCGTCCGTTTCAAGACGCGTCCGCTTAATCAATTTTCGGCAACGCAACGCATGACCCTGGAGGAGGAGACCCTGTTGCGTTGGGGCACGCACGCATGGGCGTGCGGCGGCCGCTTGGCCACCCGCACATGGCGCTCTTCGCTAGCCGAGCGCAGAGCGATGCGAGCACAGGGCCGCGCACAGTGGATGCCGCACGGATCCCCAGCGGTGGTCGTCGCTGCCGTGCTGTGCCCCTTGGCTCCGGCGCGCGGGTGCATGCATTTCCTCCGGCAGATGGGAGGATCAGTGTCGCTCGTAACTCCTCTCGCCGCCTCCTCCTCGATCAGCTACCAGTCAGCTCGATCCCCTGTGCGCCCGACGATGACAGGTCAGCCGCCGGCGCGGCCGTGCTCTTCGGCCGCCGCGCCGTTCGGGGGATCTCGACTAGCCCGGCGCCCGCGGGCGTGCACCTTGAGATGTCTCACTGGAAACTACAGTGTAGTAGATGTTCACGATCGAACGGTGCACGGGATGAGAAACTTTCGGAAAAGAGCAACGACCGTGCAAACACGCTCCGTGTGCCCCGGCAGCCGGCGCGGTCGTCAAGCCCCCATGACCATGTGTCAGCTCGCCGCGCGCGCGCGGCCGGCCGAGGTCACCAAACTCCATCCGGCCGGCAGGCGGGCTTGCGGTCAGCGAGGCTTAAGGACGGGTCACCTCGGACGGGACTCGATCGCAGCACGCCATTTCGCACCGCGCCCGCGCCCATTGCTTTCGTTCCGCGCCGCCGCCGTACCGCCTGTGCCCGCGCCCACGCCGCCCGCTCTTCCATCTCCGGGGATCGCCATCGCGCGCGTGGTTTTGTTTTGCCTGCAAGTGCTATCTAGCTGGATATGGATCCAGTCGTCATCGATCAGTGTCGTGGGCAGTGTTCATCGAGCTAGGCACTGCAACTGAAGCTGAGACTGAGATTTGTCAAGCTAGCTAGCACGTACATGCATGCACCTGATCACGATCGAGGGATAAGGCCGGAGCACGATCATCATCACAATTCACACCACATCGATCAAGCAAACCAACATGGGCGCCGCCGCGGCGGTACCACACGCACACACGCCGGTCGATCGTTCGAACCTCATGTATGTGAAAAACCGCCGGCCGGAATTAATGGCCGAGCTAGAAATGGCAGCCGGCCACCTGCCGCGGTCCACCCCTCCCTCCTCAGCTCTCTCTGCAAGCAGCAGCTAGCGCAACCTGTCGACTCCATCCATTTGTTGACGACTCTCTCTCTCTCTCCTGAATTACTAGCTGATCGAGGTGAGGACGGAGCGGTTGCAATTGCAACGCGACGCCAGTACGATCTCGATCGACACCTGCAGCTGTGCTGCCATCGCATCGCATGGGCATCGATGGTTAATAATGAATGAAGGAATGGGAATGAGCGGGTGACTCTTCTGAACGAAATTCTCCTAATCATTCGTACGAGCTGCAAGCGGCCGGGCTTGTCATGATGAGTGCCCGGTTTGTCGACGCATGAGTTGTGACCATCACGGTATTGAAGGCCGGCCGGGGGGGTCCTGCCGAGTGGGGGGTTGGAAAGGGACGCCGGCCGGCCGGCCTCTCAATCATGCCGCATTGCATCATCTATCCCCCCCCCCCCTCTCTCTCTACTGCTTACATGCTGCATTCAATGCCATACTTGGGGTGGTGTTTAGCCCGACCTGGGGCTCCTCTCATTGGCCTGCCACGAGGTCGGTGCCCCCACTACCTGACGTGATCGTATGAAACGGAAGGATTTTGGGTAAAGTAGTGCATGATGACCTGCCCTTAAATTTGCCCGCCGCCTATGTTACTTATTAGATTATCGTACTCTCAAAATGCATAATGATACGTTTTAGGGGGCTCAAAATGCATATTTAGCTTCCTAAATTTGAGTTCCCATATTTTTTAGGCTTTTGTGCTCTCAGAATGCATGTCGAGCCTCTTAGAATGTCTTATATTTTCAGGATGGATGGAGGAGGTCCATATAATCTACACAAGCATATGTCATCTAAATTAAATTGATGTTAAGTTATTTTTACATTGATGTTATTAAATTATAGTAAAATAAAGTGAATTTCAGCTTAATATGTGTGAAGAATATTGATGTGCTGAATCTGGAAAGATCGATGATATTCTACTTTCTTTTTTTTTTTTTGCGAATCGATGATATTTTACTTTGTAGGCTATATATCTTAACTTGCCAGGTGCATACGAGATGTGTGCTCTATTATTTTTGTAAGATTGTTCTAGTTTGAATACCTCATAGATGCACTTACCAAGCTAAACTATTTATTTAACTATTTTCCCTCTCATCTTAATTTATTTTGAAATCATAATACTATTTTTTTATATTAGTGTAATTGTAAATGTAGTTGCGCCAGCAGCGGATCCGATACTATCTTCCTATCTTGTATCCACTCCTTCCATTAGAGCATCTCCAAGAGTTTGTCAAATTTTACTTGGCAAAACTTGTGTCTTCCCTTACCTATTTACTTTGTCCACTTAACCCCTAAACAAAATTTAGGCTCAATTTACTCCCCTAAACTACTTCATTTGGTCTAATCTACCCCTAATTAGATTTCTATTTTTATTTCTTCGCGTGCAAGTTGAGTTTCAAATTCAGATTTTGTCAATTGACTTATAACATGATGTTCTATGGTAGAAAAATACAATATCATTTTTTCATGACTAATTTTTGTACAAATGTGTCTCTCTTAAATAAATTTTGTATTAAATATCCCTAACTTATGAAAATAATTATGAAAAAATCTTAGTATAATTTTTTAACATAAGGCATCATGTTTTGTATCCACTCACAAAATTTCAACTCAAAATTCAACTTATGCAAAGAGAAACAAAAAGAGAAATGTAATTAGGGGTAGGTCAGACCAAATTAAATTATTTAAGGTAGTAGAGTGAGCCTAAATTCTGTTGAGGGGGTTAAGAGGAAAAGGTGATTAGGTGAGGGGAGTAAAATGGAATTTTTCCAAAAAAAAATATACTGGTACCCTGCTAAGCCATTCCTCGATAAAACCCGGGCGTGTCGCCGTTGCGTTTCCACTTCGACACCTCCTTTTTATTTCTCCGCCCTTCTCGTTCCCACCCGCCCCGCGCACACACTGACGCACGCACACACACAGAGCCCAATCTTTCGGGCTCTCTCTTTCCCCTAGAGAGGCGACGAACGGGGGGAGCGGCGCCGCCCTTTGGTCAGGTTTCGTCGGGCGCTTCTTCACCAGCGACTCCGCCAGGTGTGCTCTCCCATTCCCTTCCCTTTCCTGCTCTTCGAAATCGAACGTCTCAAACCCTAACACGTGCTTTTGCCTCCTATATGGATCGGATGCTGTTTTGTATTCGGATCTGACATGTGCTTTTGCCTCCTATATAACTTGGAATTTTTGCACCCTGGCGGTGATCGATGTGATTTTCTGCCCATGTATATATGGGTTCGCTTCCTTCTTTTGGATCGAGGGGTACCAAAGAATGAACATTTTTGTATACTTTCCAATGTATTTGAGGCAGTGTTCTTCATTTTTGGCAACAAAATTAAGAGGCGGGCGGGCCAGCGGCATTTCCTATTCTCTCCCCCCTTCTGATTTGCAGCAGCTTCCAAAAGAACGCCGCAGAAGAGAGTCTAACAACAGAAAGCTCGTGATCCTTTCTCCAGGGGCCAGGCCGGGCAGCCGAGCAGACGTACGGATGGCGTCGTCCGTGCCGGCGCCATCAGGGTCGGTGATCACCGTGGCGTCGTCCTCGTCGGCGGCCGCCGCCGCCGCAGTGTGCGGCACGGGTTCGCCGTGCGCGGCGTGCAAGTTCCTCCGCCGCAAGTGCCAGCCGGACTGCGTGTTCGCGCCCTACTTCCCGCCGGACAACCCGCAGAAGTTCGTGCACGTGCACCGCGTCTTCGGCGCGAGCAACGTGACCAAGCTGCTGAACGAGCTCCACCCCTTCCAGCGCGAGGACGCCGTGAACTCGCTCGCCTACGAGGCCGACATGCGCCTCCGCGACCCCGTCTACGGCTGCGTCGGCGTCATCTCCATCCTCCAGCACAACCTCCGCCAGCTCCAGCAGGACCTCGCCCGCGCCAAGTACGAGCTCTCCAAGTACCAGGTGATCATTTCGCTCGTCCCGTACTGCCAGTCTGCCACTCGATCCTTGTTGAGCAGCTAACGCATGTATTAACTGTCTGGAGATTACTTCTTCCTTTCAGGCGGCGGCGGCGGCGTCGACGGGGTCGAACGGCGGGCAGCAAGCCATGGCGGAGTTCATCGGCAACGCGATGCCGAACGGCGCCCACAACTTCATCAACATTGGGCACTCCGCGGCGCTCGGCTCCATCGGAGGCTCTCCCGCGGTGTTCGGGCAGGAGCATCAGTTCGCCAACGCGCAGATGCTGTCCAGGAGCTACGACGGCGAGCCCATCGCGAGGCTCGGGATCAACGGCGGGTACGAGTTCGGGTACTCGACGGCGATGGGCGCCGCCGGTGGGCCTGTCTCTGGCCTCGGGACGCTCGGCATCAGCCCGTTCTTGAAGTCTGGCACGGCCGGCGGCGACGAGAAGCCCAGCGCCGGGCAGTAAGCGAGGATCCATCATCTTGCATTGTCAGGTTTGGCATGCTTGCTCCGTGTCGTTATCCATTTTTGCTTCTGCTGCCGTCCGAGTAATTCGCGAGTTTGGTGGTGTACACGGTTAGTTCGTTATTAGTTTGCTGCTAGATATAAGATGCATATAATAATCATGCATGGCTAATGAGGAACAGCTAGCTAAATATAGCTTAGTCCATGCTTGATGCTAATTATACTGGAGCGCTCTCGTGCAAACAAGCTAGTTGCATGCGTTCTTCTGCGATAGATCGATTTATTCTCGATCACCAACAGAATCAAGAATCTGTTTTGTCATGCATATATACTGTTTTGCTCTTAAGGTCTGGTGTACTTGTGCCCATGCACAGCACACTTTGTGTGTCCAACAAATCTCTCCTAGGTTTGTGTTGACCTAAACAGCTTGTGTTAAATTAGTTGAAGCAGAAGGGTCAGAAAGTATTGCATTCGAGAACAAATTAATCTGCTTGCATGGCAGCGTAGAAAGTTCTCTGACAAAAGCCATTGGTATCAAAGAAGATTTCAGCTAGCAAGCTAGCTTGACAATGATCATGAATAATAGGTCTAGGAAGGAACTGATATTTCATGCCCTATGAAAGCACATCGTACTCCTGGACAAGGCCGGGCAACCATCTGCTCCCTCCGTCCCACAAAGACCGTTCGTTTAGAAAATTTAGGACATGCTAGTAGTTATGATAAATGACCTTGTTGTCCCTAATTAATCATGTATTGGAACTTGAAAAGATGTATCAAATAAGCATTTCATTGGCTCCATGTGTTTCTCAATGCATATTTCCTTAGTACTTGGTGTTAGTTTAATGAGAAGAGCATTTAATACAAGCTAAAAGAACACTCTTTGTGAGACAAATTTTAAAAGCCATATGAACAGTCTTTGCGGGACAGAAGGAGTAGCTGCAAATACATGCATGGTCAGACCACACTACTAGCTGGTTAGTACACAATTATTGGATTGTCTTGTCAGCTTCAACTGTAGTAAGGCCTCCTTTGGACCACATTACATTAACCATTAAATAACTCCAAGACATACAAACATGCCCTGAATCCCTAATTCCCCCACTACATATAGCATTTCGGTATTATGATAGTAGTATTGTTTTTTCTTTATTCCTAACATGAAAAAATGCACAGTCCTTTTTCTTGCGAGTAAAAAAATATACAGTCTTCGATACCCCCTGTATTTAATTAAACTTAGCAGTTACTACTTTTTTCACGGTTTGTCTGTGTGCATCACATCCCAGTCAGAATGCTATACATTCACGGTCATCTTATCATTTTCTTTCAGTTACCAACTGATTGATATTTGCAAAATTGTATCTTTCAGGTTATTGCTGACGTGAAGAAATGGAAGGAAAAAATCCATGAAGTGCTGAATTAAGACTAAGTGGAGTGCGACGATTATCTTATTAGATTTACATCGTTAGGACGGAGGGTCGGTGTTCTCAGTCGATTTCACATGAAGAGTGCATGCTCATGTTGTTTAATTGCTTGTTTGTCAGTCACCGGCCGCCTCCCTCAGTCCCTCTCCGTATCATATCCCATCCACAATGCAAGATGATCCAGCATTTCATGCAAGGGCATCCACAAAGAGTGTCTCTGTTGTTACTGCAGTGCAAAGCGTGCTTAATTAGCGCCTGTCCTGGGCTTTTACCACTCGGACGGACGGCTATATATCTAGCTCTCCTTCCCCCTCCTCTTGCTAGTTTCTACTCCATGTAGGAGTACTAGTGCTAGATTGGCTCTACTACTACAACACTACTGAAAGTTGACACTGAGAGACCTGTTGGGTGCATCTGTTTGGTACAGCTGCGTATCCTTGCTTTGACTTTGTGATGAGAAGTTTGATACGTTCGATTGAACAAGGCATGCTAATGGCCTATAGTGTAGTAGGCTGGAGAGGCTAGCAATGCATGCATGTCAGGGCTGGAAATGTACTGTGTCATCGCATGGAGATCCTCACTAGTACAAGACTCGACCTCGGCAGGCCGGCATTTAGCCATTTACTCTTCCCTCGCCCTGGTTTTGCTTGCGAGAGAGGCCAAAATGGCAGGGGGGGTACTTGCGTGCGTTCAGCGAGCGTGCAGCCGTGCAGGTGCTATATAGGAGTAGATAGGTAGTACTCCCTCCTTCCCAAAATAAACGCACTTGGATGACCGGGCACGAAAACCAAGAAGGATGTGAAATTATGAAAATACCCCTCAGTATCTCTATCTTCTCCACCTCTCCCCCATTCCACCGCCCTCCCCCGTCTGCTCCCTCACGCCCGCCGACCCTACCTCCACTCCCCCGCGCGGCGCCGCCAGCCGCCTGCCCCAAGCCACGGGGAACCGCGCCGCCGGCCGCTCGACCCACGCGTAGAGAGCCGAGCCTAGACGCCGTCCCCCGCGACGGGGCAGACGCATGGTACCACAGGTGGAGCTCGCCGCCCCGGTGCGTCGATCCGACCGGCTTCCCAGTCCCGTCGTGGCCTGCGGATCGATTCCGCTCCGGCGTCTGGCGGCGTGGCGAGGGTCGGGACATCGCGGCTCCCTCCCTCCCCAATCGCACTCGCCGGCGTCGCCGCCTCCTCTTGGATCCTGCGTACCTCCGGTGCCCGTCGGCACCTTCCCGGACACCGACGAGCTCCTTGGTGCAGCTCGATGTGTGCACCGGCCTCCTCCTCTGTCCGCCTAGCCCCCGCCCACGGGGAGCCGCGCCGCCGGCCGCCGGTGGAGCTCGCCGCCCCGGTGCGTGATTCCGACCGGCGTAGCTCGCCCAGCCCACCACGGCGGCTCGCAAATCCGGTCGCCGGCAGAGCATGCGCTCGAGTGGAGGCACTGACGAGGCTCTGTGGAGGGCGACGGCACGGGCCTCGGCAGCCAGCGCTTCGACGAGTTTCTCCACGATTCCACGCGTCGAGGCTTCAGCCGCCGCCGGGGCTGGCGGCCTGGTCGCATGGCGCGAGGAGCCACCAAGGCTCGCCGCGGGGGTGGTCGCCGGGGCGTTGTTGCTACGGCAGGGTCAGCATGCTTCTTGCGAGAGAGATGGTGGCATCTCGGAGGAAGACGCCGCAGCCGCGCAGGGCTCAGCGGCAAACTGCGCCGCGACGGCTTAAACGAGCAGGAGGGGCACGCGAGCGGCGGCGGCGGTGCAGAAGACCCCGCACATCCTCCAGGGTCCAGGCCCGCGGAGAGTGAAGAGACGAGGAGAGATAATTCGGTGGGAAAACGAATGTGTGGAGAGAAACATGCCACGTCGTCGTTCAGAAGAAGCGTCTGGACGCCCAGCGTAGCGTTCTCGTTTTTTAATTAATAAATGAAGCACTGTTGGCTTACTGCTAGGCTCTTGGACCGATGCACGCTCTCATAAGCTGCGGTCATTTTGGGAAAAAAATTGAACCGTCCAGGTGCGGATAAAATGGGACGGAGGGAGTAGAGGTGAAGAGCTTGTACCTAGGGGATAGCAGACGGGCATGCAGTAGTGTAGTGGCACTGGATGGGAAGGGGAAGCGCCCCCCCCCGGATCCTATGGCACCTCGACCGACCGAGAGCCATCAAAATGTCACATCCTGATGCGGTACTGGTGAATCCAGATTGCCATCTTTTCGTGGTGAACCCAAAAAAGATCACGCAGCGCGGCCCTGTTTAGTTGGCTGAAAATTTGCCACTTTTTTGCTATTTTTTCAAATCTCTCTCCATCACATCACATTAAATACACCAAAAGACATATGTTCGGAGCAGTAAATATAGGTAAAAAAAATAACTAATTACACAGTTCTGTTGTACATCACGAGACGAATCTTTTGAGCCTAGTTAGTCTATGATTGGATAATATTTACCACAAACAAACGAAAGTGTTACAGGAGTGCTACAAGAGTCCAAACAGTGCTTTTTGCTAAATTTCGGCCATCTAAAACAGGCCACCGCTATGCCATCGAATCAGACATGACATTTCACCCTGGATTCGCAAACTTAAAGAAACAACCAGCTAGAGCCCTAGGAGAGTCCGTTTTTCTACTGCAAAATGTCGTAAATGCACGAACAGGCTGTGCTCGCGCCTGTTCAGGGCGATGATACGTTACACGAAGCTGGCATTGTTGCTGTGCGTGTTCTTGCACTGCATGCTTCTAGGCATCGGCTCGGCGCATGCATTCTGTTTGCCTGATGGGCTTCCGATCCTGCTGTTTAGCGCCTCGTTGACCAAGCTCAGCTGATGTTGAAGGAGACTAGACTCTCTCTCTGTCTCTCTGAATTCTGAAGGTCCGATTTGGGGGCACTGTTTGACACGGCAGAAGGCATTTTCCAGGCAGTGACACTGTGCCAGCACACAGCGAAGGGAACCGAGAGACAGGGAGAGTACTGGTCGATGGCATGGCGATGGTGGCAATGCCATATTGCCATCATCATCAATGAATGTGGAGGAGGAGCGCAGGGGCGGCAGGTCGCCCAAAAATGTCGTCCTGCAGGAGATATTCATTGCACATCCCTGCATTCATAGCCAGCAGCAGCGGCCGGCCAAGCACCCCGCCACAGTCGCGCCGTGCACCCGCATTGTCTAGCCCCCCGGCCGGCCGGACCCCCTACACACCCCCTCGCAGAACGCAGGCACAGGCACAAACACATCCCCCCTCTCTCTCTCTGATCGTTTTTACTAGAACTTTATTTTATGATTGTTGGGTTTGCAAACTTTTTTCAACAAATCCATTTGAACGTATTGCACCACTACTCCAATGACCCAATGGGAAATATGGCAGGCGATCGAAGGCGAGACGCCGGCAAGTGTTTGCACGGACAGGGAGATGCACGCACGAGAATGATGCAGCAGGCATGGCGAAGCAGAAGGACAGTCCGTCGACGAGGCGATGCGTGCACTGGCACTGACGGGCACTGTTGGCCGGCCAGGGGGCGCGTGGTACGAGCCCTCCTTCCTACTCGCATTCACTCAAGACTCGATAGTGCGTGGATGCGGGAGGAATGGACGGAACGACGGAACGAGCAACAAGATCGCAAGAAGAGGGGGGCGCGCGGGCGATCGCAATGATGGCGCGGCGATCGGAGGGAGGGGGCCGGCGGCTATGATGGCGATCGACGGTGGCAGCAGCAGCAGCAGCGACCAGCGCCAGCACTGTGCGGGCGTACGCGCAGCCCGGCCTGCACAGGCCGCAGGCGCGCCGAGGGAGATGAGAGGAGAGGGAGTACGTACTCATCGCATCGGCGCCGGCCGGCCGGCCGTGGCGCGCGTTAATGCGAATGCTTAGCTTCGCCTGCGCTGCGCCCCTCCTGCGGCGCGCGGCGTCGGCCACGAGGCCTGGCGCCTGCCGCTGCCGCGCCTGTGCCTGTGCGGCCTGCGCGCGGGCGCCCTCGGCCCTCACACAGTCACACGTCTCCTCCGCTCGCTAGTTCTAGCGCGCTGCCGCGGCCGTCCGGCGTCTGCCCGGGCCCCAGGAGCTGGTGGCCTGGAGCTGGACGCTGATCCCGCCGCGCGGCCGGCCGCGCGCCGAGAGTTAATGCGCGCCAACGGCCGGCGTGAACATCCCTTTTGCCGCGCCCTCGATCGATCGGTCGCCGCCTCGCGCCGTTGGATTCTCGCCATTCTCCAGCCTTGTCTCGCACGACGCCTGCCTGCCGCGGACCATATCGTCGCCAGTTTGTTTCGTCACTGTGGCCACGCTCTCGTCTCTCCTCCCCTCCCCTCCCCCGTCGACTGGCTCGCTCGATCCTGCAACGCGTGGCGACGACTGGTGATTCGATTTGACTTCGCCTGCGCCTGGGTCGCGTGGACGGATCGGACAACAGCAACGCTCCATGGAAGATGGATCGGAGCAGCCACAGCCAAGCACAGCCTGCGGCGCTTCGTGCGAGAGGGCCTAAACCCTAGACGAAGGACCTACTATACCCACCGTCATCCCGTCGCGTCACGTCACGTCACGCACCCACCATTTTACCAAAACGTGCGTGCGGCTGCGATCGGACAAGGGATCATCGTGTCTGCCCATTAGACACCGACCGTCCCATGGTGTGTAGTTTAAATTTGTGCGAATGAATAATCGGAAATACCTTCCCACAACCAGAAGGTGCACCTTTCGTTATTTGCATCCATCCAAACTGCTTCGAGATTCGCGCCTCGCTCCAATCTGCGTTGACCGAGGCGGGCGGAGGTGGCGGAGGTACTCGCGCCCTGCTGCGTCGCTCGCCTCGCGGAGATGGCGGATGGCGAAGATGGCCGCGACCCGGCCACCTCTGTGGCGGAGATGGCGGCGCGACGGAGAATGGTCGGGGCGGATGGAGGAGATGGCTGGTGATGGAGGAGATGGCCGCGGCGATCGGCGGATGGAGGAGATGGGCGGTGATGAAGGAGATGGAGGAGATGGCCGGCGATGGCCACGGCGGCCGACGGAGGTGGCCGCGGGTAGCCGGCAGAGGTGGCTGGAGGCAGATGGGGGAAGAGTTGACTTGCGCGAATCTTGAAGGGATGGCCACCGCTGGATAATGGTAGGGGTACCTACCGGTTGGGGAAAACAATTTTGAATGAATAATGTTGAAATAGTGTGTGTTGAGACTTGTTCTGTTTATCTTGACTCGACTTATCTCGACTGATCTCAATTTATTTCCTCTCCAATCTATCAGCCAAACACTATTCTTCGTACCCGCCGAACTAGGCTTCAGGAGACGAGTCAGACCTTATGAGCCGGGGGTAAAGATAGGAAGCCAAGGATAAGGAGTCAAGGACGCGGTGAAATCATCAGGAGTGGTGAAATGCACGCTAGCTTAGAGCTTAGTACCTGCAGGGAGCTCTAATCATGATCGTACTCTCTCCTGGTTTAGCTATCTTACCTGCAGGGGCCAGGGGATAATTCCGGTGGCCCGCCCGCCCAGCCGACACGCGCGCGGACACGTACGAGCAGGCGGAGCAGCTAGCCATGATCACGCCGGTCGCCGTCGCTCGCGCGGCAGCTGGGCGCGCCATTGCTATCAGCAGCATCAGCACCAGTAAGAACCGAGCTGATCGGTGCCGCGCGTCCACGTGGTGTTGTTCAGGATTACTATTACGGTGGCGATGACCGAGATCGAGACTGGACAACGAGAGGCTAATTATCTTGGAGGGAGTATGATACTGATGCCTGATGAGCGAGTGAGCAGATGAGATTGCAGAGGGCATGTACTGATGTACCATCCTGATCCTGTCGTCGGGCGTCTTCAAGACGAGCGCTTCCGATCCTCGTCGATCGCGTGGCATTTGACCGCCTGCTGCTGATCTTCCGGGGATGAACAGCAAGGGCAGCTAGCACTCGTGGTGATCGTCACTCCTCGGGAGTGGTATCAGTGGTCGCAGAGGGCATGCTGGGCACACAGAGTCAGAGAATTGTGAAACGTTTTGACAGTGCTGCTGGTACTCTGGTAGCCTGTGCCTAGTACTGGACTGGGAGACAGACGGTGACGGATTTTTAGATAATCTGTGCTAGATCAAGGAGGTCAAACATTTTTGACTCGCAAATTCTTTCGTTACAAGTATGGGTATGGGTATTAGACATACATGTTTATAAATAAGTTTTGAAAATAAAAAATATATGGCCCATTAGCTCAGTTGGTTAGAGCGTGGTGCTAATAACGCCAAGGTCGCAGGTTCGAGACCTGCATGGGCCATTTTTGTTATTAAGTATTTTGCATTGCTGTCCGTTGATGGTCTAACAATTCCAGAGTTCAAAATGGCCATATTGAGCACAGTGGTTTAAATTTTTCCTACGTCAACGAATCTGAGCTGAAACAATTATGCCATGAACATTTCACATTTGGTCCTAAACTTGTGGTTGGGATAAGTTTTTTTTGACCATGTACTTCTGCAAAACCATAGGCCTACAGAACACACAGCCTGTTGAGTGTTAAGTAGAAAACAATTGGAGGCATATTCCTGATCAATATGTTGCGTGGCTCTTTGTATGGGATGGGAGACCTGAAATTTGATTGTAACCTCTCTTGGGATCAGGAACTCTGCCCTAGGAGTTCTGAAGTTCCGTTCTTGATTTGTAGAATCGTGGAATGTATTCTCCTTTCGCCGGGCTTTTATGATGTATCTCCTCGGTTGAGTGCAGCTATCAGAGATTCATCGTCAGACAAAAACAGCACGGATCAACATCTACTCCTTGAACGAGTGCTAAAGCCTCTGTATGTATGGATGACGCTTGAACAGAAGTCTGAATCTGAAACCCATTTACAACTGTAAGCAGCGAGATTTGCCTGAATGTAGATCCATGAACCAGTGACAGCAAAATGCAGAGCTAACCACAGTTGCCAAACTGAAAAACTCTACAACACGACAAAAAGTTTCACGTACATAAGGTCATATCGCCCTCTCAATGCAATTCACAACCAATCAACAGTACAACAAACTTGGACGAGCTTAACAACTACAGAACTAAGAATGCACAACAATCTCCTTTGTTCATGAGTTTTATTCCATGTGATCCAAATTTCCAACGATCTCCTTGACGACATCAACGGTTAGAAGTTCACAAAAATGTTTGTGCAGGAGTCTGCTTCTGACTTGGAGTTTCACACATGTGATTTTCCAATGTTGCTATTAACTCGTCGGTTTTGATGGTGTTGGAGATGACGGTGGCTTCAAGTCAGGGTACTGCACAAGAAACTCAAATGCTTGTAACCGCTTGGACAGTTGTATCAAAGATTTTGTGGCCAGTTTGCATCATAAAGAATGAAGAAACAAAGGAGCATGGACGACTGAAGATATTTACAAGCAGAACGAGGGGAGTTAATTTAACGGAGAAGTCAGTCTTGTGTCCAGTTTATGTCAGTAAATATCACTTCGACTGCAATTCATTGTCCTTGCCATTAGAAATTTCTGTGGGCCTGAATCAAGCCATTTGTATGCCTTGAAATGTCAGTATCTAACTTTCAGGTAATCATAAAGCTAAGCTTCAATGAATTGCCAGAAACTAAAACAGTAAATAGCTCGTGCAGTGATATCATGATCTAATTTCTTCCTAAATTATTCATGGGCTTCCGCTTACTGAGCCTTCTTCATGGGTCAGCAGGCTGTTCCGGGGGGCTCGCTGCTTCAGAAGACTAAAGCACCAGGGAAATGCAAATTTTTCATTTGGTTGGTCCTACACGATCGTTGTTGGACTGCGGCCCGAAGGAAAACGAATCATTTGAAAGCAGATGACAAATGTATCTTATGAAACCATATCACATCTCTTGATTGGCTGCTCATTCAGTAGAGAGACCTGGCACTCGGTGTTGGCACGTTGGGGCTGGCAGTCACTAACACCCACAGGAGATGACCTCTGCTTGGCTGACTGGTGGTCGTCGTACAGGAGGAGATTAGAAAAAACTATCAGGAAGGCTTTGGACTCGCTAATTGTCCTAGTTAGTTGGTTCATTTGGCTTGAAAGAAATGCTCGCACTTTCAGACAGCAAAGTCGCACTACTACACAATTGGTCGATAGCATACTGGAGGAGATTTCGCGTTGGATTCAGGCAAGATTTTCTAGTCTAGTTCCTTTTACAGAAAGTTGGGGAGGCTCCTGTTGCCGGTCGCCAACATATAAATATGTAATTAACTCTTAGAATGTTTTGGGCATCGTCATCACTTCTGATGTCATTGCCGTAGGTTGTATAACTTCTTCTCTTAATGAAATACGTGCTAAGGCACGGTCGTGAAAAAATTATTCATATACTCCCTCCATACTCATAAAACAAGTCGTTTAGGACAACGACACGGTCTCCAAAGTACAACTTTGACTTCTTATTTTTATAAAAATATTTATTAAAAACTAACATATGTATACTTTTATGAAAGTATTTTGCAAGACAAATATATTTATGTAGTTTTCACATTTTCAAACTCAACAACTTAAAAGTTATTCATGATTTATATTCTCAATGTTTGACTGAAATCTTGTCCAAAACGACTTGATTTATGGGTATGGAGGGAGTATGTCTCTAAAAAGAAATACCATATTCAACACTCTAGTCTAGCAGCATAGCAAATACAAGTAGGCAAATGCCCCTTCGTCCTAAATTATATATCACTTTAGATGGCTGTGAGTCAAATGATGTTTCATACGTCTGGCACTCTAGCATTGTACATATTTGTGTGGCAGCTGGAGAAAACATGTGTTTATTGTCAGTGCAAAAGAAAAGCAGTAAGATGTGTGCAAATACTGTTGACATTTTGAGTCATATACCAAATGGTAACCAGTTGGATGTATGAACAAAATGAAGAAGCAGGATAACTTATGTGTGGCAGTGAAAAGGCAAAAGGAACCATACATTTGGATATGGCGATAATGGTCTCATAGTTGCATGTTCTGCAGCAGTTGTACTTCCATTGGGATTTTCATAAACATTTGTGGAATCATCGCCTGCATTGACAACAGTGGTGCTTGGAGGAGCTAGTGGTTCCCCATTTCCCTCCTGCATACCATCTGTTCCATCAGTGCTCACACCAGTGTGAGCTAACTTCATGCCCTTCTTTTTCCTCGGGAATACATGTACAGATGGGGGAAGGTAGTTTTCTTGAACAGCCTAACGGAGAGGAAAGAGTTAGAAAAAATGTATTATATCCTTTGCACCACACAATAGAATGACACCTTACCTGCCACCCTTCTGGGCCTCTCAAGCCCCCTTGAATTGCATAGGCTTCCTGGAAACCATTCTCGATCAGTAGCTCAGCAACTCTCAAAGAATTACCATCAAAGCTACCTTACACAGCATAAACTTAAGTTGGTAACAAATAGCAGCATGATAAAAGACCAAAGGGCCTGTAGGAATTTAAATACAATCTCTTTCACAAGAAGCAAATATACAACAAATGCAGCAAAAAAATTCATTAACTCTGTTAGTGTAACAAACTCTGAGGGACAAAAATTTAGACAACATCCATTTTTAATAAGATAATTATGCAAATTAAAGCTTAGTAAACAATAAACAGAATAATAAAGTTCCTCCTATTGAATAGAATAACAAAGTGGTGCTCATGTGAACGCATTCCTCATTTTTTGAGATTTGAGAAGGTACACAGATCAATCCTATTCACCAAAAATTGAACCAATTTCAGAGTAGTAAAATTAACACAACATTCGGTTTGTTTACTAGAAGGCTTGTGGCTATCTTTTTTTCACCAAATTCTAAGTTGTTCTGTGCTAATAATAATAATCATCTAACACTATGTACATTAACCTTTTACAATGTGGTGCATTTGTGGTGGGCACATCCATGATTGCCCAGATTTTGCCGAATTGTATTTGAGGCAAAACCTTTCTAATCAAGGACACATCATCTGGCAGACTGGCACTACAGGGTAAGTAATTCAATCCGTTTTGCATGTAGCACTCACTTGTCAAGGACGCAGACGACAGTGTTCGCCGGGTCTGAGAACCTCGCCAGCACCTCCTTGACGAAACCCTTCTCGTCCTCCTCGTCGAACTCAATCTGCACGGTACTCTTCTCGACAAGCTTCAGGTTCGGCGGCGCCATGAACCGCACGCTCTTGGCCCGGCGGATGTCCAGCAGCTGCGCCTCCGGCACGTCGCGGAGCGTGCGGAACGCGTCGATGGCGCTCACAGGCTTGTACTTCTTCAAGACGTACTCCTGCACCAGCGGGATCACCACGAGCCACACGAACACGACCCCGGCCACGAAGAAGGGGTTGCGGTTGTTGAAGTCGTCGATGGCCACCACGATGGACTCGAGGCTCACCTTCCCGTCGCCCTCCGCCGCGAGGGAAGGGAGCGGCCAGGACGCGACCGCGGCGGCGACGGGGACGAGGGCTTCCCGCCAAGGAGCCGCCTTGCGCCCTGGGATTGCGGCCTTAGGCGCCGCGGCGCGGGCGCGAGGAACCGGGATTTCTGAGGGGGTGGCATTCTTGGTTGCATTGGGCGGTAAAAGTTGGTTCCTCCGAGGATTTCTTGCGGGCTTGAGGAGATTAGGGAGGTGGGAGCTGGAGATGCGGAGGAGCGAGCACTGTTCTTGGAGTCGGAGGAGAGCCATGGGAGCGCGAGGTGTGAGCTCTCTGCAACTGCAAGGATAGCAGAGCTCAGGCTCTGAGCTGCGAGCTGGATTGCCCACGATTTCAGCGTCGTCAGCTTAGCTATCCGATTGATCCGCTGTTCTTTTCCTGATGAAGCAAAAAAACATAAACGCGTGAAGTTGGGCTTTCACAACGGAATTGGGCCTGCCAGTAACATGTGGGCTTCTGTGTGAAGTTGGGCTGACAGTTTGTTTCGACAGAAAGCAAGTTCGTCGCAAACAGGAACTGAGATTTCACCTGTTGTATGTAATCGTTGTTGCTTTCAGTAAAAGCAGAGTGATCTCTGTTTTTTTTGTAAGTCATAAACAAAAATGAAGAATTTCAACTGAACGTCCAAGAAAGAGAAAAAACGCAAGCGAATATATTCTATGTGGTTATTAATCGTACAATACTAAAGCACTTCTCACACAAACTTTCTTGGCTCTTTGCAGAATTGCGGTACTACGGAGTATATTCTACACTACAACTCTACAAGCTTCTTGACACACGCACTTACGCTACTGTTAAACCCGTGCCGATAGCAGCGAGCGAATCTCAGGTGGACGGCAAACCCGAGAAGAACTCGACGTACTTGGACGGATCGGCGAGCACCTTGAGCGACCTCGGGATGGGCGGGACGTCGACGTCGACGAGCCCCTCGAGGACCTGCACCACCATACCCATGCTCGGCCGCAGGTTCTCGGCGTCCTGCACGCACCAGCACGCCACCTTGCACGCCCTCTCCACCTCGGCCACGTCCGCTTCGCCGGCGATCCGGCCGTCCACCGCGCCCCTCACGTCGCCGTCGAGGAGCAGTCGCACGGCCGTCGCCGGGAAGAAGTCCACGGCGCCGTCGTCGCGCTGCCCGACGTTCCTCCGCCCCGAGACGATCTCGAACAGCATCATCCCGTAGCTGAACACGTCGGCCTTGGTCGTGACGGCGGCGCCGCCGATCCACTCCGGCGCCAGGTACCCCACCGTGCCCCGCACCGTGGTGAGCACGCGGCTGAAGTCCCGGCCCATGAGCTTGGCGAGCCCGAAGTCCGCCACCTTGGGCACGAACGCCTCGTCCAGGAGGATGTTCTCCGGCTTGATGTCGCAGTGGATGATGCAGTCCCTGCACTTGTCGTGCAGATACTCCAGGCCCCTCGCGATCCCCAGGGCGATCTGGTACCTCGTCGTCCAGCTCAGGACGCCGCTCTGGCTGCTGGCTCCGAACAGGTGCCTGTCCAGGGAGCCCCCGGGCATGTGCTCGTAGACGAGCAGCCGCCTCGTCCTCTGGGAGCAGAATCCCAGCAGCCTGATCAGGTTCACGTGCTGGATCGTGCCGATCGTGCTCACCTCGGCACGGAACTGCTTCTCCCCCTGCCGAACGCCTTCCAGCTTCTTGACGGCGACGGGCGTCGCGTCCGGCAGCGACCCTTTGAACACCGACCCGAACGCGCCGCCGCCGAGCTTCTCGGAGAAGTTCTTGGTCACGAACTGCAGGTCGCGGTACGTGAACGCCATGAGGGATCCTTCGACCCTCCTCAGCGACTTGATCCTTCTGCTTCTGAGGATGAGGATTGTGGCGAGAACGATGGCGGTGACCGCGGCGACGGACCCCGCGGCGGCGAGCCCGATGACCAGCTTCCTGGCGTTCCTGTTGCCGGAGAACTCGGACGCGGCCAGCCGGATCGAGATGCTGCTTCCGCCACCGCTGGTCGTCGTGTCTTGGAGGTTGATGAGGTCCCCGTACCACAGCGAGCATCCGCCGCCGCCGGTGTAAGAGTACGCGGTGCAGGAGCAGTTGCCGAGGCACGCGAGCTCGCAGTCACGAGCACTCGCCGCCGCCGCGCTCCGCGCGTCGCTCGGCAGCCTCACGTCGGGCATGGTGTAGAACCTGTCGTCGTCGTTCTTGCTGTTCTTCTTCCGCTGCCCGTCTCGATCGCTGCAAGCCAGGTCGGCGTTCCTGGCGCAGCCGGCGGTGTGGTCGTTCTGCATCCACTCGCCGGGCCGGCGCTGGCTGAATCCCCGGGGGCAGCTGCAGGACGGCAGGGCGTTCTCGGTGCAGACGCCGAAGGGCCCGCATACGGCGTAGACGTCGCACTGCTTCTTGGGCTCTGACCAGAAGAGCATCCACTCGCTGGCGGCCTCGACCCACGTCAGGAACTTGATCTGCCCAGTGACGTCGACGAGGAACCGCGTGACGACGGACTCGTCGGTGACGTCGTAGACGAAGTAGCTCTCGTCGGCGGCATCGACGTAGCCGAAGGTGTACTTGGACAGCGGCGACGCGTCGGTGGGGGTCATCTCCGGCACGGCGGTGAACGCGTGGCCCGTCCAGTTGCCGCTGCTCCAGTACTGCTGGCCGCCGTTCCAGTTGAGGAGGTACTGGCTGGAACCACCCGGGTCGAGCTCGAGCGAGAACGGGCTCGGCGACGGGTCGGCGTATCCCTTCCACGCGACGAGGCGGGTGACCTCGCCGGTGCGCTTGTTCCGGCCGAGCTTCCCGCCGGGGAGCCACGTGTCGCCGAAGTGGTCGAAGCTCTGCCACCGCACGGCGGAGGTGTTGGACGCGTCCGCCAGCACGAGGTTGCCGGTGTCGAGGATGACGCCCACCACCGTACTGGAGTTGGATGCGGCGGTGACGTTGGTTGACCAGACGGTGGACCTCCGGTGATCCAGGATGACCATGTTGCCGTCGCTGGCGATGGAAAGCTGGGAGGACGACGGGTCGGTGATCGGCGCCGCCCGGTTCGCCACCCACACAGTGGTGTGCAACGAGATTTTGTTGTACCAGATGCCCAGGTACCAGTGATCTGACGAGTTGTCTGTTGCACAGATGACAGATGTACAGAAAACAGTCAATCACATGATGATCCATGCACCATTTTTTTTTCAAAAAAAAAAATCACAATCACACTTGTCCATCAGCAGTGTATTTTGGTGAGGTTTTTTAGTACACAATACCATCCGACGGTAGTACGGTGGTATTATCGGTTTTTTTAGTTTTTTACTATGGGTAAAATGGTAATTTGCTCTGTGTATATTGTTTGGAAAAAATTTCCCCGCTGCCAAGTGTCGGGGTTCTCTACCGCCGGCAATGAATTTTTATCGATCGTGCGTCGGGCTCGGATGGTTAGCGCAGAAGACGACGGGGTTTATACTGGTTCGGACTTCCGAGGAGTAATACCCTACGTCCAGTGTGTTGCAGCCGTGTTCCTGAGCCAAGTGTGCTCGTAGTAGGGGTTACAAGCTAGTCGGGAGAGGGAGTTCGTTCCCAAGTCCCGGATGGTGGTGTCTGGTCATATGAAGGTCTAACCCTTGTGACCGTCGCCCTCCTATCCATTTTATAGTCTCAAGGGGAGGGGCACAAGGGGGAATACAAAAGAGTTATAGTGCTTGGCAGCTGGTACGTCCCGTCGTACGTCGCTGTCCGCCGGGGTGTATTGAAGCCGAGTTGCGATGCCTTGTCGGGGAAGCCGCCGCGTGGCCGGGTTGGACTGTTCCCTCCGGGACGCTTGGCCTTCTCCCCGAGTAGTTTGAGCTTGTTTTAGTCTTCCCGAGTGCTTGCCTAGCTTGCCACGCCCGAGCCTAAGTCTAGGCTCGTGCGCGTCGTAGAGGGTGCTTGAGTGCCTCGGGTTGAGTCTTGCGTGTGGCAGAGTAGGAGATGATGGCGATGTGATGGCTGCGCGGCTTGTCAGACCTGCATTAAGGCTCTTGCCGGGGCGGGCCGCTTGCATGGCCTCCAGCTGTTGTTTCCGCGTGACGTGGAGATTCGCTCCTCCCCGCGCATCGGTAGCGCCGCCCGAGTAGTGCGCCCGGGCCCACGTACTAGTCGGAGCCTGGACTTGTCGTGCGAGGCGGAAACTACTCGGAGGGACTTCTCCGAGGAACTCCTCGGAGGATCTTGTCGTGCGAGGCGGAGAGTACTCGTGCGAGGCGGAGACTTGTCGTGCGAGGGTTCCTCTAGTGGGAAACTAGTCGGAGATGCAGCCGTCCGGCCAAGGACTGGTCGACTTGCCGGTGAGGGTCTTGACGAAGATCTGTATGCCTTCCCTGAGACGCAGCTCCAGGTGATGGGTGGACTCCTTCTAGATGTTGTTGTCAGCAAGGGTACGACCATCCTCGAGCTGCTTGCCAGCAAACGGTTGACTCCACCTCGAGGGTTGTGGTTTTGCCGTTGTTTTTAGGAAGATAATCTTGCCGTCAAAGGGGACCCTAATCTGGGTCCTCGTCAGTAGCCCCCGAGCCTGAGTGGGAGTCAGGGAGTCGCGTTCAGGCTCAGTTGGTGGATCTTGGAGTTGGAGGTGTTCTTCGGGTTCTCGGTGGGTGCGCGCGAGCGCATCCGCCGGATGTAGCCCCCGAGTTCGTGAGTGAGTTGGAGACTCGCTCGCGAGCTTTTATTTGTAATTGTAGCCGTTGTAGCCTTGGAGGTTTCGTCGGGGCAGTTACGGCCGTAGTGATGACGTGGGCGTGGTCATGGGTGCGGGTGTCTCGGCCGACGTGACCGATATGACCGCCCCATCAAGACCGCGCTCAGGCTCTGCAAGTCTGCACGTCGCGGGAATCAAGGCGTCGCGGTTGCGTGCGGCTGTTTCGCCGGGACACGCGCGTGAGCGGGCGAAAGTCTTGCTGACACGGCGGGCCCGGCGCCGAAGATGAAGAGTCAGGCCTGTCCCCTTTAAAACCGCGCGTCGAGCGCTGGTTCGGGACTTTGCTTTCCGTTCGCTTCCTTTCTCCCTCGCGCTTGCCCCTTGAGCTCCGAGTTCTTTCGCCTCCACATTGCCACCGCCGCTTGCGTTCCCAGCTCGCCCGAGACTCCGCCGGCGTGATGTCGAGCTGGGCGCGCTCCAATGTCTCCCGCGAGCAGCTCCTTCGTCTCGTTGAGGCGGGCCAGCTGCCTCCCCACACCGAGGCTGTCGAGTGGATCGTCCCTGCCGACGAGTCCGTGCCACGCCCTCCCAGTGGGTACGTGGTGTCGTTCGTGGTCTTCCATGAGCGCGGCTTCTCCGTCCCCGCCGGCAGGTTCATCCGCGGGGTGCTGTTCGCGTACGGGCTGCAGCTTCAGCACCTCAACCCGAACAGCATCCAGCAGATGGCCGCCTTTGAAGCGATGTGCGAAGGGTTCCTTGGCATCGGCGCGCACTGGCATTTGTTCCAGTACTTCTTCAGGTTCACCTGTCTGAGGGAAGGCTCCCGCGCGGCGACGATTGGCTGCGCCAACCTTCGAATGAAGCTAGGCCGCGGCGACGACTACATCCCGACGCCGCTGACCAGCTCGAACAGCGGCTGGCACAGGGGGTGGTTCTACTTGCGGAACGACCCCGAGCACGCGCTCCCGTCGTACACCGGGTGCTCCATCGCGAAGTCGCAGCGGAACTGGGCCGATGGCCCGGCCACGAAAGAGCAGGAGAAGATGCTCAAGCCTCACTGGGCTGTGCTCGGGCGTCTTCGGAACGTCGGGATCACCTTGGCGGAGGTGGTCGGGCAGTACCACGCCCGAGGTGTTGTGCCGCTCCGGAGGCGGCCGCTCCGGCTCTGCGACATGACTGCCGACAGGGCCCCATGGGTCGGGACGGTGACCGCGCCGGAGCTTCCGTCGCCACTCGAGGTTTAGCGCCGCGTGGCGCAGGCGATCGGGAGAGCGACCTACTCGTGGCCGCCGTCGCGAATGCTCCCGATGCTCCCCAACGCGGGGACAGAGAAATTTGTAAGTTGTCCGTCTTCTCGGCCAGTTTCATTCGCCTTTTGTCGTGGGAAGATCTTCTCGGATTTGACCTTGGTGCGTTCTTGTTGCGGCAGTTGAAATGCGCCCACCTCGTTCCGGCCAAGGCGCCTCTCCCGAAGGAGGCGATCTTCAACCAGAACCAGGCCGCGGCGGAGAAGAGGCGCGCTGCGCGTAAGGCATAGCATAAGAAACGCCAGATCGCCAAGCGTGATCGCAACGACGACCGCAACAAGAGGCGGAAGGCGGGAGAGCAGGGCGTCTCCTCCGATGAGGATCCGTCGCCCGAGCCGTCGTGGAGCGGCGATGTCGCCAGCGCGGCGGTCGACTGGAGCAACATGTCGGGGTCGTCCTCGTCGTCGCCGCCCCGTGGCGGTGAAGTGTCGTCGTCGCGTCGGCCGCGAGAGGCGGGTCACGACAAGACTGTGGGCTCGAGCTCTCGTCCGGCGGCTCCCCCTGCCCGAGTGGACCCGCGGTCGACCCGCTCCCGTACGGTACCCAGCGGGACGGGCGCTCCCGAGCCGCAGAGATCCGCGCCCCGTCAGATCGATCCCCCGAGGAGGTCGGAGGAGCGATTGGTGTCCGTCCGCCAGTTCTATGACGGCTCGGACCGTCCGGACTCCGACTCCTTGCAGAGGCGCCGGTCGCGGGGGAGGTCGTCGGATTCGGCGTCGACACCGAGCGCGGCGCCGGTGGCGGAACCGAGCGCTGCCCCGCGGCGCTTACAGTCATTGCTTATCCGGGGTGGCGGGGCCCCGGATGTTCATGTACCCCTAATCGCAGGCGGGGGCCGCGGTCCAACCCCAGCCGTAGCGGAGGCCGGAGGGACAGCCCCCGAGCGAATGGGGGAGAACGTTGCCGCCGTAGAGGCGGCCGGCCGAAGCAGAGGAGCGCCCGAGACGGCGGACTCAAGTCACGCCGTTCCCGAGCAGGGCTCGAAGCGCGCCGCCCCCGAGCAGGGCATGTCGGACCGCCCAGCGAAGAAGGCCCGGGTGCGCTCCAAGATGTAAGTCTCTGACTTCAGCTTTTGCCTGTCATGTCTCTTCCGACTTGTTTGTTGATGCTAGCATTTGTCTTCTCGCAGTCATGCTGATACTGGCGTGCTTAGCCTGGGGCCCCTGAAGCGACTGGCGCTGAGGGCACAGGTGATCTCTCCCGAGCCTCAGCCTCAGCCCCCGAGCGCCAGGCCGGTGTCGTTACAGGCCGAAGAGGCGCCGTCGGTGGTCGTTGAGACGAGGACGCCAACAGCGCTACCTCTACCAGTCCCCGCCACCGCCGTCGAGGAGGGTGAGGCGGCCACGGAGGTGACCGTCACTCAGGCGACCCTGGAAGCGCCGTCCGAGGCTGGCCCGAGCGTCGAGGGGGTGGTGGTGGTCTTGGATGAAGACTCGGCGCCTCCCCCAGCTTCGGAGAGTCACGATGCCGCGGCGACCCTGGCGTTGGAGCCGGCCCAGGCGCAGGTGGTGTCGAGCCTTCTCCCGGCTGTGGAGGTGCCGGTGCCCTCTCCGGCAGCGACAGTTCAAGGTCCTCCCCCGACCGTGGAGGTGGCGGAGTCCTCTTCGGTCCGAGCTTCCCTTACGGTCGAGGAGATGATGGATCTGGAGACGTGCCGGTTCATCGACTTCCCCGGTGTCGGGGTAATCGACATCGAAGCGCCCCAACTCCCGGAGATGGAGTACGAGGTGGCGGCGGAGCGGAGGTCCAACGAGCCGACGACCATGGAGACGATCGCGTCGGTCTCGAAGGCGCTGCAGGAGTACGAGCGCGCCGGCGGCTTCGCCTCAGCCGCTGCAACAGACGCGGGAGATGTGGCCCTCGCGGCGCCCGCGGCTCATGTGGAGCCGACAGAAGACGCGTCCGCACCGCCGCATGTCGATGAAGGTCGGGAGGCGTCGTCTCCCGAGTTGGTGGAAACCGCCGAAACTCCAGCCCCTGTGCCGGAGCCTGGCGTGGCGGAGCCCGTTGTCGGGGAAGAGGGGGCATCATCGCACGGTCCGGTTGCCGCTGAGGCCGAGGGTGTCGAGGCTAGCGTGCTTGACGAGCCGGCCGCCGTTGCGCAAGAGTTGGCCGTTCCCGAGACGGTGGCCAGGGCCACCACCTCGGAGATCCAGGTGGCCGAGGAGACGGGTGCGTCTCTTTCTCAAGGCGCGGCAGGCGGCGAGGCCCGAACGCTTGAGCTCGCGTGCACTTCGTGGGCGGCTACCTCCGGGCTTGACTCCGACTCCGAGGACGACGAGGAGGCCGCGGCGCGCCACACCTTGGAGCGTGGGATGACCTGGGCGCGCCGGGCCTTTGACGAGCTCATCCTCCCCGCGACCTCGGTGAGTTTTCCTGTCAAGGATTCTTTTTGATTCCGCGATCTTCTCAAGCTACGCCAGTTAATTCGGTTTTGTTGGCTGTAGACCCTCGAGTCTTCAGGTCGGAGACGCGCCCGCGAGGTGTGCCAACTCCGCGCGGAGCGGACCCAGCTGGAGATGCAGCTTGTCGTGGCTCGGGTAGCGGCAGCCGGTGCCGTGGCGAGCGAGACATCCGCGCGGGCGTCCCTTGAGGCCGCCCGTCAGTCCGCGGAAGACCGAGCCATCTCCGCTGAGACTGCCGCCGCAGCGGCTGCCACCGAGCGGGACTCGCTGGCGTCGAGGCTCGCGCTTGCCGAGGCTGAGATCGAGAAGCTCCGAGCGGCCGCAACGTCCGCGGAGGAGGCGGCTGAGAGAGCCAAAACCGCCACGGCCACGGCGGAAACCACCGCCCGAGAAGCCTCCCAGACCGCCGCTCGTGAGAAGGCGGCCCTCGAGGCAAAGGTGTTGGAGCTGGAGAGTGACTTGAGGACGGCCACGACGGACTTGGCGACGACGAGCCGCCAGTTTTCCCAGGCCACGAACCAGCTCCAGGTGGCAACCGAGGAAGCGTCGCGGCTTCAGAACTCCAACGCCAGGTTGTCGCAGGATCTCGAGGGTAAGTCGGACGATCCCCGGTTCTTGTGCAGTCCAGCGCTTGCTTCTTGTCGGGACTTGACTTGATGACCTTGGTTGCAGGGTCGCGCGTGATCTGCGCGGGGATGGTGGTGCAGCTGGCGACGGTCAAGCAAGAGTGGAACTCCGTCATCCTCAAGGTTATCGAGAAGGACGGTGTCCTTAAGCGCTTGTCGGAGCAGCTCCAGAGTACGTATCGAGGTTTGGTGTTATCTTGTTGTCCTTTTTCTTCCTCTCAAGCTCTCCGTGACTCCCTGTCTCCGCTTGTTCTCCAGAGATCCAGGCCGAGCTGGAGCAGTCCCGGGCATCTCGAGAGCAGGACGCATCCGCCCTGAACCAGGCCCGCGAGGCCCGGCGCAAGTCGGATGCCATTGCCGAGAAGGCCATCGGGGACATCGCCAAGCTGGGCAGGGCGATGAGTTCGGCCATGGCCGCGCTCGGTGTATCGCTTGGTCGGCGGACGCCTGAGACGCTGATCGAGGAGGTTGGCCGCCTTCCCGGCGTGGTGCGAGAACTTGAGTTGTCGACGGCTCGTCGTGCGGTGCACCGGATCCTCGCCATGATCGAGTCGCACTACCAAGGGCTGGACCGTAGGGTGCTGAGCGGCGGCTGGGCCCCTGGCATCTCCGACGACCAATGTGACGAACTGGAGGTGGACTGCGCCGCCTTCGCCGGCGAGATGGCCGACGCTGCATTGAAGGATCTGGAACTGCTGCCACAAGACGAGTCAGAGGCTCCAGGAGTTCCCGGGCACCCGAGTTAAACATGCCACAAACTATTTGTAATAATTTGAACACGTTGCCAGGTTATCGCGTAGCTAGGCTATTCATCTGGCGTTATCTCTCGATCGCTTCCGAGCGCCCGAGGACGACTGCAGCCACGCGCAGTCGAACTTAGAGAAGCGAAACAGTCAAACCGTGCTCCGGAGCCGCGGGGGCGTAAGAGTCGTAAGGCTTGGCCCCTTCGAATCGCTAAGCTCAACCGTTCGTTCGCAGCCCCCGAGTCCTCAGAAGGTTCGGGAGATAACTGAGGTTTTAGTTGCGCAAACTCCTCTTTTGGACCGGAGCCCGAGTGGTCATTCGAATGTTCTCGGAAAGGGGTTGGATGAAAGCCGGAGACTAGAGAAGTACTCGCAAGTCTTCGTGCTGTAGCCGCGGGGGCGTTAGCACTAGGAGCTTTGAACGAATAGGCGACTCGCCATCTCATGCAAACTGTCATCTTCGCCTTTCCCGAGTTCGAGTTTCCACCAAAAAACTTCTCGCTCGTGCGATCGGTCTCGACAAAGTTGTCGGAATTTTTTGAAAAATTTCGAAAAACGTTGAGGACTCGAGGGCATTGTGCCCTTGGTAGCCCCCGAGAAGGGAGCGTCTTTGACTTGGTGCAAAGACGCTGCCTGCTCAAGCATAAGTATTGCTATAAAGAAATAAAGCGCACAACCGAATATAAACTTGAACTCGGAGACAGGTGCACAGAGGCAAACAGCATGTATTTATTGACGTACGAGTTCAGAACGTTTACTTAAGGGTAAAACGGGCGCAGGTGTTCGATGTTCCATGCGTTGGTGACGACCCTCCCGTCCTCGTACTTGATCTTGTATGTCCCTGGTCGGAGCACCTCGTGGATGATGAAGGGCCCCTCCCAAGGTGGCGACAGCTTGTGCCGGTTCTTGCTGGCTTGAACCCGTCGGAGAACGAGGTCACCGACGTGGAACTCGCGCGGGCGCATGTTGCGCTCGTGGTAGCGTCGTAACGCCTGCTGGTACTTGGCGCTCCTCAGCAGTGCCACGTCGCGCGCCTCGTCAAGCTGGTCGATCGCGTCCTCGAGCGCGACTTGGTTCTCTTCTTCGGTGTATGCCCGCACCCGTGGGCTGCCGTAGTCGATGTCGGTTGGCAAGACCGCCTCGGAGCCATGTACCATGAAGAATGGCGTGAACCCCGTGGCCCTGCTTGGCGTAGTACGTAGACTCCACAATACAGACGGCAGTTCGGCCACCCATCTTGCTCGAAACTTGTCGAGCCGCTTGAAGATTCTCGGCTTCAAGCCTTGCAGGATCATACCGTTCGCCCTCTCGACTTGCCCGTTCGTCTTCGGGTGAGCTACAGCTGACCAGTCCACACGGATGTGGTTGTCGTTGCAGAAGTTGAGGAATTTCTTCCCTGTGAACTGGGTGCCGTTGTCAGTAATGATCGTGTTGGGGATGCCGAAACGGTAGATGATGTCGGTGAAGAACGAAACGGCCTCCTCGGAGCGGACGTTGACTATGGGTCGAGCCTCGATCCACTTTGAGAACTTGTCGACCGCCACGAGGAGGTGAGGAAGCCCCCGGGTGCTTGTCGGAGCGGTCCCACCATGTCGAGGTTCCAGACTGCGAAGGGCCACGTGATGGGGATCGTTTGGAGCGCTTGCGCCGGGAGGTGAGTTTGCCTTGCATAGAATTGGCAACCCTCACAACGCCGCACAATGTCCTTCGAGTCGGCGACCGCTGTGGACCAATAAAAACCTTGTCGGAAAGCTTTTCCGACAAGGGTTCTCGGCCCGGCATGGTGACCGCAGGTGCCAGCGTGTATCTCTTGCAGCAGCTCGCGGCCTTGATCTCCGGGAATGCACCGCATGAGTATGCCGGCCGCCCCACGCTTGTAGAGCTCGCCATCAATGATGACGAAAGCTTTCGCGCGGCGGGCGATGCGCCGGGCTTCTCCGGTGGCTCATCGATTGCCATGACCTCGGGCCCCGGCTCTTCAGGTGGTTTCTCGCCCTCTTCTAGTACGGACGGTTGATGTTGATCGCTCGCGAAGACGCCGTGTGGAACCGGGCTGCGACTGGATGCCGCTTTCGCAAGCACATCGGCCGCTTTATTGTAGTCGTGCAGCACGTGGTGCAACTCGAGGCCGTGGAATTTGCCCTCCAGATCTCGTACGGCTTGGCAATATGCCGCCATCTTCGGGTCAACGCAGTTCTTATCCTTCATGACTTGTCCCACGACCAATTCCGAGTCACCCTGATCTCGAGACGCTTGATCCCGAGCTCGACAGCGATCCGAAGACCGTTGATCAGGGCTTCGTACTCGGCGGCATTGTTTGACGCCGGGAAATGTAGTCGGACCATGTACTCCATGCGCACGCCCTGGGGCAAGATGAAGACAAGGCCTACACCGGCTCCTTCCTTCATGACCGAGCCATCGAAGTACATGATCCAGGTCTCGTGCTCGATTCTTGCTGGTGGAGTCTGCATCTCCGTCCATTCGGCCACGAAGTCTGCGAGTACTTGGGACTTAATCGCGCTGCGCGGAGCATACGTGATGTTTTGCCCCATCAACTCAAGCGCCCATTTAGCGATTCTTCCTTCGGCCTCGGGGTTCTGGATGACCTCCCCGAGTGGATACTTGGACACCACAGTGATGGGGTGTGCGTCGAAGTAATGCCGGAGCTTGCGCTTGGTCATCAAGATCGCGTACACAAGCTTTTGCATCTGTGAGTAGCGCGTCTTGGAGTCGGAGAGTACCTCGCTGACGAAGTACACTGGTCGCTGCACCTTCTGGGACCTCCCGGGCTCTTCCCGCTCTACCACCAAAGCCGCACTGACGACCTGGGTCGTCGCTGAGATGTACAGTAACATTGGCTCTTCCGTGGCCGGAGCAGTCAATATCGGGGGACTCTTGAGGAGGTTCTTGAGTGAGTCGAGTGCCTCTTGTGCCTCGGGGGTCCACGTAAAGTGGTCGGACTTCTTCATTAGCTTATACAACGGCAGGCTGCGCTCTCCGAGCCGCGCTATGAAGCGACTCAAAGCTGCGAGACAGCCTGTGACGCGTTGTACGCCCTTCAGGTTCTTGATCGGCCCCATGTCCATGATGGCCGAGATCTTCTCGGGGTTAGCTTCAATGCCGCGTTCCGACACGACAAAGCCGAGGAGCATTCCCCTCGGAACCCCGAAAACGCACTTCTCGGGATTCAGCTTCACCCCGTGTTGTCGTAGCTTCACGAAGACTTCAGTGAGGTCGGGGACCAGATCCCCTGTTCTCTTTGACTTGACTACAATGTCGTCGACGTACGCTTCTATGATGCGGCCGATCAGCTCCCCGAAGACGCGTCGCATGCATCGTTGGAAAGTTGCGCCCGCATTCTTGAGCCCGAAGGGCAGCGTTTGATAGTAGTACGCGCCGAACGGTGTGATGAACGAGGTTGCGAGTTGGTCCGCTACACACATCGCGATCTGGTGGTACCCGGAGTACGCATCGAGAAAACAGAGGGTCTCGCACCCTGCCGTTGAATCGACTACCTGATCTATGCGAGGCAAAGGAAACGGATCCTTGGGACACGCCTTGTTAAGGCTCGTATAGTCAACACACATCCTCCATTTTTTATTCTTCTTCTTTACAAGTACAGGGTTTGCTAACCACTCGGGGTGGTAGACTTCACGGATGAACCCTGCACTAAGGAGCTTCAAGATCTCCTCGCCAATCGCCTTGCACTTGTCGTCGTTGAAGCGGCGTAGGCGCTGTTTCACCGGCTTCGATCCCGGCTTGATGTTGAGTTTGTGCTCGGCAACCTCTCTCGGGATCCCCTTCATGTCGGAGGGTTTCCACGCGAACACGTCGAGGTTCGCTTTGAGGAAGTCGACGAGCGCGCTTTCCTATTTAGGATCGAGCGCCGTCCCGATACGGAGCTTGCGGCCATCGTCGGAGACGACCGCGTCCTTGACATCCTTGGCGGGCTCGAAAGAGCAGGCCGCACGCTTGGACGACTCGGGGACGTCCCGGTCCTCGGAACGAGGCTCAGCATGGAGCCTCGCGGACCGGACAGTTGCTTCAGCGAACTGAAAGCACTCAGCGTCGCACTCGTATGCGCGCTGGTACGTAGGCCCTACTGTGATGATACCCCTCGGTCCGGGGATTTTCAATTTCAGGTACGTATAATTAGGCACGGCCATAAACTTCGCGTATGCCGGCCTCCCGAGGATCGCATGGTACGTCCCCGAGAACCCCACCACTTCGAAGGTGAGGGTTTCTGTGCGGAAGTTCCGCACATCCCCGAACGTGACGGGCAGATCGATCTGCCCGAGGGGAAGCGCCTCGATTCCAGGTACGACCCCATGGAACGGCGCCATCGACGGCCTCAGCGCGGACCGCGGGATGCCCATCTCGTCAAGTGTTGACGCGTAGAGCACGTTGATCCCGCTCCCCCCATCCATCAGGACCTTGTGGACCCTTCTGGTTTTGAACAGGGGGGCTACCACTAGTGGGTAGGATCCAGGCTGGGGTACGGTGTCGGGATGGTCCTTGCGATCGAAGGTTATTGGAACCTCCGACCACTTTAGGTAGGACGGCTTCGCAACGTCGGCGTTCATGACTTCACGCCGGATGAGCTTCTCGCGCCGCCTCGAGGGCTTCGCCGGTGATCCTCCGAAGATCATATGCACCGCTCCGTCTTCACCGGGGAACACAGCCCCCGTGCCATCATCGTTGTCGTGGGATGGGCCTTGCTTGTCGGGGTGGTCCGCCGTCTTCGGCTTGAGGGTGCTCTTGACGTAGTTCTTCATCAGCCGGCACTCCCTAAGCGTGTGCTTGACGGGAACCTCGTGGTGCGGGCATGGTGCGTCCAGGAGCTTCTCGAAGTGGTCCCTGGTCGGTGCAGGCTTACCCAGGTTGCCCTTTGGGCGCGTCGTCTTGCGCTCCGCTGCCGCGACAAAGTTGTCGTCGCGGCGGCGCTTGTCATTTTTCTTCTTCTTTTTGAAACGCGAGGACGTTCCTTCGGCATGGTCCACGACTTGCTTCCCCTTGCCCTGAGGGGTGTTGAGCGCCGCGGCCCCCGCCTCCTCGCCGTCGGCGTGATTGCTCGCGATGTCGAGGAGTTCCCGCGTCGTGCGCGGCATGCGACGTCCAAGTCGATGGATGAGGGAGGTACACGTCGTCCCATTCTGAAACGCCGAGATGGCATCGTTGTCGGTTGCGCCGGGGAGCTCGGTGCAGCGCTTGGAGAAGCGCCGTATGTACTCGCGAAGACTCTCCCCGGGCTGCTGCTTGCAGTTGCGCAGCTCCCACTGTTTGCCAGGGCGCGTGTACGTGCCTTGAAAGTTGCCGACGAAAACCCGCCGCAGGTCGGTCCAGTCTTGGATCTTGTCGCGGGGCAGGTGCTCGAGCCACGTGCGTGCAGAGTCGCCGAGGTAGAGTGGCAAGTTCTTGATCACGAAGAGATCGTCGGTCGCTCCTCCGGCATGGCACGCAAGTCGGTAGTCCTCGAGCCATACGCTGGGATTGGTGTCCCCGTCGTATCTTGGCACATTGGTCGGGGCCCGGAAGCGCGAGGGGAACTTCGCGTCGCGAATGCCCCGACCAAAGGCCCTCGGACCACGCTGGCTTGGAGACCAACTGCGCTCGCGGTCGTCGTCGCTGTCGTGGCGTCGGCGGCGCCCACGGTCGTCGTCGTGGTGCGAGTGGTGGTCGTGATTGCCGTCGACGCTTTCCGCTCGTCGCTAGGCTTCTAGGGTATTCCGAGCGTCGCGGTTGGGTCCTAGACGACTCTTGACCGCCGATGCCGCGGCCGCAACCCCGCCCCCGTGTCCTTGCTGCTGAGGAGGAGGCGGGTTCGGACCGTGGGTGGATGGTGCTCCAGCTCGTCCGCGCTCCGAGCGCTGGCGTGAGGCGGAGCTTTCCGCTTGCTGCGCCGCTGCAGCTTCGAGCAGCGCTTTCAGCTGCTGGCGTACTCGTCGCTCTTCCGAGGTTGCTGGCTCCGGGCAGCCACGCAGCAACATGGCCGCGGCGGCCAGGTTCTGGGATGCCCGCCGGAAAAGTGGCGGTGCGTCAGCGTCGGCGTTGACGTTCGCGCCTTCGTTAGCGCGCTGGTCGTTGTTGGGCTCCGGTGCGCGCGCGGGTGGTGTCGGCGCACGGCCGTGCGGCTGGCTTGCGGCCGGACGGCGCTCCCGCCGGTTTCCGTTCGCGTTGCCGGGCTCGCCCTGAACAGGTTGCCGATCGCGAGGCTCGGCGTCAGTGCCGAGTTCTCGATGCAGAAGGACCAACTCCTCATCGAGCTGGCGCCTTGCCTCCGCTAATTCGTCGAGTCGGGCCCGCCGCTGGGCATCGGCACCACGATGGCGTGGTGCATGCTCCGATTCGGAGCTGCTCGACGCAGTGGCCACGCAGACGTTACACTCCCTTGTGGGGTCGTGACGCCGCGCAGTTGGCGCCCTCCGAGTAGCTGCAGACCCGGGGACGATGCTCGTGGCGCGGAGGCTGTCGATGTAGGCCGTCACCGGGTCGTCCGGTAGGCCGGGTTGTCCACGAGGGTACATTGTGGAGTACCGCTCCATGAATTCCCCCCAGCCCAGCGGTTCGTCTCCGCTGGCCTGGAAGGCGAGGTCGGTGAGGTAGTAGGCGGCGAGCCTAAAACGCTCCTGCGTTGGGTTTGGCCCCAACATGCCGATGATGACGTCGCCCGAGTAGCTTCGGACGAAGGCCTCGCGCGCCGCAGCCCCCGAGAGGACATTGGGGCGAGGCGGCCGGCCGAAGGTACGGCCGACAACGGACTCCACCGGCCCGGTGTAGACGCAGCCGAGGGAGCCGAAGCGCAGGGTGGTCCCGGGAGTCAACGTGACCCCGCGACCGTCCATCCGATCCGCTGAGTTCGTCGAGACACACGATGTGCCCCTACCTGGCGCGCCAACTGTCGGGGTTCTCTACCGCCGGCAATGAATTTTTATCGATCGTGCGTCGGGCTCGGATGGTTAGCGCAGGAGACGACGGGGTTTATACTGGTTCGGGCCTCCGAGGAGTAATACCCTACGTCCAGTGTGTTGCAGCCGTGTTCCTGAGCCAAGTGTGCTCGTAGTAGGGGTTACAAGCTAGTCGGGAGAGGGAGTTCGTTCCCAAGTCCCGGATGGTGGTGTCTGGTCATATGAAGGTCTAACCCTTGTGACCGTCGCCCTCCTATCCCTTTTATAGTCTCAAGGGGAGGGGCACAAGGGGGAATACAAAAGAGTTATAGTGCTTGGCAGCTGGTACGTCCCGTCGTACGTCGCTGTCCGCCGGGGTGTATTGAAGCCGAGTTGCGATGCCTTGTCGGGGAAGCCGCCGCGTGGCCGGGTTGGACTGTTCCCTCCGGGACGCTTGGCCTTCTCCCCGAGTAGTTTGGGCTTGTTTTAGTCTTCCCGAGTGCTTGCCTAGCTTGCCACGCCCGAGCCTAAGTCTAGGCTCGTGCGCGTCGTAGAGGGTGCTTGAGTGCCTCGGGTTGAGTCTTGCGTGTGGCAGAGTAGGAGATGATGGCGATGTGATGGCTGCGCGGCTTGTCAGACCTGCATTAAGGCTCTTGCCGGGGCGGGCCGCTTGCATGGCCTCCAGCTGTTGTTTCCGCGTGACGTGGAGATTCGCTCCTCCCCGCGCATCGGTAGCGCCGCCCGAGTAGTGCGCCCGGGCCCACGTACTAGTCGGAGCCTGGACTTGTCGTGCGAGGCGGAAACTACTCGGAGGGACTTCTCCGAGGAACTCCTCGGAGGATCTTGTCGTGCGAGGCGGAGAGTACTCGTGCGAGGCGGAGACTTGTCGTGCGAGGGTTCCTCTAGTGGGAAACTAGTCGGAGATGCAGCCGTCCGGCCAAGGACTGGTCGACTTGCCGGTGAGGGTCTTGACGAAGATCTGTATGCCTTCCCTGAGACGCAGCTCCAGGTGATGGGTGGACTCCTTCTAGATGTTGTTGTCAGCAAGGGTACGACCATCCTCGAGCTGCTTGCCAGCAAACGGTTGACTCCACCTTGAGGGTTGTGGTTTTGCCGTTGTTTTTAGGAAGATAATCTTACCGTCAAAGGGGACCCTAATCTAGGTCCTCGTCACCAAGGTTACATAAAAAGACTTGATTTCATATATTACAACAATATTATTTTTATATTTTCGATAATACCTATGTACTACCCATACCATCTATGAATACCACTCATACCACGCTAAAAAAACTGGTGGTACAGAATTAATCTCAACCGTCGGATCCTTACATATAGATCATTTTATATTGCATACGAGTCATTTTCAACCGGTGGTACGGGGTGGTATTGTGTACCGTGAAAAACAACTTTTTGGTTGAGGCCGATTTTCTCGGAGCGATGCCAAAGAAGACTTTGAACAAGTCAAGCACTAAATCCGCATGATCGGGAAGAAACATTAATTAAAATATGAACACGGCCAGGTGTGATTCCAGAAGAGAAGATGCTTAATTTCCACCAGCAGTTGATTAGTAGGTCTTCACGCTAGCTAGCTAGCTGTTGGTCACTCTTTGCCTACCTTGATCTTCTTTCCTGATACGTGACAATCGGCTGGATGTGAATCGTGGTTCGGAAAAGTTAGCAGGTGTTCTTATGTTTACATCTTATTCAAACACTACTGGACGGAAGAAACGTGCCTTTAATTTCTACCATGGTTTGTCCCGTTTTGCTTTCTCGAGTGATTGGTAGTTTATTTCATAGTTTAAATGTTAGTATCTAGGCCTACATGTATATTTGCTTACTATCAAGAAAAACTATATATACTAGTTCTTATCAAAGATAAATACCAAGTTACCCACTGAAAAAAAAACACTCCTGCTCCAGATAATTGTGCTCTTCATGCTCGGGGAAGTACGTATTTGGATTATGGAGTTGCATCGAATACGATCTAAGAGTTGTGCGGTACTCATTTGTGATGAGCAACAATAAAAAGGGTGATCGTTAGCTATTTTTTTTGGTTCAGTGCATGTGTTTCACGTACCGACACACAAATTTTCACTTGGATAGAAGCAACAAATTTCTATGGATATAGATAGTAGATGAGAGTACCAAGCTGAGCTGAGCACCAAAAAGAGAGTAAAACCCCGCTGTTGTACGCATGCAGCTGGGAGGAAGAAAGCCATAGCAACCGCTAGTACCTGGCTGGAAGAAGCCGAGTCTGAACTTGCCACGCTTGGACACCAGGCTGTCCCTGCCGGACAGCGGCCGGCCGGCGGCGACGGAGCTCCCTGCAGCAGAAGCACCAAGACGAGGAGGAGGAGGAGCAGAAGAGCACGTGCCGGAGCCGCCCTTCGACGGGGAGCCGCCATTGCTGCTGCGGCTTCCAAGCGGCAGCCGAGACACACGGAAAGGAAGTCTCAGCGCCAAGCAGCAACTAGTAGTAGTAGGTGGCTGCTAATGAGCGAGCGGGGCACAGGCACTGGATCGAATAAGGCGACGAGGAGGAGACGGGCTGGGGGTGGGAGGGAAAGCGAGAGGGAATGAAAAAGACGGGGGTCCCTCGCCCGACCGGTGGTCTCTCTCTGGTCACATACCGTAGCCTCGCTCGCTGCTGCTGTGTGGAGGAGAAGGGCGACGGCGAGCGACCGCGGCCGGGGGAGCTTAATGGCGGCCGTGGAGGAGCTGCCACCTGCCAGTTGCCGCTTTCTTTCGACGAGCGCCGCCGCCTCTCCCCCCAGCCCCGGCGGCACGCCGCCACCTTCCTGGAATCCTTCATCCTTGCGTCTCCACATGCTTTTGACGCTTGGCGATGCGAAGCTAATGAAACCCCCGGCCCCCATGTGCAGCGCGATCCATCGGGCCTCCACACGTGCCAAAATCGCAGCTGCTTATTCACATCGTAGCACGGCTACGTGACCATGTGTTCCTGTACGAACCAGTTCCGGCCATGGGACCGAAACACTAGAGTAGAGGAGGCTAGCCATGGGATCGATTAGAGATCTTGAGACGGTGGCCACGGCCTGATCGGATGGGACGAAGGGTCGCTCTTCATTAACGCGAGTGGGGGGCCGGGCCTCTGTACCGGCGGCTTTGCAGGCAGGGAGGACGCGGGCATTAACGAGGCAACGGCGATGCGCCACCGAACGAACGTGTTCGCTGGCGTCGCGCTCGTCGCCGCTCGCACAGCGCTAGCTCCGGGTGGCTCCCGCGACCGTACCGGTGCCTGGCGCTGGCGGCAACGGAGAGTGCGTCGCGCGCGTGCACCGGTCGGCGGGTCGGTTTCCGCCCGGGCGGGTGTCACATGGTGGGATGTGGCCCGGCCATCAATGCCGGATCGGACGGGCCGGCGGGTAGCGCGACCGCGACGGGAGACCCCGGCGAGACGGCTACCTGAGACAACAGAACAGAGCCGTGACTCGCGCCGCGCGCGCCCGGGTCGTCTTCAATTTGCTTTATCTTCTCGTCGTCGTCGTCGTCGTCGTCTCCGCGAGGGTGTGGGTTGGGTTGCTTCTCCCGCCGGCCAACCTCGCCGTCGTCGGGCGCCGGGGGGCAGCGTGCATGGCGTGGAAGGATGAATAATCTTCAAACATGAGGTGGCAGCCAATTATATCACGCGGGCCGGGCCGGGCCGGGGATTTTTTGCTTTTCCCCTGCGCGCGGTTAAAAATCCTTCACGCGCGCGGCGCGCGTGAACAACCCGTCGTGTTATCATCATCAGTACGACTGTGCTGTGCCGTCGTGTCCGAGTTCGAACCTACAACTACTCAACTGTCGCTCGTTTAAGAAGACACACGGCTGCCGATGTACGGACGGGTCACATGTGATCAGTGCTTCTAGTAGTCTAGTACGCTTCAAGAGCTGAGCACCAGTATGATATCGATGCTCCCCCTATTGGCGTTATGGCGACGTGTACAGTACATGCCTGGGACAACAACGAACGTGATAGAACCGTGCGTGATCGACTAGCCTACTGGGTAATAAGGTGCAGCGCCGCGCAGGGTGCTCGTACTTCGTAGCTAACGGCAATGATTCGAGCCCAACTACATGCACACGTGTCGGTAGTGTAAGGCTGAGATTTTTTGCCAATGTTGAGATTTTTTTTTTGAATAAATGAGATTTTTTTTTGAGAGGGCCAATTTTGAGATCTGATGGATATTTTTAGGAAAAAGTCTGTTTTACCTCCCTGAACGCGACACCAAGTCCACGTTTCCTCCTCAGACCGGAAAACCGGGTGAACTACCTCCCTTAACTATCAAAACCATTCAATTTACCTCCCTACCCTTGTTATAAGCGGTTTTCGTATCCGGTTTTGTCATTTTCAATTAAACATAAATCTGGTAAATACTTAATGAGGTTATTGAATCACGAAAAATATCTCTAAGCTTTTAAAAATTTTGAGAAAAATCCTAAAGATGGAATAAGAGCAAGAAATCTAAATAAAACATTTAAACTTGTGAAAATGTCTATTAGATTTAGATTTAACTACATAAAATTACATCTTGAATACTTCACCGAAAACGCATTCAAAATTAATATGTTACATGCATGATGGTTGTATTCATGTTGACTTCATTTCGTGCTTTTATTTCTAAAAAATATTTCAGATACAATTACAAAATTTTATGATGATTTAAAAAATTTTCAACATATTTTCATTTTTCTAGAGCTACAATTAAATTTTAGAAAATTTTATAGACATTTTTGCTAGTTTTTAAATATTTTATTTAGATTCCTGTGTCCCAATCCATCTCTAAAAAATTTCTAACAATTTTTAAAAGCTTAGAGACAATTTATGTGGTTTAAAAAATATTTATAAGATTTATTTTTAATTGAAAAGACAAAACCACTTTTGAAAACCGCTTATAATCTGGACAAGGAGGTAATGTAAACAGTTTTGAAACTTGAGGGAGGTAGCTCACCCGGTTTTCGAGTCTGGGGAGGAAAGGTGGACTCGGTGCTGCGTTCAGGGAGGTAAAACAGACTTTTCCATATTATTATGTGGGTGGCCTGAACCCTGAAGACAACCTTCTTAAGGCCCACATTGGTCTCGTACCGAAGCCCACGGATATGAAGGCCGATTTGTAGGGAGCAAGAGGCCCATCAATCTGCTTGAAACCAACCATGATGGCTATAGGCACATAAATATTTCTTGAAAAAAAAGCAAACAAACATATGTTATTTTTGGAGGACACAAAAATCAATCTATCAGAGGCTCATACGAAAAGCACCAACTCCTAAAGGAAAATTGACATTAGGATGACCAGACCAAACCGACAATTTTGCTGAATGGTGCTCTGTAGAAGCGATTACCAAATGATTGAGCAGAGAAACAAACAGGTGGTGTCAAAGGGTCCGTTTAGTTCGCGAACTGAAACTTTTAGGTCCTCTTTCAAGGTCTATTAGGAGTATTAAACGTAGATTATTTATAAAAATAATTACACGAATGGACCGGAAATTGCGAGACGAATCCATTAAGTCTAATTAATCCGTCATTAGAGATTGTTTACTGTAGCACGACATTGTCTAATTGTGACATAATTAGGCTCGTTAGATTCGTCTCGAAAATTAAGGTAGTGGTCGTAGAATGGGTTTTGTCATTAATCTACATTTAATACTCTAAATTAGTGGAAAGAAGATTGATGTGACGGGTTGTTGGTGAAAATTTTGGGAACTAAACTGGTCCAAAGGTTCATATCATTGTCTGCCTGTGTGCTCCAGATTTGGACTGTCTGACCGTCTGCTCCAAATGTCGACAAAAAAAAATCCATCTAGGTGTCAAGGGTTCATAACTTCGATATCATAGGATTAATTTACGCTAATTGTCTAATTTCAGAACATAGACAGGAAGATAATCAAACCCAACAGGGGGAAGACGGGATGACCAAAAAACCAGACAGGTCATCAAGTAAGTGGGCTCTTGCTGACTTTGAACCCGCGGAGAATTCGTCAAGCGGGCCTTGCAGCTGCCTGAATGTTGACTGCAATGTCATCAAATCATCTTGGGGTACCATATCACCGTCCCTTTTTTTCTTCCAGAGACCGACCTTTTTGTTCTATTTTTTTTGTGACGTCCATAATTGTAATAAGAAACAACTATATGCATAGTTTTATGCAGAGGTTGGAATATTAGAATATATTCTCTTTTCTAAAAAATATCACCATCCCTTGGCATCATGGAGTGGAGATTCAGTGACATAATATGTTCTTAATGTTGCCTTCCCAGCACATGATTCGCTATTTCTTTACCAATTCAACGATTCTCAGATCTAGAATAAGGACACAATGCAAGTCAGTCTGCATAGCATAAACCTTACTTGATAACCAGAATTATTACTGACCGTTGTTCAGAATATAGCATTGTTGACTGAGAGTGAGATGTACATTCAACAATGGGCCTTTTTTTAACTAACAGCTTCAACATCAGGGCACCGTCACAGCACGGATTTCTTTTGAGAGGAAGAGGACAGGAATGCATACAAAAGTCAGATTAATAATGCTATGATTAACAGGAGAAGCTTCACATATAAACATCCAATGTGTTGTTGAACTATGAGTTCGTAGTGAGCAGCCCTTTCGCTCATCTGGAGACTCATGAAGACCTTCCCTTTGATTTCTTGTATGGATACCTGGCTTTCTTCATGCACCCTATCCTTGCTTTTACTTCTAATTTCTCTCCAACAGTTTCCATTGCATGCCTCCGATACCCTCGCTTCAAACCAGCATCTCTCCGGGAACCAGAAGCTGATCTCTCGGGATGGCAATTTTGCACTGGGATTCTTTCAGCCTGCAGGTGAGTCTTAAATGAAAATGCGTATATGGTAGACATAATGATGAACAAACTGTTAGGTATTTTACGAGATCCCTTTTCCCAGAAAGCGACAATAGATATTGGAGAAGCACTAAAGTGATTTGTACACTTAATATAGATCAGTAGAGAAGCAGTAAAGTGATTTACACGCCAATATAAAATTCCATGTTCAAGTTCCAATCTTATAAATACTAGAAAAGACAATAAGACCTTCCCATGGCGATCTCTGAATTAGAATGCAAGGAATTAATATTTTCGTAGCATCATTGGTTTATGAATAATGATCTGACCTTTCTCCTACACTGCATTTGTAGCTGAAGAATCTAATGGCAAGTGGTACATAGGCATCTGGTACAATAAAATACCAGAACAGACTATAGTGTGGGTGGCGAACAGGCAGAAACCAGTCTCCGATCCAGTCTCGTCAAGTATAACCATCTCCGATGATGGTAACTTTGTTCTCCTGGTTAACCACTCTAGATCTCCCCTCTGGTCTACCAATATTAAGAACAACACAGCTGCTAGTTCAACAGTTGCCGTGCTCCTCGACAATGGCAACCTTTTAGTCAGACATGAGTCTAATACCTCTGCTGTGTTATGGCAAAGTTTTGATGATTTCACAGACACATGGCTCCCAGGAAACAAGCTCAGCCGCAATAAAAAAACTGGTGTGATCAAACAGATGATCTCTTGGAAAGACCGAGGTGACCCAGCACCAGGGATGTTCTCCATTCAGTTGGATCCTAATGGTTCAAATCAATATATTCTCCAATGGAATAGCTCGGAAGTGTACTGGACCACTGGCAACTGGAGTAATAACACTGGATTCAGTGGTGTGCCAGAGATGTCACCTGCCAATCCCTATCCCAGCTCAAGGTTTTTGTTCCAGTTTGTTGACAATGATGAAGAGGCATATTTCACGTACAATATTAAGAATGATGCACTAATATTTACAAGAACTATTATTGATGTGACAGGCCTGTTTCAGACTTTGGTTTGGGCAGAGGCACAACAAGCATGGGCAAATTCTTTCATGAAACCAAAAGCTAAGTGTAGTGTTTATGGTGTGTGTGGGGAATACAGCAAGTGCAGCGAGAATGCTGCTTCACCATGCAGTTGCCTCAAGGGCTTCGGCGAGAATCACCCAAACAACTGGAAACTAGATGACCATACAGCAGGCTGTAGGAGAAACATACCGCTACAGTGTGCCAACAATGGCTCAGTGGAGGTGAAGCATGATAGTTTCTATGCTATTGATAGTGTGAAGTTGCCAGATAATGCACACATCACCGATGCAACCAATGTTCATGACTGCGAGTTGATTTGCCTGAACAACTGCTCTTGCTTGGCTTACTCTCATAATGGCACGTGCTTGGTTTGGTACAACCATTTGATGAATCTTCAAGATAATATTGATACATCAAGTGATAGTATCTTTATTAGAGTAGCTGCATCAGAACTATCCAACTCGGGAAATAAGAAGTTGTGGCTTATTGGGATCATCATAGGTGGATTTACTGTTCTAAGTTTTGCAGTGGCCATTTTATATTTTCTACACAGAAGAGGAGCAATAATTAATAGTTTAAATCATGATGACGGGTCTTTGACCAGTTTCAAATACAGTAATTTGCAACTACTAACAAGAAACTTCTCAATGCGGTTGGGTGCAGGGTCTTTCGGCTCTGTGTTCAAAGGGGTTGTTTCAGACACCACTGCAGTGGCAGTCAAAAAGCTCGAGGGATTTAATCAGGGGGAGAAGCAATTTAGGGCAGAGGTGAGCACGATAGGAAATATTCATCATATTAACTTGATTCGCCTGCTTGGATTTTGTTCTGAAGGAGTGAAGAGATTGCTTGTCTATGAGTATATGCCTAATGGTTCACTTGATAAACACTTATTTGGTAGTAGCACCATCACTTTGAATTGGAAAACAAGATATCAAATTGCCATAGGGATTGCCAAGGGTTTGGCATATCTGCATGAGGAATGTCGGGACTGCATTATACACTGCGATATCAAGCCACAAAATATATTGTTGGATGCTTCATTCGTTCCAAAAGTGGCAGACTTTGGTTTGGCAAAGTTATTAGGTCGGGATTTTAGCAGAGTTTTAACATCTATGAGAGGAACTGTTGGATACCTTGCACCCGAATGGATAAGTGGTGAAGCCATCACAACAAAGGCAGATGTTTTCAGCTATGGAATGGTGCTTTTCGAGATAATTTCTGGAAGGAGGAATCTGGAGCATAAAGAGACAACCATGGAGACATTTTTTCCCATGTTAGTTGCAAGGAAGCTGCTTGAAGGAGAAGTACAGGCACTATTGGGCGAAGGATTGATCGATGGTGTAGATGAAAGAGAGCTAGAAAGAGCATGCAAGATTGCTTGCTGGTGTGTTCAAGGTAACGAAAGTTCCAGACCAACAATGGGGGAAATTGTCAAAATTCTGGAAGGGGTGATAGATGTTGGAATGCCACCGGTTCCAAGGTATCTTGAAGTAATCAGTGAAGGTTCAGAGAATGTGAAATTCTTTTCCTATGAAGCAGCTAAGTGAATAGTTTAGGAAAAATATGTTTTTAGACACATATGAGTGTGATCCTATACTGTAATTTTGATGAGTGCAGTGTGAAGCCTCCTAAGTGAACCCGTGCTGAGTCTGACAAAGATTTGGGAAATAAAATAAAATAAAGGCTGGCTCACTCATTTTTCTACTTTTAAAATGCTCAAATTGGTTCCACCTCCTTCACAATTTTTTTCATGAAAGATCTGGGCCATTGTGTCTGGCGTGTGTCGTGTATTGATAAAGAAGAGAATTAACCCATTTTATAAGAAAAACCAAGCACAAAAACCGTATATTACCACTACCTACAACTACCAACCAGTTTACAATTTTTCTTGAATTGCATGTAATCTGGTTGGATGCTGCTGGCTCAGTTCTCGCCCCAAAAAGTTCCAATGTAATGCCAATTCTACAGCTTGGGTTGCAGTGGTAAAGCCAGGATTCCAACACATATCGAGCTGAAAACTAACCGGCTAAATGCAAATGCTTTAAACAAAAGGGCATAAATGTCTGGTTAAATATAAGTTTGAACTCGTTGATTACCATAACAGAGCAGGTAAAAGTTAAAACTTGACAGCAGCTACCCAAAGAAAGGTTACTGCGACAAAACATTGCGAGATGTACCCGTAGGGTGTGTTTGGTTGAGCTGTAGCTGTGAAAAAAGCTGCTGTGAGCTGTGAGCTATGGAAAAAGCTGCTGTGAGATATGAACTGTGAAAAAATTAAAAGTCGTTTGGTAAAACAGCTGTGACTTTTTTTGGAACTGACGAGCAGACCCTACATGTCATTCAAAGTCCATCCCACAGAACTCTCTTCCTCTCTCATTGACAAGCGGACCCCACTTGTCAGGGTCATCTCCTTCCTCGCAGCACACTGACTCACGATTGTGGCTCCGGTAGCCGCTGACGGGGCCTTCCCGGCCACCAGCGTGGCCTTCTCACAGTCAGAGGCACCTGCGCCAGCACCGGAGGAGGTCGCAGTGGCGGTGCCTGCGGGCGCCTGCTCTTTACCCTCACGAGGTCCGGCGAGGAGCTCACTGGAGCCCGCGGTGGAGGAGCTCCCGCGGGCCGAGCAGCAGAGGAGCTCCCGTGGGCCGAGCGGTGGAGCTCCCGCGGGACCTGACAAGGCCCGACGGCGAAGCTCCCGCGGGACCTGACGAGGCCCGGCGGCAGAGCTCTCGCGCACCCCGGCTAGAGCGAGCGGTGGAGCTCCCGCGTGCGTCAACGAGGGTGAGCAGAGGAGATCCCGTGGCCCCAGCGAGGCCCGGCGTGGGATTCAGTTGCCGTCGGAATACACGTCGATGCAGACTGGAGCCGTCGGCCAGAACCGCCGCTGGCCATGGGGGTCGTTGGACCAGGGATGATGTGGGGCGGAGTGGGTGCAGCAGGGCACCGCTGTCGTGGCGCACCAGCAGAACACAGGGACGTCAAGGAGCGGGCGCCGCCGGCCTGCAATGCGCCGCCGCCCAACTGTAGCGCACCGCGAGACGGGAGAAGCACTGGAGAAAAAATAGAAAATCGAACTGGTACTCATTAACCGGTGGCAGTGCGGGTAAATTCCACGAAGTAGTGCCCCTCACAGTCGAAAAAAGCTACTCTCGAGTGGCTGTGAGATTTCTACTAGCAAACAGTTGATTTTAGCTGTAGCTTTTGTTGACAGTCAAGTCTTTTGGTTGAGCTTTTGGCTTTTTTTAAAGTCACAGTCAGAAAAAGTTCAACCAAAGGGACCCTACATATTGGTATCCCAGACAGTAATCCCTAGTAAGCACATCACAATCAGACATAGATTCATCACATATTTCAGAGGCTAGGGTGACTTACCCTGTTGCGCCTGATGGTTCGATGCAGCCATGAAGAACCGATGCAGCGCCTGCGAGCGCCAGGAGAGGTCAGGAGGGGCAGGCCGCGAGACCGCGACCGTCAGACGCGGGGGCCGAGGGAAACGCGGGGCCGGGAACCGGGGCGGGTCGACGGGAGGGAGCGAAGATTTCAGCGGTGGCGCGGTCGGTCAGGCGGTCAGCCGCAGTGGTGCGCCGGAGTCGGAGCCGTCGAGTCCGATTTCTAGAATCGAAAGAAATGGAAAGATAACCGAAGAAAATTTGATGTCAAAGGGACCAGCGGAATTACGAGCAGGACAATGAAGTCCCTCCGTTCCAAAATATAAGCATTCTTCGATTTCCGTGACACACGTTTGACCGTTCGTCTTATTCACAAAAATTGTGAAAATATAAAAACAATTATGATATACTGATGATAAAACATGTCATAACAAAATAAATAATATTTTCATAAATTTTTTGAATAAGATGAATGGTCAAACGTGATTAGTAAAAGTCAACAAATGTTTATATTGTGGAACGGAGTTGCTGCCTGACCGTTGAATGCACAGGAACTTTTGACACCACCACTTGTCCTTAATAATCGTCTTTCTGGCCCTATTTTCCTTTTGCCGATTCAACACGGCTGGAATGAAAACATATTGCAAGTCCCACTCGTAATGAAGTAGCCCATTGTTGCTGCCTCACCGTTGAATGCACAGAAACTTTTGACACCACCACTTGTCCTAAATCGTCTTTCTGGCCCTATTTTCCTTTTGCCCATTCAACACGGCTGGAATGAAGTCGTATTGCAATTTGCAAATCACCGTGCGCAATAATAATCCCTGGCCAGAATTAATTGACAACCAGAATAATGTCGACTGAAACTGGACGGCCGTGCAGGCGTCAAAGGCCGTTGAAAGCTGAAAGTAGAGGACACCTCAAAACCAGACAAACAACGGTTGCAAGGCTGGGGCTTCAACACGAGAAGTCAATAAGGCGACGACGTAGCGCTGGACTTCCAACGGAAAACAACAACAAATACACACGAAGTCAGATTAATGCTACGACTAACATGAGTAGCTGCTGCGCATATAAACAGCCAGTGTGTTTGCGGGTTCATAACAAGTTCTTTATTACCACCTAAAAAAACCAAAGCCATCCTTCTTTTCCTTGAATTTTGTGAATGGCGACCTCTCTTCCTTCATGCGCCCTATCATTACTTCTGTTGCTTTCTCTCCAATATCCATCTCAAGCCTCTAATACCCTCACTGCAAACAAGCAGCTCTCCGGGAACCAGAAGCTGATTTCTCAGGACGGCAACTTCGCGCTAGGATTCTTTCAGCCTGCAGGTGAGATGTTTTATAATTACAAATATGTCATAGTGTAGCGACACAAATGAACAAGATTCAAAATTGTAGGGGCAAAAAATCCTAAAGGTGATCAGTACAGAGAAGCACTAACTGTTAAGGTGATCTACTGTACACTAGAATCTCACTTTCCAACCAATGTTATTAGAACCTTAACTGGGGTCGAAAAAGCTGAACACATTACGATCCTATATTGAGTACAGCAATTCCGTCCTAGGTATAATCTTAACAAAAATCATGATCATGAGTACGATTTTAATCATGTTATTTCACATGTGGTTCTACAATATTCTTGTTGAAACTACAACGGACAAATATTTAAAAGTATGATTTAAAATGACACTATAATTCACACAAAAGTATGCAGTATTTGGCCAATCTGCATTTAACTATTTGTACAGTCATCATATCAATGAATGCAATTATAGCTCTAAAGGGTGCCATAATGAGTAAATAAATACTAACACCACCACTAAGAAAACACCCTACAATGAGATCCTAATGGTCTGATGATTCCAAGATCACAATTTTGAATACTTCGTTTCCAAATTTATCAGTATCGGAATTGTCAACGACACCTTTCATGATGATTTCAGAATTGGTAGAATACATGCAGCACCGTCGCCTCGTCGATTTCGTTATCTGACCTTAATTTTTCTTCCTATACCTCTTGTAGAAGGGTCAAATGACAAGTGGTACATAGGCATTTGGTACAACAAAATCCCAAGTCAAACTATAGTGTGGGTGGCTAACAGAGGGAAACCAGTATCTGATCCAGTCTCGTCAAACTTAATCATCTCAGATGACGGAAATCTTGTTCTTTTAGCTAACCATTCTAAATCTCCAATGTGGTCTACAAATATTAAGAACAACACAGCTGCCAGTTCCACAATGGCTGTGCTATACAACTCAGGGAATCTTGTAGTCAAACATGATTCCAATAACTCAACTATGCTGTGGCAAAGTTTTGATGATTTCACAGACACATGGCTCCCAGGAAACAAGCTCAGCCGTAACAAGAAAACTGGTGTGATCAAACGAATGGTCTCTTGGAAAGACCATGGTGATCCAGCACCAGGACTATTCTCCATTCAGTTGGATCCTAATGGCTCACCCCAATACATTCTCCAATGGAATAAGTCAATACTGTACTGGGCTACTGGTAATTGGAGTGACAACGCATACACTGGTGTGCCAGAGTTGTCTCCTACCAATATGTATCCCAACTCAGGGTATACATTCCAGTTTGTTGACAATGATACGGAGATGTACTTCACATACACTGTTAAAAATGATGCACAAACATTCACTAGGGCTATTGTAGATGTGTCAGGTTTGTTCCAAACTCTTGTATGGACAAATGCAACACAGGCATGGACTACTTTTTTCACACAACCAAAAGCTAAGTGCACCGTCTATGGAGTGTGTGGGGAAAACAGCAAGTGTAGTGAGAATGCTGCATCATCATGCAGCTGCCTCAAGGGCTTCATTCAAAAGTACCCCGAAAATTGGAAACTGGGCGATCATACAGCAGGCTGTAGGAGAAACATCCCACTAAAATGTGGGAACAATGGCTCAGTGAAGATGAAGCAAGATAGATTCTATGTGATCAATAGTGTGCAGTTGCCAGATGATGCACGCAGCATAGATGCAGCTGATGTTCGTGCCTATGAGCTAACTTGCTTGAACAATTGCTCTTGCATTGCTTACTCTTACGATGGTACTTGTTGGGTTTGGTACAATCATTTGATGAATCTGCAAGATAATATTAGTGGGTCAATGTATAGTATCTCTATTAGATTAGATGCATCAGAACTACCCAACCCAGGAACTAAGAAATGGAAGATTCTCGTGATCATCATTAGTGGGCTTATTGTTCTAAGTTTTGGAGTGGCCATATTATATTTTTCTCATAATAGACGAAGGCCCATAAGTGGTATAAATTATGGTGATGGGTCTTTGATCAGTTTCAGATACAGGGATTTACAATTCATCACAAGAAACTTCTCAGAGAGGTTGGGTGCAGGGTCTTTTGGATCTGTGTTCAAAGGGGTTCTACCAAATGCAACTACAGTAGCGATAAAAAAGCTAGAGGGCTTTCATCAGGGGGAGAAGCAATTCAGGGCAGAAGTGAGCACTATTGGAAATATTCATCATATGCACTTGATTCGGCTGCTTGGGTTTTGTTCTGAAGGAGCAAAGAGATTACTAGTCTATGAGTATATGCCCAATGGTTCACTTGATAAACATCTTTTTGATAGTGGTTCTATCACTTTGAGTTGGCAAATAAAATACCAAATCACTGTAGGGATTGCCAAGGGTTTGGCTTATCTGCATGAGGAATGCCACGATTGCATCATACACTGTGACATCAAGCCACAAAATATATTATTGGATGATTCATTTGTTCCAAAAGTGGCAGACTTTGGATTGGCAAAATTACTAGGTCGGAATTTTAGCAGAGTTTTAACATCTATGAGAGGCACAGTAGGATATCTTGCACCGGAGTGGATAAGTGGTGAAGCCATCACGACGAAGGCAGATGTCTTCAGCTACGGAATGATGCTTTTTGAGATCATATCAGGAAAGAGGAATCTGATAACACGGAGACAAGCAAGGGAACATTTTTTCCTGTGTTGATTGCGAAGAAGCTTCTTGAAGGAGAAGTGCAGACAATGTTTGGCTCTGAGTTGATCAATGATGTGGGTGTAGAGCTAGAAAGGGCATGCAAGGTTGCTTGCTGGTGTGTTCAAGACAGTGAAAGTTCCAGACCAACAATGGGAGAAGTTGTCAAAATTCTGGAAGGGTTGTTAGATGTTGAAATGCCACCAGTCCCAAGGTATCTTGAAGTTCTTGCTGAAGGTTCAGAGAATGTGAAATTCTTTTCCGATTAACCAGCTAAGTGAACAGGTCGCAAAAAATATCTGTTCTATAAACATATTAATATGTTCTATAATGTAAGTAACTATGATGGCTCAGGTATAAAACCCCTTAAGATGAGTTGGGAAATAAAATAAATCAAAGTTGGCACATTTGTGTTCTACTTTTGCTACTCACATTTGTAATGGGTTCCGACTCCATTATTTGGATCGCATGTAATCTGACAAGACACCCTAGACACTTTTGTTGATGTGAAAAGGCACCAATTTTGATCGTCAACAGCTTGGTTGGATACTGCCAGCTTGCCACGTCAATCAAGATTTCGTCAAGATGTGTGGCTCACTACATAAGAAACGCCCCAAATAATCTAATCTGGTGCCAATTCTGCTATTTGGGTCGCAGTGGCAGAGGCAGGATTTCAACACATCCCGGGCTGAAAACTAATCAGACAAATACCAAATGGTTCCCACACCTAGGCTTAGCGATAGTAAAAGTAGAGCAAACACAAACACGATTAAAGTGACACTTGAACTCATTGATTAATGGCACAACAGAACCGATGAAACATGGCAACCGATGTATAATGACAGAGCGACACAGAAGTTAATACTAACCATTGCAAGATGTATCACATATGCCCCCCAGTAACCCGTAGTAAACACATCGTAATCAGACACTATCACACTTCACTCGAGCGGGCTAGGGTAGCTTACCCGGGGGATACTGCATTTTGCTGCTGAACTGCCGAGGACCGCACGGCGAATGAGCCCGTGAAGAACCGACGCAGCACCGCATTGGCGGGGATGGGGTGAACGCAAAGGAATTACTTCAGACACACGAATGGGCGCAGTTCCGGCTCGCCGGAGACCGCGGGAGGGAGGGGAGTGCGGCGACCGGCAGCGCGGTGAACCGACAAGACGGTTCCTCACGTCCGCCTATACCTACCTCGTGCCGCGTGCAGCTGGGCTAAATCCCAACGTGGGCTTCTTTGAACTGACGTGTTTTCTGAGGCCCAGCAGTACACAGCGGAGAAAGAGTGATAAGATACGTAGGTGTCTGAAAAGCATCTATAGGGGTTGGATTACATAATCCCGACGAGGCTCGCCTGCCGTTGGGTGTCAACGAGGCTCGCCTGCCGTTGGGTGTCTGCCATTGGGACACAAATGTGTGGGGCCAGGCCCACGTGACAGGAACCCAATGGTAGAAGGACCAACGACAGAGGATCTGGTTCTACATAATCCCTCAACCTATGAAACGTTCTATATCACTCCTGAACTTTCCAAAATCGGTCAAATTACATCCTAAAGTAATTTTGAAAAATCATAGTAAATCACAGAAAAATCATAAAATGGAAAATCTAATTGTGTTGGGCTCCAAATGAGTATATCTACACAATGAACATATAATATGGTATGATTTAGTACATTTTTTACAGCTATGAAGAAAAGTATAGATGTAAAGATACAACACAAAAAAAATGTACTAAATCATTCCATATTATATGTTCGCTATGTAGATCTACTCATTTGGAGTACAACACATTTGAATTTTCCATTTTATGATTTTTTTGATTTACTATGATTTTTCAAAACTGCTTCAGGGGATAAGTTGACCGATTTTGAAAAGTTCTGGGGTGATATACACCGTTATAGGTTGAGGGTTATGTAGTCCACTTCCCATAGGTGAGGGAGTGATGTAGATTTTTTCGCATGTTTGGGTGGTGTAATTGGTTATTATGCTAGTCTCACACACTAAAGGTCTCCCAGTTCGAACCTGGGCTCAGACAATAAGCTTTTCCATATACTTTTTTTCGGGAGTATGAGTGCTGTTCCTCTTCCCCATCTGTTTGCAGCAAATTGAAAATACTGATGTTTTCTTCCTACTTTTAAATCACATTGTTAATTGTATATTAAAATGTAGCATGTGTTTTGTGTTCCATTTCTGTAGTAGAGAGTAAATAAGTAATTTCATTTATTCAAAAATAATAATTTCAGAAATAGCATCATATTTCCTCTCATCATCTTCTTCTATCATAATCTCAAATTGGTTAATTTTCAGCACTCTCTAATTTGTGGAATTTTAAGCTGCATGTACACTTATGCTCACATGAGTTTTTTTTTGAGAGACACCCAAAAAGGTGTGCTCATATCTGATTCATATCAAGGAAAATAATTGGCAGTACAAGGGAAGGACAGCTTGACACACAACGACGCAAAGAAAATAAAATTACATTGAAGAGCACTCTGGTCGTCTTCTTCCTTCCAAAGTCCGTCGTCCAGAGGTTGGAAAATGCACCGGAAAGGCAACAAGGGAAAGGAGCACCTGCAAACACCATCGCCATACAAGGCTTTGAAGACCGCAAAAACCACCCGCTGCTTACAATGAGATCTAGCAAATGCTGAAAGAACATCGGCTGGGGCAACACCCCAAGCAACGCAGGCTTGCAATCCGTTAGCTCTTTCTTTTTGCTGAAGTTGCACCTCCTTAATAGCACCACCCACAAGATAATGCATCCTACTAAAATATTAGGGAAAAGTCCATTCCACAACCCTCATCTATCGGAGCAGTCTGGGTTTCAACCCTCATCCACAAAACCAGGTATTCGCTACTCTCCAACTTTTCAAACCTGACATTTAACCCCCTTGGTGGATTTGTGGGCTGTTTTGGGTGGTTTTCGCTGATGTGACGCTGGGTCACACATGTCAGGAACATGTGGTGGTGGGCCCCATGCCACCTAGCTTCTTCTTTCTCCTCTCGAGCCTGCTCTCTGCCCGACGGCTCTCCTCTACCGTCACTGCCTGTGATACTGATGTTTTCTTCTCACTTTTAAATCACATTGTTGATTGTATAGTAAAATGCAGCATGTGTTTTGTGTTCTGTCAGAGGTTAGATCTGAGCAGTCTAAAGGGGGGTCAACCCCGGTGGTTTATTTGTTCGGTGGAGAGGATCGGAAACTAAGAACGTGATGGTTATGCTAGCATAGCACACGGAACACAAGGGACACATAGATTTTATACTGATTCAGGCATCCGAAGAGTAAAACACTACGTCAAGTTCTTGATTTGTATTGCTGTGCGCAAAGGCGTGGAGATCTCGAGGGAACGTGAGGTGCGCGACGTGGTCGCAATCGGTCTGCCCTCAGGGGGCGCCTCATGCCGCCTTATATTAGCCGACAACCTTGGGCTACGAGTCAGTTTCCATCTATCCTAGTCGGTTACAATATGGAAGGCTTATCCGAGCTGTCTTAATCTGTCTAGACTGCCTTGGCTTGCACGACAAGTTGTCTTCTCGTCTTTGGGCCCACCAGTCAGGTCGGGTAGGCCTACTGACAGGTCGGCAGGTCTTCTGGTGGGCCGGACCCACTTGTCGGGGACGACTAAGAACCTGGCTGGTGGGGACCCAGTGGTACCCATGTCTCACATGTTCCCTTTCTGAAGTAGAGATTAAACATGTATTTTCATTTATTCAAAAATAATAATTTCAGAAATAGCAACATATTTCCTCTCATCATCTTCTTCTATCATAATCTCAAATTGGTTGCTCTCAGCCTCACATGATGGAATCACACAACTCACTAATTTCAGCACTCTCTAATTTGTGGAATTTTAAGCTGCATGTATATGCTCACACGAGTTGAGACATCTCTTTGTCAGCTCTTTCTTTTTGCTGAAGTCGCAACTCCTTAATAGCACCACCCACAAGAAAATGCATCCTACTAAAATATTTGGGAAAAAGTCTATTCCACAACCCTCATCTATCGGGGCAGTCTGGGTTTTAACCCTCATCCACAAAACCAGGTATTCGTTATTCGTTACCGTCCAACTTTTCAAACCAGACATTTAACCCCCCCTCCCGTTGGATTTGTGGGCAGTTTTGGGTGGTTTTCGCTGATGTGGCACTGGGTCCCACATGTCAGGCACATGTGGTGGTGGGCCCCATGCCACCTAGCTTCTTCTTTCTCCTCTCGAGCCTGCTCTCTGCCCGACGGCTCTCCTCTGTTGTCGCCACCGGCGATGCTCTCCCTCCTCCCGGCGCCGACGAGAACGAGGCGATCGCGGGCCTCCCTCCCTCCAGTGGCTGCTCCTTTCCGACAAAGGCAGGAGAAAGGGCGTCGTGCTGCTCCTCCACCGGTCCCTTCCTCCACCGGCGGGGGGCACAACGAGAAGCAGGGCGAGGGTGCCCATGATGGTATGGCCCTTCAGTGATGGAGAGGTGCGCTGGATGCCACTCACCTTGCTGTCCTCCACTGGTGGGTCCGAGGCCCGCCGCACTGGCCTCCGGCTCCACCGCATCGGCTCTCCCTTGTATTTCCGCCGTCCTCCACTGGTGGGTCTCACTCCTGCTCCTCGCTCTCTCCGCCGGCGGGCCATGCCGTCCTGCTCCTCCCTCCACTGCGCAGGGTCCGAGGCATGGCAACGACGGATGGCGCATCGGAGGAGAAGGGCAAGCCAGCCGCGACGAGCCGAGCAGCCATGGCCACCGCGCCCCGAATTGAGCGGCCACCAGGGCAGGGAGCTCCGCCCGCCGAGCAGAGGAGGGAGGGGAGGCTGAGGAGGAGGCACGGTCGGAGAACAGGGGCGCGAGGAAGGAGGCTGTCGGTGCCGTCGGAGGCGGAGAGAGCGAAGAGGGAGACGAGGCGCACCACTGTTGTTGACACCATTTTTGCCGTGCCCCGGGCGCACCTCCTCGGGAGCTCCGCGGGCTAAAGGAGGAAGGTCGGGTAGGGATCCAGCCGCTGCAACTCCACGGCCTGACCGTGAGCAGCTCCTCGCCCCGACTGCCGTCATGAGAGAGAGAGAGAGATAGGCTGGGAGAGGGAAAGATGGGACGAGCCGTCGCTGCTGGAGGTCGACGATGCCACGCCCGCGGAGCCGCTCCATGGATGTCGCGGTATGGTGGGGAGCTCCTCCACCGAACAGGGAGGCCGTCAGTGCCGGGAGAAGGAGGCCACCGAGGTGGAGAATGGAGAGGGAGGGAGACTGGAGAGCTGACATGGCGGCCTGAAACCCAACTCCGATAGATGAGGGTTTGTGGATGAGGGTTGAAACCCAACTCCGATAGACGAGGGTTGGGGAATGGACTTTTTTCAAATATTTGCAGTTAAATGCATCAATAATCAGAATTAAGTCCTCCGTTGAAGTATGGCATCGCTTTAACTAAATTCACTAACCAGCAGCACGCCTTTACTGCTAAACTTAGCTGAAGATAGCAGCCTTGGACAGATTTGCTCCCTTGTTAATGTTCTCCAAATGATGCAATAGCCTTTTTCCTCAAAATATGGTGGAATAAACTCAGATCCCACACATATCATTATTTTTCCCAGGATTTAACAAAACTCTAACAAAGAGATGCTGCCACCAACATAGGAGTATAATACATCATGCTGTTCATTCTATTCTAATACAATATCTTCAATTCTTTCGTCGTCTCGATCTGGTCCATTCTATAAACAACAAATTTAAAAAGAACCATCAACAACTTGCTTGACGGGTATCTTGATTCTGGAAATATGCAAGGAATAGAGGGCCTCATTGCAGCCACATTCAGCTTAATATCTTGTTTATAATGGGAAAACAATCTAATTTCTGCTGGATTCAGTTCAAAATTTCACGGTTCAATCACAATGACAGGGAAATTATAAGCCATCCAGAAGCCAGCCAGCTGATCACAGTTCATAGCAACCGATGTTAAGACATAGTGACTCACAACAAGCATAACGACACACAACAACCGATGTTTGGTTACAAAAGTTGCCAAACTCTGTTAAACATACATTTCTCTTCTCTCACGAAATTTACAACAATTTCCAACTCAACACCTGCCCCTGCAGCCTTCAGCAGCACTATAGCCGCGCATCCCGTGAGGCATACCATCATCCTTTGGAGAAAACAATGCGGACCAAACAAGTTTCACTGGGACCAATAATATTCTCCAAGGATGAGCCACCACTGATTCTAGGAAGCGCTTTAAAGGCATACTGAGCATCATGACAGACTATCTTGACTGATAGCTCATGGTCAATTGGTACAGCAAAAACAAGACGTGATAGTTCAAGACGACCCCCATTACCAACCACGATCGCACAGCCAGCAGCTTGGCTATCATAGAGAACAATATCCTGATGAATTCCGTCGATGGAAGCACGAATATTGCCATGAAACTCAGAGTGCTCCTTGCGCTTCTTATTGAACGGAAGCCACTGTTGGAACCAGGGATGTGCCTGAGGAAATAGCTGTGAGAGGTGGGTGGCCGGGGCCTAAGCTCCCGGCGGCGTGGATGGCGAGACGCCGTGCTGTCACCGGCGTCTCGAGAGGACAGGGGAGGCGGGAGAGATCATATGAATCTCCAGCTGATTTTATTCCTCTCAATTGTTTTGCCTATATAGGCTGCTTACACCAAATCCTAACAGACTGTATCCGAACTAATGGATGAGAATCAAAACTGAAACTAATCAAAACTAATCAAACTAGCTTGCTGGAGAAGTTCGTCCGCCTCTGCTGCGCCGTGGCCCCTAGCCGCCACGCTACTTCCTCCTCTGGTAGAACTTGCCGACCATAACATCTCTCCCCCCCTCGACAAACAGCTCGTCCTCGAGCTGGAAGTCAGGATGAGCAGCCCGGAAACCGTCAACAGGCTCCCAAGTCGCCTCGGCAGCCAGCAAGCCAACCCACTGGACCAGCACATGCCACACGCCACGCCGGAGACTGGCACGCAGCACGCGTTCGGGCTGAGGAAGCAGGCGACCATGCTGAATGGGTGGAATGGGCGGCGTGGATGCTGGTGGCTCTTCGTGGAACGGCTTCAGGACACCCACATGGAACACGTCGTGGATCCTGGCGTCGGCGGGCAGACGCAGGCGGTAGGCAACCTCGCCCACGCGTTCCAGCACCTGGAAGGGACCGGCATACCGTGGGCCGAGCTTGCCGCGAGCGCCGGGCGCCAGGGATTGGGCGGGGTTGTGGAGCATGCGTAGCCACACCCAATCCCCAAAGGCGAACTCCAGCGGTCTGTGGTGGGCGTCGTAGTAGCGACGGGCATACTCCTGGGCTTGGAGAAGTCTGGTGCGCACCTCAGCGAGGAAGGTGTCGCGATCGGTGAGCATGGCGTCGACGGCCTGGAGCTGTGCAGAGCCCGGCCGGTAGGGAAGCACGGTCGGCGGCGGGCGGCCATAGACGACCTGGAACGGCGTCGTGCGGAGCGCGGAGTGGAACGCCGTGTTGTAGCAATATTCGGCCCAAGGCAACCACTCCAGCCACGCACGGGGACGATCGCCGGTGATGCAGCGTAGGTACATGGCGATGGTCTTGTTCACCGCCTCGGATTGGCCGTCGGTCTGGGGGTGGAAGGCGGTGCTCATCCGTAGTGTAACGCCGGCTAGCTTGAAGAGCTCCCGCCAAATGTTGCTGGTGAACACCGGGTTACGATCGCTGACGATGGACTCCGGAAATCCATGGAGACGTACGATGTCCATGAAGAACGCACGCGCGACGGAGGAGGCGGTGTAGGGGTGGCCCAGCGGAATGAAGTGGGCGTACTTTGAAAACCTGTCCACCACAGTTAATATGACGCTCTTACCATGGACTTTGGGCAGCGCCTCGACGAAATCCATCGAGATGTCCGCCCAAACGCGCGACGGCACCAGCAGGGGCTGGAGGAGACCGGCCGGCTGTAGGGTCTCCGTCTTGTTTCGTTGGCATGTTGAGCACGCACGCACAAAGTCTCGGACGTGCTGGCGGCCTTGCTCGATGGAGAAGTCAGCACGCAGTCGTTGGAGCGTCTTTTGAACGCCCTCGTGTCCGGTCGTGTGTGCCATTTGTAGAGCGGCTTGCAGCTGCGGCGAGCATGGAGGAATGAACACCTTGCCGTTGCGCAGGATGAGGCCGTCGGTGACCTGCCATTGGTCGCCGCAGGCCCCCTTAGCGGCGTCGTCACGCAGCCCCCGGAGGTCTGGTGAGGCTTCTATTTCTCGGCGGATGTCATCATAGAACTGGAATGAGGGTGTGACACGGCAGCGAGCGTCACGTCTTCGCCATCTCGCCGGGATAGCGCGTCAGCAACTGTGTTGAGGCGGCCAGGGCGGTATTCTACTCGGAAATCGAAGCCAAACAACTTGCTAATCCAATTATGCTGCGGAATGGTGGAGAGGCGCTGATCTAACATGAATTTCAGGGCGTAGTGATCAGTGTGTACCACAAAGGGCCTCCCCCACAAGTATGGCCGCCAATGGCGGACGGCTTGGACCAGGCCGATCAGCTCTCGTTCATAAGCGGCGATCTTGAGGTGACGCGGCGCGAACTGGCGACTGAAATACGCAATTGGCCCGTCGCCCTGGTGTAGCACAGCTCCAAAGCCCGATCCGGACGCATCACAATCCACCGTGAATTCCTTGGAGAAATCGGGTAAGTGTAGAACAGGTGCGGCCGTGAGGGCCTGTTTCAGAGCATCAAAAGCGACGGTCGCGGCCTCTGACCATAAGAAGGCATCCTTCTTGAGTAGTTGCGTGAGAGGTGCGGCAATGGCGCCAAAATCCTTGATGAAGCGCCTGTAGTAGCCGGACAATCCGAGGAAGCCGCGAAGGCCGCGAGCTGAGCGAGGTTGCGGCCAGGATGACACCGCCTCGACCTTGTCACCGTCCATTGCCACCCCTTCTTCAGATATCACGTGGCCGAGGTAGGTAACGCTCGTGGTGGCAAAGGAACATTTGGCGCGTTTGACATGGAGGTCATGAGTGCGCAGAACTTCCAGGATGGCGCGCAAGTGTTGGAGGTGCTCCGTCCATGAGCTACTGTATACCAGGATGTCGTCAAAAAAAAACCAAAACGCAGCGACGGAGGAACGGCTGGAGCACCAGATTCATCAATACCTGGAACGTCGCTGGTGCGTTCGAGAGGCCGAACGGCATCACCAAGAACTCAAAATGACCATGGTGCGTACGGAATGTCGTCTTCTCCACATCATCTGGGTGCACACGGACCTGGTGATAGCCGGACCGGAGATCGAGCTTTGTGAAGAAACGAGCGCCACGGAGTTCATCGAGGAGCTCCTCCACCACAGGGATTGGGAATTTATCTTTGACAGTGCACTCGTTGAGAGCTCGGTAATCAACGCAGAATCGCCAGGACTCGTCCGGCTTCTTGACTAACAACACCGGCGCGAAGAAGGGCGAAGTGCTCGGGCGAATGGTGCCCTGTGTCAACATGGCGGCGCACTGGGCTTCAAGTTCATCTTTCTGGAGCTGTGGATAGTGGTACGGCCTTACTGCCACAGGCGCTGTGTTGGGCTTCAGGTGGATACGGTGATCACACGGACGTGCCGGCGGAAGGCCTGACGGAGCGGCAAACACATCGTCGAAGGACTGGAGGAGGCGCGCGAGCAGAGCAGGCTCGTCATGGCGCATGGAGTGCACGCGTCCTGTCGGCGGAATGTCGGAGCCAAGACCTTTCCAGAGCACCCAGTGGCCTTGGTGCCAAAATGCCATGCAGAGATCGTCAAAGTCCCAAAGAATGGGCCCGAGCGTGCGCAAGAACGACACGCCGAGCACCATGTCGTAGCAATCCAGGGGAATCGAGAAGCAGTTGATGAGGAACTCCTCCTGGCCAATGCGGATCGCCACGTCGCGCGCTAAGCCACGGCAATCCACCCTGTCGCCGTTCGCGACGCGGACGTACGCGCCATTACCACTCTGGAAGCGAAGGCGCGCGCTGTTGCCCGCGGTGGTGCTGATGAAGTTGGTGGTGGAACCTGAATTGAGGAGTGCCGTGAACTCCTGGGTGCCCATGGTGACGCGCACCTGCATCGTGTCCTCGCCGCGAATGCCAGTGATGGCGTTCAAGGAGATGAAGGGCTCATCCTCCTTGGTGGGCAGTGGCTCATCCATGAGGTTGGGGACCTCATCCTCCGGATCCGCGACCTCCAAGTAGAAGAGACGAGGGCACTTGTGGCCACGCACATACTGCTCGTCGCAGTTGTAGCAAAGACCTTGGCGACGACGTTCCGTCATCTCGGCCGGCGACAGGCGGCGGAACGCGCGCGCTGGACCGGCGGGTGTCGCAGGCGACGGCGCGGTCGCTGGTGTTGAGGAGCTGGGGGTCGGCGTCGGTAGTGGAAGAGGACGCGGCTGGTTGCGTGGTGCGCGCGTCGGGCCGAGCGGGGGCGCCGCGGTGGTGCGGCGCTCGTACGCGCGCGCCAATGCCATGGCGCGCTGCAGCTCCTGGGGCGCCTGGAGCTCGACGTCAATGCGGATGGAGTCCGGCAGGCCGCCGGAGAACAATCGGGCCTGCTGCTCCGGTGTTAAGTAGCCGGCGTGAGCCAACCTCGCCTGGAAGGCCTAGATGTAGTCGTCGACGGAGCTGCGGAAGGGAATGCGCGCGAGATCCGCCAGGTGGTTGAATCCCATGGCCGGTCCAAAGCGCTGTTGGCAGAGCGCCTTGAAGTGGGACCACGACACCACGCCGGCGTCGCGCTCCAACATATAGTACCAGTGCTGTGCGGCGCCGGTCATATGGAACGACGCGAGGCCGACCTTGTCGCCCTCCCCGGTGCGTTGTGCCCTGAAGAACTGCTCGCATCTATTGAGCCAGCCCAGGGGATCCTCGCGGCCGTCAAAGGTCGGGAAGGAAAGCTTGTAGTAGCGCGGAATGCCGATGGCCTCGTTGTCGTCGTGGGCGCCCAGGTGATGATGCGGTTGCAGTCCATGGTACGGAGGCTGGTGAGGCGGCTGCTGGTAGACCGGCGGCGGCTCCGAATACCCTGGGATGGGCGACGGCGACGGCGGGAACTGAATGTGGGTGATGGGCACCCCCTGGGCCGCCGCCGCCGTGTGGACGACGACCGCCGCCGTGGACGGCGCGGACGGCAGGATGCTGTAGCCCGGCATGCCGTAGATGGGGTAGTGTGAAGATGGCCCCGCGCCTGCGTATGGCCCGTAGCCCCCATGGCCACCCGAGCCGGGCATGCCGGCAGCGATTTGGTGGACTTGCCGCTGCAAGCTGTAGATGGCATTCGCAAGGACGTCGATGGCGGCGGCTTGCACGGCAGATGGGGACGGTCCGGATGTGGCCAGTGCGCCGGAGATGGCCGGAGCGCCGGTGGAGGGCGGCGGAGCTGTGGTGAGCGGCGGCGGCGAGGTGGAAGTCGTGGCAGCGCTGGATGAAGAGGACATGGCGCCTAGCAATCCTGATACCAGATTGTTGGAACCAGGGATGCGCCTGAGGAAATAGCTGTGAGAGGTGGGTGGCCGGGGCCTAAGCTCCCGGCGGCGTGGATGGCGAGACGCCGTGCTGTCACCGGCGTCTCGAGAGGACAGGGGAGGCGGGAGAGATCAGATGAATCTCCAGCTGATTTTATTCCTCTCAATTGTTTTGCCTATATAGGCTGCTTACACCAAATCCTAACAGACTGTATCCGAACTAATGGATGAGAATCAAAACTGAAACTAATCAAAACTAATCAAACTAGCTTGCTGGAGAAATTCGTCCGCCTCTGCTGCGCCGTGGCCCCTAGCCGCCACGCTTCTTCCTCCTCTGGTAGACCTTGCCGACCATAACATCCACTCACAAACAGTTGAGCCGTTTGGCGTCTCCCTAATCCTTAAGACCTCGCAAATCTTAAATTGAATTGCAACTTCTACTGCTCTATGAGCAGGTGCATAAGTTAAGTCAATGGCAGAGTTTCCCTAGAAATTTGTTTCTGATAGGCTTGGAAGTTGAAGAAAGTGCCTTGTCCTTGACGCACCACTTTCCCAGCTCTATGTCAACCCCTGCTACACAATCCTTTCCCCTCAAGTCAATCTCAAAGTAAATATTACTGAAAACCAGGAGTCCTCGGTATGGGCCCGTCAGGGTTAATGATTCAACCTATCAAGCAATATATCCACTGTCAAACAGTATATGCAGTAATACTCTGAAATCCGTGAGCATCACTAAACATTTTATTTTAGCATTGGCAGTTTGGCACATGTTTCTAGCATATAAAAGATTGCACATGTAGCAGTAGTAGTTGGTTAGGTAGGAGGTGAATTTTAGTTTTGGAGATTTGGTGTTTGTGGAGATAAATAAAGCAAAATCTGACATGAAGCATGGAATGTGCTGCAGAAATTAGCAGCAACTTGGGGATTAATAATAAAGAAGACTTTTTTTTATTACCTTGGACTTAATTCGTTGGCAGTTGTCACGATCACGCCGGAAGACACAGATGCGCTTCCGGTCAAGCTCGTCCCTGACGAAAACGGTGCCGTACACATCGATGGGGTAGCCAAGAGCGGACCTGACGACCTTGATGGAGAGGATGTTGGCCGACGAGGCCAGCTGCGGCCCCCCACGACCAAGGGACAGGTACCGCATCGGCGGCTCCGGCGGCTCCTCTTCGGGATCGACACGGCGGGCCGGGGAGGAGGCGGAACTGCTTCTGGCTTCAGCATACTCCCTCATCCTCTCGTGGTGCCTCTCCAAGTACTTCTCCCTGATCTTGTCCGGCCCCCACATGGCCGCCTTCTCTCTCTGCTTCTCCCGCTCCGCCGCAGCCTCCCCTTCCTCTTCATCCTCGATGAACATAGGGAGTTCGCCTTCCTCGTCCGCCATCTCGCCGCCGCCGCTTGCAAGGAAGAAAAAGCAAGCAAACCCTACTTTGTCCCCTTCTGCCGACTGGCCTGGATGGAGTTTGGCTATGGATTCCCTCGGGCTGTACGGGCCGAGGACACACTACCCCCGACGGGACGGCTCGACCTCGAGTTTTCCATTGCAAGTTAAAGCCAAGTTCTAGCTAGGTCATACACAGATCCAGATCAAGCCTATGGAGGCGGCGTTGGCTAACGCCGGCGAGGTGGCAGCCTCCCTCCCTCTCCCTCTCTACGCAGACGAGGCGGTCGGCCGTTTCGTCCCCCTGTGCCTTGCCAAGGTCAAAACGCCGGCGCTGCCGAAGCTAAAGATGGTGAAGGAGCTGGACCACGAGGTGCGTCAGTATTGGGTGCACTCGGACACGGAGGAGGATGAAGGACAGATATGCTTCTTCTCCCAGGGACCTGTTTCCACCGGAGGGGCGGATCCGGCGGAGATTGAGGGGAGCCCCGAGCCGTCCTCTACATCATTGAAGAGAATAGGAAGAGCAAGAATAAAAAAAAAGTACAAGAGGTGGCGGAAAGGGAGGAACAAGTGGGAGACAAGGCGTTTCCACCGGAGGAGTGGATCCAGCGGTGGGGTTTGAGAAGCTCGTCCCGCCTACTACATCCTCGATGAGGGGAGGAGGCACAGATGGAGCGATAGGAGCACGAAGACGCCCCGTTGGATCCGGCCCCCGCCTTCGCAAAGGGATCAAACCAGAGTATGCAAGGCCTTTGTGCTACCACGTCTTCCACCACGACCTATCGGCTTTCAGCCTTGATGAAGAGTGTAAGTCCTTATCCTACTCTAATTTGCTTACATGTCTGCCCAATAGTTGTCGATCCAATATGCAATACATACCATTAGTCCTCTTAATGTTCGCATCCATTCGCTCATTGTGCATTTTGATTTGCAGCAACTATCCAGCCATTGCGTCACACAGCTGCACCAGCATCTGTGCTCAAGTGGTCTGCTAACATCCTTTCTGTCAAGGTGCTCTGTTCCAGTGTGGGCTACCCAGTCAGTCTGTATGGTTCTGTTTATGCCAGAGATGCCTTGGATCGCAAACGAGTGTACCTCTTTCGACGTGATCAGGACAACGCCCAACTAGTCAAATCACCGGTAATGTCTGGTGAAATCAATCTGCACATTATGTTTAGATGCAATCTTTTGTTGGGTAAAAAAAAGCATTCACACTGTTCCACCTTCAGTTTATAACATGCATTGTGCATATGCATTCTCACCTAAAGAGTTAGGCATGAAAGTTCAGCACCTAAAAGAGTAAAGCATGAAAATTCAGCTAGTTTAGGTGACAATGATTTTCTATATCCATCTTCCAATTGTCTCCATGCCCATGGGACCGTCGATTCTTTTTTATGTGTGAAACTCTAGTTAGTTTGTTTTCCCGTTCATAGGAAAATGATGTTACACCTATAACTATTATGAGTTTACAATTGGGAATATCCAATTATGTAGTTTATACAAGGTTAACTGCATCTGCAGCGTCGATTTTCCTATGTTGCATCTTTGAACATAGTTGGCAGTAGCTTTAGTGAGCACCTTTTTTTTGAAATTATTTAGTGAGCACCTCTATCTATCCCTTTTACCCACCTACTGCAGTCATCCAGATATTATATAAACTGATTATTGTATGGTTAAATTAGTTGTTGTGGACTCCTGTTTTGCTTTGACCAAGATATTTTCATGTCGGATGGATGATCATTGCATTCTACTTACATCGTGCATAATATTCTTTACCGTATTATGGTTCATAGCCCATTGAAATTGTTTTATAGTATACTTGGCCAGTTTCAATTGTTTCGTATGATGATAAAAGAAGGGTGCATTTTGCTAAAAAGATAGTTTTCTATTCTAACAGTTTGTAAATCTATCATGTGCTAGTGCATTTGATTGCTTGAATATTGTTTAGTCAGACAAAGGTCGTTTCTCTCATGAGGATTAAATGGTGTTCTTCTCATGTGTCTGGTAGTTTAATCCCCAAATGATAGTTTAATGCACACCCCACCCATATGTTATCAGTTTCAAGATCTCTTTTTTACACTTTTATGATACTGGATTTGTTACTTTATTACTTTTGTAGCAAATTGTTTTTTCGTGAATACAAGAGAGACGTGTATCTTTGTATTAATAAGATAACATTAAGAATTTTACTACATGGACCGATCAAGCACACGCACACAAGTACACCATTAATAAGCTATACAGCAAACTTAAGCAACCTAAGGCAGCGCGCGCACATGCTCGCACTAGCTCACACTAGTTTGTAGCAAATTGTTTGATATTCTTTGCTCAGTTTATAATTATTCCATCATGATAGATTAACATCGTTCTTCCAGCATTGGCATTAAGATCTCATGTGCCAATTGCAAGTTAATTTCTTTCAAATTAAGTAGCCAAACTAAGTAAGCAAAGTAAAATTGCTTTCAAGTTATCTTGATTAAGATTTTGTACAGACAGTTGAATTTGAGATTTCGCCTCTCTGCCTCTCCATTTTCTCGACACTTCATGCTTTGTCACCTCAAGGCAGTGACACAATTGGGTGGCTAATAGTCAAATACTGAAGGGCCAACCAAAGGAATGTAAAAGCTTCAGTTTTGCATGGGGAAACTATAGGTGGTTCAGGGTTAGGAAGGAGGTCTAATCCCCACAAGAAGTTACTTCTCTGATAGTGGTTGAAAAAGTTGAAACATATGATGTTTTTTGGACTGTGAGCATAGAGGAATTTTCTTACTGTAACGAATAAGTACATAAAGCTCCCATCAGGTAGTTTGACTTGATAAGTTAAATTCTCCCAGAACATAGATGGGGTAAACTTTTTATTTAATTTTAATGCTGTCAATTAATATTAAGCTGAATGTTTCTAATCCATAAAAGTATTCTTGAAAGTAATAAAGATGCATCTGCCTTTATCATTTGGCAATGAGCATTTGGTTTTTGAGAGCATGCAGGAAGATCTGTTTGGTACTTACTTTTGGTGCATCGTGTGGACTTCTGTGTATCAAATATAAATAGATGGGTTATACAGAACATCAATACGCAATTAGTATGCTTAAAGCTGTATAAATCTTGTTGTTTGCATTGAATCTGTTGCCGTGCATGCAAGGCGCACATAGTTTTTGTAGGTTGATTTTTGCTGTGTATATATAGCTGGACTCATCGGTGGTACTGTTTTGTTTTCCTACCACAACCATTCTGATCTCTGAAATTTGTGGGTACTCCTTTTCGTGATATGGTCATATGGATGAGCTTTAAACGTTTTCCGTTGTACGACTGTTATTTTCATTGTCTTGGTACTTCAACTGCTTACATGTTTTCTTAACACACCTCGTAGGAAGAAACATTGGCTTTGACAGGTCCATCACGCGGATTAGTTGTAGTTGATAATCTCTTCTTTGAGATTGACCTCAAGATGAGGTGTGACCAAGTAGTGGATGGCATGAATTTCAGTCAAGGGAGCATGGAGTATAGCAATGTATCAAATAGCTCCTGGCTTATTAACCATAGATCCTGTGTTCTCACAGAGTGAGTACAGTAGAATTGATGTATGCACCAGTTCGAAGGGCAGTTGAAGCCAGCATTCAGATCAAAGCACTTGAAGGTTCTCATAGGAAAGAGATTTTTTCTCCTTATGGAAAAGTCACCGCATTCATTACTGACATTCAAGAAGAGATTGTACTATTTGATAGTGAATCATCTGGTGCTGTGATGAATATCAGAGATGATGGATCATTTGAGCTTTGGCGCAGTGTTATATCTGTGCCCATAGACGGGTCTCACACTGACAGTTGAGACCTGGGAAGGTGATGCTAAAGTTAACTTCAACAGATGCTCCACAATTTTCATGCCGCAAATCTGTGATGAAAATGTTGCACCTTGCATATTTCACCCAATTATGATGAAGGTCGCCTGGTCACCATTATACGTTCCGATGTTTGGTGACATCAAAATCAATGTTTAGCTGTGATACAGCCAGCAGCCCAAAGATGTGTTTGTCCGTGTTGTTTAAATTGTACTAGAGATTGTGGCACGCCTCCGGCGCGCTAATGGGTGCAACTAATTTTAATTTAAAAATTGTGGTCAATTGCAACAAAATGTGCTGGTGTTCATGACATTATATTTTGGGCAAACTAAAGAGCAGTAGTATTAATTAGCTAGTTGCAGGAGCATTAATTTTGAAGAGGTTTGTGTGCCTTTTTGTTATGTGAAATAGTAGTCAAGAAAAATAAATAAGCTATTGTTGAGACGAGTTGTATGGTTACATAATAGACAATTACATAGGATCAGTGTTAAAGGAGCATCAAAATGGATGAACACATCTAACAGCAGCGCTTGTTAATGAATTTATTGTCTCATCAATAGAATAAAGGCCCACTGAAGTGAGGGAACTTGCCGTCCATTTGTTTCCGTTTATCAGTTTACTTTAAAACATGTCATAGTTTATATCAGTTCTCTATGCCAAGTTGGCAACACGTAGTCACGTATGCAACTGATACATGCACCTGTCCTTTTTAGATTCATTCCATGAAGAAGGTTGCTACTTGTGGCGGTTCATGCTGCATCCTTTTTTTTTAATCTGTTGATATATTCTAAAGAAGCATGAAACTTTCGGTGATTCACAATAATGTGCAGTTTCAAAAGGAAACATGATTGCAATACTCTCTGTAATTCACAAAGTGTGAAATTTGAGTACCCATAAGCAAAGCACTCCAATACCAACCGTTTTTTTACAAGAATGACAATGATGTCCATGTAACAAAGTACCAAAAACACCACAAAGAGGTCCTTATCAACCATTCTCTATAGTTGACCACCACAGAGATAATAGGCTTGCTTAGGTCGATCTGACGGCATGCCGCCTGTGAACCGAGAGGCCACATGTTCGAGCAGTGGCCTCTACACATTGCACGATGTGTGGGAAAGACCTGCTAATAACCTCCTCCAGATGGCCTCTACACATGGCACTGGGTACGTCCTTTTTTTATCATTAGAAGAGTAAATTCATGTATGGGTTAGTATGACCAATAAGATAATGATCAAAATAGATGATCAAGAAATGGTATATGATAATCAATTGGCAGAACGAACTTACGTTATACAAGAAGAGATGAAATCACTTTGAAGATTGGCATTCCAAAAACTATCCACAGACATCAGTCAGGGCATGAGCAATAAAGAGCAGATCCCTATTAAGTGAACTTTCATATGGATATGAACACTAAAGTTCAGGTATGTATCAGGTCTCATTTGTGTACAGACACATATAAAGTTCCAAATCATTTTTAGAGTAATATGAGGCATATAAAGTTCCCATCCCACCACAGAACAGGCATACAATGTTCTTTTGAAATATTGAAGGTATTAGGCATACTATACACTACTACACAAATTAAAGTAACTGAATCCAATAATACCAAAAAAAAAAAAAGAATCCCTAAACAATGAAACTGGATTAGGACTACCGGAAAATAAATCATGACCAAATATTTGCACCAGCCCTCATACACACCTGAAAATTTTGAAACTTCACTATTTATTCATGTTCATTTCCCTAGTGAGTTGCCTCTTGCATTCTTTGGGGTAAGTGTGTATTGGTTGCAGAATGGATGCCCCAGCCCCTCCATTCTGCAGGGAGGAAGAAAGATAAAATCGAGGTTACACCTGGGCAGAAGATTCACAAAGTCAGCACGCAATAGAGCAAACCATGTGGAGAATATATTATAGTGTGAATCTACAAAATATACAGCTGACGCAGAGGAATTAATGAATATTAAGAATGGCATAGCTTCAAGCTGAATCATCTCAGATTCAACTTGAGTAACATTGTGGTTGGTAAAAAATGCAGCTGGATGCTATTTTACCTACTAAAGACACAGCTACAGATTAAGACTGTGTTATTGGCTCTTCAGGGGAAGTTAAGACCACGGTCTGCAATAATTACACAGGCCCTGAAGGTTTAAAGCATTCCTAGAAATTATATCATGTGATCCAATACTGTCAAATGACTCCTACAGAATCACCGATGTTCAAACATAACGAACAGCACAAGGACAGAAGATATGCTTGTGCTGATACAGACTAACAATGACTTTGTGCTCCATCAGATTTGCTCCTAATATTCTAAATTTCAAATAGTTACAGTAGAGTTAACACTAAATCAAAGAGCCAACCTACATCCTATAACATGCTAAATCAGAGTAAGGATCTACAAATAATCCAACGAAGCTTTAGTGATGAATGAAATTGCTAAATGCAAGACAAGCTACTACCCAAGAAGAGATAGGCTTCTCTGATCAGCATCTTCATTCAAATCAAATATATACTTGAGGAAGGCACTATATATGTTTTACTATTACCATTGATTAATAAATAATTAATTGTAGTAGTAACCCAAATAATTCCTTATAATTATTTAAAATATTATACGAAATGTTTAATATCAGCTTCCTGCTGAGCAAGGCACTACCAAACATCATACATCACTTTCCATATACATAATAGTGAACATTGAATAGAATATTCCCTAAACATATGTTATGCTATCTGCCCATTTGAGTAAGTTTTCCATGGGTTTTCTTGTTAACCAATCAGCAAAGGTCATGGGACTGAAGTAAAGGTCGAGATTTTTTTTTTATTCATGCTGTATTTTGTCTTGGCATTGCACGAGCTGAGATTTTTTTTAAAAAAAAAGTGCAGTGATGTAGAATAGCTAAGCTTTCAACAATGGTATACAAAATGATTCTATAGCTTGCCATGTTAGAGGTTGAACATCAACATATGGAACATGGGATGCCTCTGCAGTCCAAGAGTAATGACGCAGGTGCAAGAGACTATGGTTGGAGCTGCTGCTCACACTCCTCTCGAGTTCACCACCTCCTACCGCTGCACTGTAGGAGCACCAACAGTCCAGCGGCCGGGATCAACAGAGAGATGAGAAGGAGAGCGCTTACCTGGCGTCGCCGTCACATTGATCTGCAGCATGTGAGGCCCCGTGGCCGCGGTGATGGACAGGCAGGGATGGTCCAGGAGATAGAGCGGCGCATCGGCACGCCGTCGTGTGCTGCTGGAGAAGGAATGAGCAGGCGCCGCGGCAGGCGCAGAGCAGAGGGCGTCCGCCGTACGAGGCGCCCGCGGCCTCCCGTTTCTTTCGCCGCCGTGGATTAGAAATTAGAAAAAAAGCTTCCCCTCGCAGATCTAGGATAGCACAACAGCACGGGATTTAATCTAACAAGGACATACGAATGAGGAGAAGAGGAACAAGAAGATATGCACCTGGAGGAGCCGCCGCCGTCTGAATCGAGGTTGACGTAGGAGTAGCAGCTGCCGACGAGCTCGCCGTCGACGCTGTCGCCTTATGAACCCTAACAAAAAAAGGAGAGCGCGCGAGAGAAAGAGAGGAGGGGAGGAGGGGGACTCGGGCCGCAGGGGGTGGGCGGCAGCACGGCGCGGCGCCGGCAGCGGCGCACGCCACAGCGTCCTGGCGGCGAGAAAGGGGAAAGAGGGGGGACTTTGTTGCAAAGGAATAATTAGGTTTGGATGTGTCCACGTGTGGAAAAGACGGTTCTGTCTCTCCTTTATATGGGCCCCACCTGTCATTTTCATATCCCTCCCTCTCTCTCACGAACGGCTCCGCAGAAAAACGATCGACACCGCCGCCGCCGCAGCAGAGTCCATCCTCTCCAACCCCGACGGGCCGAGCCGCCCTCTCCCTCCTCTCTAGCGCCCGCGTGGCACCTCGGAGCTGAAGCCCCTCCTCCCCGCACACTAGACTCCGGCTTTCGTTTCCCAGAGGGCCAATTTTCCCCTTCGCCGATCTACCCAACCCTCTCGGCCTTATTTCCTAGCGGCGACGACAACGAGCAGCCACTTCCAGATCTTCTGTCGGTAGACGTCGGGCGCCTGCGACGAACATCCGACAGGTACGCCCACCTATTCCCTTCCCTTCCTGCGGTGCGGAATCGGACCCCCAAACCCTGACGTATGCTGTTTATATTTGGATCTGATCTGACCATACTTCAAAAACTTCAAAAAAAAATTCAAGTAATTTATCGGGTGTACATGTGTACACCCATGTCCTGAACTGGGTTCGCCCCTGCTTGGGGGTGTAAAACGGATTGTTCTTGTAGTGAATCACATTAGCTGTTTTCATGCTCGTGCAAGAGACATATTCTTTTCCCGATTCACTCCAAAAATATTCTCATGGGCATTTTTTTTCTGAATTAAACCCATGGATAGTTTCAGATTCACAAGTCGTAACCAAAATATATAAGAGCTAATTCGCCTATTAGGAAATGGCCTGTAACATATGCTGAACCGTTTTAAGCCGAGTCGGACAGTGCCTCTTATCATTTTCCCTTTTTGGCTGGAGCTGTATGGATTTAGCTCTGCTGCTAAATATGAGCCTATGTGGTAGTGACGAAAGGGCAAGTTCATATTAGACGACCTACTAATCTTTCAAATAGAGAGACATGTTTGTGTTTCTCTGCTTCTAATGGTAGACAGTTTGACATTTATCTTCTGCTAGGGATCTATACATGACTGCTGTTCAAGTTCTATAGATTTAAAGATGTTCTTATTTGGAGAATTTGTTGTTATTCTTATGCAAGCAATAGCTAACTGTGTTGACTTCTTCCGGGTCAATGTTTTGTTCTTCGCTTCTGATGCTACAAGTCTTCAAGTTCTATAGATTTAAATATCTTCCTCCTTGGACAATTTGTTGTTACTCTTATGCAAGGAATAGTTTGCTGTGTTGATTTCTTTTGGGTCTGTGTTTTATTTCTTCTCTTCTGATGACAAGCAGGAGTGAAGCTAATATGGCTGCCTTGCCGTTGGCCACCGCTGAAGTATGCGATGCTAATCCTCATTTGATTATGAATGGCGAGCTCCGTGCTCTTCATCCCATCTTCCAAATCTACGGAAGGCGCCAAGTTTTTGCTGGTCCTATTGTGACACTGAAGGTGTATGAGGACAACGTTCTGATCCGTGAGTTCCTTGAGGAGAAAGGCCACGGCAGGGTCCTTGTAGTTGATGGTGGTGGGAGCATGCGTTGTGCCATACTGGGTGGCAACCCTGTCCAGCAGGCACAGAACAATGGGTGGGCTGGCATTGTGGTGAATGGTTGCATCAGGGATGTTGATGAGATCAATGGCTGCGACATTGGTGTTCGAGCTCTCAACTCCCACCCCATGAAGGCAAACAAGAAGGGAATGGGTGAGAAGCATGTCCCTGTGACCATTGCGGGAACTAGGATTTGCGACGGGGAGTGGCTCTATGCTGATACGGATGGCATTCTTGTCTCGAGGACGGAATTGACTGTGTAGATCCATTCCCCCTTTGCACGTGTGTAAAAGAATTGGGCGCATAATGCAGGGCTGCAACTCTTGGTGTTATGTCTGAGCTTGTAGCAACTCTTGGTGTTATGTCTGAGCTTGTAATAATGGGTTGTTGTACGATTACCTGGAATAATTGGATGTTGCATATTGTTGTTGATCAATTTTTGTTGATTATGAAAATGCCAACTCTTATTCTGGTGAATTTTCTAAAACTAGATGATTCACATTTGATTTCCTTTGTTGGTGTGCTTTTTTTGGAAGAAATTGTTGGTAACTTCCAGTTCCGGAGCGGAGTGAGTGTTGTGTACTTGTGTGCCTTACCTTGGAGAGAATTCCTGTGCCTCGTGCAGGCAAATTCTGCTCCATGGCTGCCCTCCAGTGCTCCTCTCGCTGGCCGTCGGGATAGAGAAATCCCAGTGGGTTTACGGGAGGGAGTGGAGATTTCAGCGGTGGCACGGTCAGGTGGTCACCCACAGTGGTGCGCTGGAGTCGGAGGAGATTTTTTTTAGAAACCGGGCTAATATTTCATTGATAATTCTGGTGATTACAGTCCAAGTTACAAAGACACCTTTGGAAGAAAAAGGAATTACATTCAAGTCTTTGTAAACAACTCCTGGTGTTCCTCGCCACCGATGACCGGAACTCGCATCCCGAGGCCGGCCTCCTCCCCAGCGAAGAAATAAAGTTTGAAGATGCCGTCTTGAGCAGCACATCATGAGACATGCTTTGTAGTCGCTGAACGATCCGGCTATTGAAGATGGCCAACGACCATCGCATCGGGCCATGAAGAACCTGACGCCCCAAGAACGCCAGAAGCTCCAATTCACCGAACAACAAAGAACCCAAAAGGGTACGGGAACCACCAGAGGTGGGAGAAGAACTCCAACCCGATTTCTCAAGGTGGGAGTAAGATACACACCTCACAGATTCAACTTCGACACCCACGCCATTAACACCGGCGTCAAAGATGCTCTGGAGGAACAAAATAACCGGCAGCACACACCCTAACCCACCGGTAAGACCACTGAGCATCCTCCAAACAACAGCTATTTTGTAGGTCACAGATTTAGCGTCGCCATTGACAAGAAGACCACAGCCAAACAAGAACACAGAAAAGTCTAGTCGGAGGAGATGATCAGATGAGAGACGAAAGGTGGGGCCCTGCCTGGAGCGTCCGATTTTTGATGGGCCGTGTTGCTTCTATCCTACTGGGCTAACTATCAGTGTGGGCTTCATGGGCTGGCGCCTGCTGCTTCTTGGTTGGGAAGGAATTCGATCCACAGAACACTGCTACATAATTTGAAAGAATGTATCTTTTGTTTAATTTCGTAGTTCCTTTCCAATGCATCGCTTCTTTTTCTCTCTTCTCACACTCGCCTCTAAGCTCAACATATTTTTCTATGATGCATCCAGATAACCCATTTTTTTAGAAAATGAAAATATATCCAACCTCTGCGAAAACACATACAGATAACCCATATGAGCAATATCTGTTTGTAGGATTAGGAGGATAGGCAAAACCGCAACTTTTCATTTTCCGTAGCTGGTTTGAGAATTGAGAAAACTAGCATACCAAGGAGGCCTCTAACCTCATAGATGAATTTTAGGTGGGATTAAATGTAAATATACCTTAGCGAGATGAGCCTCCTGCTGTAACCACTGAACCATGTAAAAAGAAAACTAAAACAGATGATATAAACTGAGTACATGGATTCGATCTATATGGATACACATCACAGATTCACATGACTGGCACTAATTCTAGAAGGAAAAGAAATGTAAAGATGAGTGAAGAAAATTTGATGACAAACGAAAGGGGCGTGGAATTTGGTGCGGAGCTAGACAGTGACAGAAGCAGTAAACGGAGGACTAGATAACGACGGCCAAGAACCCGTATTTGTCCATTGTTGCTGCCCGACCGTTGAATGCACAGAAATTTCTGACACCACCACTTGTCATTGATCGTCTTTCTGGCCCTATTTTCCCTTTAGTGATTCAACGGTTAGAATGAAAACATATTGCAAGTCCCACTCGTAATGATAAACTGACCAGAATTAGCTGACAAACAGAATAATATGACCTAAACTGGACGGCCCTGGAGACATCAGCCGTTGAAAGCTGAATCTAGAAGACAATTCAAGCCAGACAAAACAATTTCGCACTAGGATTAATTCTTTCAGCCTGCAGGTGAGCTCTTATACCAACCACAACTGTAGCCTGTAGGGAGCAAAAAAAAAATCCAAATGGTGATCAGTAGAGAGAACTGTTAAAGTGATATAGTACTGTACTATAGAATCACGCTTCTGACCAATGTTATCAGAATCTCGACCGGAATCGAATAAGCTGAACAAATCATGATCCTAGATTGAGTAGAGCAATCCCATCATTTTCTGGAATATGTAGGAGAGTTATGTATCATTGCATTAAGATAGGAGAAGGAGGTCCAAATAGAGCAATCCAATCCAAGAAAAATGAGTACGATTTTAATTATAATTTATATGTGGCTACAATATTCTTGTTAAAACTACAACGAACAGATTTACTGCATTTGCACTATATTATTGATTTTTTTAGTATGACTTAAAACACAACAATATAATGCACACAGAAGTATGCATTATTCGGCCAATATTCATTTAACCATTTGCACAGCCATCATATCAATGAATGCAACTATAACTCTAAAAGGGTGCCATTATATTATGAGTGAATAAATACTGAGATCCTAATGGGCCAGTGATTTCAAGGTCACAAGTTTGAATACTTTGTTTCCGAATCTATCAGTATTGGAAATATCAACAACACTTTTCATGATGATTTCAGAATTAGTAGAATACATGCAGCATCATCAATCTAGATGATTTCACAGACACATGGCTCCCAGGAACCAAGCTCAGCCGCAACAAGAAAATTCTGCAAGGTAAAGAAGATGGAAAGATCAGAGCTAAGGGGGGAACAATGATTAAAGAACCAGAGAAGTTTGGATCAGAACAAGTCAACAAGTTTGATAAATGATAAGAAGTAAACAGAGGACAAGATACGGCATAGAAAAAACCCTTTAGTTGGCCGTAGCTCCAGCCTGTCCGTCCTCCACTCCTCCTACTCCCTATTTTCCTTTTACCAATTCAACAACAATAAAGATTAAAGACATATTAAGTCAGCCTGCATAATAGTTGCTGATGGTCATTCAGTTCATTAAGAAAAAGGCAGATGATATTGAATGAAACTGGACAGCAATGGAGATACCAATTACCACAGGCTGTTAAAATTTGAAACTAACATTTTCCTCTCACCTAGAATACACACCGAGACAGAAATGTACATCCAACGAAGCTCTTTTTTTTTTTACTAACGGCTTCAACATCAGGAGGGAAGCAGATTACTGGACTATTGGACTTCCATGCCAACGACAAAATATGCAGAAAGTCGTATCAAGTTGTTTTTAGTGATGCTACGACGAACACAGCTGCGCCTATAAGAGAGTTCTTTCTCTCCTCAAAAGCAGAAGCCATCTTTCCTTTGCTTTGTTGTGTAAATGGCGACCTCGCTTTCTCCATGCACCATATCCTTACTCATACTGCTGCTTTCTATACAAAGTTCACCATCTCATGCATCTGATACTCTTACTGCAAACCAGCGGCTCTCTGGGAACCAGACAATGATCTCTCAGGACGGCAATTTTGCGCTAGGATTCTTTCAGCCTGCAGGTGAGTCTTTCCATTAATGACACGTGTTGTGTTACAGCTATACAATTTAACAAAATGTGAAACTCTTTAAATGCTCTGTAGAGAGAAAGTCTAACTATAAAGGTGATCTACCGTAGTATGGAACTTCACTTCCAGACAAGATTATCGGAATCTTGATTGGTGTCTTATAAGCTAAAAACATTACAATCATAAATTGAGTAAAACAATCCCATCTTAGGCACAAGCTTAAGAACTTTTAAGATCCTAGCGACCTAGACAAAAATGAGAGTGATATTAATAATGATTTACATACGATTCTTCAATATCCATATTGAAGCTATAATTAGCATCCGCACCGTATTTTTGTAAGTAGAATGCTTAGAACAATGATAAGTTAATATGCACACAAGGGAACAACCGGAACGTGATCAAAGCATGGTGGTAAGACCTCCAGGTGTGAGGTTGCCAACCAGGAGCTCGAACTCCCGATTTTTTTTTAAAAAAAAGGCTCCTTGCTGTGTATTCCCGATGGTCGCAGAGGTGATAGCATGAGGGTACCAGCTGACTTATGGGGCCTTTTCTTGACCTTAACTCCTTAAGTGCAATGCCTTCAGGATGTCTCCCCCCTTGGGTCGAGTTTTATAATATGCACATACAATTATATATTATTTGGCAAATTTATGTTTAACTATTACATAGCTATCGCATGAATGAATGCAACATAATTCTAGAAAGGTGCCAAATGACACTAACATCACCACTGAAGACGTGGTACTCTTTGCAAATGCCACTATTTGATATAATAAAATAGAATAAGACACCATGGTTCAACCCTACAATGAGATCTACGTGGCACCTCTGATCATTTCAAGGTCATAATTTTGGCAACCTTGCTTCCAACTCTACCAATACTAGAATGTAAGAAGTTTTTTTTTTTTGTGTGTGTGGTGTCATTGAGTATTATATGACCCATTTCCTTTTTATAATGCACCTGTAGTGGAAGGATCAAATGGCAAGTGGTACATAGGTATTTGGTACAATAAAATCCCAGGACAAACTGTAGTGTGGGTGGCTAACAGAGAGAAACCAGTCTCTGATCCAGTGTCATCAAATCTAATCATCTCAGATGACGGAAATCTTGTTATTCTACCTAACCATTCTCAGTCTCCAACATGGTCTACCAACATTAAAAACAACAAAGCTGCCAATTCCACAGTTGCCATGCTCCTCAACACCGGGAACCTTGTAATCGGACATGGCTCCAATACCTCCGTTGTGCTATGGCAGAGTTTTGATGATATCACAGACACGTGGCTCCCAGGAAACAAGCTCAGCCGCAACAAGAAAACCGGTATCGTCAAACGGATGACTCCTTGGAAAAACCGAGGTGACCCAACACCTGGAATGTTCTCGATTGAGTTGGATCCAAAAGGCTCACCACAATATGTCCTTCTATGGAACAACTCGGTAGTTTACTGGGCTTCTGGTAACTGGACTGGCAATTCATTCAGTGGTGTACCAGAATTATCACCTACCAATTCATATCCGAACTCCGGATATACATTTCAGTTTGTTGACAACGATGAGGAAGCATACTTCACGTACACTGTTAAGAGTGATGCAAAAATATTTACTAGAGGTACCATTGATGTCTCTGGTCTGTTCCAGGCTTTTGTATGGATGGAGGCAGCACAAGCATGGGTGACTTTTTTCACCCAACCAAAAGCAAAGTGCAGTGTCTATGGAGTGTGTGGGGAGAACAGCATGTGCAGTGAGAATGATGCGCAATCATGCAGTTGCATCAAGGGCTTCATTGAGAATTACCCAAATAACTGGGTATTAAATGCTCCTACAGCTGGCTGTAGGAGAAACATTCCATTGCAATGTGAGAATAATAGCTTTGTGAAGGAGCAAGACAGATTCTACCTGGTTAATAATGTGAAGTTGCCTGATAATGCACACATTATCAATGCTGCCAATATTCAAGATTGTGAGATAATTTGCCTCAGCAATTGCTCTTGCACAGCTTACTCACATAATGGAACATGCTTGGTTTGGCATGATCATTTGATGGATCTACAAGACAGTACTGGTAGATCAAGTGATAGAATCTTTATTAGATTGGCTGCGTCAGAAATACCCAATTCAGGAACAAAGAAATGGTGGATCATTGGTATAATCATAGGTGGATTTATCATTCTAAGCTTGGCGATGACCATGGTATATTTTCTCTATAGGGGAAGTAGAATTGGTAATATAAATCAAGGTGATGGACCTTTGATTAGTTTCAAATATAGTGATTTGCAGTTTATAACAAGAAACTTCTCAGAGAGGTTAGGCGCAGGGTCTTTTGGCACTGTTTTCAAAGGGGTTCTACCAGACACTACTGCAGTGGCAGTCAAAAAGCTAGAGGGCTTTCATCAGGGGGAGAAGCAATTCAGGGCAGAGGTGAGCACTATTGGAAATATTCATCATATGCACTTGATTCGGCTGCTTGGGTTTTGTTCTGAAGGAGCAAGGAGATTACTAGTCTATGAGTACATGCCCAATGGTTCACTTGATAAACATCTATTTGATAGTGGTTCTATCACTTTGAGTTGGAAAATAAAATACCAAATCGCTGTAGGGATTGCCAAGGGTTTGGCTTATCTGCATGAATGTCGCGATCGCATCATACACTGTGATATCAAGCCACAAAATATATTGTTGGATGATTCATTTGTTCCAAAAGTTGCAGACTTTGGATTGGCAAAATTACTAGGTCGGAACTTTAGCAGAGTTTTAACATCTGTGAGAGGCACCGTAGGATATCTTGCACCAGAATGGATAAGTGGTGAAGCCATCACTACAAAGGCAGATGTCTTCAGCTACGGAATGATGCTTTTTGAGATTATATCAGGAAAGAGGAATCTGGATAACACGGAGACAAGCATGGGAACATTTTTTCCTGTGTTGGTTGCGAGGAAGCTTCTTGAAGGATAAGTGCAGACATTGTTTGGCTCTGAGTTGATCAATGGTGTGGGTGTAGAGCTAGAAAGGGCATGCAAGGTTGCTTGCTGGCCTGTTCAAGACAGTGAAAGTTCCAGACCAACAATGGGAGAAGTTGTCAAAATTCTGGAAGGGTTGTTAGATGTTGAAATGCCACCGGTCCCAAGGTATCTTGAAGTTCTTGCTGAAGGCTCAGAGAATGTGAAATTCTTTTCCGATGAACCAGCTATGTGAACCGGTCACACAAAAAAAAAACTCTTCTATAAACATGTTAATATGTTCTATAGTGTAAGTAACTATGATGGCTCAGGTGTAAAGCCCCTTATGATGAGTTGGGAAATAAAATAAATCAAAGGTTGGCACATTTGTCTACTTTTGCCACTCACATTTGTAATGGGTTCCGACTACTTTATTTGGATAGCATGTAATCTGACAAGACACCCTAGACACTTTTGTTGACGTGAAAACTGAAAAGGCACCAAATTTGGCCGTCGACAGCTTGGTTGGGTGCTGCCAGCCTGCCACCTCAATCAAGATTTCATTCAAGATGGTTCACCACATAAGAAATGCCCCCAAATAATCTAATCTAGTTGGTGCCAACTTTCTGCTACTTGGGTGGCAGTGGCAGAGGCAGGATTTCAACACATCCCGGGCTAAAAACTAATCGGACAAATACGGAGATACCAAATGGTTACCACACCTAGGCTTAACAAAACTAAGTAGAGCACACACACACGATTAAAGCGACACTCAAATTCATTGACTGACGGCACAACAGTACCGATGAAACATGGCAACCGATGTATAATGGCAGAGCGACACAGAGCTCAATACTAACCATTGCAAGATGTACTCACATATGCCCCCAGTAACCCGTAGTAAACACATCGTAATCAGACACTATCACACTATACTCGAGCGCATTGATCCGGATTTCATCAAGGGCTGGGGTAGTTTACCCGGGGGACAGCTGCATTTTGCTGCTGAACTGCGGAGGACCGCACGGGGAATGAGCCCGCGAAGAGCCGACGCAGCACCGCATAGGCGGGGACGGGGTGAGTGCAGAGGAATTACTTCAGGCACACGAATGGGCGCAGTTCCGGCTTGCCGGAGACCGCGGGAGGGAGGGGAGTGCGGCGACCGGCGGCGCGGTGAGGCGGTGAGCCGACGAGGCGGCTCCTGATTTCCTCCTACGGTCCCACCTACCTCGTGGAGTCGTGGCTAACTGATTCGCGTGCAGCTGGGCTAAATCCCAACGTGGGCTTCTTTCTACTGGTGTGTTATCTGAGGCCCAGCAGTACACAGCAGAAAAAGGGAAAATTCAAAGTTTAGATAAATTCTTTGTAGACACACAAACAATACGTCTGGGTGGTGTAGTTGGTTATCACGTTAGTCTCACACACTAAAGGTCCCCAGTTCGAACCTGGGCTCAGACAATATTTTTTCCGGAAGTCCTACTTCTAAATCACATTGTTAATTCTAGATTAAAATGCAGCATGGGTTTTTGCATTCCATTTCTGAAGTAGAGATTAAATAATTAGTTTCAGAAATAACATCATATTTCCTTTCATCTTCTTCTATCGTAATCTCAAATTGGTTGCTCTCAGCCTCACGTATGAGCGAGTCACTCAACTTACTAATTTCAGCACTTTTTTAATTTGTGGAATTTTGGGCTGTGTGTACGTACACTCATGCTCACATGGGTTTTGATACATTTCTTTCTCGGCAAATTTCTTTTTGGTGAAGTTGCACGCCTTGGTCAAACAATAAAGATAGCTGCAAAAGCATGCACCAAAGCCCTCTAGTCCTAGTTGGCTAGTGGAGTTGAGGTATGGTCGCAACCACCCAGGTTCGATTCCTCGTTGGAGCGAATTATGGGGTTGTTTTTTAAAAAATCCCGTCGCCGGTGAAACTGGGGTTCGGGGGTTTTCTAAGCCGGGAGAAGGTTTCTTCTTCTTAATGAAAACCGTGGGGGCGGTCTTACCCCCACCGACTTAGTTTTTTAGCTGCAAAAGCATGCTGCCTTGATCGCTGCATTCTTTCCTCCTTAATAGCACAACTCACAAGATCATGCATGCTGCTAAAATATTTGCAGTTAAATGCATCGATAATCTCAGGAGTCCTCCGTTGAAGTACACCATTGCTTTAAATTCACTAATAGCAGCACACCTTACTGCTAAACAGGAGGGAGTAGCATTGTGTTCACGAAGCCAAGTCAAGGAACTAATCTCTCAAGATTTCGACCTTTTCACAATGCATTGTGTTTTTGTCTGAAAGAAAGTTGCCTTTGCTTTGACCTGTAGTCTTCCTCTCCTGGTGACCGTGGCGATCTCTTCTTAGAATTCGTATGGTACTCAGGTCTCCCATCCCCTCGTGCAAGAAAACCTTCAGCACACGTGGTTACAGCACCCATTTTTTCAGTGCCATGCTTCTTGGCAAACTTCCCAGTGATGATCTGGATGAGTTCGATCCATCGTACAATCTTTTGTTCATGCTGAAAGTTCTTGAAGGGCTGAATGTCGTATCAACTGTTGATGGATAAACTGATATACTACAAATCTGCCGAAGAAACTCTACCAACAAGATTTTGATGATCTTAAAGTGACAATTTATAAATTCAAGCTTCTTGGGCATCTTGTTTCTTTACCTACCCATGTCCATGTCACGTTCTTCTTTCTCCGTTTTTTAATCACAATGTTAATTCTATATTGAAATGTAGCATAAATTTCGTGTTCCATTTTCTGAAGTGCTTCACCTCCCCCTGTTTGTGTAGCGTACTAGAGGTGCTAATGTTTTTTTCCTACTTTTAAATCACATTGTTAATTCTAGATTGAAATGTAGACTATAAGTTAGTGATTGTTTCTGTTTTATCATATTTGAGCACGGTCCTATTCTTTTTTTTCTTAATTTCAAGGGCCGAATAGATAAGCAGCTCCAACAGAGATTTGGTCCTTTTGGGGGAGAGATTCACGGCTCTTGTTTCTGGGGATAAACAAAGGGTTATTTTGACGCAATTAGTGATTTTATTTTCTTAACGATGACGCAGTTAATGGAGCGATTTTCGCATTGGGTCATTTTTTACAGTGGAAAAATAACGACGCAAGCGCAACCAGTTCATTCCTTCAGCTCCAGTTATCTTCCATCCGGAATACAGAGAGGAGCCCCCGGCAGGCGGCAGCGGCAGCCGTTCAAAATTCGAATTCTCTCCCCACTTTCCCGTGCCCGAATCGGCGAATCCCCCTCTCCACAAGTCTCCGCTGCCGCGCCACTCCCACACCCACGCCTCGCCTCGCCTCGCCTTCCTTGTCGCCCAAAATCTCCCAATTCGATCGGAAGCTGCCGCAATCCTCAACTCCATGAAGATCTCCGAGCTCTCCCCCGAGTACCGGCAGCCGCCGCCGTACGCCGGCCTCCTCACCGACCTCAACAGGGTCGTCGCCGACGTCGAGGCGTTCGACACCTCCGACCCCTCCTCCCCGGACAAGCTCGCCGCCGATCTCCGCCGCCTCCTCACCAAGCTCGCCTCCGCCGCCGCCTCCTCCCCCTCGGCCCTCGACGGGGCGATCAGGCTCAAGGTGTGGAACCTCGCCTTCCGCCTCTGGAACGCGTGCGTCGACCGCGCCAACCACAGCTTCCCCGCCAGGGTCGCGGAGGCGGAGGCGGAGATCCGGCAGGCGGCGCCGGAGCTCCTCCTCGTCGCTGGCCTCCCCGAGGACATCCCCAACGCCCCAGCGAAGGCGGCGTCGTTTTTCCACCGCACCGGGCTGGTGTGGCTTGAACTCGGCCGCGCCGACCTCGCCTCCGCCTGCTTCGAGAAGGCCACGCCCCTGGTATCCGCCGCCGACACCGAAGGGGATCGAGCCGTCCTGCTGGACCTCAACCTCGCGCGGGCGCGCGCCGCGTCGAGCGCGGGCGAGCAAGCCCTCGCCGTCGCGCTGCTGAGCAGGTCCAAGCCCCTCGCGGCGGCGATTCCCGAGGGCGTCAAGGTCCTCGCCGAGGAGTACCTCCGCATCGGCAAGGTCGCTCTCGCCACGAAACCCCCGGATCCCGCCCTCGACGCGTCCAACCTCTTGACCGAGGCGCTTGATCTCTGCGAGAAGGCCGCGGCCACTCCGCCGACCCCGGGATCCACTCCTGCAACTCCGAATCTCCAAGTGATCAAGGATCAATGCCTACGCTTCCTCGCTGTCGAGCGTCTCGAAGCCAACGACTACGAGGGCACCCTGCGCTGTATCAGGGTCTGGAGAGCCTCGCTGGGGCTGGGGGAGGAGCATCCCAGCATTGGGTTCATGGCACTGCGCGCGTGTCTCGGCAGCGGGAACTTGGCGGATGCCGAGATGGAGCTCGAGACGCTCCTGGAGAACACCAAAGCGCCGGACTCTGTGTGCGTGTCGGCGGCTGAGATGTACCTTGCCAGCAGGGGGCCCGATGCTGCGTTTAAGGTGCTCGTTGCGCTTGCCGCACGGTGCCGTGCCGGTGCGGCAGCTGCTGCAGCAGTGAGGGTGTTGAAGAAGGTGGTTGAAAATGCAGGAAGCGGAACTGGGCGTGCAAGAGCGATCGCTGAACTCGTGTCGGATGAGAGGGTGGTCAAGCTGTTCGATGGCCCTGCAAACACCCACGAGCGCAGCACAATGCATGCACTGCTCTGGACCTGGTTAGCATTCCCTTACATCACTGAGCTTACATTCTTTACTTTGAATGAAAATGTGTGCACCTGCTGAAGCTTGCATTTGCAATTTGGGACAGTGGCACTGAGCATTTCCATGCAAAGAACTATGAAATTGGTGCGGATTTGTTTGAGAGATCGATGCTTTATGTCTCCCGTGGTGAGGAAAGCAGATCCCGCCGTGCAAGCTGCTTCAGAGTACTTTGCATTTGCCATATGGCACTTCGGCATCTCGATCGAGCCCATGAGTTTATCATTGAGGCCGAAAAGGTATTGATCTCTCTCCCTGTCTCCTTGTTAAATGATCCGGTGTGATGATTCTTATTTTGCTCCAAATGTATATATCTGTAGGTGGAACCCAATATCTGCTGTGCTTTTCTGAAGGTACAGTTTCTGTACACGTTCTCAGTTTTAGAGGGGCCTCATTTTGTGTTGGCACTCCTTACTAATATACATATACCTTTTTTTAGTTTAAGATCCTTCTTCAGAAGAAGGTGGAGGACGAGGCTATCAAGGTGCTGAAAACCATGGTGGGTTATGTAGACTTCAACCCTGAGTTCCTGACACTCTCAATTCATGAAGCTATTGCCTGCAAATCTGTCCGTGTGGCAATTGCGGCATCGACCTTCCTTCTAGGCCTATATTCTGCTGGAAAGCCAATGCCAATGACAGAGGCTGCTGTCGTCCGCAGCCTTATAGCCCTTTTTCTCCGTGAGCCAGGATCTGAGGCTGAGATCCTGAAGTACTCAAGACGTGCCAAGCTACGGATGGCTGAGCTTGGAGTGGAAGCTATTTTTGGGAAGGGAACTGTAGGTCTGCGGGAACGGAATTGGTTTGCTGTCAGTACATGGAATATGGCTGTAAAGATGGCAACGGAGAAGAAGCATGATTACTGTGCTGAGTTCTTTGAGCTTGCTGCTGAATTTTTTAGCTCAGGTAATGGTGAAGATGATTCTAACCGTCTCTTGGCTTGCAAATCATTGATCATGAGTGTCAGTGCCATGCTCCTTGCTGAGGAGCAAAACAAATCTCCATTATCAGACTCTGACCTTAAAAAGGGTGTTGAGATGCTCAGCAGAGCTGGCAAGGTAAAAACAAAGCTTGTCAATTAATAAAAGTCACTGATATCTGCGTGTTCTTACGTGATTTCATTTTGTTGGACATTCTTTTGATTCAGTTGTACTGATCTGCAGCTATTACCCTTGACTTTGCCTTCGGCTCCAGTGACCTCTGATCAATTGGAGGATAACAACTTGCTTTTTCTTCATACCTTCAATTTCTACCATCTTCTCAGCAGGATGGACACTAGTTCACACCCCCAGCAGCTCCAATTAGTCAAGAATTTTGCGGCATCTAAAGCATGTACACCAGGTCATCTTCTCAAACTCGAAGAAATAGCTTCTCAAGGTACCCAACCGAACCTACAGGTTGCGGAGTTTCTCCTGAAGGCCAGCATCACTACTGCCCTTGCTTCTCACTCGCCAAACTATGGAATAATCAGCGCTGCCCTCAGAAGGCTAGTATGCGTTGCTGGTCTCCAAGACTTCAGTGGTAGCATGAGTGATGCAGTCTATGACGTATTTCGACAAGCTTACCAGATTGTGATTGGACTTGGAGATGGTGAATATCCATTTGAGGAAGGGAAGTGGCTTACAGCGACTGCATGGAACAAGTCAAATTTAGCTTCACGGCTTGGGCAACATTCAGTTGCTAGAAAATGGATGAAGATGGGAATAGATCTCGCTCGGCATTTTGAGAGTATGAAGCAGTACGTATCAGGAATGGAGAAATGCTTTGAGTGTTTTCAGAAAGTATATGGTAAAGAACCTGATGAATGTAGCCAGCAAGACGGGGCACCAAGTACTAGCTTGTCTGGTAGCGTGTCTCAACCTGGATTAGTTTAGATATTTGTGAACACTGGAAATTCATGGCTGGATATAAATAGAGCATTTGTTTGAATCTTGCATGCCAATATTCTTCATCTGATTGATGTGCGCTCACACATTCTTTCACTTGATGAAAATTGTGCCTTCTTTCAATGATTTGTAGACAAGTATGTGGATTATTTTCTTGGCAGTATAAATGTCTGTGAATTTAAGTATGCTCGTGTGCAAGGAAAAGTCAACTTTTGTCTTATATTGGTGATTTCTCTATAAAGTATGTTGATCTTTGTGTTGGCATAAGGGTGTTTTTCAATTTTAGCATGCTCATGTGCAAAAGAGACATTGATTGTGTGTGTTAAAATTTATTTTGATGGCAAATTGGTTTTCTTGGACGAGTTTTCTGTTCAAGACAACTAATCAGTGAACTCTGTCGGAACCTGTTATCCTTTTCTTACCATACCATGTAGACTTTATAGCCACCAAATTATTGTGGAAGAAAAATGGAATTGAAGAGGAGCAAGAAAAAGGACACCAAACATTCTAAACAACCAAATACCACCTATCTGACGTATGCTATGATGAACATATCAACTGTGGTAAAAGTGAATCCTTTTCCTCTGTGAATACATGTTTCCTTTTGTTGTGGATATTCTATTGCCTTACACAGGGACCAGGTTCTGCTGGTGATGCACGACCATAACCAGCTAGTGGTGCAGCAGCTACTCCTCTTTGGTTCAGCAAACACCTGAAGCGTGCCAATCTCGATGTGACTAATCTTGTGTCATTTGCAAGCTTCTCAGTTGGAGTCCACAGTCTCTCTTCAAGCCAATGCAATGTAAGAGGATTGATGAGTCAGAAATTGCTCATGCATATGGTAGTGCATTCATGCATTCCGTGGTACATTAGATGAGTATGTGCCATTAAGTTGCATGTGCATTTCATACTATCATAGATTCTGAGGTTGCATGTTAACTCTGCTTCTGTTACTCTCAATCATGCTCTTAAATGATGTTTTTATATAATATTAAATCGACCAAAATAATCTGAGCTGTTATCTATCATTGTTCAACAACCTGTAAATTTTGTGTGCGTCTGAGAATTTGTACTATGCAGTATGTTCTTCTTTCCTTAAAAGAATGTAGTAGATCTGGGCGTGAGCATATATCTGCAACTTTTTTCTGCTTGGAATTTTGCTGACATATTGTATTGTACTACACCAGAACATGAATATTTGCTTGTTTTTCAACATTCTCAGTTTTTTGGGCTCATATCTCAATAGGTTATGAATGTTGAATATATTGGGTGGAATTTATCATTCTAAGTAGACCATGTTGCTGCACAAGACAAGTGATTACAGTACTGTGTCACATACTCTATTTCTCCTAGATTCATAAAAAACAAAATAGGTGGTCATGCATTGAGAATAAGATTAGTTAGGGTAATGATGCATGCATTAAATTTCATTTGAAATATTTCAAGGCAGTAACCTGGATGATAAGGCCTTTTCAGTCGCTTACCTGCAGCTGCTGCAGCACGCGGCCAAATTGTTTGTTCAATATCTGATGCATCAATTTCCTCACCCCACATGCATACCTCACCTCCAATGACCAATTGTTGCTGTTTCGTGTCATCGATACCTTTCAAGGGTTCGTTCATGTAAAATCCTTCCCATGAGGCATCCAAGTGATCCAGGTACCACTTATCCTGGTTGCTTACTATGCATCTGAGTCCTGCAGCAACTACTTTTGGTGCTACATCTTCTCCAAGCCTGTTAATTTGTGGGCAAATCTGACAATTGTCAACTATTGATAGCAGGAACAATAACCAGAATGAACTTAGTATGAGTACGAATTGCAATGTTAGCATCTAAATTTATTTCATTGAATTTGTAATAAGTATAACCCTAAAATACCACATGCATGCATGCTGCAAACTACTACTAAAAACTCAAAGGAAAACATCATATCAAAGTGGGAGTCATTATGCTACTGTTGTAAGCTAAGCATTTCCAATATGTTGCAAATCAATCACAGTGAGTAAAATACCAGTTATGCACAACGGTTTTACGATCCAGTTTGTCTCCAAAGTTGTTAAACGTTTCTTCCCTGTAAAAATGAAAGATGTCAGTTAAATTGTCAAGGGTTAGTAGCGCTTCTTGGTGCCTGTAATAAGATTGGCAAATAGGTATACCAGTTAATCACATCGTAGCCATGTGATATTGCTATCTTTTGAGATCTTAATACAAAATCTCTGTATGCATCTGATACGTTCATATGGTTATTATTCAACCTGTAAAAGGATTATCTTTAATTAATTGGAGATACAAGAACATAGCCAATTTATAGTTATTACAAAAGGAAGTCATCAAAACACCCAAGTTATCAAATTATGAGTTATATACCATCCTTCAATGTGTGGTGTTGTGGTCCAGCAGCCTGAAATTCAGAGAAAAGAGTGAATGGGTATGATTTGTAGATATACTATTCTATATATCAACGAACAACTGCAGTTGCAATACTTATGCTTACTTGTATTGACTTCATCACCGCCTAAGTGGGCAAATTTGAACTTAAAAACCTTGCTAAAATCTGAAAAACAACATAAAGTTTGAACTCTGTTAGGAAGTTATCTAATATATTTACTATTTTCTTTCAGTGGTGGACTGGTGATTGTTTACGTGGTTCCCTTATGAATAACTTGCTCTTTTGGAGCATGCCCACAAACTAATGATCTTTTCAACTAACAAGCTCAGGAACCACTTCATTTTCGTTGACAAAATCTGTATGTATCACCTGAAAGAATGCCATCGATGACTTCAAATGTAAAGTTTTTACTGACATCGAGTGGTTCTCTGCAGCTATCTGATGGCCACAATGATGGGTAGCCAACACCCCTGAAAAGGTACAAATGTCACAATTTTACTTATTGAATAACTATAGTGAGTCATCTTGAATGGCTTCAATGCATAATAATGGTATTGGTCTAGTGCAAAGAATGATTCCGTGTAATCTCTAGGGTCTGATTTTTAGTACCCATCAATGAAAATTTAAACATAATGAAGTTACTTACCATGAACGGGCATGGCCAGGAACATCAATCTCAGCCAACACATTTACACCTCGCCTTTCAGCATACCTGCAAAGGTAGAGGTCTAGCTACCTAAGTTTATGGATACATTGAATATGCCCTAAAGATATTCAGCTTTTGACCGACAAATTAGCTTGCTTGTGTGTGTGCTTACACAACTCTGAAGGTGTCATTGAAGTGCATGCATATTGTTTTCCATTCATACTGCTTTAGTGCTCATTATGTGTCATTGCCTGGGCCCCATTAAGGGCTCTATGTTAGAACACCCAAAAATGTGGTTGAACATCAGTATACTAAACTTTCAAACTGTTCAGTTTCATGCTTTGTTGTTAATACAAAATTCTCCCTTTTTGTGCACATAATTGTCGAACAATTACAGAAAGAAAATCCTTCTATTGGATATGTTTGTGATGCTTCTGTTTTGAAGGCAATTACCTCCAATTTTTCAGTGCTGGTATAGTATTGGTATCGTAAAATTGTGCAATGTTAATAATGAAATAGAACGCACCGTACAATGTCAATTGCATCAGACATGGTGTATCTCTCTGAATAAGAGTATGAACCATTCCACAGTTTAGGGTATGAAGGTATTTCGATGGGAAAGGATTGCTCATCTACGATGTGCCAATGGAGAACATTCTGCATGATGAAATAACAAAGGATTAACATACAGTATCTGAAACTGTATTTTAAGAACATAAACAGATTACCCGACAACACTTCAAATCTTCTGTAACTTATCAGTAGAGGAATTAAAATTGAATAGCCATCAAACCTACCAATTTACTGTAGGTCATTGCATCGATCACTCCTTTGATTATCTTAACAGGTAGGTAGTGCCTTGCAGTATCTGCCAGCATATATAAAGCAAAAGTTAATTTTGAATCGCCAGTCACTGGATATCCACATTATTAACATTTTTTATGGTGGAAATGCTGATTATATCTAACCAATAAGCAGTCCCCGGTAAGGAAATCTTGGTCTGTCAGTAATTATCCAAGGAGCTGAGTTGAGTCCAATGAGTCGTGATGTGAAATCAAAGTAACACAACTGACCGAATGTCTGCATTGATGAGAAATTACTGTTGGACAGGGTTGTGAGCCTAAATCTTACTTATGTATTCCTTGTCTACGAGTACGGACCATGCAAAGTACTTACCTGTAAGCCATGAAGTGCTCCAAAAACGGTTTGAGCCTACAGAAATATTGAAAGGTGGCATTAGCATGAAACGATTTGAAGTGACTTGCATTGTGCATATGAATGATAGATGTGATCCCATTAGCCTAACAACATTTCCTATGTCATGAAAATTTAAACAGACACATTGGGAGGGATATTGCACTTCACTGTTGAGTTGATTATATTTTATATGATAAGATTATATTTATATGATAATTATTCTTGGGATTAACTTGTGATTTGCTTGCAAGGGTCCATCTTCTGTATATCTGTATTATATGCGAATTTGTATTTCAGAGACATAGGCTATCCAGAGGGTTTTGTACAGCAATATGCATGCTACAGGAGATACTGAAGGGATGAACTGCTAGGATTCTCAGAATTCATTATCATGAAAAAATTAGAATTGCGGAAACTACAAAGTAAACTTCAGGTGTGTGTATGCCCAAAAAAAGCTTCAAGTGTCTGCCTACAGTGAATGCACTAGATGATGCTATTATATATGAGGCTCACAACATGGAGCAATGAATTTTTTACTAGCCTCAATCTGTGCATACAGTGGATCTCCTGTTGTTGGAACAGTCAAGTTATATGACTCATCTGCTCCAAAGTTGAGCTGCAGAAGATGAACAATGCAGAGTATCAATTGAAAGATGAAAAATGCAATCTGTAGATGGACTTGCAGTTTGTCAGATCAAGTGAGCAGGTTACCTCGTCGTCAGGTGTATGGACAACTATGTTAACACAGGTGAGAACCGAAGAACTTGGGTTTATTCCGTCGATGGCATGGTTCAGTGTGATCAAATCAACCATCCTCTGGAAGGCGTCCTTCAGGATGGATTTCTCGTCAGAGTACGTGCTTCCCACCATTGACATTGTGATATCTTTCTTGACGTAGAGCTTCTGTGTTCCATGGGACACCGTCTTCGGCATCGGCCACAGGTCAATGTTGTCGGCGGCGATGCAGGATCCAATCGCCAGAAATGCAAGCAGCAGCCCAAGAGCTGCTGCCATCTTTGCAGAGTGGCTCATACCCTTCTCTACAGAAACTGCAAATGCATAGAGCAAGAGAAGAAACAATAAGCTGTGAGTTTTTGACAGACATCCTGCAACCACTGCAGGTGACACAATCTTTTCTCGGCAAGCTCGGACGGTGAGCCTCACCTCAGAGAAAAAGAAATGATGGAAAAAAAGAAGTCGCAAGGAAGAATGCAGCTTTCTCTGCAAGCGCAAGGCAAGTACCTTTCTCTCTCTCCTCAAGTCTTCATACACCTGTCTGGAAGAGAACCAACGGGGAAAGCCTGTTGAACTCCTATCTTAGGATGAAGACGAGCGACGAGGAGGTATATGAGGAGGAGGAGGAGGAGGAGGGCCACCACGGCATTGCAGGCAGCCTGGGGTCAAGGGGTGGTTAGATGGAGGGAAGAAAAGGCATGCACAGGCACTGGTCTGGTGCACTTGGGTGACCCAGAACACAGGTACGGATGGCCAAGCAATCAGCTCAGCTCACTGATGCTAATTTTGTTAGCTCCACTGCTCCTGCTCCATTATAGGCCATATATGCTGACCAATATTTTTGCAGCCCAGCAGTGTATGACATTACACGAATTCTGTGCACACATTTCGTGATAAATGCGTGCCTAAACAGGCACGTTCGTTCTGCCATTCGCGCTAATGTGATTTTTTTAACATAATATGAATCGGAGGCACCAAGGGCTGATTTACTGATTATATATTCTTGGCTATTTTGCAGATTGCTGCTTCTGGCGGGTTTGTGGCTAGTAAAAAAAGCGTGACAAGGATCTGGTTGGTAGGTTGATCACAAGTTGTTGCCCCTGCTTGTCACTGCCCAACAAAGCGTCACGGTGCTGCGCTGTCGAGTGTCAGATAGCTTTCCCCTAGCTTGTTGGCCTTCCCGGCTTCTCCTGCTGTTGGTTAATCTTGTTGGCCTTCCTCTGCCGTTGGTTAATCTCTTTATTATATCGCGAAAGCTGTTATCTAGTCTAATGATGGCCCGTGCAGGCATGCAGCCAAAGTGCAATTAGTTTTTTCTTAACAGTTTTAGAAGTTTTCAAGAACAAACAATATATACTCCCTCCGGTTTGGTAAAAGAAGTCGTTTTGGACAAGGTTTGGGTCAAACATTAGGAATATAAATTATGAATAACTTTTAAGTCGTTGAGTTTAGAAATGTGAAAATCATATCAATAGATTTGTTTTAAAAATCCTTTTCATATAAATATACATATATAACTTTTCAATAAATATTTTTATAGAAAATAGAAGTCAAAGTTGTGTTTTGGAGACCGTGTCGCTGTCCTAAACGACTTCTTTTACCAAACCGGAGGGAGTATGCCCTGCTAACAAATTAGGGTATCTGGTTGTTTCCTCAGGTGGTGCTGGCATGGTGCATGACTTTGCAATAGTGGGACTAGAAGATGTCACATCAAGTGCAGGATTGAAGCTACTAACTCCTCCGTAGGTAAGTCATTCTTAAGGAGTTGGTACACGGAATTTGCGTGCTGGTAGCCTGGAAACGAGGCTGAAAGACGAAGAGTGCGAAAGAAATGGTTGAGCCCGCCCTGTGCATGAGACACACACACGGACACGCGCGCACGGCGTGTGGAGTCTTCAAACCCAGGGCCTTGGGCCGAGTTATCGGCGTTGTTGAGTTTGGGGTGGGCCTGGATTGATCTGGCCCATGGCACCTAGGACTGCATCGGACGGACTGCTAACTTTAGCCCATCATCACTAGTTAGTTATAGACGTGTTTTTTTTTATATATTTTTTAATCATTTTGCAAAAATATACGACGGTTTCAAAATTTTACAGTTTTGACAACCATTCGCTGTGGCCCACGGCGGTTTCAGGTCTAACCACCGTGGCCCACGGCGGTTCGGCAGTCGCCCGTGGGCCCCAACGGGCGTGGAGGTCAGCCGCTGTGGGCCACGGCGGTTGACGACAAACCGCCGTGCGCTACGGCGGCAAGGCCAACCGCCGTAGCCCACGGCGGTAAGGCCCGTGCAGCCGCCGTGGCGTACGGCGACAGGTTTGCCACCTCTATAAGCCGAAAATTAGCCCGAAAATATCATAAAAATTCGGAAAAAAAGAAAGAGAGGGTTGGGAAGGAGAGGGGAGGAGAGTGAGGGGGCGGAGTAGCGAAGCTCTGCCGGTTCTTCACTTCATTGTAAGTATTTCGTCGATTTAAACTCTTTTAGCAGCTACTTAGAAACCGTATTTAGTGATTCACTCCGTTTCTTTAGATCTGTAGTATTAAAAATGTCATGTTTGTAGGGTTAGGGTTGAGGAGGAGAAGAGGGGAGGTGGAGGGTGCGGAGCAGTGAAGCTCTGCTACTTCTTTGCTTCATTGCAGGTATTTCACTGATTTCACTAATTCCAGTAATTTCTATTTCGGTGTACTGTAGATTTCTGTAGATATGTAGTTGTAGTTTAGTTTATAGATCTGTAGTTGTAGTTTATATTACGTAACATATTTACTGTTAAGTGTGTAGATTGCGGTTGATTAGTTTGTTAATGTAGTTTAGATAAGTTTATTTGTTTCTTAGTCCCTGGATGTAGCATTTGATAGTAGTTACTGCTTTTTATTATGAATCAGACATGTCGGAGTCAGTCACAATCAAAATATATTATGGAATTGGAGAGATTATATATGGTCCACAAGGAGTTGACTTGTCAAATTATAGTTCAGTTGAGAAAAATGTTCCAAGAGCAGGAGAAAGAACTTGGGAGGCTATAACCAACTGGCTGGTTAAGGCATTTTCAGTAGATTTAGAGCACCAATGCATGTCAGTGATGGCACTAATCAACAGAAGTACACCAGTGTATTAGGAGCTCGTGGCACTTGAAGGGACTCCACGATGGAGGGGTTTTATCAGAAATGCATGCCGAGTTGGTTTGCCTGTGATTTTGTTTGTCCAAGTTTACCAGAAGGGTGGGTCTAGCAGTCAAGTGCATGAGGAAGCTGAGGATGTGGACGAGGGGGAGGTGGTGAAGAAGGGGAAGGTGCTGAAGATGCTGAAGAAGGTGAACAAGAAGAGGAGGAAGAAGGGGATTCTGAGGGTGAGCAGGCATCTAGAGGTTATGTTGTCACTGGTGTTATTGATGAGGGAGAAGTAAACCCAGAGGTGATGAGACAATATCAGAGAGAGTTGGAAGCTGATGAACGTGCATTGGAAGAAGACTCTTCAGATGATGATTATGATGATGATGATAATGAGTCTGAGGATCATGTGCCCTTGCATTGGCGGAACTACGATTTCTCCCGGTGTACTGTTAATACTGGTGAGAATGTGCCATGGGAGTACACGGAGAATGAGGTTTGTGTAGGCGCTATGTACCTCAGTACTGCACATCTGAAGGATGCAGTGAAGCAGTGGTCCACCTTGACTCTACACAGGGAGTTCAGGGTAGTCAAGAGCTCTCCTAGGATATATGATGTGTGTTGCATCAAGGATGATTGTTCTTTTCGAGTGTATGCATATATGGGGAAGTGGGATAATTACATACAGGTGAAAGAAGTGAAAGGTCACACTTGTACCCTTGATCGTATTGATGCAAGGTACCGAAACATTTCAACCGATTTTGTTGCAAGTCACATGTACCCTCACATAGTGAATAGCCCTGAATATGTACCGAAGGCAATCATCGGTGCAATTGAGGAAAAGTTTGGGTACACCATCGGTTACGGCAAGGCATACCAAGCAAAGAAGAAGGTGTTGGAGCATAGGTGGGGTACTTATGAAGCATCATACCACAATTTGCCTAGCTTGCTACACACAATAGTTCAGATGAATCCTGGCAGCTAATATGATATCAAGGACTATCCTTGTGTGGAGAAACCAGGCAAGCTTGTGCTTCAGCGGTCATTCTTGGCATTAGGTGCCTGCGTTGAGGCTTTCAAATTGTGTCGACCGGTCATTTGCATAGATGGCACTTTTCTCACAGGCAAATACAAAGGAACAATCCTGACAGCTGTGGCAGCTGATAGTAACAATCAGTTGCTTCATTTGGTCATTGCATTTGCTGAGGGGGAGAACGGTGACAGTTGGTACTGGTTCCTTGAGAGGTTGAAGAACATGGTGGTCCAGGATGTGCAGAATGTGTGTGTGATACACGATAGGCACAAAGGTATTTTGCAAGCAATCAATAACATGAAAGAGGGCAGCACAGAGCGATACAGAGCTCCATTGTAGCCAGATGTTAAGAGCAGGTGGTGCGTTAGGCACATGAAAGCAAACTTCCACAGCCAGTTCAAGAATAAGACCCTGGCTAAATTGTTTGACCGGTTGTGTGAGCAGACTCAGCAGAAGAAGTTTGATGTCATCTGGAAGAAATTAGATGAGCTGACAAAGAAGGCATCAGAGGAGATAGCAAAGAGACCAGTGAATCCCGAACCTGGAGAGGAGCCAATTTCTCTCGAGGATGTGGGATTAGATGGCCCTCAAGTCAGACGCAGAAGAGGGCGTGCTGTGAAGACCTTCAGCCAGTGGATTCAGAATGAGCCTAAGGAGAAGTGGTGTCTCATGTTTGACGAGGGCGGAGCAAGACATGGAATAAAGACCACTAATTTTGCTGAGTCTTACAACTGTGTGCTCCGCGGTGCAAGACCTCTTCCTCTAGTTGGCATCATTGAGTTCTTTGTGTATCGTACAATGTTGTACTTTCACACTAGGAGCCAGATAGCGGATGAGGTTATGAGGAACACTCAAATGAGATACTGCACAAAAATGACTGAGTATCTGACCAAGGCTCAGGACAAAGCACTTAAACACAAGGTCACAGCGCAGCTTTTGCACCAGTCTGATGACAATGAAATTATGTGGAGCTATGAGGTTGAGTGCGAAGGGAAAATGCGCCTGGGCCCGCAGCGTGAAAAGACGTTTCAAGTTGCTGAAGTTGGCAACCAAATATGCAGATGTACATGTCGGAAGCCACTGCTACTACACATCCCCTGCTCACATGTGGTCGCCGTATGCTATGAACTGCAATAATTCAGCTTCCATAGGTACGTGCTATGGTACTACAGCAAGCAAACTGTTCGGAACATTTTGAACCAAACAATTCAGGGTTACCTCGTGCAGGGTTCTTTTACTGAGAACCCCAAAGAAAATGTTGTGCACATACCAAATCCAGATCCTCAGTTGTGCCAAGGCGTTGGAAGACAGAAGAAGAGGATTAGGAACAACATGGATGAAGCAGAAGCTGTAGCTGCAGTAGTGATGTGCTACAAGTGCCTCAACACAGGTCACACATACAAGAGGTGCACAGCCACAAGTTATGCTTGCAACGCACCACCTACGGCCAGTGTGGGCTCATCAGCAACTTCAGGACCATCCCAACCCCCATCCGGATGTGGACGCGGACGCGGACGTGGGCGTAGGACCAACACAGGATTCAGATGATCACAATTACTTGTAATGTTAGGGCATTTAATTTCGGAATTTGTAATATTTGAACTATATTTGTTGTATGAACTTATGCATGGTACTGTATTGTAATAATTGAACTTCTATTTGTATTATTTTGCTGGTGACTGTTCTATTCTTTTTTAATAATTTATGCCGATTTCAGTCGTATTATTTTTGGCCTCTGATTGTTTTAATCTTGTTTTGCAGGTTTGCAATGGCCTCCTCAGGTCCTGAGTTGGACTTGGACTTCCTCACGAAGAGGAAGGACAATGTCGAGGTGCCACAGGGGATCGACACTCCTATGTGCTTCTGCGGTGACAATTGCAAGCTTGTTAGGTGCAAGGTTCTGGGGTACGCCTACGGGATGAGGTTCTTCATGTGCGCTAACTATGCGCACGACCCGATCCAGCCATTCGACCGTAACCTTAGAGCCAAAGTAAAGACTTACTACATTTCTCAATTATTCATTTGTCATTTGTGATTTAATATTTGCTAACATGTCTTTGGAAAAAGACTCCACCTGCTCTTTGTGATTTCATGCAGTGGCTAGATACCGAGCAGTCCGACTTCGACAAGAGCTACGTCGAGGGAGAAGCCCGTGATGCAAGGGAGAGGTGGTTGCGCATGGTTGAGTGGGAAAAGAGAGAGGAAAAAAAGAAGGAGGAGCAGAAGGAAATGCGCCATCGTCAGGAGATGAGAGAACGTGAAGCGGCCCAGGCCCGTGAAGCCGACAGAGAGAGGAAGAGGGAGAGGGCTCGCCGGGCCAAGGCAGCTGGGCTGGATGCCATCAGGAAGGGGAAATACCCCCGTTGTACTCAGTAGATCTAGAGTATTAGCCAGACTGTATCAAATAATGTCGGATTTCATGACATCGTCAACTAGGGTCCTCGGTTTGTATCGTTAAGAATTTTAATCGAACATCATTAGAGTGTGTTTTATCCGTTACGTGTGTTTCGTTACAGTGAATGTAATATGCAGAGTCGTTGTGTTTCCTCTGAGTCACTGACGCGTTCCCCTCCCACGGATCGTCTGGCCCACAAAGCGACAGTGCCCTAGTACTAGGGTGTGTTTTCTCCGAGTCACTGCTTCGTTTCCCTTCCCACGGATCGAAGGGCCCACCACCCAGGCAGCCACCTTCTATATATACCACCATTCACTCCATTGCCTTCTTCTCACAGCACTCAACAATGACTTCGTGGAGTGGGGATGGACACGGTTTCGGTCCTGAGTTGTGGCATCAGCAATCAGAAGATTTCGAAGCCAATTTCCCACTGAAAGGCAAGAGTGACTTCAGATCGATGCGTGATGTTAGAAGCTACGCACCGAAGCAAACGGTGTTGTGGCCTAGGTGTTCACATGGTGAGTTCTGCGTGATGCAAGTGTACCAGGGATGGAACAACTCCGGTCGTCGCTTCTGGCACTGCCCATATGCATGGGTAAGCAATGTCCACAAATTTTCTCATCATCTTTCTTTCGTTTGGTAACGTTTTCTTGCCTTTTGCAGTACTCCACCCATGCTGAGAACTGCGGTTTCTCGCAATGGGTGGATCCACTAGCTATTGATCCCTATCAACAGTACATCGACTACCTCGAGGACGTCGTCATCTACAACCTGAAGCTGGAGCTGTCGGAGGCATTGGCTTCTCCAGATCCATCGTCTAGCGCAGGAGAAGACCGGTGCTGCAAATGTTCGACCTGCACTTGTGAATGCCACAAGAAAGATTGGTCCCCTCTACCTTCACCACCTCCACCCCCACCGGGGTACTACATGCCGTCGCAACACTCCGGCGGCTCTATGCTCTCTGGGCAGTTCTCGTACAACTAGATTCATTAGGAATGTTGCAATGAAATTTCTAAATTCCTAAGGCATGTTATCTGTACGTAAGGTGCTTCGTTAGTGTACTAGCACCGTACATGCCATTGCAAATGTGTGTGTTTTCTCTCGTTAATTAAAAAAAACTAACCGCCGTGGCTCACGGCGGTTGGCCACATGCAACCGCCGTGGCCCACAGCGGTTGCAAGGCGGCTTCATGCCGCCGTGGGGGCACTGCAACCGCCGTCTGCCACCGCCGTAGCCCCCGGCGACTGCCGAACCGCCGTGGGCCACGGCGAATGGTTGTCAAAACTGTAAAATTTTGAAACCGTCGTATATTTTTGCAAAATGATTAAAAAATATATATAAAAAAATTCGTGTTTGTCGCTAACGTTTTTGCCAAATGATCACACAATAGCATTATCTTGCACTGTAGGTCATTGCATCAATCACTCTAAAAAAGTTACAAGCGATGGTGATTGGTGAACAGCAAGCCAAACCTAGTCTTGTTTGCTTGAACGAAGTAGTTGTTGACCACAACACATGCTGGGTCTTGCCAGGCTGGGTTGAGACGTACCCAACCCACCACTGCAGTGGTAGTCAAATTTGCTCTCTCGCAACAGTCACACACGCCCAACCCAACAATCTCAGACCCTTCACACTGCTAGTTCGACGACATCCTAGCTGGTGTACTACCTGTGTTTCCACGAGGGCCGTTTCAGATGGTCAAAAGTTTAATCGTCTTATAGCCAGTTTCTGCCGATGGTAGTAGAAAGCGAGGTCGATGTATGAATTATGAAAAACCTAATCGCATGAGCCTCCAATCTTGATTCCCATTGCAGATGGAGAAGTTGGTGAATGTCCCACCAACTGAATGGCTCCAATAATTCTCCAAATAGGTGTAGATTCAGAAACGGGAGAGTTTTGGTTTCAGTTGGTTGAAGCTATTAATTTTGGAGACGCCTTTTGGAAACGAGGGGCGAAGTTTCGGCTGGTTCACAAATTGTCTTGAAATGGCTCTGTTTCTTGATTTCGGTAGAGTTCAGCAAGTTTGGAACTCCACATGTCAAAAATCTGCCATTATACAATTCTTTGTGAATTTTAAAGCTCTTTCTCCGGATGGGCTGCGTAAGCTGACGCAGTGACGCTGGCCGGCATCCTCTCTTATCTAGCGATATTGGTGGTCCGGATGGGATCGGAGTAGTTGCATTCGTCCATAAGTGCCAGAAATACGCCCGAATCTAGACGTGTATGTGTATTCTATCGGTGTGCTCCAACCCTACGCCGCTTACGAATTTCCTGCACCCTTCAACAAATTCAGTGCCCATTATTTCAACTCTAGATCATCACGCGAAGCAATGCCGGTCAGTCAAAGACAATGTGTATGCTCGCCACTACCATCCATCACCCGGCAAGATCAGTTTACGCATGAGTGCGTCGCCTGCCATGTATGAGTTGTTTCCAAGAACTCACCAAACCCAGCCTCTAATGGTCAATAATGCCGCATGTAAAAGCTTACTAATGAATTAACCATCCTGGTCTCGTCTCCAATGTTCGGTTTCTGAATCTCGCACTCAGGTGCTTACCATGCCATGCAAGGCTATCAAATTCTCCCCTGATTTCTTCTTCTTCTTCTTCTTCTTCTTCTTCTTCTCTCTCTCTCTCTCTCTCTCTCTCTCTCTCTCCTAGAAATCTAGGATGCAAGATCTCGAATTCTTTCTTGTTCGCCCACTTAATTAATTCATTCCAAAAGTAATGTTACCCAGAGCCGGTATATGTCACCACTATAAGTACACGTGTGCAAGTCACCACATCATCGAACGCATACCTAACCATCACCTGCAAGCCTGCGGCATCGTCCCAACTCCCTCGTCGCGCCTCGCTTGCACCCGGAGCGCGCCGATGGCCATGGCGAAGTCGGTGCTGAGCTTGCTCGCGCACCTGCACGCCGCCCTCCTGTTCGTTCCGGCGGACCCTGCCGCCGGCGCCGCAATGTACAACGTGCTGCGCTACGGCGCCCGGCCTGACGGCGCGGTGGACGCGGCGGGCGCCTTCCTCCGCGCGTGGGCCGACGCCTGCCGCTCCACCCGCCCGGCCGCCGTCTACGTGCCGCCCGGCCGGTACCTGGTGTCGAGCGCCACGTTCAGCGGCCCGTGCCACGCCCACGCCGCCGTGACGTTCGCCGTCGCCGGCACGATCGTCGCCCCCGCGGGCGCCGGCGGGCGCGGCTCGTCGGGGAGGTGGATCACGTTCGAGAGCATGGACGGACTCGTCGTCTCCGGCGGCACCTTCGACGGCCGCGGCCGGGCGCTCTGGGCCTGCAGAGCGCGCGGCGGGAACTGCCCGACGCCGACGTCGGTACGTTCGCCGCCGTGTCGAAACACTCGGAACCTGGAGGTGATGTGTTCGCTACCTGATCGATGATCAACAGCTAACTTTGGCTCGCCGTGGTTGCTTGCTTGCATGGGTGGTCGCTGCAGTCTCTGACGATCGCGAACTCGAGGGACGTGGTGGTGTCCGGCGTGCGGTCGGTGGACAGCGAGCTGTTCCACGTGGTGGTGCTGCAGTGCGTGGGCGTGACGGTGCGCGGGGTGACGGTGGAGGCGCCGGCGAACAGCCCCAACACCGACGGGATCCACATCCACATGTCCAGCCACGTGTCGGTGTACGACGCCAGGATCGGCACCGGCGACGACTGCATCTCCGTCGGCCCCGGCAACTCCAACCTCTGGATCGAGCGCGTCGCCTGCGGCCCCGGCCACGGCATCAGGTACTACGATACCTCGCCGTCCGTACGTCGCCCGGCCGGCAGTGGGCGCCGTGACGCGCGGTGGTTTGTCGATCGTCTGCATGCATGAATAACGCAGAAATGCTCTCATTTTAGGAATTAAATCGAGAAACTAATCAAAGCATAGGAATGGTAGCTTGAGCTAGTGTATGGAAATCAATCCATCATAGCTGCTGGTTTGACTGAAACGGCCTTTACCATATTAAAACCAAAGAAACCTTGAAGTCGACAGCATTAGTGGAAACGGACCAGACCTGAGTCCGGTTCAGGTTCAGTTTGGGTTTGTACCTAATGCATGTTTTTTTTTTTTGGCTTGCATGGTGCAATCGATCAGCATCGGGAGCCTTGGCAAGCAGGAAGGCATGGCGGTGGAGGCGGTGGAGAACGTGACGGTGAAGACGACGTGGTTCGCCGGCACGACCAACGGGCTCCGGATCAAGACGTGGGGCGGTTCCAAGCGCGGGTTCGTCCGAGGAGTCACCTTCGCCGACGCCACCATGTCCGGCGTCGACAACCCCATCATCATCGACCAGCGCTACTGCCCGAGCGGCAGCGGGTGCCCCGGCGGGAGCTCCAGCATCCGGATCAGCGACGTCAGGTACGTGGGCATCCGGGGCTCGTCGGCGACGCCGGTTGCCGTCAACTTCGACTGCAGCCGGAGCAACCCGTGCAGCGGCATCCGCCTGCAGGACGTGGCGCTCACCTACAGGAGCCACCCCGCCGCCGCCGCCGAGTCCTACTGCCGGAACGTGCAGGGGAGCACGCTCGGCTTCGTGCTGCCGCCGAGCTGCCTCTGATCCGAAGCAGATGCGTCAGTGGCTGCATATATTGCATTGCCACGTGTATATAGATGCAGACGTCGAACGTATCGTGTACAGCGAGTGCTTAGACTACTACACGGACGGCACGCACTTAATTACCACCGTAGATGAATAGCAGAACATCTGTTGGTTGTTTTGTTCTATCGATTTTGCTTTTTCTTCATAAAATGATTAGTGTAGCCGGCAGAGTCTGTGTGTAATTATCTAACTTCATCTTACAAATAAAGACCATGCGATCTGTTGCATCAGTGCTTAACTGTTAACAGTTCCGGAACGGATGGCCTCGACAACAGCGAGCCCATCGGCGGCCTAAGGCCCAAGCGAGTGATTAAGCCCAACAGGCGTGTAATAGGATCTGAGTGGGTTGTGTGATGTATAAGTTCTGGAGTCACTAGGAGAGAGGCAACGATTGTAATGCAGACTGAACTCTATCAATCCTTCCTCCGTGCTTCTCCTGTATCTCTTCTCCTACCTCTCGGCTTCCCCTTCCTCTTCCTTCTGCGCCGCCGCCTTCACCTGCTGCTTCTGCTCAGCCCCGTGCAAGTAGTTAACATCTGGTATCAGAGACAGTAGATCCGGGTTGATTCCTGTCGTTGAGAGCCCACGGTTGCGTCGATTGAGTTTCTCTCGAGTGGATCTGGTGAGCGCGATTCGTCGTGGCCGGTCCGATCTCTGAGCTCAATCTCCGTTTCCGCCTCGATTCGACCCTCCCGGACTGGATCCCCACCACTCGCACTACACTCGTTTCCAGAGGAAGCATCACGGCGCAATGGACGCGACGTCCAAGCTCCTCCTCGAGGAGATGAAGAAGATAGGCGACCGCCTCGACTCCCTCGACAGCCGCCTCGAGAACATGGAGAAGCGCGGCGACGACGTCGGCGACCGTTTCCTGTTGCTCGAGACCAAGGCGGAGGAGATCACCGCGTGGCAGGAAGGGGTCGATTCGTCGGTCGCAGATCTCGTCATCAAGTTGGACGCCGTGGAGAAGCGCGCGAGCAAGGCGGATGCGATCGACGACCTCCGCCTGCAGTTCTCCAACATCAACAACAAGCTCGACAAGGTCGTTGCTCAGGGTATCCTGCCCAAACCAGAGGAAGTTGCGGCGACTCCATCTGCCGGTTCTCTAGCTCTCGGCCCTCATGGGCACCGCGTCGACAATCTGCCACGGGAGACTGGGTTCGGGTCAGTCTTGACCTACACCCAACTCCCGGCCAAGGGTACGTGTCCTGATCCATTTTCGATGGGTGTTAATTTGGGTAAAGATCCTCGTCAGTATAGTTCCTATCAGTTCCAGAGTTCTAGAGGTTCTTCCATGCACTCTCAGGCTGGTCATTGGCCTAAGTTGCCTTTCCCTAAGTTCGACGGTGATAATCCTAAACTGTGGCAGTCCCGTTGTGAGAACTACTTTGATATGTCTGGTGTTGATAAATCTAATTGGGTTAGGATCTCTGTGATGTATTTTGAGGGCCCTGCTGTTAGGTGGCTCCAATCTGTTGAGCATAGGGCCAATTCTGTTGAATGGAATGTGTTTTGTAAAATGGTGCATGATAGGTTTGGCAGAGACCAGCATGAGGTTTTAATTAGGCAGTTGTTCCATATTAGACAGACTGGATCAGTTCATGAATATATTGAGCAGTTTGCACAGCTGGTTGATCAATTAGCTGCTTACACTTCACACACTGATCCGTTATATTATACCTTAAGATTTGTTGATGGTCTTAGGGATGATATCAGGTCTATTGTTTTAGTACAGCGTCCACAAGACCTCGATACTGCTTGTGTTTTGGTCGCCTTGCAGGAAGAAGCAGGAGAATCGTATAAGCGAAGAGAATACAAGAAGCCGGAATCTAATTATACTTCCAAGCAATCATTCAAGTCTCCGCTGCCCTTGCCAGTCCCTCCGCTTCGTGATAGGCCGGTGGCTCCGTTGGGAGCAGATGATAAGCGCGGAGTTGAAGCAGCCCGAGCAGGTTCATCTCCGGATGCTAAGGCAGCAGCTCTTCGTTCTCACCGCAGAGCGATGGGGTTGTGTTATAAGTGCAATGAAAAGTGGAGCAAGGACCACAAGTGCTCTCCCACAGTTCAGTTACAGGCTGTCCAAGAATTGTGGGAATTATTCCAGTTGGATGATGAAGCTGAATTGCAGTCCCTGTGCTCAGATGTTCATGTGGAACAGGCTTTTATGGCCATCTCTAAAGCTGCAGTCCAGGGTTGTGAGGCTCCCAGAACTGTGAAATTCTCAGGAGCTATTCAGCACATTGCAGTGACAATGCTTGTGGATTCTGGAAGCTCGTCTTCATTCATCAGTGTTGAGTTGGCAGCCCAGTTGTCAGGGTTAGTCCCTCTTAACAAAGCCGTCTCTGTGCAGGTTGCTGGAGGCGGTTCCCTTTCTTGTGAAGCAATGATTCCTCAGGCTCTATGGTTTATTGATGGCGTGGCCTTCAACTCCGATCTGCGGGTGTTACCTCTCAAGGCCTACGACATGATCATTGGCATGGACTGGCTTGAAGCCTTCAGCCCAATGAAGGTCCATTGGAAGCAGAAATGGCTGGAAATTCCTTACCAAAACAGCATTATCAAGCTTCAAGGTATTGTTCCTCAGTTTCCAGATGAGGTGTTAGTGCAACTCTGTGTGCATGTGGCCGAGGAGGATAGTTCTGATGGAATTCAGTGTTGTCCAGAAGGGATAAAACAGTTGCTGCAACAGTTCTCTGGCCTCTTCGAGGAACCTGCTGGCCTGCCTCCGTCCAGAGCTTGTGACCATGAAATCCCGCTTGTTCCAGGGGCTCAGCCTGTTAATGTCCGCCCTTATCGGTATCCCCCTGTGCTGAAAACAGAGATTGAGAAGCAGGTGGCTGACATGCTCCAGAAGGGTCTTATCCAACCAAGTACTAGTCTGTTCTCGTCGCCGGTGCTCCTTGTCAAGAAACCTGATGGATCTTATCGGTTTTGTGTCGACTTCCGTCACCTCAACGCCTTGACATTGAAGTCCAAGTTCCCAATTCCGGTATTCGATCAACTGATGGATGAGTTGGGTAAAGCCGCATGGTTCTCCAAGTTGGACCTGCGTTCGGGGTTCCATCAAATACTTTTGAAGTCGGGTGAAGAGTATAAGACGGCCTTCCAAACCCACTTTGGCCAATATGAGTTCCGCGTGCTTGCTTTTGGCCTGACAGGGGCTCCGGGGACCTTCCAGGGAGCCATGAATGATACCTTAGCTCCTGGTCTCCGCAAGTTCGTCATTGTTTTCTTCGATGATATTCTTGTATACAGCTCCACCTATGAAGAACATCTGGTCCATCTTCAGGCGGTATTTGAGTGGCTGGACAAAGATAAATGGAAGCTCAAGATGTCTAAATGCTCTTTTGCATAGGAATCTATCACTTACCTGGGACATGTTGTTAGTGGCTTGGGAGTTGCCACTGATCCTTCCAAGGTTCAAGTCATTGTTGATTGGCCCGTGCCAAAGTCTGTGAAGGAGCTTCGCAGTTTCTTGGGGCTTGCCGGATACTATAGGAAGTTCGTCAAGCACTTCGGAATTCTGGCCAGACCTCTCACCAACCTTCTCAAGAAGAACGTCATGTATATCTGGACTTCTATTCATGATGAGGCCTTCTCTGCGCTGAAGACAGCTCTTTCTTCTGCTCCGGTCCTTGTTCTGCCGGATTTCTCACTTCCTTTTGCTATTGAGACAGACGCGTGTGCCACAGGAGTTGGGGCTGTCCTTACACAGCGTGGTCACCCGCTGGCCTTCATTAGCAAGGCCTTGGGGCCCAAGAATAGGGGTCTGTCCACGTACGAGAAAGAATATCTAGCAATTTTGGTGGCCATTGACCAGTGGAGGCATTACTTGTTGGCTGGGGAATTTATCATTTATACGGACCAGAAGAGTCTCATCCATCTCAATGAGCAGCGCTTGCACACTCCCTGGCAGCAAAAAGTCTTCACCAAATTGTTGGGCCTTCAATATAAGATAGTCTACAAACAAGGTGTGGATAATCGGGTCGCAGATGCCTTGTCCAGAAGGGCTTCTATTGAGCAAGTGCTGGCAGTCTCACAGGCTACTCCGCTCTGGTTGGATGCAGTGGTCGCTTCATATGCGTCTGATCCACAAGCTAAGGATCTCATCACTCGGTTGTCTGTGCAGGCAGATTCGGTTCCTCAGTTTTCCCTCACAAATGGAGTGCTGCGCTATAAGAATAGGGTGTGGGTCGGGGATGACCAGACCTTGCAGCAGCAAATTATCACCGCCATGCACAACAGCGCTCTGGGCGGCCACTCTGGAGTGCCTGTCACCTACAGCCGCCTGAAGCAGTACTTTTGTTGGAAGGGCATGAAGTCGGCAGTGAAACAGTTTGTGCAGTCGTGTCAGACTTGCCAGCAAGCCAAGCCTGAACGTGTGCGGTATCCGGGTCTTTTACAGCCGTTACCAGTACCAGATGCTGCTTGGCAGAGGGTGTCCTTGGACTTCGTGGAAGGATTGCCTCAATCTGGACAGTTCAATTGCATCCTAGTGGTGGTTGACTTGTTTTCCAAGTTTGCACATTTCGTACCTCTCAAGCATCCGTTTACCGCTTGGTCTGTAGCTAAAGCCTATATGGAGAACATCTACAAGCTGCACGGGATGCCAGAGTCCCTCATCTCTGATCGCGACCGTATTTTTACTGCCAAGTTATGGAAGGAGCTGTTTGCTTTGGCCGGTGTTTCGTTGAACATGAGTTCCGCCTACCACCCGCAGTCTGACGGACAAACTGAGCGTGTGAACCAGTGCATGGAAACTTATCTTCGGTGCTTTGTCCATGCAATTCCATCTAAATGGTCGTCTTGGTTGTCCTTGGCGGAGTTCTGGTATAACACTAGTGAACACTCAGCGCTGGGTCGTTCCCCTTTCCAGGTGCTGTTTGGGCGTTCTCCGCGGCATTTCGGCATTAATGCAGCGTCAGCTGTTACTATCCCTGATCTGAATGTTTGGCTTCAAGAACGAGAGTTGATGCAGTCATTGGTTAAACAACATCTGGGCAGAGCTAAAGATCGTATGAAGCGGCACGCCGACAAAGGACGTTCAGAGCGGCAGTTCGCCGTGGGTGACATGGTTTATCTCAAGCTCCAGCCCTACGTCCAATCATCTCTTGCTTCCCGCGCCAACCAGAAGTTATCATTCAAGTTCTTCGGCCCTTTTCAAGTGATTCAGAAAGTGGGTTCAGTGGCTTATAAACTCCAGTTGCCGGCCGGCTCCTCTATCCACCCAGTGTTTCACGTTTCCCAGCTCAAACAGGCCAGAGGTGAGCAAGTCGTTTCTCCAGCCTTGCCTTCTGATCTTGTCTCGTTTCAGATCCCGGAACGTGTCCTTCAACGCCGCATGTCTACTGGTGATCGTCCGGTCCTTCAAGGGTTGGTCAAATGGTCTGACATGCCGGAGGCTCTAGCTACTTGAGAGGACCTGGAGACCTTGCGTCACCGTTTTCCAGAAGCACCGCCTTGGGGACAAGACGGTTCACAAGGGGAGGGGAATGTTAACAGTTCCGGAATGGATGGCCTCGACAACAGCGAGCCCATCGGCGGCCCAAGGCCCAAGCGAGTGATTAAGCCCAACAGGCGTGTAATAGGATCTGAGTGGGTTGTGTGATGTATAAGTTCTGGAGTCACTAGGAGAGAGGCAACGATTGTAATGCAGACTGAACTCTATCAATCCTTCCTCCGTGCTTCTCCTGTATCTCTTCTCCTACCTCTCGGCTTCCCCTTCCTCTTCCTTCTGCGCCGCCGCCTTCACCTGCTGCTTCTACTCAGCCCCGTGCAAGTAGTTAACATTAACACAACTGCAAATGCGCACAAATCTGTCTGACAACCGCGGGCTTTTCGTTAACAAATTTCGTGAACTGGGCCTTAATAAAGCCAGGTAGCCATACAAGAAAAGGCTACTCGCTATGAAACTCAATAGTTCAGCAGCGCATTGGATGATTGGATGTTTATATGTTAAGCTCCTCATGTAAATCATAGCATTAATCATACCTCCTCATGTACGAATTGTTAGAGTAGCGGATTCTGTCTCGGTCCGCTATACTTACAAGCCGGCATCTCCACCGGACCTAGGTTCAATCGGAACCCAGAACAACAAGGCTTTAAGCATAACTCAACCCGAAAGACTAACTTGATGGGTGAGGATTGCCCCCGCACATGTTGTGCTTCCCACCATGACTAAACCTAACGATCTCCCTAATCACACATCGAGTCCCATGTGATCTCCCGAAGAAGTTATTTAGGTCCAGTCCAACTCTCCAGTCACAATCATCCGTGTTATCCTCCGGAGACATTCACAGGCTCACCGATCACCGTGTGACTCTGGAGATGTTTTCCCAGATATTTTCGACCTTCGGCTCTACGACGGTGACCTGGGCTAGCAGGGGCCTCGTCGCCGGGGGCACCAAACAAGAAACCGGGCCAAAGATGCGCGGGCCCAGGCGATGTGGAGCTTGAATACAAAGATGAGGTCGAGAAAGAGGAGGATGGGAGGCAGGGGTATTTTGGATATTTTGCTAGCTAGGCCCACATGTCAGTTCAGTTAAACCGTGAAAATGAGACATATGGTGAATGGAGTGGTGTGTGGGGCAAAAAAGTTCAACTGGATGGTATGAGGGTGCGAACGAGTTTTTTATGGCATCGGGGCCATCTTTTTTAATGGTATATACAGGAAAAAGACTAATAAAAACAAAATTGGTACCGAATGCTATTCAATTATTTTTGCGAGACACCTCCACCATGCATTCTAGTATAGAGTTCCATAGTGGAGAAGCCAACTTGAGAGCGCGGGGGGGGGGGCTACTGTCGCCTTCTTCCTCCTCCAACCCCCATTTCCCTCTTCGTTTTCCACCTCCAACCCAGGGGCTCCCCCAATTGATAGATCCAGTAGTTATCTACCTACCTGCAGTAGTTTTCTTCTTCTTTGGTGTCTATATGGCTTTAGCCCACCGTGGTAAGTGGTACTTGGGAGATGCCGCCGCCGCCGCTGCCGGGCTTCTCGGCTTCCTCGTTGCCGCAGTCGCCCAGGTTAGAAGAAACTCGCTCTCTCATCTCCTCGCCCCCCCCCCACGCGGCCTGAATCTACCTCTCCCACCCTCAGTCTTGCCAGATCCACGCTGCAACGTCTCGCCTCCACCACTCCCCGCCCCCACCTTCGCCTCCGTCTCCATCCACTCTCCCGCAACACTGCATCAATCAGCATCAAGGCTTTTTCAGCTCCTCTGACATCAGTTTGGCAGTGAGCCACCCACCGACTCTGGGGATGGCGGTCTTCTACCCGCCGGTGACTTCTGCAACTACATCTTTGGTTTGCCGGCGATGTCCCACCTCGACGCCGCCCTCAACCACCTCAAGCCTACGCTCGGTGTGGCCCTTCCGCACCGGCCCCAAACATCTGTGACGCCTCTGCAGCGCGGCCCCCCCCCCCCCCCCCCCGCGCGGCGAGCTGCACTCCGATAAAGGATTTGGATCTGTATCCTCTAGGGACCTTGATATAATTAGCTCTTTTGTTAAGGGTCTAGTTATAAGTTTGCTGCTCTAATATAATATATACAGTATTTGTAAGAAAAAACCTAAGAGGCTCCCATGGTGCCCCCAGTGGAGGGGGGCTCTAGCCCCCCTGCCAATATATCTGATGTGTTGGATCAAAATATAGTCGATCAGATCATCTAAAAAGCGAAGGGAGTGCAGACATCAGATCCTCTCCTGCGACGTCACGAGGTCGGCAGTCTAGTTCTTTCTCGTTAGTACCTGAACACGCACAGCCAGATCGAGCAAACCCGATCCGGCAAATGCGAGCGAGGCCACATGCCTCACTGAGTGCCTACGATGTCTGCTCAGAACCGGAGTAGTTCTGTCTAGTGCGTTGTAGTGGTGCTAGTCGCCCCTTTCTGCACAATTAGTCCTGCAATTCTATTCTGACCACAAAATGCATGCATCAAGCGAGAATCATATGCATCTCTTTCTATGATTACACTTATTCTAAGGTCTCATTCGTTTACATAGGATTCGTTTCGGGTCGGAAATAAAAATATATCAAGAGATTTATAATAGATATAATTAATTAGAGATTGAGATTTATTTCGAGTCGGAAACTATTCTACTCATGAAAGGTACATTAAGAGATCGGAATAAATTCCACACCTCCCGAGTCCCGACTCATGAATTAATTCCTGGTGTCATGTTGTATCTATCCGAGATTTTTTCTTAAAAAGTTTGGGTCTTTCGGTGAATTGTTGGAATGTGTTGGGTTTTTTTATTAAGATGTTGGATGACAATCAGGATTTTCAAAAAAGGTTAGGGGCTCCTTTCATAAAAATCGGTGGACTGTGACACAATTTTTGCTAAGTCGAAGGTTCTTTTTACAAAATTGTCGCTGCTCGCATGACCTGACCCGCCCATACCAGTGGCGAAGCTAGAGCAAATTAGAGGATAGAGGAGGGTGCATTTGCTTTGTGTCTGCATAAAATTTGCCTCGTGGGTCCGTAAAATTGAGTTGTGAGAGGTGCATATATGCTGAAAATTTGTACATACCACTGTTTTTGGGGGGGGGGTGCATTTGTACCCCTGGCCCTCTTTTGGTTGCGCTGTCGTTATGGAGATTGCATCGATTCATTAATTGGTTTCATGCATATGGTTGGAAAAGAATTCCTAACGGTGAATATCTGCAGAGCTGTGCCGTGGTACGTTTTGGCATGGGACGATCAGCACATGCGCTTTTTCATATCGGGTAGGTAGTAGCACATGCACTCCCCACCCATTTCCTTTGCGCACCTATTGTGTAACACCGGCGTCCGAGTTCCGACCGAGGCGAGGTGAAAAACAAGAGCACAATGACTTCTCCAGCGTGGCCTACGGAGGGGAACTTCAGTGATGCCGATTGCCGATGACCTTGAGTCCGACGCTAGGGGCGCGGACGTCGACGACCAGGCGGCGTGGCGAGCGAGCCGCGCAATTGTCCTTGGTGTTTACCGGTGGCGTAGCCAAGATTTTGGCATGGAGGATGCCGTGTGAACAATGTATGAGTGCCTAACTTCAATATAAAACTAATTTGATAAGGTAATACTTGTTTATGCAAAAAATAGTTAATATCCACTTCACAAGTCACAAATACATCAATATAACCCATAACCATTCAATAAACAACTAGATTTTCATTAGTTATAAATATATACGGTATGTGTGCTCAAATAGTAGGGGGGAGGGGGGCATGGCCCCCGGGCTGTGCCCAGTCACTTCTCCCGAAGTAAGAGAACTCTAGGGCGTGTTTGCTCACCTGCATGTGGACAGCCTGGCTCCTCAGCCTTTCTCTAGCCAGCGGAAGCCTGGTTGCTATGGTGCACCTTCACGTGTTTGGAAACTTGGCCTTGGTGCTCGGCTCCATCGAGATCGTGTTTGGCAAGTTCTTGAACACATGAATATGGTGACCCTGGACTCGGAATTGGTAACATTACCACACTTTCAACATTTATTGGCATTTCAACGAACACTTCAGGGGCGTACTCCACCGCGGCCATGGCTGCCACTGAGCTCTAGCTCGAGCTCGTCCACCACCTCCACCACTGCGCCATTTCCCGTTTCACCATAGCCACATCTTCGCCGCGACCTGCTCCACCTCCTCCTACCACCAGCGGCGCCGCAGCCACCGCAGCTCCGACGAGGCGGTCCATGTCCGCGGTTAGACCTGAGCATTCCACGGGCCGGGCCAGGTTCGGGCCGGGTCGAAAAAACCCCGGGTTTTTCGGGCCGAGAAAATCCTGTCCATGCCCGTCCCAGGGGACGTGTCGGGCCTCAGTTTTCGGGCCGAGCTCGGGCCAGGCCCGGTCTTGGGCGGGCCGCCCGCGCATTTTATAGTGTAAAACAACTAAAAACAGCATTTCGGGCCGGGCTCGGTCCAAAAAAAATTTTCGCGGGCTTCAAAATCTCTACCCACGCCCGTCCAGTAAGGTTCGTGGGCGGGCCTGGGCGCGGGCCGGGCTAAAAATGCTTAGGTATATCCGCGGTGGTCCTTGCAGAGCTTGACGACGAGGCGGGCCATGTCCGCGCGCGCGGTGACGTGGAGTTCAGCTGCCCTGCAGCTCTGCTGGTGGCGCAGTTCGCAGTGGAGTTGCGCGGCCAGCGCGCCGCCGCTGTCGCCGAGGAGCCGCCTAGTGTGGTGGCGCTCGACGGGACCTCTTCTGCAGCGCGGCCATGTGCGCGGTCCTGCTTCCGGCCCTCGACGACGAGGCCGCCTCCGCCGGCAACATCAAGTTCGAAGAGATGGACGGTGGCGCGGTCCACGTCTCTCTGCTCGCCGCCGCCGCGCCCCTCTGTACTTCCTCCGCCACAGCCGCGTTGAGGCCCTGGGAGGTGAGGTCGCCGCCATTGGAGTCTTGCCCGCCTTGTCGCGTCCGCCTTCATCGAAGACCTACGCGCGGGGAAGGGGCGGCAACGCCGCCATCGCCGTCGTAGAGAAGCCGAGGCGCGGGGAAAAGGGAAGCGAGGAAGGTGATTCTATACGCGCTAATGGCTACTGCGAGCTCGGCAGGTGCTTGATTCGGCCATGCCAAATTCCTACACCACATTTTGGCGTAGCAAATGAGTCTGGCTGTGGCTGCTTTAAATCCCGTGTAGCGCGGAATCCAAAGCTGAGCCAGGGAAGCCAAATACAGGATTGAGCTCCCAGGTGCAGCCGAGCCCCAGGGCCACCCAAGCAAACACGCCCCTAGTGTTTTATGTTGGGCCTTTTTTGACAAGAAACATCAACTCCAACCTTCAAGCACAGTGTCTACACATTTTCTTCAGTCACACTGCACACATGCATCTGTGCTGATAAACCAAGCGTATCGAACATAGAAATATATGAATGTCGAGAGTTCCTTAGCAACAGGCTGCGTTTAGCAAGTCTTTAAGAGAAGATACCGGCAGGTTTGTTGTGAGAAAAAAATACTATGCACTGATCAAGTCAGCTGATTTGTTGTGAGGGAAAAATATTGTAGAAGATGCCGAAATAAGCAAGCTAAACCCTCTGGGATCGTCATTATTTCGTATGGTCAATTTACTGTACTCACATTGTTCATATTGGCAAAGACAATGTTTTGAGATTAGGCTATCCGCACTCGTCGTACTCCAAATTCATCCCCTAAAAGGAATATTCCTGTGTGGTCATCGAGTTTTTATAGTCCAGTATCAGTTTTCCCGCACCCGTCATCCCCTATATTTCATACTCCATATCAACCACAACGTGTGGGTCCCATGCGTCATACTCTACCCTTAATTTACCCCAACCCCCTCCCCTTCCCTCTCCATTCTCTCCCCCCACGAACCCCGACGCCTCCACTCCTATCCACGGTGTCGGCGGCTCCTTGCTACCTCCGCCCGCCCACCCCCCCCCCACCGGCCACGGACGGCGCCGTACACCTCCTCCCGAGCTTCCATGCGCGCATCTGGAGAAGCGGGGCCCCTCCTGCACGAGCTCGGGGCGGAGGTCACCGGCCGCGGCCCCCTGCTCCCTCCACCCACGGCGCCGGCGAGCAGGGGAAGGAGCCCGAGGCGGCGGCGGCGGCGCCCGCCCCTGCCCCCGACGGCGGTTCCTCCACGGGACGGGAGAAGAGGAAGGCTACGGTGGGCGACCTCCAACGCAGACGGCGGCCCTCCCCTGCTATGTTTCTTGGAGCCCCTCCGGCGGCGGACGACCCCTCCCTCAGGCGCGACGGGCGGAGGTGGGACGGCGACCTCGAGCACCCCTCCCTCCCCATCTCTCTTCCGCGCCGGGCGGCCTCGAGCACCCCTCCCCTCCCTCCCTCCCTCCCTCAGGCGCGGCGGGGAGCGTGAGCAGGGCGGCGGCGAGGCGCGGCGCCGCAGGGCGGGAGGCAGGGGCGCGGCGAGGCGGGGCCGGCAGCGGAGAAGCGCGCTCTGCTCCGCGCCTACTTCTCTCACCGCCGCCGCTCCATGGCCTGCCAGATCCGGCTCCCCTTCCCCTTCCCCGGCGGCGAGGCTTTCCTCATCGATGCGGCGGCGCGCGGGGTAGCGGCGGCGGTGCCCAACCTTCCCTTTCCCATCCTTCCCTGCCGTGGCGCGGAGGAGCAACGACGCACGGAGGTGGGGCCGCCGCAGGTCGTAGCGCACCACTGGATGGGCGCTGGATTTGGCGCACACACGCTAGGATCGGGGCGTCCCGTATGCAGTGGCGTACGCCAGTGCGGGCAAAAAAACAGCAAAAGCGAACGCCACCGTCCCGTAGCGTTCGCATACCGCACGCCGGTGCGGATAGCCTTACAACGGACTTGATAATGCAGTAAATTTGGGATCATCGTAATTTTGTATGGTCAACTTACATTATTCATATTGGCAAAAGACAATGTTTTTGAGATTACAAGCTAGCAAATGGCCAGCGCCGTGTAAATTACATCCACAACAGTCTCATCCCACTATTTCAGTGCCAAAGCCAAGTTTTCACTGAAATGTCCTCCTGTTGCGCGGAAACGCTGGAATGATCTTCGGCCTTGTCCATTTCATCTCAATCATGGAATTTAATATACTTCGGCGACCGAAGTATACTTTGTCCATTTCGTTTTTATTTTTTTAATTTATTTTTTTAATTTATTTTTTTATTCATTTTGGAAAAATATACCACCATTTCAAAATTTAACAAAAATAACATATCACCGCCTTGGCCCATGGCGGTAGGACCAAACCGCCATGGGTCACGGCGGTTGCAGGTGCTACAGTATCTACCACCGTGGCCCACGCGGTTGAGTACTGTAGCACTATAATCGTCGTGACCCGTGGCGGTTAGGGTCAGTCTGTTTTCAAAAAATCGTAACTTTTTGTATGAACTCGGATGGAGATAAACTTTTACGAAACTTGTAGCTTTCGACGAGATCTACAACCTTGTAGTTCAAACTTTTTTCATTTAAAGTCATTTTGAGACTCAAAAATTGATATACTGTTCAGATCTGGATACCGAAAACTGAGATTTTTTTTAGCACACCACCACCTTTATTAGTTAAACCAGTGGTACATGATTACATATTCCTATACTGGAGGTCTAAAAACCAAACAATCCTCCACGACCCACCCGCAAAGCGAAAGGAAGCCCAACAATACTCAGGCCCACCTCACCGTCCCGACCTCCAAGATTGAACTCTCAACTACCAGCGGCGGCGCCCGGCGACCGGCATGTGTCGCGGTCGGTGTCCTGTCCCCTCGCGCGCCGCGCAGGCGCAGCTACCCCCGCGCACAAAATCCTAGCGAATCGAGACTCTCGGCAGAAGAAACGAGGCAAACCAAACCCCCCGTTCCCCCAACCTGCTGCTCCGGGGACATTGACGGCGACGGCGACGGCGTCATGGAGACAGAGGCGGTGGCGAGGAACAGGAAGGTGGTGCTGCGCGGGTACATCGACCGCGCGCCCAGGGAGGACGACCTGGAGCTCGTCGACGGCGGAGCCGTGGCGCTGCGCGTCCCCGAGGGGGGCGCCGCCGGTCCCGCCGTGCTGCTGAAGAACCTGTACCTCTCCTGCGACCCCTACATGCGCGGCAGGATGAGGGACTTCCAGGGCTCCTACATCCCACCCTTCAAGCCTGGATCGGTGAGCTTTCTTTATTTCCTCAGCTCGGGCTCGGTTGCTAGTTGGTTGCTGAAGCAGTAAATTGCGCTTTGGTCTCGTGCAAACTGCGAACAAACTGACTGAACGGTTTCTTGATCTGTGAAGGCTATTGAAGGATTTGGCGTGGGGAAGGTGATCGACTCCACTCATCCAGGATTCAGTGCTGGTGACTTTGTATCGGGGATGACGGGTTGGGAGGACTACAGTCTGATCACCAAGCCTGAACAGCTCAGGAAGATTCAGCAAAGCGACATACCGCTATCTTATCACTTAGGCCTACTTGGTTAGTTCCTTTTTTTTTAAAAAAATTATCAGTTACATTCTAAGCATATATAGACAACACAAATGATGGAGCTGTTGAGCAGCAGCAGTTGGATAGTCTTTTTGGGACTGAACTAGGTTGAACAGACTCATTGCATCTAAAGGGACAGGAAAAGGAGAGTTGGATGTAGGAGTATGAGTAGAATTAATGATAGACCAATCACTTCCCCTCACATCTTGTAGAGATAATGCTAAGCAGAGGTTGTCTGTAATGTACTGCCATCATCACAAATGATGTTTCTGAAATTTTTCCTTCCACTCTATTCTTCACTCCAAGAAGCTTATCTCTCTTATTATTCCTCCACAGGTATGCCTGGTTTTACAGCTTATGTTGGATTCTATGAGATCTGTTCACCAAAGAAAGGGGAATTTGTCTTTGTTTCTGCTGCATCCGGAGCAGTTGGCCAGATCGTTGGTCAACTTGCAAAGCTCCATGGCTGCTATGTTGTGGGAAGTGCTGGATCAAATCAGAAGGCACGCACTAGTCTTTTTTTTTTCTTTCTATTAATAAAATTCACTCCAACTAGTATTAGTTGTTTTCATTGCCTGTGCAGTTGCATCATCCAGTATCCACAATATCTTTCAGGTTGAGCTCCTGAAGGAAAAGTTTGGATTTGATGCAGCTTTCAATTACAAGGAAGAACCTGACTTGACTGCCGCCTTAAAAAGGTCAGAATCTCTCCTTCTGCCGATAACAATATCAGCTTTTATTTAGCATTCATGAACAGCTGATGAGCCATGCTAGGATAATACGGAAAAGAAATTTAACTTAGATGGATGATGAACCTCCGAACTATTGATGAATCAGAAATACTGATAACATAAAAAGCTGTACCTACCTAGAACATACTATTCCTTAAGACAACTGATTGGCATAAACTCATTTTACCTTTTGTTGTTTAAACTGGGGAATTATGCTGTGACCTTGATGCGAAAATGTTTTCCTGTGTAGGTACTTTCCAGAAGGTATTGACATCTACTTTGAGAACGTAGGTGGACCGATGCTTGACGCGGTACTACTCAACATGCGAGTACATGGACGCATTGCAGTGTGTGGGATGGTTTCCCAGCACGGGGTAACTGCTCCTTCTGGGATCCACAACCTGTTCTCCCTGATCAGCAAGAGGATAGAGATGAAGGGATTCATCCAGAGTGATTACCTCCACTTGTTCCCACAGTTTGTCGATGACATCACCAAACATTACAGAGATGGCAAGATTGTGTATTTGGAAGATATGAGCGTCGGGCTGGAGAGTGGACCTGCAGCTTTTGTTGGCCTGTTCAGTGGTAAAAATGTTGGCAAGCAAGTTGTGTGCGTGTCACAAGACTGAAACCTGTGTATACTCTGGTAAATAATAAGGCATCCTAATACCAGAATCTCTGTTGGAGAGAAATAAGAGGAATAAAAAACTTCCATTCAGTGGAGCAATTGTTGTATGTTTCCCTGATCTTGTCCAGAGTTCAGACTTGGGACTTGGGAGTACATTGTCTCTGAGACCACAAAGAAAAACAAAGAAAAATAAAATAAAATAAAATAAAACAATAAAATTTGTTCTGGAGTTCTAGCTAACCATCATATATGAAGTAAATTATTTCGAGTAAATTATCTGTCATGAAGTAAAATGACCTTTATGCCCCCATGGCTGATGATAGTTCCTTTGACTGTTGAGTTTGATTGGTGATTTTGACAATATTTTTTTCAAAATGGTAGAACACAACATTAGATAAATTAAATAATTAGTCCAAAATGATTAGTTTTACAATAAGTGTTTGAATGGGTTTTTTCAAATGCTCTAATTCACACAATAATAAATCAAAAAATATATAAATATAATAGTCCACACATACTGTTAAATAAATATAAGAGTCCATCATATTGTTTGTACAAAATGCACACATGATTTTCTCTACACCTCCACGTACTCTACACTCTACTCTGTTGTTCTCCTTTCTCTTCTATATAAACACATCTGCTCTATGTAGAAGTAGAACATAAAAAAAATTTGAAAACACCAACAATACTATAGACTCTAACGAAGGACGTCACGAACGCTGGAACTCTACCGGCGCAGGGGACGCGAACCCCTTGTGGTAGAGCAAGTCCGTCATGACCCTGTACGCGCGCTGCGTCAGGTGCACCCCGTCCCAGCTGATGAGCTCGTCGGGCCTCGCGCACACCGACGTGCCCCGCGCGCCGCACATCCGGTCCATGTCGACGTTGTACGCGCCGGCGCCGGCGCCGCAGCACGCCTTGGTCACCGCCCCCTCGTCGAACCCCGTCTTGCCGGCGTCCCTCAGCATCCGCACGTACGCGTAGAAATAGTCGGCGTAGGCGATCGTCGCCGCCGGGTATGATCTGCGCAGCTCCCGGATCTGCTGCTGCAGCAGCACGTTGTGCATCTGGGAGAAGAGGTTGAGCGCCGCGAGGCAGCCGTTGGCGTCGTAGGCCGCGGGGTCCGTCTCGCCCGCCGCGGACATGTAGCTCGGCACGCACCCCAGCGGGAAGTTGCCCGGGATCACCACCCGCGTCGCGCCCATGTCGAGGAGCTCCCTGGCCGCGCCCGTCACGGACCGCACCACGTCGGGGACCAGCGCCAGCGCCTCGACCACGCCGGTCGCGACGCGGCCGGAGTTGTAGAGGTTGCGCGCGCCGCCGGCCGCCGGCTTGTTCGCCGCGAAGGCGTAGTTGTAGTCGTTGCCGCCGATCTCGCCGACCATGACCAGCGAGCGGGCCAGCCTGTCGCGGACCTCCTGCGGGGACGACCGGGTGGTGGCGCTCATGAGGTCCTTGAACCGCTGCAGCTGGACGGCCAGGGAGCTGTTGGTGTGGGGGACGGTGACCCCTCTCGTCGCGAGCGACGCCGCGTCGAGGGCCGTGGCACCGGCGACGGCGAAGTTGGCGCCGTGCGTGAAGTCGGCGCCCTTGTTTTTTTTGAGCAAACTTGGTAGGTGCTCTACCTTTTCATTATAGTAGGAAGCAAAGTACCATATTTACAGAGGAAAAAAGAAAGAAAGAAAGAAAGAAAGAGTTACAAGGTAGAAGGCCTAAATCTACTGCAGTAACGTATTAGCTTCCGTGTATGAGCGGACATCATTCTTGATTAAGTCAGTGATCTGATCCAATGTTAGGCCCTTGTTTTGAAAAACCCTTCTACATCTTTCCTTCCATAGGTTCCACACCGTGTAGATGATTACCTGCACATGCGTTTCCATGTCTACTGCACCAGCTCGCAAGATCAACCTCCACCATTGGCGCACTGAATTGAACGTCCTTGTGGCCGGCATTTGCATTTGATACCATGTAGTGGTAGACTGCCAGATACTTGCCGCAAAACTACAATTTGCAAACAAGTGTATTGTTGATTCAGCCGTGGTGTGACATAATTTGCAAATAGGATCCGCTTGCCCTCCCCACTTGATGATGCGATCAGCTGTTGGAAGCCTGATTTGGAGCATCAGCCACATAAAAACTCTGCATTTTTGCTCCACCTTTGCCTTCCAGATGGTCGCCCATCGAATATCTGCAATTGACCCAGTGAACTGAATCTTGTATGCTGAGCTAGCTGAGTATTTGCCGTCTGGTGTAAATCGCCAAACAATTGAATCTTCTGCATCTCCAAGCTGCACCTGAGATAATTGAGTCCATAGCTCCACATACTGCCGCAATGCAATTTCAGAGTTCATGCGTCGGAGTCCTCTCATCCATCTGTTGTTCTGTAGTGCTACAGCCACCGTATGATTTTTCCTCCATGCCAACCTGAAACATTCTGGTGCAATGTCCTGTGGGGCATGCCCATTAAGCCACCTATCTTTCCAGAAAGATGTCCGTTCTCCATTGCCTATGGTAATTGAGGTGCACAGCCTGAAGAGAGCTTGCTCTGTATCAGTTAGCTGAATTGGCAAGGCTGCCCATGGCTTGCTTGGTTCAGTCCACTTTAACCATGGCCATCTTAACCTTAAAGCTCGGTTGAAACAGGATAATTCTTTGATGCCAAGTCCCCCCAGTTTCTTGTCCCGGCACACTCGTGTCCAGTTCACCAGGCTATGGCCCCTCCTTGCGTCATTGTGCCCTTGCCACAAAAAGTTTCTTCTGATGCGGTCAATGCGCTTGATGGCCCATTTGGAAATGGGAAAAGAAGTCATATGGTAAACTGGAATGGATGTGAGCACTGAATTTACTAAAGCCATCCGACCTGCTCTATTCAGCAATCGTCCCTTCCAAGTCGGCAATCGTGCTCCGATCTTGTCCACCAACACCTGCTCGTCCACTCTCCTCGTGCGTCCAATGTGAAGAGGCAGTCCCAAATAGTTTGTCGGAAATACACTAGTTTTCCCTTGGAACATTTCAGTCACCCCTGTCGTGTCTGTTGCTTGTGTTTGGATCATGAATAGTTCAGATTTCTGCATGTTTGTGGTTAGCCCAGTAGCTGCCCCAAAAACCTGTAATACACTCTGCAGGTTTGACAAATCAGTTGTTGTTGGCCTAACAAATAGTGCCACATCATCAGCATATAGGCTTGTTCTCATTTTAATGGGATCAGCTCCAATTGGGTTAAGCAACCCTTGCTCAGTTGCCTTGTCCAGCAGTCGTTGTAACGGATCCATGGCGAGGATAAAAAGCATTGGGGAAAGTGGGTCGCCCTGCCGGAGTCCACGTCTGTGCTTGAGGGGTCTTCCTGGTATTCCATTTAGCATGATCCTTGATGTTGTATTTGCCCAAAGGACACAGATTAGGTCCCTCCATCTCTGCCCAAAACCCAAGCGCTGCATTACTTCTAGCAAGTAGTCCCATCTTACACTGTCAAACGCTTTAGCTATATCGAGTTTAAGGAAACACATTGGTGTTTTGGTCCAATGAAAGTGGTTGATCGCCCCTTGTATGTACTGGTAGTTGTCTTGAATGCTTCTTCCTTTAATGAATGCAATTGGCGAGGTACGGGTTGAGCAGCGGCAGGCCGAGGTCCTTGGCGAGGAAGTCTATCATGAGGTACCCGTCGGAGCACCGACCCGTGGCGCCGCCGATGGCGGAGCCGTAGGGGAGGCTCGTGGTGTGCTGCAGCACGCCGGTGGCGCCGCCTTCGAGGAGCAGGTTCCCGGTGTCGGACAGGGAGTCGCCGAAGTTGTAGATGGCCGTGATGCCGTCGTCCACCGCCGCTTTCGCTCTCGCCGACGACTTGGCCGTAGTGTGTTGCGGCGCCAGCCTGGCGTGGCACGGGCCGGCGACGAGGAGCACCGCCATTAACACGCCGAGCAGGATGCGAGACATAGCCGTCATGTGAAGTCTGATTTGTTCTGAGAGCTACTGCCAATTGGCTACTGCTAGCTGATAAGCCTGACGAATAAGTTGGTGTTCGTCGTTTTGGCCAGCCGGCGGCCCGGCGCCTTTTATTGAGCGCGCCGGAAGCCGCTTCGCGAGCAGCTCGGAGTCGGAAACGGCGAAACGCGAGGGAAGAGCATGTCCGAGTCGGAGTGTCGGAGAGCGACGGCAAGCGGAGTTGACCACGCCGCCACGCACGCTCTCTGCCTGCTGCCGGCCATCCGCACGCTCGCTCGCACCATCCAGCTCCTGCCAGGCGAACCAGCTTACCTTCCACACGCATCACGTGTCCAGTCGCGGCGATTCGGCACGACGACGCTCGTCATCGGCACCGGCTTCCTCGGCTCCGGCGGCCACAACACAGCCCAGAATGGGGCGAGGCGCAGGGTGGAGTCCCCCACTCGGGGACGGCTCGGGCAACAGCTGTTGGGCCCGCCGGCTCACTTGCAGCGCGGAGTCCCACTCGGGGACGGCTCGGGCGGCAGCTGTTGGGCCCGCCGGCAGCCCCGCCGCCTCGCCGTGACGGCCTCCGGACCTGTGGTGGGTCGGGAACCGGAGCTCGGAGAATGCAGAAGCCTGTGAGCCGGCGCCGCCGAGGGAGGGTAGCGGGAGAGGCGGAATCCTCTGCCGTTGATTTTCCTTCCACCGCGAATAATTAGAGAAGGCTGGGAGTTGGAGTAGGATTGCAAGCTGACAAAGGGGGGAAAGGCTCAGGGATAAAAATCGGCAGATCCAATCGGCCACCAGATCCTTCTGCTCCTCCGAAGCTTGCCCGTGTTTGGTTGGGAGGAGTCCCTTTGATCACTAATTAAAGGTATTAAACAAAGTTAGTTTTCAAAACTACCTCCACAGCCCTGTGTAAAATCGCGAGACGAATCTAATAAGACCTTTGACCGTATGATTAGAGGATGATTATTGTAGTATTACTGTAGCAAATCATGGAACAATTATGCTCATTAGATTCGTTGCGCAAAGTTACACTCGTACGTGAAAAGGTTTTGCAAATAGACTTCATTTAGTACTTCATGCACGCAAGATTCCCTGGACGCACTTTTTTGCGCTCTTCTTCCGGACACGGGCAATTGTTTCACAACAGGATTTCTCAGGGACACTACAGGCGGGCAGATTCCGGTTCAGGCCCCGTCTGGATTGCAGGAATTCCATAGGAATTTTGGAGGAATCCATTCCTCTGGAAACTTTTCCTGAGACATCGTCTGGAACAGAGGAATGGATCCATCTACTTCCTTTGAAATACTGTAGACACAATGCCATTTCACAGGAATAAAAAACTCCACTCCCACCCCTTGTTTTCTCTTCTGCCGCTGAAGCCTCCATTAGCGCTTGATGACTGATGAGGCAAGAATAGCATTAGCGCTAGCTACGTGCAGTTCTTCCTCATCGCTGACGCGGAGCTCGAGCCCCTAGCAGAGAAGACCGGCGCGAAGCGACCACATATCCCGTGCTACCTCTGCTGCCCTCCCCGGCGACAGCCACGTCCACCACGCTGTCATCGTCGGTCCGGAAGCGGTAGCAGAAGGAGCACTCCGCTGTGCGGGGATGAGCGGACCGCAACAGACCGACGCGCGGTGGGGGAAGGAGGAGGCCGCGCCAGGATGTGGGGGCTGGGGTCGGCGGCGCTGGGTCGCTGGGAGGACCTCCGACGTGAGCTGCGGCGAGAACGAGAGGATACAGAGGATGAGAGAGGAGATGAGAAATGAATGGTGGACGAAGGAGTATTGGATCGGATAAGCAGGAACGGAAAGATAAGGAAGGAAAAAACAAAGGATTTCCTTTTTAACAAAATAAAAGAAAAAAAAGAAAAACTCAATTAGCAACTTGTAATTGTAATTGAGGGAAATTAGAGATCCATTGCTTTTATTTTCATTCTATCCAGTATGTGATTCCTTTAATGGTGTTTTATTCCTGCGTTTCACATCCTGCGTTCCAAACAGCTATCTTCATCTCATTCCCGCGTTTTTCATTCCTCTGTTTTCCTCGTCCACGATTCCTTCGTTACTGCGATTCCTACGATTCCTGTGTTTCATATTCCTTCGTTCCAAACAGGACCTCAGTGATTTTCTCATAGGGTCATGGGGCTGCTACTCAGGCGGCTTATGTATAAGCGCTTGCGATGGCACTGGCGATGCAACCGGTGCAAAATACAAGCCCGTAGTAAGAACCCTCTCTGTCTCTCGTTTTCTAGTTTGTGGAGATTATTACAGTCATTTGCTATATATGTTTTCTACTATATACTATGAATACAAAAAAACACAATATAGCTTGTTTTGTCATCACCTTGTCTCTGCTAGCCAGTGTTTCTGTGAACTTATACTCTATTCGTTTTGACTTTTTTTTAAAAAAAAATGCATAGCTTTTGCTAAGTATCTAGACATAGTGTATATCTAGGTGCGTAGCAAAAGCTATGCATCTAGAAAACCCAAAACGACTAGTAATTTTGGGACGGACGGAGTAGTTGTGTGGATATCAAGACTGAATTTTGTTGTGGACGAAATTTTGAGGGATATAGAAGTTATCAGTGATCAAATGATTTTGCCAGTCGATTACGAATTTATGGTTCTAGATACCAGACACTGCTGTGAATGTGGCATGTGATTCAGATTTTATGAGTAGGAATACGGTTTTGGAAGAGATCAATCTCACTGCCTGATAGGCTCGACCATCTAGTTCCATTGATTGGAGAAGATCGATGAGCTATTGCACTGTTTTGCGAAAATATTTGTGCTGTAATCTTAGTATTTATAACTTTCTAAGTTGAACTAAGTTCTTTTAGTTTTTTAAAATCTTCCTAAGTTGAAGCAAGTTCTTTTTTGAAGTTGTTTCTGTTCTTGCGTAAAAGTTTAAATAAGTTAAACAAATTGGATTCCTCTATGTCTGTGTCCTTATTTGTAACCTTCCATGATATGTTGCAGATGAATCAGTTGCAGATGGATCAATTACTTCACATGATAAACATTATGTGTCACCCTGCCAACAAGATGATATAACTAAGATTGTTGAAATAAAAGGGTATTCATCGACATACATTCCGGAGGTATGTTGCTGATTATGGATACTTATATTGCACTTATCACGGGTGTTGGAGTGTAAGTGAATTGCCCACCTCTCCTATCAGCTAAACATGTCTAGAAGCTACCATATTAACATGTCGCCAAATACTGGTGGTACCTAGTCCTTTTTCTCGTACCCCCATGATGAGCTATCCATTTGAAGTGGGATCTTTGTCTCTAACAAGTGTCCAACAAAATCCCCGACAAATGGGAGCCAAATCCCAACCACAATCCCAACAGAAGAAAAATCCAACCAACCGTTCAAAGTGATGTGGACCGGTTGTAAATTATTTCTTGCATCACCAGTGAAATGTGAGGTTATAGTGTAAAGGCAAAAACATGAAACCATCCATTATTTGCGAAGGTTAGAATTCAACTATTCTTGGTGGCACAGGCAGCATAACTGTGTGCATTGTCCATTTCTAAAACCTGGACATAAGAGAATTTGATGTTCACCAGCCTCAGTCATAGCAGTTACTGTTGCAGTTCCATATCAATGTTCATACTGATTGGAAGCAGCTATGTAATGCTTGCTCTTAAATGTAACAACATTGCAGTAATCTCGGGCATAAAAGCAAGCATTTCGTTAAGCTGGCATTGCATCAAATTACGATCAGTCACATGGCGGGCGCTTGCTTTAAATCTTTGAGTCATTTCTAACTTCCTCGAGTGCACAATTAAATATAATAGCTTCTTGTAAAGCTGGTCTAATAAGGGTATTTTTAAAAAATTCCATCCATGTCCCGTAGTTTCATTACATCACGCTATCTCTACAGTATAACATTCTTTGTACAATCACGAACATAACTCCTAGGATAGAATGCTATCCTATATGTTTCTATTATATCTCTAGAGGTTTTTTTATGGTGCTTGAGGGGAACCGGTGGTTCCTATGTTGATTCCACGGAGGAACCAAGAGGAACTCGTTAATATTTAGTTCATAACCCACAGAGAATTAGTTCCGGGCCCACAAATATTTGGTTCCGGTCCACAATTTTGGTTCCTTGTAACATATTCCTCCTATTTTTAAACCATCCGATCTGGACTGATGGACGGCTCCTAAAATCCTCAAGTATTGGAGAAACTGTCATATCTCTAATTGAAGTAATTATTTTCCTTTGTGGCTACGATGTTTAACTTCTCTCGCGATGCTTGTGCACGCAGGAAATCATGTGTCATATACATTCGTTAATGCTACTGCGCGATGCTGCCCGAGCCGCTTGTGTGTGTCGTGCCTTTCAACGTTCCTGGAAAAGCTTCCCCAACCTCACTTTCAGTAATGAAACGTTGGGATTGGATGAAAATGCTCGTGGGAAGGATGAAATAGCAAGAGATTTTGCCTGCAAAGTTGACCACATTATGAAGAACCATTCAGGCACTGGTGTAAAGACATTCAAACTTTTGGGCGCGCCAAATTACAATGCTAGGTACCATCGTTGTGTCGACAGTTGGCTTGAGAAGGCTATAACACCAGGCATTAAAGAACTCGCCCTTCAACTGGCTGAACATTTCGTGAAAAAGAAGTACAGGTTCCCATGCCCGATTTTGTCATGTGGGAATGGAGACTCCATTCGCCATCTTTATCTTGACGAATGCGCCTTTCGTCCAACGGTTGGGTTTGGTCCTTTGAGAAGCCTGGCGAAACTAAAGTTGTTTTCGGTGTATATTAAAGGGGATGAGTTACAGTGCCTTCTTTCCAATTCTTTAGTTTTGGAATCCTTGGATCTTTGTTATTGTTGTGAGATAGTTTATATGAAGGTACCTTGCCTTCAGCGGCTAACCAACCTGTCTGTGCTTGGTTGCTTCAAGCTGCGAGGGATAGAAAGCAAAGCTCCAAATCTGTCCAGTTTTCTCTTTGAAACTAGTCACCAGGTACAAGTGTCACTTGGAACAGCGCTGCAAGTGAGGAAGCTATACATTGACTGCTCTACACCCGTTTGGGAAAGTCGTGCTGAGCTAGCATCCAGCACAGAGAACCTTGAAGCTGGTATACTTGCAAGCAATGAGGTATATATGCTCTTAAGCTACATTGTATTTTAGAAGTCATACTTCAAACATGATTAATCTGACCTCCTGATGCAGATGGTCAACACTCCATTGGTGTCTAACAAATTTCTGCACCTCGAATGTTTGTGTGTCACTTTTAAAAAATCGACCATTTCTCAGAGCTTTGAGTTATCTACGGTGTCTTCTCCTTCATTGGAGACTTTCATCTCGGATGTAAGTTGTTTTCCTTGTGAGAATTCAGTAACCATGGTGGAACCTTTGATTGAAGGTTGTGTTTCCATCTCTAGGTATCACAGCGACTCTTTGAGCATCCCTTCTATAAAGAGATCAGTTATTTCTCCCGTGCAAGGACTTGGGTTTATCTAACATGTCACATGCTCAGAGCCTGGCTGAGCTAAGATGCCAGGGGAAGATGCCCTTTTTGGCTTTGGAGATGTTTTAGTTGGTTTGTACTCGAGAAGACTCGGAGTTGATATCTGTTTTTTCTTCTTCTGAGAATTGAGTTGATATCCGGTTGTTGGACTTCAGTGTGAAGTTAAATGGGTATAATTATTTCGATATTTGTGTTTTTGTAACCAATCGGATATGGGTAACCAACCCTTCCCTCTTCTGCTTATATACTGTGCTGAATCGTGTTGTGCTGTCCAAAAAGGAGTTTTTGTATAGAATTTGAGGGGAACATGACCTGAAACTCTTTAGGTGCGGAGGAATTCTTCCAACCCTCGTGTTGGTTGGCGGTGAAGTTACCATTCTCTGAACCTCGTGATGATCAAACCTTTTTCCTTTTAAATGAAATTTGCTCCAACCGGTAGTTGCTTGCATTGCATGCGTACTTGCATTATCCAGGATCTGCAATATCTTTCACTTTTCAGGTTGAGCTCCTGAAGAAAAGTTTGGATTTGATGCAGCTTTCAATTACAAAGAAGCGCCTGACAGCTGCTGGCAGGCCGTGGCCGTCCTAGGCATGCCTGTACCGGCCGTTGGCTGGCCGCGGCCGGCTGCTGCCTAGCTCTGGCTGGCTGTGGTGTGCTGTGACTGCTTACCGCTTGGCTACGGCTGGTTTAGAGCGGCTGCAGCTGGTTGTGATGGATGGAATGAGGTTTCAATTGAATCGGTTGCCAAATTGTTCGTTCCCACGCGATAGTGGTCCCTCGTCCGCCATCCTCACAAGTAGACTCTCCATGCTAAGCGTGGTGGGATGCTTTGGATGGCTTGACCGTCGTGCTACGCTGGCGTATGAGTTGTATTGGAACTGTGACTGCTTGGAGGCCCCCCGCCCTAGTGCGGCCGACTCCCGACGCCAGTTCCCATCAGTTGTGCGAGCATCATGCTCGTTCGTCTGACGAGTGCTTGCGTGTTGCTACCCGTTCTACGGGAAGTTGAATTCGCTACGGGTTACTTCGTTGTGCCCACCTCCCGGGTGGGGCACTACGGCTATAGAGCACTTGCGTCGTCACCTCGTCGTACTGGCCACATCGGTCGGCACTGCCAAGGTCACCGGCTCCCGGCTGCAAGATGGCCAGCTCATCAGCCAAACGAAAGGAGCTGTGGTGGTGGACCCCGCCATCTTGAATGCTTTTCATGGACAGAACCAATTAGAGCCAAGGGAACGGTGGGGGCAGCTGCATTTCGCCCGCTTTTGCTGGCGCTATGCGAAACTGCGAATGGTCCGCTTCCCCCTCTCTCTCTTACTTTCTCTTTCCACCACGTCGGATATCGCCCGCTCTTCGCCAATTATAGTACTTGCTCTTACAGAGATGCCAAGATTGTGTATGTGGAGATATACCCGCCGCTGTCGTGACCTCATCGCAGATCCGCGCGCGGGGAGTCTCAAGCTCAGGTCGCCGCCGCCGGATCTGAATGGCAAAGACGGCGCAAGTCGGCGAGACGGAGCTCCGACTGTTGGTGTTTTAGCCCGGCAACCTACCAAGGGGAGTACCCGAGGTAGATGATTGTGGTGGGGGTCGTCAGACCTGGAACTCGAAGGTATGCGTAAGGACACAGGACATAAGATTTATACAGGTTCGGGCCGCCAAGGTGGCGAACCCTACGTCCTGTTTGGGGTATCAAGTATGACGCCCTGCGCTTGGTGTTGGTTGAGATGTTCGGCTAGGTACCCGGCCCTCCTTTATATAGTCTAGGGGCGGGTTCCTAATCGGTTACAAGGCAGGAGTCCTAGTAGGATTACACGGAACGAGTCCTAGTAGGATTACAGAGGAATTCTAGTAGGAGTCCGTCTTCATCCTTCCTTGCATGAGTACCCGGGGTGTATGCCCGACAAGCCCCCGAGCACTTTGTAGTCGAGAGTAGTAGTTCGAGTAGTCTTGAAGCCTCTTCGAGTAGTTCTTGAGCGTCCTCGAGTACTGCTTGGAGAAGTCTTCAATAGTACTTGAACTGCCACGAGGCTGGAAGGTGATCCAACTCATCAGTCTTGAAGTCGAGATTATATGGAAGTGCGGTTGCAAAATCGCACTCCATATGGAGTAGCCCCCGAGCCTTGGATTGAGTCGCGGACTCTAGCTGAGGGTCAATCTTGGTTCTTGATCTTCTGTTCTTGAAAAAATTGAATGATGGGTGTAGTATAGCAGCCCCCGAGCCTTGAAATGATTAGGTAATCAATCCAAGGGTCTTCAGTGTTCGCGAAAGCTATCATCCGAGTACTCTTGCAGCGTGTAGCCCCCGAGGTAAGAGAGCCGTATGAGCCACGTCTAGTAGTTGTTGGTACAGAGCCCCGAGCTTGAGAGCGAGCGAAGTCTGCTGGAATTATCCTCGAGTAGTAATTTGAGTGCAGCCCCCGAGCTGGCGAGATTTCGAGTAGTAATGTGGCATCGAGCCGTGGAGCTTGAGAAGTAGTCGTGCCGTCGAAGCGGACTTTAGATGCGACCGAAGTCGACTTTAGATGCCGACAGAGCGGACTTTAGAATGTGACTTGAAAACCGAAGTCGACTTTGTGCCGCGCGGAGCGGACTTTGAGATGCGAATTGAAAACCGAAGTCGACTTTAGATGACACACGAAGCGGACTTTGAGATGCGACTTGAAAACCAAAGTCGACTTTAGTTGCCGTACGGAGCGGACTTTGAGATGCGACTTGAAAACCGAAGTCGACTTTAGTTGCCGCACGGAGTGGACATATGCGACTTTAGAAGTCGACTTTAGATTGCCGCGTGGAGCGGACTTTAGATGCGACTATAATAGTCGACTATGTGCCACGCGGGGTGGACTTAAGATGCAAAAAACGAAAAGCACTTCCGGAAGGCAAAATCGAATGAAAAAATCAGAGAAAACGAGTAGCTGTGCCGCCGGAGCGGGCTTGAGCACCTGAGCCATGGATTTCAGACCCAAGGTACGGTTGCCGTCGGAGCGGGCTTGAAGGTGCGTCCGGAGTCGACTTGAGTACCTGGGCCATGGATTTCAAACCGAATGTACGGTTGCCACCGGAACGGGTTTGGGTGCGACCATTAGCATCGACTTGTGCCACCGTAGTGGACTTGAGGTTGCGACCGTTAGCGTCGACTTGTGCCGCCGTAGTGGACTTAGATGCGACTGTTAAAGTCGACTTGAGTACTTAGGGTACTAGGACCCATGGTACGGAGCGCGAGTACTTAGGGTACGAAACCCATGGTACGGAGCGCGAGTACTTAGGGTACGAAACCCATGGTACGGTGCTTGAAAACCACGTGCAGCTAGGTACCATCGTTGCCAGGACGCAAGGGCCACTTACAGCTAGGTTCCATCGAAGCTTACATACGTAGTATGCCGCCGAAGCGAGCGAAGGTGCGACCAGAGTCGACTTTAAGTTGCCGCGCGGAGCGGACTTTAGAATGCGACTTTAGAAGTCGACTTTAGATTGCCGCGCAGAGCGGACTTTAGAAGCTGTCTCCTTGGGATAGCCCCCGAGTTGATGAAGTAGGCTCGTGATGACGTGGTCGATATACCCCAAAAGTAGTCGACAGGGTGTAGCTCTCGTGAGAACCCACCGAGGAGCGTACACAAATGATAGTCGGCATGTTGTCCTGCATGATGAGGAAAACAAGCCAAGAAAAGAAAAAGGTAATTATTTGAATAAATGACTTAGCTCTTGCCACCAGTGCGGTTTTGTAGATGAAGCCATGGCGGTCGGGATGGAGCCGCGATGGTTGTTGATGAAGTTGACCAATCAGAGTTAATTCCGACTAGTTGATAGTGGCGTGGAAGCCGTTCCCGACTAGTTTGGAAAACTAGGCGGGATGAGTAGTCGACGCGATGCGGTCAGAAGACGATGTCGAGGTGGCGCAGCGTAGTCGAAGTAGGGCTAGTGCGGCCGTAAGACGGGTAGTCGCGGCGCACGGCATAGTTGTCGTAGAGCCGATGCGACCGGAAGACGAGTAGTCGAGCGGCGAGACAGCGCGTCCGGATGCACGGCATAGACGAGGTAGAGTCGGCGTTACCGTGAGACAAGTAGTCGCGGCGCACGACGTGGCTGAAGTAGAGCCAGTACGACCGGAGAACAAGTTGAGCAGCGACGCAGTCAAGCCGCGAGACGGAGTGACCGGGCGCACGGCGAGAGCCAGTGCGACCGACCGAAGAGAAGGCGAGTGCCGAGACGGCGCGTCCGGATGCACGACATAGGCGCAGTAGAGCCAGCGCAACCAGACGACAAGTAGTCGAGCCGCTGAGGCCGGAGGCAAGTAGCCGCGGCGCACGGCGAGGTTGACGTAGAGCCCGTGCGGCCGGGTGACGAGTAGCCGCGGCGCACGGCAAGGTTGAGGTAGAGCTCGTGCGGCCGGGTGACGAGTAGTTGCGGCGCACGGTGTGGTTGACGTAGAACCGGTGAGTAGTCGAGCGGCGAGACGGCGCGTCCAGATGCACGGCATAGGCGCAGTAGAGCCAGCGCAACCAGACGACAAGTAGTCGAGCCGCTGAGGCCGGAGGCAACTAGCCGCGGCGCACGGCGAGGTTGACGTTGAGCCCGTGCGGCCGGGTGACGAGTAGCCGCGAGACGAAGTGATCGGGTGCACGACGAGAGCCAGTGCGACTGACCGACGAGAAGTACTCACGGCCGACCGATGAGAAGTTGATGTAGAGCCGGTGCGACCGGGGGACGAGTACTCGTGACGCACAGCGTAGGTGAAGTAGAGCTGGTGCGACAGAGAGACGAGTAGTCGCGACGCACGGAGTAGTCACAACGCACGGCGTAGTTGATGTAGCTGTGCTCGCGTACATCTCTGGTGTGCATCAAGCGGAGAACTTGAAGCTTTATGAGAGCCTTGTGTGTACGTCAAGCCATGAACCTTGGAGTGTCCTTGTAGCCGTGCGTGTGCACTTAGCAGGAGCATTGAATTCCTTTTGGTAGCGTTGTGTGTACACGTAGATGATTTTCCATGTCTTGGTTGGTGCAAACGGAGCAGCAGCACTTGATTGCTTTTCACGTGGGACTCTGTGTGTGTGCAGCATAAATCAGGTTGAATCTTTGGCAACGCGGACAGGAGCAGAGGCTTAACAGTGTGTGGATGATTTGCAGCAAATCGGATTTCCTTTGTGCCATTTTTTCTCGGTCGCCGAACGGCGAACAGCAAGCAGCACCAACCTCCGCTTCGGACTTGACGCCGTTCAAGGAAGTTGATCCCGTCTCGGACTGGGACAGCAGATATAAGCGATCTGCCGCGAAACAGCAAATCAGCGCCAGCTTTGAAATTGATTCCGTCTTGAACTCGGTTAGAGCCAGAGCGGCTGCTATGGTAGATTGATTGAAAAAAAATTGAATCCGTCTTGGACTTGATCAATGAAACCGACGAGTAGTGGTTCGCAGCGCCGAGTAGATTGACTTTTGTAGATGAAGGTCCTTCGAATTCGCCGGTGATCATGACGATCACCCCTACCTGGTGCGTCAGCTGTCGGTGTTTTAGCCCGGCAACCTACCAAGGGGAGTAACCGAGGTAGATAATTGTGGTGGGGATCGCCAGACCTGGAACTCGAAGGTATGCGCAAGGACACAGGACATAAGATTTATACAGGTTCGGGCCGCCAAGGTGGCGAACCCTACGTCCTGTTTGGGGTATCAAGTGTGGCGTCCTGCGCTTGGTGTTGGTTGAGATGTTCGGCTAGGTACCCGGCCCTCCTTTATATAGTCCAGGGGCGGGTTCATAATCGGTTACAAGGCAGGAGTCCTAGTAGGATTACACGAAACGAGTCCTAGTAGGATTACAGGAGAATTCTAGTAGGAGTCCGTCTTCATCCTTCCTTGCATGTATACCCGGGGTGTATGCCCGACACCGGCCGCCGCGGCCGAGGCTGCGCGGCCATCGCCACTGGGGGCGGCAGCGCAGGGCGGCGCGGCCACCGCGAGAGAGGAGGTGTCGACGGCGGAATCGAGCCGAGCTCTGCCCCCATGGCCGAGGTGGTGCGGACACCGTGACTAGGGACGGCGGCGCAGGCGGAAGGGGAGAGGTGGCGGCAGAATCGGGAGGGGAGGGGGTGACGGTGGCGGGCGGCAGCATCAGGAGAGGAGAGGGGTCGCTGCAGAATCGCGACGAGGAGTAGAAAGGAGGACCGAGGGGGCTGGGAGCGGCCGTTGGTGGAGTATGGATGAGGTTAATTAGGGTTTCTAGTATTTATATATATATTTTTTTTTTTTGAGAATCTTCTAGTATTTACATGGAAGATGCAAAATTGTTATCGGGCCACTTATCGGGTCGGCGAAAATCGAGTCGTGCCTCGGGCCGGCACTATGGGCCGAAGTGGCGGCCCAGGCACTATCGACCTATCATGTCGGACCGGCACTAAGTACTATTGATCGTGCCTCGGACCGTGCTAGGACCGTGCTTTTTAGGGTCGTGCCTCATGTCGCCAATCATACCCGGCCCATTTGGAATGTACGGGTACTAGTGCGGGTCCATCCCCTCACCGCGCCGCGGGATGCAGGCGCACCTGCACATTAAAACAAATTAATCAAACACGCGTGAGCCAAACTGCCGGCGGCCAGCGACCGGCAAGGTGATTAGGGAGTGTGTGGAGGTGCTTATTAGTAAAAGACTAGTTGAACTCCCCGCGCGTTGCTGCGGGAATTTGAGGCACCAACTCAATTGATGCATTGAGTAACTGTAGTGTCTATATATGTAGTTTAGAATTTATTTAGCAATACGATGACCAAGTATAAATAGCAGTATAAGTCCGATAGAATTTTTCTAACTTTGGCTAACAATTACAGTTGTAGAATTGCAATATGGAAGGAAATATGAGCTGCACAGTTGTAAGAAGATATAAGCTATTGATTTAAACGTACCTTGGAAACAAATTTTTGTTGCTGTTAAGAAAATATAAACTGTACATAGAAATGTAAGAAATATGAACTTTAATTCTGACGTACCTTGGAAACTAAACCTTGGCTGCAAAAAAATTGAAAAAAAATGAAAGGAAGGCTATCGACAGACAAACAGGTCTGAGAATTGAAAAAAGACAATTAATGAATAGAGCAGAGGGGGGATTGAAAGAGCATACCTTGGAATCTGAACCTTGGCTGGAACCAAAAACAATTGAAAGAAAGGCTATCAACAAATAGGTCTGAAAATTGAAAGAAGCTAATTAATCAATAGAGCATAGGGGATTGAAAGAGCATATCAGAACAGAAGGGCCTATGGACGTAACCTTACCAGGCACAATGTGCGGACCCGTTCAGAGTTGCAGACAACAGAAGAACAATGACAACGGGAGACCTGGGGCCAATAGCTATGAAGAAAAGAGGAGGCAATGGGAGGAAGATCCAAAGATGGAGCCGAACATTAACGTGGGTACAAATCTGAACGGGGGAATTAATCACCAGAAGAAACGAACAAGTGAATGGGAATATTCATGAGAGAGCCGCAGGAAGCTGAATAGAGAGAGGTGTCGGCGGGCTGGACGGACGTGGTCTCCTAATCAAAGCTAGGTGACGTGGGCTGCTTTGCTGCATGCTGAGAGTAACCAAAGCTAGGTTGGAGATGAGGTAAGCGGATGACGTGGCTGGCTGTGGTTTGAGACAATGGTACCGATTATATAGTTTTCGCGCAGCGCAACCACTAGCTAGTAGCTACGTGCGTGCACTCGGCCGGGGAGCTCTCCAAGCAGCAACACGCAGTAGCTAGTGAATTCGAGATATGCCATCTTTAGTCTTCACAAAGTTTTAGCTGCCGGTCATTAGTAGCTTTGTCATTGGCCTGATAACCTGTGATGTGATGGGGTCAGTGTAGCAATTTTTACCATCAACTTTTACAGGGCACTATGCAAAATTGTTATCGGGCACTTACAAAAAGATGTGATGCAAAATTGTTATAGGGAGACGAAGAGACTTTTACATTTCGAAAGTACCTTTGGATCTAAAAAATTCCAAATAGGAATATGTACATGAATGTCATTTACATCCCGTAGTTTATGGAGCTAACTTCAGATATTCGCAAGTTTGCCATCCGTTCACACATTGAACCCGGACTTATGACGCCAGGCCTTTGACTTGGTCTGTTCGCGGTTCTCACCTTCGTTCGTGAAGATCGCCAAGAGTTTAGATTCCTGCTTCGGAAGTACGAATCCGGCACCGAGGCCAAGTTTTCTGAGTCGCAAGGTTCTCCGAAGTTTCCATTCTCCTGAAACTGTGAACAAATTCACGAGCAATCTCACGAACTCAAGTCCCTTCAGCGAACATTTCGTCCGAAGGTTATAACTGGGTTAGAAAGTTTTTCGTTCGTATTTCGCACACGTCATAATTCACGAAAGTTGAGATCGCGTTCTTCAAAAATCACGAAACAGAACGCACCGCTTGGCCCTTTCCCGCTCAAATCACCGAATTCATGAGAACCACAGAATCTCCGAAGATTCGAGGGTGAAAGTTTTTTACCCAATTCCCCAACAGATTGAAACACCGTGTACATTCTAGTGAACATTAAAAATTACTTTGTAAAATCAGAGAAACCTCCGCATGATTGCATAAAAAGGAGAAACCTCTCTGGTTCAAACTTCACCTTTATTTTTCTGAGTAAATTCGAGTGCTTACTACCATTTGGATGTGTCATCTTTACTCTTCACAAAATTTTAGTTGCCCGTCATTGTCCTGATAATAAATCTGTGATGTGATGGGGTCAGTGTAGCAACAGGGAACTATGGTAGTGTCAGTCTTCGGAGACTGTTCATTCTAGAGACCGTTGACTCAGCGCAACTTTTTGTAAGTCTCGAGTCAGCAGGACTAATATATGCGTAGGAAAGGAATTCTCCTCCGCTTCAAGAGCTCCATGCCTGTGGGTGGTGGCTTTTGCTTTGCCTGGACGGTGGATCAGCTGGTGAGTTTTCTTTTGCTACTAGTATGTAGAATTATATATCAGTTGAGCATCTAGTCAGTACTCGTTAGTATTACCTTAAGAAGACGATCAAATAATTATTACATTTTTACTTTGAAGTGCCTCTCTGTTCTCTTGTCTTGTGAGCTTATTCTCACTAGTTTTCAGCAGGTGACACAGGAGTTGGGAAGCTGCCATTGGCTGAGAGAACTGGTTGCTTTTCTGCCATGTCTAAGATGGCTGATGATACCAAATTCGTCCTTTGGTTGCTGCTATTGAGCGGCGCATCGTCATGCTTTGGTTCTGATACTGATGTTCAGTGCTTGAAGACTGTACAAGAATCAGTGGTTGATCCCAACGGCATACTGAAATCCTCATGGATTTTTGACGACAGCACAGCTGGCTACATATGCCGATTCACGGGTGTCGAGTGTTGGCACCCTGATGAGAATAGGGTTCTCTCGCTGCGTCTCAGCAACTTGGGTCTTCAAGGCCGATTTCCTCGAGGTCTTGAGAATTGCACAAGCATGACCAGACTAGACCTTTCAAGTAACGATTTTTCAGGACCCATCCCTTCAGACATTTCAGTGCGGGTGCCGTTCCTGTCATCTCTGGACCTTTCATACAACAGCTTTTCAGGGGAAATCCCGGTTCTTCTTTATAATGTGACATACCTGCGCACACTCAACCTTCAGCACAACCAACTCACCGGTCGAATTCCATCGCAATTCAGTCTGCTTGCTCGGTTACAGTCGTTCAGTGTTGCGGACAACCAATTGTCTGGGGTTATTCCGCCTGCATTACAGAACTTCTCGTCATATAGCTTTGCTGGTAACCAAGGGCTTTGTGGTCCACCGTTGCATGTCTGTCGCGGTAGAAGCAAATGGAAGCTGAGATTGCACAGGATCAGCGGCGAGTCTAGTATCGGCGCGGCTGCTGGGTTCGTCGTGGGATTCGTGGTGGCCTTCTACTTCCCGCACTTGTTCGTCTTCTCCCAGAGGCTCCATCCCTACGTCTTCCGCATATGATCTGCTTGCTCTGAAAATTTTATCTGACGCCAACTTCCGGAGGCCAAATGAGGATTTCAACTGCAATGCTAGTTCTTTCTTTAATTTTTGTGGGTCTCACCTAAGTTAAGTTATTTGTTTACACCACAATATTGGTAAATAGGGTGTTTCGTTTCTGATATGTAATATTTTAACCCTTCTTGGAATGCAACAAGTTCATCTCAGTTACTCCAGTAGTAAAACAATTCAGAACTCTACTGAACGAACCAAGAAAATGGTGATAAGCATGCTTGGTATGTCATCGCCATGACGTAAATGTCTGAACTACGCAACGTCAAACAAATTCGGATACGTGAAGAATGTGTTCTTAAAAACGTTGCCGCCATCCTTCTCTGGTCTCTACCTAAAGACGAAGTCGACACCGTTTCAGATCGACTTGCAGCTGTTATCGTGGGCCCCATCAAGCCAGTGATCCCCGGGAACAAGTGAGTCGGGGTGTGTTTGTGGTTGTGGCTGTGGCAGCTTCAGTTATAGCTGTGCTGGTGAAGCGGATTTGCTGGTGAAGTTGAATCAGTTTTAGAGAAACGTTTGGCAAAATAGCTTCTCCTAGCTGTGTCACATGGATAAGAGGGTGAAATACCTATAATACCCTTCCCTCATTTCTTTTTTTTTCTATTTCCTTTTTTCTTTCCTATTATTTTTACCTTTTCCCCTCCCCTTCTTTTTTTCTCCTTTTTATTTCCTCTCACCTTATCCTTATCTCATTCCACCCCACAAGCCCCTGCCCCCATCCCCACCATTCGCACGCACGGCGGCACGGCCCGCCTCCCTCGCTGATCCGCCGCCTCCCTCGCCGATCCGCCCTCCCCCGCCTCCCCCGCCGGTCCGCCGCCTCCCCCCGCCTCCGCCGTCGGTCCGCCGGCCTGCCGCCTCCGCCGCCGGCTGGGCCGACCGCCTCTCCCGCCGGCCATGGAGGCCCTGCTCCCACGCCGCCCCACCTCCACCGGCGTCGAGCCTCGTGCCCTCGCCGAGCTCCTCCACTGCCCCGCTCCACCGCCGACCGCCACCTCCTCGCGGGCCCACCGGGGGCAGGCTTGGCAAAGGTAGGGCGAAGCGGGCGGAAGCTGCCCTTTTGCAGCTTCGCCCCGGCCAAACCGCTCTAGAGAGCGGGAATCCCGGGAGGCCGGGATGAGATTCGCCAACGAAGCTGTTTTTGGGGACCCTTTGGCACACCTTCGTGGGAAACAGCTGCCGAAGCGGCTGGCGAAGCTGTGCCAAAGGCACCCTCAGTCTCCACTCGTTCCTTTAAGGGCCTCTCCAATGTGCAGACAGGATCTGGTCCTACGCCTTTGTACCTCGGTCCTACACATTGTGCCGCTGGTCCTGTGTCAAAAAATCTAAGACCCGGCTCCATGCATAGATGCAGGTCCTATGGAATAAAAAAAACTTTCTTTTCTGTTACACTCCGTCCTCTCTTTTGTGGTTGCTGTTGTCTCTCTGTTCAGTAAATGATAGGAGCAGCCTCTCATTTTTTTTAATCAACTGATCTGCTGCATAGGAAGGAGAGGGCCGGTCCTTAACATTGTGTGAGTAACATCAAGCAATATCAAATCAATGCGGGACCCACCGTAGGACCGGGTATGGTACCATACACTGGTGACGCTCTTAGCCCACCCGTGGGCTGCCCACGAGACTGGACTCATTGTCAGTGGTGCTGTGCCACTTGACGCGGAGTCCGTCTTTGCTACCGTCTGCCGTGTTGGTAAAGCTGGTAATGGTTTGGTCTAAAACCGGATCTTTGCTGCCGTCTGCCCTGTTGCCGGTGTGGCGTTGGCGAGGTGACGACCATCTCGATCGCCAGCAAAAAGTCCTACGTGGCACTCCGATCAAACGTGTTAATCAACTGGTGACAAGGACACGACTTAGAATTTTTCGATCGGGTTCTGCGACAGTCTTCATGAGCAGCAGCTGCTGGCCTCGAGGTGTCGACCGGTCTAATCCGTGCGCGCGCTGGATCACTTCATGATCGTCTTCCTGCTCCTCCTAAGCAGCTTATCCTCGTGTTCTGGTACATAAGTTTGTACATAAATTTCTTATTAATCCCATTTAGCCACCCAGTAAATATTTATTCAATATTCACAGTTAGCGTATTGTCATGCATGATGCATGGCGTAATGAAGAAGCTGCAAAAGTTGTGCGGCAGCTCGACGTCGACGTAGGCGAACTCATCCGCAACGTCCTCGTCGCGCTCCTCTAACCAGCAGCGGCGGTGCCGTACCTGCCGCCGAGACGCGTCTCCGGGGACGACTGAGTCGGTCGTTCCCCCACTTCCCGCAGCTAATGCAATCGTGCCTCTCCATGGGCACATGAGCCTTTCCTACCTTTCAAACCTGGATTGATGAGCTTCTTCTTTCTTCCGATCCTTTCCTCAACTTGGGCTTGGTTGCTAGTTGCTGAAGTGTTCGGTGGGCTGTTTGAACGCTCTGTTGATCTGACATCTCAGGAAGATTTAGAACACCTCCAACAGAGGACCTAAATACGGGACCTAAAACCACATTGAGAGAAATTTGGGTACCTAAAAGTTGTTCGTTCCAGCAATGTATCTAAAATTGAGTACCTATATTATAGTCAAGGACTAATATGTGAAGCAACCGTTTTCCACGGTTCAGTCTGCAAAATATACACAACCTTATCCCTTCTCCTCCCTCTTCTTGCCTCACCCGCCGTCTCACTCCGCACGCGCCTACCCACGGCCTCTCCTCTCCCCTCCCTCTTCTTGCCTCCGGTGGTGGCGTGGTGGCCGGCCCAGCGCGTCTTCGCCCCTCCTCCGCCCACCGTCGCTCTTTCCTTTGAAGATTCGCCCTTGGTCCTCTTCCGGGTGGCCATGACCACAGAGCTCCTCGCCGGTGTCATCCCTCCCCGCAGTGGGAGAGAGGCCACGACCGGAGGCGCAACACAAGGCTATAGCTGGAGGTGCTACGCCGGATGACAGCCGGTGGCGAAATCCACCGCCCCCAAATCGCATCGATTTGGATCTCCGACCGCGCCTCACCGGCGGTCGTGCTCCACTCGCGCCGCCATCTCCCTCCCTCCTCATACTCCTTCCCTCACGGCGCGGCGGGGCATGGCCTCCAACTGCAGTGTGTAGGCGCGGCACGGCGACGGCCCGCGCCGAGATGCCGCACCCGCATCTTACCACGCCGCCCTCTCCTCTACTCGCAGTCGGTGGAGCTCACCATGCATCCTCCTCCTCCCTCCCGACCACCGGTCACCTCCCCTGCAGCTCGCCCCTCAGATCCACGCGGCGGACGACGACAGTGAGCTCTGGGATGGGGTCCACTGGACGAAGAGGTGAGGACGTGTGGGTGGCGAGCTCCGAGGTAGGTCCGGTCGCCGGATGAGTCGCCGTCCGAGAAGCGGCACGGGTGGGCACTGCGCGGAGAAGTCCCCGAGCGGGCGGTTGGCCTCTCCTGCGGAGGGTGGAAGGAAATAGCAACTCGGGGTTGGGTTGGCATTTTTTGGTCCTGGGTAGGTGATTTTAGGTCCGGACCTAAAATAGCAACTCATATAGATCCTCTGCTAGAGCGTGTTTTTTTACTTATTTTTAGGTCTCTTGGCAGTTTTTAGGTATAACAACTCAATTTAGGTCCTCTGCTGGAAATGCTCTTAGCAAAGCGACATACCACTCTCTTTGCTGAACATCATATGTTGGATTCTATGTGATCTGTTCAGCAAAGAAAGGGGAATTTGTCTTTGTTTCTAGTGACATCTGGAACAGTTGGCCATATCGTTGGTCAACTTGCAAATTGAAGCTTCATGGCTGCTATGTTGTAAGAGAAAGCACAATACTACCATTTGAAAAGGACTCGTGTGTAATAAAAAAACTTATTATTTGAAGGATCCAACGGTTGAAATTAATTATATACCACCGGTTTTTTAGCGGTAGTACTCTCTTCATACTCAAAAAAATTTGACGTTTAGTACACGACACGGTCTCCAAAGCATAACTTTAACTTCTTATTTTTATAAAAATATTTATCAAAAAACTGAAATATGCATACTTTTATAAAAGTATTTTTCAAGACAAATCTACTCATATATTTTTCACATTTCTAAACTCACCAACTTAAAAGTTATTCATGATTTATGTTCTCATGTTTGACCAAAACCTTGTCTAAAATGTCAAGCTTTGTGAGTATGGAGGGAGTATGGGTAGTATTCATAGGTAGTACGGGTAGTACATGGGTATGATTTGAACTTTGAAAAATAGTATTGTTGTAATATATGAAATCAAACATATGAAATCTTTTATGTAAGCTCATCATACGCTGGTTAATATATTTCGAGTAAATTACCATTTTATATTTCAATCAAATTACCATTTTACATATGGCAAAAAACCGGTTATAGTACCATACTACCGTTGGGTTGTATTGTGCACCGTAAAAGACCTCGAACTAGGAAGTGCTGGAACAAATCAGAAGGTCTGTACTCATACTAGTACCTTTTTCCTTTTACTTTTAAATGAAATTTGCTCCAACCGGTAGTTGCTTGCATTGCATGCGTACCGCACTTGCATTATCCAGGATCTGCAATATCTTCCACTTTTCAGGTTGAGCTCCTGGAGGAAAAGTTTGGATTTGATGCAGGATGAAGGGATTCATTGATAGTGATTACCTCCACCTGTTCCCACAGTTTGTCTCGATGACAGCACCAAACATTACAGAGATGGCAAGGTTGTGTATGTGGAAGATATGAGTGTCGGGCTGGAGATTGGTCCTGCTGCCTTTGTTGGTCTATTTAGTGGTAAAAATATTTGGAAGCAGGTTGTGTGCGTGTCACAGGATTGAAACACTAGTGAACGTTAAAAATAACTTTATGTAACTTTTTGTAAGTCTAGAGACCGTTGACTCAGCGCAACTTTTTGTAAGTCTCGAGTCAGCAGGACTATATATGCACAGGAAAGGAATTCTCCTCCACTTCAAGAGCTCCGTGCCTGTCGCCATTTGTCTACTGCGGGTTTTGCTTTGCCTAGACGGTGGTGGATCAGCTGGTGAGTTTTTTTGCTACACCTATCTTGTACATACACTAGTAAGAAGAATTATATATCAGCTGGGCATCTTCAGTCCTTGGTAGTACTTCGTGTTACTTTAGGAGAAGACGGATCAAATAGTTATTACATCCTTTACTTTGAGGCAACGAGGTGCCTCTCTGTTCTCTTGTCTTATGAGCTTATTCTCAGTAGTTTTCAGCAGGTGACACAAGAGCTGGGAAGCTGCAATTGGCTGAGAAAACTGTGTGCTTCTACTCCATGTCTGGGATGAATGACGATATGAGGTTCGTCCTTTTGTTGCTGCTGTTGAGCGGCTCAGGGTCGTGCTCTGGTTCTGATCTTGATGTCCAATGCTTGAAGACTGTACAAGAATCAGTAATTGATCCCAACGGCATCCTGAAATCCTCATGGATTTTTGACGACAGCACCGCCGGTTTCATATGCCGATTCACGGGTGTCGAGTGTTGGCACCCTGATGAGAATAGGGTTCTCTCGCTGCGTCTCAGCAACTTGGGTCTTCAAGGCCGATTCCCTCGAGGTCTTGAGAATTGCACAAGCATGATCGGCCTAGACCTTTCAAGTAACAATTTTTCAGGGCCTATCCCTTCAGACATTTCACAGCAAGTGCCGTTTCTGACATCTCTGGACCTTTCATACAACAGCTTTTCAGGGGAAATCCCGGTCCTTCTCTATAATGAGTCATTTCTGCACACTCTCAACCTTCAGCACAACCAACTCACCGGTCGAATTCCATCGCAACTCAGTCTGCTTGCTCGGTTACAGTCGTTCAGTGTTGCGGACAACCAGTTGTCTGGGGCTATTCCGTGTGCGTTACTGAACTTCTCGTCATCTAGCTTTTCTGGTAACCACGAGCTTCGCGATCATAATTGTGGCGATACAAACAAATCGAGTCTGATATCGGACATCCTCAAAGACATGATCGACGACGAGTTTAATATTGGCGCGGCTGCCGGGTTCGTGGTGGGATTCGTGGTGGCCTTCTACTTCCCGCACTTGTTCGTCTTCTCCCAGAGGCTCCATCCCTACGTCTTCCGCATATGTTGATGTATTCCCATACTCTGAAACTTTTATCTGGCGTCAACTTCCCGTCCTCCCTAGGCCAAATGAGTACTTCAACTGTAATAGTAGTTTTTCTTCAATTTTGGGCAGCAATTGAGTAATTTGTTTACACAACAATATAGTAAACGATACTCTCTCCGTCCCAACACGGTGTCTCGTTTGCAATGTAGATTTAAGTAATTGTAATGTTTAAAAATGATCTCTGATGTATACCAGGGTGCGACAATTATATTCATAAATCCTTCCCCGCCTCCTCGGTCTTCCTACCGAGTGTAAAGAAGAGAACGTTGAATTTGAGTATTGAGATGGACCGCTGGTGCGAGGCTCATAGCTAGAGTGACTCCAAAAACACTTTATTTGGAGGCAAGCGAAGTTCATCACAGTTACTCCAGTAGTAAAACAATTCAGGACTCTACTGAACGAACCTAGAAATGGTGATAATAACCAGCATATACCTGGTATGTCATCGTCGGCATGATGTAAATTTGTGAACTAAACAACATCAAATAATTTCGGATACGTGAAGAACGTGTTCTTAAACGTTGCCGCTTTGCCGGTATCCGGGATCCTTCTGTACCCAAAGACAAAGTCGACACTGTTCCAGATAGGCTGGGCTTTCGGTTCTAACCGAACCGATCGGTTCGGTTCTTCGGTACTCTTGAAATTCTGGTTTCCAGAAAGTCAAAACCGAAAAGAGAATCGTTTGGTTTCGGTTCAGTTTCAGTTCTGACTGAGGCGTGCATGGAGCGGACGGCGGGCACTGGCTGGCGAGCGCTGAGCCGTTGAGCTCGCGTTGTTGCTCTTTGCACCGCCAGCCGCTGAGATTTGAGGAGGATGGAGGAGAGAGGGTGTGTCGGCGCCCGTAGGGGATGGCCGGCGGCGACGGACGGCAAGGTGGTAGCCGGCCGGGGTCGAGGCCTCGGGGATGCCGGCCGCCGGGCCGCGCAACGTGCTGCGGGTGGGGAGGAGTTGGGGAGGCGCCGTCGGGAGACCTCCCAGCCACAGCCGCATGGTGTGGCCACGGCCGCCGGGAGACCTTTCAGCCCAGACCATCTTGGTCTAGTCAAGCTTGAACACCCGTGAGGCCTCTTAAGGAAGGGAGGATGTCACAACTTGAGCCTGGCCCATGTGTGAGTATTCGGCTTATGTGCCGTAACGGGCCTAAAGCCCATGTAAGTGTCGTCTGGCCGGTGGGCCTGTGTGACACTATGTATGCGTATGTAGGTGATGGAGAAGGGACAACGATGATCGACGAACAAGTAAAACCTAAATTCCTTCGATTCCCCCTTCTCCTGCTCGAGCGGCGGCGCCGCCAACCCTCACCGTCTTGCGTATCGCCGGCAACCTCCTCTCGCTACTCGTGATGGCCTTCGGGACGTCACAATGTTCCCTTGACTAGTCCACGAGACTGGACTCACTGGTGGCACTGGCACTTGACGCGTGGTAAGACTGACTCCAACAAGGAGTTGCATTTCTACCAGCCAAATCCAAGTTTGCCTCACATGCACAGTGTTTTGCATCTCTCTCCCATCGTGATGCCTCCAACAGCTATTGCATTTCCCTCTCTGCAACACCACGTCGTCGAGCTCTACAGCGCCAACCTCCGCAGGGCCACGCCGTCGAGATGTTGCGACGCCCGCGCCGACGAGCAGCAGCAACGCCGCCCCGCGCGGTCGGAAGACCTCAGCTGCGGGAGAAACGAGCAGTGCCGCGCGCCGCGCGGGGAAGGAGGGAGGCGGAGCAAGAGGGGCGCCGGCGAGCCAATCCGCGCCTACCTCGTTGTCTCCCCTGCCCCGCCGGCCCCGCAGCGGCGAGGAATACGGCGAGCCAATCCGATCTACAACAGCTGGGTGCTGCGGCGGGTCCCCCGCGGCGATCCTCGGTGAGTTCCGTGGCCGAATCGCCGGACGGGGCGCGGGGGCCGCGGTGCGCGCATGAAGGCCGTGCTCGCCGGCCTGGACTCACCCGCCAGGGAGTGGCGGCCCGAGCTTGCCCGCCCCCTGAAGGCCGCGACGCGGCGTCCGTGGCTCGCTGGTCGGGGCGCGCCGGCCGGAGCTCGCCGGCCGCGGCGTGGCGGCCTGGACTCGCCCTCCAGGGGCGGCGGCCCAAGTTTGCCCGTCAGGGGCTCGACGCGGATGAAGGTTTGGCCCCGCCGAGGGCTCGCCTCGTCGATCCGCTCGTGCTCCGTGATTTGTCGCGAGCCGGAGGAGAGGGAGGAGAAGGTTTCGCTGCGAGAAGAACGGTGCGGAGGTGAGAGAGGAGGAGGCGCTCCCTCCCCTTCCTCCCTCAACGGCGACAGAAGCGATGCATTAGAGGAGAGAGGCAAGCTAAAAAATGCCTTCCCTCTCTCCTCCTATGCAAAATGCTTGTTGTGTATGCCTGCTTTGTTGGAGACTATTTTAGTGATGCACAGGGTCATGAGAGACGCATAAATGGCTTTGCCTATGCTTGTTGGGGTCAGTCAGGGCGCAGCATTCTTCCCATATCTAAGGCATCTGCCTACGACCAAGTCCGAGAAGCTGCTTTTCGTTGAGGCCAACCTGTTGCAGAGACCATTGACCACTCACTGTGGTTGTGGCGTCGAGAGGCTTATGCCTGTCGAGGAAAGATCTTTGCTAGACTAGTATATTTCTCTCCTGTTTTCTGTGCACAAGATTAGTGTGAAAGGCTTGTAATTGCACACGGAGTCTTCAAAATCAGGTGGTGTGCTCGCAAGCATGTTCCACTCCATGAAGTTCATCATCTTGCTGCTTTTTTTAGACCAAAGGCAATCGCCCAACTTTTAAGAAAGCTTAAAGAGCGTTTACATCGGTCGAAACCGCTGGGTTGCCAGCAACAAGTCAGAGGGGTCCGCAAGACTCTCAGCCTAGAAACAACAAAAGACAGTCTTAACACGAGCTACCTCTACGAAAGAACCCACACAACCACCCACTTCTAAAACCAGATCGACCAGGAACTCTAGGCTTTCTTTTTTTCCTTCACTCTTCTACAGCAGCTACTTACTCACACAAGGTGTACGCCACCATCTATCAACCAGCACCTTCAGTGGGCCGTCAAGCTCCAACTTCAGCACAACTTTGCGCCAGTTTGGTTATCATTTCTTCCACCTCCTCGATCACTTTCTTCTGGAGCATTGGCTTCCAGAAGGTCAGCATCGCCACCAGCTTGTACGCGATCTCGCTTGGTGAAGCCACCATCTTGTTATCAAAGACCCAAGCGTTTCTCGTCTTCCAGAGCGTCCAGAGCACACCTGCAGATATAAAGAGTTTTTTTTACAAATTTTTCCTCTAGTATTATGCTTTCCCCAAATATCCGCTAGACTTTCACACGAGTCTGGCACCGAACTCCAACCCAGGCTATCTCTAACTAGCACCCACAGGAAGATCGCCCGCGGGCATCCAAACAGGATGTGATCTGTAGTTTCTAACTCTTCACACATTTTACACTCCTCCGGACCGGCCCATCTTTTCTTTTTTTTAGTTGCACAACTGCTTGTATCCTATCATGGAAAGCCATCCACATGAAGATTTGGACCTTCAGCGGGATTTTGCATTTCCAAATTGCATCTAAAACTACATCCCTAACACCCTCATTCGTCATTGATTTGTACAGGGATCTGGTAGTGTATTTTCCTTTCGAGTCCAGAGCCCAGGTCACCCCGTCTCTTCCTTCACTGAGCTGTGTTTGGCTAACTAACTCTACTAATATGTCCCATTCATGCATTTCTTCCTCAGTCAGCGTTCTTCTCAACTGTATCCGACACCCTCCTGTCAGCGCTTTCTTAACTGAAATGTCTGGTTCCCTGCAGTATTTATAGATCTGACTGAACTCTATTTTTAGCGTACAGTTACCAACCCAAGTGTCTTCCCAGAAACGTGTCTGATGCCCACCCACAACTCTCATCACTCTCCCCCTCTGAAACCATTGCCTAACTTTGAGGATTCCTCTCCAAAATTGTGATCCTCTCCCACTTTTTATCTGATAAATACTTTTCTCCCCCAGGTATTTATTCCTCAATAACTCTACACACACTGTCATCATCTCTCTCCAATCTGTCAATCCATTTACACAGCAGGCATGTGTTCATAACTCTAATATCCATAAATCCCAGGCCCCCGAATTCCTTAGGTCTTGCCAAAGTTTCCCATTTCACCATATGGTACTTTCTCTTCTTATTTGTCCCCTGCCAATAAAACCTTGATCTGATTGTGTCTAGCTCTTGATGGTTCCCTTCGTACAGCATATACACTCCCATTGTATACATGGGGGAGCTAGATAGGCAAGAGTTAATCAAGATCGACTTTCCTCCTGAGGACATGGTGTCACACTTCCAGGTCCCCAACCTTTTCCTTGCTTTCTCTGCTGTGAAACTCAACTGCAGCTTTGTTATGTTGGCATCACTTACTGGTACTCCTAGATAAGTCATAGGCAACACCCCCATCTTACACCCAAAAAAGTCAGCTACTTTTCTGCACCTCCAGCTCTGCTCCTACCACAAAGACCTCACTTTTCTCAAAATTGATCTTCATACTCCTCGGCAGACTATCCTCTTCTTCGGGTTCCAGCAGCGACGACGTCCAGTGCTTGAAGGACCTCAAGGAATCGCTGGGTGATCCTAATGGCGCACTATCCACATGGAATTTCTCCAGGGACCCCTCGGAAGGATACGCACACCTATGCAGCTTCAACGGCGTCGCGTGCTGGCACCCCAACGACAACCGCGTCCTGTCCCTGCGGCTCGGCAGCATGGGGCTTCAAGGTTCTTTCCCTCGCGGCCTTCAGTTCTGCAGTAGCATCACAGGCCTGGATCTCTCCGGCAACAATCTCTCAGGCCCCCTCCCGGCGGGCATCGACCAGCTGCTACCGTTTCCTCGCGTCCCTGGACCTCTCGAACAACGGCTTCTCCGGCGAAATCCCGCGGGACATCGGGAAAAACATGCCCTACCTCAACACCCTCAACCTCCAGCACAACCGGTTCACGGGGCAGATTCCGGAGCAGATCGGTGAATTTGGACGTCTAGTTTCGTTCAGCGTTGCGGATAACTCGCTGTCAGGTCCCATCCCCGGATCTCTCCAGAGGTTCGCCGCCGAAAACTTCGCCGGCAACGACGGGCTCTGCGGGCCGCCGCTGGACCGCAAGTGCAAGAAGCGGTTCCGTTTGCGGATACATCTCAGGCTGCGCAAGATCAACGGCGCGTCCAGCGTCGGCGCCGCGGTCGGCTTCGTCGTGGGGTTCGTGGTGGCCTTCTACTTCCCGCACTGGTTGTCGGAGATACGCCGGACTTGCGTCGCCGGCGAACCACGGAGAACTCGCACGGAAGAAAAATAGAGTCTGGAACAGGGTGTTTTTGTGCCGCAAAAGACAGAGCAGCTTTTTCATTGATTTGCAACTGAATATAAAGAGATACATGAAGCAAAACGGGGAGCTATTCTCCCGGGACGTGCGGTGCGCACGTCGCTACTAGCTGCGCCATCCCGCAGCTCCCGCACCACCGCACGACGTCCAGAGGATGCGGACGCGCCCGCTGCAAGCGCGGACTCACACCATGCACCAGTACGTGCACACACTAGCTAAAATTAGGAAGGGAAATCAACTAATCTAAGATATGTACATGAAGGTGACTGATTGAGGATTAATTCCAACATTTCCCCCCTAAGCCTTGATCAGTTCACCTGGAAGTTCCTTGACGCCAATCCTGGCGCGCAGCTCCTGGAAGAGGACGCGCCCAAGCGCCTTGGTGAGGACATCAGCAATCTGCACCTCTGTGGCGATGTAGTCGATGACGATCCTGCCCTGTTCGACGCATTCTCTGATGTAGTGGTAGCGGACGTCGATGTGCTTCGAACGGTCGTGGAACACTGGATTCTTGGCGAGGGCGATGGCGGACATGTTGTCCACCCTGATCTCCGGTGCTGCAGCCTCCACTCCGACGAGGTCGTTGAGAAGACGAGCAAGCCAGACGCCCTGGCACGCGGCGACTGCCGCCGCAATGTACTCTGCCTCACATGAGGACAGAGCGATGACCTTCTGCTTGGCGGATTGCCAAGTGATTGGGCTGTCGCCGAGGAAGAAGACAATGCCGCTGGTGCTCTTCCGGGTGTCGATGTCCCCGGCCATGTCGGCGTCGCTGTAACCAATCAGCTTGAGAGGCTCGCCCTTCTTTCTTCCATAGTGCAGCCCATAGCCACGCGTTCCAGCGACATACCGTAGTATACGCTTCACCGCGGCCAGGTGTTCTTCATGTGGCGACTCCATGAAGCGGCTCAGGTACACCACAGCATAAGTAAGGTCAGGGCGTGTGTGTATGAGGTACCTGAGGCCACCAATGATCCGCCTGTACTCCGTGGCGTCGACAGCTGGAGTAGTGCTCTGCTTGCTCAGTTCCAGGCGGGATTCCATGGGTGCAAGCACTGGATTGCAGCTCTGCAGGCCGCTGCGTTCCAGCAATTTGTTGGCGTAGGCTGCTTGACGAAGCGTGATGCCGGTGTCGCTCTGGTGTACCTCAATGCCGAGGTAGTAGGACAGCAGGCCGAGATCGCTCATGCGGAAGATCTCTTGCATCTCGGTCTTGAACTGGGCGATGTCGTTGCTGCTGCTCCCAGTGATCACCAGATCATCGACGTAGACGCCGGCGATGAGCCTGTGCTCTCCTTGCCCGCGCATGTACACACCATGCTCCGAACTGCTCCTCTGGAAACCAAGCACCACCATGGTGGCGTCGAGCTTGGCATTCCAGGCCCTGGGCGCCTGCTTGAGGCCATACAATGCCTTGCGCAGACGAAGAACCTTGTTCTCAGCTCCCTTGATGACGAAGCCGGGCGGTTGAGCAACGTACACCTCCTCCGGGAGATCGCCGTTGAGGAACACGCTCTTCACGTCCATGTGATGGACTTCCCATCCTTGGTGCGCCGCTACAGCCAACATCAGACGCACTGATTCCAAGCGCGCGACAGGAGCAAATACCTCGTCGTAGTCGATGCCGGCGCGCTGGACGTACCCCTTCGCCACGAGCCGTGCCTTGTACCGGATGATGTTCCCGTGCTCATCTCGCTTCACCTTGTACACCCATTTGAGGCCGATGGCGCGAAACCCTGGCGGGAGGTCAGCAAGTTCCCAGGTGGCGTTGTCGGTGATCGAGTCCATCTCCTCGGTCATGGCCGTCTTCCAGCAAGGCTCGCGCTCCGCAGCGGCAAAAGTGGCGGGTTCCTCCGCAGAAGTGAAGTGGAGCTGGTTGTCGAGGATGCGCGGCACTGGTCCTGGTGTTGTGGATCCGGCGGGGATGACTGAGTCGATGGCGCGGAACCGGAGTGGGGCGTCGTCGTGGTCATCGTCCAGGTCCAGCTCATGTTCCGGCGGGGGGACATGAACTGGACTGGAGTGCTTGGCGCAGCTGGTTCAGGCGTCGTGGGTACTGGAGCTGGAGAAGATGTGTGCGGCGTCGCGCTCCTGTGTTCGGTTGCTGGCGACGTGGGCAGGTACTCCTCCGTGTACTCGATGGTGAAGGTGTTCGTGTCTTGAGGGCCGGTGTCGACGCCGTCCTGCTCCGGCCACTTCCAGACGCCGGCCTCGTCGAAGACAGCGTCCCTGGAGACCACGACGCGCTCGGTGTCGGGGTTGAAGAAGCGGTAGGCCTTGGACCCGTGTTCATAGCCGATGAAGATCATCGGGCAGCTGCGATCTTCAAGCTTCTTCAGTCCTGGGCGAGTGTTCTTGATTTGCCCAATGCACCCGAATGTCTTGAAGTAGTGTACGGGTGGCTTCTCGCCGTGCCATGCTTCAAATGGCATCTTGCCGTCGAGCGCGCGCGTTGGCGCTCGGTTCAGGATGTGAACGACGGTGGTGACGGCTTCTCCCCAGAAGTACCCCGGCAGATTCTTGGCCTTGAGCATGCACCGGGCCATGGACACGACGCTCTGATTCCGGCGCTCAACCACCCCGTTCTGCTGCGGAGAGTAGGGGGCGGTGAGCTGCCGGTGAACGCCGCGCTCTGCACAGTACCTGCCAAACTCAACAGTAGTGAATTCCCCCCACGATCAGTGCGGAGCATCTTCAGCTTGCGCCCGGTTTCCACCTCGACGCCGGCTTGGAAATTCTTGATCGCGGACGCGGCGTGGTCCTTGCTTGGCAGAAGCATCAGCCACATGAAGCGGCTATGATAATCGACGAGCAGGAGGAAGAACTTGTTCCCGCTTGGCGTCGTGGGGGTGATGGGGCCACAAAGGTCGCCGTGGACGAGGTCGAGGATGCCGCTGGCGCGTCGGTGTGCTTGCTCGGGGAAGGAGAAACAGCGGTGCTTGCCGGCGAGGCACGCGTCGCAGACTTGCTCGACCTGCTCTAGTGCCGGTAGCCCGCGTACCATGTCGTGGCTGGTGAGTCACCGCAGGGACTGGAAGCTGATGTGGCCGAATCGAGCATGCCAGCGCCAGGCCGCCTCGGTGCTCTTGGCGGTGAGGCACACCGGGCGCCCAATCTTGAGCTCCAGCAGGTACAGGCGTGTGGACGAGCACTTCACCCGAGCGAGCAACTTGCGCCCAGGTTCCTGGACGGTGAGCACCCCGGCGTCGAGGACGATGCGGCAGCCGGCCTCCTCCAATTGGCCGAGACTGATGATGTTCGCCTGCAGCTTCGGGATGAAGTAGACACCGGTCAAGGCGCGGTGCTCTCCGTTCTTGCAGCTGAAGACGACGGAGCCGCGGCCCTCAATCTCCACCACGGAGCCGTCCCCGAAGCGGACGGTGCCATGGATGCTTGAATTGAGCTCGGAGAAGACACCTCGTTCCCCGGTCATGTGGTTCGTGGCCCCACTGTCCAGAACCCATCGGTGGGGCTCCGGATCTGAGCGGGGACCAAGTTGGGTGAAGACGCGCTCCTCGACGAGATCGATGCGGCGGCGCGTTTAGAGATGGCAATGGGTACCCGAAACCCAACTACCCGACGGGTTTTACCCGATAAGGAGACGAGTATGGAATTATATTTCTACCCGCGGGTACATAAATGGGCAACATCATGTACCCATTGGGTAAGTGGGTGCGGGTGTGGGTACATACTACCCATACCCGCATACCCGCGGGTAAAATAAACCCGCCTACAATATGTGATAAACGTGTAAAATTGTACATTGTTAGTGAAGGATAACTAATATTGATAACTAACAAAAAAAATTTATACTTTATTAGACTATTAATTGGTTAACAATTATCATTTATCTTTTTTATCAATTAAATTCGTTGATGTATGCACTTTATCACGTGTTATGTTCTCAAATATATTAGTTTACAACAGGTATGCTATCGGGTATGGGTTACCCGACGGGTTAAAAAACCCGCGCGGGTACGGGTATGGGTAAGAACTTGAACCCGCATGTGGGTATGGGTTTTTTAGCGGGTAGAGTTAGAGTTGGCGGGTGCGGGTATGGAACGGCACTACCCGACGGGTTTCTACCTGTTGCCATCTCTAGGCGCGTTGGTGGCGGCGGTGGGGAGAAGTGGCTGGATGGCGACGAGAGAGGCGATGTGGACGGGTCGATGGGGTTGACCGCATGGGCCATCAGTAAAGTGGGTTCGTCTTCCTCTCCTTGGGCCAAGTGGGCCTAACTCTTCTTGGGCTTGTCGGGCAGAATCTGGCCCAATGCCCCACCTTGTGGCACTTGAAGCACGGCGTGGACGGCGGCTTGTTCGGATCACGGCTCATGCCACGACCGCTGCCGCCGCCGTTCCCCCCTTTCCGGGCCTTCTGCTGCTTCTTCTCGCCGGCGTTGGAGCTGCTGCTGCCTCCGTCGTCGTTGTCATTGCCGCGCAGGTTCAGCTTCGAGACCCACTCGTCGTGGCTGAGGAGTAGGCGCCCCTGCTTGTCATAGATGGCGTCGACGGACGGCGCCACTGGTGCCCCCTTCTTCTTCTTCTGGCGTTCCTCAACTTGCCGCAGGCGACCGACCACCTCCTCGACCGTCAGAGTGTCGGGGTCGAGGAAGGTCTCGATGGCTACGGCAATTTGGGAGAGGGACTCCGGCGCGACATCGAGCATCTTCTTCACGATCTCCTTCTCCGTGACCTCCGAGCCGAGGATGCGGATCTTGTTGGCGAGGGAGATGGTGCACATGGAGAAATCGTCGACGGTCTCGCCATCCTTGAACGCGATGTCGCCGAACTCCTTCTTCAGCTGGGTGGCGTTGGCCTCGCGCACGCGTTCGACGCCGACGCGCACGGTCTTGACCGCCTCCCAGGCGGAGCGCGTCGTGCGCTTGCGCGCGAGGGATCCCAGCATCTCGGTCGGAACGGAGCGGAGAATGGCAGCGAGGGCAAGGCGGTCTTCGCGGTACTCAATGGTCTCGCCGTCGTCGGGTTCGACGGCGTGCCAGAAACCCTGGGCCTCCATGTTCACGCGCATCAGGAGCGACCACTCCTGGTAGTTGGTGCGCGTGAGCATTGGCCATTGGATGGAGCCGGCGCTCTTCTCGACGACGCGCTCAATGACGACCTCGCCGCGACGTGAGCGCCCGCGGCGCGACGTGGGCGACGCCGAGACGCGACGGTGCGGTGGTGGCGAGGGCGAGCACGCGCCCAGCTCCGGCGCGGAGACCTTGGACATGATCCCGGGCCCTTACGGTTCTGATACCAAATGTCGGAGATATGCCGGACTTGCGTCGCCGGCGAACCTCGGAGAACTTGCACGGAAGAAAAACAGAGTCTGGAACACGGTGTTTTTGTGCCGCGAAAGACAGAGCAGCTTTTTCATTGATTTGCAACCGAATATAAAAAGATATATGAAGCAAAACGGGGAGCTATTCTCCCGGGACGTGCGGTGCGCACGTCGCTACTAGCTGCGCCATCCCGCAGCTCCCGCACCACCGCACGACGTCCAGAGGACGCGGACGCGCCCGCTGCAAGCGCGGACTCACACCATGCACCAGTACGTGCACACACTAGCTAAAATTAGGAAGGGAAATCAACTAATCTAAGCTATGTACATGAAGGTGACTGATTGAGGATTAATTCCAACACTGGTTCGTCTTCTGTGGGAGCTTCCGCCCCTACATCTTCCGTACGTGCGCCTGATACGCCGCCGGATATTGCCATCTCCTTCCTCTGTCCTAAAACAAAACATGCATGTCGTCTGTAATTTAGCTTAACTGCATAAATTACACGTTATCATCTTGTGTTGGCAGGCTGTGCTCATGTGTAATCTCGGTTGATTGTTCTGTGTAGACCTGAGCATTCCACGGGTCGGGTCGGGTTCGGGCCGGGTCGAAAAAAAAACTCGGATTTTTCGGGCCGAGAAAATCCTGCCCATGATCGTCCCATGAGACGTGTCGGGCCTCAGTTTTCGGGCCGGGCTCGGGCCGGGCCCGGGCTTGGGCGGGCCACCCGCGCATTTTATAGTGTAAAGTAACTAAAAACAGCATTTCGGGCCGGGCTCGGGCCAAAATTTTTTTTCGTGGGCTTCAAGATCTCTGCCCACGCCCGTCCAGTAAGGTCCGTGGGCGGGCCTGGTGCGGGCCGGGTCGGGCCGGGTAAAAAATGCTCAGGTATAGTTCTGTGTGTGCATGTGTGGACACTGAACCGGAATTACTCTGATTAAACTTGAGCGTAAGCGTGCCATGAGACCAGGTTCGTCTTTTTTTTTTGTAAGACGTGCAAAGCACGTTTTTCATTAAGAGAGGAGAAACAGTTACAACGAGACGACATTGGGAGGACCCAAAGCGCTCAGAGCAAAGAACAACAGAGAAAGGAACAGCCTAAACAACCTGAAAGAAAAGAGCTGCCTGCGACAACCAACACCACAACACCGAGAGATAAACATGAGCCGACATCTAGCCTGCAAGAAGGAGCACCACCGACACCCTGCTCATCACCGGCAAGCAGACCAACCAAACCCGACGAAGGGCGAACGAAGATGCCAAGCGGGACGAAGCCACCACGAAGGGAACAACGTGAACGCCGCCATCATCCGTCTGCCCGATAAGGGGCAGACCAGGTTTTCACCTGGCCGACCAAATGGACTTGGGGCCGCAACGACAACGCCTCCAGCGAGGTAACTACACCGACGGGTGCAGCCGTTGTCAGCACTGACCGAAGTAGTGCAAGGTTTTCGCCAAGCCCCAAGAACAACTCTTTGCAGCCGATCTTCGAACCTTGGACAGCGAGCGGCCGACGGAGATGTTGCAAGTGAGCCGGAGTGAACACAACATGAAGCACGGCAGGCCAGCGGGCGCAGAGGACAGGAAGCCGGCGACGGGAAGAGTCAGAGAAGAGGGAGGGGGGTCGGCGGCCGGAGGAGGCGGCGAAGAAGATGCCAGCGGCGGCGGCGACAAGGGGCGGAGGGCCAGGTTCCCACATGCACCAGCACCAGAGGGCGGTGTGCGGACATGGGCAGGGGGCGAGACCCGGCGACCGGCCCGCCGACGGAGGGGGAGGCAGCACGCGCACGCGAGGAGAGCGGGAGCCGTGCCCGCCGGCGGAAGGAGGGGGGCGCCGCCGCCCGCGGGGAGGGGCCGTCGTCACGTGGCCGCCGTGGCCGTCGCCGAGGAAGTGGCGGCCGTTGAAGCGTCAGGGGGCGCCGACGGCCGGAGACATCTAGGGCCAGGCACAGGCAGCCAGCCGACGCCGCGAGGCCGCCGCCGGGACGAACCGGCCGAGGCCATCGCCGGGGAAGTTGCAGCCGTCGAAGCGTCGAGGGGGAGGGGCGCCGACGACCAGAGGCCTCCGAGGCAAGGCACGACAGCCGGTCGGCAGGTAGCGGCGGCGCCCGAGGCAGCCAGAGGCGACCCAAACCCGGATCTAGGGTTGGCGGTGGGCCGCGGAGACGCCGGCGCGGAGAGAGGGTCCGGCGCCACCGGGCCCACCCTGCCGAGCAGATCCAGGTCAGAGGGCAGCCCCGGCCACCCCACAGTCGCACCGGAGGGGGGGAGGCGGCGGCAGAGGTGTCGGCGACGACGACCTCCCGGGCCCGGAACCGAAGGAGGGAGGAGGAGTTCCAGGCAGGGCGGCGGAAGAAGAGCCGGCAGGAGCAGGGGAGGCCGCGGAGGAGCCCGGCGCGCCGAAGGGGGGCCGCGGCCGCCGACGAAGGCAGCAGCGGGGGAGGAACGCGCCTGGCCGCCGCCGCCCTGGATCTAGATCTAGATCTAGGGTTGAGGGCGGTGGAGGCGCGACGGCGACGAGGGGGAGCGGGGCGCGCCGGGAGGGGCAGGGACGTCGCCGACACACGCGAGGGCGGGTGAGGGACCGGCCGGCACAGCCAGCCGGCGGCGACCACGGACGACCGGCGGTGTTGTGGTGAGAAAGGGGGAGAGGGGAGGCAGGAGGGGGAGGAAGAGAGGGAGGGAGAGCGGGGGCCGCTAGGCGGCGCGGTGGGGGCCCCGGGTCGCCCCCTGGGAGGAGAGCGACGCGGGGGAAAATTCGAGCACTAGGATCTTCCCTCTGGCGAGAAGATCTTTCGTCACGGCTTCAGGCAGACCGAGACCAGGTTCGTCTAGCTCGCTTCCTCGAACGAGCTGCGTCCACTTTCACAAGTTCGAACGAGCTGGCATCAGCTCCAGCTATATAAAGCGACCGTATTGGTTTGGGGGCAGAAGGGAAGAGATTTTGTAACTCTATTTCCTTTAAACCACATGCCATCATCAGCGTGCCAACACTTGATAGTAAATAGCCGCTGGGCCTGTGAAAATGCTTAGCTTATTACATCTTGATCGTTGATCAGTAAATGTATTTGGCGACTTGGCGAATCTCAAAAAAAAAAAATTTGGCGACTTGGCGTAGGCATCTCGTGTCGTCTACAGATGAACAGCAAATTCTGAGATAAAGAAAAAAAACTAACTGCAGCACTGGAGTAGGTACACGATCGTGTAGAGTGTCAATCAAACAGGACAGCCACCAATAGGTTGGTATGATCCACCGTAAAAGAGTCCTCCCACCAAACACCCTCAGCTTGCACATTGGTAAAAATAAAAGAATAAATGAAACAACAATATTGTTATTTTGGTCTCCTCATCAGTTTCAGAGAACTCACCGGTTCCCAGATGATCCAGGCAAACCAGAATAAACTAAGGGCTGGGGAAAACGATGATGGCGGCAAGCGAGGACATTACGTCAATGAGGTGGCCGCAGGGCTTTGAGGAGCGTGGTGGGGGTGACCAGGACCCGGCCGATGGCCGCTGGATCGATCTGAATGAAGCCAGGCCCGAGATCAACAAGTTGATTTGGGACGTTGGCTACGAGCATTTGGCCGCTGGATCCGAATTGATCGCGGTAGCGGCGGTTGCCGGAGTGTGCATGCTGAAAGCGAGGGCAATGAGACGTCGCGGAGCCGGCGGGGTCCTTTTGCGTGGACTTGGTAGGCGGGGCGCGCACCTATGCTATTGCTGGGGCTCTTTTACGGTGACCACCTGTATCACTGTTGGAAAAAGAACCAGTATAAAAGGATCTGACGGCTGAGATTAATTGTATACCACCACAACTTGCACCTGTGGTATATGGTGGTATACATAGGTGGTATGTGTGGTATAAGGGTATTATTGGAAGTTTTATCTCGGTTGCGTAAATGAAATATATGATTTCTTCATTTCAAATTTTTTTCATTTCCCCTGGTGATATGACCATTTTTTTTTTCAAATCTCAAATTTCAAATTTTCAATTTTTTTCATTTCAAATTTCAAAAATGATAATTTTCAAATTTTTTCATTTCAAATTTCAAAATCATTTTTTCCATTTTTTTTCCATTCCCTTCTTGTGGTATGGCCAATTTTGTTTTCAAAATTCAAAAACAAAAACTTTCAATTCAAATTTTTTCATTTCAAATTTTCCTTGTGCCATAAATGAAATTTTTTTCTCAGCCCGAGGTTGCCAAATTTATTAAAAGATTGTAAAAATTACCTATTTACCCTTACCAAAATTAGTCATATACTGCATATCACTACCTGGTGGTATGATCCACCGTAAAAGAGCCCTTAGTGTGATGTGACGCAAAAATAATGCATTTGACCGCGTGCTATGAGAGAGGATGTCATAGGTGAAATGATGGTAAATAGTAGAAATTTGCATTGGGGTGTTGTTTGGAAAAAGAATTTGTCTCCTTGTCAACCGATTATAGTATTCCAAACGGGCCGCCCGGCCCTAGCCCTAAATGGCCCGGCACTAAGCGGCCCGGCCCTATCAGGCACGATGGCAACTTCGTGCCGTGCCGTGTCGTGCCACCGTGCCTGAAAGGGCGCCGAAGCACGGCCCTAAGGGCATTTTTCGTGCCGTGCCGGCCCGACGGCCCGACTGGCCCATCGGGCTCGGCCGGCCCGTCGCCCCGCCCCGCCGTCAAGCGGCGGCGGCGGCTTCGGTGGCAGCCGACGCAAACCACGCACGAGGGCGGTAGAATGGAGAGCGAGAGAGGGAGATCTGGCGGAGCTGGTCGACGTGCAGATCTCGGCGGGGGCGGCGGCTTGGAGAGAGAGGACGATCCCGGCGGCGGGTTGCGGCCGGTGCAGATCCCACGGAGCGGCGCAGCTCCTGGCCAGCGCGCCAAAGTAGAGAGAGAGGGCGGCCGACGCGGCACCGGCTTGCGCACCCGGCGGCGACGACGGTCGGCGAAGCTCCGCGCGGGTGCTGCGAAGGTGGAGTTGGGAGGGAGGTGGGCACGAGCGTTGTAGAGGTGGAGGGAGGAGGCAGGAGCGCGTCGCGAGGGCGGGTGAGCGAGCGAGCGGGGCGCTCGCGAGTGGGTGCGCCGCGTCGGATTGGGGCCGGGGGCGTCTGGAAGGGGAGGCGGCGATTCCAAGGGAAAAGGGGAGAGAAGTGAGGGGTGGAGAGAGGATTTAGGGTTTTTCTTGTTTATATATATGGATGGATGCATTTGCAGGTCGGGCCGGCTATCGGGCCGCCCATTTTCGTGTCGTGCCTCGGGCCGGCACTATGGGCCAAGATGGCGGCCCAGGCACTAAAAGGTCATCGGGCCGGGCCGACACTAAGCCCTATTGATCGTGCCTAGGGCCGGGCTAGGGTTGTACTTTTTAGGGTCGTGCCTCGTGCCGCAAATCGTGCCCGGCCCATTTGGAATTCTATACAACCGATTGGGATTTGTTTTATCTCTCAATCACCTTCCCTAAATGTTGGATCTAGATCCAACAGTCCAGAAGCACCCATCATCTCTCCTTATCTTTTATTTCTCCCTCCCGTTATCTTCTTCCTCGTGCACGCCTAGGGGCGCCGACGCGATGCAGGGAGCTGCGATGCCCCCGCCGCCGACACCTCCCATCCATCTCCGGCGGCCTTGGCCGCCTCTGTCGCCACCCTCCTCCGCAACCCAGCCCTAACCCATTTGATCGGGACGCCCCCGCCACCTCCGCTCCACCATCATCTCTCTCGTCTCCAGCGCCGGTCGGCGAGCCTCCCCAAAGCTCCCTCTACAGTCGGGCACATAGGTAAGCCCCAAACCCTAATGCTCCCCTAACCTCTCCAATGTCACACCCCTGCCCGGGACCTGGCCCGACCGCCGGCAACCACCACCCCGCCCGGCGGCGACCTCGTCGCCGACCACTCCCCCCACCTCCCGCCCAACGCCGAACCCCCAGCCCCAACACATAACTGAACCCAGATTTCAATCGGTTGACAAGGAGCAAATCTCTCGGAAAAAATGACGAAGATGTGACTCAATGTTAGGCCAATCTCAGTGGCAGCGTTATGGGCATAGTTACCAAGTCTGCCACATCAGTTTTTCAACATGATGATCATGTCACTCTTAATGCACAAGTTCATGGGCACAATTTCAGAGATAGAATGCAACATTTAAATCTTGCATTAATTTGTCATCACCATGACTATGTGATCTTCTCTCAGTGCAGAGTCATGAGTATTGGTATCACCATGACCCTGTGATCTTGTCTCCCTTAATTAATTTGGTGTCATGTCATAAAAAACCTTATATGACAGTCTATTAATTGTTGATGACACTGCCACTAAGACTGGTTTTATAGGTAAACAGAGTGAATTGGAAAAACTAAACACACCATCTTAAAAAAACTAAACACACCCTGAATTTAAAAAATCTGGACAGTTTTGCGCCTTTAGTAGGGTGTGTGTCTAGTTGTAGTCGTAGGGATATTTTAGTCTTTAACCATGCACAGGATGGCTGCCCGCCCGCCCGAGAGGGATCTGCTGACTCTCTCGTATAGATGGCCAAATGACCCGCAGCATGGCGGCCCGCCCCGAAAGCACGGGATTTTAGCTCCGGTCCAAGCACGACACGACCCGTTTATCTCCGTGTATACCGTGTCCGGGCGTGGGCCGCCACGACACGGTAGACCGCCCGGACCGGCACGAAATTAAAAGGTCAACCCGACAACAGCCCGCATAACACCGGCTCCATATATAAACAAGCACAACATCTCAAACCCTAACTCCCTTGCACCCCGCCACCGCCCAGGATTTCCACCGGGCCGCCATCTACTCCGCCTTTGGGCTCTCCTCCGCCAACACCAACGGCGCGGCGCCCTTCCTTTCCACCGACGGCAAGGCGGCGCCGCTCCCCCTCCTCTCCTTCACGAATGGCACGGTTGCGGCTCCCCTCCTCTCCTCCACGAACGACGCGGTTGCGGCTCCCCCTCGGCCCTTTTCTCTTCTCCACGTCCGGGCGCGCTGGCGGCTCCCCCTACTCTCTTCTCCAAGCTTAGCGCGGCGGCGGATCCCCTCTCTTCTCCTTGACGCCCGGCGCGGTGGCGGATCCCCACTCTTCTCGCCCACGCCCGGCGCGGCGGCGCCCCACCTCTCCGCATCTGGCCCCCTGCCTCTGATCCCCCTATCCCCATGCCGACGCCGACTCGGTTCCTCGCCCGGCCACGTGGAGCCAGAGCTGCGGCGTTGGAGGCCAACCACGGGGAGCGCGTGCAGCAGCAGCGCTAGGGAGTTAGGCCGCGCTGTGGGCTTCGGGCCGCCCGCGTGCACACGTAGGGCCGGGCCATTCCGTGCTGACCCAGCACGAAACAGGCACACAGGTCCAGACTTGGGCCATCGACGCAGCCCGTGGGCTGGCACGACACAACACGGTGGAGTGTAGTGCCTGCCTGGCCCGGTACAAAGTTCAGCAGGCCATACCGGGCCCGGGCTAGGGTCGGGCCGGGCGGCCCGGATGGACATCTATACTCATGGCTCTCTGGTTTTTTTTTTCTTTTTCCTTTTTCCTTTTCGTCACTACATGAGCTCACGTGAGATTGAGACTTCAGTGCGAGGATGAGGGCGGCTTCCTAGCCTTGTACCTAGGATCTTATCTGTTGTTTGTCAAATTTTCAGGTGAGATCCCACTTGGCATCTCAAATGTGCTATACCTGAACGACCTGTACCTTCAGCACAACCAATTCAGTGGTCAAGTTCCTGAGCAATTCAGTAGGCTGGATCGGTTAACATCGTTCAGTGTTGCAGACAACATGTTATCAGGACCTATTCCTTCGGCTCTGCAGAAGTTTCCGGCTTCAACTTTCGCTAGTAACCGAGGGCTTTGTGCTGCACCGTTGGATGAGTGTCCCAGCAGAAAAACGAAACGGAGGCTAATCATCCGTAACGAGTCGATCCGTTATAGGTGCGGCTGCTGGGTTCGTGGTGGGTTTCGTCGCGGCCTTCAACTTGGCACACGTGTTCATCCGATTAATCTGAAGAGTTGTGATGTCTTGTGTTATTTACCTGTTGGCAGCAATTGGTTTTTACTTTTTCACCTAGTTTGTACGTGCAGAAACTTGACAAATATCATTTTTCGTTTGGGATTCATGTTTCTTTTTCTTGTTGTTTTGCTAAAAATTCAATGCGGTTATCAACACTGGCACTTCCTGAAGTGATTTGAGATATTACAGTGTCCGTGACGAATTTATAAAACTTATCTCATTCCAACATTCCTTCGCTCACAAATCAGGATTTTATTATTTATTTTCTATATTATTTTCAACTTGGATACAGGGAAGTGGAAAATTCCACTCATTACAAATGTGTGTCTAACGACAAAAAAGTAAATATGGAATGAAGTTCAAACTGAGGAAAGACTGCTGTAAATCTCGGCTCAGTCCATTGTTGGTTATAGGGGCAGCCAGCTAAGAACTAACGACCACATGTGGGGTTGCATGGATACTTGCAGTCGATCTGTTTCACCCCTTTCCTTCTCTCAAAGTACCAATCTCCAACAGCCTCTGCAATCGTCTGCTCCAAAAAAAAAAGTAGAAAAAATATGAGGCCATGGGACTTGCTTTGCTACTGCAGTGTACACTCTACAGTTCAGTGATTTTGACCTCACCTTGTTACCAAGCCTTGGGGAGGTCGGCGAATGCCATGAGCCGCTCCATTGAGTTTGACAGTGGGTGAAGCATGAATCGATGAACAGCCCCCACTCCCTTTTACCTTCAGCAGCCTTCAACTCATGGATGAGTTTCCTTCTGAATCCTGCGAAACACGGCCAAAGAAGAAACATTTGTAGTCACAGAAAACAGGATGGGCACCACCGATTGAAAGCCGAAAACAGAAGAGGTTCAGATTGACAACAAGCTAGGCTAACCATGCAGCACATCGATCTGCTTGGAACTGCAGTTCCCGATATTATCTCTGCAATTCGACCATGTTTCTCCAGGATAGGATCCTACTGGCGCAACAACATTTTGGATCTGGAAAGTACAAGCACATTTTATAGCAGTTAGGATGCTACCAGACTGACAAGTACAAGGAGCAATTAGTACGATTGTAATCACCTGCCAAGAATCATATTCTGAGTTCACAATAAACGTGGGGGTGCTGATGCTCTTGATAAGTTGAGCAGGGAAGAAACACTGGGAGCAAATTAAGAAAACATGTTGGCAAATGATCTTGGCAGCATAAATATAAAAAAAGAACTGAATTCCATAGACAATGAGAAACTACAACTACATACATCTGTCGGGTCCTTTCTTGCCAGGCACTCCTTGGGTAAAACTTCGCTGACATTCTGCAACAAAATTTTAAAAAGTCAACTCAATCACCATTTTTGACAGTTCCATTTCATGCATCATAAAAGGGAAAAGGCCTGAAGGTGGACACAACTCCGGTCCACAGCTAACCTGAAGCTGAACAACGCCATTGAATACCGACCGTATAAATTTTTCTCCTGATAAATCCTTTCTGTGGAGGAAAAGATGCCGTACTTGATTTAGTACAAGTGCAATGTTACTAAGCTAGTGGGTGTGAAATATCAAATATGCCAATGTTCAGAGACTCACGCATCAAGAAAGAATCCACCATCAGCAAGGCATTTGACTGAAACCTCCTGAGGAAATTTTGCACGAAAATTATCGCAGTGCAGGAATGTAGCCAGACCACCGGCAGAACAACCAGTGAGTACGGCCTGCAAAGCATACGACAAAATGGAGTTGGCCATGGCTCTGATCACAGCTACTGATTACAGTACTAAAAGGCGCTTGCACGGAACACAAAAGATCGTTAGTTAAACCTGGTTAGCAGTGTCCATTCCTTTTTGCATGAGTTCATCGACAACTGCATCCCAGATGCGCAATCCTCTAAAGTACAATTTGGTTCCATCCTACATGAATTAAAGCCAGCATCAATTTGAGGAATCCAGATAGGCAACTCAAACTATAATCTAGAAAAAAAAAAGGTCACCTCTGCTTCACCCTCTGCATCACCAGAAAATGATGCCCCGTCGCAATACCTTACGTAGACTTTATTCCAGTTGTAGAAATCTGATCACAGTTTCAACAGAAGCTAAACTTAGTGAAAAGACACAATGTTCTAGCAGAACTGCAGAAGCATAAACTTCTTTTTTGTTCGCCCATAAAAAAGAAGAAAATTTCCCTCAAACAAATAATAGCTGACTAGCAAGAAAGAGGATAATTTCTGAAGACTATTAAGGGATCCATGAAATAAGCACCTACACGGCTATACTTACCAGGATTTTGCGTTTGCTGATTGCTGAATATCCCATCAAATGCTATTGGTTTCATTAACTTGGACGAACCGTATTCGGTCATTTTGCGATTGGAACAAGTTTCAATGGTGCTGCACCAAGCTCCTCCCTGTGTTCCATAAGATCAGCAATATTGTGCCACCAAAAACCAGATACAGAGAAAAAAGGGGGGGAAATAAAGCAAATCAGGGGTTAATTACATCACTAATTTTGCTCGATGGATCAACATCGAGAATTATTGAATAAAGTTCTGTCTCTATATTAGCTTATTACAAGTTCCAGTTTCGAAAATCTTAGCTACGTTCATGAAGACGTAGCAATTTCCAGCTAAAAAAAGTGAAAAACGTTAAGTCACCTGGAGAAAGACGACCCAGCTTTGGGATCCGGAGCCGGAGCCTCTCTGCAAGTGGTAAGCAGGCGGGCTTCCATCCAAGCACACTGCAACGCATGGTCATGCATCAAGAACGAGCTCGCGCGTAACGGAGGAAATCAGGGAGGCGAGACATCGTCAGCTTAATATACCCGCGCCCTTCTCCTCCGCGCCGGCGACTAGCGTCAGCTCGACGAGCTCCGGCGACGAGTCCGCCGCCACCGCCACCGGTGAAAGAGAGGCAGCAGGCAGCAGGGCCAGGAGCACGAACAGTGGCGCTGCCACCGCCGCAACAGTAGCGTGGGTGTGCCCTGCAGGCCGCCGGTTCTTCCGAACGACGAGCGGCGGCATGTGCTCGGTCGCCATGGCCGTCGTCGTCGGCGTCGCGCTAGCTCGCACGGCTGCTTCAGCTAGCAAAGTAGCAACCGGGAGCCGGCCGGGACTACAGGGTGGCGCAATTGGCATCGTCGACGTCGAGTCTATATAGCTCGTACCTCGTCGTGAAGCCGCGTGATGGACGACGCAGATGGATGGAAGTATGGAACCCGCCAAGTGAGTTTACTCCCACCGTCCCAAAATCATAGTCGTCGTTGGTGTTCGTACCATAAATTTGACTGAATTTGTAGAAAATACGTGCAACATTTGTATCTCTAAATAATTTTTTTTTAAAAAACTAAATTCGAATATCTATTTATCTATATACTATAAAGATACTCTCACGTCGGACCCACCCGTCAGGATAAAATCATAAAAATCACAAGTTAGAGAACGCTAAAAAAACTAATTTTTTTCTCACCCGCCCCTGTCGTACCCACCCACCATACGCGTTGGGCCCACCCTCGCGTCGAAAAAATCCCACGCAAGACTACTCTGCTCGTCGTAGCTGCAACCGTCGGCGTCGCCGCTCTGCTCCTGGCGACGGCGTCCGCGAAGACATACGTGGTCGGGGACGACGCCGGCTGGGACGTCGCCGTCGGCTACGACGCCTGGGCCAGCGGCAAGAATTTCAAGGTCGGCTACGACGCTCGGTACGTGCGTTCGTAGCTAGAGCGGTAGACGAAGGACGAGATGTGTCGTTAACTAACTGGAAATTGGTTGTTGGCTGCGTTCAGTGTTCCGGTACGAGACGCCGAGCGAGAAGGACGTGGTGGCGTGGTGGACGCGCAGGGCTACGCCGAGTGCTCGGTGACGGGCAACGACCGCGTGGTGTTGGGGCAGGCCGGGCAGTTCTTCTTCATCTGTGACGCTGAGGGGGAGTGCGACTCCGGCATGAAGCTCGCGTGTCAACGTCTAGTGATACGATCCATCTCGGCTAAGCTAGCTGCTTATTAGCCGCCACGTCCACAGAGCGTCGGCGTGGCGGTCTTCTCTAATGCAAAGGATCTCAGTACAAGCTTACGTGAATAAACAGAGTGATCGATGTGTGTTTTGGCAGTCTGGTCAGATTATTCAGACAAGTTTGCTACAACAAACTTGTTTCAAATTACAGTTCTATTTGGTTAGTTCTTTATGGACCTATAGCATTTGCATTAGGTGTAATCATCTAGCTTATCAGCAAGCAGTAATTTTCTCTTAGAACAAATCAGCTACCAACCAGCAGTACTTTTCTCTCAGCACAAATCAACACCAATGATATGATCGTTGCCAATGTTTCCCCTGTAGGTTGAAACTGACGAAAGGGTCTTTAATACTACATTCTAATATAGATGCAATGCACCCACCTTGTGGAATGATGCATTGCTTTGTTCATTGGAATAGCTGAGTGAAGAAAAAGGATATGTAAAAAAAATACATTGCTTTTTGCGATGTGGATGAGGTCCATGACAGGCTGGTGGATGACCCTGATCTCCTCGCGCAGGTGGCGCTCCGATCCGACGTTCAGCGCGCGAACCTATATATGTATGTCTTTGTATCTAAGGTTATTACTGATTTTGTATCTCGAGTATGAAAATAATTGTTCCATTATATCATAAAGTTATGACGCCCGCGTGTCATGCGGGCATTTTCGCTAGCCTATCTAATTATATTAATTTTGTATCATAAAGTATTAATATATTTATATATATATGTTTAATTAAAATTGTTTCTCGGGAAGCGAAAACAACAGTCATTCCGGGACAGAAGGAGTAGCTCGTAACTGCTTTCAATAAAAGCAAAGGAAACTCTTTTTAAAAAAATAAGGATAATTTAAAATTAATAAAGAGGAGCAGGACACAGCAACTACTACCTCCAAATGACAAGTCTACGGAGACCGGGAGACTCTTTAACGCGCGGACTCCGTCGCTCCGATCCGCCGTGTACAGAGCTAATAATACAGTGGGCGAGACCACGACGACGACGAGGAGGGTCGGCGGTCGCTTTGTGTTTGTGGAAGAACGCGTGACCACACGCGTGCCACTGCCGAAACGTTCACGCCCACACTCTGCCACGCACGCACGCGATGTTAGCGGGCATCTCTTTTCCTCGCCTTTTAATATTTTGGATTTTTTTGTTCTTTTTCGAAAGCAACAGAGACGCTGAGAGACATGTACACAGACGCATGCAAACGAGCCCATAACAAATGCAGAAGATACAGATACGCAAGTGCGGGTCGAGGTGGTAATTCTCAACCAATCATTGTAGGCAGCCGGCTGATGCATGTGGCCATGTGGGTTAGTTTAGTTACATGGATACTTGCAGTCCATCTCTTTCACCCCTCGGCTTCTACCAAATGTACCAGTACCCAACAGCCTCCATGAAACTGTTTTAGTCCAAGGCTCCAAGCGCATGTAGATAGTGAGTCGTCCACAACGAAGTTGACAAGAAAATGCTGTGCTATTGCAGCGTTGCCGGCGTACGAGAGGAGTTCAAATGTTTCGAACGTCACCTTATGACCAAGTCTTGCATTGGTCATAAGAGGATAATACAGCCAGTCTAGGCACACTACTTGGCCCAGTCGTACGAATCCCGGATTCGAATTGAGTAAAATTTGGCATAATGCATATGGTACTGAGAGATTTGCATTAGTTTAGGACGCAGAACTGAATGACAAACTTTGCTCAATGCAGACTGTACCGTACTAAGGGCACGTACAACACGTGGCTGCAAGCTGTCTACAAGCCGTACTGTTGAGGGATGCAGAATCGATTGCGAAAAGTTTTACCTCTCCGTTCATGAAAGCTGTGCGCGATTCAGCCTAAGTTTTTCACCCTAGCGAAACCCACAAAGCAATCCTCTTGTTTAGCTTTTTTTGGCGCTAAAGCTTTCGCTAGTCAGCCTTCGTCGTTTGAAATCAAGAAACATCGAGAGAGCTTTCCAATTTCAATCTTTCGCTTTCGTTTTCTAAGTGCGAAGCCCCGTAATCGAATCCTCATACCAAGGGGAATCTTTGTCATGCTTTTGTTTGGGTTTCGTTAGCTCTAACCTTTCAGTTTTCGTATTACCCATGGATGTGTTTTTCAGGAAGCAGATTGATTGGACGAAGGGTCGTCCTGGAAAGGAAGCCTTCACCCAACAATCGCACGTGTTTTCGCCTGATAACGCGGCGTGATTTGCGGCACGGAATCAGGGAGGCGTGGATTGCGTGAAGACCCGGTGGCGAAGTCCCTAATTTAGCTTAGTACATTCTGGAATAATTCGTTTCACATAAGGCTATTTTTGGAATGCAAAAGTCCGTTCGTCTCCCTGTAAATGGAGGCCGACTGACGCTTGTAAAGGGGATCGACTTTTGAGAATTACATTGTTTAAGGATTCGTTTTCCACCTTCCGTATCTTCAATCTGTGTCGTTCTGGTATTGTTCGTACTGGACTTCGCTTTAGCACAACACGTACATTTCGCAAAAACACTCTGCCCCAGCCGAGCGACGAGCTCATCGTCGCCTCGCGAAAGGACGACGGGGGCTCTTGCTCCAGGCCATATCACCGAGCTCAGCACCGTTGTACGCTCGGGAGGCTGCGAAGCTCGATCTTGTGTGGCATCCGTGATTTGGTGTGCACGAGCGGGAATCAGCGCCAAGAATCAATCATCTGCGCGGGCTGGCGCGGGCGACGGCAGGCGCACAGGGAGCAGTGGCCGGGCGACGACCGACGAGAAGGTGTCGCGCCCACTGCAGCTCGCCACCGCCGACCGGTCAACCTTAAGAGAGGGGGAAGAGACTGCCGGCAGTGAGGAGTCGCCGCTCTCGTGGGGGAGGTCGCCTACCCGCGTGCCGCGATGCTTGCTGGTGGGGGAGGTCGCACACCCGTGCGCCCTCGCGCCTGCGAGGGAGCTCGCCCGGCCTCTGTCGCGGTCACCGCAAGCACCGCTGCGGTCTGCTCTGTCCCGGCCGCCGCGAGCCCCGCTGCGGGCCTGTGGGGGAGCACGCCCACTATCCGCCCCGACCGCTGCGAGTTGCGTCCGCCTGACCGCCTGCACAACACGCCTGAGTTGGAGCAGAAGGAGCAACGGCGTGCGGCGGCGTAGAAGAGAGTGGATTTGCACGCAAATGACATTTGGGTTATTTGTTTAGTCACATGGCTATACAATCATACAGATGCCAGTCCATTGCTTATTCAAAGGCAATTTGATCTTTTTTCTATTTTTTGTTTTACCTTTTATTTCTTAGATTTTTAATCTATGATCAAAAAAATACACAAAGAAATCTAGTAATGGTATTGCAATTTTACTAAATCATATCATGTGCTACGAGTGTCAATTGATACAAATATATATTATACCAATAATTTTCTAAAATATTATATGAATTAATTTAATTTCACGAATCGTCTCATTTGAGCACCAAAATATCTACAAAGATCAAATGTGCACTTGATCACTATGATTTATGTGCCAAAAGATTATTTAAATAGCTTACAGACAACCAAATAGACAACTCATTATACAAACTGTCTATTTAGTTGTCTATATGTGTCAAATAGTACAGCAGTTGTCTAAATCATTGTAATTGCCCTAAGGCTACCCGCACTACTGTGCGGTAAACGATACTTTTTCAATATCGTTGAGCCGGAGAAAGAGGCGGACAGCTGGGCTAGGAGCACGAACAATGGCGCGAGACGGCATGGGTGTGACCCGCAGGCCGTTTCTTCCGGACGACGAGCGGTGGCATGTGCTCGGTCGTCATGGCTTTTAGGGTTTTAGCTAGTCAGTAGTCACTGGGTGTTGGCCGGAACTACATGGTGCTTACTGGCATCGCCAACGTCGAGTGTATGCACTCCCTCCGTCTCAAAATACGTATCATTTTGACTTTTCTATATACAATTCTTTTGTTACACACATAAATATATATTATGTCAACATACATAATAATGATAATGTACTCTGTATGTTGAAAAGCCAAAATAGCAGGTATTTTGAAATGGAGGGAGTACCTCGTCAAGCCGCGTGGTGAGATCAATGGATGGAACCCGCCAATAATGATGAGTCCGGATTTAAATTTTAATACTCCAACTCCAAACGACGACAAGTCTACATAGTACAGAGGCCGGACGGAGACTCTAGACGCGGACTCCGTCGCTCCGCCATGTACAGCGGACGAGACGGCGACGACGAGGACGGCCGGCGGTCGCTTTGTGGAAGGACGGGTGACACTGCTGAAACATTCACGCCCCAACAACTTGGCACACTGCCCTAGGGGCACCACTTGGCCCACTCGTACGAATCCCAGATTCGAACCGAGTAAAATTTGGCTTAATCCATCCATAGTTAATAGTTTAGGATGCACAACAACTTAACTCTGCTCAATGCAGATTCCGCTTCGTTTCCCCCCGGTGAACAAACAAGTCCATAGACAGACATTCAAACAGCCAACATCGGAATGCGTCACGGCGTTTACAAGCCAACCGCCGTGGCCCACGGCGATTGGTGGCCGGCCACGGCGGTTGGGGAACCTCCACGGCGGTTGGACCTAACCGCCGTGGGTCACGGCGGTTGGGGCAATTTTAATTTTTTGATAAAACTTTATTAAATCTGGTAGGACTGCTGGTTCGATTATTACAACACAATAGGATCCAGTTCAAATATTACACAGCACTGCAGAAAAGATTACAAAATCTTAAAAAATGACAAACTTCAGTCATTCTTGTGATGTGACGACGAAGATTTATCTTCCCTTGTACCTTTTTTAGCTGGTGGATTAGCAACACACGGGTCTGTTGGTGGAGCATAAAGACCACCCGGAGCATAAAGACCACCATAAGGAGGTTCCTCTCCTCTTGCAATGGCATCTGCAGTTTTTCTTTGCAAATAATGATGCATGTCTGGTGGAGCATAAAAAGCATCTCAAGGAGGTTCCTCTCCTCTTGCAATGGCATCTGCAGTTTTTTCTAGCATATATCGAAGCATGCCTCTTTCGAGCGTGCTCATTTTCTTCGGATCAGTTGCCGCATTTGTGTTTTTCCCCTTCGGATGACCACCACCATTACCATCCTCACCCCCTCCGGCGGCAGAAGTAGACATCTCTAGTTACACAAAATCATAACTAATTTAACTAATTACAGTATTCTAAACTAATTAAACTAATAACATAAAATAAATAAAGAGAGGAAACTTACCTAAGAAGGAAGAAGCAGCCCGTGGGGAGAGGGAGGCGGCGGCAGGGTCGGGCAGGACGGCTTGTGTCGTCGCCATTTATATAAGCGCGGCATCCCGATCTACCGCCGTGGTCCACGGCGGTTGCTTTTCGACTTCAATGATACTCGATCTCGAACCTACTGCGTACCGTACCGCCGCGGTTGCTTTTCGGCTGGTTATTTTTTTACTTAATGATTAATTTTTTGTTTTTAACTTTATGACAAAGAAAACTAGGTTGTAATAAAGAAAAGCAAAGTGATATACTAAAAAATAGTCATGATCACATATAACAGTGCTCCTGTACAAACAATATGCGACCTAATCTAGCATCGTCTGGTCTTCTTGAGCAGTCTGTCAGCTCGGACTGCGGCGTGCGTCTGCTCGCGAGGGTACGTCAACGGGTCACGTGGGTGGATCTGCCGACGCCTAGCATCACCAGTCGGCTGCGGTGTCGCCATCGCCGCCGCCGACCCTGCAACCTCGTGGGACGACCCTGGCAGCCCTCCTGGAGACTGCTGTGCCCCACCGCTCGCGCCTGGCAGCTGCGAGCCTCCTGGAGACGGCTGCGGCCCACCGCTCGCGCCTGGAGACGGCTGCGGCCCACCGCTCGCGCCTGGTAGCTGCGAGCCTCCTGGCTGCGTCTCTGCTCTCTCCTGAGTCCACGTGGGTGGCGCGCCTCCAAGCTGCGAGCTCGTCCTGCGACTGCAAACCCTGCAAGAAGTCGAAGTCGATGCCCAAGTCGTCGAACCCGGACCCGGACGCTCCGGCCTGGTCCCCTAGGTCTCCGCTAGGAGTGTCGACGCTGCAGTCGTAAACCGGAAGAAATAGTATTATTAAATCACGTATCCTAATTAATACAATCTAGTATTTGTATATGGTTCGACATAGAGTAGTGGTCATTACCTGACGGAAGAACAGCGCCAAGGGACGACGAAGGAACCGGTGCTGCTGCTCGTGCTGCTGCTGCTGCTAGTACTGGTGCTGGTCCAGGTGCGGGTCCTCGTGGTGCCGGTCCTGGCCCTCCTGGTGCTGGTGCACGTGTAGGTGCAGGACCTCTGAGAGAAGGTCCCCCTAGCGGAGACATCCTCAAGGGAGGATGCGCCGGAGGGCGCGCCGGGTAGAAAGCCGCCTGGTAGGGTGGCCGTGACGAGGACGACGGTGTCGCGTGGGAACGACCAGTCGAGGCGGAGCTGGAGGACGACTGGGGGTACCGTGGAAACAGTGGTAGAGCCGGGTTGCCGCGGTAGTTGACCGCGGCAAGGAACCTCGTGGTGATGGCACCCATCCTGTGGAACGTCTCCTCGATCTCCTGGTGTGACATCTGGTTCAGCCTCGCCGTCGACTCCTCTACAATACGTGTGTCGGTGTTGAGATTAGTTCCGACACTAACTAGTGAGATACGCTGTGATCAGCTTCTCGATGGTAGGTGCAAATGGCAACACAGGGACACAGGTTTATCCTGGTTCCGACCGCGGGGTCGTACGTCCAGCAGATTGCGCGTGCGCGCTGCGTTGATTCACACCAGTGGTGCCTGTAGAGGGGGCTACAAGCAAGGCGGGAGAGGAGGAGAAGCCTCCAAGTCCCTGCTAGGTGATTGAGGCAAAGTGCCAATATCGGGGGGAACGAGTATGCGGGTGAGTGCGGGTGTGTCGTGATCATCTCGTCCCCGGCGGCCGGGCGACCGCCTCCTCCTTTTATAGACCAAGGGGAGGCGGCTTACAAATGTGCCGCACGGGGTTTTACACAGTATCGTGGTACTGGTACACAGCGTTTGTGACTTGATGGTGTCCTGACGAATCTCAGCACTTGCGGGTGTCGTGGTGGCTATGTACTTGCCAGGAAAAAGCTTCGAGGGTAGTCCGTTCAGCGTGCACGTCTGGCCGCCGTTCGTACATCGGTTCGAGGGTCTTGCTGACGAGGGCGCCTGGTGCTGTACAGGGCCCGGCGTGGCGGCGTCCCATCGGAGCAGGGCCGCACAGCACCGGGGATGGCTGCATAGCACCCGGGATGGTGCCACAGGACTAGGGATGTCCGCGCAGCGTTGGTGATGGCCGCACAGACCCCGGGTCAGTCGCACAGCGCCTGGGATGGCCGGGCGGCGCCGGAGCTAGCGGAGGGGACGCGGCGCACGTCGCTCGTACGGCGGCGCCAGTCAGTGTGCGCACCTGCTCGCCGTCCGGCCCCCCTTCGAGGATGTTCCATGCCCTTTCGAGGGCCTCGATGGCGGGAGCGCCCATGCCATACAGGGGCCGGTGTGGTGGTGTCCCATCGTAACAAGGCTCCACAGCGCTGGGGATGGCTCCGCAGCACCAGGGATGGCCTGTACAGTGCCGGAGATGACGGAGGGGACGTGCTTAATGTGTTCCGCGCCGTGGTGCCGCCCGCATCGTGCGCCCGGTCGTCGTCCGTATGCCCTTCGAGGGTGCGCCCATGCCCTTCCGAGGGGCTCGCCGTGGGAGAAGGACGGAAGTGGGCGGTGCAGTGCTTTGGAATGACACTGGCTTGTCCGCACAGCGCCTGCACAGTGCTGGGAATGGCGGTATAGTGACGGGGTTTGGCCGCACAGTGACAGGGTCAGAAGCCCTGGCGGCGTCAGCGGCGCGGCATGGGCGGGGATTGCCTTTTGACTAAGGCGCCCGCGGCGGGCAAGGGCATTTAATGCCCCTGTCAGGTGAGACAGGCGGGGCGTTATCGCTTCGAGGGTCGGCCTCGAGCGAGGCGGAGATCTGTACGAGGGACGCCGATCCCTCGAGCGAAGCGGTGACCCGCTCGAGGGGCTGAAGCCCTCGAGCGAGGCGGAGTCCTGCTTACGGGGCGCCGTGCCTCCCAGCGGGGCGGGAGTTTACCCACGGGGTGCCGCACCCTCGAGCGGGGCGGGTGCTTGCCGCGCGGTGCCCTGACCCTCGAGCGAGGCGGAGATTCGTTCAAGGGCGGCTGGGGACGGCCGTTTGATGGGCCATGGAGGTTGTTGGGCCGTGGTGGACCGTGGGCCTTTCTCGTGTTGGGCTGCGGTCAGTTTAGGTAATGTTTTTGTGGTTCTGTGTTAATTCTTTAGGAAGGGTAATCTCCCCCATAGTTAGGGGACCCCTATGGCTGTCCCCGACAACGTGAAAGGTCCGCAATCACGTCGAACTGCAAAAAAAAATATTAGTAAATGGTAGAATGTAAAGTACCATAAGGAAAATGCGGTGAATTTTCAAACTCACCGCCGCGTCGTAGTGCTGATCCCGTCGCACCGGGTACGCGGCACTAGAAACGAGCGCCCTCGCCGCGTCCAGAACCGGCGCTGGTGGCTGTGGTGGGACGTACATCACACGCGACCGAGTCCTCGGGGTATACCACTGGATGTACGCCTCCCACGCCGTGTCGTCGTGGGGCCGGTCCTCCGTGACGACGTTCTGCGACGCGGTAGCCCAACCGTCCACGTACGGCTGCACCCTCTGAACCCAAGAAACACGGCCCGCAACTCCCCTCCGCGACCACCTATGACGAATTAAACATATTTGTCAGCGGCTGAAATCTTCGAACGCTGAATTAAATTTAAAAATTAACGAGAACTCACCTATGGTGGGCGCTAGGAACAGTGTGCACCACAGGCACAGGCCACTCCTGGTAGCGGCTGAACTGCCTCATCACCCTGTGGACGGTGTAATCCTCCACGTACATGTCGAACAGCAACGGCGTCCTCGTCATCCAGTAGTGCTGGTCTCAGAAGCACAAAGACAAGAGCCCCTGTGGTGCGCGGGTCGCGACAGCCTCCTCTGAGTAGGGCGTCCACCTGACGTCTGCGTCCGTGAGAGCGTCGAACTGCCCGACGAAGTCCTTGTACGCCCTCTTCGTCTGGTCGTGGGCGTACGAGGTCTGCATACAAACCAAATGTGAACCCTAAATATGGATTGAACAAACTAGACAAAGTGGAAAGACAAATTGAAAGTGAAAGGTAAGAAATTACCTTCCGAAGGCACCACAACGAGCCCATGGTGAAACGGTCGCGCGGGTCGTGACCCTCTGGCAGGGGCTCGTACGCGTAGAGGGGAACGACTGGCCGACCAATCGCAAACCGCTCGTGGCACCAGAACTGAAGAAGGAGAGGACAGCCGAGAAGGATCGGCTCCGCCGAACGACCCTTCAACACCCCCGAGCACAGGCCCCTGTACGCGCCCGCAAGAACAGAATTGCCCCAACTGATCTGGGGCACGGCGTGCAAGGGCGCGTCGGCGATCCTCCGAGCGTGGGGGATCAGGTACCTCGCCACCGCGTCACCCTGCGAACTGCAGAACAACACGAACCCAAACAGCCACAACAGGTACGCCTCGAAGAACCTGTTCACTGTCTTCTGCTCGACGTCATCTGCTAGGTAATCAGCCTGCATAAGCAAAATCAAACGTTAGTTATATTGTCTCCATATCTTCAAAAACAAAGAGAAATATGAGGTAAATGTACGTACACTAAACTGCTGCAACCAAGTCAAGGTGGGTCCGTGAACGTTCGCGAACTCCTGGTACGGGGTGGGGGCGCGATTGTTCCGAGGAACGTTCGCGAACCGAGCGAGGAACTCCGTACGCCACTCAGCGGAGACGTCCGCAGACCCCAGCGGCTCGCCCTCACAAGGAAGGCCCATCAACAGCGACGTGTCCTGAAGAGTCACCATCATCTCACCGACGATGAAGTGGAACGTGTGGGTCTCCGACCTCCAGTGGTCCAGAAACGCGTTGAGGAGGGAGAAGTCGAACTAGAAGCGTGTCATGCGATCCTTCCGAGGAATCGCGTCGCGCAGACTGTCCCCCTGGACTAACCGCGCTACAGGCAGGAGTCCTGCAGCGCGTAGCTTGAAACAAATAAAGTAATTTATTAGTTACAACAAAATGATAAATGAAGGTACAAAGAATAACATAGCATCAGTTCACGTACTTGGGAACCCAAAGGTCATGGATCGGCAGCAACGTGCGCGTAGTGCGGGAACACACGTGTCCAACATCCTCTCCGAGGACGGCGGACAAGAACGAGCGGTGACTGCGGTCGATCTCCCTGTCCAGCAACTCAGGCGTCACGTACGCCTCAACCTCAGCACGAGCAGCCTGAGCCTGGGCCTCAGCCTGAGCATGGTACTGAGCCTGGTCCATAACTGCAGCTGCATACAAAAATTAAATATACAATTAAAAAAACCAGATAAGTAATTTTCTACCATTTTTACAATTTCGACAACAGATAAATTAATTTTCTAGAATTTCTAAACGAATTAAAATATTTTCTACAATTTCTAAAACAGATAAACTAATTTTCTACATTTTCTAAACAAACTAAAGTAATTTCGTTAATTTCTACAATATTTAGAACAGATAAATTAATTTTCTAAAATTTCTAACCGAATTAAAGTATTTTCTACATTTTCGAAACGAGATAAATTAATTTTCTAGAATTTCTAAACAAATTAAAGTATTTTCTACAATTTCTAAAACATATAAACTAATTTTCTATATTTTTTAAACAAACTAAAGTAATTTTGATAATTTCTATAATATCTAGAACAGATAAATTAATTTTCTAGAATTTCTAAACGAATTAAAGTATTTTCTACATTTTCTAAACGAGATAAATTAATTTTCTAGAATTTCTAAACAAATTAAAGTATTTCATACAATTTCTAAAACAGATAAACTCATTTTCTACATTTTCTAAACAAACTAAAGTTATTTCGATAATTTCTACAATATCTAGAACAGATAAATTAGTTTTCTAAAATTTCTAAGCGAATTAAAGTATTTTCTACAATTTCTAAACGAGATAAATTAATTTTCTAGAATTTGTAAACGAGATAAATTAATTTTCTAAATTTTCTAAACAAATTAAAGTAAATTCAACAATTTCCACAACAGATAAAATAATTTTCTAGATTTTCTACACATGCTAAAATAATTTCTACAATTTCTAGAACTGATAAACTAATTTTCTATATTTTCTAAATTAAAAAACTAATTTTCTAAATCTAAACTAATTGAATTAACTCATTTCTAAATTTTCTAAATCTAAACTAATTAAACTAACTAATTTCTAAATTTTCTAATCTAAAAACTAATTTTCTAAATCTAAATCTAATTTTCTAGAAAAATGTGGCGGGCTGACTTGGTAGATGGGCTTGGCTTCTTGAGGAACGGTGGGCCTAATGTGTAAGCCCGGAACCCATCTCATGAACCGTTGTTTCACTCCACCCACAGTCCACACAACACAACGCCTCGGCTAGCGTGGTGGCGCGCGCAGCCGAGGATCAGAGGAGCAGAGCAGCAATGGCGAGGAGAACTGGAGGAGGACGGGTGAGGCGAGGGAAAAAGGATGGCATGGATCCGCTGCGCGCGGCGAGGAGGAGGTGAGTTCCCGAGTCCCTTTGGCTAGTTGCATTTTCGGATATGGTTAGGTTAATTAGTGTTTAAACTGAAGCCAAGTTTAAGTTAATCTGGCGGATTTAGCGGGTCTTGTGAACTTCAATTGCTGTTTTTTTTCCATGCAAGTAGGTGAGTTTGGTTGAGGCCAAGTAAGTGGTGGATCCGCATCCGCACGGCCCTTCAAATATCTTTCCCACTGGTAGCAGGTTCATACTTCATAGCACAATGAGTCCTGACCTGAGTGCTGAGTATTAACTGTAATTCAAATAATCTTGTGGTCCAAAGTAAGCAGCACAGTGTATTAGCTTATCTTTCGATTCTTGCCACTTAGAACCAGATTGATTCATGTCATTATCTCGATTTTCGTTAATTTGCATTTTTCTCACGCCAGTTTTAAGCTTGGGGTCTGTACTTTGTAGAGACTGGCTTACGCAAGCTGCCACACAGTAGATAGTTTTCTTCCGTTACAGGTAAGGGCCATGCTTTTTCCACAAGCTACTTCTGGTGTGGCTTTTGACTTCCCCATTTTTGGTGGATTAGTCGGTGATCCTGGTCTAGACCTTTCGTTTGTTGCACTACATCTTTCCTCCGACGTCATATGTCTCGGATTCAGAGTTCCTTGCTTAAGATGTTGTAACATGCTGAATCTATTCTCAAAAAAAAAAAAAAAAAGCTGAATCTTGGGATATGCATGACCACTTTACCAGTTCAAAACATTCACTGATTGTACTTATATATTTGGTGCAAATCAGTTCCTGCCTTCTGAGTACTGTGTTGATGTGAAGTACGACTAATCGTACTTCAAATAATGTTCAGCTCAACACAGATCTTACCAACAAAAAAAGTTATTTTTTGAAACCTAAATAAGACAAAGTTGGAATTGAGGTTAAAAACTGTGAAAATGGGGAAAGACCGGTAATCAGTGTGGTCCTTTGTGGATTACGCAGTAGGCAGACGGCTGCTGCATGTGGGGTTACATGGATACTCACAGTCAATATATTTCACTTCTTCCTTTCTACCAAAATACCAATCCCCAACAGCCTCTGCGATGGTCTGTCATGCTAGAGGGGGAAAAGTGAAAGAAATCATGATATATTAATCCAGGCAATAGAGACAGGAAACCAACTGTATCTGTGTTATCAGTGATCTAAACCTCACCTTATTACCAAGTCTTGGGGATATCTGTGAGATCCATGAAATTCTGAATGGTGTTTGACAGTGGGTGAAGCATGAATCAATGAACAGCCCCCAATCCCTCTTATGTTCAGCAACCTTCAATTCACTGACTAACTTCTTCCTGAATCCTGCAGCATGAAGAATAAACCTAAAGCGTCAAAGAAACAGCATGACCACCAAATTAGCATCAAGAACAAAGAGATTAGAAAGCTACACTGAGTCGCTGACCATGCAGTACATCCATTTGTGTGGAACTACAATTCCGAATATCTGCTTTGCAACTGGACCATGCCTGTCCAGGATAGGATCCATTTGGAGCAAGAGCGTTTCGTATCTGAAGAGAAGCAGCAGTCAGGAGTTTTAACCTTTTGACAAGTGGAAAAAAACTTAAAGATTGAAATCACCTGCCAAGAATCGTAATCAGAATTCAGAATAAATGTGGGGGTGCTGATGCTCTTTATCAGTTCAGGAGGAAAGAAACACTGGAGCAGCAACATGTCAGTAAGTGAATTTAGGAACATCACAAGAGAACTGAATGAATTATATATGGGAAAATACCTCTGTTGGATCCTTATTTGCAAGGCAGCCCTTGGGCAAAGCTTCTCTAACATTCTGGAAGAAAATTAAAAAATGTGATTCAATCAACATCTGCTACCAAACTGCGTGTGTGAAACAGTTTTATGACGCATCCTGGAACAGGATCTCTGGAAGGGGGAACGACTCCGTTATTTCCGTGGCTAACCTGAAGGTGAACTATTCCACTTATGAGCGACCGCAAGGACCTTTCCCCGGATAAATCTTTTCTGTGGCAGAAAAAATGTATTTCATTTAGTAAAAAGGTAATGCTAATAGGCTGTACTGATTCTTAGAGACTTACTCATCGATAAAAAATCCAGCATCAGAAAGGCATTTAACAGAAACATCCTGAGGAAATTGTTGACAAAAATTATCGCAGTGCAGTAGTGCAGCCAGACTACCAGCAGAACAACCTGTAAGCAAGGCCTGGAAAGTGTGGAGAGAAAACAAAGTTGGACATGGTCTTTGATTAGTATCTATGGTTAGATTACCTGTGTTAAAGGTTTGTAAAATTCTATTGAATATTTTATGGAACCAACATAAACCTGTTTATCAGTGTCCAATCCTTTTGCCATGAGTTCATCGACAACTGCTTCCCAGATGCGCAATCCTCTGAAGAAAAGTTTGGTTCCATCCTTACATGAATGCCGATACACCATCAGTTTGATGAATTAAGATGGGCAGCAAAAATTCAGAATTCAGAAAATTCACCAGATCTTCACCCTCTGCATCTCCAGCAAATGATGCCCCGTCACAGTACCTTATAACTACTATATTCCAGTTGTGGAAATCTGATCATGACTCGTTGGAATTAATACAAGGACACATTGAAAAGGTAGTGGAGATCACAACTCAATCCAAATTCATACCAGGATTTTCTCGGTGCCGGTTGCTGAGTATCCCAGTGAACTCTACTGCTTCCATGAATTTAGATGAACCAAATTCGGTCATTTTGCGCTCGGAACAACTTTTGGTGGTGTTGCACCATCCTCCTCCCTGAGATTGTAATAATACAGAAATAGTAGTCATCTCAATTCTCAGCTTGAACAATTTTGTCACACAGGTTAGTGGTTAGCTATTCAATTCTCATCTTGCTTGCATATTTCAGTCAGGAGTCTTTCATATTCATGTTAGATGCATAACAAACTAAGCAATTTTCATCTTGAAAAAAACACCGGGTCACCTGAAGATAGACGAGCCAGTTGTGGGCGCCGGAGCCGGAGCCTCTCTGCAGGTGGTAACCAGGCGGGCTCCCATCCAAGCACACTGCAACGACGACATGATACAGGTCTATGAGGAACCAGCTTCTCCAGACATACCGTCGATCGACTGAAGGAAATGAGGCGACCGACCGAAGAATACCTGCGCCCTTCTCCCGAGCGCCGGCGAGGAGGGTCAGCTCGACGAGCTCCGGAGAGCTCACTGTCCCCGCCACCGGCGAGCAGGAGAAGGTGGCGACGGCCAGGAGCAAGAGCAGCGGCGCCGCCGCGGCGACAGCGAGGCTCCGCCGTCGCTGCGGGAGGAGCGGCGCCAGCAGCAGCTCCATCACCATGGTCGTCGCGCGCGGGTGATCGTCGGATACTCGAGCCATAACCGCAGCTCGCCAATGTGGACCGTACCGACCTCAATCAAGCGGTGGAGCGTGGTGAAAATTCCCAAATCCAGATCAGAATCAGTACATCACTGGCTCCCGTTCCCACCCAACTGGCACAGCATGGCATAGTCAAACATTTACGCGATTCCTGGGAGGAAAAATGTCAAAAATGTACATGGTCAAAACTAGTATGCAGGATAGCAAGAGTAGCAGACTTGCTCCAAATCGCAAACAGTACGCCAGGTGGAAAAAATTCAGTTAAGCCTATTCAGTCCGCTGCATACAGACAGATCGATCAACCTGTCATTTGGTCCAGTACATATGCACCATATATAGCTTCCATTTCAATTTCATTTTGAATGTGATGTCCACGAGAACTTCATAACGTTCACTTATTGTACTTCAAGGGATTTGCATTCGTACCACCTCTTTAGGACACACAATTTTGAATCTTTTTTTCTACCAAACAATTTTGAATTGTTTCTTTGCCTCTCCGGAGTTTGGAAGCAGCTCGAGGCCCTTTTAAATGTGGAAATGACTATGGGAAATTTCTGAAAAATTTAATGCGTATCATTTCTGAATCACGAATGCTGTTGATGTGAAGTACAACTGCTAGGATTTCAGGTCCCGTTCAGTTTAATGCAGGTCTCATCAACAAAAAAAAGTTTTCTTATGAATCCTCAGCAAAACAAAGCTGTAATTGAGGTTAAAAAAAATGTGGAATTAGGAAAGACTGGTGATCTGAAAGCAGTCCAGTGTGAATCAAGCAGTAGGCAGACGACTGCTGCATGTGGGGTTACATGGATACTCGCAGTCGATCTGCTTCACGTATTGCCTTCTACCAAAATACCAATCCCCAACAGCCTCTGCGATAGTCTGTTACGCAAACAACAGAAGAAAATTGGAAGGTATCAGTCCGAGTAAAGACACAGAAAACCTACAGTAGGTGTGCTATTGCAGTGTATGGTTCGAATGATATAAACCTCACCTTGTCACCAAGTCTTGGTGAGATCGGAGAATGCCATGAGATATTGAATGGTGTTTGGCAGTGGGTGAAGCATGAATCAATGAACAGCCCCCAGTTCTTGTTATCTTCAGCAACCTTCAATTCACTGACTAATTTGTTCTTGAATCCTGCAACACGAAGAATGGAATCCTGTAGCGTCAAAGAAAACAGGATCACCGATGAGTGTAGGAAGCAACGAGATTGACGAGCTTGACTGACCATGTAGTACATCAATTTGTGTGGAACTGCAGTTCCGAATATCTGCTTTGCAACTTGACCATGCCTGTCCAGGATAGGACCCACTTGGCGCGAGAACGTTTCGTATCTAGATAGAAGAAACAGTTAGGTTTTAAGCATTTGACAAGCAGGAAGAAACATGGAGGTTGAAATTACCTGCCAAGAATCGTAAGCGGAGTTCAGAATAAATGTGGGGGTGCTAATTCTCTTAATCAGTTCAGAAGCAAAGAAACACTGGGAAAAACAACATGTCAGCAAATTGGATTTAGAAACATCATAAAGATCACTGATTAGATATGGAAACACACCTCTGTTGGATCCTTATTTTGGAGGCAGTCCTTGGGTAGAACTTCTCTAACATTCTGAAAGATTTTTTTTAAAAAAAAAATCAATCAACAGGATCTCTTGACAGTAATTGACTATGCTCTGTGGCTAACCTGAAGGTGAACTACTCCATTAATGAGTGATCTCATGGACCTTTCTCCAGATAAATCCTCCCTGTGGCAGAGAAATGTTCTTCATTTATACAATTACAATGCTACTGATGGGCCGTTCTAATTTTTAGAGACTTACACGTCAATAAAGAAACCAGCATCAGAAAGGCATTTAACTCCAACCTCTTGAGGAAACCGTCCACGAAAATTATCACAGTGCAGTAATGCAGCTAGAGAACCAGCAGAACAGCCTGTAAGCAAAGCCTGGAAAGTGGAGGGAAACCAAAGTTGGACATGGCCACATGGCTCTTGATTGGGACTTGTGTGGTCAAGCCTTGTGAAATTATTGGACTAACCATACGAAATCAATGAAAACCTGTTCAGCAATGTCCATTCCTTTTCCCATGAGTTCATCAACAACTGCTTCCCATATGCGCAATCCTCTAAAGAAAAGTTTGGTTCCATCCTATGCAAATGCTAGCACACCTTCAGATTGAGGAATTAATATGGGCAGCTGAAATCAGAATTAGGAAATTCACCAGATCTTCACCCTCTGCATCCCCAGCAAATGATGCCCCATCGCAGTACCTTACAACAACTATATTCCAATCGTAGAAATCTGATCACGAAAGACAACATTTAGTGCAATCCTCCCAACTCAATTCAAAACATTTATGATCAGAAAAAGACTAACACAAAGCGATACTGCATCTGAATTAATCCAAATTCCAAACTGAATAATGGGGACTAATATAACAGATTGCTCCCTAGAAGAAGCATCTTGACGAAGACTAATGTATCAGTAGAAAGCCCATGACAGAATCAACTTTGTATACCAGAATTTTCTAGGTTGTCATTGCTGAGTATCCCAGAGAACTTTACTGCTCTCATGAACTTCGATGAACCAAAGCTGCTCCTTTTGCGCTCCGAGCAACTTTGTGTGCTGTTGCACCAACCTCCTCCCTGGGATTTTATCAACGGAAAATCTGTAAGCCTACTAGACATATCCCATCAGCCGGAAAGTAGAAACCATTTTTTGTCACCCGGGTTTACTATCTCAGTTCTCAGCTACCTTTTCATCCAAAACAGATAGTACTTCTTTAAAAATTTCAGTTAGCAAAATTGTTCAGACTGAACAAGCGACGACCATCTGTGTAGGAGCCTCTCTGAGATGCACGTTATACAATAGGAAAAGGACATTCGTTCACCTGAAGATAGATTAGCCAGTTGTGAGCTCCGGAGCCGAAGCCTCTTCGCAGGTGGTAACCAGGCGGGCTTCCATCCAAGCACACTGCGACGACACGATAGAGGTCTATCAATAACCAGTTCCAGACATGGAAAGTTAAAAACGAAATGAGGCTACAGTCAGGTGACTGGAGTACCAACCAGCGCCCTTCTCAAGAGCTCCGGCGACGAGGGTCAGGTCGACGCGCTCTGGGGAGCTCACCGTCAGCCGTGAGCGGGAGAAGACGGCAACGACGACCAGGAGGAGCGCGAGCAGGGGCGTCGCCGCGGCGACAGCCAGGCCCCGTCGACGCTGCGGGAGGAGAGGGGACAGCAGCTCGGTCGCCATGGCCGTCGCGCGCGGGTGAGGCGCGGTGTAGCTAGAGCAAATGTGTGCGGTTGGAGGAGAGTGGAAACTAGCTGCTCACCAGTCACCATCACCAACAACCTGTCTCCGGCCTTGCGCTGGCGCTATGGCGGGCCATACCACAGGTCGCCGTCGCCGATGCGGACAGCGCCCACCAAGCCATCTGCTCGGACCTCAAGCAGATGGAGTCGTGGAGATGAAGTGGTGTTCGTGAACTTCGGCAGTTCACCTCAAATTCGCAATTCCGCATCCACGTCACTCGGCTCCAAATCCCACGTACCCATTTGGAAGTGTATCTATTGAGAGTGACTTGCTACGGATAAGTACTTTCCGCTTTCACACCTGTTCCCACCTGTTGCGTGCTTGTCACTTTAATCCAGATTGATTCATGTCACTATCCTCACCCGTCGTTGGCATGCATCTACTCCAATTCTGTACATGACTCCACTCCATCAATCAACTGGAGAAACGCAGTTTTTAACCAATGACACCTATCAGGTTGTCACTACGCAATGTAGAATTGCACCGAGATTCGCGCAGGTCTTGTGAAAGCAAAAAAAAAAAAAAAAAAGGTGATGTGTGTTAGGCCTTGTATTCATTGAGTTCCGCAATGGAGATCACAAGTGGCAACTGTGAAATCTAAAACGTTTGATTTTTGAATCTAAAAAGAAAAGAAAAGATGTGTTCATGTAAACCCATCTCTTTTTCTGATAAAGTAAGCTTTATTAATTTTCAAGAACTTTACAACTTGATACAAAGAATCTGTTTTTTTTTAAATAAAAGTTGTTATTCTGTTTCCTATTCCTGTATAGGTTTCTTAGTTCTTTACTTGCAACAGCTTTGGGGAGAACTCCTCCCGTTACATTACAGGTCGAGCTGACTGCTACATGTGGGGTTAATGCATGGATACTCGCAGTCAATCTCTTTTACCCCATGGCCTCCACCAACATACCAGTCCGCAACAGCTTCGGCGATCGTCTGTTTCATAAGAAACAAACAGAAATCGAAACCAAAACATACATCAATCCAATCCAATCCAATCCAATCCAATCCAAAGAAGACTGCGGAGACGAAACGGCAGCACTAGGTGCGATATGCAGCTTTAGGGTAATTAAAAGTGTCTTGAACCTCACTCACCTTATTACTGATCCTCAGGGAGATGGGCGAATGCCATGTGATTCTGAATGGCGTCTGACAGTGGTTGAAGCATGAATCGATGAACAGACCCCAGTTGCTCTTGTATTGAGCCACCTTCAGAGCCTCGAGAAATCCCTTCCTGAATCCTACAGCACGTACAAGGAGAATCGACATGACAGACACCACACACCAGATGAGGATACAAATTGAACCTTAGCTAGGAGATTGACGAACTAGCTAGTAGGCTGGCTAACCATTCATTGCCTCGATTTGTGTCGAAGTGCAGTTTCGAATATCAGCTTTGCAACGCGCCCATGACTGTTCAGGATCAGCTCCGCCTGGCGCCACAATATTTCCTACCTAGAGTGAAGCAGTATACATGTAGAGCAGTTAGGGTTTTTAGCCATGGGACAAGTGTACAAGCAAAAAATTGACAAAGACTGTAATCACCTGATATGAATCATAACCGGAGTTCCGGATAAATGTTGGAGTGCTTATACTCTTAATAATCTCAGCAGGAAAGAAACACTGGAGCAAAGTACATGTTAGCAAATCGAAGAGAACTTTGCAGGCATATAGATCAACAAGTGATTGAATTCCCGAGGCGATGAGCAATTACATACCTCTATTGGCTCCTTCTCTGCAATGCAGTCCTTGGGCAAAACTTCTCTAACATTCTGGGAAAATATTCAGAAACGTTTACTCAAGAGGAAACATGCATGCATCCCAAAAGGAAAAAAAACATGATGTTGGGGGAAATTAACTAGTTTTTAAAGCTAACCTGAAGGTTAACAACTCCACTGAAGATCGACCGCATAAACCTTACCCCAGAGAAATCCATTCTGTGACAGAAAGAAAACAGGTACTTAATTCAGGAAATGTGCAATGTTATACTATACTACTAGTAGTTTTCAAAGCTCTGTGTCCTAGCCACTACATCAACCGGTAATGAATAGTTTTCGAAGCCTTACACATCCAGAAAGAATCCAGAATCTGAAAGGCATTTTACTGGAACCTCCCGAGGGAATCGTGCACGGAAATTATCACAGTGCAGAAGAGCAGCAAGGCCACCAGCAGAACAGCCTGAAAGCAAGGCCTGAAAAAATGACGTTGGACATGGCTCTGCTCACAAGCTGTGGTCATCAGATTATTGCCACAAAGGCTAATAATCTTTGTGGATGATTTTTACAAAATTGATAGCTCAGTTAACCTGTTTAGCAGTGACCAGTCCTTTGCCCATGAGTTCGTCAACGACGGCTTCCCAGATACGCAATCCTCTGAAGAAAAGTTTTGTTCCATTCTGCATCAAACAGCATTACACCATCAGTTTGGGTAATGAAAGATAGATAGGCCGGCAGCTAAAATCAGAATTCCCAAGAAGAATAATCACCCGGTCTTTGCCCTCAGCATCCCCAGCAAATGATCCTCCGTCACAGTACCTTACGTCAACTCTATTCCAGTTGTAGAAATCTGATCACGCAACCCATTGAATTGAATTAGTACATAACCCATTGAGCAGGGCATCCATGAAAATAAACCTTGTCCGATCAACAGAGGATATCCATGAAATTAAAGAGGCATCTCATTTATTTACGTACAGGGATTTTGTGAGCGGTTGCTGCTGAGTATCCCCTCAAACTCTATTGCCTTCATGAATTTAGATGAACCAAGGTCGGTCATTCTGCGGTCGGAACAATCTTCTGTGGTGTTGCACCATGCACCTCCCTAAGTTTTATTCATAATCATGCAATCAGTAGTGACACTGCATTGAGTCAAAAAAAAGCACATGCTAGAAAGAACCATAATATTCACCACAGACTAGTAGTTTCAAATTTTCTACAATTTTACATAACAGGTAGCTCTCCTTCCGGTTCATTTAAAAAAATCGACAATTTTCACACATACACAAAGTGCAAAGGATTGAATTATCACCTCAAGATTGACGATCCAGCTGTGTTTTCCGGAGCCGAAGCCTCTCTGGAGGTGGTAAGCCGGCGGGCTACCGTCCAAGCAAACTGTAACGTGCATCCATACGCAATCGATCAAGAACACGCTACAAAATGATGATCTCAAGGAAGCGAAAAATGCATGGTTAGCTGAATACCCGCGCCCTTCTCCCGAGCGTTTGCGAGGAGGGTCAGCTCGACGAGCTCCGGAGAGCCCGCGGCCACCGCCACCAGCGATGAGCAGGACAAGGCTGCCACGGCCAGGAGCATGATGAACCATGGCGCTGCTGCCGCCGCCGAGACGGGGAAGCGTGGGCGACGCTGCGGGAAGAGCGGCGAGGACCGTAGCGCGGTCGCCATGGCCATTATCGCGCGGGCTTGTTGGCTGCTGCAGCCAAGAACAGACACAAGGCCGGGTAGTTGTGGCGTCGTGGAAACTGCTTGTTTGTCAACGCTGCTATTTTGTCAACGCCCGGGATGGAATGGAATGAAATTGCACCCACCGTACCTGCACCATGAGCTGAACTGCAGAAGGTTATCTGTAGTTCTGATTGATCCAATCGTGCATATACCTCATCAGATGTGAAACGAATATAAAATCTGGGATAAGGCATTGTCTTGTACGGACGGTAACGGACTAACGGTAGGTGGCTGCTTCCTCTCTGGAACAAAAACTCAACTGACGCTGGTAGCCAGATCTGATGGTCCTGTGATCCAAGACTGCAGCCAGAGATATGCAAAGGCTAACTAGCTCACGCAGTCTCACCTGCAGATCAGCAGCAGCAAGGGCCACCACGAGGATGAAGACGACGATGACCAAGAAGAGGATCCGCTGCTTCAATTCTACTATCTGGCTACAAGGCAGGCCTCTTCCCTTCATCTGCATCTATATGCAATGCAAACAGAGAACGGGAGCTGCGATTTTGGGCAGCAACGAATGGGAGCAGACAGATAAAAACAGAGAGGGCGACGATGAGAATGAAGGGAAAACGTAGCCAATTATGTGTACACTTAACTACTTAAGTACCTTGTGGCAGCCCATGTCCTAGTACCAGTATCAGAGGGGTCAGGGATTGCCAGCCACCATCACCAGCTAACTGAGCAGAGCATCAAGGATTAGACAAACACACAAGAGCTATCCATACAAATCCCGAATTAAGTTCAGCAATTCCACCATTGCAAATGGTAAACAGCCACTCACTACATAGTTCGTTACCAACGGCCGCAACGACTGACCAACAGAGACAAACACACTACATAATCAACAAGTTATTCTAAGCAAGCAAGTAAGCAGAACCGAGACCAACATCTCGTTCCAAATCCCATCATCAGTTGAACAAAACAAACGCTGCTGCCGCTGCCAGACATCTAAATCACAAACGCTGCTGCTTCATCAACACAGCTACGAGGACTAGGCTTCATCCGCATAGGCCGGCTCCAGGATGGCCGCCTCGGCCTCCTGCACCTCCTTCTCGGTCTTCCGTCCCTTCTTCGACTTGTAGTACACGCTCATGAACGTGCCCACCGCCCCGTACTTGCGCCGGCAGTGCTCGTAGTGCGACGCGTCGAACATCCTCCAGAAGTCCTTCTCGTTCAGCTCAGACACAGCGTACTGAGGCTGGTAGCTGTGATTCTCGATCAGCCACTGCTCCAGCCGGTGCACTGCCTCCGCACCGTTGAACTCCTCACCCCTTAGCACGGCAGCAGGGGCATAGTACACGCCCACGTCCGTGAACATCTGAGCGTAGCTCGTGTCGCCCTGCCTGTGCTGGTGCTCGAATCCGGGCTCAGGGTACACCATCGTCTTCACAGGCAGCTTGTACAGACGGTGAGGGCACAGCCACAGCGGATACACCTGGCAACATATATAGACAAGAATGATTAGTATTATAACACAGGGTAGGGGTATGCAACAGTAGTAATCAGTAACAAGAGACCAGGCACCTCCATCTCGCGGTGGACAAACTCTAGGGCATCTCCAACCTTGTACAGCGGCACCAGCATGTCCTGGATCACGTGGTTGTCATGGTAGTAGTTCCTGATAGCCTCACCCTGGGTCGCCTTCAGCAGAGACACCTTCGGCGGCATCAGCCAACCCAGCAGGAACCTGAACCAGAACTGGTCGCCGAATGGCAAGATCAGCTTCCCCTCCCAGTACAGGCACCGGGTGTGACGGTGGTAGTACTCTCTTGTTGGGATGTACTCCACAAACTCGCCCCTCTTCAATGCCGTTTGCGCGTGCTGGTAGAACCAAGGCTTGAACCACCATCCGACGCTGTTGATCTTGTTGCCCTTCTTCTTTGCCTCTTCTTTCGAAGCATAAACACCAGTCATCATCACACCCTCGCTCTCAGTATACACCATTCCTTCAACAAAGTCAGGGACCTTTGCAGGGTCACCATATCTTGGCGCGAAAGAATCAGCATAGGCCTGAGCAATTTCCTTCAGATTCCCTTTAACTGGAGTGTAAGTGAGCTTCATGTATTCCTTGATAGGAATGAGCTTGATCTCAGCAGAGACAAGGAACCCAAGTGTTCCCTGGGACCAGGGAATGCCATAGAAAAGGTCAGAGTACTCGTTATCCTTGGTGGCTCTAACAACCCGGCCATCTGCAAGGACAACTTCCATTGCAACAACTGTGTCAGAGAAAAGCCCATAGAGGTGAGAGCTCCCCTCGATACCATAACCATTGATCAGCCCACCAACAGTGAGGTCATCGAGCTCTGCGACAACTGCAAGGGCAAGGTTCATGGGGCAGGTAGCTCTGGTAATCTGGCCCATGTTCACAAGGGGCTCAACCTTGGCAACCATCCTCTCTTTGTCAATCTCAAGTATATTCCTGAAGGAAGAAAGGTCAACCTCAAAATGCCTGGCACGCTTGTAGTCCACATTGCGCATGCCAACAGCAATCCAGGGCTTCCTGGCTGTGCAAACAAGGCCATCCTTCTTTGGGTTCCTTTGCTTGAGCCGCTTTACAACCTTCTGCACATTCTCATCATGTTGCTTCTGGCGCTTCTTCTCTGACTTCATGGCAGACCACATGTCGCCCAGATAGATATTGAAGTAGATCAGAGCTGAAATCGGAAGGACCACAAAGATGACAAGGATCCATCGGAACTTCACCAAATAGTCCACCAAAACCTTCTTCCTCTTGCGGCGCACCAATGGTTCATGCACGTCTGCCATGGTCTGAAAAGAGGACAGTTGGCAAAAAAACAAAATAAAACAGAGTTAGTTGCACAGTGGCAATAACCAGTAACAGCAAACCATACATATCAGGGAAGAGCTTCCACACTAGCTGTAGAAAACAATTGGAGCTGCTAACAGGTATCTTCACCAACAGCTAAGAGCTAACACATATCTTCACCAATAGCCATGACGATAAGGATACATCTACCACACTAAAATTTCACCATCTAACGATTTCAGGAAAAAGGTAAAAAAACGATGTTGTAGCACAGAATGGATAGATAAATTACAGGTCCAGAACACAAGAGCCTATCAGGAAGCATGACATTCACATGCAGCAGTAAAAGTTTTCATTTGTAAGCAATGTCCAGTAAGTACCCCTAGGACCCGAAGCACTATCACTTTTACAGAAACAAAAGTGAGCCCAACAAGAACAAGTATATTCGATCAGATGGCATTCATTTGGTGTAACATGCACATGGCGTGGCTATTAAAAGGCAGCAGCAAATAGTACGAGGGAAACTTTGCTAAAACAGGACAGACGTCAGTGATACACATAATTGGATAAGGCAATCTAGATTCCATGGTGATATGTTTTGCCATGCAATAGGGTTGGCATGACCCGTTGTGTTTGGACTTTGGATCAGATCCAGTAATTATTGATGGTCCCAGCAGAATTCAAAATTGATTGCTAGCAAGTTGAGTAATTCTACTATGCACGTACTCCCACCGTCCCGAAAAGAATAATGTTTTGGAATTTTTCAGACAGATTAATGGTGAAGGTAAAAAATGCATGTACCCTTAGTTAGTTCAGTTTGAATAAAAAATGGAGAAAATGTGTTCATTTAATTACGCATGCACGAGATCAACGTGTCAAATTATGCATGCATAAGATTTAAATCCTAGAACATCATTCTTTTTTTGATAAATTTTGAATATAAGAACGAATGGCGATCTTTTATTCGGTTCCAAGCTCATTACTCGAGTAATGAAGGAAACGCCGGAAAAAGGAAATGTAGGTAGCAGTACTTGTTGAGCCCCCTTGTACCCTGACAAAGATTTTTTTTTTTTGCGAGAAGTACCCTGACAAAGATTAACAGCAAAAAGAAAGGAAATTCCCCTTTTTCTTCGAGTAGAGTGCGGATTAAAGGGAAAAGTAGAGCAGACCCTCCTCCTCCCTGCGTGCAGTGCGCGCAAAAGGAGGCCCAAAAAGGGTTGCAACAGAAGCACAGCCCTGCAATGCAAGCGTAAAAAAAAAACTGTCTTTCGCAAAAAAAAAAAGGTGTGCATGCATGTGGAGAAGCAAATTCCAGTGAGCAGCAGCAGGTCGCGCACTCGCAGTCGCAGCAGGGGGGGGGGGATCATGGGCCTGTGCGTGAGGCCCTGAAGGAATGAAGGATACATAGGGTTGCGACACAGGCAGCACGCAGCTACACAGCTATTACCACTAGACTGAATCGGATGCATACAGTAGTGCTCAGATCTAGGAATTGAATCGGATAGTGGTTGAAGGGTGTCCTTACCAGGCCGGGCGGCCGGCCAAGGGGCGCTACGAATCTCCGATCTGGTGAAGCGGGGGGAAGGGGATCCGGCGCCGGCGGTGGTCTCCCTCCCCTCCTCCGCTGCAGCAGCTGCAGATGGGAAAGGAAGAGCGGTGGTGTGGTGGGGGTTGGGTTTTAAACGCATCCACCACCCCCAGCATCAGCAGCAGGAGGAGGTTTATGCTGCCTTTTCATTTTAGCCCCTGGTGACATCCGTATTCACCATTCACTCCCCTGTTGACCGACCGACAGCTCAGCTCAAACGGATTCGCGCAAACGGACAGAGGATGAGGAAGACGACAAGAAAACGCTCTCGATGCTTGTCGAATGTCGATGATGCTGCCAAAATGCAATTCGAATGCGAGGTGTAAATGCAATTCTAGGACTGAGTACGTAAACCAATACGAGGTGTAAAATGATTAAAATACCTTTTATCTTTTATGAGAAAGATCTAGCAATTGGCTTGTCTTTTAATCTCAAAAAAAAAATTGGTTTATCTTTTATGTGAGAAGTTTTTAGAGTCTCTTGTCTTTTGTGATTGGTTAGTCAAAATTACATTCTTTGTGGGACAAATTTCGAATCTTAGAATTGCATTTATTTTTGAACGAGGGAGTACTATTATAATTTTTCTTTTAGTAGCTTTTCGAATTATTATTATTACTATTTCCTTCGGAATTTGAGCATAGAAGTACCTTATTAAAGGGGAAACGGCCACCAAAATACTATCACGGGCACGGATGCTCTGGGTCCCGCCCACCACCAGGCCAGCAGGAATCTGGACCCACATGTCAGTCACGTGCATGCTGTGCTGTGTGGAGTGGAGGGAGATCTGATCCGACCCGATCTGTGTGCACGCATGTTCCGATCCGATCTGGCCATGCTGCTTTGCTTTCTTTGGTTTGCTCTGCTGCAGACCTGCAGTTTGGACAGATCGATTAGGCCAGTTTCAGTAGAGATGTCGTGAACACGATTACCTAGAGTGACACATCATCTAAAAACATTTAAAATTATAATGAAGCACCTCCCTCTTAATGCATAGTTTAATCTATTGTTGTTTTCTACTCCCTCCGTCCCGCAAAGAGTGTCCCTTTCAACTCTAAAATTTTGTCCCACAAAAGAGTGTCCCTTTGGCATTCAGACTACTCCAAAGGCCCACACGTCACATTGAATTCATATCGTGGGTCAAAAATCCACCGTGTACATTTATTATTTTCCTTGATTGCTTTGACTACCCAACCGTCAGGTCCATCCCCTCCCCGTCCCTTATCTACACGCGCTGGGCACGATGCTTGCCGCCGCATGCCGCTTGCGCCCATCGCCGCTCAGGCCCTTGCGCCCGTCGGTGCTGCCTCCCATCGCTTGCACTTGTTGCCACTGGCAAGGAAAGCTGCTCCGGCCGCTGCCTCCCATCGCTTATTCGCTTGCGCCTGTTGCCGCTGGCAAGGAAAGCTGCTCCGGCCACTGCGCTGTCGTCGGGTGAGGTTGGAGGCAGGGATTGGTGGGGGCCGCGCTGCCGGACGGCCTGCCGCCACCCATGGTGTCACGAAGCAGCGGGAGGAGCCGTGGTTCTCACGGGATCGGCCAGAGCAGCTGGATGTTACAGCGAAGGGGTTGGATCCGCAACCCCCGCTTGTGGACCGGACGCAGGAGTGTTTTTTATGCTTAGAATGCATTTTTGTTTTGGCGGCAAACGAGTATGGAAGCTGAACCAAACTGACACAGACTGTTGTGCTGAGTTAATGAGCGCTGAGTTAATGAGTGCTGAGTAATTAAAGTGACTTGATAATCCAACCGGTTGCTCACGCATCTTAACAAATTCACTATATTTATTAGGGGCACTTGGGTCATTTAGCATCCCTGTTATTTTGTCTGAGATTGTCCAAAGGGACACTCTTTGCGGGACGGAGGGAGTAGGTTGCATGCAAGATACAAGTTGTCTAGGTAACTGTGTAGGGAGGGTTTTATCCTCATGAAACTCATTTTACCTCTCTCTTCGTTAATACACTGCCACATCATCAAAAGTGCTTACATGACAGCTTATTTAATGTCCATGTAACCCCCATTGAGACTGGCCTTAGTACCGCCTCCGTCCAAAATAAATACAATTCTAGAACTGAGCACGCAAACCAATGTGAGATGTAAAATGACCGAATTACCTCTAGTTATTGACTTGTCTTTTGTGTGAGAAGCTTCTAGAGCCTTTTGTCTTTTGTAGTTGGTTAGTTAAAGTTGCATTCTTTGTGAGACAAAATTCATATCTTAGATTTGCATTTATTTTGGAAGAGAGAGAGAGTTGATTAGCACGTACACCCTCCGTCCCAGTGTCGTCCGGGACGGAGTAGTACAATACACATCAGGATAAAATCAATCCCATCCAGCAATGCATGCAAAGCAACGTAAAAGATTGTTAAGTTACGGCATCATTTGGCCAGGCTCCTTCTGACTCTTGTCCTATTCATTTGGTGTGCATTAATCAATGTGCCCATCCGATCGGAGAGAGAGGGACGTCGATCGAGATGTGTAGTTCATGCATTGAATGCTGTAATCTATACTGTAAGAAGCGAAAATAATTAAAAATTGTTCTCATCTAAATCGGATCCGTCTTACTCCTCATGCGGGACCTACCCGTCATATGTTTTTGGAAGTGGATAGGGTGGAAGGACTATGAAGTACCAAAAAAGGCAATGTATCCTATGCAAATCAACTTCGTGTGCAAACTATGCAAACTTCCATCTGGATCGTAAGATCTCCATCCGATGGATAGACAGGGAGGTGGGACAAATTTGCAAATAAGCGCCGGCCAGGACTTTGCAACACGTTTCTTTTTTGCAAAACGCCCCCCGTCGCCTGGCTCAACCTGTCGTGCGACTCTGCATCCGCTCGTTTTCCGCAAGAGGAGCGGCGGCGGCCTTCGCCATGGATCTGCACGACGGCCGGCATGTCGGTGTCGGACTGGAACCGCGCCGGCATGTTGGACAGGAACGCGTTGTCACGGAGAAGCTTGATAATTCAGGCTATGCCAAGCCTGTGTCGCAAATACTTGATCGAGAAGCCTTCCTGCAGGTCTTGGGACAGGTAGCGTGGGCGTTTTGCATAGGGTTCTTGAGAAATTTCATCAAGATTCAGTTTTAACTGCCTCTAATTTGTGCATTGTTTTCGTGCTCGTTGCACATGCACCATGTCGGAGATTTTGGTTGCCATTTTGCTCCTTCTGTGCGACCTACAACTTAGTTTACGGAGGCGATTTCTATTTCGTTTACCTATATCTACAGGCTATAACATTTCTTAGGCATGTTGGACAGCAGCGGCGCGTCGGTGTCGGGCAGGAACCGCGCGACGGCCGGCATGTGCCGCCTCGCGGCGGCGCTGACGAACACGCCGCGCAACGGCGGGAAGGAGCCCACGTCGAGGACGAGGGTGATGCCGCTGCCGCGCAGCGCCGTGAGGGCCTCCGGGTCCGGGTGGTAGATGCGCATGGGGGCATCGCATCACTGGCCGGCGGTGGAATCCATGGCGGCGCGGCGCGTCCAATCCAGTTGGCGGCGGCGGCGGCCCAGTTCAGGCGGCGCGAAGAGGACGCCTGGACTGAGTAACAGAGCAACGCCGTAGAGGGTGCTGGGTCACGACTCTGAGTAACATAGCAACGCCGTAGAGGGTGGTTCTAAGAAAATTGTGGTTGACAAAGCTAATAGTGGAAGGATTTAAGTGCTAAAAGTTCTCACCTCCCTGTCCATCCTCGGATGGAGATCCTATGATCCAGATGGCAGTTTGCACACGAAGTTAGTTTGCTAGTTTGCATAGGATACGTTACCACAAAAAAATCGCAATTTGGAGAGCGTTTCTGCCGAAAACGAAATTTTTTTCTCACTCACCCCGCGCGTACCCGCCCCCTGTACCCGCCGGGCCCACCGTTAATTTTTTCCCCGCATCTGTACCGGCCGATGGAGGGAGAGGAGGGGTGCGCGACGGAGCTCCGCCGCCGCCGGCACAGGGAGGAAGGAGGCGGGCCCGTGCTGGAACCAGGTGCGGGGAGGAGGGTCTCCATGGGACGCACGTCGCCGCCGCGGGGAAGAAGAGGAGGGGGAGGGCCGTGCGCCACGAGGGGAGGCTACCTGCAGGGGAGAGGACACAGGTGCTCCGCGACGCCGCCGTCGGGCTCGAGGAGGGCCACGGATGGAAGGGAGGGGCGCGCGTGGGGAGGCCTCCAGCTTCCCGCCACCGGCATCGACTTCTGAGCCAGCTTCGGCCGCCACCATCTGTTCCTCCGTCGACTCCCGCGCCTCCGCGGATCCATTGCCGCTGCCCGTCCGTGAGCCGACGGAGCAGTCCGCCACGGATTCGCGCACGCGCCGTGGATTTGGGGATCCAGGCTCGGAGCCTCAGTGCGCAGGGGAAGTCGGCTCTGCTCCTCGTCGTCGTCGCACAAGCTGGGGCCGGCCGCCAGCGTGCCCCTTCTCCCTCCTTGGCTCGGCCGCCAGCACGCTCCTCCCTTCGCTCCCTCGCCTGCGCGCCCCTCCTTCACCCCCTCCCTCGCGCTTCGTGCAGGATGGTCAGCGAGAGCATGCGGCGCCTGCGGCAGCTCGTGGCGGGAGACCAGTGGCACGACGCCCAACGCTACCTCTCCCGCTTCCTGCTGCCTCCGCCGGACACCGCCGCCAAGAGGCCGCGGCCGCTCAGCGTCGAGGCCATGGCCCTCGGCCTCTTCTTGGGCGCGCACGCGGCCTTGGCCAACATTGTCGCCGGCGGGAAGGGAAGCCCCGCCTACAGCCAGTACGTCAACCACGACAGGAGCGTTTGCCACGGCACCATCAGGCTCCGGTCCATCATCCTCAACATACCCCACTATCGGCACCAAGTCTGGTATATGTCCAGTCAAATCAAATGCTGCTTGCACTTCTTTCCCCAATTCGTCATGTCGTTGCTCTTGCTTCATGTGCCTCGGATCAAATCAATTTCGTGTTAATAATAATCATAGGTTCTCGATTGACTGGGAACGCGTGAGGCTCCAGGCTGCGGAGATCGTCGATGGCTTGGCTTATCGGACTCCGGAGCTCAAAGACCTGGTGCTCATACCGATCGGCCTGATGAGACCGCACAATGTTGTCCCCATTGGGGTCGGGTGAGATCCCCACTTCTCCTTTTGTCCATAAGTTTCATTGGTGCTCCATCGATTTGATTGTAATCGATATCTTGCCAGTTTCCACCGGAGGTATGCTCTCAAAAAGCGAGCTCGCAAGCCAAGAGCTGATACTGTTGCCAAGTTCTATCTTGGGAAAACGAGGAGGTACTCTAGGCAATGCTATTTTCTAAATTTCTTTTTAACCAGTGCATTTTGGTAATGCATTCTCTGACAATACACCCTTTATTTTTTTTCAGGCTCCAGCTATTTCAGATCCCTCTCAGGAATCTTGTAATGGTAAAATGTCATTCTTTTAAATTTTTTTGTCATTAAGTGATGTGAGTATGACTGAAAAATTTTGTAATTTTATATATGAGTGATATATGTTTTTGAATGCAGAACTGGAAACTGAGTCTAAAGCACTGGATTTGGTGTCAGATCTTGTTGGTAAGGTTTCCTATATCTAAATCAACGGCATATGTGATTAAGCTCAATTTCTTATTGATTAGTGGTTGGTAGCTTGAGTGCACATGGAAGTTATACTTTTACCCCAAATTACATAATGGGTTATCATAGTTAAAACTGGTCTGACACGTCTCTTCTGTTCACTTATCTGTTTTGACTATTATGTATATATGTTCATTTTTGTATCCTGATATTGTGTCGTTATATTTACTTATGTTGAACTTGTCTGACCTTCAGATGAATGTTTAAAAGCTGGTAAATGTCCAGACTCCCATCTCAGACAAGTGGAACGGAAGGAAAGTTCACACTTTTCCTCAAACAATAATTTCACACTTGTTTCATCCACCAAAGCTTTTTTCAGAAAATTTTCATTGCATAAATTTAGTATCTAGATTTTGCATGGGATATTTTACATATTTAATCCTTTTGGTAGCATCTACTCCTATTACCTATATAGTAAAATTATGCCAATCAACTTCTGCTCCATCTTTGCATCTCTACCTCAGCTTTGTTTTCACTCGTTTTTAGATATGGTGCCTCTTATGCCTTGGGAAAAGAAGATCAAACTAACACATATTTCATGCCTTGCAGAATTGGAGACATTACCTCACATTAGCTTTATCACTGCTGCGACTAATTTCATAATTGCCGCACCCAGTCTTTTGCTCCTTTCTGCTCTAAATAGCAGCACTGTGCTAAATTTTTTCTTCTTCCTTCAACTATATGAAGTAATAAATCCAATTAGATGCTCCTACTAATACCTCTCAATATGAAGTATTGTATTGAGTCCTTGTTGTTTGGTTGGTTCCTATGCACATTCTTTAGTTTTTCGATTGAAATTATCTTTGAAAGATCCACTATGATTATGGCTTCTCTATATTATTCTTTTGTTGGGTGCTTCACATGTCTTATTTGCTTGACACCAGAGTAACAACCTTGTTAGGGGCTTTGACATGTTTCTTTTTAAACTATGAAGTACCTTGCTAGCAGCCTCTTTTAACTATGTCTACGTTACGTATATCTACAACTACCAAACATACTCTAACAGTTATGGGTGCTACTGTTGCTCCAGTCTTGCAGACTGCGTCTAGCGGCTTGACATACCCTGCTATAAACTGGGATGACGACATCAGTGCCAAATGAAGGTAAAATGACAAAACCATGTACTATGAACACCTGCTTCTGCAGTCTTGCAGATTATTTTGGTACTAGGACAACCCTGCTATAACTCAGGTTGTCACCAGTGAAAAATGCAGGCAATAAATTGGCAAGCCATGTGCCAGCTAATGGTGCTCCATTCTTAGGGACTGTTCACACTCCAGTTGTGCAGACTGCGTTTGGTTGCTTAACAAACCGTTGTGGAAACTCTGATGTCAGATTGATGGCAAATTCAGGTATGTTATCTCAGCAGCCTTGTCTTATATTTATAGGTTGTGAACTTTGATGATGGGATGCGGCCGTGCCGAATACGAACCTATCATCTCACCAAAAATCTGTTCGCACCGCCCGGAGCTATATATTGCGAGGCCCTCATGGGCTCCTCTCATTGATCGCAATCGCCATCTAATCTCTCGTCAAGGTAACTTGTCCCCTATTTGTCAAAAAAAAGGTAACTTGTCCCCGTCGGACTCTTGCTTTTAAGGTTCCGCTTCTAAGGTTTCTCGTGATTTAGTGTTCAATCCTACAGTTGAGTCATATAGTCGGTTGTGTAGATATTATTGTGAATACTTACTGCGAAATTTGTGAAATAATATTGAAGTAGATTAAGATTTGTTCTAACTCATCGATAATCAATTTTTATGGTTTTGATTCATATGAGATTGAGATGGATGCTTCATTGCTAATTTTGACTTACAATCTTTTCTTTGTTAGTCGTAGCCTTCACCTGATTGATTCACGACAAACCGACAAGAAGTTGCGTACAGAGTTGCAAAACGGAACGACGTTGGAGTCAAAAAGATAGACGCCTCTGAAACGATGGACAGTTGCGCCATAGTCCACAACATCGCATACAATAGTATAGAAGAGGATGAATCATGTCAAGAAGAAGACAAAGAATATAGCTCCAAACAAGAAAAGGCGGACGAGAAAGAAGAGGACAAAGAATATGATGATGAAGACTTACGGGGGGGAGAGTTGCTGACATTAGTCAATACAACATACGCAGAGTCCAAAATGAAGTCTTCGTATTCTTCCATAAAGTACATCTTTGATTACATATACAACGAGTCACGTCTTTCACGACCAAGATGAAATGTTGAAGTTTTTGACGTGAACTTATATGAATCGGCTAATTAATTGCCACATATTGTTAAAATTTGAATAAATTGTGTCCTTATAGCGGTATTAGTGAACTTTATTAAAGTTGAAATCTAATAACAATAGTGTCTATACTATAATGACAATTTTTTATTCTTTTTTTATTCTACATATTTTTTTAAAAAAAATTATGTGTGTCGCACATGTCTATGGCTCAGCTTCGTTTGCTTCCCGACGTTAAAAATATTGTAAACACGTGCGTGTCGCACGTGCATCTTATTAGTACAAGAAAAAGAAACAAGTGAATCTTTAATGTATTTCAAGCAACAAGTGATGCTGGCTACTACAGTATCAATCTATATCTGATGTTGAGGGCCAACAATGCAAAACACATTGCGTGTGATGTAATAATAAAACTAACCGATTGCATTAAATGTCTGTTATTATTACTAGTGGTATGATTCTCGCTTAGGGTGCGAGAGGTCCCGAGTTCAATTCTCGGAATGCCCCGCTTTATCTTTTTCTTTTCATTTTGTCGCAATGTCCAAACGTGAAGGCGGCCCAACACAGCCCAAAGTCGCTCCACCATCAATCATAAATCTACCTGTTGGCGCCAGCCCATTTTGGATCGATTTCTTTTAATTTTTATCTTTTTATACGATTTTGCAAAACTAATTGCGTCTAAATGAATTTTAAGTTGAGTTTGCAAAATCGCAAAAAGATAAAAAAGATTCCTGCGGGTCGTGTTTCTGCTTTCCGTCATGTTCCGCGCCAGCCCGTGGATCCATGGCACTCCATCCATTCCAAAAATAAATATAATTATTAGGCACGGAAACTAATGTGCATCTTGTCTTTTGTAAAAATAATCTAGATATTAACTTATCTTTTGTATGAGAAGTTTTCGGAGACTGTTGTCTTTTGTACTTGGTACATCAAAGTTATATTCTTTGAGACAAATTTTAAACTCTAAAATTGTACTCCCACCGTCCCTTTTTGTTGGCCGCTAAAGAACAGTGATTCCCCTCACAAACACGCTTTCCTAGCGACCAACAATAAAGGACGGAGGGAGTAGTATTCATTTTGGGATGGAGGGAGTAGTTACAGGAGATAAGAGATAATAAGATGTGTTCAGATATTGGATCGCTGCCCTTTCAAAAAAAAATATTGGATCGCTACGTTCCTTTTCCCCGCACCAGCGCACCGAGGCAGCACTCTGCCCGCTGAGTGCTACACTGCTACTAGCAATAAAAGACAGCAGAGGAAAGCAGCAGAGGAAAAGAGGGAAATTTAGATTCTTACCATTAAAAGAACCGGTGTATAGCAATATAGCATCAAAAGATTGAGCTCTAGATAGATAGCATCCAAAGATCCAGACTTATAGATATCTACCACTTTTCACAACTCCTCACGGCTCCTGTCAGTTTTTGCCGTCGCCGCCGTGCTCTTTCACCGCCGGTGATCTCCTTCCCACCCACCGAGGGCCAGCGAGCCTCCCCCACGCCTGCTGGTGCGGTAGAGGAGCCGGAAATTGAACTCGAGGCCGAGCACCTCGTGGCTCTAGCCCAGTCCGAGCGGGGAACTGCAAAATCCCGCTCGCCATTACCGACGCCCCCCGAGCTCGGGCGCCGCCGGTGGACTTCTTGCTCTGGCCACCTCTTACCCATCCGACCTGCAAAACGGAATCACGGTTAGCCATTGCTACTACAGCCCCGTTTCCCCATCTCCTCCGGCTACTGTAGTCGCCGGAATCGGCACCGGAAGTTGCCGCGGGCAGTTTGTACCGCCGCCGCTCGACGCCGGCGATCTCCAATCAGCGTGCGGCCATATCGAGTATGGGTACACGTGCGCGAGCTCATGCTGGTTGTGATGGTCATGCCCCCTCGCCGGAAATCTCACCGCCGGTGAGGTATTGCCGGTCAACAGCGTGGACATTGGCCATGAAAGAGGGCTAGCTCACGGACTTCACGGCAAAATTAACAGGAGCCGTCAAAAGTGGTAGATAGCTGTAACTTTGGATTTTTAGATGCTATATATCTAGAGCTTAATCTTTTGATGGTATATTGCTATACACCGGTTCTTTTAATGGTAAAGATCTAAATATCCCAGGAAAAAAATGCCGGCTCTGCTTCCTCCCGCCTCCTCCATCCGTGCCCTCGCCTTTCCACCGCCGCCTCCCAGTTCCCCTCCTCCTCCCCCCGCCGCGGACGATTCCCCGCCTGGGCCCGCCCCCCGCGCGCTCCTTCATGGCCTTCTCCGCCGAGCTTGCATCGGGGGAAGAGAAGGCGGAATCGGAGGAGGAGCCCCTTCCCGCCACCGCCGCGGCCGGCGGCGCCGTCGGTGACGCGGGCGAGGTGAGCCACGAGGAGTGGCGGCGATGGGGCACATCCTCGCCGCTCCCGGCCGCGGTGTCCTCCGTCGTCCTCGAGCTGCTCGAGATGGAGGCCGCCGCTGGCGAGAAGATGCGCTTCGGCGGCGTCGGTTCCAAGCTGAAGGTGGCGTCATCATCTTCTTTTTTTATTTTGTTTTATTACTCAACTTCCTCGCAGATTTTGGGTGTTCTGGAAGCTTCTGGGAGAGCAATGCAGGAGTTGAACTCATGGCAGCGCTAATGGCTACGCGGTCTGATTTTATCTGGTCTTCCTGCGCAGGGCGATTTCAAGGACGTGGAAGACAAGAAGCACAGGGCTGTCTATGAGACGCTTGCTAACTCCGACCAGAAGCTGCAGTATTTCTCGGCGCGGCAGATTGGTTGCCGTTTGCTAGGGAGCAGAGGGTACTTGTGCCAGAAGGTAATGTGATGCCCAGCATCTTGGGGTTTGATGGTCATAGGACTGAACCTTTAATAGTCTGTCTAACTGATCCATTTACTTCTGAAATTGCAGTGCTGGCTACCAGCTGAAGATTGTATGTGCGCAAATGTTGTCCCTTGCAATCTTTGGAGGGGGATGAAATTCTGGTTATATATGCATCCAAAGGTTTCTCCGTATAGCATCATGCGGTTTTTACTTATGTATTACTCGTACCTTCTTATATTGAGTATAAGCATCACTGTTTTTTCAGGACTTTCTACGTCAAAACAACACTGGAAAGTTACTCTGGCAAGTATTTGGCATCCAAGCCGCACAGCTATGCCTCTTTGGTATCCAGGAGCATGAAGATATAATGTGGGATGCATTTCAGCATTCAGGTGACCTTAAAACCATCTGTAGTTTCTCAATTGTTGAATAATATTGCAAGTAATTACGTTGATTTAATCATTTCTGCTTGGTAGCTTAGATTAACTTTCACTTGCTGCAATTAATCCTTTATAGAGTTGTAAATTTCTTGTTAGGTGTGTAAAGCATTCTTTTGTCAACAAAACTCAACTGATATGCTGAATCCTACTTAGGATACAAATACATGACATACTTTTAGATTTGTGATGTTGCTCTTTATGTTGTGATTGCTTGGTGCTGAAGGAATAAGAATGTGGTTTCCAGTGGAATGGGGCAGTGTTGATGACTGATTGCCTTGCCCTATTGTGAATCCAGAAATCAGTTTTAGTATATGAGGTCAATAGCTACATATCACCAATGTTATGATACATCTTGAGCCTTGTTATTATTGCTTTTAGTGGATTTGAGAAGAGTATAGACTTCTATGGGGCCATTGCCCCATCTTTGTATGATGCACGCATATGTTATATATTTTGGTCACATAACACTTGGTCTCTTAACTTCACTTCAGTTTTTGAAGTTTCATTGGTAGCGAGGAGCAAATGTCTCCGAGCTCGATTGTTTACTTGTCGACCTTTCTTCCTACCTCACATTGTACATATAAATATTTATGTTACTTAGCCTGCTTCCGAGGCTGTTTACCTGTTACCACTACAGAGAGGTTTAATTGTTGATGTATGACATGGTAATATCATAGTTTCATGGAAGTAAAAAATAAGATTCTAATTTGTGATATTGATCATAGTTTAAATGAGTGTTAAGTGTTAACATGTTTAAGAGAAATGGAGCCTGTAACCGTCCATGTTTACTGACATCCAGGACTTTATCGTTCAAATTCTGTGCATGGTTGGGTTTTCTTTTCTGTTTGCATTTGGTTCTATTTTGATCATGGTGAATGGTTCTACTGATGCATTGTGTGTTTGACCTGGATCCTATAGCATTAAATTGCATCCTTTGGTGCATTGATTGTCTATGGTATGAGCTGATATTTCACATGATCAAAAGCAGAATGCATCTATATCTTTACTGATCACTACAAATGAAATGCTGAATGGACTACATTTACTTTATAATCTGCAGAAGCTTGCTGCATTAATCAATCATTTAGTATGCCCATATACTGACTCATTGTTATCTTTAGCTAGCACGTGTGCTTTACAGTGCTTTTCGTTGTTGAGGGCATTTTTGGATCCTTGGGGGCTAAAGTTTAGCCCATTGTCACATCGAATATTCGGATGCTAATTAGGACTGAACATGAGCTAATTATAAAACTATTTGCAGAAGCCTTGGGCTAATTTGTGAGAGGAATCTATTAAGCCTAATTAATCCATCATTAGCAAATGGTTACGGTAGCACCAAATTGTCAAATCATGGACTAATTTGGCGTAGTAGATTCGTCTCGCGAATTAGCCTCCATTTTTGCAATTAGTTTTGTAATTAGCCTATGTTTAAAAGTCCTAATTAGTATCCAAACATCATATGTGACGGGCTAAAGTTTAGCACCTAGTATCCAAACAGGGCCTAAATATCTCAGTTTCCATTCTGATGGGGTCTTCCTTTAGGAAAGGGGAAGATCTCGTTTCTATATCCAAACAAGAGTACCATTCCCAAGTCAGTCAAAGACCTCAAATTCGATGGTTGGTCCTTGACTTCCGACCTTCATGACATGGTATGTATTATGTTCTTCTAGCTGGCATTCCATGAATTATACTGTAGCACAGAACAAAGTAAGAAGTACTCCCCTATACATATATTTGATGTGGATTTTTTTTAATGACCACCTTTTATCCATTATGTTAAGTACTGAGTAATTTAGTTTGTTGAGTGCATTCTGGTTTTGGAACTAACACCGCATATCAACTTTCAACATTTTGATACATGGTAATGATTTAATTTCTGCAATGCAGAGTTCACAGGATGAACCTTTCAACTTTGTTTTGCTTGATGGTACCTGGAGTAATTCTGCTGCACTGTACAGAAGGTTGAAGGTACAGTTCAATGCGAGCATTTCATTATTAAATAAATTTTTAGGCTGTCTAGAATACCAGTAAACGCAAAATTGGACATGTTTTTTCTGCTGGCTGGTGTCTGCAACATGTCAATTACACAAACAGACTGTTCCCAACTGTCGAATTTCTTCGGTCTAACCATATTACTGGATTGTGCTTTGTTTACTATAGTTTCGTGTACTTCAATTTGAAAGGTGTAGTTTCTTGACTATTATGCCAAATACCATGGTAGTCTTGTAGTAGGTTCGTATCTAAAGTTTTACTTAAAATCATGTACTTATAGATTGTATAATTTCTCAAATGATTCTTGATTATACTATACAAATCTATACTTCCAACCTCAACCCAAGAACATTCACAAAAACCAAGAACAGACCAGAATAGGGGGTTGGGTTGCAAGCTACTTGCCATTGTCTAGTTTCAAGGTTTGAACTTGAAATACCTATGAGAAATATAAGTAGTGTAGCTATATGACCTAACATCTATTATTTTGATACAGGAGAGATGGACTGCAATATGGGGAGATGAAGATATTCCTTGTATCTCACTATCTGCGCTTAGTGCTTCAGTGATGCATAAACTGCGGTGAGCAAAAAGATTTACTCGCTCTTATCAGTCACTCCATTTCTAGTTACTTTCCCCCATTGTCAAATTCTTATTTCAAGGATGTTATGCCTTTTCATATGAATAGACCGCAGCCAGCATGGGATCGTACCTGCACTGCAGCAGCTGCAGCTGGACTCCTCTGGGAGTTGAACTTGCGGCCTGAGCTCAGCACATTAGAGTTTGAAAAGCAAGCTGAGGCAGTGGAGTGCTCATTAGATATCTTGCTGGATGCTCTTACCACTCGACGGGTTCGTTTGGGCCGATCAATAACCCGGAAACAGAGGCATAATAGGAACTGCATATAGGGAAAGAAGCTCGCAGTAGCCGAGGAAGGATATACATTGAAGTGGAAGGCTGAGGGCGTGTTTGGTTTTATGCTTATGCCCGATGATCGAGTTTTTGGTTGTTGACTGATTGCCCCCCTCGTTTGGATGGACACTAACCTTAGGCGTGCCAATGTGCTCGGCGAAACGGCGGTGGCTGATTCCCCCCAATTATTTCGCAGGGCAGGCATGGGCACCAACCAAACGCACAATCATGCCTGAGTTCATTGTTTTTCTAGCTGAATAGTTAGTCAATTAGTTTCCCCCCTTAACTTTTTGGGCAGCTAAATCTTTTGGTACGGTATAGTTTTTTGTAACGATAATTATGATGTTGCTGATAAGCATGAGACAAATTTTTAAACGAACTTATACTGAAACCAGATCGCTATGTCTCTGTAGCTTCTGAGATGTATAAGATGTTAAAGACCAAATTTGCTTGTGCGGTACTGAAAGTTGTATACTCCTCTCTTTGGTTCGACATAAATGTGGTATTTCGTTGTCGATGAATAGTTCAACAACGCAGCCAGTGGAAATACATATTGTCATGGATCGAAAGAATAAAGTTTCCTATAAAGCTCATACAACTCACAAACAAAGGATCCAAATACCCTTGTTTCCAGGCCTCCACAATTACAGTGGGCCGTGGCTAGGTAGCATACTAGCCTCGCTCGGGAGAGTAAAATGTGCTATCACTGATCCAATGACAAGGTATACCAAGAAAAAAATTGATAATCTTGCTTAGATGAAACAAGACACAGATTAGATGAGTAAAAATTCTGTCAGTTTCAATCCATACATCACTTGAACCAAATTGTTGTGGTAACATGCTTTTTGCCTCACAGTGCTTCCAACTTTAAGGAACAAAAAACTTTACATGCAACACTGCACTGCATCATCTGAGCACATGGGATAACATAACAGCTTAATATCTACAACTAGAGTAACATTACATGGCAGAGCAACACGAGAGAACACACAAATCACCAACGGCGCTTGCTTAGGCGCCATGAGTTCGGCTCACTGTGTCTATCATACAGGGGTTCGATCCTCTCCTGGCGCTTCCTCTTACTGATCTTCGTCGGGTCCACTGATCTGTAGAACCTTGGTGCCAACTCCACAAGCCATCTCGGGTCAACAGCTGTGACCTCCCTCATGTACTCCTTCGTCGTCATGACGATTTCATGGTAGATCACCCATTGCGGCTGCTGGTGAAAGAGGGCACTGCTTGGGTGGATATACACTTGCTGATGATCAGAGAGGGTCCGGTATCCTCCACTGGGATCCTTCCTTGCCGCGTGGAAGAAGAATCCAGCAGCAAGGGCTTTCCCTATGCTGGTGGGATTATTCCCTGCTGAGACAACATCAAGCTTATACTTATCCATGATCTCGAGGAGCTGTTTCCGCACGTCCTGTGCTCTCCTTAGCGAGTTTACCTGGATAAAATTCTCAAAGCACCATGGTCCTGAAAACCCCTTTGCCTTCCATGCCTCATACACAGTAAGTAGGGTGAGATGATCACCTTCTGGCTGAAAAAAATTTGATCTCTTCCGATCTGCTTGAGCCTGCTTCTCTCTTGGCCGATAGAATATGTTCCCAGTCTGTATCATGGCAATGATCGTCAATATTTCATCACTGCATCGAAGGTCTACACTAGCAAGGAGCATCTTAGAAAGGGGTGGCTCCTGTGGAAATTCAGCCATCTTTCTCCCTAGCCTAGTAAGAAGACCCTCTTCATCCAAGGCGCCAAGACTGTACAATTGCTCCATAGCTGACACAAGTGCTTGAGATGCTGGCGGGTCCATGAAGTCAAATGTCAACATGTCATTAATTCCCATTGCCTTCATATTAAGAACCGTCCCCCCTAAGTTGGCCCTCTGGATTTCCGGAGTTGTTGTGGGAGCCATTTCATTGCGATAGGCATTCTCAGTGTATAGACGGTAACACTTGCCTGGGCCTGTACGTCCAGCACGCCCTGCTCTTTGCTTAGCTGACGCCTGAGAGATCGGAGTGATAATCAGTGAATCCAGCCCTAGTTTTGGGTTATATACATTAAGCTTTGCAAAGCCTGGATCGACAACATAGTAAATCCCATCTATGGTAATAGATGCTTCTGCAATGTTGGTGGCCACTACCACCTTCCTTTTACCAGGAGGAGCAGGTTCAAAGATCTTTGACTGAACCTCAGTAGGAAGAGCACTGTACACAGGACAAATTATCAACTCTGGTATGTCCCCACCAAATGCCTTCATCCTCTCATGGAGACGCTCACAAGCATGTTCAATCTCTTCCTGGCCAGTCAGGAACAAGAGTATATCCCCTTCGGGTTCGGTCAAATGAATCTGCAACACCGTGATCAACGCAGCATCCATGTAGTCACTCTCTGGTTGTTTTGTATGCAGTATCTCAACCGGAAAAGTTCTTCCAGGAATCGTGAAAATATTGCAATCAAAAAAATAACCAGAGAACTTCTCAGCATCAAGAGTGGCTGAAGTGACTATTAATTTGAGGTCACTTCTCCGACTAATTAGCTGCTTTAGCAAACCAAAGAGAATGTCTGTGTAGATAGTTCTCTCATGTGCCTCATCAAGCATAACCACTGAATAAGATGACAAATCTTTGTCCACTAAAATCTCTCGTAGGAGCATACCGTCTGTCATATACTTGATGACAGTTTCAGGCCCAGTGCGGTCATCAAAGCGAATAGAGTAACCAACTTCTTCACCTAACCGACAGCCAAACTCCTCTGCTACACGCTTTGCAATTGACTCTGCAGCAACCCTGCGTGGCTGAGTACAAGCAATTTTACCCGTTGCAGTATACCCTGCCTCAGCAAGGTATTGCGTAACCTGGGTTGTTTTCCCGGAGCCAGTCTCACCGATAACCACCAAAACTTGGTTGTCACGAACAGCGTTGATCAGCTCCTTCTTGAGTCTGAATATTGGAAGGCTCTCTCTTTGCTCCTGAATTGAAAGCCTTGACCTCTGCCCATATGATCCAGCCTTCCCATATGTCACCTTCCATTCTGGCACACTCTGCGCTGTTAGTCCCGTGCCCATCAACTCCTGCATCAGGTACCGTCCACCTGACATGGGGTCCTCCCATGACCGATTAAGGTCCTTAGGTATTGCATCAACCATTCCTCTTTGCTCCTGGGTGCGAATATCACGCCTCTCCTTCACAAGTGCAGACTGCAGTGCCGCCGCACGGCTCATCGACCCCTCGGGATTCTTGGAAATCCTGACTGGAGACAAGTCAGCCGTGGAGCGCCCCTTTCCCTGCAAGAATGCAGGCTCATCCTCATTGAGCTCAATCTCCAGCTCCTCCTCTAGTTCCTCCTGGTAAAGCATCCCATCGTCGTCTTCATCAATCCCTGGATAATCCTTGGCATCCAACACCCCCGACGCAATCAGCTGCTTCATCTCCCACCTCTCTGGCGAGCTCATCCGCCTAGTTGGCCGGCGTGGCACAGGGCTTTCCTCATAGTCATCGGGAACAAAAATCCCCGAAACCGCCTTCCTCTTCCCGGCGCAATCAGCTGGTGGATTGGCTCTGGGCGCATCGTCCTCCCCACAACCCCGGCGGAGATCCGTACCCGAATCTTGTTGGACGTCTCGCATGGACAGCCCCAGCTTGGTGCCGTCCACCGAGACGACCTTGACGAACACCTCCTGACCGCGCGTGACGGACACGCGGCGGCCGGGCATCTGGGAGACGTGCACGAGCCCCTCGCGGCCGCGCGCGCCGTCGAGGCGGACGAAGCACCCGGAGTCCGCCACGCGGGTGACCCTCCCGCGGCGCACCTGGTACAGCCCCGGCTCCCCATCACTCTCCGCGCGTCGTCTCCCCGTACCGGCGACACGAGAGGTGGGGTTCTGGGCGGCGGGGGCGGGGGCGTTGTCGGGGATGGCGGTGATGACGGCGTGAAGGGAGCGTACGAGGTAGTCCGGGAGCTCCGCGCCGTTATCCCGGAGCGCGGCGGCGAAGTCGGCGGTGGAGGCGGAGGCGCGGCCGAGGTCGACGACGAACTCGGCGAGGACGCGGTCGGCGACGCCTAGGTGCGCCTCGAGCTCCGAGCAGACCTTGGAGACGAGCGAAAGCTGCGTGAGTCGCCGCATCCCCTCGCCCACCGCGCCAGCGCCGGTCGCCTCCGCCATGGCCGCGCGCGGGGCGGCGGGGTGCCGCTGGGCGATCTGGGTGCGCGTTGGAATCGTGTCGAATCGAACGGGAGTGGAGGTGGAACTGTGGAAGGAAACGGAACGGAACGGCGGGAGGAAGGCGGTGCCGGTGCGGGGCGTGTCAAAGCCACGAGGCGACCATAGATATACTGCGCGTGGAGGGGGTGTTTTTTTCCGTCGCTGCCTCTGCGGTAATTGCGCCGCCCGTCCGCTCGTTTCCTTTCACGCACTCCTTCCTCGCACGCGCCGGAGGCTGGACGATTACTCCGTGTCCGTATAGAGAGAGAAGCGACGCTATCGAAAACGTGCGCGCGGCAAAACTGTCGCCCGGAAAAAACAGGACGCGTCGAAAAAAATCTGTAGTGCGCCCAAACCGCGCGCGTCGAAAAAACTTAGCGTGCCCGTGCGCGTCATGCAGCGTGCCCAAACCGCGTGCGTGGAAAAAACGACTGCCGCAAGCCTGAAACGCGCCCAGGACTACCGCCCAGCAAAAAAAGTAAGCCGCAAGGATTTGATCCAGCGACCTCCTAACCACTTCAGGTGCTTTTGCTTGTCGTATAAAATTACTCGCGCGCTTATTTAACAGGGGCACGTAAGGAAAACTAACACTTAATTAATCACTTCTTGATAAACACAATCATGCCTTAAACGACTAGTGTTACCAAACCGGAGGGAGTACGTATGGATCGGTGGCAGCTCAGTGCGACGTCCGATTCGGGTGGCCAGCGAAAGAGGTTTGAATTCGCGGTCGAGTCGGTTACGGTCTTTTATGGTGAGTTTGGCACAATTGTGGTTGGGATATACCTGATCATGGGTCGGGTCGTGTCGAGTTCGGATCGGGTCATGTCGGGTTGTCGGGTCGAAAATCATTGCCTGCGCCCAACCCGTCACGTGTGGGTCGGGTCGGTTCGGGTTTGGTCGGGTTTCGGGTTTTTAGTTATAATTTTCGGGTTGAGTCGGGTTGGGTCGGGTTATTTTTTGAGTTCGGATGAAAATTTCGGCCCGTGCCTGACCCGTCGCACGGTCAGGTCGGGTCGGGTTTTTTCGGGTGGGTCGAGTCAGGTTTATCGGGTCGGGCAGCCCATGATCAGGTATAGGTTGGGACAGCTCCAGCTATTAATGTGCTGGTGGAGCAGATTCTCTGGGGAATCTAAAACCGTTTTCGAAAAACGTTTGGCAAAAGAACTTTTCTTGACTGTGTAAGGTGACAAAAGAGTGAAATGTCTATAATACTTCTCTTTTTGCTATTTCCTTCCTTTTTCCCCCTTTTCTTCTTCTCATTTTTTTCTCTCCTTTTTTCTTACTCTATCCTTATCTCCATCTGTCGTCGTCCTATTCCGTCTCCCTCCCTGCTCCTTTACCCGGTGCGATGGCGAGGTCGAGGCAGGCGGCGCCACCCCCGTTGGCACCCGCGGCCTCCTCCTCCCCATCCGTCCCTGCTTCTTACCCCTACGGCGTCTTGCATCAAGCCCGAGCGGGAGCTCACCCTCCCGATGGCCTCCTTGAGCGGCGCCCGCGACCTCCACCACGTCGTCACGACCATGGTGGCCTTCCTCTCTCCCTCACTTCCATCTTTCTAGTCGGCAGTGGCCCAACCGAATCTTTGCGGGCACGTGGCCTTCGGCGAGGCGCGCGTATCTCTGCTCCCTAGTGCCACCCGTGGCTTCCTTCCCACTGGCGCCCTTCCTCACTCGTCGGCCATGGGGGCGGCCCGGCGGAGCTCGCCGGTCGGCGCTGTTGGCATTTCTTATGTCGTTGCCAGGGTTTTGCCCTTAGCAACGACGTCAGAAATGGCCAATGGATGGTTTTTATGGAATCACCACTCGGGTGGGTACAAGACCCGATAATATTATTCATCCTGGGCACGAAATACCGAGAACTGAAATCGAAAAATACCGAAAACTGAGCCATAAAATACTAAACCCAAGAAAATCAGTTCTCGTTCAGTTCTCAATTCTCAAGTACCGAAAGAACCGAAGTAAATTCGGTGCTGGGCCTCGGTTTACCGAAGTACCGAAATAGAACCCAATTTCGAGCAGCACCATCCCATCTAAGTTGGCCCAGCAATAGCCCACCATCTAAAATTCTAAACCCTATCCACTTCCTCAGTTACCCGTCACCCAAGGCCCCCACCCGACCGCGACACCGCCCTGTCCTCGACTCCCTGCACCGCCATCTCTCCCTCTTCCTTCGCTCCAGGCTCTCTCTCTCCTGGGCCACCGCGAGCTCCTCGGCCTCCGGATATGGCGAGAGGAGGCCATGGCGGTCTGCTCTCCCACCATGGCGCTGAGCACCTTGAGGAGGCCTCCTTCGCCGAGCGTGGAGGACGAGCAAGGCAGATTCGCACGCGTCCGCATCGGAGGGCTCGAGGATGCCGAGTGAGCTGGCCGCGGGCGCGAGCGTGAGCTCGGCCGGGGCTAGGGAAGAACTCTGCTGCCCGTGTGCTGGTATGTGCATCTAGCATCGGTTACCGAAATTGAATCGATTATACCGAAACCAAAAGTGTTCGGTACTGATGTTTGGAAGGAACCGATCGGTACATATTTTGCAGGAACCGAATTTGGGTGGGAACCGAAGAACCGTACCGATCGGTTCGGTAAATACCGAACGCCCAGGGCGAAATATTTTCAAGAGACGAGACTTATTTACGGGGTGAAAATGTATCCGCAAGCGTACAACTACATATTTATTAAACCAGTTATAACATTTCACCCATGAGTATTCCCAAGGTATCGTTATTTATATTTTACCAGTTGATAGACTTATGAAAATGTATGTATGTATGTATGTATGTATGTATGTATCGAGTACATACCAAAGACAATATGAATAAGTAAAGCATACCAAAGCATAATGCAGGGGTAAGCAATGATAAGATATAAGATATACATGATATGATTAGGGGTACGTGACACACGCGGCCATCATCACATATAAAGAATAAAAAATATTTCTAAGGTTAATAGGAGCAGGCACTAGAGTCGTCCTTAGATCTGTATATACTAGCAAAGCATACATCATATGGTTAGTCTAGATCTATCCTATTGCACCGATGAGAATACCACCCCTGGTGTGCAAGGAGAAATATCTTTACCAACTCCAACGCCCATAAACTTACGTGGGGGAATACAAGGGATGTACGAGGCTATCACCACCCATACACCTACCCCGACATACCGTGGAATATGACCACATGTTGTGGATCCTACGACACCTGAGCACCGGGTAAAGGAGCAGGGAGGAAGGCGGGATATTTTGGCGTGCGTGAAGGAAATCGGGGACAGGGGAGAGTGCGGGCGTCTGGGATTTGGCCGCTGTCTCCTGGAGACGACGCCGCGGTACAGCCCGGCGGTCGAGCATCTGCACGACGTTGGGGAACGGGACGGGGCTGTCGACACGCGGGTCGTCGGTTCGCAACTGGGGGGGTTGAAAAATTCACAACGTAGCGACGGACCTTACTTACTAGCTGTACATGCCCTTAGAGCACTCCCAACACAGACTCTATCTATAGAGTTCATACCTTGAAGACTTAGTCACAAGAAAGTATAGTCCCGAATGCAAAGTCTGAAATGATAGTTTCTGTAGATGAAAACATTTATTACTAAGCACAAAAAGAGCTGATCAGTTGTGGCATATTGCTATGTGATCCACCGTGCACCAGACCTCAACAATATTACCACACACACATAGAACAGCAGAGCAGCACACGGAGCAGAGCAGGGTGGAGGCCGACCCTCCTCTCCTGCGACAGCACGCGAAGGTGGGCCTCGCTCTCCGGTGGGCGCGCGCGGAGGTCGGTGTCGGGCATACACCCCGGGTACTCATACAAGGAAGGATGAAGACAGACTCCTACTAGAATTCCCCTGTAATCCTACTAGGACTCGTTCCGTGTAATCCTACTAGGACTCCTACCTTGTAACCGACTAGAAACCCGCCCCCTGGACTATATAAAGGAGGGCCAGGTACCTAGGAGGACATCTCAACCCAACACCAAGCGCAGAGCGCCATACTTGATCCCCAAACAGGACGTAGGGTTCGCCACCACGGCGGCCCGAACCTGTATAAATCTTGTGTCCCGTGTCCTTGCGCATACCTTCGAGTTCTCGGTCTCCCGATCACGATCCTCCACCGCATAATCAACTACCTCGGGTACCCTCTTGGTAGGTTTGCCGGTCTAAAACACCGACAGCTGGCGCCCCAGGTAGGGGTGATCATCACCACCGAGCGAATTCGAAGGACCTTTTCATCATCAAAATCAATCTACTCGACGACAAACAAGTCAAGTCGCAATGCAAAGCAAGTCGCCGAGTTCTGTCGAAAAACGGAATCGATTTCCGTACTCTGTTCGCGCGTCGGCAGAACACACTCAACTATGCCGCTCGTCCGGGTGCCTCGGCTCGTCGTCGACTACTTCGCTCACGCCGCGCGGCTCATCGCGTGGCTCGTCGTCGACTTCTCTTACGCCGTGTGCTGCCGCGACATCGTCTTGCGGCACACCGGCTCGTCGTCGACTACTTCGCCTACGTCGTGCGCCCAGCCTCGTCGGCTCGTCGCGCGGCTCGTCGTCGACTTTTCTTACGCCGTGTGCCGCCGCGACATCGTCTTGTGGCACACCGGCTCGTCGTCGACTACTTCGCCTACGTCGTGCGCCCAGCCTCGTCGGCTCGTCGCACGGCTCATCGTCGACTTCTCTTACGCCGTGTGCCGCCGCGACATCGTCTTGCAGCACACCGGCTCGTCGTCAACTACTTCGCCTACGCCGCGCATCCGGGTGCCTCGGCACGTCGCGCGGCTCGTCGTCGACTACTTCGCTCACGCCGCGCGTCTGGGTGCCTCGGCACGTCACGCGGCTCGTCGCGCGGCTCGTCGTCGACTTCTCTTACGCCGTGTGCCGCCGCGACATCGTCTTGAGGCACACCGGCTCGTCGTCGACTACTTCGCCTACGTCGTGCGCCAGCCTCGTCGGCTCGTCGCGCGGCTCGTCGTCGACTTCTCTTACGCCGTGTGCCGCCGCGACATCGTCTTGCGGCACACCGGCTCGTCGTCGACTACTTCGCCTACGTCGTGCGTCCAGCCTCGTCGGCTCGTCGCACGGCTCGTCACACGGCTCGTCGTCAACTTCTCTTACGCCGTGTGCCGCCGCGACATCGTCTTGCGGCACACCGACTACTTCGCGTACGTCGCGTGTCCGGATGCCTCGGCACGTCGCGCGGCTCGTCGCGCGGCTCGTCGTCGACTACTTCGCCTCGCGCAGGCTCGTCGTCGACTACTTCGCCTACGCCACGCGTCCGGTGCCTCGGCACGTCGCGTGGCTCGTCGCGCGGCTCGTCGCGCGGCTCGTCGTCGATTACTTTGCCTCGCACGGCTCGTCGTCGACTACTTCGCCTACGCCGTGCGTCCGGGTGCCTCGGCACGTCGCGCGGCTCGTCGTCGACTACTTCGCGTACGCCGCGCGTCCGGGTGCCTCGGTACGTCGCGCGGCTCGTCGTCGACTACTTCACCTACGCCGTGCGATCGGGTGCCTCGCCTCGCGCGGCTTGTCGTCGACTACTTCGCATACGCCGCGCGTCCGGGTGCCTCGGCACGTCGCGCGGCTCGTCGCGCGGCTCGTCGTCGACTACTTCACCTACGCCGTGCGATCGGGTGCCTCGCCTCGCGCGGCTCGTCGTCGACTACTTCGCCTACGCCGCGCGTCCGGGTGCCTCGGCACGTCGCGCGGCTCGTCGTCGACTACTTCGCGTACGCTGCGCGTCCGGGTGCCTCGGCACGTCGCGCGGCTCGTTGCGCGGCTCGTCGTCGACTACTTCACCTACGCTGTGCGATCGGGTGCCTCGGCTCGTCGCGCGGCTCGTCGTCGACTACTTCGCCTATGCTGTGCGATCGGGTGCCTCGGCTCCTCGCGTGGCTCGTCGTCGACCACGCGCCGTCTTGCCGCTCGACTTCTCGTCGGTCGGTCGCACTGGCTCTCACCGTGCGCCCGGTCGCTCCGTCTCGCGGCTCGACTACTCCGTGCGCCGCCGCTCGACTTGTTGTCCGGTCGCACTGGCTCTACTTCAGCCACGCCGTGCGTCGCGACTACTTGTCTAGCGGCAACACCGGCTCTACTTCGAGTACGCCGCACACCGCCGCGACATCGTCTTCTGGCCGCATCGCGTCGACCACTCATCTTGACTAGTTTTCCAAACTAGTCGAGAACGACAGAAACGCCCCAACAACTAGTCGGAATCAACTCTGACTGGTCAAACTTCAGCAACAATCGTCGCGGCTCCATCTCCGACCGCCACGGCTTCATCTACAAGACCGCCCTGGCGGCAAAAGCTAAGTCATTTATTTAAATGATTATTATTATTATTTCGTTGGCTTGTTTTCCTCATCATGCAGGACAACATGGCGACTACCTTTGTGTATGTCTCTCAACAGCTACCTGCCAGCAGAGCTGCACTTCGCCAACTATTCCTTGGGCGTGATGACCGACTGCCACAGGCTTTGGATCACCAAATTAGGCGGCTGTTGCCACGACGTTTCGTGTACTAAGTACTGGAGGCACACATCGGCTTCACTCTAAGGAGGCACCACACACGTCATGTGCTGTCTTCTTTCCGCCACGCGGAACAGTCTCAACGACTACTCATCTGTGTATGCTTCTCGGTGGGTTTTCACGAGAGCTACACCCTGCCGACTACTCTTGGGATATATCGACCAAACCGCCACAAGCTTACTACACTGATTTTCGGGGGCTCCGGCCACGAATTTAGTATACTAAGTTTCGGAGGCTCCACCACGAGTTCGGTACATTACATCCCGGGGGCTCTCGCCACGACTTTGGGTGTACTGAGTCTCGGAGGTCACAATGACTGTATCCCAAGGAGGCAATCTCAAGCCCGCTCTGGCGGCAACCGTATCTTGGTTCTGAAATCCATGACTCAGGTACACAAGTCGACTCCGGTCGCACCTTCAAGTCCACTACGGTGGCAACCGTACCTTGGGTCTGAAATCCATGGCCCAGGTACACAAGTCGACTCCGGTCGCACCTTCAAGCTCGCTCCTGCGGCAACTGTACCTTGGGTCTGAAATCCATGGCTCGGGTACTCAAGCCCACTCCGGTGGCACAAGTCGACGCTAACGGTCGCACCCAAGCCCACTCCGGTGGCACAAGCCGACTTCGGTCGCAATCTTAAGCCCGCTCCGGCGGCAAAACTACTCGTTTTCTCTGATTTTTCATTCGCTTTGGCTTTCCAGAAAGTGCTTTTCGTTTTTTGCATCTTAAGTCCACCCCGCGTGGCACAAAGTCGACTACTGTAGTCGCATCTCAAAGTTCGCTCTACGCGGCAATCTAAAGTCGACTTCTTCAGTCGCATCTCAAAGTCCGCTCTACGCGGCAATCTAAAGTCGACTTCGGTTTTCAAGTCGCATATCAAAGTCCGCTCCACGCGGCATCCTAAAGTCGACTTCGGTTTTCAAGTCGCATCTCAAAGTTCGCTCCGCGCGGCACAAAGTCGACTTCGATTTTTAAGTCGCATTCTAAAGTCCGCACTGCCGGCATCTAAAGTCGACTTCGGTCGCATCTAAAGTCCGCTCTGACGGCATGGCTACTTTTCAAGCTACACGGCTCGATGCTAAATTACTACTCAGAATCTCTCCAGCTCGGGGGCTGCACTTCAATTACTACTCGAGGATAACTTCAGCAGGCTTTGCTCGGTCTCAAGCTCGGGGGCTCCGCACCAACAACTACTCGACGTGGCTCATCCGGCTCTCTTATCTCGGGGGCTACACGCTGCAAGAGTACTCGGATGATGGCTTTCACGAACACTGAAGACCCTTGGATTGATTACCTAATCATTTCAAGGCTCGGGGGCTGCTATGCTATAATCATCATTCAATTTTTCAAGACGAAAGATTCGGAATCAAGACTGACCCTCAGCTAGAGTCTGCGACTCAACCCAAGGCTCGGGGGCTACTCCATATGGAGTGCGATTTTGCAACCGCACTTCCATATAATCTCGACTTCAAGACTGATGAGCTGGACCACCTTCCAGCCTCGCGGCAGTTCAAGTACTATTGAAGACTTCTCCGAGCAGTACTCGAGGACGCTCATTAACTACTCGAAGAGGCTTCAAGACTACTCGAACTACTACTCTCGACTCCAACGTGCTCGGGGGCTTGTCGGGCATACACCCCGGGTACTCATACAAGGAAGGATGAAGACGGACTCCTACTAGAATTCCCCTGTAATCCTACTAGGACTCGTTCCGTGTAATTCTACTAGGACTCCTACCTTGTAACCGACTAGGAACCCGCCCCCTGGACTATATAAAAGAGGGTCGGGTACCTAGGAGGACATCTCAACCCAACACCAAACGCAGGGTGCCATACTTGATCCCCAAACAGGACGTAGGGTTCGCCACCACGGCGGCCCGAACCTGTATAAATCTTGTGTCCCGTGTCCTTGCGCATACCTTCGAGTTCTCAGTCTCCCGATCACGATCCTCCACCGCATAATCAACTACCTCGGGTACCCCCTTGGTAGGTTTGCTGGTCTAAAACACCGACAGTCGGCCCCGCCTCTCCTTGGCGGTGCGTGCCGAGGCTGGCCCCGCCTCTTCCTGCGGTGGTGCGCGGATGCCGGCCGCGCCTCTTCATGCGGCGGTGCGCATGGAGGTCGGCCCCCGCCTCTCCTACGGTCGTGCGCGCAGAGGTCGTCCCCTCCTCTCCAGTGGCGCCCGCGGAGGCCATCCCCTCCTCTCCGGTGGCGAATCAGGCCTTGGTGTCGCTAGATTGGAGCTCATCGCGACCGAATCGAGCCCCGATGGCGGCGATGCTGAATCGAGCCGCACACGTGGATCAATCGAGCCCCGGCGCGACACATGCACGACCGCGACACGTTCGAAGGCCGACCCTCCTCATATGGTGGCGGCCCGAGACTAGGCGGCACTCGACGGCGGTGACGCTGAATCCAGCCCCGTGCCGGTACAACCGCGGCACACACGGGAACAAGAGGTGTGTGCGAGAGAGGGAAAGCGCGGGAGGGAGGCGCGACGAATGCGGCGTAGGGGATCCCTCGACTCCACACCGTCCGCCCCTAGCGCGAGTCGTCTGGTTTCCAGCGGTCTCGAAGGGATCGAGGACGTCGAGTCCTATCTAGAAACGGAGTCTTGTTGTTTCTCCTCTTTCTTCAATAATTGAGTGCCACATCAGCAAAAAAAAAACAATAAATAAAGGGTAATTAATGCATTTAGACTCTGGTGGAGTGTTAGAGGGTGCTTGGATACCTTTTAGTCCTATGACTAAAAATAGTCAGGCTAAAAGTTACTAGTCTCACCTATGTTTGGATCCAAATCCTAAAGAGACTAAAATGTAGTAAATGAGTATTAATTATCTCTCTCCCTCTCTCCCTTTTCTCCCTCTCCCGCCAATAGATGGGGCATGCTACAGATTTCTATGAGTTTAAATGAAGAGAGAGAGCTAAAGCAAAGTTTAGTAGGGGTTCTCCTTACTAAAAAGTTTTAGTCTCAAGACTAGTTTTAGCCCCTCTTTAGTCAGGGGTGCTTGGAACTTTAACCTCTCAAATAGACTAATTTTACTCAAACTAAATTTAGTCCCATGGATCCCAACACCCCCTTAGTTGGGAGTGCCCTTATTAGCAAAGTCGAGATAACGGTCTCCAAGTCGCTACACCGAGGTGGCGTCTCAGCGGGCGGCTGACACGAACGCGAAAATGGCCGGCGATGCGCCGAAGCGTGGGTTATGCATGGCGTTGGATTTGGAGGCAGTGGTCGTGATTGACCTGACGAATTGAAGGGGCAGTGCGGTCTGGGCCATGCTGTAACGACTCAAGGCCACCACCAGGACGTGAGCACAGTCCGTCGAGCAGACGGGCAAACGGCACGCCGGAAGGATCGCCAGAGAAAGGGAATAACCGATTCTTCGATGCCTGGATGTGTGCTGCCGTCTCTCCTCGTAGAGCGGGCTACACCTAGGCTTCTTCTTGGGCTTTCCTTGGGCTGGATAGAATGAGCTCTCGTGGGTCATACATATGACACATGCGGAAGCACAGCGACATCCCAAATGCACAGTTCGTGTAAACTACTAAACTGTGTGATCGATGCGTTCCAGTTCCGGCAGACCGCCACCGAAACTTGGTGCAGTGGGCCCCGGCCGCTCTTGCTGCTGTAGCAAGATGGACGCCGCCGGCGCGCTCCCTGTCGGCTTCCGAATATCTCTGTTCCAGTGCTCCAGATGTGCCGGAGCCGTTGAACCGGACACGCGCCGCCGGTGTGCGTCAACGTCGACGCGTCTGCTCGGACAGCTAGCAGCGCGTCGGCCCGCTGATCTCTGCTCGCCATTGCCATCACCAGTTCACCACGAAATTAAGCGAAGGAGTAAAACACAAAGGAACTGCGAGGTCGGCCACGCTGGCGACTGTGTGTGCGCGCCTACCATGCATAGAGTCATGGCGCCACGTCACCTGATCCCTGCGCATTTCCCGGCGAAGGTACGGCAGCACATCCCCGGAATCAAGGACAAGCAAGACCTGACCAGGTCAAAACAGCAGAAATATCCTGCACATGCAGTCGCTTCGAGCCTTCGACGTACCTGTACGTATAGTCGTATACCCTACTCCAGTCTACCCCATCAGGCACGAAAAGGAACGAAAGCTTCCCGTCGGAGCACGACGGGATCACTCATTCACTCAAAGCTTTTGAGCTGTCCACAGCGTAGAGCACGGGCGTCGTCGTCCATGGCTGCCAGAAAGTGCGAATCGAATTCATGGTGGTGCTCCCCCGGCCCGCCCGTACTGTGACATGACCTGGTCGCCGATCTCCGTCTCGCCGACGACGAGGACCGGCCCGATCGATCGCCCAAAAGCTTGTGTGAAATTAAAGCAGGGGTCCGGCGGCCATCAGCAGCCATCTGCCAATCTCGACAAGGATCGCGGTCGACGCCATGCCAATGCCATCCTTGTCTTGATGCGCGACCAGGCCGAGACGGAAGGGCACGCCGCACGCGGGCGCGCGACGCCGTTGCCCCGATTCGTGCTCGTGCCCCGTGCCCATAACCAAAACGCGTCGACGTGCCGAAAGATCCCCTTGCTTGTGTGTGCAGTGTGCGTGTGCGTACAAGGACACAAGGTAGCCGTCGCCGTCTTCGCAAGAGTGCGCTGATGCGGCGTACCTTCCGAGAGTTCCGACCAATTCTAATTTCGGTGTCACCATCGAATTAAATATTCTCACCCCAACCATTTTTATTTCTTATCCCGCGTCCTCAGTCAAACTGTTCGAAATTTGTCCAAATTTATAATGAAAAGTGTCAATGTTTGTATCGCTAAATATGTATGTTTTGAAAAATATATTTCATAATGAGCCTAATGAAACTTGTTAGACACTAAACACATTGATATATTTCTTTTTTTTTGAAAGACCCGGATTTGCTTAATTAATAAGAAGAAGAGAATTACAGGCGCCAGCGACGCCGAGTTCAACCCGTCCAAGGACGGGCCAGGGCATCGGAATAGCCCTGCAACCAAAAAATTAAATTACAGGGATTACTCACTACGTTGGGTAACAACTAAAGCCGCTAAATGCTTTGCCCTGCTGAACCCCACAATTGATATATTTCTATATAAACATTGTCAAACATAAGATGGATTGGCTTATGACAAGACCAAAGAAACAATCTTTGCGGGAAGGAGGGAGTACATTTAAATTTGTACCAGAAGTTTATTTTTTTCTTGAGAGGAATTGGAGATTCTACCGTACTTCGGAGTATACATGGAAGTACCGAAGAGGAGTTTCTCTACATCGGGGAAATGTCATTTTTTTTCCTAAAAAGAAGAAAAGAGGTGCAGTGGTGTAAACCGGATTCGATAGCATTTTTCATGTGCTTGTCCGGTGACAATGATGTGCGTCCTAATTTCCCTGTAGACGTACCATTGTCTAGTTATTATGTGAAAAAGATGTGCCCAGTTTTCAAGAGAAATGTACCCGTTCCCGTTCGTTCGCACTTCTGCTTCAAAGTAATGCACGAAAACAACAGCTTTTCCATTCTCGTCGTGCTTTTCCATAGGAAAGAAAAAATACAGCCATTGAAAAAACAAACAATATCATCTTACTCACTCTATCATGAAATATAACTATATAAGGCATTTTGGTTATTCTAGATCAAACAAGTCAAAATTCGACCAAATTTATAGAGAATAACAATAACATTGTCGGTGTTGAGATTAACCCCGACACTAACTAGTGAAATACGCTGTGATCGGTCTCTCGATAGTCGGTGCTAAGCAATGCAAGGACACAGGTTTATCCTGGTTCCGGCCACAGGGCCGTACGTCCAGCAGGTTGCGCTTGTGCGCTGTATTGCGATGCACCGTGGGTGCTTGTAGAGGGGGCTACAAGCTAGGTGGGAGAGGAGGAGAGTCCTCCAAGTCCCGGCCGGTTGATTGAAGCGAAGTGTCAATATCTACGTGAGCGAAGGTGTGAATGCGTGTGAGCGTCTTGTTTTTTTCATGCCCGCGGCTGGGCGGCCACCTCCTCCTTTTATAGACCAAGGGGAGGCAGCCTACAAGCGTGCCACGTGGCTTTTTTGAGTAGTGTCGTGGTACTGGCATATAGTACCCGCAATTTGAAGGCCGTCCTGGCGAATCCCGGCTCTTGTATGCGTCATGGCGACTCCTGTGCTTGTCTGGGGGCGGCTTCGAGGGTGGTTCTGTAGGCGCCCGCGTCGGGTTGTCATCCGTACCCCGATTCGAGGGTCTGGCTGACGGGAGAGCGTGTGTTGCACAGGGGCTGGGGTGGCGTCGTCCCGTCGGAACAGGTCCCCACAGCGTCGGGGATGGCTTCACAGCGCCCGGAATGGCGGAACAGAGCCGGGGATGGCCGCACGGGGTCGGAGGTGATGGAAGGGACGCGCCCCGCTCATCTTGCATCACGGTGCTGTCCTGGGCGGGTGTTAGGTTGGCGGTCGTACGCCTTTCGATGGTGTCGCCGGGCCCGCTCGAGGGGCGCGGTAGGGAGGAAGGTCGGGAGTGGTTAGCACAGTGTTTGGGAGTGACCCCGGCCACTCCGCACAGTGAGTGAATAGTGCCCGTACAGTGGCTGGGGAGGTGGCACAGGGGCGATATGGCTGCACAGGACCGGGGGCGAATTCCCGGGTGGTGTCAGAGAATCGACGTGGCGGGGATTTGGCCCTTGACTGCGGCGCCCTTGATGTGACGGGGCATTTAATGCCTCGGTCGGCAGGATTGCTTGAGATGCCTTGAGCCGAGGGGCGGGAGCCTCGAGCGAGGCGGAGACCCGCTCGAGGGGTGCCGACCCTCGAGCGAGGCGGAGACCCGCTCGAGGGGTACCGACCCTCGAGCGAGGCGGAGGTTCGCTCGAGGGCGGCTGGTACGTCCGCTTGTTGGGCCGCGGCGGCCGTTGGGCCACAGCAGGCCGTGGGTTTTGTTTGTGCCTTGGCCGATGCTGATTTGGAAAGTATTTTTATTGTTTTATTATTTTTTGGAAAGGGTAATTTCCCCCATAGTTAGGGGACCCCTTATGGCTGTCCTCGACAGTAGCCCCCGAGCCTTTGCAAGGATGATTATAGGATTCCGCAAAGGCTGAAGCTCCCCCTCTGGATGTGTGTAACGTTCCGTGGGGGCGCGCTAGCGCACCCGCGGGTGTAGCCCCCGAAGCCTTGGAGGAGTGTGCGCACTCGTGCAAGGTTTTTACACTGAGCTGCCAGTCCGTGGAGCGTTTGTTTCAGTCAGCCTCGGCGATGTTTCAACCGACCTCGGTGATCTTACGCGTGCGAAGCGGCGTTGACCATGTCCGGGACGAATCCCAGAGGGTTCGCTCACCGCCTCCGAGGGGGGACGTGACTTTTTTCAGACACATCCACAGAGCGTAGCCGTGCGACGAGCCCCCGAGCCCGGGCCCGTGTGGGGGCGATCGGGGTGAACTCTTCGACTTGATTCGTGCGCCCCTCGCCGCCCTTCCGCAGGGAGGAGGGGTGAGGCGGCCCATGCTTTCCATCGAACGAGCTGCGAGTCACGGACGCCTCGTTGAGCTGCTAGCGGGTAATTCAAGTGGACGTCCGTGCCCCGTTCGATAAGGGTCGGTTCGTGGTCCGGGGACACGTCCATGGGAGCACTTTACATGGGTGTGCTAGGCAGGGCTCGGTCCCGTTCGATGAGGACCGAGGGCGCAGAAGCTCTCCCTTGATGGGATCCCTCGACTAGCTGCCCTTGTTTGGCCTTGAACACGAACTATGGGGCGCCCCCAAACCTTTGATTTCGGGGATCGGCTCGATCGCGTACGCCCTGGTCGTCCCTGACTCTGTTGATCTGGAACGCCTGTTCGAACCTTTCGCAGGCCAGGGCTCGGGTTCCTGATCAGTAGGGGCCTTGTGGGGCGCGCTTGTGCGGCACCGTCTTTGGTCATTCTGTGGCGCCCGTCGTACCCCTATTGGGCCGAGCTTCGAACCACTGGTCAGTTGTGCCTCGTTAGGAGGCGCATCTGTGGCGCTCACAGAACCCCTTGCGGGCCGAGCTTCGAGCCACTGATCAGTAAGAATTTTCGGGGTGAGGCGTCAGGCGTTCTTCAAATCGTGCTTTCGAGGGTCATCTTGAGCAAACACGTCCGAGGTCGCCTCTGATCCCTCGAGCTGCCCGTTAGGGGCCCAACGAGGGGTCAGGCTTCTGTCCCCCTGTTCGTTGGGACCCAAGGGGGCTCCTTCTCATGGAAGGAGCTCCCCGTCCCTTCGTTTTCGGCCGTGGACTCGGGTCAGCCACGCGTGTGGGGTCGTGGCTCACGTGGCGTTCCCGGAGAGCACTGTGCACGCCTTTTTAGGCGATGCGGAGATACTGCGCGGCGGTTCGCGCTTTTACCACGCCGTAATGATGGCGCCCGCGTGTGCGCGCGGTGGTTTCAGGACAGTGGGGCCCGGGTGACGTCCGTCGCAGTTACTGCGGCTGCGCGCCCCGGCCCCTGTCCGTTCGATCCCCCCGCCCCTTCTTATTATAAAAAACAGCGGGTGGAGGAGGAGAAATTTTACCTTGGCCATTTCGCTCGCTCCGCGCTCGCTTTCTTCTTCCTCTAGCCCCCAGAGTTCACGCCCGCTCACAGCTTCCGCCTCCGCGCTTGCTTCCTGCTCCACGTTCGTCATGGTCGAGTACCTGGAGGTCAGGCCGTGGGGTCGGTCCAACGTGGACGCGCACCTCCTCCATGGGCTTGTTGCCGCCGGGCAACTGACGGCCAACACTGACCCGAGTAGGCCGGCGTGGATCGTTCCGCCGGCGCGGCATCAAGAGCCGCAGCCCCCGGCGGGATACGTGGTAAGCTTCGTCTGTTTGCGCGAGCGGGGGTTCAATGCTCCCGCCGGCCGGTTCATGCGGGGGCTGTGCTACCATTACGGGGTGGAGTTGCACAACTTTTCCCCCAACGTCATTTCGCAGGCGGCGACCTTCGTGGGCGTTTGTGAGGGCTTCCTGGGCGTCCCCGTCTCATGAGACCTGTGGCTCCACCTCTTCCGGGGCGAGCTTTTCACGCTAGCGGCCGGCGGCAAGGGTAAGCGCTGGCCCGTCCACGCCGGCGGGCTCACACTCGCGCTGCGGGGGAGGGGGTTGGTGTGTACCCGCCCTGCACCATGACGAGCAACAACGCGGTGTGGGACAGGGGGTGGTTCTACCTTCGTAACGACGGCGACAACCTCCCGCCTTACACCGGCAAGGTTCTGGACCACCGCTCGTTCCACTGGGGACCGGGGGTGTCGGACCCTACACGAAGGACAAAGCTGGCGCCCTACCTGAAGGCGTTGAAGACCCTGACCGACGCGGGGCTGACCGCGGCAGCCGTCCTCGCGCAGTGCCACCAGCAGCGGATAATTCCTCTCATGGAGAGGGCGCTCCCAATCTATGGGATGGCGGAGGGCGCGGACCCCGACGCGTTGGCGCGGTCGCGGCTGCTGGCCGAGCCCCTCGCCCCAATCTATGCAGCTCAAAGGGCGAGGCGCGCGGTGGAGACCAACAAAATGTTGTGCGATCCTGACGAGGTGCTATGGTCACCCCGGATGCGGCCTGACGACGGGTTCATCGAACTGGTAAGGGATTTCTGTCAATCTTCCAAATTTTCGGTTTGGTTTCAATTTCGAGGGTCGATTTTTGACACCTGCGGTGCTGGCTGCCGGAGATGGAGACGAGCGCCTATGGCTCGGATCCTCCTACGCCCAACTCCCACGCCGCAAACCGCGAGAAGCAGCGGGAGGTGAGGGCGAAGGCGGACGCTGATAAGGCGAAGAAGAAGAGGCGCGAGAAGCCCCGCCAGGCGCATAACCTGGAGTGGGTGCAGCGGGAGAAAGAAGGCCTCTCCCTCCCGCCGACCCCGGAGGATACAAGCAGCGGCAGCGACGCCGGCGTCGTCTGGTCCGTGCTAGAGAGGGACGATGAAGAAGAAGATGAAGTGCCTTTGGCCTCGGGGGCCAAGGGCAAGGATGCGGCTGTTTAGCCCGCGCCGTCGACGACGCGGGCCCACGCCGCGCCGACCTCCGAGGCGGGCGCGGCATCAGCCGGTGAGGGCGCCACGACAGGGGGCGCGCCCGACGCGGGGGGCGCGCCGCCCGCGCAGGCCTCGAGGAAGCGCAAGCGCCAGGTGTCATCCCGACGGTAGACATCATATCGTGTTCATCTCATCTAACCTTATTCGATCGAGGTCCTGATTTCCCCCTTTCCTTTCCTCCAGCCGCGCCGACGGCCCCATCGCACCTGAGTTGGTGCCAACTAAGGCGCTGAGGGTGGAGGCGCGTGATGCGGTCCGCCCGACACGGCCCCGCTCGGCGCGGTCGTCGCGGCCGGCGGTGGCGACGGCGTCTTCCTTTCAGCTGGCGGCGTCGCAAGACGTTCCGCGAGGAGGGGAGCGGGCCCGTGTGGCTACGTCCAGGGCAGGGGGTGGTTCGAGGGGTGGAACCCCTCGAACGAGCGGTGCGGGAGAGGTCTCACCCGCGGCGGATGTGACCGTCCCGCGAGATGGGACCCTGGTGGAGGATGACAGGGTGCGGGGGGATGCCTCGCTCGAGCACGCGTCTGAGGTGCCATCGCAGGGGGTCGACCTGCAGGGGGCCGGTGCGTCGTCGTCGCGCCAGCGCGATTACGACGAATTCCCCGGTGATTGGTGCACCAGGCTGGATCATCCCTACGTCCCCTGGGATACGGTGGAGCGCTCGCACGCAGAGTTTCTTGACTGGAGGGATTTCCTCGAGGTGGGATCCTGAGTTCAAAACTTGCTTGGCGAGGCCTCGAGGCTTCACATAGACGTGGCGGCGCCGCTGTTCCGGGTTCGTGCACTAATCCCGTCGCCTCCCCTTGTTCTCCTTTTTTCCTTTCCTGGCCATGTCTTGTCTGAGTTTTTCTCCATTTTATTTGTTTTGGCAGCGGCTGTGGGGGGACGCGGGGGACAAGGTTTCCTTCATCGCCAAGCTTCACGCCGACCACGAGGCGGCGTGCCGGGAGAATGAGCACCTGGGCCCGGCGATGGAGTGTCTTCGCGACGAGACGTATAAGACAAAGGCGCGCCTCGAATCAGTGAAGGGCGAGCTGCGTCGTGCAGAGGAGGAACGCGACACCTTTCGCACCGCGGCAGAGCAGAAGGCCAAGGAGGCCGAGCAGCTCGGTGCCGCGCTGCAGGGCAAAGAGGGGGAGCTTCAGCAGGAGCGCGCGGCGCTGAGCGAGGCGAGGTCCCAACTCGCGCTGAAGGACACCGCCCTCGCTGAAGTGCAGGCTCGCGCCGAGCGCGAGCGTATGTCGCTAGAGGACGTGCAGGCGCGCCTTGCTCAGGTCGAGCAGAAGGCCCAGGAGGCTGAGAGGCTCACCGCTGCCCTGAAGGAGAAGGGTGACGAGCTGACGACCGTCGAGGGCCAGCTCACCGAGGAGCGCACTGCCCGTGAGGGGGCACAGTCTCAGCTCGCGCTGAAAGACACGGCTCTCGCTGAGGCTCAGGCTCAGCTTGAGCGGGAGCGCAACGAGCTCGAGGAGGTGCGGGCCCAGCTTTCTCAGGCCGCAGAAAAGGCCTGGGAGTTTGAGCAGACGGGCACCGCTCTCCAGGAGGCCCAGTCCCAGCTCCAGCTCGCACGCGAGGAGCTCAGGGGAACGAGGGACACGCTTCAGCAGCTCGATGCCTCAATCTCTCAGCTTCAACAGGACGTCGACGCCGCGCGGGCCGCGCTTGAGACCGAGAAGATGCGAGACGAGGGTAAGTCATGTCCTTTGTCCGTTTTGGTTCTTCGTTGCGCTCTTTCGAGGCTTGATATTCGTTTTGGTGTCGCAGAGCTACAGAAGAGCTCGGCAGACCCCTCAGCGGAGATGCAATCTCTTCAGGTCGCCTACAACAAAGCTCAGGGCGAGCTCAAGGCCCTGGAGGCTGCTGCCCTCGAAGTGTGCCGCGAGCTCGAGGGGGCTGAGGGTCAAACCTCGGGTAGCTCGATAGCGAGCCGCCTGCGGTCCCTGGGTGGCCGGGTTACTGAGCGCCTGCGCGGCGCCCTTCGACTCGGTGTCCAGAAGACTTTGGGGCTGACCACAACCCACTACATCCTCGACTTCGGTCTGCTGTGGGACGACTACGTCTTTCCTGAAGATGTCATAGGTGAGGATGCCGAGCTCTAAGCGTTGAGGGTGGTTGATGCGTCCATGGCAGAGCCCGCCGCGGCCCTTGCCGACATGTTCGAGGTGGACCTGTTCTCCGACGCCGCTGAGGGTGAAGTCGCCGCCGCTCCAAGCCCCCGTGCTCCCTGAGGACTCGGGTCTCGTGGCCTGTCAATGTTTTGTTAGAAATTTGGATAAATCACAGTTGTTTGTATAAACAATGCTTTGTGCCGTGCGTAAGTTTATTTGTGAATTCTATCTTATATGTTATCATGTTTTCCTCGGGCCTTTCGGGGGAATTTTGACCAAGAAGTTAGCGCTCACGAGCCAACTTAGCCATAGGGTAGCGAGGGGGATGCTTATCCTTTCGAAGGTGTCAGCAGTCCCGCGGCCCGACCGGCCCTGGGCTTAGTTAGTTCATGCTTGACCTCTGTTCTCCCAAATGCTCGAGGCGTAACATTTTAACATTTTTTGAAAGAAGGAAAGAAGGAAAGTGTTTTTTGCAAAAAAGAATCGGGGCGCTCCGGGGGGAACCCCCCGTCGTAGCCCCCGAGGGGGACTTGGTTTGCGTCGAAGCCCTGGTCGAGGGTAAAACCGAGTCGCCCTTTTTATTTTGAATGCGAGATATACAAAAGAAGTTTGGAAATCTAAGGGTAGAAGTGACGTAGCTGTTGTATGTTCCAAGCGTTGGTGAGGACCTCGCCCTACTCGTTTGCCAGCTTGTACGTGCCGGGCTTGAGCACCTCGACGACGACATAGGGCCCTTCCCATGGCGGCGACAGCTTGTGTCGGCCCCGGTTGTCCTGTCATAGCCTTAGCACCAGGTCGCCCTCACTGAAGTTCCGGCGCCGGATCTTTTGGGCTTGGTATCTCCGGAGTGACTGGTGGTACCTTGCCGAGTGCATCATTGCCACATCGCGGGCTTCGTCCGCTTGGTCCAACGAGTCCTCGCGAGCCCGCTGGTTCAAGCCTTCCTGGTAGACCCTGAGCCTGGGGGATCCGTATTCCAAATCTGTGGGGAGGACGGCCTCCGCACCATAGACGAGGAAGAACGGAGTGAATCTCGTAGCTCTGCTCGGGGTGGTTCTAAGGCTCCAAATGACCGATGGTAACTCTTGAATCCATTTTCGACCAAACTTGTTCAGTTTGCCGAAGATCCTGGGCTTGAGGCCTTGCAGAATCATGCCATTGGCGCGCTCCACCTGGCCGTTGGTCTGTGGGTGTGCAACGGCCGCCCAATCCACGCGGATGTGGTAGTCGTCGCAGAACTCCAGGAATTTCTTGCCGGTAAACTGAGTTCCGTTGTCGGTGATGATAGAGTTTGGCACCCCGAACCTATGGATAATGTCGGTCAAGAACGACACGGCCTGTTCGGACCTGAGGTTGGTAATGGGGCGTGCCTCGATCCACTTTGAAAACTTGTCAATTGCGACCAACAAATGTGTGAAGCCCCCGGGCGCCTTCCGCAGGGGCCCGACGATGTCTAATCCCCATACGGCGAATGGCCATGTGATGGGTATGGTCTGGAGGGCGTGAGCCGGAAGGTGCGTCTTGCGGGCATAGAACTGGCACCCCTCGCAGGTGCGCACGACCTCATTGGCGTCGGTGACCACCGTGGGCTAGTAGAAGCCTTGGCGGAACGCGTTGCCCACGAGGGTGCGCGGCGCCGCGTGATGGCCGCATACACCCGCGTGGATGTCCCGGATTAATTCGCGGCCTTCGGGGATGGGGATGCATCGTTGTAGAATCCCTGATGCGCCGCGCTTGTACAGTTTGCCGCTAATCACGGTGAACAACTTGGCCTTTCGGGCGATGCGCCTTGCCTCGGTTCGGTCCGAGGGTAGCTCCCCTCGGTCGACCCAGGCGAGATACTTGCTCCGCCAGTCCCCCGCGGGAAGGGCCTTATCGATCTCCATAGCCTCGGCTTCGTCGACCCCATACCCCTCGAGTAGGGAGAGTACGAATTCCTCGTTCGAGGGGTCCTCGTCCATGGGTTCCGCACCCGCTGGACTCGAGGGAGCCCCCGAGGGTTCTTCCGGACTCGGGGAAGCCTTGCTAAGGTCGACGGAACGTTTGGCGAGGTCGCGGGCAAAGATGTTTGGAGGGACAGTGATTCACCCTGAAGCGATCTTTGCCAGCTCGTCCGCCTCCTCGTTGTACTTGCGCGGGACGTGGTTGAGCTCGATGTAGTAGAACTTATCTTCGAGTGCGCGCACGACGTTGCAGTATGCCTCCATCTTCTGTCGTGGCAGCTTGCGTTCTTCATGACTTGATTGATCACTAGCTGCGAATCCCCCCAGACGTCGAGGCGCTTGACGCCGGTTTCAATGGCGATTCAGAGGCCGCAGAGGAGGGCCTCGTACTCTGCCATGTTATTTGACGCGGGGAAGTGCAAGCGTACCATGTACCTCATGTGCTCTCCGAGGGGCGAAATGAAGAGCAGGCCCGCGCCCGCGCCAGTTTTCATCACCGACCCGTCGAAGTAGAGGGTCCAACACTCAGTTTGGATCTGCAATGGGGGCAGCTGAGTATCTGTCCATTCAGCGACGAAATCCGCCAAGATCTGACACTTGATCGCCTTGCGCGGCGCGTAAGTGAGGGTTTCACCCATGAGCTCGATGGACCACTTCGCGATTCTACCCGAGGCGTCCGGGTTGCGAACTATCTCTCCCAGTGGGAATGACGAGACCACAGTGATCGGATGGGCCTCGAAGTAGTGCCGCAGCTTGCGCCGCGCGAGCACCACCGTGTAGAGGAGCTTCTGGATCTGTGGATACCGCGCTTTGGTTTCGGACAACACCTCGCTGATGTAGTACACTGGTCTTTGGACTGGTAGGGCGCGGCCTTCCTCTGTTCTCTCCACCACGATGACCGCGCTGACCACCTGGGTGGTTGCCGCGACATAGAGATACAGAGGTTCGCCGTCTCGAGGTGGTGTGAGGATCGGCGCGTGTGCAAGCGTCGCTTTCAGCTTGTCGAGGGCTTTTTGGGCCTCGACGGTCCAGGAAAAGCGTTCGTGCTTCTTCAGGAGTCGGTAGAGGGGCAAGCCCTTCTCGCCGAGGTGCGAGATGAAGCGGCTCAGAGCCGCCAAGCAACCCAACACCTTTTGCACCCCCTTCAGGTCCCGAATTGGCCCCATCCGATCGAGGGCCGAAACCTTCTCGGGGTTGGGCTCGATGCCCCACTGGGAGACAATGAAACCCAGCAGCATGCCGCGCGGCACCCCAAAGACGCACTTTTCGGGGTTCAACTTGACCCCGTTCACCCGCAGGCAATCGAACGTTATGCGCAAATCGTTAACCAGGTCGTCCGCCTTCCTGGTTTTAACGACAATGTCATCTACGTATGCCTCCACGGTCCGCCCGATGTGATCTCCGAAAACGTGTTGCATACATCGCTGGTATGTAGCCCCAGCGTTTCGAAGACCAAATGGCATCGTTACGTAGCAAAACATGCCGAACGGTGTGATGAAAGAAGTCGCGACTTGGTCGAACTCTTTCATCTTTATTTGGTGGTAGCCCGAATAAGCATCAAGGAAACATAAGAGCTCGCACCCCGCAGTAGAATCCACAATTTGATCGATCCGTGGCAAAGGGAAAGGAACCTTAGGACATGCTTTATTTAATCCGGTGTAGTTTACACACATCCGCCACTTCCCATTATTTTTCTTAACTAGTACGGGGTTAGCAAGCCACTCGGGGTGTAACACCTCCTTGATGAATCCGGCCTCCAGGAGCCTCCGCAGCTCCACTCCAATCGCCCGGCGCCTCTCTTCGTCAAAGCGTCACAGGCGCTGTTGCACAGCTCTGGAGTGAGGTAGGATGTCAAGGGAATGCTCGGCGACCTCCCTCGGAATGCCCGGCATGTCCGAGGGGCTCCACGCGAAGATGTCTGCATTGGCACAAAGGAAGTCGACGAGCACCACTTCCTATTTCGGGTCGAGGGTAGAACTAACCCTCAACGCCTTGCCCTCGGTGGCAGCAGGGTCGAGGGGCACCTCCTTGATCTGCTCGGCAGCCTCGAAACTGCCCGCGTGCTTGGTGGGGGGAGTCGAGGCCCTCGTTGGCCAACTTCTCCATGTCAGCAACGAGCGATTCGTCTAGCGCAAGCGCCTCGGCGTGCTCGACGCACTCGACATCACAGTCGAACGCGTGCTCGATTGATGAGCCCACCGTGATGACGCCCTTTGGCCCTGGCATCTTCATCTTGAGGTACGTGTAGTTCGGGATCGCCATGAATTTGGCGTAGCATGGAGGCCCGAGGATGGCATGGTATGCGCCCCGAAACCCCACCACCTCGAAGGTGAGGGTCTCCTTGCGGAAGTTGTTTGGCGTGCCGAACCAGACAGGCAGGTCGATCTGCCCGAGGGGCTGGACGCGCTTGCCCGGCGTGACGCCATGGAACGGCGTCGTGCTAGGCCGCGACTGATCCAGGCCGATCCCCATTAGCCGCAGGGTGTGGGCGTACAGGATGTTGAGGCTGCTGCCGTCGTCCATCAGCACCTTGGAGAATCGTGAGTTGCCGATGACGGGGTCGACGACTAGCGGGTATTGGCCCGGATTAGGGATGCGGTTCGGGTGGTCTTCACGGCTGAAGGTGATGGCCTCCTCCGACCAGTTGAGGAAGGAAGGAGGGGCCTTCTCCGCGGCGAGGACTTCGTGCCGCTCGTGCTTGCGCTGGCTGGTGGACATGTCCACCGTTGGTCCTCCGAAGATGAGGAAGACGTTCTCCATGGTGGGGAAACCGTCAGCGCCCCCGTCACCCCGATCCTTCTTGGCCTCATCCTCCTTCGCGGCGACGCGGCTATAGTATTTTTTGAGCATGTCGCATTGCTCGAGGGTATGGTTGACTGGGATCTTGTGATACGGGTAGGGTTTCTTCAGCATGTCATCGAACACGCCGGGGTCTCGAGGACCCTTACGTGCAGGGTCGACTGCGAGGGCCTCGTCATCGTCCTCGCCGCGCCCCTGCGCGCGTGCGTCGTGCTGGGGCTTCTTGCCCTTCTTGCCCCGCTTTTGCTTCTTTGCGGGATCCTTGGACTTGCTGCCCTCCGCGGGGGCGTCGTCCACGCGTTTGCCTTTCTTGCCGTGAAGATCGCCCCCACTGCCTCTTCTCCAGAGGCGAAGCTGGTGGCGATGTCGAATAACTCGTTGGAATCGACCGGCGGGATCCTCCCCAGCTCGCGCACAAGATCCCGGCAGGTCGTACCCTCGAGGAAGGCGTGCACGATCTCGGACTGGGCGACATTTGGAAGCTCGGTGCAGCGCTTGGAGAAGCACCGTATGAAGTCCCGGTGGGACTCACCGGGTTTCTGGGTGCAACCTCGCAGGTCCCAGGAATTCCCGGGGCGCACGTATGTGCCCTGGAAGTTCCCTACGAACGTACGGACTAAGTCGTCCCAGCCGTGAATCTGACTGGCCGGTAGGTGCTCGAGCCATGTACGGGCAGAGTCCGCAAGGTGTAGTGGCAGGTTGCGGATGATCACGGCGTCGTTGGTGGCGCCACCCAACTGGCAAGCCAGGCGGTAGTCGTTGAGCCATACTCGAGGGTCTGTCTCCCCCGTGTACTTGGTGATGGTCGTGGGCTGGCAGAAGCGTTGTGGGATGTTCGCCGTGCTGATCTCCCAGCTGAATACGCGGGTCCCCGGGGGTTCCGGTGTCAGAGAGCGATCTTTCCGACTGTCGTAGCGACCACCGCGTCGAGGGTGGTAGCCCGCTGCCGTTCTGCCTCCGCGTCGCCCATCCTTTTGGCGTTCAGGACGTTACGGGCGTCCCCGTCCTGGGCCTGGCCGCACGTGTCGAGGATCCGCTCCCTGACAGGCGTTCTGCCTTGGGTCGCTGGCTGTCCCGCCGCAGCCCCTGGGGTGTGGACCGATGCCTCCTGGTCCGGTGCGCCGCCACCACCCCGCGCGCTGGACTGGTTGCGCATGCGGGACATGGAGCTCTCAGCCTGTTGTACGGCAGCCTGCTCGATGAGGGCCTGCGCCTCGCGGCGCAGGTTGCGTGCCTCCGGTGTTGATGGCTCGGGCATGGCCTGAAGCAATGTCCCCGCCGCGATGAGCTTTTGACTGGCTCGGGGTGGCGTGTGCGGGTCGTCGATGTTGAAGTCGGCGTTGATGCGTTCGCGGGCCTGCCTCCCCGCTTCTCGGACGCGTTCGCCGCGCGCCGAGGCTTCCCCCGCGATGGTGGCACGTAAGAGCCGCACCTGCCGGTATTCCTCTGCGAGCTTAGCCTCGAGCTCGCGCGCCTGGGCTAGCTGCGCAGCGATGTCCGTGTTGCCCGCTGGCGGGGCCGGTGGTGGGTTTGGCTCGGGGCCCTGGGGCACATCTCCGTCGCCCGCTCCGTCTGCTCCGACAGTGTGTTCGTTGATGGCGACAACGAAGCACTCGCGTGCGGGGTCGTAGCTCCCTCCGCTGGAGTCGTCAGAGCAGCCGAACCAGTAGTCCGAGGCATCGAGGAACCGCCGGAACATCACAGGGTCCGGTACGCCGGAGAAGTCCCACTCCGCGTATCCGTGCGAGGTTGCGGGTGGCAGCTCGCTGGCCGAGCCGTGGTACGACTCATCGTTGGTGGTGGCGATGAGGTTCCGAATTGACAGTAGGTGGTGGCCCGGGAGGTCTTCGTACGCGGCCATGTCGGTGCTGACGGATGAGGCGTACGCTGCGGCGGAGTTGCGCATCCCATGGGGGAACTGTGGCCCTGCGGCCGCATGTTCCCCCACGGGAGGTGCCGTCGTGTCTGTTGGCGGAGGTGCGTCCCTCCGTGCTGCAACATGTGCAGCCCGACGCCGCTCCATGCGCGCCTGGCGTGAGCGATGACCTGAGCGCCTGCGGCGTCGGGACGTCGAGGCGGCCGCCGCTGCTGCCGGTGCTGGTGCAGGGGCGTCTGATGCCGGCGTGGCGGGTATCGGGCCTGGCCCGGTCGACCGCCAAGGGTGGAGCTCGTCCCGGTTGGTGAGACGCATGAGGTAGTCGTTCCCCGTGGCCTGAAAGTTCAGGCTCCCGAACCGGATTTCGAATCCGGCTGGGAAGGGGTCGGAGCTGCCCATGGCGTACCTCCGGGACGTCATCTCGGTGCGAATCACCATCGAGACTGCCGGTGAGGAGTTGATCACAGCGCGAAACCCCCTACCTGGCGTGTCAACTGTCGGTGTTGAGATTAGCCCTGACACTAACTAGTGAAATACGCTGTGATCGGTCTCTCGATGGTCGGTGCTAAGCAATGCAAGGACACAGGTTTATCCTGGTTCCGGCCACGGGGCCGTACGTCCGACAGGTTGCGCTTGTGCGCTGTATTGCGATGCACTGTGGGTGCTTGTAGAGGGGGGCTACAAGCTAGGTGGGAGAGGAGGAGAGTCCTCCAAGTCCCGGCCGGTTGATTGAGGCGAAGTGCCAATATCTACGTGAGCGAAGGTGTGAATGCGTGTGAGGGTCTTGTTTTTTTCATGCCCGCGGCTGGGCGGCCACCTCCTCCTTTTATAGACCAAGGGGAGGCAGCCTACAAGCGTGCCACGTGGCTTTTTTGAGTAGTGTCGTGGTACTGGCATATAGTGCCCGCGATTTGAAGGCCGTCCTGGCGAATTCCGGCTCTTGTATGCGTCGTGGCGACTCCTGTGCTTGTCTGGGGGCGGCTTCGAGGGTGGTTCTGTAGGCGCCCGCGTCGGGTTGTCATCCGTACCCCGATTCGAGGGTCTGGCTGACGGGAGAGCGTGTGTTGCACAGGGGCTGGCGTGGCGTCGTCCCGTCGGAACAGGTCCCCACAAAGTCGGGGATGGCTTCACAGCGCCCGGAATGGCGTTACAGAGCCGGGGATGGCCGCACGGGGTCGAAGGTCATGGAAGGGACGCGCCCCGCTCATCTTGCGTCACGGCGCTGTCTTGGGCGGGTGTTAGGTTGGCGGTCGTACGCCTTTCGAGGGTGTCGCCGGGCCCGCTCGAGGGGCGCGGTAGGGAGGAAGGTCGGGAGTGGTTAGCACAGTGTTTGGGAGTGACCCCGGCCACTCCGCACAGCGAGCGAATAGTGCCTGTACAGTGGCTGGGGAGGTGGCACAGGGGCGGTATGGCTGCACAGGACCGGGGGCGGATTCCCAGGCGGTGTCAGAGAATCAGCGTGGCGGGGATTCGGCCCTTGACCGCGGCACCCTTGATGTGACGGGGCATTTAATGCCTCGGTCGGGAGGAGTGCTTGAGATGCCTTGAGCCGAGGGGCGGGAGCCTCGAGCGAGGCGGAGACCCGCTCGAGGGGTGCCGACCCTCGAGCGAGGTGGAGGTTCGCTCGAGGGCGGCTGGTACGTCCGCTTGTTGGGCCGCGGCGGCCGTTGGGCCACAGCAGGCCGTGTGTTTTGTTTGTGCCTTGGCCGATACTGATTTGGAAAGTGTTTTTATTGTTTTATTATTTTTTGGAAAGGGTAATTTCCTCTGTAGTTAGAGGACCCCTTATGGCTGTCCCCGACAAACATCTAGGACATCAGATAAGTAAAGTACGGAAAAAGTATATTTCATAATAAGTATGCCCGTTTGACATCCTAAATATTATTATATTTTTCAATAAATTAAGATAACCAAAATGCTTTGTATCTTACTAGGACGGAGTGAGTATTGAGCAGACCAGTAAAATCATCTAAAAATTACTAACCGTTTTATATAGAGAGAAAAAAACATAAACTTTCTCTTCTTCCGGATCTTGGGTAGTATTATTCTCTCGTAACAATTCTGCCGTATAAAATAATATGTCGAACTTTTGGCCTTGTTTAGTTAGTTGAAATTTTAGCAAATTTAATTGCTGGAACTCCTGTAGCACACTGTAGCACATTTCGTTTGTTTGTGGTAAATATTATCCTACCATGGCCTAACTAGGCTCAAAAGATTCGTGTCGCAAAGGACATCCAAACTGTGTAATTAGTTATTTTTTTACCTATATTTAATACTCCGAACATATGTCTTTTGACGTATTTAATGAGATGTGATGGAGAGAGGAAAACCGTTAGAAATTTTAGCCATCTAAACCAGACCTTTATTTTAGATCAAATCTACCGTACAAAAATCGGCAGAACGTCAGTCTATATGCATTGAACTTATTCTGTCAGACATCCAAGCTGGTGACAGCCATGTATCCAAGCTGGTGAAGATAGTTTTGAAACTGATTTTATTTAATATTTTTAATTAATAATCAAAATTACATTTAATAGGGGTGAAAATTCTTCCAAACACTGCCTCTATTTCGGCTACCTTTCCTGACTATGACCGTTACCATTATTCCCAACGGTATTTCGAAAAAAAACGCGCCAAAAGATTTCATCTTTACCCGCCGTAATAGCGTGCAGTATATAGCTAAGTTTAGCTTCCCCCTCGCCCCGCGGGAAACGGGCCCTTCCGCTCTTCACTCCCCTCCCCTCGCGCTCTCCTCTTCTCCTTCTCCTGGTTCACGAGGCCCAAGCCTAGCGCCAAAGGCCTCCGATCTCCAGCGGGGCTCTCCGGCGCACTTTCTCGTGCCTCGGGGACCCCGATCCGCCGCCGAGATCCCGTTCCCGGATGCATTGGGTCTGAACGTTTACCTGAAGGCTTGATTCGCTCGGATCGATCGATATGGCGGCGAACGGCATGAAGGTGGCGCTGCACCGGCAGGTCTCCGGCGGCTCGATGAAGCACAACGCGGAGCTCCGGCGGCAGGCGTCGCTGGAGTCCCCGCGGACGGGGCGGGCGACGAGCCGGTTCCTGTTCGGGCGGCAGTCGTCCATGGACCCGAACCGGCGGCGCGGTCGGAGCCAGAGCCCCGTGGGGTCGTCGGCGGAGGAGCTGACCGTGCCGGAGAACCTGGACGCCACCATGCAGCTGCTCTTCTTCGCGTGCCATGGCGACGCCATGGGGGTCGAGGGCCTGCTGCGGAGCGGCGTCGACGTCAACAGCATCAACCTCGACGGCCGCACCGCGCTGCACATCGCCGCCTGCGAGGGAAACAGCGACGTCGTCCGGGTGCTGCTCAACTGGAAGGCTAACATCGACGCGCGCGACCGCTGGGGCAGCACGGTGAGCCCGCGCCGGTTAACTGGCGGCGATCTCCCCCGTTCTCGGACCAAACTTTCCTTTCCATCGATTTGGCAGATGAAGGTGAATTGATGATTTCCTTTGCTTCTCTGATCATAGGCAGTTGCTGATGCCAAGTTCTATGGCCACTCGAGGGTCTACGACCTCTTGAAAGCTCATGGTGCAAAGATTCCGGTATGCTTGTAGCCGCATCCACTGAGATACTTCTATTTGTTCTGTAACCTGCCAACGTCGCATCAGCGGATTCTCTGTTCACCTGCTGCTCTGTACCGTTTTTGCAGAAAACCAAGAGGACGCCGATGATGGTATCGACTCCCGGCGAGGTACCGGAGTACGAGTTGAACCCCGGCGAGGTCCAATTCCGGCGCGGCTACGATGTCACACCGGTGAAATTTTCTTTCAATTATAGTACAATTTTGTTCCTAGAATATTTGGTCAAGAATGTGACGCTAGGGAGATAAAGGGAATTGACTAATGGCACATCGAACTGCAGGGCATGTATCATATTGCGAAATGGAATGGGACCAAAGTTTCCGTAAAAATACTTGATAGAGAAGGCTGCTCAGATCAAGATGCCGCGTAAGATCCAAATGTCTGTGCTCATCATTTACCAAAGAGTTTTTTCCTTTACAATAATAGCCTCTTCTTCTTTGTTGCAGAAACTCTTTCAGGCATGAGCTGACTGTGCTGGAGAAGGTCCGGCACCCTAATGTTGTTCAGTTCGTCGGGGCCGTGACACAGCACATACCTATGATGATTGTTTCTGAACTTCATGAAGAGGTGATAGCATATCCCTTTTTTTCATTTGGTAAAAAAAAATTATAATCATAACTTCTTCAGTAATTGTGAACATGCTACTATGCCTATTGCACATTAGCGTTTTATCTTCAGATGCATTAACATCATCCTGTTTTCTTTCTTTTTTCTTTACCCCTAAAATTCAGAACGACTTAACCGCCTATATTCAGAAGAAAGGGAAGTTACATGGACAGAAGGTGCTAAGATATGGCCTTGATATTGCCAGGTAATAGTAGGTTCTGATAGAAGTACACATTTACACTCTCAGGAAAAAAGATAACAGTCCATATCAAATGCACATTGGTACTAACAATAATGTTTCTTCTTGCTGCCTTTGACTGTGCAGGGGCATGACCTATCTCCATCAGTGCAAGCCGGACCCCATCATACACTGCGACCTAAAGCCAAAGTAAGATGAGGAAATGAAGCAACTAGGCCTGCTCTTCTCTTGTTACAGTCTTTTGCTACAAATTTCATTCAAATTCTGCCTTTCACTGTGGTTCCGTACTTTACTATTTGAATCTTGGTAAGGTGCCAGAAATATCTTCATGGATAGTGGAGGCAACCTCAAAATTGCAGGATTCGGAGTGATAAGGATGTCGAAGATCGGCTCTGACAAAATGAGATTGGTACATCATGAGGATCTTGTTGACAGCTTCAGTAAGCAAGTGGTTATAGCATTTTCTGATCCATTATGTATTTCCCCAAGAATAAGCTCTAAATGATAGCCTTCCTATCCCTGTGTTTAGGTTACCACACTGCGCCTGAACTGTACAGAAATGACGCATTTGACTCAAGCGTCGATGCCTACTCCTTCGGTTTCATCCTCTATGAGGTCAGTAAAATTCTATTCCAGATACAGAAACAACGAGGACAGTTAAAAAAAAGTATTTTGCTCAATGTTTCGAATGTAGTGTTCCTACAGTCATTCATTCTTTGTGGTGTAAAACATCAGATGGTGGAAGGATTAGTGAGGACACCAGAGGATTCAGGACACTCGGTCCGGTTCGAGGGGGTGCGGCCATCACTGAAGGGCAAGCTCAAGGGCTACCCCCCAGACTTCAAAGCGTGAGTTCTGAACAAAAAAACAGAGAGAGGACTCTTTCATGTCACCTCATGTGTGCCATATTCAGTTCAGTATGACGTGTTTCAGAAAATGCAGAGTTGCACAATGCATCTAATAACAGCTCTTGGGTCTCTGCAGGCTGATCGAGGAGTGTTGGCACCCTCAGGCCCTGGCTCGGCCGACGTTCTCGGAGGTCATCATCCGGCTGGACAAGATCTACGCGCACTGCGCCAAGCAAGGGAGCTGGAAGGACTCGCTCAAGATTTGGTTGGTATCCCGGCGATCTAAGCGAATTAAGTACCACCGCTCAGTGAGGAGCAGAATCCACACTGAACTGTGAACAGTAATGTTCAGCCAAAAAACACAAAAGATCACGCATTTCATTGGAAACAAGAACTCACAGACACACACAGGATGAACTGAAAATTTGCTCTGCGTTGCCCTGTGATTTTTTACAGGAAATGACATGCATGGCCTACACCGCACCGCACGCCCTTCTCTGTGTACATATCGCTGCGCCTGCGAACGATCGATCTTGCATCCCGGGGGAAGCTTGAGTCAGTGTCCTGTTTAGGAATTGATGAGGTGGAGGACCACGTGATTGCTTCTTTTTGGTACGAATTGTAATAACAGAGTAAAATTGGACAGGACGATACATATACGGCTATACGCCCTTTTTCTTTCAGTGCAGTGTGGAGCAGAACGCAAATGTTGTTGATATTCTCGTGGTAGATATAAAGTAATAAGATATCATATTTCGCAAAAAAAAAATATCATGAGAATGCAGCTATCCTCGTACAGAAGAAAAAATTGAAGTTGTTAAAAGCACGGAAGAAGGTTAGCTTGTCTGCACTAAGAGCTTTCCAGTGGGCCAAATCAGGGATAGGCCTTGAAACTGGAAGGTGAAAAATTCGGCCTACCTCCAATCTAAGTGGGCTGACAGGCCCAGCTTCACCACTCTAAACTAAAGCCGCGGCACATCGAGCTCTCCGCCTCTCGGTGGTAACGGGTCCTCCATTTTGTACTAGAAAATTTAAGGATCAGACCATAATTCTATTCAATATTGAATTAGAAAAATAAAAGGATCTAGTTGGATTGTGAATGATGCATTAGGACCAGGACCCATTACCACCCCTACCTCCCTCTCCTTGTCTCCGTCCTCAACTCGCCACGACAGCCTGTGAGGCTGTGAAGTGTGAACTGTGAAGAGTAGGCGGTGGAAGCGTGGTGGGAGGCCGGGGGGACGACCTCGTTCCCATGGACTGCCCGGTGGCTGATGACGAGAGCGAGGCGACGACCACCGCGCTGCGGATCGGCGAACGGAGCAGGCAGGCTGCGCTGCGGTTGCTTGGGAAATGGGATCAGGGGACCGGTGGATGGGGTTAAACAGAGGGGTGGGGGCTGACAGGTGGGCCCCACGCGTAAGAAGAGGAATAGAAAAAGGATTTTTGTTTGAAGTAAGGGGAGTATATGAGAGTTGAGTTGGAGTTGAAGAGAAGTAAAACCCTCAAATGTAAATGAGAGATACTTATATAGATGAATAGAGACTCAGATATAAGAGCCCGGTTGGAGTTGCCCTTAGCAGCCGCTCGGCGACCGGCGTGACAGCTGAACGGAACAGTGACCGCAGCAGGAAGCACAGCGACCGTAGTGAATTGCTCTGAAACAAGAAAAGTATTTCCTTTTTAGGTTTTAGCCTTTCTTTTTTCCCCACACTGAAGGAGTGAAAGGGGTTTGGATAATGTGAAGCACTTGTTTTCACTGGCTCCTGTAGCTGCAGATCAAAGGACAGGTCAATTCATCGGATTTTTTTTTTTTGAAGAAACAATTCATCGGATTCTGTTCGCCTAATCCTCTTTCCTCTCCTCAACGGTGGTCCATAGAGCAATCCAGGTAGACGGTAGACCAGAATCACCAGGGGCATGGATGCAAGGGTAAATGTTTACTTCAAGGTAAATGTTTTGCTCTTTTCATCTGCCTCTAATAATATTTACTTCTTGAGGTGTTTGGATTGAGGGGTAAATGTGAATGTGGATGGGAGAGAAGGCTGGGGTCAACCATAATTTTGCTTCATTTTGCTACCTTTTAGGGATAAATGGAATTAGGGGGCAAAACATTTACCCCACCACATTTACCCCACATATTTGGCACTTTAGAGATAAATTTGCCTCATTTACCCCTCCATCCCGACACGCCCGAGTTCTTGCACACACACTACGGGGGAGCTCCCTGGGCGGCGCCGGGCACCTCGCCACGTGGCGCGCGGCTAGTGGCTGGGCGTCGCGTTCTTTTCCACGTGAGGACGCTAGAGTCGGCGGCGGCGTCCGGCTACTTGCCGGTTCTGCTCCGGTGGCCGGCTGGCCGCCATTTTCCCGTGCCTGGCTCTCGTCGCCCGGTCTCGCCTGACCTTGAATGGGGTGGCCCGCGGTGGGCAGGGCACGCACCCTCGCGTTTCTCGCCCACTGACAGGTGTGGACGCCCACTTGTCAGGCGCCATCGCGTGAGTCAGTCAGTCACCCCATAGGAAGGAAGCGTTTTTAAAAGCTTTCCAGCGCTGACGAGGATCCGGTGGTGAAGCTCCCTCCCTTTCCTTCTCGACCTCATCATTCTTTTTGCAGAGAGGCGGCTCAGCAGTTCTCTCCACTCCAGAGTCGAGCACAGACCAATTTTGTTCAGGTGAGTTCGCGCGCTGCTGCGATTTGTGAATACAGCTTTCTCTTTGATTCTTTCCTCTGCTTCCTTGATCGATTCTCTGTTTTTTTTAAGGGAGATCGATTCTCTGATGGTTGGATTTCCATAGTTCAAAGCAGATGATTCATCTGATTCCTTGTTTGCCGTGAAGGTTTTCTCACTAGAATCCTCAGGTTTTTTTCAGAAAAGAACCTGAATTTTGGTTTCCCCCTTGCCGAACTTTCGGTGAACGCAATCGTGCTTGTATATCTCTTGCGTCTCGTTGCCTGCCGTGATGGAGCGTGCTAAGACGTTCTTCAGAGACTCACAATCACAGTTTTTCTTTTAGGCTTGGAAAAAAAAAAGACATGAGGAAAGAAAAATCATATGCTCGTAGATTTTCTGCTCTAAAGAACAGCACCAGGAATACCAAATATTTAGTGCCGAATTTATTCGCTTCTACTTTCGCTTCCTGTCGCTTGTGGCGGTTATTTATCACTGCTTGGTTATTTATCACTGCTTGGTCTCTCTGAACCTGCCTTGACCAAGCAGTTACAGTACAGTTTCCGTAAGCGATGTACTAATAGTAATTTTCAGCTAACATTTTCCCCATTCCACAGTCGAATCAGGGGGGGTGCGTAGCTGATGGAATGCGTCGAGTTGGATTCTTCTGATTTCTTCCTGGACGGCGATCCGATCGACAGCCCGTTGGAAATCCATCTTGAGTCCAATAGTTTGGCAAGCACCAAAGCTCTGCCGGATCATCGCCGGTATGCGCAGTTTCATTGCAGTAATGCCCCTGATCCACCTCCGTTACCTGGAACCTCCTACGGCGCGCGGAGAAATTCTAGGAAGGCAAGGACTCGCAGCCATGTCCCTGAAGGGATCCTGAATTCATGGGACAAGCTATTCTTAGAGGGATACCAGGCGGATCTTCGTGTTTCCACAGATGATGGCAGTGAAATCCTGTCACACTCGTGTGTTCTTGTGAGTACACTTCTCTGAATCTTTTCATGTGATAGAGTAAACCTCGCATTCCTGCAGCATAGCAAAGAGTTTCATGTTTTCCTCCTCTGCAGGGTGTCAAATCTCCTGTTCTTGGAGCTATGTTGGAAGCCGCTGAACTGAAAAATGGTTTTCGGTGCATCCGAATTTCTGGCGCGCCTTCTGAAGCAATCCATGTCTTTATCAGATTTCTTTACTCTTCACGGTACGATATAATTTGCTACCTTTCGTGATAATTATCCATTAGTATTTCTTTATTTGTACACTATTTTGTTCTTTCAAGATCAGCTTTCAGGTCAAACAGGTTTCAGTGCCTGAAACTGAAAACTGGCAGAGTGCAGATTGTTTTCATCCTCAAAATTTTAACACGTTCGCTTTTTTTTTTCCAGTATGATCAATAATATTCAGTAAAAAACAACGTTTTGATTTGTGACGAATTTCTGGTAAAGTTTTGAGCAGGAACAGATGAAGAAACATGTTCTGCACTTGCTCGTACTCTCCCATGTTTTCTCAGTGCCATCTCTGAAGACTGTCTGCATCGACCAACTCGAGAGGAGCTTCCTCGCTCCTGACAACGTGGTAGACATGCTCCAACTCGCCGGATTGTGTGACGCGCCCCGGCTCTCCCTCATCTGTACCCGTATGATCATGGGAAATTTCAAGACCATCTCTCTGACAGATGGGTGGAAAGTAATGAGACGGGTCAACCCAAGCCTGGAACAGGAGCTGCTCGAGTCTCTTGTCGAATATGATACAGTGAGTCCTCTGCAACAATCGTCTTAGTATGACAGGATTGTATCATACTTTTCTTGCTAAATCTAATCACTCAGAAGCTTTAGCTAAAACGTAAAAGACCTAAAAAAACTTAGCCATTCAGAGTTTGTATCTGTTCAGTTCAGAGTTTCAGGGTTTGAAGCATTTTTTTTTCTCCTGATAATCTGAATTGATGCAGAAAAGGCAGGAAAGAGCTAAAAAGATGGAGGAAAAGAAGGTGTATCTGCAACTGTACGAAGCAATGGAGGCTCTAATTCACATATGCCGAGACGGATGCAGGACGATCGGTCCCCGAGACCAAGCGCTCAAGGGCAGCCGAGCAGGTGTCTGCAAGTTCCGTGCCTGCAAGGGCATCGAGCTGCTCGTGCGCCACTTCTCAGGGTGCAGCGTTCGGGTGCCTGGCGGCTGCGCCAACTGCAAGCGCATGTGGCAGCTCCTCGAGCTGCACTCTCGCATGTGTTTCACCCCAGACACATGCAAGGTTCCTCTCTGTAGGTGAGCACATCCCCCTGCCTTTGCTGTTCTGTCCAAGCAAAAGCTGAGTGAGGAATGTCCTTAGATTTCTTTACAAAAGAAAATGTTGCCTGCTCTCATTGCTAGTTTATAAATTTGCAGGCATTTCAAGGAGAAGATGAAGCATCTGGGCAGGAAGGAAGAGACCAAGTGGAACCTCTTGGTGTGCAAGGTGTTGGAGAGCAGAGGAGCTATGAGTTTTATCTCTGAAAGGAGGAAGTTGTCTGCCCTACATGGCGAGATCTAAAGCATCAGAGTAACCCAGAGTCCCAGACTGAATGCATAAGAAGTAGGAGTAACAAGCAGTGTCACAACTTGTTGCTGTTTTCAGCAGGACATTTTTTATTATTCTATGATTTCCAGTACATGCATGTACACCTGATATATGACATGTAAACGTGGCAATCTGAAAACTAGAGAAATTAAAACATGTGAAATCCTTATATTTTTTTTCTGCAGAAAAGTGCAATCCTATGAATTGGACCCCCAACTACTTGACTAATTAAGTGGCTAAATTTGTTTTGCATGTTAAAAGTAAGTTTTAGCCATGATGTCAGGAAGTTTGCTTAGTTGCATGCGGCCAACCGAAAAAGGGCATACAAGTCTTCTTATGCTGGAAATCTTTTCCAGAGAATTTCCATGGTACGAATTATTTTTAGCAGATGAAATCGTGAAGTCAAAGTTACCTCTGAATGTGTGAATAACCCATTTCAGTCAAAAAAAAAATGCGCAGTCTTTTTCAGCCGTATCATGATAGTTGATGAGAAAACGGCAGGACATTTTTTAGAATAAAATTAACAAGAAAATTCCATCTGAAGAGGAGCAGACCATTTCCAACTGACTCAGATCCCTGGCTCCGCTCCCAGCACGGCAGGTTTTACAGACAGTCGGAACTGTTGCAAAAGCAGCACATTGTGAGCATTGCCGCAGCGAGCACTAGTGCGACGACAGGTGTAACTAACACCACCAAGGCGGGGCTCGGAGCGGATGGGAGGATCACCATGAGTATGACTTCAGTAAGAGCTATAAAGGCGGCGGTCATGACGAAGGCCTGCAACAAAAATTAGAGTAAATCGTATCGGAAAGTTTATGACATCAAGTTAAGTATACTATGGGGATTTGCGGATCACAGGCCGGCTTACTATACCCCAAAGAACATTGTGCAGCAGCAGGAGCAGTCCCCTGCTGCTGCTGGAGGCGAGGAGGTGCCGACGACTACCGCCGCCGTGCGTGTCTCGTGGTGCCGCGGCCAAGAGACGGCGAACGCCCGACTCCCGTTGCCGTCGCCTACGATCAGCGGGTAGCTGAGCGCCACCGCGTGGTCGTCGCCTTCCTCCATGTCGCGCACCGCGGCGGCGGTGACGAAGTAGACAAAGCAAGAGGCCGACGACGGGCGCCACTTGTGCCGGATCGGATCGTATCGAACCGGCGGCAGCGGTGCATATATGGAGTCTGACTCTGAGTACTTGTAACTTGTATGTAAGTAAGAAAAAAAAACAGTATTTGTAAGTGGGTTCGGACACGACGAAAGACCATAGATTTATTTGTAGTCGTGAATCATGCCATGATGGACACGGAAACGAAATAAAACCCTTGGCGCTGTCACGAATAATAATGGCAAAATCTTAAAACCAACCCACCCACATTGAATCCAGACGGGCTGCTAATCCTGGATTGCTTTCCTCACAAAGCTTAAACCTGGAATGTCGGCTCATACATTACAGAGACCAATGCATCACTCACATTTTTCAATCAGAACAGCAAGGGCAGAAGTGTTCATGAAAATATAGCAATACCAATTCCATCAGAAACCTGTTTTACCAATCAACTTGTTCTTCAATCTGTACACGCGTGATATGATCCCTTTGACATTGACCACTAATCATGAACTTTACGATCATCACACCACCAGAGCATCACTGCCACATTGGAACACTCGTTTGTATTTCAACAGGGTTCCAGTGGCAAAAGGTCAAAATTGCCTACACTATGTTTCTCTAAAGTGATGAACCGTCATCACAACTCAATTGGCATGAACGTTTGCTGTACATTCTGTGTTACCTACAGCATCTTGAGTTTGGACCATTCAGCTGTTTCCGGCACCAGTTTCTTGTTCCTCCGAAGACCTACTTTCTTGAGCCTCCATCTTGTCATTCTCACAACATATCTTGTTCTGCAACAAATATGTTATGATCATCCAACTCATTTAATGACTATGTAAGCATGTTAGTTAAATCAATAAAAAGGAAAAAAAAATGAACTGCAACTTACCATTAGTAGTGGAACAACATGGCCTAAGATTGCAAAGATAATCAAAACCACAAAACCTCCAGCGGACCATTTGTTCAAATCGCCTTCTTTCCTCCAATAGTTCTGAGGCAGCATCAATCCAATGTGAAATATGACCAAAAGAGTTATGCCGACCATCCCTACCAAAGATGCCACCTTGGCCACTGTGTGATCTAAACTTGTTCTCCCAGAAATGGTGCATCGAACTCCGGTGGATGACAGTGTCCAAACGAAACCCAAGGTAAGCAAGATTGCCACCCGATGTCCTGGAGGGAACTCCTTGATGAGTGCTTGTGTGCTCGGGAGCAGTGTCATTATGCCATACAGTACAAAGCCAAAAATAGCGAGCTGCTTCTGAACATCGGATTCAGGCTGCACAGCAAAAGGAAAGAGAGTGCCAAATTATCTTTTTGGTATGTCTTTGTATCCCTACCAAAATTCCACACATAATTGTACTGCTAGGCGTTTTCTGAACGAGTACTCCTAGTGCTCCTAGTGCTAGGTCGCTTCTAGAGCTGCTAGGTGTTTTTTGAATCAAATACTGCTATGAGTTTCTTCTCCCAGTTTCTATCATGGAACCTTCCCGATATTTCTAATATCTCTTCTAGAACCTTCTAGGTTTTCTGCCACGTACCGATTCACTTCACTGATACCACATCCTCCCTAATTTGTCCTGGATTAAGTTCATATACATCACAGTTCAGAAACATGGGAGCTCACAAGTCCCTAGTGAGCTATTGAAACAATGAGATCAACATGACTATACATAAATAAACAATCACAAATGACCAAAGGTGATAACTGTTGTTAATTAGCCAACATCACACTGCCACCTGATGAGTAGCCACCATGACTAATTTTCTGAACGAATACTGCTAGGTCGTTTCTGAAATGAGAACTGCTAGGCATTTTCTGAATCGAATACTGCTAACAGGTACTTCTCCAAATTTCTGTCCTGGAACCTTCCTAGTGTTTCTAATATCCCTTCTAGAACCTTCTAGGTTTTCTGCCCCGTACAGATTTACTAATACCATCTCCTCCGGTCCTCCCTAATTTGTCATTAATTGGGTCCATATACATGACAGTTCAGAGATATGGGAGCTCACAACTCCCCAGTGAGCCAGTGAAACAATGAGATCATCAGGAGTTCAGGACTACATAAACAAGACGACCAAAGGTTATAACTGATGAATATAGCCAGCATCAAACTGATACATAATGAGTAGCCACCATGACTAGTTTTCTGAAGGAATACTGCTAGGTCGTTTCTGAAACCAGAACTGCTATGTGTTTTCTGAAACGAATACTGCTAGGTATTTCTCCTCCCCATTTCTATTCTAGAACCTTCCAAGTCTTTCTAATATCTCTTTGTAGAACATTCTAGGTTTTCTGCCCCATACCCGATTCACTGCTACCATCTCCTCCCTAATTAGTCCTGTGATGACCCCTCACACCTTCTAGGTTATGTGTTGTATGCCCAATTCCACCCCAGACTACGTCACAAAGAGGATATTCCACAGCTAATTGACTCCTCAAAACGAAATTCACAACCAATTTCTACCTCTAGATTGAGAAACTCACCATCAAATCGCGGCGTAGTGTCTGAACCCATGATCTGATTCGGCTCGCTTCACCGCCATTGCTCGGTACTGAAACTGGCAGTTTGACGGGAAGGTTGGTGTTCCTCCTACTCCTTAGGTAAGGCTGCCAATGGTTCGAGAACCGCCCCAAAACCAAACCAAATCATACATAAAAGAAAAATTAATTTGAAATCACACCATCCAACCCATTTATCTTATGTATCCAAACCAAACTAAGTGGTGTAAAAGATCACAAACCAAACCAAACTTATATCTCAAACCAGTTCTATGTCACATAAAATACATTTTCCATATATATATATATATATATATATATCATATGTGTGGATCTAGCTGTACCAATTTGCACAAAATAGCGGACTGTCATTCTAAGATATTTCCCAACAAATTTCAGACAAATTTGTTGAAATTTTAAGGTGTGAACGCGAGCTTTTAGTTTCAGGGTCCGGCTCTCGACGTGGGGCCCAAGTGTGGATCTAGGTATGATAATTTGCACAAAGTAGTGAACTGTCATTTTAAGATATTTTCAATAAATTTGTCAAATTCGTTGAAATTTTAGGGTGTGAACGTGAGCTTTTAGTTTTAGGGTCCGACTCTCGATGTAGGGCCCACATGTGAATCTAGGTATGATAATTTGCACAAAGTAGTGGACTGCTATTTTAAGATATCTCCAACAAATTTCAGTCAAATTCGTTGAAATTTTAAGGTGTGAACGCGAGCTTTTAGTTTTAGGGTCCGGCTCTCGACTTGGGGCCCACATGTGGATCTAGGTATGATAATTTGCACAAAGTAGCGGACTGTCACTCTAAGACATCTCCAACAAATTTCAATCAAATTCGTTGAAATTTTTAAGTGTGAACGCGAGCTTTTAGTTTTAGGGTCCGGCTCTCAACGTGGGGCCCACATGTGGATCTAGGTATGATAATTTGCACAAAGTAGTGGACTGTCACTCGAAGCCATCTCGAACAAATTTGTCGGGGACGGTCATTAGGGGTCCCCTAACTAAGGGGATAATCACCCTCGTTAAACGCAAAACCGCCTAAGAACCCTTTGTCCTTAGGTACAGGATGGCGCGGACCCGCAGCCCACCACGGCCCAGCAGCGGCCTGGGAGGCCCACTCGGCCGCCTCACTCGAGGGCGCGGGCTCCACACGCGGGTCTCCGCCTCGCTCGAGGGTTCCGACCCCTCGAGCGAGTCTCCGCCTCGCTCGAGGGTTCCGGCCCCTCGAGCAGGTTTCCGCCTCGCTCGAGGCTTCCCCTCGACCCACGGACCTCACCTGCTCCCCCCCGACTGGAGCATTAAATACCGTGGCCCGCCACGGGCGCCTGGGTCAAAGGGCGAATCCTCGCCACGCCGATCCCCTGATGCCGCCTGGGAATCAGGCCCCGGCGTTGTGCTCGCATACCGCCACTGTGCGGCCATCCCCGACGCTGTTCGGGTGCTGTGCGGAGTGGCCGGCGTCATTCCTCAACACTGTGCCACCCGCTCCTGTCCTTCCTCCCCACCATACCCCTCGAAAAGGGATGGCAACACCCTCGAGGGGCGTACGGCCGCCGCCCTGACGCACGCCCATGACGATGCCGTGGCGCGGGGTAGGCAGAGCACGTTCCCTCCGTCACCTCCGGCGCTGTGCGGCTATCCCTAGCCCTGTGCCACCATCCCGGGCACTGTGTAACCATCCCCGGTGCTGTGTAGCCCTGTTCCGATGGGACGCCGCCACGCCGGCCCCTATGTGGCATGGGCGCTCCCGCCATCAAAGCCCTCGAAAGGGCATGGGGGCGCCCTCGAAAGGTGTATGGGCGGCGAGTAGGCGCGCACACTGACCGGCACCGCCGTACGAGCGGCGTGCGCCGCGTCCCCTCCACCAACTCCGGTGCCGCCTGGCCATCCCGGGCGCTGTGCGACTGACCCGGGGGCTGTGCGGCCATCACCAGCACTGTGTCGCCATCCCCACCGCTGTGCGACGGCACACATGACACTGTGCGGACACGCCGATGACGCACCGCCGTCCCGCGCCACCAACTCCGGCCCTTCCTCCGGCGGATAGGCCCTCGATCCAACGGGGCCGCCCCTCGAAGTCAAAGCAGGACGGATCACGACGACCGCCACGACGCCCGCGGAAGCCGGAGAACGCCACCAACTCGCGCCAGGAACCATGACGCGCGGGACAAGACCGCCGACGCCATGCTTATTAGTACATAACCACTTTATCGGCTGCCGTGCAGCATCCTTTAACTGCCCTCCCTTGGCCTATAAAAGGGGGAGGCAGAGCCCCCTGCGCGGGGGGACGACGACGACGACGCAACACACTCACCCGTGCATAACGCACCACCTTGTTCTAGATATTGACACTTGCCTCAATCACTTAGTAGGGACCTGGGAGAATTTCCTCCTCTCCCACCGTGCTTGTAGCCCCCCTCTACAGGCACCACCGGTGTAAGCTAATACGAGTGCGGAAGCACACCTGCTGGACGTACGGCCGCGTGGCCGGAACCAGGATAAACCCCCGTGTCACCTTAACTAGCACCGACCATCGAGGAGCTGACCTCAGCGCGAATCACTAGCTGGTGCCGGTGCTAATCCAGACACCGACAGTTGGCGCGCCAGGTAGGGGGACGCGCTGTGGTCATCCAACCCGCTTTCTCGATGGTGATCGTCACCGAGCAGACGTCGGAGAGGCCCGCCTGGGGTGAATCCGACACGCTCCCGGCCGGATTCGAAATCTGGTTCGGGAGCATCCACTACCAGGCGACTGGCAACGGCTACCACATGCGCATCCTCAATCGGGAAGCGCTCAAGGCAGCGCCGCCCGGGACATCGGCTGCTCCGATGCCTGCAGTATTCCCACCGCCACCCCGACACCGTAAGCGTTCGGGGAAGCGCTCACGACGAGTGCGCACAGCGCGGCGCCAAGCGGCGGACGCTGGCTCCCCCCGGGGGGTCGAAGCCGGCGAGCTCCCGCCCGTCGGGGCAGAGCAAGGAGACACACCTCCACCTGCGAACCCCACGGCACACCCCGCGGAGGGGACCGTGGCTGCGCAGCCGCGATTTCCTCACGGGATGCGCGGAGCCACCGTGGCGTATTCTTCGTCGGTCGGCACCGACCTGGCTGCCTATGAGGGCCTTCCGGATCGCCACTTCTGGTCCATCCGGAATCTCATCGCCACCACGCCCGACGACTCCTACCGTGACACCGACGGCGAGGAGTACGGGTACGGGCGTGGGGCGCCAGAGTTGGATTACTCCGGGCTGCGGGACCCCGACGCTTTTAGGCAGTTCCAGTCTGCAGCGAGTTACTACCTCGCCTGCTCCGACGACTCCAGCGAGGGGGATTATGATCCCACCCGTGAATGCTTCGTCGTCGTCATCGGCGAGGGCGAAGGCGAGGTAGACGGAGCAGGTGACGCCGCGTTCCGCAACAATGTGGCAGTTACCCTGCCGGTGGGGGTGACGCCACCGCCGTACGACGCCGCGCGTGCCGCGCAAATAGCCCAGCTCTGCGAGCTGGAGGCCAAGCTGAACGCAGAGCGCGAGCAGCTGCGACAGCTGAAGGCCACACTCGAGAGGGACAGGGCCGGCCCCTCGACCCAAGACGCGTGCGCTGCGGGTCGCGTGGCCCGCGAGCGCATCAACACCGATGCCGACGTGGATGAGATGCCGAACCTGGCAAGGGCCAGCCAGAAGCTCGTGGCCGCGGCGACTTTGATTCGGGCCATGCCCGAGCCATCGACGCCCGAGGGACGCAACCTGCGCCGCGAGGCGCAGGCCCTCATCGAGCAGGCAGCGGTGCAGCAAGCCGAAAGCTCCGCATCCCGCATGCGCCATCAGTCTGCCACGAGGGCTGGTGGGGGCGGACGGGACCAGGAGGCATCGGTCCACACTCCGCACCGAGCGCCAACCGTCCACGAAGGCAACTAGAGGACTCCTGCCAAGGATCGGATTCGGGATACGCGCGACGCGCTCAACGATGGCGACGCTCGCAACATCCTGAACAAGAAGAGGCAGGACGCCACACCGTCACACGGCTACCACCCACGGCGTGGCGGACGATACGACAGCCGGGAGGACAAGAGCCCGTCGTCGGAGCCGCCGGGCACGCGTGTGTTCGGCCGAGCGATCCGCACGACCTCGATTCCCTCGCGCTTCCGCCAGCCGACGACTGTGAGCAAGTACTCGGGGGAGACGGACCCTCGGGTGTGGCTCAACGACTACCGCCTGGCATGTCAGCTGGGCGGCGCCACCAACGACGCCATGATCATCCGCAACTTGCCGCTGCACCTGGCAGACTCCGCGCGGACATGGCTCGAGCACTTGCCCGCGAACCAGATCCACGACTGGGACGACCTGGTCAGGATGTTCGTGGGCAACTTCCAGGGCATGTACGTGCGCCTCGGGAATTCCTAGGACCTTCGAGGGTGCTCCCAGAAGGCCGGCGAGTCCTTGAGGGACTTCATCCGCCGCTTCTCCAAGCGCTGCACCGAGCTTCCAAGCATCGGTGAGTCCGAGGTCGTGTATGCCTTCTTGGAGGGCACGACTTGCCGGGACCTCGTGCGCGAGTTGGGGCGGAACCCTCCCACCAGCGTCAATGAGCTGTTCGACATCGCCACCAGCTACGCTTTCGGCGAGGAGGCGGTCGAGGCGATCTTCGACGGCAAGAAGGGCAAGCGGGCCGAGGAGGCACCCGCCGAGGGCAGCAAGCCCAAAGAGCCCTCAAAGAAGCAGAAGCAGGGCAAAAAGGGTAAGAAGAACATGGGCAAGAGGCCCATGGAACAGGACGAGGGCCCTGAGGAGGTCAACGCGGTCGACACCGCCAACAGGGGAGCTCGAGGCCCCCCTCGAGGTGGGATGTTCGACGACATGTTGAAGAAGCCCTGCCCGTACCACAAGACCCCGGTCAACCACACCCTCGAGCACTGTGACATGCTCAAGAAGTACTACAGCCGCGTCGCCGCGAAGGAGGACGAGGCCAAGAAGGATGGGGGTGACGGAGGCGCTGACAGTTTCCCCGCAGTGGAGAACGTCTTCCTCATCTTCGAGGGGCCGACGGTGGACATGTCCACCAGCCAACGCAAGCACGAGCGGCATGAAGTTCTTGCCGCCGAGAAGGCCCCTCCCTCCTTCCTCGACTGGTCGGAGGAGGCCATCACCTTCAGCCGCAAGGACCACCCGAACCGCATCCCCAACCCGGGCCCGTACCCGTTGGTCGTCGACCCCATCATCGGCAATTCACGATTCTCCAAGGTGCTGATGGACGGCGGCAGCAGCCTCAACATCTTGTACGCACATACCCTGCGATTGATGGGGATCGGTCTGGATCGGCTGCGGCCTAGCACAACGCCGTTCCATGGCGTCGCACCGGGCAAGCACGTCCAGCCCCTCGAACAGATCGACCTACCGGTCTGGTTCGGCACGCCGGACAATTTCCGCAAGGAGACTCTCACCTTCGAGCTGGTGGAGTTTCGGGGCGCGTACCACACCATCCTCGGGCGTTCGTGCTACGCCAAATTCATGGCGGTCCCAAACTACACCTACCTCAAGATGAAGATGCCGGGGTCAAAAGGTGTTATCACGGTGGGCTCGTCGATCGAGCACGCATTCGACTGCGACGTCGAGTGCGTCGAGCACGCTGAGGCACTCGCGCTGGACGAGTCGCTCGTCGCGGACATGGAGAAGCTGGCCAACGAGGGCCTCGACCCCCCCACGAAACACGCGGGCAGCTTCGAGGCTGCCGAGCAGACCAAGGAAGTATCCCTCGACGCCGCTGCCCCCGAGGGCAAGGTGTTGAGGGTCAGTTCCACCCTCGACCCGAAATAGGAAGTGATGCTCGTCGACTTTCTCCGCGCCAACACAGACATCTTCGCGTGGAGCCCCTCGGACATGCCGGGCATTCCGAGGGAGGTCGCCGAGCACTCCCTTGACATCCTACCTCACTCTAGAGCTGTGCAACAGCGCCTGCGACGCTTTGACGAAGAAAGGCGCCGGGCGATTGGAGTGGAGCTGCGAAGGCTCCTGGAGGCCGGATTCATCAAGGAGGTGTTCCACCCCGAGTGGCTTGCTAACCCCGTATTAGTTAAGAAAAAGAATGGGAAGTGGCAGATGTGTGTAGGTTACACCGGGCTAAATAAAGCATGTCGTAAAGTTCCTTTTCCTTTACCACCAATCGATCAAATTGTGGATTCCACTGCGGGATGCAAGCTCTTGTGTTTCCTTGATGCCTATTCGGGTTACCACCAAATAAAGATGAAGGAGTTCGACCAACTCGCGACTTCTTTCATCACGCTGTTCGGCATGTTTTGCTACGTGACGATGCCATTTGGTCTTCGAAACACTGGGGCTACATACCAGCGATGTATGCGACACATTTGCGGACCGTTGAGGCGTACGTAGATGACATTGTCGTCAAAACCAGGAAGGCGGACGACCTGGTTAACGATTTGCATGTTACGTTCGATTGCTTGTGGGCCAATGGGGTCAAGTTAAACCCCGAAAAATGCGTCTTTAGGGTGCCGCGCGGCTTGCTGCTGGGTTTCATTGTCTCCCAGCGGGGCATCGAGCCCAACCCCGAGAAGGTCTCGGCCCTTGACCGGATGGGGCCGATTCGGGACCTGAAGGGGGTGCAGAAGGTGTTGGGTTGTCTGGCCGCTTTAAGCCGCTTCATTTCACGACTCGGCGAAAAGGGCTTGCCCCTCTACCGACTCCTAAAGAAGCACGAACGCTTTTCCTGGACCGTCGAGGCCCAGGAAGCCCTCGACAAGCTAAAAGCGACGCTTGCACATGCGCCGATCCTCACGCCGCCTCAAGACGGCGAACCTCTGTATCTTTACGTCGCGGCAACCACCCAGGTGGTCAGCGTGGTCATCGTGGTGGAGAGAACAGAGGAGGGCCACGCCCTACCAGTACAAAGGCCGGTATACTACATCAGCGAGGTGCTATCCGAGACCAAAGCGCGGTACCCTCAAATCCAGAAGCTGCTTTACACGGTGGTACTCGCACAACGCAAGCTGCGGCACTACTTCGAGGCCCACCCGGTCACTGTGGTCTCATCGTTCCCGCTAGGGGAGATAATCCGCAACCCGGATGCCTCAGGTAGAATCGCAAAGTGGTCCATGGAACTAATGGGTGAAACTTTCACCTACGCGCCGCGCAAGGCGATCAAATCCCAAATTCTTGCGGACTTCGTCGCTGGATGGACAGACACTCAATTGCCCCCATTACAGATCCAAGCAGAGTGTTGGACCCTCTACTTCGACAGGTCGGTGATGAAAACCGGAGCGGGCGCGGGCCTGCTTTTCATTTCGCTCCTCGGAGAGCATATGAGGTACGTGGTGCGCTTGCACTTCCCCGCGTCGAACAACATGGCGGAGTACGAGGCGCTCCTTTGTGGCCTCCGAATCGCCATCGAGACCGGTATCAAACACCTCGACGTCAGGGGAGATTCACAGCTTGTGATCGATCAATTCATGAAGAACGCGAGCTGCCACGATGAGAAGATGGAAGCGTACTGCAACGCCGTGCGTGCACTTGAGGACAAGTTCTACGGCGTCAAGCTCAACCACGTCCCCCGCAAGTACAACAAGGAGGCGGACGAGCTGGCGAAGATTGCCTCGGGGCGAATCACCGTTCCTCCGAACGTCTTTTCGCGAGACCTTGCCAAACCCTCCGTCGATCTTAGCAAGACCCCCTCGAGTCCGGAAGAACCCTCGAGGGCTCCCTCGAATCCAGCGGGTGCGGAACCCATGGACGAGGACCCCTCGAACGAGGAATTCGTACTCTCTTTACTCGAGGGGTACGGGGCTGACGAAGCCGAGGCCATGGAAATCGATACGGCCCTCCCCGCGGAAGACTGGCGAAGCAAGTACCTCGCCTGGATCGATCGAGGGGAGTGTAACACCCGCGTTTTTAACCCCTAATAAATCACCTGCTAAATCACGCGTGTTTTTCAAAATCTTTTCCGCTGAGCTCGATCAAATCCTAAAAACCCAATCATCATGTCCTTTCAACCCGAGCCATCCCGGCAGTCGCCCGACACCGGGAATCTTTCTGGCCGCATCCCGACGAGCGCCTCGGATTCGCCGGCACCGCCGACCCAGAAATCACGCGATGTCGCATCGACGCCCGAAACCCGGAAAATTCCACCAAAATCTCTTTTCCCTTTACCCCTATTTTTTTTCTAGTTTTTCCCAAATTTTTTCCCAATTTTTTCCTTCTTCTTTTCCTTCTCTTTTCCCCTTTCTCTTTTTCCTTATTCCCTTTATGTTTTTCCTTTTTCCTTTTTCTTTTTCTCTCTTTCTTTCTTCCTCACGGTCTGCACCGTGGCTCTCTGCTCCAACGCGGCATGCCCGCGGCCCTGCACGGCACGCGCACGCCCGCGGCTCTGCAGCGCTGCCCCGCGCCCCTCCCTGCCTCGGCGCAGCACGCCGACCCCTCCTCCGCTGCACGCCGTGCTGACACCCCGCGACGTGACCGCTCCCTGTCGCTCGACGACACGGTCGCCATTAAAACTCGCCTGCCTGTTCCGTCCCTCCGAGCTCCAGCACTGCCACAAGACGCCGCTCGCCTCGCGCCAGCCAGCTCGCCGGCCACCGCGTCGCTGCCCGACGAGTCACGTCCACAGCGCCGCTGCCGCTCATGTCTCGTCGCCGGTAGCGCCATTACTCCACGCCGGCCGGACCTCCATTACCGCAGGCAAGCACGAGCTTCGCGTGCTCGCCCCGACCAAGATACCGCCTTCCCCGCAGCTATAAAAGGACCCCCGCCGTTCTCCGCCTCGCCCCGCACCTCCCAGACACTTCCCTCTCTCTCCCCCGAGCTCCCACCGCCGCCACCAGTGCCGCCTCAGCCTGCAGTCCACCCGCCGCCGTCGATCTCTCTCCACAAGCCGTCCCAGCCCGAGGTGAGGACCGGAATGAGTTGCCCTCGACCTCCTCTCTCCGTTCCCCTACTTCCCGGCCGCCGCCGTGCCCGGGAAGGCCGCCGGCCACCACGGTCAGGCCACCCCTGACCGCCCCCTCCTCTGTTTCTGTCTGTGTCGAGAGGAAGAAGATAGACGTTTTGTCCATAACCCCCTCCCTTATTTATTTTTCACACCAACACCCTCCCACTCTCTCTCTGGTCAGTTTGCTCAAAGCCCCCTCCCTCTTTCTTTTTCTCCACCCGCAGCCTCCCCCTCTCTCAAGTTCGGTTTCACCAATAAGCCCCTACAATCCTTAAGATTCTTTACAAATAGGTCCCTGCCCTATTAAACCACCCATAAATACCTCTTTAACTCATCTTTTTATGCACCGTTCTAACCCAAATTAATTCCAAACTTCACCACATCTTCCACGGGTCTATTTCCACCGACCCATCTACTAATTTTTCCCTAAATAATATTTATTCTCTCATTACCTATTTTTTTCCCCTCGAGCTCAGCCGGTAAATTTTTGTGTGCTTGTATTGATTGCATGCTTGCTTGTGTATGCGCTATAGCCGACGGAGTGAACGAGGAGGAGTACCGTGAGCCGGAGCTTGGAGCCGAGTACTGCGAGCAAGAGCCCGAGGACCGGAACTGCGAGCAGGAACTCCCCGAGGACTTCGAAGACGGCAAGTTCAATCTCATCCTTTGATGCATGCTTTGATCCCAGTTTTATAAATACAACCCTATGACCCGTTTTATAAATTGCATACTGTTTTACTGTTAAAACCCGGTAGGATAGCCACCCTTGATTGCTATGATTGATCTTTGATTGCCCTAAATGATTTCTTTAAAATGTGTGAGTGCTTTAAAAATGGGAATGTGGTATTTTGGAAAATGAATAAAAGAACTGGGTAGACGGGATGGACGCGTGTGTCAGGAGTATGGGTGAGCTCGTACCTTTGTGGTTGAGCGTGTTGGAGATGTCCATCTTGTCGTTAAGGACCGGGTTGCGTGACATCTCACCTGACCCAATTATCGTACTACCACTCGACCGTTGTATGTGGCAACGGCTAAGCATAAATCCCACTAGTTAATCTACTTGCCATCAGGAGTGCGGGTGAGTAGCGGGAGAACAAGGAGTAGGGGTACGATCTGTGTGAGGTACGCCCTGGTTATGTGAGATAACCCCTTGGTTGCTCCCGTGGTGGCTCGTAGGGTTAGCTAAGGTGGGTAATGGCTTTGATAGGATCCGCGCCGACACTAAGGTGTTCGTGTGGCGGTACCCTACTTGTGGGTAAAGATGTACAACCTCTGCAGAGTGTAAAACCTATTCGAATAGCCGTGTCCACGGTATTGGACGAGTCACGGTGGGGTCACAAAGCCAGTGTTTGGGTTTGGGATGATTTTCATGGCGTGAGTTGATTTCTGGAAAAATGTGTGGCTGTGTGCCTGGGCTACTGCGGACGGGGAGTCCGGTAGTCCTCATTTGGTTTCCACAAAACAACTGAGTTACTTGAGTTATACAAACTGTTTGCGAAAACCTCTTCGAAAACAAACCCCTGCATGAGTAAATGCGTTTGCAAAATAAACCTTATCCTGATCCTTGATATATCCTGTGCATGATCTGCTTATTAGCCCCTCCGTGGGTGGGGTTGAACTTGTTGAGTACGTATGTACTCACCTTTGCTTGATTAACTGTTTTTCAGAGGAGGATCCCGACTTCGCCCCCGAAGACGTCGAGTAGGTTGCTGTCCTGTACCCAACCCGTGCCTGTGGATTCAGGGTCTCCACAGGAAGCTTCCATGGCGCAAGACTCTGAAGATATCTTAGATGCTGTTGCTATCGTAGTTTGGTCTGTAGTTCTTATGTTGCTTCTCGTGGCAGTGGCGCTCCCATGCCCACAGCCTCGACGTGTTGTACGGTAATGAACCATCTGATGTAATAAATGTGGTACCAGCCTCCTGGGACTGGTATTTGTATCACATTTAGTCACCTCTGATGAGGGGACGCTTCAGGGAGCTACCCTCGGATCGGACCGAGGCGAGACACATCGCCAGAAAGGCCAAGTCATTCACTGTGATTGGCGGTGAACTGTACAAGCGTGCCGCGTCTGGAATCCTACAGCGATGCGTCCCCATCCCCGAGGGCCGCGAGTTGATCCGAGACATCCATGCGGGCGTATGTGGCCATCACGCAGCGCCGCGCACCCTCGTGGGTAACGCATTCCACCAGGGCTTCTACTGGCCCACGGCGGTCACCGACGCCAGCGAGCTTATGGCATTGGTGAGAGGCTCGAGCCTCCTCTGCCTCGCCGGGGGTGACACCCCGTACGACCACGAGGTTGGCCTCTCCTTCAGCACCTTCCCGGTGTACGGCGGAAGGCCGGCGCCGTCGTTGCGGAGGTAGAACCACCCCTTCTCCCAATCGGAGTTGTTCGACGTCATCGTGCACGGCAGGTACAACTCCCTCTGGGAGTCGCGCACTGAGAGCGTGAGGCCGCCGGCGCGGACCGCTCGGCGTGTCTTCCTCTCTCCTGTGATGAGTGTGTGGAGCTCGCCGCGGAAGAGGTGGACCCACAGGTCCCAGTGCGCAGGGATTCCCAAGAACCCCTCACAGACGGCGACGAAGGAAGCCGCCTGTGAGATGGCGTTGGGGGCGAAGTTGTGGAGCTCCACCCCGTAGTGGTAGCACAGTCCCCGCATGAACTTGCTCGCAGGGGCGTTGAAGCCACGCTCGTGCAGCCGCAGGAAGCTGACGATGTAACCCGGCGGAGGATTCGGTTCCTGGTCCGACGACGGCGGGACCATCCACGCTGGATCTGGACCGTCGCCGGCCGGCGTCAACTGACCGCCGAGCACCAGCGCCTCCAGTGACCGCCGGTCCGCTGTTGACCGGGGCCACGGGAACGCGTCCAACACTCGAACCGAAGACATGGCAGGGAAGGCGGAGGAGTGCGGACGGCTGTGAGAACGGAAGGGTGCGGGCAGATCCGGAGTGGCGAAACGCGTAGCGCTGAAGAGGACGAAGCGCAGGGAATGGATGCGAATGGCAGAGGTAAGGAGTTCCCCTCCTGCGCCCCCTGCATTTATAGAATCGGAAGGGGCGGAGTCCCCGGAAGCGTGGCGTGCGGCAGCAGTTAAAGCGGCCGGCACCCCACGTCACTGACGGCCGGACCCCGCCGCGCCGAAACGGCCGCGCGCACGCGCACACGCCATGATTAGCGCACGGTAACCCAAGGGACACAGCACCCCGTCTCCCTCACACGTCGCCCGCGTTGCACCGCCTAAAAAGGAGCACCCACTCCGCACAACCCGCGCCACATCGGCCGCCTGTGAACGACAGGGGTTCCTTCTCGTGTAAGGATGGCCCTCTGTGAATCTCGAGCTGAGAACTCGAGGGCCGACCCCTCGACAGGACACGATCGACGCCCCGATCCAAAGCAGGTTGTTGCCACAAGACCACGGCCTGCCGATACGCCCTCGAAGAACGAACTCGAGGATCCCCGGGGCTCAGGCCCGTATAGCTCTACTGATCAGCGGCTCGAGGCCCAGCCCGCTGAGGGTACGATGGGCGCCGCAGATGCCCCTCGAACTGGGGATTTACTGATCAGTGGTTCGAAGCTCGACTCGATAACAGATCAGTAAGCGCCACAGATCCACCAAGACGGGAGCACCCGGTGCACCCCGCAAAAGCCCTACTAATCAGAGGTACGGAGCCTGACCCCCGACGGGTTCGAACAGGTGCCTCAGATTGACAGAGTCAGGAATGATCGGGGCGCGTGCAATCGAGCCTGTCCCCGAATGCGAAGTTCGGGGGCGCCCTACATATCGTGTTCAAGGCCAGGACAGGGGCAGCCAATTGAGGGATCCCATCGAGGGAGTGCTTCCGCGCCCTCGGCCCCCATCGAACGGGACCGAGCCCTGCTTGACAAACCCCTGCAAGCGCTCACATGGGCGTGTCTCCGGACCACGAGCCGACCCCTATCGAACGGGGCATAGACGCCCACTTGAACTATCCGTTAACAGCTCGCCGAGGCAACCGTGCTCGCTGCCCGCTCGAGGGTAGCACGGCTTGCCTCACCCCTCTACCCTGCGAAAGGGCGACGAGGGTCGTAATAAAGTCAAGAGTCTTCATCCGATCGCCCCTGATTGGGCCAGGGCTCGAGGGCTCCTCGCACCACGACCACCCCAACGGTCGCCGCATCAATTCGCCCAAGGTCGCGCCCCCGAAAAAACGGCCGGCCTACCCGAACGTCCTGGGTCACCGCGATGCCTCCCCCTGCGTAGATCACCGATGCTGGCTGAAATATCGCCGAGGCCGGCTGAAACAAACGCAAGGCAAGCCACGGTGCACCACGTATTTAACCCCTCCACGAGTGCGCGCACTCCTGCAGGGCTTCGGGGGCTTACACCAGCGGGTGCGCTAGCGCGCCCCCGCAGGAAAAGCGCGAACGATCGGACGGGATGAGACTCGCACACAACACCCAAGAGCGGAACCCTTCGCCGGAAGGCTCGGGGGCTACTGTCGGGGACGGTCATTAGGGGTCCCCTAACTAAGGGGATAATCACCCTCGTTAAACGCAAAACCGCCTAAGAACCCTTTGTCCTTAGGTACAGGATGGCGCGGACCCGCAGCCCACCACGGCCCAGCAGCGGCCTGGGAGGCCCACTCAGCCGCCTCACTCGAGGGCACGGGCTCCACACGCGGGTCTCCGCCTCGCTCGAGGGTTCCGACCCCTCGAGCAGGTCTCCGCCTCGCTCGAGGCTTCCCCTCGACCCACGGACCTCACCTGCTCCCCCGACCGGAGCATTAAATACCGTGGCCCGCCACGGGCGCCTGGGTCAAAGGGCGAATCCTCGCCACGCCGATCCCCTGACGCCGCCTGGGAATCAGGCCCCGGCGCTGTGCTCGCATACCGCCACTGTGCGGCCATCCCCGACGCTGTGCGGGTGCTGTGCGGAGTGTCCGGCGTCATTCCTCAACACTGTGCCACCCGCTCTTGTCCTTCCTCCCCGCCATACCCCTCGAAAAGGGATGGCAACACCCTCGAGGGGCGTACGGCCGCCGCCCTGACGCACGCCCATGATGGTGCCGTGGCGCGGGGTAGGCAGAGCACGTTCCCTCCGTCACCTCCGGCGCTGTGCGGCTATCCCCAGCCCTGTGCCACCATCTCGGGCACTGTGGAACCATCCCCGGTGCTGTGGAGCCCTGTTCCGATGGGACGCCGCCACGCCGGCCCCTGTGTGGCATGGGCGCTCCCGCCATCAAGGCCCTCGAAAGGGCATGGGGGCACCCTCGAAAGGTGTACGGGCGGTGAGCAGGCGCGCACACTGACCGGCACTGCCGTACGAGTGGCGTGCGCTGCGTCCCCTCCACCAACTCCGGTGCCGCCTGGCCATCCCGGGCGCTGTGCGACTGACCCGGGGGCTGTGCGGCCATCACCAGCACTGTGTCGCCATCCCCACCGCTGTACGACGGCACGCACGACACTGTGCGGACACGCCGATGACGCACCGCCGTCCCGCGCCACCAACTCCGGCCCTTCCTCCGGCGGATAGGCCCTCGATCCAACGGGGCCGCCCCTCTAACTCAAAGCAGGACGGATCACGACGACTGCCACGACGCCCGCGGAAGCCGGAGAACGCCACCAACTCGCGCCAGGAACCATGACGCGCGGGACAAGACCGCCGACGCCATGCTTATTAGTACATAACCACTGTATCGGTTGCTGTGCAGCATCCTGTAACTGCCCCCCCTTGGCCTATAAAAGGGGGAGGCAGAGCCCCCTGCGCGGGGGGACGACGACGACGCCGCAACACACTCACCCGCGCATAACGCACCACCTTGTTCTAGATATTGGCACTTGCCTCAATCGCTTAGTAGGGACCTGGGGGAATTTCCTCCTCTCCCACCGTGCTTGTAGCCCCCCTCTACAGGCACCACCGGTGCAAGCTAATACGAGTGCGAAAGCACACCTGCTGGACGTACGGCCGCGTGGCCGGAACCAGGATAAACCCCCCGTGTCACCTTAACTAGCACCGACCATCGAGGAGCTGACCTCAGCGCGAATCACTAGTTGGTGCCGGTGCTAATCCGGACACCGACAAAATTCTAGTCAATTTCGCTGAAAATTTAAGATGTGAACGCGATTTTTTAGTTTTAGAGTTCAGCTTTTGATCTAGGTGACACATACAACCAATCCAAACCATTTCAAACCGATCCAAACTATTAAGATTGCTAAACCGAACCAAACCAAACCATTATGTATGCCACCACATTATTCACCAAACCAACTAACACCAATTAGGAAAACCAAACCATTAAAACCGGTTCGAAACCAAACCATTCCCAGGCTTACTCCTGAGAAGACGACCGAGGAACGTGATGGACAGGTCCTCGTCGTCGTAGACGCTGGAACAGCCGCTCCCTCCCGCATGGCTGTCGTGGCGGCGTGGCACCCCTCCAGCTCCAAGCAAGCCCGACAAAGTAGTGTACGACTCCTCTTCAGCCTGCTGAGACGGGGAAGCGGGGGGCGGAGCAAGGCCGAGAGGCAGCGAAGCGGAACGCGCCGTGATCGTCGACGTCAAGGAGGAAGGAGCCGTCGCGGAGCGCGGGGGCACATCGGGGGCGGCGGAGATGGCGCCGCGGTCGACTGGTGCCGCGAGGGCCGCGGAGGCGGTGTCGAGAGCGCCACGGAAGGCGAGGGGCGGCGCGGCGGGGAAGGGCTCGCGACCGCAGCAGGCGGCGCCGGGGACTTGTGGAGCAGCGGCTCGAACATCTTCGTCAGCAAGATACGCAAGAGGCCCCGAGAGACGAGACGGAAAGGGGAATTGCCGAATTGTTTTTGAGGCAGGGAGGGAGGGAGGGGGGTGGGTGGGCAAATTTTTTGGGAGTTTGGACGTTGTCACGTTGAGCTTTGCGCGCGATGACGCCGTGGAGTCCGCTTTCGCAAGCGGAAGACGCATTTTCAATTTTTTGGAGGCGGAAATTAGGCATTTTTGCAGGAAGCTCCCTCCCCTTTTTACGTATTACAGGAAGCTCCCTTTGTGAGCAAACTCGTGTTCCAAACACAAGATACAATATGCATACGTTTCACGTTATAATTAAACGACTCTTTTACAATACTTGTAACACAGAAATCACCCATACCTCCAAGTATCCAACTACACTCATAGTAAATCAAAACGCCACCACAGGTAGAAATATCAGTAAGTTGGGAATTGTCTTAAAATGCACAGATTTAAATTTTTGGTACTTACACCCACCACCACCACCACCACCCATGTGTATGGGACTTAGCATAACACGGAAATCGCCATACATCCAACAACGCCAACAGTAAATCCCAACGCCACGACAGGCAGAAATATGAGCAAGGTGAGGGTGCTAGGCGCGGACTGAAGAACCATGCTCAAGATGACCTCAGTAAGCAATACAAACGCAACAGTAAGTATAAAGCCCTGGAACAATCAGGCAGAGGCGTCAGTAGTCGGCTATTATGGTAAGTCTTCTAGAAATACATATTCGGAATACGGGTTCATACATACAAACATTAGCGTGGTTCGAAAAAGCAAGAGTGCAGAAAAAAATAAACTTATCTTTAGTAAAAGAACAATGTATTTAGTGCTCTACTCTAAGGTCGAAATATGGTTTAGGCTAATAAGTATGTATACTCGCTTTGTTATTTCTAAATTCTAAGTCATTTAAGATTTTTTTTCCTAAGTCAAACTTGTTTAATCTCAATTCTGAACAAGTTTATAGATAAAATGCACACAGCAAACTAATTTTGACATATACCAATACTGACATACACCATGTAATACTGACATACACCATGTTTTTTTAGATTAAGGATAAATATCGGGCCTCCATCATTCAAAAGACTAAAATGTTGATCTATTTACCTATAAGCTTATCAAAATTAGATGAGTCTGGCTTAGTAAAAAAACTAACATGCTCTACAATTCAGAATGGAGGGAGTAAGTGCTTTGATAAAATTTCAGCCCTTTTCTCTCCTTTTTTTTGCTATACAAAGCAGGGCCGTTTTGATGTCGTGTCTGCACACGTGTGCTTGAAGGAAAACAAACGGGATCACGCTCACCAGTAGGAACTTCTTGCAGGAGGCGCAGCAGTTCAGGAGCACCTCGATGAGATATGGCGGCGGCAGCGGCGGGTGTGCTGGGCCCCCGTCGCCTACGAACAGCGGGTATCCCAGCGCGACGTCGTGGTCGCCTGCCTCCATGCTGCGCACCGTGGCGTCGTCTTCGTCCTCGGCCGGAGCCATGGGTGCGCGTGGTGCGTTCCTGGAAACGTATGCGCTCGCACGAGGTAAGCTATAGCCTTCCCTCAGGCCTCAGGGCATGCATGATGGATGGATTCGGAAAAGGAGACGGTCTGTTGGGAGTTTGGATCTCGTAAACAACCTGCGTACCGATGAACACCACGTATCGATCGATCGATCGACCGATGAACACCAAAAACATGTGGATCACGTACGTCAGCCGCGCAGCTGTGTTTGGATCGGAGGAGGAACAGACAACGTGGCAGCGTGTCGGAGCCACGCACGCAAGAAGAGAGCCAGATCAGCAAAAGCTAGTGGAACGAGAAGAGAGAGCGCGCGGCTCCGGAGTTTGCCATCCTGCGAATTTTGCGCAACCTTGGATTGACCAAGCGCTAGGGGGGCAGTCAACTGCAGAGTGCAGCCGTCAACTGCACGCGGGCCCTGGCGTTCGTCGGGCCCACGCGGCCGCCGGATCTCAATTCAGCGCTGGGGGCAGTCCCTTGCCTTGCCTGCCACCCCCCTCCCATTTTCTTTTATTTTCTATAGAAATTCAAAGTTTACAAGATTTGAACAAGAATTACTCAACATCTTAGTAAAAAATGATCGAGCGCCAATTTCAGCTCAAGAGACGATGTTTATGTTTAAATTACAGTTGAGAGGTATGTTTGTCATCAAACACAGTAACGTGTTGGCCGTGAAAAAATTACCCGAATGTCATCACACATTGGCCACCTAATACGGATGAGGGTTTTCATAGTACAGTAGGGGGAGCAAGGGCCGTGGGATGAGATGGAGACAATGCTAGTGGATTGTCAACAGAAAATTCAAGACATTATAAAAAAAAACTCATGCAAAAAAGATAGTACATTCAGATGCACTTTCAAGCAGCAGCATAGCATCATTTTTTATATAACTATACCAAACTTATTTAGGTGCTAAGACAAAACTTACAATTCGCCTAGCACAAAACACTAGCACCATGCAGCCTTTTCCTCTTCCTTTTCAGTTTTATAAGACCATATGCTCCAAACACTGTTATCTTATTAAGAAATAAAATACAGTACATTTGCAAGTTCTTCTAGTTTGGATGCTTTTCTCATTTACCAAAAAGTAAAACTCTATAACATAATTTTTTTTTCTTTCCTGCATAATTAGATGTCCAAGAAAGAAACTCACATAGAGCACATATCCATCACACCAAACAATAGGATGGTTTATAAAAGAATACAATGCCTTGAAACAGCACGGGTACTAGAATTTTTTGCATTTATGTTGCCTCTTTACAGGGTATAACTGTGCCACCAATGGTGCGACACATATCAAGCACATCAGAAAGTAGATTTTTCAAAAAAAAAATTCATTTCTACAACCAATCATATGGGATTGGGAACATTATCGAATCCATGCCCTACACAAGTGAACTCCTACATTATCTCCTACTCATGTGGGTGATCTCCTACATTATCTCCTACTCATGCCACAACTCACAGTGGAGCTTGGCTCTATACATTTTCCGCCAAAACTGAAACTCAAATATCCACAGCCATTCACATCTTGTCAGCAGCACAATGGTGATTTCGCTCCAAATTTACCTGGATTGCAAGTGCAAAGCATGCGTAAACATCCCATCATCAGTACAGACAAAAAGACAACAGTTGGACTTCACTAACATATACCTTGTAACCTTGAAGCTATGGTAGCAGCAAATCAAGAGGCCACCATGTGTTGTCTCTCTCTCTCCACCTCACCAAAAATTGCGTACTGCAGAAAAGGAAATCATACAAATCATTGACAACAGCCACATCTACTGCAGAAAGAAAAAAGAGCTGGAAACTGGTATTTACCAAGATCCATGTAACACCATGTCCAATGATGGCGATACACAACAGTAGCACAAAAGCTACGATTGACCAGCTGTTAGCTTTCAAACCTTTTACCCAAAAATTTGTGGGTAGCATGAGAGAGAGGTTGAAGATCATATGCAAAGTGACCCCAAGTAAAACAAACCGGGTGGCGTGATCAGATAATGAATGGTCAGCCCTTGTTCTTCCTGACATTGTTACGGGAACTGTGATTGTTGCAACTGTCCAAATGAGACCGATGCAAAATAGGACAAGAACCTTTTCGTTTTCTGAGAAGTCCTTGACAAGTTCCCATGTGTTACTGAGGAGGGCCATGATCCCATAAACTGCGAATCCGCACACAGCAATCCTAACCTGCATCTGCATGACACCATCAGGCTGCAAGGAACAAAAAAACACAGGTGATGTGGCAAGAAACTAACAAGCTATTCTCAATTGCAGGCTACAGTTTGTATAAAAAAATGCAGGCTACATGAGCAGCTGACAGTGTACTAAGAAACAGGGCCTCCTATCATTAAGCAAGAGGTACTATGGGAAAGGTGTTGGAAAAATCAGATACATGATAGGATGGACTAGAGGTCAAAAAAGTTGACATGAAGGTCAAACAAATTCTGAACAGATGAATGGGGATTTGCTGGGCTGTTTATGGGCGCGGCAACAAGAAGGCGACCTATTTATCAGCAATTTAAATGTTAGAGGTAGGAATTGCATCCAAATCAGATGTAGCTATCAACACCTAGTTTTCCTTTCACCGTATTCCCCTTAGGCAAATTAGGCTCAAGAATCCCCAAGTTCTTCTTACGCAGTTTGCAAAGGAAAACTAAATGAGAAACAAACAAGAATCCCCAAGAGAACTCACCAGCACATCTCCCTGACAAGACCTGTACCACTGTTTGAAACTTTGCCTGTTTGGGGGTGGATTGATCACCGGAAGATGCTGGCTCCTCCTATGGAAAATATGTTTCAGGATGACCGTCGTCAGCTTGGGTGTGGGACTTGGAGCCGGGGCAGGCGGCATGACCGGGCGATTTTCTGCTGCGGGTGGCTGGTCCTGGTCGCTTGTGGTGCTCCCTTGGATCATACCGCTCCCTTGCGCATCTTCTTGGAGAGCTCCGGTAGCCGTCCTCATCGGCGGTGGGGGTGGGGCCGGCGGCGGCGGCGGTGGCGGCGGCTTGTACGGCGCAGAAGAAGGCGGGGGGATTGTACCCGCGAAAACCGGGACACCGCTCTCGACATGTACTCGGCGAGCTCCTGGAGGCGCCTTCGTCGGCGGTGGGGGCGGGGGCGGCGGGGGATTGTACGGAGCGGGCGGGGGACTCGTAACCGGATCATCATTCTCTCTCTCTACGCCTCCTTGTCGAGCCCCGGCAGTCGTCTTCGTCGGCGGTGGAGGTGGGGAAGGGGGCTTGTACGGCGCATCAGCGGTCGGGAGAGAAGTCGACGGCTCCGGCGGCAGGGGCTGCCTGAGCAGCGGCCGGTCGTCCATGGTCTCCTCCGAAGGAGGAAGCCAAGACTTGCAAGAAGAAGAGCAGGTTCAACGGAATTTGGAGGGGGTCGGGGCGGGGGATTTTGGGGAAGATTTGACACGGGTTCTCTCCTCGCTTTACGTCTTCAACGCTGTCTGTTTGCCAACGAAATACGTTACATGTGCAGAAAAACACAAATTTCTAAGGCCGGAGGCGTAAAGCTGTGAAACCCCCTTCTGCTCGCCTCGGCGGCTCCCCGTGTGCGCGCGCCTTCGCCATGGAGATGCGCGGCAAGAGGCTCCTCCCCGTTCTCCTGGCCCTCGTCGCCGCGGCGGTCGCTCCGCCCGCGGTGTCCCGTGACGGGAGGGAGGTGGTGGAGGTGTCCGGCGCGCCGGACGGGGTGGTGTGGGTGGTCCAGCTCTCGGATCTCCACTTCAGCGTGCACCACCCGGAGCGCGCCTACGACTTCCGGCGGTATGTGGGCCCGGCGCTCGCCATGGTCAACCCCGACCTCGTGCTGATCACCGGGGACCTCACGGGTAAGTACCTATATCCTTCTCTCCGGCCCTCACCCCCGTCCTCTGTTTGATTCCCCGCGGTGTCGGGGCTGATCCAGTGTGAGATGAAATTACTCAGTTAGCGAATGAAACGATGTTTTCAGTAGTTCTCAATTTGGGTGCAAATGAGATGGTTCAGAACATTGGTGATAAAATGCACACTTTAAGGTAGCACGATCCGTCCATTCTAGTCTAGGGGCAAGTGGCCAGTTTTCACCAAGTTCCAGTTGCCCAGCAGCAGCAGTAACCAAGGCCACTCACTGCAGGTTTCAATTTCACCATTACAACAAACAGCCAGTAGCACATAGTAAGACTCCTCTGGATGAAATACTAGATAGTAAACACTGATTGCTAACAACTGCAAACTCACTGTATTTGACTTGTTACTAATATCCTGGGTGCAGTTCTTACATTTAAAATGATTTGATATGACGTAATAACCGAAGAAATAAATTTGAAATTCAAAGGTCTATTGGAATGCAAAACTGAGCTAACTGAACATGCAATTTTCTATTGCATGTTTCAGCATTGGAAAATTATAGGCACCTATAAGTCTGTTAACATTGATCAGCATAACGAGAGTTGCTCCAACCAGCATAAAAGAAAGTAATTAGCACCTTCTAAGAAATGGAAAATTTCGCTCCTTGAAATGTTCTTACCAAGGAGATTTATCTCTATCTTTAATTCATATTTTTTTTGTTACAGATGGGAAAAGCAAAGATCTGCTAACAATGAAGCAGAATGAGGTTGAATGGGTAGAATACGAAAGTACAATTAATGATATCATTCAAATCAGCAAGCTTCCAAGAAGAATTTTCTATGACCTGAGAGGAAATCATGATAGCTTTGGTGTACCGGCACCTGGTGACGACTATGACTTCTATCAGAAGTATAGCATCAATGCCAAGTTAAGACGGCAGGGGCGTGTCCAAAGCATTACTTTGGAGGTCAGTGGTTTACCATGTATGATTGACACCTATCTTCTGCAGGAAGAAAGATGTGGTGCCTCTTATTTCACTGCCGCCTCATAGTTCAATTGTATTTGTCATTTGGTACATAGGTTATTCTAGCAATCACTTTTCAGAATTTCCTTGACGCTGTATTTATGAATGCTCTGCAGAATAGTGGTCGGAAACATCTATTTGTTGGCTTTGATAGCACAATGGAGGTTGGTCTTAGAGGCCCAACCAATCTATTTGGCCATCCAACTGACAAGCAGCTTATCGAATTGGATCAAGCATTGTCGCAGTGGGATACTGATTTTGACAAGGCTCCAGTGACGAAAATTGCATACGGGCACTTCCCGTTGTCTTTCTCAGCATTGACGGAGTCAGGAAAAAGTATCAAAGATGTTTTTCTAAAGCAATCATTGTCCGCATACTTGTGTGGGCATCTTCATACAAGGTTCGGAAAGAACTTGAAACGATACTACCATCGAGCAGTCCAGGAATCATCATTGTCAGAACATTATTACCAATTCAATATGCACCAAGGATATGCAATCCAGAGTAATAAGGAAAACTGTTCTGAAGAAGCAGCTCACATTGAAGAATTCTGGGAATGGGAGATGGGAGATTGGAGAAAGAGCAGAAGTATGAGGATACTAGCAATCGATGATGGTTACGTCTCCTATACTGATATAGATTTCAGATTGGGCTCAAAGAGCATAATTATACTGCCTACCTTTCCCCTTGATTCAAGATTCATGCAGAGAGCTTCTGCTTCTCGTGATTTCAAATGCCATGTCAGGGGCCCATCTACTTTTGATACAGTGAGGGCTCTTGTATTCTCTAAACATGAGATAGCATCTGTTTCTGTAAAGATATATGACTCAAGACCAGGAACTCTTGAAGTAGTCTTTGACTCTGAAATGAAAAAGGTGGATTCCAATGAAACTAGGGGACATATGTATATAGTACCATGGAACTGGAGGGCATTTGAAGATCCCTCCCCCAGCCGATATTGGCTTCAAATTGAGGTGGTGGATATAACAGGTGATGTGAGTATCAGCCATTTGAGACCATTCTCTGTTAATGGCTTGACTGCAAGAGTGAACTGGACGTGGAAGGAGTTTTTTGTTATTGGTATTCAGTGGGCTTCAGTATATCATCCTGCACTGTGGTGTGCTCTTTCTCTGATATTTTCCTTGCTTCTTGTACCACAAGTTTCAGCTGTGGTATTCAAAGATCAGTTCACATATAAGTCTCTATATACAAATGGTAGTCAGAGGACATTGTTAACATCTTTAGTTGGTAGTTTCTTCTGGATCTTAGTTGAACTGGCCAGGGTGATTCTTGTATGGTTTTTGCTCTTGGTGTACACTATCTATTTAGTTTTCTTACCTTGGCTGTTTGGTCACCCTATTACTGAGGATGATAATTTCACATACATGACAAGTAGAGGCTGGATTCTTAAAAGACCCAATAGTGGCAACGAAGTAGTACATGCTGGGATGCCTGATGTCATGGTCATTGTTCTACCTCACTTTTGTTTTGTGTTATTGCCCTCGATTGTGATTTTAGCATTCATGGCTGCTGAGAGAACCGCATATCGAGAGCATTATCTTTCTCAGTCAGGAAAGAAGAAAGATGATTACTACCAAAAGAGCAGGAGACAAATAGAACATGAAAAATTTTGGAATGGTCGCTGGATTAGGAAATTTATGTGTCTTCTTTGCCTGGTGGTTCTATGGAAACATTGGAAGGTATAAAGCAAAACTTGCAAATTTTTGTGACTGCAATTGTCTCTATTTCAAACAATTCCATTTCTTTATGCAGCTTTGCAGAGCTCTTGTGAAGGCTTATGCCATGAACCCTTTGCTCCACTCGCCTGTGCTTTTCTTCTTCATTCCTGCACTCATGGGGTTTGCCATCTACAAGACGTCTTTCATTTAGCTGTTTGGGAGCTCTGAAGTTGTGCTATACTAGATTGTCCTACAAATATATCATCTTGAAGTGTCCCGTGTAGCCATTGCACGTGGAGCTTCTTTCTGTGAAGACTAAAGACTTATAACTCACAACTGAAGGTGTGCTACCTCTATTTTTTTTTCTCCTTCAGAGAGCAGATTGTTAAATTCTCTAACATAAAGATGTTGTCAGTATTGCACTGCATATAAATGATAGACTACACGACGTTTTGTTAGAATGAACAGTTAAGACTGAGCCAAGTGACGAAGAAATTGTACGGCTCTATATAATTTTTTTTAGTTCTTTTGAGAAAGTTTTTTTTTCCGTCTACCAATTTTTTTCAGATCATTTATCTTAGTGAGACTGTTCAACAAAAAAAAATCCTTGTGAGACTTGGTGATGTACACCTCAAATACTAGCAATGTCTTTTGAGGAATGGATGTTACACTACCCTATGCAATCCTGTCTGCCTTTCATCCTGTAGATTCAAGAGTTCGTCAGATTTAGAAATTAACCGATAACAAGGTTCAAATTTGAAACGAAGAGACAAGATGATTTTGCTCAGCATACTCATCATGGTGTATTTTTCTTGAATGAAACTGTGACACAACTCTGCCGTCTGCCCTCTGGCCAAATATTCAGTGAACCGAAAATATAGAGAGAGAGGTGGATGCCTACTCAGCGATTTACCAAATTCATAAGATGGTTAATCCGCAACAGACATCAAATCCTGGGAGCTCTTCTTTCCGTTTCATCTTGCCCCCTTTACATTCGCACGTCAATGGGTGATGTCTCGGTTCGGTGGAGACTCCCAAAGGGCAAGCCGGCAAGGTGTGTGGTGTCAGGTGTCTGGAGTATGGAGTATGTATTTGGAAGTTATGGGATCACTGCTTGCTAGTTGCTATCTACCTTTATGTTCTCATTACCAAAAAAGTTAACAGCCATTGCAAGGATAAGTTTCCAATGTTGGGAGTTGCGACTAGTAAAGTTATGGTCATTCTGCTACCTCACCTTTGTTTTGTGGTATTACCAACAACTTTGATTTTAGCTGACATGCTTAGAGAAAAAAAACCTGACATGACTGTGCTATTTCAAAATCAGGAGGGGAGAAAGATGATTACTTCCAAAGGATAAGGAGACAAATAGGACATGAAAAATATTTGGTATGCCATTGGATAAGGACACTAGAAAAAAAATATTTTCCTTGCCATCCGGTTCCATGGAAGCATTGAAGAAGGTATTTGAGGACAATCCTGGATATACACCACCATAAGCAAATATGCAATCCTATCTGATTTTCAGCCTCGAATAACAATGACTGACTTGTCACGGAGATTCAAGATTTCTTATCAAATTTTGAAATTTGAAAGAAGAAATTGACGATGTGCCCCAGCACCCAACTTTACTCTCCATATTCATCATGGTATCTTGAATCAAACTGTGACACAGCTTCTGCCCTCTAGCCAAATATTCAGTCACAGACGAACATATATCGGGAAACAGGAGATGGATGATCAGCGATCGCCGGTTGCAAAATTCAGATGATGACTAATCTGCAATGGAAGAAATTCAGATGATTGACAGAATCCTGTGAGCTCTACTTTCCCTCTCAATTGTCCCAATTCCGCTGTGACTCCAATTCCGCCGCGCTTCACCTTCACGTCGCCGATTCACGAACAATTGGCATGGCGCTGACCCGTGTTGCCGTTGCGAGCCCCCGTTTCAACGCAAGAGGAGGGGAGAGCTCGGGGAGGGCTGGAGGACTGCAGCGGCGGCTCTAGACGGAGCGGGAGGGGATGCGTGTGATAGTCAGTCATGGTGGCAGTGGGATATCCGGCGTCCGGCGGGGGGGAAGGAAGGGGAGGGGAGCTGGACGGAGGAGAGGTGGGAGTCCATTCACCCCGACGAGGCGGCCGTCGCCGCCGCCGGCGACGGACGGGAAACCGGAGCCATATCTGGGAGAATGCAGGGGCATTATGTAAATATTCGGACGCGACCAATAATCGCGATCGAAAGGAGGGGTTTTTAGGTAAATATTTGGATCGCGACCAATAATCGCGATCCAAAGTAGGGGGATTATGGGCTTTCGGAGAAATATATGGATCGCAACCGATTCCAGGAGCGGCGGCGGCAGCTACAACCGCGGCCATGGGCGTCCCCGACGCCGGTGGGCGGTGGATTTGAGGAGATAGTGAAGGCCCCTGCGCTCCAATTCTCGGAGCGGCGGCTGCTACGACCGCGTCCATGGACGTCCCCGACGCCGGTGGATTTGAGGAGATAGTGAAGGTCCCTGCGGCTGCGCCGATGACGGCCTGCGGCGTCCGCTTGTGGGATGAGGAGAAGGTCAGCGGCGGGTAAGCTGGAGGAGACGTGCAGCGGGCGGAGATGTGTCAGCGGCAAAGAGAATGGCGGGCGAGTCCATGACGAGTTCTACGAGGCTGATCTTTGAGGGTTTGCCACCCATGTATGTATCGAGAGACGAGAGGTGATTGAAAATTTGAAACGCATGCAGGATGGAGAATATGTGCAGTGTGCTTTAGCTGAAGAAGATGGCATCCCATCAGTGATGAACACATCAGAGCTTTCATATATGCCTGATGCTTTTTTACCTCACTTCTGTTGTGGACCAACAACTGTGATTCTGATATGGCTGCGTTATTTTTCTCAATCAGTTATTATCTCCAAAAGATACGGAGACAAACAGAACACGAAAATTTTGGTATGTCGTTGGATAAGGAAACAAAAAAGTTATTAATGAGTTGTCTCTGGCTCGGTAACTCCTGAAAGTCAACCTCTTGACCCATCTGCTTGAAGTTGAGTTAGGTACCTCCCAAGAGTCAAGTTGCTGATTATTTAACAAAGGGGGTTTGGAGGGGGTGTTGAATTCTAGTGCGGTTATGTGAGTGCTTCTAGTTGAGATTTGCACAGATGAGCCTGTACTCAACACATTTATATGCATATAAAGAGAAGAAATTAAGGAGGAAATATACAGTTTTGCCCCTTTTCACGCTGCAAATATGTAGACTTGTTAGGCCTGACCTGGCATATACACCTACTACCTCCGTTCTTAAATATATGACACCATTGACTTTTTTCGTTCGTTTGACCATTCGTCTTTTCTACAAATTTTGTTTACAAATCGATAAACCAATAAGTTAAATCTAAAGTACATCGGATAATAGATATAATGATATACATTTTACTTTAGTTAACTAATTTGTTCAATATATATTAGTGGTCAAAGTTGGAGTAAAAAGTCAACGGTGTCATATATTTAAGAACGGAGGGAGTATTACACAACATAGATGAAACCGAGAGAACACCACTTCCTGCTTCCATGCAGAGATGCATGACGAATGCATTGGCTTCTGGAGCTCAGATGGATATGCTATTGGGGATGCCCTTGGCGGTGATGCCAGCGGCATCGCCCTTCTTGTCGGAGGTGTTGGGGTAGAGCAGAGTGTAGGGGAACTTGGCCGGGCCGTTGCGATTCTTGAGCCGCGGATCGGCGTTCATGGTCATCACACGTTTCTCTATCTCCGTCAGCCGCGTGCCGAACCGCTTGAAGGCCTCCTGCGCCTTGGCGTCCGACGTCCACTCCGGCGTGTCGCGCTGGCCCAGGTACACCTCGTCGGAGGAGTGGCTGGACAGGATCTCCAGCAGGGAAAGGCCAACGAGGGCCTGGAATTGGCTGGTAATTGTGCGCAAGAACACCTTCTCGGGGTTGCACTCCAGCTCCGCGTACTCCTTGCTGCTTGGCACTGGCATCGGCTTCCGGCTCACAGACGGCCGGCTGGGGACATACCCACAGTACGGGTACTGCCCAAAGTTGACGGCGGCGTGCAGCGCCGACGCGACCCAGATGATGGTGGCGCAGGACTTGCTCAGCTCCTCCACCGTCTGCATCGCCGGCCACCATGGCGCGTCCTTGATGTCGGCGTGCCCAACATCGCGCACCTCCTTCCACCACGCCTGGAGTTCCATGTCGGCCTGCACAACTTCGTCGTCGGGGTAGTAGATGGCCAGGTACCCCGTCACCCACTGCTCGATGGCGTCCCAGATCGCGAGCCCGTCGGACGCGTACGGGTAGTCCTCGATCAGCAGCCGCACCTTGTACGGGCTCGACGGATCCTCGACGGCCATGCCTCTCTTGATCAGGTCGTCGGGGAGAGCCTGCTCGGTGAAGTTCCAGCCACCGTACACTTTGGAGGAAATCTCGAACGAGTACTTGCGGGAGAAGACGGTCTGCTCGAAGATGCCGCCGGCGTTGACGAGCATCTTGCGCGCGTTGGAGTTGATGTTCATGGTGTCGCGGTAGTGCGGGAGGAGGAGCTTGTGGACGGGGTGCGTCACGCTGAGCTGCCGGTTGGTGGCGATGATGAAGGGCTCCATCACGGCGTGGGTGTTGAGCCAGTGGCTGATCAGCTGGTGCCAGCAGTAGTCGTTCACGTTGGCGTACGCCTTGGCGAGCTGCCACACCCACGCCTCGGCGCCGGTCGTCGATGTCGGCGTGTACACCGTGCGGTATCATGAGCCTTCTTGGTTCTGACATGATCCTAATATAGAGCAATTAGATCTAATGTCTCTGTTAGCATCAGTTAAGCATGTTTTAGATGGCAATTAGATTAGATCAGTTTTATTTTAAGTATGCTTTTACGTGTCATTAGTCCTACATTGGATCTATTTCATGTTATCAAAGTTAAGGATCAACCCTATTTCTATTTTTTTTTATGCGTGATCAGTTGTTATCATAAAGCAGATTGATTAATGTATGCCTAAGTTAAATTGTGATATGTTTTTGCTCATAATGGTCACGTGTAGATAAGTTTTTTATGTATCATTAGAATTAGATTAACTAGTATTTGTCATCATTATGTTTAAGAGACAAGTACTAGTCAATGCGGATTAGGGTTTCTTCTACGACGGCCGGTTTTTGATCAGGTTCGGGCTCCTCCCAGCCGTCAAATCTCAGATCGACGGCCACCGTTGCTCGCGCATCAGGCAACGCAGCGAGCAGGCCGGGCTGCTAGCTGGGCCATTAGTTGGGCCGAGATAAGCTGGGGCTAGGCCGGTGTTCTGCGCAGTAGTTATGGGCTAAATTGTTTTACGGACTTCTTTAAAGCTTCAGACCCGTTCATAGTTTCGCCTTTATGTTTTATGCTTATTTAATTTTCCTTAAGCTATTAAGTATTATGACATTTAATGTTTATTTCACAAATATGAGTAATCTACTATTTACATGTGCAAATAAGTTTATTGCTATTAATAGTAGATTTTCTCATTATGAGTAATGATATTTCCCATAATGTTTGGAATATTTAGAAATAAATTTTGGGAAATTTTCAATTAAGAAGTTTTGGCTATAAGTTTTGAGCCTTATTATTTTCAGTGCAATTTAATGTGTTTTGTACTGTTCATAAGTTTAAACTTTATGAAAGTCTTTAATTTATAGTGCAATTTTTTAATATTTTGTGCTATGCTGGTTTTGTTTCCATCATATTTAAGTTTAAGTATAAATTCAGAATAAGTTATTTAAGTCTATTGTTTCCATTATGTTAAATATTGTATTTTTGTTATATTTGAGATGAAAATTATATTTCCCACCAAGTACCGTTAAGATGCTCTCTAATTGAATGGAACCATCGAGAAGTTCAGTTAGAGTACACTTGTAATTAATTCTAACTATCGTTGTTTTAATTATGAGTTAATGATAAGTTTCGTTTGTTTTCCCCATCGGTGATGCAAATTGAAACTTATTGCATGATCTTAATCAGACCATCGTAGGGTTAATTTCATGCTTTTATGTGCATCTTATTGTGCTATTACTGAAACATTAAGTTATTATAATTTTCAGTTGAAGATGTTACAGACATCTTAAGAACTATCATTCCTCTAAATGGCAATAATGTTCATGCCTGGAAGAGAGATGTGCAAGACGTTCTCATGATTCTTGAATTTGATTATGCATTACGTGAGGATAAGCATGTTGCTCCTATTTTGTCTAACAATTTGGAATATGCTCATGAGTTTGAGAAATTCATTGTTGACATTGAGAAGTGGGAGAAATCCAACAGAATTGCCAAAAGGATCATTAAGGAATCGATCTTAGTAGGTATAATGGAAGGCATTCCTGATAAGAAAGATGGAAGGGAGTTGGATGCTAAGGAACTACTAAAGTCAGTTGAGGAAAATTGTAAGAGTTCCTTTGAGATGTATTCCAACATCCTGATTGCGAAAATGTCCTCACATTATGATGGTCAAGGAGGAGTCATGAGACATATTTTGAGCATTTTTGACATGGCAAATGAGTTAAAATCACTCGGAGTTGACATTACGGATGGTCTCCTTGTGGAAAGTATCATGTCATCTTTGCCAGCTCGTTATGCTCCTATCAAAACCAGCTACAATACTAATGAGGAGTCTTGGAGCATTCTTGATCTCGTTAGCTTCATAAATAATGAAGAAGTTGATCCTTAAGTAAGTGTCTGCAAATCATGTTGATTTTACTGTTTCATTATGGCTAAGTTTCTTAGCAAATTATTTTCCTTAATGGTGGACTAAGGTGCAGTTGCACACATCATTTGCAGATTCTGCATAAAGATCCATAAGAATAAGGGGAGCAAAGTATTGCTAATGGATAAAGTTGAAGTCAAAAGCATTATGAGATTCTTATGAGAATTAGCTAGTGACTCTAATATTTAGCTTGATGATGTAATAGATAATTTAAGAGAAACTTCAGTTTGTTTCATTACTATGTCACATTATGTTTTGTGGTATTAAGAAAATAATCATCAAGTTTATCCATTTTATTGTTTGCTATTTGGCAAATAAAAGTTTTATGTGCTCTCTTATTTGATATAATTATGTGGTGTGTGTATAATTGAATGATGAGACCTTGTCGAATTTGTGACTCACTTTCGTTTAGACCACAATTCGAAGGGGAGAATGGAATGTCTCATCAGTAAAGAGATACTCCATCCATTAATTATATTGCACTAATTGTATTAAGGGAAATAATACTAAGATAATAAAGGAGCTATAAGTTCTCTTGCTTGTTTTTAATTTCTCATAAAGTTGAACTAAAATATTCAAAAGGCTAAAAAAATCAGCATAAAGCAAGGGTGAATAAATTGAGAGAATGCTCACTAAATACCATGGTGATAGGAGAGATACTCCAAAATTACCAATCATCTCAAATAAGTTAGTGTGTCATTTATTCATTATTTTTAGCCATCGCTGATTAATGAGTACATGTTCACAAGGTTCTTGTTGTTCTGGTTCATTTCTGGCCATCGTTGTTCTGGACTTGTTCAATTAGGCCTGGGATTTTTTAAGTATGGTTTATATTCATCATTCTGGCCATCGCTGATTGTGAATATTTAACCATAGCTTTGCTACTCTAGTTCATTCTCTGGCCATCGCTGTGGTGGGATAGATTGGCAAAGGAAGTTCATCAGTGGTATTTAAGCAAGATAAAAGTAATGTTTTGCTAAAGATTAAGATATTAGAAGAGCTACCATTCATGGATACCCCAATAAGTTTAGGGGATACCGCCTTCACTGTTCTAAAAGTTTTCCTAAGGATATTGAGACAAATTAGTTCTGTTCTACAAGAATGCAGAAATCAGTGGGAGTCAGTGGGAGCTCACAAAGGAGGAAGAGAAATCTTGATGAGATACATATTTAGTTTATGTATCAACGAATCAAGACATCATTTCTCATAATCTTTTAGTTTGTGCTATAAGTTAATTTACCTCCATCGCAAACTATTATATTCTGGTAAGGATTCTCATTAATTGATTAACCACACCAGAAAATGTAGTATACAATAATTGGGCATAAAAGAAAAGAGCCTACGAGCTTAAATCAATATGTTTGGATTATTAGCAGAAATTTCTAATAGAGTCAACACAGTGGACTTTAATGGGTCTACATTTTAACAGTGATTCCAAAAAGAAATAAGATATTAAGCTTGTTGCTCACCATGATTTAGAGTCTCATGGTCAGTTCAGTTTATCCTAAGATTGATTAAAGGTGGAAAAAGATTATTATCCTAATACTCAAAGTAAATGTTACTCTTAAGTAGCAATAAGTGTAGCTGCGAAAGAGATATAATTCAATTATATAAAAATATGTCTTGGTGCAAGCCTTTTATGTTTTGGGCACTGAGTTATACACTAAGATTGGACCAAAGGGAGTGTTAGGATTTTCGTCACTAAAGCATAAGTTGATACTTATAAATATAGAGCCACGCTTGTTCTATTTTGCATTATGTAGCAAAATATTTGGTTTTATTCCAAATACTCTTAAGACTAAATTTAAGATAAGACAAATGATGTTCCTTATGCTTCAACCATTGAAGGTTATCATAAAAGTCTATAAGTATTTGACTTAGCTAGGATGCTTGACAAAATATTAGTTTAATCCAGATAAGGTCCACTGGAATGGTGTAAAGAGAATTTAAAGGCGCCAAATACATGCTTATTTGTTATGAAATAATCAGAAGAGATTTTGTAAAAGTGTATGGATATAAAAGTGCACAATCAGGTTATATCCTCCACTCTTGCATAAAGAGCTATTTTAGAAAAGCTCTAAACAAAATTAGCATGATGAAAAGCTAAGTTTGTATATAGCATGTTTTAACCAAGCAGGCTTAAGAATTATATTCCGGTATTAAGAAACAATATACAACAACAATAAGTTGATATCACTATTGTTGTATTACTTCGAGTAGCAACATATTCATAAATGGTGTCAAGTCCATTCATGAATATATATTGTGTTGTGAAAGATATATCCCAGGATCGATTTGTTAAGAAATAAGTATTAAATGCTAGCAAATCTTTCTATTAAAGGCTTACTATTTATCCCAATTTTCGCGAAATTAGTTTGGGATTTATAATTAGACTTTATCAAATAAGGTTCTGCGAATAGGTCGAATAAGTAACTCCCAATAAGTTAATAAGCGTTCTATCAAGGTATTGCAGTAAACTATGGGTAATGGGGTCCCAGTAGCGAATTAAATGCTATTGACGACACATTGGCCTAGTATTACTGTTGTACTGAGTGTGAGCATAACTTTAAAGTGAACATTAGTTGCTAGCGTTCGATCAAGTGGGAGAATGTTAGATATTTGTGATCTCAGCATAACAACTGAGAGAACGACTCCATACATGGAGGACTCCACATCCTTATGTGAATAGGACTCTTGTGTTGTGATCGGCAAGCACACCTAAGTTGTATTCAACTAGGACTCGACCCTGACCCTGCAACACTACATATATGAGTTAGAGAGGTGCCTCACGTTGTGCCAATCCTCTAATCTCGAAATTAGCCAAAACACCGATTAATTAGAGTGCTGAAGGGGTTGGAAGATCGAGATCCTGATTTCACCGATCAAGAACCCTGTTCTTGAGAGGTGATTTGCATCTACTTCAAATTCATCAGAAGGTGACGTCCACAAGGCTGCTGTTCGTCATCAACATCTAAGTCTTCACCAACAAAGAGCCCTAAAGCTCTTGAACCAGTGAAGATCACATCTACTTCATCTACATCAACGCCTTCACGTCTACAGATGGCATCTACAAGCTCTACTGGTTAGTCTGACCTAAGTTTCGGCATTAAGTTTAATTAGTGATCATAATTAGACTAAGCTAAGATCCTGTTTTAAGTTAACGTTAGACTTAGTTGTTTCTAACAATTGAGTGTCAGCCCCCAAAATGGCTCCACTAAACCCGGCAGGTTGTTGATATTGACCAGGAACGGCATGAAGTTGTCGTGGTGGTCCAGGATGTAGAGCCGGTTGCCGTCAAGCGCCTGCTGCACGGTGAGGCGCTCGAGGTTCTTCTCGATGTGCGCCGCCGTAATTGTGCTCGTGTGGTCACCGTACTTGCTCGGGTCAAGGCTACTTCTTGGGGGGAACTCCTGAACAGAAGCAGCTAGCGCGTGCTGCACGGTGAGGCGCTCGAGGTTCTTCTCGATGTGCGCCGCCGTAATTGTGCTCGTGTGGTCACCGTACTTGCTCGGGTCAAGGCTACTTCTTGGGGGGAACTCCTGAACAGAAGCAGCATGCATTAGGCAATGTCCAATTTATATACGCAGCAGCCAGCAGGTTTATCTATCACTCACCATTAGGCGCCTGATGATCATGGGGTTCACGCCGGCGAGAGTCTCCCGTGCAAACTCATCGTCAGACATCCAAGCTTTCTTGTCCTCTTTGATGATTTGGGGCATGGGGTGCTTGAGGAGGAAGTCGCCACCGACAGGGAGGAGATCCTTGATGAGCTGTGCCTGTAGCGGGAACTGATCACCCCCATCGGCCATCGCCAAGTTAAAACTTATTAGAGTGGCGCAGCGGAATCAGGTCCGACTCGCTATACCCACGAGTCGGCGTCCCATCAAGCCTAGGTCCACCGGAGTTCACAACAACAAGACCCTGGGCTTAACTCAACCCAAAAGGCTAGCCTATTAGGTGAGCACTGCCCCCACTTATATGTTGCGCTCCCCCACCATCAATTTCCGATGTGGGACTAAATCCAACAATCTCCCCCGTCACACATTGGGCCCAACTCTTCCATCACAACCATCCGTGTGATCCCCCGAAGACGTTATACAGGTCCCGAGTCCAACTCTCCAGTCACAACCATCCGTGTGAGCCTCCGGAGACGTTCACGGGCTCCCCCGTCACCATGTGACCCCGGAGATGTTTTCCCAGGTTTTTCCGACCTTCGGCTCTGATACCACTTATTAGAGTGGCGCAGCGGAATCCGGCCCGACCCGCTATACCCACGAGCCAACGCCCCACCAGGCCTAGGTCCACCTGATACCAATTGTAAGAAATTAGCCCTCCGCGGCGACGAGCCACCTGCTAATCTCCACGCAGCGGAACGACGATTAGATCTACCGAGACGAACTTGCACGATCACAGACGACAACGGAGACACGATCTTTGTTAACGAGGTTCAGCCGAAGCCTACATCCCCGGGCATGACTACGGGCGCTCCTCCCCAACCGCAACACCAGCCGCTTTAGGATCCCGGCATCGTGCCGCTTTCCCCTTGCGAGCGTGTCGCTATGTCGTCATGGTTACAACAGCAGCTCCCCTCTCATATTTATGAGGAGGCTCAGGTTACAGAGTATAACACGGACTCTACCCTATACTGCTAATACAACTAAATCCTATCGTAACCGAACTGTACAAATATTCGACACAATATCTAACAAAACAAACAGACAGATCTATCAGGAAACAAGGGATTATTGAGAGGGAGACGCACCGGTCTTGGTGGGCTTCCGGCCGGTGCGGCAGCGGCGCGGGTAGGGGAGGTCCTCTGAGCCGCCGAGTATTGGACGCGGGTTGCCGGAGTCGGGCAGGCCGATGTCGTTGTAGACGTCGTAGCGGTAGACGCGGTCGTGCGCCTGGTACGGGCCCTGCTCGTCGTCGCCCCTCAGGTTCCGGAGCTCGTCGTCGCGGTAAGGCTTGAGCGCCGCCGGCATCTGGCTCGGCAGGTATGCCTGCAGATCACAAGAGTGTGCGAATCGAAGGACTGGCACGTACACTAGCTAGCCGCGACTGTGAGATATGATGCTCACATCGTTGGTGAAGAAGACGCGGTTGTAACGGTAGCTGGACTGCGGGTAGATCCATGAGTTGGCGACGAAGACGATGGTGCCGCGGCCGGGGACATGGTCGAGGGTGATGGTCTTAAGGAAGAACTCGGAGGCGTGGTTGTTCTTGACGATGACGGCGCCCGGGATGCCGTGCTCCTCCACCTCCCAGTGGAACCTCACGCGGAATCTGGACTCGCTGGACGTCAGCGACGGCAGCTTCGTCCGCCACTGCTCCAGGCTCGCCTCCACGCACACCTTGCCACGGTTCCCGTTGTCTGGGCGCGTCCAAACCACATGCCCGGCCCATGTAAAACGAAGACGGAGTACGTACGTGTGCTAGCTACAAAGAACAGAGAGAAACAGGGGAGATAGCTAGCTCACTGGGGTCGGCGACGGTGGAGCTGATAAGCTGGCAGGTGACGCCGTGGCCGAGGAACTCGCCGATGTTGTCGAGGACAGCGGCACTGATGCTGGTGACATCGAAGCCGAGCACGCTCTTGCGCATGAGCACCACCGAGCCCTTGAGCATCCCTTTCTTGTTCCCAGCTGACAGCCCGCCGAAGACAAACATCTTGACTTCTCACCTACACGCGTCAGTTTGCAGGCTTTGCGGTGGCGTTGGCCTGCCGAACTGTGGGTGAACTGCTGCGTGCTTGCGTTTGGGAGATCGGTAATATGGAGGCGCAATTTATAGAGGGGAGAGCTTCACCATAAACCAAATCAGGGGAAATGCAAAAAGATCCTAGTTTTTTCTTCATTTCTTGAATAATTGTTGGAGCAGTCCTGCTGGGAACATGTTTTCGGTGACGACGCATACTCCCAAAAAGGATCATCTCAACTCCAACAGACTAACTATTTTTAGCTCTATTTGAGTTGGTAAAAAGATTTGTCTCTATATTAAGGGAAAGCTACATGTTATCTGGGTGATTTAGAGCTCCTTCTCACACGAATATTTCTTCAACTCATTTCCGCCATCCCCACCTTCCTCTCCAACTCCGGCGAGGTTAGAGTTCAGGGTTGTCGGGGGGTTGCTGCCACCACAGGCCATGGAGGGAGGGTCGGCGGCGGCAGGCCGGCCCGGCAGAGGTGGCAGGGCGGCGAGGTCGCCGTCGGGCGGGCCGTGGAGGCTGGCGGTTGGGGCTAGGGTCGGGCGGGGGCGTGACAGCGATGACCGGCGGCGGGCAGGGGAGGTGGTGGGAGGGATGGTGGAGGGGCTGGCGGCGGGGGTGGCTGCGGGCGTCGGGAGGAAGACGAAGAGGATAATGGGAGGAAAGAGAGAGAGAGAAAAAGGATAAGATTGAGGGGGGAGGTAGTAAAAACAGAATATCTGAACTTAAAATGGTTGCAAAAATACGTGCGAGGACTATTATTTCACACGTGCGAGCTATAGACACTCTATGACTCCCTCTCCCGTGTGTGTGGGTGGGTGTGGTTGGGGGGTGTTCCTCTCTCCCGTCAATTTGATAGCTGTACGAACTTGTGTTTGTATCGAACATTGCACACATATTATGGCATTATCAAAGAAGCCTGAAATAGTACAAAAATAGCAATCAAATTAGGGGGGGATGCAAAAAGATACTAGTACCAAATTTAGGAGGTTACTTATTTACATTATATTTTACAATGACATACTCCTTCTGCCTCTAAACAAGTGTCAATTTCATTTCTCGAGAAATAACTTTGATTATATATATATAATATTTATAGTTATGGTAGAAAATTGATATCATTAGATATATATTTGAATATAATTTTCCATTCAATTTATTTGGAAATACAAATGTTGCGTATATTTTCTACAAGTCCAGTCAAACTTGCAGAACTAAAACCCAAAACAACATTTATTTAGGAACATATGGCACATGTTGGTATCTTAGATTAAGATTAGTTATTTTTCATAATATCAGATGGTGGCGCTTTAATTATATATTTATGAATAGAGTGCCCAATTGATGGTATGATGCTTTTTTTAAGAAATTACAATTATATATATTCAGCTTGTATTAAGTAAGATATCTAGGAGTATACCATGAAAGACACACCTAGAAGTAGAGTTACCGGCTCATTGAAAATCCAAACCTGTAACTCTGTGAGCCTTTTCAAACGAATTGGTCTTGTTTAGTTTGGCAAATTACCACTCTTCATGGGCACGAGAAAATTGTAGTTTTGGTACTCTAAACGTTGCGCTTCACAGTTTTGCCATTCCTAATGTCGTCTTCGTAAAAAATGGATTTCGAAACGTTGGTCTCTCGTAAACCATGCCCTTAGGTGTATTTCTCCCTCTTTTCTAATCAAAATACATGTATTTCCTACCTAAAAGGATACTTCAGACTTTTTTCTCAAGTTAGTGTCCCTCACTGGACTCTGGCAGCAATGGACAATGACGGCGCGCTGCCCAGCCAACCTTCGCTTGTCGCCGCCCAGGCCGCACGCTCATCCCCGACGGCCAGGGCACCTCGGCGCCGCGCGTCCCCGACGGTCAGGGGGCCTCCGTGCTGCACGTCCCCCACGACCAGGGACTGACTGCCGAGGTCCTGGCCGCGCCGGCAGCCCAGGGACTGGCCACTACGGCTGCCCAGGGCGTTGCCACGCAGGCCGGCCATGGCGTTGACGCGCGAGCCAGCCACAGCCGACGGCCTGTAAGCCAGCCAGCAAGCCAGGGCCGACAGCCTGGAGGCCAGCGAGGGACAGCTTGAGAAAAAAAAGTCTAGAGCGGAAGACGTGTCCTTTCAGACAGGAAATACATATTTTTTATTAGAAAAGAGAGAGAAATACACCTAAGAGCATGGTTTACAAGAGACCAATATTTTGAGACAACGACTTAAAAGTGGCAAGCAAAACCGCAAAGTGCAACGTTTAGAATACCAAAAGTGCAATCTTCTCTCAGGGTTCCAATACCGCAGATTATCAGAAAATTATCACTGCTCACTAGTCACGTAAGAAAAATCAATTTGTAAACTAAGGCCGAAATCGCTGGTGGGAGAAATTTGGAGTCCATCAGCGCCAAGCCGCCAATGGCATTTCTCATGTACAGTGGTGGGGCCGTGGGGGTGATGCCCATTCAACTCGATGTCATATGACCCCCACACAGCAGGTCACAATCCAATTAAGCGCCGCAGATACCTTGCGCGTCGCCGTTGAGTACAGTACGTGCTCCAGGGACATCGTACGAATCGGTACGTATGCAGACCACTCGGTCTCTGTCAACGAGAGCCCAATGACGTCATCAGCTCCGCGTCAGCGGCGGCGACGTCAGCCTGTCTCAGCCACCCAGCACCCAGCGTCTCAGGAACCATTAGACCGTCCACAGCAGGTCCCCGTCCCCTCTCTCACCTCCAAAATGAGGGAACTTGGGCAACTGTAGCACCTTCAGCAGGTTACTCACCCCATCCCCATTTAGGGTATCCGGCTCTCCTCTCCCTCATCCTCAGGTATCTCTCTCCTCTCCCCCATCCCAACCGCCCTCCTCTCGATCCACCCCCGCGCCCCTCGCCCCCGATCCGCACCCGCCTCCTTCTTCTGCGGCGGCGGATCCGGCGCCGGCCGGTGAGGTCCCGGCCGTCTCCTCGCCTTCCGCACCTCCCGCCACCACCTCCTCCTCGCCTTCCTCGTCCGGGTGGCAGATCGACGAACGGCGGGCGGCCTCTTGTGGGTCAACGCCGCGCCGCCGCTCGATCCGCCCGTGGGGAGAGCCGCCGGCGAGGTAGGGGAGACGCGCCGACCGCCATGGGAGACCGCCGCGCTCGATGCCGGCCACCACTCTCGCCGTGCTTGCCCCGGACGCCGCCTTCTTCGTGCTCGCCCCGGCCGCCGTCCACTTCTGTGCCTCCCGTCATTCCTTCTCCGCCGCCCCAGGGCGCCGGAGCAGGGCCGGCGAGCGGAGCAGGAGCGCGCCGACGTGGCTGCCGCGGCCTTGTCCCGCGAGCCAACGGTAGGATGGAGGAGGGGATGGGTGTGGACTGCTGTGGGCGTTGCTCTTTGGGGGATGGGATTCTTCTCTCTCCTCCCTCATACGGTGGATTTGAAGGTGCCTATGGGTGTGGTTGCTGTGGATAGTCTTACTACTGCAGAGAAGGGTTAAAAAAACCGCGAACCGGCCGGTTTTGGAAACCGAAAAAACTGGTCCGGTAACCAGCCGAACCGCGTGATTAGCCGAGGGCCCGGTTTGCTAGGGTCGGTTAGGCCGGTTTTTATAAACCGGACTGACGCGGTAAGACCGGTAACCGCGGTTACCAACCGGTTTCTAGCGGTTTTTTTAACCCTGGTGCAGAGTGCAGACAACAACACAGGGGTCGTGAACCCGTGATGCACTGATGCTTGCATCGGTGCACAACTTGAAGGTACCCGCATCACACAAACACACAGGGGTCGTGATGCAGCACAAGCACCAGCCTCTTAGCAATTGAAGGTACACAGAGGGAGAGGCTCAAATGTAGTACTTTGTTCGTTTTAAATTATAGATGGTTTGACTTTTTTAACATCAAATTTGACCGTTTATCTTATTCAAAAAATTGTGTAAATATAGTCAAATTTAAATCATTCTCGAATTTTGTGCAAATGTAGTCAAATTTAAATTAATTTTTAAAATTTTTTATTAATAAAGTAAAAAAAATGATATTTTGCATATTTTTTGATAAGACAAGTGGTCAAATTTGAAATTAAAAACGTCAGACAAACTATAATTTGAAATGGAATGAGTACATTCACACACACAAACACGGGTGTGACCCCGTGGGAATCGGACACGAGATGGCCAGCTCCTCAACACTAACGAGCTAACCACCTCAGTCCTCAGCCGACACTTAGGGGCTGTTTCAGATGTGTAAATTTGGGGGAAAAGCTATATGTTACCTGGGTGTTTGAGGAGCTCCCGTCACCTGATTTTTTAACCGTCTGATCTCTTTTTCTGATTCTTCTTCTCCGTCTGTTTTGGTGCGATGCATCTGTTCCACTTCCGGCCGCACTAGTATTTCTTTGGCTAGCTGACATGAGGTCTCACATGTCAGTCTACATTTTTTATTTTTGGAAACCGCACCCTTTCTTTAGCTGTTGTCTGCTAGCTCTGTTCATTTGCAGATCACTGCTGTTCCTTCTCTCCTGTTGCTGCGCTCTTCAGCAGATCGAGAGGTCAAGCTATTTGCCCTTTTCCTCTTTGATTTTTTTTTTTTTTGCCTTTCGATTTAGATCACTGAGTTGCCAACCATTGTTCCCCCTCTCCCCTATGTTGCTGATGCGCTCTTCAGCAGATCCAGAGATGAGAGGTCAGCTATTTGCCCCTCCCCCCCTTGACTCTTCTTTTTTTTTAAAAAAAAATAGTCTTCTTTTTTCCCTTCCGATTTAGATCAGTGAGTTCTCGATGAAATGCTGATTTGCTCCTTTGATTCGCTGGTTCCTAGCGAGGTCACCATGTGGTTCGAAGTGCCCCTCTCCTCTTTCTCCTTGATTTATCCATGCGTTGCACTGATTTGCTCCACTGCTGCTTGTTGGACGATCGATTTAGGTTTTTTTGTTGTATTTGCCAACTTTGTTTTCCCTGATTTTATTTTCGTCCCTATTTTCAACTGTTCATGATAGTGTCGTAGTGAGTCGATTCGTCCCATTTCTGTTAAATTCTTCCCATTGCTTTACTGATTTGCTCCAGCAATACTGGTTTTCATGCGTGAAATTTGTTGCTACTGACCCCCCCCCCCCCATTTCACTAGATTTTCTGTTCCCTTACCATTTTCCCTCAATTTTCTAAGTTTAGTATATTATGTTTCCTCTCCTCTGGATATCCCAAGGTTGGTTACTTGTTTAATGTTGTCCTATTTCGAAATATGAGCTAGGAATAAATTTTATGATTTGTATGTAGGTATTTGTTCCCATAGTTGCTTTGTGCTAGGTTAATTATGCTCCTCTACATTCTCTACATGTTCTTATATTGATAGTGTGATTAAAATTAGTTAAGCCTGTTTGATCGATTAATTTAGATGCAGGATCAGTGAGGCATATGATTTTGCCAGATTGTTCATATTGTAGGTTGTAATGTAGTTAAATGTCCTTGTTGTTTTATGTGTATATATAGATGAGTCATGGTAAATTTCTTTCATGTGCTGATATTGTCCGTATGATGCATAGAGATGTAAATGATTTTATCTAATGTGTTGATATAGATGTTGATCACTTTATTTATTTATTTATGGAACTTGATTATTATTGTTTTTCAGTACATTTGGTGTGGAAGTATAATATTCCTAGCTCTTATTGTATTTAGATGGGATGGCTTGGAACAGGGGTAGAGATATAGATGAATCTAGCTCTGCTGAATCTGATGAAGAAGAGAATAACTATAATTCTAAAGAAAACTTTTCAGAAGAACAAGGTATTGAGTTGTCTGGTGATGAATTCAATCGTTCTGATGTAAGTTTTCTATTTCCAATATTGTGACTGCACTAGTATGGTTTTGTTAATTAATGATTCTGTCTTCAATATTGTGACTGCACTAGTATGGTTTTGTTAATTAATGATTCTGTCTTCATTGAAATATAATTTTAGAATTCTGCTTCAAACCAATGAGCCAAATGACTTCAACATCCACAATATTTCTATCCTCGTTTTGTCTTCATTTCACCATTTTTGTCAATACCTTCTGCTTGTCCTATGCCTTTTGATTTGGCTCTGCCATCAATATTTTCCTTGTTGTTTATTTTTATTTTCCTATAGCTCATTTTCATGGTTACACTCTCATGTTCCTCAACTAATGGTTACCATATAATATTTACAATTATAATAGGATCCACTTACATTATCATTATCACTGTAAATTTTATTAGGTAGACATGTAAAAAATAGCGGTAGTTTGTTTTTCCTTTTTCGGAATTTTGAATATGCATTTGAGGGGTTTCTACTGCCCACATAAATTTTGTTATTTGACAGACTATAGTGCAAATTTGTCTAGTTACTTTATGCATTTGTGTTGGTTCTTACTGTTAGATAATAATTTCTCAGATCTGTGTTTCTCTCTTCCCTTTGCAAAGTCAATGGAGCAGGTCGAGGTAGAGCTCCTGTATGACCACTCTTCCTGTTGTATATGACTAGTGCCATGAGTAGAATAGAAGGGAAGTGTGCACTGTCATGTATGGTACTAGTAGCTGTTATTTAGTAGGTAGTTCTACTTATTTCCTTATGTACCTTAACTTGACATTTTACTCAATTAGTTGAGCACCTAAAGTTGCTATCAGTTTAGCACCACCAAAGTGATCGGAATGCTCTTTTGTGTGTGCATGCTGATGAGTGTGTGAGCTGTGAGGGTCTCACCTTGGCTATTGCTAACAATCACTTCTTTTCTTTTACTTGTGATTAAATTTGCATTTTTCGATAGATCATTCTAGAATTACACTCTCATGTTTCTCTACCAATAGTTCTCACCTAATATTTACAGTTCTAGTAGGTTCCATTTACATTATTACCATCACTGTAAATTACATTAGCTTGACATGTAAAAAATAGTTGTTGTTTGTTTTTCATATTTGAAAATTTGAGTCTGCATTTGAGGGTTTCCACAGTCCAAAAAATTCTGTTATTTGACAGACTATAGTAAAAATTTGTGCAGTTGTTATATGCCTTCTGATTTGGTTCAAACATCTATCTTTTAATTGTCATTTAATCTGTATAGTTAATTTGTATTATCATATAGGCTATAGTTTATTTTAGAATCTAATCCCATGTTCCTCTGCCAATGGTAACCACCTAATATTTACAGTTCTAGTAGGTTCCATTTACATTATTATCATTACTGTAAATCACATTAGTATGACATGTAAAAAAGAGTGATAGTTTTTTTTCATATTTGAAATTTGAATCTGCATGTGAAGGGTTTCCACTGTCCCCAAAACAATATGTTATATGCTCTGACTATAGTAAAAAATTTGTTTAGTTGTTCTATGTTTTCTGATTTGGCTCTTCCATTTATATTTTGGCTCTTACCAGTAACTTGTATTTTTTTTATTTTTTAAATATATGAATCTAATCATTTTGTTTAATTCTCAATGGCTCTTCCATCTGGTGTCTTCTTCCTTCTACATTGTTTTTCTTTTAATTCCCCTCTTTAATTTTTGTTTGCTACACTCCTAGGTCCCAAGTCTTTCAAATGAGTTTACCCCCCATGTTCTTTTATTTCTGCTAAATCATACACTTTACTAATTTAGCAATTAATGTTGATCTACATCTCAATTTCAACATATATGAATATAATCATTTTTGTAGTCTTCACAGATTTGCTAACAACAAGAATTTTCTCAGAGATTTAGATTAAAAACAAAATCAAGGCTGTCAAGAAGCAAACAAGATCACATTAGTAATCTTCTTTACCTGATCCTTCATTGATTCTTTCATTCTTTTTCCAACATGATGTTCTTGTAGCAATGCTAATTATTTAATATTTACATTACCCTTAGGTTTTATTTACATTAATACAGTCACTGTAAATTTTATAAGTTTGACTTGTAAATTTTTACAAAATAATCTGAATTTGTTCCTTGAATCTTCATTTATGCCCTGGTCACTTGAGATTTGAGGCTCGTTTATATTTATGTATTGTCTTACTGCAATGCAGATGAATAGAAATTGATATGTTGATCTTTAGATATATGTATGTTCTGAGAAATTTGTGTTTATAAGTGACTTATATGTATGTTCTGAGAAATTGATATGTTGATCTTGAGGTGTTGCGGGATCCTACTTGTTATATTTTCCACAAATGTGTGTTGCAGAATCGACAGCTTTGTTACTCTGCTTTTTCCAGGGAGAAACTTCCTGTCAAATGTGACAATATGACTTACCTCAGTATCACATAAGGCCTCTACGACAGCCTTGTGTTAGCTTTGTCTAAAAGTGATGCAAATGAGAACATTTGGATGACTACCGTTCGTGCATTGGAGAAGATGGTTGGCCGCGAGCGTGTCCCTGATTTCAGAATTGCAGGTTACCTACCTCGCAGGTTTGTATTCTTTGAATTTAAAGGTTCTACATTTTCTTGGTCTCAAGCTTCTGTTATTATATCAATGTTGTATTTTGCATTTTTGTCCTCCTTAGTAAAAAAAAGGTTAACCCATAAATGTTGTGAAGGATTAACAAGGTGATAGTTAACATGGGCACCTACTCTAATGGCTCAGGGCATATCCAAATTGGACCCGGGATCATACAAAGTGGATCCGTGAGTTGATATGATATATGCAGTATACTAGCAAGGTGTGGAAAGAACGGTCGATATCAAATTCCGTACTTGAAATTCTCACCGTCCGGCCACAGTTTTTTTTTAAAAAAAAAATTCCCGCCCACTCCTTCACATTATATTGCAATTTGCAAAGCCAACACCAGAAGATTCGCTTCATTATTGGAGTAATTGTGATAATACCTTACACATTGCAATTTACAATAAGCAATGCAAGCACTCCGTACATCATTATTGGCACACGCCCAAGGCTACAAAGCCTTTATTGTCACACCACTCCACACACTTCTCTTTCTGGGATGAAATGAGAAAATAACAAAATATAATGGGAATCACCGCAGCGACTTCCTCGTTGGATATTGCAAGCCGACTCATCAGATGGATATGCTGTTGGGGATGCCCCTGGCGGTGACGCCGGCGTTCTCGCGGTCGGAGACGTTGGGGGCGAGCAGCGTGTACGGGAACTTGGCCGGGCTGTTGCGGTTCTTGAGCCGGGGATCCGCGTTCATGGCCTCGACGCGCTTCTCGATCTCGGCCAGCCGCGCCCCGAACCTGTTGAACGCCTCCTGCGCCTTGGCGCACGATGTCCACCCCGGCGTGTCCCGCTGGCCCAGGTACACCTCGTCGGAGGTGTGGCTGGACAGGATCTCCAGCAGCGAGATGCCCACCACGGCCTCGAACTGGCAGGTGATGGAGCGCACGAAGAACCCCTCCGGGTCGCGCTCCAGCTCCGCGTACTCCGCCGTGTCCGGCGCCGGCATCCTCCTCCGGCTCACCGACGGCCGGTTCGGGTGGTACCCGCAGTAGGGGTACTGCCCGAAGTTCACGGCGGCGTGGAGCGCCGACGCGATCCAGATGATGGTGGTGCAGGCCCTCGTCAGCTCCGCCACCGTCTGCATCTTGGGCCACCATGGCTCGTCCTTGAGGTCCGCGTGCCCGACCTCGCGCGCCTCCTTCCACCACGCCTGCACCTCGGCGTCGGCCTGGAGCACGCCGTCGTTGGGGTAGTAGATGGCCAGGTACTCCGCCACCCACTGCTCGATGGCGTGCCAGATCGCCAGCCCGTCGGACGCGTACGGGTAGTCCTCGATCAGCAGCCGCACCTTGTACGGGCTCGAGGGGTCCTCGACGGCCATGCCTCTCTTGACGAGGTCGTTGGGGAGGGCCTGGTCGGCGAAGCTCCAGCTCCCGTAGACCTTGGATGAGATCTCCATGGCGTACTTGCGCGGGAAGATGGTCATCTCGAAGATGCCGCCGCCGTTGATGAGCATCTGGCGCGCGAGGGCGTTGATGTTCATGGTATCGCGGTAGTGCGGGAGGAGGAGCTTGTGGACGGGGTGCGTCACGCTGAGCTGCCGATTGGTGGCGATGATGAAGGGCTCCATGACGGCGTGGGTGTTGAGCCAGTGGCTGATGCCCTCGTGCCAGCAGTAGTCGTTGACGTTGACGTAGGCCTTGGCGAGGTGCCACACCCAGGCCTCGGCGCCGGTGGTGTTCGATGTCGGCGTGTACACCGTGCTCTGGGCGGCGGTGATGCCGCCGCGGAGCTCGGGGAGGCTGAGCTCGATGGCGACCGGCGCCAGCGTGCCGTCGCCGCGGAGGAAGAGCAGCGTCCGGGTGGCGTAGATGAAGTTGTCCTCCAGGCTGTTGATCTTGACCAGGTACGGCATGTAGTGGTCGTGGTGGTCCAGGATGTAGAGCCGGTTGCCGTCGAGCGCCTGCTGCACGGTGAGGCCCTCCAGGTTCTTCTCGATGTGCGCCGCCGTGATGGTGCTCGTGTGGTCGCCGAACTTGCTCGGGTCCAGCGTGCTTTTCGGAGGGAACTCCTGCACGCATCGATGATTATTACAGTGTTAGTTATTACTCCAACTGAACGAGACATTCGAGGCCGTGCGTGCTCGATCCATCACTAGCAACTCACCGTGAGACGCTTGATGATCATGGGGTTCACGCCGGCGAGGAGCTCCCTGGCGAACTCTTCGTCGCTCATCCAAGCTTTCCTGTCCTCTGCACGCGACAATCGATCGAGATATAGCATTAATTGTAAAGCAAACATTTCTACATTGGATTTTTATTGGAACACGATTAGGGTCAAGTAAGGCAATAAACCTTTGATGATCTTGGGCATGGGGAGCTTGAGGAGGAAGTCGCCGCCGACGGGCATGATGTCCTTGATGAGCTGGAGCGGGAACTGCTTGCGGATCTCCTTGAGCGCGGGGACATCAGGTACCTTGATGCCCCCCTCGTACAGCCGAATAATATCGTTGAAGGAGTTGAACTCGACGCCGACGTAGCCCTTGAGCGCCGGCACGATGCCGCCGACGAGCGCCTTGATGGAGTAGCCGAGGAAGTCGGCCGACTTGATGTGGCCGAAGCGCTCGTCCCGCGGCACGTAGTTGCTTTGGCCGACGTCCAGAATCGTGAGCCTGCTTTCGCAGTCGGGGTCCGTCTCCGTGGGACCCCGGCCGGTGCGGCCTCGGCGAGGGTAGGGGTGGAGCTTGGAGCCCCCCAGGGTGGGGCGCGGGTCGCCGCCGTCGGGATTGCCGAGGTCGTTGTAGACGTCGTAGCGGTAGACGCGGTCGTGCGCCTGGTACGGGCCCTGCTGGTCGTCGCCCCGGAGGTTCCGGAGCTCGTCGTCGCGGTAGGGCTTGAGCGCCGCCGGCATCTGGCTCGGCAGGTACGTCTGCAATGCAATGCAAGAGTTGATGAGTTGGCCGGAGGAGGGAGCATTGGCGGCGTCGCTCTACCACTAAAGGGTTTTTAATCCCGGGACAAAAAAAATTTCGGACCCAGAAACAAGAGATTCCGGGAATTTCGGATTTTTCGGATTTTTTATTATTATTTTTCATTTTTATTTTTCTAATTTATTTTTCCCTAAAGAAAATATTAATTTCGGCCGGGAAAAAAATTCAGACCGCACCAGGAAAGACGAAATTCCGGGAATTTCGCGAAATCCCGGCCGGGATTGTTTTCCCTGGCTACTCACGTCGTTGGCGAAGAAGACACGGTTGTAGCGGTAGTTGGACTGCGGGTAGACCCAGGAGTTGGCGACGAAGACGACGGTGCCCTTGCCGGGGACGTTGTCGAGGGTGATGGTCTTGAGGAAGAACTCGGTGGCGTGGTTGTTGCTGACGATGATGGCACCGGGGATGCCGTGCTTCTCCACCTCCCAGTCGAAGGTGACGCCGAACTGGTTCTCGCCGGCGAGAAGCGGCGGCGGGTTCAGCAGCCACTGCTCCAGGCTCGCCTCCGAGCCCACCTTGCCGCGGTTCCCGTTGTCTGCGCGTCGTACCACACGGCCGGTACGGTCAGCGTCAATGCCAAGGTTTCATTTTTTTAAAAAAAATCTGTGTACGTTTCATCACTTCCAAAAGGAGGAACTAATTTCTAATTACTGGAGGAGGAAATAACTAGCAATAAGGAAGAAGTCGATCGATCGTACTGGGGTCGACGACGGTGGAGCTGATGAGCTGGCAGGTGACGCCGCGGCCGAGGAACTCGGAGACGCCGTCGATGAGGGAGCTGGCGATGCTGGTGACGTCGAGGACGTTCTTGCGCATGAGCACCACGTTGCCCTTGAGTTGGCCGCCATGCTCGCCGCTCAGGTCGCCGATGATGGGGATGCTCACTCCTCCGAACATCTTCGCTAGAGCTCGATCTCTCCTGGAGTGGCTGTGGGTATGGTGCTTGGTGTGTGAGAGATCGCTGGGCCAAGTGAGCTATTTATAGAGCTAGCGAGATGGGGTGGGTGAGTGGATGGGGTTCATGGAGTGTGTGAAGCGGAAATTGGCTAAGCATGGCTCGAAACATGACAAGGACAATAATACGAGAGTGAGACCATGCATTCAGAACTAGCAGATGTGTGGTACAATTATTGACGAGCCGTGTATAACGTGGGCGATGGCCCCTGCAGATCACTGCACATCTCTGCCTCCTCCCGCGTCCTATGCCCATTCGCACATGTGATGTACTACGTGTGCTACGTGCCCAATTATAAGTTACTCAAATTTATTTTCTTGAAAATCAAAACGTGACAAGTTTAAGAAAATTTATACAGTAAATTACCAACATTTATAATACCAAATAAGTATTATTATATAGATGCTTCATTAAATATGTTTTTACAGTACATCTATCGAGTGTCCACCGGTAAAAAACGAGGCTTTGGTACGCCTTTTTAGTCCCGGTTCAACTTTGGAGCCGGGACTAAAGGGGTTTCATCGACGTGGCCACTAATGTCATGAGTGCTCACCTCCTTTAGTCCGGGTTGATAACACCAACCGTGACAAAAGGCCTCCGCCTTTAGTCTAGGTTCGTGTTACGAACCGTGACTAAAGGCCCCCCTTTTGTCACGGTTCGTAACACGAACCTAGACTAAAGGGGGTGACCCTTTTGTCACGGTTGGTAACACGAACCTAGACTAAAGGGGGGTCTTTTGTCACGGGTCGTGTTACCAACCGGGACTAAAGGGTCTCCCACGAGTTACTATAAGAGGATAGCATCCTCTACTCAGTCAGATGTGCTGTGTAGGTGAGATGGTGAGGAAGCTACGCGCGAGGCTGTAGGTCACGAGTTCGAATCCCCGCACCCGCGCACGCGTATATTTCGCGTGAAAAATCGCGTGACTTGTGACTTGCGACGCTGGCGTGTGTGAGGGCCTCCCTGGGATTTTCAAATATTTTTTTGACACTGGCGTGCCCCCTAGTCCCGGTTCGTTTATCCGGGACTAAAGGACCCCCTTTTGTCTCTCATCATTAGTCCCGGTTGGGACTTGAGGGACCTATACCCCTTACCAACCGGGACTGAAGGTCCTCTCTCTACCAGTGGTCGTCGTGTTTTGCAAACTTCTCTATACAATTTTGATGAAAATATATAAAGTAGTTTGAATCTCGAAATACTGAAATGATATGCAATTTAAGGGGTTGTTTACTTCATCGCATGTGTGGTGGGAAAGAATAGTGGGTTAATGGTGACAATTTGGATTGGAGGTGTTTGGTTTAGAAAAAAATGACGGGATGTGATGGGAGAACAGAGCATTGGGCTGTGTGTGTACAAAAAGAGGATGTGATGCGCAAAAGAATAGTGAATGGTAAACATTTGAATCGTAAGTGTTTAGTTTGAAAAAAGTGTTGAAGATGTGATGGTACGAACAACAGATTTAAGTGAAAATCGTGGTGAATTAAACAGTCTTAAAACGGATGGAGTCAGATCCACGCAGTGTGGACGCACAGTGCCCATGCGCGAGTAATTACGTTGTACTCTGCCCTGGCAGATCTCCGTCGTGTTACACGCAGAGTACCATCGTGACAGGGACAGCCCGGCTCGTACGTGTTGGACACAAATTTTTGCCTCAAACTTCCGTCAAATGTTACCGTGGGATGTAATAATAACGCGGAGACATCCTCTCCTCTCATCTCCGGACTCCGGTCTCTGCGGTGGCATGGTCGATCAACTTGTCGTCATGCATGATGCGAATGAGCTTATTAATTATATTAGCACATTTGGTACGTATTCTTGCCTACCCAATTCAGTAATGTCGTACTTTTCGAGAGATTATATATTTTTTTACAACAATAAATAGTATTGCTTGAACATATCCGTTCACTAATCAAAATGACATAATAAGATATATATATATATACACGCGGGACTCAGTTACGCGAAACAAGTTGATTTTTTCCAAGTCACAAAAGATTAGAGGATAGATTAGAACTAGAAAGCCCCGCGGCCTTGCCGCGGATGGCCAGTGATGGAGCCTGTTTTCTTAAGTCAAAGTACGTGGCATGTCTTGGATGGATTCGTGCTTGTTTTGTGCTGCGTGCTGTGAGAGAAGATAATTTGAATTTCGTGACATTTAATATGATGGGTCGTATATGTGGTTGTATGCTTGATGGAGACGTTGTATTTAAGGATTCAAGTTATCAGTATGATATGAGATGATGTGTTGAATAGAAAACCCAGTGAACTCTGTTTAACACTAATTTAGTAGTAAAATAATTTTGATTTATTTTTTCAGATCGATGTGGAAGTTAAATGTTTTTTTGTTAGATTTATACGAAATTAAAAGAGAACCTACGATCCATGCTTCTGCTCCGCGTTTTGTGGTTCATGTGCTTCTGTTGTAGTCCGTTCATATATTTTTCTTTTATAATATTCTCAGTTGTTGTCATATTTCTAGAATATTTTATATTTGAAACTTGTAAAATGAGAGTACTATGGTTGTGAGAGTAATCATAGAACCAAATTGTGATGCACGTAATGATACTGTGATTGGGTTTTTAATATGAGTGCATGAACTGCACGTCAAGAAGAATTGGTGTAGGTGCGGGAGAAGGGAACGTAGCAAGAGTGGTCGGCGTGTGGCGGGAGGGGTTGGGCTAGGTGAGCACGGTAACGGCTGCATGGTCGGGTATTGTTATGCTAAAGTTGTACAACAAGTACTGTAGGGCACCATGACTTTAGATTTTTTTTATGGAAAATAATCATTTGATTGAAGTTAAAATGGAAGAACGGTGAATGATTAAAGATTTAGTACTTATAATTAATTATTATTGAACTTGAGGGGCCAGTACAGAAGTCTTTGTAGAAGACTCAATCAACCTCTAATCGTATTTAAGAGATTTGTTGGAAAGATTTTTTTTTCCTCATCTTGCTAAAGATCAAGGATCGATCTTGAGGTGCACCGGAACAGATTCCTGGTCAGGCAGGCAACATGACCAGAGCATTAATAGCAACTTTAACTTCTTTCATCAGCAGCTGAAGCTCTACTGTCATTTCCTTTTCTTACCTTTCTAGCTAGTGCTCTTTTCCTTTTTTTTTTGAATAATGATGGATGCATGTATGATGCATCAAAATATCTTGTGTTCTCTTTTTTTCCCCCTCTCTTCTGATTGATCTCAATAATGCTACACACGCGCGCGCCCATACCAGCAAGCAGCAACCACCCAGATATGCGTGATTTTGTTCTGTCCACAGTTCCACACCGTGCCCTGTCTACATGCATATATCTTGTGATTATTACATGCACATGCATGGCATCATATCGATGCAGTTTAATTAAGCGCCAACTTGTTGCAGTTGCAGAGGCCGATCCAATCGAGACTGATACAGTGATGATACACGCGAAGCCAAAAGGGTGGTATGGCCACACGCCCACTGCCCACACCACATCAACTTAAAAAGATCACTAAAAAAAATAATCCCTGAGACTATGTGGACAAAATGCATGCATGGGAAGCTTTGTTGATTTTTTAAAAAAAAAGTTACATCGAAATGCTGGCACAATAGTACAATACTTGAAAATCCCCAAATGTCGTCGATCATGAGGAAAGGCATCGGAGTATACTACTAGTAGTATACTAGTAGTACCTTGCTAAGTTAACACATGACCCTATGATCTTTGACAGAATCCCGAGAGATTTTAGTGGCGCGGAGATTGTTCAAAGCTAGTGCTACTAGCTACCTAGAGGAGGGTTTAATAACTTGCCGCCGGCAGGATACCAGAACACGCGTACCATGCGGAACAGGGTACTTCTGATTGGACTTCGATTCCGATCCCCAAACAAATCGATCGGCAGATACTCATTGTATCATTGTATCACGAGCTGGATGGATCTGAACTTAGCATTTGGTTTTCTATTTGCTGCAAGCAGGCAAGTGCGTGTACGAAATGTAAATTGGCTGTTTTTTTAGTTTTGTTTTGAATTCGCTTCGAACTGATATCCTGATTAAATCAATTTGAACTCCGAGAGATCTGCAGAGGCGCCACGGTAGAACAGAGCAGCGAACTCGTGATACACACACAACCATATATATATCAAACGACGACGTACCTTGCTGCCATCGATCCGATAGTTTAGAGCGGATCTACCAGCAGCAGACGAGACACACGATGCTAGCGTAGGATTAGGATAGATTCCAATAATGTCATCCACCAACCGGTGACGAGGCACTGCTTCGAAGGCCATGCATGCGCGCCGCGTAACCGAGATGGGGACACAAGCGCTCGTGCGTCGCGTGGCAAATTGCATGCAAATGATTCGATGAATAATTGACGTGTACACTACTGTACATATTGTCCCGGCCTGATCTGGATCGACAAGAGCAGCAGATCACCTAAAAATGGTTTTAATTTCTACTATTTCCAAGCTAATTAAGAGAAATTAAATGGACTGCAAATTGGCTACTGGTTGGAGGATGCCTTTGCTCAAGAACGTGTCCTCAGGGTGATGGAAAATGTATCCTTCGTGATTGAAATTAGAGTTTTTTTACAGCGCTTTTTATTTTTCCACCACCTGATTAATTAAAAATTAAATTAATTGAGAAAAATGGTATTTTTACTATGCCACATGATTTTGTCTTAATACTGCATGAACTCTATGTGTCACATACAGGGGCAGAGCTACCCTATCGGCGGGGTGGGGCGGCCGCCCCAGCTACCAGGGTGCTGGCATACTATTTTTCTTACACATCTGGATACTAACCTTTGCCTCTACCCGTCTGTTTGTTGCCCATGGACGAGCAAGTAACGTGCATGAGAAGAAAGATAACCCTGTGTGTAGTTTGGTATTGCTTATCCATTTTCTGTTGTAGTTTGTGACTATTGCAATATATAATTGTGGTGTGAATTTGCATTTTTTTACTTCTAGTCGAGTCAATTCGCCCCAGCTACAAATTTTTTCTGGCTCCGCCACTGGTCACATATACCCTAACCTTTCGCAGAACTTGTGTGCAGCTGGAGATGCAAGAGAATTTTCAATGCTGCCCAAAATTCAGCAGGCTAAAAAATCCCTGACTCTTGGTGAAAGGTGTGTGAGTGCAGACTCCTTCCTTCTGAACTCACGCCTAATCTGGTGAAGCTAGCTTTTGTGTGACGGATGGCGTAACCTCTGATGTGATGGATATAAACCAACACCTTGAATTCCGCGGTTCCCAGTTAAGTTGTCTAGGTTAGATAGTGAGAATTATTGTTGTTCATCGTTTCTCTCGTAGTCTCGTTGAAGCTTCATTAGCAAGCTAGAAGAAAGATCATTCACTTGTAACTTGTTAGTCGATTTCTCCAAGCAAGCTAGAAGAAAGATCATTCACTTGCTTGTTAGTGGATTTCTCCAAGCGTGTGATCCCATTCCCATGGCCTGGAGATTTTTTTTGGCCAAGAGTTTCACTTTCACATAACCTCTGGTCACATTGTCATCATATATATCAGTACTACCTCAGATTTGTATACATATGTTTTTTTCATTTTATCCTATAATTTATCCTTGTGCTCATTTTTTTGTTCTACAAGTTTGCATGACTTGTTAATTCTTAGTGTATTTTTCGTTCCATTTAATGTCTACTCCCTCCTTCCTAAGAAACATGTCATCCTAGGAATTTTAACACAATTTAACATAAAGGTAAAATGACTCCATTGTTACTATTTATTAGACATATTTGGTGAAAAATTGATTGTTGCATGCTCACATTCGCATGTACACATGCCAAATTGAGTATAACACATGTTTTTTTCATAAATTTTGAATCGCGGAACAACATGTTTTTTTGGGATGGAGGGGATAATGAAGTGTTCTACTCCCTCCTATTCGAATTAGATGTCGCTGCCAGTACAGATCGGAACGAGTCAAAATACTTGTCGTCTGTATAGTATACAACACGTTGATTTCCAATTTTACCCCTGGTTTCACACGGGGCCTCGTCAGCTCGGCTTCGCTGGTCGCCCTCGGCCTCTACCCGCCGCCACCCTGGCCGCGTGCGGGACCTCCCCGGCTCCACCCGCCGCCGCCCGGACGCGGGACCTCCTCGGCTCCGCCTGCCACCACCCGGACGCAGGACCTCCACGGCTCCGCGGCGCCGCCGCCAACCTCGTCCTCGCCCCTGGGGACGCGCTACTCCGGAATCTGGTGGGTCTCTTGCTTCGGAAGCTGCCCTCCTCTCGAACCCAACCCACATCTCGCCCATCTCTCCCGGCCACACATAGCCATCGTTGCGTTCTGCTGTTGTTACTTCGATTTATGTAAGTTGAGCTATGCTCTTGTTACTTCGATTTGTGTTGGAAGTAAGAAAGTCTGCAACCATCTTGTTCCGTATTTTGCTGACTTTGCATATCAAATTTACATTTGAGTTCAACCTGATGTTTCAGCTAGTCTGAAAACCAAGCAATTTAGGGCATACCTGACAGTTGTTCAAGAATCTCTCCTCATCTACACCTGGGACTGTACCAAGAGGGACTCTAGTCTACAATTCTATTACACTGAAATTAAAGCAATGAATCTGCTTGGCTCAAAAAAAACAAGAAATGAATCTGCTATATGGACAGAGAAAGCTATATGGGCTCTCCTTGCCTCTTCGTGGATCTTTTGCCATGGAAGCACTACCAGATTCGATTGGAGAAATGCAACGTTTGGTGCATCTTGATTTATCAGGTTGCGTGGGAATGGAAAAACTGCCAGAATCATTTGGTGATCTTAAAAGCTTGGAGCATGTGGATTTTACAAATTGCAAAAATGTCACAGGAGTATTACAATGTTAGCCATAAGCTCAACATGGACTCGTGTGTCTGTCTGTGTCGCGTCGCGTTCGTGGTGTGCGTGTGTGTGTGGGCCTGCAGAGTTGCTGCGGTCGGGTCTGTAGGGTAGAGTCGGAGTCTGTTGGAGTACGTGTTGTGCGTGGTGCGGGTCCTGCGGAGGAAGCCGCCATGGTCGTTGCGAGCAGTGGCTCGTGGCCATGGCTGAGCGCGCGTTCCGCGGTGGTAGTGGCGCAGCGGCCGGTGTTGAGTCGTGTTCCCCGGCCTATATGAGGCCCTTGTACTCCTCCATCCCATTTTGCCAGTCGTAGTGCCAAGATACAGGAGCAGTTGGCTCCGCGGCGTTCGTCGCCCAAAAGCGCTGTTCATCTTCCTCCTCTGTCCGTCGCCGTATGTGAGCGCTAGAGAGAGTGGGGCGAAGGGGGGGGCTCTGGGAACGCGTGTTCCGGGGCATTTCCAACATTTGGTATCAGAGCTTGGTCGAGAAAGGGAGGTGACCGGCGGCGCGGCGGTCAGCGGTGTGCGCGATCGGTGAGGCAGCGGTGAGGTCGCCGGGCCGTGTGTCGGCCTGTGCGTGGTCGCCCATGGTACTCGGCAGCAGATCGTGCGTCGGTCCTGCCAGGCGAGATGTGCTCAGTGGCGTGTGTGTCGCTGGAGCTGAGGAAGCCGGTGTGTGTCGCCGGCGGAGAAGAAGTCCGACGTGTGTCGCCGAGGAAGAAGTTGGAGGTGCGTGGCGTCCATCCGCGTGGAGAAGGTCGCGTCGTTCGGGCGAGCAACTGGCTCACGACGATGCCGAGCGGTGCCACGGAAGATGGCGTGTGTCACCGGACAAGAGGCGTGCGTTGCCGATGAAGAAGGAGGCTGTCGTCGCGTCACGTCGGGAGGCCGTATCGGTGGCCGTGGCGACATCAACGAAGAGCCAGCGTTTTTTGTGAAGAGGAGTGCACACCATGTCAAGCTTAGGGGGGTGATTGTTAGCCATAAGCTCGACATGGACTCGTGTGTCTGTCTGTGTCGCGTCGCGTTCGCGGTGTGCGCGTGTGTGTGGGCCTGCAGAGTTGCTGCGGCCGGGTCTGTAGGGTAGAGTCGGAGTCTGTTGGAGTACGTGTTGTGCGTGGCGCGGGTCCTGCGGAGGAAGCCGCCATGGTCGTTGCGAGCAGTGGCTCGTGGCCATAGCTGAGCGCGCGTTCCGCGGTGGTAGTGGCGCAGTGGCCGGTGTTGAGTCATGTTCCCCAGCCTATATGAGGCCCTTGTACTCCTCCATCCCATTTTGCCAGTCGTAGTGCCAAGATATAGGAGTAGTTGGCTCCGCGGCGTTCGTCGCCCAAAAGCACTGTTCATCTTCCTCCTCTGTCCGTCGTCGTATGTGAGCATTAGAGAGAGTGGGCGAAGAGGGAGCTCTGGGAACGCGTGTTCCGGGGCGTTTCCAACATACAATGCCTGACTAGAATTACAAAACTACAATACTTGAACTTATCAAACTGTAAAAATATTAGACACCTACCTGTAATCAGTTAATCCTGAATTCAGTTAGGAAGTTAGTTGGGTTGTTAGTCTTGAGACCGGCTTGGTGGTTGTGATCCTCCCGGGAGCGTCCGTGTAATCAGGAGGCCGCGGCGTTCGCCAGAACGTGCGCGGCGTGGCCGGCGCGCCACGAACGAGTGTGGGATGGCGCACTCAGAGCTTCGTGGCGAGCATGGCGGAGGGCGTGGGAATAGCTCTGCCACTCCTTTCTTTCTTCCTTGCAAAGTAGTGCTCATGTGTATAAGTAGGAGCAATCAATCAAGAAAACGCTGCCGCAAGTTTGCCCAGCACCAAAGAGCTCTGTCCCTCCTCTGTTCATCTTCTTCCTCGCACCTGTGTGGTGTTCGCCGTCAACTCGCCGGAGGAAGTCCGACTGACATTTGGCATCAGAGCCGTGTTTAGGTCCAGGGGCGCGCCATGGCGTCGCCACCGCCTAAGCAGCACGGGGACCCACCGCCGCGCAAGCCGAGCGGCTCCACGCCGCCGGATCCGAAGAAGAAGGACACCAAGGCGGGCACGTCAGGCGACTCCGACGACACCAAGAAGCCCTCCAACCGCAGGCCGTCACAGAGCTGTTCCCCTCGCCGGCACCGCAGCTCGCGCCAGGCCGACGGGGACAAGCCGCGGGAGCGTGTGGTCGAGCGTGTCGTGCGCGAGTCCGGCAGCTCGGGCAACTGGCCGCAGTTGTCCAAGACGAACTACATCGAGTGGTCGCTGCGGATGAAGCTCAAGCTCCAAGCCAGGGACCTTTGGGATGTGATCGAGTTCGGCGACGGCGACTTCCGTGACGACCGGACCGCACTCGACGCCATCTGCAGTGCCGTTCCGGTGGAGATGATTCCGGCTCTCGCCGTCAAGGAGACGGCAACCGAGGCGTGGGATGCCATCCGGACACTGCGTCTCGGCGACGAACGCAGGCGGGCTGTGATGGCGCAGTCACTCCGCGCCGAGTACGAGACACTGAAGCTGCGCGACGGCGAGTCCATAGAGGATTTCGTGCTTCGGTTCATGGGCGTTGTCCAGCGCCTGGGGGACCTTGGTGATCCGGAGCCAGACACGAAGGCCGTCAAGAAATTCCTCCGCATCGTGCGACCGAGGTACAAACAGCTCGTGATTTCCATGGAAGCTTTTGTTGACCTGTCGAAACTGTCCATAGAAGAAATCACTACGACCCTCAAGTCCTCCGACGACGTCGAGGAGGAGGCGCCGCCGCCCCAGTCCGACTCCACCTCAAACCAGCTACTCCTCACCCACGAGGAGTGGATGGCGAGGATGAAGCTCGGGGACAAGGGCGCCTCCAGCAGCTCCGGCGGATCGACGGGCGGCGCCGGCAAGCAGCCTACGGCACAGCGTGGGCGCGACCATGGAGGCAGCGGTGCTGCTCGGCAGGGCGCTGGGCCAGGCGACGGCTTGGGCCAGGCCAAAAAGAAGGACAAGTGCAAGTACTGTGGGAAGAAAGGCCATTGGGCCAAAGAATGCCGCTCACGTCTCCGGGATGAGGCCCATCTGGCCCGTGTGGCCCAAGAGGAGGCGGATGATAATGAGCCCACGCTCCTGATGGCGAGGTCAACGCTCATCTCCACCACGCCTTCGCCCCCGACTGCCGCCGCGTCTTCCCTGTCCTCACCGGCGAACTCCCCTCTGCGCGTCGTCGAAGCCAAGGTCTTCGCGCAGCTCGATGGAGGGGACCAGCACGACGACTCCACCTGGTACCTCGATAGCGGCACCACCAACCACATGTCCGACTGTCGCAGCGCCTTCCTCAACATCGACACGGCGATCCGCGGCTCCGTCAGGTTCGGTGACATCTCAGAGGTTGAAATCGCCGGATCCGGGACGGTGCTGTTCGAGGCGAAGACCGGCGAGCACATCCCTCTCACGGGGGTGTACTTCATCCCCAAGCTGACCTCCAACATTGTCAGTTTGGGCCAGCTCGAGGAAGGCGGCTGTGAGGTCCACATCAAGCACGGCGTTCTACGAGTCCGCGATGAGCACAGGCGGCTCATCATCCGCGTCAAGCGCAAGGCGAGCCGGCTCTACTTGCTGCAGATCAAGCTCGGGCGGCCACTCTGCCTGGCTGCGTGCTCAACCGACAGCGCGTGGCTGTGGCATGAGCGGTATGGCCACCTCCACTTCGACGCCTTGAACAAACTTCAGCAGAAGGGGATGGTGGACGGGCTCCCCTCAATCGAGCACGTGCATCAGCTCTACGGCGACTGCGTCACCACCAAGCTCAAGCGCACACCTTTCCCGTCGCAGGCAAAGCAGCGGGCAGAGGGGCTGCTGGACCTCATTCACGGCGACCTGTGCGGCCCCATCACGCCGGAGACGCCTGGTGGCAAGAAATTTTTTCTGCTCCTTGTGGATGACTGCAACAGGTACATGTGGGTGGCGCTGATGGCTGCGAAGAGTGATGCACTCGCGACGGTGAAGAAGTTCCAGGCGCGCGTGGAGGTGGACACCGGGCGCCGGCTGTGAGTTCTGCGCACCGACAACGGGGGTGAGTTCACCTCCGTGGAGTTCAACGCCTACTGCACCGAGCACGGCGTCGTGCGCCAGCACACGCCGCCGTACACACCACAGCAGAACGGCGTCGTCAAGCGCAGGAACCAATCGGTGGTGACGATGGCGCACGGACTACTGAAGAGCCGGAGGATGCCGGCAATGTTCTGGGGCGAGGCGGTGGCGACCGCTGTGTACCTGCTGAACAGGGCGCCCACCAAGGCGCTCGAGGGACGGACGCCGTACGAAGCGTGGCACGGGCAGAGGCCCAACGTTGCGCACCTGCGCACGTTCGGGTGCGTCGCCTACCTCAAGGCAACGAGGCCGAACCTGAGGAAGCTCGACGACCGCGGCACGCCGGTCGTCTTCATCAGGTACGAGCCAGACACCAAGGCTTGGCGCTTCTACGATCCCGCACTACGTCGCGCCGTCGTGTCCAGGGACGTGGTCTTCAACGAGCCAGCATCTTGGAGCTGGCAGGAGGAAGCTGAGGCGACAAGCTCTCCATAGTTCACTCTGGAGTACGACGTCATGGAGCACAACATCGACGCCGACGCCCCGGAGAGCCCAGAACGCCCCGCTGCGCACTCTCCCGCACAAACCACGCCTGGAACGCCATCTCTCGCGATACCAGCACCAGCGGGCACTCCTCTTCCCCAAGCTGAGTACATGTCGCCGCCTACCAACGCTGATGAGTACCTGGACACGGACAACGATGACTACGAGCCACGGTACCGCCACATCGACAACGTCATCGGGCCCGCGACACCACCGGGACACGCAGATCGTCGGGAAGCCGCTGAACTCCATCTGCAGATAGGAGAAGAGCCTGCCTCGTACGCTGAGGCTGCTGAACACGGGCCGTGGCGTCAGGCCATGGTTGAGGAGCTTCAATCCATCGAGGGCAACAAGACGTGGCGTCTAGTGCCCCTCCCGCCGGGGCACAGACCTATTGGACTCAAGTGGGTCTTCAAGCTGAAGAAGAACGCCGCCGGCGAGGTGATCAAGCACAAGGCCCGGCTCGTGGCGAAAGGCTACATCCAGCAACCAGGAGTGGATTTCAAAGAAGTGTTCGCGCCCGTGGCGCGGATCGAGTCCGTGAGGCTTCTGCTCGCTCTGGCTGCCCAGGAGGGGTGGCCGGTGCACCACATGGACGTCAAGTCGGCGTTCCTGAACGGGGACCTGCTCGAGGAAGTCTATGTGCGACAACCTCCCAGTTTTGCTGTCGCCGAGAAGGAGAACATGGTGCTGCGCCTGGACAAGGCGCTCTACGGGCTACGCCAGGCACCTCGTGCTTGGAACGCGAAGCTCGACGACACGCTGGTGGAGCTCGGCTTCACTCACAGCACCTCGGAGCACGCCGTCTACGCACGTGGCCACGGAACCTCACGGCTGCTCGTCGGCGTGTACGTCGACGACCTGGTCATCACCGGCAATGATGCAGCTGAAATCGCCAAGTTCAAGAAACAGATGTGCGCCCAATTCCAGATGAGTGACCTTGGTCTCCTGTGTTTTCATTTGGGAATTGAAGTGCAGCAAGGAGCCAGTGGCATCAAGCTGAAGCAGCAGGCGTACGCGATCAAGATTCTCGAGCGGGCGGGGATGGGCAACTGCAATCCGTGCCACACGCCGATGGAGCACCGCCTGAAGCTGTCCAAGAACAGTACGTCTCCGACGGTGAACGCAACTGAGTACAGAGGCCTTGTTGGGTGCCTCAGGTACTTGGTGCACACGCGGCCGAATATCACCTTCGCCGTCGGCTATGTGAGCCGCTTCATGGAGCGGCCCACAGTCGAGCACCTCAACACCGTGAAGCGGATCCTCCGCTACATTGCAGGCACGATCGACTACGGCTGTCACTACAAGCACGGCGGCAGAAGGCTTAAGCTGTTGGGATACAGCGATGCCGACATGGGTGGCGACGTCGACACAAGAGCACCATGTGTGTCTTGTTCTTCTACGGCTCCTACCCTGTCACTTGGCAATCACAGAAACAGAAGGTCGTCGCTCTCTCGTCGTGTGAAGCTGAATACATTGCAGGGACGACGGCGGCCTGTCAAGGCATTTGGCTGGCGCAACTCCTGTCCGAGTTGAAGAGCGAGCAACGCACAGCTTTCGTCCTCAAAATGGATAGCCAGTCAGCCATTTCCCTCAGTAAGAATCCTGTTTTTCATGATCGAAGCAAACATATAGATGTTCGTTTTCACTTCATTCGCGAGTGCGTCGGAGATGGGAAACTGGACATTGAACATGTTCGCACTGAAGAACAGGTTGCAGACATCTTGACGAAGCCATTGGCACGCGTTCAGTTCTGTGAATTGTGAGCTAAACTGGGGGTCGTCCAGATCAGTAGTGAAGTTCAGGATTAGGGGTGAAATGTAATCAGTTAATCCTGAATTCAGTTAGGAAGTTAGTTGGTTTGTTAGTCTTGAGCCCGGCTTGGTGGTTGTGATCCTCCCGGGCGCGTCCGTGTAATCAGGAGGCCGCGGCGTTCGCCAGAACGTGCGCGGCGTGGCTGGCGCGCCACGAACGAGTGCGGGATGGCGCACTCAGAGCTTCGTGGCGAGCATGGCGGAGGGCGTGGGAATAGCCCCGCCACTTCTTTCTTTCTTCCTTGCAAAGTAGTGCTCATGTGTATAAGTAGGAGCAATCAATCAAGAAAACGCTGCCGCAAGTTTGCCCAGCACCAAAGAGCTCTGTCCCTCCTCTGTTCATCTTCTTCCTCGCACCTGTGTGGTGTTCGCCGTCAACTCGCCGGAGGAAGTCCGGCTGACACTACCAAGAGCATTGGGCGGCCTCAAACAGAACAAGATGGTTGCAGACTTGCAGTGTTGCTATAGCCAGTTGAAATCTCAATTCATATATACAGCTCTTTCCCATTAACAGAGTGTAGCACTGTATATTTCACAGACAGCTGTACATTTTCAAATCGTAAATCGCCAATGTTGAATTAAATAGCCTGTAGCACTTCCACAGGCTACAGACAAAGTTTGCATGATCAACTATGTTATCAAGTACTCAGGCTACATACCATAATAGGGGTTTACCCTATTGTATTTCATTAAAAAAACTATGTTGTCTAGTAACATAGGCTGTATACTGCAGATTTCATTACAGGTGTGCTAGACCCATTGCTACCTATCAAATCTAATGTTGTTTGCAACCTTGGCTTCCTGTCTCATCAGCCGCCTTCCTGTCATATGCAACCTTGGCCTTCTCCTTCCTCTTCTCCTCCAGTTCCTGACAGCGGCAACATAGCATCTTGCACCAATTGCGCTTCACACTTCAGTTGCAAAGGGGGGCACCCTTGCCTTTCGAGCATCCTTTTTCTGATGTGATGAACATAATATTCGTTTCCGCCACCAAGTTTCATAACTTCCTTCATGCATCCATGGAGAGTCAAGAAAATTCTATTTGCTTGGCGCACCCAATAACAATCAAAATCCTGACTCACAATATTGATATATTTCAGAGCATTTTCATTTCAGAATAAGTTGTAGCACACACAATTGCAAAGAAAAGCAACAGTTCAGAGCTCTCACCTGATCCACCGCGGCTACAAGTTCTTGAGTTGTTTTAGATGTTTTATACTGGATTGACTGAAAAGTGTTAAAAAAGCCTAAATTCAAGACATTGAAATCAGGAGAATTTGCCGGCTGACCCACAAGTCTCATGTCGAACCTATATTCCTTGGCAGCCTCACAAAACATTTGGTCATTAGGAGCAAGATGGGGGCTAGCATTATATGGTTGTATAAATATTGGCTTGTTGGCATCTTGAGGCGGTCAATTGGCACGAATAGCTGGTAATACCTTTTCATCATGAAAGCCCGAATGACATCCTTATTTACTGAGTTGATAGCCTTCATCTCTATTGTTCCTGCAGGCTGCTTTGCACTTGACCGCTTGGCTGGTTCAGATGTCACGAATGGGAAACAACCATCTTTCTATCAAACATGCAAAAGCCCAGAGAATCAAATCTTGGCCGAGCCACAACAGTCAAAAACATGACCCAAGGAACTGTATAATTTCTCTCTGTTTTTCTTGTAATGTAGTGCCACTTTTCCTTAATGAACACATAATCAAACAGCCCTTGAAACATGGGATCTTGCGGTACACTGCTTGGGTCAAGCATAGATAGACACCACTTCAGTCTGTCCTTCTTGTTTTTGTCTGTCAAGTAGGGCTTTTCAGAACCAATTTCAACATACTTTCTTTCCTCAGCCCTGCATGAGCATTAATTTAACATGAACATTAATTTGACATGAGTATCAGGCTTATGCTGCACTAAAAAATTACCGAATAACTAAATGGGCTACACAATTTTATCATCATACCAAATGGATTAGAATCACAGAGGGAGATGGTGGCAAAGGTTAGAGGATTGTAGTAAGCACATAGGAAATCCAACAGACCGACGACCATACTTCATTATTCACGGCCATACTTTACATGAAAAGTATGAAGTAGGGCTTCAAAAAAAAGTATGAAGTATCTTGAGCTTGTAAAACTAAATTTCAAAGCACTCCCTAAAGTGCCATCAAGCTAAGAGTAATGCATAGAGCTTACTATGTTGCCAAACTCTATTGGTAGATATGAAAAGCAAAGAGTTTTGAGATTAGGTAACACAAAAATTGAGAGGCTACCATCAAGTATCCCAACATTGAGAAATATGGAGTGTTTGGACCTTCATGGTTGTACTCAAAGAGACATAGTCTTCATACAGGCATGTCAGTCTAAAAATTAAAGAATATTGTTCTGAGCAAACAATAAAAATGTCACTTCACTCAAAGAGACATGCTGCAGCAAATTCACTAATTATGTTGCCAGATTGATCACGGAACCAAACAAAACAAAGTAAAAATTGATCTAGTTAAATGGGCCACATTTTTCAGGTCCTATATACTGCAGCAACCTCACAAATTACAGAGTTGGAGGCTCAATATCTGACCACATTGCCAACCTGACAGCAGTCTCCAGCATGTAAGCTGCTTCAAACAAACTGATATGCATATACTAACAGCAAGGAAACAATTGCTAAACTGGAGATATGGAGTAGATCAGGTCCATTGAAGCTCCGGCAAATGGAGTACTGAGCCTGAAGAGCAGCTGCAGAGGGATTGGGACTTGGGAGGAGAGGGAAGGCTTCACTTACGGATGCTGAATAAGTCGAGGATGTGCTCCATGGGGCTGTCCCCTTCCCCCATCTGTTGTTGTTGCGCCGGCGCCGCCTCCTAGTTCTCCGGGTGCGCCCCCACCGGCCGCGTGCCCCACCGGATCGACTCCAGTGCCTGCGGCTGCTGCTAACCCGACGCTGAAGGTGCCGCCAGCTGCGGCGCGCCGGCCGGTGCCGCGGGATTGAGCGGCCGCGCCGGAGGATCTTGCTCACGAGGCGGAGGCCGTGGCGGAGGGGATAAGCGGCAGGGAGGGCCTGAGGCTCGGCGGAGAAGGAGTCCGGAGCGGCGCCATCACGATTTGGTGAAGCCGAGGAGGAGTGGTGGCGCGTCCGGGAGGAGCAGCGGCGGACGACGGCGCGTTCGAGGGAGGGGTAGGGCGTTCGGGAGAGAGCAGGTTCGGGAGGGCCAAAGGGTCAATTCGTAGTTTTCTTAGTTTTGTCGAAGACGTCGGAAACGACATTTAATTTGATCCGGAGGGAGTATATTTTTAAAGAGATATTCCGGAGGGATATCATCCTAACATACTCAAGAGCGTAGTCTTGATTTGAAAATCCTATCGTAATAAACTAATGGTAGAATCAGAATTTATTTTGAACCTTATTGGTTATTATTAATTTTGTTTGGACTTGCATGGAGAACGGTGAGACAGTTCCTTTTCCATTTCACGAGTTCCTTCCCTTCTACCGCGGTAAATAGTAGGTAGTGCCGTAGTGGGCTCTTTGGGCCTCCGCCGTTTAACTTCGAAAAAAGAGTAGGATATGAAGCAGCCCACACGGTCCAGCAGTAGGTTTTTTTTTTTTGACAACAAGCAGTAGATTTTGGTTGTACACGTGAAAACAGACCCATCTTATCCATCTCCGTATAATTTCTTTCTGTGTGTCTGCAGTTATGTGGTCTTTTTATCTTAACATGGATTAGCTGCACTCTTACGCCGAATACATTATATTTTACGAATGACAGCATCAACCAAAAAAAAAGAACTCGTATGTGGAGGCGTTTGGTTGAACTGTAAACTCAAGCCTACTTGGTAATGCCAATTATTAGTTCATGATTCTTATTGTTTTGTAGCCAGCTTTTCTAATTCCGATTTCAATTATAAGTAAAATATAAGGTGGAGTGTGCTTAAACTGTTCTGACCATTTTGACCCTAATCGTTCACTACCTCTTGGGAGCTATTTTCATTTCTCAACACCTTTTTTTTAAACAACAATTCGAGCGATGATGCCAAATTGACCAGCCTGTTCGTTTGGCTGGTGGCTGGTGGCTGGTGCTGATTTGTTCTGAGAGAAAAGTACTGTTGGCTGGTTGCTGGTGGCTGGTTTGTTCTGAGAGAAAAGTACTGCTGACTGGTGGCTGATAAGCCAAACGAACAGGGCGCATATCTTCTGAAACTGAATAATTGGCTGTGTGAATATTTATTTTTCTCACCTTTCATGTGGAAACGTGCTTATCAGGACTTGATTCATACTCGTGTTCACATCTTTTTTGAATTTATTTCAAAATTTAAAAGATACTATTCATCCCGTGGTAAGGCGACGGTGCATATTTTCAATAGCAAGGTGTTAGTGGTGACTTTGTCGATTTCGAATACGAGTATCTCGAAGGTTGCTAATAGGGGTAGGTTTTGCGTGTGTATTCATGGTGGATGAGTTAGTGTGCATATATGTAAGTTAAATTGGTTATTTAGTTAATGTCATCTAAATCGATTATTTAAACAAACGTAGCTCATTTTTATTTTTTCCTTGTGCGCACAGTATAACATATGAGACCACATACTTGAATTTATAGCAATTACAAGAACGAAAACAAAAGGAAGCGTGCGAGTCTGTTTCGAATCTGCTTTTAAAAAAGTGATCTAAATTGGTTATTTGGTTAATGTCATCTAAATCGATTATTAAAACAAACGCAGCTCATATTTATTTTTTCCTTATGCGCACAATATGACATATGGGACCACATACTAAAATTTATAGCAATTATAAGAACGAAAACAAAAGGAAAATGGAGCCTTAAACCCTCACGTACGAAAGTGTGTGGGTGACCACTCACCCGAAAAAATCCAAACTCTCCCCACAAAATCAAAACCAGCTCACCCGCTCAGCCTCCCATCCGCTGTTCCGCACCGCCTCGCCGGCAGCATCCGCCGCCGCCGCCGCCGGCAACCTCCTCTCCCGCCGTTACCACCAGCAGTCCAGCACCCGCGCCGCGGTCGCCTTCCCCCCAACCCCTGCCGCCTCCGGCTTGGTGCCCCTTCGCTCTGCTCTTGCCTCTTCTCTCTGTCGGACTCTAGGCGCGCCCGCCCCGGACGGGGAAGCTATCCTGATGCTACTCTGCTGCTCTCCATCACCCCCTCGAATCCAGACCTGTTCGCCGTCCTCGCCACTTCACCCGGGCAGCTTGCCTCGAAGCCTGCTCAGCTCCGGTGACCAGGGGAGGAGCAAGTCCCATCGCGTCAGGGCGCAAGGTTTCAACTCCAACAACCAATGTTTGCTCTACCAACCCCACCGGGGTGATGGCCACAGGCACCCTGCGGATGAAGACCCGGCAGGGGATTTTCCGGACTCGGCGGTGCCGTCGCTGCCGGACGCCGAAGCGGTCGCGTTCTGGCTGCGTTCCTGCCGAAGCACAGCCGGCGTCCGGAGAGCACACACCGTTGCCCTGCGGTCGCTCGACAGCCTGGGGGTGTTCGTATCCAACAATCTGATTAGCGCTTATGTGAAGTTCGACGAGGTTGAGGATGCGAGGAAGGTGTTTGACAAAATGCCTGAAAAGAGCGTGGTATCGTGGACTGCGATAATGAATGGGTATCAGAAGCTCGGCCACTTCAGTGAGGTCGTGAGGCTTTTCTTGGATATGCTCGCCACTGGAGTGAAAGGTAACAGCTTGACTTTTGTTTGCCTGTTGAAATCTTGTGGGGAGCAGTGTGATGCTAAGCTGGGGCAACAGGTGCACTGTTGCATTGTGAAGGGTGGATGGAGCAATGTGATAGTGGACAGTGCGGTTGCGCACTTCTATGCTCAATGTGGAGATGTTGCCGCCACTTCAACTGTGTTCGATAGGATGGCCTCCCGCGATGTTGTCTCATGGACAACAATGATCACGGCTTATGTGCAGCATGGGCACGGTGACAAAGCTCTTCAGATGTTCCCAACCATGGTGGCCGAGGGATTTCGCCCCAATGAGTTCACTGTGTGCAGTGTCCTCAAGGCTTGCGCAGAGGAAAAGGCTCTAAGATTTGGGAAGCAGTTGCATGGTGCTGTTGTGAAAAAGCTGTACAAATATGATATACATGTTGGGAGTGCTCTTGTCACTATGTATGCCAGATGTGGTGAGGTGTTTGATGCTCAGGCAGTATTTGATAAGATGCCAAGAAGAAACACAATTACATGGACTTCAATGATCTCTGGGTATGCGCAAAGTGGCTATGGTGAAAAAGCTGTCTTGTTGTTCCGTAAGATGAAGATGCGCAGAGTATTTGTTAACAACCTCACTATTGTTGGTCTCATTGGTGCTTGTGGCTCTATGCAGTCAATTTATCTTGGAAAGGAACTGCATGCACAGATAATAAAGAACTGTATGGGAGATAATCTTCAAATTGGGACTACACTTGTTTGGTTCTACTCCAAATGTGGGGAGCATAGTTATGCTGCAAGAATTCTAGAAGCAATGCCTGACCGTGATGCTGTCGCATGGACAGCTATGATTTCAGGCTACAACAATCTTGGCCATAATGTTGAAGCACTTAAATCATTAGATGAGATGCTATGGGATGGTGTGACACCAAATACTTACACTTATTCCTCAGCTTTGAAAGCTTGTGCTAGACTGGAGGATCTGCGAGATGGAAGGAGGATCCATGGCGTCGTTAACAAGACCCAAGCGTTCTCAAATGTATTTGTGGGATGCTCACTGATCGATATGTATATGCGGTGTGGGAAAGTTGATGAAGCTAGAAGAGTCTTTGATGCCATGCCAGAGCACAATTTAGTAACATGGAAAGTGATGATTACAGGATTTACCCAGAATGGACTCTGTGAAGAGGCTTTCAAATATATGTACCTAATGCAGCAAGAAGGTTATGATGTCGATGAGTTTGTGCTTTCGACAGTTATGACGTCATGTGGAGATCTTCGGTTGAAATCAGATTGCATCTCGTTTCTAGCTCAATAACTGGTTCACTTTTGGTGAAGGTTTAGACCATACTGACGTAACAATTGTGTAATTAAACCGTGTTTTTTTTTTTTTTTTGGTCACTGCTGGGTGGTCTTGCAATCTGTTTGGAAAATACTTTGTTTTGGATCAAATTTAAACTGCATCTAGAAGTTTCTAGAGCAACTGCCCTCATCCAAACAGGCATTCATTGCTATTCTGAGGTTTAGGTCCTGTTGTTCAGTATGCAGATTTTTGCAAGTAGCATACTTTTTATTTATTGACATCAATAAAATAATAAACAGTAACTGGTACAAATTTCCAATTCCATCACGTTAGCCTATAGTCCTAACCAGAAAGTTGGATAATAGAGCAAACTGTTCTTTTGCTAAAATGTACTTGGCTGTTTTCCTTTGTTTCTCCTGCCTATAATTTCTGAAAATACCATTAAGTTTATGCCTGTGAGTGCTCGTTTTCCCCCATCTAGTAAGTTCTCCACATGATTTCCCATGTAATTGTTGCTTAATTTTCCTATCACTTTTTATTGAAAATGTTGCCAATCACTTGCTGCAAATTGGAACAAAGAAACCATGCTAAGCTGGGAAGCTTCGCTTCACTTCACAGCATTGGAACTTGAACAATATTCTTGTAGTGTTGGGTGTATATGCACTGTCATTCTGTCAAAGCTGTAAGATTATAGAATCATTAGAAAGTGTGATATAGTTCCATTTGGGAAAAAGCGTAATATTGTACAAAGATTGTATGGCGTCGATGTAATGCATCTGTGTCTTCTATGACTAGATAGTTTATGCACCCAAGCAATTCACTATCGTTGATGTTCCGGTTTGCACAGACATACATATGCAGGGTAATCCTCTGCATCTGTACACCAGCCCTCCAGAGTAAGTCTCAATCAGTAGATTCGATGTATTAATTTAATGTTATACTGTGCTTTGATAGATCGCATTATCTGCCAAGTATGTTTGTTCACAATTGCTTTTGTTTCCCCTACCAGTCTTGTATAGCTTAAAGAAAAGCTATGAAGAAGCCCTTCGGAGAAAAGATGTAAAAGCCATTGTTGTTACATGTATAGAGCAGTTCATTCTTTTAAGCAATACATGTGCTTCTTTTTGAGGCGAAGTCCCAAACAGAGCAACTCCCATTCTCTCCACCTATGTGACAGACAACAATATTTCTTTTATAACCTATGACAGGGAATGGAGGAAAATTTTCTGGAGGATTTGACATTAATTCCTTTGGTGGTGTTCATGGAGGCCAAAGTACATTATGCTTTCCATCTATCGCTACACTATCTCATCTTATAATTGTTGCATGATTTACTCTACAGAACTCATCACTAAGTTATCTGATTTATGCTCTTATTTTTAAGCTTTAACACTGGTGCAACCGAAGGTTGGTTATATATGAATTGATATTTTCATTGATACCCTAGAAGGTATTTGATTCATTCACCTTTCTCAATCAGCTATTAATTTTCTATTGAAGAATTGTTTTGTTCAAATTTCCTATGTATTGTCCTAAATAGCTGCGGCAAAGCCATCGGTGGCAGCAGCATTAGATGGTCTTGCTCTTGGGGATGGATTAGAAGTTGCCGTGGTACTTTATCGTGTTATCCTTGTCACTGTCATTTAAACTTTAAATGACATTATTCCAGAGGTGGTAACATTAGTTTTATGTATTTTATTAGGCATGCCATGCATGGATTGCAACTCCAACAGCTCAATTAGGTGTTCCAGAACTTCAACTTACAATTATTCCAGGATTTGGAGGTAATTTTTATTTTCATGTTTTCTGTTTATGATAGAATTGTTTAACGTCCCAGGTACCAAGGAATCCGTTTATGAGTGCATGCTTTCTCTATTTACTTTTAGGAACACAACGACTCCCACATCTTATTGGACTGACAAAATCTATGGAAATGATGTTGGTAAGCTATACCAGTTTTTTCGTTGCTCCTTGAGTTTTCGGATTTCTGTTTTATTTTACATTCGTCCAGCTACTCCAGTTATTTTTTAGAAAAGTAAATGATATATCATCTTGCCAGCTATCTAAGCCAATCAAGGTTGGTGAGGCCCATGAATTGGGTTTGGTTGATGCCTTAGTTTTTCCTAACAATTTGGTGGACACTCCTCTTCAATGGGCTTTGGACATATATGAACTTAGGAAGCCATTTGCTCAGTGACATATTTGGTGAATACTGTTTTGTCCTGCTTATTTTGAAATTTCTGTTGACGGAAACAGCATTTACGAAATTCTGCGTACACTTGATCAATGAAAATGCAGGAAGCAACTGCTTTGCAGGACCTGCTGCAATAAGCAGGCAGAATGACTGATGAGAGAGATGAGAAGGCTGTCTCTTGTCACAGGTGTCCTTGATTATGAACATTTCAAATATGCGGACCTAATTACTGAGGCAAGTCTTTACCTTTTGTAACTTACTAATTTATCACGCACAAAACTTTACTTGCTTATTTTTAGTCAGGCACTCAGGCAAGTTATCCTTATTCATTTCAGGCAGTTATTGAGAATGTAAAGTTGAAGCAGCAAATAGTTTCTGGCTTGGAGAAGTACTGTACTGTCCTTCCCGCTGTGTCCTTGCTTCTAACACATCTACAATTGATGTTAACCTAATTGGAGAGAAAACAAAGTCTCGAGATCGTATTGTTGGTGCGCACTTGTTTAGGTAATACAGCATACCTCCTCCCTACTGTCATGTTGTGTTGGCACTTGTTGGCACTCATGAATGATTGATCCATCACTTTCTGTCCGATTTGTAGGGTTCACTCCACCTGCATCCTGGGCCTGTGTGTAACGAAATCCTGGTCGATGACTCGTGACGGCGCGTCTGCCTCCTGCAAATGCCAAACTGCCTAATGACAAGATGGAGCAACGACGAGATGCCCAACGGGCTACAGAAAATTCTCCTCACAAGCCCACATGTCACTTGGAGCAGCTGATGAGACTGAAGATCCCATTGCACAGGCGGCTGACTGGCGAATCAGACCATCACTAGTCCAATTCGTCGACAACAACTCAAGTACAGAATACAAATGCTTCAAGATCCCAAGACAATCAAACAAGATGGCGCACACATTAGCTAGATTTGCTTGGCGAACTTCAGCCACTGATTGTAGTTTTACATGTATCAATCTCTCACATAGTGGCTCCTGCCCAGTTCAAACAGCATTAGCCAATGCTCTTGTAAACTGCATTTAAAAGTCATTCGATCTTTTAAGTATATATATATATATATAAAAGCAGCGGGTGCTGATTTTTGTTTCCCTTGTCTCGCCGCTGATCATTCGTGTGTGAGACAGCTGACAGCGACCATTCCGGCTTGCTGACGGAGATGTCGACGCTGTCCTGTACGAAGAATTTGGCTTTCCTTGCGGAATGTTTTAACATCTTCTGGGGTGTTGGATCGGTGGATGTTGCCGCACAGTTGGTACATATTCTATGGTGTTTGTTACAAGTGGAGCAAGACGAATCAGGCTTGGGCACCACCAGCGTCTTCTTCCTTGAAACCGACTGAAGCAGGCCTAGATGCACGACAATGAGGTGTTTCAGTTTCAGCCACCACACGAGAAAACAGAGTATAATTAGCAGTCACGTTCAAGGCTCTTTATTACAGCACACACTTTGCATACTCCACATCTTGCATAGACAAAACAGCCACCATTCGAGAAAACAGACAATTTCAAGAGAGAGAGAGAGAGAGAGAGAGAGAGAGAGAGAGCAGACAGTCTGTTCATGTCACATTTACTCCACACTTCACTCCGAAAATCACATCAGCAGCCATATGGGAACAGCAATGCAAATTGGGGATATGTTCCACAGATGTACATCATGCAACAACACAGTTAATCACCAATAAAACAACTCAGTGCCTCCAGTTGATCACATGTTGCGATTAATTTCTCTGAAAGCTCAAACCAAACACCATTTACAGATCTCCTACAAACAAAGCTGATCAACCAAGCAAGAAGCCAGTTGCCTCATAATAAGTAGTAACCATTTAGTGGGCACATTACAATCTCTTTATCAGGAGCACATATCACAATTCAAATGGAACCCCAAAAAGGCAATTCATACACCACTGGAACAAGAATTCAACAAAAAAAATGCTACAATTATGGATTGATTATTTGACCGTATCAAATGCGTTATGATATAAATGGCTCTGCTTATTGCAAGTAAATTTCCAAGAACAAAACACCCTTTCACCAAGGGAAGTAGGGCAAACAAAAAGGGCTGCTGTCATGGAGCATCCGCTTCTTCTCATCCAGATCAGCATACAATACAATTTGCAGAAGTAGAAGCTACTGAAAACCATTGAAAAATTGTGTCATCTATGCCTTCTCCATTAGCTGCAAGACCTCAGTTGCAGTGGGCAGCGACGGGATCGCCCCTTTCTTCGTGGCGGTGATTGCTCCACATGCATTGGCGAATTTAATCGCCTCCACAAGCTTCTTCTGATCCTGTACAACCAACATACACCAAATTTCAGTGACACGGAACTCAAAACTGATGACCAACTCAACATGTAGAAACAAAGCTCTTTCAGAGCAACAAACACATTTCAGGCAACTTACTTGTAGCGAGGATGGATCTTGGACAATCTTTCGGAGCAGAGCACCAACAAACGCATCACCCGCACCTGTTGTATCAACTTGTTGTACTTTGAAGGAAGGGACAGCTCCATGGAAATCCTGCAATCAAGTATAGCAAACCTGTGAGTCTTAGCTGCAGAAGTCCTCAAATTACAATGTGCAAAAAGTGTATACTTTGCATTTGAAAAATGCAGAACCTAGTGAAGTTTGATACATGCAGTCCATGAATATTATTCAGCATATAACCATGTCCATTGGGCACAAAGGAATAAAAAAGCATACCCTGGTATAGTATTTGCAACCTTGATCTCCGAGAGTCACCAGGAGCAGCTTCATGGTAGGCCGCCACAGCTTCATGACAACATCGTCCTCCACTGAGTCGATGCCAGTCAAGAACTCAAGCTCGACCTCGCTGACCTTGACAATGTCTGCCTGATCCCAGATACTCAAGATCTTGGTGCGGGCCTCCTCACAGGATGGCCACAATGCCTCCCTCAGGTTCGGGTCATAAGAGAGCAGCGCACCAGCCTCTTTAGCAATCTCCATGGCACGGAGATGTGCTGACCGGCAAGGCTCAGCAATCAAGCTTATTGATCCGTAGTGAAAGACTGCAGCCTGAATGCATTACACCATATGAGAATTTATCAGAACAGGGGGTGCGGAAAGGACACTGATGATGCAAGTTTGTTTGCAAAGTTTAAATTGTTGGATTCTGGGAGATGCACGAGTGCAGATATATTCCAGTAGGTTTACAAAAGGTGCACATTCTCAACCATATTTGAAATAAGCATGAATGAATTGAATTGAACCATCTGGAATTAATAAATGATAATTCTTTATTTAATTCAACCCGGGACAAAAATTTTGGAATTATATCCAACAAATTGACTGATGAAACAAGCAGTCTGGCAACGTACAGTTCTGCATTTATGTCTTAGAACCATCACACGAACGTTTCCAAAAGGTTCAATGAATACGGGCAAAAGGTGGAGTGCGTGACATCAGTTGCAATGCCCACAATTATTGACCCACTAGAAAGAAACAAAATTCCAAGTAGAATCCGTTATACACGGCAAGTCTAATGATTTCTAGACGGCCAGCTCACGCCGATGGATCCAAGAACCACGAGTTTGACTAGTTTCATAACGGTTCTATTTGTCTCCCCCAAATTTTTAGGATGAATCACAGAAGCCACATGACCAGATCCAGAAAAGAACAATTCGCCAACTAGAACGCACAACAAGATCCGACCAAAACCAGCAACGGGGGCGCCCACTTCCGCCAAGGAATCTTTGGATTCCACGAGAAGATTCAACACCCGAATTAGACAACGGGCAAAAAGGGTTGCCTTTAACGTGGTAAACAAGAAGATGCCCAGGAAAAATTACAGGCGCCGCAACCTAAGCCACACGCGAAATCAGCGCAAGAAGGATCCCAGATCCAAGGATCGAAAATCAATCAATCAATGAATGGGCGGAGAGATCGTAACCACCCTCGATGGGATCGTCCGCAGATCACGGAGCGCGAAGGGTACGGGATCAGCAGGGGAGCCAGGCCATACTCACCCTCTTGATGAGCTCGACGTTGAGCTCGTCGGCGGTGAGGAGCATGTCGGCGCTGGGGTTGCGGTAGAACATGAACTCGCGATCCCCGTCGGCGCGCAGGGTGACGAAGGCGAGCGCGGTGCGCGCGCCGGCGTCGAAGACGACGCCGCCGGCGTCGACGCCGTTGTCGCGGAGGATGGCCGCGAGCATGCGGCCGAACTCGTCGTCCCCGAGCTTGCCGACGAAGGCGGCCTCGCCGCCGAGGCGCGAGACCGCGATGGCGACGTTGGCCGGCGCGCCGCCGGGGGCCTTGAGGAAGGCCGGGGCCTCCGCCAGCGACACCCCCGCCACCGTCGGCACGAAGTCTATCAGCATCTCCCCGAAACTCACCACCAGCTCCCGCCCGCCCGCCATTGCCCCCGGCAGTTTGCCCCCCAACAACGCAGCGCACGGACGGACGCAGGGGGGTGGAAAGAGATGAGAGAGAGAGGAGGGGCGAGGAGAATGGATGGGAGGGGGCGCGAGTGGGGAATTTTCTGGTGAGGTGGCGAGGCGGCGTGTTATATAGAGGAGGAGAGGGTTGGTTGCTTGGCTGGCTCGGGGTGGAGGCGGAAGGGGAGGAGAACACGAGACGGTGGTGTGGTGGTGGTGGTGGTGCGCAGCAGCCGCAGCCGTGCTGGGCTTTGCGGGGTAGCGTCGGGAGGGGGCGACCAGGAGTTGTTGCGGCTGCCCTCCTTGGATCGGCTAATTTAGGGGCTTTTCAAAAAATTTGGATGGAAGGAACCATTCCTTACCGTACAATGAAAATGGTGTGTGAATCCTATTTTCTATATATAAAAAGTACTCGAATGGAGATTCTTTCCCTACATTGAGCTACCAATTAGGAAACTGAAGTGGATGAGGTTTATTTTCAAGGATTGCAATTTACAACAAAATGGTAAATATGAAAATCGGAAACAAAAAATATGTTCATCCAAGGGCCAATTTCGATTCCCAAATCATGTGATTATGGCTCCGTTTAGTTCCCAAAATTTTACTCAACTACCCGTCACATTAATCTTCGAACCCCCTGATGTAACTCTTTCAGCCTCGCTTCAGCGGTGGCATTTCTGATGGTAATGAAAATTTCAGGTGGGGGAACCTCCCCCCTGACCGTCGAAAAAAAAATCTCCGAACACTAATAAGAAGTATTAAATGTGGATTAACTATGAAACTCATTCCATAACCCTCCCCCTAATTTGCGAGACAAATCTAACGAACCTAACTATGTTGTGTGGACTATTAGTGCACAACATACGTCTAGTCGTCTAGAGCTCCAGCTCAGCTCGCCGTGGAGTCCATCCAGCTGCGTGACAGATTGGGAAAAAAACTTCATTGCACCATGTTGACGAAGCGGATAAATCGTGTAGGTCGTCACGGTCCATTCATGTGAGTCTCCACCGCTGTTCCGCAATTGGATCTACGTGACTAACAAGTTAGAGGATCTCAACTGGATCAGCTAATGATGTTTGTGGTTACCCCGTATCTGTTACGTACTACTCTTACGGAGTATGTCAACTCTATCTACAAACTCTTATGGATAAAACAAATCTACACACGTGTGGAAGAGCATATTAATTACTGTTCTTATCTCTTTTAGCTAAACACAACTCTATCTCTTATCTCTTTAATTGTATAATTTTCTCACTATCCATCCGCCCCTCCAATGCAAAATGAATTACCAAGTGGATTTACAATCTTCGTGTACTCCTTTGTTTGTTTGGTTATAGTATGCTTTTGTAAATTGAGCTTACATTAAATTTGGTACCCTTTGTTAAGTTACCCTTTGTTAAGTTTGGTTGTCGAGATCTAGAGAGCACGCAGATTTTTCAGAAAATCTAGATCACAAATTCCAATATATACTCATCTGATCATCTCTGCCTAGCTAGCGGTTGTTGATTATTCAACCCTCACAGGCTGGTCATAACGTGCTCAAGAGTCAAGACAGGTCAGTGCGATCAAAAGCGCAAAAGGGGGCAGCTAGCCGTTTGGCAAATCTACAAGACAGGTCGACGATATGCTGCCAATCGCAAGGCATTAGTCATCAATTAGCTAGCGTTGTTTAACATGATGGGCAAGGGATCTATCGCAGGAGAAAAGAAATACTACGTGAGGACGACCATGCATATGTGCAAGTGCAACCTCCTGTGTGTGCACGGTTCAATTAATTAGCTGGGCAAATACGGCAGCTGCTGATGAAGTGATGAGGATTTGCGTCCAAATCTCAATCGCCTATGTGATTTGTCTCTTGAGATTTTCCAGGTCGTGTTCTCTTGAGATGCTTTTCTGCAGGAGCTTATCCATGGGTGGGCGACACTGACCGGCGGCCGCCAAAGAGCACGGGTTTGGACTTGCAAGTGAGCCGATCGAGTTGGAGTTGGGCACGGCGGGGATCGATGCTTTTTCCCAAGGTCCATCCACGGATACGATACGATTATTCCGGTCTCCTCCAACAAACGACTGGTTTCTATCATCAGTTCCTGCTTTTCTGCCAAGTGTGAGCCAGAGTTTTCAGTTTCAACTTTCAGAAACTACTAGAGGACTGCTACATCCTGCATCCACCACGCATCTGCGTACGAAAGGTCAGTTACCCGCTCTTTCATTCAGAACAGAAAGGTCAGTTACCTGACTCAGACATGCAGCCTGCAGAGAAGTGTGAGGACAGAACATGCAGGCCAATTTGCCAAATTGCTGATCGATCCTACGAGCGAGGCAGCAGCTAATTTGCCATCCAACGGCCTGGAGAATATTTGTATCATCTGCGAGGATCAAATTGTAGTATGTTCGATTCGAGGGAGAAGCCGACCGAGCAGGCGTGCATGGACTTCGCTTCTTCGTGTGTTCAGCTTCAGCAGCCTGACCCAGACGGCCAGGGAGGCAGCTTCGCTTCGTCACTTTCTTTGACCAACCGGGGGGTCCCGTTCCGTTGTTTTCAGGGCCGGCCGATTTGCCTGACGAGTGACGACGATACCAGGAAAAACTTTAAACAGCTAGCGGGCGGCTGCTGAAAAAGCAGCCGAGCCGGGGTGCTGAATCTTGAGAGATTTTGGATCTCGAGAGCCGGGAACTCTGACTTGGCCTGCATGCACCGACACGGCGACACCATATGCTGAAACCGAAAGCTCAGCTCAGCTCAGCTCATTCCCTGCTGTTTCCTTCGTCCTCACCTCATCATCACCATCACCATCACCGGTGAGCAGATGCAATCACCGGCAATAATCAATGGTTAGCCGACAGACACTAAACTAAACTAATGCGCATGCGTGCGTAAAGCCACCGGCGATCACAGTATTATTCTAGCCGCCACCCCGCCGCATGTTCCGCAAACCAGTGGGCCTGCTACCGGCGGTTCAGAACCCGGGCGCCCGGCCGCCCGCCGCGCCCACACGGCTGCCTGCCAGAGCCAGAGCCAGCAGGCAGGTGGTTGGTTTTCAGTTCAGAGAAGGCATCAGAGAAATCAGGAGGCCGGTGCCTGCGACCGCCGACGGCATAAGCGAAGCCGCCATGTGGATTGTCACATGGCATATGGCTATTCCAGGCATTGCATTGCAGCTGCAGAACACAGGGCATTCCTTTGCTCTGACGCTGCCAATTCCTGTTCCTGTGGGTGGCAGCCTGTAACCTGTAATTGCGAATTTTTACGCTGGCAATACGGCTCTGCTACAAGAAGAAATGAACGGGTGAAGGTAGTATCGGGTTTCTCAGATTTGTGCAATGTACAAGCGGATTTTGGAGAGCACTGAAGATGCCTTCGCTTGGTTCAGAGGCTTCAGAGTTCAGAGTTGCACACTTTCAGAAGCTGTAATTACTGGGCTGGGCTATGTACAAGCAACGAAGAATTGGGGCGGCGTTCCGGCTATGTTGGGCCTGCATCCAATGCCCTTCTCACCTTGCAGAAATGGCCCATATAGGCGGCCCGCTTTTGTCGTCAAGAGTGGGAGGAAGCCGGAAAGCGCAGTGCCGGCCTGCCGCTAGTCGTCGTCGTCGTCGACTCGTCGCGGCGGGGGTGGTGGTGCTCGCGGCAGCTACAAAGCCCAAGCCATACGTTGGTCGGGCGGGGACGAGTATATGGGTCGATCTCTCTACGCGGCGGCGGCGGCCGTCGCCGCTGTGGCGCTCGTCTGCTTCTCCGGCCCCTGCCACGGTGAGCGGCTCGGGGCGCGGCAGTGCGAGGACCTGGGATTCACCGGCCTCGCCCTCTGCTCCGACTGCAACGCGCTCTCCGAGTTCGTCAAGGACCAAGGTACGGACGTGTCGTCCTCTGCCCTACGCCTGCTTTTCATGCGACGCGACTACTGAGATTCGCGATCTGAACCGGGCTAGGCGTACGAGTGATCGAGGAGCTGTCCGGATGTGATTTTTATCCCAGTTTCGCTTACTAGAAGTGTGAAATCTGATACTATAGTCATCTGGATCAGGATGCTCCCTGCGTTGCCTGCTGCCGTTGAGCACTAATCCAGGGAAACCTAATTAGGAATTAGAAGAGGACTTTGATTCTAGACCAATGGCAACTCATTAGGGAATCTGAAAGCACGAGAAGATATTGTGATGTGTACTGAGAGTATTATACATGCAAGGTTTCCACATGATTAATTATTTGTTCATTGAATCCGAGGATAAGTTTACTTTGTTAGGATCGCCACTGGTTATTGAACTGTGCATCGATTTGTTATCTGGGGTTAGTGTGAGGCTTTATGAGTTGAAGAAATCATTTCTGCTCTAATTGGACTGGAGTTGCCCCTTAACTCAGCATTTGTAGATCAGTTTGGTGTTGGGAAATGGAGCCTTATTGTTTGGATCATTTGCTTTGATTTGTCTATATCTAGGAGTCTCTGAACTGGCGTTACTCACATATGCCGGTGAACCATAATTTACTTTTCTACAAAATACTACAAATGTTTTATCTCGATTCTTTTTGAAACTAGCTGCATTGCAAAGAAATTTCATTTCGCCAAAACAACCCTTAATTTGGAGGTTTGTCCATTGCTTGCTGTATTGGCAAATCAACAAAGGGTGGATTTCTTTTTTCACATGTGTCAGGCCATATGATTTGTTTGATTGTTTTCAATCTGAGACAGCATTTTCGTTTGTCTGCAGAGCTGGTGGAGGATTGTCGTAAATGTTGCACTGAGGATTCAGATGATTCAATCAGCAAGGTATAAACTATGAATTCCCATGAATCACTGTAACTCTGTAAGGAAGACGACTGTTTTACCTGCAGTCTGCTATGCTGGCATTTCTTAATCTTTGTTTTATATAGTTTATCTTTGTGCTTAATTTATATCAGTTGTTTTATGTGAATGACGCTTAGATATTAAAGGAATGGCTAGCTATGTACCATTTTCCTAAAAGGGGTGTATAGCTATTTAGGCTAGAATCAAGAGACTTATTGAGGCAACTTTAAGGTTACAGGTCCTGAATAGCTGGTAAACAAGATGTCATAGATGTTCCTTTTAGGATGAGCATATGTTAGAAGTTCCATAAGTACTAGTTCTTTGTTTCATCTGACGTAATATCTGACTGGTGTTTGCTCTTGCCTATTGCAGCTCACATTCTCCGGTGCAATTATTGAGGTGTGCATGAGAAAGTTGGTGTTTTATCCAGAAGTTGTCGGCTTCCTCGAAGAGGATAAAGATGACTTCCCTTATGTGGAAGCCCGTTATTCGTATGGTTCTCCACCGAAGCTCATAATGCTTGACGATAAGGGCGAACATAAGGAGTCCATAAGGCAAGTTCCACTTAACTAAAGCCAGTATCTAGTTATCTGGCAAAGTGATATAGATTCTTGGATTTCTCGTACAAATGCTATAATAGCTGTCTGACTGGATCATTTTCATATCATTTTGTCTTAACTTCTTAATCCATTACATAGTGGCACTTGTATGTTGTCTGCTCCTCATCTTATTCATGCAGTCATATCATATAGTTCGTGCAATATATCTGATGGCAGATACAACAGGCAAAGATATACTGGATGCCTTTCTGCCTGCATGTCACTTTCTATTTGAATACAGTTCCAGGGAAAAAAAGCTTAGTTACTGGTATTGGAGTGCTTCATAGAGCTGTGGTAGTATGGTCATTGCTAACGCAGCTTGCATTATCCTGGCACACCATTCATTCATAGATGATGGATGTTGCTGGCATCTTATGTGTACCAACTACCAATCATACATAATGTATAGTAGAAACACTAAAACAGTGTTTCCATTTGTTCATTGGTGCATTTGCTGGAAATCTAAAATAACTGAAACTTGCAGGATCGACAACTGGAAGCGGGAGCACATTCGACAGTTTCTCAAGGAGAAAGTGAAGCTGGTGAAGTCAGACAGCTGAGCTTAAACCCTGTGGAGTTTGGTGCTTTGCAAGCAAAATCTCAGCTGATATGAGATGTGCATCAAATTCTGTGTGAAATCTGTAGACATCAAAATGTTTGTACAAGGAGCTTCTGTAGTATTATTTCTGGCATACTTGTATCCTTATTCCTATTTACAGTCAGTTTGCTGGCACTGTGATTAGTTGATGTAGTACTGGTTGTTTCCCAAAGCATTAACTAAATAAAGAGGAAGAAAGCTTTGGGCGTTATATGCATTTGAGCATTTCCACATTTGGTCACACACCTCTTCTTCTCTATTAATACAAAGGCTCAAAGATCTTAATATCTCATGCCCAAATCTGAACTGTTCCATGACAATCTTCATATTAAATCAATTGTTCCCTGAACTGTTCCATGACAATCTTCACATTAAATCAATTGTTCCAATCTGAACCGTTTCAGGAACCTGCTGGACTCCTAAGCATTCTAAATGTCTGCACCATGGAAATTGCAAGCCATCATCACAAATCTGCGAATGGTACAAGCATAAACTTCAGAGAAGAGAAGCACTCCCTAGTCCCTACATTTTCGATTCTACACGTCTGAACTGGTGGACGATCATTGCTTGTTCTTTTTATTTGTATAATTGATAATCGAATAGAAATGTGTGAGGTTACATCTTGTGCAGCTGTAAAAAGGCCTTAATTCTCATATGTACAGTTGAGCTTCATGAGGGCTGTTCTCGCTCCTCCGTGACCTAAACCACCTACGTTTTCAGGAAAGAAACCAAATGCTCCAAGCAATGGGAAGCATTACTTTTTTTGCAAGCTTCCATCTTTCTTCAGGGTACTTGGTAGCCTGGTGTTTCTGTTGGTACATGATGTTCTTCAAGCTTCAGACAAGTCCCTACACCTGTTGTGACATAACCAATAAAACAGGTTAGATAGTCTTCTTTTTTAAATATATTGACATGTATATATGTCTACTGACAGTAACACACATCTACATCCAGCAGAAAGCAGTATGGCAGTTTGAATGAAAATAGAGGGGTTCAACCGAACAACACTTAATATTATCCTAGTAGGGATTTTAGAGGGGCTTTGAATGTGACCTAGTATTAGTAAATACAATATCATGACATTTCTGTGTATGTTAATGTATTTTTCTATAAATTTGGTCAAAGTCAAGGAAGTTTGGCTAAGGACAAAACTAAAATTACCTACATTTTTGTAGAGGGAGTATATGAGATGGTTACATGAGGATGATATAATATGGCTCACATTTCATATACGCAAATGTTTATATACCCACTACGGCACTACCTTAAGGCATAAAAGCACAAGTCACAAGTCCAACAGCTTTTACTTGGGACAGGCTGGCCATAAGTTTCTCTTGTATATGGTGGGTAAGGAAGTATACCTGTCTTCGTCTCCGATGTTGCAAAGCATAACAAGAACGTGCTATTACATAACAAGGAAGAAAGAATCCTGCAAACTGAAGAGTTGCCTGAAATAAATGAAAGATTTAGTGTTCTGTATAAGTAGTGCATGGAAAACGAAAATTCATTCCCAGTTAATTATAAAATGCAGAAGCGGATAGTAATCAGTTAATCATAAGTGCATTTCAAGCTGACTCAGAGTCTCAGACTTCCAACAAATGCATAATAAAATGCCAAGCAGGAGTATTTGCTATTCCTTTGCACAGCAATTGATCTCTAGTATAAAGCAGCATTCTGCTATTAATTAGTTTTCAGCATTATGACACTACAAGGGAAACAGATCACATCATCTTAGCAGGACATTTTAATACAATGATGCAGTACTATGACACTCCAACAGAAGCTGACCACATTATGTTAGCGGACATATTAATAGCAAAATACGAAATAGGCATGTTGAACTCACACTGAACAGCACTGTTGCATCCTGTAGCATGCTAACATCCCTTACAATGACAATTACATGGCGCACAAGTAAGAGGAACATCAACTGCAGTAAAGCCGATATTAGATTCCACCTTCCACCACAAATAATAATAAGTTTACGAAGAAGGGGCTTCTTTGACATACAATTAAAGCAATGGTTCGGCAACATGTGACACCACTAGAATTTGTGGATACACAATCCTCAAATTCAGCTTGCAGCAGCTGCTGCTCTGCAATGGCAATGGCTAAAAAATGAGAATCATGAGTATCCATTCTTCCAACCCAGTTTTGCCTGTCAATAAATAAAGACCATGCATTCAGAATAAATACAATGATATCCAGAAAAATGAGGGAAAACAACTATGCTGCTTTTAACTGATCATTAAAAAATATGCTGCTTTTTTTTGCGGGTAAAAAAATGCTGCTTTAACTGCAGATGAAATGGTAGAATCACATTCAAAGCCACTCTCACAGAAATAGCTATTTTTGACATTATTTTTTTATTTTGAATTAATTGATTTGTCCAAATTCATCGAAGGATAAAGAATTATATCTCATGAGTACCTAAGATCCATGTCCATTTCATCTGAACAGCATTTGGGTGGAGGGAGGACATAATTTGGTGAGTAAACCTGCAGGCAGATTATAAAAACAGATATGAAAACTTCTTCAGCAACTGAATTGGCTGCAAAGGTCAAAGTAGCATATCTAGAGATGACACACCACACAGCACAAACAGAAAATAAAATAAAAATGCAAAGGTTGATCTTGTAACAGGATAACAGAAACACCCACCTGGTTGCAGATTTCACATGTAATGTTCCCCTTCTTGTTGCACCATCTCTGTATGCATTTCCTGTGGGCGAACTGCATACAACCAACAGCAACAAGTCAACAATAAGTCCTACTATTAGCATTTTCTCCAACAGGTACTCCTTAAAGTCACGTGTACAACAACATCAAGGAGGAAAAATCTTATTGGACAACTGAAAATGGTGTGCAGTACATTAGAATAATGATGATCCAGTGATTGAAAAAAATGGATGATTGTATATGTCAACTAAAACGCTCTTTCTAGAATTCATTGAATCCTCTGAGGATACTGTTTAGACAAACCAAACAATGGCAGAGCACCTTGCAATCAAATTCCCCGTCAACAACCACACAATGAAATGAATAGATGAAACATTTTTTTTAGAAAAAGGAAATTGTTTCCTGCCTCTGCAACAGCATGCAGTGAACAGATGAAACATGGCATCACTGTCTTAACTTTAGTTGACGGCTTCGAGTTCGATGATCCTAGAGCTATCCGAGATGTCCACAGTAAAAAAATTATGAGACAATTAAACAAAAAGGAGCAGGATGTGCATATATAACATCAACATAAACAAAATTTCCAAAGAAAAACGTAATGGCCAAAAGGGCAGAAGGAAGTGTAAATAGAAATTCAAGCAGAGCGGAGCTTGCATCTTGAAATCTATCCAGCTCCACAAAGATTATAACAAACAATCATCATATTTCTACTTCGAATTTTTACCGAACACTAAATTTAGCGTCAGTCCCTCAACATCCAGGCAAGGAACCTTGCTGCACAGAGGGAGAGCGGAGAAACAGAGGAGAGCGCTCACCTTGAGCGTGCCAGTGCAGGCGCAGGGTGAGTCCATGGCGTTCTCTTCCCCCTCCTCCTGGCATATCCGGCACTCAATCACCCCCTTGACGTCCGCCCCTACGCCGACCTCCACCTCCACGTGCCCTTCGCCGGCGGAGAAGCCATCGCCGGCAACCTTCTCGGCGCGCGCCATCTTCCCAGGAAGCTTTTCTTGGAGCAGGTGCTGAGTCTGGGAACGAGCCAAAAGGCGGGGCCTTTTTAGCTCTGGGGACACCCAACAACTCCAAGAACAAGAAGAGGGAAGAGGGGAGAAGAAATATTATACTAAAATAAATATTATACTAAAATGAGATAGCCTTTGCCCTTTTTTTATATCATCCTAATATTCCGAGCTATGTCACCAATTTCTGCAGTTCTTTCTGCTCCATGCTTTTGCAGTTCGTTTGTTTATTTATGGGGTCCAATGATGGGTGAGTGATTGGGTTTGTGGGGTTAGTGGGCAATGGATAGCTTCCACTCCTGGCTACTGCTCTGCTAGTGGGGGATGAGTTGATACTGACACGCTAATACTGGGAAATCTTTTTCTTCAATACTGAAAGTAATTTTATCTTTATTCCGTAGAGAACACTGATACGGCGTTGTGTTTTCTCTCATGCGATGAAAAAATTGTGAGCAATTTCATTGAGCTTTCCGTTCCCTCTTGTCTGAGCTGGGCTCTAGGTGACTGTTAAGTCTGGGCAGGCACTAGGCAGGGCCAGGGGTGTGTGATTAAAACGCCTTTTTGCTTTGTTCTCCCTGATGTCATGATTGTACAGTATGTTTTGCCTTTCTGTTTTGTTTATTTTCTCTTTTTTCTTTTTTTTTTGGGCGGGTTTCATCACCCATGCCGTGTGGTTAGGTGAGGAAGGGGTCGCCGTTTTGCTTATGAATTTTGTTAAACATCATCTGCACATACATGTAAACTTGATTAGAATCATGCAAACTTTTTGTTTACTGAAGTTGGACTTTTTTTTGTTGGGAAGATGGGATTATTGTGGTACAAATGCTTCTAGATGGAGCACGGTAGCTTGATCCCTGAAGCAATGTAAATGGTACTTCATTTGCTAACCAAAATGTCCATCACTATTATATGGTGCTTAAGACAAATCGTGTTGCATATCAAGTACAGCAAAGGATAGGGGTGTACTCATCAGATACCTTTTTATCGTGGAAACATATGAATCTATCGTACTAAATGGTCCATTTTCAAATTTTATTCGCATTTGGAGCTCACTTTTCTTTTTTCTTCTTTTGTTTTAAAAAAGAAAACTATATTTCACGCAATGCTGGATCAATTCAGAACGAATCACCATATTTACATATTATATGTTTTCCAAAAAAAAATGAATCAACTGCCTCTAAAAAGGTTACTCCTATGCATCTAAAAATCATCAGTCAATGGTAGTGCCTTCCTTCTTCTCTGGGAGACCTTAACTTTTGTGTTGGCAAGATTTGATGTGTGTACTTGGGTGGTTAAACCACCCTGGCGTTCGATTTCAATTTTCAACGAGAGGTTGCTGTGCCTCCGGGGACTGCGACTGGTCACCCTCTACAACTAAACACCATTGTCATTGATTTAAGCCAGCTTGTATGTCACAATTTTTGTGCAGATATTTCTGATTCACAACAGTGCACCTACTTTTTTTTATTTTGGGGAAACAATGCAGCTACTCTTATAATCATTCTTCTGAATCAATGATTACATATAGTAAGTTGGTACCTAATCTCCCTTGGCTGATTTGTCTGCCAAACTATCAATATAATTCTTTGCAGAAAAAATGATATAAACCAGAAGAAAGGGCACAGATTAGGGGGGCTTGAGAACCCAATGCATGCCGGAATCATCCTCTAATAACCAAAGTGTCTGCATTCACAATGCTTAAAAAATTGTACTATATATAATTCCTGACAGCTGGGCTGGTGTGCCCTGCAGACCAAAAAGGAAAGATGGTACATGCTGTGTATTATATTTTCAAACATTGTAGCAACTATCTGTGTTCTAGAAATTCTGTTAGTTGGGAGTTAAGCATTGAAGGTGTCACTATTATTAAAAAAATTATACTGAAATTGTAACAGGAATATAGGGAGTAAGGTGGTAGTCCAAATCATCCCAGGTCCTGAGTCCAATCATATCTGTTAATGAAATGACTTCTTTCTGGTATAATGATATGGCTACTATCCATGAAGTGAACATTCAGCACTGCAAGATTAGTGTCAGGAAGTTGCAAAACACTGTCATGACAGGGAATTCTTATGGACCATGGAATCAGAGTTGCAGACGTTTTAGGGTCTTTTTCTTCACCTACAATATATGAGCTGATTTTCTCTGAAAAAAGAAGGAATAATATGTGCAGTTGGCAGGTCACTGGCGATGTGGGAGTGTGAACCTTGGGATGTGGGGGCGGGGGGTGCACCCCGAATGATTGATCGGGTAGTTGGAAGCCAAGGTGTCAACGGATGATACTCCAGACAAAGTGGATAAGATTTCGTTATAGTGTGCAGCAAGCTGGAGCTGCAGTGTCTCATTGTTGGCATGGGCCTCCCCATGCACATTTTTCTTCAGTTCTAATGATATCTGCAACAGGCTCTGAAGCATATGTGCTCTGTGTGTTCATGTCCAGTGCGGCTATTCACGTATCTTCAGAAATGTTCCAGTTGCAACTTGCAAAATCAAAACAGTTGCAACTACTTTCCAATCAGTACATTCATAAGAGAGAGCACATGAGCGTGATAAATGCATGCAGGGGATAGCCTGTTCTTTCTACTCTGAGGAGTCAGATTGCTCCTCTGAACCCTCAACAGAATCAGATTGCTCCTCTGAACCCTCGTCAGGATCAGAATTCTCTAGCTGCAGGATAACATTGAACCCGAACGCTGAACCCGGCTTGAACGCCGACTCCATCTCGCTTTCGGTCTGGGTTGTCGTGATCTCTGGGTTCACCTTGAGGTTTTCCTGAATCAGTATCAAATGTCATGCCAGGCTAACAAATATACACATGATAAATTTTGCGAAGTGTTATCTGAATTGGCACTAACCTTCTTAACAAATTCTTCGATGGTGATGCTCAGTATCTCCTGAAGGACGAACTTGGTGACCCGGCTTTTGCCGAGCATCTGCAGGAGGATGCTGCTGGGTATCTGAAGACAGCAACATCATTAGCCGTGTTCGGTGGTTGCTGAAGGACAAGAGACAACAAGATTCTGCAGTGCAAGCTTGGGATTGCACTTTTGCCAGGCCGTATCAGTAGTTGATCTCAATTAGTAGCCGACACTAGCAGTTGAAATCTAGTTGCCAACAGCTGCGTGTACCCGTGTTTGATTGATAGGCTGATTGAAACGTTAGTGTGTGCTTTTGTTTCAGAAACATAGGATGGCGCATCTTAAAGAACAGGTCATGCTTTGAAGATTGATAAAACGGCCTTGAATAGTTTCGCACCGTGGGGGAACTTCAAGTGAATGCATGCGTGAGACAAAAGGGAAACCGTGCAATTAAAAGGGTCCGGTACAGGAAAAACTGAGGTTTGCAGGCACTTACATTTGACGTTTTCCCTTCAAATGGCCAACGAATATCCATGCAGAGGAAGCAACGAAATGTTAGAAGTTTGAATTACTCAGTGAAAGCAAATGTAAAACGATTCTTGTAAGAAACACGAGCCCAAATGTGAAGCAAGAATGTCAATAATACGAAGGGGAGAGGTTACGACGCACTGATGAGGATCCGTACCTCCCTTGGACTTTCTGAAACCGGGAACCGGCGGTGCATCACGAGCCAAGATCGTCAGGGCTTCATCAAACACCTTTTGTGTTGCCTTCCCAGGCAACTGCACTCGTACCTGCACAGAAATAATGGATTGGCATGGCCGGATCAAACTGAAAGATTCAGTTGCAGATACGGACGGCTTTAACATGCCTGAACCGAGTTGGCGAGCTCACATTGATCTTGTCACCGTCGCGGGACGCAATGGTGGTCTTGACGTTCTCCAGCGACAGGTCGCTCTTCCTCTCGGCCTCAGTGATCGACGAGCCACGACCTGCGTGCGTTTCTTGAAGACGTTAGCGATGTCTACAAACTATGAACATTAAAGGTCGGCTCGGCCCTAGTAATTTCTGAACATTGCCGACCGATAGGACGATATGCTTCTGCATTTTAGGCAGCTGGAGAAATCCTGATTCACCTGATCCAACTGCAAACACCGAATGGAATGCGTGCCTCGAACTTGTTCCTCCGCTGGAAACAAGCAACCTGTGAAAGCAACCCTGAATACTGAACACTGAAATTCTGAAAGTGACAAAGCCAAAAAGGGGGTGAAAAATAAAAGTTCAGTTTACCCCTGCGCAGGTATCCGGCACTTGGAGGCGCCGCATATTCTGATGTGCGCGCGAACTGGACCGATCACCTGAGGTTTGAGAATGCCGAGATGAGTGCCCGTGGCATAGGGCTAGAGCAATTGTTTGTTGGAAGTGATTACAGGGCAACTGAAGCTTCACGAGGGAGAGTGCGAGAATGGGACCTGAAAGTAGCTGCGGCATCTTGGCCTCGACTGAAGCTTGGGGAGGGTTACGGCAGAGGCCATGGAGGTGACTCCGGCACGCAGTCCCGCCGCCCGTCCAGTTTCGGCCGGCCGGAGCTGGGGAGGCTGCTGCGGAGCTTAGGAAGACGACGGAGAACTTGGAGCCGTAAAACGGCATCCACAATTATCTGCAACGGCAACGAGAGAGAGAAGCTGTGTGCTAATTTTGGTCTGGGCCGCGTTTTCTGCTTTAACTAGGCCGCACGCATGTGCCACAGTTTTGCTGGGCTAGATTCCAGAGCTCAATTACAGTTCCCTTCACTCTCGGGCTGAAAGCCTGAACGCCGCGTCACCTCGAATTTTTTTATATTTTTTATTCGATTTTGTAAAATTATACTACCGTTTTGAATTATCAAAACTATACGACCATCGCCATGGGCCACGGCGGATAGGGGGGCCGTTTGGCTTGCTTATTTTAGCTTGTTCTACAGTATTTTTCCTCTCACAACAAATCAGTCGACTTAATCAGTGCATAGTATTTTCTTCTCACAACAAATCTGTCGGCTTCTCCTCCTAAAGACCAGCCGAACGTAGCCAGGGCCAACTGCCGTGTCCCACGGCGGCAAGGAAGTCTAACCGCCGTGGGCCACGATGGTAGGCCTACCGCCAACGGTCGGTTGGCCGTGTGGCTTGGCGGTGGGCCCGCGAGAACCTACCGCTGTGCGCCACGGCGGGAGGCTTTGCGACCACCGTGGGCCATGGCGGTAGGCTCCAACCGTCGTGACGGGCGGCGGCTGCCGCGCTTATATAAAGGGGCGACGGCTGCCGCCGTCCCCCCACCCCTGCCGCCACCTCTCTCTCCCCCACGGCCTCCTCCTCTCTCTTAGGTAAGTTTCCTCTCTTTATTTAATTATTAGTTTAGAATAGTGTAATTAGTTTAGGAAATTAGGAATTAGTTTTTAGATTAGAAAATTTAGAAATTGGTTTATTTAATTTAGTTTATTTAATTTAGAAATTTAGAAAATTAGTTTATTTAGTTTAGAAATTTAGAAAATTAGTTTATCTCCTTTAGAAATTTAGAAAATTTGTATATTTAGTTTAGAAATTTAGAAAATTTGTATATTTAGTTTCGAAATTGTAGAAAATGAGTTTATATAATTCAGAAAATGTAGAAAATTAGTTTATCTGGTTTAGAAAATGTAGAAAATTAGTTTAGCTGCTTAAAAAATTACAAAAAAAATTAATTTAACTGGTTTAGAAAATGTAGAAAATTAGTTTAGCTTCTTTAAAAATTATAGAAAATTAGTTTAACTGGTTTAGAAAATGTAGAAAATTACTTTATCTGTTTTAGAAATTTGAATGCGTTATTTTTAGTATATTCGATTCGTTATTACCAGCTAGTTTTTCTTTGTGCAATGCAAGTATTTATTGTAACAAACAACAAATAAAATCAAAAAATAAATCATAAAGTTAAAAAAATTAAAATTAGGCTGACCGTTGTGGGCCAAGGCGGTTAGGCCTAACCGCCGTGGCCCACGGCGGTTGCAGGGAAATCGCCATGGCGTACAGCGGTTAGTCTCAGCCGCCATACGCCGCGCCGTGGCTCACGGCGGTGGTCGTATAGTTTTGATAATTTTCAAATCGATCGTATAATTTTAAAAATCAAATAAAAAATATATAAAAAAATTCCGTCACCTCCTTCCTACACTTGGGAAAGGTTGCAGCTGAGGCCCGTGGAGAGAAATTAGACATTTAGACCCAAAAATTCCTTCATGCGTTCCCTATCTGGGCTGCCTTTTCTTCTTCAAATGGGCCGCATGGCCCGCTTGCTTTGAATTTTTTTTATATTTTTTTCTTTGATTTTCGAAAAATAAATGGAGGAACCAAAAATTTCGAGAAATATACATCTGCCGCCGTATCTGCCGCCGTAGGGTACGGCGGCAGGAGAGCACCTCTGGCGGCAGGGCCGCGTGGCACGGCGCCAGGACCCTGCCGCCGTGCGCCACGGCGGCAGGCCCCTACCGCCATGCCACGTGGCGGTAAGGCCAATTTTTTTTTAATTTACATTTTTAAAACACTTTTAACCTTTTTAAAAAACAACAAACTGATAAGTGTAAGCATAATCACAAGATCATATCATAATCAACGAGTAGATGCAAATAGTTTATACAAAATCATGGTAAAAGTACTACTACATCTAAATGCGCCGGTGCCTCTTCGGCCTAACAGCTCTAGCGCCAGCCCAGGTGTGGTCCCGGGCGTACGTCCAGGGGTCAGGTGCCCTGACCACCCGCGGTCCGAGCTGGTCGGGAGACGGTGTCGCCATGGCCGCCTGCGACGAGCCTGCAGCATCCGGTGTCCCTCCACCGGCCGGTGTCGCTCCGCCCGCCGGTGTCCCTCCGCCCGCCAACGACGACCCTGCAGCAGCCGGTGTCGCTCCGCCGGCCGCCGGGGTCGCTCCGCCCACTGGCTGTGTCGGCTGAGTCCCAACAGGCGGTGCCTGTGTGAACTGTGACGGGCCAACCTCCTCGGCCTGCGGGGCATCCATGGTCGCGAGAATGTCTTGGTACCCAAACTCGTCCCAGCCCAGGTGCTCCTCGGTGGTCGCGTCGAAACCGGCTGCAACAAATAGTATTAGTTCTCCAAAACGTATCGTACTTAACGAATTTTACTGTAAAGTTAAGGTCGTTACCAGGCTGGAACATAGGCGGAGTGGACGAGGAAGGAATATCTGCCGCCGCAAACTGAAAGACCGGCGGTCTGAAACCTCCTAGCGGAAAGATCAGCGCTCTAGGTACCGTCGTCTCCGGTTGTCGAGACCCGGCTGTCGGAAAGAGCGGCGGTCGCCCTGTACGATTAGAATATAGTATAACACAAACACACAATAATTCTGTGCATTAGTTGAAAATAAGGTCCACTGAAAGTACCTGCGCTGGGGGAAACAAACGACCGCTGCACGTAGGTGTGCGGGCCCTGCGCCTGTGGCTGCTGCTGTGCCGTCGGAGCCGAGAAGCCGCCGGCAAGGGTGGAAGGCATCGGCTGCGAAGCCGCTGTCGAGGCGGAGCTCGAGGACGACGCTTGGTGGCGCGGAAGGAGAGGAATCTCTACGGCCCCGGCGTAGTTCACGACGGCGGAGTACCTCATGGCAGCATCGACGATCCTGTCGTACGTGCTCTGGTGCTGCTGAGGCCCCCAGGTAAAGCACTGCTCCCTCGCGGACACTGCGAGCCGCACGATCTTAGCAAGCACGTCGTGCTGCTCACAAAATTAGTAACACATGTTATATTGAAAAGTCATATGAATGAAATATGTTTGCAGTATCGTAGCTTACCGCTGTGTCGGCGGTCTGGTCTCGGCGCACCGGGTACGTGGTGTCCGGCAGGATCCTGTCGTGGTCCGGGACCGGTGGCGGTGGCGGGGTAGCTGGCACGTACGTCACCCGCGTCCGCGTCCTCGGGAGGTACCACTGAAGATACGCTACCCAGGGCGCGCCGTCGTGTAGGCGGTGCTCGGTGACGACGTTCTCCTCGTGCGCCGCGGACGCCCACTCATCCACGTACGGCTGCAGCTTGTCGACGAACGACGTCGCCGCAGACACGCCCTTACGCGTCCACCTAGCATAGATGAAACAGAAAATTATTGGCAACTGACTATTTGTAACGAAAAATAATTATAACTGGCAAATGGTAGCTCACCTGTGCGCTGTAGGCGGCAGACGTGGCGCAGCGGGTACTGGCGACTCCTGGAAGAGGCCGAACTGCCTCATCACCCGGTGGACGGCGTACTCCTCGACGTAGACGTCGAAGACCAATCGTCGCCGCGTCATCCAGTACGCCTGGTCTCGGTAGCACAGGGACGAGAGCCTCTGTGGTGCGCGGGCAGCGACCATGGCAGGAGCGTACGACGTCCACCGGACCTGGGCATCGACCATCCGGTCGATCTGACCTACGAAGTCCTTGTACGCCTTCTTCGACTGCTCCCCAGCCCAAACGTGCTGCACAGAACATGAAAAGTTAATTGAATCGAACTAAAGAACTCATAAAGCGAAGAAAACGATAAGGAAGGTCATTACCTTCCGGAGGCACCACAGAAAACCCATGGTGGGGAGGTCCGCTGGGTCGGTGTCTTTGGGCAGCGACTGGTACTCCGAGAGGTCGGCCTTGGGCCGACCGATGTCGAACCGCTTGTGGATCCACATCTGCAGCAGGAGAGGGCACCCCAGGAGGATCCCCTCCTTACTCCCCGGCTTCGACACTGCCGAACACAGCCCCCTGTAGGCAGCTGTCAGAACAGCGCTGCCCCAGCTGATCTGGGGCATCTGGTCGAGGGGTGCGTCGGCGATCTTCTGAGCCCAGGGGAGCAAGTACCTCGACACCGAGTCTCCCGCTGACTCGCAGAACAGCACCCACCCGAACAGCCAGAGCAGGTAGACCTCCAAAAACATGTCTGACGTCGGGTCGTCGGCCTCGTCCGCCATGTAGTCAGCCTGCACACACACAAAGATCCATCGTCATATTCGTTTAAAATGCATACAAACGTTGAAAATAAGAGTTAGAATCACGTACGCTGAACTGCTGGATCCAAGTCCAGGTGGGCCCGTGGGTGTTGGCGAAGGGCACGTACGGCAGAGGCGCGCGATCGTTCCGAGGAACGTTCGCGAACCGAGCAAGGAAGTCGGCGTGCCACGTCGCGGGGATGTCGATCGGCCCCATCGCCTCGCCAGCACACGGCAGTCCTCCCAACATCGCGGCGTCCTCCAGACTGAGCGTCATCTCGCCGACGGGGAAGTGGAACGTGTGTGTCTCTGGTCGCCACCGGTCCATGAACGCGGCGATCAGCGGGGCGTCGTAGCTGAACCGCGTCAACCGCTCCGCCCGGGAAACCTCAGCTCGTAGCCTGTCCCCCTCGACCAACCGCGCAAAAGGGAGAAGTCCTGCAGCGCGTAGCCTGAAAAAAACAAAATTAATTTACTTAACGCAATTACTATTGTAAAGAAACAGAAATAAATAATAAAAATGATTTACGTACTTCGGAATCCACCGCTGGTGTATCGGCATCAACGTGCGGGTGGTCCGGAAACGTATACTGCCGGGCAAACGTCCAAGAACAGCCGACACGTACGAGCGGTGGTGCCGGTCCACCGCCTCGTTGAACAACTCCGGCCGTACGTACTCCAACGGCCCGGCCATAACTACAAAAAATAACATAATTTAATAATTAGTCGAATTATACTAATTAAAACGAATTATGTGAATTAAAAATATTTTCTAAAAATTTTACATGAATTTAATCTAATTATAACCATTTTCAAGAAATTTTATATGAATTAAAACGAATTATGTGAATTTAAACTATTTTCTACGAATTTTATATCAATTTAATCTAATTATGTGAATTATAATCATTTTTTAGGAATTTTAAATGAATTAAAACGAATTATGTGAATTTAAACTATTTTCTACAAATTTTATATCAATTTAATCTAATTATGTGAATTATAACTATTTTCTAGAAGTTTAAAACCAATTTAAACGAATTATGTTAATTAAAATAAATTTTTAATACTTTTCTATTAATATAATCTAATTATTTGAATTATAACTATTTCTAAAATTTTTGAAATTTGTAAACTAACTAAACTAAACTAAACTAAGTTAACTAAACTAACTAAACTAACTAACTACACTAACTAAACTAAACTAAATTTAGAAACATACCTAGTCAAAAGTGCTCCGAAGGGTTGAAAGCCGAAGATTTAGAGGAGAGAGCGAGGGAGGGAGGAGCGGTGGCGGCAGCCGTCGCCCCCTTATATAGGGGTGACGCTGCCGCCGTACCCCACGGCGGCAGGCTCCTGCCGCCGTGCCCCACGGCGGTAGGGCTCCTGCCGCCGTGGGGTACGGCGGTAGGAATCTGACCCCACCTGGCAGGTCAGTCGACCGTTGCCGGCACCCCTACCGCCGTGCCCCACGTGGGGTACGGCGGCAGACGTATATTTCTCAAATTTTTTGATTCGTCCATTTATTTTTCGAAAATCAAAGAAAAAATATATAAAAAAATCGCATGCTTTAAAGTGGATTTTTTTTTGCATATATCGAACTTCCTGACCAATAACTTGTAATCCATGACTTGATCTAAAGACGTGGAATCCTTCGACTTTGTACTCATATTTTCCTAAATTTATTTAAATTTAATTGATGTTATTCTTTCAATGGTAATTTGCCAGCTTAGTTTTTTTCGAAGGTGCTCGTGTATGTTCGTGGGGATAAGTGTGCGTGCGTGTGTACATGAACATCTACATACGTGATTGAAAAATCATTTACTTTGAAAAGGAAAAAAACAGACAAATCATTTGTGCCGCAGCAAAGGGTAACATCGAGCGTAGATAAGTCTTTATATGTGAGCCCAACTCCCAAATACAAGATGACGAGGTGGGTAATAAGCATCAAATTAAAATTACAGGGTCCTGCGTGATCCCAAACACGAACAACGGGAGACACGGAGTCGCGACCACGCACACCGTCTTGGTGACAACGTCTGCATCTCCCGCGATAACGATAGCGATAGCCATCACTATGGCGACAACAATTGAGGCGGCCTGGAGACGAAAGGCAGGAAAGGTTAAGTGTACGTTGGTTACCGATGCAATCTCGTCATTTTGTCGTAGGAAGTACTCCCTCCGTTTCAAAGTACTTGTCGCCATTGACTTTTTTCTGCAACTTTGACTATTCGTCTTATTCAAAAAATTATCGCAAACTTGTAAAAAAAGTCAACAGCGACAAGTATTTTGAAACGGAGGGAGTAGGTGATAAAGTAATTACCCTCATGGCAAACTTGCCGGCCGGGCTCATGGTCTCCCTTGAGGCGGTGGCTCGTAGCTGTGGCTGCTCCGGCTCGGTGGGTGCCCGACGCCCGTGCCGTAGTCGCAGGCCGTGAGGTTCAGCACGAGGAAATCAGCCATGGCGATCTACTAGTCGCCGGCAGGGACGGGGCAGGTGCGACGAAAAATAGCACGACCGGCTCTGGTGGATTCCCGTGTCACCCCTTCGGCCTGCGCCCTTTTGTGAGTTCAGGTATGCCTCGTGTATACCGACTTGGACTCGCTCAAGAAGTCCATCCGGAGGAGGAGGCGACTTGTCCGTCCTTACCGAGGCCAAAAGCAAATACTAAAACAAATCGAAATATCTCCTACCTGACAGTTAGAAATAAAGCTCCTAATTATCGTATTTTTCCTATCCTACCTATAAAAAAAGAGGAATACCGTTTTTTTATATAGAACAAAAAAAGAGTTTTTTTTTTGAGATACATAACACACTCTAAACAGCTAAAGCTATAGAGGAGACATGGGGACGGACTGACTAGCCATACATGCCTGCCGACTGGATCAAAGAGGGAACTACGAGCCAAGTTGTGCGCATCGTAGTTGGCCTCTCGCCGCTCATGGACGAACTCCATCGTCTGGAAATCTCCCTCCTAAGCCTTGATCTCCTGGATCACATGGCTGTAGACACCCATTGAGCCAGAATGGATGCTTTTGATTACATTAGCGCAGTCCCTAGCAATACGCACCCGACGGAGGAGAGTATCACTGGCTAGGCTCAAACCTTCCCGACATGCCATTACCTCCAAAGACTCAGGATCAGTGATTCCAAAAGAGACTACTGCGGAAGCCCCGATAACAATGCCATCAACATCTCGAGCTATAGCTGCCACTGCAGCTCGATCGGAGTTTTTGGAGACCGCAGCATCAACATTGATCTTCACAAGGCCCAGGGCGGGGGAATCCAGCGCGGTGGAGATCTCCCGCACTGCTTCGCCTCGCTCGGTGTGGCTGTTGTCATACCAAGTTCAGTAACGAACCTGTCAATGAAACCATGCGTCGATAGCGGTCCTTGAAAAATATTTTCGTGGATCGCCTTCCTCCTCGCATGCCAAATCGCACACAGAGTTACCACAACTCGCACCCTCTCCTCGTGGGGTAAAGAAGAGAGCACCTTCGCTAACCATGCTCTCGCATTCTTCCTGCAGGGCCCCAATGAAATCTGCAATGTCTTCCTTCTCTAATGCCCAAACACATTTCGATATGTTGCACTCAATCAGAGAGTGCTTCCACGAGTCCTTTGCACCACAAATAGAGCATACATCTGATGGAACCATGTTCCTGTGGTGCAGACGTCCCCCGATGGTAATGAACACCTTGCAAGCCTCCATAGGAAGACCCTCAGCTTTGACGGTACCTTAACCTGCCACAAGCGTGTCCACTCCTTTTCGGTTATGTGCCGGGTCTCCCTTCGTAATAAGCACAATTATTCTCTCTATTCCACACAAGCATCCGATAAGCCGACCGCACCGAGAAGACACCCCTCTTCTCGTAATGCCATGCCCAGAAATCTCTCTGTCTCCGGGTGCTTAGGGGTATATTGCTAATGGCCTCCACATCCATCGGGTGGAAGAATTCCAATAACTTACGACGGTCCCAGCACCCGCGTGTCTGGTCAATGAGTTCGCACACAAACTCAGGTTGATCCGGCCGTGTACTCGCCATGGGGCGCAGCATACCGTTCCACAAACTTGGGCTGAATCCCACCCATGTACGCGCAACAATGTGGGCTTGGGCTGTAAATTTGACCTAGCCACATGTGTCATGGCGGGGTGGGGCTTGAGAATTTTTTATATTTTTTTAACAATTTAAAAAAATAAATAATACTTTGAAGAATTGTCAAAACTATACTATTGCCAACATACCATACGGCGTCAGGGACCTAACTGCCATACCATATGGCGTCAGGGGCCTAAACGCCTTACTGTATGGCATTTAAGGCATTGACCAGATGTTTGACCGGGTGCAGTACCTAGCCCCGTACCGTATAGCGTCAGGAAACTAAACGCCATACCATACGGCATTTGCAGCAAACGCTGTATGGCACGACGTATGTAGGGGGTGGCAGGCCTGCAAATGCCGTGCCATATGGCATTTGGTTCCTGACCTCTATGGAAATGGAGAGTTGTTTTATTCAAATTCAAAGCGCTTAATCTTCAACCAGTTCTGTGCTTCAATATAATTTCCCGGAGTAAGCGCTATAGCTTGTTTCCAATACTCAGCAGCTTGATCAAACCAAGCTTCCGCAATTTCTGAATCGCCCTGTAGAATGGCCTGTTCTCCTCGGTCGGAATAGGTAGTTCCTTCCCCTAGAACCGTACATGAGAGTTTCCTACCTCATACGGCTCAGAATTGCTATCTTAATTTCCCCTATATTAACTGAATTCAATTTCTCAAAAATCAATCCAATTTCTTCTTGGGTTAAGCAGAAGAAGTTAATTACCTAAGTTTCAAACCCTAATTTTGATCAATAATCAGTTTGATCTTTTCTCCCACCTTCAGAAGAATGAAGCATAGGTAGACCTATATCCTTCGTTCCAATTTTCTGAAAGGTAACTATCTCGGAAAATGTCATATAAGCAGAAGAAGACGTCGAATTTCTGCGGAAAATGCCATAATAATTCGAAAAAAAGAGAGGGTGGAGAGGAGAAGGGAGTGAGGGGGAGGTGGTGGAAGGTGTGAAGCTCTGCCAGTTTTCCATCTCATTGGAGGTAATATGCTAATCTTAACTCAGTTAATCTACGTACTTAGATAGAATGAGGATGTAGTTAGTGTAGATTCAATAGATTTAAGTAGATTTACAGTATTAGATGACATAATGAAATTGCGGTTTTAGTGTAGATTTGACAGTGTAAGATTTTTTAGTCACTAGACGTATTTGTTAATAGCGATTATTGCTTTTTATGCTGTCAGACATGTCGGAAACAGTTCGTGTAAAATTGTATTTCGGTAACGGGCAAATTAGATATGGTGAAGAGGGAGTTGACTTGGGAGAATTTAATTCAGTCGAGAAAGATATTAAAAGAGCAGCAGAAAGAACTTGGGAGGTCATAACCAATTGGTTGTACAAGGCATTCTTAGTAGATCTAGAGCAACATGACATGTCGATAATGTCACTAATCAACAGAATTGATCCGGTGTGCTGGGAGCTTATGCCACTTGAAGGCATTGCACATTGGAGGAGTTATATCAGAAATGCATGCCAAATTGGATTGCATGTGGTTTTGCTTGTCCAAGTTGTTCACATGGCTGAGTCTAGTAGTCAAGTGCCTAAGGAAGATTATGGTGATGGTCATGGTGAAGCTGAGGCAGAAGGGGGAGATGGTGCTGCAATTGAGGCAGAAGGAAGAGATGAGGAGAAAGACGATGGTACACCCTTTTGAAGCGGGTGGTGAGATTGGCGAGGGGAAAGAAAATGAAGAAGTACTAAGGCAGTACGGAATGGAGGCTGAGGATGATGAACTTGGGTTGGAAGAGGACACCTCATATGATGAGGATGAACCGCTTGTGCGAAGGGACTGGCAGAGCTACAATTTCTCACAACTCACTATCAATCCAGGTGAGAATGTGCTCTGGGAGTACAGAGAGAATGAGATTTCAGTCGGCGCCATGTATTCGAATGCAGTCGATCTCAAGGATGCAGTGAAGAGGTGGGCCACCTTGACTTTGCAAAGAGAGTTTAAGGTAGTGAAGAGTTCTCCACACATATATGATGTATGTTGTCTGAAGCCCAACTGTCCTTTTCGATTGTATGCTTACAAGGGCAAGTAGAAGGAGTACTGGGAGGTCAGATCTATTGTGGATCACACTTGTGTACTTGACCAGTTAGACGCAAGCCATCAAAATTGTTTAATTATGTGCTGACATGTCTTTGCAAAAAGACTCCACCTCCTCTTTGTGATTTCATGCAGTGGTTAGATACCGAGCAGTCTGACTTCGACAAGAGTTATGTCAAAGGGGCGGCCCGTGATGCAAGGGAGAGCTGGTTCCGCATGGTTGAGGGGGAAAAAGAGAGGAAAAAAGAAGGATGAGCAGAAGGAAATTTGAAATCGCCAGGAGATGAGAAAATGTGAAGCGGCCCAGGCTCGTGAAGCAGATAGAGAGAGGAAGAGGGAGAGGGCTCGTCAGGCCAAGGAAGCTGGGTCGGATGCCATCAGGAAGGGAGAAATACCCCTGTTGTACTCAGTAGACCTAGAGTATTAATCGTGGAGTCGGACAATATCAAATAAGTCTGGATTTCATATCATCGTCCACTAGAGTCGATTTGTATCCTTAAGAACTTTAATTGAACTGCATTAGAGTGTGTTTTCTCCGTTAGAGTGACTGCAATATACAAAATCGGATGTGTTTTCTCTGAGTCACTGCCGCGTTGCCCTCCCACGGATCGACTGGACCACAACGCAACAGTGCCCTAGTACTAGGGTGTGCTTTCTCTTAGTCACTGCTGCATTTCCCTTCCCACGGATCGAATAGCCCACCACCCAGCCTTCTTCTTCTGCCTATATGTACCACCATTCACTCCATTCACTCTATTGCCTTCTTCTCACAACATTCAACAATGACTTCCTGGAGTGGGGATGAATACGGTTTCGGTCCTGAGTTGTGGCGTCAGCAATCTCCAGATTTCAATGCCAATTTCCCACTGAAAGGTAAGAGTGACTTGACTTCCATGCGTGAAGTTAGAAGCTACGCACCCAAGCAATCGGTGTTGTGGCCGAGGTGTTCACACGGTGAGTTTTGCGTGATGCAAGTCTATGAGGGATGGAACAACTCCGGTCGTCATTTCTGGCACTGCCCATACGCATGAGTAAGCAATGTCCATGAAATTGGTTTATCATTTTCTTTGGTTTGCTAACGTTTTCTTACCTTTTGCAGTACTCCACCCAACCAGAGAACTGCGATTTCTCGCAATGGGTTGATCCACCAGCTATTGACCCCTATCAAGAGTACATCAACTACCTCGAGGATGTCGTCATCTACAACCTGAGCGGCGACTGTCGGAGGCACTGGCTTCTCCAGATCCATCGTCCGACGATCGATGTCGCACATGTTCGACGTGCACTTGTGGATGCCACAAGAAGATCAGCTCCCCCCAAAAGATTGGTCCCCTCCACCTCCACCCCCAGCTGGGTGCTACTACATGCCGTCCCAGCACTCTGGCGGCTCTATATTCTCCGGACAGTTATCGTACAACTAGATTAATTAGGAATGATTTCTAAATTCCCTAAGGCATGTTAGGACTAGGTAAGGCGCATGGTAAGAGTAGTAGAAGCGCCGTACATGCCATTGTAAAGTTGTGTGTCTGTTTCATGTACGTCTCATGTTAGGTGATGAAACTTGCAATTTCATGCACTGTAGTCCAGTAAAAAAAAGCAAACGCCGGGCGGTAGGAGACTAAACGCCGTACCATATGACGTTTAGTACGGTGTTAAGATTCATTTTCAAATGACACGTCACCAAACGCCATACCATATGGTGTTTGGCACCTCACCGCCGTATGGTATGGCGACAATAATATAGTTTTTGACAATTCTTCGAAGTGTTATTTATTTTTGTGAAATCATGAAAAAATATATATTAAAAAAATTCGGGGCTTGACGTCTTCCTTGGAGTTGCCGCCTTGCCAGGAAGGAGATTCGTGTTATGCTGCCTCCTCTGCTCTCGTTTGCTCAGCAGGGAGAAATGAGGATTCCCCTTTGATCTGCCGCTTGCTACAGTACTTTGCGTCTTTGCTAGTGTGTGAGAAAGGGCATCGGTGGTGGCAAGGGGATGATGCACCAGTACTAGTGTGCTTGGGCTAGCAATTTCATCGGCGACTCACTCTACTGCGTGAGCTAATGGTTGCTGTTTGTTTGTGAATTGTTATGCCCCGGAGAGAATTACCAATTTGACACTAGAAAAAATAGCTATTGTCTATTTGGCACCCAATGTTCATTTCTAACTTATATGACCTCGTGTTCATTTTTTGTTACCAATCTGACATTGCCGTCACCTTCTGTCGCCACCACCGTTAGAAATAGCGGAACCCACCAGCCAGTTCCGTCTACAGTCCAGCCCCCGTTCTCACCTTTCTTCCTCCTCCAATCGAGGCCGCGTCGGGCCTCCATAGCCGCGCGGCCTGCCCAGGTGGCCGCGGCGCCAGCCCCGGTGACCGCTTCGCCCGCCTCCGAGGCCGCGCCGTCCGCCTCGGTGCCCCCGCCACCCGCCTCTGAGGACGCGCCGAGAGCCTCCGTGGCCGCGCCGCCCGCGCCGGTGGTCGCCCCCCTGGAGATGGCGGTGCGTGTCGTAGTGCTTGTAGCGGTAGACGGCGGTGCTCGTCGCTGGCAGGCTCACCAGCAGCAGCAACCCCGTTTCCTCCGTTCAAACCAGCAGCAGCAGTCCGTTTCCTCCGTTTGGATCTGCTAGTAGCAAGTACAATTGCAATCGATAAATCAAGCCCAATCTGATAAGCGGGATGGATGGGGACTGCCGCCGGCCAATCGATCTCGATCAGGAGGGGGAACGATCGAATGGAATGGTGGAATGGGGGAATTAGCCGAAGGGGATCAAATCAAATCAAGCAAGGAAAAGCAAAAGGAGATGGGGAACGGAAAGGAGAAAGTGCAAGCGGCAACAACCCACTCGTTGATGGTGCTAGGAATGGACGCAGGCATGGATGCGGGCGGCACGGCCACCGGCGCGGCCACAGAGGCGCCCGACATGGCCATCGGCGTGGGTGGCGCGGCCACGGGCGGCGAGGTCACCGAGGTGGGCGGCGCGGCCACCGGGGCAGGCCGTGTATCCATGGAGGCCCGACGCGATCTCGGATTGGCCCTACGTTGGCAACTTGGCATGCAGCATGGCGGTGCGGGAGGTAGGAGGTGAAACTGACGGTGGGTCCCGCGTGTAAGTGAAGAGGAAGAAATGGGAGGTCGGGAGGCGTGACGGTGGATGGAACGGACAGGTGGGTCCCGCCATTTCTAACGGTGCCGGCTAACAGCAGGTGACGATAGTGTCACATTGGCAACAAAAATTGAACTTGAAGTCATACAGGTAAGAAATCAACATTGGATGTCAAATAGGCAATAGCTATTTTTTCTGGTGTCAAATTGGTAATTCTCTCTATGCCCTGCTCTGAAATTGGGGAAACAAACGAGAAACCAAGACAGAGAGCAGCTTTGTGCTGCCAGTGCACTGTGTTACTGTGTACTTCCATACACAAAGAGAGAGAGAGAGAACTGTAGAAGCAAGAAACGTGTCAATATGAGGTCTATTCCTCTGGATTGCCCTCACCTAAGGATGCAACAGGGGCTGAGAAAGTGAGAAGTAGCAATTTTGCTGTAGGTTTTTAGGCATTGTATTGTACAGTAGTATTTTCCTGCTTTTATGATGTGCATGTGCATCATGTCAAGCACAGTATTTAAACATTTCACAACTTATTGTAGATTAATTTTGCCCGCCCGCCGAATAACTTATTGAAGAATAGTGAAGGCCAAACACAGCAGGAACATGCGAATTTTAGCTGTATACATATTTCTCTTGGAGCACGGCACAACTACAACTAGTCCTTTTTACACCTCTAACAATCAAGATCAGACCGTATCATATCCGTACACGACACCATTAGCATTAGCATTAGCTCTCTGGCCAGCACTCCTGAATGCTACAGCGCTTAACACTGATGCCAGGACGTTCCATCCGTGTTCTCAGCTAATCCAAGCTTCTGTCATCACCTCGGATGCAACTCTGCACTCATAGTCATCGTATGGAAATACAGTACAAGTTAGCAATCAGTTCCAAAGATCTCAGGCACGTCGAACAAACAAAACATTGAGAGAAATCTTACCGCGATCCAAAGGCACCCGTGCAAGAACAAAGGAACCACCACGATAGCCCAGAACAGTAACTTGGAAGAAGGAAAGAACGCCCAATAAGCATAGATGGCCAGTAGCACCGAAAGCCCCAGCATGCCGAGACGGCTCAAATGGCTGGCGGCCTGCAACTCAACGCTTGTCATGCCGAACTGGTTGGCCACCATGCCAGCGCTAACAGCAACCCATATCAGCACGGTGACACCTCCTATCCACGGAGCATATTCAGATGGGAAGATTTTGGCGGCTACAGCTGAGATCAGCAATGCAACGGGTGTCCCGAGGGCAATCCCGAACAAAACCTGTCTCTTCGCGATCAGCTTTGCCTGCAAACAGTCATGTGATAGATTTACTGAATCGACTAGGAGTAAACATGTCATCGATTCAGACAAATGCTTATAGAACATAAACATGTTATCGATTCAGACAAATGCAGAGACATCAGTAACTAACAAAGAACTGAACAAATTCGTTACCTGGCGTTCAGCCATATGGATAGGAAGCTCTGTATCCGGGCCTGAGATGGCCGCCCGCAACCTCCCCAGCCACGAACTCCAGCATCGGACGCGGCGGGGTCCAGTCCGATGATACTCTGAGATCCAAACAATCTGGGCAATTTCAGTCAACCCCACCGCTGCGACAGCTACCTCGAACTCAGATTCTGGGGCCCTTATGGCAACATTGCACAACACATTTCCTGCGTTGCTCAACTCTGAATATCTGATCTCCCTGTGCTTGTCTTCCCCGGACCCCGAAACAAAATTCTCAGCAGCTTTGGAGAAGGCGACTACGGCCTCGGCCATGGATGTGTTTGCTGCTGACTCAAGGAACCTGCGCGCTTGATCAGCCAAGATAGCCGGTGTAGGCCCCAATTCTTCCTCCGTCGACTGGTTATCGCCACAGTGAAAGCAAGAGCGCGCTATCTCGAAGCAACCGGGTTGCGGAGGGTGGTAGCACGAGAGAACAATGTGCACAGGTAGGAGAAGGTCAGATACCCTTGCAGCGTGAAGGGTGCCCACCGCCGCCGCGGCCAGATCGTGGGACGCGTTGGCGAGGCTGGCTGCAGCCTCCAAGTCCGCTGGCCTCTCGGCGAACTCGCGAGCGGTGCCCGCGAACGCCTCGGCAGTAACGGCCAAGTCCGTGCCCTGAAGCTCCAGCACGAGAAGCGCGGCCGCGGTGCCGAGCGCCTGGGCGCTGAGCGGCGCGGGCGGGTCGTAGCCGCTGAAAGGGGGAGCAGGTGCCCGATCATGTCGGCCCGGCGGAACTTGGGCTGCGGCGATGATTTGGGAGGACCGCGGCGCGTGGTAGGCGGAGGCCTCGGTGAAGACGGCGGCCGCGTCCGCAAGCATCGCTGCGGCGTCCCGGTGCCCCGAGTCGGCGAACGCGCGAGCCGAGACGTAGAGCGCCTTGGCCGTGGCCGGCACCAGGTCGCAGCCGTTCTGGTCGGCCGCGAGGGCCGCGGCCGCGGCGGCGAGCTGCTCGGCGTTGTGCGGCCGGAGCAGAGGCGCGTTCCCGGCGGAGGCCTTGGTGAAGAAGGCAGCCGCGTCGACGAGCCTGGCGGCCGCGTCGGAGTCGGCCGACGACGATTCCGCGAAAGCGCGAGCGGAGTCGGCGAGCTCCTTGGCCATGACGGCCGGGTCGCGGCCGTCCTGGCGGTCCACGAGAGCCGCGGCCGCGGCGGCCAACCGCTCGGCTTTGTACGCCCGGAGCAGTGGGCGACATTGGATGCCCTTGGCGGTGCGCTCGGATTGGGGAAGAGAGGAGGGAGGGGAGGGGGTTTTGTTTGCCGAGGGGAGGGGAGGGAGGCAGCTGGGATTCATCAGTTGGCACCGGCGCGCCTGGCTTTGTTCCTATTTCCGTTGGGGGATTGGTGCCTCGTGCTGCTGGCTGGCGTCCGGGGCCAAGACCTTCGAGAAGGCTCTGTTTGGACTCAAGGGGAGCGGCGCTTGCACTGCACGGAGAGGAGGCGGCGGCGGCGGTTGCTACTCGCGAGCGATATGCTGGTGGCGGGCGGCAGCTTCCGCCACGGCCAAGCTTCATTTCTCTGAATGCCTGAAACTCTTGCAATGCATTTCTCTGCCTCTGAAGTCTGAACATTGTGAATGCCACCGATTAGAGAATGTGCGTCTGCTGGCATGTTTGGTAGAGTTCCATCTGATAGTACTTTGCAGAGCTTTCAGTTCATCTGATTCTACAGGCGCCGCCATTGTAATGGAAACAAGCAGGCTGTGAAGGCAAACATGGAAACTGAATTTCTGAAACTGACGAGCCATGGGGGAATTTTTTGTTGAGATTACCCCCGGGCAGTTATCGAGCACTTTCTGCTGGCGCTGCAAATCTCGACGTGGGTATGAACTGGACCCATCACCAACGGGTATATTGTGCAGAAATGAGCGACCAGTGCCTAAGGACTCTGAAAAGGGCTCTCATGGATCGCCTTCTTGCAATCATACTATATAGCCCAAAGAGTAACCACTCTGAAGAGAGCTGTCTAGATACATCACTTTTTTCTTATACATCTAGTTGCATATCCTAATGTGCGTATGTTTTAAAGAAAATCAAAACGAATAGGAATTTGCGATTCGAAGGAATTCGGTGGTGCTCAGCTAATGGTGTGCCGCAGCTGTTGTGATGCCCTGCTCGGATCTTTGGGGAAATCAAGAGAGAACTGTGTGCTGCCAGTGCACGATGTCAATGTACAGAAGATGAGCAAGAGCATTGGAATCTCATGTCAATGGTGGGCACGAGGTTTATTCCTCTGGATTGACCTCATGGGCGCTTCCTTGTGATCCAATCGAGTGCTGCAGGAATAGCTATTGAACCACCCAGCCTCTCTGTTATAGCCGATCAGCAGTCCACAATCGATTTTGGAGGAGCAGCCAAACAGAAAACTTCCCCGGCGCCCAAGGCTTCCAAACCATCATTGGAAAAGTAGAGACCACACTCCCCCTCAGAATCGCAGCAAATAGGCCGATTTGGCTGTGTTTTCTCCCATTTGCCGTTCCTGTCCAGTATATCTGATCTTCCATAGCAGACACTGGATCAAAGTTCATTTGTTCAACCAAAGACTGTGCAAGCAGCTCTTCTGTCAGGTTGTGCTGCAGCTTGATGTTCTTCAAATCCGAGGCCAGAACTCTGTCAAATTCTCATCTGGCTCAAATTCTACGGACCAACTGCACAATTCAGACTCCGTTACTTTCACAGTCTTTTTTTTGCGAAGTGTTACTTTCACAGTTTGAATGTCTGAAAGTGACAAACCAGAACCACGTCGAGTATCAAGCACTTCCAGGCGCTGAAGGTTTTTTTTAGATTGGCCCGTTCGTTTTGATGGCACGTGGAAACGAACCAGATCGATCACGTAACAACGACACTTGGGAGCGGTTGCAGCTGCAGCCGAGGCCCGCCCATGGAGAGAAATTAAACCCACAAAATTTCATCATGCGTTTCTATCTGGGTTGTCTTTTCTTCTTCAGATGGCCGTATGCTTTAATGTGGACATTGCATATATGGAGCTTCCTGAACATATAACTTGCAATTCGTGACTTGGTCTGGATTCTTGACTCGGGTACTCGTAGTTTTCTTTCTAAACTTGTTCGAAATTAACTGACGTTATTCTTTCAATGATAATTTCTCAGCTTAGTTTTTTTTGAAGGTGCTCGGTAGAGGTGCGTGAGTGTGTTCGTACAGACGAATGTATGTGCGTGTACGTGAGCATCTACGTGTGCACTATGCAATATGTGATTAAAAAAATTCCTTTGAAAAAGAAAAAAACAGGCAAATCATTTGTGCCGCGGCAAAAGGGGTAACATCGAGCGTAGATGAGTCGTCTTATGTGATTCCGATTCCCAAATATAAGGTGATGAGGTGGGTAAGCATCAAATTAAAATTACAGGGTCCTGTGTGATTCCAAACACGAACAACGGGATACACAGAGTTGCAACCACGCACACCGTCTTCGTGACAACGTCTGCATCTCCCCTCCCGCGGTAACGAACTAACGATAGCAATAGCCTTCGCTATGGCGACAGCAACCACGCCGGAATTTATAGTATCAATGAGATTTAAAGTCGGAAGGTTGTGCTATTTTCTAAATCTGTCACCTAAGTTAAGTAGAAAACAACACAACTTTCCAACTTTAACCTTTTTTAAACAATAAATTCTTTGCTTTTTTTTTTATCATCAACCTATCCAAAATTCTCTATGAACATCCAAATTCAGTATAGTCCAACAATGTTTAAGATCTCAGTATAAAATTGACAAAAAGTAAGTCTAAAGTTGACTAGTTTGCCCAGACTTAGCAAATTTAATGTGTTGATCCAATAACACTTAGACTGTTTCGAAATTAGATTTCTCTTTTTATACACTATGGTTTGAAGTGCACATAGTTAAAATGGAACATATGCACTCTATAGATCATACACCTCGAGTTTCACAAATTGGGAGATTATTTGCTAATTAAAATGAAGAACGAAACACGGCTAAATGAGAGTGGGAGGATCAGTTCAGGGGTAACGTGAGCGCCACACGGTTTGGCGTGACTCCGTCCGCCACGTCAATTTTGACTTTTTTCTAACGCCACCATGTACACGAGTCGCGCAATCTCATATGACATGACTGGTATTAGTCGTGCCACATACCTTGGCGCGACAAAATGGGCTAGTTCTTGAAATTTTAGTTTGAGAGAAATTATTTTTAAAATTTTAGATTAAAGAGGTTAAAATAATTTTTTTTAAAAAAATCCAAAGCAGTGGGTAGATAAAGGACTGAAAAGATCTCCTTTCTTTTTGCTACGTATGCACACATAATTATACATCTAGTTGCATATCTAAATTGTGTGTGTTTTAAGAAAGTCACAACGAATATTAATTTATAATGAAGGATATAATCAACATAACATCCGTTGCCTCGGGGAAGAATCCCTTGATCATTCATGATATGGCCTAAATTATATTCTCTCAGTCCTCAAAGCAATGAGCATCCGACTGGAGCTGTCAAGTATCCAGTTCTACGTATCATCACACAGATAGTTCTTTTTGTGTGTGTGTGTGTGTGTGTCAAGCATCACACAGATAGTTGGGCGAGTATCTAGTTCCCATGATAAAAAGACTCGTTATACCAGCAAGAATTAACATTACGATGGGATCTTGCACTTGAGGATCATGGTACACGAACCGCAAGACACAAATATAAGCCAGCAATGCCATACCCAAGACGGTTGTGAAACACTGCAGGAGCAAAATAGAGGTGTGTCTTCACGGATTCAGATCAACTACTGATCATCATATATGTGGGGCTGACAGATAGGGTTCGCCGGTGACCTGGATAAATGTGGGCCCACGGCTGCACGGCGGGAAGGCCGGCCTCCACTGCTCGCCTGCCTTGCCGCCGGTACGAGTGAAGCGCGGTGGGCCGTTGCTTAGCCGCGTTCTGTAACCGTCAGAGCAGCTAGAGACGCGCTAGGTAGGGAAGGGGAGGGGACGGGAGGAGCAGCGAGGAGGCGAGCCGGCGAGGGTCGACGGGGAGATGGGCCAATGCAGGCGGAGAGAGGCGGCCTTCTCAGGGTTTGGGTCGCGGTCGGGGGGTTGCGGGGATGAGTTTGTCGCCTGAGCAAGAGCAACGGGTTCCGGTCGCAGTTTAAGGGACGACCCGAGCTCGAGCGGTCGGTGCTCTGCACCGATCTGTATTTATCGTCACATTTTATTTTTTGTGATGAATGGATCGGATTGGGAGTCCTAGTTTGGTTTGACCCTGCGTCTCAGCTTTTTTCATATAATCGGACACGACACAACATCAAAGTTCTTAAAAGGTCCCCCGTTTGCTCGCACGGGAGCGCGCCACCGCGCCCGCTGGACGCGTGTCGCGCAGCTGTCGCTCCCGCGCCCCCGCTGGACGTTTTGCAAAAAGGCCCCTGACGTTTTCGAAATTCCAATGAGATCCCTGCAGCCAAACCCCATTCTCATCTCTCTCCTCTCTCACGGTCTCACCCCGCGCCGTCACTCCGTCCTCTTATCCCCGCGCCGCCGCCAACCCGCCGCTCCCCTTTGGAGCTCCCTCCCCTTCTCCCTCTCATGCTGCCTCCGCCGCCGCTCCCCGATCTCCGTCGCCGCCCCTTCTTGCTCTCCGCCGCCGTCGTCCTGCCCGCTGCCGTGGGCTGCGGGATCCAGATTGGGAGTCGGGGCAGTGACCCAGGTTCCCCGAAGGTGGCTCAGCCCGTGCGCTGCCCCGTCACCGTCTGCGGCGACATCCACGGCCAGTTCTACGACCTCATCGAGCTCTTCCGCATCGGAGGCGACATGCCCGACACCAACTACCTCTTCATGGGCGACTACGTCGGTCAGTCCCCCCTGCCTCTTCTAGCCTCCCACGACTCGTGTTGGGCTCCCGTCGATCTGTGGATTTGTGAGGTGGCTCGATCTGATTTTCTGGTGATTATTAGTTACTATTTTCTATAGATCATGCCGGGAACTTGATATGCTCATGTGCTCGGGTTTGGGGGTTGAGCACCTGCGACGGGCTTACTGATGCTAAATGGATTGTTCAAGCTGATTGTTTCTTCGTTACTGTTGCTTTATGGATCAATAGCTCGCCGTGCTGAGACAACGTCGAACCTCCACCATCAGCGCCTCCGTGTCGCGTGCGCGCTCGGCGCCCTTGGCCGCCGGCATCGCCGCTGCGGCCACCTTCCGCTCCTCCTGGTTCCCCTCCTCCATAGCAGCAAGCCAAAGTCGAGCGTCCGTGTTCCCTCTGCTCCCGTCCATCTCTGTACTCCAGGCTATGAAGGTGAGGCCAGGTTGCTCCTCCTCCCTCAGATCTGAATGTGTGCAACGGAATTTTTTTTCTCAAAAATAGAATGCAAAATGGAGACTACACAAGTAGATCTGTATGTGACTACATGTGTACTTATGCTTTGGAATCGATAGATGCACAAGTATTATGTAGGATTCCTGAAGACGACTACATTTCATTACTTGAACTCTTGTCAATGGCACATCATGTTAAACGACTGCTATCTATGATTCATTTCCTAATATTTGAAGAATGTAGTGCTTGTATGGGTAGTGGCAAGGGAGGGCAGCCTACAATTTATGGTGAAATAACTTTCGATGGAATACTTTGAGAAGTTAATAGCATTGTACAAACTAGGCACTAGGTTAACAGTTGTTTATGCTGTTGTGAGTTAAATGTCAACCACCTTTATTTCTCTGAATAGGAACTGCAATCTTTTTTTTAACCAAAATTCTTTAGCCTTTAGCTTTCTCTGTGATAGATTCCGTGATGATGATCGTAGTACCTTGAAGACTGTGGTGCAGTACTTTATGGAGACTTATGGTTTTCATATTCAACACACCACTTTACCTTGCTTGCAAGTGGGCAATCAGCAAAGGCCAAACTATCTGCCTATGGAAGTTAGTGTGTTCAACTATCTCTACTGAAACTGATTTACTATTTAACACTTATTCTTCAAATGTTTTCTCAATGCAACATCCAGCATTGTCATTTAATCGTAATAAGTTGTTGTCTTTGGAATATGAAATATCAGGTCTGTAAGATAGTTGAAGGACAGCGTTACCCAAAGCGACTCAACGAGAAACGAATCACTGCTTTGCTGAAAGGGACCTATCAGTGCCCTCAAGAGCGTGAGCTGGACATCTTGCAGGTGACTGTTGATTGTATGTTTGTGCAAGTTATTTCATCATTTTTGTGATCCACATTTCATGAATTTAGGTGTTTAACCATGCTGCAATTATATTGCTGGTCTGAGATCTATGTCATCTTAGTCAGGATCTTTAAGCTCTGATAGCATAAATGGCTTTGGCTTTTTAATACGGACATCTTAAATGGCAAAACCAAGAGTTGGTAAAAATCTCACCATATGCCGTATAGTTAACAATTCCTGTACATTTCTCTTGAGGCAAGTTATAAATGTTTATAGCTGATAAATTGTCTATTGGTTCTCCCTGCAGAGTTTTTAAGCTCAACGTTATTGTTTCCCTGCTGCCAGCTTTTACAATTTGGACCCAAGTTATGCTTTTGATTACTACTTGCTTTCTCTTGGTTAAGAAGTGTTGCATTAACTCTATGATCTTTTTCTTGGCTGCAGGTTTTGGCTCATTGGATTTGATGAAATCAGTATTGTAGGTCGCTAAATTTGCTTTTGGTTCATTGTTTCTGATAAATTAAAATAAGTGTTTTAGTTGGATGCTTCTAGACTTCGCAACTGTTTAGAGGTTTCAGAAGAGCACCGTAAGTATAGGCAGAATGACAGTGAAAAAAGGAATGAACTAAACCTATGCATTACTTCAAACTCTATTTACATATTTGTCTGCTGATACCTTGATTTTCTTTCAGCTCAAGGATGAATTGTTGCTCTTGGCTGCATGAATTGGAAACATAGCTAACAGTACATGACAGCCCAGCATTTGGTGACGGGTAGCTGGAACCAATGGGATGACATGTGTGTCGCCCTTTGAGATAGGAACCTTCTACTTCACCATACTTCCAGGCAGGAACCTTCTACTTGACATCACGATCGGACAAAGATCGAACCTTCTACTTGTCATTGTACGCTTATTTGCCTTTTCTTCTGTAACAAACGTTTATGAAGCTTGCAATTTGTATCTATGTTTTTTATGGCTGTAATTCTCCAGTTACCATGAAATCTCATTCCAACCACCCATAATATGATAGGGCTTGCCTCTCATGAAATCTCATGTTCTCAGTGTTCCGATGGCTGTCATTTTGAGTATGGTCGTATTTTGGTTTATTTCAGTATCAACATGGTTGTATTTTAGTTTATTTCAGTATCAACATGTATACAAAACATTCATTTTGAATTAATTGTGACTGATTGCATTGTGGCTAATTGGTTGTTGATCGTTTAAGTATTTGTATTTCTTCATTCGCATATCGGTAGGGCGCGCAACGCGCGCTGAATTGTCTAGTTATTACTTAAACACGGTGGCCTTCTGAACTCCGGTGGTGTCCCGCCTCGTCTTCTCCGCAGAGATCTTGCCCTCGCCAACGTCGTCTCACCGTGCGTCGTCCTTGCACCGGGGGTCACAGGCTCCATGTCCGCCGGGGGCGTCCTGATCGTCCACGCCAGACGGTTGTTGTCGCAGGAGCAGCGACATGGCAACAACCCTCACCGGCCACTGCTCGCCGCCCCGTCGGCCGGGGACGACCTCGCCTGCCGCAAGATGGAGGAAGGAGCGTGCATCCCTCCACCGCACAAGAACCAGCTAGTGGTCAAGGACATGAGCAACGACGCCACCTTGGACTTCGGTAGGATCGCCATAAGGGTACGAAATTGCTAGATCTTTTCCCCTTTATTTACCGTAGTACCACAGGCTAGATGATTAGTACTCTCTCCATTCTAAATTATAGATCATTTTCACTTTTCTAGATTTAAAGATGTTTGTATGACTCATAAATAGTGTATGTCCAAATGCATACATACAAACATATGTGAATCTAAAAAAAAATCAAAACAATCTATTATTTGAAACTAAGAGAGTAGGAACCACGAAGCGTACCTTTTCCTTTATCAATTAGAGCATCTCCGAGAGCATTTCTAAATTATAATCTCTAAATCATCATTTGAGTCATTTTAGTAAAAATCTTTATCTATATCATTATACTCTCCAACTGTTTTTCTATATCTTGTGAGCCGTCTATAAAGTCATCCTCGTTCCACATCTTTGACTAAAGAACCGGAACATAGGCTATATTTGGATATCTAATTGAAGATGTTGTTAGAGAGTGTTTTTCCAAAAAAAATTATTCCTATAAGTTAGGAACGATATAGAGAGACTTTTGAAGATGCTCTTTTGCTTCATAAATTAACGCACACCATCACACTCCTAAGGATATAGTTTCAATGGAGTGTAATGCAGAGTTTCATGATATTAAATTTTGCTGATGTGACAATAAGATCAGATAATGAGAGAGTTTTATTAGATGTGAGGGGAGTTTCGTCTCCATAAAACTCCACCGGTACACCGAGCCTGACCTAAGAGCATGTAATTCAAGAGGAATTGGCCTAATGAAGGCCGATCCTCATAATCCGACTACTCACAGCGTAGACAACCTAAAGTGGCATCCTCCAGCTAGCTTCAATCCATAGCTGGGTTTCCTACTTCAAATTTTGCATGCACTCTTGTAATTAATGACGAGAGCACGGCTTCCTTTTTGTTTATTTTGAGCAATTTCTTTTTCTTTCGAAACAATTCTGAACACTTTTGTTGTGCTCACACCTTTGTTATGCTCCTGCAGTGTTTTACAACTGTAGTGGGCCTCGGAATGCTAGCTTATTTTCTTGTGTCACGGCTCGTGTACCACGACCCTGAAATGCAAGATCCCAGCAAAATGGCAGGGTTTGCTGCTATATCTCTTTTTGTGATGGGAAGTGGATACTTTACAACTCTCTAGTCAAATGTGTCGAGGATATGTAAAGCATATGCTAATAATGCTGAGGGGCTGTTCAGCTGTTGTATCTTAATTAATATTTTCATAGGAAATAGTATGAGTAATAAGTGAGGGGATCTTTTTCTGAGCAAACGTTTGCGCATTGCATTGTGTGGCTGTTAGTGTTATACTTTTTGTGTATAGAATAGTGAAACACGTATGAATTGCGATATACTTTCTCCGTTTCAAATTATAGGTCTTTTGATATTTTTAGGATGCCAAAACGATCTACAATTTGGAACGGATGGAGTATAACGTACATGTTTAGCTTTTACCTCACTTTATGTACCCCTTTTCCGTTCCACTTAACAAAACGTTTATTTACTTTAAAATGTCGAGAAGAGAAACTCTGAGAGGCACATAGCTGAAACAATTTTTCGCATGTAGCTGGATCCATCCAACCTTTTCAACTCAACTAGGCATCTCGATCTCCTTGGATTGCTATGCATGAAAATCCGGGCAGCTGTTTTTTTTTGTAATTTGGGCAGCGCGTCATCCCGTGGCCAATTCCTTCCCATGACATGTACTCAGCGGTTCATACTTCCGGTTTTATAGCGTTCTGAGCAAAAGTTGAGCAGTTCAATCGGATATTATCGGTTCGACCAATTTTTTTAGCTGGATCGGATCGGTTCCCAATTTTCCGATCAAATCACAGGTCTGATCAGGTCCTGGTAACTACTCTACAAGGCACTGTGTTGCTTATGCAATCAATAAGAACAAGGCACCAAGGGACTAGCTACTTGGGTAGCAGCTAGACCTGGGGCTCCTAGCGGCAACGAATGAATCATGCTGAGTCAGAGCTCCAGATGGAGCTCCCACTCCAAAGTATTTTCTCTTGGACAGGTATGACCACGCTTCTCCTAATCATTGAAGGTTCTTGCATTTCGCTCCATTCAAATACTCCAAGTCACTACAATTACTAGATACCTCACACCCTTGGCCATGGAACCGGTCAATGAAACATTGAATCCACTCGCTAATAGCATTCTAAATTTGCTTTTGAGAGACTGTGCATTCATTGAAAAGATGGTTCGTTGTTTCAAGGTTGCGAGGGCATACCGGGAAAAAATATGAATTGGGTCATTCCCTCAACACTAACCCATCCAAACCTTGTTCTGACTGAGGTACACACTTGACACACCATTTTTGGTATTAGTGAAAAAACCCTCCCTCGAATTGCATGTTTATACGTCGATTTGGCTGAGTACTCTCTTGATGATGTTGCGGTCCATATGATGGTGTGTGTTGCAAATAGCAATGCATACCTAGAACATTTTAGAAGGTTGTGGATACAAACTTTGCCATGCATGAGAGGATAAAGATCATGGCAAAGAAGGAAGTAACTAGAAGATTGGAGAGACTACATGAGCTATAGTTGCCATGCTTCATGGCAAGTATAGAAGATTCTAGAAGCTATATATTTTAGTATGGTAGAAATGTCAAGAAAGTAGATAAGGATGGGATATTTCTAGAGCTAGATGTTGACGTGAAAATAGGACGTCACCTCCGTGTGCGACACACGTGACTCCCCGGTCTATAGCGAGGCGTGTCAGTCAATCTGACCTGTTGATTGACAATGGAAAAGAAGTTAAATAATAAAAGATCGGCTAGAGAACCGATGAGTCTTTAGTAGCACGCGTATCTATCAATCGGCCGATACGGGAAAGCGAGATTGGCGGGCTCGAAAGCAGCCGAAGTGCAAGTATGTCTAAAAGAATCAGCTATGCCAGTCGATGATGACGTCCGCACTGAGTGAATCTAGGTTGGCTATGTAAATGATTGATAAATAGAAATAATAAAAGCCGACGAGATCTAGATCGAGCTGGATAGATTAGTGAAAAAAAGCTAAAACTACAAGGATTGGTACGAAACTTGCAGATCCAACTAATATCGACAAATATTGATTATGGTGTGTACAATTTTTCCGACCACGTAGGGTCACTATTTATGTCTTGAGGACAACCCGACTCCTAGCCGATCACAGCACTTTTACTTGCATCTAAAGAAACAAAAACTACCAAAAATAAAATGACTCGTGCAAGAGTCGAACTCTTCCAAAACTGACTTTGCCCGTCGTCAATCGTTGACTGACCCGCCTCCACCGTATCTTCTCCTTGGCGCATTCTTCAATCGCCGCTTTCCTCTCCTGATTGGCCGATCCCCTCAGGCTGACGACCATCGACAGTTTAGTTTGACTGCTCATCGGCAGTTTGGAGTTGACCGGGTTTTGACCATCGGCAGATTCTACTGGTTACTCCCTGTCATCAATCAGTCGATCGCCCCTGTTCTCCCATCGGTAGGACTTGTTGTGCCTCTTTATCTTCATCTTTTTGACTCATTTCCAAAAAAAATGGTGTCAACACTAGGATATTTTGTAGGAAGAGTGTGAAAGTTGTAACATGAGCACCTATACATAAAGGTGCTCCTCTCCCTCCTAGCCATACCATGGCATAAGATGTGTCAAGTAGGAGATTGAAAGGTTGTCATATAGTGAAGTGGTGTCATGATAGGATAGCCACACAAAGAGTGTAAAAGTGAGTAGTGTATCAAGTTGTGTTGTGAATAGAGAAGTTGAGTTCCCAATGAGAGTTGATCTCCCGGTGTGAAGGTCTTCTCGAAGTAGTGTGTGTAAGGGTCCACTGCATAAGAAATGGCATCACAATATTTTGGTGTCACTTATAGGAAGTCGGTGTCGAGGTTGGAGACCCCGATTTCTAAATAGTGTGTTGTTCTGGGTTTGTAGATTGATAAACAATCTCATCAACAAGTTTCCAAAGTTAGATATATTATGTAAGCAAGCTGAGAATGTTGCCGAAGAAACGCAATCAAACATCACAACATTCGAAAAAGTAAAGATAACAAAAAATATGATCAAACACATCTGACCACAACCATTCCATAGTCCATACAATTTCTATTTGTTTTGAAATCACAAGTGGATGGAAGCCCACCAAATCTGTTGCACTCTTGCAGTTGTGCCCTCTCGGCCCATCATTTTGGTAGTTTGTGCTGCTGCTCGCCTCCTCCCACCCATGCAAATCTACTTGGTCATATCACCTCGGCAGCAAGCCTGTACTGCAAATTATTAGTTATATACTGATGTAGTTACAAACAAATCGGAAACAATTATCTGCCTGCACAAGCTTAACCGCGTGATTTAAGAGGCGTACCCAAAGGAAAGAGGCGAAGTGAATAATCGAAGCAGATATTACTAACACCCTCAGAAGAACATCATCTTTGACCCGTCTCCTTGCAGCATTATTGGTAAAACTTCTATCACACAGCAGACACGGGCCACCGTTGAACACGAAGTAATGCGATAAAAGATCATAAGTGACATACCTGACCAATACCAGGCTCTACGGCCGCATCCACGGCGGCTTCACCCTGGAGATCCTCCTCCCTTGGCTCATCGCAATGGCGTCGCCTTCCGCACAGCCATGACAACCAACAGCCAGACACACGACGGCGCTCCCTGAGCCTCACCGTGCTCCACGTGAGCTTGTAATGTACTATAAATTTTGCCTCAGTAATAATATTCTTTTGTTGCCATTTGTTAGTTGAAACATTATTGATTATAACTGCAACATGATCTTTGCTCCTATGAGCATCTCCAGCAATTTGGCAAACTAACTTGTCAAAAGAAGAAAATTGGCCTCCAACAGGGTTGGCAAACCAACTTGGCAAAAATAGAAACTTGGCAAAACTCACCTCCCGACGCGAAAATATACGCGCCCCGATCGCGGTTGGCATCGGCGTGGCCAAGCCAGGTGGGAGGGTGAAAAAAGAAATAAAGAATAGAGAAGGATTCCTGATACAAGTTTTCAAAAGGTGGAAGGACATAAACATAATGTTGTTTCTCTCTCAGGGTTCCTGATGTAAGTTAGATCTGGTTTTGGCAAATGAATTATGCCAGATGAGCTCATTTTTTACTTGGCACATATTTTTAGAAGTTGGCAAAACATAAGATTTGCCAAGTAAACTTTGGCAAACTTTGGAGATGCTCTAACTCACTATTATGGTTGTTATATTAGTAGGTGTAAGGAATCAGATGTTCGTAGCCTAAGAGGGGGAGGGGGTGAATTAGACAACTTAAAAACCTTAACCTATAGCTTCACTACTTTTGCGCAAAGTAAAACTAGAACATACTACCTAGATGTGCAACTATGGTTGTTCTAGTATGAAACTCCCATCCCAAAACAAGTTTTGCAACCTATAGACAATCCTAGCATGATACTACTCTAGGAAAGTAAAGACAAGCAAGGATTGCAAAAGTGTAATGCGGAAACGTAAAGAGGGATGAGAGGAAGCAAACTCTTGACACACGATTTATCCCGTGGTATCGGTAGGCACTAAGCCACCCCTAGTCCACGTTGTTGAAGCACTCACACAAGAGTATTGCTTCCCGGTCACCAAATCCCTCCGAAGAGCACCAGTTGACTTGCCACAAAGGCTTGCCACTTAGGCACTCGTCAAGCTCCCTTGGTCACCTTGATGCCGCCTCCACTAATGAGCTTCTCCACCAAGGAAGGGGGTCTCCACGTCCCCCGCACAAAGTGTCCTCGTCACTCCACACCAAGCCGGAGGGTCGAAGACGATTGCCGGTGAGCCACTTAGGCCCCAAGGCTTCCGGCGCACCTTGTACAACTTGATTCACTCAAGAATCACCTCACAAGGTTGGCACAACCTTGCACTTACTCAACTCTAAGCTAAGCCTAGCACTAAGCACACACAAAGCATGTGCAAGTCTATAGATGAGCAATTTAGCACTTGGATGGATTGGATATGGTCTTCTAGGTGTCTTGCGCTCCTCTGCACTTCCACACAATCCAGCAACCTCAAATGGGTGAGTGGAGGGGGTATAAATAGCCCAAGGCACTCAAGGAGCCGTTGGCTAACGGCTACTGAAAAAGGTAGCGTCGGATGAACCGATGCTATCTTTTCAGGGCCATCGGTTCATCCGGTGCCCCTGTCCACGTCACTTAGCCGTTGAGTTTCTCTGATAGAATTACTCCGACTCTATACACCGACGGTGCGTCGGTTCATCCGGTGCTGAAGGACTTCTCGCAAAAACGTCTCTGTTGGTTTCTTCGAGACCGTCGGATAGACCGACGCTTCCTCTGACCAAGGCATCGGTTCATCCGGTGTTGAAGAGTCTGTCTTGGCGCGTCTCTGTCTTGATTCAAACCAGGCATCGGATAGACTGACGGTGTCCCCACTTAGACCGTCGGATCATCCGGTGCTACTGTCTTCTGCAGCTCTTCTCCTTTCAATCATCCGACGCTACAAGAATATGGACCGTCGGTTCATCCGACGGTGCCAATTTCGTTTGGTCTTCTGCGTAGTGTACCAAGTGCACCGACGCTTCTTCCTAGGGTACCGTCGGTTCATCCGACGGTGTCTTTTTCCTTCTTCCTTCCTTTTCTTCGCGTCTTCAACTTGTCATTGCTTCAACTTAACATACTTAACATGCCATCACTTATATATGGTATGTTAACATGTGCTCATTTTTGCTATGAGTAACTTAACATGTGCATGGTATGTTAACTTGTGGTGTGACATGTTAACTTGGGCATGGTATGTTAACTTGTGGTAATATCCATGGGACCTAAGAATGCCTAGAAGGACATGCTAGACAATGTGGTTAGTCCCATTACTTGTGTTAGCATGAATCACCAAAATCAACTCGAACAAATGGAAAATAGGACAATGTTCGCTACAGTAGGTCATTGGCTTGTATAAACTGTCCAGATAGTTTGTGGATATGCTGCCTAAGAGCAACTCCAACAATTCCCCATCCCAAGTTGTCATTGTTATTTTTTTGGCAAAAACAAAAAAAATCTTCTCCAACAGTTTCCATCTCATGTTGCCATTTATTTCAAATTGGGAAAAATAAACTCCGCGCGCACATATATGCGCATAGCTATCCGCAACGCATTCGAGGTGGAAGGGTATAAAAATAATTTGTTTTTTCTCAGGTTCCTGATTTAAGTTTTCAATAGTTAGAAGGGTAGAAACATAATTTTGTTTCTCTCTCAGGGTTCCTGATATAAGTTAGATATGAATTTGGCAAGTGAATTATGTCAAACCGTTGGAGATGAGTTTTTTTACATGTCATATCTTTTTAAAAGTTGACAAAACACAAGATTTGTCAAGTATGTTGGAGATTACGAACACATTTCTCTTGCTGGCGGATACGAGCTTGCGTCGCCTGTCGATTTGCATTCAGCCTGTTCTTTTTATCCATTGTCCATATTCAAATCCACACCCACCTCAAATGGGGAGGGTATGAGTAGAAAATAATTATTCATTGAAGAAATGGGGAGGATAAGGTGTGGGGAGGGTACAAATAATCGATTAGGTATGTATAGAATTTAGTACAAAACTAATTATCCATTGGTTATGGGTGGGATTGGGGAGGGTAAGAAGTGGTAATAATTATTTGGATTTGGGTATGAACAAGAGTGGATTTGTCCATACCCTCCCCAGTGACTGGCTTAATTTGCACTGCAGCTGCTGGTCGTATCTGGTGGTCTGCCAGCTCGATCAAACAGGCTCTGGCCACCGCGCCCTCACCGCGTGGATGATCGGAGGAGAGGTGGGACTAGTACATCTCACAAACCTTTAAATTTCATAGTCGGACACGATAAACCTGAGCCTTTTTCGTAGTCGGACACAACACGACAAACGTAGATATATCTCCAACACGTACGGTGGCCTTCCGAACTCCCCCGGCCCGTGCCCCGAGTCGCGCGCCTCCGATCCGCCGCCGCTGAGGTCCTCTCGCGCCAACCTTTTTAATTACTCCTATATAACTTCCACTGTCGACCAATCCCTGCACCGGGGTCACATCACATAGCTAGGCTCCATATGTCGTGCGCGATCGCCGGCACCGTCGTCCACCACAACGGCAGACGATCGCAGCAGCGACATGGCGACAACCCTCACCAGCCACCAGCGCCGACGGCCGGAGACCTCGCCTACTGCAAGATGGAGGAAGGAGCGTATACGTACGTTACCCCACCACCTGCCAAGGAAACGCGCTGCGACTTCCTGGGCATCGCATTCGTGGTACGAAAACTAAACTCTCTAGCCACCAGAGACCGGCCCTCTCCTTTTCCCCCCAATGCATCTAATTCTTCTGTTTAATTCTGAATAATTTTGCTCTTTGCCCTAAAAAACAATTTCGCTCTTTTAAAAACAATTTTGAACGCTTTCTTTAATTTGTGCTCCTGCAGTGTTTCATGACGGTCATGGGCATAGGGCTGCTGGCTTATCTCTTCATCCTGCGTTTCGTGTACCACGACCCTAATACGCAGGACCCCTTCGTGTTTTCGACGCTCGTTGCTTTGGCTCTTATTGTGCTAGGAGTTGGATCCATCCCGGCCCTAGTCAAATATTATGAAGAGGAGGAGATCAGAACGTGTCAGGCTGTCAGCACAACAATGCTCATGGAGGAAATGAGTCTAAATAAGTGACCGAGGGATATGTAAAAATTTTTAATAAAATAAGCGGTCAAATATAAAGTAAAAAAATAAATCAACTATAATTTGATACCGGAGCATTCGTTTTCGTTTTTCTAGATACCATACATATGTTTATATCTTCAAAAGTCAAAATGAATACAGTAATTTGGAGTACATTGCCTCGGGAAAACACCCCCCAATCATTTATTACACTAATCTACTCTGTTGCATACAATAATCCGTTGATCATTCATGATACGGCCTACAATTTCTCAGTCATCAGAACATCCGACTAGAGCTGTTAAGTATCCAGTTCTATGTATCATCACCAAAATAGTTGGGAAGGTATCCAGAACCCATGATAAGAAGAGTCATACCAGCAAGAAGTAACATGACGATGGGATCTTGCACTTCAGGGTCATGGTACACGAATCGCAGGACACAAATATAAGCCAGCATTGCCATACCCAAGACGGTTGTAAAACACTGCACGAGCAAAATAGAGGTGTCATGGATTCAACTACTGATCACGTACCATATACGAGGACTTTCCATATTCATTGTATGGGGTAAAAAAAAACCCCGATCCACAGATGAGTGAGTGTATGGTTCACAGGAATTTATAATAACTCATGTCACATCGACTGAGACGGAGTATTTAGGATGACTAAATATAATTTCATTATAAAACAAATTGCAGAAGTATTAGACATTTTCACGAGACGAATCTAATTAATTCATAATTAGCATATGTTTACTGCATCATTATATTGTCTAATCATAATCTAATTAGACTTCATAGATTCGGCTCGCGAAAAGGTTAGAATTATGAATTTTCGTTTTATCATTGATCCAAAATTTAATACTTCTAATCAGTCTCATAGCATCCCATAGGACGGGACTTGTACTTGTTATTAATGAAGAAATCAAACGGGAAATCTGTACCTTGAAGGCGGTGGTCACGAAGCTCCAAGTGGCGTCGTTCATGGGTGGAAGACAGCCGACGTCGTGGGCTCCTTCCTCCATCTTGCGGTAGGCGTCGTCCCCGGGCGACGGTCGACGACATGCTCTGTGGCTGCTAAGCTTCACGGCCATGTAGATGGGGAACGCCATGGAGACTGCCTGATGTGATCGATGCTAGCAGGCGTATAGATCTTCTGGGTAGAGAGCAGCTAGTAATAGTTCGGAATAAGGTCGTGTTATCGATCGATCTGTATTTATCGTCTCGTGTCCGGTTACCGCCATGGAAAATAAGTTGACGTAAAACTCTACAAAAAATAAGTGACGTCTTCCGTGTCGTCCCAGGTCTGTGTGGCCACAGCAGGTGCAGACGTACACGCACACGGCAGACCCTTCCTCCTCGCCGTCACAGCGCGGTTGCCCAGGCACGACCTTTGTACAGGCGTGGATTCCTTTTTCTGACCTCAAAACATCATTCAGATTTCTAAATTGCGAGGACACACATTTTCCCTACATAAATACAACTTGTTACTAGTCGTCTTCTAGAGAAATGGTTTAATTAGTTTATTCTTGCTCGGTGCTTTAGAATAGTGACTACTGACAGATTAGTACTTGTGCTATTTACTCCTGCTCTGTCCGTATTTTTCCTCTTTTTTTTGCCAGGGGAAAATGATTCATTAAATTTTATCTAGGTGACATCACCATCTGTGAGCACAACATGCTGAATACAAAGATTAATGCTTACCAAGAGCAGTGAGGTACATTGCACATTAGAGTGTAAAATGAACAGAGGATACATGGCAGTCATTCTACACGCTAAAGTTCATGAAGGGGAACGACCATCACATGGCCAATACCAAAACGACCATGACAGGACCAGACATGTCACCGCAAGCATTCAAGCAAATTTAACCATTCTGAAGCTAGAGTATTCGCCTAACTCCTCCACCAAGGACCTTGCCCCAATTTCATCACCAAAGTAAGGAAATTACAAAGCACCAAAGTAGCGCAGGGAAGCAAGTATCGAAAACCAAAGAAAAGTGCATCCCAGCAGGGACATCACACAGGGACTCCGTTCCTCAGACCATGCTGCGTTTCCTCAAGTGCTTCCGGCCTTTTCCAATATGTCTCAGTTGTTTCTCCAGCTTCTCTCACGACGCCAAGCCTGCAATGCGAGTTATTTAATCATGATGATGATACAATTATGGATAGGCCGGATACAGAGGTTTAACAGGCATACCAGAACGAAGGAAGTGTATCAGAAAGGCAACTATCAGACACACACCGAGGAAGGCTTTGTGGTGAATGCCTAGGGCCAGGTAAGTGAAGACAATGGTAAATCCATTCGCCGCTGCAATAAGGATACTAGTTAGCAATGACCAATAAGGGTTACTGACGGGAACAACCAAAGAGTATGAACCGAACCTAACATGCCAAGGTGGCTGATGATCTGGACACACTGCAGCTCTCGACGAGACTCTGCGTAGGCGCTGAAGGTCATGCCGGCGGATTGCAGGATCCACCATACGCACAAGCCGCCGTGAAAGCAGAACCTGAAGGTTTTAGGTAGAATCCCCACCCTCTCTGCAACAGTGTTAGGTCCTAGGTACGTGATCAACGCTAGTGATCCGGTCAGCGCGAACGAAGCCATGTCTGACCTTCGTTCACCCCCCTGCATCATGCAATTGGTGAGAGGAACACTCAAACCCCTGTCATACCCACCATTGATCAGGCTTGCAAAGAACATACCTGACCGGGACCTGACTGCTGGAGTGCCGTCGTCGCACCGTCCTCTGGCATCTCCTCTCTCTGCTCACCGCGACGACATCGCCTTCCGCAGAGGCACGCCCACCAACCTCCAGCGACACGGCGCTCACTGAGCCTTGCCGCGCCGCGCTCCACCCGCCCCAACGCATCGGCCGCCTGCTTGAGCTCCAGGCACGCACGCGACAGGCGCACCGCTTGGTCGCGGACATCCTTGAGTGGGGCGCTCTCGGCCGCCTCCACCTGGCCGCGGCGCCGAGGTCGCCGATCCAGCTCAGCAGCGCCGCCAGGTCGGCTGCCTGCGGGAACGCGTCGATGGCGGACTCCAGCTGGCCGCAGGGCACGCGGGCGACCTTTGCGGCGTCGGCGACGCTGCCAGCCTGCACGACGAGATCGACGCCCTTCTGCCGGAGCTGCGGCACGCCTTGGCTGAGCAGGTCGAGGGTGACCGCGACGTCAACCTGGCCCACCATCTCGTCCTGCACGAATTAGTATTAGGTACTCCTGCTCTGAACGTGGCGGCGAAACTGTGAAACCGATTCGGCGATCCCCGCCGCCCCAAGACACAATGTACCTCTGGTCGCGCGGCTGCCTCGACGTCGTGGAGGACGAGAGGCTCGCGGAGGCCCTCCTCCTTGGCGCGCTGCACCTCAACCATGGCAAGGGCGGCCCCGCGGAACTCTTCGCATGAGCGCCCCAGGCTGGCGGCGGCGCCGCGGAGCGCGCGCAGCTGCTCGCGGGCTTCTCCCTCCAGGGAGCCCACCAGGGCGACGGCCGCGGCGCGCAGGTTGACGACCGCCTGGAGCCTGCCCTCCTCCCCCGCCTCCTCCAACTCCCGTGCCGCCCTGCTGAGATCGGCGGTGCGGATGACACCGACGGCGTCGGCGGCTTGCTCCGCGCGGCTCGCCTTCGCCACCAGCTGCCCGCACTTCTCCTCCAGGATTGACGGGCCCATGTATTTGATCAGGATGGCGGCGGCCTCCACCGTCTCTTCCATCTCTCCCTCGAGCGCGACGACGAGGTCCCCCGGGGACGGGAGGGGAGAGTTCGGCCGAGGGGACGAAGAGAGGCAGAGGAAGGGAGGGGCGGTTGGGGATCGGTTGGGTTGGAAGGGGCGGTTGGGGGGGAGGCGGCGCGCCGGTTGGTTTATTTGTTGTGCCTGGGATTGGGGGATGCGAGCGGGTGTGCCCTCGTGCGACGTGCAGGCGAGGGCGGAACCGCGGGGTGTGCGTCCGCCGTGTTGGGCGCTCGTGCACGGTTCGCGGCAGGACGGACACCCCTACGGGGCGGCGCGGCATCGGATTTGGCCGTGACGGCCGGGGTTGTGCCGTCCGCGAGCTAACGCGTGGTGGTGTGGTTGCGTGTGTGTTAGCAGCAGGGTAGAGGAGAAGCAAGGAATCAAGGGTAGGAAGCAATGGGACAGAGGAGGAAGAAGCACGGCATCACGGCCGGCGGCTTGAGGAAGAAGAGATACAGTGTTTGTTTACAAAATACTCAGTACCCTCTCCCCTCTGACTCCTCTCCGCATGGCCAACTGAGACAACACCAGATGGGCTCGCAGGCCCAAAACTAGGACAGCCCAATAATAAACACAAGCCCAGTAATAGCCTGCCGGTTCCTGATCCTAACATTCTCCCCTTCTTAAGAGCAGCTTGCCCCCAAGCTGCTTAATCAAATTGATCACTAGTTGAAGAAGATTGACTCAATTAGCTCCATCTTGCAACAAGATTCTCAAGGATCATCCACAACTTGATGGTAAAACTGAATAAGGAAGAGTGACGACCTCCAGTAGTTCATTACCATGCTGAGCTCTTGTTTGATCTTCAGTTTAAAACTCATACCAAGAGATGTATATTCATCAAGAGAACAAGTACCACCCCCTGGGTCCCACAGGATCAGTTGCTGAATGGATATAGTTGCAGAGCAGATCAGGACACCACGGCAGCCTCTGAAAGTTACCACCTGCACAAAGACGCTCCACAGAGTCCTATCTTGTATCTGAAGAACTCCTGCTGCTGCTGCTTGCAAATCAATTGGGTTCAGCAACACCTCATGTTCATCCACCAACAACATAAGTGGCAAGTTCCTGATCAGACTAGCACCCCACGAGGCAACCCAAAATGAAGTACTATTGATAGGAAGAACAGTAACTTGCAGATCAATGGAAAATTGAGCATCCATCCTTGAGAATGACTGTAGCAAGACCATATAAACTGATAGCAACAGGTTTGTTCCATACTGGAGCTGTCCATAATTAATGGCGGCTTCACCATTAGAACATTCAGATAGCCACTGTATTGCACACTTTGACAAATGCAACTTGGATGTATCAGTAGTGTCACTGGTTACAGCTTCACACAAAGAGTATGCAATAGAAAGCTTGTTCAGACCAATTTCCCATGAGGAATCCCAGATTGAAGCACCATGTGTCTGACCCCTATTAGAACACGGTGATTTAGAGCATGACGTGATGCCATTGCCAGGCTTCCAGAAAACCATAGCAGTCCAGTGACGACAATTATGCACTAGTACACTCACAATATATATTTTGTCCAGAGCTATCAAACCACCCAAGGATTTATATCCATAGAGAAGATATGGATCACCACCAGGATCCCAAAGGTTCAGCTTCTGATGATGTGTGATACTAGTTGAGAGTGAAAAATTGACAGCCCAATGCATCTGTACTAGTATTTGCAAATGCTGCCACATATTTTCTTGATCTGGACTGTCATCAGGAGCAAACTCATGTTGGCACTCAGAAAACTTGGCCAAGCCAGCTCTATAATGTGAGCTACAGTTCCAAACATTCAGCCACTTGAGGAACAGCATTGTACCAAGAAATTTGCTCTGACCTGCAGTACTATACCAAGAAGGAAAGCATTGCCTTGAACAGAGGAAAATGAATTCACCAACGAAAGACCTCCGCATGCAATTACTCATCGAATCAGCCATTACCATGGAAAGAAATGCCTCAATATACTTGTAATGCTCAGATTCACATATATCTCCCAATAGCATGCTAACTGAGCTGTCTACTACCACTTTATCATTAGTGAAGGATGGCCAAGGTATGGGGCGGAGCTGAGCATCCTCAGAAAGCAAGGCAATGTTGTTCTTCAGAAAATATGAGTAAAGCGTCCCAAAATTCTGACTAGCACAATTAGTATTGAAACTATCCAGTTGCAGACTGATTAATAGCCAAGGTGGCTTAGGTGGGATGCAAACTTGCTCGACTGTCAGAATGCATGACCATTGATCCATGTTAACTAAAGGAGCAAGCAATGGGTCTGTCGCTACTAAATTATGCACAGCCATTTGTTCCAGCACAATATGTTCAGTGTGAGCTTGGGTGGCCAAACCAACAACCATTCGACCAACTGAGTTTGAAGAAATGTTGATAGCACCACAGGAAGGTAGAAAACACACAGTGAGCAGAGAAGTAGTGTATGTTGGCCATTCTTCAGACACTAGTTGAGCTGGCTTCAAGACCACCAGCAGAAACAGCCTGCTGTCATTGTTGAAGTCATTCATCACACAACAGATGGCCAGAGCAGGCGGCAACTCGATGGCGTAGCAGAACGTCGTCGCTGCTGATGATATCATGGTGTAGAAGAGCGAGGTGGTGGAGATGGATCGCAACGCAATGGGTGGTGCCTTGCGAGAAACAGGCACCAGCTCGCGCACATCGGCACTGCAGCCAACTGACGAACACCTTGAGAACGTGATGAAGTGGTGTGCCCTGGTGATTCGGTGCGCCATGACATGCGGATGAGCACGCCAAGGAGGGCGTGGAGGGTGACGACGCGGAAGCCGGATCGGGCGAGGTTGAGCTCGCTGTAGATGTCGAAGCCGATGCACGCGCAGACGACCTCGCCGCGGACGTCGAGGACGAGGCGGACGCGGTGGTGCTCGCCACAGTCGTCGAAGCCGAAGCGCACGCAGAGGCGCTCGCTGCGGACGTCGAGGACGAGGTGCGCGCGGTGGAGCTTGACGCGGACGCGAAGCAGCGGGGCCACCATCGATGAACTTGTGGAGGTCGGCCCCCTTGGCGAACTGCTCCACAGGGACCTGTTCCACCAATGCCTCCGGGGCGGGGAACAGCCTGTCACCGTGAGCACGGGTGGAGCTGTCGACGCCACGCTTGCTGATGTCGGGGCTGAAGCAATCTGTCGAGCACCTGGTGGGCAAGATGTTGGTGGTGGAGATCTCCACGCTGGTGTCGTGCGCCGCGGCATGCTCGCTGTCGGGATCGACGACGACAGCGTCGCCGAACGCCTTCGTGGCGGCGGCTGCAGGCGAGGAAGAGGTGGCAGCGGTGGCCGGTGAAGCAATGGGCGCCGGCGACGGAGACAGATCACCACGGGAGGGAAAATGCTTCTCAAATGCCGACTCCATAGAGTCAAACGTCGCCTCTAGGGAGTCGAATCGCCTGGAGAGCTTGGATAACTCATCGAGAATAAGCTTGGCGGCTTCAGGATCCATGACGGTGGTACAGATCGAGAGGAATTTTGGGGAAGGGAAGAAGAAATCCAGAGGAGAAACCCCGAGAATCGGTGTCTCTGATACCAAATGTTAGCAGCAGGGTAGCGGGGGTAGAGGAGAAGTAAGGAATCAAGGGTAGGAAGCAATGGGGCAGAGGAGGAAGAAGCACGGCATCACGGCCGGCGGGTTGAGGAAGAAGAGATACAGTATCTGTTTACAAAATACTCAATACCCTCTCCCCTCTGACTCCTCTCCGCAGAAGTACAGGCACGCAGGCCAACTGAGACAACACCAGATGGGCTCGCAGGCCCAAACTAGGACAGCCTAATAACAAACACAAGCCCAGTAATAACCTGCCGGTTCCTGATCCTCACAGTGTGCCAGCGGGGGCGGCTCGATCGGCCAGGCGACCGTCCGTGCGTTACTCCCGGAAGGCAAAAAACTTTTTCACATTCCATCGAACAGTTACCGAGCAGTGACAGCACTACACGCACAATCGGGTTGCTGGCTTATCTCCTCGTGTCACGTTTCCTGTACCACGAGTCCACGACCCTAATTACCACGTCAGTGTTACTTAATTGTGGCCCGCGGCCGGGCTGATCACCCGTGCGCGGCGGCCACCAAGTCGCGGCCGTGCGTGTCGGCCTCGCTCACCAAGAGTTTCCCGCATGTTGTGCACCAATGTGGTTGCCATCGGCGACGCGGGTCAGGGGTGAGTCGCCGCACCACCGCATGGCGTCATGGCCGAGGCTCCGACCCGTGCCCACGCTCGCGAGTCTAGTGCAGACCACGGCGGCATCTCGTTGCCCGTATGCTGGACTTGCCACTGCGTTCATCCCTGGTGCGTCGGAACACATCATCGTGCACTGAGCCCCTGTACACCTGCTCGTCTGTTCTTTTGCGTTAATAAGCTCGGCGTTTTCCGAGAACAACGAAGCACACGCGTGGCAGCCGGCAAAAGACACAAGCTCGAGGGCGCCGTGTGCGCCGCCCGGACGCCGAGACCAGCCGGAGAACGAACGCTGCAAGGTGCATGGGCCAGTAGCCAGTAGGCACGCAATGGAGCACGACCGGCGGACCTAGCGGCCGCTCATCTTGACCCCGGCCTGCTGCCGGCGTCCTAAGAGTAGCACCTCATCGGCGTCGTCGCCGTGAAGCTGCGGCGGTTGCAGACGAGCAGAAGCCGGAAGAAGAATCCCATCGTGTCCGTATCGCGCACGCGTAGTAGCCAGGGCAGTCGTTACCGGCGAGGGGCGGAAGCCCGCTATCATCGTCGACTCGCTGGTGTCATGTCGCTGCCTGTTCCTCTGCTGCACGCCGGCACGCCGCGCCGGCGGAGGCTTGACCTTTTACCTGCTTCTCACATGTTTTCCTCGGGCGGCGGCGGAAGTCACGAAATCGAGCTCCGACGCAGCTCTGTTCTTGCGGTCACAAGAAACGAGCCGGCAGCAGGCAAGCAGCTCACGCTCAAGACCAGAGCGGCGCGCTCGGCATAAACGTAGTTCATCCAAACTTGCCGATTGTTTGATGAAATTCGTCCAGAAATAAACGCCGCCAATTCACCAGGGACTAATAACATAATTTCAAGCCGGTACATATGTCTTCAAACTGTACAAAAGGTTTATGGCTAGAGAGTGGGTGGTTTGTGATGTAAACACCTTTGAACTTTGACCAAAATACCAGTTTAAGTACCACTTCGATGCAGCAAGCAGCATCATGAGTTCTGAACTTTGGCAAGAATTGAAACATTCGGTACACAATTGATGTGTTTGATACTTTTTCGACTGAATTCAAATGTCAAATCCCTGAAAAATAAATCTGTAGTTGGTGTATAAAGCCACAAGTCATAGTGCATTGTTGGTTTGCATTGGAACATGCAAAAGCAAGCAAGCACGAATGTAACAAGCCAACCAGCATTGGACCTGCTAGAGAAGCAAATTATATCGAGCTGTTCTGCAGCGGAGTATGCTTCTGGTATTCTGTCGTTGTACCGGCAAGTAAAACGCCGCCGCGTCCGGCTAGGCGCTGGCCCAACAAAGCAGGCGATAGAGCACAAGGGAGGCGCCTGAGCGGCGGTGGCGGGCTCGCGGCGCTGCTGGGTAGCGCGGGTACCGCTCTTATATGCGGTCCGCGGCGTAGGCTCGGCCTGCGCCGCATGCCTCCCTAACCGCAGGCATCACGGCGAATTCGCTAGCGCTGTCCGCGAACGCGTTGACAGTGCCCCCAAGCTCCACCGCGAGAAGCGTGGCCGCGTTGTCGAGCGCCAGCCCGCCTGCGGAATGGCAAGGCGGCGTCCGAGGGCCGCGACGCGTTGTAGGCGGAGACCTTGGTGAAGACCGCGGCCGCGTCAGTGAATGCTCGAGCTAAGTCGGGGAGCGCATTGGCCGTGACGGTCACAAGTCACGGCGCGGCCACAGCGGTGAACTGCTGAGTGTTGTGCCCGCGGAGCAGAGGCGCCTTGTCGGCAGAGGCCTAGGTGAAGACCGCGGCCGCGTCAGCAAAGCCTCGCTGCAGCGTCCCAACCCGGCGGCGCTCCGGCAAGCCGCGGCGTGAGGCGGAGGCGGCGTTCTTGCGGCCCCAAGGGTGGACGGTGTTTCAGCCCAGGACTCCAGGGTGGACGTCCACCCTGGGTACCTTCTAGCCGCCAGAGACGACGTGTACGGTTCAGATTGACTGAATCGCGGAAGGAAGCCAAAGGCGCTCTGCCAGCTCAGAGAAGAGTCGGAGTCGGACGTCGGACGTCGGAGGCCGTGCTGTGGTGCTCCGGCCCTCCGTCGTTTCCGGTGCAGCAGCGCGAGAGGAGGGCGGACACCAGCTTGGCCTCCGTCGAGCGTCGAGAACACCACGGGCGGGATTGGCCGGCAGCGCCTTGTCGGCCGCGCGGCGCCGGCGCGCAGAACCCTCAATTGTCGGCCGCCTTCCTCACGCTCTCGACCGCTTGCCGGACGGCGGCTTCTGCCCGTGCCTCAACGTGCGCTGATCTCTGGTGAGCCGCCGCACCACCGCATGGCGTCATGGCCGGGGGCTCCGACCCGTGCCCACGCTCGCGAGTCTAGTGCAGACCACGACGACATCTTGTTGCCCGCATGCCAGACTTGCGACCGCGTTCATCGTACATCATCGTTGAAGATGATCCACGACAATTTATCCCTGGTGTGCCGGAACACATCGTGGATTGAGCCCCTTGCGCGCCAGGCCAACTACAGCTGCTCACGGACCCGGCGGTCGAGACCAGCCGGACACCGAACGCCGCGCGGCGCATGGGTCAGTAGTAGGCCACCCCATGGAGCCCGACCACTGCAACTAGCATGTGGCTGATCATCTTGTCATCGGCTCACCGGAGCCCAGATTCCGGCGTCCGAGGAGTAGCACTTCATCACCGTGAAGCTGTGGCGGTTGTAGACGAGCCGAAGCCGGAAGAAGAAACCCATCGTGCAGCAGCGCGGCGGCACGACGTCGAGGTCGTGTGAGTATTGCGCACGCGTAGTAGCCAGGGCAGTCGTTGCCAGCGAGGAGTGGGACCACGGCCATGTCTCCGGTCATCAGGTTGCACAAGCGGAGGGCGAGGCCGTCGCCACGGGCCTTGCGCCGGAGCTCGAAGACGACGCAGCCATTGCGGGACGCCACCGGGCGCGGGCGGGCGCAGTCGAACAAGCCGTCGTCGTCCAAACAAAGCCAGGAGGATGCCATTGGGACAAAAAAAAAGTGTGGCTGCCCCGATTCCAAGCCGGCGGCGGCGATGTTCCTCAGCTTGCGGCCTCCGCCGCCGACGCCGTCTGTCCCTTGGAGGATGCCGACGACGAGGTGGGTGATGGAATCCGGCGTAGGGACTGGACAGAGCGTGGGCGATGTCGGCGGCGCGCGCGGCCCCAGCGCCTGCACACCACGGCGCAGCGTGCGTGCCATGGCATGTCGCCAGGACGTGACACAAGAAGGACGTCGTCGGGGAGCGTGGCCAGTGGCCACTGGCGGGCCAACAAGGCTGTACTCTTCTCTTCTCCGCCGGCAACGGTGCGTCGCGGGGCCGGATGGGCACGCGGTGCTCGTCGCAGCAGCGGCATGGGAGGACGAACGCGCGCTGAGAGTTGCCGGCGACTTCGCGCTCTCTCATCATCATGGATCCATTGTTCAGTTCTCCAAACTTGCCGGCCCTCGCCCTCCAGCCAGGGTCCCGGACTCTGCTGCAGGTCTGCAGTTAGTTTGGTCTACAACAATTCATTACGTTGGAGCGAATTGTATAATGGAGGTTTTTCTATTGAAAAAAACAGAGATCAGATGAGTACCAACTACCAATTCCCCTTTTTGGCAATGTGAAGCCACATTACCACTCCATCACTTCTTACCAGAACTATCACGCATTCACAGTGTACATGCACCATGTCTATGTTGTGCGCCGCCCGACGCGCCGTCGCCGTCCAGCCAGACGCCAAACGCCGCTCGGTTCATGGGTCAGTAGGCCGCGCCATGGAGGACGACCGCCGGACATAGCTGTTGCAGCATGTGGCTGCTAATCTCGACCCCGGCGGCCCCGGCCTTCCGGACCCCAGCTGCCGGCGTCGTAGGAGTAGCACTTCATCGCCGTGAAGCTGCGACGGTTGCAGACGAGCAGAAGCCGAAAGAAGAAACCCGGGGACTAGTGGCAGCGCGGTGGGCAGTGGCACGACGTCGAGGTCGTCACCGGTCAATATCGCACACGCAGTAGTCAGGGTAGTCGTTGCCAGCACGGCCACGTCCCCGGTCATCGAGTTGCACACAGGGTTAACAAAACCGCTACCGGTCCGGTTTACCACGCCCGAAAAACCAGGTCGGGTAACCGGTGAACCGGATCGGTTAGCTGGTTTGGCCCTTTATTAGGTCCGATTTGGGGCGGTTAACTAGGTTTTTTTTGCTACCGGACCGGACCGGTAAGACCGGTTACAGCGGTTTTCCGACCGGTAACAAACGTTTTTTTTAACCCTGGTTGCACACGCGGAGGAAGTAGACATCGCCAATAGGCCTCGTGCCCTCGTGCCGGAGCCCCAAGACGATCCGGCCGTTGCATCAATTCCTTGGCCCCGAAGCTGACCTTCGGAAAAAGGATTCATTTAGAGAACAATTACCGCTGACAACAAATTTTTGGCCTCTAAAGAGTAAATATCTGCATCGACCTGTATAGGAGGGCGCCGTGACGATGGCCATCACCCATCAGCACATGACACACATGTTCATTTTGGATTCCCCTGCTGGTCGTCGTTCTTATCAGAAACTCACCCCGACGTCCTGGTCGATGGAGGTTCACGTCGGCGAGCAGGGACAGATCCAACACTGGACTGGGTGTGTTTTAATTTTCTTTTTTTCTTCTCTTCTCCCTCCTTCTTCCCTCTTCTTTTCAATGGAGCGCTGCCTCCGTCCCTGCCTACTTGTACTTTCTCTTTTAGTGACCTCCAACACGTAGTCACATTTTCACATTTTTCAAGAAACGGTAAATCTTTGCAGGATTTCCCTGATTGATGATTTTCAAGCTTGCTGAGGCGAAGATGGTGTTCGTGGTTCTCATCCTCGGGTTTTTAATTTGACAACGTTTACCGGCAATCGGGGCTAGCTAATACATGTCATCTCGGGTCAGCTCACCTCACCTCACCAGCGAGGTATATGCTTATATTATGGCAGCACTATTCTTTCCCGCCGCCGATTTCGGAGCATTGTTTCTAGTGAAGAAGATGTTGGATGGCCGAAAGATGGATGAAGTTGATACCAAGACGTGGAGAATGTCCAAATTGATCATGCTATTATCCATCATCGTGACCATACCTTAGCTAGAAGACCACGATCCATTAGGGGCGGAGTAGGGGGGCTAGAGCCCCCTACCCCGTGCACCCTGAAGCGCCACTCTGAAAAGAGAAGAGAGAAGAAAGAAGAAAGGATGAGGAAGAAGAGGAGAAAATCAACCTCGTTATTCCAAATCGTGGATCCGCCAATGTGATCCACCATGTAGTAGAGCTACGCACTGGAAAGCTCATTTGCCTGAAGAAGTCCATCAAAATTTGGGTTTTGGGCGGGATCCACGACTTTTATGTGTGTAATGGGACTGCTGCTAATGACGAGCCTTTCAACTTCGGTTGTGAACATATGACCATTTATGGTTTGGAAACAAGAGGAGTGAGTGGGGAGGACTGAGGCAAGAAGTTCCAGCAGTATGTCTGTGTGCGTGCAGATCCGTGTGTGCGCACGAACCTGCAGATCTGTGTCACTGTGTGTGCGCAATCCATTGTGTACTGTCTTCCATGATGTTAAATTCCAATTCAGTAGTTATCTTTACTACTTCCTATAAATGGGTAAATAATGTTTGTACATCAAGTCTTGATCAATTCCATTTCATAATAGCACTGCACTAGTACCATTTTTGCCAATACTGTTTTTACCACAGCTTTTAGCTGCTGCAGGGATGCAGCAAGCTGGCTGCAGCTGCTACCTGCTGACGCATTAGCATCAGGGCCTTGACCTTTGGGTGTGTAGAATGAATGCACACTTGATCCTTCTTCATTTGCATGACATGCAAAGAGAAATTAAATGATCATCTCTAAAAAAACTACTCTGGACATCAAGAGCTAAATGTACATCACGGCCGCGTCTCAAGGCTAGATTCGCATGGCGTCACGACCGCGGCTCCGATCCTTGCCCACGCTCGCGAGTCTAGCTAGTGCGGACCACGGCGCGACACACCCTCCATTGTCGTCGCAGGCAAGCCAACGGCGTAACGCTCGGCGTTCCGGCGTCCACGCATGCCGAGCTTGCGACAACGTCCACGTACGATTTGTACCTCGTGACGGTCTTTCCAGTTCTGCACGCTTGCGTCAGGGCGATGGCCGTGTGGACCTCGGCACTCGCCTACGTCTGGGCGTTGTCGCGTGCTCGCTCGCTGCTTCTTGGCGTCTGTCCATGGCGGTTTCACAAATGAACTGCGACCCAAACAACTCTGAATTCGTCAGGCGGCAAGGATGATCGGCCGCGGCACCGTACACGGTACTCGGTACAACTCGTCCATGTTGAGCGGCGCGCTGACGCGCCGTCGCCGTCCAGCCGGACACGCCAAACGCCGCTCAGTTCTCGGGCCAGTAGGCCGCGCCATGGAGCACGACCGCTGGGCATAGCTGTTGCGGCATGTGGCTGCTAATCTTGGCCCTGTCCTTTCAGGACCCCAGCTGCCAGCGTCCCAGGAGTAGCACCTCATCATCATGAAGTTGCGGAGGTTGCAGACGAGCAGAAGCCGGAAGAAGAATCCCAGGGAGTAGCAGGCTAGCAGCGCGGTGGCACGACGTCCAGGTCGTCACCGGTGAGTTTCGCGCACGCGTCGTAGCCAGGGCAGTGGTTGCCAGAGACGGGCGGAAGAACGACCGTCATCGGGTTGCACACGCAGAGGGCGAGGCCGTCGCCACAGGCCTCGCGCCGGAGCTCGTAGACGACGGCGGCCGTTGTGGGACGCCGGCCGGGCGCAGACGCGCAGTCGAACCAGCCGTGGTCATCCAAACGAAGCGAGGCGGATGCCATCGGGACGAAGTGCATGCGGCAACCCCGATCCCGAGACGGCGGCGGCGTGTTCTTGCTCCGCGTGCTGCTGCCCGATCCCGAGATGGCGGCCGCGATCTTGTTCCGCGTGTAGCTACCGCCGCCGCCGTCTGGCCCGTGGAGGATCGATGCCGATGGCGAGGTGGATAAGGAATCCGGCTCTGGGACTGGACAGGGCGTGGGCGATGTCTGCACGCCGCGGCGCAGCGTGCGTGCGTGCGTGCCATGGCATGTCGCCAGGACGTGGCACAAGAAGGACGTCGTCGGGGAGCGTGGCCAGTAGCCGTCAAGGCGTTGTGCTTCTCTTATCCGGCGTCAACGGGGCGTCGCGAGGCCGGATGGGCACGCGGCGCTCGCCGCAGCAGCGGCATGGATGAACGAACGCTGAGAGTTGCCCGCGACTTGGCGCTCTTTCATCATCAGATATAGTATGCATGGATCCATTGGTGCTGATAGATAATACACCACCGAAAGAATTTTATTGGGCACCAGCACTCGATGACTCAGTTTTCTAGTGTCGGGGGATTCGGATACAGCTTGGGACTCGTCTCTCAGCGACCAACTGGATTGAGTAAACGCTTTCGACTAAGCAGGCTTGGTTTTGACATGAGTGTTTTTCTTTTTTGTTTCAAAGCAACAGTTAACAAATATTTTTTGCTAAGCACCTGTTGAGGATCCGAAATGGGAATGATGAAAGGATTCCTTTGTTGGGGCTGCACCAAACATTTCGATGGTGTCCATCGAAGCTCACAAAGTGTTCTGACGAAAGTGCGGGCAGCATTCCAATTTGCGGGCGCCCGGTAGAATGGTTGCGTTCGGTCGATTTCCGATTGGCGCACGTGGTCTGACGCATGCGGTCCTTCGTCCAACCAACTGTCGTGTGGAGTCCCTCCCACTATCCCAGCATGCGAGAGAAAGGAAAAAAAATTAAAAAACTTTAAACAAATATTTGTGCGAAGAAGTTTTGAAAACAAAAATTTGCGACAACAGTTTTAAGAAAAATTTGGGGGAAATTTTTGAAACAAAAATAAAAGCAAAAACTTTGAAAAAAAATAGATATAATTTATGAAAAACGCCGTTTATAGCAAAAAGTTTGAGTAAAAATGAGGACAACAGTGAAAGGATCAAGATGTCAACTAGAGGGGGGTGAATAGTCAAACCTGAAATTTTCAAACTTTTCAACCAGCTGTTAGTCCAGGTCCGGAGTTTCCGGATATTTTTCCGGATACTCCGGGAAATCCAGAGAATCCGAGAAAATGTCCGGATTGTCCGGGCCTACGAGGGGGATTCAAATCGACAGAAATTAAACTTGCTCAAACATAGATCTATGAAAATAGGTTATGCACTGGGATGAGACAAGCCTGTTTATCCACCTAGAACCTGCAGAAACCTCAACACGGAGTAGATCGGCACCAAACCCTAGAATAGAGCTCAAGAGGTATACAAGCATACAACAAGAGCAACAAGCACAAGAGACACAAGGATTTGTTACCGGAGTTCAACCTCACACCTTGAGGTCTACGTCTCCGTTGAGGAACCCACAAAGGGTGGACCTTTACACCTAGGTCACTTTCCTCCCTCTAGCGACCACAAAGATCAAACTAGAGTTACTTACTCAATTTCGGGGTGATACAAACCTCCTTGGGCAGCCACAAACCTTTGGATGCTCCAAGGCAACGCCTAGCCGGCTAGGAGCTTAAAACTCCAAGAGTAACAAACACGAAATGTGCCAACCAAGCGAAGAACGAGGTGCTCTAGAGATGGGAAATCAGCTCACTAGCACTCTCCAAGCTCTTGCTCTCAATCCCTCCTTAAATCCCCAACAAATCTCACAAAACCAAGGCCTAGGGGAGTAAAGAGGGGAGTGAATGAGTTCTGAGTGTTGCAGGTCGAAATGGGCAAGAGAGAGAAGGGAAAGGGTAGAGGAGGCTTTTATACCCTCTCACACAGAAAAGAGCCGTTGCAGCTCTAAGATCCGGAATATCCGGGAAAACCCCGGAAACTCCGGGAAGTCCGGAGACTCCGGGAAAACCCCGGAAACTTCGGCCTTCCAAGGTCAGAACCCAAAAAGATAACCACGTGAATGTGTTGGTGCAAAGGTGTCTCTCATAGGTTTTGTTTTGACAACTAGAGCACCTTTTTAACTCTTGGAAGATACATTTCCCGTCCCTCTTTATAGTACGGCGTTCCTAGGACTCAAATTCAATATATAAAATAATTAAGCCTTCATAGGAACCTTTTGTAGCATCACTTCCTTTTTGCTTACTCAATGAATCAACACTTGATGCCACATACAATTTTAATTCCTGCTCATACACTAGATAAATCATTAGCCACTTAAGTGTGTGTCATTAAATCACCAAAACCCACTTAGGGGGTCAAGATACTCTTCAATTTCCACATTTTTGGTGATTGATGACAACACATTTAAGTCTTACAAGAGATAATCAATGAATATTAAAGACAATTTGTAATACTCCCCCTTAATATGTGCATATTGATTTTGAATATCAAAGGTCGTTTTAGGACCAAACTTTGCACAAGGAAAGAATACATGAGAGTATTACAATAGTGGGGTGCTTGTGATGTGCCACCAGTAATAGTGAAATGCATATGCCAGTTCATGCACTCAAAAGGATGCAAAAGAAGTCTGATGCTCAAAAGTCTGGAATGTCCGGGCCAGTCCCGGAATCTCCGGAAATCCCAGAAACTCCGGGAAAAAGTCCGGATTCTCCGAGCTTTCTGAGCACCAGTGAAAAACAACATTCATCAAGTATTTTCAATCTAACATATAGCATCCTTAGAATGTAAAAACTGATCAAACAACCACAAGCACACAACCAAAAGTCTCAAGCTCACATAGTTTTACACGCATACGAATTTAAAGTTATTACAAGTCATTGTCCAAATTCAAATCCATAAAGTTCCACACTAGATAGATAGATAAATGTTCACTCCCCCTTTGGCATCAAGCACTAAAAAGGGAGTGGGGCAGCAGCTGGATCACTCGGAGTTCTCGTTGTCCTCCTCCTCTTCATCGTTGTTGTCCTTGTAACACCCCAGGTGTTATTAAAGATAAATACCCCATTTAGTTGTGTTAATCAAGCTTAATTAGCTCCTAAGCATCTTTGACATGATCTTGCACACTTTTGCGCAAAAGCCCTTGGTCAAAGTCCAAATATGTGGTCAAACCCCTAAGGATCCAAGAAGCTGATTTGGTTTTCTTGCGCGTTCTCCAAATTTCACTATAGAAGTTCAAAATAGGTCAATATAAACATTTTTCCTTGTTTCCGGGAACACATTTTTCATAATTGGCAGACATTCAAAATTTGAGTGTAATGGTGCCAAAAACAGGGTTGAACTCGCTGTGAACAGTGTTTCGGGCCGAGAAAACTGGCAGGTTTGTCACGTTTTTCCCGTCAAACCAAATATCAAAACATAGGTCGCCCTTTGGGAAAGTTGTATTCCTATAGTTTCTCTACAACTTTCGTTTTTGGAGATTTTTGATTTGTATTCAAAATTTCTGAGTTTCGCAATTTCGAAAACGAGCAAACGGAATGAAAATGGGCGCCGACGTCGCTGTGCTCTCGCGTGCGCGCGCCCGTCTCACGCCGTCCACGTGTCGTCGTCCGTTTTCTCCGGCGTACGGACGCATGGGCACCCCGGCTGTGGACCCGAGCCCCACCGTGGACCATCCGCCCGCTCCCGACCCAGTACGCCGCGCTCACGCAGCCTTCGCGCCGAAACAGAGGCCACGCGCTGCCTGTACGCCCGCCCGCGTGGCTCCCTCGCGCATGCAACAGGCCAGGTGGCCGCCCCCGGTCCGCGTGCGCCCGACCTTACCCCGTCCTCGTCCGCCTCGCCCTAATGCCGCTCGCTCCGCGCCGCGTAGCGCCATACAGACGCACGCGCCGCCGCTCACCCCGGGACAGAGCAGCCGAAGTCGAGCCAAGCCGAGCCATCTCCTCTGTCCACCCGTGCCACCTCTATCTCCTCCTGTAGCGCTGCTGAAGCATCCCGAGCAGCACGTGGCCGAGCACGACCGCCCAGTCGCCGGAGCACGATAGCCCAGCGGCTGCAGACCGCACCACCGCCAGGGACGCCCGCCGGCCACGTCTCCACCCCGTCCAAGCCCCAAAGTGAGATCGTGGTGAGCCCCTTGTCACTCCCCACCACTTCCCTGGTCCATCCCGGCGATGAGCTCGTCGGATTTTGACCTCCATCGCCGGCCATGGCGCCTGGGGGCCTGTTTGTGATTGAGATTCTCGCCTAGGGACCTGTTTGTAATTCCCGAGGACCTATCTGCAAATCCAGGGACCTGGTGGTAATAAGATTCTTTAGGGTTTCAGCTGCAACTTCGAAAAATCATTAAAAATCGTAAACAAATCATAAAAATACAAATCCAATTTTGTTGGGTTCCTGGTGAAGAAACCTATCTTTTCTAGAAAGCATGTATAGAGTTTTTCTGTGCAGTTTTTGAATGAAAATTCAAACTCAGTTTGAAGTGTTTTTAGTGTAGTTTAAAATATACACATGATATAGAGTTGAATTTTGGATATGTTGCTCTTAATGGCATGTTTAGATCTGTGACTAAAGTTGGCATGAGTTTGATGTGTAGATCTTTAGTTATGTTTTATGCAAGCTTTATGCTAGATTAAGCTTGATGCTTTTTATAGCCCCTTTAGTTAACTTTTCATTAAGCATCAGTGCACCCTAGGTCTTTGTCTTGATGAATAGTGCCTCTGGTAGAATGGATGTGATTTTAGGATGTGTTTTGATATGTGTTTTGGATTTAATCTTGTGTAGGGTGATAAATTAATAACTTAATATATAAATAAGATCTATACTTGAGCTTTGGCCAAAAACTTAGTTTTGACCTAGAGGATGGCTAGGAGAAAGTTGAGATCAAAAAGTTTAGTAAATATTTTTATATGAATTAATGGTGATTTACTAGGTTAAAATTTGTATTTTTCGTATAAATTAATATATAAATGATCTTAAGCTAGATTTTGGTTTGTGAGCTTAAAATAGGCATATGTTTCTGTGTGCAAAAGTTTAGACTCATTTGAAGTGTTTTTGATTTAATATGGATTTATGGTTGAAAGACTTGTTTTATGTAATTAAATAAAGAAATGGAAATTAAAGTGTTAAATTGTGAAAACATGTTATGGTTCTGTTTTTGAACGTTTAATCACACTCTCTTACTGTTTTGTGAAGTTAAATACTTTAGTTTGCTCAAATATGTACACAGTCACCATCAAGGTTAACCTTAACTAATGCATGTGCATATACGTGTAGATCTTCCCGACGGGACGTACACGCTTACTCAGGAGGAGGAGGGATCCGCTAGTGGTGAGCTGAACCAAGTTAGTGGGCAGCAAGACCTGGACCAAAGTCCAGAAGAGCCCAAGGTTGTTGCTAGTGTAGAAGAAGGCAAGCACCGGAGCCACATACAACCTTTTTGGATTTAAATATCACATCTTTTACTTTTCCAGTCTTTATGCTTTACTTTGTGCATTTACGTTTCAGGAGTTGTTTTGAAACCTAGATGCATGATCCTTAGGTTCCTATGCTCTTATACTAGTATGTTAGGAATGCTAGTGCCATGCTCTAAGGATATGGTAGAAGTCGAGTAATGACTCATTGCTCGCGAGATATAGGATGCTTATGTTGGAATCATAAGTTGGTTAAATTGACTCGCTCATGTGGTAAGAGCAATGGGTTCGGTCTCGACCGAGTAGCATGGTGCTGGTCTAAGTTATTGAACGTACCAAGTGCTTGTCGGGAATGGGACCGGTAAGCCTAGTACCTAATGAACCAGTGCGGGGACTTTATCGTTACTACTCTTGAGATGCTTCTCCCGGTTTGCTCCCGGTAGTGCAAGTGTGATCCTGGACGTGTCGTGTGAGGGCGTTCCAGTAACCTTGTACTTAGGACTGTTGCGCCTGTCCCTAATCTGGGGAATGACGGGAACCGCCTGGTCGGGGTAGACACTGCACTTGGTCTACCTTCTTCCGTGTATCTTGGGTTTACCTTGCAAGGATATAAATCGATCGATCGTCGGTCACTCACCGTTATCTGAGTCGGCTTGACCACTGGCTACCCCATGTTTATTTATGGAACATTTCGGATTAATATTGTTAGATGATTAATCTTGTTTGTACAACCATGCTTGCTTAACTAGGTGCTTACCTAGAATGGTTAACATACTAGAACTTGAGCTAAAATTTGAAAGTAAGGATCAACTCTTAGTTGCTGTTGGCAAAACAAACCCACCAGCCAAAAAGCTTTGCATGTCTAGCAGTGTCTTTATTTTGACAGGTCAGTCTTGCTGAGTATTAGTATACTCAGTCTTGCTTTTGTTGTTGTTTTCAGGTAATCCCATCTGGCCTGGTTCTATTCCAGATGGTTGGGAACTTGAATGGGAGAACGATGATGAGGAGTGATATGCATGGATGGCCTCCTGTGTGTATCATGCGTTTAGTTTAATTTCCGCTATTGAAACTCTGAACCATGTTTACTTTTATGTACTTAAAACTTGGTTTGTAATTTTAAGTACTTATGAACTTTTATGTAATGTAATGGTGTACTCTGGTCCCGCATTCGTGCGGGCTTAGCGCATAATCCGATCCTGTGTAAGTGATTTACCGGGCATGCCCCGGCAGAGGCGACAGAATAGTTCTTTATTATTGCTTAATGGCCATGTGGACCGGCTTAGGCGATAATACGGAATTATTTTGGGCGGTTCTGTCACAGTCCTCCTCCTCCTCTTCCTCTTCTTGCCTCTCTTCTTCATCTTGGGCGTCCCACTCCGCAAAAGGATCATCGAATGTGGGGAGCTCTCGGTAGGGATCGGTGGGGAGGCTAAGATGAGACTTGATCTCAACGATGTCCCGACGGTTCTCATTAGTCTCTGTGGCCATGGTCTTGCACATGCTGAAAATACTCTTTAGAACCCTCTTGATCATGGAGCCACGGTGCCGACGGGGAGGCCTAGGTGGAGAGGGTGCAGCGGGTATGTCATCATGGCGAGGAGTTGCACTAGAGGAGCCAACATACTTAGGAGCTTTGGGAGCTTTCTTGGCTCGATCACGGAGGTGGCGAAAGGGCTCATGGACAACATCCTTGGGGTAGCGGACATTAGTGACTCTCTCAATCATGTACATGAGATAGGGAGCATAGGGGAGGTACTTCATTGGGTCATTCATGGCCCTCATCAACTCATTCCAAATGAAGTCAAATATGCAAAATCCTTCCTCGTCCGGTGCCATCCTATTGAGGAGATTGGGAGCATAGTACCTTAAAGCCGTGGCGTCTCCTTGCTTAGGGTCAATGGTGGCTCGGAAGAATTGATTGAGATAGTAGTAGTAGGGGTTGAGTTGATCCGCTTTGCCCTCAATGGCTAAGGCACGACTAGGAAACATGTAGGGGAGGTCCCTTGGCTTGTACTTGTTCTCATTGTGAATAGGAGTGCGATCTTCATCCTTTGAGCCAAGTCCCAATAGCCTCGAGAAGGTCATGTAGTCAATTGTGCACTTGTTGCCTTGAGTTGTCCAAGTGATGGTGTTGTCATATGGGTTGTAGTAGTAAGAGCAATAGAATTGGGCGAGAATCTCCTTGTTCCAATTATAGCGAAAACCCATGATGTCATACAAGCCCACCTCTTTGCACTTCTCAATCACGGAGTTGAACACGGTGTTGTTGAGGTCCTCATAGTACTTCCAATCAATGTACCTCATTTTCACAATGGGCACCATGTTCTTAGCAACCAACTTGGGGTTCCTTATGACGGTTTGGTAGAAATCCCTATGGAAGTCACACCAAAACCAGGCCTCTAGCCCCTCACCCTTGAGATAGCGAGAAACATTGTCTTCCCTTTGCTCCCTCACCGCTAGAGCATTTTTGGAGTAGTCCCTAAACATGTGCTCAGCAAATCCAAGAACCGATCCGGGCTCTCTAAGATTGATGGGAGTGGTGACCACCCGGACATTTGGTGGGAGAGTAGGGATGAGCCTAGGAGGTGTTTTGGGGCAGACGTGGGATGCTACTCCTTGTTTGTGTTTGGGAGGTGCACAAGTGGCTGCTCTGCTTTGTTGGATGTAGGAGGCTTTGTGGCTCTTCTTGGGATGGGGCTTGTAGCGAGGCTTCTCTTTAGCTGGCCCCTTCCCATGGCGGCGAGGAGGCTCAGGGGGCTGCTCATATGTGTCATCTTCGACTTCATCATCATCACTTTCGGTCCCCTCTTCCTCCTCAATCTCTTCCTCCTCATCACTGCCCTCTGCATAAGATGGAGGGGGATCACCCCTTCTTAGCCTGGCACTGCGCTGAGAGGACTCTTGGCCCAAGGTCTCTTGCACAACCCTCAAAGTGGCGGGGTCATGCCTTGCCTTGGTCCTCCTTTGAGTGGAGGGCTCATCCGTGTCGCGCCTGATCTTCACCCTCATGATCTGAAGATATAGAAGGATATGGATATGAGGGATAAGCAATAGAAGAGATGCGAAGCACTACCACTTAGGGTTCTCAGTGTGAACCCCGGAGACTCCGGGAAAAAATCCAGAGATTCCGGGAAGTCCGGAGAGTCCGTGTTTTGGATTTCCGGAGTTTTCGGGTTTCACAGCCGAAACCCTAAATCGCAATGCCGCACAAATCAACCATGGAAACTGAGAGATATTGCAGATCTAGAGCCTATAGAGTCTATTCCCACTATTCCCTAAGAGGATACCGAAAGGAAACGCATAAGGAGATAGATCGGGATTGGTCTTCATGAGATACCTTAGGGGCAGAGGGGGAGAAGCTTCAAATCTTCAAATGCAGCGTAGATCCTTGTTCTCCACCCCTTGGAACCTTCAATCTCTCACTCTCACGGGTTTTGACTGGTTGGATTTGGAAATCGCCAAGGGGCGACGGGGAGAGAGGGGAGGAAGGCGACGAGCGGCCAGTCAACGCGGTAAGAAGTGAAAAGAGAAAATAACCGCGGTGAAAGGGTATTTATGCCCTAAAGGTCCGGAATGTCCGGACCAAGTCCGGAATCTCCGGGACATCCGGAGTTTCCGGAAATAATCCGGAGTATCCGCTCCCCCTGACACCCAGCGAGCAGATTTGCAAGGAATTTGATTTGGGATAGATTTGGATGACTATACATATAATATATGTGAGCCTGAGTAGTATCAACACTTGAGACTAGCCACAATCAACCAATGAGAACAATAGCCCAAGTGTTGTACCAAAGTAAGAACCAAATATTTCAAAAACAAATGAACACAAGTTTTAGCAAATCTTTTTCTTTTCAAATTCCTATTCTAGGTCACTCAAATATGTGCATGATCTCAAGCCAAGTTACGAGAATCCAAGATATTTAGCTCACTCCTTAAAGCACAAAACCTTAGTTCATCAAGAGGCTTTGTGAAGATATCGGCTAGTTGCTTATCGGTGCTCACATGGCTTAAAGCGATATCTCCTTTGGCTTCGTGGTCTCTCAAGAAATGGTGTCTTATGTCTATGTGCTTTGTTCTTGAGTGGTTTACGGGGTTGTTAGCTAGCTTGATGGCACTCTTATTGTCACACAAGAGTGGCACCTTGCTAAACTTACAACCAAAGTCTCTCAAAGTGAGCCTCATCCAAAGTAGTTGAGCACAACAAGCGCCGGCTGCAACGTACTCGGCCTCGGCGGTGGAAAGGGCAATGGAGTTTTGTTTCTTGGAACTCCAAGACACCAAGGACCTTCCAAGGAATTGGCAAGTCCCGGATGTACTCTTTCTATCTACTTTGCAACCGGCATAGTCCGAATCGGAGGAGCCAAGTAGATCGAAAGTGGAACCCTTAGGATACCACAAACCAAGGTTAGGAGTATGAACCAAGTATCTAAAGATTCTCTTAACGGTCATTAGATGACACTCCTTAGGATTAGCTTGAAACCTTGCACACATGCACACACTAAGCATGATATCAGGCCTAGATGCACAAAGGTAAAGTAGAGATCCAATCATGGAGCGATATACCTTTTGGTCGATGCTTTTGCCTTCTTCATTTAGATCAAGATGTCCATTTGATGGCATAGGTGTTTTGATGGGCTTGGCATTGTTCATATCAAACTTCTTGAGCATATCATTGGTGTACTTGGTTTGACTTATGAAAGTGCCTTCTTTGAGTTGCTTGATTTGAAACCCGAGAAAGAACTTCAACTCACCCATCATAAACATCTCAAATCTTTTGGTCATAATCCTACTAAACTCATCAACCCAAGCTTGGTTAGTAGACCCAAATATAATATCATCGACATATATTTGGCATACAAATAAATCATTGCCTTGTTTACGAGTGAAGAGAGTAGGATCGGCTTTGCCTATTTCAAAGCCTTTCTTTAGGAGAAATTCCTTAAGGCATTCATACCATGCTCGTGGGGCTTGCTTGAGCCCATAGAGCGCCTTATGGAGCTTGTAGACGTGGTTGGGGAATTGTGGATCTTCAAAGCCCGGTGGTTGTTCAACATAGACTTCTTCGGAGATTGGGCCATTCAAGAAAGCACTCTTGACATCCATTTGATGTAGCTTGAAGTTGTGATGTGTGGCAAAGGCTAAGAGTATGTGGATTGCTTCAAGCCTTGCCACCGGTGCATAGGTCTCTCCGAAGTCCAAGCCTTCTACTTGAGTGTACCCCTTTGCCACCAATCTTGCTTTGTTCTTGGTCACCACACCATTCTCATCTTGTTTGTTGCGGAAGACCCATTCCGCGTGAAGTTGTTGAGTTCTTCTTGCATGACCATTACCCAATCAGCATCCTCAAGTGCTTCTTCGACCCTAAGAGGATCCAACATGGAAACAAACGAGTAATATTCACAAAAATTTGCCAATCTTGAACGAGTTGTTACCCCTCTACGGATGTTTCCAAGGATGTTGTCAACGGGATGATCTCGTTGAACACTTTGACGAACTCTTGGATGTGGGTCGGAGGCTTCTTGTTGAATCAATTCCTCATTTTCTTGACTGTCTTAAGAATCACCAGCAGGAGATCCGGAGTTTCCGGGAATCCCGGAATCTCCGGGTTTTTCTTCGGAGTCTCCGGGGTTCGCAGCGGGAGGTGTACTTGGTGATTCTTCTATGATCTCGCAGTCCTCATCATCTTCTTCTTGAGGCTTGACTTCTCCAATGGCCATCTTCTTTATAGCCTTTTCAGCTGGTATTTCCTTGCCTACACACAATTCATCAACTTGCTCCACTTGAGAGCCATTAGATTCATCAAACGTCACGTCACACGTGACATCAACACAACCAGTGGTTTTGTTGAGGACACGATAGCCATGAGCGTTTGAGGCATAACCAAGAAAAATACCTTCATCAACTTTAGGTGCAAACTTAGAGCTTTAGGGCTTCTTGTTAAGAATGAAGTACTTACAACCAAAAACTCTAAAGTAAGACACGTTAGGCTTTTTACCGGTTATAAGTTCATAGGCGGTCTTGTGTCGAAGCTTGTGAAGATACACACGGTTGATAGCATGACAAGCCGTGTTGATTGCTTCCGCCCAAAAACTATTCGAAGTCTTGTACTCATCAAGCATAGTTCTTGCGGCTTCAATAAGAGTCCTATTCTTCCTCTCCACTATCCCATTTTTTTGTGGAGTGTATGGGACAGAGAGCTCATGACCAATGCCTTCTTCATCAAGATACTCTTCAATGTTGGTGTTCTTGAACTCGGTGCCATTGTCACTTCTTACTCTCTTGATCTTCACATCAAACTCATTTTGGGCTCTTGTGGCAAATTTCTTGAATATTTCATGAACCTTACTCTTGTCTTTCATAAAGAAAACCCAAGTGTACCGAGAGTAGTTATCAACAATGACAAAGCCATACTTGTTCCCTCTAATACTAACATAAGCCACGGGACCAAAGATATCCATGTGAAGTAGTTCCAATGGCCTTGTAGTGGTAAGTACATTCTTGGCGGGATGAGGAGCACCAACTTGTTTTCCGGCTTGACAAGCACTACAAATTCTATTTTTCTCAAAATGAACGTTTGTTAGTCCTAGGATGTGTTCCCCCTTTAGAAGCTTATTGAGATTATTCATCCCAATGTGAGCTAGTTGGCAATGGCAAAACCAACTCAAGCTAGACTTTGCCAATAAGCATTTATCAAGTTGGGCTTTATCTGATGTGAAATCCACCAAGTAAAGCCTTTCCTTGAGTTCACCCTTAAAAGCAACGGAGTCATCACCCCTTCTAAAGATGGTCACACCCTCATTGGTGAACAAACAATTGTAGCCCATCTCACAAAGTTGCAAAACGGACAACAAATTGTAGTCTAAAGATTCAACCAAATAAACATCGGAAATTAAATGATTGATTGAGATAGCAATTTTACCAAGACCAACGACCGTTCCTCCACCATTGCCTCCAAAGGTAATTCTTTCCGTAGGATTTTCAATCATGTCACAAGAGGTAAACATTTTCTTCTCTCCGGCCATATGATTTGTGCATCCACTATCAATCACCTATTTGGTTCCACCGGAGGAGTATGCCTACAAAACAAATTATGCTTTTGTTTTAGGTACCCAAGTAGGTTTGGGTCCTAGAGTGTTAGTCACAAGAACCTTGGGCACCCACACATTCCTTTTGACCAATGTCCCTTTTGTGCGGGGTCCCACATACTTGGCAACCACCTTACCCTTGTGATCCCAAGTCAACACATAATCGGCATAGAAGCTATCTTGTGAGGCATGTGGCTTGGGCTTCTTGCTGCCTTAATTGGAATGACCTTTGCCTTTGCTTGTGGTGCATGTGTTGTGTCTTGAGTGCCCTTGAACTTGATAGGAGTGTTGTACTTGCCTTGTGAAGGACCGGATTGGCGACCAGAGGGGGGGAGTGAATGGGAGTCGATAAAAATTCTTCTCAAAGAACTCGGCCTATGTCCCAAACTCAAATCCAAGTCTCTCACTTGAATCACCAAGGTTGCCTAGCTATGGGCAAGCTAACAACCCTAGGAATGATCCACGGTTCAAGTAGCGGAAGCACGAAAGAAGAATCAAAAGAACCGATCAAACCTAACAAGATTCTGCATCCAAGACGGACTGTCCGCCTAGCTACCGCGGATGGTCCGCCAGTGTAGGGCGGACTGTCCGGACAGGCAGGCGCGGACTGTCCTCAGTACAAAGGACGTCTCTAATAGCAAAACATGCTTCTGTGTAAACGGTCCGCCAAACGGTCCGCGAGCCTCTTGCGGACTGTCCGCCAGCCGCGGACTGTCCGGGAAAAACGCGCGGACGGTCCGTGAATGAACAGCGCAGAAAAACGCGAACTCGCAGGAACACCTTCCCAAAGTCGTCACCGGATCTCCCAAACGGCTTAAGCTCTTGAGGCAAGATTTGGGGGAGATGATATGCGTCACTAGGTGATGCTATGCCCCGAAAATATTGACCTCTCACTCCCTAGAATGACGGGAATCGCGGATCACACGAACTCAACCAAGAACGAAGAACTCCAACCAAAAACCTTCGAATCGAAGAGATTTCCCGGGGTTTGAGGGCACAAGATCATCCACAAAGATGCACGAAGCATCCACCCATGTTTCCCTCAAAGAAATCCGGGGAGAAACCCTCTCAAATCCGCGGAATCAACCGAAGAACGAAAACACCAAAAATAGCACCAAAAAGAGCTCCGAAAATGCAACAAAAGCAACTCGGGAATAGAAAGATTGACACAAGATTTAGAGGATGAATTCACTATGAATATCTTGTTCAATCATTACAAGCCACTCCTAGAATCCAAATCTAAGATGACAAAAAGCTCCAATCAAAGAGCCACTCTCTCCTCTCTCCCTCTCTCCCAAAGCACTCCAAAAGGAAAGAGCACCACCACCTACAAGCCAAAGAGTTGGCTGCCAATTCAGCCCCCTCCTCCTATATATAGGCCCTCCGAAAAAGACCGAAGTACCCCTACACTAGGAGTTACAACTCAAGTCCTCACAGGGGCATTCTGGTCAACACATGAAGTTCTCCATCGGACGGCCGCGCATCCATCGGGCCTTCGCGTCCTCTCAACGCAAGCACCTTGATCATGCCGTGTGTCACCCGCTTCGAAGCTTCTCGGCATGCCCGGATCCCGTCTCCGCCCGCTGAGCCTCCGGTCTTGGTTTTGTGGCTCAACCAAGTAACCCCGACGGTTTTGTGGTGAACCGCCGTAAACCCCGCGGACTCGGTGCAGCCTCCACGCCAATCCCACTCATGAGTTGGCCGCCACGTCGTCCCGGCTCGGTGTTGGTTTTGTGGCCAAACCAACAAACCGTCGTGCTCGGCTTTGTGGAGCAACCGAGGAACCCGACAGTTTTCTGGTGAACCGCCGAAAACCCCGCATGCAAGCTTCGGCCTCACCACACCAAGCATCGGGCCCGCCAAGCCTTTCACCTCCGGCTCCCGGACGGTCTACTCAGTCTTGCCCCGTTCAATGACTTGGCCGCTACCTTGCACCGGCTCCACCTTGGTTTTGAGGCTCAACCAAGAAACCATACCCGATTTCGTCTTGCTTTTCTTGCCACCATGCGGCCCGCACTTGATCCCGTCCGGCCACCGGGTCCATCGAGCCGAGCCTACTTGTCTCTCCACTCCTCAGAGGCCACATAGGCTAAGACCTTTCGTGCCCACTCTTCACCTGCACCAACGCAAATCAAGCCGCAACCTGCACCTGCAATACTCGGCCAAGAGTCAGTCCACACCACGTTGTCAATCACTCATCACACCAAGGAGCGACCATCCACCGGTCCTCAACTTGGTTGTCATAGTTCTTGGCACCCAATTGCTTCATGCTGTGCACCACATTCTTTGTTCCTACACCTCTAGTGTGGTAGTTCTTGATGAATGGGATGGGGTCCTTTGTACCTTATTCTTGCTTACCTAGACCCTTCCCATCCGCAAAGCCAAACTTCTTTATGTAGCTTGACCCAAAGCCTTTGGTGTGGTCCTCAAACTCACCTCTCTTTGGTTCTTTCTTTTTCTCATCAATGAGGGAGTTTGACAACCTAGCAATCTCTTTCTTCATAGCATTCATCTCGGCAATGTTAGTAGCACAAGCATTTATATCAATTTTATAACACCGAGAACAACCATTGCTTGTTGAGGCTTTAGAGTTAGAGTGAGCATCATTAGAGGTTGTTGTAGCATTTTTCTTGAGATTGTCAAGTTGAACTTCTAGTGCTATGTGACTAGTTCTTAAGCTTTCAAAGCTCTTTTGAAGTTCAAGCTTTTCACCCTCAAGTTTATTGCAAGTATCCTTAGCTAGGAAAGATTCCCTAGTTAATTCATCTACTATCAACTCCTCTTTAGCTTGGGATTTCTTGAGGCTAAGAATTTCTAGCTCCTTTTCCTTAAGCAAGTCCTCTTGCACCTTGAAACCCTTCTTCTCAATTACAAGAGCATTCTCAAGGGTAATAGTTTTCTCTCGCTCAAGTCTAAATAGTTCTTCTTGCACCTCTAGAGTCCCATCTCTACTCTCTATTTCTTTCATTAAAAACATGATTTTCTTAGTTGCCTTTTTACCAAAACCATTTATCATCTTTTCAAATTCAAGATCACTTTCACTATCATCATCTAGGGGTGGGGTGGGAGTGTCTACCTTAGAGCCCCTAGCCATGAGGCATGTGTGGGTGAAGTCATCTTCATCATCGGTGAGATCTCCAAAGAGTGGTGACTTGTTGATTAGTTCCCAATAGATATAGTGGCAAGACCCACTTCATCATCAGAGTCAGAGCTATCATCATTTGAGTCTCACTCTTCACCCATGTGTGCTTCACTAACTTCCTTCTTCTTGTTCTTATCATTCTTGTTGGTGTCCCTTCTTCTCACTTTGATATTGGGGCACTCCGCAATGAAGTGACCCTCCTTGCCACACCCAAAGCATGGCCTCTTTGAAGTCCTCTTGGTCTTGATCTTGTCTTTGTCTTTGTTTTTGTTGAGGAAGCCACTCTTCTTGATCACTTTGTTGAACTTTCTTATGAAGAGTGCCATTTGTTCGGGAGTCATGTTCTCATCACTATCTTCATCACTATCTTTCTTGACCACGGTCTTAGAGGTTGATGAGCTTGATTTCTTCTCTTTGTTAGATGCCTTGAGGGCCACTCCCTTGTTCTTGTCAAGTTGTTCATGCATCTTGGACATTTCTTGTGAAAGCTTTGACTCCTTGACGGTGATAAGATGTTCTTCAATTCTTCCAATCACATCCGCCGGAGTGAACTTGTTAAAGCCTCTCTTCTCTCTTATGAGTGTTGGGAGTTGCACATCCCTAGCCATGTATGCGGAGAGGATCTTATCAACCACTTCTCTTCTTCCCCATCTTGTGCTTCCAAGGGACTTGATCTTGTTGATGATCTTGTTCAAGCGGTTGTACATGTCTTGTGGGGTTTCATCTTCCTTGATAACAAAGCGGTTGAGCTCACTTTCTAAGGCACGAATTCTTCCTTCTCTCACTTGCTTTGTTCCTTCATGGTTGATGAACAATGTGTCCCACACTTCCTTAGCGGACTTTAACCCATCCACTTTGTCATACTCTTCGGACGTGAGTGAGCTCTTGATGATGCGTATGGTTTGATAATTTCTTTGTATCTCATTTGCTTGATCTTGAGTTAGCGTTGCATCACTACTAGGAAATGTAATACCCCTGTTCACAATAGTCCAAAGTGCGGGATTTACCGCCATCAAATACTCCTCCATCGAGTTCTTCCACTTGGAATAGCCGGTTCCATCAAATTGGGGTATCTTCCCAATGTGGCTAGAACCCGATGGATGGTTAAAAGATAAGCGAGAGTAATCGAAAGAGGTTCGAGTGTAATCCCTTGATGATGACGGGCGTCGAGCGGAGCGGTTGGACCTTGCATCATCAAACTCTTCATCCTCACTATCGGAGGACTCCGCACCATCTCCATGTGCTTGATGACTTGTGCTTGCTCCAAGGGTACCACCTCCTTGAGGTAGAACGGGAGGTGTGCCAACAACATTGTTGGCGGCATCTCCACCTTCGGGAAGAGGTGGAGTTTGAGCATTTGGATCCGACATCTTCTTGACTCCAAGTGGTTAAGCTTCAAACTCGGAGCACTTGGGTCTGATACCAATTGAAAGGATCAAGATGTCGACTAGAGGGGGGGTGAATAGTCGAACCTGAAATTTTCAAACTTTTCAACCAGCTGTCAGTCCAGGTTCGGAGTTTCCGGATATTTTTCCGGATACTCCGGGAAATCTGGAGAATCCGGGAAAATGTCCGGATTGTCCGGGCCTACGAGGGGGGATTCAAATCGACAGAAATTAAACTTGCTCAAACATAGATCTATGAAAATAGGTTATGCACTGGGATGAGACAAGCCTGTTTATCCACCTAGAACCTGCAGAAACCTCAACACGGAGTAGATCGGCACCAAACCCTAGAATAGAGCTCAAGAGGTATACAAGCATACAACAAGAGCAACAAGCACAAGAGACACAAGGATTTGTTACCGGAGTTCAACCTCACACCTTGAGGTCTACGTCTCTGTTGAGGAACCCACAAAGGGTGGACCTTTACACCTAGGTCACTTTCCTCCCTCTAGCGACCACAAAGATCAAGTTAGAGTTACTTACTCAATTTCGAGGTGATACAAACCTCCTTGGGCAGCCACAAACCTTTGGATGCTCCAAGGCAACGCCTAGCCGGCTAGGAGCTTAAAGCTCCAAGAGTAACAAACACGAAATGTGCTAATCAAGTGAAGAACGAGGTGCTCTAGAGATAGGAAATCAGCTCACTAGCACTCTCCAAGCTCTTGCTCTCAATCCCTCCTTAAATCCCTAACAAATCTCACCAAACCAAAGCCTAGGGGAGTAAAGAGGGGAGTGAATGAGTTCTGAGTGTTGCAGGTCGAAATGGGCAAGAGAGAGAAGGGAAAGGGTGGAGGAGGCTTTTATACCCCTCACACAGAAAAGAGCCGTTGCAGCTCTAAGACCCGGAATATCCGGGAAAACCCCGGAAACTCCGGGAAGTCCGGAGACTCCGGGAAAACCCCGGAAACTCCGACCTTCCAAGGTCAACACCCAAAAAGATAACCCCGTGAACGTGTTGGTGCAAAGGTGTCTCTCATAGGTTTTGTTTTGACAACTAGAGCACCTTTTCAACTCTTGGAAGATACATTTCCTGTCCCTCTTTATAGTACGGCGTTCCTAGGACTCAAATTCAATATATAAAATAATTAAGCCTTCATAGGAACCCTTTGTAGCATCACTTCCTTTTTGCTTACTCAATGAATCAACACTTGATGCCACATACAATTTTAATTCTTGCTCATATACTAGATAAATCATTAGCCACTTAAGCGTGTGTCATTAAATCACCAAAACCCACTTAGGGGGTCAAGATACTCTTCAAAAAGTTAAACCAAAAATTTTGAGAAAGAGTAAATACGTTTGGATGAAAAATTATGAACTGAAATTTATAAAACCCAAAAGTTCGATAAAATCTTTGGCACAAAAGTTTGGTGAACAAAAATTATCCATAAAATGCAAAAAAGAAAAAAAAATGCTAAAATGTAAGAAAGAAAAAAAACGCTCTGACCGGCCGCCACCGGTCGCCAGACCGACGCCGCTCCCCGTCGCGCCGGCATTGCTCGAGAAGCTGCTCAGCCCGTGCCACCGCCCGTCACGGCCACGGCTGTGAAACGTGTATATGTGTAGTTAAAAGGCTGGGTCAGTGGCATCGCGTATCCGTTGCTCCTCTGCAAGCACCCGACGCCCAGCGGCTCCATCGTACCCCGCGCCTCGCCGTAGGAGTTCCAGCACAGCGGCGGCGCCACGGTGCCGGGCGCGCCAGCCGCCGGCGACAGGCGCACGTCCACCACGGTGACGCCGGTGCACGGTCGGGCGTCGCTGCACGCCAGGCGCGCCGGCTGGAACGAGTACGTCCCGACGACGCGCCGGTACGCCACGCCGGCGATGGCCACGGCGCCGGTCCGGTTGGCGCACCGCGCCCCACCACCGTCGCAGTAGAACTGGTCGATGGTGATCGGCGTGGCCACGTTCGCCACCCTGACGTTGGAGAAGGTGACGTTCCGCACCGAGCCCACCCCCCCCCCCCCCGAGGAAGAACAAGGTGACCGTGACACTGCTCATGCGTTCGCCCATGGATCTTGTACATGGTGAATTGGTGATCCTTACCTGCCACGTCTTGATCCTGACACCGTACAGAGCGTTCTGCACAATGATGTTCTCTGCAACTACATCAGAGACACATGCCAGACTGTTGTCCTTCCCAAGTCCTCCCACACTGTTAGCAGCATTCCAAGGAAGAAAGATGGGCATGGTAAAACAAACGTTACACCATGTTCAGAACACAATGGTTTTTTTTTCTTGAATTGTGCACAAAACTGAACTGCTTTCAACAAAATTCCTACAGTTCCAAACATTATCTCTGACACTGATTATTGCTTGCTCACGCACCTGATTCCGTGGCCTGGATTGCAGACGACGTTCTTCATGTGAACATTTGAGCACCCGGTCTGTATCGACACGCAGTCATCGCCTGCAAAATCGGAATGCTGCGCGGATCAGGCTTTCTGCTGCGCCATATCTGGGTTAGGAGTTCGCGGGAACATGGCATGCATGTACCGCAGCCGATGCTGGAGCAGCGCGGCGGCACGACGCCGAGGTCGTGTCAGTATCGCGCACGCGTAGTAGACAGGGCAGTCGTTACCAGCGAGGGGCGGAAGCCCGCTATCATCGTCGACTCGCTGGTGTCATGTCGCTGCCTGTTCCTCTGCTGCACGCCGGCACGCCACCGCCGGCGCCTTTTACCTGCTTCTCACATGTTTTCCTCGGGCGGCGGCGGAAGTAAATTGAGCTCCGACGCAGCTCTGTTCTTACGATCACAAGAAACGAGCCGACAGCAGGCAAGCAGCTCACGCTCAAGACCAGAGCGGCGCGCTCGGCATAGGCGGACGGTAACTTCCTCAGGTGGCCTGCTGTGTATAAACGTCGTTCATCCAAACTTGCCAATTGTTTGATGAAATTCGTCCAGAAATAAACGCCGCCAATTCACCAGGGACCAATAACATAATTTTAAGCCGGTACATACGTCTTCAAACTGTACAAAAGGTTTATGGCTAGAGAGTGGGTGTTTTGTGATGTAAACACCTTTGAACTTTGACCAAAATAGCAGTTTAAGTACCACTTCAATGCAGCATCATGAGTTCTGAACTTTGGCAAGAATTGAAACACTCGGTACACAACTGATGTGTTTGATATTTTTTCGACTAAATTCAAATGTCAACTCCCTGGAAAAAAAAATCTGTAGTTGGTGTATAAAGCCACAAGTCGTAGTGCATTGTTGGTTTGCATTGGAACATGCAAAAGCAAGCAAGCACGAATGTAACAAGCCAGCCAGCATTGGACCTGCTAGGTGCTAGAGAAGCAAAGTATACCGAGCTATTCTGCAACGAGGGAGAGGTCACGAGTTCGAATCCCACCGACTGCGTAGCGTCATGACTTTGTGCGAAAAATGATGGGGGTAGGTGGGTGCCTAGCCGGTGGGGTCCCTTCCTAAAAAAAGGTTTGTTTTTGCTATTTATTTTGAGCTTTTTTAGCGTTGGTCTGAAACCCCCAGTGCTGGCGGGTGTTTAAGTCGCCCACCTGCACTGAGACGATTTGTGCTGGTACAAGGTTGCTGGTGGGCGCTCCACCCGTCAGCAAAGACTCCTTTTAGCCGCCAGCACAAATCGTTTCTGGTCTAGTGGTTGTTGTGTTTAATTAGATGTGATTCGATACGTTTTTGGTTTGGACTTCCAACCATTAAGAGGTTTCATCACAATCAACACTTGTACTTTCTCTTCGGTGGCCTTCAACACCCAATTCTACTTTCTCTTCACTGACAGCACGTAGTCACATTTTCAAGAAACGGTAAATCTTTGCAGGATTTCCCTGATTGATGATTTTCAAACTTACTGGTATGAAAATGGTGTTTGTAGTTCCCATCTTCGGATTTCTTATTTTGGCAGCGTTTATCGGCAATCTCAAAAGGGAGGACAACATTCACGGGCTAGAAGATCATGATCCATCAGGGGCAGATCCGGGCGCGGGGGGGGGGGGGGGGGGGGGGCGGGGCGCGAGCCCCCAGCCACCGTGCACCATGAAGCCCCTCTGAAAATTCCTACCATGTATGAAAAGAAGAAAGGAAGAAGAAGAGAAGGAAAAAATCAACCCCGTTATTCCAAATCGTGGATCCGCCACAGTGATCCACCATGTAGTGGAGCTACGTACCGGTAAGCTCATTTGCCTGAAGAAGTCCACCAAAATTTGGATTTGGGTGGGATCCACGACTTTTATGTGTGTAATGGGACTACCGCTAATGATGAGTCTTTCAGCATCGGTTGGGAACATCTTGACCATGGATGGTTTGGAAACAAGAGGAGTGAGTGGGGAGGACTGAGGCAAGAAGTTCCAACAGTATGTTTGTGTGTGTGCAGATCTGTGTGTGCGCATGAACCTACAAATATGTGTGTGGGCACTCCATTGTGTAGTGTCTTCCATGATGTTAAATTCCAATTCAGTAGTGAGCTGTACTACTCTCTATAAATGGGTAAATAATGTTTGTACATTAAGTCTTGATCAACTCCCTTTCATAATAGCACTGCAGCGAAATGAGGCCTAGCTGAATTGGCTAGGTCCTCTCAGTAGCACCCCCGCGGCGCGGGTTCGAGTCCTGGGGGGCGCGAATTTCCGATGCCGTGGGGTAAAAAATCCCCCTCGCTAGTGGGCCAGGGTTCGGGGGGTTTCTCGGTCGGGGTAAGCCGTGGTCGCTTCCTCTTAATGAAATACGGTAGGGCCGTCACACCCTCCCGATCGAGTTTTTTTTTTATAATAGCACTGCACTAGTGTCATTTTTGCCAATACTGTTTTTTACCACAGCTTTTAGCTGCTGCAGGGATGCAGCAAGCTGGCTGCAGCTGCTACCTGCTGACGCATTAGCATCATGGTCTTGACCTTTGGGTGTGTAGAATGAATGCACACTTGATCCTTCTTCATTTGCATGACATGCAAAGATCTCTAAGAGCAACTCCAGCCGCCCTCTTAAATTTGGCCCCCCAAACTTCTTTTTGCAAGCCTGGTCAGGGAAAATAAGGGCCCAAATTAAAGCCCAACTCCAGTAGGACTTGGAAAAGCAGCCCCTATTGATGGTGGGACCCGATTGTCAGCCTCGTTTCTCAATCACCAGCGCCCGCCTGGCCGCCGCCGCGCGCCCGCCCGGCGTCGTCGCGCTCCACGCTGCCCTCCGACGCTGCGGCACGCCGTCGCCGTGGCGGCCCTAGCGCCCGCCTGTCCCTGACGCGCTGGTCCAGCCGTGCCCCCGGCCTCTGTGCTGCTCTTGGCCGCCGCGGACCTGGGGAGCGGCGCCCACCGCCGGCCGCTGCTCTTCACCAAGAAGAAGGTCCAGGCGCCCACTCTGTTCCCGTACAGGTGCGTGCTTCTGCGCCGAGGCCGGCATGCTTGTTGTCCCAGCTTTGGTTGCTCTGCAAGGAAAACATGTTGCTCTGCTTTGGTTGCAATCAGAAATGCTGGTAACATGACTACCTACTGGATATGCAGTGTGTGTTTGGGTGTGATGAAACTAAACTGCTAGTACTATCTGCTCAGGTTAAAAAGAATACTTATATACAGTAATTAATTTGTTATTATTATGCTGCAAAAGAAAAACTGTGCCTTTTGGCCATTTCGCACTACTGTCATTCTTGTGATGAAGCAGAGCATGTCGCCCCTGATCCAAAGAACAACACGTGAACTCAAATTGGCAATGCAAAGTTCAGGCTATGCTTCTTATTTGTTGTTCTGCATGATAATGTGTAAAGTGCACTTCGATCTAATATGTCCAGAACTTAAACATGCTCTCCAGTTCATCTAGTTCTCTATTTCAACAAAATCCTGTTTAGTTTTCATCTAGTACAGGGACAACATTATGTGAACTTTATAATAATAAGAAAGACTGATTCTAGCCTTTTTAAGGATTGTAGTCAATTATCAATGTACATTTGATATAGTACTGCTCTAAGACTTTTCCTTCCATTTTTTTTGTTTCTATGGCAGATGTCAAGGTTTGGAAAAAGCCTTCATCAGCGGTGGGATGAAGACGACGAGTCTGATGACGATGACCTCCTAATTGTTGCTGGTCTTATTGAGGGTTCAAGGAGGGACACGTAGAAGAAGAAATTTCGTGGATCTTTGCCAGGTCGTCACAACGTGAAGAGGGGCATCTTGGGGGGTCATGATGGTATATTCCGGGACTACTTCGCGGACCCAAGCATATACAACGACAAGCATTTCAGAAGGAGGTTCCGGATGAGGAAGTCTCTCTTCCTACGGATCGTGGCTGCAGTGGAGTCTCACGATGACTACTTCCGTCAGAAGCGCAATGCCGTTGGAGCTCTTGGGGCCTCTCCACTCCAGAAGTGTATTGCTGCTGTTCGGATGCTTGCCTATGGTGCTCCGGCAGACTTCCTGGATGACTACGTGAGGCTGGGAGAGAGCACCATCATTGAGTGCCTCAAACATTTTGTGAAAGCCGTCGTTGAAGTTTTCGGTGAGCAATACCTGAGGGCCCCCAATGCCGAGGACACAGCTAGGTTGATGGCCATTAATCATGCAAGAGGGTGGCCAGGCATGATTGGCTCCATTGACTGTATGCACTGGAAGTGGGACAAGTGCCCGACTGCTTGGAGAGGCGCATACAAAGGGCATAAGGATGGGCCGACCATGATTCTTGAGGCTGTTGCATCTCAAGATTTATGGATTTGGCATGCCTTTTTTGGTCTTCCTGGTTCTCTCAACGATGTCAATGTGCTTCGCCGTTCTCCACTTTTTCAGAGTCTGACTTCCGGGACAGCACCAGAATTGGAATACATCGTCAATGGGAACATGTACAAGATTGGTTACTATCTTGCTGATGGCATATATCCAGCGTGGGCAACCTTTGTGAAAGCTTTTCAAAGTCCACAGGGGAACAAGAAGATCTACTTCACAAGGGCACAACAAGCAGCGAGAAAAGACGTCGAGAGGGCTTTTGGGGTACTCCAGTCCCGATTCGCTATGGTGCGGGGCCCTGCAAGGTTATGGAGTAAGGAAGACCTTTGGTGTATCATGCAATGCTGTGTACTCCTGCACAACATGATAATTGAAGATGAGCGTGAAGGTCCCGGTGATTTCAACTACCATCAAGACCGGAACGGTATCCGTGTGTTGCAGCCCAAGGACTATGAGCACCGTGATCCTATTCTTCTAAATGACTTCCTCAAGATACACCAAGAAATTGAGGACAGGTCGTCACATGAGAGACTACGTGAGGATCTAGTAGAGCATCAATGAGCAAGATATAGTGCAAGGTAGTAACTTCAAATGTAGTGCACTATGGATGATAAATTATTTGTATCACATATTGTTAATTTATGGATAAAGATTCTTCACTCTTATTACATCTGAATGTTATTTGAGATTATTTGAGACTATAATCTGAGATGTGTTGTATTCTGTGGTAACATGCCAGATTCTTGGTATCATGTGAATCTGATTCTTTGTAATATGAAAAAGTACCATTCTATTTATAATGATGGTTCCTGTAATTGGCTAGGACAGACCTGATCTGCTGGTTTCTATTTATAATGTTATTTGAGATTATCAGGCATGTACTTTGTGCTTCTTCTTGATATATACTCTGCATTTCCTTTCCTGAAGATCAGGTGCAGACAATGAGCACTTATCTGCACTTAGCTGAAAGCGGTTTGTTCAGAACACAATCTGAACCTGATGTCAGGTTCAGAACCTAAACAGATCTGGCATATATTTGGACAGTTTCAGACCAGGAACAGTATCACTTATGTTGAGCAAAAAAGAAAGAAAAGGCTACTGAAACTTATGTTGACAGATCATGTGATTGCTGGGAAACAGAGATGAAGGAATAGCTATTATGACCAACAAACATTATATAGCTATTATGACCATCACAGTTGCAGGAATCTAAATTTTACATATCACTTTATGTCCAACAAACATTACATCATCAGATTTCTGTAACAAGCTGAGATAATCTGTTGCAGGCACTGCTGGAAGCATTCTTTGCTTCATCGCCAAAAAAAAAGGAAGCATAACCTGTTATCAAATAACTTGTCTATCTGCAGCTATTCAGTCAACTAGAAGAAACCATATTCAGTTATTGTATCTGTTATTGTATCTGTTATTGTAAACCATATTCAGTCAGCTAGAAGAAACCATATTCAGCCAAATAGCCAAATAAGGGACCTGCTTGCTGTAACTGCTTGAGCTTGAGCTTCACTCTCTGTAACTGCTGAATAAAGTAGATGAGAGCTGCAGCTGGAGCTGACATAAAAAAAGAGAAGCTGACATAAACTTGGAGCTATTATGAAAACAGGCTATCTTTCCAAAGCAAGTTCTTATATGATGTAAAGTGTTACTGTCTCAACATAAATAAAACCTGGAAACTGGAAACAGAGCAAGCCATTGTCTACACTAGAACATCATGATATCTCAACATGGACACTGGACACTGGACACTACAGATTATGGACTGATATACAGCCAGCAACATGAACATCATGATATCACTGAGAACTCGCCGCATCGCCTACACTAGCAGTGTCTACACTAGAACTCGCAGCCTTAGCAAACTGAGCCCTCTTGGCCAGTATGTAAGCCTTCTGGTGCTCATCCATATTGCTCATGTCGCAGAACATGATCTTCTGCTCCTGCTCCCACTGCAGACGCTGCTGCTCGCACTGCACACGTCGGTCCTCGATGTCGAGCTTGCGCTGCTCACACCGGTCCTTGATGTCGAGCTTGCGCTGCTCAATCAACAGATCTTTTTCCCACCTTTCCCTCTTCAACTCCACTTCCTCGGCCTTCATCACCATCAAGTTCCCCATCATATCCTTGTAGTCGTCACCTCCCTCACCTTTTCTCTGCTTCTCCTTGGACTGCTTTCGCCCCGGAGGTCGAGCTTTCTTCCCAGGGGATTGGTTTACATCACCTTGCTGACTTGGTACCGAGACGTGGAGTTCTTTTGACTTACTCGGTCTCTTGTCAACACTTGCAAACTTCTCCATATGCCTTAGCACAAGCCAGCAATGGATGAATGGAAAGCTCTTTCCCTTTGAAGCTCCGGCATATCTTGCTTGTGCTTCCAAGATCTGCAACAATGATGAAGACATGGTTAGATAAATGTACGGATAAGAAAGGACCAAATGAAACAACAAAGGTCAAATGAAACTACATGTTCTTGATAAGGCACGCCGCTTGGATGACGCCTCTCGACTTCCTCGTAGTATCCTTGGAATCTCATACAATCCTTCACTATTATCCCACAGCAATGCTCAAGAGAATTGGAAGTTCGGTCAGAGGGGAAATCCCTGAAGCTGTGATAATGTGCAGTGATCCTCTCCCAATATGTCCTGCCTGATTGGTCGGTCCCTACGCTAGAGTCGTAGCCGATACCGATCCATGACTTGCAAAGTTGAATATCTTCTTCTTGAGTGTAGTTGCTGCCCCGCTTTGATCCGCCTTTCCCACCACTACTTGGCTGCATCGAATGTTGCAAATCACCATCCTCATCCTGGGTCAGCAGATTTGTGAAGTATTGCGAACTTGAGCCCCTTTGATCCTGCAAACCATAAGAGACATGTTATTGGGGTCACAAAACTGAAACTGAAATCCTATATTCAGATGCATGCTGGTACATGTTTCTTGATAAACAGGGCTACTGCAAATCTGACCATTTCTCATATTCTTTGATACAAACTTATTTTGTCAAGAGCACTTATTTACTGCCCATACAAGATCACTTTGTCAGATTCTTTGATACAAACTTATATGATATTTTGTCAGTTTCGACAAGTTATACCTCAAAACAGAGCATTATCTTTTTGATTAAAGTAACAGCCAAACTGGTATTTGACTCCCACCCAATGGCAGTGTATATGTATCCTAAAGAATCAAGAGTTTACTGCATGAACATTCAGATTATGAAAAACAGGTTCGGTTTTTGTATGTGCAGACAGTAATTATCCCTTTTTTTTATCATCGACAAACCATTACAGCTATCTCAACAAACCATTGCAGCTATCATAATGGAACAATAACAGGATCATATTGAAGATGTGTCCACAAGAACTAGTACATGCATGCATTACTTCCCCTCTACCACTTACAAATATTACTTCCCCTATACATGTACAGATAAAAGTTATACACTTCAATGGGTTGTTCCATTATAATGGAATGGTTGTACACTCCACAACATCTTCTTACAATTTTTTTTAAGAAAAATAAAGCAGATAAAAATTTTACAGCAAGCTACTATGCTCAGATCTTTAACAGGACAACTTACTAGCACTCATCAAGAATATCAAAAATATAAACCATGATCTGACAACTTACTACCACTCATCAGAATATCAAAAATATAAACCATGATCTGACATGTAGTCCAATTGCAGTATCAAGTAGATCCTTTGATAGTGATAAGTGAAGAGGTCATGCTTTGAACCTTTCCCTCATAGAAACATTTACTTTTTTATGCATTTTCCTAAGTTGAAAGAGGTCATGGTTAATTAGGTTTATTCAGTATCTGTTGGCAGTGATAAGTGAAGATTTTTCCCTATCATGCCACTAATGTCTATCTTGTGCACACAATGTGGTCTTATGAGAGAAGAAAAACAGACCCTTCATTTGCAAGTAAACAACCTAGGTCCAATGCAAGTAAACAACTAGATGGCAATGAAAACTCTACCATTAGCATGACATTGCAACAATTTGGGGAAAATACGTACATTTGCAGAGTAGTCCGGTGTCCAATCAAACGATGGCTGCGAGATGTCGGCATCGTCGTATCCCATCACCGCTGGGGAAGATGATGTGCTGCGAGTATCCCAGTGGATAGTGGTACCGAGTGGTGGTGAGGCAGGTTCCGTGAAGGTCGCCGCAACAGGATCTTGCCGAGGAGCACCACCGGGAAAGAGCAGTTCTTGGCGATGAGGAAGGCCGGAGTTGGGCAGTTCTTGGCGATGAGGAAGGCCGGAGTTGGGCAGTTCTTGGCGACGAGGAAGAACCGAGGTGGAAGGATTGGCAGTAGGATGCGGAGCTGGGGCGACAAAGGTTCGACGACGGGACTTCGCTGGGGTACCCGCCATTGGCAGTGGAGGGCGCACGCCGCCGGAGTTTGCTCCATGAGATCCGGAAGGTCTCTGCTCCATGTTGGGAAGGGGGCGGGGTAGTGGAGGCTGCGCTTGCCGTCCCTTGCGTTGAGTCGGCTGCTCCATGCTGCGGCGGGAGTACGGGGCCGCAGGTCGTCGGCGCGGGGAGGCGACGGGAAGATGGCGGCGAGACGACGGGAGAAGCAGGAAGGCGATGGGGTGGCGGCGAGATGACGGGGAGGCACGACTAGGAGACGGGCACGCGCGGAGAGGCGGCGTGGAGGCGCGCCGGAGCGAGGACGGCGGCGTGGAGGCGCAGCGGCCGGCGCGCCGTCGTTGCGTGCGTGCGTGCGACGAGCGAAGAAGAAGAAATCGGAGCCTCCTATTTCCAAGGGCTTGCGGGCCGAGTTTAGGAGCCCAATCAAAATGCAAGCTGATTTAGGAGGCCTGCTGGAGTTCTGTTTTCTTCCTGAGCTCCCAAATTTTGGAGTAGGGCCTCATTTGGGAGGTGGGCTGGAGTTGCTCTAAAAAAACTACTCTGGACATCAAGAGCTAAATGTACATCACGGCCGCGTCTCAAGGCTAGATCGCATGGCGTCACGACCGCGGCTCCGATCCTTGCCCACGCTCGCGAGTCTAGCTAGTGCGGCACACCCTCCATTGTCGTCGTAGCCAAGCCAACGGCGTAACGCTCGGCGTTCCGGTGTCCACGCATGCCGAGCTTGCGACAGCGTCCACGTACGATTCGTACCTCGTGCCGGTCTTTCCAGTTCTGCACGCCTGCGTCAGGGCGATGGGCGTGTGGACCTCGGCACTCGCCTGCGTCTGGGCGTTGTCGCGTGCTCGCTCGCTGCTTCTTGGCGTCTGTCCATGGCGGTTTCACAAATGAACTGCGACCCACACAACTCTGAATCCGTCAGGCGGCGAGGATGATCGGCCGCGGCACCGCGCACGGTACACCTCGTCCATGTTGAGCGGCGCGCTGACGCGCCGTCGCCGTCCGGCCGGACACGCCAAACGCCGCTCAGTTCTCGGGCTAGTAGGCCGCGCCATGGAGCACGACCGCTGGACATAGCTGTTGCAGCATGCCAGCATGTGGCTGCTAATCTTGGCCCCGGCCTTTCAGTACCCCAGCTGCCGGCGTCCTAGGAGTAGCACCTCATCGTCGTGAAGTTGCGGAGGTTGCAGACGAGCAGAAGCCGAAAGAAGAATCCCAGGGAGCAGCGCGGTGGCACAACGTCCAGGTCGCGCACGCGTCGTAGCCAGGGCAGTCGTTGCCAGAGAAGGGCGGAAGAACGACCGTCATCGGGTTAGCACACGCAGAGGGCGAGGCCGTCGCTACAGGCCTCACGCCGGAGCTCGAAGACGACGGCGGCCGTTGTGGGACGCCGGCCGGGCGCAGTCGAACCAGCCGTCGATCATCCAAACGAAACGAGGCGGATGCCATCGGGACGAAGTGTATGCGGCAACCCCGATCCCGAGACGCGCGGCGTCGTGTTCTTGCTCCGCGTGCGGCTGCCCGATCCCGAGATGGCGGCCGCGATCTTGTTCCGCGTGTAGCTACCGCCGCCGCCGTCTGGTCCGTGGAGGATCGATGCCGATGGCGAGGTGGACAAGGAATCCGGCGCAGGGACTGCGCAGGGCCTGGGCGATGTCGGCGGCGCGTGCGGGTCCAGCGCCTACACGCCGCGGCACAGCGTGCTGCGTGCGTCATGGTTTGTCACCAGGACGTGACTCGAGAAGGACGTCGTCGGGGAGCGTGGCCAGCGGCCGTCATGGATGTACGCTTCTCTTCGCCGGCGTCAACGGGGCGTCGCGCGGTGGGATGGGCACGCGGCGTTCGCCGCCGCAAGCTGCGGCATGGATGAACGAACGCTGAGAGTTGCCGGCGACTTGGCGCTCTTTGCAGGTCAGCAGTTAGTTCGATCCATTGTTCGGTGCTCCAGCAAACTTGCCGACCCTCGCGCTCCAGCCAGGGTCCCGGATCTGCTGCAGGTCTGCCTACGCTACGCGCGCGACCGCGTATGCAACCTCGGCGCCGGTGCAGTGCAGGTGTGTACACATCACGTACGTCACCCGATGCATGCCATCAACCACTGGTTCATTCCTAAGCTTGTTGAGCGTCCCCGGACAAATCCAATGATCGCAGAATTCAATAATCCATTATGTAGGAGCGAAGTGTTTAGAGGGACAGCAGAGATCAGCTGGGGTTTTCTAAAAAAAAAACAGAGATCAGCTGGGTACCAATTCCCCTTCTTGGCAATGTGAAGCCACGTTACCACTCCATGAGAGCATACTACTTTTTACCAGACCATACACATTCACAGTATACGTGCAGATCATGCAACTCCAACATTGATGTAGAGGAGAGAGGAGAGCTAGAAGGAGAACACCTGAAACTCTGAAAGAAGGTCAGCAAGTTCAGCGTTGCACTTGCAGGTTCCTCTGAACTTACCTGTTAGCCAAATTGAGAAAGCCATTGAACGACCAGCCCAGCCACCCCACTGACGAGTTTAAGGCCCAAGCCCCCGCCCATTCACACCCAGCCTCGCTTGCCTCGCCGCCGAACCCCTCAAAAGTCAAAACAAAACATGCCGAAACCCCTCAAAACAAAACATGGGACAGATACCAGACAGAGCTGCAACAAAGTTACCTATAATGAAGTCAGATGGTCCTTGCTGGGACCAAGCTTGGTTTAGCTCTAAAGGTTTTTACGGTGCAAGATACGACGTGTCGTCGGAATGGCAAGCCGGTGCCCGGTCGTGTCGGCACGGCAGAAATCGGGCTGCGGCGAGGACGTTCGAGGGCCGCGGCGCGTTGTAGGCGGAGACCTTGGTGAAGACCGCGGCCGGAGGCCAGCTCCGCAAGACTCGTCACGGCGTCCAATTGCTCGAGCCGAGTGGGCGAGCGCCTTGGCCGTGACGGCCACCAAGTCGCGGCCGTGCTGGTCGCCGGTGAGGGCCGCGGCCGCGGCGGTGAACTGCTGAGTGTTTTGCTCGCGGAGCAGACGCGCCTTGTCGGCGAAGGCCTAGTTGAAGATCACGGCCACGTCGGCGAGCCTCGCCGCAGCGTCCTTACCCGGCGGCGCTCCGGCAAGCCGCGGCGTGAGGCCCCAGGGGGTGGACGGTATTCGAAATACCGACCACACCTTGGGTATCTGCTAGCCGCCCGATGGGACGTGGACAGTCCAGATTTACTGAATCGCTGAAGGAAGCCAAAGGCGCTCTGCCTTGTCAAAGGCTCGGAGCAGAGTCAGGACGACCGAAGAAGCCACGCTGCGGTGCTCCGGCACGCCGTCTCCGGAGAAGCAGAGCGAGAGGAGGGCTGATCACTAGCTTGCCCGCCGTCGAGAGCGCCACGCCACGGGCAGCGCGACCTGAGGTGAGGGCTTCTCACGCTGCTCCAGGCCGGTCGGCGGCAGCTTCTAGATTCTGCCATGGCCATCTGCACTTCTCTGAATGCCTGAACATTATTCATGCGATCGATCAGACGAGATTCACTGGACTTCCAGCAAGATTCAGGGGGTGAGCTCCCTCTTGTGAGCGGCCGCTCCGCAAGAGAACGCAGCAGCTGCCGGCGGTAAGTATCCTCCCACGGTAGAGCTCAGTCAGCTCCGACACCAGGATGTACGTCACACATTCACCGTCTTGGCACGCCATCACCGTAGCCACGATGATCAGGTCCAGCAGCGTAGGGTGGTTGCACCCGTCCTGACGTACAGGCGCCTGCCGCGCTACCTGAGCTTCGGCCCGGGGGTGGCCGGCGATGAGGCAGTAGAGTGCATGACGTGAGTGCGCCGACGAGGAAACAGATAAGATACGTACGGGAGGAAGGAATCAAGGAGAAAGGTGATGGTGTGCAAGGTGACGAGCACAATGGCGAAGGGAAGGAAGGTGTACACATGGCGAGCGCGGGAGGCGGCCGTCGTGGAACGGTGGAAGACGAGGGGCAGTGGTCGTTATCTCCGTGCGTCGGCCTCGCTCCCCAAGAGTTTCCTGCACGCTATGCACCCATCCCCTGCGCGGAAGCCGTGAGCGCCTACAGTACAGGTAGGTCACCACGGCGTGGTTGGCATCGGTGGCGCGGGTCAGAGCAACTCCAGCAAGGACCTCCATATGGGCCTCTACTCCAAAATTTGGAGGTTTGATGTAAAAAATTAACTCCAGCAAAACCTCCAAATAGACCTCCATTTTGCATGCCTCTCCAAATTTCCCCTCCTAACCTCCATTCCTAGAGACTCTCTACTCCCCCCTCCAAAACGTGGGCCCCACCAATTTTTATTTTCTTTCCCAACTCTTCCTCCTCTTTTCCCCACACCGCTGCCCGCCTCCGCGCCTCCCGCCTGCCGGCGGCCCCGCGTGTGCCGCCTGGCAAGGCCAACGACTGCTCCCCCGTTGGCTCCGCGAGGTTGCCGTGAGGGTGCCCGGTTTGTGGCGCCGAGCTCACCGTCGACGCTGTGCGGCTCCGGCGTCGTGTTCTTCCCGTCCAGGACGACGCGCTCGGCGGCCAGGACGGAGCAGAGGAGCACAAGGGCGGCCGCGGATGCCCATGGCCGTGAGGCGGACCTCACCCATGGGAGAGCCACCGCCTGGCCGTCTCGTCCTCGACCTCTGCGGCCTCCTCGCCGTCCCCGACCACGTCCTCGAGGCGCGCCGAGGGGTCCAAGCTGGCATCGTCCGTTGGCGCCGCCGAGGTCGCAACACGCGGACGACGAGCCAGGTGGCGGCGAACAGCAACATCGCACTCCCACCCTCTTCCGCGTGCGCCAGGGATAGCGATGAGGCGAGCAAGATCGAGCATGGGGAGGATGTGGCCTGGCGTCGGCAATGAACAGCGGGCGTCCCGCGCAGGAGAAGAAGGTGGATTCGGAGGCCACGCCGTCGTCCCGTGCGCCACCGCCAGACCTGCTCGAGGACATAGCTGCGCGAGCTGCGCGTACACCTCGGTGTCGTGCTCCGCGGCGCCGGCCAGGCGGCGCGCAGAGCCAGAGAGGAGGAGCAACCCAGCCTCAGGAACGCCGCCCTGTGCCTCGCCAGGATGCTCATCATCTCCCGAAATTAGTGTTTTGTCTTTGTATTCGCAATATGCGATGGTAAGGGTTGGATAGAGCACGACAAGAGGAAGTTCATAGCTAAGGGATAACAACGCAAGTCGTTGGGATCTGAGGAAACATGAAGAAAGGGAGATCATCAGAAGTGACGTCAGCACCTTCGAAGGTGACATCATCATGTGCGAGGTTTGGGGGAAGGAAGTTTGTCAGATTATGAATAATATGAGGACCCTTGGAGTTGAATCAGTCAATGTCGTGATGGAGAAGGAAGGTGAACACGTGAGAAGCTTGAACTCTCAGGAGCATTCTTGTAAATACAAAGGGTGATCACACAGTAGGCGTGATCACTTTGGACATTTATGTACATACATATTCCTCGAAGATGCCATATGTACAAGGGTATTCTCGGAATGTAAAAGTATTATGCGAGCACTATAAAAGGGGAGCCCATGCCCCCGTGTAAAATGGAGACTCTTTTCCCCGAACGTAAAGATGATTTTTCCTGCTTTCTACTATCTGTCTGGGTGTTTGATTTTTTCGAATACCTAACACTCTTTGGTGACCTTCAACACCCAATTTACTTTCTCTTCAATGATCTTTAGCATGTAGTCATATTTTCACATTTTTCAAGAAATGGTAAATCTCTGCAGGATTTCCCCGATTGATGATTTTCAAGCTTGCTGAGGCGAAGATGGTGTTCGTGGTTCCCATATTCGGGTTTTTAATTTTTGTAGTGTTTACCGGCAATCTCAAAAAGGAGGACAACATTCAGGGGCTAGCTAATACTTGTCATCTCGGGTCAGCTCACCTCACCAGTGAGATATATGCCTACATTGTGTCAGCGGTGTTCTTTCTCACCGCCGATTTTGGAGCGCTGTTTTGACCTGGAGAATGTCCCAATCACTCATGCTATTCTGCATCATTGTGACCATACCTTAGCTGGAAGATCATGATCCGTTAGGGGCGGATCCAACTAGGAGGGGGGCTGGTGCCCCTACCCCTTGCTGGCCGTGCACCCTGAAGCCCCTTTGAAAATTCCTACCATGGTTGAAGAGAAGAAAGAAGAAAGGAGGAAGAAGAGTTATTCCAAATCGTGGATCCGTCATTGTGCACCCTGTGGAAGAGCTGCGCAGAAAAGCTCCTTTGACTGAAGAAGTCCATCAAAATTTAGATGTGTAATGGGACTGCTGCTAATGATTTGGAAACAAGAGAAGTGAGTGGAGAAGACTGAGGCAAGAAGTTCCAGCAGTATGTTTGTGTGTGTGTGTGCAGATTCGTGTGCGCGCACGAACCTGCAGATCTGTGTGTGTGCACTCCATTGTCTACTATCTTTCATGATGTTAAATTCCAATTCAGTAGTCAGCTGTACTACTCTCTATAAATAGGTAAATAATGTTTGTACATTAAGTCCTGATCAATTCCCTTTCATAATAGCACTAGCGCCATTTTTGCCAATACTGTTTTTTACCACAGCTTTTAGCTGCTGCAGGGATGCAGCAAGCTGCTCGAGTGGCTGCAGCTGCTACCTGCTGACGCATTAGGGTAGTCCCAACCCAGACTCTACGATAATTTCTATGAGCATTAATTAGACTGACACGTCATCATCTTGCTGACGTGGCATGTGTTTTAATGTGGAGAGAGGAGAAAAAACATAGAAACGGAGTCTAAACAGGAAACCACGTCTACAATTGCTTCGAGGTGATAGACGCTGCCTGGACGCTCGTTGCGGAAGGCCCCCATCGTTTCCATCGATCCGGTATGGGCGTATGGCCTCCATGGCTCCAGCTCCACTACCGCCGTGAATCCTTCCCCTCTTCCGCGTGCGCTCCGGCGAGTAGCCACCCGGCAGCACTGCCTGAAGAAGCCCTGCAAAAAGCGAGCGCGTGCATGGCTAAGCGGCGGTGGCGCAGGGCAAGGCAGGCGAGCACAGGGCCACAGGGAAGAGTTTCTCCGGTGGGGCAGCCACGACCAGTTGCTCTGATTGAACTAAAAACTGGTGACAAAATGGCAATTGCTTGCTGTGCGAGAGTTCAATTTGAGCTGAGCGGCGGCAAGTCGTGTGGTGCGGTGGCGCCTTGCGACCTGGTTTCCTGCGCGAGACGCCTCCGGCCGGCCGTCAGCACCAGCGGTATTTGCGAGCGACGCGAGAACCAGGCGGCGGCGGAGGCGGACATTAGGTGACGGCGGTGGCGGACCAGAGACGATGGCGTTCTACGCTCCTCCCGTCTTTGTTTCTTTCTCCTTTTTCTTTCCTCCCACCTTCTCTTCTCTCTATTTCTTTAGGATTTTTTCATTGCTATATACGTACTGGAGTGGTAGTCGATGGGTACTATCTGAATGACACATGGTTCTTGTCTAAATTTTCATCCACTGTACATTATCACTTTTTGTGTTTAGAGTTCTATGTTCAGTGATGTCCTGCTCGATGTTGCATAGGGTGGATCACATGGTAGTATGCCACAACTGATCAGCTTTGTTCGTGCCACAACTGATCAGCTTTGTTCGTGCCACAACTGATCTACAGAAACTACATTACAAGTTTTGCATTGGAAAACATAGTTTCTTGTGATGAAGTCTTTGAGTTATAGACTCTATAGGTAGAGTCTGCATTGGGAGTGCCCTTAGCATCATGGTCTTGATCTTTGGGTGTGTAGAATGAATGTGCACTTGAATACTTGATCCTTCTTCATTTGCATGACATGCAAAGAGAAATTAAATGTTCATCTCTAAAAAAAATACTCTGGACATCAAGAGCTAAATGAAGCAGTCTAGGTACATCACGGCCGCGGGTCCGATCCTTGCCCACGCTCGCGAGTCTAGCTAGTGCGGACCACGGCGGGGTTGGTCAGCGGTGCCGGCGCGGCACACCCTCCATTGTCGTCGTAACCAAGCCAACGGCGTAACGCTCGGCGTTCCGGCGTCCACGCATGCCGAGCTTGCGACAGCGTCCACGTACGATTTGTACCTCGTCCCGATCTTTCCAGTTCTGCACGCCTGCGTCAGGGCGATGGGCGTGTGGACCTCGGCACTCGCCTGCGTCTGGGCGTTGTCGCGTGCTCGCTCGCTGCTTCTTGGCGTCTGTCCATGGCGGTTTCGCAAATGAACTGCGACCCAGACAACTCTGAATTTGTCAGGCGGCAAGGATGATCGGCCGCGGCACCGTACACGCTACACCTCGTCCATGTTGAGCGGCGCGCTGACGCGCCGTCGCCGTCCAGCCGGACACGCCAAACGCCGCTCAGTTCTCGGGCCAGTAGGCCGCGCCATGGAGCACGACCGCTGGACATAGCTGTTGCAGCATGCCAGCATGTGGTTGCTAATCTTGGCCCCCGCCTTTCAGTACCCCAGCTGCCGGCGTCCTAGGAGTAGCACCTCATCGTCGTGAAGTTGCGGAGGTTGCAGACAGGGGCGGATCTAGGATTAGGGAATAGGGAGGCTCATTTTCTTTTTCTTCCTCCTCTTCTTTTCTTCTTCTCCTTCCTTGTTTACTTCTTCCTCTCCTTCTCTCATGGCTGAAAATGTTGGGGGGCTTGTGGGGGCTCCCATGAAGTGCATGGGGTCGGGGGGCTCCAGCCCCCCCCCCCCCCCGCCCTCACGCTGGATTCGCCCCTGGTTGCAGACGAGCAGAAGCCAAAAGAAGAATCCCAGGGAGTAGCAGCGCGGTGGCACGACGTCCAGGCCGCGCACGCGTCGTTCGTAGCCAGGGCAGTCGTTGCCAGAGACGGGCGGAAGAACGACCGTCATCGGGTTTCACACACAGAGGGCGAGGCCGTCGCCACAGGCCTCGCGCCGGAGCTCCAAGACGACGCCGGCCGTTGTGGGACGCCGGCCGGGCGCAGTCGAACCAGCCGTCGATCATCCAAACGAAGCGAGGCGGATGCCATCGGGACGAAGTGCATGCGGCAACCCCGGTCCCGAGACGCGCGGCGGCGTGTTCTTGCTCCGCGTGCGGCTGCTCGATCCCGAGATGGCGGCCGCGATCTTGTTCCGCGTGTAGCTACCGCCGCCGCCGTCTGGCCCGTGGAGGATCGATGCCGATGGCGAGGTGGACAAGGAATCTGGCGCAGGGACTGGTCCAGCGCCTAACACGCCGCGGCGCAGCGTGCTGCGTGCGTCATGGTTTGTCACCAGGACGTGACTCGAGAAGGACGTCGTCGGGGAGCGTGGTCGGTGGCCGTCATGGATGTACGCTTCTCTTCTCCGGCGTCAACGGGGCGTCGCGCGGTGGGATGGGCACGCGGCGTTCGCCGCCGCAGCGGCATGGATGAACGAACGCTGAGAGTTGCCGGCGACTTGGCGCTCTTTGCAGGTCAGCAGTTAGTTCGATCCATTGTTCGCTGCTCCAGCAAACTTGCCGACCCTCGCGCTCCAGCCAGTGTCCCGGATCTGCTGCAGCCTGCAGGTCTGCCTACGCTACGCGCGCGACCGCGTATGCAACCTCGGCGCCGGTGCAGTGCAGGTGTAACCGTGTAAACATCACGTACGTCACCCGATGCATGCCATCAACCACTGGTTCATTCCTAAGCTTGTTGAGCGTCCCCGGACAAATCCAATGATCGCAGAATTCAATAATCCATTATGTAGGAGCGAAGTGTTTAGTGGGACAGCAGAGATCAGCTGGGGTTTTCTTAAAAAAACAAAGATCAACTGGGTACCAATTCCCCTTCTTGGCAATGTGAAGCCACGTTACCACTCCATGATAGCATACCACTTTTTACCAGACCATACACATTCACAGTATACGTGCAGATCATGCAACTCCAACATTGATGTAGAGGAGAGAGGAGAGAGGAGAGCTAGAAGAAGAACACCTGAAACTCTGAAAGAAGGTCAGCAAGTTCAGCGTTGCACTTGCAGGTTCCTCTGAACGAACTTACCGGTTAGCCAAACTGAGAAAGCCATTGAACAGCCCAGCCACCCCACTAACGAGTTTAAGGCCCAAGCCCCCGCCCATTCGCACGCCATCCTCGCTTGCCTCGCCGCCGAACCCCTCAAAACAAAACATGGGACAGATACCAGACAGAGCTGCAGCAAAGTTACCTATAATGAAGTCAGATGGTCCTTGCTGGGACCAAGCTTGGTTTAGCTCTAAAGGTCTTTTACGGTGCACAATACGACGTGTACTACCGATTGAAAAATGACTCATATGTAATAGAAAAGGACCTATAGGTAAGGATCCGACGGTTGAGATTAATTCTAAACTATCGGTTTTTTAGCTGTAGTACGGTAGTATTCATAGGTCGTATAGGTAGTATAAAAGTATTATCAAAAATGTAAAATGATATATTATTGTAATGTAGGAAATAAAATATATGAATTTGGTGTGTCTCGGCTGAATGGGTGGCGCGGGGGGGGGGGATTTTCGAATAATATATTGTGAGGAAAATTACCATTTTATACCAATAGTAAAAAACCGGGAATACTATCGTACTATCGCAGGGTCGTATTTTTTTTTGAACGGACGTCGAAAGATTACGCTTTCCTGAATTTTTATTAGAAGAAGAGAGTTGGTCCAGTTTATATGGAAACCGGACCGAAAACCATACAACTCCGGTCACTCGACCACCACAACTCGAGGGGTGTACCCCAACAACTCAGGTCCGCAGACCAAACAACTCCGGTGGGCTGGATTGGGACATCAACACGCACCGCTCAACTCAAATCGAACTCACAACTCTACTTGGTCGGATTGGGACATCGACACAAGCCACAACTAAAAATTTCACTAAAAACTTGAAAGGATATATCCGGTCGGATTGGGACGTCGACCTGGATTTCCATGAAGCTCCGCTCGGTCGGATTGGGACGTCGACACGAGCCACCACACAATACTGCCACAACAGAAACCTCTCTTCTTCTCTACTCTCTATTTTTTTTTCTTTCGTTTTTTAACAAAAGAAAAGGAAAACAAAGAATTTTTTTCTAACTTCTTCTCTACATTGCAGGGTCGTATTGTGCGTTGTAAAAGATGTAACAACATAAAAAATTCAGATATGAACTTTCTCTGGCAGTTTTCAATAGATGGATCTTGGTGCTAGCCGATGATGTTGGGCCTATATTCTCTGCTTCTTCAACTTCTCCAGCTTGCCTGTTGGTGGTTGCTAGGCGTCATTCGCTGCAAACCGATGTTATTTTTGTGAAGAGCTTTGTGAATTGTGGTTGCATAATGAAACAATCAAACCCATCTTCTTTGATTGCCATCGCATACAAGATTTATCTAGAGAAATATACAAGGGCTAAGGGCAGCAGCAACAGTAAAGGCAAAACACTCGCTATAGCCGTGTCCATCTAGTAGATCACTCGTGTAATGATCTTGCAAGCACTCTGCCCAGAACAACCGAGGCAGGCGTCAAGGCGAATTCGCTAGCGCTGCCCGCGAACGCCTTGGCAGTGGCCCAAGCAAGTGCCCCGAAGCTCCACCGCGACAAGCGCGGCCGCGTTGCCGAGCGCCCGCTCGCCCGGGTGTTGAGCGGTGGTGCAGGGCAGGTTGTCGTCGGAATGGCAAGGTGGTGCCCGGTCGTGTCGGCACGGCAGAAATCGGGCTGCGGCGAGGACGTTCGAGGGCCGCGGCGCGTTGTAGGCGGAGACCTTGGTGAAGACCGCGGCCGGAGGCCAGCTCCGCAAGACCCGTCACGGCGTCCAATTGCTCGAGCCGAGTGGGCGAGCGCCTTGGCCGTGACAGCCACCAAGTCGCGGCCGTGCTGGTCGCCGGTGAGGGCCGCGGCCGCGGTGGTGAACTGCTGCGTGTTTTGCTCGCGGAGCAGACGCGCCTTGTCGGCGAAGGCCTAGTTGAAGATCACGGCCACGTCGGCGAGCCTCGCCGCAGCGTCCTTACCCGGCGGCGCTCCGGCAAGCCGCGGCGTGAGGCCCCAGGGGGTGGACGGTATTCGAAATACCGACCACCCCTTGGGTATCTGCTAGCCGCCCGATGGGACGTGGACAGTCCAGATTTACTGAATCGCTGAAGGGAAAGCCAAAGGCGCTCTGCCTTGTCAAAGGCTCAAAGCAGAGTCAGGACGACCGAAGCCACGCTGCGGTGCTCCGGCACTCCGCCGCGAGAGGAGGGCCGATCACTAGCTTTCCCGCCGTCGAGAGCGCCACGCCACGGGCAGCGCGACTTGAGGTGAGGGCTTCTCACGCTGCTCCAGGCCGGTCGGCGGCAGCTTCTAGATTCTGCCATGGCCATCTGCACTTCTCTGAATGCCTGAACATTATTTATTCGATCGATTAGACGAGATTCACCGGACTTCCGGCAAGATTCAGGGGGTGAGCTCCCTCTTGCGAGCGGCCGCTCCGCAAGAGGACGCAACAGCTGCCAGTGGTAAGTATCCTCCCATGATAGTTGGTAGAGCTCGGTCAGCTCCGACACCAGGATGTACATCACACATTCACCGTCTTAGCACGCTATCACCGCAGCCACGATGATCAGGTCCAGCAGCGTAGGGGTGGTTGCACACGTCCTGACGTACAGGCGCCCGCCGCGCTACGGCCCGGGGGTGGCCGGCAATGAGGCAGTAGAGCGCATCTGCGCATGACGTGAGTGCGCCGACGAGGAAACAGACGAGGTACGAGAGGGAGGAATCAAGGCGAAAGGTGATGGTGTGCAAGGTGACGAGCACAATGGCGAAGGGAAGGAAGGTGCACACATGGCGAGCGCGGGAGGTGACCGTCGTGGAACGGTGGAAGACGAGGGGCAGTGGTCGTCATCTCCGTGCGTCGACCTCGCTCCCCAAGAGTTTCCTGCACGTTGTGCACCCATCCCCTACGCGGAAGCCGTGAGCGCCTACAGTAGAGGTCACCACGGCGCGGTTGGCATCGGTGGCGCGGGTCAGGGGGTGGGTCACATCCTGACATCCGCTGCATCGAACTTGGGCGGTCTCGATCGCTTGCAAGGTATAGTGAAGCCCATGCCGCCATCCTCTCGCGTCTCGGCCGCTTGCCGCTCCCAGGCTCGATGTGCGCTGACCTACGGCGAACCGCGGTATGGCGTCACGGCCGCGGCTCCAATCCCTGCTCACGCTCACCTAGTGCGGACCACGGCGGGGCTTGGTCAGCGGTGCCTCGTCGGCCGCACAGCGCACCCTCCATTGTCGGCGTAGCCAACGCGCGGCGCAATGCTTTGCTCGGCATTAGGCGTCCACGCATGTCGGGCTTACGACTGCGTCCATCGTTGGACGTCAAGGCGCAGTCCGCGATGCTCCTGGCACGCGGCGCGGGGTCTTGCCAGTACTGCACGCTTGCGTCAGAGCGATGGGCGTGTGGACATCGGCAGTTCGGCACTCGCCTGCGTCTGCTCCACATCCTCGGCGAGCTTAAAACGCGGCATGCCGGCGTCTCGGCGTTGTGGTGCTCTCGCTCGATGCATCTTGTTGTCTGTCTATGGCGGTTTCGCAAATGAACTGCAACCTGCACAACTCTGAATCCATCAGGCGGTTGTGGCCATCTGCGTGCACGTCACCTGCGAGGATGATCGGCCGCAGCACCGTACAGCACGTCCATGTTGGGCGCCGCCTGACGCGCCGTCACCGTCCAGCCGGACGCCAAACGCCGTTCGGTTCATGGGCCAGTAGGCCACGCCATGGAGCACAACCGCCGGACATAGCTGTTGCAGCATGTGGCTGCTAATCTCGACCCCGGCGGCCCGGCCTTCCGGACCCCGGCTGGAATTTCATGAACCCCCTACCGGTTGGTTTGGGTGAGTCTAGCTGTTGTGTTTAATTAGATGTGATTTGATACGTTTTTTATTTGGACTTCCAACCATTAACAGCTTTCATCACAATTTTCTTTAGGAAAGCTTTCATCACAATTTTCTTTGGGAAAGCATTCGTCACAATCAACACCGCTAGGATTGCCGAGTTGGGGGCTCATTCCCCCTCCTTCTTCCTTTCCTTCTTTTTTTCCCTCTTTCTCCCTTCTTCTTTTTTTTTAGAAAAGGGAATATATTTCAATATTCCAGCCTCTGCATAAAACTATGCATATAGTTGTTTCTTATTCGGAGGTGTCGTGTGCTTGAGACCACGTCGATGGAGATCTTTGCATCTAATGGATGGTCTTTTAGCAACAGAATTTCTTTTACATGATGTTTGACATTGTTCCAGAGATCAACTTTTTTATTCTTTTTGTGTTCTCCCTTCTTCTTCCCTCTTCTTTTCAATGGAGCGCATGGCAGTAGGAGGGCTCGAGCCCCCCACCCACCGGTTGCCTTCGTCCCTGCCTACTTGTACTTTCTCTTTCAATGACCTTCAGCATGTAGTCACATTTTCACATTTTTCAAGAAACGGTAAATCTTTGCAGGATTTCCCTGATTGATGATTTTCAAGCTTGCTGAGGCGAAGATGGTGTTCGTGGATCTCATCCTCAGGTTTTAAATTTTGGAAGCGTTTACCGGCAATCTAAAAAGGAGGACAACATTCAAGGGCTAGCTAATACCTGTCATCTCGGGTCAGCTCACCTCACCGACGTGGTATATGCTTATATTATGGCAACACTATTCTTTCTCGCCGCCGATTTCGGAGCATTACTTCTAGTGAAAAACATGTTGGATGGCCGAAAGATGGATGAGGTTGATAACAAGACGTGGAGAATGTCCAAATCACTCATGCTATTATCCATCATCGTGACCATACCTTAGCTAGAAGACCATGATCCATTAGGGCCAGAGTGTGTGTGTGGGGGGGGGAGCCCCCCTGCCCCGTGCACCCTGAAGCCCCTCTGAAAAGAGAAGAAAGAAGAAAGGATGAGGAAGAAGAGGAGAAAATCAACCTCGTTAATCCAAATCGTGGATCCTCCATTGTGATCCACCATGTAGTAGACCTACACACTGGAAAGCTCATTTGCCTGAAGAAGTCCACCAAAATTTGGATTTGGGCGGGATCCACGACTTTTATGTGTGTAATGGGACTATTGCTAATGATGAGCCTTTCAGTTTCGGTTGGGAACAAGTGACCATGGATGGTTTGGAAACAAGAGGAGTTAGTGGGAGGACTGAGGCAAGAAGTTCCAGCAGTATGTTTGTGTGTGCAGATCCGTGTGTGTGCACGAACCTGCAGATCTGTGTGTGCGCACTCCATTGTGTACTGTCTTCCATAATGTTAAATTCCAATTCAGTAGTTAGCTGTACTACTCTTTATAAATGGGTAAATAATGTTTGTACATTAAGCCTTGATCACTTCCGATCCCTTTCATAGTAGCACTAGTGCCATTTTTGCCAATACTGTTTTTTACCATAGTTTTTAGACCATCTCCAGCAACCTTGCCGGTCTATTTCTGCAAAAACAACACCTGCAGAAAGGAGAGAGACGGCATCTCCGCTGCAAAAGGAGCTGCGTTCCAGCCGTGTTGCGCATCGCCTGCTGCATACAGCAGGGCGGTTGGCTCCCGCGTGCGCCTGGAGGAAGGCGGAGGAAGTTCCCGACGCCCCGGATCTGCGCTGCCGGTTGCCGGGGAGGGAGGAGGAGGCGGCCGGTGGGGCTGGTGACGAGGAGGAGGAAGGGGGTGCTCGCGCTTCACTCGCCGTGCCTGGAGGCCGTCGCAGGGGCCGCTGCCAGCCACGGGGAAGAAGGGGAGGCGACCGCGCGGGATCTCGATCCGTTCGCCGCGGCTGCTCCTGGGGAGAGCTCGCCCTCGCCGCCGAATCACGCCGGCAAGGGAAGGGGGGAGGCGCGCGCGGAGAGGGCAAGCGGTGCTGGCGGTCCGCCCGCCGCAGCCGCTGCTCCGCCACCCCTGTTCCTGGAGCTCGACCCGCCGCGGCCGTTGCTCCGTCGCGAGATACGCGCCTACAGGACGCCTTCCCTCTTTCAAGATGACCGCGGGATTGTGTGTCGGAGGTGGCGGCGCCGGCGGCCAACGGGGACGAGGTGGCCGGATCCGCCGGCGGAGACGGAGGAGGTGCGGAGGCGAGCCGCGCGGCGACGTTGGCCCCGGTCGCCGCCTCGTGCGCAGCATCCTCCTCGCCGCCCGCTCAAGCGCCTCCTTCCTGTTGGCTGCCGTCGCCGGAGGAGACTGGGGAAGGAGGAGGGGGCCTGGCGCAAGGCAGAGGGAGAGGGCGGTTGCAACTGTGGATTGATGAAGAAAGGAGAGAGAAGGCGCGGAATCCCCGAGAATGCGCTCGGGGAGGGCTACGACTGCAAAATGCAGATTGGGATGCAGCAACCACTAGAGTATGAATAGTGCGGCTCCATGCTGCATTTTGCAGATGCAGCACCGGATGGGGGGACTGCTGGAGATGGTCTTAGCTGCTGCAGGGACGCAGCTAGCTGCTCGAGTGGCTGCAGCTGCTACCTGCTGACGCATTAGTATCGTGGTCTTGATCTTTGGGCGTGTGGACCTCGGCACTCGCCTGCGTCTGGGCGTTGTCGCGTGCTCGCTGGCTGCATCTCGGCGTCTGTCCATGGCGGTTTCACAAATGAATTGCGACCCACACAACTCTGAATCCGTCATGCGGCTGTGACCGGCCATCTGTGTGCACGTCGTATGTTGAGCGGCACGCTGACGCGCCGTCGCCGTCCAGCCGGACACGCCAAACGCTGCTCAGTTCTGGGGCCAAGTAGGCCGCGCCATGGAGCACGACCGATGGACATAGCTGTTGCAGCATGTGGCTGCTAATCTTGGCCCCGGCCTTTCAGGACCCCAGCTGCCGGCGTCCTAGGAGTAGCACCTCATCGTCGTGAAGTTTCGCGCACGCGTCGTAGCCAGGGCAGTCGTTGCCAGAGATGGGCGGAAGAACGACCGTCATCGGGTTGCACACGCTGACACGCAGAGAGCGAGGCCGTTGCCATAGGCCTCGGGCCGGAGCTCCAAGACGACGGCTGCCGTTGTGGGACGCCGGCCGGACGCAGTCGAACAAGCCGTCGTCATCCAAACGAAGCAAGGCGGATGGCATCGGGACGAAGTGCATGCCGCTGCCCCGATCCCGAGCCAGCGGCGGCGATCTTCCTACGCGTGCAGCGGCGTGGAGGATGCTGATGGCGAGGTGGAAGGAATCCAGCAGTGGGCGTGGGCGATGTCGTCGGCGGCGCACGCGGCTCCAGCGCCTGCACGCCGCGGCGCAGTGCCGGTATGCAACCTTGGCGCCGTCCGCTGATCTGATCTTGGTGCAATCTGTCACGTGCTCGATCGACCCCTCCTTTTCAGTCCTAATCAACACACGTACGGCGCTCGATGTACGTCATCAACCACTGGTGCTGATAGTGATAGATTGTACCCCACCGAAAGAATTTCATTGGGCACCGGCACTCGGTGACTCAGTTTTCTATTTTTTTAAAAAAAAATCAGTTTTCTAGTATCACACATTCTTGAGCGTCCCGAACAAATCCAATCGTAGAATACAATAACCACAAGCAAGCACTTGTGACTTGTGCTACAACAATCCATTATATGTATGTATGTAGGAGCGAAGTGTTTAATGGGACAACAGGGATCAGATGGGGTTTTCTATATAAAAAACAGAGATCAGCAGGGTACCAATTGCCCTTCTTGGCAATGTGAAGCCACATTACCACTCCATGAGATGAGAGCATACCACTCTTTACCAGAACAGACACATTTACAGTGTGGGAGCAGATCATGCCAACTCCAACATTCGCGTAGGAGAGAAAAGAGGTAGGAGAAGAACCACTTACTGTTATCCAAATTGAGCGTTGCACTTGCAGGTACCTCTCTCTGAACTTACTGTTATCCAAATTGAGAAAACCAGCCCAGCCCATCGACGAGTTTAAGGCTCGAGCACAATGCACATGCCTCTTGCCTCGCCGAAACCCCCAAAACCCTCGCCGAGGAACGTATGTGCCTCTCTTGCACGACAAACCTGAGCTTTTTTCATGATCGGACGCGACCCGACATACTCTTCAACACCGTGGCTCCGTGGCCTTCCGAACTCCCGTCCCCTCCGCCGCCATCAGATGTAATGGTGCTTGGAGTACCGAAGAGCAGCAGGGACGTTGACCACTTGGCCGATTGGTGCTTGGAGTTGCTGGGGAGGGGATTCGCGTCGGCGTGGCGAGCCTGGCTCACTGGCTGCCGCCTCCAAATCCGCAGGCGTCACACGGTGAATTCGCTTGCGCTGTCCGCCAACGCCTTGGCAGTGGCGCCCAAGGCGGTGCCCCGAAGCTTCACCGCGAGATGCGCGGCCGCGTTGCCGACCGCCAGCCCGCGTGCCCGGGTGCTGAGCGGTGGTGCGGGCAGGGCAGGTCATCGTCGGAATGGCAAGGCGGTGTCCGGTCGTATCGGCTGGCGGAAATTGGGCTGCAGCGAGGATGTACGAGGGCCGCGGCGCGTTGTACGCGGAGACCTCGGTGGAGACCGCGGCCGCGGAGGCAGTGTCCGCAAGCCCCGTCGCGGCGTCCAAGTCACCGGAGTCAGCGAATGCGCCAGCCGAGTCGGCGACCGCCTTGGCCGTGGCCACCAAGTCGCGGCGGTGGACTGCTAGGTGTTGTGTGCGCGGAGCAGAGCAGCAGACGCGCCTTGTCGTCGGAGGCCTAGGTGAAGACCGCCACCGCATCGGCAAGCCTCGTCGCGGCGTGCGAACCCAGCGACGCTCCGGCAAGCCGCGGCGTGAGGCGGAGGCAGCGTTCTTGCGGCCCCGGCCCCCGGTGCTGGACGGTAAATGAAATACCGTCTACCCTGGGTACCTGCTAGCCGCCCGATGCGACGTGAACGGTCCAGATTGACTGAATCGCACAAGGAAGCCAACGGCGCTCTGCCTTGTCGCCTGTCAGGGGGCTCAGAGCAGAGTCGGACGCCGAAGACCGTGCTGCGGTGCTCCGGCACTCCGCCGTCTCCGGTGAGGTAGAGCTACTCAGAGAGAGGAGGGCTGATCACTAGCTTTGCCTCCGTCGAGACCGCTACGGGCGGCGCGAACTGAGTACACCTGCTCACCGACCCGGCTGTCGAGACCAGCCGGACACCGAACGCCGCGCGGCGCATGAGTCAGTAGGCCACGCCTCATGGCCTCGCGCCGGAGCACGAAGACGACGCGGCCGTTGTGGGACGCCGTCGGGCGGGCGCAGTCGAACAAGCCGTCGCCATCGAAACGAAGCGTGGCGGATGCCGTCGGGACGAAGTGCATGCGACTGCCTTGATCCCGACGTCAGGCCTGTAAAGGATGCCGATGGTGTGGTGGAGAAGAAATCCGGCGCAGGGTCTGGGCAGGGCGTGGGCGATGTCGGCGGTGCGCGCGGCCACGACGCGGCCACAGCGCCTGCACGTTGCAGCGCAGCGCGCGACCACGGCGTCGCCGGAGAGCACGTCGTCGGGGAGCGTGGCCACTGGCGCGCTGTCCTCGCCTCGCGCCATCAAGGTTGTACTCTTCTTTCCTCCGGCGGCAACGGGTGTCGCGCGGCCGGATGGGCACGCTACGCTGGTCGTACACGTACAGGCGCCCGGAACTCTGCCTGAGCTTTGGCCCCGAAATGTGGCCGGCTACGAGGCGGTACTGCATGCCGGTGAGCGCGCCGACGGGGGAGTATGGGCGGAAGGAGAAGGCGATGGTGTGGAAGTTGACGAGCGCAAAGGGGAAGGTGCACACATGGCGAGCGCAGTGGGCGGGCATTGAAGTGAAGGCGAGGCGGGCAGGCGGCCATCGTGGAAGATGAGGGACCTCGCTCACCGAGAGTTTCCTGTACATTGTACGCCCATCTCCTAAGCGGAAGCTGTGAACGCCGCGGTGGAGGACTCTAGATGACCACGGCGTGCCGGCGTGGTTGCCATCAGTGGCGCAGCAACTCTGTTTTCCTCGGGCGGCGGCGGAAGTCACGAAATCGAGCTCCGACGCAGCTCTGTTCTTGCGATCACAAGAAACGAGCCGACAGCAGGCGAGCAGCTGACGCTCAAGACCAGAGCGGCGCGCTTGGCATAGGCGGACGGTAACGGCCTGCTGTGTGCTGTGTATAAACGTTTGTCCAAGCTTGCCAATTGTACAAAAGGTTTATGGCTTGAGAGTGGATGGTTTGTGATGTAAACACCTTTGAACTTTGACCAAAATACACGTAATAGTAAGTACCACTTCAATGCAGCATCATGCATGAGTTCTGAACTTCGGCAAGAATTGGAACATTCAGTACACAACTGATGGCTTGTCTGATGTTTTTCGACTGAATTCAAATGTCAAATCCCTGACAAAAATCTGTAGTTGGTGTATAAAGCCACAGGTCATAGTGCATTGTTGGTTTGCATTGGAACATGCAAAAGCAAGCAAGCACGAATTTAACAAGCCAGCCAGCATTGGACCTGCTAGGTGCTAGAGAAGCAAAATATATCGAGCTGTTCTAATTTCAAAAAAAAAATAACGGAGTATGTTTCTGGTATTCTGTTGTGCCGGCAAGTAAACGCCGTCGCGCGTCCTGCTAGGCGCTGGGCCGCTGGCCCCAACATCGCAGGCGATAGAGCGGCGGTGGCGGGCTCGCGGCGCTGCTGGGTAGCGCGGGCCGCGGGCTCGCGGCGCGGGTTAGGCTAACCCGCTGGGTTCGTGGCATGCCTCCCTAACCGTAGGCGTCACGGCGAACGGCGAATTCGCTAGCGCTGTCCGCGAACGCGTTGGCAGCGGCGCCCAAGGCAGTGCCCCCAAGCTCCACCGCGAGAAGCGCGGCCGCGTTGCCGAGCGACAGCCCGCCTGCCCGGGCGCCGAGCGGTGGTGCGGTCAGGGGCTCAGGGCAGGTCGTCGTCGGAATGGCAAGGCGGTGCCCATCGTGTCGGCCCGACAGAAATGAGCTGCGGCGAGGACGCCCGAGGGCCGCGGCGCGTTGTAGGCGGAGACCTTGGTGAAGACCGCGGCCGGCGGCCAGCTCCGCAAGTTACCGGAGTTAGCGAATGCGCGAGATGAGTCGGCGAGCTCCTTGTCCGTGACGGCCACCAAGTCACGGCACGGCCACAGCGGTGAATTGCTGAGTGTTTGTGCCCCCGGAGCAGAGGCGCCTTGTCGGCGGATGCCTAGGTGAAGACCGCGGCGTGAGGTGGAGGCGGCGTTCTTGCAAGTTGCAACCCCCTGGCGGTGTTTCAGTCCAGAACTCCCACCCTGATTACCTGCTGCTAGCCGCCAGATGCGACGTGGACGATTCAGATCGACTGAATCGCGGAAAGAAGCCGAAGGCGCTCTGCCTTGCCGGGGCTCAGAGAAGAGTCGGACGCCGGAGGCCGTGCTGTGGTGCTCCGGGTCCGGCCCTCCGTCGTTTCCGGTGCAGCAGCGCGAGAGGAGGGCGGATCGTCGTTGTCGAGAGCGCCACGGGCGGCGCGAAATGAGGTGAGGGTTTCTCATACTATGCTCAGGCCGGCGGGCGGCAGCTTCTGGATTCCGGTGGATTTCTCTCAATTTCTGCGGTTACCGAGCACTTGCTGTTGCTTGGTGCTGCAAATCTCGACGTGGGTATGAACTGAATCGACCGGCTACGGGTACAGTATGCATACACCAGGCTGTACGTCACCACCGCGGCCACGATGATCAGGTCGCCGTCCAGCCGGACGCCAAACGCCGCTCGGTTCATGGGTCAGTAGGCTGCGCCATGGAGCAAGACCGCCGGACATAGCTGTTGCAGCATGCGGCTGTTAATCTGGTCCTCGGCCTTTCAGGACCCCAGCTGCCGGCGTGTCCTAGGAGTAGCACGCGCAGTGGCCAGGGCAGTCGTTGCCGGAGAGGAGCGGAAGCACGGCCGTCATCGGGTTGCGCACGCAGAGGACGAGGTCGTCGCCACGGGCCTCGCGCCGGAGCTCGTCAGCTCGAAGACGACGGCGGCCGTTGTGGGACGCCGCCGGGCGGGCGCAGTCGAACATGCCGTCGTCATCCAAACGAAACGAGGCGGTTGCCATCGGGACGAAGTGCGGCGGCCGTCTGAGTATCTGACCCCGCGCGGCCACGACGCGGCCCCAGCGCCTGCACGTCGCGGCGCAGCGCGCGACCACAGCGTCGCCCGAGAGCACGTCATCGGGGAGCGTTGCCCCTGGCGCGCCGTCCTTCGCCGCGCGCCGTCAAAGCTGTACTCTTTTCTTCTCCGGCGGCTACGCGGCGTCGCGCGGCCGGATCCACTGTTCAGTTCTCCAAACTTGCCGGCCCTCGCCCTCCAGCCAGGGTCCCGGACTCTGCTGCAGGTCTGCAATCAGTTCGGTCGCCTAACCTCGGCGGCGGTGCAGGTGTGCACATCACCGTGCTACCAATGTCCGCTCATCTCAGTGGCGGACCTAGAGATTTTGTAGAGCCTGGGCGAACATAGCAATCGATAATCAAAGTATCAATAATTTTGTAAGATAATCGGAGGATAAGTATTAGTTTGTCACGTCTGATATGCAAACATGCTGTCGTGTGAAGCAAGATTTGTATCTTTCTTGATTGCCTGTGCTTATCACAATATTTGTTGCCTAATTGCATGCAAGTCTGCTTTCTAACCGTGCATGTATGCAGGTGCAGGCTGGCTGGAGCCCGGCCAGGTGCCCAGGGTCGCCCGGCCCTGGGTCCGCCACTGGCTCATCTGATCTTGGCTCAATCTGTCACGAGCTCGATCTCAATCTGTCACGAGCTCGATCGACCCCTTCACGTAACCCCCACCCCCACACTCCACCCCACCCCCGCTACCCCAGAAACTGAAGAGGAAGAAGTTTGATGGGGCAGCGGCACTCGATGACTCGGTTTCTTTAGCTTGTTGAACGTCCCCCAACAAATCCAATGATCACAGCAAGTTATTGAAGTACTATTCTTTGGTTAAGAGAGAGATGAAACACACTCAACTAGTAATATAATGTCCTTGTGGAGGAACCTAAATTTGAGTTATCGACTTGGTGTTGATGCTCACATTTGTTTTTTTTAATTTATTCTAGGATTTAATCAACACTATTTTTTCACTGGTAATCGATGTGCTCATCGATAGCGAGACATATGTGATGATTTCGTCAATCTTAATGATTTGTCGGCTCAGTCTTTCAAATGTGCTCATAGGATTTGTGTTTTGTAGGGATGCGTGTGTACGTGTACATAAACGTCTGCGTCTGTGTGATTTTTCGAACAGAGAGAAAAAGAACAACATGTAAATTATTGATATATCAAGAGATAACATTAATTTATACTGATTAAGTAAAAGAGCACTGAAATATGGAAAGCTAATTGTTTACACACTAGGGTATGCTCGATTATAGTCATCACTCTCTACGGATGGAGTGATCGCAAATGTCCACAACACCAGACCGACAAGCGCAACGCAAAACATCACTTTTGGAAAGATGTCGTCCGTAGTCAGAACCATACATGTACCCAACAGGCTGAGACAAACAACCGTGAAGCCCTGAGGAAAAAAGAAGAAAATATAGACATATGAGCAAATCTCACTACACGAAATGATTAAAGCTACAAATTCGCAGTGTTTAATAATTTTGATACGTCCCAAATCAACACGTCACGATTGCCTTGATTAGAGACAGAGCTGGTTTTTTATGCGACTGAGTCTCTGGCGATCTGTGGAAAAGAGTTGACAAAAAATTTACACGTACCCTTATGAACTTGCTGGCGAAATCCACCCGTCTCTTGATCCTCGCAGAACGTGATTCGTCAACATAATCTCCCTCCATGGACCGCGGCTCTTAGAAAATTACCTCTACTTGGATCGGATATACGTATACCTCTACTTGCTTTTGGAGTTGGTTTATGGGAGACGTCGGACACGATCCTTGGATTGGATTTCACCTTTATTAACGCAGGGGCAGGGCCAAACAAATTAGGACTCCCAATCCGATCCACGTTTCTCACTGTCACGGACTCACGGTCACAACCGATGCGAAATCTGCCGCGCGCGTCCAGCGTCCGCACTCTGTTTTTTTTTTAATTTTTTTTGAGAACAGTCCGCACTCTGTTCTACTATTTGTTGTTCAAGCCTTGATGTTATTTGGATCAAGGCCCAGCTAAGTCCACCTAACGTGAGTGATTGTGAAAACCTACGGAAAAGTTTTTTTACTTCCCTCAACCATCGTCAAAGTTTTTCAGAGTTGTATACATACTAGCAAAATACCCGTGCGATGCTACGGTAACTTTTACTTTTTAATATCTATTACTCTATTTTTATTATACTCAACAGATTTTTACTGTAAATCAATAAATTTTTTTCTTGACGTATTTCCTTCTACACAATTTCTCACTATTGCTTTTAATTTAAAGTAAGAGCTCTAGAGCCAAAATAGGTACAGTAATATTGTACCATGCAATTCTAATTCTTGATCCAAGTCACCAATGCACATGGTTCACCCTAGCACACTCCCACATGTAGCTTATATGCATTAGTAGATATGAGGCTGTTTTTACGTGTAAGAGCAACTCCATCAAAGCCCCTACGTAAGCCCTAACTCAAAAGGTATGAGTTGTTAGAAAAAAAATGATTCCAGCAGAGCCCCTAGAGTAGGTAGGCACCCAAATCCCCCACTCCATCCCTAACTCCGGCGGGTGAATAGGGAGGCCCTTACTTGGCGGTTGTGGTCGTTTCCCCCTCCCGCGAGCGCACGGAAGCCATTGGCGCCATCCCTTCTCCACTGCTGCTGCCCCCTACACGAACCGCCGATGCCGCCCGTCGAGCTCCACCCGCCGCCCCTTGAGCTCCACCCGCAGTCGCCCCTGGAGCACAGATCCGTTGCCACCACCCATCGGGCTCCCCCGCGTCCGCCTAAAGCTCCAAATCGACGAGCCGATATGCGCCACCGCTGCGAGCTCCCCTGTGGGCGGCGAGGAGAGGAGGGGGCCACCGGTGACCTGAGCACCCCCGCGGGCGGCCATCTCAGCATGAGGGGAGGGGGTATTGGTGACCTAGGGTCGTGCCTGAGTTGTCTCAGGCTTGGGTGGATCCGATCCTTCACCGGCACCCTACGCTCGAGTGCCTAGATCTGCTCGCCGGGGAGCTCGTAAAAGTGTGGGGAGAGAGGGTAGGGCCACACCAGTGCACGACCTCCTCCCTCGCTGTCGCAATGCCGGTCAACCACCTCACCCTGTGGCTGCGCCACTGCTGCTACATGGGTGGGCCGCAGTAGTAGAGGAGGGGCGGTTTGCCTCCGCGCCAGCCTGTGGTCAGGCTCCGCCTGCCCCCAGAGGAAGGAGCTCGAGAAAAGGGTGGGGAAGAAGAAGAGAAGAGTACAAGGAGGAAAATGAAGGGGGAGGCTGGTGGAGAAGGGGTGAGATTGATTTGGTCACTAGTGTATAGGTCCCACCTGTCATAATAAAAAGTAGGAGGTGAGAAGAAGAGGCTATTACTGTAGTTGAACACAAAAATTGAAGCCTCAAAGTCTTGAGGCAGCCCCTACTTAATAAAGTAGGGATCCGAATTACAAGCTATTACTGAAGTTGCTCTAAGCAACAAGACGCACGGGGCCAGCCTGCAATCACGTTGATCACCGTGTAACTTTTCTAGCCAAATTGTACTTTTTATCTATAGCACATATTAAACTCCCAACACAAGTTCTTATATTTCAAGCATAAAGGACATAATAAGTTTGGAAAGTAAATAGTTTAAAAAGCAATTGACTTATGTTATGTATGCGTGCTTATACATTTTTAAGCAACTATGAAGGAACTGCTAACTATTTGTATCATTAACAAGAAATTATAATGTAATTCTCAATTACCAACGTGTTACCATCGTGGCAGTATCCTCTCTTGAGGCAACCAGCTGTGGGTCCGCACTCTGTTCTACTATTTGTTCTTCAAGCCATGATGGTTTTGGATCAAGGCCCAGTTAAGTCCACCTAACGTGAGTGATTGTGAAAACTTACGGAAAAGTTTTTTTATTCCCTCAACTATCGTCGAAGTTTTTCACAATTGTATACAAATTCAGTAATGTTGTAAGGACATCTCAGGGCCCACTACTCAGACGGGTACCGATTCTGACTACTACGTGAGCCCCCGGGACTACCCAACTTGTGGGCCACGGTGCAAGACGGCGTGGAGCGCAAGGCACCAGAAGACTAGTGCTCAGTTAAGAAGGCTAGGCATGTCCGAACAAATGTAGAGTACTCATACCCGTGTACGGTTTAGAACTCTCTACCTAGACCGACTTGTAACCCTGCCTCCCCGTGAATATAAGGCGAGGCAGGGACCCCCTCTCTCTATCCGCATCATCTTGTAAACAACACCCCATCAATCAAGAGCTACGCATCATACATGACGTAGGGTATTACGCACATAGCGGTCCGAACCTGTCTAAATTGAGTGTCACGTGTCTCTCCTTCGAGTTTCCAATCTCGGCGAGACCACAATCATCTACCTCGGGTAACCCCCTTGGTAGGTTGTCGGTCTAAAACACCGACATGTAATGCTACGTATAGGGTGTCCGACGTGTCGGACGCCCCGTCCACCCGTCTGCGTGCCCTTTTGGCCATATATTCGGCTCCTTCGCATCTTAAAACAACGGATCCATTCTTATCCGCTCGCAGCCACACACCACGTGCGACTCCCTCCCGCGACGCACACCGCCTCCTCCGCTCCTGCGACGCACGATAGAGGGCGGCGGAACTCGCCAGGGTGCATTTGAGTGCGAGCCACCGCCCCTCCATGGCCGGTGGCACGACATGCCGCTCCCCATGGTCAAGGGCGAAGCTCCCCAATGGCCAGGGGCGGAGCTCGCCGCCGGCGACCAAGGCGGAGCTCCCCGTGGCCGTGCGCAGGAGCTCGCCGGCAGCGCAGGCCTACTCCCAGCGTCTGGGCGCGGGAGCTCGCCGGCGGTGCGGGAGAGGGCAGGAAAGCTCCCCCGATGACTCGCTATCTTCTCCCTCGTTGTGCTTCTCTTTTTTTCCTCATATTTGGTGCATGTTGCAAGCTTAAATTTCCAGTGTTCTGGGTGTTTCATATGAATGTTGCAAATGTTTCACATGGATGTTTCAAAGAGATCTGAGATGTTGCGATGTTGCATATGTTTCACACGCATGTTGCAAATGTGTTTTTTTGGATGTTGCATTTCACAATGAGGGATTTGAATGTTCCCATCAACATGAAAGAGATGTTGCGGTGGGTTTTTTTCTCATTTTTTGATGAATTGCGTCGCTAACAACATTTTTCATTGTATTTTTGATGTTGCAAACGATGACTTTCGATGTTGCGAATGACAAGTTTTGATGTTGCAAATGTATTTTTCGGATGTTGCAAATTGTCCGGCTGTACGATGTTGCATGCAACACGAGACAATGTTGCGGCGGGAATGTTTCCACCTTCATCCGACGGTTGATATGTATTCATCTAACGGTGCACAGGTGTCCGATGCTAGCGCCCGGAATGGACGTCCGGGTGCTAGCAGCTCCCGTACAAATTTTCACATGGAAGTTTGAAACTGAAAGGCATGTCTGCATATAAAACAAAACTATTTATAATCTTGGCAGATTTTGGAGTTATGAAAAAATATTGCCAATGGTAATTCATTGCCTACTCATCCACCGTATTAGCCCCCAATTGCCTATTCAAAGTCTCAGAAACCACTTCAAGTTCAGAAAGTCACAACCAGCACCTCCTCGGGTCGGATTGTAGGAAGATTAGAAGCCCCAACAAACAAATTAGTAAGCAACAAGCATGAGTATTGTGCTCAATTTTACCTCACATTTCATCATCTTGACAATAGTAAGTAGGGAGACAATGCAAAGAATCCATCAGATGTTTTTATGCAGACCGTTCCTCACAACCTGTCTCATAACCAATCGAAACGAAGGCAGCCTTTGCAACTTACACTGTCAGAAAACTTCCAAGAGCAGTACTGCAAGCAGTGGCAAACGGTGGTAACAGGCCCTCCATTTTGTACTAAGAAAATTAAGGATCAGACCCTATAAAGATCGGGTCATAATTATATTCAATTTTGAACTAAAAAAAGGTCTAGTTAGATTGTGAATGATGCATTAGGGCCATGACCCATTACCACCCCTAGGCGGACCCAGCACATGGGCGGGGGCTCGAGCCCCTTTACCGCCGGAAATGTTGTGAAGCCCCCTACAGATTTTGAGCAAAAGAATGAAGGAAGAGCGAGCCGGAGGTGGAAGAAGCACAAGAGAGCCTCCTTGGGGCTCGATTCTAGCTTCACCACTGACTGCAAGTGGTATGAAGAATGATTCAAAGATGAGGATGCCCAGTCTGATTGCCAAGCTTATGGGACTGGAGAACTTTCCATCAGCAAAGGCGGTCGCAGAGCGCAAAGGGGCAGAGAGGTGTATAAAACCTGGAGCAGCACCAAGAAGGGTGACGACGACAAATGCAATGGTTGGCTTATTGCCAATACTATTTATAACTTCACTATTTTAGATTGGTGCCCGGTCCCTCCCTGTCCCTGATAGATTGTTTTCACCTCTCCCTCTTCAATTCACGATCATATTCAAAAAATATGAGCATTCAATCAAATAAATAAGACTGAAACTCTGAATAAGAATCAATTATGGTCTGTAACTTTAAATAAGACGACAAAAGCTACTGGAAAAAATGTTGCATATATATTAGTGGCCGGTAACTCGGTAAGCACTCAAAGCGTAACAGTGAACAGTGAAGTAAACAACAGACATTAGTACAACGTCGATCATCATCCATTAGTACATCCACAGAGTTACAACCACACTGGCCGCCCGGTCAATTGTCAACAAGCAGCAGCAGAAGAAGAGCTCGCGCGTCCAGAGTCCAGACACGCCTCACGCTGACCCGTGTGACGCTGCGCCTTCAGCCTCTATCACGTCATCTCCCGTCAATTGTCAACAAGCAGCAGCAGAACAAGAGCTCGCGCGTCCAGAGTCCAGACACGCCTCACGCTGACCCGTGTGACGCTGCGCCTTCAGCCTCTACCACGTCATCTCCTCGTATGCAGGCCTGAAGCAGCAAAAATACAAAAGACGCATCCAATGACTGAATGATTGGAAGACAATACAGATGCAGTGAGCAGCACACTGAATGACAGAAGGGACTGAGCTGCTTACCATCACCCAGGGCATACAGATGCTTAAGACGGTTACAGCAACGAGCAGCACAAGCGCCCACGTCGCAGAGGGGAAGAAAGCCCGGTAACCGTAGAAGCTAAACACCAGCGCAGCGCTCAGAACGCCCAGGCGACCGAGATGTCTCGCAGTCCGTTTCTCCCATTCCAATCTCCCGTACTGGTTCAGAACCATGCCGCAGGTTGTGACGATCCAGACGGCGATGCCTACACCAGCAACCAATGCCCAGGCACCCGGGAACAGTTTGAGGCCGGCCGCTGATGTGAGCAAAGGAACGGGTGCGGCCAGGGCCAAGGCATAAAGAATCTGACATTTCCCTATCAACTTGGCCTGCACAATCAAAGAAGAGTACGAGTAACATTTCAGATCACCACAGATTCAGGGTTTCAAACGACACAATAACAACACGTACGTCGTGATCAGCGGCCTGAACCGGAAGTAGTGGTTCATCAGGAGTGATGGAAAGCCGGAGCCATTTGGTCCATGAGCACCTGGCACGAGAGGTGACAAGGGGCTCGGCGTCCAACACCACTTCCGCCGCTAGCAGAACGTCGGACACAGCATCCTCTTGAGCTGTACCAGCAGCGGCCTCACTCAGAATCTTCCCGGCGAGAATAAACAAACATCTTGAAGTGGGATCACCAGTTTGTCCAGCAAACTTGTGAGCTATTCCAGCGAAAGACTTGACAGCATTGGCCAGGGGCGTCTCCCTCAGCTCCTTCGCCAGAATGCTCGCCGTGTACGCAAGGGACCTCGCATTGAGTGGCCGGCCTTGCGGTGGTGCTGCGGTTGTGAGTGCATCAATCAAAGACCAGAAGTCAGCACCCTCAATCAAAAACTGAAATAAAAAGACCCACGATAACTCGGACAATTACTAGCAACTATTACTCATAAATGCAAAGAGGTCAGTTACCACTTATGGATAGGAATACATCAAGCAAAGGCCACAAGTCAACAACTCAACTGAAAACTGAAATCAACATCCTGTAAGATGCTGCATACTTTCCCTCTCTTTTCTCCCTACACAGGTGCATAAGTCAACTCTGTTGCTGCCCTGTCATGTATCCATAGAATGCTTGAGTATGGCAGTATAGCCATGAGTAGTTTTCAAGCATGCCAAGTAGTGGCAGAAAGTAGTGGCAGAAGAAGTACAGGTACTAGTGTACCTTAGTACCAGGTAGTTGGTAGGGCTGTGTGTATATGTATTCAGCCAAGTGCAAAGTCAAAGGCAGTTCATTTGCCACTCTGTCTAAGGCGTGCAGCAGCTCCTGAGTGCTGCAGCTGTGTGTGTGCTAGTGTTCTCACCTCTTCTTCTTCCTCAGTGGAGTTCTAGGTGCATTAGGAGTGCATACCTTGTGATTGCAGGTGGATTTGGTGCCAACAAGTGGTATCAGAGCTCTAGGTTCAGAGCTTGATGGCTAGCGACGATCCTGAGGCGGCCGCCAAGGCGGCGGCGGCCGAAAAGGAGAGGCGCCAGAGGGAGGCGGGCGCCGGCAGCTCCAACACCGTGGTCAGGCAGATCAAGGATGTCGGGGCGGCCCAGTTTCCCATGTTGACCCGCACCAACTACGCCGAGTGGTCGACGATCATGAAGGTGATGCTCCGCGGCCGAGGGCTGTGGGCGGCGGTCACCACTAGGGCGGCGGACGAGCAGGAGGACCTCCTGGCGATGGAGGCGATCCTCAAGGCTGTCCCGCCGGAGCTGGTGACGCCGCTGGGCTCGACGGATGATGCCACGGCGAAGAAGGCCTGGGAGAAGTTGAAGACGATGCGGCTCGGCGACGAGCGCATCAGGGAGGCCCGGGTGCAGCAATTGCGCCGGGAATACGAGGCCCTCGAGTTCCGCGACGGCGAGACGGTCGAGGAGTTCGCACTGCGACTCCAGGCGATGGTGAGCCAGCTGGCGGTGCTGGGCGACGCCGTCCAGGAGAAGGAGGCCGTGAAGAAGTACCTGCACGTCGTACCGGAGAAGTACGAGCAGGTGGCGGTCTCGATCGAGACCATGCTCGACCTCGCGAACATCTCCATCGAGGAGGTGACTGGGCAGCTGACAGCGGCGGAGGATCGATTCGCCAGAAGGGCCGCAGCCCGGACGGCGCGCGTGACGGCCAGCGGCGAGCTGCTCTACACGCACGCCGAGTGGACGGCGCGCACGAATCCGCAGGGCGGGGAAGGTTCCTCGGCCCAAGGCGGTGCAGGCGGCAGCAAGGCGCACGGGAAGGCGCCAAAGAAGAAAGGCTCCAAGCCGCCGCTGGGCAAGGACCAGTGCCGGCGGTGCGGCAAGACGGGGCATTGGGCAAAGGAGTGCCCAGTCCCGCGCAAGACGCCCAAGGCCGTGGCGAATCTTGCTGCGGCGGACGACGGCGAGGCGACGCTGCTGATGGCTACGTTCTGCGCACTGCACGACGTCAAGCCTGAAGCAGGGGAGGCGGCAGCAAGAACAGAGGAGGTGCCAGGACAGGGTATCTTCCTCGACGAGCCACGCGCACAGGTGCACCTCGGAACAGGGGGGAGCACGGCGGAGCAGAGGTGGTACCTGGACTCCGGGGCGAGTAACCACATGACCGGGGTTCGGTCGGCGTTCACCGAGCTCGACAGCAGCGTCACCGGCTCGGTGAAGTTCGGCGACGGCTCGCGCGTGGAGATCTGCGGGAGGGGGACCATCCTCTTCAGGTGCTTGAACGGCGAGCACCGGGCGCTGACGGATGTGTACTACATCCCACGGCTGCGCTCCAACATCATCAGCTTGGGGCAGCTGGACGAACACGGGTGCAAGATCAAGATTGAGGACGGGTCCTCTACATCCGTGACCAGGAGTGCCGCCTGCTCGCCAAGGTGCGGCGCACGGGCAACAGGCTGTACCTGCTCGACCTGAGGATCGAGCAGCCGGTGTGCTTGGCGGCGCAGTGCACGGAGGAGCCGTGGCTGTGGCACACCAGGTTCGGGCACCTCGGCTTCGACGCGCTCGGGCGGCTAGGGAAGATGGTGCGCGGGCTGCCGCACATCAAGCACGCCGACGAGCTCTGCGACAGCTGCTTGGCGGGGAAGCAGAGGCGGCTGCCGTTCCCCAAGGCGGCGAAGTCCAGGGCGGCGGATGCCCTCGAGCTCGTCCACGACAATCTGTGTGGGCCAATCACGCCGGCTCTTGTTGGTTGATGACTGCAGTAGGTACATGTGGCTGCGACTGATCACCAGCAAGAACGAGGTGGCGGCGGCGATCAAGCAGTTCCAAGCGCGAGCTGAGGCGGAGTCCGGGAAGAAGCTGCGCGTGCTGCGAACCGATCGTGGCGGCGAATTCACATCCGTGGAGTTCGCAACGTACTACGCCAACAAGGGGGTGGTGCGCCACCTCACCGCGCCATACTCACCGCAGCAGAACGGCGTGGTGGAGTGCCGGAACCAGACCATCGTCGGCATGGCGAGGAGTATGCTGAAGGGCAAGAAGATGCCGACGGCGTTCTGGGGTGAAGCGGTGAGCACGGCGGTGTTCATTCTCAACCGCTCGCCGACGAAGGCGCTCAAGGACAGGACGCCGTTCGAGGCATGGTACGGGCGGCAACCGGACGTTCGGCTGCATCAGCCATGTGAAGAACACGAAGCCATTCATTGGCAAGCTGGAGGACAAGAGTACACGCATGGTGCTCCTGGGGTACGAGGAGGGCAGCAAGGCATACAAGCTGTTTGATCCTTGTGCAGGCAGGGTGGTGGTGTCACACGACGTCGTCTTCGACGAGATGGCGGCCTGGGATTGGGAGGATCCTGGGACAGGGGAAGCTGCAGGCGGCGGCGGCGGCAACACGTTCACCATCGAGTACACGGTGGAGCCCGGCGGCGGGGACGCCGGGGCCGACGAGGAAGCGGCGCAAGGCGCGCCGACAGCGGACACTGAGGCGGCAAGCGAGCCGCCAAGTCCTGGAGCCGGAAGCGTGGGCGGGTGGTCTCCAGCAGGAGAGAACACGCCGCCACAAGGCTCGTCTGGGCCAGCAGTGCCCGGAACACCGGCGGGAACGGAGGTGGAGTTTCATCTCCACCGAGCAACATCGACGTATACGTGGATGCATTCCACGACGGCGAGGAGGTGCGATTCCGCACCATGGAGAACATCGTCGGGGACTCGGCGGCGCCTGGGATGGCAAGTCGTGTACTCGACGACGCAGAGCTACTGCTGACGAGCGCAGAGGAGCCACCCACGTTCGCCGAGGCAGAAAGGGAGGCGAATTGGAGGAAGGCGATGATGGAGGAGATGAAGTCGATTGAGGAGAACTCCACCTGGGAGCTCGTCGATCCTCCACAGGGCTGCAGACCGATCGGGCTGAAGTGGGTCTTCAAGGTGAAGCGCGACGAGCACAGTGCCATCGTCAAGTACAAGGCACGCCTCGTCGCTCATGGATTCGTACAGCGCGAGGGGATCGATTTCGAGGAGGTATTCGCACCGGTGGCGCGCATGGAGTCCGTTCGGCTGCTGCTCGCACTAGCGGTGTCAAACGGCTGGGAAGTCCATCACCTCGACGTGAAGTCAGCCTTCCTCAACGGCGACCTGGCGGAGACGGTCTTCGTCAAGCAGGCTCCAGGCTTCGTCGTTCTTGGAGCAGAGCACAAAGTGTTGCGGCTGCGCAAGGCCCTGTATGGCCTGCGGCAGGCGCCGAGGGCGTGGAACGCCAAGCTCGACGCCACGCTCCGAGCACTGCGAAACAGAGCACGCCATCTACGTGCGACGGCGGGGGAAATTCGCGCTCATCATCCTTGTGTACGTCGACGATTTGATCGTGACAGGGATGCGCGCGGCGGACATCGCCGGATTCAAGCAAGAGATGGCGGATCGATTCCGCATGAGCGATTTGGGCGCGCTCTCCTACTACCTCGGCATTGAGGGGAAGCGGCTGGGCCAGCGGGCATATGCGGAGAAGCTGGTCGAGCGCGCGGGCATGGCGGGCTGCAAGCCTTGCGCCACGCCAATGGAGGAGCGCCTGAAGCTGTCACGGAACAGCACGGCGGCGAAGGTCGACGCGACGCTGTACCGAAGCATCGTCGGCGGATTGCGCTACCTCACCCACACTCGGCCGGACATTGCTTTTGCGGTTGGGTATGTGAGCCGTTTCATGGAGGATCCGCGGGAGGACCACTGGACGGCGGTGAAGAGGCTGTTGCGCTACATCAAGGGGACGGCAGATCAGGGGATTGTCTTCCCCAGGTCCGGCGACAAGGAGGCGCCGCGACTGGTGATTTTCAGTGATGCAAATATGGCGGGCGACATCGACGGGCGGTGGAGCACCTCAGGCGTGCTCGTCTTCCTCGGCCCGGCTCCAATTTCGTGGCAATCACTGAAGCAGAAGATTGTGGCGCTCTCGACGTGCGAAGCGGAGTATGTCGCGGCAGCCACAGGGGCGTGCCAGGGGGTTTGGCTGCGCCGGTTGCTGGAGGAGATCACAGGAAGTGAAGGAGCTGCTCCTCCAGCGCTGAAGGTGGACAATCAGCCGGCAATTGCGCTGGCAAAGAATCCGGTGCTCCACGACTGGAGCAAGCACATCGACGTGAAGTTCCACTTCCTGAGGTGCTGCGTCGATGAAGGCAAGATCGTCATCGAGTTTGTCGACACCAACCGGCAGCTCGCTGACATCCTCACCAAGTCTCTCGAGCGGCTTTGTTTCTCTGAAATGAAGAAGATGGTAGGCATGGTGGCCATTGGGATTTGAGATCAGCAGCAGGATTAGGGGAAGAATTGTAAGATGTAATCTGCTGCTGCATACTTTCCCTCTCTTTTCTCCCTACACAGGTGCATAAGTCAACTCTGTTGCTGCCCTGTCATGTATCCATAGAATGCTTGAGTATGGCAGTATAGCCATGAGTAGTTTTCAAGCATGCCAAGTAGTGGCTGAAGAAGTACAGGTACTAGTGTACCTTAGTACCAGGTAGTTGGTAGGGCTGTGTGTATATGTATTCAGCCAAGTGCAAAGTCAAAGGCAGTTCATTTGCCACTCTGTCTAAGGCGTGCAGCAGCTCCTGAGTGCTGCAGCTGTGTGTGTGCTAGTGTTCTCACCTCTTCTTCTTCCTCAGTGGAGTTCTAGGTGCATTAGGAGTGCATACCTTGTGATTGCAGGAGGATTTGGTGCCAACAGTTCCAAAAAACTTAGTCCAGACTCTTTTTGTTCCTTGTTAGCTAGCTGTTTTTATCTGTGCCTGTGCGCTATCGCTGTTAGCTGGCTACCCAGCACGTTGTGCTTTGTTTGTGGTTTGGAGTCTGTATCTCAACTCATATGCTTCTAATAAAAGCAGGGCTAAGTCTTTGTCAAAACAAAAAAAAAAAGAAATGACCACTCATGGATGCAACGGGCTTTACCTGACAAAAACTGAGAGTTGCAGAAAAGAACAACGGAAACAATTTTACCTGAAGCTTCCGATGAAGCGGATACAGGAAGAATCGGCTCCGGGGCAGAGACAGCCGCCCGCTTCTCGTGGGGAGCGGTTCTCGCCGCTCGGAGGACGTCAAGCGTCTCGTCTTGCATCTTGGCATCGGCGCCATCCGAAGGTGTTCGTCCGGTGTTCGTCCGGCCTTGGGGAGGCGCCTGCGGCTTCTTCGCAGCGGAAGTAGCAGCCCGCTTCGGCTTCGCGCCAAGATCCTCCTCGGCGCCCGAGGGCCTGCCATGGAGCTGCCCCCGCCCATCTCCACGCCTCTGTGAGCCTCGAGGAGAGGCGTGCTCGACATTGGATTTCACGGACCGGTGTTTCTGAAGGGATTCGATGATTCGGTGCGAGAGGAGAGGGGAGGGGAGGTCGCGATGAAGGAGACGCGATGGATTTGGTTGGTGCGGAATTCCGGTTGGGTTCTTGGAGGAGGTGTGGAACCGGCGGCGGCGGGATTTCACGGACCAGTGTTTCTGACGGGATTGGATGATTCGGTGCGGGAGGAGAGGGGAGGGGAGGTCGCGATGAAGGAGACGCGATGGATTTGGTTGGGGCGGAATTCTGGTTGGGTCTTGGAGGAGGTGTAGAACCGGCGGCGGCGGGGTTTTCGTTTCTCGCGAGCAAGAACCGTCGCCGTGACGAGGACAAAACCTTCAGATGGGTGGGAGACTGGGAGAAGAAGAAAGAGGTAATGAAAAGAAAAAAAAACAAAAACGGGAGACGAGATGGGCCACCGGCCCAGATCCCGGCGTCGTTGGAGTTTTTTTTCTTTTTTTTTTTGACTGAGTCTGGCTTCCGGCTCACAACACTCCTCACCATATCCAAGTGTCTAATAAATGCTTCATTCGGTTCTTTTTTTTTGACTGAGTATGACTTCCGGCTCACAACACTCCTCACCATATCCAAGTGTCTAATAAATGCTTCATTCGGTTCTTTTTTTTTGACTGAGTATGACTTCCGGCTCACAACACTCCTCACCATATCCAAGTGTCTAATAAATGCTTCATTCGGTTTGGTAAATAAAATCGTTTAACTTCTGTTTGGTAAATGAAATCTTTTAAGACAACGACATGGTCTCAAAAGTACAACTTTGACTTCTTACTTTTACATAAATATTTATTAAAAACTAACATATGTATACTTTTATGAAAGTATTTTGCAAGACAAATCTATTCACGTAGTTTTCACATTTCTAAACTTAAAGACTTAAAAGTTATTCATGATTTATATTCTCAAATGTTTGGCTCAAAAGCTTATCCAAAACGACTTCATTTATCAAGCTGGAGGGAGTACTTTTAATAATTACTCCATCCATACTCATAAAATAAGTCGTTTAGGACAGCGGCACGGTCTCTAAAGATAACTTTGACTTCTTATTTTTATAAAAATATTTTTTAAAAATTAACATACGTATACATTTATGAAAGCATTTTCCAAGATAAATCTATTCATGTAGTTCACATTTCCAAACTCGATAAATTAAAAGTTATTCATGATTTACATTCCTAATGTTTGACTAAAATCTTATCCAAAATGACTTGTTTTATGGGTACGGAGGGAATAGTTTTGAGAATAAAGTGAAGAACAATACTTCAACAATTGACCAATCTTCACTTAAAAAGGAACAATTGACTGATCCTGTTCCCAATTTTTCCACCCGCCCAATACTCTGATTTCAGGAGCCAATTTTCCCTCTCTACAAGGTCTCAAACTAACGGCAACAAGTGGAATTTTTTTTATTTTTACATTTTTCTTTCCTCTTTTTTGCAAAAATATATGGTCCGAATTTTTTTTTGCAAAACTATACATCTAGCGCCGTGGGGGATGGCGGCAGGGACCTACCGCCGTGCCCCACGGCGGTAGGAACACGCGCGGTACTGTAGCGCCTCCTACCGCCGTGGGCCACGGCGGTAGGGGTCCAGTCTGTTTTCAAAAATTTGTAATTTTTTTGTTTGAACTCGGATAGAGGTAAACTTTATATGAAAATTGTAGTTTTTGACGAGATCTACAACTTTGTAGTTCAAAGTTTTTTCCATTTGAAGTCATCTTCATAGTCAAATAATCGATAAACTATCCAGATCTCAGTTTGCAGTCTTCAGATCTGAATAGTGTATCGATTATTTGAGTATGAAGATGACTTCAAATGGAAAAACTTTGAACTACAAAATTGTAGATCTCGTCGAAAGCTACAATTTTCATATAAAGTTTACCTCCATCCGAGTTCATGCAAAAAAGTTACAATTTTTTGAACATAAACTGAAAACTGAGATCTCGATATGAAAACTGAGATCTGGATAGTATATCGATTATTTGACTATGAAGATGACTTCAAATAGAAAAACTTTAAACTACAAAGTTGTAGATCTCGTCGAAAGCTACAATTTTCATATAAAGTTTACCTCCATCCGAGTTCAAACAAAAAAATTACAAATTTTTGAAAACAGACTGGACCCCTGCCGTGGGTAGGAGGCGCTACAGTACCGCGCGTGTTCCTACCGCCGTGGGGCACGGTGGTAGGTCCCTGCCGCCGTCCCCCACGGCGCTAGATGTATAGTTTTGCAAATTTTTTTGCGGACCATATATTTTTGCAAAATTGAGGGGGAAAAAATGTAAAAATAAAAAAATTCCAACAAGTGCGTTCCTATCTGGGCCGCCTTTTCTTCTTGAATGGTCTGGGCCGGCCCAGTGGCCTCTTTATGCCATTAAGTTTGATGGCACAAATCTAATTTCTCGTCCTCTCGAAAAAAAATCTCCTAACTTTTTCATTGGGACATTTTGCATAAATAGAACGTCATGAACAATACTGGCAATTCCCCTCCACTTTTGGGCGAGTCAATCGGAAGCGAAACTTGCTCAAGTACAAGATGAAGAGGTGGATAAGCATCAAATTACAGGGACGAGGCCACAGGGAAGGCGCTGCTGGAGGCGGACTGGAGGTCCGGCCAATCGGGCACTCTCCTGCTGCAAGTCCTCAGCACTTTGAGCTTTGTGGAAAAACCTGTTCATTGGTGATACCTTTGCCTTGTAACCGCGTTTGAGCTGCATCTTCTTGTAATGTAAGGGGATGTTTGGTTCCCCGGCCACAGTTCGCCACGCCACAGCCTCGCTCGCCACCAGGCTGCGGCGGCCGTTTTGCCCGCCACGGAAAACACTGTTCCGTGGTGGGGGCGCGCGTGGCGAGGCGGGCTGTGGTGTCAACCAAGCAGGCCCTAAGTGTCGTGTCTTGCGGAGAAAAGAGTCGAGCAACTAGGCGCATGCATGTGCTGTGTTGTATATCTTCTTGTCAATGTACTTGTTCTTTTTGACTGTATGTATTTCAGCGTGTTCTTTTCTACAGTATCCGTATGTCAGTGTGTTCTGTTGTGGAGAATGGTGATGAACAAGGACAACTGATTTTTATTTTAGATACAGAGTGAAATGTACGGTCAGACCTCGAACTTGGCAGCCGGTGTCATCTAGGTCCTCCAACTTGCAAAATGCACATCCACCTCCCTAAACTTGCTAATTAGCTCACATAAGGTCCAAATCTCCCCAACCTAATTTAAACTGCACACGTGGCAAGCCGTGAGGCCACGCGGGGCGAGCACATAGGAGTGGCGGTGGACTGGTGGAGTGCGCATGGGACCGGCCCGGTGGTGCTGCCGGCCATGGCGGCGCACGGCGGTGGCGCGGTGATAGGGACAGGTAGGGCAGGATGTGGTGCCGGTGCTAGGATCCCGCGGCGAGGTGGCCGCCAGCCGGCGGAGCAAGGCCGGGCGCGTAAGGAGCTGCCCCGGCGCCCGAGCACCGTCGGCGGAGGCGGGAGCGGGGCGACTGCTCGACTCCTGAGAGCCGGGGCGCGCGACCGCCGTGGGGTCCCCTCGGCTAGCGTGGCCCACGCGGATGGCCCCTGGATGGCGCGCGGCCTCGCCCTGTCCGCGGCGCCGCCGGCGCTGGCTTTGCCGTTCTCGTGCCGCCGGGACCGCCTCGTCCCACCGCTTGAGTCATCGAGAGTCGCCAGGAAAGAGATGTGGAAGGGAGGAGAATGGTGGACCCAAGATGGCACGTGTGTAGATTAAGTTAGGTTGGGAAGATTTGGACCTAATGTAAGTTAATTAGCAAGTTTAGGGAGGCGGATGTGCATTTTGCAAGTTCCGGGACCTAGATGACACCCGCTGCCAAGTTCGAGGTCCGGCCATACATTTCACTCTTAGATACAAGTTAGCAGCTGGCTGTGACTGATTTTCCTTGTACAAGTTTTTTTTTTTAAAAAAATTTACGGGAACTACACGGGCGGACCCATTTCGATCAGCCTGAACTTGAATAAAACAGCAGAGTTTACAAGGGGGGATCAGACAGCGCAGCAAAAAAGCAACAAAAGCCAACAGGACAGGTGCACCGAGAATCCGAGATTATGGCATGTGAAAAAGAGCTCAAAAAAAAGCGGAGCTCAATCGTTCATCACAATCTACAGATATTCTGAGCCGCTGACATATCCGAACACACAATTTGACCCGAATGTGCGTCGCTGCATCAGCCACCAAGTCAGAGAGATGCTGACGAGGTGACAATTCAGACCGTCCTCCCCGACGCATCCCAGCGCTCCCTGATCATCATCTCCCCCTGACGCAGCTCTGCAGGGGTAGCAGCACGGCATAGCAGCATACCAAGATCAATCGCCAACAAAGGGTGGCAGCACCGCAGCAGCAATGGCGAGGAGAAGCCAAAACGCCCACGAGGCCGAAGGGAAGAATGCCCGATACGCGTAAGAGCAGAAGAGCAGGGCAGCGCCCAGCACGCCTAGCCGGCCCAGATGCCTGGCGGCCAGCCGCTCGCACTCCAATTGCGAGTACTGGTTCAGGACCATGCCGCTGGCTGCTAGGATCCAGACGCCTATGCTTGCACCGGCAACCCACGCCCAAGCGCCCGGAAAGATGTGCAGAGCCGCCGCCGAGGTGAGAATGAACACAGGTGCGCCCAGGGCCAGCGCGTAGAGTACCTCCCTCTTGCCAACCAGCTGCTTCTGCAGTTTTCATAAACCCAAAAGGAGTATAAGCTACGGGATTGGTTAGATGACCTTTGTTTCTTCACATGTCAAAAAGACAACTGTAGAATCCTTATGTCCAGATAACAACAGAGTAGCTAATTTGCTATGAACTGCAACTTGCAGATCTCAATTAATCAAATGATAGCATTGCACAGTACACAAATTGATCAGGCTAGGGACGATGTTGGACACATCATGCAAGCTAGTAACATTCAGATAATTTCATTTGGGAGGCAAAACAGGAAATGATCAAGAAATCCGATACCTCGTTCTCCCATGAATCAGAATTACAGTAACTTAAGGACATCTCTAGTCCAAGCTTTCAGCTCAAAAAATTCAGCAGAATGAAGTATGCTAGATCACTCATGAATTTCAAAGCTAGGACTCAGCAGAGTACATCACCAAGCATTTAGAGCACCCACCGGACACATCTTCTAATTTTTCTATTTGGCAATTTTGTCTCTTATCAACAAGCAACTATAACAACAGCTATAGAATCCTTATCCAAGAACTGCATCACCAGTGTCGGATCTGAAGAAACCACATGCCTCCCACTATTCTAAACATTCAGCAGAGTAGCTAGTTTGCTATGAACTGCAACTTTCAGATTTCAATTAACCCAATGACAGTGTCTCACGAAACAAAATTTCATCAGGCTAGGGATGATGTCCAATACACATCTACCAGAATGAAAGTAAAGTGATGAATAACAAACTGCCCAATTAGCAAGGAGCAAAGATACTGCAGCACGCAAACAAACAAGCAAACGAAACGTTACCTCGTGCTCGGCGCGGATCGGTAGCAGCGGCTGCGGAGCCGAGATGGCCGCCCGGAGCCGCTGCCTGAAGGACTCGTGCGTCTTAGCCTCTGGGTCCGAGGTGGACGACGGTCGCCGGCGCCGCCACCAGCGGACTAACAGCCCGGGCTTGCTGTCGGTGTCAGATAACAAGCACATCTGTGCATCAGATGTCAATTTTATGGCGACGGTAACGAGGCCGGCCTCCGAAGAAGGTGCAGCCTGAGCAACCGAGAACAAAACCATCGCTGTTTTGCTTAGCTCCGTCTCCATTACTCTCTTCTTTCTGTCCTTTCCGCCAGCGAAGTCATTCGCAGCGCGGCAGAAGGCATCGGCTGCGGCGGCCATCGAAGAGCCGGCCGCAGATTTGGCAAATGCACCGGCCGCCTCTGCCAATTCTTTGTTTCCCAAAGGGAGCGGCGCTTCTTCCGATGTCCTACCGTTCGTTGCCTGGCTCTCATACTTCTGGATTTCTTGCCGGACCGGGGCCTTCTCCAATTCGTTGCCGTCGGTCTTCTGGTCCGTCTTCCAGGTTTCTTGCCGGACCGGGGCCTTCTCCTCCAATTTATTGCAGTCGGTCTTCTTGTCGACGACGTGGGGTGCCTGATTCTTCTCGGCATTGGCCGCCGCGGGGTCCAGGTCCTCAAGTTTCTTCACATCGGCATTCGGCGCTGCCAGGTCCAGGTCCTCAAGTTTCTTCACACCTTTCGCACCGGAAGGGCTCGCCGCAGCGCCCGGGTCGCTGCCGTGCAGCTTGCCGGCAAGGGCAACGGCCGCCGTGCCTCTCTCACGCGCTCTGTGATCCCGGAGCAAAGGCTCGGTTAGCTCCATGATTTTTGATTTGTGGTTTGGAAACTAGGCTGGGAATGGATTTATTGGTGGCGAGGGGAGGAGGGAGGGGGGAGCCAGGGACAGGGACGGGCAAAATCGAACGCCGGTGCGGCGGTGCGGTTGATGAATAACATCGCTCCTGCCTCGGTACATTTGACGAGCCTCTTCCGCTCGGTATCTCTCTGCTTTCCCTGCGGGGTCTCCCTCCAAGCACTCCCTCCCGGCTTCCCTTGCTGCCCAGGCACGGCCGTCCCGGCGGAGGGCGGGCTACGGCGAAGTGCGGCGTCCCCTGCTGCCTGAGCTTCGGCGAAGTGCGGCGTCCCGGCGGAGGGCGGCGTCGTCCCGGCAGAGGGCAAGATCCCGGCCGGCGCTCCAAGAACTCCCTCCCGGCGTCCCCTGCTGCCCAGGCGCGGCCGTCCTAGCAGAGGGCGGGCTCCGGTGAAGTGCGGCGTCCCGGCGGAGGGCGAGATCCCGGCCGACGGCGGTGAGGGGAGGACGCGAACGGCGACGGGCTTGGCTCTCGGGGCGCCACATGTGTGCCGTGCAGTGCGCGGTCGTTCGTCACCAGACAAGAGACAACGATGAGTGTGGCGGCGAGGACAGCACCCGCACTGCCAATCCTTCATGCACCGCGCCCGCCCACGCCGACCGCGGCGCTGCGGCCCCCATTGCCTCTCGATGCTCCCACGACGCCGGCCCTGGTGCTTGCGCCGGCGGCGCCGCCGCCACCGCCGGCTTATTCTGCTGCGCCGCCTCGAGCTCCTTCCACCGCCGGCTCCTTCCGCTGGGCCGCCTCGAGCTCCTTCCGCGGAAGAGGATCCTCTGCAGTTCAGTCCCTGCAGTTGAGTGGCTGACATGTGGGCTCCACCACGGTGGGGCCCACATGTCAATGACCCAACTGCAGAGGTCACAACTGCAGAGGATCTCATTCCCCTTCCGCAGCACCTCGGCGGGGAGAGGCAGGGAGAAGGTGTGGGGATGGATAAGGTTGGGGTGGGTGGGGGATGACATGTGGGGTTGAGAGTTGGGAAAGAATGACGTGTGGACCCTACTTATTATGAAGAGTTCCTGTTGGTTTACTTATGAGTTTTGTGAGTTTTCTATTTTTTACAAAGAACTATAATCTTCAAATTTAGCTAACAAAATACAGAGACTGTTGGAGTTGCTCTTACTTTTCGTTGAATACTACATGGGCTTGGTTCACACGCCGCCACTTTTGGGCTTGACTGCCTTCACTCCGAGCTAAGGATGCATTCTGATCAGATACGTATGGAATTGGATTCGGATGTCACTTTTACCATATTTTAATTCGAGTCTGAATTGGATACAAATCTTATCAGGTATATATCGATACGAATCTTATCGAATAAGAATACAAAATGATGGATTTGCTTTATCAAAGATTTTATAGTTGGTAAAAAAAGATACTAATAGTGAATAAATTATGAATAAGACAACTTATCGAAAATATAAAAAATTAATAATTCAATATATAAAAATAAATATGAAAATAAATATTTTTCATAGATATATATCATTTAAATTAAAATAAGTGCATTAATACATACAATTATAATTTATTCCTTTAAAAATAATATGGTATATTTTAAATTAACATGAAAGACATATTGTAATAATTAAATTTTATTATTGTATATCACTAATAATATTAGACTAAAATAATTATTCATTTGATATTTTTTAATGATTTAGATGATGTGCAACTTTTTTAGGTAATAATATTAAAATTAAAATCATTTTGTAATTACTAATTAGTCATCAAAATAAGTTTTAGAAGATTTCATGAGTAATTTGTTCTACATGGATAGTGTCGGATAGTCCACATTTTTGTCGAATACGAATCTGGAATCGAATATAGAAAAAAATTGGAAATCGAATAAGATACACCCATTTAACATTCACACTAAAATTAAATACAAATACGAATATCCATATTGATGATTTTATCGAATACGGATTCGAATAATTCAGATATCCAAACATTCGAATCCATCCCTACTCCCAGTCCGGTTTCGTAGCTCCCTCCGATGGCGATGAATGAATGAATGCCTCGCGTTGAATATCGGATAGGCCGCATCAGAGGACGTCGTGTGGCGCCGGCAATACCGGCAGCTCGCTAAGGCACGCGGCCGCCATGCCACCGAACTGGATGGAGGTTTGCTTCCTCACGCGATCGCAGCTGAAGATGATTGACTAAGACTAACGATTCATTTTGTTCTGGGATTTGTGGACGTATGCAGCGTTGCAGCTGCACCCAGAGACAAGAACAGGCACACCAAGGCGGAGGTCGCACTCAAGATCGTCACCCTGTTCATTTGGCTTATCAACCACCTGCCAGCAGTACTTTTCTCTCAGATAAAATCAGTCACTAACAACCAACCAACAGTACTTTTCTCTCAGAACAAATCAGCACCAGCCACCAGCCAAACGAACAGGTCGCGTGTCCGAGGTGATGCTGCATTCTTCTTGCATCGGGTCGGTTCCCCTTCTCAATCCTCGTCCTTTATTTCGAATCTCTTTGCCCTTCCGCTCCTGTCTCGAGCCTGCCTTCCCATCAACCAGTAGCATTTTAAAAATCAAGCAAATTCAGAAGTACTCCATCAGCAGATCATTAGTGAGCTGCTATTGTTCTTTACGATCTATCTGGCACAAGCAGAACAACAATAGGAGCATTTCTAAGGTATGCATGCTTTTTTTTATATATAAGTCCAAGGGATGCATGCTTTGTATTTGATCAAATCTTTGTCCATCTGAGCTAAGGTCTATGGTTTTATCAGAATACGAGGTTGTTTTTCTTGGTTGATTCGCTTTATCAAAATAGTTTTCCCATGCTTAATTCTGTAGGCCATTTTGATGATTGTTACCAACTAAGAATACTCCAGCTCGACGACATTTGTTGAGCCCTTCTATCGTCCCCTCATGCAATGTGGCGGAATGTGAAGATGTCCAAGCAAACTAAGGTTTGATCTTTTTTTGTCTTTAATTTTGCAGCACCAAAATCTTTTAATCTTTAGAATGTATTATGTGACCAAATATTTTTTGTGGCCACAGTGGGTTTGCAACTTGATAGGCGTCTTTTTATATAATCTATCAAATATGGGTGTTACTCCCTGTATTTTCAGTAGTGATGGCTCTGGTTTTCTAGCAGTCATTTTCTCTTAGAGGTCTAACTGCATTCAAATTTTATATTGTCAATATGTCAACAGTGCAGCAGGCAACAAAGAATGTGGAGAGGTGTGCAGAGAAACAGGACAATACTCAACTTTGAAGAAGAAATGTCGCATGACGTGGTGCATGCCTTGAGCTTATCGTTCTTTTGTTTATTTTTATTTGTTGACAGCTATGAGGGACATGCATATTGGTCTGGAATTTTGAAGGCAACATCACATTGCTGCAGTGTGGATGTAAATGCAGGGTCGGATGACATTTAAAGAGGACACGAGGATGAGTGTAAACTTAATGGTCCTTAAAAGGAAGCTTGCATATTCGTTGTCAATCGAGAACAAGCATAAGCGGGATTTTCAAATGGAATTTAATTAAGGATGAAGCAAAGTGGAACTCAAAGTGGATTGGGTAAGTGATGAAGAGATCAACCGAGGTGTCTAGGGTGAGGGACTAAGCAATCTTTGGGGTCTTGGCCCGGCCGCCATTAGTGTTTTGCTAAGGTGAAGTTCTAGCATCCGTGGGGTCTCCAAGTATCATATCCAAGCCTTAACCGAGGGAAGTAATGCAACACATCAATAAGTTATGATTGGCAATATGGAGTGACTTAAGGATTAAAGTGAGCACTCTTATGCAAAAAGGGAAAAAATCCTAAGTCACTAGCTCAAGTATGGATTTGCTCAAGACATCGGCTATGTTAAAAGCCCTCAAGTTGGAATTGCAAAAGTATGGCAAGATTGAAGATCTACAAGCTCAAGTGATCAACTCAGTTTTATATTTATTCTTGAGTTTAGGGATGCCGTACTATCAAGAGGGATGCAACAATAGCTCTAAGACAAAAGATCAAAAGTGCTCATTAGTTGACCAAAGTGAGAATTAGCCTTGAGAGAGTTCCTGAGTAGTCTAACAAACCTCTAACCCATCCTTAGCCACTTCAATACGTGTTGGAGTGCTTATGAGAAGAGAGAAGGGTTTTGAGGCTCTCTCTGCCCAGGGCGGTCTAACCGTCTAACCGCCCCTGGCAGGCCAACGGCTAGTTTTTCAAATTGGCCTGGGGTAGGCGGTTTAACTGCCCTGACCAGGCGGTCTAACCGCCCTGGCCAGAGTTCTAACAGCTAGTTTTCCTTGTGAGGGGTATAAGTACCCCACGAGCTCCACTTGTTGGGGCTGCTGATTCTAGGGTTGCTGAGGTGCTCCCCCTGCTATTTTTCATAAGCCAAAGCTATAGAAACACTCCCCAACCCTCTCTTTGTGAGATTTGCAATTCAAGCCATATCCTAGTGTTGGGTTGAGAGTTTAAGCCTTTGTGAGCTTGTGTGAGCTGAGCAAGAGCATCCCATAGCTTGAGCACTTGTGGTTCGCGTCGGAAAGCCTTTGAAGCATTTGTTACTCTTGGAGGTTCGCCTCCTAGATGGCTAGGCGTCGCCGGCTAGCTCCCAAGGTTGTGGTGAGCAGCGGCAAATTTGTGAGGGCTGTAATCTTGCCTCTTTGTGGAAAAGATCGCCTTAGTGGAAAGGAGGAAAGCGGTTGAAAGAGACCCGGCTTGTTGTGAGAGATTTCCCTTACAAGCTCCTCAACGGAGACGTAGCCGTTCCTTAGTGGGCGGTGAACTTCGGGAAATAAATCCTCGACTCTCCTTTGTGGTTTACCTCACTCGCTTTGATTTCTAGCATATTTACTTTGCTTCCGCTCGATCTACTTGGGTACGCTTGTCTTTGAGTGCAGGGATCATTACCCTGCTTGTGATCATCTACAGGAGCCACTCAAGAACTTAGGTTCTTGTTAGAAGTCAAGAGAAGCTTTGAGTTGTCTTTTGTAGGTTCACTGGGTGGAGGTGGTCTAACCGCCTGGCAGGGGCGGTCTAACCGCCTGTGTCAGTGACGCTCAAGTTTCGGGGGAAAAGTTTTATTTGGTCGTCTCGCCTATTCACCCACCCTCTGGGCGGCATCAAGGTCCTTTCAATTGGTATCAGAGCTTGGTGCTCCGGTTCGAGCTTAACCTATCGGAGTTTTTCGATGTCGACTACTTGTGAGGTATCGTTTGAGCCTCTAGCTATAGATGGCTCAAACTACTCTTCTTGGCGTTCCAATATTCTCATTGCACTTAAGGTTTTGGGTCCCACCGCTGAGGGCATTATGGTTGCGAGTATCCTTCCGGAGGATGAGACATGTGTCTCACCAAAGGAATTGGAGAAGAAGCGACTCAATGCCGTTATTACTAACCTTTTGTGTAGCTGTGTATGTAGAGAACTAAAGCATCTCATCCTAAAGAGCAAAGAAATTAGTGAAGATGCTCATCTCATTTGGGAATTACTATTTGAGATAGTACACACCAAATGGGATGAAATTGAGAGTGATGATGAAGATGAACCAGTGGAGATGTGCCCTACAACCTCTACAACATCCACTGATCATCAAGCATCAATCCTCAAGGAAGAAGGAGGCAAGAGAAGCGAGGGTGGAGCCTCTCTGGGGGAGGCGGTCAAACCGCCCCCCAGGGGCGGTCTAACCGCCCCCAACAGAGATGCTTCAACCTACTACGGTGAAGGCGCTTGCCTCGTGGCCAAGAAGAAGAGCAAGAAGAAGAGGCAGGCCAAGGGTGCAAAGAGTCAAAAGATCGAAGCATCAAGCTCTCCGACAAGAGAACTTGAACTTCTCAAATCCGAACTCGCCTCCTTGGTTTGTAAGTATGAATCATTGGCTAACAAATATGATCATGATATCAAATCCTTTTCATATAGAGCTAAGGTAGAAGAAGAAGCCAATGATGTGCTAGAAGCTCAATTAGCAAAGCTCACTAGTGAGCATATGGCTTTGCAAGCAACTCACAAGGAACTTGAGTGTTCTCATGAGAAGTTTGTGGACTCATATGCTTCACTAGAAATTGCTCATGAGGCTGTTGTTTCATCGGTAAAATTCTTACAACTTCTCACACCCACATGCACATGCTCACTTGTGAATAATGAATTTGCTTGTACTAAACCTTGTTGTTCTCAAGCAAGCCAATCTAGCATTGAGCATGTATTTGTAGAATCTTGTGATGACCTCATTGCCCAAGAAAATGATGAACTCAAGCAAGAGGTCGAAAAGCTTAAAAGAGACTTGTATGTGTTGAAGGAAGAGTGCCAAGTGCAACCTCCTCAAGATAACCATGATGACATGGTGAAGAAGCTTGAGAAGGGTTCAACCGTCATGAGCTCAACTCCTCAACAACACATCAAGACCAACAAAAGCAAGATTCAAGAAAAGGGGAAGGGGCATGCCACTTCACATTGCCCCACCAAGTTCAAGGCTCAAGAAACAATCTCCAAGAAGAGAAGAAGATCCACTAGAAGAAGATTGTGCTATATATGCAAAGAGAAGGGTCACTCGGCTGCGGATTGCCCACAAGCCAGCAGTGCTGACCAGGGGCGGTCTAACTGCCCCCTAGGGTGGTTAGACCGGGTCTGGCCAGCACAATGAAGAACCACCGCAGCGAGGAGAAGAAAGCTCACCCTTCAAGCAAGAAGCCTCCATGCAAGCCAAGACAAGACAAGCAAATGGATCTCAAGCCAAGAAGTGCCAAAAGCCACATTTGCTACACTTGTCGTGAAAAGGGTCACTTGGGCATGGATTGTCCGAATGGTAACACTCTTCAATCCAACCTTGTCCATTATGATTTTCATAAGCTTAGGAATGACAAGGTTGGCACTTGTACTATGAGGATGATCAGTTCACCTCAAATTAGTACAAGGGTTATTTGGGTTCCTAAGCATCTTGTGACTAACCTTGTAGGACCCAACAAGTGTTGGGTACCAAAAAGTGCTTGCTGAGCTTGTAGGTAGATCGAGTTGCATTGAAGTCATGGCAATGAAGAAAGAATTGATTATTTGATACCTTGCCATGAGAAGGACTAGAAAGTGAACATCACTCAACCAATGCAATCTCGGTAACTAGTACTTAGGTTGTGCCTTGGTCACTCTTAGTTCTTTGTGAACACTCATGGATCACTAGACCTAGGTTTGTGAAGCATGAGGAAGTGACCTTGACACTTTCATAATTTTATTCTCTCACGCCATTCGATGCTCCTAATGGCTCTCTAGAAGAGAATTTGTTGTGATAAGCTTTGCAGGAACTTATTTAAGCACTATAGAGGCTTATCATTGGACAAAAGCTGAAAGATCACCAAAATGATCAAAAAGGGCAGGGCGGTCTAACCGCCCCGCAGGGGCGGTGTCGGGGTTCTCTACCGCCGGCAATGAATTTTTATCGATCGTGTGTCGGGCTCGGATGGTTAGCGCAGGAGACGACGGGGTTTATACTGGTTCGGGCCTCCGAGGAGTAATACCCTACGTCCAGTGTGTTGCAGCCATGTTCCTGAGCCAAGTGTGCTCGTAGTAGGGGTTACAAGCTAGTCAGGTGAGGGAGTTCGTTCCCAAGTCCCGGGTGGTGGTGTCTGGTCATGTGAAGGTCTAGCCCTTGTGAACGTTGCCCTCCTCTCCCTTTTATAGTCTCAAGGGGAGGGGCACAAGGGGGAATACAAAAGAGTTACAGTGCTTGGCAGCTGGTACGTCCCGTCGTACGTCGCTGTCCGCCGGGGCGCATTGAAGCCGAGTCGCGATGCCTTGTCGGGGAAGCCGCCGCGTGGCCGGGTTGGACTGTTCCCTCTGGGACGCTTGGCCTTCTCCCCGAGTAGTTTGGGCTTGTCTTAGTCTTCCCGAGTACTTGCCTAGCTTGCCACGCCCGAGCCTAAGCCTAGGCACGTGCGCGTCGTAGAGGGTGCTTGAGTGCCTCGGGTTGAGTCTTGCGTGTGGCAGAGTAGGAGATGATGGCGATGTGATGGCTGAGCGGCTTGTCAGACCTGCATTAAGGCTCTTGCCGGGGCGGGCCGCTTGCATGGGCTCCAGCTGTTGTTTCCGCGTGACGTGGAGATTCGCTCCTCCCCGCGCATCGGTAGCGCCGCCCGAGTAGCGCGCCCGGGCCCACGTACTAGTCAGAGCCTGGACTTGTCGTGCGAGGCGGAAACTACTCGGAAGGACTTCTCCGAGGAACTCCTCGGAGGATCTTGTCGTGCGAGGCGGAGAGTACTCGTGCGAGGCGGAGACTTGTCGTGCGAGGGTTCCTCTAGTGGGAAACTAGTCGGAGATGCAGCCGTCCGGCCAAGGACTGGTCGACTTGCCGGTGAGGGTCTTGACGAAGATCTGCATGCCTTCCCTGAGACGCAGCTCCAGGTGAAGGGTGGACTCCTTCTAGATGTTGTTGTCAGCAAGGGTACGACCATCCTCGAGCTGCTTGCCAGCAAACGGTTGACTCCACCTCGAGGGTTGTGGTTTTGCTGTTGTTTTTAGGAAGATAATCTTGCCGTCGAGGGTCGGGACGGTGACTGCGCCGGAGCTTCCGTCGCCACTCGAGGTTCAGCGCCGCGTGGCGCAGGCGATCGGGAGAGCGACCTACTCGTGGCCGCCGTCGCGGATGCTCCCGATGCTCCCCAACGCGGGGACAGAGAAATTTGTAAGTTGTCCGTCTTCTCGGCCAGTTTCATTCGCCTTTTGTCGTGGGAAGATCTTCTCGGATTTGACCTTGGTGCGTTCTTGTTGCGGCAGTTGAAATGCGCCCACCTCGTTCCGGCCAAGGCGCCTCTCCCGGAGGAGGCGATCTTCAACCAGAACCAGGCCGCGGCGGAGAAGAGGCGCGCTGCGCGTAAGACGCAGCATAAGAAACGCCAGATCGCCAAGCGCGATCGCAACGACGACCGCAACAAGAGGCGGAAGGCGGGGGAGCAGGGCGTCTCCTCCGATGAGGATCCGTCGCCCGAGCCGTCGTGGAGCGGCGATGTCGCCAGCGCGGCGGTCGACTGGAGCAACATGTCGGGGTCGTCCTCGTCGTCGCTGCCCCGTGGCGGTGAAGTGTCGTCGTCGCGTCGGCCGCGAGAGGCGGGTCACGACAAGACTGTGGGCTCGAGCTCTCGTCCGGCGGCTCCCCCTGCCCGAGTGGACCCGCGGTCGACCCGCTCCCGTACGGTGCCCAGCGGGACGGGCGCTCCCGAGCCGCAGAGATCCGCGCCCCGTCAGATCGATCCCCCGAGGAGGTCGGAGGAGCGATTGGTGTCCGTCCGCCAGTTCTATGACGGCTCGGACCGCCCGGACTCCGACTCCTTGCAGAGGCGCCGGTCGCGGGGGAGGTCGTCGGATTCGGCGTCGACGCCGAGCGCGGCGCCGGTGGCGGAAACGAGCGCTGCCCCGCGGCGCTTACAGTCATTGCTTATCCGGGGTGGTGGGGCCCCGGATGTTCATGTACCCCTAATCGCAGGCGGGGGCCGAGGTCCAACCCCAGCCGTAGCGGAGGCCGGAGGGACAGCCCCCGAGCGAATGGGGGAGAACTTTGCCGCCGTAGAGGCGGCCGGCCGATGCAGAGGAGCGCTCGAGACGGCGGACTCAAGCCACACTGTTCCCGAGCAGGGCTCGAAGCGCGCCGCCCCCGAGCAGGGCATATCGGACCGCCCAGTGAAGAAAACCTGGGTGCGCTCCAAGATGTAAGTTTCCGACTTCAGCTTTTGCCTGTCATGTCTCTTCCGACTTGTTTGTTGATGCTAGCATTTGTCTTCTCGCAGTCATGCTGATACTGGCGTGCTTAGCCTGGGGCCCCTGAAGCGACTGGCACTGAGGGCACAGGTGATCTCTCCCGAGCCTCAGCCCCAGCCCCCGAGCGCCAGGCCGGTGTCGTTACAGGCCGAAGAGGCGCCGTCGGTGGTCGTCGAGACGAGGACACCAACCGCGCTACTTCCACCGGTCCCCGCCACCGCCGTCGAGGAGGGTGAGGCGGCCACGGAGGCGACCGTCGTTCAGGCGGCCCTGGAAGCGCCGTCCGAGGCTGGCTCGAGCGTCGAGGGGGTGGTGGTGGTCTTGGATGAAGACTCGGCGCCTCCCCCAGCTTCGGAGAGTCACGATGCCGTGGCGACCCTGGCGTTGGAGCCGGCCCAGGCGCAGGTGGCGTCGAGCCTTCTCCCGGCTGTGGAGGTGCAGGTGCCCTCTCCGGCAGCGACAGTTCAAGGTCCTCCCCCGACCGTGGAGGTGGCGGAGTCCTCTTCGGTCCGAGCTTCCCTTACGGTCGAGGAGATGATGGATCTAGAGACGTGCCGGTTCATCGACTTCCCCGGTGTCGGGGTAATCGACATCGAAGCGCCCCAACTCCTGGAGAAGGAGTACGAGGTGACGGCGGAGCGGAGGTCCAATGAGCCGACGACCATGGAGACGATCGCGTCGGTCTCGAAGGCGCTGCAGGAGTACGAGCGCGCCGGCGGCTTCGCCTCAGCCGCTGCAACAGACGCGGAAGATGTGGCCCTCGCGGCGCCCGCGGCTCGTGTGGAGCCGACAGAAAACGCGTCTGCACCGCCGCATGTCAATGAAGGTCGGGAGGCGTCGTCTCCCGAGTTGGTGGAAACCGCCGAAACTCCAGCCCCTGTGCCGGAGGCTGGCGTGGCGGAGCCCGTTGTCGGGGAAGAGGGGGCATCATCGCCCGGTCCGGTTGCCGCTGAGGCCGAGGGTGTCGAGGCTCGCGTGCTTGACGAGCCGGCCGCCGTTGCGCAAGAGTCGGCCGTCCCCGAGACGGTGGCCAGGGCCACCACCTCGGAGATCCATGTGGCCGAGGAGACGGGCGCGTCTCTTTCTCAAGGCGCGGCCGGCGGCGAGGCCCGAACGCTGGAGCTCGCGTGCACTTCGTGGGCGGCTACCTCCGGGCTTGACTCCGACCCCGAGGACGACGAGGAGGCCGCGGCGCGCCACACCTTGGAGCGTGGGATGACCTGGGCGCGCCGGGCCTTTGACGAGCTCATCCTCCCCGCGACCTTGGTGAGTTTTCCTGTCAAGGATTCTTTTTTGATTCCGCGATCTTCTCGAGCTACGCCAGTTAATTCGGTTCTGTTGGCTGTAGACCCTCGAGTCTTCAGGTCGGAGACGCGCCCGCGAGGTGCGCCAACTCCACGCGGAGTGGACCCAGCTGGAGATGCAGCTTGTCGTGGCTCGGGTAGCGGCAGCCGGTGCCGTGGCGAGCGAGACGTCCGCGCGGGCGTCCCTTGAGGCCGCCCGCCAGTCCGCGGAAGACCGAGCCATCTCCGCCGAGACTGCCGTCGCAGCGGCTGCCACTGAGCGGGACTCGCTGGCGTCGAGGCTCGCGCTTGTCAAGGCTGAGATCGAGAAGCTCCGAGCGGCCGCAGCGTCTGCGGAGGAGACGGCTGAGAGAGCCAAGACCGCCGCGGCCACGGCAGAGACCACCGCCCGAGAAGCCTCCCAGACCGCCGCTCGTGAGAAGGCGGCCCTCGAGGCAAAGGTGTTGGAGCTGGAGAGTGACTTGAGGACGGCCACGACGGACTTGGCGATGACGAGCCGCCAGTTTTCCCAGGCCACGAACCAGCTCCAGGTGGCAACCGAGGAAGCGTCGCGGCTTCAGAACTCCAACGCCAAGTTGTCGCAGGATCTCGAGGGTAAGTCAGACGACCTCCGGTTCTTGTCCAGTCCAGCGCTTGCTTCTTGTCGGGACTTGACTTGATGACCTTGGTTGCAGGGTCGCGCGTGATCCGCGCGGGGATGGTGGTGCAGCTGGCGACGGCCAAGCAAGAGCGGAACGCCGCCATCCTCAAGGTTATCGAGAAGGACGGTGTCCTTAAGCGCTTGTCGGAGCATCTCCAGAGTACGTATCGAACTTTGATGTTATCTTGTTGTCCTTTTTCTTCCTCTCGAGCTCTCCGTGACTCCTTGTCTCCGCTTGTTCTTCAGAGGTCCAGGCCGAGCTGGAGCAGTCCCGGGCATCTCGAGAGCAGGACGCGTCCGCCCTGAACCAGGCCTGCGAGGCCTGGCGCAAGTCAGATGCCATTGCTGAGAAGGCCATCGGGGACATCACCAAGCTGGGCAGGGTGATGAGTTCAGCCATGGCCGCGCTCGGTGTATCGCTTGGTCGGCGGACGCCTGAGACGCTGATCGAGGAGGTTGGCCGCCTTCCCAGCATGGTGCGAGAACTTGAGTTGTCGACGGCTCGTCGTGCGGTGCACCGGATCCTCGCCATGATCGAGTTGCACTACCAAGGGCTGGACCGCATGGCGCTGAGCGGCGGCTGGGCCCCTGGCATCTCCGACGACCAATGCGACGAACTGGAGGTGGACTGCGCCACCTTCGCCCGCGAGATGGCCGACGCTGCATTGAAGGATCTGGAACTGCTGCCACAAAACGAGTCAGAGGCTCCAGGAGTCCCTGGGCACCCGAGTTAAACATGCCACAAGCTATTTGTAATAATTTGAACACGTTGCCAGGTTATTGCGTAGCTAGGCTATTCATCTGGCGTTATCTCTCGATCGCTTCCGAGCGCCCGAGGACGACTGCAGCCACGCGCAGTTGAACTTAGAGAAGCGAAACAGTCAAACCGTGCTCTGGAGCCGCGGGGGCGTAAGAGTCGTAAGGCTTGGCCCCTTCGAATCGCTAAGCTCAACCGTTCGTTCGCAGCCCCCGAGTCCTCAGAAGGTTCGGGAGATAACTGAGGTTTTAGTTGCGCAAACTCCTCTTTTGGACCGGAGCCCGAGTGGTCATTCGAATGTTCTCGGAAAGGGGTTGGATGAAAGCTGGAGACTAGAGAAGTACTCGCAAGTCTTCGTGCTGTAGCCGCGGGGGCGTTAGCACTAGGAGCTTTGAACGAATAGGCGACTTGCCATCTCATGCAAACTGTCATCCTCACCTTTCCCGAGTTCGAGTTTCCACCAAAAAACTTCTCGCTCGTGCGATCGGTCTCGACAAAGTTGTCGGAATTTTTTGAAAAATTTTGAAAAAACGCTGAGGACCCGAGGGCATTGTGCCCTTGGTAGCCCCCGAGAAGGGAGCATCTTTGACTTGGTGCAAAGACGCTGCCTGCTCAAGCATAAGTATTGCTATAAAGAAATAAAGCGCACAACCGAATATAAACTTGAACTCGGAGACAAGTGCACAGAGGCAAACAGCATGTATTTATTGACGTACGAGTTCAGAACATTTACTCAAGGGTAAAACGGGCGTAGGTGTTCGATGTTCCATGCATTGGTGACGACCCTCCCGTCCTCGTACTTGATCTTGTATGTCCCTGGTCGGAGCACCTCGTGGATGATGAAGGGCCCCTCCCAAGGTGGCGACAGCTTGTGCCGGTCCTTGCTGGCTTGAACCCGTCGGAGAACGAGGTCACCAACGTGGAACTCGCACGGGCGCATGTTGCGCTCGTGGTAGTGTCGTAACGCCTGCTGGTACTTGGTGCTCCTCAGCAGTGCCACGTCGCGCGCCTCGTCAAGCTGGTCGATCGCGTCCTCGAGGGCGACTTGGTTCTCTTCTTCAGTGTATGCCCGCACTCGCGGGCTGCCGTAGTCGATGTCGGTTGGCAAGACCGCCTCGGAGCCATGTACCATGAAGAATGGCGTGAACCCCGTGGCCCTGCTTGGCGTAGTGCGTAGACTCCACAATACGGACGGCAATTCGGCCACCCATCTTGCTCGAAATTTGTCGAGCCGCTTGAAGATTCTCGGCTTCAAGCCTTGCAGGATCATACCGTTCGCCCTCTCGACTTGCCCGTTCGTCTTTGGGTGAGCTACAGCTGACCAGTCCACACGGATGTGGTTGTCGTCGCAGAAGTTGAGGAATTTCCTCCCCGTGAACTGGGTGCCGTTGTCAGTAATGATCGTGTTGGGGATGCCGAAACGGTAGATGATGTCGGTGAAGAACGAAACGGCCTCCTCGGAGCGGACGTTGACTATGGGTCGAGCCTCGATCCACTTTGAGAACTTGTCGACCGCCACGAGGAGGTGAGTGAAGCCCCCGGGTGCTCGTCGGAGCGGTCCCACCATGTCGAGGTTCCAGACTGCGAAGGGCCATGTGATGGGGATCGTCTGCAGCACTTGCGCCGGGAGGTGAGTTTGCCTTGCATAGAATTGGCAACCCTCACAACGCCGCACAATATCCTTTGAGTCGGCGACCGCTGTGGACCAATAGAAACCTTGTCGGAAAGCTTTTCCGACAAGGGTTCTCGGCCCGGCATGGTGACCGCAGGTGCCAGCGTGTATCTCTTGCAGCAGCTCGCGGCCTTGATCTCCGGGAATGCACCGCATGAGTATGCCGGTCGCCCCGCGCTTGTAGAGCTCGCCATCAATGATGACGAAAGCTTTCGCGCGGCGGGCGATGCGCCGGGCTTCTGTTTGGTCGGAAGGGAGCTTCCCATCGACCAGCCACTCGAGGATGGGGAAACGCCAGTCGGGATCCTCAAGGTTTACCTCCGGTGGCTCGTCGATTGCCATGACCTCGGGCCCCGGCTCTTCAGGTGGTTTCTCACCCTCTTCTCGTACGGACGGTTGATGTTGATCGCTCGCGAAGACGCCGTGTGGAACCGGGTTGCGACTGGATGCCGCTTTCGCAAGCACATCGGCCGCTTTATTGTAGTCGCGCAGCACGTGGTGCAACTCGAGGCCGTGGAATTTGCCCTCCAGATCTCATACGGCTTGGCAATATGCCGCCATCTTCGGGTCAACGCAGTTCTTATCCTTCATGACTTGTCCCACGACCAATTCCGAGTCACCCCTGATCTCGAGACGCTTGATCCCGAGCTCGACAGCGATCCGGAGACCGTTGATCAGGGCTTCGTACTCAGCGGCATTGTTTGACGCCGGGAAATGTAGTCGGACCATGTACTCCATGCGCACGCCCTGGGGCGAGATGAGGACAAGGCCTACACCGGCTCCTTCCTTCATGACCGAGCCATCGAAGTACATGATCCAGGTCTCGTGCTCGATTCTTGCTGGTGGAGTCTGCATCTCCGTCCATTCGGCCACGAAGTCTGCGAGTACTTGGGACTTGATCGCGCTACGCGGAGCATACGTGATGTTTTGCCCCATCAACTCAAGCGCCCATTTAGCGATTCTTCCTTCGGCCTCGGGGTTCTGGATGACCTCCCCGAGTGGATACTTGGACACCACAGTGATGGTGTGTGCGTCAAAGTAATGCCGGAGCTTGCGCTTGGTCATCAAGATCGCATACACAAGCTTTTGCATCTGTGAGTAGCGCGTCTTGGAGTCGGAGAGTACCTCGCTGACGAAGTACACTGGTCGCTGCACCTTCTGGGACCTCCCGGGCTCTTCCCGCTCTACCACCAAAGCCGCACTGACGACCTGGGTCGTCGCTGAGATGTACAGTAACATTAGCTCTTCTGTGGCCGGAGCAGTCAATATCGGGGGACTCTTGAGGAGGTTCTTGAGTGAGTCGAGTGCCCCTTGTGCCTCGGGGGTCCACGTAAAGTGGTCGGACTTCTTCATTAGCTTATACAACGGCAGGCTGCGCTCTCCGAGCCGCGCTATGAAGCGACTCAAAGCTGCAAGACAGCCTGTGACGCGTTGTACGCCCTTCAGGTTCTTGATCGGCCCCATGTCCATGATGGCCGAGATCTTCTCGGGGTTAGCTTCAATGCCGCGTTCCGACACGACAAAGCTGAGGAGCATTCCCCTCGGAACCCCGAAAACGCACTTCTCGGGATTCAACTTCACCCCGTGTTGTCGTAGCTTCACGAAGACTTCAGTGAGGTCGGGGACCAGATCCCCTGTTCTCTTTGACTTGACTACAATGTCGTCGACGTACGCTTCTATGATGCGGCTGATTAGCTCCCCGAAGACGCGTCGCATGCATCGTTGGAAAGTTGCGCCCGCATTCTTGAGCCCGAAGGGCATCATTTGATAGCAGTACGCGCCGAACGGTGTGATGAACGAGGTTGCGAGTTGGTCCGCTACACACATCGCGATCTGGTGGTACCCGGAGTACGCATCGAGAAAACAGAGGGTCTCGCACCCTGCCGTTGAATCGACTACCTGATCTATGCGAGGCAAAGGAAACGGATCCTTGGGACACGCCTTGTTAAGGCTCGTATAGTCAACACACATCCTCCATTTTTTATTCTTCTTCTTTACAAGTACAGGGTTTGCTAACCACTCGGGGTGGTAGACTTCACAGATGAACCCTGCACTAAGGAGCTTCAAGATCTCCTCGCCAATCGCCTTGCACTTGTCGTCGTTGAAGCGGCGTAGGTGCTGTTTCACCGGCTTCGATCCCGGCTTGATGCTGAGTTTGTGCTCGGCAACCTCTCTCGGGATCCCCTTCATGTCGGAGGGTTTCCACGCGAACACGTCGAGGTTCGCTTTGAGGAAGTCGACGAGCGCGCTTTCCTATTTAGGATCGAGCGCCGTCCCGATACGGAGCTTGCGGCCATCGTCAGAGACGACCGCGTCCTTGACATCCTTGGCGGGCTCGAAAGAGCAGGCCGCACGCTTGGACGACTCGGGGACGTCCTGGTCCTCGGAACGAGGCTCAGCATGGAGCCTCGCGGACCGGACAGTTGCTTCAGCGAACTGAAAGCACTCAGCGTCGCACTCGTATGCACGCTGGTACGTAGGCCCTACTGTGATGATACCCCTCGGTCCGGGGATTTTCAATTTCAGGTACGTATAATTAGGCACGGCCATAAACTTCGCGTATGCCGGCCTCCCGAGGATCGCATGGTACGTCCCCGAGAACCCCACCACTTCGAAGGTGAGGGTTTCTGTACGGAAGTTCCGCACATCCCCGAACGTGACGGGCAGATTGATCTGCCCGAGGGGAAGCGCCTCGATTCCAGGTACGACCCCATGGAACGGCGCCATCGACGGCCTCAGCACGGACCGCGGGATGCCCATCTCGTCAAGTGTTGACGCGTAGAGCACGTTGATCCCGCTCCCCCCATCCATCAGGACCTTGTGGACCCTTCTGGTTTTGAACAGGGGGCTACCACTAGTGGGTAGGATCCAGGCTGGGGTACGGTGTCGGGATGGTCCTTGCGATCGAATGTTATTGGAACCTCCGAGCACTTTAGGTAGGACGGCTTCGCAACGTCGGCGTTCATGACTTCACGCCGGATGAGCTTCTCGCGCCGCCTCGAGGGCTTCGCCGGTGATCCTCCGAAGATCATATGCACCGCTCCGTCTTCACTGGGGAACACAGCCCCCGTGCCATCATCGTTGTCGTGGGATGGGCCTTGCTTGTCGGGGTGGTCCGCCGTCTTCGGCTTGAGGATGCTGTTGACGTAGTTCTTCATCAGCCGGCACTCCCTAAGCGTGTGCTTGACGGGGACCTCGTGGTGCGGGCATGGTGCGTCCAGGAGCTTCTCGAAGTGGTCCCTGGTCGGTGCAGGCTTACCCGGGTTGCCCTTTGGGCGCGTCGTCTTGCGCTCCGCTGCCGCGACAAAGTTGTCATCGCGGCGGCGCTTGTCATTTTTCTTCTTTTTGAAACGCGAGGACGTTCCTTCGGCATGGTCCACGACTTGCTTCCCCTTGCCCTGAGGGGTGTTGAGCGTCGCGGCCACCGCCTCCTCGCCGTCGGCGTGATTGCTCGCGATGTCGAGGAGTTCCTGCGTCGTGCGCGGCATGCGACGTCTGAGTCGATGGATGAGGGAGGTACACGTCGTCCCATTCTGAAACGCCGAGATGGCGTCGTTGTCGGTTGCGCCGGGGAGCTCGGTGCAGCGCTTGGAGAAGCGTCGTATGTACTCGCGAAGACTCTCCCCGGGCTGCTGCTTGCAGTTGCGCAGCTCCCACTGTTTGCCAGGGCGCGTGTACGTGCCTTGAAAGTTACCGACGAAAACCCGCCGCAGGTCGGTCCAGTCTTGGATCTTGTCGCGGGGCAGGTGCTCGAGCCATGTGCGTGCAGAGTCGCCGAGGTAGAGTGGCAAGTTCTTGATCACGAAGAGATCGTCGGTCGCTCCTCCGGCATGGCACGCAAGTCGGTAGTCCTCGAGCCATACGCTGGGATTGGTGTCCCCGTCGTATCTTGGCACATTGGTCGGGGCCCGGAAGCGCGAGGGGAACTTCGCGTCGCGAATGTCCCGACCAAAGGCCCTCGGACCACGCTGGCTTGGCGACCAACTGCGCTCGCGGTCGTCATCGCTGTCGTGGCGTCGGCGGCGCCCACGGTCGTCGTCGTGGCGCGAGTGGTGGTCGTGATTGCCGTCGACACTTCCCGCTCGTCGCCGGGCTTCTAGGGTATTCCGAGCGTCGCGGTTGGGTCCTAGACGACTCTTGACCGCCGATGCCGCGGCCACAACCCCGCCCCCGTGTCCTTGCTGCTGAGGAGGAGGCGGGTTCGGACCGTGGGTGGATGGTGCTCCAGCTCGTCCGCGCTCCGAGCGCTGGCGCGAGGCGGAGCTTTTCGCTTGCTGCGCCGCTGCAGCTTCGAGCAGCGCTTTCAGCTGCTGGCGTACTCGTCGCTCTTCCGAGGTTGCTGGCTCCGGGCAGCTGCGCAGCAACATGGCCGCGGCGGCCAGGTTCTGGGATGCCCGCCGGAAAAGCAGCGGTGCGTTGGCGTTCGCACCTTCGTTGGCGCGCTGGTCGTTGTTGGGCTCCGGTGCGTGCGCAGGTGGTGTCGGCGCACGGCCGTGCGGCTGGCTTGCGGCCGGACGGCGCTCCCGCCGGTTGCCGTTCGCGTTGCCGGGCTCACCCTAAACAGGTTGTCGATCGCGAGGCTCGGTGTCAGTGCCGAGTTCTTGATGCAGAAGGACCAACTCCTCATCGAGCTGGCGCCTTGCCTCCGCTAATTCGTCGAGTCGGGCCCGCCGCTGGGCATCGGCACCACGATGGCGTGGTGCATGCTCCGATTCGGAGCTGCTCGACGCAGTGGCCACGCAGACGTTACACTCCCTTGTGGGGTCGTGACGTCGCGCAGTTGGCGTCCTCCGAGTAGCTGCAGACCCGGGGACGATGCTCGTGGCGCCGAGGCTGTTGACGTAGGCCGTCACCGGGTCGTCCGGTAAGCCGGGCTGTCCACGAGGGTACATTGTGGAGTACCGCTCCATGAATTCCCCCCAGCCTAGCGGTCCGTCTCCGCTGGCCTGGAAGGCGAGGTCGGTGAGGTAGTAGGCGGCGAGCCTAAAACGCTCCTGCGTTGGGTTTGGCCCCAACATGCCGATGATGACGTCGTCCGAGTAGCTTCGGACGAAGGCCTCGCGCGCCGCAGCCCTCGAGAGGACATTGGGGCGAGGCGGCCGGCCGAAGGTACGGCCGACAATGGACTCCACCGGCCCGGTGTAGACGCAGCCGAGGGAGCCGAAGCGCAGGGTGGTCCCAGGAGTCAACGTGACCCCGCGACCGTCCATCCGGTCCTCTGAGTTCGTCGAGACACACGATGTGCCCCTATCTGGCGCGCCAACTGTCGGGGTTCTCTACCGCCGGCAATGAATTTTTATCGATCGTGTGTCGGGCTCGGATGGTTAGCGCAGGAGACGACGGGGTTTATACTGGTTCGGGCCTCCGAGGAGTAATACCCTACGTCCAGTGTGTTGCAGCCGTGTTCCTGAGCCAAGTGTGCTCGTAGTAGGGGTTACAAGCTAGTCGGGTGAGGGAGTTCGTTCCCAAGTCCCGGGTGGTGGTGTCTGGTCATGTGAAGGTCTAGCCCTTGTGAACGTTGCCCTCCTCTCCCTTTTATAGTCTCAAGGGGAGGGGCACAAGGGGGAATACAAAAGAGTTACAGTGCTTGGCAGCTGGTACGTCCCGTCGTACGTCGCTGTCCGCCGGGGCGCATTGAAGCCGAGTCGCGATGCCTTGTCGGGGAAGCCGCCGCGTGGCCGGGTTGGACTGTTCCCTCCGGGACGCTTGGCCTTCTCCCCGAGTAGTTTGGGCTTGTCTTAGTCTTCCCGAGTACTTGCCTAGCTTGCCACGCCCGAGCCTAAGCCTAGGCACGTGCGCGTCGTAGAGGGTGCTTGAGTGCCTCGGGTTGAGTCTTGCGTGTGGCAGAGTAGGAGATGATGGCGATGTGATGGCTGAGCGGCTTGTCAGACCTGCATTAAGGCTCTTGCCGGGGCGGGCCGCTTGCATGGCCTCCAGCTGTTGTTTCCGCGTGACGTGGAGATTCGCTCCTCCCCGCGCATCGGTAGCGCCGCCCGAGTAGCGCGCCCGGGCCCACGTACTAGTCAGAGCCTGGACTTGTCGTGCGAGGCGGAAACTACTCGGAAGGACTTCTCCGAGGAACTCCTCGGAGGATCTTGTCGTGCGAGGCGGAGAGTACTCGTGCGAGGCGGAGACTTGTCGTGCGAGGGTTCCTCTAGTGGGAAACTAGTCGGAGATGCAGCCGTCCGGCCAAGGACTGGTCGACTTGCCGGTGAGGGTCTTGACGAAGATCTGCATGCCTTCCCTGAGACGCGCTCCAGGTGAAGGGTGGACTCCTTCTAGATGTTGTTGTCAGCAAGGGTACGACCATCCTCGAGCTGCTTGCCAGCAAACGGTTGACTCCACCTCGAGGGTTGTGGTTTTGCCGTTGTTTTTAGGAAGATAATCTTGCCGTCAAGGGGGACCCTAATCTGGGTCCTCGTCAGACGGTCTAACCGCCTGCCCCCCAGAAATGTCTTTTGGAGGGTAACCCGACCCCAGTGACCGGGTGACCCGAGGCGTCTCTGGAGGCTGCCGGGTGACCCGACCCCTTGGCCCGGGTGACCCGACATGGAGCTGATCTTCAATGTTTTGGTGATTCCAAGGCAATGGTAATGAGATTCTTGGCATAATTCAATTTGATAAATCATTTTATGTCAAGACCCACCTTTGAAGCAATCTCCCTTGTTCGTAATTGAACTACGTGCTAAGTTTGAGAAATTCAAAATTCTCTAAGCACTAATTGAGGGGGAGTTTACTTCAAAGGTTGTGTCATTTGTGGGACTAACAATTTCTTCTAGTGAACTTGTAGTCTCATGTATTTGTGCATCATTAGCAAGCTCTTAACTTCACTACTAAATCTTAAAGAATCAAGTAAGAGCTAGCCTTTCCTTATATTTACTTATGCACAAATTCACATGGTCTAAAGGCAAAGGTATGTCCTCATGAACCTCTTTAAATACCGAAATGCATCTAGGCCATTATACCATGCTAGTGTGACCATCTTAGCATGTAATTGCTTCAAGTAAATTTTTGTGTGCCTCTCTAGATATTTGGTTGATACCTTCACATAAACTCGACTTGGTGTCGTGTGAATGTCTCTTGAGTAGGGTATGAGCTAAATATACTAAAGATGTGATTTACTTGATGAGGATGCATGTACTTCGTGGCATAGGATAGATTTTTCGAAAATCCAACTAGCATGTGTAGGAAGTGTGCTTAATTTGAAAAATGTTTGGTTCTTGGTCTTTGTGACCCTATTGATCTATTTGTGACTATAGTTCCCCTTGTTTGTTTGTTGACTAGTCACAAGTGGTGATATGTTACTCAAGTCCATAATTCATCTCTAAATCCATATCTTTATCTCTCTCTCTCAATCACTCTTGGAAGAATCAAGAATGTGAATTATTTGGATTATCTCATGTTCTTCTAAGATTTGTTAAATTTGGATCAAATTCATCTATATATCTTTTATCCAAATATTCTATGGAAATCAAGGATCAAATCCTCTAAGGCCGGAAAAGTGTTCCTCAGAACTTCCGACCCTACCTCGGTACTACCGATAAAGGGTCTCTGGATGAATTTTGGCAGAGGCGGTTTAACCGGGGTAGGGGCGGTCTAACCGCCCTACCCAATTTTTATCCCTGCCCTCAAATTCATCCTTCGGCGCAAAATCAGGATATCCGGAGGTCTAAAGTTAAAAAGGGGGCATGGAATCTTATCCTCTCGTCTTTTCCCCTCAGTCCGGGGGGGGCGGTCTAACCGGGTCCGTAGGGCGGTTAGACCGGGGGTCACGGGATTTTCTGTTTTCATTCCAACCCGTGAGTCCACAGCTCCTTAACTCTTTCCCCTTCCTCCTTTCTCTCTCCAGCGACCAAGAACAGGAGACATTCGTCCCCAACTCGACCTCCTCTCCCTCTCCACCTCAAACTCCTTCTCCCATGGAGATTTGAAGTTTCCTCCACCAAAAAATCAAATCCAATCCGTGGAAAGTGCTCTCCTAAGGCGGCTGAACCGGTTCCCCACACGGTTCTTTGGATTTCATCTCGGTTTCATCTCTCCAAAGGTATTCAAATGTTGTTTTTGCCCGATCTATCAACTCCATGAGTAGCTTTGAATATCCTTTGGTAGAACATCACCTGGCAACCCCTAGAAGACATTCCTAGAGTTTGGTTCAATTTCGTTAAGTACATTGTCATGAACTCAAAACTAGGGTTGGCTGTCAGGGGCGGTCTAACCGCCCTGCGCATGTCTGGCCCAAAACTTTGTTTTCTGCATGTATTTAATCTCCTTTTATCTAGAATCGTCTCATGAACAGTAAATCAATATCCTTTCAACTGTGTTGCTGTGTTTGGCCGAAAAGAGCCATTGGCTCAAAACTGACAGGGACGGTCTAACCGCCCTAGCCAGTTTTGTGCCAATCGCTCTAGAATGCCGAGCCTCGACGCTCATTCTAGCCAATCTTGTTCCTGGTGTCTTATACACTTTTGTTTCACATCTTGTGATCCAGGGACAGCAGCAATGCCAAGGGGTGCCGGAACTTAGAAAAGGAAGAAAAGAAGCAGTGGTGACGCCGGGACGTCCTCCGGTTCAAGCACGCATAATTTGAGGCCTAGAGGACAGTAGCCACCACCTGTCTACTATGGTGATGACATTGAGATGAGTGACGGAGTGGAGAGTAGTGATGATGATGTGGAGGATCCCACTCTTAATTATGAGGTCAGCTGGCGTCAGCCGGGAGATGAAGGAGGAGGTAATGACAGTGATGATGATAGTGGCGAGGAAGTTGATGAGGAAGAGGCACAGAGGGGTGGTAATCAGCAGCTTGGTAGGCCTTATATCAGAGAGCCTAACTATCCTTCCTACAGAGGACCTATTGATTATTATCAGGCAGGGATGGCGGACACTGTGGTGAAGTTGAGAAGAGTCAATCCGGCTAATGAGGCTAGGACTGCTACAGATTACAGATTTTGGACCATCTTTCAGCAGGACTATTACACCACAGCCGTCATTACTGGTAGAAAGGCAAAAATCACCAACGATGCTCAGTATGTTGATTGGGAGTTTATGGAAAGCAAAAATAATCCTATCTTTGATGAGGTGATTCAGGCTTGTGAGGAGAAAGGGATTAAGGTCCTCATGGGCTTTAAGCAACATTGGAACAAGGAGCTCATCGCCCAGTTTTATGCGACAGTTTATTTTGGCTATGTGCTTAATGAGAATGGGCAAAGTGAGAGGGCTATGTTTTGGATGACTGAGGGTGAGAACCACCAGCTCTCTTTCTCTAGTTTTCTCACTTTGTTTAGATTACCAAATGATGGGTTCCCCCGGAAGCTCCATGATGAGGGTCCGCTTGAGGCAAAGAGGATGGCATTTATGTATCCCAGGAATGCAAGGGACAGTTGGGGACATGTGAAGGGTTTATACACATATTATTCGATCCTCAACCGTTTGTTCAGGAAGACTCTCACGCCTAGGGATGGCAACACTTCGGATATCACTGCTTTTCAGAGGAACTTGATGGTTGCCATGAAGCCCGGTGAGCCGGCGTTTAATGTTGGTGACTTTTTGTGGCAAGAAATAAAGAATTCTTCAGAAAATCCGCAAAGGTTGTGTAGCTATGGTCCCTACATTAGCTACATTATCAAGAAAGTCACACAAAGAGCCTATCCTAATGACACTAAGCATCGCCCTTTGCAACCAAAACCCAGCAGGACAGTGAGAGTCCCATCTCCACAGGATGATCAGCAAGAGGAATAAGAAATATTTGAAGAAAGGGAGGCGCCGCGCAGTTGGGAGGCATATCAGCCTGGGGGCGGTCTAACCGCCCCTGGCAGGGAGAAAATAAACACAGCTCGCCGCTTCGCAAGTTGATCAGCATCTTTCTTGGCATGTGCAAGACTCAGAGAGACATGGAAGTTGTCCAGCAAGAGGATAGGAAAAAGGATAAGAAGATGAGAGATACCATGAAGCCTCTTCACACTCAGGCCGGTATTCAACCTCCTAGATCTCCTATCTCACCATCCCCTCCAGAGGTTGAGATACCCTCAGTGGATGATAGGGTGCAAAGCTTCCTCAACTCGGATCTCTATTATCAGTATGGAAGCAACTTTGGATCGGATATTGGTGCTTCTTCCTCCTCGGCTCCTCCTCCTCCACCACCTACTGGCTTTGACTCTACGTTTGACGGTGACACGGCTGTTCCTCCACCTTGGGTTGCTCCTCCATCAAATGAGGAATGGGCGGCACGTGTCTCCCATGAGTTCTTTGATCAACCTGCCACTTCCTATGGTATGGAAAAATCACTCATCTCTCTATTCTGAAATTCTTCCATATCTAGCTCTTTGATATCTCTTTTCTCTTGTGTATGCCTAGTTGAAGATCTGAACACCGGAGAGGACAATTGGGATAGGTGGCAGCAGCAGCAGCAGTGACTTGGCAGCAGCAACATCTTCTCCAGGCCCTTTATGGATGCTTGATGACAAAGGGGGAGAAGAATTGGATTAAAGCTTTGTGTTCATCTTCCAGTTTGGCTGTTCTGCAGGGGGCGGTCTAACCGCCCGGGGAAGGCGGTCTAACCACCCTGCCCCTATGAGCTGAGAGTTGAGACTTGGTCTGTAATAAATGGATCTCTACTTTATCTTGTGGACTTGAGTATTTGTTTGTGTGCTACTGGGTGTGTAGAACTTATTTATGTATCCTAAGTGACATTTGTGATAGGTTGTGATGCATGGATTAATTGATGAATGTTTTTGTGTAGGCTGAATAGGGGAGGCGGTCTAACCGGCCTGCAACCCCGGTCTGACCGCCCCTGCCCAAACAGCACACACACTTCTCTTTATTGAATGCTTACCATGTCATATGCATCACGGTTTTATTTTTTATTTTGTCACACACATCTCTAGCACTCCACTGATTCTAAGATATAGGGGGAGCTCTCGTATTTCTCACTTTTGTATGTGCTTTTGGCATTTGAGGCCAATTTTTGAAATTCCATTCAAAGCACACGTTGAGGGGGAGCTCTAGCTATATCTAAGAATTAAATTTGCGCTTAAACGTTTTATTTGTAAGCTTTAATCGAGTTGTCATCAATCACCAAAAAGGGGGAGATTGAAAGTACATCTATGCCCCTAAGTGGATTTTGGTGAATTGAATGACAAAACGATTAAAGGACTAATGTATTTGTCTAAGTTTGTGAGCAGGTTTTGATTAGATATTCATGAGCAATTATTGAAGTATTTATTTTTGGATGAATATTATATGGCTCACGTTGGAGAAGACAAATATGTGAATGATCCTTGTGCAATTTAGTTAATGTCAAGCAATGAGTGGATTTATATTTTGGGGATATTTTGCGAAGATGAATTACATGTCTCAAAGGAATGTGGTACCTTGACTAAAAATAAAAAGGGATCATACAAAGAGAAGTTGGTAATTCTCTCAAGTTAAAGTGCAAGGCTTCATGTGGTAATTGAAAGAGGACATGAGGATGAGTGTAAACTTAATAGTCCTTAAAAGGAAGCTTGCATATTCGTTGTCAATCGAGAACAAGCATTTGAAGCGGGATTTTCAAATGGAATTTAATTAAGGATGAAGCAAAGTGGAACTCAAAGTGGATTGGGTAAGTGATGAAGAGATCAACCGAGGTGTCTAGGGTGAGGGACTAAGCAATCTTTGGGGTCTTGGCCCGGCCGCCATTAGTGTTTTGCTAAGGTGAAGTTCTAGCATCCGTGGGGTCTCCAAGTATCATATCCAAGCCTTAACCGAGGGAAGCAATGCAACACATCAATAAGTTATGATTGGCAATATGGAGTGACTTAAGGATTAAAGTGAGCACTCTTATGCAAAAAGGGAAAAATCCTAAGTCACTAGCTCAAGTATGGATTTGCTCAAGACATCGGCTATGTTAAAAGCCCTCAAGTTGGAATTGCAAAAGTATGGCAAGATTGAAGATCTACAAGCTCAAGTGATCAACTCAGTTTTATATTTATTCTTGAGTTTAGGGATGCCGTACTATCAAGAGGGATGCAACACTAGCTCTAAGACAAAAGATCAAAAGTGCTCATTAGTTGACCTAAGTGAGAATTAGCCTTGAGAGAGTTCCTGAGTAGTCTAACAAACCTCTAACCCATCCTTAGCCACTTCAACACGTGTTGGAGTGCTTGTGAGAAGAGAGAAGGGTTTTGGGGCTCTCTCTGCCCAGGGCGGTCTAACCGCCCCTGGCAGGCCAACGACTAGTTTTTCAAACTGGCCGGGGGCAGGCAGTCTAACCGTCCTGGCCAGAGTTCTAACAGTTAGTTTTCCTTGTGAGGGGTATAAGTACCCCACGAGCTCCACTTGTTGGGACTGCTGATTCTAGGGTTGCTGAGGTGCTCCCCCTGCTGTTTTTCATAAGCCAAAGCCATAGAAACACTCCCCAACCCTCTCTTTGTGAGATTTGCAATTCAAGCCATATCCTAGTGTTGGGTTGAGAGTTTAAGCCTTTGTGAGCTTGTGTGAGCTGAGCAAGAGCATCCCATAGCTTGAGCACTTGTGGTTCGCGTCGGAAAGCCTTTGAAGCATTTGTTACTCTTGGAGGTTCGCCTCCTAGACGGCTAGGCGTCGCCGGCTAGCTCCCAAGGTTGTGGTGAGCAGCGGCAAATTTGTGAGGGCTGTGATCTTGCCTCTTCGTGGAAAAGATCGCCTTAGTGGAAAGGAGGAAAGCGGTTGAAAGAGACCCGGCTTGTTGTGAGAGATTTCCCTTACAAGCTCCTCAACGGAGACGTAGCCGTTCCTTAGTGGGCGGTGAACTTCGGGAAACAAATCCTCGACTCTCCTTTGTGGTTTACCTCACTCGCTTTGATTTCTAGCATATTTACTTTGCTTCCGCTCGATCTACTTGGGTGTGCTTGTCTTTGAGTGCAGGGATCATTACCCTGCTTGTGATCATCTACAGGAGCCACTCAAGAACTTAGGTTCTTGTTAGAAGTCAAGAGAAGCTTTGAGTTGTCTTTTGCAGGTTCACTGGGTGGAGGCGGTCTAACCGCCTGGCAGGGGCGGTCTAACCGCCTCTGTCAGTGAAGCTCAAGTTTCGGGGGGAAAGTTTTATTTGGTCGTCTTGCCTATTCACCCCCCCTCTAGGCGGCATCAAGGTCCTTTCAGACATGTCAGTGTTAATTCTTGTATGCTAATTGTGGAAACAAGTAGCTTGTGCAGTAGTTGTCGGAACACTGGAGCAAGGAGCCTATTAGTATCTTGTGCTGATTTGTGCTGTGAAGGTTTGCTAGATTAGCTCTGAGGGCTTATTTCCTCACAATTTCTACTTTAGCTTCCACTTTGCAGTTCAGTGTTGTTACTGGTGACATGATTCCTCACAAGCGTGCGTTGCTTTTTGTCATAGCACTTGCATATGATATCTTAATGGGTATTGTTCCTTTTTACCCTTTATTTACATATACAGAAAATACTCATGATATCTTCTAACTTATCGGGAAATACATTCTCATATAGGTAATATATAGTGATGATTTGGAGACCGAAACTTTTGGCAGCAGATTCCCGAAGTTATCTCCCGAAATGAAATCTGATGTGGTTGATAAGTATGCACAATCTGAGTGTAATCTAAACAACTTGCCTAGACAACAAGGTCCAGTTCTTCCTTTTGAGGGTGGTGACATTTCTAGTGTTTGGCGGCATGTGCTTTTCGTCATTCTGCTTAGTAAGATGCTTGTGAGCTTGGCTATTTCTATAGTTTGTGATTGCTGCTATTAATTATCGAACAGTGATTTTTGGTATCATGAGACATTTGGCTAATTTCTTATGTCTGTTGACAGCATGTTGAATACCATCATTTGTACTCACTAAACTACATGCATCGGGGTGCTCTCCAAAGATGTGGTATGGAGTTCCAGGAAAGGATGTTGTGAATTTAGAGGTTGTAATGAGGAAACATCTACCTGAGTTGTTTGAGGAGCAACCTAATTTGCTTCACAACCTGGTAACTTCTCTCTCTCTTGGTTGGATTGTTAATTATGGCTTCAGGTATAAAAGCTTTGCCAGATAATGGTAACTATTGATTATGCCATAACATAGTTTACTCAGGCTATTTTGTGATTATGTTTCGACTTCTCGGGCCTTAAGACTCCTGCCACCGCTGTCCCTCCCTCTTACATGCAGGTTACAATCATATATTTTTGTAAATGACACTGCCAATTTCTTCTGTAGGTTACTCAGTTTTCACCATTATTGCTTAAATCTGAAGGAGCACCCATCTACCATTGTGTTTAACATGAGGGAGAGTTTGTACTGACATTCCCATGGGCATACAATGCTGGTTTTAACTGTGGATTCACTGAGCTTCTTTTGGACGGTGGAATGGCTTGGTTTGAGGTGATTGATAAGTTAGAACTAGATGTTAAGTGTTGCTGCACAGATCCTGGTTTATTGTTGCCACACGCAAATCTTACATTCTAGCATGATGCCAGTATTGTTCGTGAGAGTAATGCCATGCCCCCCCTACAATTTTTTCCTGCAATGCAATAACAACAGTCCTTCCCTTGTGAAGCTAACACTACAAGCATTTGAACACAAACCTATACTGCATTTGGTGAAAAAAACACGTCCCTTCTTCAATTTGCTAATAGTGTTGAATCTTATATGGAAAGTGTGACACATCAGGGCATCCTGAAGTTCCATTACAAGAAGGCAACCCTGAAGTTTTAAAGGTGTGTTAGCTCATGATATTCCCTTGTGCCATTTTCACGACGCACTGCAAGAAACTTGCTTATTTGCTACTCTTTAATCCAACAATATAAACTTTGCTACTTGATCTTGGTTTTGCATTTCATATTATCAGTTCAAGCTATCTGATTTTTATGACGTGATTTGCATCTATCAAACGAGATTACTGATGGATCCCAACATTTTTCTGCATGCACCAAAATTTTCTTAAAGTTGTTTTTGAACTCACCAATATTTTTAACATGTTCAACTTATTTTCGAACACATCTCCAACATTAGCTTTATATTTCTCAATATTTTTTCCTAAATCAACATTTACTGATCATTACCCAACATTTTGCACAATCTACATAATTTTCGTGACCGTTATAACAATTTTTCTTACTCAATCTTTTTGTTGAACTTAGTTTTCATATTAAAGTGACCATAAATTGTTATGTTATTCAACATTATTTTAGCATATACCAATGAATTTCTAAATTGTTTGCCCAACAAGTTTTTTACATACTACAACATTTCCTTCAAACGTTTCTACACTCACTCATCGTTTCCAACATTTTTTGAGTATGCACCAATATTTTTTCTTAATGTTGTTTTTAAGCTCTTGCCAACATTTTATGATATGTTGAACTTATTTCTGAACACATATACAACATTTGCTTTATATTTCTCAACATTTTTCTCAAATCAACTTTTTTTTATAATTGCCCAACATATTTTGCAATCTACAACATTTTGCTCACCGTTATTAACAAATTTTCATAATTTTGTTGTTGCATTTAATTCACAATATTCTTCAATATTTCATTTGCATACACTAACATTTTCTTTCAACTTATTCTACACACACAACATCATTTCCTGACATTGACCATTAATTTATTCTACACACATCTACATTTTATTCTTTTCAAAAATAAATAATTATTTGATGTTTCTACAACATTTCTCTACACTAACCAATATTTTTATGAGAATCACTAAACAATTTTTTTGACAACCACAAACACTTATAGATGTTGACCGACAATTTTTTGATAGTATTTTTGTTGCAAAACATTTTTCAATACTGTGCAATATTTTATTCGATGTACACCAACATTTTTCACAATCTTTAATACTTTTCTCTCCTCTATTAACAATTTTTATGGAAATCAATATTTTGCACTGAACTTGTTTTCACTCATCACCAGCATTTATTAGGAATTGTCAATATTTTTTAACACTCACCAACATTTTCCTTCATATTTGACCAATAATTTATTTCTTCAAAAATCAATATTTATTGATGTTTCTATAATAGTTCTCTGCAACAACAAACACTGGAGAGTGAATCAACAATTTCTTCAAAACCACAACCATTTTTTGGCTGTAGAATATTTTTCTACAGTTTTTTGTTGCAGAATATTTTCCCAACATTTTCTTTGCCATTAACAATAGTTTTTATGAAAACCAAAATTTCCACTTAACTTGTTTTCTCTCATCGCCAACTTTTCTTGTGAATTGTCAACATTTCTTAAACTCGCCAACATTTTTCTCGATTTTTTCCAGCAATTTTTCAGGTCCACATGTCTTCTATTTGGCAACATTTTTTCTTCATAAATCAACATTTATTGATATTTCTAAAGTCATCCTATTTCGATCCCTTTAGAATTATATGAATCTAGATAGTTGACGAAGATTATAAGAACGTGGATTCTAGATAGTAATAATCTAGTATATTTGGGTCCCAAGATTATAATCCGAATAGTGTGTTGGTTGAGAAATGAATTATCAATAATGCCCTTAGTTTGAGGAGGGGAAATCCAATCCCTGATCCCCAAATAGCTAGGTACGAGTGGATAGTGGGATTATTGGAATCTAGGGACTTGGATTCTTATAATCTACCCTGCTTGGATCATGTAGTGATTTTTTTATTCCAAGATCCAAAACGAGCTCTAATACATTTATATATACTAACTGCATGGGATAGAATGACTCAACAATTTTCTCACCAACAATTTCTTTGAGAATGAATGAACAATTGTTGACAAGCACCAACTATTCTAGAGCCATTTTGTTTGCAGCTTACTGTTGGTATTTCTTAACGTCACCACTACGGCGCCGGGATAGCGTGAGCATAAGAATCACCTGGGTATACCTATGAGTACGAACGAATCCACAAGCGCGCGGATATATCGTTGTATCACTTCACCTAAGGAGTATTCCAAAGGCTATCGAATCCAAGGAACAGAAGGGAGCTCTACGAGTGATTATCCAAGGACACAAGATCCCTGCTGAGGTAGATTGGGAGATGAGGAGTCTCCAATGGACATTGATTCTAGAGGGGCGCAAGCACGTGATAAGGACACTCGCTTCGGGCACCGGCTACCTCCTGGCTATAACAGTTGGTTCCGGAAAGAAGCTCTACACCGTATCCAAACGTGGAGGAGAACAAAGGGTCCAACGGCTGTCACTACCGCGGCCTACCTCGAGACAAACCGTGGGATACGGGGCAAACGAAGGACAACCCGTAGTCTAGACACCACGTCTACACCATCGATCACTATTATAGAACGGCTACGTCTGACGTCCCTTAGCAACACTATAGCACTCCGTATAAATACGGAGCGACGAACCCGCAAGTACGGGCTAGGCCTCACTCATCATGGAATTAAATAGGCGACAAGAGATGTGAATGGTACTTTGATCTAAATCAGATATGCATGAGCGTCCACTATATTCTAATCGACGAACAATCATACAAACAGATAAACTACTTATGTGACTTCTCCACAAGATCGAAAGGGATCGTGCTACTAGAACACAAGCCTAAGATAAAGAACGGACGAAGAACACAAGAACATATCATCTATGCATGAATGCCACTTTAGTCTAATTGGAATATACTGAAATACTCACTTTAGTCTAAATGAAGAACAACATCATCCACAAGGTACACGGGGATGATAAATGATGAACAGATCATCACCATCTCACCTCTACTCATCCACACACTCCCTCTCTACCTAGCACCACCTAGGCTAGATCTTCCACACACACACACACACTCATGGTGAGGTGAGGTTTCACCTCTACCAAGAGAGAATGAGAGAGGAGAAAGAGGTAAAGGTGAGAAGTTACCTTCAAGTGTGTTGTCCTATTCTTACCCTCCCTCTTCTATTTATAGGCTCAGACACTGGTGTGAGAACACCCCGAGCACCCCCGGCGGGCCTAGGAGCCAATCAGGAAGCACCACGTGGAAGGCCAGGATGAACCGACGTAAGGTTAGTTCGGGCGACCTGTGGGGTCGGCCGACCCCATGGTGGGCCCCCTCGCCTTGTGCTTTCTCGTGGTGGCTGTCAAGTGTGTCCTTATGACAGTTCCAGGTGTCCACGTAGTTTTGAGGCGGTTTGGGCGTGTTGGTGGGCCATAGGATCCATGTGATGCACACGTGGCGGCTTCTGATTCGTCGGGTCTTCCTCCCTTGGATTGATGACGTCATGGATCCAGGGGATGCCTGCATGGCAGCCCCTCATTGGCTGAGCCTGAATTGCTCAGATTAAAGAGGTGTGTTTTCTTCTCCTTTCTTGTGCTAAATACATGCATTCAACTTTGCATTGCCATTTGTGGAATTTGTCAGTTTAAGCTCCTATTCTACTGTGGATGCATAGTTCTCATGATAAAATACAGAAATTGACAGCCTTAAAATAGGTACTTAACAGCCGTTAACACTTATGACGATTTTGGGTGTATAACTTTTCATATATCAGAAAGTTGGAAAGCTTCGAAAGAGGAAAGCCAAAAGTTTCTTCCTGTGAGCTTCCTAGCTTTCCACTTTCGGAGCCATCTGACTTTTGGATATATGGAAAGCTATCTTTCCAAAAGTCCTTGGAGCTGAAACAAACACAACCATTAGCCAACATTGTTTTTACATAAGTTAAATTGTGTGCATAATATTTTTCTACACCAATCCATAATTTATTTAAATAATTCAACATGTATTGATGCCATCATTTTTGAGGATGTTCCAATTGAAAGTACCTTGATGTTGCCTAGAGGGGGGTGAATAGGCGGGACGGCCAACTTAAACTTTTCTTCCCCAAAAACATGAACTGCCAGTCATCATCGGTTAGACCGGTGGTGTTGACCGGTCAGACTGGTCACTGGCCCTGCTTCACAGGCGGCACCGGTCAGACTGTTGCCCTGCACCGGTCAGACTGATGTGTCTCAAAGAACCTGCAAAAAACAGCTTCAAGCTCCTCTTGACTTCTAGCACGAACCAAACTTGGTGAGTGGCCTTGGTAGATGATCACAAGCAAGGTAATGACCCCTGCACACACAAGTAGAACACCCAAGTAGATCGAAGTGGAAGCAAATCAAATATGCTAGAAATCAACTTAGAGAGGCAAACCACAATGAGACACAAGTATTTGTTTTCTGAAGTTCACCTCCCACTAAGGAAAGGCTACGTCTCCGTTGAGGAGCTTGTAAGGGAACTTTCCCACAACAAGCCGGGTCTCTTTCAACCACTTTCCTCCTTTCCACTAAGGCGATTTTCACGAAGAGGCAAGATCACAGCCCTCACAAACTTGCCGCTGCTCACCACAACCTTGGGAGCTAGCCGGCAACGCCTAGCGTCTAGGAGTCAAACCTCCAAGAGTAACAAATGCTTCAAAGCTTGTAGACGCGAAATTGAAGTGCTCAAGCTATGAGAATGCTCTTCTTAGCTCACAAAGGCTCTCTTGAGCTCACTCTCTCAACCCAACACAAAGATATGACTTGAATCCAGAAATCTCACAAAGAGAGGTTGGGGAGAGCCACTAAGGCTTAGGGCTTGCAAGAAATGGCTTAGGAGCTCAGCAACAACACTAGAAACAACAACCCTCCACTATAGGAGGCTTGGGGTATTTATACCCCTCAAAGGAGAAAACTAGTCGTTAGCTGTCGGGCGGCACTGGTCAGACTGGTGCCCCACACCGGTCAGACCGGTGTTTGAAAAACTAGCTGTTGGGCCAATCAACACCGGTCAGACCGGTGCCCCTGACCGGTCAAGCCCGAGACACCCCCAAAACCCTTTCTTTCACTCCAACACTTCACCAAAGAGATGAAGTGGCTCAGGTTAGGTTAGGAGGGTTAGTTAGCACACTCTAAGGCTCTCAAGGCTATTTTCTCACAAGGATTATCTAAGAGCTTTGACTTGGTCAACTAGCTAATGTTGCATCCCTCTTGATAGTACGGCATACCTATACTCAAGAATAAATAAAAACACCGTGACAACCTCTTGAGCTTGAATGTCTTCAATCTTGCCATACTTGAACAATTTCCACTTGAGGGCTTTCAATTTAGCCTATGTCTTAAGCACGTCCATACTTGAGCTAGTGACTTAGAATTTTTCTATCTAGCATAAGAATGCACACTTAAATCCTTAAGTCACTCCATATTGCCAACCATAACATTTAGATGAGTTGCATTGCTTCCCTCGGTCAAGGCTTGGATATGATACTTCGAGACCCCACGGATACTAAAACTTCACCCTAGCAAAACACCAATGGCAGTTGAGCTAGAACCAAAGATTGCTTTGTCCCTCGCCCTAGTCATCTCGGTTGATCTCTTCATCACTTACCCAATCCACGTTGAGTTTGGCTTTGCTTCATCCACAATTATCCTTCATTTGAAATCCTGCTTCAAATGTTTGTTCTTGATTGACAACGAATATGCAAGCTTCCAATTAAGGACCATAAAGTCCACTCATCCTTGTGTCCTTTTTCATTTACCACATGAAGCCTTGCATTTTATTTAGAGAGAATTATCATCTTCTCTTTCTATGATCCTTGTACTTTAATCAAGCTACCATATTTACCGGAGACAATGAATTGACCTTCTCAAAATATCCCCAATATTTATCTTCCTTTGTTGCTTGACTTTTACCACTATGCCTTAGGATCACTCTTTTGTTTGTCTTCTTCACTATGAGCCATGCAATCTTCATTCTTCAACACATGTCAAGATTAGCTCATGAATAATTAACTAAAAACCTGCTCATAAACTTAGACAAACGAGTTAGTCCTTTAATCGCTTTGTCATTCAATTCACCAAAATCCACTTAGGGACCTAGATGCACTTTCACCAATATATTTTTGAAGGTGTTTTCAAAATCTAACAAATATTATATATTTTGTTCAAATTTTATTTGAACTAATCTCAAATATTTCTCAACTTTTCTTTCTTAAATGAACATTTATTGATGATTCCTCAATATTTTTCACAATCTTAAACATTTTAGAATATAGCAATTTGTTTTGTACTATTTTCCCAAAAATTTCTAAATCCTCCAACATTTTCTCAATAATAACCAACTTTGGTTTGTAGGCACCCAATACTAATCTGGAACCCAATTTTCAACCTGCAATAGTGTCATATTTTTAACAGTTTCTTTTCAATATCTCAATATTTCTAAAGCTTAATATGTTTCAATGTTTAATATTAGCAGGTGTTCTAGTTGTTCATGAGGAGTGGTTCATTTTAGGATGCTTATGGATGGATGGGCTTCAACTTGAAAATTTGGGGTGTTAAACATTTAAGGCTAGTATGTTTTATGTTTCTTAGTTGAAAATTTTTTATTCCTTAAAGTTCTGTAATAACAAATTTCTTTTGACTTGTGTTTTATTTTTGTGTTTTATGATTTGTCATATATTACCGATTGCAAAAGTTATATGTCACTATATTGAATTTCGAGCTTCAAATTTTAATTTTCAAAGTGCACACCTCTTCCTATCCCTCCCTTGAAATGACTTGCCCAACAAAAAATAAAAAAAGGTTAGATGTAGCCTCACATCGAACAAAGTCTTACAAAAATTTAAAAAGTGGACTTAAAGTCCACCACACTTTGCGTCCTTCGTATTTTTCATGTTGGAATTGATGATCACACTAACTATTCGTCGCTTTTTTCATGTTGCAAACATGTACTTTTTATGTTGCACTATAATTTTTTTGATGTTATTTTCATCGTTTCTACCTTCTTTATCTCAATTATAAGCATTGGTTTCAAATGTTGCATTAGCTTTTTATGTTGCATAGAGCCTTATTTGATGTTGACCATATTATTTTCTAATGTCTAATTCTTAGATAAATGAGAAATTCAGATCGGATATTGTGCAAAACATCATCATTTGTTACCGTGGGGATTATTTTTCTTTGAATATGTTGAAACAGGACTGCTATTTTTAATCCTATACATTTTATGTTGCAAAAGACCATCTGCTATGTTCCATGTACCATCCGATAGGAAATTTTCTATCGAACTTCCAGACGCTAGTGAAAGTGCATCTAGACCCCTAAGTTGATTTTGATGAATTGAATGACAAAGCGATTAAAGGACTAACTTGTTTGTCTAAGAATGTGAGCAGGTGTTTATTTAAATATTCATGATCTAATATTGTCATATATTTGAGGATTAATATTGAATGACTCACATTGAAGAAGGCAAGCAATTGTATGATCCTATAATGAAAAGTGATAAATGTCAAGCATCAAATGAAGATAAATATTGGGGATATATTGTAAGGATTAATTCAATGTCTCCAATGATAGTGGTAGCTTGATTAAAAATCAAATGGATCATAAATGAGAAATTGGTAATTCCCTCTAAAATAAATGCAAGTCTTCATGCGGTAATTGCAAAAGGATACAAGGATATTTCTAAATTTGATGATTCTCAATTGGAAGCTTGCATATTCGTTGTCAATCAAGATCAAGCATTTAAAGCAGTGTTTCAAATGAGGATTAATTATTGATGAAGCAAAGTCAAACTCAACGTGGATTGGGTAAGTGATGAAGAGATCAACCGAGATGACTAGGGCGAGGTATTAAGCAATCTATGGTTCTAGCTAGGCTGCCATTGGTGTTTTGCTAAGGTGAAGTATCATATCCAAGCCTTAACCGAGGGAAGCAATGCAACTCATCTATTTGTTATGATTGGCAATATGGAGTGATTTAAGGATTCAAGTGTGCACTCTTATGGCAAATGGAAAAATCCTCAGTCACTAGCTCAAGTATGGATGTGCTCAAGACATTGGCAATGTTGAAAGTCCTCAAGTTGGAATTATTCAAGTATGGCAAGATTGAAGATCTTCAAGTTCAAGAGGTTGACTCAGTTTTTATATTTATTCTTGAGTATAGGAATGTCGTACTATCAACAGAGATGCAACATTAGCTTTATGACAAACATCAAAGTGCCCTTTAGTTGATCTATGTCAGAAATAGCCTTGAGAGAGTCCCTGAGTGATCTAACAAACCTTTAACCCAACCTTAGCCATTTTGTCTCTTTGGTGAAGTGTTTGGTGAGAAGAGAAAAGGGTTAGTGGGCTCTCTGCCCAGGGCGGTCTAACCGCCCCAGGGGGGCAGTCTAACCTCCCCGGGCAGCCAACAGCTTGTTTTTCAAACTGGCCGATAGCAGGCGGTCTAACAGCCATGGCTGATTTTTCTAACGGTTAGTTTTCCTTGAGTGGGGTATAAATACCCCACGAGCTCCACTTGTTGGGGCTGCTGCGTCTAAATTTTTTTGAAGCATTTGCTGCTCTTGGAGGTTTGCCCCCTAGACGGCTAGGCGTCACTGACTAGCTCCCAAGGTGTGGTGAGAAACGGCAAGTTTGTGAGGGATGTGATCTCGCCTCTTCGTGGAAAAGATCACCTTAGTAGAATCAAGGAAAATGGTTGAAAGAGACCCGGCTTGTTGTGGGAGAGAGTTTGTTGAAAACTTGAATCCCTTACAAGCTTCTTAACGGAGACGTAGCTTTCCTTCGTGGGAGTGAACTTCGGGAAACAAATCTTCGTCTCTCCTTTGTGGTTTGCCTCACTAGTTGATTTCTCGCATATTTACTTTGCTTCCGCTGGATCTACTTGGGTGTGCTTGTCTTTGTGTGCAGGGATCATTACCTTGCTTGTGAACATCTACTGAAGTCACTCAAGAACTTTGGTTCGTGTTAGAAGTCAATAGAAGCTTGAGTTGTATTTTTGTAGGGTCACTGCGTGGAGGCGGTCAACCGCCTGCTGTACGCGGTCCAACCGCCCAACCTCTGTTCAGGGCAGCAGGGGCGGTCTAACCGCCTGGTGAAGGCGGTCTGACCGCGTATGGCAGAGAAGCTTAAGTTTTGGGTGAAAAGTTTTATTTGGACATCTCGCCTATTCACCCTCCTTTATGCGACATCAAGATCCTTTCAGCTAGCAGTTCTGAAGAAAATATCACTGTCTTAGCAGACATTCAATCTTCATTCTTAATAGTCATATATATTCCTTGATTAATGTTGAGAAAACTGCCCGCCTGGTACTTGAAAGATATGTCTATTGTGTATGTATATATACTATAAGGAGCGAAAACAACTGAAAACTTTTCTCACCCAATTCGGGTCCACCGTACCCTCACGCCGGACCCACCCGTCATATGGAAGGACTATGGAAGGACAAAAAAATCGCAATTTGGGGAGCGTTTCTGCCAAAAACGAAAAGATTTTGTCACTGTCCGCTGTCTTACCCACGAGTTGTACCCACACCACCTCTCTGTTCCCCCCTTCCGTGATCCCGTCGTCCTCACGAGCAATGAACCTCCCTCCCTATTATTTTTTTTCTCCAAATTGCCACTGCGAACGGCGCACCCCACAGCCCGAAACACATGTGCCGACACAGGTGGCCACCAGCCGCCGAGCCGGAGCATCAAGTGCCAAGCCTCCATAAGCCAGAACAGCGTCCCTCTAGCCTCTGGGCGGCAGCGGAGCTCCTCGATTTCCCGGCAGTGTGTTTGGGTACAGAGGCCGGAGCAGAACGTGTTGGGCAGCCGAGGAACGGCACCGCCGCAGCTCAAGTAGTTGCCATGCTCAAACCTCACCACGGGGAGTAGCTCGTAGTACTGCTCCCACTCATCCTTGCCTGCGTGCACAGGGTCGCCGAGGGCCGCGTCCATGTGCGCGGTCCACCACTCCGTGCCCGCACGCCGCACGTAGTGCCGGGCGTCGTAGTGCTCCTCCTCGATGTGCACGACGGCGTCGGGGAGGCCCTCGCTGTGGTGGTTGTGGTGCGAGCAGACGCTGCGAGCAGACGCCGACTCAGAAGGCCTGCACGCAGTGGAGGTGGAGGTAGAGGTGGAGGTGGAGGCAGAAGGCGTCCTTGGCGAGCCGCGACGTGTAGTCCTCCGCGACGATCTCCTCCGCGATGAATCGCGGGATCCTGTGCTCGTCCGTGGTATGCGTGGGGAAGACGGGCCGGACATCGGTGTCCAGGTCCACCATGTTGCGCCTCAGTTGATGTGGCTGTGGTGGAAATCGTAACAGTGGGAGCAGAAGGCACGCTGGCACTTGATGCATATCAATAGTAGTAATCCCGTCGCAATGCTTTGCTAGCATGCTGACTGGAGGGACAATGGCAAGAAGGATAACGACGACACATGCTCACTGATGACGGTGAGTATAACCTTTGTGACAGTGTTGCCCTTGCGGAGCTCTACTCGCCAAAGGCAGTTGCAGGGTCAATTTGTTCCCTTTCCCTTCATCTTCCTTCTCTGTCGTACGTGGAACTTAGGTCATGAACGAGTATATATATGAGTTATTAGGTCAACTGAATTAGTAGGCTTACTGATTTTAGAGCAACCTGAAACATGCCACGTTGCTACTTGATTTCATTTGAGGTACACATATTTAGTATGTGTTCACCACTAGCTTCAGCATTGACATACTTCGTTTAGATCTTTACAGTTGGCTCTCGTGATTGTTTGGAGCTAGGCCCAACAGAAACTAAATTGGAGCCACTTGTAGTTAAGTGCTGGATGAATTGATTTACATGTCGCCGTCAAAATTCTTATAGTACCTTCATCTCTTAAAAAATACATTTTCCATGTCAAACAGATGTAGTTGTCATTAGCATCTAGCCACAGCAAGACCTTAATGTTTGAAGTAGGTGAAGGGGCATAAAACTTTTTTATCCTATATGGTGTGAAAAAGGTTAATAATGACGTGTGTAGTCTTGTAAATATTTGTGCTCATGCTTGAACATTTGTGCTCATGCTTGAACATGGTAGCAACATCAGGTTCTGCTTTTCACCATTAGTTAGTTAATGGTATGATTCTAAAAGGATTTTAAGGTTGTGAAGAAACACTGTGAAGGAAAATAAATAATTTATTTTACATTATAAGTTATATCATAATTTGAAAGAAGCAATCATCTAGAGTATAAGGAGGATGTTGAAAAAGTTTATCAAGTCACACTCTAAATTCACAAGATGAATGGGAAAGGATGCATCAGTTGACAACCAGCTTGAAAATTCAAGTATAGAAGTTTACTAAAGACAGAACACTTTCATTGCATCACAGGTTGTTGCACGGCCTGACATTTCAATATATAGCACGTGCGTGCCGCACGTGCATTGTTACTAGTCATACAAAGTTTGTGTTAAGAATTTTATAAAATTGTTTCAACTGTTCCTTTAAATTGGAGCTATGTAGGATAATATAAGAAATTGAGTTATTTGATTTTTCTTTCTTCTAGTTTAGAGTTTAGCGGGAGCGTGTTGTTATACTGTAGACTAACGTTATAAAAAGACGGCTAGCCCCATGTAACTATGAATCCTTTTTATAAAATTAAATAAACTAAGAACCACATAGCTATGAGCTCACCTATAACATAGAACTTTTGCGCTCTTTGATGTGCTTTCGATCCACTCCCTCCGTCCCACCAATAGCATAGAACTTTTGCTCTCTTTGGTGTGCTTTTGATCTTCTCCCTCCCAGAATAGTATATAGCTACATTTAGAGTAATTTAACAAACTTTCATCCTCTGGTTCCTCTACGCTAAGTACACTACAACATAAACCTTGTGTACAACCATTTTTGTATAGATATTTTATGATTTATCCTTATGAATATCTCTTAACATTTTAGAAAGTGTCATATATCTTGGGACACTATTTAAGGTATTTTATAGCGACATTTTCTTAAGCCATTTTATAAAATGTCAATATATAATATTAAGGACATATTTTATACACATAAAAATTGTTCTTATCCCTATTAAGACAGTTTGAGACATTCACTATAATATCTAATGTGAGGCTGAGTTGGTTAGTAGGTGGAGTAATTATGCAGCATGAGGTCTTGAGCATAGTGCAGTTAATGTTTGAGAATAGTTTCCACATGGTACTCGAATAATTGGAGTTAATTTAAGCTATTTTTCTTCTAGTTTGGAGCATAACGTGTCATTATAGTGTAAACCAACAAGTATACGAATTAAAGATGGTTAGGCTCGTGTAACTATAGATCCTCTTTTTATAGGACTAATTAAATCAAAATCTACATATCTATGTATCTAATGTGAGGTTGAGTTGGTTAGTAGGTGGAGTAATTATGCAGCATGAGGTCTTGAGCATAGTGCAGTTAATGTTTGAGAATAGTTTCCACATAGTACTCGAATAATTGGAGTTAATTTGAGCTATTTTTCTTCTAGTTTATAGCATAGTGTGTCATTATAGTGTAAACCAACAAGTATAAAAATTAAAGATGGCTAGGCTCATGTAAATATAGATCCTCTTTTTATAGGACTAATTAAATCAAAATCCACATATCTATGAGCTCACCTATGGTGTATGACTTTTGTCCCTTTTGGTATGCTTTTGATCTACTCTTTACATTCCAAAATATATAGCCACATTTAGATAGTTTAACAAACATCCACCCTTTGATTCCAGTACTTAACAATAAACTTATAGGTACACTACAACATAAATCTTTTATAGAGATATATTTTTATAGATATTTATGATTTATCCTTACGAATATCTCTTAATTATGATATATTATAAAGTTATTTTTTACTTTAAAAAGTGTCATATATTTTGGGACACTATTTGAGCTATTTTCACTGTAGTGATATTTGCTTAAGTTGTTTTGCAAAATGTTAATATAGAATATTAGGGACATATTTTATACACATAAAATTACCCTTACCCTCATAGAGGCAGTTTGAGACATTCACTATAATATCTTGAGAGACCATTTAGACTATTGAGGCATACTTATAAGAATTATACTAAGTGAATACACAACAGTTAGTGTGAGGTTGAGTTGATTAGTAGGTGGAGTAATTATGCAACATGTTGGTTGGTTAGAGCATAGTGCGGTCGTTATTGCAGTGTGGGCCCCTTTGTTTTGTATATGTCGTGAGACTAACCGCACCGCGGGGCTACATCTCATCCTACAGGATTGGTTTACTGTAAATTTTCCAGCATTGGGGGACGGTACAAGGGACATTGTCTCCCCATTCCATCCCCCCTTTGACATTCCTAGCATTTGGCGAGAGAATGCTACTGGGGGCGATGTGGTGTGAGCCCCAACCACCCCGACCTTCCCCCTATGCTTGAAGGAAGCATGATGGTGTGCCCGGAGCTCCACCGCCGACGACCGCGATAGAGAGAAGAGGGTCGTCGGCAAGCTCATTGAGGAGATCCACCTCTCGAGCTTGAGGTCTCTGTCGGAGAGGAGGGAGAGAAGGAAGGGGAGGAGGGGGCCACCGGAGGTAGGAGCTCGATCCACCACCAGGGAGCTCAATCCGCCGGCTTGGAGGGAGGAGCTCGCCCCTGCCTATGAGCTCCTACTTCTCCTCCGCGCCGCTGGTGAGGGCAAAGCCGACCGGGAGGGAGCACTAGGGCCTTGCTCCTCCCCCGCGCAGGGAGCTCTGCCGGTTGCATAGGGGAGAGGGGGCAAGAGGCGTTCTCGCCACACTTGCCGTCCGCCGCCAGAGGGAGCGAGGAGGGAGAAGAGGTGCTCTGTCGTTGGAGGTTTAGAGGGAGGGAGGGAATGAGGCCAGTGAAGGAGGAAGAGAGGCCGACATAGGAGGGAGAGAGGCCGGCGGAGGAGGAAGAGAGGCCGTCGAAGTAGCAATGAGAGAAAAAGAGTGGGAGAGGGAGGTTCGTAGGGTGGGTGGAGAGAGGGTGGAAATGATTAAATAATTCTGACAAGTAGACCTCATTGCTGGTAGTTGGTATATATAGAGTAGGAGATATGAAGTATGATAGGCGTAGCTGCAGGGTATGCCGGGTGGGCCGCGGCATACCCTGCAGCTTTCAGTCCAATAGAAGGCCCAACTGCAAGATTGCTCCAGCGCTGCTCCTCTCTGGCTCTGCCTCACGTAGTCTCAGTTACATCGCGTGAGAGCTAGACGAGCTATCCTAGCACCCAGCTGCAGCGGCCAAGGGCTAGCGCAGAGCAGCCACCGCCGAGCACGAGCGCCCACACCGGCCAGGCTATGCGGTTATGCCCGAGCCCTGATGTATGCACTTGCATTCTTCACTAATAATCTTATAAGTACAATAAATAGTGATGCATGTTTTATTTATAGTATTGTTGAATTATGAAGAGGAACCGAGACGCCACATCTCTTCTCAAAAAACATGTGCCATCTACGAATTGTATATAGATCGTACGGTTTATATATTGATTGAACCGAAGGATATATGAAAAAAATGTGTGGCAAAAGTTTAGATTTTAATTTTAATAGTTTTCGGTCATCACCAAATTTACATAAAATTTTGAAGTTTTGGTGAAATTTCACCAAAATTTTCTTATATCTTGCCAAATTTTGGGCGTTGTTGAAATTACTGAAATTTGTAAAATTTCAAGAAATGTTGCCAAAAATAGAAATCTTGCATGTGGCATACCCTACGGTAAAATTCTAGCTACGCCACTGGGTGCAGAAAAACTGAGTATAACAAAGAGAATCTTTATGACCACGCAAATTTTTTCACATAATAGACATAAAAAGTACCACAAGTGTAGATAGCGTGAGGGCTACATAGTTTGTGCCACGCACCGATATTAGACCTTGCCTCTGTCTGCCTTCAACTCCCAACCAGATTTCGTTTGAACTCTACTGCACGAGATTGCAAAGTTAAGCTGCCCGGACGGCTAGGCACACGATTTTAGCAGGCATACGCATGAACACACTACTACAAAAACGATTTGTAGGAGCGCCTCACTTTTTTCCCAGGCGCGAGTGAATTTGCTGTCCAATCCAACAAAAACAAGATAACACTGTAGCATTCGGTCCGCATCTAGAAATCATTTCCAAGAGCGGGTGATACCATCACCTGCACCTAGAAATCAGGTGACGCCATCACTCGCTCCTGGAAATGGTCTCGTGAAAAAAAATTCACATCTTCATATAATCTCGGATGAAGACAAACTTTATATCAAGATTGTATAGCTCGACGAGACCTAAAACTTTGTAGTTGACAAAATTTTCATTTGAGATTATTTAATATTTCAAAATATCTATTTAAATACTATATTAGATTGTTCGCAAAAAACTATATATCTTATATACTTTTATGAAACCATATGAGAGGTATATAAGATTTGTGAAGAATATTACTACCACTATACCGGATGAGCAAATGACCAAAATAAAAGTTGTTCATCTTCAAAAGTTACAGAACTTTGTAGTTGAACTATTTTTAATTTGAATTACTTTCATAAATGAAAAGTACATCTGAAATTTCTCAAATTTGATATTTGAATTTTCAAATGACCTCGAACGAAGAAACATTCTAAATAAAAGTTGTAGCTATTGAAAAGATATGAAACTTTGTTGTTTACAACTTTTTTTATTTGAAATCATATTGTCAACGAAAACTAAGTTTAAATCTCTCAAATTTGAAATTTAAATTTTGTAAACGATCTCGAATGGAGAAACTCCGGAAACGAAAGTTGCAGATCTCAAAAAGTCATGGAACTTTGTAGTTCACAACTTTTTAATTATAATACGAGGAGTGCGAAAACGGGATATAGACCTATGTGAGAGTGTAATGTAGTGGTAAGAGAGGGTGCGCGTGAGGGGAGGTCGCGAGTTCGAACCACACTGACCGTGTAGCGGTATGACTTTGCGCGAAAAATATCGCGACTAGAAATGGATTTCCTGGTGTGGACTCTTTTATCACCGCTGCTGAAAACCGTTTATGTAGTAGTGACACGTCGCGATCCAGATACTTCCAGGACCCAGAGCGAGGCAGCGAACACGCCGCACGGATGACGCGGCGGCCTGCCACTGGCTACGCAGGTGAATTACAAAGCCGCGATTGGCTGATGTGGAATTAAGTGCGCACTTGGATTTTCTTCCTTCCAGCATGGATACATAGGAGTAGTAATCGGAATCGTGGTCACACGGCCCCGTCCTTCTGCTTTGCGAGCAAATCCCCTCCAGCGGACCCCACCCAGGTAGGGACATCCGCGACGTTGACTTTGACGAGTCGCGGCCGGCCCACCTGCCGGTCACCGTCCGATCGGAGACGACGACTTGGGTAGGCTACTAGGCTGGCACTGGCAGGCTGCTTACTACTGCTCCGCTCCACTTCCATAGTGCCTCCGGTTTCCCCACTAAATCACCAAAGTGCCACCCAGTAATCCGCTTGACCAAGCGCGGAGTGCCATTATTGTGAATAAGACCAACATCCGGGGGCACTTCGACCCCCGCGCGCACTACAAATATTCCCCTCTGGTCCAACAGCTCGCTCGCAGCAACAGCAGCAGCAGCGAAGCTCCCCTCCCAGCTCCCGCTTCGTTTCCGGCGATGGGTCCTCGCGGCGGCGGCGGCGGCGGCCTGCGCGTCCGCCTCCTTGTCCTCTCGTCGCTCCTGCTCCTCGCGTCCGGCGAGGTCTTCTTCGAGGAGCGATTCGAAGGTATTGCTATTGCATACACACACCTCCTCGCTGACTGCTGCGCCCGCTCCTCAAACAGCTTCCCGGTTGGTAGTCCTAGCTTGCCCCGTGGTCTCTATGGATTGATGCTTCTATTTCTGGCTTTCGGTTCGATTTGCCGGATTGGTAGCGGCAGCCTACTGAATTGGCAATTTGGGATGACTGCTCAAGTGCTGAGTGTTGATGATTGATGGGCGTGCGCTACTTTTCGTTGTCAACCCCTTTGTTTTGTGAGTATTATCGTAGTGCCCCTATGGTTGCTGCCCTTGCCAAATATGGTTCCGTTTTCAGTTTGTGCTATGACTATGAGCTATGACCGCCGTCAAGGTTTGGACCGTTTGGGGGTGAGCTACCGCCAAGGTTTCCAACTGAAATTATTACTGGCACCTAAAGCGCTCAAGGATTTGGGTGTCGTGCTTTGGCAGCTTAGCTCATGCTGAGCTTGAGTGCTGTGCCATGGAGTGAAAAAAACGGATGATATTGATGCAATCTGATAGGTTCCTTGTTATTCTAATCCAGGGTGTTTTACCGTGTTAGTAACTTGGTACTAAATTGTTCTGTTTCGGTTCGAATATTCAGATGGCTGGGAGTCGCGGTGGGTGGAATCTGATTGGAAAAGGAGTGAAGGGAAAGCTGGAAGGTTCAAGCACACGGCAGGAAGATACTCTGGAGATCCTGATGACAAAGGTATGGTTTACTTTCGGTCCCTTGCTACACTTCTGTTTGAGTTCACTATGTATGTTAATCATTTGATCATAAAAACATGCAATGCTGGCTGAGGGGCTTAGTTCCAGTAACTTTATTGATCCCTGTGCCTTTTTTTTGTTGTTGATCTCATGCCAGGAATACAAACAACAATGGATGCTAGACATTTTGCTATCTCAGCCAAGTTCCCAAAATTCAGTAACCAGAACCGAACACTGGTGGTCCAGTACTCCATTAAGTTTGAGCAGGATATCGAGTGTGGTGGTGGATATATTAAGCTCATGTCGGGTTATGTCAACCAGAAAAAATTTAGTGGGGACACTCCATACAGGTAAACTTCGTACCAGCATTTGGCCCTTGAAATTCCCACTCTTCCAAAGATGTGTCGTTTCCTTGCTGGACATGTCATTAGCATGTTCTAACTGTTGATGTGGATGAATGTCACTCTACCTATCGTAATCTGGCTGTGTTCTAGAAGTTCATATAAGCTTCACAGCTTGCAAATGAATAATCCTGGCATTGTTTCTGAATGTAGTGTCTGAACATGGAATGCAGCCTCTATTGTTATTCAATTATTCTTGTTGTTTGCTGCTGAAGTGGTGCCCACTAACTTCCATACCTTTCTCTTGTTCAGCTTGATGCTTGGACCAGATATATGTGGTACTCAAACAAAGAAGCTCCATCTTATACTTTCTTACCAAGGGCAGAATTATCCCATCAAGAAAGATCTAGAATGTGAGACAGACAAATTAACACACATGTATACTTTCATTCTTCGGCCTGACGCATCTTATAGCCTACTGGTTGATAACCGTGAAAGAGAAACTGGGAGCATGTACACTGATTGGGACATCCTCCCTCCTCGTAAAATCAAGGATGTTCACGCCAAAAGGGTTGGTTATTAATTTTATAACTAGAGCTATAATTTTCCCAAATTTACAGCACTATAAACTGATATTGCCCAACGCATACATTTTCACTGCAGCCGAAGGATTGGGATGACAGAGAGTATATTGAAGATCCTGATGAGGTTAAGCCAGAGGTTTGTGATTCCACAATTCTTTTCTGAATATGCATTGTCTCACATGTCGTGTAACGTTTCATTTGTGTTGCCCAGGGCTACGATTCTATCCCGAAACAGATTCCTGATCCCAAGGACAAAAAGGTACACAAGTTCTAACATTAGTCAAACTTAAAGTGTGGGCCATGGAGTCGCATACGCAAGGAACACACATGCAAAGAATTTATTATAAATAAATAGACACAACAGAATATGTCAAATATGTGACTTTTTCCCTTCTATAAACCAGCCTGACACATGGGATGACGATGATGATGGCATATGGAAGCCCAGAATGGTATCAAATCCAGCATACAAGGGACCATGGAAACGCAAGGTCTGCTATCTTGTTTGGCAATCAGTGTTAGGCACATTGTTATATAGTTCACATTTTCACATGCTCCTGCTTACAGAGAGTTAAGAATCCTAACTACAAGGGTAAATGGAAGACCCCATGGATTGATAATCCAGGTAAGCAAATAGAGATATTGGTTCCATATGTGTATGCAGTTAAGTAATTAATTCTACCATGCACATTCAGGATATTATCTAATATTCCACTCAGCACCTGATTTTGAATTATACCCCACTCTAAGTTCTAAAGGTGAAGTTTGATGCTATCAGCTGTATAATTTGCAGAGTTTGAGGATGATCCGGATCTTTATGTGCTGAAACCTTTGAGCTATGTCGGAATCGAAGTTTGGCAGGTAACATATATGTTTTGAATACCTGTTTTGTTAAAACTTTAGCTTCCTGCTGCCTTATGATTTCTGGAGCGATGTAAGCATGAAGTAGACTTATATCTGAAACATATGCAGGTCAAAGCTGGTTCAGTTTTCGACAACATTCTGATTTGCGATGACCCTGATTATGCAAGAAAGGTTGTTGAAGAAACTGTGGGTGCAAATAGGGAGGTAACTGCAGAGAAAACTTTGCTAAAATTGGTCCCTGCTATCTCCTGGGAATGCTATCTTAGTTTTCTGTATTTTTACAGGCTGAAAAGGAAGCTTTTGAAGAAGCTGAAAAGGAGAGGAAAGCTAGTGAAGATAAGGTTAGTATGAAGTGCTGTGACTACTGATTAATGAATGATCTATCTTCAGTTGGACATAGTTACTTCTATGTCGATCATCATTTGGTGTCCGCGAATCAAAAGGATAAATAAAATCTATTAAAGAGGCTAAATTATCTTCTAAACTGTTGCACAGGAAGCTCAAAAAGGAAAGGATGAAGGAGGCCGGCGCAGAAGGAGAAGAGTACGTTTTCTTCGTCCTGTCACATAGCTCATTTAGCTTTTTTTCCCTTTTACATGAAGATCCAAACTATAAAAGGGTTCAACTCTGGTTTCTTTTTCGAATTATTACCGTACCATCAACAAATATATTCTTTTGGAATACTGTTTATATGTATTTTGCATTTGCACTGCTTTCTAGAGGGTTGCATTTATATACTGTGACTTGTGCAGTTGTGCTGTGCTTATCTGCTAGAGGCGCATGTCATTACCTAAAATATAATGCAGTAGCACATGTTCCAAATACATATATACATACATGGTGCACTAACTCTCTTCCTTGCTTTTACAGCGTCCCAGGGACTGGGATGACTACCATGTAAGTCAAAATGCATCTTTTCTTTAACAGAAAAAATGCACTTGCAATAATCATTACGAACTTCCTAACTGGATTATGACAAGTAGCTAAACTATGCTGGTTTCATGTATAGGATGAGCTGTGAAGACCCCAAAATGATACATTCTTCAAATCATAATCTCAAGCCACCATGGACACATCAAGATAGTTTTCACCAATAATTGATTCGCCAGGCCAAAACAAACTGAAGTGTTCCATGCTATGCACCAGACTATTAAATTCCAGGATTGAGATGAAATGGACAAGGCCGAAGATCATTCCTGCGTTCTGTTTAACAGAAGGACATTCCAGCGAGAACTTGGCTTTGGCACTGAAATAGTGAGATTTGACTCTGTTATGCATGTATTTTACACGGCGCTAGCAATTTGCTAGCTTTGTAATCTCAAAACATTGTCTTTGCCAATATGAATAATGTAAGTTGACCATACGAAATTATGATGATCCCAGATTTTACTGCCTACCAAGTCAGTCGTACAAAGTGCTGTTGCTGAGAAACACTCGAGATTCATATAATTTTGTGTTCAAAAGGTTATTGATGCCCTTGGATTATCAGCACCGATGCAGAAATGTGCTTTCAGGTCAGATCATGGAAGAAATGCCTGAAGCCCTGAGCCTGCAAGCAGGTCTCGGAGTTTTCTCTTATTCACTACGATCTACTACAATTCTTGTTACATTACCCCGCCGAGTATTTATGTTTTGATTGATGTGGCGGAACAGCATCAGATTTCCAAAATACAGTGAGACGGCAGTTGCAGTGTTGCACGATGTCCCACAAAACAATGCTGTCCTGACAAAAAAAAAAATTCTCCAATGGTTCCGCATAACAGATGGAATGAATGCATAGATCAGTGCTTCATGCAAGCTGCATATAAACAACACCGCAAGAACAGAACTGAAAAATTTCAGTTGGAAAACCTCACTTCACACGGTAACTAGCACAAAAGAATTCAAAATGAACATGACACATCTGTAAGTCCAGATGAAGAATTCCTTTATACCAGTGATGACCAAAGACATTTGTGACACCAGAATTTCAAAACTGAATACAAAGCATGGGTGTCAACGTGATTGAATTTTTATAACAAAAACAATATTTGTCAAACATTTCTGCATATATCATACAATGTCTGCAACTCTTCGTCCAGGCAGCACATCCATCTGCAGAGTTCTACCATTTCTGGTGGCGACCACACCAACAGAAGGCAGTGAGGGGTCTGTCACTGGTTCTATCTCAATAAAACTCAGCTCCACAGAAATGTGCTTTCAGGTCAGATCATGGAAGGAATGACTGAAGCCCTGAGCCTGCAAACAGGTCTCGGAGTTTTCTCTTATTCACTACGATATACTACAATTCTTGTTACATTACCCCGCCGATGAGTAACCAGCACAAAAGAATCCCTTTCTTTTCAAAATGAACACGACACATCTGGAAGTCCAGGTGAAGAATTCCTTTATATCAGCGATGACCAAAGACATTTGTGACACCAGGACATGGGTGTCAACGTGATAGAATTTTTATAACAAAAACAAGATTTGTCAAACATTTCTGCATATATCATACAATATCTGCAACTCTTCTTCCGGGCAGCACATCCATTTGCAGAGTTCTACCATTTCTGGTGGCAACCACACCAACAGAAGGCAGTGAGGGGTCTGTCACTGGTTCTATCTCAATAAAACTGAGCTCCATAGATCCTGTACGCTTCAGGCTCAGGACAAATACAAGCACAATCCAGCCGAACATGGTGATCGCCCAGTAGTTGTTCATCCCATGAATCAAACCCCAGGCAATTGAGTACCCAACAATGATCCCCGACAAGTGGCCGATGAAGCTAGCCTGTGGTACCATGATTGATGTGAATATCAGCGACTCGAACGGCGCAAAGCTGATAGGCAGCGACAGAACCCCGAAAATGTTCAGCTTAGAGGAAGGCTGCTTGGCAGCCAGAATTGTCATCCAGCCAAACACAACGCAGGAGTACCCAACAGCAGTGACCCTCCTGAAGTACTCCACCTTGAACCTCTGAATCATCATGTGGTAGAAGCCGAGGACGAGCAGCCCGGACAGCACGACAAGCACGAGCGTGTAATGCAGGTAGTACTCGACGCCGAGCCCGATCTGGCCCAGCTGCTCGACGACGCCGAGGCTCCACAGCGCGCTCATGTTGAACACCAGGTGCACCACGCTGATGTGCGAGAAGGCGGAGGTGATGACCCGCCAGTACTGCCCGCCGTCGACGGCGGCCTCGTAGCTCAGCCCGACGTCCCCGTACCCGATGCCCCGCTTCTGGATGAACCACCAGATCAGGGAGCAGATGCCGATGACGCTGCTGCTCGCCGGCTTCTCCAGTATCTCGTAGATCAGCGGCTTCCCCATTCCTCTTCCAGCAGAAAGCTTCCTGGGGTTTCGGCCCTAGGACCCTGGCTCGGGGACTGGGAGCCCAAATGATCCAGCGATTCGCGAGGCGCGTGGGGATTGGGGTTGGGGGGACACTCGCTGATCGCGAGGGGATAGGGGGCTCGATTTGGTGCGCACGAATTGGTGGCGGGAGGTGGGGTTGGGTGATTTGAATTGTGAAATTGGATGGGTTCTGCGATGGATCAGTGGCTCTCGCCTTGGAATTTTGGAGGGGATTCGAGCTGCTTCTCGGCGATGCCCTAGACGGTAGACTGTTCGAGCAGGGAATTTTGAGTTGTGTTGCTTTGCTTCGGGAGAGGGGGAGGAGGACGAGGACGAGGACGAGGATGTACGTTTTCCAATCAGTTCAGGACTAGGATGCGAAACGATCATTTCCGGATTTCCCTAGATTTGGCTAGATTACTACTTGTGCTTGCATTTGCCGTAAGCACCCTAGATTTCCCTTGATTTCTTTTCTTGCCACTTGCCGCATCCACTTGCGTTTCCCCTATTGGGCCGGACCGGACCGTCTTTTCTGGGCCCGTTGGATAATAAACAGAGAACAACTCAAATACTCAATCAGTCAATCGTTTTTTGTTTAAGTTCGTGTTTGAGTGCTTCTTTCATGCTAAATTTGCCTACTTTTGTAACTTTAGGTTTAAGTTAATGTTTGATTTTTTTTAAAAAAACATCATGGTGGTTCAAATATTCTTTTTCTTTTGAAAAAATCAGTCGTAGAATGAATTGTCCACCGCAGGCACACGAGTGTGTGAAAACTGAAAAGTTTTGCTCATAATCTCTTTCTTCTCCCCCAATCCAACCCCAACTCCACCTCCACCTCGGGTCCAAAAACAAAAGAAAAAGGGTAACAGAAATACAGCGAGCAGGAAGAAGAAGGCCCGCTTGCTCGCCGCTCTCGCATCGTCCCCGAGCTCAGATCAGGTGAGCCCGCGGCCGGAACCCTACCGTGTCCCCCTCCCCTGCAGTGTATTCGCATCGCAAATTCGGGCTCGCTGTAGATTGGGTTAGGGAAGAGCCTCGCCCCGGAGGCGGACGGGAGGCGACGCCGCCGTACGCCCGAAAACCTCGCTCCCTCCGGCGTTCCTTGGCCCGTCGCCGTCGCTGCGTCCGCAAGCGGCGACGGCGGCGGGTTACCGAGCCATACCACCGAGCACACTTCCCTTCCCCCTCTCCCTTGTCTCCCTCCTCCAGATCCGGTTTTGCGATCTATTCCGCGTTCGCTTTCGATGTGGCCGATGGGTCGTGAGGGCTCGGCGGACGGCGGCTATTCTGGTGTTTGCCGTGGACTGCGTGTAGCCGGCTTGCCGCCTGGGCCCCGCAACGAAAGTGCCGCAGTGCGCGGGGATAAACTAGGGGTTTAGGGTTAATTTGTTGGTGACATGTGCGAATTTGCCGTGATCTTGATCTGTGGTGTGCTGTTGTGGTGCAGGATGACGGGCTCCATGGATCTCCCAACGAAGGGCGGGTTCAGCTACGATCTGTGCCGGAGGAATGACTTTCTGGAGAAGAAGGGGCATAAGATGCCCGGCTTCTTGAAGACTGGAACCACAATCGTCGGCCTCGTGTTTAAGGTGCAGCTCGCGTTCACTTGTTGGTGTTTTTCATTATTCTGGAATTAGTAGTGTGTCTTCTGCTGGTTAAGTTATCCGTGTTTGCGAATTGGATAGGCATGAACCAAGTACTGTCGTTTATAATGTTAGCAGATTTGGAAACTTATTTTTCGGGCGCTGGTCAGCGCAGTTCATCTTTGGGAAATCTGTTTGACATTTTAAGTTAACCTTCTTATGTGCATACCCATATTGTGGTACATGTTAATGCTACGAGTTGGGAAAATGTTCAGTGCAAACCACCAGCCTAGTGGAACTCTGAAACCCCCCCTCTTTTGTAATGTTTGTTTCTTAGCATTTTAGTTGTATTAGCTCTGAAATACTCTGCAAATGATGCTCTGGGGTAATTGAATCTTGACTTGAGGCAACGTGTGATTGAATAATAGGGATGGTAGTTTACCTTGGCACTTTTGCAGCAAATCTCTAGTATGTGTACCCCTTGCTCTTAGTGCAGTGCTAACAGATGAGAGATACCACATTCATGTGATATGTAAACAGGCATTGTTTCATATTGACGTGTTGAGGTTAACATTGTACTAAACTATATTTTGATATCTAGGATGGGGTTGTTCTTGGGGCAGACACAAGGGCAACTGAGGGGCCTATAGTTGCTGATAAGAATTGTGAAAAAATCCACTTTATGGCACCAAACATATATTGCTGTGGAGCAGGAACTGCTGCTGACACAGAGGCTGTTACAGGTAAATGACTAAAAGAATGTCATTCTGGCCTTTCCAACTCCCATTTCTTCCCTTGAATTCTTTCTATGTTTTTCTTCTTTTACTTCAGATATGGTGAGCTCCCAGCTACAGCTTCACAGATATGCAACTGGTCGCGAATCAAGAGTCGTGACAGCTCTTACACTGCTGAAGTCACACCTTTTCAAGTGAGCTCCTATCTCACAGGCACAATTACAACTTCCTGCCATTCTGTGACACCTGACCTACTTATGCAATTATGTTTAGGTATCAAGGTCATGTTAGTGCTGCTCTTGTTCTTGGTGGAGTGGATTGTACTGGACCGCACCTACACACTGTGAGTAACTTATAACTGGTTGCTGCTGGTTCTAATTAAAAAGTTAGGGTAGTTAACTTAACTTGGAAAATGCAGGTTTATCCGCATGGCTCCACAGATACACTTCCTTTTGCCACTATGGGTTCTGGATCGCTTGCTGCAATGTCAGTGTTTGAATCACAGTACAGAGAAGGGCTTACAGTAAGTGAACCGGTGCAACAGTTCCTTGATTTGACTATGTTGGTGATATAGTTTTTCTGTGGTGACTGAAGTTGCATTTGATGGTGTTTGTTTTAATTTACAAAAGTATGTTCATCTTGTATAATGCCTTTTTGTTACGTTTGCATCAACTAATTCCTTTTTATCTTCTAGAGGGGGGAGGGAATACAACTTGTGACCGCTGCAATCCGTGGTGGTATCTTCAACGACTTGGGTAGTGGAAGCAACGTGGATGTCTGTGTGATAACCAAGGTATGTATTCCATTTTCTGTGTCATGACTAAAATTAATAAAACACTGCAAACTTTGAAAATACATCAAAGCATCATGTATTGTTACTTATTGGAGAATGTATATGTGTGGCATTGTATTTGTCAACTTTGATACAGTACTCAGTTTGAAACTAGGTCTCATTATAGTATTGTCCCAGGTCAAACATTTCTATCTTTTTACCATTAATTCCTAGAAATTGGTATAGTTTAACAACATGCAAATTCTATATTATGAGATTATTTCTCATGGTGAATCAAAAAAGATAAAACTTGTGAGGTTAAACTATATGGATTTGTAGAAAATGGACAAAGATAGAAATGCTTAACAAAAGTAGAATGACAACTAATTGGCACATGGTTCGATTACTTCTGACCATCAATTTGAGTAAACTATAGTACTGCATTATGTGTGCTACCATTTGGCATAGATGCCTTTTGAGCAAATCGAAGAACATGAAATTTGTTCTTGAAAATGCTTCAAAAGGCTGACCCAACCTTTTTGGCTTCACCAGGGAAAGACAGAATACTTGAGAAACCACGAGTTGCCGAATCCAAGAACTTATGTTAGCTCGAAGGGATACAGCTTCACCAAGGGGCAGACTGGTGAGTTTCTTGCTATAATGGTACGGAATATATGACATGCTGAACAGTATAAAGTCATGCATGATTCTGTTCTTGTTTGCAGAGGTACTGTCAACAAAGATAACACTGCTGAAGCCGAAGGTTGAGGTTGCTGAGGGTGGCGATGCAATGGAGGAGTGATCATCATTCTTACATTCGGACAACAGTCATATTCAGAGTGGTCATATTCAGAATTTTACGTATTTTACTTAGTGTGGCTTGCTAGAACAAGAAAAAATGGATGTCTTTGTTGTACTTTCTCGACTGAATTGAATCCAGACTTTTTAAAGGGCATGTTTGGGTTGGAGCTGATCAGAGCTGCACGTACCAGTCCGAATATGGTTAAATTGTTTCTGATGTTGACATATTTTCAAGTGATTGTTGGTTCCGAATGTGGAATTGTTCGAAACTGTGATGGTATGGTCTTTCCTTTTGAGTTAATTTGTTATTATCACTGCATCAATTGTTAGTTTCATGATGATGGAAACGGTTAGCAAGGATATTTGGCCCTTTGACTATGCAAATCATGATTGATGCCGTAGTTTCAACTATGCTGGACTTGTAGTGCAGGGATCAGGCCTCGTTTGTTGTTGGTATCTTTGTTCAGTTCTGTCGAAACGTGTATGCTAGATTGCTAACCGTGTGAAAATTATATGGTGGTGTGTCTGCTGAAGGATCATAGGACACTGTTGACACATCTTGCAAGGGATAGTAACTGTTTTCCAGTAAGGAAACGCTTGACCCAATGGACCAAAGTATTTGAATGCTTCTTTCGTGCCAGATTTGCCCTCTTCTGTATTTTTGGGTTTAAGTTTATGTTCGGTTTCTAAAGTTCTTTGGTTCCTCTGTAACCAAATAAGTATGTTGAATTTGATGATGGAAGTCTTTGGGGCTAATTGCCGACCTTCACGTTTGACCAACATTTGTTTTGGGCAAACCATTTTCTAAAAAAGCTGCGCTTCTTTTCACTATGTTCCCCATGCGGTTACTAGCTGTGGATACATGTTTTGAAAAAGGGAAAAAAATCTTACTGAGATTATCTGCTCTGCCTATTGTTTTATCTCTTACTCCATCAGATAAAAATGTAAGTCATTTTGATTTTGTTAGATGCAAAAATTTTGCTTTACTTCTATACATATAGGGTTATGCATATATAGCAAAATCTATGTATATTTTTTTTCTCGAATACGCAGGAGAGCTGCGTATCATTGTATTAAAAAGAAAAAAGAACATTTAATACAACGTGTGTTCGAAGACACGCCAGTGCCGCTACGTGTAATTACACGAAGCAAGACAACCTGAGCAGGGGCACTACGGGACTACTCGCTAAGGGGACAACCCGCAACCTTCAATCCGGCAGCTATCCACTGATCCATATGGGGGAACACCAAGGAGGGGCAGCACGCGCTAAGCAATGAATGCGACGCCCTGTCGTCGACCGGAAGTCGCCTTGCGCAAAGGGAACATCCCAAGAACCTGCTCAGCGCGGTCGTGGGTGATGCCGGAGGTGAAGGTCTCATCAACAGTGGTGCAGGGTTTGCCCTTGGCGGCCATCTCGAATCGCCGCATGAGCAGCACCTCGCGGCGGCGGGCAGTCGGGATCCTGGCCAGCTTGCTAGAAGCCTACCGCGCGCTGCTCCGTCGCGGCGCACCGGTGGTCGGGGCAGCAAGCAGGGGCGGTGCGGGCTGGGTGATGAGCGGAGGTGCGTTCTGCGTCTGGATTACGTCCGTGAAGAGGTCGAGCCGTCTTGCAGCTGAGCTGGTGGGGATTTCCGCCTAGGACTCGACCTCCTCGGGCCGCTCGGTGTAGATGGGTCGGCAGGTGGTGGAGTGGTAGAGGCGGCCAGCACGACATCCACTGCCCGCGCGAAGGGGGCAAGCAGTGGAGTGCACACCTCAGTGTCGTCTCCCAGCGACGGAGGCTGGTCGGCCCGCCCTGCAAAGGCAAACAGGGTAGGCTGAGAGTGTCGGGGTTGAGGCGACGACACCACACTGGTGGGCACCAGCCGACAGGCTTCCCACTCGATTAGCATTGGATCAACAGACTGATCGGGGGGAGAGCACTGTAGGAGCTGGAAACAGACAACCGCCTGGTCCGCCGTCCTGGACGAGCATCTGTCGGAGGCGACCGCCACAGCAATGGCGTCCGCCGCGGTCGAGTCAGGGACAACGGAGGTGTCCGCCACCACCGTAGCGGGGGGGCCCATCGACGGTTGGACCTCCGTGCTTCATGTCGTCGCGCGGCATCGACCCACCGGCGACGGAGTCGCGAGGAGTGTCAAGGGTGCGGGAGTCGCGGCGAGGGCGCATGAAAGGACGTCGGTGGGGAGCAGCCCCGGCAGCCGGGCTGCCGGTCGGTGTCGAGCGGGGGCGCCTGCAGTCCCGGGCGAGGTGGTGGAAACCACGGCAGCGGAGGCACCTCGTCAGGCGCGTGCAGTCAGCTCGGCGGTGGGAGTAGGACAGGCAGTTGAAGCACCTGCCGTCGAGTTCAGCAGGCAGGCGACGCGGCAGTGGAGTAGGAGGCGTCTGCCGCGGCGCACTGCGGCGGCCGGAGCCCCTGGCGTCACGAGCCTTGCGCGAGAGGACCTCGCTCTAGCCATCGGCATCAGGTGGGGAGTAGCGGCGATGGCGCGACCGAGGCGCAGCGTCGACCGACGGAATCCGTGAGCCGAGGCGCTGGAGGACGGGGACGCGGCCGTCAGCTTTCCCCCGTGGGCCGAGGCGCTGGTGGACGGGGGCGCGGCCAGCGGCTTCCCCCCGCGGGCCGAGGTGCAGGTGGACGGGGACACGGCCACCGGCGGTCCCCTGTGGATGCCGAGCGTGGTGGCGCGACAGGGGCGACGGGGACGCTTGCCTGGACGGTCGCCCGCGGTGAGGAAGGCTGATGACGATCTCCGGTGCACAGTGCGGCCGGCCACGGGGCCTCCGAGCGCGATGCTGACGATGACGACCATCGTGGCGCGGAGGGCCCGACCCCTGGGCAGGTCGACGGGGCTCCCGAGCGCGGTGCTGGCGGTGACGACCTTCGCGGCGCGCAGGGGAGGGGCCCTGCGCGTCGGTGGGAGGGGCCTGCCGGGCGTCACGCGAAGATGACGAGTTCGGTGGCGGCGGAGGGCGGTGCGCCGCATCGAGGTAGGAGGACGGCGCGCTGAGGTCGAGGTCGCCGTCGAGGTCGTCGACGTCCTCAACGTCGGAGTTCGCCCAGCGCAGCTCCTTGGAGCGGCCGTTGAGGGCCGACGCCGGGAAGAAGGGTGTTGCCGTGGGGGAGAGGGAGCTGTGCGGGGACGGGCAACTCGAAGCGGGTCGGCTGGGTGTGGGTGCCCGCGTCGAGTCGGGCAAGGCCGACGAGGGGGAGGCGGGCGGCGCAAAGGTGGTGGCCGGCGCAGGGGTGGCGACAGCGCAGGTGATGGCCGGCGCGGAGGAATCGAACAGGGCTGGCACGGGGGCGACGGTGGAGGTGGGGCCCGGCGCGGAGGTGGCGTCGGCGGAGGAGGCGCCCGCGGCCGCGGAGGTGGCATCGGTGGTGGAGGTGGAGAGGGGGCCCGCGTCGTCGAGGAGGTCGTCGACCCCAGGTCCGCGAAGCGCCATGGCGGAGCGACAGGGTAGGCGGCGGCCGGCGTCGATCTCTGTGCCCACTGCACGAGGAGAGGCGAGGCTATGACGGATGGAGAGAGGACGTCGAGAGGAACACGGATTTGGGCTCGGAAGAGGTAGAGGACGCCGGGACTGGGAGATCCGCCGGCGGCGGCCGCGGGGAACCCTAGGCGGGTCGTCCCCCGCGTCGCTCCATCTCGCGAAATTTAGTATTCTTTTTAAATCTATGTATATAGAAAACTAAAACGATCTACATTTTGAAACTGATGGAGTACTAGGGAGAACTACAAAAACTAGAAAACCAAAAGCCGCTTCAAGGAGGTGCTTACCGGAAAGAAGTTCAAATGTTCGTGTTTGGTTTGCGAAAGAAATTAAAATATTGTGGTTGTTGGAATTTTGGACACAGTGGTGGTTATGAAGCAATGGGCAATGGCACTATATTAAATCAACAAATATATATCTCGAATAAAACAAATAATCTACGCTCGTACAAAGACAGGGTAGACACATATTGTATATAGACGAGGAGAGGCTATACTCGCCTATGTATACAACTGGTGTACATGATCATCATCTTATACTATACACCCGGATGCAGCAGTATCGTGCACGCTCCAAATAAAGCCCGATGGATCGGTCGCTGGCTCAAGCAGCAGCAGCAGCTCTCCAGAGCCTGACCTCGAGGACAGCCGAGGCGAGGACCAAGACCGCGAGGAACACGCCGTAGAACGCGCCGCCGCCGGCGGCCTCGTGCGCGACGGACAGCCCGACGAAGACGTTGGCGACGGCGCAGGCCACGGCGGCGCGGCCGACGTAGTGGTGGTACCAGTTCCAATACCGCCTCACCTTGGACTCCTTTCCCGGCCGCGCCAGGAACGCCAGCACCTGGAGGCAGCCGAAGACGAGCACGGCGACGCCGAGCGCCTGGTGGCGGTCGGCGCCGGGGACGCCGTCGTTCAGCTTGAACCCGGCGACGATCCCGGCCGTGCCGAGCACGAACCCGACCCCCTGCACGGAGGCGTGCGCGTAGAACCAGAACGGGTCGCGCCGCTTGAAGTAGCGCGCAAGCGCGACGCCGAGCGGCATGAGCGCGCCCCACCCGAGCCCGGCCATCGCGCCGTGCCACTTCCTCGCGTTGAATGCCCCGTTGCCCGCGACGGAGGCCACGCCGGTGGCGTAGTCGACGGCGGCGGAGGCGTAGCTGCGGTGGCGTACGAGGTAGTTGTTTGAGAGCTGGGCACCCGAGGGGCCGACGGCGTAGATGAGGTACGGCGCCGGCCGCGCGGCGGCGGCGAACTGGAAGGCGAGGTAGAGGCGGGACGCGCGCGCCGCCAGGAGCGTGGTGCCCGAGACAAGCGCCAGGCTGCCCTGGTCCGGCGGGCAGCTCCCGGGGCTCGTCCCGCCCAGCCGGTACTGCTTCGCCACCCCGACGCCGCCGGAGGTGGTCCACCCGGCCACCGCGCTGCTCCCCACCATGGCGCCGTCGGGCGAGAACCCCACCGCCACGTACCCGCCGGCGTCCGGCGCCGACAGCACGAAGCTCCACGTGTCCTGCCCGCTCTTCCCGTACTGCACGCGACGCACGAGCGGTGACAAGGAACGATCTATCAGTGCACACGGACGACACGGCAACGAATGAAAAATGAGCATGGTAGGTGTGATGGACGTACGCGCACGATGAAGCCTTGCGAGGGCCAAGCGTCGAGGCAGGTGAGGTTGGAGGTGTCGAAGGGGATGAGGCGGCTGACGGCGGCGAGGCCGGAGCTGGAGGCGCACGAGTCGGTCGTCTGGGACCTCGCGACGGAGCTGCAGAAGCAGCACAGCAACAGCACGAGCAGCGCTCTGCTAATGCTGATGCTGGCGTTGGAAGAACATGGCCTCGGCTTCATGTTCCCCTACCTGTGTGTATCTGATCTTTCTCCTCTGGCTGCTTGTGAAGACTTGGTGAGCAGCTGGCAGGTTTATGCACTGTCTGGGCTGTGGTTTCCTGTCGAAAACAGAGTTGCAGATATATAGGGACCCGTTTGATTCGATTCGAATGTGAGACATGTCGAAACGTAAGCTTTTGCTTCGATGTGAATGTGTTCTCAGTAGACAACGCGTGGCAGTTGAGCACGGTGCCAAATTGGCAATTGGTGTAAGAAAATCTAGCTGGTAACTTTTTTTTAAAAAAAAAACAGAGTATACAGGTGTCTAGCTAACAGCCGTTGACCATTAAAAGAACAATGCCGGTTTTTTTCCCCCTGAAATCAGTGCTGCGTGGAAGAAAAACCTGGACGTGGATAATTTTCACCACATCGAATCTATAAATGCCCAGAGCGAAAAAACCATTTCGCAATCTACTATGCAGTAGTTGAACCAGACTTCATTGTAAGTAGAACATCGTTTCACTTGGAAAACCGCACTTCATTGTTTGCACTCTGTTCTGCGGATTGTACAAGACCTGCACTTCATGGTTTTACGAGGAAATCAGTGCAAGGTGCACACATGACGCGACAATCTTTAGTTTCAGGCAGGCAATGAACATTCGTGCTCTACCCCTGAAGATCTCCGTGACTGCTGCTGCAGTGCTGCTGCTGCTGCTATGCTTGTTCAATTCAGCCTTCCGCACAGCGAGTGGAGTAAGGACTGAAGGAGTAGGACGCCTAGAGTACAGATTGGCAAGCAATGCAAGCGTACAAGATATATTATTTGTTGGTTTGATAAACCTGAACCCTAGAAGGTTCCAGCCCATGCAATATTTATACCCTCGTTTACCATTTGATTAGTGCTAGCCTCTTTCTGAAGACTTCGGGGCCGCTATCTGCTTTTTTGATCTGCCTGAAGCACTGAACCTGCCCCGTGAATTCCTTCAGAAAGGTCCACGACGACCCAACCAACACTAAATCTCTCGTGGAAGCGGCATGCAGATGCAGGGATTCCTCCTGTGGGCTGTGGTGGCTTGCACGGATTCCCCGATCCACACTCCTCGTCCTCATCACGAGTAGTCTCACGCTCACGCCGCCCGCTTGGCTTAAAAAATCGCATCGGCGTGTGGCGGCCACGCGCCTTGCCGTTGGTTTAGACGACGACGACGACCGTGCCGGCCAATCGCTGGAAACCTCCATCACCTTTAGAAGCAGGGGTTGCATTGGGTTCGTGCCGGCAGGTGAACCTCACGAAGCAGGGGCGATCGAGATCGTCATGACAGTCTCTTGAAAATCCTCAACTAGTCCCTGCCACGCGTTAAGTTCAGGGTGTGATCGTGTATTCTTTCACGTACAGCTAGTCCACTATACGTCGGTTTCTCACCGAAAGATGATCGGTGATCGCCACCAGAGTCTGGAGACAGATACCGAGAATCCGAGATACGTACGGTTGATGAGCTGACTGGCTGATCATACCACACTGAACAAAAAGAGAATCTGACTTTGCTTGAAAGCAGCAGCACGCAGACGCGTTGTATCTTTAGCATTCTTCGGACCAGTGTGTTTCAGCCGCTGATTTCCTTTTCCCACGAACTGCATCGCCCATGGTTTTCACACCACTTGCTTCTAAGATAACGGGAGCTATGCGGGAAGCGGTGCAATCTGAAGCTCGCCACAACCCCCACCAGGAACCATCATTTGTTCAGTATGTAGGCTATTCCCGGTAGTCTCGTTTCCATTAAATTAACAGGGCGTGGCATATCAGAATTTTCTATGGGATGGATGATAAAGAAATAATTGTTTTCTAGCTATGACTAAGAGAGAGAAAATGCGATTCATCTCTAGATAAAATTATTATTATATAGGCGCCATGTTGCCCATGAAGCAACAAATTAAAAGTGGCATGACGCATTAGAAGGAGATTAAATGTTTTTTTCTTGCATATGTGACACTCTTGTTAGAACTTAGAAGCATAAATATTTTTTTCATTATTACATAGGAAACGCAGCTTGCAATTCACGTACTCCCTGGAATTTTATGCAAGTTGGTTTGTTTTGAATTTGTACCTTATGTCCAGAAATTTAGTGCCATTCGATTTTGATTGAAGGGTAGTACTCATGTAATAATCTTAGAGAGAATTCCTTATTTGGCCTCCAAAGATGACTCAATTGCTTATTTGGCCCTAGAAGATGAACTATGTCTTATTTGGCCTCCTACTACAATTTTGGTTCCTAACATGGCCTTCCTGTCAGGCTGTCACTTCTTCAGTTATCTCGCATGAACAGTAACATATGGTTTTTCACTCTCTTTTCTTGACTAAAACGACCTCCAAATCACCTCCAAAAATCATATAACTTTATATGATGATACAACTGATGGAGATGAACCCATTTTCTGAGAAATACACAAACGTGCACTTATGATCTTAAAAATAAAATTCACCAAATTAGGCTACTTTTTAAGATTATCTGATTTTTTATGGCACACAAATGCTATAAAAAATTGATTAAAATGCCTATTATTCCTAATATGGGATGTTTTAATTTATAAAATTATTGTGTATCATACGTTACTTACAAGAACTTGAAGTTCTTTAACAAAAAACAAATTTAAACTTTCTTTCACAAAATATTTTTTTAAGAGAACATCAAATTTCTCTAAGTAACATATGATATAAAGTAATTTTATATAGTAATACATCTCATATTAGGAATATTACGTATTTTTATCAAATATTTGATAATATTTGGTGAATTATAATTTTAAGACCGTAAATTCTATGTATGTGTATTTTCGCAAAATGGATTCTTCTCGATCAGTTGTATCATCATAAAAAGCTATATGATTTTTAGAGGTGGTTTGGAGGTCATTTCAGTCAAGAAAAGAGGAGTGAAAAACCATCTGTTAACCGACAGAAGTGACGGGAAGGCCATTTAAGGAATCAAAGTTGCATCGAGATGTCAAATAAGGCATAGTTCATCTTCTAGGGCCAAATAAGCAATTGAGTCACCTTTGGAGGCCAGATAAGGAATTCTCTCATAATTATGGTCATGCGCAGTGTATAGAATATGGCTCATTTATTTGTGGGAGATTTACTAAATCAATTAGCAAAAGATACATAGAGATAACCACACCCTGTGTTGTACTTCACGACGACCATGCAAATTTACGGCTACCTAAGCCAAGCCATTTCTGATCCAAATTTTAATCAAATTTTACGGAATGCCTAGCAAGTGAACAAGAACAACGCCATGTTCAGTATATACAAGGGTGTCAATGAAACAAACAATGCCATATCATTTGTACAGAGAGAATATCACTACACAAAAGAAAATGTAACGAAACGAAATAGTAGTACACGTCAATGCTAATCTGAAATCACACACAGAAGGGCCTCCCATGGCAGCCATGAGAGATGGGTAGAAGCAGGCAAGGAGTCCGCCCGCGGGACGTACGGTGTACGGATCAATGCCTGCGCCTCCACTCCTCGAGCACGAGATAGACGACGGCGAAGATCCCGACGAAGACGCCATACACGTAGCTCCACTCCTTCCTTTCCTTCGCCAGCGAGAGCCCGACGAAGACGTTGGCGACGCCGAGAGCGACGGCGACCCTGCCCACGCTGTGGTGGTACCAGTTCCAGTACCTCCTCGCCTTCGTCTCCTTCGCCGGCCTCGCCAACAGCGCCACCACCTGCAGGCAGGCGCCCACTACGACGGCGATGCCGATGGCCTTGTGCGCGGCGACGGGGCCCTCGTCGTCGTCGTCGAGCTTGAACCCCGCGGCGACGGCCAGCGCGCCGAGCACGGACCCGAGAACCTGCGCGGCGACGTGCGCGTAGAACCAGAACGGGTCGAAGCGCTTGAGGAAGCGCGCGAGCGCCACGCCCGTGGGGACCAGCACGCCCCAGCTGATGACCGCGAGCACGCCGTGGCGACGTTTCGCGCTCAGGAAGACGCCGCCGCCCGCGCCGGAGCTGGATGCTGAGCTCGGGGACGTTCGCCTCTCTCCCGTCCCCTCGTTACCTTCGTCGCCATCGTCACCGCTGCCATCTCCGGCGCGCTTTTTGTTACCCTTCCCTTCGCCGCCGTCGTCGTCGCCGTCGCCGTCGCCGTCACCTGCGTGTGCGATCCAACCACGCAATAATTTGATCAGAATGCGTGCCACTAAGAAAGAGATCGGCGCGTGAAGTTAATCGTTCTGGCGGCGTACCACCGCCGGTAGCAGGGCTCCCCCCGCCGCTGGAGCCGCCGGAGAGGCTGATGGTTCCGGACGCCATGTCCTGGTGCTGCGGCAGCAGGCCGTTGGAACCGGGCAAGCTGCCGCTGGGTCCCACGGCGTAGACGACGTCCGTGAGCGGCTGCCCGGTGAGCTGGAACGCGAGGAAGAGCCGGGACCCCTTGGACACGATGGTCGGCGCCGCGGCGCCGCTCGCGAGCGCCAGCTTGCCCTGGTCCGGCGGGCACGATCTGGAGCTCGTCCCGCCGAGGTAGTACTGCCTTGCGGAGCCTGCGCCGCCGCCGGCCGCCACCCACCCGACCACTGCGCTGCTCCCCACCATCCGCCCCGTCGGCGAGAATCCGATGGAGATGTACCCGCCGTTGTCCGGCGCTGACAGCACGAAGCTCCACACGTTGCTCCCCGGCGCCGCCGCCTTGCCGAACTGCGCGCGTGCAAGAACCCGCCGTCGTGCACGGCCGACGAGCATTAACGTAACGATACACGTGAAATTTTGAGAGTAACAATCGATCCATTAACGCTGAGCGCTTACTCTTAGGATGAAATCTTGCGAGGACCATGCTTGGAAGCAGGCGAGGCCGGTGGTGTTGAAGGGGACGAAGCTGCCGAGGCTGAGACCGTTGCTGCACGAGTCCGCCGCGCTCTGCGAGCTCACCGAGGGCAGGTACAAACTGGCGACGCAGAGAGACACGAGGATAAGGAGAGAATGTGGCGTGCATTGTTGGGTCAGGTGTTTACAAGCTCTCGTGGTTCTGGCCATGGCGCCCGGGCACGGGGGGTGCCCAAGGGGATTGGTTTTGCGAGCTTCGTGCTGCTGATTTAGATGAGATGGCGTGGAGCGATCGAGTGGAGTCGACAACTACTTGCGCCGTGTGCGTTCTAAATAAGCGATTGGCGCCTTTGACAAAACGTTGTTTATGTGGAGATTAGGAATGAGTTGGTGTGCATGGTGTACTTGAATATGGTGCCTTCTAGTTCTCTTATTAAATAAATATAAATATATATGCTGCCTTCTGGTTGGTTTATTTCTTTCAGTTTCATTAGTTCTCTTTAACTTTTTTTTTTGAAGCAAAACCATTTCAAACTTTATCTTGACTACATTTGCAAATAAGTTTGTTACCAAATTGCAAATGCATGTGCTGAATCAAAGAGGTATTTTGTGGTGCACAATACCAGCCACCACCAGATGGTAGTATAGAGCATAACTGGTATTTTGTTATGTGTAAAATTGTAATTTGCACGAATTATATTATTTGGTTTTTATTTTTAAAATCGAAATAGAAATAATTTTTTTGTTGGTTATTTTTGCATGGGAGCCACTGAACTTCTCTCTCGAGTGTTTTCATGGGAGCCACTGAACAATCGGCTTTTGACCACAATTGCACCACGTGATATGATCGTGCAACTACACACGTGACACATAATGTTGGTATCTTGTTCACCTCGGGTTGCTATTTACGCGTGAAGCCCAGAGCTGAAAAAACTCATTTGCGGGGCTTCCCCTAATCAAACAACCATACACGCCAAACGTGGGATCCATCAGATTTCCACATGCCCATATCTTGATATCGCGTGATCTGATTGCAGAGGAGCCGAAACAAACAGGAAGATTTAAAGGAGTCAGCACTGTTATCAAATAATGTTACAAAAACTTTAAACCAAACTTAACATTTACAGGGATGTTTCTCTGCGGCTGTGTTTCCGCATAGAACTCAAAAACATATTCTTCAATTCAAAGATCAACTCTTCTTGGGGAAACAATATCTCTTTTGCTTCAGCAGCGAACTGAGACTTGTCATTACAAATAGCCAACAAAGCTAGCATGTAAGTTCTATTAATATCATTCCATATTCGTAAAACAAATCCCACAGGAATAACAACTGATGGTTCATCTGGCACAGTTGGTGGAGGTGACTGGATCCCTGATGAAGCCTTCCTCTTTCTCGACTGGATCCCTGATGAAGCTTCAGCAAGATGCTGGATATTAATTTTTTCTGCACCCTCACCATTTTGTCATCCTAAGACAGCAGTAAACTTGATTGGAGTGCTCCAGGAAATAGATAATTGATTCAAATGTGGCTGAAGCTGGCATGACCCACTGACATGCCAAACAATGATATCTTTTTCCTTTTTCATCATTGAGAGTCATTAGAAAATCTGAAACTGAATGTGTCCTATTCACCTCCCTCTGCAAACTGCATTAAGCAAATGACATTAGCCACAGAATTCATGCACACATGTATAGCTTCATTGCTCAATATCATTCTATCTATTTTCTAAATATAAACAATAGCGGGACTAAAAACAACTACATAATTACTTTATACAAATATTAATAAGACTGATAGAAAATATAATTCTAAATGTAAACAATTGCAAGAGTGAAAGTGGCTTGGTAACAAATACTTTATAAATTTATACTAGGAAAAAAGGGCTGATCTAGATAAATGCCATGAAAAATAATGGGTTTGAAAAAATACTACTTCATTAACAAAACTAAATAATGGGCTACTCAAGTTATAAGTCTCTTCTCAAGTGTCATGTATTGTTCAATAGTAGAGATATTATGGTACTGTTTTGAAGTAATATTTAGTGTCTAATAACATCATTCCTGCCACAAAACTTGAAAATTAGTGTCAATTCTCTGAAAACAATTTGGTACTCACCCATTTTAGGAACAATCGATGCGAGTCAGGAATCAAGTTATCACCCGATTTTTTACTATAGAAAACTAGATCTAGACAGATTAAGATATAACAGCCATGATTCATTTTGTAGAACATCCATATGCAACTGCATCTGTACCCCGTTAATCAGGTGGCTGAAAATACTTACCTAGTAGGGAAATAAAGCATCAGGTAATCCGAAAGAACTACATTGATATCCTCAACTTCATAAGCAGGCGGAGTATAGAACATGACAGTATGTATCAAAAAAGAACTCGTAACCACACTCCAAATCTTCATAAACCATAAGTATAGAGGAATACAAAACTTTTTAGTGATAGCTTCAGAAGAATATTAAAAATGATGATTTTGCTAGAATAAAAAGTTGTTATAAATGTATTGGCCTAAAATGAAACTACCATAAACTTTCTTTACTGTTCAACCTCTTATATAATAACAATTGTGCAAACACACAAATATAGCAATTGACAAACATGCAGTAGGAACAAACATTATTGTAACAAAGAAATACAGCGTACCAATTGTTCACACAGTTCTGCAACAACTCCACACGGGCTTCTAAGTCAGATGGCCTGTACGTATCATCTTTGTCTTTATCAAGAAGAGGTTTCACCTTGCCATCGTGCCTCCAAAAACTGAATTTTCTTAATGAGACATGTGGTTGGTATAGAGAGCAAAAAAGACCCAGGTGGGGATGGAACTCATCACCCTGAATCTCAGTCAAGAACTTGGCAAGATAACTCTCCAGCCCATCCCAATCTTGTTTGGCAACAAATAGTTGAGCAGCAGCCACACTGGAAACGCACAAGTATGTTAGCCCAAGTTAGCACACTAAAAAAGAACACATTGCTGACACACTAGAGTACAGCTGCATGACTAAGATGAAGGTGAAAATGCAATTACAAGAACATATCATAGTCACAAGTTCTTGTAATACTAGCAAGAAGGAAGCACAATCAATTCCAACTAAAATTAGTGTTCGTTAGAGAAACAAGGACATCCTCAACTCTGTAAGCTAAAAACACAGATTGCATCGAAAACGTGTGGCAGCACAATCTTATTAGATTGATAATAACTCATCTATACATGTGACTAATGACACGAAGCTACATCCAGATATCAATAAATTGCACAACAAACGACTGAAATCGAATGAATTAATACTTAAACTAAGCTCGGTAGACCTACATATTGGGCGCAGCGGCGGCACTCGGGAGATTGACACCGGAAGCGGTATTGTCTCTGTCATAATCGCTCTCAATCATGACGCTGGCTATGGCCTCGACCTCCTTCCCGGGGACGGTGGATGTCGTCATGTCGAGGTCCCGGCGGTGGCGGATGCTGCGGTCGTCTAGTTCCCGGCAGAGGGGGCTGCCGCCAAGCGCCAACTGACCCTCCTTTGGCCCTTCCTCAGTCCTGGCCCTCTCCTTGCTGCAGCGAGACTCCTTATAGGCAAAGCGTCGAGCACCTCGAGCGCCCCCTGCTACCGGCGCGAGGCAGCACGAGACATAAGCCGACGAGAGAGATGATGGAAAACGGAATGGGGAATGCGCAAGGTTCTCCAGGGGTGGTTGGTGGTCGGAGCCGAGGGAGCAGAGCACAGCACACCCGGCGAGGGAATTGTTTGTCAGCGCTTGATTCGACGGTGCCCGCAGCCAGCGAGCAGCGGCGCACGAGGGAATCCGGAGGTGCGTGGCCGCGTGGGGGTTCGTTCGACTGATGGCGAGCGCGTGACGCACGACGGCGGTGACCGGTGGGGCTAGTGGAAGTCGCCAGCCAGCAGGAGGAGCTCGGCACGGTTGTCATGTCGCCGGCGGTGGAGATATTCACAAATAGACGCAATGCTTTACAAATAGCCCCTCATTTGGATCGTGATTAATACTCGCGATCCGATTATTTGCACATCGGCCCCCACAGTTTACAAACAGCCCCCTAATTTGGATCGCGGTTAATAATCGCGATCCGAATTATTTGCATATACACCCCTGGTTTTCGATCGGGCCCTGCTCTCGCCGCCCGCCCATCCGCCGTCGGCCGCGGCTGCCGCCGTTCAGGACTTCCGGTGGCAATCACGAAAAAAACACTTCTTCCCGTGCTCTCTCCCGCATCACTCAGGCCGCACCGGCAGCCATGGCGACTCATTGTTGTTGGTCCGTAGCAAGCACTACCTGGAGCTCTTTCCGCCGAGGTAGTACTACCTTGCGGAGCCCGTGCCGCTGCCGGCCGCCACCCACCAGACCACCGCGCTGCTCCACACCATCCGCCCCGTCGGCGAGAAACCGATGGAGATGTACCCGCCGTTGTCCGGGGCCGACAGCTCGAAGCTCCACACGTTGCCCCCCGGCGCCGCCGCCTTGCCGAATTGCGCGCATGCAAAAAGCCGCCGCCGTGCCCGGCCGACGCGCGTTAACGCTCTATACGTGAACGTTTGAGACTAACCAATCCACTAACGACGCTGAGCACTTACTCGATCTTAGGATGAAATCTCGCGAGGGTCATGCTTGGAAGCAGACGAGGCCGGTCAGCCGGTGGTGTTGAAGGGTCCGAGGCTGAGGCCGTTGCTGCACGAGTCGGCCGCGCTCTGCGAGCTCGCCGAGGGCAGGTACGAACTGGCGACGCAGAGAGCCACAAGGATCAGGAGAACAGCACACAAGAACAGCTGGTCACAATCAACAGTAGACCTATGACCACTGACGGAGCTAGCTGGTGAGGGGTGGGTGTGTGGGAAACGTTTTTTTTTACCAACCGTTACCGCGGCGGTAACCGTAGTTACCGTTTTTACCGCGCCGGCATGGTAACGTCACCAATCGGTGGAAACCACCCTGATTCAAAAAATTCAAATTTAAACAAAAACATAAAAAATGTTAGAAAAATTCCTAAAATACTTCATGATTTATAGAATCTAATGATGTCAATTTTTTTTTAAAAATGAGTGCATTTAGTATTTTTTACAGCCATTAGAAGTTCAATGGAAAAAGAAAAAGAAAAAACCGGGTCGGCCCATTAGGCCCAAACGTCTGGGGAACAAAATATCCCTATTATTCCTAAGCTATTTGTATGCACGATTATGTATTGTTGCTTTGGTGTGGTCTTCTTACATTAATATGTGCATAGGTCATGCCAAAATTTGATTTATTGAAGGCAAAAAAACAAAAAATCCACTGGTAACCATTTTTACCGCTCTAACCGGTCCGGTTACCGCTCTTACCGACCGGTATGCCGAAAAAAACCGTTTGAACTACGCTTTTAGTTTGAAAATTTGAATTCGAGCGGTAAAAATCGGTAACCGTTTATACCGTTGCGGTATACCATTACCACCGGCCGGCGGTAATCGCCGACCGGTCGGTAAAAAAAACCCTAGTGTGGGAGGGGGGGCTTGAGCCCCCTTGGGCCTCGTTTGGGAACTGGTGGAAATCTTACCAGGCTAGATGTCACCCACGGGGGTAATGGGTGGATCCACGTGCACCACCCCATCCCCTTCCACGCTTGGGTTTCATTCTCTTTCTTAATTAAAACATTTGGGAGGCTGGTTGGTTTGGGAGGCTGGTTTTGGCTGGAGATGATGGATTATTGCAGAACGGTACTATCGCAAAGCCAAAACAAAATTTTTGTCGGTGTTAGGATTAGTCCCGACACTAACTAGTGAAATACGCTGTGATCGGTCTCTCGATGGCCGGTGCTAAGCAAAGACGGGACACGGGTTTATCCTGGTTCCGGCCGCGGTGCCGTACGTCCAGCAGATTGCGCTCGCGGCGCTTGTATTGCTATGCACCGTAATGCCTGTAGAGGGGGGCTACAATCTAGGCGGGAGAGGAGGAAAAGCCTCCAAGTCCCTGCTAGATGATTGAGGCAGAGTGCCAATATTACAGAAGTGAGTGTGTGGGTGCGTGCGGGCGAGAAGTGACGATGTCGTCCCCGGCGGCCGGGCAACCGCCTCCTCCTTTTATAGACCAAGGGGAGGCGGCTTACAAATGTGCCGCACGGGGTTTTACACAGTATCGTGGTACTGGTACACAGCGTTTGCGACTTGATGGTGTCCTGAGGATTCTCAGTACTTGCGGGTGTCGTGGCGGCTATGTACTTGCCGGGGAATAGCTTCGAGGGTAGCTCGCTCGGCGTGCACGTCTGACCGCCGTTCGTACATCAGTTCGAGGGTCTTGCTGACGAGGGAACCTGGTGCTGTACAGGGCCCGGCGTGGCGGCGTCCCATCGGAGCAGGGCCGCACAGCACCGGGATGGCTGCATAGCGCCCGGGATGGTGCCACAGGGCTAGGGATGTCCGCGCAGCGCTGGTGATGGCCGCACAGACCCCGGGTCAGTTGCACAGCGCCCGGGATGGCCGGGCGGCGCCGGAGTTAGTGGAGGGGACGCGGCGCACGTCGCTCGTACGGCGGCGCCGGTCAGTGTGCGCGCCTGCTCGCCGTCCGTACACCCTTCGAGGATGATCCATGCCCTTTCGAGGGCCTCGATGGCGGGAGCGCCCATGCCATACAGGGGCCGGCGTGGTGACGTCCCATCGTAACAGGACTCCACAGCGCTGGGGATGGCTCCACAGCACCGGGGATGGCCTGTACAGTGCCGGAGATGATGGAGGAGACGTGCTTAGTGTGTTCCGCGCCGTGGCGCCGCCCGCATCGTGCGCCCGGTCGCCGCCCGTACACCCTTCGAGGGTGCGCCCATGCCCTTTCGAGGGGCTCGCCGTGAGAGAAGGACGGGAGTGGGCGGTGCAGTGCTTTGGAATGACACTGGCCTGTCCGCACAGCACCTGCATAGTGCTGGGAATGGCGGTATAGTGACGGGGTTTGGCCGCATAGTGACAAGGTCAGAAGCCCTGGCGGTGTCAGCGGCGCGGCATGGGCGGGGATTGCCTTTTGACTAAGGCGCCTGCGGCGGGCAAAGGCACTTAATGCCCCTGTCAGGTGAGACAGGCGGGGTGCTATCGCTCGAGGGTTGGCTTCGAGCGAGGCGGAGATCTGTACGAGGGGCGCCGATCCCTCGAGCGAAGCGGTGACCCGCTCGAGGGGCTGAAGCCCTCGAGCGAGGCGGAGATTCGCCCGAGGGGCCGGGGCCCTCGAATGAGGCGGAGTCCTGCTCACGGGGCACCGTGCCTTTGAGCGGGGCGGGAGTTTACCCACGGGGTGCCGCGCCCTCGATCGGGGTGGGTGCTTGCCGCGTGGTGCCCTTACCCTCGAGCGAGGCGGATATTCGCTCGAGGGCGGCTGGGGACGGCCGTTTGATGGGCCATGGAGGTTATTGGGCCGTGGCGGACCGTGGGCCTTCCTCGTGTTGGGTTGCGGTCGGTTTAGGTAATGTTTTTGTGGTTCTGTGTTAATTCTTTAGGAAGGGTAATCTCCCCCATAGTTAGGGGACCCCTATGGCTGTCCCCGACAGTAGCCCCCGAGCCTTTGCAGGGTTATCCGGAGGGACCCGCAAAGGCTGAAGCTCTCTGTTAGGATTTTCTTCCCTTCTGGATGCGTATGACGTTCCGTGGGGGCGCGCTAGCGCACCCGCGGGTGTAGCCCCTGAAGCCTTGGAGGAGTGCGTGCACTCGTGCAAGGTTTTGATGCTGAGCTGCCGATCCGTAAGGCATTTGTTTCAGCCGGCCTCGGCGATATTTCAGCCGGCCTCAGCGATCCTATGCGTGCGGAACGGTGTGTTAACCCTACCCGGGATGAGTCCCGGGGGGTTCGCTCGCTGCCCTCGAAGGAGCGGGGAAAACACAACTTTCGTCAGACATGTCCAGGAGGTGTAGCCGTGCGATGAGCCCCCGAGCCCGGGCCCATTCGAGGCGATCGGGGCGAGCTCTTCGACTTGTTCGTGTGCCCCTCGCCGCCCTTTCGCAGGGCGGAGGGGTGAGGTGGTCCATGCTTCCCATCGAACGGGTCGCGAGTCATGGATCCCTCGTTGAGCTGTTAGCGGGTAATTCAAGTGGACGTCCGTGCCCCGTTCGATAAGGGTCGGCTCGTGGTCCGGAGACACGTCCATGAGAGCACTTTCACGTGGGTATGCTAGGTAGGGCTCGGTCCCGTTCGATTAGGACCGGGGGCGCGGAAGCTCTCCCTCGATGGGATCCCTCGACTAGCTGCCCTCGTTCGGCCTTGAATACGAACTATGGGGCGCCCTCGAACCTTTGAGTTCGAGGACCGGCTCGATCGCGCGCGCCCTGGTCGTCCCTGACTCTGTTAATCTGAGGCGCCTGTTCGAACCCGTCGAGGGTCAGGCTCCGCACCTCTGATTAGTAGGGCCTTTGCGGGGTGGCACCGGGTGCCCCCGTCTTGGTGGATCTGTGACGCTCACTGATCTGTTATCGAGTCGAGCTTCGAACCGCTGATCAGTAAATCCCCAGATCGAGGGACATTTGCGGCGCCCACCGTACCCTCAGCGGGCTGGGCCTCGATCCGCTGATCAGTATAGCCGTGCAGGCCAGTCAACCCCCAGATCGTGGGGCATCTGCGGCGCCCACCGTACCCTCAGCGGGCTGGGCCTCGATCCGCTGATCAGTATAGCCGTGCAGGCCAGTCAACCCCCAGATCGAGGGGCATCTGCGGCGCCCACCGTACCCTCAGCGGGCTGGGCCTCGAGCCGCTGATCAGTAAGTTTGCGTGGGTCCGGTCGTTGGGGACTCTCGAGTCCGTTCTCTGACGGCGCGTCGACAAGCCGTGACTTTACGGCTCTACCTTGTTTCAGATCAGGGCATTGATCGCGCACCCTCGAGGGGTCAGTCCTCGAGCTCTCGGCTCTGGTTTCATGAGGAGGCTATCCTTACACGAGAAAGAATCCCCGTCATCGACGAACCGCGGTCGTGGTGCGGGTCGTTCGAAGTGGGCGCGCCTTTTTAGGCGGCGTGGTGCAGGCGACGTGGACGACGTGGGAAGGCGATGAGACGGGGCGCTGCATCCCCTGGTCACCGTGTGGTAATCATGGCGCGTGCGCGTGGTCGTTTCGGCACGGCGGGGCCCAGTCGTCAGCGGCGCGGGACGCCGGCCGCATTAACTGCCGCCGCGCGCGATGTTTCCGGGGACGCTGCCCCTTCAGATTCTATAAAACGCGGGGAGAACAGGGGAGGGGCTCCTTACCATCACCATTTCCACCCATCCCCCGCATTTCGTCTTCCTCCGCGCCGCGCGCCTCGCCGGATCCGCCTGCGCCTTTTCGCTCCCGTCGCTGTTCGCGCTCCCCCCTTCTTCCGCCATGGCTCCGGTTCAAGTGCTGGATGCATTCCCGTGGCCTCGGTCGACGGTGAATCGGTGGTTGCTGGAGGAGCTGGTGCATGGCGGCCAGTTGACGCCGGCCGGCGACGGCCCGAATCCGGCGTGGATGGTCCCGCCGCCATCGGATGGGGAGCCGAACCCTCCGCCGGGCTACGTCGTCAGCTTCCTGCGGCTACACGAGCGCGGCTTCAACGCCCTCGCAAGCAAGTTCATGCGGGGGCTGTGCCATCATTATGGGGTGGAGCTCCACAACTTCGCCCCCAACGCCATCTCGCAGGCGGCCTCGTTCGTCGCCGTCTGCGAGGGATTCTTGGGGATCCCGGCGCACTGGGACCTGTGGGTCCATCTCTTCCACGGTGAGCTCCACACGCTCGCCACGGGGGAGAAGAAGACGTGTCGAGCGGTTCGCGCCGGCGGCCTCACCCTCTCGGTACGGGACCTCCGGAGGGAGCTGTACATCCCGTGCACGATGACGTCAAACAACTCCGATTGGGAGAAGGGATGGTTTTACCTTCGCAACGACGGCGCCGGCGTTCCGCCGTACACCGGGAAGGTGTTGAAGGAGAGGCCGGACTCGTGGACGTATGGGGTGTCGCCCCCGGCGAGGCAGAGGAGGCTCGAGCCTCTCACCGATGCCATAAGCCAATTGGCGAACGCTGGGCTGGCGGTGGCGTCCGTCATCGCCAACTTCCACCACCGGCGGATTATTCCCCTCATGGAGAGGGAACTCCTCATCTTCGAGATGAGTGAGGCGGCCAACCCCATGTCCTTGGCACGTTCGCGGTTGCTGGAGGAGCCGCTCGCCCGAGGATACGCGGCCACTCGGGCGAGGCGCGCGATAAATCCCAAGGCGGTGCAGCACAGCGACGACGACCTATGGTCGTTCGTGATGCTCCCTGACACCGGCCAGGTGAGTACTGTCCCTTCGCCCTTTGCTTTCCTTTCTTCCGTGCTTAGCCTGATAGCGGTTGCTTGGCGGCAGGCGGTGGGGGTCAATATCACCACGTCGGATCCGCCGATGCCTCGGTCGCAGACCGACAACCGCGCCAGGCAGCAGAGGGAGCAGGACCGGGCAGCTCGGGCGAAGGAGAAGAGGATCAGGAGGTAGGAGCGCCTCGATAGATACAACGAGGACTACCGGCTGCGGGAGCAGCAGGGCCTCTCACCTCCGTCGGAGCCGGTGAACTCGTCTTCGGACGAGGAGGAGAGCGAGGGGGGGCGGACCACCTCCGGTAGGTGGGAACCTGCGCCGCCCCCATCACCAGGGGTCGAGGGGGTCGCCACGGAGCCTACCCCTGAGGCGGGCGCAGTGCCGCCTGTCGGAGGATCGGCGCCAGTGGCGCCGACAGGGGCTGAGGAGGCGCCTCCCGAACCTTCGAGGAAGCGCAAGCGGGGCTTCTCTAATTTAAGGTGCGTTGCGTTTCCCCCTCCGCGTTCTCGATGTCATGCCGCGGCGACTCATCTTTCTTTCTTCCCGTCGACAGGGCGGCGCCTGCTACCCCCACGCTTGCGCCCGTCAAGGTGCTCAAGCTGGGGGCACCGCGGGTGACGAGGCCCCGCTCGGAGAGGACGCCGCGGGTGGCGGCGGGTGCAGCGGCGACGGGCGGCCGCGGCAGCGGGAAGATGTGGCGGCAGAGGCCGCACGGGCGTCGGTTGCCCACGATCCACACCAAGGGTGCGGGTGGGCTCGCGTAGCGAGCCGGGGCGTCGGGGGCCGCGGAGCGGCCGGGGCCCCTGCTGATGGGGATTCCACCCCCAGTGGGGGTCTGGCGGGGGCAGCGAGCGGATCAGCCCCCGGGCCCGTGCTCGAGGTACTGGTGGTGCGGTCCGACGGCTGCGTGATGCCGCAGCAGCCGGCGCTTGGTGCCGGGGCGTCGACATCCGGTGCCGCGCCCCCGGCGTTCGATGGTGTCGCGCCGCAGTGGGAGCAAAGGCTCCGTCTCCCCGGGGTGCCGGGGAGTCTGATCGAGGAGGCGAGGGCTGAGAGGGCGCGGTGGCATGAATTCCGTGCCCACGGTGCCTCTCTCAGCACTGCTCTGACCGAGGCGCTCCGGCTCCACAGAGGCAGGTCGCTCGAACTCTTTCAGGTAAGAACCTCTGTCCGTCCGTCGCTCGCTTCCCTGCTTTTCTCGCTCGGGCATCTTCTGACTCGATTCCTTCCCTTGCCCTCGCGTTACCGCCCGCAGGAGCTGGAGGGCCAGGCGGACGAGAAGTTAAATCGCCTCGCCGAGCTGAGCTCTGACCTTGATTGGTACCGGGGACAGTACGAGTCCCTAGATGCCATGGTGGAGGCCTTGCGGGAAGACAACGGCTGGCTGGAGTACAGGCTCAGGGGCATGGAGGACGCCTACACCGACCAACGCACCTTGGCGGTGGAAAAAGCCAAGGAGGTCGAGGAGGTGAAGGCCGCGCTCCAAGAAAGGGAAGGGGCGCTGGCGACGGCGAGCGGCGAGCTGCAGAAGGCGCGTGGCGCCCTGGCCGAGGCACAGACCTTGCTGGCGCAGAGGGAGGCGTCCCTCGCCGAGGCGCAGGCTCAACTCCTCCAGGACCGCACGACCCTCGAGGGAGCACGGTCCTGGCAGACCCAGGCCGAGCAGAAGGCCCAGGAGGTCGAGAAGCTGGGTGCTGCTCTTCAGGAGAAGGTCACGGCGCTCGCGGGAGTGGAGGACCAACTCCGACAGGAGCGCGGCGCGCGTGCGCAGGTGGAGACTCAGCTCCAGCAGGAGCGAGCCGCGCTCGAGGACGCTCGGTTCGCCATCCAGCGCGAGCGCTCGGCGTGGGAGGAGGCGCAGTCCCAACTCTACCAGGAGCGTACCTCGCTGACGGAGGCCAGGGCTGCGCTTCAACTCCGAGAGGCGGAGATCGAGCGGCTCACCGGGGAGCTGGTGGAGGGAGGCATCGCCGTCGAGGCCCTGAGGACTGCCGGCGCGGAGAAGGACACTTCGGTCCTGCAGCTGCAGCAGGAAGCCGAACCCGTGCGTGCGGATCTCGAGAAGGAGAAGAAGCAGGTCGAGGGTAAGTTGCCGCCCGCGGCCCTTCGTTTTTTGGTCAGGTTTGCCGAGATTCGCTCTCGACTTACCCCTGTTTTCTCTCAGGTATGCGGAAAGTCCTGGGGGAGTCAGCGACGCAGGCGGGAGTGCTCCAGGCGGCCTACAACTCGTACCAGCAAGATTTGGGACTTCTGGAGGAGGCGGCCCTCGAAGCGTGCCAGAACATCGATGAGGGTGCCGGCCTGTCGGGGAGCTCGGTGGCGAGCCACCTCCGGGCTCTGGGTGGTCGCGTCATCGAGCGTATGAAAGGCGCCCTCCGCCTCGGCATCCAGAAGACCCTCGGCGTGGTGCAGTCGCACTACGTTGTTGACCTCACGGCGCTGGCCACGGGCTACATCATCGCGGACGACCTTGATGATGACTGTGCGCAGGAGGTGGTGAACCGACTCGACGCTGCTGCTGCGAACGCCGCCGCGGACCTTGCTGACGCCTTCGAGGAGGACCTCTTCCCGAACGCTCTTCCCGCGGGACCCCTCGAGCCCTGAAAGTGGCCGGACACTGAGGCCCTTATTATTGTAATTAGAATTTGAGCCAGGTGGTTTTTGTAACAAGACAGTTCGCTTTTTGACGTTTGTAAGTTAAGTACGATTCGTTTTGTTTATGCCGTTATGTCCTTTCCCGTTGCTTAGGCAAATTTCAGCTGGGATCGATCGTTTTCACGAGCAGCCTGAAGGTGAAGTGGTGAGGAGGAGAGGCCGTATCCTGCCGGAGGCGTGGGCCGTCCTTAGCTCACCCGTCTTTACCTTTTGGCCGCTCGCACCCTGCTTCTTTCTGTCCAAGCTCCCGGGTTGGGACGTACTTAGCATTTTTAGAAAAAAGATTTTTGCGAAAAAATAGGACCGCTTAGGGGGGATGCCCTCCCGTAGTAGCCCCCGAGGGGGACTTGGCTTTCAGGGGAAAGCCGAGTCGCTCTTGACTTTATTCACAAACTTAACGTATGTACAACCGACTGGGCGTCGGATATGCGCAAATCGACTTGAAACTTTTTAAGGGTAAAAGCGACGTAGCTGTTGAATGTTCCAAGCGTTGGTGAAGACTTCGCCCCGCTCGTTTGCAAGCTTATATGTGCCGGGCTTGAGCACCTCGACGACGATGTAAGGCCCTTCCCATGGCGGCGATAGCTTGTGTCGGCCTCGATTGTCCTGTCGTAGCCTCAGCACTAGGTCGCCCTCGCTGAAGTCACGGCGTCGGATTTTCTGGGCTTGGTGTCGCCGGAGTGCTTGCTGGTATCTCGCCAAGTGCATTATTGCCACATCGCGGGCTTCGTCTACTTGATCCAACGAGTCTTCGCGAGCCCGCTGGTTCGAGTTTTCTTGATAGGCCCTGAGCCTGGGTGATCCGTATTCCAGGTCTGTGTGGAGGACGGCCTCCGCGCCATAGATGAGGAAGAATGGTGTGAATCTCGTGGTTCTGCTAGGGGTGGTCCTGAGGCTCCAAATGACCGACGATAGCTCTCGAATCCAATTTCGACCAAACTTGCTCAGTCTGTCGAAGATCCTAGGCTTGAGGCCTTGTAGAATCATGCCGTTGGCACGTTCCACCTGGCTGTTAGTCTGTGGATGTGCGACGGCCGCCCAATCCACGCGGATATGGTGGTTGTCGCAGAACTCCAGGAACTTCCTGCCGGTGAACTGGGTGCCGTTGTCGGTAATGATGGAGTTTGGCACCCCGAACCTGTGGATGATGTCGGTGAAGAATGACACGGCTTGCTCGGATCTGAGGTTAGTAATGGGGCGTGCCTCGATCAACTTTGAGACTTTATCGATTGCGACCAGCAAATGCGTGTAGCCCCCGGGCGCCTTCCGCAGGGGCCCGACGATGTCTAACCCCCATACGGCGAACGGCCACGTAATGGGTATGGTCTGAAGGGCGTGAGCAGGGAGGTGGGTCTTGCGGGCGTGGAACTGGCATCCCTCGCAGGTGCGCACGACTTCATTGGTGTCGGCGACCGCCGTGGGCCAGTAGAAGCCCTGGCGGAACGCGTTGCCCACGAGGGTGCGTGGCGTTGCGTGATGGCCACACACGCGCCGCGTGGATATCCCGGATCAACTCGCGGCCTTCGGGGATGGGGACGCATCGCTGCAGGATTCTAGACGCGGCACGCTTGTACAGCTCGCCGTCAATTACGGTGAACGACTTGGCCTTTCTGGCGATGCGCCTCGCCTCGGTTCGATCCAAGGGTAGCTCACCTCGATCGATCCAGGCGAGGTATTTGCTCTGCCAGTCCTCCGCGGAAAAGGCTGTATCGGTTTCCATGGCCTCGGCCTCGTCGGCCCCGTACCCCTCGAGTAAGGAGAGCACAAACGCCTCGTTCGAGGGGTCCTCGTCCATGGGTTCCGCACCCGCTGGATTTGAGGGAGCCCCCGAGGGTTCTTTCTGACTCGGGGAGATCTTGCTAAGGTTGATGGAGGGTTCGGCAATATCGCGCGCGAAGACGTTCGGAGGAACGGTGATCCGCCCCGAAGCGATTTTCGCCAGCTCGTCTGCCTCCTCGTTGTACTTGCGGGGACGTGGTTGAGCTCGACGCCATGGAACCTATCCTCTAGTGCACGCACGGTGTTGCAGTATGCTTCCATCTTCTCATCATGGCAGCTCGCGTTCTTCATGACTTGATCAATTACAAGCTGCGAATCCCCCCTGACGTCGAGGCGCTTGATGCCGGTTTCAATGGCGATTCGGAGGCCACAGAGGAGGGCCTCATATTCTGCCATGTTGTTCGACGCGGGGAAGTGCAAGCGCACTGCATACCTCATGTGCTCTCCGAGGGGCGAGATGAAAAGCAGGCCCGCGCCCGCTCCGGTTTTCATCATCGACCCGTCGAAGTAGAGGGTCCAACACCCGGCTTGGATCTGCAATGGGGGCAATTGAGTGTCTTTCCATTCAGCGACGAAGTCCGCGAGGATTTGGGATTTGATTGCCTTGCGCGGCGCATAGGTAAGAGTTTCACCCATGAGTTCCGCGGACCACTTCGCAATTCTACCTGAGGCATCCGGATTGCGGATTATCTCCCTTAGCGGGAACGACGAGACCACAGTGACCGGGTGGGCCTCGAAGTAGTGCCGCGTCTTGCGCTGTGCGAGTACCACCGCATAAAGGAGCTTCTGGATTTGTGGGTACCGTGCTTTTGTCTCGGATAGCACCTCGCTGATGTAGTATACCGGCCTTTGGACTAGCAGGGCGTGACCCTCCTCTGCTCTCTCCACTACGATGACCGCGCTGACCACCTGGGTGGTCGCCGCGACGTAGAGGTACAGGGATTCACCGTCTCGAGGCGGCGTGAGGATTGGCGCGTGGGCGAGCATTGTCTTCAGCTTGTCGAGTGCCTCCTGGGCCTCAACGGTCCAGGAGAAGCGCTCGTGCTGCTTCAGGAGTCGGTAGAGGGGCAAACCCTTTTCGCCGAGCCGTGAAATGAAACAGCTCAGGGCGGCCAGGCAGCCTAACACCTTCTGCACCCCCTTCAGACCTCGAATCGGCCCCATCCGGTCGAGGGCCGAGACCTTCTCGGGGTTGGGCTCGATGCCCCGCTGGGAGACAATGAAACCCAATAGCATGCCGCGCGGCACCCCAAAGACGCATTTTTCGGGGTTTAACTTGACCCCGTTAGCCCGCAAGCAATCGAATGTAACACGCAAATCATTGACCAGGTCGTCCGCCTTCCTGGTTTTGACGACAATGTCATCCACGTACGCCTCAACGGTCCGCCCGATGTGATCCCAGAAAACGTGTTGCATACATCGTTGGTATGTAGCCCCAGCGTTTCGAAGACCAAATGGCATCGTTACGTAGCAGAACATGCTGAACGGCGTGATGAAAGAGGTTGCGAGTTGGTCGGACTCTTTCATCTTTATTTGGTGGTAACCCGAATAGGCATCAAGGAAGCATAGCAGCTCGCACCCCGCGGTGGAGTCAACTATTTGATCAATCCGTGGCAAAGGAAAGGGAACTTTGGGACATGCCTTATTCAAACCGGTATAGTCAATGCACATCCGCTACTTCGCGTTCTTTTTCTTAACTAGTACAGGATTAGCTAGCCACACTGGATGAAACACCTCCTTGATGAACCCGACCTCTAGGAGCCTCCGCAGCTCCACTCCAATCGCCCGGCGCCTTTCCTCGTCAAAGCACCGTAGGAGCTGTTGCACCGCTCTGGAGTGAGGTAGGATGTCAAGGGAGTGCTCGGCGACCTCCCTCGGAATGCCCGGCATATCCGAGGGGCTCCATGCGAAGATGTCTGCGTTGGCGCGGAGGAAGTCGACGAGCACCACTTCCTATTTCGGGTCGAGGGTGGAACTGACCCTCAACATCTTGCCCTCGGGGGCAGCGGCGTCGAGGGGTACCTCCTTGGTCTGCTCTACAGTCTCGAAGCTGCCCGCATGCTTCGTGGGGGAGTCGGGGCCCTCGTTGGCCAGCTTCTCCATGTCCGCAACGAGCGACTCGTCCAGTGCGAGTGCCTCGGCGTGCTCGACGCACTCGACATCGCAGTCGAATGCGTGCTCGATCGACGAGCCCACCGTGATGACGCCTTTTGACCCCGGCATCTTCATCTTGAGGTAGGTGTAGTTTGGGACCGCCATGAACTTGGCATAGCACGGGCGCCCAAGGATGGCGTGGTACGCGCCCCGAAACCCCACCACCTCAAAGGTGAGGGTCTCCTTGCGGAAGTTGTCCGGCGTGCCGAACCAGACCGGCAGGTCGATCTGCCCGAGGGGCTGGACGCGCTTGCCCGGCGCGACGCCATGGAACGGCGTCGTGCTGGGCCGCAGCTGATCCAGACCGATCCCCATCAGTCGCAGGGTGTGCGCGTACAGGATGTTGAGGATGCTGCCGCCGTCCATCAGCACCTTGGAGAATCGCGAGTTGCCGATGACGGGGTTGACGACCAACGGGTATTGACCCGGATTGGGGATGCGGTTCGGGTGATCCTTGCAGCTGAAGGTGATGGCTTCCTCCGACCAGTCGAGGAAGGAGGGAGGGGCCTTCTCGGCGGCGAGAACCTCATGCCGCTCGTGTTTGCGCTGGCTGGTGGACATGTCCACCGTCGGTCCCCCGAAGATGAGGAACACGTTCTCCACGGCGGGGAAACCGCCGGCGCCCCCGTCACCCCCATCCTTCTTGGCCTCGTCCTCCTTCGCGGTGACGTGGCTGTAGTACTTCTTGAGCATGTCGCATTACTCGAGGGTGTGGTTGACCGGGGTCTTGCGGTACGGGCAGGGCTTCTTCAACATGTCGTCGAATACTCCACCTCGAGGGGGGCCTCGAGCTCCCCTGTTGGTGGCGTCGACCGCGTTGACCTCCTTGGGGCCCTCGTCCTGTCCCATGGGCCTCTTGCCCAGGTTCTTCTTGCCCTTCTTGCCCTGCTTCTGCTTTTTCGCGGGTTCCTTGGACTTGTCGCCCTCCACGGGCGCGTCGTCCACGCGCTTGCCTTTCTTGCCGTCGAAAATCGCCCCCACCGCCTCTTCCCCGGAGGCGAAGCTGGTGGCGATGTCGAACAGCTCGTTGGAATCGACCGGCGGGCTTCTCCCGAGCTCGCGCACGAGATCCCGGCAGGTCGTGCCCTCAAGGAAGGCGTGCACGATTTCCGACTGGGCGACGCTCGGGAGCTCGGTGCAGCGCTTCGAAAAGCGCCGTATGAAGTCCCGGAGCGACTCGCTGGGTTTCTGGGTGCACCCCCGTAGGTCCCAGGATTTCCCGGGTCGCACGTACGTGCCCTGGAAGTTTCCCAGGAATGTGCGGACCAGGTCGTCCCAACCGTGGATCTGGCTGGCTGGCAGATGTTCGAGCCACGTCAGGGCTGAATCCGCAAGGTGCAGCGGTAGGTTGCGGATGATCACCGCATCGCTGGTGGCGCCGCCCAGCTGGCAAGCCAGGCGGTAATCGTTGAGCCAGACTCGAGGGTCTGTCTCCCCCGTGTACTTGGTGATGGTCGTGGGCTGGCGGAAGCGCTGGGGGATGTTCGCCGTGCGGATCTCCCGGCTGAACACACGGGTTCCCGGGGGTTCCGGCGTTGGTGAGCGGTCCTCCCGGCTGTCGTAGCGACCACCATGCCGAGGGTGGTAGCCCGCTGCCGTTCTTGCCTCCGCGTCGCCCCTTCTCTTGGCGTTCAGGACGTTGCGAGCATCACCGTCTCGGGTGTGGCCGCGCGTGTCAAGGATCCGCTCCCTGACAGGCGTCCTGCCCCGGTTCGTTGGCTGTCCTACCGCGTCGTCCGCGTGGACGGATGCTTCTTGGTCCTGTGCGCTACTGTCGCCCCGCGCGTTGGACTGATAGCGTATGCGGGACGCGGAGCTCTCGGCCTGCTGCACGGCCGCCTGCTCGATGAGAGCCTGCGCCTCGCGGCACAGGTTACGTGCCTCGGGCGTCGATGGCTCGGGCATGGCCCGAAGTAGTGTTGCCGCCGCGATGAGCTTTTGGCTGGCCCGAGGCGGCGTGTGTGGGTCGTCCACGTTGAAGTCGGCGTTGATGCGCTCGCGAGCCTGCCTCCCGGCTTCCCGGGCGCGTTCGCCGCGCGCCGAGGCTTCCCCTGCGATGGTAGCACGCAGGAGCCGCACCTGCCGGTACTCCTCTGCGAGCTTCGCCTCGAGCTCAAGCTCGCGCGCCTGGGCCAGCTGCGCATTAATATCCGCATTGCCCGTTGGTGGGGCCGGTGGCGGGTTTGGCTCTAGATGCTGGGCCGCATCCCCGTCGCCTGCTCCGTTTGCGCCGTCAGCATGCTCGTTGATGACGACAACGAAACACTCGCGCGAGGGGTCGTAGCTCCCTTCGCTGGAGTCGTCGGAGCAACCGAACCAGTAGTCCGCGGCGTCAAGGAACCGCCGGAATACCACAGGGTTCGGTACGCCGGAGAAGTCCCACTCCGCGTAGCCATGCAAGGTCGCGGGCGGCAGCTCGGTGGCCGAGCCGTGGTACGACTCGTCGTTGGTGGTGGCGATGAGGTTCCGGGTTGACAGCAGGTGATGGCCCGGGAGATCCTCGTATGCGGCCATGTCGGTGCTGGCGGACGAGGCGTATGCCGCGGCGGAGTTGCGCATCCCGTGGGGGAACTGCGGCCCCGCGGCCGCGCACCCCCCTGCAGGGTGCGCCGTCGTGCCGCTCGGCGATGGTGCGTCGCTCCGGGCCGCGTCGCGTGCTGCCCGGCGCCGCTCCGTGCGCGCGTGACGCGAGCGCTGACCCGGGCGTTTGTGGCGTCGAGACGTCGAGGCGACCGCCGTCGTGGGTTCCGGCGCCGGGACGTCGGTCGTCGGCGTGGCGGGGATCGGGCCCGGCCCGGTTGACCGCCACGGGTGGAGTTCATCCCGATTGGTAAGGCACATGTGGTAGCCGTTCCCCGTAGCCTGAAAGTTCAGGCTCCCGAACCGGATTTCGAATCCGGCAGGGAAAGGGTCCGAACTGCCCATGGCGTACCTCTGGGACGTCATCTCGGTGCGAATCACCATCGAGACTTCTGGTGAGGGGTTGATTACAGCGCGAGCCCCCTACCTGGCGCGCCAACTGTCGGTGTTAGGATTAGTCCCGACACTAACTAGTGAAATGCGCTGTGATCGGTCTCTCGATGGCCGGTGCTAAGCAAAGACGGGACACGGGTTTATCCTGGTTCCGGCCGCGGGGCCGTACGTCCAGCAGATTGCGCTCGCGGCGCTTGTATTGCTATGCACCGTAATGCCTGTAAAGGGGGGCTACAATCTAGGCGGGAGAGGAGGAAAAGCCTCCAAGTCCCTGCTAGATGATTGAGGCAGAGTGCCAATATTACGGAAGTGAGTGTGTGGGTGCGTGCGGGCGAGAAGTGACGATGTCGTCCCCGGCGGCCGGGCGACCGCCTCCTCCTTTTATAGACCATGGGGAGGCGGCTTACAAATGTGCCGCACGGGGTTTTACACAGTATCGTGGTACTGGTACACAGCGTTTGCGACTTGATGGTATCCTGACGATTCTCAGTACTTGCGAGTATCATGGCGGCTATGTACTTGCCGGGGAATAGCTTCGAGGGTAGCTCGCTCGGCATGCACGTCTGACCGCCGTTCGTATATCAGTTCGAGGGTCTTGCTGACGAGGGCACCTGGTGCTGTACAGGGCCCGGCGTGGCGGCGTCCCATCAGAGCAGGGCCGCACAGCACTGGGGATGGCTGCATAGCGCCTGGGATGGTGCCACAGGGCTAGGGATGTCCGCGCAGCGCTGGTGATGGCCGCACAGACCCCGGGTCAGTTGCATAGCGCCCGGGATGGCCGGGCGGCGCCGGAGTTAGTGGAGGGGACGCGGCGCACGTCGCTCGTACGGCGGCGCCGGTCAGTGTGCGCGCCTGCTCGCCGTCCGTACACCCTTCGAGGATGATCTATGCCCTTTCCAGGGCCTCGATGGCGGGAGCGCCCATGCCATACAGGGGCCGGCGTGGTGGTGTCCCATCGTAACAGGACTCCACAGCGCTGGGGATGGCTCCACAGCACCGGGGATGGCCTGTACAGTGCCGGAGATGATGGAGGAGACGTGCTTAGTGTGTTCCGCGCCGTGGCGCCGCCCGCATCGTGCGCCCGGTCGCCGCCCGTACACCCTTCGAGGGTGCGCCCATGCCCTTTCGAGGGGCTCGCCGTGAGAGAAGGACGGGAGTGGGGCGGTGCAGTGCTTTGGAATGACACTGGCCTGTCCGCACAGCACCTGCACAGTGCTGGGAATGGCGGTATAGTGACGGGGTTTGGCCGCATAGTGACAAGGTCAGAAGCCCTGGCGGTGTCAGCGGCGCGGCATGGGCGGGGATTGCCTTTTGACTAAGGCGCCTGCGGCGGGCAAAGGCACTTAATGCCCCTGTCAGGTGAGACAGGCGGGGCGCTATCGCTCGAGGGTTGGCTTCGAGCGAGGCGGAGATCTGTACGAGGGGCGCCGATCCCTCGAGCGAAGCGGTGACCCGCTCGAGGGGCTGAAGCCCTCGAGCGAGGCGGAGATTCGCCCGAGGGGCCGGGGCCTTCGCACGAGGCGGAGTCCTGCTCACGGGGCGCCGTGCCTTTGAGCGAGGCGGGAGTTTACCCACGGGGTGCCGCGCCCTCGAGTGGGGCGGGTGCTTGCCGCGTGGTGCCCTGACCCTCGAGCGAGGCGGAGATTCGCTCGAGGACGGCTGGGGACGGCCGTTTGATGGGTCATGGAGGTTATTGGGCCGTGGCGGACCGTGGGCCTTCCTCGTGTTGGGCTGCGGTCGGTTTAGGTAATGTTTTTGTGGTTCTGTGTTAATTCTTTAGGAAGGGTAATCTCCCCCATAGTTAGGGGACCCCTGTGGCTGTCCCCGACAATTTTAAAAATAAAACAAACCCTAGAAAGTATACAGAAATAACCTAGAAAAAATCTAGAAAACAGAAAATTAATTACACACAATCATAGAGAAATTTTGAAGGGAAGAAAACGTGCATGTGCATACATGAACACATGGCAGTACATGACTCCAAGTAATGCATTAATATACAGATAAATGACTTGAAATTCAATGTTTCAGTTTATAAAATTTGAAGACTAGCTTTTTCTTAAGGGCATTGTTGCAGAATCATCTTTGATAACTTCAGCTCCTTCATATCTGTTACAAAAGCAAACAAAGGCAATTATGAACAAATAGAAGGCACTTTCTGTTTGTCGCCCTTAGTAAGGCAAACCACAAACCCAATTAAACAGTTGTCACACATGTTTCTCAATAAGAAGCTTCTACATTATTGAATCAAACATGTTTCTCAACGATCTATATCAATTTTCTTACTCGCAAAATGCCTAGTGTAAATCATAGAGATGACCATCATACCTTCTCAAGCACCTCACGGAGTGCTTCCATTGCGCTCTTATTTTCTTGTTTCAGCATCTGCATACAATGAATTCATATGAGAAATCATTATTACCACCACTACGGAACAACGTCCATATCATTGTCCTAAGAGACAGGAGTTTATGCATACTATTTTAAACTCTGAGTTAGACTTCCAAGGATTTACGTCAAGCTGAAAGTTGAATAACAAAAACAAACAATCTAAGAATGTCACAAAGAGTACCATTACAGAAAGAAAATGAAGGACTAATCTGTCATAGAATCGCTTACTATTGACATGTGACATAAAGCCAGACTAGGCAATCATGCTTGTCTTTCTTCTTAGGCTTGCTACCAACACATGATTCATTGATGACCTTGAATTAAAAAAAATAAACTGGGTGTAAATAGATGCAGGGGAAGCTAGAGTCCAAAACTAATACTAAAAAATGTCATGACTCATGACTTCAGATGATACACATGCTAAGGTGGTAGCTGAACTATAAACACTGTTCGTTTCAGTCGTTGTTGATCAATGTAAGTTCAAACAAAAATAGCAAGCCTACCTGACTTCGTAAACCCCTATAAGCTAAAAGCAGAGCAGCAGAAATGATATATCCTGTTGTATGCAGCAAATCAGAATTCTTAAAAGCCCAGCGAGTTTGCTCGCCTCTCCGCACTCCCGGGGGTACGTGTCACCCCGGGAGGCTTCGCGAGCTCGCGGCGGTAGCGCTCGGCGCTGGCTGCCTAGGCGTGAACTTGGCGATTTTGCAAAAAAGCGCTCCAGTTTCCTGGAAATCGCGAAACAGCTCAGAAAGTCCAAACCGTACAGGAATGGCGTTCAAAACATTTGCACTAGATCCCTCGAACTAAAATCTATTTCTACAAGAAGAAGCGGAAATTATATATTTACAAATACCCCCGAGACACGTTTGCAAAACAACCCTCCCACCATCCTACTCCCGCCTAATACCCCCCCCCCCCCCCGCGCCCACCCACCCCGAACCCTAAATCTTGTGCCCCCTCCCTCTCCTTCCTATCGCCGCTTCCCCTCCTCTCCTCTCGCCGGCTGCCTCCACCGCCGCCCCTCCCTGTTCTCCACCACCACTGACGCCCCCACATGCTCCTATGCTCCACCGCCGCTGCCGCCCCCACCTGCTCCCTCCTCACACTTCCCCGTCACTGCCCCTCCTGCCTTTTCGCCACCCGCTCCCACTAGATCCAGATCTGGCGACGGCTGTGGCGTGGCACAGGAGCGGTGGTGGCTCTCCGGCGAGGAAGAGGCGCGGCGGAGCTCGAAGGGCCGAGCTGCTCAAGCACCAGCTGCGTCAGTACAAGCGATGGTGCCTGAATAGCAGCAGCCACGAGCGGCGCGACGGCGTCCCGCGGTTGCTCACGTGCGGTCGAGTGGACGCCCTGCCTCCCCCTACGACAGTGTCGAGCTACAGCGGCGTCTCCCGCGCCGGCCATCCCCGGCGTCCAGTAGCCCCAGTCGAAGAGGGAATCCAGCAGGAAGTAGGCGTGCGGGACGCTGCGGCCGGCGCAGTGGCGGCTGCGACACCACCACAACCGCCTTGCAGCGCCGCCGCCGCCGCCGGCGGCACTGTGAGCTCCAGCTCCCACGTAGTCGCGCCACTAGCACCACGGCGACGGTGCCCGCCGACGGCCGTCCTTCAGCCACGCTGGTGGTGCCTCGTGTCGTGGCGACGCGGATGAGGTCAGGCCATGTCCGGCACCGCCCTTGCTCAGCTCCATCAGGGACTCATCTCTCTCTCTCTCTCTCTCTCTCTCTCTCTCTCTCTCTTGCAGGCGCAGAGGCGGCAACCCTTCCTGGCAAAGAAAGGGGAGCGTCGGCGATTTATCGGGTTCGCTCGTCGGGCGGTGGGATCTGCATGGCGCCACCGGACGGCACCTGATCCTGCAGCGAAACGGCGTCCTCGCGCTCTTTGTCGCCGGCCTGCCCTATGACATGAAGCCCCGCAGATCTATAGCATCAACTCCCACGGCCTCGACTTCGACCAACTGCCTCCTCAGTTATACGGCTGCAACAACCAAGTCCGCCCCCTCACCTTCTCGCCTTTCTTCATGTTGCTATTCCTTTGCCTGGTTATTGATTCCCCTTTTCCTAACTCCTAATTTGTGCTAATTTGTGCGATTGGGCGTGGAGGAGAGCGACCAGCAATGACCCGGTGGTGTTGAGTGAGCGAGCAGAAAGCAACTACTGCTTTGCAACCCACATCCGCTTATCTTGTAAAGTAAGGAATTAGTTACTATTAGAGCTTTGTTTGTCCGGGAGAGCGATGGCGAGGGCCTAATCTACCAGTTCTTGCTTGTCCGGTGCAGGTGCAGAGGTGGCCATGAATTCGGTGATCTGTGCCTAGGGACAGGGATGCCCATTGCAGGAAGGTGGGTCAATTGATTTTGATTTGGATCATATCTTTGCTTCATTTGACGTTGTGGGTATTGAGTGCTTGCATCTGCTTCTGTTTCCTGTGCCTGCATTTAGTTTATTGGATCACCTCAGCAGGATCTTGCTAGATCTCAGGGTGAGTTTTACCCTTCTCTGATCGGGACCTTATATGTACCTTTTAATCCGTAGTTTCAGTTCATATTCACATTTGTTAGCGTACTATTGTAGCATCTGCAGTTCCTTCTACCAGGGCAATGCTTCTTAATTTCTTATGTGACCATTTGGCAATATAGTTCTTGCAGTGTTAAGAATCTATTGAACTGAGATCACTTTAGGAATCATTTGTCAAGGTAGGAATTATACTACTCATTTCTGTAAGTAGTGATTATACTACTCATTTAGTCTGTAGCAAAGATTGGACAGGCTTTTAACAAGTTGTTAATGTTGTGTTATCTGCATGTGAAGTGCCACCGAACAGTGAAACATTTCCTTCTTTTCGATTTAGCTTGTGCTGACCACTTCTCGATGCTTTATGCTCCAACTGAAATTCTCTTATCAGTGTATGCAATACATAGATACTGCAAACTTTGTTTCTCTTATTTTCAATTTGCCTCTGCAGTAATAGCACATATAAAAGATGTAGTCAGGTGTGCAATGTCAATGCTAATCCCAAAAGCCTGATATTTAAGCAACTTGTTCGCTTTTGGATAGGAAACTTGTCCGTGTCAGTATCTTCTCAAACTTTTAGCCATGAGTACAAAACCTGATTCTGCACACAAATCATCTTGTTTCCAATGTTTGGACCGTGATGCCTCCATAGCAGTTGTGTTTTTAGTCCAGCTCACGTTTTCTTTGCCATTAGATTTCGAAAGGTTTCATTGCCCACTGCACCACTTAACATCGCTTATAGCTTGCATATCAGCATATAATGCATTTGAGGGATATAATCCATGGTTACGGACCTTTTCATTTCAGAGTGAGACCTGTACTATGATAATGATGTTCTCATTTAAACAAATGAGATATGAGCGTTGGATAATCTGACATTTAATATAATAAAATGGTCATCCAAATTCAACTTATATGTTTTTAAAATTATATGTTTCTAATATTACTATATCTGTGTATGTCCTTCGTAGAACAGTATTTATAGAACTATATTTGCGTAAGCTCATAATTCTTTGCTTTGGTCAATAGTCTTCTTTTCCAGCCTTGTACAGAAAAGATGTGTCATCGTTCCAGGGCCTTGTGTGTGTTTATTCCATACCTGTCTTCTTCACCCTTTGCCTGATGTGGTCTGAATGTTGAATTACAGGAATTCTATTAGTGGAACGATGTGGGCTTTCCTTCTGGTGCTAGAGGTGAATATTGAAAGGTCAGTTTCTTGACGGGCTTTTGATTAGTACAGAATTGAGTTGTAAAATAAACATGTTAAAACTTGCTTACAAGAGCCTAATCAGTTTTCTTTGGATTGCATAGCCTAAGCCAAAACATTCCAATAGAGTGTTATGTAATTATTAGTGAAATTGAGAATTTTTGTGTTTATATCTTGAAAAAAATCTCCTATTGTAATATGCTTTGCTTGCAAAGCTAGAGACTTTGATGCATCGTCCCACTTAAGATGTATCGTAGAATCCTGTTCAAAACTATACGCAATACTATGTAGCCTGTTTTCAAACTGCATAAGTCAACACTTGAAGAACCTGTCAGTGTCAATGTACTAAAAATGGGACAATAACATTCTTTTAGGAATATATTATTGTTATGTTTCTGCAACTGACAACAATCAATCTAATGGACCCTTATAGTCTTGTTGAAATTTTCCTTTGAACTCATGATGCTTTACTATATCTGTTCTGGTATGTCCCAGAATGCTTGTTTTACAATACCTGTTGTCGAAAGAGGTGTCCTAGAATGCGTTGTCAGTCACAAATATACATAAAATATTTATGCAATTGTAACAATGAAATAATATTAGCAGGTTTCACAGAGTGCTTTTGCATTATATTTTAGAAATCTTCGCTAACATATAAATGCCCAAACAATAAGGAAAAGATAAAGGCGTCAACCATAATTTACCTTTAGTTAATGAACCTTAGGGGTTAGGACCATAATAGATTGTTGCTATATAGTGCTTTGAACTTATGATCTGATCAGTGTGTAGGTTTTGATGATTAGCATAGTTTTCTGCAGTATTTTCTTCTTGTACTGGTTATATACTTATACTTCTCCGGTGATCTGTTTCATGTGTTACCTTTGTTTTGTTCAGGATGCAGGTGTTCATGCTTTATCAAATGTTTGTCATGTTGATGTGGAGCGGATAAGTAAAAGAAAGCCTGGCGAAGTGGTCTGTACACCTCCGACAACCTCCCTGCATGTTTTGATTTTGACCTTTGCAGGTTAATTATGTCAATAACAAGTTCTGTCATGTCAGATTATGACCCTTAATGGCAATGGCTTCCTGCTAATAGCGTGTATAGTTCTGGCACACCCGGCCAAATGTTGTTGGAGAATGTTAGTTCCATAGGGTTCATGAATGTGTAAATGTGTACTTCGTTTGCTCAATTAAAATCTTCCATGATTTATATCCTTCACTATGACTTGATTTAACTTCTTGTTACCATAGACGATGAGCTTATGACTTGATTTAACTTCTTGTTACCATAGACAATGAGCTTCATGATGGGCTTTGCTGTGTGGCATGCATGTGTCATTGGAATGAATATTGTGACTTTTCATTGTTTTTATTCACTTATATTTGATTGTTGGCACGATAGGGCGCGCAACGCGCGCTGTCTGTTCTAGTAAACTGAATAAGAGCCAACCAAATCATACATATACACAATAGTGACTCATCTCTAGATCTGAACTACAATAGTGACAACAAATCAAGACTGGGCAAAATAGATAACAATAGATACTCAGCTCCAATAATATCTAACCTATTGGCTGACAAGCAGACCACCATAGTATGAAATGCAATCCGACAATTCAGATGGAGCTTCAACTCTATCAAGGACTGCTAAGTCGATCATATGTGGGATACTACAGACCTGAGAACAAGACTACCACACACTTCTTTATTCTAATATCAGTGACTGAAATCAAAATGACAATAGTAAATACTAGTAGGCATGACAAGTATCTGATATCTGACACGGATCATCATCAAGCATGAATCTATTGATCTAACCATACTGCAATAATAATAGTAGTACCAGAGATAGTACATACAAAATCAGGATAAGAAAAAAAGGCCAACATCATTCAGCTTACTGTATATACATAATACTATCAAGAGTATATGCAACCTGGCATCATGCGTATAAACTCAATTTGTCTACATGCTTGACCAAACTCGATTTCCATATGTATGAATCCAATCAAACAACTAGGACCAGCAAGAAGCCCTCTCCTGGCGGATCTTGGGTAGCACAAGAACAAGTGTTTAACCTAGCATGAAGGAGGAGAAGGAGATGGAAGGGGAGAAGGAGGATATGCACCTGGAGGAACCGAATCGAGGCCGGAGTTGGAGTAGAAGTCGCCGGAGGCGCCGCTACCGCCGCCGCCGCTGCCGCTCCTGACAAACCCTAGCAAGAAAGGAGTCGGGGAGGGGTGAGGTGGAGGAGGAGATGGAGGGAGGGAATGAGACGGAGGAGGAGATGGAGGGAGGGAAGGAGGAGACGTACCTGTCCCGAGCTCGCCGGCGGCACCGCGAGGGAGAAAGCAGCGGCGGCGTCGCCTTCCGCGGGGAGGAAAGAGAGATGCGCGACGTGCCGGCGTCGCCTTTTTTTTTCCCGGTGTGCGGAGGTCTGGATCAATACTCGGGTGGATCGGGGTGGATTGACTTGGGCCAAAAACCGATCCCAGCGTTTCCAAATGCAGTTTTTAGGCCGCTCGGAGAAATTGCCCCCGCGTGGGCTTAATTCCGCTCGTCACAGGTTTTCGGCCCGATTCCACCCCATTCCCTGGTTACCCAAACGAGGCCTTACCGTTGGAAGGAATAAGGAGGAAAGGAGCTGGTAGGAAGAAGAACAAACAAGAGGAACCAATCATCGATCCGCCTTACCATATGGTTGGTACCAGGGTTCAAATTACCGGAATCGGTCCGATTTTCTTAAACAAAACAATTAGACCAATTTAGGGTGCCTTTGGCACAGCTTCTCCAACAGCTTAGGAAGCTGTTTTGGGCAAAGCTGTGCCAAACGGTCCACCAAAACACTTCTCCCCCGAATCGCTTCACCCCCTCCCGCGATTCCCGCTCTCTAGAGCGGTTTGGCCGGGGGCGAAGCTGCAAAAGGGCAGCTTCGCCCGCTTCGCCCGTCCAGTTGCCGAGCCTGCCCCCAGTGGGGCCCGCGGGGAGGTGGAGGTCGCGAGCAGGGCGAGGCAGAGGCCGCTGGCTCGCTGCAGGGCGGAAGAGGCCACCGGCGGGCTGGGGGCGGAGGAGGCCGCCGGCGAGGTAGAGGTTGGCGCCGGGCAAGGAGTCGCCGACCGTGCCTCCTCCGCGCGGACCTCCCCATGGTCGAAGGGGCCGGCCCCAGCCGCCGTCACCAGCACCGCCTAGATCCCCCGCGAGGACGCCGCCAGGGAGGGGACGGAGGGCCGGTGGCGCAGAGCCGGATTTTGGCGGGCGGGGTGGAGGTCGCGGGAGCTCGGCGGGGGAGGCGGCCGGCGCAGGCGGCGGGACGGCCGGCGTAGGCGGCGGGGGAGGCGGAGGGCGCAGGTGGCGGGGGCAGGCGCCGCGCGACGAGGATCGGAGGCCGGCAGGCCGGCGCATCCGCGCGGACGGCGACAGCGAGGCGTGTGAGGCCAGGGGCGTGGGTGAGGAATAAGGATAAGGTGAGAGGAAAGAAAAAGGAGAAAAAAAGAAGGGGAGGGGAAGAGAAAAAATAATAAGAAAGAAAAAAGAAAAATAGAAAAGGAAATAAATAAAATAAATGAGGGAAGGGTGTTATGGGTATTTCATCCTCTTATCTATGTGACATAGCCAGGAGAAACTGTTTTGACAAACGTTCCTCTGAAACGGTTTCAGCTTCACCCCGAAATCCGCTTCACCAGCACAACCACAGCCGAAACTGCCACAGCCACAGCCGAAACCGTGCCAAACGGACCCTTAGTGGTTGTATAACCGACCACTTTACCAAGGTGGGGGTTTGTTAGGTTCGATTAGGGGTAAAAAAATCGGTCCGTTGTGCTACCGGACCGGTCTGGTATCACCAGTTACCGCAGAATTGCGGGCCGGTCGGAATGGTAATTGGAACCCTGGTTGGGACTGCTAGAGGTGGTTGTTTGCTTCGGAAAAAGCTTCGTCACACGTGCACGCAGACTACTGAAACAAAAATTTAGAGAATTACCATTCCATCTTGATATGTGAATCAATTCATATTACCCGATGAGTTTCTTACTGAAAGTTGCAGACATACTGAAAAAGGGCATGCATTAAAATTTCAGGCTAAAAAACAATTTGCACTGTCTTGGCACTGAAAATGCTTTGGGCTAAAAGGTGATTCAGACAACAAAAAGAGTGTATAAACAAATACTACTTCCGAAGGCGCACTCAAAAATGTTATGAATCCTCCGGTGTTCTCACTAATCCTTCAACCATCTAATCTTTATACACCACAAAGAATGAATGGTTGTAGGAACACTATATTTAAAACATCGAACCGATATTTGTTTATTATGCTTGTTGTTTTTTTACTCAGAATAGAAATTTACTAACCTCATAGAGGACGAAACGGTGCAGTGATAATTAACATTGCAACTTAAGATGTAGCATCAGCATCTGTCGTCCAAGAACTATCCAACACTCAGAATGATAGCTGGTTTAGTTGTGTTTCTTTCCTCTCCCAAGCAGTGGTGGATCGGAGTCAGCTCCAGCAGTTCTTCCTCTTCCTCCCTCCTCCTCCTCTTCATCATTTCACCTTAAAAATAAAGGAGGGGCTCGAGGGGCCATGCAAATCCATCGGGAGGGGGGCGTGACCCCCCCCCCCCCTCCCAAGACTCTTCCTCCTCCATCCACTGCATTCACCCACGGTGATTTGGCTCCATTCTCCATCCATCCACAACACAAGAAAACACTCAGAACTTTCACTTCTCACTCAGATAAAAAAGTGATGAATGAAGCAATTGCCATCTTTGTCATAGTCGAATAGTAGCTATTGTTCATTTGGTGCCTCTACTTCTGGACGTCTAAAGGGACATTTCCTATCAGACACTTCATTGCAGCATCAAAAAATTATAGTTACAACATTGAAAAATATGCTAAAAATCTACTTAACTGGTTTGATGTAGGATGGAAAATTCCCATCGCAACGTTCACTGTGAAATATGCAAAAACAATACCTGCAACATCAAAGACTAACTATGTGATGCTTGGAAGGGGGAGATAACGAGGACTTCGGTTGCGATGGGCAGGGTATGGAAGTGGTTTCGTAGTGCATAGGGTCTCGTTAGAGCTCAAAAAAAAAAGAGAGACCCTACTGCACTAGCGGCTTGGGTGGTGGCTCGTCCGGACGGTGGCGGCATGGCATGTTCTCTCAGGTTGGAAGAATGCAACGAGGTTGGTAAGAGGAAGAAGATGCGTGACCCATGGCCATCCTATGTTGATCTTGCAGAGAAACTTTTCAAGTGTGGGAGAACTCCAAAACACCTGAGTGGGCCGTAGATACTCCCCATTATTTATGTAACAATTAGGAATGGGTTACAAATGGGTTGGTGTGCAAGGTGTTCTAGAATATGTTGCTTTCTAGTTCTCTTCTCCAAATTAAATATGTTAGCTTCTGGTTGGGTTTAACTCTTGCTATTTCATTAGTTCTCTCTTTATTAAAGTTTTTTTAGAAACTCTTCATTAAAGTTTTTGTTTTGATGGAAAACATAATTTCAAACATTATGTTGACTTCATCTGCAAAAATAAGTTTGTAAAATACATGAGATTTGTGGATAAAAGCTCGATTTGAACCAAAAACCAAGTTGAACGATGGATTGCATCAAAGTGACCCAAACCTTCTCTTTTCATTCCCCTCAGGCTTCGTTTGACAGCGGTGGGCAATAAATCACGTGTGAAACAAACCATCCGAGGATTTGGTGGAACCCCCTTCCCACCTAATCCCTCCCAGACACGTGCGCGCGCCGTGAATTTCGTCCCCGGCCTGCGGTGGTGTGGCTCGAGACTCGCATGAATTCCAGGGGAATGGCTTGGGTCAAATGCAAATCCCTCTGCAGCCAAATACATTTTTGGGTCAGGAGGGAGAGCTCTCACACGGGTGGACGGACTTCGTTCCCCAACTCACGTGGTTTTGGGCTCGTTCCACGCCATTACTCGCCGACCTAAACAAAGTCTCAAAAAGAGAAAAGACCTTCGCTTTTTATTGGGCTTGTCCATAAATACTCATTGGGCCGATTGGGCTGGTAATAAGCCTCCACGGTCCATCCATTCGACCCGACCCGACCGAGATCGCTCTCTCTCTTTCTTCCCACAATCCCACCGCTTCTCTCTTCTCCACACGAACTCAGCGTCGGAGATAGGAGTAGAGCGAATTGAAACACCCAGCAGAAAAAAAAGAAGGTAGAGAAAAAAACACCCCCCCCGTTTCGTTCTCGACCCCCGCCCGAATCGATGGAGATTAGGGCTCCGCCGACGAGCCTGAGCCTCGCGCCGCCGCCGGCCTCCGCCAGCTTCCGCCCGACCGCCCTCAAGACCTCCTTTCTCAACGGCCGCGGTGCGTCCCCCGGAATTCGTACCCCCCCCCCCCTTCCCCCGTCTTATCCGTGCTCGCGGTAGAGGTTGCTGCATGAGGTTTTCGTTTGCGCAATCGATTAGCATGCTCCAATGTTTATTTGGTGGGTTTGGGGGCATGCTTGGTCGACAGCCACACTTTGCAGTGGCAAACTTGGACTTGTAGCTCGTCAATCGTCATGCTGTTGTTGATTCAGTGCTAACAGTTGTGGACTGTTGTAAATACTGCCTTTGCTGGCCATATTGTGTGCTCACGTCCTATTCCATGATGGTGTTAAGTATCTCGTTGCAACAGACCATTACGTAGTCGCAATATTAAGTCCGTATAAAGCCCAACCTGTTGGCGCCATTATGAGAAAAAATGAGCCTGAAATTATGATTTTAAGTTTCGGTTTGTCATGTTTAAACTTTGAAAGAACATCATTTCTTCATAAAATGGTATCATGTTGACTCTATCTGCGGAACTAAATGAGTCCTGGTGATTTGTAGTTATAGATGCAAATTGAAGTATGTATTGTACAATCAAAGGTGCTGAGTAATGATGATTCTAGCTCTAATCATGTTTGCCAATGCTAGTACTGCAAAAAACAGAAATGGACTCCAATAATCTTTCATTGTGTGAGGTGGTTGCTTGGTGAAAACTTTGACGATTATGAAACATCTTAGAATTTCAAAAAATATGCATACTGATACAGATTTTGGATGGGATGTGATTGCATTACTCTTGGTGATAAAATAAATTATGTTTCAATAGAGAGCATAGTAAAAAAACACTAGAGTATAATAATTGGCGATGATCTATAAGCCATGTTGGCAACATCTAATTTACCTATTCTTTGCTCTGCAGTTTCACTTAGAGTTGTGCACGTACGACAGTCAAATGTCAGCAGATTTAAGTGCAATGCCAACCTCTTTGATAGATTGTCTAGGGTTGTCAAGGTGAGTGGTATTGTTTCCTTTATTATCTTATCAATAGATTATTTTTTTCTTATGATTATCTAAAGCACTTGGCTCTCTGGTTTGTCTAGTCCTATGCAAATGCTGTTTTAAGTACATTTGAAGACCCCGAGAAGATCCTAGATCAGGCGGTTCTCGAGATGAATGACGATTTAACAAAGATGCGTCAAGCCACTGCTCAGGTTTGTTGTGATTATAGTCAATCATAATTTCATCTTTGACTGCACATAGGCTCTCTTTTCGACTAATTTCTGTTCTATTGTCATTCTTGTTCCCTAACATTTTGTCAGTTATCTGCCTTTTTTATTTGTTGCTCACTTTACATTCACAAAATGAAAATCTGGTTCTATAATACTTGTTCTATTGCATTCTCCTGCTGACATGGATTGTCGTTTTGGAAGGTCTTGGCATCTCAAAAGCGGCTTGAGAACAAATACAAAGCTGCCGAGCAAGCTTCTGATGATTGGTAACATTATGGTTAATTGCAAGCAATCATTGGGTTCTGCCATCTGGTTGCTTTACTGTAAATGTTTTACATTTTTATGGAAAATGTAGGTATCGGAGGGCTCAGCTCGCTCTTCAAAAGGGAGATGAGGATCTTGCCCGTGAAGCCCTTAAGCGGCGTAAATCATATGCTGTATCTATCATCTAAGTCTCGAGTTTTGGTCCAGTGTCTGCCTTATCATACTGTTTATCTGCAACTTAATTTTTACCTTTTAATCGTCTCACATGGTTGCTGTGCGGTACAAAGTGTTTTGCTGGCTTTTCAACACTCTGTTTGGCAATAGCAAGTCTGCAAATAGTTTTGTATTACAAGTATCATATATTAACTTTACACATCAAATTCCTGATATACTTTTATTTACTACAATTGTTATTATTTGCTTAGGATAATGCGAGCTCCTTAAGGGCCCAGCTGGATCAGCAGAAAGGTGTTGTTGATAATTTGATTTCAAATACCAAGGTGGGCTTATTAGTCTTTATTGCTATCCTTATTTTGTGTCAGTACTATTTCTCTATTTGATTGGACCGACATGGCACAAATGGTGGAAGATGCTTATTCACATTTTTTTAATCTCGAGATTATCTTTACTGACCTATTGAGTGTGCCATTCGGCAGATTCTTGAGAGCAAGATAGCTGAGGCCAAGCAGAAAAAGGATACCCTAAAAGCCCGTGCCCAATCAGCCAAGTATGCACTTACTGTTTACTAATTATTATTTTGTTCCTGTCTATTATGGATTCACTGAGATTACACCGCCTTCAGGACGGCAACAAAAGTGAGTGAAATGTTGGGTAATGTAAATACAAGCAGTGCCCTTTCAGCATTTGAGAAAATGGAGGAAAAAGGTATTATGTCATTGACTATTACTTAACCTGTTTGCACTGTGGGTTTGCTGGCACTGGTTCCTGTTGACGCCAGAGACATGCTGTGTCAAATGTAGATTAAAACTGCAAGAGTTCAAGTAATGATATACTGTCAAGTATTTAACATCAATACCCTGTAGTGGTTTCGGAGCATATCCAATGTACAGTTCACCAAGATGACACGTGCATATGTTTTTTTGGGCCTCTTGTCCAATCACTGATGCCTTTTAAACATATTCTCATTTCCATAGCAAGCTTTTTTATTGGTGTATTTCAGAATATGTCACTACGTGTAACCTTGGCAAAGTACGACTATCTCATCTTCTTGCATTGCATGTGTTGACTTTTTAAGGTTACGTGCCTTCTTTAAGTTGAGGAATGACATCGACCTCTATTCTTCCTGGCCAAGTTAATTTGCAACGAGCGGTACTTCATAAGAAATCATTTGAATCTTTAGTTGATAAAAATTGCAAATTTTTTGCTGTCAGTTATGGCTATGGAGTCCCAAGCAGAGGCACTTGGTCAGTTAGCAACAGATGATCTAGAAGGAAAGGTAAAATTGCATGTCACGAGCTGATCATTGTTAACTCTGTTGTAGCAGTAATCAATATCTGAATATCACTGTTTACTTGTACACAGTTCGCATTGCTGGAGACTTCATCTGTTGATGATGATCTTGCACAAATGAAAAAGGAACTTTCCGGAAGTTCATTGGTACGTATTGTTATTCAGATGCTCAGATTATCTTTGGCGACAAAATGTCAAGCTAATGATTTATTTTCCATTAATGTTTATCTGTTTTGTCGTGCACAAGATAGCAAAATGTGAACTACTTTGATGTACATGAGACGTAGGGCATACAAAAGTTGTTATTTAGCATACCTATGGGCCCCTCTGAACTTCAGCTTTAAAAGTTGTTTCTGTCGTGTTCATCATACTGACATAAACATGTACCTGGCAGAAAATTCCATACTTTTGAACAAACCTGCATCCTGACATTCTTCTCATCAGCAATTTATAACCCTGCAGCACCAACTTATTTCTGTATATTTCTGCTTTTCCTCCTTACAAACATTTGTTTGTGTCAACTGCAGAAAGGGGAGCTTCCTCCGGGTAGAGCAGCAGTGAGCAACTCAGGTGCCGCTCGCCCTTTCCCCGACCTAGAGATCGAGAGTGAGCTAAATGAGCTGCGGAGGAAGGCCAAAGAGTACTAGATCGCACCACTCTTGTCGATCCAGCAGGCGTGACGAAATATCACCCCCGAGAAGATAGTATAGCCGCAGATTTCTCTAATGCGCCATTGGAACTCCAGCGCAACGAGTACCGAATGTTGCGAAATTCTCAACATTTCCCCTACCTACCTACCTACCCCGCGAGTGACATTTGTACAGTTAGCCATAAATTGTTGTAAATCCCTCACTGCTCGCCCTAGAGCCCTTTTTGCACACAATATATATTCGAAAAGTCTGAAGTTTCCACCCTCATGGTTTTGACCCCCTCTGTTGGTGTGTGTTGAGACTGGGACAAGTGTTCATACTTGAAGCTCATCGAAGTTTCCTTGCAGTGGCAGCAGTCGCCGGGTCCAAGTCAAGTCAGTACTCGGGTGCGACTGGTCCGCTGTTCATGTTAAACGATGGTTTCAGTGCTATTTCTGATGCTTCGGTGTCATGACCGGAAGGCGGAAGATGGTCAGAAAGCGCTGTATGTGTATCAAACTTTGCTGTGCTGGTGTGTTGATCGTGCCGGTCGTACTCTTTTGTCTTCAATTAGCATCTTGGTTCGTACTTTCGCAGGACAAAATTATTCATCACATGGACTTTGAACGGTGCACCCGTGGTACGTGCTATTTGAACGCGATGAGTTTGACAAATTGTCACTATTCACTTGTCACCGAAACATACTGCGGTTTAATGCGGTAAGTTATCGTCAAATTATCATTATTCATCCGTCACATCGAAGTTAATTTGCCGAACTAATCTATTGTCGAAAGAGGCTTCAGAAGCGATGACGTTTTGCTGACCCGTACTAGTTCCTTTCCTTTGCCACTGTACACGACTTGGGAAGGAATTAAAGAGAACGAGAAGTCAGCAGGGGTGGTGGGACTGTGGGAAAGCTGGACGCTGGCGTGTCAACCCAACCGAGCTCCTCCGGCTCGGCTGCCTGTGAATTCAACCGCCTTGACTTTCCAACGCTGCCTACTGCCCCCGCCCGTGCCCGCGTTGGAAACCGGGAGCACGTTTGCGTGCGTGCGTGCGCGCGCGCGCCCGTGTTGGACTTTGAGACGCCGACGCCGCGGTCTCGTCAGCTCTCCACCACGGCGCCACCACCACCACCACTCCCAACCGTCCGTCTCCACTGCACCGTCGGGTTCCCATCCCATCAGGCTGGCGGCCTGGCGGACGGGGCGGCGCTGGCGCACCAACCTGGCCGGCCGGCCGGTGCACCGGCCTCGGAACCCCCCCTCCCGTGCCGCCCGTGAGAGGATCGCCGAACGAAAATCCGGGCGGCGGCCTCCGTGGCAGCGAGCGTGGCGAACCATTGACCGTTTCCCTGGTCCAACGCACGCACCGCACCAGTGGTCCAGTGCACTGCTGGCCGTGGCGAGAAAAAAACCAGCTCGATCTCATCGTGGAGTTGATTTCTTGACCGGTTCTTGGTTCCCGGCAGCCAGCAGCCAGCAGCAGCAGCAGAGCACTAAAAATAAACGGGTCAGCATTCCTTGCACGAAGAATTCAACCTAGTTGGCTGCAAACCGGAGAGACGTGGTGCCGTGCAGGGAAGAAGCAAAAAGTCCCGGCCGGCGACCCGGCACATACCAGCCGCGTACGTGCCCCCGGACCCGGAGTGGCACACGCTCTATATAAACGCGCGACGGCCTCTCCCCGCTGTGTGTGTGTTCACCCACAACCGAGAAAGAGGAGAGCAGAGCCTAGCAGAGCAGAGCAGAGCGCGGCACACGCTTTGTTTTGTTCGTCGTCGTGGACGAAGGATCGGAGCCCGAGGAACACGTACACAGAGAGGCAGCAGCAGCAGAGGCTAGCCATGGGCCACCGTAGCGGGCTGTCGCTCGTCGCCGTCGTGGTGCTCGCGGCGGTCGTGGCGCTGAGCCTGGCGGCGCGGTGCGCGGACGCGGCGAGGCCCATGCCGCCGAGCCCGGCCGGGTCGTCGGCGTACGACGCGGTGGTGTCGGCGCTCATGGAGATGCTTCCCCAGGGCCCCAGCGACGGAGGCGCCGGACACTGAGCCGCCGGCATCGGCGACTCGGCGTGCGAACAGCCGCAGCATAATAGCCTACGGTTTTTCACGAAAGGGTGAAGAGCCTGCGGCTGCTTTGCTCTGTAGTTAGGGACTAGCTAGACTGTAGTAGCCTCTGTGGTTTCCACAGAAATTCTTCCAAGTTCTTTGGTTTCCTTTTCACACAGCACCATTTTTGCTTTCTTGCTTTGAACTAATAACCTCCGCTGGTTGGTTCTCAAGAGATGTATATATATATATAATTACACACAAAAGCTACTTCTTGTCAATGCATGTTTCGGTTTTGTCCTACATATGCCTAGCTGCTGCTCTTGTGCATGGTTAGTTTCGACCATATTTTTTACTGGCATGGTTTCTCAGCAATTACCAGGCATTGACGATGGATGAGATATTTTGTTTTGCGGTATTAGGTAGGCCTGGACTTTGGCGATGAGTTGTAGTCCTTTTAAGTGGCGTTTCCTGGCCAACTCGACACTCTTGAGTTTCAGATAGTCCTATCTGGTCCGAACAAGTCGCAGCTCGCGCATGGGGCTGAAAGTCATGAGTTGCTGGCTTATTTGGACATTTGACACGAAGCAACCTACCCTGCAGTGGTTGAAAACTTGAAGAACGAGCACTCCCCTTTATTTATTTATATATATATATATATATATATATATATTTTAATATGAGAAGGATGAAGGAAATTTTAATTTTACTCCTGTATGTTTTCTTAGACGAAAACTCCCCTTTATATATATGTATTTTAGACCACCCCCTTTATTTTTGAGAAGGAAAATTTAATCTTCCTTCCTAGAGACTCATAAATAGAAACTATTTGCTAATCAAATGAACTACGTCCCAGAAAATCGGAAATCCTATATACCTTTCGGAAGATTTTTTTTTCTTAGCCATCTATAACTGTCAGTGTTAGGATTAGTCCCGACACTAACTAGTGAGTTACGCTGTGATAAGCCTCTCGATGATTGGTGCAAATGCTAACACAGGGACACGGATTTATCCTGGTTCCGGCCGCGGGGCCTTACGTCCAGCAGAGTGTGCGTGCGCACTGTATTAATTCGCACCGGAGTGCTCGTAGAGGGGGGCTACAAGCAAGGCGGAAGAAGAGGCGAATCCTCCGAGTCCCTGCTAGGGTGATTGAGGTAAGTGCCAATATCGAGGATGTGAGAGTGGTGTGATGTCGCAGTGGGATGAGGTGAGCGTGGTTGACTATGTGTTGCCCGCGGTGGGGCGTCCGCCTCCTCCTTTTATAGGCCAAGGGGAGGCGGTTACAAGCATGCCGCGCAGTAGAATGTGCAGTGGTTGCGTACTGGCGAGCAGAGCTCCGGGCGGGACAGGCGTCCTTGCGAATCCTTGCGTCCGCGCGGGTTTATGGCGAATTCCGGCTTCCGCGTGCGTGAGTGCATCGTGGCGGCTCCTGCGATTGTCAAAGAACAACTTCGAGGCCAAGAAACATAAAAAAACAAGCCCGTGACTTAATTCGGCCCGCAGCGGCCCGTGGCACGCGCGCAGCTTGTTATTCCCCGCGGCCCAGCTAACGGCCCAGCCTACTATCTCCACGCAGTGCGCGGTCGATCGTGGTCAGGGTCGGCCCCGACCCTACATTGCCTCATATATATATATGAGTTTGGGGTGCCTGTGCACAAAATTAACCCAATCTCAAAATTAGTACAACACCAATCAATTAGGGCACTGGATGGGTTGGAAGCTCGATCTCCATATTCTTCGTCGAGATCAACAGAAGGTGACGTCCAGGAGGGTGTTGTTCGTCGTCAACAACTAAGTCTTCATCACGCAGGAGTAAAAGCTCTCTGGTGAAGATTAAGCTCTACTTCATCATCTACATCAGCACTACAGATAGCGTCTTCAGGCTCTGGTTAGTCTAATCTAAGTATTCCACATTAAGTTAATTAGTAATCATGATTAGGCTAAGCTAAGATCCTGTTTTAAGATTAATGGTTAGGCTAAATGAATTCTAACAAGTCACCCATCCTTCTTTGTCCATCCCTCTAAACAACACACAAGTCACCCATCCTCCTTTGTCCATCCCTCTAAACAACATACAAGTCACCCATCCTCCTTTGTCCATCCCTCTAAACAACACACTACACAATGATGACCTCAGGCCCTTGACATATTATTTACTCCACGCGACCCTTTACATGCATATGCTCACCCCCACGCTAGCGCGCCAAGTAGTGGTGGGCATTTGTCTATTCGGTCTTTTCGGTGTTTGAGAATTTTGAATTTTAGAAAAGTGAAGACCGAAATTTTAAAAATTGTAATAGGAAACAAGGCGCTTGACGCGCTCTTCTCTTCTGACTGATCGATCCTGGCACCTCTTCGTCCTGCGCTTGTCTACTGGTTCTGCGCCCGGCGACGGAGCCAGCGCCTTACGGCGAGATGTGATGTGGCACACACCACAAGTGTTGACAGCGCTCCCACCGCTAGGGATAGCACGCAGAAGATGACGGCTCTGACGTTCACAGCACCGGAGAACATTTCACTGACGATTAAGAAGTGTATCAGTCCAGTAGAGGCACATCCGGTGCCCGCCGTCCAAAAGGCCAGGAACTGCACGCAAAAATGCATATATTAATTGTTGATTGATGATCCAAATTCATTGTGCACAAGATAGAGGCCAACTTCTGACGAAGCGTAGCGTACCTCGTTTTGGTCAGGTCGCGACTGGGGGGTGCGCAGGGGGGACCCCCCCGCGTTACGGTACGGGTCATATAACCCCGTTAGGGTTTTCCATTGGAGATCGATTCATTCTACTTCTTGTAAGCCGCGCCGTTGGCGTTTATAACCGGACCCCGATCATAGTGAAGTTGCTTGCTGGCTGGCGCCCGTGGTTTTTCCCTCTCGTGTTGAGGGGGTTTTCCACGTTAAATTACGTGTCTCCTTGCGGTTTGATCTCTTTTACTTCTCGTCGTTTTCGCCATCGTTTATAACATTAATATGCCATATATGCATGTATGACGACGGATGTTAAATATCGTTAACTGGTACTAATAATTGAGAACATGATGCGCGCGTACCCATTCCACAGCTATTACTGACACGCAGAGCAAGGGCCAGTCGGGCACTGGAGTCGCTGATCCAAAATGTCTACTCAGTAATTGACCAGCGATCCCCAAAGCAGAGGCCGCGAGTTGCATGCTAGAAGCAATGACTGAAAAACTGCACGAAGTAATTAACAGAAGGACGATGATGCATTTGTGTGTGTGAGAGAGAGACAAAAATAATTTGTCAGCTAGTATTTTACATATACCTGAAGGCTCTGTAGTGGACGCGGCCAGTGGCATTACCAGCGTAGAGAATCAGTGCAATGGTAGCCACAATGAAGCAAACCCCGTTCGAGTAGAGAAGAAGCTGGTCAGCTGGAAACGCAGTGCGTCGGAGTGTAGACGCGCACGACCGTACCCAGTTCACCCACAGCGACGGCACAAGTGCAGCGAAGCTGATAAAAGTCCTTGTAATGGCGGCTTGGAATTTGTAGCAATGCTCTTTTGCGCACGTCTCCACGTCGTAGTGGATGTAGATCGCCACCCCTGACGCCACACTAGCCGCGCAGAAGGTCGCCGCAGCTGTGAACTGTCAGAAGCAGCAGGTAGCAATAGCATATATTACGTCAGATGATCGAGGTCACAGATATATTGAAATGAACAATAATGGTGCACGCATCAATGTCTGATATACTAATGTATAGGGTGCAGTGTGTCAAGATCATACTCTTAGTTAGCTGCTAAGAGTATATAGGAGTATATATAACACAGTCTTAGTTAGCTGGAGATGAGCTCACCGCGTCGCCGAATATCATGAGACATGCGATCCAATGGTTTGTTAAAGTGGATTCCGTGATCATGGCATTAACGTCCAGTATGCCCAGGGAGAAAGACCAGACGGCCTGGACAGCGGTTGCGGCTACAAGGAAGCTGATGGCATGATGCAAATGCAATGCAAATTAAACCTCTGTTATTAAAGAGATATACTCATTGATTTGTAACAATAACAACCTAGGACGGAGTAGGGAGTACTGCACGGTTTCACGCACCTGAAACCTGGAACGGTGAAGAAATCGTCCGCAGAGACCATGGCGGCGAGCGCCAACGCAGCAGCAAGGAACTGCACAGCGCGGAGCACCAAGCTCGGAAGCGTCCCCGGCGTCCCGTAGAGTTGAAGGTCAGACGCCCGTGCCACCGCCCTAGGTTTTTGACCCACCGCGGACGGCGCCATGGTTCGCCCTCGCGCCGTCGCAGATGATGGAGCCGAAGTTTGCACCGTCGCCGTCGTCTCCTGTTCCTGCTGCCTTGGTGATGAGATCTCCATCTTGATTGGCTACCTGCCTGCATTAATGAAGAAATTAAGTAGGTGTGTAGCAAGCATACTTCATTTGCAGCAATTGTGTAGAACAAATTCTCGGTGTGGAAATGAACAGAAGAATCCACACGCAACAAGAAGAAAAAACCATGCTAAACTGAAAAAGGAGATGCTGATGCTGATGCATGCTCTCTTGTACATTTTGTTATCTGACAGCTCAAGAGGGTCTTCTAAGTGACAAATTATTGGAACTTCTAATTTACCAATTTAACTTGTTCTGCAGGAAGAACAGAAGAAGGGAATGGTCCACAGGATTGAATTATGGGATAAAGCTCATATGAAAAAGGATATGGCTGAGATGCTAATCACAATGTGCAGATAATAATTGTACTTTTCCTTTCTTATGATTTGCATTGAATCTAAATCAATTTTGTAATGTCAATACCATAATGTATGCAGTGTGACGCAGTGTTTACTTCATTTATAGTTTATCATCAAGTATTAAATGTACGATCTTGAAACTACTGTTAATTGTAAGATGCAACCATAATGTATGCAGAGTAATTCTAAATTAAGCCACTAAAACTAATGAGAGGGTTATGCCAATTCATCTTTGCGACATGAGAGCCTGAATGCAAAGGTATGTTACAAAACATTCTGCCATGGTATAGACAATGCCAATTAATATTTTTTATAACATTTGTTATAAAAGAATGCAATTGATATTAACTTTAATTGCAGTGAGTGCATATTGAGAATCATAATCAAGGGAACAAGGGTTGTGCAGGTGTAGCTTTACCACGTGAGTACCTAACAAAATTAAAACAGGTCCAACGTGTATTGAGAATCATAAGTATTGAGAATCATAATCAAGGGAACAAGGGTTGTCCACGTGTTTGCTTTGAAATTACTTAATGTGGCAACACTGCTTCCTATAGACAGTATGATTGAGATTACTTGAGCAAATTTTGTTGTTGATTAGAACTATTTATATTACAGGGACCTTGATCAAAACAAAAAAAAGTAGCGGGTCATAGCTATAGCCATCCAAAATCTGTATATTTTACTTTACACTGGTATTATCTGAAATAAACATGGTTACATGTTCGGATATAATAGTACACAGTTTCTTTCAATGGTAGGATCAAAAGCAAGTCTATTTGATGTCAGGCACGAAAACAAACTTATGGCCAAAGGAAACTTAGTCACTACTGATAGCACACATATGTGGTCGGAGGAAACATGATTGGACATATGAATGTCATTGTTGATATTCACATTGTTAGTGACAATGGGGATGAGGATTTGCATAGACCATATGACAATATTTGCACAATAAGAGATGCCACAGGCTATGTTATTGCTTGGCCTCGATCACATGTAAGTTTATTTCCATACTGACAATATACATTCCAATTGTCACAATTTCAAAAACATTTTACTGATTTAAGCTGGATCCCCATGTTTTAGGCGAAAAGCCTATAAGGATTCAGCACCCAAACGTCCATAACAACTTGGTGAGACATTATTCAATTGTTCCAACAAAATTTGCTATATATGCTTGATTTTTCATATCATTTTTCAAGTGCTATCACCTCCTTTTTAAAAATATTATTTTGCAGTCAAAATGGGTTCTCACAGCCAAAATCTATTACTTTATATGTCAAGAAAGCGTATGCATACCGAGGGATAGCTTCTAGATAGATTTATGCTACTTGATAGAAAAGTTCATGCAAACATGTATTGAATTTGCACTATGTATAAACTTCTTTTTATGGATGCAAACCCATGATATATGTTTGTTGCTTCTACTGAGTTGTTTAAAAGGCCTTATTTTCTTTGTTGATCCGTACAGAAATATTTTACTATAAATCTCTATGTTTGTCAAATTTAATTTGTGCAAGAGGTCCCTCCGAATTTTTTACATGACCAGAGTACAGTGTGTACAATGGAATATATTTCCTGTTTCTAAACAATCCAAAACAACATCTTTACAGAGTAGACATGTATATAGATGTAATTGTAAGCGTATCTATGTACTGTATATGAAAGAAAACGTCACTATACAGTGATGTGTCTACATTGGTAGATGTGTAATGTAAATGTGTCTAATAAAGCGTGTTTATATGTGTACTAGGCACGCATCTAGTATATTAACAAAGCGTCATTTTTTTTTATACACACTTAAAAAAATGTACCTACGTATCCTGACATGGTCCATGCGGAGACACTCCAGATACGCTTTACTAAAACTGCCTACCCTACTGGAGATGAATTAAAGAGTACAGTAGCTAAGAAGAAAATAAAGCGTATCTGTAGGGCACCCTTGATAATTCAAAATGCCAATTTTACATGCTATGTTACCTGTAATAAGTAAAGTGGCAAGCCCCTCTTTGCTCAAAGTTCAATCAAAATATGTTGAGAAATTAAGTTTTAAAAATATATGAAAAGTGAACTCCACACGAGAAATTTAGAATCAGTCACCGTCGTTGTGTGTATCGCCTGTTCGTGCTGCCTTGGTGATGAGATCTCCATCTTTATTGGCTACTACCTGCCTACCTTCATGAAGAAATTAAGCTAGACTCGGAGTAAAATACATGTGCGAAATGCATCTATAGAGTTCTCAGTATATGGAGGCAAAAAGGTAGCAGGTCGGATATATGCAAGTAGTCGTAGAGTTCAAGAAACAAAGGACGTACGTGCTCTAGCTAGCATATATAGACATAGACACATAGTCCTACTCCTACTTTCATTTTAAAAGCAATAGGAAAATAACACAAATGGTATGAAAAATCTACAGTAATAGTACTTGGATTCATAATTAATCTTCAAAATGACTTGCTGATACATATAAATATTTTTTTTTTCATTCTGTAAAGTGCAATCTATGGGTTTCCAGAAAGAGCTCTACAGAGATCTTCCTCCATGCATGTGAAGAAGTCTTAGTGCTAGCTGATGCACGCAGTTTTTTTTTTAATTAAGGATTACAATCCGGCCTCTATATCCACGAGTGGATATATACAGCCAACGATTACACCAGAGCCCTTAGACTCTAAACCTCGTACCGAGGTAAAGAAGCAAACAAGAAAATGCAACCACTACATCAAAGAAACAGAAGACTACACTTCTAATTTATTCTCCGACCAAACCTCCAAACTTCCAATGCCCTCGAAGCCCACACCACAAGCGAAGCAGGCCCATGACTTCCAAAGCAACGCCCTCAAGAAGGAAACGACGCCGATACCGCCGTAGTCGCCCCTCCGAAGAATCGGAGAAATGTTTCCACCTGGAAGACAAAGACCAAGCAGGAAGCATCCTAACAAAACGCCTCCAAGGAGCGCAACGACGCCCGAAGACGCCGCCGATGTTGACGCCGACACCATAGCCGGGAAGGCTTTCGCCTAACGCTTCGTCAATGTCGACCCAATGACGAAGGAAAAGATGAACCACAACACCGACCGCGACCATCAGAAGCGCGAGGGGCTAGCACTTAGGCTCCCCTCAACCAACCAACGTCCAATGACACGGGAGTCGCGACACCTTGCCCAAACCACCGGATCACCGACATCGACTGGAAGAGCCCAGATCCACACCAAACAATTACTCAAGAGTACTGGACAATTAAACATGCAAGTTTTTATCAACTTTCAGCTTCTCATATATTATTTTTACATATGCAGCAATAAACGCATATAGACACACGTGTCGTCACATACTAGAGATATGAAAAACATAGCAACCTTATAGTAGTGAGCATAAAAATATCAAATTCATCCATACGCGTCGTCGTGCCCGCGGGGATGTAGGAGAAGGTTGTCGTCGGCGTGCCCTTGCTCCTCCGCCGCCGGCGCGGGCTGAAGCTCTCCTGTCGACGCGCCCAGGAGACGCGCCCGCGGCGGCCTCGAATCGCGACGCAGGCGGCATCGATTCGCGGCGGCCCCTTCCCTCTCCTCGAGCAACCTCGGGGGCGGAACTCACCGGCCGCCTCCTGCACCTTCCGCCACTGGATCCAGCCGCCCCTCCCTCCGTCCCTGCGCCCCTGCATCACCTCCCTTCGTCCCCGCGCACGGCGACCTCGAGCAGGGGCGGCGCAGATCTCTCCACTGGCGACCTCGAGCAGGAGCGGCGCAGATCTCTCCGACGGTGACGACGCCTCCACGAGCTCCAACGCCGACGCCTCCACGAGCTCCGCCGCCGCTCTCCCCTCGATTTGGTTGCGCAGTGGCGGTCATGGAGGTCCCTTGCCGGCGGCGCCTCCCGACCCGGATCCGCGCGCGTTGCCCTGCTCCGCCGCGGGGCAGCCTGGATCTGCGGGGCGGGGGCCGTCGCCGTCGAGGTTGAGCCGGATCCGGAGCAGGGCCGACTCCAGCGGTGTCGCGCCGGCGTGAAGGAGCTCCCGGCCGCATGGACGACCTCCTCCATCACGCCCTCTACCTCCTCCTTCTCTGTCCCGCCTGCATCGACGAGCTGGTGCTCCAGTGGAGGCGCGGCGGAGTACCCGGTGCGGCGGCGTGTCCCCCTTCCCTCCTCCCTCTCCTCGCGGGAAGCAACGGCCGCAGGGCGATGCGCTAGGCTGCTGGGAGCACAGCTCGCACTTCTTCTCTCTCCTTTCCTCAAGGAGGCCATATTGCGCAAGGGGAACGGGGATGCTGCTCGAGACGGTCTAAACCAGTCGAATTTTGACAGAGACGCGCATAGGGAGCATGGATACCCAAGCGTACGTAGCCTACGCGTGCCTCGATGGCCCGGACGTGACGGCAGGACACAAGTAAACCACGTACGGAGCGAACAATGAAAAGATCGGGATCCGAGTAAGAGACACAGAGAGGACGTGCTCTAGCATACATATATACAGTACATGCATGTCAAAAAAACAATAGGAAATGGCAAGCCCAGCTTCTTGCATGCAAAAGAAAGGCATATAGACACGCGAGTGGTCATAATTAATAGAGATATGAAAAAAAATATCAACCTTAATATGAGCATGAATGAATATGAGTATATGAAAGATCGAGTCGCGCATAGCGAGCATGCATGGATGCAGGGCTAGCGTGCGTGGTCACCTGATTTGGATGCAGCCGGCCGAGGGCTGAGGACGACGAGATCGGAGCTCGATCAGGATATGGAAGGTGATGAGCGGCTGCAGAATCGAATGATATATATATAGTGTACACCGATCGATTGCGATCGATCGGCTGCAGAATATTGCCAGGCCTATGAAGCCATGAAGCTTTCAAGGGATCAGCCAGCCACGTTGCTTGCACTCAAACTGCTTACTGCTTGGCAGTTGGCACCGGCTGCAGGATACTCCTATATATATACAGATGTGGTGGAGACTAGGGACCGAGACCGACCCCTGTCCTACTCTGAAGAGAAGAGGTTCAGTCAGCTTTTAGAATTCATTAATCTTTGAGAATTTGTGAAAAGTCATTTTGTTTCGCTCAAGAGCATCTCCAAGTGTATCTGATAAAGGAATAAAGATCGCATGGGAATAAAGTGTAGGAATAGGTTCCTGATGCAAATGTAAATGAGAAAGAATAATATGGAAATGGAAGAGGATGCAAGGAATAAGGTTCCTAATGCTAATGTAAAGAGACAAGGAATATATAAAAGTGGTTAGGAACATTTAGAAATAGTATGTTCTATATTTTTGAACTAAATTGTTAGAAACTTTTGAAGCTTTTTTTGTTTTATTCCATCCAATATTTTTAAAAAGGTGTGAAACATAATATTTTTAGAAAGAAAATAGAATATACTCTTTTTTTTAAGCAACAAATAGTAGATACTCTTTGAGATAGTGAGTAATTGATTATTTTTTCCTCTTTTCCTTCTCTCTTTCTTCTCTGTCGTGCCGCTGCACGGGGCGTAGCCGCTGGCCACGGCGAGGAGGTCGAACGCGGCACGAGCGGTGGTTGAAGCTTGCGAATCCGAGATGTGATAGAATCGAGGCATCTAGCTAGGCTTTACCGTTAGGCGGCATACAAAGCACAACCACTCAGTTCCAAAACACTAGTGCCGTCACAAATTATACCATGCACGCAACTGGTCTCGAGATACCGTTGCTGGAATAAATTCTTTTTGTCCTCAGGCCTCACCATATAGATATGTACCTCTCACAACATTAGATCGAGGTGCATATCAGCTGGACTAGAGTTATCCTGCAACAGAACAGAGATTGTCAGAAAATTGGAACAGATTGTCAAATTTGACAAAATTTACAATCTCTTATGATAACCACCTAGCTTAGGCCCCAGCAGTGTAAGAAATAAGCAATATTACAATGCTAGGGGGCTATATAATTTCACACAGATGTGTACATCTGCAATAATTAATCATATGACCAAACAATGACAATGTGCTGCTGTTAGCCAAATAGTGATGCTGATATGTCCAGGTTACATATTAGTGATTTGAGATAACTTTAAGTCGATCAATTTGCGTTTTGCCATGTAATGAAAGAGTTGATACCCCTTTTGCGATTGGGCCAACCCAAGTCTCCGTTCTAGACCCCACACCACAAGTAATGTCACAAACGACTTTGTTCTAGAACGAGCGGCAACTGACCGATCGAAATATATATATGTATAAAGAAGACAGAGGTCGACACTCGACAGAGACAGAGACAGTGGCAGAACACGTGCAAAGCCGAGAGCTTCATTTGTAGTTGAGACTATTTTGTTGCTGGGAATAACGAACCTCACCAACTCACCGCAGCTAGATTATCACGACGGCGACGGCGAGACGCGGTGCCGGCCAGCTATATGGCACCTCATCACCACCTTGCTTTCATATAGATCCAGTGTAGACTCGAAGCATCTCCAACACACAGATTGAGCTTCCTCTCCCTTTCCCCTTTTTTATTGTTATAGGCCGGGGAACCATCTTTTCTAATTTTTTTGGAGAAAGTCCAAATCTACCCTCAAGTGCCTAAACTATGTTTTGGTTCAATATAGTCCCTAAAGTTAGCTACATGATTCAACTTACCCCACCATGCAATTTGTCATTTTTGTTTCTCCATACACAACTACACAAGTTGAATTTTAATTTAAGATTTTGCAAGATGGTAGTAGACATCATAATCTATATTAGAAAAATATTTTATGATTTTTTCATCATTAGTTTTTATATAATTTTGTATCCCAATGATAAATTTTATTATTAAATATTCTACCTATCAAAATAGTGACAAACAATTCATGATATATTTTTTAACATTCCTTATGTTGTCTGCTATCACCTTGCAAAATTTGAACTTTAAAGTCCACTTGTGCATGGAAAAATAAAAAAGACAAATTGTGTTAAGGGGTAAATTGAACCAAATGATATAGTTTAGGGGTGAAATGAATCAAGAAATACTTTAGGGGATTATTCAAACTTTAGTTATAATAGAGGGTACTAGTAATTTGGACTTTTTCCTTTTTTAAAGTTGTTGGAAGGAGTTGTTGCGGTGGATCTTCTTTCCTCTTTTGTCTCTTCTAGTTGTTGGGATGTATAACAACATCTTCAAGAGTTTTTAAAGGGGCTGTTTGGTGTCCTGCGCCGAGCTCAATCAGACTGGCCGCATGCAGGGTGCACCTGTTTGCTTACCTGCTTTAGCTCGCGAGCCAGGGTTGGTCGGATGCAAAAGGCATCGCTGGGCCTTGCTCCGAAGAAATGTGGAAGTCGACCGTTCCTGGCAAGCCATGCCAGCAGCATGCAACATTAGTCTAGTTAATGATCTTATTACCACATAATTAGTGTATGTTAAGTGGTTTTCATTTATTTCAAGGTAGATTAAGATTGTATGAGGTAAATTAAGTTTTATTATGAGATGATATTAGGAATAATTAATATTTTAATATTTATTTTGACACATTCTTGTTACATGATTCATACTCATATGACCAACCAAACAACGTCACTTCTAAATCAGGCTACATACATGCAACAAACCAAACAAAAGAGCGTGCATCTGCTCAACCTGGTTCGAGTGAGCCAGGCCCATGGATACGGACCAGGCTAGACACATCACACATGCGAGCAACCAAGCCGACTCTAAAACTCACCACCTAATGCTTGATCTTTAGCAAAATGAGAGAAAAAAATTCTACAATAACTCTTAATGTATCATTAATTTAATAGAATTTGGGAAAAGTCATTATATTATGCGTAAGTGCATCTTAAAGAGTATCCAATATTTTATTTCTCTCTCGTGCAGCTGCGGCATGGGTTGCAGCCGCGGCGGCATGGTCGACTAACCGAGTAGGCCCTCGGCCTCTCTCTCGGCTCTGCTGCTAAGGTGACTTAGGTGAGTGGAGGTGCGGCGGCGGCCGAAGAATAATCTGGCGGGGACGTGAATGCGGATGTCGCCGCAGCGGCGGAGGGAGCTCGACAGTGGGGCTGGCGCGGCGGGGTCGCACGGATATGCTTGGCATCTGGCGCCGGCGTAGGGAGGTCCGACAGCGCCGAGTGACTGGGTGGCGACGTGCATGGACGCGGCGCGAGGTTGATAGAATCCCAGGCATCTAGCGGTGGCCTCCTGTTTAATAAAAAAAGCATGGAGGGTGGTATATAACAATTGCCTTGTGAGCGATTGTTGTAAAGATGGGGGTGGTATATTGATCTTAGAGCAACTCCAACAGCTTCTTTATATTGTTTTGTATGGTAAAAATTAGAAAACCATAGTAAAAATCGATTCCAACAGGCTCGCAATACTACGGTTCGTCATCGCCCTCGCAAAAACCAGAGCCCCGCTCGTCAAAGATGGAAGACCCCACCCCCTCGGTATCCCTCTCCTCGTGCGCGCAATCCAAGGCGGCAAGGCCTCCCGCCATTCCGTCATGCGCACCATCCCGCCCGCGTGCCCTTGCTCTCCCGCACCTTTGCTCACCGTCGCCGCCGCCGCACCGGCCGCTTCATCGTGGCGCGAGCAGGACGCGGAGCCCGTCGGACGGGAGAGGAGGAGGTGCGGGCTACCGGCCGGGAGAGAAGGGGCGGCCGGAGGAGGAGGGGTGCAGGTCGTCCTTCCCGCGCGCGTGGCTGTCCGCCGGCCGGGAGAGGAGCGGCGCGGGCTGTGTTGACGGATAAAACTCGTATCCACCTACGATCCGCAAGCGTACGGACCTACACTTTTTTCACCACGGGGATTCCCTAGGTTCTTATCAATCCGCGGAGTAAAGGGATTACAAGCGTTTGATCTAGCACTACTAACTAACTTATCCAAACCCTAACCTATGGTTAACTTAGAGAACTACCACGCTACACTAGAGAGAACGATTAAACTCACAAGATATGTAAAAGACACTTGCCCAAGGGTCTACGATACTTGAACATGTAACCGCTAAGAGATACAAAACCGATCTAATCTACCGGGGTTGTAACCACGATTTCGCCCTTTCCCTCCCCCCGTACTGTCACTACGCGGAGGTATTCGTGACTAGACCTATGATGATCACGGCGTATTGAAGGGTTCTAAGGGAGAAGTGAGATCTATACTCCCAACATGGCATGGTAGCTAACCTTAAACAAGAAAGCATCTTCAACACTAGATGATAGATTGAAACCATAAAAGTTGCGATTACATCTCAAGATCGTTTACAACCCATGGACAAATGAGAAGATTACCCCATCAAGGTGCTAAGCATAGCACCATTGATCATGGTGACGCTTCCGACAGTGTCTTCCTTCTTCTCCGGAGGTGTCTTGGCAGGGTCTCGACGTCCTCCACCACTTGTGATTGCTTCCTTTGAGTAGAGCGATCCTTCTTGCGAATGATCTCCCTCCTCTCCTTCCTCTCTAGCTTCTGGATGGCCTCTCGGGCGAATGGCTCTCTCCCTGCGAATGGCGGCGCCTCCACGTACTTAGGGTTGCATCATCTTCACACTCAAGAAATGGGGGGCCGAACCGACGCTGGAACAGGCTGGGCCGGCCGGCCTGGGCCGACCGGCCCAGGCCCATTTCGGCCCGGTTCGGTCGCCCCTTCGCACACGTGGGTCCTCTTGACATTTTGCACTTTGCCCCCTTCATTTGCATCATTTTGACGATGTCATCCTCGCGTCCAAGATGGAGGGTCTTCTCGCATGAAGTTCGGTCTTTTACGCTTTAATCCTCGGGGATGTTCCTTTGTAACACTTCGGTCCTCACCACCTTTGGGAGTGATTTCATCATGCTCTCGAACACGAACGGGACTCCTCATTTGCTCTTTTGAACTTGTTGTGACTCCGTCCTTTATGTCCATGTTTTCCTGCAAAAACATAACACTTCCAAATGCATATACAAAGATGAACTTGTTATATTATTAGTGTGCCTAGTAGCGGGTTAGTTTCATAATCAAGTCCAAACCAAAGTGTAATGAACATGTTTGGTGTACCAAAATACACCGTCAATATCTCCCCCACGCTTAGATCTTGCTCGTCGTCGAGCAAGTTTCTCGCGAAAGAACTTTTGTCCAAGGTGTTGAAAACGTGCTCCGCTAATTCTTCCTTCACAAGTTAGTCAATCATTTATCTTTAATATGATAAACATGAAGCAATGATCATGATACATAAATATGGGCGTTTAGAATTTTTACCAAATCGAGATTTACCCCACAACTCATACCTTTCACTCGAGGTCCTCAATTCCTGCCATGCTTACTTCTTTGCTTCCATCGGAGGGTTTTCATGATTTTTCAAAAATAAAATTCCTGCAATAAGTATTAGACAAAAACATTTCTCCAAGTTCTTACATGTCGTTCATATGAAGTGGCTATCCTAAACAATTCATAAACTCTCACCTCTCATAAGTCTCTCATATATCATGTAAAGTGGAGTTATAGGTATGGCTAGTGCAATTAACACAAGTATTGTCGAGCTAAGAACTTCATCTAATGGTTGTTTACCTTTCAAAGCCAATGATCATGAGAATTAAACCATGATGTGGGGATGTCAAGGATAAGAAGATATAGAATAGTGGACATGTGCAAGGGCAAAAGAAAATAGGACTACAAGGCACCGATGACGTCCTCGTTGTCGGATTGCGCATGGTTGGAAAAATGGAAGTTTCATCTCTTAACAACAACGTGGCATCCTTCCTTACACTTTTATTTAATCTTCACTTGATACCTCTCTTTCAAAGCTCTTTGCTCATCTCTTCTTGCATAAACACAATCTGAATTTTAAATGAAAACCATGCTAGAGACGAGACGAAACTTCGAACATAGGTTGTGTTCAAGGAATACGATGTACAAAAGAGATATTATGGTTTGGGTATGGAATTCGGCGATGTACGGGACTTCCGATGTGAGAGTCTCGTTACCGAATACATGACGAGGCTAGCAATAAAAGATATACACAAGGACATGATCATTGCTCGAAATTAAAACTTCCAAGAGAGAAGGATCCTAGCCCAACTCATCATGCTAACCGCACTTATGGTGGAACGGATATTGAGTTGGCATTGTATAGGATTTTTCTTTGTCTCTCAACTTGGAAAAAGAGAGTTTGCTAACCTTTATTACAAGGGTTTTTCATATAATTTTCAGAATTAAACTCCTCCAACATTAGCATCAAACTTAGCACAACCGAAACGAAGTTCTAGATCAAAGCATGATGCGGGTACTTTTAAAGGTAAAAACTCCACTAAGCACCACAGTAAACGTTTCAAACCAATCGCCCACACTTATATATCAAAAATTAAAGACAAACATACAAGTAAAGAAAGAAAAAGCATTGCATGAGACAAAAATTTAAAAGACACTTTTTATTTGATTTTTTTTGACTCGAACACTAAATTAACACACTTCAAACTTGAAAATTTAAAAAGCACACCTAAAAATTTAAAACTCTCGCAAAATCTAAACCAAACCAAACTAAACTCACTAAGGCAAAAAATTTTAAGATCTAGCTAGCTAGCTCTCCCCCACGCTAAAATCATACGACGTCCTCGTCGTATCTTACAAAAATCCTAAGGGGGAAAACCCTAACTTTCTAGTGGAACTTCCCACAACTCTTGCACCACCTTTTCTTCATGTTGCCTACCATCCCAAATAACTTCCTCACGTTTCGATTAAGGAACTTGTAGCCGTCATCGACTACTCGTTCCAAATCCTCCATTCTTTGCCTCATCACCTTCATAGCCTGGAAACACTCCTCGACCGATGCGTAGAGATCCGAGATGGAGTGACGGCAAGCCGCACAACATAACGGATGCATCCCGAATGGGTCGTCGTCGCCGGGGTCGTCGCCGTTGTCACCGTCGCCAGGATCTCCGCCGCCGTTTGGACCTTCGGGAGTCTTCTCTTTAGGCACCTCCTCCCAATAGAAGAGGTCGTTGTCGTCCCTTCCGCGGCATCAAACTATCATGATTGGTCCTTAAGAAACACAAATTAAATAGAGATCAAGCAACATATGATTTAAGTTCAGTTTTGGTTTGATAGCTTTTACATGATGCAAAAAGCGTCCTAAACTTCCTCACAAAGCTTTTAAGCTCAAAAACGAAGTTAGTGCCGGTGGCAAGGCATACATATACGTCTCTCCTTATAATAGCTAGTCGGAAGCTATTCGTTTCTTAAATTACCGTTCCTAACAACCGTGGTTAGTGTACCTGCAGAAAATCACAGATATTCAAGACCTTTTGTGCCAGCACTCACAAAAGCGTCCACATTCATTACCGTTTACTATAGAAACGGTATCCATGCGTAAAGCCGCTGCATGGACATCGTCCAACCTCGGACACCTCCGTTTGAATGGAGTTGTCCTTTCCGCCTATTGCGGGTTCGCACATGTATGGCAAAACATGGCTAGACACAGACGCGACGTGGGTTCCCATTGGAATAAGTCCCATCCATCCCTCACGGACTTTCCCGTGGCACCATCACGTATGGCAAAACATGACGAGACGCAGACGCGACGTGGCACCCATTGGAATAGGTCCCACTAGTCCCTCACAGGACTTCCCTGTGGTACCACCACGTATGGCAAAACGTGATGAACTAGTATGGTTGTGCATGAAAGTAAGTTTTGACAGGAATAAAATATGCTGGGAGTCAGTATAAATACACCATAGAGTACTAGCCACCTGAAAGAACCCAAAAATTCCCTCTAGGGCCTCTCGAACTAGATAAGACCTTAACGTCCTACTCACTTAGCAAGATTATTAATCTTGGCAAATTTTATTCCAAAAACAAGTTTGTTAAGGTATTTTTAATTACTCTGGTGCATAATCTCGCTCTGATGCCAGCTGTGACAGAACTGCCCAAAATAATTCCGTATTATCGCCTAAGCCGGTCCACGTGGTCATTAAGCAATAATAAAGAAGTATTTTGTCGCCTCTGCCGGGTCATGCCCGGTAAATCACAAGATTAAATCCAAATCACCTACTAAACAATTTCCTAAAATCATATCCACTCTACCAGAGGTACTACTCATCAAAGTAAAGCCCTAGGGTGTACTTGTGCTTAAAGAAAAGTTCATTAAAAGGGCTATAAAAAGCATCAAGATTAAACTAGCATAAAGCTTACATAAATCATAATTAAAGGTCTACACATCAAACTCATGCCAACTTTGGTTACAAATCTAAAAATGTCATAAAGAGCAACATATCCAAAATTCAACTCCATAGCATGTGTATATTTTAAACTACACTAAAAACACCTCAAACTGAGTTTGAATTTTTAATTCAAAACCTACACAGAAAAACCCTATACATGCTTTCTAGAAAAGGTAGGTTTCTTCACGAGGAACCCAACAAAATTGGTTTTGTATTTTTTGATTTTTCTACAATTTTTAATGGATTTTCGAAGGTTCAGCTGAAACCCTAAAGATACATTTACAGGGGGACCCTCGAAAGAAATTATCAAAATTACAGAAGGGTCCCTGGTTTACACAAATCACCCTAGAAAGAACGGGGGAGACGCAATGTAGTCCCCAGGTGCCATGGCCAGCGGGGAGGACCAAAATCCGGCGAGGAGAAGGCCGGGCTTGGCCGGGAAAGGGTGGGGAAGTGTTGGAGGATCACCTAGGGTTCCATTACGGGGCTTGGAAAGGTTGGAGGAGGTGTGGGCGCGGCGCGGCACCGGCGGCGGACTGAAGCACGCCGCAGTGCTCTGCTTCGCTGTGCCGTGGTGCGCCGGCGCGCGAGTTCGCCGAGGAGCGAGCACGACGAGGGTGGCGAGGATGACGAGATGAACGACGCGGCGCCCTCGACCTGTCCCTCCTTAAACCCGTGCCCTACCGGCCAGGTCGCGCGCGTAGCGCGCAACACGACGCTGTCGCCCGCCACGGCTCGGTGCGTGGCCGCGCATGCGTGCGGGGCCTCCCTGCGCGCGGTGTACGAGAGGGAGCGAGGCGGAGGGTCCACGGTCCGTCCACGGGTCCACAGCGGCGTCTACGATGTGTCCGTACACCGGAGTTTCGCGAGGGAGCCACGTGGCCGGCGCGGTCCGGAGCGCTCGTGCGCGCCTGGGCGCAGCGACGACGTCGTCCGCCTCATTTTCTATTCCACTTAAGCATCTTTGAAATTACAAAACTCCAAAAAGTGTCAACAAACTTGAAAATCTCCAAAAATAAAAGTTGTAGAGCAGCTATAGACCTACAACTTTTACAAAGGGCGACCTATGTTTTGATCCACGGATTTGTGGGGAAAACGCGTTGAACTTTCAGGAAATCTCGACCCTGGTTTACTGTGTGCAGAAACTTCAATTCAAATTTAAGCGGCTTTGCCCTCAAAATTGGAATGTCCGCCAATTACGAAAAATGTGTTCCCAGAAATAAGGAACAACTTTTATATTGGCCAATTTTGAACTTCTATAGAGAAATTTGGAGAACGCGCAAGAAAACCAAATCAGCCTTTAGGATCTATAGGGGTTTGACCAGAATTTGAACTTTGACCAAGGGTTTTTGTGCATAAGTGTGACAAAACATGTCAAACATGCTTAGGAGCTAATTAAGCTTGATTAACACAACTAATTGAGGTATTTATCTTTAATAAACACCTGGGGTGTTACAGTCTACCTCCTTAAAAGAAATCTCGTCCCGAGATTAGGAAATAAAAGATGAAGGTAGGGGTAGAAACTTATGATATCTAGGTTGAAGAAAACCCGGAAGATTTTCACAATTATGAAGCTATGGGTGACCTCAGAATCCAACAATATTGTAATAGGGTGACCTCGAATAGAGAATATACCCGTCAGGATTGGTGCTCCGGCTGGAAGATCAACCACTGTGGTGAAGTTTAGCCTCCCCTGCTTCACCTGAACATTTTGCTTCTTGTCCTGATTTCCAGACTTCGAACCTTGCCCTTGATTCTGCTGATTCTGCTGCCTAGGGCGGGTACACTTGTTGGAATAGTGCCCCAGCTGTCCACAATTATAGCAACGACGATCATCATTGTTGCGGGCAGGTGGGGGTGCATTAGGCTTGGAAGCTGGTTGCTGGGTATTGTGAAAGCTGAAATTGCCAGAAGGCTTATTCTGAGACGGCTTCATCACCCAGCGTCCTGATGAAGATGGCTGGGTGGAACCCTGCACATTCTTCTTCACCAGCTTGAATTTCTTGCCTTGCCCACTTCCCGAGGCTTGATTAAATTTCCTCTTCTTATCTTGTTGAGCCCTCTTCATGGCGTCCTCCTGAGAGATGGCCAAATTCACCAGCTCAGGATAGCTATCAATCTTGATTAGATTCAACCTTTCATAAATTTCACCATCGAGTCCCTCATGGAATCGCTCCATCTTCTTCTTATCAGTATCCACATGATAGTCCCCATATTGACAAAGACTGTTGAACTTTTGAGCATACTGATAGACGGAGTCAGATCCTTGTTTGAGGTGCATCAACTCCCTCATCTTTCTATCAATGAGCCCCTTAGGGATATAATGCTCTTTGAAAGCCTTTTTGAACTCAGCCCAAGTGATCTGATGGCCCTGTGGCTGCATCGATTTAAAATGCTCCCACCAAATCAGTGCTTCACCCCTAAGCTGCTGAGCGGCGAACCCGGCCTTGTTCTCCTCTGAGCATGGAAGCACAAACACAGATAACTTGGCCTCTAGGGCCCTGATGAAGGAATCGGCCTCAAGTGGCTCTTCAGCTTTAGTGAACAAAGGAGGCCTCATTACCCTGAATTTGTCATAAGACATCACTGCATTTGGCCCATCCTCATTATGGTCATGATTGTGCACAGGCTGCTGCAACCTCTGTACAATTTGCTGCTGAGTCTGAAGTATTTGCCGCAATACCTCAGTCTGAGCAGCAATAAAAACTTCTGAGGGTGTCAAAGGTGGAGGCGGAGGAAGAGCACCATCACCATTGCCTCCAACACCCCCAGAGTTGTGTTGTGTGTTATCAGACATCTGAAAAGTTGAGCTTTCATGAGATACATATTCAAAGCTTGCTCAAAATAATAACAAGTAGAATATGCATACGAAAATTCAAACTTATGAAAAAATCAGAATTTAGACAGCACAACAGTCTGGAGTATAAAATTCATAACTCTCTGTACCAATGTCAAAAATTCCTAAATTTTGGTCAGCATGTGTATAATTAGATAAGCTTCAACTTTGGTATTCAACTCCAGGACAGATTTAACTTTTACTGGGGTCGAAAAATTCATTTACCAAAGCTCTGTCTAGCAGTTTGGACAGCAAACAGTAGCTTACTAAAAATTCGATATTTCTCAATCTACACATGCAAAAATGCTGAATTTTGGTGAGCATGACCATCACAAAATTATGAACCATTTTGGTATTCAGCACCAGACCCAAATGTGATCACAAATAGCTTTATCTTTCTTCCTCACGTAGATGGCAGCATAAGGTTGTGCATCCATACGATTACATCAAAGTTAAATTTTTGGGATCACCATTACATCAAGGATTTTCATGTAGCTTCTAGCCACACAAGGTACATACTCCTGGTCAGCCTAACATATACAATTGCATGTTAGACTCCAAAATGAGTTTAATACGCTATCAAGGCAAAAACTGGCAGTTATGAATCAAAATTCATAACTCTTAGACCAGTGGCCCAAAAATTCTGAATTTTTGCCAGAAGCTAGGCCACATGATGATATACACTTTTGGCATTCAAGGTTTGCTCTAGATCCCAAAGAAAGATGACCTAAAATTTTGAATTTTAGAGATCACTAGTTCTGAAATTCAGCAGGACAGAGACCTAATGTTTTGGGCATAACTCCCAAACTAAAAATCTAGTGACCTTGAGATTTCTACAGGAGGTAGATAGATACCTAAGGAGCATTTTTATTATTCAAAGGTCGAACCAAATCAGATTGGAAAAGGGTCTAACTGATCAAGTTTTAGAGTGCTATTGCCCAGAAATTTCAGCAGGACAGAGCTTCACTAAAAAGACCATAACTCAAAAATTGAGTACCCAATTACCATGAGATTTTTACAGCATGATCTAAGCTAGATAATGAACATTTATGCTATAGATTTTCTGGTCAAATTCATTTAGGAACTATGTGTAAAAATTCGAGTTTCAGATTAACTCAGAAATTTCAACAGCATTTCAGCATGACCTTGCCTAGCAAATTTGATCCTAACTTCAGTTTTAAGCATCCTAAAATCATGAGAAATTCAGAGAGCAACCTTAACTAGGTGATGAACAATTTTCCAAAAGAGCATCTAGCCAGAAATTTTCTAGATAATCCTTAGAAAAATTTGGACAGCAACTAGTTACAATCTTTGCTTAACACTTCATCAAAGCATCAAACTATCATGATTGGTCCTTAAGAAACACAAATTAAATAGAGATCAAGCAACATATGATTTAAGTTCAGTTTTGGTTTGATAGCTTTTACATGATGCAAAAAGCGTCCTAAACTTCCTCACAAAGCTTTTAAGCTCAAAAACGAAGTTAGTGCCGGTGGCAAGGCATACATATACGTCTCTCCTTATAATAGCTAGTCGGAAGCTATTCGTTTCTTAAATTACCGTTCCTAACAACCGTGGTTAGTGTACCTGCAGAAAATCACAGATATTCAAGACCTTTTGTGCCAGCACTCACAAAAGCGTCCACATTCATTACCGTTCACTATAGAAACGGTATCCATGCGTAAAGCCGCTGCATGGACAGCGTCCAACCTCGGACACCTCCGTTTGAATGGAGTTGTCCTTTCCGCCTATTGCGGGTTCGCACATGTATGGCAAAACATGGCTAGACACAGACGCGACGTGGGTTCCCATTGGAATAAGTCCCATACATCCCTCACAGACTTTCCCGTGGCACCATCACGTATGGCAAAACGTGACGAGACGCAGACGCGACGTGGCACCCATTGGAATAGGTCCCACTAGTCCCTCACAGGACTTCCCTGTGGTACCACCACGTATGGCAAAACGTGATGAACTAGTATGGTTGTGCATGAAAGTAAGTTTTGACAGGAATAAAATGTGCTGGGAGTCAGTATAAATACACCATAGAGTACTAGCCACCTGAAAGAACCCAAAAATTCCCTCTAGGGCCTCTCGGACTAGATAAGACCTTAACGTCCTACTCACTTAGCAAGATTATTAATCTTGGCAAATTTTATTCAAAAACAAGTTTGTTATGGTATTTTTAATTACTTTGGTGCATAATCTCGCTCTGATGCCAGCTGTGACAGAACCGCCCAAAATAATTCCGTATTATCGCATAAGCTGGTCCACGTGGCCATTAAGTAATAATAAAGAAGTATTTTGTCACCTCTGCCGGGTCATGCCCGGTAAATCACTTATACAGGATCGAGTTATGCGCTAAGCCCACACGAAGGCGGGACTAGAGTACAACATTACATTACATAAAAGGTCCATAAGTACTTAATATTACAAACCAGGTTTTTCAGTACATAAAAGTAAACATGGTTCAGAGTTTAAACAGCGGAAATTAAACTAAACGCATGATACACACAGGAGGCCATCCATGCATATCACTCCTCATCATCGTTCTCCCATTCAAGTTCCCAACCATTTGGAATAGAACCAGGCCAGATGGGATTACCTGAAAACAACAACAAAAGCAAGACTGAGTATACTAATACTCAGCAAGACTGACCCGTCAAAATAAAAGACACAGCTAGACATGCAAGGCTTTTTGGCTGGTGGGTTTGTTTTGCCAAAAGCAACTAAGAGTTGATCCTTACTTTCAAATTTTAGCTCAAGTTCTAGTATGTTAACCATTCTAGGTAAGCACCTAGCTAAGCAAGCATGGTTGTATAAACAAGATTAATCATCCAACAATATTAATCTGAAATGTTCCATAAATAAACATGGGGTAGCCAGTGGTCAAGCCGACTCAGATAACGGCGAGTCACCGATGATCGATCGATTTATATCCTTGCAAGGTAAACCCAAGATACACGGAGGAAGGTAGACCCCAAAGAATCCAAAGAAAACCAAATGCGGGGTCTACCCCGACCAGGCGGTTCCCGTCACTCCCCAGATTAGGAAAAGATGCCACAGTCCTAAGTACAAGGTTACTGGAACGCCCTCACACGGCACGCCCATACTCACACTTGCACTACCGGAATCAAACCGGGAGACGTATCTCAAGATTAGTAGCGATAAAATTCTCGCACTGGTTCATTAGGTACTAGGCTTACCGGTCCCATTCCCGACAAGCACTTGGTACGTTCAATAGCTTAGACCAGCACCATGCTACTCGGTCGAGACCGAACCCATTGCTCTTACCACATGAGCGAGTCAATTTAACCAACTTATGATTCCAACATAAGCATCCTATATCTCGCGAGCAATGAGTCATTACTCGACTTCTACCGTATCCTTAGAGCATGGCACTAGCGTTCCTAACGTACTAGTAAAAGAGCATAGGAGTCCTAAGGATCATGCATCTAGGCTTCAAAGCAACTCCTGAAACTTAAATGCACAAGTAAACAATAAATACTGAAAAGTAAAAGTAAAGTGAGATTTTATCCCAAAAGGTTATATGCAACCGGTGCTTGCCTTCTTCTAAGTTAGCAACAGCCTTGGGCTCTTCCGGACTTTGGTCCAGGTCTTGATGAACACCCAACTCGTTCACTTCACCCTCTACAGTCCCGTCTCCCTCCTGGGTCAACGTGTAAGTACCATCCGGCAAATCTACACGTATACATGCATATGCATTAGGTGAGGGTGTGAGAGGTTAATTAAAGGTTAACTTTGATGGTGACTGTGTACATATTTAAACATAAGTAAATTAAATAACTTTATAAACAGCAAGGGGTGTGTTGAAAATTCAAAAACAGAAACATGACATGTTTTTACAATTTAACACCTTAATTGCCATTTCTTTACTTAATTAATTAAAACAAGCCTTACAACCATAAATCTATATTAAATCAAAAACACTTCAAATGAGCCTAAGATTTTGTACACAGCAACATATGCCTATTTTAAGCTCACAAACCAAAATCTAGCTTAAGATCATTTATAAATTAATTTATACGAAAAAGACAAATTTTATCCTAGTAAATCACTATTAATTCATATAAAAAGATTTACTAAACTTTTTGATCTCAACATTCTCCTAGCGATCCTCTAGGTCAAAACTAAGTTTCTGGCCAAAGCTCAAGTATAGATCTTATTTATATTTTGAGTTATTAATTTATCACCCTACACAAGATTAAATCCAAATCACCTACTAAACAATTTCCTAAAATCATATCCACTCTAGCAGAGGTACTACTCATCAAAGTAAAGCCCTAGGGTGTACTTGTGCTTAAAGAAAAGTTCATTAAAAGGGCTATAAAAAGCATCAAGATTAAACTAGCATAAAGCTTACATAAATCATAATTGAAGGTCTACACATCAAACTCATGCCAACTTTGGTCACAAATCTAAAAATGTCATAAAGAGCAACATATCCAAAATTCAAATCCATAGCATCTGTATATTTTAAACTACACTAAAAACACCTCAAACTGAGTTTGAATTTTTAATTCAAAAACTACACAGAAAAACCCTATACATGCTTTCTAGAAAAGGTAGGTTTCTTCACGAGGAACCCAATAAAATTGGATTTGTATTTTTTTGATTTTTGTACAAATTTTAATGGATTTTCGAAGGTTCGGCTGAAACCCTAAAGATACATTTACAGGGGGACCCTCGAAAGAAATTTTCAAAATTACAGAAGGGTGCCTGGTTTACACAAATCACCCTAGAAAGAACGGGGGAGACGCAATGTAGTCCCCAGGCACCATGGCCGGCGGGGAGGACCAAAATCCGGCGAGGAGAAGGCCGGGCTTGGCCGGGAAAGGGTGGGGAAGTGTTGGAGGATCACCTAGGGTTCCATTCCGGGGCTTGGAAAGGTTGGAGGAGGTGTGGGCGCAGCGCGGCACCGGTGGCGGACTGAAGCACGCCGCAGTGCTCTGCTTCGCCGTGCCGTGGTGCGCTGGCGCGCGAGTTCGCCGAGGAGCGAGCACGACGAGGGTGGCGAGGATGACGAGATGAACGACGCGGCGCCCTCGACCTGTCCCTCCTTAAACCCGTGCCCTACCGGCCAGGTCGCGCGCACAGTGTGCAACACGACGCTGTCGCCCGCCACGGCTCGGCGCGTGGCCGCGCATGCGTGCGGGGCCTCCCTGCGCGCGGTGTACGGGAGGGAGCGAGGCGGAGGGTCCACGGTCTGTCCACGGGTCCACAGCGGCGTCTACGATGTGTCCATACATCGGAGTTTCGCGAGGGAGCCATGTGGACGGCGCGGTCCGGAGCGCGCGTGCGCGCCTGGGCGCAGCGACGACGTCGTACGCCTCATTTTCTATTCCACTTAAGCATCTTCGAAATTGCAAAACTCCAAAAAGTGTCAACAAACTTGAAAATCTCCAAAAATAAAAGTTGTAGAGGAGCTATAGACCTACAACTTTTACAAAGGGCAACCTATGTTTTGATCCACGGATTTGTGGGAAAAACGCGTTGAACTTTCAGGAAATTTCGACCCTGGTTTACTGTGCGCAGAAATTTCAATTCAAATTTAAGCGGCTTTGCACTCAAAATTGGAATGTCTACCAATTACGAAAAATGTGTTCCCAGAAATAAGGAACAACTTTTATATTGGCCGATTTTGAACTTCTATAGAGAAATTTGGAGAACGCGCAAGAAAACCAAATCAGCCTTTAGGATCTATAGGGGTTTGACCGGAATTTGAACTTTGACCAAGGGTTTTTGTGCATAAGTGTGACAAAACATGTCAAACATGCTTAGGAGCTAATTAAGCTTGATTAACACAACTAATTGAGGTATTTATCTTTAATAAACACCTGGGGTGTTACAGGGCGACTCCTCCTTGTAGTCTTTCCTCTTCATGCCTCGGAGTCGCTCCGATCTATGGACGGGAGTAGAGACCCTCTCCTCCTTGACATGGTGACGAGATGTGATCGGCCCGGTCAGGACACGCCCTCCGCAACGGATGCGGGCGGTCCTTTTGATCTCCATTGATGGCTTGAGCTCGCATCACTTCGCCTCCTCCGGCTTCAAAGGTTTCTCAGCGCCTAGCTTGATCTCCACGCTCCTTGGGGACGTCATGGCTGCTGCTTGGGTGCAAAAGGATGTGAATTGGGATGGATTCCCGAGTTCCAATCTCGTCCCTTTAAATAGTCCGGGAAAGAATGCCCTAGAACCCATTTTTTCCTTTTCTTGACTTCCCTAAAATTCTCTGACCAAACAAGGAAGTCGAAGACGCGCGTCCCAAAGAAAAATGGGGGCGAACCGCCGCCCTGGGCCTCCTGGGCCGATCCGACTGGGCCGGCCGGCCTGCCCTGGTTCGCAGGCCGATTTGGTCCAGTTTTTCGCGTGCTCCACTATTTTTTAATTGCTAGCCCATGTAGAGAAATTATCCTGGTAAAACTTCGCGAGAAACTCTAGAAAAATAAACAAGAGCTATTTACAAAAAGCTCACCTTGTTTTACGTCCTAGGCTCGACGTTCGGGCTCATCCTCCATGATGAAAATATTAATATGGTGAAGGGGCACAACATCGGGTTCGAAATAAACCTTAAGCCGTTGACCATTCTCCATGAATTGATCACCTTTCATATCCATGATGGTAACCGCTCCATTGGAGAGCACCGAATGAACAATGTAAGGTCCATCCCACTTGCTTTGCAATTTCCCCTTTCCGAAAGTTTTGAATCTCGAATTATAGAGGAGGACCTTATCTCCTTCTTTAAACTCCTTTAATCTTTTGTCGTACCATCTTTTGATTCTCTCTTTGTATATGCTTGCATTTTCATAAGTCTTCAACCTCATCTTCTCTAGCTCGCTAATTTGGATTCTCCGTTTTACCACCGCGGCGTCTAGATCGAGGTTCATCTCTTTAATTGCCCAATAAGCCTTATGTTCTAGCTCAACCGGAAGGTGACAAGCTTTGCCATAAACAAATTGATATGGGGTCATACCTATCGGTGTCTTGAACGCCGTTCGATATGCCCACAAAGCTCCATCTAACTTCTTTGACCAATCCTTGCCTCCCTTCTCTATAGTCTTGTTAAGGATGCTCTTCAGCTGCCTATTCGATGTTTCCGCTTGTCCGTTGGTTTGTGGGTGATAGGCCATAGAGACTCTATGTTCGATCCCCAACTTGGATAAGCACTTCTTAAAGTTCTTCCTGGTGAAGTGAGTTCCTCCATCGCTTATCAAAATTCTCGGAGTACCGAAGCGAGAGAAAATCACACTCTTAATCATCGCAATGGATTCTTCTGTGGAAGCTTTACGACATGGCATGGCCTCTGCCCACTTGGATACATAATCAACCATAACTAGGATGTGCTCAAATCCATGTGAGTTTTTGAAAGGCCCCATGAAGTCAATTCCCCAAACATCGAATAAATCAATTTGTAAATTGTAATTCAAGGGCATAGCATTCCTTTGAGATATGTTTCCGGTCCTTTGGCATTCAAAGCATGATGCAACATATCTTTTAGTATCTTCATGCATCTCCGGCCAAAAGAATCCGCTGGACCATACCTTTGCTTGGGTTCAAAAATGACTATAGTGTCCACCGTACTCCGCCGAATGACACTTTCTCAAAATTTCTTGCCTCTCTTCTCTTGGTACACATCTTCTCATAACTCCATCATTCCCAAGTTTGAAGAGGTAAGGTGAATCCCAAAAATATTTCCGGCTTTCGGAGATTATCCTCCTTTGAGTGTTTTTATCTAGATGATCAAGAGGCATTCTTCGAATTGCTCGAATGATATCGACCATCCAAGTATCCTTGTCGAGTATTCGGTAGAGGTGGTCATCTCTCATCTTATCTTCTATGGGCTCTTTATCATCTTGTCCACGGTTCATCCTAGACAAATGATCAGCCACAACATTTTCCACCCCCTTTTTATCACAAATTTCCACATCGAACTCTTGGAGAAGAAGGATCCAACGAATCAATCTTGGTTTAGCATCCTTCTTAGCCAAAAGATACTTGATGGTCGCGTGATCGGTGTAAACAATGACCTTCGAGTTCACGATGTAGGATCTGAATTTTTCGAAAGCAAACACCACTGCTAGCAACTCTTTTTCCGTAGTGGCATAATTTAATTGTGCCTCACTAAGAGTTTTACTAGCGTAGTATACGGCGTGAACTCGGCCTTCCTTTCTTTGACCTAAAACCGCCCCTACGGCATAGTCACTTGCATCGCACATGATCTCGAAAGGTTGGCTCCAATCTGGAGGTTGAATGATAGGAGCACTTACTAAAGCATTTTTCAAGGTCCGGAATGCCGCTAAGCACTTCTCATCAAAGTCAAAAGCCACATCTTTTTGAAGAAGTTGTGTTAAAGGCTTAGTGATCTTTGAGAAGTCTTTAATAAATCTTCTATAGAATCCGGCATGTCCTAGAAAGCTCCTCAAAGACTTAACATCCGTTGGAGGTGGGAGTTGCTCAACCGTCTCCACTTTAGCTTTGTCCACTTCAATTCCTCTCTCGGATATGACATGTCCGAGCACTATGCCTTGCTTTACCATGAAGTGACACTTTTCTCAATTTAGCACTAGATCGACCTCCGCACACCTCGTGAGAACCTTGTCTAAGTTTGCCAAGTAATCCATGAATGTCTTCCCATAAATGGAAAAATCATCCATGAACACCTTGACAATTTCCTCGATAAATTCCGAGAACACTGCCATCATGCAACGTTGAAAAGAGGCCGGAGCGTTGCATAAACTGAAGGGCATCCTTCTATATGCAAATGTTCCATAAGGGCAAGTAAATGTTGTCTTGTGTAGATCATCCGGGTGAATGGGAATTTGCATGAACCCCGAGTACCCATCGAGAAAGCAAAAATAAGCGTGGTTTGCTAATCTCTCGAGCATCTCGTCAATGAACGGTAGGGGGAAGTGATCTTTCTTCGTTGCTTTGTTTAGCTTTCGATAATCGATACACATCCACCATCCGGTCACGGTTCTTTGAGATATTAACTCGTTCTTCTCATTCTTCACCACGGTTAAACCTCCTTTCTTCGGCACACAATGTATCGGGCTTACCCACTTGCTATGCGGCACCGGGTAGATGATTCCGGCATCAAGTAACTTGATAACCTCCTTCTTTACTACCTCACGCATGGCATGGGTTAACCTCCTTTGATGGTCCACTACGGGCTTACATTGGTCTTCCATAGGTATACGATGAGTGCAAAAGGCTGGGCTAAGTCCTTTGAGATCATTAATTGAATATCCAATCACCTTCTTGTGCTTTTTCAATAAATTCAGCAACTTCTCATTTTCTTCGGGACTCAACTCGTCGCTCACAATGACTGGATACGTCTTGTCTAGGCCCAAAAATTCGTACTTTAATCCTTTGGGCAAAGGTTTGAGATCCACCTCGGACACTTGTGGCTCTTCGGGTTTAGTGTCTCCTATGTCTTCGAATTTTTCTTCCTCCACGCTTCCATCTTGTGGTTCTAATCCCTTCGTTGCTTCCTCTAGTTCCTCGTCTTGTTGATCATTGGATTGATTCTCCATCGCTCTTTGCAGCGGGTCTCTAAGGGTTTCAACAAAACAAAGACTACCTACCTCCTCTACTTCTTCATCTTCGGGAGGAAAAGGTGAAGGATGACTAGAAGCGCGAAGAAAACTATATGTGTACTTATCTCCATTAAGATTTATTGTTACTTTGCCTTCTCCGGCATCCAACACGGCATCAACCAACTTAAGAAAAGGCCTACCTAGGATTATGTGATCATGATTATTATAGTAGGCATCTATAACAAAGAAATCGGTTGGTATGCACTTTTCAGAGATGATTACATTAATGTTGCAAGCAATACCTAGAGGTTTAATAGTTCTACCATCTCTCATGATTAACTTTGTTGAAGTTGGAGCTAAGTCTAGGTTATGATCTTGAACTTTATCGTAAATCTTGGAGGATAGGACACTTACTTGGGCTCCGATGTCGCATAGAGCTTTGCATTGAACTCCGTTAATCTCGCAACTCAAGTGTGGTGTCGTCTTCTCCTCTTGGTCGGATCCTATTGCATAAACTTCGGCGAGGCGAGCGTATGGTGATGCTTCGGGCTTGATTCTCATGATTCTTTTCACCTCGGCTATGTGATCCGGATCCACTTCATCATCACTAAAGAGCTTTCGAAAGATCTCACTGGTGGTTTCAAGATCGTACGAATTTTCCGCTTGCTTTTCCGGTGGGAAATCCACTTCCAATGCCCTCGCCATCCCCTTTTGGTTAGGGAACGGTCTTCTCTTGTTGAATACCTCTCCGTAATCAATTGGAACCCAATCCATTTGCTCAAACTCCCTTAATGGCTTCGCGCTTGACATACTCCTTTTATTTGTTTCGTCCGACTCGGCGAAGTCGACGCTTGGGGTAGTTCTTGTCTTGGTGTGTACTTCTTCAAGCTTTTCCGGGATTGGCTCCTCTTTCTTGTCTTCCAGGGTTGCCTTTTTGGAAATTTCAGCACATGTCTTCATCCTTGAATCGTGTTCCGACTCTCCCGAAAGTCTTATTTCCCAATCTCTTCGCATGGCCGCCGCTTTGCTAATCTTTTGTAAGAGTTGAGCGGCTTCCGTGAGTGTTTTCTCCATGAGATCCCCACCTGCACATATTTGAACATGTTCCATGCAACTAGGGGTTAGGGAAAAGAAAATTATATGCAAGAGTACGTCACCGGAGAAGCTGAGTCTTGGTCCTTGTTCAATCAACTCATTAAATCTATTCCAAGCTTGGTCTATCCCTTCCTCTTCTCCTTGCGTGAAGGTGATCACTTGCCTCCTTAGATGTTGAACCTTGCTTATTGGAAAAAAACTTCTCACAAAATTTCTTCGTCAACTTGTTCCAATTGCCTTCAACTTCAAAGGACGCAAACGAGTACCACGTCTTTGCTTCGCCGGCAAGTGAGTAGGGAAAGAGGTTCCACTTGAACCATTCGTCGGGGACTCCTTCTTGACGCACCGTGTTGCATAGCGTCATGAAATGCCTTATGTGTCTATATGGATTCTCTGTGTCCATCCCTCTAAATGGGGTTGCCGCCGCCATCTCGATGATCCTAGCTTTGATTTCATACTTGGTCGCTTCGAGCTTCGAATCCGACTCTTGTACCTTTATGTCTTCACATCGAGGACTAGCGTAATCCCGTAGCGATTTCTCCGGTTCTTCCACGGGGTGGTTGGCGAACGCCATCTAGACAACAAGATAGAAAAACAAAAACAAAACAAAATGGTTTTCTAGGTAATAGGGGTTAGGTATTAGCAATAAACGATAAACAAAAACAAAAACAAAATTAGATGCAAAACCAAACGATGTAAACTGGCTTGCTCCCCGGCAACGACGCCAGAAAAAGGGTCTTGTTGACGGATAAAACTCGTATCCACCTACGATCTGCAAGCGTACGGACCTACACCTTTTTCACCACGGGGATTCCCTAGGTTCTTATCAATCCGCGGAGTAAGGGGATTACAAGCGTTTGATCTAGCACTACTAACTAACTTATCCAAACTCTAACCTATGGTTAACCTAGAGAACTACTACGCTACATTAGAGAGAACGATTAAACTCACAAGATATGTAAAAGATACTTGCCCAAGGGTCTACGATACTTGAACATGCAACCGCTAAGAGATACAAAACCGATTTAATCTACCGGGGGTTGTGACCACGGTTTCGCCCTTTCCCTCCCCCCGTACTGTCACTACGCGGAGGTATTCGTGACTAGACCTATGATGATCACGGCGTATTGAAGGGTTCTAAGGGAGAAGTAAGATCTATACTCCCAACATGGCATGGTAGCTAACCTTAAACAAGAAAGCATCTTCAACACTAGATGATAGATTGAAACCATAAAAGTTGCGATTACATCTCAAGATCGTTTACAACCCATGGACAAATGAGAAGATTACCCCATCAAGGTGCTAGGCATAGCACCGTTGATTATGGTGACGCTTCTGACGGTGTCTTCCTTCTTCTCCGGAGGTGTCTTGGCAGGGCCTCGACGTCCTCCACCACTTGTGCTTGCTTCCTTCGAGTAGAGCGATCCTTCTTGCGAATGATCTCCCTCCTCTCCTTCCTCTATAGCTTCTGGATGGCCTCTCGGGCGAATGGCTCTCTCCCTGCGAATGGCGGCGCCTCCACGTACTTAGAGTTGCATCATCTTCACACTCAAGAAATGGGGGGGGCGAACCGACGCTGGAACAGGCTGGCCCGGTTCGGTCGCCCCTTCACACACGTGGGTCCTCTTGACATTTTTGCACTTTGCCCCCTTCAATTGCATCATTTTGACGATGTCATCCTCGCGTCCAAGATGGAGGGTCTTCTCGCATGAAGTTCGGTCTTTTACGCTTTAATCCTCGGGGATGTTCCTTTGTAACACTTCGGTCCTCGCCGCCTTTGGGAGTGATTTCATCATGCTCTCAAACACGAACGGGACTCCTCATTTGCTCCTTTGAACTTGTTGTGACTCCGTCCTTTATGTCCATGTTTTCCTGCAAAAACATAACACTTCCAAATGCACATACAAAGATGAACTTGTTATATCATTAGTGTGCCTAGTAGCGGGTTAGTTTCATAATCAAGTCCAAACCAAAGTGTAATGAACATGTTTGGTGTACCAAAATACACCGTCAACAGGCTGCCGACGCGGGACGAATCGACAGCAGCGGCGGGGCCAAATCGGCATCGTTGGAGGCGGCGATGGGACGAATCGATGGCGACGGCGGCTGCGGGAGCTCCGGGCTGGGCAGTGGACGTCACGCCACGCCTACCTCGGAGCCACGACAGAGCTCGCAGTGCCGCGCCACCTCGGTGCACAGGCTGGACGGCCATGGTGGAGCGCGGGCGGGGCAGCTGGCCGGAGTGGCCGAGGGGCAGACGCGCAGCGGGCGGCCACCCAGAGCGTGTGTTGACCAGAGTGGTCGGGGAGTAGGCGCGCCGGCGGGGCGGCCAGCCAAAGCAGAGGCTGGGCGACCGGCCGAAGAGGAGGCCCATGGCCATGGGAGATGGGAGGAAGAAAACAGGGGATGAGAATTACATGTGGGTCCCACTCAGTAGTGTATATAATATGGAGCTAGATTTGGCTAGTCCATTGGAGTTGATCACAATTTATAGAGTGAATGTTAGCTAAATGACTATCTAAATAGAAATATAGAGGGTAAACTTTGGCTAAGCTGTTGGAGTTGCTCTTAAGAGGCCACTAACTCCTAAAGAGGCGGAACGATGAGAGGATTTAATGAATGAGCTGAGCGCGGTACAAATAACTGAGAGCAGAGATGAGATTATTTGGAGCGTAGAAAAATCATGTCGATATTCTACACAGTCGATGTATAAATGTTTGTCTCACCGCGGGGTGTCTAATAGGCGGATGAGGAAACTGTGGAGGAGTAAACTCCCAATGAAGCTCAAAACTTTTATGTGGCTGGTAAACCAAGATAGAATTCAGTCCAGGGTGGTGTTGAAAAAATGAATTGGAAAGGAAATCCAAATTGTGTCGTTTGTGGCAGGCCGGAGAGTGCTGACCACATCCTTTTCTCCTGTATTATAGCTAAGTTTGTGTGGGATTGCTTGAGACATGCAGTGGGATGGGATAGGACCTGGGGTGGGGGTGGGGGGGGTTGCAGGATTTTCTGGATAACTGGATGTTAGCTGATGGAGGGGATTATGATGTGAAGCTGTTTGCACTAACAATGGTTTTGTGGGCGCTTTGGACTACTCGAAACAAAATGGCAATTGAGGGGGTGTTTTTAAGAGATCCCGCTAACGTGTTGTTCAAAATTTATGCATGTATGCAGAAATGGCGAGGGAGGCTGGGGCAATGTGATATGGAAAAGCTGGACAAGCTGGTGATATAGGTTCGGGGATGGACCGAAGCGTTTTTGGAAAAGAGAAAAGGACCTCCCGAAGATCCCTTCTTGTGACCTGTTTGTCCTCTTTTGTTACCTCAAAGTAGCAGTGGTAGTTGTTGAAAGCTTCGGGTGCTAAGTATCTGTTTAGGCTAGATCGCTTGTCTAGTCTCCAGTTTCGACTTTCTTTCTCTCTTGTAAGCTGGCAACCCCAGCAGTGGAAAGTGTGTAAAAACCATTTCTATAAAATCAGGGTTAATCTTTCCACTGCCCGCTTCCGTGGAACAGTCATAAGGGAAAAAAAGCTATTTTACTTAGGCGGTGGCGCTAGGGTGGTGCTCTGCGGCAACCCCCTCTCCACATGGTGTGGCAGTGGGGAATCTTACTCTACTCTGAATCTCTGATAGTAGGGACGTGTTTAGTTGGCTGAAAATTTACAAAATTTTTGTTAAATTTTCAACTCTCTCTCCATCACATCACATTAAATACACCAAAAGACATATATTCGGAGCAGTAAATGTAGGTAAAAAAATTAACTAATCACACAGTTCTGTTGTACATCACGAGCCGAATCTTTTGAGCCTAGTTAGTCCATGATTGAACAATATTTACCACAAACAAATGAAACATGCTACAGTGTGCTACAGGAGTTCGAAATGTTGAAAAGGTAAATTTTCAGCCAACTAAACACGCCCTAGCTTGTAGCAGCCTCTCAAAAACGCACGCCGGAGCTGCTCTCGGCATACAAGCATCACTCAGTTCCAAAACAGTAGTGACATCACAAATTATACCATCCGTGCATGCAACAGGTCTCGAGATACCGTTGCTGGAATAAATTCTGTCCTCAGGCCACCTCTCACAACATTAGATCGAGGTGCATATCAGCTGGACTGGAGTTATCCTTGGAACAGCTTGTTATTAGCAAATTGGAAAAGATTGTCAACTGTGAAAAAAATTATAATCTCTCATACAGATTGCTAGCGACAATAGGTAACCTAGCCTCCTAATAACCACCTTCCTTATGCACCAACTAGAAACAATGTTGCCCTACACGCTACACGGTACACGGTCGGTCACCATTCGTTTAGCGAATAGTCGGACTATACGGTTGATTAAACGGATAAAAAAACGGATTACACAGGATTAAATGGATTAAACGGCCTACACGGCCAATACGGTTGACTGCTGAGTAGCATTTAAACGCCGTGTGGCCGTTTGCGGCAACATTGACTAGAAAGTCTCGCGGCGTTGCCGCGGGTGGCCAATGGGTGGGGCTATTTTTCATACGAGTGCAATTACATTGCAGTTTGTTTGCATTTCTAACTATCAGTTTCATGTTTGATCTATGATGTCTTTGCCTATGGCACTTTTTTGCTTTGCCTCTTGCCAGTTCGTGCAACGTGCTATGAAGAAGATGTTTCTACTTTGATGTTACTTGATGTTATGGGTCATATACGTGGTTGCATGCCCGATGGAGATGTTGTATTTGAGGATTTGAACCAACAGCACGATGGTTATTGGTTTTGACTCGGTTTTGAAATGATGTGCTAAATACCAAAGCAGCTCAACTTTGATTAGTACTAATTCTGTAAGATGACAAATTTGATTTATGTTTTATATTATAGAGGTCTGTGGAATTTAACTTTTTTTTTGTTAATTTTTTTATATAATTAATACAGTCCTATCTTCATCAAGGGCCGTAGTGCAAAATGGTTAAGCAAATAGGCCCAATAAATATGCACCCATCCCACCGGCAACAGGTGCGGCTGTGTCTGTCAATAGAATGACTTCTCTGATGGAACTGACGGCCCAGAAAATAATGAGCTATGGCCTAGAAAAATCATTAGATAGGCTTGTGAACCCAAGGCCCATTGAAAGCAGTACTGCTGGCCCAGATGGATCACTGGATGTCTGGATGCCTCGTGGAGTCCTGGTCCTCTTTTCTGCTTGATGGAGAGGCAAAGTTGAGTTCCACCAGTTTCAGAGAGAAAAGTTTTGCGCAGCTGCCCGCATGGAGCCATGGATTCAGATTGCACGAGCGAGAGAGAAGCCGAGGGAATAGGGTAGCTTTGCTTCCGTTTCGGCCATTGATCTGTCGCCCGCAGCTGAATCAGTGGAAGGCTGCCTGAAAGGCCGGCGCCCATTCATCTCGTCCTCCGATCACTTCATGTGCGCGGCTGCGTGCTGTGCACATGCCACATGGGGTAGCCTGAGCTCGAATCCCTCGTGCTACGTTCATCTGCTCATCGCCTTCGATTGTCCCAGCCTGGCGCGCACAACATCCACACGGTTGTTCCTGCAATAGGGGGCTTGCAACACCTGCTGTTGAAACCGCCGCGGTTGGGATTCTTAAGTCTGAACCCTGCTCACCGACAGGTCTTAGAAAAAGGCTTAGGAGTCTGGAAAGGCAAAAAGTTCAGTCGATCGGCCACCTGAAACAGCACGCAAATACGCAATCCTTTATAGACCTCAACGTTAGGTGAGATGAAAACTTACCAGACGAGATGTGTGGTAGCTTGAATCGCATGAACCCTACCTAAAGGAACTAAAATTCAAAATGGTCGCTTTTCAGCTTTTCCAGTACTCGGATAAAATTTAAAAACCACATATATCTGCATGAGGCATGTAGTTGGTACAACATCTTCAAAAACAAGTACGCTTAATAAAATCAACGTAGGAAAACCACTTGGTACAGTATCAAACAAGATCACAGATATCGAATTTAATTCAGCAAGTGGTAGCCCTTTCCAAATAATCAATTTTCAGAAAGCAAGCAGAAAAGGTGCCCAACTTAATCCAAAACAAAAACGAGTGGGCGATGGATGTATTCCCTAGAAGCAACGTCGGAGGTGACAGCTCCGGCTCAAACAGGAGCCAAATAGTCGCCGATCGAGATGAGAGGACACAGAATTGACAATGATCGAGTAGGGCCGTGGACGGACGTGTGTTGTTAGGAGCAACTCCCAGCACTAAGCCGCGCCCTGATCTCGACCAGGGACCCAACTAGCTCGCTAGGCCTCTATCTTATGAGACGTGTGATTAAGTTGCGCTTGATCTCTTCTCTGGAGTACCTTGCAAGCAAGACTCCATTGCCTGCAGTCTCCTCGGCGCTTAAGCCACTCAATCCCATTCATTCCCCCTTCTTTTACAACACGTTCCACTCATATATTGGCGTATTGGCATAGGGAGAGATCATGGCAACCACCCATGGATAGAGTAGATTACAGATGTTGCTTCTGCGATCTGGTTAGTTTTTGTTGACGCTTTTTCTGGTCAACACACACGAGCGCTAGATCGCGCGAAACGTCGAAACACTGAACTCGCCGAGCTCCTGCCCGGACCGGTCTGACCGGTCAGGGGCACCGGTCTGACCGGTGTATGCAGAGGCACGGTGAAAACCTAAGATCGCCGCCTCGGGAGGGACCCCGTCGGAGGTGGCGCGCCTAGGGTTGCTCTGAGGTCGGCAAGGCCACTCAGAACGTCCCTGATCGTCGTCGAGACAAACAAGGAAAGCACAAGGTTGGAAAAGCTAGGGTTTGAGAGATAAAAGTTGTAGAAAGTAATGTACGATTGGGTTCTTCCCCCTCAAACGGCCGTGGCCCTTTATATTTATAGGGTGGGGAGGTCTTGCCCCGCAAGGAATCCTTTTACAACTCGAAATTCGCAAGGATTCCTCAATTCTACTCGGACTCGGGGTCCACCGGTCAGACCGGTCAGGCCCACCGGTCAGACCGGTGTGGCCGTTGCCGGATCGGCTACAGGACGCCCCACCGGTCAGACCGTTGAGGGACACCGGTCTGACCGGTGGCGTCAGCCTGATCGGCCTTGTGTCAATTTTGGGTGCGAACATATGCCCCCCTGTTTTTTAGTAAAGCTTGCTGTCTAAAAAATAATTCTAAGGTCGATGTGACACTTCACCGGCCATTTTTTAGTCTAAGGGCGATTTTTGTTTTAAATCGGCCATATCCTATCAAGCATCTTGCCATACACTTGGATGAAAAGTCTTCAAATATCTTCCGTTGAGAGCCCTTGGAAGTCGCTGTCCTTGCAAAGTCTCCATCATGTAAGAATTCCCAGAACAAATCTTGACAACCTTGTATGGACCTTCCCAACTTGGAGACCACTTGCCGAACTTGTTACTCTTATATCCAATAGGTAAAATTGTCTTCCAAACCAAGTCACCTACATGAAAAGATTTGGCTTTTACCTTCTTGTTGTATGCTCTAGCAACTCTCCTCTTGTCCTTTTCAATTTCCTCCAAAACTTCCATACGCTTGTCGGTCACTTCATCAATATTGTACATCATCAAAGCATAATATGACTCAATATCAAGATTATTTTGCTTTGCAAGTCTATATGCGTCTAGATTCACCTCAACGGGCAAAACGGCCTCTTGACCATATACAAGCTCAAAAGGAGTAACCTTAGTACACCATGTCTAGAAGTACGATGAGCCCATAAAGCTTCAGATAATACCTCATGCCATCTTCTAGGATTGTCTTCTATCTTCTTCTTTATGAGCTTTACTAATGTCTTGTTGCTAGACTCGGCTTGACCATTGGCTTGAGCATAATATGGAGATGAATTGAGCAATTTAATACCATAGGAATCAACAAACTCACGCACCTTTTTGGATATGAATGAAGTCCCTTGATCCGTAGTCAAAGTTTGTGGAATGCCAAACCTATGTATGATATGCCCAGTAATAAACTCAATCACCTCTCTATGTGTCATATTCTTCAAAGGATTAGCTTCAGTCCACTTGGTGAAGTAATCAGTAGCCACGATCACAAAACAATGCCCCTTTGACGACGAAGGATGAATCTTACCAATAAAATCCAGACCCCATCCTCTAAAAGGTCAAGGCTTGATGATCGGATGCATCAATGCAGCAGGCACCAACTGAACATCTCCATGTTTTTGACACTCTTCACAACCTTTGTAGTATCTAAAACAATCCGTTATCATGGTAGGCCAATAAAAGCAAGCTCGTCTGAGGAGCCACTTCATCTTGGGAGCCGATTGATGAGTACCACAAATACCTTCATGAACCTCTGTCATAGCCAACCTAGCTTGATCAGGACCCAAACACTTTAAGAGCAAATCATCCGCGGTCCGACGATACAACTCACCATCATCAAGAACAAACTTAAGAGCCCATCGTCGGACTTTTCTATCAACTGAACTGCTAGGATTATGCAAATAATCAACTAGAGGCTTTCTCCAATCCTCCATCTCATCTTTGTCACGAAAAACCGAGGAGGAATTTTTACCAGGGGACCGGTCATACCGGTCACGAGCATCGGTCAGACCGGTGCCGTTAGCCGACCCAGAATCAGGGGACCGGTCGGTGACATCGGTCAGACCGGTGTCATCGGTTAGACCGGTCGACTGTGTTGGCCTGACCGGTGCCACCAGAACAAAACACTCGGCGGTAAGCAACGGTTTGTGTTCTTGAAAATTTCTTTTTCGAACATTATAACCAGATGCTTGCTGGGCCAGAGCATTAGCTCTAGGATTTTCCTCTCGTGGCACATGATAGATAACAAATTCATCCATACAACATATGATGTCTAAACATTTATCAAGATAAGCATTTAAAAAACCATTTAAACATTGACATACCTTGGATACTTGCTGCACCACCAATAAAGAATCTCCATATGCTTCCACATGTTTTACTCCCATGTCATGTAAAATTTCCAATCCAAATAGAAGAGCCTCATATTCGGTTTGGTTGTTAGTACAATCATGATCCAATCGGTTAAGAGCTTCAAAAACAGCCCCACTTGGTGAAATAATGACAATTCCAACACCACAACCATCTTTGCAAACCGATCCATCAAAATGCAACTTCCATGGAGTAAAAGTAGCATAACCGACATTCAAATCAAGTTGCTTATCTACTCTATGTCCAACAATAAAGTCGGCAATAATTTGACCTTTCATTGAACTTAATGGCTCACAATGCAAATCATACTCAACTAAAGCATAAGCCCATTTGCCGACTCTACCACTTAAAATTAGTTTATGCAACATGTATTTGATTATGTCGGTTTGACATGCTACTATGCAAGTACTAGGTAAAAGATAATGCCTCAACTTGGTACAAGTATGATATAGTGATAAACACAATTTTTCAATAAAAGTGTACCTTGTTTCGGCGTCTAATAATCTTCTACTCTCATATGCAATAATGTACTCCTTGCCTTCGGTCTCTTGAGTCAAAACACCTCCAATGACATCCTTCTCAGCCGCTACATATAACTTGAAAGGAATACCACTCTTGGGTGCTTGAAGAACGGGTGACGAAGTCAAATAGCTCTTAATCTCATCAACTGCTTCTTGTTGCTTTGCCCCCCAAGTGAAGTCAACATCATTTTCAACCGAAGTAAAGGAGTAAAAGCATTCACCTTCCCAGACAAGTTACAAATGAACCTCCTCGAGTAATTTACCTTGCTCAAGAACTTTTGCAAATCCTTTTTACAAGTAGGTGCTTTAACATTCCGGATTGCCTCAATCTTTTTAAGATCTATCTCTATACCATTTTCATGCACAATGAAGCCCAAAAACTTCCCAACCGATACACCAAAAGCAAATTTGAGTGGGTTCATCTTTAATTTATACCGACGCATTTTTTCAAATGCAAGTCTTAAATCAGCTAAATGAGAATCATCTCCAGCCGATTTGACAACAATATCATCGATATAAACCTCTACTATGATGCCAAGCAAATCATGAAAGATTAAATTCATAGCTCTTTGATAAGTAGCACCCACATTTTTCAATCCAAAAGTCATAACAACCCACTCAAATAAGCCAACAAAACCCGGACATATGAAAGCCGTTTTGGATATATCCTCTTCGGCCATAAAGATTTGATTGTAACCAGTATTACCATCAAGAAAGCTAAGAATTCTATGTCCGGATGCAGCATTAACAAGAAAATCGGCTATAGGCATAGGATATTCATCTTTAGGAGTAGCTCTATTAAGATCTCTAAAATCAATGCAAACACGAAGCTTTTTTGTTCCTTTTTTCTCAACAGGCACAATATTAGAGATCCAATCAGCATAACGACAAGGCCTAATAAACTTTGCATCAAGTAACCGATTGACTTCTTCTTTCACTCGGTCATAAATATCAGGATTAAAGTTTCTACGAGGTTGTTTATAAGGCCTAAAACCAGATTTAATAGGTAAACGATGCTCAACTAAATCACGACTTAAACCAGGCATTTCATTATAATTCCATGCAAAGCAATCAACATACTCCTTTAACAACTTTATTAACTCAGATTTAAACAACGGATCAAGATTCTTGTTTACAAATGCCGGCCTAGGTATAGTGCCATCACCAATATCAACCTCCTCTAAAGGATCAGCCGACATAAACCCTTGTCCTAACTTGCTCAAATCATCAAAGTCTTCGATGGCCTCACACATATCGTTCTTAGGCGCCCGATAGTGCTCTCACCTCTGTTGCAATCACTCCAGATTTGCATCCATCAAATCGACAGAGAAGTTCTAGCCTGATCAACGATCGGCTTCATGACAACAGTAGCAAAGCCATCTTTGGTAGAATCAATAAGTCTCAAATTAGATAAATCTAAACCAGTTAAGCACTTAAGATTCTCATGATTATCCATAGTAGGACTATCGGCCACTGCAATACAAGCCGATGTATCACCATGAACAATCTCTACCTCGTCGCCTACCCATTGGATTAAGAATTGATGCAAAGTAGAAGGCACACACTGATTTGCATGAATCCAATCACGACCAAGGATGAGACTGAAGTTACCTTGGGTCTCAGCGACGAAGAATGTCGTAGCCAACGTTTTGCTCCCAACGGTGAGCTCCATAGAGACGACGCCTTTAGCTCCCATCGGCTCGCCTCCTCCCACACCGCTGACGATCATGTTGGTCTTGATTAGCTCATCATCTGAACCTCCCAGCTTCTTGAACAAAGAATACGGCATCAAGTTGACAATCGCTCCTCCGTCCACCAGCATGCGAGAGATAGGCTTCCCATTGATGTGTCCCTTCATGTACAAAGCCTTCAGATGATTTTCAGTAGCTTTAGGCTTCTGGAAAATAGCTTCCTTTGGCCCAAAGTCGAGATGCACGACGTCCTCCTCCGAAAGCACATAACCATCCATAGACATATGGATCACGTTGATGTCCAAATTCATGCGTAACTGTAGTCAACAAGCTCCTCATCGTCTTCTGGTGCAGTATCCGATGCGGACTTGCCATCACAAACCATGGGAACTGAAGAAGAAAAACCGGGCGGCGTCTCTGGGTCATCGGTCTGACCGTCGACCTCCACCGGTCTGACCGGTGTGACCGGTCTGACCGACCCCTCCACCGGTCTGACCGGTGTCGACTGGGAGCTAGTCTTGACTCTCCACTCTTTCCCCTGAGGTACCATGGGCCTGTACTGGTTGAAAGCTTCGTCCCTTTGCTTCTCTAGCTCCTTCTCTCTCTTCTCTTGAAACCTCAGGCGTTGAAGCTTCCTCCTCTGTGTGCGAGTCAATCCTGGAGGACACCATCTGGGTAAGATGTATTTGGAGTTGGAACCACTCCCACTGGCCTCATGGTCATTAACAGCAGCAAACACCCCTGGAGTTGATGTCACAACCTTATTGTTTGGAACAATCGGTCTTTTGCCACCCTCTCCAATAGGAACATCCATTGATCCTATCTGAATAATATCTTGGTTCGTAGTCCTCTCTGGATCAACTTCCATCTTCTGCACCTCCTCCCTTTGCTTCGGCTTGAAAACTTGCTTCACAGGAGGTAACACAGCTTTTCTGGACGCACCGGTCTGACCGGTGATAGCGACCGGTCTGACCGGTCGGGTCTGGTGACCCTGACCAGAACGGCGAGGAGCCAATCGGTCTTGGACAGGCCTGGAGATTCTGTCAAAAGCTAATTTCTGTCCACCCCATCCAGGATGAAAGGCTTGTTGGTATGGCACCCACATCACTCCATTATCATCATATACCGGGCGTGGTGTATTTGAACTTGATGACGCCCATGGTGGAGTAAAGCGTTGCCCTTGCTGTGATGGTTCACCCTTGAGTCTTGTAGCAGCCCTTGGAGGTGAAGATGACCCTCCTTGGTGTGTAGGTGACTTCATCCTTTTTTTTAACGGCCGATCACTTGTAACGGCCTTTTGCTTGGAATACTTGTCAAATAGCATGTCGAAAGTGACCTTTGGCTTAGGACCACTCCCCTGATTTTTAACTATATTAAGTTTCCAATTTCCAATCTCCGGACGGCTTGGCTTGATCATCCTCGGACGGCCTGGGGGTGCACCGGTCTGACCGGTCACTTCCACCGGTCTGACCGGTCTGGCCAGAGATGGCTCAGACGGTCGCTGATCAGCGGGTGTGGACAACCCTTGCCCCCCATGTCCAGAGGCACTCACTGTAACCTTGAAGGTCTCTTTGCCATCAGGAGTCTTCTCATACTCAACTTTGCGAACCAGCTCCTTTCCTCTCAAATCGGGCTTAGCCTCCCCGATTACCACGTTCTTGCCTTTAGTTGCTTCAGCTTGATGTGGCCGAACCAGTACCTTAGGCTGCTGTAAATCCATAGTGTTGATTGGAAAAGGAGCTTTGTCCACTTACATCTCATGAAAAGTCAAACGACCTTCGTTTATGGCCGATTGAACCTGTCGACGAAACACATTGCAATCATTAATAGCATGAGAAAATGAATTATGAAATTTACAATATGCACGTCTTTTCAACTCTTCAAGTGGAGGAATAGTATGAGTTAACTTGATATTTCCAGATTTAAGCAATTCATCAAATATGCGATCACATTTGGAAACATCAAAAGTAAATTTAATTTCTTCTTGCCGACCTTTGCTAGCCGGCTTAAGAGATGAACAAGAATAAGATTTTTCTTTAGAGGGTCAAACAAACTCAGCAGCATAAATTTCTTTATCACTATCGTCCGAGCTATCAGAATCATAATCAATAACATGAACATTAGAACGACGTGATTTAAAATTATCTTTCTCTTTATTCATTCGGTTTTCAACAACTAAAGCTCTAATTTGAATTTGTGCAAACGAAAGAAAGTCAGTGCCCTCTATCTTATCCCTAATGGATGACCTTAAACCTTTTAGACAAATGTCTGCAAGGTCCATATCAGTGATTGACAAATTAAAGCACCGGTTTTTAGTCTCTTTAAACCTTTTAATGTAGGCAGAGACAGTCTCATCTCTTCCTTGCCTAACCGATGTTAAGTCTGTCAATTTTAATTGTATGCTCCCACTATAAAAGTGATCATGAAACTTACGTTCTAACATATCCTAAGATATAATAGAACCGGGAGCAAGTGAGGAAAACCAAGCAAAAGCGGTGCCAGTCAAAGATAAAGAAAATAAGCGTACTTTCAAAGCATTATAGACACCAGCTTCACCTAGTTGTGCAGTGTATTGACTAATATGTTCCCATGTGGTTCGGTCATCATCACCACTAAATTTAATCAAGTCAGACATACGCCAACCACGTGGGAGAGGAAATCTATCAAACTCGGGATCATATGGTTTTTGATACAAATTTGTGTTACCAATATCGACATCAAGTTTGATTTTTACCACATTAGCCAAATCTTCTTTAAATCTATTAAATTCCGCCTAATTAGGATTATTTGGCTGTTGTGGTTGAGGATTCTCTAAATTCATCTTATTTAAATAGGGAGCTATCTTAGCTTGAGTTAGCCTGTAACTTTCAAATACATCGTCCGGAATAATATTTTTGGAGGCCGATGCATTTATTGTCGTACTATAATGAGGTCCAACATTACTAATTGTATTAGAAAAAGTAGGGACCATCTGATTTGACACGACAGAAATTGGCAAAGGCTGATCGGGCACCAACTCCATAGCACCGGTCTAACCGGTACCCTGCATCGGTTCGACCGGTGCGGCCATGTTTGGCCTGTTCGGTTGGAACTGAGGGTACTGACCAGATGCTGGATTTGGTGTCAAACCATATGCAAAATTACCATTATTTACAGGCAAAGGTGCTAAGCTAGGATGAGATCCCTGAGGATTTGCTTTAGGAGTACTACTATTAGTTTCATTATTATTAAAACCTAAAGCCCTATCCTTTTCAAGATCCTCTAATCGTTCTAGACGAGCAATGTAAGAAGCAAGCAATTCATCACTTTCCACTGTAGATTTCATAGGAGAAGTTTCAGACGGGGGTTTCTTACTTACAGTGGGAATTACCTCAATATTGCTGTCGTTTAGCCTGATCGCCGGCAGCTCGAACTCTTTCAATCTTGCCACCTTGCCGGATCGATCCTTCTTGACGCCAGCTAGGAATTGTACTTGCATGTACTCTTGTAGCGCCTTGAACTTCTGCTGCTCCTCCGGAGAGAGATCTTCCAGCGACGCGGTGACGATGTTGTTCATGTCAAGCTCACACCGAGACATCGTACTAGGGTTAGATTGAACGGTTTTAGCAACCTGATCTTTCCTCCCCAGCGGAGTCGCCAAAAGTGTGTTGACGCTTTTTCTGGTCAACACACACGAGCGCTAGATCGCGCGAAACGTCGAAACGCTGAACTCGCCGAGCTCCTGCCCGGACCGGTCTGACCGGTCAGGGGCACCAGTCTGACCGGTGTATGCAGAGGCACGGTGAAAACCTAAGATCGCCGCCTCGGGAGGAACCCCGTCGGAGGTGGCGCGCCTAGGGTTGCTCTGAGGTCGGCAAGGCCACTCAGAACGTCCCTGATCGTCGTCGAGACAAACAAGGAAAGCACAAGGTTGGAAAAGCTAGGGTTTGAGAGATAAAAGTTGTAGAAAGTAATGTACGATTGGGTTCTTCCCCCTCAAACGGTCGTGACCCTTTATATTTATAGGGTGGGGAGGTCTTGCCCCGCAAGGAATCCTTTTACAACTCGAAATTCGCAAGGATTCCTCAATTCTACTCGGACTCGGGGTCCACCGGTCAGACCGGTCAGGCCCACCGGTCAGACCGGTGTGGCCGTTGCCGGATCGACTACAGGACGCCCCACCGGTCAGACCGTTGAGGGACACCGGTCTGACCGGTGGCGTCAGCCTGATCGGCCTTGTGCCAATTTTGGGTGCGAACAGTTTTACCTACAGTTACTGGATGCTGAGGCAGTTAATACTGTTAAACCATCCGGGGCATCATTATTGCTGTAATATCTTTCTTCGGAAACACTTGATGAGCTGGGATTTTTACCTCTATTTTCGTTTATCTATTGTATTTTGTTTAAAAAAACATCTAACGGATTTATACGGTTACAACATTTACTTTGCAAGACAAACTGCATATGATCGAGTTTGGTGGTCTGAAACTTGGAGATTATTGGCAATCACGTTTTTAAAAGTCGAGCAGAAAAAGTAAAAAAATATCAAGTGTTTTATAACTGGATGGAGTATTGTACTAACGTTCAGTGCATGGATAGAAGCTTGCACAGGCAAGAATGTTGCTGGCCCACTGGAGATGCTCGGTGGTTGTTGATGGTAACTTCATTGACAAAATGCTGTTTGTCAGGATGACAGTTGTAAGTGAATCATCATGCCGATCCAGAGGATTCATCCTCAAGCAAGTGCGTGAGCAATGACATAGACATCAAGTTATTACCAGATGACTGGCTGCTATGTAGGATACTGTAGTGTAGGGTAGTTACAGATAAGCTTCCGAGCACGATCATGACAGCATCATTGCCCCACGTCAAAACCTTACAAAATTGAACCACTACCATAAATTTTATTTGTCGAAAAGCATGTTTTTTTTTTCTAAATTCTGCAGTTGAGTGCGATGCACTGTAACAGCTGAACAGGGACTGTTAGAGAAAGACAAGCACTGAAGCACATCTGTCAGAGTCAGACTAGCCATGAATTTAATCTGAATTTCAAAGCCCAGACTGATATTCATGAACCAAACAAAAAATTACCAAAAGAAATCCAGGTACGTTTTCAGGTAGTTCAGTAGACCAATGACAGTGAAACATACCTGCTACTACAACCTATCAATATCACAACTTCTTGTAGACTCCCAGAATACATTTGGATATTCTTTCAACCAATCAGGTTGCAGCCTTCCAGGCCTGTGTACAACTGCACAAGCCATGTTGTACAACTACAAGTATACATCACACATGGCAGAGGGTCCCAAGAGGACATGTTTGAAGTACCACAAAGGCAAGGCAAGGCAAAAACAGAACAGTGCCCCTCAAGTCCTCCCTGCAGCTGCAGAAAAATGCTGCCTTTTGAGTCTTGGCAATCAAGCAAGGTTGGTCGGGTGTCATCGAGTGGCAAAGTGGGCACTCCCATCCACCACAAATCCGCAAAGAGATCTATAAGACGGGGCTCTCGCGGCCTGCAGAGAGTTCGGAGGAAAAAAGGCGATGGCGAGGTGCGGTCCGCCGATGCCTGCATGAGCTGAACAGCCAAAGGCTAGAGCGAGAATGGGTGCAGGAATGTCATGAGCTTGTGAAGAAATCAGGTAGCATCAGGGAATTATATTGCTGGGAGGGGTGCACTGCAACTCAGTTGCAGCGCGAGTTGGATCGTGGAGAGGATCTGCAACTGTAAACACGAGGTATGCACCTGTCAACTGTGGTTCCTGTTTTTATCCCATTTTTCAGTTTTGGTCATAAGATGGCCCCTGCCGTGCTGAGCAGTCTATATGCAAATCATGATGTTTCTGCACATTACATAATATTTCTAAGTTAACCTTCTGCCAAAATCAAAGTGGGTAATGCTGTTAGCAGTAGTGCTACTGCTTTTAATTAAGTTGCTGCATTTCTAGTCATTCTAGAACTTTAGTTAAAGGTTCACAAGAAAGTTAGCCACGCGTTCAAAATTCTACAGCGCTCTACTTCTTCCTACATCTTCAGGCAAAAACCTTTGTCACAAACAGAGGTTTTTCTTACTTAAACAACAACATTTCATCAGAATTCAGAACCAAATATCTTCCTCACTCTTGCCGCTGTTAATGGAATTACACAGGCTTCTGGAAGGGTGAAATGTTAAAGGGTATTGACAAGGAGAAATGTTAACGAGATGGGCAAGAAAGGAAGCTGGTTTACTGCACTCAAGAAGGCCTTTACCCCCAACCCCAAGGAGAAGCCAACAAATGTAAGTTGCTACTCAGAAATCCTCATTATATGAACACTTTTACCGATTGCTTAGGTTATACTTCAAAGCAAATTCGTCGCCACATCCCTGGCTAACACCAGATCACCAATAAAAGTGTTTGGCCGTGTGCTTAAATTTCAACTAAAAAAGTTAAAGGAGCACAAAAGAGTACTACGGTGGGTGGTGAATACTGAATAGTGATGTGCTGACGCGTTCTATGGCGTGCAGGTGCACCAGCTGGTAGCGCAGTACCCGCCGGCGCACGGGCACGGGAGGGAGAAGAAGCGATGGGGCGGCTTCGGGCGGGCGCGGCCGCACGCGGAGCCGGCGTCGCCGGCGGCGGGCGCGCTGATCAACATCCCGCTGCACCGCGAGCCGAGCAGCATCGAGAAGATCCTCGGCGACGCGGAGATGGACCAGCAGCGCCAGTACTATGCCGCCACCACCAGGGCGCAGTACCAGATCACGCCGGCCAGGCCCACCACCACCGCCGTCGCCGCTAGCGCCGCGGCACCGTTGCCACAGCCGGTGGCAGCAGCGCGCGATCGGGAGCGCGAGCGCGTCAGAGAGGACAAGCCGGCCGCCGTGGTGCTCCCGCTGCCCCCGCCGTCCCCGCCGCCGCTGATCAGGCGATTCGACCATGACCGGGAGCAGCAGCAGAAGCTCCAGCACCAGCAGCAAAAGCTCCAGCAGCTGCAGCAGCAGAGCCGGGCCGAGACGGAGTGGCGCCAGCCGCAGCCGCGGAGGCAGCGCGCGGCGAGGCAGCGTGCCGCGCCGCCGGACCGCGCGCGCGCCGCGGCCGTGGCGATCCAGGCCGCGTTCCGGGGCTACATGGCAAGTCCATTTCTTTGCTTTGCTTCTCGCACGCGTTAGCTCGCCGCCGGCAGGCGTCGCGTCTGATTTGTGTTTTCCTTTTTCCGGTGATGGCGGTGGGTGCAGGCGCGGCGGAACTACCGGTCGCTGCGCGGGCTGATCCGGCTGCAGGGCGTGATGCGGGGCGCCAGCGTGCGGCGGCAGACGGCGCAGGCGATGCGGTGCATGCAGACGCTGGTGCGCGTGCAGGCGCAGGTGCGCGCCAGCCGCGTCGACGCCATGGAGCGGCGCAACCGGCAGCACCACAGCGCCATGCTCAGGGACGGCGGCAGGTGGCGCTCCGGCTCACCGGACGGCGGCATCTGGGACGACAGCCGGCTGACGCGGGACGAGGCGGACGCGCGGACGAAGCGGAAGGTGGAAGCCGTGATCAAGCGCGAGAGGGCCCTCGCCTACGCCTACTCGCATCAGGTACCTTCGACCCAAGCACGTAGCCCACTCTCATTCTAATCTCAGCCATGGATCGAAAAGCCGCGAGCTCGATCGGCCACCTAAAAGAAGCAAAAAATGGTGCGCCGTCGCTGTTCGGCTGGTGTTGGGGTTGAGATTGTCGCTCCTCCACTTTGTCATCTCACCTCGCACGAACTGACGGAGACTGACGCGCTGTTTGTTTGTTGTTGCCTTGTCGTGTCGGCGGCGGCAGCTGCTGAAGGCGACGCCGATGGCGGCCCACGCGATCCTGGCGGACCTGCAGTCGGGCCGGAACCCCTGGTGGTGGACGCCCATCGAGCGCCGCCACGACCCCGAGGGGGGTTACCGCCCGATCGAGCCTTCCAGCAAGCCGCGTCCGGCTTTCGCCATCGCCCACCGCGAGATGTCGACGCCGACGATGACGATGACGGCGGCGACGACGCCAGCCCGGTCGGTGGTCTCGGCCTACTCCAAGCCGAGGGCCACGAGGCCCGCCAAGGGGACGGCCCCGCCGCCGTTGAGCCACGCGGGGAGCATGAGCATCCGCGACGACGAGAGCCTGACGAGCTGCCCGGCGTTCGGCGTCGGCGGCGTGCCCAACTACATGACGCCGACGCTGTCGGCCTCCGCCAAGGCGCGGGCGCGGGCGCAGCTGCTGCTGCAGCAGCAGCAACAACAGCAGAAGGCGGCCCAGGAGAAGCCCAGGTTCTCCTTCGGCCTCGGCCAGAGCATCGGGAGCTGGGCCAAGAGCCCGTTCTGGAAGGCGCCGTCGTCGTCGCGGGTGGGCACGCCGGCGGCGTCGGTCGCCGGCGGCGGGCGGCACCGGCGGTCGATCAGCGGGCTCAGCGTGGACTCCACCGTGTCCATGCCGGCCGGGCTCGGCAGGAGACCCTTCAAGTAGATACGTGTCGTGTCGACTCGCGCGCGTGGTGGTGGCATGCTTGTTCCTCTCCATCTTCATTGAACTTGGGATTTGTACGTGATTGGTGGTGTGATTTGGTGTGGGTTTCAAATGCGTTTGGTGATTTGCTATTTTCGCTGTGCTTTGCTCTACCACCTCTGGTTGCTGGCTCCTTTGTCTCGAGCCCCTTCCGGTTTTTTGAGGGGCCAGTGAGCCGTGGTGTGTAAACTCAGTGAAAATACATCGAACAAGCGTTCCATGCGTCAAGTACATTCATACACGCTTCTTATCGAAAAAAACATTCATATATGCTTCTTATCGAAAATAAAGGTCATACATGCTTAATGATTTCTTCACTGCCATGCGATGCGCCATCGCTCGTCCATTGAGGTCGCAGAAATACTCGTCACATATGACAATGATTTGAAGATTAGGGTCAAATCTTACCGTTTCACCGCACATGCAACCTCATTGTTAACAAATTATAGAATGGCATAACCTTGTACAACAAATCACTCATGCAGCTGATAGATGGACAACCACCTTTTCGACATAAGATGATTTGGAAATTAAAGATTCCTCTAAAACTTAAGATTTTCCTTTGGTATTTGCAAAAGGGGTGGTTTTAACCAAAGACAATCTCGCTAAAACAAACCGGACAGGAAATCAATAATGTTGTGGTTGTAATAGTAATGAGACTATAAATCATCTTTTTTTAGACTATTTTTATGCGAGAATGGTTTGGAGGATAATTTCTTATGCTACATGTTTGACTTCACCTAGATCGATTGGGCATATGTTTGGTTCCTGGCTTTCTAATCAATCTAAAAAATTAAGAATTTGATTTGGGTGGGGGTTGCTGCTTTGTGTTGGGCAATCTGGCGATGCCCAAATAATATCATTTTTCACAAAATCAAGTTTAATTCAATTTGTAGGTTATCTTCAGGGGAGCGTACTAGTTACATTTCTGGCCGCAACTGCAGCGTGATGAACAAGCCAGGAATGCACTCTCATTGATAAGTAGAAACGTAGAGATGGTTGCTATGGAGCATGTCAAGGGAGGGTGGAAGCATATCTACCGTCTGCTGTAGTCTTTTGATCTATTTGAGACTGACTTCGCTCTTTTGTTTTTTATGCAAACTCTGTAATTATGGATTGTGTACGTCTACGGATGTAGAGGCTGGATGTTTCATCCGTTATCTAAAAATGCAACCCCATCGTTCAACTTCACTTACCTACAAGTCAAGCACGCCTTTCTCTGATCCGCTCTACTTTCACCCCTACTTACTGTTAAAAATATGCATTTGTCGGCATAATGCAGTGCATGACAATATTACAAGGACATATTTATCCATACTAAATCAATAGTTTGCAGTTTTTTTTTTGATAAAGTTTGTCATGAAAGTTTGCAGTCTTTTTTTTTAAGTTGAAGAAAACTTGTAGAAAAGCTTCGTTACGAATATCATAAAATTTTGCAAGGGCTTATAAATTTGCAGCATTTATATATTAATATTTATCAAAACTTATCACAGACTTAGAAGTAACAATTTGCACACAATTTCCCCAAGATTTCCATAGAGAAAGTTTTACAAAATGCTTTTTGTCAAGCTTTTTCTAACGGAAAGGTAAATCACTTTTGTAAATACTACATTTGGCCATTACCGTTTGTTTCTGATTTTTTTAAAAAAGTCCACAATGGAATGACACATGAGCAAGTAACAAGTCTTATTCTTGTTAATTCAGTTGATATGTGGCTTTATGGGTGTGCAGGGTGTAAACACCTCTCTTTTTTGTTCATTATAAAATATAAAAACATAGCATGTCTTTTAGGATGAAAGGAAATATAGACCGTACCTTTTTGTGGCAAAAGGCAAAAACAAATAAACATTAGAGAATTGTGTTGTGTGGTCCTTAAATCTTACAATAAAATTCGAAACATCTCAAATTGTTGGAGGGAGGAAAAAGAGAGAAGATATGCATTGTCAAATTCAAGAAGAAATGAATGACTTTTGAAATCGACAGTCGAAAAGAGAGAATAGCATGGTAAATAGCAGCTAAATGGAGAAACTAAAAAAATGAAAAAAATGGATGAAGGTTTTGTGTATGCTCCAGGTAGGAAATTAGGCATGTGGGAATTTAAAGATGTTCCAATCACTGAGATCTATTAAGTTTAAAATCCTTTAAGAAAGTCATAAATAGTAACTCATGATTATCTCAACACGCAATCGTTATTTGGATCACTCGTTTAAAATTTAGCTGGCTATTAGTGCTCGATACTCGTAAAGCCCTAACGCTCTACCGATGTTTGATGATTGTGATGTGCTAGCACTCATCAACTTAATTAACAAATATTTTATTTATTCAGTACTGAAAATATCCAACTCTATCATCTTAATGGACTACTATCATCATATCATTTTTATTTAATGTTGCTTAGTTAAAGGTTGTTATGATGAATCGAAGCGAGGGAACTAACCAAACAAAATAACAAGAGGCATGATCCTCTCATCGAAAAAAAGAGGAGGAAAATGCCTATATATCACTTTGTATTGAAGAAAATTAATGAGTTCTGCAATGGTGGTTGAAAAGAGAAAGAAGACCATGCATGTAGATAGCAAGTAAATGGAGAAACTACAAAATGAAATGTGAATGAATGTTCTGTGTATACTCCAAGTAGAAAATTGGGTACAGTGCGAATAATTATTGCACTAACACTTGCAAATTTAAAGATTTTCATATCACTGATGTATAATAAGTTTCAAATTATTTAAGAAAATCATAAATAGTAACTCATGGTTATCTCAATACCCCTTGTTGTGTTTGTGGAACGACCGTGCGGTTTGTGGGTGTTCTATTAGGTTCCGTTGGATCACTCGTCTAAAATTTAGCTGGGTATTAGTACTTGAGACTTGTAACACGCTAATGCTCTAGCTTAACGCTCCATCAACTCAATTAATAGATACTCTATTTATTCGCTACTGAAAATATCAAACTCAATCAACTCAATGAACTACTATCATGTGTCGTTTATTTAACGCTGGTGAGTTAAAAATTTATTATGAGTTGGAGGGAGCAACATATAATTTCCACGAGGGAACTTAACCAAACAAGAGGCATGATCGTCTCAGCAAAAAAAAAAGGAAAAAGATTATATATTACTTTCAATATCAAGGGAAAAAAAGAAAGAAAATATAGCATGAACCAGACCGTGTAAACATGGCCCAGGCCTGGCAGGAGCGAAATGGTGGGCGTTTACGGGCTCATTTAACGGAACAAACAAACACGTGTCCACACACCCACCCCACACCACACCCATCCGCGGCGCGCGACGGCGGCGGCCGTCCCGCGGGAAGCCAAATCCACGAAACGAAATTCTCCAAACCGCCGGCCGCGGGAAACATTTCGCCCGCCGCGCCCCCTCTTGCTCTTCCGCCCGCCCCCCCCCCACCCCCCACCCCCACCCCCGCGCGCGCTCCTCTCTTTACAAATACTCTCTTCCCGGTTCGGCGTCTCCCCTCTCCTCCAATTTCATCCAGTTCCCTCCTCGCGCCCATTCTCCTCCCCAATCCAGATCCACCGCCGCCGCCGCCCACCACCACGAGGCCAACGCGGCGGCCGCCGCCCCGCCTTTCTCCGGCCACACGATTCGCGCCCTCCTCTAGCGCTTCGACTCTGCGGATCTGCAGGTACCGGTACCGGTCTCAGTTCTTGTAGAAATGTGTACTCTTGCGATTTCTTTGTTTGCCCCCCTTATTCGAAAGGCATCTATTGCTGTTTCCGGTTTGTGCAAATCCTAGTACTACTGAATTTTTAACGCCGTGCCTCCGTTTTTTTCCGCTTTGAACCAGGTGGAGTAGACCAGAACAAAGATTGGACAGGGGAATGCGCTGTTTGTTCCTGGAGTAGCAGTTGCAAGATCCAAACCGTCCCACGATGGAGAGCGGCGGCATGGTTCTCGGTGTCGCTCGCCCCGAAGAAGCCCCTGACTGCAATGGCGCGGTGACACGCGACGACTTGGGGCAATCGCAGATGCAAGTCGACGGCACCGTTGTCCTCAACCGAGCCGCCGAGCTCGAGTCGTGTGACTCGATGGCCGTCGACGACGCCCCGGCCCAAGCGCCGTCAAGCCAGCCGGTGCCAGCGACGCAGCAGTCTCCTGCTACGCTGACGGACGCCATCGTGGAGGTGCAGAAGCAGCTGAAGAGGAAGAGGGCCTCGAGCGGTCCGGCGATTGCTACGGCGGACAAGGACGCTCTTGTTGCCGGATGCCGGCAGGAGCTCGAGGGGCTCTTCCAGTATTACAAGGAGGTTTCTGACCGCAAGGTGCGGTTTGATGGTGGGAACCTGTCCGGCAACGCCTTGGTTGGCTGCTTGCTTGAGGAGAGCAGTCTTGGGCTGACGAAGTTGGTGGACGAGATATACGAGAAGATGAAGGGATTGGAGGGTGTGTCGACGGCTTCAGTCCGTAGCTCTGTTCTGCTCGTTGGGCAGAGGATGATGTACGGGAATTCTTCCCCAGATGCTGATGTGCTGGAAGATGAATCGGAGTCAGCTCTTTGGTGCTGGGAGGTATGTTGGGTGTTCCTTTCCAAATTGGTGTTCTTTTCATTCGATTTGCTTGTCTTTGTCACTAACAAACTGAATCTTTTAATGCACATGCAGATAAGAGATCTGAAGCTGATGCCTGTGAAAGCACGCAGCATTCTGAGTACACGGAGATCCGTCAGAAAGAAAATCCATGAGAGGATCACTGCCATCTATTGTAAGGAAAACCTTGTTCTCACTTACAGTCACATCAAGCCATTTTGTTTGGTCCCTGCCAGTAGTATTGCTTGTATATTGCATTTTGCTGCTGAAAATGGGTAACAAGAATCTGTCTCTTACTTTCAATACATGATGTGTTTTTCAATGCCATTTTTTACTGCTGCTTATTTCCAAAATGGTCTGATGCTAAGTGAACTTATGTGCATGTAGTAGAACCTGTAAATGTGTGATTTCTCTACTCCCTATACTTTTTTACTGTTCATTCACTAAGTGGATGCATCATTGGCAGCAACTTTGTCAGTCCTGGAAAACCCAGGAGTTGGAACCCAAGTAAATGATCTCAGAAAAGCTTCATTAAAGTTGAATAAGTCACTGAATCTGGAAGGGATCAGATCATTGGTGGAACGAGCGATGCAGAAGAACAACACTGAAAGGTGTGTACCCTCTTGTATTTCTGTGGATTCACATGCAAAATTTCTTTTATACCATGAGGTTCTAAAAGTTCCAATGTGTATTTTGGTCACTAAAGAGGTGCCAGAGATGCTGGGTCAACAGCTAAGGAAATGATGCAAGACACTGAAAAAGATGGCCAAAATGCTAGCAGACATGATGATGCGAGTGTCTCTGAGCTGCGGAATGGAAACTTGCCTGATAATGTAAGCCCTTGATCGCACTGTGCTGGAGACATTTTAATGGCATTCTGACAACTGTTTTTTGACGTCTCTTCTTCCAAGTTCCCATGTTAGGTTTGTTCAATTTAAAGTGAACTTTTGATACATGAGCTGCGATTATCGTGCATCAGTAGTATTTCAGTTTATTCTCTAGCTAGGCACCTTAATCCAGAGGTACTACAGCTCAACTTTAGGATATTCAGATACAATAAATGATGAAATAAACTAGTGTTTATTACAGGCCTGCTATTCTGGGATGGCAATTTACAGTTTGAACTAGGAATATCTTTATCCAGTTTATATAATGTTTGCATGCTTGGTTTGTTCTATCTCTTTTTCCTTTTTGCTGTGAGAGTTTGGTATAATATTACAATCAGTGTATCTTTGGAACTGCACAGTTTCCTTTTCACTAATGCAGCTATGTTTTATCATTTGCTTCTAGGAAAAGGAGATTCAGAAAGTGCAAAAACAAGTTGAGAAGGAAATAAAGCGCCAGGAGAAAGAAGAAGCTCAGACGAGGAAACTGCAAAAGAAACAGCAAGAAGAGGCTTTAAGGGAACAGAAGAAACGTGAAAAGGAAGAAGCTGAAGCTAAGAAACAACAAAAGAAGCAGGAAGAGGAAGCATTGAAAGAACAAAAGCGTCGTGAAAAGGAAGAAGCTGAAATGAAGAAACAACAGAAAAAGCAGCAAGAGGAAGCTGAGAAGGAACAAAAGCGCCGTGAGAAGGAAGCTGCACAGCTCAAGAAGCAACTAGCCATTCAAAAGCAAGCTTCTATGATGGAGCGCTTTTTCAAAACTAAGAAAGACAGTGGAAAACTTCAAAAATCTCAAGAGGATGACTCAGCTGATGGTCCCATTGATGACAAAGGGGCAGTACCAGCTACCACATCAAAGATTGATTCTTCCTTATCTCAGCAAGGGAGCTGGGTTTTAGAGGATCTTTGGAGGTTGACGACATTTCCTGAACTCTGTTTCTTTCATCCACACTTAGCGAAAGAGAAGTGATTTAATGAACATTTTTCACAGGTTGCAGGTCACTGGTTGGAAGAAGCTATCAAGGCACAATAGGTCCTCCAGATGGGGTATCAGACACAAACCCAAGGTGGAAGCTTTTAAAGAGCTCAAGCTTCAAAAATCTTCAGATGATATGGTTGATGAAATATTTTGCACCCCAAATGAAGATAACTGCCGAAACTCAAGTCAGGAGAATGAACATGATAAGCTTGAAAGTGACATTGACATGCTGCCAGCTAATGAGACCCAATGTCATGTCACCAGTAATGCTAAACCTCTGCAAGCTAGATTGATTAGGAGGAAACTTCTGCAATTTGACAAAAGTAACAGGCCAGCGTATTATGGAACCTGGAGGAAGAAAAGGTTGGCTTCAAATACACATGTCATCTATTTACTTTATCATTGCTTTCCATTCTAGTGCAATATCATGATTCATTCTACTATTATGTGCAGTGCTGTTGTTGGCCCAAGGTGTCCACTTAAGATGGATCCTGATCTTGACTATGAGGTTGATAGTGATGATGAATGGGAAGAGGTACTTATTGACACCCATGTGTTGTTTTTGTCCTTGCTCGTAAGAGATATTCATGGTTTATTTTCTACATAGGAGGATCCTGGTGAGAGTCTTTCTGACTGTGAGAAGGACGGTGATGAAGTTATGGAAGAAGATTCCAAAATAACAGATGAAGAGGATGAAGATAGCTTCGTTGTGCCTGATGGCTATCTCTCGGACAATGAGGTATAACATTAAACAAGTGATGTCTCTTGCTAATTTTGGTACCTCACTGTCATTGGTCCTGGTGTGGTTCAGTTTTTAATGATGCTTTAAATCAACAGACTGCCTTTTCATTGACAATAGAGCAAGTCAAATAAGCAAATCTTTTCCATTTCTTTGTCATCTTGAACACTAGATAGATAAATGTTACATTTCTCAAAAGTTATGCACTAATATGAGTAGAAAGTAGGAATATGCAAATTCTATGCATGAGTTAGCAATTTTGTTTTCTATTCCATCCCTTGTGCTTTTCTTGATTTATATAGTGCATCAAATATGTTATACCATATCTGAAGTCTCACCTTTGAAGTGTGTTAAAGTACCTAAATTACACGAGCAATATTCTTTGTTTCACCATTGTAGTTTTGTTTCTGCAGGGGATACAGATTGAAAGTCTATTGGATGATAAGGATGAGGAAGCCAGTAGCTCACCAACTGGTCAGTGCACAGAAGTTGAAGAATTCAGGTCTCTACTGCGCCAGCAAAAAGTCCTGAACACTTTGACCGAGCAGGCTCTTCGGAAGAGCCAACCTCTTGTTATATGCAATCTAAATCATGAAAAACTGGAATTACTCACTGCTGAAGACCTCAAGGGAACAACAAAGGTTGAGCAACTATGTCTTCAAGTTCTTTCAATGCGCATCTGTCCGGGAGGTGCAGTTGTTGATGTGTCTACAATTGACAACTCCTCTGCAAGTGCTGAGGAAATTAACCAGTACAATGTGAAAAATGGCTCTCCTGCATCTGCTATACCAGAAACTGACCTGCCAGAAATTGTAAGTATTGAGTAAAAAGTAGCAGTGTGTATCTGTTTGCATCAAAGATACTGCTGTGATCTCATTTTGCTTCAATTCAAATGCAGGTTCAGGTGATTCGATCATGTCGAGAGGGTATCTACAAGGTGGTTGAATTGCTGCAGCAGAAGTTTCCAAATGTTTCTAAGTCTCAACTGAATCGTAAAGTGAGGGAGATATCTGACTTTGTTGATAATCATTGGAAGGTTAGAATGCTTTCAAATTAAAAGGCTCCATACTTAAATTGTTTGTCAATATCATGATTACATGCTGATTACACCTGCAAGGGTGACATGGATTAATTTGTTTTGCACTAAACTATCTTTGTTTCTCTGCAGGTAAAGAAAGAAATTCTTGACAAGCTAGGCTTAGAATCTTCACCAGGTAACTCTTGTCCTCCTGTTCTTTTGGCTGCATATAGGAATATTTATCCAAAAAAAACATTCTTGCTTATCATATCACTTGTTCCAGTTAAATCCAAGAAGAACAAAAACATATCCATGTATTTCTCCAAGCGGTGTTTACCTCCGGAAGAGGCTGTCAACGCTCTGGCGTCTTCACCTGAGCTGCGCTTGAAATCTAAAACCATTCAAAATGGCAATGGAGACACTGAAGCTCCTCAGATTAATCTGTTCCCTTCGTCCCAGTAGAATTCCTGACAAGATGGTATCCGGAAGCCTTCCTCAAGTTGCATCAGGATTCAATGCAGCTGTGCACCTAGATGAGCACCCAGCTCTTGAGTAACAGTGGTGCTTGTACAAAGCCTACGGAAGCGCAATTTGATTTTGCATCTTGACTGACTGAAGACGACCCAAGTGGGACTTGGGTTTTTGACAGCATGTAGATCTGGATTATGTTTCTGGGTGTCAACATGTTGTAATTTAGCTAGAAAATAAGTTCCATTTATGAAGGACACTAGATTTATTTGGCCTCACATGTTCCAAAACATGTATCTATCTATTGTTTAACAAGCGAAGCCATTATTCTGAAATTGCTCATTGCTGTAACTTTTGTTATCATATCAGTGTTCTATTTTAGTGCAAACTAACTGAGCCTGGAACTTGTTAATTCCGCGTGATAGTGATGGATGAGCAAATCTTTTTACATGCGACTGCTCAAATGACAATGGACCGCAGAAATGGTTTCTGCGACCTGTTTGCAGGAGATCTGAACAATGTAATACATGGGACTTGTTGCAAAGGCAGCAAAAGCAATATATATTTGCTTTGACATTTTCAATCGACAGGACTAGTACACAATAGTACAAAAGAATGAGAGCAACAATACATGTAGGACATCACGCAAAGAATCAACAACTGTTCTTCATTTCAAATCCGAGCTCGGTCGCCGGCGTCTGTGTTGTGGCAGCACCGCATCAGGCACCATAAATCAGACGTTGTAGGACTGCCAGGTCTTGGCATGGAGGTCGTCGTCGTCCTCGTCGTCGAGGCGGAGTGAGAAGGCGAGCGCGAGCGCGGCCCACTCGAGGACGAAGATGGCGGTGCCGAGCCCTCCGACCATCTTGAGGATGACGGCGCCGTCCTCGTCGCGGACGTAGGACTGGAGCTCGGCGAGGAAGTCGGAGGTGCGGGTGAAGGCGAGCAGCGCGACGGCGCCCTGGAAGATGGCGGTGAGAGCGGCGCCCGCGGTGTGCGTGTTGTGCCACTGGGCGGGCGTGGCGGGCGCCGTGAAGGAGCCCGAGCAGCCCGCGGCGGAGAAGACGGCGGTGAGCGCGTGGAGGAAGATCAGGAGCAGGCCGCACGTGGACGGTAGCAGGCGCAGGGACAGCGTGAGGAAGATGCAGCTGGAGGCCGCGCCGAGGAGCACGTAGTTGCAGAGGAGGAATGCCTTGTGCGTGTGCGACTTCCCCGCCATCGTCGTCGCTGCCGCCGGATCCGGTTGGTTGGGTCGCCGGCCGCTTGCCTTGGAGCCGAGGGAGCGGGAGAGGTGGGGTGGCCTGCGAGCGAGGGGGCGAGATCGAGGGAGGGGAGGGGGGGGGGGGGGGGGGAGTGGTGGAGTGGGAGCGGGGGAGTGGCGGGTTTATATGCCCGTGAGGGCGGCGCGGCGGAACTGGCCGTTGGGGGCGCGGCGGCGGCGAGAGCTGGGGGGCAACGGCTAGTCTGGTGGGTGGGGTCCGGAGGGCGGAGGGAGGGGAGCGTTGGGGGGTCCACTGGGAAGAGAAGAGAGACGTTGCTTGACTAGTTGACCTTTTCTTTCAGGGGGGTGGAATCCTATGCGTGCCTGCGGTTGGCTTCCATTCGCCTGTAGAGCCGTTGGTCGGAGAATGGACGGCTGGGAGCAGCGCTTTGTTTCTTCAACAGAAAGATGGTCAATTGTCTTGTCTACAGGACACTTTTTTTAAGAAAAAAGTGAACTGGTATCACACTAGTGTTAACGTCATGGAGGCAACCAAATTTTATCACAAAAATTCAATGTCCTGCGGATGAATTTTCCCTGAAAAACCTCGCAAAATAAAAAGAAATTTCCGTGAAAAAATATGTTCAGTTGAGCATCATTTCACCAGGTGACCCGGAATTAAGAGAGATCCTCGTGCTTGTTTTTACTGAGCCCAAGCTCGATCAAGTTCTCCAACATTGAATTTTTTTTGGTACATTGCGTGCCAAGCAGACGGGCAGTAGTAGGCACGCTCAGCTCACGGACTTTGGCATCCTCTCCTGCTAGCACACAGGTTCGTAACAACTTTACAAATTACAAAATGCTGCTTACACGTTAATTTACAGCTGCTTACCGTGACTCCGACTCAAAAATCGATTACTTTACAACTCAGAAACACCATCAAACTCACAGATTACTTGACTACATGAGACTGCACGGAAACACCATCAAACTCAGAAACACCATCAAGCTCTGCACAGATTGGAGCTGAACACCATGCCAACCTTAAGCTTCGGCTGTTTGGGCCGACGACTCGTCGGCGTCAGATGGCTGCGACTCGTGCTTCGCCGCCGCCTGGAGAACCCGGTCTTTCACTGCCGTCGTGGAGGGGGACGTTGGCAAGCCAACCTTGTTCGGCTCTATCTTCTTAGCTGCCCATGATAACGCTCCTGCTCCTACTTGTACCGGAGACAGCAACAGCCTAGGCAGAGAGAGAACAACCAATGATCCTTTTGTTCTTGGACTTGTAATCTAAGACTTCAAATCAACTAAGAAAATGGTATTTTGATGCAAAAATTGGCACAAAGTTCAGGATAACTTACTTCAGGTCTTGTTCCAAATCCTCGGAGGTCTCGTATGTAGAGAACCGCGAGTAGATAGTCTACCAAAAATAATAGAAAATTTCAGGCAAACTGTGTTGCTGCTACATTTTTCAAGTGGATATTTATTTGCAGTTAACAGTAATATACAGGTGCAGAGTTATGGAAGACAATACAATATCTCTGCTTGCTTCTGCTTAGAACAGCTACAAATAGGTAGAAGCAAGCAGTGACCTATTGTATTGTCTTCCGCAAATAGGTCGTGTGTCAAGCGTACTACATACCAGGCCAATGCTTAGAACCGCGATGTATTGCAGAGTCATCTCCCATTCTGCAGGCACAGTGATCAATGGTCAGTTAATCAAAATCGATATTCCAATTCAGCTCCAGCACACATGTTTCTTCCAATCAGATTTTTTTTTAAAAAAAATACTCCAATCAGGTTTTAAAAGACCCAGCAACAAGTATACATCATGGACGAGCCAAAAGAAGATAAATGGAAGTGTTTAGGTTATCTGGTATTTAACTCTCATGAACACAAGCGGCTAAAACTATTATGGTATCACGTCATGCGTGTCTTAATCAGGCAATGTATGAAGTACGAATCATCAACAACATAATTTGGTGGTAGGCTTACCTAGTATAGCATAGGAAAGTGCTGAGAGGCCCTGTAAAAAAAGAGAGACAAATTTGTTAAGAAAAAAAGCATCAACTATTTCAGGATAAAAAAAGAATAATGCATCTAAGAGCTACAAAGACAAATTGAAGGTGTTCTATGTTGTATGTACTCTTGAACTTGTAATGGCACTAGCTCAGACAATGCAATGCAAGATATTCAGGAACAGCATGTCAGCATGCCAACATGAGCAAATGGAAGAAAAATGAGAAGACTGGTGACCTACCAGAAGAGATCCGAACACAAGAGTTGGGGTGGGCTTTATTTGTTCAATGATTTCTTCAACGTCCTGCATATGTTCAAGACAATAATGTGAGTGATCAACAATAAAAAAGTACAACTATGTAGATTATTAATTTATGAAACATTTTAAATGTCTAAGATCTAGATGAACTATTTAAATGATATGTCAGAGTGATAAATGGTACCAAACATGATCTTGAAAGAAAATAAGAACATGATCTGGGGTACGACAAGATTGCCTTGACTAGCATGATCCTTCTGCTTAACAGGTGAGTTTCTGGTTCTGATTCTTTTTACCTCATTTATTGCTGTTAATGCGGTTTCAGGTTTCAGCTCTTTGACACGAAGGTTCTTTGACCATGCTTGGAAACCACCTTTAACCAGGTAAGGTCGCTGCAACAAAATATTCAAATTCAGACAGGGGCGAGGATGCGTGTCACCAAACTAAAAGTAAACACAAAAAGCATTCGAAATTTGCCTGCACACCAAGCTTCTTCAGTAACCTAGCAATGGATTTTGATCGGGCTCCATTAGCATCCATAACTATGACCTTTGAATCACCCTACGGTGGTAGAGAAACACACACACTGTAACTTACTGTGAAGAAATATCAGAAGGCAGATACAAAGTTTATGCCTCAGTTCTCAGAGCGTACCTTAACCAATTTCAAGTTTCGGATGACAACTGCAAGTAAGGCATCATCAATATCTCTTCCACCTTTAAGCATATTCTTTATTGGGCCTTTGATCTAAATAAGATAATCAAATGAAATAAATATCAGAGGAGCTATGAAAACAGCCATTGCTAGCGTGATATGAAGGACACTCATTACAATGAAACACTTAATCCTTATGAATGGAGCTGAAATTCGGTGTAAGCATACATATGAAATGTCCAGCAATCACTGAGTGATTAAGAGAACAATCAAGCACCAATGGAGATTTTTTAGCTGAAATAAGACATACCTCAGGTGAAGTTACACTTGCATATTTAGACCTAGCCCCACGGCGTAGATCAGGAACACCATCTTTTTCCCTCAAATCCTACATAACATAATCTGATAGTGAGCTTGATCGCATCCTACACTACAGAAAACATTTCAAAAACCTTCAGTAACTATACTTGCACTAAATAAACTTTCTGCAAGAAAAAGCATGACAGGAATAAACGGCTTTTTTACTACTAAATATTCCTTTTTAGCATTTTGAAATGATATGATTCATTAACTGAATCCAAAGGAGGCCAAGGGCCCAGATGAAACAGGGCATGGAAGAAAGAAAAGGCCAGTGAGATATATTATTTCTTGGCACCAAAAGTTTGGCAGTAAACTGTTTTACTGAAGAGCACTAACACACCAATAACATTTAATAAGCAATAAATAATGCTCTCTAGCATTTGAAAGGGACATGTATTATGAATTGGATTCAGAAGAGAGCTTAGATGAAAAAAGAAACGATAGAAAGAAAAGGCCAATGAGATTTACAATATCTTGCCTCAGGCCGAACATCGATAAGTACGGCTTTGCCATCACTTTTCAGTAGCTCCAATGCTGATTCAGGTGACAGGTCTCCTGAGTAACCACCATATACAAAGAGCCAGTATGATGCCCTACAATGTAGCCAAATTAGATGTAACTTTGATGCATCTAGGGGTGAGGTAGACAAAGTTAAGAAGCCTTCCTTTACCCTATTGTCACTGAACCTCCAAGCACAACTGCCAATTGAGCAATAGGATCACTTGGATCCAAACCAACACTCTTTTCAAAACCTTCAACAATTACATATGCCTGAATCATTGGAGGTGCAGCAAAATCGATCAGTTGCTAGTTAACAATGAACTTCTTTGTGGAATGTTCATGCAAATGGGGTATCTGGGTGTTTAGCAGCCCGTTCATGCTTGGGCAACATACCTGTTGAAGAGCATTTCCGACTGGTCTCAATACTATACTAGCTTTCTCCTCAGACGAGCTCAACAAATCTCTAACATTCGGTGGCAGAGACTCCTTCGCGGATCCGTAAGAATGCACAACAAATGTTGCAGCACTGCCCAGCGAATCCTCCGCGGCAACAATCGCCTTTCTAAGAGCATCAACAGCCACGGCGCCAGCTCCGGCCACCTTCTCCTGCAACGCCCCGGAAGCGTCCGTGACCCCTCCGGCGGCCTGCTCCTTGCTGGCATCGACGGAGGCCTTGAGCCCGCCGACCGCGTCGCGCACCGTCTTCCTCCACGCCCCGAGCGCGTCGTACGCCGACAGCCTGAGCTTGTCGTAGGCCTCGGTGAGCGCGTCCTCGGCCTGGAACACCTGCTTGCCGAGCTTGTCGATGATCCTGGCGACGGAGTCCTCGACCTCGGACGCGTCGGACGGGAACGTGGTGGGGAACGGCGCGTCGGACAGGGCCCGCTCCGCGGCGTCGCTGGGGGCCGAGGCGGCGGCGGCAATGGTCTGGTCGGGCGCGGCCAGGCCCGCGACGAACGCCAGCGGCTGGTCGTCGGTCCCCGAGCAGCATAGCGCGTCGTCGGCGCCGGGGCCGGCGCTGGTGAGCTCGGCGGGCGCGCCGCCGGCGAAGCCCCGGGCGATGTCGTCCGGCGCGGCGGGGTAGGGGGAGAGGATGGAGGAGTCGGCGAGCGGCGGGCGGTCGGGCACCTGCTGCGCGACGAGCGGGTCGGCGTAGGACCTGAGCGCGGCGCCCACGTCCACCCTCCGCGGCACCCGCGCGACGACGTGCGACGCCGTCACCTGCCAAGCAACAGTGGCAAATGCAATCAGCGCGCAGCAAGCGAAACCGCTGCGGCGGATTGGCTTGTCCGCGTCTCCGCGAGGAGGGAGGTCGAGGCCGCACCGGGCAGAGCGGGGAGCAGCTGGGCGCGGCGGAGCAGACGACGGGCAGCAGCATGGCGTCAGGCCGCCGCTCCCATCCACTTTTCGTTGCCTCGTTGGGTGGGGGGGGGGGGGGGACGGGCGCCGGCTCGCCGCGGCCGGGGGCGAGCTGGGTGGGTTGGAGCCTTGGAGGTCGGAGATGACTCGGCACGGCCACGTGTCTCTCGGCCCGTGTGTGTGTGTGGACTGTGGAGGAGGAGGTTGATCCGGGACGAGTGGAGCCGGTGCGACGGCGAGCGGGGGTGGGGATTTTGCCGGGATTGCGCGCATTGGTGTTCAGAGATTCGGCTTGTGGTGTGGCTCGCCGGCGCTGAGAATCGCGGCGGTGGCCCCCGTCCCAGCAGCTTCGCGCGCCACATGTTCTGATGTCGCGCGGGTCGTTTTCGGGTTTCTGCAGCTCCAACACCGGATTGCTCTTTCGCCAGCGTCAGGGCGAGACGTGAAAGATCTCTGGTTGACGAGAGCGACCCCTTTTCTACACCTGTCAAGTGTCAACGTGAACAGCGCAAAAGTTTATCAATGCTACCGTTGTTTAGACTTCTCCAATAGCTAGTTCAAGAGATAGTCTCACGCATACGTTTCGAGGTTTAGGGCCCGTTTAGTTCGCGAAGTGAAATTTTTGGGTCCCCTTTCAAGGTCTATTAGGAGTATTAAACGTAGATTATTTACAAAAATAATTACACGAATGAACAGAAAATTGCGAGACGAATCCATTAAGTCTAATTAATCCGTCATTAGAGATTGTTTACTGTAGCACAACGTTGTCTAATCATGACATAATTAGGTTCGTTAAATTCGTCTCGAAAATTAAGGTAGGGGTCGTGGAATGAGTTTTGTCATTAATCTACATTTAACACTCCAAATTAGTGGAAAGAAGATTGATGTGACGGGTTGTTAGTGAAACTTTTGGGAACTAAACTGGCCCTTACTTGAAGATGAATGTGAGATTATTTATATTCTACTAGTAAAATGCACGTGCGGCACGCACGTGTCTAAAAAAATCACAATAAGTAAATTAGATGTATGTCAATAAATCGAGGGGTATCGAAAAAATGAACATCGAACATAAACATTCAATTTACGTTGTTAAAATAGAGAATTATTGGACACAACCATATATAATGCAATATAACACATTTAATGCTTCATAGCCAGCTCACATCACATGCACAACATTTCTATGCTTCCAAAACTTCTCTATACACAATGTTCTTAGTATTCTTCCCGGTTGGATCAGCTAGAATATTAGGTTTGGCCAAAACCCATGTCGAATTATGCCCAACTTCTCTAGACAATACTACATATAGCTGACCATGAGAGAACACTGGTTCAGGAAGGTATATTCCAACATTTGGAATGGTTTGTCCCTGTGCCTTATTGATAGTCATCGCGAAACTTAGCCTGATCGGGAATTGTTTCCTTTTCAATTTGAATGGTAGGGTCACATCTTCAGAAGGGGACAGAGGTATCCTTAGAAGAAAAACCCGCTTGCCAGCATGTTGGCTATTAACAATCTCAATATCAATTGAATTATTACCAAAACCCCTAACAACCAAACGGGTGCCATTGCAAAGACCATTATGGGGGTCAAGATTGCGAAGTAGGATCACCGAGCAGTTTTTCTTGATTCTGAGCTCATGAGGAGGCAAGCCATTAGGAGTGATATAATTTAGAAAATCAAGTGGATAGGTATTGCTAGTGTCATCATCGACCATGTCATGGCTGAAGTACACCTTTTCCTCTCCAGGGAACCGTTTGATCATCTTAGCATTTATAGCATCCACGTGCTCATTTCTAGTTGACAGGATTGCCTGCTCTCGCATATACTTTGATGATGTGCAATTACCTTTCAGATCGGGAAACACATGCTTTATCAGAACATCGATAGATTCGTCGGAGTTGTACTCAACCATAATATCGTTGGGGAGTCGCACATAACCATTAGCGTCACTTTCTTCTCTTCCATTACCGATCCTCAGAAGGAAATCAGAGTACCATGGGTCACTTTGTGCTCTCATGTTCTGTGACAACCAGATCTTATGCATTTTATCCCATAGATACGATCTCTGCATGGTTGCATCTATAATCTGTGCTCGAGTACCACGTGGCACGACAGGAAGGACTTGTCTAAAGTCACCTCCAAACACAACAACCTCTCCTCCAAAAGGGTGACTACAACCCATTATATCTTGCAATGATCTATTAAGGGTTTCAACAACTTGTCTTTTAGTCATGGCCACTTCGTCCCAAATGATTAATGATGCTGTCCGCAAAAGAGCTGCCGTACCACTCTGTTTTGAAAAGTTGCAGACGGTATTATCACCAAGTTTAATAGGGATCTTGAACCTTGAGTGGGCAGTACGCCCGCCTGGCATGATAGAAGCCGCAATACCAGATGTTGCTATTGCGATAGCAATGAGGCCCATAGATCGGACCTTAGCAAGCAATGCCTTGTACAAAAAAGTCTTGCCAGTACCTCCAGGTCCGTCAACAAAAAAAACCCGGCCTCTCTTATTAATGACATGCTCCATAATTGCATCGAAACCAGAACGTTGTTTATCATTCAATGATCCTATGATATTCAAATCATCCTTGTCGAAAACAACATTCCCCTCCTCGGTTAGCTCCCTATAGTAATCTCTCGATGCATCTGTAAATGGGGTGAAAAAAATTCATCATACATAATTCATGAACTGGACATAATATAATTTAATTTGAATAGGTCGTGTATGTAACCTAGAACAAAATTTCAGCATAGTGCCCTAAAAAGCAGAACCATGAAAAATTAGTACATATAGTAGACAACATAAAACACTCCTGTGTGAATAGTGTCATCTTAAGTAGTATTTAAACTGGATGTAATATAATTTAATTCATCATACATAATCTCAGTAAATATGAAAATAAAGATGATGACATGTTTGCTCTATATACAGTATACAATGTGAAAGGGGTACCTGACTCGTCAAGATGGGGTAGCCCAAAATCCTTTATATCCTTCCCCATGGATCGAACGATGTCTGCTATGTCCCTCAGCACCAGCTGCATTACAGATGCATCATCTCCAACATTGTGTCTGTAGTCTTGAGCCATTGATTCAAAATGATTGTCCCAGAGTTTACGTATGTCAGCACACTCACAAAAAACAACAATGATAGCAAACATGCGCCTTAATGCACAAGGCATTTGAAAGTAGGATGCTTCAGTCATTACCTCGTCAAGAGATCCATCGCTGGTAATAAGACCGAGCTTCTCACAAGCATCTCTAAAGGTTGGGCACACGACACCTCTAACAGTTCTATGCGAATCGTACGACGTTGCACCTCTCACATGATTTAGAAGAATGCGAAGGTAGTACCTGCACCCTTCAGTTGGATTAGCATATACTAACCTTCCAATCTGGAAACGTTGTTTCCTCGGTTTCCAATATTTATCAGATTTGATCCATCTGTAATGTTTTGGAAATTCTCTGTACAAATATTGACGCGCTTTGGGATCTTGTATATTCATCTTGAAGTACTCAGTTAGCATAGAGCGCTGAGACTGAGCACGCTCAACCACTTCTTCAAGGTTATCTGTATCGTTGAATGGTACCATATGCATTCCAGGGAGGTGTACTTGCATTTGAAGGACAAGTGGATACATGCTATACAATGGAAAGCGATATAGCCGGTAGACTGCCTCTATTGCAGTAATACATCTAGCTTTTCTGTACTGCTTCACCTCGTTGATCTCAATAGGTCCATCTGTCGTACCCACCTCAACAAAGAATGAAGCACTGTCATGTCCTTTGAAAATGTATTTGTATATATATTTGAATGACTTGATGCTGCAACAAGCCTCAACATTGATATGACAATTATAACGCATCAAAAGTGTAGGATTGTATGGAACCACCCATCTGTTGTCTAACCAATGGTTTCTCAAGAATACCTGTCGACCATCTTCACGTCTTCTATATACTGGGTATGCATCTTTCCCTTGTTGCGTCTGGTCAGAAAATGGGCATGAAAATTTGAAACGACACCCACCATCGATCATACACTGACACTTTGGATTAAGCGTTCCACAAGAACCGTGCATCATGTGAGTGCATACCAATCTATGAAGTTCAAGATATTTCTTTTCATATGGCAACTCAGCTGAGATGTACCTGTCGAAATCATCAGGTCCGTTCAGTTTAGAATTTTTTTTCCATGATTAATAAGAAGTGCTCGTGTGGTAGTCCCCTTTTCTGAATCTCTGTGACATGTGCCCAAGCTGCAACTTTACCAAAATGACCCTTTACTATCATGAAGTCATGAAGATCTCGTAGCTTAGCATGGTAGACTCTAGCTACAACATCTGGTCTGTCCTGTGGGGTCTGACCAGGTAGCAATTGTCCTGTAATTTCCGGCCAATAAGGATTGCATGTCATGGTTGCGAAAAAATCAGGGCGCCCATACCGTGCTACCAAAGCCATTGCATCCATAAAACGTGAATGAACATCTCTGTCTGAACCTGGAAAATCCTTTGATACCACAATATGTTTACCAACCCTTTTTGCATCAGAATCACCACGAGCCAAGCAATCTACGATACCCTGCGAATTAACACACATACATACATTAGGCTAAGAATGGACATATTTGGGTAGCTAATATATTGAATATTTCAAACTAACCTGGTACAGGTCTGCTCGAATAATTTTCTGATGATCAGGGTTGGAGTACCAATCAAGACGCATTGATTCAATTTTTATGTACATGTCAACAATCCATTGCTGGAAGAGACGCCCTCCATGAAAAAATGTGTTAAACACACCATTCTGTATCTACATTAGGAAACAATAATACTCCCGAGCGCTGATGTGATGCCTCGACCCTGGTTGTTTAGTTTCGGTGAAATGAATTTGCGAAATCTAAGTAAATAAATATAAATACAATTCTACTAAAGGTGACGTATCTATATGTTGATTTTGGAATATTCAAAGGGCTTAAAAAATGAATATATGTGCACAATCTGTATCGTCTTGTACACTCTGTGCAGATAAGTATATATGCAGTCTAAAGTGAAAATTGCATAAAGCATTGTATCAAGTTACCAAATACATCTTTCTGCAACTTCAAAATTATTAGCACTATGTTACGTTTGCATTTTAAAGAATTGTTATCTCTCAGGTTAATGTATGTTCAAATGGATAGTCAAATACGAAAAAGACCTGAAAGTAATAACTACTGACGTCCATATGGCAGTGATGAATAAATACAATTAAAATAAAATTGATGAATCTACACTTACCACCATCCTGGTCGTTGTCATCGCCCCTGTTGTCATAATCAACATCACCGTCTGCTCGGTTGGCTTCTACATGACAAGCGAGGCACAATTAAGAAATGGATGAGCAAAATAAATAAAAAATGAAGCAAGTTATTACCGCAATCTTCAATTGACATGGGCTGGGTCGACGCCATGTTTTTCTGCCTCCCGCTGATACCATTTCCATTTTCCACCGCATTATATGGTCCAACGGGAACATCTACAAATTATAAAAACAATACTAATCTAAGTTACATCTGAAATAATAAATAATAATCTATACTGAATAATAAAATAAATTATGATAATTTGCCATTTTTCTTTTTCTTGTTGTATTGACGCTTTACCCTCGGAAATCGCACAACGGGTTTCTCTTCCAACAACACCTTTTTATCTTCCCAACTTGTCTCCCCCTAGGGTAGAAGAGTGGGTAAGCTAATGGGTCGTAGCAACCATGATAAGCATGAATGAAGGTGGCATGCCCTGAGTTTGCATAAACCATTATACTCCGCTTAAATTTTTGTTGCTCATCTGAACCATCTTGCCATATCGCAGCCACCTAATCCATCGCGGGTGCATTAAACCTCCTCTGATCAACCGAGATGCTCGTATTTAACTCAATCTTGTACTCTTTGATGTTTGCTGATTGCCCTACGATTCTGAATGTATGCAGATAAGGGTTCATAGCTACTGTGCTCAATATACACAGTATTTCTTTGAGCAAGTTTTGATCAAGATGAGGAGACCTATTACTTCGATGCATTATGTTCTCATCCGTGTCATAAAAATACAGCTGCATGTGACGTGGTCCCTTACCACCAGGCTTTAATTGATCAATTTTGTGATATATCTGACCATGTACCTTGAATGTGTAAATCCCAGTGCCTGTTTTTATACATAAAAAGGATGGTCAAAATACAATTTCATTTCAAGGTTGCTGATGTGAAACAAATTAAAGTTTGCTTAGAAGTATATACATACCTTTCGCTGTGGCTAGTTGTTGGTCAACAGTGGCACCGAATGACGTGAACGAAAAATGCGAGTTGAAGTAACGTATGTTCTTTCTAAAAATATTTGGCATCACTATCCGTTTGACTCTCAAACAAACGACGCATCTCAAGTGGCAGCTCGTGCACAAAAATATTAACCTTGCCTTTCCTGCAGTAGAAACTGTCTGTTTCGCTAGGGAATTTCAAAGCTCCACAATACTCACGATTAGGAACTTTGCGGAGCAAGTGATGTTTTTTTGGTAAGTCCTTGTACACCCAGATGTATGGATCTTGATCTAGAATAACCACGTCAGACTCTCGACGTGTCTTCCAATGAACAACTGAACAGACACAACAAATTTCGAAGATAGCTCAATACACAGATTGGTTCAAAAAATATGGGAATGTTATACTATAAACAATGCAATTACCTCTCTCATGGAACACTCTCGGATCGTTATCTTCGTAGTCATCAGACAAACCTTCGTCTGGGTGGTGACAAACTAAATCCTCCTCTGCCATGAAAATGACAATATAAATTTTATAATCCAAGGTATAACATGTATTAGGTGAGAAGCTCGGTAAACTAATTCGAGGGCAAACCTTCCAATGTAATATCAGGATCGTCTGGCTCCCAAATACCCGATCCAAGTGGAGGCACTACTTTGTTTGGGTCATTGCTAGTGCCTGGCGAAATAAACCAATAAAACATATATATTATAACCCAAAATTATAGTCAAATAATACAAACAATCAAACCTTGGGTGGAACATTGTCACACCCGGATTTTCAAAACAAACCAAGTGTATACCTATATGTATGCCAGGATCAAGTTTCATACATATAGTGACATCATAAGTGAATAACAGAAACAATATCACGTAAAGAAAGAGAGATTATCAGAGATTTACAGCAGAATCCTGGGAAAACAAAGGCTCCGAACTTCACAGGCAATCGACTGGGGGTCGCGTACGCCTAGCACCATCTTCTGGACTTCATACACCTTCTTCTTTTCTGAACAGCAGTTTAGCAAGGATGAGTACACTTATGGTTGGTACTCAGCAAGGCCATAAAAGTTAACCAGAAAGCAAATTAAGTCCATCTTTAAGTTCAATTATCATGTGAGGGTCCAGGCCGCTCTTGACCGTGAGCACAGCTGTTATAACAGTTTTACACTCTGCAGAGGTTGTACACTTTCACCACAAGTCGCGTAAAAGTTCTGAAGAACTTTGAACCCGACCATGCTGTGCAAAAGTAGGTACAATACCACACTTCCGAGGTGTGATTGCATAGAGACGCTACGAGGCCTTTACAAAGAGTCCTCCTACGTGTATTAGTCCATAGTAGCACGTCCTAGAGGTTATATTTCGTACCCTCCTTCTACCCTTGGACCAGGTGAGCCTAGAAGAGCACTTCCGTTCCATTACCTGTCCTGAGTAGAAGAGTCATAAAAGCATTCCTCCGTACCCCAAGCTACTAAGGCTAATAGCCACACAAGACTTCCCTAATTAATTGGCCAAGATAGAGTCATATGTCTTGTGGTTGTACTGTCTTCCTGGGTGGTTCTCCATGTTCCAATTAATTTATAGTATTCTTGTTTAAAGCATAGGTAGAAGGATGGTTAGGGTCACTTGCCTTTCTCCAACGAAAAGCTACTCTTGCTCTTCTGCTCTTGCTCTTTAAAACTCTTGAACTTCAGGACTTCCGATCAGCAGCTCGATCTTCTACTCGAGGCAAACATCGGGCACAAACATGCAAAAGCAAATGAGCACAACTAAGAGACAATACACCAAACAATAAAGGCTTAAAAGAGCGGACAGGGAAAGGGTTTGGTTCTAAGAACGCAAACGCAAGAAACGCTGAGAACGGAACTATCGAGGGATTTGAGTTATAACACACAAAGACTATGTGCTTGTTATATTTTAATTCAATAAAGTAGTGTGCATAGGTTATTTCAAAGAAATGCCCTATTTATAATTAAGCAAATTATATTTATATATAAAAGACGGTGTAAACTTAGTTCAATTTTATTTGTTATTATTCAAGTATGATTTATGCAAATTGAACATTTAGGTTTAGAAGAGAAGCATGTGAAGCATCTAAACGTATATGTTTATATTTCGAGTTGAACTAAACAAATTATATTAGGAAGACATTTATGTTTGATTTGAATAAATATTAACCAATTTAACATTTATATTATGAAAAGTCGAAGCGTAGCTCTAGATAGGTTTTATTAGTAAACAATTCCACTAGGGATTAGTCAATTTAATATTTAAATAAGAAAACCGTTATTAGGTCCTAATAAATTATTATTAAGAAAAGACATTCCAATAGGTGTTAATCAAATTAATTCGAGATAAAATTCTTAAAACACATTTTAGGGTAAACATTAGCACTAGCGCGTATTTTTAGAACGAGGTTAAACGGATCTAAAACGAAGGATCTATGGACTAAACAAGGTTGGAAGGACCTAAACGCGGTTAGCTAAAGATCAGGAGGGCTAGCTGATAAGTTTTGCATGACACTATAAATAGTGCTCGCGAAAAGAGTAGAAGACAGGGGCTAGCTGGTAAAAGAGCCATAGTGGGATTTATGTGTGAAAGTGGGATCTTTCTAGGGGGTTATGGACAAAAGCTACAAGAGACAAACTATAGAGTTTTGGTTTGGGGAAAACTTGGGGACCTAAAGGCAAAATGGCCTTGCCTTATCTTCACGGTTGCATCCAGAATGCCATGGCCGGCGGACAGAAGGTCCCTGGCCGGCCAAAATCAACAGCGTTCCGTACGAGGAAAAGCACGGCCGCAGTGGGGAAACTAGAGAGGAGAATGAGGAGGTCGTGCGGATGTGCTCACCAGCGGCGGATGTGAAGGGAGGCGGCCGAATTTTGGTGGAGACGGTGTACGGCGGATGGCGAAGAAGGCCGGCTCGGCTCCACTAGCCGGCGGTGCTCTGGTAGTTCTCCAGCGACCGGAAGGGGCGAAACAGATGCAGCTCGATGTAGGGGTTCTTGTGGTGGTGCCGATTTGTTCGGAGGACACATGGATGCTGCAGATCGAAGGGCTGGCGGTGGTGCTCTGCTTCGGGCGGTGACGACAGCGAACTCGGGTCCTCGAACAGGCGCGAGAGCTACGGGACTCTAGGCGCAAGGAAACAAGGAGGGACGTGATGCTCACCATGCAGAGAAGCTCGAAGCGAAGAAATGGGCGTCGGAGAAGCGGTGGTGAGGGAGATCGACGCCAGCGGCCGGAGGTTGAAGACGACGGGCGGCGGAGCTCCGGGCTTCGGGCAGCGCTTGCGCTGTGCGCGAGGGAGAGAGCGGAGAGGAGGTGCGGGTTGTGCAGGGGCTCGGCTCCTCCTTTTATACTTGAGGAGGGGCAGGGGAAGGGGTGGTACGACGGTGGAGCTCGGTGGTGGGGCGACCGGCCATGAAGGCATGGTGGTGGCATTTCGGGAGAGGAAATGAGGGGATGGCGGGAATACGCCATTGCCCATTCAAGGCGTGCTCGGTGGAGGGGAGAGAAGGCGGCGCGGGAGGCGAGCGGCGCTGGGTGGAGTTGGTTCAGTGCGGCCATGTCGAAGACAGCAGGTGGCTGGTGGTAAAAGGAGGAGCTGACGGGTGGGCCCAGGCTGGCATTGAGAGAGAGGGAAGAGGAGGTTGACCGGGCCGCTGATGGGCCAAGATGGGCCAGCGAGGCAAGATGGGCTGAAAGAGAAGGGAAGCTGTTGGACTAAAAGAAAAGAAAGAGACGGAGGTGTTTGAGGTGGGTTTTGAGACTTCTATGATTTTGAAAACCACACTCATCAACCAAAAACTATGCAAACGAATATGAATGCATCACACAAAAAGATCCATTTTATTTAATTAGAAAAACAATCAATTATTTTTTTATTCAATTTCCTGCAAAGAAAATAAATGTTGGGCAAAATTTTAAAATTATGAGAAAATCGTTGTTTAATTATTCTTCCCCAATTTCAGGGTGTTACAAACATCTTGCTGCAGAACATGTAATAACGCCTGGTCCAACGGACTCGTGCGTTTGAGGGGGACAAGCTACGGATGTCATAATCAAATAGAACAGTTGTGCAATGTTACAGAAAGCATCCCAAACATAGAGAGTCTTGATAAAAGATAAAAAAATGCAAACAGTGTACAAAGCTGATCAAACCTCGCGCGGGTGTAGCTGCATTTGCATCACCAACTAACGGCGAAGGAGTTATATTTGTCAACACAGATTGCATGGTACCAACCCCCTCAATTTCTACAATTGTATCTGAATCATTAAATTTTTTTTTGTATACACCATGTATAAACTGAGTTCAATGGTCGCACCTTGATCATAGTTCCTTTTATCACGTCTTCTGGAGTTTATTGCAGACCTATGCTCAGCTGACCTCCTTTCATATTTTCTCTTATTTTTTATCATTTCCTTTTCCTTTTGACGAAGAAGACGATCTGTTCCAAACACAAACTTACAAGTTGGAACTTGACCAAGTTAAAATGAATGTAAATTGCTTGCTACGTGAATTACCAGAAACTTCATTATTCGATCTTGTATAAGAATTGTTACGGCGAAGCCAATCTCCATCGTCATCTTCAATAGGAGTTCCATGTTCACGTATGACAGATCCTGTTGGTGAACATAAGATCAGCATAGTTCGCGTTGAAGATATACATCTACTAAATAATGTTAAAAACTCATTGAAGATACAATCAACCATTTTGTAAAACTCACCGTTGGTACGAGTTGGTACGCCTGTAGCCAAAAGCGCCGCTCCTTCGGCGGCCTTTTTACGTGCGTAATTTTCTCTCCTCCTCGCGTTTATCATATCCTTTGTTGGAGCATACTTTTCCCACTTCCTTTTGTTCTCACGAGTTTTAGAATCTGTCAACAAAAAAAACAACATTACTCACTACTCATACTCGTGAAGAAACATGAATGCATATGAATTTGAGATGGCATGATGCAAGAATCGATCGGTCGCAATCCCAACCTCCATCATCAAGATTTTTGACTCGCATGGGATGACTAAGTTAAACATTACTCATGTCACCCAGCGGTATACAACATTATTGTTCGAGACCAACATTTGCACAGGAAAACGTATACTATGGATCAACGAAGACGTGGTATATGAACAAACACCCCAAAGACATCCCTGAACAAACAAACCTGCAGAAGACGTGTTATCTGTCGGTTGAGGATCACCAAACCTTTGCCTCTTGCATCCTCGCGCTGCAAATTGACGTTCGGCCATAGTTGCGTTTGTCGTTGCACAATGTTCAAACCTTTGCCAAAAGATAAAAAACATAGGAATAAAAGGAAGAGCTGTATAAAATATTACGCAAATACATCTAATGTAGAGAAAAATGCATTAATTAGAAAATTACCGAGAGGCAACCATACACAGTTCTCATTGTAGTAAAACAAGAATAACAATGTCAAAATATACCTTCATAATAAAGCATTTTCATGGTATTTTCATAAAGCATTCAAGTTATTTCTATCAGGTATAAGCTGCTATTTTACCGCTGGTCCTTGTGCATGTTTTCCATAGGATTGATAATATTTTAGTACCATGAAAATCAGTTTCACCTCATACTCAGGAATTAGCAGTTACCAATCGAAAGGAACTATTGGAGAACGAAAAGCAGTTCTTAGGATTGAAAGCTTGTACTAGAGAAGTGGTGTGGCGTCCGTCGAGCTCGAACGTGTCGCTGCTGGCCGCCACCGTAGCCCAGGGATGCATGACAGACGGGGGCGAGGTCTCCAGGTGACGCGGTGCACGACGGACGGCGGACAACGGTGATCTCCCGGCGGCGCAGCAGACAGCGGATGTTGACGGGTGGCGCATCACGACGGAGGGTGTAGCTCCCAAGGGCGCGGAGGGCGCGGCGCAGGCTTGCACGGCAGATGGCAACATAGACGGAAAAAACAATGTGATTGTGATCAAGGCAGGTTGATCACGTCTTTTGCTAAAAGAAAGAAAAACACGGCGCCACAAGGAAGGAAAACATTTTTTTGGAAAGAAAGAAATAAGGAGATCAAAGGCAGCGTGATTTTGGAAAAAAAGAGGAAAGAAAAAAGAGGAAAGAAACATGGAGACCTTAAGCAAGGCAGGTTGTGTCGGGTGATTATTGGGAAAAAGAGGAAAGAAAAAGAAGAGTTCGCAGCATCAAGAGGCGGTTATTACCTTCCAACCCTGGCAGCGTCATCAATGTTTTGGAAAGAAAATTAAGAGGCGTCATTGTTTATTGAAATGAAATAATCAGCCTCTAAACAAAGGCAGCGTGATCAATTCTTTGGAAATAAAATTAAGAGACGCCAATTGCATTCCATGCTTCCACTCTCTTTCCAATTTAATTGCATGCGTGAAGGTTGGGTACATGCCCGGGTATAGAGGCAGCCGGGTGAGAAAAAAATGCTGATTTGGTCAAAACTATTTTCTAACGATGAAAAAATGGTTAAACCCCCCTCATTTCGTCTCCGGTTTAGGGGATTTTGGTGGGGTCCCATCTGACCTTCCATGCTTCCACTCTCTTTCCAATTTAATTGCATGCGTGAAGGTTGGGTACATGCGCGGGTATAGAGGCAGCCGGGTGAGAAAAAAATGCTGATTTCGTCAAAACTATTTTCTAACGATGAAAAAATGGTTAACCCTCCCCCCCTCATTTCATCTCCGGTTTAGGGGATTTTGGTGGGGTCCCATCTGACCGGTGGGACCTCCTGTGAGGGGTAAGGGGGTAGATTTTCTGGTGAGAATTGTTTTCAAAAGAACTCGTTCTTTATAGTATAGAAAATACTAATCAATGGAAAAGTTGACTCTTATAGTGCTTAGAGATGCCCTTAGAGCAACTCCAACCGTCTACCTAAAATATTAGCTAAATGTAGAGTTGCATCTCATTTGTATAATATAGAAAATCTTGTAGAGTGTTGGGAAAACCAACAATCTCTTCGTATCGTGATCTCTACATTTCAATCGATGTCCACGTCAGCGCCAAAACCGACGTGCACGAGGGAGATAGGCACTGCGTTGCCCAACTCCATAGCCACTGACAAGGGGACCTACATGTAAGTTCATCTTGAACCCCCTCCTCTCCTTGGTGCTGGAGCATGAGTCGCAGCACTATGCGCGGTGCGCCTGTGGCCGGTGCTCACCCTACCGCCGCCGTCCGTGGCGCTCGCGGGAGGGCTGTCGTGGCTTCCCGTGGCCGGCGCTCGCAGGGGCTGGGCCGCCAACGCCCGTGGCTAGCTCTCGCAGGAGGTCCGCTGTGGCCCGTTGCAGATGCTCGCAGAGATGGTCGTTGTCGAGGATTCAAGAATTGGAAGAACCCCCGAACACACACAAGAAAGAATTCACGAACAAGTAGTCAACAAAGAATCTCCAAAAGCCTGTCTTTCTCCTCAAAAGATGCGAACCCCTTTACACGTGCCACTCGACCTCCTTTTATAGGGAGACGAGAGGACTTTTACATTCCGATTGTACCCTCGGATCAAGAGAATATTCCAAATGTGAAACATACATGAATGTCAATTCCTATCTCGTGATTTGCGGGATTAACTTCAGACATTTACAAGCCTGCCATTCATTCACACTCTGAACTCGAACTTTTGGTACCACGCCTTTGACTTGGCTTGTTCATGACTTTGCCTTCGTTCGTAAGATTCTCCTAGAGTTCGAAACAGGGCTTCGAAAGTCTGATCTTAACTCTGAAGTCGAGTTTCCCGAATCGCAATCCTCCTCCGAAGCTTTTTAGTTCCCTGAAACGATATACAAAACTCAAGAATTCATGTCACTTCGGTGATTACTTCTTCCGAAGATCATTAGTGAGTTACGAAATATTCAATTCACGCTTCTTGCGAACTTTGATTCATGAAAGTAATGTTGAACACTTCAGAATTCGATGAGCAGCGTGTGCCACTTTACTCCTCACGCTCATATCACCAAATTCTTAAATACGCATATCCCTCCGAAGTTCCGAGGGTGATGGGTTTTAACCCAATTCCCCAACAGTAGCCCCTCGGGGAAGCGGGTTGACTCCGACGATCTGTTTCCACGAAAACTTCTTGAATTGAGGTAAAAAATGTCACCCTCGGAACGTCGGAGGATACACGCGTCGGTTTCTGAGTACTGTAACTGCTATATCGAGGCATCTTCTCGAAACTAGCCCCCTACATCCCATAAATAGAGGCTTCGTGCGGTAACTTTATTTCACCGTTCGACGCTTTCTTGACTTCTTGAATTATTCTACTTACTGTGCTTTGAGTCTTGTGCCTCAAGACTTGGTAGTTCTGTGATCTTTCACTCTCCGAAGGTAACCTTTGTTTCTTTCTTCATACTTTTGAACATTCTCTTTCTTCTTTTTGGTTTTTGATTATTCGTTGATTTGAACTCTCGATACTCTTTTACTTTAAAAGGTGGCTCGGACTAAAAGCACTGCCAGGCCAATGACTACTGAAGAGTTAGCCAGAGAATCTACCAGTCGAAGAATGTTCCTCCAACTACTGAAAATCCGATCATTGAAGTCGTTCGAGAATCTACCAGTCGTGAAGATGGGGAGATCGGATCTGGAAATGATTCCGGCGACGGTGAAGACATTTCCAACGTCGACGTTAATCTGAACGAGCTCATCGGTCTGAAGTCTTCCTACCTCCTACTTTTGTCTTCGATAAATCTCGAGTCACTCTTGAACTTATTAAGGAGTATGAGGATGCTGGATTCTTTCCCTCCGGCGATGGCCGTTCTCCTTCTGACGAAGAGACTCCTGCTCCGGAGCCCGACGAGATTGTTGTTTTCAGAGATTTCTTCACCGCTGGTCTCAGTTTCCCTTGCGACAGTCACCTCCTCGTGATTCTTGACAAGTTTTCGGTGAAGATGCATCAACTAACCCCCAACTCCTTCTTGGAACTCTCAAAGTTCTTCTGGATTATGAGGACTTTCGAGTGTCCTATGAGTGCTGATATTTTTGCACGTTTGTTCGAGCTCCACATTCAGAGGAAGATCATCAAACTTGATGATGAGAAGCTCTACGAGGCTCACTACGGGTGTTGTACCTTCAATACTCAAAGAATGAATGCGAATCAGAACCTCGTTCGGATCCAACTAGCTCCTTGCAGCAATAACAAGTGGCCTGAAGATTGGCAGGCGCACTGGTTCTATGTCAAGGTTGACATGTCGAAAGTCCCCAGCTACACTGGTCCACAATATCCCTTTTATTTGCCTCTTGTTCCAGTGACTGCTGTTAGCACTACTACATTCAACTGCTGGGTCTCCGGTTTCAAGAATGCTGAGAATGATTTTTTCCTTGCCTGTTCCATTCTTGGTGGCTGTGATGTTATTGAAGAATATGTTGGCGCACGTGTTTGGCCCCTGTCACACGGTTGGAAACCTTCGGAGATTATCTACCTTGAAGTTAACTGGGCTTCTCAGAAGGTACCGTTTCCACGGTTCAACCTTAGACTTGAAGATGGTCAAAGTGGTGAAGATTTTATTCTTGAAGTTGAACAGAAGGTAAGTGAGATGGTTGGCGAGTTTATTTTGAATGAATACAAGGCCTACAAGTTGATTGTGAAACACAAGAAAAGGGTGAATCGTGTCTTTTCTGAACTCGGTGCTGAACCAGCCCTTCGTTCTAGGCCGCTGGGCCCGGATGAGAAGATGCAGCCCCCTGGGGCTACTGGTTCTGTAGTCATTGGAGCTCCTTCCAAGCCTCGGAGGAAAAGAGCTTCGAAAAAAGAAAAGTCCAAGGAAGTTATTGGTGAAGCCACCACTTCTGCTATTTGCCCGTCTAAGACTAAATCCTTGGAGTCCAGCAAGAAAAAGAGAAAAGCTTCTGAGGGTACTTCCGAAGCTGAGCTCAATGCTGCTTCTAGTCCTGAAGATTTGGGAAGAAAAAGGCTAAGAAGGCCGTGAAAAAGGTTGTTGTTGTGCGACGTGTCGCTCCCACCTTTTCTGATGAAGAAGCAAAGGATGAGCCTCGTCATTCAGGTTATTTTCCTTGTATTTGCTGTAGGCTGAGATCGGGGATTCGTTCTGTTTGTACTCCTGGTTCAGAAAATGAGTTTGTTGATGTTGAAACTTTTTCAGTTGCGAGGCCTGAGGCTGAAGCTGTTTCCGAGGATCCTGTTACTATAGTTTCTTCTAAAGGTGATCCCCCGAGATCTCTTGCTACTCCTGATGAGGCTTGTCGGGGTTCTCTACCCCCGGCGGTAAATTTGTATCGATCGTGTGTCGGACCCGGATGGTTAGCACAGGAGACACGGTGGTTTATACTGGTTCGGGCCTCCTAAGAGTAATACCCTACGTCCAGTTTTGAGCAGCCATGTTCTTATGCCAAGAAAGTTCGTAGTAGGGGTTACAAACTGGTCGGGAGAGGGTGTCAGAGCCCAAGTCCCTGGGTGTGTAGCTCAAGCTACGGGTGTATGGGTGTCGAATGATCAACCCCTAAAATGGTTGCCCTTCTCCCCCTTTTATAGACGCAAGGGTGAGGGGCAAAAAGGGGATACAAATATGTGGTACAGTGCCATGGTGTTGGGAGGTCTTTTCCCATGTCGATGTCTGTCAGGAAGCACTGAGCTGTAGTGGAGTTTGCGATTGCCGCGTGTCCAGGCAGCACTGTATATTCTGAGTACTTGGCGCCTTCTCCGAGTTCTTCCTTAGATGACTCAACTCTCTTGGGTGTTCATTAGGCCCGTCACGTTATGGCCTAAGTGTAGGTAGGCGCTGCCCGTAGAGGGTCATTGAGTACCTGCTCTGACGGGGGTGGCGTGCCGCAGAGGTTGGACGGGACGGCGCATTGGAGGCTGCGCGGGCAAACAGTGCGGCGTTACGGCTCCTGTCAGAGCCGGCAGGCCACGCGTCCTGCCAGCTGGGGTGTTTGCATGGCGTGGAGAACCGGAGCCTTACGTGTCGTTGCAGGGGAATTCGAGCATCGGGGCAGCACCACGTTCGTGTGGAGCCCCAGGTCCCGCGCTCCGACCTCCACGTGTGGTCCCCGCCTTAGTCGGAGACGGAAACTACTCGTGTGAACGGGTAGTCGGAGGCGGAGACTAGTCGTGCGAACGAGTAGTCGGAGGCGAGGCGGAGAGTTGTTGTGCGAGGCGGAAAGTTGTCGTGTGAGGTGGAAAGTTGTCGGAGATGAGGCGTCTTACCGATGAGGGTCTTGACGAAGATCTGCATCCCTCTTTGCTCTGGATCTCAGCCTTGACGCTGTCAATGGTGTCAGAAGACTCCATCCCGAGGGTGATTATCTTACCGCTTTGGGGGCCCTAATCCAGGCCCTCGTCAAGGTTCTCCGAAGTTTATTGAAGATTTGGAGCGTATTGTGGATCGGAGTGGAAAATCTATTGAAGAACCATCTTTGATTGAGAATCGCGAAGATATTCCTGAAGGTCAGGACCCTTCTCCTAAAGTTGCAGTGTACAACGACAGCTTCGGTACGTCTTTCAGGGGTAGGCTATTAACTGTTAGGGGCCCGGCGGTTGGTAAAGATGGTGGTGCTAATAGTTTTTCTGTGCTGTGGAGATCCTCTGAACTTACCATTGAACATGTGAGTGAAACAAGAGGAGATGCTCTGACGGGGATGCCGCCTTTTACTGACAAAGCAATTATTGCCCCCGAGGGACACACTTCTTCTTCTCACCAGAAAACTTTGGAGATCGCTGGAGTAGGTGATCGAGGGTCAAAAGGCCTTTTTGACTCTAAAAGTTTGTTTTGTTTTCTTCGCACCTCTTCTCTTCGCATCCTCGTCTTCATCTTCTGTGTTTGTTTCCAGAACTTCTTTGGCTTTTTCTTCTCTCGCCTTCTTGAGTGCTTCGAGTTTTGCTTCCTTTTCTTGATTCGCATCTTGCTGAGAGTCTATTGTCAGAGTGTTTCCATTCTCTTCCTCTAAGTGATGATCTTCTTGGTCTGTGTCTGTAGGTGTGTTTTTCTTTGATTTCTTCTGTGGAGGCATCGTGAGCTTTCTATCGGCTTAGACCACGGTGGGCGCCAATGTTGAGGATTCAAAAATCAGAAGGAACCCCCGAACACACACAAGAAAGAATTCACGAACAAGTAGTCAACAAAGAATCTCCAAAAGCCTGTCTTTTTCTTCAAAAGATGTGAACCCCTTTACACGTGCCCCTCGGCCTCCTTTTATAGGGAGACGAGAGGACTTTTACATTCGGATTCTACCCTCGGATCAAGAGAATATTCCAAATGTGAACACATACATGAATATCAATTCCTACCCCGTGATTTGCGGGACTAACTTCGGACATTTACAAGCCTGCCATTCATTCACACTCTGAACCCGAACTTTTTATACCACGCCTTTGACTTGGCTTGTTCATGACTTTGCCTTCGTTCGTAAGATTCTCCTAGAGTTCGAAATCGGGCTTCAGAAGTCTGATCTTAACTCGAAGTCGAGTTTCCCGAATCGCAATCCTCCTCCGAAGCTTTTTAGTTCCCTGAAACGATATACAAAACTCAAGAATTCATGTCACTTTGGTGATTACTTCTTCTGAAGATCATTAGTGATGAGTTACAAAATATTCAATTCACGCTTCTTGTGAACTTTGATTCATGAAAGTAATGTTGAACACTTCAGAAATCGATGAGCAGCGCGTGCCACTTTACTCCTCACGCTCATATCACTAAATTCTTAAATACACATATTCCTCTAAAGTTCCGAGGGTGATGGGTTTTAACCCAATTCCCCACCAGCCGTTGTGGCTCCTCGCGGCCGGCGCTCACGTGGGTTGGGCCGCCGTTGTGGCCACTTCTCGCGGGAGGTCCGCCGCCCATTGCAGGCGCTTGCGGAGACAGCCGTTGTGGCACCCCATGGACGGTGCTCGCGGGGGCTGGGCCGCCGCTGCCCGTGGCCGGCTCTCGCGGAAGGTATGTCGCCGCCCATTGCAGCGCTCGCGGAGATGGTCGTCGTGGCTCCCCATTGCTGCGACACTTGTCGGAGATGGCCGGTACATAGCTCAGGCTGAGAGAAAAAAGATATGGGAATGAGGAGGGCGCGAGCGGTGGGAAAGCGGAGAGCGATAGCGAGGTCGAAGTGTTCGGTAAATATGGCTAGCCGTGTGAAGGGAACCAGATAGAAAAGCGAGGGGAAACAGAGGCTGATGGATGAGGTTTTCGCCACTGTTTTTCTAAATTTAGCTAACAAAATTTATTTACTTAGACTGTTGGAGTTTCTCTTAGCACACCACACACACCACTTCATTGGCAATCCATCGTCGGAGGAGCTACTCACCAAAACTTCAACACAACAAAAGTGTGTGTTAAACCAACTCAGCAGGTTTCTTGTTGTCGAACACGCTTACATGTGCATCCTATGGACTAAAAACTCTGATTTAATTATAAAACTAATTACACAGGTGGACCAAAACTCACGAGACAGATAGACCAAAAATCATGAGACAAATCTAAATCTACTAAACCAAATTAATCATGATCAGCACATGTTTATTATAGCACAACATTGTCTAATCATTACCTAATTAGGCTCAACATATTCATCTCACAAATTTACCCAAGGGTGGAATGTATTTTGTCATTAATCTATACTAGTGGAATGCACGTGTGGCGCACGCACGTGATATAAAAAAAATACAAAACCATGTAGTAATTTATAGTAAAAGATCATCATATTATCATTGAAATTGAAACTGAACATATAATTAACAATTTAAATTAAAATCTAACAATATTGAAAAATGTGTATGGTGAACCTTGATAGATTTAGTGTACCTCTCTTCATTATGTTCAACACAATAGGCGCCTAGATTAATGACAAGGACTCAGTTTAACACACGTTCTAGACAAATTACAGATGCAATCTTTTCCCAAAATGACAATCAACTTGTCATAGCCCCGCATACACAAACAGGAAGCAAAGCTCCATGACAACACTTGGCATATTTTTGTTGAATTAGTGGCATGCATACAAGTCGTCAATACACCGTGATATGGAGAGAATCCTGCAAACAAATAAACTACATGATTATGTCGTGTAATCACAAATGTAAATGACATATGTATATACGAATATGTATATTATACATACAGTAACAGATCTAAAATAAAAATAAAAATATATATAAGCATAAGTAACACACCTCATCACTCCAAGACATCCCTATATACAATGTTCTTCGTGCTCTTACCAGTAGGGTCTATCTCATTGTTTCTTCTAGCAAGAACCCATGTAGTCTCACGTGAAACACCCCTGTATAATGCTACATACAACTGTCCATGTGCACAAACGGGCTCAGGTAGATAGATACCTACATGTGGAATTATCTGTCCCTGTGCTTTGTTAATGGTCACGACGAAGCTCAATCAGATCGGAAATTGCTTCTGCTTTAACATAAATTTAGGCTCAATATATTCATCTCACAAATTTACCTGAGGGTGGAATGTATTTTGTCATTAATCTATATTTAGTAGTCCTAATTAGCATTCAAACATCCGATATGATGTGAAAATCTATGTTTTGATGCTCAACATGCGATAGTTGCAAACGGATCATATACCCAATGATTTATCTAATAGGACGCCCACTCTCATGAGCAGGCTCTCAGCTCTAGTTCCATGTAGCCGAGGAGACGGCCAGGGGCCATGACACAGAGGGGCTCAACACCTAATACGTGCAAAAGGTCTCTCATAGTTTGTCGATCCTCCACTTCTACAATCCTGCATAGCAGTGTGTGATTGTGATGCCAGTCAAGAAGACATGAGGCTACCACGACAATCGTGTAACGTGAGTAAGAAGGTCAAGAGGTATGAACATAATCAATTAAATGACTAAATTTGAATTTTGGTTCGCATGGCCGCCGAACAACTTTGTTGCATGCCCCATCACCACTCCTGAGGCTTGGGCTGTCGGCCACTTACGCTGATAGCGGGATGGTTGCACATGGTACTCTTATTTTGTTGTTTCTTAACTTGCACTAGTGATATTGTTTTTCAAGAATCAAATATCTAATATTAGTATTATTTTCTCTTTATCATATTACAAATGAAAAATATCAAGTTTAAAAGACCCATAATATCTAATTCAGTCAATGCCATTTAAAATCATAGAGCTAGTTTTGCATCTGATCAATTAGAAAACGAGCATTCACCTCTGTAAACTTCAAAATACAAAGAGAAGAAGAAACCTTGTAATAAATGAGCTTTAAATTAATACTAAAAGTATAATGATCATAAAATTAGTACTAGAAGTATAATAATCATAGCTTAAGCTATCTACAACTGCTTGACATAGTATATCCTAAGCAAAATGTATAATTAATAATCAATAAATACTATGCTACTTAATAAACAAATAATCAATAATTGCACTTCATGATATCATCTCACTTGAAGAAAAATAACTAAGGAGAACTCCTTAACTAAAAAAATCAGACATCATAGGTATGACATTTAAATTGAATAAATATTTTAGAAAAGAATGCATGATAAGAAGTTAAAAAAAGATATAATATCTAGTTCGCTCAAGGATCCTTAAAATCACAATTACACTTCAAAATAAGGGTAAGAACACAAATGCCCAAAGAAGTACAATACTTAAAAATAGCGCACCCTTTTGTGGAAGCTTGCATAAAAGAAATTAGCTCTGCAATACTTACTCAAAACCACAGTTAAGAAATTACCCGCTCAGCTTTATCATAGAATCTGAGAGGCAGTGTGCCATATGTTTCCACACCACTTTTAAGATAAAAAACTATAAGCTGGTACAAATAATGTGTGAGTAATTTCTTTCTTAATTTCAATAACAGATGTCAAATTTTTGACTTATAATAAATATTTCTATTGTTTAGTCATAGTAATAGATCCAAAGGGATGTCCTATACTCTAACCCCCTCTTGGGCATACCTTGGCATCTTTCATGCAAATTGATTTGTCATTTAAATAGTCCCATCCAAGTGATAAGAAAATAAACTTCCAACTGCAAAAAAAAAAGTTTTACATTTAGTTGCATCAGCATCAAAATTGAAATTGTTCTTCAAGATCATATTGTTGTTTCTATTCACCTCAGGTAATGTTAGAGCACCCTGCCCATTTATCAAGATAATCACGTTACCACATTTAGTCCCAAGATCCTCAGCAATTGTGACAACCCCACCCGGGAAAATACCGTACTTCCGCCTAAACCACTCCATTTGGTCATTAGGCGATAGTAAAGTACCGTCCCGTCGAGTGTTGCCGGGTCAAAGCTCGGTAAATCACTTGAATAGTACAAAGGATCGAACATATGCATTAAAACTCACACGAAGGCGAGTCCAGAGTACATTACACAAATTAAATCCAAATTCCCCCTTAGGGGTTTAATTATTACAAACCATGGTTTGTGACATGGTAAGTAAAGGTTCAGAGTTTTAAAACAGCAAAAATTAAACTAGCGGTACGATAGACATCACAGGAGGCCATCCGTGATGCCATCACTTGTCGTCATCGACCCATTCCAGCTCCCAGCCGGGTGGGATTTCTCCAGGCCAAATATTATCACCTGAAAGCAACAATTATAGCAAGGCTGAGTATACTAATACTCAACAAGACTTACCCGTCAAAAGTTACCTCTAGACATGTAAGGCTTTTGGCTGGTGGTTTGTTTTGCCAAAAAAGCAACTAAAATCATGGAGCCTTACTTTCAATATTTTAGCTCAACTTGTAGTGAGTTTACCATTACTATAATAAGCAACTATTGCAATCAAGAATTGTACAATAGAATTAATCCACGCAGTAATATTCACATAGTTCCACCATTAAGGGATATCATGACCAGTTGATTAAGCAGTCTCAGATAACGGTGAGAGGCCGACAATCGATTGATTCAACCCTTGCAAGGTAGACCTAAACACACGGAGTGGTGCCCCAACCGAGCTGACACCGACCAGGCGGTTCCCGTCGATCTTCGGTTTGGGATAGATATTACAGTCCCGGGTACAAGGCTATCTGGTATGCCCCCCACTCAGTACATCCAGCCTCACACATGTACCCCCCTCCCGGTTATGAGCCGGGTAGGTGAATGCTCAAGATTAGTAATGGAAAATCCCTTACCGCCTCAATCAGGTACTAGGCTTACCGGTCCCATTCCCGACAAGTGCTTAGTACGTTCAAAAGCTTAGCCTGGGAAGCCACTGGACCGGAGCCCAAATCCCATGCTCTTACCACATGAGCAATCCATTTATAAAGATCTTATGATTCCAACATAAGAACCTATTCTCGCGAGTGACGAACATCACTCGACTTTTACCGGGTCCTTAGAGCATAGAATCTAACGACCTAGCATACTAGTAAAAGAACATAGGCACCTAGGGATCATGCAACTAGGGTTTCATATCAACTCCTAAACGTAAATGCACATTCATAAACAAAGATAGTTGCAAATATTTAAAGAAACAATATGGGTTAATGATGAACCGGGGCTTTCCTTCGTTGGCAAGGTTGGCCTTTGGCCCTTTTGGACTTTGGTCCAGGTCTTGCTCTACAGCGACGTAGTGCATGTCTCCTCCAGCTCCCTCGTTTCCTCCTTCCGGCACGAGCGTATAGCTACCGTCGGGAAGATCTACACGAGGATGCATATGCAAGATTTAATTGTCGATTTTGTTTTAATTAATTACAAAACAATACTTGACAACCATGGGGTGCATGGTTGGCCACATTCACCTAGATAATAATATATTCAACATACTCTTCCAATAAAGGATCAATATTTGGTACTTTATTAATTATTCTTTTTGATAGTGATTGCGTACATATTTATGTAAATAAATTAACTTAAATTCACAAAATCAACAAAGGGTGACCCTAAGCCTTCTAGCATTCTTCACATCACAATTATAGGGTCATTAGGTGGGTAGTGGTGGTTTTCCAAATTAACTTTAATATTAAGCTTAAATCGGCTTCCATATTTTTATTCATAAAATTAATTCATAAAATTCAGTGGGTGACATTTTTTAAGCTCTTTAGCTCTAATCAAGCCACTGAACACAAGTGCACACTTACATGAGCTATGAATTAATTACACTGAAAATGACAACTTTCATTTACCAAAACAAGATAGTTGCATATAAAAAAATAAACCACTTTTGGAACCAAACTTTCTCCCACTTATTCTCTGAATCAAAACAAGGCTATTCACACAACAAATAGGTCAAGGGCCTTTCTAGATCTTGAACTATGCAATTTCATTTTAAACTAAGCATAAATCAAGAATAAATGTTTTTGGTAGTTATAAAATCATGATTAATTCACCAAAGGTGTATCTAGGCATATTAAGATCATATCCAGAAGTTGGGCACAAAAATATATTTATTTTAATCCATAAAATTCATTTAGTCAGATTCATCACAAATATAAAATAAATAATATTAAATGATTTACTCAGTAACTTTGTGCAAATTTTTGTGTGGAGCCTACACATGGCATGTCTCAGCTTGAGATCACTTGTAGATTTTGAACTACAGCAGATCTAGGTTAAATTGATTTCAATTTTTCATGCAAAAACTATCAGTCAAAAGTATGATCATGCTTCACAAAAGTTGTAGATCTACTCACAAGGAAACCCACAAAATTGGTTTTGTATTTTTCTGATTTTTCTGTGATTTTCTACGATTTTCCAATATTCAGCCAAAACTCCCAAAGGTTAAAGAATCTATTCGCATGAAGGTCCCTGGAAAGATTTTTGGCTTCACAGAAATACCCTCAAAACTAACAACTAGGCTCTTGCACACGAAAACCCTCACAAGCATGCCCTCGGCGGCGGCGGCGGGCTCGCCGGCGACGATGTGGGGTCGGATGTGGCAAACAAATGAGCTGAGGGTTCGATTCAGCTCACCTAGGCTCGATTGGTGGCGGAGTTGAGGGTAGGGGGTGCTCCGGCGAGTGCCGGCGGCGGAGCAGTGGCGGCGCGTCCGCCTCGGCTCGAATTCCGGTGAGGTGAGGAGTAAAGCAAGGCAACGTGCAATGGTGGTAGCTCCAGGCGGTCCTTGGTGAGGCTCTGGAGGTGTGGGTCGGCGCCGGGAGCGAGCGGAAGAGGGAGCTCGGCGGCGGCGGCAATGGCGGGTGGATGGCGGCGCAGGGCATGCTCGCGCGACAGAGGAACCGGCGGGGCGTTTAAATAGGCTGCGAGCACTGGAGAGGCGGTTCGCGCATGCGACTCCACGGGCACGGGCGCGGCATGGGCACGGCGTGGGCTGGGGTGGTGCGCGACGTGCGGTGGGGCAAGCGGCCAATGGCGGGCGGCCAGCGCGGCCTGTGTGCGAGCGCCGCGTGGCACCGGCCTACGACCACTAGCTCGCGTCAGCGCCTCGGTGCACAATGACCGAGGCACACTGCACGGGCCGGCGGTCAGAGGGGAACCTCGGCGTGCGTGCGTACGGCGGTCCGACGTGGTGTCCTGGCGCGACGGTGTCGTGCGCGTGGCGTTCCGGCTCGGTTTTGTTTGGTTTGGCTCTGTTTGACCGGCTCAAACTCAGGATTTTGCTACAGAACTGTACCAAGGCATAATTAGCAAAGTTGTAGATCGCTTGATCCTCTACAACTTTTACAAAGGTCAATGACTGGTTTACTCAACAGGTTTTGCATGAACTACACGCCAAGATGCTGATTTTCTCGGCACCCATGAATAGTGACGACTGGTGTTGACCAAGCTTTTACACCACTTTCCACCTCGAATTTGAAATGCGACTCAACATGAAAGTTGTGTCCCATGAAAAACTGCACAACTTTTGTATTGGGAGAATTTGAAGTGTTTAGGTGAAATTTGGAGAACGCGACAAAAGTTCTAGCAAGGGTCAAGGACACTAGGGGTTATGACTAGGGTTTGACTAGAGCTTTGACCAAAGGTTGACCATTAGTGATTCTTGGCTAGGTTTTCGAGGTGATGACCCAGGTTGACCAAGGTTTGACCAAAGTCAACGTGTTTGACTTGGTTGACTAGGTCATTAGGGTTAATTAACCCTAAATGAAAACCTAGGGCGTCACAGCAAAAAGGCTATATACCTAAAGACACAAAAAAAGGTTACAAAAGCATCAACAATACATGTATACACTGAACAACCTTACCTTATCTACAAGGAAACCAGCATTGCTGCCAAAGTCAGAGGTATCCTCCTGATGACGGTCGATTTCCGTCAACAAAGAGCACTTGTTACACTTTGGTTTGAGCTTCGAATTATAACTAACTCGCCACTAGGCATACTAATGATGTAACAAGTTCACACTTGCACGTGGTTTTTGGAGTATGTTGTTTACGCAGGATTTAAGGGCTTAAATAAGGACTTCCGGGTAAAGTTCATCGAACACTTTATGAGAAGATCACGAAGCTCGGAACAAGTCAAGACACATGATGAACATGACTCCAAATGACCTAAGGACTAAAGTATCAACATGTAAAACTCCGGGGACTTGGAGATTTACCAACAAGATCAACTCAGCCCGAGAGATATTCTCGCAGCCCAGTACAACATGATCTTTCGGTGCAGATTCAGAGACTTAAACGGCCTCTAATGGCAAAAGGTTGAATACCAAAGTTGTGCGTCTCGACGATAGCTTCAATTTGGACATATGGAAGGCCCAATTCAGGTCAAGGAGCTAGGAGATATGGCCCCCGAAATACCTGCTACGCAGATAAATTCGAATCAGACAAATTATCTTCCGAGGCTGTTTTGGGGATCTTATCTTCGTTTCCAAGGAAAGCAATCAATACCAAAGTTGGAGATAATTTCATGACACACAATCTGGACACCGAATTTGCATTATTTGGAGTACAGACGTGAGAGATATGGTGCCGGCAAGGAATGGCTGCGAATCAGGAAAATCTGGATGAGGTTGAGTTTATGGAAACCAAGTTGGCTTCTCTCCCAAGGAAGATCTCGTGCAAGGCAAGGTGGAGCACGCCCCAAGGCTCCCCAAGGGCATAAATGTAACCCCCTAGGTGCCCAAGGAGGGGTTACCATTGAGATCCAATCATTCTACCGACGCCCATTCACCAGAAAGCCGCCGCCGCAAGATGAGGGAGAGAGTTGGATGAACTCGTCGCAAGGATCAACACCGGCGGAGGGAAGGAAGCAAGAGGTGGACTCCAAGCCGCTGGCCTAGGGGTGTTCCCAAGCTGCATCGCCGCCATCTTCATCGATGTTCTCCGGAGTCTCCATCACCCCTATGTGCTTCAATCCGTGTAAGATGATAGGGTAATGCCTCCGTTCGTCTCTAGGGTTAGATGGGTACATGATGTGTAATCTCTACATGAACCTTATGCTTTTCAATGCTCCATGGTCTATGTCTTTGCGATTGCTTTATTTACATATGTGTGTACAACATGTGGTCTTAGTAGGGTTTATGGTAATCGTGGTGATTAGCTTAACCCTAAGGATACTTAGATATAGATGCGGTTATCCGTGAAAGTGGTTGATTACATTGCGTAGTGACAGTACGATTTAGGGAAAAGGCTTAGCGGTCGCATAACCGCCATGATGCTAGTGAAGGCAACACCCTTTTCATGTAGTAGATGCATGTTCATTAGATCCTAAACCCTAGGGAGGGAACGCTTATCTACCTAATCTCTCTCTTGTATCCACCCTTTGCCATCTAGTTTAACCTTAGATTTAATCTTAGATTAGCATAGGTTATACTGCATTTACTTTAGATTAATACCTCTTTCAAAGGTTTTCCAATCAACTAGATTAGTACTTGGTTAAGCGCTAGCAATCCCCTTGCTCCGCGGATTGACAAGAACCTTGGGGGTCACCCCATGGTGAAAAAGGCTATAGGTTGTCCGTACGCTTGCGGATCGAAACTCGACACGTGTTTCAACCATCAAGAGACGTCGTTTTACCATCTTAACCCTTGTATACCAGCCCTTCTTGGACTATAAAAGGGGAGGCTGGCACCGTAAACAGCATGACCAACAGGGGATCGACGATCACAACACGATCATAGAGCCCAGCATCACACTCACACCGAGCAATCACCTCGCACCACTGCACTCAGAGACCTGGGACACTCTCCCTCTCTCGACCTAAGCTTGTACCCCCTACTACAAGCCCCCGTGGGCATATAGAACACTCCTTCGAACTGGACGTAGGGCACCCCCCGTGCCTGAACTAGTATAATCCCTGTGACTCTAAGCCCAACCATCCGGATCAGACGCACGAACATACCAAAATTTACTTGCCGGCGGTATCAAACCCCGACACCGCTCTCGTTCTCGGTTTTGATTTGCAGGTGGGGGCTTGGAGAACATTTGGTTGAGATCAGGGGTGGTTCTCCGACTTGACCCCGGTGGTATCAAAGGAATACATCACTTTCGGGGATAATAGACGAGAATGAGTGATCAAGGTAAGTAGAAATTGTGACCTTAAAGTGCGTGGCTCTGGTCAAGCCACTCGATTTCTTTTGCTCTTTGCCCTATCATGTGTGTTTAGGGTAATCTTTGTATGCTTTTTTGCCCTAGTGCATGTGCTTAGGGAGAGCTTGTGAGTTGTGTGCTCTTTTGGCCCTTTTGAGGTGAGCTTTGTGTATGTGTGTGTGTGTGTGTGTGTTTCCTGAGTTGGTGGTGAAGCTCCTTTGTAGCATATGTATAGTTTCCTTTCCGGTTGTGTATTTTCCATTGCATATGTATCATGATGTATATGCATCTTTGTATCTTAGGTGTGCATTGCATTTGTATCATATGCATTGTGGTAGAAAAAGCTTCTCTCATATACATTGTTCTCTGTGATATGCTATGGATGACCTTGTGAGCATACTTGATATGATGTGGTGATGTTTGGCTAAGCTCTTGGTGGTCTAGTTGTGTATCCATGTGAGAATGATATGTTTTTAGAAAATGCTAGTTTAGGCTCTCTTGTGAGTAAAAGCCTATACATGATCTTGATATGCTTTGATGGCTTTGTCATACTTAATTTGTGGTTGGATAGCATGTTTTGATCAATTGGGGTCAAAGACCCATTTGTCGTGATAAATGTTTAGCCCATTTGTTTACCTTGTGAAGAAGCATAAGCTTCTTTTTGCCACAAAGGCATTTCATGTACCATGTATAAATCTGAAAGTGAAGTGCCTTATGCTTGAAAAATATGCTCACATGTCTTTTGTGCTTAATTTAGTTTAATTTGGGTGCTAAACTATTGCATGATCTCTACCATTGAGAAGTCTCATATATTGAAGTAGACACATGGCTTAGTGGCTTTGACATGACATGAGATAGCATTTGGGTGTTTATGATGACCTTTAGATGAAAATATGTGTCCTAGCATGAAGTTTGAGTGGTTTAGTTCACTTTGGCATGTTTTGCTCGTGTTTAGGATTTTGCTCATGAGTGGGAGATTTTTCGCAAAAATGCTCAACTTGACCTTAGCGTTGTCGTATGGCTATGAAACTTTGCTATCATTTAGCTGATGTTCTTACAAAGCTATAGAGTATCTAACTTGCTTATTTGGTCATGTGTAACATATTGTGGTGAATTTTGTCTATTTGAGAAGCTGTAGGATGCACTTTCCCAATTTTTTCCTTGATTCATGCATTGGCAACAAGGGGGGAAGTTTGTGAAGAAAAGTGCTTTTGGATGCATTTAGAGGGTTTTCAAGTGGTTTCGAGCAATTTCTGAGCTCTGCTGGTCACTAGTATGACCGGTCGTGGTCACCGGTCTAACCGGTCAGGGGATGGATCCCTGTGCAGATGGTCACCGGTCCGACCGGTGCCTTGGACCGGTCTGACCGGTCGGAGCTGAGCTGGTGTGCTGCTCAACGGGAGCTTGCATGTGTGCAGGGAGAGCTCTTGTGCATTTTCGAGCTTTGCTTTGGTGGTTTTGCTCCTTGTTGTGAGCTTGTTTTTGTCTCGATTGTGTCGAGCCGTGGCCCTTGCCTAAGGGGACCGAGACTTTCCTCTTTCAAGTGATCTTCTTCTTTGCCTTTGGTTCGTCTTTTGATCACTTGTCTGAGTTCTTTTATTCGTTTCTTTTCTTTTTCTTTTTCCTTTTCTCTTTCATAGTGACTTGTGTGTGTTGTCAATGCACTCATCAAGGGGGAGATTGAGGACCTGTGTGCATCCGAGGACCGGTGGATGGTCGCTCCTTAGTGATGAGTGAATGACGACGTGGTGTGGACTGACTCTTGGCTTAGTATTGCAGGTGCAGTTGCAGGTTACGGCTTGATTTGTGTGGGTACAGGTGAAGAACAAGCGTGAAAGTCTATGCCGGTGTGGCCTCCAGGTGTGGAGAGACAATAGCCTTGGTTCGAGGGACCCGGTGGCTGACGGGATCAAGTGCGGGCCGCATGGTGACAAGAAGAGCAAGACGAAGTCGAGTACGGTTCCTTGGTTGAGTCGCAAAGCCAATACCGAACCGGCACGATCATGGCGGCCAATTCATGATTGATATTGGTGTGAGGTTGCACCAAGTCCACGGGGTTTTCAGTGGTTCACCACAAAACCACTAGGTTTCTCGGTTGAGCTACAAAACCGAGGTCGGAGACTCGACGGAGGAGGGGCGGCCACCCAGGTCGGTCTAACCGCCCAGGTGGGGCGGTCTGACCGCCCGGGTCGCAGCGTCGAGAAGCTTCAAAGCAGAGAACACGTGGCATGATCGCAATGCTTGCGTGGAGGCTACGCGGGCTTGCGGTGGATGCGCATCCATCCGATGGTTCTACGACTAGAATTCCCAAACTACCCTCCGGGGGTGTGTATCTTACTATTAAGTAGTAGGGGTATTTTAGGCATTCGGTTGCCTCCATATAAACTTGGTAGAGAGAGGGTGGCAGCCAACTCTTGGAACCCTAGTTCATTTGCTTCTTGTATAGGCTAGCTAGTGCTTCATGTGGTGAGGAAGAGCGGAGGGTTCTCCACTTCTATTTCCTCCACTTTCTAGTGGGTTTGGATGAAGGGAGGTTGCTAGACTTAGCTTTGTAAAGAATCATTCCTCGGATGTATGTAAGGTTTGGCGTTGCCTCCCCTATTTTTCTTTTTCGGTGATTTTTGGAGGCTTTTTCGGTGGATTTTCGTGAAAGGATTTTGAGGGTGTTTCTTTGCGAGATTTGTTGTGGGAGTCACACATGAGGACCTTGTGCCTCTTTTCTTGGTGACCTTGCCCCTCCAAACCCGTGGAAAGCTCTCTGATTCGGTGGTTTTTAATAGAGCCTGAGTTCTTGAGGTTGAGCCACGAGATTTGCGATTCCCCATGATTGAGAGCGTTTCAGTGGAATTCCTTTGAGGGAGAGGTCGTCCATGAGGTGACCCAGGCATCCTCAAAGTTTCGCTGCAATCCGTTGGGTGAATCGGGAGATCAGGTGATACAAAGTTGAGGGTTGACTCGCGGTTTTCATTTTCCCGTTATGTCTGGGGAGGGCGGTCTAACCGCCCCTGACTCGTCTAGAGAAAGTTTTATTTTCACCGAGATCTTCTGGAAGCATGTTGGCCTTGACTAGAGGATTCTATGGTTGAAATCTTAGAGCGTTTTGAGTTTGTTTGCTTCGGTTTTCACTCGGTTTCTTTGTGCTTAGGGGAGGGAGGTCTAACTGCCCCTACCACGCGGTCTAACCACCCCGGATTCGTCCGGAGAAAGTGTGGTTTTTCGAGGAGATCTTTTGAGAGCATTTTTGCCTTGACCAGAGGATCTTGTGGTTCAAATCTTGGAGAGTTTTGAGCTCGTTTGGGTGGTTTTCGGTCGAGTTGTTGGTTGCTAGGAGCAGGCGGTCTAACCGCCCCCCTGATGCGGTCTGACCACCCCTTCTGGGCAGAGAAGCTTCCGTGTTGATTCTATTGCATTTCGTGTGTAGAAGCTTTGGTTGGAAGTGTGGTTTGTTCCTATGACTAGTAGCACTCTAGTGGCTGCGTGGTCTTGGCAAACTCAAGGAGTTTGAGGCGGAAGTGATTTTGGGATTTTGATCGTGTTCATCTCATTGGAGAAATCATCTCTTTGGAGAAGAATTTTTATCGGCTCCCATTCACTCCCCCCCTCTGGTCGCCCAATCCGGTTCTTCAGAGTTTCAATCCCCAACCACAAAACCAGTTACTCTGGGTCTTGAACAGTTTAAACCGCCCATTTTACACTTCTTAGTGGTTTATTGGGCTGTTTTGGCCTACGTGGCACCACACCAGCTTCGCCTACGTGGAGGCGGGTCCGAGTCAGCCACCCACTAACGAGTGGTACCCACTCACCACCCCAATTGCACCCTGGTCAACCCACCCTCCCTCTCTCCGCCGTTGATGCCTCACCCAATCCCCACAAAGGAAGATAGGTGCTCACTAAGAATTCTCCACCAAGGAGAGGGGTAATACAAACGATCCCGGGTGCTCCACACCAAGAGGGCACTCAACGGGAGACGCCTAACCGTGTAGGAGCAAGTTTCAAGAGTAACAAACGTGAATCGATGCCCGGAGATGCTTCAAGTGCTCTTGAGATGAGGGGAATCGAAGGGGCTCTCAAAGCTTCTTAATCTCACACTAGAATCACTCCTCCAACCAAGCCCTAGCTCAAAAGAATCAAGACTTAGCTCTAGGAGGGAGAGGAGAAGTGGAGTGAATGGTCAAGTGAGTGTTTATCCCGTGGTAGGTCAGCAGCAAATGAAGGAGAGCGAGTGGGGTATAAATAGCAAACCTAAAAAACTAGCCGTTACTGTGCACTTACGGTAGTTCTCGGTACTACCGACCCCGGGTCGGTACTACCGAGGGCTGCCAGGAAATTGAGACAGTGAAGCCATATCGGTACTACCGACCCTGGGTCGGTTAGGGATGGCAACGGGGCGGGGCGGGGTCGGGGGAGTGCCCTTCGTCCCCGCCCCGATCCCCGAACTCTGAGCCCTGCCCCGTCCCCGAAACGCTAATCGGGGGAGAAAACAGCCCCGTCCCTGACCCCGTTGGGTCCCTGAACCCCATCGGGGCTCCGTGGGAAGCAAGCGCCGGCAAAACTTACTCTGTTTTCAGCGCATACACATCGAAGATTCAAATCACATGTCACAAAATCAAATAAATAGGAGATATTTCAATAAGTCAATGCATACATGCTTCCCAAATAAGTAGTACAAGCACTGAACCACCAATCCACCGTGAAAAGGAAACAAAATACTGCACCTAGCAGTCAGCAACATCAGCACAGAACTGAGATCGAGCAATTGCGAGAATCGAGATTGAGGAATCGAGCAATTAAAAAAATCTAATACTCAAGAGAACAGAGTGGCAAACCAGCTGCGCGGAAGCACCAAGCGACGAGCATGCGAGCTTCATCGTGGCCTCCGGCAGGCCGACGTCCGGCTCCAGCTCCGGCCCTTGCTTTGCCTTGCTAGCTGCTGCGGGAGGGCTAGTGTGAGACATGGGTACCCCTGGGTCCCCACCGACCAGGCTCACGGCCGTCCCCGACAAGTGGGTCCGGCCTATCAGAAGACCCGCCGACCTGTCAGTGGGCCGAACCGACCTAGTTGGCGGCCCACACGACCTCCTGAAGACCTTCTAGAAGATTTCCCAGAACGACCTTATCCGGAACGACCTCGAGACTTGGCGTGCAAGATGAGACATCGGTGGATTCCGACCAAGCAGATCGACGGATATGGCAAGTGTTGTAAACAACTAGACTTAGGTCTCCTGGTCGTAGCCGACCAGGAGTCTGGGCGTCGACCTTGTCCGCTGGCCAATATAAGGCGGGCAGGGCGAGCCTTTGTACAATCACGCAATCCTCAAGCAATCTACACCAATAACTGGACGTAGGGTTTTACTCTCCGGAGGCCCGAACCAGTATAAACTCGTCGTGTTCTCCGTGTGTCCGTGTGCTCGTGCGCAACCTTCGAGTTCTTAGCCTTAGATTCCCCCTCGCCGAACAACTAAACCACCGGGGTTGACCCCCCTATGGGCTGTCTAGATCTAAACATCTGACAGTTGGCGCGCCAGGTAGGGGAGGAATCCAGGGTTCTTCGTGTAGCTCGATGGCTTCGACCAACGGTGTCATCTTCCCGGAGAGCATGGCAGACATCCTCGCCAACCCCGTCGACATCTGCTTTGGCTCCATGCCGGCGGAATCCACCGCTCCAGCCGCTTGCCTCGTCATCGAGAGCAATGCGGTCACCTCCAACCAGCAGGTCGGGGCAGATCTGCTGGCGGAAACCTGCCCACCCACTCCTAGCGACCTGATCGCGAGACTCGATCGTGTCGAAGACATGCTCTCTGACACAATCAAGGCCTGTGAGCGCGTCAAACGCCCTCGTAGGACCTCTCCATCCTCATCCAGCATGCCTCTTGGTCTGCGGAACGCAGCTCACGTAGCGTCTCGCTACATGAAGCGCAAAATCCAGATCGAATCTGGACCCAAGACTCCAGATCGTGGGAACCGCAGGGGTCACCTCGACGACCCTTGCCCCGTCCACGCAAACTCTAAACACACGGCTCGCCAGTGTCGTGTGCTCAAGAAGCTTCGCCGACCTCTCACCGCGGCTCATCACCGCCAGCTCAACCGCGAGCCGTCTCCGGACCGCCTCGCGTTTCAGATCGCTCGTACGACCATCTCCCCGAACTATCCGGGAGAAGTGTTTGAGATCTCAGACCGAGAGGTCCTCGTGGTCTCTGCAGATGTGCCTCCTCAAGATGGAGAGACAGATGAGCAGCGCATAGAGCGTGAGAACGCCAACGCCGCACGGGCTGCACGCCGTCAGCAAGAGTTAGCTGCAGCTGCCCCAGGTGCAGGTCAGCCTGCGGGCAACGTCGGGCAAGGTGCCGGCAACCAACCCGCAGGCAATGTTGTCATCGGGGCGCAAGCCCCTGCACCTCAAGCCGCCCCTCAGCAGCAACAGAACCGTAATGAACCTCGTCGAAACCGCCTACGTGCTAGAGACCTCCTGAGGGACTTTGAGCAAGACGGCCATGAAGTCTACAACTCTCCTCAAGCAAACTTAGGCGCAGCTCTTGCCGCGTTGGGTCAACTTGAAGACACTCCTGCAATTCGGCGCCTACAAGCTCACATCCGCGTCGCTACCGCCCAGGTCGAAGAAAGAGGTCCAGGATACAGCAGATCAGCTTCAAGCTCCTACTCCAGGAGTAGGTCACAGCAACCTCGCCAGCGACGTCGCAGCAACGCTCCCCTTGAGCCCGTAGCTGAAGAGGGAGGAGGCGAAAACGAAGTAGCACAGCCGATCAATCCTGCTGCCAACGTCGCTGCCAATCAAGCAGTCAACCCAGCTGCCAACGCTTCGGGCAACGCTCCTGGCAATGCCCAAAACAACGCCGCCAATGCGGCTGGCGCCCAACAGCAGAATGCTGCCGCCAACGCAAGGCAGAACGCTGGAGCTCAACCTCCACCAGTACAAGCCAACCACGCTGAGTGCAGTCAACGCCGACATATACGAGACAAAGTGGAGATAGCACGTCGTGCTAACTACGACCGCGACAACGGGGTCCCTGATCCCCTCAACGCCAATAACCCTATTCAAGCAACGGAACTTCGGCAGATGCACGACCAAGAGCTCCTACGGTGTGCCCCGTACGACCAAGATAATGGTCCTCCAGATGACCTCTACATTATCCCGATGGCCTATGCCCCATCAGCCAGTCCTGGAGCAGTCAACAACTTCCCGGCGTTCTCACGACGTCTCAGGACGATCAGATACCCCAAGGACTTCAAGCCAGCCATTGAGAAATACGACGGTCGCTCCGACCCAAGTATTTGGCTCAAGATGTACAGCATCGCGGCACGCGCCTCCGGAGGTAATGAGGATCACATGGCGGGATACTTTCCCCTCGTGATGGGCAAAGCACCACTCCTGTGGCTCGACAATCTTCCTGCGGAGTGCATCACCTCGTGGGCGACCTTGTCACGACTCTTCACGACCAACTATCAAGCAACCTACAATCATCCAGGCAACACACATCACCTCGCTAGAGTGCGAATGAGGCGTGACGAAACTCTCCGAGAGTACACCAACCGCTACTTTGAGAATCGCAACACCCTCACATGTGTCAAGGATGAAGACGTCATAGCCTACTACAAGAAGGGGGTCACCAACATCAAGCTCTTTGAGAAAATTCATGAAGCTGACGCCCACACCATCACTGACCTCATGGCCTACGTCGACAAGCTTGTCGACACTCAAGATGCGGTGATGCACGACTTCAAAGGAGAAGACCACGACGACGGTGGCAGCAGGTCACGCAAGCGACCTGGCGAAATCTATGCGACTGACCCACCCAGACCTTCCACCTTCCTTGAAGGTGACTTCAACATGGTCATGGACGACCAGTGCCGGTTCCACCGCGACGCCAAGCATACCATGAGGGAGTGCGAACAGCTAAAGCGTGCCCTAGGGGTACCGCCGGAGCCCAAGAAGACCAAGAGCGGCAGCAACGACGACCAGAACAGCAGCTGCCACTACGACAATCATAACCGTCGACCTGACCGACGTGATTACCGTGACCGCTGACCCTACCGTCGCAACGACGATAGGGACCGCCGCGACTATCGCCACGATGACCGCCGCGATGACCACCGCAATGATCGACGTGATGACTACCGCCGCGACGATCGCCGCGAAGATAACCGTAACAACCGGCGTGACGAGCGCCGCGACAACCGGCGTGACGATCGTCACCGACAAGACGACCACAACCGCAGCGACAACCGCCACAAGGAGCCTTCTCCACCACCACCGCCAAAAGGGGGCAACCCCAATGGTGCATTTCAGACTGACAACCGCGAGATCAACTTCATCGTTGGTGGTCGTAAGGCAGCCAAGAGCAACAGACAGATACGATCAAACGCAAGGGAGATCGGCCAAGTCAACACTGAAACTCCACAACCTCTGCGTTGGTCGGAGTACCCCATTACTTTCTCAAGGAAAGACCATTGGGTCCACATACCTGACCCCGGGACCTACCCGCTGGTCGTCAACCCCATAGTGGACGGTGCGTTCCTACCTAAGACCCTCGTCGACGGGGGCAGTAGCCTGAACATCATCTTCACAGAGACGCTGAGAAAGATGGACTTCGACTTCAACAAGATGACCGCTTGCGACGAACCCTTCTACGGGGTCGTACCCGGTAAGGCTGCATACCCCATAGGTTGTGTATGCCTGCCGGTCACCTTCGGCACAAAGAAAAACTTCCGTACAGAGTACCTAACATTCGAGGTCACGGACTTCCGCTCCTCCTATCATGCCATCCTTGGTCGACCTATGTTGGCCAAGTTCATGGCCATACCTCATCACACTTACCTCATCATGAAGATGCCAGCACCAAACGGGATCCTTTCCGTCCTTGGCGACATCATGGTCTCCTACAACTGCGAGAGCTCCACCGTCGAACTCGCCAAGGATTCTGCCTGCAAAGCTGCAGCCACGGTCATGGTCGCTCAGGCTGCCAAGATCGACCAAACAACTCTGGAAGTGCCAGAGCAGAAGTGTACAGCCACAGCCTTGGATCCAAGTCCTGCTGTGAAGAAAGTTTGCCTCGGCCTGCCCGACGCGTCCAAGGAAGTCACCATCGGGGCCAACCTCGATCCCAAATAGGAACTCGCGCTCACCAGTTTCCTCAGGGACAACGCCGACATCTTCGCATGGAGCCCGTCCGACATGCCCGGTGTCCCTAGGGAGCTGGCTGAGCACGCCCTTGAAGTAAACAAGACCGCTCGACCTATCAAGCAGAAGCTCCGGCGATTTGCGAAAGATAGAAAGCAAGCCATAGAAGTAGAAGTCTGTAAGCTCTTAGCTGCAGGATTCATCCGTGAATGTAAACACCCGGTTTGGCTCGCAAACCCGGTCCTTGTACCCAAGAAGACAGGAGGATTAAGGATGTGTATCGACTACACCGACCTCAACAAGCACTGCCCGAAAGACCCCTCCCTCTTCCTCGCATCGACCAGGTCGTGGACTCCACGGCTGGTAGCGTTCTATTGTGCTTCCTTGACTGCTACTCAGGTTATCACCAGATAGCTTTGAATCCCGACGACGAAGACAAAACGGTGTTCATAACACCCAATGGCATCTACTGCTACAAGGTCATGACCTTGGGCCTCAAAAACGCTGGAGCAACATACCAGAAGGCGATACAAAAGTGCCTGAAGTCGCAGATCGGGAAGAACGTAGAAGCTTACATCGATAATGTGGTCGTCAAGACTACCGAAGAAAATCAGCTCATCGCTGACCTCGCCGAGACCTTCTCCAACCTCCGCGAGTACTAGTGGAAGCTCAACCCAACCAAGTGCGTCTTCGGTGTCCCCTCCGGATTGCTCCTGGGCTTCATGGTCGGGCACCAGGGCATCGAAGCAAACCCCATGAAGGTCGACGCAATACGCAACATGGCCAAGCCATCTTGCAAGAAAGACGTCATGAAGCTCACAGGTATGATGGTGGCTCTAGGTCGTTTCATCAGCAAGCTCGGCGAGAAAGGTCTGCCTTTCTTCAAGCTATTGAAGAAGGCAGATAAGTTCGTATGGGATGAAGAAGCACAGAAGGCTTTCGAGGCTCTCAAAGAGTCCTTGACCACACCTCCAGTCATGACGCCACCTATACCAGGGGAAACCCTCTTACTCTACATCTCTGCCACCACTCATGTGGTCAGCACGGTCCTCGTTGCAGAACGAGAAGAAGAAGGGCAGGCCTACCCTGTTCAACGACCTGTGTATTACGTAAGTGAGGTCCTTGCCGACGCTAAGACACGTTATTCACAGCCTCAGAAGTTGCTCTATGCACTCCTGATCACGTCGAGAAAGTTGTGCCACTACTTCCAAGCCCACAAGATCACGGTACCATCGTCGTTCCTGCTAGGAGAGATCATCCGCAACCGCGACGCTAACGGCCGCATCGTCAAGTGGTTGGTAGAGCTTGGAGAGTTCGACATCAAGTTCTGCCCCAGGCAGGCAATCAAGTCCCAGATCCTAGCTGATTTTGTATCAGAGTGGACAGAGATCCAGATGCCCCCTCCTAAGGAGCGGTCTGAACATTGGATAATGTACTTCGACGGTGCCCTCAACCTCGAAGGTGCGGGAGCGGGAGTGCTATTCATCTCTCCTTAGGGAGAGCAGCTCAAGTACGTCCTGCAGATACACTACAAGGCCTCCAAGGCTCCAACAATGGAGCAGAATACGAAGCTCTAATTCACGGGCTCCGTATAGCAGTGTCCCTTGGCATCAAGCGACTACTAGCATACGGCGACTCCAAGGTCGTCATCGAGCAAGTCAACAAGGAGTGGGATTGTGTCAAAGACACAATGGATGCTTACTGCACTGAGATCCGTAAGCTCGAAGGCTACTTCGAGGGTATTGAGTTTCAGCACGTGCCACGCAATAACAATGTGGCAGCTGACGTACTATCTAAACTAGGCTCTCGGCGAGCTTTAGTCCCGGTGGGTGTGTTCGTTCAAGACCTACGCAAGCCGTCAATCAAGCTGTTGGATCCGGACAATCCGGACCAAGTACAGCCCGACCCAACTCCAGCACCTCCCCGTGATGTGCTAATGACAGATAAAGAGGACGATTGGCGCGAGCCTTTCCTGGCCTTCCTACTCGACCAACGAGTCCCAGAAGACAAGGCTGAACGAGAGCGTGTCACACGACGAAGTGCCAAATACGTCGTGATTGGTACCGACCTATACAGGAAAGCCGCCTCTACCGGCGTCTTGATGAAGTGCATCTTGCGATCAGAAGGTCTTCAGCTCTTGGCTGAGATTCATGGCGGTGAGTGGCTGCCACGCGGCATCTGCCAATCTGGTCGGCAAGGTGTACCGATCCGGCTTCTACTGGCCCACGACCATGTCTGATGCTAAAGACCTCGTCAAGAGGTGCAAAGGATGCCAATTCTTTGCCAAACAGCAGCACTTGCCAGCTCAGGCCCTGCGCACAATTCCCCCATCTTGGCCCTTCACCATGTGGGGCCTCGACTCTGTGGGTCCATTCCAAACCATCCCAGGCGGCTACAGGTATATCCTTGTGGCCGTCGACAAATTCACCAAGTGGATTGAAGTCCGACCTGTCGCAAAAGTCACGTCGGAAGAAGCGGCCAAATTCATGCAAGACATAACACATCGCTTCGGTGTGCCCAATAGGATCATCACCGACCTAGGGTCAGCCTTCACAGGGTCTGCCTTTTGGGATTTCTGCCAAGACAATACGATCGACGTCTACTACTCCTCGGTCGCCCACCCTAGGTGCAACGGCCAGGTCGAACGTGCCAATGGCATGGTTCTTCAAGCTCTCAAAGATCGCATCTTTGATGACGCTTCAAACTACGCTACCCGGTGGTTAGCCGAGCTACCACACGTAATCTGGGGTCTAAGGACCCAAGTCAGTTCTGCTGCGGGTTTCTCACCCTTCTTCCTGGTCAACGGCTCCGAGGCCATCCTGCCCACCGACGTTACCTTCGGAGCTCCACGCATATAGTTCTACGAGGAGGGAGAAGCCGAGCAGACTCGTCGTGTCGACCTCGATAGCCTCGAGGAGCAGAGGATGACCGCTGTTATGAGGCAAGCTCGTCACGACCAGCAACTCTGTCGGTATCATGGTCGCAATGTCAAGGAGACCTCCTTCAACGTCGGCGACCTAGTCCTAAGGCGCATCCAGAAGACCGACGGCATGCACAAGCTCTCTGCCCCTTGGGAAGGACCCTTCATCATCACCGAAGTCATCAGCCCATCTGCATATCACCTCCAGTGGGGTGACGGGCAGGGCGTGCCCAACCCTTGGAACGTGGAGCATCTATGATGATTCTACCCATAGAATAGTTTTTATTACAGCTATGTATTCCTCGTCTCTGTACTCTTTTCAGTTAAATAAATATTAGTTCAAGCAGTCATCTGCTGTGTCTCGAGCCCTACCTTCTCCTCCTTCATGTCATAAACCCTCCCCCTCGACATGCTCCGGGGCTTGGCTAAAGCCAATACAGAGATTGAAAGACCTGGAGGTTAAATTTCCTGCTCCTTCCCCTCGACATGCTTGGGGGCTTGGCTCAAGCCAATATAAGGGTCATCCGACCTGAGGACGTCGTCCCTCATGACTACCTACTTTGTGTTGTTGCGAGCCCGCTTGGTCGTAAAGGTTGCAAAACCTGAGTCCTAGACTCCCTCCCGCGCGTCGATCACACGTAAGCCTCCTCGCTGAGCTGTGGTGGTCGGTAAGCCAGCCTCTCCGTGAGTAGTGGTTAGCGGAGTATGATAAAGACAAATCGCTTCAAGGCTACCAAGTTCGCGCAAACACAAAACAAGTACGTCATGCAGGCCAAAAGAGTTATGAAGCAATGTTTTACATGACTGGAGGAGGGAGGGGGTACAGCTCTAAGACTACGACTACTCTTCCCTGTCGTCGCCCTCATAATCTATGGCGTCCATCACCACCATAGCAGCTTCACGAACTTCAAGCTCGATGACCTTGGGATCTTTCGTCGCATTTGGGCCTTCTCCGACCTTGACCATGTCAATGTCGGGATAATGAGACTTCACCCGGACCAATGCCTCCGTAGCCGCCGCCAAGCTCGTTGCCTTCAAGAGGTCGAGCAGCTTCTCGGGTGCAGCCAGAAGACGGTCGATAGCAGGCTTGGGCTCTTCCCCCTCGACCTGTGAAGCCAATATGTCCATCGCAAAGTTGGCAGCATTCTTCAGGTCGTTAAGCTCCACCTCTTGCCCTGCAATGATCACCTGGTCATTCTGCAGCGCCTTCAAAGCTACCTCAAAACTGACCTCAAGGTCCCTTCGAGCCTGTTTCTCATAAGCCAGCTTTTGAGATACAGTGTACTCACTGTCTATGGTCTCCTTCATCGCCCGCTTCAGCTCTTCAGCACCAGCTTCGGCCTCCCGAAGATTGACCTCCAAGCTTCGAACTTTCACCTTTGTGTTCTTCAGCTCGTTTTTGAGGACATCCTCTCGCCTGTGGAAATCTGCAACATACAAGAAAATCCTGAGGTCCAGCCCTCAGCAGTAGAAATCAATAATGGACAAAGTTGCAAGAAGGTCGATCTTACCAATGTTCGCGGCGTTGAACCGCGAGTTGGCCTCACGGGTCTTCCGCTTTTCCTCGGTTAGCTCGTCCTCGAGCTTCTTCTTGTCCGCTGCAGCCGTCTCACGGACCTGCTTGAGCTCCTGCTCAAGCTCGACTACCCGCAGTTGTACGGCTGCAGCACCCCTAAGCTGGTCGGCCCTACCCTTGGCACGGTCGGCCAGCGACTGTTTTGCAAAAGTAAAGCAGGTCGTCAGCTACATTTAGAAAACAAGTCATTTATCCAACTTAGCGACATCAACTCACCATGAGGGATTGGTTGAGAGTCAAGATCGCGCTACGGACCGCCCTCATATCCTCCTCGTTGTCAAAGATATCCTCCTGCCAAGGAGTGCCAATCCAGTCAATGTTTTCACGCTGCAAATTCGGTCCCGTCGACGTCGAACCCGGTGCCTGCACGCCGGTTGTTTCTGGTTTCCCTGCGGCGGCTCGATCTGTGTCAGATCCGCAGTTGGGCCCTAAGCCGACATGCTGGGTGCCGAGTTGATGGGGTCCACGTCGATAATAGGTGGAGAAGACGAAGCCCCGGCATCGCCCACGGAACCTTGTGTTCCAACCTCAGTAACAGGCGGAGGAGCCACTGTCCATGGTCGGACGACTTTGTCCGTGAAGGCGAATCTTGGGCACCCAAGACGCTCTGGGGTTGGACGTCCGACCTGCAGGAATCATCATCAACATAATTTGAAAACCAATAAAAAGTTAGTAAATGAATCAACTTCAGTGCCACGATCTCACCTCACAGTGGTCGGGGCACGCAACTTCAGCCTGAAGGGCCATACCCGTATCTTCACAGGCATCCTTGCTTGTGCACCAGCAGCAGCCCGCTGCGCCTCCCTCATTTGACGGAGATCGTCCTCCGTCGTCTTCTGCTCTAACTCCTGCTGCCTCTTGGCCGCGGGACTAAGCGACCTCCTCGCCGTACGATCTTCAACAACCGGTGGATCATCGGTAGCTTCATCCTCATCATCTTCGACCTCCTTGGTCAAAGGTGTAGGAATTATCGACGTCTGGATCGCCGGAGGAGGGCTCGCCTTCCTCTTCCTCTTCTTGTCAGCCTCGAGCTTGGCGGTCTTCACCGTCTCGGTCTTGGCAGCAGCCCTCGAGGTCGGCTGCTTTGCCGTTGCTGCCCTTGTCTTACGCCTGGGCTTTGTGGCACTGCTTACATCTGGGCGGTTTGCCACGTCATCACCACCCTCATCGTCGGTATCTTCGTCAGCTCCAACCGACGAGTCTGATTGCTAATTCTCCAGCAGTGCAGCTGCCAGAGGCTGGTAGTCCTCCGACCTCAACTTCTGGCGTGGCTCTTCGCCGGCCGGCAAATGTGCAAGGCACCAAAATTGCATCTCCCGAGCCTGTAAGCACAAGTAACAAGATATAAGAGGTCTTCCTCCAGTCACATGAAACAAAGAAATAGGTTGCTACGACCTCGTTGCCCCAGAACTTACAGGATCAGCAGGTCGGGAGAGAGAATAAGCCTTCGGGCACTTCTTGTTCTGGATACGACCAGAGTACATCTGTGTCACCCTAGCCGTCATCTCCCCTTGGGAGACCTTGCGGTTAACTTCACGAGTAGGGTCCGTCTGACCCCAATACTCATACGCCGGATGAACCCGATCCTTGATCGGCTGAGTCATATGATGACAAAAAGACATCGCCACAGCACCTCCTGTCAAGCCTTTCTTCTTGAGGTCGCCCACCAAGGTCAGCAGCTCCTTAATGTCATCCATCTCACGGGAGGTGAGCTGCAGGTCCCACTCATTTACCTTCACGGGCTTGTGCCCGGTGCGCTTCGGGAGCGCTGGCTTCTGGTCGGCGATATAGAACCAATCCGACCTCCACCCTGCAGTATTGTCCGGCAGATCCATATACAACCATGCTGCCTTGAGACCTGACCTCAGACAGAACATCACCGCTCCTACCACACCGGTACGCTTGTCGGTGAACTTGACATTGAAGAAATACCGCCACAACACAAAGTGTGGTGGGATTCCGAGGAACGCCTCACACATGTGAATGAACGACGAAACCACAATAATAGAGTTGGGGACGAGGTGTACCAACTCCAGCTTGTAGTAGTATAGAAGGCCCCGGAAGAAGTCGCCGGCGGGCACGCTGAACCCGCGCTCGAAGAAGGAAGCGAAGACGACCTGTTCCTTGTCGTCTTCCGTCGGGAACCTCTGGCCGGTGGGCGCCTTCCACTCCAGCTCCGCCTTGGGCCTCAGGAGCCCGCGCTCTACCAAACCCTGGATCTTCTCCTCGGTCATTGTCGACGAATCCCACACCGTCTCCGAGGACGGGATTGTGGGAGCCGCGGCCGCCATTTCTTGAGCTCGGGTGGATTTGGATCTAAAGTTCACTAGGGTTTTGATGCGCATGCGACGCAGAGCGGTGCGTGGATGGCGGAGCTGGCGTGTGGTCTGCCACAGACGACGGTGGGCTGAGGATTCTAGGGCGGCGCTTGGCGGCAGAGCGCACGACGGCTAGGGTGCGGGGATTCCGGCGGAGATGGCGAAAGGAGGAAGACGATGGAAAGGGACGGTCAACGTTGGTCCCCGCCGCTCTATTTATAAGGGCCCCACCGGGTGCGCCCGTTGCGGCTCCTTCCACTGCAAGGAGCTCGCCCTAACGGCTATAAGCCGCTAATTTCGCGAGACGATCTCGTTGGATTTCACGCCAACGAATATTCTGGCGACCTTTACCCTGAGTTTAGGTCGTGGGAACAAATAAAATGTTAGGTCATCCTGACGGAACATTCGATCTCCACGAGGTCGATAAGCCCCCAAATTCCATCACTATAGGTCATTGATGAATAATTTCTTCAAAACGACCATTACATGATAGAAGAGAGCAAACATTACATGGGAACTTCGAAGGTACACAAGTCGCCTGTGACCTTATTGGATCCAGAACCCGTCACAAAAATACAAACGTACTCGAAGACTTGATCTACCTAGAGCAACCCTTGAGGTGTACCCTGCTACAGCCGGGCACGTCGCAAGAATTCTTCTAGCCTCAGGACCTCGATGGTGGCCTTGCAGTGAACAACTGCACGACGCATCACATAGCAGGGCACGCTCGGTGCCGGACTATGGAATGCAGACACGAGCTTGCTCTTCGGCGCGGACCGCAAGCCTTCGACGAGCATCACATGCTCCCCAAAGACTTACAGCTTCACCTCGGGCCTCTACAGCATCACCTCCAAACTCTCCTTGATTCCTCGCTGAGGCACGATACAAAGAGTGGGTGTGCTATCTACATTTCGCAAGAGTTCTTCTAGCTCCAAGCTTCTACAAACATAGCATCCTACAATCTGGTGGACGGACACATGCCCATGGCATGACCTCAATACTACCCTGCGGCTTCATAGCTCAACAATGCTCGGTGCTTGACTCCTTCAGCCTTATGGTGCTATTTATAGCCAGAGCCGGGCCTCGAATAGCCGGCGAAGTGATGACTCTATCGCCACGCGGTCCAGAGGGCCCGTAGTCATGTGCATGAATAAAGGCGATGACTTTACCCTGCCTCGCGACATCTTTGTCGCTAGTGCATCAATGATGCCTGAGCCCGCCGCAGCATCACATGGCTACAGTGCACTCCTTGATTCGTGGGCAGTTTGTCATTTTCTGGGTGGCAAGAGAATCTCCAACCACTGTTGACCCGTGACCCAGCAGTCTATGGAGAAGATAAGCTTGACTCTGCGTCAGAAGGTCTGGCGCCTTATTACACCTACGGACGACGACAATAAATCAACACACCCTTCACAGCTTTATGTTTTTATTGCACCCGCTAGGCTCTGCGTCCTGGTGCACCCGCTATGGCTCTGCACGTAAACGGACCTATTCCAATCAACCTATATTTCTGTTTCCTAAGCAGAATGGTCATAGGTTCGATTGAAGACCTTCCGGGGTAGGCGTACCTTGCTGCTCTGCCAGATTCGTCTGGGCGCCTGGAAGATTAGAAGCTTCATGTCTACAGTTTCGTCGGGCCCCCGTGGTCGGTGTGCCTACTGCTAAGGTCATCAATACCTTAGCGCCTTGGCTCTACCGGATGATCAGCAGTCATGTTGGTCGTTTGGGCACCAAAATGGCCTTCCTGAGGTCGGTGTGCCTCAATACCAAGGTCTTGCAATACCTCGGTATGTCTACGGCCCCGCCAACCTAGTTGGGCGCCTTGGATGTGTGACCTTCCGAGGTCGGTGTGCTTTTATAGCTCCGCCAGCCCGCTCTGGACACCCAGGATTTTACATCGGAAATGAAGGTCTCTCTGTGGGGTGCACGCCTAATGGCCCTGCCAAGTATCTCCGGATGCTCGGGCGCTTCTTGATTTGAGACCTTCTTAAGGTTGGCATGCCTCGGGTGGCTCTGTTAGACTTTTTGCAGCTATGCAAGATATCTGGGTGTCTCTACACTCCATTCGCTCAAGATCTACATATTTTCATTAGCAACGACATCATCGACGACCTCTTCATGTGACGCATCTTTCAAGATCATGCTGGGTATCCTCGGATACTGGACATTGTTGGTTTGAGACCTTTTTGAGGTCGGCACGCTTAAAAGGCCTCCACGAGGTCGGCCCTGCCGGACTCCTTGCAGCCATACTGGGAGATCTGGGTGCCTCTGTCGGGCATACTCCCCGGGTACTCATGCAAGGAAGGAAGAAGGCGGACTCCTCTTAGAATTCCCCTGTAATCCTACTAGGACTCATACCGTGTAATCCTACTAGGACTCCTACCTTGTAACCAACTAGGCACCCGCCCCCTGGACTATATAAAGGAGGGCCGGGTACCTAGGAGGACATCCCCAATCCCTCCGGGGAACAACACCAAGCGCAGAGCGCAATACTACTCCAAACAGGACGTAGGGTACGCTACTCTGGCTACCCGAACCTGTATAAATCTCGTGTCTTGTGTCCTCACGCATACCTTCGAGTTCCAGGTCTGACGATCCCCCACTATCTACTCTCCGACGAGTACCCCCTATGGAGGTTGCCGGACATAAAACTCCGACAGCCTCTACACTTCGTTCGATCAAGATCATGACTCAGTTTTCTTCTTTTTTTTTGAGCATCAAACCAGCCATGCTGCCTGCTTCAATGCTCGGGGACCACTCTACGAGAACGTCTTCGACGCCCTCTTGTTTTCTTCGTCATATCGACCTATTGGGAAACCAGTTTCTCATTACATCGTTACTCGACCTACCTTTTTCTTCTCTTTCTTTTTTGGATCATCATACCGGCCATCCTGCCCGTCACGATGCTCGGATACTACTCTATGAGTGCATCCTTGATGCCCTCTGAAATTTTTTCGTCATCGTTCCGATCTATTGGAAGCCAGCTTCCTATAGGTCGTCACTCGACCTCTCTTCGTTCGGCAAGACTATAACAGGTCGGCTGCTAGGCTGATTTTGTTTTTTTCTTTTGGACCGATGTGCATGCTATTCGACCTGTCGATAGCTCTACGACTTCGTCATGACCTTTCTAAGGTCGCTGTGCCTACACCTCGCTCGGGGGCTTGTGAGACATGGGTACCCCTGGGTCCCCACCGACCAGGCTCACGGCCGTCCCCGACAAGTAGGTCCGGCCTATCAGAAGACCGGCCGACCTGTCAGTGGGCCCAACCGACCTAGTTGGCGGCCCACACGACCTTCTGAAGACCTTCTAGAAGATTTCCCAGAATGACCTTATCCGGAACGACCTCGAGAGTTGGCGTGCAAGACGAGACATCGATGGATTCCGACCAAGCAGATCGACGGATATGGCAAGTGTTGTAAACAACTAGACTTAGGTCTCCTGGTCGTAGCCGACCAGGAGTCTGGGCGCCGACCTTGTCCGCTAGCCAATATAAGGCAGGCAGGGCGAGCCTTTGTACAATCACGCAATCCTCAAGCAATCTACACCAACAACTGGACGTAGGGTTTTACTCTCCGGAGGCCCGAACCAGTATAAACTCGCCGTGTTCTCTGTGTTTCGTGTGCTCGTGCGTAACTTTCGAGTTCTTAGCCTTAGATTCCCCCTCGCCGAACAACTAAACCACCGGGGTTGACCCCCCTGTGGGCTGTCTAGATCTAAACATCTGACAGCTAGGGTTATGACTTTTCGGAAGGCTGGTTGTGGATTGTTGAGATATATACATGGGCTGAAGCATTGGGCCGGAAGTTTGTATGGGCTATCGTTGTTTTCGGGGGCCCGTGGAGTCTCCACGGGGAAGAAATCACCCCCGCCCCCGCCCCGGTTATGTTTCGGGGCTCCGCCCCGCTTCCCCCGCGGGGGAACTTTGCTCCCCGTCCCCGGTTATTTCGGGTCGGGTCTTCGCGGGAAAATTGCCATCCCTAGGGTCGGTACTACCGAGGGCCTGGCAAAAACTCGCCAGTGAACCCATATCGGTACTACCAACAAAGGCTGAGATTTTGAGGAAAGAGGAGCATATGTGTACGTGTTGGCTCGGTGTTCCTCACAATCACTTAGGTCATCTCGCTAAGCACTTTTAGCATCTCAAAGCGGTCAATTCGCATCCCCCTTTATAGTACGGTGTTTCCTATACTCAAATTCAAAAGTAAAATAAATGTAAGCCTTGACTTGAGTTGAAAACGCCGAATTGGAGTTGGGGGCCTTCCTTTGATCAAAACCATGTTTTTCTTTTGAGTAAATCATGCACACATCTTATTTGACAATTAAATACCACAAATTGTGTTTGTCACTATCACCAAAATAATTAGGGCCCAAGATGCACTTTCAAGGGCCACCGACGCCAAAGCCCATCCTGGGGCGCACGGCTCGATCACGACCGCCGACGGACAAATCCACCATGTCGTTGGCCACCGCCGACCAATAGTTCACACTCATACCTCCTCCACTTCATTAGCTCCCTCCTCCTTGGATGAGGCCGCCGTCGAGACCTCTTCCGGCGGGGTGGAGATGGCCGGCGGCCGCCACGAGCAGGGGAGGGGCGGAGGGAGCAGGAGAGGGTCGGCGCGGCCTCACGGCTGGCTGGAGGAGAGAGCAGGGGAGGCCACGATAGTGGAAGAGGAGGGTCATGTGGCCCGACCTGCTCATCGTCACACCGGAGTATGCCGAGAGGGAGGGGCGTGCAGCGCCGCCCCGCTTGTTGGCGCGCTGGAGCCCGTCGGGACGGAGGGGCTCCTCTTCCACCGTCGCCAGGGTCTGAAGGGATGCACCACCGGGCTCGCCTGGACAGATTTATGCGTCGACGAACCCCTCCGCTCCTCCGTGGTGGGGAGTGGCGGCCAGGCGCAGGTGGAGCGGAGGTGGTAGCCACGCGAGAGAGAAAGCATGGTGGGGCCTTATACCGTGGATGCTTATGTGGCGCTGAATCCACATATGCGAAGCAGATGTGGCGCCATATAGGCCAAAACAACCCAGTAAACCACTAAGGGGCGTAAAATGGGCGGTTTAAACTGTTCAGAGACTCGGAGTAACTGATTTTGAGGTTAAGGTTGAAACCCAAACAACACCTAGATAAAACGACCCGTTCGGCTGGTAGAATGAATAGTGCTCAGCTGGTAGGATGAGTAGTGCTCAGCTGGTAGAATGAATAGTATTATGTGAGGAGAAATAAGTCTGAAACAAGTTGTGGAACGTTCTTTTTTCTAGGTAAAAACCTATTTGTCTTTTTGTCTTCTGCTCCCGTTGGCTTCCAGTAGGCCTAGCTGCCCAGACGTGTCTCCTCCGCCGTCCTCACCTGAATTACTCCTCGACGCCCGACGCGAAACGTCCCACGAGCCCACGCCGCCGCCGTCCTCCGTCCTCCGCTGCCCGACGATAACCTGACGAGGCCGGACGCCTCCGCCACCTCCACTGCCCACCGGGGCTCCCCCGCCGCCCGGCTCCGGCGGCACCATCGCCGCCTCCGCTCCGCCACCGACCCTCCCGCCTCCACCGCTGGTCGGCGCTCGCCGCCCCGGAGCTTCCTCTACTACAGCCGGGCACTGGGTAAAGCCCTCAACACCCCCCCCCCCTCCCTAAACCCTAACATCAAATTCTTATTAAGTAGCTTTCGTACATGCGAATCTTCTTTTGATTTGTTGTGTTTCGGTTCTTCGTCTCACCTCAGCCTCGAGACGCCATGGACCCCAACAGGTCAGGCGATATGGACCGCGGCTCCCGCCGCCGCCAGAGGAGCAGCGACGAAGAAAAATCTGACCACACAGAGAGAAGACTGAAGAGACTTTGTTCGAAGGAAGGCCACGACTCTCACCACTGCAATCCGGTCCGCGAGCGCAGGGAACAGCACAGGAGCCACGATGGTCGAGACTTCCACCGCGATCCCTGCCAGGATGCCAAGAGCAGAACTGCAGAAGCCACCACTCTGATTTCGGGAGACGCAACCGCGACGTCAACCAGGATGTCAGGTATCCCGCCCGTTGCTGATTGTTTTATGAATGAGTTTGGAGTATATAAATCCGAATGCACATGTAGCAATATAACCGAACTATTATATGGTCGAAAATGTGGCTGTCTTCGGGCTACTAATTTGATTTTCATTCTTGGTGTCCTCATCCATAAATATAGCTTACAGCCCTACAGTGAGAACATGATTAGATTTCTCGTTACCCTGAGGTTTAGTTATGACAATTAGGTAACTTTTGATCCATTACTGTTATTGCATACATGTATCTATGCGAGGATGTTGGCGTCGTCCTGGAGGGAAATGTATTTCTTTTGTATTTAGTTAAGAAGATACATGAAGTAGAAAACTAAATAAAAAAATGACCTGAGAACAGAGCAGGGAAGACACTAGTAACTTAGTAAGTGCATGTATAAACATGTAACCGATGGTAAGATGCTTCAGGGTGAATCTGTGGATTGTTAATGTTGCATGAATTGGGCCATGAGGAGGAGCACTTTAGAATAAGATATGATGGAGTCATGGGGATAACAGAAATGTTAAAGGAAAAGGAAACTGTGCATGAGGCATCAATGAAACATAGAGGAAAATAAACATTGGCACCTGTTTTTTTATGTATAGTAATATTTATACGCATGCACACATCCTGCTTGGAAAAATGCATCCTGAGACACTCATCCAGCATGAATTTACTATTTACCTCTGGCCAACTTTCATTTGGGCACATGCATGTTTAAATGCAATAAAATAGCATCAAAGTAGAGGGAAGAAAATATTTCTGCTAAACATGAGTATTACTTGTTCCCCCAAGGCAAGGTATATATTTTTACAAAGTTAAACTTGGCGTTTGGTGTTGCTGCGGATATAAAAGGTGCAATGCATAGAAATTGGAAGATCAGTATGTTGAAAGATGCTAAGCTTAGGAGAGATGCCAATAAGGCATGGAAATTTGAAGATGGGCCAGGTGAAACTGGCTAGGAACTGAGAGGTGGGCAGTGCCAGAGAGTCACTATAGGGAAGGATAGAAACATGATTGAGATGATTCACAGTGGCATGCTAGTTACTCAGGTGGCTGTTGGGGACAGATGATCATGGCATGTAGATGGAAAGATGAGATTGAAGCATTGCAAGCCAAGGGTAGTGTTTTCTGGTGATGTGTCTGCTTAGTCGGAGAGCTTTACTAATGATGGTTAGTGGATTCCATCAATAGTTATATAGATTTCTTTGTTTGAGTGAATTTAATTGGTTGCGTTTGTGTTTCTGCGTATTTGAATTGAGTATCTCATCAAAATTTGTAGTCAAGCTTTTGTGTACAACTATATAACATGCCTAAATGCATCTCTCTTTATGTGTTTTATTTGGATAGGGTCCTGGACCAATTTGGCAAGGAACAAGTGTCTGCGAATAATCCTGGCAAGGAATTAGCTGACCAATCTGGTCATAATCCTGTACCAGTTTCTATTTCAGATCAACCTCCCAAGAAACTTGCATACCAGTCTAATGATAAGCTTCTTCTGATTTCAGCTGAACATCAATCTGTCAAGAAACGTGCAGACCAGTTAGCCAAGGAGCATCCTGCCAAGGAGCTAGCTAACCGATCTGGTGATAAACCAGCATCAGTTTCTGAGCAGTTTCCCAAGAAACCTGCATCAGTTTCTAAACAGTCTCCCAAGTGTTCCAAGAAACCTGTAGCAGTTTCTATTTCAAGTCAATCTACCAAGAACAATGTGTCTGTTTCTGTTGCTGGCAAGTCTGCCAAACCAACTGAATGCCTGGTTTTTGAGAACGTTTTTGAAAAATCAGTGGTTATCGCATTTGATGAATCAGTAAAAAAGGTTGACCTTTTTTTTTGCATTGCACTATTGGATCATTATGTGACTCTTTGTTTGAGCACACATAACACAACTTCATTTATTTTTTATTGCAGGAAGATTCTGATTTATCTTTAGAAGTTGAAGAATTTGTTCATGAGCAGTGTGCAAGGTTTGGTGGCACAGTGCTTGATTTACATGTTGAAATGTAAGTTTATATATCTGTGTCCAGCATGCTGACATGTTAAAAGTTTAAATTGAACGTCGATGATGTATTTACATGGTTGTAAACATGGTGCAGGTCTCATGGCTTGGTGTATGTACGCTTTGCCGATATAAGATTTGCTGTGGCTGCGAAACAAAAACTCGAGGGAACCTCCTATAAGACAACACAATTGATCAGGGCGACATTCATTGTAAGAAATTCTGCTTTCCAGAATTTCGTTTTTTTCTGTTCTATAAATGAATGTTATTTGTTTTTCTCAGGACGTTACTAGGTACGAGGCAATGTTTGGGCACTAGGTGCTCTGTTGATAAGTGGTAAGATAATCCTATTACAATTTTTAGGTTGTCTATTTTTCTATATAGTTTGCTTAGTAGCACCGTCATACTTACGTTTCCCTTGAAGGTTAATTTTTGTTACATGATCTTGAGGCTTTTTTCGGATCCAAATCCTTAGGGTTTAGTTCAAATTTGAGTTTAATCCAGAAATATATTAGAGCACTCTCACTACGACACTACCAAATGGGACCTGTGAGATTTTTCAGTCACTAAGATACATACAATAAGTTTCATAATTGTGCGGTTTATTTTTTGACCCTACGAACAATGTCACATCACCTATTTATGGTTTTTGGGGAGCTCAAATGGTGAAGAGGGAGAACTGTTTAGGCTCATGCCAATCGATTCCTACCAGGATTCTTGTCGAATTCCACACATGTGCATATGTCTCCAGGGACAGAGACAGGGCCAGTGCTGCTGGCCCAGCCAATGAAATAACCAGTAGCCTGTTGCTATCACCTTGCACAATAAGAGCCTGAAATTAGAGATATCTCGTAACCTTACTGCTTAGATCACTTCCAAGTTTTGATAATGAACCTGATAATGTAAAATGGGTCTAATTTTTCAACTATACCGCTTAGATTTCTACTGATAATTCTTTAATAGTTTGTGTCCTGGTTAAAAAGGAAAACACTTTGAGATGCCCCTTTGGTTTTGTTTTAGGAGGGATTGTGATGATCCATTTAGGCTATGAAAAAATGTAATTGGAAAGAGACTTGCTAGTTATGGTTTAACAATTGATGTACTTATATCTTTTAACATCAGTATTTTCTTTATGCGCCTGTCTTATGAGGGACTCCTAGGTCAGTCCCTCCAACTTACATCATCCGGTACTTATCTCTAGTTCTCCTTTCACACTAGTTTTCTAGGATAGATAAGGACTGGATGTGATTCCCCTTTTCACAATGGTTTGGGGATAGATAAGAACCGGAAGTGGTAATTAAACAGATATGGCCAATGTTATTTTTGGAATGTAACTTTGTGCACTTGTGCTTCTTCCTTTGCCTCTCTATTTATTTTTCATGGATCCCCTTTTCACACTATTTTTGTAGGATAATAGGAACTGAAGTGGTAATTAAACAGATAGTGCAAGTAGTATTTTTGGAATTCAATGCTGCGTGTTTGTGTTGCTTCTTGGTGCTCTTTGTTTTTCATGGATTGTTTGTTTTTCTACATGAGAAAATCACAATGTTTTTTTATTTTGATTCATGTACTTATTCAGTCAATGGATTGCTTTCCCACAAGCAGGACTCAGAATCAAACTATGCCGAAGGGAACTTGAGGGGACTAGTCGGCCTGTGGCCTGTATGCTCATGTGAATCTGTGATTTCAGGAGTTTGTACCGGCTGTACAATTTCACTCGCATGGTCTAGGTAGCGACGGAAAGACTTGGTAACAAGGTCGTAAGTAAAGTAGTAGTGCGTGATTCTAAATCATGTACAAAATCCAGTCAAGTAGCTGCAATTACTCCGCCACATCACGTGGGAAGATACTTGTTTTTATACTGAACAATGTAGATCGTTCTGGCCCATTTCAGTCATGGCTGGTTCATGGACACCTATCATTTTCTTTCTTAAGTTGAGTGCTGTCTCCTCTTGTTCAGTTGTTCAGTTGGTGCATTGTGTATACGGCTCTCGTACCGGTATAACATATTGATCCATGCATGACAGATCTCACGCAAACTGTATGACATCTGTTCGTAATAGGCCTGCTAATGCTGTAATGAGTTTTATGGTGCAAGTTTTTATGGGGTGTGTTTGCGTGGGTGGAAATGAGTTTTAATATTTAATGGATTAGGGCGGGTTGGGTATAAGACAAATGGGGGTTAGGGGTTGGAAGTGAGTTTTCAAGGTCCGGCTCTTGACATGAGCCCCACGTATAAGTTTAGGCGCACCACTTTGCACAATGTAACGGACTATCAAATTGAGTTATATGTATAAATTTCAGCTAATTTCTCTAAAATTTTAAGGTGTGAACGTGATGTTTTAGTTTTAGGTCCGGTTCTACGCGGCGCCCACGTATTAGTCTAGCACCACCACGTTGCACAGAGTAGAAGCCATCAAATTGAGTCATCTGCATAAATTTCAGCCCTTTAAAATTTTAAGGTGTGAACGCGAGATTTTAGTTTTAGGGTCTGATTATTGACGCGAGGCCCACATATAAGTCCAGCATCACCACTTTGTACAGAGTTGCGGGCCATCAAATTGAGTCATATGCATAATATTCAGTCAATTTCTCTAAAATTTTAAGGTGTGAACGCGAGGTTTTAGTTTTAGGGTCCAGTTCTTAACGCGGGGCCCACGTATAAGTCCAGCTCCACCACTTCGCACAGAGTAGCGGACCATCAAATCGAGTCATCTGCATAAATTTTAGTCAATTTCTCTAAAATTTTAAGGTGTGAACGCGAGTTTTTAATTTTAGGGTCTGACTCTTAACGTAGATGCTACAAACAATAGGAGTAAATAACTACAACTCATTTACACCCGCACATAATGGGGCGAGGTGGAGTGAGTAAACAAGTTAAATGGGACGGGACGGGTTGAGTTGGCATAATTTAATTATTAATTATGGGGAGGAGTGGGTCTGGGGCAGGTCTCCATTAGCAGGCCTAGTTAGTAAGGTTGGTGCCAACGGCTCAACGCTTGGTTCAACGAGACAATCTGAACATACAAACCGACTGTTCGTGACTAGTGTTGATTTGTTCTAAGAGAAAAGTATTACTGACTGGTTGTTGGTGGCTGATTTGTTTTGAGAAAAAAATATTACTGCTTGGTGGCTGACAAGTCAGAGGAACAGGCGAAACAGCACAAATCAATTAGATCACGCAACGGCAAGCATAGCAACAGCAGCTGCTCCAAGCCTCCAACTTGCTGTATTTTAGCTGAATCCGATTTCTAATTTGGTCCGATTTCTAATTTAGCCTTCTTTTGGGACAGTTTCTGAACTAACTTCTGAAAATAAAAGAATCGTCTAGGGAAACAAATGGTCTGTCAACGCATCAGTTGTAGATTCAAATCTGCCGACTATCTGAAAAAAAAAGAATCGTCTAGGAAAACAAATGGTCTGTTAACACATCAGTTGTAGATCAAATCTGCCAACTGCTAGATCGCAACTGCTGTTTTAAAGTCCTATGGAAATTACACACTAACATATCATAATCAAATATTCATTTACAGACATGGCCCGAATGCAAGTTCATAGTGTACGGTAATTCAACAAGTCATAGGAGTGCCTGTTGCTGATCAGGGTGAAAAAAAATGGACAACTGTTACATCCAGAATGCGGCATGAGAAAACAGTAGGGTATTCTTGGTCACCCCATAGGACCTGGTTATGCGGTGCGTCCTAGTTTTCAACTCTCTCTTGTGGTCGTACTTGAGGCCAAACACGGTGACATGGAGCACGGCGGCCTCGACAGCGTTCTCGCTACGCAGGACGCACTCGACGAGGCAAAATTTGCTGCCACCCATGTACGTGAGAGTGGCACTCAGGTACCGGCCGTAAGGATACTTCTCCTCGCCACGGCGGCGGAACAACTTCTCCTTGAGAATCTTGCACTCCGGTTGCTCCGCCTCCGCCGTGGTGGCGCTGCGTGAAGCGACTGGGCAGCAGCAAATGTATCCTTCCTCCTCGTAATGGAGGCCGACCCAAGCATCAAGCTCACGGTCGAAGTAGGCTCGGCCTCGGAAAGGCAGCGTCCATTCTCCAAGGTCCCGCCACACACCATTGCTGGTGTCGAACGAGTGGGTACGCCGCTGATTAGCGGACATGAAGATGGTGCGGCCATCCGGATGCATCGCGTACGAGGTGATCTCATCCTGTCCGATGAATGGGGCCGGCGCCGACAGGGTGTCCCAGCACCATGCCATGGTAGGATCCCATGCCCGATGTCGATCGATGGTGGGTTGCCACGACAACACCTGCAAGGAGGAAGACTGACCGACATCGTCCTCACAGAAGAATGTTAGGGTATACAGCTTTCCACCCACAGCCACGGCGTCCCCCAGGTCACGGAGGTAGCCGTCCGGAGGAGGCGGGCCGACGGTGAGAGCCGCGGTCTCCGTGTTGTAGACGAGGAATGGGGGAGCCCGGTCGGGGCTGCAGTGCGGGTTCGTAGCGATGAAGATGTTGGTGCCCAGAACGCCCAAAGACATTGGGGCGCGCTCTGACGACGCCAACCGGAGGGCGCCGTGCTCGGGGAGGTGGTCCTCCATGTCATCGGGGTCGAGCTTGTGGATGCTGTAGCCCCCCTTCCAGTCATCCACCACCAGATACAGGTGCTTCTTCTTCTTCTTCGCGCTATGGCATAAGCATCGCTCGCAATCCTCGTCGTCCCGCCGCCGCCGCTTGGATGGAGACGACATCAAGACCAAACGGGTCAAGCGAGAAAGTTTATTTTTGCAAGGAAACTAAGGATCTGGATCCGCACAACGGCATCTGCGAAGCAGAAAGATTGATTTATAGATCGAGCAAGCCGAATCTGAGTCGTAATCGATCAGACGAAGAAGATCGATTACAATTCCAGTCGTGATTTATAGATAGAGTAAGCAACGAATCCAGAATCCGAGTCGTAACTGATGAGACGAAGGAAATCGATTAGAATTCCAATCGGTTCGGCTTATACAAACGAAAGCAAATACGGACAGATCGGTAGGTACCTGGCAAAGGCCGAATCAGCACTGTTGTGATTCAGCGGAGGGAGTCGAGCAGGAGGCGGCAGCGGCGGTGGGAGGAGTCGAGCAAGGAGGAGGCGGCGGCGGCGTCGGTAAGAAAAATAACATGCGGACAGGACACAGGCACATTGATGGCGCACCAGCACCGAGGCCTTTCTCTCCCAGCCCGTCGCGATTGCATCCACTCGCAGCCCGCTTCCTCGCCCTGGCTCGTCGCGCCCCGGTCGCCGGCCACCGCGCGTAGAAGCTCTCTCCGTCGCACGCTGCGCGCCGCCGCCGGGTTGGGATTGGGAGCGCAGGATTAGGGGCATGTTCGTTTGGCTGGTTGCTGGCGGCTGGTGCTGGTTCGTTCTGAGAGAAAAGTACTGCTAGTTGGTTGTTGGTAGCTGGTTTTTTCTGAGAGAAAACTACTGCTGGTTAGTGGCTGATAAGCCAGACGAATGCCCCGTAGGTTGAGGAGGAATCCAGGCTTGAGGAGGAATCCAGGCTGGTTGAGGTGTGTTATGTGTGCTGTAGTTGTTGTCTCCGTGGGCCGATTGTGGAGATGGGCTGTAGGTCTGAATGCTACGTGTGGGGAAGGGCGGGTTTTTTTATTTATATTTTTTTTAATCATTTTGCAAAATTATACGACCGTTTTGAAATTTATCAGATTTGACCACCGACCGCTGTGGTCCACGACGACCGCCGTGGCCCACGGCAGTTGGAGGTCTAACCGCCGTGGGCCACGGCGATTAGGTCAACGGCCGCGGGCCCAACGGGGGGACGGCTAGCCGCCGTGGCCCACGGCGGTTGAGGCCTATTCGCCGTGCGCCACGGCGGCAGGCCCAACCGCCGTGGGCCCACGGCGATAGGGTTCTGCAAACGCCGTGCGCCACGGCGGCAAGTCGCGGCATTTTTCGCGCAAAATCGCGACGCTATGCGCTCCGTGGGGTTGGAACCCCCAACCTCTGGCTTCGCGCGAAGCCTCCCTTACCACTACACTACACAATCACATGTGTCCATACTCAGTTTCTTTTCTCCTCATATTATACCTAGCCGAGTATAAATTGCTTTTTAAGGCTCTAAACGGCATCAAATGAAAAAGTTGTAAACTACAAAGTTTCATAACTTTTCGAGACACACAACTTTCATGTTTACAAAATTTAAAAAAAAACCAACTGTCGTGGCCCACGGCGGCTGCATGGCCGCTGCCTGCCGCCTTCCATGGGCCACGGCGGTTGGCCTTAGCGCCGTGGCCCACGGCGGCCGCCGTGCGCCACGGCGTTTGGTGGTCAAATCTGATAAATTTCGAAACGGTCGTATAATTTTGCAAAATAAATAAAAACTATAAATAAAAAATTCGAAGGGCGGGGGCTGGTGGATGGGAGAGGGCGAGAGCCCCCCTCCCTCCCGTCGTCCTTCGCACTCTTACCGTGTGTTTGGTTGGAGAGCGGCGGGAGCGGAGCGGAGCCGACCCTCGTTTTGGGGACAGCTCCAACCCTTCTCATGTTTGGTTGGAAATGTTGGGTTGGAGTGGCTCCGACCCTTTTTTTTGTTTGGTTCGAGGAATGAGATGTGGAATGGATGGCAGTTTTCACTCCGTTAGTTGGTCTCACATGTCATAGGGTTTAGGGTTTAGTGGGTCCCACGTGTCATACATGCCTTCTTTATCCTCAACTCCTCTGCCGCACCCCACCGCACCCCCGCCGCCCGCCGGCCCGAGCCGGCCATGGACGTGGCGGATTCGGCGCGCCTGCTCGTGTTGACCTCTGCGCCACCCCGCCGCCCGCCGGCCCGAGCCGGCCATGGACGCGGCGGATCCGGCGCGGCCACTCGCGTTGACCCCCGCCCCACCGCACCGCACCCCGCCGCCCGCCGGCCCGACCCGGCCATGGACGCGGCGGATTCGGCGGTGGACTCGGCGAGCTCGCCGTTGGGGAGGTCCTCAACGCTCTCGTGGCCACCTGTGAGCCTGGCGGCCTCGGCCGGCAGCGTGAGCGCATGGACGCGGCTGCGGCCTGCTGCGCGGGCGACGGGCCCGCCGAGCCTGGTGGCGTTGGCATGCGTGAGGACGAGCGTGGCGTTGGCGCCGCGGGACGCGAGGCGAACGAGGTCGACATCATGAAAGACATCTAGGCCCTTAGTGGGTTTTGGTGTATTGATTGACAACTAGATTAAAGATCTAATGTCTTTGTTAAGCATGTGAACAGGTTGTAACATTTAAATAACAAAACATGATATATGACATTGCACATCTATATGAGAAGACAAGCCATTGTTGTACAAGATGAGTTGAGGAATGGGTTATTGCCTCACATTGTGAAGTGGCTCTATTTGAGTTTGAATGTCATGGTTATTGATATGATTGATCCCACGGAAGTTTTACTTGATATATAAACAAGCCAATGAAGGTGGAGAAAGAGACATAGTGATATTGGATGGTCTCTAAATAAATTGAAATGCTTGTTATAATCTAATGGGACTACAAAATCAAATATTGGCATGATTTCAATTGAATTTCACTCTTAATGTTGAATCAAAGCTTAGCTCAAATTGGCAACGAATGGATGAAGAAATCAATCAAGGGATTAGCAACGAGGTACTAAGCTAAGGTTGGTCGAGCAGTGACTTGGACCATGTGCTTGGCTAGGGTGAAGTGGCTATAGCTTGGAAAGTTTCGAGGTATCAAGTCGAGCCTAACCGAGTGAAGCAATGAAGAAGCATTACATATTTGTTGAGTCATGTGAAGGGTGACTTGATCAAGAATTGGGTTTCATTCTTGTATGAAGATCAAAGTCACTAGCTCAAGGTAGAAGTGCTCAAATCAATGAGACATTGATGGACGGATCTCTCAAGTGGATATATTGATCAAGTATGGCTATTCTTGAAGATGAAGCTCAAGAGTTCTAATATTGCATTTATATTTGATCTTGAGTATAGGTACGCCGTACTATCAAGAGGGATGCATCACAAGGAGTTTTGATAATGTCTCAGTGCTCAAGTAACCCATGTGAGTTGAGAGAGACACAAAAACCACACGTACACGTCTTCGGGTTTGACCCTGTGTCAAACCCGGTGGCACCGGTTTTGTGTCAGCCGGCCCAACGGCTAGTTGTTTGAAATCTCGGTGGCACCGAGTTTGGGAACTCGGTGGCACCGGTTTTCACCTGAGTTTGTAACGGCTAGTTTTTGGGGAGTCGGGTATTTATACCCCACAACCCCCACTGTTGCAAGCTGCTATTCCTGAGGTTGCTGGTGTGCTTCCTTACTATTCTTTACTGAGCCAAAGCCATTCTAGCTCTCCCCAACCCCTCTTGGTGAGGTTGTTCGATCTTTGATAGATCTAGTGAGTTGGGTGGTAGAGAGAAGCCTTCGTGAGCAATTCAAGAGCACTTGAATCCCTTAAGCACTGTTGGACGTCGTCAAGCTCGTGTGAAGCGTTTGTTACTCTTGGAGGCTTGCCTCCTAGACGGCTATAGGCGTCGCCCACAAGCTCCCAAGGTGTGGTGAGCTGTGGGATAGTTTGTGAAGGTCGTGCTTCGCCTCCGAAAGGGAAGAAGCTATCTAGTGGATCGGGGAAAGGGTTGAATGCAACCCGGCTTCGGTAGGAGAAGCACCCAACGGAGACTAGGATTCACACGGTGGTGAATCCGAACTTCGGTAAAACAAATCTCTGTGTCTCTTGTTGGTTTACCTTGCATCTGCCTCTCTTTGCTAGCTTGGCTAGTACTTGCTATATTTGTGGATCTACTCGGGTTTTAGTGTTTGTGGAGTGCAGGCACTCAATATCCATCAAGGAACTGATCCTTAAGCCACACACCAAGTTTGAGTTGAAGCCAAGCAAGCAAACAAGAAGAAGGAGAAGAGGGGAGTCACTGCCAGGCAAACCCGGTGGCACCGGATTTGCAAAACCGGTGGCACCGGTTTTGGGCAGTGTGCATTTTCCGCTGCGCAGGCGCCAGTCCAGAGATTCCGGACTTTCCAGAAACTCCGGAGAAAAGTCCGGAGTATCCGAACTTTGCTGATAAAATTGTTTTAAGTGGTGATTTTCAGGACTTGCCTATTCACCCCCCCTCTAGACGACATCAAGATCCTTTCAATTGGTATCAGAACCTGGTGCTCCGATTCGAGCTTAACCGCTTGGAGTTTAAGGATGTCGACTACTTGTGAGGTATCATTTGAGCCACTTCGGTTTGGTGGCTCAAACTACTCCTCTTGGTCTGCTCATGTTCTTCATGTATTAAACACTTGGGATCCGTTATTTGAGCGAGTTGTGGTCGCTAGCATCCTTCCTGATGATTTTGATAGTGAGGACACGTCCAACATATCAAAAGAGGAAAAGGATTGTTTGCTCCACAACTCCTCCGTTATTAACCTCATGTTCAACAATGTGAGCAAGGTTGTTCAAGAAGTCATCTTCAACCATGAGGACATTTGTGATGATGCACATCTTATTTGGGTGGCACTCAAGGATATGTATACAAGTGCCAATGATGAGAACGAAGAAGAAGAGGAGGATGAGTCACTAGAGGAGTGCTCAACATCAACATCTTACATTTCTCCTCTAGAGACATCATCCCGGGACGAAAAGAATGACAACATCACAGCCACTGCCTCTAACTAGGCAAACTCGGTTGCACCGGTTTCAGAAACTGGTGGCACCGAGTTTGGCAGTGATCAGCAACAAGTTGCTTCATCAAGCTTCAGACCAGCATCACACCAACCTAGTGAGGTATCTACAGCTCCTAGTACTTCCTTACTATGTGCTAACAATTCCAAGTCTCAAGTGACTAAAGGCAAAAGGAAGAAAGGAAGTGAAGTTGAGCAATTTGACTTCGAGCTTGACAAGATGACCAAAAAGGACAAGAAGAATGTGCTAGAACTCATAAAGAGAGTAAGAAGGCAAGAGGATGAGCTCACAAGACAACAAGCTTATCGTGACTCCTTCGAAGAAGAATTGAAGAAGCTCAAGGAGTCAAGTGCCTCCTTATCCAGTAAATGCAAGGAGGACATTACCAAGGCATATGCTTGTGCTACTAACTCTCTATCTTGTGCAGCATCCTTGGAAAAGGAAAATCAAGCTCTCAAGGATCAACTTGAGGAGATCACTCGTAAGCTTGTGAAACTATAAGGCACTCACAAAGAACTTGAATATTCTTATGAGAAGCTTGTAGAGTCACACACCTTGCTAGAAGTGGCAAATGAGGTTATGGTAAACTCAGTTAAATCTTATACACCTCATTGCACCACTAGCACATGTACTCAAGTTAAAAATGATATATCTTGTGCTAACCCATGTGGCTCAAAAGGCAAACCTTCTTGGTATGATCAAGTGATGGCAGAATCTTGTGATGACTTCATTGCTCAAGAAAATGATGATCTTATGCAAGAAGTTGAAAAGCTCAAGAAAGAGGTGGCTAAGTTGAAGGGAGAAGAAAAGGTGCAACCTTCTCAAGATAACCGTGAGCCCGTGGTGAAGAAACTTGACAAGAGGATAATCGTCACTCAATCAATCTCTCAACAAAGCCACAAGATCAATGATCACAAGACCAAAAAGAAGCTAGATCACATCAAGTGCTACAAGTGCTCACACATGGGACATTATGCATCCATGTGCTCACTCAAGGAAGAAGACAATCCAAACCAATCAAAGAGGCAAAGAAGTCTTGCTCATAGAAGATGCTTTGGTTGTCATGAGAAAGGGCACAAGATTGAAGCTTGTACCAACTGGGTAAAGATTCCCTCAGGGAAACCCGGTGGCACCGGTTTCCACTGAGAAACCTCAAGTGAAGCTCAACAAGGGATTTTTGAAGGCTCAAGCCAAATACAAGGAGAATAATGGCTCCATGACAAGTGTGAAGAAGATTAGCAACATCAAGCACAAGATTTGCTACACTTGTCGTCATAAAGGACATCTTGGTAAGGATTGTCCAAATAGTAAGGATTCTAAGCTCAACCATGTTCATTACAATAATGAAAAGCTTAGGATGAACCCAAATGACTATTGTGCCTCTAGAGTGGTTGTATCACAAAGGAAGGGCGCAAAGGCCATTTGGGTACCAAAGTCCTTGATCACTAACCTTGTAGGACCCAATGCACATTAGGTATCAAAACATGCCTAAAAGGACTTTGCAGGTACTTGGAGCAGCATTGGAATCTTGGTTCACTTGAGAAGATATTTATTCTTTGTTGACGGTGAATTTCCGTCAACCTAGCCATGAGTTTACCTTCGGTGTTGGCATGAATTTTATATCTTATCCATTGGTACTAACCCCCTTGGTATAACAAGTTCGTTCGTGCATGTCGGTTTTGGAGTTTGATGTTTATGCAGGAATTTAGCATTGAAAGCAAGACTTCCAGGTAAAGTTCATCAAGCACCCGTGACAAGACCTTGAAGCCCGACACAAGTCAAGCAATGAAGTGAACATGACTCCAAGAAGCCCAAGGACCAACCCGTGAAGACGAAAAACTCCGAGGACCTAAACAAAAAATGCTGAATCTTGCGGGACAAGGAGCTTCATCTAAACCGCGGAGAAACTGACGTCAAGGGCCCACATGCAGAAGGGAGAATACTCTAGAAGACTCGGGAAGCATCACCAGCAAAGGAGGCCGTGAGATGGGTCGAAATGGGCCCAGGCCGGCCGGCCCAGCCCATTTCGAGCCCCATTCGCTGCCTCCTTTGACCTAGACGCCTCTCGGACTATTTATAGCCCTCTGGCCAAGAGCCACGCATCAACTCATTCGTCATTCGCCGCCGAGGAGCAGAGAAGAGAGGGACACCATTCCGGAGAGGAGAGGGGCGAGCTAGTTGTCTAGGGTTTCCCTAGCCGACGTGGGAACCTTGCAAGGAAGACCACGTCAGAGTTCCAGGAGCTAGAAGCAAGATCGAGGTAGCATCCCGGTGGTGATCTTGTTCATGTATCATGTACTATGTTGAATTATCAAGTTGCAATCCGATTTCTAGCGATCGAGTGTTTCTTCTATGACTTTGATTTCAATTGGCTTTTCTTACATTAAGATCTATTCTCGAGATAGATCATAGAGGGTGTTCTTGTAGCTGCGGTGGCTAGAGGTACATGCCTGACCTTCCAAGAGATTTCAACTTGTCCATTGGACTCGCCCTAGGCTAACCCGCACGAATAGGAGTGCGTTGTGACAGAACGGTGGCTCCAAAAGGTGGGCGTCTTCGGAGTTGGACGGGAAACCGTGATTTAAAGATGCTTTTCATGAGATTCAACTTGGTTATTTCTTCTTTGCTTGGAACTTCAACAAAAGCTTGATCCAATCTCTCTAGATTGGTTTTACCTACCCCTCTCTATCTCTTGCTACCTCCGGTTTTCATAGATTAGATTTGTTTCTTTCGATGTTCTTTAGATTAGATGCAAAAGCATTCCCTTTGAAGATCTAAGTGTTCTCGGCTTTAATAGATAGGTTCTTGCATCACACATTTGTTCCACGGATTCGATACCTTGGGTTCACACTTGAGGGAAGAAGGGTCCCTTGGCTACGACGGAGGACTTGTCCGCTTGCAAGTCCAAACGAAATTGGATACGCATATACACCGTCAACAAGCCCCTTTTTCTGGCGCCGTTGCCGGGGAACAAGTGATCAAGATTCGATCTTTTATTGCTTTTTGTGAATATTTTTCAGTTTTCTTTTGGTTTTTCTTTTTGCATCTACTAACATTTGATCATCCTCAAAATCAATCTAATCTAGTTTGACTAAACCTAGTTTTCTTAGATTTGTTTTTATTTTCGTTTTGTATATATTTTGTTTGCTAACCCTAACAGGAGATGGACGGCTACCTCTCCAACAAACCCGAAAATTTTGTGGATGATCCAGAAAAACTTTACAGGCTAAGGAGACGTGAAGCACAAGCTAAAAAGCTGAAATTTGCAGATCCAAAAGCGGAGGCCGAAGGATCGTCGGAGTCTCCAAAGGAATCACCACCTCCTAACCCTAGGGAGAATCAACTTCCATCGCTACCGATGGGAGAACAACCGCAGCCGGAGCGCAAGATCGGGGAGCTATGCACCCCGGACATTGTCGACCTACCAATCTTGAACCTCGCGAAGATTGGAAGGCCGTTCGAGATCAAGAACTCAACAATCCGCATGGTGCAACATTCACCCTTCACCGGTAAAGAGGATCCGAACCTTCACCTCCAAGCGTTCGTTCAACTTTGTCAAACATTCAACATGGACGGGGTGACTCAAGATCAAATGAGGGCAAGGCTCTTTCCGTTCTCGTTACTCGAGAAGGCTTTGCAATGGTTCTACTCTCAACCGGCAGAGACGGTGCAAAATTGGGACACCTTGATGAGAGCCTTCATGATGGAATACTACTCACCGGGTAAGACTCAAAGCTTGCGCAATAAGATTACTACCTTTGCTCAATATCCTACGGAGACTATATCGGAGGCATTCGAGCGCTTCAATGAGTACACTCGGGCGGTTCCACATCACAAGTTCCCTAAGGAAGATCTCGTTCAAAAGTTCTATCAAGGACTTACCAAGGCGTCAAGGACAATCATCGATGCATCGGCGGGAGGATCCATCATCGAGCTTACACCGACTCAAGCTTTCACTCTATTCAAGAAGGTTGCGGACAATGACACATGGGCGTCATCTGGACGCTTACTTCCGGTTCAACCCACGGGGAACGTCAAAGGAGTCTTGCAAGTGGAAAAGGAAGATCTACTCGAAGGCAAGATCGATTCGCTTATGCGGAGGTTGGAGAAGATGGAGATAGAGAAGAAAGAAGCTCAAGATCTAAAGGCTGCCGAAGCAAGATCCACATGTGAAGAGTGCGGAGAATATGGCCATATCCAAAAGGATTGTCCGGAGGAAGCCAAGATGCTCGATTACATGAGGAAGGGGGATTTGCCGAACTTCCGCTACGGGCAAGGTAGACCTTAATTTAATGCAAGCTCATCCATTCCGAATTCGGTTCCGCTTCGTATACAATTGAAGGACTTCATTGGACGAGTAAGCTAAGATCAACAAGGACACCGTCACTAAGTTCAAGGCAATAGACAAGGTGTTGGAGAACATCGATAGCAAGGTGACGGAGGTCGGAAGCTCCAACCATCAAGTGCTCAACATGATGAAGATGCTCGAGATGCAAGTGGGACAACTTGTCGGGCGCCTATCCGCTAATGAAGGGAAGCTTCCGGGACAACCTCAAGGTCCCGAGACGGCGAAGGCCATTCAAACTCGTTCGGGGAAGGAGACCGAAGATCCGAAGCGTTCCGCGGAAGCAAGAAAGCCTAAACCATCCACCGAGGCGGAGGAATTTGCTAAGGACGAGGTTTCCGAGATCGTCACCGAAGAGCCCGAGTTTGAGATGCCGGGAGAAGACACGAAGATACCGCAACTTAAGCCACGCTACTTCCGAGGTAAACTCGATAATCATTTTGAGAAGTTTGTGGAGGTTGTGCGTAGGTTGAGCATCAACATGCCGCTATTGGACGCCCTTCAAGTTCCTACATATTCTCGGTACTTCAAATTTATTCTTGCAAACAAGTATGAGATAGCAACACTCGGGGTAGATCATGTTAAGATGTCCGAGCAATATAGCGCCGCTATTGCGAACGGACTAGAGAAGCAAGGAGACCCGGATGCCCGATGATTCCATGTTCCGTTGGTTCGTTCAAATTTGAGAAGGCATTATGCGACCTTGGAGCAAGTGTGAGTGTCATGGCAAGAGATGTGTTCGAGAAGCTATGCCTACCGGAGCTAGAGCCTACGGCCATGTGCTTGGAGTTGGGTGACAACTCCATTCGCTACCCTTTGGGCATCGCCATGGATGTGCCCATGAAGGTCGGACACCACTTCATCCCCGTCGACTTCGTGGTGCTCGAGATGGGAGAAAGGGAGAAGCCACCACTCATCCTTGGGAGGCCTTTCCTCAAGACCGTAGGAGCTACCATCGACATCAGCAAGGGGGAGATCAAGTTCGACATCAACGGCGAGAGGAGTTCTGTCGGGGACAGCCATAAGGGTCCCCTAAAAAACCGGGGGAAACCCATTCACTTCCGCAAAAAATAAAACACAAACGAATCCACAAACCTAAAACACGCTCAAAATAGTCACGGCCCAGCGGCCGGGCCCACAGCCCTGGTGGCCCCAGCAGCCCACCAGAACAGTCGACCCAGCCACCCCCGGGCGAAACTCCGCTTCGCTCGAGGGGCGCAGCGCCGCGCTAACGAGACTCCGCCTCGCTCGAGGGCCGGTCGCCCCCTCGGGTGGGACTCCGCCTCGCTCGAGGGCCGGTCGCCCCCTCGGGTGGGACTCCGCCTCTCTCGAGGGCCGGTCGCCCCCTCGGGTGAGACTCCGCCTCGCTCGAGGCCCTCACGGGCTCGCCGCCCCCGCACCTGCTCCCCCGACAGGGGCGTTTAATGTTCTGACACTTGCAGGCGCCCGGGTCAAAGACGAATCCACGCCGTGCCGTCCCTCTGACACGCTCGGGAATCATATTCCGGCGCTGTTCTGCCAACTCTCCCGGTGAGGCCATCCCCACCACTGTGCGGCAAGGCCAGTGTCAGCTCCGTGACACTGCGCCACCCACTCTCGTACGGCCAACGCGCCGCACCCTCGAAAGAGGACGGCGGAACCCTCGAAAAGGGGACGGACGCCTGCTCCGCGCCTGCCCAGGGCCATGTCACGACGTCGGACCAGTGAGGCGCGTCACCTCCGTCACCGTCGGTCCTACGCGGCCATCCCCGCCATCACGACGCCATCCCGGGCACTGCGGCGCCATCCCTGACGCTGTGGGAGTGTGGGGCGACAAGACACCGCCACGCCCGTGGCTGTGCCCCTTACGACCTCCCGTCAGCCGCCCCCTCGAGTCAGCGTACGGACGACGACCACACGGGAAGCTCCTACGCCGCCACCCTCGAAGCCGCTCCTGGACGGATACAGGGCACGCCATGACGCTCCGCCAGAAGCAAGATTCGCCAGGACGGCCGTCCACTCCGTTGCACTGTCCGCCATGCCATCACACGTAGCTAGAACAGTGCGACACGCCTGTAAACTGCCTCCTCCTTGGCCTATAAAAGGAGGGGCAATCCCCTGGCCGCAGGGGGACGACGGAGAGCACTGACCCACACGCTTTCTGCCTTCACCACGATATTGGCACTCGCCTCAATCAAAACCTCAGGGACCTGGAGGTCCGGCCTCCTCTCCCGCCCCGCTTGTAGCTCCCCTCTGCAAGCACCACGGTGCAACGCAATACAGTCCCTCGAGCACACCACTGCTGGACGTACGGCCCCGGCCGGAACCAGGATAAACTTGTGTCCCCTGTGCTGTCGATTGCACCGACCATCGAGAAGCTGATCACAGCGTAACTTACTAGTTAGTGTCGGGACTACTTTCCTAACCGACAGTTGGCGCGCCAGGTAGGGGACCTCGCGCTGTGATCGACCCCTCACCAGCATTCTCGATGGTGATTCGTACCGAGATGACGTCCCAGAGGTACACCATGGGCAGCTCGGACCCTCTCCCCGCTGGATTCGAAATCCGGTTTGGGAGCCTGAACTTTCAGGCCACAGGGAATGGCTACCTCATGCGCCTCACCAACTTCGACGAACTCCACCCGTGGCGGTCGACTGGGCCGGGCCCAATGCCCGTCACGCCTGCTACTGACGCTCCGGCACCCACCCGGGTGGCTGCCACGAGCGCCTCGACATCCCGGCGCCGCAAACGCCCAGGTCAGCGCTCGCGCCAGGCGCGCACGGAGCGACGCCGGGCAACACGCGAGGCGGCCCGGAACGACGCGCCCCCGCCGAACGACACGGCGGCGCACCCTGCGGGGGAGCACGTGGCCGCGGGGCCGCAGTTTCCCCACGGGACGCGCAACCCTGCTGCGGCGTACGCCTCATCCGTCAGCACCGACATGGCCGCATACGAGGATCTCCCGGGCCATCACCTGCTGTCAGTCCGGAACCTCATCGCCACCACCAACGACGAGTCGTACCATGGCTCGCCCAGCAAACTGCCGCCCTCAACCTCACATGGCTACGCAGAGTGGGACTTCTCCGGCGTACCGGACCCTGTGGTCTTCCGGCAATTCCTTGATGCCGCGGACTACTGGTTCGGTTGCTCCGACGACTCCAGCGAGGGGAGCTATGATCCCTCGCGCGAGTGCTTCGTTGTCGCCGCCAACGAGCAAGCTGACGGCGCAAACGGAACGGGCGACGGGAACGCGGCCCAGCATCCGGAGCCGAACCCGCCACCGGCCCCACCAGCGGGCAATGCGGATATCAATGCGCAGCTGGCCCAGGCACGCGAGCTCGAGGCGAAGCTCGCGGAATAGTACTGGCAGGTGCGGCTCCTGCGTGCAACTATCGCAGGGGAAGCCTCGGCACGCGGCGAACGCGCCCGAGAAGCCGGGAAGCAAGCCTGCGAGCGCATCAATGCCAACTTCAACGTGGACGACCCACACACGCCACTTCGTGCCAGCCAAAAACTCATCGCGGCGGCAACACTACTTCGGGCCATGCCCGAGCCATCGACACCCGAGGCACGTAACCTGCGCCGCGAGGTGCAGACTCTCATCGAGCAAGCGGCCGTGCAGCATGCCGAGAGCTCTGTGTCCCGCATGCGCAACCAGTCCAACGCGCGGGGCAACGGCGGCGCGAAGGACCAGGAGGCATCCGTCCACACGGACGGCGCGGCGGAGCAGCCGCCAAACCGGGACAGGGCGCCTGTCAAGGAGCTGATCCTTGACACGCGCGGCGAGGCCCACGACGAAGACGCCCGCAACGTCCTGAACACCAAGAGAAAGGGCGACGTGGAGGCGCGAGTGGCGGCGGGCTACCACCCTCGACGAGGTGGTCGCTACGACAGCCGGGAGGACCGCTCGCCAACACCGGAACCCCCGGGAACCCGAGTGTTCAGTCGGGAAATCCGTGCGGCGAGTTTCCCCCAGCGTTTCCGCCAGCCCACCACCATCGACAAGTACACGGGGGAGACGGACCCTCGTGTGTGGCTCAACGACTACCGTCTGGCTTGCCAGCTGGGCGGAGCCACCACCGACGCGGTGATCATCCGCAATCTGCCGCTGCACCTTGCGGACTCGGCCAGAACGTGGCTCGAGCACCTACCGCCCAGCCAGATCCACAGCTGGGATGACTTAGTCCGCACGTTCGTGGGGAACTTCCAGGGCACATATGTGCACCCTGGGAACTCCTGGGACCTGCGAGCGTGCACCCAGAAGCCCGGCGAGTCGCTCCGGGACTTCATACGACGCTTTTCAAAGCGCTGTACTGAGCTCCCGAGCGTTGCTCAGTCCGAGATCGTGCACGCCTTCCTTGAAGGCACGACCTGTCGGGACCTCGTGCGCGAGGTCGGGAGGAGCCCGCCGGTCGACTCCAACGAGCTGTTCGACATTGCCACTAGCTTCGCCTCCGGAGAGGAGGCAGTGGGGGCCATCTTCGACGGCAAGAAGGGCAAGCGCGTGGACGACACGCCCGCGGAGGGCAGCAAGTCCAAGGAGCCCCAGCAAAAAAACAAGCGGGGCAAGAAAGGCAAGAAGACGCGCCACGAGGCGCGCGCGCAGGGGCGCGACGATGACGGGGACGAGGCCCTCGCAGTTGACCCGGCTCGAAAGGGCCCTCGAGGGGCCCCTCGAGGCCCTGGCGTATTCGACGATATGTTGAAGAAGCCCAGCCCGTATCACAAGACCCCAGTCAACTACACCCTCGAGCAGTGCGACATGCTCAAGAAGTACTACCGCCGCGTCGCCGCGAAGGAGGACGAGGCCAAGAAGGACGGGGGTGGCGGAGATGCTGATGGCTTCCCCGCGGTGGAGAACGTCTTCTTCATCTTCGGGGGACCGACGGTGGACATGTCCACCAACCGGCGCAAGCGAGAGCGGCACGAGGTCCTCGCCGCGGAGAGGGCACCTCCTTCCTTCCTCGATTGGTCGGTGGACGCCATCACCTTCAGCCGCGAGGACCACCCGAACCGCATCCCCAACCCGGGCCAGTACCCGTTGGTCGTCGATCCCATCATCGGCAACGCGCGGTTTTCCAAGGTGCTGATGGACGGCGGCAGCAGCCTCAACATCCTCTACGCCCACACCCTACGGCTGATGGGGATTGGGTTGGACCAGCTGCGGCCCAGCACGGCGCCGTTCCATGGCGTCGCGCCAGGCAAGCGCGTCCAGCCCCTCGGGCAGATCGACCTGCCGGTCTGGTTCGGCACACCGGACAACTTCCGCAAGGAGATCCTCACCTTTGAGGTAGTGGGGTTCCGGGGCGCGTACCACGCCATCCTTGGCCGTCCGTGCTATGCCAAGTTCATGGCGGTCCCGAACTACACTTACCTCAAGATGATGATGCCGGGGCCAAAAGGCGTGATCACCGTGGGCTCGTCGATCGAGCACGCATTCGACTGCGATGTCAAGTGCGTCGAGCACGCTGAGGCCCTGGCGCTCGACGAAACGTTTGTCGCGGACATGGAGAAGCTGGCCAACGAGGGCCCCGACTCCTCTGCCAAGCACGCGGGCAGTTTCGAGGCTGCCGAACAAACGAAGGAGGTGCCCCTCGACCCTGCAGCCCCCGAGGGCAAGGTGTTGAGGGTCAGTTCTACCCTCGACCCGAAATAGGAAGTGGTGCTCGTCGACTTTCTCCGTGCCAACGCCGATATCTTCGCGTGGAGCCCCTCGGATATGCCAGGCATCCCGAGGGAGGTCGCCGAGCACTCCCTTGATATCCTACCTCACTCCCGAGCCGTGCAACAACGGCTGCGCCGCTTTGACGAAGAGCGGCGCCGGGCGATCGGAGTAGAGCTGCGGCAGCTCCTCGAGGCCGGGTTCATCAAGGAAGTTTTTCACCCTACGTGGCTAGCTAATCCTATACTAGTTAAGAAAAAGAATGGGAAGTGGCGGATGTGTGTAGATTACACTAGTTTGAATAAAGCATGTCCCAAAGTTCCTTTTCCTTTGCCACGAATCGATCAAATCGTTGACTCAACTGCAGGGTGTGAACTATTGTATTTCCTCGATGCCTATTCCGGGTACCACCAAATAAAGATGAAGAAGTCCGGCCGGCTTGCGACTTCGTTCATCACGCCGTTCGGAATGTTCTGCTACGTAACGATGCCGTTTGGCCTCCGAAACGCGGGCGCTACATACCAGCGATGTATGCAGCACGTCTTCGGAGACCACATTGGGCGAACCGTTGAGGCTTACGTAGACGACATAGTCGTGAAAACCAGGAAGGCGGACGACCTGGTTAGCGACCTGCGCGTGGCATTCGATTGCCTGCGAGCCAACGGGGTGAAGCTGAACCCCGAGAAGTGCGTCTTCGGAGTGCCGCGAGGCATGCTGCTGGGATACATAGTTTCCCAGCGGGGCATCGAGCCCAACCCCGAGAAGGTCGCGGCCCTCGAACGGATGGGCCCGATTCGAGACCTCAAGGGGATCCAGAAGGTGTTGGGGTGCCTCGCCGCCTTGAGCCGCTTCATCTCGCGGCTCGGCGAGAAGAGATTACCCCTCTACCGACTCCTGAAGAAACACGAGCGCTTCTCCTGGACCGTCGAGGCCCAGGAGGCGCTTGACAAACTCAAGGCGACGCTCGCCCACGTGCCAATCTTAACGCCGCCCAAGGACGGCGAGCCTTTGTACCTCTACGTCGCCGCGACCACTTAGGTGGTCAGCGCCGTCATCGTGGTGGAGCGTACAGAGGAGGGGCACGCCCTACCAGTCCAGAGGCCCGTGTACTACATCAGCGAAGTGCTGTCCGAGACCAAGGCACGGTACCCACAGATCCAGAAGCTGCTCTACGCAGTAGTGCTCGCGCGGCGCAAGCTCCGGCACTACTTCGAGGCCCACCCGGTCACGGTGGTCTCCTCGTTCCCGTTGGGTGAGATCATCCGCAACCCGGACGCGGCGGGCAGGATCGCCAAGTGGTCTGTGGAGTTGATGGGCGAGACGCTCGCCTATGCGCCGCGCAAGGCGATCAAGTCCCAAATCCTGGCGGATTTCGTCACCGAATGGACGGACACACAACTGCCGCCGCCGCAAATCCAGGCCGAGTGTTGGACCCTCTACTTCGACGGGTCGGTGATGAAAACAGGGGCGGGCGCGGGCCTGCTCTTCATCTCACCCCTCGGGGAGCACATGAGATACGCGGTACGCCTGCATTTCCCCGCGTCGAACAACATGGCGGAGTACGAGGCCCTTCTTTGCGGCCTCCGAATCGCCATTGAGACAGGCATCAAACGCCTCGACGTCAGGGGGGACTCGCAGCTCGTGATTGACCAAGTCATGAAGAATGCGAGTTGTCACGACGACAAAATGGAGGCCTACTGCAACGCCGTACGAGCCCTCGAAGACAAGTTCTACGGCCTCGAGCTTAACCACGTACCCCGCAGGTACAACGAGAAGGCGGACGAACTCGCAAAAATCGCGTCGGGGCGAATCACCGTCCCCCCGAACATTTTTGCGCGGGACGTCGCCAGGCCGTCCGTCAACCTCGAGTCGACACCCTCGAGTCAAGAGGAACCCTCGGGGGCTCCCTCGAACCCAGCGGGCGCGGAGCCCATGGATGAAGACCCCTCGAACGAGGCGTTTGTGCTCTCCTTGCTCGAGGGCTACGGTGCGGACGAGGCCGAGGCCATGGACACGGAGCCAGCTCCCCGCGCGGAGGACTGGCGGGCCAAGTACCTCGCCCGGATGGAGCGAGGGGAGCTTCCCTCAGATCGGTCTGAGGCCAGACGCATCGCCAGGATGGCCAAGTCGTTCACCCTCGTCGACGGCGAGCTGTACAAGCGCGCTGCGTCAGGCGTCCTGCAGCGGTGCATACCCATCCCCCAGGGGTGCGAGCTCCTCCGGGACATCCACGCGGGCGTGTGTGGCCACCACGCGGCGCCACGCACCCTCGTGGGCAACGCGTTTCGCCAGGGCTTCTATTGGCCTACCGCGGTTGCTGATGCCAGTGAGATCGTGCGCACCTGCGAAGGGTGCCAATTTTACGCCCGCAAGACCAATCTCCCGGCGCATGCCCTCCAGATGATCCCCATCACGTGGCCTTTTGCCGTGTGGGGGCTGGACATTGTCGGGCCCCTGCGAAGGGCGCCCGGGGGCTACACGCACCTGCTAGTCGCCATTGACAAGTTCTCCAAGTGGGTCGAAGCGCGCCCAATCACGAATCTCAGGGCAGAGCAGGCCGTAACATTCTTCACCGACATCATCCACCGGTTCGGGGTGCCTAACTCCATCATCACCGACAACGGGCCCCAGTTCACCGGCAGGAAGTTCCTAGAATTCTGCGACAAGCACCACATCCGCGTGGACTGGGCGGCTGTCGCGCACCCACAGACCAACGGTCAAGTGGAGCGGGCTAATGGCATGATCCTACAAGGCCTCAAGCCCAGGATTTTCGACAGACTGAACAAGTCTGGCCGAAAATGGCTCCAGGAGCTGCCGGCGGTCGTGTGGAGCCTCAGAACCACTCCGAGCAGGGCCACGGGATTCACCCCGTTCTTCCTCGTCTATGGCGCGGAGGCCGTCCTCCCCACGGACCTGGAATACGGGTCGCCCAGAGTCAAGAGCTACGACGAGGGCACCAACCAGCGAGCCCGCGAGGACTCACTGGATCAATTGGACGAAGCCCGCACTGTGGCCCTGATGCATTCAGCAAGATACCAGCAGGCTCTAAGGCGGCACCAGGCCCGGAAGATACGACGCCGAGACTTCGACGAAGGGGACCTAGTCCTAAGGCTGCGCCAAGACAATCGAGGCCGCCACAAGCTATCGCCCCCATGGGAGGGACCCTACATCGTTGTCAAAGTGCTCAAGCCCGGCACCTACAAGCTGGCCAACGAGGACGGCGAGGAACTCACCAACGCTTGGAACATCCAACAGCTACGTCGCTTCTACCCTTAGAAAGGATTTCCCAGTTTTTCTTGTCATTTACATACCCAACACCCCAGTTGGCTGTAATTTCCATCAAATTAATAAAGCTAAAGGGGGACTCGATTTTCCCCCGAAAACCAAATCCCCCTCGGGGGCTACTACGAGGGGCGTCCCCCCCCCCCAAAAATGGTCCCATTTTTTCGCAAAATTCGCCGTAAATGTGCTAAGTATGCCTCGACCCAAACTTTGGGTGGACTCATGCGGGATGCGAGTGGCCAAAGGGCGAAGAAGCACGAGTCGGGGATAGCCCACGCCTCCGGCAGGATACGGCCCTTCCCCCTCGCCACTTTGCCTATAAGCTACTCGTGCGAACGAAAACCTTCCCAGCCAAGGTTCGCCTACGAAAGCGGGGAGGCAGAACAACACAATTGCCGAAATAAACAACGAGTTTTTCAACTTACAAACATCAAAGTGTTTTAAACAGCAAATGTTTATTACAACAGCCGCGCGGCTCGAATTCTAACATCAAAAACATAAAGGGCACAAACGCCCAATGGTCTTCAGGCTTGGGGGCCGCCAGCCGGGGGAGCGTCCGGGAAGAGGAAGTCCATGAAGTCCTCGGCGAGGATGTCGGCGGCAGGAGCAGCGAGCGCATCCGCACGGTTCATCGCCACCTCGTCGTCGATGCCGACGGGAACGACGTAGCCTGTGGAAACGGCCTCGAGGTCGACCTGGTAGTGGGAGGCCACCACGCCAAGAGCTTTCTGAACTCCCAGGTGAAGGGCACGGCGCGCGCGCTGGGTAACGTGCCAGCCGAGGGCGCGGAGGCGACTCGCCATCGAGCTCCCAGCCTGCACTTCGCCCTCCTCGACCCCCTGGCACGCCTCGAGGGCGGCGGCCCGCAGCTCCTCCAGCTCCTGTTGTGAGGAGTTGTAGGCCGTCTGGAGGGACTCTGCCTGGGTCGTCGAGTTCCCAAGAGCGTTCCGCAGGCCTGAAACCCATGAACGAAAAACAAAAATTGGGAGCGGATCCCAAGCAAACCAAATCGACAAGCAAAATGCGAAGAGAGGTGACTCACCTTCGACCTGTTTCTTCTCCGTATCGAGGGCCTTGCGCGCGACCTCGGCCTCCTGCTGCAGGCTAAGGACCGCAGCTTCCTGCTCCACGACAGCCTGGCGCAGATCCTCGTGGGAGACGCTGAGCTGGTTCAGCTCCCTGTCGAGCCGTGAGACTTCTTCGTCCCGTTGCTTGAGGGTTGCCTGCGCTCCCTCGAGTGCGGCGCGCTCCTGCTGAAGGAGGCCCTGGGCCTCTTCTCGCGCCAGGCGCTCGTGCTCGACGGCGGCCCGAGCCTCAGCAAGGGCGGTTCACTCCTGCTGGAGCTGAGCGTCCGCCTGTTGGCGCGCGTCCCGCTCCCGCTGAAGCTGCTCCCCCGTCAAGGTGAGGGAGGCGGCCTGGTCCGCCAGGCTGGCCCTCAGCTGCTCGGCCTCCTTGGCCCTTTCCTCGGCCTGGCTCTGCCAAGACCGTGCTCCCTCGAGGGCTGCACGATCCTGTTCGAGCTGGGCGCGAATCGAGGCCACCTCCGTCTCCCACTCCGCCGCCACGGTCCGCATCGCGGCTGCGTCCTCGCGCGCCTTCCGCAGCGCCTCGTCCCGCTCCAGGAGCGCTGTCCGCACCTTCGCGACTGCAGTGGCGTCTTTCGCAGCCTGGGCGTCCTGCCCCAGGAGCTCGTCCCGCACTGCCTGGAGCCGGTACTCCAGCCACCCGTTGTCAGTCCGCAGGGCCTCGACAAGGGCGTCAAGAGCGTCGTATTGGTCCCGGTACCAGTTGCGCTCGGGGCTCAGCCGGTCGAGGTGGCCGTACTTCTCCCGGGCTCGACCCTCCAATTCCTGTCACCGGCAGACAAGGCAGAAGAGAATTTGAGTCGGAAAAAGCGCGAACGCGGGAGAGACGAGGGGGGAAGAAACTCCAAAATCCAACAGAAAGGACGCGTACCTGGAAAATCCGCCACGCAGGACCCTCGTGGATCCGCAGTGCCTCGTCCAGCGCGTTGTTGAGCGAGGCGCCGTGGTCGCGGAACTCTTGCCACAACGCCTGCTCGGCCTGGGCCTCGATGCAGAGGGCTGGCGGCGCGCTGGCTTGCTCCCGCTCCCACTCCACACGCGTCACGGTGCCACCGGGAGCCGAGGGCTGAGGCATCACGCAGCCATCCTCCCGCATCACTAACACCCCCGCCGCGGGCTCGGGGGCTGGCGCGGGCCAGTTCTCCCATTGGCCCCATCCAGGCGGCGGCGCGTCGTCGTCGGGGATCTCCACCACGGCCGCCTGACCACCCGCCGCCGGGACAGGCAGAGGTCGGACCGTTGGCGCGGCGGTTGCCGCTGTCGTAGCCGCCGCCGCGGCCGTCGCCTCCTGCTGCGGCTCCGTGGCCACGGCCGCGCTGCGCAGTGGCTCGCCTGTCATCACCGCGCTCCCGGCCGCCCGTGGCGCCCTCGACGAGCGCCGCCTCGTGGGTACGGACGCGTCCGACCTGAGCGCTTTAGCGGGCGCGAGGGCGGGGACGGTCGGCGCCACCCTGCGAACACGGAGACAAACAACTGAGCTCCAACCCCTCGAAACCGGAACGTCTGGAGGAGGGACTGCTTACCTCAAGGTGGAGAAGCCTCGCTTCCTCTTCCTCGAGGGTTCGGCAGGCGCTGCTGTGGCGCCCGTCGTCGCCGCCGCAGCGCTCCTAGACGCTTCCGCGGTGCGCGCTGGCGCTTCCGCGACGCGCGCCGCCTCAACCACGGACTGCCCGGCAGCGGGCGCTTCCGCGCCCACCACGGGCGCCTGCTCCTCTGCCGCCTCTGCGGCTCTTGGTGAGGGGGTCGAGGGATTCCACCTCTCGGGGGGGGCCCGCCCCCCATCGCTCTCTTCTTCTTCCTCCTCTCCCGACGACGAGTTCTCCGGAGTCGCCGGGGAAGAGAGTCCCTGCTGCTCGCGCAGCCGATACTCCTCGTCCCGCTGCTCCCGGCGCTCCCGCCGCCGGATTCTCTTCTCCTTCCTGCGCGCTGCCCGCTCCTGCTCCCGTCGCTGCGTGGCGTGGGCAACCGCTCGAGCTCGGGGCGTGGGCGGGTCGGACCGCGAGGCGTCCACGGTCACCCTCTGCTAAAAAGCGACTGTCAAAACCATGCTGGTACGTTGCAAGGGAACGAGAAAGGGAGGAAGGCCTACTCACCGCTGGGGCGTCGGGGAGCATAACGAACGACCAGAGGTTGTCGTTGCTGTGCCGGCCGGCCTTGAGGCTGATGGCGCGCCTTGCCCTCGTGGCCGCGTATTCCCGAGCGAGGCGCTCATTCAGGAACCGCAAGCGCGCCAACGACGTAGGGTTGGCCGCCTCGCTCATCTCGTGAATACGGAGCTCCCTCTCCATGAGGGGGACGATCCGCCGGTGGTGGAGGTTCGCAAGGACCGAAGCCGCCCCCAACCCGGCGTCCGCCAGGCTCTTCAACGCGGTTAGGAGCGAATCCAACCGCGCCTGGTGCGAGGAGGGAGACACGCCGTGGTGCCAGGAGTCGGCCTTCTCCTTCAGCACCTTGCCGGTATAGGGGGGAGGCCGGCACCGTCGTTGCGGAGGTAGAACCAACCCCGCTCCCATTCCGCGTTGTTGGATGTCATCGTGCAGGGGATGTATAAATCCTTGCGCGAATCCCGCAACGAGATTGACAGGCCGCCGACGCGCACCGCCCGGCGCACCCGTGCCTCGGGCGTAGCGAGCGTGTGCAGCTCCGCGCGGAAGAGGTGGACCCAGAGATCCCAGTTCACTGGGATCCCCAGGAATCCCTCGCAGACGCCAACGAAGGTGGCCGCCTGCGAAATCGCGTTGGGGGCGAAGTTGTGCAGCTCCACCCCGTAGTGGTGGCACAGTCCGCGCATGAAGCGGCTCGCCGGCGCGGCGAAGCCGCGCTCATGGTGCCGGATGAAGCTGACGACGTAGCCGTACGGCGGGTTGGGCTCCCGATCCGTCGCCGGCGGAACGATCCACGCCGGGGGCTGCCCCTCCACGTTCGGCGCCAGCTGGCCGCTGTTCACGAGCTCGCTCAGGGCAAGCTTCGTCACCGTCGAGCGGCTCCACGGCAGCGGATCCAGCACCGTGATTGGCTGGGGGGGAGCCATTGCGGTTGGCAGCGGCGCACGAAGACGAAGCTAGCGGCGGGCAAAACGAAAGGGCGCACAGCCGAGAAGCGAAGGCAAGGAGCAAAGGGCGGCGGCGCTAAGTGACGAGGTAAGGAGCTTCCGCCTCCCTCTCCTTGGATTTATAGATCTAAGGGAGCCACGCTCCCCAAACCGCGCGCCGCGCGCATTAACTGCAGGCGGCTGCATCTGCCACTGACAAGCGGGGCCCACCGCACCGAAACGGCCGGCCGCGCGCCCATGCGAGATCATTACGGCGCGGCAACCGAAGAGCCGCGGCGGCCTGTCACGTCCGCCCCCCACGTCGCCCACTACGCACGCGGCCGCGACGCACGACTGAAGCCACAACTGTGGGCATTTAATGGCCTGGTCCCTTACTTAGTAAGCATGACCCTCGCGCGGCCCGAGCCCAGTGCTCGAAAAACCAGACCCTCGAAGGGTGCGATTACTGACCAGTGGCCTCGAGACCCGCTCGGTGAAAGCGGGCGCCACAGGTGCCCTCGATTCTAGAGGATTACTGATCAGCAGCTCGGGGGTCGGCTCGACCGCGGACCCACGAATCCTGCAGATGCAATCGAGACGGGGGCACTTAGCTGCCACCCCGCAACGGCCCTACTAATCAGGGGTTCGAAGCCGGACCCTCGAAGGGTTCGAACAGGCGCCCCAGATCAACAGAGTCAGGGACAATGAGGGCGCGCGCATTTGAGCCTATCCTCGAGCTCACCAGCTCGAGGGCGCCCCACATGTCGTATTCAAGAGCCAACGAGGACAGCTAGTCGAGGGATCCCATCGAGGGAGAGCTTCCGCGCCCTCGGTCCCCAGCGAACGGGACCGAGCCCTGCCTAGCAAACCCACGTAAGCGCTTTCATGGACGAGTCTCCGGACCACGAGCCAACCCTTATCGAACGGGGCATGGGCGTCCACTTGAATCACCCGGTAACAGCTCAATGAGGAATCCGCGATTCACGACCCGCTCGATAGGAGTTGCGGAAACCTCACCCCCCGTCCCGCGGAGGGACGGCGAGGGAACGTACAAGCAAGTCGGAGAGCCCGCCCCGATCGCCTCGAATGGGCCCAGGCTCGGGGGCTCGACGCGTGGCTACACCTCCTGGATATGCACCGAACGCACGCGAACGTCGGCACATGCGTACGGCACCGCCGAGGCCGGCTGAAACACCGCCGAGGCTGGCTGAAATAAACACCTCGCACAATGACGACGCTGTGAAAAAAAAACCTTGAAGGAGTACACACACTCCTCCAAGGCTTCGGGGGCTAGACCCGCGGGTCCGCTAGCGCGCCCCCACGGAATAGCACAGCAATCAGGAGGGAAGAAAGTCCCATCAGCAAGCGTCAGCATCTGCGGGATCCTAACGGATACACCCGCAGATGCTCGGGGGCTACTGTCGGGGACAGCCATAGGGGTCCCCTAAAAATCCGGGGGAAACCCATTCACTTCCGCAAAAAATAAAACACAAACGAATCCACAAACCTAAAACACGCTCAAAATAGTCACGGCCCAGCGGCAGGGCCCACAGCCCTGGTGGCCCCAGCAGCCCACCAGAACAGTCGGCCCAGCCAACCCCGGGCGAAACTCCGCTTCGCTCGAGGGGCGCAGCGCTGCGCTAACGAGACTCCGCCTCGCTCGAGGGCCGGTCGCCCCCTCGGGTGGGACTCCGCCTCGCTCGAGGGCCGGTCGCCCCCTCGGGTGAGACTCCGCCTCGCTCGAGGGCCGGTCGCCCCCTCGGGTGGGACTCCGCCTCGCTCGAGGGCCGGTCGCCCCCTCGGGTGAGACTCCGCCTCGCTCGAGGGCCGGTCGCCCCCTCGGGTGAGACTCCGCCTCGCTCGAGGGCCAGTCGCCCCCTCGGGTGAGACTCCGCCTCGCTCGAGGCCCTCACGGGCTCGCCGCCCCCGCACCTGCTCCCCCGACAGGGGCGTTTAATGTTCTGACACTTGCAGGCGCCCGGGTCAAAGACGAATCCACGCCGTGCCGTCCCTCTAACACGCCCGGGAATCATATTTCGGCGCTGTTCTGCCAACTCTCCCGGTGAGGCCATCCCCACCACTGTGCGGCAAGGCCAGTGTCAGCTCCGTGACACTGCGCCACCCACTCTCGTACGGCCAACGCGCCGCACCCTCGAAAGAGGATGGCGGAACCCTCGAAAAGGGGACGGACGCCTGCTCCGCGCCTGCCCAGGGCCACGCCACGACGTCGGACCAGTGAGGCGCGTCACCTCCGTCACCGTCGGTCCTGCGCGGCCATCCCCGCCATCATGACGCCATCCCGGGCACTGCGGCGCCATCCCTGACGCTGTGGGAGTGCGGGGCGACAAGACACCGCCACGCCCGCGGCTGTGCCCCTTACGACCTCCCGTCAGCCGCCCCCTCGAGTCAGCGTACGGACGACGACCACACGGGAAGCTCCTACGCCGCCACCCTCGAAGCCGCTCCTGGACGGATACAGGGCACGCCATGACGCTCCGCCAGAAGCAAGATTCGCCAGGACGGCCGTCCACTCCGTTGCACTGTCCGCCATGCCATCACACGTAGCTAGAACAGTGCGGCACGCCTGTAAACTGCCTCCTCCTTGGCCTATAAAAGGAGGGGCAGTCCCCTGGCCGCAGGGGGACGACAGAGAGCACTGACCCACACGCTTTCTGCCTTCACCACGATATTGGCACTCGCCTCAATCAAAACCTCAGGGACCTGGAGGTCCGGCCTCCTCTCCAGCCCCGCTTGTAGCTCCCCTCTGCAAGCACCACGGTGCAACGCAATACAGTGCCTCGAGCACACCACTGCTGGACGTAGCCCTGGCCGAAACCAGGATAAACTTGTGTCTCCTGTGCTGTCGATTGCACCGACCATCGAGAAGCTGATCACAGCGTAACTTATTAGTTAGTGTCGGGACTACTTTCCGCACCGACAAGTTCCTTCAAGTTTTGACCACGGTTCGAGGTATGCAATATGATCAAAGTTAAATATATTCCGCCTCACCGTCATGTAAGTAAGGAAGAGCCAAGGAAGAAGGAAGAGCCGGAGAAGAAGGAAGCGAAGGAGATCAAGGAAGTTGTTGCATCCGTCAAGATAAAGGAACAAAAGCCGCCTGTGAAGACCAAAAAGATGACTAAGCCGGAGAATAAGCCCGCGCCCAAGATGGTGCGGAAGTGGGTACCCAAGATTGCAACGCCCGCAAAGAGCGTTGATCCGAAGTAATCAAGTGAAGAAGTCTAGCCATGGACTATAAACGAAGCGCTAGGCGGGAGGCAACCTGTTTCGTCGAGTCAAGAATAAGCTACCGGGAGGACAACCCGATTCAAGATTTTTCGAGTCTTTCAAGTAAGTTAGTTTTGAAATTTGCTACGCAAGACATTAGACTTAAAGTGGTTGGATAATGTTTAGAGTTATAAATCTTGGTTGGATATTTTATTTGGATCATAAACCCTTTACATGAGCCATCCTATGAGTTATTTGCTTCTTTTTCGAGAAACCAATACCAAAAAAAATTCAGAACCTACCTCAACCTTTCATCCTCTTCATGATGTCATGGTTGACTTGTTTTACATGCTAAAAACACACGAGTAGAGCCACGCCATGTACCTAGATGTTATTTAAATTTCAGCGCATGGTAGAACTCGCGTAAACCTAGAAATTCAACTTTTGGTTGGTCTAAAAATTCATATCCTTGGTTTCTCTAGAGTTAGAATTTTTCTAAGCCTCATTTAATTTTATTTCATTCAAAACCTCTCTCATTTAACCAAAATTAGAACCTAAACCTACGCCCCTATGATCAAGCCGGGAAAAGCTTGCTCTCAACTAATGGAAGCAAACAATACCGGTGAGACCAAAATAAAAGTAGTCGAAAAACATTTTCGACTCGCATTTGTTTTTGATGCTTAAAACCTCCTCTAATTATATTTGAACTCATTGCAAGCTCTGAGTTTAATTTTATTTTTTGAAATTAGAGGAGTGCTTAGCATTAAAACATGCTTAGAGGGAGGCAAATGAGTTAACTTAACCTTGCTTGCACCATGATGCATCACGGGATGCCCTTCCAACATTTTTCATCAAACCACATGCAAAGGACAAGCATGGGGGGGCAGCCAAAGCTTTGTTTTGCAGGAATCTCATGGAGGCATGTGAGGCAAGGGAGCATGGAAGTGACTCAAAGCAAAACAATCAAGTGGAGGGATCAATCATGCAACCAAAGGAGTGGACGAGAGCATTTGGGTGGTGCAACCCCGTGGAGCACGCGGTCACAAAGCAACAAAGCAAGCATGAGTGTACTAGAGAAAAACCGAGCCAAGTGGAGCTGCGAGGCCCCCAGGCCGGTCGGCCCAGGCCGGCCGGCCTCCCCCCTTTTTAAGCCCCCTGGTGCTCTCCTTCGGCAGGTAAGTCATTCATCTAGTTCCTTGTTCGTGTTCATGAGCTCATAGTCCAGAACCACCTTAGACTTAGCCTTCCACTTCGAGTTTGGTTTCGTCCAACAAAATCCATCCTAAATCCACTCAAAGTCCGTACTCCAAATAATATTTGTGTGCCTTGTTACCGGTTGAAAACCCCGGATATATATTTGTGAGTGAGAGTGCAGCAACCATGTGGAAGAAAACTACAAGTCTTTTCACCAAGAAGAAGGGATCATCGTCGTCCAAGCCATCATCGACAACCTCTTCGAGGAGGCACTTGGTTTCCGAGTCTCCTCGGAGTATGGAGGAGGACACGGCACCGCCGAGGAGGAATGACACTCTTCTCCTCGGTGGCATGAGGGCCACACGAAGCTCGTCTATGAGGTTCACCGAACCTCAAGGACGTAAGGAGGAGCCGCCCGTCCGACCTCGTCGCTCGACATGATCATCCGCTCCACCTCCATACACTCCGCGGTATTCCAAGTATGGGTTTATTATCAAGACGGAGGAGGAGGAAGAGAAGCTCACTCACCTTGAGAAGAGGCTTGTGGCAAACGTCGACTTCGACGATCAAGCTCTCCAAGTGCTGGGTTTTCATACGGATATTTACTACATGTTGGGACACCTAGGTTGGGTGCAATTCTCCAACGGAGTGTCGGCAAACACCCACAAGGAATTCGCCTTGGAAATCCTCATGACCATGGTGCCTATCCTTGATGAAGGAGTGCCGAGTCTTTCATTCCATTTGGAGGGAGTTGAACAAGTGGTTCCCTATGAGTATATTAGGGAGTTACTTGGTTTTCAAAAGGGAGCCCCGGAGCAAGTAGATGTGCATGGAGGCACATTGGAAGGTTTTTGGAGTATGATCGCGGGAGAAGCTCACCAGCAAAGAAATAGTATCCGGAACCCCATCATCCAAGTGTTTCACTCATGGATGTGTAAGAGGATTTTGGGGAGAATGAGAGAGACCAAGATAACCGACATGGAGTTGAATTGGCTATACTCGGCTTTGATAGCCAGGCAGCCAATCGACCCCACTCACCTGATGATCAACCGGTGGTGTTGTGAAGCAACATCGGGTTCGGGAGATATTGGCTCGGGGTGTTATCTCTCCATGTTGGCTATCTCTTTGAGACCGGGAATACCAAGAAACCCGGAGCATCTCCTAGTTGGGACTTCCCTAGGATTTGATTATATGAAGCAAGACAAATACATAAGTGGAGATGAGAGAGGAGGCTTCAAAGTGGCCAAAGTAAATTTGCCCCTACCGGATGCAAGATTAAGGCTTTTTCTTGAGGGGAAAGAAGATTGGTTAGAGGAAGGACTTCTTGTGCTGGCAAAGAAGAACAAGAGAGGAAGGATTATAGAAGAAGGTTCTTCTACGGCTCAAGAAGGAGGTGCGCAACAAAATTATGTGCCACCATTTGGAGGAATTCCGGCGTCACCGAGTTACTACGGTGGTGTACCAATGCAAGCATGGGGGAGTGGTGCAGCCATGCCCCCACCAAATTTTGTGGTATCCAACCTAGCCTTTGCAGAGCCATATGCACATCTTTCTCAACCACAACAAAGTGTGGCCATCATTGGAGGGTACGCTGCAAGAAACATGCAAAATATCGCAGCCATCCAAACCAATGCAAACCAAATGGGTGAAGGAAATGCAAACATCGCTTATGAGCTTGGACGCCTTCACTTAGCACCGCCGGGACAATTCATAGGAGGAGCGATGCAATCCTATTATGAGCAAGGGTACAACAATCAAGATTATCAATATCAACCACCGGCGGAAGATTAGAGAGAGGAGGAGCTTTAGTTTAATCTTTCCTTTTCCCTTTTCTTTAAATTTCAGCTTGTATGCGCCTATATATGCGTAGTGTTTTCAGTTTTTATTTAATTTTCAGCATGTGTGTTAGTGTTTATTTTCATCATGAATAAAATCACTACCTTGTTTTTACCTTTGGCAAAGATACAAAGTTTATGCCATGTTGATATATGATGATAGTTGCCGCTTTGTTTATCTTTGTACTTGTTTTATGCATGATTAAGCTAATGCTCTCTTAAAATACAAATCTGAAATTATCTAAATGCTAGCTTAATCTTTTGCGGAGGTTATGATAAAAATAAAGACCCATAGTGTTTTATGTGCTCTCAAGTTTTAGATGGATTAAAGATTTATTTTTTGTTCTTAAAGTAAAGCTAACCTTGTCATAAATACCTCTTGCATGTTGCTCTACCTATCCAGAGCCATATATATTTGAGTGCAAAAACTTAGTATACAAGGTTTATTTTTGGGTGAGTTATTTCAGGCCTTGTTTTCTCTGGCCCGAGACTAAGAAGCTGGTCATTTCGTTTTTGCGTATCTATCTTATTGCTAGCCCTTTTATCCATGCATTGTGTATCCCCACATTCGAGATTTCACAAACCTCGCCGGATATCCACCCCTTAAAACCAAAAACATCATCTTTTGTGTTTACCTCCTTGACCACAACCTATCATTGAGTATGGATCGTCAATTCAAGGAAGATCAAAAGGTGCCAAGATTGAAGATTTCAAATATCTCTCCGAAGGAAAAATATTTCTAGTATCTACCTTATCTCTATCACCTCTTTGCCCGAGGATGAGCAAACGTCTAAGCATGGGGGAGGAGGTAGGTACAATGCAATTTAGAGTTCAAGGGGAGCAAATAAAAAAAGAAAGAAAGAAAGAAAAAGAAAAAATGAGTATAAAGAAAAATATATATATGAGTATGTATGATATAAAAATAAAATAAAGTGAACTCCCCGGTTCTCTAATGTGCATTAGGAATTTCAAAAGTTTCAAGATTTAAGATCCAAAACTCATCTTTCCAACCATGTGCAATCCGATAACGAGGACTTCCTTTGTGCCTCGGGATCACTCTTTGACATTTGCACATGTCCATCTATCTCAAAGTGTGTGTATTTTTCTCTCCCCCTCCTTGATATAACATTATTTTCCAATGACCTTTTTGACGAGTCTCGGTAAGACCATGAGAAGCTTGTCTTGTTTTGACAACATCTCATTTATAATATCTTGGTAGGACTAAACTTTCCCAAAATGCTCCATATAAAGCCTACCACATATATGTATGTTATGAGAGGGAAAGGAGTAGAATAAATAGGCTTGAGAGATAAGATGAGATGAGAGTTCATGAGCAAAATGCAAGGTGGTTTAAATTTTTGAACTTGGTTTAGCTCTTTTTCATCTCGTTCTTTATTTCAAAATTTATGAGATCCATTTGAGTTTTGGAAGCATGTTTAATACTTGTGGGAAGAGCTTAATTAATATCTACCCTCCGTAGGGATGAAGGCTAGTACATTATGGAACTTTAACGAACTAAACTTTTGAGAGCATTATGTTTTCTCGTGTATGATCAAGTGTAGGGTTTAAGCAATGAAGGGCAATGATGATATCCATTGAAGGCTTACTCGAGGACGAGCAAGGTTTAAGCATGAGGGAGATGTTGACGGTGAATTTCTGTCAACCTAGCCATGAGTTTACCTTCGGTGTTGGCATGAATTTTATATCTTATCCATTGGTACTAACCCCCTTGGTATAACAAGTTCGTTCGTGCATGTCAGTTTTGGAGTTTGATGTTTATGCAGGAATTTAGTGTTGAAAGCAAGACTTCTGGGTAAAGTTCATCAAGCACCTCGTGACAAGACCTTGAAGCCCGACACAAGTCAAGCAATGAAGTGAACATGACTCCAAGAAGCCCAAGGACCAACCCGTGAAGACGGAAAACTCCGAGGACCTAAACAGAAAATGTTGAATCTTGCGGGACAAGGAGCTTCATCTAAACCGCGGAGAAACTGACGTCAAGGGCCCACATGCAGAAGGGAGAATACTCTAGAAGACTCGGGAAGCATCACCAGCAAAGGAGGTCGGCCGGCCCAGCCCATTTCGGGCCCCATTCGCTACCTCCTTTGACCTAGACGCCTCTCGGACTATTTATAGCCCCCTGGCCAAGAGCCACGCATCAACTCATTCGTCATTTGCCGCCGAGGAGCAGAGAAGAGAGGGACACCATTCCGGAGAGGAGAGGGTCGAGCTAGTTGTCTAGGGTTTCCCTAGCCGACGTGGGAACCTTGCAAGGAAGACCACGTCGGAGTTCCAGGAGCTAGAAGCAAGATCGAGGTAGGATCCCGGTGGTGATCTTGTTCATGTATCATGTACTATGTTGAATTATCAAGTTGCAATCCGATTTCTAGCGATCGAGTGTTTCTTCTACGACTTTGATTTCAATTGGCTTTTCTTACTTTAAGATCTATTCTCGAGATAGATCATAGAGGGTGTTCTTGTAGTCGTGGTGGCTAGAGGTACATGCCTGACCTTCCAAGAGATTTCAACTTGTCCATTGGACTCGCCCTAGGCTAACCCGCACGAATAGGAGTGTGTTGTGACAGAACGGTGGCTCCAAAAGGTGGGCGTCTTCGGAGTTGGACGGAAAACCGTGATTTAAAGATGCTTTTCATGAGATTCAACTTGGTTATTTCTTCTTTGCTTGGAACTTCAACAAAAGCTTGTTCCAATCTCTCTAGATTGGTTTTACCTATCCCTCTCTATCTCTTGCTACCTCCGGTTTTCATAGATTAGATTTGTTTCTTTCGATGTTCTTTAGATTAGATGCAAAAGCATTCCCTTTGAAGATCTAAGTGTTCTCGGCTTTAATAGATAGGTTCTTGCATCACACATTTGTTCCACAGATTCGATACCTTAGGTTCACACTTGAGGGAAGAAGGGTCCCTTGGCTAGGACGGAGGACTTGTCCGCTTGCAAGTCCAAACGAAATTGGATACGCATATACACCGTCAACATTCTTATTCATCTATATCTCAAGAGAAATTGTATGACTCGTTACTTGAAAAGAGCCAAGTGAATTAAATGAAAGAAGTCTCACTCAATGCTCCTCCCATGATAAGTACCTTTCTCTGTTGCTGTCCACTCTCGTATGTGAGACATGCTCTTGTGCTAGTCAATCATATAAGATGGACAAGACATCTAAAGTTCTATTAAGCAAATTTTGTCAAATGCCACTTGATGCTATTAACCGCTTCATCTAGAAGCTTTGAGTGGTTGTTGCATGCAGGAACATAGATATGAGCAAAAGCAAAAAGAAGAATCAAGAAAAGGATCAATTAGATCAGCAAAATGCAAAAAGTGCAGAAATCTGGGAAAATCCGGTGGCACCGGATTGACAAACTCGGTGGCACCGAGTTTCCCAGGATCAGCAAAGGCTGTAAAGGAATTTTTTGCAAATATCTAAAGATACATTATTCTTAATTCAAAATAAAAGAAGACCAAGCAAATATAGTTTGTGAGCTATTCTTGATCTCATTTCACATATTCTTATTTGCTCATGTATTTTGACCAAAATATGGAGTTTGCTACCCTAGGGCTTTAATTATGCTAAAAGTGCATGTCTCAATATTCAAATACTTGATGCACCTATTTAGGGGGAGCTTACTTCATATTTTGTGTCTCTTAGTACTAACATCGCTTGCAAGGTTTCATGTGTGTAGTTCAAGTGTGATGTGTCCTACTTAAATATTCATATGCTCCACTTGAATGAATCTTATGGTAAGGATGTTGATTGTGAGTAAGCCACATGACAAGGAGGTCACCAATCCATCTCTGTAATTGTATCTCTCACTCAGTACTTATGGACTGGATAATATTCATTTTTGGCTACTCACCATAGCATGGTTTAAATTCCTTAACTTGGACATATTTGACCAAGGTAGTGCACATGTCTTTTCCATCCACATATCCATGTGTGCACTATATCTTTGAGGAATTTAGCCCATTCTATGAGGTTTCATGTTGGGTGACTTACTTCCATTCCACTCTCAAAGAGTCATCCAATGTGAGACTAAAGCTTGTGCTTTTAATATTTGTGTTCTCTTGTCATCTTAGCTCACAATGGGTACTTCTCATCAAAAGTGACAAGAGAAAGTTATTGAAAGACTAAAAAGTGCAAGCTAACTTATGTAAGTTCCTCTATGTGAGAAATTCTATATAATAGAGGCAAAGGTATGAATCCTAAATTCAAGTCGTTAATTTGTGCATCTAGGCCTTATTCTTGCTAGTGTGAGTTTTGGTGTGCAAAGGGAGCCAGCATCACCTTGATTTGTTGCTTGGTGGTAGTGATGGGTTTTAGATATTTAGTTGATGCCTCACAAATTTTTGTTGGAAATCTTTTTTTTCTAATCGTGGCTGAAATTTCAGTAGAGGCATGAGCTAAATATGCTAAGACCTATCTTGGGTAGTAATCTTTGCATACTCTTTGTGACTTAGGATAGATTTTCAAAATTCACTAGCATGTGTAGGTGGTGTGCCTGTTGCAAAATATTTGAGTCTTGATATTTTAGATCATGTCTTGATGTTTATGGTTATTGTTGCTCATGTTTGAATGTTGGCTAACCATAAATGGCAAGATTCTCTCAAGTTCAAAGGAGGCTACTCATTCTTATCTCAAGGGCTTGCAAACTTCGGATTTCTCAAAATTCATCAAATTCTATCAAAATCCTTATCTGTGTTCAAGGGCTATGTAAAAATGGATATAAAGGACAGAGAAAGAAAGAGGAATGAAAAAGGAAGTGCAGATTTGAAAATATGGACAAAAGTCCACGGGTCAAGTGAAACCCGGTGGCACCGGTTTCTGAAAACCGGTGGCACCGGTTTCTGTCGGCAGTAAAAGGATAAGACCCGTGACTCACCCTACAGTTACCCATTCACCACCCCTTTCACCCCCCGACCCAGTACAGTAAAAAGAAAGGAAGAAAGGGCGATTTCTTGGCGATTTGAGGGTTGAACCATGGGATTCAAGACTTGAGGCAAGGTTCTGGTTCTCCAACCCGGTGGGATCGGATTCCCCTCAGTTCTAAGGCTGCAGCAACTTCTTCAACATGTCAGGAGGTACCCCATGTGTTGAGTTTGGCCGATCTACTTTTCTAGGACCTATCTCTTGGATTCCTTTGGTAGAATGGTATATATTTGGTCCTAGAACAGATTCCAACAACTGGTTTAAGGATTCCATGGCAGCTTTGTCAGGGGCATGACCTAGGGTTCATGCTGAACCCGGTGGCACCGAGTTTCCCAACTCGGTGGCACCGGTTTCGGTATAGAGGATCTGTCCAACTTGGGGATTTTGCTCGAGAAAATTCAATTGCACATGTTTATAGCAGAGAATTGTTCCTAAGACCTATATGTATTTGTTTGTGTCATAGATCCAAAGTTTGATCTCGTTTATGGAAGAAGACAACCTAGAACGAAGAATGCAACCTTCGAGCTCAGAAAAAGAGAGGGAACTAGCAGCACTCATGAGATTATAGAAGAAGTGCCAGTACCTCCTAGAAGGTCAAAAAGGGCAGCAGGGAGAATTAATCTTCCTAGAGGTGCTATGCGCATTGAGGACTCCGAGCCTGAGTCGACCTCTAGTGCTGATGATGAGGAGAGCCCATACAGGCAGGAACCCTCTCCTCCCGAGTCACCTACTGCAGCTGCTCAGCGCAAGAGGAAGGGCAAAAATATCTACACAACTAGCCATGAGCACAGTCAGGGCACCGGAGAGGATGACAGTGATGGTGATTATGAGGGCATCTCAGTTCTTGGACCACAGCCAGTTGAGAGTGGTGGTGAGACTCACTTCAATATGAGAATGAGGCCACCCGTTGACCCTGAGCACCGCAACATAGTCAACTATAAGGGTAGGGGTATGACAGAGAGAGCAAGAAAAGAAAGGGAAAAGAATCCCATGGCAGTTGGCGGAAGGAATTTGGATTATCGTTTTGGCACCAAGTTTCATCAAGACTATTATGCAAGTGCCATCATCAAGAAAGACTACCCAATTGCTCGCTCGGAGTACATTGATTAGAGGTTCTTGGGAGACTTGGAAGATCAAAGGATTGCTGAAATTATTCGTGAGTGCAAGAGGAAAAATATTTATGATATCATGGGCTTTGCTAAGTCATGGAACAATGAAGTGATTGCACAATTTTATGCCACATGTTACTTCACCAGTTGGAAAGATGAGAAAATTGTGCATTGGATGACTGAGGGAAAATGGTTTGGCATCACTTACACTCAGTTTGCCTCTCTACTTGGTTTTGATGAAGAATATAATGCAAGGGTGAAGATTCATAGAGATCATGACATGGATAAGGAAGATATGAAGTTCATGTATATCCCGGGACAAGAATGGAACTATGGTCGGGTAAATGGCATGCTACCATTCTATGCATACTTGCACCGCATGTTTAGAAAGACACTTGCTCCTAGGGAAGGGGACCAATCAAATGTGTCAAACTATGGAAGAGATTTGTTGAAACACATGAGCCATAGTGAGCCGGAATTTAGTGTTGTGGACTATATTTGGGAAGAAATTCATACCATCTCAAGTTCACCACAAAAGAGTTGTGGATATGCTCCTTATCTCATGCATATCATTGAGGCAATCACCAACTACACATTTGGATATGATCACGAGCATAAACCTTTTCATTTGAAGAATGATGTTGTGGGACCATCCCTAGCTGATTTGGCAAGTGCACAAGCAAACATTGGAGGCCAAGAAGCCCCCGAACAGCCTGCTGCAGCTGTTGCTCCATCTAGGACAGCAAGGCCTTCATATGGTCGAGGCCGTGGACGTGGGCAGCAACATGTGCAAAAGCCTCCTTCTCCGCTTAGAAAGTTGTTCAACTTTTGGTGTGGGTCTTGCATGAAAGCAAGCGATGTTGTTCACAAGGAAAGGCAACTTAGGAAGAGGGATTCAAGGATGATAAGACTCATGTATGAAAATCCCTCTCCCACAAATAGGCCTCCCATTCCACATGCACCATCCGATGATGAAGATAGTGAGCCGGAGACCTTTGAGAGCATTTGGGACAAGTCACAACAAGTTGATCCGGCAACCAACAAGGATTATTGGGATAGAGCCTATGGAAACACATATTACAATCCAACCTTTGGAGGAATGTATAGTGCTCGATCTTCATATTCAGAGGTTCCTTTCATGGGCACACAAGGGCAAGGCACATCCTCTAGCATGCCTCAAGTGGATCCTAATGCACAAGGAAGTTCAAGTGCTGCAGGTGGATACTACTATGGTAGCCTATTTGGCTCGGTCAATCCATATGAGGGAATGACGTCTCACTTTCCTCCATTTCCACCTCCACCATCTTTTGTGCCTCCAAGTCATTTTGTGCCACCACCTCAAGATGATGATGAAGAAGAACCATGAGCAGCTGTCCAAGACCCCCCCTCCCCAGGACCTTTATTGGTGATTAATGACAAAGGGGAAGAGAGGTGTCGATTCAAAGCTCAGCTGTCTGTGTTGTATCTGCTCTGTCTGCCAAAACCCGGTGGAACCAGTTTTCAGATCTCGGTGGCACCGGTTTCAGTGTGTCTCAGTCTCAGTACTCTCTTCTGTCCACCGAGTTTCCAGAATCGGTGGCACCAGTTTTGGCTGTTGTATGCAACAGGCCCTTGTAATAAATTTCTCCTAGCTTCAATTGGACTTGAGAACCTTTGTTATGTGTGCTTAAATGTGTGGTGAACCTTTTAATGCTTATTAAGACTCATTTGCATGTTAGTGTGATTTTATGAGTGATGTGATACTTTTTGACAGGGCTGCCTGGGCAAAACCGGTGGCACCGAGTTTGGCAACTCGGTGGCACCGGGTTTGGCCAGACAACACTGTCATTTCTTTGGTTTATTTGTTTGAGGTGCTCTTTTAGTGCATGCATCACGGTTTAATTGTTCACACACTAGTTTTGCACCCCACTGTGGCTAAGATTTAGGGGGAGCTCCATGTTTTCTTGAAAATGTGCAAAAATGGCATTTGAGGCCAAATATTGTGAATTCCACTCATAGCACATATTAAGGGGGAGCTCAACCTAAATCTGAGTTTTAAGCTTTATTGAATATATTTTGTAAGCTTTAATCGAGGTTGTCATCAATCACCAAAAGGGGGAGATTGAAAGACATCTAGGCCCTTAGTGGGTTTTGGTGTATTGATTGACAACTAGATTAAAGATCTAATGTCTTTGTTAAGCATGTGAACAGGTTGTAACATTTAAATAACAAAGCATGATATATGACATTGCACATCTATATGAGAATACAAGCCATTATTGTACAAGATGAGTTGAGGAATGGGTTATTGCCTCACATTGTGAAGTGGCTCTACTTGAGGTTGAATGTCATGGTTATTGATATGATTGATCCCACGGAAGTTTTACTTGATATATAAACAAGCCAATGAAGGTGGAGAAAGAGACATAGTGATATTGGATGGTCTCTAAATAAATTGAAATGCTTGTTATAATCTAATGGGACTACAAAATCAAATATTAACATGATCTCAATTGAATTTCACTCTTAATGTTGAATCAAAGCTTAGCTCAAATTGGCAACGAATGGATGAAAAAATCAAGCAAGGGATTAGCAATGAGGTACTAAGCTAAGGTTGGTCGAGTAGTGACTTGGACCATGTGCTTGGCTAGGGTGAAGTGGCTATAGCTTGGAAAGTTTCGAGGTATCAAGTCGAGCCTAACCGAGTGAAGCAATGAAGAAGCATTACATATTCGTTGAGTCATGGGAAGGGTGACTTGATCAAGAATTGGGTTTCATTCTTGTATGAAGATCAAAGTCACTAGCTCAAGGTAGAAGTGCTCAAATCAATGAGACATTGATGGATGGATCTCTCAAGTGGATATATTGATCAAGTATGGCTATTCTTGAAGATGAAGCTCAAGAGTTCTAATATTGCATTTATATTTGATCTTGAGTATAGGTACGCCGTACTATCAAGAGGGATGCATCACAAAGAGTTTTGATAATGTCTCAGTGCTCAAGTAACCCATGTGAGTTGAGAGAGACACAAAAACCACACGTGCACGTCTTCGGGTTTGACCCTGTGTCAAACCCGGTGGCACCGGTTTTGTGTCAGCCGGCCCAACGGCTAGTTGTTTGAAATCTCGGTGGCACCGAGTTTGGGAACTCGGTGGCACCGGTTTTCACCTGAGTTTGTAACGGCTAGTTTTTGGGGAGTCAGGTATTTATACCCCACAACCCCCACTGTTGCAAGCTGCTGTTCCTGAGGTTGCTGGTGTGCTTCCTTACTATTCCTTGCTAAGCCAAAGCCATTCTAGCTCTCCCCAACCCCTCTTGGTGAGGTTGTTCGATCTTTGATAGATCTAGTGAGTTGGGTGGTAGAGAGAAGCCTTCGTGAGTAATTCAAGAGCACTTGAATCCCTTGAGCACTGTTGGACGTCGTCAAGCTCATGTGAAGCGTTTGTTACTCTTGGAGGCTTGCCTCCTAGACGGCTAGGTGTCGCCCACAAGCTCCCAAGGTGTGGTGAGCTGTGGGACAGTTTGTGAAGGTCGTGCTTCGCCTCCGAAAGGGAAGAACCTATCTAGTGGATCGAGGAAAGGGTTGAATGCAACCCGGCTTCGGTAGGAGAAGCACCCAACAGAGACTAGGATTCACACGGTGGTGAATCTGAACTTTGGTAAAACAAATCTCTGTGTCTCTTGTTGGTTTACCTTGCATCTGCCTCTCTTTGCTAGCTTGGCTAGTACTTGCTATATTTGTGGATCTACTCGGGTTTTAGTGTTTGTGGAGTGCAGGCACTCAATATCCATCAAGGAACTGATCCTTAAGCCACACACCAAGTTTGAGTTGAAGCCAAGCAAGCAAACAAGAAGGAGAAGAGGGGAGTCACTGCCAGGCAAACCCGGTGGCACCAGATTTGCAAAACCGGTGGCACCGGTTTTGGGCAGTGTGCATTTTCCGCTGCGCAGGCGCTAGTCCAGAGATTCCGGAGATTTTTCCAGAGATTCCAGACTTTCCAAAAACTCCGAAGAAAAGTCCGGAGTATCCGAACTTTGCTGATAAAATTGTTTTAAGTGGTGATTTTCAGGACTCGCCTATTCACCCCCCTCTAGGCGACATCAAGATCCTTTCACATCAGCAGCGTGTGCCCCGGCGTCGCCGTCGCGATCGGACATCGGAGGAGCAGAGAGACGGGAGACAGAGAAACGGAAGGGAGACGGGAGAGAGACGGGAGACGAAAACGGGAGCGGAGCGGCTCCGTCCCTCAAATTTCGAGGGACGGAGCGAACCTGCATCTTGTGGGTATATTCCCTCTGGAGCCGCTCCGCTCCCACCGCTCCCCATCCAAACAGCCGCGGGAGCGGATCGGCTCCGCTTCGCTCCCGCGGCTCTCCAACCAAACACACGGTTAGAGCATTTTCAAGAGCTCTTGTATTTTGTTAACTAAATTTCGAGAAATCCTCTGATTTTGTAGAGTAATCCAAGAGACTAGGTAAATGTGGTGGTTATTTTTAAAACTGGGCTCACATCATCCAATTCCAGGAAGAATCACTTCGATCTTTCTATGGCGCCGCCCCTAGAGGTAGCACCGCTGCCCTTTCTCTCGCGCTGCCGCCCCTGGACGTGAGTTTTGCTGCCCTGCACGTGAAGGCCGCTGCCCCTGGAAGCTGTTAAACTGCACCGTGTGCTCGTGAAGTCCATGGCCTTGATTCTGCACCGCGTGGACGTGAAGACCAAGACCTTCAGCGACGATGACTGAACATGGATCCTTGGCGGTGGCGACAATTTGGTGGGGATCGAAAAGGAAGGGTGCGGGAGACGCGCGAGCGTGCGAGGGAGGCGAGGGTGAGCGGGCGACGCTAGGAAAAAATACTAGGGGTAGACAGGTTGTTGTACAGGGTAGACCTGCCCTTCTTCTTCGCGTTCGGCGACAAGAACCGTGCTAACCACATTAGTGGTGGCCGAGATGTAGAGGAGGAGCATTTCCTTCGGGATTGGAGGCATCATGATCGGCGGAAAGGTCAATGACTCCTTAAGAGCCTCGAAAGCTTTCTGTGCTTCTTCATCCCACACAAATTTATCCGCCTTCTTCAATAGCTTGAGGAAGGGTAGACCTTTTTCGCCAAGCTTGCTGATGAAATGACCTAGAGCCGCCATCATACCGGTGAGCTTCATGACGTCTTTCTTGCAAGATGGCCGGACCATGTTGTGAATTGCGTCGACCTTGGCGGGGTTGGCCTCAATACCTCGGTGTCCCACCATGAAGCCCAGGAGCAATCCAGAGGGGACACCGAAGACGCACATGGTCGGGTTGAGCTTTCATTGGTAGGTGCGTAGGTTGGCGAAGTTCTCGGCGAGGTCGGCGATGAGCTGATCTTCCTCGGTAGTCTTGACGACCACATCGTCGACGTAGGCTTCCACATTCTTCCCAATCTTGGACGCTAAACACTTCTGTATCGCCTTCTGGTACGTGGCACCAGTGTTTTTCAGGCCAAAGGTCATGACCTTATAGCAGTAGATGCCGTTGGGCGTTATGAACGTTGTTTTGTCTTGGTCGTCGGGGTTCAGGGCTATCTGGTGATACCCTGAGTAGCAATCGAGGAAGCATAGCAGGATGCTACCAGCCGTGGAGTCCACGACCTGGCCGATGCGAGGGAGAGGGAAGGGATCCTTCGGGCAGTGCTTGTTAAAGTCAGTGTAGTCGATACACGTCCTTAATCCTCCAGTTTTCTTGGGTACAAGAATCGGGTTTGCGAGCCAAATCGGGTGTTTACATTTGCGGATAAATCCTGCAGCTAAGAGCTTACAGACTTCTACTTCTATGGCCTCCTTTCTATCTTTCGCAAATCGCCAGAGCTTTTGCTTGATAGGTCTTGCTGTCTTGCTTACTTCGAGGGCGTGCTCAGCCAGCTCCCAAGGGACACCGGGCATGTCGGATGGATTCCATGCGAAGATGTCAGCGTTGTCCTAGAGGAAATTGGTGAGCGCGAGTTCCTATTTGGGGTCGAGGTCGGCCCCGATGGTGACTTTCTTGGTTGCCTCGGGCAGAACGAGGCAGACCTTCTTCACCGCGGGACTGGCGTCCAGGGCGATTGGCGTGTGCTTCTACTCTGGTACCTCCAGGGAAGTAGGCTCGATCTTGGCGGCCTGAGCGACCATGACTGTAGTTGCGGCCTTGCAAGTAGATGTTGCGACGAGGTCGACAGTATCGCTTTCGCACTTGAAGGATATGATGAGGTCGCCGTAGACGGAAAGGATCCCGTTCAGTGCTGGCATCTTCATGAAGAGGTAGGTGTGGTGCGGGGTGGCCATGAACTTGGCCAGCATAGGTCGGCCGAGGATGGCATGATAGGAGGAGCGGAAGTCTGCCACCTCGAACGTCAGGTACTCCGTGCGGAAGTTGTCTTCTTTGCTGAACGTGACTGATAGGCATACACGACCTATGAGGTATGCAGCCTTGCCAGGCACGACCCCGTAGAAGGGTTCGTCGTACACGGTCATCTTGGTGAAGTCGAAGTCCATCTTCTTCAGCGTTTCCGTGAAGATGATGTTAAGGTTGCTGCCCCCGTCGACGAGGGTCCTATGCAGGAAGGCTCCATCCAATAGGGTTGACGACCAGCGGGTAGGTCTCGGGGTCGGGTATGTCCACCTAGTGGTCTTTTCTGAAGAAGGTGATGGGGAACTACAACCACCGCAGAGGTTGTGGAGTCTCCGTGTTGACGAGGTCGATCTCCCTTGCGTTGGATCGCTGTTGTCTGTTACTCTTGGCTGCTTGGCGGTCGCCGACGATAAAGTTGATCTGCCGGTTGGCGTTTTGGAACGCACCGTTGGGGTTGCCACCTTTAGGTGGTGGGGGAGGAGTAGGCTCCTTCCGGCAGTCGCCGTCGGTCTTCGCAGCGATCGTCGCGGCGAATGAGACGATAGTTGTTAGGGCGGTCATCGCGGCGATCGTCGCGGCGATCATCACGGTGGTCGTCACGGCGATCATCGCGGTGATCATCGCGGCGATCTCTGTCATCATTACGAACGTAAGGTTGACGGTCGCGGTAGTCTCGTCGATCAGGTCGGCGGTTGCGGTTGTTGTAGCGTTGGTCGTTGTTCCGTTCGTTGTTGCCGCCGCTCTTGATCTTCTTTGGTTCTGGAGGGACGCCCAGGGCGCGCTTCTATTGTTCGCACTCCCGCATGGTGTGCTTGGCATCACGGTGGAATTGACATTGGTCGTCCAGCGTGCAGTTGAAGTCACCTTCGAGGAAGGTAGAAGGTCTTGGGGGGTCGGTCGCGTAGACCTCGCCAGATCACTTGCGCGACCTGCCACCAGCATCGGATGTTGTAGGGTCGTCTACTTTGTCGCCTTTGAAGTCGTGGACGACTGCATCTTGGGTGTCGACGAGTTTGTCAACATAGGCCATGAGGTCGGCGATGGTGTTCACGTCGGCTTCATGGATCTTCTCGAAAAGCTTAAGGTTGGTGACTCCCTTCTTGTAGTAGGCGATCACGTCCTCGTCCTTGACACCAGCAAGCGTGTCGTGGTTCTCGAAGAAGCGATTGGTGTACACCCGGAGAGTTTCACCTTTCCTCATCCAGACTTTGGCAAGGTGGTGAGTGTTGCCAGGGCGGTTATAGGTCACTTGATAGTTCGTCGTGAAGAGCCGCGACAGGGTTGCCCACGAGGTGATGCACTCCGTAGGAAGATTGTCCAGCCACAAGAGTGGCGCTTTGCCCATCACAAGGGGATAGTATCCTGCCATGTGGTCTTCGTTACCTCCTGACGCCTGGGCGGCGATGCTGTACATCTTGAGCCAAATACTAGAGTTAGAGCGACCGTCGTATTTTTCAATGGTCGGCTTGAAGTCTTTCGGGTATCTCATCGTCCTGAGACGTCGTGAGAAAGCCGGAAAGTTGTTGATTGCTCCAGAACTGGTTACTGGATTATGGGCCGTCGGAAGACGTAGAGGTCATCAGAGGCACCATTATCTTGGTCGTACTGGGCACGACGTTGAAGCTCGATGTCGTGCATCTCGCAGAGCTCTGCTGCTTGGATGGGGTTGTTGGCATTGAGAGGGTCCGGGGCCCCATTGTCGCGGTCGTAGTTGGCGCGGCGCTGGATTTCCACTTCGTCCTGGACGGGTTGGCGCTGGTGCTGGTTAGCCCTGAGGACGCGCGTAGCTCATACTGGTGGAGGCTGAACTCCAGCATTTTGTCCTGCGTTGCCGGTGACGTTTTACTGCTGCTTGCCAGCAGCATTGGCGGCATTGTTGGCTGCGGCATTAGCGGTAGCATTGGCAGCGGCGTTGGCAGCGGCATTGGGCGGCTGCATGACTTCGTTCTCTCCACCTCCCTCTTCAGCTACGGGCTGGAGGGTAGGGTTAGCGTTGTTGTGACGGTGGCGTGGTCGCGCCGACCTACTCCTGGAGTAGGAAGTTGAGGCCGACCTGCTGTATCCTTGGCTTCGCTTTTCGACCTGGGTGGTGGCGACGCGGACGTCAGCTTGCAGATGTCGAGTCGCAGGAGTATCTCCAAGCTGACCTAGCTCGGAAGGGTCGCACCTAGGTTAGCTTGAGGCGAGTTGTAGACTTCATGTTTGTCTTGCTCAAAGTCCCTCAGGAGGTCTCTGGCACGTAGGCGGTGGCGACGAGGCTCGTCTTGCTGTTGTTGCCGATGTGCGGCTGCTGTGGCCGCGGGGGGTGGTCCCCCGGCGGCATTCTGTACGACGTTGCCTGCGGGCTGACCACCGGCACCGGGTACGACGTTGCCTGTGGGCTGGCCCAGGGCATTGTGTTGAGGTGCGGCAGCTGCTGCGGCTGCGGCATCTGCTTCTTGCTGGCGGTGCTGGGCTCGCGCAACATTGGCGTTCTCCCGTTGTTAGCGATGTTTGTCTGTTTCGCCAGCTTGGGGAGGTACGTCGTCGGAGACCACAAGAACCTCGCGATCTGGTAGTTCAGCCATGTCGCCGAGGTTGTTGGGGGAGATGACGGCGCGCACGATCTGGAATGTGCCGCAGTCTGGGGACGGCGCATGATCGATCTGGCGACCATGGGTCGCAGTCGGAGGTCGGCGAAGCTTCTTCAGCACACGACACTGGCGAGCTGTGTGTTTGGCGTTCTTGTGGATAGGGCAGAGGTCATCGAGAGGACCTTTGCGGTTTCCACAAGAGGTGGAGGTCGCCCCAGATTGGATCTGGATCTTCTTCTTCATGTGGCCGGAGACCGCACGAGCTGCGTTCCGCAAGCCAAGAGGCATGCGAGGTGGAGGTGAAGTGGTCCTGCAAGAGCGCTTGATGCTTTCACAGACCTTGATCGTGTCGGAGAGCATGCTCTCGACACGATCAAGCCCCGCGATCAAGTCGCGAGGAGTGGGTGGGTGGGTTTCCGTCAACAGTTCGGATTCAACATGTTGGGCGGAAGTGACCGCAGTGTCCTCGATGACGAGACAGGCGGCTGGAGCGATGTATTCCGCCGACATTGAGCCGAAGCAGAAGTCGACGGGATTGGTGAGGAAGTCCGCCATGCTTGCAGGGAAGATGACACCTCTTGGTGAAGCCATCGAGTTGCACGAAGAACCATGGATCTGCCCCTACCTGGCGCGCCAACTGTCAGAGGTTTAGATCTGGACAGCCCACAGGGGTGTCAACCCCAGTGGTTTATTTGTTCAGTGGGGAGAGATCTAGGGCTAAGAACTCGAAGGTTATGCAAGAGCACACAGAACACAAAGGACACGGCGAGTTTATACTGGTTCAGGCCTCCGGAGAGTAAAGCCCTACGTCCAGTTCTTGGTTGTATTGCTTTGGATGGATTGCGACTTGGAGATGACTTGCTCTCGGGGGATCGCCCATGCCCGCCTTATATTGGCTAACGGACAAGGTCGGTGGACCCAGAGTCTAGGTCGGTTACTACATGGAAATCAATCTAAGGTAAATTACAACATAATCCCGTAATCTTCGGACTGATTGGCGGCGCAGCCGACGTCTTCTGCCTTGTCTTGCATGCCAAGTTACCCAAACAGATCAGATAAGGTCATCTAGGGAATCTTCTAGAAGGTCTTCAGGAGGTCGTGTGGCCCACAGATCAGGTCTGTTGGGCCCACCATCAGGTCGACGGGTCTTCTGGTGGGCCGGACCCACTTGTCGGGGACGGCCATGAGCGTGATCGGTGGGGACCCAGGGGTACCCATGTCTCACAAGTCCTAGTAGGATTACACGGAACGAGTCCTAGTAGGATTACAGGGGAATTCTAGTAGGAATCCGTCTTCATTCTTCCTTGTATGTGTACCTAGGGTGTATGCCCGACATACATGTTGATGACAACATTTACCCAACTTTGTTGACGCATAATCTACAATGTGCCATGGTGGTGGTCACTGTAGCAGATTATTTTTCCTCTTTTTAGGATCGACAAAGGGGATAAGAGTCCCCACATGTTTCATTTACCACAGATCCCGGAAAGCCGGTAATGGACAGGGTAAATCCCTAAGTACAGTTTTGAAGGGGCGGATGTGTTACAGCAAGGGAGGAGGAGAAATGATCAAGCCGGCTATTTAAAATACTATGTAATAGATTAGAGCAGTTCCATATCGAAATCGTGAACCACTATTCATCCTACCTAGGGATGTAAACGGTCGGGAACGGTCGGGAAAACACTCCAACTATTCCTGCTCATATATTTTTTGTCGGGTGAAAGGACCTTGTGATGTCTAGAGAGGGGTGAATAGGATCACTTCAAATTTCTGAAACAAATGCAGCGGCTAAATCACAGGTCGGAACTTCTGACCTGTGTTGGAACTTCCGAGGGGGCTCAGAAGTACTGACACAGGGGTGGAACTACCGACCTGGCAGAGATGACTAAAATGAAATTCAAAAACTAAAGCGGATCTAGCAATTCTATATGAATCAAAAGTTTAGTTTAGATGCTAGGAACCACCTGCAACCAAAGATATAGATAGGAACTCGACAAATATATAGATCGGGGCACAACAAGCTTCTAAGGTTAGTCAAATAGGAGAATAACTCAAACAAGCAAGAGACAAGAGATTTAATCCGAAGTTCACTTCCACTAAGGAAGCTACGTCTCTGTTGAGGATCCCACAAAGGGAAGGCTATCACCAAGAGCCTCTTGCCTCGCCCAATCCCCACAAAGGAAGAATGGTGCTCACTAAGAATTTCCCACCAAGGAGAGGGTAATACAAACAATCCCGGGTGCTCCACACGAAGAGGGCACTCAACGTGCGACGCCTAACCGTCTAGAAGCAAGCTTCAAGAGTAACAAACGCGAATCGATGCTCGGAGATGCTTCGAGTGCTCTTGAGATGGAGGAGATGGATGGGTCACTCAAAGCTTCTCAATCTCACACCTTGGATCTCTTCCTCACACAAGCCCAAGCTCAAAGGAATCAAGACTTAGCTCTAGGAGGGAGTGGAGGAGAGGAGTGAATGCTCTTGGGTGTGTTTGTCTTGAGTTAGGCAGCAACAAATGAAGGGGAGGTGTGGGGGTATAAATACCCACCTCCAAAAACTAGCTGTTATTGTGCTGAAACGTGGTTTATCGGTACTTCCGACCTCAGGTCGGTACTACCGAGGGTCACTAGAAATTGAGACAGTGGAGGCTTATCGGTAGTACCGACCTAGGGCCGGAACTACCGATGGTGACAAAAACTCTGCCAGAGAGCCGAGATCGGTACTTCCGGCCTAGGGCCGGTACTACCGAGAAACGCTGATCTTTTCCCAAAAAGATTAACTTGTGTACGTGTAGGCTTAGTGTCTCTATGTTTCTTTGGACATCTCTCTAAGCAATTTTAGCATCTCAAGACGGTCAATTCACATCCACCTTTATAGTATGGTGTTTCCTATACTCAATTTCAAAATGAAAAATAATTTAAGCCTTCAATGGATCTTAACATCGAGAAAATGAGTTGGGGGGGTCTTCTTTTGGTCCAAGCATAATTTTCTTTTGCTTTCATCTTGCACACATCTTAATTTGTCATTAAATACCTCAAATTGTGTTTGTCATTACCACCAAAACAATTAGAGGCCAAGATGCACTTTCACCGGGAACGGGAACAACCGGACGAGAATACAAATTCGATATTACGGGATATCAAGAACATAATATTTCGATCGGGAACATCTAAGTTACGATCGGGAATCGGTAACACAAAACGGGAATGTCAACGTGACAGTTCATAGTAGTATATAGTAGTTTACAAGCTCATAGCAGTACACGACACAGGCACGAGCCAATCACGCACAAGCACAAGTGACAGATCACAAAGTTCAAGTTCCCGAGAGCCAGCGGTCGTCGCCTCTGAGGTCGCACCGCCACCGGCGGGATCCCGCAAGATCTTCGAACATCGACGACTGTAGGGGAGACCGGATCTGGAGAAGGAAAAGGGATGGGGCCGCGGGAGACTTGGGGGTGGCGACGGCTCGGGCTTGCTGGACGACAGACGTCGGAGCTCCCTGGACGCTTGGGGGCGGGGGCGACGGCGGCTCGGGCTTGGCCGACGGCGGACAGGGGACGACAGAGCTTCCTGGCCGCTTGGGGGTGGCAACGGCTCGGGCTTGGCAGACAGCGGACGGGGGTCGATGGAGGAGCTACGACGGCGGAATGGAGGCGGCGACAACGGAATGGAGGGGGGCGGTGGCGGACTGGGGCGACTAGGGTTTAGGAGGAGGCGGGTGGGAGATTTTATTGGAGGGCGCGACCGCATGCGCGTGGTGGTGGTGGGCCGACGGGTGGAGGGGTAGCCATGGAGGCTTGGGTGGGCTGCTTTCAATAGTGGGCTGAAAATAAGATGACATTCAACTAATATGAGAATACCATCGGGAATTTTTCTGCTTAAATACGGGAACCGCGAATACGGTCGGGGAACACCCAAACCGTTCTCGTTCCTGTCACTGCCGCTTTCCCGGATTTTTTCCCATTTTCCTGTTTTTCCTGAAAAACGGGCGCGATCGGTTTACGCGGGATACAGTTCGGTCGTTACGGGATCACCCTAATCCTCCCACACATGTACCCGACTTCCTCCGGTTACGCGTGTACAACCCACCTGGTGATTGTTAACGGCTTGGCCCCCCAAATTCGAACCCAGGTCCCCCTTTCGCCGGTCGCCGCCTCCCCGCAAATTCAATCGTGAAGCAGCTCAACCCTCCTCTGGCTCCTCCCCTCCGAAATCCCCCCAATCGCATACGTAGTTAGGGTTTCCTACTCTACCAGCAATGCCAGCAATGGCGTTAGGGGGTGGCAGCCTCATTGAGGACGGGGGCGGAGAAGGCGGCGGATCTTCCCGTTCTCGTAAGCACGGGATGAAAGAGTCCATGCGCACCGCCGCGCCGCTTCCGCCGCGTCCTGACGCCTCAATGGGGCACGCGGCTGGACGTGCCTTCACTTTGGCGAAGGCCACGGGGACCGCCGCGCCGCTTCCGCCGCCTCCTGACGCCTCCGTGGGGTACGCGGCTGGGCGTGCCTCCACTTTGGCGAAGGGCGCCGGCGAAGACACAGGAGCAAATAACCGCGGCGCCGATCTCGCGGAATCGAAGGATGGGGTTGGAGGCACTGGGAGAGCCATGGGCGAGGGGGTCGGAGGCACTGGGAGAGCCATGGGCGAGGGGGTCGGCAGCGACGTTGAGGGAAGGCACCGCATCACCATCCACCTTAACGGCGCCGGCGGCCGACGCGCTCGCATGGGAAGCCTATTCGAAGGTTTCCGGTTCGTGCTTCTGGGATTTGGAACAAATCCCAAGGTAATTATTCAGCTTGCGGTTCGATCCCGTTTGATTAGGAGGAAGATAAATCAGGGGATGTGGGAATACAACCAAGGAAAAGAACCGTTTGATTTAGGAGGAACACAAATCAGGGGATGTGGGAAACCGCTATTGGGGAATACAACTAAGGAAAAGATGATCTAGAAGACTATAACAGGACAGGAAAGTAGGAGACCCACTGTAGTAAATTGATTATGATACACATTATTAAATTCTCCAGTCGCATGCATTTCTCTGTAACACTGAACTGTTGACAGTTGATACTATGATGGTTGTATACTTTTATTTAGGTATAAGAGCAATGTCAAGTTTAGCTAGAAGGATCAGATGGTTAACCCATTTTTTATGTGATTGTCTCCTTGCTGTGCATAGAGAGATGTCGGATCCACTCCGTGATAGGAGATTTAATATTGTTTGTTACAGTTCTGTTAATACCGAGGGTTTAGGTTTTCGACACACAGTTGTATTCGATAACATTTTACTTGCTGAATGCTGAATACCATAATGTGTGCACTAACATTAATTTGCCTATTTACTTTTCCAGCTACAAAACAAAATCATTGAAATGGGAGGAACAATACTGAACCCTTCTCAATATGAAAACAGCACCCATCTGTGCCTTATGGAAGGAAAGAATTGTACAAATGCTAAGCTGGTTTCTGGAGTGGCTGGCAAAACGGTAGTGACTCAAGAGTGGATTAACAAATGTTGTGCCGAGAATGCTATCTTTGAGCCTGAATCAGAAGCACAAGGAGCAATGGTTGTGTCCACAGGAAAGAAGCCCAGGCCTCTGCCTCGTCTAATTGGAGCTGCTGTAAAAAGGTGCCTCAATTTTGATGAAGATGTTGATGAAGACAAAATCAGACAATACCTGCATCACCCCTTCTTTTGTGAGCATGATCTTACTGAAAATGTCATGAGCCTTGCTGACTACAATAGAAAGATGAAAGGCAAAGCAGCAATCAAAATCCAATGTCCAGGTTCGGAACATAATACAGTATTTTGCACCACAACTATCATGGAGGTCAAAAATCTGGTGAAAGATGTGTATTTGCTATTGAAGAAGCTAAATGAAGCTGGATTATCGCTCAGAGGAAACTTCAGTGCCAAAATTTTTGTGCTTGTAGATGGGCTGAGCCGGAAGAAGGCCATGTTTGGCCAGCTAGAAAAGGGGTCCTTGAAGAGGACGAATCCTGATGCTAAGAAGAGTGACATGAAAAGCTTTAAGGTTATGGTCAGGACAGAAGTGTTCAGCGGAACTCTTCAACCCCATGACATGACTACATGGATTTCATTGGTTGGATGTCCAGACCTGCAAGAGTTGATTCCATGCCACTTGTTTCTCATGGAAGATGAAGATGCCTGCAACAGGTTCTTAGGGTTGTGTGACACTTTCAAAGATGAGATTGAAAAGTACAGGTATACACACAAGAAGGATGTTTTCGATCGAATCGTGAAGAACCTACAAGAATATGACAACTGGCAGAGATTTTTCTCAGATACTAAAGCAAATGCATACCTCAAGCAGACTTTTGAGCGCTCCAAACTACCCAACTCCCAGATTACCTATGCAAATGATGTGAGCGGTCTGCTGAGGCTGCTAAGGAATTACAGGCACCACGCTTCTCGTGAACAGCATCGGCTGTTTCTCTTGATAGTTGGCCATCACTTCCCAAACCTGGTTTATGCTTTTCAGGTAGAAATGTACAAAGAGGGCTACAGAGCGTAAGGAAATGTCAGTGTTTTTGGGCAGTTGCACTGGTAGTTCGCTACTCATGCAGAAGATCGTGTGCCTACACGAGTTAGACAAAATGAAGAATATATGAAATAGAAATATTGGGTGTGTTTCTTCTTCTTTTATCCCCATTTTGCTTACACAATGTTGATGTGACCTGACTGTTTGACGTGGCCTATGAGTAAGCAAAAAGATATGAATATGGTGTCAAGTGAATACAGAGAGATATGGATATTTTGCCATACATTCACAAATTTTCATGACCTTTAGGAGTATAACAGAAATAGAGTAAAACTCTTATGAGTCTTGACACTATAAAATGTTATCACTTACACTACTTCGCCACCTGAAGGTGACCTATATTATATCTTTGAGGTAGCAGCATCTACTTGCACATGCTTGATTAAAATATTAAAATCGTCATAAGTACATCACAATAACCTAATGCTAAGCTAAAAACACAAAGGCATTTCAGTATGAAGAATATTTATGTTTAGCAAAGACCTTTCTACTTTCTTTACCGGATCAGGTAACACTGTCTGATTTCAATCTTGCAATTAGTGACTGTAATCATAGACTGACAATGCAAGAACATGATGTATATGATTCGGATTTCAGACACTGCTCCCTGTCCACCCGTCGGCATGCAACTGCAGTTTCGTCGACCCAGGAGATATAGCTGAGATAAGGTTGAAGATTGTTAAAGGTTGTACAAAGTCGCCTATGTTAAGTTCAAAAAAAAAAATTAAGTTCAAAGTCGCCTACAAGTAACTATTGTTTGCCTGACTTCGGCCAAACAAGGTGGACTCAGAACGGCATCATCTGCAAAACATCTCCCAATGAGATAATCTTTATGTGGCGGCTGCTCCTGGCTCTAGATAACAGAAAAAACAAGCTCCCATTAAAATCAGGACGGATCTCTAGATAATGGAGCAGAGAAGAAAACAAGACACATTGCAGGCACCCCACAGTCTAGGAAACTTTACTCCGACAACATTATGTATTCACCTATATATTGTTACAAAGTAAGATTTGCAGCACCTTAAAAAAACATCCGCATGTTACATTGTGCTGCCAAAAGCAGTCATCAATAAACATGTTAAGGAACCCAACTGAAGCTACATAACTAAATCAAACACAGGACTGCGTGTCAAAAGAAAATTAGTTAGGGCTGAGAACAGTACACACAACCTAAGATAGCAAAGACGATAACAAAAAAGAATCCCGAAGGGCCGGGCCATGTCGAAACGGGTATCCAGAACTCCAGCTTGAAACTAGCAGAAACAGATTTGTTCACCACTCCAAACAAATAACAGCAGGAATATTTAGTAAGCAACTCCAAATAAAGCAACACAACCTTCTGAATCACAACCACCTCAAGGGAATAGAGGAAAAGGGCTACAAACTGGCATGCAACGTGCACAAACTCACCCTCTGTGGGCCGATGGGGAATACTGTGTTGGAGACTTTGGTGGAGTTGGACCTAGAAGATGGAGGTGGCCCCCTCAAAAACAGAAGATGGAGGTCGGCCGATGGTAGTCTGTGTTGCGTGTTGGACATGGCCATGAATTCAGAAATTTGGCGGCCATGAATTCAGAAATTTGCTTAAAAACAGCCTAACTACCGATGATACATGGAGGTGCTTTGGTCTACTAGCTAAATGGTAATTGAAGTAATATTTGCTTATATCCCTCCCATTTAAAAAAAATAACTTTTCCTGAAAAAAGTGGAGGAGCAATTTTCTTTTATTAGTTTAGAAAAGTTCCACTAGCTAAAATAACTGTTTTGATTCCCATCTTTTCCCCTTTGAATGACAACCGGATAAACTGGATCGCCGTAGCAGCTAAATTTAACCAGCTAAAATAATTTTAGCTGGTGGATCTAACCACGACCTAACAACAAGAGCAGAGTAGATAATCTTTCACTACTGATTAGTGCATATACATGCATCAGATCGAAATTTCATCTAGTAATTAAAAATATATAAAGGCTGCTTGTCACAACCCTTTGGAAGCGCAAAGATGGAGAGCCAAGTTGATCTAGTTTGGTCCAGAATAAAGCTAGTCATCCACCTTTTTCTTCAGATGAACAGGTTAAACTGACCAGAAAACATACGACAGCGCACCACATTTACATTAAGCTGACTACATAACCAAACTATATCGCTTGATGTGTGGACCAAAGGATAATAAGCACACGGGCTAAGCAGAAATCCAGTGCAATCTCCACCTTGCAACTGGTATCAGCAGCATGACACAAAGCAAGCAAAACATCCTGAGTTGCCCTGCAATTAAATGGAGAGAAGTCATAATTGATTGATGCGATGCGAATATCCAGAAACTACTTAAAAAATACACACGGGTACTTCATTTTTTTCTCGGCAAATTATAAACACCATACCAGTTGTATTCAGCCAAAGATTGCCACGACTAAGGACTAACCTTAGGCAGACACAATTTTCCTTGTCAGTTTTTAGTTGCTTCAGCTACTTACACAACCAAACTTACTAGCCACATGACCCACTTATCAGAGTACTTTTATCAAGGGCATCTTCAAACTTAGTGAAACATGAAAATATTTGGATCTATCAAAGCATACTTGCACAATGAAGGCCACATTAGTGTCTTCCTAGCATAAAACATCCCAGGAAAACATTTCGACTAAAATGCAGCAAGCTCTAGGTGGCTGGACCATGCATATCAAGGGGCTCACAACATAATGAAAAACTACATACGGCCTGCAACTGCAAGCATTGAAGTGAAAGGAAAAGTTTGTACCTTGGGTAAGGGATCAAGTTTTTCACCCCCATTAATATTGCATATGACTCTAGAATAGGTCACTATAATAGCACTGTGTTTCCCAGGATCTGCAGATAATTGTCTAATGATGATGCCAGTACTTGCTGATAACCTCTGGCCATCTTCAAACTCAGATATTATGTCATATTCAGCTAGGAAGGACAGACTGGATGAAGCTTGCTAATTTTGTCACTAATCATACCATCCATGATGTACGACACATTGACAATGCTGCGTGCGGCACGCAAGACCACCACCTTGTCTCTTGAGCTCTGTACAGCTTCGGTGGTGCATGGGTCCTTGGGCTGGCTCATGCAAGGACGGATCCAGCGGTGAGGCGGGCGGGGCTCGAGCCCCCCCTACCGCTGGAAATCCAATGAAGCCCCCCTAAGCCCCTCCTACAAATTTGAGGAAGAAGGATGAGGGAAGGAGAGGCTGGAGGAAGAAAAAGGAGAAGAAAGCCCTCCCTAAATTTATTCCCGGATCCGTCACTGCGCTCATGTTAGGGAGGTCATAATCCATAGCTGAAAAAACAAAGTGTAGTTATGGGTCGGTTCGATCTATAAGAACTATTTTTACCCAAACACAAATCTGCAGGCACACGCATCTACACTAAACCAATGTTAGTTCATACATACATGCGCGCGAAGCACCACTGATTTCTTTGCTTTAACCTGACACTGTGCCACCCAAATTTTTAAACCCCCAACCCAAATTCCAAACCCTGTAGTAACATAAGTGACTGACCGATTTGCAAAATCTCAGACGATTGATATGAGCGAAACTGAAAAGCAAAATGTCATCGCGAAATTAAGAAGAAAACCTTTCTTGATTATCTCACTGACCCTGTCGCGCTCCTTGAACCACTTCCGCACATCCTTAGTCTTGCCACTCGTCGGGTATGGCGGGTATCGAGGAAGGCGTGCAGCAGGTGAGGCCCTGGAACCTTCGCCTGCCGTTGCAGCCGACGCCTCTCCAGGCTGATTCTTCTGCTGGGACACGACCGACACCTCTGCCGGGGCAACCTGCTCTCTTTCTTCCATCTTCCTCTTCTCCCCCCTTTCTTCCATCTTCCTCTTCCCCGGTCTATGTTCTTCAGATTTATGAGCAGAAGCTTCGATCCTCAGGGATCCGGCAACTCGGGATCACGGCCGATGGAAGCGTCGCCGCCGCCGCGAGCCTTCCCACGCGCGGCTTCCTCTTCCAACTCTCGTGATAATCCAGCGTACGGCATCACGTAGAGGGAAAACCTCAAACCTAGATGAGACCGTAAAAGAAGTGAGCTGTGGGCCGATGTGGAGGACTCCGTACTGTGTTGGACCAAAAAAAAAATGGAGATGGACCGATGTGTAGTCAGTCTGTGCGGATATGGGCTTTATAGGCCCATCTAATATCTATCCCCTAGTCCACTAACACCGACGAAGGCCCATGTAAACTCAGGAACGCTCTTGAACCGATCCTAGCCGCCCACTTCAGCGTGGTCACGGGATCCATCCGTCCACACAATGGCTAGGGTTTTCTCCCGGAGTTATAAACCCCACCCTTCTCCCTTCGCTCCCACCCTCTCGCCCGCCAGGATCCGCCGCCGCTTCGACAGTCACCGCAGGCGACCGAGATGGTAAGATCCCGTGCCCTTGCTCCTTTGTGCTTTTCCAGTCTACTATGGGAGGGCCTACGGCAGCGGTGGCGGGCGATCCGCAACGGCCGCGCGCGGGCATGGGGCCTGCGGCGGTGTCGGTAGCTGCGGCCAGCCGCGCGTGGGATGGCTCGCTGCGGCGGCGACGCTTCCACCGGCCGTCTACATCTTGGCTCGACGTATGGGTTGTTAGGGAAATTGGGCGAAAGCCTTGGCGACGGTGACGCCTGTGGGCGCCGTAACCCCGTTGGGGGCGTCGTACTTGTTCCCTTTCTACTTCTTTTCTGGTCCGCTCTGCAGTGTGTTCGTCTTCTCCGCTGGAGGTGAGTCTACACTGTGTGGGGGTATGGTAGGTGGCGGTGGGCTCTGTGGGGAGTTGTTTATTAGAGTTAATATTGTTTGCTAGAGTTAGCACAAAATAGAGATCTTCATTGTAAGCTGGAAACCCCACCACCCTGAGCATCTGTGTCCTTATTAAGCTTTCTTATAAAGCTTGGCGGATTCCTTTGATTGAAAAAAAAAAGAATTGCTTAGGTTGCAGCTGAGGTAGGTGTGCGCGGTGGCAAGTTGAACCTTGTGGTGGCTGTTGAGTTCCTGCTGTTCTTGTTTAACTGAGATCGTGTGTTAGGCAGGAGTAGAAGATGGATGTGTCATGCTTTTTAACTTGTGTTATTGTATACCCACAAACTGCAGTATTTACATCTGAGATGGACTTTTGTTTAGTGGGAAAGACTGGAATTGGCTTGATGTGCACAAATTGTTCTGGTGGAATGGATTAGTAGTGGCTTGGAATTGTTATAAGTTCTTAAACGGTAAAAGGTCTTTCTTGTTCCATGTTTAGTAGTGGAATGTGCTATGGCATTTTGGATTCTTTGCTTGTTCATCAAAGCTACTTGAGTCTAAAATCTCGGTAAGCGTTTGGGAACTGCAATATTGATTGGGTCTCTAAATCTACACTTGTGTGCATCTCTGTGATATGCCTGCAATAGGTTATCAGTATCTTCAACTGCTGTTACTGCTTCAGTGACAGTTTAATAGTGGGCACTGTCATCACTTCTGCAGACAATAATAATTTGCTTCTTGGCTCACATTTTTGATTGACAAATACAAATGAATGATTGTCAATTTGTCAGCCCTCAAGTGTGTATTCACTTTCACTTTTCATGGTTTTTGTAGGGTGGTTTTGTCAAGACCCAGAAGACCAATGCATACTACAAGCGTTTCCAAGTCAAGTTCAAGAGAAGGCGCGGTATGCTTAGGCTGTTCAGCTGTTGGTTTATTTCTGTTATTGGCTATGCGTTTGACAGCATGTATTTGTTTTTGCTTGCAGCTGGTAAGACTGATTACCGGGCCAGGATCAGGTTGATTAACCAAGACAAGAACAAGTACAATACACCCAAATACAGATTTGTTGTGCGATTTGTATCCTTTTTTAAATTTATGCATTTTGTGCATTGATCTTCTTTCGGCTTGTTATTATGATACTTCCAAGAATTAGAGGCATTGTATCTCTTAACCTAATCACCTTAGACCAACAAGGACATCACTGCACAAATCGTGTCTGCAAGCATTGCGGGTGATATGGTACTTGCTGCTGCCTATTCCCATGAGCTGCCACGATATGGTCTTGAAGTTGGTCTGACCAACTATGCTGCAGGTACTTTTGTTTTGAGAATCTGTATACTACAAAGTGTACCTCAAGTCTGTTTATGTTGTCTGATTAGTTCTTGCACCTTGCAGCCTACTGCACTGGGCTTCTTTTGGCTCGTCGTGTGCTCAAGATTCGTGATTTGGATCAGGAGTATGAGGGCAATGTTGAGGTAATTCAAATGAAGACCTTGTTTTTGTTCTGTTGTCTGCTGTTGTTGCCTTGTATGTGTTTGGCCTGATTTTTCTTCACTTAGGCAACTGGTGAGGACTTCTCTGTTGAGCCAGCTGATGAGAGGAGGCCTTTCCGTGCTCTCTTGGATGTTGGCCTTGTTAGGACCACCACTGGAAACCGCGTCTTTGGTGCCCTGAAGGTAACATTTCTTTTCTATACTTGTGAGATGTCTGCTTGGCAATTTGGTTGTTGTCCTTTAACAGGGAAATGTGCTGAAATCTATCCTAGTTTCGATAAATATGAATTTTCTTGTTGAGCTTTGATAGCAAGTTTCTGTGTTATATGAACTTTCTTGCCCTGAAAGAATTTCACATTTCCATTTACATAATTTTCATTAAGCTATTGTGTTGTGTCAAATATTTTAATTAAGACTGTGTCTTGAGTGAAATAAAACAATAGTTGCATACTGTTGCTGCAGGGTTCTTTGGATGGTGGTCTGGATATTCCTCACAGTGACAAGAGGTTTGCTGGTTTCAAGAAGGATGAGAAGCAGCTGGATGCTGAGATCCACCGCAAGTACATCTATGGTGGCCATGTTGCTGAGTACATGAGGGTGAGTTGTGCATGTTGCTTGTCAATTGTAACCCTTTTGTTCTCTTGTGATTATTGTGATATGTATGTACTTGGAAGCGGTTTATCTCACTGCTATTATTTTTATGTAATTGTTCCAGAGTCTGGCTGAGGAGGAGCCGGAGAAGTACCAGTCTCATTTCAGCGAGTACATCAAAAAGGGAATTGAGGCTGATGACATGGAAGCTCTGTACAAGAAGGTCCATGCAGCTATCCGAGCTGATCCTACCATGGCCAAGTCAACCAAGCAGCCACCAAAGGAGCACAAGAGGTATAACCTACATAGCTAACTGTTGTCTTCATCTTGATGCCTTTGCATACATTAACTCAATAAACTGCTTATCTCTAACGCTTCTTTTTTCTCCAGGTACAACCCCAAGAAGCTGACCTATGAGCAGAGGAAGGCCAGCCTCGTCCAAAGGCTCAACGCCCTCAACTCCTCAGGTGGTGCTGATGACGACGATGAGGATGACGAGTGAAGTGTAGTCCCATCGTAGTAGTACTATCTTATGTGGCGATCTGAACTTGTGCTGTGGCACCTACCGTTACCTGTAGTCCCAACAGGCATTTTTGTTTAAGTTTGGTGATGTGAACAAAACTGTTCCTGTTAGTTTTGAGCAGGAGTTATGGATATTTACTCTTAAAATTAAGGTCATGGTTCGTCTGAAACCAATAGTGTTTGTGGCTGCCTGTCCAGAATTGATTTTATCGGTTTCTTTCGCTTGCGTAGCTCATTCTTGTATTTTATCATTTGGCCGGTTCATTCCTCTCTTCTGTTTGTTTCCTTGTTTGGTGGTACCTTTCGCTTGTTGTCTGGGCACAAGTTCTAGTGTTAAAAAGTGGAGCTACTGTTCTTGCAGGAAAAGATTCTATTTACAGAGGCAGGTGCTCCCGCTCATTTGTCAGCTATAATGTGCCATTTTCATTTGACTAAGCTGATGCTGTGGCATCTCCTAGTCCTTTAACGGGAACCGACTCGATTTCTAATCGGACTTCCTCTTCTCATCGTTTACGACTCGAATTCTGGCTCCGTTCGGTCTACAAATAAAACCTTTTGCTTTTGCATATCCGGTTGTGCCAGTCTGCCAGATCCTTCGCTTCCTTGCAAATTACAAAGTTCCTCTCTTACCCGGTTGGTCTTGATGGCGTCTCCACCTAAGCGGCGGCGGCAGCAGTACGAGGAGTGCGAGCGATGCAGCAGGCATAGCGCAAAGAAGAAGAAGAAGCACCTGTATCTGGTGGTGGATGACTGGACGGGCGGCTACAGCATCCACAAGCTCGACGCCGACGACATGGAGGACCACCTCCCCGAGCACGGCGCCCTCCGGTTGGCGTCGTCAGAGCGCGTGCCAATGTCTTTGGGCGTTCTGGGCACCAACATCTTCATCGCCACCAACCTGCACTGCAGCCCCGACCGGGCTCCCCCATTCCTCGTCTACAACACGGAGACCGCGGCTCTCACCGTCGGCCCGCCTCCTCCGGACGGCTACCTCCGTGACCTGGGGGACGCCGTGGCTGTGGGTGGAAAGCTGTATACCCTAACATTCTTCTGTGAGGACGATGTCGGTCAGTCTTCCTCCTTGCAGGTGTTGTCGTGGCAACCCACCATCGATCGACATCGGGCATGGGATCCTACCATGGCATGGTGCTGGGACACCCTGTCGGCGCCGGCCCCATTCATCGGACAGGATGAGATCACCTCGTACGCGATGCATCCGGATGGCCGCACCATCTTCATGTCCGCTAATCAGCGGCGTACCCACTCGTTCGACACCAGCAATGGTGTGTGGCGGGACCTTGGAGAATGGACGCTGCCTTTCCGAGGCCGAGCCTACTTCGACCGTGAGCTTGATGCTTGGGTCGGCCTCCATTACGAGGAGGAAGGATACATTTGCTGCTGCCCAGTCGCTTCACGCAGCGCCACCACGGCGGAGGCGGAGCAACCGGAGTGCAAGATTCTCAAGGAGAAGTTGTTCCGTCGCCGTGGCGAGGAGAAGTATCCCTACGGCCGGTACCTGAGTGCCACTCTCACGTACATGGGTGGTAGCAAATTTTGCCTCGTCGAGTGCGTCATGGGTAGCGAGAACGCCCTCGAGGCCGTGCTCCATGTCACCGTGTTTGGCCTCAAGTACGACCACAAGAGAGAGTTGAAAACTAGGACGCACCGCACCACCAGGTTGTATAGGGTGACCAAGACGACCCTGCTGTTTTCTCACGCCGCATTCTGGATGTAACCGCAGCCTATTTCACCTTGATCAGAAACTGGCACTCCTATGTATCTGTTGAATTACCTTGTGCAACATGAACTTGTGAAATCACAGATTCGCAAAAGCATACAGGCCAACTATCCCTCTCTCAAAATTTTCTGACATAATTTGGTTCTCCAAGGCCTGCCGACACTGACTGAATAAAGCACCTGAATCAAAACAAGAATTACTGTGATCTTTCCAGTAGAAAAACAAACTATCCATGATGAAAAACAAATATTATTATTTATTTCAATGAGATTTTTATAGGGTTCTTTACAAGGTAATAAGTTTTAGAGGAGGTAATACTTTAGAACAAAATAAAAAGCAAAGGCCCTCTTTGGCAGGGCTTCAAAACCGGCTCCGGCTCCGGCTCCAAGCGAAGCCCTGCCAAACGGGGTGCGGGGTGGCGGCTCCTCCGGAGGAGCCCCTGAAAATGCGCTCTCTGGAGCCCAGAGAGGGAGGCGGAGCCACGTTTTCATGGCTCCGCGCGGCTCCTCCATCCGTTGGACGTCCTTGTCCTCGCGAGGAGCAGCAAGGCGCGGTTGGAGGGCTTGGAGGCCGGCGAACTCGCGGCCGCCGGTGAGGGTGGAGGCCGGAGCGACCACCGGCGGGAGGAGAACCCGCGGCCGAGCCTGCCACCGGCAGAAGGAGGAGCCGCGGCCGTGGCCGCCGCCGGCAGGAGGAGGGATCGAGGGGAGGCCGGCGGGAGCAAGAAAGAAGAAGGGGATAAGGAGAGGAGGTCGGCGGTGGGCTAGGGGTGGAGCCGGAGATGGCACTCGCCGGCGCACGGCGCGCCCAACGGCCGCGCGCACCTCTGCCTCCCGTGCTTGAGCCTGGAAGAGGACCGGAGGAGGATAAGGATAAAGAGGATAAGGTGAGAGAAATGAGGAGAAAAAAAATAAGAGGGGGAGAGAAAAAGGAAAACAAATAGAAACGAAAAAAGAAAATAAACAAAGTAAATAAAAAAGAGAAGGGTATTGTAGACATTTCATCCTCTCATCCACCTTACACAGCCAGAGGGAGCTGTTTTGCCAAACGTTTTCTCAAAACGGCTTCAGCTCCATCGAAAAAGCTGCTCCACCTAAAGAGTCAGAGCCGGAGCCGTTTTCGGAGGAGCCGGAGCCCTGCCAAACAAACCCAAATATTTCTATCGGATTTGGACTGCTCGCGCTCGCTGCAACCCTTGTTGCCGTCTAATGGTGCCGCCTCTGCCATGCATCACCCTAGCTTGTTGCGGAGCTTTGTCCACAATCATTCCGCCATGGCTTTCCGTGCTCGTTGCGACCGCTCATCCCCTCGAGTGCACCACTATGGTCGATCAATGTCATCTATCTCCATCGTGTGCTGCTAGTTCTTTCCACAACAGCCCTTCAACTATCAACTTTGGGGTGGAAGAAAAAAAACAAGTATCTTAAAAATGATAATCATTAATTTGAAAAATGTTGAATATGATCTACTCGTACGTAAATTATGGAAATTGTTGATTGTACTACCTTTTATAAAATATTGATGCATGTTAAAAGTATGGATTATATTATTTTTTAATTTTAATCTAATTATTAAAGTTACTAAATTTGCAGAAATATTAATTTATGAAAAATTTAGTGTTTGAAATTAGTGACAATTGTTGATTCCGTGAAATCTAACGGTAGAAGTAATAGGAAGTACAAATTTGGGACCAACAACCAATTTTATTTATTTATTTTGTACCTTTTCATGAAATCCGTTGGTTAAAAAATCATGACACTAGCTACTCCCAAGTACTTTTCGCTACTTTACAAGTACCGTAACAAAGCTGAGGTCCTGTTTGAATCCTTTCATTTTGAAGGAATTGGTGGAATGGCATTGCACAAGTTTCAAAGTTTGGATATAAGCTTATCTTAAATTCATGGAGGTAGGAGATGGCAATTGGTTCTATAGATCCTTATGTTATGTTTCTAATTAGCCTTAGGTTCTATTTGGTCTGCAGAGCTTATCCGTCCCATAGGATGTTTGGATGCTAACTAGAATGTAGATCAATAACAGAACAAATTTCATAACTCTTATAGTTTTTTCACAAAACGAATCTATTAAACCTAGTTGTGACGCCCCAAGATTTTCATCAGGGTCATTAACCCTAATGATCTAGTCAAACCAGTTGACTTTGGTCAAACAAGGGTCAACCTGGGCCATCACCTCGAAAACCCAACCAACAACCCCTAATGACCCTCCTTGGTCAACCTTTGGTCAAGATTGGTCAAACCCTAGTCAAAACCCCACTTAAACACTTGACCCTCCTATGTCACCCGAGAACTTTTGCCGCGTTCTCCAAATTTCACCTAAACACTTCAAATTATCCCAATATAAAAGTTGTGTAGTTTGTCGAGGGACACAACTTTCATGTTGAGTGGCATGAGAAATTCGAAGTGTAAATTTGTGAAAAAGCTTGGTCAACGCTTACCGGTACTATTCATCGGCGCCCAGCAAACAACAAAGTTGGCTGGCAGTTTATGCAAAAATGGTTGAGAAAAACACCATATAGCCTTTCTAGAAGTTGCAGAGAGTTGATTGATCTACAACTTTCGTATAATCACTTTGGGTCACTTCTGTTGAGAAATTTTGAGAAAAACCCGGTCAAACAGTGCTACCTTGAACTGTTTCGCGCCGGAACGCACTGAAACACGCCCACCCGCGCGACGTCGCACCGGAACGCCACGTCGGCCCCCGTCGCCCCGCCGTACGCGCGCACGCCGAGGCAACGAATAGACCGCCGGTCCGAGGCCCGCGCCGCGGGTACTATTCGCCGGGTAGGGGTGACGCGCGCCAGGCCCTAGGCCGGTGCCACGCGCCATGCCCGCACACGCCGGACGGCCGCGCCGCCTCGCGCCATTGGTTGCCACGGCCGCCACACGTCGCCGCCCCTCCTGGCCCATGCCGTGACCATGCGTCGACTTGACGCTCTCGCAACCGCCTTCGCGAGCCTCGGCCGCCTATAAAACCTCCTATCCCCTCCCCCTCGCCCGGAGCACCGAGCGCCGCCGCGTTCCGCCATTGCCGCCGCCGGTGAACTCCATGCTCCACTCGCTTCCAGAGCCGAACCACCCTTCCAGAGCTTCGCCTAGCACTCATTGAAGCTCGTATCGCAGCACATTGTCCCACACCGACCCGCTCTTCGCCGGAATTGAGGCCGAGGCGGACGCGCCGCCACTGCCCCACCGCCGCCGCTCGCCGGCGACGTCTCCGGCCGAGCTACCACCGCCAATAGGTCGAGGGTGAGCCCAATCGCAGCCCAGGCTCATTTGTTTGCCAGCTCCGGTCCCACGTCATCGGCGGCGAGCTCGCCTCCACCGTCGGGGACTGAGTTGTGAAGGTTCTTTGGCCTGAGGGCATTTATGTGAAGATTTGAATCTCTCCGAGGGCCTACGTGCAAATAGATTCTTCATTTCTTTTGTGTTTTGCCTGCAACTTGTAAATTCCATATAAATTAAAGGAAAAATCATAAAAATGTGAAACTAATTTTTTTAGTTTCCTGGAGAAGAGCACTACAACTTTTGTAAAGGTTGTTTATACTTTTGTGTGATAAATTTTACATGAAAAATTGAAATCGTTTTACCCTAGATCTGTTGTACTGCAAAATCTACATGTGTGCTTGAGCTGATTTTTGGATATGTTGTGCTTCATGCCATGTTTAGTTACCACACCAAAATTTGCAGAAAGTTGCTGAGTAAATCTTTTTATATGAATTATCTTGTATTTATGATGAATCTGCCTAGATGAATTTTATAGCTTAAAATAAATTTATTTTTCTTCCCAACTTCTGGATATTGTCTTTTTATGTTGAAATGCACCTCTGGTGAATTTACCATGATTTTATCTTTGCCAGAAATATTTATTTTTGATTTATGCTTAGTTTTATAAGTAATTGCATATCTCAAGTTATGTAATAGCCCTAGATGTATATATTGGTTGCCTAGCCTTGTTTTGTACCAGAGAAGAAGTGAGAGAAAGTTTGGGTCCAGAAGTGCCTTATTTATTTTTATATGCATTTATCTTGTTTGCGTTGTCTAGAAATGTATTATTTTGGCATATTTATTTTTGTAGCTCAATCAAGTATGCATGTGTGATCAGTGGTTTTTATTAGAAATAATGAGCTCAGTGAACACCACTCTTGGTGTTTTATGTTTTGTTTGGTTGAATAAAAATAGAGAAACCCTTTTAAGCTTAATAACAAGAGTAATTGGAAAACCACCACCCCACACCTAAAGACCCTATGGATGTGTGGTAACCTTGCTGTTTGTGGTAATTAAATTAATTTATTTATATAAATATATACACAGTCACTATTAAAAAGAGTAGATAATAAAGCATCGCATAATGTTCCTTTATAGGAAGAGTATGCTGAATGTATTATTATCTAGGTGAATGTGCTCAACCATGCACCCAATGGTTGTCATGTGTTGTTTTGTAATTAATTAAATCAAATCGTCAATTAAATCTTGCATTTGCATCCTCGTGCAGATCTTCCCGACGGTAGCTATACGCTCGTACCAGAAGGAGGAGACGAAGGAGCTGACGGGGACGTGCACTACATCGCTGTAGAGCAAGACCTGGACCAAAGTCCAGAAGGGCCAAAGGCCAACCTTGCCAACGAAGGCAAGCCCCGGTTTATCATTAACCCATGTTGATTAAATTATGCAACTATCTTTGTTATTCTATGTGCATTTACGTTCAGGAGTTGAATGAAACCCTAGTTGCATGATCCTTAAGTGCCTATATTCCTTTACTAGTATGCTAGGTCGTTAGATGCTATGCTCTAAGGACCCGGTAAAAGTCGAGTGATGTTCGTTACTCGCGAGATTAGGTTCTTATGTTGGAATCACCATATTTATAAATGGATTGCTCATGTGGTAAGAGCATGGGATTTGGGCTCCGGTCCAGTGGCTTCGTGGGCTAAGCTTTTGAACGTACTAAGCACTTATCGGGAATGAGACCGGTAAGCCTAGTACCTTAATGAGACGGTACGGGATTTTACTATTACCGATCTTGAGCTGTCTCCTGCCCAGCCCGCAACCGGGAGGAGGGTACATGTGTGAGGCTGGATGTACTAGGTGGAAGCATGCCAGATAGCCTTGTACCCGGGACTGTAAGCTATCATCCGAAGCCGAGGATTTTTGGGAACCGTTTGGTCGGTGTCGGCTCTGTTGGGGCACCACTCAGTGTGTTTAGGTCTACCTTGCAGGGTTTTGAATCAATCGATTGTCGGCCTCTCACCGTTATCCGAGACTGCTTAATCAACTGGCCATGATATCCCTTAATGATGGAACTATGTGAATTCTTCTGCGTGAAATTAATTGTATTGTACAATTCTTGATTGCATTAGTTGCTCATTGTAGAAATGCTTAACTTACTAGAATCTGAGCTAAAATATTGAAAGTAAGGATCCATGATCCTAGTTGCTTTTTGGCAAAACAAACCCAACAGCCAAAAGCCTTACATGTCTAGAGGTAACTTTTGTCGGGTAAGTCTTGCTGAGTATTAGTATACTCAGCCTTGCTATAATTGTCGTTTTCAGGTGAAGTTGTTTGGCCTGGAGAGATTCCACCCGGCTGGGAGCTGGAATGGGTGGATGATGACGCTGAGTGATGGCATCACGAATGGCCCCTGTGATGTCTTATCGTATCGCTATTAGTATTTCCGCTGTTTTAAAACTTTGAACTTTTACTCATCATGTCATGAACCATGATTTGTAATAATGAAACCCCTAAGGGTGAATTTGAATTTAATTTGTGTAATACACTCTAGACTCTCCTTCGTGGGAGTTTTAATGCATACGTTCGATCCTCTCTGTGTTTTTAAGTGATTTACCGGGCTTTGACCCAGCAACACTCAACGAGATGGTTCTTTATTATCGCTTAATGACCAAAGGGAGTGGTTTAGGCGATAGTACGGAATTATCTCGGATGGGGTTGTCACATAGTTATGCCATGATTAGTCATACGATGCTATAATAAATATGTGCTAATTAAGAATTAATTGGGCTTAATAGATTCATCTTCTAAAAAACTTTAGAATTATGCAGTTAGTTTTATAATTAATTTTTGTTTAATTATCCTTCTAAATGACAGGGTTTATTTACAAGGTTTTAGGAATAAAACACCCCATATTAGCATGCTCTTCAAGTACAAGTACAACAAATAAGTACCGCCTCCGTCCCAAATTATAGATTGTTAAATTTTTTCAATCTCAAATTTGACCGCTTGTCTTATTCAAAAAATTTATGTAAACTTAGTTAAATTTAAGTCGAACTTTAATTAATAAGCCACAACAAAAATTACGATACTTTGCAATATTTTTTGAATAAGACATGTGGTCAAACTTGGATGAAAATAGTCAAATGACACCTATAATTTTGAAGGAGTACCACTTGTATGGTCAACAATAATATAAAAATATATTTCAATTGGCTTAATTAATTTATGTTTAAATCATAAGTATTAGAAATTTAGAATGGAATTCAATTCCACGGTTCAAACCGAGTCTTTCACCTCTCTCTAAGCGCCCGGTTCGTTTTCTTTTCTTTTCTTTTTTACAAAAAAAAAAAGGCGCCCGGTTCTTCCTCCCCCCGTCCGGTCCCCGCGAGTCCGCGCGACCCAGCGCCTCCTCCCTTCGCTCCCCCAGCGCCCGCCGCTCTCCACGCGCTCGGCTCGTGCGCCGCCCTCCACGCTCACCTGCCCCAGCTGCAACTCGAGTACGGCTGGTGCGGCAGCACTCTTCCCTTCCCGCGACTTCTCTCTCTCGGCCTCGGTCTTCCTTTCCTTTCCTAGCGGCGACGACAGGGCGAGTTGCGCTGCCCGTTGTTCGTCGAGCGACGGGCGCTTAGCCGGCGGCGAACATCCTACAGGGGTATGCCTGCCTATACCCCTCTTTCCCCAACCTGCTGCGCGAAATCAAACACCCAAACCCTAACGTACGGTATTTGTATTCGGATCTGAACCATGATTTTACCTACTAAATTCGATCTTTTTGCAACAGTGTACACCCGTCTGGTGTCGAATTTCACATTGAAGATGGTTCAGCTCTTTTTGCATGTGCCGGCAGAAGGTGGTAGTGTTAATAGAACTGCTGTGGAGGCGAGGAGATCTCTTCTTAGCAATGTTGAATCCATAATCAAGTCAATTATAAAGTCAGCAGGCAGGTATGAAGCTCGGTTGTGGCTGTGCAGCACTGTCTCGTCGGTCCATTCCCTCAGTCGCCATGACCAGCGGAATCTGTTTCTCGATCTCTTAGAGATGAAGAATTCCAGGCGAGATGTTGCTGCCCGCCTGCTGCGGATGATTTTTGATAAGAAGCCCAAGATGGCTGGGTCTATTCTAGCAAAAAATGGCCATATACTGGAGGAGTTCTTCCGAGGTAATTTCACTAGGAATTCGAAATAATTTTCTGTTACTCACATTGATTTGGGTTTTCTTTCTTTTGATTTCTGCAGTCCACTCATTGTTCTACTTCTACCTGGCACAAAATTGTTAAAAAGTCTACAGAATATGTCCGTAATTCATTAGTTGCATAACGCTGCTAAATTAGCTGCTCAGCTTCTTCGTACATTGTAATGCAAATGCGCATCTCAATTTGAACTCTCAAATTTATTATGTTGTAAATCATATACTCCAATCAGATTTATTCGTACTTTTGTTTTGACTTTTCTAGATACATTCCTTTTGTTATGCACCTAGATATATACTTATGTCTAGATACATAGCAAAAGGAATGTATCTAGGAAAGCCAAAACAAAGTATTATGAAACGGAGGGAGTACTACCATTTAACATTACTTCAATGTTTATCATGTAAATGGGATAGCATAGTACTATAGAAATTTAGTTACACACTTCCATGTACTAGAAGGATTGAAATGGTATTTCATTTTCAACCGCATCATATTCTTTTCTTCTTTAGATACAATCTACATCTCTGAATGTGGTGTAGTACTGGAGCTTATCATGAAACTTCTTGCAATTACTTACATATGACTATTACATCTGCTTAATGTCAGTTCACAGCAAAATTAATATTGTCCTTTTGTCCTGAATACACTTCAGGCTTCACTAAAAGGGAAGCTGTGTGCCCCTTTGTCCTGGCCACTCAAGAAGCCCCTCCTAGTCAAGTTATAAGCAAATAAGCGCCACATTTTTTCCTCTGTTGAACTGTTGCAATGTAGTAAGAATTGGTTCATATGCTAGTTGGAACTGCTTTCATTGCTTACATGCCCTCTTTTAATATCTGCAGGAAACCCGAAGCGGATAATGCATTGGTTTGGTCATTTTGCTGTTACTGGTGAGTCCACACATAAACATGGTGCTAAGGCAATTTCTCAGTATGCATTTATAAATCGTGATATGTGCTGGGAAGAACTTGAGTGGAAAGGAAAGCATGGGCAGTCTCCTGCTGTTGTTGCTACTAAGCCTCATTATTTCCGTGATCTTGATGTTCTGAAAACAGTAGAGAACTTCTTGGAGTATGTCCCAGACTTCTGGTCCTCTGATGAGCTTTCTGATTCTGTTAAAGATGGTGAAATACTGCAAATTGATGCAGAATATTTTGTAGATCAATTTTTACATTTGATGTACGACGAGAATTCCAAAGATGCATGGCATTTAGTTGAAGATTTTTTTATGGATGAGCAGTTTTCCTCTCTCTCCCAACATCTTCTCATTCATCTGGACGAGCAAAGGCTTCTTGATTTTTTAAAAGCTTTAGGGAAGCTCATCAGACCTACTTTGCAGTGCAAGGAATTGAAGTTCCCATGCTGTTGGCTTGAGGTTCTTTTATCATCACATTGTGATCACATCTCTCTTGATGATCTTGTCTTATTGAACTGTGTCATTGCCAAGAGCAGACAACTTTGGTGCCTCATGAATGACGAAGAACAAGATGAAGAACGGGGACAAATGGAAGAGCTTTTGAAGGGTGTAAATCATTTAACTGATGCTGATCATTTTGCTCTCATGAAGGAATTTATGGAGACAGAGTTTCCTGATGGACTTAAGTGGATAGGTATTCAGTCCTGGGTAATTTTCTGTGATTTATCAAAAGAATGCAAGTCGGGAAATTCTTGTGAATCTTTGTTCTCTGAGAACAAAATACAATTTCGCAAGGATGATGAGTACTCATTGGTTCAGAACGATGCGTCGTTCTCAATTTCACATATGCCTGATACTGATGATGACGATCTTGTTGGGAGCGGTCATAAAAGGAGAAAGAAAAATAGGAGGAGAAAGCGGCCTAGATACGAGTCTGATGAGGACAAGCTTGATGAACTGCTTGAACTTGAATCTCCCATTGTAAAGAACAGTGTTGAATCACAGCGTGGAAGCTGGCACCTCTCAACTGATGGCTTCTCTGCTTCTTGGGATATTGTACGTTACCTTTCTTTGTTGCTGAATGCTGTACCAGTAGTCATTGAATTGCTCTTCTTAACTTTTATTTTTTACATTATGTGCTCCTGCAGGCAGACATACCAGATCACCTTTCTACATATTATCTCACGACATGGGTAAAGTGGGCTTGCTTGAGATGATTCTCGTCACATCACGGGTAATTGGGTAGTATGGCAATCCTGCTACCTTTTCACGCGGCAACATATTGGAGCATGGAGTTATATAGCTGGCATTTCCGCATCAGATCTGCAATATTTTGGTGATGTATTCTGATGGTGAGTGTGTTAATTTCTATGCTTTGATGTTAGATACCATGAATTCATTTCCTATGCAGTGATGTTTTTCATAGTGTTGTAGTTCTATTGTTATGCATACTATATAATCTGTAGGCTCGTGGTGGTTGTGAAACTGGTGCAGTGCCCTTTGGTCATCTTTTTCGCTGTCATGTTACAACTATAAACGATGCATCTGCTCTATTTACTTAAGTTTAAAGTATACTCATATTTGTCTTTTTTTTTTGGGCAGATTCTTGCATTCTAAGAGTTGCAGAGTGTACCAACTCTCCTTAATTTGGCTTATTAGGTTGACACCAATAGAAGATTTTTGGCTGTGTAACATGAAGGATCCAGAGGCATTCCCTTGAAACCCACTTGGACTTGGAGGTGGTTGCCAAGATTCCAGATATTGACTACTGAAAACAAAAATATAGTCTGTAATTGTACTGTACAATGCTAGTGACTTCCATAAAATTTCAACTACCCTTCATGGATAAGCCGTATTGTTGCTGTAAATTTGACCACCCTACTGGGATTATTACACGCTTACAGCTATAACTCTATTTGCTTCTCCAGTAGAGCTGGGAATCTGCATTGCCTGCAGTTCATGGGAATATGAGCATTTTACAGCTTTATCTGCACTGCTTGCAGTCCCAGGAATTCAGGCATTTTCTCCCCTTGTATGTATCGTCACTTGTCAGACATGTCGGGCGTCAAACTATTTGTGACATGCTGCAAGCCTGCAAGCGAGATGGCAGAAATGAAGATGACACAGCATTGTTCTGAGTTTATCCATCTGTTTTGTCACTTCAAAAAAAAAACTTACCTCATAACATAATACATTTTTTTTGAAGTAAACTCATAATACAAATTTGATTTTGCAATTCGGCAATTCATCTTATGACAGTGACAGTGTGCTGAAACAACATTGATTGTTTGAACAATAAAACCTGCACCAAAAACAAAGAACTACGACACCGTCCAGCTACTGAATGTGTATATACAATGACTTGTATCCGAACTTCAAGGTTACATAAAACTTGTAAATTTCCAGACTGAACAAAAGGTACGATTATCTTTTAAGTGTACAAATGATTGAATATCTCAGAGACCAATTCCCCTGGATTTGAATGGGTACAATTCTCTTTCAAGTGTACTAATGATCGAAAATCCCCAGACGTTAGTTTCCCTGGATCTAGGTTCTCCTTCGACCACCTTTTGCTATCATAATTGTGCAAGAGATGCGTCCATGGCCCTAAAGATATTTGTTTTGTCACAGCAATGGAATAGTTGGCTGAAACAATTGCATCTTAAGATGTGTAAAGAGCTGCAGACACCTCGAAATCGTTCAACTGTGTCATGACCTCTCTAGTTGAATTGGCAAGCACTACATTCATGCCAAGAGAAGCAGGATTAGCATATACACCAGCACAGTTTGGTCTGGAATTGAAGCTAGCTTTAGATGTTTATATTGAGCCAACTTACCAAGTGGGTCATATGTTGGCAGAGTGATGTACCGTGGGCAATGCTTTGTTCTTAACACACCTCCATTTGTCGAAGTAGTAAGACAATCACGAGGCTGGAAACATAAATTGAGATCAGAATTGCCGAGCAACATGTGTCATTTCAAATTTGAAAATAAATATGCATCCGACATGGGGGAACAGAACTTTCAGTATTTAAAAGTGAAATTTATGCAACACATAGGAGTAAGCAGTAAGCATGTCCAGGTTCAGACACAACAAAACAAAATTAAACTGGGCACAGAATATCAATATGATTCAGATAATCATGTCCTCTGATTCTAGATGGTGGATCTATCATGTTTTGTTTCCACAGGATCCAGAGCACTAGCGGTTGTTGAGGATATATACATAGGATGTGACATTATTGAGAAACACTTTAACATTTAGCAAATGAGACTTTCAATCCTGTAGGAATGATATTTAGAGTTGATGGTTCTTTTCTACCCATGACCATAATATTTCATAGCAACAAATTCTAGGGAGACATTCAAGGGGAAATGGGGAACTCACCTTCAGTTCTTTGTCGAAGCATAACCTGAGTTCTTCAACTGAACCCCTTTTGCAAACAATTTGTGGTGACCCCCCAAAAGCATGTTTGATGGTATCGATGACATCGCTCAGCACGTATTCCTTACCATTTGAAATCTGTATACCTCCACTTGACAGCATTTCCTGCAATCCAAATTTATTATATAGAAAGAGCCCTGTGATATACTTGCTATAAAAGTTAAACTAAGAGATGGATATTTTGGTTGTAATCACTACTTTGTCAAAGCCATGTTGGTAACGTTAAGGTGCTTTAGCCTAAAGACTAACGACAAACCAATGTTATGGCATGATTAATCTCTCAACAGCCTGGGTACTAACCGTAACGTTATATTTGAAGTAGAGGTCAAGGGCAGTGGTGAAATATTGTAATTCATCCTGAACCACAGGGGCAGAGCACGTTCCATGCTTCTCTGGAAAATTTAAACTTCAGTTAAAGGCTATCCAGTAATGCAATGCCCATAAATGTCTGAGCAATCAGAGCACAATGCTCAGAAAAGAACATTACCCCACTGAAGATAATAAGCAACGGAAGATCGAGGAGAAATGCCGCCAGACAACATGCAAAGGAAAGATTAAGCAGAGTCATATTTCGGAGTTACAATAGACGAGTCAGCTCTGAATCGCACACCTCGTGAGCCCAGAAGAGTCCTTTGCCGCTGAAGCAAGTCGAAGTGGAGGAGCAGGACAAGGACGGCCAGTACTTGTCAAGCGTCTCCTTCAATGGCAATATCTACACGAGATTATGCAAGCAGATCAGCAGACCATCAATCAGCACGGTCATTGAGAGCTTCTGCAACAAGACGATTAAACGGAAGCAGCAACGCTCTGCAACCAATCGAGCAAGCACCTTGTCCATGTCGAACTGTGTGCGACGGCAGCACGCCGGCCAGGTCCCGTCATCGTAGTCCGGCCACAGACCATCTGCTCCAGCAACAACCGCGAAATTCACACCGAATCGATAACAAATTCACCCTGAGAAGAAACCCAAATCGAACCATCGGAGCGAGCGCTTACGGATCGTGAACGTCTGGATCGGTTCCGAGCTGCACGCCGAGCAGGGGGAGAAAGAGAATCGCGTCAGGTCTCGCATCAACCGAAACGAAATACTAGCAAAAAAGAAAGAAAAAAAACTAATCTACGGACAAAAAAAACTAATCTACGGTGAAGCTCCCGGCGGTTGGAAGCTGCTAGGTAGAGCGCGGCGGTGGCGCACGTACCGGCAGCACCCGTTGCTGGCGCAGCAGTAGCGGGTGGAGGCGCAGGTGGTGCCGGGCCACAGCAGGGTGAACATGAAGTAGTCGAACTCCCGCTGCTCCTGCGCCGTGCGGCCCAGCGGCGCGCGCGCGGAGACGGAGCACAGGCCGGCGACCGCCAGCGCCCAGACAACCACCAGCACCCACGCCTCCTTCCTCGCCGTCGCCATCGCCTCGGTCTCCTCCTCTCCCTTTTCTGTCCGGGGGCAGCGGTGGGGGAGGTTGCGCCGGCAGCTCACGACAACTACTTTCTGCGCGGGCCGTCTCACTGGCAAGCGGGCCCGCGCCGCCAAGTCAGGGACCACTTCAGAATAATTAATTCACCGAGATTTATCTAAAATGCTATTGCTTATCGCGATCATCCTGTGGAAATGGAATCCATTTTTGGCGCACACACACGGACATGAGTTTGATACGGGATCTCCTATCCATCGCCATCAAAGGGCGCATCTCAACCACCGTAGCCGATAGCAAAGATCAAGCAGTTTCCGAAAGAAATAAAAAAGCACCCTACTCGCACCAAGCAAGATGGAGACGCCCTCCCCTCATGAGTTCACCATACGAACGGACATCATTCAGAACCAGGCGGGCCAGCCGGCCAGAGTCGATCACAGTAAACAATCGCGAAATTCACACCAAATCGACAAGAAATCCACCGTCAGTGAGAAGAAACCGAGAGATCGCGTCAGGTCTTGCATCAACCGAAACGAAATACTAGCAAAAACCAATCTACGGTGAAGCTCCGGGCGGTTGGAGGAGAGGATGCGATATTGAGATGGAGGAAGGGGCACGAGGGGAAGCCGCTGGTGGGAAGCGCGGCGGGGCGCACGTACCGGCAGCACCCGTTGCTGGCGCAGCAGTGGCGGGTGGAGGCGCAAATGGTGCCGGGCCACTGCAGGGAGAGCTTCAAGTAGTCGAACTCGCGCTGCGCCTGCGCCGTGCCTCCCAGCGGCGCCCGAGCGGAGACGGAGCCCAGGCCGGCGGCCGCCAGCGCCCAGACCGCCACCAGCATCCACGCCGCCTTCCTCGCCATCGCTGTCGCTGTCGCTGTCGCCATCGCCTCCCTCTCCTCCTCCTCTCCCTGGCAGCTCAGTACAACTGCTGTGCTCTCTCCGCGGCTGCGACTTGCGAGGTTCAATGTCAATGGCCGGTGTGTGGGGACACCCGTCTCACTGGCAAGCGGGCCCGCGCCGCCAAGTCAGGTACCAATTCGGAATTCAGAATAATTCACCGAGATTTCTATCTGTAAAATTTCGTCGTTTTCTCTATATACTTATCGCGATCATCTCGTGGAATCTGCAGGCGGCTGACGATGAGATCCCTGCGTGACAAGCAACCGGACACCATTTTTGGCACACATGAGTTTGATACGGGATCTTCTATCCTTTGCCATTGCCATCAAAGGGCATCGTCAATCTCAACCACTAGAAGCCCGTACCCGATATAGCAAAGATGAAGCAGTTTTCCGAAAGAAATAAAAAGGAATCTACTCATCAGCAAGCAAAGATGGAGGGAAACGCCCAGATCGTCAAGAGTATAATAAAACACAAGCAAATGGCAGATACTTCTCGTGGAGAAAACGTCTGGGGCTCTCTTCAGATATTTATTCACAATCACATTCCAGATCTCAATGACCTATCATACGAGATTGTAGGTTCATGAATCATGAATGGACATCATTCAGAACCAGGAAGGGCTGGAGGTTTCTTTACACACAATCAACGTAGCGTCGCTCCGCACGACTCGGTGCTCGTCGGAGTTCAGAACCCTGAAGAGTCTGAACTCTTCTCAGCCGTACGCGTGCAGCTCGCCACTGGCTTGGCCGGTGATCCCCTCCGTAGCATTGGCCATCACTGCAACCATAACCACATCGTTCTGTTAGTTCTAGTGTACTATCTCCATGAGAAAACAGTGTAAAGTTTTAATTTGGGGGAAAATTTCTCCTTGTATCTATGCGGGATTTCAGCACTGGTTTCAGGGAACGGCAGTAACGGGCACAGAATGAGAGCTCACCAGATGGTCTGTACGACGGGAAGGTGACGTAGAGGGGGCAGTAGCTTCTGCTGTTCGCTGCCTTGTCGGTCTCGAACGTGCAATCACGAGGCTGCCACACAAGAGATACAATCATACCAGTGAGCATCAACGGTTTAGAAGCTGGGGCGTTCATACGCCCACCTCAAAGGTTATGTTTCTCTTAGTTATTATGAACTTATGATGGTCCTTTGTTAATTATTGCTTACACTAAAGATTACTAAAATTCTCTTGATCAGAAGCTGAGGTCTTCTCTTACTACCATAGCTGCATAATATTATCTTCCTGCTTCAACTAACACGACTAAAGTTCATAGTATTGTGTGTAAGGACTAGCATTTCCCAGAAACATTGGTTCGTCTACCATCTCAAAAAAAAAAAAGTGAAACAGCTTTTAACATCATAGCTATAACTGAAAAGGAACTGCCTACCTGGTAATCCTTGTGGAAGCAGAGCCTAAGTTCTTGGACTGAACCATTCTTACAAACAAGTGATGGCATTGCCCCAAATGCATACTCAATCACAGCAACAATATGTCCAACGGTGTATCTTCTGCCACTTGCAGGCCGAATATGTGCTTTCCTCAGAGCTTTCTGCGAGAAAAAAGCAAGAACTATAGTAAAACATGCCGCAAATCTTAAAAATCTCAGTCCTTGTGCAAATAGCATGGTGTGCTGATGAGAGCTGACTGACCGTAACATTGTATTTGCTGTAGAGATAAAGTGCCGTGGAGAAGTAGTCATATTCGTCCTGTATTTCAGGATAAGCACAAGTTCCATGAGTTTCTGCCAGAACAAAGAAAATAGAGTAGAAAGTTAGGAACAGATCTTGAATGACACTGTATGTGCAAAACAACAAGATATGACCAGACTACTTAAATAAAATTAAGAAGTAATTGAGCACGACAGTTTTTTTCTATTGCATACCCCACTGGAGAAGATCCGACAAACCATCAGCACATGCACACAAACAAAAAAAACCATTGGTCAGCACTCAGCATATGCATTCTTCCCTGTAGTCAAATCTAAAAAAATCCCAATAACCTCATGCACCCAAAATGGCCCCCTTCCACCAAAGCAAGTCGACGAAGAGCCACAGTACAGGGATGGCCAGTACTTCTCTAGTATCGGCATCAGCATTAAGATCTGTGGCAAAGCAAATCAAGCACACTGACATGGCAAGCTTGCAGGAGTTCAGACATTTTGTTCTAAAAAATATTTTGCAAAGTTGGCACCTTATTGATGTTGAATCTGGAGGGTCTACAGCATGATGGCCATCCCCCATAGTTGTACTGTGGCCAGAGACCATCTGTTCAGACAAAATGATGATAGTGAAATGGCTATCAGTTTTTCCCCAAAAAAACAGGCTATCAGGACTACTTGGATGCAATTGTATTAGTCTAAATGCTACTTTAGTGCCCGTGTGCGACCTCAATGCATACACATGCTTCAAACTTGCACGGAAGCTATCACTATTAATAATGCATTTCGGTGTTAAAAAAGGGTTCAGCAGCAGTTTATGTCTGACGGAAACCAAATCAACAAATGGCTGATCAAAACAACAAATCGGGCAGGTAAACTATTTGGAGGCCGTTCGCTGCTACTGCTCAGAAGTTCTAAACATCGACCACTTCAAATCAACAACTGATCAAGCAATTGCTTTGTGCATCTATTTAGCCCTTTTCTTAATATGACAAGTCCATTTTCATACATGAGACATTTAGTACTTGGAAGAAATGGTCTAATGGCACTTGAATGTGCAACCTCAATGCATAAAGGCATTAAACTTGAATGTGCAACCGAAGCTATCATTGTCACTGTCACCAATGCATTACGGTGTCAAAAAGTTCAGCAGAAGTTTATGTCTGACAGGAACGAAAGCAAACAATGGCTGAGCATAATAACAAATCAGGCAGGTAAATTATGTGGAGGACGTTCACTGTTCCTGCTCAGAGATTAAAAAAAATGTCACTACTTTTAAGTCAGCAACCATCAAATAGTTGCTGAGTGCATTGTGTCCTTTCTTAACATGACAATTTTATTCAAAATATGCAGCATGTTTTTTTAGTCTTGACTCCAGGACAGATATGAAACAAAAGCTTGGAAAATCATCTATAGTTCACGTACCTAAATCAAATAAGCTGATGGGAGAATCTAATAATTGCTGCCTTTCTCTTCAGCATTTCAGATCAAACTAGTAAACAATGCGTTCGATTGCCAAAGTTCTTAAGGAATTCACAATATATTGTTTAGTGCCAAATGGAGAAAAAAGGAAGTGATTTGCGTGGACTTACGAATCGTGAACAATTTGAGAGGCTTCGATCTGCAGAAAATGTAAGCAAAACCAAATGAGCTCGCTCTTAATCAAGCTCCAGCGGCGACAATGCGAAGATAGATGGCGGGCGAAATGGTACCGGCAGCAGCCATTGGAGTCGCAGCAGTTGCTGGTCTGACGGCAGATGGTGCCCGGCCACTGCAGCGCCAGCACGTAGTAGTCGAACCCCGCCCACCGCCGCTTCCTGCTGCCGCTCGCCGCCGCCGCCTCCGGCGAAGACGCCGAGGCCGACGGCGCCAGCAGCGCGCTCAGGAGCAGCACGGCGAGGCAGAGCAGCGAGAGCGGGAGGAGGAGGAAGGGGCGCTTCCTCCCGCGCCGGTGCCGCCGCGTCTCCATCACCCCGGGGCTGCCGTCGCCTCCCGAACGAATCGAGAACTCGTGGCGCGCGCCTGGATCTGCCTATGTATACTGCAGCAAATCCATCAACTGCTGCAAGATCGCGACTTGAAACGGTGGGGATGGATGGAGTGGCTTGGGGAACATGCCAGCAATGATCGATTACTCTGCATTTAATATGATTTCGCGTCGGGTAAATCCTCCGTGGGAAGATTAGTTTTTGCTTGCAGATCGATGATGGCTTCATGTGCTCGTGAAGCATACACTACACACACTAGGCGAAGCTACGGCAGCTACGACTACGAGCACTCGTCCTTTGGGTTTCCCTTTCCGTTTGCCTCCCTCTGTGGAGGATGCAAATGTCGGGCATACCAAAACCGTGGCAGCAAGTTACTACTACTCTCCTCATGTGGGCATGTGGCTGTGCCTCACTTTAACCGAGGTAAAATTTAAGGATTAGAGCTCAGTTAGAATTCGTTTAAAAAAAGAGCTCAGTAAGAACGACACAAGATTATTTTTTTAGATCCGACACAAGGAACTTTTTCATGGTGATGATTGACACGGGTGATAACTGGTGACTAAGTTGAAAAATGGACGGAGCGAGGAAGAAGAGGTGGAGAAACAAGAAGGAAGGGTCGGTGAGCTCTTCATGACTTCGAGTCTGGCTTCGCCACTGAGTGCAAGTTCCGCTTCATTTAAGATGATTAGGTTGATCCCTTCACTAAAATAAACTAGGTGATACCCCGCGTGTTGCTACAGGGATTTTTAAACAAATTTTTAAGCTAATATGTGGAAGTGGAAACACCAAAGTGATTACATGGCAACATTCAGTTGTAAACAACATTATATATGAAAGTATGTTATTTTGTTGAGAGTGAACCATTCTAAAATGATTGATCCACATATATTTCAACTTCGAAAATTTTGTGATGTGCTACTCACAAATACATACTATCAGCCACAGAAAATCGGTTGAATACATAAATAGATATGCTGGTGGATGATGACATGGCGTATAATGGGTTATGATGTGGAATGCTTGCATGTTAAGAGAAATAGAAGTGGGACTTTTAGTGGGTATCAATTATATAGCTGTACTAGGTGATACCCCGCGCGCTGCTGCGGGAATTTTAATAAATTTTAAAGATAAAATTGGAAAGTAGAAACTAAAGTGGTTGCTTCGCAACATTCTACTGCAAACAACACATTGCATACATAGATGCTATTAGCCGTACAAAATCAATAGAAGAAATAAATTGATGATTTTAGTGGATAGTGATGTGGACACCTTGCATGTTGAGAGAAGACATAGTGGATGTTGACGTGGCACGTTGAGGGTTGAGAGAACTCCTTAGTGGGGAGCTGTCGGGGTTCTCTACCGCCGGACAGTAAATTTGTATCGATCGTGTGTCCGACTCGGATGGTTAGCACAAGAGACACCGGGATTTAGACTGGTTCAGGCCTCCGAGGAGTAATACCCTACGTCCAGTGTCGAGCTGTCGTGTTCTCGTGCTAGGGTTGTTTGTAGTAGGGGTTACAAACTTGTCGGGAGAGGGTGTCGAGCCCAAGTCCCTGAGGTGTGAGAGTTCAGTTCGTCAGCCCTTGTGACGGTTGCCCTCCTCTCCCTTTTATAGACGTAAGGGAGAGGGGCAAAAAGGGAATACAAGAAAAAGCTACAGTGCCAGCCGCTGGGACGTCTTCTCGCACGTCGCTGTCCGTCAGTGTGCATTGAACGGGGGCTGAACTGCGTTGTAGTCGAGGTCGCCGCGTGGTCGGGCGGGGCTGCTTGCTTCGGGGAGCCCGAGGAGGACGACGCGCTCCACGTGGGCGACCGCTTTCGAGGCGGATGCGTCCGATGGCGAAGATGAAGAGGCCGCGGCCTGCCGCAGCCTCGAGCGGGGTCTCGGGTGGGCGCGTCGTGCGTTCGACGAGCACATCCTTCCCGCGACGACGGTAAGTCTCTTCGGACCGGGAGCTTAACCTTGTTATTCCGTTCGTGCAAATCTTGTGATCGATGCCCTCTTGCCCGGAATAGGCGCTCGCGGAGTCCGGCAGAAGGAAAGCACGCACCATCGGTGAGTTCCGAGCGGAGAGGACCCAGCTGGAGATGCAGCTAGTGGTCGCCCGTCTGGCCGCCGCCGGGGCGGTGGAGAACGAGGTGTCGTCGAGGGCCACGCTCGAGGCCGCCGCGAAGTCCGCAGAAGACCGCGCCACGGCCGCGGAAGACCGTGTCGCGGCCGCACAGGCTGCAGCCGCCAAAGCAGCGACGGAGCGGGAGTCCCTTGAGGCGAGGTTGGCCTAAGCGGAGGCGAAGATCGAGAAGCTGCGAACCACCGCAACGACCGCCAATGAGGCTGCCGAGAGAGCCACAACCGCCGCCGCTGCCGCCGAAACCGCCGCCCAAAGTGCTGCCCAGACCGCCGCCCAGGAGAAGGCGGCGCTTGAGTCGAAGGTAGCGGAACTGGAGCAAGACTTGGCCATCGCCGGCTCGGACCTCCGGACGGCCAACAAGCAATTTTCCGAGGTGGCCAACAAGCTCCAGGACGCCACCGACGAGGTGTCCCGACTCTGGGACGCTAACTCCAAGCTGTCGCAGGACGTTGATGGTGAGTGGGCCTGGAACGCTTCCAGCTGCGATTTTCTTTCTTTTTGTTGATTTTTGTCGGTGTTGATTTGTCTTCTCGTGGTCCCAGGGATGCGCACGTATCACGCTGCGATGACCGTGAAGCTCACGGAAAAAACGCAGGAGGTGAACGCCGCCGAGCTCAAGATCCTCGAGAAGGACGGCTCGATCAAGCGGCTGTCAGAGCAGCTTGAGAGTAAGTTTCTTCGATCCCGCTTCGTTCCTCTCCCGACTAGGCCACGCCAGGTCCATTCATTGCAACTTGTTGACCCTTTTCAGAGACCAGGGCCGAGCTCGAACAGTCCCGGATGGCCCAGGAGCAGGTCAAGACCGAGCTCGAGCAAGCCAAGGACGCCCGGCGTGTGTCAGAGTCATCCCGCCAGGCGAGCATCATGGAATACGCCAAGCTCGGGAAGCTTCTCGGCCAGGTCCTGACAAAGCTTGGAGTTTCTGTCGGGCTAATGCTCCCCGACACGCTCCTAAAAGAAGTCGGGCGCCTCCCGGAGGTAGTCAAGGAGCGGGAGCTATCGACTGCTCGGAGGGTGGTGCACCGGGTGCTCGCCATGTTCGACTCGCACTATCAAGGGCTGGACCGCATGGCGCTGAGCGGCGGCTGGGCCCCTGGCAGCTCTGACGACCACTGCGACCGACTCGAGGAAGACTGCGCCTCCTTCGCCCGTGACATGGCCGACACCGCCATGAAGGACCTGGACCTGATACCAAGAGACACACCAGAAGACCAAGAGAGCTCCAGGCCTTCACTTTAGATGTATCATATTTAGGTGTAGGCAATTAAGAACAATTCGCATGTGTAACGTTATGAACAGCTTTATGTTATCGAAAACTTGTTCAAAAAAGTTACAGCTCGAACGTTCCCGAGCACCCGGAGACGACTATAGCAACGTGTAGCAGAACTTAGGAATTATGAGATGACCAAGCTCCACTCCGGAGCCGCGGGGGCGTAAGAGTCGGAGAGCCCAGCCATCCCAAACCGCTAAGGGGTGCCACGCGTTCGCAGCCCCCGAGTACTCGGGGAAACTCGAAAAGTAACTTGCGAGATTTTTGTTGAAATCGCTTTAGGCCGGAGCCTGAGCGGTTGCTCGAGCGCTTTTGAAAAGAGGTCGGATGGAAACCTGTGGACCCGGACTGTACTCGTAAGCTTTCGCACCGTAGCCACGGAGGCGTGGGTGCTAGGAGCGTTGAACGAGCAGCAGTACCAAGCCCCGCGCAGGCCGCCATCTTTACTTCTCGCAAGGTTAAGCCTTCGGCCAAGAAACCTCTCGCATGTGCGATTGGTCGCGACATAGTTGTCGATTTTTGTTTTGAAAAAACGTAGAAAACGAAGGAGGGCATCGTGCCCTGGGTAGCCCCCGAGCGGAGAGCGTTTCTGTACAGGTACAGAGATGCTCGCCGCTCAGCCTTTAGAGACGTTGCACCATATAGAAACATGGCAACCGAGAAGTTTACGAACTTATAGACGTATGAAAAAGTATGCGGCATTTATTCACTGATTTATAAGATATAAACATTTACTCAAGGGTAAAATGGCCGCAGATGTTCGATGTTTCATGCGTTGGAGACGACCCGACCGTCCTCGTATCGGATCTTGAATGTTCCGGGTCGGAGTACTTGATCGACGATGAACGACCCCTCCCACGGGGGCGAGAGCTTGTGCCGATCCTTGCTGCCTTGAACTCGTCGGAGGACCAGGTCCCCGACCTGGAACTCGCGGGTCCGCACGTTGCGCTCGTGGTAGCGTCGCAAGGCTTGTTGGTACTTGGCGGAGTGTAGCAGTGCCACGTCACGCGCCTCGTCGAGCTGGTCGATCGCGTCCTCGAGCGCGACTTGATTGCCTTCCTCGGTGTAAGCCCGTACTCTGGGGCTGCCGTAGTCGATGTCCGTGGGGAGGACGGCTTCCGACCCGTGCATCATGAAGAACGGCGTGAAGCCGGTTGCACGACAAGGCGTGGTGCGCAGGCTCCAGAGAACGGATGGCAGCTCAGTTACCCATCTTGCTCGGAACTTCTCAAGGCGTTTGAAGATGCGAGGCTTCAATCCTTGCAGCAGCATACCGTTAGCCCTTTCGACTTGCCCATTCGTCTTCGGGTGCGCTACGGCGGTCCAATCCACATGAATGTTGTTGTTGTCGCAGAAGTTGAGGAATTTCTTCCCCGTGAACTGGGTGCCGTTGTCGGTGATAATTGTGTTGGGTATGCCGAAGCGATAGATGATGTCGGTGAAGAATGCTACAGCTTCCTTGGAGCGGACGTTGACGATGGGTCGAGCCTCGATCCACTTGGAGAACTTGTCGACCGCTACTAGGAGATGCGTGAAGCCCCCGGGCGCTTGTCGGAGTGGCCCCACCATGTCGAGGTGCCACACAGCGAACGGCCATGTGATGGGGATGGTCTGAAGCGCTTGCGCCGGGAGGTGAGTTTGTCGAGCATAGAACTGGCAGCCCTCGCAACGCCGCACGATGTCCTTGGAGTCCGCCACCGCTGTGGGCCAGTAGAACCCTTGTCGGAAAGCTTTCCCGACAAGAGTCCTCGGACCGGCATGATGCCCGCACGTGCCGGCATGGATCTCGCGAAGTAGCTCCTTGCCTTGATCTCCGAGGATGCACCGCATGAGAATGCCCACCGCGCCCCGCTTGTAGAGCTCGCCCTCGATGAGGACGAACGCTTTAGCTCGTCGCGCGATGCGGCGTGCCTCCGTCTGGTCGGAGGGCAGCTTCCCTTCGACAAGCCACTCGAGGATGGGGAAGCGCCAATCCGGGTCCTCGAGGTTCAGTTCGGGCGGCTGGTCGATCTCCATGACTTCCGGACCTTCGGGTTCTGGTGGCTTTTCCTCTTCGATGCGCACAGAGGGTGCGTGCTAGTCGCTCGCGAAGACCGCGTGCGGTACTGGCTTGCGGCTCGATGCAGTTTTGGCGAGGATGTCCGCGGCCTTGTTGTAGTCACGTAGCACGTGATGAAGCTCGAGCCCATGAAACTTGCCTTTCAGCTCGCGTACGGTCTGGCAGTACGCCGCCATCTTCGGATCAACACAATTTTTCTCTTTCATGACTTGATCCACGACAAGCTCTGAGTCTCCTCTGATCTCGAGATGGCGGATCCCGAGCTCGTCCGCGATTCGGAGGCCGTTGATGAGCGCTTCGTACTCGGCGACGTTGTTGGAGGCGGGGAAGTGTAGTCGAACCATGTACTCCATACGCACGCCCAGAGGCGAGATGAAGACAAGGCCTACTCCCGCCCCTTCCTTCATGACCGAGCCGTCGAAGTACATTGTCCACGTCTCGTGCTCGATGGGCGCCGGCGGAGTTTGGATCTCCGTCCACTCAGCGACAAAGTCCGCCAGCACTTGCGACTTGATAGCACTGCGGGGTGCATATGAGATGTTCTACCCCATCAGCTCGAGTGCCCACTTGGCTATCCTTCCTTCGGCCTCGGGGTTCTGGATGACCTCTCCGAGCGGGTATTTGGACACCACCGTGATGGGGTGCGCGTCGAAGTAGTGGCGGAGCTTGCGCTTGCGTCGATGGAGGTTGGCCAACTCCTCGTCGAGTTGGCGTCTGGCCTCGGCAAGCTCGTCGAGGCACGCCCGGCGCTGGGCGTCCGTGGCGCGGTGGTGTGGCGCCGGCTCCGCGCCGGTGGAGCTGCTTGAGCTTGACGTCACGCAAACGAAGCACTCGCGTGTGGGGTCGTGCGCGGGTGCCGGGGGTGCCCTCCGTGCTGACGCGGAGCCCGGGGCGATGAAGGACGCTCGTAGCGCACCCACGCAGGCCGTCACCGGGTCGTCCGGGAGGCCTGGCTGTCCACAGGGGTAAATGGCGGTGTACCGCTCCATGAACTCGCCCCAAGCGAGCGGCTCGTCTCCGCTGGCCTGAAAGGCGAGGTCGGTGAGGTAGTAGGCGGCGAGCCTAAAACACCCCTGCGTTGGTTTTGGCTCCAACATGGCCATGATCGTCTCGTCCGAGAAGCCTCGGACGAATGCCGCGCGCCCCGCCGCCGCCGTCAAGGCGTTGGGGCGAGCGGGTCGGGCGAAGGTGCGCCCGACGACGGACTCCGCCGGCCCGGTGTAGACGAAGCCGAGGGAGCCGAAGCGCATGGTGGCCCCAGGAGTTAGCGAAACCCTGCGCCCCTCCATCCGAGTCGTTGGTGAAGTTCAGCGAGACACACGATGTGCCCCTACCTGGCGCGCTAACTGTCGGGGTTCTCTACCGCCGGACAGTAAATTTGTATCGATCGTGTGTCCGACTCGGATGGTTAGCACAAGAGACACCAGGATTTAGACTGGTTCGGGCCTCCGAGGAGTAATACCCTACGTCCAGTGTCGAGTTGCCGTGTTCTCGTGCTAGGGTTGTTTGTAGTAGGGGTTACAAACTTGTTGGGAGAGGGTGTCGAGCTCAAGTCCCTGAGGTGTGAGAGTTCAGTTCGTCAGCCCTTGTGACGGTTGCCCTCCTCTCCCTTTTATAGACGTAAGGGAGAGGGGCAAAAAGGGAATACAAGAAAAAGCTACAGTGCCAGCCGCTGGGATGTCTTCTCGCACGTCGCTGTCCGTCAGTGTGCATTGAAGGGGGGCTGAACTGCGTTGCCGTCGAGGCCGCCGCGTGGCCGCGCGGGGCTGCTTGCTTCGGGCACCTGGCGCTTCCTCCGAGCACTTTGGTGCTGACTCAACCCGTCTGAGTACGGGATGAGCGCGCCACGTTAAGGCCTAACCGTAGGCCAGCGCTAATCGTAGGGGGCACTCGAGTGTCTCGGTCGGAGTTGGCGTGCTGCAGGGCCGGATGGGACGGCGCGTTGAGGGCTGCGCGGCCGAACAGTGCCGCATTAAGACTCTCGTCAGAGCTGGCCGCCCGCGCGTGCCGCCAACTGGCGTGTTTGCATGGCATGGGGAACTGGCGCCCCACGCGTCGCAGCGGGGAAGCCCGTGCGTCGAGGGGCGCCACGTTGCGTGGACCGTGTCTTGGTCGAAGACGGAAACTGCTCGTGCGAACGAGCAGGTTGTCGGAGGCGAGACAGAGAACTCCTCGTGCGAGGCGGAGACTTGTCGTGCGAGGCGGAGACTCCTCGTGCGAGACGGAGAACTCCTCGTGCGAGGCAGAGACTTGTCGGAGAAGCCTTCTCTTAGCAGGAAACTTGTCAGGGAAGCTTCCGGCTGGTCGGAAACAAGACGTCTTGCCAGTGAGGGTCTTGACAGGGGTCTTCAGTCCTCCTTATCTTGAATCTTGACCTTCACATTGTTAATGGTGTCAGAAGACTCCACCTCAAGAGTGATTATCTCGCCGTCAAAGGGGTCCTAATCTGGGCCCTCGTGAGGAGCTCTTATATAGTTTTGTATAATGATATGATATGATGATGATAGATTAATCTAGTATGATAGATAACTAAATTAAAATGACGGACTTACGACCGGCTGGTTCGAGAGTCCAAATATAAACTGAGAATCTCCACATGTAAGATTTATAATTGAACCTGATGAAGAGATTCTCGTCAATGGTATCGAGTTGCATGCATCACAAGTTGGTAAGAACCATGGACATTTCAATTATACTCCTACACATATATCCTCAGTGCGGCATGGCATCATAGGTACACTGAATACTCAGCTGTGCAAGAACAGTACTAGATGGAGGTTGAAGAAAAGAGGTCAGTCGACGCCTGCCAAAACTTGCAAATTCAAATGGCTTGCATATAACAATTAGACTTGCTAGATTTCAAGTGGTTTTGCTATGACGATGCATGCACCAATGCACAAAAGGAGATATAGAATTAGATTACTATAGATAACACCCGATGTAACACGTTTGAGTTTGATAAGCAAGTTAACTAATTTTTGAGTGGGCAAAGATATACATAATAGTTCATAACAGAACCCAACTACCCAAGTAACATAATATTAGGGTCTTATACTTTATAAAATTTATTGACCAACTATTCCTCTCGAGCAAACCTTCTAAAGTGCACCACCACAACACAAATATGTTTTCTGATTTTTTTTAGTAGAACAGACTGCAAAACTTTCCGAACCACAATCTTAACACCCTTCAGCCAATGCTTACTCTTTTTTTTTTTTTTGAGCACGCCAATGCTTACTCATTTAAGCAGAGGCTGCAGCTGGTGGGCAAAGAGTCGTACATATGTAGCTTTCCGCTGCCTCCTTCTACTTGTCTTCTTGTCGATTAATTAATTCCATGTGTACATGTACTTACATCAAATTAAATAGATTATAGTTTGACAAAATATACCCAAAAGAACATTCACGTAGTCAACAGTGAAACAGTAGGGCAAACAAAACTTCAAGCAATGTATCTACACATTCAAATTGGAACTGACCAATACATTATTACTCACTCAAGACCTCTTTTACTTGTTTTGGGGAACTGACATATAGCCATACAGGTCATATGCACTTTGATTATGACTTATTAATAGTTAAATGCATTCTAGCAAAATAAATCTTATTAGAATTGGACTAGAAGCAGAAATGGAATTAGTATCGATGATATATTTACTGACGATACCATAGATAAGACAAGTGCAAATAATTTAATGCATTACTGGTAAAAAATTGAAGTTTAACTTTGCACATGGAAGTGCTGAAGGCACTAAGCAAACAAAAAAAAAATTCTTGCTCTACAGAAGCATTTTAATACCCACATGGGGCAGCATTTTTCTGGGACCTGGTTGAAGAAGCATATCCTCTACCACTAATAAATTGTTAAGGCAAAACTTTTGCAATAACTTAATAACCATCCATCAAACTAAAAAAAATTTGTAAATTGTGTTTACCTTTTACTACAACACTTCTGCTGTTTTCTTGAAAAAAAAACACTTGCATCGCATTCAACTCAGCTAAATTAAATTTTGTCTCCAACCATAACAAGAAGCTAACTCTAAGGTCACTATCAAACTCTTCATCCTAAATTAAGTGCACTAAGTTGCTAAGTTAATTTTTAGTTTCAGACCATCCTAAACCAACAATTATTATGATCACTTGATCAGGCCTTTAGATCTTTACACAGTATTTTGGAGACCAATTGGTTTGGCCAAACACCATTTACTGAATGAACAAACGTGCAATCTGAACTCTTGGACATCAGACCGTAATAAGTACGAATAAATGAGACTGACAGACATGGTTTTGCCTATAAAATTCAGATAAGTTATACTGTTTTTTCATAGAAAAAAAAATCAGTCACGACCTACATGCAACAAAAATTCACACCCTTTTCCCCGACTAAGGACTGCAGCCTTGAGTTTTGGTTTCAGCTCAACATAACATAAAAGTTAAAACAGTGCAAGTACCTGTAGCTCTGAGATGTTTGGAGATCCCACTGGCAAAGCAGCAGCGCATAAAACCAAAGTGCCTCTTGGTATCAAGCTTCACCACTTCTTGCAGAGACCCCGCACTTGCGTCAACAGCGACTCCCATCTCCACCGATCGGATGCTGATGCCTTTGGCCAACAAATAAACCACATCGTCATCATCAGCCATGCTCATGGTGGGGTAAGCCATGCGAAGACATCCCAGGGACAAGGTCGTTGCCAGTGTGGCCTTCTCCTCCTCGTTGGCGCCGCTGCTCATGAGCTCACGCAGCAGCTCATACTCCCTTGTGCTGTCAGCAGGGAGGTTGATGTCCTCCGAACGGATTGTGCATCGACGATGCCAGCTCTCCCATGATGCGGTTGGGATGGGCATACTCCATGTAGTCATCTTCCAGCTACCAGGGGCCAAGGAGCACGACGATGGCGGAAGCTTTTGGTGTCTCAGCCATTCGTAGTAGGAATCAGAATCAGATGTGGAGGCAGCCCTGGTCACCTTAGTTGGCGGAGTGATCTCCATCTCGATGTACCTGATAGTGTCTTTGCTCTGGTTGACAGTGATGTCACGACAATAGTAGGGGTTGCTATTGAGGAATTTACTCCAGTTGCCCTTGGCTGGCAGGGGCAGCGGCATGTCACGGAGCTTGGGACTCTCTTCCAGCAAGTCGCAGAGAAGTATGCCTCGCCAGAGATCGACGAAGCCTACTGTACCTTTAGGACCCCCGAGCGTGATCACCTTCGTCGTCACATGGTACAAGAGCCTCTGTGCTGAGTCAGGAATCGGGCACACGCTGTCCCTCTGGGGCTCCTCCACGGACACCAGCTGGGAGATCCAACTCCTTGGTTTGCCGTCGGGTCCAGAGCGGTATAGGTAGAGCCTGAATGAAAAATCACTGAGCGGCCTAATTCGCAGAGTGGCAACAACGAACCTGTTACCGTAGCTCAGTATGGCAATCTCGTTACCGTTGAAGTGCTCGGGATACGGGTTCGGGAGCAGGTACAACTTTGATTGTCCAGCAGGGTCCAACTTGTAGACGAAGTAGTCACTGTGATTCGAGGACATTCTGGCCATGGGAACGCGCGGGACGCGCAGGAGGACGAGGTCGGCATCAGCGCTGATAATTTTGGGCGCGAGGGCAAATCCGTGGGATCCACTTCTAGACCCGGGCAGTGGACGAATAAGTGGGAGACATCTGGCGGGTGAGCGGCGCAGAATGTCACCTCGATGGGCAGGTCTGTGCTCGTCTTGGAAGTGGCGGTGGTGGAGTTGGGTGGGCCGCTGATGTAGCTCCGGGTGTCGAACAGGACGAAACTTGGGACATCGTGGCGGCCCTTGACATCGGAGCTCGCCAGGAACCCAGCGGTGGCCATGGGGTCCGATTGATCAATCTACGATCAAATCGGAGAAGAGCCGGAGCTTACTTGGATTTGGAGCGTCGAGGCAGGAGACCCGGCGCTGAGGGCGCGGTCCGTCCTGGGGGTGTGAGGAGGACGTTGAAGTCCTGGCGCCGGAGTCCGGACGGCCTGGGACGGCGTCGCCCCACAGTCCAGCGGCGGCGTCGATTCAACTCCTGGCGGCGCGAGGCAGGAAACGGACAGTGCCGAGAGAAAACAAGGCGACAGAGAGATAACGCCGTCCCGGAGCGCCTCCTGCACAATTTTTTTTATAGATTATGACGGAGGTGGGAGGGTTTAAGTGATAAAATGTCCCACCTCTTAATCTGACTATCGGATGGAGATCCTGTGATTGTGGTTAGAGCTTGCATAATTTGCATAGGATATGCTGCCTCCTATCTATTCTGGAAGTGTCATAAACTATGAAGCCACGAGCCCACGACCCGCCATGGCCCAATGGGCATGGGCAGCACTTGCCTGCGCAATGTTGAGTTTGCACGCGACCACACTGGACTAATTTCAGATTTCGCAATGTTCAGTTTGCACGCGACCACACTCAATGTCTGCGCCGCTCACCCGCCAGATTCACTCCCAGCAGCACATGGAGTGTGAGCCCTGCAGTCCTACATATTTTTGTCTTTCCTTCCTCACGATGACCACACACGCTGCCCCCTTTCTCTTTCCTCTCTTCCTCACCTCCTTCAGCGGCGGCTCTTCACTGGCTGAACTCGAGGCTGCGGCGGCGCTCGTCACCCGCTGGGATGCGCGCGGCGGATCCGCAGAGCCACAGTCGACGCTTGTCCTCCGTCGGGAGGCAGCGGCGCACTCGGCCCCCGGCGAAGCTCCAGCCACGGCGGGTAGGGAAGGGGCCCGTCGGGCTCCAGCCGTGGCGGAGCAGAGGAGGCCCCTCGGCGAGCTCCAGCCGCGATGGGGGCGGCGACCGGCGTTGGACCGGTCAGTCCCCTACGCAGGTAGGTCGAAGCAGCCAGATCGAGGAGTCTGCACTGGCGATCTAGGGAGCCCTTGATTTTTTTCGTTTTCTTTTCATTTTTACTATAAATTTTCCCCAAAAGTTTTTTTTCTATTTTTTCAGAATTTTTGTTCGTAAATTTTTGTTTCAATTTTTTCTTCTTGTTAAAGTTTTTTTAAGCTTTTTATCTCCAATTTTTCCTTAAAAATATTTCTCTCGAAACTTTCTGTTTTCTGTAAGTTTTGCTTCAATTTTTTTTGTCTCCGAATTTTGTTCTAGATTTTGTGTGATAAATTCTTGTTTTGAAAATTTTAACAAAATTTTTTGTCAAACATTTTTAAAAAAGTTTGTTCAAATTTTTCTTTCAAAATTCCATTTCTAAATTTTATTCTCTATCTGTTTTCTAGATCTTTTTCTAATTTTTTTTTGAATTTTCTCTTGTGCTTTTTTTCTTTTGTCCTTGGTGTTTTGCTCCGTTCTTCTTGAACGCGGCTGCATGTGTGCGCGCACGTGGAGGGAGGGGTCAGTGGTCGGAGATAGGGAGCGCTGCTCCCTACGGTCGTCACCCGTAAACTTGACGTCCCCCACTTGCCTGCCATTGAGCAATTGGGCGCGGAGAAGTCAGAAGTGTCCTAATCCTCACTGCTCAGCGCGACGCGGGCAAACTGTAGGACATTGCGACCCCAATGTCACTACCCACTAGGCCACTATACCAGCCGAAAGCTAGGACGCAAGCCGGGGCCAGCCAGAGAGGATCCACAGCTCCATGGATCCGTCGCCGGGCTCGCTCTGCTGGCAGCCTGCTGGTACCTCGCCGCCGTGCGCCGTGGTGGCGGCAGGTCGAGGCGGTACCCGCCCGTGGCGGGCACGGTGTTCCACAAGCTCTACCACATCCGGCGTCTGCACGACTACCTCGCGGACCTGTCCCGCCGCTGCAGGACCTTCCGCCTGCTGGCGCCCGGCCGGCGGCGGCTGGTGTACACATGCGACCCGGCGGTGGTGGAGCACATCCTCCAGGCCAAATTCGCCAACTACGGCAAGGGCGATTTCAACCACGGTTGCACGCGGGACCTCCTGGGCGACGGCATCTTCGCCGTCGACGGCGGCAGGTGGAGGCAGCAGCGGGCGATCGCCGCCCACGAGCTTTCCACGCAGGCCATGCGCGAGTTCAGCGCCGCCGTGTTCAGGCAGAACGCCGCCAGGCTCGCAGCCGTCGTGGCCGTCAACGCCGCGGCGAAGCGGCCCATGGAATTCCAGGGCCTGCTCCAGAAGGCGGCGATGGATTCCATCTTCGCCGTCACCTTCGGCTCGGACCTCAGCACGCTGGGCGGCGGCGGCGACGACGACGACGAGGCGAGCCGGTTCGCCGCGGCGGTGGACGACGCGAGCGAGTTCACCCTGCTCCGCTACGTCAACCCGTTCTGGAAGGCGATGAGGCTCCTCAACGTCGGCCCCGAGGCGGCGCTCCGAAAACGGATCAAGATCGTCGACGAGTTCGTGTACAGCCGCATCCTCGCCCGGTCCGAAGAGCTCGAGGCGGCACGGCGTGACGCCACCACCATCGCAAGGACAAGGCAGGACATGCTGTCCAGGTTCATGGAAGCAGCCAGCACTACTACCGCCGGTGATGACGGCTCCGCGGCGCCGCCGACGACGACGGTGGATTACAAGTACCTTCGGGATATCGTGCTGAACATCCTGATCGCCGGCAAGGACACGACCGTGGAGGCTCTCGCGTGGTTCTTCTACATGGCGTGCAAGAACCCGCGGGTGCAGGAGAATGTTCACCGGGAGATCGGTGAGGCCACCGGTGAGGCCGTGTCCGTGGACGAGTTCGCGCGGAGCCTCACCGACGAGGCGCTGGGCAGGATGCACTACCTGCACGCCGCCCTGACGGAGACGCTCAGGCTCTACCCCGCGCTTCCTCTGGTGAGGATGGTCGGAGCAGAGCAACAACAAGTACCATCAGTTATTCGTGTGATCTGATCAACCATCGATATGATTTCATATCTTTTTCCAGAACAACAAGGAGTGCTTCGCGGATGACGTCCTGCCGGGCGGGTTCAGCGTGGGCAAGGGGGACATCGTGTTCTACGTGCCGTACGCCATGGGCCGGATGGAGTACCTGTGGGGCGAGGACGCCGAGGCCTTCCGCCCCGAGCGCTGGCTCGACGAGAACGGCGAGTTCCGGCAGGAAAGCCCGTTCAAGTTCACAGCTTTTCAGGTGAGGTAACCAAGCTGCCTCTAGTTCGATCTCTTACTGACATATACACAGATTGTAGAGTGACGATCGAGATGCCCCTTGTGCCATCGAAATCTTACAGGCCGGACCGAGGATTTGCTTGGGGAAGGAGTCCGCGTACAGGCAGATGAAGGTGCTGGCGGCCGTGCTGCTCCGCTTCTTCGTGTTCAGGCTGCGGGATGAGGAGGCCAGCGTCAGCTACAGGGCCACGATCACGCTGCTCATTGAACGCGGCCTCCATCTGACGGCGACGCCGAGATGAGCGACAAGTTCCGTCACGTCTAGCAGTCGTAGATGCATATATCATATATGTATACCTGCTTATTAAAGGGGAGAAGCTAAACAGAAAATGATTATATTCGCAAAACAAAAAAGAACGCAAAATGCGTGTTCGCAAAAAAAAAAAGCAAAATGTGTGCGCGTGGGCTCGTACCTAGGGTGGTAACAGGCCTTTCATTTTGTACTAAAAAATTTAAAGATCGAACCATATAAAAATCGGGTCGTAATTCTATTCAATTTTGAACTAAAAAATAAAAAGGTCTAGCTGGATTGTGAAGAAAACATTCGGGCCGAGTCACTTTACCACTCCTACTCGTACCAAGTCGTTTTGGTTTTCTGGGCTTGTCGGCCGGCGCGCCGCCCGCCTCACTCACGGACCCAGAGCACGCGACGACGCCTGATCCCCTTTCTTCCGCCGCCGCTGCCGCATCCTCCTCCTCCGGCGCCCACCTGAAATGACTGCGGCGCCGGCGTTCACCGGTAACCTGAAGGTGAGTTCGTCGTCGTCGTCCTCCCTTTTCTCTCCTCCGCCCAAGCTAAAACCTCCCTCACGCGCATACATTTTGCCATCACCCGGCGCTAAAAACTGCAAGGCTGTTCAAGATCCGAAGCCGGCGGTGGCACGGACGCGGCATTTGTTTGGTGCGCGGAAGGTTGGGAGTATAGGGTTTTTGGATTTTGGTGGTGTATCTTGCCGGAGTGCTGCGGCGTGTACCAGAGCTAGGTTTGCGCGATTCGTCTTCCGCAGCACGTGACCGGGAGACGGATCTTCCAGAGCGTGTGTCACATGGGGCTGACTATTGGGGGTGTTCTCTATGAATCATGGATTAATTTGGACAGTAAATCATATGGATTTTGATCAGGCATGCTTTTATGTGGACTGAATTGAACATAAAAGGCAAAATTTGGTCCTGGACACTAACAAAATGTGGCATTTGGTACAACACACTAAAAAACATGTCTTTGCCCAAACACACTAAAATTCTATGGCAATTGGGTGCTGGACACTATAACACATATTATAACATATTTTCATCAAAGAGGTATCAACACATTTATAAAAGACAAGTATACCCATGTCCTTAAAATGAACAATTCAGATAGAATAAGAACATGATAACAACATGTTCTTCACCATGTATTCAGCAAGCAGTACACAAATACAAATAGCAGGTTCATCCATATTTGGATACAATATAGATCCTACTGACATGGGTTAGCAAAAGAGGATGATTCAACAGGTTTAGCAAAAGGACATCACAGATTTGAGCCACATTTGACTATCTGGATGCTACCAAAACTATACACGCTACTGATCCAGCAGTCCCTACTCTTTCTTAGACCTGACAATCTTCAACTTCTTTGCCTTTCCCTTCTCCATGAAGGCTACTGGCTTCACATGCAACAGGTTCTATGGAGCCTTCAAATTCCTTCAACTTCAGGTTCTACTTGTGGGAGCTCCAGCTGCTCCTATGTAGTAAGTATGTGCTTGCGCCCTGTGGAAAAGAAGAAGAAAAAAACTCAGATGTTTGTTGGTAGCGTAGCTGGTATAGAGTATCACGGGCGTGGAAGAAATTAGTATAGAAGAGAAAATTTCGATAACTGTGACAAAATATATTTCTTTCAGATGATGAAAGTAAAGTATGACAAGTGCTAACAGCCTAAGAGGCAGAGCTACTTTGGAAGCTGGTGGCAGATTACCCTGTGGAAGAGAAGCCCAAGCGGGGATTTCACCAGCCACGGGCCTCCCCCACCAATTGCTATTTGGAGAGCAACGGGCAGAACCAGCAGGTCAGACAGACACCCACCCTGTTATAGCAAACACGTAATAAAATTATCATGTTGCAGATAAGTGCTCCTTTGGCAGCTACTAAATTTCATCATGTGTTCTGAATTTTTAAACCAGCATAGCACACCGTTAACCACAAGAACTACATGACAAACAATTACATTATTATCTGTATCAACTTTTTGCGATAAATAGCTAAAATTGGCACCAACATTCAAATTGTAGTCCTCCCATCCATACATCCACAACAAGAAATTGATATAGAATGAGGCAGGAGGGTCCAGTTCATGCTAGAGTTAAAAACCAAGCTAATCTAAAGCATATGGTCAATTAATTCCATAAGGGTGACCACAATGTATTTGGACCAATAGTAGGTGGGACCAATGTCAAGTGGACTTTAATTAGTTATGAAATATGCACAATGGTTAAGGTTTAGATGGGGTCCATACGAAAGGAGGGAGAGAAGAGAGAGCTAATTAATACTTTATTCCATAAGGACATCATGTATGAACCACTTGCACAATGCTTATGGACTGGTTGTAGAATTATTTATTGGGCATGGACTGATTTTGGACAACATTATTGATGAGCTTTTTGGTCCGATCCTCTGCAAGTGCGATCCTTGAGATCTGCAGTTGGATCAACAACAAGCAATATAGACAAACTAAGGCCCTATTTAGTTCTTCCATAAAAAAATTTGTACCTACCACATCGGGTGTTCGAACACATGTATGAAGTATTAAATATAGATGAAAAATAACTAATTGCGACAATTTTGCGAGACATTTTTTAGGCCTAATTAATACATGATTTGTGGCAAGTGCTAATGATGGATTAATTAGGCTAAATAAATTTCATCTCGCGGTTTCCCGACGAGTTCTGTAATTAGTATTCTTTAGTATCTGAACACCTCTTCCGACATCCCATGAAACATCTGATGTGACTTCACAAAGGTTTTCACTTTTGGATCTAAACACCCTCTAATATATGGCATAGATGACCGACCAATTTCTACCGATAACTGGATACATTGTGCATTGCCAATTCTTTCTTAGCTCGAGAATCTGAAAAAAATCTAGCTCGTACGTATTGGCAAAGGATCCGACGATATGAGGGCCAGAAGCTGCTGCGGAGGCCCGGTTCATGTGTTGGCCGTGTTCCTTTACGTCATACTCTTTGTATCGCCAGCACAGTGTAAGTGCAGATTGCAACCATGCCTTTATTTCATTTAGTTTTTGCAATGTAGCTCTTTGCATCTCCTGCATCTTATATATATGTGCGTGTTGTCTGAATTTAGCAGGTCATCGATTTGAGGTTAAAAGTCTAAGTGATAATGCTACGGCGGTCAACTCCACGGCATTATCAGATGGGGGCAAGGTCGAACTGATTTTTTGCATGTTGAGATCGTGTCCTCCCAATAAACCGTGCTATTGCTGCATGACTACAAAGCCATTTTTCTGTTACGACACAAGGGATGAGTGCCAGGCCAACTGCAATGCTTGCAACCCCAAATGCCCACCGCCGTAGCTGTTCCTGAAATCGACCCGCGCGCCTGGGACCACGATCTTTCTACCTTTGCTTTTCATCTTGAAATGTAATCAAAATAGAGAGATTATAAAGAATAGAGAAGATCGTGGACAATATCGCAGTTCGAGTGAATGTGTTTCTTTTATGTTTCTCTGCTTATACATATCAATCTTTTTTTCGAAATGACATCAGTAGTTATTGCCAAAAGCTTTCATCAAGTCTGAGATGTCACACCGACGACCACCTGAGGAAAGCAACTACACGGCAATATGTCTTCAAAGGAGTAATACGTGTTTAGTGGGTGCGTTTATTTTCTGAGTATGACTAGTGGGTCCATGTACGACTGTGAAGGCAAGTAGCTGGGATATAAACTTTGAGAACCTGTAAACGTAAACCATGAACTGATTTATCTCTGAAACAGAAAAAGGTGAAGGGGAACATCTCCTCCAATCCAAATTCCTACTCCTGTGTTTGATCCTTGCGTCCCTCACCCCACGGCGATCGCCGGTGGCCAAGGGTGTGACATTGACCTGCTCTTTGCCTTTCTGGATTGTAGTATAATTTAGGTCCCAATCATCCCGTGCTGCATTTGACAGTAGCATCTTTAGTGATTTTCTTAGGACTTTTGTGCAGAAAGTGTACTTGTAGGGGTTCTACAGAGATTAACTGAACCTAGTATGATTCTGGAGTTAGATCGGCTCAATTTTTTTTTAAACTAGAGGCTACTGTTTATGTCTTGTATGTAGTTCAGGGAAACATTAATTCTATCTTGACGCTTCGATTTAGTTTGCAGAATCACACTGAGCATCTCTAAGAGTTTGCCAAACTTTACTTAGCAAATCTTGTGTTTTGCCAACTTCTAAAAGGATATGTCAAGTAAAAAAAGAGTTCATCTCCAACAGTTTGGCATAATTCACTTGCCAAATTCAGATCTAATTTACATCAGGAACCCTGAGAGAGAAACAAATTTATGTTTATGCCCTTCCACCTCTTGAAAACTTGCATCAGGAATACGTCTCCATTATTTATTTCTTTTTTCACCCTCCCACCTGGCTTGGTCACGTCGATGCCAACGCGGATCGGCGCGCGTATATTTCCGCGTGAGGAGGTGAGTTTTGACAAATTTCTATTTTTACCAAATTGGTTTGCCGAACTGTTGGATGTCAATTTTTCTTATTTTGCCAAAATTAGATGATGCCAAGTTACTTTGCCAAACTGCTAGAGATGATCAAGCAGGTATACATATACGATATATGCATCTACGGCTGCGAGACGTGACAGAACCTTGTCGCTCATCTCGTGTTCAGGCTGCGGGATGAGGAGGCCAGCGTCAACTACAGCGCCACGATCACGCTGCTCATTGAACACGGCCTCCATCTGACGGCGACGCCGAGATGAGCGACAAGGTTCCGTCACGTCTCACAGTCGTAGATGCATATATCATATATGTATACCTACTTACATCATTTCCAGGAGTTTGGCAAGCTAACTTGACATCTGTTTAATTTTGGCAAAATAAGAAAAATTAGCCTCCAACAGTTTGGCAAACCAACTTGGCAAAAATAGAAAGTTGGCAAAACTCACCTCCCCACGCGGAAATATACGCGCCCATCGGGTTGGCATCGGCGTGGCCAAGCCAGGTGGGAGGGTGAAAAAAAAATAAAGAATAGAGAAGGATTCCTGATACAAGTTTTCAAGAGGGAGAAGAGCATGAACATAATTTTATTTCTCTCTCAGGGTTACCGATGTAAGTTAGATCTGAATTTGACAAGTGAATTATGCCAAAATGTTGGAGATGAGCTCACTTGACATATCTTTTTTAAAAGTTGGCAAAACACAAGATTTGTTAAGTAGCAAACTCCTGTAGATGCTCATTAGAGGGACGGCGTGCACGTGTACATGAACCCAAAATGTTTATATTCGCAAAACAAAAAGAACCCAAAATGTTTATATTCGCAAAACAAAAAAAACGCAAAATGTGTGTTTTTTTTTGAGAAACCGGGATTTTATTTCACATATTCTGATAGTTTACACCGCAAATCTTACAAGAGCACCATTGAAAGATAAGAAAATTACAACCAAGCCCTTGTAAAGAACTCCCGGTCATCTTCGTCACCGGCGGCCGGAGGAAGCACCTTGAAGCCGACCACCTCCCCGACGAAGCTGCTTCAGAGTTTTGTAATGGCACCGAGAGTAGCACGGCGGAGAAACCGACATGCCGTGTAGTCGTTGAACGGACAGGCCGAGCAAGATGGCCGACGGCCATCACATCACCGGTATCGAAGGGATCTGACGCCACACGAAGCACCGACCCCAGCACGCCGAAGATGAAGACACCCAGAGAGGGGTGCAAACCACCAGAAAAGGTGGGATAGGAAACCCAACCCGGTTTCATACTAGTAGGTTGGTAGGCAAACCTGATGTGGCCGCCGGCAGGAGCAGAAGAGTCACCGGATATGTTGAGGAAGATCATGCCAGACCTAAATCTGACCGCATCCTCCTCGAACCTCCACTCTCGCCCACAGGAGCAGCAACACAGGGATAGTAACCTCACAGATCCGTCCCCAACGCCCGCGCCGCCATCAACGCTGACACCAAAGACAATCTGGAGGGACAAAAGAACCGGTAGCAGAAGCACTAAGCCACCGGAAAATCCTAATCCTCGCATCACCGTCGGCGAACCAGTCGGCAAGACGAAGAACCCTAACCCTAGCCTAGGTAGAAAGTGGTAGGATATGTACACCGGCCATCGATCCCGCAGCTCCCCAACACCTCCAGCACCGGAACGGCCGCCGGAGGTGAAGAGGAGCCGACGAGATCGACGCCGGGAGCGGAGTCGTCTCGCTTTCGCCGGTCTGGACTGTAGGGGAGAAGTCGAGAGGAGTCTGGGCGCAAAATGTGTGTTAAAAAAAGGCAAAATGTGTGCGCGTGGGCTCGTACTAGTTTTTGGGTTTTCTGGGCTTGTTTAGGGAAAAATTGTGATTATATGACTCCCTCCAAACGTGATTTGCTATTTTGACAACCTTTGTGGATGACAAATGGGTCCATCTGTGTCTATGAAATGTGGGTCCAGTGTCAAAATAGCAAACCACGTTTGTTTGAGTCCTATAATCACAAATTTCTCGTTTAGGTGTAGGCCCTTTTGTTTTGTTCAATAATCAGCCTCTTCTGTTCGGATTTTGGGCTTTGACAAGGCCGACGTCTCTCCCACCCAATTGGGCCAGATTACCCAGGGGAGCGCCGGCGCGCCGCCGCCCGCCTCACTCACGAGAAATTTGCTATTATGACACTCCAAAGAATGGGTTTCGTTATTATAGGACTTCAATCGTGAACCTCGCTAAAATGACATCTCAAACGTTGTGACGTTGCTATTATAGGATCTTTGGTCCTTTTCTCAAATAAATACATGTATTTTAACTTGAATGGACACTTTTGCCCCTGGTGGCCTTTTCACGTATCGATTGGATTGCCTGGCGCCGCGGTTCCTTTCCGTGCGCTGCAGGCTCGCCCTGGCTGGCCGGCGCATGCTGCTGGTCGCCGCTTGGGCTGGCTGGCCGGCGCATGCTGCTGGCCGCCGCTGCATGCTGCTGCCCGGCGCTGCATGCTGCTGGCTGCCAAGCCATCATAAACCCCACCAGAATGCATATTTATACATAATTGCACTTGATACATAAAACCATGAATTTAGCACAAACGAGTTCATCTCATAAAACCATGATTGTAGCATAAGCAAGTTCATCTTAGGAGACCATAATTTAGTTCCAAACGAGATCCAAGACATATGAAAACAAATCATGAGTTTACATCTCATCACAACTAAAATAATTCATCATTCAATGTGTAGCTTTCTTTTTGGAGTCATCTTTTTTGGTGGTGCGGCGGGAGACATCCTCAGGGACTATTGTTGTCGGTTTGTGAAGACGTGCCCTCTCCTAATAACATCGCAAGCTTGCTGCACACAAAAACGATACGACAGTTAGATGCTTTGAAAAACTAATATGCACTGTTTGTGTTAATATTTCTTACCTTCTAGTGACCCTTCCTGGACTATCCCATAGGATTTCTTCTCTAGTCGGCCTCCGTGGAGTATTAGGTTCTGCTGGCTTAGCTTTTGTAACATTCTTTCTAGGTTGCCTACGCTTCCTACAAGTAATCAAATAAATTAATATTAGCATTTTCATTCAAGTTTCTTGATAAAGAAAATCAGTTCTTACCTCTTCTTTTTTGTCCCATTGAGTGGGCACTTGGCACTAGCTTACCTGTGACCTAATTGTCCACATTTTAGGCAAGTCATAGGACCTCTGATCTTCTTCTTTCCATTTCCATTTGTTGGAGCACTATCATTATGACCCTCGTTGGTAATTTCACCATCTTTGGATCCTTTCTTCTTGTGTCCACCTTCCATCCATCCCTTCATTCTTAGTTTCCTTTGTCTTCCAACAGGTAATTTAGCAAGAGGTGCACCAACTAAAAATGGTAGGTCAACCTGTGGCCATTGTGTTTTATCTAACATCGGCTCAATCTCTCTTCCATAAGCAGCCCTGAATTTATTCACTGAGTAGTAGTCATGCACAAACTGTTCTAGATCAACTCCCCGTTGGCGGGTTGCATAGGCCAACACATGTTGACATGGTTTACCAGTGTGCTGCCACTCAAGACAAGAACATGTCCTCTGTTGTAACTTGACAATATGCCTCTCAGCTCTGCTGCCACTATGATCCCACACCTCTGCACTCCAATTAGAACATGGTACAATTTTCAAGTGTCCCAACCCTCTAGTATTTGCCTTTAGCTGAACCATAATAGCTGGAAGTATCCTGCCTTCAGGTAGCCTGTATGCAATATTTCTTCTCTTGTTCCACAGTACCATGATCTTTTCTCTGATCTTATCAGCAAGGTCAGCAACAGGTAAGTCTTTATGGTCTCTAATCCAGTTATTAAATGACTCAGCAATATTACTAGTTATGTAGTCACACTTAATTTCTGGATTGAAACCACACCTATACCATAGTAGGTTGTGATTGGTACTTAACCATTCCACTGCTTTTGGTGATTCAGTTGCCATTTTTGCAATATTCTCATAGAATATATCCAGTCTGTACGCCCTTGCTGCAGGATATATCTGGCCAAACCCTCTATATGCCTTCTGAAATTTTTTTACCATATGATAAAAGCATTCTCTTTGCTCTGCATAGGGGAATACAGTCTTCACTGCAGACTCCAAACCCTTGCAAGCATCAGAACAAACAGCAAGGAGTGGAGGATCACCTATAGCCTTCTTTAATTGTTCCATGAACCAAGTCCAGTTGTTTTTTGTTTCAGAAGCTATGAAGCCATAAGCGACTGGATACATCCAATTGTGACCATCAACTGCTACAGCTGCGGCCAACTGACCATTCCACCTTCCATTAAGTGCTGTAGCATCTATGCTCAAATGAGGCCTACAACCTTCCAAGAAACCATCAATGCATGGTTTAAGAGCACAAAAAAACCGATGAAAATATACTTGACCATCCTCGTCCTCAAATACGTCAATCTCAACGACACTCCCGGGCATCCGCTTCATTACCTCAGCCTTCCACCTAAACAATAGCTCAAAACTTTCTGACCATTTGCCATAAACCTCATCAAAAGCTCTTTCTTTACCTCGCCATACAGTGTCATATGCAATTTCACACTTGTGATCTCTCTCCAACATCTTCTGCAGTTCCTTAGCACCAATATGTGGATCATCTCTAAGGATACTCACAGCCTTGCTAGCTACCCACTTGCAAGTTGGAGTTGTAGTTCCCAGCCTCATGCTGGACACACACTCATGTTTATCGACTAAGACTGTTACCTGCAAAACAAAAAAAAGACTGTTTATGGACACACACTCATGTTTATCGACTAATTCACATAACAAGTAGAACTAATGAAGTAGAAAAAATATTCACCTCCACAGTGGCTTGACCTTTATGTTTAGTGCCATTTATCCTCCAAGGGCAAGGACAATTTTCATCACCAGACTTGCAAAAGGCCCTGTATCTCGTTCTACATGACTTCTCTACTCCTAAATCGAACTCCCTGTTGATGGCAAATTGCCGCACTGCCAGCTTGAACTCTTCCATTGTTGGGTACAATGTCCCTACCTCCATTGATGGGTTGTTCTTATCATATGAAATGACAATCTCACATGGTACGGCATCACTAGTAGGAATGGCAGCACCATCAGTATTTTCTTTATCATTCCCATGTTCATCCATTCGGCAATCATCCCCCTGCGCAGGTATATTTGTTGTGACCTTATCTGTCAAACCTAAAACCTCACACATCTGACTCTCACTCATAAGATCAATACGACCTTCATCATCATGTGTTTCCACCATTTGTATGGTAGCCCAATCAACTCTTTCTATATTTTCCACATCATCTACTTGGGACCTATAAACAAGCAAAATCAGTGTTTACTACTGTCTACTACTATCTACTATTGTGGTAAGAAACAACAGAAATCGTTAGGGCCAATACCTTTGCACATCAAGTACTGGAAGATTGTACTCTATTGCCGGATGATGAATCGTGGGCAGCAACGCTCTCGCTAGGGCTACAACACTTGTATCAGGGCTAGCGCCAGGAGCCGCAGCCATCCCCTGGTCGGCCATGGCTAGGGCATGCTCGACATCGGGGGCGGCGGCCAGGGCACCAGACGGGTCGACCAGGGCACCACGGGTCGCGCTCATGCCTTGGTCGGCCATGGCCCGGCCACGCTCTCCATCTGGGGCGGCCGGCGTGGCCAACCCTAGTGCGCCGCCGTGGGGGGAAACGCCAGGGAAGGGTGCCGCTGGCGGAGGAACGGGTGGCGCCGGCGGAGGAACGGGTGGCGCCGGCAGTTGGATGGGTGGCGCCGGCGGATCGGGCGCCGGTGGATCGGGCGCCGACGGATCGGGCGCCGGCGGAGGAACGGGTTGCGCCGGCGGAGGAACGGGTGGCGCCGGCGGTTGGATGGGTGGCGCCGGCGGATCGGGCTCCGGTGGATCGGGCGCCATGGCGGCGGCTTCTGCAGGAAGGAAACGAACCGGCTCGGCTTCTGCGGGAAGGAAACGAATCGACACATGAAAAGGCCACCAGGGGCAAAAGGGTCACTTCAAGACCAAATACATGTATTTGGTTAAGAAATAGGATTAAAAGGAGTCAAAATCCTATTATAGTAAAGTGTCAACGTTTGGAGTGTCATTTTAGCAATGTCAATGCTAGGAGTCCTATAATAGCGAAACCCATTCTTTGGAGTGTCATAATAGCAAATTTCTCCTCACTCACGGACCCAGAAGAGCACGCGACGACGCCTGATCCCTTTCTTCCGCCGCCGCCGCCGCCGCCGCCGCATCCTCCTCCTCTTCCGGCGTCCACCTGAAATGGCTGCGGCGCCGGCGTTCACCGGTAACCTGAAGGTGAGTTCGTCGTCGTCGTCCTCCCTTTTCTCTCTCCTCCGCCCAAGCTAAAACCTCCCTCACGCGCATACATTTTGCCATCACCCGGCGCTAAAAACTGCAAGGTTCAAGCTCCGAATCCGGCGGTGGCACGGACGCGGCATCCGGTGCCTTCTGGATCCTTTGTTTGGTGCGCGGAAGGTTGGGAGTATAGGGGTTTTGGATTTTCGTGGTGCATCTTGCGGGAGTGCTGCGGCGAGTACCAGAGCTAGGTTTGCGCGATTCGTCTTCCGCAGCACGTGACCGGGAGACGGATCTTCGAGAGCGTGTGTCACATGGGGCTGACTATTGGGGGGTGTTCTCTATGAATCATGGATTAACTTGGACAGTAAATCATATGGATTTTGATCGGGCATGCTTTTTATGTGGACTGAATTGAACATAGATGGTACATGCTGCCCGTTGGGACCTGTGTCTTAAGACTCTTTTGTTATTAATTGTATGCCGGGTTGTGAATCTAGACTTGCTGCTTGTGTTAAGCTCTGGTTCACCAGGAAATGAAATGCAGTGCTGACGACACTGGTTAGATTTATGCATACTAATAAACCGCCTTTGCTAGGCATTTTTCTACCGTTATTATTACTTGTAAGTGTGTTCATCCTGCCACTGAATCTGTAGAACATATTAGTAAGGCACATGCTGATGGCACCTCTTTGCGACCATTTTGGTATTGTGCAAACATATTATGTATAATTGTTGATGGTAGTGTGGTTATGTAGATTCGTCCATTCGTGATATATTGAGTTAAAGAAACTGTATTTCTGTTTCTTTCATTCACCTGTAAGAAGGGAAGAATTATGCAAACAGGATCACCAAATAACTGCGCGTTACAAATCTGTTTCCACATCCACCATATGTTTTTCATTTCCTGACTCTAAATTGCCTTATTTGTTGAACCTATACTAGCAAAATTTCAAGTACCGGCAGTGACAGATGCTTCCTTTGGAAAACATGCAGAAAGCACTTGCAGGCTTAAGGAGAATCAACTTAGATGGTCTGCGTTGGCGTGTATTTGATGCAAAGGGCCAGGTTGGAATTCTTTCACATGTTTTAGCTGTAATAAAGAATTCATTGGAAAAGTTTATGTGGTAAGTTGCTTCGTCTCTGTGGTAGGTGCTTGGACGGTTGGCATCCCAAATAGCTGTTGTGCTACAGGGCAAGGATAAACCAACATATGCACCACATGTGGAAAATGGAGACATGTGCATTGTGCTTAATGCCAAGGATATCAGTGTTACAGGAAGAAAAATGACTGATAAGATTTACTACTGGCACACAGGGTTAGTAAGTCCCAGCAAAATTGTTCAATACATCATATCTAAGATATTATTAAGTTAATCTTGTTACACACTTTACTCCCCGGACAGGTATATTGGCCATCTAAAGGAAAGAAGGCTCAAGGATCAGATGGAAAAGGACCCAACTGAAGTGATTCGCAAAGCTGTCCTGCGCATGCTTCCTCGCAACAGATTGCGTGATGTAAGTGAAACTTTGTTTCTCTTTTATTCTCTAATAGATGATACACATGAGCTAACTTTTTTCTTTGATTAGCTACTTGATTGTTATTGCTAGTGTCATTTGCTGTTGTTTAACGCTTAATGATTGCTTTTGTGTTGCATTGATACAATTTAGCCTCCTTTACCATTGTTAGAGTAACTGCTATCTCTTTTTATGCTCTTTATTGAGGCACTCACTAGGTTTCATCTCTAGCAGTCTAGCCCTATTTGGACTACTGCTATATTAATCCGTGAGATTGGAGTCTATATATTTGTTGATTCAATGACTGCTGGAGAAAGGTCTATTTGTCTGTATTCTATCACCCCTGGTTGATTATATCTGTGTGCTGCATTGTTGAAGCTAGCTGATCCGATTAATGATTCTTCAGAAATTGTTAATGCTATCTTGTAACCAGTGTTAAATAAAATATTGTGGTAAAGGGGTCCATTGGAGAGTAAATTTGGTATTAGATATGATCCAATCTTTTTTTTTCTTGGCTGAGATTTCTGTAAAATTGTAATGTCGTGTGCTGATGGAGCATATTTCATAACATTGTAATGTTGAGAAATCACGCCTCCGCTTGCCATGCTGGTATAACCAATGTGCTTATGTTATTGATGTTTAACATATGTTATTCTGATCCTTCAGGACAGGGATCGCAAGCTGAGGATATTTTCTGGAAATGAGCATCCATTCCATGACCGCCCTCTTGAACCCTTTGTGATGCCACCCCGGCAAGTACGCGAGATGCGCCCTCGTGCAAGGCGTGCATTAATAAGAGCCCAGAAAAAAGAGCAGGCAAACAAAGCCAAGGAGGAAGAAAATGCTAAGAATGCCAAAGCTGAGCCTACTGCATAGGCACATTTTGATGTGTAGCATACTGCAGATCTATGATGTTTTCGGAGTATCTTTGTGTCCTTGTAGCTTGTCGAGTCGAATATACTGTGTCTAGTAGAACCCTGGGAGCATGGTTTGCTTGTCATGTTCTGATTTTTTTGTATTTTATTACAGCATGAAACTCGACTTGTCTCGAGGCACTCAGTTGCTTTATCTGAGTGAATAAGGCCCCCTTCTGCTTTGTTCGACTTCCGGTATGAGAATTCCTAAGTCCAATGAAAATGTACCAGGCAACAAATTTTACTTGCATGGGCGAAATATTCAGAGAAAATATACCATGTTGGCATGTTGTAAGATTTGAATTTACAATGACATTTATATCTCGAATGAAGCAGATGTGTCCATAAGATTGATGGAATGGACTAAACCCTCTGAAAAACCTGTACTAAAAAATTTCAGAGCGATTAAAAATTAGTAGAAACATGCTTTCAACCCATTAGCAAGTTACAATGGCCCAACATGATGGAGATTGTCAACCCCTGGCCCAAAAGCCCTTAAACCCTAGAAAGAAACCTCCTCAGTCCTCCCTCCACGGCCGCTGCTCGTCCACGCGCACACAACCACTAGAACACCTCGCCGCCTCCGCCGCCGCCGAGGGCGACGGCGACGATGTGGCGTTCGCGAGCTCGTGCTCTCCTCCTCCTCCGCTCCTCCATTCCCAGATCCCCGCCGCCGCAGCCACCACCGCATCCCGCTTGGACCCTGACCCGAGGCCCACCTCCGCGCCTTCTTTCCCGCTTCCTATCCTCCTCCCCGGATCCCATCCCCGATGCCAATCCCTCCTCCTCAGTGGATCCCTTCCCCGAAACCTCCTCTCCGACCTCCATGGCCCCAAATGATGGCACCGAGGCCGGAGAAGACAGTTTGAGCTCGATGTGGGAGGAGGCTGGGGACGCCGACGACATCTTCGCACCCCCCGGCGGCGCTGACGCCGTAGCCGACGAGGAGGAGGTCGCCCGCGTCCGCGACGTCGTGGAGTCCACCCCCGAGGACAAGATCGCCTCCACCCTCGCCGACATGGTCGTGGACTTCAACGAGCCGCTCCTCGCTGCAGTCCTCCTTGCTGCCGAGCAAGCTTCCTGTAAGAAGCTGATATCCCTGTTCAACTATGCTGCGAAGAACAACCCTGCGGCCAAAAGCCTCTCGAATCTTGAGATCCTCATGGGCAAGGTAGCTGATTCTGATGAGATTGACAAGATGGACGCGTACTTGCTTTGGGATTCGGTCAAGGAAATGGGCTCTGTGCCAGGATCACTGAGCACACAGTTGTTGAATGAAATGATCGCGATATTTTGGAAGCTTGAGAAGTCGAAGGCAGCTCTGGAGGTGTTTGCCAAGTTCGATGAGTTCGGTTGTACGCCGGACAGTAACAGCTATTATCTGGTTATTGAAGCGGCACGAAAGAAGTCTTTGTTTCGTTCTGCTTGTGAAGTTTGCGAGAAGATGATTGGCTCTGGCTGTTTCCCTAATGGTGAGAAGGTTGGCAGGATTTTGACTTTCCTTTGTGAGGGGAAGAAGGTGAAGGTGGCACATTCATTATACCTAGCAGCCAAGGAAAAGAAGATTCAGATCCCAAAACCAGCCTTGGATTTCCTTGTTAGCGCTTCGGCGAGGAATGATGAGACCATAGGAACTGCTCTGGAGCTGCTGGAAGAGTACCAAGGGGAGTCACTTAAGCATGCAGGCAAGTCCTTTGCCACCGTTGTACATGCTTTGTGTAGGACAAACAAACTGGAGGATGCAAATAATTTGTTGACGAGGATGGTGCAGCTTGAAGAGTACCAAGGGGAGTCTCTTAAGGATGCAGGCAAGGCATTTGCCACAGTTATACATGGTCTGTGCAGGAAAAAGAAATTGGAGGATGCGAAGAAATTGTTGCTGAGGATGGTAGATCTTGGCCCAGCTCCTGGTAAAGCAGTGTTTAATTTTGTCATCACAGCACTGTCCAAACAGGGAGAAATGGAGGATGCTATAGGTTTGTTGAAATTGATGCAGAGCGAAGGGGTCACTCCTGATATCTATACTTACATTGTGCTCATGAGTGGCTACACGAAAGGGGGCATGATTGATGAAGCCCATGCTCTACTTCGTGAAGCTAAGAAGATTCATCCGAAATTGAACAGGGTTAGTTATCACATTCTTATCCGTGGATACTGCAAAATGGAGGAGTTTGAGAAGGCCACTGAGTGCCTAAAGGAGATGAGGAAAGATGGGTTGCTGCCAAATGTGGATGAGTATGACAAACTGATTCAATCATTGTGTCTCAAGTCTTTGGACTGGAGAAGAGCTGAGAAACTCCTGGAGGAAATGGAGGATAGTGGTTTGTGCCTTAAGGGTTTAAGTCGCAGCCTCATAGCTGCAGTCAAGGAGCTGGAAGGGGAGGAATTGCAGTCAAAGGCAAGCCTTGAAGCATAATTTCTCTAGGATACACAAGGAGCAATATGTCTGCTAATTAATTTTTGTGGCAGCTCTTCCTTTTTTTGAGCTTTGCATCTCCGGTGAGCTTGCAAGAAACATCATCTTTCGTACTCGTGTCTGTAATTTACTACAATAATTATGCATTTAGTTAAATGCTAGACTGACAAGGAAGAGCATTTAGTTTTGGTCGAAGGTGCTGTTCATTTACTGTATGAGGATTTCCATATGTTGTGCTACATTTAGAGATTTTCTTTTCGTTATGCCTTATTTAAGAACATGAATTGATTTTCCCTGCCAATGGAATTCAAACATGAATGGATTTTCCCTGCCAATGGAATTCAAGTTAGGAAAAAATTCAATTGCATGGCTAAAAATCGTTGTTGCACTTCAATCTGCATACCATGAACACTGGTCGCAGAAATAATTGGTGCCTGTCTGTTTTCTATAGAGTTTGATTTGTGTCCTAGGCTGCCTTTTTTTTAATCATGGAAAGCTGATGGTAACTGAAATCTTGCTGTTTCATGATAGTTGATTTATACTATGAGATAATAGGACTGTACTAAAAACCAGGTAGGTTTTTGCTGAGTGAAGGTTGTAGCAACATCATTCTGGAATGGGCTCAAAATGATGAAATATTAAAAGTGTTGTCTCTTACAAGACTAGATCACATGGTGATTGGCTAGGATCTATGACTACAGGTATTGGCGGTATCTTACAATGCTATAACGTATTGGCCCCAAGTTGTTTGTGCCGTAGGACTAGTAATTGCTTGGTATTGGTCCTTGATTCACCTGTGTTAAGATTTTAGTTGTTCTTTGTATTAGATCTTGTATCTTCCAGTGGCATTCTCTGTCGATTCAGTATCTTATATTCTGTTCTACATCTGCAGAAATGTGGCTTCCCTGGTAGCATTGCTGTGAAAAGTTGGCATGAATGTTTATGAAAAAGATCACTGCATGGTGTAATGAATTTTACGTAGTTCAGATTACTGCACTGTATAATCTATACCTGTAGTTAAGCAAAGCTGTTGTTCTGAGAGAAAAGTATTGCTGGCTGGTTGCTGGTGGCTGGTCTGTTCTGAGAGTAAAGTATGCTGTCTAGTGGCTGATAAGCCAAACGAACAGGGCTATCCATTGCAGCTACCACACTAGAGTTCTTTTTTCCCCATCATTGATGTCAATTTCAGCATATCACATCATTTAGCTGCGTGATCCATGCTGATACTTTTGAAGTCACTTGTCACAATCGAATTTGGCCAGATAACATACCGTGCCTCTATAAAAAAAAATATCCGGTCCTCTATCATTGCCTACTCCCTATGAAAGAACAAACTTTGAATGCATAATTCAGCACTGACTTTGCTCATTCCGCTGCTGCTTGATCTTGAAAGAAAACCAAACCTACTGGTGTTGTTACTGTCGGCAATCTCTATTAGTCCCACTGGTGTAAGCAAGTCCAGTCATTAAAAGATGTGATAATGTATTCAATTTGCTTTGCACCAAAACCAGATCATGGATTGATCACACATATCATGATCTTGTTAGCCCTATTCAAGCTACTCCCTCAATTTGGAACCGAGGGAGTAGCTAAGATGGAGTCGAAATATTGGTTTGAACAGTGGCTACCAAATGGATGATGCTCTTCGTAGTCGTGTTCAAGGTGCCTAAAATGAGTAGCATCATTGGATTGAACAGTGGCCACACATGGTGATGATCAGGACCTGATCCTTGTACGTGCAAGTGCCGTATGTCTATCTTCTGTTTGGTACTTCGCATATCGCAACTCTTGATTTTTAGCACTAACCGAAGGAGGATCCCAAGGATAGGGTTGTCTTTATGTTTGGTCTTGCCAAGTGACGGCTGGGGATTTGCTCGAATTTCTTTGGCTGAGGCTGTGCCGTCCTTGCACTGTTTTTAAAATGGCCACGGCATCACAGATGGACGGTGGCCAATCGTATGTTCATTTTCTAGTCGAACTTTGAATTAGTGCTCTTTCTCTTTCAACTTTTTCTCGCAACTACTCCCGGTAGACTCCCAAACTGTCCCGTTGTTTTTTACTTGATCATTGTAATTGTAAACTATGGAGTACTACTACTCTACTAGTGAGGGGTGACAGGTGGCTGAAAGCCTGAAAGCTCAACGTCTAGTGTGGCCTGCAACTCTGCATGACATGAGGGGCCCACTTCTGTGGAACCAACCGACGAGCTGCCACGCTGGACACAGCAGCGGTCGCGGATCTGCCGCGCCCCCGCTCCGGCTCCTCTTCCCGTCTCGCTCGCGTGACGCCACCCCACTGGCGTGGAGAGGGACACACCCACGCACGCACGCCGCCGTGGCCTGCTCGGCTCACATGGCCTCTCCCACTCCAAGTGCCAGCGCTCTCGCCGGCCGGGGGGGCAATTGGGCAGCAAGCGCCGGATGCCGCTTCCGCTGCCGAGCAGTACTGGTAAATGCCAGCCGCTATATATTCAACTCCCCCCACCCGCATCCCCCACAAGCCCACGCTTCCAAGTTCGCCCACTCCCCCACGCTTCGCCGAGATCGCTCACGCCTTCCACCTCAAGCAACCCCACCATCAAGCCCCAGCCCCCGACCCGCCGGAGCAATGGGGAGCACGGGGAGCGAGGCGGAGGTGTCCCGCGCCGACCTCCCCGACCGCTTCATCTTCGGCGTCGCCACCTCCGCATACCAGGTTACCGCCCCCTCCTCGCCCCGCCCGCCCCCACACCCCATCTCATCCGCGCGTCATTGCTTTTTAAGCTTGTTATTACGCGATTGGTGATCAGCGTCTCAGCTTGACTTTGGATCGACGCATAGGGTTGATTCAGTTTGTCCTTAACATGCAGAGTGCGGATTATCATTCCGCGTGCGTGCAGGGCGCTAGAACTCCCCCGTCAAATTAGTTTCAAGTGCAACTTCTTGTGAATTTTCCCTGTGCCTCTTGGATGGGGATGAACGAAGGTAATCGGAGTGGAAGCTGAAATAGTGGACCTGATAGAGGAATCCCCAACCATTAATTTTCACTAATTATTCGTGAAAGTAGTTTATCCACACAACTGTTGCCTTGTGTTGTTAAACAAAGTAGGAACAGGGCTTACACACTTTGGATTATTTAGGATAAATTTATGCACGGAACCTTGTCACTCTAGCTTTCACCAGGCTAGCGGTGCACTGGAGGTGGGCGGCAGCCCCTGACTATGATGAGGAGGTAAAGATTGTGGCATTATTGCTGTCAATATCACCAAGTCCAGGTTGTGGATTAGAAGAGTGATGGAATAATAAGAGTTTGGTATTCAAGTCGGGTGTGTAAATCTCAAGGTGGATTATTAATTGATCCAAAGGTGCATAGTTTTTCCTGGACAAAAATTTGGCACCTAGAGCTCTAAACACTAGAAAGACAAAAACGAAAATATTTTTTCGATAAGGAAGTTTTATTGATTTCACAAGATTATTACATCGAGTTGATAGAAAAACCTTGAAATACTCCCAATCTCTGCATATCTAGGATGCACACAGTCTTACAAAAGAGACAAAGAATCTGGCACACTAATGACAATTCAACGATTAGACTGCCCACCTATGTGCCTGGGTAAAGATGAGAAGAGTGATGGAATAATAAGAGTTTGGGATTCAAGTCGGGGTTGTAGACTTTTTCTTTTCAAAAATTAAATCATTTCTACAAAGCCACAATGACCAACAAGTAGCTGCCATCCTTAGCAAAACTAGCGGCTTAAGATCCTTACTAATACCCCATAGCCTAGTCCCAAACATATTCGACACCCTATGAGGTTTATAAAGTCCTGATGCTGCTTGTATGATGGACCATACAGCGCAGGCAAAGCAGCAATCAAAAAACAGGTGCCTAAAAATGAAAAATTAGAGAGCAAACCGGCTTCTTTTCTAATCCTTCCTCCAAAACTGAAGGTCATGTTGTCTGAATTCTCACCTCTGTAGATTGAGGGAGCGAGAAGGGAGGGAGGCAAAGGAGACAGCATATGGGATGTCTTCACAGAGGACAAAGGTTGCTCATCTGGTTCCTTTATGATATTGAAATGCATATATTTAACTGTTGTGTTCAAATGCTTCTCCTTTCAGAACGTATCTTAGATGGAAGCAATGGGGATGTTGCGGTAGATCATTACCATCGATACAAGGTATTGTCTATCGTCTCTGTCTCAGTTTTCTAAAGGAAAAGAGTAAGTGAAAGAAAAAGCAGGGGAAACACCGTCTTCTTATTACTTGGGTACTATCAACAAATTTGGAAACTGGCTTGTTCCTCAGTTTCTACAATGTTTACACTGCAGTGCTTCCTAGAGGAAATGGTTTCTTTTTTGAACTGTTTGCTATGAATTTTTCAGGAAGACATCAAGCTCATGGCAAGTTTAGGTTTTGGTGCATACAGATTTTCTATATCTTGGGCACGTATATTTCCTGGTATGTTGAACTTAACAGATAGTTGTAACATTTATAACTGACCACAAGATAAATGTCTGCATTTTCTATTGTTTGCCAATGCTAATGCTTCATACCATTTCGTACACATAAGAGTTCATTATGCCTGCAGATGGCTTGGGGGAGAAGGTCAATGAGCAAGGGGTTGCCTTCTACAATGACCTTATCAACTTTATGATTGCAAAAGGTGGCAGATGTTTTACCTGATAAATGTAATGGTTGCAACTCATCTGCCTTATCAACCTTATCAACCACTCATCTGCCTGTCAATAGGAATTGAGCCTTATGCAACTCTGTATCACTGGGATCTTCCAAACAATCTTCAAAAGACTATAGGGGGCTGGATTTCTGACAAGATTGTGTAAGTCATTGCAGCATCTTAAGTATGCAGTATGGTTTACAAAGATTTCTTAACTCTTAAGTGGATGATTGCATAGGCGTTTTTTAAAGACGTTTTTTTTTTAAATTTCAAGAGCGGTTGCGGCTTCATTTGCTGTATTTTATGAGTTTCTCACCATCAAAATATCCCAGGGATTACTTTGCATTGTATGCAGAAGCTTGCTTTGCAAATTTTGGAGACAGAGTAAAGCGTTGGATAACAATCAATGAGCCTCTCCAAACTGCAGTTAATGCTTATGGGATTGGAGTTTTTGCTCCTGGAGGATGCCAAGGTGAAACTGCTAGATGTTACTTGGCTGCCCATCACCAAATCTTGGCTCATGCTGCTGCTGTTGATGTTTACAGAAGAAAATTCAAGGTCCGTTTTAGATTCTTATATGAATTGGTAGTTTGAGGGTTCTTATTTGAGGGGTGTACATCCTGAAAGCAGCTGGTTCTCGATCACATTAGTTCTTTGTCAGTATGGGTTCTTTTTTACTCCCCTCCTCTTCCTTTGCATTCTCCCATGTTTCTGCACCTTTTCTATCATGCTTAAACACTAATTTCCTTTCATATAATGGGAATTGGAAATCTGGAACAGAGTAGAATTCATCTTGTTTCCTATCAGCATTGTAAATACTGGTATTTGGTAACCTGGAGATCATTCCATCTGTTTCCTGTCAGTATGTTTTTGTTTGTCTGATGGTTTTACATGCTATAAAAACAGGCTGCACAAGGTGGTGAAGTAGGGCTGGTTGTCGATTGTGAATGGGCAGAGCCATTTTCTGACAAAGTCGAAGACCAAATTGCTGCACAACGGAGGATTGACTTTCAACTTGGATGGTATGTTGCTGTTCATATTCCTAATGCCACATGTGAAAACCTATCCAACATTGTTTACCTTCTGCACTTACTAGAGTTTTTTTCCCAAATATAAGGAATAAATCCTTTCACAGAATGCATGATGTATTTTCTGTCCTACATAATGTACCCACATTTATTTGGTTCTGTGTTCCTAAGATGTATGATGTCCGCTGACTAGTTTCCCTTAGGTACCTAGACCCAATATACTTTGGTGATTACCCAGAAAGCATGCGTCAGCGACTGGGCAGTGATCTTCCGACCTTCTCAGAGACAGACAAAGAATTCATCAGGAACAAAATTGATTTTGTTGGGCTGAACCATTATACTTCAAGATTCATTGCTCATCATCAGAATCCAAAAGATATTTATTTCTATCAAGTACAGCAAGTGGAGAGACTAGGTACGATACCATGCAGATGCAGTCTGCCTGAGTCATCTTTAATAAACTTAAGATGTATCCATGATCATGCCCGCAAATTGGTATTTATCATTATTCTGACATTTGTTCTTTTCGCAGAAAAATGGAATAGTGGTGAAAAAATTGGTGAAAGGGTTAGAACTCAGAACTAAACTTCTTTCTCCATATATGTAAATTATATGAATTATATGTGCCTCTCCTAACACATAATCTCAATATTTATGCAGGCTGCATCTGAATGGCTTTTCATAGTTCCTTGGGGCCTTCATAAATTACTTAATTATATAGCGAAGAAATATAATAATCCAGCAATTTATGTTACTGAGAATGGTAAGGCTTACATACTTCCGTAATGAAATTAAAACAACGTGAGATATCTAATGCTGGTGGCATGGTACAGAATAAATTATGACAGGAATTTCTACAAATGTGTTGTGATTCGAATCTTTAATTGCTGAAGTCAATTCCATTACTGTTTTTTTCATTCCTTTCCATGAACAGGGTTGAATATAGAATCTTTTATGCCCTTATTTATCCTTTATGATTTCAATTTCCTGTAGGCTGTAGTTGAATGTGACTGACTGGTGTAGTATTTTAGTGGAAACTGAAGTACTAAATGAACAAACTTAAATTGGGAATGCCTGTTGCAAGATGCAACATCTGATGTATTGCTGAATATGCAAGCTTGTAGGTTGTATGTACTGTATTTTTTTTCTTTTATATGCAGGAGCGCTGTGTATCTTGTATTAAAAGGTAGAAGAAAATGGTCCACATACATAGCCTGTAGGGCAGAGAGGGAGGGAGGGCTCTAGCCTAATGTCTGACACTTGTAGCAAAGAGTATGTATGGTCTTATTTGTTCATATTTGGAAATAGAATTTCAACTTGCATCCTATATGCACTCTTAACTAAACTGGCTAATACAGATTTACAAATGTCTGCGTATTTGAAAACTTTCATGCTACCCTGGAAAAATTTGGACGGTTACAAATGTCTGGTTTCGACAGCTACTTTTCCATTGTCCAAATTATATTAAATGGATCACTCTTAGGAATAAACTAGAGTGTGAGTTCAGAATTTCCGAAATCTAACAAGTGAAACGTACCATTGCGATGCATTGTTTGTTATCGCATTACAAATGGTGGAATTTTTTCTTGCACAAGTGATTGTATTTGGTGCTAGTGAATATTTTCTCATCTGAATAAAGCACAGTATGTGTGCTTGAGAGATGCCCTTACCTCGAGAGACAAAAAGAGATGCTCTTACCTAGTTTTTTTCCTGTAGGCATGGATGAGGAAGATGATCAGTCTGCAACACTAGATCAGGCTTTAAATGACACGACGAGAGTCGGTTACTTCAAAGGATACCTCGCTTCAGTTGCACAAGCAATCAAGTAAGCTGATTCTGCAGTTCATCCTTCATCGACTACTACAAACATTCAGCCAACAAAATGACACATGCAACTAATTGTTTGGGTTTGGCTCAGGGACGGAGTTGATGTCCGTGCGTACTTTGCATGGTCATTCTTGGACAACTTTGAGTGGGCTATGGGCTACACTAAGAGGTTCGGCATTGTTTATGTGGATTACAAGAATGGGCTGTCCAGGCACCCTAAAGCTTCGGCCCTGTGGTTCTCGCGCTTCCTGAAGGGTGAGGCTGCCGAAAACAAAGCTGATACAAACTGAGCAAACACAATACGTATCAAGTAAAGGAACATTTACACATACAGTCAGTATACGTTTCTCCTGTTGTTGTATCTTACAGTGACCACCAATGTATGTATTCATCATCGTAATAATCTCAAATGTGTTGTGTAGCTTGTCATTTGGTTGGACACTAGTTCAAATGTAGCCTCTAAGATTCAGAACTCTTCACAAATAAGTTTCAAAATCGTGCCAGGCTGCACTGGAGTTGCATATTAGACACTTGTCATCTGAACACCCCCATGCATTCGGCATTGCTGTGCAGTAATTGTTGTGTCATTGATCTGTGAGGTTGCATTACCATTACCAGTTCCGAAGTTCATCTGTATTTCATTGGCGTTTTATTAGGGGACTTTTAGCAGTATAGTCTCAAGACCCTTTATCTTTTGCTGGTGGTGGTAGGGAGGAGATGTCCTCTGTTGTGTCAGTGTTGAAGGACAAAGTGGCATGTGATCATTGCCCCCCTTGAAACTCGTACAGAAACAAAGGGCTGGTGAAAGGGGGAAAATGGAACCTACCAGCCCAGTTTCTTTTCTGTCCAGGGTGCCTATCGCTCGCTGCTCTACCTCTAGGGTTCGCGTGACGCCGTGACGGCGCTTTATTCCGTTGCATCAGCACACGCCGGCCGGGCAATGGCATTCTGCTCGCTTTCAGGTGACCGGTCTATTTGGTTACACGCTTTGCTGCCGATGGTGCCGTTGCGTCCGGGGCTCCGGTTGTTGATGCAGCGCCGGGCCAGGAGGAATCAGGCCGTTGAGAGGGGTTCTTCAGAGAATGGAGATGATGTCCTACACCTACTGATTGGTTCTGTGCTCCGCCTTTGGCCCCTTTGCCTTTGGTGTTCTTCCCTTGGCGCCCCGGCAGCTGCAAGCAAACCCCTTGCTCAGGTATTGGTCACTTTCTCCTGCTTGTTTCGTGTTGCCAATTGTCTGATGCTACTCAAGATCTGGTCCGCCAGAGAGACAGCTTGCAAATGCAAAGCGTTCCTTTCGATCAGACGTGTCGAGTTCTCAGCAGGCTTAATTAGATCTGCTGTTGAATTGCCTGCTGCCTGTATTATTTCCAGACACGCAGAATTTATCCTCGTGACTATATACTGATCTAGTAGAGCACTTTACTAACGATAACGTAAACAAGGGTTACTTTGGAGCTTTTATCACGACTGAACGTTAGCTAAAGCCACACGGGGATCTTTGCGAAAAAAGAAAGGCACGACGCGTAAAAGCCAGCCGATTCGTAGGCATCTCCGACCTCACGTGACGGCGTGTGCGTGCTCATCAGTGCTAGGCGTACGCTGCTACTGCGCCTAGAGTCCCTAGAGTGCAGTGGAGTGTTGTTGGAGTCCCATTAACCAAAACCATGCTGACGATGATTAGGTTCCTAAGCTAGCCTAATGGCCTCCTCGATCGGAAAACGCCAGGTGTTTCCCAAAGCCGGGCGAATCTGCCTAGCTTTCTATGTGCCTGTCAAAGGCAATTCCAAAGCTGCCACATCAAGCATTGGATTCCATCGGCTTCGTTCATGGGATGAATCGTCAGTGACTGGCTCTTTCGCTTCACCTGTGTGCTGTGCTAGGTCTGAAATGGCAAAAAGTTTGGAGCACGTCACTGGCTTCATTTATGCTCATGTACCATTGTACCTGTGCTGTTACATCTTTATTCAGTTCTTTCCCGGGCATATGTTGCGAAGCTCAATTAAGAAAATTGAGCGAGAGTTTGTTAGCGAGTTGATTCGTTGGTAATTGACTGAAAATGTCACTTGAAAGGTACCTGTACCCTGAAGATGTACAAGCAAGGGGAAGGAGGAGGGAGGTATCATTGAGCCGGGGATCGGAGTAGTTTGCATGTGCAGCTCACGGGACTATGATGGAAATGCTGAGGGAGCGAAAGGTTTGGCGTGATTGCAATTGCAAGATTGGGTAGTGAGTGGTTCAGGTGCCTTTGTTGTTGCTGCTGCTGCTGCTGCTGGCTCCTCCCCACAATTATCTGCCGGTGCTGGTCATTCACAAATCATGATGCTAGTATTTGAGAGCTCTGTCCTATCATTCATGTATTCATGCCCCAGTCTTTCACTTGTGCTCTCATCCCGGATTCAGAATCTTGCTAGCTAACCGCCTAACCCCGTGGGCATGTGCCTTTTTTTGTCATGGCTATGGCTGGGTCTGGGTCCTCTCCCTACCTCCATGTCCAACACCAACTACTACCATAAACCTAGTATCATTACAATTCCACTCCCCTTCTCAAAAATAATAATATAATGATCACACTTCTTAACTTGGTGTTCTTGACCCTTGACACTTGCATTAGCAAACCAAATGGTGGATGCATGTGTTTTGGAGGCCAAAGGGGCCCAATGATTGAGGCCATTAGATTAGAGTCACCCGGCCAAAGCATCCATCCCATACGGTGCACGGCAGCCCTGCAGCTGCAGGAGGGGGACGGGGACAAGAGACCGCATGTGGGGCTGCCGATCTTGCAGGATGGAGAGCAAAAGAGTTTGGTAGGAAAGGGCAGCCACGCCATGCCGGCCGCAAACGTTTTGTGGGCGTGCATCCAAGACCCGAACCACCGCATGGTTGTCACGCTCACATGGGGGTGCTCATGGTGATGGGGAGTTGGGGACCCAGCGATGGCGCCCACCCGAACCACCGCCAGCCCGCTTGGTTTCGTTCTCCCTCGACCCTCCCCATGTTCTCAGTCTCTCACGGCCATGGATGGAAGCAGACCTTTGGTTCTGACTGCTACTGCTCTGTTGCAACCTGCAGGCACTTGCTTCTTCATCAGATTCAGATGCTCCAATTGGAAGACTGTTGCAGCTTTTACTCCATTCATCCATGGTTTCACCTCTTGGGGCAGTATCTGGAGTCTGGTGCTACTGTAACAGGAAGGATTATTCTGCTGTACTACTGCAGGTAAATTTGCCAGGTACTCCAACTGGTGTAGGGTATGCATGAGGTATGTATGGACCATTTGTGAAATTGCAGAGATGGTGACAAAAATTATTTTGAAAAGAATATGATGACAAAGCACTGTTGGATGGATGGCACAAAATGATGTTTTCTTCCTTTGGCACTGTCAGATTTTGATGGATTTTGTTTCCTTTCCAAGTACAGGCGCAGAGCGCAGCAGCTTTACAATCCTGCAGATGTCATTGTATTCTGTTCTGAAATGGATAAATCTATACTTGAAGGCATGTACAGACTGAACTGAAGAGCCAAGGCCGCATGGATACATGTATGAACTGCCTATCTTCCTCCTCTGATCTAGATTTTATCCCTTCTTATATATATAAATAAATATTTGCAAAAATCTTGTACACTATATAATCTACAGGTACAAAAAGTTAAAAAAAAAACAGAGAGGACGTCTCGCTACCATTTGTATCCCTCGTTCTACTGATGGTCCGCGAAAAATTATATTGGCAGACTACCAGTGATCATGGCGATGGCACTGAAGCCGCTGAACTCTCGTCGTCCGAGAATCCGGCTCTCAACGCATGGATCCGTGGGAACAACTGCGGCATCATTGGGTTAACCGGCACCGGGAAATGGCGCACGGAGCTGGCGATGGTGCGGTCGTTGATCCTGCCGACTTCCTTGCAGACCTGGTCAAGAACCGAGAGGAAGTCCCTGACGACCATGAAGATCCTGAAAGGGTGAGCCTCCTCCTTCGCGGAGTCCCCATGGAAGTACTCGGTGATCTCCTTCACGAGCGACAGCGCCACGCTCTCCTGAGCCTGGACCCTGATGATCTCGTCGTCTGCCTTCTTCAAGAACTTCTGCATTCGGTCGTGGAACTGCCATGCATCGTCCCTCGACTTCACCTCTTCGTTCAGCCGCAGTACCTCGGTGATCTTTTCTATCCCTCCGGCGAGCTTGGTAACGTAGCTGCTAAGCACGTCGGAATCCATGGCGGCTGCCTTCTTGACATTGCTGAGCTCGTTCGCAAGGCCAGCCACTACCTGGAGGCCGAGCTTCTTGCACTCGTGCTCCTCCCGTAGAGGATTTGCTTGGGTTCTCGGAGTTGTCTGGGTGCTGGCAGAGAGGCGGGCGCCCTCTGTTCGGATGATCTCCTGAACGACAAAGTGCAGAAGTGTCGTGTGTCCATCAGTGCCTTTGACATCAACCAGTTTGAGCAGAGTGTCAAGCTTGAACGCGTGTGCATCGCCACGGTTTGTGCCAACATTCATCCTGTTGCCAGTCTTCAGAACTGCTTCAAGTAGCTTAAGGAAGAGTCGGCTGCTTCTAAGCTCCTCGCAAGCAGCCTGTGAATAAGAAAACAAACAAAATTAGGTTGAGGAAGCATAATAGCACAATTAAACAACAATGGCAAAGGTACAATGCTCACCTCGAGGGTCTCAAACGAATTCTTCAGGTAATTGACCTCTGAATCAAAGTTGGCTATGTAAAGCATTGCATCCACTCTTTTGAAGGCAAAAGGCACATCAAGGACTTCCTTGAGGAACTTCTCAGCGTGATTAAGTTTGATTGGGGAGTTCTCCTCTTTGAATTCTCTCAGTTTAATCTCCTCTTCCTTGGTAGGAGCCATCTTTAGCAAGGTCTCCAGTAATTCTGCTCCGAAGCTATCTGTGTTACCTGAGGAACAGGCATGTTAAGTTTATTAGCAGTTTTTTTTCTCAGAACGACTAGTTAGCACATCTTCTACAATGAATCATTGATCCAACTTGCTTCCTGTGATTTCTACAAAACGCAGTGATAAGAGCACATTCTTCACACGCTCACTCCAGTCAATATAACTCCCTGCACCTATCCAACAGACCTAAAGCATCCCGTGATTTTCAGCATAATTGGCCAGCTATTTCAGCAACGACTCGCAACTGCTCTATGGCGGCAGTCACTTCTTTCAGACAAGCTTATTAAAAGCCCAACCATACCATACGGACAAGCATTGCTGCAGTCAGCCACAAGCTAAATGTGGTCAAACACGGCTCACGAGCGAAAAATCCTACGCGATCGAAAGGTTAGTGAACACCCGCAGCGCTCGATCCGATGCGGCATGTATGCAGAGACAGAGAGGATCCTGCATTCCTGCTCACCTTCGCAGAGCGCGTCGCAGACCTCCTCCTTGGTCACATTCAGCGCGCGCAGCAAGATGGCGATGTTCTGCGCCTTCTTCGGATCCAGCACCTTGTTCTCGGCCTTGGGCGTCGGCAGCACCGGCCTCCTCGTCGCCTCCTTCGCCACCGCGTTCGCCGGGTTGCAGATGAACAGCGTCTCGATCATCTCCTCGTTAACCCTGCAAGAATTCAGTGAAACTGGTCAGAACACCGACCAAGAACAGCTGATGCATCTGAAAAAAACAAGAAGAAAAATTCTCTGGCAGAGTTCTCACTGGAATGAGCTTGATTTGAGCTGATCCCACACCATGACGCGGTCGGAGCTCGCCCGGACCTTGTCCCAGTGCAGCGGCTTCAGCTTCGGCCGCGGCGTCGTGTCCTCGGACTTGTCGCCCTGGTCCGAGCTCTCCGGCAGCCGGCTCGGGAACGCGTCGGTGGTTGCGGGAACGCTCCTGAAAGTGGCAGCTTGGGGTGGCGGCGAAAGCGCCGGCGAGCGGGTCTCTTTGGACGTGTCTGGCTTCCGTACACGGCTCTCCCAGTAGCCCACCGGCGGCGGCGGCGGAGGAGGAGGTGGTGGTGGACCGCCTGCAGGCGGAGCTGGCGGGTGTGTGCTTGTCGGTGCGGGTACTGGGTGGGCGAATGGATTTTTTGAGATGGCGTCGGTGCTGGATCTGAGAGCCGATTTGTCGTTTAGAGGAGAGCACGGTGGCGACGGGGACGGTGGTTTCCGGCGAGGAGGTGGCGGTGGTGGCAGTGTCGGTGCGAAGGGAGGAGGCGGCGGCGGAGTCGGAGGGACCGGCGGGAGGACGACGACGCGCGCGCTGTCCGATCTTGACTTGACGGAGCGGCGGCCGGACTCGCCTGGGCTGGAGAAGGCAGGCGGCGAGGCGGGCGCCGGGGACAGCGTCGCGCCAGGCGACGACGGGTACGACGGCGTGCTCAGGGCCGAACCAGGGCACGGGGTCCTGGAGCGGTCGCGCGCTTCAAGGGCCGCCTGAACTGCCGTCGCCAGCGTCCTTCGCGAGCTCGAGGTCTTCGTCGACGATCCACGCGGCGAGTAGAATTCTTCATCCCCGGACGACGGGGATGCCCCGCCGGGGCTCCTCGACGGCGCCGGCGCGCATTGCCGCGCCAGCGGCGGCAGCGGGCGGAGCTCGGGCGATCCGCCGGAGCTCCGGGACTCCTCGTCGCCGGACGACGTCGTGTCGCTGCTCCTCTCGTCCGCCCTGCTCGCCAGCGTCCCCACGTACAGGAACTCAGCCGACGTGGCGGGCGCCGGCGCGGCCCCGCCGCCTCCTCCGCCGCCGCCGCGGCCACTGCCGCCGAACTCGTCGCGGGCGAAGAGGCTCGTCCTCTCCGGGTGCAAGAACTTGGGTTCCCCGCCACCGACACACCCGCCTCCACCCCCGCGCGCCGCATTGCTCCGCCGGTGCGAGAAGAAGAACGCGATAGACAAACCGAGCACCGCCACGGTAAGCAGCGGCAGCAGTATGGCCGGTACGAGCTTGGACGCCTTCTTTGACCCGTGCGACGCGCCGGTGGCCGGAGGCGCGGCGCCGCTGGAGCCGGCGGTGTTGGGCAGGACGAGGGCAGGGTACGTCGGCTGGTCCTGCCCCGCCGGCATCTGCGGCGGGGGCGGCACCGGCAGCGTCGGGAAGAACGGCGGCGGCGCTGCCGGCTGCGCGGGCTGGTTGGGGACGAAGAAGGGCTGGTGGAGCTGCCTCCTGGCGGTGGCGAGCGCGTCGGGCCCGTTGGCGCCATCGACGCAGCAGCAAGTGGCGAGCAGGATGGGTAGCAGCAGCTGCAAGAATTGGCGGGGAGATGGCATTGTGAGCGAGGAAGAAGCAAGTAGAACTGTAGAAGAGGAAGCGAGAGCAAAAGCTGCGTGTGTATGGCGTGGTGCGTGTGATCGACAGATCTCGGAAGAGAGAGAGAAGGAGAGAGAGGGAGGAAGGGGAGGTGAGGTGAGGTGAGGTGAGGATACAGCTCTTTACATGGAGGAGGAGGAGTATTTTGGATGTGTTCTCCTCTCCCTCACACTCCCCCTCCTCCTCCTCTTGTTGCTGTGCTCCTCTTACTTCGCTTTTGATTAGTAGTTTTCTTTTTTTTCTCTTTTGCGTCTAGTGCGTATATAAAGCGTGGGGGGTTGGCCACTAGTGCTGGATTAGTTTTGTGGGAGGGGAACGGTGGTGGTTGAAAGCTTGAAGCTTGCTTGGTTTGTTCTCATTCTTTGGCCATTTTCGCCTGCTCGAATAAACAAATGGAAGGTTGTTGCTGCAGAAGAGTGCAGGAGAGCAAAGGGGGAGGTACGTACGGTGTGGAAGAACAAGCACGAGTTCTATACTTGTATAGTGGGGGCACTCGGTGGCTGTATCTGTCTGTATGCATGTATTCACTGGAGTGGTTCGCTTTTTCTGGAGGTGAAAATGTACTCCTAATAACATCTTGTGGCAAAACCATCATCGGTTCCTCGTGACGAGATGAGGATGCACCTTGAATGAGATGAGGCAACAATTGTCATGTCTCTCTCTGGCGCGCTGATATAAGGCATTACGTACGTGGGACGAGGATAGGAAAAAACCAAGGTTGGTGATGCACATTGGTTAGTTGGCAGGCCAAAATAAAAAGATATAACGATGATGGCAATGGAGATGACCAAGGTGGATTGTATGTATTGTTGGACATGTGAATTATCCAGATCGAGTCGAAAACATGTGAATGATTATTTTCGTCCAAAAACAAATAAAAACATGTGAATGATAAAACAGATATATAGCGTTGATGTCTCTGCAGCTGGAGTTAGTTAGCGCAACCTTACTTACTAGGTTCTTGAGTTATTAATAGCGCGCGTTACAAACAGACAGGTGGTGCTGGAAAAGCATCAGCAGGCAGTGGGTGACCTAAGCCTTACTAGTGTCGGTTCGATGGATGTCGATCGTCATCCCCTCCAAACATTCGAGTAGCAAGACACCACAAATCGACAAGGAGTCAAGGACGACGCACGTAGTAGTAGTATGCTCTGTTTTGCTATATGCTGAACGAACCGGATTAGCAGCGCACGATCGAACGAAGGAGCAGGCCGACAAGTTTGACCGCCGCGAGCCCGTGAGAGTCCACACGGAAGCGAACACCTCGATCGGGGTCCACACGCATATGGTCTCTCTGCGTGCCGGCAATGGTATATGGGTTGCGTTGCTTGCTTTCCATGCTAGGCTCGTGGGTTTTTACGGTGTGCCCTGCATGCATGCTTCGCCCCCCTTTGGACACGCTCGCGAGCCCGACGGCGTGCGGTGCAGCGCTCCGTGATCGGGGTGATGGGCGGTCGCCGGCCGGGGGGTCCCGTGCGTGGCCGTGGGCACCCCGCACGCCACGCACTCGCCTCTTCCGCAGCCGGTAGCTTTTGCCGCGGTGCGCGCGGGTGCGGGATGCTGTGGGAGGCCTGCTGCCCCAGCCGCGGACGGGACACACGCGCCGTGGAGCTCAGCTTACCAATACCAACTGCCCTCTCTGCCTCTCGTCCCCGTGGGCTCCTCGCGACCTCTGCATGCGGCTGGTACTATACACGGGCCAACCAAACCGACTTGCTTCTGCGATCTCACACGCACGGCGACGATTGGATTACTGCTACCTAGTACCTACTGTGCTGCAACAACGACGATACAGTACTCCGTATAACCTACCCATCTGTAGGGGCTACGGGAGTACTCGATACTAGCTACATATTGCAGGCGCAGCGTGTATGCAAGTGGTCACGTAGTCCCTGTGGCGTACGTGGTCCTGTACGTATCATGCATGCGTAGGTAGCTGTATCGATACCTCTGGCGTGGCGCGTACCCCGGAATCAAAGGATCTCCAGTGACTGTACACTGGCGCTGCGTGGTGGTCCGGGCTCGGACAAAACCGAGCCTTCCAAAGATTGCGCCGCCGATTAGCGTATAAGCGTTGTGACAAGCCCATACTACGTGACGCATCAAGCCGCGTGTAACCTATCGATCGATCCCCGACTAATGATGACTCGTGTATTTGATTTTGAGTGGGTGCGTACGCATCCAATCACATTGGTGAGAAACGAGAGAGTGAAGCAGAGAGCTCAACTAACTAGCACCCTGACCCTGATTAGTACACAACACACAATATATAGTAGCTTGGTGGCATTGCTCTGTCACGTCGCCCCCCCCCCCTGATTCTATGGACACCGTTCCTTATTTCTGTAAACACGACGACGCGATTCCTGATGCCGGTCGCCGTCCGCTCGATCGATCGCGTCGAACCATCAGCTGGCCAAGAGACGATATGCAACAGGAACTCAGGCAGCCACTGAGCCACCCACGGGCTCTGCAGGCATTCGATCCAGAGCGTGCGTTCGTGCGAATGTCTCGACTGCTGACCTACCGCGGGGCTAAGCCACGACATCAGCTGCTGCTCTGCTAGTGGTGGAAAAGCACGGTGATTATGATGACGACAGTGACACGTAATTTCCCCCATCCCCTTTTTAATTAGTATGTGCCAAGAATAATGTACAGCGACATGCATTAACGTAGCTTGATCTTGGGCGGAGGAGGTAGATTATTACGACTGGGACTGAACAGGAAAATGGGAATCGAGCGTCATGATGTGCAGTAGTCGTCCTGGTCAGCTAAACTCGCTGGCATCTCTTGTTGCTTTGTTTAAACACTTTATCTAACAGTAGTAGTACTATTAAACACTTTGAGCAGGACTAGCTAGCGACCGTTGGGGCTTTGGCTTTGCCACGCGCCCTCTTGCCACCGACACGTGGGCCCAGAAAAGCGATGCGGTAAAAAACTTTTGCTACGAGGGGTTTCGCCCGTTGCAACACGTCACGTAGTACAGTCGTAGCCGATCGATGGGACTATCTGCGCTCAAGCTACAGAGGGAGCCAGCATCCCCAGGATCGGACGTCGAACGAACGTTCCATGCATCGCCTCCTTCGTTCAGGCTGCGCAACATGCCCGCCGTGTCGGCCGGCTCACAGTCAGCTAACAAACGCCAGCATGTCGAGTGTGCAGACCGGAACAGTGAGCTAGCCTGCGTGCACGGGGACACTCTGAACACTGGACTGATCGATTTAACCTCGATCACCGGCAAGCGGCGATCACTGGTCCCTGATCGTTGGGGCTTTTGTTTTTGTCCGGGCTTGATGACAATGACGCCATGCATGAAGCAGATTCTTCATTAGTGGGTCGGTAGATTAACTAATCGCTTCCCTGCTTCTCCCCACACACACCACCTTGAGATTGGTAAACTACTGTAATGCCCTGTCAGACAACGACGACTGACGACGACTCGTAAACCGCATCGGCTGGGTAAACGTGGACGGATGCCCGTGCCCAACCTCTCTGCAGCCCGTCCGGCCGGCCGCATACTTCAGTGTACGTACTTACTAAAAAAGTGATCGTTTATGCTGGTCGATCGATCTCCATGGAAAATCGTAGCGAAAGCACCCAACCATCCATCCAACTCCAACGGCAGCGAAAGCACGGAAGCATAGCAGGTGAGCAGCAGGCATGTTCCCGAGGTCCAAGCGCCGTGCCGGTACTCGCCGCTCGGCAGTTGACACGCGGACAGCGAGCGTCGTGCGTGCAAGGACGGCGCGGCGTCCGATCCGGCGCAAGGCCGGTAGTCGCCGCTCGGGGGAGGAAAAGCACGGGAATTATATATGTCGGTTCAGCGAGAGTTTGACAAACCATCACACCGCGGGCCTCATGTGTCAGATTCATCTCCTTCCTCTCCTTCTACTCCTACGACTTTAGAAGAAGCGGCCGACTGGGGGAGGCAGGCAGGCCAGGCGGTGGGGATGGTCGTGGGGCGGCTTAGGGCCCAGGCGGCGGATGTTGGGGGGTTCCGAAAATCGGATGGGATCCCCGAACACAAGATTCCAGAACAAACGCACGAAGGCAAGAACGAGAGAGGGGATAAGGAATCCCCGAAAGTCTGAGCTCGCCTCAAAAGTCGTGAATCCCTTTACACGTGCCCTCGAATCCCCTTTTATAGGGAGGTGAATGGACTTTTACATTTCGAGATTACCCTCAAATCTAAAGAATATTACAAGTGTGAACATGTACAAGAACGTCTTTTACATCTCATGATTTGCGGGGCTAATTTCACATATTTACAAGCCAGCCATCAGTTCACACCTCGAACTCGGACTTTTGAGGCAACGTCTTTGACTCGGTCTTCCTTTGACCTCCGATTCTTCATTCACGAATATCTCCGATCGCTAGAATCCCCGAACTGAGTACTTGAGTCTTTAGCCGAAGTGAAGCTCTTTAAGATCTCCGAAGTTTCCATCCTTTCCATTCCCCGAACTCTCCGGGTTTCTGCTGTCCTGAAACGAGAAGTAAAACCTGTGATCCAATGCTTTATTCGGCAATTATTTCGCACAAGATTAAGGGGTCAGTGAATCGTGTAAGAAATAACAAAACACCTTTCCGAAAACTTTCTCGTTACGAAACAGACTTGCAATTTAGCGACTCATTTCCGAAGACTTTCACGAATTCGCAGGAGTCTAAGCTACTCCGAAGTTTCGAGGGTGAAAGGTTTTTACCCAATTCCCCAACACTAGCCCCTCGGGGAAGCGGTTTGACTCCGACGATCCGTTTCCACGAACAATTCTCTGAATTTCGGTAAAAAAACGTCACCCTCGGAACGTCGGAGTACACACACGTCCCCCTGAAACGCGCAACGGTCATCTCGAGGTGGTTTCTTGAAACTACCCCCCTCTCACCCTATAAATAGTGAGCGGGCGCGGTAACTTTATTTCACCGCTTCGCCACATTCTCCGACTTTCTGGATTGTTTGCCGCACAGAGTTTTGAAGACTCCCGAAGTTTGGCGACTTCTTCAGTTTTCGGAGGTATTTTGTTCGCCTTTCTTGTGTTTTTTCGGTCATTGGCCAGCTGTTTTGTAGATTCTTGTTTCTTGTAAATTGATACGCATTTCGTATTTACTTTTCTTTCGAAAAGGTGGCTCGCACTAAAAGTACTGCTAGGCCAATGACTTCCGAGGAATTGGCTGCCGCTGGCGTTCCGCCGACCGGAGAAACTGCTTTTCCTAGCACAAATGATCCAGCTACCGAAGCAATTCGCGATTCCGGCAGTCGCGAAGATGGAGAGATAAGATCTGAGAATAGATCCGGCGGTGATGAAGATCTCTCCAACGTTGATGTTGACTTGAGTGAACTCGTTACTGCCAAGGCTACATCTTATCCTCCAGCCTTTGTCTTCGGCAAGTCGAAGGTTACGGCCGAAATCATTAAAGAATATGAGAAGGCTGGATTTTTCCCTGCTGGTGACGGACGCCCTCCTTCTGGCGAAGAGGTTCCCGCCCCTGAAGCCGACGAAGTTGTTGTTTTCAGGGACTTCTTTACTTGCGGACTTAGATTTCCTTGTGATCCTCATCTACCTTCCATTCTTGAGAAGTTTTCTGTGAAGTTGCACCAACTGACACCAAATTCTTTCCTGGAGCTTTCAAAGTTCTTCTGGATAATGAAGACTTTCAAGTGTACAGCTGGTGCTGATATATTCGCACGTTTGTTTGAGCTTGTGACCGAGAAAGACATTCTTAAGCTCGACGATAGGAAATACTACGAGGCTCACTATGCTTGCTATACCTTTAACACCCGAAGGAAGAACTCGCATCAAGGCCTCACAAAAATCCATCTTGCACCTTGCAGTAAGACTAACTTCTCCGAAGACTGGAGCTCTTTCTGGTTCTATGTGAAGGTAGACATGTCCAAAGTTTCTGGATACACTGGACCATCCTATCCGTTCTATTCGCCAATGGCGCCGGTGACTGCTGTTTGCACTGCTCCATACAACAACCGAACCCTAGGTTTCAAGAGTTGTGAAAATGCTTTCTCCTTGGCTAGTACCATTCTTGGAGGTCACGATGCTATTGAAGAATTCGTTGCAGCTGGAGACTGGCCATTATCAGATGGCTGGAAGCCTTCAGATATTGTTTCGCTTGATGTGGATTGGGCTTCTCAGAAGGTGCCATTTTCGCGATTTAACTTGCGACTTAAGGATGGTCAAAGTCTTGAAGACTTCATTCTTGAAGTTGAGGAGAAAGTTAACGATATGGTTGGCGAATCTACTCTTAACGAGTATAAATCTTTCAAGAACATCGTGAAGCACAGGAAAAGAGTAAATCGTGTGTTCTCAGAACTTGGTGCTGAGACTGCTCTTCGATCTCGCCCGCCGGGCGTGGATAAGAAGATTCCAGCAATTGCCGTAGCAGTTTGTTCGTCTGCTGCACCTAAGGCTCCAAGAAAGAGAGCTTCGAAGAAGGACAAGGCAAAAGGCATCGCGGCCGACACTTCTTCTCCCTCCGTTCGCCCAGGAAAGACTAAGTCTTTGGAGTCCATCAAGAGGAAGAGGAAAGCTTCCGAAGATATTTCTGATGCTGAGATTCAGGCGGCTTCAAGTCTTGCGCAGCTGGGCAAGAAAAAGGCTAAGAAGGCTGTGAAGAAGGTTGCTGCTGCTGTTGTCCAGCGCGTCCCTTCGGCTTTTTCTGATGAGGAGACGATTGATGAACCTCGCCAAACAGGTTTCTCTTTTTGCTTGTGCTGTGCATTGAGGTTCGGTGTTCGTCCTGTCTATACTCCAAGTTCTGAGAACGAATATGTTGATGTTGAAACTTTTTCAGACATTGTCCTCGAAGTTCGGGAAGCTCCTGTTGATTCTGCTGTTGCTGCTGACGCTGAGGCCGGTTCTTCCCAAGCTCCTGCTTCTAAGGATGAGGCTTCTCCAAAGTTTACCGAAGATCTGGAGTGCACGGTGCGAAAAAGCGGTGACTTGGTTGAAAACCCGTCTTTGATTGAAAATCGCAAAGAGATTCCTGAAGATCGAGATCCCACCCCCTCAGTCACCGCCTACAACGAGAGTTTTGGTACGTCTTTTAGAGGTGAACTGTTGAGTGTTAGCGGTGAGGTGGTTGACACGGATGATGGTGTTCCTAAGTTTTCCTTGCTATGGACGTCCCCTGAATTTGTGGGTGAAACAAGAGGAGATGCTCCGAAGAAGAGGCTTCGGCTGACCGACAAAACAACTCTTGCTGCTGAAAAGCACACTTCTTCCTCTCTCTAGAAATCTTTGACGATTTCTGAGCCCGCAGACGAAATTCCCTTAAGGAGGCTTAATCCAATAGGTTTGCACTTTACTTTCAGCTTTTACACTCTGCTGACCTTCTTATTTTTCTTACATTTTTCATTGTTGTAACCTTTCTGATTTTCGCAGGTTTTGAAGAAAATACTCGGAAACTTTCATCATTAGACCTTGCTAGTTTCAAGAAGACTTATGATTTGAAGGCATCCATCGTCGGCAAAGTCGTTTCTGAACGGCTCCTCGAAAAAGAGGAGCTTGTTGAGAAGCTTACTGGCGAATCTAAGAAGCTGAAGCGAGAACTGAACAAGGCTCAGGCTTCCGGTCTTGATCTAGAGAAGCGAATCGCAGAGCTGGTGGACTCTTTGAAGAAATGCTAGGACGAGAAAAGTCTTACTGAAGCCGCTCTTCGCGATTCGAAGAAAGATCTTCAAAAGCTTAACAAGACTCATGAAGATGACTTAAAAATGATTTAGATTCTTCGCAAGCTGACAAGAACACAAAAACTGTTGACGAGCTTCGTGTTACTAACTAGCACCCTGACCCTGATTAGTACACAACACACAATATATAGTAGCTTGGTGGCATTGCTCTGTCACGTCGTCCCCCCTGATTCTATGGACACCGTTCCTTATTTCTGTAAACACGACGACGCGATTCCTGATGCCGGTCGCCGTCCGCTCGATCGATCGCGTCGAACCATCAGCTGACCGAGAGACGAGATGCAACAGGAACGCAGCCAGCCAGCCACGGGCTCTGCAGGCATTCGATCCGGAGCGTGCGTGCGTGGTGTGAATGTCTCGACTGCTGACCTACCGCGGGGCTAAGCCACGACATCAGCTGCTGCTCTGCTAGCTCTCTGCTAGTGGTGGAAAAGCACGGTGATTATGATGACGACAGTGACACGTAATTTCCCCCACCCCCTTTTTAATTAGTATGTGCCAAGAATAATGTACAGCGACATGCATTAACGTAGCTTGATCTTGGGCGGAGGAGGTAGATTATTACGACTGGGACTGAACAGGAAAATGGGAATCGAGTGTCATGATGTACAGTCGTGTCCTGGTCTGCTAAACTCGCTGGCATCCGATCTCTTGTTGCTTTATTTAGACACTTTATCTAACAGTAGTATTAAACAACTTTGAGCAGGACTAGCGACCGTTGGGGCCTTGGCTTTGTTTTGCCACGCGCCCTCTTGCCACCGACACGTGGGCCCAGAGAAAAGCGGTGCGGTAAAAATCTTTTGCTACGGGGGTTTCGCCCGTTGCAACACGTCACGTAGTACAGTCGTAGCCGATCGATGGGACATGGGTATCTGCGCTCAAGCTACAGAGGGAGCCAGCATCCCCAGGATCGGACGTCGAACGAACGTTCCATGCATCGCCTCCTTCGTTCAGGCTGCGCAACATGCCCGCCGTGTCGGCCGGCTCACAGTCAGCTAACAAACGCCAGCATGTCGAGTGTGCAGACCGGAACAGTGAGCTACAGTGCGTAGCCAACGCCGGGGCGGCCGGGCTCGAGCCCCGGCTACTGCGGCAAATCCCATGAAGCCCCCCCTTAGCCCCTCCTATTATTTTTAGAAGCAAACAATGAAGGATGAAAAGCCGGAGGTGGAAGAAGCACTGAGAGAGCCCCCTTAGAGCTCGATCCTGCCTTCGCCACTGGTGAGCTAGCCTGCGTGCACGGGGACACTCTGAACACTGGACTGATCGATTTAACCTCGATCACCGGCAAGCGGCGATCACTGGTCCCTGATCGTTGGGGCTTTTGTTTTTGTCCGGGCTTGATGACAATGACGCCATGCATGAAGCAGATTCATTAGTGGGTCGGTAGATTAACTAATCGCTTCCCTGCTTCTCCCCACACCTTGAGATTGGTAAACTACTGTAATGCCCTGTCAGACAACGACGACTGACGACGACTCGTAAACCGCATCGGCTGGGTAAACGTGGACGGATGCCCGTGCCCAACCTCTCTGCAGCCCGTCCGGCCGGCCGCATACTTCAGTGTACGTACTTACTAAAAAAGTGATCGTTTATGCTGGTCGATCGATCTCCATGGAAAATCGTAGCGAAAGCACCCAACCATCCATCCAACTCCAACGGCAGCGAAAGCACGGAAGCATAGCAGGTGAGCAGCAGGCATGTTCCCGAGGTCCAAGCGCCGTACCGGTACTCGCCGCTCGGCAGTTGACACGCGGACAGCGAGCGTCGTGCGTGCAAGGACGGCGCGGCGTCCGAGCCGGCGCAAGGCCGGTAGTCGCCGCTCGGGGGAGGAAAAGCACGGGAATTATATATGTCGCTTCAGCGAGCGACAGTTTGACAAACCATCACACCGCGGGCCTCATGTGTCAGATTCATCTCCTTCCTCTCCTTCTACTCCTACGACTTTAGAAGAAGCGGCCGACTGGGGGAGGCAGGCAGACCAGGCGGTGGGGATGGTCGTGGGGCGGCTGTAGCGAACATGGCCTCATATGCCATTAGTTCGAGTTTGATTTTGGTGATTCATGACAACATGATCATTGGGACTAACCTTATTGTTTTAGCATGTCTTTGTAGACACTTCTAGGTCCCAAGGATGCAAGAAAACCATATGCCAAATTGAGAAGATAGTGTATTTTTCAAGGGTCAAAACCGAGCAAGAAAAGGAAAAGAAAAGACACCGTCGGATGAACCGACGGTCCCTCAAATACAAGCGTCGGTGCAATCGTCGGACGAGTTGGTACACAGGGTCAAACCCTAGGTACCGTCGGATGAACCGACGGTCCATTATTTAGTAGCGTCGGACGAGTTGCAGAGGAAGAGCAAGGAAGACAGTAGCACCGGATGATCCGACGGTCTGAGTGGGGACCCCGTCGGTCTATCCGACGCTCAGTTTGAATTCATACAGAGACGCGCCAAGACGAAGCCTTCAGCACCGGATGATCCGACGCCTTGGACAAGGAGAAGCGTCGGTCTATCCGACGGTCGATTGGAAGCTAACAGAGGCGACTTGAGCGCGGAGTCTTCAGCACCGGATGATCCGACGCACCGTCAGTGCATAGCGTCGGAGCAGTTGTGTCAGAGAACCTCAACGGCTAAGTGACGTGGGAGGGGCACCGGATGAACCGACGCCCTGGAAAATATAGCGTCGGATCATCCGACGGTACCTTTTTCAGTGGACGTTAGCCAACGGCTAGTTTGATGCCTTGGGCTATTTATACCCCCTCCACTCACCCATTTGAGAAGGCTGGATTGTGTGGAAGTGCAGGAGAGTTCAAGACACCTAAAAGATCATATCCAATCCATCCAAGTGCTTAATTGCTCATCCATAGACTTGCATATGCTTAGTGTATGTGCTTAGTGCTAGGCTTAGCTTAGAGCTGAGTGAGTGCAAGGTTGTGCCAACCTTGTGAGGTGATTCTTGAGTGAATCCTGTTGTACAAGGTTCGCCGGAAGCCTTGGGGCCTAAGTGGCTCACCGGCAATCGTCATCGACCCTCCGGCTTGGTGTGGAGTGGCGAGGACACTTTGTGCGGGGGACGTGGAGACCCCCTTCCTTGGTGGAGAAGCTCCTTAGTGGAGGCGGCATCAAGGTGACCAAGGGAGCTTGACAAGTGCCTAAGTGGCTAGCCTTTGTGGCAAGTCAAGTTGGTGCTCTTGGGAGAGACTTGGTGACCGGGAAGCAATACTCTTGTGTGAGTGCTTCAACAACGTGGACTAGGGGTGGCTTAGTGCCTACCGATACCACGGGATAAATCGCGTGTCAAGAGTTTGCTTCCTCTCATCCCCTTTACGTTTCCGCATTTACTCTATTGCAATCTTTGCTTGTCTCTACATTCCTAGAGTAGTATCATGCTAGGATTGGCTATAGGTTGCAAACCTTCTTTTGGGATGGGAGTTCCACACTAGAACAACCGTAGTTGCACATATAGATAGTTTGTTCTAGTTTACCTTTGCGCAAAATTAGTGAAGCCATAGGTTAAGGTTTTAAGTTGCCTAATTCACCCCCTCCCCCTCTTAGGCTAACGGGCATCCGATTCCCTACAAGTGGTATCAGAGCCGGGACTCACTTCCTTCACAAGGAAACACCAATTCGATTGGTAAATTGTGAAAACCGGCTCATTGGAACGGTTAGGCTTCACCGCCTAGTGAGTTGCTCTTTAGAGGAATGAAAGGGGTGGATACCTTAGGTTTGGCTCCACATTTCGATGGCACGGGCTATCCTCGGTGGAAGGTTCTCATGGAGGCCTATCTCCAAGCAAGGGACCTTGATGTTTGGAGAGTCACCGATGAGGGCATGAAAAATGGTACTAGAAAAGAAAAGCAATTTGATGTGATTGCTAAGAGTATCATTTTGTCCTCACTAGATGTAGGCGTTTTCAATAGAGTTTTTACTTGTGAAAATGCTCATGAGCTATGGAAAACCATCAAGGAGCAAAATGAGGGTTCAAAAGAAGTTGCTAATGAACGCTATGGTTGTCTCCTTGAGGAATTCAATAGCTTCAAGCAACTTGCAAATGAAAATGCCGAATCTATGTACTCACGCCTAAATGTGCTTGTCAATAGAATCAATGCTTTAGGTGTGAAGAACATCACGGACTTGAACATCAACCGCAAGATCCTTCAAAGTCTCCGGAAGCCCGACTATGACTTGGTGAAGGCTATCATCTATGAGAGAAAGCTCGAAGAATTGAAGCCATCTCAAATCTTGAGCAAGATCATGGCACATGAGCTTCAAATCATGCCCGAGTCCAAGAAGGCGTCCCAAGAAAAGCCTCAAGAACCATCTTCTCCAAGCACAAGCCATGCCCTCTCAAGCCAACAAGAGAAGGTGTTGAGTAGGATGACTACTCATGGAAGCTCAAGTGAAGATGATGGTGATGATGGTGACGATGAAGATTCCTCAAGTGATGAAGAGGTTGAATCCATGGTGGCCGAGTATGTGGAGAAGATCTTCAAGTATGTGAAGAAAGTCAACATGTACGGCTACAACGTCCACTTGAGAGAAGGGCGTTATCATCAACACATCAAGTTCACCAAGATCGAGCACAAGCCCAAGAAGAAGGTGGTCAAGGAGAGGAGGCCAAAGCAAGAAGCAACTATCGCCGTCCGTGAGTGGACAAGTGGTGGAGAATCAAGTTCTTCTAGCTCAAGTGATGAATCAAGAAAGAACTTCACCACCCGCTTCATGCATGGCTCTTCATCATCACCACACATGTGCCTTATGGCCCGAGGTATGGAGAGCAATGTAAGTGATGATGAATCCGACACCACCTCTCTTGATGATCTTGTTGAGCTAGTAAATGAGCAAAAAGGGATGCTAGAAAAACAAGCTAATGAAATTAAAGAACTTAATGCTCTCAATGATCTTAGTGCTACCCTTGCTACAAATTATGAACATTTGTTGTGCAAATTCAAATTGCTTAGCAAGGAGAATGAAGAGCTAAAATCTAAGCTAGAGAGCATTGAGATTAAAACTAGTGATTCCCTTGAGCTTGATGAAACATCTATTCCTTGCGCAATTCCTATCTCCAAGGTAGATGCTTCAACTTCTTGCATTGATTTAATCGATGAATCTTGCTCACCATCTTGCCATGAGAATGTTGTTGTAGAAACATGTGATTATCTCATAGGAAAGGAAAATGATGAGCTCAAGCAAGAAGTGAAATGGCTCCGAGAGAGGTTGGCAAACTTGATGGGCAAGGGCAAGAATGATGAAGAACAAGTGGACATCTCTCAAGACATGAAGAGTAAAGTCCAACCTTCTCAAGATAACCGTGATCCCATGGTGAAGAAGCTTGAGAAGGGTGCAACCGTGACTTGCTACAAGTGTCATGGAGAAGGGCACAAGTTCTACAAATGCCCCCAATTTGTCAAGAAGATGGACAAGGGCGCAAAGAAGAAATTGAAGCCCACAATCAAGAGCTCCCTCATCTACACCAAGCCCAACCGCAAGAACAAGACAAATAGCAACACCTACGTCATCAAGAAGAAAGCAAATGGCAAGGTGGTTGCACACAAGGTTGGGAAGATGAAGGAGGAGCGGGGTTGGAACCAACCCATTTGGGTGCCCAAGGAACTCATCACCAACATGAAGGGGCCTCAAATGGTTTGGGTTCCAAAGGCCACTTGAAGGCCTTAAGTGCGGGGACTTGGGAGGCTTGGTACAATCAAGATGAGAAGATTCAAGCCTATAAGCCAAGCTTGCAAATTGGACATGTGTTGCCCAAGTTCCCCGGTTGAGGTAATGGAAACTAGTACCTATCTCTTGCATCATTGTAGCTCCATTGCCTTGTTTAGGTTGCATTTGTTGCAATGTTTACATATGGTAGGTTGCTTGTATCATGTGCTAACCCATGAGCAATCTACATGGTTTGATTAGTGTGTAGGAAAACTACACTTGTTCTTTCATGGTGCATGTTTTCATATATATCTCTTTGCATCATGAGCAAGCTATAGGGTTAGCTTCCCTTTTGTTGTCATAAACAATGTGCATACATTTGGTTGGTGATTCAAACACTAAATGCACACATTTAAGGGGGAGCTCATCCTATGGTTTGGTTATGGGACTAACATTGTTTCAAGCTTATCTTATGTAGTCCCTTAGCGACGCGTTCCGGTGCGGTGTTTCATTCTAAGAGAATGCTATTTCACTCTCAATGTGATCTAACATCTCTAATAGAGTGAATATAGCAATATGAGCTTTATGCTATTGAGTCATGTCCTTGCGAGCTTATGTCTCTATATAAGTTCAAAGGCAATGTACTCATACATTCCTAATCCTTGTGGTACCCCAAGTGTCTTCTATGCAAGCTTCTTTCAAGTGGTGTCACCTAGTGATATCATTTCCAAGTGGCTCATCTCAATGTGGTGCCAACAAGGTAGAGAGGATCAATCCCCTGGAGGTATGCAATGATCAAAAGACTACAAGTGATATCTACAAGTGGTAATGTAACAAGAACCCATTTGTCTTATCTCTTGTCCTTTAAGCTACCTCTTTGCATGATATGCTCTAAGCTTCCTTGTTTTACAAGTTTGTAGTTGTGCACTTGTCTCTCACTACCCTTGTCTTGCAAGTGGTATTCTTTTTATGCACACACTTAGGAGGAGCTTAGTTTGTATCATGCTAGTCTCATGAGCATGTGATCCACCTTAGTTATTCTCACATGTGGTATCTTCATCGATATCATACATATGGATCATGGTTCATGCGGCTTTCTCCCTTGCATTTAACATCTCTCCTTTGAGCTATGGTTGCTAGATCTTGCTAGTTTCCTTGGACCTATTTGCTTTGGACTTTTTGGAGATTTTATTCCAAAGGGGGAGAATGTGAGACCAAAGCAAACGTGTGGCTTAAGCTTACAAGTGGGCTCAAGGATGCTTACAAGTGGTTTCAAGGATATGAGACCAAAGGGGGAGAATGTGAACATGAAGATCAAAAAGGGGGAAGTTTGATCTAGGGGGAGTTTGGATGATGGTAAGCATCCAAGCAAGTGTAAGTGGTTCTAATTCTGTCAATTCTTGCAAATTTATGCTTGCTTTGGTTGTGTTGTCATAAATCACCAAAAAGGGGGAGATTGTAGCGAACATGGCCTCATATGCCATTAGTTCGAGTTTGATTTTGGTGATTCATGACAACATGATCATTGGGACTAACCTTATTGTTTTAGCATGTCTTTGTAGACACTTCTAGGTCCCAAGGATGCAAGAAAACCATATGCCAAATTGAGAAGATAGTGTATTTTTCAAGGGTCAAAACCGAGCAAGAAAAGGAAAAGAAAAGACACCGTCGGATGAACCGACGGTCCCTCAAATACAAGCGTCGGTGCAATCGTCGGACGAGTTGGTACACAGGGTCAAACCCTAGGTACCGTCGGATGAACCGACGGTCCATTATTTAGTAGCGTCGGACGAGTTGCAGAGGAAGAGCAAGGAAGACAGTAGCACCGGATGATCCGACGGTCTGAGTGGGGACCCCGTCGGTCTATCCGACGCTCAGTTTGAATTCATACAGAGACGCGCCAAGACGAAGCCTTCAGCACCGGATGATCCGACGCCTTGGACAAGGAGAAGCGTCGGTCTATCCGACGGTCGATTGGAAGCTAACAGAGGCGACTTGAGCGCGGAGTCTTCAGCACCGGATGATCCGACGCACCGTCAGTGCATAGCGTCGGAGCAGTTGTGTCAGAGAACCTCAACGGCTAAGTGACGTGGGAGGGGCACCGGATGAACCGACGCCCTGGAAAATATAGCGTCGGATCATCCGACGGTACCTTTTTCAGTGGACGTTAGCCAACGGCTAGTTTGATGCCTTGGGCTATTTATACCCCCTCCACTCACCCATTTGAGAAGGCTGGATTGTGTGGAAGTGCAGGAGAGTTCAAGACACCTAGAAGATCATATCCAATCCATCCAAGTGCTTAATTGCTCATCCATAGACTTGCATATGCTTAGTGTATGTGCTTAGTGCTAGGCTTAGCTTAGAGCTGAGTGAGTGCAAGGTTGTGCCAACCTTGTGAGGTGATTCTTGAGTGAATCCTGTTGTACAAGGTTCGCCGGAAGCCTTGGGGCCTAAGTGGCTCACCGGCAATCGTCATCGACCCTCCGGCTTGGTGTGGAGTGGCGAGGACACTTTGTGCGGGGGACGTGGAGACCCCCTTCCTTGGTGGAGAAGCTCCTTAGTGGAGGCGGCATCAAGGTGACCAAGGGAGCTTGACAAGTGCCTAAGTGGCTAGCCTTTGTGGCAAGTCAAGTTGGTGCTCTTGGGAGAGACTTGGTGACCGGGAAGCAATACTCTTGTGTGAGTGCTTCAACAACGTGGACTAGGGGTGGCTTAGTGCCTACCGATACCACGGGATAAATCGCGTGTCAAGAGTTTGCTTCCTCTCATCCCCTTTACGTTTCCGCATTTACTCTATTGCAATCTTTGCTTGTCTCTACATTCCTAGAGTAGTATCATGCTAGGATTGGCTATAGGTTGCAAACCTTCTTTTGGGATGGGAGTTCCACACTAGAACAACCGTAGTTGCACATATAGATAGTTTGTTCTAGTTTACCTTTGCGCAAAATTAGTGAAGCCATAGGTTAAGGTTTTAAGTTGCCTAATTCACCCCCTCCCCCTCTTAGGCTAACGGGCATCCGATTCCCTACAGGCGGCTTAGGGCCCAGGCGGCGGATGTTGGGGGGGTCCGAAAATCGGATGGGATTCCCGAACACAAGATTCCAGAACAAACGCATGAAGGCAAGAACGAGAGAGGGGATAAGGAATCCCCGAAAGTCTGAGCTCGCCTCAAAAGTCGTGAATCCCTTTACACGTGCCCTCGAATCCCCTTTTATAGGGAGGCGAAGGGACTTTTACATTCTGAGATTACCCTCAAATCTAAAGAATATTCCAAGTGTGAACATGTACAAAAACGTCTTTTACATCTCGTGATTTGCGGGGCTAATTTCACATATTTACAAGCCAACCATCAGTTCACACCTCGAACCCGGACTTTTGAGGCAACGTCTTTGACTCGGTCTTCCTTTGACCTCCGATTCTTCATTCACGAAGATCACCGATAGCCAGAATCCCCGAACTGAGTACTTGAGTCTTTAGCCGAAGTGAAGCTCTTTAAGATCTCCGAAGTTTCCATCCTTTCCATTCCCCGAACTCTCCGGGTTTCTGCTGTCCTGAAACGAGAAGTAAAACCTGTGATCCAATGCTTTATTCGGCAATTATTTCGCACAAGATTAAGGGGTCAGTGAATCGTGTAAGAAATAACAAAACACCTTCCCGAAAACTTTCTCGTTACGAAACAGACTTGCAATTTAGCGACTCATTTCCGAAGACTTTCACGAATTCGCAGGAGTCTAAGCTACTCCGAAGTTTCGAGGGTGAAAGGTTTTTACCCAATTCCCCAACACTAGCCCCTCGGGCAAGCGGGTTGACTCCGACGATCCATTTCCACGAACAATTCTCTGAATTTCGGTAAAAAACGTCACCCTCGGAACGTCGGAGTACACACGCGTCCCCCTGAAACGCGCAACGGTCATCTCGAGGTGGTTTCTTGAAACTACCCCCCTCTCACCCTATAAATAGTGAGCGGGCGCGGTAACTTTATTTCACCGCTTCGCCACATTCTCCGACTTTCTGGATTGTTTGCCGCACAGAGTTTTGAAGACTCCCGAAGTTTGGCGACTTCTTCAGTTTTCAGAGGTATTTTGTTCGCATTTCTTGTGTTTTTTCGGTCATTGGCCAGCTGTTTTGTAGATTCTTGTTTCTTGTAAATTGATACGCATTTCGTATTTACTTTTCTTTCGAAAAGGTGGCTCGCACTAAAAGTACTGCTAGGCCAATGACTTCCGAGGAATTGGCTGCCGCTGGCGTTCCGCCGACCGGAGAAACTGCCCTCCCTAGCACAAATGATCCAGCTACCGAAGCAATTCGCGATTCTAGCAGTCACGAAGATGGAGAGATAAGATCTGAGAATAGATCCGGCGGAGATGAAGATATCTCCAACATTGAAGTTGACTTGAGTGAACTTGTTACTGTCAAGACTACATCTTATCTTCCAGCCTCTGTCTTCGGCAAGTCAAAAGTTACGGCCGAAATCATTAAAGAATATGAGAAGGCTGGATTTTTCCCTGCTGGTGACGGACGCCCTCCTTCTGGCGAAGAGGTTCCTGCCCCTGAAGCCGACGAAGTTGTTGTTTTCAGGGACTTCTTTACTTGCGGACTTAGATTTCCTTGTGATCCTCATCTACCTTCCATTCTTGAGAAGTTTTCTGTGAAGTTGCACCAACTGACACCAAATTCTTTCCTGGAGCTTTCAAAGTTCTTCTGGATAATGAAGACTTTCAAGTGTACAGCTGGTGCTGATATATTCGCACGTTTGTTTGAGCTTGTGACCGAGAAAGACATTCTTAAGCTCGACGATGGGAAATACTACGAGGCTCACTATGCTTGCTATACCTTTAACACCCGAAGGAAGAACTCGCATCAAGGCCTCACAAAAATCCATCTTGCACCTTGCAGTAAGACTAACTTCTCCGAAGACTGGAGCTCTTTCTGGTTCTATGTGAAGGTAGACATGTCCAAAGTTTCTGGATACACTGGACCATCCTATCCGTTCTATTCGCCAATGGCGCCGGTGACTGCTGTTTGCACTGCTCCATACAACAACCGAACCCTAGGTTTCAAGAGTTGTGAAAATGCTTTCTCCTTGGCTAGTACCATTCTTGGAGGTCACGATGCTATTGAAGAATTCGTTGCAGCTGGAGACTGGCCATTATCAGATGGCTGGAAGCCTTCAGATATTGTTTCGCTTGATGTGGATTGGGCTTCTCAGAAGGTGTCATTTTCACGATTTAACTTGCGACTTAAGGATGGTCAAAGTCTTGAAGACTTCATTCTTGAAGTTGAGGAGAAAGTTAACGCGATGGTTGGCGAATCTACTCTTAACGAGTATAAATCTTTCAAGAACATCGTGAAGCACAGGAAAAGAGTAAATCGTGTGTTCTCAGAACTTGGTGCTGAGACTGCTCTTCGATCTCGCCCGCTGGGCGTGGATAAGAAGATTCCAGTAGTTGCCGTAGCAGTTTGTTCGTCTGCTGCACCTAAGGCTCCAAGAAAGAGAGCTTCGAAGAAGGACAAGGCAAAAGGCATCGCGGCCGACACTTCTTCTCCCTCCGTTCGCCCAGGAAAGACTAAGTCTTTGGAGTCCATCAAGAGGAAGAGGAAAGCTTCCGAAGATATTTCTGATGCTGAGATTCAGGCGGCTTCAAGTCTTGCGCAGCTGGGCAAGAAAAAGGCTAAGAAGGCTGTGAAGAAGGTTGCTGCTGCTGTTGTCCAGCGCGTCCCTTCGGCTTTTTCTGATGAGGAGACGATTGATGAACCTCGCCAAACAGGTTTCTCTTTTTGCTTGTGCTGTGCATTGAGGTTCGGTGTTCGTCCTGTCTATACTCCAAGTTCTGAGAACGAATATGTTGATGTTGAAACTTTTTCAGACATTGTCCTCGAAGTTCGGGAAGCTCCTGTTGATTCTGCTGTTGCTGCTGACGCTGAGGCCGGTTCTTCCCAAGCTCCTGCTTCTAAGGATGAGGCTTCTCCAAAGTTTACCGAAGATCTGGAGTGCACGGTGTGAAAAAGCGATGACTTGGTTGAAAACCCGTCTTTGATTGAAAATCGCAAAGAGATTCCTGAAGATCGAGATCCCACCCCCTCAGTCACCGCCTACAACGAGAGTTTTGGTACGTCTTTTAGAGGTGAACTGTTGAGTGTTAGCGGTGAGGTGGTTGACACGGATGATGGTGATCCTAAGTTTTCCTTGCTATGGACGTCCCCTGAATTTGTGGGTGAAACAGGAGGAGATGCTCCGAAGAAGAGGCTTCGGCTGACCGACAAAACAACTCTTGCTACTGAAAAGCACACTTCTTCCTCTCTCCAGAAATCTTTGACGATTTCTGAGCCCGCAGACGAAATTCCCTTAAGGAGGCTTAATCCAATAGGTTTGCACTTTACTTTCAGCTTTTACACTCTGCTGATCTTCTTGTTTTTCTTACATTTTTCATTGCTGTAACCTTTCTGATTTTCGCAAGTTTTGAAGAAAATACTCGAAAACTTTCATCATTAGACCTTGCTAGTTTCAAGAAGACTTATGATTTGAAGGCATCCATCGTCGGCAAAGTCGTTTCTGAACGGCTCCTCGAAAAAGAGGAGCTTGTTGAGAAGTTTACTGGCGAATCTAAGAAGCTGAAGCGAGAACTGAACAAGGCTCAGGCTTCCGGTCTTGATCTAGAGAAGCGAATCGCAGAGCTGGTGGACTCTTTGAAGAAATGCCAGGATGAGAAAAGTCTTACTGAAGCCGCTCTTCGCGATTCGAAGAAAGATCTTCAAAAGCTTAACAAGACTCATGAAGATGACTTAAAAATGATTGAGAATCTTCGCAAGCTGACAAGAACGCAAAAACTGTTGACGAGCTTCGTGTTACTAATGCTGAGCTTTCATCGAAAAACTCTGATCTCGCGAAGACTTTGAGCACAAAAGTACAGAAGATTCAGGATCTCGAGAAAGCTCTGTCTGAACGGAGTGAAACTTCAAGTGAAGATATTGATGCGATCAGGGAAAATTTGAAACTTCTGTTTGAGGAGTATAGGGGTTCCTTGGAGCAATTTGGCACCCGTCCAAGTCCGCTGCCTGAAAGCGAAGAAATTTCTGATTTGATGGACTGGATGCTGAAGGAGTTCCAAGCTCTCCCAGATGTTTTCTCAGGAGCTAGCGATTTTGCTGCTCTTTTTTCAGTGGAAAGTCTCCTGAAGCTTCTTTACGATTTCGATTGTGTCGATCTCCCGAAATTCCGCGGGGCACTCTCGCGATTTTCAGATGCTGCAAGCACTTCAAGTATTCGTCCCAACGAAGACATCCGTGCTGTAAAGATTAGATTCGCAAGGGAATTTTGGAATGCGAGTGGAAAAGAATTCGCGAAGAAGATTGCCCGAGACAAACTCGAGGAGGTTGTTGTTTTAGATTTTGCTGAAGTTCTAGCGTCTTGCAGGTATCCTTTTCTTGATGCTTACAAACTTCTTTTGTTCTTTTTCAGATGATTCAGAAAGAGGCACTTGCCAAGGCTGAGGGAACTCAAGAACCAACTTCTGAATCTGAAGAGGATGATAATACTGGCGATGGAGAGGAGGATTCGGGGAGCGACGGTAGCGGCGACAGCAGCAGCAGCGATGATCAAGATGACGGAGGTGAAGAAAGCTCCGATCGTCAAACTAGCTCCCCGAAGGTTGACATCATCGGATGAGACTAGACTTGTTTGAATATTTGCTTTTGAAGTTTAAGACTACAAACTTGTATATTTGTGGGCTGCGACCCCCCTTTCTAAACTCTTGTCTTGTAAATTTCTAACCTGCGCAGGTCCTGCAAGGTGGGCCTGTGCAGGATGTGATACCTTTGCGAATCCTCCGTTAGGATCAAGTAGTTAGTGGTGAAGCTTGGCGATTGTACAAAGAAGCTAATCCTGGATGCGAATTCTCTGATTTTTGGCTTGAATGTTGTCAGTATTTTTCGATGCGTAGTTTTCAACTTAGCTGATTTTTTCTTCAACGTGATGGTTATGCTCTTTCTTCTGAAGCCTCGAGTTCGCGGTCCTCTGTGAAGACGGAGCCCCTTAGCCCTATAACTGGCGACTGTAGTTTTGCTTATGCTAGTGATATTGCCGAAGAAAGAGGTCGAAAACCGAGCCGAGTGGTTGAACTTCCTTTCTGAAATTTCAGCTCTTCGAAGCTGTGTAACTGTACTTTTATGAAATTTTGTATGAAACTAAGGCAATAAATTCGTTTTTTAAGAAAAAATGTCACCCTTCCCACCTTGCCTTTTTCATGCAAAATTTCATAGACTCCTGAAAGACTGATGACTCTCTCTATTCTGTTCTTGTTTTTCTTTCATTGCACGATAGCTAGTGCTTCGTTACAGTGCAAGTCGACAAAATTTGTTTAATGAATTTTGTGGACTTGCGCCCTCTTGGCATACTTGCCTAGGTTGATATCGCAACCTTCAGTTGCTTCAACCGTTTTGTGTGATTACTAACTTTCGGGGATAACTGAGCCCCTTGGCCCTTGGAGTAAGATTTTCAGCTAGAAAAAATTTTCCTGAAAAAACTTCGCATGGTCCTTGATGCATGTTCGGTATTATGCTAGCTTATCCTCGTGATCAAAAGAACATTAACTTCTATATCATAATCTTTCACTGAAGAAAATTTAAGCAAAGACTTTGATATTTTCCGGGCCACAACTTTCAGTTGTCCAGTACCTTTGGTAGGATGTCCCTTTTAAGGTGGGATCTAGGCCACAACTTGTTGTTGTCTCAGGCCTTTTGGTAGGATATCCCTTTAAGGTGGGATTTAGGCCACAACTTGTTGTTGTCTCCGACCTTTTGGTAGGATATCCCCTTTAAGGTGGGATCTAGGCCACAACTTGTTGTTGCCTCCGGCCTTTTGGTAGGATATCCTCTTAAGGTGGGATATAAGCTTTCACGGAGCCTTCGGCTATCAAGGAGCCTTTTCACAAAACTTATCTTTCTCATGATGGAATTTAGGCTATCACGGAGCCTTTTCAGGAACGTTTTCTTTCTCACGATGGAACTTAGGCTATCACGGAGCCTTTTCACGAACTTTTCTTTCTCATGATGGAATTTAGGCTATCACGGAGCCTTTTCACGAACTTTTTCTTTCTCACGATGGAACTTAGGCTATCACGGAGCCTTTTCACGAACTTTTTCTTTCTCACGATGGAACTTAGGCTATCACGGAGCCTTTTCACGAACTTTTTCTTTCTCACGATGGAACTTAGACTATCACGGAGCCTTTTCACGAACTTTTTCTTTCTCACGATAGAACTTAGGCTATCACGGAGCCTTTTCACGAACTTTTTCTTTCTCATGATGGAACTTAGCAAGACGCGTAATTTTGGGGGAAGACTCTTTTCATATATATCACAAAGAGTATTTACATAGGATCCGCCTCGTTAAAAACCTTACCCCTTGATTTAGGGCTCCCTTTGCAAGGAAAAGAGTATGGTCCTCCTTATTCTAAATTAAATGCAAGAAGTAAATGTTTTTGTTCCCGAAACCACTTATAATTCTGTGGTTCGGGTTTTTACAGTTTTATGTAATCTAAACTTGCGAAAAGAAATGATGAATAGTAAATCTAGCTACTTTTCATGATTTTCAAGGGTAGTACCTTTTTAGACTGTCTGCATTCCACGAATGCGGCAGCTCTTCGCCGGTTTGATCTATTAAACAGAAAGCTCCTGGCATGCTAGTCTCTTTTGCAATGTAGGGTCCTTCCCAAGATTCTTGAAGTTTCCCGGGATTCTCCCAGTTTTTCTTTCTTTTTATCACTAAGTCACCACTCTTAATATCTTTCCTGACTACTTTCTTATCCTTCCATACATTGGTTTCCCTTTGATATTTTTCAATGTTATCTAAAGCTTCGAGGATTGTTAGCTCGATCATGTCTTTTTCTACCTTCATGTCGACTTCTTCGATTTCTTTTGCTTTCTGCACTCTTAAACTTTCATTCTTGATTTCTTCCGGTGACATTGCTTCAATGCCGAATAATAAGCGAAACGGTGTGAAACCTGTTGCTCTTGACACTGTTGTGTTGTGAGACCAGATTACTTTCGGCAATCCATCTGTCCACTTGCCTTTTTTCTGATCATATAGACACTTCTTGATTCCTGAAAAGATTAGCCCGTTTGCTCTTTCAACAGCCCCATTAGACTGCGGATGATAGACTGAAGAGAACTTCACATGAGTGCCCAGAGTTTTGCAATATTCCTTGAAAGAATAACAGTCGAACTATTTCCTGTTGTCAATAGTTAATTCTCTTGGTACTCCGAATCTGCAGATTATGTTTTGCCAGAAAAATTTCTGAATTGTTGGTGATGTGATATTCGCCAATGCCTTTGCCTCCACCCACTTGGTGAAGTAATCAACTGCCACTGCTGCGAACTTGCAGTTTCCTTGGGCTGTTGGCAATGGGCCGACCAAATCCATTCCCCACCTTTGCAGAGGCCATGTTGGTAGGATTAGATGAATTGGCATAGAAGGCAAGTTTTGCTGATTTGCTGTTTTCTGGCATGCTTCACATTCCCAAACCAGCTTCTTTGCATCAAAATTTATCGAAGGCCAAAAGAATCCTTGCTTTATTGCTTTGCCTGCCAGTGCTCTTGTGCCTATGTGTGCACCGCAAAATCCACTGTGGATTTCTTTGAGAAGTTCTACGCCTTTTTCGGAGGTTATGCACCTTAGCCATGGTTCGGTTACTCCAGACTTGTAAAGTTCCCCATTCACTACAGTATATCCTCTTGCTCTTTGCCTTAGCCTTTTTTCTTCCAATTCATCTTGTGGTTCATAGTGACCCCTCAAGTATGCCATGATTTCAGCTCTCCAATCTTGAGTTTCTACAACGTTTACAGTTTTTGGCTCCGGGTCTTTGACGGATGGTTCTTTGATGATTTCGAAGAACACGTCTGGGGGCATTGCATGATTCTAGGCTGCTGCTTTCGCCAGTTTGTCTGCTTCGTTATTGTCATTTCTTGGTATGTGCTGAACTGAGTAGCCCTTGAAGTGCCTTTCCACCTCTCTAACTTTCTCAAGATACTTCATCAGAACAGGATTTCTTGCTTCGCTCACTTTCTCAATGTGTTCCTGAATGACTTTAGAGTCTGTCTTGATGATAAAGGTTTGTTGACCCAGAGCTTTCATCTTTCTCAAGGCTAGAAGCAAAGCCTCGTATTCAGTTGTGCTGTTCGTAGAGTGCACATCATCCGCGAAATCCAGCCGAGCAGCGTATCTTATCACGATTCCTGCCGGAGATGTTACAATTGCTGATATTCCAATTCCTCTATCGCACCAAGCCCCATCACAATGCACTACCCATGGTGTGACTATTTCTTTGCCAGGATTATGATTCGGCGATGTCCAGTCCACGACGAAATCTGCCAAGACTTGCGATTTGATTGCATTTCTTCTTTCGAAGTCAACTGTATATTCTGATAGTTCAGCAGCCCACTTGATGATTCGGGTCAATGCCTCTTTATTTTTGAACAAGTCATTCAGTGGTTGATTCGTGATGACTCTTATTCTGTGACCCTCGAAGTAATGTCTTAATTTTCTTGCTGCCATAATGACTGCATATGCTATCTTCTCTAATTCAGAGTAGAATAGTTTGGATCCCGAAAGAGCTTCCGAAGCAAAGTATACTGGAATTTGTTTTAATTTTCCTTCTTCCTCTTTCTCTTGCACTAGCACAGCACTCACGGCTGAATTAGAAGCAGACAAGTACAGCAGGAGTGGCGATTTTGGCTCTAGAGGGCATAGCTTGGTCATGTTTGACAGGTAGTCTTTGAGTTCTTGGAAAGCTTGTTTCTGAGATTCAGACCACTGAAAGTTCTTGGAACTTCGGAGAACTTGGAAGAAGGGCAAACTTCTCTCTGCAGCTCTGGGGATGAATCTGTTAAGGGCAGCCACTCTCCCTGTCAACTTTTGCACATCTTTCACCGAAACAGGATCTTGCATCTCAACTAGAGCCTTGATTTTGTCAGGATTTGCCTCAATACCTTTTGTCGAAACCAAGCACCCCAAAACTTTTCCCTTATGAATGCCGAAAACACACTTCTCAGGATTCAGCTTAAGATTTGCTGCTCTGAGGTTCGCAAAGGTTTCTGCTAGATCACTGATGTGGTCTTTTCTTTGAATGCTTTTGACGACTATATCGTCGACATATGCTAGAATGTTTCTCCGAAGCTGGGGATGAAGCACTATTGCTATCATTCTTGAAAATGTGCATCCTGCATTCTTTAGACCCTCTGGCATTCTGATGAAGCAAAAGGTTCCGAAAGGAGTGATGAAACTTGTTTTCTCCTCGTCTTCTCTTCGCACCCTTATTTGGTGATATCCTGAAAACATGTCCAGGAGTGATAGCATTTCGCTGTTTGCAGCGTCATCGACGACCTTGTCCACCCTTTCTAAAGGGAAGTCATCCTTCTTGCAAGCTTTATTCAAATCTGTGAAGTCCACACACATTCTCCACTTCCCATTCTTCTTCTTAACTGGTACAGTATTAGCCAGCCAAACAGGATACATGACTTCTCTAATCACCTTGGCGTCCTGAAGCCTCTGTACTTCTGCCTCTTCAGCCTTGACTTTTTCTTTGGACATTTTCCTGAGTTTTTGCTTTTTCGGGGTTATTCTCTCATCTGTGTCTAGGGTATGCTCAATGATATCCCTATCGACACCTTGCAGATCTTTGGCTGACCACGCGAAAACATCTTTGTTTTTGTTCAGGAATTGGGTAAGTTCTTTCTCTTCTTCGGGACTGAGATGAGCCCCTATCACGACTGCTCTGTCTGGCATATCATCTAGATATACTTTCTTCGTTTCGCCATCAGCAGCTATTTCAACTTTTTCTTTATCTCTCTTGGCCTCAACATATGGCTCTTTCTTTTCTTCGGCAAAATTCAGGTGGTGCACGTTGGTCAGACCTGGTGTGTGGCCCTTTTCAATATTTCGGACCTCTTGTTGATCGCCGAATACGGTGATGACTCCTTTTGGTGCCGGAATCTTCATGCATAGGAACTGTTGCCTTATCACAGCATGGAACTTGTTAATAAATCCTCTGCCGAAAATCGCGAGGTATGGGTGGTACATGTCGACCACGTCGAAGGTGAGAGTTTCGGTTCTGGCATTGTCAAGATCTCCAAAAAGATACGGGAAGAGCTATCTTTCCTGCTGGCTTGATTGGTTTTCCTCCGAAACCCAGCAGCGGGTACTCTGGTGGCTGCAGCATGTGCGGACTCAAGCTCATCTTCTCGAAAGTTTTCATGAATAAGATATCTGCCGAACTTCCATTATCCACCAGAACTTTTCTGATGACCCATCCGGCTATGTTCACCTCGATGACCATGGCATCGTTGTGATCTGTTGACTTCGATCTGAAATCTTGTTCAGTGAATGTTATCGGCACTTTGGCCCACTCTGGTCGCGCTGCTGGACCATCATTGATGACTGTGTTCACAGATCTGAAGTAATTGTTTCTTTGCCTTTTTGTCTCGAAGTCCATGGCTGAACCTCCTGTTATAGGCATAATGGTTCCGAAGGAAGGTAATGCTTTCGGATTGTGGCCTCTCGAACTCGACTCAGGTCTTGATGAATTGTTGGGTGGTGGCGGCAACATTTCTTGAATTGGTTGTGGTTGCTGAATGGTTTGAATTGCCTGAGACTGAGGATAGAATTGCTGAGAAGGCTGCCAGGATGACTGTGCCTGCTGAAACTGCTGCATTGTGACTGGATTTGGTTGAGGACCCATGAATTGTGGTTGCCAGAAGTTTGGACGGAATTGGTTCGGCATCGTGGAGGCAATACTCATTATGATTTTCTCTTGTTGGATTCTTGCTATGTTCTTTTTGGTTTCTGAGCACGCTTCGGTGCTATGGCCTCTTCCATGATATCGGCAGTAGAAGTATGGATCTCTTGGATCGTGGTTCTGAACTTTTGGGGGTCCTCTTCCCCTTCCTCTTCCTCTTGACGCAAAACCTCCTCTTGTGCTCGGTCTGCTGTCCTGGTTGAACTGAGGATTTTCCACATTGTTGATGTTTCATGAGGTTTGAGAATGAGGTCTCCATGTTGTTCCTCAATTGCCTTGCCTTGCTTCATTTCGCTCAGCAACTCTTCTTCGATGATCTTCGTCGGACTTGATGTATTCTTCCAGTTCGTGAAAGAGTTCGTCAATACTCTTAGGCTCCTTTCGGGTTAAGTGCGAAGCTGTTGGTCCCGGAGTCAGGCCTTTGATCAGTGCTTGTATTGTTGTCTTGTCATCTGCTTCCGGGATCTGAGATCTTTGCTGCATGAATCTTCTTACGAAGTTCTGCAATGGCTCTCTATCTTTTTGCTTGCAATTGTACATGTCTGATGATTTTGCCGCAGTTTCATGAAATATCTGGAAAGCTTGGATGAACTTTGTCTTGAGGTCAATCCAACTGCAGATTGAGTGTGGTTGTAGTAGGGAGTACCAGTTGAGGACTGGGCCCTCGCAAGCAATGATGAAGGATTTGGCCAGTGCGACATCATCTCCTCCTGCTGAATTCACAGCTGATTCATATCTCATGAGGAACTGTCTAGAGTTTCCATACCCATTGTACTTTGGGAGAGAGACTGGTTTGAACTTTGGTGGCCATGGTGCTGTTTGCAACCCAAGTGAGAGTGGTGAATCTGGATCTGCAAACTGCGAGATTTCGTTACCCGCGAAGAAATTTTCTCTTGAAGTTCTTCTGTTCTGGCCAGAGTTCTGAAGTGGCGAATCGCGCCATAGTGAGCTGTTTTCTTGCTCTTTCATTTCATCAATCTCGTTTTGTATTCTTTCTATTTGTTCTTTTGCCTGGTTAAGTTTCTCCAGCTTTTCCGAAGCTCTTCTTTTTGCTTCCAGCTGGTTCGCGAATCTCTCTTTCTCTTTCTGAAGCTGCAGTACTTTTTGGTGCACTCTTTCTAGCTCTCTGTCAACAGTTTGATCATCTTCCTCATCAGCTTCTTCTTCAGTGAATGGTTCCAAAGTATGCGCCGTTTTCTCAGCTCGTGCCTTCTGAAGAGCTTCAAGTTTTGCTCTCCTTTCTTGGTCTGTGATTTGCGAAGGTTCTGCAGTAGGAGAGATTCCATTGTCTTCTTCAGTGTGGTGATCTTCCTGGTTAGCTTCAGTGGGTGTGTTCTTCTTGAACTTTTTCTGTGGAGGCATCGTGAGTTGTTTTTCGGCTGAGCCCCACGGTGGGCGCCAATGTTGGGGGGGGTCCGAAAATCGGATGGGATCCCCAAACACAAGGTTCCAGAACAAACGCACGAAGGTAAGAACGAGAGAGGGGACAAGGAATCCCCGAAAGTCTGAGCTCGCCTCAAAAGTCGTGAATCCCTTTACACGTGCCCTCGAACCCCCTTTTATAGGGAGGCGAAGGGACTTTTACATTCCGAGATTACCCTCGAATCTAAAGAATATTCCAAGTGTGAACATGTACAAGAACGTCTTTTGCATCCTGTGATTTGCGGGGCTAATTTCACATATTTACAAGCCAGCTATCAGTTCACACCTCGAACCCGGACTTTTGAGGCAACGTCTTTGACTCGGTCTTCCTTTGACCTCCGATTCTTCATTCACGAAGATCACCGATCGCCAGAATCCCCGAACTGAGTACTTGAGTCTTTAGCCGAAGTGAAGCTCTTTAAGATCTCCGAAGTTTCCATCCTTTCCATTCCCCGAACTCTCCAGGTTTCTGCTGTCCTGAAACGAGAAGTAAAACCTGCGATCCAATGCTTTATTCGGTAATTATTTCGCACAAGATTAAGGGGTCAGTGAATCGTGTAAGAAACAACAAAACACCTTCCCAAAAACTTTCTCGTTACGAAACAGACTTGCAATTTAGCGACTCATTTCCGAAGACTTTCACGAATTCGCAGGAGTCTAAACTACTCCGAAGTTTCGAGGGTGAAAGGTTTTTACCCAATTCCCCAACAGCGTAAGCGGCGGCCGGGCCAGGTCGGGGCGGGGGAGTAGCTCGCCGGCGGTGGGCGGCTAGGGTTCTGGCGGCGGCGGGGGGGGGGGGCAATGGCGAGGGAAGGGGAGGATGGAGGCCGCCGCGGGCGGGGTTGGGTCTTGCTGGAGCTCCGCGGCCGCCGCGGCGGAGCTCCGGCGAGACCCTACCGCGCCGCGGAGGTGGGCGGTGGGCGGCGAGGCGGCGGTCGGTGATGGAGGCGGGGGCGAGAACCGGAGAGGAGGCACGAGGAGGAAGGAGAGGGACGGTGGACGTGTTAACGCGCGGGGGGAGGCGGCCGCCGGATCTGGCGGCGGGAGCCGCAAGAGGCGGGGGCGAGCGGGAGGGAGGTGGAAGACGAGGGGTGTAGGGGGGAGGGGAGATAAGTTTGCGGTTTTGAGCCGATGGGACCATTGGGCTGTTATCGGGCCTTTAGTGATGGATTGCCATCCACCGAAGTGATGTCTAGCATCATCGGAAAAGCACCGCCCCAGCGAGCGTCGTGCGTGCAAGGACGGCGTCCGATCCGGATCCGGCACAAGGCCGGAGCCGATCAGGATCGCAGAGCCCAGCGCGCGCACAGCACGCACGCAGCAGCAACAACAAGCGGCCGCCTCGTGGCTGGGCGGCCGCGCCGCTCGGGGTCGGGGAGGAAGCACCGGCACCCCGCAGGCGTCTCGGCGTAATTTTCTGTCAGGTTTCACGCCCCTCACCCCCACGCCAACGGTGCCGAGACGACGGAGGCCTTGCAGTGACCGGCCGTGTGGGTCGGTCAGATCCTGCTGCGCTCGCACCACCGCCGACCAATCCGGCGTGCGGGGTGGGGAGAGGGATGTCGGGTGCAAGAGCACGCCAGTGACTGGCGCGATGCCGACACGCGTCAGTAGACGCCATCGGTTTCAGGGCTCCCGGCGACGGAGGCCTTGCAGTAGTATCCCTGCCACTGCCACTGGCAGGGCCAAGAGCTTTGGCTTGGCTTTCCGTGACATATTAATTCATCTCGGCAACGTGTGCCTCGGCCACGGCTGTGGCTGTGCGGGTACAGTGTGGGAGTGCGCGAGACTGAACGGAGAGTGCCGGAGTTGGACTGAGGAAGCAGCAGAAGCTTCCAACTGTGCGTTCTTGCGCGGATTCCCGTCGCGTGCGTGCGTTGAACCCTTGTCTCCCCTGAATTGTTTGTAGCAGCAGCGTAGCGTAGCACAGGATGAGGATGGAGCGACTGACAATTGAGAAGATCGACAAAAGTCTGCACCGACATGGCACGTATACGTACAGTGCTCATTGCTTGGCACTGTAGTCGATGAGGCTGGTGGTGCTGCTGGTCTGCAGTCTGCTGACGACGATGACGAGGAGAATCTGTTCCAGCGCTTTCCGGGCCACAACCTTTCACACAGCAGCAGCGGCAGCAGCCTTTTGCTTTCGGCCCCACTTTGCAGACCACAAAAGGAAAAGGATTCCTTTTCGGTAGTGGTGGATACTGATGACGATAGGGCAGGCAGTCAGGCACGTGTGTGTGTGTCCGACGACGCGTAGGAATGGCATTTCCTTGTCCTTCCCCCAAAATGTACCGATCGACGAGACGAACTCACTCTGACAGTCCGACTCAGCGATTGGAATCGAGCCGTGGAGCTAGTTCACCCAATGAATACAATTTCCAAGGACGATCAAGATCAAGAACAGGATCCTTTGCCCGTGCTAATACATCTTGTACAACAAGGTTCTCTAGGACAACTTACGGACGTACTTGGTCATCGATCAGCTGGCGAATTGCATGTACTGCTGCTCGCTTATGTTAATTAGTTTGGACACTAGTAGAAGCTGGGAGAAAGAGTAGTTGAAATTGGTAAGCAAAATACTCTCGTAAACTGCAGGTAAACGCCGATCTGACAGTCGATGTATGCGTACCATACTACTGCTAGTACGTAACGTGAAGTAGCAGTCGTCGAACTTGATCCGTAGTTCCGTACTCGTGTTTGTTGGGGCAGCTAAGCTAGTAGCGAAGAACAAATTAGTAGTCATCTCGACGGATACAGTAGGTAGGTAGTAGCCGTGCTGCGGCAGGGTCAACCACCGGCAACCACGTTGAAAAGACCAACGTTGGTCGCCCGTCCCGCTGGATCGGTTTGTTGCTGGCTCAGTGGCTCAGGTCGCAGTCGCAGACAGCATGAGCGCAGCAGCCGATGACGAGCCGAGAGAGAGAGCAGCACACTCCGCCGCCTCGGCGGCTCGGCGTCGGCGGCGGACAGAACGCCCAAGCACCACCGCACCGAGCAGGATGTGCTTGCCGCAGGCGTAGTAAAATTTCGTTCTATCCGGTTCCGCGTCCGGCCACGGGCGTGCACACGGTGCGTGGCGTCGGCGAGTTGGTGCGACCCGACCAGCAGGGAGTGGGGGCGGTGACACGCGTCGATCGGTCACCGGCGGCCGGCGCTCTCCGGGCTCCGGACACTGAAAATTCTGCGGAGCCCTGAGCCTGCTGGCTGCGTTGGTCTCCCGGCCCCCCCTGAGCGAGATCGATCTCGTTCCGGGACGTGGGAGTGCGCGCGGAAGCGTGACCCAACAGGTACGCGCCCAAGCTTCGAACCCCTCCTTCTTCTTCGATCGCGGTCGCGGATTCGCGGTCCTAGGGCCACGAGAGGCAGGGCAGGGCAGGGCTCCCATCGATCTTTGACTCCAGGTCGCGTGCATCCTCAACTATTGTTGTCTCAGTTCCTCAAATGAGAATCGAGGCAGGTTCCAACTAGAAACGGACGAGCCGGACTCCAGAGAAGCGTCACCCTGGGTGCACCGACCGATCTAGCACGCACAGGCCAGCGCCCAGCAGCAACATTATTCTGCGCTGCAATCAAATGCTGGTAGTACTCAGCTCACGAGAGATGGGGGGATGATACTGGCGATCTGTCACACTGCTGCTGTGCTGACAGCAGAATCTATCTCGAGCACTTTCTGGGCCAGCTTTAATTTGCAGACCCCCAAAACCTTTTGCTCTCTGCTCTGGGGTTCTGGGTCTTCGCCCCCCTAGCTTCACCTTACCACACCAAAATTAGAGTCATCTCCTTTTTGGTCTACTAGTGGATGCAATGGAGATTTTGCAGGGTGCACTGATCACTGATATCGACTGCCAAACCGAAACCACCACGTCCGGCCAGCTCCAGCCTTCCTCTCTCTCCCTTGCTTCCCCCTTGCTTCGGAAGCAAAAAAGCGAAACGGAGCATGTAGCAGTTGCGACATAAGCTTTTCCTGTCTCATCCGTTTGTTCCATTAGGTTGGTCACGCTTAGTCATTAACCGCTGCTAGTTATATATATATTATATATGTATATATGCTAATGTTCGTGCGTGCATGCATGTGTGCCTAACTCTTGTTTCTCTGTCGTTTTCAGGGTGACGGCTCCCAAAAATGCCGTGCTCTGCTGATAGCCCATCACCACCCGTCAGGCCGCCACTGACTAGCTGAGATAACAAGCTCATGGCGACAGAAGGTAAATAGCATGCCAAAGTGTGGCATCACCCTTGGGTTGATTGGGTTTTTTGTGAGTGATGTTGACAAGGAGCCACCACATATCAGCTCGCTTTTCTCAAAAGCGCAAGGACCAGCATAGATAGCCGCAGCCTCTTTTGGTGACATTCGACGGATGCTTGGCCTGAGTGACCCCTCTCACCAATCTAGCTATAGCAGCTTCGTCCAAAATGGTAATCCAGCTGCTTAAAACTGCTAATTAATCCCAGGCCAACAACGATCAAATCCAGCAGCCTCGTCTGCGCATCCACCCTTCTGCACCCCCCAATGCTGTGGATTTAATGTAGTAGTAGGCTTATTCTTCTCTAATCATTGTGAGAAGAAGCCATGCCCCATCCATGATTGAGGAATTGATGAGCTAGGACAGTGCCACCATCGCATAGTGTACGCATCAGCAGAGCAGACAGCAGCGAGCGTCTAGCCGGCAACAGGGCAGTACAGAACCACATGGCATGTGCGCATTATGCGCCGAATTTGAAAAGAATATACAGAGCGCGCGCACACACCAACCTCTCACGCTTCAGCTTTTTCTGCATCGGATTCGGATCGTCCACCAGTATGTCCTTCAAGTACAGCAGTACACGCTTGCAAATCAAGAAAATAAAAAAGGCATCAAGATTCGTTACAGAAACGTGGCACTTATTTTTTTAATACTTCAACTCGAATGAATCACATGGACTAGAATTGTTTCCTGTTGATTTTAGAAAAAAAAAGATATATATCCGACTTGTGCAAACACACATAGCTGAGTTTATTTTTGAAAGAAACATAGCCCAAGTTTACAGTGTTCAATTCTCAGCACATCAATTTGGTTAAAACATCTTCTGCACAAAATGCCACTAGTTTCTTCCGGAAAGTGACGGGATGTGCCAGCACAGTGAGGATCAACGCCACCGACACTGGATGTGTGGAGGCCGCCGGTTAGGTTCATCAGAGCCAAGATTTGCCTGTTGCTGCTGATGGCTTGTCACTCAATTGTACTGAATGAACACTGTACGTCAGAGTGGTTTCAGTGTACGATGTAGCCGTCAGATCACGGAGGATTATTGGAGTAGGAGAACAAACGCACGAGCAACCACAGTGCATCGCTCAAAAAGACGCAACTTTCTTCCTCCAGAGCTCCTCACGAAATGCTGTCGACTCGACCATGGCAGTAGTAGCGATAAAAAATAATCCAAAGCCTCCTCCGTCCGGGACGAGAGAGCATCGTGACGGCCGAATGATTCCGGCACCGACTTCCCCGCTGCGATCCGGCCTTTGTGGTCGCTTTCCCTTTCCTCGCCTTCCTTTTCGCTCGCCGAGCCATCCATCGCCGTCCAACGTGACATGATCTTGTTGCTCGTCATCCTCCACCATTTTTTCCCCTCTGCCCATTTCTTTCGCGTTGCTCCATTTCTTTAGTTTTTTGGGGGCCCCCCTTGTTGTAATGAAAACATACCCAGCTGCTACCTGCCACTTTTATCACGACAGATACGGATCGAAAATCGCTTTACAGGGCATGGCCCTTTTTATCAAATGTAAATCGCAGCTTCCTTCCTGCCGAATATAGAGATTGTCCTGAACAGAAAGGAATGAAATTCGAACCGTTTGATTTAATGCAGATTCAGCAGAGAATAAAAAAAGAGGTACTTTGATGGTCAATTGAAAATTACTGTGAAACAAGCCTGACATAAGCAACAAGTACATCATCATCATCATCATCTCAGGTTGTAAGGTATACAATTCCTAGATGCTTGACCAAGCGAGAAAAACAATATGCAATAACTTAGGAGAGCGCCGAAGCTATCAGATTACATGGCGGACTTTACAGGAGCCGCTAAAGCCATATATACAAAGAATAGCCAACGGTACAACACGGCATCGATCCTACCGAAACCCTAGCAACAACGGATCAGCGCGGGAGAATGCTACAGCGGGGGAGGATAAACTTAACAACAAACAAAAATGGATTCTGAGGGGGGTCACAGCGCTGCGTGGGGGCATCTGCAATGTTGTTGGTGGTGTGATGGACATGGTGAGATGTATGTATCACGCCAGGCTAAGCTGACTTTGATAAGCTAGAATTCTGACTTCAGGAGCTTTGGTCCCGGCTTTATGCTCACGAAGTCGAAGGGGTTTGGTTGATCCACACTGATGTAGTCCTTCGTCGTCAGGACCTGTCAGATGTAACATAGAGCAAATCAGTACTGATCGACACAGGGGAGGCTCAGCAGGTACCTGTGAAATAGGGGGGGTGAGGGAGGGGGGTGTATAATTGGCATACCAAGGTCTCAAAGAACATTCTCGATGCTTCCTTCCGAGTCTTTCCACGTACAAGATGGTCAATGGCAGCACTCTTTCTCCCAAGACCAGATTCTTCATCAAATAAAGTCTTGAGATATCTTGCAACACCCCTGCACAGCCATATACAAACCATGAAAATGTTGAACAAGGCATTGAATGTTGAAGTCCGAAGGAAATACAATTAGCTCAACTGTACCTGGTGCGAGAAGACCAACCACTGTTGTCAAGAGACTGGAATTCATCAGGATTTGGCTCGTCATTATTTGCGTCATCAAAGTCCCCATCATCATCATAGTTCAGAAAATCTGGAACAACACAAGGTAAAACAATGAGAAGAAGAAAAACTTTACTAGGTCTGACAGCACCAGCCCAACAAAGACTAGCACAGGCATGGTTGAGAAACTACTTCCCATATTACAATAAGCTAGAGATTGAATTCCCTGAGTCTGAGTGAAACCCCCACCAAGTAGAAAAGGAAAAGATAAATAAAGGTCCTAGACTCCTATGTCTGCAGAAGGGAATCTCCATGCATGTGGCAACACAGTACACTATGCTTTAATCAGAATAGAAAAATTACCTGTGTCAACACCATGAATTGCACTTCCGAAATCCTGTAAACCAACAGGAAACCAGTTATCATATGGTCTTGATATAACTAAACAAAAAAGTGCAACTACTACAGCAAGATATTGGAACAAAGCCACCAGGAAAAGCAAGTCGTAGTAAGAAACTAACAGATTCTCAAAGCATTTAGAAAAGTTTGAACATCTACAGAGAGGTGGGTGGGGGTGGAGGGGGATCTAATGGACTCACATTGCAGTCCTTTAGTCCAAAGTCATTCACCATATCCAGATCCATAAGAGAATCCATGTTGTTTTCTTGGAAGCCAGAATTATCTCCCATAGCAGACACAGCATTTTCATCCTCTGTTGGTTGAAGAAAACCTGAGGTCTCTTGATTATATTCTACCCCAGTAATCTCAGAAGTAGGAATATCATTGTTCTCAAAAACATTAGCATCACTATGAACAAAATGATTAAACTCCTGTGTCATGTCATCCCCTGCTTGAGCATAAGTTTGGCCAGAAGAGCTATTGAGAACAACGTCTGGGTGTGAACCTTTTGCATCAGTACTCCTCTGCAAATCATATGGAACATCTTGAACACGGTCATTATCCAGCGTATCAACTTGAGCATGCTCTCTGTCAGAAACTCCCACTTCTTTTTCATTATCAATTAAAGGTTCAACTGCCCCTTGAAACACAGTGTCGGCAATAAAATCATTAGATACACCATTAACCTGGTTGTCAGGAGGTATTTGCAAACCAAAAGCAGCTGTAGCGCCATCTGCATCATTTGCATTTGGCAGCAGAGCATCTGAATGAATTACATCTGGCATGTGGAGTGGGTCACCAGTAGTAGCACCACCAGAGGTCCCAGCAATGTTGCTATCTTCTGCAGCTGTTTCAGACATGTCTAGCTGACCTTGTAGTTCCACGTTCTGAACAGTGGGGTGTGCAATAGTCTCATAGGTCCGATTGTGTAAGTTGTTTAGCTCCTCAGATAGGCCTAGTAGAGATACAAAAACACACACACACACACAACCAAAGGTATGGTTTTAGCGATCGGAACTAAATAATAATCTGTCAGACTTCAAAGCTAATTGGTCTCTAAAGATGCTTCCATCTTTTCCTACTTCAAATTATCATGCCATACGGAAAAGAAAACTGAAAATCCAAGATATCGCAAGAAACTTACAGGAAAAGATGGGCTCGTGGAATATATCATCTTCCAGTGAACCTTTCTCAATCATCCATATTTCAGAACGAGTACATGGAGCCTTTTTACGAATGCGCCGTATATCCTCAGTATTGATCAACTGTTGTCGTATAGTACTGGAAAAGTAAAGCGATGGTCAGTAAGTTAGCTCAAGTTACAAGTTAATTTGGAAAAGAATCTATATAATTGGATTTGTGGAGACACGTTCAGCAGGTGCATACGGAAAACGTAACCAAACAGTGGAATGTAGGATCAAAGAAATATTCGAGACCAAAATTTCAAGCAAACTGGATAAACTCTTCCTTACCATGAGTAAGACAATAGCTTCTACAAGCAAGATTGTTGCAACTGTACAAAAGTGCACAAGAATAACATGTGATGGTGTAAAATACTTAAAAGTGAAAGCATCAAAGATGGACAGTAGTTCTGCACAAGTAAAAGCCATGTTTTGACAGTGGAAGGTTTTTAGGTTGGAAATATGATCACATAGGACAAGAACCAAGTCCAGCGACAAAGGAGATAGGAATTTCATATCTGGTCAGGATGAAGAGGCAGTAACAAAAAAATAAGCAGTAACTTTTTCACAACAAGAAGCTCATTTGATGGTCATAGATATACGTACTCAGCATGCAGAACCATGGCATCATCCATTTGAACTTTTCTCTTGAGTATACCCACCTTGGATCCCAACCTCGGGCGTTTCAAAGATGATGCCCTTGGGGGTAGTGGTGTTGAACCAAGCATCAATCCAGGGGTCCTTCTACCGACTAATACAAGGTTAAGAGATTAGGTAAATGCAGAAAATATAGGCAACAGAAATGCAGTTGATAAGTCATGCATACCTAAAATAGATGCCAGTAAATCATCATCGTCAGGAACAAAATCAGCAGTTCTTTTACCACGTGGTCGACTAGACAACCTTTCAGTAGTCTCACTCGCCAGAGCTGGTAGGCTATCTTCCAGGTGTCTTTTTCTGCTAGTAAGACTGCCTATTTTGTTACTTCCATCAGATTCAGTTGTTCCTTTTTCTGCAGTTATCTGCCCCAAGTCATTTGCATCATTGAATTCAGCATCTGGAGCTGACAGCATCTTCTCAGGCTCAGCAAATTCTGAAGTTAGTTCATTTGGTCTATCATTAGATGCCACCTCTTGTTGCACTGCCTGGACTTCATGTTGAAAATCTGCACTTCGCACAATTGCATTAGTTACATGCACATTATTCTCTAAACCAAAATGGTACTCCAGCTCTGTTAGTGATCATAGCATGGGAAAAAAATAAAAACCAACAAATGGATGTCAACTGATTATACCTTGTGCATCAGCCAATGGCCCATCAATTTGTGCTGGGTTCTCCATCACAGATGGCTCAGTATAACCATCAACACATAGGTCAGAACCATTTACAACCAACGGTACATCTTCAATGGTTGCATTAACAGTTACAGTTTCACCAGATGCAGCTATGTCATCAGGACAGATCAACTTATCACCAGCCGCTTCCAGGTTTGATGTTTGATCATGGGATACTAAATCCTCACTTGTGCCTTGTTGCGTCAATGCAACATCATCCTGCACAACAGCAGAAGACTCAACTTGCACAGGCTTCGCCAATCCAAGTTCAGCAGCCTCAGCACCCACAACATCCGTGGCATTTGCTGCGGCTGAATGGAGAGAATCCGAGCCTGGAGCAGCAGGAGTGCCGGCCTTCACAGTTTCATCATTGCTTGATGGTGAAGCTTTTCTCTGTGGACTCAGAACAGGACTTTCATGGACTCTGGAAGGAACTGTTTCTCCAATTAAACCAGGTGTAGCTGGGGCCTGAGCACTAATAAACTCTGGTGATGCAGGTTCATCACAAGGGAAGGGACTGGGTTGATAGTATGAAGCTGATGGTCCTGCAATATCTTCATTATGCAATAGCATATCATTCAAATCGGGTGTCTGTGCATTGTAACCAGTCCAGTTAGGAATACTGTTCCCTCCTAGGTCATCTGCATTCAGTGGACTTAGCTTTCCTTGACTAGAAGGCCCATCATCCATGTTGTTGTATCTGTCAGCTGTTTCGTCTTTACTTTGGTTATCAATGTCCATATCGGTAGAAGGAACTGATGGTCGACCTTGAATGATAATGCTGCGGAGAGGCAAACCAAGAAAGATATAAGCAGTGTAACTCGAGCGAAATATGATTAATAGGGTAACAATGCAACGTCACCAAATTTGAAATGTCATGATACTATTTCAAATACAAGCAGATAACTGGTCTCTGACAATATCATCAAACTTTACAATCCTACTGTTGCAGCATTAGAAACTTATAATCTATTCTGGAAAACCACAAATATCAAAACTTTGGATGTGAAAAAAGACACAGATCTTTGACCCCAAAAAAAAACATAAATTAAATGAGATTATAATGAAGGAGGCAATTTTACCCGTCATCAGACTCAAGATGAATTGAGTGATCCTTGTTCAGCATTAGTTCCTGATAACAAATAAATATAATCAGCTCTTAAAGAGGAAGTATCAATCATAGTCAGGCTGCTCTTTTATCAAAATATAAGAGATCAATAACACTATCAATAAAGATTGTGCCTTATTCATTTATTCTAATCTGCAACAAACAAAAACCACCACAACCTCAACTTAAAATAAACTGCTAAGTCTACTATTGGATGGACCAGAGCACCAACATGCATTCAGCGCTTAACATGCACGAAAAATGGAGAAAAGAAAAATACGCACCTCCTCCAAGTCCAAGCCAATATGTGAAGAACTGCCATCACCAAATCTTTCTGCACATTTAATGCTTTACATGATCAAAATGCTATATAACAAATGAATCCAGACAAGATGTGGACAGAGTCAGGACCAACCATCTAGGCCAAACTGGGATGTTGAATACCCTGTTTTCTCTGGGTTGTCTTGCAAAGTGATCTGTTCTTTTGTGCTCACATGATGATCAGTGTCACTGGATCATAGTGGGAAGTGTTCAGAAAACTGATGAAAGCATTATTAAACAGTGAACATATCAAAACAGATGACACAGCTTTACCCTTGAAACGCAGCTTCTGGCAGTTCAAAATCATCAAGATGAAATGTCTCAGGCAGTGTTATAGAATGATAAGGAGCAGTTGACTCCTCAGGGGGTAGATCAACAGCAGTGGACCTGAAAGCTTGTTTTATCTTCAGCAAAGCTTCACTGCAGTCGTGGAATAGGTAGTTCACCTTCCGAGAATATATTCTAACCACACCTAACATAAGATGACTTGATAACCGAAGTGCAATTGGAACATCAGGGAATATGATTGAATCTGCAGGAATAGTAGCTGTCAATTTTCAAAACCAGAACCATAGAAAATGTACAGTGCAGAATTGTTGGGCTATACACCAATAGTAGCATTAAATTCTACACACTGCCGTGTCAGCTGTACTGGATGGAGATTTACCCAGAGAGGCTGGCAGCATTGTAAGGTAAAATATGCTCTACTGGCTCCTTACAGAAAGTGTAACATACCAAGGGTTTTAAATATTGAGTATGTAGTAAATAAAACTTTCCGGTATGGCAGCATACAGCATAATAGATTGTTGATTGTATATAAACATATTTAGAGGGCTGGATTGTAGCCCACATAATCATAACGGCAGCTGCATCCTTGTTCATGCTGTATATACAACTATTTCTGGTGAAACATATGAATACGCCTGGTGCACCGATTGACGCAATCAAAAGTGATCATATGAGGTCATAAGCATTCTCACATGTGCAACGAGAAAATAAGACGGGAAAATCAATCATGGTCACAAAAAATAAGACCACAACAGCTAAAGCCTTCATATTTATAGGGATACAAAGAGATCCTAAAAAATGTTGCAGTTGTGACTGTCAGGCTACACTAAGTGTACAGATAACAGATCTGGGTTTCTCCAGATCCAGAGTAACCAAGACTATATCTGCTTGAGTATGTATAAAAGCATTAATAACTAAAAAATCCCTCTCCCAATATGGAAGAGACAAACTGAAAACCATATACAAAGATAAAGAAAAATATGTCACATGGTAGTCTAATTAGAATGATGAACTATAATTATCCATAGGTAAGAAGATCACGGTAGTCAACTCAAGTTCGAATGATGAGTTATTTCCCACATGCCATAGGCACAACAGCGCATGCAAAAATTCTATACTGTTCTAATAAGCTTTACCTGAAAACTACTCCTACCAGGGAAATCTTTAAATTTCAGTTTGAGGCCAATTTTCTGTCGCAATGCAAAAAGCTAGTAAATTTTTAGACTTATAGTATTCTAGTGAGCAGCTACGACCAACATAACTGAGCAAAAGAGCCGTTAGTGCTATTTAAACCTAGCTGGCAATAAAAGAGCAGTCCATAAAACCGTGATATGGAAACTTTTAAATGCACCGCGATAAATTTCTTGTCAAATCTAACGAGCAGTGATTTTCTACCACTATGTTCATCAAGCAGCACAAAGTAAACAGCAAGAACAGCCAGCTCAAAAAAATATATATCCTTTTTATGCCTCCGATAGCCCTAAACACATAAAGGGCTAAAAAACTACTCACAACTCCAGCCATGTAAACATGACGATTCAGACAGGGTGAGGGGATAAATACAGAAAACCCATAAATGGGCTAAAGTTAGCATTTTTATTGTGGTACTTGTGGAGCCAAAGTTAGCATTTTTGTTCCGTTGTGGAGCTAACGAGCAACAGCAAAGCAGAACTGTACCATACTACAGGTCAGGTCATAGTATGTGCAGACTTAACAGCAGAGTGCAAACCCTAGATTGAAATAGTTGAAACAGCAGGCAAGACGACCACCAACCTACGGAGACGCCAATGTCCGTGTCCGCGACCTGATTCTTTCGCAGCTTCCGCTCCAAGTGCGCGGCAATCCATATAGTCCCGAGGGGGCCCTTCTTGGCCAAGATGAACTGCGAGTAGAACATTTCCGCCTCCCCTCCTTACGCTGAACCCTAGAAATTTCGAAAAACAAGCCGCTGTTAGGTGCTTCATCACGAATTGCACGGTAAAGGGCGGAAGAAAGGTTAGGACTCCCAAGAGCAAAGAAGAGACTTTTGCAGCAGAAAACAAGCAACCTACCCCCAAAGGAAGCTAGGGTTTCCTTACCAGCAAAAGGGGAACTCGAGCCTGGTGGGAATGGATCTCCTCTCCACGCGAGTCCAGGGCGGGAACCCTAGAACCGCATGGAATTGGCGCGGGGTGGCGGGATCTGACGAGTCGGGCGCGAGGAATTTCGAGGTGTTCGAAACTGAGGTCGAATTGGGAGAGAAAAAAATGGGATCTTTTTGGGGGACCTGGCAGTCTGTGGACTCTCACTTGCGCTCGCAGCAGCGACTTGGCTTTGGGCCTTGCGACGAGCTGCGGAAGTCGAAGACAAGTGCAACACGTTTCGTGATCCTACCCTTATAATTATGCGGAATCCCCTATAAGCCCTCGCACTGAACGCTCTGAGTATATTGTGAGTCGTATCATCGTACTACGTGATACTTGTTGGGGTTTAATGCAAAGTACGCAAATTGCTCTTTGAGCCGTGAGCGCGTGACAGACTGACAGTGTGTGATGAGTGAGTGACCGTGGGGGCTGCGGAGAAAACTGAGGCCTGTAGAACGAATAGTATATTGGATGTTTTAAAATAGTACTGTGTGAATGAAATAAGTCGAAATAAATCGAAATAAATCAAAATAAGTCAAATTTAGACAAGTTTAACAGACTCTAAATGTCGCGAGAAACCGTGCAAGGACCGGGTGTGGTTGCGGAACCAGAGAGAGATACCCGCTAGAGCGAAATGTGTTGGCCTACACAGCAATCTGGGCCGTTGGATTCTCTGTGTCTCTGCAACTGTCTCGTGTCATGGAGAGGCACACCGCACAAGTGCACAACCATCGGTGCACATACATGGTGGAGAGCCACTCATGTATTTTGGGTGTGTGAGTGAGACACAATCAGTGGTGTGAGTGACACACAGCCGACAACAATCGGGTGTGAATGCATAGTTTGTGTTTAACCTCTTCGCATTTGTTCGTGTTTTGCCTCTTTAATCTACTCTCTTTGTCCCGATATATAAGGACATGAAGGGTTCAAATTTTGTACCAAAATGTAAGAATTTGGAGGGATATGACAAAACTAAATGAGTTGGTGAATGAATTGGTGAGTTAGGGAGTAGCGTAAAATGAAGGGTATAAAAATTGTTTCCTCCCAGTGTTGTTTCTTAAGTTTGAACCCTTCAAATCCTTATATTATGGGACGGTAGAGTACTTTCAAAATGCTTATAGTTCTACTACTTCAGTATTGTTGTGAACTTTTTTCTGAACTTAAATTCAAAACGGTTTGAGCCTGTTTGGTTGGTTGGTGACCGATATTGATTTGTTCTGAGAGAAAAATATTGTTAGTTGATTGGTAGTTGATTTTGATTTGTTTTAAAAGAAAAGTACGGCTGACTAGTGACCGATAAGACAGACGAACATAGCGATTTGATTCTACCAATAGTAGTAGTATGGGAGGGGATGCAACAGTGCTTTTGATATTATATATAAACGGAAAAATTGTTATCTGAGCTCGCGAGGTCGGAGCCTTACTAGTGCCAAGACAATTTGCATGTGCCCATGTTATTCCTTGTTTTCGTGAAGCTTCGTGTGCATCCAAACCTTCAATTTACATTTTATCTATCTATTTTATATATATATATATATATATATATATATATACTATAAAGATAAAAATAATCGAAAATGTTTCTCACCTGGATCAAACCCGTCTTACCCCTCACGTCGGACCCACCCGTCATCTAATTGGAGGATCGATTAGGAGGTAGACCCATAGAAATCGTAATTTAGAGAGCATTTATGTCAAAAAGTTAATTATTTTGTTACCAACCGCACCTATACCCACCCACCGGGCCCACATCCGCTAGCTAGGCTATTTCCCACAGCCCTTGGCGGCGGTGTACCGTCTCAGTGTGCGGCCGCACACGGCATATGCACGTGGTTATTCCCAGCAGAAGCTCGACCCGAGGTACAGGTACCCCACGCACGCGCCCGTAACGACTGGGTACAACACGACGGCGTGCGACGGCCCATCAGAGGCGTTCTTGTGGTGGATGTCGTCCTAGCCGACGTGGGCGGCGCTCGGCGGGCGCGACCACTTCATGGTGGCTTCTAAGACGACGTGGATGTTCCGGCGCGAGCCCGATGGCGGGGACGGCGGGTGCGGCAACAACTTCCTCAGCCAGCCGGAGTCCGGCAACATGATAGTGCTCACCTACGAGTCCAACATCTGGGCGTCGCGGCCGTTCTTGTTCGCGTTCGCCGGCGCGTGCGGATCAAGGGGCAGCTAGCCATCTGCAACCGTGTGTTCGACGTGTGAGAGTACGCGGCGGCGCGCGGGCAGTGTGGGCTTGTGGACTGCAGCCACGACCTTGAGGGCAGCATCTCCTGCCGGACGGCGGTGAAGCTCGTCACCCTCTTCGTGTCTGCGTGGTTCTGCCTGCAGCCGCGGGGGGACTCGTTCATGCGGCGGTCCTCCATCAACTTTGTCATGGTCAGGTGCATCCCGTCCTCTTCCACCGGGCGTCCACCCTCGAGGTGCAGTACCGGTGGCACGTGTCGGAGTCGAACAGCAACGGCGGCGACCGACGCAGGTACTACATGCTGCTGAACGCCGACGACGTGCTTGAAGGGAGGGTGAACATTGAGGAGGAGTTGAGCAGGTACAACGACGAGGAGGTGGCAGCCATAAGGGAGGAGGTGGTCAGGATGATCCCGAGGTTCCTGTACAGGGATCCGAGGGTGAGATTGGAGGGGGGGATGAGGGACGCCTTCGACATCACCATGGACGGGGTGATGGACAGGATGAAGAGGATCAAGAACGGGGAGGATGTGGTGCTGAAGGGCTAGGATGACAATGATGAGGTGATGACTGCCAATGCTTCATGACACTTGGTGAAATTAAGTTCTCTTTGTGTTCGTGTGTTGTTCTCGTGATGGAAGTATGTGTAGTAGCTTTGTTTCTGGTGTTGTTGTGATTGATGTAGTGTATGCTAGAGCAAGCATACAGATTGAGACAATTGAAGACACATATTAAACTCAACTGAAGCTTGATTTAAGAGTCTCAAAGTTCCAACAACATGAATCCTACATAGATCTGGAATTTTGGTTTTGCATTTTCTTTCAAATTAATTTTTCAAAAATATCATTGTTATTTGAATGGTTGATGTTCAAAGTTCAAACTTCATCCCGCAGTTAAAATTAGTAGCTCATAAGGGTTCTTCATAAAAATTAAATGATTCAATTTCTGTGTCCATATAGCTAGGATATGATTCACGAAGGGTTCTTCACAAAAATAGGATCACGCCAGGTCGCAAAATCGTCACTAAGAGCGAAATTATTACCTTAGTGGTTGTTTGGTAACTTAAGGTTCATGCATTTTTTGTTACAAAAAGATCACCGGAGCACAGTGTTATCTTGTTTGACTAGGTGAATTCCCCATGCGTTGCCGCCAGTGGCGAAGCTAGGAATTAGGATCAGGGGGGCTCCTTCTTCTTCCTCTAGCTTGAGCCCCTTCTTTTCCTCTTCTTGCTCTCAAATTTGTTGGAGGGGCTTAGGGGGGCTCCCATGGAGCTGCAGGGGGTAGGACTGTAGGAGGGGCTTCAGCCCCTCCTGCCCCACTGCTAGCTACACCACTGGTTGCCGCGGGATATGTTGCTTAATTTTGTCTGATTATTTGATGCACTTGAGAAAGAGTGGGGTTTTTTTAGAATTTTTAATGATTATTCGACGCACTTGGAAAAGAGTGAAGATTTGATTTTTTTTTACATGAAGGTAAATTATATTTTACTCGATAGATAACCGAGGACAGTAAAATGTTTAATTGATAAAATAGATACATTGTTGAAAGAAATTATGAAGATGATATTCATGATATTGTGCCATTGTGGCAATGTGATGTTGAACACAAAGGTTGTACATAACTTCACTTGTCGATGAAAAGTAAGAATGTCCACACAATAATTAATCTGTAAAAATTAAATTTGGAGATAGTTTCTTACCTGATTGACTCAAAGAGGCTCGAAGAATGGTAAAACATATTAAGTTTATCACATGTGGAACAAGGGAAATACAACTTCAGATTGAGGTCACTTTTCACTTTTCGCAACTATGTTGACGTTGTTACCCGCGAATGTGGACGGAGTGGCGTAAATGGGAAAAAAGTTTCGACCAATGATACTTGACTACTTGAGTACGAGGGACCTTTTACTAGCACATAGGTCATACTTTTACATACCTTTGTCCCCATTTCCTACCCCTGCCCAAGCTCCTCTCCTCCAAATTTATGAGTTCATTGGACAACTCATTTTATGAGTTCTATTTATTTATAATGATTTTTCACTCCCTTTTTCTGCGACTTCATGTTACTGCATATCAAAAGTTTCATTCTATTGTCCTTTGGTTTATACAGAAGTATTTGGAGAAGCATACTTAACAAAGGAAGTACTAGGATTTCATTCATTCTGTCTTGGCTTTTACAATAGTGGAGTAAGTAACCGCTGCTTAAGTTACCGTAAAGGTTACCTTATGGACCGGTCATTTCCATGAGTTTGCAAGATGAGGGTGAGATGCTATAAGAAAATAGAGAGGTAGAGAGATGTATAGTGGATCCTTTTTTAAATGTATGAAAACACCAAGCATGGTCGTGTAATCGGGTTCAAATGTATGATGGCTACCAAGTTTAAACATTGATCCAATAATTCTACGACATTGCAATTTATGTGGTTCTGATCCAATAAAAAATCAATACTATCGTGTGTATTTAGTAAAAATAAAACATATATTAATAGGTTTTTCTCGCAACCACGTGTGTGTCACACGTGCACTTTACTAGGCATAAAAAGAACCTCCAGTATACATAAATCTCATATCACTTATTTTCTCTCTCTTTTCACTAGCAATAGCTTTTTTTCCCCTTTCTCCATTTTTTCTGTTCCATTTCTTCTTTTTTTTGTCACGAAGTGCAAATCCACGTCTTTTCTTCTCTTTTATCTCTCTTTGACCTCCAACCAAGCTCGATAGCAGCACGAGCTTCCTCCATTCCATCATGCTAACACATGTGACTACGAGCTTAGCGGGAGTTCCCCGGTCGCAAGACCTATCACGGTCGCGGTCTACGGCAGGGGGACCCTCTTTCCCCTATGTTGTTTGTGCTGGTCATGGAATGTTTTAAATCCATGATTAAGTTGGCTAAAGAAAGAGGCCTCCCCTCCCTCTAGGGCGTCGCTTTAAGCGCAAGACCTCACTCTATGCGAACGATGTAGTCTTATTCTTCACGCCGGTCGACAGGGAGATCTTGGTCGTTAAGGGTATTTTGAACCTTTTGAATGTGCCATGGGGCCATTGACTAACTTCTCCAAGAGCCATATCTTCTCCATTAAATGCTCAGAAGCGCAGATCAGGCTTGTGACTTCTATGTTGCGGTGTCATGTCGCAGACTTCATTCCCTGCACTTATTTGGGGGTTCTGATGTCCATTTCAAGTCTACCGAAGGATGTGCTCCAACCTTTGGTAGATAAGGTCGCCAAACGCATCCCTGCGTGGAAAGGTCGTTTGTTGAATAGAAACGGGAGACTAACTCTTGTTAAGTCCACCCCGTCTGCTATTCCGGTTCACATTTCGATGGCTATCGCGGTTTCCCCTTGAGTTATTAAGACCATAAATACTTTGATTCGTGATTTCCTTTGGTGTGGGACTGAGGTCGCTTTTGGTGGCAAATGTGCAGCTGCGTGGGTCAGGGTGGCTTGCCCCAATGTCTATGGCAGCCTTGGTATCCCAAACCTCCACCTTATGGGCTTTGCGCTACGCCTGAGATGGCTCTGGATAGCGCGTACTGACCCCACAAGGACTTGGAACACCTTTCGCCTGCCCTCCTCTTCGCTGGCGAATGATTTCTTTGAAACTTCGGTTTTGGTCATTATTGGAGATGGCATGCGATCCCTCTTTTGGTCGGATCGCTGGATCAATGGTGCCTCCATCAAAACGCTCGCGCCCAACTTGTGGGCGGCGGTACCGACAAGGATAAGAAACAAACGCACGGTCGCTGAGGCCCTCATGCAAAGGAAGTGGGTAAAGGATATTAAACTTGCACTCACGGTGCAGGTTCTGGCAGGATTTGGGACCTTGTCCGTGACTGTCAGCTTTCAGACTCGACCGACACGTTCATTTGGAAGTGGTTGCCTAATGGACAATTTTCGGTCGCTTCGGCCTACGCGGCTCTTTTCCACAACATGCCTATGCTCAGGGAGCAAAGCAGCTTTGGAAAGTCCAAGCGCCTGGAAGATTCAAGTTCGTCGGCCAGTTGGTCCTTCATGGGTGTTGTTGGACCTCGAATTGGCTGTAGTGCCACGGTCTTCGAGATAATGATGACTGCACCCTCTGTGCGCAGGAGGTGGAGACTCTAGATCATCTACTCACTGGCTTCTCCTTCAGCTGCAAGACCCAGTTCCGTGTTCTTAGTAGCCTCGGTTTACAGGCGTTGGTTCTGCAGGTGTTGGAGCCTTTACCGCTTAGTGGTTACGGGCAAGGAAGCAGATCCCTAGACTTCACAAGAAGGGCTTCGACTCTTTGGCCTGGTTGTATAGATGGCCATTCGGGCCGCTCGGCCCGACCCTGGCCCGGGCCCGGGGGTGGCCCGCTGAACTACGGGCCGGGCCTAGCCCGGCACTAAGGCTCGTCGTGCCGTGTCGTGCCCGCCCACGGGCTGGGACGACGGCCCAAGCCCGGGCCCGCGGGCCTGTTCCGTGCTGGGCCAGCCCGAGAAAGCACGGCCCTACGCGTGCACCCGGGCCGCCCGAAGCCCGTCGCTGGGTGTTCTTCCTCTTCCTCTGATCCTCTGCGCGACTGCACCCCTGCCACCACTTCCAGCTAGCCATTTCGCCAAGCCATTGGCCCCTGCGCGACCCTTGTCCCTTGGATCCGCCCGTCCGCTCGTGCTCGCCGTCGCATAGGGGAGGGTTGGTCACCGGAGGGAGAGACGGGAGAGGGAGAGCAGCCGGCACAGCGACGCGACGATGACCAGATGCGGGAGCCGTGGCGCGACGACGACCAGATGCGGGAGCCGCGGCATGACCGCGACCAGATGCGGCGGCCGCGCGACATCGGGCAGATGCACCGATGCGGGGACTCCGCCGCCGGCCGCGCGATGCCGGGCAGAGGCACCGATGCAGCCATGCGGGGACTTCGCCGCCGGCCGTGCGACGCCGGGCGGAGGCGCTGATGTGGCATGTGGGTGCGTCGCGCGCGTTGTAGTGAGAGAGCCAGAGAGAGCGGTGGTGAGCGCCGCGAGCCGCGAGGAGAGGGAGAACGTGAGGAGGGCAGGAGGCCAAGGGAGGTGGCGGCGGTGAGAGGGTGGGAGGGAGAGTTGGTTAGGGTTTTGAGATGTGACTTTTATATGGGGTGGGGATTTGGCGGGCCGGCAGCGGGCTTTCCTGTGTTGTCCGTGCCGGGCCGGGCCGCCCGACGTGCTAGGGTGGCGGCCCACGCCCGGCCTGGCCTACCGGGCCGGGCCAGCCCGAGCCTGCAGAAAGGCGTGCCGGGCCGGGCTCGGACCGGGCTAAAAACACGTGCTTTTGGGCGGGCTGTCGGGCTGCGGGCTTTTTGGACATCTATACCTGGTTGGTCTCCTGGTCGCTTTGGGGTGAGCGCAACCGCAGAGTACACGATAGGACTGCGCTTCAACCGGTCACTCTTTCGCTGCTCATCCTCGACGAAGCCAGACTTTGGGCTATGACTGGCTTTCGTGGGGTGGCGGCTTTGTTAGGGGTTAGACGGTCTTGATGCATGCCCTTTGTATCCCTTTGTGACCATTGTTCAGTCCTTCGGTTTTGTATCTCAACCTTGTATAACTCTCTCCCCTGCTTAATGAAATACGTGATACGAACGTTCTTTAAAAAGCTTAGCGGGAGTGCTAGCTTCATAAATGTTCCCTATCAAGCTCCTTCCTCTAGCAAGCGGGTCCGGTGAGGTTTACATGTAAGCGTGCAATCAGATCCATAAGAATATGCTCCACAAAACAGTGAATCTCCGACAAAGTATTTTGTTTTGTTCTCCCTGTTCATATATACCTCATGGAGAATTTTTTGGATAAGTTGTCCAAACAATTTTTTTGGAGAAGTTATAAAAATAACTTTTGCACGAGAACCTTTTCAAATCTTTTCATGTTTAATTGAATAAATACTTGGAGGAAAATCACAAGGGTGACATTTAAAAACAACTTGAATATTTTTATTTCAAAATATATACTTTTATAAGTTTTTTATAAAAAATTTCTTTGTGTAGATTATTTTAGAATAAAAGTTATGTGGTACATGTGGTATGAAAAAGTTACTCGAAAAAGAAAAGGTGGTGCAGAACATATGCTAAAAATGGAAAGTGTGCTTTTCTCTCAAATGGAAATAGACAATTAGAAGTATTCTAAAACATGTTTTTTCTCTAAAAGAGAATGATAATTTTAACATTATTTTTAAAAACATATTGCTAAATATCAAGGCCCTCATAAATACATATTTTAAAGATAATAATTAAATAAGGCGGTGTTACCGTGTTACCAACTCAAATACGTATGTCTACATTGGTCGAAAAATTCCAACAAAAATATGACTGGGTAGCTCATATCATCTTCTACCATCGTGCAAAAAATGAGATGCAGCGGAGTTTTGTACAAGATGCAACAAAAAAGTGAAATCAGCAATGAATAGTAATGAGTTGCGCGTCTGCGATGAATAGTTACAAGTAACATTGTTCATGTGGTGATTTGACTTTTTTGTTGCATCTTGCATAAAATTTTGTTGTATCTCATTTTTTGCATAATGGTAGGAGATGATACGAGCTACCCATTCATATTTTTGTTGGAATTTTTTGACCAATGTAGAATGTAGACATATACATATTTGAGTTGATAAAACAGTCACACGCGCACACAACAGCTCCGCGAGGCTCGCGCGCGCCTCCTCGCCGTGGGAGAGCGGCAGCTAGCTAGCGCGCTCTCCTGCCGCGGGGGAGCGCGGACCGGTGATGGCCGGGGCGGAGTAGCTTCGTGCGTCACGGGAATGCATCACAAGGATGCGGCAGTCGTTTTGTGCGTCGTGTCATCCCAGCCAGCCCGCGCAGCGGCGCAGGATCGACCGATCGAGTGTTGTGCATCGCATGCACGCCCACGAGCACGAATTTTCCCACCATCTGCGCTGCGATCTGCTCCGTGTAGGATATATATCACGCGCGGCTGCCGGAGTTGCAGGCCATCGCCCCCTTCCACTTCCGGAGTCCCAGCCTCGCGCCCTCACCTCACCGGATATGATCAATGTCCATCTGTCCGCGCTGGCTCACAGACAGGCTCCGACCACCGAGCGTTCCATGCCGTGGCCCGTAACCGGCCGACGAGGTGTTGCCTTCATTAATTTCCATCTTGGCGACGCGAGAAGGCGTGCACGACTTGGCTCTCCATCTGAGCATCGATCGGGCAACAAGAGTCCAACGCAATCGGATTGAGCAGCTAGCAGAGTTGTAAGCAGTCACGAGCCGGCCGGGCCCAGACATGGCACGGAGGCGAAGATGCTTCTTCTGCGATACTCGCCTAGGCCCCTGTGGTTTTGCCTGCTCTTCCCGGCTTCCTGCTGCGTCGTTTCAGGTTTCGATCCAGGAGCCTGCATCCCTCCAGTCCGGCCACCCCGTTTCGTTGCGCTCCACTCCACGCGATGGCCCTCCCTTTCATCGCGCGGCCACGGCCGGCCGCGGACCTCGCGTACCGCAGGCTAGAAGAACGATCGATAATCCCGAGACCTAGCGAGGCAACTAGGAGGTTCTGCAAACCCTTCACGGTGGTACTGATCAAATCCGTTGCTCTACACGTAATCTAGATGATCATCATGCAGCAAGTCTCTTGTCGTCTCTTCTTTTCAAATCCATATAGTACTAGTAGGTTACAACTTAATTATAGAAACTGTGCATGCTTCACTCATATATAGTGTTTTTTTTTTGCTGTGTGCGAACATCACGCACTCAAGTCACACGCGTGCATGCTTCACTGATATGTAGTTCATGTGCAGGTTTTATACCTTAACTTGCTTGCCCTTTTGCAGAGCTTCATGGTTGTCTGGGGCATGCTATTGCTGGCCAGCCTTTTTGTGTACCGATACACGTTCCACATCCCGGACTTTGAGGACAACTTCGCGATGATTTTTTATTTGATTTCAGCTTTCATGGTGATCGGGCTCGGTTTATCATTTGCATACTGTGAAGATGACCCAGAGACGGATGGAGAGCAATATCAGCAATATTAAAAAGAGGATTGCAGCTCTCATTTTATATTTTGGGTCAGATTTCAGCTCTCATCTTTCACTATTTGGTTCGTTTGGTAGGGTTGTAGTTGTGGTTGAAGTAGTTTCGACTGTGACTGCTTCGTTGAAATGTTTTTTTTTTACTTTCACTTATCTCTAAAGAATTTGATTGCAGTCAAACTTCAAAAGAATTTGACTCTCGATAAACGAGTGCACTTATTGTTTTTTCTGCCTTTGCTACAAGTCTCATGCATACATTCTTCAGGGAATCAGGTTCCTTGCAAACAGATTAAAAAACACATGTCTGCAATCAATTGTGTCCATTGAACAGTTGCATGTAAAAACTAAAAAAGTGCTTATTCGTCTAAATCACATAGAATAAAAAATTCCACGCTCAATGAACTCTCGCACTGAAATGAACACTGACAAGTGATAACACAATCAAGTTACAGCGATGAGCAATTTCAGAACAGTGGCTTTGTGTAAACAACAGGTTGATAACATCATATTCTAATTAGAAGTATTATATGTAAATTAATGATAAAATTCATTTGATAACCCTAAGTAAATTAGCGGGACAAACCTATTAAATCTAATTAGGTCATGATTAGATAATGTGGTGATATAGTAAAAAACATCTTTTAATGATGATTTAATTAGGCTTAATAGATTTGTCTCGTGATTTTCAGTCCATGTGTGTAATTAGTTTTATAAGTAAATCACAATTAATCCTCCTAATTATCATCGGTAAACTCGACGTGACATTTTTGACAAGTTTCTTCCCAACTAAACAAGACCGTGACACAAATAAAATCCAGAAGCGCATCAGTAACACACTACTGAAAAATCAGACTTTAGTGCCGGATCATACTCATTTAGTAGTCGTTGGACACATGCCACCCTTTTTTCCCGAAATACGCAGGAGAGTTGCACATCTTTGTATTAAGACGAAAATTATGGTTACGATTTTTACAACGCGGGTCATCCGGGCACATGCACACGATGTTTTACAACTGCGATGAACTTATACGGAGACAACCGGGGCTTGAGGCTAAGAAAAGAGAGGCCCTACTCTACAACTCTCGAAGCTGATGACGGTCAGCCCAAAGCCGCCATCCATTTTGCTCCAGCCAGGACTCATAATCCTCCTTCCCTCCAAATTGCGTAAGTCTACACCCTTTTGTTTCTGCTACAGTAGTCTTTGGACAAACGCCATCGTTACTACAGAGCTTTGTGCTTATCTGGCAGGGGCGTAGCTACAGGGTATGCCCGGTATGCCGCGGCATACCCTGTATTTTGGCCCAGTAAACATTATATACAGCCGATCAGCGCACAAGAAAAAAAGTTGCAAACCCTTGCGTTGTTGAGACGCCGACGCCGCTTGTCTCGCGAGTCGCGACGTTTTGTTGCGGCAGCTCAACTGCCCTTCGCAACGCTAGACGCTTGGGCCTCCAGCCTCCTTCTGTCCACCGCCGGCCGCCTGCCCAGGCGCTCGGAGGGCATCACGAGCGCCGAGCGGCCTGACCATCGCAGCAATGCTATGACGCGTAGGGCGTCCCAGGAGCCATGCCGGTCTCCATTCATTCTTGAAATTTAAGTATTGATTATACATTTGTTTTATGTGTAGAATTATTATATGAAGATTAATGGGGACATTGCAACTCTTCTTAAAAAATATGTGGCAAAGAAAAGAAGGGCGCCGCGCCTGCTTCATTTTATGCACTCAAGTGCCAATTTAAGACTTGTTATGACATTTCCATAATTTTTAAAATATCATACCTAAATATATATGTATTGTACCATTTTAAATTGATTGAACCGAATTGTGTACGAAAACTTTATCGTGTCATACCCTATACTGAAATCCTGGCTACGCCACTGTTATCTGGATGCGGCATTGAACCGTGATCAGGGTACTTACTCTGCCGCCCGGGCGAGGTCGCGAGGGCAACAGATTAACGTGAGGCTCTCTCGTCACATCGAAAGATACCTGTCTCTCCATACACGCAGTTCAATGTAGCAAATTGTTACTATTCCGGCGTTGCCCTGGCCAGGAGCAGCTCACGGCGGCCAGCCGGACACCTCTCATGCACGGGGTATCCGGACACGCCACGCCAAATGCAGCAGCTATACTACGAGAGCGAGACTCGGCCATCGCGCAGAGAGAGATTTAATTTTGCTCTCCCCGTGATTAGGTTTCTCGAGGACGTTGATATATCGATTTCGAGATAATTTCATGGTGGGTCCTTCAACTTTTAGCGAGTTCTCATGCAGGTCCGTAAACTTTCAAGTGGGTCATTTGGGTCCAGAATCTAATGAAGAGTGATCATTTGGGTCCACAATTGTCCACGCAGGCACTTTTTGTCTACGTGGCCATGATAGCGTGGCAACAATTCACAAAAGATCCCTCCATTAATTTAGAGCCCAAGCGTGAGGTTGGGCTCCTCACCGGCGAACTGGCAAGCACGACGCCGCAACCACTGACCGGCAGCCAACTCGCCAGCGGGCGCGGTACTTGGCGGCAGACGCGCTGGCTTTTGTGGCGGCGAGCCTCGGGATGCAGAGCGGGTGGGGCGATGACGACGGGCGGCGGACGCGCTGGCGTTGGTGGTGGAGGACGATGGCGACGGCCGTGAAGTGTCGCGGCGGCGTGGAGCCCGACGAGGATGACGACGAAGGCGGGGAGGGCTTGCGGCGGCACCGACCGCCATTGTCGTCCACCAATCGAGCGCGAGCCGGCCACCATTGCCGTCCACAGCCAGCTCCGCCGCCGCCCAAAGTTCTGGCCACACATCACACTTACCCTCTATTCCTCACACCTCCCCTCGATTCCTCGGCTCCTCGCACCCAACACCCCGCCAGCCACCTCTCTTCGTTTCCCCTACGTCAACTTGGGTGTTCCCCAACCCCAAGTCCCCAACACCCCGCCCGCCCATGTCCACCATTGCCGCCAGGACCGAGCTCTCGTCGTGCCGTCACTCTGAGATACCCCTCCAAATCCAAGCACGCGGGTGAGCATCCCCTTCCTCCCCTTGTGCTCACGCGCTCCCGACACTGCGCTCTCGTCGCCCTGGACGCCGGAGCACCGCCGACGCCGCCATTTCTATTCGGCTGTTGCGCGCCCGTGCTGTGCGCCGCGCTCGGCTCTGCACTGCGCCCTGATGAGCGGCGCAGACCGATTAGTCCCCTCCATGGGCTCTCTAGCCGAGACCGGCCGAGTGGAGCCAGTCTCCGACCGGCAGAGGCCGCCGCTGGCGAATCCCCTACCCTCGTGCGAGTTAAACGAACCAAGCACCCATATGCAAATATTAAAAAGTCTGAGGGGTCATGGAAAAGAGTAAAGAACCTTTGTCCATGTTGGCTGCGCCACGTAGGCGAAAAGTGTCTACGTGGACGTGTATAGACCCGAATGATCACTCTTCATTAGATCCTGGACCCAAATGACCAACTTTAAAGTTCATGGACCTACATGAGAGCTCCTTAAAAGTTAAATGACCCCTGGTGAAATTATCTCTATCGATTTGCTTTGCTTGCTGACTCCTAACCGGAGACTCCCCTTCGTGGCGGGCATCCCCTTCGTCACCGGCCTGTACGCTGCGCCGCCGGCTGCGGACGTCGCGTACCGCAAGGTGGAGGGATTGCACGTCCCACCACAGCCGAAACAAACAGGGGCCGGGTGATGAGCCTCGCTACGTGTAACTTCATCAAAATCGTTATCAGGGTACTTACTCCGTCAGACATGGATTATTCCCATCTCTCTCTCATCAATTACTAGTATTAGTTACTCCGTCAAGACATGGATTATACAGTTCTTGAATCCGTGGACGATGTTACTGTGCGTATGCTTCGACGTGATCACACTACTTCACTTCTTTTTGCAGAGCTGTACGACTGTTCTGGGCATCGGGATACTGATTTACTTGTTCGTGTCACGGTTCGTTGCAAGATCCAGGGAACAGGATACATAACCGCTGTGGACCAATGCGACGAGGAGATGATGAGGGACTAAAATTCCAACTACAAGAATTTTTGGAGCCAAAAATTCTTACTTTCTTAATAGTTATAGAGCTACTTGCATAATGGAAATACTTGGTCGTGCAATTTCACTATTTTAATTTGGTTTTAAGCGCATATGTAAAAAAAAACAAGCCTGCGAATATGACGAGGGCCCAGATTAGGGCCCTCTTTGACGGCGAGATAATCTCCTACGAGACAAGGTTTTCCGACACCATTGACAATGTGAAGGCCAAGATTGACAACGTGGAGGCCAAGACTCAGGACGAGGAGGACCGAGGACCCCTGTCAAGACCCTCACTGGCAAGACATCCTGTTCCCAACCAGTTGGGAGCACCTCCGACCAGTTCCCTACTAGAGGGACCCCCTCCGAGAAGTCTCCGCCTCGCACGACAAGTCTCCGCCTCGCACGACAAGCCCCCGCCTCTGCTTCCGACTCCGACTGAGGCGTGGGCCACGACACGCGGCGCGACCCCGAGACACGGACGCCTCCACCACGACGCGTGGGGGGACCGATTCCCCGCGCCATGCAAGCACACCAGCTGGCAGCCGGCGCGAGCAGCTGGCCCCGACAGGAGCCTTAATGCGGGTCTGCTCAGCTGCACAGCCATCCCATCGCCACCATCTCCAACCCTGCCGCACGCAAGCTTCGCCCGAGGCACTCAAGCACCCCCTACGACGAGCTCAGGCCTACGGTTAGGCCTTAACGTGGTGGGCTAGTCAAGTACTCGGGCGGACCTAGACACCAACGAACTACTCGGAAGGGGCGCCAAGCGTCCCGGAATGAATAGCCCCGCCCGGCCACGCGGCGGCTCCCACGACAAAGCGGCACAGCTCCACTTCAATGCGTCCTGACGGACAGCGACGCGCGAAGGGACGTCCCAGCGACCAAACACTGTAACTCGTATTTTCTTTCCCCTTGTACCCCTCCCCTTGCATCTATAAAAGGGAGAGGACGGCAACCGTTACAAGGGTTAGACATCCCACAGACCGAACCCCATTCCAAGGGACTTGGGTCCGACACCCTCTCCCGACCAGTTTGTAACCCCTACTACAAACAACCCTAGCACGGGAACACGGCTGCTCGACACTGGACGTAGGGTGTTACTCCTCGGAGGCCCGAACCAGTATAAATCCCGCTGTCTCCTGTGCTAACCATCTGAGCCTGACACACGATCGATACAAATTAACTGTCCGGCGGTAGAGAACCCCGACAGTTGGCGCGCCAAGTAGGGGGCACATCGTGTGTCTCGACGAACTTCACCAGCGGATCGGATGGAGGGTCGCAGGGTCCCGTTGACCCCTGGGGCCACCTTGCGTTTCGGCTCCCTCGGCTTCGTCTACACCGGGCCGGCGGAGTCCGTCGCCGGGCGTACCTTCGCCCGGCCACCTCGTCCCAACGTCCTGACGGGGGCTGCGGGACGTGAGGCTTTCGTCCAAGGCTTCTCGGACGAGACGATCATCGGCATGTTGGGGCCAAACCCAACACAGGAGCGTTTTAGGCTCGCCGCCTACTACCTCACCGACCTCACCTTTCAGGCAAGCGGAGCCGAGCCGCTTGCTTGGGGGGAGTTCATGGAGCGGTACACTGCGATGTACCCCCGTGGACAGCCCGGCCTCCCGGACGATCCGGTGACAGCCTACGTCAACTCCCTGCGTGCGACCGGCGCTGCCTCCGGCCCTGCGACGACCCGGAGGACACCGACCACGCGGCAGCGCGACCCCACGCGCGAGTGCAATGTCTGCGTGGCTTCGGCCTCGAGCAGTTCCGACCCAGAGCCGGCGCCGCGTCGCCGCGCCACCGACGGGCACGACTCGACGAACTCGCGGAGGCCAGGCGCCAGCTTGACGAAGAGCTGGCCATCCTTCACCGGGAGCTGGGGGAGGACCCAGAGCCCCGCGACCGGCAGCCTGCACAGGAGGTTCCGGTGCAGCAGCAGCCCCGTGAGGGGAACGGCGAGCGGCGGGAGCGCCGCCCAGCCGCCGAACAACCTCGAGCCCGCGCACCGACGCCGCCGGCCCGGGGACGTACACGCGACAACGACTGGCGCGCCAACGAGGACGCTAACGTCGACGCCAACGCCGACGCTGACGCCAGGCGGGCATCGCAGAACCTCGCCGCTGCAGCCATGTTGCTGCGCGGCTGTCCGGAGGCAGCGACCTCCGAGGAGAGGCGGGTGCGTCAGCAGTTGAAGGCGCTGCTCGAGGCAGCAGCAGCACAACAAGCGGAGAGCTCTGCTTCACGTCAGCGGTCGGAGCGTGGGCGAGCAGGAGCACCGTCCGCACACGGCCCGAACCCGCCTCCCTCTCGGCATCATGACCATGCAGAAGGGGGCGGGGCCGCGGCGTCGGCAGTCAAGAGCCGGCTCGGGCCTCATCGTGATGCGCGGAACACCATCGAGGCCCGCCGACGGGCCGGGAGCGTCGACAACCATCGCGACAACCGCTCACGCCACCACGACGACCGAGGACGCGGGCGACGCCAGGACAGCGACGATGATCATGACTGCAGCTGGTCGCCAAACCAGAGGGGTCCACGGGCCTTTGGCCAGAGCGTCCGGGATGCGAGGTCCCCCCCGCATTTCCGAGCTCCGACCAATGTACCTAGGTACGACGGGGACACCAACCCCAGCGTGTGGCTCAAGGACTACCGGCTCGCGTGTCACGCGGGGGGAGCGACGGACGACCTCTTCATCATCAAGAACCTGCCGCTCTACCTCGGTGACTCCGCGCGGACGTGGCTCGAGCACCTGCCGCGCGACAAGATCAACGACTGGACCGACCTGCGTCGAGTCTTCGTCGGGAACTTCCAAGGCATGTACACGCGCCCCGGCAAGCAATGGGAGCTGCGCAACTGCAAGCAGCAGCCGGGAGAGAGCCTACGCGAGTACATCCGGCGCTTCTCCAAGCGTTGCACCGAGCTTCCCGGCGCGACCGACAATGACGCCATCCCGGCGTTTCAGAACGGCACGACCTGCACCTCCCTCATTCATCGACTCGGACGCCGCATGCCTCGTACGACCCGGGAGCTCCTCGACATCGCGAGCAACCACACTGACGGCGAGGAAGCGGTCACCGCGACGCTCAACACCCCTCAGGGCAAGGGGAAATAGGTCGTGGACCACGGCGAGGGAACGTCCTCGCGCTTCAAGAAGAAGAAGAAGAACGACAAGCGCCGTCGCGACGACAACCTGGTCGCAGCGGTGGAGCGCAAGGCGTCATGCCCTAAGGGCAACCCGGCCAAGCCCGGTCCGCCCAAGGACCACTTTGAGAAGCTCCTAGGCGTGCCGTGCCCGCACCACGAGGTCCCCGTCAAGCATTCGCTCAAGGACTGCCGGCTCATCAAGAACTACGTCAACGGCACCCTCAAGCCAAGAGCGGCGGACCCACCCAAGAAGGTAGGGCCATCCCTCGACGACGACGACGGCGCGGGGGCCACATGATCTTTGGCGGATCTCCGGCAAGACCCTCAAGGCGGTGCGAGAAGCTTATACGGCGAGAAGTCTTCAACGCCGACACCGTGAAGCCGTCCTACCTAAAGTGGTCGGAGGTTCTGATAACCTTCGACCGCAAGGACCATCCCGACCATGTGCCTCAGCCCGGATCCTAACCACTAGTGGTAGCTCCCCTATTCAAGTCCAAAAGGATCCACAAGGTCCTGATGGATGGGGGAAGCGGGATCAACGTGCTCTATGCGTCTACGCTTGACGACATGGGCAACCTGCGGTCCTAGCTGCGGCCGTCGACCGCACCGTTCCATGGGGTCGTCCCTGGAATGGAGGCGCTCCCCATCGGGCAGATCGATCTGCTCGTCATGTTCGGGGACTTGCGAAACTTTCGCACCGAAACCCTCACCTTCGAAGTGGTGGGGGTTCTCGGGGACGTACCATGCGATCCTCGGGAGGCCGGCGTACGCGAAGTTTATGGCCGTGCCAAACTATACGTACCTAAAGTTGAAGATTCCCGGTCCGAAGGAGATCATCACAGTAGGGACCACGTATCAGCGCGCATTCGAGTGCGACGCTGAGTGCTTCCAGTTCGCTGAGGCACTCATCCGGTCCGAGAGGCTCCACGTCGAGCCCCCGTCCGAGGACCAGGATATCCCCGAGTCGTCCAAGCGAGCGGCCCGCTCTTTCGAGCCCGCCAAGTGTTGACGGTTGATTGTCGTATCAAAGTTCGTTTGGATTTGCAAGCGGACAAATCCCCCGTCGTAGTCAAGGGACCCTTCTTCCCTTAAGTGTGAGAACCCAAGGTATCGAATCCGTGGAACAATGTGCAACGCAAGGATTCAATCTAGTAAAGCAAGGGAAATCCTTTTGAAGAACCAAGTTGCATCTAATCTAAGAGATCATCAAGAAAACACATCTAATCTAATCTAATCTAATCTACTAAAGAGGTAGCAAGAGAAACCAAAGAGATAACCGATCTAGAGAGTCTAGATCATGCTTATGTTGTAGCTCCAAACAAGATAGATGAAGCTAGAAAAGCGAATCTCATTAAAAGCATCTTTAAACCGTGGCCTCCGATCCGATTCCGAAGACGCCCGCCTTTTGGAGCCACCGTTCTGTCACAACGCACTTCTATTCGTGCGGGTTAGCCTAGGGCGAGTTCAAGAAGAACAAGTTGAAAACACTTGGTCGGTCCGGTATGCACCTCTAGCCACCACGGCTACAAGAGCACCCTATGCAATCTATCTTAAGTATAGATTGGGGAAGAAGCAAAACCAAGGGAGAACAAAATCATCGAGAAGGCACTTGATCGCTAGAAATCGGATTCACTATAAAAACTTCACCATGAATGATTACATGAACAAGATCAGCACCGGGATCCTACCTCGATCTTGATCCTTGCTCCGGAGCTCCGACGTGGTCTTCCATGCAAGGTTCCCACGTCGGCTAGGGAGACCCTAGACAACTAGCACGACCCTCCTCTCCGAGATGGTGTCCCTCAAGTTTCTCTGCTCCTCGACGGCGGATGACGAATGAATTGATGCGTGGCTCTTGGCCTCGGGGCTATAAATAGTCCGAACGGCGGCTAGGTCAAAGGGGGGCGTGATTGGGCCCCGAAGTGGCCTAGGCCGGCCGGCCTGGGCCCACTTCGGCCCAGCCCGCGGCCTCATTCGGTGGTGTTGCTTTCCGAGCCTTCTAGAGTGTTCTCCCTTCTGCATGTGGGCCCTTGACGTCAGTTTCTCCGCGGTTTAGATGAAGCTCCTTGTCCCGCAAGATTCAGCATTTTCTGTCTGGGTCCTCGGAGTTTTCCGTCTTCACGGGTTGGTCCTTGGGCTTCTTGGAGTCATGTTCACTTCATTGCTTGACTTGTACCGGGCTTCGAGGTCTTGTCACGAGGTGCTTGATGAACTTTACCCGGAAGTCTCGCTTTCAACGCTAAATTCCTGCATAAACACTAAACTCCAAAACCGACATGCACAAACGAACTTGTTATACCAAGGGGGTTAGTACCAATGGATAAGATATAAAATTCATGCCAACACCGAAGGTAAACTCATGGCTAGGTTGACGGAAATTCACCGTCAACACCAAGGACGTCAAGGATGCGGCCGTCTCCGACGATGGCCGTACGCTCCGTATCGGGACGACGCTCGATCCTAAATTGGAAAGCGCGCTCGTCGACTTCCTCAAAGCGAACCTCGACGTGTTCGCGTGGAAACCCTCCGACATGAAGGGGATCCTGAGAGAGGTTGCCGAGCACAAACTGAATATCAAGACGGGAACGAAACCGGTAAAGCAACGCCTTCGCCGCTTCAACAACGAGAAGTGCAAGGCGATCGGCGAGGAGATCAAGAAGCTCCTTAGTGCAGGGTTCATCCGAGAAGTATTCCACCCCGAGTGGCTTGCTAACCCTGTACTTGTAAAGAAGAAGAATAAGAAATGGAGGATGTGTGTTGACTACACGGGCCTTAACAAGGCATGTCCCAAGGATCCGTTTCCTTTGCCTCGCATAGATCAGGTTGTCGATTCGACAGCTGGGTGCGAAACCCTCTGTTTTCTCGATGCGTACTCCGGGTACCACCAGATAGCGATGTGCATAGCAGACCAACTCGCAACCTCATTCATCACTCCGTTCGGCGCGTATTGTTACAAGACAATGCCCTTCGGGCTCAAGAACGTGGGCGCTATGTTCCAGCGATGTATGTGACGTGTCTTCGGGGAGCTGATAGGGCGCATCATCGAGGCCTACGTCGACGACATCGTGGTCAAGTCGAGGAAGACTGGAGATCTGGTTCCTGACCTTACCGAGGTCTTTGTGAAGCTGCGACAGCATGGGGTAAAGCTAAACCCCGAGAAATGCGTTTTCGGGGTTCCAAGGGGTATGCTCCTTGGCTTTGTCGTGTCGGAATGTGGCATCGAGGCGAACCCCGAGAAGATCTCGGCCATCATGGACATGGGGTCGATCAAGAACCTGAAAGGCGTATAGCGTGTCACGGGCTGCCTCGCAGCTCTGAGCCGTTTCATAGTACGACTCGGAGAGCGCAGCCTACCACTGTACAAGCTGATGAAAAAGTCCGACCACTTCACGTGGACCCCCGAAGCACAAGAGGCACTCGACTCACTCAAAAATATGCTCAAGAGCCCACTGATCCTCACAGCTCCGACCCCTGAAGAGCCGATGCTCCTGTACATCTCCGCGACAACTCAGGTGGTCAGCGCTGCACTAGTGGTCGAGCGAGAAGAGCCCGAAAGGACACAGAAGGTGCAACGACCTGTGTACTTCATCAGCGAGGTACTCTCTGACTCCAAGACACGATACTCGCAAATGCAAAAGCTTGTGTACGCTATCTTGATGACCAAGCGCAAGCTCTGACACTACTTCGACGCGCACCCCATCACCGTGGTGTCCAAGTACCCACTCGGGGAGGTCATTCAGAACCCCGAGGCTGAAGGGAGAATCGCCAAGTGGGCGCTTGAGTTGATGGGGTAGAACATATCGTATGCACCACGCAGTGCCATCAAGTCTCAAGTACTCGCGGACTTCGTTGCTGAGTGGACGGAGATCCAAACACCTCCGGCGCCGATCGAGCACGAGACATGGATCATGTACTTCGACGGCTCGGTCATGAAGGAAGGAGCCGGTGTAGGCCTTGTCTTCATCTCGCCTCTCGGCGTGCGTATGGAGTACTTGGTCCGACTACACTTTCCGGCATCCAACAACATCACCGAGTACGAAGCACTAATCAATGGCCTCCGAATAGCTGTTGAGCTCGGGATCCGTCGTCTCGAGATCAGGGGGGACTCCGAGCTGGTCGTAGACCAGGTAATGAAAGACAAGAACTGCGTGGACCCGAAGATGGCGGTGTATTGCCAAGCCGTGCGTGACTTAGAGGGCAAGTTCCACGGGCTTGAACTTCATCATGTGCTGCGCGACTACAACAAAGCTGCCGACGTGCTTGCAAAGACCGCATCAAGTCGCAAGTTGGTACCTCATGGGGTTTTTGCGAGCGATCAACACGAACCCTCTGTGTGGACAGAGGGAGAGAAGCTGCCAGAGATCGAAGAACCCGAAGTCATGGCGATCGATCAACCACCCGAGCTGAATCTTGAAGATCCCGACTGGTGATTCCCAATCCTTGAGTGGCTTGTCGAAGGGAAACTGCCCTCCGACCAAACGGAGGCTCGACGCATCACGTGGCGAGCAAAGGCGTTCGTCCTCATCGAGGGCGAGCTCTACAAGTGAGGAGCTGCCGGCATACTCATGCGATGCATCCTCGGAGATCAAGGCTGCGAGCTGTTACGGGAGATCCACGCCGGCACATGCGGTCATCATGCAAGCCCGAGAACACTTGTCAGGAAAGCTTTCCGACAAGGATTCTACTGGCCCACGGCGGTGGCAGACTCCAAGGACATCGTACGGTGTTGCGAGGGATGCCAGTTCTACGCTCGACAAACTCATCTCCCGGCGCAGGCGCTCCAGACCATCCCCATCACCTGGCCTTTCGCCGTGTGGCACCTCGACATGGTGGGGCCGCTCCGACAAGCGCCCGGGGGCTTCACGCATCTCCTCATGGCGGTCGTCAAGTTCTCCAAGTGGATCGAGGCTCGTCCCATCGTGAACGTCCGCTCCGAGGAGGCGGTATCCTTCTTCATCGACATCATCTACCGCTTCAGCATACCCAACACGATCATCACCGACAATGGCACCCAGTTCACGGGGAAGAAATTCCTCAACTTCTGCGACAACAACAACATTCGTGTGGACTGGTCGGCCGTGGCCCACCCGAAGACGAACGGACAAGTCGAGAGGGCTAACGGCATGATCTTGCAAGGGTTGAAGCCGCGCATCTTCAAACGGCTCCAGAAGTTCCGAGCAAGGTGGGTGGCCGAGCTACCATCCGTGTTATGGAGCCTGCGTACCACACTGTGCCGGGCGACGGGTTTCACACCCTTCTTCATGGTGCACGGCTCGGAAGCGGTCCTACCTACGGACATCGACTACGGCAGCCCACGGGTACGAGCCTACACCGAGGAAGGCAACCAGGCCGCGCTCGAGGATGCGATCGACCAGCTCGACGAGGCGCGAGACGTGGCGCTGCTGCGCTGCGCCAAGTACCAGCAAGCCTTACGACGCTACCACGAGCGCAACGTGCGCCCTCGCGAGTTCCACGTCGGAGACTTGGTCCTCCGACGAGTTCAAGGCAGCAAGGACCGACACAAGCTCGCGCCACCTTGGGAGGGGCCATTCATCATCCACGAAGTGCTCCGACCCGGAACCTACAAGATCCAGTACGAGGACGGGAGGGTCGTCTCCAACGCATGGAACATCGAACACCTGCGCCCGTTTTACCCTTGAGTAACTGTTCAAATCTCGTACATCAATAAATAGATGCTGCATGCCTTGTTCACATGTCTTTGAGTTCGGAAAACTTGTCGATGACCATGTTTACGAGTGTGCAACAACTTTAAGGCTGAGCAGCGAGTGTCCTTGCACCTGTGCAAAGACACTCCCTGCTCGGGGGCTACCCAGGGCATGATGCCCTCCTTCTGATTTTTACGATTTTTCAAAAAATCCCGACAACTATGTCGAGACCGATCGCACGAGCGAAAGGTTTTTTTGACGGAAACTCGATCTTGCGAGAAGTAAGGGCGACGGCCTGCGTGGGGCAAGACGTTGCCGCTCGTTCAAAGCTCCTAGCACCTACGCCTCCGCGGCTACGGTGCGAAGACTTGTGAGCACGACTCGAGTCCTCAGGTCTTCGTCCGACCTCTTTTCAAAAGCGTTCGGGTGACCGCCTGGACTCCGGTCCAAAAACAACTTTAAAGACAAAACTGCGCAAAGTTACCTCTCGAACCTCTCGAGCTCTCGGGGGCTGCGAACGAGTGGTTACCCTTAGTGGTTTGTGAAGGTCAAGCTTCCCGACTCCTACACCTCCATGGCTCCAGAGTAGAGCTTGGTCATCTCGACCTTCTAAGGCCGGCTACGCGTTATGGCAGTCGTCCTCGGGCGCTCGGGAACGATCGAGCTGTAATGCTACTTGAATAAGTTCTCAGCTACGCGATTCCGATTCGTAATGTTGTGAATTGTTCTTATCATTACACGAAATCAAAATGATACATCTAATTCGAGGGCTCGGGGCTTTCCGGGTCCTCTGATGCGTCTTGTGGCAGCAGCTCCAAGTCTTTCAGGGCGGCGTCGGCCATGTCACGGGCGAAGGAGGCGCAGTCTCTCTCGAGCTCGTCGCACTGCACGTCGGAGATGCCGGGAGCCCAGCCGCCGCTCAGCGCCATGCGGTCCAGCCCCTGGTAGTGCGACTCGAACATGGCGAGCACTCAGTGCACCGCCCTCCGAGCCGTCGACAACTCAAGTTCTCGGATCACACCCGGGAGACGCCCAACCTCTTCGACAAGTGTATCGGGCAACACCGGCCTGAGCGACATGCCGAGCCCAGCCATGACCGTGCCAATGGCTCTTCCGAGCTTGGCCAGGTCTTTGATGTTCACCCTGCGGGCCTCCTCCGACTCGCGCCGGGCGTTCCGGGCCTGGTTCAGCGCGACCGCGTCCTGTTCCCGAGCCATCCTGGATTGCTCAAGCTCGGCCCTTGTCTCTGAGGAAAACAAACAAGACGATGAGTTACAGAAGGCTCACAAGGAAGGCGGGGATGGAATCAAGGCGCTGGGCTTACTCTAGAGCTGCTCCGACAAGCGCCCGATCGAGTCGTCCTTCTCGATGACCTTAAGCAAGGCAGTGTTCAGCTCCTGATTCAGCTCCGCCAGCTTCGAGGTCATCCCGACGCGGTACACGCGCATCCCTGAAGCACCAGGGAGCAAGTCGGAATGAGCGAGAGGCGAACGAAAAGCGAAGTGGTGAAAGGAAGCGCCTGCTCGACTCACCCTCAAGGTCCTCCGACAACTTGGTGTTGCTCTCCCGCAGCCGCGTCGCCTCCTCGGAGACCACCTGGAGCTGGTTTGTGACCTGGGAGAACTGGCGGTCGGCCGTCACGAGGTCCACTCCGGCGGTGGCCAGGTCGCGCTCCAGGTTCGCCACCTTCATCTCGAGCGTCCCTTTCTCCCGAGCTGCGGTCTGGGCGGCGTCCCGGGCGGTGGCCTCGGCAGCAGTAGCAGCGGTGTTGGCCCTCTCGGCGGCTTCGCTGGCGGACGCCGCGGCTGCACGGAGCTTCTCGATCTCGGCCTCGGCGAGAGCCAGCCTCGTCGCCAAGGCATCCCGCTCCGTCGCGGCCGTGGCGGCAGCGGACTGAGCGGCAGCGGCACGGTCCTCCGCGGACTGCTTGGCAGCTTCAAGAGTCGTCCGCGTCGATGCCTCACTCGCCACTGCTGCGGTAGTAGCCACGCGAGCCACGACCAGTTGCATCTCCAACTGGGCCCGCTCCGCGCGGAGCTCGCTGACCATGCGCGCTCTCCTCCGACCAGACGCCGCGAGTGTCTATTTCGAACAAGGAAAGTGTAAGTTATGTATCTCGGAAGAGTGAAGGGTTCAAAGATAGGCCGTCGTGCAGGGGAGCCTTACCGACGTCGCGGGAAGGATCAGCTCGTCGAATGTGCGGCGTGCCCACGTCAGTCCGCGCTCGAGGGTGTGGCGTACCGCGGACTCCTCGTCCTCCTCGACATCGTCGCTGACCTCGAAGGCCGCCGCCCACGGGATGCGGGCAAGATCGAGGACCCGATCATCATCACCTCCGGTGCTCTGTGGAAGGGCCGCGCCCGAGCCCTCCCCGGTCTCTTGTATCTCCGGGAAGGTGGCCCTCGTCGCGTCCTCGGGGGCAACGTGCTCTTGAGGAGCCGTCGTGGGCTGGCTCGTCACGGGAGCCACCACTTCGACAGCGACGGCGGGCTGGACGGACGACGGCTCCGCCGCCTCGGCAACTTCCTCGACCGCCCCTACAGTCTGGAGCGGGGGCGCGTCCACGGCCGCCCCTGCAGTCTGGAGTGGGGGCGCGATCGCGGCCGATTCCGCACCAGTAGTAGGCTCTCCGAGAAGCCCCTCCGCCGCTTCCGACGCGGCAGAGGGCACCGGACCCCCGACATCTCCGCCCTGGTCCAGCGCAGGCTGCTCCGACACGGTAGCGTCCGGCGCGAGCGCCACGCTAGATGAGGCCCCCGCATCGGCAGAAGTCGCGGCAACGGATGCCGCAGCTCCGGGGACCTCAGTCTCCAAAACCGACGGGTCGGCGAACACCCGCTCCACCACGGCCTCGAAGATCTCCCGATCGTTGCTCGGGAGCTCGGTGGCGTCTAGATCGATGATCCTGATGCCAGGGATGGACCAGCAGCCGGACGTCGGCACGTCTTCTGCGCCCCCGATCGACAGCGCGGTCGCGGCCGCTGGAGTCTCCGGCCCCTCCGGCACCACGATTTCGTGGTCTCTGGTTGGCGGAGGCGGGGGCGCACCCTGATCTGCGGGCAACATCACCACGTCGTCGTCGCCTGAGCCGGCCCCGGCCTGTGGCTCCAACCTCGCTTGGGGAGCGGCCGTCTCCGTGACCGTCCGCTCCTCCCCCGCGACGGTAGCGGTGACTGGTGGGGGCGGTGCCGCCGATTCCTCCACCTCGACGGCCACAACCAGCCCTTTCTCGACCTGCACCGGCAACGGCTCGGCGTACGCGGGCTGGGACTGGGGCTCGGAAGGTGCGGTGCGCGCGCTCAGCGCCACGCGCTTCAGGGGCGCGAGGCTGAGGACGCCGGTGTCGGCGCGTCTGCAAAAAAGACAGGACAAGGTTGAAGAACGAGCAAGTCGAAAGGCTCGTGGCAACGGCATCAAGGATGAGAACTTACATCTTGGAGCAGACCCGGGACCTCTTCACCGGGCAGTCCGACGAGCCCTGCTCGGGGGCTGCGCGCTTGGTGCCAACCGACTCGGGGGCTGCCACACTTCTACCCGTCGCCTCGACGGTGGCGCCGTGCTCCCCCGGCTGCTCGGGGGCTGTCCTTCCGACCTCTGCCACGGCAGGGGTCGGCCCTTGGCCCCCGCCTGCGGCGAGGGAAACTTGTACGTCCGAGGCTCCGCCGCCCTGGATAATCAACGACTGAAGGCGCCGCGGGGCGGCGCCAGAATCCGCCTCCTGCGGCGCGCTCGGCGTCGACGCCGAGCTTGTCAATCTCGCCCGCGACAGGCGCCTTTGCAAGGAGTCCGAGTCGGGGTGGTCGGAGCCGTCGAAAAGATGGGAGACGGAGGCGCCCGCTCCTCCGACCGCCTGGACAGGTCGACTCGGCGGGTTAGGTCCCTCCGCGCTTCGGAGGCGCCCGAACCGCCGGGCGCCGTATGGGAGCGGGTCGCCCGCTGGTCCTCTCGGACGGGGCGAGCCGCCGATCGTGAGCTCGAGCCCACGTTCTTCTCGTGCGCGGCAGGCTCCGGCTGCCGCGACGATGTCACTTCAACCGCTCGGGGAGGCGACGGCGTGGACGACCCCGACATGTCGCTCCAGTCCACCGCGGCACTGGGCTCGTCGCCGCTTCACGTCAGCTCTGGCGACGGGTCTTCATTGGAAGAAACGCTGCGCTCCCCTGCCTTCCGCCACTTAATGCGGTTGTCGTTCTGATCGCGCTTGGCCATCTCTCTCTCCTTGTGCTGCGCTTTGCGCGCAGCCTGCCACCTCTCCGTGGCCGCCTTGTTCCGGTTGAAGATCGCCTCCTCCGGGAGAGGCGCCTTGGCCGGCACAAGATGTGCGCACCTCAACTGCGAAAACAGGGAGCGTACGAGTCAACAGTCGTCAGAGGTCTCCGAGAAGACCAATCCCAAGCTGAGAAAACTAAGATTAACGAAAAGCTTGTCGGAGGAAGCAGCGACTTACCAATCTCTCGGTCCCCTCATTGGGGAGCATCGGGAGAAGTCGCGCCGGCGGCCACGAGTAGGTCGACTTCCCGATCGCCTGCACCACGCGGCGCTGGATTTCGTTCGGCGACGGGAAGACCGGCGCGGTCACAGTCCCCGTCCAGGGGGCTCGGTCGGCCGTCATCTCGCAGAGATGGAGCGGCCGTCTCCGGAGCGGCACGACTCCTCGGGCATGGTACTGCCCAATGACGGTCGCCAGGGTGACCCCGGCTCCTCGGAGATGCCCCAACACCACCCAGTGCTCCTTGAGCATCTTCTCCTGCTCGGCCTGCGGGGGACCGTGGGTCCAGTTCGACCGCGTCTGCTCGATGGAGTTCCCGGTAAACGCCGACAGCGCGAACTCGGGGTGTCGTTCCTCAGGTAGAACCACCCCTTGTGCCAACCGCTGTTCGAGCTGGTCAGAGAGGACGGGATATAGCCGTCGCCCCGGCCTTGCTTCATCCGGAGGTTGGCGCAGCCGATCGTCGCCGCCCTGGAGCCGTCCTTCAAGCACGCGAACATGAAGAAGTATCGGAAGAGGTGCCAATGGGCACTTATCCCCAGGTACCCCTCGCACATTGCCTCGAACGCCGCCATCTGCTGGATGCTGTTCGGGTTGAGGTGCTGCAGTTGGAGGCCATACTCGTAGAGGACCCCCCGGATGAACCGCCCGGCGGGGACGGAAAAGCCGCGCTCGTGGAAGGCCACGAACGAGACTACGTACCCCCTGGGTGGGCGCGGCACGGACTCCTCCCCGGGCACCTTCCACTCCGCGGTGGCGGTGAGTGGAGGGAGCTGTCCGGCCTCAACAAGGCGCTGCAGCTGGTCGCGAGACACGTTGGATCGCGTCCAGTTCGACATGGTGGCAGCAAGATCTCGAACGAGCTGGTGGCGCAAGCGGTGGCGGTGCTACGGATGCGAATGAGCGAAGGGGAGCAAGGCGCAAGGGCAGAAGAAGATGGTGAGGGAGTAAAGTCCCAAATCCGTGCTCGGCGCGCGGTTAAAAAGGGAGGAGCGCGGCCGTCCGCCTTGAATGCCGGGCCCGCCGCGTCAGCGAAACGTTCGCCCGCGTGCGCATGCCCCGGCGAAATAGGCGCCCACCCACGTGACGCCTCGATTCCCGCGGAGTTTGGGAGCCTGCGTCGCCCACGCGCGGTCATTTCAAGCTGTCACGTCCATCACAACGACCGAGACGCCCGCATCTCCCGCTTCATCCGCATTGATCACGTCGCCCACGTCGCCCACGACGACCACGACGACGACGACTACCCCAACAGAACAGTCCCAGACTACAACGGCTACAATGAAGTTTAAAAGCCCGCGAGCGAGTCTTCAACTCACCCGCGGGCTTGGGGGCTACATCTGGCGGATGCGCTCGCGCGCACCCACCGGGAGAATCAAGAACAAGATCAACACCAAACCCACTCGACTAAGTCTGAGTGCGACTCCTTGACTCCCTCTCAGGCTCGGGGGCTACTGACGAGGGCCCAGATTAGGGCCCCTTTGACGGCGAGATAATCTCCTACGAGACAAGGTTTTCTGACACCATTGACAATGTGAAGGCCAAGATTGACAACGTGGAGGCCAAGACTCAGGACGAGGAGGACCGAGGACCCCTGTCAAAACCCTCACAGGCAAGACGTCCTGTTCCCGACCAGTTGGGAGCACCTCCGACCAGTTCCCTACTAGAAGGACCCCCTCTGAGAAGTCTCCGCCTCGCACGACAAGTCTCCGCCTCGCACGACAAGTCTCCGCCTCGCACGACAAGCCCCCGCCTCGCACGACAAGTCTCCGCCTCGCACGACAAGCCCCCGCCTCTGCTCCCGACTCCGACTGAGGCGTGGGCCACGACACGCGGCACGACCCCGAGACACGGACGCCTCCACCACGACGCGTGGGGGGACCGATTCCCCGCGCCATGCAAGCACACCAGCTGGCGGCCGGCGCGAGCAGCTGGCCCCGACAGGAGCCTTAATGCAGGTCTGCTCAGCTGCACAACCATCCCATCGCCATCATCCCCAACCCTGCCGCACGCAAGCTTCGCCCGAGGCACTCAAGCACCCCCTACGACGAGCTCAGGCCTACGGTTAGGCCTTAACGTGGCGGGCTAGTCAAGTACTCGGGCGGACCTAGACACCAACGAACTACTCGGAAGGGGCGCCAAGCGTCCCGGAATGAACAGCCCCGCCCGGCCACGCGGCGGCTCCCACGACAAAGCGGCACAGCTCCACTTCAATGCGTCTTGACGGACAGCGACGCGCGAAGGGACGTCCCAGCGGCCAAAATCTGTAACTCGTATTTTCTTTCCCCGTGTACCCCTCCCCTTGCATCTATAAAAGGGAGAGGAGGGCAACCGTTACAAGGGTTAGACATGTCACAGACCGAACCCCATTCCAAGGGACTTGGGTCCGACACCCTCTCCCGACCAGTTTGTAACCCCTACTACAAACTACCCTAGCACGGGAACACGGCTGCTCGACACTGGACGTAGGGTGTTACTCCTCGGAGGCCCGAACCAGTATAAATCCTACTGTCTCCTGTGCTAACCATCCGAGCCCGACACACGATCGATACAAATTTACTGTCCGGCGGTAGAGAACCCCGACAGAATATTTACCCAAGGCAAATGTTTTGCCTCTTCCATTTGCCTCTAATAATATTTACTCCTTGAGGTGTTTGTATTGAGAGGTAAATGTGGATGTGGATGGGAGAGAGAGGGCTGGGGTCCACCACAATTTTGCTCCAATTTACTACCTTTTAGGGGTAAATTGAATTAGTGGGGCAAAACATTTGCCCTACCACATTTGCCCCACATGTTTGGCAACTTAGGGGTAAATTTGTCTCATTTGCCCCATTTAACCCTCCATCAAACACCCCCAATGTATGGAGATTCTTTTTCTCAGCAAATAAATGCCTACCGTGTGACTGAGGTTGTCATTTTAGTTTTATTTTATTTTGAAATAATGGAGCTTGAGAATTGAGGTCGAGGTCGCTGCAGACAAAACACCACGGGCAAGGTGATGTTCTTCAGTCTGCTGATTCAGAAAGTTCAGAAACTCAAGATACCAAATGAAGTCGTCCTCTGTTCAGCGACTAGACGCGGACTAATTCACAAGCACAACCATGCTGGGAATGACGTTCATCATCCCTCCTACGGGTCCTCGATTGCTAGTTTTCAGACTGTAAGCGGAATTCAGTCTTCGTTTAGATAAAGCATGTTTAAGTATGATGTGAACCCTAATTATCAGTAGAGTGGAGTAATATAGACCTTCTAATATCTGCTTCTGCTGAATAAAATCGAAACCCAACTATCTATATCTAAATCTATCCCTGTTCTTCAGTGTTCTTCTTGTGAATATTTTTGTCAGACTTCTTACGTTTGGGACGAGGCCTCGATGGTGGCAGGAGGAGGTCAGCAGGCCGATCGCGGAGGATATGAGCTCTCTGCGAGTTCCAAGCCAGTGCCGCCACCAAATTACAGCCATTTCACGCTTTTCAGTTTTCATTTATCCCTTCTATATATTTTTCATATATATTTCACGGACTCTGCTAGGCGTTTACAGAAACTGGTCATGAACGGCTAGAGGTGGGCTGGGCCGAATCCACTTCAGTTTGGGAGGTTATGGGCCCAGGAGTGCTGGCCTCGCGACTGGGCTAAGCTCGCAAACTTGGAGAAAATACATGGGCTTGGACTTGGTTCCTTGTATATCGTACATACATACATGGAAGTTGTTTTAAAAAACGTACTGTATAAACGTTCTAAAAGAAAACGTACAAGCCCGTGCGGAACCGAACCGACTCATCGTCATCCGGCTCCTCGATCGATGCCGATTTTCTCAATGCAGCAACCAAACCGATCGTGCGCGCTGCCGGCGTTGATGGAGGAGCTCGTCGAAGAGATCCTCCTTCGCCTCCCACCGGAGGAGCCGGCGCATCTCGTCCGTTCCGCCATGGTCTGCAAGGCCTGGCGCCGCATCCTCTCACGGCGGGTTCCGCCGCCGCTACCGCCGCTTCCACCGAGCGACGCCGCCTACCGTGCTGGGCTACGTTTGCGGAGTCTTCATGGGCGGGCCCCAGTTCGTTCCAACCACCAGCTATTTCTCGCCGCCGCCGCTGCCTACCAGCTGCTCCTACAGTGCCATCGACTGCCGCCACGGCCGTGTGCTGATCCAAGAAAATAGCGAAGGCGAAGACGACTCACCGAAGGCCTCATCGTCTGGTCCCTCGCCACCGGCAGCAGGCAGCACCTGAGCTTTCCCGGTTATCCACGCCAGCAGGGCTTCTGCACCTTCACTGGGGCTGTGCTGTGCGCCCGGCATCGGCATGGCTGCGACTGCGACCACCTCGACTGCCATGACGGGCCGTTCCTCGTGGTCCTTGTGGCGATGCACGATCCCTACCCGGAGAATGTCTGCGACCCGGAGCATCGTCTTGCCATGCGCACGTGGGCGAGCGAGTACTCGTCAGAGACCGGATCGTGGAATGCCAATACCTGCAGCACTGACAGAAATTATGGCATTGGTGGGGGCTGGACGAGATCCACTCTGCTTATCGGAGACACGCTCTACTTCACCATTGCTTGTCATGTGATAAGGATCCTCAAGTATGGCTTAGGAGGCCATGGTGGGTTGTCCATGATCGACGCACCTCCCCAAGTTATTTGCAAGGCTGTTCCCATGTATATTGACGGAGGGTTAGGGATCGCCCACACTGACTGGAATTGCATCTATACGTGGTCGTGGCGAGTTGATGCGTACGGGGTTGGAGAATGGGTGCGACGTGATGTTGTACAGCTCGAGCCATTGATCGCCCAAATCGATTACATGTACACTACACGAAACCCAGATGACATTATTTACTTCGCGGAGGGAACAAATACTGTCCTCTTAGACTTGAATAGCTTAGGAGTCTGCACACTCGACCTCAACTCAAGGCAGCTGTGGAAGCAGGTCAACTTTAACAAAAGATGTTGCGGTGACATCTTACCGTATGTGAACTTCTACATTCCAGGTACCACTTAATTGTGACTTTTCTCTAACTTACACACATGCATGCATGTCCTCTCTTCCTTGCATTGTTGTGATCTGAATGAGTCTATTCAAACATATAGGCACTAAGTATGGTTTCATTTTTTTTAGTTCAAACTGTTAAGGAAAATTCTTGAAATTTCTGTTGCTCGAATTTTTTTTTAGATTACACAGTACAACGCAGACGCTCACAACACGCACGCACACTCACCCCTATGAATACACGTACGCAAACCCTACCCCTATGAGCACCTCCGAAGGACTGAGTACCGGCAGATCTGGAGATTCTCGAAGTTACCACTGGCACCTCGTCGTCGACGGGAACGTCGCTTACCACTTAATGCATAACGCCGGAAAATCCCGGAATAAATCCGAGAAAAGGTGCGAGCACCAGGATTTGAACCCTGGTGAGTAGCGTCCCACTGGACCGTCCTACCATTGGACTACAAGCCCATTCGCGCTCGAAAATTTATTTTTTAATTTTGCTAGATATCTATATAGGAATTTAATGGTACAGATCCCCAAAGCGGAGGAGAGTATCATCCTCTAATGTTGGATATGATCCTGAGCAGTTTGCAAAAGTATGGACGAGGTAGTGACCATTATAAACGATTCTTAGACGATAGAATAGGTTCCATAAAAAGTGCGGATTTAGCAAATTTGCAACTGGAAGATCTTCCAGTGGCAAATTTGGATCCATTGAATCAAGTCAGGTTACTAACTGATGTGAAATGGAAAAGGGGTGGGTAAAAAAAAATACTGAATTTCTTAAGATAAGATGAGCCAGGATTTGACCATAGGGGGGCTAGCCAAGTGAATGTTGAATTTTGTTTTCTATTAATTCTAGCTTGTTCGGTTTCATGAGGATATGAGAAAACAAAAATAACGGAGCAACTAGCAGGCTGTTGAATCTAACCACCCAAAACAAAGTCTAGCACGTTAGATATTGGCTGGACAGTGCTAGCTAGGCAGTGTTGTACACTAGTACGCTGCAACAGGGGAGACAGAAGCGGAGACAGAAGCCGGTGGCCTATTGCTTTTTTAGTTCTTGAGAAGCTAATATTTAATGAGCCTCTAGTGTTATGGCCTTACGGGAGCATAGGGGGGCCAGGCCCCTGCGCGCCCCCTTTGGCTCCGCCCCTGTTCTTATTATCATCCATAAGTGCAGATCCCAAACATGTGCAAACATGATTAATAATAGAGTTTTGCCATGGTTGTAATTTTCTGCCTTATATCTTTGCAGACCTTGCTAAGGGGGCAAACTGCCGCCGCGACGAAGATGCAACAATCCATCCCTCGTAGTGTGCTACTGTCGGGCTTCTTCTTGATTATTTGAGTGTTTTGTCTCAAATATGGATAGCTAAAAGAGTAGATCTATCATCATAGTCAATTAATAATATTTTTTGTTTTAAGTTGTCCTGTTTAAATAAGGAAATAGGTGGTCATGTGTGTGATCATACTCATTGTCCTAGTGTTTAACCTGGCAGTTTATTATGTATCAAACTGCTGGCAGATATCAAGATAAATTAGTACTTTTTTTCTTCCAATCTTTTCATGATCATACCTGAGAATTATGTGCCCGTTTTCATTATCATGCTTGAGAACTATGTGTCTGTTTTAGTCGACCATAATTTCCTCTCTTTTTTTTTTGTTTTTTGTGGGTATAAGTCTCCTCTTTCATTCGAGCATGAACTTTGCGATGATGGCATCTGTTGTGTTGGTTGCTTGGACGTCAATGATGGTGAAACAAGAGATCTGGATGACTATCAAAAGATGCCGTTTACTGTTGTTTGCTTCTGTTGCTGGAATGGTGTTGATATTCACACTCAATAAACCCTAAACCCTTCGGTCGTCCGGTGTGATCTCGCCTAAATGGCAGCGGGGAAATTTTTCCAAATAATATATTTTGAGGAAATTAATATTTTACCCATAGTAAAAAACGGTAATACTACCATACTGCTGCATGGTCGTATTGCGCATTGTAAAAGACCTAAAAAAAATCTGGACAAGGCATGGGATAAATTATGCGCATGTGATGGACTCATATACACCCGACCATTTATGTTCCTCTTTAAATGATAGGAAATGGTTTGTGTTCTCCGAATCTTCGGTACCGATATGCTCTTCACGCGCCAAATGTAGGTTGTCCTACTTTTAAGTCCAGAGTTGTCCACATTTCACACGTGTCAGACACATGTTTTTTTAATGATGCACCAGCTTTATTAAACAAAGTTGTAATTAGTACAAACTCCGCTTGGAGGAGCTGAAAACCAAACGTATTTACCTACCAGATTATACACCGAGCTTCTTGCTAAATTGTGGGCATCCATGTTTGATCGTCTGTTTTCATGGACGGACAGGACCTCTTGAAAGCTCGTCATCTCGTTCTTGATTTCCTTCACAATGTGACCGTAGAAGTCCATGCATGGGCCCCGAATGCTACGTACCGCATTCACACAATCAGGAGCAACTGTGATTTGCTGTCAGCCTAGGTCCCCGACAAGTGCCAAGCCCTCCCGACATGCCATCGCTTCCACCACTTCCGGAGAGGACACGTCGGCGATTACAAGAGCCGATGCTCCCTAGAAATTCCTAGGTTCATCCCATGCCACAGCAGCTACTGCAGCTAGGTTTGAGTTTTTTTGACAAGGTAGCATCAACATTGACCTTCATACGTCCCGAAGGAGGGGGGATCCATGGCACCACCTGAGGCCGTGTCCCCGATGAGCTAGATTTTTTCATTTTCTCTGTGTCCATGTCAGAGATAAAACACTCGATGAAAGCGTGAGTCGACAGCGGGCTCCGAAACATGTTCTCATGAAACATCTTCCTTCTTACATACAAAATAGCCCAAAGGGTCACCATCAGCCTCAATAGATCTTCATAGTTCAAAATTGCATTGGCCTCATGAACCCACCCTCGCGCATCTTCTTGCTGAGCCTGTGCTACAAAGTTATGAGTTTCCTCCCCTTGCAGCACCCAAACACATCACGCCATGTTGCAATCAAGCAAAGAATGTCTCCACGAATCCAGTTGGACACAGATGGTGCAATTGCAGTGTTGAGCCATGTGTCTGCTATGTCGAACATCCCCTATTGGGATCGATTTCCTTGCAAGTCTCCACATGAAAATTCGCAATTTTCTCTATTAACTCCCAGTTCATGGGCAGAAAATGCAGTTTCAGCTGCTCTAGATCCCACGACCACTGTACAAGGTCAATCAGGTCACACACCTTCGTCGGCTGTGCATTACTCATGCAGCTGATCGACCTAAGCATTCCATCTCTCGGTATCTAGTTAGTGTGCCAAATTTTAGTTTCCTCACCGGCCTCAATTCTCCTGATAATTCCTTATTGCAGTACATCCTGCGCAGGGTATTTTCTGTTTCCTGAGCGGAAAGGTCATAGGTTCAATTGAAGACCTTCTTGAGGTAGGTGTGCCTCGCTGCTTTGTCAGTCCGTCTGGGCGCATGGAGTCCATATCAATCAAGTCTACGCTTTTGTCGGACCTCCTTGAGGTTGGTGTGCCGTGGTACCTCGGTCCTTCAATACCTCGGTACTTCTTTGGTTCTGCAGGATGACTAGCAGCTATGCTGGTCGTCTGGGCACCAAAATGGCCTTCCTCAGGTCGGCGTGCCTTGATACCTCGGTACCTTTTCGGCTCTGCCAACCTAGTAGGGCGCCCTGGATGCGTGACCTCCTTGAGGTCAGTGTGCTCTTCTAGCCCCGCCAGCCTGTTCTGGACACCCTTCCTTGGGGTTAGGACTGAAGGCCTACCTAGGGTGCGTGCCCAATAGGTCCTGCCAGGCATCTCCGGGTGCTTGGGCGCTGTTGACTTGAGACCTTCTTGAGGTCGTCACGCCTCTACGGCTCTGCCAGACTCCTTACGGCTATGCTTTGCGGTCTGGGTGTCTCTACAACTGATTATTCAAGACCAAGACCCAGTTTTTCTTCTCTTTTTTGGACCATCAAACCGGCCATGCTGCCCGCTTCAGTTCTCGGGGACTACTCTACGAGTGCGTCTTCGACACCCTCTTGTTTTCTTCATCGCTTTGTCCTATTGGGAAATATTGTTTCTCATAGGTCGACACTCGACCTCGCTACGCTTGGGACGTTGCAAACAGGTCAGCTGCTAAGCTGGCTACTTTTTTCTTTCTTTTGGACCGACATGCACCCTATTCGACCTGTCGATGGCTTCAAGACTTCGTCATGACCCCCTCGAGGTCGCTGCGCCTACACATCGCTCGGGGGCTTGTGAGACAAGGGTACCCCTGGGTCCCCACCGACCAGGCTCACGGTCGTCCCCGACAAGTGGGTCTGGCCCATCAGAAGACTCGTCGACATGACAGTGGGCCCAACGGACCTGATCTGTGGCCCTGAAGACCTTCTAGAAGATTCCCCAAAATACCTTATCTGATACAAGACTTGGCGTGCACTCCAAGATGTCGGTCGCGCCGCTAATCAGTCTGAAGATAACAAGATAATGTGTTGTAATCAACTAGAGATAGGTTTCTCTATTGTAATCAACCTAGACTCCGAGTCCACCGACCTTGTCCGTCAGCCAATATAAGACGGTGTTGATGGTTCAAAACCGTATTGAAGTTCATCGCAAGTGTACGGGTGACTTGGTGCCTTTTTCACCAAGGAGGGTCCCCAAGGTTTGTCAATCCAAGGATCGGAAGCAAACCGCTAAGGTTCTTTATCTAACCTACCGGTCTAACCCTATGTGAAGCGTTGATTGCATAAAGATCATACAAACATTAAAGGATGTATGAATCACATCCACCTAGTCATAAAGGTAAACACCCAAAGGTAACCCTAGCCTATCGTCTTCTTGTTGCCGCTCCGGCCAAGGTGACAAACCAATCTAATCGTACAACATGAGAAAGAGTCATCGACTCAACATTACACGTTCGCTCGCCGCATTCTCCTCCCTCATACTGTCACTACGCAAGGATATTCATCACCGAACGACAGCCTCGGTCCGTGCACTACTACGATGTATCCGCAAGAGATAGACTAACCACCATGATTACTCTATTCCTACTAAGGGCATATGCTAGCTACACATATGAATAAAGCACGCATCGTAGTAACTCAAAGTAAAGACAAGATATGATTATATCACCATCGAGTGTTGAATGTACAAACACCTTGATAAATGCAAGGCGTGACTCCGGAACTCCACCATGGCTTTACCACGCAGGTCAACCATGGCGGCTAGGGCATGGCCTAAGCCATCTCGTAGGCAACTCGAGGACTTGCGACGGCCGTTGGCTTCCTCCGGTGCTTCTTGTTGGGGAATTGGGTAAAAACCTTTCACCCTCGAATATTCAGAGATTTTGGGATTTTCATGAATTCGGTAATTTGAACGAGAAAGGGCCAAGCAGTGCATTTTGTTCCGTGATTTCTGAAGAACGCGGTCTCAACTTTCATGAATTATAACTTGTGCGAAATATGAACAGAAAACTTTCTAACCCAGTTGAAATCTTCGGGCGAAAGGTTCGCTGAAGATGCTTGAGTTCACAAAATTGTTTGTGAATGTGTTCACGAAATTGTTCGTGAATGTGTTCGCAGTTTCAGGAGGATGAAAACTTCGGGGAACCTTGCGGCTCGGGAAACTTGGCCTCGGTGCCGGGTTCGGACCTCCGAAGCGGGAATCTATACGCTCAGTGATCTTCACGAATGAAGGCAAGAGTCACGAACGGACCGAGTCAAAGGCGCGACGTCATAAGTCCGGGTTCGAGGTGTGAACGAATGGCAAGCTTGCAAATATCTGAAGTTAGCTCCGTAAATTACGGGATGTAAAAGACATTCATGTACATGTTCCCATTTGAAATATTCTTTAGATCCGAGGGCAATATCGGAATGTAAAAGTCCTCTCGTCTCCCTATAAAAGGGGACCGGGGGGCACGTGTAAAGGGGTTAATGACTTTGGAGGAGAAATACAGACTTTCGGAGATTCCTTGTCTCCGAGTTCTTGAGTTCCTTCACGAATGTATTCTTGAGTTTCTTCTCGTGCATGTTCGGGGGTTCCATCCGATTCTTGAATCCTCAACATTGGCGCCCACCGTGGTTCTGCACGAAACTAAGTTCACGATTACCATAGCCCAAAAATTTTCTCCAAAGATCGAAGGTGCTATGATTGTTGGCATGATCATCATCCTTTCACCACCCTCGCAAGTGATTTATCACTTTCGTGGAATGCACGTTTCACAAGAATATCGAGGTTCAAAACTGCAGAGAACTCAAGTTTCAATTTTTTGCAATGCAAATTTCACAAGTTGCACTAGAGTACTCGAGGTTAGAGTACGTGGCACTCAGAAAGCAGCGAAAGGAATCTTCACAGCAAAACTAGAACCCTCGAAACTGCCGGCAAGCTATGGAATCTCGCGAAGCTACGTAATCTTGCAAGTTCAGCTCACTGAACATCCCCGTGCAATCTGTTGACGCGAAAATAGGGCGTCACCTCCGCGCGCAGCACATGTGACTTCCCGGTCTGTAGCAAGGCGTGCTAGCCAATCTGACCTGTTGATTGACAATGGAAAATATTAGGGATCGGCTAGAGAACCGATGGCCTTTCAGTGACACATGTATCAGCCAATCGGCCGATACAGATAAAGCGGGATCGGCCGGCTCGAAAGCGACCGAAGCGCGGGTGCGATCAGCTGGATCGGCCGATCGTGACATCAGCGCTCGGGTAGGTCGGAATCGGCTGCGGTGTTAGAAGCCGATAGGATCTAGATCGAGCGGATGATAATGATAATAGCTAAAACCACAAGAATTGGTACGAAAACTTGTAGATCTAGCTAATATCGATAAGGGTGAATAAAGAACTAGACGAAACCTCAGCGATGTGCCCGGAGGTTAAAGACTAGGATTATTCGGTAAAACGGTACTCACAAAGCTTGCCGGAGATCAGTTGATGCAGCCCGACGAACTCGAAGCACAGCGTTGTAGAAAAGAGAAAAATGCAATGGTGAAGTCGCTGAAAAGTAGATGCTGTAAAGTAGATGCAGTAAAAGTAAAGGGTTTGCCCGGAGGCGGTTTGTTTGATATTGGTTTGTACACTTTTTCCCGACCACGCAGGGTCGCTATTTATGCCCTGAGGACAAACCCGACTCCTCACCGATTACGGCACTGTTTACTTGTATCTAAAGACAAGAACTACTAAAAATAGAAAAGGACTCTCGCAGGAGTCTAAAACCTTCTAAAAACTGACTCTTGACCCGTTGCCAATCGTGGACTGACCCGCCTCCACCGTACTTTCCATCTGGCGTATTTCTTTGAATGCTGCCTTGTTCATGCCTATTAGCCGATCCTCTGGTTTGCCATCGGCCGATCGCTCTGACCCGCTGGCCCACTATCAGGGCTGAACTCTTCTGACCATCGGCGGATCTCGTTGACCGTCCTTCTCTCTCTTCAATCGGCCGATTGTACTCTGCTGTTCATCGGTTGCTTCTCTTTACCCCTTTTTGACCCTACTTTTCTAAAAAACGGTGTCAACACAATCCAAATTTGCTTCGTTTTTGTGCTCTGGAAAAAGATTAGTTCCAAGAATCCGAGAGTTTTGGGAATCTGAGTGTTCCAGGAATCTGAGTTTTGGGAATCTAAGAGAAGAGAAGGAATCCAAGCTTTTGGGACTTCTTTATTGATTCGAGACTCATGAAAGCAAGCGTCACGGATTTATGATGATAGCACACGAAACAAAGTTCAAGAATACCACAACTCAAAATATTTTTCAAAAGATGGAAAGTGTTGGACATGATTTATGGAAAGTGTTGGACATGATTTTTGGCACCCTCATTTTCAATTCATCACCCTCGGTGGTGATTTTTATCACTTTTAGTTTGGAAATCAGTCATAGGTTTGAGAGCTACAAGTAGAACACAACACTTGCCTTCTGAAATATCTCTTGCTCATGGAAACTTGGCAGCTATTGTACCTCCGGATGTGCTTGGAAACTAAAAAAAAGATTACAAGAATCGAAGGAACTGGGCAGGGACATCAAGCGAAATCTCGGAATCTCGGGAGAAGAAAAATCTCGGAATCTCGGAAGAAGAGAAATCTCGGAATCTCCGAAGAAGAAAATTCTTGGAATCTCATAAGCACAAAAATCTCGGAATCTCCAAAGAAGAAAAATCTCAGAATCTTAGAAGCAGAAAAATCTTGGAATCTCGGAATCTCGCAAACCTTGAGCGCAATCTTTGAACCAGCAAAATCTCGAAATCTTTGAACAAGAGAAATCTCGGAATCTCGAAACGAGCGAAATTTTGGAATCACCGAATGAGAAAAATCTCCGAATCTTGGAAGGATAAAAATCTCCGAATCCCGGAAGGAGAAAAATCTTAGAATCTTGCAAACATTAATTACCACAACAAGAAATATTTTTCAAAAGATCGAAGGTGCTAGCTATGGTTGTTGAGGTCATCATTATCATCCCATCACTCTCGATCGTGATTTGTCACTTATTGTGCAACACAAAAGTCACAGGAAGCAGTAATTATTGCCATAAAGGTTCAAACTTCAATAAACTTAAGCCATCTCGCCAAAGCTCAGATGTCTCAAGAAATATCAAGGGTCACTGTACATTTCTTCCAAAAATACTATGATCTTGTTACCCTCGACGCCTTTCTAAAAAGAAGTACCATCTTATGATGACGTCAATTTCTCTGAAACTCCAAGGGTACTCTTGTTACATCAATCATTTGCAAGCTCTTGCTCCGCCTCCGAGGTCATCCGCCATCTCTGGAAACATAATATCGAGACTAGGAGACACGTGACACTGTGAGACTAAGAGTGAGACCATTCGAGGCTGATAATTTCCATCATTACAAGATTATCTTGCTGGCCAGGAAGATCGAAGGAAGAAATGTGGAAACTAGTGTCCGGATGCTAAGTCCTCAAAGCCTTTTGTGTTCGTCACTTTGCTTCTTTCAACACTCGAGGACAAAACATTCACCTCTCTCGAAACCTATTCGCGCCTTCCAAAACCGCTAGCACTTGAAGTTAGAAAGGAAATGGAATCCCTCGAGGTCGCCTAGTCTCCCAAACTAACGGCAAGAAATCAAGGAACCTCGAGGAATCCAAATTCATCAAAAATCTCGAAACAAGAAAACCCTCAGAATCTTAGAAAGAATAAAATCTCAGAATCTAAGAGGGAGAAAAATCTTGGAACCTTGAGCAAAATCTCGGAACGAGCGAAATCTTGGAATATCAGAATCTCGAAAGGAGAAAAATCTCTCAGAATCTCGGAAGAAGATAAATCTATCAGAATCTTGAAAGGAGAAAAATCTCTCGAAATCTCAGAAAAAATAAATCTCTCGGAATCTCGGAAGAGAAAAACCTCGGAATCTTAGAAAGAATAAAATCTCGGAATCTCAGAAGGAGAAAAATCTTTTGGAATCTCGGAAGGAGAAAAATTTCGGAATCTTAGAAGAAGAAAAACTTGGAATCTTTATATGATACAATACAAGATGGATGATAATAAAGCCTCGGGCTCGAGGGTACCGGCTTGTTTCGACAAATATATTACTCGAGGCTAATGAATCTCTTCATCATGATGATATCTTCTGGGCAAGGAGGCTGAAGATCTCGAAAGTATTTTGGGCAGCATCGAGAAAGGAAACAACTCTTGAGAGGTTCTCCTTCAAAATAAAATTAACATTTGCAACTTTGGAACCTCGGCGGAAACATCAAAAACTCGAGAGAATCGTCGCGGCCTCAAACGCAGTCTAGTAACAAGAAAAATTTCAGAATCTTAGAACGAGGAGAATCTCGGAACAAGCAGAAAAAAATCTCGGAATCTCAGAACAAGCAGAATTTCGGAATCTCGCCAACCTCGAGCGCAATCTCAGAACAAGCGGAATCTCGGAACTTCTCTACCTCAATAATATATATGTTATCTATACTAACTTTTATACTTGTAGGGTGTATCCTTTATAACATCTTACATGTTTACAGATTTTAATCTTTTGTAGGCCTCGAGTAAAAAAACATTTCACTTGATGTTCCAACGCTCTTGATGTTTCTAAAAGTCCTCTGTTCATAAATCTCTTAACTTCTAGAAAGATAAAAGTTTTTTTTTCAAACACTTTAACGGTCCTCGAAGTATCCATTTAAAATCTCTCCACAAAAAATAATGCTCAAAGCATCGCTCAATGCTAGGGATGAGTTCTTTTTATCGCGGTAAAGACTTAACCAGCCTCGAGTGGAGAGTCTCCAGTTTTTCAGTTTCGAATCATGGCTTGTTCAGATAATGTTTTGACTTCGGGACTGTACCCGAGGCTAAGGAAAAGGAGCATCTCAAAGCTATCACTTGTAGGAATGAAAATCTTGCGCAACAGCTGGAAGCTTGATAACAAGAAAAAAAATCTGAAGTGTTTACCAATGGAATATTTCTACGAAAGTACCGTTTGAAATGACGTTCGAAGCCAAAATCAGATTTCTTTTTCTACATTTCAAACCTCGCTAGCCTCGAGAGACAAATCTACTAGAAGACCAACAACAATAGTAATTCGGACTCAATTCCAAAACACCCTCAACATATGTCAACATCTCGTCTCGAGATTTTCTGAGAAGATTATGATGAAGGGCATTATTTTATTGGTTTTCTATAAAAATACCACGAGCCAGTTGATGGTTGGTTCCATGACCAAAGTGAAATATTCTATGATTTTCGTATATTGCTCAATTGCATCTACGAAGGTTATACATATTGCTATATGTCTATCACTAATATATCTATTTTGCAGGTCGTATCCTTCAAAATATATATTATTTAATCATATTTACATACTGTCATCTCTTTTAGAAGTTTTTGTTATGTTGAAAACTTTTCTAGAACACTAGAGGGGCTATGCTTAGAAACTCATTTTGTTCCTTAGAAATTTTTCTTGTTAACCTACAGGACTTCACCTGTGTGAGTACTCGTTTTCAATGAAATTTTCATCCTTCATAGAACTAAGTCCAAAATTAATAGTCGAAAGCAACTTAGGGTTGCTATATCGACTAAAGCTAAAGTAAGTCCACAAAAGCTTTTGGTCAAGTTTTTGTTAACTTATCTGTTTATTTGTGATGATATCATACTTCTGATTGAAATATCCTTCAAAAAATACAGATGCTTCCTCAATTGCAGGTATATTGGTTCTCATCGAATTGGGACATGATATTTTTACAGATGGACACTTCGTCTCATCATCTATTGGAATCATCTTAACAACTTGGCTTTCATCATCCATTGGGATTACCTCTTTTGGTATTCATCAATCAACGGACTCTTGTGAAAGAATAGTTTTCAAAGCACCAGATTATAACCTTCATGATTTCGAACATTCTCAGAACTGAAATAAATCTATGCATATCCAAGCATTTCATTAATATGCATCAGCATGCATCATAAGCATCGCATACATGAATACATCTCATGCATGAATTAGAAAGATCACATTACAAGGAAATAAGTTTACATTCTTCTACAGTGCTACTTTCAAATGCTTACTTTCCATTGAAACCCACTATGTAATACTATGTAAATACTCTTTCTATCATTTATGAAAGGAGTTTCCCCCAAATTCGTATGTTTTGAGAATTTCTAAATGAGGTGAATGATTCCATGAAAGGGCCTCATGATGGCCGAAGTTCCAAAGTGAGAAAGAAAAGTTCATGAAAGGCTCCGTGATAGCCGAAATTCCATCGTGTGAAAGAAAAGTTCGTGAAAGGCTCCGTGATAGCCGAAATTCCATCGTGTGAAAGAAAAGTTCATGAAAGGCTCCTTGATAGCCGAAATTCCATCGTGTGAAAGAAAAGTTCGTGAAAGGCTCCGTGATAGCCAAAATTCCATCGTGTGAAAGAAAAGTTCATGAAAGGCTCCATGATAGCCGAAATTCCATCGTGCGAAAGAAAAGTTCGTGAAAGGCTCCGTGATAGCCGAAATTCCATCGTGTGAAAGAAAAGTTCATGAAAGGCTCCATGATAGCCGAAATTCCATCGTGTGAAAGAGAAATTCGTGAAAGGCTCCGTGATAGCCAAAATTCTTCGGCAATCATTGGTCTGGTAGTGCTTTTAGTGCGAGTCACCTCCCCGAAAAAAATAAATAAATAAATTTAATGAAAAGTCAAAACAAGGGAGTAACGGAAAATCAAAGAAAACAAAGATGACATTCAAGAATGTAAAAGAGGAGAAGAAATTACCTTTGGAGAACGAAAAGATTGCAGAATTTCCGAAGTCTCAAGATGTGAAGATCGAAGTGCAGATGACCAAAAAATTTCAAAGAAAACGGCGGAATGGCGAAACAAAGTTACCGCGCGGAGTTTCTACTTATAGGGGAGAGGGGGTAGTTTCGAGAAGATATCTCGATATAACCGTTGCACCGCCCAGAGGGGGACGCGTGTACACTCCGACGTTCCGAAGGTGACGTTTTTTACCACAATTCGAGAAATTTTCGTGGAAACGGATCGTCGGAGTCAACCCGCTTCCCCGAGGGGCTAGTATTGGGGAATTAGGTAAAAACCTTTCACCCTCGAATCTTCAGAGATTTTGGGATTTTCATGAATTCGGTAATTTGAACGAAAAAGGGCCAAGCAGCGCGTTTTGTTCTGTGATTTCCGAAGAACGCGGTCTCAACTTTCATGAATTATAACTTGTGCGAAATATGAACAGAAAACTTTCTAACCCAGTTGAAATCTTCGGGCGAAAGGTTCGCTGAAGATGCTTGAGTTCACGAAATTGTTTGTTAATGTGTTCACGAAATTGTTCGTGAATGTGTTCGCAGTTTCAGGAGGATGAAAACTTCAGGGAACCTTGCGGCTCGGGAAACTTGGCCTCGGTGCCGGGTTCGGACCTCCGAAGCGGGAATCTATATGCTCAGTGATCTTCACGGATGAAGGCAAGAGTCACGAACGGACCGAGTCCAAGGCGCGACGTCATAAGTTCGGGTTCGAGGTGTGAACGAATGGCAAGCTTGCAAATATCTGAAGTTAGCTCCGTAAATTACGGGATGTAAAAGACATTCATGTACATGTTCCCATTTGGAATATTCTTTAGATCCGAGGGCAATATTGGAATGTAAAAGTCCCTTCGTCTCCCTATAAAAGGGGACCGGGGGGCACGTGTAAAGGGGTTCATGACTTTGGAGGAGAAATACAGACTTTCGGAGATTCCTTGTCTCCGAGTTCTTGAGTTCCTTCACGAATGTATTCTTGAGTTTCTTCTCGTGCACGTTCGGGGGTTCCATCCGATTCTTGAATCCCCAACACTTCTCCTTCGTGTCGGCGGCTCTCTGATGAATGGATGTGAATGGGTAACCATCTTGGGGCGCCTAGGGGTTGTATTTATACCCTTGGGTGCCTTGGGGCGTGATCCACATTGCCTTGCACGAGATCCTCCTTGGGAGAGAAGCAAACTTGGTTTCCATAAAATCAGCCTCGTCCAGATTTTCCTGATTCACAGTACTTCCTTGCTGGCGCCATATCTCCCACGTCCGGACTCCAAATAATGCAAATTCGGTGTCCAGATTGTGTGCCACGAAATTATCTCCAACTTTGGTATTCATTGCTGACGGGACCCAATATTATGGGTACCCAAAGACAGCGATTACGATTGACTATCACAACCATGATGACCCCCGACATATTTTTCGGTGGTTTTCTGGATTTATTCTCATGAAGGAAAACGGCTCCAAGTCAACTGGTATTCCGAGAATTATTTCTGTGAGGGAAAACGGCCAAAAATCAAGGCTCTCACCTCACGTACAGCACCAGCCAGACCACTTCCGACTAGTTGGCAGCCCTCCCGAGTAGTTTTGGGTCCTCATTTCCCATGCATGTGCTAGGTGTTGGAGGCATTCATTGCTCCTGCCACTTGCATATGAAGAGGCGACACCAGGACAGGCCATCACACATGGCAGCAGCAGCCAGAAGGGACCAAGGGCGGCGGGACCCGCTGCATGAGGAGAAAGCTTCCACCCGTACACCTGTTGAACATGCACACACACTCTCTCTCTTTCTCTCTCTACTCATGTAACCTGCTCCCCTTGGCATATAAAAGGGAGAGCAGGGGTCCTCTCCAAAAAAGGAGCTACTCTTCCTTCTCTCGCGAGGAGCTTTCTCTTTCTTTCTTCTTCTACCTCCAGCCATCCATGGCTCTCAAAAACCACAGAGACTTAGGACCGAGCTCCCTCTGTCGCCCATTTGTACCCCCTACTACAAATTAGCACAAATAATACAGCAGCACGAACTGTACGTAGGGTGTTACTCTCCGGAGGCCCGAACCAGTATAAATCCTGCGTACCCCCATTTGCGCAACCGTCCGAGGCCCAGCACGCAATTCGATACAAATTTACTGCCGGTGGTTAGAGAACCCCGACAATTGCTTTCCTTGAAAACGAAGATAAGATTCCCAAAACGGCATCGGAAGATAATCTGCCTGATTTCGGACTTATCTGCGTAGCAGGTATTTCGGGGGCCATATCTCCTAGCTCCTTGACCCGAATTGGGCCTTCCCTATGTCCAAATCGAAGCTATCATCGAGGCCCACAACTTTGGTAATCAAACTTTTGCCATTAGAGGCTGTTTAAGTCTCCGAATCTGCACCGAAAGATCATGCTGTTCTGGGCTGCGAGAATATCTCTTGGGCTGAGTTGATCTCGTTGGTAAATCTCCAAGTCCCCGGAGTTTTACGTGTTGATGCTTCGATCCTTAGGCCATTTGGAGTCATGTTCACCATGTGTCTTGACTTGTGCTGGGCTTCATGATCTTCTCCTGAAGTGCTTGATGAACTTATCCCAGAAGTCTCCTTTAAGCGCTTAAATCCTGCGTAAACAACATACTCTAAAAACCACATGCGAGCGCGAACTTGTCATATCAAGGGGGTTAGTACCATTAGTTAGGATATCAAATATGTGCAAATGTTTACGATAAACTCATAGCTATGTGTACCAAAATCGACCGTCAACAGACGGGCAAGGGCAACCTTCCGAGGACCACCGTTTTCTCAGCAAAACAAATCAACAACTAAATGTAGGGTTTTACTCTCAGGAGCCCCGAACTAGTATAAATTCGTGGTGTCCCTTGTGTTCCATTGTGCTCTAGCATAACCAACGTGTTTGTTGACGGATAAAACTCGTATCCACCTATGATCCGCAAGCGTACAGACCTACACCTTTTTCACCACGGGGATTCCCTAGGTTATTATCAATCCGCGGAGCAAGGGGATTACAAGCGTTTGATCTAGCACTACTACTAACTTACCCAAACCCTAATCTACAGTTAATGTAGAGAACGACTATGCTACACTAGAGAGAATGATTAAACCAACAAGATATATAAAAGACACTTGCCCAAGGGTCTACGATACATGAACATGCAACCGCTTAAGATATGAAAACCGATCTAATCTATCGGGGGTTGTGACCACGGTTTCGCCCTTTCCCTCCCCCCGTACTGTCACTACGCGGAGGTATTCGTGACTAGACCTATGATGGACACGGCGTATTGAATGGATCCAAGGGAGCATTGAGATCTTACTCCCTACACGGCATGGTAGCTAACCTTAAACAATAAGCCTTTTCAATACTAGATGATAGATAGATAACCAAACAAAGTAGCGATTACATCTCAAGATCGATTACAACCCATGGACAAATGAGAAGATTACCCCATCAAGGTGCTAGGCATAGCACCGTTGATCATGGTGACGCTTCCGACGGTGTCTTCCTTCTCCTCCGGGGGTGTCTTGGCAGGGCCTCGACGTCCTCCTCCACTTGTGGTTGCTTCCTTCGAGTAGAGCGATCCTTCTCGCGAATGATCTCCCTCCTCTTCTCTCTCTCTAGCTTGTGGACGGCCTCTCGGGCGAATGGCTCTCTCCCTGCGAATGGCGGCGCCTCCACGTACTTAGGGTTGAAGGATCTTCACGCTCAAGAAATGGGGGGCCGAACCGACCCCAGGGTGGGCCAGGCCGGCCGGCCTGGGCCGACCGGCCCAGGCCCATCCTGGCCCGGTTCGGTCGCCCCTTCGCTCCCGTGGGTCCTCATGTCTTTATGCACTTTGCCCCCTCCATTTGCACCATTTTGACGATGTCATCCTCGCGTCCAAGATGGAGGTTCTTCTCGCATGAAGTTCGGTCTTTTACGCTTCAATCCTCGGGGATGTTCCTTTGTAACACTTCGGTCCTTGCCACCTTTGGGAGTGATTTCATCAAGCTCTCAAACACGAACGGGACTCCTCAATTGCTCCTTTGAACTTGTTGTGACTCCGTCCTTTATGTCCATGTTTTCCTGCAAAAACATAACACTTCCAAATGCACATACAAAGATGAACTTGTTATGTCATTAGTGTGCCTGGTGGCGGGTTAGTTCCATAATCAAATCCAAACCAAAGTGTAATGAACATGTTTGGTGTACCAAAATACACCGTCAACATCTCCCCCACGCTTAGATCTTTCTCGTCCTCGAGCAAGTACTCGTAAAAGAACTTTTGTCCAAGGTGTTGAAATCGTGCTCCACTAATCCTTTCTTCACAAGTTAGTCAATCCTTTATTTTTAATAGAATAAACATAAAGCAATGATCATCATACATAAACATGGGTGTTTAGAATTTTTACCAAATCAAGATTTACCCCACAACTCAAACCTTTCACTCGAGGTATTCAATTCCAGCCATGCTTACTTCTTTGCTTCCATTGGAGGGTTTTCATTATTTTTCAAAAATAAAATTCCTGCAACAAGTATTAGACAAAAACCTTTCTCCAAGTTCTCACATGTCGCTCATATGAAGTGGCTATCCTAAACAATTCATAAAACTCTCACCTCAAAATAAGTCTCTCATATATCATGTAAAGTGGAGCTATGGGTATGGCTAGTGCAATCAACAGAAATATCGTCAAGCTAAGAACTTCCACTAATGGTTGTTTACCTTCTCTATGGTTTTATTAAGGATGCCCTTCAATTGCCTATTCGATGTTTCCGCTTGTCCGTTGGTTTGTGGGTGATAAGCCGTGGAGACTCTATGTTCAATCCCCAACTTGGACAAGCACTTCTTGAAGTTCTTCCCGGTGAAGTGAGTTCCTCCATCGCTTATCAAAATTCTCGGAGTACCGAAGCGAGGGAAAATCATGCTCTTAATCATTGCAATGGATTCCTCCGTGGAAGCTTTACGACATGGCATGGCCTCTACCCACTTGGACACATAATCAACCATGACTAGGATATGCTCAAATCCGTGTGAGTTTTTGAAGGGCCCCATGAAGTCTATTCCCCACACATCGAATAAGTCGATTTGTAGGTTATATTTCAAGGGCATGGCATTCCTTTGAGAAATATTTTCGGTTCTTTGGCATTCGGGGCATGATGCAACATATCTTTTAGTATCTTCATGCATCTCTAGCCAAACGAATCCGCTGGACCACACTTTTGCTTGGGTCCGAAAATGGCTATAGTGTCCACCATACTCCGCCGAGTGGCATTTTCTCATAATTTCTTGCCTCTCTTCTCTTGGCACACATCTTCTCATAACTCCATCATTGCTAAGTTTGAAGAGGTAAGGTGAATCACAAAAATATTTTCGGCTTTCGGAGACTATCCTCCTTTGAGTGTTTTTATCTAAGTGATCAAGAGGCATCTTCCGAATTGCTCGAATGATATCGATCATCCAAGTATCTTTGTCGAGTATTCGGTAGAGATGGTCGTCTCTCATCTTGTCTACTATGGGCTCTTTATCATCTTGTCCACGGTTCATCCTAGACAAATGATCGGCCACAACATTTTCCACCCCCTTTTTATCACGAATTTCAACATCGAACTCTTGGAGGAGAAGGATCCAACGAATCAATCTTAGTTTAGCATCCTTCTTAGCCAAGAGATACTTGATGGCCGCGTGATCGGTGTAAACAATAACCTTCGAGTTCATGATGTAAGATCTGAATTTTTCAAAGGCAAACACCACTGCTAGCAACTCTTTTTCCGTAGTGGCATAATTTAATTGTGCCTCATTAAGAGTTTTACTAGCATAGTATACGGCGTGAACTCAGCCTTCCTTTCTTTGACCTAAAACCGCCCCTACGGCGTAGTCACTTGCATCGCACATGATCTCAAAAGGTTGGCTCCAATCCGGAGGTTGAATAATGGGAGCACTCACCAAAGCACTTTTCAAGGTCCGGAATGCCGCTAAGCACTTCTCATCAAAGTCAAAAGCCACATCCTTTTAAAGGAGTTGTGTTAAAGGCTTAGTGATCTTTGAGAAGTCCTTAATAAATCTTCTATAGAATCCGGCATGGTCTAGAAAGCTCCTCAAGGACTTAACATCCGTTGGAGGTGGGAGTTGTTCAACTGTCTCCACTTTAGCTTTGTCCACTTCAATTCCTCTCTCGGATATAACATGTCCGAGCACTATGCCTTGCTTTACCATGAAGTGGCACTTTTCCCAATTTAGCACTAAGTCTACCTCCGCACACCTCGTGAGAACCTTATCTAAGTTTGCCAAGCAATCCACGAATGTTTTCCCATAAACGGAAAAATCATCCATGAACACCTTGACAATTTCCTCGATGAATTCCGAGAATACCGCCATCATGCAACGTTGAAAAGAGGCCGGCGCATTGCATAGACCGAAGGGCATCCTTCTATATGCAAACGTTCCATAAGGGCAAGTAAACGTTGTCTTGTGTTGATCATCCGGGTGAATGGGAATTTGCATAAACCCCGAGTACCCATCGAGAAAGCAAAAATAGGCGTGGTTTGCTAATCTCTCGAGCATCTCGTCAATGAACTGTAAGGGGAAGTGATCTTTCTTCGTTGCTTTGTTTAGCTTTCGGTAATCGATACACATCCGCTATCCGGTCATGGTTCTTTGCGGTATTAATTCATTCTTCTCATTCTTCACCACGGTTAAACCTCCTTTCTTCGGTACACAATGTACCGGGCTCACCCACTCGCTATGCGGTACCGGGTAGATGATTCCGGCATCAAGTAGCTTGATGACCTCTTTCTTTACTACCTCTCGCATGGCATGAGTTAGCCTTCTTTGATGGTCTACTATGGGCTTACATTGGTCTTCCATAGGTATACGATGAGTGCAAAAGGCTAGGCTAAGTCCTTTGAGATCATTGATTGAATATCCAATCACCTTCCTATGCTTTTTCAATAAATTCAGCAACTCCTCATTTTCTTCGGGACTTAATTCGTCGCTCACGATGACTGGATAAGTCTTGTCTGGGCCCAAAAATTCGTACTTTAATCCTTTGGGCAAAGGTTTGAGATCCACCTCGGGCACTTGTGGCTCTTCGGGTTTAATGTCTCCTATGTCTTCGAATTTTTCTTCCTCCACGCTTCCATCTTGTGGCTCTAATCCCTTCGTTGCTTCCTCTAGTTCCTCGTCTTGTTGATCATTGGATTGATTCTCCATCGCTCTTTGCAGCGGGTCTCTAAGGGTTTCAACAAAACAAAGACTACCTACCTCCTCTACTTCTTCGTCTTCGGGAGGAAAAGGTGAAGGATGTTTAGAAACGCGAAGAAAATTATATGTGTACTTCTTTCAATTAAGATTTATTGTTACTTTGCCTTCTCTGGCATCCAACACGGCATCAACCAACTTAAGAAAAGGCCTACCTCGGATTATGTGATCATGATCACTATGGTAAGCATCTATAACAAAGAAATCGGTTGGTATGCACTTTCCAGAGATGATTACATTAATGTTGCAAGCAATACCTAGAGGTCTAATAGTTCTACTATCTCCCATAATTAACTTTGTTGAAGGTGGAGCTAAGTCTAGGTTGTGGTCTTGAACTTTATCGTAAATTTTGGAGGATAGGACACTTACTTGGGCTCCGATGTCGCATAAAGCTTTGCATTGAATTCCGTTGATCTCGCAACTCAAGTGTGGTGTCATCTTCTCCTCTTGGTCGGATCCTATTGCATAAACTTCGGCGAGGCGAGCATATGGCGATGCTTCGGGCTTGATCCCCATGATTCTTTTCACCTCGGCTATGTGTTCCGGATCCACTTCATCATCACTAAAGAGCTTTTGAAAGATCTCACCGGTGGTTTCAAGATCGTAGGAGTCTTCCGCTTGCTTTTCCGGTGGGAAATCCGCTTCCAACGCTCTTGCCATCCCCTTTTGGTTAGGGAATAGTCTTCTCTTGTCGAATACTTCTCCGTAATCGATTGGAACCCAATCCATGTGCTCGAACTCCCTTAGTGGCTTCGCGCTTGACATACTCCTCTTGTTTGTTTCATTTGACTTTGCGAAGTCAACGCTTGGGGTAGTTCTTGTCTTGATGTGCACTTCTTCAAGCTTTTCCGGGATTGGCTCCTCTTTCTTGTCTTCTGGGGTTGCCTCTATAGAAATTTCAGCACACGTCTTCATCCTTGAATTGTGTTCCGGCTCTCCCACAAGTCTTGTTTCCCAATCTCTTCGCATGGCCGCCGCTTTGCTAATCTTTTGTAAAAGTTGAGCGGCTTCCGTGAGTGTTTTCTCCATGAGATCCCCACCTGCACACATTTGAACATGTTCCATGCAACTAGAGGTTAGGAAAAAGAAAAATGTATGCAAGAGTACGTCACCGGAGAAGCCGAGTCTTGGTCCTTGTTCAATCAACTCATTAAATCTATTCCAAACTTGGTCTATCCCTTCCTCTTCTCCTTGCGTGAAGGTGATCACTTGCCTCCTTAGATGTTGAACTTTGCTAATTGGAAAAAACTTCTCGCAAAATTTCTTTGTCAACTTGTTCCAATTGCCTTCAACTTCAAAGGACGCAAACGAGTACCACGTCTTTGCTTCGCCGGCAAGTGAGTAGGGAAAGAGATTCCACTTGAACCATTCATCGGGAACTCCTTCTTGACGCACCGTGTTGCATAGCGTCGTGAAATGCCTTATGTGTCTATATGGGTTCTCCGTATCCATCCCTTCAAATGGGGTTGCCGCCGTCATCTCGATGATCCTAGCTTTGATTTCATACTTGGTCGCTTCGAGCTTCGAATCCGACTCTTGTACTTTTATGTCTTCACATCGAGGACTAGTGGAATCCCTTAGCGATTTCTCCGGTTCTTCCACGGGGTGGTGGACGAACGCCATCTAGACAACAAAACAAAAACAAAACAAAACAAAACAAAGTGATTTTCTAGGTAATAGGGGTTAGATGTTAGCAAATAAACGATAAATAAAATCTAAAACAAAATTAGATGCAAAACCAAATGATGTAAACTGGCTTGCTCCCCGGCAACGGCGCTAGAAAAAGGGGCTTTTTGACGGATAAAACTCGTATCCACCTACGATCCGCAAGCGTACGGACCTACACCTTTTTCACCACGGGGATTCCCTAGGTTCTTATCAATCCGCGGAGCAAGAGGATTACAAGCGGTTGATCTAGCACTACTACTAACTTACCCAAACCCTAATCTACGGTTAATCCAGAGAACGACTATGCTACACTAGAGAGAATGATTAAACCAACAAGATATATAAAAGACACTTGCCCAAGGGTCTACGATACATGAACATGCAACCGCTTAAGATATGAAAACTGATCTAATCTATCGGGGGTTGTGACCACGGTTTCGCCCTTTCCCTCCCCCCGTACTGTCACTACGCGGAGGTATTCGTGACTAGACCTATGATGGACACAGCGTATTGAATGGATCCAAGGGAGCATTGAGATCTTACTTCCTACACGGCGTGGTAGCTAACCTTAAACAGTAAGCCTTTTCAATACTAGATGATAGATAGATAACCAAACAAAGTAGCGATTACATCTCAAGATCGATTACAACCCATGGACAAATGAGAAGATTACCCCATCAAGGTGCTAGGCATAGCACTGTTGATCATGGTGACGCTTCCGACGGTGTCTTCCTTCTCCTCCGGGGGTGTCTTGGTAGGGCCTCGACGTCCTCCTCCACTTGTGGTTGCTTCCTTCGAGTAGAGCGATCCTTCTCGTGAATGATCTCCCTCCTCTTCTCTCTCTCTAGCTTGTGGACGGCCTCTCGGGCGAATGGCTCTCTCCCTGCGAATGGCGACGCCTCCACGTACTTAGGGTTGAAGGATCTTCACGCTCAAGAAATGGGGGTCCGAACCGACCCCAGGGTGGGCCAGGCCGGCCGGCCTGGGCCGACCGGCCCAGGCCCATCCTGGCTTGGTTCGGTCGCCTCTTCGCTCCCGTGGGTCCTCATGTCTTTATGCACTTTGCCCCCTCCATTTGCACCATTTTGACGATGTCATCCTCGCGTCCAAGATGGAGGTTCTTCTCGCATGAAGTTCGGTCTTTTACGCTTCAATCCTCGGGGATGTTCCTTTGTAACACTTCGGTCCTTGCCACCTTTGGGAGTGATTTCATCAAGCTCTCAAACACGAACGGGACTCCTCAATTGCTCCTTTGAACTTGTTGTGACTCCGTCCTTTATGTCCATGTTTTCCTGCAAAAACATAACACTTCCAAATACACATACAAAGATGAACTTGTTATGTCATTAGTGTGCCTAGTGGCGGGTTAGTTCCATAATCAAATCCAAACCAAAGTGTAATGAACATGTTTGGTGTACCAAAATACACCGTCAACAGTGTTCTTAGCTCCCGGTCTCCTCCACCGAACAAATAAAAACCATCGGGGTTGACCCCTCTGTGGACTACTCAGATCTAAACCTCTGACACCCATATATCCATCGTCCCTCCAATATAGTATATAGATACGTATACATAAATACTTAGTGCAAATATGTACAAAAGAGACGGGGACCCTTTAGTCTTGATTGGTAGGGGGAAAGTGCAGGCGCTGGCGTGCCCCTAATCACGGTTGGTAATAGCATTCTGGACTAAAGAACCCCTTTAGTCCAGGTTCGTTTACTTGGGACTAAAGGAGGGCGGGGGGTTTTGCCTCTCAACTTTAGTCTCGGTTGGACTTTAGAGCCCTATGACTCTTACCACCGGGACTAGAGGCTGTGTCGTCTCTACCAGTGCAAGAATGTCATATTAGTTGTGTTGCAAGAATATTTGAGCATACAAACATATATCTCTTCGATGGAAATTCTTGTTATAATGCTTCCACATTTGATAGAATTCTTTTTATTTTATGTATAACATAATATGCTACTTTTTACATGTATTGTTTGTTACCTAATAAAGTTTTTAGAATGTTATTGAAACCAAACAAATTCATTTCTTTCAAGATAATATAAATTAATATTAGGATTTTTTTACTTTTAAAGATGGTTCTAGATAAATGAAGTTTTGACAATAAATATTTGTATTGCTGCTCTCGTCATATCATACCTAACAACATGTACACTTTGTTTTTTATATTGTCCGCTGCAAGTATATTGTGACCAATTATTAAATTTCTGATAAAGATAACCAGCCAACAACTTTTTGACACTAAAGTTTGGGAGTACGGCATGACATCTCCCGAGATGCATATGATTCGTGAAAAGGATATTTTATTAAAAAAACTATAAACAGAATATATCTATGTTCAACCAACTTGCAAAGCATATAAGGATCATGAGTTTCTATATGTTTATAATTGTTAGTTCCAAAGGTTGTTGATACAACCTTATTTTAATTTGAAAATAAAATATATATTTACTTAAAATTGATGTAATATGATAATACATATTTAGGAACAAAAAAATGAATTTATGTACACCTATTGGTTGACATTTAGACAATCTGACCTCAGTCGTCAGCGCAAAACGTAACATCCTTCAACATGCTGACCTGTCCCATATGATACAATATGTTAACAGCGTCGGACAATGCGAAGCATACTGAATCAACCTAAATAGCATGATAGTTTAGAGGTTTGGATCGAATAAGAGCATCGTAGCAATCCATAAACACATTGTAGCAAAATCCATTGGCAATCATTAAGCATACCTGAACGAGACCAAACACCTACAGCCGCTCATTCTGCATTGTGCCAGCAGCAGCCCTTTGTCGCACGCTCTCATCAGCAGCAAGCTACAATGTCGACGCGCACATACTTGCGCCACTCCTCCCGAAGCAACTCCACGGTGATCTCCGCGCAGTCAGGTGAGAGGATCCTCCTCGGCGAGAAGGGCGGTGCTCAAGCCATGCTCCTGGTGGCACTAGACCGTCCCCTTCCTCCGGAGCAGCCGCCACCATCATGGACGCGCAGAACGCTCCCCCCTGCTCCTCCAGCACCGCCGCAATGTGCCACACTTGTTCGGCATCCTCCGCGACCTTGAGGTTCTCACGACATGCCACTGCCAAGGCCGACGTGCCGCCTCGAAGGTCATCCACCTCGACTCCAAGCGTGGCCTCTATCACAGTGGCTGCGTTGAGGAGGTCGAGCACAGCATGCGATGGTCAGCGGGCCGCACCACCTACAGCCGCTGCCAACTGGGCCCTATCTGTTGGCAAAATGCCGACGCTCCCACATGAGCCTTACACGTTGGACGCCACCGCCAACCTCTGTACACTATGAGCCAATGACTTATGAGCTCTCGGTTCATGGGTTCATGACGCGGCCGACAGCACAATGGAAGTTCTCGGTTCATGGGTTCGGGTTTCCTCTCGTTGGACGTGGACACGTCGTACTCCTATATTTATGCTAATTAAAAAAACTTAGGGTAGCACTTTCTTTTCCGTAAAAACTCCCAAAAATAAAAGTATAAAGTCAACTGCACATATAAATTTCTTGGTCGATAATTTCCAATTCAAAAAATTTCAAAACATAATATTTTGGGTTTTCAAACGGAATTTGAAATGAAAGATTTAAGTAAAACCGAATTTTGCTTAGGTTTACAACTTGAGCATCTCCCAACAGAGACTTTAGTACATCAGTCTGCTCATATCCAAAAAGTTATGCAGAAATTCAATATGGATAAATCGTATCCATCCAAAATACTTATGGTCGTTCCATCTCTTGACATTGATAAGAATCCATTCAGATCTAAAGGTGAAGATGAAGAGTTATTGGGGCCAGGGGCTCCATATCTAAGTGTCAATGGAGTGATAATGTATATCACAAATTGCACAAGGCCTGACTTGCATTTGCGGTATACTTGCTAGCTAGATACAACACTGTCCCAACAAAACACCATTGGGCGGGAGTTAAAGAATATCTTTAGATATCTCATTAGTACTATGGATTTTGGCTTATTTTACAAATTTGACTAGATAAAACAATGATTGGATATTCAAATGTCGGCTATTTATCAGATCCCCATAATGCCAGATGTCAGACAGACTTTGTATTTTTACATGGTGGAACGACTATTTCATGAAAGTCATCAAAACAGACTCTTGTAGCCACATCCACAAATCGTTTTGAAATAATTGCGTTATTTGAAGCTTCACGTGAATGTGTGTGGCTTCGCGGAATGATTAATCATATACAACAATCATGTGGTATAGGCTCAATCATGAATCCCACCATTATGTATGAAGATAATACTGCTTGTATTGCACAAATGAGAACATGTTATATAAAGAGCAATCTCACAAAACATACGACTCCTAAATTATTCTTTCCTCGTCAACTACAAAAGAAAGGAGAGATAGAAATCTTGCAAACCAAATCATGTGATAATCTTGCATGTTTATTCACAAAGTTCTCACCAACACCTTTATTCCGTAAATATGTTTTTGGAATCGGTATAAGACAACTCAAAGATTTGCAAGAATCAGGGAGAGACTCCCTTTGATATAACATATACACAATCATCTAATTATGAGTATTGTACTCGTTTTCTTATATGAGTTTTTCGTTTTTCATAAAAGGTTTTAATGAGGCAATATCAATACAATAACATATCTCATATCACATAATTTTTTCACTAAGGTTGTAAAGGTGGTATTCAAGACATATTCTATGTCATATCTTCTGTTTTCTCAACAAGAGTTTTTAAGAAGATATAGAATCTCTTCTCATATTTTTCCCATTGGGTTTTGGGGAAGGTTATTCGAACATGATCCTCAGATCATAACATTATTGATCTCTAAACTTATTTATGAGTTTTTCCTTTTCAAGGTTTTCTCATATAAGTCGTCAATGAGACAATAATCTAAAATCTTATATCATTTTCTCATTGTATTTTCCCACTGGATTTTAAAGGAGTTTTAATGACATATACACATATAAATTGGTTTCTCCTCAACATTTTCCCCATAGGTTTGTTAGATGAGTTTTACAGGATGATTGAAGAAGAATTACATCAAGTTCTCCTGGAGCAATTAGGGAGTGTTGTGAAACATTAATTAGTGATCAATTAGTTTAATTATGTAGTTAGCAAAGTCATTACTTATGCAATCAGAAGAGCAACCGCTCTTCTCATACCGAAGGGGTGCCTACACACCCCTTAACCATGTATACATCAATCAATTCAATCATTCTATTCACTTTTTACTACAACAATTTGTTTAGGTTGCAGCTTTTGAGGTTTTTTTTTAAAAAGTTGCTGGTTTTTTCATGAAAATCCAATATTAACTTTTAGAAGATGTGCTTTACATAAGCTGCACATTAAGTTTGCCATTTATTAATTTGAGCTTCTAACTTTCAACACTAAGAAGCTGCTGTGAAGCTCAAACAAACAGAAGTCACTACCGGATTCGAGGCCTTCGCCGAGAGCGAGGTTCCTCTCGGCGAAGGGGGTTTTCCTCTCGTTGAAGGCTTCACCGAGAGGAAGCTCTCGGCGAAGGCCTCTCGGCGCCGCTATACCGGCGAAGGCGTCTTCGCCGAGAGCTTGTGGGACCCCTCTCGGCGGAGATGCACCGAGAGGCACACCTAGCTCTTGGCGAAGACAATTTCACAAAACAAAAAAAAAGAAATCCCCCAGCCGGCTGCCCTGGCCCCCAGCCGGCCGCCTTGGCCCCCACCGCCACCTCCCTGGCCCCCACCGCCACCGCTGCCACCACGCCGGCCACCACCCGCCACCGCCGCCACCGCATGCAACACAACCACCACCGCCCGCCGCTGCCACTAGCACCACCACCACAGCAACCACCGCCTCCACCACGCCACCACCACCAGAGCCGCCGTCCGCCACCGCTCCGCCGTCCACCACCTGTAGAAGAAACAGAGAGGAAGGGGGAAGAACCCGGGAGGAGAAGCCGCGCTCGCCGGAGGGAGGAGAAGGTGCGCCTGCCGGATCCGCTGCCAGACGAAGAGGAGGCCGCGCCCGCCGCAGATCTCCCCGCCGCCGAGGCCGCGCCCGCCGGATCCTCCGCCGTAGCCGCGCCCGCCGGATCTGCTCGCCGGAGGGAGGGTACGCCGCGCCAGCCGCTTGGGCTGCCTCCACACCTCCCCCCGCCGCCGCTCCTCTCTGCGAGGCCGAGAGGCAGCGAGCGGAGGGGGGAGAGGAGGGGCAGCGAGCGGAGGGGCGGCGCCGGAGGTTGGGTGTGGCGGCGCCGGAGGTAGGGAGAGAGAGGCGTTGAGGGTGGCGGCGGCGTGGGAGGGAGGGAGGGAGGGAGGGGTGTCGGGGTCGGGGTTGGGCGCCTGGGGCCGGGGGAGGGGAGGGTATTTATAGGTAGGGTTCGGGTGGGAGGTTTGGGGGAGTGGGCCGCGGGAGTTGGGCTGGATGGGTCGGCTGTGGAGTGGGAATGGTGGGCCGGGGAGGGAGTGGGAGAGGTGGGCCGGCGGGCGAGTGGGACTGGTGGGCTTCGCCGAGAGCCCACCAGCTGGCTCTCGGCGAAGGGACCTCTTTGCTGAGAGTTTAGCTCTCGGCGAAGCCAATTTTAATCAAAAAAATAATAGAAATGGCAAATAAATTTGAAAATTTTCCAACACTTAACATGACACTAGATATGGTATGTATTGCATATAAAAAAGTTGTTGTGGTCAAACTCAAATTTAAATTTCTCTAATGTACCAAACCTAGTGACATTAGTTCAATTTTTCTGAAACTTCTCGTGAGATGTTCCGGTTTCTAAACAGCGTACGTGTCAAAGTGCTCAAAATGTTCTCAACTTTTTACCACAACCTCGACATATGATATAATGAGCGCTCGACAAAATTCGTGATTTTCAAACTTCATTTGAATTTTATACAATTTTAAAACCTTTCTATGACACGATCTTCATCATGATCAGAGAACAAAATGTTTGAAATCTAGTTTTATTTCATGTACATGGTCTTAGAGATATCTCATGAACATGAATCTCACTTTTCCAACCACTTTACTCTATGATCTCATGCACTTGCAGTTCATATCGGACGTCTTCGAAAAAATTACCTAGAATGAAGTAAAATTTTTAAATATAGCAAACAGAGATAAAATTGCGTCAAATTTGAACATATCCTTTGTATAAGTGCATGTTGAGGATAGAAAAAATTTGGGGTTGAAAAAGTGATTTTTTTAAAATTTCTTCGCCGAGAGTTGAGGGAATGCTCTCGGCGAAGAATTCTTCGCCGAGAGCCCAAGGGGAGGCTCTCGCCAAAGATTTTTGCTCTCGGCGAAGGCTCCGTTTCCTGTAGTGAGTCACTGTACCGAACAATACACCTCTTCCACAAGAGCCAATTGGAGTCTGGTTTAGCCCTTTTACAGCCACACTCGATCATCTAGGTCTTTTTATTTTTTAAGTTCCCTAACACGTGAGGCCCATTGCTTCTTCAACCTCCCTCCTCTCCTTCTTCCTCCCATCCATGGCGAGCAGCAACAGCGTGGACGGCGCTCACGGCGGAGCTCGCCTGCGGCGCCTGTCAGGGGGTGAGACATGGACAGATCCGTTACGGGGGCTACCCGAGCAGTTTGCATGTTAATGGAGATCTAGAGACTAAGAGCGGAGATGGTTGCGCAGGATTGCGCATGGAACTCGACAAAGCACAGGGGACACAAGGGTTTATACTGGTTCAGGTCCGAAGAGTAAAACCCTACATCCAGTTGGTGTTGTATTGCTTGTGCGGGAGATGAAAAAGATGAGATCTCTCGGAAGGGCACCCTAGGGCGCCTTATATTGGCCGGCGGACTAGGGTTTCCGAGGTCGGTGGACTTAGAGTCCTGGTCGGTTACAACAAGGAAAGCAATTTTTATGGATTACAATAGATATCCTGTAATATCCAGACTAATGGGCACTGTCGCGCCACTACTTGTGTCTTGTCTTGCACGTCTAAAGATCGCAATTTGGGGAGTGTTTCTGTCAAAATCGTAATGTTTGTGTCATCCAACATCATCTTACCCACCCTGTATACCCGCGTCGGGCACACCCGTGTCGTGAATCCTCGGATTTCCCCCCGAACTCTTGTCTCCCGAGGAGACATGACAACGATTTTTTTTTACGTCGTGTGACGCATTATCCATGACTCTCGAGCGACGCATGGATGCGCACGTGTTCGCTTCCCTGCCTATATGTGCTGCTGCTGAGCAATGATGATGATGATGCCTCTCGCGCAGTATGCTGATGAGCCGCGCCACGCTAACTCGTGTGGCTTGCCATGAATATCTCGGCCGCACGCCTCGCATGATTCACAAAACAAGTTTCGACGGTCGCGCAGTCTCCTCGTCATCGCGAGCTCTAGAGTAGTAGAGCTACCACGAGGCTCTGCCGCTGGACATGGCTGATTGGCATGCTCCTCGACACGGCTCTGGAGAGAGCTACCACGTTGAATAAACAGGTGGAGCATAGCTAACCATGTTTAATATACCATCAATCACTCATCGGCGTCGTGTCTCGTTCTCCTAACCAGCGATGTTGCAAGGGCCCCTCGTCGTGAAACCACTCCTCAACCAGGTCATGTTCGTCTGTTGGCGGCGGCGCGCATGCCGACACCCTCCCCTTGATCTCTGTCGTATCCGAAGGAGCGTGATTCGACTGTGGCAGGATTCGATTTAGAGGGGGCGGGGTTCGATTCAGAGACAGTAGGATTCAATTTGGTAGCTGCTGATTTCGATTCGTAACGTCGGGTCTAATTCGGCGGCAGCAAAGCCTGATTTTGGCTCCAGCGTACTCGATTTAGTGACGAAACTCGTATTTGTCGCACCTCATGCTCTCCTCCTGTTCTTCTCTACGAGCGAGCTAACCTTGCCCAACCCGGCAAGGAAAACTTCTGTTTTCAGGACCAATATGCATTGTATAGGATAAAATGTGAATTGAATATATGGCAACATGACTATGGAGAAATTTATTTAAAATTCATCTTCTGTACCTTACTTTAATGGTTAATGTATATTTATAAAAAATATACGTAATTTTTTATGCCTATTGTGATACTTTTAATTATTTTTTGGAACTCCATACTATGGATCTCATTAAAAATTATGGAATCATGCTTATCTTTTTTATTTAGATAATTATTTTATTATAGTAGCACTGACCTGGTGACGTTATCATAGTGGGCAAATTAACTAGTTGGCTCTGTTTTCAGACTAAACCAAATTTGATGTGTTGATTCAACAATACTTAGGCTATTTCAAAATTAGATTTCTCTTTTTTATACATCATGGTTTGGAGTGCAAATAATTAAAATGGAACGTATGCACTCTATAGATCATACATCTTGAGTTTCACAAATTTAGAAATTCATTTATTAATTAAAATGAAGAACGAAACACAGCTAAATGAAAGCGGAAGTCGCACCTCAAGCTGACCGTGACTCTCCTTCACAAGTCGCGTCACACAGCCACATCATATGACGTGACTTAAGTATTAGTCGTGTCACAATCATGACGCGACAAAAAGACTAGTTCTTGGGATTTTAGTTTAAGATAAGTATATTATTAAAATTTTAAATTAAAAAGGGTTAAAATAAAAAAAATCACATAGTGTGTTGGTGGCATGGATGTTGATGATGGCAAGCAAGAGCATCTGGATGTCTATCAAAAGATGGCGCTCACTGTTCTTTTCTTTTCCGTTGCTGGAATGGCATTTCGTACTCACACCCAAAGTCCTAGGGAAGGCATGCATGAGAATTCTTTTGGACGTATGGCTGCGGATTTTTATCAGATATAAATTATGCGCATGTGATGGACTCGTATATATCTGACCACAGATCTTCAGCGCTGTTCTGCACTTTATTATTTCCTAGAAATGATAGGAATTGGTTTGTGTTCTCCGAATCTTCGGCACCTGCTCTTCCTACTTTTAGATTTCAGTCCAGAGTTGTCGACACTCCTATATGTCTTCCGGAAGATAGATAAGCATGCGAACTTCCAGCCCACCAAAGCCCATCTACATGATGTTTTTTATTTCCCACCAGCCTACTTAATGATTATAAAATTAAAAATGTTCCAACATTTTTCGAAAATGTTACAACATTTTTTCTTCAACGTTTCTAGTAATTTTTCGTCAACATTTTAGAAATGTCCCAACATTTTTTTAGTCAACATTTTTCTGGAGGCATCTTCCAACATTTTTCTTGAGGCTTCTTCCAACATTTTTCTGAAATGTTCTGACATTTTTAAAAAATGTTGGTTTGGTCAACTATTTTTTGTCAACATTTTTTAAATGTGGCAACATTTTTTAAAATGTTGGACAACATTTATCTCCTTTTTAGGTTTCTTCCAACATTTTTTAGAGAAATGTTACAACATTTTTAAGAAATGTTGATTTCGTTAACTATTTTTTGTCAACATTTTTCAAAATGTTGCAACATTTTTTTGAAATGTTGGAATTCTTTTTTAACTTTTTTTCCACCGGCCGGCGCGGCAGCGCGTGCACGCGGGGTTGGCTGCCCGGCGCCCCGGCGGCGGCGCGCGCACACGGGGCTGGCTGCCTGGCACCCCGGCGTGCAGGCGCGGAATCCCGCCGCGGGCGCGCAGAGCCCCGGCCGCAGGCGCGCGGCGCTGGAGGCCGGCCGCGGCCACGCGGGGCGCGCGGGGGGCGGCGGCAGGTTGCGGCGGCGGCGGCTGGAGGCTGCGGCAGGCCGGCGGAGACCGGGCGCGCGCAGGGACCGCCGGCCATGGCGGCGGGGCGCGGGTGTTAGCGAGGCGCAGGGGTGACTGGAGGTAGAAGAAGATAGGGTTAGCTTTCGTGGGCCTTCGTGGACTGCTGGTGGGTTTATAGGTCGTTTGCTAAAAATCTTCCGGAAGACATAGGATTTCCGCGTTTAGGTTGCAGGCCATATTTCCGTCCAGGCGGTTGGCCATGGCCCATGGCAGTATTCCAAACAGGCCGCCCGGCCTGAGCACGGCCCGAGCATGATCTGGCCTGGTCTGATGTGGCTCGGCACTATTAGGCCTGATGACATTTTCGTGTCGGGCACCGTACCGCACTGACGACCCAGGCATAGCCCTATGGCCTTTTTTTGGATCGGGCCGGCACGGCGACACGAATGGGCTGATGGGCCGTGACTTGAGTCACGTCTGGCCCGACACTATCAGTTGCGGACTGAAGAGGTCGGCGCGGTGCGTCCCTACCGACGACCGGCGGGACGGCGGCGGTGGCTGGCGGAACAGCAGCGGCACGGAGGTGGTGACGCTGGAGTGCTCAATAACAGCAGCTGCGGCCAAACACTCACGAAGGCGTGGTGGTGGCCGGCGGCAGCAGCCCCACAACATCGGAGGGAAGGCGCGGTTGCAGCTCCTTGTCGTGGCCATGGGGCCCGCCTTGCCCCATCGGTTGCGGGGGCAGCAGTCGGCGGCGGTGCCGCCTGCCCCAGGGAGGTGGAAGGGAAAGCGGGGAAGAGGAGGAGGTGGAGGGGAGGGAGAGGAAGGGGAGCACCTCCGACGGCGCGATCGGCGCCCGCCCGCCCCACGCCTGCACTGGAGGCGGCCAGCGGCAGCAGCTGCTCCAGAGGTAGGTGGAGGTGAGAGGTAGTGGAGATTGGGAAATTAGGGTTAGGGAGTTAGTTTATATACCTCTACTAAGGTGGGCTCCTAGTAGGTCATTGGCAGGCTGGGCTCGTGCCTCGTGCCGGCACTATGAGTCGGGGTGGCGGCCTAAGCACTAAAAGACTGTCGGGCCATACCGACACTAATCACTATTGATCGTGCCTCAGACCGGGTTAGGGTTGTACTTTTTAGACTCGTGGCTTGTGCCGCCAATCGTGCCCGACTCATTTGAATACTTGCAGCATGGCAGCAGGGCCATCCTGCCCGGTCCGGCCGGCACCGTTACATGCCGCCGAGGGACCCCGCGTACGTGCAACTGGAATCAGGCCACCGGCCATTATCCCAGAAGGCGGCGAGCCAGGCCACCAGGAACTGCTGCAGAGTCTTCTTGAGGGTACTCTCATATATACCAGATCTCCCTCCCTCCCATCATCATCCCAATCCTCAACATTACATTGTCTTGTGCTCTTTGTAGTGTTTTGTAGCTACTTCTGGCATTGTGTTGTTGGCCTTCTTCTTTGTGATGCGGACGGCGGTATGCATATCACGATCCTGAGTTTGAGGACAACTTCACGATGATATGGTGCTCAATTATGGTTCTCTTTGTGATCGGATTCTGTTTCCTCCTTGCACTTACACATGAACACGGCGACCTCGTTATTATGCATGGGGTATCCGGACACGCCACGCCAGCAGCTCTACTAAACACGACGGGCCATATCCATCGCGAGGAGAGATTATTTTTTGCTCTCTAGTTTGCTGACTCCTAAACCGGAGACTCCGGCCACGTACGTAGACAGTGCGCCTGCTCCATGGCGGGCACCCCCTTCGTCACCGGCCGGTACTTTGCGCCGCCGGCCGAGGACGTCGCGTACCGCAAGGTGGAGGAAGGACTGCACGTCCCACCACCGCCGAAACGAACAGGAGCCCGGGTGATGAGCCTCGCTACGTATAACTTCATCAAAATCGTCATCAGGGTACGAAACCTAGCTCCCCCTCCCATCTCTCTCACAACAGCCCATTTAGTTCCAAAAAATTTGAGGATAATTTTTTAGTACCTCTTTCAAGAGACCTATTAAGAGGACTAAATATATATTATTTATAAAACTAACTACTCTCTCCATACTCATAAAACATGTCGTTTAGGACAGCGACACGGTCTTCAAAGTACAACTTTGACTTCTTATTTTTATAATAATATTTATTAAAAATTGACATATGTGTACTTTTATGAAAGTAATTTGCAAGATAAGTCTATTCATGTAGTTTTCATATTTTCAAACTTAACAATTTAGAAGTTATTCATGATTTATGTTCTCAATATTTGACTGGAGTCTTGTCCAAAACGACATGTTTTATGGGTACGGAGGGAGTACACGGATATACGAAAAATCGCGACGAATTCATTAAGTCTAATTGATCATAGATTTTTTACTCTAGCACGTCATTATATTATCTAACCATGACATAATTAGGTTTTCTCGAGCTTTGAGGTAGGGGTTACAGAATGAATTGTGTTATTAACCCACAATTAATACTCTTAACTAATTAATATCTGTTCATTAGATGTGACAAGTGGGTGGAGAAATTTTTGGAAACTAAACTGTTCTGCATGTGTGTTTTGCAGAGCTGCACGACTGTTCTGGGCATCGGGATACTGATTAACTTGTTCGTGTCACGGTTCGTGTACAAGGACCCTTTGTTGCAAGATCCCTTCAAGATGGTAGCGCATGTTATCTTAGCTCTCATTTTAGCGGGAACAGGATACATAACCGCTTTAGACCAATGCGACGAGGAGATGATGAGGGACTAAAATTCCAGCTATAAGAATTTTTGGAGCGGTCATTTAGTTCCAGAAATGCTTAAGCGCGTTGCATAAAGTAATTATTTGTCGTGCAATTTTGTTTTTTTTCCCGGGTAAAGAGGGCAACACAGCTCGTTGCTTGGTTGTGCCATACTGCTCTATGACCTACCCTCCTAGCAAGTTGTGCTCGTTTTGCTATTAATTTGGGTCATGTAAAAAACAAACAAGCTCGTGAATGATAATGTTATTAATGGTATGGAGATTCTTTTTCAGCAAATAAATACCTACCATGTGACTGTTAGTGTTAATTTTGCTCAATTTGGATCTGGGTAAGGAGCTTGAGATTTTTTTTAAAATAATGGAGCTTGAGAATTGAGGTCGAGGTCGCTCCAGACAAAACACCATGGGCAAGGGTGATGTTCTTCAGTCTGCGGGTTCAGAAAGTTCAGAAACTCAAGATACCAAATGAAGTCGTCCTCTGTTCAGCGATTTGACGCCGACTAAGCCACAAACACAACCATGCAAGGAATGACGTTGATCATCCCTCCTACGATTTTCAGGATTGCTGCTTAAGTATCTCTATATTGCCCGTTTTAGTCAGACTGTAGAAAATTCTTTATTCTTGACAAATGGTGTATTTCTTGATTAGCAAAGAACTTGGTTGCTGAAATGTCAAAACTCTTCCATGGGAGAAAGGAACATGTGCTTCTGTGCCAATTTTGGTGCCACATGATTGTTCTTAATTAAGTACTGTTCTGGTTTCTCATAAGGCACTATGGTGTACTTTCTGATCCATTCGAACATTTCCATGCTCTGCAATCTCTTTCAGTGCATATATTGTTCCTCCCAAATATTGTAAGAGGTGTCTACCTTGGAACACTCAAAATGGACATGATTGCAAGTTCATAGGAAGGAATTACTGTTGGATATGCGATATGTATGTGTGTGGAATTGCTAGGTCATACTTGCATGTCCTGAAGAATTAATTTATAGATTGTGCAAAAGGTGGGGTTTTATCATGGTCTGAATTAATACATATGCTTGTTTTTCTCTCTCCTTGACTTGGGATCAAATGGCAAAATTAAAACCTAGGAACTGAAATTCTGTAGAAATAAAAACCTACAGTACTTCAGGTTCAGCCAAATTGTTGAGCGCCTGGTAGGAGGAATCGCACCAAAGAACACCTTCACTCATGAATGATGATGCACAAAGATATCCTTAGTAGTGAATAATGATGAACGAACCACAGGGATATGCTTACTTAGAGTTGTAAATTATTTCAGTCATTAGAAAAGTTAGGAGAATTAGTTTGCGTGATGATTTGGTCAATTACAAGATAAGGTTGGTGCCTTGAATGAAGAGTAAATGTAATAAATTGTGTATCCGATATTTTGCTTTCATCTAAGAATTATCAGGCATGAACGAGAGTTTTTGCTTTGAGTCACGTAATTATTTTGATAAGAAAGTACTCAGGTTACTATTTATATTTATGCCTTTGTATGTCCACTGGCTGCCTTGTATAACGTGCAGTAAAAATTAAGCTCCATGCAATGGGTTGTGGATATGCTCCGACACTTCAAATTAAGCTCCACCCAATCAATATGTACACATCCTACTCCACCCAATCAATATTCGACTTCTTATGCAGTATTTTCCTCTCAGAACAAATCTGCCGAAGATTTACCGAACGGAGCCTACCTGCTGGAATGGCAGGTCGTCGACCAAACAAGAATGACAGAACAGTGGGGCCGACTGACTATTTGACACTCAAACAAGTTGACTCCTAAACAAAAAGCAGTTCATGCTCAAGATTTCAGCTCGGTTACGGATACATGATTACGGTCGCCGGCGCAACCTGCGTCGCCGACATAGCCTGCAGGTCTTCGTTTCTTCCTCCCCAATCCCTCGCCCTCTCCTCGGCCCGGATAGCCTACAACATTTTCACACAGTTCAGACCGATTCTGCATTAAATATAATTTCTTTATATTTGACTAGCTAATTGACTAATTGACAATTCGTCAGCCTAGGTGTAACAATTACGAGCCTGATTAGCTAGAGAAAGAGTAGTAAAGTTTTGATGACTGGAGACATAACAATTTATCAAGAATGTACTACCAACTATCATTTAAATTCAACAGGAAGATGTACTGCATTTCATGACATGAACACCAATCTAATAATTCATATATGGAGTTTATGAAACCTTGTTCTTCATGGGTAAGGGTAGGTTCAGATGACTTCATGGTATTAACAATTCCGCATCAGACTTGTTTAGAAACTGCCACCCGATTCAGAGTGTTTACCATTGTACATTGTGGAATAAGCAACACAATGATTAAACTCATTGAGTGGTATCCATGGAATGAAAAGAACAAACTACAATAGGAAAGATAGTAGCGATGACAATCTCACACTGTTTTGCAATCAGCAACATCTTGCAGGTCTGAAACTGAGTGCCTTCCAGATTTCCAGGGAGATCAGCAAGCTGTGCTTGTCCAAGGAACAGAGTCCAATTCCTCATGTCCAACTTCACCATTGCTATCCATTATGGGGCGGCATCTATTATGTTACCACACTCCTGCTTACCATAGAAAAATTTAACCCTATCAGCTTTGGCTACTGACAGTGGGACCAATAAGTTATTTCTTAATTGTGGGATCTTTTTTATTAACAACCATAGTATAAATTTTTTTTGTTTCAATAGAAAGTTGAGAAAATTAAAAGGATCCCCCAAAAAAACAATGAACAAACAAATTATCCACCAAAATTGGCTGACAAAGGTTTGTACCTGTGCCAACAATAAATTTCAAACAAACTAACCACCAATTGGCTGACGAAGGTTCCCTAATCACTGCTACTCGTTACAGTTTCTACCTACTGCCATAGCATATTGACCAGGCTGTGTAGGGATACATACATGGATGCCGCCGCGCCCTGTAACACCTACGCATTGTGGTGCTGCAGCCCTCACTCCGGTCGGCCTCCTGGAAATGCGCCGCCGAAAGAGCGAGCGATGAGGGATCAAGGAGATGTGAGGTGGCCGCGGACGCGGAAATTGGATGGGGATGGGGCATGCACCGGTGGCCGCCGCAGAAATTTGTACGACTCGCCTCGGTACGCTCAGCACAAATGGCGTGCGAGAGAACAGAGAAGGAGCCAGTTGCCTTTCAAATCGGATCGGGGTGACGACCCAGCAAGCCGCCGCCCATCCACCTGCGGTCGGCGAGGTGCTGGGCTGCGGAAGCTACTACTGGTTTGGACTGGGCTCATGGACTGGACGGACTATAGGCTCTACGGTAGGGCCGGGTCCAAACAGAACCTAAACGGGATTAAGGATAATTAAGACCTTGTTGCTTTAATTTTCGTGCAAATTTACAAAGAAGGATCACCGGAGATTTTTTTTTAGATTACACAGTACAACGCAGACGCTCACACCACGCACGCACACACACTCACCCCTATGAATACACGTACGCAAACCCTACCCCTATGAGCACCTCCGAAGGACTGAGCACCGACAGATCTGGAGATTCTCGAAGTCACCACTGGCGCCTCGTCGTCGACGGGAACGTCGCTTACCACTTAATGCATAACGCTGGAAAATCCCGGAATAAATCCAGGAAAAGGTGCGAGCACCAGGATTTGAATCCTGGTGGGTAGCGTCCCACTGAACCGTTCTACCATTGGACTACAAGCCCATTCGCGATCACCGGAGATATTCAAATATCATCATTCTTGTGAGTGGCTCATCACTGGTGCAGTATCCCAGTAGGTTCGTGGGTATGGTTCACTCTGGACAAAACAGATATCTGAAAGTCTGAAGAGGACCTAAGGCCTCGTTCGTTTACTTGAGATTCAAACCACTCCCGGAACGGTTCTTGGAGGGGAATCAGTGAATCCAGGTGTTCAGTTGAGCCTGGAGGTTTCATTTTAAGGATTCGTTCCCGCACCAACAACCTGTTCGGCACTATCTGTTTGAACCCACTCTATTTTGCTGGTCTGTACGGTTGCAGGTTTGTACTGCTACTAGCAACAGGATGGTTGTCAGGCTAGCAACAAATTCTTATTGATATTCGAAGCAACACAAACACCATCAGGGAAACATCTTTGGGGCCATCAAAAGTTCATATAGTCTAGCTAAATCTTCTTAAGCACACAAAAAAAGAGCTATCGAACAAACTTCAACTAGTAGTTGCTTCCATTAGACAGACGATCACATTTGCTGCACTAGCAATCTTGGGCCACAGGTCAGTGAACTCCTTTCCAATAGGTCCAGTGATGGCAGAACCTGCACCATGGAAATACATATCATTCTAATTGTTCAGCACAAGCATGGATTAGCACAACTTTAACCATTGTTGATATTATGGAATGAGTTTCACCCATTCCCTACAGCAGATAGTAGTTTCTTACTATTCTTACTGCAGATTAGTTATGCATACAAAACCACCAGGATTTTCAGTGTTACGCCTTTCATCTCTCCCTTTGGGTTCACAATCACTCCAGCATTGTCTAAGATATCACATAAATATAACATAGAACGCGAACCATGACTTGAGTAATCATTGTGATACTACAAAAACTAGGGAACCAAAAAGCACATGGCAAATCTGACCACACAAGCATCCATTTTAACATCAGTGTTTAACAGCAGGAAATAAATTTATGGTTAGTGACCTGCGAGTTGTGTAAGCTGAAGATTTTTAACATCAGTATTCAACACAAGATTTTTAACAGCATCTGAAATCTTCAAGATTATTGAACTGGATGATAGGAGCATGATGATCATCTAAGTACTACTGAATAAAAAAAGAAGTAAACAAGAATTAATGGGAACTGAACTTATACAGACGAGAATGTCAACTCATCTCCATGTTTCTTTTATTTTAATTCTTAAGAAAGGAGAATGTCGTACATAGGAGAACACTAGTAAACAAACGATTTTTTAGATGCATATACAAGCTAAGCTTCTTATATCAAGTGTTGTGTTGAAGCTAAGCTTCTTATATGCTGCTGATTGTAACAGAGAGGACTATTCAGACTTAAGCACTACACCATAATTTCACAGAAGACCTTAAGGTACCACCAGAAAATTGCGGTCAGTAGCACATCCGTAAGAAAACAACAATTTAGAACATACATCCATGGCCCTCAAGCAGATGGCTTCACATGAATCACATGTAACTTGGAACATACATTCATGGAAACAAAGTGATTCCAGTTGCAACTAATATGCATCGAATAATCATGTTGGTGGCCTGAATCTACAGAAAGAGTACCACATGCCAGTTTTCACATGGTAGGCTTAATACCACGTACTGGAACCTGCTTGCAGGCTTGCAGTCAGTCGATTTCCCAAGCGGACACAAATTTGCCACAGGTTCAGACATTTGACACAAGCAGAACAACAAATTATCACCGGCAAGGGCTAAATGTCTGGCCACTTGCCCACTCCAAACATTCGGTGTAAGCACTCCAGAACAAGCAACAGATATCACCAGTGCAACCACCTCACAATCTGCACCCACTGTAGCATCTTCAAATGCCAAACCCCAATTACCATTTCTCAAACAATTAAACCCCTGTACACAATTGTAGCAAGCTCCTTCTTGGCTCTGACAGACCGATCAACCAAAAAAGCTCCTCATCACGCATCCTGTAGTGCTCGTACACATCCCTACATGGTAAGATATGCTGATTGTTAAGGTTACAAAGGTGGAAAGCTAATGCCATATATAAAGTATGGGTGTTCAGGAACATACCAATATCAAGCAACAAAAATGAACAAAGCAAGAAATGCCCAAGGAGATGTGAAGAATGGATGAATCATTGATGCCAAGTATCCAATAGACGAAGTATATTGCAAAGATGTTGATACCTACAATGGGTGTGGAGAAGCAGGTGAGACCTAGAACTGCTCGATGAGCAAAATATGAGAGATATATAGTAACAGAGGTAAAACATACCAAACATTCCAACTCTAGTGGATACCATGGCAAGAAAGCGCTCAACACAAGATCTTGCGGTCGAAGTCAACAGAGCACCGGTGGCCACAATAGTAATGCACAAGGAGCCTTGGGGGGCCCAGTACCAGTGCTGGCTGCAAGGTACGGCACTAGACTAAACCAACCACTTAGAGCATATCCCTGCATGTTTGCCTCCCACTGGTTTCCCTGCAGGAATAGGAATGGGATAGAGCAATTGGTACCCAAAATGCCGGTGAATACTCAGACGTAAAATGGGATAGAGCAATTGGTACTTCACTAACATAAACGGGACTCCACGATAATTGGAAAGCGCAAATGCTTTCAAAATCGATCGTAATATGTGATCCACCCACATTGCAACCCCGTACTCCGCCTACTCCCACCCATCGAAATGGTAAAATCGTCCGGAATCCGGAGCAATAAGGCACGAATCATTGAAGTCCAATCCATGGCCAACAAATGCATACCTGAGGAGGGGCAGATGGCGGCTCGTTCAGTACGCCGCCAGCAGAATCCGCTCTCTGCTGCGCCCTCTCCTCGGCTGCGCGCTGCACGGCCTCCATTGCTTCTGCGGCTTGCTGGTGCCTCAGACACGCTACCACCAGCTGCGCCACTGGAGCGCGGAGAGCACAGAGCAGTTCGGTGGCCTCTTCCTCCAGTTCGGTCGCCGCGGTGCTGAGCTCGGCGAGGTCGGCGATTACCTTGTCTGCCCCCACCAATGCCTGCGTGGCCCGGTCCAGGTGGTGATGGGGCACGTCGACATTGACGGCGAACTGCTGGAGTCTGCGTGCTCGCGGTAAGATGTCCACGCCCACGTACTTCCACCACTCCTCCCGAAGGAGCTCCGCAGCAATCTCCGCGCGGTCAGACGGAGGCGGATCCTCCTCGGCGAGAAGGGCGGTCCTCAAGCCCTGCTCCCGGCGGCGCTGGACCGCCCCCTTGCTCCGGAGCATCCGCCACCACCATGGACGCGCACGCGCAGACCGCTCCTGCTCCTCCAGCGCCGCCGCGACGAGCCGCACCAGTTCGGTGTCCTCCGCGGCCTTGAGATGGTCGCGACATGCCAGCGCCAATTCCGACGCGCCCACTCGAAGCGCGTCCATCTTAACTCCCAGGGTCCTTTCCAGATTGGCGGTCGCGTTGAGAAGGGCGGCAACAGCCTCCGACCTTCCTGCGCTGCCCGCCTGGGACAACGCCTCCGCGGCCGCCTTCAGATTGTCGCGGGGCACGCCGCCGTCGGCGACATCAACAGCGGTGAGGGCGAGCCTAGTGAGCTCCGCCGCACTGCTCCGGAGAGCTCCCTCCCCCAGGAAGAAACTGATTGCGCGGGCAGCAGCTTCGATTATCTCGTCCGCCATGCCCGATTGAGTGGGGCGCGGCGTAGAGGGGAGAAGAGGGGGAGAAGAGAGGTGGTGGGGGATTTTCCTTTTCGAATAGCCGCGCAGGCCCGTGTGCCAGCCGCACGGTTGCGAAATCGGTTGGCACGGCTGGCCGCCGCGGTGCCGGTGCCGCGGTGCGACTTCGTTTGGGACTTTGGGCTAGGCTAGGTTTCATGAGAGATGAATTTTGACCGAAAAATTTTATAATAAAAAAAAGAATGGATAGCTCATGTTATATTTCATCATCGTGCAAAATTCGAGATGCAATGGAATGTGGTGCAGGTTGCAACAACAAAAAAATGAAATCTGCACATGAACAGTACAAGATGCAACTACCACTATTCATGTGCAGATTTCACTTTTTCATCTTGCACAAAATTCTGTTGCGTCTCAAATTTTGCATAATGATAAAAGATGATGTGAGCTATTTTTCCATATTTTTGTTAGACTAGCAATTACGCACGTACAGCGAACACGTGTCTATCAAATATATCAGTATTCAATGATTTAAAAACAACAAGTTTTCAATGATCTAAAATAAAAAAACTGAAATCACAAATTGAGAAGTAATTGTGTCCGTTCATGTTCCAATCAGATATGGAGAACAATATTGAGATGATTGAGCAAAAAAAAACAAAAACATTTAGATTAGATAAATTGCATTATCCGACAAATATGAATTGTTTAGATGTGATAGCACCCATCCTTTAATCATCAAAAGTTTCTACCCAAATTTAACTTGCCCACCCATTCAAATCTGCACATCGTAATAATTCATATTTGTTATAAAATCTCATCGTAATTTCTGCCTTACACATCCTCTCGTACTCGTGTTAAGTTTACACATGCCTGCATTGTAAAACATGTCAATTGTTAAGTGCACACAAAGGTGGAGAAATAATACCATAGATAGTGTGGTAACCATGCTCACTGTTCAAGAACATACCACTATCAAGAAAAGAAAATGAAGAGCCGAGGAAGTGCCCAAAGAGAAGTAAAGTAAAATGAGGAGACGAGGAAGTGCCCATAAAGAAGTAAAGTACAGCTGGGGCATCGATCTGCGGGATCCAATAGATGAACAATATGACAAAGACATTCACACCTACAATACAACATGTGGAGAAGCATGTGAAACTTAGCCCTGCTAGATGAGCAAAACACGACACATATATAGTAATAGATGTAAAAGCATTTCTTCAGGAAAAAAAATAAAAGCATACCAACACAATCCAACTCCAGATGTTATAGTTGCAAGCAAGTTCCAAAACCAAGATCGTGCGAATGAACTCAACAAAATCCACCAGTGGGGCGAGCCATGGCGGCCGCCATACCTGACCGTCATGAACCCCCCCCTCCTACCCCCCACCCACACACACACCGGCAGTACCGGAAATCCTATATAACTTCCGGAAGTTTTTTCCCTACCAACTTCCAGTGTTTGAGATTCGTGCAACCACTCGTGACCCTTGGATCTCCACTGCTAACCCTAGCTTCCTCTCTCCTACCCCTGCGCCTCCTCCCCTCCCGAGCCCGACCCACAGCGCCGCCACACCACGCCGGCCGCCGGCCCCCTCCCGCGCGCTGCCGGGCTCCCCGCCGGCCGGCCGGCCCCGCTGCGCCGCGCGCCGGCCGGCCCAGCGGCGCCGCGCGCCACCGCGACCACCATGGCCGGGGGCCGCGAGCTCCGCGCCATGGCCGGGCCGCGAGATCCGCGGCCGGCCGGCGCGCCCGGGCTCGCGCCTCCCGCCGGCGCCGCCGCTGGCCGGCCGGCGCGCCCCTCCTCCCACCGGCGGCGGTCCGAAGGAAGAAGAAAGGCAAAAAAAATGTTGATTTTTTTTCCTGAGAAAATGTTGATCAACATTTTCATGAAAAATGTTGATGAAACATTCCATAAAAATGTTGAATCTAACGTTTTCTCTCGAAAAATGTTGATACAACTCTTCTCAGAAAAATGTTGGTTGAAAAATGTTGGCTCAACATTTTCTTTGAAAAATGTTACAACATTTTCTAAAAAATGTTGAAACATTTTCTAATGCACGGGCTGGTGGAAAAATAAAAAGAAGGCTGTTTAGATGGGCTTTCGTGGGCTAGAAGTTCGCATCGTTATCCACCTTCCGGTAGGTAGATAGAATCCCCCCGGCAGTACTCCCTTGCGCAAGGAGAAGAACAGAATGTTGGCCTGTTGGGCCTTTGCCCTTTGGGCTTTAGTGTCCGTGTCATGGTGGCCTAAAATTTGTTCATTCATCTATGCAGATACTTCATCTCCATGAGTTGGTACTATAATTAGCTAATTTTAATGTATGTCTCATTTTAATGTTTGTCAATAGTAAGAAAAAAATAGATTTTTAACACTATTTCTGGTGGTACAGACAGTGCATTGTTAATATAGGGGGAGACGCTAAGGAAATTGAGGAACCCATACAAGAAGCTCAAGTAGAACAAGCACCACGTACAGCTTGATGATGATAGCATGAAGCACTTTCAAGCCATAAAACGTCGAAGAAATAATCTTCCTTGAACATCTCACTGCATTTAGTGTTGTAGTATGTTCACCTAAGTGTCCACTTATCAATGTTTGAAATTTTTATGCAATTGCGACTGACATGCTGATCTATGCATTTTTTTATTTTATCTTTAGTTAGTAGTAGTAACTTCGTCAAAGGTAGATTTTAATCCTGACTCCGCCACTCGTAACCCAATTCAGAAAATCACAAAACTTAATATTTTGGGTTTTCAGATATTAAAAAATTATGTACGTATGAAAAATTGTCTTTTATCCATTTTGGTCCCATATAAAGTTCCTAGGAGATTTCTAAAAAAACCATACAAAGCTCTAGGATCTGTTAGTGGCTTCCAAAAATTATCTGAAAATCTACTTTATAACTACCAAAAGGTTTATTTGTTTGGGCTGCAGCTTTTGAGGTTTTTTTAAAACAAAATTGCTGGTTTTTTATGAAAATCCAATAGTAACTTTTAGAAGATGTATTTCACATAGGTTGTACATTAAGTTTGCTGTTTATTAATTTGAGCGTCTAACTTTTAGAAGATGTATTTCACATAAGCTGTACACAATGCAGAGAAGCTGCTGTGAAGCTCAAACAAACAGATTTTAGTTGCACAACATTTTTTCTCTCACAACAAATCATCAGAAGTCGCTACCGAACAATATACCTCTTCTACAGCAGGAAATTACAGTCTGGTTTAGCCCTTTTACAACCACACTCCATTATCTGCATATAAACCTTTTGCTTTGTCGATCTATATAGCTTAGGTGGTGCACTTCACACTACTAAAAAAACATTTGCAAGAGCGCTCGATTTTTTCCAGAAGCGGGCGGTTTTGCCGCCCGATCTAAGAAAAACACATGTCAGTGCAGCAGCTAGACCCGCACCTAAAAATTATTTTCGGGAGTGGGTGACGCATCACCCGCACCTGGAAATCATTTTCAGGTGCGGGTGACGTCATGACCCACTCTTGGAAATATTCTCATTTCGAGGTGCGGGTGATGGCATCACCAACACCTGAAAATCATTTTCAGGTACGGGTGATGATGTCACCCGCTCTTAGAAATGGATTTCTAGGTGGCCTGGTGCCAAAAAATTCATAATTTTTTCATATGATCTTGTATGAAGACAAACTTTATATCAAAATTGTATAGCTCGACGAGACATAAAACTTTGTAGTTGACAAGTTTATCATTTGAGATTGTTTAATATTTCAAAATATATATTTAAGTACTATGAGATTGTTTGCAAAACCTATATCTCTTATGTAGTTTCGTGAAACTACATGAGAGATGTATAAGATTTGTGAAGAATGTTACTACCGCTATACAGGATGACCAAATGATCAAAATAAAAGTTGTTCATCTTCAAAAGTCATAGAACTTTGTAGTTGAACCATTTTTTATTTGAATTACTTTTGTCGAGGTAAAGTGCGGCTGATTTTTTTAAATTTGAAAATTTGAATTTTATAAACGACCTCAAATGGAGAATCTCTCAAATTTGAAGTTAAATTTCGCAAACGACCTCAAATGGAGAAACTCCAACATGAAAGTTGTAGATCTTGAGAAGTTATGAAACTTTGTAGTTGACAGTTTTAATTTGAATCCGTTTAGAACCTAAAAACGATAAACTCGGTGTAGTATGATATGAGTAGAATGAAAACTAGATATGTATGCCTATGAGTGTGTGGTGTAGTCTTAGAGGAGGCTAAGAGCAACTCCATCAGCCTCTCCAAACTCATTTTCCTTCGGTAAAAAGAAGAAAAACGCGTCAAAACAGTGTTCCAACAGCCTCGTGAAAATACCGGCTCGCTTTCCTCCTCGCCATCCGCCCCCGTCCACTCGTGAGGTTTGGCGAGGCGGCCCGCCTCGCAATCTTGCGTCCGTGCCAAATCTCCCTCCCGCGTGCTCCTGCCTTGTGCCAACTCCAGCTCCGCGCCGCGCCCTTCTGCAGTGGTCGTAGCCGCGTTCTGTCACCGCCACCGCCGGAGTCACGCCCCGCCCAAATCGGCCAACAAATCCCCTCCCGAGCAGGAAGAGGACGTGCAAGGCCAGCGAGATGCTCGGCGGCGGGCAAGCGCAAGAGCGCGGACGTCGATGCTAGCGCCACGAGCGCCACCGCCTGCCGTATGGCCGCCTCAGTCCACGACATCTTCGTCTAGCACCTGCCACAGAGGACCCTCGCACCGCCGCCGTCGATCTCCTCCATTAGTCCGTCTAGATTCAATCGCTTTGAGGATGAGCACCCCGACACCATTCCCTACCTCACCCGAGCCTCGCGCCCTCGCTTTCCTTGCTCGAGCAGAGCTCCCCACGAGCTCGCGCGGCCGCCACCCATGACCGCCGCGGGGAAGTGGAGGCGCGACGGGAGGTGGGGAAGGAAGGTGGAGGTGGGAGTGGACGTCGTCGAGCCGCCGAGGAGGACGCGAGCTCGCACGCGGGGGTGGTGTGGTGTGTCCGTGGTGTGGCGTCGGGTGGAAGAAGAGAGGTGTGGTGGAGAGGAGAGGTGGGGAAGAAAGAAAATAAGATGACACGTGGGGCCCACCGGATAGACGGTTGAGTTTAAAGAGGCTGTTGGAGTAGTCAATAGAATTATGAAGCTTTATTTTTACAATGGACTAAATCTCTAAATTTAGAGAGTAAAAATGAAGAGGCTGTTGGAGTTGCTCTAAGGGTGGAGGTTGTGGGTCTGAACCCCACCAAATGCGTAGTGGCACAACTTTGGGTAAGCCTATCCAATCGCTTGTTACAATTTGCATTTTATTTTTAAATTTTTATATAATTATGATAGCTGACCCTATTTAATAATGGACTAAATTGACCTACTTCTCGATTATTTGATGAATACCGTAACCTAGAGGTAGAGGACTATCAACCTAGTACGTGTGGTCACCTGTTGATATTTAGAATGCTTGATTGCCACATGTTTTCAGTTGGTATATTATCTTCGGAGACATCACGCAATTGAACCTGCATGCTACGTTTCCTTTAGATTAATTAACATGTGCTTACATATGGCATCATATTACAAGGTATGCTTCAAGAAGATCCCGAAGTAAAAGCACAAATAGAAAGTTCGAACAAAATTATTAACCGGTGAGTCTGGATAACATAAAAGCTGTTTTTCTTTATCGAATCAGTTATTGGAGAAGAAGAAGCTGAAACACCCCGTGGCACCACAGAATCTCGAGATCCTCAAGCGCAGCCAATCAGCGAGACGCCCCTCGCTCCACGCAGCCAGCTCCGCCGCGCCGCGATGCATCACCCGCATCGCTTCCGCACCTCGCCGGTGCTCCCCGCACGCGCGCTCCAGCCGCCCCGCCGCGGCGCGGAGGGCGGCGTTGTGCTGCGGCCCGTCGTCGCCGCCGGGCGCCGCCCGCTCCAGCGCGGCGGCCGCGTTGCCGAGCTGCACGACGGCGCGTAGCCTCCTCTCGCTGTCGGCGTTGTGCAGGCGCAGCGCGGCCGCGGCCCGCGCCAGCTCGTCGTGGGGCACGCCGTGCTCGTCGGCGGCGAGCATGACGTCTTTAGCCAGCGGCAGCAGGTCGGTGGCCCTCTTCTTGAGGGCATCGTCGCCCATGAATCTGCTGAGCACGATGAGGGCGTCCGCAAGCTCTTCCTTCTCCATCTCCCGATCTTTTTCTTCTTTTCTTGGATTGTGTTACGAACGGGCGAGACGGAGGGGGATCGGATGTGAGATTATATAAGGAGACCGGAGAGACCAAGAAGTTGACTACTGCTCGTGCAGGAAACTTGCATGCGGTGGTGGGCCCGTGCAATCCTCTCCAGAATTGTCACGTAAGCTGACACGATCGCGATCGGATCCGTCTCCAGTTCACCTGGTAAAGAACCGTCCGGACTCTCATCGGTAGGGTGAAAAACAATCTGCTCGCCGTCTGTTCAGGAATCGGCGAATCGCCGCTGCGTGGCCGCCCACAGCCACTGGTCTCCATGGGGGTCTTTCCTCCCTTCCTCTGGTCGACCCGCCAGGAGGACCCTCACGCAAAACTGGTGAGACTTTACGCGGAAGCCGTAGCGATCGACGACCTCTACCTGGGGGTAGAAGAAGCCCGTTATTTGACGCCACGGCCGCCGACCCAACAACAGCAGGAACAGCCGCTGGTGAGCGACGCCGCCTGGAAGGCCATCAACCTCTTCTGCAGGGTGAGGTCCCTACCAGGCTACCATTCTCTCTTGATTTCGTGCAGGAATCGTCGTACGACGTGTTATTCTCTAATTGACTAATTCTGTAGGGAAATTATAACTGCAAAAGTTAGCGCTCTACGTTAAAAACCTGATTAACAAAACATGATGCCTTATGTTAAAAATTATAGTAAAATTTTTTTCATGGTTATGTTCATAGCTTGGAAATATTTAATACAAAATTGATCTTATATACACAAAATTGTATGAAAAGTAATCATGAAATATTTCTAGTGTATTTTTCTAACATGGAACGGCATGTTATAAATCAACTGACAAAATCTAAAATTAAAACACAACTTGTATGCGAAGAAACAAAACAGAGAAATCTAGTCTGGGGCAGATTGAGTCAAATGAAATAATTTGGAGAAGTAGAGTGACCCTATATCTTGCATAGGGGGGCAAGTGGACAAATATGTGAGAGGAGTAAAATAGACTTTTTCCTAGAATAAATTAACGGAGTCTGAGTATTATATCAACTTGTGGGTGAATAAAGTTGTTAGAAGAAACTGAAACACCCTGTGCAAATACCTTTCAGAAAAATCTTGTGTTCCCAAAGATACCACATATCACTCCCACGTACACAATCAATAATTTTTTTTCTTCTTTTGGTCAATATGTTTGCTCATTGGATTAACACATTTTTTGTCCTCATATGTATGCAGGGATTTATAATCGTAGCTACAATTGTACTGATTTCTTATATTATTATGATGACATCATTGTCGCCGACGAGGCCTGAACAGCTGAACCCCTACCAATCGGCATATCTTGTAGCTGTGATTCTTTTGGTGATGGGGATTACATACACGGTTTTTAAACTACAACAAGTGAAGCAAGCTGGAGACATGTAGTGAAATTTGTATCAATATGCCTATAGGAAATATGTAGGCAGTGTACAAAAAAACTGGTGTATTTTTTCACACTCTGCCCATAGGAGAAGCAAAAAGAGAATAAAGTTTTTCAATTTGTACATAATTCAGATGGTAGGTTATATGATTGTTGTAGACCGACTTTCTTATAGCATTCTCCATGATCAGTTTGATCATGCAAGGCAGAGTGACACTGCTGTGCACTTTGGTGGAAGTATTTTTGTACTTTGGGTTCATTACTATAAAAAGGGAAATTATTACAACTTTAGCTCTCATCTATATTGTGAAAAAGCTCAAAACCTTTGCTGTGTTCTTTATATTTCATCCTATCATCTCACATACACCCTGTGAGTGTTCTTTATATGCGAAAAAAGATGAGACTGTCGGTTCTCATCCAGAGCACTACTATGTTTAATTGAAGTTGACTGAATGAAGAGTAAATAGTTCATTCAAAAGACCATTCACACCAAGTAAAGAGTTCATACAAAGTGCCGCAAGTCTTTGATTATTCCAATTGCGCTCGTTTCCGTTTTCACAAAATCAGTATTCAAATGTACTATACAAATCCTCTTACTAAATGCACACTGAAAGCAGGCACACCGCACACTCATTGCTGTTTGTGTGCTGCTTTCTTTCCTAAGAATCAGAATCCCCAAGAAATCTTCACTGGGACATGTATCAGTGCTCATGAGGCATCAGTGGCCACGCGTCCAGGACTGAAGTGAAAAACGGCAGAAAGGGGATAAGTGATGAAATTCTAAGTAGAACTTCCAATTTTGAGAGATAAGTAACACAAGTATTAGGAGATGAAAGAAGACATACCCCGATCCATAGTAGCACGTGTGCAATAGCAAAAACGACGCACATAGCTGTTAGCATCCCAGAGGATGCTGGAGTTAGCATCCAAGAACAAAAGAAGCATACCAGAATTGTGAGCCCTGCAACGTGATTATCACAATAAATTGTTAGTATATTCCTTTGTACGATCGAAACAAACCAAAGAAACTGCCTGGTACTCATGTTTCAGAATTCAGATAGAATTCAGATGGATGGTTCAGATATAACGCACGGGGACGGGGCACTGTCGCCAAAAGACCTTATGGCTTTAAGGCCCATTTAAGCCCATTAAAGTTGTAAATTCAACGCACAGATTTCAACATTTTCTAAATATCAAATCAACATTCAAAAATAGCAAGTTCAACAATTTTCAAAAATTAGATCAACATTTTGAAACATCCTCTACATTCAACATTTTGAGAAATCTATTTCAACAACTCAAGTAAATGTATTCAACATTTATCCAAATCCAACTCAACATTTTAAATCAAGCACATCATCTTCTTCGACTCCGGCTATGACGCACGACAGAGATGCGAGGGGTGGCGGCGGCACCCAGCAGCGCCGTCGGTCGAGCCCCGCGTAGGCGGCGGAGCCACGAGGTTGGCAGCGTGTTGAGCTCGTGGCGGTGACCAACCGACCCGGCGAACTCACAGCCGGGGCCGGCACCGACGGCGCGTGGTGCGTGCGGGGCGGCAACAACAACAGAAGAATAAGGTAGGGTTAGAGACGAACATCCAATGAGTATTGCTGTGTCACGAATTTCAAACATTGACAGTCATATCAGGAAAAAATTTCGGAAGGTAGATAGGATTTCCGCCATCTGTCGTACATTTGGCCCCTTGGCAGCTCACGCTGTAAAACTGCACACGCGTGGCCCGTTAGCAGCCCGGTAGTAGCACAATCTTAATTGCCATGATTTTTCTTTTTTTCTTTTTCTTTCTGTTTCCTTGTTTGGCCTACAATGTAATCTATTTTATTGGTTCAGCCCAATAATGTGATACATTTCTCCTTTTGTTTACCTTTTTCAATAGCATTTCCATTTTTCTTTCTTTTTATTTCTTTTCTTAATTTAACATATTTTTTCTCATATTTTTTTTCTCTTTTATACCAAACGGTTGTTTTGTTCTTTCATCGCCGGTACTATTTTGTCTTTTTATTTAATTTCCCCTGTTTTAGCTTCATTTCTCTTTTTCACTTCTTCTCCCTTTTCCCGTTATTGCTAATGCCAACTTTTTCCTTTTTATATATTTTTCCTTTTCTTTTTTAGGGAAAAGTCTAATTTTCGACCTCCAACTATAACAGAAGTTTGATTTTCTACCCACAACTACGCGAAACCGGACAATGAGGGCCATCGAACTGTCAAAATCGAACAAATTTGGCCCTTTGGGTTGTTTTGAAGGTGGTTTTACATTTTCTAGAAATTTTAATTCTTTTTTATTTGGTCAAAATCCATAACTAATTCATTTTAAATCCAAAAAAATATGAAGTTGATACCAAAAGTTTTCTGAAAATGTAGGATATTTGTTGGCACTCTATTTAGTGTTATTTACATGATATTTGTTTCTATTCCTAGTATTTTATTGCTTGTGATAAAAACACAAGCAAGACAGACAACTAAGTGTTTCAAATAATGCTAAATAGAATAGCAGTAGGTAGGATACATTTTTAGAAAAAAATTGGCACTGATTTGATATTTTTTTTGGATTTGAAATGAATTAGTTATGGAAACATTAAATCTAAACTTTTCAAAATTTTAAAAATGCAAAACCACCCAAAGGGCCAACATTGTTCGGTTTTGACTTTTGACGGTTCAGTGGCACTCCCTATCCGGTTTTATAGTTGCAGGTTGAAAATCAAACTTCTGCCATAGTTGGAGGTTGAAAATGAGACTTTTCCCTTTTTTTATGGATAACACCTTTGCTTTCTACATGTAGGTAGGTCAAATTTTATAGAAGGCATGAGATTGATATTAGTTGCAAGGCGTAGTACATCGATAGTATTCATGTAAAAAATGTGTCGATTGAGTTAGACCATTCTCAGTGGGAGTTTTGTGGGCATTAAATAGACGGTCGTGTCAATATTTTTTATGGCGCGACAATATCAATGAAGAGACTAAGAGAGAGGTGAAATAAGTTTTTATGAGGAGAAATCGTGTGTAAAATGTTTGTGTTTTGCACGTAACCTAGTTTCAAATATTTATAGATGACGTGTCACTCTAGGTAATCGTGTACATAAAACTTTCACTAAAAATAAACTTTAGACACATGGGAGAGGAGGCAGAAGCTAACACTACTTCCGTGGCTACAGGCACATGACGTAAAAATAACTTTAAACATTTTTAGATAATGTGTCACTCTAAGTAATCATGTACTCCCTCCGTCCCAAAATATAAGCATTCTTCGATTTCCGTGACTCATGTTTCACCATTCGTCTTATTCAAAAAATTTGTGAAAATATTATTTATTTTTTTATAATATGTTTTATCATCGTATATATTTTAAGTACATCATAATTATTTTTATAATTTCACAAATTTTTTGAATAAGACGAGTGGTCAAATGTGATCACTAGAAGTCAACAAATGCTTATATTCTGGGACGGAGGGAGTACTTGTTGTGTTGTTCACCTAACATGCGTTTCAATTATCGTTAGGTCAATTGGCAAACCACACCCACACACCCACGTCCATCTTGGAAAAAAAAGGAAACACAAATCCTTAAATGAGAGTCCTCTCGATTTAGCCTTAAGTGGATAGCTCCCCACATTTGGAAGAAAACAAGATAATTAGAAGAAGAAGAAGACAAGAAGTTGGAAAGGGAAAGAATAAAAAAACAACAAATTCAACAAAAAAAAAGTAACATCATCTCTGACCATCTTCTTCAAATATGGCAATTGGTGGATGGAGCGGCTCACGACAGGTCGTCATCAGGCGCGGGCGGCTGCGGAGGCGACAACCTTAGGGTTCGGGTTCAAATTTGGGATAGGATTGAGGCTTGGGTTAGGGGTTTCGGGGTTGGGGATCTTCCATGGTCCGTGGACCTTCAGGAGAGCCGGAAAGGCTGCCGGACCGACAGTAAGGTTGGTGAGTGGATGGGGCGGCTAGGCGGTGGTTACGTTGTGCCGCCCGCCGTGGTGGTAGATGATGGCGGTTGGGCAGTGGCGGGGATGGGAGCGGGGTCGGAGCCTCGGAGGCGGGGTGGGCGAGGGATTGGTGGCGTAGAGGTCGTTGATGGAAGATATAGCGACGACAAGCTCGTGGGCGGCAGAGCCGAAGAGAGATGGGTCGGCGGTGGGGGCAAGCGACAGGAGGGATTAGGAAGGGTGTAGAAGTGGGTCGTGGCGGGAGGCGGGTGGACGGCACGACAACAAGATCGCCACCAGTCACGAGCAGTGGTGGGGAGGGAGGGCTTCCAGACATATGAAAGATGACGACGAGGAGGGGAGAGGATTGCGACGGTTGAGATAGGAATGACCAACCGGATGAAGAGCGAGCTCATGCTTGAGGATAAAGCCCACGGTTCGGTGGGTTCTGAGCATGGACGAAGGGAGGGGGCTCTCGACCAAACGCTATCGGAAGAGCCCTCTCCCCGTAGCAGACTCCAAGAGGAACTGCGCGCCACGTTTTCAGTTTCTGTCATCAGGTCTTTAGGACAGATTCCCCCGGCATATTTTGCGCTGTTGGCAACCAAAGGTCCGACCAGATTTTGTGATGCATCAGAATATCGGATCGCTTTGCTGCATGCAGCACACGAAGCGGAATCATCACACGTTCGCACTGCGGCATGCATGCCCTGGGTTGTGAAACATCTCTTTCTACGGTTGTCGTCTCTCTATTTCTCCCCCACATCGAAAGACACGGGAATGGGGGATGTGAAATGGGATGGTGTCGGTGCGGGGACACACGTGCGGGATCGACGATGAGGAGGCGTCCGATTTTTTGACCGCGTCGGACGTATGCTTCCTAGCATTACTGTTTTTGTTTTCTCTTCTCATTTTACCCTTTTTGGATATAATACTATTTTTTCTTATATTTTCTTTTTGTGTTTGTGTGTGGAGAACACTTTTGCTTTCTACATGGGGCCTACGAGGATGACATTAGTTGCAAGGCGTAGGTGTAGTGTAGTACATCCATACGTATTCATGTCCCAAAAACGATGATTCGCAAAAAAAAAAAAGTCCCAAAAAGAAAACCTACCGACTGAGCGAGGCACATGTGTACAGGCTGCATTGTTTTTTTTGGTTAATACAGGCTGCATTGTTCACCGGTTCACCCTAAGGCTGAGTCCAACAGCGGGAGGCAAAAGCATTTTTGCCTCCCGCTGGCTACTGTGCCTGCCCAAAATGCTCTCCAACAGAGCATGCATCCGGTGAGGCAGTTTGCCTATGGAGGAGTGAGGAGATGCAAAATTGCATCTCCTCTCTCCTCGAAGGCATCCGCCGCAGCCACATGCGAGGGAGAGGGTCGGCCGTGCGCGGGAGAAGGAGCAGGCGGTGGCGGCGGCCCGGGAGGAAGATGAGGAAGCTGCGGAGCGGAGGCGCAGAGATCCGGCGAGAGGAAGAGGAGGTCGGGGCCGTCGGGGCAAGGAGCGGCCAGAGCGGCGCGGCACACCCGACCCCCACCTCGTTGCCGGAGGGCCTGGCCCCCACCTCGTCGCCGGAGCTCCTGCCCCTCCCCGTCCTCATCGTCTTCTCGCTGCTGCACCGGCGGGGCAGGGGACGACGGAGGAGCAGCATCTCCCTCCCCTTCTCGATCCGGCGCGTCTCTCGATCCGAATGACATCCTGCCTCTTTGCGTCCCCGTCCGCAGCCCCGCAGCTCGATCTGGCGGCGACGGAGCTTGATTCGATGGCGGAGCAGCTCGAATTCGGCGGCGGCGTAGCTCGATCGGAGGCAGAGGAGCTCGAATTCGGCGCCTACAGTGGTCGATTTGGTGGCGGAGGAGCTCAAATCGGGGGGCTGGAGGGAGCTCATCGCCGTTCCCCAACACATGCGCCGGCGCCGACGAGGATGGGCTGTCGTCGCGGCGCGAGGCCGCTCCTCTCCGCCGCGGCTGAGCTCCTCCGGCGGCGCGGGGCCGCGTTGCTGCGGACGAGGCCAGGCGAGGAAGGACTGTCGTCGAGCTCCTCCCCGTGCAGCGCGCGGCGCTGCTCCTCTCCCTCGCGCAAAGGTGGGCAGCAGGCGCGGTGAAGGGAGAATGCGAATGCATCGGTCTGTTGGAGACGGTCTGAGGAGGAAGATGTGCAAAACACTGTGTATGCGAGGCAAATTCAGATTTGCCTCTAAAAATGCAACACATTGATGGAGTCAGTCTAACGTGCGTTTCAATTCTCAAGGAGCAAACCGCACACACGCGCCCACGTTCATCTAGAGAGACAAAAAAAAAAAAGCAAAAGCAAAAACAAAACTGCGCTGCACGTTTTCAGGTTCAGTCAAGACAGATATTCCTCCGGTATATTTGCGCTGTTGGCTACCATGGTCCGATCAAGATTTTGTGATGCATCTCACTCATCTCAGATTGCTTTGCTGCATGCAGCTAGCACACGCAGCGGAATCGGCACACACGTTCGCACTGCGGCATGCAGCCCTGGGTGGCTGGGTGTACTGTGTGTTGTTGTGAAACATCTCTTGCTACGGCTGTCGTCTCTCTCTGTTTTTTTTTTTGTTTGAAATTAGTCTCTCTCTTTCTCCCCCACATCAAAAGACACGAGAGCTTTTGACAAGTGCCCCTAGGGGCTGTGGCCCCTATCTGTCGAGTGTCGAGCTACTACTATCTTTCTTCTCAACGGCAAGGGATGGCCTCGAGTGACAGTCCAGCGTTTCAGCTGTCGCCATTAGCAAACATTGACAGGCTATAGCCAGTAGTAACACAGAGCCTGAGAACAAAGAACGCAGCTAATTACAGCACTAATCGTTGAATGACGTGGTGATTGAGAAGCTCACAGCTCACACGGCGGCTAATCGATAGCCAACCACCAAACACGGCAATAATCACTCCACGAACGATCGACGAGGACGCGGTAATGGTTGGTGTGCCGTGTGCTGGACAGGTGTTGGTGGGCTGGTGGACCAGCTCCCAATCGTATGGAGCGCGAGACATTCTCGACGCTGCTGTCCTCCTCCACCCCCCGCTGCCGCCGGTCCGTCCGGTCGGAGCTAGGATCGCGCGACACAGCTTTTGGAGCCCGGCAGCAATCGGGAGGAGAGTGGACAGCACGTCAGCACTGCGCGGGAGGAGCGGCGGAGTTCCCACTCTGCCCTCCCGTCGCCACGGTTGTCTCTAGCCGAGGAAGCCGAGCGGCCGGAGGGCACAAAGGTCTTTCCAAGCTAGAACTAGTAGTACCCGAGCTGGCAGTGGCAGCCCATCCGACGAGGAGTCGAGGAGGCCGATCTGTCAGAAGCCCAGCAGGAAAGAAAGATTCAAAGAGGCAACAGAACGTGCCTTTTTCCCAAAAGGAAAAAGTCCAATTTACCTCCCTCAACATTGAGCCGAGTCCGTGTTTCCACCCTCAACCACAAAACCGGATAAATCACCTCCCTCCACTCGTGAAACTGTTCACTTTACCACCTTGATCCGGTTTTAGGTGGTTTCAAAAACGGTTTTGTCGTTTTCTTTTTTCTTATTTGGACTGAATCTTTGAAAATCATAACAAATCACAAAAGTATCATGAAATTGAAAATTAAATTTTGTTGTATTCCACATAAGTATATCTATACAGTAAACATATAAAATAGTATGATTTAGCACAAAGTTGTCCCTTTAGATTTAGATTTATGTTTTATGTAATTAATTCATAGACGCCACATCTATGGTCACATTGTGGTGATATTTTTATAATGGGCTAATTATTGTATGATTGAACAGTAGTAAATATTTCATACTCATTTCTATTTTACACACTTTATATTTAAAAACTATTTAGTAAAAATAAAATTAAATAAGTCAATAATTCAGTTATACATGATCCAATGACAATGAAATTTTTATTACAATTCAATCATACAATAGTTTATGATTTTTTTATAATTTATTATGATTTTTTAAATAAGTCAATAATTCAGTTATAAATTTACTGTGTGGATATACTTTTGTGGGGTAAAAAAACTAAACTTTCCATTTTATGATTCTTTTTGATAATTTATTATGATTTTTTAAAGATTCAGTGGATATATATAACTAAATAAAAAGACAAAACCGCTTTGAAAACCACCCAAAACCGAACCAAGGAGGTAAAGTGAACGGTTTCGAGAGTGAAGGGAGGTAATTTACCCAGTTTTGTGGTTGAGGGAGGAAACACGGACTCAGCCCAATATCCAAGGAGGTAAAAAGGACTTTTTCCTTCCAAAAAGACCCCCGGAAATATTCTCCCCGTTCCCAGCTGAGCTGCCACACGCGACGCGCTTGCGGCAAATCGCGCCGCACGCCGGCTACGAGTATCCAGCAGAGCAGCCGAGCCGGTGAATTACAGCGGAGTGAGGCGACCGTTGCGGCGCATCGCATTAAACTACCCCTGCCGCCCGGGACAGCTGCCGCCGCGCCCCCCACCCCCCACCCCACCACCACCGCTCCACGCCGCGCACGCGACCGGCGGCGGCACGGCGTCCGGTCCGCCGGGTCGAGCTGAGCACTTGAGCTGAGCCGGGCGGCGGGCGATCGCGTCGGCTACTACGGCCTCCAGGTGGGTGGATCCGCCGGAATTGCTCGCTGCCGCTTCCGCGCTCTCGTTCCCGGTGTGATCTGCGGCGCGGGCGCTGAGAAGGCCACGTGATCTTCCGCGGGAGTTTAATCTGATCGGGCGGCCGGTCTCGGATTCCAGGATCCTGATTCGGTTTGCGCGACGGCCGCGCTCTTTTCCTGTCCCCGCTTGGCGGCCCCTCACGTGGGATTTGACTGGAGGAATTTGGTTTTCTTCATCTCGCGTCGAAGCGGATTTGGTCAAAGTCAGGCCGACGTGAGGGGAATTTTCCTGGTTTGCTTTGGATTTGGCTTTGCCAAAAGAGGGGTCGAAGCGGAAGGTGGTTGCCTGGTTGGTCATTAAATCGCCGCTGCTCAACTCGCTGCTGTTGCGAGACCAGTTGGATCGAAGAGGAGTTCACTGTGCCGTCCCGAGAGTAGCAGAACAAGAGGGATACCGGTTACCGTGGGAGCTCTGCTGTAAGTGTTCATTTGAGCTCAATCGTATCCAAAATTTGGATTTTTTTGGGGGGCCACGGGACTGTTCCGAGGCATCAGGACGCGCTGGTGCTTCAGGAAGAAGAATTGTTCAGCTCGTCCTTTTGTTGGTGGGATCGGAGGGAGATTAGAACAGGAGGAAAATGGGGGTGATGTCCCGGCGGGTGCTGCCCGCCTGCAGCAGCCTCTGCTACTTCTGCCCCTCGCTGCGGGCACGCTCCCGTCAGCCTGTCAAGCGTTACAAGAAGATCATCTCAGATATCTACCAGCTGCCACCGGTATGTCGAATTCTGCATTGCTTTTAGATTCCAGCCGTTTCTGGTCACAATTGTATTTCTGCAATTGGGTGTGTGGTCAAAATTCTGAGGGAATTTGGTGAAAACTGAAATTTTGGTGCTATATAGGATGGAGAACCAAATGATAGAAGAATTGGGAAACTCTGTGATTATGTCTCGAGAAACCCAACACGCATACCAAAGGTAACACACTCAACATTCTCCCTCCTTTTGACAGAACGGAGACACAATCATTTTAGATTTCCCCAAGAATTAAGACTGAACTGAGGATTGTGAGAAAATCGAATGCAATAGTGCAAGCAAAATGAAAAAAAACATGGAAAATGCTTTTGAGTTGATGCATTTTCTAAAGCTGATGCATTTTTTCTGCACTTAATGCTAATACATCGTAATGTCAAGAAATGAACGAATTAGCTTGACACAACCTTTTTTTGGTTCAGATAACGGAGTATCTTGAGCAGAGATTCTATAAGGATCTGAGGCATGAGAATTTCACTTTAGCCAAAGTTGTGCCGTGCATCTATAGAAAACTTCTCTGCTCATGCAAGGAGAACAGGTATGTGTTAGGTTCTGTTCTACCAATGACGCATTCATAACAGTTCCTTGCTCTCATGCTTATCATATTATTCTTGATTCAGGCCATTGCTAGCCACAAGCTCATTAAGCACCACCCGCACTCTTCTTGATCAGAAAGCGCATGATGATCTACAGGTTCTGGGTTGTCTAATGCTCATTGACTTTCTCAATGGCCAGGTTGTTTACATAACTTGCAACAATTTGCATTTTCTGAGAGATGTTGCCATCTATTTAACTTAATTATATATGTTTTATTATAGGTTGACAGCACACATATGTTTAATTTGGAAGGCCTCATACCAAAACTTTGCAAAATCGGTCAAGAGCTAAGGGAAGATGATAAAGGCCTCCGTCTTCGATCTGCTGCACTTCAGGCTCTTGCTTCTATGGTAACAGTTTCCTGACTAAATTGTTCCTATGAATAGTTTAAGCCTACAATTCACAAATATATTGTATCTACTACATTGATATACCTCGGATAATTTTAGGTCCAACATGTATATTACACTCAGTCTCTAAGTTTAAGTTTTCTGGTTGCTTTGCATTGCAGATTTTTCTTATTCCCTTAGCCAAAAAAATATCAATGTAGTATGGCTTGTAATCATGCAAATATTATTCTTTGTTTACCCAGTTCTGACTTGGTTTTCCTAATATTTTACCTTTTGTGGTGTGTACCTGACTGCCATCTTATAATCAGGTCCAATACATGGGTGATCACTCTCACATTTCAATGGAACTTGATGAAGTAAGTCTTTGTTGCTTCTATATTGTTACAAGGTGCATAATTAATTTTTTACATGGTTATCACTTTCATGTTTTAATCGAACTTCATGAAGGAAGTTTTTTTGCGTATTAGATGGATTCATTTTGTATAAGAAATAGGACAATCAGAATCAGCGACTTCTTAAAATTGTAGATATAGACTACTTCATATTGAAAGGAGTTCAACATATTTTAATTGGTAACTACTGAGAAACAGCACTTCATGAAACAAAAAAAGTAGCATTACTGAAATCAGGAGCTCTTTGTCTGAATTCTGTATTCATTCTTGAACACAGGTTGTCTCAGTGATCATAAGCTGTTATGAGGTTAATCAAACCCTCTCAATAAAAGAGGTTGTCAGACTTCAAGATGATGATGATTTGGTCATCAATGGGAACTTGGCTGGGATACCAGTATCTGGACAAAATAGTGCCAAAGTGGCATCTGATACAATGTGAGTTTTCCTGCCACTGTAATGTGTCACTTCCATATTTCCATATCTTTTGCATCTTTCATTCCTAAATGGCTTAATGTGTCAGCAGGTCTGTGTCTGAAAATCCAGCACATTGGGCTAGGGTTTGCTTGCATAATATGGCTAATATTGCAAAGGAGGCAACAACAGTGCGGCGTGTTCTTGATCCTCTCTTCCGCCTTTTTGACAACCATGACTATTGGTCTCCTGAAAATGGTATCGCCCTATCTGTTCTGCAAGAAATGCAGAAACTGATGGACAAATCAGGTGCAGCAATTTCCACCCATGTAATTTCTTTTTCTCCTTCCCCCCATTTAATTACGCCTTTCAATCGCTATTGTTCAACAGCAGACAAATTAAATACTCTGTTAACTTCCTCTTCTTCCCAATATTGCCAGGGCAACATGGCCATTTGTTGTTATCTTTCACTATAAAGCACATAGATCATAAGGTCATTGCCAAGAAACCCGCCAAACAAATCAACATTGTAAAAGTTGCTTCAAATCTTGCAAGGCATGCAAAGTTGAAGGCGTCGGTGACAATAGCAACTGCAATCAGCGACTTAATAAAGCACTTGCGCAAATGTATGCATTTTGCTATTGAAGCATCTAATGCTCATGCTGATGATGACAAGTGGAACAGTGCACTCCATGTGGCCTTGGAGGATTGCCTCGTACAGTTGACAGAAAAGGTTACCATATTGTTTTGGTTCCTTATTACTAACTACCCTTGCTCTCATCATAGAGATATTTAACCTGTTCATCTCACTTCATAGGTTGGGGATGTTAGTCCTATTCTTGACATGGTTGGGGTAATGCTTGAGAATCTCTCTCATACTGCTACCATCGCAAGATCAACAATTTCATCTGTTTATCGCACATCACAAATAGCAGCTTCTGTCTACAAGTCATCATACCATCAGAAGGCAAGTTCTGGGCATGCTCACTCACTACTGTACTGCATGAGAAGTATTTTTTTTTCTTTAGAAATGATAACATGAATTTGTTGTGCATATCTCAGGCATTTCCTGAAGCTTTATTTCACCAGCTTCTCTTAGCAATGTTGCATCCAGATAATAAGACAAGGATCGGTTCACATCGTGTTCTATCCACCATTGTCGCGCCTTCACTGCTGTGTCCATGGTCAGCCATGAGCTTTCCTATCCCAGCGAAGGGCGGTGATTTGCAGAACTTACGTCTGTTGGCTCTCTCAGCTTTCTCTTCTGAAGCCATAATCAATGAAATGAGGACCAAAAACAAGACCCAAGAATCCTTGCAGAAAAACGACGAATCAGAAGCTATAGTTGGTCCTGAAAATGGATACACACAGACAGAACCAAATACAAGGCAGTATCTAGGGAGCCCATGTCTGAATGAACATCTTACAACATTTAATGATGAAGTATGAAATCCAGCTGGCATATATATACTGCCTCGTTCTCCTTTTTCTGGCATTGCTTGTTAGTGTCCAACTGATGTATCATCTTATTCTCTTCCATACAAGCAGAACCTAAAGTTCATGAAGTTGAACAACCACCAGATTGATCTTCTTCTTTCATCTATTTGGAGTCAAGCAGCTCTGGAGGATAACTCACCTGCAAATTTTGAAGCAATGGGACATACCTACAACATTGCTTTATTTTGTTCGAAATCAAAAGTAAGTCAAGGTTCTGTATGTCTTACTAATGTTATCCTATAGCCAAGGCTACTGTTTTGTAATATCAAACATAATTTGCTTTAATTAGATAAAACATATGCTACTAAGATTTGTGAGCTTAGATGCTACACTTCTGTTCTGAAGGAAGGCCCTGAAAGAATTATGGAGCAGGGAAATAGAAAGATTCTCCTTGTTCGTGCTAATATGTCCATTTAAATTTATTTATTACATTCTCTTTTGCAAATGTTATTAGCAAGAAAGCATGGAGTGCCCTTTTTAATTCCCAGGCTAATTGGGTCCAGCGGCATCATTATGTTCTTAAGACATGAAGTAATGTACTGTGTACCACTTGTGTGACCGACATATTTTCATGGCAGAGCTCCAGTCATGTGGCACTAGTCCGCTGTTTCCAGTTGGGATTCTCTCTGAGGAAAAAGTCTCTTAACCAAGAAAGTAAGTTCCTCAACCATTTCCTGCTCCGTTCCCTTCTCTACTTTTACATAACTGATGTTTCTAGAACTTACAGCCTGCTGAGATTTCACCAAAGAGGAATGTTCTCTTATTTTCCTTTACCATATCATGTCTTTTATAGCAGTTAAATACGCAAATGTATGGTTTGATTTCCTCTCTTAACCTTTTCACTGCAATAAAGATGATTTGCAGCCATCTCGTAGAAGGTGTTTGTACACAATGGCATCAGCAATGCTAATCTTTTCAGCGAAAATGGCTGATCTTCACCAGATAATAACTCTTATCAAAGCAGCAGCACCAGAGAAAATGGTTCGTTGGTTCTGACCATGTGAATATTACATGTGTTTTTTATAGCCCTTGTAGCCTTATATATTCCTAAGCAACTTAATGTGATTTTAATATTTTGTTCAAGTTGCATTTACTCTCTTTTCAATTTTGTAGGTTGATCCTCATCTTTGCGTGATGGATGACTGCCAACTCATTAATACCTCTGCGAACAATGAGATGGTTTATGGTTCTGAGGAAGATGAAAGTAATGCACAGGCCTTTCTTTCAACCATAAACAAGGATGATGTGGAGTTAATAGAAATCGTGATGTCCCATTTTAAGAAGAAGTTTGAAAATTTACCAGAGGTGTGTATAATATTCAGTATTTTATTTATTTGTATTGAACAAAGAACATGATAGATAATTTAGTGTCTTTACTGGTGATCTGCAGAAGTTTAATGGGATAGAAGAACAACTTCTTCAAGAGTTTTCCCTGGATGATTCATTTCCTCTTGGTGCTCCGCTATTCATGGAGACACCACACTCTTGTTCGATGTATGCTGAAAAGGATGACCACTGTTTTGATGAGGTTCCTAGTGATCCTTCACAAATTAGTTAATCTTGCATTACAATGTTAATACTGACCACTGCATTATTGCTGTGTTAAATTTTCCTTTTCGTCTACTTGTCTTCTGCCCTCAGGATGGTGTTCCTTCTGAGCTAGATGATGCTGATGACATCATTTTCGAACACAGTGGATCTCAATCTGACAGGAAAACATCTGGTTCTATGGCTTCATCAGATGTTCTAACTGTCAACCAATTAATAGAATCTGTATGTGCCATCTTTGCTAATCTTTGCTGCTTCGCACCTGTTAGTTTGTTTGTTAGCTTTAGACCATGTGCAGTCCCATCATTTTCATGCAAAGCTGTTTGCCATGAAGGTTCATGAGACAGCAAGGCAAGTTGCTAACGTTCCAGTCCCTGCCAACCCTGTACCTTACGACCAAATGAAGAGCCAATGTGAAGCCCTGGTTATGGAAAAGCAACAGAAGATGTCTGTTCTCTTGAGCTTCAAGCATTCGAGGACCGACTCCCATGGTTCAACCGGGGTAAATGGGCTTGAAACGAACGAGGCATGTATATCTTGTCTGCAAGATCTGGATATTACACGTATCATTCAGATTTCTGACTCGTGTTTTTTCCCCGAGGAAAGTTCTGTTCAGATCTTAACATCACCCTTATTGTTTGTAATATGTTGCAGTCATCTCTGCGGTCTGAGCATGAGTTGCAATCAGCTAGGAAAGGGCGCATGCGCCGCAGCGATTCAGCATCCAGTGATTCTGACTGTTCGTTCAGGCTGCCACCTGCAAGCCCGTACGACAAGTTCCTGAAAGCGGCTGGACGGTAGCTTGGTGCGGCTGCTTGAAGCTTGACGCTTCACTTTTCAAGTCTGTATACAAGAGAGTTTTCAAGTTTTCCAAAGTTACATTTTGTCCGTTCTTGGAGTTTTATTCTTTCATGTGTACATTTACAATCCTCGATAAGGTGTACAAATTTCTGTTACTGTTGGGAGTAATAAAAGTGGAAATGTATAGGTAATAACTCGTGCGATCCTTTCTGATTCTCACAGTATTTGTTCATTTGTTTGTCGTGAAAGGAATAAATTAATATTTTTACCCAAATTCTTCATGTGTTGCCGTCGAAGAATGAATGTGTAATCAGGAAATCCGGTCAGATTTTCATGATGGTAGAAGATAATATGAACTGCCCGTTCATATTTTTGTTTGGGTTTTTTAACTGAAGACATGTAAGTTGAACTCAATGAAAATAATACGCGGTACTAAAATTACTACTGCACAGAACAAGAAGAGACGTCAGCCCGCAAGATGAGAGGACGCATCACACCCAGTGCCCATGCGAGAAGATGCATCACGCGCCGGTCACCCTCTGTTTCAGCCAATCGCCGGCGAGTTGAGCATCGCCACGCCGGAAAAGCGCCTGACCGCCGCGTTGCCACCACCGGCACCGGGAGGTACGCGATAGCGCCAGTGACTGGAGTTGGAGAACGAGATCGCGACGGAGTGGCGAGCGTCGTGACCGGACAGAGAGGAGGGACGGCGGCGGAGCTGGAGGGTGCGTGGCAGGGAAGGGCAGCCACGGAGGAAATGAGAAGAGGAGGGGAGATCTCGATGAGGAGCGCAAGCCCATTTGTGGCGTCGAGGCAATCGGCGGACCGTCGCCGGACGAGGAGGGGGAGACCGTGGAGGACGGCGGAATGACTATTTTTGCAAATAATCAGGTCGATCAGGGACTTATTGGGAAAATATTGGATCGCGATTATTAATCACGATCCAAAATAGGGGGCATTATGTAAATATTTGGTTCGCGATTAATAATCGCGATCCATTTTAGGGGGGTGTTGGAAAAAGTTGTATCAGAATTCTTTTGGAAAAAGAGAGGGGGAACCCGCCGCCGCGCGCACCATGGGTCCATGGCCATGGCGGCGCCGCGAATGCGCTTCGTCGGCCAGGCTGCCGCCATGCCCCTCTGAACAGAGGACTCGCTCGTTTTTCCACCCCAAACGATGCGGAGGTACGAAACGAGAGGGTGGCGCCGGCAGTGGCGGCGGCCGCAAGATCCAGTCGCTCTGCATCGCAGCAGCTTCCACGAACTGGTTCGCGTGCTGACGGGCGACGGCTGAGTGAGTGAGTGGCTATCTTGTTTGCATAGGTTTTGATTACTGCGGCATTTTCGCTCCCACATTTGGATTCGAGATTAACCAGGATTCGGGGGGTTTTTTTTAATTGGAACTCTGCTGATAACGTGGCAATTAGCAAAATCGCTGAACCTTTACCTTTTTTCCCTTTTGTTTTGCAAGGTGGTGTTCGGATGAATTCAATTATGGGCTCCCATCATCATTCAAAATTAGGACTCGCCGTTGGAGGTATTGATCCCCCACCTCTGACCTCTGAGAATTACGGTGAACCCTTTGTCCTTGCCTCCTTGGAGTCCAGATCATGTGCGCCAATCCGTTGCGGCGTCCTTGTTGCTGTGAAGGCGTTGATGGCTGGTCTACACAGATGACGGGGCGGCAAAAGGGGATCACAGCACGATTTGGAAAGCACCAGATCACGAAGGCTACTTCAGCAGCCAGTTCCGTAATCTAACAATGCCGTGAAGCCTAGCTATCTGAGTGAGGAGGGGTAGGTGGAGCTGAACTGTGCATGCACTGAAAAGCGATGAGTGAGAAGAGTATATGATAGTCAGGCGATGCGCCAATTGGAGAACAGGCTATCTATATGGTATTGATTTACTACATCAGTTATATTTTTGCTTTGCTGAATTTGGAATGTTTTTATAAGTTTTTGGTTAAATATTCTCGGTGATCTACAAATATGAGGAGGGCCAATGTCTGAAGAAACTTATGAAACCTGAAGGAACATACAAAGATTTCGAGTTGCTCTGGTATCTGATGGTTTAATAATTGAATTACTTATAGGCTAGCTACTTGATGATGTGCCACTGCACCAGTATGGCACACTGCTATGCTATATGGTGTTATGATGTTATTAGATTAAGGAACCAATGATCTGCAGGTCCTCACCTACATGTTAATGACTTTAAAGATGTCCATTTTAGGAATTTTGACACATCTTGTTTGACTTTTGTTGTATCTTATGGTAAGATTTTTCTGTTTCACTCACCATCACAAACTTCTTCATGTTGACTAAAAAATTTGAATTGCTTTATACAAGTCCTGGCACCCTTTGCTTGTGCAGATAATTATAATCTGAAGTTCCTTTATGTTATGCGGCACATGTCATGTTTCTTTGGTACATCCTACATGGAAAACAGCTGGCATGAATGACAATAGAGGACTCTAGATTAACTTCCAAGCATCAGGGTTATGAGTTTATCTGCAATAAATTTAGCTGATGACTTTTGGAGCTCTATTTAGTTTTCTTCCTCAATGTCTTTTCTCAATTAAAAGATAAGTCTTAAAGGATCTAAAAGCTCAATAAAGTAGCACATCTAAAGCATAATGGACGTAGTAACTCACAGAAGGTGTGAACATTTGCTTGCACCAGTTGTGTGCCAAGTTGTGAGATAACCAAGCCTGTAGTCACATGATATTCACATTAGAAGTAAAGCTAATACAGAAAAAAACATAATCTGAAAGGTGCAGAACATATGAGCAATCCATGATGTGTAAATCATCTCAGATATGCTTGCCAGCAGTTTACATGTCAAAATAGATGCAACCATTACCTGTACTACAATCCAAATTTTTTGCCTTTCAGCATGAGTTATCTTTAGCCTCCCATGCCTATAAAAATAGCATTGCTCATGTCAGAATCCTTAAGTACCTCTTACGGACAATTGAAAAGACATAGCGTGACCAATTAAACTACTTGTTTCCCTCTGCAATGGAAAATAATTACGCATGCCCACCACCGAGCAAGGGAAATTTGATTACAATCTTGAGTATTGATGGTGGTGGTGTTTGTTAGCCCAAAAGATCTATTCCATTCACCACAGCCTTCCAAAGAGGCCTTGGGTTACATATATATAGGTGCCACCAAGGGTTAACATGGTTGGCTAAGCATAGCATAGGGGGTAAAATAAAAATACTAAGCTACTAGACTTATTACTAACATTCTCCTCCTAAGTCTAGCAGCTGTTACATAGAGCAGTAGAGCTTAAGTGCACTTAGGCACGCCCATAGAACAACAAAACAAAAAACATTTATTCTTGATCCCGACTCCGGAGCGGTGTTCCTAGAACAGAGCCACCTCCTCGTCTTCTTCCACGACCTGCGCGACGAGGGCCTGGCCGCGCCTCGGCTCGTCGTGGGCCTGACCACGCCTTGGCTCATCGTGGGCCTGGCCGCGCCTCGGTCCGTCGCGAGCCCGGCCCCGCCTTGGCTGGTTGCACTCCCGAGCAAAGTGGCCAGTCCTGCCACAGTTGTAGCACCTGTCGCCACCGTCGTCGTCGCTCCCCTCAGAAGTAGCCTCCTCGGCATCGCCCTCAGCGCCACCACGCGCCTTGGGCGCCCTGCGTGGCTTCATCTTCCCACGCTTGCGTCCGTCTGGAGGCTCCCCCTTCTTCCGGCAGACGTGGCACTGGCAGTGCTCAGTGGCGTAGTAGAGCTTGCCACCGTCGGGGAAAGACTCGCCAGCCATCTCCTCCTCGTCATCCACAGCCTTGAACCGCCCTGTCACCTCCTCGATCGTCAACGTTGAGATGTCGATCATCGTCTGAATGGCGATCTTGAGCTGTAAGTACTTCTTCGGAGAGCACCGGAGGAACTTTGCGACAGCTCTCTCCTCCGTGATCTCGTAGTCGCCGTACTGCTCCAGCCGCTGCCTCAGGCTGGAGAGACGGAGAGCGAAGTCGTCGACCTCCTCGCCCGGCTTGAAAGCCAAGCGGTCCCACTCCTCGCGAAGCTTCTGAAGTGCAGACTTGCGGGCGCGATCGCTGCCGACCCGTGCCGCAGCGATGGCGTCCCAAGCGTCCTTGGCCGTCGCCTTCCCGGAGAGGGCCGGCACCATCTCCGTCGGGACCGCGGAACAGAGCGCCTCCAGCGCCCGCCGGTCCTCGTGACGGCTCACGCCGCCCAGACGCACTGCAGTCCACATCTGACGCGCCTCAAGCTTCACCTTCATCATCGAGGACCACTCGGCGTAGTTGGTCTTCGTCAAGACCGGCCACTGTGTGCTGCCGGAGTCCCTGATGATGGTCTTGACCACCCTCGGGGGCGCGTCGTCGTGGTTGTAGTCGTCGTGGTCGTAGTCGTAGTCGTGGACGGAGCTGTGGATGGAGCGCCTCTCGACGTCCTGACGACGCGGGTCTGGGACCCACCCGTGCACCTCCGCGGCCCGCTGTCGTGCAGCGTCCCCTGCAGGCACCTCCTGCGGCGGGGGACGAGCACCCAGCGCTGCAGCGTTGACGGGTGGTGCGTCGTGCCCAGCACCCTGTGCAGCGTGACCCAGCTCCTCCAGGTCGCGCCGCACCACCTCAAGTGTCGCCTCCAACTCCTCCTGGAGCTGTGCCGCCTCCTGCTCCTGCTGGATGGCAACAGCCCTGGTACGCCGAGCTGCCTCGGCTGCACGCGCCGCCGCGGTCCGCAAATCCGCCGCACGTGCTGCCCGAGCTGCAGCCGCGCGCCGCCGCTCGGTCTCTCGCTGCCGGTCCTCCTCCTCTTCGCGTGCAGCGGCTGCGCGCCGCTCCCGACGCCGCTCCGCTGCCGCCTCCTCCTCGGCCACCATGCGCCGCTCCTCCTCCTCACGCGCTGCGCGTCGCTGCGCAGCCGCCGCCGCCTCCCGTCTGTCCGCTGCCGCATCAGCCTCCTCCAACTCCGCCCTCCTCGTCGCGCTGGACGTCACCGAGCCGAGCGAGGAGGTAGAGGAGGAGACGTAGGTGTGGACAGAGACCGGAGGAGGCGCGCCAGCCGCCGGAGCTCCTGGAGCCAGGTCGCCTGTGCCGTCCACGGCCGCGCCACCCGTGCCGCCAGCGCCGCCCACAGTCCGCGCTCCGCGCGAGCCTGCCATGGAGCTGAAGGAGAGTGAGGTCGCGTTGGGGAAGGAGAGCCGCCTTGGGGAAGGAGCTCTGCTCCCAGGCCGCCCGTGCGCCCTGCGCCCGCACCTGGAGCTCTTCTGCCTTGCTTCCCCTGCCACCGACACCGGGGAAGAGGCCGTGCGCGCCCCTTGGACGTGCCCCTACTCCCGTCGCGCCGGTCCTCTGCTTCTGGGCCGCCTGTACGCCCTGCGCGCGCCTCTGCCGCGGTGTTGCCGTCCGCTGCGCAAGGCCCTGCCCCGCGCGTCGCCTCCGCGCCACCCGGCCGCGCCGCCTGGGAGCCGCCCGCCTGCAGGAGCTCCGCCCGAGCCGCACGAAGCCCGAGCCGCCGTCCGTCCACGAGCCGCTGCCCTGCAGCGCTCGATTCCGCCGCCTCCGCGCCGCCGAGTCGTGCGCAGGAGCCCTGCTCGCGCACACGAGCTCGCCTCCCACTCCCGCGCGCGCTCGCCCGCACCCGTGCGCCCACGGGCCGCCGCTGTCCGCGCGCGCTCTCGCCCACGCACTGCCCTGCAGTGCGCGCCTCCGCCGAAGTCCGCCGCCTCGCCTCCGATTCCGCACCTCCTCCACCCGATCCGCGGGCGCCGCCGCCGGATCCGGGACTGGAGAGGGGAGAGAGAGGTCGCCGGCCGCCGGATCTGGCCGGAGAAGGTCGCCGCCGTCAGAGGTGGGCCCGGCTAGGGTTTCGGGCTGGGGCAGGTAGAGCACGGGAGAGAGGAGGGGTGGGAAAGGATAAGGCTCTTGATACCACTTGTTAGCCCAAAAGATCTATTCCATTCACCACAGCCTTCCAAAGAGGCCTTGGGTTATATATATATAGGTGCCACCAAGGGTTAACATGGTTGGCTAAGCATAGCATAGGGGGTAAAATAAAAATACTAAGCTACTAGACTTATTACTAACAGTGTTAAGGGTATCATCCCTGCTACCTTCCTCGCATTCCTTGAGTCCAAACTTCAGGTTGATCCTATGTTTCTCTGTTATGTATAGCTTAGCAGCTTTTATTACATCATTATTATTGTCATAACTATGTCTGAATGTTGACTCTAACTGTAGCCTTTGATCTGCGTAAGTTAAACTTTGGTCTGTTTTGGTGACCAACATTTTTTCTTCGCACACATGTTTGAAGGTTATTTATTTGTTGGTATTTTTGCCATTTTTAGGAGCTTGATGGGAGCAATGCACGTATAGCTAACTACTTTGACATCATTGCTGGCACAAGCACAGGTGGCCTCATTACTGCTATGCTAGCAGCTCCTTCGCTGAGCAATGCTAAGCAACCATGCTGTGAGGCCAAGGATATTGTGCCATTTTATCTCAAGCATTGTCCTCACATCTTTCCATGCAGGTTTGTATGTTCGAGAGGCTGCTATAAATCATAGTTCTTGCTTCTTGGAGGGTATTTAATTGCTTTTGAATAGCTAATTCTGAAGTGAGTTGTATTTATATGTTATTGGAGAGGAATGCATGATAATACTTTGCCTTATTCCTTTGTCTGATATTGCAATCAGGACTGGATTTTTTGGTTGGTTCTGCAAGATCCTACGCATAAATAAGATGATCGTTGGGCCGAAATACAACGGGAAGTACCTGCGCAAAATAATCAATGATCTGCTTGGCGACACGAGAGTGAAAGAAACATTGACAAATGTCGTGATTCCTACTTATGATGTTAAATGTGTAAAGCCAACAATATTCAGCACATTTAAGGTTCAATTTCTAAACTTAGTGTATTGATGCCTTCATTGTTATGGTGAACTAATATTTTTGTTATGGTGCAGGCAAGATCTAATACCTTGATGGATGCTCGTCTTGCTGATGTGTGTATTGGCACATCTGCAGCACCAACCGTTCTCCCTGCGCACTATTTTGAAACTGTGGATTATCACACTGGTGCATCACGTAGCTTCAATATTATTGATGGGGGCCTTGTCGCAAACAATCCGGTATGCTAAATTCTTTGGTGTTGATATTGATGTTACAATTTTGGTTGGGTTCCCTGTCAAATTCATATGTGCTCTAGACTTAACTGTACATTTTTATCACTACTAAATTTGTAGGCAGAGTATAGTCCCACTATTCATCAACCCTTTGGTTACCAAAATGGACATAAGAGAATGTAAATGCTAACTGATCACCTTTCCCTCTAATTTGACAGACTCTAGTGGCAATGAGTGAGATAACAAAGCAGATCCAGATGAGGAGCAAGCAATTCCCTGAAACCAAGCCCTTGGATTACAATAGATATCTGGTAATATCATTAGGCACGGGTCTTCCAGAGCAAGACATCAAGTTTGATGCATTGAATGTTTCTAAGTGGGGAATTTTTGGATGGCTTGGCTGGCACTATACCATGCCTTTGCTGCACATGTTCTTACATGCTAGCTCAGACATGACTGATAGTCATGTTGCAAACCTTTTCGAAGCAATTGGATGCTCAGACCAACTTTTGCGCATTCAGGTAGATGAACCATGTGTTTACAAGCCAATGTCAATACTCCAAATTTTGTCCTGCGAATATATGCTGAAGTCAATGTTCATATACTGTTTTGCAGGAACACAACATACCAATAGCGGCTGTGTCAGCCGACCTCTCAACAGAGAAGAATCTTCAAGGGCTGATTAAGATTGGAGAAAACCTTCTGCATAAGCCACTAAGCAAGGATGATTGCAACAACAGCTACATCGAGCCAATGCTAGAAGACGGGCATACTCTAACATATGCTGATATGCTCACAAAGTTTGCAAAGCTCCTTTCTGATGAGAGGAAGCTTAGGCTTCAGAACATAGAACTGGATGCGGGTCAGAGCAAATCATGAAACGTGAGGTTTTCAGAGCACATGGCCCATGCCCATCCCATCTTAGCAATTCGTGTTGATTACTACAAGCAGTTGTGTATTACATGTCCTGAGCGTGCCAGTTGGTCTAAGATGAGCCAGCCCTGTACTGGGAGTATGGGACAAGCAGTTGGAGCCATGTAATGGGACAAAATCTAATCCCTTGGCGTGCCAGCCTATCTAGCTGTGTGGAATTATGTTATGGCATTGGGTATGCATCCTAGACTATAAATTATGTGTTGATCGTATTGAAAATAAAGTATGCTGTGAGTGTTCCAGCAGTCCAACTCTTTGATTGGTCTTAGAACGCCAGACTGTTTATCATTACCATCTTTCTAAAGGAAACTAACTACTAGTTTGCAGATAAATTGCAGAGCCTGTTCTAGTAGAATATTAGGTTGCGATACCTTTTGTTTTTCTAAAGCATAGTACACGCTACGAATTATTGGCTTTGAACCTATCCCAAGACTAATAAAGTACACACGGATGGGTCCATTAGGTTCCTTTTTCGCCCCCATCTTACTTTTTTCCCCATGAAATTACTTTTTTTCTCAGCTGTGCTGTGAGTATGTGAACTTTTTTCCATTTAATATATACTCCATGTTTGAATTATTTTCCCCCTTTTTAATAAACTTTTTCCATTTTAGTATATATCTCTATCTCATGATTGTCCCATGGGTCTAGTTTCCAGTTAGGAGGCTTTCCTCTGAGCTTCTACATGACTACATCCATCAGCAATTCAGCTGGCTCTCAGCCACATCCATCCAGTCCAGCTACACCTTTTCAGAACACCCTGTCCACAATGATGCAGTGCTACTCCTAGTCCTAACCATATATCCTAAGCCCTTATTTTATCCAACACTACAAACTGCCACTGTACTTACTGTTTATATACAAATTAATACAATTTTCTGCCGGCCCGTCGTTATAATCCTGCATGCTCGTCAGGGAAACCTCTTGGCTTGCACGTCACAGACTCATCACAGCTACTGATCAACTGCATGCCATCGTGCAAGTGCGCCATCAATCGCCTATCTTGCAATCGTTACACCTAACCACAGCTGGCTCGAGCTCGACACATGATTCGAACCAAGCCCAAGTGCCTTAGCATACGCGAATCAGTATCACTACCAACCTCTAGCAATGCCGTAGCTTGCTGGTGCTCTGAACTGCACAACTGGCTCGGAAATCTCAACAGTTCATCAGTCTGTTTGAGCCTATATCTCGGTGCGGTGAGCACATGCCTAGCAAAAGGTGTCAAGCAGGGATATATTCCTGGACTTCTACATGCAAAAAAAGAAGGTAAATTGTACTGCGGGATCTTTCAGTTACCTGTTATTTCTGCCTTTCAGAGTTGGGAGTTGTTTGATGTGAACTCTGAACTTAAGACACTGTAAACTGTTATGCCCTGTTCCTAGCTTGAAATGTAAAGAAAATGTTTGATGTGAAATTCATGTAAATTTGGCTCATTCCAGCATCTTGGAATAACCCAACTGTACAGTGTCGCACCATCTGGATGTGCAACGGTTATTGCATTGGCATTCGCTCCTTTCCTGCACATTTATCTGACAGTGTGGTGGCGTGCTTAAAATTAAACGAGTTTTTTCAGCTGATGGGTGCCCTCGAGTCCCGTTTCTATCGGCCAGGAAAACGGGGGCCAAGGCCAACAGCTCTCAGGTGCAACAGGTACAAGACGACGCGATGGTCTGGTAGCTTTGTTTATCGCCGAAATCTGATGCGTGGAGCGACGTGCAATCATCAGGTGCGCCTGCATCCAGCAAACGGCGCGGTGCGCCACGGGGAAGAACGCAATGATCGAGGGGGGTCATAATTAGTCGTTAGATTTGGTAATGGTGCAGGATTAGTTAAAAAAAATTTAAGGCCTCCCTGGGTCGATCGCTAGCTCGTGCATGATTAGTGTGGCTAGGTGCCGGACCTTCTATTCGATCTTATAGTGCGGAGTTCGTTCAAGCTTGAGGATTTTAATATTATCGGTAATGCTAAGACTTCGAAGGCTGGAATTAAAAGAAGTCGATAGCTTAAGATATGTTCCAATAGTTAATATTCGATGTTGCGACTATTGTTTCCACATATTTCACTGTTGTATGAAACATAGTGTTTATGTTGTGGTTGGAATTTCTACCCAAGAGTCAAATAATTTCATTATTATTTTTGCATACTTTTGAGTGTTGCACCTATAAATTTTCGGTGTTACAAACGGAGCGTCCGATAGCAAAATCTTCATCGGACGTTCGAGCGCTAGCGTCGGATATGAGTCATTGGACACAACTCACATCAGGGCTTCAAAAAAATTGGATCATCATCACCGCTAATTATCACATTAATCATGTGTGGTCGCTGCAGGCTGTGTTAAAAAATGGTACAGTGTAAGGTTATTGATCTCTCTCTCTCTCTCTCTCATTGTAAAGAAAGGTTGTTGATCTCTCGTAGCTCATTTTTTAGTTCAGTTTTTCTTACTTGAAATCCGGACTTATATATACTGAGTGACCAAGCTAGTGTGGTGAATAGAAAAAAACTGATTGACCAAGCTAGTGTGGTCAAGAAAATAAACGTAGCTACCATTTCTTTTTCACCCTTTTTACCGACAGATGTTCCAAGTTCAGAATGCTACTCGATCACCTACTACGTGTTCAGGGTTGGACTTTTACTGACGGGATGTTTATTTCTTAATTTGTTTGTGATCGAACACCACAAAGTATGCGGAAATCGACTCCCAAAAGCACGGACATCACGACACATAAATTTGTCATCCCCATTCGAAAACGACTCTAATTTGTGTGACAGCATCGTCCTGCCGTGTAGCGCCCTGGGCCGGTCAGCTAGTGGCGTGGTCCTCCGAATTCGCCATCTTTGAATTCGGTAGTGAGGAGGACAAACGGACAACGACCCCGGCAAATTTGGCTCCAAAAGTTTATCCATTTCTCTCTCTCTCCCTTTTTTATTTGATTTGAAAAAAAGAAAAGGAGAGATCGTGTTGCTGAGCTAGCTTTCAGCTAGGCCACGGAAAATGTTTCTGTGGGACCGAACCGAATCCACACTGCTGCTACTACTAGCTGGTTTTATGCATGATGGTCCATCCATTTGGAATGTGGATCAAAAACTGTAGCAGCTCGCGGCCTCGCAAGATTATTCTCAGGATCGACTGAGACCTCACAAGCAAAAAAAATTGTTGGCACGTGGCGCAATTGGTTGGATCACGCCTCAGCTTGCCTGCCGTCCACAAACTACACTGCATGAATGCATTTATGCATGCATGATGCATGTCTCCGACTACTATACCTTGCTCATGTCAATTTGCAACAGGTTGGAACATTGTTGTTGTGATCGATCGATTTCCTGGATCATCCGACGTCCCTACTTGCATCGCTGCAGCTGCGTGTGTTGCGTGCTTCTCGTCGTCTCCTTAAATTTTGCCTTTGATCAGCAGCACAGCAGCGTACGATGCATGCCACGTAGGGTGAAAGCGAGACGCACTTGCCGCCGTGGGCACACGAGCACCCCGCAGCCCAAGTCCAGCGCAGCTCCATCTGGCGGGGACAGTGACGTGGTCGCTCTGCACCGGCCGCGCGACAGCAGCGGAGATCAAGATCGTGGCCAAGAGGAGAATGGAACCCGGCCACAGGGGCACACGGCCACTGGCCACACACCCACACGCCCGTGCTCATGCCAGGGGGGGAAGGCAGGAACACCCACGGATTCCCCGCCGCGGCTCGGCACCTGCATGCATCCCCTGTGCACCATGCGCGCGCGCCACGGCGACGGACGCTTGCCTCGCCACGCCGCGAGGGGGCGGGCGGGCGGCGGCCGGCGGGCGCCCCGCCCCCTCGCGCGCTCGGCGCTCCTCCGCCACAAGCTTCTTCTCGCGGCGGGCCCCGCGCGCTTATCCAGCCACGTCGGCGTCCGCCCCCACCACCATGCCACCGCCGGTGCGCGACGGCCCGGGCCCCGCCGTGTCCTCCACGAGCGCGCGCGCATCTGATGATGATCTGTGCTCATGCAATGCACGACAGCGACACACACGCGCACCAAGTGGAGTGGCAAATAAAATCCCTTCTTCTTCTTCAAGGCATTGCATCCTGTCGTCGTTGAGCTTGAACATTGTTGTTAATCGAGTGGAAAAGCCCTGGTCAGCTCAACGATTTTTTTTTTTTTGTAAAAAAGGGTAAAAACTCTGCGTGTGTGTTGCACTAATGGTGGCTGATGAGGCCACGGGGGAACAAAAGCGTGGCGTGCTTTTCTTCAAGCTCAGGACTGGAGGTGATAACTGACAAGGGGAAGCTGCCGCATTCAGTCCATGTCATGTCAATCTGCATCTCCGGTTTATTACTGAAGAGAATTAGGTTTTTCAGGTCCATCTTATCCAAAAGCCAACGTACATCGCATTACGGATTCACGATGCCGACGTTCATTATCAGCGGATGATCGATACGTTCTGCAACGAAGTAAAAAGGTCGGCGGCTGAGTTGAGTCGAACACTTATGAGTGATAAGGATTTTCTAATTTAATAACCTAGCAAATAACTTAGCAAATTTGAGGATCAGATTTACAAAAATCGAATCATAATACTATACAACTTTGACCACATTTCATTATCACCTCTAGTCGTGTTACAGGAGCCAGAGTTTCTTGAAAAAAAGGGTAACGTTCAAATGCTCCATTTTAATACTAAATAAATTTCAATATATACGCGCAGTCCTAAATTTTTTTATGGATCAATCAACTCGCGCAGTAGCTCCAACTAAAACGGATTTATTTATTTATTTTCGCAACAACTAAATTAGCTCCAACTAAAAACAATCATGAATCTATAGCTATTACACAACTAAGAAATAATAATCTGAAAAGGATGGCCCACATCTTTTAAACCAAGAGAAACACTCGTTTCTGTTTATAAATAGGCCAAGGCGGCGAACCCGACCGGATCACTGATCAGTAAGTACTACTACCTGCGGCGCCAACAGCCGAGCCAAACCGAGCAGAGAGAGAGACAGAGAGGAATGGAAGCCGTCTCCTCCACCGCCTACTTCTCCTCGCAGCCGCAGCTCCCGGCCTCCACCGCCGGCGGCGACCCCGCCACCCCCACCGCCAGCGCCAGCAGGCTGGCGCGGCAGCCGCGCCGGAGCAGCAGCTTCGTGACGGTCGAGGCGTCCTCGGGCGCCGGCGGCGACGACGGGGTGGTCAGGACGAGGAGCCTCACGGAGGACGACCTGGAGGAGCTCAAGGGTTGCCTCGACCTCGGCTTCGGCTTCGCGTACAGCGAGATCCCCGGGCTCTGCGGGACGCTGCCCGCGCTCGAGCTCTGCTACTCCATGACCCGCAGGTTCCTCGACGAGCAGAGGGAGCCGGGCCAGGAGCAGGAAACTTCGGCGACGCCTCTCCCGAATTGGAGGATCTCCGGACCTGGTAAATCATTTTTCTCTCCCTAGGTTTCGATTTCGTTAAAATAACTAGTAATATTAATCTAGCGATGTTGTGAATGAACGAAACAGTTTTGGCCGTGAGAGTAGGTGTCTTAAATTATTTTGTGATGCTTTTCCCCGGGGGATTACTGGTCGATTTTGACAAAGCATACTTCATTGTGCGTGAAACATACAGTGTACCAATAAATCAGGTATTCATCTTGAGTACTGTAGTATTTGTTTCATAGAAAAATATGCACCCCAACTGAGTATGGGCGTCTGGAAAAAAAAATTGACATTCATGAACAGCAGTCCAGCATCTCTTTCTGTAAGGATCACCCAGCTTCTTGTAGAATAGCAAAGAATCTTAGAAAAGTATTTTAACAGTCCTGCATCTATCAGCATCTCTTTCTGTAAGGATCATTCAGCTTCTTGTACAATAGCAAGAATCTTAAGCACCTTTTGGTCTATTACTAAATTGGTTGGATGTCTAATTTCAACAGTCCCGCATATATCAGCATGTTTTCTGATGAGCTAAATGCTCGTTTAGCTGTTATAACAAATTTCCCGGTTCAGTTTATGCGCTCGGTGGAGTGCTGAATCTCTCTTCATAATTTGATTTGCAATGAGTTCTTTTTTTTCAAGAATACTTTTTAGCAACAATGTTAATTAAGAACTGAAGATGTGTTGGAGATTGGATTAAATCTCTTTTAAGAACTGCCGCTGTCAGGCCTCGATTTTTTTTTAAGGAGGATGCTCCTGATTCCATCCTTATTTTTTTTTACGACTTGTATTACAATTTGCTTTGATAACTGTATCATTTACTCCATAGGAGCTTTGTCATGGAGAAGCAAAACATTTTATTCTACTCCATTTCATAAAAAAGGGATATGGATGATAGACTCCTCATACCTACTTTTTTGTTGTCGTCCATTCAATGGTTTTGGTGACATCTGAATTTGATACCAAGTGAAAAATAAATAAAAATTTCATCATTTCCATTCATAGTGGAGCAGGAAAACGATAGTAGCATTATAGGTCACACCACAATATAGAAGCAACGAGTCAGAGCATGCATATTTTTCATTGATGCCACTTTTCTTACAAGTGCTAACTGTCTTCTCCAAGACAATCTTCACGACAAAGCAAAGCAAGACTTGGCTCCACTGAATTATGCTATCTCCTTTCCAGCACACTTTTCCTCCTCAAAAGAAGTAGCGTAAATTTGAAGAAGCATTATTCTACCTTTACCAAAGATTCATTTTTGTAAGTTGCGCGAAAAAGGGATCACTTTTGTAAAAGGAAAAACAAGAGAAAACAGTAGGGAGCCTATGCCCTCCATAAAACCTGTGTCTTGCCCTGAGATTATGTTCTGTTTGTGATTGATTTCTTCTATAAAAGAGCTGTCGTTCCTTGCTGATTAGTATTGGCTCTGGCAGGTGACGATCCAGAGGAAGTGAAGGCGAGGTTGAAGTATTGGGCTCAAGCAGTAGCATGCACTGTCAAGCTCTGCAGCTAGCTGTTTTCTGGTAGAGTATGCTATGACGGCTGAACTGAAGGTTGGCTTGGGAAGTTGAGGAATCTGCTTGTATGGGTTTGGGATATGGGGAGCAGAAACTCCTCAGGACCTGCTTCTGCTTCGTGGCATCGAAGCAACATGAGTGATCTCTGCTTCTGCAAAAACTTTGGAGGGGGAGGAATCATGACCTTGGAATTACAGCGACAAGACTCGATGCGATCCATGGTCCGAGCTTCTACTAAAGAATCGGAAGCTTATCATTCCTCAGGGTGGTCTGCATAATGCAGCGTTTGCAAATGCAGGACCTGCTGGTTCTTTTTGCCTCTTTTTTTCCGTGTAATGATCACTAGGTGCTCTATCTAATTGTTGCTCACCAGTTATAATGTACTAGGTGGAGTTTTTTGGGTACTAATCCAAGGGTTGATTAGTTCCAAATTTCCAATAATGATTTGTTCTGTGCTACTCAGATGTTGTTACTTGCATGGACAGATATGTAGATTATACTGTGTTAAGAAATTTACAAGAGTGCAGCAAGTGTTTGGTTGCCAGGCAAAGGGTTCAGTCGTGTAAAATGATCTGTATGTATGTTCAGCCTGATTGTTAACTGATTGAAACTCTCTGAAACTATATGTCATCTAAAGTGATCTATACGTTGTTTGACACTACTAGGCTTAGCGTTATACTGAAAATGCATGTGATCTACTGCTGGTAACTCGCAGATAAGTAAACCCTGTTTGATTCACATAGCAGTTTCTAACAGTGTGTCCTACCCTGTTTGATTCACATAACAGTGTGTCCCATGGTTTTTTTTTGCCTTGGTTACAGATCACATAAGCTCACACGGTGATGCATTTCCTCTTCTACACTTGCTGCCGAGCCGGACTCTTCTGCATAAGGAGAAGGCGGAAAAAACTGTCGGTGATGGTGGGTGCCGGTCTGCACGCGCAGCACACGTGCCGCGCGCACGGCTCCCAACGATTCAGAAGCTTCCATGTGGAGCCTTGACTCCATCGCGCTCGTCGACTCGTCGTCCGGCCTCGTACCTGCAAATTAAACTGATTCCCCCCCTAACCAGTCGGGTACGCTCACACCAGTGCCATGTCAAATACCGTGAACGCCCCTCCTGTCTTCGAATAGCCTGAGGGGTTGCGTGCAAATATGGCCAAGGCATCGGGGTGATTTCGGCGTTTCCAGCCGTTGTCGGGTTGGTCTCAATCTTCGGCAAAGTCAGCGATCTCCTCCGCGGTGGCGATGGTGGCCGGTGCCCAAGCAGAAGCGGCCGTGGCAAGTTTCAGTTTGGTCCCTGGGTTTTATGTTTGTTTGAGGATGTAGTGGGCCCAGGATTTAGGTTGTGGCACTAGTGACTAGTCCTGCTTTTTACTAGTAATTGCTATAAATCAATTCATGAATTATCAAAAAAGAAATCAACCTACAATACAACCACAAGACATCGCGGAAATTTGAAGAATCAGAGCATAGGTAAATAAAACTTTGTAACAAGGTCTACAAGGACGAAAGAAGTTCAACACTGGTAGCACGTCTAAATGTAACCGAACTATTCAATAAAATATGTGGGGTAGATATATTATGCAAGCATTTACCATCATGTAAACTTTAAAGATGAATAAAATTTGTACAAGAGGAATAAAAGATATTAGCATATGATTAGTCGCAAGCTATGTATGAGATATGAACAATTGCGCATGCAATCATTATTGATACGCTGATTTTTCCTTCTTAAATAAGTAGTTCATCATCCTAAAAAATTGTATGGGTATGGTAGTAGATGCTTGCATGGCTTATTCAACACTAATAACACGATAGCACCTAAATTTTTCCCTAGCAAAGGTAATCCTAGCATGTATATTGTGTAGAGGATGAAGGTCAATTCTTACATGCAACATGGATACACAATTGTAGTTGCTACCACATTTAGAAAATGCATTGTCTAATCATGTGTTTTTTTACAAATGTCTAATCATGTGTTATCTTAAGAAAAAATAGTTCACACAAATGTAGGTGTTTTGTTGAACCGTGAAAATAGAACATTCTCTCCTCCTTTTGTTTGATCGCTCGTGTGACTACTTTGTTCTTGTGGTTTTCCATATTTCTAACACGTATATTTTGGCTACAAAAGTACAACTTCGAGGCAATAAAATACAGTTGTATCTGTGAAAGTTTGTAAAAGTTAAGGGCTTTTGTGGAAACTGGGAACTTACATAAAAGTCCTTCCCTCCTAGTGGCATATTCCATCGGAATAATTTAATTATTTCTACATTTTCCGCTCCCCTCCTCCGCTCCCCATTGCGGCATTGCCCCTCCTCCCCGTCGCGGCCTCGCCCACCGCGCCTTCGAGGAGCTTCGAATCGCGATCGCTTCGGTCCCCGCGAGCTCACATGGTGGGTGCGCGCTCCAGAGGCTAGGGTTCCCAGTTCCCAACATTCTCCTGGTTCGTCCAAGTTCGCTCCTGATTTTCCCGCGATTTTTGCCGATCTTCCCCTGATTTTCCTGCCGTTTCGGCGCAGCTGATTGGAACCGCAGTGTTTTGGCGAGCCTTTGGCGGCGGCGGCGGCGGAGATGAACGGGGAGGTGGAATGTAGCGTGTGCCACGCGAAGGTGCCGGTGCCGCCGGCGGTCTCCAAGGCGTACGACAGCCACCGGAGCACCGTCTCGTCGCGGCAGCGCGCGCTCAACGTTCTCCTCGTCTCCGGCGACTGCGTTCTTGCGGGCCTCCAGGTGAAGGCTGCATCCCTGCTACATTTAGTCGGTGCGCTCAGTGTCTGTCGAATCGCCAAGTGTTGCACAGGAATTGTTGAACTGTAGCTGATGAGTGTGATTACAGTATGAGGAGGCGAATTGAGTGGCAAGGCGAAAACGCAATGTCACAAATGTTTGTAGCCTAGTGAATTTGGTTAGCTGTACTAGAGCTTCAGGACCTGTTCCTGAACTAACGTTTGTACTAGACTGGATGCTGCAGATGGTGGAGGTTAGAGACCTGTTTTTTCCCTTTTCTTTCTTAATTTGGTAGAGTAAACATGCAAATTTGTAAGGTCAGGTGCTCCCCCAGCACTGCTGTTAGCAGCTATCTTAATTGCCTTTGCCAACTGCTAGGAGAAATCGTGCCCAGTAGGTGATATGAATCATTAATAGTGAATTCATTCCATCCCCAATATTAAATTGCAAGTGCTATATGTTGGATTATTGAGATGTACTACTTCTTCACGATTATTTGTTGCAAAATCATAAGGCATACTAAGCATGCTCTTTCAGTTTTTTGTTTGTTTGCTACATTGCAATTTTTTTTAATTGCTTAACATAGTTTTACCTCATTTTTCTATAGCCTATACTAGTGTACATGTCAAAAGTGGATGGGAAATTCAAATTTAGCCCAATAAGTGTAAATTTCTTGACGGAGATTACAAAAATTATCTTCGCCATCATCATGCTATTCATCCAGGTATGCCAAATCCTCTATCATTTCATTTTAGCACTTTGCTCTCCTTGATTCATTCCATGTGTTTAGTTGGATGCGACTGTAGTGATAACAATGGTATTTTTTTTGTGTGGTAAGATGTCTTTTGTTCATGCAGTTGAGTATGCTACTAAACTAGCACATCAACGTTATGTTTAAATTTCTCACATTTCATTTCAGTGCTGGGTGTTGTAGACTCTACTTTTACTGATAACTTGGGTGTCCTTAATGAGTTGGTTTTGTCCTTTTTGCAGGCTCGACGTCTAAAGGTGGGGGACAAGCCACTTCTTACAGTGTCAACGTTTATGCAGGTAATATGTGTTGAATAATTGCTCAGCCTCTCCTTAATCTCCTCACTAGCAGAAGTCAATGGAGCTGGTAAAGCTCCTCAAGTGCACTGCACAGCCGTATAAGGCAGCAGGCACTCAATTGTATCTGGGCAAGCATGCCCAAAGTACTGTCTTGTATATAGGTACAGTAGGTACTTGTAGTAGTACTAGTAGCTAGTAAGTAGTGAGTGTATTTTGTACCTAGAGTTGACTTTGCTATCTATAAAGAAGAAGCACTGCTGCAAAGCAAGGCAGTTCAGCCAAAAACAACAGAACAGCAGCAACTGGGTTGTGTGTGTGTGCTGTGCTCAATTCCCTTTTCTCCTTCTTCTACCTAAGAGTCAGACCCTTGGGGAGTTTAGAACTCACCTGGGAGGTCAATTGGTGCTGCAGGGCAGCTCCAATTGCCAACAAGTGGCATCAGAGCCGCGGTTGGGGCGCAGAGTAGGAGATGGCGGACCAGGGGCGAGGACGCGACGCCGGGCGCGGGCGTGGCCGAGGGCGCGGCCGCTCCGTCGGTCACCGCGGGGAGTCGGTCTCGCCGCGTCGCGGGGCGACGTACGTGGTGAAGAAGACCATCCGCGATGTGGGGAATGTCCAATTCCCGACCCTCACCCGGACCAACTACGCCGAGTGGGAGGTGCTCGTCAAGGTGATGTTCAAGGCGCGCGGGCTCTGGAGAGCTGTGAGCGTCGGCACCGAAGATGAGGAGGACCAGCTCGCCATGGAGGGGATCCTCAAGGCCGTGCCGGCGGAGTACCGCGTCGCGCTTGGGAACAAGGACTCGGCGAAGGAGGCGTGGGACGCCTTGAAGTCCATGCGGCTCGGCGGCGAGCGGGCGCGCAAGGCCAAGCAGCAGCAGCTGCGGCGCGAGTACGAGGCGCTCGAGTTCAAGGACGGCGAGGCCGTCGAAGACTTCGCGCTGCGCCTCACCGGCATGGTGACCGAGCTCGCCGCAGTGGGCACAACCGTCGGAGAGCAAGACGCCGTGCAGAAGCTCCTCCGCTGTGTCCCGAGAAGTACGACCAGGTCGCAATCTCCATCGAGACCTGCACGGAGCTGGAATCCCTGACAATTGAAGACGTGACGGGGCGGCTCAAGGCGGTCGAGGACCGCTTCAGTGCAAGAGCGGCAAAGGCGGCCGCCACGACGGCCGGCGCCAAGCTGCTGCTCGCCGCTCAAGAGGAGCGGGCGCTGCAGCTGTGCGGACGCGAAGCAGGGGAAGGACGCGACAGAGGACGCGGACGCTCCAGCACGCGCGGCCGTGGCGGCGGCGGAGGACGAAGCGGCAGCAGGCGCATCGGCAAGGACCAGTGCCTGAATTGCGGCGAACCAGGGCACTGGGTGCGCGATTGCAAGCAGCCGCGGCGAGAGCGCGCGCATCTGACCCAGGAAGACGACGACGACGGTCCGGCGCTACTGATGGCGCATGTCTGCGCGCTCCACGACGACGTGGGGGAAGAAGCGCCGCGCAGGCGAGTAGAGCTCGACGAGCCGCGCGCACAGGTCAACCTCGGGGAGGAGGACATCGGCAGCAACGACACAAGGGACAAGATGTGGTTCATGGACTCCGGCGCCAGCAACCACATGACCGGAGAACGCGGGGCATTCTCCGAGCTCGACACAGGCGTCGTCGGGACGGTGAAATTCGGCGACGGATCGCGCGTGGAGATCCATGGGCGCGGCACCATCGTCTTCAAGTGCCAGAACGACGAGCACCGCGCCCTCACCGACGTATACTACATCCCCAAGCTCCGGAGCAACATCATCAGCCTCGGGCAACTTGACGAGCGAGGCTGTCGGGTGATGATCGGCGACGGCGTGCTGCGAGTCCACGACACAGAGAAGAACCTCCTAGCCAAGGTGAAGCGCTCCACTAATCGCTGCTACAAGGTAGATCTGCAGGTCACCCAGCCAGTGTGCCTGGCGGCGCACGGCGACGACGAGGCATGGCTCTGGCATGCTCGGTTCGGGCACCTCAGCTTCGACGCGCTGAGGGACCTCGCGCGCCATGAGATGGTGCGCGGGCTGCCCAGGATCGAGCACGCCGGGGAGCTGTGTGACAGCTGCCTCGCCGGGAAGCAGAGGCGGCGGTCCTTCCCAAAGACGGCGAGGTACCGCGCCGAGGAGGTGTTGGAGCTCGTGCACGGAGATTTGTGCGGGCCAATCACGCCGGCTACGCACGGCGGGAGACGTTTCTTCCTCCTGTTGGTCGACGACTACAGCCGCTACATGTGGCTGCACTTGCTGACGAGCAAAGCAGAGGCGGCGGCGGCGATTCGGCAATTCAAGGCCAAGGTGGAGACAGAGACGGGGAAGAAGCTCAAGGTGCTGCGCACAGATCGCGGGGGTGAGTTCAATTCGATTGAATTTGGACTGTATTGTGCAGAGGAAGGGGTGCAGAGGCACCTCACCGCGCCGTACTCGCCGCAACAAAACGGTGTGGTGGAGCGGCGCAACCAAACGATCGTCGGCATGGCGAGGAGCATGCTCAAGGCAAGGAGAGTGCCGGTGACGTTTTGGGGTGAGGCGGTGAGCACGACAGTGTTCATCCTAAACCGCTCGTCGACAAAGAGCTTGAAGGGGATGACCCCCTTCGAGGCTTGGCACGGCCGGAAGCCGGACGTGTCATTCCTGCGCACGTTCGGGTGCGTGGGACATGTGAAGGAGACGAGGTCGGGCCTCGGCAAGCTGGCGGACAGGAGCACACCAATGGTGTTCCTAGGCTATGAGGCGGGGAGCAAGGCGTACCGCCTCTACGATCCACGAGCGCGGCGTGTGTGCATCTCGCGCGACGTCGTGTTCGACGAGAAGAAGGCGTGGCGCTGGGCGGAGCACGTCGACGGGGAAGACGGCGGGGAGGTCGCCCCGAGCAGTACCTTCATCATCGAGCACTGGGTGACTCGAGGAGCAGAGGAGGTGCAGGAGGAGGACGGGGCGGGAGCGGCGGATGAAGCAGAGGAGCCCGCCTCACCCGATGGAGCAGAGGAGCCGGGAACACCTGTCGGACAGGGATCCCCGGCGCTGGCGACACCTGTGGGACAAGCATCACCGGCGGCAAATGCTTCCCCAAGCTCGACATCGACGATCCGCTTCGCGTCTCCTCCGCCAGACGTGTCGGACATCGTCGACGACGACTACGACGGCGAGCCACTACGATTCCGTGCGGTGGACAACATTGTTGGGCACGGCGCTCCGCCCGGGCTTGCGGAACGCATCCTTGACGACCAGGTGCTGCACCTAGGGTGCGCGGAAGAACCAACGACGTTTCGCGAGGCGGAGCGGGATCACCGCTGGAGGAAAGCCATGACCGAGGAGATGAACTCGATCGTGGAGAACAAGACTTGGGCCCTCGTCGATCCGCCGGCGAATTGCCGTCCAATCGGGCTCAAGTGGGTGTTCAAGGAGAAGTGGGATGAGCGCGGGAACGTGGTGAAGCACAAGGCACGATTGGTGGCGAGCTACGTGCAGCGCGAGGGGATCGACTTCGAGGAAGTCTTCGCTCCGGTGGCGCGCATGGAGTCAGTGCGCCTCCTGCTCGCGCTGGCGGCCACCAAGGAGTGGGAGGTGCACCACATGGATGTGAAGTCCGCGTTCCTCAATGGTGAGCTAATCGAGGAGGTATATATGCAGCAGCCGCCGGGATTCATCGTCGTCGGCCAAGAGCACAAGGTGCTCCGGCTGCGCAAAGCGCTCTACGGACTGCGGCAAGCGCAGCGGGCATGGAACACCAAGTTGGACGAGAGCTTGGTGTCCCTCGGCTTCACCAAGTGCGCGACGGAGCACGCGCTCTACATCCGCAAGAAGAAGCAGAGCATCCTCATCGTCGGGGTGTATGTGGACGACCTGATCATCACCAGCGCCAAGCTGCAGAACATCGGCGAGTTCAAGAAGGAGATGACGGCGCTGTTCAAGATGAGCGATCTGGGATTGCTCAGCTAATACCTTGGCATCGAGGTGGAGCAGACGGCGCGCTCCATCACCCTGAGGCAGAGCGCCTACACTGAGAAGCTGCTGGAGCGCGGCGGGTTGGGCGGCTGCAAGCCGTGCCAATCCCCAATGGAGGAAAGGCTCAAGCTGTCAAAGGACAGCACATCACCAAGGGTGAACGCGACGAGCTACCGCAGCATCGTCGGCGGCCTGCGCTACCTGGCGCACACGCGGCCGGACATCGGCTTCGCCATCGGCTATTTGAGTCGATTCATGGAGGACCCGCGGGAGGACCATCTCGCTGCAATCAAGCACCTCCTCCGCTATGTTGCAGGGACAATCAAGCACGGATTGGTGTATCCGAAGAGAGGAGGCGGGCGGCTGGAGCTGACGGGGTACAGCGACAGCGACATGGCGGGAGATGTAGATGGGCGGCGCAGCACGACGGGGATCATCTTCTTCCTCGGGTCGTGCGCAATTTCCTGGCAATCACAGAAGCAGAAGGTGGTGGCGCTATCCACCTACGAGGCAGAGTACATCGCCGCCGCCACAGCTTGCTGCCAGGGGGTCTGGCTGGCGCGCTTGCTCAGGGAGCTCACCGGAGAAGAGCTCCGGGCGCCAGTTCTGCTGGTGGACAACAAATCTGCCATTGCTCTAGCAAAGAATCTTGTCCTACACGATCGCAGCAAGCACCTTGACACTAAGTATCACTACATCAGGGATTGCATCGAAGAAGGAAGGATCAAGGTCGAGTATGTTGAGACGGCTCAGCAACTCGGTGACATTCTCACCAAGTCCTTGGGACGTCTTCGGCTCCAAGAGTTGAGAAGCAAGGTGGGAGTGGAGGAGATCAAGAAGGGGATTCACAATTAGGGGAAGAACTGTTGAATAATTGCTCAGCCTCTCCTTAATCTCCTCACTAGCAGAAGTCAATGGAGCTGGTAAAGCTCCTCAAGTGCACTGCACAGCCGTATAAGGCAGCAGGCACTCAATTGTATCTGGGCAAGCATGCCCAAAGTACTGACTTGTATATAGGTACAGTAGGTACTTGTAGTAGTACTAGTAGCTAGTAAGTAGTGAGTGTATTTTGTACCTAGAGTTGACTTTGCTATCTATAAAGAAGAAGCACTGCTGCAAAGCAAGGCAGTTCAGTCAAAAACAACAGAACAGCAGCAACTGGGTTGTGTGTGTGTGCTGTGCTCAATTCCCTTTTCTCCTTCTTCTACCTAAGAGTCAGACCCTTGGGGAGTTTAGAACTCACCTGGGAGGTCAATTGGTGCTGCAGGGCAGCTCCAATTGCCAACAATATGACCTGTAAGTCTGAAACTATGTCATGCTTATAATTTTGGATGCGGTCAACTTGCTCCCTGATTTAAATTTTGAGAATTGATTTTTGTCTTGGTAAACCCACGTGCTGGAAGTGTATGATAGTTCTGAAGAGAATAGGATCCTGTTCCTGACTACTTGGCCATGTGCTGTCATTTTGATACATCTTACTAGAAAGCTCATGCAAACTTCTACAGAAACTGTACTGTGAATTAATTTTACTACTTTCTGCAGCACATAGATCTCCCTTCATTTTCTATAGAATATTTCATACAACTTTAGTAATCTTGTCTGCGACGCTAACCATCCTTCTTCACTGGCCAGGCTGCTCGCAACAATGTTCTTCTTGCAGTTCCTGCTTTTCTCTATGCTATCAACAACTATTTGAAGTTCATAATGCAGGTAAAGCATCGCACACCAGGATTCAGAACTTGGTGTTCTCTGATTTTCCCCTTCTTTATCTGTAGGAGCCAATGTAGTGGATTCAAAGTTCCTACAGTTATATTAGCCTAACTTGGATCTGGTACATCTCTAACTGTTAGTCCTATGATTTATGCAGTTATATTTTAATCCTGCAAGTGTGAAAATGCTGAGTAATCTCAAGGTATGATACTATAATTAATGTTAGCCTTTTCTTCAAAATTAGGATTATTAGTACAATTAGTATAATATGTACACTTGAATGCTTGCAAATATGTGCATATGTTCAGGCATGGTCCAAGTCGCCCATGCTTGCATGTGCTCAGATATACACTTGAGCATGCAAACTCCCTCTGGTCAGTCTGTTTTTAAAAAATCTATTAGCCACTGCCTTGATATATGTTTCTCCTTGGTGTTCAACATCTGTTTGAAGTTTGGCTGCACATGGCACTGATCATGTACTCATGCTATATGGAATACTGACATGTGCAGGTTCTAGTAATCGCTGTGCTTCTAAAGATAATAATGAGGAGGCGATTTTCCACAATCCAGGCAAGTTTCATCTCAATTTTTGTATGTACTATTGACTACTAAAAAAGGTGATCCAAAGCCTAGTTTCTGAGTGCAATATATTTAGGTGATTTCAAGAAACAGTTCAGCTGACATCATGCTTTGTATATTGACAGTGGGAGGCCCTTGCCCTTTTGTTAATTGGAATATCTGTTAATCAGCTGAAATCATTGCCTGAAGGTTCTAGCGCACTAGGTCTTCCTGTTGCTGCTGGAGCCTACCTCTATACACTCTTTTTTGTAAGTTCTGATTTTCTCGTAGCTGGGATGATGTACATGTTGAAGCAGTGCAAAACACATCTTCCATGAAGTTGTGAATACCAGTTTAATTTTCTACACACTCAGATTTCTCTGCTGAGTCCTTTTCTTGCATATACAGCATTAGCATGGTATTCTTGCAATCAGTTGACTGCAGCGCAGTGTTGCATCTGCCTGAATGTTTTTTCTCAAACCATCTGCTTTGAATGTTAGCTGTAGTTATAATAAATTCTGCAACCATTCCACCTCTTTATTGTCTGTTCGATCATAAAGAGATTGAGGTTCGTTCTCTCCAAAATTTCAACATGTGCAATTAAATGATTCAGAACTAATCCTTTATGGCAAAACAATAGGCTCTAAGCACTCTTTGTGATAGGGACTCTAGAATGGGCAGGATAGATCGGCTACTCGCCCTCCCGAGGGAGGCTCTGAGATGGCTTTCTTGATCTGTTTTCTGCTTACCTAACCTTAGGACTCTTGGCTGCCTTTTATAGACCAAGGCGTCTAACAAATCAACTAATAGATCTTATCCAAATCTAACTAATCTTATCTAATTTGCTAACAATCTAATCCTTATCCGAGTAGTGGGCCCAGGCCCACAACCATAACACTTCTCCACCCCTTCAAGACAGCTCGTCCTCGAGCTGGACAACCTCAAAAGTGGAGAAATCAACCGATACTGAAGATGATCAGGTCCTCTTGAGAAGTCGGATGCCGGCAGGTGACCGTGTGACAATCATTGTTGCAGTCCAGCCCTCCGACTCTGGCGGCGAAGTTAAGCTCAGCAGCCGCATCTGGTCATGCAGGCCTGCAGAAATTCCATGGCCCAACTGTGGTTGCCAGCCCACAACAAAAAATGGCAGCAACCCAGGCAAGTGTTGTCGCTTGCTGCAGCGTGCCGGAGGCGAACCGCACGGAGCTGCGCACGGTGTGGCAGCGCACAGTGTGGCAGATAACGGCGCGGATGCGGATGCGGATGGGGCGGCGCGAGACACGGCAGACGCCGGCGGCACTTGAGGCGAGGCCGCGTGTGGCCCGGAAGATCCCGACGAAGATGACCCCAGAAGCACAGGAGCCGCAGCATCGCGTGGTGTGGCAGCCATGGGAGACGTCGGAGATGAGCCGCCCACTCAAGGGCCGTGCGTGGCGTAGGCGCCATGGCCTCGTAATGCACGATGTGCAGCGTGGACGGCGGAAGCGCCACCGAAACGGATGCTTTGGTTGGTGTTGGTGAGGGAGCCGGCCCGCGAGAGTACCCAGGATGGCGCAGAAAGGGGAGCGCGCAGGTCCCCACCTCCTGCGTGACGACGATTCGCCGCTTCCTCGACCAAGGATTGTGGAGTCGGAGTCTGCAGCGCTGGTGCAGCCGCTGCCTAATGGATCGGTAAGGCCGGCGCGCGGGCGCCAGACCCGGCGACGCAGACCCCAACAGCCGCGCATGACGAAGGTCCAGGGACGTCTCCCGGAGACAGGTCGGTGCGAGAGGCCAGGAACGTCCCCCGGAAAATAGGAGGCGTCGCTCGATGCGGAGGCGGAAGAGCCCCCGCGGAAGGTTGTTCCGCGGTGCTAGCAGAGTAGTTCGCGGCCGGGCCGCGCGAGGCGTTGCGGACGCCGATGCGTGCTCACGCGAGGGCGCAGGCAGACCCGTGCGATGCACGGCGGACATCGGGTGCGCCGAAGACGTCGAGGTGTGGCGCGGAGTAGCGGCGACAGTGGTGGCGGCACCGAGGACGACAAATGCGTTGGCGACGGTGTTAGTGGAGGCGCCGATTCCTGTGGTGGTGAAGTCGTGGTCGCAGCAGTACCTGCCGCAGAGTGTGCCGTCGGCGTCGACGTGGAAGGCATCGGCCGGCCGAAGCTGGAAGACGGCGGAGAGCATCGACGAGGCATGGCCCCAAGCCGTCGGCAACGAAGAACCCCTCCACAGGCCATGCTGGCGCGCGAATCGAGGGTCCTGGAACGTCCACCGAAGGCAGGCTTGCACGCGGGGGCGACTTGAGCGCGGAAGCCGCCAAAGAAAGGGCTGCATGTGGCGATGTGGACTCCGGCGACGAGGTCGAGATGAGCACCATGGTGGGCTCGGAAGTGGGCGTTGAAGACGAGGCTGCACGTGGCGCGATGGATGCCTTCGATGGCGGCAGATGCCGCCGTGGGCGGTGGTGACGACGATGAAGCCGACGCCCGGGCTATTGTTGCCGGGGAGGAGGCTGCTGGCGAGGCCGGAAGTGGTGGTGCTGCAGATGTTGGAGGGCCCAAGGATGAAGTAGGGCCCGTCTTGTACATTGCAGCCCATCTGGTCCGGCCCAACCTGGAGACTGAAAACGGCCCAAGCAGCCTGGTCCACACGAGACGGATGCCGAGCAGCCACCGACGCCCAAGCTTTCGTCTGGATAAGGTTGGGGGCGGCGGGAGATATTCCCGACGGTGGTTGCGCTTGGAACGCCGGTGGTGGCGGGGCGCCCACCATCGACTTGAAGGCTGGCGCGAGGGGGCAGGTCGTCGCTGCGCTTGGCGAAGCCACGGTCACCACTGCGCGACAGAAGACGGGCCCCTTGGTGGCGGAAGGCGGCGCCGCGGATGAAGTTGGTGATGGAGTTGCTTGGTTGTACGCCGTCGGAACGAGCGTAGCGGAAGGCGCTGCGGGGACGGGCATCGTCGGGATGAGCGCCGCGACAGGCACCGCGGGAACGGCCGTCGCGGAAACCGAGGACGCGCGCTGCGTGTGAGATCCCCGAGACGAGGCCGCAGGTGCGGACGGAACGATCGGGGCTGGTGTTGGCGTTGCCGCCGGGTCCTCCGATGGTGGCTGCGCAGCAGTGGTTGTAGCCCTTGTCGCCAGAGCCGAGGGGAAAGATGGTGATGGCGATGGCGATGCGGGAGCAGGTCCAGTCGACGGAGATGCAGCAGGTGGCGGCGATGGCGCGGCGGTTGCCGCCGAAAACGGGGCTGCTGGCGTCGATGGTGAGTCCGCGTGGAGCGTGACGGCCGCGGCCGCAGAGGTTGGGGCAGGGAGCGGCGGCGGTGGCCCCGCAACCGCTGGTGAAGTCGATGGCGCAGGAGACGCTTTCTGCAGCATCTTGTCGAGCACGCCCAAGATGTCACGGAGCCTGTCGGAGACGCGATCGAGCCCTTCGGATACGCGATTGACTCCGTCGGTCATGCATCTCGCGGCCTCATCCAAAGTGATGACAGCACTCATGATGGACTTCTTTTGAGAAGATGCGAACGTGGGTGGAATTGGGTGGGATTTTGCTGCGCAGGGAAGAAATTGGGGGTGTGTGCGTGAGCAGGGGAAGGAGAGATGTCAATCACATGAACAGATGCAATTTGGGGAGGGTTGGGTAGGTGCGCACGGAAGAGAATTGGCTCTGAATACCAAATGATAGGGACTCTAGAATGGGCAGGATAGATCGGCTACTCGCCCTCCCGAGGGAGGCTCTGAGATGGCTTTCTTGATCTGTTTTCTGCTTACCTAACCTTAGGACTCTTGGCTGCCTTTTATAGACCAAGGCGCCTAACAAATCAACTAATAGATCTTATCCAAATCTAACTAATCTTATCTAATTTGCTAACAATCTAATCCTTATCCGAGTAGTGGGCCCAGGCCCACAACCATAACACTTTGACTAATTTGCTAGTTTATATGCTTCATATAGTAACAATATGTGTCTTTTTGCTCATTTAGTTGACACTGAAAATTGTAAAGAGCAGAAATATAAACTATATATGACATTTCATACTAACTTTATTCACAATCAGGTAACAGTTCCTGCGTTGGCTTCAGTTTACAATGAAAAGGCTCTTAAAAGCCAGTTTGATACCAGTATTTACCTTCAGGTTTGTGTCCATTTTTATGGTTATCTTGCTCTGGCATTCTATTCTTAAGCTATCTTGCTAATGCTTTTATGATCTGTGTGAAGCTACCTTTTGATTGTGAATTTTTTTTTCTCATGTTTTCAGAACTTATTTCTGTATGGTTATGGTGCAATATTCAATTTTCTTGGGCTTGTAATCACTGCCATCATCCAAGGTAATTATTGAGAATGCATGTCTACTTGAAAGAAACATGTTTTTACATACTATAATGTAAGGTGGTTTTAAACTAATCTGTTGTGCTGAGAAGAGCTGTCAAGTCTTTGAATGCTAGTAGTTTTCAATGTTGTAGACTATTTTGGTTTGCCCTTGTAAGTTTGTGGCGTTCATTATTTATATATTATTATCCTTACAACTATTAGAAGTAAATATCGTATCTATTACATATCCAACTCTCAGACATCTAAAAGCTACGGCTGGTTGAACCCATTTTGCTTATCTTCACTTCCGTGGCCTTATTTTTCTGGGACACCACGATTGCCTTTTTTTTTCAGAAACCCTTGTAGAAGACTAGTGACCCTTGACTCACGAATTCTGCTGAAACTGTTGCCCAAGTATTTTCTTTCATGATTAAATACTGTGCTGGAGTATAAGTGAATTGCCCACTTTTCCCTGTTAGCTTATGCTTTTGGGTTGAATTGGTTGGTGCATGCAACTCAATATGGTGCTGTAAGAAATCAGACATTGTGTACATTTTTTCAGGGCCCAGTAGCTTTAACATTCTGGAAGGACATTCAAAGGCCACAATGTTTCTTATCTGCAACAATGCTGCACAGGGCATACTGTCATCATTTTTCTTCAAGTATGCAGGTATATTACCGGCAAAGAAAAAACTTAGTTCTCATTCAATATGCTATTAAAATGGTACCATATATCATACATGTATCTCTGAAAACTTGTTATAACGCATGCACATACCCATAAAATATAGCATGCATTTATGAGTTGAAAGGTTGCATGTTTATTAGTGTGGTTGGCCAGATTAACCTGTTTGGGGTGCACATGATTATGGCAATTCAGCTAGTGTGTGTGGGTTGTAATCAGATCATATTCTTCTTTTTAATGCAAAGCCACGTGGAAATAAAAAGATTGTGCGTGCACAGGAATAGGAAATCAGTGGTATTTGCATGTTGGTTGCTACTGCCATGTACAAGTTTTTTGCAAGTAAACTGTAGTTATGTTTAAGAAAGTCGACGATCAATGCAGATACAATTTTGAAGAAGTACTCATCAACAATTGCAACTATCTTCACCGGAGTAGCCTCTGCCGTATTATTTGGACACACATTGACAATAAATTTTGTTCTTGGAATTTCAATAGTAATCATATCTATGCATCAGGTAACTTCAATTCTCCCCTTGCATTCATTCAATAGTGTTGAAGTTTTCCTACTAAAATTCATTTTATTTATTATTATTATTTCAGTATCTTTCTAACCAAATTAAAGACGAAGTGCCTAGCAGCAAAATTGAAATGGCTGAAGCTCATGATCACAGGTTTGTCCTATTATATTGTTGATTGCACTGTAGTTTTGCTTAGTTGGCCGTTTGGCACAGTTTTGAAGCTCCATTCCGTCATGTACTGTTCCGCAGTCAGGCGACATTTCTTGTGTTCTTTTATAGTCGGCCAAAACTCGGTACAGTCATCTAGTGGATTATCAAATTTGTTAACAGTATAATTTGTTTTGTGGTGCTCAGCAGAGTAAAGGAATCTGCTTACGTCAACGTGACTGATTCAGTGGCAAGTGAGGTAAACATCTACTACCTAGAATTTCTGGTTCTTTCAGCGTGTAGCTAATGGTCTTTCTATCCATCATGAAGGCTAAACACCGCCATGGATCTGACGAGAGGCAACCGCTTCTTCCTGTATGATTTTGCAGCAGAGGTTGTCCTCTTTTTCCCTCTTTTTTTAAAAAAAATTACTATAGGGATGCGCTAAAACTTTCTCAATTTGTGACAGCAGGCAGTCTCCTTGACGAGAGCAGCAGGCATCTGACGTATCTTAGTGGGTTTTTGACCTCTCCGAAGCCACATTGCTGCCGTGTTGATGGCCGAGTAAGAAAAACATGCATATTATAGCGGGGGTCTCCCTCGCTGTTTTCTGTTCAAAAAGAATGATGAGCTTCATGAAAGAGTACTGGATGGATGAAACAATACTTTTAGCCTAGTGATGGTGACACTGATATGATAGATTTATACGAGGAATAAAAGTCTCGTAGTTCACCATTTTTTCCCTCTCTTGAGAGTTAGTGGTTCTATCGAGTGATTTCTGTATGCGGCTCCAATGTAAATAGCAGTTAGTTTCTTGTTATGTGCGAGTTGCATGAGGTGATGTTATGGCGTGTTTAGTACACCACCCTAGCTTTGCCTATGTCTTTCGAATTGCAGCGGAACGACTTTGCCTGTAACACGATATTTATCGGATAGTCGGATGTGTCTTAATATTCTGATTTATGTATATAGTTTTGACTTAAAATTATTTCAAAGGGGCGCCACAAGCTTTCGGTAACACCAACATCTTAAACGATACCACTATCTTGGTAAGTCAATTATAGCACCAATTTTCCAGTCAACATTACATGTATCTCGCTGAGCAAAATATATGCCAACGAGACCGCGTCAAATGACATATCAGAGTTATTATGAATGAATTCTAGTGACTCGTCAATTAGACATCTGCACATGCACAATCCAGTTTGTATATTTGACACGAATACAAGCATCGTCCTTGTTGGAGTATGTGTGTGTTGGCCCATGAGGCCTGGCCCATATATGAGGTCCATGTACTGTCTACTATATATCCCACCCTCTAGGGTTAGGGTAATACATAGGAAATTATTCCCCAAGCATGGTATCATTCGGCTAGGGTTTTCCTGGGAGCTCTCCCTGTGCAGCCGCCGCCGCCTAGGGTTTCCCCTCCCTGCGCCGCCGCCGCTCCCTTCCTCTCCCGAGCTCCCCTCCTTCCGCTGCTTGAGGCGCCCCCGGGGAGGTCGCCCATGTCGATCTCCGCCGGGGGCCGCACCCTCCTCTGATCCGCGCCCCCCCCCAACCGCGTCGAGTCAAGCACAGCAAGGGACCTACCTCCGCCCCCCACCGCGCCGGCCGCGCACGCCCAGGCCGCCGCGCCGGCCGCGCCCGCCCCCACCGCGCCGGCCGTGCGCGGGGGCGTTTCTGCCCCGCCCTTGCGGCCGGTCTGGGCGAGGGCGCGGCCCCTCTGCTGCTGCTGCCGTGCGCGGCTGCCGCGGGCGCCCAGGGCGGCCCCCGTCCGCTCTCCTCTGCTCCGGGTGCGGGGCGCTCCCCTGCTTTTCTTGGCGAGCAGCATCCTGGCGCACTCCACCGGGTCGTGCTTGCAGGCGAGGTGGAGCAGCTGCGGCTGTTTACCTCTGCCTCTCCTCCTCTGTTTCCTGTGGCTTCAACCATGTCGGGAAGAGATGAGAGGGGCCGAGAATCGCTAGGGGGCACCGGAGAGTGTACAAGGTTCCTGCTGCTGCTGTGTATCCTTTTCTTCTCCCGATTAGAGATCGGATTGTGTCGCCCTGCCGCTCGTCTTCGCTCGTCGTCGACACTCCCGAAGGACGTTGTTCGTGGTCAAGCCATCTACCGGCGTCGCCGCCTCTTCAGGCGGTGGTGCCACTCGCCGCCGGTCATCGTCGAGCAGGCGCTCGATCCGCCTCTGCACATCCAGCCGTCGTCGCGCGGACACCGCAGCTGATGTCGCTGAAGGAAGACGTCGTCGCCACCCCTGCTCTGAGCGCGACAGCTGCTGCTCTGCGCCGTCGCCACCCCTGTCCTGAGCGTGACCTGCGCGACAGCTACTGCAAGCTGCGCCATCGCCACCCCTGTCCTGAGCGTGACAACTGCAGTCTGTGTCGTCTACCGTCGCCATCCGCCGCCACCGTCCTGCTGCTGTCTTCGGCGAGTTGCTGCTGAGTTTGTGGATTCGAGCACCTCGACGACGCTTCGACCCGTGCCCCCTCCACGGCTTGACCACGACCACCTCGACTTCGGCTACCGCGGCACTAAAAGGCTATTATCTGCATAAGTCTCCAGTCGAAACTTTTGCACCGGTGTTCCGACTGCGGGGGGATTTGTCTCCGAGTGTACTTTCGTTCGTTCGTGTCCAGTCTTGAAACTCCGTTGTGTCGGTAGTTCAGACTGCGGGGGGGTGTTGGAGTATGTGTGTGTTGGCCCATGAGGCCTGGCCCATATATGAGGTCCATGTACTGTCTACTATATATCCCACCCTCTAGGGTTAGGGTAATACACAGGAAATTATTCCCCAAGCAGTCCTATGCCAGCCCAACTGCAGGCTTGATTCAGAATTTATGTTTCTTGAAAGATGAATATGAACATTGCCGCAGAAACAGAACCACAGATGTTTGGTTATCACTGCAGATGTTCTCCATGTAGTTAGTTGTCCAAATCCGAGAGGTGAATCCATCCATTTTGTCTATTATCCAAGCCGTTGTTCCTATCATATTTGCAGCCTAACAGATATTGAAGAGAGTAAACTGTCCAAATCATAGTAAGTTACAGGCATTCTGCAGAGACTGCAAATCATCAAATGTAACTTCCTGGCCCATATACGTAATATGATTATCCAAGGGAAAGAACTTACTCTGGTTAATTCTATGCATCAACTGTCGACGGCAGGTGGGGATGCAGGGGTAGGAGTCTGCTTACTTACAAGCAGCGGAGATAAAGCCTTGACCACAATGCTCATATTTGGGCGGAACTCAGCTTCGTATTGCACACACAAAGCTGCTACAGCAGCGAGCTGCATTAGGACAAAACAGTGGTATGAGGAAATGCGGAAAGTGAACAGGCTATTAGTTGTTCCAAGCTTATGCACAGCACATGCAGAGAGGGAGGGTACCTTAGCGAGTCCTTTTGCTGGATATTCACCCATCAATCGAGGATCTACACACTGCTTCACCTTGTCTTCAGTTAACCTTGGTGTAGCCTACAGAACCAAAGAAAGGTATTATCAGAGAACTGGTGTGAAAAATAATGTCTGCATTTCGGATGGGGTTGTGTCATGTTATTATCAAGATCATACTTTTAAGATCATACAAAGTGCTATTTTATTATAAAGCAAGTTTTGACGGCATTATTGTGCACTCAGACGATATTTGTAGGTTTTTTCAGACGGCAAGGAAGCACACCTATGCAGCAGATCAACTCCTTTGGAGTAACTACAGTTGTGCTGCAGATACTTTCAGGGAGTTTGGAGGAATTCTAAGATATTTGACACATGAAGTTCAAGCTCATCATCGCGACATTTATTTTTACCCAGAAAATTACAACAGTTCCAGTTATGGAATTGACAGAACACATAATTATCTACTTGATGAATTCCCTCTGGACTAAATAATTTTAACCCCCCAACTCCACCCACCCCACCCCAACACACACAACAGATGAACACAGACTAATGCAGGTTCACAAGAACTAGTTTGACCAAATAAGGTGCCAATTGCAGCCACTAATTAAATTCCATCGAACCACAAAATTAAACATGAGAAGGTAGCAAAGTGAACATTACCCAGGTTACCAGGCTCTGCTGCCCTCTAGGCATTGTATGGTCTACAGGCTTTCTACCCGTCAAAAGCTCCAAGAGAACCACTCCAAAGCTATATACATCACTTTTCTGGGTTAGCTGACCGGTCATTGCATACCTGCAAAAAAAATTAGAATGTACACAGCATTAAAGAATGTAATGCAAAAACAAGTCAATTCATAGATTGATCAGACAACAGAATCACACAAACCGAGAATCTAGAAACCAACACTGATTATCAAGATTACTGCTAGGTGGGGGATATTATATATGCTTGCTTGTAGTTGAAGAAGTAATTGGTTGCTAGCAGAATAACAGCCAAAATAGCACAAATAATCATGTGTTCCCATTACCTGAGCAGACTTACTTTTTTTGCTAACCTGCTTGTAGAGTGCTATGCAATTCTCCCTATGCAAATGAGGTTTAAAACATTTATGTGTTTGCTTGTAACAAGAATGTGAAACTGGGAGGCAGCTGTGAGCCTGCCACCCGGTTATAACTGTCATGAACTAGTCTAACATGGCATGAGAGGTCCATAGCATACTTCTGAGGAACTGATCAACTGGACAAGTTACAAGATCAGCTTCAGGAAGGCAGTTATCATGTAACTTTTTTAGGGTATTTCTACAGTATGAAGAAAGTGAGAACTGACAACATGGTGAGCATGAGGTTTTCTATCCATGGGACACTAAGGCTGAAGGGGACAAATATTAGTGTGACGTGTCAGAGAGTAAGAAGTTGAAATATTTAGAAGATAACAATTTTCATGTTTCTTTATGACCTAGACAAGAAATGAGCTTATCTGTAGGTACTAAACTAACCTTCAACTTTAAAAATAGCAAGCCACAATTTTTTTACATATACAGTCCATGATTAATAAAATCAACCTAGCTTGCTTATCTATTGGAAAATTGATCAGACAACAGTACAAATAAAGAGCAGGAAAGCATGACAAAAAATTAGTGGTCCAAATATATTAACATATAGTTATTTTGAGCAAAGGATTTTTTACTCTGGAGCGTGATATCCAAAGGTTCCCAGCACACGAGTAGAATGCAACCGGGCAGCCATATCTGGAGCCTGATTTGAGAGATTGAAGTCTGCTATCTTTGCCTTGAAGTCCTCAAATAAGAGGATGTTACTTGATCTGATATCCCTGTGGACAATCGAAGGCTGAACTTTCTCGTGCAGATATTCAAGTCCTTTCGCAGCATCAACAGCAATTTTCACTCGCTGCATCCAATTAAGAGCTGGGCCAGGTTGAGCACCTTGAACTCCCTTTCTTCCTGGCATTAGTTCAGCAAATGAAATTGTAATTTACCTGTTGTCATTTGTCAATACACTATTCAAATAAGAGGTGTTATCGAACAAGTTATAGAGGATATGAGGAATCATACCGTGTAGAACATCATGCAGAGAACCCATTGTGGCGAATTCATAGGCTACAATGCGAAGATTACGCTCTGTGCAGTAACCCAACATATCTACGAAGTTTTCATGCTTCAGCCTTGAAACCAATGAAACCTAGCATCAGAAAGTAAGTGACATTGTCAAATTAGTAACCAACAGCACATTAGCAGAAATAAATAACCAAAGCGGATCATTAACAAGTAAATAAAAGCAAAACCAACCTGGGTCAAGAATTCGGTGGTGGGTTCATTTTCAGTGGAATCAAGCTTCTTCACTGCCAGTTTTGTTCCATCACCAAGGACGGCATAGTATACTCTCCCGTAAGAACCTTCACCTATCAAAGCCGATGACCCAAAATCATCAGTTTTTTCTACCAGTTCATCCAAGGATAGAACGGGAATATTGATAGGGGGAGCAGCATTCTGAGGCTCGACTTTTCCAGTAGCAGAATCTTTGAGTCCCTTTGTCATCCCTGAAGGAAAGGATAAAATAACTTGATAACATCAAACTATCTGCAGCGTGTAGACGGTTGAGAAGTGAAATTTAGATAGAGCAGTCAAGCACAGTGAAACAAACGTACCGTCAGCATTGTTCGTTGTGACCTTGAATTGCCCATTTCCACGCTGATCGGATTCATCCACTTGGCAATTGCAGCAAACCCAGCGACGCCACATCACTAAATACTTTACCGCAATTTACACCTATTCTGCGAACCACAGATAATTTTATCAGGAGAACTATCACACTGTCAGAACAAACATTCGGACATCATGCACGTTAACACAGGCAACAGTGAGAGAAAGCTGATGTTCCAGTCAAGGACAGAGTTAACCCCATGGCAACTTCCAGATACAGGTTACAAATTCCAAATTCACGCTTAGCAGTACAAATGGGGATTCTCGTAACCATATTAGATACTATACACTTAAAAAATAGGCCACCAAAATAACTTCAGATAAATTCCCCAAAAAACATATCAGATAAACCTCTACATCCAGCACCTCACTCCCTGGCCCTTATCATCTACGACCTCATCACATACAGCCCCGGCGACCCGCACGATCGCTCACCTCAACCGCACCCAAAATCCCAAGCACACATAGAAGCACCGAGAGATCCAAGCGACGATACCGGAACGACTAAACTGACTAACCAACCGAAGCGCGGTTCACGCAAATCAAACCCGGAAGCGGCGCCCGCAATCCCCACTGCAATTCCCGCCGAATCCGGCGGCTCCACCGGCCCCGATCGCCCGCATTCCGCCGGAAGGGCCGCACAGACGCTCGGGGGAGGGAGGGAGGGAGGGTTCGAAGCTGGGGGAGTGGTGGTACCTCGAGGGAGGGGCGAGCCGTTTGCGGTGCAGCGGCGACGGCGCTGCTGATGAGCTCGTCGTCGGTCGGACGCGAGAGAGGTGGGAGGCGGAGGGCGGTGGCCGCATTTTTATAGCGCGTTGGCCGTTTCCTCTGTTTTTTTTTCTTCTGTCCTTTTTTGAAGAGTCTTGTTGTTAATTTTTCTGCGCGTTCGCCTAGTGCGCATCGCGCTGTACTTTGTTGCGCAGTTTTTTTCTTTTTTCTTTTTTAGACGCGCCGAAGATGCTGGTGGGAGCGGGCTGCGGCGCGGAGGGAGTGGAACGGAACGAACGGTCGTGCGCGTGGGCCCCACCACGCGCAGGTGGGGCACCCGCGTCAGTTGCACTGCTGTGCGTGGGGCCGTGCCGGAGAGTTTGTTTTTTCCCCTGCTGCCGTTGCTGGTTCTGAAATTTCTTTTCTTTTGTTTCAAATAATAAAAGAAGAAACGGAACGGATGTTTTCAGCCTGTCACGAGCGCACGATCAGAGAAGATTCTGCGAAATGTGGGATGTTGACTGGCCTGTATGGGCTTGCTTGTTTGTGTTTCATGTTGACAGGTTGTCTCTGGAACTCTTTCCGTGTGTTTGATTGGAGAGCGGTGGGAGCGGAGCGGAGCCGACCATCGTTTTGGGGACGGCTCTAACCCTTCCCAAGTTTGGTTGAAAATGTTGGGTTGGAGTGGCTTCGACCCTCTTTTGTGTTTGGTTGGAGGAATGAGATTGAGGACGGATGACAGTTTTTCACTCCGTCAGTGGGTTCCACATGTCATAGGGTTAGGGTTTAGTGGGACCCACACGTCAGTGTCACATCTTATCCTTTTCCTCTGCTTTGGACCGTTGGCTGGCCGGCGGCGCAGGTCTGCCCGGCGGCGCGGGCTCGGCGCGGGTGCCGCAGGGTCGCACCCCCCGGCGGCGCGGGCTCGGCGCGACCGGCCCCTGCCTCGGCGCGGGTGCCGCAGGGTCGCGCCCCCCGGCGGCGCGAGCTCGGCGCGGCCTGCCCCAGCCGCGCGACCTGCCCGGCGGCGCGGCCTGCCCTGCGGCGCGATCTGCTCGGCGGCGCGGCTGCCCTTGCGGCGCGAGCTCCGCCGGCCCCCTGCCGCGAGCGCCGCCGCCCGCGGGCGCGAGCGACGCCGGCCGTCTGCCGGGCTCCTACGCCCCTGCGACGGGGTGGGTCGGGGCATCGGGCGCGCGGGGGAGAAGCAGGCCCCTGCGGCGTCGGGACCGGCGGCGGGGAGAAGAGGGCCGCCCTCCGGCGGCGAGAGAAGAGGGGCAGAGGCCGCCATGGCCTCCATCGTTCGTACGAAGCACCAGGAGAGAGACGGGAGGCAGACGGGAGACAAAAACAGGAGCGGAGCGGCTCCGTCCGCCAAATTTCAAGGGACGGAGCCAACCCGTATATAGAGGGTATATTCGCTCGGGAGCCGCTCCGCTCCCGCGGCTCTCCAACCAAACACACGGGTCGTGTCTCTGGAACTCTTCAGCAGAGAATTTTGAGCTTACGTGTGGAGAAATGGAGATTGCCAGCTGTGGCGTTAGCTAAAAACAAGAGCTCCGAAATGGAAATCGGAAGAACGAAATCGAAGCCACGTCGCATTTGGAGCAACTACGGAGACTGCTAAAGCTCGCCGCAACCATTTAATCGCACTGTCAGCATGGCTAATTACTCACAAATTTGCCGGAAAGAAGAACAGGAAGCGGAACTTGTTCTCCACGCGGCAATAATAACTGCCATTATGATCACGCCGTGAGAAAATCATGCCCCAACACTTTGCTTGTACAACACCCCCAATCAAACGGAAACAGAAACAGCACGTCCGGTACCCCCGGTCTGAACTTGGAAAGTTTACAGGGACCAGGTGAAATTTGGCGGCTGCCAATCATGAACTACCTTTTCAACACGATGCAAGGACAACCTGTAGGTTGCTTAGCGAGCAAACCAAGGCAAATTCAGAATAGTCTTAACTCATCTCGCATGTACTACATCACCACTCACAAGATATGTACGGCCGCTATACATATGTACAGTACAGTCCTATATACAGAATGGACATTTCCTTGGTTCCAGCTGCACAGCTAGTCGTCAGAGCTTCAGAAATCAAGCTGCATATTGGATATTGGAACCAAGAAATGGCGCCCAGCGGAGTCAGTGGCTCAAATATACTGGACTGGTCATACGAGGATATGTAGTTCTGGATCTCTGATTGTAGAATAGCCCCTTCATCTGTACAGGTAATAGCACCCTGGTCGTATGTATATTCTTTCATCGGTACAGGTAGTGAGATCTCAGCCCGCTTTTCTTGAAACATGAGAAGACCGTAGAACTAGTTGTGATGAACATGAAGGGCTTGCTGACCCTGGTTCTTTGCTCTCCTCACTTTAGCTCCCTGGGAGTGGGAGGGAATTGTCCACGATGAGAAGCTTCTCAGGATCCAGGGGTCCATTTTCAGTGTCAACGATTCGGCTATGCCACCGTAGACGATCCGCATCCTTCTTGACTTTGTGAACAACATCAGCTTTGTCCCGAACTATAGCAGCACCCCCTGGCCGGAGAACACGGTCCATCTCAACAAGGATGTCGATAACCCCACATCTGAGAATAGCTTGGTGTCAGTGCTAAAATCAATTTAACTGCATTGCCCATGCCTTTCTAGTTTGCTTTCAGAGGCTTGAACCTCAAAAATCATGAGGGGTCAGTCGATCACTTACTTGTGAATATGTGAACTGAAGATCCCATTAGCATGAATTAGGTCATATGTCCGTGGATAAGTAGAGAAGGCCTCACACCTGAAAATATATTAAAATCAAGATGGTGAGTTATATCCTATATCTTACTGCATAATTTGGAAGTGCTGATTTATTTCAAGAGAAAGAGGTTTTGATTAACATTACCAGTCAGTGTATGTTCCAATCAGTCCACGCTCATAGATGGCACCAAGAGTATTATCTGTTATATTAGTAGGAACGACATTCATGACCCAAACAGGATACTTGGACATAGCAGCAGCAAAGCCACCAAAACCAGCACTCATGTCCATGACATTTCTGTAAGTTCCGTTAGATAGATATTTTAGATACGTTACATAGAAATTAACCCTTTTCTCCCAAATCAAACTGTCCTGCTTATATGTCTGAATGGACAGCCACTTCATTTCCCCACTGGTTATCCTCGGTGGCACTGCATCCAGTCTTTTAGGCCACTTTTCCATGACACCACCAGCACAACCATTAACAAGTTCAGCTCTTGGAAGACATGATATACACATCGAAATATTCGCATACCTGCAAGGCAACAAAACTTACCTTTAATGAAACTTTCATGTTGGAAGAATTTAATGACTGAAAACTTCAATGCAAGAGTACAAGTTAGATTATTCCATGGCTCGGCAAAAGTGTTTTTACCCCAGTTTTGCAGCAAGTTCCTTGGAATACACTGGTGTTCTACTGTACTCGTGTTATTAATTGGATCTGTTACTGTCTCGAAATATTCCTGGAACTACATTTGACTAAATAACTTTACCACTGCACATGAAGTTCAGAACAAAACATAGGCAGGTGATCATATGATCTTAGAATAAGTTTGTACTGTAAGGCAATCTTTAGAAGAAATGACAGAAACAACTTACTAATTTTTTATCAGTGTCACATTACCAACCACAAAAATGCTTACCTATCCAGTCAAACCATCATGTGCACTGTCATATCACAAGGATATCATGAAGCCAAAGAAAAAAAGGGTGAGGTAGTGCCATTGTTGATTAGGCAACAACATTAAAATCCTTTTGCGTTCAATTAAACTTCAGAGCCTGTTCAAGCCCTCCTCAACTTTTAAGTGCAAAGGATATCTGAAGCTAAAATATGCAATACTATGTTTCATTGCAGTTGGCTGGAAATGCAAAGTGACAAGGAGACAATGATAACCTTACCAAGCACTATCTGGGTCTTCTCTGCAGAGTGATGGTGATCCTAAGAATTTTGCTTCTTGGTCACAGTGGAGATGACAAGTAGGCTTTCTCCAAACAGAAATCGTGCCCTTCTCAGACAGCTTCGTCCAATTAAGCTTATTTGCCATATCATCCATGGTTGATTGCTTGTCCTCATCTTCAGTCTCTTGCTTTGAAATATTGTATGCAGATTTCCAGCTGATGGGTGGCTTAGAGAAAACCCAATAGCCGCCGGGTTGGAGGATGCGGTCAATTTCCAGCATATAGAGCCCATCTGGAATCAGCTATAGGTGAATGAGAACAAGAGCACTCCACTAGAAAAGTTTACTTTATTAATTTTTTGAAGGGCCCTTTACTTTATTATTGACATCGACATACTATTAGCTGCTCTATTCTGTTCTGTTCAGTGTTCACTGACGTCAACATTCGCTAACAGAATATTAGCTTCGGAGAAAGTAACTGATAAGTGCAATAACAAACTAGATACGGTAAAATGAACGGTGCATCAGGAAGCCTAGTTTGTCAGCAACAGCATGATATCTTGCATGTCCTACCATGAGCAGTCCATGGAACAAGGCAGTCCGCACAGTGCACCATGTCGAAGGACCTCGATGGATATGGCAGCCTGTGAGCAACAAGCGCTCCGATCATGGCAGGCAGTCCACGCTCCAACGCGAGCTGCACTTGTGCTCCGCGAGCAATGGACATGGTCAGTACGCCATAGTTCAGCAGGTTGCCCCCAAAGCTCGCAACCTGTCAGCCACACATGAACAGAGAGAAACCCCAAAAATCACATCGAGAAGGCACAGTAATCAAACGGTAGCAATCCACTCTTCAAACGAGCAGCGTCTCGATTGCAAATAGGAAAGGGAATCTCTCGCTCATGCGCTCACCCCGCAGCCGATGTCGAGGGCCGTGCGCACCACGCCGCCGCGGAGCGGCACCACGCGCGCCAACTGGTCGACGTAAATCCGCACCCCCTTGCCCTTGGTGAACACCAGCCACTCCCCGCGACCGCGGACGGCGTCCAGGCCAGCCGCCACCTCGGCCGAGGGCAGCCGCAGCGGGAGCTCGACGTTGGCGTAGCGCGCGCGCTCGCGCCGCACGGGCCACGGCGGGGGCGGGCGGTACCCGGGCGGCGGCGGGACGCGGCAGTGCGGCGGGGGAGGGTGCGGGGGATGCGGCGGGGGGTCCTTGGGCGGGTGCGGAGGAGGCGGTGGGCGCGGGGGGCAGTGGCGCTCCCCGGAGGGGGAGTCGTGGCAGGGGACGAGGTGGGTGGCGTTGGGCGGGCACGGGGGGACGGGTGGGGGAGGCGGCGGGTGGTGGTGGTGGTGGTCGGGGTCGGGGTCGGGCGCGGGCGCCGGGGCTTGGGGGGCGGTGGTGGCCGCGCTGGCGTACGGGGGAGGGGGAGGGTCCGAGGCGAGGTGGTGGTGGGTGCGGGAGACGACCGCGGAGATGAGGAGGAGGGACGTGGTGGCCGCCGCGACGGCCGCGGCCGTGAGGGAGAGCGCCCGCGGCAGCGCTTTGATCACGGCAGCCGAGAGCGGCATGGCCCCGCCGCCGCCGCCGCGTATGACGCAGTTGCCGAGAATCGGATGCTCCGAGTGACCGAGTGCGTGAGTGCGGCCTGCGGCGAAAGTGGGGTGGTGGCGCCGCGGCCGCCCGCCTTGTTCGTATTTGAAGGGGAAGCACGGGGATGCTGATTAGACCTGAGCATTCCACGGGTCGGACCGGGTTCGAACCGGATCGAAAAAAACCCAGGTTTTTCGGACTGAGAAAATCCTGCCCATGACCGTCCCATGAGACGTGTCGGGGCTCAGTTTTCGGACCGGGCCCGGGCTTGGGCGGGCCGCCCGCGCATTTTATAGTGTAAAGTAACTAAAAACAGCATTTTGGGCCGGGCTCGGGCCAAAAAAAATTTCCGCGGGCTTCAAGATCTCTGTCCACGCCCGTCCAGTAAGGTCCGTGGGCGGGCCTGGCGCGGGCCGAGCCCGGGCCGGGTCGGGCCAAAAATGCTCAGGTATAATGCTGATGCAGCAGACAAAGGGGAGGCTCTGGGAGCGAGTGCTGCCGCGCGGGTCCCCCGGCCGTTGGCAAGTTTTGCGGGACCCGCCGAGCAGTGGCACGTGCTCTATTCCGCTCTTCATTCTTCAACACATGCGAAATCTTATTTTTCTCTCAAACAGTCACATGTCCAATGGTAGGACAGTTCAGTGAGACGTTACCCACCAGGGTTCAAATCCTGGTGCTCGCACCTTTTCCTGGATTTTCAGGATTTACCGACGTTATGCGTTAAGTGGTAAGCGACGTTCCCGTCGACGACGAGGCGCCATTGGTGACTTCGGGAATCTCCAGATCTGTCGGGCGTCATTGGTGACTTCGGGAATCTCCAGATCTGTCGGTGCTGATAGGGGTAGGGTTTGCGTACGTGTATTCATAGGGGTGAGTGTGCGTGCGTGTTGTAAGCGTCTGCGTTGTACTGTGTAATTCTTTAAAAAAAATCTGAAGATGTTTCCCCCCTCCGTGCAAAAGCCGCTGAGAATCTAGAAATCGTACACCAGACCGTGGTCCAAGCTCCAAACCGGACCGGCCTAGCGTGGAGACCGAAATTCGCCACCCTCGAATTTAAAACCAGCAAATTGCAATGCTTGAAAAAGGTGATCGATCAGTACCTGCATAAAGGTGATCTAGAGTGTTTTAGATAGAGTAGTACGGGGCGATCCCGTTGAGTCGTAGTACGAGCAGGACAATCTAATTCGCAGCTAACGCGCAACGCACTGACGGGTCCAAAAGAGGCCGCGGTAGTCCAGCACCGCACGAACCCATCGTACCTAACACATATCGTCCTCAAATCACGCGTGTGACATATAGCTTTTCTTTTCTTTTTTTTACCACGACATCTGTGTAGTGCTCCCTCCGGGCCGTACGTTGTCCACTACACCGCCGCGCGATCAACAATTCAACACGGTCATGGCCACCGTAGTTTTCGACGGCGACTCGTCATGATCGTAGCATCGCTTGCAAGCAAAGATGGAGCAGGACGCGCGTGCCCCCCCGTCCCTCCCCGGTCGCGCTCGCCAACAGCAACGGCTCGTCGCGGCATCGAGCGCGTTCTCCTCGTCGTCGCACCCCGGCTTACGAGAGCGGCCAGAGACGACACGATCGACATGTCCGGCCCCCCCGGCCGTGTGTCTTGTGCGGTCGGCGTCGCCGCGCGCTGGAGACTCGCGCGGCGACGGCGACGGCGGCGGCACGGCGCGCACCTGGTTTTGGACGACGCGATGGTCCAGCCACTCTCTTCCAAACGCACGCGTCGCCTTCTCCCTCGCCCGTACGGGTTGCAGGTTTACTTGCAGCGAGACGACGAAGCTGTCGAGCTCCATGTCCTCTGATCTTTCGACGTCCTCTCTGCCGCCTGTGCGTCGTCTTCTGCACTTGTTTCTCCTGGCCGCGAGCGAATCCTCCGCGTCGGCTTTTGACGGGGGACCAATCCGGCCCGGCGGCGGAGGGGGGTGGTGGCCGGCGAGGAGAAAAGTGGGCACTGGTGTGGCGGCTGGCCACGGGCGGACTGGCCGTGTGCGCGCGTCGTGTGGTTCGCTGGAGCGTCACCGCCGACGGCGACCGGGCACTATCAGCGTGCGGAAACATTATCCCTCCGAGCTCAGTCACCGTCTTATCAGACACCAGAGGCGGCACTGCGGCAGCATAAGAAAATGGCCGCGCCTTTTTCGAAAAAGGTATTCGCAACGAAAAACATATGGGCTCCATGATGTATACGGCTCACATAGCCGTAGAGTTTCTTTGCTCTGTAAATTTAGATGGGAAAAAACTACATGCACGCTCATTAAAGTGGACAAAGACACATAATCACAGTTGCGTTACATTTTATTCATCAAGCATAAAAAGAGACGACGACAAGTTAGTTACAAGTTGGGTATCAAGAACTGATTCGAGTACAAGATACTAGTATCTTCTTCCTTTAATGAAAAATAAGAATGAGAACTGATTCAGTCCAAAGAGACCTTATTTTACTCTGCCCTTTCTCCATGCAGCTCGTTATTACTGGAATTTTTATTCCTGACAAAGCTTGGCGCAGTAGCAGATTTCCGCCAGCATCAGACTGCAGTGACTCCTTTACAAGAGCTGGCACCTTATTTGTTCTCTTATTTGTCAGAAACCAAACTGTATCCTTGTACTCGGAGGCTTGTTAGAGACCATACATGATACATGGCCAAGTGGCCAAGCATCCTTCACCAGTGAAGTCAGAACCTCAATCAGGTACCTTGATGCTTCAGGTCATTCTCATAGTCGACAGGTTGTGCGCTATCTCCTAGCAAGATCGCATAAGATCAGATAAAAGATCTTCTGTCGATTACCTTGACGCCCTTGTACCTGGACTGAGGCGTTTAGGTGCTTTCTAGGGAAAATCAGCTGACAGGTTGAGACTCATCTTCAGTGGAGGTTTTCACGCTTTTACGCTGATAGCGGGGGAAAAGCATCCGCCTGATCTTCTTTTCAGCTGAGCGTTCAGAGAGCGCCTGAAACCAAGTATTCCAAATGATTGTTCTAGGTTCACTTAAAAAGAACCAAGGTGGTTCGGAAATTATAAGCCTAATGACTAACCTGTGCATTAAATGAAAATCGAACAGTCCTAGCTTCCAGGCCAGAAAAGGCTCTTACATCAATACCAAGACTGTCAACGCCAATCAAGCTTGCCTCCTGCAGAACATATCAGATTGAAAACATAGCTTACAAGAAAGCAGCACTTGTCCTATTGGCAATGCAACAGTGAGTAACAACAACATGCCTAACCAACATATGAACAGCTAATATCATAATCACAGTGCAAATGACGTGCTTTTGAACAACAGGTGATATAGCAGATATATTTAAGGTTCAGGTGTTAGAATAAATGGGCCTAGAGCCATTTATTATAATAATGAAAGAATTAAAGCCTATTTATTTAATGCTAGGGAAAAGTGAGAAATACCACATGGGTATTTGAGGAGTCTCCCATCCAACTTATGAGGTAGCCTTTCGGTACACCTCTTGTGAAGTTGAATAAAGGAGATAGGCGTGCCACACGCGCGCGCTCTCGCTCGCCTCGCCTCGCCGAGGGCGTGGGACGGACGTGATGTGTTGCGGGGCGGGAGCATCTTTTTGCTGTTGGCTGTTGGAAAGGAATAATGGCGCCTTAACCACAAGGCGCATTAACCGTGACGTCCAGGTTCATCCCCCCCCCCCCCCGCGCCTGCTCGCCTATATAAGACGCCCCTCCTCCTCCTGCTCAGATTGCCAATTCACACTAAGGTATTCCTGTTCAGGAGACCTCTCCCTCTGTTTGCTGCTTCTTTTGCATTCCCATCGCCTGCACCGCGCGCACGGTACCGGCGAGAGCAGAGCCTCCGGAACCTCGTCCTGCTGCTGAGATCCTGCTCGGGATAGGCGGGCGATAAGGTTTTTGGGGAGCGTCTTCACGCGACTGCTCGCTCCCGTACGACTACTTCCTCTACATCGACTCCGAACGACTACTTCGTCTACAGCCGGGTCTTCACTGCGATCATTTACCTGCACCGACTTCGTACGACTACATCGATTGAGGTCACTCTACGATCAGTATGACTGATCCGAGTGATAGCGGAAAGTCGGGTGACTCCGTCACCTTACCTTCCACGGGGTACTTTCTCAAACTAGTATTCATGTTTATTAGTTGTATAATCATGAATATTTTTATGTTTAATTGTTGTTTAAACATAAACATTTGCACATGGATTGTTTCACTCACCGTAATATTGAAATGTCTATTTAATTATAGAATTAAAATATACTAAATATTACCTATCATCTAACATCAGGTTTAGCACAGCAACTAATAAACAAGAAAAAGAGCATGTGCCTTGCTATTCTTTTTCCAATGAAATAATGAATTTGGACATATGCTTAAAAGAAGAGCACCCCATGCATAAGAATGATAATTTCAGATTGTGAACATGAAAATAAAGCATCAATGCTAACAAATGCACCTCGACAGCAAGGCTCTTTTTCCTGCGACAGAGTGACCTGAGAGCTACTGCACACTGATCACTGGTTTCTTTGATCCGCTGTATAATCGCTGAAGCAGAGTTTGCAAGAATATCTGGTTCTGAATCTTGAAAATCTTGTGGATCTATCATCAGCTGCAGAAATCCATGGAACATAAGAAACTATAATGGCCACATACCTTCTTGTAGAACAAGGTCAAGTAATTGTATGATATTCCGAAGCAACATTACCTGCTTGCCATACATGGAAAACAGTTCAATTGTCATTATCTCCAGCTTGTAGATCATCGAATCAGTGCTAGTTCCGGTATCATTGAAGTCAAATCTTGACTTATCATCATCTGAATATGCTTCAAGTAAGTCGAACAAAAATCGAAGGAAAGTGGGTAACTGTCAACTGAGGTGCGAGATTTTAACCAATCAAATTAAATTACCAACTAGGCGATTAGTTCCAGAAAGTGGCTGAGTTTCTGTGTTGTATCCATCTGTTTCATTCACTACATCAGAAATGGAATTGGATCGAAGAATAGCATTGAGAAAAATAAAGGAAGATGCTTCATATCTGAATTTGTTATGGAAGTACCTTTCCAATCAGATGAATAGTCATCACCATTAAACAAGCTCCTCAAGTAAGATTCTTCCTCTGTAAAAGCAGGTCTCAGATATCCAACAATAGAGACACCATTTGATGGACTATCCATCTTCTCCCCACGATTGTCATGAATAGCCTGTATAGTAAAAGAGCAGGTAATGTGATTGCTTAGTTCTCTTCGTGCTATGAGACATGCTTTGCTGAAGCTTTTACAACAAACTGATACATAAGAGAATAAATAAAAGTTCAGATTGGCATATATCTATAAGAGCCACAATATTCTTTAATATAAGGTACTCTGAAACTAATGTAAGACCATATTGATTTGCTATCTTTGCCTCTCTTTTTTTTCCTTCGGATCTTGATGTGTGCCGAGCCGAGTGGTCTGTACTGTTACTCATTGTTCTACTAGATGGTTCACTTTCAACTTCATGACAGAACAAAATTACTAACCAATCTAACCTGAAGGATGATAGATAAAGTATACTAATCATTTATAGCGTATTTGCCAGGTAGACTATTTTCACTATTTCAAGCTGCTGAGTTGTGGTGTCTGCATTCTTTAATAGCTGTTTATCTCTTACCTTTGTCAAACATTTGGCAAAGTAAATCGGATGTATTGCACGCATTGTTGTTGGCATCCCCCATTCTATAAGAATATCAGTTATTTCTGTATCAATCTGTGGCATTTCACAAGAGAGACATTAATAATGACAGGGCTTGTTGCTAATAAGAGAAATGATCCAGAGTAACTGCTGAAAGCAGGAAAAACCGAAAAAGAACTTTCGTAGCAAACCTTGCTGTAGGGCTCATCAGGAACGTCCATAAAATTTTCCCCATCCATGTAATCACTAAAATCACTAATCACCACACTGCTTTCTCCAATAATGGGTCCGTCCATTCCAATCAGAACTGTCTGCAATTGAAACGTCATTGCAAGTAAGTGAATCACCCATCAAAGCACGGATGCACAAGATTTTCATCTTCAAAGGAACACCGTTCTGTAGCAAGACAATGGCATGTTGACTGAAGCGCTAACACTGTTCTGTAGCAAGACAATGGCATCTTTGTGAACATTAGCCCTTGAAGGAATAACTACCGTGCAAAAGAATAATGATGCCAGTTGCCAGGCAGATAGCCGCTAGACTGCTATGACTGTATGCCTGCAACTTTTTGGTAGAGAAAAGAGTAGCTTAGATTTTTGCCCCATTCATAATGGATACAAGGTTGCCCATTCAGGACTACTCAACTTCATCCCTAAGAAATAATATATGAACTACACAAATCTATCCGGCTATCCCTAATACATGGAGTATGATACATATCTACAAGGAAAGAAACCTATGAACAAGGAAAAGCATTTATCATTACCTAGTTTCTAACTAGTATTGCTCTGGTCGATACAGCAGAACATCTTACCACAGGATTGTTTGCAGTATCATCCTCCAAGAGGTTCTCGTTGTCCGGTACTTTGAAGAATATGTCTGTAAATAAGTTCCCAACAGGTTAGCTGCACAAGAAGAACACTGCTAAGGCTCTATAGTACATTTTACCATGCATTAAGGCAGTACCTCCATAGTCATCAATAACATACTGAAACTCTGACCAGGCAACATTTCCATGAGGTTCATTGTGTACCCTTGCAGGAAATACAAGCAAGCCCTTGCTATTGGCCTAGACAAGATGGAAGATTGCAACATTACCTACGCTCAGATGCTCAGCAGTATATCTCAAACAGATATAAACCATCGTTTTTTCTGTTATGCAGCTGAAGGAATTTGTGCAAGATTTTACAGAATGTATTTGAATTAGTTTGGGGAGTTTTATACTCTGCTGTCAGGGTATTGTTATGCAATATTAAATGGAGAATTTAGTTGCTTGAACCAGGTTACCTCTACTACTGTTCTAGCTGTTTCAACATCTGTCAGTAGCAGGTCCTTCTTCCTTGGACGCTCTTTAACTTCTTCAAGAGGGTGATAACCCCGATCTCTCGTGTATTTTGAATCTGGCACTGAGTCTGAATAATCAGCAGCCACACGAACCTTGGTTAGGGATGACTCCTGATCAGTTGGCAACCAGCAGCGCTGAATTGAGCCAAAAGGGTTACGGCACCGGAAACTGCAAGAAATGATTGCAGCTGTTAGTTTCAAACTGCAAGGAAAGCATTCAGAGGAAGTACTCGCAATGAGGGTTGGGAGGACCTTAAACTAGATAAGTCATGAATTCTCCGTGAGTCACATGGGGTTTTAACCCAGTTTAAGGTGGCTCCTGCAGCCATTTTACACTCCAGCAGAGGACAACCAATTCTTCTCGGCAAAAGCAAAATAGAATTGTTAAGCCAAAAGACTAAACGCTGATGATGGCACATGCACTTCATAAATACTTGTTTTGAAAAATATGTACTTAATATGAATGATTCTGCGGAGATGGCATTTCTCTTGATACAATTTAAATATGTTGTTATTTACCAGGATAAAACAAAGCTCACAAGTATTCTCAAACAAAGTAGAGCAGCAGAGGGATACCAAAACAAATAGTGACCAATCACAGAAGAAAATGTTAATTGCCTTATTTGAAACTCATTTGTTGAAATGAGAAGAAACGACTAATTCCTCTAGCAAAGGCAGGGACAATAACAAGCATTTCCACCACCTCCAACAGTCAGCCCAATGCAGTATTATGTTAATTATCAACCAAATATAACTGAACAGTGAATAAGACCACCTCAGATCAGAACATGTAACAAGGGGGGAAATGCATCAATCAAATGGATGAAAAATGTAGGTGTCCATGAACACATCCCTCCAGAGACGTTAGGTTTTCTCTCAACTGCGATAGTACATAAGGAGGGGTAAAACGGGGAAGGAAATGGCTGGACCTTGTGTTACGGTAAACCCTGGTGAATCAGAGCACTTTTACCAAACCGCAGCTGTTGCAATTAACCAATATAACGAATTACAAACTTCATTTCTAACAAACCAATAATAGCACCAAAGCGATCCAACCGAGTTCTCCAACGAAAACTGAATCATTCGGTGAGGAATCGCACACGAAACCGCCGCTGCTGCAGCTGCAGTGATCAAGGAGCAGGCCGGTCTCCCCTGTTCTCCGAGCGCAGAAACATCTCCGCGCGCCGCCACCTTTGCGAGACCGCGAGGATAGGTCACTCCAGCGGGAACAAGAACGACCGCATCGCTTAAGCTAAACGCAATCGAATTCGGTGTGGGGAACGGCACTCACTTATGATACCAAGGCTGGCCGCCCCGCCGCACACCTGACCGAGAAGAATACCGCAGGATCAAGCAGAAGCGGGCGGCGAGAACGGGGAAACCGACGCGGCAGCCGCGGCGCGCGGCGGAAACACCCCCCCGGGCGAGACGGATCACACGGCGGCGCGAGCCGCGAGTTTCCTCCCTTGCTCGACTGACTCCCTGTTCTGTTCTGCTGCGCTCTTCTCCCCACTTTTTTCCCTTCCTCTTTTGGGAGGGAGGGGAGGACTGACGAGACGTGAGAAGCCGGCAGGACTGCTCCTGCAGGGCCCTTTTGGTAATTTGCTCTCCCTCCACGGCGCAGGGTTTAGGCTCTCTCGGGGGTGAAAAAATAAATAAATTGGGTGATTAGCACGAACAAAGCAGATTTTGGTTTGGTATTTTTTGAATTTCCTTCGAGCCGCTGAAAATGGATTATCATCGGGGTTGGAGTTGGTGGGGGCATCGATCTCGAGGTAAATTCCGCATTTAATAGTGCCCGCTGGCCCCATAACCGAAGCAATGATGATGATGGGGGCAGTTCGCTCCCTGCTTTGAATAGCACGTGCAGCGATTGCAGTCTTTGCAACAAACATGTAAAACAACTTGGGCTGTGGACGTGCATCATGTGTTTTGTGCAGCCTTGAAGCTGTTCACAGTCCATTACTGGGAATTACTAACATTTGTGTACCATTTTTTTTCGTAATTTGGGGCACCAACCATTTGATATTTTTGGATAATGACGGTTGCTCTCGTCAGCAGACCAAGGAAGGATTCGAGGTGTGTGTGACTGTGTGGATAGCATTTGGTCGAGGGAGAAAGAACAAAAGAGAAGAGATAGGACTGTAGGAGGAGTAGCTTCTATCTGAACGGCAGTTGGTCTGGACGGATCATGGATGTGCGTGCCATCCTATTCCTAGCCTCACAGAGAAGAACAGCAAGTCTGCAGCAGCAGCAGCAGGAGGAGGAGAAGGAATATGTCACTCATATTCCGTTGGCATCAAAGTTGTGGCCCTCCTCAAACGCCAGCCGCAGGCTCATCATCGGCTCGCAAAAAGACGCCCGAGGCTCGTTTCCGCCCGTTTTGTCTCATCCGCTTGCCACCTTTTTTTTTCCTGGAAAATGATGGACACGCATCACGCACCTGGAGCGGAGCCTCTCTACTTCTTCCTCACGAAAGACTACGAAACCGATGGCGTGGCAGCTTTTAATCTTCTTCTTTTTTTTGAAAGTTTTATTCTTCTTTTTTCAGTTGGGCTATAAACGCGGAGAATCGACGTTACTGGCCCAGTAACGGCCCATCTTGAGGTAGGTCCAAACAAATGCCGGGTTGAGCATGGCCCAGGCCCACCCAGACTATCCGGATCTTTTGCGCTGGGGCGGATCCGCCGCCGCCGGACCCCGCCCGCCGCGCCGCAGCGATGCTCGCTTCCGAATCCGAGTATCCCGACCGACCAAGCGTCGCTGTCGTCGACGCCGGAACCGGCGACGGGGCCACGGAGGGACCTCAGTTCCTCACTAGTCCGTCCGCCCTCGTAGGCGAAGAGTGCACAGCAAATACCGCGCTAATCCGCGCAAAAAGATGCAATCGTAGCGTGCTCGAGTTCGTAAAGATTTTGCGTTGCCTGTGTTTTGCCCCTTCCATTTATCTTCTGGCAGAGAGGAGATATGTACCATCTGGATTCTGAATGTCGTTTCGATGCCACAGTATAACCCGAGGGGGCAAAGGATGGATTTCAGTTTTTCATCAGGAACAAGTCTTTCAGGGTGATTTCTGATCTGTTCCATTTGCTTCACAAGTAAGGGCAGAAACACAAAATGCTACATTTTTTTTTAACTGCAAGGAGTGCACACCATATATTTGATTGGTAGAGCTACTAAGAAAGCTCATCGAACTTTATGATTACATTGTTGAATTTGCTATAGGCAATGAAATGTAAACTGCAACGATTCTAGACAATGCGATAAACAACTCTAGAATACTCAGATGGAAGCAGAAGTCTCCAGCTATGATTCCTCTTGATATTTGAAATAGGCTTCAGCTCTTTCGTTTATAGAGCTCTCGCTTGGCCTGAAATAAAGGAGAGTGGAGTCATATCATTAGCATGGCATGTCAGTACACTTTGGGAATATGATTGATTTCTTGAAATTTTAGTTCTGTATTTTTGGGTTTATAAGAGCAACTTGGAGCGTTGAAACTTTTAAAAACTGTGATATTCTTTTGAAGATACAGTGCACAATATCATAATGTGTAAAGTTTCAGATGGTGTATTTCACAACTAAAGAAAACTTACACTTGAAGAGCCCCTTGTTGATGCTTAAGATAGCTTATTTGTTGGCAGTGGGGATTGATGGGAGTGCAGAGGTGGCGTTGTTGCCGACAGAGCTTCAACTGGAGGTGGTGGAGAGTTATGTTGGTAAAGAGGCTGTGGAGATGCTGAAGATACTGGTGGAGACTTTGCATGAGGGACACTTGGATGCAGATGGTTTGGAGCATTTGGAGGTAACTGTGGGGAATACTGGGCAGGTGGCGGTGAAGATTGATGGCTATATGGAGGTGGTGCATAGTGGTACGGGGGTGGAGAGTTATGTTGGTATGTATTTGCTGTTGATGGTGGCAGAAGTGGTGAGTTGTGGATGTATGGAGGTGAGGGATACTGGTTAGCTAGTGGTGGAGGTAGGTAGTTGTACTGGTATTGTGGTGGTGGAGAGTTGTAGTAGTATGGAGGTGGTAAATACTTGTGGGATGGTACTGGAGAATTGGTGCCTTGTAGAGGTGGTGGTGATTGGTAGCTGTTTGGAAGTGTGGACTGTAGGCATGGTTTTTAAAGCGGTAAGGCGAGGCGAGGCGATAGGCCACCGCTCAATCGCCTAGGCGACGCCTAGGCGAGGCAAGGCGACGCCATACCACTGTAATACAAAGGAAAACAGAGCATACAAGAGGAAAGAAAGAAGGAAAAAAGAAAAAGAAAGAGGAAGAATAATGAAGGGTCAAGCCCAGCCCACTAGGCAGCCCATACTCCACTTCTTCTCATCACATATCCTGTTGCCTTGGCTTCTTGCCCTCTCCCTCAGTCACAGCGCCGCCACTTCCTTCTCTCTCTCTCAGGTACGTTCCCCTCGATCCCTCCCTCTCTGTCTCTCTGCAGCCACCCGCCAGCCATGGAGAGGAGCAGCACGCAGGCAGCAAGTCTCTTCCCTCTCTCAATCTCCCTTTCCTCTCTCCTGTACTCTTCGATTTCTTCCCGCGCGGCAGGCGGACAGCGGCAAGTCATGTGCGGGAGCCGATTCTTGCGCGCAGGAGTCCAATTTTTGAGCGCGGGAGCCGATTCTTGCGTGCAGGAGCTCGATTCTTGAGCGCGGGAACCGATTCTTGCATGCGGGAGGCGGATTCTTGGGCGTGGGAGGCCTATTCGTTCCGCGCGGGAACGATTAGCGGACGCCATACGCGCTGCTGGTTAAGCGACGCGGACGCCCAGGATTTTCTACCGCCTGGACGCCTAGGCGACGCCTAGGCGTCGCCTTAAGGACGCCTTAAAAACCATGACTGTAGGTAAGGTGGTGGTGAAGCATAGTTGTTTAGTGGAGGTGATGGGTACTGGTAAGCTGGAGGAGGAAACAGGTTAGTAGGAGGTGGCGAATGTTGATAAGGCGATGGTTGGGACTTGTGGCTAGCCGGAGGTGGCGGATACTGGTAAGGGAGCTGTGGGGAATTGTAGGGATGTGTCGGTGGTGGTAGTAATGGTTGGGACTTGTGGCTTCCCGGAGGCGAGTGATACTGGTAAGGGAGTTGCGGGGAATTGTAGGGATGTGCTGGTGGTGGCATGTGAGGTTTCGAACATTCCATGGTATTCTTTGATGCAAATGCCATTATCTGGTTTGCTTGGAGAACCACCTCCTCGCTTGACTTGGAGTAAACACTGAGCCCAGACAAATTTAACTCAATTGGCACATTGCAGTCTGATCCTCCTGGTGCTCCATGGAGCTCAACCTTGCACGAGTCGGCTCCATAGGTGTTGCTAATAGGCAAACCCTTAAGAATCACACTGTATTTGCCATTGTTTCTGGTGTAACCAAATGCCACAAGTGCCTGGTCATTTGCCTGACAAGTGACCTTGACCATGGCTCCTGCACCCAGATTATTAAGAAATAAGTATGAAACTCAGAAGGACATTTGGGATAAGTGGAAAAATTCAGCAACTGATATCTAAGGAGGATAATTATGAGCAACAAAGAACAATGATATATTTCCAAGCTGACTATGATCATAAGAGCAGGGGTGATGACAAAATTGTACCTTCCAGGTGCTTTTTCCCATGGGATTCTTCTGGCTGTGCCTCATTGAAGCATCTGTAGCAGTACACCTTCCCTATCACCTTAATAACAGGAGAAGGCGGTGCAAAGCTGCTCCCTCCCTCACCGTGCAGTGCAAAAGTGACAAACAACATAGTGAAGACCAGCCATAGGTGGCCCTTTGGCTGGCCTGGCATGCTCATTTTCACGGGTAGACAGTGCTTTGTCAAGTGAGAGCAGGAGAAGATGTGGATGGTTTTTGGCTTTGACATGGATAGCTATTTATAATTGTCACAAGGTTTGAGAGGGGGGGGGGGGGGCAGGTAAGGGATGAGGGAATGGGGGCAACATTATTCTGCTTCATGTCACTTGATTCTAAAAGGAGCGCACACAATGCCTGCTGTTTTTCTTTTGTCATGTATAGCGAACAGAGGAAATTTCAATTTTCTCTTTTAAAATGGCACAATGTGATTATGTTTATTTACGACTGTGCAAGTAATATACAAAAATACAAACACAATTTGAGTTAAGCAAACCTAGTATTGTTCCAAGTCATCAGACTGCAATTCCTGCAGTTTCAGGACATGAAAAAGGCAAATCTGTAAAGGACTTTTGCAGCTGCCCTTTCATCAATTCAGCTGGTAGTTATCCTGGGTGATTATACCAGAGATCAAGATAACTTGTGGCCTCATTTTCATCCAGCAAAAAGGTCTCGGGCATGTGTAGCTTCAACTGCTCAGGCATAGCCCACTGACCATATGATAGGATAGCAGCCAACCAAATCTCAAGTCAAAAAGGTGCCTGCCCGGGGTCAGCTCTTATGGTTCAGGCTAACAAATCCCTCCTGCTCCATCTCCATGTAAGAGTTGAGCAGGTTTAACTAACAAACGATTGTTTATCTGTTGGTTTGTTTCCCTCCCATGCCGTTTGAAAATCTGCTGCCCATCCCTTGACAGTTTGTTTTGCCGCATAATGACATAAGAGGGAGAGAGAATAGCTTTTGGAGGTAGCAGGAAGCTCATTTTGGTGCCGAAAAGAAGGAAGTGCATTTTGCTTTTGGTCGGTGGCAGCCAATGCTGGCCCAATCTGTACGGTGCCTTAAACTTGGGCCGACGGCAAGAAGATTATTAAGCCCATGTACAGTTAAACAATGCACACGGTACAAAGGAACACCAATGCGCGCGGAACAATAACACTGAACTTTGCTTGATTTCCCTGCTTAGTTTGATGAATGGAAACACTAGACAACTTAGATGCCATTAGCCTTCACCTCATATCAGGTCATCCACCCAAGCTACCACGTTTTGCCCAATTTACAAGCAGGCTTTGCTAGCTCCATTTTCTAGTTTCTACCCATCTAATGACTTGGTTAATACTATTAGTTGGTATCCATCTTCTGAACCTGAACCCCAAAACGGCAGCAAGCAAGTGAAGGTATCGCCATGGAGGTAGGCCCCCATGAAACTCTTCACAAACCATCACCCTCCCTTCAGAAGAGATCCTAGCTTTCCTTCCAGCTACAAAGAACTTAAGCATATGACAAAGAACAACTCAATGGTCACCTCCATCAGTAACCCTAAGTGTTACTTATGTCAGCGTACGATTTTACCGCGACGCCAGGCCGGTGCACACAGCTTATGTGTCATTCCAGACGCCGAAGAGCTGCGCGCCGCCATGGCCAACGCCGGCCATGTTGTCGTTGCTGCTTGCCGCCGCCGGAGCCGAGACCGGCGTCCAGCAAGAAGGCATCCTCCCGCCACCGTAGGCCGTCTCCGCGTTCACCAGGTAGCTCTCGTACCCCATCTGCGCCGCCTGCTTTGTGGCTTCGTCGTGCTCCCCTTGCTGTGACCGCGCATGCACCTGCTCGTGACTCACCATTGCCGCGGTGGTCGCCGCGGCAGCACTCATCGGCATCATGTAGCCGCCTCCGACGGCGCCACCGTTGCTGTCGCTTACACCGTTGTACACGACGGAGTTGGAGCCGGTGCTATGCTCGAGCGAGGCGTTGTCGATGCTGCCGATGCCGTGCATCGCTGCCTGCCCTGTCGAGAAGAAGTCGTGCGCGCCCGTGGCGGCGCCGAGGTTCAGGTGGTTGAGCTCGTGCAGGCTGTGCGCGGCCGCGATCACCGCGTGGTCCTGCTCCTGCTTGCACCACCCGCGCATAGGCTGCTGCGCGTACGGGTGGTACAGGCCGGCGGCGGCCGAGCCCGGCTGGAACGCGATGGTCGGCCAGGCGGCAGCGTGGTGGTAGTGATGCGCGCCGTAGGCAGCAAGGGCGCCGCCATCGCCGAGCTGGGAGGCGATGCGGCCGACGTCGTAGCTCACCACTCCGGCGTGTTGCGCGGTTGCGGCAGCCTCAGCCTCCTTGAGGCGCTTGGCGGCGCTGCCGATGGGGAGCGCGCTGCTGTCCAGGATGCTCTTCACGTCGTAGCGGCTCATGTCGAAGTTGGTGACAGCGTTGAGGCCGCGGAACTTGATCGCCGCCATGTCGTACGCCTCAGCTGCCTCCTCCTGCGTGCCTGCACACACACGCAGAATTGCACTCGGCTTAGCTCATATCCAAGCACACACTGGTGCACTTCGTCTGCACGGTTCATGCATGGTATGCAAGCAAAATGCATGTGACATAGCTTATTAATCAGAATTTTTTAATGTTGTAGCTTCATTAATTAATTAATTTAAGCTGTAACTTGATTAGTCTACTGCAGATGCATGCTCGATTGTTTCTTATTAAGGTCGTGTAGTGCTACTTTGACCTGATGCACGGGTGAATGGGAGACAAGAATGGCACCAGACATGGGATCAGATTTGAAAAAAGCCACTTGAGGGGCGCGCATATATAGGAATGCATATACACTAATGCAATTGCAACTTGGAATGACTTGATGGTCACATTGTTAATAGCCAGCTGGCATATGTACATCCATGTACAGCATGGTCTCTTAGTGAGTACCATCATCAGCTATGTAGCACTTGCTTGTTGCTTCTCATTGCGCGCATGCATTGAGATGGTTATAGTTGACTCTAGTTTGCTTCTGTGGTTAACATATTGAGAGATAAAACTCTACTTACTGAAGGTGCCCAAGTAGAGATCCTTGTTCCCTGCAACTCGTCCAATTCGTGCTTGCCATCTCCCATGTTGATGATGCCTAAAAACAGAGAGGTCACATTTGCTATCCATTTGCTGTGTATGTTATGCAATTGCCGACATCACTATATGAAGTTATATACCTAGTTACTCCTCTGTAAATGGATGCACCTCTGGAGAAGCCGCTGCTCTTCCTGTAATCACATATAGGCATGGGTAGGTAGTTTGTATCAAATATGATCTTGATCTATTTAACCTTGCCCAACGTATAATGCAGAGTAATTTCTTGTCTCTTGTTAATAAATTAAAAGTTTGTCATAGACTGACCTTCTCAGAGAGGCTACAAACTCCTGCCTTGTCATGTGCTTCATTTCCTCCAGCTCCTTTTCGTAGTTGCTCACCTAGAAATACAAAAAACAAATGCCTTTAAGTATAACTCCAGCAATGTACATAATTAACAAAAACTGGCAGATCCTTCACTCCAGATCACTAACCATTAACAGAATATAGAAATAGCAACTATTAATTAATGTGAAACTACATTGTACATATATATACATACTGGAAAATTTGTCGTCGTCGTGGGACCCCAATACTTAAGAGCAGCCAAATCATAAGCCCTAGCAGCTTTCTCCTCTTTGTCATAACCCCCTATCAATGATACAAGATGGAAAAAAAGGGTAAGTATATAGCAAGGAAAAACAATGCTTCCTTCTATTGGATTTGGAATGAAAAAGTAGTCCAACCGGAATCAAGTGAAATCGCGTACCAAGATAGACTGTAGATTGAAGAGTTGAGTTCAATCCCGCAAATCACGATAGTCAATACAGAAACAATCAAAGGGAAGTAGTAATGTCAGTTAACAACATTGGTGGAAAGATCAAGCATGTACGGCAGCAGATTTGAATATGCAATCTGGCATTATTAGTACCTTGACGACCCTTGCGAGTTTGTCCTTCCCTTCTGCAACTGTTGTCCCACAGATGAGCCTCGTACCTCCCTGTCCATCTATGCCTAAAATAAATCAAAAGTAGAAGCTTTTTGTTAATTTCCCACTACACAACAATCATGCCCAACACAATGACAGTCCTAATCACCCAAATCATCAAATGCTAGCATTGGGCCTACTAATTTTATTCACAAAAAAAGAGACATCAAGCGAGAACTTAGTTAGATGCAATCAAATCTATCATGATTCATAGCATCTTGCATTAGTAATGGTTTGTTTAATTTCATGATCATTGCTTGATTTATTGCTGATTTGTGCTAGTTAATACTCCTAAGTCCCATGATTCATCCATTGCACCCAGGCCTACCTGGTCACGCCGCGGTAAATCGACGTGCGCTGGCCGAACGTGTCCACCGTCTTCCTCGCCGCCGTCTCAGCAACCGTGCCGCTGCCACCCGTGTCTGTGCTCACGGCTACTAGGGTGCCGGCACCGCCACTGCCACCACTATCCTCCTTTCGAGCGGCGACGACTGCTCCACCCTGTGCCGATGTGGACACGCTCTCGGGCGCCCGGCCTCGCTCTCCCCCAGCGAGAAGCGGCATGCCAGCGCTTTGCACGCCCGCCATGTTCATGGACAAAGAAAGCCCCTGCGCCGCCTGCACGCCCTCAGCAGCAGCCACTACTCTCGGCTGCGGCGGCGGAGCTGGTTGGCTCCGCAGCCAGTTCTTGATCATGGACAGCCCGATGCTGCCGCCGTTGGCACTGGCAGCGCCAGCGCCACCATTGACGGTGGCCGCTGCGCTGAGCATGCTAGCACCGCCATCATGGACGCCGGCGGAGGAGGCCACCATAACCGAGTCAGCGAAATGGAGCGCAGAGTTTTGGTGGTGGTACAGCTGGTGGTAGCCAGTGCTAGCGCCTGAGCTCGCGTAGCAAGTGTTGCTACTGCTGGGGATCACGTTGAGGTTGGCCTTGTGGTGCTGCTCCGAGAAGTTGATGCCGCCCAGGAAGTCCTCCAGCTTCGGCTCGGCAACTAGCGCTGAGAGCTCCGATCCCCTCATGCTCCAATCTGCACGAAGATTTCATGCAACCAAGCTTCAATAGCGAGTACATACGCGTGCCATGAATGTGCTATCTGTAGATATGTAAAGTTATGCTGGTGTATATATCGATCAATATGTAACCTTGGGGGATGTTGAAGCAGACGTCGCCGGAGACCTCGTCGGTGGCGGTGGCGGAGATGAGGGTGGAATCCGTCTGGGAAGGCGGCAGATCCTGCGGGGAGAGGGAGAAAGCCAGCCAGTTGTTCACAGTAGCCATGGTTGATTAACTGAAAGAGCTGCGATTAATTTACCCCTAATGGTTACTTCTTGAGCTCTTGTTAGATTGATAGCTAGAGAAATAGAGGAGATCAAGAAGCCATTTTGGTGAGTGCAGAGGTTAGGGAAGGGAAGAGAAGTCAAGCAGAGAGTTTTGGAGCATTAAGCAAACAGTGCTAGTACTGGTAGATATTTATACAACCAGTACACTCTAAGATTAGTAGTAGCACTATGTGAAGACACTCTACCACTATAGTAGTCTATATAGGTTGATGGAGTAGTATAATATAAGCATATATACATGTAGGAGAAGTTTCTTTTCAATAAGAAAAAAAGATGGTGTGCACTGTGTGTCCAATGCAATACAGAAAAAACATCGTGGCATGATTTAACTGAACAGAAAGCACTTTTTGCTTCTGCTTTCTGGGGAAGTCTCCACTATATTTTGTCTCATTTTCCTCAAAACAAGTCTATATGTGTGCCTATATCAGTACCTGATGATGTATATCTGCGCATGCTTGTACATTCAGTACTGATAAAGTGACGACCTTTTACTCGATAATAGTATTACGCTGTCACGGGCATTTGACCGGAAAGTTGCTGTTAAGAATGATTAAGAAATCCTCTTGGAAAAAAGAAATGGCGCAAGATCTAAGCTTCACATTCTATTTGTCTAGGATCTCAAATTCTCAATTCGTGAGCAGATGTTCTTGTGCATGATCTTTTCAAGTATATACTCCACAGGATGGTACACATGCACGCACGGGTACTGCAGGTGGCTGAACATTTATGCATCCAGTTGACATATGCATGCATGGAGTTTATGCCTGTGTGTCCAACTATATTATTGTGGTTGTGGCTATGAGCCAAAACACTGTTCAAGCCTTCTGAAATATGCGTATGAACAATTAGGCCTCGGCTGAAACACTAAAGCCACTCACAGCTCACCTGCAGAAGCTCTGAAGCTGAATGCCTGACATAGTTTTTAACAAAGCCCTAGGCTCTCCCTTCCTGGATCACATCTGACACAAACACACCCACACGCATATATACTAGTAGTGTGGTGGTGATTACTACTACAATCATATATATGCCCTAAAATATTTCCTTGATCAATGCAAAACAGAAGATCAGCAGTAGTAATTTTAAGATATATAAGAAATTATTTAGCGCACACATACTAATGAGATGGGCATGATTCATCCAATCAACTGCGATCAAATACGCCCTAATAATCAGAACACTAGTATAGAGAGGGTGCACGCGACAATCCCTGCTTGCCATGCAGCATGCTTCAAGAAAACACTCTTTAAATTGCTTCAAAAGATGAAGGACATGCAGAAAGATGAAAAGAAAAGGGCAAGTTCATGCATGGTCGACGGAGAGAACGTGCCACCTGCACCCTAGAAGAGGACACGAACCCTTGTCTTCCGCCCATAGAAAAGCTTGGCGTTCCCAAGCGAGTCCATCGTCTACCTCCAGACGCCGCGCATAGAGAAGTGAGCAAAAAAAAAACACCCTAAAAACCTCGCATAGGATCCTCCAGGACGAATTGTTAATAACAAGATCTCTCTCTCTCTCCAGGCCAGTACAGAAAAAACTAATGCTTTCTCTCTCTTTATGGGGGAAGGAGAAGTGGAGGTTAAGATAGGGCGTGTGTGTTTTTATCTTGGTAATTGCACCGCTTGCCTCCCCTCCCCCCGCCTAAAACTTTGACCGTCAAAGCTAGCGAGCTCAAGCAGTCAAGCCGGAGGCGGGTTCAAACTGATGAGTATCTTTAGTTACCGGTGAAAGCTGCTTAATTACCCCGCTGGTGAATACAGCTGTACTACGTGTGCTGCTTTTAAACTGGAGCTCAGTCAATATATGTGAGAACATGGATTCAGGGGTTTAGGGACTGGGCTACTGATAAATGGCAAACGGAAACTAGCTTTATTGCTTGGCCATGTCCATAAACAGTGATAAAATTTTACTCCCTTCACAAAATCACATCTTGCTGGATATACTGGTTCCAGTCATATGGAGTACATTCTTTGAAAAAAAATACGAGTTTGAAAAAAAATAACTAAGGGAGTATCTTCCAAAATACTCCATCATCTGTCCATCGAGGCATGTCTGGTGTTTTTAATTTTTTTTTTTAAAAGTCTAATTATACAGATTCTAATTATTTCAATATACGAAAAATTGCATCAACCTATTAATATTTAAAATAATTTTAGAGATGATGTCTATTTTGTAGCAATTACACTAATGTGATGGAATAGAAAACAACGCTCAGTCTACTTTTGATGACTTTTTCGTTCTAAATATGGCTTACATTGATGGATAGGGAATGCTTGATAGGTTTGAGATCATGATCATGCAAAGATTGTTTGTCTTGAGAATTTTTGGAATACAATGCATGCATGAAAATAATATATTTATAAAATAGTGGTAAAAACTATAGATGCGTTATTGATGTAGTGGCATATTCCAAAACATCATCATAAAATTTGTTTTTAAGCAAGGTGTAAGTTTTGATTTTTTTTTTGTGTCTTTTGTCTTTTTCAAACCAATTGCAAAACCCTTTAATACAAACCCCCCCCCCCCCCCCCGAACACACATATAAAAACATGTGCACTTGCATAAAAGAACTATGTTTGCCTCAAGACCCTGACATGCTTGGTTGTGTGTATATCAACTATGGTTCCCTTATCGCGAGTTCGAAGGCGGCTTTTATACTCAATTTGAACTAAAGTTTTAATAAGGATATTAACTGTCACAAATAATAATAGATTTTCATGCATATAATGAAATATCTATGATAATATACGTATGTATGCAGGAAACTTTGGGGACACGTCTATGTTACTATCATTTGCATAAATATTTATACATATATGTGTGTTGCTAGTCGATATAATAACAAATTCATTAACTCTGTTAAATGGACTTCTTTTTTCTAGGAGGTGGAGCCATTGTTAGTTGTTTCCATGCATTCTGTAGACGAGTCTCGATTGTCAACTTGACAGGCATCATGCACTACGTAGTTTAACTTTGTAACAGGTTTGACTATTTTGTTTTTTCTCTAAAAGCGACATGTTTGACTAATTTGCAGTCCTATCTAGCGTTAGCTTATAGTCTCAGGCTAGCTAGCGCCGTATATTTATGTTTTTTGAACTTTTCATGTACTAGTAAAGTGCACGTGCGACACGCACGTGTTCTTAAAAAAACTATAGTTAGCAATAAACCAAAAGCTTATATTTTAAGTAAAGATATACACATGAAAAGGATGGGTTTTTGAAAGACAAAAATTAAAAGCACTTTTTATTCAGGAACCAACAATGTAATATTAAAACTCTTCAAATACCAAAAAAAAGTAATACATGTCAAATTTGAAATATTGTGCTTCAGAATTCAATGGCACCAACAGATCAAAAGGGTAAGAACACACTGTATAGTTATTGTGTGCAAACACATAAGTCATTGCATATATAAACAAAAATGCATTTCCAAAATATAAGAATATATGTACCCCACATAAATTTTGTAAGAAAGAAATATGTTGCATGAGCTCCTCTATATTATATGAGGACTGATGAACATATACGATAACCACATAGCACAAAAGCATCCCTTCCGCCATTCATGCACATGATTAGTCACACACAAAGAAAAATGAATCATCAGTGGCAGGGAGGAAAGTAAAGCAGCTGTCCAGAGAGCACAACTGTCAAATGCCTGCAACCACGTCCTATTTACACATAGTTTACTACATATCTTCATTTGCATTGCCCTTGCAATGTATAAAGGAAGCTCTAGTCTTCAGCGGACTACAAATATGGTTACAGAATCAATTAGAATTATGTATCCCATCAAAGAGTAATCAACCAATTAAAAGTGGATAAATTAAAAAACATGCACATAAATATTTGAAATGGCCCAGTAAGAAACCGGGTAATAAGTTTTCATTAATAAACTTCGGAAGTTATCCTTCAAGTTACTTGCGAGTCTCTTGAAAAGTGAAAAAGGGCAGTTTTGTAAATAGTAAATTAAGATAATATTTGTTCCCCTGCAGGCTACAAATGATTAATGTAACTGGTGAAATTGCTTGGTTTATAATTATCATCCTGTACCTTATTTCCATATTCTGATTTCAGTGTCCAAATTATCAATTATAAGCAAAAGCTTATATAATGACTTAAATTTACTCAAAAAAAAAGCAAAAGCCTACTAAACTGAACATGAGCAGTCGCATCTAAATAAATATTTAACTAATCAAACATCATGAGATATAGCTTAATTACCTTATAATGTTGTAAGGTAGGCAGACGAACTTAATTACCTGTATGATATAGTGATGATACAGAAATTACAGATACCATGCTTTGCTTGCTTTTGCTCGGTTGGCAACTGCTGCTAAGCTTTGCTTGTTTATTCTTGCCAGGTTGGGAACTGCTAAAATGGAAACCTGCAATCTTACTGAAGTGCGTCTTAGTTCACCACTGGAGTAGATTAAACAATAAAATAAAGAGTCCACAGAAGCTAACCTGTCAACTATTTGCTCTATCCTCTATGTGACATTATAATGCTAATAACAAGATTCGACCATTAAAGTCGATCCTACTTGAGCTAGAGCATCATAAACCTGCTATTTGAGTAGATAGTACCAATGCACAATTCAAGCGTCTGCGCTCCAGTTTCAATCAAAAGCTGCAGTACTCCCTAACCTTACTAAGCTCAACCCCGAAGGAGCCAATTTAGGTGGCTTACCAATGTCTGTTTGCAATAAGAAAGAAGGTAATCATGTGAAATTAAAAAAACTAATCATGTCATATACAGATATACTTCTTAATTGGAATATCATCTACACACAAATTATATCTTCAACCCAATCGTTTAGTTCAAATTGCAGCTCTAAAAGTTCAAGCCATTTAAAAGTTACACCTTAATCATGTCATATACAGATATACTTCTTAATTGGAATATCATCTACACACAAATTATATCTTCAACCCAATCGTTTAGTTCAAATTGCAGCTCTAAAAGTTCAAGCCATTTAGAAGTTACACCTAGTAAAGTGATCTGATGGATAGAAGATAGACCGATGCAGTCTATACATATTCAGTCTATACACTCTGATTATCAAGATTAGAAATTAGAAGTTGCAGAATTGTTGGTGAAAGGGGTAGAATCAAATTCCTATACCAAAATCAGTACATTCGGTCTGCCGATGTAATTCAACAAAGAACTCGTGCATCCCATCATTCACCATCTCCAGCTTAGTCGCTCATCATCCTGCAGTCAACAGGCAACAGAAATACAGATCAAGAAAATCCCAACGAAATCAAAAGGGAAAATAAATGAAACAACTTAGGATCCTCAAGTTGTGGTGGCTGGCCGACGCGAGGATAGGGAGGGAGCCGGCGGCGTCCACGGGCGGCGGCGGCAGCAGCGTCCACGAGTGCAGGCGGAGCTTCCGACGACGGCGGGCGGCGTCCAGGGGAAGAAGTGGATCGGGCGAGGTGGCTAGCCGGCGCGAGGATGGGCGGCGTCCAGGGGAAGAAGTGGATCGGGCGAGGTGGCTGGCCGGCGCGAGGACGGGGGAGGAGCAGCGGCGTGGTGCTGCGGTGACGAGAGGATGGACGAGTGGCCGGGCGTGGGGGCCGACGGGATCGAGGAGGCGGAGGTGAGGTCGCGGCGCGTTGTCGTGGCCGCCGCGGTCGATGGTGGCGCGGCCGGGGCGTGGTGCGGTGGCGACGGGAGGATGGGCGAGTCTCCGCGGCCTTCCTCTACTCCTTCGCCTCCCCTTCCTCTCCACTGCGTCATGGAGCTCCTGTGTCGGTGGCGGCAGCCGGACGACACCGGCTCGTGGAGGCCGCGAGGAGGCGAGCCGGACGACGCCGACGCGTGGAGGCCGCCGGCGAGGAGGTGGAGTGGGAGGGACGCCGGCGCATCGAGGCTCGCGGGCGGGTGGAAGGGAGGCGTCCCGGACGGCGTCGGAGGGAGTGGTGGCGCGTGGTGGGCCCGACGGGTACGGGGGGCGGGTAGGGTGGACGTGGGTGAGAAAAAACTCGCTTTTTGGCAGAAACGCTCCCCAAATTGCGATTTCTATTGTCGTTCCACCTTTTTGGTCATCACGCAACCTGACGGTTGGGTCCGGCGTGAGGGGTAAGGCGGGCCCGAATTGGGTGAGAAAAGTTTTCAATTGTCTTCGCTCCTTATAGTATAGATAAGTACTACTAGCAATAGAGTTTATTTCAGTTGAGCATGCATGTGTGAGACAGATAGTGGAACACATTCCTAGCTACCAAATTTCTCTGTTTGAAAGGTGCATATATATACTCCTTGCTTGTTGTTGTTTCATATATATTCCCGGGGTAAAACGAGTGAATAATAAGTACCTGTGGTTGTGTACGTATATATATACAAATACGATTATTACAGTAGTTGATACGGTTGTATAAATGGAGATCGATTTATATACACGACACATGATATACGGTTGGGTTGTATAGAAATGGAGATTTTATCTCTTGTCACTCACGTGCGCACGTACGTACACTACTAGGTGATCACAGTCCACCGTCGCTGTCCAATAAGCTTCTCTTGGAACGATAAAGCGCATGTGCGCGTCCACTGGCATGTGCGTGCATGCTTTGCTTCTACTCAAGTCCATGTCGACGGATCGATCGCTAGCAATATGCATACAGTATGCATGGACAGCCACACGTGTGCCGATCCTTGGATGCAATGCAAATGCTTTGCAGTGTCGATGATCATGAGCTAGTCATTACTAGTCAGGCAAATGCATGACTACTTACGAGACAACCCACGTGATCACCACCACTTTTTGTTCATCGATCTCTTTCTCTCTCTCATGTCCTATACTCTTGCTGCTACTAGTGTGGCATATGAACTCCATTCGTTCCACGTACTAGAAACCAACACAAAAGGTGAACAAATAATGGAGCGAAGAGTTTTTAAAAAGATAATTATTGTGCCCATATATCCAACAAGAATCTTCTTCAGGTGGAGTGTGGTGAATGAGCTGCAGTTCTCTGGCTCATGTGTGCATGATCAAATTAATACTATCCTTTTCGAGTTTGCATGTTTGCGAGTTTTTGGAAAAAAAATATATCCTAGACTAGGAGAAAATAGGAACAGATGGCGTATTGCATTGCTAGCCAGCGGTGGGGTGGCTCAAGCCCCCCTATTATGTCATGAACCCCCCCCCCCCCAGCTAGCTTCGGCACTAACAATTATTAGTATACAGGTATGGACTCCAGTGATGTACAATTGCAATACGTACATACTACTAGGGGCGAATCCAACGTGGGGGCAGGGGGGCTGGAGCCCCCCCCTACCCCCATGGATCCCATGGAAGCCCCCCTTACAAATTTCAACCATAGGTGAAGAGGAGGAAGAAGAAAAAGAGGAGGAAGAAGGAAAAGAGAAGGAAGAGGAGGAGGAGGAAGAAGAAGAGCCCCCCATGACTTCAATCCTGAATCCGCCACTGCATACTACTTGGAGTGTTTAAGCATCCACAAAATTAAACAAACAAAATCCCCTTTCATTGAACTCTGAGTTAACAATGCAAATATGGTACGCCTCCAAGTTGGCTTAGGTAGTTTGATTGAGATGCAAACCAAACCTAGGTTAGCGGAGGCCCGGCCGGGATGCATGGATGGCGGGGGTAATTAATTAAATTAAGAATGGTACTAAAAGAAAATTAAGGCCGGCCTCTTGGATCCGTGCATGCATGCATGGCGTGGCGTGGGTCGCCGTTCAAACCCTAGCTAGCGAGGCAGCACGCACTGGCCTGGGAGAAATCAACGGAGGGCTGATCGAGCTACTGCCGCCCGTGCGCGCGACTCCTCGTAAACACTGTAAAGATAACCGGCCGTGTGTATAATACTACCCATAATTACTGTAGCTGCTTTGCATGCAATTTGGAGAGAGAGAGATGTGTGTGTGGGGACTGGGGAGTGGGAGGCAATCCCACTGAAAACACTTGCATTGATTTGGGCAGCTTTTCTGGGAGCCGTTTGAAGACTACAAATAGTCCTAGTACGTACCCCTTCCGTTCTAGAATGACTGTCGTTGTTGGTTTTTGTGCCACAAGTTTGACCGAATTTGTATAAAATATGTGCAATATTTAAATTATAAAAATTTTTGTAAAAAAACTAGATTCAAATATGTATCTAATGATATTAATTTTGTACCATAAATATTAATATATTTTTGTATATATTAAGTCAAACTTGTTTCTCGGGAAGCGAAAACGACAGCTATTTTGGGACGGAGGGAGTAGATGCATCTAGCTACTGGATCACATACAATACTGTAGCTCAGGGCTAGTTACTGTGTGCAGCCGCCTATAGCAGCTACTACTACTCCTGAGTATAGCTCTGTCACAGTCCAAGTCTATGGCCGCATTTCCTGATGACCGTACGCGTGCTACTACCCTTCTTTCTGACGACGCCATGCAGTGCAGGAATGGAATCTGAGCATGCAGAGAGGCTGAGGCCTGAGGCAAAAGTATCTCGTATCGTCGCAAAAGTATCTGCACAGCTTGAATTCGAATTCGCAATGTGTTCTTTCAATTCAAAACAAAAAAAAAGAACTCGTAATATGTGTTGCACATATCCATGCATCATTATTTCTACGAAATAAAATTACCATGCATTATTGAGCCGGAGGGGGTGAACGTGCCTAAAAGAGAGTGATTAGGGTCTTGTACGTATCTGCCGATAGATGCAGCGTTTGACCAAGGGCGCCCGTGCCGTCGTGTGTGGTGCAGCTTTATTTGCCGGAGGCCGGCCGTAGGCTCTCTGGATAGTGATCTCACGTGACCTTGGCCTCTTGCTCCCGCATATGCATGCTTCCTCCTTTGATACGTCGCTTCCCTTGACACGGACGGGATGAGGACAAAATGGGGTGGTTCGCTGGTCAAATGATAGCGATAAAGCTCAGATTCGCCTCTCCATCCGTGGTCCTACAAACCTATACTGCTTTTTTTTAACAACCTACTGCTTTTATGTGTTGTTAATTAATTGTTATATGGGCCAAGCGCATGCAAACATATAAACGAGGCAGTTCCCCAGTGGGCTGGGTTCTTGCTGCAGCACAAGGAATCGTGAGACTGTTGCAAGTGGCCCAACAACCGCTCGATTGACAACTGTCAAGTAACCAGTATTTAAAGCCCAAGTCCGAAACAAAAACCTTAGTGGGCTAGTAGCAAAATTCGCCGGGATATCTTCCGGAAGGTGGGAAGTCATGGTACCTTCCAATGTTTGAGATTCGTGCGGTTTACATGAGTCGCACGATCTCCTTCCCTCCTCTCATCTCGCCTCCCTCGTCTCTCTTGCGAGCGTCGCCCGCCATGTCCGAGGTCGGGCTGCGAAGAGGAAGTGACCGGCGGCGGGTTGGGTAGTGGGCGGAAGCTGCCGGCGGTGGTCGAGGCCGGTGGGGGTGGGGGGTCGGCCGGCCGGAGGTTAGGGTTTCGGGTTCCTGGGTGGTGGAGGTGGTCTAGGCCGGCGGCGGTGATGGCGACGATGATGGCGGTGGTGGAGTTAGGGTTACGGTTCAGGTTTCCGAGGGGCTCCAGTGTTCACCGGACCATGAGAGTTGAGAGGACAGGGGGGTCAGGGGCCGCCGGAGGACAGGCGGTGGCGGCGGTGTGCGCCGACCGGGCAGGATAGGATGGTCGGTGGGTCGGTGACAGGCAGCGGGGCTGTGAGGAAGCGTTCGGGTTAGAAAGAGTGGGGTGGAGGGCGGCAGTGGAGTGTGGGCGGGCGGCGCGGTAGCGAGGAAGCCGCCGGTCGGGGTGGAGGACGAGGCGGCGGGGTGGAGGCCGGCAGGGGTGCAAGAAGAAGGGTTGTGGAAGAAAAAATTTAGTGGGCCAGTGGTGGGTCGGAAGTTCATTGCTTATACATCTTCCGGAAGCCATATAGGACCCCCAAAATTCACAACATGTATCTGTTTGTTTTGCGATGTCTAAAAAAGGATTTCTTTAGCGTAGAAATGTGGATCATACTTTTAAAAAACATCCATCAAACTTTTTGGGATAAATATTGTTGTTAAATTAATTTCAGGTCCTCTTCATTGTAAATTACATCTTTTATTTGTGTAAATTTCACTACAGCGCGTAGAATTTGCCAAGATCAACTTGTTTTGGTGGAGCTACTAAATTTGTAGTTTTGCTATAGTTTTGACAAGATAACGGTAGTTTTGTAGAAAAATAATATCTTTGATTACTATTCTAGCCTTTTTTTCTTACTTATTGGTCCTTTATTATAGTTGTTGTTTGGTGCAAACATATTGAACACAACATCCTTTCTTTCTAACCACTATGCTCTCATGTTCCTAGAGTATATAAAATGAGACACGACAAGGGGAAAAAATCCAGTGGACAAAGTATTCACTGTGTGTTAATTCTTCAGTCTTCATCGTAGGCAACCATGGGAGTGATAGAAAGAAATCAAGAGCAAGTTAGCCGCATGGTAGAATGAGGAGGAGCCGTCAGCCCGACGATAGAACGAAGCTCTCCCCGCCCTCTCTTTCAGTGAATCACGCACATGGCGACAAAGGGGTGTACCTACTTTAGGGTGAGTGAGGGCACAGACCCTCACTTAAATTCTAGAAACCAAGCTAATTGACAAAAATTCGTTATATAAAATCTTCATAAATTTCTCTATTCTTAAGGTGTGCTGATGAGGACATCCCCAACGATGTTGAGTCGCCACCCATTGCCAGAGATTATGACTCTCGTTATAGTGAACAAGAAAACAATATCTACAAGGGACCAATGACTCGAGCAAGAATGCGACACTTGCAACATGAGGTGAACTCGCTCCTCATTGACTATGAACATGCATCTACTAAGAACTATTTACTACCTAATAATGGTGCATTACTTGTGCTCAGGTTTGAAGAAGATGCAATGCAAGTATAGGCCACTCAGCGTCCAAAGAAAGACAACTTGAAGACGGCGAGTTGCTGTTTCAGATTCTAACTTTCAAGTTCATGATGAATTCTGTATCAATCCAAGAAGTTTCACCTTGAGTATCCTATACCATTGGAAGCATCTTGAAGTCTATTTTCCAACGCAACTGACGGATATTGATTTGGAGTTTTGTAGCAAACGTTATTGCTGTTTTAGTGAAGACTGCCTTGGATGTCCAGTTCCTCCTGGTCCGAACTGGTCGAGTCCAGACCCTCCTGGTCCGAACTGGATGAGGCGTATTTTGTTCCAGAGACTAGTTATCTTGTACTGGGCTTTTGTGAAAGGCCTCCAACCTAACTAGGAGGGATGTTCCTAGTATAAATAGCACTTGTAAGCCTGGTGGAAACCCTAACCACGAATTGAACTCAGAAAATAGAGAAGTCAAGTGCTCTTGTCCTTAGGGTTGTGCCATTGCTGCCCCCTTGAGGATTGAGAGTTTTCTCTACCACTTGTTCTTGTGTTTCCTTGTGATTTGCAAGAGCATTGCCTTTACCATGCGTGGTTCAGGTTAGGCATCGACCAAATCGTGTGGTTGGGCGAAATCATTTGTCACAGGTGGTTGTTCGAGCAGCTGTTGGTGCCATCGGTTCGTCAGGTTGCACGGGTCAAGTTATCCCCAGATCCTATGATGAGAAGATCGGGCAAGCCCCCGCATCATGTGCCCTCATTGAAATTGTGCTCTAGGTCCGCCCCTGACAAATACAAAGGGCAACGGTTTGCAGATCGCGATAGGAAAGCAATGTATCAACAATTGACAATCAGCGAGCTACAATACAGGAGGAGCTAAGTTAAAGACTCCGATTATGTGCCTACACTTCATCTCGTCACTGTTGCCCGCCAGTGACAGAGCTAGGATGTCGGCATTGGGGGGCTCATTCTCTTTCTCCTTCCTCCAGCCCCCTCTTCTTCCTCTCCCTCTTTTTTCCTCTCTTCTCCCTCCTTCTTCCCTTTTCTTTCTAATGAAGCACACGCCGGTAGGGGGCTCGAGCCCCTCCCGCCCCACCGGCTGCCTCTTTCCATGTTGCCCGCCACCGATGACAGCCGAGAGAGACTGAACAGTTAGCATCATCAGTGCAGGAAGGTCTCTTGACAGTATGTTAATCAGTAGCGATGTTATCCCTCAAATCACATGCCGACCAAAGTTGGGATCCCTTTGGTTTAATGATCAGTGGAGAGCGTTCGGAAGGACTTATTTTAGGCTTATTGCGTAGTACTTTCCTCTCACAATCAATCTGCCGTACAACTTCTTACACATTAATGTTTGACTCACAACTAATCTGCCGGCTTATGCATCTAAAACCTCCCGAGTACTCTCCAGCAACGAATTGCAGGTGGATTGCATTGCATCATGATCTCGCGACTTCAGCCAACCGCATCACATGCCTGATCACAAACATATTAAACCATGCATGTTCAGTGTTGACGGTCGATTTCCGTCAACCAAGAGCACTTGTTACGCTTTGGTTTGACCTTTGAATTATAACTAACCCGCCACTAGGCATACTAATGATGTAACAAGTTCACACTTGCATGTGGTTTTTGGAGTTTATTGTTCACGCAGGAAATCAACGTTAAAATGGAGACTTTCAGGATAAGTTCATCAAGTACTTTATGAGAAGATCATGAAGCCCATCACAAGTCAAGACATGAAGTGAACACGACTTCAAATGACCCAAGGACCGAAGCATCAACACGTAAAACTCCGGGGACTAGTAGGTTTACCAACGAGATCAACTCAGCCCGAGAGATATTCTCGCAGCCCAGAACAGCATGATCTTTCGGTGCAGATTCGGAGACTTAAACGGCCTCTAATGGCAAAAGTTTGACTACCAAAGTTGTGGGTCTCGACGATACCTTCGATTTGGACATGTGGAAGGCCCAATTCGAGTCAAGGAGCTAGGAGATATGGCCCCCGAAATGCCAGCTGCGCAGACAAGTCCGAAATCAGAGAGATTATCTTCCGAGGCTGTTTTGGGGATCTTATCTTCGTTTCCAAGGAAAACAATGAATAACAAAGTTGGAGATAATTTCGTGGCACATAACCTGGACACTGAATTTGCATTATTTGGAGTCCGGACGTGGGAGATATGATGCTGGCAAGGAAGGGCTGCGAATCAGGAAAATCTAGACGAGGCTGAGTTTATGGAAACCAAGTTGGCTTCTCTCCCAAGGAAGATCTCGTGTAAGGCAAGGTGGAGCACGCCCCAAGACTCCCCAAAGGTATAAATACAACCCCCTAGGCGCCCAAGGGGGGTTACCATTCAGATCCAATCATTCTACCGACGTCATTCACCAGAAAACCGCCGCCGCAAGATGAGGGAGAGAGTTGGATGAGCTCGTCGCAAGGATCAACGCCGGCGGAGGGAAGGAAGCAAGAGGAGGACTCCAAGCCGCTGGCCTAGGGGTGTTCCCAAGCTTCATCACCGCCATCTTTATCGACGACGTTCTCCAGAGTCTCCATCACCCCTATGTGCTTCAATCCGTGTAAGATGATGGGGTAATGCCTCCGTTCGTCCCTAGGGTTAGATGGATGCATGATATGTAATCTATACATGAATCTTATGCCTATCGATGTTTTATGGTCTATGTCTTCGCGAATGCTTTGTTTACATATGTTTGCGCAACATGTGGTCTTAGTAGGGTTTGTGGTAATCGTGGTGATTAGCTTAACCCTATGGATGCTTAGGTATAGATGCGGTTATACGTGAAAGTGTTTGATTACCTTGCGTAGTGACAGTACGGTGGAGGGAAAAGGCTTAGCGGCCGCATAACCGCCATGAAGCTAGTGAAGTCAATACCCTTTTCATGTAGTAGATGCATGTTCATGAGATCCTAAACCCTAAGGAGGGAACACTTATGTACCTTAATCTCTCTCTTGTACCAACCCTCACCATCTAGTTTAACCTTAGTTTAGTCTTAGATTAACATAGGTTAGATTGCTTTTACTTTAAGATTAATCCTCTTTCAAAGGCTTTCCAATCAACTAGATTAGTACTTGGTTAAGCGCTAGCAATCCCCTTGCTCCGCGGATTGACAAGAACCTTGGGGTCACCCCGTGGTGAAAAAGGTGTAGGTCCGTACGCTTGCGGATCGAAGGTTGTTACGTATTTCAACCATCAACATTCAGCAACGGATGCAATGGTGTGTGTGGGGGTGGGGGGGCTCGAGCCCCCTACCGCTTGCGAGAACGTGAAGCCCCACCAGAGCTCCTCCTTCTAAATTGTTTTGAAGTACGTATAGTAAGAGGGGTTGAATTATACTGAATAAAAAAGAAGACGCATTTTACTTATTGGGCCAACATCACTGTCAAAGCCGAAAGTCTACAGCCCAGACACTGAGAAAGAAACCATATCCGCTGTCCCAATCCCCTCCCGGCCTCCCAATGCTCGCGACCGTCGCCGCCCCCAATCCGTGAAAAAACCCGGTCTCCCTACTCCGTTGCTCCGGCGGTCCGGCCTCCAGGCTCCAGCCGCGGCGAGGCGCGGTTGCAGAGGCGAGCGGGCGTCGGTGTGCGGCGGCCGATGGTTGCAGAGGCGAGCGGGCGGCCGGGTGCTGGGCCTGCCACGGGGGAGGCTGGAGGCTGTCTCCCGGATCCGGCGCGGGGTAGCAATCTTCCTCTACGACTTCGATGCCAAGCACTTCTTTGGCCCCTACCACGTTGACTCTGATGGTGGCGCTGATCTTGTCCCCGTGCCTTCCATGGCCGCTTCCCTGCTCAGGTTGGTTCCCTTGCCTTCCTAGCTGCAAAGATTTAAGCTTTCTGTTGACCAGAATCAAGAAATGATGGGTGGGTATTACTATAATGGGAAATTGTGAATGTGTGGAACTAGTGAGATAATCATGATATTTTTTTACAGCTAAACTGAATATGTGAACCGTAAGTGAATGATTGATTCATGGTAGATTTCAGATATACATCACTATGATTTTCATCGTTACTCGATGCTTCAATATATACATCACTATATAAGACTAAAATTGTTATATTTGTCTATTGTGAGGGGTTATAGTAGTGTTATGTCGATATAGCTTTATTGTTCAGCCTCCTAAAAATTTTTCTGGCTCCGTCCCTGTGCATGTTGCTACCTAGAGGCAGGCTACCAAGTCAATCAGCAGTACTGACGGGTATCATAAACAGCTATATAGGAGGTATCATTCTCTCCGGTCTCAGCTGTCCACGTCATCACCCGGTAGTTACTAGCATCGCCACTTTGCCTCCAGCCTATGCGTTCATTTTCAATTGATTTTAAAATTTAAGTAAAAACTGAACCACCAAGTGCACTGCTTTGAATGTGAGTTCCACCGTCGTCCATGCAGGCTTCTCGCCTCCTCCCATCTACACTACAGACTAGGCAACCAAAAGCCAGAATTGGTCCCTCAGTTTGAGGACTCCGTCTACTCACCTACGAATCAAAACATCATAGGAGTATACTATACTACCTTCTACCACATTCCATCAATCATTCGCACACAAAAGCACTCAAACGCTTTGTTTTACCATCAGTCATCTTTAATGTTCATTTGTGTGCGCATAGGAGTCCATTAGCCCACCAGCCACCATCAAGCACTTTATAATCAACTCTTGCTAGATGCTACTGTCCTCCTGCGAGACGAAATGAGGTGTGCGGTGTGCCTGTCTCTTGCGTTCATTACCTCCTCTGCCTGTTCACCAGACATGCTTGTTTGTCCCCGCATCAGTGTCGCAGTATTCTGAATGGAAGCTGGCAGGTGAGAAGACGACGATTCTTATCTTTATACTCTAGAGTATTTATGATTTTATTTTTTTTCTTTAGTTAGTACATTCCATTCCGATAGTATCATGTTAACATCTGCGTTCAGCAAACAAATTTGATGTTTGTCTCCGCTTCAGTGCCACAATATCCTGAATGGAAGCTAGCAGGTGAGGAGATGGTGATTCTTATCTTTTTACTCCAAATTATTCTTGAGTTTATTTATTTTCTTTAGTTAGTACATTTCATTCTGACAGTATTATGTTTGTTGGAAATAATCTTGGCTTTAAGTTTGTTTAGTTAGGACGTGTGTGTAGCGCGTGTGCGTGCGTGGCGTGAGTCTGTTCCCGTATGGCGATGTGTCGGGTCGTGTGAATCGTGAGCGAGTTGGCCGGCATGGAGTACGTGCTCCTGTGGTGTGTGCCCCGGCTATAAAACGCCATGTACTCATCCGTTGTAAAGTGAGTCGAGTCCAATGTAATCAACAGAGAGGCCAAGATACAGGCTGGTGGTGGCCGGCCGCGGCGTTCGTCGCCAAACCACTGTTCATCATCCTCCTCGGGTTCCCGGCGTGTGAGCGAGCTAGAGCGAGTGAGGGGAGGGGAGAGCAGCGGGAACGCGCGTTCCTGGGCGTCGCCGGAACTTCTACTGTTCATCTTCTTCCTCGGGATGCTGGCGCGTGTGAGCGCCTGAGCGGGTGAGGCGAGGGGCGAGCTCGTGGAACGCGTGTTCCTGGGCGTTTCCAACAATGTTGCCTTTCTAAATAGTACGAAGTCAAAACCCGGAGAGAATTAATATGTCCCACTAAAAGTTTACAGACTTTGCAATCAGCTATTGAGCTCGGCTGTCACTCCTGTACGAGTTGACGAGCCAGACAACGGTTTCATGCTCGGTAATTAAATAAATAATTGAGATTGGTAGAAAATTTGTAATCCTTTTCTTTCTCTAGATACATAGTCTACATTGAAAAAATATCTTTTAAAATATAACATCAGCTTTTAAATTCATTATCCATTAGTTAATCAAAGAGGAACTCAAAAGTCAATATTTTTTTTATTCAAGAGGTCGCTCACGTGGTTTTCAACGTAATCTATACAAGTACATCATTTATACTAGAAATTAAATAACAACATTAGTTCATAATTTATGAAAAAAATTCAAAGCCTGCAGCAACGCGCGGGGAATCACCTAGTATAACTAAGTTTATTTTGACCGGGAATACGGAAGAAAAGGCCCACTTGGGCTGGACGCACATTCTCGGCTTGAGCCCAAAACATAGGCAGACATATTTGGGTCTCGCTCGCAAAACGAACAGGTCAGGGTGGAAGAATACTTGGAGTGGACCCTTTTTTTAAAAAAAAGGCCTGAAGGCCCAGCTTTGATTAAAGCAAAAATAAGACTGGGGTTACCAGTTTTTACAAGCACATGTCCAGCTAATCCAAAGAGGAAAGTACTCACTCTAGCAGACTCACTCTACACCCACCAGCACTCTAGCTAAACATCCAAAAGACTTTAAACAGAAGGCGCTTACAGGCAGCAACAAGGCTGAAAAGATAAAGACATGAAGGCTCCCAGGCCCGAAACAGAAAAACTAGAACTCCCTAAACACCTAGGCAAAGGATGCCTTTAGGTAACCAGGGGGAGCACCAGATTTTTCAGCCATCACGCCCTAATGATGACAGTTGAAGAAGCAACTTTTGTATCACTGCGTCTATCCATTATTGTTCCGTCTCCTTGTTCAGTACTCTCCACTTCTGCAAAAAAGAGATGGATCGAAAAATGCTAATATTAGGTGAAGAAACAATTAGGTTTTGGAAAACAAGCTCATTACGAATCAGCCACAAGCTCCAAGCAACACCACAGAACAGATAAAGAACTCTTTTAGAATGCCTAGTGGTACTATCTCTACAGAAATCAAAGATGTTCATTAGGACAAGAAGGTGAGAGGGGCCATCCAAGCACATCCCTGATGACACACCATGAAAAGTTAGCCAAAGCGCAACTAAAGATGATGTGATTGGCAGATTCCATTTGGCCACACATTTTGCATTCAATGGGACCAGGCCAGTTTTTTTTTCTTCAGCTGCTCGGCAGACTGAATCTTGTCATTTATAACTTCCCAGAGAAAGATTCTAATCTTCAAGGGAACCTTGGTTTGCCACAAACGTAGCATCCATCTATTAGAGAACCATGTATGTATGAGTTCCTTGTACATGGACTTAGTGGTGAAAGCTCCTGATCTCTCTAAGATCCATTTAACAGAATCTTTTGAATCGGTAAAGGGGACTTCTGCTACCAAATTTAGCAGTTCACCAATCTCAAGCTCCTCTCTATCCCCAAAATTCCTCCTAAAGGACAACATTATGTCTCCCTGATTATACACTCTATGCACAAACCAATCTTGCTGATTGCAGATTTCAAAAAGACGGGGGAAAGCAATTTTCAGAGGGCATTCTCCTAGCCAGGTGTCATGCCAAAAGCGTGCTTTTTTGCCATCTCCCACTATGTATTTAATTCCTCTAGCACAGTCATCTTTAACATCTTGCAGACTTTTCCAGAACTGAGAGCAGTTTCGCTTCTTGCAGCTGAAAAAGCCTTTATCCCCTAGGTATTTCTGTCTCAGAAGATTACAACAAATGTTATCTTCACCACCCTCTATCTTGAAGATCCATTTAGCAAGTAAACATTTATTCATCACTCTTGTATTTGTAAAACCTAATCCTCCAGCACTTTTAGGGGATGCCAGGAGTTCCCACCTGACCATATGGTATTTTCTCTTAAAGTTGGGACCATGCCAAAAAAAGTTAGCTCTGGCAGAGTCCATTTTTTGGTGAATCTCTTCTTGCAACAAGTAGACCCCCATAGTGTAGTTTGGGATAGAGCTCAAACAAGATTGTATCAGTATAGCCTTGCCACCAGAAGTAAGCCCCGCACTCTGCCATGTTGGAAGTTTTTTCTCCACTCTGTGGTGGACATAAGCTAAATCAGTACTTGACATATGTCTGTCACTGACCATCACTCCAAGATATTTCATAGGCAGGGTTCCAATGTTGCAGTTGAACATCTCAGCCACCCTATTCTGCTCATCCTCAGACCCACCAACCACTATCACATCACTCTTTTGATAATTAACTCTCAATCCAGCCATGTTCTCAAAACAGTATAACAGAAATTTGGTATATAAGACTGATCGATCCTCTAAGGCCAGGAAAATAACAGTATCATCAGTGTATTGTAAGTGGGTAATCCCCCCCTCAATTAAGTGCGGCACCAGGCCATGTATTTGTCCACTCAGCCTTGCCTTATCTAGCATTGTGCCTAGTGCATCTCTGACAAGATTGAATAACAAGGGTGAGAGCGGATCACCCTGCCTTAGCCCTTTGTGGGTGTTGAAAAAACTTCCTTGAGTACCATTTATTTTCACACCCACCTTACCACCCTCTACACATCGTATGATCCACTCAATCCAGGTATCAGGAAAGTTTTTCTGTTTAAGAACTTCTATCAAAAAACTCCATCGAACCTTATCATAAGCTTTCTCAAAGTCCAATTTGAGGATTACCCCTTTAGATTTGGATACTCTCAGTTCATGAAGAATTTCATGAAGGGTAATAACTCCCTCTAATATAAACCTTCCAGGAATGAATGCGGTCTGATTTTTACTGATTAGTTTGTCCGCAAAAGGTGTTAACCTTGTAGTCAGCACCTTAGTGAACCATTTGTAGTCAATATTCAATACGCAGATCGGTCTATACTGCCGGATGTTGTTTGCTTCCTTCAGTTTGGGGATCAGGGATATCATTCCAAAATTTAGCCTTCTCAAATTAAGATTTCCTCTATGGAAGTCATTGAACATCTCTAAAACCAGGGGTTTAAGTTCTGTCCAGAAAGCTCTATAGAAGCCCACCGGGAAGCCATCAGGTCCCGGGGCAGAGGAACTGTCCATCTCATTTAAAGCATCCTCTATTTCCTTTGTAGAGAAAGGTTTTGTGAGTTCTGCAGCTTCTTCTGCAGTCAGCCTGCTATTCTCCCCCCAGAAGTTATCTCCCAGGCTAACCACGCCCTCCTCTTCTGCCCCAAAGAGATTTTTTATAGAAACCCTCTACGTGACTTCTGATCTGGTCAGGATCTCCGATTTCCACACCTTCTTCCTCTAAGTAGAAGATGGAGTTTTTCTTTCTCCTCCCACTGGCAGCCCCGTGAAAGAAACTGTTATTAGCGTCACCTTTGAGTGTCCATTTGATCCCGCTCTGCCGCTTCAGATAAAGCTCTTCCCAGCTGTATATTTTTTCTAACTCTGCCTCCAATTCATACCTTACTTGCCATTGCGACGTGCTAAGCTCATGTAGGTCTGCATTTTTGTCGAAATCCTCGATTTTCTTCAGACACAGCTTTTTATCTTTTTTGAACTGACTTTGTGTATTAATCCCCCATCCTCTACAAAATTTCCTCGTGGCTACTTTGATATCTCTCCAGAAGTCTTGTATAGCACTCTCACCCCTCTCGGACCATTTGTTTATGACCGCCTCTCTGAAACCCTGTTGCTCCAGCCAAAAGGTTTCAAATCTGAAATTGTGTTGTTGCTTAAACTGGCTGTCCACTGTATTAACCACCAAAGGATTGTGATCAGAGCCCACTCTAGTGACCGTTTCACATGATGCCTCTCTATAATGTGTATTGAAGTTATTGCAGACTAAAACTCTATCCAGTACACACATGATTGGGTTTGCCTGTTTATTAGTCCAGGTATATTTACTTCCAATTCTATGAAGCTCTACCAAACCATTATCTGAGATGAAGTCATTGAACCTATCCATCCAGAACTGATTCACATTGTCTGAGGATTTTTCCCAAGCATATCTAATCAAATTGAAGTCTCCCCCCATCATAAATGGCCAAGTAGTGTTTGAGATTTTCTGGTGCAGCTCTTGGATAAAATCCGATTTTCTTTCTACCTGAACTGGCCCATAGACATTTATAATCTCCCACTTAAAGTTATCTTCCTTGGATATCACTATAATGCTAGAGAAAAACTCGCCATTGTCTTTTCCAAGCACTGAAGCTCTCTCTATATTAACCCCCGTCAAGGTGCCACCGGAGTGGCCAATTGCCGCAGTCCAACTCCATTCATAATTATCTCCCTCACCTAAAGAATTCAGCTCTATCATTGAGAAGTCTTTTTTGATAGTCTCTTGCACACAGATCACATCCACTCTATGTTTACATCGAAGCTCCCTCAACTGATTGCACCTACCACTAGCCCCCATCCCTCTGATATTCCAGAAGAAAATCTTCATGTTTTCTTTTTTATTTCTGCCACCCCCTCTCTAGACTGAGAGGCGGCAGTCTGTCTAGGGGTTTTTTGGGTGGTCTAGCTGGTTCAGCATCATTCACATCTAAACTCTCTCTTTGAAACTCTCTCTTTGAAGACTGTTCTTAGCACACTCCTCCGAGTCTTGGTTACCAGCAGGAACACACTCTATCTTTTCTTTCTGAGCCAGATCCGCTATCTTCTTTTTTGCCACCATCAAAGCCGCTCTAGCATTTTCATTGAGTTGACCCTTTGCGTTGACCGGATTAAACTACCTCGTTCCAGAAATAGAACAGGCCACGTCAACAATAAGTAGCTACGCGACGTTCACGTGCCAACCACTAACATCCAACCTAAATACCCTGGGCCCACACCAAGACCTATAGCAAGGCACCCAAATGACGTGTGGGGCCCGGTGCGAACCCCGCACGAGCGCACCACGGATTCCAGCAGACCGCGAGCTTTTTTCTTCTGACCTTCGAAAAGAAGACGAGTGCAAACCAAGGCTCGCACGAAGGAAGAACCTGTTTGGTTTCTATAAGTAGGGTGATTTATAAGTTAATAAGTTGGGACACTTTAAGTCAGTCCTGTTTGGTTATAGTGACTTTAAGTCAGTCCTGTTTAGTTGCAGTGACTTATAAGTTAGTGGACTCCACACAGGGTACTAGAGGGAAAAATGGAAATAAATCACTTTAAGTATGAGTGGAGCTACTTATGGAACTTATAAGTCACACTACTTTAAGTCATGACTGTTTGATTTCACAGATAACTTATTTTGCACTTTTTACATTTTAAATCACCCTACTTGTAGGAACCAAACGTGCCCTAATTTGCTTTCGTTTTCGTACGCGGCCGCGAGAAAGCGCGCAGCCAAGCCGACCAGCTCAACTGCCAACCAAATGGCAGTGTCACTGTCGCTGGGCCCTCTTCCTACCCGTCATAAGAAATCCAGGTGGGCGCCCATGGCATCTTCCCGTGCCCAAAGCCCAGCCCCCCAGTGCTGGCCTCGTGTGCCTCCACCACCTCGTCGCCTCCGCCGCCTCGGCCCCGCCGCCGCCGCCGCGCCGAGGCGGAGCCCGCATGGCTGCCAGCGTGCTGTCCACCGTCCGGTGGGCCACCGCGTGCGCGGCGCTGCTCAACGCCGCCGCGGCGTCCACGGGCGCCGCCGTCGCGGCCGTCGCGCTCCGCCGCTGCGGCGGGGGTGGCGCCCTCGGCCCTGCCGCCGCCGTCGCGGCCGCGGCATCGGCGGCGCGGCTCCTCGCGTATGCGGTGGCGGGGTTCGCGCAGGGCGCCGCCGCATCAGCTATCGCCGCCGGTGCCGTCGGGGCCCACGTCGACAGCGAGCGCGACCTCCGCCAACTCTCCCGTGTAAGCTCCACTCTCCGTAGCTTAATGCAATCTAGTGTTCTATTTAATCCACCGTAAGTTGATGGTTTAATACCTAAAATGCGAAGCAATTAATTGTTCAAAAAGCACGGGGGAGTAGTAGTTGTTCTCTGAAGCCGAAAAGGAGCAGCATGCTCCAAAGAGCAGCATTTTATTCCCAAGTAGGAGTACAAAAGTAATCGACCTTGCAAAATTGGGTTTACAGACCTGGCCGGAGGCTGTGATCATGTGGTGCGCTTGGTGGTTTCACAACGGGACCCTGAGATATTGGTGGCACTGTGCGCTTGCAATGCCGCTCTTGTTGCTTATTGCCACCTTGAACCTTTATGTCATTCTGTACACTGCTGGATCTTCGACATCTTTGTTTCCATCATAATTCATTAGAGAGGATAGTATTCATTGAGAAATGAAAGATAGCTGGTGTTCTGAATTATTCCTTCTTAATTTTTGAAAGCTGAGCGTTCTGAACTTACCATAAAGCCATGCTACTGATTTTCTTTCTTTTTTTTTCTTTGGTAATTTCGCTTCACCTGGACGGGACATTTGCAATCACTTCATCCAAGAGAGAGCTTGCTTACTGATATATTGTCCTAATTTTGTTTTCTTAAGCTAATCACCTTGTACCATTTTAAGCACTAACAGAGTTCAATCTGACAGTGACATGGAAGTAGTATCTGAAGCTTTATTCTTTTTTTGGACAGCTACGGTACAAGAGATGGCTTTGGTGGACACGATTCGGAATGGTCATTACAATGCTGCAATTTGTATTGGCAATTTATTTGATGTGTGCCATCATAAAGGATGTCTTAGGCGAAGGGTCTTTAAAACAATGCTTTTCAGGTTCATGCACAATTTCATAAACTATTTTTGGCGATTGGATTGGATACAGTTTTTTTGAGACTTCAATTCTGGTATGAGGATCGGCAGCTTTTGATGCTAATCACTGAGTCATGCTATTGTTACCTGAATTTTGTCAGGAAAAATCCAGAACAACAAGGACTGGAAGCACATCTTGTTTATAGCTTTTCTTGTCAGTATGTGGGTGGCAATTATAGTTCAGTGTGTTACTGGTTCTGATGTACTAAGGTGGAGATCATTTTATGCATCACATGATATTGCGTGGAGGGCTCACTACCGGGAGGTGTTTGATCATGGGATCCGTGAAGTTTTGTGCTGTCTAGGGCGGGTTAAGTATTCGTATGTTCTCATCTGATCCACATTCTTATGTCCTTATATCATTAGTGTTTAAACAATCTCAGTAGCTTTGCTCTTTAACCTTTCTAGGAGTGTGTTGGAAGATGATGACATATGTGTCGTGGCACAGTTGTTGGGTGATCTTATGGCTTATCGCGCATCTGGAACTGGTCATCTTGAGCTCGTAGCAGGTTAGTTTTCTATTAACCTTGCGACCCAAAACTCAGTTCTGTTCAGTCTTTGGTGAATATACATGATTTGTCTTTGCCTAATGGATAAAATCAGAAGCATCAATGTGACAAGGATCACAGGTACATTAGATGGTTAGCCAGCTAAAATTATCTAGAAGTTACTGTGTACCATATCATGAGCCTTTTAAAGGTCAAAAATATTTTAGAGAACTATATTGGAACTTTATTAGTTGCCTTGATTAGTAAAATAGATTGAGACTTCTCTTAAAGCAAAGCCTGATGATGTGGTCTTATGATATTATTGTACACCACTTACCTGCATCCCAAATGATTTTCCTTCAGGTCTTTCACTACTGCAGAAATCAAATTTGTCCGCTGTTACTTCAAAAGAACTAGTGGAGGCTCCTCAAGATCTTATCCAAGAGGCTGTTCTCTTTCACCCATTTGCTGAAGCTGCATATACAGTTATTCCCTACATTCCTTGATCTGTCTATTTTTTCAGTTCTTGCCAGGCACATTGAACGTATTATACTTTCAGGGTCCACTGCTTGATTTTGGAAGGAATCCTCTTATGTTTCCCTGTGTGTGGCTCAATAGGCAAAGCGTTTTGACTCCATGGACTCGTGCTAGGTGAATATTGTGAGCTCTTAAAATACTTTTCTGCCACCTGTTAGATTATGCCGTGTGGACTGCATATATTGGTATGTTTTCTTGGTGCCGGATAGCCTCTCCTCAGTTTGGTGGTTCTTTGTTTTTTTGAGTTGAGAAAGAATGCAGACTTGAAGAGTAGTGTTGTGAACTGTGATCGGCAAAATCATAGAATGACACATAAGAGTTATCCCCACTCTCTCTTTTTTGCGTTTAAAAAGAAATAGTTTTTTTATAAAAGGAAGGAAGAAATAAAATTTTCATTCGCATCGAAGCCAACAAGTTAAGCTCCAAAACATGTTTCACTTGTTGAATGATGCATAATCATGCTTGTAGAACTTTACTTCTGCAGACGACCAATACTTGAAGGTGATAACTGCTGGAGAGGCCATGCAGCTGCTTTCCTAAAATATGCCAATGTGGCCCCGGAAATCCTTCGGAAAGGTCGTGTTAGACAGGTAAATCAGCTCGTCTTCTGTATCAAATTATAGTGACAGTTTTGTTGTGATCAAGTTCTTCTCTCTTTTTTAAGATGAGTTCTCTTCTTTTCTGCTTGCAGACGAAACGTGAGGCTGCCTATTTTGTTGTTGTCTTACATAATTTGAGTACAGTAGTCATTGCTATCCGTGGAACTGAGACACCAGAAGATGTTATAACTGATGGCTTGTGTAAGGAATGTTCCCTTACCATGGATGACTTGGATGGGTTGATCAAGTAACTCGCTGTACCTTTGGCTTGTTTGTTGTATTGTAAAGTATTTAGGTTAACTCTAGATTTCGTTTTTTTTTTCAAAATGTATATACAAGAATGAGTAAAGGATCTTTATTTGTCATTCACATCATCAGAGAACCACCTTTACATTTATGTTCTATAAAGCAAGCCTATGAACATGTGTCATTTAACGATTTTTAGACCATATTATCCCTACTAGTTCGCTGAATGAACCTGACAAAATGTTCTAGGTCACCTCTGAACTAGATCATGAATTCCACTCTTCTTTTGCCTGATGAGATGATTTTTTCTATTGCAGTTCTGATCAGTTGTCCCCTCAACTGAAGAATACCGTTCTCTCATCTTTTCCACACTATGGACATGCAGGGATTGTTGAATCAGCTAGAGAGCTGTACACAGTACTTGAGGGACAGCCCATACATCAAGGTCAACAAGAAATCTTTGTGTGCATAGCGTGTTATATTATTTCTATATGTTTTTTCTTTCTTTTAATTCAAAAGTACTATTAGGTCAGGACATAGTATTGCATTAACTACAAACAAGAATACCTCAATCGCTACAATGAATAATTTTCGAACAACCGTGTAAGACTGCATGCCGCCTCTTCTTGAATGACATAGCAGTGCTCCTGCTGATTTATCCAAAAAAAAAGAAAAGAATGATGGTATATATTTTACCACATTCCTTTTTTGTTTTACAAATGGTAATGCAGCACTATAGCATTATAACAGCTGTCATGGAACTGTCTTCAGATAAGTCAGACACAGTGACAGCTGGATTCTTATCTTCTCTTCTTGGGGATGGTTGTGAGTGCCATGGATACAATATTGCAATCGTTGGACATTCTTTAGGAGGTTCTGTAGCTGCACTTCTTGGTATTAAGGTAATTTTTTTTTATTTATAACATACAAAGAATTTATTTGAAGCCACTTGATGATGTTGACTTGTCGTATTTAGTTATAAAACTTAAGGGAGTCCTTTTAGATGTTTCACTTTAATACGGATACATGCCATTACGGAATTAAGTGTTTCTGTATTACTTAGTTGTTTGTTTTCGACTTTTCGTACAATTGTTGATTGTTCAGTTCATCTTGGTAATTTATGGCTCCTGTGACGAGCCCACTTTTGATTGTGCATTAGGATTTAATTTCTTGAATGAGGTGACGAAATGCTGGGCAACTAGATGACGTACCACCAGAGCAGGAGAATTTTAGAGGGGTTCTGTATGTTTTTGTATACTCAGTTTTTGAGACGGTGCCATCAAATCACATCTAGGAAAATGATCCCCAGCTCATAATATCCTTACTTTTCAATGCTGGCTTAAAATATGCAAAATGCTCGGTGATCGGCAATAAATGAGGCAAGAAATGCTTAAGGTTTTCCAGAATGCATGGATTAATTATTTTATTGTTTCTTGTAATGTTTATTTTCATGCAATTGAGTCATTTTTGTATACAAAAACACAGCTATACGGGCGATTCCCGAAATTACATGTGTATGCATATGGAGCCGCACCTTGTGTGGATTATGTGATAGCAGATGCATGCTCACAATTTGTTACCAGGTGAAATTTAAAATCCTTTACAAGCAGAATATACTTTATAGTTATATATTTGTCGATGCTGATAAACCATCCATCACTTGCAGCATAGTCCACAATGATGAATTTTCTGCACGATTATCCATGAACTCGGTGATTAGATTGCGTGGTTTGGCTGTGAAGGCTCTGTCAAAGGCTTCGCCCAATTCTGCTAAAGTGGGTAAACTAGTTGGTGGAATCATGAATGCCAGAACGGATGAGAAAAATGCAATAGAGCATTGTGCTCCAATTGGTGCTCTGCAGATAGTCAGTGAGGCTAAAGTAAATAATGATCAAATGCGTGGAAGGAATCCAATGCATACAATAAGAGGTGGCTTATTCCTCTTTGGCAAAGCAATATCTTGCATGGTAAATACCCCAAAATATCGAGTTAGCTCCACAGCAGCAATTAATTATGAGTTGGGTAGATCTAGAATGACTACTGCCAGTGATGGAGGGAAATGCATTGTTGCACCCCGTGGTTTTTTGGATGTTTCACACTGTAGAGAATCTAGAGATGGTCAATTTCAAGAAGATGACTTTTATGAATATAGTGAGGGGTGCAGACTGTCTCGTTTAAATAATGGTACCGAACTCACATCTGCTTCAAATGATTACATCAGTACAATAAGCTCATCTGAAGGACAGTCACCTGAGGTTTATCTTCCAGGCCTTGTTGTTCATGTTGTTCCAGTAAAGAAAAGTTCTCCATTGCAGAAGACAACTGCGATTCGTCGCAAGAACAGGAGCTACAAAGCATTTATTGCTAATCGGAAAGACTTTATGGACCTTGTTGTGTCGCCTCGCATGTTCCTTGATCATCTTCCTTGGAGGTATATCAAAAACTCTACTCTTATGGAAGTTCTATATATGTAAGGGATATATTTCAATGCTATTCCATATGAAAATTAGTATGAATTTCGGACCATCTATATTAGCAGTGTTCAAATTTCACCAGTTTCAGTTAGCCCTTCAATCGAAGTAACAGAAATCGTGTATATTTTGACGAGCAGCATATGAGCACCTTGGATTGTATATTGCAGGGTTTGGCAAGAATAATAGCAATGATGTGCATTCATGCATCCTTATTTGCGAAATTAATTACTAACTGTACTGAATAGTGCAAAGAATGTCTGCTGTATTTTCCAAACTGACAGAAAATGACCTTTATGGTTTGTAGGTGTCAGTATGCCATGCAAAAGGTTATAGAAGCACAGAAACGGGAGCAGCTCATCCATGATTCGTCAGCTGCAGAGGATGCTGTATGAATCTTTTGGCTGCACTTGCCTTCTTTGTTGTAGGTACTCGCACATTAGGTAATTAGGATCAGCTGCTCTATGTGCAATATCAGTCTTTGGTACACTGTTGTCTGTAAGTAGATGAGGATTACTCTGATCTCAGCACCATTGTACACAGCCTTGGATAGGTTTGCTCTGAGAGTCTGAGATCAATGACACTGTTGGCTCTGTTATTTATGAAGCCAGTGTATGTAGTAGATTATAGCCACCAGTATAGTAGGTTAGAACCTATGTATAGCATCAAATTTACGCGGCATTGTATAAGCATTGATCTGAGATCAACCAAAAACTGGCACTGTTATGTATGAAATTGAAGCGGTATCAGTCAGTGCTGTAACTTGGTTCAAATTTATGAAATTTCGTTATTTACGAAATTGGAGTAGCATGAAATTGAAATCTGAGATCATTTTTCCCCTGTCAATCAGTGCTGTAACTTATGATGAATTATGCTGAGAAGTAACATATAAAGTGTCACCAGGTAGTACCAATATCTACTTAACTGAGTAAAGTAGTATGTGGCTGCTGGATGAAGTTTCCTGGGCATTACACGTTTTACTTTGTACTGCTCCGAAGTCTGAAAGAATTCCAGGCTTTCCTGTTCCAACCAAGCGAAATGGTCATGTAACAAGAGCATTTGCATTCATATTTTGACTGGCTTGCCGCAGGTCTACATGACTGAAGGTGAGTTTTACTCGCAAGTGCAAAAAGGATGGATACTGCTCCTCCAACTCGGTCAAAAAAGGTACCAACTTGGAAGTTACAAGTGCAGGACTTTTTCCTTGGCATTGACTTCTCGCCGCCAGGATTCACTTTTAAATCCATCCATAACCCGTTGAAAAACCATAGATTTCCCGTACGGAGAGGTGGAAGTTCGCGTTGAATTTCCATCCATCTGCCAGAAAACAATCTGGGCCTTGTTTAGTTGGCCAAATTTTCCAACTTTTTCTCCACTCTCCATCACATCACATTAAATACGCCAAAAGACATATGTTCGGAGTATTAAATATAGGTAAAAAAAATTAATTACACAGTTTTGATGTACTTTGCGACACGAATCTTTTGAGCCTAGTTAGGCCATGGTAGGATAATATTTACCACAAACAAACGAAACATACTACAGTGTGCTACAGGAGTTCCAAATATTGAAAAGACAAATTTTTCACCGAACTAAACAAGGCCCTGGTGTGTGACAACCAGAAGGCGGCGAGGATACAGAGATTAGCCACCGTATCATTGCTTGCGAGTTGCGACATGGATGGATGGCGACGGAGGAGGGAGGGAGGCGCTGCGTGCAAGTGTCCGCATCCGGGGCGGCGGACCTAGAAAGCGAGCGAGTGGAAGGAAGCTGCCGTGGCCCGGCCCCTTTTCGTCGTCGTCGTCCATGATCCCAATCTCCTGGCCCTGGGGGGCAAAAATGACTCGAATCCTGCTGCAGAAAAGGTCGTCGTCACCGTCAGTTTGGATTGGAAAGAACCAAACCAAACCAAACCAAGCAGGCAGGCAGAGGAATATAATCCGACGTGATGACACCGGCCGCCAAGGAAGGTGATGACGATGGTCGGTAAAGGCATCCACCCAACCCATTCATACCCATCAGCGAGTGATTGTGATTGGCATGCAACCTGGATTAAAAGAGGATGATGAAGATCTCGATGAACAAGTGATGAGCACAAACCAAAAGCTAAAAAAGCAGGCGAGTGCTCATCATTATCGATCCAAAGTGCCGAACTGCTAGTAACGTAGTAGTAGCTACTCTAGCTAGCTAGTCGGTTGCTTGTCGATCTGGAGAGCCCGATCCGCCGGGACACGATGTGCCAGATCCGGCTTTCTCCCTTTTGATCCATCCATCGACGATCCATCATCTGGCGCCGTAGCAAAGTGAGACACACGCACCGCTGCTGCACGTCGCGTACTACACTTTTTTTTTGGTACGTAATTAAAAAGCACGCACGCTTTTGATGGACTCGACGTCTCGTTCCGATCAGCATTCGGCAGGGCCGGCGGCCCGACTGTTTTGCAAACCTCTGCATCGGCAGGCAGCGGCAGGGACGGCGCCGCGAAGCTTCAGAGCGAGGTTAGCTCGTCCCCGTGTCGAACACCACCGCCGGCGCATCCCGGTTCGGCATGCACTTTTTTTTTCCTGAGGAGGGGAGAAAATCTTGGGCGGGCGCGTGTCAGATTGGGGGGTTTTCCTCTGGCTTTCGGATCGATCCGGCGATGTGATCTCACTCACTGACCGGAGATCAGGGTTTTAAAAACCGCTACAGTAGCGGTTTTCAAAACCGACAAAACCGGTCCGGTTTACCGAGGTTTTCGAGCGGTTTACCGAGTAGGTCTGTTTAGTAGGTTCGGTTTTCTCGAAAAACCGGTCGGTTACCCCTACCGAGCCGCGGCGGTAAGGCCGGTTACCGCGGTAACCGACCGGTTTACCGCGAAAATGCGAACCCTGCCGGAGATAGGAACGAAGGCTGGAAGACGGCCGGGGTCGTCGTCGATGCATGGAGCACCGCGCCACGCCACGTTTGACGAGCGGGAGACATTTGTCGCCGATGACGGGTGTGATTCCTCGGCCGGCCGGGCGGCCGAAGATGGAAATTCCACGCCAAGAGGACGGCGCCCGTCTGGTGGTGGTGGTGTACAGGAGGGTTTTAAAAACCGCTACAGTAGCGGTTTTCAAAACCGACAAAACCGGTCCGGTTTACCGAGGTTTTCGAGCGGTTTACCGAGTAGGTCTGTTTAGTAGGTTCGGTTTTCTCGAAAAACCGGTCGGTTACCCCTACCGAGCCGCGGCGGTAAGGCCGGTTACCGCGGTAACCGACCGGTTTACCGCGAAAATGCGAACCCTACTACAGGTCCGGCAAGTACTAAAGTCCAACGACGACGACGTGGGCCGTGGCCGAGTCGCACGTTGGCGCGCGAGTAGCTGCTGGCCGTACAGAGGTGGGTGGGGTGTACAGTAGCAGTGGCCAGGTGTCTGTCTGGAGGAAGCGGAATGCGTGCGTGTGGTCTCGTCAGAGAGGCCGGGAGGAGCACGCACGCCGCCACCGCCGCCGTCGTTCGGACACGCAATGTCAGTCGGCCCGCCCAGGACAGCTAGCTTGCAGTTGCCGGCTTGCCGCCCACCTCGCGCTGCGCTGGCTGGCTATCAAGAGAAGATGGCTTGCTGCTGCCGCGGAACCGCACCCAGACGTACGGACACACCCCGGCCGAAGCCGAAGCCAGCAGCGCAGCGCTGTTGCATTGCGGCGGAGCACGGTCAGAGGAGGTTCAAGCCTTCAATCCAATTCAATGCGCCTTTTCCCATCCGTCCGGATCTCCTCGACAAGGTAATAGTGCACGGCGTCGTCTGAGATGTGTGGCGCGGACATGGCATACGACGCCCACCCTGACCAAAAAAAAGTGCTCCTGCATAGGCGCTTTCGATCTGTTGAGGACGGGTGAGCGATCGAGACGGACAGAGATCGATCGTGCGCTTTCGGTTGATCGTAGAGGAGCTACCACAGTAGTGAGCTACAGTCGTAGGTTTGTACTAGTAGCAGTATTGCCCTAGCCCTGTCTAAGGGTGTGTTTCGTTAATTTTGCACGAATGAAATAGTACATTGGGGTGAAAATTTGTAGCACATAATTCTGACGCTTGCTGTGATAGAAGATGTGACTCGACATGATGGTGAATAGTGAATTGGGATGAAAAAGTGAAAGAACTATCTCTATTCTTAAATATATGACAAGCTAGTTAGTTTAAATGTCATATATCAGAAAACAGAGGAGTAAAACAAGGCCTCACTAACTAGGGAAAAATATACCTTTCAGTGACCAGTGCATCGCGACCGTGCACGCATCACAGGCAGGGAGAGGGGGAGAGAGAGGAGAGTGGAAAACGTCAACGCCTTGATTGAAGTCAATACTGGATTCATCGGAGCTGCACGATGCCTATCAGCCTATATGCTTTCTTCATTTCTGCCCCGTCATCGTCGCGAGCCACAACCGTCTCGCTTGACGGGCCCCGGCGCGGCCTGGGTTCGGCCACGTCGACCGGTTGCCGCGCGCTAGGTAGCTAGCTAGGGACGATCGACGTCGATGGATGGCCGATCTCGACCCCAACCATCGGCTTCGGATTGGTTCCAACTTTCCGACATTAATATCTGCTCCAAATTAGCAGGAGTGTTGATGTTGTATGGGGGCGATGCTAGTACAGAAACCGGTCATCTATCTGTGCCGACTCTTTCAAGGTGTCCATACCGTGCCGGCCTGCTAGGAACCAATACGAGGCAGTCGAATCTATGTCACACCCACATCTTTCTCTTTTTTTTAATTTTGTGCTACCAGCAGTACATTATTAGCGTTCCATCCAGAAAACAAATTATTAGAATTGCCCTAAAAAACAAAATAAAAATGAGGTACGTAGTTTACTTCAAATATTCTACGACTATATATATAGTAAAAAAATATTGTATGACTACATATACTATAATGTACTACTGCTAACCACTGCACGCGCCGCAAAGAAAACACACACTCACCGGACCAGTGGTGCATATATATACCTTAGCGGATTACTCACAACACAGACTACCTAATACAATGAGGAAATCCGTCACGCTGGCGTGCTTGTAACAAACTTATCTTCTGCTTAATACAATGATGCGTAGCTCTTCTGCGTATTCGAGACAAAAAAAATATATAACTCAGCTTACCAGGGGTCGTCCTTCGTCGGCGTCGGCGGCGGTGGCCAAAGCCACGGAATCCATGACCGACCGGAAGAGAGCGAGTGGCTCCGATCTTCCTCGTTAGTGCAGCGTGTGGTCTGTGCACGGCGGACAACACAGCGATCGCTTCAATTCCGACCCTATCGTTCTCTGTTTGTTAGGACGACGACGTACGGATGATGAGCGCGACGGAGAGAAGGATCGGCCGCCGGGCGCGGTCGTTGAGGACGTACTGCTCGAGTGGCTGGACAGCAACACGCCATGTCGACGACCTCCACTCCGCAAGTCAGCCGGCCATGTTCACTCTCGCCGCGTCACAGTCTCACTCCGCCTCCATATGTCCTGGTTCCTGTGCGCTGAGCGCGACGCGACGCCTTCTTTCTCCCTCGATCAACTGCCCGTCAACCTCATACTGTAAACCCTAAACCCGGCCGCAGCTAGGCAAAGCATCGGGATCCTGGTTTTAACCTTGACTTTTTGATGCTCAACTGTGGTGTTAACATATACTACACTGTTAATTAACTTTTGTGGGTATGTTGCAGTAACTTATAAGCAAACGCTAGTACCTACAGTAAACAAAGATGCATATTATACTTTCAGCGAGAGTAGTGCTACTGTGGTCAAGCATATATAATACGGCCAGTTTCTTGCTGGAATGTGACTCTGTGTTGCTTGCTTCCAGGTTTGGTGAGTGAAGCAACCGGCAGGAAAAGTAAAAGGGAGAAGAAACCACTGAAGAAGACACAGATGACCAACTGAGCAAGCAAGGCTAGCAGCCTAGCACAGTAGCAACTAGCAACAGATGACGCTGTCAGCTTCTCTCTCTCTCTCTCTTTTTTTAAGATCCGCTATCAGCTTCATTTAGTTATGTTCCCAAGCTGTAACACGCGAGGGCGGCGGGCCACTGAAATGGTTTCATCCTAACAGGAACGCACTACGTCGCCCCCTCTCGCAGCAGTACTGCCCCTGGCCCTGTCAACTCTAATTTAATTAGTCCCGTTTTGGAGGAAAATTTATAAGAATAATATAATCTAACATTAACATGTTTGGATTCTAGGATTATAATCATTTGTACCGAAGATGCGAGGGAGGAAGATTTCTGTAGAAGAATATACAAAGCGAAGGTGGCAATAGGGGAGAGCCATGCCCATTGGTTATGAGCTTCCTACAAATTAAAAGGGGGTCCACCCCCATTGTAAAATAGTTTACATTTTTGGAGATTTTGGTAGTTCAAGAAGATTACTTGATCTTTGAGAGTGTGTTCCTAAATTATATGTTCGACTAAAAGTTTGCTATGACGACCCAACGCAATCCATAATCCCCAAATAGCTAGGTTGGAGTGGATACTGGGATTATTGGAATCTATAGGGCAATCCAGCACTAGAAACAATCTTACTTGGATTCCCTAGTGGTTCATGGTTTTTTCTTTATCCTGATTGTATAATGTGAAAAAAAGAGAGTATCTTCAGTGACAGACTCTTGGGATGTTCACTCGGGACCGTATAGTACAGAGAGGGGAAGAGGAAACCGTCAACGCTTTGATGCCCGATGCCAACTGTGCAACGCAACAACAACAGAGTTCACAAAACCGGTTGGAACCGGTCGGGTAAGGCCAAAGCGGCCGGTTTGACCCTGTCCGGAGCTAGCAAACTGGGCCTAATGGCTTACCGCTCGGTTTTACCGGTAAATCGGACTAGTTTTTACGGTTTAGAAAACCAAGCGGTTCGCGGTTTTCTTAACCCTGAGCAGCAGCTGCGAGCTGGACGTCCAAACCGTGTGGATACGTATTCCTGCATTGCAAATTTGTGACAGCGCGAAGCAGCACCCAAGTCGACACTAAAGGTTGCATTACATGTATACCATGCCTCCGATAGGGGTATATGATGCTCAGTCTGCTTATTGTATAATATTTTTTCTGAAAATAAATCTGCCGTACGAATCAACTAACAGTATTTTTATTTTTAAAAAAATCTACTATACAAATCAGCATTAAGATCTGCCGATCAGAGCTCTAATACCTCATTCTCTCTCCATCAACTGCTACTAATTACGACGACGGGCACTGGCTCGTTGGATCCAGGCGTCGCCCGATTCAATGGCCGAAAAAGAAAACACTATGCTCAAGCGACAGACGTGGGCCGTTGACCCCTCCCTCCCTTCTTCCATGATTATATATGAGCCGATGACATGACAGTATCGGTGGCGCTAAACGTCTCCGGGCCCTAATAATGGCGGGCGCCTGGCCCTGATCGAGCTAGCTTTTCCCCACGTCACCTGCTCTAATGCATCTCCGATCCCGCAACAAAAAGGGACTCGCGCGCGTCGCGCGGCGTGGGGCGGCCACGTCGTCATGGCCGCCTCCCGACGGGGGCGTCGATCGTGAGCGGCGCGCGGCCGGGGTTCGCCCACGTCGATCGATCGGTGCCGGCGACGACGGATGGATGGATGGATCGACTGGCCGGCGGGCGGCGGCCGACATGCTTCCCCAACCAGCGCTCTTAATTGCCCCCCGTTGTTCAGAATTCAGATGGATCGGCTCAACTTTTCGGCATAAGAGCAGCTCCAGCGTGTGTTTTGGGGTGCTGCTTGGAAGAAAGAGAAAGGGATGGAGGGGCAGCCATACGGTGGAGCAAAGTTTTTGACGGGCGCTACCGGAGCCCCTGCTGCCAACTTGAGCGCTCAGCGCGAAGGTGAAAAAAGGACAGCAGGAGACCTTTTGTCAGCTTGATTGTCATAACTCTTCGGAGGTGGGAGGGAAAAGCTGTTGATCGTACAAGAAGCCTACCCCACCGTAGCACAAGCCAAGAGGCTAAAACGTTGGAGCAATTTTTTCTATACTTGCCATGCTTGACCTGGCTTTCGTGGCACCCCGCAAAAAATTTATACGCTGCCCTTGCTCTAAGTGTCGATGTTGTTACGTTACGTAGTAGTATGGGCCAATGCTAGCTACAACACTAAATCACACAGTACCTTTATTTGAATGAATGAAGGTACGAACCTTTTCCCAGGGTGTTCATACTATGCCGGCTTTATTGGTCGGAGTGGCCAATTCTGAGTAAACAAGCATGTGGCTGTTTCATGAAGTTTCCTAGGCTTTTATTGCGTTTTGCTTTTGTGTAGTGCTCAGTGCTCGCCGGAGTCTGAAAGAATTCCAGACTTCGGAACTGCGACCAGAGGTCGTGCAACTGGTACTCCTTTCATTTCAAAATTACTACTATTCGCTGCTATACACGTATTTTGATATGCACATAGATATATACGTATATATTATGGATTATGGAAGATGGATCGAGGATGGATGGGCACGTACAGATCGCCTCGACGACACATCATCATTCTCCCATAAAAAGCGCAGCGAATTAACGTCAGCACTGCAGCAGCAGCTTATTGGCCCCGGAACAGAAAGCGACCGAGGGAAGGAAGAAGCTGCTGCCGTTACCCTTTCCGCGGCAGGGACCCACACGGAGTATCTGGGATTATGCACACCCACTCACTGTGGAAAAAAGGGAGAAAAGAACAGAAAAGAAACGATTCGATTTAAAGGTTGTGTGTTTGTGTGCGGCATCTCGACGATCATCATCTTCTCCATCCGATTTTTGGATTGGAAAGAACCAAAGCAGCAGGAATAAAATTAAATTATACTACGTGGATGACGCCCGCGTAAGAACGAAGTGGTACGGGTGATTATTGGTGGCTGATGGTCGTCGGCCCAGGCACGTAATGCTCCATCCATCCATCCCATCCCAGGAAATTTAAGCAAAGAAGATTGCTGAACCCAGCTTGCTTAGCTTGATAACGAAGCAGCAGGCCAGATGATCGAGCTTGGATGATCGGATGAGCACAGACAAACCCAAAAAGGAAGCTGTGCGCTGCAGGCTAGCAAGAGAGATGCGATGGGTCACCATGGCACATACCATTCGTTTTAGTGAGTGCTGACATTATCCAGTGCATGCAAGTGTGCTAGCTAGATTATGCTAATGCAGCTAGCTAGCGATTGCCTTTTGAGTTAGTGTAAGGCCAATGCAAAATGCCAAAATGTGATCCAGCTTTTGCTTTGTGTATATGGGACCTGACGACGTAGCCAAGTGAGACACATCATGCACGTACTGTGTAGGCGTAATTAAGCACGCGGTGTTGGATACGATCTTTCGTCTCAGCGATCAGCAGGGGTACGGCCTCACGTCCGGTCCCGTCCCCGTCCCGTTCCGTTTAAAATTTCCGCACTGGCAGCACCGTGGCAGGGAGTGGTGCCGGCCGGGAAGCTTCGTCGTCAGTCAGAGGTTAGCTCTCCCCGTATCCAACACGTACCGCGCCGCTGGATCGCATATTCGCATCCCAGAAAGTGAGAAAATAAATGAAACAATTTTCTTCCTGGCAATGCGTTGTGGTCTTACTGACCGAGGACGATCGATCGATCGAGCACCGCCACACACCGGCCGGCCTGCAGAGGTAGGTTTGACAGGATTACAGCTAATTAATCTATGTGGAGGGAGGGAGAGACGTTTATTTGATTGATTGTGCGTTGCATTGTCGCCGGTGGAAATGGTATGCGATAATATGATCATCATGCATGATGCAATTAATTGCAATCGATAGATATGGATCTTCCTCGGCCGGCCGGCCGGAAATTCCACGCGCCGCCAGTCGGGCTCGGGCAGCTAGCTAGGCAGGCAAGGCATCGCAGTGTGCTGTGTGGCCAGCGCGCGTTTGCATGCATGCAGCAGTGTGTGCTCTGCTCGCGTGGTCAGAGGCAGCTCAGGCAGGGACGAGAGCACGCCACGCACGCGTACGCCGGCATCGTTCATCAGGCACGCATTTGTCAATCGGGGCGCCGCCCAGTACGTAGACAGGTCTCCAACAACCAACAGTACGTCCTACTATTACCAGCTAGCAGTCGCAAGATCGCCGTAAATGTGAGGCGGCGGGCCGGCGGCCAGCGAGCCGCCGGCGGTGCACGTGTCAGTTGTTCAGTGCTGTGCGGTCGCGTGGAGTAGTGGGAGACGCACGCATGATGCACAGGAGTTCCTTCTCCTTTTGGTTGCAAGCAGCAGAGTCTTTGCGGTGGCCCCCAAAAGTCTTCCGATGGAGGTTAAACTTTCACCGCATTCCGATGCGGTGCGGGGCATGCATCCAATGATCAAGTAGTATCCAACGACCCATCGATCTGATGGAGTGTGGTGAACTGGTGGTAACTTGCATCTGCTGCTCGCTGCTCTCGCCTTCAACAGATCGAGAGGGATGATCGACTTGCAGGTTGCAGCTGCTTGCCGCGGAAACCCAGCAGCGCTGAAACTTCTGCCCGAACCCACTGCGTTCAAAGGGAGTGCCTTCGATGCGCCTTTTAATTTGCAGACGTGGCCTGCGACGCATGCCTACGTGCAGCGGGAGCTCCAGCAAATGCGTAACGGCAAGCACGTAACATGCATGATAGCAAGAGTGCTAGTATATATAGGTTACCCCTTCTATAGTTTTCAGTCCATTTTTTTTTTGGAAAACCTCACTTCATATGTTCCGAAACAGCAAGCTGGTAGGAGTAATACATTGTTTATTCCCTCGGTCCCAAACTTACACTTCGTTTTCGCTTTTTTATATACATTTTGTTATACATATTCATATACTCCCTCCGTTTCATAATATTTGTCATTCTGGTTTTTTCTAAATACACTCCTACTACTTTGTATCTAGACATATACTTATGTCTAAATACATAGTAGATAGACTGTATCTGAAAAGATCAAAACGACAAGTATTATGAAACAAGTGGACTATATTATATAGATACATAGCAAAGCACATACTATCTAGAAAATTCAAAACAAATAGTAATTTGAGATGGACGGAGATACATTCAGCGAGTACGGCACAGTGATCAATAATCAAGCACATATAATCTTAAAGTAGTACTATTTAATCAAGTCACCACCTACTATAGCAAGTTGCCTGCTGGTAGAACGTGGCTACGCTATTCCGCTTCACTGGTTTGGTGAGTCAAGCAACCAGCGGAATTCCGGATCATCTGAAGAAACTGGAGGAAAGGGAGAAGCAGAGGACCAACTGGACAAGCAAGACAGCGGGCAGTCTACTAGCACAGTGAGCAACAGATTACTGATGACGCTTGCTAGCTCCATCAGTGCAGTGCAGACTTCCCCTGCCAACACCCGCGGCGGCACACAGAAACACGCGCTACGTCACCCACCCCACTGATTGTGCACTAGCAGGCTACTGCGCAAATATAAAAGTTACCAGTGCATCGAATGTTCACTCGCGACCGTGCTCACACACACACGAACAGAGAGAGATAGATCGACACCAGACCAGTAGTGGTAGCAGCTGCGATGCGAGAGCTGGGCTGTCCACCTCCAATCCAACCGTGTGGACGCCCCGCCCGGGGGGCAGGCATATCCACCGGATCAGCCGCACGCACCAGGTCAACACTCTGCCTCTGTGACGTCTCGCTCGACGTCGACGTACGGCGGGCGGCGCGGCCTGGGTTCGGCCACGTCGATCGGCTCGCCGTCGCCGCGCCAGCTGGGAAGGATCAAGCAGCAGGATGGACGACGACCGACCTGCTTCCCCAACCAGCCGCCTTGATTATGTTGCCGGATTGATTGGATTCAGGCTGAACTTTTCGGCATAAATATCTGCTCCCGATCGATCAGTAGCAGATTCATGTTGCACGTATGTATTGTAGTATGGGCCAATCGTACTGTACAGCTTTTCAAGGCGCCTATACTACCATACCCTCACTTTTTTTCCCTTGCAAAAATCTTTTTTTTTTTTGCTGTCTTGCTGATGAGGTGTGTTAGTAAAACTTAAAAGTATGCGTTATATTGGACATTTTGGCATCTGATATCTGATGATCGGAACAAAAGGGGGGAAAAATGGAATGCCATGGCTTAATTAATTCCTGACGCTGAATGCCTGACGGTGATAGCAACAGCAAGTTATTGCCAAAAGCAAATCCGCTGCTCGGCTCAACCTTCTTCCCGGCTTCCCCCTCCGTCTAGCAGGCTCAACACCGAGTCACTTTGCAGTACTGCAGAGAAATCGTTTCTTGCAAGCGTCAGTTGCTAGTTCAATGATATATTTTTTTTAAAAAAATTAAAGACACTTTGTTCAACTATCTTTTCTGACGTTCGGTTACAATGCTAAAAGTAGCATGCGGTGACATGTCCCAAGTGCCTCACGTATATTTTGTTGCTTGAGCACGTATAGGACTTCGAGGACACACGGCACGGCTCATGCAGCTGTTCCTTCTTATCTTTTTAGCAAAATTCCCTTTTTTTTTATGATGTTCTTTTCCGGGAAAAGGACACACTGCCTACACCGAAAAATGTTCCCGAAAATGCTACCATCCAATTTCAGGTTTTAAAAGGATTTCTGACCCGCCCGGGCCCCTCGAAGCTGTGCTTTTCAGGATTCTTGGGCAAAGCCAATCGGGAACCAACCACCTACACGGCTACACACACCTATTGTTTCCACTTGAGGTTTAGTACATCACAAATATTATATTTAATCTTCATCGATTGCTTGCTTGCTCAATCATATTATCTGAAGAGAGGAGAGATTCTTAGCGATCCAATCCCGGAGTTCCCAGTTGCTTTCCACCACGATTTGTTCGTCCTGCTCCTGCGAACGCTGCCCGCCTTTTCAATTCCTTTTGGATGTATTTGCTCCGAATAAAATCTTAGGAAATGCAGCTCATGAACCTGCATGGGCAGCTCAAGCACTTACGCGGCGGATCTCGCAGCTTATTTGGTCAATCGCATTATCTCTCTTCTCCCTTCACCAACCAACCACGCGGCCGCATTTTGGCTTGGTTTCCCATTTCATTGGAGGATCTCGATCCTGCATCGACAGAAATGATAGCGTGAGTTCATCAACAAAAAAATAATGTACCTCGTGAAACTTCTTATGTTACCTGTCCTGCTAATACTAGTACTTGCTCACTGTCGGAAGTGCTTTGTGTTATGATTTCCCCACTAGCCGATTTAATGAAAAGTTACAAAATAAATAAATAAAATTGTTGGTCTTAGTCCCACCAAATTAGTATTTCCTGGTACTACCCTTTTTATACTTCATTGTACTTCAACAGTTCCACCGTTAGATTTCACCGGAATTGTCATTACTTTCAAACACTCTTCAATTCATATTAAAAGTATATATGATGTTTAGAATAAACTAATTAGTTCATTTTTATAACAAGCTATTTAGTTAGTTGTATGTACTAATACTTTGACAATGTGTCTCAGTATGGTGGCAGGCGGTGACTATGCTTTTTAAATCATACTCCAGTTGTATACAGTGATACTATGAGCTAGTATAGATGTCAATCATAATTGAATATCAAATTAGTCTTCGTTTTTTATTAGAGGAGCTTCGGTGGAAAGTATTGGTCTTCTCTAATACCCATCAAATAAAATAAATGAATATACATTCCGTAATAGTTATCATGCTCATTTGATATCGTAAATAATTTTTCTCTTCTCTATATATTTTTTGTCAAATATGGAATGGTTTGATTTAAGACAAAAACAAAATATCTTTCAAGATAAAATTCAACAAACTATTTGATAAAATTCAACAAAAATTTTGATAAAAATCCAAATTTTATATCTTTAATTTGATGTTCGTGAAAATTGTGAATAAAATTAAACAAACTATTTGCTCTAGCATGAATAGTAGATTAATCTTTCCACTACCACGTTTGTTTGTATATAGCGTTAATTAGTAGTTCAACTTTTCGAACTAAGGAACGCCGTCATGTACTCCCTCCATTCTTTTTTATTTGACGCTACTTAGCTCAAATTTGAGTCAAATAAATAAGAATAAGAAGAGAGAGTATCAAAGAACAGAGAAAGTACTTCATAGTATGTAATTTGAGGAAAACAAACTACGAACAAGTTAAGTGCAAATTACGAGTAGCAATCATTGCAGCCCCACCGGCTAGTTTAGACCGACAATTCATACACGTAGGCACGGACATGACGTTAACACATCCAACTGCACACAGAAAATCTGAACTGAACCAAATCACGCGACCAGCAAATACGTCCTGCTCGATGCCTAGCAGGATCCAGTACTTAAAAAGAAGAAGAAGAAGAAGAAGAAAAGAATGCCCAGCAGGATCCCAGATGCATCCGTGCCACGCTCCTGGCGCGGCATGCTTGATTGAGCATGACAAAATCTGGGGATCCCAGCTAGCTCTGCAGAAAAAGCCTCTTGAACAACTCGCTAATCATTCTGATCCCTCGTGCGGTCAGCGGTCCTGCCCATTCGGTTTTTGCAGTACCCCTTCGTCAGCACTTCTCTCCCTATCACATCGCCATTGCAAATCTCTCTTAAAATTTCGAATTAAAAAAACTTGAGATAATTTTCGAGCTGAGATCACCAGAGCCTTCACCGATTCCCGATGCGTTCGAACAAGCAGGGGACAGCTCGATCGGGTAAGCATGGCGGCATGGGCCATTCTTGTTTAGCAATGCTGCAGCCAAACCTTTTCAGCTGCATATTCAGCTGAAAAGGCGCTGATGATCAGGCTGCATATTTTCAGATTCAGCTGTACTTCCATTCAAGTTCAACCAACCACTACTCGATCAGGCAGGCTATGCGCTGATGATTGATGGAGGCCGCAGGCCCTTGCCGTCGAAAATTCCATGCGCCCAACAAAAAGTTCTATTCGCGGTCAACTCGGGACGGCTATATATATCCGCGCCCGATGGATCCACTGGTCCGGCACCAATCCGTGCATGAACAAATGGCATCCACCGCCACGATCCAACCGCGAGCCGCTCTACACAAGGCCAGGAGCCCAGGGCGTCCTAAACCATGCCGAGCGCGCGTCGCGGCCGCCGCCGCCACCACGGTTAGCACGGCGGCGACGACGGCCGCCGCGGAGAGGGCGTGCGCGCCGGCGGCATCAGTGGCGAGGACGACGAGCGCGCGGAGGACGGCGGCGTCGGTCGCCAGCATGTGGAGGCAGGTCCAGGGGTCCCATGACTGGGACGGCCTGCTCCGGCCGCTGCACCCCGTGGTGCGCGACGAGGTGGCGCGCTACGGCGAGCTCGTCGCCGCCTGCTACAAGGTGCTCGACGTCGACCGGTCGTCGCCGCGGTACATGTGCTGCAAGTACGCCAAGGAGCGCGCGCTCGAGGAGGCCGGCGTGGCGGAGGCGGGGTACGAGGTGACGCGCTACATCTACGCCACGCCGGACGTCGCCGGGCCGCCGTCCACCTCCAGCTGGGTCGGCTACGTCGCCGTGTCCACCGACGAGATGACCCGGCGGCTCGGGCGGCGCGACGTGCTCGTCTCGCTCCGCGGCACGGTGACGCAGCCGGAGTGGGCGGCCAACCTCATGATCGCTCTCGAGCCGGCGCGCCTCGACGCGCGCGGCGCGCACCCGGACGTCAAGGTCGAGTCGGGCTTCCTCAACCTCTACACCTCCTCGGCCGATTCCGGCGGCGGCGGCTGCGGCATGGGGAGCTGCCGGGACCAGCTTCTCCGCGAGGTGTCCCGCCTCGTCACGTCCTTCTCCAAGGACCACCCCCGCGAGGACATGAGCGTCACCCTCGCCGGCCACAGCATGGGCAGCGCCCTCGCGATGCTGCTCGGCTACGACCTCGCCGAGCTCGGCCTCAACCGCGACGCGTCCGGGCGCCGCGTTCCTGTCACCGTCTTCTCCTACGGCGGGCCGAGGGTCGGCAACGCGGCGTTCAAGGACCACTGCGACGAGCTCGGCGTGAAGGTGCTGCGCGTCGCCAACGTCCGCGACCCGGTCACGATGCTCCCGGGCGCCCTCCTGAACGAGGGCACGAGGGGATTCCTCGCCGGCTGGGGCGGCGACCGCTACACGCACGTCGGCGTGGAGCTGGCCCTCGACTTCCTCCGCCTCCGGGACCCGGCGAGTGTGCATGACCTCGGCGCGTACGTGTCGTCGATCAAAGCCGAAACCTGCGACAAGGTGCCAAATGCGGCGGCGGCCGGCGGCCGAGGCGGCGTTCTCGCCAAGGCCATGGAGTTCGTCGAGGGACAGCGCGCCGCCGCGTTCGCATGGAAGAAGGCCGCCGTGGAAATGAGCGGCCTGGTGCAGACGCTGGGGCTGATCTGAGCTCAGCAAGCAAGCAAACGGCGGTCAGGATTAACCAGGCAGTGAACCTCTAGGACAATTTTACTTTTGGAGGATTCAAGGTGTTTTTTAGCCGATGTCCTCTGTATAGATCGATTGATTAGCGTGACATGATCGTCGTAGAAGCGCGATCAAAGATGATATTCTTTGTTCATTTCATTTTAGTTGGCACATAGTACAATTTTTTCCTTTCTTTTTGGAAAATGGGCTGGATTTGATTTGTACAAACATGATTTTAAATTACCCCTAGCAAAATACATAAAAAATACATGGAATGCTTATGAGGTCATCATAATCGCCTTCGTTGCTGCTGCTCCACACCTTGCTCCAGCTCCACTGTGCACTGTCCTAGAAGCTGAAGCTCGAAGCCGATTCCTGTACGGATGCAACTAACACGAATTTTTTTTTTGAGCCAAATGCAACAAACACGAGTTGTGTTGGGAATAGTCCCACTTTTCTAACGACGTTTGTGATTGTACAAGTCTGCTAATCTCTATAATATAGATGCATCCTACTAGATGTATTGATTGCTAATTCTCTTGCATATGTTGTCACATCACCTCAATTATTTGCACTGTTCAATATGAAAAGCCTACAATCTACTTAGCGTTCTTAATTATTTACTTAATTTTCGTTAGTGTATCATAATACTTTTTTCTAATAGAAAAACCACAAATAGTACAAATACTATCACTACTCTCCATCCATTAATTAATGAGCATCTCCAACAGTTGCCAAATCGAGTTGTCATCCTTGTTTTTTAGCAAAAATGTTTAAAATACTCCTCCAACAGTTTGACAAAAACTTTACAAATTTTGGTAATTTGGGAAAAACCTGCATCCAACGCGGAAATATACACGCGCCGCCTGCAGTTGGCATCGTGGTTTCTAGACAGGTGGGAGGGTGAAAAATAAATAAATAATAAAGAAGAATTTCTAATGTAAGTTTTCAAGAGTTGGAAGAGCATAAACATAATTTTGTTTATCTCTCAGGGTTCCTGATGTAAGTTAGATATGAGTTTGGCAAGTGAATTATGCCAAACTGTTGGATATGATTTTTTTTACTTGTCATATATTTTTAGAAGTTGTCAAAACACAAAAATTGCCAAGTAAATTTTGGCAAACTCTTGGAGATGCTCTTAACTCAAAAGTCTATGATTTTTTTATCAAGATGACACTCACATAGCTTTTAACGTAATCTCTACAAGTACACCATTTATAAGAGCAATTAGACAACTATATTAGTTTATAGTTTATCCAAACACTCTCTCAAATCCTGAAGCAAGGCGCAGAGAATCACCTAGTAACTCATAGTTAATATGGTCCAATGTATAAATCAGCTTTAAAAGTCATGTTGTGAGAGAGAATTGCATTGAAAAGTAAGCGAGACTAGATCTTCACTTCCCTCTATGCTAGTCTCATACTTATTTCACTGTTCAACAAACCCGTACTTCTTTCTCCACTGACTCAAAATATCAGCCAACTTCTGTGCTCCAACCCCGCTCTCCTCCACTCCACTTGCCTCCGATGGCTAGATCCGTGACTGTCATCTACCTCCTACAGCTTCTAGTTTTGTATTTTTATCCAACCGTCATCCTCCGCTACCACCACCACCGCATGTCCGCCTTGCCATTGGCGGTCCACTCTTAAACCTGACGGCTCCTCAGAACCCTGACTCCACCTCCACTGGTCGTACCTTGAACTCTAATCGGGAGCCATAACATGTGGAAACCTCGCCGGTGTCCAAGAAGAAAGTGTTGGCGCTCAACCGCCACCCACAAACATTTAGTAGTAGGGAGGTAAGAAAATACCCGAGTATCGTTTAGCTTTTCCATTCGATTGATGTTCGTCGCAAGGCATCTCTTCCGAACATATGCAAAAAAGATGGTACTTGTATAATTTTTTGAATAAGACGAATAGTTAAAGTTGTAAATAAAATCAATAGCGACAAGTATTTTGATAGTACAGAGGGAGTATTGTTCCATCCATAAAATCAATCATATTCGTCATCCCGGATTTGCAAACTGCCACTGATGGATACCGGCTGGCATGACTGCGCTTTTTCTCCCCCCTCCGGATCTCGACAAGGCAGTAGTGTACGTACAAGGTAATGGCCGCCAGCTCCTTCTCGCCTCGCTCGCACATCGACCGACCGACCAAAAAGGTTTCGATCAAGGCCGGCCGGCCGCTGCGGCTAGGACGAAGGTGTCGCCGGAGACCTTAACCTTGGTGGTGGGATGGTGTCATGATCTGGCGGTGCGTACTGCAGCTGCAGCTAGCCCGAGTAGTGAGTACGTGCATCGATCGACCGGAGACGACCTGTGTGCGTGCGTACGTGTCAGTGAGCAAGCGAGTGTTCCGTGCACGGAACGTGCATAGACATTGCGGCGTGTACACATGGTCGTGGACTTCCGTGTGCCGCATGGTATATGGTGCAGCATCGTCTCGATGCCACGCACGTAGAGGAGGCGGGCACGTACACGTACGTACGCCGCGCCTTCCAAGTTCCCGGGAAGCGGCACGTACTAGCTAGTGTGGACGACGTATAACAAATTAAAGCGATCGACCGGCCGTGCGTGCGCCACTTGTGCGGCCGGCCACGTTGACTACTCGACGATCGCAGGTGCCGCAGGACCACCAACCAGCCAGCCGGCCGCCCGGCCGGCACGACGAGTCGACGTCACACAGGTCGAAGGCTGCGGTTAGCCGGCCGGCCGCTTGCCGCCGCCGGCCGTCAAGTCCAAAAGCTCGCTCGCTCGCTCGATCGATCGCGTCAAGTTGCATGATCGGGAATGGACACACAAATGCATGCGCAGGACCTGATCATGGTGACGGGGTACGTGCATGGAACCTTGCACAGGTTACATTGAACCCGGTCCGTCAACGGGGTTAAAAGGGGTCGTCGTCGTCGTCGTCGTCCAAAGCCATCCATGACCGGCCGGACAACCTGCTTGTTGCCATGAAAGAGATCGAGAACGAAGCAGCAGGCTCGATCGTTCTCGCGTGGGTGCGTTGCGCCAACCCTCGACCGGACCGGTGATCGACGACGACCTCTTTCCCGCCACGCCTCATATATATCTGCCGGGGGTCTCGCGCGCCGCCGCCGCCGGCCGGTCAATGCTCCGGTCCGGTGCGCCTAATTAATTAATTAATTATACAGTACGTACATGGGGAAAGAGAGAGAGAGACTGAGAGAGAAAAAGGAATTATTAACCACGCCACGCACGCACGTCGCCGTCGACGGTAACCGCCGCCGCCGCCGTCGCGCCGGTCGATTCCGATCGGGCCGAGTGCAGTCAGTGTGTTTGTCTGTTGAGGACGAGGGGGGTGAGCGCGACGGAGAGATGATTGAGATTGAGAAGGATGGATCGGGCGGCGGTCGCTTTCGGTTGACGCGGGAGTTAATGAGATGGAGCGCGCCAGGCAGCAGGGTTAGTTGCGATGAGCTAGCTCCTGCTCCTGCAGGGGCGCTGCTGTTTGAGTTGCCTGGCCAGCAACACGCCATGTCGACGATCCATCCGCAAGTCAGCCGGCCATGTTCACTCTCACAGTACAGAGTCACAGTCTCACTCCACGCTGAGCACGACGTGCTCTTGCTCCTCCTTTTGCCCGCCCGTCGACCTCAGCTCGCTAGCTAGCTCGAGGCAGGGTCCCAACAATCGCGGAACTGCAGCTAGCCAAGACAGGTGATCAGAACAGGGAGCGGGAGTAGCACACTAATTTGTGTCCTTTAACATTGACATTTTTTACGCTTAACCTCAGTATGTACGTGCGTACGTTAATTAGACGGCAGTAACTTGCAAGTATGGTACCTAGTAAATAAAGTACGCCTATGATGCCTATAATCAAGTCAAGAATAGATAAAGAACAAGGACTCAAGGTACGTGCTAGAGATAGCTAGTTTGCCTTAAGGTTGCTGGTTTGGTGAGTGAAGCAATCGGCAGGAAAGCGAAGCAAATTGATTCAGATCCTTGAGGAAGAAATTAAAACACAGTGAGAACCAACTGCACAAGCAAAGGGCACAGAGAGTCAGAGAGGTAGCTAGCACAGTGAGCAACAGATGACGCTTGCTCAATCAGTGAGTGACCAGTGCATCGAATGTTCACTCGCGGCCGTACACACACAGATAGAGAGAGCGAGAGAGGAGGAAACCGTCAACGACTTGATGGCGGATGCCAACGGCGCAACTGCAGCGGCGGCGACCGAGCCAACCGCGTCGTGGACGCCTGCGGTGCCACCAGCGTGGCTGGAGCTGGAGCAGCACCCTACTAGTCATTAGTCAACACTCGAGCTGCATGCGTCCGCTTATTTTAATTCTCACTGTCGTCGCGAGCCCGGCTGGATCGGCGCCGGCGCGCCGCTGATTTTCCGGGCGACCTGCCCCTGGCCCTGATACGATCACAGAAATGGAGATGCGGCGGCGCCTGCGCGACGCCGGCGTGCTGGCCAAGGTAATGGAGTTCGTGGGGCGGCAGAACGGCCACTCGGCCAGCACTCGGGCGTGGCACACGACGCCGCCCTGCAAGATCGGAGGCATGGTACGGTGGTGCAGACCCTGGGCCTGATCTGAGGTGACGAACCGGCGGTCAGGACTAAATGTTGAATGGTCCATAGGCGTTGGATCTGCCCGTTGTCGGATCGATCACCACCACCATTCGGCAAGGCTCTTGTTTAGTTCGTGAGGTAAAATCTTTTTTTGTCCTCTTTCAAGGTTTATTAGGAATATTGAACGTAGACTAGTTACAAAAATAATTACATGAATGGACTGAAAATTGCGAGACGAATCCATTAAGTCTAGTTAATCTGCCATTAGAGATTGGTTACTCTAGCACGACGTTGTCTAATCATCACATAATTAGGCTCGTTAGATTCGTCTCGAAAATTAAGGTAGGGGTCGTGGAACGGGTTTTGTCATTAATCTACATTTAATAATCCTAATTAATGTCCGGAAGATTGATGTGACGGGTAGTTGGTGAAATTTTAGGGAACTAAACTGCTTCTTCTCCTTTTCTCCTAACAATGAAAAATGTTCCCCCAAAATGCACTTCATCACTGCTGCATCCAAAAAGATCAATTCAAAACACAAGATAAATCACAACATGATGTCAGGTCTAAAAAGATCAGAGCCGGGCCCCTTGAAGTTGTGCTTTTCAGGATTCTGGGCATGCTTAGGTGCAACCTCAACTGGGAACCACCTACAGTCTCCACTTGTATTTTCCTTCAAATATTCTATTTAATCTTCATCAGATGCTTGCTCGATTATTTGACAGAGATTCCTACCGATTCAATTCCGGAGTTTGCTTTCCACCAGATTTGTTCGTCCTGCTCTTGCAAACTGCCTGCATTTTTCAGTTTCTTTATTAGGCGTACCTGTTGGGGACTAAAATCGTCTTAGGAAATGCAACTCATGAACCTGCGTGAGCAGGTCGAAACATCAGCAGATTGCAACTGGGATCTTGCAATGCAAAACTGATATATAAAAGCAGTATATTCCTAGTACGTTTCCTGTCAATGCGCTATTTTTAATGCCATGGCCTAGTACAAATATTTTTTAAAAATGAAATCGTGTCGGGATCAAGTCATGTTTAGTTCTATTTTTTTATTCATCTGTCACATCGAATGTACGCCACTAATTAGATTATCAAATGTGGATTAATGACAAAAACTTATTTCATAACCCCGGCTCAAATCGCTAGATGAATCTAGCTAGCCTAATTGTGTCACAGTTAGACAACGTTGTGCAATAATAAATAATCTTTAATGATAAATTAATTAGGTTTTATAGATTTGTCTCGTGATTTTCCGTGTAATTAGTATATATTTAATATTTGTGTTGTTTTACTTTTAGTTGAAGAAATTTTGGCAACCACATAGGTTTCTTTCTTTCGCGATCGGTGTGGTGTTGACCTGGCAAATTGAATTTCGACACAAGAACGACCTGTCTGTACCAGACCCAGCTCAACATATTTACTAGCAAACGACAAAACAAGTTGTCAGTATTTAACTCCACACCTATCAACAGATCCTACGGTCATGTCAGAATTTTCGTTTCTGATCTTGCCTGGTATGCATAAATGTCAAGAACTCAAGGGTTTGATTCCAACACATGAACACCCCAAAATAACCAAGATATATTTCCTGCGTTCCAAACGGGCCGGGATTTATAAAATGTCTTCATATTAAAACGCCGTTTAGCTCCATATAAACGCAAAAAAAATGACATTTGACTTGGACTGCGATCCTGACGGCCTTCTTCTTAACGAAGCCATCGGAGGATTAGAACCGTAATCAAGAAGAACCTTTGTGTCCAGACGCGTAGGCATGGTCAGGACGTTAGCATATCCAACTGGACGCAAAATCTGAACTGAATCAGATCACGCTCCTGGCGCGGCATGCTTGATTGAGCGGGACAGAATCTTGCGATCCCAGCTAGCTCTGCTGGAAATGCCTCCTAAACAATGCAACCTGACCTCTTCTTTGCTCATCATCTGGAGTTCAGTTCAGCAACTTTGGTTTTTTGTATCTAGTAGCCCCTTCCCAGATAATATCCTTTGTGCTATCCATCATCACCGCAAATCTTTTTAAAAATTTTAAAATAAAAAACTTATTGAACTATCAGCAGGGATAATATTGGAGTTGATATGAATATCAGCAGGGATTGCAATTCAGCGCGCGATTCCCGACGCGTTATTGAACTAGAGAACTAGCAGCTGCGGATAGCTTGGGTAAAGCATGGCGGCATGGGGCATTCTTGTTTTTGCTCTGTTGCAGGTGAACTTTTCAGCTTGCAAAAGTTGCAATCCAGCTGCACATGCAGTTGTACGCGGTGTGCCCCTGCGTCCGCATTCAAGAAGTTCAACAACCACTACTCGATCGGGCAACGACAAGGCTACGAAAAAAGGTACTACCCTCGCCGCCCATGATTCCATACTATGCGCAGCAATGGCGGTCAATGGAACGGCAGCTGGACTGACAACACCACGGCGTTCCGTAACAGTCATCGCAGCGCTGTCGATCCCAGTTCGATCTCTGTCAGCGGTGAATCAGCGACGTGCTTACGGGCGGAACGCCGTCGCCGGCGGCAATCGGCACGTCCCTGTCGGCGAGGTTTACGGCGGGCGCGGTCGGTTTCCGGCGAGAGCGGGCCAAAGAACCAACCAACCAACCCCTGCGCATGATTGCGCCCGCGGGTCGTCGTCGTCGTCGTCGTAATCATCAGCCAATCATCCCCCTCCCCACAAATGGTGGATCGGATTCGAGGCCGACGGATGCGCGCGCGGCAATCAATGGGGATCCTTTTCGGGACGCGACGGGGTCTCGGCGATCTGGACGGCCAACAGCCGGCCAGGTCGGCCCGGCCCCGGCAGCTGTGCCTGCGCGTAGGGAGCTGCTCCGGCGACGGCGACGGCTCCGACAGCAGAGCAACTGTTCACTCTCGCTGTCACTCGATCGACGCATCCTCCCGTCGCCATTGCCCCAATTACGGCGACGGCGAGCTAGCTACAGGGACCTGGCCGGCCGCCGTTCCTTTCGCCTCCGAGTTTCCACGGAAAACCACCGCACCGCAAGGTATATATGGCTGGTGTCGCGTGAAGTTACTGTGCGCGAGTGATCGATGCGTCCCCACGGCAACTAGCCGATTGCCTTGTGTGGAGCACGGGGACGGATCCCCAACCGAGAATGACAGTTTTTACTGTGGCGCTAGCAGCGGTGATGGCGAACTCCGGCGAGGCGATCGAGGTGTGAGCCATGCTTACCACACAATGCCGCGAGCAGGAGCATGAGCAGCGCATGCTCGGATAGCTCATCCTGGCGTTTTCTTGGATGTGATATCGTCGGAAATGTGAGACGAGATCGTCGATCGTGGCAGCCGGCCGCGCGCCGGCGAAAGAAAGTTCAACGACTGCAACCGCAACCGCAACCGGCGCAGGAGCGACGCGCGGCCGGACGGAGAGCGCCGGCCGATCACCGCCACCGGCGCGTGCGACGCGGCGGGATGTTGGGTGGTGTCTGGGCGGTGCGCGCGCGGGGGTGTCTTTCTCCGGTCGTCAATGCCTACGCCGTAACCACGACGATGCCCGCCGGCCGGGAGACCCAGGCCACCAATAGTGCATCAACCGACATCCTACACATGCAATGGATAGATCATCAATTCTGCTTTCACCATATATGGAGATTTTCCTTCTTTGTGCAAATAAAGCGTATGGTTGGCCCTTTTTGGTAGCATGTCGGTCGTTAAGTCGTTGATGATGATCAAAACTTGTATGTAATGTGCAAAGGCAGTGTATATATATGTTTTCCATGCACTGCACATATATATGCTCATATATATAAATATATACACTTTTTAAAAAAGAAGAAGAAGCAATACTATAATGTTGTACATCTGATCCGGATGTATGTATGTAGTATGGTTCGTTGGTAGTCCTTTTCGGATCCACTTTTGGAGAGCAAATGAAGCTCACATCGCCAACCAACCCGAATGAAAGCCCCAAAAGCGAGCGAGAGCCAAGGAGGAATCAGCGGCCACGTACCTACGTAAGACCATATAGATCCGCAATCAATTTAACATATCGTCGTCGTTATGGGGGCCATATACATGGCCTCTGTTCGTGCACGTAGGGAAGGATGGTGTTGCGCTGATGGTGCATACCGTGGGGAGTGGATTGATTGCCCAATTGCCCGCGTAGGAAACCGTCTCCATCGCCTGCTTCAATACACTTCACTTCAACTTCGTCGTCATCGTCGTGCTCCACAAACTTTTCACACTAAACAGCCAGCCGCCCGCCCCGCTGCAGGCCCATGCAATGGGCCCATGCCTCCTTTTTGCGTCGACGGGTGTGGGCCCAACAGTTTGGTCTTAGGATTAAAAGGAAATAAATAGCAGAATATTTTTTTCTTGGGAAAAATACTCCTGTACACCATTTTCATATAAATTGTCCTTGAATGTTTGTTTAGTCGTCTGGCAAACCACATATAGCACATGCGCTTGATAATCACTTGGTTTTTGAGAAAATTAGTTAATTAACACTAGGAAACTAAGGGTTTCTTTTTTTTTCAAATCAAAATAATTTGACTTTTTATTTGGCACTGGGTTCAACTTTCATTTCTTATCTACTTTCGTCTATGCTGTCAGTTAACTTGTGCGAACAATAACGATTCTCTCCCCTCTCTTCCTGACCAAAACAACCTTCAAATTACTTCCAAAATCCACGGAACCTTTGTTAGCGATAAAATAGATCAAGATAAATCCATTTTCCATAAAAAATACATATGCACAATTCACAAAAAAAAAGGCCATCGTTGAGGCATATCCAGAATTTTTAGAGCACAAAATACTAAAGTTTTTAGAAAAAATATCTACTATTCCTATTGCTGGATAAAGTAATTTTTTTTAAAAAAAATATTTTACATCATAAGTTATGAAGAGAATTTTGAGGTGTAGCACCTCCACCAGCGCACCACAGCACTACTAACCCCTCTTCTATGGCACCATCTGTGTTTGGGGATCTATGGCCATTAATTTCAAATTGGGCTCAAAAGATACGGCTTGTCTGTTTGTAAAGAAGCTTGCCTTGTAGAGTGGATGCCAATTAACTTAACAATTCTGCATTGTGTGCCGGTTTGTACTTGAGAAAATGACACCATCCTATAGGTGCACGAGCCTAACTTCTGAAAAGGTTAGTTTTGTTTGTCACACATGGATAATTTGGATGCTGGAAAATGTACCATAGATGACCGAAGGTGAAAGGGATGCATGAATAGTAAACGTGCAAGGAAATTGAAAAATCTAGTTATTACGTTGAAAAAAAAATGAAAGAATCACATCGGTTGCTGTCCACGGTCTTTTCTAGACCCCTTTTGCTCTCCATAGTTCGGCAACGAAATGGAGCATGGTAGATAGAGAGATCATGAAGCGGGAGTCATCAATTTTGCCTTAAAATCACACAAGCCCTTAGGATGCCCTGTTTAAAACCTTACTCAAACTGGCTGAAAGGTACGGTACAAGTTGTTTGTAGAAAAGTTGAACTAAATGCCTAATTTCCTTTGTAGAGTGGATGCCAGTCAGTTAAACATTTTTGCATTGTGTGAGGTTAGGATCTAGTACTATAGTTTAATCTAGACATGTGCTGGATGGTGTGACCAGTTTGCACTTGAGAAAAGGACTATCCTATATAGGTGCTCTCGTTTTTGAAAAGGTTAGTTTTGTTCGTTACACATGAATATTTCGGATGTACAATGTGAAAGGTGATCGAAGGTGAAAGGGATGCATGTAAAAAACTAAACGTGCATAAAAACGTGGTAATTATTTCTCGTACGGTTAATCAAATCTATACCAAGGGTTTTAATTTAAATTTAAAAACTAAACACTGGAATTTATGAATTGTCCAGATAAGTGTTAAGAAGTTTTTTATAGAGAGAAGTTTGTCAAACTCCACAGCGGAAAGCTTGCAAATCCAATATTACGTTGAATAATTGAAGGTTTTTTTTTTGAAGTTGAGTTTAATTTGAGGTTCTTGTTTATTATATTGAGAAAAGAATTACATCAGTTGCTGTGGCAACGAAACAGGGCAGAGAGATCATGACTCTGACGACCCCGTTGCTGGGACGTCATCAACGTGCACGGGCGCCTACCAACTGTCAGCTCTGGCCCTTGTCATGGCTGCCTCTTCTCCTCGACGTGGCTCAGCGAGGGGAAGGCACGCGTGTCCGAGCTCAATTCAAAACGCGCTATATATACCTGCGCGCCCGATCTTCCGGGACAGTACCAACAATCCGTGCACCAAGAAATGGCTTCCACAGCGACGATCCAACTGCGATGCTCCCCTCACCAGGCCACGAGCACCCGCCGTCCTAAACCGTGCCGCGCAAGGGTCGCGGCCGCCGCCACAGTGTGCACGGCGGCGACGGCCGCCGCCGCTGCCGAGAGGACGTGCGCGCCGGTCGCCTCGGTGGCGAGGACAAGCGCGCGGAGGACGGCGTCCGTCGCGAGCATGTGGAGGCAGGTCCAGGGGTCCCACGACTGGGACGGCCTGCTCCAGCCGCTGCACCCCGTGCTGCGCGACGAGGTGGCGCGCTACGGCGAGCTCGTCGCAGCCTGCTACAAGGTCCTCGACGTCGACCCATCGTCGCCGCGGCACATGTGCTGCAAGCACGACAAGGAGCTCGTGCTCGAGGAGGCCGGCGTGGCCGGGGCAGGGTACGAGGTGACGCGCTACATCTACGCCACGCCCGACGTCGCCGGGCCGCCGTCCACCAGCGGCCGCTCCGGCTGGGTCGGGTACGTCGCCGTGTCCACCGACGAGATGACCCGGAAGCTCGGCCGGCGCGACGTCCTCGTCTCGCTCCGCGGCACAGTGACGCAGGCGGAGTGGGCGGCCAACCTCATGAGCGCGCTCGAGCCGGCGCGCCTCGACGAGACGCGCGGCGCGCACCCGGGCGTCAAGGTCGAGTCGGGCTTCCTCAACCTCTACACCTCCTCGGCCGACAAGGCGGCGTGCCGATCCTCCGTCGGCGGCATGGGGAGCTGCCGGGACCAGCTCCTCCGCGAGGTGTCCCGTCTCGTCACGTCCTTCTCCAAGGACCACCCCGCCGAGGACATGAGCGTCACCCTGGCTGGCCACAGCATGGGCAGCGCCCTCGCGATGCTGCTCGGATACGACCTCGCCGAGCTCGGCCTCAACCGCGACGCGTCCGGGCGCCGCGTGCCCGTCACCGTCTTCTCCTACGGCGGGCCCCGTGTCGGCAACGCGGCGTTCAAAGACCGCTGCGACGAGCTCGGCGTGAAGGTGCTGCGAGTCGCCAACGTCCGCGACCCCGTCACCATGCTCCCGGGCGCCATCCTCAACGAGGGCACGAAGGGTTTCCTCGCCAGCTGGGCCGGCGACCGCTACACGCACGTCGGCGTCGAGCTGGCCCTCGACTTCCTCAGGCTCCGGGACCCGGGGAGCGTGCATGACCTCGGCGCGTACGTGTCGTCGATCAAGGCCGAAACCGGCGGTGAGGCGCCGAATGCGGCGGCGGACTGCGGCCGCGGCGGCGTTCTCGCCAAGGCGATGGAGTTCGTCGAGGGCGCGTCCGCGTGGAAGGAGGCCGCCCTGCAAATGGGCGGCTTGGCGCAGACGCTGGGCATGATCTGACGGCTACATTTTTGCTGGCCACTGATTGACTGGTTGTTGACCCTCTTGTCAAACTTTTTTCGAGGGTTAATAATCAGTTAGTCAGAGTCACATCCCTTTTTGCCATTTTGTCTGGCTGTTGTAGTATTTTTGTGAGAAGCAGAGTTTCTCCTTTTTTGTTGGAAGAAAGCATGGGCATGCTTCTTCCATGTAAATACACTACAGCACAGCCGGCAAGATGGATTTTCACATGTCTGATTCAAAAATTGACTGTTTGTTACAACTTGGGTCATATGTTGGACCGAAAACCTAAGACAAAATTGAGAACCCATTTGAAGCAAAATCGTCTAAGAACCAAATTGCATACTACTATGGCATTCTTACCCGGCTATTAAAAATGGCAGTTTTATTTTATGGGAAAAGTCTATTTTTCAACCTCAAACTATTGCACAAGTCTGATTTTCAACCTGCAACTACAAAACTGGACAAAGAGGGCCATTGAACTGTCAAAACCGGACAATTTTGACCCTTTGGGTGGTTTTAAAAAGTGGTTTTGCATTTATAAAAATTTTAAAAGTTTAGATTTAATGCAAAAAATCATAACTATTTCATTTCAAATCAGAAAAATATCAAATCAGTGTCAAAATTTTTCTTAAAATGTAACCTATCTATTGCTATTCTATTTGGCATTATTTGAAACTTAGTTGTTTGTGTTCCTTGTATTTTATTACAAGCAATAAAATACTATAGAATAGCAACAAATATTATGTAAATAACACTAAATAGAGTACCAACAAATGGCCTACATTTTCAGAAAACTGTTGGTATCAACTTCATTTTTTTTAGATTTGAAACAAATTAGTTATGGATTTTGACCAAAAACTGAAATTTCTAGAAAATGCAAAACCACCATCAAAACCACCCTAAGGGCCAAATTTGCCCGGTTTTAACAGTTCGATGGCCCTTCTTGTCCGGTTTCGTAGTTGCAGGTTGAAAATCAGACTTCTGTTATAGTTGGAGGTTGAAAATTAGACTTTTCCCTTATTTTATATATCCCAGATAAGGTACATGAAAAATGATGTAAAGCAACTAAATTCTTTTCAACACAGCCAGAGCCAACTAGCCCGACATAGAGGCATAGAGCAGCCAGATTTAAGATTTGAGAGGATTTTTTGCCGCTAATTGCAAGACATACGTTTCGAAGCCATCTTCGCATCATATATATGCGGCCTTCTCATCTGAGATGCTGGGCAGTGTTTTGCAAGGGCAGAGTGCTCCAGGTTGCCAGCTTTCGGCTAACTGCAAAAGCACAACAACAAAGTGAGCAGACTACATCAACGTCACCTTCCCCCAAACATGCCTCTGATGTTTACCGGCCATGGATTGGATGGGTGGCGGCGGCGACGGCGGGAGGAGGATGGTGTTGGAGGCTCCATTTCTTTCGTGATAGCTAAAAATATCAATGATGAGCTGGATGGCGTCTCTCTTGAAGATGCTCTTGGCTGTTAAAATAGAAGCCGAACAGAAGATTTTTTTCCCCTTATTGCAAGACATATATTTCAAAGCCAACTTCCCATCTTATGTGGCCTTCTCATTTGAGATGCTAGGCAGAGCTTCGCATGAAGGGTGCTCCCGGCTGGCAGCTTTCGGCTAACTGCAAAAACACAGCAAGAAGTGAGCACCAGAGCCCCCCACTCACGCAGGAGCACCTGATGTTTATCGGTCAATCGGTCATGGAATAGAATGCATGGGTGGCGGCGGCGGCGGCTCCTCCACCTCTTCAGAATTCAGTTTGGTCAGTCCTTTTCGAGGCTAGGCTGCCATGGTTAGCCAAAGAGGATTTGTGATGAATCATCAGCATATTTCCGATAACAATTAACACACACATACACACCATGCCAGTTTTGTTTGCCGTTGTAGGGAAGACAATGCGGCTTCGACTTTCGAGTTTCCTGCTGCGTAAGATCAAGTTCGTTGTTCAAGGCCTATTCGGAGCAAGTCCCAGCAGATGTTCCCGTTGAGCCAGTGATATGCTGGGTCAGTGTCGGTCACGCTGCTTGCGCGTGACCGCAGCAGAGATCTTCTTCCCAACCAAAAACGGCCTACCCGATGGGGAAGAGAATCCTTCGAGAGGTCTTGTAACTTGCGGCACAACATCATGCGGCATCCTCGGCAGGAACGGATCATTTGCGCGTGGTAGTGTACCAGTTGGAATCGGCTGCTGGAACTGAAAGGGTCCAGTTCGGTTACTCTAACTGAGGACAGGCAGGGGAGGCTCGCTTTGGCCAGGAACGCCAGCCGGCACTCGGCAGCAACAGAAAGGAAGGCCGGATGGGGATCGAGAGCCTGCAGGCTGCTCCGCCATGTCGGTTTCAGGTGCGCGTCGTCGAGATCGGTTGGCCGAGAACGTCCCGCGTGCGGGCTTTGCGAATGCCACGCCAGCGCTTTTTCTTGCTCTGAATCCCCGTCCCGTTCTCGCGCCATGGCAGTTTGTTGGAAGCTCCTAGTGGAACGGAAGTGACCTGGAGCTCGAAGAAGGTTACGTGTTGGAGTACCTTGCTGTGGCGAGGAAATGTCCAGAGGCGGTGGCTCGGTTGCTGGTTCTGGTGGTAGTGCTCGCCGGTTCTCGCCGACGCCGCCGAACATCTGGCGGGCAGGAGCTCTGCTTTGGCCAGACTACTACTCTGTTTCTGTTGCTCTCGACGGTCGTCGAGACATGCAGAGGCGTGTTTAATGGGCTGTGAGGATGATCCATTGCGCGAACCGAGCCCACCAGAGAACCACGGGTTACGTATATGAGAGAGGCCGAGTTGACTGATTATTTACATACAGCTCGAAGGCACGAAGGCCAAGATTCTTGGGCTTCTAATCTTTGGGTGGGTGCAGAAGCACAGCCCGAACAAAAACATAGCAGAAGCAAGACGGCCGAGGAATCCTGTATGTCCTCTAGAAGATTTTTCAAATGAACTTTCAATGGTCGAGGTTCGTTGCACGAACCTCATTAGCAACGAACCTCGACCATTGAATCCAATAACTAAATCCTAGCCTCACCCTTTCTCTCTCATCCCTCCACCTACCTCCCGCCGCCGCTGCCACCCACGGGGGTGTGGATCCCGCACGACGCTGGCGACTGGGCATGCGCGGCTGCCTCCAACCGCCACCGTCCATGGTCGCGCCGGTGCGAGGCCGGCCCGATGCGCCTCCGGCTAGGTCACGCGGCGCCGCGGCCGGCTGACGCGCTGCCACTGCCGGCGGCTACCGGAGCCCGAAGGTTGAAAACGAAGTGAAAAGAAAAATGTTGAATTTTTTTCCAAAAAAGTTTCAACAATTCTAAAAATGTTCCAAAAATTTGTAAAATGTTGATGAAAAATAACGTAAAATGTTGAAGAACAAATATTGTAACATTTTTGAAAAATGTTGTGACATTTTTTATTTAATAGCCATACATTTTGGTGGGCTGAAACTATTAACTATCAATCTTAATTGGGCGGATCCCACTTTAATAGTGGGTCCCTCGCAAGGCGGCCTAAACATGTGTAGGTCCCACCCGGATCCCACCTAACAATATGTGGGTCCCACTTGATTGTGTGGGTCCTTCTTGGCAAGCGGAGCGAAGAGGAGGCGTGTTTAATGGGTTGTCACTCTCTCAAGATGATCCATCATGGTGCAAACCGGAGCCCAACTGATAACTGCGGGTTGTGAGGCCCACATAGTCGCCTAGTTGAGTCTGTTCGGCTAGTAGAATAAATAGTAAATAGATAGTAGATTGAATAGTATTATGTGGGAGCAAATAAGTCGAAATAAAACCGAAATGAGCCGAACCTAGATAAGCCAAACAGGCTCAACTTTAACAGCGAAGAGGGCCTCGACGGCCGAGGGTCGTCTTGGGCTTTGTATCTTTGGGTGGGTGGAGGCCTACAGACCAAACAAAAACAAAGTTGCCCTCATTAAAAAAAAACGGTAACGTTAGCGTCCGCGCGTCCGGACGCCTCGGACGGCCCTCCGTCCTTATCCGCTCCCCGGTCTCTCCCCTATTGTTATCCGCTCGCCTCCATCTCTTTCTTTCTCGTTTCCCATCCGCACGACTACGGCACCGGCAACCCGATTCCCTCCGTTCCCGAGTCCGGCGCCGGCGAGCTGCTCCTCTCCGTCCTCGAGCCCGACGCCGACGAGCCGCCCCGTCTTAGGCTGCCGCTCCCCAGCAGCGTCGGCCACCATTCGTGCTCGAGCATTGGGGTGCGGCCTCGCACCGGCCACCGCTCCTCTCCATGGCGAGGATGAGCGGCGCCGGCCGCTGCTACCCCGCGTCCGAGAGGGCAGGCAAGCGCTCCGTCGCTCCTCCGTGGCTGGGCGGGCGGGCGAGCTGTTGGGCCAGGGGCCGAGCTCGCTGACCGTGAGCCGCCGCTCCCCCTGTGCGAGCTCCCCCAACGGCTCCTCGACGGCGAGCTCCCCTGACGGCTCCCTGGCGGCGAGCTTCTTGGCTTGTCATCATCCTCCTCCCCCTCCTCCACTTTGTGCACAGTGCTTGTTTTTGCCAAATTCGGTGCATATTGCAAGCAGATGTTCCACGTGAAGGATGTTGCAAGTGTTTCGTGTGAATATTGCAAAAGTAGATATAGATGTTTGGGAAAATTGGTCCAGTAGCATCGAAAGATCGCGACTTCCGTAAAATACCACTGAAAGACTTCGACCCCGTGAAATAGTGTCGAAAGCTGAAACTTTAACTGAATCTACCATTCTGTTAGATTCTGCCGGCATGTCTGTTAACTCGGTCAAAAATACCCCCGTCTTCCACCTCAGTTGCTGTCGTTGTTGCAGGATTTGGCGCTGCGGCTGCGGCCGGGGCACGGCGGCCGGTCGGGGGACGGGCGGGCGCGGCGGCCGACCAGGGGAGAGGCTAGCGCGGCGGCCGACCGGGGGAGGGGCGCGCACGGCGACCGACCATGGGAGGGACGGGCGCAGAGGCTGGGGAGTAGCTGCCGCCGACCGGCCATGGGCGGGGCCAGCGCGGTGGCTTGGGCGGTGCTGGTGCGGCGTCGGTGGGGGAGAAGGGGACGATGTCGCTGGTGGTGCAGGTCGGGGAGGGACCAGCGCGGGGTCCGGTGGTGGTGCCGCGCCGGTGGGGAAGAGAGGGGCGGTCGGCGGCGTCGCTGGTGCCACAGCCGCACAGGTCGGGCCGATGAGGCCGCGCGCGCATGCGTGCTGATCTGCAGGTCGAGCGGAAGACCGGTCGTCATCTTCCACCACCACCACTGCTGCACCGCTGCTTCGCTCGCCTCGCCTCGCCTCATCACCGTCGCGACCACCGTAGCATATCCCGCTCCCAGCCGCTGCCTTCCGCCGCCTCCGCAGACCCTCGCTGCGCCCACCCTCGGTCTCCCCGTCAGCGGATCCACCCCTCCGTTGTGTGCCGGCGGCCGGCCCTGCCAGCTCCTCCCTTCGTCATTCAATGAAGGGTATAAATGTCAGTTTATGTCTAGCTCTCCTGCTGAAAACAGGGCAAGGTAAGTTTTTCGTGGGAAAAAGCGACGGAATGTCAATTTCAGTTAACGTGTGCATATTTCAGTGGTATTTCACAGAGTCGAAGTCTTTCAGTGGTATTTTACGGAAGTCGCGATCTTTCGATGCTACTGAACCAATTTTCCCCAGATGTTTTGCATGTTACAAACAGATGTTCCACATGTTTCAGAAAGATGTTGCAAGTGTTTCGTGCGAATGTTGCAAAAGTAGATCTAGATGTTTCAATGTTGCAGATGTTGATTCTCTCCACGGCAACTATTGATTCTCGATGTTGCAAATGTTATTTTCGAATGTTGCGGATGTTGTTTTCGAATATTGTGGATGTTGTGGACTTCTTGATTTATGTTCCGGTGAGATTTTTGCTACAGTATTTTTGAGTACTACAATGATTCGATCTGACGTCTGCGGTGTTTTGATTAGACGGCTGCTGTACGCTCGATTTTTTACCTGCGTCAGAACATCCGGGCGGTAGTACTTCCTTCTCCTTTCCAAGTCGGCACGGAAGTACTTTCCACCAGATCAGCACCGGCTGAGAGTTTGAGCTGACTTTCCCCTTGTTTCCTATAGAAAAATCTGAGAGGACTTTCAGGTTCCAAAAGAAAGCGATCAATTGTCAAACTTGGGAACCGACCACATACTTTATAATTAATTAATGATCTCGAGACGGTTGACTTTGAGCAGCAAATAAAACACTTTTTCTTTCACGGAGGAGACGACGACTTTTGAGCAAAGTACACAAATCTTCTGTCAAATTCATGAGCTTTATTTGAACTCGATAAACCCCGTGCCGGGCTAGCTCCAGTCCATCCCGCCGTCTCTCTAATCTAAAATCTAAGCCCGGCCGTACACCTTTTTCCCTGGCCGTGATGGTGCCTACGTGGCTGGCGGCGCGCCACGAGCCCACGATCAACCGCTCCAACCACGACCAAAAGGCGCCACCGATAATTGCCTGGCGCCGCCATGCCAAGTTGCTCGTACATGCTCGCCGCCCCGTGATCAAGTTGCCAGGTACGTGCTGGTGCGGCTGGCGCCCTCTCCCCTTGATCGCCGGATTCCATGGCGCGCGCCACATGCGCCCGCGCACCGACCGGCCATCCAGGCAGGGGGATCCATCCAGCAACTTGCATTGCCCCGGCGGCTGCGCCAGGGAAAAAGCCTAGAGAACGACGGCCACCACACCGCGCGCTCGCCGTAGCATGGCCGCGTCGGGATGGTGATTGGTGAGGATCGGAGGAGCTCTCCCAGTGATCATCAACTTGCTTAGTATAGTACGTAGTAGCTAGCTAGTGTTGTGTGTACTACTGCTTCGTAGATCGATCTGGCAAACTTGGTTTTAAAAGGTGCCGCCCTTTAGAGTCTTCTGCCGGTCTCCGTGTGCCAATTTGGGGGCGCTGAAACAAGTTTTAAAATCTGCAGAGCATCACGATCGACGATCAAGGCCGTTCCTTCAATTTCACGAAGCGAGGTTTTAATCCAGTTTTCCAGTCGTTGACGCTCGCAAGTTGCAAACCAAAAGGCGGCCGCCCCGGTTTGGATAGCTGCAGTTCCTCTCAAACCCAGGTATAGTAGGTGGTTTTCTTCCCTCCCTCTTGATGGTCTTGGCTAGAGCCGTCTCTGTCCCTGCGACTTGGGTCGACAAACGAATGGTGTACTGGGCACGCGACTTAGAAAGTTTAGGATATGTTTGGATTCATAGCCACATGTTGTCACAGTACTATACATTGCTGGGCCACATAATATCAAGGCAAAGTAGACTGAATAACGGGATGAATGGTTAGTCGTCATGGTTAGTCAGAAGACGATGCCATAATTGATGATTAATTTTGCTGCCACATAGTATGTATGGGTCCTATGTGTGAGCCCACGGGCACGCCGTCATATACCTTTGAAAAGATATACCACGATAATTAGAATGAGATTGAACAACAGGCGTGTTGGGTATGCTGAGCACCTCTCTGCCTCCCGTCGTGCCACAAGGGAGTGGCAAAAGCGATTCGTACATCAGGCCCCGGCGGCGTCGTGCGCCCGTGTTGCCTTGCACTAGGAGTAGTACTAGTATATCTGATCCAGATGATGATGGTATATGAGCCGACAGCATGCAGCTCGGCAGTCGGGTCATTACACCTACCTAACCCGGCTTAACCTTATCGTGATGCAAGGGGCCGGGCGGCAACACACAACACCGGAATTAACAAGTGGTATGGTATGCGGTTGCCTGCGCTGAAACATGACTATTACATGCATGCATTTGCCCGGTCGTCAGCATTATTCTCCCTGCTGCTTTCCGTCTTTTCCCTCCCGAGAATCCGAGGTGAACAAGGTGCTAGTCCTCAGTCCTCATTCCTTCGGTCTAGTCTAGAATCACCAGACAGGAAGAAGGGTTAGCCCGCAAATTAAAAATGGACGGTTTTCCGGTGACTTGAACGGCAGTACTTAAAGTGCCCGACGAGACAGGAATGACCCAAGTAAATGGATATGCTACCGGGCATGAATCCCTGCTACGAAACGGCATCTAGGTAGTTACATCATTCAGACTTTCAGGCCAAAAGATGTGATTCCACCGGTTCATACATATCCGAGGTCGACGAAAAGGAAGAGACAGTGACGGACGGGCCTTGACCCCGGCCCGGAAGCCCAACAGAGCAGCAGTCTGGCTGGTCACGCACGACCCAGGCCCGGCCCTGGTCGGTCAGCGCTGGGAACGCGCGGACGCACATGTCGGCTCGCGAGCACGCGCACATGGCCGCCTGCCTGACTTGGCGCCCCGGTCCTCGGTCCACCTGTACTACCCGCCACTATACACGCAGAGTTCCCCCTTCCTCGCGTCCTTCTTTCCTCCCGCGGTGGACCCGCCGCGGGTGCGTCCGTGCCGTGCGTGCACCCGCCCAACATCCATCCCCCCTGGGCATCTCCGGAGCCGGCTCAAAAGCAGCAGCCCAGCCACCGCGCCCCCGCACCACCGCGCCTCCCACTCCACCACCACCAAATCCCAACGCGCTCCCCCGACCGATCGCCCGCAGCAGCACGCACGCACGCAACAGCCAGCGGGCCACCATGAACCGCCTGACGCCGGCGCACCACCACCACCACGGGGCGATGCCGCCGCCGGCCGGGACGGGGCAGCTGGCGCGGTACGGCTCCGCGCCGGGCTCCCTCCTCGCCGCAATCGCGGAGTCCGTCACCCGCGGCGACCCCCACCCGCCGCCGGTGCCGCCGCCCGTGAGCCGGTTCTACTCCGCCGAGTCCTCCGGCCTCACCTCCTGCGAGTCCACCTGCCGCACGGACGGCGGCCGGCCGCTCGAGCGGGCGTACGGCGGCTCCGGTGAGATCCGCGTGCCGCCGCCGCTTCAGCATCATCATCATCAGCAGCAGCAGCAGTCGTTCGCGCCCCCGGGGCCTCCGACGCACGGCCTGCTCCGCCACAGCAGCTCCCCCGCCGGCCTGCTCTCCCGCCTCATGGCCGACCCGCACGGTACGACTCGTCTCGCCCCCCTCCCCTGCCTGCCTCGCCGTCCGCCTCGATCGCTTTTTGCGTGGTTTGGTTGCGTGCACGTACGCCGCCGGGTTCGCCGGTTCCCCTGCGCGTGGTCCACGCGCACAGCCAGGAGGACGACGGCTCACGGCTGGAGGCTGGAGCATGACTCGCGTGCTCCAGCCTGTGCTTGCTGGCGCACGCCTCGCTCATCTTCTACTCGTACGACTAGTAGTACTCCCTCCGGTAGTACGTTGAATTTGAAATTTCGAATCCGAGGTATACAAACTTTATTACAGTTCGAAAATGCGCACTCCAAATTAGTACTAGCACTCCAACAAGTTAACCGAGGTAATTAGTGATGCTTATCGGCGATAATTGGCGGAATGGTGGTCAAGTCTCAAGTCTTGGTTCATCTGATTTTTGCAGCTGGCATGTGCTAGGAAAGCGTATAATAGTATTACCCAGTCCGATCTCACCGTTTTATCAGACACGGGATTACTCAAAGAAAAAAATAAAATAAAACTTGCATTCTTATTTTATCCCAATTTATTTTTAGTTACTGCTACACATTTGAGTGATGAGCACATCACCATCGTGTTTTACGCAAGGAGTACCTTACCATTGACTCGTTATTTTACGCAAGGTCTCCCGCGGCAACACATGTGCTGGCATATGCATTTACTAGTACAATCTTTTAACTAATCCCAGCTTTAACTATAGTTTGCCTTGGCAGTGACAGTGCGGTGCACCTGAGCCGTGGCAATTTAAAAAACCGTGACCTCCCATCCATCCCTCCCCATTCGCTGAATCCGCACGACCAATGGATGAGGGATCAGGCCAAGCGTATGCTCGCTCTTTCGGTTTTCGGAAAGGGCGCCTCTTTCCGTCGAGGTTCCTTCGTTCGGCCATGTAGGTGCGCGGCATTTCGCATATGATGCCGACGTGTGCTTGATTGATGCCGAGACGTTAAATAACCGCTCCCCTCTAATCATCGTGCTCAAGTCATGCTTGCGCCACGGGAGATGTCGTAATTAGGATGGGCGTTAATTGGGTTTGCAGAGTCAGTGGTATTTCGCGACACATTGCCTGGGACACGTCAGCAGTTTAACGTAAAGCGAATTGCAACAGCCCCGGAGTATCTTGTCAGCATAGTCGTGGGAGGCCACAGTCATATATAGTGGTCTGCTGGTCGAGGATCACAAGGTGGCTTTGCACCATAGTAGTCCATAGGGCTAAAAGGAGATTCGAGATCAGATCTTTTATATAGTTTTCCAAAAACAGAACAAATCCTGTTAGGTCGGTAATTGATAAAAAAGGATCAGTCACTGGCTGCATCACTGACTCGTGGGGACACCACCATGCTTCTTGTTACCAACACGAGTGCTCAGCTCAGTTCCAAGATGGATGCCACGAGCACAGGTGTAACTGGCACGTGTGGGCACGAGTCCGTTACACTGGTCTTTCGTGTTGGTTGAGCACTCGAGCATGCATAGAATCATTGCATCGTGGTCTGATCATCTATTCGGAGCGAGCCGACGGTTACGGCATGCGGAACTGATGTGTTCTTTTGATGCACGAACAATGGCAGGCATGGCTCCGACGGGAGGCATGGCAAGCTACTCGCAGGCGGGCACCGACGCGGCCCTGGCGCACGGCCACAGGCAGCTCAGCTCGCAGTGGAGCTTCTCCAGGCAGGACCTGCCGCAGATATCCGAGATGGGGATGATCCCCGACATCGGGGAGAGCTTCGTCGCCGGCGGCGGTGGCGGCGGCGGGTGCAACAGCTCCAGCGACGGTGGCGCCGCCGCGCAGTCCTCCTCCTACCTCTCCCGGAACTTCTCTGTCAGCTCCTGGGACGACACCAACTCCATCATGTTCTCGTCCTCGAGCAAGAAGGCCAAGCTGGACCCGGCCGACGACATGGTCACCAGCTTCAGCAACATCGACTCGCAGGTCACTACACATCGGTCCTTTTGCTCTGCTTGCTGCGCCATGGCATGGATGATTCAGTTTTGTGCTGATTGGAATCTTCTATCTGCTTGCTGTACAGTTTGGGTTGTCAAAGTCGTCGTTGGAGATGTCTGGCATGGACGATTACATGCAGCTGCAGCAGGATTCCATCGCTTGCAGAGTTCGTGCCAAGCGAGGCTGTGCGACCCACCCGCGAAGCATCGCTGAGAGGGTTAGTTCAGTTCCCACCCACCTCATTTGCTGAAACTCCAGTACGATGTTGAGATATTATTCTTTGCGCGGTGTGCCACATCTTGATGTTGGATACTAATAGGCAGAATAATCTTCTTGTTGACGTTTAGGAAAGAAGAACAAGGATCAGCAAGAGGCTGAAGAAGCTGCAGGATCTTGTGCCTAACATGGACAAGGTAAATTAAGCTGAATCACAAATGGTCGTTTTTGCTTCTATCCACAGATTGTTCGAGAGAAATTAATAAAAATCAGGATTCGTCCTTCACGTTCCTCCCAACAAAAAATAAAAATAAACCAGGATTTGTTAAACAACTGAACCTAGCAGCTCCCACTTGGTGTCAGTCCATTGCATCAGTAATTTACTGTGCATTCTTCACAATGATGTACAAAGTTTGAGCGATAATTCCGTCAATCATCTTATCGCTATCCTTTATTTTTGTAAAAAAAATGCAAATCCTATTTTTTTCATTTCATCGTTACAAAATGCAAATGATCTTTCTGTAACAACAATAAGATCCTGAATTTGTTTCTGTACAGTTCGGGAATTGCTTTTTGTATACTTGTTTACAAATATACAATTGATGTGGTATGCTCATTAGTTTTTGTCTTGAATATGCAGCAAACAAATACGTCAGACATGTTGGATCTTGCTGTAGACTACATCAAAGAGCTGAAGGACCAACTTGAGGTATGCATATCTGTCTAAATAAATTAAGCTGCAATTTCAGATTGCCACAGATGCACTCAGACATGCCCCGTTTAATTTTGACACATGTACCTGTAGTCAGTTGCTATTCTAATTTTGAAAACAAATATTTGTGATTAGCGTTTTATCACAACAAGCTACAAACAAAACATATCTCTTACTCTGCTAAAAATGGATCCTTGCAGAAGCTAAAACACGACCAAGCAAACTGCTTTTGCTCTGCCAACCAGAACTGCTGACACTGGAGAAGCAAAGGATAAGATTTTCGAGCCCCCTGTTTTTGCTTCAGCTTAACTGGCTGAAGCAATGCTTAACAGCTTTCATGACTCAGCTTTCCCTTCATGGTTGTACTATGGATAGCGTCAATGCATTGAAGACTAGGAGATGGCACGTAGGTTATCATAATTTACATCCTGTAAAGCGGTGTCTTGTGTGTAAAAAATCCTCCATTTCAGCGTGAATGGAATTGCTGTAAAATTATTGTAGGAATAAATTTTGTGCTGTTTTGTCATTGAGCTCAGTTTTGCAATTTACTAATTTTTGAGAAGACCATAACTTGGCACTAATGCTAGTGACTAATCATGCATGGCAAGGATAATTTTAACTTGAGCATTCAGCTGAACAAAAGAACGGTATTCATATATCAACTCTCTAGAGGCATTCTGTTGTATAAATGATGGGATGATTTATACTTGAGCACTGTAAGCTAAAAATGGTATCAGGCCATTTCATTGATTTTCTTACTGGGTCTGGAGTTTATTTATACATCAATCCTTGAAGAGAAGAATAGGCCATAGCACCCAATCGAGGCTGTATTTCATATGTGTGCTACTGTATTTGTTTGGGCAAAACCTCGTCGGCGAATCTTGAGCTGCTGCCACTTATGCAGCTGTCCTATAGAAGAAGCTCAGGTAACGCAATCTCCGATTATCTACACGCCTCTCCTGAAATTTTACAGGGGGGAATTGGTTCCTCAGAGGTAAAAGTAGAAGACTTGAGCCAAAACAGAAACAAAGCAAGTGCTAGTTCTGCTTATTGTCGGATTTTGTACAGTGATACTTACAGTCTTGATTGTGTTCTTACAAGAGATGGCTGAAGTGCGTCATAGTGCCCATAACCGTCATAGAGAACGCGCACTGGATCGTCCCTGCCATATTCCTGACCATATTCCGCTATGATCCTGGGGCTATCGGAGCTGCTCGTGTACATGTAAACGGTGATGGGCATCCTGCAAGGCAGCATTTGTCACTAACAATGATGTGTAAGAGGCCAAACTGAACATGGGTAGCGGCTGCCTACCTCAGAACATGAGAGCACATGAGCAGTTCAGGTTCTCCTCCCCAAGCATGTGATTTTCTCATCTTTTTCACGTAGCTCTCGAAATCGCCTTCTAGGAACCTAACATTAAGAAAAAAAGTTAATACCACAGCGGTCATCTTTGTATATCTGAAACAGAATATAATTTGTAACACAGAATCTTGTGATGAGAATATTTTGAGAGGTAAACTTGTTACTTTTGTCACAAAGGTGTAAGACTGTAAATCTGCTGCATCCTGCATGAGAATTGCTTGTATGCATAATCTGATAACTAAACTAGTGTGTCCATTTCAAACATATTACTTTCCTGATTACTCCTATTGCAGAAAATTTGTGGAGGGACTTTAATGTACAATAATGACAATGGTGGTGGAGGAAGGATGAAACCATTCAGTGTCTTCTCTTCTCTTAACAAACTCATCAGCCACCTGGAAGAGACCAGCAGCAGGTTAACAATCATAGAATTAGGAGAAATATTGCAGAATTCTGTCGGAATACATCAAACAACGATGTTCTGAATGAACAGAAGCTCAGGTGATGGTGGACACTCACTTTAGCTCGAAGCTCGTCAGCCAGTTCCTTCTGGGCGCTGTCGCTGGGTGAGTGCTTTCCTCTCCTCAAGCATGCGCCGTAAGCAACGGACCTGAACAAGCATCGGCCGTCCCCTGTGATTCCTGAAATGTGAAGGTGGCATCACTGAGATCCATACGGTACGTTCTGCAATCCGGAGTACCGACTGATGATCAAAACTCCATCAGAATCCGGTATTGTCAAAACTCAAAAGAAGGTTATCTGTTCTATAAATCTGCTTTCTGATTTCTGAATTCGCGAAAGGGAATAATACCCTCTTCTCTGAAGATGCATCTGAATTTCAGAGAAGCGGGTATGATAGTGGATAAAATAACCAAATTTCAGAGAAGCTGGTATGATAGTGGAACAGATAAACAAATTCAGAAATCCTGTTCTGCAATTCTCTTCTATCAATCAGCTTTCTGATTTCTGAATTTGCTAGTGTATGTATGATAGGGTTTCAGATTCTGAAAGCACTATCATACACTAGCAAAAAGATAGTGGAAACAGAAGTAGAGAAAAAGCATCTTACTACGAGCCTACTGCTCCTACAACTCCGTTGGTAGTTTCTGATGATTACAGTCTGTGTGTATTCTGAAATCAACAATGATCTAGCCACTTTATTCTCGACCGCATTCAAAACGTAAGATCTCCGGTAAACAAGCCAGAAACCGCTGCCAAAAGGAGCAAAGAATCACTTCTTTTTTTTAACACCGATCACCAACAAAAGAAAGGAGCCCTTTTTAGCGCTTACAACTATAGGCCAAGAAAGAAGAGGAGGAATCAGTAATGACCAATCATTATGAATTTATTCTTGTTATGAACCAAGGACATACTGATCGAGCGCAGCGGGTGGAGCTCCCGATCCGACATCCGCCGGGGCGCTAGCTGCTCCGATCCCCTGCCCGGCTGCTCCGATCCCGCAGCTGCCGGGCGCGGAGGGGAAGCGGGAGGGCGGAAGAAGCACGCAAGGAGCTGGAGATGGAACGGAATGGAACAAAGAGAGGCGGGGTAGAGGGAGGTTGGAATTGGAATTGGATTCTCTTGCGGCTGCGCGCGCACGTCTTTTCCGCTGCCTTTTTTTTTTGCTATTCCGGCCTTGTTTTCTACCGCTCGCTGGTGAGTGGAGGGGGGCCCTTGGCTGCCGCGGAGCTTGCCCCCTGCTCAGCTCGATCGGGCTTTGATTTCCCGCCACAGATCGTTGCCGAGCTGTGGCTTTCCAATTAATCTCGCTGGTGGACGGAGATTAAAGTAGGAAGCAGTTGATGGGTGTGGGTCCGTCGTAGGAGCATATGCGTGTATTTTTCTTTTTTTCCCCTATATCCTCTTGTACTTTTTTCGTCTATGATCTCATTTTTTTAATATACTATAAGCAGCTCTTCTGTAGGTTGTTTCAAAAAAGAATGTGTGTATTTTTCTCAAAACACATTATAGATTTATATGATGCCTTTTCTATCACACTGTAGACGCATATACTTACACACACACACTCATCCTTACTGATACACACGCGCACACAATCCTATCCAGTCTTTTTGTTATGTTTCAGTAATAAACAGATAAAAAATCTAGGTGAGTTCATTGCACCACAATTTTTTTCGAGCTTGATTTTTGCTGACTAAGGTCAGCCACTCAGCCATATTGCAGGTGCCGATGGGCCAAAACCCAACTGGCTCGGGCCAGACTTAAGATGCTAAGATCAACTTCTATCCTAAATCACAATTTATTTTGATATCGCTAAAATTATATTTTTAAAAAGTTAAAAAAATTATTTGTAATATGGAATAGTGGCGTTACATTATAAGTAAGATAGTACATAGGGAAGAGTATATTTAGACAATTGTTAATTCCCTGGGGAAAGAATGTGGTTTTGAAACTGCGAAATGTATCTTCTTGGGATTCAAGTGTAGTTGTCTCAGGTCCGCTCCTCACTCTTTCGAACCTCGCAATTGCAAAGGATAAAAAGGAGCTGATGGGAATGATTACAGGAACACAACAACCAAATCTAATGGCTATGCTATGAGCCTATGAGGCCGTGCCAAAACGTGAAGTCGATTCCATGCTAGTCGAGTCAAATACGTTCATCATCATCCCTGTCGGCTGGATGTGTCAATGGCACCATCTACAACTACCACCTGGTGTCATTGTCTCTCACCAGGCTCATCTCAATGACTCAATCTTACCCTACGCTAGCTGCAGTAGTGTCTGGTGAAAAGCCTTTTCGCACATCAGGTGTGAACAACAGCTTATCCAGTGTGCTTTCAGGTCTGATCAGTTCTTTCATTCAGGCATGCAGAACGAGCTATGCATCTTTGCATGTAGAACCACCAGTTGGCTTGCAATGGATGCTGGATTGACAGAGAAGCAGCATCTTATCTGATAGAGAAGAAAGAAACAACTGTACACATCTCTTGACAAAGGCAAAAGTGGAAAATGCCCTACATCACCCCACCGAGCAGGGGGGGAAGAACATCAAGGTCTTTGCTTTACCCGTAGAAAACAGCACCACCAAAAAAAGAAGATCAGGAGGAAAACAACGCAGAAGGAGATGTACATATCCACTGATCGACTCAACCCCTACTCTAGCATTCTAGCACTGGTACAGCGAGAAGCCTCTGTTCTTCCACAGAGAGCTCAGTGTCCGCCCCAGCTTCCGCGACTTGGACTTGCACAGCGGCTTCGACTCCCGGTGGCACACGATGGCACCACCACCGTTTCCTGCCTCCGTAAGCTGGCCCTGCTGCTGCTGTTGCTGTGGCTGCTGGGGTGGCGGCGCATCACGCTGCCTCTGCTCCCGGAACAGCTTCAGGAGCTTCTGGGCCTTCTCCCTGCCCCTCCCAGTCCCAGCCGCCGAGATGGAGACTAGGGATGGGACCACCCCTTCCTGCAGCACCGGAGCGATGCACTTGTCATCGGCAGTGCACATCACCAGGAGGCATGACACAGCCTGCTCCTGCTCCGTCGGCTCGCCCGTGTCGAGCAGCGTCGCTAAAGTACTGACCAAACCAGGTGTGCACATGATCTCCTTCCTGCCAGCCTGGGTGGCTGCGAGGCTGATGAGCACCGCAAGGGCCTTCTCTGTCCAACCAAGGCCCTCCGAAGCTGGAGAGTCGGTGAGGAGACAGTGGATAGCATCCACAATACCTGCGGTAAGGAGCGCCGGGACGCTGGCCTGGTGGTTCGAGAGGTTGTACAACGTGTACAGGGCATCATGCTTGCAGGAACTACTTTTAGTGTCGCCATCCTCTTGAGGATTGTACAGACGGTCGACTAAGAATGACACAGCCTGGCTCGAACCGATGACGGCCTTCGCATCAGGTAGGCACGAAAGGTTAAGGTACAGTGCTGTGGCTGGAGCAGAGAGGTGAGGATTTGATACCATCTGCTCGAGTAGATCGACAACTCCAGCAGATAACAGGAGTCCCTTGTTTCTGAAATCATAATGGATATTGATAAGTAAAAATGCTAGGAAAAAAACACTAATACCAATTTTGAGTTAGCATACACCCGATATCTCAAACTAGTGACAATAGGCAAGAGCAGATGACTAGGCAATAATACCTGTTATTGTTGACTGCGAGGTTGAAAAGAGCCATGGCACCAACTTCCTGTGCCTTCTCATTTCCATCATTCACCGCATTCCTCAAGAACTCAACTAGCGCCTCGGCAAACCCGTTTGAGCCTAGCTGGATCCTTGCTTCCTCATCATCTTTCAAAAGATACCTTATCTGCTCCACCAGCCTACACTGCTTGTTCATGTTGCTTCTTTCATGAAGCAAGAGCAGCAAGTTCCCATAGCCTTCGTTTAAATCAAAATCGTTACATGAGCTGTCATCCAGCGTTCCTGATTCACTGTTTGCCGGCTCCTCCTGTCTCATACTTTCCATTGGGACAACCTTGACACTCTTCACATTGGTGGAATCAAAACTTTCAACAGGCACGCAACCTGTAGGCTCAGTGTCTGAGAAAGCAAGTCTCCAATTTACATCAAAAGATCCTGGTGGGCCATCAGGTAATGGAAAATCATTCTGCTCACACCAGCTGGCAATCAAGGCCTTGACACAGTAGTTTGGAGTCAATGACAAGTGGGCAAGTTGCTGCTGAGTTTTAGGACATGTGCTGTGACCATCATTGAACCATTTCTCAATGCAAACACGCTCATAAGTCTGTCCTGATGAAATGATAACCGGGTCATACATGAGCTGTAAGGAAATAGGGCACCTGAGTTCTTCTGGAGGGATCGACATATTCTCAGACCTTGGACAGCCACCGCGTCTGCAATTGAATGATCCAAGCCGAGAATTGAAAGATCCAAACCTCGAATTGAACGATTGAATGCTTGAAAGCTGTCTACTGAATGCCCGGCCATTGCCATAGGGCCCGTACATGTCATCCATGCCTAATACTGTAGGTGAGCAGGGAGACGATCCTTGAGAATCTGTATCATCACCTGCCTCACTTCTGAAGAATTTTGAGTATTTCCTCATGAGATTGTACAAGTATGACACAACAAGCTCTTTCCGCTTGTCTTCGTCAGAACGAGACTTCTCAATTAGCTTCTTGAGGGCTCTTCTCTCAGTAAGTGCTGCCCTAGAAGATGTAATTCCCAATTTCAGAGCAGCCATATGGAAGACCTCAAGCTCCCCGCTGTCACTGGAACCATTTGTTTTATTATTTCTCTGGAGCAATTTGATCACATCATCACCAGCTTCCTTCTCTGACCGATCCAATGTAAAGACAATCTCTTCTAACTCGCTAACAATCTCTACAATCTGCACATAAATAAGTTCAGGGTGTCAGTAAGTACTGCACACTCAAATATATTGCAAAATCATGAAGCAACAAAGGCAAAAGGTAAGAGAACAGTGATCCAAGGATATCAACTAGATGGGCTTCTTTGCACAATATACCTTACAGCTGATATCTTCTGTTACTATGCTTTCAACACGCCTTAGACTTTCCTGAAGCTGGGTTCTAGATTTTTCAAACTTCAAAAGCACAGTTTCCGAAGTGATTGCCTAGAAGGAAAATAGAACCACTGTTAAGAAAACTGCTCCAATCACACAAATGTCCAAAATAAATTGTGGTTCTATCCAGTGGGTTGTAGTATATAAGAGGGAAACACGAAGTTACCAAGTAGAGCCTACTGCTATCTGCACAATGTTGAAGAAGCCCTTTGGCTTTATCTAGAGCTACATGTAGTGAACACAATGCCTGTATACCAGACTTGCTTCTGGGTCTTGATGCTTCGATGAAAGGGAAAATGGTGGAAAGCTTAGATACCGCTGGATGAAATGCTCTACATATTCCTGCGTGCAACTGCATAAACAAAAAAAAAATATCAGATTTTGTAGTAGGTTATATTAACTTTTTGTAAGTATATTACTTGCTCCATACAGTACAAAGGCCCCTGCACACAGTAGATTTTTTTAAGAACAAAGAGCCTTATAGAAATAAAAGCATTGTATTCTAAAAAAAACATTGCAATAGTACTAACCATTGAAAAAAGAAAAGTAATCCTCATTGATCAACAAACATAGCAGGCTTTTAGGATGTACTTATAAAGGTAGACAAACAACAGATCAACAGGAATACCATATGAATTCACTGTAAAGATGATACCTTGGCATCATTAGCCAGAAAAGGACCTTCTTCGGCCTCCATCACGTCCATTATCAACTGCTACCTGAGCTCCAACATCTGATTACAGGACACACAACAAAAAGGATAACATTAGCATTTCGCTCTAAACATTCTCAAGTTTAAGATAAAATTAGATAGGCTTTCCTGAGGACAAAGGGAAATAACAGGTTTGGACTTTGGAGAATTGGACAAAGCAAATAACCAGCCATTTCGAGTAGAAATGGAAGAGATAGGAATGGCTGAAATTTACTGGCAACCCCACAACACACTGGTCTCAAAGAATCAACTTTGGCTTTCAGAAACAACCCACTGAAAAGGACGTTTCCTCTACAAAAATTGTGATTTCCAGTTCCTTGAGCCCACGACAATTTTTTTATCAACCAAATTCACCTGTTTTGAACAAATATAAGGCTCCAATATTATAACCAGCGTGCTGCATTTGACTCTTTTCATGCCAAAAAATAAAAGAGGACGGAAAAGAAAAACAGATGTCGGCAGCTTCAGGTGTGGACTGTGGACATAGCGTGGGGCATAGGGGTACAGATGAACCGATTTTTTTTCATCCAAAACACAAAGATCAATATTGCGCGATGAAGAAGAACTACTCGAACCAACGATGTGGATGAAGTTTAGAGGGCGTGGCGCCACGCAGAACACAAATCCACAACTTAAATCCTCCAGGATCGGCGTCCATGGAGGCGGCGGCGCCGCCCGACCTCCTCCTCCCCCCAACGCCGCGCGACCTCCTTCTCTCCCCAGCGCCCAACCGAGCTGTGCGAAGAGCCCCACCCACCGGAAAAAATTCTCAAAATACGCCCGACCAATCCCAAATCGCCGGCACCCATGGATCCACCACCTCCCAAGCTTCATCCCCGACCCAACCCCGTCACACCCCGGCAACCAGGGCGCTCGGGGTTTCAAATCCCGTTGCCGCCATTGCCGCCAGCGGCCCGAACTCCGCCCACCATCGACACACCTGCCCGTGACTCGAGGAGGCCATCCGCTTGTCCAACCGCCGTACCTTCATGGTGTTGACGTCGAGCGAGAACAAGATGGTGGCGTAGGGCGAGCAGCGAGCGCTGGCGCCGAGCACTAGGTCTCCCGCCGGCGGACCTCCTTCTCTCCCTGCTCCTGGTCCAAGCGCTGCCCCACCTGTGGCGGCGACGGAGGCGGAGGAGGAGCGTGGCTGCGTGGGGCGGTGGGGAAGGCGAGAGGAGAGAAGGGAGGAATAATGGAGAGTGGGGGGACTTTGGAGTTGAGAGTGGATTTTATTCAGATTTCAGGGCCTGGGCCCGGGAAAGTGAAATAGTAAATGCCTTTTTTTTCTCTCCCTGTGGGGTTTTCTTTTAATTTATAATGTTTCCTGTGGGGTTATTAAAAATGGTTTGAGCTCCCTTCTGTGTTATTTAGTATTTATTTATTTGTTGAATCATTGCTTCTGGTGGAGTTTGGATAAGCTTTTCAGTTTCTTGGAAATGATTTGTCAGTTAGACAATGTGAGATGCAGGATTTTTTTTACCAACCGGTATATATATACCGCTAACCAGCGGTAACGGTATACCGCTGCGGTATAAATGGTATACCGCTTCTTACCGCTCGAATTCAAAATCCAAACCAAAATCGTCTATACAAACGGTAACCAGCGGTATACCGCGGTATAAATTATTTATACCGCTGCGGTACGAATTAAAACCGCTACGGAATGAATTAAAACCGCTGCAATGAAAAAGGGTCTCCGGCTTGAAAGAAATGAAAATTTTGGCATGATGTTGGCACAAAGTAGTGTTAAATACCACCCCCAATCAATAATTTATAGTTATGCATAGAAATACCACACCAAACACAATAATATTAGGCGTGCATAAGTGAGTTGATAGTTCAAATACAAATAATTCGATACAAGTCATACAACACAATAAAAGTTCAATGGTAGAAAGGAAAGACCCCCATTTGGGACGCGGAGTTGTACTCGGCGATGGACATGACATTCAAGCCTCTCACCCTAAGCAACTCAGCCTTGTACTGTTGCTAAGTTAGGCCCGTCCACGCCGATGTTGTCTGTCATTCACTGACTAACATGTTGTAAAAATGGGGGTCTTCCCATTCATACACCCATGTCGTCTGTGCCTGCGCGTTTATGTCAGGAATGGGATAAAAAGACCGCGACTGGAAGGTATCACTGTCAAATTGCGACGCTCCAACCGTTCTCCTCTGCGACGCTCCTACCTAACATCTCCAAAATCCTACATACAAATCCTAAAGCAACAATTCTATTTCTACCTCTAGGCTCTACCTCACATCCTAAATCCTACCTAAAATCCTAAAGCAAAATAAACCTAAATCCTAACACAAATCCTACCTGAATGCAAATGATACCTAAATCCTAAAGCTATTTTCTAGTTTCTACACAAATGAAAAAAAATTCAAACTTACCTGACCGCGGTATACCGCCGGCCTCACCGCGGTATACCGCCGCTCCCGCGCGGTAAGCCGCCCCGGCCGAGCGGGAGCAAGCGGATCCGGCCGCGGGGCGGCTTACCGCAGCTCCCGCGCGGTATACCGCGCCCGGGCCGCGGCTAACCGCCGGCGGCGGCGCGGACGAGGAGCTCCGGCGGCGGACTGGCTCTGCTAAGGTGCGGATGGGGGAGTCTGAGGCGTGAGGGTCACGGGCGGAGCCGGTCAGGCGCTTCTAGGGTCGTCCAAGCAATTTGGGCCTTATGGGCCTTAACGGGCCGGCCCATTTTTTTCTTTTTCTTTTTTTGTATAACTTCTAAACCTCGAAATAAATACCAAATGCATTCAAATTTGAAAACTTTCAACACCATCAGATTCTATAAATCATGAACTATTTTTTGGAGATTTTTTATTGATTTTTTCATTTTTTTGAATTCAAATTCAAATTTGAAAAACCCTAGGGGTATCTACCGCGCGGAACCGTTACCGCACCGCGGCGGTATAAACGGTTACCGCGGTAACCGCAGCGGTTACCAACGGTAAAAAAAACCCTGGTGAGATGTGGCCTTGTTTCTAGTAGCATGGTTGGTTAGTGAGCCTGTGTATTTGAACAAAATTGTACAAACTTCACACTCAAATTTCGGAAGTTAGGTTTGGGTTTTGTTTGATCATCTAGTGTTTTCATATTGTTTTCAGCACCAACCATGTATTTCTTCCTTTTAGAAACATTATATTTTGAACGAACGGTCATAAGATAAGTACCTATTAAAAACATTATAGTGATATGAGGATTGATTGTTAAAAATCCTAGACACTGTAGAGTGGTGAGTATCATACTCGATCGACATTTATGCGGAGGAAAAGGTGCTTTGTTAGCCCTTCTTAGACACTTTTTAGATTATGGTTGTGGATAAGTACTAGCTAAAAAAGTTGGTAAGCCGCCGTTTGTCTATCGTTTTAGTAAAATTAGGAGAAATGTCACTGTTCGTGAAGGGTTCATTCGATCCATGCATGTCAAATACAAGTTGTAGGAAGGGATCCCAATCAAAGCAAGATGACCTCGATGGCAAGTCGTGATGTTCCGTTTTGTTCCTCTCACTCGTATAATTTTTGCATTTAAGACATTTTTTTAGTAAGAATTTTACATATGGATCCCGGGGGGAAAGAATTTCAAAAATAGACCCATAGCACGGCGCCAAAAGCCATGGTGCTGTTGTATAATAGCACGGCGCCAAAGGGCATGGCGCCGTGCTGTTATACAACGGCGCCGTGGCTTTTGGCGCCGTGCTATTTTTTAGGTGATTTCGGATGATGGTGGCGTCGACGTGTCATAGAACGGTGCTCTACAACGGCGCCGTGGCTTGTGACGCCGTGCTATGGGTCCATTTTTGGGATTCTTTCCTACGGGGTCCAAATGTAGAATTCTTACTCAAAAAGGACCAAAATGCAAATAGAGTTTGACAGAGAGCAAATAGAGTTTTACACGAGTTCAAACCAGACCTGCTGGGGACACCAGCTTACATGGAAGCTCTACTAACCGAATCAAAAGAAAACAGCACTGAAAGAGAGTTTGCTATTAAAGGAAAAGCGAAAAACTAAAGTCTTCTGCCATGTTGTTCATAAGATGATATTGATGTTCAAACTAATAAGGGTGAAAATTTTCAAAATGGTTGCATCATCTTATTTTTTTCAACTTATTTAACAATGGACTTTTAAAAAAATGTTTACTTTTACAATGAAGGAAGAACATCCCAACAGATATATGTGTATGAAACAAATCATAAATCATCAAACGCAAATTATTTTTTTCCTTTTTCTTTCAAAAAATTTTATTTTTCCTAAATTAATCCATAGGAATATAAACACCGTTTCCATGATTTCGCGCAGTTTTTCTCTCTCACGCACCAGTACCGTACGTATGGTATTTAGCCGAGAACAGTGTTGTTTGCTGACCGACTAAATCACTGCATTTTCTGGAACCAGCACATGATTGATGTTTCTACCACACACCTCTCCAAAATAAAGCCAACTTGCTTATGCTCGTGGCCAAACGTTGCCACTCCCAAGCACCCTAGCTTTCGGCCTTTTTCTTTCTCTAAACTATGAAGCCGCCGATGAATGTGCAAATGGCACCAAAAATCAGATCACAAACTTAACAACTGGAACCAAGATTAACACAGAGATCTAAGCTATAGTGTGCCAGCATAGTGATCCCCCTCCAAGTGGAGGGTTTTCTATTCCTTTTGCTGCAAGGGATCTCTGATTCCATCCATCCATCAGATGCCGAAACCCAAACCAAACCAAACCACAGCCCAGAGACAGGAGGTATAAACAAACAAATCTTGACATCCCAACAAAATTGTTTATGCGGCAGTACTAGCCGGTCGATTTTTTTTGAAATTAAAGCAGTACTAGCCGGTCGATTAACTAAGAGAAAACTATACATAATTGTGTTTGAATGGCCCCTCCACTGGCAGATGATTCCATGCGTTTCCCTAGCTCTACTTTTTTTAAAAAAAATCAGATTTAAAATTTGTCAGAGTTAGATCAAGCCTTGCTTTCCAGTGGATCCTCAGAGAGAGACCAAATCATGCATGCACTCACCGGGGGGGTGAGTTATTCTAATCGTCATCAGAGAGCTACTAGTTTAAGAATTATTAAGAGGACAGGGCAAGTGCTAGCAGCTTTGAGGTGAATGGTGATGCCATGAGGCTTTAGGCGACAGGCACTTCTTGGGGAGTCATGCATGGATGATAGGGGCCTGCTGGACGTGTCAAGGAATTATTAGCGTCTTTAGGGGCAGGGAATAAGGGAAAAGATCTTGGTGTTGGGTGGAGGAGACGCTTGGCTGATGACCAGGCTTTGGGGATGGATTAAAGAATGGGGAGGGAGGGAGGGAGAATTGACCACTAATCCTTCCACTGTGTGAGATTATTTTGCTCGCTAGCTCCTTTTGTTTCTTTTGGCACCCTTTTCAATCCTTTCTAGGTGCTGGGTGGTGTGTGTTTCTTCACCACCAACAATAATCCTGAACTAGCAATGCTGTCCACTAGTTATTGAGAAGCTTAATTGGTTTAGAATGGAGGAAGGTGGCAGGAATCCTAAACCCTGAAACAAAAGCAATGTAGAAGGCTGCAAGCCTAGCTAATGGCCCGTAAATTAATTAATCCTCGTCATTTTTAAAAGAGAATCCCAGGGAGTATAACTCTCCAAGCGAGTGCGGTCAATGAATCGACAAGCAAGCTCGCGGTTATGAGAGGTTGCAGGTACAAATTAAACACAGGCAGACCTGCACAGAATTAACGCTTGTTGCACGGAGATCAGGAGGTACTAACAAAGATCCAAATCTCGCACTGCTTCTACTGCGAGCAATTCACCATCGGCGGTAACAGTGGCACACGTATAGTAGCAGCTAGCGCACATGTAAAACGATCCATCACCCATCACATGGTCGCTCCGGAGGCATTCTTCTTGGAGTCGATCTCACAGTATTTAATATTGGCTCTGATGAAGGAGACTTTTATGTTAAGTTTACACTTCGCAATAAAGATGATGATTATAAATGGGCTTTGTTTGTAGTTTATGGTCCTGCACAACAAGAACACAAGGAGAATTTTTTGATAGAAATGGCACATATTTGCAGTAAAGAATCTTTACCATATATTATTGGTGGGGATTTTAATATAATGCGCAGTCCTGAGGATAAAAATAAGGATGATTTTGATGCTAAATGGCCAAACCTATTTAATATGGTCATCCAAAACCTTGATCTCAGAGAGATAGAAATGAGTGGTCGCCAATATACTTGGGCAAGTAGTGGAGACAATCCAACCTTTGAGAAACTTGATAGAGTCTTAGTTAGTACTGAGTGGGAACAAAAATTCCCTCTTACAACGGTACATGCAAAAGATAGAAGTAACTCAGATCACACACCTTTGTTACTGCACACAGGTGCTTCTTCTCATAATAGAAAACCACCCATGTTTAAATTTGAACGTGGCTGGCTCATTCGAGATGGTTTCTATGATTTGATTGCTGATAAATGACAGTCTGAAACCAAAGGAACCAATGCTATGGAAATATGGCAGAATAAAATAAGAACCCTTAGGCAATTTTTAAGGGGTTGGGCCAAACATACAGCAGGCCATAATAAAAAGGAGAAAAAGAAATTAATCTATATGATTGATGATTTAGATAAAAAGGCCGAGAAAAGAGTGCTCTCAGATCAAGAGTTGAATTTGAAACATTACCTCCATGAGCAATTAGTTCAATTATCAAGGGAGGAGGAAGTAAAATGGTATGAGAGAGCTAAATCAAAGGACCTTCTCGAAGGTGATGATAATACACAATATTTTCATTTGGTAGCTAATGGTAAATATAGAAAACAACGCATCTTCAAATTAGAACAAGAAGATGGTGTAATAGTGGGTGATGCTGAATTGAAAGCATATATCAAAAACTATTACAAAGGGTTGTTTGGACCACCAGAGGATAATAATTTTAGCATGGTGGAAAATCAAAATAATGACATAGCTCAGGTGACAGAAGAGGAAAATAATTTCCTCACATCACCGTTCACCGAGCGGGAAGTAAAAGAGGCAGTGTTCCAAATGGAGCATAATAAGTCTCCTGGCCCTGATGGATTTCCAGCTGAATTCTATCAAGTTTTCTGGGAAATTATAAAAGCAGACCTTATGGCACTATTCACTGATTTTTATGAAGAGCCCCTTCCTCTATACAGTCTCAATTTCGGAATAATTACTTTACTACCAAAAATAAAAGAGGCAACAAGGATACAACAATACAGGCCAATTTGCTTACTCAATGTGAGTTTCAAAATTCTCACCAAGGTGGCTACTAATAGACTCATGGGTGTGGCTAACAAAGCGGTCCAACCATCCCAAACGGCATTTATGCCTGGAAGAAATATTATGGAAGGGGTAGTGATTTTGCACGAAACTATCCATGAACTAAACACCAAAAAACTTAATGGTGTCATTCTTAAACTGGACTTTGAAAAGGCCTATGATAAGGTAAAATGGTCCTTTGTACAACAAACCCTTAGAATGAAGGGATTTTGTCCACGATGGTGTACATGGATTGAAAATTTTATTTCTGGAGGAAGTGTGGGCATCAAAGTCAATGATGACATTGGACACTACTTCCAAACAAAAAAGGGTCTTAGACAAGGAGACCCCATGTCGCCTATCCTATTCAATATCGTGGCAGATATGCTCTCCATATTAATTAAGAGGGCAAAAGATGATGGCCAAATCAATGGAGTGATACCTCACTTGGTGGAAGATGGATTGTCAATTTTGCAATATGCAGATGACACAATTATATTCATGGATAATGACCTGGAGCAAGCAAAGAATATGAAACTCTTGCTATGCGTATTTGAACAACTATCAGGTTTAAAAATCAACTTCCACAAAAGTGAGCTATTTTGTTATGGAGAAGCCAAACAGTATGAGCAAATTTATACCGAGTTGTTTGGCTGCGGAATAGGATCATACCCTTTCAGGTACTTAGGAATCCCGATGCACCACAACAAACTCCGCAATGTGGATTGGGATGTTATCGAGGAAAGATTCAAGCGCAAACTAAGTACCTGGAGAGCCAAACATTTATCATATGCGGGGCGTTTGATTTTATTAAACTCTGTCCTGAGCAGCCTCCCTATGTTTATGATGTCCTTCTTTGAAATCCCTAAAGGAGTTTTGGAAAAACTAGATTATTATAGATCTAGATTCTTTTGGCAAGGCAACGGGAATAAACAAAAATATCGCCTAGCCAAATGGGACATCTTGTGTCGTCCTAAAGATCAAGGAGGTTTGGGAATAGCAAACCTCTGGACTAAAAACAAATGTCTACTCAGCAAATGGTTATTTAAATTGTTGAATGAAGATGGCATGTGGCAAACCTTACTTAGAAACAAATATCTGAGTTCAAAATGTCTTTCCCAGGTTACAATTAGACCTGGAGACTCGCATTTCTGGAAAGGTTTGCTAAAGGTTAGGGAAGATTTTCTAAGTTGTGGGACATTCCAGATAAAGGATGGGTCACAAACTAGATTTTGGAAAGATACTTGGATTGGCTCGAAACCACTCAAAGAGCAATTTCCTAACTTGTATAATATAGTCTACTATCCACATGCTACAGTGGCAAATGTTATGAACCAAACGCCATGGAATATCTCTTTTAGAAGAGCTTTAGTTGGGGATAAACTGACTGCTTGGCATAACCTTGTAGCTAAAACAGCTTCCTACCACATGTCTGATGGGAGGGATACTTTTACCTGGGGCTTGCATAGACATGGCAATTTTACTGTGACTTCTATGTATCAGTATCTCATAAATCAGGGTACTCCTTTTATGAATAAATTTATTTGGAAGCTAAAGATCCCTCTTAAAATAAAGATTTTCCTTTGGTACATCCAACGAGGTGTTATTTTAACAAAGGATAATCTAGCTAAGAGGAACTGGTCTGGGAGTATGAAATGTTGCTTCTGTGACCAGAATGAAACAATTAGGCACCTTTTTCTTGATTGTCAACATGCAAAGGCAATTTGGAGAGTTGTTAACATAGCTACAGGATTAACCCAACCCAGATCAATAAACCATATGATGCGGAATTGGTTAACAGGCATAGATAATAAGACAAAAAATTTGATCTATGTGGGGGTTGCTGCTCTTATATGGGCGATCTGGTGTACTCGTAATGATATTATTTTTGAGAAAAAACAGTTCACCTTTTTTATGCAGGTTGTATTCAGGGGAGCTTATTGGTTACGATTTTGGTCCCTGTTGCAGCGTGAAGATACTAGGGAATCAGTACGGGCGACAAGTAAAGCGCTGGAAGTCATTGCTTTAGAAATCTTCGCCAAGAACGGTTGGAGAAATAATAATAGACTTTGCATTTGATTTCCTTTAAAATTGGTGAACTTTTATTTATATTTTGGTGAGCAGTTTTGAAGCTCAATTCATTGTAAGAACTTGGCTGTGTGCGGTTGCAGAGGCCGGAATTAATTCCATTTTCTTTAAAAAAAAAATCACTGTTGGCACCAATTTCATTTCCGGCCGATTTGGACGTGTTGCCTTGCCGCCGGGTACACCATCACTAGCTGCACGTTTCACCCTGCAGCTAGCAGTTCGGTTTCGCCATCAACTACACTCTCCATGTTACTGCATCCCGGACGACCAATGGCAATTGGTGACCCGATTTAACCGGCGATGCAAAACTTTGTTAAACATTGTCAATCACGTGGCAGCATTAATCACCGAGAGAGAGCGCAGCTAGCCTTGGTGACATGTGCATATACTAAACCTAGGATAGGATGCACACATGTCCAAGTGATGTGGCGTCAACCACAATTTTTATACGTACTAACTGAAACAAAAAATACATGTAGAATTTGTAGAGAGTATCCATGCACACACCACACGTACCGTACGCACACCTGTAGATGGGCGGCTGTGTTTGCATCTGCGGACGGTGCTCATGGATAGAAAAAATAAATATCTCGCGATGATGATTGGAGGAGATTCAGAGGCGCCACGGCCCACGGACGGACGGACAGGTGGGGTGGGGTGGGGTGGTTCCGGGGAGAGACCGCCGCCGGAGCCGGAAACGCCAGCGGCACATGCGCCCGGCCGGCCAAGCAGAGGTAGTAATTGGGCGGCGCTAAGTCTGCCTGCATTGTCCCGGCTCGCCGCCCGCCGTGGCTGTCGGCCGGGCGCCGCCGGCCGCATCGCGACGACCCAGGGGACTGAGGGTGGTGGGGTGGGGGAGGGCGCGCCGCGCGGCAGGCGGCACGGCCGCTGTAGCGGGGGCCTCCTGTTGAAGCCGGGATCGGACGGCCACTGTTGCAGCCCCACACGTGGACGGACGGGAGCGCCCCCCTTCCTGGGCCAGCGATCGTACGAACCGGACGGCGACGGGCCCACCCAGCCGCGCCACGCAACGCATCGCGACGCCGGCGGGAGCACCACTGTCCACGGTGGCGGTGCCGGCTGTCACGTCGTCGTGCAGTGCTGGCAGGGCTGTAGCTGATGACCTGTGGTGGCCGCCACCGACCGCCGGCCCGCCAGGGGTGTGGTCAGTGGGTGGCAGCTAGGGATGGAACCGGATACCAATTCGGATAGCATTTTTTAGTTGTTTTTTTTATTTTAGCTAAATTAGGCATAATATTTTGTATTTAAAAATTTATATTCTTGTTCTTGTCATTGTGCTTGTTAAGATTCATACAAAATAAATCCCAAATGTGTGCTATATTTTGATCAAATGATGAAAAGAAATTCGGATTCGGATTCGGATACGGATGTTTTTTCACTTTTTTCTCTATCGAAAGCAAATAATCCATAAAAAATTGTAGCTAATTTTTTTTATTTTTTTCAGTAATTAACTGGTTATAATGCATAAAAAATTAGCAGCAAATTTATTTTATTGTGATCTAAAAAAATCAATTTATTACACAATTCGGATGTTTTGGTTCCATCCCCAGTGGCAGCCGAGGCCTGGCTGTCCACGCGGCGACCTCCTCGTGCTCTGGAGCCACCGAGCCAGCAGCCTACGTGGTCCGTACCACGTGCGCGTACAGCTGTACATTTGCCAAGCCAGTACATTTCCGATTCACTAATCACTAGTACTTGGGAGCAGTAATAGTATCAGAAATAATATTAATAGTAAACGCAAAATCTAAATAGAGATGGCTCCCCATTTAGTCTTATATGGAGAGCCCTCCGAATATGGCAAAAACGAGGTAATTTGAAGAAACAACAGCCACAAAGGGAAAGAAGAGAAAACGTAACAAATCCCCCCCCCCAAAAGTAACTGCACCTTCTCCGGTGATCTTCTCCAACTCCGGCGGTTGGTGGGTCGCCGCCAGCCGTGGGTGGCGGCGGAGGCGGCGGTTTTATGGATCTGGGTTTCCGGTGGGCGGGCTTTAGGGTTCTGGGGTGGGGGGCTTAGGGTTTCCTATGTTTGCCGGACCTGAAGAGGAGGGGGTGGGGGCGCCGGAGGACCGGCGGTGGTGGCGGTGTGGCCGGCGGCGGAGGCGAGGCGGCGCGGTAGCACCGCCGGCCGGCCAGGGTCGGATGGCGGCCGGGCCAGTGACCGGCGGCGGGGGCGAGTATCCCCATGGGATTAGTAAGGGCGGAGGAGCGGGCGGGGGCGGTCGGTGGGTGGGCGGCACGGCAGCGAGGTAGCCGCCGGCCGGGGTGGTGGAGGTGGCGGCGGGGTTGGTGGCTCGCTGGGCAAGAAGAATCTCTCCGGATTAGGAAGGGTGGGGGAGGGGCGGCGGCGCGGCGGCGAGGTCGCCGCCGGCCGCGGGCGGTGGAGGGGAGGGCGGGGCGCGAGGCCGGCGGAGGAGGGGAGGGCGGGGCACGAGGGGAGGAAGACGACTCGCGTCTGGCCGCTGGCGACGCAGTGTGAAGATAAGGCAGGGTGGTGGGGCCCACATCGGGATCTTTTGCGGCAGGGTTCTCGTGTTAACGCAAACGGGAGAACCCTCTCCCTGTAGCACGGTCCAATAGTAAAAGGAACAATTTTTCAGTGATTATATTCTTGTGAGCAGAAGCTAGCTAGGTGCACAGAGAAAGAGAGAAGCAGCACGTTACGGGCACATGCGCATTCGTAGCTAGTACGATTCCGTCGCCTTCATTCAAAATACACCACCCCATCCCCATGCATGCATGCAGGCAAGGCATTGCTGGTGAGCTCCAACTCCAACCAGCCAACCAACCAAGCCCGGCCGGAAGCCCCTGCATGTTGGCTGCATGCATCCCTACCGGGTGCGATGCGACCGTTTCCTTCCCGCGCACTCCTAGCTGTGGTGCGAGTCTTCCTTGGGCTTCACTTCAAAAACGTACCTGACGGCTAGCTGACGCCACCAGCCAGAGCAAAGCTTGTCGTCCCTGCACGCATGGCACGCATGGGCTTCGCTCGTGCCACTTCGTCCCTTAATAAGCTGAGCTCCTCTGCAGCTCTGCTTTTGCCATGCTTGGTTCTGGATGATCCAATGAATGAGCTTTAGATTACGTGGTCTGTTACGTTCCTGAATAATCTGAATATAAGAATTGCTTTATTTTGTCCACCGCATGATTTGTGGATCGGAGCGCGTATTGATTTCCGGTTTGGTTTATTTGTGGTCGGCATCGACCACATGCATGCGAGATTCCTGCTGCTGCTGCGTGCATATGTGTTGCGATGCTCCTGTTGTCCTGCAGGTGGCGGTGGCCTCCTCGCCTCCATCACCACCACACCCCCAGTAATCGATCCAACAGAGATCATCAGAGTTCAAGCAGGCCATCGTACGTGTCTTACACACTCTTCTCCAGTCATCACGCGCAAGGCAATCGAGCAACCCTCTCGATCTGCATCCATGGGCTCGATCGGCCGCGCGGCCACCGACACCCATTACTGGAGGAGCCCCACTGCCCAAGCACCATGTGATGGTAACCTGGACCATACAGGGCAACACCACCAGTTCTTGACCTCCACAAACACCCAATAAGGAGACAATCTATGGTTGATCACACGCCAATGTGGTCGGCGCAAGTCACATGAGAGAGAAAATTGCAGAACAATTCTCTCGCTCTCCACATGCACTCATCAGAGAGGTTTCTACGACATGCATGGTCAACAAATAATGCTACTAGCTGCTGTTGTTGGCTTAATAATAACAAGCTCCTGCCGGCCGGCACCAATGATTGGCCGAGGCCGGTGCCTGCAACTGCAAGCAGCTAGTACCACCTCCCAGTGAGGCAGTGAGTGAAGTCGAGTCGGCATTCGAAAAATATCAGACACTAAGGCTGGTCGCACCGCGCCACCTGGAAACGCACCGCGACAGGGGGTTGAGCCCACGCAACAGAGCTTTTTTACAGCTCCGTGAACGCGCATCGCTGCAGTCGATGGACTTGTATTTCCATCTGCAAAGCAATTGCCAGACCCGGCCTCCTCCCGCGGCGGTCTTGCGCGTTCTCCCCGCGGAGGCCGCGGTGGCCTTGCGCGACATCCTCCTCGCCGACGGCCGCGGCCCCTCCTCCCCGCTTCCCTGCCTCGCGGCTCCCTCCCCTACTTCTTCTTCAAGGCCGGCTGGGACTTCAACGCATCCGCCGCCGCCCGCCGGTGAGAGATGCGGGCGGCAAGGCGCTGCGGCCTCTCCGGCGCGGCAGCCTCCGCCTCCTCCCAGTCCCCCGGCGCGGCGGCTCATCGGCCCGCCGACCTCCCGCTGCGGGGATGCGGCCTCCAGTCTTCCCGGTGACCTCCCGTTGCGGGGATGCAGATGCGGCGGCCGGGGCTTCGGCGCATCCGCCGCCGGCGAGAGGTGCGTGCGGCAGGGCGCGGTGGCTTCCCGGAGCGGGGGCGAGCGGCCTCCGGCTTCTCCGGCCTCTACCCCGCCCGATCTCCTTCCCACCACCTCCCTCTCTCTTCAGATTCTTCAAATCCGGTGCGGTGCGGGGAGCCCGCCGGCTCTGTGGTGGCCACGGCGGCCATCAGAGGTCTCCTCCTCCCGGCGGCGGATTCCTCTGCCTTGGCATGAATCCTCACAGGCGTCGTCCTCTCCCGCTGTGGGGATTTGGCCTCCCCGGCGTCGACGTCCCTCTCCTTCCCCTTCGCAGGGCTGGCGCGAGAGGAGCGGTCGCTGACGTGGAGGGGATGCAGGTCGTCCGGAGGAGCGCTTGCTGTCCAGATTCTCTGTAGCGATCGGAACTGTAGAGGCTCATTTGCAGGTTTGCGCTGCGGGGCTGTGATCTGTTTATTTGCAGTTGAGGTCCATTCCCAGGTCTGCGGTGCGACTAGCCTAAACCACTAGTAGTGCCAGTACACACTTGGATCACTATCATATCATATTCATGTCAGTCATGTGGTGTGTGGCCCAACCCAGCAGCAAAATCTTAATTCAAAGCTTGGAGAAAAGTATAATGGCGATGCAATTGATATCTATGCTTATTAGTACAATCATATCATTTGCGTGTGCGTGTGGGGTTGCATTTGTTAGTAGTAAGTCTAGTAGCTTAGTATTACTTATTTCTATTTTACCCCCTATGTTATGCTTAGCCAACCATGTTAACTTTTGGTGGCACCTATATATGTAACCCAAGGCCTCTTTGGAAGGCTGTGGTGAAAGGAATAGATCTTTTGGGCTAACAAATGATATCAAGAGCCTATCCTTCCCACCCCCTACCTCTCTCCCGCGCGTCCACCCAGCCGAACCCTACCCCGGCGGCGGCGGGCCCACAGGCGGCGGCGCACCCCCTCCCCGGCCAGATCCGGCCGGCAGGTGCCTCTCCCCACCCTCCCCACTCGCGGATCCGGCGGCAGGGCCCGCGGATCGGACGCGGAAGGCGGCGAATCGAGAGTGGCCGGCGCGCGTTGACCCGGGCAGGAGGCCCGATTTCCGGCGCGGCGCGGCTCGATTCGGCAGTGCGGCGGTGTCCGGCGACGCGGGCGGAGGTGGAGCAGGGCTCGCGCGGGCAGGCGCGCGCGGCGTGGGTGCGGGCGGCGTGTGAGGCGGAGGAAGGAGCGCGCGCGGCGGCGGAATCGTGCGCGCGTGCGGTTCCAGGCGCGTGCGTGCGCGTGAAGCGGACGGGCGGCGTCCCGATTCGCGTGCAGGCACGGGACCGCGGGTCCAGGCGGGGCTCCAGGTGCCGGCGCGGGACGCAGAGGCAGGGCTGCTCGCGGCGCGGAGTGGAGTGCTCGGGCTGCGCGCGGCTCGGGCGGAGCTCCTGCAGGCGGGCGGCTTCCGGCGGCGCAGGGCGTGCGCACGGGTGATCTGCAGGCGGCGGTCTTTAGGCGCGGCAGGGCAGGGCCCCTGCGCGCGTGTAACGCCCGCGTTTTAGCCTCTAATAAATCACCTGCTAAATCACGCATGTTTTTCGAAACCTTTCCGCTGAGCTCGATCGTTTCCCTGAAAACCCCGATCATCAATTCCTTTTCCCTCTCCTCGGCGCGCACGCCGCGAATCCCGCCGGCACCGCCAATCCCGCACGCCACTACTCGCGTCACCACCGCTCATCGCGTCGTGTCGCACAGCACTGCCACCGTACCGCGGTCAGCCACCGCGCCGGGAATCCCGGGCCAGCCACGGTCCCGCCGGCCGGCCCGCCTCGCCATCACCGCCGACGCCGGGAAAATCCTTTTCTACCTCTCTCCTAATTTTCCTGGATTTCTCCTAATTTTCTAAACCTTTCTTTTCTCTCTCCCTTTTTCTTTTTCCTATTTCCCTTCCTTTTTCTCTTTTTCCTATTTTCCTTTCCTTCCTTTTTCTTTTTCCCTTCTTTCTTTTTTTCCTTCCCCTTTCTTCCTCCTCGGCCCGCGCCTCTGCCCTGGCCCCGCGGCTCTACTTCTGGCCCCGCCGGCCTGCTTCCCTCCCTGGCGCGCCGCACGCCGGTCCTCCACCTCGGGACACTGCACGCCTGGCCGCCCGCCAGCCACGCCCTCCTCTGCCCGAGCCCGAGCTCGCCGCTCGCCACGCTCCAAACACTGCCACGCCTCCCGCGCACCGCGCGCGACGCGCCGGCCACGCTGCGCCTTCCTCCCCCACACGCTGCACGACGCCATCGCAGGCCGTGGGCGCCACGCACACTACCGCACCTGCGCCCGCCTACGCGTCGCGTCCCGTCACCGGCCCCGCCGCCGCGGACCGCCGGGCGAGACCCCGCGGACGCGGCGCTGCCCTCACCGGTCCCGCGACGCCGCCGCCCCGTCCAATCGACATTAACCACGCCGCGACACCGCCGAACCGTCACATCCCCTGCGCCCCTGCACGCCAAGCTCGTCGCGACGCCATTACTCCACACCGCAAGCCGTCGCCCGCATCACGCCGTCGCCCGTGCTGCAGCTACCCAGCTTGCACATCGCTACGTGACGCCTCGCTGCCCGACGGGTCATCTCCCACAGCACCGCTGCCGCTCCCGGCCACCAGCGCCTTAACTCGGCCTGCACACTTCGTCACCTCCACGGCGCCATCGCTGCCGCAAGCCGCCGATCACTCCGCGCCGCGCTCGACCTGCACCACCAGCTCACACTCCACCGCGTGGCACCACTGCCATCGAGTCACCTTCCACAGCATCACCATTTACTCCCCTGCCACGAATCCCGGCCGAGACCTCGCCGGCCGAGCCGCCGTTGCCACGCCGAGATTTTTCCCCGAACCGCCTTTGCCGCCGGCCGCACGTGGTGCGTGTGCTCGGCTCCCGGCCGCTCCACCGCCTTCCCGCACCTATAAATAAGAGGCCGGCGCCGCTCTCCACGCCTCGCACCTCCGCAGCCAGCCCTCTCCCCCCCTCCCGAGCTCTACACCGCCGCCACCAGTGCCGCTTCGGCCTGCAGTCCACCGCCGCCCGTGGAGCCGCCTCCTCGCGCCGCCCCAGCCAAGGTGAGGGAGGGAATTAAACCCTCTCAGCCTCCTCCCCATTTCCCCTCACTCTCCGACCTCCGCCGGGCCCTAGGCCGCCTGCAATCGCTGCCGCCGCCGGCCGGCCATCCCGGTCAACTCCCCCTCATCTGTTCTGAAAACGAAGGGGAAGGGGGGAGATGTCCTTTTCGCACAAACCCCCTGACCTTTCTCTTTTTTCACCCGAGGACCCCCCTCTCTCTATGGTCTTTTGTCCAAAGCCCCTGCCCCTTTTTGCATTCCACCGCAGCCCCCTCTCCCGTTCTTTTTCAAGTAAATCCTATCCAAAAAGACCAATTTACGAATCAGCCCCCACTATTCCAAAGACATTTTCAAATAGGTCCCTAGGCTATTCTATTTAAACCTCACCTTATTGATATATTACAACTGAGTCCTTTTTCTTTTAAACTTAATTACAGTTAAATCCTTAACCTCTCTCAATTAATCCCAATGACGCCTTTAACGCGTCATTTCATGTCTATATTTTTGCCCGATCAATCCCAGCTCTTGCCCCGGCCTTTTCATCTACTTTCCGCCAAGCCACCCATCTATTCCCCATAAATAATATTTATTCCTCCTTTTCTATTTATTTTCTCCCCGAGCTCAGCCGGTAAATCTTGTGTGCATGTATTGATTGTGTGTTGATTTGTGTGCGCGATAGCCGACGGAGTGAACGAGGAGGAGTACCGCGAGCCGGAGCTTGGAGCCGAGTACTACGAGCAGGAGGTCGAGGTCCCGAACCGCGAGCAGGAACTCCCCGAGGACTTCGAAGACGGCAAGTTCAATCTCATCCTTTGATGCATGCTTTGGTCCCAGTTTTATAAACACAACCCTATGACCCGTTTTGTAAATTGCATATTGTTTTACTGCAAAAACCTGGTAGGATAGCCACCTTTGATTGCTATGATTGACCTTTGTTTGGCCTAAATGATTGCTTTAAAAATGTGTGAGTGCTTTAAAAATGGGAATGGGATATTTTGGAAAATGAGTAAAGAACTGGGTAGACGGGATGGACGTGTATGTCAGGAGTATGGGTGAGCTCGTACCTTTGTGGTTGAGCGTGTTGGGAGATGTCCATCTTGTCGTTAAGGACCGGGTTGCGTGACATCTCACCTGGCCCAATTATCGTACTACCACTCGACCGTTGTATGTGGCAACGGCTTAGCATAAATCCCACTAGTTAATCTACTTGCCATCAGGAGTGCGGGTGAGCAGCGGGAGATCAAGGAGTAGGGGTACGATCTGTGTGAGGTACGCCCTGGTTATGTGAGATAACCCCTTGGTTGCTTCCGTGGTGGCTCGTAGGGTTAGCTAAGGTGGGTAATGGCTTTGATAGGATCCGCGCCGGCACTAAGGTGTCCGTGTGGCGGTACCCTACTTGTGGGTAAAGATGTACAACCTCTGCAGAGTGTAAAATCTATTCGAATAGCCGTGTCCACGGTATTGGACGAGTCACGGTGTGGTCACAAAACTAGGGTTTGGGATGATTTTCATGGCGTGAGTTGATTTCTGTTAAAGTGAGGCTGTGTGCCTGGGCTACTGCGGACGGGGAGTCCGGTAGTCCTCAACTGGTTTTCTCAAAACAACTGAGTTACTTGGGTTATAAAAACTGTTTGCGAAAACCTTTTCGAAAACAAACCCTTGCATGAGTAAATGAGTTTGCAAAATAAACTTTATCCTGATCCTTGATATACCATGTGCATGATCTGCTTTTTAGCCCCTCCGTGGGTGGGGTTGAACTTGTTGAGTACGTATGTACTCACTCTTGCTTGATTAACTGTTTTTCAGAGGAGGATCCCGACTTTGGCCCCGAAGACGTCGAGTAGGTTGCTGTCCTGCACCCAACCCGTGCCTGTGGATTCAGGGTCTCCACAGGAAGCTTCCATGGCGCAAGACTCTGAAGATATCTTAGATGCCTTTGCTGTTGTAGTTTGGTCTGTAGTTCTTATGTTACTTCTCGTGGCAGTGGCGCTCCCATGCCCACATCCTCGACGTGTTGTACGGTAATGAACCATCTGATGTAATAAATGAGGTACCAGCCTCCTGGGACTGGTATTTGTATCACATTTAGTCACCTCTGATGAGGGGACGCTTCAGCGCGGGAGGCAGAGGATCGTGCGGGCGGAGCCTCGTGCAGGCGTGCGCGGTTGAGCAGGCAGCAGGGCTGCTCTGCTCCAGGCAGCCGCGGCCGGCGTGCAGCAGGGCTGCGGAGGAGCGTGCGGGAGGCAGAGGCGGCGTGTCCAGGGGGCACGCGCGGCCTTCCCCGACGCTGAGCAGCTGCTGCGGTGGTGCAGTTGGGCTGCACACGAGCGGTGGGTCAGGGTCCCGGCGTCTTCTTCCGCAAGGCGTCTTCTTCGACTCCATCTCCCATGGCCGGCTCGAGGAGGACGAGGCGAGGCGCGGGAGGCGTAGACGGCTCCAGCCAGGCGGGTGCGCAGGGCGCTGGCGGCGTGGACGCACAGAGCGCGGGCGGCAGGGCCGCTGCGGCTCTGGTGGTCCGCGAGCCACCGCCGGCCGACGAGGAGCAGGGTCTCCTGGGTTCGTGGAGTTCCTCCTCCAGCGGCAGCTCGATCACCTCGAGTGTGCAGCGACGTGAGGCGGCAGCGGCGATGCGGCGTGATGCACAGCGCCTCAAGGAGGAGCTAGAGGCACTACAACACATGCGGCGCCTCAGCGAACAAGCAGAGGAGCTGGAGCGTGCGGCGGCACGTGAGGAGGCTGCAGCGGCAGCAGAGGAGCGTGAGGCTCGGGCAGCGCGCCGAGACGAGCGACGGCGGGCGGCTGCAGCTCGGGCAGCACGTGCGGCGGACTTGCAGACCGCGGCGGCGCGTGCAGCCGAGGCAGCTCGGCGTACCAGGGCAACTGCTGTCTAGCAGGAGCAGGAGGCGGCTCAGCTCCAGGAGGAGTTGGAGGCGACACTCGAGGTGGTGCGGCGTGACCAGGAGGAGCTTAGTCTTGCTGCACAGGGTGCTGGGCACGACGCACCACCCGTCAACGCTGCAGCGCTGGGTGCTCGTCCCCCGCCGCAGGAGGTGCCTGCAGGGGACGCTACACGGCAGCGGGCCGCGGAGGTGCACGGGTGGGTCCCAGACCCGCGTCGTCAGGACGTCGAGAGGCGCTCCGTCCACAGCTCCGTCCACGACCATGACTACGACCACCATGACTACGACCACGACGACGCGCCCCCGAGGGTGGTCAAGACCATCATCAGGGACTCCGGCAGCACACAGTGACCGGTCTTGACGAAGACCAACTACGCCGAGTGGTCTTCGATGATGAAGGTGAAGCTCGAGGCACGTCAGATGTGGACTGCAGTGCGTTTGGGCGGCGTGAGCCGTCACGAGGAACGGCGGGCGCTGGAGGCGCTCTGTTCCGCGGTCCCGGCGGAGATGGTGCCGGCCCTCTCCGGGAAGGCGACGGCCAAAGACGCTTGGGACGCCATCGCTGCGGCACGGGTCGGCAGCGATCGCGCCCGCAAGTCTGCACTTCAGAAGCTTCGCGAGGAGTGGGACCGCTTGGCTTTCAAGCCGGGCGAGGAGGTCGACGACTTCGCTCTTCGTCTCTCCAGCCTGAGGCAGCGGCTGGAGCAGTACGGCGACTACGAGATCACAGAGGAGAGAGCTGTCGCAAAGTTCCTCCGGTGCTCTCCGAAGAAGTACTTACAGCTCAAGATCGCCATTCAGACGATGATCGACATCTCGACGTTGACGATCGAGGAGGTGACAGGGCGGTTCAAGGCCGTCGATGATGAGGAGGAGATGGTTGGCGAGTCTTAACCCTGACGGTGGCAAGCTCTACTACGCCACTGAGCACTGCCAGTGCCACGTCTGCCGGAAGAAGGGGGAGCCTCCAGACGGACGCAAACGTGGGAAGATGAAGCCACGCAAGACGCCCAAGGCGCGTGGTGGCGCTGAGGGCGATGCACGAGGAGATGCCGAGGAGGCCACTTCTAAGGGAAGCGATGACGACGGTGGTGACAGGTGCTACAACTGTGGCAGGACTGGCCACTTTGCTCGGGAGTGCAACCAGCCAAGGCGCGACCGGGCTCGCGACGCACCGAGGCGTGGTCAGGCCCACGACGAGCCAAGGCGCGGCCAGGCCCTCGTCGCGCAGGTCGTGGAAGAAGACGAGGAGGAGGTGGATCAAGAATAAATGTTTTGTTTTGTTGTTCTATGGGCGTACCTAAGTGCACTTAAGCTCTATTGTTCTATGTAACAGCTGCTAGACTTAGGAGGAGTATGTTAGTAGTAAGTCTAGTAGCTTAGTATTACTTATTTCTATTTTACCCCTATGTTATGCTTAGCCAACCATGTTAATCCTTGGTGGCATCTATATATGTAACCCAAAGTCTCTTTGGAAGGTTGTGGTGAAAGGAATAGATCTTTTGGGCTAACAGCATTGGCATGCATCCATGCTAGCTATATATGCCGCCTAGCTGCTGCAAGCTTATTGCTTGCCACTAATAACCTGTCAGCTCGCTGTGCGCCGTGGTGAGACCTCGATCATCACCAATCCGCCAGCTAGCGGCCGGGCAGCTAGCAGCAGCGGGGCTCAACTTCCTCGTACGACGGCCGCTCGTCCAAACAGTGTGGCTCTGCTCTTCACCATATCCGACGGAAATTAAAGTTAACAATACGATTCCAAGTGGAAAGCACTCGCATTTGCCTAATTAAGCAGTAAGCACTATAGCTACTGAACCTGCAGCAGCCACATACTACATTTGCGTAATTGAGCAGTAATAAGCACTACTGAACCTGCAGCCACATATACTACCTTTTCTGGTTATGAGAAACTAACACTAACTTTCAGAAGATGTGCATTGCTTTCTGAGATTAAAAAAAAGCTCATACAATCTGAGCACCCCTTACAAATCTAGTTTTTTTTTTTTTTGAACTTGCAGTTTTCGAAAGCTTCACGAGAAATTCGCTATTTATTTGAGCCACTACTTTTCACGTTAAGGAGCAAACAAAGGACGCCCCTGCATCGATCCTGTGGCTCCTATGCATCATGCCATGCATGTGGATATAGAGTACATAGCTCTTGGGTACTAAATGTGTTTGGCCCCGCCGGCACATTTAGCTGGAGGGATGTGGATCGGGACACGTTGATTTGATAGGCCGTGCAGTGGTGCTAATAACCCCCCCCCCCCCCCCCACACACACACACACTGACACACACACAAAGGTGCCTTGATTACGAGTAGTTTAGGGTGTGGATCGGAGTATTAGTCGGCACTGACGCTCATCATTGTTAGCGATTAATCCAATCGAAATCAAATCGATGAAGCGGCAGCTAGATATACACGAGAGCGTTACTACAAGCAGCATGCAGCCGTAGCTAGCAGCTTGCTAGTCAAACGGCCGGATTCCCGGCTGGTCTTAATGCCCAAAGGCGACGTGCAAGAAGAAAGAGGTCGAGGCCAATCATGAATTTCTAGTCCGTGTGTGTATCGATTAATTTTTATTTGTTTTTGATGAAAATGATTATCCTTTTTTAATTTCTTTGAACACACAAATGCTCGTTTTTGCTGACGACTTGTGGGTGTATGGGCCCAGGCGATGACTATCGAGGTCAAGATTCCTGCCAATAGTGGGGCTGTGCCTGTGGCGCTGTGCAAAGACCTCCACAGAGAGGGACCATATGACATGATGTCTTCAATTTCTTCCCAGCAGTCAGCATAAACAGCTGAATTATCGGCACATCACAAGGAGGAAAAGACTAGCTAGATGTCCTGCCTCTACTTTCCTTTGTTTTTTCTTTTGTCTGACACTGCAGTGAGAATTATTCAAAAAAAAAAACACTGCAGTGAGATGTTTCTCCTTGTAGTTGTAGTTTTCTCTCAATGAATCTAAACAGATAAATGGAGTTATGGAGATTTGCCTAAATGATAACATAAAATGCCTGCTGATAGCACATATTAGAGTGAAATGCACTGTTGGCCCCTGAACTTGTAGGGCTGTGTCAAATAGGTCCATGAACTTGAAAACCAGTCATCCAGCCCCTCAAACTTGCAAACCCATTCACTCCAGGTCCAAGGCAGTTTTCTAGGCCACGTGGCAGCCTCTGGTAGGCCGTGCATGGCACTGTTTGTGGTGCTGACGTCAGCGATGATGTCAGCACTTCTTTTTAATTTGCGAAATTGATATCTTTTTATTCGGAGCTCCAAATATAGCAAATAATATATCGATTTTGATCGTCTCGACGAGCTCTTTGCAATGGCGTACTCCGTTTTGTTATTTGAGATAGTTTTATTTTGTGAAAAATTAAATATTTCTACAAAATAAGTAAGAATAACAAAATCAGGGAATTTGTTAGATAAATAATATTTTTGTTATTATGTAACGTGGAATATTGTCTTTTTAGGTTCATTTGGCCATAGAATATGTAAGTTTGATCAAATTGTTATTCCCACTTGTTTTGTTATTCTCACTTGTTTTGTTATTCAAATTGTCTTTTAAATTATTGCATTTCAAAAATGAACAAATTGTTATTTCCACTTTTAAATTATTCAAATTATTATTCCCACTTTTAAATTATTCTCACTTGTTTGTGCCGCGCTTTTATTTGGTCATAGAATATATAAGTTTGATCATTTTGTTATTCTCACTTATTTTGTAGAAATATTTAATTTTTCACGAAATAAAACTATCTCAAATAACAAAACAGAGTACACCATTGCAAAGAGCTCGTCGAGACGATCAAAATCGATATATTATTTGCTATATTTGGAGCTCCGAATAAAAAGATATCAATTTCGCAAATTAAAAAGAAGTGCTGACATCATCGCTGACGTCAGCACCACAAACAGTGCCATGCACGGCCTACCAGAGGCTGCCACGTGGCCTAGAAAACTGCCTTGGACCTGGAGTGAATGGGTTTGCAAGTTTGAGGGGCTGGATGACTGGTTTTCAAGTTCATGGACCTATTTGACACAGCCCTACAAGTCCAGGGGCCAACAGTGCATTTCACTCCACATATTAATACTCCGATCGGAAGCACACAAGCAGTTGGTCAGCGCGTACCACCGCTTAACTAACTCAATAACGGCACACACCAAATCGATCGCCACTATAGCACAAACAAAACGGTCATGATCAATGCGCTAATGATGGCCACGATGGTACGACGCCACGATACACAGCATGAAGTAGCTCGGAGTATGTATCAACAGAAAGCGCCGAGCGATCAATGCGCGCGCATGTGCGTGCATATGCCCCCGCGCCCTAGATAATAGGCCTACCAAACCCTTTGCTCCGGATCCTTTAATTTTGGCGCCACCAACAGAAACAGCAAGCCCTACAGGCCTCGAAGAATGTGCTTGCAAATACTACTTTGCAAACTTCAGCATCCACAAGACTACTAAAATCATGGAAACCCCTAGTAGAAAATCTCAAGCCCCTCTTGGCATCTATCTTCTCGCCGCATGCACACGCGTGTAGAGATGATAGTACCAGCAAACAAGAACGAGGAAGCGGCTAAACACGCACTGATAACGAGGTGTGTGTGTGCTGCCGTGCTGGTAGTGGTAGGATATAATTAAGGAGCTCATTGAGATGGCGTCATCATCGTATCGTATGGTTTGGTTCCTTCCCTCTGGTCAAGAGACGCACGCAGCGAGCAGGCTGGCCTCAAGAATCAAGATCACCACCACCAGCACCGAGACACAGGGCACAAGGCAAGCGCCGCGAGCATGTGAGCCGCACATGACGGTGTTCCCCCCGGAACCACCCTCTGTGGCCGGCCCTCGTCGCGGGGGGGATCGATCGATGGGTGTATAGATCGGGGGCAAGGCAGAGGCAGAGGCAGGGCACGCACTTGTTAATGGGAGGCGAGGGGAGGCGACGGACACGGTCACACGGACAGGCTCCAGGTGCAGCGCATGTGCCGCAACGGACACCGCGCGCGTTGGATTGCTGCTGCCGCTTCCGGCGGAGGGTGGGCTACGGAGCACAAGGGCCAGCCGGGATGGCAGTGGCGACGCCGACGGCACAGCTCGTACTTGCCGTGTCCGTGCGCTGCGCGTTGCCTTGCCGCGCGCACGCTTTGCTGGGTGTGTCCTCCTGCTTCGGATCGCAGTAAAGCGAGTCACCACCTGGTTGTTGTTGCCTGTTTTTTTTTTTTTGAGCTATATAGATCGTCGTTGTTCTGTTCTTGTTCCATTTCCGTCCGTACTCTCTCCTAGTATGGATAAGGCTCTTCCCCCCCCCCCCCCCCCTGTTCAATGAAATCCATCCATTAAGCTAAGCCTAACTGCCCTGCCTAAGATGACTTCCAGGAGGGGAGATATTGCTTTATTATTAGGTCTTCCGAAAGTAGCAGCAGCAAGGGGTAGTTAAGAGCCTAGTTGCGCAATTAGATAACGCACATGGCGCTCAACTGAAAGCGTTGTCACTGTCACCTTAACAAAGGACACTCCCCCATCCCCGTGTAACATAAAATTATTGCTCTTGACTTGCCGGAGATCGAGTACGTCCAGCAGACAACTACTCGCCGAAAGATTTGCAACCATCGCCTCAAGCGGTATGTTATGATCACAGGTAGGATAGTAGAGGAAGAAGGATAAATTCAGAAGAGAATCGCAGCAATGAGAGGAAGAGGAGGAAGAACTAGAGTTGTGAAATGAGTTTCAGAGTTCTGTTACAGCTTGAATGTTTACAGGGAGATGGCGTGAGATATATCTCTGCCGCTAGAGCTCCAGCTCACTCACACATATGGGCCTAAGTACGCCATCGACCCAGCCCACTTAGCCACTCGCGAGCCCATTCACCTGACGCCTTTCGGCACGCTCCTGGAGTCGGCCCATGCGCTTGATAGCTCTCTTGGTCATGACATTCCTCCCCTCTTCAGAATCAGCTTGACCCCAAGCTGATGTTTGCTGATAACGCCGCTTCATATCATCTTCATTTTCCCAAGTACTGAGCTTGGATGGAGTATCCCACTGGATGAGCGCCTTCATAGATGAAGCTCCAGCTTGACCTTTAAACGCCCTTTGTAACACAGCAACCGGCAAGGCAGAGGCTTCTGGGTCAGTACATACTGAGGAAAGATCAGTAGTCACTCCTTGAGCAGCAACATGTTTCTTCAGTTGTGAGACATGGATAACTGGATGAATCTTGGCACTTTCTGGTAGTTCTAGCCTGTAGGCCACAGCTCCCACTCGTTGCAGAACTTTAAATGGTCCATAATACTTGAAGGATAGCTTATGATTGCTTCTGGACTCCACAGATGATTGAATGTGTGGTTGGAGTTTAAGATAGACAAACTCACCCACTTGGAACTCCCTTTCAGATCACTTGGCATCCTCCTGATGCTTCATGCGCTGTTGAGCTCTCCCCAATTGTTGTTGCAGCAAAGTAGTCAAAAAATTCCTCTGTTTAAGCCATTCAGCTAAGTCTGGAACACAACATTCTGTTGGATTGGTGATGCCCAAATGCCTTGGAGGATGCCCATATAAAGCTTCAAAGGGAGACATGCCCAGCACTGAATGATATGTGGTATTATACCAGTACTCAACCAAGGATATCCACTTACTCCAGTCTTTAGGACAAGTGTGCACAGCACATCTCAGAAATGCCTCCAGACACTGATTAAATCTTTCTGTTTGTCCATCAGTCTGTGGGTGATAAGCCGAGCTCATTTGAAGTTGCACATCAGCTAATTTGAACAATTCTTTCCACAGAGTACTTGTAAAAACCCTGTCTCTATCAGAAACAATAGATAATGGAAGGCCATGCAGCTTGTATATGTTGTGGAAATAGAGTTGGGCTACTGTCAAAGCAGTGAATGGATGGGCTAGGGGTAGAAAATGAGCATATTTGGTCAGTTTATCCACTACTACCAAATGGCATTGAAGCTTTGGGACTTTGGTAACCCCTCAATGAAATCCATACATACCACTGACCAAGCTTTATCAGGTACTGGAAGCGGCTGTAATAGTCCAGGCAGCTTCACATGTTCACTCTTGGCCTGTTGGCATATCTGACAGCTCTGAATATAAACAGTTACAGATGCCTTGAGCTTTGGCCAAGCAAACAAGGCTTTGACTCTGTTATAAGTAGCTTGAATACCAGAGTGACCACCTACACCACTGGCATGTAAGGCTTGAAGCATATGCTCTTGAGCTAATTGATTGTTTCCCACCCAAATTCTGCCTTTGTATCTAATGATACCTCCTTCCAAGCTATACCCCAAATCATTGGTTGTTGATAAGCTTAATTCAGCCCATAGTTGTTTGGTTGCAGGATCATCAGCATAACCTTCCTGCAGTCGTTCAAGCCAAGCAGGGACACACAAGGACACAGAGAACACCTGTTCCTCTGCCACTTGACATCAAGATAATGCATCAGCTGCATTGTTGGTGCTTCCTTTTTTGTATTGGATTTTGAAATTGAGATCCATCAATTTTAACATGGCCTTCTGCTGTAGCCTAGTGGTAGCCTTCTGTTCAGTTAAAAACAACAGACTTCTATGATCAGTAAGAATTGTGAATTGTTGGTTTTGCAGATAAGGTCTCCACTTTTCTATGGCTACCAAAACAGCCATGCACTCCTTCTCATATGTTGATAAGGCTCTGTTTCTGCCATGTAGAGGTTTGATCAGATATGCAATTGGATGGCCATCCTGCATCAGAACTGCTCCAAATCCAATGTCACTGATATCAGTTTCTACCACAAATGGTTTGTGAAAATTAGGGACTGCCAATACAGGAGCCTGCACCAAGGCTTGTTTAAGTACTTCAAAAGTTGTTTGCTCAGTACTGGACCAATGGAAGGGAATGCCTTTCTTGAGTAACTGAGTTAAGGGTGAACTAATCATCCCATAGTGTTTGATGAACCTCCTGTAGTACCCAGTTAATCCCAGAAATCCCCTTAACTGTTTGACATTAGCAGGAACTGGCCATTGTTGGACTGCAACAATTTTGGATGGCTCTGTGGCCACTCCCTTGCTTGTGATTAAATGCACTAAGTACTCCAACTGCTATTGAGAAAATACACATTTGGAAAGCTTGACAAAAAATTCATGTTGCTGTAAAATACTGAACACTTGCTCCAGATGCTTAACATGATCCTCAAGGGTAGCACTGTAAACCAAAATATCATCCATAAACACCAAAACACCCTTTCTGAGCAGAGGTTGAAATATTTTGTTCATAGTGCCCTGGAAGGAAGCAGGAGCATTAGTTAAGCCGAATGGCATCACTCTAAACTCATATAGGCCACTATGAGTTTTAAATGTTGTTTTCATCTCATCTCCTTTTGCCACTCTAATATGATGATAACCAGATCTGAAATCCAACTTTGTAAACCATTGGACTCCAGCCAATTCATCTAACAACTCATCCACAATAGGCAATGGATGTTTGTTTTTGATTGTGACAGCATTTAAGTGTCTATAGTCTACACAGAATCGCCATGTGCCATCCTTTTTCTTTACCAGAAGAACAGGTGAGGCAAAGGGGCTCACACTGTGTTGAATTACCCCTTTTTTCAGCATATCTTCCACTTGCTTTTCAATTTCTGACTTCTGTTGAGAGGAGTACTTGTAAGGCCTGATGTTGACAGGCTGAGCACCAGGAACTAAAGGTATATGATGATCAACATCTCTCGATGGTGGAACAGAGGTGGGTTCCTGAAATAAATTTGAAAACTGCTGAACCACTTCTTGTATCTGAGGGGGCATCCCAGATTGTTGATCTTGATCATCTTGCAAGATAGACAAAGAGTGGATGGGTTCAGAAGGGCAAGCCACCTCCCTCAACTCAAGACAATGAGTTATAGCAGATCTCTTGAGCAATCCTTTGAGCTTGTGGGCACCAATGCCCTTACATGATGCCAGATCATCCTTGATCCCATGGATCATTACTCTTTTTCCATTCAGAGGAAATTTCATTTGCTTCTTTTTCCAATGAATCCAGGTGGGGCTGTGATCTTCTAGCCAGTCAGCTCCCAGGATCATATCATAGCACTTCAAGGGCAGGACTCTCACATCATAAGAGAAGGATTGACCCTGAATGAACCACTGAAAACCAGGAATATATTGATTGGAAACCATAGGAAATCCATCTGCAGCCACAAATTGCAACTCTGCACAAGGTTTCAACTGAGATTTACATCCCTGAGCCACAGAGTCACTGATAAAAGTACTAGAACTTCCAGAGTCTAGCAGAATTGACAATTCTTGTTTCCCAATGAAACCCCTGAATCTTATTGTTTTCCTTCTCTTCACCACTTGTGAGGAATTTGGGGTAGACTGAACAGCCATCACACACTCTTCACTTTGCTCATTGTCAGACCCCCCATCTTCTAACCCAGAATCACAATCACCCTGAAATAATTCCACTACTTCTTGAATGGCATGTAAGGGTACTTGGTCAGGGCATTTATGAGTTCTGCCAGTCCATTTCTCACCACAAGTAAAACATAACCCATGAGCTTTCCTGTGAGCAAATAGAGCTTGAAGCTTCTCATCCCCAGTTGTTTTGTCAAGTTTCCTGATATCCTCCTTCTTCAAGTTAGCCTTAACTTTATCTCCAGCAGTGAAAACCCTGCTGCTGGTTCTGTTAAAGTCCTTATGGTCATTCTTGGATACAGATGACCTCCTTGGACAATCCAGCTCCTCCTCCTGCAACAATGCCAAAGCACTAGCAGTATCGACATCTTTAGGACGATGCAATGCTATGGGGGCTCGAATTTCATCCTTCAACCCATTAAGAAAACGCACAACCAGGAAAGTATCATCATAACTGGGGTTATACAACATGATGGTATGAGCCAATTGCTCAAACTTAGCATGGTAATCGGCAACAGATGAGGTTTGTCTAAGGTTGTCAAGCTGTTTCATGTGAAGCTGGTATTGATCCCTATCAAACCTATTACACACAGCCTTGTGAAGAACTTCCCAACTCTGAATTCTACCGCGCAACTCCAGAGTCTGAAGCCACGCTTCTGCAGGACCCGTAAAATTCAGAGCAGCAAACCGGGGTTTCAGAGCATCACTCACACCAAAAATCTCAAAGTAAGACTCACATTTGTCTTTCCACAGCCTAGGGTTTGTGCCATCGAAGGTGGGGAAATTTATCTTAGGTTTGTGGCTATGGGATGACGAGCTAGACTGGGAACTCAGGTGCAAATCGAATGCTCTTGGGGTTGGTGACTGAGACATACCCGTGACCGGGAGTGGCGGATGAGATCCAAGGATCCCACCGCCGCCATCCCGGTGATCCTGTTGAGTACGGTGCCCGCTGGGCCGCTCCGAAGCCGACACAGATGGGCGCGTCGCTTCACTTGGAGCAGAGTTGAGGTCGAAGGGGTTGATCCACGCTGGAGGTGGGCGTGGAGGTTGCTGCTGCGGTTGCTGAGGTAGAGGTGGCGGCTGTTCTAGCCGCTGGAGACGCACCGCCGCATCGTTCGCCATGTTCAGAATCGCCGCCACGGACTCATCATCTTTCGCTTGCCTCGACTCCATGACCGCAAGCTTGTCCAGGATTTTCTGCATCACCGGCTCCCCGCCGACGACCTTGTTGCTGAGGTCGCTGAACTCCGTACGAAAGGAATCGAACTTGCTTGCGAGAGATTCAATCGACTCTGCCATTTTCTCTTCAAACTTCGTCGGTTTCCTCGGCGCCAGGGTGAGATTCGCTCGATTCGGGAAAATTTTTTGTGGGAATCTTGTGGGGATAGGCTCTGGATACCAATTGTTATGATCACAGATAGGATAGCAGAGGAAGAAGGATAAATTCAGAAGAGAATCGCAGCAATGAGAGGAAGAGGAGGAAGAACTCGAGTTGGGGAATGAGTTTCAGAGTTCTGTTACAGCTTAATGTTTACAGGGAGATGGCGTGAGATATATCTCTGCCGCCAGAGCTCCAACTCACTCACACATATGGGCCTAAGTACGCCATCGACCCAGCCCACTTAGCCACTCGCAAGCCCATTCACCTGACGTCTTTCGGCACGCTCCTGGAGTCGGCCCATGCGCTTGATAGCTCTCTTGGTCATGACACGGTAGCTCCTCTTTTGACCTTCGGTTTGGGTGAAATGGTAAAAGGGGACGTGGTAGTACAACCTAATCACCTGAAACTTTTTATGCCGCAACGAACAAAAAGTAATGCAGGGAAGAAATCATTCCGTGCAGCTACCGGCACCTGAAAAGATGCCACGAAACTTTCATTTTCTTGGATGAGCATTGAGCAGACCATGACTACCATTCCTGGACGAAAATATGCCAGTAAACAGACCCTGACAGAAAAGGCGCCAACAATTGGATACTTCAGTGGATCAGATCAGCAGAGAAATGATCAGCCCAGCTCTCACGGGGCCTTCCAGCAACAGGCCTAAGATACACCGCAGGTTCTATCGATTCTCAGAGGCATCGGCCGAAAACAAGCAGGGGACCAATGTCATTCTAGCAGCATTCAATTAAGAATGCTTCAGAATTTGAATTCAACCAGAGGAGTTTTCATCAAGATATGCAGCATATATACACAACTGCATCACTGCATCTTACCAACCCTTACCAATGTTTAAATAGTCACAGTACCATCACTCGCACATTCGAGCTCCCAGCATGATGTCGTAAAAACAAAGGGATTCTCTTCAGGTCAGTGTTACACTACACTATATAAGCACAGTTATAACTGAAGGCTATTATAATGAGACCACAGCGATGCATGCTGGTGACTTCATGGCCCAAAATATTGTTTTACGGTTCAAAAGTTTTGCTCCCACTTGCCAGTAGACTAGATCACTGGTTAAGCCTCGACTACAGCTGCTAGATCCTCTTCTGATGATGCTTCAGGTGCGACAATCTCTTCAGGCAAATCACTCAGAGAATTGCCTTCAGCCTCCTGCTCTTTAGGTGCTTCAGTTTCCATCAACTTCCTTAGTTGCATCTCTAGATCTTTTGCAACACCCTCGTTTTCAGTAAGGTAAGATTTAAGGTTTTCTTTACCACGGAAACTCATATCGTTGAAACTATACATGGCACCGCTCTTTTGAACAAGCTTGCGCTTCAGCCCGAGTTCAACAAGCTCAGAACTGCGGCATATCCCCTTCCCAAATTCAATCTCAAACTGTGCAGTCTTGAATGGTGGGGCGTGCTTATTTTTCACAATCTTCACAGCGACTTGACTACCTATTGTCTGCAAATAGAAGCAATTATCATTCTGTTAAATAGGCTTCACGCAGAAATGGACATCTCTGTTTTGACAAAGTCATGCTGTGAACATACTGAACTTTACATGGTTAAGTATTGAGTAATAATAGAAAACATGGAAATATTAAAGATATATGGTTTAATTAAATACCTCTTCTCCTTTCTTTACCAAACCAATGCGCTTGATGTTCAAGCGAACAGAAGCATAAAACTTCAAGGCGTTGCCACCGGAAGTTACCTCAGTCGGTCCCCCAAATCCAAATGTAGCTACCTTGGCCCTGGTCTACAATGGGGATGAAAAGACTAAGTTGGTAGCAAAAATACAGAGGTCATTGTAAGAAAAAGCAGAACAGGTAGAACTTGATTAAAAAACAGATGAACTGCATGTAGAAATGCTAAGCTAAGACTGCACAAGAAAATCTTTCCCCTTCAAAAACGGACAGAACTGTTTAATTAATGTTTCCTGATCTACAGTGTGACATTCCTCTTTTTAGCTTTAGGAGCATACATTCTGGAAGATAAGGTAAATGGTGTACGATTATAGTAACAAGAACATGTTCATTGTTCAGACTTGTTTATGTGATGCTTCACACCTTCACTTCAATGAGGCAAATAATGAAATGAATGATTCAATGCTACACAAATTACAAGCTGAGGGAAATTATGTGTGCCTAATACCTGATTAATAAATAACAGAATTGTCTGGGAGAGTGAAAGGGAATGGCTCAGCTTGCGAAGAGCTTGGCTCATTAATCTAGCCTGAAGAGCAACATGTGCGTCACCCATCTCCCCATCAAGCTCAGTCTTTGGGACAAGAGCTGCTACCTGCATCATCATCGAATAAATAATATTAACTGTACAGCTAAATCAGAAAGAAAGATATTGTTTCAGGTTACTAAGATTGAGCTGCATGCTTGAACTGCTAACTGGAAAATGCTTTTCCAAACTAAAATGGAACTGCACCACTGGACAGATTGAGTGTAGCTCAAAAAGATAATCAGATTGGTGAAGCAGCTAGATAGAGTTAGGTCTTACACTGTCTACTACAACAACATCAACAGATCCACTTCGAATCAGTGTGTCCACAAGACTGAGTGCCTGCTCAGCACAGTCTGGCTGAGAAAGGAGTAAATTGTTCGTGTCAACACCAATTGACTCCGCAAGAGCTGGATCCAAAGCGTGCTCTGCATCTACAAAGGCACAGTAACCTAGAAAATGGCAAAGAGATAAAATCATTAAGAATATTTAAAAAAAATGAAAACCAAAAGCTAGTAGTTTTAATAGAAATTCCTGTGCACGTAAAACTAACATTTAATCATTTTTAAACTACTCGGATGATTGACTGTGCCAGGAAAAACGACAAGGATCAGTGGACAAAGTATGTTCCAGCTAGAGAAAGATGCTGTCAGCTGACTTCTTTTCATGATTCATACTCTAAAGGTAAGGCATACTTTCATTTTTACTTCAGGTATTGCAACTCCCATTCTTCAAATAGCTTTTGTTCAATAGGTGGGCTAGTAACATTTTTCAAGGAAACTGGCATCTGCGAATGAAACTGAAAAACAACCTATGTTCCTGACTTGTATTAAAAAGGAACACTTAAAGAATTGTGTAATCATCACGCATGGAGGAACTGCCTCAAAATTTGTCGAGGTTGGGGTGGTCTCCCCTCCTAGGTCAGGGAGAGGGAGAGACAGGGGACCAGTTCCATAGGATAGCACACCCCTTAGTGGTAAATGCTATAAAAAAAGCAGCTGAGCATTAAATTGACAACATGTGTAATGCCGGGATGATCCGGCGGATAACTGCTGCCGAGGGGGAGGATCTAGTCCTTCCTGCTCTGCGCTTGGTTTGGAGAATTGGGGGATTTGGGATTGATTGATTCTTCATTGATTGATTTATCTGAATACATTGCCTCTCTTTATATAGAGGGGATGACTTGACCCTTAAGAAACCTATCTAACTTAACCCTCAAGACTCTAATCTTATCTCTAATTGATCTTATCCAACTAATCCTATCTCTTAGGCGTGGAGGGTGGATGGGCTGGCCCTCCGGCCACCCATAACATTTCTCCCCCCTTAGGAGCAGCTCGTCCTCGAGCTGCAGCAAACCTCGAGGAGGACGACAAACGCTTAAGCCTTTTACATCTCGGCTTAAGTTGATTATTATTGACTAAAAAAAAATGAAATAGATGTAGTGGCCCATCTTCGATTGCAGGAGGACGCTCGTCTGCTTGAAGGTAGAAGCACCCGCTCACCCCCTGGGTCCCATGGAAAGAGCCCTGCAAGTGGATGCGCATGGGCTGAATACACTTGGCCGTAGAAGCCCACCAATCCACCTGCGAGTACGTTCACTACCAAGACAGCCCAACACGGGCCAACCCTCATCGGCAGAACAGAGGAGCTGTCCCCCGCAGCAACTCCAGTCGAGTCACACGGAACAGCCTTCGCCGCCACCGCGAATCGCGCTCCTGGCTGGCCTCGCGCCACCGTCGGAACTGCATCCGCGCTGCCTCCACCGCGAATCTCGCTCTTGGCTGGCCTCGCACCGCAGTCGTGACTGCGTCCGCGCCACGGGGCCGAATCGCGCCAGTGTCGCCCCCTACCTGCTGCGCCGCTGGCCTTGCCGTGCCGCCGGACGAAATAGCGCCAGCATCGCCCTGGTTGGCCGCGCCGCCAGGCGAAATAGCGGCAGCTCCATCCCAGCTTGCCGCGCCGCCGGCCGAAATTGCTCCAGCGTCGCCCTTGCTTGTCGCACCGCCGGTTTGATTGCTCCGTGCCTTGCGCCGCTAGCAGCGGAAGATGGAAGATGCTCCGCGGTTCGCGTAGTGGCCCCACCGTCGTCCTCGTCAGGGTGCTGCGCGCCGCCGCAGCTGCCTGCTGCACCAGCCCAACCTCAACGTCGAGGGAAGCCGTCGAAAACAGAGGCAGGACCTCCGCAGTAGCAGCGTCTGCTCGCGTCTCCACCACCGGCTCGGAGACGGAAGTGGAGGAGGATGAGGCCGCCGCCGCCACCGTGGGCGCTGCGGCTGCAGCCTTCGCCTCGTCGTCAGCCCGCGATGGATGCGGCCCGGAAGGAATTATCTTCTCAGCCTCGACGAGATCGAAATCGCCCAAGAGTCGAGCCTTCAATGCTGCTTTTAAAGCAGGCAGCGACATAGATTGATAGGCAGCAGAAGCCATGGAGCCGAGGATCGCTGGCCGTCTGATACCAATGTAATGCCGGGATGATCCGGCGGATAACTGCTGCCGAGGGGGAGGATCTAGTCCTTCCTGCTCTGCGCTTGGTTTGGAGAATTGGGGGATTTGGGATTGATTGATTCTTCATTGATTGATTTATCTGAATACATTGCCTCTCTTTATATAGAGGGGATGACTTGACCCTTAAGAAACCTATCTAACTTAACCCTCAAGACTCTAATCTTATCTCTAATTGATCTTATCCAACTAATCCTATCTCTTAGGCGTGGAGGGTGGATGGGCTGGCCCTCCGGCCACCCATAACAACATGATGTGCATGCTATAAACAAAATCTTAAACTTCATAGTTTTAGTTATCCTAATTATCAATGTACTTTCCTCTTTTTTCTCTACCCTAAGTAGCAAGTTGCTAGATCAAGGAAATCATATTCTAGAGGGGTAGAAAGTTCTGAGTTACCCCCATTCTTTTGTGCTTCTGCAATGACATGTAGAGCAAGGGTTGTCTTGCCTGAAGCCTCTGGGCCATAAACCTCTACGACACGCCCCTACAAAAGATATTGGCGTGAAACTTCTATAAAATATTATACGTCAATGAAAAACACCAGAAACTAGACTGACTAAATTTTCCAATTTGAAAACAAAATCATGCAATGATCAACTGAGCTTAAATAATTTACATGCAAATGCATACCTTTGGAAACCCACCAATTCCAAGAGCCATATCCAAAGCAAAAGACCCAGTAGATATTACAGGTACATCTCTATGACCTTGTGAACGGCCAAGCCACATTATTGCCCCCTTCCCAAATGCTGATGTTATTTGATCAATAGCCTGGTGTAAAGCCAAGTCTTTCTTCGACATATTCTCCTCACCGGAGTCAGTTCCACTTGACTTTGACTTCCTTTTCGCTACATAGGCAAGAGAATCAGTATGTGATCCAGTAGGTAGTACGAGAGGAGCATAACAGAAAGGAAGAAGTCATCTAGTAGTGCAATCAAGTTACAGTGCAGGTAACAATAGAAGATTAAGACAACGAAACTACTTGGATAGCACAAGGGGAACAACAGATGCCAATGCTCAGTATACACAATAAAAGCATGTGAAAAAAGCATATGGGAGTTAATCTACAACCTTTAGATGAGAACTCTCGGTAATGAAACGTGGAGCCACAGATCCCTTGCTTATAGCTCTGTGCAAGCATTAGATAATCAGAAATATAGTAAATCACTAGGAAGAGACTTTTCTAATTCTAGTGCATGTATCACATTGCATCCAGTTTTATCACTGTTTTAATTCGAGTCCATCTAGTGTTGCAGTCCATACAACAGACACATAATGAGCCAGTCAATAGGATTAGCACTGGCCATCCAGTTAGCATAGCATGAGACTGATTGTAACCTCAGGAAAAGCAGCGGAGCCTCTCTACTAATCTGAGACATATATTAATAGCAACAGAGTGTGCTCACGACTTTGTATGATGATTGGAAAAATAAATTTAGCACGCAGTATGGGGAAACGTCTTTTCCCACAAACAAGGTATTTAGGCGGCGCTCAATAAAGCTGGGAGAAGTAAGCATTAAGCAAGTGATCAACGTGTATCAATATAGCGAGATAAAAAAAAGGTGAGACAGGAAAATAACGGGTTTGCTCAGTCGGCAATCGAGATTCCAGTGGAGGAATCAGCCCCCAAAGGCCGCGATTTCACATCCAAACGATCGAGCCCCGCGACGCCGCAACCAAACTAGGGTTCCCACTCCCAATCAGCAGGGTGGAAGCACTAAACTGAACACACCGATCATTCCACAGGGAACCCACCATTCGCCAACCCATCCCCCCAGCTCAAAATCACAAAACAGATTAAATACAGCGGGGAGAACCTCAGGGTGAGAAGAGGAGGCGGCGGCGGCGGCGATGGCGCGCCGCAGCGAGACGCGCCTGAGGAGGGTCGCCATGGAGGCGGCTTCGTCCCCAGCCACGGGGAGAAGGGCGGGGGTGGAGGAAGGAGGGGGGCTAGGGTTTAGAGTTTTTGCGGGGGCTCGGGGTTTTGGCTCCGCTCCGCCCGCTTTTGAGCCCGGTCTCCGCCTCTCCGGGCTCCGGGTGTCGGGAAGAGCGACCCACTATGGCCGGCGGTCGCGGGACACACCGCGATGGACCGCGCGTGGACCCAACTCAGCGCGGGTCTCAATATACCCGTGGACGCGGTCCACAGAGGTTTCTTCTTGGGGACTGCAAGCGGGCCCACATGAACCGGCATGATGGGCTCGCACAGAGGTCTCACTTGGCCCATCAGGGACGAATACGTATACGGCTTGGCCCATTTCGCTCGCTCCGTCGTAGTCTCCCTGTTCGGCTGTTCGTTCCAGCTTGCAGAGTGCTAGTAAGACCATCCACACTCGTGATACTTCAAAACCTCATTCAAAACAGAATATTTCGTTCTCGTCATCAAAATTCTCTCTCATATCCACTCCACCCGCATCCATCTTCCTTCATATTTCTCCTTCATCCCAACCAACAGGTGGTGGGTCCCGCTCGTCAACCTCTCTCTCCCTCTATTCTACTACCCCGCCCTACCTTCCTCTGTTCCTCCCCAATCCCACCAACCCCCTTCTCTCTCCCACCTCTCTGTCTCCTCGCTTCCTCCGCCCGTGGTCGATGGCTCGATGCTCCCTCGTCCATCGCCGCGCCCGCGTCGGAGGGCCGCGCCTCGCCGGAGCTGCAGGACCACCTGGTCGGCCACCTCGCCGCGCCGCTGAAGGCATCTAGGCCCCTAATTCGTATTTTGGTAATTAATGACAATCATTGTGGACTAACATTTTTATTGAGATATAAGAATAGGTTAGTCCGATGAAATGATGAGCTCATGAGATATGCAAAAGGATGTCTTGTATGTCATGTGGTGGAAAGGAGCTCAAGGCAAAGGTAAAAGCTAGGGTTTTTATTTTTGCCGGTCATAAGGTGGTTAGAGGATGATAAATGACCGGGTTGATAGGATAGATAGTCATACTATCAAGAGGGATCAATTTCATTGGCTTGACTTTTCATAGTGCCACTTTGATCAAGAATTTGCATGCATTGCATTTAGATGAGTGGCGCTTTCAAAAGATAAAAAGATTTCGTTGAAAATCTTGAGAAAAATCAGTTTTCTGTTGTGGGGTGGACAGTCCGGGCCCTTGGGGCAGACGGTCCGCGGGCTCTTGAGTTTTATTTAATATCTGAGGTTTTTGGCAAAGTTTTTCGAGAAAAATCTTTCTCGAGCGGACTGTCCGCGGGTCTTCGGCGGACGGTCTGAAATTAACCTCGAAACAGACAGAACGATGCGCAGCTCGGGTGGACCGGGCGGACGGTCCGCGGCCTACCCGCGGACGGTCCGCGAGGCCATGGCGGACAGTCCGCGGTGTCCTGGCGGACAGTCCGCCCGGCCCAACGGGCAACTCTGACAGCAGTTGACTTCGCGTTTTTACCGTTGGAATTCAAACGCGGACAGTCCGTGAGGGCATCGCGGACAGTCCGCGAGGTACGCGTTTTTGACATAACGGCTAGTAACGGGAAGGGGGAGTATAAATACTCCATGCCCGGGTTGGGAGACTCTCTCTTGGCATTTTGAAAGGTTCATACTCCATAGTAGAGCTCTCCCTCTCCTCTCACTCACTTTGCTTAGTGGTTGCATCTTTGGTGAGATTGAGAGCATCTAGTGCATTGCATCAAGGTTTTGATCTTTGTGGCACTAGGGAATCATCAAGCAAGTGGTTGATTTGTTACTCTTGGAAGTTGCCGCTTCCTAGACGGCTTGGTGGTGGAAGAATCCGTTGAAGCTCGCAAGGAGATTGTGCGTGGCTCCGGATTTCTTGTTGTGAGAGGTCTTGTGCTCACCTCGCCGGAGCGGTGAAGAGCAACTCTAGTGGAATCGAGGTGTGGAGTGGTTCTTTGGTTCTAACCGGCTCAAGATCAAGCGGTGCCTTGATAGAGGAGCGGTTGAACATTGAATCCACCTCAACGTGGATTAGGGGTGACCGGGAAGTAATCGATACCACGGGATAAAATTCGTCTCTTGTGCTCGGTTATTTCTTTGCTCAATTTCCTTTCAAGTACTTTACTTTGAGCATTTACTTTTTAGAGATTGAATTATATCTTGTCGCTCTAGGTTGCAAACCCCCAACATAGGAATAGATTAGCTAGAAATTTAATCCCCTTGTGGTTCTAATTAAATTTCTCTAGTGTTGTACTTTTAGATTTTTAAACCGCCTATTCACCCCCCTCTAGTCGGTCTTCTAGATCCTACAAGTGGTATCAGAGCCGAGGACTCCTTCTTTGAGAGATTTAACCATCTCGGAGTAGGATAAATGGCTAACGAGGAAAAGTTTCATGTTGGGAAGCCTCCGGTCTTTGATGGGAACAATTATGATTATTGGAAGAAAAGAATGGAGATTCACTTCAAGGCCTTGGGAAGAAATTTGTGGAGAATTGTAATGGAAGGATATGTCATTTTGGATCCTAAGAATAAGTCGAGTGATGATGATAAAAATGAAGAACTCAATGATCGAGCTTTGAGTGTACTCTACAATGCTCTCGCTCTTAGTGAATTCAATAGAGTGAAGGGACTTGAAAAAACAAATGAGATATGGGAGAAGCTTATGGAAATCTATGAAGGAACATCTACCGTGAAAGAAGCAAAGCTTTATGTGTACAAGGGCAAGTTCAATGAGTTCACTATGAAGAAGGATGAAGATATTTCAACTATGTTCAACCGGTTGAATGATATTGTGAATGAACTCAAGGTCTTGATTTCAATGTTACAAACAAAGACTTCTCTCATAAGTTTCTTAGATGCCTTCCCGAAAAATATGAGACAATTGTGACTTTGCTTGTGAGGACCGATTTGAATAAAATGACTCCTACGGAAGTACTTGGTGAAGTGCAAACTCATGACTTGTTCAAGCAATCACAAAAGGAAGTTCAAGGTCAATCAACTAGTGAAGAGAAGAAAAACATTGCTCTCAGGGCCAAGGCTACTCAAGAAGAAAATGATGATGAGAACCAAGAGATTGACTCCGATGAGGAGATGGCTCTTATTGTAAGAGGGCTCAAAAGAATTATGAACAAGAAGAAGTTTGGCAAGAAGGGACAATCATCAAAGAAGAATCCTTTTGAGGGTAAAGATTGCTTCAATTGTGGTGAAATTGGACATATTTCAATTAATTGTCCAAACAAGAAAGAAGACAAATATGACAAGAAGAAAGACAAGAAAAATGTGCATAAGAGGAAGAAATATTACAAGAAGGAGAAGAATGGCCAAGCCTACTTTGTTGAGTGGGATTCCGATGCAAGCTCCGATGAAGATGATGATGACAAGCCTTCAAAGGGTCTTGCTGGGGTTGCTATCAAGGAAGCTCCTTCACTCTTCTCCAAGCCATATTGTCTCATGCAAAAGGTGAATCAAAGGTGAACTATAAAGCCGCAGGAAGACATTGGGTTATTGATAGTGGTTGTACAAACCACATGACCGGCGAAAGAAAAATATTCTCTCATCTTGATGAAGATATTTCCGATTTTGACAACATCACTTTTGGAGATGATAGCAAGGGAGGTGTAAAAGGTATTGGTGAAGTACCTATCTCTAAGGATTATAATCTCTCTAATGTCTTGCTAGTTGATTCTCTCAATTTCAATTTGCTATCTATTGCTCAACTTTGTGACAATGGTTATAAATGCACATTCACTAGCAATGATTTTGAGGTCACCTCACTTGATGGGAAAGATTCTATTTTTAAGGGTTTTCATCATGAGATCTTATATCTAGTGGATTTCTCATCTAAGAAGGCTAGTTTGACTACTTGCTTATTCTCAAAGGCCTCTATGGGTTGGTTATGGCATAGAAGACTTGGTCGTGTTGGCATGAAACAACTCAACCGATTAGTGAAGCATGACTTAGTTCTTGGCTTGAAAGATGTCAAATTTGAGAAAGATAAATTGTGTAGTGCTTGTCAAGCCGGAAAGCAAGTCGCTAACTCACATCCCAACAAGAGCATTATGTCAACCACAAGACCATTGGAATTATTACATATGGATTTATTTGGTCCCACCAGGGTTTACCTTACCGTTGGTAACCGCCCCGGTTACCGCGGTAACCGGTCAAACCGACCTGGACCGGTTACGGTACCGGCCGGTTACCAACCGGTGGTGTTCAAAATTTTTGGATTTGAATTCAAAAAATTGAAAAATGAGGAAAAAATCCCTAAAAATACTTCATGGTTTATTGAGTTTAATGGTGTCAAATTTTTTGCAAACTTCGTTTATTTAGTATAATTTCCGGCCAATACAAGTTAAACCAAAAAAGAAAAAGAAAAAAATGCGGCGGCCCAGCAAGGCCCACTTCGGCCCAACCCTTGGGGGGTCAAAATATCCCCATCCAACTCCTCCCCACCCCGTGACGCCACACTCCCAGCCCCATCCACTCGCATCCGCCCCAGTCCGCCGCCCCCAGGCTGCCGTCCGGCCGCTGGCGCCGCGCAACCGGCCGCTGCCGGTGGATCTGCGGGCCGGAGGCGGTTTGCCGCCCCGGCCGCTCGGTTTACCGCCACGGCCGCTCGGTTTGCCGCGGTTAGGGCGTGGTTTGCCGCTCCAAGCACAGGTAAGACTTTTCTCCTTCATTAATGTAGGATTTATCTATGTTTTAAGTATGTTTTGATATAGAAGCGTAGATAAGATTTGATTTAGGATGTAGATATGATTTGATTCAGGTGTTTACATGATTTAGGTTCGTATATGATTTATGTAGATTTCATTTAGGTATATATATGATTTTGGTAGAGCATATTTAGTTGTATATATGATTTGATTTAGGATGTAGATATTTAGAGCATATTTAGGTATATGATTCAGGTGATTGATTTGTGGATGTTATGCAGATACACAATGTCATCTAGAGATGTTGTATGGGAACACGGTGAAAATCAGCACTCCGGATGGCGATGCAAGTATTGTCATATGCCACCGCCGAATACCAGATGGCGACCCAAATGGGGGTCTTCCCATTTCTGCAACACTGTTGATCTTTTATTGATGTACGATTATTGCTATGGGATTGTATGCACGATTATCACTATCACTATGGTGTTGTATGCACGATTATTACTATGACATTGTTTGTATGCAAAACTATGATATTATTCCTTTGGTGAGGTTTTGTGAGGTCCTTTACATTAATATACGCATAGGTCATGCTAAAATTTTTATTAATTTACCACCGGGGAACCTCAAAAATAGTTTCGGTATTTAAGTTTGTCAAGCCGGTTTACCGAGGAAACCGAGCGGTAACCGGTCCTTACCGATCGGTAAACCGTTTGAAACCGTTTGTACTGCCCTTTTGGTTTGGTTTTTTGAATTTGTTTGGTTTTTAGCGGTAACCACGGCTTACCGACCGATTTACCGAAACTGAAGGCCGGTGGTTCGGAGGTCCGGTTCGGTAAGGTAAACCCTGGGTCCCACTACCTATAGAAGTATTGGTGGAAATACCTATTGTCTTGTGATTGTGGATGATTATTCAAGATACACATGGGTATTCTTTCTTCATGACAAATCTAATACTTGTGACATTTTCAAGACATTTGTGAGAAGGATCGAAAATGAATTTGAGCTAAAATTGAAGAAAGTGAGAAGTGATAATGGTAGTGAATTCAAGAACACAAATGTTGAAGAGTTTTGTGATGAGAAAGGGATCAAGCATGAATTCTCAACTACATATACACCGGAGCAAAATGGTGTAGTTGAGAGGAAAAATAGGACCTTAATTGAGATGGCAAGATTAATGCTAGATGAGTACAAAATTTCGGATTCTTTTTGGGCCGAAACAATCAACACCGCTTGCCATGCCTCAAATAGGCTATATTGTCATAGATTCTTCAACAAGACACCATATGAATTTCTCAATGGAAGAAAGTCAAATATTTCTTATTTTCGGGTTTTTGGTTGCAAATGCTATATTTTGAGAAAAGACTCTCGGTTATCTAAATTCCAAAGCAAGTGTGATGAGGGATTTCTTCTTGGACATTCTTCAAATTCCAAGGCTTATAGAGTGTACAACAAGTCCAAGGGATTTGTTGAGGAAGCTTATGATGTGCAATTTGATGAAACAATAGGCTTTCAATATGAGAAAGAAAACTTAGATGATGTAAGAGGTGAAGAATTGAGTAAGGTAATGAAGACCATGGCTATTGGGGATATCATGCCTAGAGAAGAAGATGATGATGAAGGTCTATCAATTTCTATTCAAGCAAATCCATCTACTTCCACAACAAATGACTCACCTCAAGAAGATGATCAAATGGCCTCTATGACTACACCTTCTACATCAACTCAAGAACCGGTTGATCAACCTAGAGTTCACCATTAAGTTGCCAAAGATCACCCCATTGACCAAATTATGGGTGATATTAGTAAGGGTGTTCAAACTCGATCTCGTGTTGCTTCATTTTGTCAACATTACTCTTTTGTATCTTTTCATGAGCCTAAGCGTGTAGATAAAGCACTTGATGATCTGGATTGGGTGATCTCTATGCAAGAAGAATTAAATAATTTTACTAGAAATCAAGTTTGGGAATTGGTTGAAAGACCCAAAAATCATAATGTCATTGGTACTAAATGGGTCTACCGGAACAAAGAAAATGAAGATGGTATTGTGGTGAAGAACAAGTCTAGATTGGTTGCTCAAGGCTACACTCAAGTGGAGGGCTTGGATTTTGATGAAACTTTTGCTCCCGTAGCTAGACTTGAAGCTATAAGAATCTTACTTGCTTATGCTTGTTCTCGCAATATCAAGTTATACCAAATGGATGTCAAAAGTGCTTTCTTGAATGGAAAAATTAGTGAACTAGTATATGTTGAACAACCTCCCAGTTTTGAGGACCCTACAAAGCCTAATCATGTGTACAAGCTCTCTAAAGCTCTCTATGGGTTGAAGCAAGCCCCTCGTGCTTGGTATGAAAGGCTTAGGGATTTTCTTCTTTCTAAGGGATTCAAAATTGGAAAGGTTGATACTACATTATTCACCAAGAAGATTGGAAATGACATCTTTATTTGTCAAATCTATGTTGATGATATTATCTTTGGTTCAATAAATGAAGATTTTTGTAAAGAATTTGGAGAAATGATGTCTAGGGAATTTGAAATGTCTATGATTGGTGAATTGAGCTTCTTCCTTGGTCTTCAAATTAAACAATTGAAGGAGGGAACCTTTGTTTGCCAATCTAAATATGTGAAGGACATCTTGAAGAAATTTGGCATGGAAGATGCAAAACCCATCAAGACTCCTATGGCTACGAATGGACATCTTGATCTTGATGAGGGAGGTAAACCTGTTGATCTTAAGCTTTATAGGTCTATGATTGGTAGTTTGCTTTACCTTACCGCATCTAGGCCCGATATCATGTTTAGTGTGTGCATGTGTGCTAGATTTCAAGTCGCACCTAAAGAATGTCATTTGACCACCGTAAAGCGCATAATGAGATATTTGAAGTATTCTCCTAACATTGGTCTTTGGTATCCAAAGGGTGCACAATTTGAATTGGTTGGTTATTCGGACTCTGATTATGCTAGTTGCAAGGTTGATAGAAAAAGTACTTCCGGTGGTTGTCAACTTCTTGGATGTTCTCTTGTATCTTGGTCATCAAAGAAGCAAAATTCAGTGTGTTTCAAAAGAAGCAAAATTCAGTGGCTCTTTCTACCGCCGAGGCGGAATATATCTCGGCGGGAAGTTGTTGTGCTCAATTATTATGGATGAAGCAAACTCTTCTAGATTATGGGGTAAAATTCAAGGAAATTCCTCTCCTATGCGATAATGAAAGTGCCATCAAGATTGCCAACAATCCGGTTCAACATTCTAGAACTAAGCATATTGATATTCGGCATCATTTTCTTAGAGATCATGTGAGCAAAGGGGATATCAAAATTGATGGAGTGAGCACGGATGATCAATTAGCGGATATATTTACCAAGCCTTTGGATGAATCACGTTTTTGCAAATTGAGAAATGAGCTGAATGTCATTGACTTCTCAAATGTGGCTTGAGAGCTAGCATATGTGTTTCTTCATATGCTTTATCTTTGTTTTATATCACTTAATCATTTCTTGCTTACTTTATGCATTTTGTTCTCTAATCTTTGTGAAGCTTGTTTTTCGCATAATTGTGTTGCATTCTAACTGCATTGTATCATATGGCAAGTTCACTTCATGATTTATGAGCAATGATCCCAAAATGCTCATCATTCCAATCTTTATCTCGAAGCATCTTGAGCTAAAAAGAACATGGGTCACAGACTGTCCGCGGCAGAGGGCCGGACCGTCCGGAGGTACCAGGCGCGGGTCGCAGGGGTGCGGGAGGTACTGGATGTTCTGGAGCTAATTTCGGACCGTCCGCGACTGGGTCCCGGACCGTCCGCGCGCCTTGCGGACTGTCCGCAGGTGCATCGCGGACTGTCCGCGCAAGCCGCGCGCAGGTGGGGCCAGGGTCGCGGGAAGTAAGTTAACAGGGACTCCTCCTTTCTTCCCCAACCCGCAAAGGACTCCTTCTCCTCCTCTCTCTCTTGCTCTTGGTCAAGAAAGGAACCCCTCCTTGGGGATTTTGTTTGGGGCACTCCCCGGACCGTCCGAGCACATCCACGGACTTTCCGCGAGGTTCTCCACCATGTCATCCGGGTATTTCATCGATTAACTCACTCTCTCTCTCGGATTTTGAGCATGAAGTTGGTTAGGGTTTGATGTTGTGATCTAAAATTCGTTCATGGATTCAAGTTTTTGGCTTGGTGAATGTGTTTGGTATACTCCTATGATGCTATGGCTAATTTTTGGTGGATCAATGTTGGTATTTGTTAAGCCTACAGAAATATTATGATAGATAATCCGCAAGCGCACGGATACCGGTGAGCATTCCACCCGGGAGAGGGTTTTAAATATCGAATCCACAGAGAGAATGGTAAAGAGAGTATCTGAGGTATTTAACTAATCAACTGAGTAGCTATCAAGGACTGGACGGAAAGAAGAGATAAGGAGCACTTAAGGATGTCTGGTTCTTATCCTCACAAGCTATGTCTCTATTGTTCTTATGGGGTGATTGTCTGAAGGCACACTTAGGAAAGGGAACCTCCCGAGAATCTAGAGGGGAGTCCTACGGTTTCTATAGACGGGAGGTGGACTACGAAGGACTCAATGGTGCTGTCACCACCACAATCAACCACACGATCCGGAATATAGAAGGCATTCATAAGCTAGCTAGTCTAAGCACCACGCTTACACTAAACATGCAACTTTAATTCAAGAGCGACAGGAATTAAAGTACTCAAAGAGTTATGAACCGTAAGAACAATAAAAACAATGGTGCTCACTTGAATAAGAAGTCGATCTTTCCCGCAAGGTCTCAGGATCAGGCTCCAATGGAGTTGATCCCAGAGGTAGAAGATGAAGAGGAGACACCGACAGGTCCGGGCCTTCCTTCAGCTTCGCCTCAACCGCTCTCTAATCCTCTCGAACAAGATTAGCTAGGTCTAATTAGACCGTGGATCTAATCTCTCAACTTGATACTAACTCTCCAACTCTAATTCTAATCTAGAGCTCTAATCTCAGGTAGGCATGGAGGATCTGATAGAATGAGTTGCCCCTCCGCCCTGGGGTCAGGGGGTCTGCTTATATAGTCCAGAGGAGATGACGTGCACCGTAGGATCAAACCGACCTAAACATGTGGTTTAGATTGATCTTCATAGGCGGTGGAGGAACATTCCAGAAGCCGGGCCCAGATGGTGCCAGGGGGTGGCCGACCGGCCCCACCACTGGGCCGATCGGTCTGGTGTGGGCCCCATTCGGGGTCCACTTCGTCCAGGTGGGTCCTTGATCCTTCTAGATAGACCTGAGCATTTTGAGCCCGGCCCGACCCAGCCCGCTGGCCCGGCCCGGGCCCGGCCCGCGCCAGGCCCGCCCACGGACCTTACTGGACGGGCGTGGGCAGAGATCTTGAAGCCCGCGAAAAAAATCTAAGCCCGAACTCGGCCCGAAATACTGTTTTTAGCTGTTTTACACTATAAAAAGCGCGGGCAGCCCGCCCAAGCCCGGGCCCGGCCCGAGCCCGGCCCGAAAACTGAGGCCCGACAAGTCCCATGGGACGGTCATGGGCAGGATTTTCTCAGCCCGAAAACCCCGGGACCCGGCCCGGCCCGTGAAATGCTCAGGTATACTTTTTAGATGCTTCTTTTTTAGGTGCTAAGTCACGTTGAGTTCCGGAGCCTTCTGGAGTCTTCTAGAGAGGTTTCTTTGCATATTTTTTGAATAGTCCCTGCAAATTCATAGATTCACCAAAACTCGTGGAAATTGTCAATATAAACCCTAATAAGGTGATCTAATCATGTTTTAGCCCTTTTTCCATTTAATGTGAGGGATAAAATTCATAGATAAAAAGTGTCAACAAACTCCCCCACACTTAGACTTTTACTCGTCCTCGATAAAAGGATGGTTTACAACCGTAGAGACAAGAATCAACATAATTATACTCCTTAGTCATATCTATACTTAGGGAAAATTTGAACATAGCTAGAAACAGATCACCTTTTATTTCTCAGATCAAGTCAATGGAGAGTTTCTGAATAAGTTTTGAAAAGAAAAATGTAGCCTTGCTTACTCCTTTGTGATACTCTCAAATTTTTAGAATGTAAAGATGAAGCAAACTTACCTTGCATATATTGCTGGGTCAAAATCTGTATCCATAAAGAGGCATGTCATAGGTCGTAGATCAAGATATGTGCGTGTGTCAAATTTTAAAAACCACTGCTCTGACTTTAGAATCTTCTGTCTTTTCCCATTTTTTTAGAACAAGGTATCCAGCTATTTTGTGGAGAGTTGGGTTCTACTCACCCTCGGACACGCGTCCATTATTACTCTCTCACTTATTTTTTTAGAGAAGTGGGCCCTACTCACCCTCGGACACATGTCCATTATTCTTCTCTTTTTTATGCCTTTTTTTTTCTTTTCTGAGAGGGGGGTTCTTCTGACCCGTAGAACACTTGTCCATTTTCTCCTCTCCCTCACTTTTCTCTCCACTCATAATTTTTTTCTTTTCTTTCTTTGGCTTTTTCTCTTTTTTTTAGCTGTACCCTTTTTTCATGATATGGGAGACAGAGATCTAAAATCTTAGAGCATAGATACTTTAGTGAAAGCAGTGTACGTGATCTTGGTCATAGACTTAGACAAAACTTCAACATAGCTCTAGATTTGACAAAGCTCGATACAAGTAAGTAGCATTTAATCAAATTTATTTTCAATGAAAGCTCTGCTGGGATATATTATTGATCACAAAGGAGAAACTTAGCTAATGATTTTTTTTATTTTAAGTACTCTCCATAGACAAGATAAAAGAAAAATGGTTCTCATTATTCTAACTTTATTCAGATCATCCCAAAAGTAATAAATATTTCTAAGAGCATAAACATGTGAAACTTTATCTTTTAGGTTATCAGGACATTTTAGCAGGGCATCTTTATTCAAATTCGAAACGGAAAGCAAAATGCAAAAATTTGAAAAGTTCAGGAAGCAAACCGAGCGGTGGACGAGACGTGGCCGAACTGGGTTCTGCCATGATTCGTCGTGCGAGTCGTTTGTTCTGTGCTTTTCCCGTTTCTCTTGATGCCGTTTGGTCGTCTGTTCTGCTCCCCCACACTTGTTTTATGTTATCTTGCATGCACAGCATGGTGGAGACAAAAACATATCCAGAAAATATATATATAGGCAAAAATAGCTTAAACTGCGGAAAAATTCTTTATTAAAAGAGAGAGCACTTTATTAAACAACTCTAAAGCAAACTAACTCGAACTAACTATCACTAATGTGCTCTCTAACTAAGGTGTTTACACAGGGCGCTTGCCCTTCTTAAGGTCGCGGCTATGGTCTTCCTCATCGTCCCTACGTTTCTTTGACTCTAACAGCTTAAGGACAGTCTTGGTGAGGGAAGCGTTGACGCGATGGATCTCTTTGCAAGTTTTTGCCAGGCTTGCTACTTCCTGCGCTAGCTCAGCTACGGTCTTCCGGGTCTTTTGTTTCTGCGGCATCCGCTGGCTGGCTTCGAAAACTGGGATTCTCTTGATCTGAGGTTCTTTGGCACGAACTCCGTCGATGGTGACGCGGCTTGAGGAGGTGGTGTACTTGTGCACCCTTGTGTTGCCATGCTTGTCCATGCGCACGCCAACGAGTCGCTCTCCATCCCTTGGTTTCTTCAAATCCATATAGCTAGGAACACGGATCGGCTTCTTCTGAGCTGCTTCACGACGGTGATCGTACGGCTGAGCGTACATCGCCTGCCTGCTCTCCGTAGGCGGTGGCGGTGAACGTGGATGACTAGGCGGGAACAACGAGAGAAGGGGATGATCAGGAGGCAAGGAGGCTAGCGGCTTTACTTCCTTCTCGAAAGGAACAACCGCCTTGGCTTCAAAGCTAAAGGGGACAAGCTGCTTGTCGGCCATTGCTGCTACTTGGAGGCTTTGGGATGAGAAAAAGGTGGAGGTCTGCCCCTGCTTATATATCGGTCCCGGACTTGCAGAGGGGGTTGACCAGGCTTGGAAAGGCTGCGGAAAATCTCGTAAAAGATCCCCGAACCAGTTTTTCAAAACCCTAACACCTTAGAGATAGCGTGGGCAAAAGCTGACGGCGAATGGCGGCGGGTAGGGCCCGATCGGCCCAGTGAGGGGGCCGATCGGTCCCCTACCAGGGCGCCTCGCATTGATTTTCGGCGCGGGGTGCTCTAACCGTGTGCTGATCCCTAAAAACCTTAAGATGGCCCATTACGGCCTAAAATTAATATTCATTGGTAAGCAAAGGAAATCTATCTCATCTAAATCCTCAGACTCTTTATTAGGCTCTAAAAATATTTTAAGGCGTTGACCATTTACCTTGAATAACGTACCTTCGTCGTCTTGAAGAGTGACAGCTCCGTGTGACGATGAATTTACTACCTTGTATGGTCCTTCCCACTTGCTTCGTAGATTTCCGTGCCCAAAGAGTCGTACCCTGGAGTTAAAAAGTAATACCTGATCGCCTGGGTTGAATTCTTTCTTTATGATTCTCTTGTCGTGCCATCTCTTGGTTCTTTCCTTGTAGATCTTGGCACTGTGATACACCTTCTCTCTCCATTCTTCTAGCTCGGACAGTTGCATTTTCCGTTTTGTTCCGGCTGCTTCAAAGTCCATGTTCCATCTCTTTATTGCCCAATGAGCCTTGAATTCTAGCTCAACCGGCAAGTGACATGTCTTCCCGTAGACTAGTTGGTAGGGAGACATTCCAATGGGGATTTTATAAGCTGTCCGATAAGCCCAAAGTGCTTCGGGTAGTTTGTCTTTCCATTTTATCCCCATTTGGTCCACCGTCTTCTATAGAATGTTCTTGATCTGCTTATTGGACGTCTCTGCTTGACCACTTGTTTGCGGGTGATAAGGAGTAGCGACATTGTGCTGGATCCCATGGTTCATGAGGTATTTCTCGAAGCGCTTGTCGATGAAATGAGATCCTCCATCACTTATCACTAACCTTGGCGTACCGAATCTCGGAAATATTGTCTCTTCAAACATTCTTATTGAGTTTTTGTGGTCAGCAGTTCTGCATGGCAGGGCTTCAACCCATTTGGAGACATAGTCAACTGCCACTAAGATGTACTCAAATTTTCCGGATTTTGGGAATGGTCCCATGTAGTCAATTCCCCAGACATCAAAGAGCTCGATCTGAAGGTTGGTTGTCAGTGGCATGGCATTTCTGGAATTGATGTTTCCGTGCCTCTGACAAGAGTTGCACCTTCGTACGAAATCTTTTGTGTCTTGATACATGGTTGGCCAGAAAAATCCGCTTTGCCAGATCTTTGCATGTGTGCGGAAAGCTCCATAATGACCTCCATATGGTGATGAGTGGCACTTCTCAATGATCTTCATTCCTTCTTCTGCCGGTACACACCTCCTGAGTAACCCGTCAGAGCATACTCGAAAAAGGTATGGTTCATCCCACAGGTGATGGCGACTCTCGTAAATAAGCTTTTTCTTGTCGGCTCCTGGTCGTATATACCCTGCAACCATAAAATTAACAATATCTGCGTACCAGGGGTCTGACAGAGCGATCCGATAGAGCATGTCGTCCCTCATTGCGTCGTTGATGGGTAGTTCCTGTGGTTTCTCAAAATATATTCTAGACAAATGATCGGCAACAGAATTTTCTACTCCCTTCTTATCTTTTATTTCTAAGTCAAATTCTTGGAGAAGCAAAATCCATCTTATTAATCTAGGTTTAGCATCTTTCTTAGTGAGCAAATATTTTAAAGCAGCATGATCAGTGTAAACAATAACTTTTGCTCCTACTAAGTAAGATCTAAACTTGTCAATGGCATAAACAACAGCTAGCAGTTCTTTTTCAGCCGTGGCATAATTGAGTTGAGGTCCTGTCAAAATTTTACTAGCATAAGCAATGGCATGATGTTTCTTGTCTTTTGTTTGCCCCAAAACGGCCCCCACAGCATAATCACTTGCATCACACATAATTTCAAAAGGTAAAGACCAATCAGGGGGTTGTATAATGGGTGCAGAAATAAGAGCATTTTTCAGAGTTTCAAAAGATTTAAGACAAGCATCATCAAAGTCAAAAGGAACATCTTTGGCAAGCAAGTTTGTAAGAGGTCTAGCAATATGAGAAAAATCTTTTATAAACCTTCTATAGAAACCAGCATGGCCAAGAAAACTTCTGATTCCCTTGACATTAACAGGTGGAGGTAGCTGTTCAATTACTTCTATTTTAGCCCTATCTACCTCAATTCCTCTTTCAGAAATTAGATGGCCTAGCACTATTCCTTCTCTAATCATGAAATGACATTTTTCCCAATTAAGGACTAAGTGCTTTTCTTCACATCTTTGCAAAACCTTATCCAAGTTTTCTAGATAATCATCAAAAGTTTTTCCATAAACAGAAAAATCATGCATGAAAACTTTCATGATCTCTTCAATCATATCAGAGAATATAGACATCATACATCTTTGAAAAGAAGCTGGAGCATTACATAGCCCAAAAGACATTCTACGATAAGCATAAGTTCCATAAGGGCATGTAAAAGTGGTTTTGCTCTGGTCACTGGGATGGATTGGGATTTGGTGATATCCAGAATATCCATCAAGAAAGCAAAAGAAAGAGTGATTTGCCAACCGCTCTAACATTTCATCAATGAAGGGCAGTGGAAAGTGATCTTTCCTTGTGGCTTTGTTGAGTTTTCTATAATCTATGCACATACGCCAATCAGTGACGGTTCTCTGAGGAATTAATTCATTCTTCTCATTTTTCACAACTGTCATGCCTCCCTTTTTAGGCATAACTTGCACGGGGCTCACCCACTCACTATGTGGCACAGGATATATAATCCCGGTGTGTAAGAGTTTCAGAACTTCTTTCTTCACTACCTCTCTCATCGCATTGTTAAGTCTTCGTTGTGGCTCTCTAGATGGTAGAATATCAGGGTCTGTAGGAATGCGATGAGTGCAAAGGGCAGGACTGATGCCCTTAAGGTCTTGGAGCGAGTAGCCAAAGGCTGAGCGATGTTTTTCTAAGATGGTTATCAGCCTATGAGTCTCTTCCTGAGTGAGTTGGTCATTAATGATCACAGGAGACTCAGAATCATTGTGCAAAAAGGCATATCTAAGACCAGGTGGTAAAGGTTTAAGCTCAATGGGAGGTCTCGAGGGTTCCTCGGTTTCATCGAGGGGCTCAGATTCTGTAGGATTTTCTTCTTCCTCCTCGATGAAGAATTCAGTGACATCTTCTTGATTGGATTCTACGAAATGTTCTAGAGATGCTTCATTCACCTCTTCCATTGGGTCAGGTTCAGGACTAGATTCGGTCTTAGTATGGATCGAATGTGAGAAGTGTAAGGGAACTTTAATGGTTTTGCCTAGGCAAACATCAAGTTTCCCTGTGTGTCCTTCCTTAAGGAGTTTTTCTAAAGGATAGTCTATTAAAAGATCGAACTCCTTAATATCACAAATGTGAAAGCTCAGGTGAATTGACATGTCGTAAACTGAAACAGGTAAGACATAGAGAATTCCCGAACTTTGAATAATCTGTCCTGAGGAGCACTTTAATAATTTCGTTGTGGGAGATAATGGCTTGTTTTTAATAAATTGATGGAAAAAGGATAAGACCATTATATTGATTCCCACAACTGGATTATAAAGGGCATCAAAGGGGGTTCCATTGATTGTACATTGAATTGGTATAGAAGGTGAATCCAAATAGACTACATCAGAGGAAAGCTCTGACTCTTCCAACCATTCCCCACTCATGATGGATGCAAGCTCCACAGTGCGTTCTCTTGAGAAGGTTTGCTCAAAAGAGTCTATCTTCTCATGTGAAGAAGATGTATGCTTTCGATGCCTCTTCTCTTTATGATATTTCGAGGTGTTTCCATAATCGGAAAATAAATCATCCTCGATATCATTTATAAAATCAGGTAGAGGAATTTCTTCCCGTGGTGATTCTATATGTTGGATAGCTATAGGTTGAGATGTTTCTGGCATAGGTTCTGGTGTAGCTATCTCTGGAATCTCTTCTTCTAAAGTTTTCTCTTCTAAAGGACCATCATTAGTGCTGGCTAGAATGTTGTCTAGGACGGTTCTAGCTCCACTAGATGTAAGGTGTATGAATGATCCATGAGAGTAGGTATTCAAATAGGCTCTAGATTCCTTATTAAGACCAATATAGAAATGTTGAAGGAGAATATGGTCTTGAAGGTTTAGATCTGGTCCGGATTTGCAAAGAAGTTCAAAATGTTCCCAGGATGAACTCATAGACTCATTATCCCCCCTGTTTGAAGGATATGATCTTGATTCTAAGGTCGACTACTTTGGATAAGGGATAAAAATCCATGCAAAAATCTGTACGGAGAGTTCCTGTTGGTATTTGTTAAGCCTACAGAAATATTATGATGGATAATCCGCAAGCGCACGGATACCGGTGAGCATTCCACCCGGGAGAGGGTTTTAAATATCGAATCCACATAGAGAATGGTAAAGAGAGTATCTGAGGTATATAACTAATCAACTGAGTAGCTATCAAGGACTGGACAGAAAGAAGAGATAAGGAGCACTTAAGGATGTCTGGTTCTTATTCTCACAAGCTATGTCTCTATTATTCTTATGGGGTGATTGTCTGAAGGCACACGTAGGAAAGGGAACCTCCCGAGAATCTAGGGGGGAGTCCTACGGTTTCTATAGACGGGAGGTGGACTACGAAGGACTCAATGGTGCTGTCACCACCACGATCTACCACACGATCCGGAATATAGAAGGCACTCATAAGCTAGCTAGTCTAAGCACCACGCTTACACTAAACATGCAACTTTAATTCAAGAGCGACAGGAATTAAAGTACTCAAAGAGTTATGAACCGTAAGAACAATAAAAACAATGGTGCTCACTTGAATAAGAAGTCGATCTTTCCCGCAAGGTCTCAGGATCAGGCTCCAATGGAGTTGATCCCAGAGGTAGAAGATGAAGAGGAGACACCGACAGGTCCGGGCCTTCCTTCAGCTTCGCCTCAACCGCTCTCTAATCCTCTCGAACAAGATTAGCTAGGTCTAATTAGACCGTGGATCTAATCTCTCAACTTGATACTAACTCTCCAACTCTAATTCTAATCTAGAGCTCTAATCTCAGGTAGGCATGGAGGATCTGATAGAATGAGTTGCCCCTCCACCCTGGGGTCAGGGGGTCTGCTTATATAGTCCAGAGGAGATGACGTGCACCGTAGGATCAAACCGACCTAAACATGTGGTTTAGATTGATCTTCATAGGCGGTGGAGGAACATTCCAGAAGCCGGGCCCAGATGGCGCCAGGGGGTGGCCGACCGGCCCCACCACTGGGCCGGTCGGTCTGGTGTGGGCCCCATTCGGGGTCCACTTCGGCCAGGTGGGTCCTTGATCCTTCTAGATGCTTCTTTTTTAGGTGCTAAGTCACGTTGAGTTCCGGAGCCTTCTGGAGTCTTATAGAGAGGTTTCTTTGCATATTTTCTGAATAGTCCCTGCAAATTCATAGATTCACCAAAACTCGTGGAAATTGTCAATATAAACCCTAATAAGGTGATCTAATCATATTTTAGCCCTTTTTCCATTTAATGTGAGGGATAAAATTCATAGATAAAAAGTGTCAACAATCAACACTTGGTATTTATGGAGTAATAGGGTTGGAATCATTGGACACTACTGTTCACTCGCGTGTGCCAGTCCGGACCGGGCGGACTGTCCGCCGCCTCTGTGCGGACTGTCCGCGCGGCCCTGGCAGCCGTGTGTGTGGCATGTAGTATCATGGATTGGTCTTGAATTCCACTAATAATTGTTCCACATTATTGATACTCATTCAAATACTTGCTTTATGACAGTGCTCGCAAGGCTATTGCAGCGATTACCAAGAAGGTCACTAAAAATGGTACTTCAAAGAAGAAAGACAAGGATGTGGGCACATCTAAGAGGCGTCGTAGAAATGATACTTCTGAGGAAGAAGAAGAGCCTGACAATCCCAATGACAGCGATTTTGATCCGGCTAATGAAAGTGCAAGTGCATCATTCATGGTAGATGAAGAGGAGGTCAATCAAGGGGGAGGTAACATTGCTGATATTATTGATGTGCTTAATTACACAGTTCCTAGGAGACAATGGACCCAAAAAGAATTTGCTATTGCTAGGAATGCCAATGCATATAATGAGCCTCGTGACACATACAATCTTTATTTCCGAACCAATGTGCAAGAACAAGCTTTCTTTAGTAGTTTAATGGATTGCACTGTGTTTGCTCATCAGAGGGTCGATTTTGGATATCTTGAGTCTAAACCAGTTTTAGCTGGAGTGGCCACTAAACTTGAGAACTTAGGCTTGAAACCATTTCTTGAACATAGGTGTGATTGGAATGACACCATTATTAGACAATTTTATGCCACCTATGAGATGGATTTTGATGCAAAGAATATTAAGTGGATGACAGGAAAAAGTGAATATGAAGCCACTTTTGCAGAGTTTGCAGCAGCAAATAATCTTGACTATGAATATTTCAGTGTTGGTGTCAATGTGTATAGTGAAGATATTCTTGAAAACACTGCTGTCTTTTATGAGCCTGGTACACCTGCTTCATCTATAATGAACTGGCTAGCAACAGGGTTTAGACATCATCCAGCTGTCATCAACATTATCATAAGACACACATTCATGCCTAAGAGTGGAAATAAGGACAAGGTCCGAGAGCACTATTGGAATGTGATAAACCACATAATGAATGAGACTAGGTTTGATGTTGTGCTTCTTATTCTTGAGCAGATGATTGTTAAGAAGCGTTTGTGAGAGACAGTATATATTTTGCTCCTTACATTATGTCCTTGATCAAGGCTAAGACTGGGTTCAATGGTCCATGTGATGAGAAGCATGAACTTTATCGACATTTCTACAATTTCAAAGCTTTTTTAAGCAGGCCATTGACACCTTATGAGCAAGCTGCAGAGGCTCAAAATGTTGAGAAAAATGTTGAGCAAGCAAATGTTGATGACACGGGTCATGTAAATGTTGATGAGGATGCTTATGCTATGCCACCCCTCCTCCTCCTCCAGTTCATCCCATGCAGCCACAGTGGGAGCCTCCAGCTGGATACTTTGATGCATATTTCTCTAATATTCAGCAGTCAATGAATACCCAATTTCAGCAGATGCAATCCGGGTTCAACTCCCATTTTGAGGCATATGGGCAGCAGATGAATGATACATTTCAGACTATGTAGCAAGGTTTTCAGCAACAAATTGACTCTAGTCTTAACACTTTTGGTCATCATGTCTATAATACCATGCATGAGCCCATAATGACAAGGTTGGATAATATGCAAACAAGCCTACAGAGTGACCTCAGTGCTTTGAATGATAGATTTTCTGAGTTATCCACTTCTGAGCAGTACCAGCAGATCTCTGATTGACAGACCCAGCTTGCGAGCAACTTCAACACATTGAACACAGCTTTTGGGGATCTCAGAGATCATTTCTACCACTACTACCCAGCACCAGCTCCACCACCAGAGTTCTGTTCCCCTCCGCCATTCTATCCTCCTCCGCCGCCACCTCAGGATGACTAGACCTTTTGGTATTTGATGCCAAAGGGGGAGAAAAATAATTTGGAGGAGTGATGTGATCTTTAGGGGGAGCTCATTTATTTGCATGCATTTGGAACTTTGAACTCTTGCATTTGCACTTGCATGTTTAATTTCACTCTTGCAAGAACTTTGGATTGCTTATAATAATCTGTGAGACTTTGTGGTCTGTGATGTGGTTGAGAACTAGAACTTGTGGTTGTTTATGTGATGATCTATGTTTGTGATTTTAATTGTCTTATTTTATGGCTTGTTCTACTTCTTGTAGAGATTTGAGGCTAACTCCTATGCTTAACTTTTGTTGGATATATATGTGTGTTTGTTGCCTTGATCTCTATTTTGTAGGGGAAACTCCGTCAAAATTGCTATATCTATGCGTATGTGTAGAAATCAAGTGAAAAATATATGCACATATGTAGGGGGAGTTTTTCTCTATTTCTTTGTTTTGGAGACACTCACTCTATCTTTTTATAGAATTTCTTTGAGAAGAGTAAGTGATTCCATAACTCAAAACCTTTCTTATATCACTCCTTTAAATGGTTGTCATCAATTACCAAAAAGGGAGAGATTGAAGGCATTTAGGCCCCTAATTCGTGTTTTGGTAATTAATGACAATCATTGTGGACTAACATTTTTATTGAGATATAAGAATAGGTTAGTCCGATGAAATGATGAGCTCATGAGATATGCAAAAGGATGTCTTGTATGTCATGTGGTGGAAAGGAGCTCAAGGCAAAGGTAAAAGCTAGGGTTTTTATTTTTGCCGGTCATAAGGTGGTTAGAGGATGATAAATGACCGGGTTGATAGGATAGATAGTCATACTATCAAGAGGGATCAATTTCATTGGCTTGACTTTTCATAGTGCCACTTTGATCAAGAATTTGCATGCATTGCATTTAGATGAGTGGCGCTTTCAAAAGATAAAAAGATTTCGTTGAAAATCTTGAGAAAAATCAGTTTTCTGTTGTGGGGCGGAGAGTCCGGACCCTTGGGGCGGACGGTCCGCGGGCTCTTGAGTTTTATTTAATATCTGAGGTTTTTGGCAAAGTTTTTCGAGAAAAATCTTTCTCGGGCGGACTGTCCGCGGGTCTTCGGCGGACGGTCCGAAATTAACCTCGAAACAGACAGAACGATGCGCAGCTCGGGTGGACCGGGCGGACGGTCCGCGGCCTACCCGCGGACGGTCCGCGAGGCCATGGCGGACAGTCCGCGGTGTCCTGGCGGACAGTCCGCCCGGCCCAACGGGCAACTCTGACAGCAGTTGACTTCGCGTTTTTACCATTGGAATTCAAACGCGGACAGTCCGTGAGGGCATCGCGGACAGTCCGCGAGGTACGCGTTTTTGACATAACGGCTAGTAACGGGAAGGGGGAGTATAAATACTCCATGCCCGGGTTGGGAGACTCTCTCTTGGCATTTTGAAAGGTTCATACTCCATAGTAGAGCTCTCCCTCTCCTCTCACTCACTTTGCTTAGTGGTTGCATCTTTGGTGAGATTGAGAGCATCTAGTGCATTGCATCAAGGTTTTGATCTTTGTGGCACTAGGGAATCATCAAGCAAGTGGTTGATTTGTTACTCTTGGAAGTTGCCGCTTCCTAGACGGCTTGGTGGTGGAAGAATCCGTTGAAGCTCGCAAGAAGATTGTGCGTGGCTCCGGATTTCTTGTTGTGAGAGGTCTTGTGCTCACCTCGCCGGAGCGGTGAAGAGCAACTCTAGTGGAATCGAGGTGTGGAGTGGTTCTTTGGTTCTAACCGGCTCAAGATCAAGCGGTGCCTTGATAGAGGAGCGGTTGAACATTGAATCCACCTCAACGTGGATTAGGGGTGACCGGCAAGTCATCGATACCACGGGATAAAATTTGTCTCTTGTGCTCGGTTATTTCTTTGCTCAATTTCCTTTCAAGTACTTTACTTTGAGCATTTACTTTTTAGAGATTGAATTATATCTTGTCACCCTAGGTTGCAAACCCCCAACATAAGAATAGATTAGCTAGAAATTTAATCCCCTTGTGGTTCTAATTAAATTTCTCTAGTGTTGTGCTTTTAAATTTTAAACCGCCTATTCACCCCCCTCTAGTCGGTATCCTAGATCCTAGAGCCGCCCGCCGACGGAGAAAGCTGCAGGCCGGTGGGAGGGGCGCACGGGGAACCTCGACGGGGACCGCCGTGGCTGGCCGCCTCCTCCTGCTCTGCTTCCGTGCGAGGCCGACGGCGAGGAGGAGTGGCTCGCGTCGGCGAAGCTACTCCGCCGCCGCCCACCGCGGATCCACCCCGCGTTGGCCGGCGCGAGCTCGATTCCGCGAAGGAAGGGGGTAGCTCGATTCCGCGGCGCGCAACAGCAGGGGAAGCAGAAGAAGGGCGGAGAAGAGCTCGACTGACGGGATCCGGCGGGCTGGAGAGCTCGAGGTCCCTGCATCGGTAGCCCCTTCCTCCCCACGGTCGACGGTGAATCGAGCTTCGCTGGCGGATCGAGCTCCCTGGCGTCCATCCTCGTCGCAACCGGCCCCTCCCGTTCGGCCTCCCCTTGCCCGACGGCGGCGAGGTGCAGGGGCGCGAGTCGGAGCTCGGTGGCCGGCCTCCTCTGCTTCGCCTCGACGGCGCCCCGAGGCCGCTGAGCGTGTGGAGGTGCGACGGAGCTCCCTGCAGCGGAGGCGGCGGCGGGCCCTCTGCTCTGCGCGGTGGGCGCGAGGTCGTTGGGGGCGCGGCAGAGGGGCACGTGGTGGGACCGGCGGAGGATGGAGGAGCCTCCTCGATCCCTCTGGATATGAAGGAGATGGCGGTCGACGCCTTTTTGGCGTCCTCCTCCAGGACGCCCGCTGCAGGCCGAAAAACGGCATCCGTCTGGCGTCCCCGGTGCGGATGGTCTAACATCATCCTCCTCCGTCCTTCCCTCGCCTGAGCTCCGCACTGTTCGTTTGGCTTATCAACCACCAACCAGTAGTACTTTTCTCTCAGAACCAACCAGCAACCAGTCAGCAGTACTTTTCTCTCATAACAAATCAGCATCAACCGCCGGCCACCAGCCAAACCGCTGCTCGTCGTCTTCTCCGGCTGGACCGCTGGAACCTCGGCCAGAACCCAAACAAAACCGCTATTCGAGGGGCTTACGAGCCCGGTGTACAGGCAATACAAATTATAAATAACATTTTAATTTTACTAGTAAAAAATTAAATCAATAGAACCCACGTGCAATACATCTATGTTGATGCAATAGAAAAAAAATTTAATGTAATAAATAATATGAAAAACATGATGTTTTGACCAATATGCATCACAAATTCACAATGTACCTCATCTTATAGCAACATAATATTGCACGTGAGACACGCACATATTTTTGAAAATTATAGTAGACAAAAAATTAGATTCATATTAATTTTAAATAGAGGCACAATTCCTTTTGTATGGTTTCAGTTTGGATCCAAATAATTGTATAAAACCGCTCTAGTTTGGATCGCGACCATATCGATAGTCCCTCGTCTCACACATGTCCCTCATCTCACTCATGTGCGCCGCCGCCGTCGGCGACATGGATTTGCCGACGAGCCGCGGCCCATGACGCATGCGGAGCTTGCGTTCCCACCTCCTCCTCGTGGCCGTCCTGGTGGCTGGTGCTCCTCCTCCCGGCTTCCCTCCTCTTCCCGCTGTTTCATCCACGTGAGAGTGAGATTCGCGTAAGTCACTGTCTTCTCCGATCGCAATCTCGCAACAAAACCATCGAACCGAGCTGCTGGTTTGAGGGAGGACCTCCTTTGAGTGAGATCCAATCCTCAGGTGCCATTTTCTTCCTGCGTTCCGCACAAGAAAAGTTGGGTTCTTCCCATGCCCGTTGGTACTCTTATCGCCCCGCTCGCTCCATCACTGGTTGCTCCTGCTCCCGCGGCATCACGTCCTCGCCAATACGGAACCTCGCGGTGGCGTTTCGTTGGTACGCCGGCTTCATTTCTCTTAGCTTGTGCTTTTGGTTATGGAACCTAGTGACTGTTGTGGCTCATGGCTGAGGTCTTAGAATACTCATGGATCACCAATTGAGCATTTTGTAGATGAACTGGTGGTGTTACTAGTGTAAAATGGCAAGTTATTTGTGTCCCTGGGTACTGAGTCAAATTTTAACCTGCGAATGGAGTGTCTTGATTTGATTATATTCTGGGGCTTTGAACTGCATTATTCCCTGTCTTTACATCTCTATTTTGTCTTTGGACGTCTGATCCATACGAAAAGTCGGGCATTTGCTTAAGTTTGTTCACAGGGCAGCCTTATGTTGGATACTGTGCTACTCTGTATTAATCGACTATAGGAGCATTTTAAAATAAATCATATATGCTGGAGTAATGACCGATGCCTGTATGTTTTGACACTGCTTTCAGTTAAAACAAAACTAGCCATGGATGCCAAGAGTTTTGACCTGGGCTGTTCCTTGGGTACGGAGAATGACAGTCTAAATTTGTCACCATTTCTGAACAAACTTTTCAGAGAGGTCTGTAGTTTTGACACCCCAACCCTGAGGCACATTATTTTGCATTTTGATGACGATTTGAGTTGCAGTGGGAGGATCGCAAAGCAAGGGGATTGTTTCACCATGACATCAGCTCCTGTGAAACTAAGGTTTTCTTTTCCATTATCACTGATTAACTGCCCAAGTTTCTTTTATTGGTTTTTCTTTTCTATTCCAATTCTATACAATCATGTGATGATAGGTACTACCTGGACAACACAACTTTGTGGCAACATTAATAGAAGGACGTGATCAAAAGAAACGAACAACTGAGTTCGGAATGAACCAAGTCCTCCAGCCATTTGACAGTGGGAAGTTCAATTTCACAAAAGTTAGGCCAGAGGAAGTTATCTTCAGATTCTGTGAAGCTGATAAAGACTCTGCCCAGTATTTTAATGGTGCTCCTGATAATGTTTCTGCTTCGTCTAGTGCTATTTTGATTAATGTCAGTGTATTCCCCTCTCAAAAATTCACTTACACCTTACTGATAGAATTAAAACATGATTGATCGTTTGTCATTTCCACATCGCAGGTGAGTCCAATTGGTTACTGCCATGTTCTTTTGACCCCCCAAATCCAGGATTGTTTGCCTCAAAGAATTGATCAGGAGAGCTTCTTAGTGGCCATGTATGTTGCTAGGGAGGCAATGAATCCCTTCTTCAGAGTTGGTTATAATAGTTTGGGTGGCTTTGCAACTATTAACCACCTTCACTTCCAGGTTAATCTCATATAGTTGTCGATTGGACTAAGGCAATTGTCCCCTTTTTTGGGTACCTCTTAGCAAGTCCTGTACTGACATTTTGTTCATTAGGCATACTACCTGAAAGTACAGTATCCAGTTGAAAAGGCAAGCACAGAGAAGCTCACAACCCTAGTCAATGGTGTGAACATGGCCCAGCTGGTGGGTTATCCAGTAAGTGGTTTTGTGTTCGAAGGTGGGGCGAGCCTTGAGGATTTATCAGATATGGTTTCGAAAGTCTGCATCTTCTTGCAAGAGAACAACAGACCTTTCAATGTCCTTATCTCTGAATCCGGCAGGAGAGTTTTCCTCCTACCACAGGTATTGCAATGCAACCTCTTGTTAAAGTTCTGAATCATGAAACAGTGCTCTTAATTCATACTTTAGCATTGTGTTGACGTTTATCTTCCTGCTAATCGATCGGCCAGTGCTACGCGGAGAAGCAGCTCCTCGGAAAGGCAAGCCAAGAGTTCCTGGAAATGAGAATCAATCCCGCAATCTGGGAGCTCAGTGGCCATTTGGTACTGAAGAGAAGGAAGGACTACGAAGAAGCCTCTGAGGTGAACATATGCAGATTTTTGGTTGAAGCAGCTGTTTCTGAAACAGAATTCCAACAGCTGAAGCGATGTGTGCTGGACTTGCTGACTGCCTCTGTTGCTTGTAATTCGGATATAGATTCCTAGAGAGTGATGACTTAATGATTTTGACTTGAGTAATGTAGTCATGCTGTTATGATGGTATATCATATGTTGGTCATGACTGCAATGAGAACCACCTGTCTTCTCCATCTACAATTCCACAACAAAACCACCGGATACTTGTACTCAGTGTATTGGAAAGGAGCCCAAGGCTTGGGGATTTGCCGAATGTGCTCTCAGCGGTCGAAATATTCGTTGAAGGGAATAACAGACAATTGTGCTTCCTGATCTGAGTCTGGCGTGAGAGTTTTCCTTGTGCAATCATTACTTATTGCCATTCAACTTCATCATATAAGTACCTGTATTTTATCATACAAAACAAAACGGCCTATTAGCTCAGTTGGTTAGAGCGTCGTGCTAATAACGCGAAGGTCGCAGGTTCGAGACCTGCATGGGCCAAAGTTTTTTAATGTTTTATTCTGATTATCTTTTGAATCTTTTTTTTTGCATGGGACCGCAGTCCAGTACAATACTATATCTATACTATAAGGCGCGAAGACAATTGAAAATTTTTCTCACCCAAATTGGACCCGCCTTACCCCTCACGCCGGACCCACCCGTCATATGTTTTTGGAAGTGGATATGGTGGAAGGACTATGAAGTACCAAAAAATCGCAATTTGGAGAGCGTTTCTGCCAAAAACGAAATTTTTTCCCACCCCACCCGCGCATACCCGCCCGTCTGTACCCGCGGCGGGCCTACCCGGCCCTGCGCCCCGCATCCCACGCCGCGTGAAAAAAACTATTCGGTATATTTTTTTCTTACCCCCGGGCCGTCACCGAGCTCGTCGTCATCCTCCTCCCCACCAGCGCCCGCGGCAACCTCCGACGCCCGCCGGCTCCTTCTCCGTCGGCGGCCCGGAGGCGCGGCGCGGCTCCCCGGCGGCACCCTCCTCCTTCTCAAGATGGCCCAAGAAGGTAGAGGCCTATGTGGCGCGGCACCCTCGATGGGTCTGATTGTAGGCAGCGATTGGGTTGTAGATGGGGGCGGGGTCGAGCATCCTGGGCGCGGACGGGGAGTGAGGGGAGACGTCCCTCGGCGACATGCCCGAGAGCTGCGTGGCGGTAGTGCTACTCTACCTCGGCCCGCTGGAGATCTGCCAGGTCGCCCGCCTCAACCGCGCCTTCCGCGGTGCGGCCTCCGTGGACTGCATCTGGCCGTTAAGCTCCCCGCCAACTACCGCTACCTTGCGGCCCTTGCCGCGGCCGCCGATGAGGAGGTCTGCGGTGATGGAGATGGCAATGGCAAGCGTTTCTCTCTAGCGGCGACGAAGAAGGAGATATACGCCTAGCGGTGACGAAGAAGGAGATATACATGCATCTGTGCCGACCCACCCTCTTTGATGCTGCCAGAAAGGTGATTCATTTGATATTTTTTTGGAGGTTACTTTTTTGTTAGGACTGATCTGCTATCCTGCCAAATTCATATGAAGCGACTGTCGGTTCTGTTCTTGGCCTTCTGTTTACTTAAATTGTTTGTTTTCCTACAAGGCATTCATGCTATTGATTGTAGGAATTCTGGATTATGAAGAATAAGGGAGGTCTTTGCGTCAGTATATCATCAAAGGCGATGACTATTACTGGTATCGACGATCGGAAGTACTGGAGCCACCTTGCCACAGAGGAATCGAGGTAGGTTATTTTTCCCCTTCAAGTTTTTTAATTTGCATACCTTCTCTTAGCTAATGAATCCCATTAGAATTGGCATGGCTGCAACACTTACAAGTCTCAATTTAAGTTCAGCTTTTGCAGCACTACTGATAAAAAAAACTTCGTACTCTTGTTACTCCCTTGATTTTTAATTTTAAGTTCCATTGTGCACAGATTGTGACATTGACTAGAAAATCACATTGTGACATTAGCTAGAAAATGCTCATGGACATTAGTTTTCAACCTAATAGTGATATTGCTATTATTTAATCTTTTGTCTGATTGTGAAACATAACTCCTTATGGGAGGAGGGGTATAGGAAGCTGACAACAAAGATCCTTGCCATGGCCTTGGGAGAATATGTTCCACAGTATTTGTCCATTGTTGATATCAAGAGTGTAGTTAATTCAGTATTTTCGCTCTCTGTTTGAAAGAAGAAAGGTTATTGTATTATGTTATTTGTTAGGGGCACGTACTGATGGTTATTTCACTTTGATTTTTTCTTTGAACCGTTACTTCCTTAATTAGTGCACATGGTGACATAGTGAAACGGAGAGATTCATTTCTTGACTCGCCTGCATATTCATTAGGCCAACCAGAGAAAGTGCGGAGCTAAAGCTTATGTTTATTAGCAGATGTTGCAAATTTTGTTTGCTAACTGATTGCGCTTGTTGTTCTTGGGATGGGTTAATTATAATTTTCGACACCTAAGGAATAAGTATAGCTTTTGATGGTAAAGAAGGAATTTTCTGGTTTAGATGGAACTGAAGGCAATTGAGGTCTCGAGGATTCACGACAATTGGATGTGGGCATGGAGTAGGTGGACATGGAGTAATTTCCTAGCAGGGCACTGACCACATCACCCTTCCGCATTTTTCTGTTTTGAGGTATGTTCTTCCCCTTTGATGTAGCAACCATACAAAATAGCTAGCTGATTAAAGTCGATCTGTACTGGATAATACTATCTGATATGACTTTGCCTTCTACATGAACCTCTTTGTATAACGCGTGTCGGAAAATTTTTATCGCATCAAGGTCTATTACTGGTTTGATTGTCCATTATACCTTCTTGAGGCGACATCAAGTTTTCTTACACCTCTCTTTTTCCTTCTCTCTGACTGCAGCAGCGAACTGAGACAAAACCTTCCCAGTAATGTTAGTTTGGTGGATCTCTTAGTAAATTGTTGAATAAGCTAAGAAGTAAAGTAGTGTAACTGTATTAGTAAACTTTGTAACACACTGTGGTAGCTACATGGTTAAATATTAGTATATAGTGATGAACTATACTAATCAATGAACAGATTCCGTCCCTATTGGTGTTGTTACTCACTCATTTGGAAAATGGTCAAATGTGTCGCGCCAAAAGTTACTGCTTGATCATAGTGTTAATGTTGGTTATAAGCAGTAAAGTTGTTGTCCACTCGAGCGCCTGAGTGTTGTTGTCTACTAAGTTATGTTAGCACACTGATAAACAAACTGTTTGATGGTTGCAGAAAATTGAAAACAAGAGGGTCTCCTGTGGTCTATCTAGAATACATGGATGGGGTCTATTCGCTGCTAGGAATATTCAGGAGGGGCAAATGGTAAATGTTAACCTGCATTGAGTTATCTGTGTTAAGTAGAAGTATTTACATTGCTGACCTATTTAGTTTGTCGCTGACCTATTTGCATGGAAATTTCTTCATGCTTTTAGACAACAGATGCCATGTAATCAGCGAGCTTTTGTTCCCTCTAATTAGTATTGATTATTTATGTTGAACAAGATTGCAGAAAATTTTACTATATCCAGTTCCATAATGCTCCTGTTTTAAATATGTGACATAAAATGAACTATTTAGCTTGTCCACGTCACATGTTTGAGAATAGAAGTAGTATCTCTTAAGGGATGTTTATTTATTTATTATTATTATTGGGTTAAGGGCTTTGGTATTGGTATTATTTTCAGCAATATGGACATTATAGGGTGATGATCCAAATAAAACCTTCCCAAATAAGTCCCTCATTCAGTTGAATTGTATCCTTAGTTTACTGTTTTCCCCAAAATATTTAGTTATTTGATTCTATCACCGGCCTAGAAATGCAATAGTTATAATTAGCATATGATGAAAACTTGTTTTTATTATTCACCATGTGTGTTGTATCATGTGCAGGTCTGCAGTCAAAAGATGTGAAGAATTTAAACATTGAGCTCCTGCTTGAAGCTTTTTTTTGCAATATTGTGAGATCTTTTGCTATATTAACTAGAGTTATAATTATTTGATGCTGATGAGATGCTTGAAAAACATTGATATGGTGTTTTGATGTCATGCTTGACATAAACAGGATTCATGAAAGTATTTTTTGACCAGAATTGATTTGTATTTTTTAAGATTTATAGTTGCTTTGAATCTGTTGGGACAAACTTGTTGGGCAAAAATGTATTGGGGTGTGGCTGAAATTTATTTGAGCTGGGCTGTAATGAATTTATATGGGCTGAAATGACTTTCGAATTTTAGGCCCATTTTTAATTCGGCCCGCTAACAAATGGAACATGCTGATGTCATCATTGCCACATCATCTGCCACGTGGCGGCCACATCATCTGCCACGTGGTTGCTACGTCATTTGCCACGTGGTTGTCACATCATCTGCCATGTGGTTGCCACTTCATCAACTACCACACCATCAATTGCCATGTCATCTGCCACGCCAGCAGACAACTCATCGTCCATGTCATCTATGAGAGACGTGGCAAGTTAATTCATGACAGCCACTTTCGTCACAGATTTAGGGCTTCAGGCTGGGTTCAATGGGCTTTACACCAATCTATGACGGCTTGAAAATATCATAGATCACGTTAATCTATGACGAATATATTAGTTCGTCACGACGCTTAATCTATGACGCTCAATACACGACGATTTGAAATTTTGTCATAGATGTCGTTTTATGACGAAATTTTAATGATCCGTGACGAAAATCGACCGTCATGGACCGCAGAATATTTTGTAGTGAGGGGAGGGGCGGCGGGGGGGGGGGGGGGTTTCTGAAATGGGCTTGACCAACTAGAAAGGGATCGATGGGGCCGTGAGTACTACATGAGGAAGAATTGGGCCAATCATCTGGTCTGGCCCACATAACTTCTCCTAGCTCCAATCTTTTAGCCCAAAGCATGGCGTGCCACGAGCTGCTCTGGTGGTCTGATCGGATACGAACAATTGTAATCTGACCGTGCCGACTCTGTCAGGGGATGTGGCCGTGCCGAATACGAACATATCACCTCACCGAAAATCTGTTTGCACCCCTAGAGCTATGTATTGTGAGGCCCTCACGGGCTCCTCTCATTGATCGCAATCGCCATCTAATCTCGCCGAGGAAAGAACCCTTCAGCTACTAATCTACTCATCAAGGTAACTTGTCCCCATCGAACTCTTGCTTTTAAGGTTCCGCTTCTAAGGTTTCTCGCGATTTAGTGTTCAATCCTACAGTTGAGGTATATAGTCGGTTGTGTAGATATTATTGTGAAGACTTACTGCGAAATTTGTGAAATAATATTGAAATAGATTAAGATTTGTTTTAACTCGTCGATATTCAAATTTTATGCCTTTGATTCATATGAGATTGAAATGGATGCTTCATTGCTAATTTTGACCTACAATCTTTTCTTTGTTAGTCTTAGTCTTCACCTGATTGATTCATGACAAACCGATGAGAAGTTGCGTACAGAGTTGCAAAGCGGAACGACGTTGGAGTCAAAAAGATAGACGTCTCTGAAATGATGGACAACTGCGCCAAGTCCACAACATCGCATACAACAGTATAGAAGAGGACAAATCATGTCAAGAAGAAGACAAAGAATATAGCTTCAAACAAGAAAAGGCGGACGAGAAAGAAGAGAACAAAGAATATGATGATGAAGACTTGAGGAAGAGTTGCAAACATTATTCAATATAACATACGCAGAGTCCTAAATGAAGTCTTCGTATTCTTCCATAAAGTACATGTTTGATTATATATACTACGGGTCACGTCTTTCACGACCAAGATGAAATATTAAAGTTTTTGACGTGACCAAATGAATCGGCTAATTAATTGTTACATATTGTTAAAATTTGAATAAATTATGCTCTTATAGCGGTATTTGTGAACTTTATTAAAGTTCAAATCTAATAACAATAGTGTCTACACTATAGAATTTTTTTTACTATATATAAAAATATTGTAAACACGTGCGTGTCGCACGTGCATCTTACTAGTATGTATAATTTATATTTATTATGATTATCTTTTGAATCTTTTTTTTGCATGGGACCGCAGTCCAGTACAAAACTATATTTGTATAGTTTATATTTAATAAACACTGGTATTTTTAGTGTACTCAGTACTCACGTGGACGGTGGCATGGTTGCATCGCCCTGTTCGTTTGGCTTATCAGCCACCAGTCAGCAGTACTTTTCTCTCAGAACAAACCAGCTACTAGCAACCAACCAGCAGTACTTTTTTCTCAAAACAAATCAACACCAACCATTAGCAACCAGCCAAACGAATAGGCTTGTGTCCACGAGCATAGGTGTTGTCAGAGCCAAAATATCACTCTACTGGTCGATCACTCCGTGTTGATCGTCAAGTATTTTGGCTTATCTACAGTCGCCGAACCAAACGTCATGCACATTTTTATTTCTCCTCTTTATCGTTTATTTATTATTTTATTACAAAACGCAAACGCATTTCACACATACACCCTCTATCCGGTTATGATAGTCGTTAGAAATCTGTGCTCCTCTTACGATCCTGATTCCCAAGCGACAAAAATTAAGGGACGGAGGGAGTACACCGACAGCGACAGAGGCGTGAACGTTGAACCCGTCCGGATTCTAGAGTCAGCGTACCAGCGACGAATCCTCCGCGCCACTGGAGCACCTACTTGATGACTAGTAGTAGTCCGGTACTTGAACTAATCAAATTGAAGGGAGGGACGGCACGCGTGCACATTGGCTTTGCGACTATTCTGTGCAAAACCACAACGATTAATAATTTCCAAAAAAAGACAACGATTAACGATGGGCATTTTTCCCATTTGCGATGCATCAACGTAGGACTCCCGACTCCGTATCTGCTAACCGCAACGATTAATAATGGTAAAAAAAAACGACAACGATTAACGATGGACATTTTCACGTGGAGTGATGCGACGCCCGCGAGTGAGACGCGCCAGCGCCCGTGGGGTTTACCTGCTCCCGAGGGTCGTGTTTAGATTCTTCTTCAAAAATTTTCGGAGAAAAGAATCTTATATGCATGGAGCACTAAATAAAATTTATTTGTAAAACCTTTTCACAGATGAGTGTAACTTTGCGTGATGAATCTAATGAGCATAATTAATTTAATAATTGCTACAGTAATGCTACAGTAATCATCCTCTAATCCTGTGGTCAAAGTCCTCATTAGATTCCTCTCGGAAATTTACATACGGGTGTGGAAGTAATTTTATAAACTAACTTTATTTAATACTCTTAATTAGTGGTCAAAGTCGCATTTAATACTTCAAAAAATTTTTACTAAACACGAATGAACACCCCTCACCTGCTGCTGCGTACGAGTAGTGGGCTTCAGGGAACAAGGCAACGGTTTTTTTTAAGTAAAAAAAGGCAACTGGTTTTTCTTTGAACTAAAACTATTTTTCAGTGGAAGGAAAAAAACGTAGTTCTCCGTGCTCCAGCTCACTTTATGTCTCAGGGTCATTCATAATTGATAATTATCTGAATTTACTTTAGACTTTTAGTAAACGCACAGTACGTGTCTTTGTTTATGACGGGTGATTTAGAACAAGTCATTACTGCACCATCAGCTTCAACTAACCGTGCCTACGTACGAGACTACTCCCTCCGTCCCGATTTCTTCGTCGCTGGGGAACAGTGATATGTGAGGGAGGCACGAAATCCGAGCGACTATAAATTAGGGACAGAGGGAGTAGTCGACAACAGGTGCCGTACTGGATTAGAAATTTTTTATTTGAAAAGGGCATTGGATTAGAACTTGGAAGTCTGTAGATGCAGTGACCGATACTTTTACTATTTTCGTTGTTGATGAAAAAACATTAAAAAAACGCACAGGCGACAGCCCAGATGGGCTAACGGGCCGGTAAGATACCCAACCCGCGATAAAAGTAGACCAGCCAGGCCGGGCCTGTTAGAGTTAAGCTTGACGTGTGTGTCCACGTTCTGGACTAGTGTGTGTTCTGTGTACGCGAGTACGCTGTGTTCATGTGTGTGGCGTCCGTCGCCGTGTTAGTCGCAAGGTGCATGCAGTAGGGCTGCGGTCATGGTGACTTTGTGTGTCGAGTTGCGTTCCAGGAGATCGATCGAGTCGAGCACAAGGATGCAGGATCGCTGCGCAGGCTCGGTCGGTGTTGGTTAGGGGAGTCGCGTGCGTGTCGCTGATCCGTTCTGGGTGTGGCCGCGTCGTCCGGGCGAGCGTGGAGTTCGTGGGCGACGTCGAGCGGTTCCCGCGGGTCATGGCGTGAGTGCTGGGCATGGACGCCGTGGAGGATGGCTCTAGGCGCCTTGGCCTATTTGTATCCCCCGAGCTCCTGTGTTCTGGAGTGCGGTGTCCATTTTAGTATTCAACAAGACCAAGATACAGGCGAGCAGTCGCCGCGGCGTTCGTCGCCGGTCAAGTCTCTGTTCATCGTCTTCCTCGCGTCAGTGTCGTGAGAGAGAGGCAGCGCCGTTTCGGCTCCAACAGGGCCCACCTAATCTACTGCGTCCTGTGGGCCCGGGACTGTCCACGTACGTCTCCTACCTCTCCTTCTTCCCCGGTTTCCGCCCAGCGGCCAGCGCTGCGCAAAATCCCCTTCCCCCAAAGGCTCCTCCCAAACCCAGCCTAGCCAATCCGGAGCGTCTCTCTCCGCGATGGCCGAGCAGCCCCCTCCCGCCGGCGGGATCGATCCGCGCAGCGGCTTCTGCGCCGCTACGCGGACCTTCCACAGCCTGCGCCCCTCCACCGCGCTCCCGCCGGACTCCCTCCCGGCCACCGCCACCGCCTACGCCTTCTCCACCCTCCCCTCGCCTCTGCCCGACCGCCCCGCGTTCGTCGACGCCGCCACCGGCATTACCGTCTCCTACCCCTCCTTCCTCGCCGCCGTCCGCTCCCTCGCGGGGGGCCTCTGGTCCGCCCTCGGCGTCCGCCCCGGGGACGTCGCGCTCGTCGTCGCCCCGTCCCGCCTCGACGTACCCGTGCTGGACCTCGCGCTCATGTCCGTCGGCGCCGCCGTCTCGCCCGCGAACCCGGCGTCCACCGCCGAGGAGTTCGCGCACATGGCCGCGCTCGCCAGGCCGGTCATCGCGTTCGCGGCCCCCGAGGTGGCCTCTAAGCTGCCGAGTGGCCTCCGCTGCGTCGTCATCGGGTCGGATGAGTACAGGAGGCTGTCGTCGGCCGGAGGAGCGTCGCCGCCGCCGCCGGTGGCCGTGAAGCAGTCCGACACGGCGGCCGTGCTCTACTCGTCGGGCACCACGGGGCGGGTGAAGGCCGTCGCGATCTCGCACCGCAACGTCATCGCGAATATCTGCACGCACAGGGCGAACCGGGAGAAGGTCGAGAAGGAGGCCGCCGAGGCCGGGGAGGAGCCGCCCCCGCCCACGGTGACGCTGCTCCCCCTCCCCCTCTTCCACGTGTTCGGGTTCATGATGATGCTCAGATCCGTGGCCATGGGGGAGACCGCCGTCCTCATGGAGCGCTTCGACTTCGGCGCCGCGCTGCGCGCCATCGAGCGGTACCGTGTCACGTTGCTGCCCGGGGCGCCACCGGTGCTGGTGGCCATGATCAAGTCCGAGGAGGCGCGCCGCCGCGACCTCTCCTCCCTCCTCGTCATCGGCATCGGCGGCGCGCCGCTCGGCCGCGAGGTCGCTGAGCGCTTCGCCGCCATCTTCCCCGGCATAGAACTCGTTCAGGTTCCACGCATCCTGCAGATAATCAGTAAAACACAAAGGTTCTTGTGCGCACGCCAGATTCCATTCTGAATCCATGCTTCTGATTCCAGGGCTACGGTCTGACGGAGTCGTCTGGATCGGTGGCTGCCACGGTCGGGCCGGACGAGTGCAAGGCCTACGGTTCGGTTGGGAAGCTGGCATCGCACATGGAGGCGAAGATCGTCGACCCCGCCACCGGCAAGGCGCTCGGGCCGGGGCAGCGCGGGGAGCTCTGGGTCCGTGGACCAGTAATCATGAAAGGCAAGTAGACTAACAACTCCTTTGGACTAGACAGTGGTTTGACACGTTGACGGCTATAGTTACCAGATGATAGCTTTGTTTATTCGCGTAACTTTTGCACGCGCAAGTCCTTCCAATGATGATTAGTAATATAATCACACGGTTGGATTGCACGTTTATGTTTTGTCCGACCCATGGGCTGTGAACTGTCGTGTCTGAAGCTATGCGCACTCCTGTAGTCCTGTCATCAGGCCAAACTCTTTTTTATTGCAACTTGCAAGCAGCATGGTTTGCCTGCCATTGCCATGTGTTCCATGGGGGGCTTTTGTTTGTCATTTTGCTTAAACATTTGTCGATCCAAATCCAATACAGTTGGTCAGTGCAGTACCTAGCTACAGATTTGCATCACTGGCAATACATGGCTGCCTGTTCGCGTTTATGATGAACTAATGCCATCCTGGCACTGATAAACATTCATCATCCATTGAAATTGTATATTATCAGTGAGCTGAGCCATGTGGACAACATGTTGTTTTATGTCTGAAAAACAGCACTTCCGCTTTCACGCTTGACGTTGCAACTGTTTAAAATGTTTAGCTGGTCTGCAACGGCAATGAACCGACTTCATCAGAATATTTTGTTGTTTTTGTTTTTGTAAGGCAATACGTGCCCAGGGAAGTTTTTGTCTTATATATTTCATTTGAATATTGGGAATTTTTCATTTTTGGGCTGCAACATGAGTCATATGATGATTTTTTTCAGGTTATGTGGGCGATGACGAGGCAACTGCAGCAACAATGAATTCAGAAGGCTGGTTGAAAACTGGTGATCTATGCTGCTTCAATGAAGATGGTTTCCTCTACATTGTTGATCGATTAAAGGAGTTGATAAAATACAAGGGATATCAGGTGCTGCAGATTATTACAGCTACTACAAAACTGCAATAAAATTACCATTGAAAGATTTTATCTGACAAAATTTTGTTTGTGTTTGCTTGGTACTGATATATATCTTATTTCAGGTGCCTCCAGCTGAACTAGAGCATATCCTGAATTCTCATCCTGATATCATGGACGCTGCAGTTATCCCGTAAGTACCTGGCAGTAAACTGTGAAAATTCTATATGACTAGAGATTCGAACTAATGCTGCTGTAAGATTCCTTCATCATGGGACAATATGTGAGATGTTCCTTTTGTATGCACTATGCAGATATCCAGATGAAGATGTTGGGCAATTACCAATGGCTTTCATAGTGAGGAAACCAGGCTCAAACCTCACCGAGCAACAAGTCATGGATTACGTGGCTAAACAAGTATGCTTCTCCTTCTGATTAGTTCCGCTCCATATAGTTTCATCCTGTCATAGTCAACTTCGTTCTACCTTTTCCTAAACAAATTGTGCAAGTTGCCAAGTTGAGTAGAAATGCTTGCTATTTTAGTATTGGTAGTTCACACTGGTTTGTGGTTGTCTGCTGTTAAGGATAACATTCGTTGCCCTGATGCAAAAGGCAACACTGAAATATCAGTACTACTATAGCATACTGTCTGCATCTAGTGTAGCTATGGAAAGCAACCTAAATTTCCAGTTGCCATTCCAGCAAGGGATCATGCCGCCACTGATCCTTTCTTTATGCGTGATACTCTAAGAACCTTTGCTGGAATAACCTGATAGTGTCTTAACACTTCAGGCACTAGTCTATGTCCGGGCCTTATCTTTTCCTTTATGTATGATATTCTAAGAACCTTTGCGGAATAACTTGATAATGTCTTAACACTCCAGACAGTAGTCTATGTCCGGACTGATCTTTTCCTTTTATGGCAGGTCGCACCGTACAAGAAAGTCCGCCGAGTGGCCTTTGTCTCTGCAATACCAAAATCGCCTGCTGGGAAGATCTTGCGGCGGGAGCTTGTACAGCAGGCCGTGTCCATGGGTGCCTCTAAGCTTTGAGGTTTATGCTGACTTGGAAATCTAGGAGAAAAGTTCATGTGTAGTATACCTGATTACCAGACCCGGGATTTGTACATGGTGCTACAGTTTTCAGGCTGACTCAGAGCTGAACGGTTGTACCTCCGGATGCTCATGCTTCTTTCATGCAACCAAGGGATGATGGAATAGATCCTTTTTTTTTTTGCAAACGTTTATGCCATTGAAGAAATTGTGCTATATTCTATCCATTTTCGTAGCAGAATTTCCATTTAAAGCCACAAAGAAGTGTATTTTTTTTCATGAACATGAAAGGTAAGAGATGGTACTTATTACACTTGTGTTCGTTACTTCGTTACGATTAAAGCATTTGTTTGTTTGTCAGAACTGAACTCGAACTGTCTTGAGTTTGTTCGGCGTATCTTAAGCGGCTTCTGCTGATTTCTACAGTTGATTCTCCAGAAGTTTTTGACATGGGCATTTACCTTTTGAAACATGAGCAAACATTATATATTTACATATCCGACAATTAAAAAAAAGGTTATATGCAACAACACAAGTGAATATGTTTACACCTTATAATATGAACCAAATTGGATGAACGCACTGACTGAAATTCAAGCTGTATCAGGAGAAAGTGGAGCAAGTTTTAACCAATTGAAAGCTCCGTTTCAAGTGACCTCTTTTCAAGTTGTTCACGGGTGCCTGAACCAGCCAGCCACCCCTACTGTGCATTCGTGTACCTTGTAAACCCATAAACCCCCTCTTGCAACTAGCCTATTTCCCCGCCGCCGACGCCGAAGCCCCAACCGACCAAATCGATGCCGTCGATCGCCGGCGGGGGCCGCGGGCGCCTCTTCGCCGCGCACCGGGGCGCGATTTGGTGGCTCCGGCGCCGACAGCACCCGCCCTTCTCGTCCCTCGCAGGCGGGGGAGGCCGAGGCGACGCGCCGCATCTGCCGGTGCTCATCGTCGGAGCTGGGCCCGTCGGGCTCGTCCTCTCCTTCCTCCTCACCAAATTCGGTAAGCGCTCCGTGCCCCTCGCGCGTCGCTGTCCCGAATCGTGCGTCTAAAGTAGTATAAGCGGGTAGTGTTGAGCTGAGCGGAAGTTCAAGGAATAATTGATGAAGTTCAATGAAGGAAGATGTGATGAAACAAGTCATCTCTCAAGTGCGCTTGCTAGTTTGGTCGACTGCTTAGTGGTTCAGTGGGCTTAGCTGTCCCTAAATTTTGGGAGGACTCGTGGAAGTTCTTGTGAAGGCCGGCATTCTCTGATGCAGTCACTCGTTTCATTCCAATCTTGCAGGGATCAAATGCGCGGTGATAGAAAAGAATGTGGAGTTCACTCGGCATCCCCGAGCACACTTCATCAACAACCGCACAATGGAGGTGTTTACAATTGCACTCCTACTTCGCTGTGTCAGCTTTATGTGTGCTGTTTGGGCGGTGGTTTTATGGATGGCTGGCATTTTCAGATCTTCCGCAAGTTGGATGGCTTGGCTGGGGACATCGAGAGGTCCCAGCCACCAGTGGATCTGTGGAGGAAATTCATATATTGCACTTCACTCTCTGGTTCTGTTCTTGGATCAGTTGATCACATGAAGCAGGAAGGCCAGTTCAGTTCTTCTCATGTTGGGTGTTTGTTGTCTTGCACCTCTGTTCATATGTCTTGTGACGATTTTTTTTTCAGATTCTGACAAGGTCATTAGTCCTATATCTGTTGCACACTTCTCGCAATACAAGTTAGTCGATTTGCTACTCAAGAAGTTGGAAGGTATTGGTTTCCAGACATGCTTCCCCAGTGAGATTGGGGACCCAGCACAGGATTTGGGGTTGGAAAGCAAGATACTGATGGGGCATGAGTGCACATCCTTTCAGCAGACAGATGAGGGCATTTTGGTTGGAGCATCAGTTAACAATGGTGGGAGGATACAGGAGAAGAAGCTACATTGTGGTCTTCTTATAGGGACAGATGGTGCAAGAAGCACGGTGCGTGAATTTGCAGGTATATCTATGGAGGGTGAGAGGGACTTGCAGAAACTGGTCAGTGTGCATTTTCTTAGCAGAGATCTAGGCAGATATTTATCCAGTCAGAGGCCTGGGATGTTGTTCTTTATTTTTAACCCAGGCGCAATTGGTGTACTGGTCGCACATGACCTGGAGAATGGGGAATTTGTATTGCAGGTATGTTAGCCTTCACTATTTTAGAAGCAAGACTTCAGAAAATGTTTTTGAAATTTTCTATTTCTCATGTGTGGAAAATCATTTTCTGTTCTATTTTCAGATTCCATTTTATCCTCCTCAGCAGATGTTTGAAGATTTCAATGCCAAGGTGATCTAGTTCTAGTAATTTTCTTTCTTTTTTTTTTTTGCGAGGAGTTCTAGTATTTTTCTTTATTCTAGTTCATTATCTAACAAGATGTCGTTTGCTGCATTTAAATGTGTTTCTATTTATTTCTGAAATACTTGTGCTGTAGCTAATTTGACTCATATATGTAAATGCACCCCTGCTTACTTTTAAAGTTTTCCTTGTGATTTTAGGTATGTGAGCAAATCATTGTCAAATTAGTTGGATGGGAGCCTGCTGATGTTCAGGTTTTAGACATAAAACCATGGGCTATGCATGCTGAAGTTGCAGAGAAGTATGTTGGCTGCAGCAATCGTGTAATTCTTGTTGGTGACGCTGCTCACCGTTTCCCTCCTGCTGGTGGTTTTGGTTAGTGGTCTTCATTGTTTATACTGAAATATTACCATGTCCGTTTGCTTTAGTGTGCATCAGAAGTCCAATAGCCAGAATTGTGCATTTGCTGATTTGTTTTTGCAGGAATGAACACCGGTGTTCAGGATGCACATAATCTGGCTTGGAAATTGTGCTTACTCTTGAATGGTGTTGCTTCGCCATCAATAATGCAAACTTATGAATCAGAGCGCCGACCTGTTAGACACTTCTCACAGCTTGTCAGTTAATATCTCCTTGACAAAGTTGATTAACTTTGATTCACATGCTTGCTTTTTGCAGGTTGCTATTTTTAATACAGAGCTTAGTGTGGAGAATTTTAAGGCGGCAATGTCTATTCCTGCTGCCCTTGGTCTTGATCCAACTGTTGCAAACTCAGGTGCAACATCCTGCTCCAGCATGATGGCAGTAAACATTTAGTTATTTTCTTGTTAAAGTAAATATTGACACTGTTGCAATTGCGCTTAAGTTATTGTGCAATGTTAAGTACATTGAAACTTTTGCCTTGTCATGATCTGACCTTGTGTATCCTTTGCATTTGTTTGGCAGTGCATCAGGTTATCAACAGAAGCTTAGGATCTGTCATTCCCAGAAATTTACAAAAGACAGTTCTGGAAGGATTGTTTTCCATTGGTCGGGCACAGGTCTCAGACTACATTTTGAACGAGAGAAACCCCCTTGGGTCTTTGAGACTAGCAAGACTGAGAAGTATTCTTGATGAAGGAAAAAGTCTACAGCTGCAGTTTCCAGCAGAGGATCTTGGCTTCTGGTAAAGACTCACTAGTGTGAATCATTTTCCAAAAGAAAGTGTTTTTTCTTCCTTTTCATTCAGATGATGAATGAGCAAGTGTGCAAAGTTTCATATGTCGATCTATTGTGTGCTTTCAGCTATGAAGAAGGAGCCCTTGTCACTGAATATTGTGCTGAAAACACTCAGAAAGCAGAGAAACTGAAGCATTTCAGGAGGTCATCAGAGTACGTACCATCTGCAAAGGTTGGTTCACGGCTACCACATATGCTAGTAAGAGCACGATCATCTTCAAGTGAGGTATATCCCTTGGACGCCTAATTGATACGTCATCTTTTTAGCTATGTCGCTAATGTTTCATACGCTGAGACCGTGATGGATTCTTGCAGGATGTGTTCTCAACACTGGACCTGGTAAACGGGGATAACCTCGAGTTTGTTCTCATTATCGCACCAATGAAAGAGTCATACGAGATCGCCCGTGCCACCCTCAAGATAGCAGATGAGTTTAAGTTGTCAGCCAAAGTATGTGTCATGTGGCCACAAGGCTCAGCGGATGTGGAAATGGAAGACAGCACATCTGAGTTGGCACCCTGGAGGAACTGTGTTGATGTTGAGGAAGTACCGCGGGCGCCTGTTAATTCATGGTGGGAGATGTGTCAGATCAGTAGGAAAAGTGTCATTCTTGTTAGGCCCGACGAGCACATAGCATGGAGAACGGAATCAGACGTGGTGAGGGATGCAGATTCAGAAGTTAGGAGAGTCTTCTCTCATATTCTGTGCCTAAATAGCCACCGGGTATAGGAATTTTTGTAAATTTCCGTTCACTTAGTTATACATAGCAAAGGGTTCGTGTTGTACATTGTGAATTGTGATAAGGATTACGGACCATAATTTCCACTCGTATATTTTACCCGCACGTGGGATGACTGATTGACTGTGACGTCGTAGCATTTTGGCTGTTATGGTTCGTTCTGATGCAATATCATTGTCCGATGTCATGTCCCAGGCGCCATCGACTACTTGAAGACGGAAATGAATGAATACGTTTATGTTTATTTCGTATGAATGTATGACTTGTGGGCCACGTTGGTCAGCGTGTTGCTGGAGATAAAACCTAACGTGTAAACTGAATGGTGTATCGTAATATGAATTAAGACAGAGCAGAGCTCTAGGGGTTCAGGGTCCTCTGCCCTTCCCCTTGTCGTGCTCACGTCGACGGCGAGTCGCCGGCGGCCACGGGCGTGTCATTTGGTATCAGATTCGGTGTATCCTTGGCGCGCGTGGGTCAAGGATCCGGTATTCCGTCGGTCAGTCTCGCAACGCGTTGGTAGGGTGAGATCGAGTTCGTGTGTCGCGAATCACCGGCCACAGCTCTTGATTTCCCCATAATTCCAAGGCACGCGGATTGATTTGCGGGGATTCTAGCTCACCACGTTCGATTTCCAACCAATTAGCGACAGATTCGTGGTGGTGAGGGTTGCTCAGCATAGTCTGGGTGTAAAATTCCGGAAACCTAAGCGAATTTGGGCGCGGCGGCGAAGGTGGGAGACCGGAATCGACTCGGGTTGCGCAGCGCGTCTGCGTGTAAAATCCCTTGGTCGTCGCTGGTTTCGGGCGGCGGTGGAGTTTAGGGCGAGCAAACTGGCAAGGGAGTGATCCTGCGCTGTCTCGTCTGGACTAGTGGCGTGTGGTGGCGGTGATTGAGCTCTGGGCGCCGCGTCGAACATCTCCGACGCAGGTTCGAGGTTTCGTGTGTGACTGCTGTATTCCCTCGGCTTCGAGTGACTGCAAGAGTTCCTCATCTGTGGGGATTCATCAAATCTCGCGCGGTTCGCTTGGCTTCGGGTGTGGTCATCACGGCGCCTCCTAAGCCCTCGGTACAGACCCAATTCGTGCTCAGCAAGATGCAAGAGCGCCAGGAACAGGATGAAGCACGATGGAACCAGGTCACGGATAGTCTAGACCTGTTGTTTGCCAAGGTTGGACAGATTGATGTTAACCAACAGAAGTTGGACACAAGATTTGACATGACCTCAAAAGTGTTGGAACAAATGCTAAAGGATCAGCAATTACTGTCTAAGCAAATAGATGCTACTGGCCAAGCAGTGGCTAAACTTACCATGGCCCAGATGGACACAGGACAAGAGCCACCAAGTCCCACATCATCTGAAAATTCACTGGATAATCCATTTTTTCAGTACAAGGCTAAAGAGGGTGTTGCAGGTCAAGGATCCAAGTTTGGGATGCCTCCAAAGTGGAAAGGGAAGGAGGATAAAGGCCATCTGAAAGTAACTCTACCCAAGATGTCTTTCCCTCAGTTCACAGGGAAAAATCCTTCAATTTGGATTGACAAGTGTCAGGACTATTTCAAAATCTTTGACATACCAAAAGGGATGTGGGCAACTTATGCTTCCATGAATATGGATGACAATGCAGCTAAATGGCTGCAGATTTACAAAAGAAAGCATGGTCTGGGTGAATGGAGTACTTTTGTTCAAGCTGTCGAAAGCAAATTTGGCACCAATGATTATAGGGAGGCATTAACTCAAATTTTGGAGTTACAACAGACTGATTCGCTGGAATCTTATATTCTGCAATTTGAGGATCTACAATATCAGGTGTCTATACACAATTCTGACTTTGGGGAACTATTTTTTGTCACTCAGTTCATTAGATGGGCTCAAGATTGAAATCAGTAGTGTGGTGCAGTCTCAAATACCTGATTCTATGGAAAGGGCAATTCTGCTGGCCAGGATACAACAACAGGTTCTGGATAAAGGAAAATCTAGATGGCAGAGAACAGCTCACACATCTAAGGCTGTACAACAAGTGACTAAAGGTGACAACAAGGTCAATAATGCACCACCAAATTTGTGGAGAGAAAGGCAGACAAGGGATTACAGAAGAGCTAATGGACTATGCTATTTCTGTGCTGAACCTTATGATGCCAACCACACGAATACATGCACCAAAAGACCTCCACAGCAAGCACAGGCTAATGCATTAATCTTAAATGATCTAGATGCAGTGCTTACTGAAGAAGTACTAAATCAGTTGGCAATTGAAGATACTCTAGCTGCAGACTTTTGTCACTTATCCCTGAATGCTATGTCAGGTACTGAAGTGGGAGAAGCTATGAAAGTGAGAGCATTGGTAAACAACAAGGTGATGTTGATCTTGATAGACAGTGGTAGCTCTCATAGCTTTGTCAGTGAAAAGTTTCTGAACACAGTGGGCATTACCCCTATACCTACAGCTCCAAAACAAGTGAAGTTGGCAAATGGAGAACTGTTACTCACTGATCATGTTGTGCCTGGTTTGCAGTGGTGGGCAAATGGGCATACACTACAGAATGACATGAGGGTATTGCCATTGGGGACTTATGACGCCATACTGGGATATGACTGGCTCAAACTTCATAGTCCAATGAAGTGTCACTGGGATAACAGAACAATACAATTCGAGCATGAAGGCAGGGACATTACCCTTCAGGGAGTGCAATCACCAGAACAACACATACAGGAAATGTCTTGTGATCAATTGCTCAAATGGACTCAGGGAAATGATATATGGGCTGTGGCTGTAGTGGAGACTGTGGACTCACAACTAGCTGCTGAATCACAAGAAGAAATACAATCCTTGCTGCAAGAGTTTAAGGATGTGTTTGAACAACCCACAACTCTGCCTCCAGCCAAGTCTTATGATCATCAGATCCCTTTACTACCTAATTCTGTACCTGTGAATTCAAGACCTTATAAGTACTCTCCACAACATAAAGATGAAATTGAAAGGCAGGTTAAAGAATTGCTAGCAGCAGGGTTAATTTGCCACAGTACCAGTCCATTTGCTAGTCCAGTGCTATTAGTGCTTAAGAAAGATGGTAGTTGGAGATTTTGTGTGGATTATAGAAAATTGAATGCTATGACCATCAAGAATAGGTTCCCCATGCCTCTCATAGATGAGATTTTGGATGAATTGGCTGGAACAAGATACTTTTCAAAGCTAGATATGAGATCAGGCTACCATCAAGTGAGAATGAAGCAAGGTGAGGAGTACAAGACTACTTTCAAGACCCACCAAGGGCACTATCAGTTCAAGGTAATGCCCTTTGGCCTCACTAATGCGCCAGCAACATTCCAATGCATCATGAATGAGGTGCTAGCTCCTTTCTTGCGAAAATTTGTGATGGTGTTCCTAGATGACATTCTGGTCTATAGTCCTACATGGGAAACTCATATGGCTCACTTAAGGCAAGTCCTGTTGAAATTGAGGGAACACAAACTATATATGAAATCCAGCAAGTGTTCTTTTGCTCAAACTCAATTAGAATATCTGGGGCACATAATTTCTGATAGAGGGGTAGCCACTGACCCAAGTAAAACTGAGGATATGTTGAAATGGCCAGTACCTACTAATGTCACTGAGCTTAGAGGTTTTTTGGGCTTAACTAGGTATTACAAAAAATTTGTGAAGTGTTATGGGGTGATAGCCAAGCCATTAACTCAGTTATTGAAGAAAAATCAGTTTGCATGGAGTGAGCAAGCTCAGGAGGCTTTTGAGGCTCTGAAGCAGGCTATGGTAAGCACACCAGTGCTAGCATTACCAGATTTTCAGCAATCCTTTATTGTGGAGACAGATGCATGTGAGTCAGGCATTGGAGCAGTTCTGTTAAAGAAAGATCAACCTGTTGCTTTCCTAAGTAAAGCACTGTCTAACCAACACAAGCATCTTTCCATATATGAAAAAGAATTCTTGGCACTCATCATGGCCATTGATAAATGGAGGCAGTATTTACAGCACCAAGAGTTTATAATCAGGACTGATCACAAAAGTCTTGCATACTTGACAGAACAAAATCTGCATTCTGATATGCAAAGGAAGGCTATGGCTAGACTAATGGGTCTACAGTTTAAGGTGGTTTACAGACAAGGCAAAGAAAATATACCAGTTGATGCATTGTCAAGGATGCCTCACTTGTTTGCTCTGCAAGCTGTATCTTCACCACAGCAAGTCTGGCTTCAGGAAGTCCTTAACTCTTATGCCACAGATTCACAAGCTCAACAGTATTTGACTCAGTTGGCAATTCATAGCCCTAATGCTCAAGGGTATGCTTTGGAACAAGGACTGATCAAATACAAAGGGAAAGTGTGGGTGGCTCAGAATTCAGCAGTGAGAACCAAAATTATTAAAGCCCTGCATTCAAGTGCTATTGGAGGTCATTCTGGCATTCAGGCCACATTTCACAGAATTAAGAGTTTATTTCACTGGAGTGGTCTGAAGCAGCATGTAGAAGATTTTGTCAAACAGTGTGTTGTATGCCAGCAAGCTAAACACTCCAATACCTTACCACCGGGGCTGCTGCAACCTTTGCCTATCCCTCAAGGGGCATGGCAAGATATATCCATGGACTTCATAGAAGGACTCCCTAAGTCTGATGGATTCACTGTAATACTGGTCATTGTGGATAGGTTCACAAAGTATGCTCATTTTGCCCCACTCAGACATCCATTTACAGCAAAGACAGTGGCAAGAGTGGTATTTGATACTGTGGTGAAACTTCATGGTTTACCTCATTCTATTGTCTCTGATAGGGACAAGGTATTCACCAGCACCTTTTGGAAGGAATTGTTTACTTTGGTGGGGACTAAGCTAATCATGAGCTCAGCATATCATCCACAAACGGATGGACAGACAGAGAGAGTTAATCAATGTCTGGAAATGTACTTAAGGTGTGCAGTGTATGATGATCCTAAAAAGTGGAGATCTTGGCTGGGGCAAGCGGAGTTTTGGTACAATTCAGCTCACCATACTTCTTTGGGCTGCTCACCTTTCAAAGCTCTCTATGGGACTGAACCGAATATGGTTCTTATGCCAGTGGTTACTTCAGCAGTATCCACCACAGTAGCTGACACTGTGCGTGAGTTACAGCAACAGGCATCAGCTCTGAAAGAACACCTGGCTAAAGCCCAAAACAGAATGAAGACAACAGCTGATAGAAAGAGGCGTGATCAGGAGTATCAGGTGGGGGAACATGTGCTACTGAAACTACAACCATATGCTCAGTCCTCCTTGGTCAACCGCCCATATCCAAAACTGGCATTCAAGTATTTCGGGCCATATCAAGTTCTGGAGCGTGTGGGCAAAGCAGCATACAAGCAGGATCTGCCTGAAGGCTCTCTTATTCATCCAGTGTTTCACGTCTCACAATTGAAACCATTTTTGCCTGACTTTACACCTGTGTTTTCTGAGTTACCCAAAGTTGCAGAGCTCGACGGTCGGGAGATACTGCCAGAGACTGTTCTACAACGTCGCCTGGTGAAGAAGGGTGGCAAAGCAGTGCCACAAGTGCTCGTCAAGTGGACTGGCTTACCAGCAGAAGCAGCCACTTGGGAAGATTGGTACGTTCTTCTGAAGAGGTTTCCAGGAGCGCTTGCTGGAGGACCAGCAAGTTCTGAAGGGGGGAAGATGTCATGTCCCAGACGCCATCGACTACTTGAAGACGGAAATGAATGAATACGTTTATGTTTATTTCGTATGAATGTATGACTTGTGGGCCACGTTGGTCAGCGTGTTGCTGGAGATAAAACCCAGCGTGTAAACTGAATGGTGTATCGTAATATGAATTAAGACAGAGCAGAGCTCTAGGGGTTCAGGGTCCTCTGCCCTTCCTCGGCGAATTCCGATTCCCCTTGTCGTGCTCACGTCGACGGCGAGTCGCCGGCGGCCACGGGCGTGTCATCCGAGTTCCCCATTTTCAGCCTGTTCGTTTGGCTGGTGGCTGGTGCTGATTTGTTCTGAGAGAAAAGTACTGTTGGCTGGTTGCTGGTGGCTGGTTTGTTCTGAGAGAAAAGTACTGCTGGCTGGTGGCTGATAAGCCAAGCGAACAGGGCCAAATTGTCGTTCACAAAAAGTCAGACCACTGTTGCTGCGTGCAGCCCGGTTGTTGATCCATCTCCCGCAATGAAGAAGACAATCGGCCAGTATAAGAAGGATCCACGGCCGATTCCCATATCAACGAGGAGGCTTCATGTTTTTACGAACGCCGGTCATTGGCATCAAAATTTAAACGTGATCGATGTTGAACGGGTCAGCTTGTAGAAGCTTCAAACACCCAACACGTCATCAGTGCCCAACACGTCACAGGAAGGATTTGGGCCATCATCTTGTACTCGTGCGCGCTCGGTGGTGGGCTGGCTGGTCCAAATCCGTCCGCTCGCTGCAGCCCATCCATCCCCATGGGCCACGGCTGGGTGGGTGTGAGTGATATCAATTGTTTGGACGGACACAGCCACCTCGCCAATAATCATCGCAGAGAAACAATACAATAACCAAATCCATGAGATAAGCTATAGTGAGATGAGATGGTATTCACCAAATCCATGCATGGGATCATGCATGATATTGTTTTGGTACTCTCTACCGGCATTCTCCTTTGCGTTTACCGAGGAAATTCTCATGCAAGGATTTGGTACGACGATGCGTAGACGTTTTAGCGGGCTGATGCCTCATGGCTGGGCTCCAAGCCTCCAAGTAGAAGGCGGCTGCCCATCAGTTCGGAGTTGTCGTGCTCAAGCGCGCAACGACCTTTCCGGCCGGAGATCCTACTTTTTTTACTGGCTACCAGTATAGCAATGCATGCGCCTCGCCGCCGGGGCTGGACGTGGACGGTGCTGGCCCCATGTAGCAATATTATACGACGTGTATTGTAGAGCAATATTATACGGTAATACACAGACAGTGCTGAATCTAGCACATTTGCTGCTGGTAATTGTTCTTGTTCTTATTGACCTAATCTATTTAATGAAATAAAATAGATTACTACCTCTAAATCGGCAATACAGCAGCAGAGGCAACAAAAACTTTTTAGTCAAAAGTAAGTTGGGAACAGGATAGAGATGAAATCCAACATGAGCCACCAACAAAAAGGACAACTATATAAAATGTGAAAATGCATGACAAGTCGGCCCGTCTCTTTGATGGTCTGTATATACAAAAACTTTTTAGTCAAAAGTAAGTGGAGGAGAATTCAAATGAAAAGGTAAGTATAGTACAGGAATAAAAGTAGTAGAAAGAGAAAAGGAAAGGGGCTGCGGCCTTGGCGTGGCGCAGGACGATGCCCCGCACTGCATGACATGACACCTACGCACTATACGTACCACGGCACCAGAGGGTTAACGCTCGGCTGCTGGCACGCTGGCCGGCACCGCACAGCTCCGGCGAGACCCGCCGCGCGCGCCTGATCTGATGTGAAGGATCTGGAGGAATTCTGACAGAAGCCTTCCCGTGCATCTCGGCGGCCCGGCGCCTCGACCCGGCCGGTACGTGGCGCGCGCGCACGATGGCAAGACGCGAGACGTGCAATTAGCGGTCCTCGTTCGTGTTCGTGTCGCCTGCAAGCGCTCCTGCACGGACGGGCACACGGCTCGCTTGCTTCTTGCACGGGAAGGTGAAGCGGCGGGTAGGTACGGTGAGCTGGCTGGCGCGCGACGCCGGGCGTTAGCTTTTTCCGCTCCGGTCGCCGGCCCAAAAAAAAAAAAAAGATTCGCGTCTGCGCGCTTGGCGGGACGCGCTCCCCTGCCGCGCGCCCTCGTCACCCGGACCTGTCCACCTGCTGATCCCTGCCATCTCCGCCCAGGCCGGTCACGCGACCTCGCCGGCGGCGCGCGCCAGCCAAGCACGCAAACCCTCTTTTCGCCGGCGTCCGGCGACCGCACCGGCCGGGTATCTCTCCCGCCCCCTCGTCCTTTCTATCTCTGCCCATTCAAACTGGCGCCGGCCGGTGACGTCGGCCGCCTGCACCGTACCCGCGCGCTAGCTGCCGCCTGCGGGTCGGCCACGACACGCAGAGCCATGGCCAACATGCCAGCCAGGCCAGAGCCCCGCTCCCTGCACCCAACACGCCAGGCCAGAGCGATCGGTAGGCGCGCGGTGCAAAACACCGGCCGGAGATCTCCCGTGCACGTGCCATGCATGCCCGGCACCGATCGAACCACTCCGCGTCTCCTCCTCCTACTGTTTCCTCCTATCTCGGCTGGCGTCCTGGGCTCCTGGCACCTCTGCCCAGGCAACCCGCCTTCTTGGACCCCAAGTTTTCTACGTGGACCCACCCAACCAACGCCAGGGCGCGCGCGCATGCCGTGCCGGGCGCCCGGGCCGGCGAGCCCGACGCGCGCCTCGCCTACTCCTCCTCTCCCTCCAGCATCCCATAAATCCCCGCCCCCCCTTTCCGTCCTCCTCTTCCTCAACACTTCCACCAACCACACGAAGAGCGACAGGGAGCGAGCCCAAAGCAAAACCCCCTTCTCGAACCCACGAGCGCTCCCATGGCCGCCTCCAACCCCCTCGTCTCCGGCGCCTTCCTCGTCCTTGCGCCGGCGGGGCTCATGCCCCCGCGCCTTCTGCTGGCGCCGGCGGGCACGCGCCTCCCCGCAGGGGTCTACGCCGTGGCTGTGGCTTCCGCGCCAGGCTCGGCCCGCGGCGGCGCCGTGCGCGCCGTGGCCGCGGGCAACACCGGCGGCGTCCTCTTCCTCGCGCCGGCGGCCACTCGCGTCCCGGCGACCGCGTCGTCAGGCGCCACGCGCTCCGTGGCGGCGGGCGCGAGGGGTTTTTTCTTCCGGGAAAGAAAAAATTTCGGGACCCCTCGGGAAACCTAAAATTCTGGGAATTCCGGGAATTTCGGGTCAAATTCAAATAAATTCAATTTTTTTTAAAAAATTTGACAGAACTTAGCTGCAAACTGCCTCTAAACTACCATACATTATAGCTGCATGTCAAAATGAACAATAAGACCCAACATCACAAGTTTACAGGCTTACAGTACACAATGACACTCATGAGCTAGCATGTAGTCAATGACATCTATCCTAAATCCCAAATTATTGCAATCTACAATCCTTTAGATTGCAATAATCAACAGTCCAAAGTATGCATCTCCATGCAGTCCAAAATATACATCTTCATGCAGTCCAAAATATACATCTTCCACCAAAAGAGTGTCACAACCAACAGAAAGTAGTGCAACACTTAGGCCAGCGCATGACCACTGCCCCCATCACCTTCTTCAGGCATGCATCAAGTCATCAACTGCAAAAATATATTTAAAACCTGATAAACATAAATGTTCCAAGTATGATATTATTATTTTCACTAGCATTTTGAATGTACAGACTACATATGTACAGATAAGGACATGTGTAATAACAGAAATTTTGAACTAACCTTCTAGAGTTGAGAGAGTTTCTTGACCGTTGGTTTCTTGATTCTTGTCGATCTGGGACGGATAGTAGCACCTGAACTGTGAGGTTTAAGATTACGGACACAGCTCCCACTAGCCTCACCGCAAGTGTTGCCTCCACCAGATCCATCTCGTCCCACATCATCAACACCTATTATGCAGCAACCAAGAAAAATGTTACATGCTGCTGACCATCTATCACAATTGCTTAATTTAACAGAAACTCACCAACTTCCTCATCAGAGGCAGAGCTGCTATCCCCTGACTCGGCATACACTAGGCTACCATGTGAAGAATCCGACTCATTGTCATCTTCAAAGAATTCTTCCTCTTCATCTTCTAGTCCCACCCGCTTTCCTTTCTTCTTACTACCCTTTCTGCTAAAAGAAAGTTTTCTCTTGAATTCGGAAACTTCTTCTGGCTGCATATTTAACTCATCAATGAGGAAGCCACCAGGTGTGGTCCATTCATCATCATCGTCATCATATTCATCCAAAATTCGTATAGATTCACTCCTTGAGTTGGACAGCCAATCCATAATTGGATTGTCTTCATCAAACAAAGCAACATCCATCATCATACTACATGGATCAACATCCTTTTTCCGAAGGCTTCGAAAATCTGACTCAAATTGATGGATGGCCAACTTTAAATTATAATGCACATAGACCAATTTATCCAGCTTCTCATAACCTAGCCTATTTCTTAATTTAGTGTGAACCAAAGCGAAAGTACTCCAGTTTCTTTCACACCCACTAGATGATGTGCATTGTGATACAATAAGTTTTGCAAGCCTTTGTAGTTCTTTGCAATGTCCTCCATATTGATTCCACCAGTCAGCTACAATTAATTAAGAAAATTAGTAGTAGCACCATACAAACCATGCACACTAATTTAGACAAGAGTAAGTACCTGCACTTGTTTTACCACGAAGTGCCGAGCCCCGAGCCTCAAGTGATCCAAAAAGCAGCTTCTTTTGGCAAAAGTATTCTGCAAATTGGTCAATTGCCATTGATGTCTCCATAGGAGACCTTGCTAGCTTCTTGAATGCCAACGTTACAGCCAACCGAGCACTAGAAAGATTTGCAAAGTTTGCCTTATAAAGGGATTCAGGATCAAGTGCAGCAGCTATAAAGGAAAAACAAAAGAAAAGAATGATTAGAAAATAAAATGCAATGAAAAATCCTTGAAATAAAGATGCATTGATTATTAATTTTCACCTGCAAGCATAAGAGTTGAACTGAGAAGGTACCGTGCCCTCCTATTGATCACTTCATTTACTGTTCTTAGAAGATCTTTGCTAATACGCTTACCATGCTTCATGACAGCAAATATTTCTTTTTGCGCCTGCACCAACTTTGGGATGAATCCAGAAATTGTTGCATTCTTCTCCTGGTCAGCATAGCGAAGCACTGAATAAAGTGGTGTGACAGATTTCAAGACCATCTCCACATCCTCCCACCAGACCCTACTCATCAAGCAATCAGTTGTGAATTCATGGTCTTCTTCATCTTTAAAATCACTATTTTTCCAGTCACTTGAGATCATCCATGCTTCAAACTTTTCTCTTTTATCCATGAAACTCTGCAGGAACAAGAAAACTGTGCCAAATCTAGTGGCATTCCACCGACTCAACTCTCTATCTTCTCCCTCATCATAGCATGAAGCCTATTATGGCTGTACAAGAAATTACAGATCCGTTTTGCACCCACAACCACTGCTTCAACCTCAAAATGCCGTGTTATGTCCTTCAACATCAAGTTTATAGTGTGAGCAGCACATGGCTGCCAAGTGATGTGCTTATACTCATCTGTGAGTTGCTTGCACGCTTTCTTATAATTGGAACCATTATCAGTCACTATCTGAACCACAAACTCTAGTCCAACCTCTTCAACAACCACCTCTTTGATCAAATCATAGATAAAATCAGCATTTTGGACACGACCAGTTGCATTCACACTTTTATGAAAGAATGTGCGGCCATTGCAGAATATCATGAAGTTGATAATGCACATCTTGGTAGGTCCTGTCCACGAATCACACATGATAGTAACCCCAAATTGACCCCAATTTTCCTTGTAATCTTCCATGTGAGCCTTAAGATCGTCATAGTCAATATCTAGCAATGGGCCATCTATATCTCTACCTGTTGGAATAGCCACCCCTTCACCAAGCTCTTGAGCTAATTTAACGGCTGATACAAAATATGGGTTGTCTGCTTTCCTTCCTGGAATATCCTCAGACTGGAACCACTTAGCAAATGCTTTTCCAAGTCTCACTTTGGCACCCCCTTGCAGCATAGTGTCTATCCTAGGCTGTGGGGGTGCCTTACTACGTGCCAAATCTATATCAAAGGGAACTTGTGAAACACTTGGACTTCGGTAGAACCTTTTCATTGTAGTTTGATTGCCTGAGCAACTAGACCTACCTAAAGGTGGTGTGCTGCCACTTGCCATACCTAAAGGCGAGTTGCTGGCACTTGCCATACCTAAAGGTGAAGTGCTGCCTCTTGCCCTATAATCCCTCATTGATTCTCTTGCTGCCCATTCAACCTGCCCCGCTTCATCGCGAGGAATGGTTTTCCTTCTATCTTCTTCATATGTTTTCTCCATTATTGCCTTTTCCACATAGAGACGGCATTTTTGAGTACTAAGCCTATTTTTTCTCCCATTTGCATGTACATCCAACATTATCTGTCTCACATAAGCTGGCACTTTTCCGCATGGCACTACTTCCCCTTGCAACCCAGCTAGATGTTGAGTGAATTTGGTTTTACCTCCACTTTCCTTACTATCTCCACAATAAGCACAGCTCCATCCTTTGCCTTTATACTTCTCACCATGGCTCCACGTCTCCTCAATAGGTCCTCGCAGTTTTATTCGAACTCCTGCCAATCAAATAAAAAATTATGTGCATTTATAGTAACTTCAAGTAGTGCTGATTCACCGGTACAATAGAAGGCAAAGGCTCACCAGCTTTACTAATCACTATGTTGCTGGCTCCACTAGATGATACTCCACTGACGCCACCATTGTCAAGTACCTCCTTCTCCCTCCCCTTGTTTTGGCACCTCTCCTCCATGGCAGCTTTGGACAGCAAATTCCCTAGGTATAGCTGACCACATATAAGAATACGATCAGATTTGCAAATAAAAAATAGTAGCATATCTCATAAAAATTCAGTATTTGACCATAGCTGCATTCTATGGTTAAATGCTTGGTTCTACTATCCAATATGCACTAGCAGGAATATTGTGAAATAGATAAGTACACGCCTATGTTGTCCAAGATTTTGACCCAATCTTTCACAGTACAAGATAACCAAATAATTATTGTAATATGAATTTTTATACTCAAGTAAATATGTTGCAGTCCCAAGCTAACTCAGAACTAATAGCAGGCAACTTTATTAATTTGCACGGCACAATATTCAGATAATTGCCGGTTCTTGAAAAGGAACAAATTGGTAGGAACCCCAAATCGTATATCCTGCCTAACCAATCAGAGAACAATTACCATGCATCATGCTGGTTATTTAAAATACAGTTAATTCCATTGAGAGCAAATAAGCTAGCCAATAGCTGAAGCAAGAACAAGAATATGACATCTGAAACTACGAAAAGCTTGCCTGGATGCAGGCTATGCCGTGGCCGGGCACATCTGAGCTGCTGGTTCCGGAACCCTGCACGCACACGGACGAGCCGTCCACTCACAGACGAGCGGACGACTGGAGGTGCGCTGGAAGCCGGTGCGCTCGCCTCCACCCGCGGTCTCGTCTACATCCACGGACCACGGCAAGGCTTCAAGCCTTCAACGGCCGGCGCGAACCTCCATCGGCCAGCAACCAGATGGGATGGCAGGAGGAGGGAGTGGTGGAGACCTGTTGGAGGCTGGAGCCTGGAGGGCTTGCGGCCGGAGTGGTCGTCGGCGTTGAGTCGAGAGGCTCGAGCAGCCGCCGCCCGCCGGTGCTGCAGATGGGGAATTTTGGAGTCGATTTAGGGTTTCGTTGGGCTCCTGGGGGTATATCCGGCTGCGGTGGGCGCCAATTTCGGCCTGTGAATCACGAGTGCGCGGGAAGTCTAAATTCGGCCGAAAAAATTTGTCCGGGACACATTTTTTTCGGACCCCACCGGGAAAGACGAAATCCCGGGAATTTCACGAAATCCCGGCCGGGATTGTTTTCCCCTGTCTACTCCCAGCCGCCGCCTAGACGCCAGCGCCGCCGCCATCTTCGACCAGCCCGCGCCGAAGGAGGATCCAGCCTCCTACTTCCAGCAGTTGAGCGTCAGCTTCGAGAAGCTGGTGGTCGCCGCCGAAGTCGCCTTCGCGTAGGAGACCTGATGGAGAGACAAGCAAGAGTCTGGGCGGGCTTTCATCTATCATATTATCTAGTAGTATCTTGTCTTTTGAGTACGTCTAGTCCGTCATGTTTAATTTGCTGTGTGAGCATTGACAACAACGCTATGCATGGAATGGATTAGCACTGGCAAGACTTTCAGCATTGTTGCAAGTTCTAATCTGATTGATCCCTCATTTCGCTTGGCCATAAGTATTTACTATTTACCTTATGTGTGAAGTTTCTGAAACTCCCGGCACCTGTAGACACGCGCTCCTCATGTTCGTGTACGTATATACTACTCGAGTGCAGACCATCAGCCGTGTTCAACTCAAGTCAAGTACAGTACAGCAGTACGTAGATACGCGGCAAACCACTTCTTCCTTTTCCCGGCCCACCGGCCAGGAGCAAACCAGTTGCAGTGGCACGGCCGATGGCATTGGTGCTGCTGCCCGCCTGCCAGGAGCTCTGCTCCTGCTTTTGCTATCAGACTACTGTAGCACCCGGCCGGTCATCACCGGAGTCCGGCCCGGTCATGCATGCTCTCCCCCGCAAATGGACGGTCTTGTCGTCTCAGCTCTCAGGAAGCATAAAAGTTGGCCGATCGACGGGTGCCAAGTCTCGTCTCTGCAGACAGGACAGGATCGCGGCAGGCGGCCAGGGACAGGCTTGTGGCGCTGCAGGGAGCCCGGCCGGCCGCTACTCCTGTGCTCTGGTGCTCGGGCGCCCGTGCTGCTGTCCTGCTCTGCAACGCGAAAAAGGAATCGCAGCAGGAAGCCAGGAACACGGAATGGAGAAAGGTAGCAATCGAAAGCCCGCTGTGCCTGGCCCGTGAACTGCCGTTTCGTGGTTCCAAGTTCCAACACCAAAACACAGTTGTTCCGGGCTAAGCATTTTGGTCACAGTTGGCAATGAGGAGACTGCGAGCTTGTGGGAATCGTCGTGGCTGAAAGGCAGAGCACCAAGAGATATACGGAGTAGCACCAAACTTGTTCAAGTTGGCTTGGAGGAAAAGGAACTCAGCTGCTGCTGATCTGCATAATCAGAATTGGACTAGGGGACTTCGGCGTATGAATTCTTCAGAAGAGATTACAGAGTTGATCATTCTGTGGGACAAATTGCAGAATGTTCAGTTAACAAACACACCGGATTCTATTTGTTGGCGATGGACTTCAGATGGAGTGTACACTTCCAATTGCCATGGCAGAACACTTCAAGTCCAACTTACACACTCGATCCCCACGGGATAACCCACAATATAAGCTATGAATTAAAAAAATCAAAACAAACCAATACTTTGGGATAGAGGGTCGGGAGTACTACATATTTAAATTTGAATTATGGTATTTCTATTTTTAGTCTCATCAGTCACAAGTGACTGTCTACAACCACACACGAACCAACGGACCCGTAGTACATAGACTGTCAACAACCATGACGCTACAACCAAGTCTAAACACCGGACACTAGCAGTACGCAGACTGCACAGACCCTCGGCGCAAAGCAACCAGACATCCACTTACAAAGATAAGAAAGATAGCTAAAAGCAAGATAACCTAGGCTTGGATACGCTTTATAACGTTCCACCCGCTACTCATGAGAAACTCCAAAGCACAAGTCTCCAGACACCGACATTTTTCCTTCAAGGTGCTCCTTCCTTCTTCTCTAGATAATATGGACCAGCTCCTGATCTAGAAGGTTCTCCTAAACATCACCTGCATAATATACTTATATTTTAATTTTTGGAATACAACATCATTTCTAATGAGCCACGCCCAACAAAAAGCAGCTACCCCGCAATCACTAAAAACATATTTGAACGGATTATTACCCAGCTTAGATGCAAACACGGTCGAAGATATTTGTTGGTTTTTGTTCTTCCAATCCCGCATGCGTGCGCGTACGTACGGTGCGGCAACCCACTCACCAACCCCTGTCCGATCCCGTCCTCCCCGTCTCCGCAACAGGCCCACATGGCCGGCCGGGGGAGGGCAGGCGGCGCTGCAGGGGGTCGGAGCTGTTGCCTGCAAGTGCGCTTTTAGCCGAGCAAAAAGCAAGCTATCTCCCCCGCCCGGCGCGCTGCGTCGCGTACGTGCCTGCCTGCCGGCGGCGGCGCACCGTGCTCGCCTTTTGGCTAGCGCCGCGAGATAATTAGCATCGTAAGCAATAAAAATGGGGGAAATTGCATAAAAACAGATCATGCATGCATCACGCGAAGGATACTGCGTACATCAATCATAGGACTAGGATCGGAATTAAGATAGATAGCCATCTGTCGTTGATCATCACATCACCCATATACCATAATGTTCTGCAGTTTGATTTGGGTACAAGCTAGCACGAACTCAAATCGAAGTTTGTCGATGAGGCCGCCCGCATCTATCACCGCCGTCGTCGTGGTACGGTGGACGAGGTCGAGCATCCCGGATCGCTGCACGGGGGCCGACAGCACCTGCTCGCCGCCCCGGAGGTCCTTGCCGAACCGGATGGTGTGGGAACCACCCTCCTCCAGGAGCTTGACGCAGAGCATCACCGGCTTGGCCATCGTGGCGAGGGTGCGGGCAACATCCCACCCAGCCGACGAGCGCTCGCGGAGTCGCGGGTGGTAGGAGGGCGGGCGGTGGCGGAGTGGCTGCGCGAGCACGGTGCGGCTTTGCCCATGTGGCTCGGCGAGAGAACTCGAGATAGGCTGGCTGGTGTATGTTTGCAAACACTCTTTTTTTATATATTCTAAAATAACTCAACTATTTCGTATACATATATTCTGGCTATCACAATTTTATGGTAGTCTCGTAATAATGCTAGTGTGAATTTTAGGCTGTATATATACATAAGATGATTTTCACTTCTGATTTAATTTACAGGAGACAGCTCCAGAAGTTTGTGTTGAAGCTCAGAGGGGAAAAAAAGTCCGGGCTATACGTTAAAGACATGTATGGCAAACGCAAATATCGTCAGAACGAAATAATCAGATGTCGTCATTGTCGCGAGAAATAATGCAGCGGGGATGAGAGAGCTGAAAGACGAATTCGATGAGCTCAAGTCTAAGGGGGTGCTACGGTGGGCGGTGTTTAGGAAGGAAAGAGCCAACATTAATAGTTTGATAGCGTCTGTTAGACTGTCGCTCGCCATGTACAAATCTCGACGCCTGGAATTATGGTTGTTCTTTTTGACACCACGCGCAGATGTTTACGACGTTAAAGTCCACAGCCATCTCTTGCGCATGCCCTTGAAGGAAGTGTTGAGAAGACGAAGTCTAGATATCAAGAAGAGGAGAGAAATTTTGGCTTCATACTACAATAATAGTGATGTTCAAGATACAAAAGCCTCGTTGATCTCTAACACAACCACCGCTACTACCGAACATGCAAGTGTTACCCTACGAACAATGCTTGGGAAAGCGACAAAGCGTGTACAAAGAGATTGATGTTGTACACGGTAGCTTCAGTAGTTTTAGGTTGCATCATTATGTTCTTCTGAAAATATTATTTGTTAGTTATGTATGAAGGTCTTTTTGTGAAAAGTTCTTTTGTACACTAGCGAAGTAAATCGGAAATTGATCAGGAGGTTTCTGATCCACATCTTGCATGGTTCTCTATATTTGTTATTTCTTCCCTCCTCCTCCATTGAAGGTAGGACCAATGATGATAAGAGAATATTGTAGTCATGGTTGATAGATGCGATGGAGAAAACATCCAAATTATTTCCCTCAAATATAGCAAAAGTCTCAAGATCGATAACCCCTTAACTATTTTTGGTTCAATTTACCTCCTATACTATATTAGTGATTTGGTTAAACTCCCATAAATATATTTATTCTTTTCATTACTTTATACACAAGTTTAATTTTAATTAGATACTATTGCAAGGTGGTAGTGGATATCAAAATCTACATTAAAAATAACATTATAACTTTTTATCATTATTTTTCATATAGTTTTGTATACCATGGGTAAATTTATTATTAAATATTCGATCATGTCAAACTATTGATAAAAATTTGTGATATATTTGCTCACGTGGTTTATTTACATATGATTCATCTTGCAAAACTTTAACCTAAGACACTTGTACATGGACAAAAAAATAATAATTTGCATAGTTTTTTTTTGAGAATATAATTTGCATAGTTTAGAGAGCAACCTTGAACAAAGAAATATTTTAGAGAATTGTACGCGGAGGGTCACCGGCGACGCCGTCGTTCCCCCCCAGGGCGCGGCCGACATCACCGGCTCTGCAGCAGCGGTTCCACGGGCACGAGTACGTCTCGGCACACAAATGCTAGATGCGGGGTCCAGAAGATCACTTTGCGCAGCGCCATCATCCATCGCCTCCCGGCCATGCATGCATGCGAGATCCGGAGGTGTTGTTGCGTGCTCGCTCCCCAACGTTCATGTACGTGTTGTCAAAAAAAAAAACGTTCATGTACACGTACCCCGTCGGCAGTTTTGAACTGCCCGTATTCTTCGAAGAAAATACGAGCTACGTACGTACGGTCCAATTAGCCGTTGTAGCTGCTTGGAATTTGGAAAGGGGGTGCACGCCGGCGAGGTCGCGTGACCGGCAAGGCCACATGGATGGTGGCCGGTGCGGGAGGCCGCTGCACAGGGCTGGCAGGGATCAGAGCTGGCCGGTGACGCCTGCATGCAGCAGAGGACGCGGCAGTGGGCGTGGCGAGTCCCGCCAAGCGCCCCAGACGCGAATCCTCCTTTTGCCGGCGACCGGACGGGAAAAGCAACCTCCCCCTCCTCCCTCGCCCGGCGTCGCGCGCCAGCCAGCTCACCGTACCCGCCGCTTGCCATTCCCGTGCAAGCGCGGCGCGGCGTGGTTCGGTGGCCTGGTCGTCGCCGGTCAGGCAATGCAAGCGAGCCGGCCCGTACGTGTGTGCCCGTGCTGCTGCGTCGTGATCCCTGCCTGCATGCACCGGGGCGGGCCGACCGGCGCACGGCACCCCTACGCGGGTAGGGACCCGCGCGCCCGCAGGCGGCGAGACGGTGGTGGTGGGCGGTGGCATGCAGCAGAGCCCACCCCTGCTGCCTCGCTTGCAGGCAGGCGACACGAACGAGGACCACCCAGCGCGCGCTCTTGTCTCGTCTCGCCTTGCCATCGTGCGCGCGCGCGCCACGTAGCAGGTCCAGGCGCCAAGATGGGAAGCCTTCTTCTCGAAGGCGTCGTCGTCCTCTTCCTGTCTCTCTGCCTTTTGTCCTCTTCTCCCAATGCATTTCGCCCGCCCGGCCATTGCCCATTGGCCATGCAACATGCAAGAGGGGAGTTCTGTGCTTTATCTCTCGTTTCCCCCTTTGTTTCATGTTGGAAAAACTACTACAACCTGCCTTTTTTTTTCTTTAAACTACATAAAACATTCGCTTATCTTAATGGTCTCAGGAATTCAAAAAAAGTAAATTTGAACATCGAACCATCGATCTCCTTTTACATTGGTAAAAAGATAAAAATTGGCACACCTTTTATACTCTGGTAAAAGTCTAAAAGATACTCACAGCAGTTCAGTGGTGAAGATGCGAGGGGCTTTGCGGTACAAGGCTTTTTGGTTTTTCAGCAGGCAGATGTGGTTTCAGACTTTGGCACTTGTCTTTTGCAGAAAATCATTGCATTCTTTTATGCTCATTGAGTGCTTTGTCGTTTGAAAGGAGCAGCACTGGTTTTGAGCTTCGTTTGTAAAACGGTCATGGTGTAAACTCATGCTCTTGTATTATGCATGGTTTCTGCAAAATCTGTTTAACCAAAAAAAGATAAAAATAACTCAACATTTGAAAACGAGATCAAAACCCATACCAAAGATCTTCCTGTTATCTCCTACACAGACAAGAAATAATTCTGAAACGGCAGATCATCTCTGCCAGCTCTCTGGCATGTTTGGGTTGTTGAGCTTTGCTGCCAACTGGGCCATGACGACCAGAACTGGCGTGGAAAGGCCTGTGAGGGCTGAAGCCTTTGCTTTTGTGACACTAACATGCACGGACGACACTAACATGCACGGACGAAAGTCAACGATGACAACCTGCAACCCCTGCCTGATTCGTTTAGATTGGAAAATTTATGCGCATGAATGAGGCTGTCTTGCATTTCTAATAAGTTGTTTAACCGTTGGCATGTCGTATGTATAGTGCTTTTGATTGCGAACTTATATGAAAAGTTACGGTATTGAGTCACGTGCATAGAGAGAAGAGGTGACTGATGGGTTAAGACTATTTAACTACTCAAAAACTTTATCCTACATATCATAAAACATTTTTATGCATTACACTAAGCGTGTGCTGTTGTGTGGGAATTTCGAATTTTTTTGAAGTGGTTTACTGTTTTCTAAGATTTAAATGATGGTAGAGAGTCATTTTGTGAGTCCACAATTTTGACATAAAAGTTTCAATATATTTTACAAACAATAGGCTATACATTGTTCACAAATGTATACTTCACTAACAATGTTTCATATATATGATATTTTATTTTTTACATGCATAAGACTGCATATATATATATATTCTCTTGTAAAAGATTGAGTAACTTTTAAAATGAATTTACTCGCTAAAAAATTAAAAGAAAAAGAAAACAAAAAAAAGAAGGATTTGTGCACTGTGCTAGCTGGCACCTATCACCCGCCAACACAGCAGTAAATATCCGCCAGCGTTCATGGAGAAGATGTGGTACCAAAATGAAAATTCGCAGCCCGGAGCACCACCAGAAAAATTCAAGCACGAGTCTCGTCTCTCCATTTTATCTCCACCCTCTCATTATCTCATGTCCTCAAATCTCTTTCCTCACTCAACCTTATCCTTCCTTTCACCCCACATGCAGGGGCGACGACGGACATGGGGCTCGAGTCCGAGGGATGACGCCGCGCGGTGCCCCAGCCTCTCAACCTCAAATGTAATATAGGTTAAGCAATGGGTACACTGAGCCTGTTTCACCACCCAGAACTTCAAGCAACTTTCACATGGAGTATATCGACCACAAACCCTAGAATAATGCTTCTCAATGAGCGAAAGACAAATTATTTTCGCAAAAGCAAAAAAAAAGTGAGAAAAGATGTCGAGAAAGCATTTGGTGTTCTGCATATAGGCATAAAAAATGTTGTAACTGTATGTAATATAAGAGTAATTATTATTTTTATGATTCTTAGAAATTATTGTAATCATGTTTCTATTATTTATGCTTGATGTTATTCAATCAAATAGCCACACAATGATATATACAAATACAATTGATCTTAATTTTCTGATTCCAATTTGGTGGTACTTGGTCTTTCGCGATGTTGGGTGTAAGTTTGGCTCCTTTATACATTAGAAACGAAAAAGTGTATTCATATTTTAATCGGTGCAAATCAATCCTCTACCTAATTAAATCGGTGCCTTATTCATCCCACCTCGGTTTACAATCAGTTTATGCCAAGTAATCATCTAACTAACCAAACTCTTAGCCACGTCATATGTTGAGTTGTTAACGAAACTCTAGTGTACGTGAGTGTGCTCGTGAAGACGGCGGAGACGGCAGCAGTGGCGGCAGCATATACTGCATACAATCGCACAAAATTGATTCAAGTGGCCAAGCCTAGGTGAGCTCTCGTGTTTGCATCTCGTTTTACATTTTTTAATAGGTTGTCTTCGTCCACTGTTCCGTATCATGGCAGATTGTCTGACCATCTAGAACACATATTTATATTAATGAATCCACCGGCTGGCGTGTCTAAGTACTGGTCATTAGTCAGCTAATGACGTGGCATAAAATGGTGTGGGGTATGCTAAACTGAAATCAAACCGGTTGTTAAACTGAGGTGGGACGAATAATGTACCAGTTTAATTAGTTAGAGAATTGATTTGCACCGAGTAAAACGGGAGAGATGAAAGTCACACTTTTGTGATATTTGAGTGATGAAAAATACATTTTTTTCCTATATAGAAATTATTAATTGTCCCTCTCATCGATGAAAGCGGATCTTTTGAATCAAAATATATACACACTTGCGAGAGCATGCTCCACGTGTCCTGCTTGACGACAAATTTGGAGGAGCCTCGGAAGTCGGAACCGACTACTGCTGATGCTGCTCTGTGTATCTGTATTGCCGGCGTGGGCGCGTGGCGAACCTAAGAACCGAACGACGGAGTTGGCTGTGCAGCCGCCGCTACGGTCTAAGGGCAACTCTAGTGGAATCCTTAAAATTGAACCCTAATCCATCTATATAAGGGTCTCTCATCTACATTGAGACTTCTGTTTTCCTTTCAACTCCAACCCATCTCTTATATACCCCCTTGCTTGCAACTGATTTGTTTTTCTATTCTCCTTCTGACACGTGGGGCCCACCTATCAGCGGGTCTTTTTAACCCTATCCTCCCCCGGTGCGGCCGCGAGGCGGGCGCCGCCGCCCAGCCCCCCACGCACGCTGCCTCCGGGATAAGGCGCCGCCGGCCCCACGGCGCGTGGCCTCCGGTGCTGGGCGCCGCCACCCTCCACAGCGCGCGCACTCCGGAGCGGAGCGCCGCCGGCCCCCACGGGCGCGGCTGCGGCGGGCCACCACCGGCCGCCGTGCGCACAGACGGGGCGGAGCACCGCCGACCTCCGTCGGCGTCGATCTACAAGGTACAACCCCCTCTCTCCCCCAATCCCACCCTTTTCTCTCTCGATCCCTGCTCCCCCCTCTCTCTCACACACATCGCCGGTAGCCGGAAACCTCCGGGGAGGCGCGGGAGGGCCGGCCGTTGGCGTGGCAGCTCCCGTCCGGGCCTCCTACATGTGAGGGTCAAGAGGGGGAATATGAGAGACTCTCATCCGTCGGGGGCCAGATAAGAGTTCGGTTGGAGGCGATTTTTGTGCTTTGGAACCTCAAAAGAAGGGTGAGGAGTGGGATGAGAGGTCCGCTGGAGTTGCCCTAATACCCTCTGAACGGACCGTATGAAACCAAGAATCCCCCCGTTGCTGGTGGTCCCGCCGGTGTTCCGGACAGATGGATCTCGCTCGCCGGTGTCATCCCGAACAGCGGCACCCTGGACGCCCGCCCCGACTGCTCGTACTCCCGCCGGCCCGCCGCCACGCGAGCGCTCAGCTCGCGCAGCTTCGCCGCCAGCCTCGCGCACTCGTCGTCGCCCGCCAGCTCTGCGGCCGCCTCCTGCCGACGCTTCAGTATCTGCGCGGACTGCGCCAGCCCTCGCGTGCTCGCCGTGTTTCTCGCAGCGTCCTGCGCCACACCAATGTCCTCGGCAGCTTCCACGCGGAAGCGTTCCCGTGCCACCTCCACGCCCATGCTGTCGTCGTCGCTGGCACCGTCACCGGCCTCAGCACGGCGGCGTCGTCCTTGCAACAAACGTCCACCGACCGCCCGGTTGCCGCGTCCTTGTAAGTGCAGCTCACCTTGATGAGGCGGGTCACGCCGCCGCCGTCTTTGGCGTCGACGGGCAAGCCCAGGAAGAGCAGGAAACGCCTCTCCTCGTCCGCGTACAGGTCGCCGGCGTCCACCGACGCGGCGCAGCCGCCGCTGTCGATGAGGCTAGGGTAATAGCGACCGCCCGCGGCCTTGACATCCCTGACCTTCACGCCGGGGTGCAGGCACTCCACCACGACACGGGCGTCCTGCACTGCGACAGAGCGGAGCCCACCGATGCACTGCGCCAACAAATCCTGCACCACCGCCTCCTCCTTGTCGATGACAGCTGAGAAGGTTCCGCGTGTCACGCTCGCGATGGCGTGCATGGCCTCCGTGTCGTGGTCCGTGACGAGCCCCAACATATGAACCGGCGGAGGGTACCGGCAAGCCACGGTGCATCTCAAGGACTGTGGCGCAAGGCCGCCGTATCTGCTGATTCCGCTGATGCACATGGGATGGTGGTAATTATGGTTGTCCTTGCCATCCGAGAGAAGGATGACGCTGCAGGTGCCGGCGTTCCTGCGCCGGCGGCCGTCGAGCACCTCGGCAGCCACACGGAGACCTCCTCCAATGCGACAATGCTCGTCTACGCAGTGGTTGAGATACACCACCTAATCACCATGCGGTCCACAGGGCACATCAAGTTTACGTGCGCCCGCACCGGGACGCCCGTCCGGTCGATTTCCGACCGGTAGTTCCAACCCACGTGCGCGTGGTCCCCCAGGCCCAGAGGCGTGACGTGTGACCAGACTCGAGCGCGTGGGTGCGGGAGAAAGAAAAATAAAAATAAAATGCAGACGGAATGAAAGTTTTCAAAAACAAATAACAAAAAAATTCAGAAAAAAGTTTGAATGAAAATTTTGCACAAAAAATTTGTCAAAAAATTTATCAAAAAACATTCACATAAAAGTTTTCGAGCAAAAAATGAGAAAATTTTGAATCACAAATTCTGACGAAACTTTTGAACAAAATCAGAAGAAAACTTAAACAAAAAAATCAAGAATAATCAGAAAAAGTTTTCCAGAAAAATTTTCAAACAAACTTGAGGCAAAGTTATACACCAAAAATTTGAAATAAAAAATCAGAAAAAAGTTTTATGAAAACATTTTCAAACGAAAAAATTCTGAAACAAATTCCGGGAAAATTTTTTGAAGTAAAAAAACTTTTACGCGGCAATTTTTTGCAAAATTTTTTTCGTAACTTTGTGGATAAAAAAGTTTGCAAAAAGTTTTAAAGAAAAGATTATGCAGAAAATTTCGGATATTCAGAAAAATCCTAGAAAAATAAAGAGCAAAAAAATTTTGGGTAATAAATCTAGAAAAAAATGGAAAAGAAAAAAAAAACACCGCCGACGGCCGCCGCCCCGGGAGAGTCTGGTCCGGCGACAACAGCTCGCCGGGGTCAGCCGTTGTCGCGAGTCGCCGAGGGAGGACACCTTCGCGCCGCCACGCACCTGGGGGAGGCTGGTCCCGCGAGAGCAGCACGTCGTGGAGGGCGCATCTCGCCGGGGCGTCGGCGCCGCTGTTCCCTCGGGCTGCAACCCGCGTCCACGCCGGTCGTCGGTGAAGCGGGCCCCCGTACCGCCAGTCGCCAGGGAAGCAGGCCCCCGCGCCACCGCTCTCCGCGGGCGGTAGCTCGCCGGGAGAAGCGGGCCTCGGAGAGCTCACCGCCGGGAGCGCATCCGCCCGCGGCGTCTCCGCCCGTGCGGCCGTGCCGGCTAGATCTAGAGAGCAGAAAGGGAAAGAGAAAGGGGATAGGAAAGAGAGTTCTGCGGGTGGGTGCCGAGTGTGGGGAAAGGCAGCGGGACCCACCCATGTGGGTGTATTGCTGGGGGAGCGGTGGCTAGAGTGCTCAACCGACCGTAGCGAGTGCAACTCGCGCTCAGCCTCAAACTCAACATTGCGCGGTCCACATGCGGATCGACGGCCGTGGCGTCTCTATGATTAGAGGACCGGTGGAAGGTATACACAGTAATTATTGCGTCTGTATGTTCACGGCGTTAGGTGGTCACTAATCGAAAGCGGTGCACGACGCGTGGCGTTGGCCGTTGGGAGAGGGAGGCATCCGGCGCGTGCACATCAGGAACCTTCTCAAACTCATCTGCCTGACTGCCTGCCTGAGCAATAACTACTTCGTTTGAACCTACTGTATTCCGAGCGAACGTTACTAGGCATGAATTTACATCGGATACGCACAGATACGAATTTGAATGTCACTATTTACCATATTTTATTTCGAATTCGGATACGAATACGAATATTATCAAATACGAATACAAAACAATGTTGAATCATAGCTTGGATATGGGACTTGGTTCAATCCCTTTAAGAAGCATCATGCATGCTCCTCGTCATTGGTGCACTCCTTTTCATTGATGTGTTCCTTGCCGTTCACTTCCTCCTTAGTCCTTACCAAGGATGGGTCCTATTGTGAAAAATGATTGTAAAAAATAAAATAAGATAAGATAACCCATTTTGAGATTTGAATCGATATAATACCAGGAAATATTTAGGATGAAAAGATTATCCAAATAAAACAATTACCTTTACCTTGGACGTGTTTTTGGATGTGGGTTACTACCTTCTTACGAAGATGAGTCATTTGCCTAACAAAGAGTGATACTTTGTCTGTTGCATCAGTAAGTGTAGACCAAAGAAGCTGCATTAATGTGGTAAAAAAGTTATTGAATATGTAGAACAAAAATAGTAGTATGATGATAAAGTTTTGTACCTAATTATGACATACCTCATATGCTTCTCTATCTGAAGCAGCCGTAAAGTTCGTTTCCAATTCTTTCATTTTACAATTCAAATCGTGGTTAAGAGCATCCACATCAAACACTGTGCTAAAGTTTTCTGTACAATGTTCAATATTGTTCATGGCGTCCAAAGCTTCTTGGATCAAGATATGGCTAATTGCAGCCAAACCTCTAAGTGCGCCAAGAAACGAAATAATGCTTGTCCTATCAATTTTCCTATGGCATGTGTCGTCCGCAATCTTAAGAAATGTCGAAACATAATTTCCAATGATCTGTGTTCAGAATTATAAAAAAACTTAGGAAACTACTATCATTTGAAAATATGATAAACAACATAATTAAATACGATATGATTACCTGTTCTACGGTGATAAAAGAAATTCCGCTTGGCTCATTAACTCTGAAGTGTGCATTAGCCTAGGAAAAAACAAATGGATGGTGAGGCACAGGAATAATAAAGCCTCGTGGATCCACATGCATGAGAGATTGTGGTTACCGCGACCAAAGCAGATAATTCAATAGCCATGTCAACCCTTGAGCAAAGCATTAGCGCTAGGCGCCTGCCTTTTGCATACTACATTTTTCACCAAAAGAAATTTAGCAAATAAAAAGTGCAATATGATAAACTTTAGAATCCTGTGAACATACATCACCTGCGGTCGAGTTTACAACAATTTAGATAGGTAACAAAGTTTTGAATTTTGATAAGCCTTACAATAAAAGTATCTTATCCTCTAATAAAAGCAGAGAGGAACAAGTTGATTTTCCATCTTATAAAAATAAATAAGAAAGTTGGAAAAGGCTACCGAGTATCTTTTAAATCAGAGGAGATCGATCAAGTTGCCTAGCGCTTTCAAGTATTAATAAAGTACTATGCAATATCATATTTTAATTATTCAGTGTTTAATTTGTAATACTAACACAGATTTTCATAACCTTTTTAACACACATGTTGCAGCAATTTTGACTAGGTACTACTACAATAACTGGAAGTCTTACGATGTGTCAGCTGAAAATATATTTTACTTGCATAAAAAAAATTATTGCCATCATCATGGGTGGATCTACGACCTGGCTGCAACCCGGATCAAGACCAGGGGCTCCCTTATATATGCATGAAGTAATGAAGTGGTCAGTCTGTCGAAGCAAGACAAGCTAATCATAATTAGCCTTGCATCCGTGAAGTTACTGAATTGAAACTCATTCGCTTTGTTGCCTCTACATTGCTTACATGCTTAAGCATTTTTAGCGCGAGCCCTAGCATAATTCCAGATCTGCCCCTAGCCACTGTCATAACTTAGACATGTCACTAACATGTGTCTTCTTCCTTGTGCTGATCGAAGTGACAACTTTTTGCTGGACCCTGTGGATCAGTAGGAACGAATTGGTGTTTCAAAAGTCACAAACTAAATCTATTTTGCAGGTGATATTTAGGAGAGCGTTTTTTATCAGGAGCTGGTCCATCCTCTCTAAGGAGGAAGGAAGAGTCATTTTGAAGCAAGGTTGCCGTTTATTGGAGTCTCTTGGGTTGGAGATCGTTAACAAATTTGGATGGAGTGCCAGGAAATGGATTAAAAACTAGAGTTTGGTTTAAGCCGCCGATGTAGTTTTTTTTTCTTTTTGTATGGTGTTTCGGGACTGTTTCCCAAGAGTGCGTGTGTACTTGGATTGTTACAGCCTAGGCGCTGTTGATCTTGTTTGGTCTTGGTCGCAGACAACCCTTGTTGGTTGTTGAGACCGGAACAATTGTTCCTTTATCTAAAAAAACATGTGTCTTCTTCCTAGTTGATTTTGGAGCAAACTCTATCCCTAACCCTTCGTTATTTTTAGCACGATGGTGTGGCCCAGTGAATGAGGTGCTAATAGTAGAAGCAAGAGCGGCACAAGATGGTCTCTTGTTGGCGACCCAGCTGGGTTTTCGTCAGGTGATCCTAGAGTCAATAACTCTGTTCTTGTGAGTGCTATCAAATCGACGGAAGAAGTTAGATCGATTATTGCTGGTTTCTGGCATGACATTAGAGAGCTATGCAGGTCTTTTATTTCTTTTGATGTTAAGTTTGTAAGAAGGGAGGCTAATTCCTTAGCTGATAGGTGTGCCAAGGAGGTGCCAAGTCTGTTGACACTCCAGTAAAATACTGGCGTGCCTGTTATCCTTCATGGCTAACGGAGGCAGCTGTCGAGGATTGTAACCAGCATTATGCGAGTTGAATGAAGCTTTCTATTCTCAAAAAAAAAACCCTTCGTTATTTTTCTATTACTAGAATCCACATTTTCAAAATTAATGGTGGTGTGCAACAAAAACTAGAGAAAATACTCTTTTCGACTCTTGTTTGATCTTAAATTACCAGTAAAAACAAATTTGTACTTAATATGCACGTAAACTCAGGTAATATGTAATATCAAATACTAACCAAAATGCATCGGTTTGAAGCGATCTTTGTCATATAGGTTATAAGTTTGTCGTCCTCATCACGGAACAATGTCATCTCTAATTCTTCCACCTTGAAAAAAAAAATAAAGAAGGCTTTAGAAACATTGAAGCAACATAAAAGAATTCAATAGTTCTATTTGGCTATAGAGGTACAAGGCAAAGCATATAGCTTTGCTTCTCTACTGCGCTTGTTTTTATTGAGCTCCTCTTAAGGAAGATTATTGTTGGTTTGACAGAGCATATTAAGTTGTAGTGTAGTTCAACATTGTTTGGCAAGCTATAGATCTATCCTATATTATTTAGATATGGTACTTCCCTGTCCAAATTTATAAGGAAATTATAGGATTTTAAAGTTCCATACATGTTTTTGACCAACAACAATTAGGTAAATATATATGTTCCACTACAAAAGTTGCATCAATAGATTTGTATTTCCTCCGGTCATGATTTTCTCATTCGTATAACGGTTTACTACAATAATTTGAGTCTTTTTGTGTCAAATAAATTTACAAACCACGGCAAGTTAAATTAAAAGTGGACGAGGAGACCACTGAATAAATTGAACTGTTACGACTAGATTGTGATTTTGATTACTTAGAGCAACAATTCACACGAATGATTGCTTGGGTGGCATTTGATACAATGAAAGCAGCGATCGCGGAAGTCTCCTTGTGTCTTGACTGGAACGCAAAGTAGAAAAATAAGAGCAGATCGAGCAGAGCAAACCATAGCTTCTTGACTGGAACAGCCCTCAACAGCGTTGTATGCAGCTCGGAACTTCCTCGCGTAATTATCCATCTCATCGCGAAATCCACGGTGCCACGCAGCCTAAACAAAAAAAAAAAAAGAGACAGGGGATCAATAATTAAAAATCAAATAAAAAGAAATCCTTAATTTGTAGTATATGCATGCACACGGGCGGGCACATTAGAGAGCTACATACGGCGGCCTGTACGGCGGGATCGTCGTCGTCGTCGGGGCATGTCTGATCGTCGGCGGCACAGTGGGGCTGCAGAAAGCACAGGCGAGACTGCTGCTTCTTGTGCATCGTCAGGCCAGCAAAGGGCGGGCGACGGCGGCTTGTGGTGCTGTAGCTGAGAACCCTGGGATTGGGAACAGCCGCCGGCACAAGAGGGGGGCAAGGGCGGCCGCAGGTAGATGACGAGATGGTCACGGCGAGACAGCTAATTTGGGCCATACTACGTTGATGTGAGATCCGATCAGTTTTGGATCAAACTAACGCATACTAGTGTGGGAAGAGGACAATTAATACTAGAGAAAGAGAACTGGTCCGGACTCTGCCTCCTCGTGTAGTCGTGTACGGATAATACAACAGCAAGCCAGCCGCGTCAGGACTCTGATTCCGTTGCTTACCGGCTGCAACAGGCAACTGTTGGATTGATCTCTCCACCACGGCCCATTGGGCCCTTGACCCACACCCTGATCGGGGGTGTCTAGCCAAGACAGGCTGGTGGGCTCCTGTCGCGCAGCGCCATATAAAGGGGGTGGGGACCACAGCACAAGGTACGTGGTTCGCCGCCGCCAGTGTTCCTCACTCCTAACCCTAATCCGATCTCCGAGGGAGTCGCGGAAGCGATGGGATCCTCCACTGCGCCACCACAGTCGTTTTCTACTCTGACCGTCGCTGCCCGTGTTACCGACGAACCAGTGATGGACGTGCAACAGTAGAGGTCAAGGTATGTCATTCACAGAGTTTATCGGCCTGATCTACTCTTGGACGATCCATAGGATCTATCAATAATATCAGAGCCGTGCTAGGTTGTAGATCATGCTTGGGAAAAGAAAGGAATAAAGAAATCGATCTCGAATCGAATTGAAACAGTGCAAAGTTGAAATCCTAACCCTAGATCTAAAAGAAAAATGAACAGAGAAAGGATGGGGGAAGGGGAGAGGACTTCGAAGGCCTCACCTACCATCGTCACCACCGCCGGCGTCACCGTGGTGTGCGCCGCGCGGACAGACTCGGCGGGCCGCGTGCTCGCCGGAAACTTTTACTTTGCAGCGGAAAATTTAATTAGTGGAGTAGAAAAACATTTATTTAAAGTTAATTATAGTATTATTATTTTCTTACCAACGTTTTTTTGACAACTAGCAAATATATTAAGACTTAAGTAGTCCTTTTACAAGAAGGTCCTCGAGGAGGACCGAAATTACATAGAGGTCCACTGACCAGAGAGAAACACCAAACACTACGATGCGTTCGACAGCGAGTTCGCCGAAGGCAGCACAGGCGACGAGGTGCTTGCAGCCGGGTGGAATACCGCGCAAAGCGTCGGTTTGAAGCAGATGCAACGGAGCCATGAAGACCACACCAGGCGACCGAAAGGTTGATAGATTGTCGTCACTGGAGTTCGAAGAGGAGTCTCCAAGTTGCATCCCAAGTGAAGGCGGGGGGCGCCGGAACAACCATCGCAGGGGTGCTGCAGGAACGGAGTGGAGCCACCGTAGAGGAAAGGCCTGCTTGAAGTCGAGGACGGGGACGGAGGTGGAAGCTGCCGCAATAGAGGCCCGATGCGTTCGACGACGGAAAGGACGCCTCCAGAGGAGGCAGGGCCATCAGAACAGCCACCGTTGCGTTCGACGACGGTGATGACTCCTTCACAAGAAAGGGCTTGGCCATCGGAACAACCATCTTTGCGTTCAACGACGGCGAGGACTCCTTCGCGAGAAGGGGCATGGCCATCGGAACAACCAAAGAAACACAGCACCAGCAGGTGGAGATGGATGCAGTGAAGTCAGGGGAGAAACCTAGGCCGAACCTGAAGAGCAGATCCGTCCCGGGGAAGAGCGAATCCACCAAGGGAAACTCCAAAACGACTTCAACATCCACCGGATCTGGGGCGACAGCGATGGGGAAGACCGGATCTGGGCGGCGCGGTGGAGACGGAGGAGGCGGAGCGAGGGAGAGATCCGGTCGGCGAGGTCGAAGAGGAAGATTATTTAAACATACCTTGACCGCTTCTTCATCGACTGCGGCAGGGACGGCCATAGCTGCCGCGACTACGACGATGGAGAACACGGTCAGGGGAGCACCCATGACGGGCTCCTACAACTAAGAAGAACGGAAGGAAAAGGGGCCCCTTTCCCTGCTCACTTCGGCATGAGCGCCGGAGCAAGAAGGGAAGGGGCCAAGAGAGGGAGGGAGGGGGTGCAACAGTGGGCGGAGAGGGGGAACGGGCTGGAGAGGGCGAGAAGCGGCGGCGGCGGCGAGATCTAGAGAGCGGCAGTGAGAAGGGAAGAGGGAGGAGAAGGGGAACACGGCAACTTGCCCAGTACTACTGTGAGCGGTGGTGTGAGTGCTTTAACTCCTTTGAGTTTTGCTGATTTTCTTACCAACGTTGATGATAACAATATTATAATTATATGTGTCTTATGTTTAAAGTTAAAGTCTCTGATGAATTTTGCATCACAGTGATCAATTTTCAAAGAGTAAATAAAGATCAAGAAATGTTGTTTTTAATTTCTTGTTTCTGCTACTAAAATGATGATTATCTTTCAATTAAATTGGAACCAACGAGAAGATTTAATTAAAAGAACAGTTTTTTGAAAGTTTCCCTGTGGGTTATATCCACATTAAAGTTAAAGTCCGCGACCGAGACGCCCAATGTCGCCTTCAAGAAGGACATGATGCACGCCGCGCAAACAACACCGTTGTTGACGGTTCAAAACCGTGTTGAAGTTCACCGCAAGCGTACGGGTGACTTGGTGCCTTTTTCACCAAGGAGGGTCCCCAAGGTTTGTCAATCCAAGGATCGGAAGCAAACCGCTAAGGTTCTCTACCTTGTCTAGCCAAACTAACCTAACATAAAGTGTTGATTGCATACAAAGATAAACCTAAGAGATATGTATATGATAGCACAAGGTTGATCACATCCATAGCATAGGCAACATGAAAGAGTAAGCAAGGGTAACTAGGGCCTATCGTCATCTAGTTGTAGTTCTAGTCAAAAGAGCAAAAGCAACATGTATCTCATCTAAAGCTGTCTTTAAACTACTATCCTCCGGTCAAACCCTAGCCCGGCTCTGCCTTTCTCCTCCACCGTACTGTCACTACGCAAGGATATTCGTGCGGTTGGCTCACGGGAGCACGTTCGTTAAGAACGCGTTGCACTCCTTGGTAAATCTGGTATGCACCTCTAGCCACCATGGCTACAAGAGCACCCCAAGCAATCTATCCTTAGCAATAGATTGAAATTAAGAAAACCCAAGAAAGCACAAGATCGTAAAAGGAGGAATCGAGTCGCTAAAAGATCGGATGACATGAATTGCTTTACTCACATAGTAGATGCGTTTTGGTCACCACCACCGAGTACATACCATTGATGACCTCAACTAGCTCCAGAACTCCACCATGGCACAACCACGCAGGGCGGCCATGGTGGCTAGGGTAGGCCTAGGCCATCTCCTAGACAACTTTGAAGACTCGCGGCGGCCGTCGTCTCCCTCCGGTGCTTGCTTCTAAGTTTCGCCGAGTTGTGATGAATGGATGGATGTGGTGGCCGACGGAGGCAGAGGCAATTTGTCGAGGAGCACCTAGGTCAAAGGGGAGCGCGAACCGAGCCCGAAATGGGCTGGGTCGACCGGCCTGGGCCCGTTTTTGGCCCGGTTCAGCCCGGCCTTCCTCCCCGTTGCTTCTCGCGCTTCCTTGAATTTATGCCGAACTTCTTGTGGGTCCTTGACAACATTTTCCCGCGGTTTGGATAAGGGTACTTGGCGTGCGAACTCCCGCATTTTCTGTTTAGGTCCTCAGAGTTTCACAGCTTCATGCTTCGGTCCTCGGGTCGTTTGGAGTCATGTTCATCACGTGTCTTGACTTGTGTCGGGCTTCATGATCTTCTTCTGAAGTGCTTGATGAACTTATCCCGAAAGTCTCCTTTTTAACGTTGATTTCCTGCGTAAATAATAAACTTTAAAAACCACATGCAAGTGTGAACTTGTTACATCATTAGTATGCCTAGTAGCATGTTAGTTATAATTCAAAGCTCAAACCAAAGTGTAACAAGTGCTCTTGGTTGACGGAAATCGACCGTCAACATACCCCCATGCTTAAACCTTACTCATCCTCGAGTAAGCCTTTAATGGATGTCAGTATTGCCTTTCAATGTTCATTCCCTGCACTTGGTCATACATGAGAAAACATAATGCTCTCTAAGTTTATATTTGTTAAAGTTCCATAATGTAGCTAGCTTTCATCTCTATGGAGGGTAGTTATCATTTAAGCTCTTTCCACAAGTAATTAATCATGCTCTCAAATTTTAAACAAATCTCAGAAATTTTCAAAATAAAGAGCGGGATGAAGAAAATTTGTTTTACCAAGATCAATAATAAACCTCCTTGCATCTTGCTCATGAACTTTCATCTCATCTTGTCTCTCAAGCCTACTTGTTCTACTCCTTTCCTCTCTCAAATATTTGGTGGAAAGCTTTATATGGAGCTATGGGAAAGTTTAGTCCTACCAAGATATTATAGTTGAGATATTATCAAAACAAGACAAGCTTCTCATGGACTTGCCAAGACTCATCAAAAAGGTCATTGAAAAATAATGTTCCGCGGAGGGGGAAGAGAAAAACACACACTTTTTAGATAGGTGGACATGTGCAAATGGTAAAGGGTGTTCCCGAGGCACAAGCGAAGTCCTCGTTATCGGATTGCACATGGTTGGAAAGATGAGTATGGGTCTTGATCTTGAAATCCTTTTGAAATTTTCAAATGTAGCTAGAGAACCTGAGAGCTTTATTATATATTTTTTTCCTTCACTCTTTTTTTCTTTTTTTCCTTTTCTCATCATACTTTTCCTTCTTTATATATATATTTTTTCTTTCATCACTTTTCTCTCTGTTTTTTTCTTTTTTTTCTACTCCCCTTGAACTCTAGACTACACTAGTACTTCCTTGGCAACCCCCCCATGCTTAGACGTTGCTCGTCCTGGAGCAAAGACGTGATGACTGTGCCAAGGTAAGTGCTGAAATTCTTGTATTTTCTTGAAGAGAGATACTTGAAACCTTCTAGGGATCATTTTATGGAGGTCTCCCAAAATCCAAAATCTTGCTCCACTTGACGGCACCTTCCTTGTAATCTTCTTCGAAATATTCATCCATACTCAAAGTTTTGGGTTGTGGTCAAGGAGGTATACACAAAAAGATATCTTGGGTTTGTGGGTGGATATCCGACGAGGTTTGCGAAATTCCCGATGTGGAAACTCACAATACACGGATAGAAAAGGCTAGCATAAAGATAGATACACAAAAACGGAATGACCAGCTTCTTAGTCTTGAGCCATAGAAATCAAGCCTTGAATCAATGCACCCAAAAATAAATCTTGTATACTAAGGTTTTTGCACTAAATGAATATAAGGCTTTGGATAGGTTTAGCAAAATGCAAGTGGTATCAAAGACAAGGTTAGCATATCTTTTAAGAACAAAAATAAATGATCTTTGATTCATTCAAAAATGAGAGCAATGAAAAATACTATGGGTCTCAAGTTATCATAACCTCCACAGAAGATTAGGCTAGCATTAATTTAATTTTCAGATCATATTTAAAGAGAGCACTAGCTTAATCATATACAAACCAAGCACAAGAATGAGCAAAGTGGCATAAATCATCATATATCCATAAGTAAGAGCATACTAGATATCATCATGGTGAGCTCAAGGTAACGGTGATTATTATTGAAAACAAAAACAAACCTAGGTTGTACTCTTAGTAGTCATGTTATTCTAAAGAGAGATATACGAAGGTTGTATCTAAGGTTGTGGAAAGCTCATACATATATGCAGACATATAGAAAGACAAGAACAAAAGAGGGTTGAAGAATTGTTACCGTCCTTTGATGTTTGAAGTGTAGCGTGGCCTCCCCCATGCTTAAGCATTGTGCTTAACATGGAAGAAGAAAATTAGCATCCCGTGGCAACCGTGATCTTTGTTCTCACGCGGTCTTCTTATGTCCACCAAGTCCTCCCCCATGCTTAGCATGTTGCTAGGCATGGAAGATGATGAATCATCATGTATTTATTGAAGTCCTACCACCATATTATCGTACTCTTCACTTTTATTGCCTTGATCGTCCTTCAATGTCCACCCTTTGTCACAAGCCTTAGTCCCAATCGTTTCTCAACTTGTCTTCACCTCCTTCCATGTTGTCCTTTATCGCTGCTTCAACTTCCACGAATTTTTCTTCAACTTACAGAATATAACATGTACTGAACCATTGCTCCATTGTAAAGTTCTTAAAATTATCTTTCCAACGAGTGGTCATTCACCCCAATCGGACTCCGAACAAGAGAGTTACGCCCTTTTTACTCCATCGATGCAAACTATCCCGAGTTGATTTCAGAAGTGTGACGCCCAATGATTTGATTGTAACTCCTTGCACGGGTCTCCTAAAATGTTGAATCTTGATGCGTTAGAAAGAAGACTTAGTGGAGCTCCTGAATATCCAAATTTTCCTCTTTTGTACATCTCTGAATATGTGCCTAATCTTGATGAAGACAGCGGTGTTTCTTCTGGGATTTTGGAGGTGTTGACGATCTTATTTTCATCTTTTATTGCTAACTCATGGGAGCGATTCATCATGCCTACAAAACAACTCTAAAGCACAAAGTACCCCCGAGGTGACGGTCGGGAATACTCACTCTATGCTAACAAACCAAAGTCATCCCCTAAGATCTTAACTTGTGGTATAGTTAAGCTAGTGAAAGAAAAATTAAGAACCTAATGGGTGTACGTGTGTGCAAGAGTGCGTGCAAATGATGGGATGATATAAAAACAAAACAATGTTTACACCAAATTCTAAGCTCCATGCTTACAAAGTGGTTGCCAAACTTCTCCATTGCCAAAAAGATTTATTAACCAAGGTCAAAACACCATGCTTATCCCAAGATTAACAACTCTTCATGGTGTAAGATAAGTAGGGCGCATTGCAAAGTTTATAAACAATCCAATGCAATATGATAGCAAGGTATATAAAACTGAATGATGTGGGTCTCCAATCATGTCTAAACACCATGTTTACACAAGATTGCAAAAAGAAAAATGCCCATATATGAAGCATTAACATAGGTATAAAAGCATTCATCATAAAGCTTCACAAAAAGTCCCAAGCTAACATAAAGTGGATGATAACAAAGAGATGGATGCAAAATGCAAATGCAAAAAGTTAGCACAAACAAACATTAGCAAGGTTTGAAAAACACTTTCGATGTGGTCTATAATAGGCAAAGGACAAAGCTTGATCTCACACTTCATACGAAGTAAGCATTGTCAACAAGGGAATCACCCATCGAAAAGAATCAATCAACCAAACTAACAAGGTTTAAGGGTATGTTATGGGTATCCTATATTTTGGCTCAAACAAGGATTTTGAAGAGAGGAAGTCAAGTATAGAAATTCTAACTAAGGTGGTGCTATGAGTCTTTTAATGAAAAACAAATCTATGGTTTTATGATGGCTAAAGGTGTGAAAGGTTTTCTTAAGGATTTTATGGGGAGGCTAGTCAAAGTTTTTAGTTAGAAAAGAGGATAGGGATAGACTTGTCCAATCCGGATGGTGACGACAAATGGTCAACACAAGCAATCCTACCTCTAATGGCTATAGTTTTTGGTGGGGGCTATGGGAAGGCTTAGGTTGGACAAAAAGTTAGATCGAAACAAAACATGCAATGCACTATGACATGGATGAACAAAACGACATGATATGGTGGTTGTCTAAATCAAATGCAAGAGTTAGCCTAAATTAACTAGCCACAAGGTTAGAATTAAAGGATGGTGCCAACTTCATATTTCTCTCTAAAAAGACACAAAAGAAAAAGATTCTAAACACTAATAGGCACACAAAAGGGTCTACACATTTTCTAAGATCAAGAACAAAGAGCTCCCTCAATAGCAATTAAATCAAACAACATGGTGTTGTGGTATTTATTAGAGCAAAGGTACAATGTTATTTGATGTTTCAGTTTAAGATCACAATGTAGACGGTCATAAAATTTATATATAAACATAAACAAAAGAAAACGGGTTGCCTTCCGCAAAGCGCTTCATTTAAAGTCATAGTTTGACTTTCTTACGTACCTCCTCGTGGTTGTGAAGCCATGGTCCTTCATGTAAGATTTGAAGATGTCCATGCAGATTTTATCCACTTTCCATGCTTGACACAATCATTTTGCTTGATGAGAGGCTTGCCCGATCGTCTCTTGCATCATCATCCCCTCCTTTTCCTTTGTTCTTCGTTGCTGCCTCTCTTTTTATGAATTATACTCTCTGTCCAGATCAGATCATGTAGTAACCAATAACTTCCATGCGTGGTGCATGAAATTATCTTTCCAAAAAGTCTTTGTTAACCCCCAACGGACTCCGAACGAGTGAGTTACGCCTGTTTTACTCCGACGCTGCAATCTGTCCAAAGATTTCAGACTGCGCAGCGCCTAGTGTTTTCACCATATCTCCTTGTACGGGTCTTCAAATTCGTCGATCTTAGAGGCGTTGGAATCGGCACTTGATGGAGCTTCTGATTTTCATTTTTTTCCTTCTCCTACATATCTGATCAGGTGCTCAAAACTGATGAAAACAGCGACGTCGTCTTTGAGGTTCGGTGATGGCGATGCACGAGCTTGCAATTCCTTTGGGCATGGTTTCTCTCCTCTTTATTAAGGTTTAATGACCTGCATGGTTAGTGAAACTCGGGTTTTCTCCTAACACATGCTCTTTTAAGGTCACGAGCTTGACCAAGTGCAAAGCAAGTCCAAGATTCGCAGACGTAATGAAAACATGCGCAACCATAACCACAATATAAATTGGATGAACAAAATGTGATTAAAGGTAGCATAAGTTTCTTCCTCAGCGCTAAGGCTCTCATTAGGCATGGGTCCATTAGGCAAGCAAATTAACAAAGTTAAAGCACAACATAGCCTCTTTATCATTCTTAAGAAATTCTAGCCTATCATGATCATCAAAAGTGTAAGGCATAGAATCAAACATACTATTGGACATGAACATGAATATTTCAAAAGAAAGATATCATATCCAAAAGTACCTTGAGAGCTTAATGTGTACCTTAGCCTTCAAGCTTTTCATTGTGAGTGGTCTTTCGGAGTTGAAAACGAACGATCCTTGATGATCGGAGGTGGCTCGCGTAGACTTCTTCAATCTCTCCCTTCGTGCCACATGTCGTCAAGGTCACTTTATGTAAGATCACTCCTCTTCATTTGTGGGCTCACACATCTCTTAAGTGTCTTCATGTAACTCCATGAGCCTTCGTGTGAGAGCCCAAAGTGTCCGCGCCATTGGATGTTGTCCTTTGTGTGAAATCCTTCGTGGTTTGCTCCAAACAACTCCTCATGTCGGATGTCGCCAACATGTGTCTTCATTTGCCAATGCTCTAGGGGTCTTTGTTTTGTTCCAAGCCTCTGAACTTCTTCATGTATGGTCTAGTGGAAGCATTGCCCAAACTTCTCTTCGTTGTTGTCGTCCTCATCTCCACTCTCTTGTTCTCATCGCGTTGCTGCTGCCTCTTCCTCGTGGATTTTCCCCTGTATACATAACAGAACATATACCAAAATATAATTCCATTGAAAAATTTATAAAATTACCTTTCCAACGGGTACTCATCCATCTTAATCGGAGTCTATATGAGGGAGTTATGGCTGTTTCACTTCAGCTTTGCTTGCTGTCCAAATCAGGACGTGCAACCATCGGTGACTCGGCCATATTCGCTTGTAGGAACCTCCGATTGACTTGATTCTTGACTCGTTGGAAGTGTAACTTCGTGGGGCTTCTAAGGGTGTGTTTGGTTGGGCTGTGGCTTTTGGAAAAGCTGCTGTGGGCTGTGACTTTTGGAAAAGTAGCTTTGTCAAAACTGCTGTGGGATGGTTGGAAGCCCGTTTGGTTGTGTTGCTGTGGCTTTTGGAAAGTCCCCTTCACTTACAAATAAGCCCCACATGTCATACAGATATACTGGACTTCTTCTTCCTCTCGCTAGTGTTCGTCATGCTGGTCGGGATGGTGCTCGTCGGATCCGTGGCCGCGCCCGCGCTCGGCAGATCCAGGTGCGGCGCTTGCGTACGGGACGAGTGGGGAGCGGGCTCACCAGCAGCCCACCCGCGAGAGGAACTTGCCGCAACCGGGGCACAGGGGATCAACCTGATGCATGAGCGAATGGGGGATTTTGGTTAGATTAGAGGTCGGAGCATCAAATCAAATCGACAAGGCAACCACCAACTCCATGGGGAGCACAACATCGGGTTGCATTCAATTTGGGAATTCACCCCAAGCAAGCTAGGAAGATTACTTACCACCAGAAATGAGCCGGAGAGGACCGCATGCCTCTTGACGATGGGGGACAAGGCTGCGGGCCAAGGGCGGGCACGCGTTGCTCCTTGCGTCCCGACGCCAGGCGCCTGCGACGGCGAGGTCAACGACGATGGAAGGAGGTCACCTCCGCGCGATCTGGCTGGGTAGAGAGGGCAGGCCGCGCCGCCGGGAAGGGTAGGGCCGCGCAGCCGGGATCTCCTGCGTGCCCTCCAGGCCGCTCCCGCCCACCGACGGTGTCGTGGCGGAGAGCTCTCGCCCACCGGAGAGGCCGCAGCAGGAGCGACGGGGACGCGGACGGGAATAGAAGGGAAAAAAATGAACCGGTACCTATGTAATCAGTGGCAGGTGGGTAATTTTGTGACCCAAAAGCAACTGAAAGCAGGGGGGACCTGCTTTCAAGTTTGTACTACGCAAAAGCTGCTTTTGATTGTGGCTTTGGATGACAGCCAACCCCTTTGGTTGGGCTGTTGGCTTTTGGCAAAAGCAAAAGCAGGTAAAAGCCCATCCAAATATATTCTGTTGTTCTTCCCATGAGTCTTTGTAAAACTTGATGTGAACATAAACTTCGAAGATGTTGACGAGCTTGATCTCGTGATCTTGGGGCACCGTGATTGCTTCCAATACCTATTGCTCGAACAAACGATTCTCCACAAAATATTAGTCTTAAAATTTTAATTGACACATTGACTTACCTTGTTCACGTGCTCTTGTGCAGGGTGTGGGCTCGATAGCAGATGATGGGCTACTAACAAAAGTTAGCACCTACCACTAAAGAGCGAATCTTCATGTTTGTTGAAAGTGAATCTCGTGTTGTTGAAGTGTGGGTGTAGAGAACTCATCGAACATCTTGTGTCTAGCTTTCCACCTGCCTTCAAGGACACAAACAAGAAAGCAAGCGTATATGCAATGATAAAAATTAGGGTTAGTAAAATAGAAAGGTAGATCACCCTAGGGTTCGAGTTGCCGATCCCTGGCAACGGTGCTAGAAAAAGGGGCTTGTTGACGGTTCAAAACCGTGTTGAAGTTCACCGCAAGCGTACGGGTGACTTGGTGCCTTTTTCACCAAGGAGGGTCCCCAAGGTTTGTCAATCCAAGGATCGGAAGCAAACCGCTAAGGTTCTCTACCTTTTCTAGCCAAACTAACCTAACATAAAGTGTTGATTGCATAGAAAGATAAACCTAAGAGATATGTATATGATAACACAAGGTTGATCACATCCATAGCATAGGCAACATGAAAGAGCAAGCAAGGGTAACTAGGGCCTATCGTCATCTAGTTGTAGTTCTAGTCAAAAGAGCAAAAGCAACATGTATCTCATCTAAAGCTGTCTTTAAACTACTATCCTCCGGTCAAACCCTAGCCCGGCTCCGCCTTTCTCCTCCACCGTACTATCACTACGCAAGGATATTCGTGTGGTTGGCTCACGGGAGCACATTCGTTAAGAACGCGTTGCACTCCTTGGTAAATCTGGTATGCACCTCTAGCCACCATGGCTACAAGAGCACCCCAAGCAATCTATCCTTAGCAATAGATTGAAATTAAGCAAACCCAAGAAAGCACAAGATCGTAAAAGGAGGAATCGAGTCGCTAAAAGATCGGATGACATGAATTGCTTTACTCACATAGTAGATGCGTTTTGGTCACCACCACCGAGTACATACCATTGATGACCTCAACTAGCTTCAGAACTCCACCATGGCACAATCACGCAGGGCGGCCATGGTGGCTAGGGTAGGCCTAGGCCATCTCCGAGACAACTTCGAAGACTCGCGGCGGCCATCGTCTCCCTCCGGTGCTTGCTTCTAGGTTTTGCCGAGTTGTGATGAATGGATGGATGTGGCGGCCGATGGAGGCAGAGGCAATTTATCGAGGAGCACCTAGGTCAAAGGGGAGCGCGAACCGAACCCGAAATGGGCTGGGCCGACCGGCCTGGGCCGGCCGGCCTAGGCCTGTTTTCGGCTCGGCCTTCCTCCCTGTTGCTTCTCGCGCTTCCTTGAATTTACGCCGAACTTCTTGTGGGTCCTTGACGACGTTTTCCCGCGGTTTGGATAAGGGTACTTGGCGTGCGAACTCCCGCATTTTCTGTTTAGGTCCTCAGAGTTTCACAGCTTCATGCTTCGGTCCTCGGGTCGTTTGGAGTCATGTTCATCATGTGTCTTGACTTGTGTCGGGCTTCATGATCTTCTTCTAAAGTGCTTGATGAACTTATCCCGAAAGTCTCCTTTTTAACGTTGATTTCCTGCGTAAGCAATAAGCTCCAAAAACCACATGCAAGTGTGAACTTGTTACATCATTAGTATGCCTAGTGGCGGGTTAGTTATAATTCAAAGCTCAAACCAAAGTGTAACAAGTGCTCTTGGTTGACGGAAATCGACCGTCAACAACCGTCCCATGACAGCGTCAAAAGGAAAGGGTTTTCACCCGCATCGTCATCGTCGAGCAGCGAAAATGGCCGGCGCAACCAACCTCGCTACCGTGGTGCTGTCGAGGAGCCATCGCACGACCATCGCCAAGGTCACCACCACGGTGCCGCAACCACACGCTCGCACAAGAAAACCGTGGCCGGCCATGTCACCATGGCTCCGCCGACCCGCCGTAGCTCGTTACCCTGACAAACACCTGCGCGGCCAAGACGCACACGCCACCGTCACTACCGCCGGAGTAGCAGCCGTGGACGCCACCGTCGTCGGAGCAGCAGCCGCGGAGGCCACCACAGCCGGCCACGGCGGCAATCACGGGCGCCCACACGCCGAGGCCACGGGAAGTAGATCCGGCCACTAGGGTGCGGAACCGGCCACCCCATGGGCGGATCCGGGCGCGACCGACCGGAGGCAGCCACCACCGCTGTGGACGCGGGCCCGGGCCACCACAGCCAAGTCGCCCCGTGAAAGGACCTTGATGTCATCTAGAGGGGGGTGAAGGCGAGACGACCAACTTAAACTTTTCTTCCCCGAAAACTTGAACTGCCAGCCATCACCGGTCAGACCGATCGCTGGCCCTGCTTCATAGACGGCACCGGTCAGACCGTTGCCCTACACCAGTCAGACCGGTGCGTCACAGAGAACCTGCAAAAATAGCTTCAAGCTCCTCTTGACTTCTAGCACGAACCAAACTTGGTGAGTGGCCTTGGTAGATGATCACAAGCAAGGTAATGACCCCTGCACACACAAGTAGCACACCCAAGTAGATCGAAGCGGAAGCAAATCAAATATGCTAGAAATCAACTTAGGGAGACAAACCACAATGACACGCAAGGATTTTGTTTCCCGAAGTTCACCTCCCACTAAGGAAAGGCTACGTCTCCATTGAGGAGCTTGTAAGGGAACTTTCTCACAACAAGTCGGGTCTCTTTCAACCACTTTCCTCCTTTCCATTAAGGCGATCTTTTCCACGAAGAGGCAAGATCACAACCCTTACAAACTTGCCGCTGCTCACCACAACCTTGGGAGCTAGCCGGCGACGCCTAGCCGTCTAGGAGGCAAACCTCCAAGAGTAACAAATGCTTCAAAGCTTGTAAACGCGAAATCGATGTGCTCAAGCTATGGGAATGCTCTTGTTAGCTCACAAAGGCTCTCTTGAGCTCACTCTCTCAACCCAATACAAAGATGTGGCTTGAATCCACAAATCTCACAAAGAGAGGTTGGGGAGAGCCACTAAGGCTTAGGGCTTGCAAGAAATGGCTTAGGAGCTCAGCACAAACACTAGAAAACAGCAACCCTCCAATGTAGGAGGCTTGGGGTATTTATACCCCTCAAAGGAGAAAACTAGCCGTTAGCTGTCAGGCGGCACCAGTCAGACCGGTGCCCCACACCGGTCAGACCGGTGTTTGAAAAACTAGCTGTTGAGCCAGCCAGCACCGGTCAGACTGGTGCCCCTGATCGGTCAGACCGGTCAGGCCCGAGACACCCCAAAACCCTTTCTTTCACTCCAACACTTCACCAATGAGATGAAGTGACTCAGGTTAGGTTAGGAGGGTTGGTTAGCACACTCTAAGACTCTCAAGGCTATTTTCTCACAAGGTTTATCTAAGAGCACTTTGATTTGGTCAACAAGCTAATGTTGCATCCCTCTTGATAGTACGACATACCTATACTCAAGAATAAATATGAAACCGAGTCTACCTCTTGAGCTTGAATGTCTTCAATCTTGCCATACTTGAACAATTTCCACTTGAGGGCTTTCAACTTAGCCAATGTCTTGAGCACGTCCATACTTGAGGTAGTGACTTAGGATTTTTCCATGTAGCATAGGAATGCACACTTCAATTCTTAAGTCACTCCATATTGCCAATCATAACATTTAGATGAGTCGCATTGCTTCCCTCAGTTAAGGCTTGAATATGATACTTCGAGGCCCCACGGATACTAGTTGCTTCACCCTAGCAAAATACTCATGGCAGCCTAGCTTGAACCATAGATTGCTTAGTCCCTCGCTCTAGTCATCTCGGTTGATCTCTTCATCACTTATCCAATCCACTTTGAGTTTGGCTTTGCTTCATCCATAATTAATCTACATTTGAAATTCCGGTTCAAATGCTTGTTCTTGATTGACAACGAATATTCAAGTTTCCAATTAAGGACCATAAAGTCCATACTCATCCTTGTGTCCTCTTTCAATTACTACATGAAGTCTTGCACTTAGTTTAGAGAGAATTACCAATTTCTCTTTTTATGATCCTTGTACTTTAATCAAGCTTCCATATCTATTAGAGACAATGAATTGACCTTCTCAAAATATCTCCAATATTTATCTTTATTTGTTGCTTCATATTTACCACTATGCCTTAGGATCACTCATTTGATTGTCTTCTTGAATATGAGCCATATACTATTCATTCATAAACATGTGTCAACATTAACTCATGAATATATAAATAAAACCTGCTCACAATCTTAGACAAATGAGTTAGTCCTTTAATTGCTTTGTCATTCAATTCACCAAAATTCACTTAGGGGCCTAGATGCACTTTCATCCTGCGCGTCGGCCGCGAGCGCCGCCATGGACGCGGCACAGGCTGTGGAACCCCCGTTCCGCAGCCAGCCAGGCCGCAAGCCGGGCCCCACCACCGCCGCTGCCGCCACCGAACGACCGCCGACCCGCCGAGGCCTCAGGGAGCAGATCCGGTCCCCTAGGGTACGGATCCGGCCACCCCAAGGACGGATCTGGGCGTGGCCGACCGGAGTCCGCCACCGCCGCCGTGGAGGAGGAGGAGCCGCCAAAGTGAGTCTCAAGGGGGGAGGAGAGGAGGAGGGAGGTGGGGACTCGCCCCCGCCTTCCTTGCGGCCACACGGGCATCTAGCGGCCAGTCAGGCGGCGGCGCGCGAGGAGGTGGCGGCGCGGGGCGCTCGTATCCGCCCGAGTCGTCCCGAGAGGAGCGACACAATGTAGTGGACATTGGACCTGGAGAGGCTCTTCTTGTGGATGATTATTTGTAGCCCGCAGAACGATAGACGCTCAAGGATCAAGATTGACCATGCACCCAAGCTGCGCATGCTGGGACATTGGCAGCCGGAATTTGAACTAGAGATTGGCAACACCATCATCAAGGTTTTAATTTTCATTCTGTATCCTTGTACAATTGTGTGAACAGGGTGTTCTAATATTTTAAATAAAGGATAACCATTCGGCCTCTACGTCCGAAGACGTACACAGCTCAATATTACAAAATTCAACAAATTGTCAATGAACCAAAGTCCATCAAAAGAACTACAACAAACGTAAATTATGCTGCCACCCTCCTTTAACTTGCTCTAAAGCAATAACTTCAAGCATCCTACTAAAGGTGGACAGTGTGTCCTTGGCTTGGTCGTTACGCTGCAGCTGTGCCCAGAAAAGCATCCAATACGTTCCCCTGAATATAACCTACATAATAGAGTTAATTTTGATTTTATCAAAAATAATATCATTTCGGCAATTCCAAATGACCCAGCATATAGCAGAAACTCCCACCCAGATCAAATTCTTAATCTTAACATTATGATTAGTAAGCCAACTTCCGAACAAATGGCTTATGGACCTAGGCGGAGACAACCCGGTAGCAATAGAAATAATCCTCCAAACCATTCTAGCAAAATGGCAGTCAAGGAAGAGGTGTTGGATTGTTTCATCAAGATTGCACGCAACACACTTTTTACTTCCTTTCCAATTTTTCTTTGCAAGGTTGTCTTTAGTTAAGACTACACCTCTTTTAAGAAACCAAAGAAAAATTTTAATTTTTAGAGGAATGCGTAACTTCCAAATAAACTTATGTCGAAAAGGTGGTTGAGAATTGAGAAAGTGAAGATACATAGACCGAACAGTAAAAGAGTCGGAGCGTGTTAAATTCCAAACAAAAGTATCTGCACTATCCACCAGAACAACATTGGCTATCTGTGCTACCAATTTATGCCATTCAACAAGTTTATCATCCACAAGAGCTCTCCTAAAAGAAACATTAAGAGGTTGAATGACCATAACTTTAGACACTGTGGCATGAGGATTTCTCACCACATTATATCCAATCGAACTTTGATACAAATATAAACTGTCAACAGTACGTCTAAAATAATGTAGTCTGCCATGTTTGCTGTCAGCATTTACAACAAGGAGTTTGTTGAGTCGCCATGCATGGAATCTGTCAGCATTACCAAGACTATTTTAGCATTATTTGCTTTGCATGAGTATTTACCTTGCATCCGTGAAGTTTCTAAAACTCATTCGCTTCGTTGCCTCGTTGATCCGGCACCTGTAGACACGCGACATTTATTTTTATTTATGCCGCGAATATTTATTTTTATTTATGCTTTATATCTAGCAAAATGACTCTGACTCCTCCTCGTGTACGTGTACGTATACAACTGTAGTGCAGAACACGTTAGGAGTGGCACACGCATGATTTTAAAATTAGGTGTATATACATTGATAATCGAACAATTGCAGTAGGCTACACCAAAGTTTGTGAGACTAATTGGTGTTTGTTTTATGATATTGATTTTCATCACTATCGACCTAAGAGCACCATTTTGAGTTTAAAAAATTTAAGTCTTTTTTACTTCTTTCGTTTTTTTAATGAAATTATATTTCCTAACAGTAGAACACAAGAATATAATTAAGCACGCCTTCTTGTTTCACGTCACACCCGCCCCAATTTGGATGGCACATGAGTGGTCCATGAGCGTAGGTGCGCGTGTTTAGTGCCACATTGCTAGTTGAGCAAGAGTGGGGCCAGCTTATAAGCCTTTGTCCACCAGCCATAACACCCTCGGGTTAACCCTTTTACATGAAGCGAGGACGAAAGTGTAAGCATGGTGCTATGCGTATGTGTGCCCGCCCCTACGGAAGGGTTGGGCGGGGTGTTACATTTCAACAATCGATAATGCTTCACATCTGTCGTCCGGACGAAACGAAAATTCCGGACGCTCAGACCCGTGACTCCCCAGTCCCCACGCGCGGCACAACTTGGCTTCTCTTCCAAGCGTCTTCCAATCTTTATCTTCTTTGCTCTCACTCTGTCACCGTTCAGACTGCCACCTCCACACGCATCTACTCGAGCGGCGGTGCTGGCGGCGTGCGCGCGAGGCCCGCCCCCACGGGCGGGAGCGGTGACGCCGGCAGCGTGCGCGAGAGGCGAGCCCCCATGGGCGCGAGCGGTGGTGCCGGCGGCGTGCGCGTGAGGCGAACCACGACATCGTGACTCCCCAGTCCCCACGTGCGGCACAACAACTTGGCTTCTCTTCCAAGCGTCTTCCAATCTTTATCTTCTTTGCTCTCACTCTGTCACCGTTCAGACTGCCACCTCCACACGCATCTACTCGAGCGGCGGTGCTGGCGGCGTGCGCACGAGGCCCGCACCCATGGGCGCGAGCGGTGACGCCGGCAGCGTGCGCGAGAGGCGAGCCCCCACAGGCGCGAGCGGTGGTGCCGACGGCGTGCGCGTGAGGCGAGCCACGACATCACAGGGGAGCTCTGCGGCGGCGCGGCCGCTACTCTGGTGCTCCCCGCGGCCAGGTCGTCGCTCCCTCCACGCGGGGGAGAGGCTTGACCTCACGCGGTAGTGCAGCCTGCCGGCTCTGCGGCGGCGCCCACGCCCAGTGGTTGCGGCGGCGCGCGGCTCCCTCGGCGCTGAGCGGGGCAGTAGCGGCGGGATGGCTCGGGGAAGCGGGCCAGTAGTCGCGGCGGTGAGGAGACATTCATGGCGTGCAGTAGGGTTTCGGTGCATGTTGCAAGCGTGTGTTCCACATGTTTAGGACGTTTCAGAAAGATGTTGCAAGTGTTTCGCGCGGATGTTGCAAAAGTAGATCTAGATGTTTCAAGTTTGCGCGATGTTGCAGATGTGTTTTCGAATGTTGCAGATATTGTTTTCGAATGTTGTGGATATTGTTTTCGAATGTTGCGTAATTTTTTCTTCATGTTCCACGCTGTTGTTGCAAAAGTAGATATTGATGTTACGATGTTGCATATGTGCATCACGCGTGTTGCAAGTGTGCTTTCTGAATGTTGCATTTTCCATCGAGAGATTTGAATGTTTCAACCAACCTGAAACATATGCTGCGACGGGTTTGCACCTTATTTTCGATGGATGATTATCAACATTTTAAACATATTTTTGACGTTGCAAATATTAATTTTAGATGTTGCGGATGTTGAGTTTTGATGTTGCAGACATGTGATGTTGGGTTTTGTGTCGAGGAGGACGGGAGGAGGGCTCCTGATGTTGGATGTTGCACGCAACACGGTCGCAACATGGTCGCAATATAGTCGCAACATGGGGGGAGGAGGGAGAAAGACTCCTGATGCTGGATGTTGCACGTAACGTGCTCGCAACATGAACGCAATGTGCTCGCAACATGCTCGCGACATTTACTCGTTGGACTTTAGATCTAATGGCTGACGATTGAGCATCTTAGGATTCGACGGCTGCGGACCCGTCCGATGGCTAGCGCCCGGAATGGACGTCCGGGCGCTAGCAGTGCCGTTCAACAATTGAAAATCACGAAATTAAATGAGAAAAACATCAATGAGGCATGGCAAGAAAATGGCTCTTTATTTATAACGGTAGCAAGCCCAATGACTTTAAAGGTAACTAATAAATGATAAAAATTGCTACATCAATGAGCCATGGCAAGAAAATGGCTCTTTATTTATAACACTAGAAAGCGCAATGACTTTAAAGGTAACTAATAAATGATAAAAATTGCTACTGGTCAAATCATGATGTGATAAAAGCGGTGTGTGAGAATGTGGGCATGGCAAGAAAATGGTTCTTTATTTATAAAAGAATATCCATGGTTCTACACTCTTCTAAAAGAAGAATAGAATATTCATAAAATTAGAATGCTAACCCTCCCATCAGCAGCAGCAACCCACAAAGACAAATGCATAGTACATGACCACATAAGATGTTTTAGCCATGAGCCATTCAGGATTTTGGTGGGCAGGATGTTACATTTCAACAATTGAAAATCACGAAATTAAATGAGAAAAACATCAATAACTTTAAAGGTAACTAATAAATGATAAAAATTGCTACTGGTCAAATCATGATGTGATAAAAGCGGTGTGTGAGTATGTGGGCATGGCAAGAAAATGGCTCTTTGTTTATAACGCTAGCAAGCCGCAAATATCCATGGTTCTATACTCTTCCATGGTTCTACACTCTTCTAAAAGAAGAATAGAATATTCATAAAATTAGAATGCTAACCCTCTCATCATCAGCAGCAGCCCACAAAGACAAATGCATAGTACATGACCACATAAGATGTTTTAGCCATCAGCCATTCAGGATTTTGGTGGGCAGGATGTTACATTTCAACAATTGAAAATCACGAAATTAAATGAGAAAAACATCAATGACTTTAAAGGTAACTAATAAATGATAAAAATTGCTACTGGTCAAATCATGATGTGATAAAAGCGGCGTGTGAGTATGTGGGCATGGCAAGAAAATGGCTCTTTATTTATAACGCTAGCAAGCCACAAATATCCATGGTTCTATACTCTTCCATGGTTCTACACTCTTCTAAAAGAAGAATAGAATATTCATAAAATTAGAATGCTAACCCTCTCATCATCAGCAGCAGCTCACAAAGACAAATGCATAGTACATGACCACATAAGATGTTTTAGCCATGAGCCATTCAGGATTTTGGTGGGCGGGGTGTTACATTTCAACAATTGAAAATCACGAAATTAAATGAGAAAAACATCAATGACTTTAAAGGTAACTAATAAATGATAAAAATTGCTACTGGTCAAATCATGATGTGATAAAAGCGGCGTGTGAGTATGTGGGCATGGCAAGAAAATGGCTCTTTATTTATAACGCTAGCAAGCCACAAATATCCATGGTTCTATATTCTTCCATGGTTCTACACTCTTCTAAAAGAAGAATAGAATATTCATAAAATTAGAATGCTAACCCTCTCATCATCAGCAGCAGCCCACAAAGACAAATGCACAGTACATGACCACATAAGATGTTTTAGCCATGAGCCATTCAGGATTTTGGTGGGCAGGGTGTTACATTTCAACAATTGAAAATCACAAAATTAAATGAGAAAAACATCAATGACTTTAAAGGTAACTAATAAATGATAAAAATTGCTACTGGTCAAATCATGATGTGATAAAAGCGGCGTGTGAGTATGTGGGCATGGCAAGAAAATGGCTCTTTATTTATAACGCTAGCAAGCCGCAAATATCCATGGTTCTATACTCTTCCATGGTTCTACACTCTTCTAAAAGAAGAATAGAATATTCATAAAATTAGAATGCTAACCCTCTCATCATCAGCAGCATCCCACAAAGACAAATGCATAGTACATGACCACATAAGATGTTTTAGCCATCAGCCATTCAGGATTTTGGTGGGCAGGATGTTACATTTCAACAATTGAAAATCACGAAATTAAATGAGAAAAACATCAATGACTTTAAAGGTAACTAATAAATGATAAAAATTGCTACTGGTCAAATCATGATGTGATAAAAGTGGCGTGTGAGTATGTGGGCATGGCAAGAAAATGGCTCTTTATTTATAACGCTAGCAAGCTGCAAATATCCATGGTTCTATACTCTTCCATGGTTCTACACTCTTCTAAAAGAAGAATAGAATATTCATAAAATTAGAATGTTAACCCTCTCATCAGCAGCCCACAAAGACAAATGCATAGTACATGACCACATAATATGTTTTAGCCATGAGCCATTCAGGATTTTGCAATAAATCATCAAGACATCAAGGATTTGACAAAATGCAAATAAATCAGGGAGACACTCAGCCTTAGCCATGTAGTACCTGCAAACTTCAGTCCTACGCTAGTGTGTTGTTGTCTTCTAGGATCATTTGTGTTGCGGTTGTGATATCAAGCGGGACGCAGGGCTATTCATGATGAACAACTTGAAGGCCAGCGCAGGGAGCTCCCAAAATATGGGGGCCTGGTAGGGACGCCCCACTTGCACTGGTTCCTATATGACCCTGAATTTCCACAAGCCACTAAGAAAAAAGTTCATGAAACAAGATGGTAGAGTATGAATACTTCCTTAATCCATAATCCTACACATCTCAACTCTTAAGTAGCTACATGAAAAATTGCAATTAGTTTGACGAGGAGGCTTTTGAAAATCAAAGATTACGTGTTCATCAACAGTACGTAAAAAAACATCTCAATAAATGTAGCAGCAAGTAGGGGTGGTAATCAGCCATGGAGAGGTCGTGCGCTTGCGCGCTCCTGCGGCCGGCGGCGGGAAGGCCGGGCCCGCCCATGCAGCAAGGTTGTGCGCTCGCGTGCCCCTGCGACCGGTGGTGAGGTCGTGCCCCCACCCGCCCCTACGGCCGGCGGCGGGGAGGCCGGGCCCGCCCATGCGGCGAGGTTGTGTGCCCGCGCACCCCTGCAGCCTGCGGCGAAACTGTGCCCCCGCGCACCCTTGCGGCCAGCGGCGGGGAGGTCGTGCGCCCCTGCGTCCGGGCTTCGGGAGGCGCTGGGGAAGAAGAGTAGTTTTTTTCTTTTCTATTCTCCTGACATGTGGGCCATAGATGTCATACGAATGGTGGAAAATCTGGAATTGTACCAAACATTTTGTGAGATCTCAGATCCACGGTGGAGCTACAACTCTGGAGCTGTTTTTTCAGAGCTGGAGCTCTCCCAAACACGCCCTTACTCCGATAGCTATGCGATCCGCTGCAGCCGCTGTATATAAAGGGAGGAATCCGTGCACCTCCTCCCCACACCCAGTCGCGCAGCTACCCACATCGAGCTAGCTTGGTCTAATCGATCGATCGACTATATATAGAGTTTTACCTGTATGCCATTAAAAAAGTTGCTCGTGACCTGTGTGCTACTGAAAGTTGAGTTCGCACCTGTATGCCACTGACTCAAACTTTTGAGACCCGCGACTCTGCGGGGGGAGTGGAGCGGGATGTGGTGCGGTCCCAGGTGCCAGGTCTTGTTTTTGCAAATGGTCTCCGTGATATGTTGAGGGCAAAATAGACAATTCTCATGGCTGGTCCCCGTATGTCAGGCATCACTAACGTTGGAAATCTAACGGTTCGTCGATGGAAGGGCATGAGGGTCTCAAATGTTTGAGGCAGTGGCATACAGGTACGAACTCAACTTTCAGTGCCACACAGGTCACATGCAACTTTTTTAACTTTTTTAATGGCATACAGGTAAAACTCTATATGTTATGGGGAAGAAGAAGCATCACGCGTGGGTGGCACTACTCGTGGTGCTCGCTCTTGCTGCTACCACTGGCCTCCTCCTTGCCGACGCACGCACCTTGGAGAAGGACGGCTTCTTGGGCGGTGGAGGCTTCAGTGCCGGAGGCGAAGGTGGCTTTGGTGCTGGCCTTGGACATGGCGGTGGCGCTAGGCTCGGATTTGGAGGAGGTTGTTGACGGATAAAACTCGTATCCACCTATGATCTGCAAGCGTACGGACCTATACCTTTTTCACCACGGGGATTCCCTAGGTTCTTGTCAATCCGCGGAGCAAGGGGATTACAAGCGTTTGATCTAGCACTACCTAGTTAACTTATCCAAACCCTAAACTACGGTTAAACTAGAGAACTACTACGCTACACTAGAAAGGGTTGAGAGGCTCACAAGATATATAAAAGACACTTGCCCAAGGGTCTACGATACTTGAACATGCAACCGCTTAGAGATATGAAAACCGATCTAATCTACCGGGGGTTGTGACCACGGTTTCGCCCTTTCCCTCCCCCCGTACTGTCACTACGCAGAGGTATTCGTGACTAGACCTATGATGATCACGACGTATTGAAGGGTTCTAAGGGAGAAGTGAGATCTATACTCCCTACTAGGCATGGTAGCTAACCTTAAACATGAAAGCATCTTCAACACTAGATGATAGATTGAAACCATAAAAGTCGCGATTACATCTCAAGATCGATTACAACCCATGGACAAATGAGAAGATTACCCCATCAAGGCGCTAGGCATAGCACCGTTGATCATGGTGACGCTTCCGATGGTGTCTTCCTTCTCCTCCGGGTGTGTCGTGGCAGGGCCTCGACGTCCTCCTCCACTTGTGGTTGCTTCCTTCGAGTCGAGCGATCCTCCTTGCGAATGATCTCTCTCCTCTCCTTCCTCTCTAGCTTGTGGACGACCTCTCGGGTGAATGGCTCCCTCTTCTGCAAATGGCGGCGCCCACACGTACTTAGGGTTGCATCATCTTCATGCTCAAGAAATGGGGGACCGAACCGACGTCGGGATGGGCCAGGCCGGCCGGCCTGGGCCGACCGGCCCAAGCCCATTTCGGCCCGGTTCGGTCGCCCCTTCACACACGTGGGTCCTCTTGCCATTTTGCACTTTGCCCCCTTTACTTGCATCATTTTGGCGACGTCATCCTCACGTCCAAGATAGAGGGTCTTCTCGCATGAAGTTCGGTCTTTTACGCTTCAATCCTCGGGGATGTTCCTTTGTAGCACTTCGGTCCTTGCCACCTTTGGGAGTTATTTCATCACGCACTTGAACACAAACGGGACTCCTCATTTGCTCCTTTGAACTTGTTGTGACTCCGTCCCTTTAGTCCATGTTTTCCTGCAAAAACACAACACTTCCAAATGCACATACAAAGATGAACTTGTTATATCATTAGTGTGCCTAGTGGTGGGTTAGTTCCATAATCAAGCTCAAACCAAAGTGTAATGAACATGCTTGGTGTACCAAAATACACCGTCAACATCTCCCCCATGCTTAGATCTTGCTCGTCCTCGAGCAAGTCCCTCGTAAAAGAACTTTTGTCCATCGTGTTGAAAACGTGCTCCGCTATTTCTTCCTTCACAAGTTAGTCAATCCTTTATCTTTAATATAATAAACATAAAGCAATGATCATGATACATAAACATGGGCATTTAGAATTTTTACCAAATTGAGATTTACCCCACAACACATACCTTTCACTCGAGGTCCTCAATTCCAGCCATGCTTACTTCTTTGCTTCCATTGGAGGGTTTTCACGATTTTTCAAAAATAAAATTCCTGCAACAAGTATTAGACAAAAACCTTTCTCCAAGCTCTCACATGTCGCTCATATGAAGTGGCTATCCTAAACAATCCATAAACTCTCACCTCCCACAAGTCTCTCGGTTTATCATGTAAGGTGGAGCTATAGGTATGGTTAGTGAGATCAACACAAATATTGTCAAACTAAGAAATTCCTCTAATGGTTGTTTACCTTTCGAGCCAATGATCATGAGAATTAAACCATGATGTGGGGATGTCAAGGATAAGAAGATATAGAATGGTGGACATGTGCAAGGGCAAAAGAAAATAAGACTACGAGGCACCGATGACGTCCTCGTTGTCGGATTGCACATGGTTGGAATAATGGAAGATTCGTCTCTTAACAACAACGTGACATCCTTCCTTACACTTCATTTAATCTTCACTCGATTCATCCCTCTTCATACCTTTCTTGCCTTTCCTCTTTCTTTCTTTCTTTCTCTTCTTTTTTTTCTTTTCTTTTCTCTTTCTTTTCTTTCCTTTTCTTTTCTTTTCTTTTCCATACACATATTTTTTCTTTACTTCTCTCTCTCTCTCTTGACATCTTTACCTCTTTTTCAAAGCTCTTCACTCATCTCTTCTTGCATAAATACAATCTGAATTTAAAATTAAAACCATGCTAGATACGAGACGAAACTTCGAACATAGATTGTGTTCAAGGAATACGATGTACAAAAGAGATATAATGGGTTGGGTATGGAATTCGGCGATGTACGGGACTTTCGATGTGAGAGTCTCGTTACCGAATACATGTCGAGGCTAGCAATAAAAGATATATACAAGGACATGATCATTGCTCGAAATTAAAACTTCCAAGAGAGAAGGATCCGAGCCCAACTCATCATGCTAACCGCACTTATGGTGGAGCGGATATTGAGTTGGCCTTGTATAGGATTTTTCTTTGTCTCTCAACTTGGAAAAAGAGAGTTTGCTAACTTTTATTACAAGGGTTTTTCATATAAGTTTCAGAATTAAACTCCTCCAACATTAGCATCAAACTTAGCACAACCGAAACAAGGTTATAGATCAAAGTATGGTGCGGGCACTTTTAAAGGTGAAAACTCCACTAAGCACCACGTAAACTTTTCAAACCAATCGCTCATGCTCATATATCAAAAATTAAAGAAAAACATACGAGTAAAGAAAGAAAAAGCATTGCACCAGACAAAAATTAAAAGATACTTTTTATTTGATTTTTCGACTCGAACACTAAATTAACACACTTCAAGCTAAAAAATTAAAAACACACCTAAAAGTAACTCACAAACTCTCGCGAACTCTAAGCCAAACCAAACTAAACTCACCAAAGCAAAAATTTTAAGATCTAGCTAGCTAGCTCTCCCCCACGCTAAAATCATACGACGTCCTCGTCGTATTTTACAAAAATCCTGAGGGGGAAAACCCTAACTATCTAGTGGAACTTCGCACAGTCCTTGCACCACCTTTTCTTCATGTTGCCGACCATCCCGAATAGCTTCCTCACGTTCCTATTAAGGAACTTGTAGTCGCCGTCGACTACACACTCCGAATCCTCCATTCTCTGCCTCATCACCTCCATAGATTGGAAACACTCCTTGACCGATGCATAGAGGTCCGATATGGAGTGACGTCCAGCCGCACAACATAACGGGTGCATCCCGAATGGGTCGTCGTCGCCAGGGTCGTCGTCGTCGCCGCCATCGTCGGGATCACCGCCGCTGTTTGGACCTTCGGGAGTCAGCTCTTTAGGCACCTCCTCCCAATAGAAGAGGTCATTGTCGTCCCTCTCGGCAGCTGCCCACGAGCTCGGGCTGCGGTCATCAGAGTAATCGCTCCCCCCGTAATCCTTCGGCTCGGGCGACTCCTCCTTGTAGTCTTTCCTCTTCATGCCCCGAAGTCGCTCCGATCTTCGGACGGGAGTTGAGACCCTCTTTTTTAACATGGTGGCGAGATGCGATCGGCTCGGTCGGGACACGCCCTCCGCAACGGATGCGGACGGTCCTCTTGATCTCCTTTGTAGGCTTAAGCTTGCATCGCTTCGCCTTCTCCAGCTTCAAAAGCTTCTCGGCGCCTAGCTTGATCTCCTCGCTCCTTGGGGATGTCATGGCTGCTGCTTGGGGGCAAAAGGATGTGAATTGGGATGGATTCCCGAGCTCCAATCTTGTTCCTTTAATTAGTCCGAGAAGGAATGCCCTAGAACTCATTTTTTCCTTTTCTTGACTTCCCTAAAATCTTCTGACCAAACATGGAAGTCAAAAACGCGCGTCCCAGGGAAAAATGGGGGCGAACCGCCGCCCGGGGCCCCTGGGCCGATCGGACCGGGCCGGCCGGCCTGCCCTGGTTCGCGGGCCGGTTCGGTCCGGTTTTTCGCGTGCTCCACTATTTTTTGATTGTTAGCCCGTGTAGAAAAGTTGGCCTGGGGTAAAACTTTGTGAGAAACTCTAGAAAAATAAAATAAGAGCTATTTACAAAATGCTCACCTTGTTACGTCCTAGGCTTGACGTTCGGGCTCATCCTCCATGATGAAAATATCAATATGGTGAAGGGGCACGACATCGGGCTCGAAATACAGCTTAAGTCGTTGACCATTCACCGTGAATTGATCTCCTTTCATATCCATGATGGTAACCGCTCAATTGGAGAGCATCGAATGAACAATGTAAGGTCCATCCCACTTGCTTTGCAATTTCCCCTTTCCGAAAGTTTTGAATCTTGAATTGTAGAGGAGGACCTTATCTCCTTCTTTAAACTCCTTCTTCTTAAGTCTTTTATCGTACCATCTTTTGATTCTCTCTTTGTAGATGCTTGCATTTTCATAAGCCTTCAACCTCATCTCCTCTAGCTCGCTAATTTGGATTCTCCGTTTTACTACCGCGGCGTCTAGATCGAGGTTCATCTCTTTTATTGCCCAATATGCCTTGTGTTCTAGCTCAACCGGAAGGTGACAAGCTTTGCCATAAACAAATTGATATGGGGTCATACCTATCGGTGTCTTGAATGCCGTTCGATATGCCCACAAAGCTCCATCCAACTTCTTTGATCAATCCTTGCCTCCCTTCTCTATAGTCTTGTTAAGGATGCTCTTTAGTTGCCTATTCGATGTTTGCGCTTGTCCATTAGTTTGTGGGTGATAAGCCGTAGACACTCTATGTTCAATTCCCAACTTGGACAAGCACTTCTTAAAGTTCTTCCCGGTGAAGTGAGTTCCTCCATCGCTTATCAAGATTCTCGGGGTACCGAAGCGAGGGAAAATCACTCTTAATCATCGTGATGGATTCTTCTGTGGAAGCTTTACGACATGGGATGGCATCTACCCACTTGGATACATAATCAACTATAACTAGGATGTGCTCAAATCCATGTGAGTTTTTGAAAGGCCCCATGAAGTCAATTCCCCAAACATCGAATAAATCGATTTGTAGATTGTAATTCAAGGGCATAGCATTCCTTTGAGATATGTTTCCGGTCCTTTGGCATTCGGGGCATGATGCAACATATCTTTTAGTATCTTCATGCATCTCCGGCCAAAAGAATCCGCTGGACCATACTTTTGCTTGGGTTCGAAAATGACTATAGTGTCCACCGTACTCCGCCGAATGACACTTCCTCAAAATTTTTTGCCTCTCTTCTCTTGGTACACATCTTCTCATTACTCCATCATTTCCAAGCTTAAAGAGGTAAGGTGAATCCCAGAAATATTTTCGACTTTCGGAGATTATCCTCCTTTGGGTGTTTTTATCTAGGTGATCGAGAGGCATTCTCTGAATTGCTCGAATGATATCAATCATCCAAGTATCCTTGTCGAGTATTCGGTAGAGGTGGTCATCTCTCATCTTATCCTCTATGGGCTCTTTGTCATCTTGTCCATGGTTCATCCTAGACAAATGATCGGCCACAACATTTTCCACCCCCTTTTTATCACGAATTTCAACATTGAACTCTTGGAGAAGAAGGATCCAACGAATCAATCTTGGTTTAGCGTCCTTCTTAGCCAAAAGATACTTGATTGCCGCGTGATCGGTGTAGACAATGACCTTCGAGTTCACGATGTAAGATCTGAATTTTTTGAAAGCAAAAACCACCGCTAGCAACTCTTTTTCCGTAGTGGCATAATTTAATTGTGCCTCACTGAGAGTTTTACTAGCGTAGTATACGGCGTGAACTCGGCCTTCCTTTCTTTGCCCTAAAACCGCCCCTACGACATAATCACTTGCATCGCACATGATCTCGAAAGGTTGGCTCCAATCCGGAGGTTGAATGATGGGGGCACTCATTAAAGCGTTCTTCAAGGTCCGGAATGCCACTAAGCACTTCTCATCAAAGTCAAAAGCCACATCTTGTTGAAGAAGTTGTGTTAAAGGCTTAGTGATCTTTGAGAAGTCCTTAATAAATCTTCTATAGAATCCGACATGGTCTAGAAAGCTTCTCAAAGACTTAACATCTGTTGGAGGTGGGAGTTGCTCAACCGTCTCCACTTTAGCTTTATCCACTTCAATTCCTCTCTCGGATATAACATGTCCGAGCACTATGCCTTGCTTTACCATGAAGTGGCACTTTTCTCAATTTAGCACTAGATCGACCTCCGCACACCTTGTGAGAACTTTGTCTAAGTTTGCCAAGCAATCCATGAATGTCTTCCCATAAACGGAAAAATCATCCATGAACACCTCGATAATTTTCTCGATAAATTCCGAGAAGACCGCCATCATGCAACGTTGAAAAGAGGCCGGAGCGTTGCATAAACCGAAGGGCATCCTTCTATATGCAAACGTTCCATAAGGGCAAGTAAATATTGTCTTGTGTTGATCATCCGGGTGAATAGGAATTTGCATGAACCCCGAGTATCCATCGAGAAAGCAAAAATATGCGTGGTTTGCTAACCTCTCGAGCATCTCGTCAATGAACGGTAGGGGGAAGTGATATTTCTTCGTTGCTTTGTTTAGCTTTCGATAATCGATACACATCCGCCATCCGATCACGGTTCTTTGCGGTATTAATTCATCCTTCTCATTCTTCACCACGGTCAAACCTTCTTTCTTCGGCACATAATGTACGGGGCTCACCCACTCACTATGCGGCACCGGGTAGATAATTCCGACATCAAGTAGCTTGATAACCTCCATCTTCACTACCTCTCGCATGGCATGGGTAAACCTCCTTTGATGGTCCACTATGGGCTTTGTTGACGGTGAATTTCCGTCAACGTAGCCATGAGTTTACCTTCGGCGTTGGCATAAATTTTATATCTTATCCATTGGTACTAACCCCCTTGGTATAACAAGTTCATTCGGGCATGTCGGTTTTGGAGTTTGATGTTTATGTAGGAATTTAGCGTTGAAACCAAGACTTTCGGGTAAAGTTCATCAAGCACCTCGTGACAAGACCTTGAAGCCCGACACAAGTCAAGCAATGAAGTGAACTCCAAGAAGCCCAAGGACCAACCCGTGAAGACGGAAAACTCCGAGGACCTAAACAGAAAATGCTGAATCTTGCGGGACAAGGAGCTTCATCTAAACCGCGGAGAAACTGACGTCAAGGGCCCACATGCAGAAGGGAGAATACTCTAGAAGACTCGGGAAGCATCACCAGCAAAGGAGGCCGCGAGATGGGCCGAAATGGGCCCAGGCCGGCCAGCCCAGGCCTGTCGGCCCAGCCCATTTCGGGCCCCATTCGCTACCCCCTTTGACCTAGACGCCTCTCAGACTATTTATAGCCCCCTGGCCGAGAGCCACACATCAACTCATTCGTCATTCGCCGCCGAGGAGCAGAGAAGAGAGGGACACTATTCCGGAGAGGAGAGGGTCGAGCTAGTTGTCTAGGGTTTCCCTAGCCGACGTGGGAACCTTGCAAGGAAGACCACGTCGGAGTTCCAGGAGCTAGAAGCAAGATCAAGGTAGGATCCCGGTGGTGATCTTGTTCATATATCATGTACTATGTTGAATTATCAAGTTGCAATCCGATTTCTAGCGATCGAGTGTTTCTTCTACGACTTTGATTTTGATTGGCTTTTCTTACTTTAAGATCTATTCTCGAGATAGATCATAGAGGGTGTTCTTGTAGCCGTGGTGGCTAGAGGTGCATGCCTGACCTTCCAAGAGATTTCAACTTGTCCATTGGACTCGCCCTAGGCTAACCCGCACGAATAGGAGTGTGTTGTGACAGAACAGTGGCTCCAAAAGGTGGGCGTCTTCGGAGTTAGACGGGAAGCCGTGATTTAAAGATGCTTTTTATGAGATTCAACTTGGCTATTTCTTCTTTGCTTGGAACTTCAACAAAAGCTTGATCCAATCTCTCTAGATTGGTTTTACCTATCCCTCTCTATCTCTTGCTACCTCCGGCTTTCATAGATTAGATTCGTTTCTTTCGATGTTCTTTAGATTAGATGCAAAAGCATTCCCTTTGAAGATCTAAGTGTTCTCGGCTTTAATAGATAGGTTCTTGCATCACACATTTGTTCCACGGATTCGATACCTTGGGTTCACACTTAAGGGAAGAAGGGTCCCTTGGTTACGACGGAGGACTTGTCCGCTTGCAAGTCTAAACGAAATTAGATACACATATACACCGTTAACAAGCCCCTTTTCTGGCGCCGTTGCCGGTGAACAAGTGATCAAGATTCGATCTTTTATTGCTTTTTGTGAATATTTTCAGTTTTCTTTTGGTTTTTCTTTTTGCATCTACTAACTTTTGATCATCCTCAAAATCAATCTAATATAGTTTGACTAACCCTAGTCTTCTTAGATTTGTTTTTATTTTCATTTTGTATATATTTTGTTTGCTAACCCTAACAGGAGATGGACGGCTACCTCTCCAACAAACCCGAAAATTTTGTGGATGATCCAGAAAAACTTTACAGGCTAAGGAGACGTGAAGCACAAGCTAAAAAGCTGGAATTTGCAAATCCAAAAGCGGAGGCCGAAGGATCGTCGGAGTCTCCAAAGGAATCACCACCTCCAAACCCTAGGGAGAATCAACTTCCACCGCTACCGATGGGAGAACAACCACAGCCGGAGCGCAAGATCGGGGAGCTATGCACCCCGGACATCATCGACCTACCAATCTTGAACCTCGCGGAGATCGGAAGGCCGTTCGAGATCAAGACCTCAACAATCCGCATGGTGCAACATTCACCCTTCACCGGTAAAGAGGATCCGAACCTTCACCTCTAAGCGTTCGTTCAACTTTGTCAAACATTCAACATGGACGGGGTGACTCAAGATCAAATGAGGGTAAGGCTCTTTCCGTTCTCGTTACTCGAGAAGGCTTTGCAATGGTTTTACTCTCAACCGGCGGAGACGGTGCAAAATTGGGACACCTTGATGAGAGCCTTCATGAAGGAATACTACTCACCGGGTAAGACTCAAAGATTGTGCAATAAGATTGCTACCTTTACTCAATATCCTACGGAGACTATATCGGAGGCATTCGAGCACTTCAATGAGTACACTCGGGCGGTTCCACATCACAAGTTCCCGAAGGAGGATCTCGTTCAAAAGTTCTATCAAGGACTTACCATGGCGTCAAGGACAATCATCGATGCATCAGCGGGAGGATCCATCATCGAGCTTACACCAACTCAAGCTTTCACTTTATTCAAGAAGGTCGCGGACAATGACACATGGGTGTCATCCAGATGCTTACTTCCGGTTCAACCCACGGGGAACGTCAAAGGAGTCTTGCAAGTGGAAAAGGAAGATCTACTCGAAGGCAAGATCGATTCGCTTATGCGGAGGTTGGAAAAGATGGAGATAGAGAAGAAAGAAGCTCAAGATCTAAAGGCTGCCGAAGCAAGATCCACATGTGAAGAGTGCGGAGAATATGGCCATGTCCAAAAGGATTGCTCGGAGGAACCCAAGATGCTCGATTACATGAGGAAGGGGGATTTGCTGAACTTCCGCTACGGGCAAGGTAGACCTCAATTTAATGCAAGCTCATCCATTCCGAATTCGGTTCTGCTTCGTATACAATTGAAGGACTTCATGGACGAGCAAGCTAAGATTAACAAGGACACTGTCACTAAGTTCAAAGCAATAGACAAGGTGTTGGAGAACATCGATAGCAAGGTGACGGAAGTCGGAAGCTCCAACCATCAAGTGCTCAACATGATGAAGATGCTCGAGACGCAAGTGGGACAACTTGCCGGGTGCCTATCCGCTAGTGAAGGGAAGCTTCCGGGACAACCTCAAGGTCCCGAGACGGCGAAGGCCATTCAAACTCGTTCGGGGAAGGAGACCGAAGATCCGGAGCGTTCCGCGGGAGCAAGAAAGCCTAAACCATCCACCGAGGTGGAGGAATTTGCTAAGGAGGAGGTTACCGAGATCGTCACCGAAGAGCCCGAGTTTGAGATGCCGGGAGAAGATACGAAGATACCGCAACTTAAGCCATGCTACTTCCGAGGTAAACTCGATAATCATTTTGAGAAGTTTGTGGAGGTTGTGCGTAGGTTGAGCATCAACATGCCGCTATTGGACGCCCTTCTAGTTCCTACATACTCTCGCTACTTCAAAGATATTCTTGCAAACAAGTATGAGATAGCAACACTTGGGGTAGATCATGTCAAGATGTCCAAGCAATGTAGCGCCGCTATTGCAAACGGACTAGAGAAGCAAGGAGACCCCGGATGCCCAACGATTCCGTGTTCCGTTGGTTCATTCAAATTTGAGAAGGCATTATGCGACCTTGGAGCAAGTGTGAGCGTCATGCCAAGAGATGTGTTCGAGAAGTTACGCCTACCGGAGTTAGAGCCTACGGCCATGTGCTTGGAGTTGGGTGACAACTCCATTCGCTACCCTTTGGGCATCGCCGTGGATGTGCCCGTGAAGGTCAGACACCACTTTATCCCCGTCGACTTTGTGGTGCTCGAGATGGGAGAAAGGGAGAAGCCGCCGCTCATCCTTGGGAGGTCTTTCCTCAAGACCGTAGGAGCTACCATCGACGTCGGCAAGGGGGAGATCAAGTTTGACATCAACGGCGAGAGGAGTTCCTTCAAGTTTCGACCACAGTTCGAGGTATGCAATATGATCAAGGTTAAATATATTCCGCCTCACCGTCACATAAGTAAGGAAGAGCCCAGGAAGAAGGAAGAGCCGGAGAAGAAGGAAGCGAAGGAGATCAAGGAAGTTGTTGCATCCGTCAAGATAAAGGAACAAAAGCCGCCTGTGAAGACCAAAAAGATGACTAAGCCGGAGAATAAGCCTGCGCCCAAGATGGTGCAGAAGTGGGTACCCAAGATTGCAACGCCCGCAAAGAGCGTTGATCCTTAGTAATCAAGTGAAGAAGTCTAGCCATGGACTATAAACGAAGCGCTAGGCGGGAGGCAACCCGTTTCGTCGAGTCAAGAATAAGCTACCGGGAGGACAACCCGATTCAAGATTTTTCGAGTCTTTCAAGTAAGTTAGTTCTGAAATTTGCTACGCAAGACGTTAGACTTAAAGTGGTTGTATAATGTTTAGAGATATAAATCTTGGATTGGATATTTTATTTGGATCATAAACCCTTTACATGAGCCATCCTATGAGTTATTTGCTTCTTTTTCGAGAAACCAATACCAAAAAAATTCAGAACCTACCTCAACCTTTCATCCTCTTCATGATGTTATGGTTGACTTGTTTTACATACTAAAAACACACGAGTAGAGCCACGCCATGTACCTAGATGTTATTTAAATTTCAGCGCATGGTAGAACTCGCGTAAACCTAGAAATTCAACTTTTGGTCGGTTTAAAAAAAATCATATCCTTGGTTTCTCTAGAGTTAGAATTTTTCTAAGCCTCATTTAATTTTATTTCATTCAAAATCTCTCTCATTTAACCAAAATTAGAACCTAAACCTATGCCCCCATGATCAAGCCGGGAAAAGCTTGCTCTCAACTAATGGAAGCAAACGATACCGGTGAGACCAAAATAAAAGTAGTCGGGAAACATTTTTCGACTTACATTTGTTTTTGATGCTTAAAAAAAACTCCTCTAATTATATTTGAACTCGTTGCAAGCTCTGGGATTAATTTTATTTTTCGAAATTAGAGGAGTACTTAGCATTAAAACATGCTTAGAGGGAGGCAATTGAGTTAACTTGACCATGCATGCACCATGATGCATCACGGGATGCCCCTCCAACATCTTTCATCAAACCACATGCAAAGGACAAGCATGGGGGGCAGCCAAAGCTTTGTTTTGCAGGAATCTCATGGAGGCATGTGAGGCAAGGGAGCATGGAAGTGACTCAAAGCAAAAGAATCAAGTGGAGGGATCAATCATGCAAGCAAAGGAGTGGACGAGAGCATTTGGGCGGTGCAACCCCGTGGAGCGCGCGGTCACAAAGCAACAAAGCAAGCATGAGTGCACTGGAGAAAAACCGAGCCAAGTGGAGCAGCGAGGCCCCCAGGCCGGTCGGCCCAGGCCAGCCGGCCTCCCCCCTTTTTAAGCCCCCTGGTGCTCTCCTTCGGCAGGTAAGTCATTCATCCAGTTCCTTGTTCGTGTGCTTGAGCTCATAGTCCAGAACCACCTTAGACTTAGCCTTCCACTCCGAGTTTTGTTTCGTCCAACAAAATCCACCCTAATACCACTCAAAGTCCATACTCCAAATAATATTTGTGTGCCTTGTTACCGGTTGAAACCCCCGGATAAATATTTGTGAGGGAGAGTGCAGCAACCATGTGGAAGAAAACTACAAGTCTTTTCACCAAGAAGAAGGGATCATCGTCATCCAAGCCATCATCGACAACCTCTTCGAGGAGGCACTCGGTTTCCAAGTCTCCTCGGAGTATGGAGGAGGACACGGCACCGCCGAGGAGGAATGACACTCTTCTCCTCGGTGGCATGAGGGCCACACGAAGCTCGTCTATGAGGTTCACCGAACCTCAAGGATGTATGGAGGAGCCGCCCGTCCGACCTCGTCACTCGACACGATCATCCGCTCCACCTCCATACACTCCGCGGTATTCCAAGTATGGGTTTATTATCAAGACGGAGGAGGAGGAAGAGAAGCTCACTCGCCTTGAGAAGAGGCTTGTGGCAAATGTCGACTTCGACGATCAAGCTCTCCAAGTGCTGGGTTTTCATACGGATATTTACTACATGTTGGGACACCTAGGTTGGGTGCAATTCTCCAACGGAGTGTCGGCAAACACCCACAAGGAATTCGCCTTGGAAGTCCTCATGACCATGGCGCCTATCCTTGATGAAGGAGTGTCGAGTCTCTCATTCCGTTTGGAGGGAGTTGAACAAGTGGTTCCCTATGAGTATATTAGGGAGTTACTTGGTTTTCAAAAGGGAGCCCCGGAGCAAGTAGATGTGCATGGAGGCACATTAGAAGGTTTTTGGAGTATGATCACGGGAGAAGCTCACTGGCAAAGAAATAGTATTCGGAACCCCATCATCCAAGTGTTTCACTCATGGATGTGCAAGAGAATTTTGGGGAGAATGAGAGAGACCAAGATAACTAACATGGAAGTGAATTGGCTTTACTCGGCCTTGATTGCCAGGCAGCCAATCGACCCCACTCACCTTATGATCAGCCGGTGGTGTTGTGAAGCAACATCGGGTTCGGGAGATATTGGTTCGGGGTCTTATCTCTCCATGTTGGCTATCTCTGTGAGACCGAGAATTCCAAGAAACCCGGAGCATCTCCTAGTCGGGACTTCCCTAGGATTTGATTATATGAAGCAAGGAAAATACATAAGTGGAGATGAGAGAGGAGGCTTCAAAGTGGCCAAAGTAAATTTGCCCCTACCGGATGCAAGATTAAGGCTTTTTCTTGAGGGGAAAGAAGATTGGTTAGAGGAAGGACTTCTTGTGCCGGCAAAGAAGAACAAGAGAGGAAGGATTATAGAAGAAGGTTCTTCCGTAGCTCAAGAAGGAGGTGCGCAACAAAATTATGTGCCACCATTTGGAGGAATCCCGGCGCCGCCAAGTTATTACGGTGGTGTACCAATGCAAGCATGGGGGAGTGGTGCAGCCATGCCCCCACCAAATTTTGTGGTACCCAACATAGCCTTTGCGGAGCCATATGCACACCTTCCTCAACCACAACAAAGTGTGGCCATCATTGGAGGGTATGCTGCAAGAAACTTGCAAAATATCGCAGCCATCCAAACCAATGCAAACCAAAATGGGTGAAGGAAATGCAAACATCACTTATGAGCTTGGACGCCTTCACTTAGCACCGCCGGGACAATTCATAGGAGGGGTGGTGCAATCCTATTATGAGCAAGGGTACAACAATCAAGATTATCAATATCAACCACCGGCGGAAGATTAGAGAGAGGAGGAGCTCTAGTTTAATCTTTCCTTTTCTGTTTTCTTTAATTTTCAGCTTGTATGCGCCTATGTATGCGTAGTGTTTTCAGTTTTTATTTAATTTTTAGCATGTGTGTTAGTGTTTATTTTCATCATGAATAAAATTACTACCTTGTTTTTACCTTTGGCAAAGATACAAAGTTTGTGCCATGTTGATATATGATGATAGTTGCCGCTTTGTTTATCTTTGTACTTGTTTTATGCATGATTAAGCTAATGCTCTCTTAAAATACAAATATGAGATTATCTAAATGCTAGCTTAATCTTTTGCGGAGGTTATGAAAAAAAATAAAGACCCATAGTATTCTATGTGCTCTCAAGTTTTGATGGATTAAAGATGATCTATTTTTGCTCTTAAAAGTAATGCTAACCTTGTCATAAATACCTCTTGCATGTTGCTCTACCTATCCAGAGCCATATATATATTTGAGTGCAAAAATTTAGTATACAAGGTTTATTTTTGGGTGAGTTATTTCAGGCCTTGATTTCTCTAGCCCGAGACTAAGAAGCTGGTCATTCCGTTTTTGCGTATCTATCTTTTTGCTAGCCTTTCTATCCGTGCATTGTGTATCCCCACATCGGAGATTTCACAAACCTCGCCGGATATCCACCCCTTAAAACCAAAATATCATCTTTTGTGTTTACCTCTTTGACCACAACCTATCATTGAGTATGGATCGTCAATTCGAGGAAGATTACAAGATGGAGCCAAGATTGATTTCAAGTATCTCTCCAAAGGAAAAATATTTCTAGTACCTACCTTATCTCTATCACCTCTTTGCCCGAGGACGAGCAAATGTCTAAGCATGGGGGAGGAGGTAGGTACAATGCAATTTAGAGTTTAAGGGGAGCAAATAATAAAAAAAACAGAAAAAAGAGAAGAAAAATGAGTATAAAGAAAAAAAAAGATAAAGAAAAAAGTATGAGAAAAGAAAAAAAAATATATGAGTATGTATAAAAATAAAATAAAGTGAACTCCCCGGTTCTCTAAAGTGCATTAGGAATTTCAAAAGTTTCAAGATTTAAGATCCAAACTCATCTTTGCAACCATGTGCAATCCGATAACGAGGACTTCCTTTGTATCTTGGGATCACTCTTTGCCATCTGCACATGTCCATCTATCTCAAAGTGTGTGTATTTTTCTCTCCCCCTCCTTGATATAACATTATTTTCCAATGACCTTTTTAACGAGTCTCGATAAGACCATGAGAAGCTTGTCTTGTTTTGACAACATCTCATTTATAATATCTTGGTAGGACTAGACTTTCCCAAAAAGCTCCATATAAAGCCTACCACATATATATATGTTATGAGAGGGAAAGGAGTAGAAGAAATAGGCTTGAGAGACAAGATAAGATGAGAGTTCATGAGCAAGATGCATGGTGGTTTAAATTTTTGAACTTGGTTTGGCTCTTTTTCATCTCATCCTTTATTTCAAAACTTCTGAGATCCATTTAAATTTTGGGAGCATGTTTAATACTTGTGGGAAGAGCTTAATTAATATCTACCCTCCGTAGGGATGAAGGCTAGTACATTATGGAACTCTAACGAATTAAATTTTTGAGAGCATTATGTTTTCTCGTGTATGATCAAGTGCAGGGTTTGAGCAATGAAGGGCAACGCTGATATCCATCGAAGGCTTACTCGAGGACGAGCAAGGTTTAAGCATGGGGGAGATGTTGACGGTGAATTTCCGTCAACGTAGCCATGAGTTTACCTTCGGTGTTGGCATGAATTTTATATCTTATCTATTGGTACTAACCCCCTTGGTATAACAAGTTTGTTCGTGCATGTCGGTTTTGGAGCTTGATGTTTATGTAGGAATTTAGCGTTGAAAGCAAGACTTCCGGGTAAAGTTCATCAAGCACCTTGTGACAAGACCTTGAAGCCTGACACAAGTCAAGCAATGAAGTGAACATGACTCCAAGAAGCCCAAGGACCAACCCGTGAAGACAGAAAACTCCGAGGACCTAAACAGAAAATGCTGAATCTTACGGGACAAGGAGCTTCATCTAAACCGCGGAGAAACTGACGTCAAGGGCCCACATGCAGAAGGAAGAATACTCTAGAAGACTCGGGAAGCATCACCAGCAAAGGAGGCCGCGAGATGGGCCGAAATGGGCCCAGGCCGGCCGGCCCAGGCCGACCGGCCCAGCCCATTTCGGGCCCCATTCGCTGCCCCCTTTGACCTAGACGCCTCTCGGACTATTTATAGCCCCCTGGCCGAGAGCCACGCATCAACTCATTCGTCATTCGCCGCCGAGGAGCAGAGAAGAGAGGGACACTATTCCGGAGAGGAGAGGGTCGAGCTAGTTGTCTAGGGTTTCCCTAGCCGACGTGGGAACCTTGCAAGGAAGACCACGTCGGAGTTCCAGGAGCTAGAAGCAAGATCAAGGTAGGATCCCGGTGGTGATCTTGTTCATGTATCATGTACTATGTTGAATTATCAAGTTGCAATCCGATTTCTAGCGATCGAGTGTTTCTTCTACGACTTTGATTTTGATTGGCTTTTCTTACTTTAAGATCTATTCTCGAGATAGATCATAGAGGGTGTTCTTGTAGCCGTGGTGGCTAGAGGTGCATGCCTGACCTTCCAAGAGATTTCAACTTGTCCATTGGACTCGCCCTAGGCTAACCCACACAAATAGGAGTGCGTTGTGACAGAATGGTGGCTCCAAAAGGTGGGCGTCTTCGGAGTTGGACGGGAAGCCGTGATTTAAAGATGCTTTTTATGAGATTCAACTTGGCTATTTCTTCTTTGCTTGGAACTTCAACAAAAGCTTGATCCAATCTCTCTAGATTGGTTTTACCTATCCCTCTCTATCTCTTGCTACCTCCGGCTTTCATAGATTAGATTCGTTTCTTTCGATGTTCTTTAGATTAGATGCAAAAGCATTCCCTTTGAAGATCTAAGTGTTCTCGGCTTTAATAGATAGGTTCTTGCATCACACATTTGTTCCACGGATTCGATACCTTGGGTTCACACATAAGGGAAGAAGGGTCCCTTGGCTACGACGGAGGACTTGTCTGCTTGCAAGTCCAAACGAAATTGGAAACACATATACACCGTCAACAGGCTTACATTGGTCTTCCATTGGTATACGATGAGTGCGAAAGGCTGGGCTGAGTCCTTTGAGATCATTGATTGAATATCCGATCACCTTCTTGTGCTTTTTCAATAAATTCAGCAACTTCTCATTTTCTTTGGGACTCAACTCGTCGCTCACGATGGCTGGATAAGTCTTGTCTGGGCCCAAAAATTCGTACTTCAATCCCTTGAGCAAAGGTTTGAGATCCACCTCAGGCACTTGTGGTTCTTCGAGTTTAGTATCTCCTATGTCTTCGAATTTTTCTTCCTCCACGCTTCCATCTTGTGGTTCTAATCCCTTCGTTGCTTCATCTAGTTCCTCATCTTGTTGATCATTGGATTGGTTCTCCATCGTTCTTTGCAGCGGGTCTCTAAAGGTTTCAACAAAACAAAGACTACCTACCTCCTCTTCTTCTTCATCCTCGGGAGGAAAGGGTGAAGCATGACTAGAAGCGCGAAGAAAATTATATGTGTACTTATCTCCATTAAGGTTTATTGTTACTTTGCCTTTCCAGCATCCAACACAACATCAACCAACTTAAGGAAAGTCCTACCTAAGATTATGTGATCATGATTTTCATAATAGGCATCTATAATAAAGAAATCGGTTGGTATGCACTTTCCAGAGATGATTCCATTAATGTTGCAAGCAATACCTAGAGGTTTAATAGTTCTACCATCTCCCGTAATTAATTTTGTTGAAGTTGGAGCTAAGTCTAGGTTATGGTCTTGAACTTTATCGTAAATTTCAGAGGATATGCCACTTACTTGAGCTCTGATGTCGCATAAAGCCTTGCATTGAATTCCATTGATCTCGCAACTCAAGTGCGGTGTTGCCTTCATCTCTTGGTCAGATCCTATTGTGTAAACTTCGGCAAGGCGAGCGTATGGCGATGCTTCGGGCTTGATCCCCATGATTCTCTACACCTCGTCTATGTGATCCGGATCCACTTCATCATCGCTAAAGAGCTTTCGAAAGATATCATCGGTGGTTTCAAGATCGTACAGATTTTCCGCTTGCTTTTCCAGTGGGAAGTCCACTTCTAATGCTCTTGCCATCCCCTTTTGGTTAGGGAACGGTCTTATCTTGTCGAATACCTCTCTGTAATCAATTGGAACCCAATCCATTTGCTCGAACTCCCTTAATGGCTTCGCACTTGACATACTCCTTTTGCTTGTTTCATTTGACTTGGCGAAGTCAACGCTTGGGGTAGTTCTTGTCTCGGTGTGTACTTCTTCAAGCTTTTCCGGGATTGGCTCCTCCTTCTTGTCTTCCGGGGTTGCCTTTTTGGAAATTTCAGCACATGCCTTCATCCTTGAATCGTGTTCCGACTCCCCCAAAAGTCGTGTTTCCCAATCTCTTCGCATGGCCGCCGCTTTGCTAATCTTTTGTAAAAGTTGAGCGGCTTCCGTGAGTGTTTTCTCCATGAGATCCCCACCTACACACATTTGAACATGTTCCATGCAACTAGGGGTTAGGGAAAAGAAAAATGTATGCAAGAGTACGTCACCGGAGAAGCCGAGTCTTGGTCCTTGTTCAATCAACTCATTAAATCTATTCCAAGCTTGGTCTATCCCTTCCTCTTCTCCTTGCGTGAAGGTGATCACTTGCCTTCTTAGATGTTGAACCTTGCTTATTGGAAAAAACTTCTCGCAAAATTTCTTCGTCAACTTGTTCCAATTCCCTTCAACTTCAAAGGACGCAAACGAGTACCATGTCTTTGCTTCGCCGGCAAGCGAGTAGGGAAAGAGATTCCACTTGAACCATTCGTCGGGAACTCCTTCTTGACGCACCGTGTTGCATAGCGTCGTGAAATGCTTTATATGTCTATACGGGTTCTCCGTCTCCATCCTTCTAAATGGGGTTGCCGCCGCCATCTCGATGATCCTAGCTTTGATTTCATACTTGGTCGCTTCGAGCTTCGAATTCGACTCTTGTACTTTGATGTCTTCGCATCGAGGGCTAGCGTAATCCCGTAACGATTTCTCCGGTTCTTCCACGGGGTGGTTCGCGAACGCCATCTAGACAACAAAATAGAAAAACAAAAACAAAACAAAATAGTTTTCTAGGTAATAGGGGTTAGATGTTAGCAATAAATGATAAACGAAAATAAGTGCAAAACCAAACGATGTAAACTGGCTTGCTCCCCGGCAACGGTGCCAGAAAAAGGGGCTTGTTGACAGATAAAACTCGCATCCACCTACGATTCGCAAGCGTACGGACCTACACCTTTTTCACCACGGGGATTCCCTAGGTTCTTGTCAATCCGCGGAGCAAGGGGATTACAAGCGTTTGATCTAGCACTACCTAGTTAACTTATCCAAACCCTAAACTACGGTTAAACTAGAGAACTACTACGCTACACTAGAAAGGGTTGAGAGGATCACAAGATATATAAAAGCCACTTGCCCAAGGGTTTACGATACTTGAACATGCAACCGCTTAGAGATATGAAAACTGATCTAATCTATCGGGGGTTGTGACCACGGTTTCACCCTTTCCCTCCCCCCGTACTGTCACTACGCGGAGGTATTCGTGACTAGACCTATGATGATCACGGCGTATTGAAGGGTTCTAAGGGAGAAGTGAGATCTGTACTCCCTACTAGGCATGGTAGCTAACCTTAAACATGAAAGCATCTTCAACACTAGATGATAGATTGAAACCATAAAAGTCGCGATTACAACTCAAGATCGATTACAACCCATGGACAAATGAGAAGATTACCCCATCAAGGCGCTAGGCATAGCACCATTGATGATGGTGACGCTTCCGACGGTGTCTTCCTTCTCCTCCGGGGGTGTCGTGGCAGGGCCTCGACGTCCTCCTCCACTTGTGGTTACTTCCTTCGAGTCGAGCGATCCTCCTTGTGAATGATCTCTCTCCTCTCCTTCCTCTCTAGCTTGTGGACGACCTCTCGGGTGAATGGCTCCCTCTTCTGCGAATGGCGGCGCCCACACGTACTTAGGGTTGCATCATCTTCACGCTCAAGAAATGGGGGACCGAACCGATGTCGGGATGGGCCAGGCCGGCCGGCCTGGGCCGACCGGCCCAAGCCCATTTCGGCCCGGTTCGGTCGCCCCTTCGCACACGTGGGTCCTCTTGCCATTTTGCACTTTGCCCCCTTCACTTGCATCATTTTGGCGACGTCATCCTCACGTCCAAGATAGAGGGTCTTCTCGCATGAAGTTCGGTCTTTTACGCTTCAATCCTCGGGGATGTTCCTTTGTAGCACTTCGGTCCTTGCCACCTTTGGGAGTGATTTCATCACACACTTGAACACGAACGGGACTCCTCATTTGCTCCTTTGAACTTGTTGTGACTCCGTCCCTTTAGTCCATGTTTTCCTGCAAAAACACAACACTTCCAAATGCACATACAAAGATGAACTTGTTATATCATTAGTGTGCCTAGTGGCGGGTTAGTTCCATAATCAAGCTCAAACCAAAGTGTAATGAACATGCTTGGTGTACCAAAATACACCGTCAACAGAGGTAAAGGTGGCGGCCTTGGTCTTGGAGGAGGTGCTGGTGTGGGTGCTGGGATCGGCCATGGCGGCGGCCTTGGAGGTGGGTTTGGTGGCAGGAAAGGTGGAGGTGCCGGTGGCGGCCTTGGAGGTGGTTTTGGCGGTGGGAATGGTGGCGGTCTTGGTGGAGGGGGTGGTGCAGGCGGAGGCGGTGGACTAGACACCGGTGGCGGCCTTGGAGGTGGTTTTGGCGGTGGGAAAGGCGACGATCTTGGTAGAGGTGGCGGACTAGGCGGTGGTGGAGGTGCCGGTGGCGGCCTTTGGAGGTGGTTTTGGCGGTGAGAAAGGTGGCGGTCTTAGTGGTGGTTTTGGCGGTGGGAAATGTGGTGGTCTCGGAGGTGGTGCAGGTGGAGGCGGCGGACTAGGCGGTGGTGTCGGTGGCGGCCTCGGGGGTGGCACAGGGGGTGGTCTCAGAGGTGGTGCAGGTGGCGGCCTCGGAGGTGGTGCAGGCGGAGGCGACAGACTTGGAGGTGGTGCCGCAGGTGGTGCAGGCGGAGGCAGCGGCCTTGGCGGTGGTGCAGGTGGGGGAGGTGTTGCCGGTGGTGGTCTCAGAGGTGGCACGAGGGTGGCTGTTGGGGAACATGGCCTTCGGAGACCCTCCCTTGGACCAAAGGGGGCTTCAGAGGTTTGGTGCGCGAAAGAGGCTTCAGAGTTTTGGGAAAATTCTGGGAGAGAACTAACAGTTTTGACCCAATCTACTTTGGCGTTTCGCAATGATTGCAGGAGGCGAGCCGCGGAGACGCGAAAGGCTGGTCTTCGGAGTTTTTTCGATGATCGATGGGGCCTTCGGTGGATCAACGACCGAAGGAAGGGCGAGCACCGGAAGGGGTGACCGAAGGGCTGGCAGGTGGCCCCTACGGGGTGAAGAAGCGTCCGTACGTGGACACGCTAGCAAGTCCAGGGTGGAAAGTGGATGCCGTACGAAGGGGAGACAAAAGGCACAACGTGGAAAGGGTGCGGCCGTGTGAAGACACGCTGGAGGCTCCGTACAAAGACCGTATTTCCTGCAATGCCCTCATAAAGCATGTAAAGCTACACCGTTGGGGTGTAAAAAGTGTAATTGTTGTAAGGAACGCGTTCTCCACTCCCCCAATAGATAGGAGGGTCTTTGTAACAGATAGGACACACATTAATGAGAAGAGAGCTCCAAAGGGTTTAGTTTTCTTATTCCGCTTCGTCTTCGGATTAGTTCCTTAGTAGTAGTAATATAATAGTAGTAGTAGAAATAGGAGTAGTGTAGTGGTAGTAGTAGTGGCAGTTGTAGTAGTAGCTTTGGGGGAGGAAGAGGGAGAGTCTTCTCCGAAGGGGTGCGCTCCTTGGCCCCTTCGGAGGAGCAAGCAAGGGGGCTGTTGTGTCGGCATCCACCTTCGGGCCTGATTTCCCCCAACAGTGGCCTTGGAGGGGGGCGCAAGAGGCGGTGCTAGTGCTAGGCTCAGGGGCGGTATAGGTGGAAGCGGTCGTCTTGGTGGCGGCACGGGAGGTGGTGCCGGTGCTGGCGGTGGCTTTGGAGGAGGAAAGGGCGTGGCTTTGGTGGTGGAAAAGGTCGAGGCTTGGGTGGTGGAGTCGGCGGAGGTGGCGGTGCAGGTGGTGGCATCGGCGGTGGCTTTGGAGGAGGAAAAGGTGGTGGTTTTGGCGGCGGCAAGGGAGGCAATTTTGGCGGCGGGGTGGGCGGAGGTGGAGGAGGAGGTGCCGGTCGTGGCTTCAGAGAAGGCAAGGGTGGTGGCTTTGGTGGAGGATTGGGCGGAAGTTTCGGTGGTGGAGGTGGTTTTGGCGGAGGCGCCGGCGGAGGCATCGGTGGGGGACTGTAAAGCAAGTCTTGGAGCGCAATCGCGGGAGGCACGACTTAGCGCTACATCCGGACGTGCATGATAAGCAAGCAATTTTTGAATGAGCCGGACCAAAGTTACAAGAAAAACAGAGCTAACACCTAAGCCTACTAAAAAAGCGAATAATGTGATAGATTGAGAGATGTCGTAGTAAGTGTTTGATATATATGCATGTTGAGAGATGTAAAAACCTGTGTTATCTTTTCAACCAAGTATATCATATATAAATGTTGGCTCGCAACATGAAATGTATCGTACATGATTGTTTGGCGTGACCACCTTTCTTTTCTTTCTCATGCGTGCGCATCATATGTTGGCTTAACATGCACACATTCATGATTGTCAGAACTCAGAATGAATTTGCATGATACTGTAGGTTACGGATCACCATCTACGTATATAGATGATTAGTTTTATTTGTGGAATACCCTTTTTTACTGCTAACGAGTGAGTGCTGTGGATCACCCTGAGAGGTAAGCGCACTAGCGCAGTCGGTTGAGCAGCGAGCGCGTGGACATGAATTCTCTGCCTTTGCTATCAGGAGACGAGGCGACCACCGGCGCGGCGCAGCCAATCCACCATGTGCAAATCAGCAGCAACACCACCCACCGTCAACAGCATTTGTTGTTTGAGAGTCTAGATATGTGTGGCACTAAATCAAAAGATATGAATGTTCATGCTGACAAGCTGCCATCTCTTCCCGCAGTTCAGCTTGGAAAAATGTATAACAAATCTAGGCAATTTCAAGCGATACAAGGCAGTTTGAGCTTTCAAGTACAGGTCAGCCAACCACTGTGAGGAAGCACTTGATCAAGAGATACGACCATTAAACAATCAAGGGTCCACTAATTAAGGATACAATCATTAATATAACCAAGGATCCTCTGATACCTAACAGTGCAACCAAATAGTAGAGCACATGATACCTAACACATCAAAATCTCATCATGTGCTACCATCATTAATACATGAGGGGTAGGGGTCCTCTGATTCTCAGTCTGGACTCCCCAGTTACTAATGAATGCACAGCTGAACTTACACAGCTCAAGCCAAGTTTCACTAGTTAGTAAGACAGGACAAAGAACAACTTATCGTGGTGTCCAAAGGAACAACTTACTGCGGTGTCCTGCACAGGCAAGAACGCCAACTTGATATGGGTGTGGGGTAAACTGGCTTGGGATCTCCGTCGTTTGCTCACTCCCAATGCGTGCTTTCCAAGAAGTGGATGTACTAGTATCATTAAGATCAATTGAGAGGATGCCTGTGTCCCATTCAGTATCAACAAACAGTTCAGAATCATTCCAACCCCAGCTTGCCCTGCAGTCATGGATTAAACATGCATTGCTGCCATCAAAATGACCCCAAGAATTATGTATTACAAAGTAAAAACACTGAAGGCAAATTGAGCGGGGCTCTAGGTGCCATTCTTACCCCCGCCCCCTGTTTTCAGTTCGATTTATCTGTGCAAACTTAAAAAACATCAACCACAAATATGTTAATCTAATGGTGATTTTAGCAACTTTTCTATGAAAAATACAATCAAATCAATCTACAACAGTTTTTGCTGACTTACATTTTGAATGAGTAATGTTCAAATGTGTGTATAAAAGAACAGAGGAAATATGAATAAGAGATCTCTACAAATAAGATGCCTCCTCTACAGGGTGACATAACATTATAAATTTATAATTTTGACATTAAGAAACCAGCTGTGAAGAGAGGACATACTTGAATGTAGTTGAAGAACATGAATGCTGTAGATAGCATAATTTGTCGAAGTCACGGACACTCAGAATCCCAACAGTATTATCACGACTGCAGAGATAAGAGTTAGATCAACATATCCGATGTCATTAACACTTCGACATTTGAGATAATTGAGGCATCAAAGCGGATAAAGAAAATTACAACAAACTATACTTCAATTATGCAACAGGAAGAAAACCATAATTGTACTGAAGAACACGCAGATAATGGGTGGCATTGTGGCAACCAATATGACTATTTGTGCGACATTCTAGCAGTAATACATTATGCAAGTAAATACTAACTACAAATAATATATATGCACATATTATGCCACAGATAGATGCAATATATGGATATTGGAGAAATGACCATAAAAGGATGACCTTGTTGTCGCAAGAATGCTTCCGCTTGGTGAGAAATAAGCTGAATGAACACACATCTTATGTTCAACAACCTTCAAGCTCTGTGCCTTCTGCATTTTCATGTTTCTTATATCCCACACGCATGCTGTGTTGTCCAATGAACTTGTTGCTAGCATATATGTATTCTCAGGATTGAAATCTATTGAGCTTATGGAATCACGATGCAACTGCCATGTGCTTGAGATTTTACCCGCTCTCTCATCGAAAGCATTCAGATCACCATTCCCCTTACCGAAATACAAGCAATTGCTGTTATCTGGTGATTGACAAAGGGAGAGCACCAAATCATTACACAAATGAACCATGTTGAAAACCTCCTCCTTCACGTCCATAAGACAAATTTCACCATTACGGCTACAGCTGTAAATCTGCAAGTCAAAAGAATCAAATACAGAACTCAACGCTGATTTTGTGGTTACAGATGGAAGAATGTGAAGAGAAACAAAGAGTGGCCCTCATCCACTAAATGTAACTTTGTTACAATTTTTTTCAGGTCATCTCACAACCCAACCCAACCCAGGTTGTAGGTTCACATTTCCTCCCATTTTGCAGCTGTTTGGGAAAGATGATTTGGGATCCGAGTCTGAATATTACTGGAGCAACTCCCTCTCTTGAAAATAGGCCCTAAAGAGTAAAATACCAACTTATGTAGATCAACTGAACACACTACAACATAGAGCATCTTATGGATCACTTAATACTGACTAGAAACATTACCTGGAAATGACCAATTTCAGTAACTTGAAAAAATGTGAACCAATAAGCACTACGCACTACATAGCATAGGTACCCCAAGAGGTAGTACTACATTTCAGGGAATAAAACTATCAATGCTATTATCTGTAACAAGTTGCCACAGCAAGGGTTACACTGCACATAAGAAAAGTGATCATCACCTTCAGTGGTGCAGACGGGTGTGCCGTGATCCCAGAAAGGGCTTGAGAGTGTGGATGGTACCAGAACATCCCGTCGGAACGAGCGCACAATGGCGGCCGCACTGGCGCCATGCTGTCCGCGTCCCAGAACACGAGATGCCCAAAATCTGTCCCCACGGCCACCACCGTCCTGTCCACCAGCGGAAGGACCCGCGGCGCCGCCGATATCACGGTGGGCGTCAACTTCCTCACATTCCCCGGCTTCAGTTCCAACACCGGATTGCGTGGATCGAGCCCGTCCGCCACGCGAACGACCTTGCCCTCCGGTGGTTGGGGCCAGGACGCGGCGCGGATGACGGAGGTGAGGGGCGCCGATGGGTCCGCTGCCGTCGCCGCCTCGCCGACGAAGGCCTCGGAGATCGGGAAGCGGGCGGGCCGGCGCTTCAGGTGCGCCGAAGGGAGCGAGTCGGCGGTGGAGGCGCCGAGCGGAGGCGGCTGGCGACGCGCGCGCCCGGAGCGGCGCGGGGCGGCGGCGGGGCCGGCGGGGTTTGTGCGGGGCTGTTTCTTGGGGCGGGCGGGGGCGTAGGCAGCGGAGACGGCGGCGGCGTCACGGCGGAGCTCGGCGAGAATGGCTTGGTTGCGGCGGATGTTCTCCTGCCGCCGGCGCTCGTACTCCGTCAACGCCTCGGGGACGAGGTCGGGGGCTTCCGCCATCTCGGCCGCAGGGGAGCGGTGCTTCAGCAGTACTCCGGTCAGCCTAGCAAGCTGTAGATTTACTTGATTTCAAACGTGAGTACTAGTAAAAATCGTCTGCACTGGCATTTTTCTTTGGGTTATTTGGTTCCAAGCCATTACTATTTTCTAGAGTGGGAGAAACGCCATTACTATTCGCGTATTTTGAAATTTGCTATTGTAATTTTTGACTTCCCTCAAATATGCCACGGAATACGTACGAAGACGACTCGGGTCTAGCTGCAGGCGTATACGAATACGTACATATCATTGTATTTACGCTCTCCTCTCAATGACATGCGGGCCCCACTGTCAGCATCTTCTTCGTCCTCCATGCGCTGCCGCTGCGGGGCAAGTTCTGCCGCACGTGCCGCCGCCGTGGCCCAGCTCGGCCTCGCGCACGGGCGCTGCCGCGCGTGCCGCCGCCGCGGGCGCACGTGCGCCACCGCCGTGGCCGAGCTCGGGCTCGCGCGCCGGCGGCTCCCGGTCGTCCGCCCTCCATATCCTGCCGCGAACGAGCGGATCCCGACCTGGAGGCCCCGGCCGGCCTCACGCTCACAGATCCCCGTGACGGCCAGCTCCCGCTAGACCGCACCCGCTGCGTGCCAGAGGAAGCAGGCCGACGGCCTCGTGCTCCGCTCCAAGCAGCAGGCCCCGGCCTCACGGTCGCGGATCCCGCGTCGGCCGGCCCCCGCCGCTCCGCGCGGATCGTGGCAGGCCGCGCCTCCCAACTCCGACCGTCAGACCCGCTCTCCTGAGAAAAGGGGTGAGAAGATAAAAGAGAAGGAGAAAGGAAAGGGAGAAGGGAGGAAGAAGATGCTGACAAGTGGGACCCACATGTCATTGAGAGGGGAGCGCAAATACAATGAGATGTACGTCTTCGTATACGCCTGCAGCTGGGCCCGAGTCGTCTTCATACGTATTCCGTGGCATATTTGAGGGAAGTCAAAAATTGCAATGGCAAATTTCAAAATACGCGAATAGTAATGACATTTCTCCAACTCTGTAAAATAGTAATGGCTTGGAACTAAATAACCCTTTTTCGTTCCGTTTTGTAATTTGCATGCAACTATAGGAAGCCGATCCTCGTTGACCACGAACTGACCTGCCGATGCAAAAGTCAAGATTTCCGTTTTGTAATGTACCATGGATTTAGTTTGCATGCATGCATTAGTGAAGGACCGATTAGACGAATCAGAGAGGGGAAGTGAATGAGAGCCGATAAAAATTCTTCTAGAAGGATATGAGAACTCCAACAAGACGAACACGGTTTCCAAATCACGTCTCCGACTCAACTACCTAAGTTGGTCAAGACCACGCAGCCACTGGAGTGCTACTGGTCCTAGGAACCAACAACCACCTTCACCGACTCGAGAACGCAGCGGAACTAGCAACTCGAGCGCTACTGACCTACACCGGTCAGGCCTGTGAGCACCACCGGTCAGACCGGTCCCTGCTGGCAAAACCTGGGAACTTCCACAGAAGGCCCCTACACCGGTCAGGCCGGTGTAGCTCACCGGTCAGACCGGTTCAAGTCAGGAAACCCCAAATCCTCCAAACATGCCTACCGAGCTCCAAACTGACCCAAACTCGAAACAGCAGCAACACGGGGCAACAGGGAACTCACCAAGACGTTCACCCGAGCAAAACTCAACAAAGAGTCTGCACCGGTCAGACCGGTGAGAGACACCAGTCAGACCGGTGTGACCTGAGTTCTCGGGATGAACAGCACCCGCGGGTCAACTCCCCCAAATCCAACTCCCGATCTCCCGAATCGCTCCACGGTTTTGCACAAGACTTTGGGGATAGTAGTAACACCTCATGGGCACTCCATAGCCAAGATTTGGTCCACCAAAACTTGTCAAATCAAGAGGAATCGAAGAAATCCCACCAAGAATGCCTCTAACCCTAGAGCCACGAAAACCCTAAAATCGAGCCCCTTTGCTCACGGATTTGGGAGGGGAATCAAAGGGAAAAGAACCACAAAGGGTTCATGCATACATCCCCCACCAAATCCCAAGGAGAAAGGCCTCGAAATCGCTCTAAGATAATCGCCAAGAAAGAACTCTGAAAATCACCAAAAAGGAGAAACGGAAAGACACATCCAAGCCTTGAGGAACCACGCCGAATCATCTATACATAACAAAGAGGTTCATACAAGGTCTAGCTTGCCGCCCGATCATCCTTCCCTCTCACAAGATCTCACCATGAAGCTCTCAAGCTAGTCCTAAGAAAATCCTAAGGAAAATAGGAAGAGAAAATAGGAAAGCAAATGAGCTAGGGTTCCAAGAGATGGCTGCCATCCTCTCACCCCTTGGGTTATATGGAGGCAACCGAAAGACTAAAATACCCTTACTAGCTAACTAGGGATACATGCCCCTCAAGGGCGAATTCAGAAATCTTTGTCTTCGCTCCATCGGACGGATGCCCAGCGACCGCAAACTTGCTTAGCCTCGACGCAAGCCTTGCGATCCTGACGCGTGTCCTCCGCTTCGAAGATTCCGGACTGCGTCGTCGCACACCGGTCAGACCGGTGCTCCTCACCGGTCAGACCGGTCTGGAGCTGCTGCACCTCCGTCTTCGGTTCTTCGGTCTTGGCTTTGTGGATCAGCCAAGGAACCCAGTGGTTTTCTGGTGAACCACCGGAAACCCCGCGAACTCGGTGTAGCCTCCGCCAATCACCACTCATGACTCGGCTCCCACGTAGTCCCGGCTCGACCTTGGTTTTGAGGCTCAACCAAGAAACCGTCCATGACTTCATCTTGCCGTTCTTGCCACCATGCGACCCGCACTTGACCCCGCTGGCCACCGGGTCCCTCGAACCAAGCCTACTTGTCTTCTTCACACCTGGAGGCCTCACCGGCAACGACCTTTCGCGCTTGTTCTTCACCTGCACCTGCACCAGTCAAGCCGCAACCTGCACCTGCAATACTTAGCCAAGAATCAGTCCACACCACGTTGTCAATCACTCATCACACCAGGAAGCGACCATCCACCGGTCCTCGAACCACACCTGGCTCTCAATCTCCCCCTTGATGAGTGCATTGACAACACACACGTTTTGGTAACCAAGAGAAAAGAAAAAGAAAAGAAACGACTAAAGGAAACTCCAACAAGCAATCAAAAGCAAAAGAAAAGGCAAAGAGCAAGATCACTTGAAGAAGACAAGTCTCGGACCCCTTAGGCAAGGGCAACGGCTCGACACATCCGAGACAAAACATGCTCAAGCAAAGAGCACAAGCCAACAATCCAAAGCTCAAAAACCACAAAGAGCTCCCCCTGCACACATGCAAGCTCCCCCTGAACCAATGCAACTCCCCCTGGATGAATGCATGCAAACCACCTCGCAAACAGAGCAGCTGCTTCAGCTTTGCTCTGACCGGTCAGACCGGTCACCCTCACCGGTCAGACCGGTGGACAAGATCGTCCAGCACCTGAGAACTACACCGGTCAGACCGGTGTATCTCACCGGTCAGGCCGATGCCACCTGGGAAACTGCCAGAGCTCAAAAATAGCTCGAAACCACTTGGAAACATTCTAAATACCTGTAGCAAGCCAAAACATGCTCAAACTTCTCCCCCTTGTTGACAATGCATGAATCAAGCCAAAAATGTAAAAAATGCAACCTAGAGCTTCTCAAATAGACAAAATTCAACAAAGAATGCTACACATGTCCAAATGAGCAAGTTAGATACTCTATAGCTTCGTAATGACATCAACTTCATGATCACCAAGTTTCACAACCATTGGGCGAAGCTAAGATAGAATTGATCATTTTTGCGAAAAATCACCCTCTCATGAGCAAAGTCCTAAACATGAGCAAAACATGTCAAAATGGCAAAGCCACACAAACTTCATGCTAGGACAACCATTCTAAGCATAAGACCATCATAAACACCCACAAGCACCTCATGTCATGTCAAAGCCACCGAGCCATGTGCCTACTTCTATATATGAGACTTCTCATTAGTAGGCATCATGCAACGGTTTAGCACCCAATAAGCAAATTAAAATTAGCACATATGACATGGGAGCACATTTTCCAAGCAATTTACATTTCATTTTCAGATTTATAATTGGTACATGAAATGTATTTGCGACAAAAAGGAACTTATGCCCCTCCACAAGATGAAGCATGGGGGCTAAACATTCATGATGGCAAATGAGCCTTTGGCCCCATATGATCAAAATAAGCTATCCAACCACAAATTAAGTATAGCCAAGCCACAAAAACATGTCAAGATCATGTAAAGGCATTTACTCACAAGAGAGCATATATATGAAATTTTTCAAAAACATAGTCATCAACCATGGATATAAACCAAGATTATCAAGAGCTAAGCCAAACTAACCATAGCTTACCAAATTAGCTCACAAAGACATATATATCATTCCATGGTGAACAATGTATATAGGAGAAGCCTTTCCTAAACAATACATATGACACAAACTGCATGCAACCTAAGATAGAAAGATGCCTATACATCATGTTACATATGCCATGCCAAATGCAAGAAATGCACAAAGGAAAGCTATACATATGCTACAAAGGAGCTCCCACACGCCAACTCAAGAAATCAAACAAACACCAAGCTCCCCCCGCAAACGAGTGAAAGTTGCTTGATCTAGGGGTTTGGTGAAAATATCGGCTAGTTGGTCATGTGTGGGTACATGGATCAAAGCTATCTTCCTTTTCTCTACGTTGTCTCTCAAGAAATGATACCTCACTTCTATGTGCTTGGTTTTGGAATGGAGCACTGGGTTCTTTGCAACGCTTATGGCACTGGTGCTATCACATTGAAGTGGGACATGGGTATACTCCTCACCAAAGTCACATTGAAGAGCAACAACTAGCTACGGCCACATACTCTGCCTCGGTAGTGGATTGAGCAACACTCGACTGTTTGCGGGAAGACCAAGACACCAAAGAAGAACCCAAGAACTGGCAAGTCCCAGAAGTGGACTTCCTATCCAACTGACACCCGGCAAAATCCGCGTCTGAAAATCCATGAAGCGCCAAAGAAGAAGACGCAGAGTACCAAAGGCCGAAGTCGGGAGTGTGTCGCAAATACCTGAAAATGCGCTTGACTGCTTGCCGATGCGAAGTCCTCGAAGACGCTTGAAAACGAGCGCACAGACATACCGAGAATTGGATGTCCGGCCTCGTCGTCGTCAAGTAGAGGAGTGATCCGATCATGCTCCGGTACTCCTTCTGGTCCACGTGTTCACCTTCCTCGTCCGCATCAAGAGCTGTAGTCGTACTCATAGGCGTCGCCATGGCCTTGGAGTCCTCCATCTTGAACTTCCTCACAATGTCCTTGGTGTACTTAGCTTGGTGCACAAATGTTCCTTCTTTTGATTGCTTGATCTGTAGCCTGATGAAGAACTGCAACTCGCTCATCATACTCATCTCAAATTCCCTGCTCATGTCTTCTGCAAACCTTGCAACAAGAGAGTTAGACGAGCCACCAAAGACAATATCATCCACGTATACCTGCACAATCAGGATATCTCTGCCCTGCCTAAGGAGAAACAAGGTCTGGTCGACCTTCCCCATCTCAAACCCTCTCTTAAACAGGAACCCTCTCAACCTACCATACCAACCTCTAGGCGCCTGCTTCAACCCATACAGCGCCTTCCTCAACTTGTACACTCGGTGGGGGTACTTCTCACTCTCAAACCCCAGTGGTTGCCTTACAAACACCTCTTCCTCCAACACACCGTTCAGGAAAGTACTCTTCACATCCATCTGGTACAACTTAAACTCTTTAGCCACGGAAAAGGCTAGAAGGATCCTGATCGCCTCCAAACGAGCTACAGGAGCGAAAGTCTCCTCGTAGTCGATCCCCTCTTTCTGACTGTACCCCTGAGCAACAAGTCTCGACTTGTTCCTCACCACTTCTCCTTTCTCTCCCTCTTTATTTTTCCACACCCATTTTGTCCCAATCGGCTTACACCCTGGGGGAGGATCAACCAACACCCAAACTTGGTTCCTCTCAAAATTCTCCAACTCCTCATGCATCGAGTTAACCCAATTGTGATCAGATAACGCGTGTCCAATGTCTTTGGGCTCAAAGGTGCCAACAAAAGCAGCATGAGCGAAATGAGAATTGTTCCGAACCCTCGACCGTGTAGTACGTTCATTCATGTCGCTGATGATTCTCGAAGCTGGGTGATCCACTTGCACTCACCGGGGAGGTTCTCGCCTTGATGCTACCTCCCCCTCAACAGCAGCTTCGCCTTGATCTGGGTTTGTCGTTGAAGGTGTGGTAGAGGGTCCATTCTCGATCGTCATCGAAGTAGTAGGTACATGTTCAACTGTGGGCACCACACCGCCATCTTCATCATCTCCATGTTCATGCTCTTCCTCCTGAAAGATCTCCTCGCCAAGTTCGTCGTCACCTGCACACTCAAAAACAAGCTAACTGCGTGGTTGCGTCTCGTCGAAGGTTACCTCGCAAGTCTCCACGATTTGGTTAGTTTCAAGATTGAGCACACGAAATGCTCTAGAATGAGATGCATAACCAAAGAAAATGCCATCGACAGACCTAGCCTCGAACTTGTCCAACTTCTTCCCTTTCTTCAGAATGAAGCATTTACAACCAAAGACATGGAAGTGACTCACCTTGGGTGTGCGACCGTGCATCAACTCGTAACAGGTTTTCTTCTTATGAACCCTGAGGTAGATCCTGTTCGACACATAGCACGCGGTATTGACCGCCTCAGCCCAGAACCTTCTCGGAGTCCTATGCTCGTCGAGCATCGTCCGAGCCATCTCGCACAAGGTCCTATTTTTCCTTTCCACCACGCCATTCTGGGGAGGCGTATACGGACTCGAAAACTGGTGTTCAAGACCCAAGTCATGGCAAAAGATTTCGAAGCGAGAGTTTTTGAATTCCGAGACATTATCACTGCGGATCGCTCGTATGGCATCTCCGTACCTCTCATTTCTTAACCTCAAGACAAGATCTCGAACAAAACCAAACGTCTCCCCTTTCTCCTCAAGAAAGAACACCCACGCATACCGAGAGTAGTCGTCCACCACAACAAGGACATACCACTTCCCACCCGCAGATCGCACACGAGCTGGGCCAACAAGGTCCATATGGAGCAGCTCGCATGGACGCTCAGTCATCACATCGGTGAGAGGCGGGTGAGAAGAGGCTACCATCTTGGCATGCCTACACGACGCACAAACCAACTCTTTCTCAAACCTCAACCGTGGCAATCCTCGGACCAAATTGAGTTTACTCAAGCGAGACAAAAGTTCAAAGCTCAAGTGACCCAACTTCCTATGCCACTTCCACAACTCACTCGAAGAACCAGCCAAAAAGCAACGCTCCACACCAGAAGACTGAGAGAAATCAGCTCGAAAGACCTAACCCTCGGGAACGACCATGCAAACAAGGTCCCCTCGAGAATCTAAAATCCGAGAACCACCAGGCCGAAACAACACCTCAAAGCCCTCATCCAACAACTGGGACACAGAAAGCAAATTGTATCCAAGCGATTGAACAAGAGCAACACGCCTAAGAGTGATCTTGTCACTTACCTTAATCTCACCTTCTGACAGCACACACCCTCGCCCGTTGTCCCCAAAGGTGATGTACTTCTTTGTCACCACCGGGACGAGACTTGAGAACCACCCCTTGTCTCCGGTCATATGCCTCGAGCAACCGGAGTCAATCAACCAAATGTTCTTCAAGTCTCCCACCTGAATTCAAAAGCGAGCACGTGAGTGAACAAACGACTCAGCACTGGGGTTAGTACCAAAAGAGTAAAACCAGTGCCGAGCCATTTGCTCCAAAATAGGGTTAGCACAAACTAAATCATCACGCCTATCAAAGCTACCACCACGAACACCACCACGGTAACCACTACGAGTGAACCAACCCTCTCTAGCTGGAGGAGGACGAACGCCACGAAAGGAAAGTCGTGGATCGTTCCTCCTCTCCATCTCAAAGCTATGACTCCTCCCACCCCCGTATTGAGCACGAGGTGAAGAATGCCTAGCAAACTGACCACCTGCAAACTTTTCAGACCAACCACCAGAACCACGACCTCCAGAACCAAACCGAGCATCCTCACGAGCACGAAACCCAACTCGCTGTCTGCCCAGACCTGCACCGGTCTGACCGGTGTAGTGCACCGGTCTGACCGGTGTAGCTCGGCCAGCAGCACCACCTGCAGCCTTCCGGTCTCCCCAAGCCGGAACCGTCCTTACAATCGCCTTGGCCCTGGGCATCTGCATACGAGGCTCAGGTACACCATTAGAGGGGTGGTACCTGTCCTTGTTAGCCCACTCTCTAGCCATTCTCTCCTCACGCTTCCTCTTGAAGCAAAACTCATCCTTGTGACCATCTCTCTCACAATACCCACAATGGAACTTTATGGGCAGTGGCTTAGGCTTAGGCTTGGGTTGTGGCTGCCCACTCGGTTTCTCACCCTTCTTCTCTCCTTCCTCACCTCCCTTTGGGCTCACAAACTTCACCGGTTTCTGGAAATCATTTGTTGGGTGAGGGAATATGGGTGGATCTGGAGTAGTGTCAAGTTTGTTTCTGAGATGGTTAGGCTTGGGCTCAAACTTGTTCTTGTATCTGTTTGGTGGTGGGATAGGAATCTCTCCAACTCTCTCAACTCCCTCACCACTGTTCTCTCCAAGCTTGTCAGCCCCAAGTGCCTGACCATCATAACGTTTGAAAGCTGCTATCATGATACCAAGCTCAGGCTCCTGACCCGACAACCAGCTCATACATTTCCTCAGCTCATCATTCTCATCCTGCAAGCGATCAACATAATGTGCAAGCTCCAAATTCTTAACCGCGTGCAATTCACAAGTAGAACAAGAAGTGGGAATAGGTTCTTTCAACTTAGCCTCAAGCGAAACAGTGTAAGCATGCATCTCATCAATCTTTCCATGCAAAATAGGGCAAGAAGTGCAAGCACCTAGCAAAGCAGGTCTAGACTTAAGCTCAGCCACTTCAACCCTAAGCATTTCTAGTTCATCACAAGTAGAAGCATGCTTATCCTTAAGAGCAGTAAGATCAGCTAGATACACAGAGCAATCACAGCAATCAATCTCATCAGAAACCACAGGAGAAGCCTTAAGCAAATCAATCTCAAGCTTAGCATCTAGGTTCTGGGTTTCTAGCTCAGCCACACGGTTCCTAGCATCTTCTGGTGAGGCCCTAAGCTCTTTCCTCATCTTCTTGGCCTCTCTAAGCATGTGATCACGGTTATCAAGCAAGTCAACCAACTCATCATTCTCCTTGCGCAAAGAGGAGAGCTCATCACATACCTCATCCTCGGAGTCGGAGTCCGAGTCGCTCTGGTGACTCTTCTTGCTGCCGGAGCTACGAGCCATGCCACAGAAGCCATCTCCCGCGAAGCAGCTCAACCCGCTCAAGTTCCTGGATGACTTCTTGTTCTTGCGCCGATCACCTTCATCTTCACTGCTACTCGAGCTCGAGGAAGAGTAGGCGGAGCTGGAGTCGACGTCGCTCGCTCCGACCATCGCTCGGGCCTTCCTGCTGCGGCCGTCCTTCCTCGACCGTCGCTCGTCCTTGTGCTTGTTCTTGTGCTTGTGATCGCGCCTCGATCGGTACTTGTCGTCCTTGCTCGACCGGTGCCTGTAGCCGTCCTTGTAGCCATCCTTGTTCTCCATCTTCTCTGGGCAGTCGGCGACGAAGTGTCCTGGCTTGCCGCACTGAAAGCACGTCCGTGCTGTCCTCCTCGTGTTCACCCAGTTCTCGTGCATCCTCTCGAACCGTCTAGTCAGCAACGCCAGCTCGTCCTCTCCAAGCACGTCGAACTCCTCGTCTGACAAAGACATCAAAGAAGACAGAGAGTACATCCTGGAGGATGCGTTAGCGTTAGACTTAGCTCCTTTGCCACCAACGAGAGCAAGACTATGAGAATCAGTCGGGCTCTCGATCTTGGCTGTCATACCACGGTCCAACTCAGCCGACTTGAGCTTCGAGAACAGCTCGTTCACCGTCAAGGTGTCATACTTCTCGGACTCAACAATAGCCTCAAACTTCCTGTCCCATACGGTACGATCCAATGAGTGCAAGAGCTTCACGGCTCTATCATGATCATTGTATGGGAGGACGTCCACATTGGCTCTCATGTTGTTCACAACGACCGTAAACCGCTGGAAAAGGGCATCGACCGACTCGCCGGGGAGATGAGTGAAGTTCTCGTACTCTCTCCAGTAAGTCGCGTACATCCGAGTCTGAACCTGAGCATTCCCAGCATGAGCATCCTTCAACTGCTCCCAAATCCTACAAGATAAGTCCTCTGTCTGAACCCGATCGAATTCAGGCTGACACAGAGCACGAAACAAGTAGTCGACAGCCTTGTTGTTGGCTTCGAACATGTCCCTCGATCCTGGAGCAAGGAAGTTCATCGGATAAACATAAGTTGTGTTCACCGTGACGTCCCAAAGGATCTGACCCTTTCCGCGGAGGAACGCTGCCATCTGCCTCTGCCACATCTGGTAGTTCTTCCCATCGAAGTGCGGAGGACCCGAACCCCGTTCCTGGTATGCCATCTTTGGATCTTAGACTGGTAAGAGTCAATAAAGACCCAAACCGGCTCTGATACCAATTGAAGGACCGATTAGGCGAACCAGAGAGGGGGGGAGTGAATGGGAGCCGATAAAAATTCTTCTCAAAGGAGATGAGAACTCCAACAAGACGAACACGGCTTCCAAATCACGTCTCCGACTCAACTAACCAAGCTGGCCAAGACCACGCAGCCACTGGAGTGCTACTGGTCCTAGGAACCAACAAGCACCTTCACCGACTCGAGAACGCAGCGGAACTAGCAACTCGAGCGCTACTGACCTACACCGGTCAGGCCGGTGAGCACCACCGGTCAGACCGGTCCCTACTGGCAAAACCTGGGAACTTCCACAGAAGGCCCCTACACCGGTCAGGCCGGTGTAGCTCACCGGTCAGACCGGTTCAAGCCAGGAAACCCCAAATCCTCCAAACAGGCCTACCGAGCTCCAAACTGACCCAAACTCGAAACAGCAGCAACACGGGGCAACAGGGAACTCACCAAGACGTTCACCCGAGCAAAACTCAACAAAGAGTCTGCACCGGTCAGACCGGTGAGAGACACCGGTCAGACCGGTGTGACCTGAGTTCTCGGGATGAACAGCACCCGCGGGTCAACTCCCCCAAATCCAACTCCCGATCTCCCGAATCGCTCCACGGTTTTGCACAAGACTTTGGGGATAGTAGGAACACCTCATGGGCACTCCATAGCCAAGATTTGGTCCACCAAAACTTGTCAAATCAAGAGGAATCGAAGAAATCCCACCAAGAACGCCTCTAACCCTAGAGCCACGAAAACCCCAAAATCGAGCCTCTTTGCTCACGGATTTGGGAGGGGAATCAAAGGGAAAAGAACCACGAAGGGTTCATGCATACATCCCCCACCAAATCCCAAAGAGAAAGGCCTCAAAATCGCTCCAAGAAAATCGCCAAGAAAGGGCTCCGAAAATCACCAAAAAGGAGAAACGGGAAAGACACATCCAAGCCTTGAGGAACCACGCCGAATCATCTATACATACCAAAGAGGTTCATACAAGGTCTAGCTTGTCGCCCGATCATCCTTCTCTCTCACAAGATCTCACCATGAAGCTCTCAAGCTAGTCCTAAGAAAATCCTAAGGAAAATAGGAAGAGAAAATAGGAAAGCAAATGAGCTAGGGTTCCAAGAGATGGCTGCCATCCTCTCACCCCTTGGGTTATATGGAGGCAACCGAAAGACTAAAATACCCTTACTAGCTAACTAGGGATACATGCCCCTCAAGGGCGAATTCGGAAATCTTTGTCTTCGCTCCATCGGACGGATGCCCAGCGACCGCAAACTTGCTTAGCCTCGACGCAAGCCTTGCGATCCCGACGCGTGTCCTCCGCTTCGAAGATTCCGGACTGCGTCGTCGCACACCGGTCAGACCGGTGCTCCTCACCGGTCAGACCGGTCAGACCCACCGGTCAGACCGGTCTGGAGCTGCTGCACCTCCGTCTTCGGTTCTTCGGTCTTGGCTTTGTGGATCAGCCAAGGAACCCAGTGGTTTTCTGGTGAACCACCGGAAACCCCGCGAACTCGGTGTAGCCTCCGCCAATCACCACTCATGACTCGGCTCACACGTAGTCCCGGCTCGACCTTGATTTTGAGGCTCAACCAAGAAACCGTCCATGACGTCATCTTGCCGTTCTTGCCACCATGCGGCCCGCACTTGACCCCGCTGGCCACCGGGTCCCTCGAACCAAGCCTACTTGTCTTCTCCACACCTGGAGGCCTCACCGGCAACGACCTTTCGCGCTTGTTCTTCACCTGCACCAGTCAAGCCGCAACCTGCACCTGCAATACTTAGCCAAGAATCAGTCCACACCACGTTGTCAATCACTCATCACACCAGGAAGCGACCATCCACCGGTCCTCGAACCACACCTAGCTCTCAATTAGGCCACCTGCAATGGATGTCTATAGGCTCTCTACAATGATCCACGTAGGAAAGAGAAGGCAGGAGAGAGAATGTGCTCTCGCTAAGTCCAGCGACATGCTACATGCACACGATTCGAAGCGTGTGGTCCCGAGAGCGCATCTTTCCTCCCCTTCGCCTCGTTCAGCCAGGAGCACCAGGGCGGAGCTCGCCACCAGCGTCTCGCCGGAATTTCCCTTTGCCTCGATCCGCCGGGAGCGCCAGGGCGGAGCTCGCCACCGGTGCGAGAGAGGACCTCCGGCGAGGGAAGCAGACGGCGCCCCTCTAACAGGTATGGGAGAGGAGCAAGGGCGTGGCCGCTGGTGAGGAAGAGGAGGGGCGACGCCGCCGGTGCTGGGATAGAAGCGAGAGCGCGGCCGCTGCGGAGAAGCGAAGGCGGCGCGGCCGCCGGCTCTAGGCGGGGAAGGATGCGGAGCTAGGGGCTCGGAACCTGGAGCTCTTGAAGGAGGTTGCCGCCGCCGAAGCTTGCGGCCCGCGCTCCGCTCCCACGTCGACGGCCATGGCGGCGTCTAGGAGGGGATGTGGCTCCCGGGTCACAGCGGAGGCGGGTCTGTGGCCGTCGAGCCACTACCGCCAGAGGTCCGCGCCATCGATCCACCAGCTCGGAGCCTAGCCGGTTGGAGGTGCGGTGCAGGTGCCCGTGCCGGCCATGGCCTCACGGAGTCGTCGGGCGTTGGGGAAGATGAGATAAGGATTGAAACCTAACACGTGGGACCCAATATATTCAGTAATAAATGTTGTAGTAATCTTGTTGGATGAGTTATCTATTTACCTTTGCTATATCCAATGTGGACAGGTTAAGGTTATAGAGAGAATGCTCTCTATAACCATTGCGGGTGCCCTTATTCAAATCTTGATTTAGGAGTACACGCTACTAAAAAAAATGGTGTCAAATTGTAGGGTGCAGTCGTGCCGTTACTTGCATGTATGTCGTCTAACATGATGTGATTCAGGCAGGAGTACACGGATGAGTTTGGGAGAAGTATTTCAATTGCCAAAATAGAAGTATTTTTATTTTCATACAAATGGGAGTAATACTTGCCAAAATAATATGAGCAACTGTTTCCAGCATCAGAAGTAATCCTTGCTTTGCTACAATTTCCTGCATGTCAAAATCATGAGGATTGCACTCGGCAGGACAAAATCATGAGAATTTGCTGCATATCAAAGAAAGGACTTTGGATCACTATTTCGAGCATGTAGCATACATATGTGGCAGTGAAAAATGGAACAAGTGATGAATTCAATATTTCACATAATCAACCGGCAGAAGAATAACTTTGAGGGGAAAGAAACCAATGGCGTTTCGGTTGAGGAGCTATCACCCAATTGAACAAATATTTATCTACCTTTTTATCTCTAAATCCTACTTTTCCAACCTCTTTTTCTTCCTTCGTCTTTACGTAGGGCGTTCTGAGTGGCCTGCCGATCTGAGAGTAACCCTAGGCGCGTTGTCCATGTCGGGGTCCCTCCTGGTGCAGCGATCTTAGGTTTTTGGCGACGTCTCTAACCAAGGCGATCAGACCGCCCTCCATAGGCGATTAGACCGGCCCGTGCTGGGGATCTCGATGAGTTGATTTCCGAACTTCGCGCGACCTAGCGCACTCGTGTATTCGACCGAAAAAAAATGTCAACACGTGACCAATTGAAATTGGTTCTAAGTTCTTAGTTTGGCTCATTTGGTCGCTCTAGGGAACGAAGTAGAAGAGTGCGAGTGTTCGGCACTTCAGCCGGTCGCTCTTGCACCGACTATTGTGGAGGAGGCAAGATTGGTCGGCTTGGTGACTCTTTTCCAACCGCCTAGCGTTCTCTACAATCTGATCTTTTTTTGCTGAGATTTGTTTCCCTTACTTTATTCCCCTGCTTCTTGGGCACCTTCATGCCATTCTATATTCAACAAACTCTCTCTTCTTCATAAAGAGGCATGTCCTAAAAAAATTCTATATGAAAAGAGTATATAGTTTATCTGATTCGTTCACATGCTTATATTTATTGTAAAGCTACAAGATTTGCATGTGACTTGACAAAATAATACACAGTTAAATTCACTGTTCAGTCTGTTCTACAGTTAAATTCCATCTTATTTAATACAGTAAATGAGAAAGAAACGGCTGTTGAAATATTGGTTGCAGAATGTCTGCAAGTTGGGAATTATATATATATATTTTTTTAATCATTTTGCAAAATTATACGACGGTTTCAAAAATTTTCAGTTTTGACAACCAATCGCCGTGGCCCACGGCGGCCGCCATGGCCCACGGCGGTTTGAGGTCCAACCGCCATGGGCCACGGCGGTTCGGCCAATAGCCGCGGGCCCCCACGGGCGTGGAGGTCAGCCGCCGTTTGCCACGGCGGTTGAGGACTATTCGTCGTGCGCTATGGCGGCATGACCAACCGCCGTAGCCCACGGCGGTAGGGGCCTCGCAGCCGTCGTGGCGTACGGCGGCAGGTCTCCTGCCCTCTATATAAGCCGAAAATTAGCCCGGAAATATCATAAAAATTCGGAAAAAAAAGAGAGGGTTGGGAAGGAGAAGAGAGTGAGGGGGCGGAGCAGCGAAGCTCTGCCGGTTCTTCGCTTCATTGTAAATATTTCGTCGATTTCAACCCTTTTAGCACCTATACTTAGAAACCTGTCGGTGTTGAGATTAGTCCCGACACTAACTAGTGAAATGCGGTGTGATCGGTCTCTCGATGGCTGGTGCTAAGCAATGCAGGGACACGGGTTTATCCTGGTTCCGGCCGTGAGGCCGTACGTCCAGCAGGTTACGCTTGAGCGTTGTATTGCAATGCACCGTGGTGCCTGTAGAGGGGGGCTACAAGCTAGGCGGGAGAGGAGGAAAAGCCTCCAAGTCCCTGCTAGATGATTGAGGCAGAGTGCCAATATCAAGGGAATGAGCGAGCGAGTGAGCGTGGGTGAGAAGTGATGCAGATCGTCCCCCCCTTGCGGCCGGGCGACCACCTCTTCCTTTTATAGACCAAGGGGAGGCGGCTTACAAAACGTGCCGCATGGGGTTTTGCACAGTATCATAGTACCGGAATACAGCGCTTGTGATCTGACGGTGTCCCGACGAGTCTTAGTACTTGCGGGTGTCGTGGCAGCTTTGTACTCGCCGGGGAGTAGCTTCGAGGGTAGTTCATCCGGCGTTCATGTCTGGCTGTCGTTCGTGCATCAATTCGAGGGTCTCGCTGACGAGAGCGCCTGTGCTGTACAAGGCTCGGCGTGGTGGCGCCCCATCGGAATGGGGCTCCACAGCGTCGGGCATGGTTCCACAACGACAGGCTGTCCGCACAGCGCTGGGGATGGCCGCATAGCCCCCGGGTCAGTTGCACAGCGCCCGGGATGGCCGGGCGGCGCCGGAGTTGGTGGAGGGGAGGCGGCGCACGCCGCTCGTACGGCGGCGCCGGTCAGTGTGTGCGTCTACTCGCAGTCCGTACACCTTTCGAGGGTGCCCCATGCCCCTTTGAGGGCCTCGATGGCGGGAGCGCCCATGCCACATAGGGGCCGGTGTGGTGGTGTCCCATCGGAACAGGGCTCCGCAGCACCGGGGATGGATCCACAGTGCCCGGGATGGCGGCACAAGGCTGGGGATGGCCGCACAGCGCCGGAGGTGATAGAGGGAACGTGCCCTGCCTACCCTGCGCCACGGCACCGTCATGGGCGTGCGTCAGGACGGCGGCCGTACGCCCCTCGAGGGTGTTGCCATCCCTTTTCGAGGGGTATGGCGGGGAGAAATGACGGGAGCGGGTGGTACAGTGTCGAAGAATGACACCAGCCATCCCGCACAGCGCTTATACAGCGCCAGAGATGGCCGCACAGTGGTGGGTTGCTCGAACAGCGCCGGGATCAGGTTCCCAGGTGGTGTCAGGAGATCGGCGTGGCGGGGATTCGCCTTTTGACCCGGGCGCCCACGGTGTGTCAGGGCATTTAATGCTCCGGTCGAGGGGAGCAGGTGAGGCGCCACAGGTCGAGGGGAGGCATCGAGCGAGGCGGAGACTCGCTCGAGGGGCGCTGCGCGGCGTTCGACCCTCGAGCGAGGCGGAGGTTCGCTCGAGGGCGGCCGGGGATGGCTGTTTAATGGGCTATGGAGGTTGCTGGGCCGTGGGCTTTATTCGTGTTCGGGCTGTGGCCGATTTGGGGAGTGTTTTTGTGGTTTTGTGTCAATTTTTTAGGAAGGGTAATCTCCCCCATAGTTAGGGGACCCCTATGGCTGTCCCCGACAGTAGCCCCTGAGCCTTTGCAGGGGTATCCGGAGGGACCTGCAAAGGCTGAAGCTCTCTGTTAGGACTTTTTTCCCTTCTGGATGTGTATGACATTCCGTGGGGGCGCGCTAGCGCACCCGCGGGTGTAGCCCTTGAAGCCTTGGAGGAGTGTGCACACTCGTGCAAAGTTTTTACACTGAGCTGCCAATCTGTGAGGCGTTTGTTTCAGCCGGCTTCGGCAATATTTCAGCCAGCCTCGGCGATCTTACGCGTGCGGAACGGTGTTAACCCTACCCGGGACGAGTCCCGGGGGGTTCGCTCGCTGCCCTCGAAGGAGCGAGGGAATGTGACTTTTGTCAGACACGTCCGGGAGGTGTAGCCGTGCGATGAGCCCCCGAGCCCGGGCCCACACGGGGCGATCAGGGAAAACTCTTCGACTTATTTGTGCGCCCTTCGCCGCCCTTCCGCAGGGGGGAGGGGTGAGGTGATCCATGCTTCCCATCGAACGGGCCGCGAGTCATGGATCCCTCGTTGAGCTGTTGACGGGTAATTCAAGTGGACGTCCGTGCCCCGTTCGATAAGGGTCGGATCGTGGTCCGGAGACACGTCCATGAGAGCACTTACGTGGGTATGCTAGGTAGGACTCGGTCCCGTTCGATTAGGACCGAGGGCGTGAAAGCTCTCCCTCGATGGGATCCCTCGACTAGCTGCCCTCGTTCGGCCTTGAACACGAACCATGGGGCGCCCCCGAACCTTTGAGTTCGAGGACCGGCTCGATCGCGCGCGCCTTGGTCGTTCCTGACTCTGTTAATCTGAGGCGCATGTTCGAACCCGTCGGGGGTCAGGCTCCGTACCTCTGATTAGTAGGGCCTTTGCGGGGTAGCACCGAGTGCCCCCGTCTTGGTCGATCTGTGGCACTCACCGAACTGTCATCGAGTTGAGCTTCGAGCTACTGATCATTAAATCCCCAGATCGAGGGGCATCTGCAGCACCCACTGTTCCCTCCGTGGGCTGGGCCTCAAGCCGCTGATCAGTATAGCCGTGCAGGCCAGTGAATCCCCAGATCGAGGGGCATCTGCGGCGCCCACCGTTCCCTCTGCGGGCTGGGCCTCGAGCCGCTGATCAGTATAGCCGTGCAGGCCAGTGAATCCCCAGATCGAGGGGCATCTGCGGTGCCCACCGTTCCCTCTGCGGGCTAGGCCTCGAGCCGCTGATCAGTATAGCCGTGCAGGCCTGGACCCCAGAAATCCTTGAGTCCGTTCTTCGAGGGCGTATCGACAGGCCGTGGCCCTTGCGGCCACAACCTGCTTTGGATCCGGGCATCAATCATGTCCTGTCGAGGGGTCGGCCCTCGAATTCTCAGCTCGAGCTTCACGGGGGGGCTATCCTTATGTGAGAAGGAACCCCCGTTTTTAACGAACGATCGACGTGGCGCGGGTCGTGCGGAGTGGGCGCTCTTTTTCAGGCGGTGCGACGTGGGAGACGTGGAGAGGCGATGGGACGGGGCGCTGCGTCCCCTGGGTTATTGCGCGGTAATCATGGCACGGCGCAGCCGTTTTGGCACGACGGGGCCCGTCCGCCAGCGACGCGGGGTGTCGCCCGCATTAACTGCCGCCGCGCGCGGTGTTCCCGGGGACTCCGCCCCTTCCGATTCTATAAAATGCGGGGAGAACAGGGGAGGAACTCCTTACCTCTGCCACTCACACGCATTCCCCACACTTCATCTTCCTCTGCGTCGTGCGTCTCGCCGCCCCGGATCCGTCCGCGCCCTTCCAATTCTCGTAGCCACCCGCGCTCCTCCGCCTTCCCCGTCATGTCTTCGATTCGAGTGCTGAACGCGTTCCCGTGGCCCCGGTCGACGTTGGATCGGCGGTCGCTGGAGGCGCTGGTGCTCGGCGGTCAGTTGACGCCGGCCGGCGACGGCCCGAATCCGGCGTGGATGGTCCCGCCGCCGTCGGACAGGGAGCCGAACCCTCCGTCGGGCTACGTCGTCAGCTTCCTGCGGCTGCACGAACGTGACTTCAACGCCCCCGCGAGCAAGTTCATGCGGGGGCTGTGCCATCATTACGGGGTGGAGCTCCACAACTTCGCCCCAACGCCATTTCGCACGCGGCCTCTTTCGTCGCCGTCTGCGAGGGATTCTTGGGAATCCCGGCGCACTAGGATATGTGGGTCCATCTCTTCCGCGGCGAGCTTCACACACTCGCCACGGGGGAGAAGAAGACATGGCGAGCGGTTCGCGCCGGCGGCCTCACACTTTCGGTGCGCGACCTCTGGAGGGAACTGTACCTGCCGTGCACGATGACGTCGAACAACTCCGATTGGGAGAAGGGGTGGTTCTACCTCCGCAACGATGGCGCCGGCCTTCCGCCGTACACCGGGAAGGTGCTGAAGGAGAGGCCCGGCTCGTGGACATACGGGGTGTCGCCCCCGGCGAGGCAGAGGAGGCTCGAGCCTTTCACCAATGCCATAAGCCAGTTGGCGGACGCCGGGCTGACGGTGGCGTCCGTCATCGCCAACTTCCATCACCGGCGGATCATCCCCCTCATGGAGAGGGAACTCCTCATCTTTGAGATGAGTGAGGCGGCCAACCCCGTGTCCTTGGTGCGTTCGCGGTTGCTGGAGGAGCCGCTCGCCCGACGGTACGCGGCCACGCGGGCAAGGCGCGCGGTGAACCTCAAGGTGGTGCAGAACAACGACGACGACCTGTGGTCGTTTGCGATGCTCCCCGACGCTAGTCAGGTGAGTACCATCCCTTCACCTTTTGCTCTCTTTATCTCCGTGTTTGGCCTAACGGTGGCTGCTGGCGACAGGGGGTGGGCATCAATGTCACCACGTCGGATCCGCCGACGCCTCGGTCGCAGACCGACAACCGCGCCAGGCAGCAGAGGGAGCAGGACCGGGCAGCCCGGGCGAAGGAGAAGAGAATCAGAAGGCAGGAGCGCCTCGATAGGTACAACGAGGACTACCGGCTGCGAGAGCAGCAGGGCCTCTCCCCTCCACCAGAGCAGGTGAACTCGTCTTCGGACGAGGAAGAGAGCGAGGGGGAGCGGACCACCTCCGATAGGTGGGAACCTGCGCCGCCCCCGTCACCAGGGGTCGAGGTGGTCGCCACGGAGCCCACCCCTGAGGCGGGCGTGGTGCCGCCCTTCGGAGGATCACCGCCGAGGGCGTCGACAGGCGCTGAGGCGGCGCCTCCCGAGCCCTGGAGGAAGCGCAAGCGGGGTTTCTCCAGTTTAAGGTGCGTTACGTTCCTCCCCCCGTGTTCTTGATATCATGATGCGGTCACTCACATTTCCTCTTTCCCGTTGACAGGGCATCGCCCGCCACTCCCGCCCTCACGCATGTTAAGGCGCTCAAGCTGGGGGTGCCGCGGGTGACGGGGCCCCGCTCGGAGAGGACGCCGCGGGCAGCGGCGGGCACAGTGGCGACGGGTGAGGTGTCGCGTGCCACGGCCGCGGCCACAAGGCCACAGCAGCGGGAGGAAGCTGCGGTGGAGGAAGCGACGGTGACCCGTGGTGCTCGGCAAGGGCGAGAGCGGGCTCGCACGGCGAGCCAAGGGGTCGGGGGCCGCGGGGCGGCCGAGGCCCCTGCTGATGGTGGTTGCACCCCCAGCGGGGGTCTGACGGGGGTAGCAGTCGGATCAGCCCCCGGGCCCACGCCCGGGGTACTGGTGGTGCGGTCCGACGGCTGCGTGATGCCGCCAGCAGCCGGCGCCTGGTGGCGGGGCGTCGACATCCGGTGCCGCGCCCCCGGCGTCCGAAGGTGACGCGCCGCAGTGGGAGCGAAGGCTCCGTTTCCCCGGGGTGCCGGGGAGTCTGATCGAGGAGGCGAGGGCTGAGAGGGCGCTGTGGCAGGAATTCCGTGCTCACGGCGCCTCTCTCAATACTGCTCTGACTGAGGCACTCCGGCTCCACAGAGGCAGGTCGCTCCAACTCTTTCAGGTAAGAACCTCCGTATGACTGTCACTTGCTCCCCCGCCTTTCTTGTTTGAGCGTTTCTGACTTATCCCCTTCCTTGCCTTCCCATTACTACCCGCAGGAGCTGCAGGGCCAGGCGGGCGAGAGGCTCAACCGCATCGCCAAGCTGAGCTCTGACCTCGATTGGTACCGGGAACAGTACGAGTCCCTGGATGCCATGGTGGAGGCCTTGCGGGAAGACAACGGTTGGCTGGAGTATAGGCTCATGGGCGTGGAGGACGCCTACACCGACCAGCGTACCTTGGCGGCGGAAAAAGCCAGGGAGGTTGAGGAGGTGAAGGCCGCACTCCAGGAGAAGGAGGGGGCGCTGTCGACGGCAAGCGGCGAGCTGCAGAGGGCACGTGACGCCCTGGTCAAGGCACAGACCTCGCTGGCGCAGAAGGAGACAGCCCTTGCCGAGGCGCAGACTCAACTCCTACAGGATCGCACGACCCTCGAGGGGGCGCGGTCCTGGTAGACCCAGGCTGAGCAGAAGGCCCAGGAGGTCGAGAAGCTGGGTGCTACCCTACAGGAGAAGGTCATGGCGCTCACCGGGGCGGAGGATCGACTCCAACAGGAGCGCAGCGCGCGGGCGCAGGTGGAGACTCAGCTCCAGCAGGAGCGAGCCGCGCTCGAGGACGCTCGAGGACGCTCGGTCCGCCCTCCAGCGGGAACGCTCGGCGCGGGAGGAGGCACAGTCCCAACTCCACCAGGAGCGTACCGCGCTGACAGAGGCCAGGGCTGCGCTTCAACTACGAGAGGCGGAGATCGAGCGGATCACTGGGGAGCTGATCGAGGGGGGCGTCACCGTCGAGGCCTTGAGGACTGCCAGCGCGGAGAGAGACGCTTCGGTCCGACAGCTGCAGCAGGAAGCCGAAGCCGTGCGTACGGATCTCGAGAAGGAGAGAAAGTAGGTCGAGGGTGAGTTGCCGCCCCCGGCCCTTTGTTTGCTGATCAGGTTTGCCGAGATCCGCTCTCGACTTACCCTTTTTCCTCTCAGGTTTGCGGAAAGCCCTGGGGGAGTCAGCGACGCAGGTGGGAGTGCTTCAGACGGCCTACGACTCATCCCAGCAGGATTTGGGACTTCTGGAGTAGGCGGCCCTCGAAGCGTGCCAGAGCATTGACGAGGGTACCGGTCTGTCGGGGAGCTCGGTGGCGAGTCGCCTTCGGGCTCTGGGCGGTCGCGTCGCCGATCGCATGAAGGGCGCCCTCCGCCTCGGCATCCGGAAGACCCTCGACGTGGTGCAGTCGCACTACGTTGTTGACCTTGCGGCGCTGGCCACGGGCTACATCGTCGTGGACGATCTTGATGATGACGGGGCGCAGGCCGCCGTGAACCGCCTCGACGCTGCTGCCGCGAACGCTACTGCGGACCTCGCCGATGCCTTTGAGGAGGACCTCTTCCCGAACGCTCCTCCCGCGGGTCCCCTCGAGCCCTGAAAGTAGTCGGGTGCTGAGGCCCTTAGATTGCGGTTAGAATTTGAGCCAGGTGGCTTTTGTAATAAGACAGTTCACTTTTGATGTTTGTAAGTTAAGTACGACTCGTTTCGTTTATGCCGTTATGTCCTTTCTCGTTGCTTAGGCAAATTTCAGCTGGGATCGATCATTTTCGCGAGCAGCCTGAAGGTAAAGTGGTGAGGAGGAGAAGCCGTATCCTGCTGTAGGCGTGGGCCGTCCTTAACTCACCCGTCTTTACCTTTTGGCCACTCGCGCCCTGCTTCTTTCTTTCCAAGCTCCCGGGTTGGGACATACTTAGCATTTTTGGAAGAAAGATTTTTACGAAAAAATGGGACCGTTTAGGGGGGGTGCCCCCCGTAGTAGCCCCCGAGGGGGACTTGGCTTTCAGGGGAAAGCCGAGTCACCCTTGACTTTATTCACAATCTTAACGTATATACAACCGACTGAGGCGTCGAATATGCACAAATCGACTTGGAACTTTTTAAGGGTAAAAGCGACGTAGCTGTTGGATGTTCCAAGCGTTGGTGAAGACTTCGCCCTGTTCGTTTGCAAGCTTGTATGTGCCGGGCTTGAGCACCTCGACGACGACGTAGGGCCCTTCCCATGGCGGCGATAGCTTGTGTCGGCCTCGATTGTCCTGTCGTAGCCTCAGTACTAGGTCGCCCTCGCTGAAGTCACGGCGTCGGATTTTCTGGGCTTGGTGTCGCCGGAGTGCTTGTTGGTATCTTGCCGAGTGCATCATCGCCACATCGCGGGCTTCGTCTACTTGATCCAACGAGTCTTCGCGAGCCCGCTGGTTTGAGTTTTCTTGATAGGCCCTGAGCCTGGGCGATCCGTATTCCAGGTCTGTGGGGAGGTCGGCTTCCGCGCCATAGACGAGGAAGAATGGCGTGAATCCTATGGCTCTACTCGGGGTGGTCCTGAGGCTCCAAATGACTGACGGTAGCTCTTGAATCCAATTTCGACCAAACTTGCTCAGTCTGTCGAAGATCCTAGGCTTGAGGCCTTGTAGAATCATGCCGTTGGTGCGCTCCACTTGGCCGTTGGTCTGCGGGTGCGCGACGGCCGCCCAATCCACGCGGATGTGGTAGTTGTCGCAGAACTCCAAGAATTTCCTGCCGGTGAATTGGATGCCATTGTCGGTAATGATGGAGTTCGGCACTCCGAATCTGTGGACGATGTCGATGAAGAATGACACAGCTTGTTCGGATCTGAGGTTGGTAATGGGGCGTGCCTCGATCCACTTCGAGAATTTGTCGATTGCGGCCAACAGATGCGTGTAGCCCCCGGGCGCCTTCAGCAGGGGCCCGACGATGTCTAATCCCCATACGGCGAACGGCCACATAATGGGTATGGTCTGGAGGGCGTGAGACGGGAGGTGGGTCTTGCGGGCATAGAACTGGCATCCTTCACAGGTGCGCACGACTTCGTTAGCGTCGGCGACCGCCGTAGGCCAATAGAAGCACTGGCGGAACGCGTTGCCCACGAGGGTGCGCGGCGCTGCGTGGTGGCCGCATACGCCTGCATGGATATCACGTACCAACTCATGACCTTCAGGGACGGGGATGCACCGTTGTAGTATCCCTGACGCGGCGCGTTTGTACAGCTCGCCGCCAATCACGGTGAATGACTTGGCCTTTCTAGAGATGCGCCTCGCCTCGGTCCGATCCGAGGGTAGCTCCCCTCGATCGATCCAGGTGAGGTACTTGCTTCGCTAGTCTTCCGCGGGGAGGGCCGTATCGATTTCCATGGCCTCAGCTTCGTCAGCCCCGTACCCCTCGAGTAAAGAGAGTACGAATTCCTCATTCGAGGGGTCCTCTTCCATGGGTTCCACACCCGCTAGATTCGAGGGAGCCCCCGAGGGTTCTTCCGGACTCGGCGAGGCTTTGCTAAGATCGACGGAGGGCTTGGCAAGGTCGCGCGAAAAGATGTTCGGAGGAACAGTGATTCGCCCCGAGGCAATCTTTGCCAGCTCGTCCGCCTCCTCGTTGTACTTGCGGGGGACGTGGTTGAGCTCGATGCCGTAGAACTTGTCCTCGAGTGCACGCACGGCGTTGCAGTACGCCCTCATCTTTTCGTCGTGGCAGCTCGCGTTCTTCATGACTTGATCGATCACAAGCTGTGAATCTCCCCTGATGTCGAGGCGTTTGATACCGGTCTCAATGGCGATTCATAGGCCACAAAGGAGCGCTTCGTACTCTGCCATGTTGTTCGACGCGGGGAAGTGCAAGCGCACCACGTACCTCATGTGCTCTCCGAGGGGCGAAATGAAAAGCAGGCCCGCACCCGCTCCGGTTTTCATCACCGACCCATCGAAGTAGAGGGTCCAACACTCGGCTTGGATCTGTAATGGGGGCAATTGAGTGTCTGTCCATTCAGCGACGAAGTCCGCAAGAATTTGGGATTTGATCGCCTTGCGCAGCGCGTAGGTGAGAGTTTCCCCCATTAGTTCCACGGACCACTTCGCGATTCTACCTAAGGCATCCGGGTTGCGGATTATCTCCCCTAGTGGGAATGATGAGACCACAGTGACCGGGTGGGCCTCGAAGTAGTGCCGCAGCTTGCGCCGTGCGAGTACCACCGTGTAAAGCAGCTTCTGGATTTGAGGGTACCGCGCTTTGGTCTCGGATAGCACCTCGCTGATGTAGTATACCGGCCTTTGCACTGGTAGGGTGTGGCCCTCCTCTGTTCTCTCCACCACGATGACCGCGCTGACCACATGGGTGGTTGCCGCGACGTAAAGATACAGAGGTTCGCAGTCTTGAGGCGGCGTGAGGATCGGCGCGTGTGCAAGCATTGTTTTCAGCTTGTCAAGGGCTTCCTGGGCCTCGACGGTCCAAGAAAAGCGCTCATGCTTCTTCAGGAGTCGGTAGAGGGGCAGGCCTTTCTCGCCGAGGCGTGAGATGAAGCGGCTCAAAGCGGCCAGAGAACCCAATACCTTCTGCACCCCCTTTAGGTCTTGAATTGGCCCCATCCGCTCAAGGGCCGAGACCTTCTCAGGGATGGGCTCGATTCCCCGCTGGGAGACTATGAAACCCAATAGCATGCCGCACGGCACCCCAAAGACGCATTTTTCGGGATTCAGCTTGACCCCATTGGCCCGCAAGCAATTGAACGTAACACGCAAATCGTTAACCAGGTCGTCCGCCTTCCTGGTTTTGACGACAATGTCATCTACGTATGCCTCAACGGTCCGCCTTATGTGGTCCCCAAAAATGTGTTGCATACATCGCTGGTATGTAGCCCCAGCGTTTCGAAGACCAAATGGCATCGTCACGTAGCAAAACATGCCGAACGACGTGATGAAAGAAGTCGCGAGTTGATCGGACTCCTTCATCTTTATTTGGTGGTAGCCCGAATAGGAATCAAGGAAACACAAGAGCTCGCATCCCGCAGTGGAATCCACAATTTGATCGATTCGTGGTAAAGGAAAAGGAACCTTAGGACATGCTTTATTTAGCCTGGTGTAATCTACACACATCCGCCACTTCCCATTCTTTTTCTTAACTAATACGGGGTTAGCAAGCCACCCGGGGTGGAACACCTCCTTGATGAATCCGGCCTCCAGGAGCCTTCGCAGCTCCACTCCAATCGCCCGGCGCCTTTCTTCGTCAAAGCGTCGCAGGCGCTGTTGCACATCTCTGGAGTGAGGTAGGATGTCAAGGGAGTGCTCGGCGACCTCCCTCGGAATGCCCGGCATGTCCGAGGGGCTCCACGCGAAGATGTCTGCGTTGGCGCGGAGAAAGTCGATGAGCACCACTTCCTATTTCGGGTCGAGGGTGGAACTAACCCTCAACACCTTGCCCTCGGGGGCAGCGGCGTCGAGGGGTACTTCCTTGGTCTGCTCGGCAGCCTCGAAGCTGCCCGCGTGTTTCGTGGGGGAGTCGAGGCCCGCGTTGGCCAGCTTCTCCATATCCGCGACGAGCGACTCGTCCAGCGCGAGTGCCTCGGCGTGCTCGACGCACTCGACGTCGCAGTCGAATGCGTGCTCGATCGACGAGCCCACGGTGATGACGCCTTTTGGCCCCGGCATCTTCATCTTGAGGTAGGTGTAGTTTGAGACCGCCATGAACTTGGCGTAGCATGGGCTCCCGAAGATGGCGTGGTACGCGCCTCGAAACCCCACTACCTCGAAGGTGAGGGTCTCCTTGCGGAAATTGTCCGGCGTGCCGAACTAGACCGGTAGATCGATCTGCCCAAGGGGGTGGACGCGCTTGCCTGGCGCGATGCCATGGAACGGCGTCGTGCTGGGCCGCAGCTGATCCAGACCGATCCCCATCAATCGCAGGGTATGTGCGTACAGGATGTTGAGGCTGCTGCCGCTGTCCATCAGTACCTTGGAGAATCGTGAATTGCCGATGATGGGGTCGACGACCAACGGGTACGGGCCCGGGTTGGGGATGCGGTTCGGGTGGTCCTTGCGGCTGAATGTGATGGCCTCCTCCGACCAGTCGAGGAAGGAAGGAGGGGCCTTCTCGATGGCAAGAACTTCATGCCGCTCGTGCTTGCGTCGGCTGGTGGACATATCCACCGTCGGCCCCCCGAAGATGAGGAAGACGTTCTCTACTGCGGGGAAACCGTCGGCACCTCCGTCACCCCCATCCTTCTTGGCCTCGTCCTCCTTCGCGGCGACATGGCTGTAGTACTTCTTGAGCATGTCGCATTGCTCGAGGGTATGGTTGACCGGGGTCTTGTGGTACGGGCAGGGCTTCTTCAGCATGTCGTCAAACACGCCGGGGCCTCGAGGGGGGCCTCGAGGACCCCTACGCGCAGGGTCGACTGCGAGGGCTTCGTCGTCATCCTCGCCGCGTCCCTGTGCGCGTGCGTCATGAGGGGGCTTCTTGCCCTTTTTGCCCCGCTTCTGCTTCTTCGCGGGTTCCTTGGACTTGCTGCCCTCCGCGGGCGCATCGTCCACGCGCTTGCCCTTTTTGCCATCGAAGATCGCCCCCCACTACCTCTTCTCCAGAAGCGAAGCTGGTGGCGATGTCGAACAGCTCATTGGAGTTGACCGGCGGGCTCCTCCCGAGCTCGCGCACGAGGTCCCGGCAGGTCGTGCCCTCAAGGAAGGCATGCACGATTTCCGACTGAGCAACGCTCGGGAGCTCGGTACAGCGCTTGGAAAAGCGCCGTATGAAGTCCCGGAGCGACTCGCCGGGTTTCTGGGTGCACCCCCGCAGGTCCCAGGAGTTCCCGGGGCGCACGTACGTGCCCTGGAAGTTCCCCACGAAGGTGCGGACCAGGTCGTCCCAGCTGTGGATCTGGCTGGCTGGCAGATGTTCGAGCCACGTCCGGGCTGAATCCGCAAGGTGTAGCGGTAGATTGTGGATGATCACCGCATCGCTGGTGGCGCCGCCCAGCTGGCAAGCCAGGTGGTAGTCGTTGAGCCAGTCTCGAGGGTCCGTCTCCCCCATGTACTTGGTGATGGTGGTGGGCTGGCGGAAGCGCTGGGGGATGTTCGCCGTGCGGATCTCCCGGCTGAACACACGGGTCCCCGGGGGTTCCGGCGTCTGTGAGCGGTCCTCCCGGCTGTCGTAGCGACCACCACGTCAAGGGTGGTAGCCTGCTGCCATTCTCGCCTCCGCGTCGCCCCTTCTCTTGGTGTTCAGGATGTTGCGAGCATCACCATCTCGGGCCTGGCCGCGCGTGTCAAGGATCCGCTCCCTGACAGGCGTCCTGCCCCGGTTCGCTGGCTGTCCTGCCGCGCCGTCCGCGTGGACGGATGCTTCTTGGTCCTGTGCGCTGCTGCCACCTTGCGCACTAGACTGGTTGTGCATGCGGGATGCGGAGCTCTCAGCTTGCTGCACGACCGCCTGCTCGATGAGGGCTTGCGCCTCGCGGCGTAGGTTGCGCGCCTCGGGTGTTGACGGCTCGGGCATGGCCCGAAGCAGTGTCGCTGCCGCAACGAGCTTTTGGCTGGCTCGTGGTGGCGTGTGCAGGTCGTCGATGTTGAAGTCGGCGTTGATGCGTTCACGGGCTGCCTCCCGGCTTCCCGGGCGCGTTCGCCGCGCGCCGAGGCTTCCCCTGCGATGGTAGCACGCAAGAGCCGCACCTGCCGGTACTCCTCTGCGAGCTTCGCCTCGAGCTTGCGTGACTGGGCCAGCTGCGCATTAATGTCCGCATCGCCCGCTGGTGGGGCCGGTGGCGGGTTTGGCTCTGGATGCTGGGCCGCATCCCCGTCGCCTGCTCTGTTTGCGTCGTCAGCATGCTCATAGATGACGACAACGAAGCACTCGCGCGAGGGATCGTAGCTCCCTTCGCTGGAGTTGTCGGAGCAACCGAACCAGTAGTCCGCGGCGTCAAGGAACCGCCGGAACACCACAGGGTCCGGTACGCCGGAGAAGTCCCACTCCGCGTAGCCGTGCGAGGTTGCGGGCGGCAGCTCGGTGGCCGAGCCGTGGTACGACTCGTCGTTGGTGGTGGCGAAGAGGTTCCGGGTTGACAGCAGGTGATGGCCCGAGAGATCCTCGTATGCGGCCATGTCGGTGCTGGCGGATGAGGCTTACGTTGCGGCGGAGTTGCGCATCCCGTGGGGGAACTGCGGCCCTGTGGCCGCGCGCTCCCCTGCAGGGTGCGCCGTCGTGTCGCTCGGCGGTGGTGCGTCGCTCCGGGCCGCGTCGCGTGCTGCCCGGCGCCGCTCCGTGCGCGCCTGACGCGAGCGCTGACCCGAGCGTTTGCGGCGTCGAGACGTCGAGGCAACCGCCGTCGTGGGTCCTGACGCCGGGACGTCGGTCGTCGGCGTGGCGGGGATCGGGCCCGGCCCGGTTGACCGCCACGGGTGGAGTTCATCCCGATTGGTAAGGCGCATGTGGTAGCCGTTCCCCGTAGCCTGAAAGTTCAGGCTCCCGAACCGGATTTCGAATCCGGCAGGGAAAGGGTCCGAGCTGCCCATGGCGTACCTCCGGGACGTCATCTCGGTGCGAATCACCAGCGAGACTTCTGGTGAGGGGTCGACCACAGCGCGAGCCCCCTACCTGGAGCGCCAACTGTCGGTGTTGAGATTAGTCCCGACACTAACTAGTGAAATGCGCTGTGATCGGTCTCTCGATGGCCGGTGCTAAGCAATGCGGGGACACGGGTTTATCCTGGTTCTGGCCGTGAGGCCGTACGTCCAGCAGGTTGCGCTTGAGTGCTGTATTGCAATGCACCGTGGTGCCTGTAGAGGGGGGCTACAAGCTAGGTGGGAGAGGAGGAAAAGCCTCCAAGTCCCTGCTAGATGATTGAGGCAGAGTGCCAATATCAAGGGAATGAGCGAGCGAGTGAGCGTGGGGGAGAAGTGATGCAGATCGTCCCCCCCTTGCGGCCGGGCGACCACCTCTTCCTTTTATAGACCAAGGGGAGGCGGCTTACAAAACGTGCCGCATGGGGTTTTGCACGGTATCATAGTACCGGTATACAGCGCTTGTGATCTGACGGTGTCCCGACGAGTCTTAGTACTTGCGGGTGTCGTGGCAGCTTTGTACTCGCCGGGGAGCAGCTTCGAGGGTAGTTCATCCGGCGTTCATGTCTGGCTGCTGTTCGTGCATCAATTCGAGGGTCTCGCTGACGAGAGCACCTGTGCTGTACAGGGCTCGGCGTGGTGGCGCCCCATCGGAATGGGGCTCCACAGCGTCGGGCATGGTTCCACAGCGACGGGCTGTCCGCACAGCGTTGGGGATCGCCGCACAGCCCCCGGGTCAGTTGCACAGCGCCCGGGATGGCCGGGCGGCGTCGGAGTTGGTGGAGGGGACGCGGCGCACGCCGCTCGTATGGCGGCGCCGGTCAGTGTGTGCGTCTACTCGCAGTCCGTACACCTTTCGAGGGTGCCCCATGCCCCTTTGAGGGCCTCGATGGCGGGAGCGCCCATGCCACATAGGGGGCGGCGTGGTGGTGTCCCATCGAAACAGGGCTCCGCAGCACCGGGGATGGATCCACAGTGCCCGGGATGGCGGCACAGGGCTGGGGATGGCCGCACAGCGCCGGAGGTGATAGAGGGAACGTGCCCTACCTACCCTGCGCCACGGCACCGTCATGGGCGTGTGTCAGGGCGGCGGCCGTACGCCCCTCGAGGGTGTTGCCATCCCTTTTCGAGGGGTATGGCGGGGAGAAAGGACGGGAGCGGGTGGTACAGTGTCGAAGAATGACACCAGCCATCCCGCACAGCGCTTATACAGCGCCGGAGATGGCCGCACAGTGGTGGGTTGCTCGAACAGCGCCGGGATCAGGTTCCCAGGTGGTGTCAGGAGATCGGCGTGGCGGGGATTCACCTTTTGACCCGGGCGCCCGCGACGTGTCAGGGCATTTAATGCTCCGGTCGGGAGGAGCAGGTGAGGCGCCACAGGTCGAGGGGAGGCATCGAGCGAGGCGGAGACTCGCTCGAGGGGCGCCGCGCCCTCGAGCGAGGCGAGGTTTTGCCGCGCGGCGTTCGACCCTCGAGCGAGGCGGAGGTTCGCTCGAGGGCGGCCGGGGATGGCGGTTTAATGGGCCATGGAGGTTGCTGGGCCGTGGGTTTTATTCGTGTTCGGGCTGTGACCGATTTGGGGAGTGTTTTTGTGGTTTTGTGTCAATTTTTTAGGAAGGGTAATCTCCCCCATAGTTAGGGGACCCCTATGGCTGTCTCCGACAAAACCGTATTTAGTGATTCACTGTGTTTCTTTAGATCTGTAGTATTAAAAATGTCCTGTTTGTAGGGTTAGGGTTGAGAAGGATAAGAGGGGAGGTGGAGGGTGCGGAGCAGTGAAGCTCTGCTGCTTCTTCGCTTCACTGCAGGTATTTCACTGATTTCACTAATTTCACTAATTGCTATTTCGGTGTACTTTAGATTTCTGTAGATTTATGTATGGTATAGATTTCTGGAGTATAGATCTGTAGTTGTAGTTTATAGATCTGTAGTTGTAGTTTATATTACGTAACATATTTACTGTTAAGTGTGTAGATTGCGGCTGATTAGTTTGTTAATTTAGTTTAGATATAAGTTTATTTGTTTTTTGGTCCCTGGATGTAGTATTTGATAGCAGTTACTGCTTTTTATTATGAATCAGACATGTCGGAGACAGTCACCATCAAATTATATTATGTAATTGGAGAAATTATATATGGTCCACAAGGAGTTGACTTGTCAAATTATAGTTCAATTGAGAAAAATATTTCAAGAGCAGGAGAAACAACTTGGGAGGCTATAACCAACTGGCTAGTCAAGGCATTTTCAGTAGATTTAGAGCACCAATGCATGTCGGTGATGGCACTAATCAACAGAAGTGCACCAGTGTATTGGGAGCTCGTGGCACTTGAAGAGACTCCACGATGGAGGAGTTTTATCAGAAATGCATGCCGAGTTGGTTTGTCTGTGATTTTGTTTGTCCAAGTTTACCAGAAGGGTGGGTCTAGCAGTCAAGTGCATGAGGAAGCTGAGGATGTGGACGAGGGGGGAGGTGGTGCAGAAGGGGAAGGTGATGGAGAAGGGGAAGGTGCTGAAGAAGGGGAAGATGCTGAAGAAGGTGAACAACAAGAGGAGGAAGAAGGGGATTCTGAGGGTGAGCAGGCATCTAGAGGTTATGTTGTCACTGGTGTTATTGATGAGGGAGAAGTAAACCCAGAGGTGATGAGATAATATCAGAGAGAGTTGGAAGCTGATGAACGTGCATTGGAAGAGGACTCTTCAGATGATAATTATGATGATGATGATGATGATGATGATGATGATGAGTCTGAGGATCATGTGCCCTTGCATTGGCAGAACTACGATTTCTCCCGGTGTACTGTTAATAGTGGTGAGAATGTGCCATGAGAGTACATGGAGAATGAGGTTTGTGAAGGCGCTATGTACCCCAGTACTGCATATCTGAAGGATGCAGTGAACCAGTGGTCCACCTTAACTCTACACAAGGAGTTCAGGGTAGTCAAGAGCTCTCCGAGGATATATTATGTGTGTTGCAAGAAGGATGATTGTTCTTTTCGAGTGTATGCATATATGGGGAAGTTGGATAATTACTTACAGGTGAAAGAAGTGAAGGGTCACATTTGTACCCTTGATCGTATTGATGCAAGGCACCGAAACATTTCAGCCGATTTTGTTGCAAGCCACATGTACTCTCATATAGTGAAATGTCCTGATTATGCGCCGAAGGCAATTATCGGTGCAATTGAGAAAAAAATTTGGGTACACCATTGTAACACCATAAATTTCCATCACCAAATAAATATAAGCAACATGGTGTTTTAATTTTTATTTTCTAAGGACATAATAATTTATAAAATAAATTATGCTCTAAAGTATTTAAATATCACTTTTGAGTAATTTTAGAAACAATAAGTGCTTGTGCATCATAATTTGAAGTGCATGGTTTATTTGTGTTGGTGTGAAGTGTTAAAAGTTTTTAAAACTTGTTTGAAATCTTGAAAAGTTTTGAAAGTGTTTAAGTTTGAAAACAGTTTGAAAAGTTTGAAATTGAAAAAGGTTTTAAAAAGAAAAAAACAAAAGAAAGAAACCCCAAAACCCCCAAACCTCTCCCCTCTCCACTTTCGACCCACTGGCCCAGCTTCTCTCCTCTTCCCACCCCGCCGGCCCGTCTCTCCTTTTCGGCCCAGCTTCATCCGCGCGGCCCAGCAACTCCCCTCCCCCTCTCTCTCACCGCCACCCGGGCCCCGCCTGTCGGATCCACCCCCTTCCTCAGCCTTTCCCCTGTTTCGCTCGCAATCACCGCCGCCTGCCGTTTCTCCCGCGCCGCGCGCCTCTCCCGCGCCCCCTTCGCCTTCAAGCCGTCAATCAAGAGGCATTAGTGCTCGGCCTTCACTTACCCACCATCAATCCCCTCAGTTTCACACTAATCAAGGGCACCCCCTTGATTGAAATCCACCCGCCGGCCGCCATGGCCATTGATGGCCTTAGCTCTCCCGGCCGTCGCTCCCCCTCCCTCTCTACTGTTTATAAACCAAGCTCGACCCTCTGCCTCGCTCTTTCCCTCTCCCGAGCCCCTCATCTCTCTCCACCCTCGCGCGCGCGCCGCCGCCTTGAACTCCTCTGCCGCCGAACCATTGCCGGCCGCCCGGGAGCCTCGTCGCCGGTGAAGCACTCCCTCGGGGCCTCCTCGTCCTCTTTCGCGCGTGCGCCGCCCGTACGAGGACCCGGCGCCCCGGAGCCTCTCCTTCCCCGCCGAACCAGGCCGCCGCCGAAAGCCCGGAAGGTCCCCTGTTTTCTTCCCGCCGGCGCCACAGTTGTCGATCTCCCTCACCCGGCTCTCCCTTCGTATGACGCGCAGGTGCTCTGAGGAGAACATCCCGGCGCCCAGAAGCAACAACCCAAGGCCGGAGCGTCTTCCTCCGCGTGCGCCCGGCATCCCGTCCGCCCCTCATCGGCGCACGTCCTCTCCGGTGCCCCTCTGTCGCCCACGACCCTCCGGTGAGCTCCGCGCCATCCTTCTCTTCCTCCTGGTCCAAACCGCGCTCGAAACGGAGCCCTGTAGCTCGAGATCGAGCGAGCTCCGGCGATGCTCCGGCGAAGCACCACCATCCGCCGCCGCGCGCCTGCTGACCGCCGTCGCGCGCCGCTCATACACCACCTCAGCCGTTGGATCAGGCATCAGTGGCCCAGATCGCGTACCCTTTCGCTCATATGCAACCGGTCCACCGTGGACCCATGGACCAGGTCCACCGCCGGTCCACGGCCACGCCAGCCGTCCATCAGCGAATCGACGGCCCAGATTCACCCGTGACTCAAGTCAATCCAGCTCTATACCGGTCAACAGTGGCCATTTTGTTAAAAAGCCCCTGTAGTTTCTAATATCACAACCAGGTCCTTCCACCTATAGAAATCCTTACACCTAGGTCCTGTTTTTATCGTTTTAGCCCTGAGTTCTTTAGTTTTTCCCGGTCGTCTGTGGTTTAGATCGACGGCTCAGATCTGTTCGCCGCCGAGTCAACCGGATCAGTACCGGTCAACCCCGGCCAGCCCCTGTAGTTTTGCAAAAACACCCCTGCACTCTTTAATATCACAGATGTACCCTTCCACCAGTGAAGATCCTTACAGTTTAGTCCTGGTTTTCACAGTTAAGCCCCTGGAAGCCCTGTTTCTTCACAGAAAAGCCCCTGAACCTTATTTTAGTCATATCTTTTCCGTCTTTTATCCGTTTTAAGCGTTCTTGGTGTCCACGCGACCGTCTTTTCAAGCCCGTCAATTTTAGAACCTTGTTTTGGCTGTATCTTTTGCGTTTTAGCTCTGTTTTCACCGTTTCAAGTTGCGTTAGGTTCATATCAACTCAAACTACGTGTTAGTGCCAATGTTGAACATGTTCTTTGTTTTATAATTTATTTAAATATTAAGTATGATTAAATCCTTATACACATGTTTTTCTAATTAAAATCTAATTAGAGTTCAACACGTGTTTTCATAAGAAAGTTAATATGATTAATATTAATTAAATATTTCTTTCAATTAAAAGTTAATTAGATGTATACCTCGGTTTTCATAATCAAACTTAAATTGATTAATGTTTATGCAATTTGCTTTCTAAATAAAAGCAAACATAGGCTATATCCCGAGTTTTCTTATTTAAATATTAATTTGATTAATATGAATATAAATGTGTTTTTAAATTATAATTTGATTAGTTCAACTCGAAATATGAAGATGAACGCCTAGATGCTTTTACATGCTTCTTTTAAATTAAATGTTTAATTTGCACAAATAATACTTGAATATTTATAAATAAAATTGGACTAAGCTTACATCGTCTTTTTTAATACAAATATAACTTGCTTAATTATAAATAGGGTATTTCTCTGAAATAACCTATGCACATAATTTTACTTAATTAAAAGATACCAAGCACATAGCTAGCTCTTGTATGTGATCATCCAAAGCTCCCGATAGTTCCGAGTGTTTTTGTGTTCGCCTTTCTAGAGCCAACCTTGTTCTTTCTTTAAAGCTTTTCATGCTTGGTGTATTGTTTTGTTTTTTGTGTGTTTTCTTGTGTGCTCGTAGACATCGTGCCAGTTTCAAGTGAGCAGCCAGTTGAAGTGGATCAAGAGCAAGATTTTGAAGAAGAAGAACCCTAATGTTTAAGCAAGGAAGGCAAGTGGACTTCTCCCCCTGCATATTCTATTTTGTCCCACACAATTTGCATGATAACTAAGTTTACTTTTATGTTGTATTGCATAACTTGATGGGAAATCACCTTTTTAAGGACATGACTAGAATTTTATCCTCAATACCTTGAACAACCCTTTTAAATAAATGTTTTTGGGTAGAATATGCTTAGTCGCTTAACATGGGATGGTTGAAATGGATCTTTATAAAATGTTGATCATGATAACTTTGGTGATAAATGTGGTTAATTATAAGATCATATGAATTAATCGGAACATGGAGAACCACCCAGGAAAACAGTGCAACCACAAGACATACGGCTCTGTCTTGGCTAATTAATTAGGGAAGTCTTGTGTGGCTATTAGCCTTAGTAGCTTGGGGTACGGAGGAATGCTTTTATGACTCTTCTACTCTGGACAGGTTTTGGAACGGAAGTGCTCTTCTAGGCTAACCTGGTCCGAGGGTAGAAGGAGGGTACGAAAGATAGCCTCTAGGACGTGCTACTATGAACTAATACACATAGGAGGACTCTTTGTAAAGACCTCGTAGCGTCCCTATGCAACCACACCTCGGAAGTGTGGTATTGTGCCTACTTTTGCACAGCATGGTTGGGTTCAAAGTTCTTCGGAACTTTTACGCGACTTGTGGTGAAAGTGTACAACCTCTGCAGAGTGTAAACTGTTATAACAGCCGTGCTCACGGTCAAGAGCGGCCTGGACCCTCACATGATAATCAAACATAAAGATGGAATTAAATCATGGTTTTCATATGGTTTTGAGATGAGATGCTTTCCTAAATGCTTAAGTGGGTTGGTATGAACTTACATCTAGTAACTAGGGGTTTGTTAATTAAAACTTGACCAACATTAAAATGCTAACCGCTGCAAAACCTTAGTCTATCCTTGATAGCCTTACATCTTCCCCCACTTGCTGAGCTCCAACCATAAGTGTGCTCACCCTTGCTTACCCGCTGTTCAGAGGAGAACACTGGAGAAGAGTACTTCAGCGACTACGACGAGTTCTGAGGCTTGCGTGCCCCCAGTCATGTGCCTGTGGAAGCTGAAGACGGAGTTTGCTTCGTCTAGTTATCGTTTGTTCGTTTTAAAAGACCTTCGAGTCTAACGTCTGAGTGTAATAAATAGATAATGTAATGGTTCAACTCTTATACGTTTTTATTGCTGTTTATTGATATTTCACTCATGACGTCTATCATATGTGTGTAAACATGATCCTGGCGCACATATGAGATGCATTTGGTTTTCTTCGGAAAATCAGGTGTGACAACCATCGGTTACGGCAAAGCATACCAAGCAAAGAAGAAGGTGTTGGAGCATAGGTGGGGTACTTATGAAGCATCCTACCACAATTTGCCTAGCTCGCTACACACAATAGTTCAGATGAATCCTGGCAGCTACTATGATATCAAGGACTATCCTTGTGTGGAGAAACCAGGCAAGCTTGTGCTTCAGCGGTCATTCTTAGCATTAGGTGCCTGCATTGAGGCTTTCAAAGTGTGTCGACCGGTCATTTGCATAGATGGCACTTTTCTCCCAGGCAAATACAAAGGAACAATCCTGACAGCTGTGGCAGCTGATAGTAACAATCAGTTGCTTCCTTTGGCTATTGCATTTACGGAGGGGGAGAACGGTGACAGTTGGTACTGGTTCCTTGAGAGGTTGAAGAACATGGTGGTTCAGGATGTGCAGGATGTGTGTGTGATACACGATAGGCACAAAGGTATTTTGCAAGCAATCAATGACATGAAAGAGGGCAGCACAGAGCGATACAGAGCTCCATTGTGGCCAGATGTCATCTGGAAGAAATTAGATGAGCTGACAAAGAAGGCATCAGAGGAGATAGCAAAGAGGCCAGTGAATCCCGAACCTGGAGATGAGCCAATTTCTCTCGAGGATGTGGGATTAGATGGCCCTCAAGTCAGGCGCAGAAGAGGGCGTGCTGCGAAGACCTTCAGCCAGTGGATTCAGAATGAGCCTAAGGAGAAGTGGTGTCTCATGTTTGACGAGGGCGGAGCAAGACATGGGATAAAGACCACTAATTTTACTGAGGTATACAACTGTGTGCTCCGCGGTGCAAGACCTCTTCCTCTAGTTGGCATCATTGAGTTCTTTATGTATCGTACAATGTTGTATTTTCACACAAGGAGCAAGATAGCGGATGAGGTTCTGAGGAACACTCAAATGAGATACTGCACAAGAATGACTGAGTATCTGACCAAGGCTCAGGATAAAGCACTTAAACACAAGGTCACAGCGCAGCCTTTGCACCAGTCTAATCACAATGAAATTATGTGGAGCTATGAGGTTGAGTGCGAAGGGAAAATGCGCTTAGGCCCTTCCCGTGAAAAGACGCATCAAGTTGCTGAACTTGGCAACCAAATATGCAGATGTACATGCCGGAAGCCGCAGCTACTACACATCCCCTGCTCACATGTGATCGCCGTGTGCTATGAACTGCATCAATTCAGCTACCATAGGTACGTGCCATGGTACTACGCCAAGGAAACTGTTCGGAACATTTGGAACCGAACAATTCAGGGCTACCTCGTGCAGGGTACTTTTACTGAGAACCCCAAAGAAAATGCTGTGCACATACCAAATCCAGATCCTCAGTTGTGCTAAGGTGTTGGAAGATGGAAGAAAAAGAGGATTAGGAACAACATGGACGAAGCAGAAGCTGGACCTACGGTAGTGATGTACTACAAGTGCCACAACACGGGTCACACGTACAAGAGGTGCACAGCCACAAGTTATACTTGCAACGCACCACCTACGGCCAGTGTGGGCTCATCAGCAACTTTAGGACCATCCCAATCCCCATCCGGATGTGGATGCAGACGTGGATGTGGGCGTAGGACCAACGCACGATTCAGATGATCATAGTTGCTTGTAATGTTAGGGCATTTAATTTCGGAATTTGTAATATTTGAACTATATTTCTTGTATGAACTTATGCATGGTACTGTATTGTAATAATTGAACTTCTATTTGTATTATTTTGCTGGTGATTGTTCTATTCTTTTTTTAATAATTTATGCCGATTCAGTTGTATTATTTTTTGCCTCTGATTATTCTAATCTTGTTTTGCAGGTTCGCAATGGCCTCCTCAGGTCCTGAGTTGGACTTGGAGTTCCTCACGAAGAGGAAGGACAATGTCGAGGTGCCACAGGGGATTGACACTCCTATGTGCTTCTGCGGTGACAATTGCAAGCTTGTTAGGTGCAAGATTCTGGGGTACGCCTACGGGATGAGGTTCTTTATGTGCGCTAACTATGCGCACGACCCGATCCAGCCATTCGACCGCAACCTTAGAGCCAAAGTAAAGACTTACTACATTTATCAATTATTCATTTGTCATTTGTGATTTAATATGTGCTGACATGTCTTTGGAAAAAGACTCCACCTTCTCTTTGTGATTTCATACAGTGGCTAGATACCGAGCAGTCCGACTTCGACAAGAGGTACGTCGAGGGAGAAGCCCGTGATGCAAGGGAGAGGTGGTTCCGCATGGTTGAGTGGGAAAAGAGAGAGGAGAAAAAGGAGGAGCAGAAGGAAATGCGTCAGCGTCAGGAGATGAGAGAACGTGAAGCGACCCAGGCCCGTGAAGCCGATAGAGAGAGGAAGAGGGAGAGGGCTCGCCGGGCCAAGGCAGCTGGGCCGGATGCCATCAGGAAGGGGAAATACCCCCGTTGTACTCAGTAGACCTACAGTATTAGCCGGACTGTATGAAATAATGTCGGATTTCATGACATCGTCAACTAGGGTCCTCGGTTTGTATCCTTAAGAACTTTAATCGAACTGCATTAGAGTGTGTTTTATCCGTTACGTGTGTTTCGGTACAGTGACTGTAATATGCAGAGTCGTTGTGTTTCCTCTGAGTCACTGACTCGTTCCCCTCCCACGGATCGTCTGGCCCACAAAGCAACAGTGCCCTAGTACTAGGGTGTGTTTTCTCCGAGTCACTGCTTCGTTTCCCTTCCCACAGATCGAAGGGCCCACCACCCAGCCAGCCACCTTCTATATATATCACCATTCACTCCATTGACTTCTTCTCACAGCATTCAACAATGACTTCCTGGAGTGGGGATGGATACGGTTTCGGTCCTGAGTTGTGGCATCAGCAATCAGAAGATTTCGAAACCAATTTCCCACTGAAAGGCAAGAGTGACTTCAGATCGATGCGTGATGTTAGAAGTTACGCATCGAAGCAAACGGTGTTGTGGCCTAGGTGTTCACACGGTGAGTTCTGCGTGATGCAAGTGTACCAGGGATGGAACAATTCCGGTCGTCGCTTCTGGCACTGCCCATATGCATGGGTAAGCAATGTCCACAAATTTCCTCATCATCTTTCTTTGGTTTGGTAACGTTTTCTTACGTTTTGCAGTACTCCACCCAAGCAGAGAACTGCGGTTTCTCGCAATGGGTGGATCTACCAGCTATTGATCCCTATCAACAGTACATCGACTACCTCGAGGACGTCGTCATCTACAACCTGAAGCGGGAGCTGTCGAAGGCATTGGCTTCTCCAGATCCATCGTCTAGCGCAGGAGAAGACCGGTGCTGCAAATTGTCGACCTACACTTGTGAATGCCACAAGAAAGATTGGTCCCCTCTACCTTCACCACCTCCACCCCCACCTGGGTACTACATGCCGTCGCAACACTCCGGCGGCTCTATGCTCTCCGGACAGTTCTCGTGCAACTAGATTCATTAGGAATGTTGTAATGAAATTTCTAAATTCCCTAAGGCATGTTATCAGTACGTAAGGTGCTTCGTTAGGGTAGTACTAGCACCGTACATGCTATTGCAAATATGTGTTTTTTCTCTGCTAAATTAAAAAAACAACCGCCATGGCCCACGGCGGTTGGCCACATGCAACCGCCGTGCACCATGGCGGTTGCAAGGTGGCTGCCTGCCGCCGTGGGGATACTGCAACCGCCGTCTGCAACCGCCGTGGCCCACGACGGTTGGACCTCAAACCGCCGTGGGCCACGGCGATTGGTTGTCAAAATTGAAAATTTTTGAAACCGTCTTATAATTTTGCAAAATAATTAAAAAAATATAAAAAAAATTCGCAAGTTGTGAAATAAACAACTGAAGTTCGCAGCACATTCCATGGGCCAGAGTCAGAGAACCGACATTTGGCCCAGTTTGTGGAACACGAACCCTAGATACAGTGGATACAACTGCTCGTCTCCACGCCCACCAACCCATTCACTCCCCTCCACTTCAGCGCCGCTCTCCTGCTGAACTCGCCGCACCCAAACCCTCGCCCGCTCCGCCGACCGCCGGCGAGGCGTCAGCATGAGCAAGATGAAGTCCGAGCTGCAGAGCGACATGAAGCGCGATGGCGTGGATGTTCCCGATGCGCTGGGGATGGGCACGGCCATGGTGCTCATGTTCCTATACGACGCCATCCCCAACCCACCCGTGTCCGCCACGGCGCCCCTCGCCTCCGCCGTCGCCGCGAGGGCCCCAGGCGACGGCGTCGACCGCATCAGCCACCTCCCCGAAGCGATCCTCAAGAACATCGTCTCCCGCCTCCCCGCCAAGGACGCCGCGCGTACCGCCGCGCTCGCCTCGAGCTGGCGCGGCCTCTGGCGCTCCGTGCCCCTCGCCCTCGTCGACGCCCACATCGTGCCGCGCGGCGTCCGGACCGACCGCATGGCGCCTGGAGGCGACGACATCACATCCATGGTCGGCGTCCTCGTGGCGTCCCGCGTCCTGGAGGCGCACCCGGGCCCCTTCCGCTGCGTCCACCTCACCCGGGGCCACATGGCGTCGCACCAGCCCGAGATGGAGCGCTGGCTGAAGCTCCTAGCGGCCAAGGGCGTCCAAGAACTCGTCTTCATCAACCGCCCGTGGCCGCTGGACGTCCCTCTCCCCGCCGAGCTCTTCGGCTGCGCCGCCTCGCTCACCCGCCTGCACCTCGGCGCCTGGAGGTTCCCGAGCACCGCTGGGCTCCCGCGTGCCACCCGCTTCCGAAACCTGCAGGAGCTTGTACTCAGCTTGATCGTCATCGAGGACCGAGAGCTCCAATTCCTGATCGACAAGAGCCCTGTTCTGGAGATCCTCACTGTCATCACAAGCCTGGCTTGTTCTCGCGTCCGCCTGGTCAGCCGCAGCCTGCGGTGCGTGCAGGTGACCATGTCCGCCCTGACAGACATCACTGTGGTGGATGCTCCTCGACTGGAGAGGCTCTTCTTGTGGATGAATATGTGTAGCCTGCGGAACGATAGGCGCTCAAGGATCAAGATTGGCCATGCACCCAAGCTGCGCATGCTGGGACATTGGCAGCCGAAATTCGAACTAGAGATTGGCAACACCATCATCAAGGTTCTAATTTTCATTCTGTATCAATGTACAATTGTGTGAACAGGGTGTTCCAATATGTCATCACAATTTCTGTTCTGGTGCATCTTATTTACACATTTTGCATTGCAGGTGGGTACGAAGGTGAACCCAAGCACCATGGTCCCAAGCGTTAAGATCTTGGCTTTGGAGTTGCAATTTGAAGTCCGCAGTGAAGTCAAGATGGTGCCTTCCTTCCTCAGATGCTTTCCCAATGTCGAGACGCTCCATGTCTTTGTAAATCTTGCCAGCCCATCTTATTTAATTTGGTATTTAGCATTAATGGCACAACGGTAACTTGTTAGCTTGTTTTGATAAGTCCTTTTTGTATAACTCAGCACAATTGCTATCTGAATTATGTATATGGTGATTTTATCTGTTTGCAGTCACTGAAAACCCCCAGTGGCACGCCTGATCTCAAGTTCTGGCAGGATGTTGGCTGTATTGATTGTGTCCAGAAGCATGTGAAGAAGTTTGTTTTCCAAGAGTTTCGGGGGACAAGAAGTGAGCTAGCATTCCTCAAGTTCATCGCTGAGAAAGCGCAGGTCTTGGAAAAGATGGTGGTTATGGTGAGCTCTGCATGTTTCTCTTCTGAGGATGGTGTGACTGCCAAGCTGAAGCCACTTGTTTCAGCTAAATGGGCCAGTAAAGAATGTAAGCTGATTGTCTTCAAGAGTCCATCCACTGATGGGGCTTCTCCTGCTTGGGCTTTCAGCATAGCATCTGATTTTTCATGTAGCGATCCTTTTGACCTTCTGACCGCTTATGCTGAACTCAGCAGTGATGCCTCTGTGCTCCATCCTTCCAGCACTCTCTGAGTCTGCAGCCGACTACATGCAGCCTAAGCCACAGTTTTTTACTCTTTGAATCAGCCTTTTAGAGATTGGGAAGGTTTCTGTTAGCATGGTGGTTGTAAGTACTGAATCTGATTAGCAGAAACTTCTTGCTACTTGAGAACATCAACCGATATCCGCAGTTTCATCTGATTCTCTAGCAACTTTTGCTAAATTTGTGTATAGATGCTTTTGGTAGTAATCCAGAATTGGAAAAATCTGTGCTTAAACATTGTTTCTTAACTTACGAGATTCCCATGGAGTGTTTATTGTGAATTTCGCATCCCGCATCCTGATTTAGTATTCTAGCACATGTATGCTGTATCATTCAGTTATTGAAGCTAGGTTGATTAATTTGCCGTGCTTTTATATTGTGGTACTTCTGTGACAATGCAGTGTCTTTGTCTTCCGCTGTTCATGTTAATAGGTGAGGGTGTGAGACTATATCACTTGAAAGTTTTCCCATCACATTTAGCTACACGTTGATCATAATTACACATATGAATTAAAACAGGTTTACTGCAAAACTGCTGCATAGTTGTTGACAGAGTATTGTATTCCATAGTTATGACAGAATGTGAAACCATAGGCTGCGTTGTTTTGCTCCATGTTGCTATTTATGTAGTCTCGAGTCAGTCATGTTCACATCTAGATGTTGCCCATAGGCATTGTTTCATGGCATACCAATTTCCCTCTTCAGCACAGCCCTTATTGTTTAAAGATTTGCATCCTGAATCCTGATTGATTTATATATGGTTTTCCAGACTTGTATATTCTGCAATAATTTGTCTTTTCCTGATTTGACTTGGTTGATTTGCCGTGCAATAATTGCGGTCTTGTGATTCAGATGCTGAATCTTTTCTTCTTGTAGTTTCAAATGCTTGACTGGTTGCCTATCATTTTCCTCCAGTACAGTCTTAGGTAGTATTGAGCTATGTGGCTTAGACAATAAGGGCAAATTTAGTGTGTAATCCTTTCACGAGGTGGCAGAGCAAACACATCACCAGGGTGCTAAATTTACAGATTCGCTGCAGCGTTTAGCTCCACTGCAAATTTTGTGTGCGTATTATGGTAGGGCTGATGGAGAAATCTATGCTAATAAATTGTTTCACAACTTGCTTTTTTTATGTGTTTCATGAAGTATTGTTTGATCTTCACCACAATTTTATTCTTTGCAGATGTTGCATTTGAGTCCTGATTATCTGTATTTTAAGGAATCTTGATTGATGTCTGACATTACCTTGCACGTAACTGTTAGTAGAGCCACTGCAGTGTTTAGTTATTGATGCAAGGTTGATTAATTTTCCAAGAATTATAATGTGGTGGGGTTACTATTTGATTTTTCTATGTTTAAGCTTCAACCGCATGACATATTTGTACATGCTTGATATGATGGTTGGTCAGGTATTTTTGCTTGGAAGTATGGATCTACCTTCCATTCTTACATTTTGAGCAGTGTGTTATGAAGGCAGCTAGAGCCTCTAACCTAACAAACTTTTAATCTGCTTTCAATGAAATGATGGGCAGCACTTTTTTTTTGACATAAAACAGCAGGGAAGGCCCCACTAGGCCAAGGTTTATTACCTGAAACTGTAAACCTTCCAAGTACATTTGGCCATATTGTCTCTTAACTTTCCAAATATTATAGCATGAGTGGTTTGTTGTGTGTTTTCTCGCATGACCTAACATCATGCACATAATACTGTTGTGACTTATGAGCAAAGAATATTTCAAATGTGGTCAGTGATGGCGTTTCATAGAATTGCCTGCTATGCTGAGTGTTGGCCTTAAAGGTTAAGGAGGCATAAATAAGCCTTTGTCAAATTCTAGGTTTCCATAGATTGTAGCATTGATTATATGAAGTAATTTTATAGAACTTAGACTAAAGGGCACGTGCATTGGGGATACTGCATTTTTATAGATATGTCATATCTTACTTGAACTCACAATAATAGGAAGCGTATTAGATGCAAACCAACCTACCCGTCAGCCCCTCTCCTGGTCGAGGTCTTTTTGCAATAACCCCCCGCAGTCTGATCCCACCGCAAGCACACTGCGGCCCCTAGATCCCGGCGCACGCACGTCGCGGCCCCTTTCGCCTCCCGTCGCCGCCGCCTCCAGTCGCCGTCCTTCCAAGTGTCGAAGCCCGCCGCCGCCTCCAGTCGCCGTCCTTCCAAGTGTCGAAGCCCCTGAGCCGATGGTGTGCCGCCACTCGTCGGGCTGCCTCCCCTTCCCAGCGGTGCCGCCTCCTCGCCAAGGCCGCCGCCCCTCGCCAGCGCCACCGCTCCTTCCAAGCGCCACCGCCCCTTCACAGGAGTGCCATGATCAACACAGGAGGAGGGCGACAAGACGGAGAACGGCGAGGGCGCAGCCACGTGGGCCGATTTCAAGCGAGCTGCAGGAAGGACGCGCCCTCGCCGATCTGTGCTACTATCTGCTACTGTTTGGTGATGTGAAAATTTTGTGTAATTCCTACAATGGCAATGCCGCAATGGCAATTGTGCCGAGTTCAGGCACGGGAGCTGTAGGAAGAGGAATTGTGCCCAGTCCTGTGCTGTGAAATTTCTGTAAAATGCCTGAACTTGTGCCTTCTATGTAATGAACTTGTGTGTGGAGTATGAAAATGAATAAAATGACGTTTCTCTTTTGCAAGTGTGTGTTAAATTGTGACTTCTTCTGGTGGAATGTCTCAATAACAGGAAAACATTGGTAAAAGCTTATGCAAACACAAATTACTATCTCTGGAATATGGAAGTGAAAATCCAAACACTTATATATTTGTGAACATCCCAACAGCAATATGGAAGTGAAAATATTCTAACACTTATATCTGTCCACATCCCAGCAACACTGAAAATTTTGAGAGTATAGAAGATAATATTCTAACCCACTAGTAATGCCACTAAGACAGAACTGGGAGTGTGGATGGGGCAAGAGGAATGGAGCCTGAAATTCATGAGAAATGCACCAGAGAAGTTTCTACTCATGTTTTCATGTTATTGGGTCATTCCCAGAGAAGTCACAATTTCACACACAATTCAAAAGAGAAACATCATTTTATTCAGTTTCATGCTGCACACACAAGTTCATTACATAGGAGGCACAATTGCCATTGTCATTGCCATTGCAACCTTTTCACAAGTTTAGACACTTTTCATTACATAGGAGACCGATTCAGAGAGCTGATCAGCTGACCTAGCAAGTGCATGAGCTACCTCATTACATTGTCTGTTTACATGAATAAAAGAAAAAACAACAGTAGAATCATGTGCCGCTTTCCTGATATCTTGGATGATGATTCCTGTATGGGAGCGGTCCTTGCCATCCAACTGGAGTTTTTGAACTAAAGAAAGAGAATCAGTTGCAATTATGGCCCGGAAGCAAAGAGAATTGCCCTCCTGAAAGCAATAGCATATGCTAATTCAGGATTCGTGACCTTGTCAATGCCCTGCTTGCATGCAGCCAGGAACTCCCCTCTATGATCTCTGATCACAACTCCCAAACCCATTCGATTAGCTTTCTGAAAGACTCTGCATCGACATTCACCATGACCCATCCCTCCGGCGGTGGATCCCAATGTTGAGGCTTAAAGGAGTCACACCTGTTGGGAATAATCAAATCATACAGATGCAGCAGCACCATATCCACATAAGCACTCAATTTTTCAACTATATGGTGGGGACGATGCACTTCCTTTTCTCCATTCCGAACTGCATTCCTAGCTTCCCAGATATGCCAAAGAGATATCACTAGGCAACTGCTTGCTTTCTCCATCACAACTGCTTGCTTTCTCTCTTCTTCAGAGCCGGCAGCCAATCCAGGCGCCCAGACACTGTCGGCGGCCAATCCAGTCACCCAGACCCTGCCGACAACCAATCCCGGTGGACGGGCGGATCCGACGTGGATTGCGGCGGGAGGGGAGCCAGCGGCGGCGGCGGGAGGGGAGCCAGCGGCGGCGGCGCTAGGTCGCGTTATACTCGTTGGGGGCCGGGGGTGTGCGGTCCGCGGTGCGTGCAACTGTTCGAGGGAGGGTCAAGCGGTGGGACAGGGGGAGAGGGGTATTGTGCAAATGTACCGCGATCTGGTGGGAGCTCGCGGGCGCTAAATTGCAAATATGTTCCACGTCTCTCGCGGTCCATCGGATGGGGATCGAACGTCCCTGATCGGAGTTTGCATAGTTTGCACGGGTAGACTGGTTTGCACCTGATACATTACTTTTGGTGTTATTGTTGGTTTGCAAAGCAAATATCTGAGGGACTAGCGGACATATACTTGTCGTAAAGATCCTCCTCGTGATCCAAGACCGTGGTCCCCGATGTCGTAGTCGTGTTCCACCCACTGGTCGTCCCCTGGGTGCACGTACCGGATGACGGTGACGTCGGGATCGACCAGGAGCACGACGCAGCCCGGGGCCGTCGGGTCGCCGGAGAGCAGGCAGTAGGAGTCCATCAGCGTGCTGTCTTCGATTCCGGAGCGGCGGGAGGTGGATCTTCTTGTCCCCGTTCCGCCGTGGGTCGCAGAGGAAGGTCGCCGATGTCGCGGCGTCGCGAACTAGAAGGTGGCCCTGTGCGGTCGGCAAGACAACCTTGCCTGCCATGATGTCATCCATGTCGCCGGCGCCGACGGTGCGCTTCTGTTCGGATGCGCTGAATAATGGCGTTGAGCGGCCGCACTGGTGGAACGCGAGGCAGGGCAGCTCCATCCCTGCCATCAGCTCCTGATCGACGTCCTGATCGATACTATCTGCTGATTACTGGATGACCTGAACTGAACTCGCCTATCGATGCTACCGATTTATTCTTGTTGATTGATCTCCCTGATGAGTAGTACTGAATACTGAGTTATCAACTACACAAACTCGATGAAGCTCCCGTGTGCTTCCTATTACATGGGCTGAAGCCAATTACGTGCACGCAGGCACCCACTGGGCTTGTTCCTTTTCTGGTAATTGATCTCCGTTGGCCGATGGTTAGAACACATCTAGTTGCCTTTCCCATAGCATATATCTGACAACACCTTTAGAGGAAGAGCTTGACCTTTAGAGGAGCTCATGTTTTCCAAAAGAGCTTGGCTCCGTGCAAGGCGGCTGTGTAGTGGTGACTGGTGAAGTGCCTTTATGCTGAGCGCGCCAATGCATGGTCAGGTGCGCATCGCGCAACGCACACCTTCCTCGGATCGGAACTAGTATCTCACATGCGAGACCCGAGCTGATTCGTTCTTGAGTTATTTCAATTCAAACACGAGATATTTTTTGTTTTCTGAGGAATTCCACTGTACGTACTGAATGCGCGTGACCTGTCATTCTCGATTTTCCGATCCATAACTCTGAAGCAAAGCCCAAAAGAACGAACTGCACAGCTGATTGATGTACGCATCAGGCATTTTGTGTCATCATTTCAGATAATCAGTACCATAATCACAATAAACGACGAGAGTTTATGTTTTTTTTCACCTGAGATCACAATGCTTAAGGTGAACAAAAAGACAACAACACACCTTGAATTAAAAACTAAGGAAATGATAAATGAAGACCTAAATAATCTACTATGGAGTACTTGCTTGGAAGCAGCCGGAATGCTTTGTCTACAACGGGAGCTTCTTCGAGTTTGTGCAGTTGATACGTCCCCTCTTGCACATTAAACACTTGTAAGTTGTTGGTCTTAGCACAGACGAAGTAGACACGATCCGGCAGCAGCCCGTACTCGCCACCCGAGCGTGATGCGCCGAAGTAGTACCGGGACAGAAGAAACGCGCGTCCGCCAAGGTCATGCACGTTGCGCCACTGCTGTCGTGCAAAATCCATCCGGTGAACGCTTGCTGTACGGATCCGAGGGATGTCGTCGACCCCGCCTTCGTACGGCGTCGAGACGTAGAGCAAACGCACCATGTAGAGCTCGCCACCGGATTCCACCAGGAAAGATAAATGCATTTTCCTCCTCGTACCCGTAGGTGCCGCCGTCGGCGTCCACCGCGTCGTCAATCGTGATAGTGCTGGGCACCGGCGTCTCGTGGCTGCTGAGGTCGAGCACCTGCAGCTCCGTCGCGCAAGCGTTGAAGTAGAACTTGCCCTGGCACGCCGCGATGGGGCAGATAACCACCTTCTCGATCTGGTCCTCCTCGTCGTCCGGGTAGGGTAGAACTTGAGACCCTATGTCGTATTCGTACTTGTTCCATCGATCACCTCCTGGGTTGCAGTACCAGATGAAGGTGTTTTCAGAGGCCTCTACCAGTAGCACTAAGGATCGGGGGCCGACAGGCTCGTCGGAGAGGAGGCAGTGACTGTCGATCAGCACGATGTCGTCGACGTCGACTTGTCTCAGGGGTGGGAGATCAACCTTGTCGTTGTTCGTCGGGTTCAACAGGAAGGTGGCCATCGACACCGGGTCGCGGACCAGCAGCAAGCCTCGTGCGGTCGGGTTGATAACCTTGTCTCTCAGACTCAGGATCATCTCATCGCCGGCGTCGCCGACGATGCGCTTGTGATCTTGCATGTTGATGAGTACCGTGGAGCGGTCCAAGTCGTGGAAGGCGAGGCATGGCAGGTCAAGCCCCCCCATCTGCTGCGACGAGGACGACATGATGATCTCCTCAGTTGTTTGTTGATTCCTCTCCCAGACGATCTGGCTAATTTGCATATAGATGACAAGAAGAGACCTGATCAGGGTCGCATCCATCGGCATCCGTTAAGAGATCGAGGAAGGACTAGTCGTAAACGTGATGCAATCGGAAATCAGAATCCGATTTCGGGGTCGCGCGATTTCACAAAGGCGCAACGGGTCGCGGGTTATCCTGATCTAGCCCAGATCGGATTTAATTGTGGCACTCAGGAACTGACAGGAAAAGAACCGAGCCCAGATCGGATTTAGTTCTCCAATTAAATCTCGGGTTGCATTGGAAGAGAGCAGTCTAACAGGCCGTGTCGTCGAGTTCCTGCGGAGTGCGATGGAGTTTCCCTGCCTCGCGTTGTACCACCGTGGCCGTTCGACGTCGCTATTCAGTGCTTCCGATGAGGAGCCCATCGTCGACGCCGACGCCGACACCGACGAGCTTCTGCGGAACAAAGCCATCTGCCCAACGTCGCGAGGCCTGCTCCTCGTGCGCGACCCTGACACGACAGCCACCTTCCTGTGGAACCCTAACGACGGCGACCAGATCCACCTCCCGCCACTCGAAGGCGTCGGTGACATCACGTTGATGCACAGCCATTGCCTCCTTTCCGACAAGCCCTCCGCCCCCGGCTGCGTCGTGCTGCTGGTCGAGGCCGGTGACGACACCTTCCTATGGTACTGCCGCCCCGGAGACGACGTGTGGGTGAAGCACGATTACGACATCGGAAGTCAGATCATTTCCCACCACCTGGAAGAGGAGCAGTACGAGAAGTCCATGATCTGCCCCATTGCGGCATGCCGAGGCAAGTTCTATTTCAATGGCAGCCCAACCGAGCTGGGCGTGCTCGAGTTCAGCCCCGACCCAGTGATCAGCTTCATCGTGATCGACGACCACAGCGACTCGAACGACGAGGGGCACGATGACGATAGCTACGACGATGAGGCCGGCGAACTTCCGGAAGCGTTGTTCCTGGTGGAATCCGGCGACGAGCTCTACAAGGTCAGCTTGCTGCATGCGTCGCTGCGTGGGAACGAGATCGAAGACGCGCTCGTCGATAGGTGGGATTTCTCGGCGATGCGGTGGCGCGGCGTGGATGACCTCGGCGGCCGCACGTTCCTTCTGTCCCTGTTCTACTTTGGGGCTTCGTGCTCGAGTGGCGTCGTCGACGTCGAGCATGGGTTGAAGCAGGACTGCATCTACATTGTGTATCCGCGCCAAAAGGAGATGCTGATCGCCGATGTGAAGGAGGGGGTCAATTACATGCACAAACTTGATGAAGCACCGGTAGCTGACAAGGCATTTTGGTTGCTTCCTGCTGGTCCATAGATGCATGTGCTTCAACGATATCAAATGTTAATCACGAATTCACGACACTTCATTCTTTTAGTCTAGTAGATTTTCATCTCTGCTTGTTTTTTTAACCCTATTAGTAAAAACTCCCGTTGTATCTGTATGGTTTCTTATGCATGGTCCCATTGTGGTCTGTGATGTTACCAGGATCACAAATCCAAAGCATTTTGGTTGCTTCCTGCCGCGCCACCTAGAGGATTATGGTGTCATGAGTACTACTATGGTAAAAGATGATAGTCTTTTACCTTATTAGCAACAGTGCCCGCACGACACACACGTGCTATATATTTATATGATAACTAGGATCGTACCCGTGCGTTGCTACGGACGAAATATGCTTTTTTCTGACATTAAGACATGTTGAAATAGAGACATGCACCATGACTTGAACAATATTAATGCCCACAAACATATTTCAAAGTAAGAAAATGAATTGGTAAAAAAGAAACAACTTTTCTCTAACCATCAATTTTCATCATATGAACTATGTGTAAATGGAAGACATGTAGCAACAGAGGCAACATCATGACTTGAACAATGTTCTTGCTCCAAGAACATATTCCAAGGTAAATGAATTGTTAACATGTTTGTAAACACAATAGAACGTGCAAATGGGTGCAATTTCAATACTTCGTCAGATTCCTCTCACTCTCTACTTTCGCCTCTGCATGCCACCCCTGTTATCATCCTGCATCGGTCCCAGCAAGTCCTATGTGTGCAAGGAAAGGGGGGGGGGGGGGTTGCATCTGTAAAAGGAACCGTATAGGAAAGATAACAATAAAATCATTCATCATGTTGAGTACTAACAAAATGTTGGATGCCAGCAAAAGGCAAATACAATGGGGGGAAATAGTTACACCTTAGTAAGTGTTCACCTTCCTGTAGCTTCCCTACATGATGCACCCATGTTGCGCCAATTGCTTTAGCGGCAGGCAACAGTTCTAATTTGGAGAGGTAGTGCTAGTGAACTATATCCATTTCCTTTACGAAAAAAAGAGGATGCAAGCACGTGAGCCCTCTATACTGACAGGGTGAGCTCTCAAGACAAACATTGCGATCACATGGGAATTTATGTCATTCCATAGGAATTAGACAATTGGTAATAATAAATAGCCAATGCGAAATCATCAACCTTTCCATCATATTCGTTTCTAGCAAGCTCCATTGAATGTAATCGGCACAGTAGAATTTAAGTACATTTTCCATAAAGGATTGGTTTCAAAAGGGAGCAGGAAGCCCATAGTCTAATCAACAGCTCCACTGAAGAATCATAGCATATAAGATGATCTTGGATGAGAATGAAACGCGTACTGGCAACTGAGAAGGAAATAAAATTTCTCACCTTTCAGCCATTGTTATTATCCAGTGTTGGCAACACCCATGGTAGTTGCAGCCATGGAAGACGAAGACCATCCTGCACAACTGCAGATGGATCTATTCATACTGTGTGTCCACAGTCAAAATTATAGAATAACTAATTTAGCAATGATTATGCAGCTAAAATACTCTGAACCGAAATTATATTGATTGGCATGGATATAATTTTCTGAGTTATAAAGAGTGAGGCATGTCCAGTATACTTACAAATGCAATGAAATCATTGCATTTCCCTCCATTTCAATGGCACTGACATACATCTCCTTTAATTGAAGTCATATGTGCTTAGCATCTGTGCTCGAACGCCATCCTGCATATCATTGGTAATGTCATCAAAATAAGAATTAAATGGAAATTCAATGATAAAGATAGTGGCTTTGACAAGACAAAAGATGCAAATAGAAGAATTCTGAATGGGGGAAAACAGATAAAACAATCCAAGAAGGAAATAAATATACAAACACAGGCTGCCAAACACCCCCTATGTTGTTAACTGTTCAATCTTAGTCCACTATAAGGTTGGGAATCTCTTAAAATGAGTACAACAGCACCAAACTATTATTATTGTTTCTTTATTTAGCTCATTGATGAGTCTTCAGAAGCAAACATGCATATAAAACCCTATAGTGCGCAGGTAATATAAATCTAAGTTAAAAGAATAGTGCGCAGGTGTGTCGCTTTAGCACAGACAAATAAAACAAGGAGCAGAGCTTTCCAAGTAATAAGCGAAGAACACCATAAAAAACATGAAATGCACTTCCACATTATTTCAAGTTCAGAGATAAGACCATCCCATTACAGGTTGTTTATAACTGTTCAAAGCCAGTATGTACCTTTCTCAATACGACACCAAACATGCATAATAATGAAAAACACAGATGCAGTAATCTGATCAAAAGCCTGTATCAGAAGCAGCTGTTGTCAACCTAGTTATAAAAAACCCCTAATATTCATATCTGTTCAGTACTGGAATTTAAACAGGTTTGCTCAACTCTAAATGGGAATTTAAACAAGCGTGCAACAATGTTTGCTCAGTAGGGTAAAAATTAATTTTTGTACATACCCATGTCAGTATTAGCACATAACAATGTGAAATAACTGAAGAATGATGCTGCTTGTAAAATGGTTGTTATAGAAGGTCAATGATGTTCCTGGAATATCAATGGCAAGTGTTTCTAATATTTTAGTAGAATTCTAAAAAAAATTATTAACATTCGGCCACACTTCATGAGTGCCATAGTGATCATTTTAAAGTCCTTAACAAGATATCAGAGAATGGATGATTATAGCATTTAATTAAGATCCTGAGTGTTAAAGTATGTCTTCTCTAAAGGAAATTAAAGATATTGTTGTAAATGTTTACAACAACAATTTTTTCTCATTGGTAATAGAAAAGTACAGGCATTCAAAACGATATGGCAGTTTCAGAGCTAGCCTGGTCACACATTGTGATAGCATACAAAATTATCACATCATGCATCTTTGTGAAAGTCCATCCTAAATTATGAGTTCAATGGCAAGTCTTGTACAGTAAGTCACCTGAATTTTGTACACCACACCATTGATCTACGTCCAACAATCGACAGTGCACATACCTAGCTAGAGAACAACATCAGAGATTACCCGACGCAAAAACATTAATGGAACATATAGAAAATTCAGAGGGTGCTCGAGTACCTGAGGACAAACATCTGCCTAGAACAGTAACAGAAGTACTAATGCCCTGAAGAATCACCAAGCAGTGGAATGTGGATATCCATGCAAGCACACGCGTCGATGATGCACTAATGATCTACTCATCTGAATGCAATGTCTTTTGAACCCTTTGAAGGTGCAGACGATATCCCAGCATATATCCCATGCGATGCTGGCAGGAGAGCATGCGTCCTCTGGTAAATCCCAAAGTAATTGAGGGTGTGGGGGCAGCGGCGCCATAGGCGAGAGTCTGCAGGCAAAACTACCTTAAGTGTCAATTGGCCAGCATCTACTATTTCCAGTAAGGAATGAACGGTTGTTCTGACAAAGATAATTTACGGAGGGATGTAATTAAAAGTGTGGATAGATATAAATAAAAGTAGAAACATTGCTACAACTGGTTAGTGGCATTATATTGATTTCAGACAATCAATGACAGACATATACTTTCAGAAATTCATGTGGCTGTGCGATCACTGAATGTGTTGCAGTACAATACACAATGGATCAATCAAGGAATAAGGAGTACAAAGCGGAATTATTTTTTTACCAAACTGAAGAATTTACATACATGGAAAGTAGGACAAGGTAAAGAAATAGAAATTCTACAAATTATATCTTGAATGAATCAGGTATGGAACTCACTGCTAGATGATCAACAAAATGTATTTAGCTTTTGAAAAATGGTTACCTTATCTCAGATGGGTACATGTTAGGCAGTATTCGATCGAGGAACCTGCAACACCAGACATGAGATTAGCCATAGCACAGAAGAATGAACACAAATGACGCTGCTTTGTACATAGTATGTTTTGGAGACAGCAGATGTTGTCTGCCCAGCTATCCAGAAATCCAAATAACTAATAATGTTCCTATATGATCGGTTATGAGAAACTTAAACATGTCCACTCAACCCTAAACGGGGCAACCATTTATATCACCTAGTAATAGATTAGAACACTAAAATAGGTGATTGTTAGAGGATTTGTGTCATCAACTATTTATATTAGCATTGATTAAAATTATTTTAGTCTTCACCTTATAAGAGTGTATTGTTCAAAAAGAAAAAAAATACCAGAACATCTACAAGTGATGTTGGTTCGCTCTTGATTCCATCTCACACTCACATTTCCTCATGCCTACAAACACAACCATTAAAACAAAAAATTGCATGGCAAAGGATGATTGCCTACCATACTCAAAAGATGCAGTTTTGTTTCACTAAATATCAGACACCAGATAAAAGTGCTACTTCGGTAATTTAAGGTAAGGGCAGCCAAGAGTCAACAGAAATCCGTGTTTGAGGAAGCTGAGACCATAACATTCATTGTTCTTTGTTTGTTCCAATTTTAATCAGTGGTAAAGATTATTCCATGAGCCATGCGTGGCTTGCCTCAATTGGATGGTTTGGAGCTTGGCTCGCTTCCAGCGGAGGGGATCGGTGCGGAGGGCGGCGAGTGGAGGCAGACTGTGCTGCCGCTTACACCGAGCTGGCATGATGTATTCCCTGCCATTGATACATGGATCAGAAGGGAAGAAACAAATCAGTCAAGAAAAAAAGACAAATCAGATGCCATGTCGCCACCTCCATGGATCCATCCTATTCTCCACCACCGACGGCTCTGAACGGGGACGATGAAGACAGCGGCTGGACGAGCGGACCAGCGGCGGGGGATAGCATGGAGATGACGTCTGCGCCAGGATTGGATCAGAGCCTAGGTCGTCGCCGATCGTGCTGATGCAGAAGATGGCGGCGGTGGGGTTGTAGGACGAGCGTGCGGCCAGGCGGTTTGGGTGTACCTGCGAGGTGTCGTCTAGATGGGATATGCGAATCCAGGAAGCGAACGCGGTGCCTGACGAGCCGGCGGCGACGGCGGAGGCGGCGACCCGACGCGGCAGCGTCGTCGATCCGGAGACGTCGTCTCTTCTTCTCCCCATCCTTCTCCTCTGCGGCCGCCACGCCGCTGCTCCCCACGGTACCGCTCCCTCGCGGCCTCGCCCCTTGTCGGCCCAAGGTGGTGACGATGGGGCCGCTGCCACCGCCGTCGCGTGCGGTTTGGGAGGGGGGCTCGTATCGTAGGGTTGCGGGGCTGCAGGTAGGACCGGAGGGAGGGTTCCGGAGGGGGTTTTGGAGGCCGAGCGGCGGTTGCGCGCGGGGAGGGTGGGGGGTGGGGCGGGGCGGAGCGGAGGGGGTCGCGGCCTCGATCTCGCCTGCGGCCGCGACGGGGAGGGGATCGCGGAGGGGGCGTGCGGAGGGGGTCGCGGAGGCGGCGCGCGAAGGGTTTGACGGCGGAGGGGGGGCGCGGAGGCGGCGCGGAGGGGAGGGAGGGCGGATTGGTCTGCGGAGGCGGCATCTAGGGGTAAAAATGGAATAGAGAAGGGGAGAGCGGAAGGGAGGGCTGCCGCTGCAGGTGGGCCTGCTGCACTCTGCAGTCGACTGGAGAGGATCCAATTCCGGTCGCGTGGGGTGGAGCGCGCGGACGGACGCATTGACGGATGCAAAATGATGTACCAATTTTTTTATCGTACTTTCATCTCTATCTCTATCTCTACTCCTAAAAAGTACGAAGTGGAGAAAAAAATCTGGTACGTCTCCTCTCCGCCCGCGCGTCCGCCCCCCCTCCGCGCGTCCGCCCTCGGCCCCCTGCGCGTCCGCTCCCCATTCCTGCCGTACGATCGCTTCACCTCTCCCCCATCGTCTGATTCCTCTCCGCCTTTGCCTCGCGCTCTCCGCTCCTTCCCAATCTCGCGCCCTGCAGCCGCCTTCTCCGCGCAGGCACCGCCGCCACCTCCTACGCGTCGTGCCAACACCCCCACCCCGCCCTCACCAGATCCAGCCACACCACCTCCTTTGCGCCGTCCAGATGATGAGGCGGACTGCGGCGATGCCGAAGTTGGCGGTGGTAAAGTCGGCGGCCTTCCTCTCCCATCGCCTACTACCCAGTCGCAGTCTACCTCGCCACCGTCCAGGTCTCCACACTGGCGCCGCCGCGACCCCTCTGTCCGCCACCAGGACGGGCCACCTGCGGGCAGCGGCGGAGGCAGCGGTGGGTCGGGAGGGGCTGGAGCCCCTCCTACCGCCGGCTGCCTCCATTGGAGCCCCTCCAAGCCCCCCTAAAGTTTGGAAGAGGAAGAAGAGGGAGAGGGGGGTTGGAGGAGGAGGAAGCAGCGGCAGCCCCCCTTGGGTGCCATTCCTAGCTTCGCCGCTGCCTGCGGGCATCTAATGCCAGCGCACCCCCTGCCCACCGAGACCTTGGAGTGTTGGCGCCGCCGCGAGATGCGGAGCCGCTGGCGCCTCGAGACGCGACCGAAGTGCATCCAGAACAAGAGCCCGAAGTGCGTCCAGCACAGGAGCTCCTGCTGCATCCTAACTCTGGTGGACTATGGCTTTGTTGCCATTGCTTGTTTTCAATGGGATGCATACTTGTTCATTCAATTGGATCTACATATTCTGTTTTGTTGTATATGCTAAAACATGTTGCTCCACTCTGGCTTGATAACTGATTATTAGATCTCAACATAGTTGTTATTTCAGTTAACCTATATTTGAATTATCAATATTAAAAACTGATCTGTAGATCTATAATTAAAAAGGTCAGTCAACCATTTCTTAGTATAGCACATAACACAACATGAAATGAGATATATTTAGCAATACTACTCATCCTGTAGTCAAATGGTGCATCCCCTGAATGTACTACTGTTAATATGATGAAAACATTTTTACATATCCCCACGAATTGGATCTGCCAAGTCTGGCATAAATAATGAAGTTGTCTTTTCTTGAGAAGGATATAGATAATGCCTTTTTTAATATCCTCTTAGCAGGTATCCTTGTGTGAAAGTGATGATGAAACCTTAGATATCTTAAACTATGTGTTTAGAGAATAGGCGTAAGGATGACCCAACCACTGTCACTCTTTGTTCAGGACCTTATGAATCACTCTTTCTTGTGACAGATTCCATTTATACGTCAAGCTTCAACTGGAACAATAAAGTTATATTTAACACCAGAATTTTGTTTGGTTCAACACCATAATTCCAGTCAGGAGCTTGGCATGTAATGTGCTACATTCATGTCAAAGAAAGTTAATTGTATGTTTTTTCAGGTGTGATATTCATAATTATTGTAGTTTGGAATAGTGATCTTAACTCACAAGGTTGCTTTTGTTTAATGGAGATATTTCAACTTCAAGTAAAATTTGATTGCTAAGAATGCAGTGATTGTCGAGCACATTAGTCAAGTCTATCATCATCAACTATTCTGATTTCGTGCCTCTGGATTTGCGAATTACGGATGAAGTGTTCCAGCTCATATGTTCTCTATATTCCTTAACTGTTTAATGAAAGAAGTACATTGCTGAATTATTGGTTATATGTTTAGTAATAAAGAAAAAACTTTGTAAAAATAACTTCCTTTTGTTTCTAATGCAGCTTACAGATGAATTGGAGAAGATGGATGAGAAACTCAAGCTGACAGAATCTCTCCTAGAAAGCAAAGTATCTATTTAACAGCTTGTGCTTACTCTTTGCCTTCTTCCTCCCTTGGTGTGCTTAACAAAAAAAAACTTGCAGAATCTTGAAGTTAAAAGGATAAATGAGAGAAAAAGGGCGCAATGGCTGCCCAGTTTGCAACAGAAGCAACTTTGTGAAGAGTACGTGCAGCCCATAAAGATGACGACATGCCACCAATTGAAACCATTCTTGCACCTCTTGAAGCTGAACCAAAGCTTTCTCGGCTGGAGGTAATACCAAGTCTTTTGTAACCACTTGTTCTGTATTTGTGTTTGTGCAGATGTCTTTGATAGGTTTCCATTATCATTATCAAATATTTCACTCCAGTCCAGTGACCTCTGCACCATCGAACTACCCTTATCAATCTGTCATGTATTTGCTGCGGACAAAGTATATGACAAGTTAACCTTGTTTTCAGATTTCAAAGCTCCGGGATGACAATAGAGCTTTGGATCGTCTATGTACATTGCTCCAGGAATTTTAGCGAATCCGGAGTTGCAACTTCTGTTATTTCAATCTGTAAGTATTTTCGTATATGTACATTGGTTCCGGCAAGGTTTTTGAAATCATGAGTGACATTTAAGCTCTTGAAGTTGAGACTGTAATTTTCGATTACGAGTGGATCAGTGTCATATTCTTAGTTAATAAAGTCAGTGCACAAAGCTTGAATATAATGATGAAGTTCAGTTTGATATTAAAGAAAACCCATTGATTTAGTTCAAAAATAGAAAAAGCATAAGGCTGGAGAACTTCTGTATGTTTAACATGACTGATCAAAATGGATGATTATGTGAGATTTGGTCTTGGCTTTGCCTTATGCGTCTAAACAGTCTTGAATCATTAGGTTTTTTCCGCTATTCTTACGGGAGCATCTTGCAGGTGGGGTTTCAAGTAAGGAAATTTGTCAAATTAACCAAAGGTGAAATATCTATCAGTTATTAATACCAAAGGTGAGATGCCTATCAGTTATTTATTCCCTATTATACAGGTGTAATGGATGTGTTTCTTTATCTGTTCATCTCCAGATTCAGTTTTAGTTTTGGAACTATTTTAGTTTCCTACTTCCATCTGTTTACTTGTGAACTGTTCGATATTTTTTCTTTCTGTTGTTTGTGAACTCTCCCTTCTAACCATATTCCAGTGCTTGTGCTTCTGTTTGAGTATCTCAATGTCTGATGTGTTAGGAGATGGGCTAACTGACCTTGACACGTTGATTATTAGCTTGGCTGTATTTTGAATTTTTTTGGACAGAGATGATATGGCGCCCCCAGCATGTGGAATATGCAATCATGAACATCTGGGCGCCGTCACGGAATAGGTTTGTGCAGCTCTTGAAGCTTAATGCTTTGGATTTGACACAACCTTATGACATGGACACATGGCGGTGGCAGAGAACCAGAACCTTCAGACAGGAGATAGCTTTAAAATTGTTTTGAAACAGACAGCTTGGAGTTTTCAAATAGTCATTGATAAGAACATTTAAAAAGCAATAATAGGCATTGCTACATAATGAGTTCAGCAACAACGGAGTATAGAATCATATATATTTTCTACGTGCAATGCATGTGTTCATTTCATGATGTTCTGTTGCTAACGATTTTCTCTTTATTTTTAGTGTGTCGACAGAGATTCATAACTTTTAGCGTGGCACCAGGCATTCAGAGTTTCATAGTATGGTAGAGGACACTAAGACTAAGTTTGAGAAGGAAAGGTGAACATTTAACCATATAACCATATCACCAGCCTTTCAATGAGTTTACTTATTGAAGCATGCATGATTACAGATTAATACCTGGTAGGTGATCCCATTCACCTAATCCCTAACTGAAACTGTAATTGCATGGTCCATTAACCATATTCACCAGTTTTAGCTTCATGTCTCACAAGTCACAACATGATAAATTAATCACATTCTTTGCAATTCCATCGGCCCATTTCAAGGTGCCAACACTAATGATCAATTTTGTCAAGATGATGACTAAAGCTGCTCTCACCTCTCACGCGTTCAGTTTTCATCAGCTTGAGCTATCTGTTTTGAAGCATGATTTGGCCTTGTGTTGTACTAGGTGGATTTTGTGTTGGGCTCAATATTTTACAACAATAGGCTGAGATCAGGGGAAACTTGGACTTATATTTTCTGGTAGCATTATTACAAAGATTTACATGCAATATTATCTCGTAGCAACATTACAAAAGTCATCATATGTTACGGGATACTCTTAGTATGTGACATGACTTCTTCGTCGATATTTTGGCGCATGAAGCAAATGCCTGGAGCAAGAACTTGCCTAGGATTTCAGAACATTATCTTTCACGCATCACAGGCAAAAAAAATCATAGATCATAGATGGAGGGTGGCTTTTTGGATGACGTGTCATACTCAAGTTAGACTATATGTGTGCTTGATTTCAAGTTTGTTTATTATTATTATTTTGCTAGCAGAAGTCGTCTTTCCCATAGAATGTTTTAAATTGAGAAATACATGTCTTTGCATGACATATTGTAATTCATTATTACGATTTATTGACATTGCGATTGTACAATATAATTTTATTAAATATTTTGTATATTGCATTGTATACTTCCCCGTCCCAAAAAGAATGATGGTGAATAAAAAAACGTGTGTACCCCCGTCCCAAAAAGAATGATGGTGAATAAAAAGACGTGTGTACCCTTAGTTTAGTTTGCATATAGAAAATGAAAAGAATAGGTTTCTATTTAATCATGCATGCATGCATAAGATCAATATACCAGATTATGCATGCATAAGGGTTAGTTCTTAGAACATCATACCTTCTGGGATAAATTCTTTTTGGGAAGAAGGGAGTATTCGGATGCCCGTAGCAACGCACGGGCAATTTCCTAGTTCTTTTAAGAGTAGAGATAATTAAAATTATGATATAGTGGAATAATCCTTTTCATACTCGAGATATAAAATCAATAATAACATTGCATCCAAAGACATGCATAGGTTCCATCTTAGGGCCCCTTTGGGAGCGCTCCAAAACCAGCTCCGGGAGCTCTTTATGCTGAAGATGTACCAAAGACTGAACTTGGCGGAGTGATTCTGTGGGGTTAGACAAGAGAGCGAGAGCTATTTTTCTCAGCAGACAGGCAGAGTTGGCGGAGCTGAAAAAACCAGCTCCGCTGGCTCCAGCTCCGGCTCCGCCCTGGATAGGAGCTCGGCCAAACGGGGCCTTATATTTTAGAGCCTGTTTGGGACAGCTCCGCTCCAGCTTTTCTAGCTCTACTCCACCAACTCTACTCTGGAGCAGCTCTACTATGGAGTTCTTGGAGCAAACGTCCTGTTTGGCACACAACGTGACTTCAGCTCCAGCAACACAATGTTTCTTTGTAAAAAGTCTAATATGTCCCTAAACAATGGGCCCACATGTCAGTCTCCTTTCCTCTTTTCCCCTTCTCTCTACTCCGCAGCTCTTTTCCCTCTGCTCACCGCGAGAGACCGCATGCCGGCGACTCGGGGCAGGCCGGCGCCCATAGGCCGGCGACGCGGGGCAGGCCGGCGCCCACAGGCCAGCGGCGCGCGTGGGGCAGACCGGCGGCGCGGAGCAGGGCGGCGCGAGGTAGGCCAGCGGCGCGCGAAGCAGAGCGACGCGTGGGGCGGGCCGGCAGCGCGAGGCAGGGCGGCGCGTGGGGCGGGCCGTCGCTGTCCAGCTCGCCATGGCGCAGCCCGAGAAGGAGCTCCGCCACTGCGCCCCTGCTCCGCGCGCCCTGATCTACTCCGCCCCTGCCCAAGGACGGCGACGACGACGAGGAGGGCATGCGACTGACGGATGAGGTTGATGGCGGTCTGTGGAGGCGTCCTCCCTCCCTCCCTCGCGGTGAGTAGGGACAGGGCGGCGCGGCCTGGATCCGGCGAGCCACCGCAGGGACAGCGCGGCGCGGCCTGGATCCGGCGCGCCACCGCAGGGGCGGGGCGGCGCGGCCTGGAGCGGTCGGGCTGCCGGAGCTCGTGGTGACAGCGGTGGTGCGGGGGCGTGTGGCCCCGGCGGCGGCGCTGCTGCTCGGTGGCGGACGAGCAGAGAAGAGAAGGGCGGGCGTCGGTGGGAGAAGAGAGAAGAAAATGAATCGTTATGTTGTGTAATGGGTGGCAGTGGTGGGTAAATACCTCCCAACTCCATGAGGATATAGGAATCTCTGATTTCTGGAGTACCTCTTGAGGAGCTCCCTGAAAAACGTGGAGTTGGGCCTAAACTCCACCTTTTTCTTGGAGTAGAGTTTTTGGAGTTGGATTTGTTTGGCTGGTTGGTTTGGGAGCAGAGTAGTAAAATGTGGAGCAGAGCAGTCCCAAACAGGCCTTTAGCCATGCTATCCAGATAAAGTAACAAAAAGAAAAATACTATCTTAGGTATTGATACAGTGAAGTAACAAAAAAATTCAGATGAAATTGTTTATGTTTCCAACCTTGACCGATGTACATGTTATGAATATTAACTTGCCACAGGTTTCACGTTCCTACCACAACCATCTGAATCTCAATGCTTGTACCTGTTTGATACTCAGATATATATGGTTTTTCTTTATTGGTGGAATATGTCATATCTTTCTCGATTTTATGAAGTGCTAATCATGTAGTTAACAGCAAGGAAATAAAAGCATCAGAACCGTCAGCAGTCTCATACAACTGCGGAACATGGCGGTCTGATAAGCATCGAATCATCGATGTCTACAGGATACACGCCTACGAGGCCTCTAGCTAGGATAGTTTCCACTCTTCATTCTTCTCGATCGACTACTTGTGACAGAACCGTCCAAAATAATTCCGTATTATCGCCTAAGCCGGTCCACATGGCCATTAAGCAATAATAAAGAATTATTAAGTCGCTTCCGCCGGGTAAAGCCCGGTAAATCACATACAACAGGATCGCTGATATGCGCTAAGCCCACACGAAGGCGGGACCAGAGTACAACATTACATTACATAAAAGGTTCACAAGTTCGACATTATTTCAAACCAGGTTTTTCATACATAAAAGTAAACATGATCAGAGTTTAAACAGCGGAAATAAAACTAGCGCATGATACACACGGGAGGCCATCCATGCATATCACTCCTCATCATCGTTCTCCCATTCAAGCTCCCAACCATCTGGGATAGAACCAGGCCAGATGGGATTACCTGAAAACCACAAAATTAAGCAAGGCTGAGTACTAATACTCAGCAAGACTTACCCGACAAAAAATAAAGTACAGCTAGACATGCAAGGCTTTTTGGCTGCTGGGTTTGTTTTGCCAAAAGCGACTAAGAGTGGATCCTTATTTTCAAGTTTTAGCTCGTATTCTAGTATGTTAATCAGTCTAGGTGAGCACCTGCACTAAACAAGCATGTTGTGCAAACAATATTAAACAGGTAACAATATTAATCCAAAATGTTCCATAAATAAACATGGGGTAGCCAGTGGTCAAGCCGACTCAGATAACGGCGAGTGACCGACGATCGATCGATTTATATCCTTGCAAGGTAAACCCAAGATACACGGAAGAAGGTGGACCAAGTGCAGTGTCTACCCCAACCAGGCGGTTCCCAACATCCCACAGTTTGGGATCAGACGCTACAAACTCTGGTACACGGTTATCCGGAGGGTCTAACCCGACCAGTCCGGACTCACACACTATACCACGGGTAGCTAGCCCGGAGACGCAACCCAAGCCGGTAGCTAGAAAGATCCCGCCCCGGTTCAGAAGGTACTAGGCTTACCGGTCCCATTCCCGACAAGCACTTGGTACGTTCAATAGCTTAAACCAGCACAATGCTACTCGGTCGAGACCGAACCCATTGCTCTTACCACATGAGCGAGTCATTTTAACCAACTTATGATTCCAACATAAGCATCCTATATCTCGCGAGTAATGAGTCATTACTCGACTTGTACCGTGTCCTTAAAGCATGGCACTAGCGTTTCTAACATACTAGTAAAAGAGTATAGGAGTCCTAAGGATCATGCATCTACGTTTCAAAGCAACTCCTGAAACTTAAATGCACAAATCATAACATAAATATGAAAAGTAAAGATATGAGTTTAGAAAAAGGGTTAGATGTATCCGGGGCTTGCCTTCCTCTGACTCAACACTAACACTAGCCTTGGGCTCTTCTGGACTTTGGTCCAGGTCTTGCTGCACACTAACTTGATTCAACTCTCCAGTAGCTGCTCCCTTCTCCTCCAGGGTGAGCGTGTATGTCCCGCTGGGAAGATCTACACGTTTACATGCACATGCATTAGATTATGGTGGAGGTGGGAGAATTACCACAAAACCAACTCTTGTTGGACACATTCATCCAAACATTATCATTTTCTCATAGAAATTATTAGGGTGTGTGATGATAAGCAAAACACTACTTTGATGGTGATTGTGTGCACATCTAAGCAATTTAAGTTACTTAACTACACCAAACAGCAAGGGGGTGTGTTTAAATTAATAAAACAGAAACAAACATGATTTCACAATTTGACACTTTAATTTCCATTTCTTTCTTTAATTGCTCAAAACAAGCCTTTCAACCATAAATCAAAATTAAATCAAAAACACTTCAAATGAGCCTAATCTTTTGCACACAGCAACATATGCTTAATTTAAGCTCTCAAACCAAAATTTGGCTTAAAATCATTTATAAATTAATTTATACGAAAAAGACAAATTTCAGCCTAGTAAATCAATATTAATTCATATAAAAAGATTTAATAAACTTTTTGATCTCAACTTTCTCCTACAGGTCATGTATGCCAAGAATGAGTTTCTGACCAAAGCATGCTTGCAGATTCAAATTATTTTTCAGATTTTGAAATTAAGCTCCTACACAAGATTAAATCCAAAACATCTATTAAACAATTCCCTAAAATCACATCCATCATACCAGAGGTACTACTCAACAAGGCAAAGCCCTAGGGTGCACATGTGGTTACAGAAAAGTTCATTAAAGGGGCTATAAAAAGCATCAAACTTAATCTAGCATAAAGCTTAAATAAATCATAACTGAAAATATACATATCAAAATCATGCAAATTTTTGTCACAGATTTAGAAATTCCATAAAGAGCAACATATCCAAAATTCAAGTCCATAGCATGTGTATATTTTAAACTACACTAAAAACACTTCACACTGAATTTGAATTTTCATTCAAAAACTACACAGAAAAACCCTATACATGTTTTCTAGAAAAGATAGGTTTCTTCACCACGAACCCAACAGAATTGGTCTTGCATTTTTCTGATTTTTCTACGATTTTTAACGATTTTTCAAAGGTTCAGCCTGGACACCCTAGATCTGAAAACTGATTTCTTACGAACAGGTCCCTGGGTTTTGCGTTCCAGCCCCTAGAAAGACCTCAGACCTCGCAATGTGGTCCAGACCGCGGACAGGGATGAAGATGGCCGGAATCCGGCGAGGGGAAGACCGTGCTTGGCCGGGAAAGGGTGGGGGAAGGATCCTTGCTCACCTAGGGTTCCATTCCGATGGTTGGAAGGGTCGGAGGAAGTGCCGGCGGCGGTGCTCGGCGGCGCCCTGCATCCATGGCCGCCCCTGCCTCGGTTCCGGCGAGGTGACCGTCTGCGGAGTTGGTCTGGTGGCCGAGCAGCGGCTGGGCAACGTTGAGGAGGACCAAGGAGGCTACAGGATTGGTAGGGCGGCGACGGTCTGGTGTTTCTGACGGCGGACGGGAAGACGAGCACGAGGTTCAGGCTCGGTTTTTGGTGCGACAAGCTGCGTATACTCGACGAGGACGAGGTGGTAGCACGCCTAAGGGCACCAGCTGGGCGGTCATCGGGCCGCGGCCGCATGCGCATGGAGCGCGCGGCGCGAACGCGCGACGACGCGTGGCCAAGGGGGCTCGCGACCGGTCTGCAGCTCGCCCCAGGACTCGGCGCATGGTCCCGCGGGTCTTCGGAGGTACCAAGGTCGCGCGCGGTCCACCACGGAGTTTCCGGAGTCCGTACGCCGGAGAGCGCGGACGGCGACGCGTGGCAGGAACGGTCGCGACGTCCCTGGCGCGAGAGCGCGAGCCCGACGCCAGGGTGCTGGTTTTATTTCATTTGCGCAGATTCAAAAATGCATAACTCCCTAAAGTGGCAACTAAGTTGAAAATCTCCAAAAACAAAAGTTTTAGAGGAGCTATAGACCTACAACTTTCCCAAAGGGCGACATATGTTTTGATCAACAGATTTGTGTGAAAAACGTTTTGAACTTCTAGCAAAACTCGGCCCGGAAATACTGTGCACAGGAACTTCATCTCGAGTTTACGTGGCTTTGCACTCAAAATTGGAATGTCCGCCAATTATGAGAAATGTGTCCCCGGAAATAAAGAACAACTTTTATATTGGCCGATTTTGATCTTCTATAGCAAAATTTGGAGAACGCGCAAGAAAACCGAATCAGCCTTTTTGGATCTATAGGGGTTTGACCAAGAATTTGAACTTTGACCAGGGTCTTTTGTGCAAATGTGTGCCCAATCATGTCAAACATGTTTAGGAGCTAATTAACCTTGATTAACACAACTAATTGAGGTATTTATCTTTAATAAACACCTGGGGTGTTACACTACTCTTGCGAAGGACCTCTAGGACGAGCCCCACTTTGGCAGGAAACGCACGAGGACTGCGGCAGCAGTCGGCCGGTCCACGATACGTCGATACTACATCAACTTCAGAGCAAGCTTTTAGCGCCGTTGCTGTGCCGGCTCTGTTCAAGCTCCGTAGCGCCACTGCTTACGCGAAGCTCTGCGACTTCGTGAGGCGCACCACCACTCAGCTCGGCCGGACCCGACGCCTCATCAAGCTTACACCCCTTCAGGTTCCGTCCCTATCCAAGGGCCCGCTGATGACTGATGTACACAGCCTAATTTCTGCTACGCTGAATTGTCCACCGGGAACGAGATTGCCCGGCGCAGTTGCGCTAAGCTGTGCGCGGTGGCAGTTCAGGAAAAAATAGGGAAAAGTGGTGTGTCGTTGCTCGTGGGAACTCCGTGATTACGTGAAAATCCGGACAGAGACGTCGCAAGTACAAACGGTGGGTACGCTTGGGATCGGTGACAAAATAATTAGCTTTTTGGCAAAAATAATTAGCCTCATACAAGAATGTTCTCGAAGAAGATCGAAATTACAACAAGGTCCATGGACTGGATACAAACAACAAGTACATTAATGCGTTCGACAACGACGAGCTCGCCGGTGGGGGCCGTAGAGGTGTCGAAGGCGCTTGCACCCGGATGGAGGACCGCGTGATGCGTCGGTTGAAGGAGGGGCGACGGGGCCAAGAAAACTACACCGGGCGACCGAAAGATAGAAGGTTCACCATCGCCGGAGATAGAAGATGGGCTAGCAAGTCGCATCCCAGGTGGAGGCGAGGACGTCGGAATAACCACCAGTGTACTGTTGTGTGAGTGGTGTGGATCTGCTGTAGAGCATAAGACTGCTTCAAGTCTTGGGCGGAGGCGGAGGCGGAGACGGGAGTACATCGATGGGTTCGACGACGGCGAGCTCGCCTTATCAGATGGAGGCGAGGACGTCGGAACAACCACCGGTGTACTGCAGCGAGGGCGGAGGCGAGGCGGAGAGGTGGAAGATACAAGACGACCCTGCTCAGATCTGGCGAGGTGGGGGAGGGCAACAGGGGTTTCGAGCAGGGAAGAGGGGCGAGGGAGAAGGGGAGGCGTGTTTATTTTATTTAGCCATACCTGAGGCAGGAGGACGATGGCGGCGAGGTGGCCGGCGAAGACGTCGACAACGGCGGCGACGGCGGTTCCACCCAAGAGGAACAAGCCACAATGGAAGAGGGCGTAGAGTGACGTGCTGTTGCCGAGGAAGATGTGGCAGTTCTGGTTCTTCGACTCCACCCCTGCGTGCTTCTCGAATTGCAGCGCCGACACCACTTGCACGGCGCGGAGAAAAAAACCCTCAATTCTCCGCGTGGAGCCACAAAATAGGTGAAGTGTTGTGAAAACAGATGGGCACATGATCGAGCTGGGCTGACCTTGCCGTGGTAGCCGCAGGAGACGTCGGCGGGGCAGGCACAGGCGTAGCCGCCGTCGGTGACGAATCCCTCAAGCACAGCCTGCGCGCGGAGGCGGAGCGATTAAAAACTAGAGGGAAGCAAAGGAGGCGGCGGGGAGCAGGCCCGAGCCGAGCTGAACCAGTTTCGATGTGTGCTCACGTCTTTCTTAGCGAAGCGATATGTCACTGGAACATCAAGTAGGAACCGCAATAGATCCCGAACGCTACCGACAACGAACTCACCCTCACCTGCCACCGAGGCGGTCTCCGGCGGCTGCTGCATCGATCTGCAGTCGTTCTGGACTCGCCACTCCAGAAGTCGCCGCTGCGAGGAAGATAGTGGCGGCGCGCGCTCTCCTTGTTCGACGTCGTCCCGTGTGTTTGTCACAGCGCCGGTGGCTCAAAGAAAAAACCCTGACTTATCTGCATGAAATCAGAAAAACTGATCCATAACATGGTGAGCTAGTGCTACGGTTATACGGTAGCGGGTCGACGGGGAGAAGTTAACAGTGTATACATCAATCGCGGTCGTTCTGGACTCGCCGCTCCAGAAGTCGCCGCTGCGAGGAAGATAGTGGCAGCGTATGCTCTCCTTGTTCGACGTCACCCCGCGTGTTTGTCGCAGCGCGGCGGCTCAGAGAAGAAACCCTAACTTATCCACATGAAACTAGAAAAACTGATCTGTAACAGGGTGAGCTAATGCTACGGTTATACGGTAGCGGGTCGACAGGGAGAAGTTAACGGCGTATACATTAACCGTGGTCGTTCTGGACTCGCCGCTCCAGAAGTCGCCACCGTGAGGAAGATAGTGGTGGCGCGCGCTCTCCTTGTTCGACGTCGCCCCGCGTGTTTGTCGCAGCGCCAACGGCTCGGACAAAAACCCTGACTTATCCACATGAAACTAGAAAAACCGATCCGTAACAGGGTGAGATAGTGCTACGGTTATACGGTAGCGGGTTGACGGGGAGAAGTTAACGGTGTATACAACAACCGCGGTCGTTCTGGACTCGCCGCTCCAGAAGTCGCCGTTGTGAGGAAGATAGTGGCGGCGCGCGCTCTCCTTGTTCGATGCCGCTCCGCGTGTTTGTGGCAGCGTCGGCGGCTCGAAGAAAAAAACCTGACTTATCCGCATGAAACCAGAAAAACCGATCCGTAACAGGATGAGTTAGTGCTATGATTATACGGTAGCGGGTCGACGGGGAGAAGTTAACGACGTATACATTAACCGTGGTCCTTTTGGACTCGTCGCTCCAGAAGTCGCCGCTGCGAGGAAGATAGTAGCGGGTCGACGAGGAGAAGTTAATGGCGTATACATTAACCGCGGTCGTTCTGGACTCGCCGCTGCGAGGAAGATAGTGGCGGCGCGCGCTCTCCTTGTTCGACGTCGCCATGCGTGTTTATCGCAGCGCCGGCGACTCAAAGAAAAAACCCTGACTTATCCGCATGAAACCAGAAAAAATGATCTGTAACAAGGTGAGCTAGTGCTACAGTTATACGGTAGCGGGTCGATGGGGAGAAGTTAACGACGTATACATTAACCGCGGTCGTTCTGGACTCGCCGCTGCGAGGAAGATAATGGCGGCGCGCGCTCTCCTCGTTCGACGTCGCCCCGCGTATTTGTCCCCGCGCCGACGGTTCGGAGAGAAAACCCAAACTTACCCGCATGAAACCAGAAAAACCGATCTGTAACTGGGTGAGCTAGTGCTACGGTTATACGGTAGCGGGTCGACGGGGAGAAGTTAACGATGTATACATTAACCACAGTCGTTCTGGACTCGCCGCTCCAGAAGTCGCCGTTGCGAGGAAGATAGTGGCGGCACGCGCTCGCCTTGTTCGACGTCGCCCTGCGTGTTTGTCGTAGTGCCAGCGACTCAGAGAAAAAACCCTGACTTATCCGCATGAAACCAGAAAAACCGATCCGTGAAAAGGTGAGCTAGTGCTACGGTTATACGGTAGCGGGTCGACGGGGAGAAGTTAACGACGTATATTAATCGCAGTTGTTCTGGATTCGCCGCTCCAGAAATCGCCACTGCGAGGAAGATAGTGGCGGCGCGCGCTCTCCTCGTTCGACGTCGCCTCACGTGTTTGTCACAGTGCCGACAGCTCGGAGGAAAAACCCTGACTTATCCGCATTGAACTAGAAAAACCGATCCATAACAGGGTGAGCTAGTGCTACTGTTATACGGTAGCGGGTCGACAGGGAGAAGTTAACGGCGTATACATTAACCACGGTCGTTCTGGACTCGCCGCTCCAGAAGTCGCCGCTGCGAGGAAGATAGTGGTGGCGCACGCTCTCCTTGTTCGACGTCGTCCGACGTGTTTGTCGCAGCACCGACGACTCGGAGATAAAGCCCTGACTTATCCGCATGAAACCAGAAAAAACGATCTGTAACAAGGTGAGCTAGTGTTACGATTATACGGTAGTGGGTCGACGGGGAGAAGTTAACGACGTATACATTAATTGCGGTTGTTTTGGACTTGCCTCTCCAGAAGTCGCCGCTGCGAGGACGATAATGGCGGCGTGCGCTCTCCTCGTTCGATGTCGCCCCGCGTGTTTGTCGTAGCGCCGACGGCTCGGAGAAAAAATCCTGACTTATCCGCATGAAACCAGAAAAATCGATCCGTAACAAGGTGAGCTAGTGCTACGGTTATATGGTAGCGGGTCGACAGGGAGAAGTTAGCGGTGTGTACATTAACCGTTCATCTTTTATTTGCCTGTTGCATGCATAGGCTGAGCAACTCCAAGAGACTAGCTATATTGGCTTGACTAGTTAAAAAATGAAAATATCAACAAAAATAACATTACAACAGACTAGCCAAACACTCCGCTAAATATCGTCGCTAGCTAAACTTGGGCCTTCGCTAGCCAAAGATGGCTAGCGCCCTCTGCTAGCTAGCCCCCGCGGAGAGAGTAGAGTTTGATATGACAGGCGGGACCCACGGGCGGTGGAGCACATAGAGAGTTCAGTTTAGAGAGGCTGTTGGATTTCAACAACTTTTTGCTAACTATTTCATTTTACATATTAGGTAAATCAAGATTTTAACTAGTGATTTTTAGAGAGGCTCTTGAAGTTGCTCAATAACATTAGCAAATGTATTTGGCGTGGTTAGTTTTTGAAATTTTGCTGTGCTAGCTAGTAGATATATGAGCATAGGCTAAATAAAAATCTGTGTGCCATGTCACTAATAGTTGAATTAATTTCCAGTTTTCCACTGTATCCGGCACTGAATTTCCTAAATGGAGGCATAGCAAATTTGAAAATACAAAATTAAATAAAGCAGATAAAAAAAAAGAGAGAGCCATCTTCCGATTAAATCATGAGTCCCTGTCCGATACTGTCTCGTATTTGATCCCGATTTCATGAAATTTTAAAATTGAGGTGTTTGACTAGAAAATTAGGTAGATTTCCTCTGCAGCCATGCCTACCAAATACTCCAACTCTTACCAAACAGATCACAAACCTCTTACCAAACAGATCACAAACCTCAGGCACAGGCAATATAGAGAGATAATTAAAATCTCAGACAGCAGGGGAAGCATCTACGAGATGATGTCGTCGCAGCAGACGACGCCGAGGGTGGACCTGCTCTGCATCGCCTTCCACGACTACGACCGCTCCACGGTAATGCTCAGCCTGTCCGGGCACAAGCGCATCACCATTGGCGGCGCTGATGAGGTCCTGCGCAACAAGGTCATCTCGCCGACCGCGCGAGGCCTGCTACTAGTCCGCGACCCCGACACCATGGTGTCATGGACTGGGCCGCTAGCTGGGCCATCATTTTCCCAATGGGCCGGACAGGAGAGAAAGGCAATCAACAACAGATAAAGGAGGGAGGGGAACAGCAGAGGAGGCCATCGAAAGCGTATCGTCTTCTTCCTCCGTCCCGGAATCCCCTCCTAGTGTTCTTGCTCCTTCCCCTGAATCCTTGCTCTTCCCTGTCTAGATTCTCGATTCCTCTCTGATTTGTACCCAAACATGTATCCAGTTCACCATTTATACTCTACTGATTGAGATTGGCGGTCTAGGGACATAACAGTTGGTATTCAGAGCCTTCCCCAATTTTCCCCCGAAAAATTTCTTCCCCAAATCGAATCCTACCATGGCCGGGGTCAGAAATCTCCGTGCTCCCAGCGACCACGCGTCCTCGCCGAGTTTGGTGGCCGATTCCGGCAAGCTGCCCAACCTCTTCCATGACGACCACCAGGTGCTCGATGAAATGCGGAAGAGCGAGTTCGGCGACTGGAGGCCACCGAGCCGCGCCCTTGAGATTGCTATCTACAAGGCGTGGTACCCCATCACTGAATCTGTACTTCATCAAGTTTTTGACCGATTTGGAGTGGTGGAGGATGTGTATGTCCGCGAGGGTTTGAATTGCATAGAAGCTCATGTGCTGTTCCAATCAAAGCATCAAGCCGCAGAAGCTTTCAGTAATGTCCATGGTCGGAACATCTATGATGGATGCTGTCACATGGAGATCAAGTGGGGACTCTTCCAGGAGGCTGAGGTTCCAGAGCCGCGTGCGCAGGAGGTTGTTGTTCTCGAGCCGCGCGCGCCTGAGCCATGTACAAAGCTCGAGTCGCCGACGCCGCCAACCGGGGATGCACCGACCGCTTCAGCATCATCGACCACTACATCGCCTCCATCGACTACATGTCCGAGGCTCACGTCGCCGCCGTTGCCGCTGAAGGGTGCCCCGGTCGCAGCTCCTTCGACCACCTCCACCGACTCGTGGCGCTCGCCCGCGACCGCCGGCTGCGCTCGACCGCGCCGGGGTGCCGCGCCCACGTCCGGGTGCCGCGTCGGCCGTGTTCGTCAGCGCCCACGCGCCACTCCCGGGCTGCGTCCGCCCGCGCCCGGGAGCTGCAACCGCTTCGGTCGCGCCCGCCTGCGCCAGAGCGTGCCCAAGCTGCGTCCGTCGCGTCGGGGCCACATCCGCGTGCGCAAGGCAGGTGTGCTCGCACCGGTGGCCGCGCGAGGAGGGGCTACGTCCGCCCGCGCCCGTGCGCCACGCCGGTGCCGCGTCCACCCGCGTCGGGAGCCACAAGAGGCGGGCTCGTTTCCACCTGAGCAAGGATGGCGCACCCACGCCGGGGCCACAGCCGCGTCCGCCCGCGCGAGAAAGGCGCGCCGACGCCGGGAACTGCATGAGGCCGGACCGCGACCACCAGAGCCCGCGGACACTTCCGCATCCGTCGACGCGAAGCAGGCGCGCCAGCGCTGGGGGCTGCGAGAGCCGCGGCCGCGTCTGAGGTTCGCGCCACTGCAACTGCCGCCGTCGTCGCTGGAGAGCAGGCCGTGTGCCGGTCGCGCCTTGCCTCCCCCAACATTGACCACCTCGTCAGCCGCCTCAGCTGCATCGACATGTTCTCCACCTCCGGATGCAACCGTGCCAAGTCTTGTGGCCGTTTCAAGTAAGTGCTCCAATCCCTCCAATAGTGCCCAGAAGATGCTCGATGTTATGCCATTCCAGAGATTTGTGCTGGTGAGAAGTGCTCCTGATACAGTGGTGTCCAAGCTTGAGTTGGGTGATGCGCTCTACAGTCCGTGGAACTCCAATATCTTTCTGCAGTTTTGTTTCTATGGTACTGGAATGATACTACTTGATGGAAAGTTTGGGGTCCTCGAGAGTAATGATACTGAAGCTTTCAAGTTGCCTGAAAGAAAATTGGAGTTGGGCTATAGTCTGTACAGCTTTATGGGTTTGTTCAGATTGGGAGCTGAAGTGTTCCAAAATGTGCAAAAGTACAGTCAAGATCAGAAGATGAGTGGAGTTCTTGCTACTGGCTTATTGGTGATTGTGATTCAAAATATACACAGCTTCTGTACTATATGTATTCAGATGCCATTGCAAATTCTGTGGCCACCATCAGTTTTTGCATGGAGTTCAGAATTGGAGAATGCTGATTGGCATGATCTTGATGGTACTGCATATGAGTTGAATACTGGTGTACAAGTGCTAGTGTGGAGTGAGATTTGCAAGCATAATGAAGATGACGCCTCTAATTTTGATCCATTACAAGCTGCACAAGGAGTTTATTTTTTCAGGTTTCAGTGCAATCAGAAAATTCTGCACATTCCATTATGCAACATATTGGCTTGGGTTGGTGGTGGTTTGCATCAGAAACAACATGACAACCGAACCAAGATCTGTTGCTATATACTCAGAGTTGTGGAGAAATCATTTGAGCTCTTGGAAGTTGGTTCTTCTGAACTGCGATGTGTCTGGCAAAGCAAGGATGTTATACAGGATCCCTTGCAGATGTCACAAGCACCTCCCTTGAACACATCCTTTGAGTGCGCCATTTTGTTGATGATTTGTTTTGCCTTCAACAAGAATTGGCAAATCAAATTGCTCTCATGGGGAGAAGCATGCAAAGTGCTTGGGGACCTGCCTGAGCCAAGTTCAGCAATGCCTTGGCCTCCACTTAGACAAGCTTACAACACTTTGCTTTCTGAAACCACTTGGCAATGCTTTAATTTTCAGCAGCTATTCAGTTGTGGGTGGACTCTGCTGCAGCAAAGGCCACCATGGCAGCTATTCAGTTTAGTGTGTCAGGAAACCCATTGGCCACTACCTGTTTGGGCATGGATTTCAAAATGGGGCAATACAGATCAGCACTATATTGATGTTGCGAGGTTCACCTTGCTAGTGGATACCAAGTTAATACAAAAGATTATTCACTTTGCAGAAGTGCTCCAGACTGAGCAGAAGTTCAGGCCGAATACTCATAGCTATATACTCAGATGTTATGCATTCATGAGCAAACTATTTCTGTCAAGAACCAACAACTCTCAGTGTTGCTCATTGTTTGAACTGCTCCAAGATGTGCAACAGTTTAGTCACTTCAACCTATTTACTCTTGCTGACCAAGTTACTGGAATTATGTGCGTCAAGGTTCCATGTTCACAAGTGCAGCTTAGTATTAGTGTGGAGGATTTTCAGTCATATGCATGTGGCGATGACAAGGAGGTGATCAATTGTGTGGCTACAAACTGTTGGATTGATTTGGCTGTTGACATACCAGATCTGGTTTATGTTTTACCACCTGCCTTCCTCAGCAAGACAAAAGTGAAGCTCTCAAAGTCCTCAAAAGATTTGCAGGTTGTACAAATTGCAGAGAAGAGCTATCCTTCAGCACATATTACAATACAAGAAGTGAACAAGAGGATTGCTGGTATCCTGGAGGAAGCATCTGAAGAATGTAAAAGTGCTCGCGAGAAGCTATGGGATCCTGGTGGTTTTCAACAGCGGCTTGAGGGCAAACCGCATTTCAAGCGGTGGGGAATGTCATGGACTGGGCCGCTAGCTGGGCCATCATTTGCCCAATGGGCCGGACAGGAGAGAAAGGCAATCAACAACAGATAAAGGAGGGAGGGGAACAGCAGAGGAGGCCATCGAAAGCGTATCGTCTTCTTCCTCCGTCCCGGAATCCCCTCCTAGTGTTCTTGCTCCTTCCCCTGAATCCTTGCTCTTCCCTGTCTAGATTCTCGATTCCTCTCTGATTTGTACCCAAACATGTATCCAGTTCACCATTTATACTCTACTGATTGAGATTGGCGGTCTAGGGACATAACACATGGCCACATTCTTCTGGAACCCGGTCAACAGCGACAAGGTCCAGCTCCCACCCCTGACAGGAGTCGACGACGACTTGCTGATGCACAGCCACACTGCCTCCTCTCCGACGATCCGGCCGCCCCCGGCTGCGTCGTGCTGCTCGTCGAGGGCTTGGGTGACACCATCGTCTGGTACTGCCATCCTACAGATGACCGTTGGATGAAATACGAATACGACATAGGGTCTCACGTCCTTCTTCTCTCCCCGGGCGAAGAGGAAGTCGAGAAGGACACCATCGGCTCCATTGCAGCGTGTCAGGGCAAGTTCTACTTCGACTGCACGGCAGCAGATCTGCGCGTGATTGACTTCAGCAGCAGCCCTGCAGAGCCAACGCTCACTGCCATCGCCATTGACGACACGGTCACGGCCGATGGCAGCTATGGATACGACGAGCGACTCCCATGCCGGATATTCCTCGTTGAGTCCAATGGCGAGCTCTACATGGTCCGCCAACTCTTCGTCTTGCCCTTCGAGGGTGGGGACGAGACCGATCGAGTTAGCGTTCACAAGAAGGATTTCCTGGAGAAACGTTGGCGCCGCGTGTATGATCTTGGAGGCCGTGCTTTTCTCCTGTCCTGGTTCTACTTCGGCGCGTCGTGCTCTGCCGGCGAGTATGGGCTGCTGCCGGACCGTGTGTACTTCGTGTTTCATCGCAACAACACCCTGCAGGTGTTTGATGTGCAAGAAGGAACTTACCGACTGCATAAACTCGATGAAGCTCCGGAGATGGACAAAGCATTCTGGTTGCTCCCAAACTAATCCGATTAGTGATGTATTTTTCTATTTTTAATAAATGACAATGTTAAATAGTATGTATAGTTATTAGTACTTAAAGTCTGTTTTATTTGCTTAAATCTTTTGATATGCTACGTTGTTTCTGATTCTCTCTTTCAAAATTTCCCACCACCTTAAAAAAGCTTTCACATTGTACATCTCATGGAAAAATCGACCAGTTTACTCAAGATTTCCCCCACCTATAATTATGTAATTTATAATTGTCTCCGTGTTAACTCCTAATGTTTGTCTTTTTTTCACCTTTATAAGAAAGCTCACATTGCCATCTCAGAGAGAAAAAAGACCCCATTTTATTGTGATGATGCCATTGACAATTCGGCATTATAACATCGCTTGATCTAATGCTTGCATGGTCCCATACTCCCATGGTCCAGGTGATTCCAAATCCAAATACTGAATAACAAATCAGCTCCCCATCGAATGAACAGTTAGTGGTCAGTGGTCACACATCATCATCGAAATTAATCACATTTTAGATTTCACCATAACCATGAAGTTATCGAACAAATGTTCTGTACAACAATCCTGTGAACATCACATCGGTATGCAATCATCTGCCACCAAAACTTCAACCTTCCACAACACTACACCAGAGAGTTACAAATCTTACCAATACCTAAAGTAGCAGAACACTAGAGAAACTTCTTCTCAAGTCCCTGCAGATGCTACAACAGTTCTGCTGCACCTTCAAAGTTCAAACGAACAATTGTCCTGCTGTGGCTATTGCACAACCCAGCAATGCGCCAGCAATCACCTGGGAGCAAATTTTAACACTGAAGAAGTTAGCAAGGTATTAAAAAAGATAGTTTGTGAACATATGCCACAACAACTAGTTGTGCTGATGAAGCCGCATGATGTTGATAGCACATAAACATGTCTTGCCAATTAATATAGGGGCATGGTGACGTGGAAATGGCCAGTTTAAGGTTCACTTTGCATCCATGCCACAGTGCCAATAAGCCTTCACTTTCACTTTGCCAAATAACAATAAAATGCACAATAAAAGGACATCTGAACAAACCTGGGTTGGTGTATGGCCTAAAAGCTCTCGCAGTGGTCTTGTTTCAGACAAGGGATGTTCAGAAGGAAGTTCACAAACTATTTGATTCAATACCTGCACATTTGAGGGAAAAAGGTCAACATAAAGCACAGAGATTAACACTAATCTCACCATTACAGATACAGATCTAGCACAGGGTTGTAACGATGTATATTCAGAAAAGCTACTGAACAAAGAGTAGATACGACACACTGAGAGTTATTAATACCTCTGCTTGCTTTCCAGCATGCAATCTGATACCAGAAGCATCGTACATAACCTGCCAAGTCACAGAATGGAAGTTTCTGAGACCTCAACATTTGGAACTAACTGAAAGAAAATCAGCATAAACTTATGCACAATGCCCACACCCAACACCATAATATCTGACTTAAAAATGCAAATTGCTTGCAAGCAACAACAACATAAATGCTCATTTTCTTCTATCATGAAGGAAGCAAAACTTATTCGGATGGAAGAGGGGTTGTGATGGATAACTGATATAACCTACCACACTTGCAAATATAGTTGCTGTTGCAAAGAGGGAGCAATTAAAGCCATCTTGGAATCCAATCGCTACTGCTAGTGCTGTAACCGTGGCTGAATGTGATGATGGCATGCCGCCAGAGCCAATAAGCCGCTTAGGATCCCATCTGTTCTCCTTGTACCTTTGTTCAAAATAAGAACAGATAAAACTCACTGCGGCATGGGAAACTGTATAGACACATGTTCAGACTCGAACAGCAAAATTCATTCCCGATCTTACAGAAGGCTAATGCTAATATGTCTATCTATATCGAAAAACTATAGGACAAATACGAGTCGAAAAAAATGGCCCTTGATACAAAAGCATTCTTTTGCCAAAGTAAACATTACAATAGGCCAGGGCACACATCTCTAAGACAAACCAAATGGGACATTCATATGTCTAAGCATAACAAGAACTCTGTGTCCCCGCACTGTGGGAAGAGCACAAATCAGGTGTTCCTTGACCATATTACTGGAATTCAAGGTCCAGAAATGTCGTGGAGAATTCATTTTTTAAATGTCACCCTATATATATTATACTGGTAGAATGATCAACGATCTCTGAATGAAACATGCAATTGAAATGGCAGTGTCGCATATGAATTCCACAAACGCATGTCCTACTGCTACCAGGACAGATCATTTGTACAAGGGTGTACACAGCCAGCAAACTGCACTTTATCTATGCATTCCAGACGAACAATCCAAAGGGCACCCAGAAAGAAAAAAGAGACCCACCAATTCTCCTTTGTTTCTTTTTCCGAGTACAATTCTCCCTGATTTTGACCAGATAAGGAAATCCATCATGTAAGAGGCCATTACATTCCCAATCTAACATTCCTCTAGCTCTAGGCAAAGGGAAGAAGAATGAATGAATAATTTTAAGCTGTGCCAAACAAATGGAACATGCAAACAATGTCAAGAGGCGGCTTTGACCATCGGAACCGCACGCGGATCCGACGACGACCGCGCCCAATTCCGCGGTCAAACACCAGCGGGCGTCCAAGGCGAAGGCAGGGAGAGAAGAGAAGGGATGCCGTCAGACGTACCACGTGACGAAGAACTTGATGGACTGCGCGATGGCGAATCCGAGCAGGGCGGCGACGAGGGGGTAGTTGTGGAAGACGGCGAGGTAGGAGAATCCCGCTGCCGGCGGCGGCGACGATACGTCGTCGGCAGCAACACCGTCCCCCATGGCCGAAGAATCCCTTGGCTCCTGGATGGACGGCCCCGGCCCGGCGCTGCCCCTGCCTAATCCTGCCCAGGCCCCCCTCCCCTGCAGCGCGCGTTACCGGACCGGAGCGCGCGCCCTTCGCTATATATATAGCAGCCTATCTATCCCCGCGCTCCCCGCTCGCTAAAAATTCCTCCTTTGCGTCGCACCGGGGCGTGCACCAATGGCGACGGCGATCTGCCGCTCTATTCCTGTTGCTGCTGGATTTGCTTTGCTTGCTGCTCTGCTCTGGGGAAGAATGGAGGGAGCGAACACTCTCTTATTGGACGTGGGCTCTGAAATTTTCTGTCCGATGATTGGAGGGAGTAAGCATCAAACGGGAAGCCTCCGGGTATGGGGCGAATATGCCAATGCATAGCAAGCTCTGGCTGCTGGTCCAGAATTTTAATTTGGCGACCCGGTAGATCCGGCCTGGGTGGCACGTCCCTCCCTCCCTCCCTTTCCGTGATTGCGAAAGCAACAAGAAACAACAGCAGCTCACGGTGACAAGCTGGGTGTGTGCAGCGCGAGCGGCTCCAAAATATGGAAGTTTTTACCATCCCAAATCTGGACGTTTGCGGCGATGATTGCACGGCTGAACAACGGAAAAAAATAGGGCGCGCGCACCCTGCTCATCGTGCGCGCCCGTGCCTACTCTGCCGCTGCCTGTGGGCCTGCTCCTCCCGTAATCTATGCACCTGCCCTCCCGTGATCTATGCGCCTGCCCTTCCTGTGGGCCGGCCCTTCCTCGTGAGCACCCCGCGCAGCGTCCGATACTGGACGGAGGGTGATGCGGCGGGCGCGCACGCCACGCCCGGTGCGCACAGCGCGCACACGATTCGCCTTCCTGAACAACACATAAACAAGCCCCAGATGCTCGCCTTACATGCTGGACCACTTCTCAGAGATGCCGATGTAGCATGCACACACAGCACGGTTAGTGAATCATCAATCACTCACCGCACGCACGCACAGCCGACGAACTGTCAATCTAACATGCTGTGCTGATGGGTACCGTCGCTGCAACTGGGAGGGGAAAAGAAAAGGACGTGGTGGTGGTAGCGGCCAAACTTGCTGCAACTGTAACATTTGCAGCCACGCAACGTTCATAATGCCTACACGAAACTTCACGCATAAACCAGGCGGATTGATTATCCTAATCGCGACGTGAGGACGCAGCTAGCTCGTCCAGATCAGTTCACCCAACCACAACCAGAGAGTGGGATCAGCTCCGCGCTTGGTCAGGTCAACAAGGAGAATGCTAGACCTGGTTTGTGATCTATGTATTCAACACTGCCCATAGATCCAGTCCAACTAACCATCAGGTTATTTAGTCCTAAACATGAGCTCAAGTTGGAAACCATCCAGCTAGGTTTTCTTTTGCACTTAGACAAGTTGACTGAAATCTGGCTTTAAATTCGTACCGGTGGAGATTGTCAGTAATCAGAAGAACATCACGGTCAAAATTGTCAGATAACAACTCCAACTTGCGACCAGGCAAACAAGCAAGCCTGCAACCTCATGCTATATAGCTGCAGACAGGGCAGAGCCAAGCAAGCCTGCAACCTCATGCTCTTACTACTTCAGTCTTCAGGGCACAAAGCTATCAAATATTCACATCTCTCGCACAACAGACAACTAATTCTAAGCCGCGGCAAGCCTAACCTTTCATTTCGTGATGTAAAACCGGTTATGCGGGGCACGAGGATCGGTCATCTTCTTCAAGTCCAGATCCATCCCGTCATCGTACTCCTCTTCCTCTTGTGGCTCTGATGCCTTTCTCCGCCTTTCCTTTGCTTCAGCAGCTTCCAACTCCAGCTTCTTGCGGATGTAGTCATCATACGACATTTCGCACCATTTCTTTGCGTCTCCGACAATCTGTTGGTTGTGGAGTTCGACATCCCGCTCCAGCCTGGTCTTCTCGGTGTTCTTGGGCTCTCCCCAGTAGTCATAGCGGTACATTGGCTTCTCTGGATCATAGTAATCCTTCCCATAGACCTCTGTCTCGTCTACATCATATCGCCCAGGCTCCTCGATAGGAAGACCAAGCGCTTTCCGACTGCCAATTTAGGAGTTAGTGCCAGTGCACTAGGTGTGATGAAACTTGTACAGTTAGCAGACTTACCAGCAGATGTCTCTGATAAGGGCTTCTCTTTCTTCAAATGAACGGCGCCATTGCATCAGATCATACTCATCCATCTCTATGTTTCGTCGGAGCTTATCAACTTTGTACTCCTCTCCTCTTTCAGCTGCTTCCTTTTTCAGTTTTTTTATCAGCTGCATTAATCATGTTCAGCATTAAAATTTACAAGTGGTGAATCGTTAAAGGAATCTGGTTGTGTTATGGAAAAAGAGATACCTGGCGCTCAGCACGAGCAGCATCCAGATCAAGTTCTTTGACACTAACATTCTAACAAAAGAGGTCAAAACATGATCTTATTAGGGGATCACAATTTTACTTAAACCTAACAATCGTGCAACTACAATGATCCAAAGATGGTAATCAGGAGCTAGACAAGATTACATACCACAACTGTCTTTTTTAGCAGTGTTTCTTTCAAATACCCTTCAGTATATTCAACTCTGTTTTCTTCATCGATTGAGGATGCATCAACTGTGGATTCATATGTTGTATCCTTGAATTTATCTGGATTTTGCTCCTCATAGTCTAAAATCATCTGCTCTGCATTATGCCATTCCCAAAGCTGGAAAAAAGGAGAACATTTCCTGATGAAACTTTTTGATGTGAACGAAACAAAAAAAAGGCCAAGAAAGCTACAGCAGGATGTTAGACAATAAAAATGAGGCATATGGTTGAGACTCTTGGAAAATACCGTTTCAACAAAAGGATGATCTGATACCAAAGGTTCGTGTTCCATATCCTTTAAAGGTTTCTTCCTAGGAATGGGTGGCCGTCTACCTTCACGCTGTCAGTTCATAAAAAGGTTAGATGCACACAGTGTTAAACCTGACCAAATAGCAGAACATTGAACCACAGAAGTAGAAGTTAGTTCTCACCCACAACTGCTCTGGGTTGGTATCTTCCTTACGGTGAAATATTGGTGGAAAGTCAAATCTATTGAATCTGTGGCGAGAAAGAAAATAGGAAAAATACCAATCAGTCAAGTGGAAATAAACTGAAGCACTGGCTACGGCGTTTGGCATTAAAAAATCATACTGCCAGGACTGAACAATTGCTGGTACTCACATTAGGTGATCAATATTGGGATATACAAACCGCATTTCAAGTGGAAAGCGGAAACGGTAGGGGTCTCGTTTAGCCTGCAGAGTAATAGATAGATGTTACCAAGACAGATATACCTATGAGTGGCAAAGATTGCTCTACATAGGAAATACGGAAAGAAAATAGAAAACAAAGATTTTTTTTTGGAGGGGGGGGGGGGGCAAAACTGCACTTTGGTAGATGAAAAGGTGCCTTTTCTTTTGCAACAACACAGAGTATCCGCTATTCCTTTACCCTATATTATTGAAACCAGGTATCTTTGAAACATTATTGAGGAATGAAGATCATTTACCAGAATCTCCACATAGACTTTCATGCCAGGCTTGATGTGATGTCGGATCCAATACCAGTCATTTCCTTTTATTGGCGCCCACCTGAACACATAGTTAGTCGTAAATGACACACAAGATAAAAATCTGAGTATACAGTTTTCCTGTGGTCTAAAAAAAGAAATCTAGGTTTAGACATAAGACTGTTTCCGTGTTTCACAAAACTAAGATAAGTGTGTGGCTGTGTGAGGGTCACTTATCACTGATCAATTGAAGTGCTGATGTTGTTTCGTGTTTTGTGCCAGCTTTCAGGTGAGTGAACAATCAAGTGAGGCTACTATCCAATGTAGTTCACATATCACAACCATGTTATGGGAGCAAGAAAACATGACAACAAAATATTTGAACACATGCATCAGTAGGTACTATGCATGTGTTCAAATATTTTGTTGTCATGTTTTCTTGCTCCCATAACATGGTTGTGATATGTGAACTACATTGAATAATGGATAGTAGCCTCACTTGATTGTTCACTCACCTGAAAGCTGGCATCAGTAGGTACTATAACTCCGCCTATGTGACTGGAAGACTAGCTCTCAGCCTAGTCGTCTCAACATAGCAGGTCCCAAGCCCTGGTAAAGGAGAAGGGCGGGTGATAGGTGTGGCGAACCATCCTTGTACTTAGCCGATCTATGGAGATGAAACCTATGAGAAATTCGTTGGGGCGTAACCCACCTAGCGACGCGCCATATCGGAACCCGGGTATGGTGTTAAATGAGCAAGGGCCGGGTCGTCTCCCCCTTGGTGACGCGCCGTGTCGTGGTCTGGGCACGGTGTCAAGTGAGCAAGGACCGGGTCGTCACTTCCTTAGTGGCGCGCTACATCGGCGCCCGGGTGTAGTGAAAAATGAGCAAGGGTCTTTGCACTTCCCTCGGCGGGTGCGAAGGGCAAGGAAGCTAGTCGAGCCAACTAGGTTTCGTGTAGGTAGTTGGAACGTAGGGTCCCTAACGGGTAAGCTACGAGAGCTAGTTGATGTAGCAATTAGGAGGCGTGTAAATATTCTATGCGTCCAAGAGACTAAATGGAAGGGTCAGAAGGCGAAGGAGGTGGAGGATACTTACTGGCTTTAAGCTTTGGTACACAGGGGCAACATCGGGCAAGAATGGTGTAGGCATCTTGATCGACAAAAGCCTTAAGGGTGGAGTCCTAGATGTTAAGAGGCAAGGCGATCGGATTATCCTTGTTCGGTTGGTAGTTGGGGATTTGGCTTTGAATGTGATCAGTGCCTATGCCCCTCAGGTAGGTCTTAGTGAGAGCACCAAGATGCAGTTTTGGGAAGATTTTGATAGCATGGTTAATACCGTGCCGATCAATGAGAAACTCATCATTGGAGGAGACCTCAATGGCCATGTGGGAGCGACGAATGTAGGGTTTGAGCGAGTGCATGGGGGGTTTGGGTATGGTGGTAGGAATCAAGAGGGAGAGGATGTTTTGAACTTCGCGGTGGCCTACGACCTCTTGATAGCAAATACCGTCTTTAGAAAGAGGGAATCCCATCTAGTGACCTTTCAGAGTGGTCACCACTCGAGCCAGATCGACTTTATCCTTGCAAGGAGGAGAGATAGAAGTGCTTGCTTAGATTGTAAGGTGTTTCCTGGGGAGTGTGTTGTTTCTCAACACAAGCTTGTGGTGGCAGATTTTCGCTTTCAGGTACGTGTTCACAGGAACAAACGTGTCAAGGTCGCGAGAACCAAGTGGTGGAAGCTTAGAGGGGAAGCGGCACAAATGTTTAAGGACAGGATGCTAGGAGAGGGACCATGGGAGGTATGAGAAGATGCAGATGACATGTGGCTAAAGATGGCAACATGTGTTCGGAAGGTGGCTGCAGAAGTGCTTGGCGTGAGTAAGGGAGGCAAACAAGAAGCGAAAGACACCTGGTGGTGGAATGATGAGGTGCAAAGGGCTATTAAGGAGAAGAAGGAGTGTTTCAAGCGCCTCCACCTTGACAAGAGTGCAGCCAACATCGAGAGCTATAAAACAGCGAAGAGGGCTGCAAAGCGAGCTGTGAGTGTAGCCTAGGGCCAGGCGTATGAGGACCTTTATCAGCGGCTAGGCACGAAGGAAGGGGAGAAGGACATTTATCGGTTGGCTAGGACCCGAGAGAGGAAGATAAGGGACATAAACCAAATCAAGTGCATCAAGGATGGGACAGATCGCCTTCTGGTGAAGGATGAAGAGATCAAGGATAGATGGCGAGAGTACTTCAATAAGTTGTTTAATGGGGAGGATGAGAGTCCTGTCGTGGAGTTGGACGACTCATTTGACGATACCAACAGACGTTTTGTGAGGAGAATTCAGGAGGCAGAGATTAAGGAGGCTTTGAAGAGAATGAAGAGGGGTAAAGCGATGGGTCCAGATGGTATCCCCATTGAGGTGTGGAGATGTCTTGATGCTAGAGCAGTAGTTCGGTTAACTAAGCTTTTTAACCTTATTTTTCAGTCAAACAAGATGCCTGATGAATGGAGGAGAAGTATATTAGTACCGATCTTCAAGAACAAGGGAGATGTTCAGAGTTGTACAAACTACCGAGGGATTAAGCTAATGAGCCATACAATGAAGCTCTGGGAGAGGGTTATCGAGCACCGCCTCAGAAGAGGGACAAGTGTGACCCAAAACCAGTTTGGGTTCATGCCTGGGAGGTCGACTATGGAGGCGATTTACTTAATACGGCAATTAATGGAGAGATATAGGGAACAGAAGAAGGACTTGCATATGGTCTTTATTGACCTTGAGAAGGCGTACGACAAAGTACCAAGGAATGTCATGTGGTGGGCCTTGGAAAAGCACAAAGTCCCAACTAAGTACATTACCCTCATCAAGGATATGTACAATGATGCGAGGACGGTTGTCCGAACATGTGATGGTGACACTAGTGACTTTCCAATTAAAATTGGACTACATCAGGGATCAGCATTGAGCCTGTATATTTTTGCTTTGGTGATGGATGAGGTCACAAGGGATATACAAGATGATATCCCGTGGTGTATGCTCTTTGCTGATGATGTAGTGTTAGTTGACGAGACTAGAGCAGTGGTTAATCGGAAGCTTGAGTTGTGGAGAGACTCGCTAGAGTCAAAAGGTTTCAGACTCAGTAGGACCAAGACTGAGTACATGAGGTGCGATTTCAGCGCGACTGGACATGAGATTGGAGATGTTAGCCTCGATGGGCAAGTGGTGGCCAAGAAGGATACTTTTCGGTAACTAGGATCGATACTACAGAAGGATGGCGACATTGATGAAGACGTTAGGCATAGGATCTCAGCCGGTTGGTTGAAATGGCGTCAAACTTCTGGCGTCCTATGTGACAAGAGGGTGCCCCAAAAGCTAAAAGGCAAGTTCTACAGGACGGCGATTCGTCCGGCGATGTTGTACGGTGCCGAGTGTTGGCCTACAAAAAGGTGACATGTCCAGCAACTGAGTGTAGCAGAGATGCGTATGTTGCGTTGGCTCTGTGGGCATACAAGAAGGGATAGAGTCCGCAATGAAGATATTCGAGATAGGGTTGGAGTGACACCGATTGAGGAAAAATTGATTCAACATCGGTTGAGATGGTTTGGTCATGTCCAAAGGAGGCCTCCTGAGGCGCCGGTGCGTAGTGGGGTTCTAGAGTGGGTCGATAACGTAAAGAGAGGTAGAGGTCGACCTAGACTGACCTGGGACGAGGCGGTTAAAAGAGACCTTAAGGAGTGGAACATCCCCAAGGAGTTAGCTATGGATAGGAGTGCTTGGAGACTAGCCATCAGTGTGCCTGAACCATGACCTCTGTTTCACCCTTTGTTTACCCTTAACACTTCGTGTGTGTGTGTGTTTGTTTCGCCTTTCATAGTTTCCTTTGGGTTTCATCTCTAGCCTACCCCAACTTGCTTGGGACAAAAGGCTTTGTTGTTGTTGTATGCATCAGTAGGTACTATGTTGTGCTACATGAGTAGTATAATGGCTTGCATTAGCCTAGAAGAAAGGAGAATCTTCACATTATGGTTTTCAATGGATTTGGTACACCGTACATGAATTTCAGAGTTATACAGGACTAGAAGTGCATACCCCTCATGGACACAGCCAATGTCCACAAAGGCTCCCTGATGGAGGTGAACGGTCGTCACTTGCCCATAACAAATCTGCATGAGGAGCCATCCAGCCATTCATAAAATGGTTAGAATGAGTCTAGAGTTGTTGAAGATAAAAACTGCACTAGAGATGTTTGAACATAACCTGTCCAGGATAGTAGAATGGAAGTTCATGCTGCATGAGAGCAAACAATGAAACAATACATCAACAATTAAACGAATTGATAAAATGCATGCACTGAGCATTCAAGGGCTAATGAACATACCATATCTTCTCTGTAGTCCTTACCTCGTTTTCTTCTGCCAGGGTAGTAATCCTGATCATACTGCACACAGTGGAAGTAGACAAGGTATAAATTTATGTGGAGAGATGAGTACATTACATATTTACATGTTGAGCTTATATCTATAATCCAATTGAGTACACAAATAACAACCAAAATTAACTAAATGGTTTGAAGGATTATCTACTCCTAGCCTGCAGCAATTCTATCAATGAAACTACAAGATAATACCTGGTAGGATTCCTGCTCCAGTCTATCCCGGTTTGCCTCAACCCATTCCTTGTACTGCTTCAGGAACATTTTGTACCTATCTAACGCCAGATCCTCCGGCGCATCCTCCAGCTTCTCAACGTTCGTCACCCCGGCAGCGGCTGCCGCCTCCATGTCCAGCCTCTCCGACGCCGCCCTATGCGCCTCCCTTATAAACTCCAGCTCGTCCGGGTCCACCTCCCAGCCGGGCGGCGGCCAGTCCCGCGGCGGCACGAGCCGCAGCGGGAGCGTGCCGGCCCACGTCGTCTCAAGCGGTTCGGGCGTGTCGCGCGTCGCGAAGAGGCGCTCGATGTACCCAGGCTCGGCCTCCACCTTCTTCCGGTAGGCCGGCGTGAGCATGCGGAAGGCCTCGAGGGACTCCGGCGACTGGAGCGGCACCTCCTCTCCCTCGTTGAGGCTGTGGCGCGCGAAGGCGACCTCCGGAGTCATGACCTCCTCCCATGGCGCCCAGCCGTGCTCCACCCAGCTGCGACGGCGGGCAACCTCTTCGGGCTCGGTGTTCTTAATGCTGATCGAGGGGATGACCGGCGGGTCGGCGGCGGGGGTCTCGTCAGGAGGCGAGGGGTTGACGGAGGCGGCGAGTCGGCGGGGGCGGGGTCTGAGGAGGGTCCTGGGGCGTAGGCTGGGTAGGGGGAGGTGGTGGTGGAGGAAGGTAGCGGCGGCCGGCGGGGTGGTCGCCATTTTTGGTTGGGTTTTGGGAGCACGGAACGGTCGCCGTGTCGTCACGGGGTTTAACGGAGACGAGGGCGGGGGAGGATAAGGTGCGGATGGTGGCCCACATGTCGGTGGCGAGCGTAAATCTTGTCGTCTGTTAAAATTCTTTCAAACCAAATTTTCGTGAAATCAATTGAACTATACCTACATATCTAAATTATTGTTTGTTTTGACTTTTTTAGATGCATCATTTTTGCTATGTATGACATAAGTACATATCTAACTAGTAATTTGGGATGGAGGGGTAGATGCAACTTTTGATACCTCTAGCTTATCTGGTTGACCCCCTAAACTTATCTAGGTGAACCAAACCGGATATGAAGCAAGAAAAACGAAACAAAATTGTTAAGAAATTAGGCAGAACTATCTATCTACTCTAGTAACCACAAGTGTGATTTTGTATAAAAAAATAGTCCTTTTTAGAATAGCTTTTTTAAGTTAGAGCTTGTAATGGTGTTGTACATTTTTTATGAATTTGCCCACTTTAAACTAGCATAAAATTTTAAAATTTTATGTTTATTAATATTTTCCTTGTTTGAAATTGCAAGACATAAACGGTCTGTTCGTTTGGCTATGGCTGGTGGCTGATGCTGATTTGTTGTGAGAAAAAAATAATATTGGCTGGTTGCTGGTGGCTGGTTCGTTCTGAAAGAAAAGTACTGATGGCTGGTGGCTGAGAAGCCAAACGAACATGGCGAAAATTTTATGAGAAGTCTTTGACTAATAATTACTCCCTCTGTATCAAAATATTTGTCGCTATTGATTTTTTTTACAACTTTGATCATTTGTCTTATTCAAAACATTATGAAGTACCATTTACTTTGTTTGCTACATGTTTTATTATTATTTATTTTAAGCTTTTTCAGGTATTTTAAGTTTGACTTATCTCTTTACACATTTGCGATAATTTTTTGAATAACACGAATGATCTAAGTTGTAAGAAAAAACCAACAGCGACAAGTATTTCGATACGGAGGGAGTACTGTATTAACATAAAAACTTTTGGTGACGAGGGATCGGTAGCATAGAGTTTTTGAGTATTTTTTGTTACTAGGGATGAGTAACGTGCTGTTGTGACGCCAAGACGCTACACCTCCAAATCCAGCCGTCCACGCGGAAATCACCGGAGATCTCGCATGTCTTCGTGACCTCCGCTTGCTGCTTCTGCCCGGCTCAGCCTCTGCTAACGTTTGCTTGTGTCTCTCGCCGCCCAGCCACTCCGCCGCACGAAAACCTTCCCCCCTTCTCCGCGCCGCGCCGCGCCGCGCGCGACCTTCTAGAAGCCCGCAGGGCTCCGCGATGGAGCCCAGGAGGCGAGAGCGCCGGGTCATCGCCGCCGCAGGCGCGGCAGCGCTCGTCGCTGTCGGCCTCAACATCGCCTTCTCCGCCGTCGCCGCCCACCGCCGGAGGAAGCGACGAGGTGAGCGCCGCAAAACCCTCGACCTTCGCTGCTGTGTCCCAAGTACTGGAAACTGGATACGGTCCCTTGTGCTGGTACACGGCACTCGATTTTGAACTCAAAGCCCATTTGATGCTCTGAAATTGAGTAGCCTGCACAGGGGCACAGGGCTGTGCTGTTTTTCTACAATCTCGTACCAATGTGCAATGTAGCATATGTTGATGAGTTTTGCCTTAATACGACCCCATTGCTTTGCCCTTTGGTTGTTAGAATTGGCTTGTGAAATGTAGAATCGTGCATTAATGTTACAATTTAAGCAACATCCTAAGTGAACCTTGAGAAATTATTGATGTGTTTTTTTTTAAAAAAAATTGAATGGTTAATGTTCTGAATGCTTGCAGAGCTTCCAGGGTTTACTGCTCAAGTCAACTTGTCAGCAGCTGAGATTGAAAGATTAGCTGACCGTATCATCGCTAAGGCGAAGGAAACATATGATTCAGTGGCTGCAGTGCCCCTAGATAAAGTATGTTTGCAACTTGAAATGCCACAACATTTTATTCACAGCACTTTTTTTTGGAATGTAGCTTTTACATGGAAGCTTGCATGGCTTTGGACTTGCGATTGATCTATAGTATTCTATAGTTCTAATGTTCAGGCAACCATGTAGTGGTAGGCATCCGTATTCAGGCAACCATATATGTTTGCAGTATGCTGGTTCTTAGAAAACTACAATGCGCAATGAGCACATACAACCCTCAAATCTTGAGAATTTCCTAACAGTTAAATGATGTATTTTGCAGGTCAGTTTTGCAAATGTCGTTGCACCATTGGCAGAATTAGATGCTCTGCAGTTTCCTCTGGTTCAAGCTTGTGTTCTCCCAAGGATGGTATCGCCATCTGAGGATGTTCGGAAGGCCAGTGCTGAAGCAGAGAATCGATTGGATTCTCACTTTGTGATTTGCAGGTGCAATGTTGTTACTCATTTGATTATTTCCTATTTGTTCACCTGGATGCAACTGTGGGGTAGTGATGTATGTTCCCTAACTTACATTAGTGTAATATTAGGTCCTATTGTCAAGTAACATGAAGCGGTAATGTATAGCGCAAAATCTTGCACATAGCTTGGCCCTTGGTATCAGTGACCAAACAGATCATATTGTTTTGTAAAGGTTATGAAGTAACACATGTTTGAGTTTATGAAGTAATGTATCATATATAAAGAATGGCAAAACTTATAGTGTGTGAAGTTGCCTTTCTTATATCTGAGCCTGTGCAATGGTAATATAACAGTCTTACTATTTCCTGCAAGGTGACCAGGCAGCGTGAGGATGTTTATCGTGTAGTAAAAGCATTCGCAGTGAAAGGTGAAAGAATAGATCCTGAAGCAACAAGATTTCTCCAGGGCTTGGTACAGAAATTTTTTGTACATGTAAAATTGATCTCATGTTCTGACTGACAATTGGTTGTTTGTACATGTGATGAATTGGTGTCAAAGACTTAACCCTGAATATCATTTTTCTATAATTGTTGTATCCATATTTATTTTGATATTGCTTATGAACATATATCATGTAGGTATAATCTGGTTAGTGACTGCTCTCGTTAGAACATGCTTATCCAGTGTATCTTCTCTTGAACTGAAGTGCCTTTGCGTCTCAGCACCCTTTCCTTTTGAATTTGAACTTCTGAAATGGTCTATTAACATAAAGGTTAAAGGATTGCTGTCTTTTTATTAAAAAAAGGTGTATGGAAACTGAAAGCAAACCATAGAATTACTGAATGATGTGTGATTTTTGTGTCTTGCTATTATACTGTTTGCAATTTGCTCAAACAATACTTTCAAATTGCTCTGGCTAATCAGTGTTGTTTTGCTTATTTGTATAATTATGCTTGAACAGGTGAAAGAATTTGAGCGCAGTGGAGTAAAACTATCTCAGAGCAAGAGAAAAGAAATGGAGAAATTGAAATCTCATATAGATGAAATGAACCTAAAGTATCTCCAAAATCTGAATGATTTCACTAAATTCCTACTTTTAAGCGAGGATGAGCTAGCTGGAATGCCCTTTGAGTTCCTGAAGGTAAGCTAGAGAGTAAGCTTGAATCAACTGTACCGTCAAAAGGTGCAATAAGCAATCCTTCGAAGGTTGAAATAGTCTTTGCTTGCTTTATGCTTGAACTGAAGTTTGAATGAATGAAAAAGACTATGATATTGCTTTCTAATACTCGTTTACTCAAACTCATCAATTCAGGATCTGGAGAAGGCTGATGGGAAGCTGAAGGTTCCATTAACTAGTTACCATGTTACTCCAATTCTCGAGCACTGCAAGGTCAGTCCCCTCTCTGTGTGCTTATGAGCTCTGACCATTGATTTGAGTATTTGACTTAAAAGGGTAAGAGTAGTAATATTTTATACTGTGGATTACTCAATTTCTCTTCTCCTTTTCTTATTTGTTATGCTAGGAAGTGTGTTGTTGGCCACTTGCAATTTATATGTATGACTTGGTGTTAACTAGGTGCATCTTTTTCAAGGTTGGCTCTACCAGGAAGCAGATTGCTGTTGCTTATGGACAAAAAGGTGGGAAGGACAATCTAGGAATCCTGGAAAATTTGGTAACCACAATTTGACATCTGCATGTGTAACTCGCATGCCCTTTTTGTTGCAGATTTCATCTTATTTCAAAGCACAGGAACTGACATGTTTTTGTTTTTTTTTTAAAAAAAACCTTACATGTTGCAGTTTCATTTTCTATGCATATTCAGGTTCAGCTAAGACACAAATTTGCTAGACTTCTGGGGTATGGCAACTATGCTGATTTTGCAATTGAACCCAGAATGCCAAGGACATCAAGGAAGGTTTATGCTTTTCTGCGAAGAATGTCTGCTTAATTCTTTATTTTTAGCTAAATCTTCCTGGTGAAACCCATTCTTTCATATCGATCTTGTTATATTCTTTCAACCCTGATCTAGTCAGCTTGGTGACAAATATTGTTTGCTCAGTTTCACATGGCACTAGGAAAACAATAAATGTTAAAGTTTTTTCTCTTGCAGGTCTTAGAGTTTTTGGAAGAGATGTCAGAACAGTTAACTGACGTAGCTAATAGAGAGCTCAGCATACTCAAAGACCTTAAGGTTTTAAGAAAACTCCTTTATGCTCTGCTAAATTTTGCCATGGATCAAACTCTTTTCATTAATAAAACAGATTGTCGCTATTGATTTTCTGATTTCAGATGAAGGAGGAAGGAAATTCTCTGTTCGGTATGGAAGATATGTTGTACTACATCAAAAGAGCTGAAGAATTCAAGATTGATCTTGACATTGGTGAAATTAAAAAATATTTCCCTGTTAGCCTGGTCATATCTGGAATGTTGAAGATGTATCAGGATCTATTTGGTAAAATGCTAGCCTTTTGTTAGAGTATATTTGGTAGTTGTAGATATACGTATCGTAGACTGCCATATGTATCCGGGGATGCCTTGCACCCCAAGTCATGTACTCTCATATATACCGGCCGAGGCCTCAAGCAATACACCCATCTAGTTACATCAATCCCACCTTTCTACATGGTATCACGAGTTTAGGTTTCCGATCCTAGGCAAAAACTTCCGCTGCCCTAACCCTAGCGCCGCCGGCGCCCCTGTCCTCCACGCGCCGCCGGCCGTCCCCTTCGGTGCGCCTCCAGGGGACCTCCTCTACGGCCTTCTAGCGCGCCCCCGGGGAGGTTGCCCATGACCTCCGCCGGGGGCCGCGCCCTCGTCGATCTCCATGGCAGATCGATTTAGTCCGCTGCCTTCAAGGGTCCAGCAGCAGTAGATCGTCACGTACCTCGCCATCCGCCATCACCATGGAAATCGTACACGACGACCTCGACCAGCGCTGCCGTGGTGGCAAAGCAGTCTTCATCCGGTGCCAGCGTTCTCCCTCGCGCTGCCGTGGGGGCAGCAGGGGCTCCCGCGGGCATCTCCACCCCGTCGCTGACGAGATCCGTGGTGGCGCGTTCGCTCCACCCCATCTCCTTCGCCGCCCATCGGGCAGCGGCTCGTCGCTGCCTCCACCGGTGGGCTCCTCCGCCACCGCCGGCTGGGAACCGCGCTGCCGCGGTGGAATCCGTCGTCGCTCCAGGCAGGACGGCACCCTCCCCGGTGTCTGCGCTGGATCTCCCAGCGAGCGCCCGCCCCGTCCGTGGCTGCTCCTGCCGGGGAGCTGCCCGCCCGGTGGAGTCTGCAGCACTCCTGCAGAGATCCGTCCGCCCAGGCGGGGCACCGGCAGGCGGTCGCCTGACCCCATCGCCATCTGCCGGCCGTCTCTCTCCTCCTCTGTTCTCTTTCTCTCACACGGCCGGCAGCAGTTGCTTGTTGACCGTGGGTGGAAAGGAAAGAGATTAGATCAGGATACGTGCATGTGCTAGGCATACCCCTAAGGTCTACACGAGATGCTACTGCTGATTATTTCTTTTGGTAATTTCTCTGATTTTTGCTCGATCACTGATCGAGATTGAGTCGCCCACCGCCCGTCGATCGCGTGCTTCTTCCTCGACATCATCACCGGCTGTTCTTCACCCGTGTCGCCCGGGCTGGCGTGCGGTGCGCGTAAGGGCCCTCTCGCAGCGCCGCCAGGCCCCTCCGCGACACGATCCCCACGCCGGCCGTCTCCGACTTCTCCGCCACGACTTCGTCTTGCGCGGCATCGTCGTCCGCTGTCTCGTACGTGCGCCCTCGGTCTGATCAACTGACAGGCGTACGGTCGCGACACACAGATTTGGGACGAGTGTCTTCAGTACGCGTGCACCTCCACCGACACGAGGGTTGCGGCTACATCGCCTCCTCGGGCAGTAGCGCAGCACTCCCTGGTCCTCCGCCGTTGCATCTTCATCGCCGTCGACTACGTCATCGACTTTGTCTACGACTACGTCAGTGCGCATCTTGCGTGCACGGTCTTCATCAGGCTGTTCGGGTTCTTCGCCGTCTTCTTCGAGCTCCGCCGCCGCGTCATCCGGATCATCAGGCCATGCGCCAGATCGTCCGGGTTCACCTCTTCGCTTCGTCCAGCACCACCTCGTCGCCAGCGTCGCCGTCTTGTTCTACCCCTTCGTCTACTCCAGCAACAGCGGGCTGCATCGGCATCTTCTACTCCACCATTTTGCGCCTGCGACCGTCGTGGAGGCCTTCTCTGCTGGTCCCTCAGACAACGGCACTTGGTGGTGCACCCTCCCTCGCACGTCCGGTATTGGCACCACCGGTGCGTGCCATCGTCCCCGAGGCATTTCCGAGCCTGGCAAACTCGGGAACATCTCGCCTGTCGGCTCCTGACTGCATCGACTTCGGCATCGACCCCCTTTTCGACTGCCTCGACGCGTCGCCGTCTTCGTCCTTGGTGGCTTCCCCTTCGCGCCACCGTCCTCTCGGCGCCTCCTCGAACGCCCGCGGCTTCCTGTGCGGCTCCTTACCCTCGGCAACCTCGACAGCTCCACGTCGACCACGGCTACCCTACGCACGGCATCATCGACCACGGCTATTCACCCTCCAGTTCGGTTGCATCGACATCGGCACAAAGGGCTACCATCCGCATGAGTTACTCACCGGTTTTCTCTCCAGTCGCAGCGTCTGCACCGCACCGACGTTCCAACTGCGGGGGGATGTCAGTCCGTCGGCTTTTGCTTTCGGCTTCTTCTCCAGTCTCACCGTCTGCGGTGCTCCCGCTGTGACTGCGGGGGGATGTTAGAGTATATTTGGTAGTTGTAGATATACGTATCGTAGACTGCCATATGTATCCGGGGATGCCTTGCACCCCAAGTCATGTACTCTCATATATACCGGCCGAGGCCTCAAGCAATACATCAATCAATTATACTCATTCTATCTCTCTACACCTTTAATTAATGCACTACCAACCTCTATTTTTCATAAGTTATGCGCCCAGATATATTTTTCTCTAATTTTCTTTTATTCTCCTTTCATGAAGCACTAAGATTTGATGAAATGAAGGATGCTGAGGTTTGGCATGATACAGTTCGTGTCTTTTCTGTTTGGGATGCAAGTTCAAGCGATCTTTTGGGTTATTTTTTTCTTGATATCTTTGCCAGGTTTGTTCTCAATGCATGCTAGCGAAGCTTTAATGATTTTCAAGGTCTCATGATATGATATACATGTTCGATTGGATACAAATGCCAAAAGTACATTGGTTTTTGTATAAGAAATGCAGTGCAAGTTGCTCTAGCTTCTTTCTCTTTTGCCCTGTTTATCATAATTAACAAAATGTATAATAGGGAATCCAATTCTCCTGGGCTTCAAACTTACATTTAAGGAGAAATAGCCTCACTGAATCCACAAAAGCCATTAAAGAATACCACTTAAGATTGCTATACACATAAAAGAGGGTAACTTTAATTAACTACCCTCTTTTGCTCCACAGGGAAGGAAAGTATGGCCACACTTGCGTTGTAACACTTCAGAATGGATACTTGTGTTCTAATGGTACACGTAAGGTAACTCAGAATCTCATGTATATTGTATAGTGCAATCAGAGTATGAATTGCTTGCTAGAATCACTTTAGTCCAAAGGATTTGCATATTACCTTCTCTTGTAATCTTATAGGCCTTATTAAACCAATCTAGCATAAGATCTAATAGAACCAAATTGTTAACAGCTCCAATTTTTTTTTTACCAAAAAGCTCTAAAGTCATTGTTGTCTCACAAACTCAACATATCTGTGGGAAGTAATTCTGTAGCCTACTCGAGTGGTTAATACTTCATACTGTAATTATTGGCCTGTGGTGACAGGTTCCGGCTGCTGTGCTACTTTCTCAGTGTCCAAAAGAGTTTGATGGGAATTCAGCATTGCTGCGGTTCCCTGAAGTTGTCAGGCTATTCCATGAATTTAGCCACGTGGTATTGATATCAACTTTCTCAACTATATTTTCTTTCAAAAATTATTATAGAACTTTGATGTATAAAGCTTTATGTTTTTAAGAAAACGCTGTCCCTCAAAATTAAATTTTCTAGCAGAAACACTTCCAGACTGGAAAGTTCCTGTCATAATTTTCACAGTGAAACGACTTCTTCTTTTTGAATAGATGCGCTGATTTTTAATATTCCGCAGGTCCATCACATATCCAACAGAGCCACCTTTTCAAGATTTTCAGCTCTCCGGCTGGAGGGTGACTTTGCTGAAATTCCAAGCCTGCTACTCGAGAACTGGTAGGCATGACTCTTTTTCTTCATTTACACGCCAACACTTGTGTTTAATCTGTTGGAAACTGGCATTTCTGATATGTAATGCAACCTTGCCATCTCAGGTGCTATGAGAGCATTTCTCTGAAAATGATGTCCGGCTTCTATCAGGTGGTGCAAATAAATTTAGCATACGATGTCTAATGTGTTGGGATTGTTATCACGCCTTGCATATTTTCAAGAATATAAGAAAAACAAAGATGTAAGAAAACTGGTAAATAATATGCGGCCATTTTAGAAGATGTAAACAACTCCATGAATAAAAACAATACTTCCGACCTTGCATGGTGAAGACTGAAGACTTTGTGAATCCGTTGGGACTTGTTTAGGTTAGCACTAAAGAGTTATCTGTTTTTATCATTGTAGGACATTACAAGATCCATAACTAGTGAAGCTTGCCAATCTCTTAAAAGGAGGCGTGATTTATTTGCTTGCCTGAAAATGAGACAAGAGATCCTTTTGTGTGAGTCATTTTGCTATCTACCAAATCGAATAGACTGCTTGTATTTTTTCTCAAATGTCATCTAATTCTTAAGTAGTGAGGTTGAGGTCCTAATACAGTTTGACTGACACCTGCCACCTGAATTTGGCTGGCTTTTCATGTCGGCATCACTTCATTCTCTTAATTCAGTTATTCAGTTAACTATATGTACTAATTATCTACCCACTCACCATTTTACCTAGTCAATAGTTCTTGCCAGTTAATTATGTACCCGCTCATGTTTAATTGTTCATTGATTAGTAAGAAAAAATTCATTCAACATAATAACTTACATATTGTTTTCACTAGGCCTTGTTGATCAGATAATACATTCAAGTGAGAACGTGGACATTGACAACTTATTCAAGGAGCTTCATCCCAAGGTACCAATGATAGTACCTTGATTCACTGTTTATAGTACTATAATGATATCAATTAAGGCAAATGCCCCTTTCCAGGTAATGTTGGGCATACCTTTATTGGAAGGGACCAGTCCAGCTTCATGCTTTCCTCGTATCGCTTTTGGCTATGATGCTGTGTGTTACAGTTACATATGGAGTGAGGTTCGAGCAATACAGATCCTAAGCCTCAAGGCATATTGCTTCTGTCATATTTGGAAATTTTAGGAAGCACATCTATCTGAACTATGCAGGTGTTTGCTGCTGACCTCTTTGTATCAAAATTTAAAGATGACTTGCTCAATCAGCATGCAGGACTGCGATTCAGAAATAAGGTAATGACTAATGCTTTCCTAGTTATTCTGTACTGAATTTATTGAATGCACGTGTGAATTGTTACAAGAAACTTGTGTCACTGCAGGTGTTGGCTCCAGGAGGCTCAAAAGATTCCCTGGAGATCATAACCGATTACCTAGGAAGAGAACCATCACTCCAACCTTTTATTCAGAGCAGAACAGGGAACAGTTTGTGAGGCATCATGTATGATGTAACCATTAGAGTTTTTTAATGTAACTGTTGAAGATCTGGTGACTGCTGAGTTATTTTCTTTTGCGTGATGATTAACAAGTATGACATCTGTGCAATTCTTGTTCCCAACATCATTTGCTTGACCCTTTAGTTATGCAGGAATACAAAAATGATAGACTCTGCTTTAGACCGTCATTTCCATAACATACTTTCAAGCTTCCATCTCACATTCCTGGGAGCACATGAATTAAGATTGTACAGGACGTTTGAACTTAAGCTTGAACTTCAAGTTGGGTGTAAGCACAGAGCATGCCTTTTTAACAGGTCTTGCTTTAAAGCTTTACAAAATCAAAGTTGACAACTGCATGAAAACTTGGCATGCACACAAATTTCACATTCACTCAAAGCATTTCTGAAGCTTGCAAAAGGAAGTCCAAAAACAATATCAGAATTTCGTGCACATTGATACATACTATAATACAAATCTGATGAAAATGCAAAATATAGCATTCAACAAGTATGCAAAAGGCTGCAAGCTGATATGCCGCACGTAATAATATGAATAGTTGGGATACCCATGTCATTGTGTGGAACTGAATGCTTTACAACTGGACCACTGAGAACGATACATCTTTTCTCAAAAAAATGGTAACTTCAAGCACCAGTAATTCCATAATACACAAAGAGTACAAAAGGAATGAAAGAATTGAGCTCTACAAGGGGAAGAGCATCGTTTTGAGTACATTCTACAACTTTGCACACTACATTTCTTTCACAACCACCAAAGGGCAGTACTCGCATTAAGCTAACTGGTTACTCAGACTATAATCCAGCATCCCTCTCACCACCAGTTGAAAAAAGAACATATTGATGCTTCCCTGTAAAGAGTCTATTTCACAATGCGTGATCTTTGCTACAACTAATACGAGAACTCATGCCCTCTGAGGGATATGTATTTCTTCATCCAAATGGCAATGTCCTCAGCACAGGCCTGGGCCTGTGGCGTCTTTAGGAACACATCCAGGGTTGCAAACTCATGAACTGTATCCTTGTAGTCGAGAACTGGTGAGTCGACATTAACCTTGCGTAGTTCCTCAGAGTAAGCAATCGCTCGATCTCTCATCCAGTCATGCTCAGCAATGACTGTCAAGGTCGGCGGCATGCACTTTAGTGGCGGGCCTCCTCTTCCAGGAGCCAGAGGGTTGGCCGCAGGGTGGTCTAGGTTGAACTCTTTCTCTGACAAAAATAATCTCCAAGCAAGTATGCATGTGGGCTTGTCATAGAAATATGAATTAGCAAGCCTTATTTCCGAGTGTGTCGGAACACTCCCTATGAAGAAGGGATACATCAGAACTTGTGCAACAACCTTAATCGGGTCAAATAGCTTGCTATCTTCTACCGTCTTCCGAGTGACATAATCGGCAATATTGGCACCACAACTTGCACCAAGTAGAACGCATCTGCACCGACAAAAAGGATACAGGGTATGGTTAAACTCCAACACTACCAAAATACAACAGTTAACTGAAAACAGTCAACTGGATAAGGTAGCTATAGCATGACTGAGATGACTAAGGCGTGTAGTTAGTTAGGTGAGATAAAGATCGTACGGTACAATTGGCATGACACATGAACAATCATTTAAAAGACAACAGTAACATAGGCAAACTGGAGAAGTGAATTCTAAATCGGATCCAGAGAATGCAGAATTTAAGGGACCCTATGATGAAATGCAAGACTTAACTGGTGTTAAAGTTCTAATTACGTGAATGCAAAAACTGAACTGGTAGTATGCTCCGACGTGGCAGTTATCTACTCAATATGTAGCTACGAAATGAATAAAACTTGGAACCAAAAAAAGATGATCACAAGACAATTTTATAAATAAAAGGCCCTCAAGCATGCCAAGTAAAGCATAAAATGGCTTTAGCTTCATATGTGTGCCAATGATATGTTTGGGGGTAAGAAAGGGTAATGATGAAATTACAATTGCAATTTTAGAGCCGCCTCTTATTTATTTGGGGGACTCCATTCTACTATGTACCTCAGTACCCCATCAGACTTCACACTAAAAGATAACAGCGAAGGCGCATGCAAATGGTGTGATATAACATAACCACATGTGACATGTTGACCAAGCTTAACTGTCAACCATAGAAATTAACATGTTGTCAAAGAACATGAACGAGCGTGCTTGTTGAACAGGTAAATGAGCATAGATTGACACATTCAAGCCATGCAATTTAAAATTCTTACCCAGAACTCTTGAACTCCCTCACTCAATTGTCATTTTGGCATCGCAATTTTCACGTTCCCTAACCTTACCCAATGTAGAAGAGTGTAGGCACAACTATTAACAGGGGGGTTATTATTTGTTTTACCTTGCAGGATCACCGTGTGCAGCAATCCACGGCTCCACAGTGGACGCACCGAATGTGTCCACGCCACTACGGACCTTGCTCATCATGGCGAGATTAGCCTGCTTGGCGATCCACTTGAGCACCTTGACTCCGTCCTCGAACGCGGCGGGGTAGCGGCTCTCCGGCGCGAGCCTGTACCCCACGGCCACGACGATGGCGTCGCAGAGCTTGGCGACCCTCCTGCAGAAGGCGTCGTTGGCCGACGCGCTGCTGCTCCCGGTGACGAACCCGCCGCCGTGGAACTGCACGACGATGGGCAGCCTCCGGCGCGCCGACGCCGCCGGGGCGCGCGGCGAGGAGACGGCGTGCGGGACGTACCCGCGGTAGGGCGCGGCAGCGGCGCCTCCGTTGGTGGAGGCGGGTGCCGGGGTCGGGTCGCTGGCGCGGCGCGGGTGGGGGAGGAGGTGGTGCGCGTGGTGGGACGGCGGCGGGGGCGTGGGGAGGAAGATGCGGACGGAGAGGGAGGAGTTGGGGTCGATGTGGAGGTCCTTGGAGGCGACGCCGTCGGCGGCGGAGAAGGCCGGGTTGGCTGGCGCGGTGGCCTCGTCGGGGCGGCAGGAGACCCCGAAGGCGGCGGCCGCGGCGGGGTCAGGGTCGGCCCCCGCGGCGGCGACGGCGAGCGACTGGAGGCGGTGGCGGAGCCAGAGCTTGAAGAAGACGCTGTAGATCTTCACGCCGACGCTCGGCATGGCTCGCCGTCAGCCGGATCCGCGCATCACAGGGGGGGGGGGGGAGCCGATCCTCGGGCTCGGGGGTGGGAAGGGATCCGGAGCGAGCCCTCGGCGCCGCCGCGCGCCGATTCCGTCCGCTTAGGATCGGATTGGGTCGGGCGGTGAGCCTGGTGACGCGGGACGTGGGAGGAGGAGTGGTTGGGGGAGGGGAAAAGCGAAGCGGAGGCGAAGAGGGGAATGGCGATTGGTGGGGTGGCCGGCCCGGATGATGATGGCGGGCGGCAGCGTGGGGGCGGAGAGAGAGGCTGGCGAGGCAAGCAAGGAACTAACGAACGAACAATCGAGAGGAAGCGGTGGTGGTGGTGGGTGAGGAGAGGAGAGAAGGAAAAGACGGGGAAGGGTTGTTGATGTCCACGGCTTTGTTGGATGGAGCCTGCCTGGTGGCGTCGGCCGCGTGCGTCTCTCTCAACGTGACGGTGCCGCCGCCGGGTGCGCTCTCGATTTTAATTCAAACCCCCCCGCTCCGCTCTCCCTGGTTTTCATTTTCTTCTTCCTTTTGGTTTCGGGGGTCTCGTGATCCAAAACGAATGGATACGTTTGAGGCCTTGTGAGAACGCTGTCTTGTTATTTCGCCATTTTGCCTTGTGATCAGATTTTCGAAAATGTTGTGAAAGAGGTCCGAGTGTTCACTCACAGTCCCACAATACGGGTTATTGACAATGTGTTTGCAAGACAGCGTGCTCATGACTAATGTGTCAGTTCTCCATTTTTCTTTACTCCAATCTAAATGAAATTGGTTCCTTCTGATATTTTCTTAAATTAGCTGACATGTAACTACAAAATCATATGATCATACTTGAAAGTTTTATTGGCCGTTATGAATAACTGAGAATGGCCTTATGTCACACATCCCAATGTACAAAAGGACAAAAAGATAAGAATATAATAAATGAAATCTATACTTCCACTCGAATTATTGCCCGTTAAAGGGTGTGCGATTTTTTTTTCTTTGAGTTTAAAGTTCTCGGAAATTCTACTAGTGTCCATATTTCTGTTTGAAAGTTTTGAACTGAAAGAAAAAAAATGAAACGAGTGAATTGTCAACTTCAAACTCATTAGAAACCTGTACTAAATATAATTGAACGGAGAAGAAAACGAGATTTTTAAAATATCTCGACGGAAAGGTTGAAAGCTCCGCCGACAGCCACGCCGAAGACCAACAAGATTCCAGCGCTGAGACCGATTTTCCTGACTGCTGTACTATGGGCCAGTTTAGTTCCACAAATATTCACTAACAACCCGTCACATCAATCTTCTATCCACTAATTCAGAGTATTAAATGTAGATTAATGACAAAATCCATTCCACGACTCCTACCTTAATTTTCGAGATGAATCTAACGAGGCTAATTATGTCATGATTAGACAACGTCGTACTACAGTAAACAATCTCTAATGACAGATTAATTAGACTTAATGGATTCGTCTCGCAATTTCCGGTCCATTCGTGTAATTATTTTTGTAAATAATCTACGTTCAATACATCTAATAGATCTTGAAAAGGGACCCAAAAGTTTCATTCCGCGAAATCTCTGTATCCCCCATTTCTTGAACCCAAAAAAAAAAACGTTTCGCAGCTAGCAGAACGGTCGCCTCTGATGTGCTAGCGCTGTTGGAGTGTTTGGCTCGGTCTCCGGTTTCCGCTCCCGAAAACTCGCCAATCACACGCTCCACGCTGGATCGCGCAGCATCCAGTTCATCAGGCGTTTTGTGCAGCGGCGACGACGACGACCTCCACCCGGAAAGCAGCCGTCAAAGGCCCGCCAATAAGGGCGCCGGCCGCGTGATCCGGCTGCGGGCTGCCGATTGCCGTGGCGTGGTGAAGGTGAAACCGCGAGGAGGCAGGCCGGGCACGCTGGAACTCTTCAACGGCAGTGGGCACGCGCCGGCGTCAAAGGACCGACGGGTCCGCGGTTTTCGTCCATCTTTCCAGTTTCCACTTCCACCCGAGGACGCCGAAATCGACCGAGACGATTTCCTCCTTCCGGTCGGTAGCGTGTGCATGCGACATATACCGGGCCGCTCAGCGTTTCGGGCCTTTTAGCATTAGAATGGGACGGATGATCAGCCCACATATCATAAACTCCATCCTTTTGGTGAATAATAAGAATTTGGAGGGGACAACAAATTTTATAAGTTTTGTCAAACAATTAGCTAAATTACGGCCAGCAAGATGGCGACGGCGACACTCCCCCACCCTGACGGCTAGCCTCCCTCCACCCACCCCCTCCCCGCCGGCGGCCACCCCGGCCCGCCGGCTCGCAGCCGCGCCTGCCGTCACTCCTCCTCCTCTCCAACCCTCCCATGGCGCCCCAAAACCTAGATCTGGGCGGGCCCCCCTCGCGCGCTCGCTACCCTGGCGCCGGCGACAACCCGTCCCGAATGCGCCAGCCCAGCGTCTTCCTCCTCCCTCCTCTCCCCGATGGCGACGCCGTTCTACCCTGGTGGTCGGGGGAAGTGCCTCCGCTAGCGAGAAGACTCTCCGCCTTCTGGTGCCTCTGGCGGCCCCACGCCCGCGCCTCCTACCGCGACGCGCTACTGCGGCCGTCGGCGGCGCAGGCCTGCCCCTCGGCCGCGGGCGCGGCCCCGCAGGCGGAGGTGCTCCGGTCGTCCTCCTCGACCGGTCCATGACCGCCTCGGGCCGCGTGTCGACGCTCACCGACCGCCACCGGCAACGGTGCCGCGGCCGGACGTGGATGGTCCACGGCCTTCCCCACCGGCTGGTGGCCCATGGTGCCCCGGGCCCGACACGTCGCCTACGCTCGATTCTGGTCCGGCCTGGGCGGGAGCCCACCCATCCCCGCGTCGATGCCAACGGCTTCACAGAGGTTCGGGGCAAGCGGTCCAGCCCCCGGCGCCGTCAGCGAAGGGCCCAACTGTCAAGGCAAGCTCAACCTTCACCATCCCCGCGCATCATCTTGTCTGCATTCGATGGTCGCTGCTTCAATCGCCTCTCCTCCAAGCACGTGGTGGCGACCTGCAACTTGCCGACAAGATGCCTCCGTTGTCACGGGCTCCGGCACCTTGCCAGGCACTGCAGGAGGCGCCACAGCCCGACCGCCTCAGCCACGCCAGCCCTTCTGCGGATGCTCAGCGGCGCTAGCCCCGTCGCCAAGGGGATTCGCCTCCTCCCGCGTGACGGCAAATTGTTGAGCAGGCCTCTCCCTCACCGCCACCCGAGCGGCGTGGACGGGGTCGTTCCCCTGGGTCGCGCGCTGCGGGCCGTGCGCACTCACCACCGCGCGGCCACCCTCGCGGACAGCCGGCGGCCGAGGGCACGCCCCCACCTGTGCAGCTTGCCTCGACGCTAGTCCATCCTGCGTGGCGCGAACTCCGCTGCGCTCTGCTTCACCCGTGCCGGCTGGGCAGCCGACGAAGGATCGAATGTCATTCTCTGACGACATGCTGCCGCTCGGGCATCCTCTGCATCGCTCTGTTGAGGCTGCATGCCACACCATCTCCGCGCTCCCCGACGCCTACGATGCCAACCCCTCCGCCACCGCTTGACGCCGGAATGCTTCTTGGTCATCTTCTCCACACAGCAGACCAGGGATGCGGCGTCTACGACTTCGCGGGCGTCTCCCTCCCCGACGGCGGCAAAGACGACCGAGGTGGCGGCGGCGGTGCCGCCCAACCTGCTACCCCCAAAGTCTGTCGAGCTGGTGGCCTTTGAATCACAACTCCCGTCCCGCTCCCCCATGTCGTTGCCTTACCAGGATCCGATGCTGTTTGAAGCTCGGGCGCCATCTCCACGGAAGATCCCGCGACACGCAAGCCCAAGCCCCTTCACCACTGCCACGACGCCGCTCAAGACCTACCGGAGACGACCGCGCAGCGACGCGGCACGGCCCTCGGCCGATGCCGCCCTGCAGCCCCCTACCCCAACCGCTGACTCCACTCCGCCATCTGCGACCCAGGAGCTGGAACCAAGGGGAGAGGCTCACCCAAGCCGAGTTGAGTCTGGTACGTTCAGCGAGCCGGCCCCTCCCAACGCGGTCGCTGAACTCGTACTGGGCTGTGCATCTTGCCCACCCAAGCCGCCAAGGAGGACTCCTCAGGGTCAGGTCGCGACCCCATCAAAGCGAGCAAGGATTCAGCCCGACGACATCGACCTCGAAGCTGCCAAGGCTAACACCGCAACCTTCCTGGCTAGCGTCCACCGGGCGCTGCAGGTACCGCTCGCAACCCTGCCGACGGCGCCATCCCCTTCCTCTGCCTCGGCGACTCACCGGAGTAGCAGGCTCGCCAAGCAGACTATGAACTCCACTGTGCGCGCCTCCAAGAAGGGCGAGGTGTTGCTCATGCGCAAGCTGGGCAAGTTGGGCACGCGTCCTACTGAGGCCCCAGGGGTTGCGGGCAACGCAGCCGCCGCTGCTGATGAGGGCCTCGCCGAGGTTTTCACTGGACCGGTCGACAAGGAGGACTTCGCCGCGTTTCGTGACCTTTTCCCAGCGGCCTGTGCTCTCTCTGACGCGGATCTCATGGCCGCGGTCAGGCAGGTCAACAACGTCGGCTCCGTGTGTTGAGTCTTGTGGTTGTCCCTGTAAGGGTTTAGGTTGTTTTTTTGCCGTATAATCCCCTACAGTTGTTACCCCGTGTGCGTGCGCCCGATTGGCCCGCGTTGTAACAAAACAATTATTTTCTTCTTAATACAACGATACGCAGCTCTCGTGCGTATTCCCGAAAAAAAAAGGAAAAAAATTAGCTAAATTACACGCAAATTTAGTGTCCAGCAGAGTAACAGTCGTACCAATAGATTTATATTTCAATTTTCACGTGTCTTTAATAGGAGGTAATACATTCTTAAAACATTAATAAGTCTTACATAACAAAAACCTTAGCATTTGGCGTGTGGCATTATTGGATTAGGACAGGAATATCAGAAAATATGCAACTCAGACCACGAATAAGGTGTGATGATTTCCCATTGACCCCATCGATAGGACGTTGATTACAAGTTAAATAAATTGCGCAACGGCTTGGATTAAGTGGGCTTTCCATTACAATTTACAATACACAACCAAATGCTCTTTTCAGTTCGATGCGAAGTGGCACTGTTTGGCGGAACTTACATAACTGATTCTGGACTGAATCTCAGGAGTGATTTGCTACTTATTCTGTGAAGTAATTCTTTAGAATGAACTAAAAAAGATTATGAGCTGAAAAAAAATAACTTCATTATGTGAAGTGATTCTACATCCTAAATTTACGAGTTCGTGCTAAATAATCAGAGAGGAGTGAACCTCTACTTATTTTTGTGAAGTGATTCTACATCCTAAAATTACTAGTTCGTGCTAAATAATCAGAGAGGAGTGAACCTCTACTTATTTTTGTGAAGTGATTCTTTGAAATGAACTAAAAGACTAGGAGTAAAAAAAAATCACTTTGTTCTGTGAAGTGTTTATACATCCTAATTTAAAAAGTTTTGCTAAATAATCAAAGAGAATCATTTTAGGTGTAGAAATCACTTCTCTTATAGAATCAGCTTCCGTAGAGAGTCAGATAGAGCTCTACGAAAAAACCCTGTGGAAACTAGATGCATCTCAACTATATCTATACTATAAAGAGCGAAAACAATTGAAAACAATTCTCATCAAATTCGGGTCCACCTTACCTCTCACGCCGGACCCACCCGTCGTATATTTTTAGGAGTGGATAAGGTGGAAGGACTATGGAAGGACCAAAAAATCGTAATTTTGAGAGTGTTTCTGCTAAAAACGTAATGTTTTTCTCACCCACCCCACGTCTACCCACCTCTCGTACCCACATCGGCCCACCCGTGTCTGATCCACCAACACCCCACGTCGGTTAAAAAAACCTTTTAGACCCAACAAAGAGAAGGCTGATTTTTTTTGTCATACAAAAATAGGACTCTGAATGCATGCGGTACAAATCTGAAAATGATACTCTATTCCTAATCCAAATTCTGATTTTTGCCGTACAAAAATATGACTATACATGCGTGCGGCACAAAACTGAAAATAGTATCCTATTTCTAATCTAAATCCTTACCGTAACTTCATCTTTCCATCTTTTGCTTGCATGCCAAAAATATGACTCTACATGCGTGCGGCACAAAACTGAAAATAATATCCTATTTCTAATCTAAATCCTTACCGTAACTTCATCTTTCCATCTTTTGCTTGCATGCGGACCCATCTGAAAATATGAAACTTAATGTCCCCTGGTACTTCAGGTTTCCAAAGATATTTTATTTAAATTGCTTTGCACGAGCTTCTTACTTTAGGAAACTAAAAAAAGAGTCTAAACAAAATTGCATACAACACGTGAGGATGTATTGAATTAGGATTTAGGAAAATACATAAATAGGTCAAAAAAATTGACGACAAAGCATCAAGACTTTCTCCTATAATATATACACTATAAACATTGTCCAAGCATTCTTCATGATGAAGCAGATCAAGAAGGAGCGAACAAAGGCGGTTGTCGCCAACGACAACCTGCGTACAGAGTTGCAAAGCGGAACAACGTTGACGGCCAAAAAGACCACATGAACATCTATGTCAAAGTACACATCGCCTCATGTGTATCACTGAGGAGATCGATGAGGACTTCCTCGACTCGGTCATCAACTTCGGTGGCGCCGGCGAGGGTGAAGATGACGGCGAACATCACGATGAAGGATACACAGTGACCGACCAGGTTATGTCGGTACAAAAAGACGAGGGTCTGATGCTAGATGAAAGGAAATGTCATAGGCTATTCTATAGGCTATTCTTTTGAGATGCAACACATAAATGTATTAATTTTTCTGATAAACACGTGCGTGTCGCACGTACCTTTATGCTAGTTATCATAAAGTTCCAAGAAAAAAACTATTGCCATAACTAAATCACAGTTTTCTACTTCTAAACCCACCAATCAAATGGCGGTAACCAAAGGATTTTTTAGATAGACACCAACAAAGGATTGAGACTTCAAATCAAATTCCAATATGGATTCCCTTCCCTCTTCTAAACTCTCTCGTGAAGTCGCGCCCCTTCTCATTGAAGGAGATTGACGAAGCAACGGTAAAGCTTGCTGAAGAAGATGGAGCTCCCACGGAGACGAAGAACCTGGGCCGCCTCGCCAAAGCTGATCTCAGGTTGCAGGACGCTGACCCTGTGCATCAGCAGAGACCCGTGCTTGGCGACGCTTACCTTGCGCCACGTGTCTTCCCGGACATTGTACGCGTCGATCCGGTCTTCCAGGCATAGGACGATCTCCTCGCCCTCCTCGGCGCCCTCCTCCACCACCTCCACCGTCGTGGCGGCTGTGAACGTCGGCGACAGGTCCGCACCGTCCAACCGGACCATCCCGATCTTTTCCCTCAGATGCCAGCAGGTCCGCCGGTCGGAGTAGTCGTCGAGCACCCACACCTCCATGGCTCCTCCGGCCGGCGCCGTGTTGTCGAGTGCCAGGACGCAGAGCTTGCCGCCCGACACGACGGCGCGTGCCGTCTCCAGACGCAGCCCCGGACGGTCCGGCGCCGCCATGAGCCGGAACTTCTCGCGCGCCGCGTCGAACACGAGCAGCGCCACCCTCCACGTCTCCGACAGCACCAGCCAGTGCAGGTTCCCGTGCACGCTGACGGGACGGTCCCGGCCGCTCCTCATGAAGATCGACGTGCTGCTTTGCAGGGGAGGAAGCTCTCGCCATCCGTCGTCGCCGCCGCCGACTCGTAGGATGCCGAAGGCCACGGGGGCCAGGGGCCAGCAGGTCGTCGCGGCCGGGGACGGCTTCGTCGGAGGAGTGCAGGAGGTGGAAGCGGCGCGTCACCGGGTGAGCGTACCCGCCGATGAGCCGGCCGGTGCCGATCGGTGCGGGCACGGTGGCGCCGGCGTCGTTTACCGGGTTCCAGAGGTAGTAGTCGTCTTCGGCAGTGGGCTCGTTGTAAAACTTCAACTGCAAGCACAGGACGCCGTCCCAGGAGCCGTGGAGAATGATCACGTAGCCGAAGCGCGAGGGGAACGCGATTTTGCGTGTGTATGCCACGTTGTGGCGGGCGTTGCTGCTTCGGTACCAGAGGCCGCGGAAGAGGTTGAAGCTCCGAGCGGGGCAGCAGCGGCCGTTGATGAAGGCGGCTTCGGGCGTGACCTTTGCGACGGCGGGCGGGCGCTCAGCGAGGGCGCGGTCGAAGGACGGGTGGGTGGTGGCGGCGCGCCAGGCCCTGCACACGGCGCGGAAGCGGCCGATGCGGCAGGCCGGCAACCGGACGAGGATCTCCAGGATCACGCCGTCCGGCAGAGAGGGCGCCTGCGCGACGGCCATGCTGCGTCGTTCTTCTTTGGTATAATCCAAATTTTCTAGTTTAATATTAGAGATCGAAGAGACCAGATCGTGTTGTAATCACGATCCAGCTTGCCTTCCTGTGCACAGAGACAGAGATCGAGTCCTTGCAGATATCTGAGTATCTCCTTCTCATGTTGGAAACATGCAGGGTACAAATTTCAAGTGCTAAAAAGGAAGTGAATTAGTACCACGTACTCCATTGACAATTATCAACTTATGAAGCCGATATCTAGCAAGCATACTGTTGTAGAATGTATGGTACTAACGAGCAGGCGAGCAGCACAGAATAAAACGCAAATGACAAAGATCATGCTTATTCTGATATGAAGCAGATAAATATGTGAGTTTGCACAATCATCCTCGCTTCACAGTGAAAAGATTGACCAAGTAACTTTGACTTGCAGCTTGTAAACACCACAAGTGATCTCAAGCCTGTCTGCACTTTTAATTAATGGAGTGAAGTCACAGATGTACTGGCTGGTATCAGTATTCTGGTCACTGCTGCGGGCACAGATGTGGAATATCAACGTCTGATCTGCTGAGACTGCTACCACACGACGCAATAGTTGGATAACTCTGTCATCACCCAAAGGATATGTGCCGTGAACAGCACTGTCATACAACAGGATGCGACTTGGAACATCGGTGGTGCAAGCAGATATTTTTCCACAAAAAGCATCAGGCCCCGATAAAATTTTTATCTCAATGGTGCCCTCCAGTGCTTTCTTAACATAAGCAAATATCAGATCCACCTTGCTAAGCCAGCTAACAGAACTTTTCCTATTAATCACGGAGTTGATTGCTGCAATATCCACATCAATCAGCACTTTGCTAAATTGTCTGTCATTGCTCTCTCTATCTTCCTTTATCTTCAGATTTATCTCAAAATAGGCATCACTGCTAAAAACAATTCCTCTACTTGGGCCAGTCAGAATCAAAGATGCACCCTATAAGTGGGATCACAGAAAATGTCATCAATGTATTCGTTAGTGCATGTCGAGTAATTCATCGTTACCAGGTGCAAATGTGCAGGCAAGCATGCACAATAATAGTAAGTAATAGAATCACACATTTGTAATCACAAGTGTGACAGCCACGCCAATGTAATCTTCAGTAAAAGATATGCCAAAGGTCACAATGCAAACATATAGTTTCAATATTTAGATACTGACAAATCAATTATTTGGAAAAAAACACAAAACAAAAGGAAAAAATTGGCTTTATGCCTAAATTCTTGAAATACCTCTGACTGGACAAGTTGGCAATTGTCCCTGTCGTGGCGGAAGATGTAGATGCATTTCATATCCAAACGATCTCTGACTATCACAGTACCATACACGTTGATAGGGTAGCCAACATCTGAGGACATTATCCTCAGACAGAGTACGTTTAATGAGTCAGTCAGCTCGTGATCATCTTGGATAATTGAATCCGTAAAGCGCATCGGACCATATTGTGCTGAGGAAAAGGAAAGTAAGGTCATTTTTACAACCAGAGAAGAATAGTATGGTACCAAAAGCAAAGAGATAGTGAGTCATCTGTAACATGATTCCATGTTTTTTGTCCGACAACCAATCTACATGATTTCATGTTTTTTTCTCAAACGACTCAGCCAATTTCCATTGATCAGGAACCAGATTAAATATACAATAGTTTGGAGTAAATAATAACATGTTGTATAACGCATACCTGAGTGAGTTACTATAGTTTCAAGTACTATAAGTTCAGGTATAATGAAAGTGTCTTTCATCTGGCTACACAGGTCCATCAGCTAAGACATGGCTCAGCTTCCTAGTCTAATTGTTCAAGCAGGAAACCCCAACCTATGCAACTCTAACCCAGCATGCAGCATGTGCAACAGTGCAAGTAACAGCCATAACATAACAGACTGGCAGTTTCCACCTCTAATTTCCTCATCCCCTTGTATAAGTTTCACCAAGAATATCGGGATTTACCCACGAAATAAACAATTTTAATAAAACGATCCGATCTCCGTTCAAGTTTTGGTCTTCGCATATGAATGAAGGTCAGGAATAGAGGGATTACTCTCTTCATCAATGTCGAGGGTGCTGAAGTCGACGAACCAAACTCGGGTGTAGGAGCCGGATCCCACCTTGGGGTCGTACTCGAAAAGCTTTTCCATCATGGCCAATCTCAGCTCACTCCTCGCCTTTTCCTCCGGCGTGCCGTCCTCCCACGGAAGCTTCCTCCGCGGTTTCTGACTCTGCTGCCGGCGTTTCTGCTTCTCCGCAGCTGCCTCCTCCTCGTCGTCCTCGAAGTACATGGGCAGCTCGTCGCAGTCGTCGGCCACCATGGCCCCTGTGCTTCTCAAACGACTCAGCCAATCTCAGATCACGACATGCCAGTAAGAGTAGAGGCAAATATACACATTCATTCAATGAATTTGTATTTGTTGCCACAGCACAGAAACACTCACAAAAATGTGGCCTTGTTCAATACAATCTGGAACAAATGAAGAAACGGTACATCTATCCTGTTGATCCCACCCCACCTATATGTACATGATATATATACAGACACTAAAATGTCAGATTGCCTATTGTAAACTCCCGTCGGTAATTCCATCGACGAGGGCCACGATCATTGTACAAGCTCAACGCACTGGCCTGCCTTTCTATCGCCAATGCCTGGGGAAACCAACGGAACAAATAATTCCAATGAAGCAGCCTTATTTACCTTGCAGTTCCATCCATGATCCATCAGCGACTGCCAACCACAGTTTATTGCATTTTCATCAACAAAGGTTTACTGGTCAATGAGGGGGAGAAATCCAATAGTATACACAAGAAGCCAGCTTGTGATCCTCCGGCCTTGCTACAACACAGGACCAACAAGCTTCATCTTTTCAACCATGTATGCCTTTATATCCCTACAAGGATTACAAAACATTTGTGGGTGAGCTAATGGGTGAAAGTGGGGTCTATCGAGCAATGCATGCATTTCAAGAGTGGAGTTGAGCAATTCAGATGAGTCATGGTTTTACCTGCATCTGGGAACCATGCAGTTTGCGTCATTGCAATGCTTTGAGTGACATAGCAGAAGTTTCCACATGAAGACACACCTGTTGCAACCTCCCCAATTGCGGGCACGGGTATCACATCGAACGCCATGGAAGAACAATTTCTTCAAGGTTAAACAAACTTGAACACTGCAGTTGTACGGATCAAAGCATCTTGATGCATGCACAAGGCCTTCAACGTAGTCCTGCTTCAGAAGCAAGCACAAGGTTCACACGAACATGAGTTACTAACATGTACAAATCTGAAAGCCAAGAACAACTATGGAACTAGAGACATCAATCAACAGAAGTAATGCTTGGAGAATAACACCTTGACAATCTAAATATGCAACAACATATAAAAAATCATTTTTAAGTCACGTTCTAAGAAATAAGGGAGGCCAAATCATCTTGTAAAAAGAACACCAAAATAAAAGAATGCCAGATAAGCTTGCAAAATTCTGAAGTTTCTCAACTAGGGAACACAACATAAGATATTTACAAGCTCCGTTTACTAATATAAGATATACCTGTATAGTATTCTTCTTCATTGATTTGTTAGCTTCAATCTGCGTTAATTCATGAATATGCAAACTTTCACCATTTTGTTTGTAGCATGGATCACAAAAGGTGCAGCCTATGCACTCCAGGCATCGCCACACCAAGCATTGATCCACAGCACAGTGGCAAGCAGAACAAGTCGAATTGTGTAGGTAATAAAGAATCATCATCGTAGAATGTTTTGCCCGCCGGATGGTATCAAACTGGAATAGATTATCTTGACAGTGCTTCAAGAAATCTATTCTGCTGTCAAAATACTTGCTTTCCATTGTTGGATCTCCATCGTCAGTCTCCGGAAGTGGTTCTACCTCTATCTGCGGGACAGTAAGCTATGGTAGTTAGTATATAAATTCCACCATGCATCTATTACAAAGAAGCATGTTTTTCTTCTTAATATATTGATACACAGCTCTCCTGCATGTTCGAGAAAATACAAAGAAGCATGTTTGCTGCCTTAATTGATTGAAAAAAATCGATCCCCAAAATGCAGTTTGCGTGCATACTCTTTGAAATGCATGCTTCTGTTTTGTTGTGGCTGGATGCCTGTCCTTCTGTGCTGTATTCTGCTCCTCTGCATGACACCTAAGAAATCAACCAATAATGGGTGCCTTATTGACCGAGTTAACAAGGTATAAAAACTCACAACTCGTACAAAACCCAACTTACGAGATGCTTTACCTGTCGCAAAGATGGAAATTTTTACAGCTAGTGCAAACCCAACTTCTCCCAGATACAATAGGCTGGTGACAGTGCTTGCAAAACTGATCTAGACAAAGCATGATGAAGTCTTCTTTCATGGTGCGCATTCTTTCTCCAAGCTAGCAACAATGAAAAATAAGATCTTAGGTACCCACGATTGCTTGAATGGCAAGAAGATCATAAGTAAAATAAAATAACCTTGTGCACAAGTAAAATATCTTCAAGGTTTCCTTTTCGGTCGTCACGTTTGGCAACACGTAAGAGCCTTCCTACTTGTGTCTCTTGCTTCTGTGAGGTTTTATCATCTTTCTTCTCAAGGAGCCTCTCTGCTTCTCCAGGCCAAAAATCATTCTCACAGTATGGTAGGCGTGCTGCTGAGATATTGGCCTTGCATTCGTTGGTAGGCTGAAGGAAAAAGTCAGAGACTGTATTACGCTCCACAACTACACCCTCCTTAACAGCCTTTTTGATCAAGTTCTGATACCTAAAATTATAAATAAAATAGACCATGAGGACCCATGAAATATAGTTTAATTCATTGGTACCACGTTAAGAAAGACAAACCAGTTTCGAAGCTTGTCCGACTTGGGCATCTTTTGTACTGTTGGATGACAATATAAAACATAATCATCACGCTTCGTAGATGGGCAAGTCCAAATGGAACAACTTATGAATCCTCGTATCTTGCAGTAGTCCAGATAACCAATCTACGATGAACATTATAATGATCAAACTCTATAAACATAATCTCATTGCAGGCAAAGACAAATATATGTTTGGTGATTTGCAATTCTCATACCAAAATTTCATGATAGACAAAAGTACGGAGAGCCTCCCCACTTGCAGATTTGATTTCAGGCCTGAAGTACTTGACAGAATCGATATATGCAAGATAAACATGCCTTTGATTTGGTGGTGGGCAATCTGAACCGTACTCTTGTACATACATGGCGAACAGGCAAACATCCACACCTTCAATCTTTTGAAACAAGAGAATTGCCTATAGAAAAGACATAAGTCAGTTAAGAACTTAAGATAGATATAATTATCCACTAAACTCCTAAAAAAGGTATTGACCAAGTAACCAACCATCCTATACCTTTGATTTGTATGGAAATTCTCCAGGATACTTTTTTTGTTTAAAAAAATCATGAAAACGAGGTTGAACTTGCAGTACTCTGTCAGCTGAAGATACTACTCTAACTGCAAGACCTTCAACTCGTGGTACCTAAAAGCACAAAGGACAAAAGTTAAATAAACCTTATGCAGAGCTGGCATCAGTTTGCTATGCAATTCCTAGAGACCAAAGCAAATAAAATACAGCCAACATCAATGGTCCAATAATTCCTTCTAAGAAATTATGTTAGTCAAGATGTGAATAAGCATCAATGATCATCTTCCTTACAAAAAATACCAATGATCACAATCTTCTCCAAAGTTCTAAACTTCCAAGTTATGGACAGAATAGTTTTATGACTTGGATAGCTACATCAAATTAAAGGGTAAAAAAATTGATTGTGTCAACTGTTATGCGTGCTGACCATCCTTTCATGGTGTCCACTGAAATGTAAACACGGTACAATCCCAAAAATATCTTAATACTGATAGTCAAAAAGGAAAAGAAAATATGAAAATAAGCCTATTTGTTATATATTACAAAATAGGTACAGTTATCACGCATCATCAAGACCAATTAAGGACAAAGGACACAGTGTTATTATAATAGAAACAGAAATACCACATGGAAGGACAAAGGACACAGTGTTATTATAATAGAAACAAAAACACAAATGCATTTCAAATGCAGACAAATTCCAGTGCTGAATTACTTAGTACATTGAAAATTATAGTAAAAGGACTAACACTTGTATCTGATCCTGATAAGGACAAGAAAGACCCCATGGAACACACATATACAGAAAATTGAAATAGAAATAAGATTACAGGTTCAACATAACTAGAAGTGAAATCCTTAAGTATACACTCAATAGTAAAGGTATGAATGAACCTTAGTTTCTTTCATTCAAACTTTCAAAGTTTGAGATATTTACCTCTTCAGCACCTTTTGCTGAGGCGTTTGCCCTCTGTTGCCTGTCCTGCTCAAGCCTCTCACAAAGCCTCTGCTCAATGTGATCACTTAGTTTAGTTCTTGGCAACTCCCGTGCTCCAAGAACAGTGGATGACTCCAGTGCATGAATATCTCCACTATCTTTTTCCTTCAAAAAACATTTTGCACAAGTATATTCAGCCTTCGCCCCTTCACACTTTCTGTTAAAAAGAGCACAGATTTCATGCTGCCAAGCTTTGCATTTGTCACACTGGACCCACTGAAATGACAGTCAACAAAAGATGAGTATTTAATGAGTGCATAAGGATAGCTCAAGAGATGAAAAGAACATTTACCCATTCAGCCTCAGCATCTGTTTCAGCATAATTGAATCTCTTCACATATTTAGCTCTAGAACTGCTTAGATGGTGGCATTTGCTACAAATAGAAGTTTTATCCTTTCCATTTTCGACTTCAGCATAATAACACCCTGTAGAATTTATTATTTTGAAACAGAGAGCACAAAATCGTGGAGGTGGTTCAAAAAGATGCCTCTCCATCCCGCAGAAACTGCATGTATTCTGATCAGGCAAGCCTTCAATTAGTTGGATCTCTTGAGATATCACCTTGTCCTAAAAAAAGAAAGGAAAAATCATGATCAGGGATGTGAACTATGGCCCTAAATAAATAGTTAAATGCATGTATGATAGAATTGATCCAATCTGAATGAAACAAAACATTAACCATCACGTGCAAGATTCTTGTTTGATCATGTAGCATCAACACACTGTCACCAAGCAGTCCGATAGTTATATCATTATGTGCAAGGTAATATATAACTAGCTGATTTGCCTGGCAACATAGTATGTTTGATGCTACAGGATTAAACAAGAATCAAGTCTACTCAGGGTTACAGAAAACACAGGAGGTCCATCTATTCACTCACCAGACAAGTATGCTGGTTTATTAGACTACTCAAGTGATCTCTAAGCTCCTCAGCAGTTAATGCGTAAAGTATAGAAGCCCCTCTTTTTCTCCTGGAACTTATATTCACCTGATTTGCTGTCTGATCCAATGCAACAGTCTTAGAGTCTTTCATCTCAATACCACCCATTACACAGTGCAATTCATCTTCTGCAGCAACATCCATGTTATGTACATCCTCACTACCCTGTTCTAGTGTGTTACTGGTGTCAGCATTAATGTCACCTGATGAACAGCAAGGTGACTTTGTAGGTAATTCCATGATTTCTGATTGTACTGTTTCACCATATGCATGATTCTCATTCACAACAGGCTTTTGCTCCTTTGGACTCTCTACTTGATTTACATTGACAATATTGGGAACATCAACCTTCAGGCGTTTTGCTGGGCGTTTGCCATAAGATTCATCTGAAACAGTTGAAGATGGCTTTGACACTGTGCTATTTGATGTCTGCTCAGATTTCCCAACTCTCTCTATATCAGGGTCACAAGGATCACAATCTGTGACAAGGCAGCACTGGTACTGGGCAGTGGGTGTGCTTAATTTTGAGTATTTCTCCCTGCACAAGTCTTCACAGTCTGACACGCGCCAATATCTCTCTTCCACTTCCATGCATCTGTCAAGATGAGATTCGCCTTTGAGATACAATTCATGTCTTCCAGTTGTGCTATTTGATTGAATTGACAGCTCTACTGGCTGGCTCCATGCACCATCAAACTCTCTCTCAAATTCTCTATGTTGCTGAAATGACTGTCCTTCGCCAGTGGAATCAGAACCTGCAGAAAGTTTTTGTCCAGATGCTTTAGAGACAGAGTCCATCGACGATCTTATCATTGCACTGGGACTTGTGGTTGGATCACACACGACTGATAAAGGACTGGAGCTCCCAGACGTAGATGATATTGGACTATCAACAGGATGAGCATCACCTGGCGAAATTTTCTCATATCATTTATGATGTGAAGACCAAATCAAATATGGGAAGTGCAAATGGTCATTCAAAATCGAATCAAATATGTAAGACAACTGATGCAAAATAATTTACCTGGAAAATGGTCCTTTACATGACCATTTGACAATCCATCAACGGCGATCCCACCAAGGCCTGAACTACATTTTGGAAGTGCTGATACACATGGAGCCACTATGGTAGTCCTTCTTTCGGGCCTCACAGTAAGAGGAAACTTAGCAGCTGCCACATTGTAATTATGTGGTAAATATCCAGCAAAAATATAACCAATAAATAATCTCTAAGGCATGCTGTGAGATAAAAGTAAAACTCGTCATCCTAACTTACTCTGAGAAGTGAACACAGTATGTGTAGGCACATCTGTTGCGCATGCAGGCAAGTTAGTAAAACCAGGGGCGACCACATCATGATAGACACTAGAGTCTGTCATCTGTATCCCAGGCAGCTGATGTAAATTCTTTGCCGATGCAGCTGCTGAAGATATCCAAGAATCTCTGTGGTTTCTATACGATACAGAACTGAGCAAAGCATCCACCCTAGCTTCTAGAGTATCGAGATCCATGTAACGGACCTGATATAGAAAAGGGCTAGGTGTTGGCATGACATTATAAACTAATAAGATATTTAGTTATGCAGTTAGAACAAAAAAATACAGGTGCAACAGTGATACGAAATATGCAACTGAAGCAAAAAAAAAGGGACAAAGTACAAACATGTAGCCATTTCGTACTATGATGTGATAGAAGAGCAAGGATCAGATCTAAATTTTTAGCATGCTATGTAATGTACAGTAGTTGCATGGCAGCACTAACCTTTGGAACACTTCTGTGGAGTAATTCGTCGATGTTTCTTGAAATTTTCAGAAGGTAATCTGGGCTGAATTTAGCAAACAGTTCCCTCTCTTCCAAGCAACTTGCACTGGATAGAAGAAAAGAAGCGTCAGAAAATATTGTTGTTTCTAAAAAAATTATGCTGGCAAAAGGAAAGGAATGGGGGGAATCTCTTTCAGACATTCTCTAGAATTCCTGAAAAAAATTAACTACTGAATTATGCAGGAAAAATAGATAAAAGTGAACCAAAGCATCTCTGTTCAACCAACTTCTAGTACTATAAATTGAAAAAAAAATAACCTACTGAACTATGCAGGAAAATATGTACACCGAAATAGATAAAAATGAAGCAAAGCGTCTCTATTTCAACAACCCTCTAGTACTACTATTGTAGAGTTAACTCACAAAATTGTTTATATGTAGTAGGAATCAAGTAAAATTGCACAAGAACAAAGTAAATGTGCAGCTAGATACAAATAAATACATCTCACATCACAAATACAGTGTAACAGTAATCTAATACAGATTGACCATGTTGTATCAGTAAAATACAAACAAAATAAAAAAACTCATTAGCCCTGTAAGTTGTTCAAAATGAAAGCATAATAGACGAGTATATGATGCAGGCTACCTAGGTGAACCATGTACAATACCAGAAACAGTATCAGTTGCTGCTATCAGATATTTGCATACAAAATTCCGATGGTTTTTCCCCCTGAATTTTCTGCCTACAAGAGAATGCACCAGCCAATCGCTTAGAGCTACTCGAAGAATATTTGATTCTGAACTACCAAATTTCAAACATATGGCCAACATACTTTAGAGGTCAACATATGAACTCATTGCATTTATGTTCACAGAGGTACAGATTACAGAAACTACGGAACAATGCATACTCACATAGACAAAATATGATTGCTTGACCACAACTGCAGATTGTTCAGGAAAAAAATATGAGCATATATCTACCAAGTATGATTTTGACTTACGAGCATTCCAAGAATTCAATGCACTAAAGTAGATGTGTCAACTCCTAGAATATACCGTTATTGACATGATTGCTTATTCACAACAAGCACCCATATTAAGAGCATCTAGTCATTTACAAGCCAAAACTTCCAAACTATGGAGGTTGGTGGTTTCCAAACTTACATTTTATGAATGACAATGCTGCGAATCGGAGAGGCAGATTGATCCATGTTATCCTACTGAAGCATATCAAAATCGCTCGGTGACATCTGTTGCCGGATAAAGCTGCTCGGTGCATTGGAGGCCATAACTTTCCCTTGCAGAGTTTGAGTCATTATGCTGGTAGAATTCACCTGAAATGCAGAAATTCATCTTTTCATTGAGAGATCGATCAGCAGCTGCTAGCACCCACATAGTAACGACAAAGCAGCAGACAATAAGCCATAATAGAAACAGAATATAGTCATTGGTCTGTAACAAATTGCCTGAAACAAGTAAACATCACACATAAGAACGCAAGGACCATGCCCTGAGCATATACTAAGGCCCACGTCGACTCTCCTATGCCGCAGGTGCTATAAATTGCAACTTCAACAACAGTCAGTATCATTTTTCTGATCATCAAACGATATTAGTAAACAACACTACAAGATTGGGCAAGCCAAGCAGGGCAAGGACATAGTCATCCATCATGACCCGGTTCCCAGCAAAATAAACAAGAACCCAAGATAAGCCAACAAGGGAAGCCATACGGTGCTCGGACTTCTGTGGTGAGAGGTGCCATGCCAGATCGGAACGGAACAAGCATGACATGCGGGGCAGGGATCAGGAGCGCGGGTGTTACCTAGTTCTCACATGGTGAAGAAACAGCAGCAGGTCCTGGCGCTCTGACCTCTCTATCAGCGGCATAGATGGGTACAAGATGGTTAGAGCCAGACAAGGGGATGAGAGAAAGAGAGAAGGGAGGGGGGGGGGGGGGGGCAGCGGAAATAAGTGGCAATGAGGCCCACTCAGCGGGGCGGACTCAAGGCCAATACCCGACCTATAGCTCGAGTAGTTAATCTTGGGAGGTTTTTGGCTTGTTTAGGATTGCATTTTGTATAGTAATGAGTGATTAGCTTGTTTAGGAGGTTTTGAACTTGTTTGGGACGTGTTTTTGGTGGGTGCGAACGGTGGACAGGATGGGGCAGATTATTTTCTTTTTTTTTCCTAGAGCTGTGTGCAGATAATATGTGGCCGGGCAGATGAGGTGACCAAGATGGATTGCTGTCAGCCATGTAGCGGCAGGACACAGGCCAGTGCATTGCACAGTTGTGATCCGAGAGGGGGGGTTGATCGGACGCTCGAATTCACCTCCTGGTCAGAGTGCTTTCGACATCGATGGGCTGGGTGGCTTGAGGAATCGCATGGCCTGATGGCCTGGATTTGGGCCTGGTAATTGATTAGCTTTGGGCACACCATTATGTCAGCATTTTGTGCAGGCATACCTAACAACCGGTCAATTTTCTATTGATTCATAAGTCATTTTTTTTGTCCAATCAAAATAACACATGTCATAAGGAATAAGATCAAAATGGACAATTCTAAAGTTTGCCATACTGAACAGCACAATGAATAAGATATACCAAATCAATGATTGCACAACTTACATAAATAGCCCAGGCAAAAAATGGACAATTCTGAGCACAATGAATGAGATATACCAAATCAATGATGGCGCAACTTACATAAATAGCCCAGGCAAGATAGATCACAAACTTTTTTGTTCAATAGTAACAATGACATAAATCTAAACTTTAAGAGGCATTTTTTAAATTTTACATCTATTACCTCATATCACTTCCTCTAAATAGTATTTACTCGTATATCTTGCCGCTGGCAGGAATCTGCTGGCCATCCTTCTTACAACCTGTTCCAAATGAGCAAACTGTAGCAAAAGGTGGCCTGTTAATACAATCAGAGTAGACCCAAAGGAAAAGAACAAAGAAAACTTTTCTGGGCTAAAAGAACTATACAAGTTGCTCCACATAACTTGTTTTAATCAAAGCTCCAGGAAAACACTATGAAAGGTTTCGGACTTGTGGGAACGAAAGCCAATAAGCCTCCCATACAAGAGAAACTCTTGGTGTCTTCAAGGACAAACAAAACAAATGGAAGTTGCTTGTTGTACACTCTTTTGAAATGCCTAGGCTCGAGACAGACATCGTGCTTAAAACCTAACTGGGTTCAGGCAGCCATCAAGGCAGGCTAGACAGCGATATTGTATAAATTGAAAAAGTTTTGAAAAGGATATTACTCAAATACGCTGGCATTAGATAAGGATATTGCTCGGATAAAAAGAAGGATCAGATAGATAAGTACTAAATAAATATAGGATCCAAACCTAGTAGCTGTCCAAATGCTATTTAAGTCTATTAAATCCTCAAGAAAAGAATGAAGGTGCACTGTGTGCGACTTTGTAGTTCTCATGGATTTGACTATATTAAGACTGATAGAAAATACACCTATCTCAACATATAATAGATCCAGAAGACAGACCCATGCCTAGAAGACAGCCTTTGCCCGCTTGTCACTACCGAAAAGAAGCAATTAAGACTGGTATAAAATACACCTATCTCAACATATATAGAACTGGAAGACAGACCCATGCCTACAACTCTGGAAGACAGCCTTGCCTGCTTGTCACTACCAAAAAGAAGCAAATCGATTGACAGCTTGGCCACAGATGTGTGCAAGAAAACATGCAAATCCCACTATCTCTTGGAAATACAACAAATAAGCACAGAAGGCACATGGCATTAAGTAGAAGCAAAATCTCAAACAAGGGATATAATTTGGATCTGAAGTATGTGGGCCTAAAAATAAAACATCTGCCTTTTTGTCAACACTTACAAAGGTGCACGGCAACTAAATGTAGTGGGACCCTGGAACACGTTCCGTTCTCGCTGTTGGTGTGATAGACATCCCAAAGGTGGCAGAGGTTCCTAGCACTTTCAGCTTACAGTTTTAGGCACACATGAGTTTGAAGAAAAGGTGTGTACTGCCAACGAAACTACAGCAAGTGGAGCATGATTATTCTGAATGGGCATGATTATAGCTTGTAAAGTCGTTAGGACATGCATAACCTGCACAACTTACTGCAATTTTTACTGTATTAAAGGCATGTGCCTAGCTTATCATACTATTATATTGTGCAAGATAACAAGATGTCAACAACTCAAAAAAATATGTACTAGAAGCTCCAGCCAACCACGAACATCACAAGTTTGCATCACTACCGCAATATTCAGTGTACATTTTAGCATTAAGCATCCATACGCAGCCTAGTTTACGAAATAATTAAAATTTGTGAAGAGGAAAAAATCCAAAACCCAACCCGAACGAAAAACGGGGGTGAGTCCGTAACCCTGACGCATCGTCCCATGCCTCACCCCGGCTGCCCCAACAGAGTACCCCGAGCCATCTAGGAAAAGAATAGAGGGAGGAGGGACGCAGGCATCCTACCGTTTCTGAGCCTGATGCTGGAGCTGGGCTCCTCGATCCGGATCTAGCTCATAGATGTGAGGCTTCTCACTCTCCGATGTACGGACTCCGGCGCGACGCCGACCGTGCCTAGGGTTTCGATCCTCCGCTTCCTGCCTGCCTTCCTCTTCGCTGATTTTTTCTCTCTTGTCCTAATTAGTACTACTTTCCGTTCTATAGTTCTCTATCGTTCCTCTCCGCCGCACTCCGGCCCAAAACTTTGAAACCCTATCCATGTAGCCCATGGAACTTTTTTTTCTTAGAGGATGTGTTAGCCCATGTAGCTCATAATAAAAAATTTTTATTTATATATGTTTTTTATGATTTTACAAATATATACGGCCTTCAAAAAAATTAGCAAAAATATACCTCTACCGCCATATGAAACAGCGGTTGGGTGCTATAGTGTCCGAACCGCCGTTTGACACTGTGGTTAATGTAGCGCACGCACGGTAGGGAAACGGCGGTAGCTCCCTTTACGTTTTTTTTAAATCATAATTATTTCACATGAATTCGGATGGAAATTTTTTTTATAAAAACTGTAGATATATAATTTTGTAGTTCAAATATTTTGTATTTGAAATCATATTTGTGCTCAAATAATTGATAGAACGCTCGGATCTAAAATATATATTTGTAAAATCGATTAAAAATAAAAATTCCTCATAATAGATGGAAGGAAAGGTAGGCAGCACTCGAGGCCCATCCCCGCACCAGCTGTGGCCGGGCCATAATAGTTGAAATTGATGCTATTCCTATAGTAGTAAGATAAATGACTAGGATGTGATGGAGAAAAAAAAACAATTAGATGAATGTGAGAGAACACGAAGTCCGCAGCAGTGTGATAATTTTTGTGATGACTAGGTATATCAACAACGGATCAAAAGTATCAAGATTTTCGCTGGGTGCCTTTCGGAGAAAGGCGTAGCGGCAGAAAGGGTTCCATTTTACAATCACGGCTTGACGTTAACGGTTTTTCTTAAGACGAAGCCCTGGGGGCGAATCCTCTTTTCAAGAGAAACTCTAACCTTGCCTTCGCTTTGGGTTTCGCCAGCACTAATAATTTGTTTTCCACGTTTTGCCTAACGAATGTTTTCAGGTAACAAGATTCGTCGGGCGAAGGGCATCTCCAAATCGAAGGTTTTCACCCGACAGGCGCACGTGCATATGCCGAAAAAAACGCCGTGATATCTGGCGCTTTATTAGGAAAGCGCCGATTACGTGAAGACCCGATGGAGAATTCCCAAATTTAGCCTAGTACATTCTAGGTTGATTTGTTTTACACAAGGTCATTTTTAGAATGTAAAAGTCTGCTTGTCCCCTTATAAAAGAAGGTCGACCAGCACTTGTAAAGGGGATCATCTTTCGAGAATTACACTGTTCGAGATTTTGTTCTACACCTTTCGCGCCTTCTATTTGAGTTGTCTTCCTTATTGTTCGGGTTAGGCTTCACTGTAGCACAACACGTGCACAGTAGCGAAACTACGGTAGCTCCCTTTACGTTTTTTTTTAAAAAAAAATCATAACTATTTCATATGGATTCGGATGGAGAATTTTTTTTTTACAAAAATGGTAGATATATAATTTTGTAGTTCAAATATTTTGTATTTGAAATCATATTTGTGCTCAAATAATTGATATAACTCTCAGATCTAATATATATATATTTGTAAAATCGATTAAAAATAAAAAATCCTTATAATAGATGGAAGGAAAGGTAAGCAGCACTTGAGGCTCATCTTCCGCACCAGCTGTGGCCGGCCCATAATATTTGAAATTGATGCTACTCCTAGTAGTAAGATAAATGACTGGGATGTGATGGAGGGAAAAAACAATTAGATAAATGTGGAGGCAGCGTTTTGGGCCAAAGAGCTGGCAAGGGCATGGGGTTTTATTATTCGAGACCATCAGGCCATTGCTGTTCTAGCTGGTGCTGGCAGGCTTGAAGTGGTGCGTGATGCTCTATGTGCTGAATCCCATGCCTGCATAGAAGCTCTTAAGGTCGCAGCTGATAAAGGTATGCAACACATTATTATGGAAACTGATTCTCAGACTCTGGTGAAGGCATTACAGTCAGATAGCATGAATCGAGCTACGTCAGGAGTTCTATTCAGAGAGGCGAAGTTTATGATGGCAACTTTATTTGCCTCGGTAGAGGTTATGCATATCTCTCGTTATTGTAATTTTGTAGCTCATGTGTTTGACACGAGCTGGTCGAAGTAGGGACCTGGGTCATCCGGCTATATGGATGAACCCTCTCCCGGTCTTTGTAAATGACCTTTTGGTTCGCGATCTAGCTGAACCGCGTGAATAAAGTGACGCATGTTGCACTAAAAAAAACAATTAGATGGATGTGAGAGAACACGAAGTCCGTAGCAGTGTGATAATTTTTGTGATGACTAGGTATATGAACAACGGAGCAAAAGTATCAACATCTTGGATTTTATTAGACTATCATTTTAGATATACTACTTCAAAATTTTAGTCATACCATTTCAATATCAGCTTATATAGTGCTGAATTATTAGTTTATGAAAAATGTAATAAATCTAGTGTTTCGTATGTTGAGTCTACCATGTTTGCTCCTATTGTTTTATTAGACCGTTTATACTGTCGTCCAAAGCTTGTTGGGTCATGATAAGCCTAAATTGGAGCTAATATGAATTGAATTTCCACCTTGCATCGTGGTTTTTATTCGCGTACGTAGCGAGACAAAACAAGGCGGAAAAAGTCTGAGCACTAGCTCACTCACCCTGGAACTTTGTGGACAGTGATGACAGCAAAAGGTTGGGATCACCGTGACCGTCGTGCACGACGCCCCTGGGGAAAGCGCGAATTATTGGTCGTCGCCGTTTCTTCCGATTTCTCCATGCACCATGATTGATTCCGTGAAAGAGAGAAAGAAGTAAAAAATAAAAAACTAGGATATCCACGGCCGCCGACGTCGCGTCAGACAGCGTCGTCTCCCCTGCAGCTGTAGCCTCCTGAAATTCCGTGAACCCAACGCATCCCCCCCCCCCCCCCCCCCCCACCCCCAGCCTCCAGGCAGCGCGGTCACCCCTTGACCACCGCGCACGTGGTTCGCGCGGCCGCAGGCGCCCCCAGCACCAGGCCGCAGAACCACAGCTTTGTGCGGCAGCGGGCTCGGTGGAAAAATTTACCTTTTCAACGTTTCGAACTCCTGTAACACACTGTAGCACACTTCGTTTGTTTGTATTATCCTACCATGATCTAATTAGGCTCAAAAGATTCGTGTCGCGAAGTACATCAAAACTGTATAATTAATTATTTTTTTATTTATATTTAATACTCCGAACATATGTCTTTTGACGTATTTAATGTGATGTGATGGAGAGAGATTGGAGAAAACGTTTGAAACTTTAGCAAACTATACAAGGCCCTCGTCTCTCGCGGCTCACCGCACACGCGTCTCTCGCGGCCTGTCTGGTCCGAGGCCCGCAGGCCGCAGCGATCAGAGCTGTACGGCCGGTGCGTGGGAACACGGTGGCGCCGCCGACCCGACGCCGCTGGCGGCCGGCCGGCCCGGGCCACCACCGCATGCGTAGTACGTTATCTCCGTGCGGTACGGTTCCCTGCGGAAATGCTCAGTTTTCTGGCGGTGGCAATGGGCAGGGGGAACTTGGAATACACTGTAGGTAGGCACATTGTATTGTTCAAATTAAGCAACCAAAAAAAAAGGGGGGAAGATATGATATGGCAAGCAAAAACGGCAAGTCGGCAATCTAGTACAGTCGGTCTGTTATCAGATAGCGAGCACTCGTCACCAGCACTATAGTCTATAGGGCGCATTGGCCGAACCTAAACATCGTAGATCACTAGGTCACACAGTTCGTGTTCTCAAAAAAAGGAAAAGAAACAGATCAGAGCATTTCCTTTGTTTTGACTAGTGAAAATACGGGAGCATCGTTCTCGTGTGGGCCTCCATGTCTCTGATGACACTGATCACTCGAAGGAATGTGCTGGTCTGAGAGTTGAGACAGTGACTCTGTGATGAGAAGCACATGCACGCACGAGCAGCGTAGCCGTAGACCATTTCCATTCTCTCTCGCCGAGTTGCAGCTGGAATGTTTGCTGCATATCCTACTCTTACCAATATTTTAAATAGCGGACATTCTAAAAAAAAATATTAAATAGCGGACTAAGGCATTTAGCGGCAACTATCTCAAAATGTTGACAGCAGAAGCTATGGCTGGATACATCGTGCATATTATAGCCGGATACAGCGGACGATAGTTTTAAAAGAAAAACTATATCAAAAGATAGCGGCGGCCATAGTCGGCTATTTAAAATATTGCTCCTTACTAGCGTTCGTGCCGGTGCCGGCCCTACCCTAACTCACAGTCACTACTCACCACTGTCACCAGTGAAGGCAAGGCACGGCATTCTGGCCCGGTCGCTTGCCATTATAATCTTTTTTTTTTTCTAAAGTTGCCAGGAGCACTGGCCCGTCATGTAAGGATTTTGGACGCCCATACTGACCGGACTCAATACAGACGAGACTGCTCGGGAAGTCTCAAGACGCGTCATACTGGGACACACACCACCGCACGCACACACACCAGCACACACGCACGCACCCCAGCACCCCACGGGCACCAGCGTCGAACCTGGGGTTCGAACGCTGGCGGGCGCGCTCCCACCCCTGGGAGCGGACCAACCGAGCTAGGCTCGGTCCCGTGCTTGCCATTATAATCCCCCGCGATCTTGTCTGCAGCCCTCCCCATACATGCGCAGTCTCACTCTCAAGTTGCTTCGCAGTCACAGCGCCAGCTGCCAGTCATTTCGACGGTTGCAGACCAAAAGAAACTCGTGGATAAGAAGAGCTGCGCGCTGGGCTGCGATATATATCAAGAACGTTCGGTGAGCGAGGCGCATTCCCGGTCGATCGGCCCGCGGCAAATTAGAGGTCAGTTTTTTCTGAAACCGTTCACGTCAGGATTTACGTACATGTGACCATCACCGAAAATCTTTGTTGTTTTTTATGTGATTTGATTGACAACAAAAGTTTGGTTTATTTGGAGCATATTCATGCTGCTTGATTCCTGGTCTTCTCCTCACCTTTTGATGTTGCTGTTTTCTGAAACTCTGTTCGCCACCGTCAGAGTCGTCTGCATCTCGATTTGCACCAGTACTGCAAGTATCAGCTGAACTGCTGAAACCATGGAGGTGGAGTCCGTGGAATCGAACGCCTTGCCCCGCACCGCCGATCGCCGGACATCCAAGAGGGATCGCCGGGTTTTCTGGGCCTGCATCTTCATCCTCGGTAACAAACGTTCTTTCTCCTGGCATCTGTTTATATATATACAAATATTAATCAATGGTTTCATCGCAAGCTTGTGCTGTTAAATTAATGGTTAATAATCTGTGCGCGGTTGGTCACCAGCGAACAACTGCTTCCAGTACACGGCCTACTTCGCCGTGTCGACGAACCTGGTGAACTACCTCAAGGACCGGCTGCACGTGGGAAGCAAGACCGCCGCCAACGGCGTCACCAACTGGCTGGGCACGAGCTCCATCACGCCGCTCGTCGCCGCCTTCCTCGCCGACGCCTTCCTCGGCAGGTACTGGACCATCGCGCTCTTCCTCGTCATCTCCGTCGCCGCCTACGCGGTGCTCGCGGCGAGCGCGGCGGCGGCGCTGGAGAGCGCCGCCTTCTACGCGGGCCTGTACCTGCTGGCGCTCGGCGGCGCGCTGCAGCCGGTGCTCATGTCGTTCGGGGCGGGCCAGTTCGACGAGGCCGACGAGGCGGAGCGCGGCCGGCAGAGCTCCTTCTTCAACTGGTTCTACATGTCCATCAACGTCGGGTCGCTCGTCGGCGGCACCGTCCTCGTGTGGGTCCAGTCCAGCGTCAGCTGGGGGCTCGGCTACGGCATCCCGGCGCTGCTCAGCGTGGTGTCCGTCGCGGTGTTCCTCGCCGGCACCGCCACGTACCAGAACCACCAGCCGCCGGGCGGCAGCCCGATCACCAGGGTCGCGCAGGTGGTCGTCGCCGCGCTCAGGAAGTGCAGCGTGGAGGCGCCGGACGACGCGGCGGAGCTGCACGAGTGCGAGGGCGACGACGGCATGTCCGCGATACAGGGGAGCCGCCGGCTCGCGCACACCGACCAGTTCAGGTCAGTCGTCGTTGGCTTGTTGCACGCAGTACGTTGCATGTAGGGAATATTATCAGCCGTAATTTCTCTCTGTATTTACTATTTACTACATATATATGAGCGTTATTTCTCCAACTATAGATGATCTTTTCGACTGAAAATGTGAACACAAAAATTTTTCTTTCAACATTTTTTGTTTGTTTTTCAAAGACATGCACATGTACAAGCATAAGCTCATATTTGCACATGCACATATCCCCTACCTAAGTACTACCTTTGATGAACGTTGGGAGATTAGACATACAAATATCAAGATTGGCACAATTCTCATAGGTGGCTTGATGTTGATGGGTACCATCTAAAGATACAGTAGCAATAATAATCTACCGGTGAAATCACATACTCTAGTTAAGATATTGCATGTGCGGCGTATAAGAGATTGCAAATTTTCTTGGTGGCATATAAAAAAATTCTTATCATCAGCGACACACAAGGGGTATGAACCCTAAAGTTCTCGATCCATGATGGATAAAAAGGGTGCAAGTGTACTACCACCTCTTTATATTAGCCGACGCTATTGTTGAAGAATCTAACCGTACGTGAACAAATCTGAATGGATATCCCAGCTGCTTTGTTATCTCCTCCATGTCCCTGTAGACAGCATCTATGGCAAGTTGGCAACATCTGGAATTCTGGATGGAGTTTCTAACGTATTCGAATTAGTATTCGAATTTTCAGCGAGCCAATTTCGAGATAAAGAAAGGTCTCGTAGATGTGTACGTAACACTATAAAAAATGGATTTAACTCCTGTGTGAATTCATTGCAATTCTAAAATTCAAGTGTAGTTTTTTTTTCCGAATTAATTCAAGTGTAGGTTTAGGATGCTGCCTTAAAGTACATGAATTATTTTCGATGACTCTACATGAATAAAAACACAAACTTTGGAAGAAAAAAGGTTCATGTATTGGAGCCATCTAAAACACTCTTGCGAAAGTAATTTAGTAATAATCGTATAAATCAGAAAACTTAAAATCCTCAGAAGTCGAGCAATGTCATCAAAAGCTTGACATGATAGGCTACCTGTAGTGGACCTAACGTGACACACCGTACGTGCTCTGTGACATCGGCCGCAGTTTCGCGCTAGTCGCGTGCATCAAAACATTATCGCGTGCGTGCATTTTGCTTCAATTTTTCTGACAATTAGTATAAAACATGCATGTTCCAAAGAAGATGCTCCTCTAGCTAGCTAGGCGCCAACTTGTGTTGCGCCGGTCGGCCATGTTCCGATCGTCGACGGCCGTTCCTGTTGACGTGACGGGTATGTACGTTCGTTCGTGCACGGTCAGTCGGTCACGGTGCAGCTCGATCGCTCAATTTCATACTACTAGCCAAATTGTTTAGGAATTTGTTTATTGCTTGCACCGCGGCAGATTTGTCGTGTGCGTGCCAACAAAAGGGATTGGTGCAGTCCGCTTCATCTCGTCGTCGTCTTCATTTCGCTTTCTCGCCCATGCTACACTTTCCCCCCTCTTTTCGCAGTGCTCTGTACAGCAGCAGAGCACTCGTGTCAATGTGTCATTATCAGACCGAGATCGAGACCACACCTGACACCGCCACGGCAGACTGCTACAGGAATTAGCTGTGTCGTGGCATCTTTTACTGAAGCCAAATTAAAGAGTCACTCAAATGATGTTGTCAATCAATTAATTAATTTAATTAATTAACCTGCATATGCAGGTTCCTGGACAAGGCGGCGGTGGAGACGGCGGGCGACAAGCCCCGTCGGAGCCCGTGGCGGCTGTGCACGGTGACGCAGGTGGAGGAGCTCAAGTGCGTGCTCCGGCTGCTCCCCGTGTGGGCGAGCGGCATCATCTACGCGGCGGCGTACACGCAGATGACCACCACCTTCATCCTCCAGGGGGACACGCTGGACCCCTACGTCGGCGGCTTCCGCGTCCCCGCCGCCGTGCTCTCCGTCTTCGACACCCTCAGCGTCATGCTCTGGGTGCCCCTCTACGACCGCGTCGTCGTCCCCCTCGCCCGCCGCGCCACGGGCCACGACCGCGGGTTCACGCAGCTGGCCCGCATGGGCGTCGGCCTCGTCGTGCTCACCGCCGCCATGCTCGCCGCGGGGACGCTCGAGGTGGAGCGCCGCCGCGTCATCGCGCGCCACGGCATGTACGACACCAACACGGGCGGCGCCGACGGGAGGTACCTGCCCATGTCCATCTTCTGGCAGGTGCCGCAGTACGTGGTGGTGGGGGCGTCGGAGGTGTTCACCTTCATCGGCCAGATGGAGTTCTTCTACGACCAGGCGCCCGACGCGATGCGGAGCCTCTGCTCGGGCCTCTCCATAACGTCGTTCGCGCTCGGGAACTACGCGAGCTCGGCGCTCGTCACCGTGGTGGCGCGCGCCACGGCGAGGGGAGGGAGGGACGGCTGGATCCCCGACGACATCAACCGGGCGCACCTCGACAACTTCTTCTGGCTCCTCGCCATGCTCTGCATCGGCAACTTCGGCGTCTACCTGCTCATCGCACGGTGGTACACCTACAAGAAGACGGTGGATTAGCTTAGGATTGACGAAGCATCACCACCTAATCGCCTGTTACGGTGGCTCGATGTGCTAGTGCTCCAAATAACCAACCTCCAATGATGTCAATTGAGATTTGAAAGATCGGGTCTGACTCTGACACTCGAAAATGGAAATGGTTGGTTATGGAACTGACGGGCCGGGGGGACAGAAAAGGAACTTGGCCCAGCCTCTCAACTATTAAGCCCATATTTTGTACAGCAGGCCTGATGATGCGTATGTATGGTTCATTACTTTGGGATGCTGTAGTTGTCCCAAAAGTGGGCTTACGAAAGCCTGCTCAAAATAGCCATCTCCGGCCCAGCCCACGAGGCATACCCTCTGGACGGCGTCGACTGAAGCGGAAACCGTTCCAACCCTTCCTCTTCTTGTCGTCGCGGCGCGCCGGCGTCGTTGGCTCCTACCATCTCGGTCGGTCTAACCAGAAGAGGTGAGGAGAGCAAGAGTATGGGCAACGGAGACGGTGGGATAGAGAAGAGGAAGGGGGATCAGCCGGCGGCTGCCCCCGCCTCCGGGAACGAGATCATGGCGATTGATGACGACACCATGGCCCGGGTCTTGATCGAGCGTGATGCAGCCAACGCTAACACCGGGGTCAATCCCCAGAGTGCTGCTGCTTCGTTGAATATGTAAGTCTACTATACAGTAGGAGTACCTTAATTAGTTTCACTCTTCTTCTTTTTTTTCGATTTCAGTCAATTGATATCTGGATGTAACCCTGGATCACTGTGACCTGTACGGATGAATCATCATCAGCCCAATAAGCTACGCATTTTCAGTGCAATCTGTGTTTTTCTGAGTTAATAGAATTGAGCATGTTCCTGCTGCTCCAATGAACACCAATTTTAAATTGGGATCACTTTTAAATCAGGTTGCATTCTTGCTAGTCTCACAATTAAGAAGTATTACAATAACTTCTGACTGTATTATGTTATGGTAATTGCATTTTCACCTTCACCTTTGCCATGCTGCGTGCTGTACTTCATATTGTCAGCAATGTGTTACTTTTGTAGAGTAATTAGCTTGTGTCATGCTAACAGTTTAAAATAACTTATTGGTCATGACTCTATGGACTTGGGGGCTGGGGCTGACATACTTGCATGTTTCCAGTGTGGCTGCTGCCCAATTGTTTGTCGTCAATCAGAAGTGGGACGAGCTGGAGACTTATCTTGCTGAGTTCTTGACCAAGGTTCAGTGTGAGAAGTCCTATCCCCACCCGGGTATCTTCTGCTCCCTTTACCAAGCACAGATATCCTATCTCATTGAGAAAGAGCAGTTTGTGGAGGCACGAACAGTGTTCGATGACAAGGTTAAACCTCTTCTTGATCATGACAAAGATGACATTTACAAACCATTTGACTTAGAAGCCCGTGTGGAAATGTTGCAGAATTGTGTAGACAATCGGTATGTTGTATTTCTTTATTATAATGTTTGTTCCTATCGCATGTTTGCCAATTGTTATATGATGTTGAACACTGATGAAAGTTTAGAATAATTTCATTTTAGGCCAACACATTATAAAAGCATTATTGTTTATGCTTGCAAAGCTGTTTTTTCTTTTCTTTTGAAGCTATTACTGAAAAATTATATTCTTTTATTGCCACTAACAATGATGCACGTGCGACACGCACGTGTTTGCTATCCGCTACTATAAATTAGTTTAGGATGGTGTAGTTCAATAAATTCAATAGCTAATAAATTTCTAGAATTTAATTATTTTTAGATAATATTCATGAAACAAAAAATTGTCAATCTCAACATGTTGTGCATGTAATTTATATAAGGCCCTATTTAGTTCCAAAAATTTCGCCAACTACCCGTCACATCTATGCCCGGACACTAATTAGGAGTATTAAATGTAGATTAATGACAAAACTCATTCCACAACTCCTACCTTAATTTTCGAGACGAATCTAACGAGCCTAATTATGCCATGATTAGACAATGTCGTGCTACAGTAACCAGTCTCTAATGATGGATTAATTGGACTTAATGGATTAGTCTCGTAATTTCCGGTCCATTCGTGTAATTATTTTTGTAGCAGTCTACGTTCAATACTCCTAATAGACCTTGAACGAGGACACAAATTACAGTTTCACCTCACGAACTAAACGGTGCCTAAGTTGAGACTTAAAACTTTCACCCAAATTAGCATAGATTGTGCACACTGCTTACATCTAATGGAAGCAGACACCATAAGCATGGTCATCGCGATTCTTCCTTCTAACTTCAATTTCTCTACACTCATCTTCCTTTATATCTCTGTCAAAACTGGGGTATCTTCTATTGAGACAAGGTAATCTCTTCCTCCGCCTGTGCCTCCTCCTCTTCGCCTGTAGCCGACGTAGGCGCATGCTCCCTGGAGATGTTAGTAATTTGAAGCTCGGTAATCCATATTGCAATTGGTGTGACAAATTATCATGTCAGTAATTGGGGTTTAGTATTTTGTTCCGTCATTCAGTGCATCTGTTCGAGCAATCTGAAGCAATCCAAAGACAAGTGGATCAATAAGGATCATTTTTTTTAGATGCATATCTTCAGTAGTTCTAGAGTTACTGCAATAATCCCTGAACCTTCAGTAATTCTAGTTATTGCACTAATCCCCTGACACTCGGTAATTATGCACACTCTACTGAAAGAGTTGCACATGCTAAAATTCAGTAACCGTCCATGATTTTTTTCTCCTATTTGCACTGCTCCACTGAAGAATACTCATCACTGATGTGTGGTTGTGGGCAAACGCAGGACCGTAGTTGTTGCTTAGCCCAGTGAATCTGTGCAGTAAAGTAATCCTATTGCCTGCTACATGTTGTTGTGTCTTCTTAATGTTTGCCGCATCCTCTCCAATCATTATCAGGCTACACCATAACACATCATAGAAGAAGGCACTATTTGCATCCAAATCATTGCTGACCAATCAGGGATGGACATCAATACTTGATCTAGAATGCGGTTAGTGGTTTTTTAGATCTAAAGCTATTAATAAAAAGATATATATTCCTTTATTCTCCTTGTGTTACTATTTTGCCTTCATAGATCCCATGTATTAGTCTGGATATGTCATGTGACATGTAACTAAAAGCTCTCGGTAGTCTCCTGCAACAGGCCATGTCCTTAGGTGTCTTGATTGAATCAGGTTTAGCACTAGGGCCTGAACATTTTCCCTCCTTTCACTTTCACGTCCTTCTATTCATGTATCTCTAAATAACGGAAATGGGAGGAGGCCTCAATTTAAAATAAAATATTTCATTATACTCCTGAAGGTCTTTTTTGGATGCATGTTCTCAAGCTCTGTGTTTTTTTTCTTATGCAGCTTGGCACCACCTGCTGATGAAATTGAAGATATGAATATTGTTCTTTCTGACTACCTCATGCTTTATTTCCCAACTAGGTAATTGTTTTCAATCACCTGATAAATTATGTTGACGATTACAAATTACAGATGCATGTTTTCTACAAAAGCAAAATAATTCATGGCTGCTATATCTTAATGTATCTAAATTAGGGTTTTCTCTAATTATAAATATGAATGATTCTAGGTCACTTTCACTCTTGCTTGTGTACAGAATGATATTATCTTTCTTAACAGATTTATATAAAGTAAATACTAAGTTGCTTTCAATTTTAATTGCTTAATTTACAATGATATTATCTGGAATGAATTATGTGGCTAAATTCAATGAAGTCATTTGTTTTGTAAAGTTTGCAGAGCGAGGTGAATAGAACAAATTCAGTTTCAGATTTTGCAATGACTTTCAATGATGAAAAAGGAAAACAATATCGTTGTTTGGCATGCCAATTTGTCATGCCTTGTTCTGAGTCAATAGTCTATCACATCAAACTTAACTCTTGCCGTAGAGTTACAAAATGGATGCTTGAGTATCTCAAGGGTGAAAAAGAAATTTGCATACAGGATATGACTGCTTCATCAGGGACCTCGTCAAGAAAGAGGAAGGCTCCATTGTCACCTCCATTAACTGTGTCAGATCTCCATCGACTATCTGTTGATATTCAAGACGAACTTATTTTTCAAATCTGGACTGATCTTTGTGGAGCTAACATGTTAGCTTTGTATGCTCTTAAGAAGTCCCTGTCCACTGCTGCAGCAAAAGCAAAGGAAATATTGTTTCACCAGGAAGAAGTGATCTCTGAGCTGAAGAGATTGTTTTTTAGTTATATGGACAAACAGGTTCCGCTAGGTTCTTCTCCTCTGGCATTCATGAAGATCAAGACTCTCCTCAATTTGTCAGATGATCTACTCCCATTGCTCAAGAACCTGCCAGATGTTTGTGAACTACTGTTAGAACAAGATCAGAAAGCTACTGAACTGAGGCGTTGCTTTATGGTTGCTGCTGCTGCTGAGCCGCCTGCCCGCCTCCCTCCAACAGCACCTGTTGATGTGAGCAGTCCCAGCACTGATAGTTCCGAGAGTATCTCCAGCAAACTACATCCCCTATAAGTTGTTAAACTTGTCCATATAAGTTGTTTTAGCAGAAGCCACAAAAATGTCGAGGCTGCTAATTTTGCAGACATATATATCTCCCACTAGAAATGGTGATGGAACTGACGGGCCGGGGAAAATCAGGAAAGTAACATTGTACCATATATCTGACTGGGCTTGGCCGAGGCGAATAAAGAAGCTTCACTGATTGACAGCCCACGGTAACGAACCGCATAATGACTGCATTGGAGTTAGATCGGCAGAGCTTATTCTGATATTCTCACTTAACATGGATCACAAATTGGTTAAAAAAAGGTCACAATTTGTTTTTTTTTGTTCAATTCATGATCGGTCATCCTGGTTTAACAACTTGCGTTGAGGTTTTTTCAATCGAGTTTGGATCCTCTCCTTTACAGCAGGCCAGGGTTCATGCTTTGTGTCTGCAACTCTGCAAAATGCAAATTCTTGTTGCTCAAAGCGCGACACACCTTCATTCATCACATTCGCATCGTATCGAAGTTAAGCATCGGTAGCGACGGCAGGTTAGGGGTTGCCGATCGGTGGATTACCAACCAATCGATGGGCTCGATCCTTTCGCCGACATCGCACCGGGCGTCACTAGTGACGCCCTCGTGCCTGTTTCTTACTTCACGTAGTATATCAGTCGCAATCACACAGCATCGCGCGCCAGCGCCCATCATAATACAATGCGCGGGGTTTTGGTTATCTTATTCTGCCGCGAGAGCGACTGCAACGGCGACGTGTTTGCTTCCTCAAAAGCTACACAAATAAAGGACAGCAAAAAAAATGCATGCATACATATTTACATCTTTACTATATATATAAATAATTAAGAAACCCTAACGTCATTTTTCAATATGGTTAAGAGGCAAATTAAGGGCCGGGGATCGAAGGCAGACAACTAGACGAGGCGTGTGCAGATGCGTGACAACAATTCGTGTATGGCGTTGACAGTGGTTAACAAATAACAACCTTGCAGCCAGTTTTGGACCAATGCATGACAGCAAATGTTATCCTGCTACTAGGTTCGAACACGTCCCTTTCAGAAACTCCAATGTATGCAAGAGCTAGATTTTCCCCCCTTGTGACTGAATGGTAATTTAGTTTGCTACATATCTGTGGTCTTGATCTTTTTCGTTATGAAAATATGTGAGTAATTAAGAAGCAAATGCTCTTGTGGGGTTACACTTTCGCAGTGGCAAATGTGGGTTAAATACTTTCATACACTTTATTGATGTATTAGATGTCGTTAATTTTCATTATGGCATCATGTCTTTTTTTTCTCTTTTTTCATTTACCTTTTATAGGTTGTGTGCATCGTAGCTATGCAGATGCCGGGAATTTCTAGTACGTTTCTATCACCTTCATGGAATCGTCTAAGATCAATGAAATTTCCCTTATCGAAAAAAGATGCCGTTAGTACTCTTCTATGGAGTATAAATTTGGCCAAGGTTAGTTTGATTTATGACAACAAAAGTGCTTACATTTAGACCCTGTCTGGATCACAGGATTTCCAAAGGAAAAGTGAAGGAAAGAAAAACAGAGGAAAGGAAAGAGATGAGGGTGTTTGGAACAAAGGAAACGAACTTTCAGTTTCCTGAGGAATACTGTAGCTCCAACACGATTTCACAGGAATTAAAACCTCCACTCCAACCTCTGTTTTTCTCCTCCACCGCGTGAACATGAGAACTGTGTCTTATTATCTGGTCGGAGAAGCAGTCTGCCCCTAATGGCCTAATCCATCCCAGGCGGAGTAAAGGCGGCGAGCTTGGCCCTCGTACGTACTCCTCAGCTGCTACGCTTGCCTCTCATGTGTATCGTCGTCATGCATTAGGGCAGGTTTGAAATATGCAGGCTGCTCAGCTGCTGGATCGATGGAGACGACGACGACGAGCTAGAGCCGTAAAGGTAGCTGGATGGATAGGAATTATTTCCCGTGCATTAATTGGGTCCCACGATGCATTAGTAGTGATGCAAACAATGTTGTTTGTTCATGTTAATTTGGATTAAATCAATATTTGTGTAATCCGAACCTCACACTTGATGGTTCATATGTAATTAGGGATCATTACTTTGATTTTTCCATTCTTCCATAATATGATTCCTGCATTTCAAATCCTACATTCCAAACATCTATCTTCATCTCATTCCTGTGTTTTTCATTCCTCTGTTTTCCTCATCCACGATTCCTTCGTTCCTGTGATTCCTACGATTCCTGTGTTTTCTATTCCTTTGTTCCAAACAGGGCCTTAACAGTGGAAAATCATAACTGTGGGAAAAAACATTCCTCTATTTTGATAGTGGAAGGTAGTAGCAATCAAGATTCTGACACCGAGTCATAACCATGGTTTTTTTATGCGACCGAAACCGCAATTTATACCGCGGTAATCGTTAATACCGCCGCGGCACGGTAGTGGTTTGTAGCGGTTTGAACTGCTAGGTTTTTGAAAAGTTCAGATTAAAAAAAAAGAAAAAATCTCCAAAAAATCCTAATAAATCCTTCATGTTGCGACGATGCTAATGGTGACAATTTTTTTCAAAAATTCTTTCATTTAGCATATTTTACGATAATTAGAAGTTAAATCAAAAAAGAAAAAGAAAAAAACCCGCCGGCCCATTAAGGCCCACGTCAGCCCATCGCTTCTATTTGAAACCGTAACGGTTTTTATTCAAACCGCAGCGGTAAAAATAGAAAAAACCGCGGTTAGCCGCTTGAAACCGTTAGCATATTTTCCTGTCAACGGTTTAGTTGAAACCGTAACGGTTTTTATTCAAACCGCAGCGGTAAAAATAGAAAAACCATGGTTAGCCGCTGGAAACCGTTTGTATAAGCCATTTTGATTTGGAATTTGAATTCGAGCGGTTTCGAGCGGTAAACCGTTTATACCGCTTGGTAAACCGCTACCGCCGGTGGGCGGTTTAAATATACCGGTCGCATAAAAAAACCCTGGTCATAACTATATTTTTTTGGCCTCTGATTTGTAAGATAGGGGCTGTCTTTAAATCTTCTCAATTCTTGTTTAGAAAGGTTCCTGTTTTATATGAAACTTTAAATCTTCTCGATTTCTTTTTTCATATGATCTCGCATATTACTGCCGTGACAAACCAACACAAACTCATTTGAATTAGGAGTAGCTAGCGACAATATGTTAATTTAACACAGAAATACCTCTTAGTATTGGATTAGTACCATTAGCCATAGAGCCGACCGATTATGATCCTATAGGCATCACATTCAAACATATCACGCGATTTATTTTCGTGCAAAACCTCGAAGGATAGTAACAATGCAGGCGGCCAAAGTAGGATTTTGGCATATTCTGTTGACATGGTTCGAACTGGAAAAAAAAGAATATGACAATCGTTATGAGTGACCAGTTCTCGTGCTCTTGGAATACGTTGAGCCAGCTATAGCTGTAACGGTACGGCTTTGCTAGCCTAGCAAGCCAGGAGCAAATTAACAAAGACATAAGCATCTCCACGTCCAAATCTTCATGCAAATTGACAAGGACAGATAGATTACAGCGATCTCTCATTCTCTAAACTATGTAAAACCAACACGAATTTTGAGATCACGGGTATTGTTGAACATACGTACGTGGGACTAAGTAGGAGGTTTGTTTTCCCGCCGAACTACACCTACACCTTTAAACACATTCAAATACTCTCTCCGTCCAAAATTACTATTATCATTTTGAAATTTTTAGATACATACATTTCTAAACATACACTATACACGCCACACATACGGCATCGTCAAACATGGATTTTGGTTCCTAGTGGATAGCAAGTATATCTAACTCCGCTAAAGGGCTTGTTGAGTAGAAGGGTATTGATTGGAGTGGAATGAAGGAGCTTAAGTTAAGTCCAAAATGAACTAATTTTACCTCCCATTCCACTTCAATCCACTAGTATCAAACACGCCCTAACTAAAGCCCTAAGCATCTTTATACTTTGGGAGGACTTTAGATGTTTAGTGAGACTGTGAGAGGCCTTTTTATGGTGCTCGCATTATCAGATATATGTTATATTATAGACTTCTGACATCAAATTTGGGGAAAAGTCCGATTTACAACCTTGAACTAGCACACAAGTCTGATTTTCAACCTTAAACTACAAAACCAGACATAAAAGGCCATCCAACTATCAAAACCGTGCAAGTTTCAACCTTTGAGCGGTTTTGGAGGTGGTTTTCCATTTTGTGAAAATGTTAAAAAAAATGGTTTCATCTAAAAAATCATAACTAATTCATTTTAAATCAGAAAAATATGGAACTTATACCCAAAGTTTTATAAAAATATCACCTATCTATTGGTGAACTATTTGGGGTCATCTGCATCTTATTATTCATATTCCTAGTATTTTTAGAAAAAACAATAAAAACTAGAAACTTGAACATATAATATTTAAAAAAAACTCCAAATAGTGCACCAATAGATAGGTGACATTTTTATAAAACTTTGGGTATTAGTTCCATATTTTTCTGATTTAAAATGAATTAGTTATGATTTTTTAGATGAAACCATTTTTTTAACATTTTCACAAAATGGAAAACCACCTCCAAAACCGCTCAAAGGTTGAAACTTGCACGGTTTTGATAGTTGGATGGCCTTTTATGTCTGATTTTGTAGTTTAAGGTTGAAAACCAGACTTGTGTGTTAGTTCAAGGTTGTAAATCGGACTTTTCCCTCAAATTTGGTATCTCATGTTATGATCAGTGGTTCAGCACTCCAGTGTCTTCCCTACATTCTCCTCTGCTACTCACAACTCATTCAATCACATTGCCTCTTGCCATCCCAAGCCCTTTTCGAAAACAGAGTGGCAAAAAGGCAATGCATGACTTTCAGTGTGTGAGCATTTCCAAACTCTGTCCTCGGAACCAACAACAAATAATGGTCCAACTTCCTGAATCTTCAGGTATCCGTGAGCATTAAGATTACTATCAACATCTCTCTCATACTCTCACTCACTGTCCAGCTGCTCGACACATCGAACTAAAAACCAGGCATGCACGGACACTGCGCCCGTCCGTACGTCTCCATAGCTGACAGTAATGCATGCACTGCACCACCACACCACCAGCTCACTCGCCAGCACCGGCGGCGTGCATCGTCGATGGATCAGGCAGGAGAATTAACACGCAAACTAATCGCCGTCTTCCAGCTTCTTCCCAGCATCGTCTGTGTCGTCGGTTCTTTACTGCCAGGCCTTCCGTCGGAGGCGGCCGCGATCGCGGCCGCGCCGGTGGAGACGACGGAGATGGCGTCGTCGATGACGTTTTTGCTGAAAGGGTCCCAATATCCCCCACTATTTTTCTGCGAACCGAGCGATGAAGCAGCCCATGGCTAGCTGTTTTAGCCACTGCCTAGGTCTGAAACAATCTTGCGTGCTTGATTACGAGCAGCTGGACACCAACATTTTTTTCTTCTTGCGGGCGATCAGGTCACGGCCGGCGCACTGATCTTTGTACTTCGATATATAGTTCGATCATCTGCAAGAATATATATCTGTGATCTTCAGATATGTGTTTGGCCTCACTAGATCGTGTGGATTTTGGGTTGTTGTGTTGCGTTTGGTCGGCAGTTTTTGTTACTGCTACCCAGTTTGACAATTACCGCCACAACCAGCATGAATTACCTAAAAACAATCAGCATGAACAGTTTTTTTAAAAGAAAATTGAATTGTGTGGACTCTGCGACCGCACACAGCCAATCAACATGGACAGACAGATCCAATACGCCATCACTGATGGCCATGAAAAACTTAACTATGAGGGCAGAAACTTTGATCCTAACGAAGAGACTAATTCGCATGTCCCCTCTTAGCATCGAAACTTAGCATTACTACTAATTGTAGTAAAGATTCCATGACTAATTTGCACTGCTAGCTGCTGCATCTTTCTTCAGCAGACAGCAGCTAGCTTCGCGCCATCTTCTTTGCAGCCAAGCAGATCAGGATCAAAAACTCCTTCGCCTTGGGACGCCTTCCGTGCTGCAAACGCGATCCTCCACACATATCTATCTTGTGGTACCTATCGCCACTCAATCGATCTGGACAGTGAAAAATACAATTTACTCGCTTGCACGGTTTTGTATCATCGGAACATCGATCGCCAGTCGCCACCGATGGAATTTAACAGTTCTGAACATATTCTGAAATCTGAATAGTTGTCCCTTTCAACCAGACGATTATATACATTTTTTGGCGCCAAATTTCAGACGAATACTTTCTTCACAATATACTATGATGAGCCTAGTGCCAAGTCTTTCATATATACTTAACAAAAAAAGAGACAGGCAAACCTTAGTTGTATCATAGCCTTGCTTCAGCTAGCAAAAAAGAAAGAAAAAGGAGGAGAAAAGCCAGGTCGTCTCCTACCTCTCGCTTGCGTTGCTCTATAAATACCTTTGTTGGTTCAACCACGTAACAAAGTTGCAACAAGGCCTGACCAACTAAACTAACGAGGACAAGCATAAGCACACGGATGGGCATGTCTGATCAGCAATGCAGGAGCACGCCCAACTCGTTCACCACCTCCTACGGCTCCTCCCAGCAGATGCATCACCTGCCACAGCACGATGCTGCGCTCTGCACTGAGCCAGGACTGGGCTTCCCCTACTACTATGGCACTGACCAGCAGGACGCGGCGTTCGACGGCGACGAGCTAGACCTCGGCTTCCGCCCTTCCAAGGCCACCAAGGTTGACTACTACAGCTCGCCTTACCAGCCGTCATGGCCGCTGGCTCGTGCCGATGGCGCCGCGGCGGCGGCGGAGTCGTCGCGCGTCAGGAAGCAGAGGTTCCGGGACGTTCTCGAGAGCTGCAAGCAGAAGGTCGAGGCTATGGAGGCCATGGAGTCTCCCGTGCCGTTCCAGGAAGGTGAGGACGGGGTTGTTGTGGGGGATAGTAGCGGTGCCGCCGGTGGCGGCAGCGGTGGCAGTGGAGGAGGTGGCGGCGGCGGCGGCGCCGATGGCATGCGCCTGGTGCAACTGCTGGTCGCCTGCGCCGAGGCCGTGGCTTGCCGCGACCGCGCGCAGGCGGCGGCGCTGCTGCGGGAGCTGCAGGTCGGCGCGCCCGTGCATGGCACGGCGTTCCAGCGCGTCGCGTCGTGCTTCGTCCAGGGCCTCGCGGACCGGTTGGCGCTGGCGCACCCGCCGGCGCTGGGGCCGGCGAGCATGGCGTTCTGCATCCCGCCGTCGTGCGCGGGGCGGGACGGCGCCCGCGGCGAGGCGCTCGCCCTGGCGTACGAGCTCTGCCCGTACCTCCGGTTCGCGCACTTCGTGGCGAACGCCTCCATCCTGGAAGCCTTTGAGGGAGAGAGCAACGTCCACGTGGTGGACCTGGGCATGACGCTGGGCCTCGAGCGCGGCCACCAGTGGCGCGGCCTCCTCGACGGCCTCGCGGCCCGCGCCGTCGGCAAGCCGAAGCGCGTGCGCGTCACGGGCGTCGGCGCACCCCTCGACACCATGAGAGCCGTCGGCCGCGAGCTCGAGGCCTACGCGGAGGGGCTCGGGATGCGCCTCGAGTTCCGCGCCGTCGACCGCAGCTTGGAGAGCCTGCACGTCGACGACCTCGCCGTCGCCGCGGACGAGGCCGTGGCCATCAGCAGCGTCCTGGAGCTCCACTGCGTGGTGAAGGAGAGCCGCGGGGCGCTCAACTCGGTGCTCCAGACCGTCCGGAAGCTGGCGCCCAGGGCGTTCGTGCTCGTGGAGCAGGACGCCGGGCACAACGGGCCCTTCTTCCTGGGCCGGTTCATGGAGGCGCTCCACTACTACGCGGCGGTGTTCGACGCGCTGGACGCGGCGCTTCCGCGCTACGACGCCCGGCGGGCGCGCGTGGAGCAGTTCCACTTCGGCGCGGAGATCCGGAACGTGGTCGGGTGCGAGGGCGCGGCGCGCGTGGAGCGGCACGAGCGCGCGGACCAGTGGCGCCGCCGGATGAGCCGAGCGGGGTTCCAGTCCGTGCCCATCAGGATGGCGGCCAGGGCGCGGGAGTGGCTGGAGGAGAACGCCGGCGGCGGCGGGTACACGGTGGCCGAGGAGAAGGGCTGCCTCGTCCTCGGTTGGAAGGGCAAGCCCGTCATCGCCGCATCCTGCTGGAAATGCTAGGCGTCACGCTCACGCCGCGCCGGCAGCCGGAGAGGTATACCGGTGTCTCTGCTTTGCAAGGCCATAGCCCATAGATGCATACGCGGTGGATGGATCTGTGGTGAGGGTAGATGAATAAGAGCTCAAGCTTAGCTTAGTGTGCTTGAACAGATGAGCTCAAACCTATGGCAGATGAGCTCACTCATATTATGGCTGTTCGAGCTAGTATATGTGCTTGAACACACTTGTATAATAAGGCCCTCAAATAGTGCTTTGTTGAGTTGTTTTGACAAATTTTGTGTAGGGTAAATTAACCAATCTGACTGTACAAGGAGATTCTGATTTCTTGTTGTAACTTTATATGTCTCTTTGTCATGAGGAATTGATGTAATAATCTACTCCACTGAGAAACCTACTGTACAAGGAGTATGGAGGAATAGAAACTGATGTTCATCATCCATGGAACTAAAATGATCCTCCACTGATAAACAGATACGGAAAGGTTAAAAAAAAAAGAATGAGAAAGAAAGAGATGGAAGGCAGATCGAATGCCCTGCACAGAAAGATGCCTTGCTTTGTACAGTAGACTAGTAGAGGAAACAATAGGTTTGAAATGTTAATTTGTAGATCAAACAGGCAAAACGATCGGTCTTGATCGACTCCCTGTAAATTTTGCAGTTACTTTACGGTGACCAAGTCAAGAAGCTCTTCTTTTGTGCACGACACAGTTGGACTAGACTGATCAAGCGCGGATCGAGGTCGAATGTGACAAATCAAAGTACGTATTAGAGTATTTCTGAACATATATCGATTATTGTGTGCATATCAGGCTCCAATAGAACCCCTGTAACTATAAATCAAATGAAAAAAAAAGGAAGAACCGGAACCAAGAAGATTTCTAGTCTAAATGCCAAAATAAACATTCTGAAAGGAATGATCGAAACCATTAAGTCAAATAACATGCACCCAAAGTAAATGAACGTGTGCAAATTATCTGTGCAGAAGTATTGAAGACTTGAGCTTTTGGTTACTGCCGGTTCATTACGGAATATTCGTATACAATGCTTTTTTGATGGTCGCTATCTCTACCTCACCAAAATAGCCGTCTGAGAAAACTTCTCTTTTGCTTTGGTTTTGACACTGCACCAACATGGTTAGTTCAAATTAGCTATCTCTCAATCAGGAAGCGCAGGAGACGAATGTGTTTACTACATAGAAAGACAGGGCGGTGTGGAACATGATAAAGCCCGATTATTAAAGACTAATATATAAACAAATCATGAGATCACAACACCATTACCTTTTACTCTCCCAGCTTTTATCAATGCTTCCTCAGCAATTGGTCTCCATTGCTGAGCACACGAGAAAGTAAGCCCCATCCCTACAGTCAGCCCTCGCAAAAGCTGTATTGTTCGAAGCACTGAAAATAGCTCTTCCGGGAAGCTCTTCAAACAGGAGGGGGAATAAAAATAAGTCACTTAAGGAAGCGGTTTAGAATTAAAAATGCTAATAAGTAAAATAATATAAAGCACATAGTATGTGTGTATACAATGCAAATAAATGGATGAACAAGAATACATGATTTGTTAATAACATATAGGATACTGTTCACAGGTTTGTATCTTTAAGGTGCATACCTCCACTCCAATTTTAGTAAGTGAAGAATCATCAGCAAAGGGTGACATAACCGTTACACCAGGTGGTAATCTTGTGTCGAACATTCGCAATGATAATTGAAACAATTCTTCTAGCTTATTATCAGCTATGGCCGTTGTTTTGATACCAAGCTCCCTGAAATATTTTTGTAGTCCATGAGCAAAACAGGAATATACCAACATTAAAGTACTGTTCACCAATAATTAGCACCCCTCTAGCCCTTAACTATATCTTTTAATTTTAAACAGGAATTAATATTTCATATCTTCATTAATCATTAGTTTGCTCAGATTGCTTTGTCAGAGAACAACATAGAATTCATTTTACTGCTGCGCAATAACTCTGTCTCCAACTGTTCAGATATATGTAAACAGTAGAATATAACATGGTATGCAATTGAGCGTACATGAAACTTTCTTCGGCCCTTAAAAAATCATCATCAGCCATTGCAACTACAAGATTCGCATAAGCAAGTCGTAAATCATCTGGCATTTCTTTCACCTGTCCATAATCAAGTAAAGCCACCTGAAAAACGCAAGAATAACATTTAGCTGGAAGTTGCCAGTGGCCTGTAAGAGAAGGAAGAGTTTAAAATGATCCCTTGCCTCTGTGTCCTTACAGATAAGGATGTTTCCTGGGTGTGGATCTGCATGGAAAAAGCCATCCTTCAAGATCATTTGACCATATGCAAGGGTAAGATCTGACAAAATCTTCCTGCAATAGAAAAAAGGTACTTTTCAAATTACCTAAGCACTAAAATTAAACCAATTAAAGAAAAAACTATTAAAATTTTAAATTTTCAAAAAAGGGTCGTTACTAATTATTTTTAGGGTATACCAATCATGACTAATTGAGCGGGATTTTAGTTTACTCAACCAAGTAGCACTGACCAACATAGAATCTGAAAGCTATTATAAGGTTTTGTAAAGCAAATGAGAATCATACTCTTTTAAGATGACGGGGCTTACTGCTTTGCCATTGCTGCAATCTTACTACCAGGATCTACGCCCCTTTTAGCCATTTCATTGCCAAGATTCATTATTGGGGTCCCTTTGACGAATTCCATTACCAGAACTTCCCTACAAAATAAATAATAGCATTTAATTCATACTACGGCAGAATAACCTCATGTATTGATTGGTCTAAAAAAGCTCTCATAATGATTACGCAAAGAAACACAAGAGGTAGTGGAATCAGTAAAGTTCAAGCCAATAAATGCATTAGAGTTAAGCCAGTGTTTCTTCTATCTAAGAACAATACAGTAGATAAATCACAATGTTTCCTATATTTGAAGCAAACCAAGAAAGAATGATACATAAAATCAGCAGCGTACTTCTAGATATCATGAATATTTCTTTGTTTATTAGCTAAAATTTCTTTGTTTATTAGCTAAAATTCCAAACAAGCCAGCACATGACAATTTTAATCTATGGATGGCCAGATCTGGAGCCTAGAGTGTCAGAAAGATCCAATAGCATAAAGTCACTCGAAAAATGCAAATGTTTTTTTTTTCTAAAACAAAGCAGGAGAGCTGTGTGTCATTTCATTAGGAAGGAGAAAGAAACAAAGGGCCGGCTAGAACCGGACCAAGTACAAAAAAAAAACCCAAAACCTACACACACCACCAACAGGTAGCAGACTCTTACAGACAAGAAAAATAATGCAAATGTTAAGTTTATGTAAAGAAGCATATCTTGAAGGAAAAATCTTTCTTCAGTAAAGAAACATCACATTTATTTTTTGAACTAAATAAAAACATCACATTTATTTTTTGAACTGAATAAAAACATCACATTTAATTCAAGCATCCTGGTATCAGTAAGTGGCTGATTTATAACTGCTTTGTCGAAACCATCAAATTAGGACAGCCCTTGTATCCACCTGAATATATTGTGCACAGAACTAGTATTCAATTAAATAACGTGAAAACACTTTGATTTAGTGGGCAGTTATGATGATCGCAAAAAAAAAAAAGGTGAGCAGTTATGATACTATACCTGCTAACCATTCCAGGAATCACACGAGGCACCATAACAGGAGGTTTCTTATTGGTGAGACGTAAGAATTCTCGTATTCTTTCCATTGCCCTTGCTTCGCGCACAAAGTCAAACTCATAGCATATCTTCAGAAGCAAACATCAATACAAAAAATGGTATTAATACACATGGTGCACACTGGTGTGAAATAGAGGTATTGACAAAGAATAAGAACACAACAATATTATCTACAGCTTAAAGAGTAAAATCTGTTTCAAAACAAAAGTGAAGTTAACACAGCACATTATCGTATGGGAGATGCACTTTTATGCTCACCAATCTATTTGAACAGTTGACCGCCAATGTAAATAGGAGCCATTCTTTTGTTTCTAATGGTTAAAAACTTAAAAACGCTAATACAAAAATGGCTGAGCTTATTATTTTGTGGGCATGCAGATATCTCATATTAACTTCTACTAACCTTGAATTTAATTCCCATTTCAGTCAAGGTACATAATAGTTACAATGTACTATACTATGAAAAAAATGTTAAATAATTTAAAAAAATGATAAAAATGTTAAAAAGGGAGCTTTCATATTTTCTCTATGAAGCTCATTGTAACAGTAATTGGAGAAAAAGAAAAGAAAAGGTTGGATCCATTTATTTTAGTGGCCCTAAATTTTAAAGGTGCTGATTAATCAGATATAAGACAGCAGATATAAAATTCCATTTGACGTGGAAAAGTTATTTAGGATTACCGGAACAAGTGAAAGTAGAATGATTTAGGGGTGGGGAATAAAACCTGCTTTTCCATCTCTTTGGTGGCAGAGAATAGATCAAAGTTGACGTCATACTTCTGCAAAAACAAGGCCATTGCTTGCATGTTCCGGATATCAACCATCATCAGATGTTCAGCTCCTGGATGTTGAACCTGATCAATTCCTAACATCACGACACATCCTAGAAAATCTGAAATTTCAAACGGCTGTTTACAGAACACAAGAATGCAACACTGACCTTAACAGCAACATCTGTCTTTGATAATTTAAGCCTTGCTCGATGCACCTAGCAACAAATATGAAGTAAATCATTAACTGAGAGATTATCTAAAAGATTAAGTGATAGAATAAGTGATCTGCTCCAGGTAAGTGTGCAATGTTATGTTAAAAAGCAGAAAATAACATATGCACAGGCCTAACATTAACAATAATGGTAGAAAACACAGATGTTAAGAACCCCCAGATTGCACATAAAAGGAGATGTACCTAAGCACGAACCTGTGCAATAGAAGCAGACCCTACAGGCTCAACGTCGAACTCTTCAAATATGTCATCAAAGGTCTTCCCGAACTGTCTCTCCACAACATCTCTCACAACATCAAATGGCGTGGCTGGGGCCTTATCACAGAGCGTGACAAGTCTCTTCACCCAAGCCATCGGCGCCAGATCGGGTTTTCCCAGAATTTGTGCAGCCTGTTTCAAAATCCATTAATTCAATGTAACAGTCTCACAGAACACTTGAATCAAAACTGGATGGTACAAAAGCACCCCAAGCACAATTGAAACTACAATTTACCAGCACAATCGGATTGCAGCTGCTGTCAATCACTCTGATTTTGTTTTCATACGATTGACTGAGGCTGGAGATAACCGGGGGGCAGGACAGAAAAACAAAAGGGGGCACCAAAGCCCACCAGTCCACCACTAACCTTGAGGAAGAGTCCGCCGAGCTCGGAGCAGAGGGAGTACATCTTCTGGGCGCCGAGCTCGTGCTGCTGCTCCCACATGGCCTCCCGCTCCTCCTCATCCTTGATGAACCCCGCCCGCAGCTGGCACACCTGGACCGACAAAAGCACTCGCCAATTAAACCCTCCGCACCCGGCACCTCACCACAGGGCCATACCAACGAGCACCTCAGAGGCACGCCACCAACGAACCAGCAAGCGGGCCAGCTCGCCTACCTTGTAGCTGGTGTAGATGTCCGCGGCGCGGACCCAGAACTGCGCGGAGCGGCTCCACGGGCGGAGGTGGTCGGAGATGCGCTCCCGCAGGTCCTGCAGCTGCGCGACCGCCAGCGGCATTGCGGTCGGGTCGGGCTGGGCGAGGCGGGGGCGGACTGGGCGAGGCGGGGGACGGCCGGGAACGCGTGGGATGGGGAAGACGGATATGCGCGCACGCGGCTGCCTGCGGAGTTTACGGCGGCCGCGGTGGCTGCGCCGTCGCGTTCCTTTTCGCGCCCCGCCCGCCCGCCCGCCCGCCGGGTGGTGGTGGGGGCGGACCGCGGCCGCGTGTCGTGTGGCTGACTGGCTACGGCGTACGGCGAGGTCGGGCCCACCAGGAATCTAGCCAGGGTTAAAAGGACTTTTCCGTCCGGTGGACGCCAAAAAGTTGTGCGAGCACGGAGGGGAAGGCGTGCGGGTTATGCTGCGCGACCACGCGTGCACGCCACATGCTTGGGCCGTGGCCGGGACGTCGTCGGCTGACGGCGACGTTGTCAGCGGCGAGATTGCCTTGAGATCCGTGCAGAGTCTAGGCGCCATATCGCCTTGGCCCTTGAGATCAAACGCAAAAGCCCTAGGACCAGACCTGAGCATTTTACGGGCCGGGTCGGGTTCGGGCCGAGCCGAAAAAAAATCCGGGTTTTTCGAGCTGAGAAAATCCTGCCCATGACCGTCCCATGGGACTTGTCGGGCCTCAGTTTTCGGGCCGGGCCCGGGCTTGGGCGGGCTGCCCGCACTTTTTATATTGTAAAACAGCTAAAAACAGTATTTCGGGCCGGGTTCGGGCCTAGATTTTTTTTGCGGGCTTCAAGATCTCTGCCCACGCCCGTCCAGTAAGGTCCGTGGGCGGGCCTGGCGCGGGCCGGGCCCGGGCCGGGCCAGCGGGCCGGGTCGGGCTGGGCTCAAAATGCTCAGGTCTAACTAGGACCATCCACACTGCTATTGTTCTACACGTTTGCTCAAAAAGAATATTCTAGTCACGTTAATAAGGATATTTACTCTACATCAACTTCTTTTGCACTCCTATTACTCTATATATTTACTCTATACATAATACCATATATTTTATTCAACCACCTTCAGCTATCATCCAAATTAAAAATTCATTTGTTACCTTTATAGGGACTAAAGTGAGGAACTATAAGGTTTAGGGACTAGAATGTGAGAACATCCAAATTAAAAATTCATTTGTTACCTTTATAGGGACTAAAGTGAGGAACTATAAGATTTAGGGACTAGAATGTGAGAAAATACGAGTTATAAGGACTAAAACATAATTATTACAAAATGAAAGGGCCAAACAAAAAAACCAATCTTATCTCTTCCTCCTCCTGAAGAGAGCCGAACTCTCGGCCTCCCAATCTCTCCCGTTCTCTCTCGGGATCTCCCGTACCCTGTCGCCGCCCTCCACCTCCCTCACCGGCGGCCGCGCGGGGAGTAGCTACGGCCGGCGCTGGTCCGAGGGGAGGGGCCCGCGGCCAATCCCTGGTGGCAGAGGAGCAAAGGCGCGGACGAGCCTCGCGGCGGCTGCCGGCTCCCGGCGGTGGCGGCTTCCAGCTCCACACACTCTCTCCGGTGGAGGCGGAGGTGGAAGACCGCCGCTCGTGCGCCGACGGCCGGATCCGGCTCGGGGCGTCTCCCTCTCTTCCGTCCGTGCGCAGGAGGGAAGGGGATATTTAACTTTTTACCATTATAACGGATGTCACCTCTCCGATTGTCACTTTAACGGTGGCAAATATTTATAAACCAGCGATGTTGCGAACGGGATACATTTTCACCACTTTTGCTGATGTGGCACGCCATATGGGCACGCCATGCTGGATCGAGAGCAACCGTACATGTAAAATGTCCCTCATGCCCTTTTGTCATCTTCCCTCCTCCCTCTCTACTGTCACTTACATCTGGGACCCGTGTGGCAGGTTATCTTCAACCTCCCGTTGTTGCTCCACCAGGTAACTAGCCAGAACCAACACCCCCACGGAGCAGCGAGGCATGTTGCCGCGGCGTCTGGCTGGGGCGGCCGCCGGTGGGGACTCGCGCGACACCTGACTGGGGCGGCCCGCCGCCGGCGCCTGGCCGGAGCTCCCCCGCTGCCGCCACTCCTCCCTCCGTCTCACCTCCTCAGTCGCCGTTGCCTCCCACCTCAGTCGAACGGCAATGCGACCGGCGCAGGTAGTGCCATGGCAACGGCGGCTGCATCGACCTCAGCTCCGCAGGGCTTCTCGCGCACGGCGCTGGGAGCAGTGTCGTCGTCTCCGACCTGTGCTCCATGCAGCTCCTCTGTGTGCTCCCCATGCCCTCCCCCGCGCTCGCTGTCGGGTAGAGATGGCAATGGGTACCCGAAACCCGAGTACCCGACGGGTTTTACCCGATAAAGAGGTGGGTATGGAATCATATTTCTACCCGCGGGTACACAAATGGGCAACATCATGTACCCATCGGGTAAGCGGGTGCGGGTACATACTACCCATACCCGCATACCCGCGGGTAAAATATACCCATCTACAATATGTGATAAATGATCAAAATTGCACATTGTTAGTGAAGGATAACTTTATATATATATATATATATATATAACAAGAAAGTTCATGCTTTATTAGACTATTATTGGTTAAGAATTATCATGTATCCATTTTATTTATTCAAATTCGTTGATGTAGGCACTTTATCATGCGTTATGTTCTCAATTATATTAGTTTATAACGGGTATGCTATCGGGTACGGGTTACCTGACGGGTAAAAAAACCCGCGCGGGTGCGGGTATGGGTAAGAACTTGTACCCGCATGCGGGTATGGGTTTTTTATCGGGTAGAGTTAAAGTTGGCGGGTGCGGGTATGGAACGACACTACCCGACGGGTTTCTACCCGTTGGCATCTCTACTGTCGGGGTTCGATACCCCCGGCAAGTAATTTTTGGTATGATTCGTGCGTCTGATCCGGATGGTTGGGCTTAGAGACATCGGGATTATACTGGTTCAGGCACCGAGGGGGTGCCCTACGTCCAGTTTGGGAAAGTGTTCTATATGCCCACAGGGGGCTTGTAGTAGGGGATACAAGCTTAGGTCGAGAGAGGGAAGAAGTCCGAAGTCTCTGTGTGTGAGCGAGAGCAGCTGGTGCTCGATGGGTGTGGTGTGTTGTTTTTTGTCTTGCCGTGTTCGTATATCCTGTTCGTCGTTGCCCGTTCACGATGCTAACCTCCCCTTTTATAGTTCAAGGAGGGCCGGCGTACAAGGGCTAAGATGGTAAAAACCCGTTCTGCTACAGTGTTGCAACAGTGCCAGAACAGTGCTGCCGTGGGCCTTTGTCTCCCGTTGGCGCCGTACACTGCCCCGGCTTCGGTAGTCTTCATAGGGCGGCGTAGCTTCGGCCTCCGTCCCGAGGCGGCTTCCCTCCGACCCAGGAGCCTGCTGGTCACACTAGGTCGGGGCTTCGCGTGCAAGCCTCGATCTTCCCTCTGATACTTGATGGGTCGGGTCACGTTGTTCGATGTCTTACAGGTGAAGGATTCGCATGTCCTTGGCTACTGTTCAGTATCAGGTGATGGGACGCCGGGGCAGTCCGCCTCCCACGCCGAGGAAAATCTCATCATTACTTGACCCTCTGACAGAGCAGATCTGCGTGCCCCACTGCAGCTGCACGTCCCGCGCGGCGCGGGGCAGCTTCCGCCACGTTGCGGCCCGCCCCTGGGGGACCCCGGGCGTCGGATTACGGCGGAAGGAGCCTTTAGGTCGTGCGAGGCGGAGCCGCCCGTCGAGGTAACCGGGTTGGTTGTTTGAGTCGGAGGTGGTTCCGTGGAGGGAGGCTGGAGTACCATCCCTAAGAAAAGGGAACTGGGCCTGGCCTTGCTGGCGGTTGGTGTTGGGCTTTCACCGATGCGGCCCATCATTAGTCTTCCTGATTTCGGGGTTTTAGGGGTTAAGATGATTACCCCCGGTTTCTCCCCTCTTCAGTAGCCTCCGAGCCTAAGGGGGAAATAACAGATTTCTCCCTTAGGATCAGAAAGGTTGAGCTTCTGTTTTTCTTCCTCAGTCCGGTGAGGGCGCGCGAGCGCACTCGCCGAGTGTAGCCCCCGAGCCCGTGGTAGAGTCGAGGACTCTGCCACGGGGTGATTTTTTAGCCACCGCGAGTACTGGCTCACCTTTTGAGGCCGACATGGCCGGACGGTGGATTTGACCCAGCCTCACGGGGAACTGTGGCTGGCCTCTGCTGATGTGACGGCGAGGCTCAGCGAGCCTTCAATGCGTCGCCTGGAGGGGTGGGTGGCTGTTTTAGCTTGTTTTGTAAGCTAAGCTGTGTCCACCGTGCCCCTCACATGGTTGGGCTGTTGCTGCCCTATAAAAGGAGCTCCACTTCGCCCCGGTGAGACTCCATGGTTGCCACATGGAGAGGGAAAGACAGCAGCCACTTCTCCGGTCGTGGGGGGTTCGTCCCCCTGAGTGTAGTGCCGTCTCTCAAGCCTCCTGATGTTGGTGGAAGTTCAGCGAACGAGGAGGCATGCTCTTGACGGCCCTTTCCTGTCCTGCATCTCGTGCCCCCGCGGCGACATGGGGGTCGAGTGCTAGGGGAGGGGGCACCGAGGCGAGCCGTCGCTCCGCGTTCGCGTCACCACCGCTGCTTCCTGCTGCTTGTCGTGGCACACCCGGGGTCGCTTCCCTGAGTGCTGTCGGAGCAGCAGGGCACCAAGTTAGCCCTGGACAAGCTTCTCCGATGAGGCTGCTCCTTGAGGAGCGATGCTTCGTCGGCAGCCTGTCCGGGGCGACTTCAGGAACTTGGTCTTCTTCCTGGGCCTTGGTAGTTGCGGTGGAGGCGCCGGCCACCTCCCTGGTCCCCGCAGGGAGTCTCCGGCCGCGTCAGATGTTAGCCGGAGTCCCGCGAGGTGCTCCTCAAACTCTGACCTGCCGGGAAATGCAACACCACCATGCCGGCGGTGTTTTATGTTACGATACTTGTTCACGGCCCGCCTGGCTGCCTTCTTGTACCTTAGAACTCAGGACTTCACATGAATGCAGCTGTCCCCTTTTTCTCTGAATGTTGATGCCTCTTTTGAGTGCTTGACGCCCGTTTCGAATCTCGCCGAGCGACTCGCCTTCATCTTTTAAGTCGGGGGAAAACCCTTGGGGTTCCCCAGGGTTCGTGGGCATCGTGCCCCGAGACTGGCGGAGTGATGGGAAGTTGAAGAGCAGAGAGAGGGAGAGAGAGAGAGAAGGCGAAGAGCGAGAGAGAACGTCTCCTCACCTCCGGGTAACCGCTGCGCACGAGGCGCCGCACGGCTATAAAACCCCGGGGAAGGCTCAGAGCGAACGCACCTCTCGTCTTTCTTCTTCCTCCCTCTCGCGCTGCCTCTTTGCTCCCTCACTCTCCATCCCGCAAGAGTCCTCGTTCTTCAAACCCCTGACGTCCGTATGGCTGGCGAGAAGCGCTCGGTGGAGGGTTCGCTCAACTCCTCGGCGAGGGCGCCACCCGCGCAGGAGGCCGCGGGCGACGGTGCGCTGGTGGCGTGCTGGATCAGGACCTTCGGCGTGGCTGGCATTGCGATGCTTCCGGCTCCAGGCTCTAGCACGGGCCTGTTTGCGTCGGTCGTTCCTCCGGTGGCCGTCGAGGGCGGGGCCCCCGCCGGAGCCGACCCTGCCGCCGAGCTCCAGGCCCAGCTGAACGATGCGCGGCAGCGCATTGCGTTGCTGGAGAGCGAGCTGGAGCTCGCGCAGCAGTTAGTCACCGCCTTCAGGGCCACCTTCGAGGGGGGCGAGCGGGAGCTCAAGGCGGCGCAGGACGCCGAGGGCGATGCGCACGCCCGGGCTGCCGGTGAGTCACTCGGCCTTGTCTTCATTCTTCTTTCGTCGCGTCGTCGTTGTTGTCCGTGACACCCTTCTTTTGGTACTGGGCAGGTCAGGAGGAGGTCGCGCGCCTACACACCGCAGAGGCAGAACAGGCGCGGAAGGATCGACGAGCTTCGCGTCGTCCACGGCCACCTCCGCGACGCCGCCAGCGTCGCCGTGACAGCGGTGCGGCTGGAGCCGACACTGCTGTATGACGGGCTCTGCGCACTCCCGGACCGCGTCCGCACGGTGGTTACCACGGGGGTGCACCAGGGGGCGACGTACGGTCTTGCCGCCGCGAACCTCCAGGACCTGGACCGCTCCATCAGCACGATCCCCGTGGGGTGGCCCTGGGGGACGAGGCCACGGAGGCGTCAGGAGACGGCCTTGTACTTCAACGCCAATGCCAACTCCATCCTCCCGTCGGTGGACATCGACGCCCTCCTCGAGAACCGGGGGCCTGCGGTGACGACCTGGGGTGCTGCCGTCCTGACGAGTCCAGCGAGTCGGAGGGCGGCTCCGAGGGGGCGAACTCCCCCGGCCAGGCAGATTCCCCGGCGGAGTGAGGCGTATGCCTGGAGCCGGGCGCCGATCCTTCGTGATCGGCGTCTCCCTCTTGTATCTCCCCCGTTTTTTCAATGGAACTCGGCCCTAGGCCTCTTAAGTCGTACCTTTGTCTTGTCGTCTTGTTCTTGCTCACGCGGGTGACGGAGGGCTGCAACGAGTCACTCCAGATCTTGCCACGGATGTCTTGCGTATGAATCTGCTCGTCCCATTGTCCTGCCTGGGCGCGCACTTTGGTCGAGACGCACAGCCGCTTCCTAACTCGGAGCTGGGGGGCGTGCTTTTTACCGTTTTCGCTGTGATGATAGGTCGGTGTAACGCCCGCGTTTTTAGCTCTTAATAAATCACCTACTAAATCATGCGTGTTTTCAAACTTTCCCGCTGAGCTCATTTAACCCCCTTCCGAAACCCCGGTCGATTCCTTTCCCTCGGCGTGCATGCCGCGAATCCCGCCGGCACCGCCCGCACCCAGGCCATCACCCACGCGTGCCGCCCTAGCGCCGCGGCCGGCCACTACGACAGGAATCCCGCACCGCCGCGGTCCCGCCGGCCGGTCCGCCTCGCCATCACCGCCGTCCCGAAAATCCCGCTGACGCCTGAAAAACCGGAAAACCCACAAACACCCTTCCCCTAATTTTTTTCCCGTGAAATTCTCCTAATTTTTCTAAACCCTTTCCTATTTCTTTTCCCATTTTTCTATTTCTTTTCCTCTTCCTATTTCTCTTTTTCTTTTCTTTTCTTCCTTTTTCTCCTTTTTCTTTTCTTCTTTTCTTTTCTTCCTTTCTTTTCTTTTTCCTCCCCTTCTTCCTCCCGCGGCCAGGCCGCGCCTGACCGCGACCCCCTCCCGCGCGTGGACTCCAGACCGGCGCCCCCTCCTCCAAGACCGGCGCCCCCTCCCTGGTCACCTCCCGGCCGACCGAGCTCTCCAAGACAGCACGCCAGGGGCGGCCCCGCGCCTGCAGCAGGCCGGCAGCGCCTCCCCCCTCTTCCCTGACAAACGAAGACCGCCATTACTCCGACCGGTCACCTCCACCACAGCGCGGCGTCGCTGCCTTCCCTCCTCCACGGCGAACCTGCACGACGCATCACATCCAACAGCACCCAGTCCCCCGAAGCCTCGCCGGTGAGTCAATGCCAGGATATTTTTTCTCCCCACCGCCATTGCCGGCCATCGAAGCTCCTAGAGCTCAAATATCCTCACCGAACCGACCTTCCCGCGCCTATATATAGCCCTGCGTGCTCTCCACCTCGCCGTGCAACACCTCCATTACCTCCATTGCTCCCCACTGCCCCACACCGCGCCACCGCCACGTGCCTCCACCGCCGTCCGCCCGCCGCCGCGGAGCCACCTTCACGAGCCACCTCTGCCCAAGGTGAGAAGGGGAGACGAATCCCCTCACTTCCCTCCACGTTTTGCCCCATCTTCCGGCCACCGCCGTGCACGGGACCGCCGGCGAGCGCCCCTGCCGGCCGGCCGCCCGGTCGACCCCCTCCCTTCTCTGTTCTGAACCGAGGAAGGGGAAGAAGAAGGGCGATTTTGCCCAGAGCCCCCTGTCCTCTTCCCTTTTAACCCGAGCCCCCCCCCCTTTTTCTTTATTTCCTTCTCACTATTTCTCCCAAATAAGACCCTAGCCCATAAATCAAATTACGAACTAGCCCTACTTAAATTCAAGCAGGCCCTTGGATCATTCCATCTAAACCTCACCTTAATTACATTTTGCAAATAAGCCCACCCCTCTATTAAACCTATTTACTAATAGGTCCTTAGCCCCTTTCAACTCTCTTTAACCCGGCATTTCATGCACAATTTTTACTCCAAATTAATCCCAAACTTCACTACACCTTTCCCAGGATTATTCCCGCCGAACCATTCACCAATTCCCCATAGATCATATATATATTTCTCCTTTTTCCATTTATTCCCTCCTCGAGCTCAGCCGGTAAATATGTGTGCTTGTATTGATTGCATGCTTGCTTGTGTGTACGCTATAGCCGACGGAGTGAACGAAGGAGGGTACCACGAGCCGGAGCTTGGAGCCGAGTACTGCGAGCCGGAGCTTGGAGCCGAGTACTGCGAGCCGGAGCTTGGAGCCGAGTACTGCGAGCAGGAGCCCAAGATCCTGAACGCCGAGCCGGAACTCCCCGAAGACTTCGAAGACTGCAAGTTCAATCTCATCCTTTGATGCATGCTTTGATCCCAGCTTTATAAATACAACCCTATGACCCGTTTTATAAATTGCATATTGTTTTACTGTTAAAACCCGGTAGGATAGCCACCCTTGATTGCTATGATTGAACTTGGTTTGGCCTAAATGATTGCTTTAAAAATGTGTGAGTGCTTTAAAAATGGGAATGGGATATTTTGGAAAATGAGTAAAGCACTGGGTAGACGGGATGGACGCGTGTGTCAAGAGTATGGGTGAGCTCGTACCTTTGTGGTTAAGCGTGTTGGAGATGTCCATCTTGTCGTTAAGGACCGGGTTGCGTGACATCTCACCTGGCCCAATTATCGTACTACCACTCGACCGTTGTATGTGGCAACGGCTTAGCATAAATCCCACTAGCTAATCTACTTGCCATCAGGAGTGCGGGTGAGCAGCGGGAGATCAAGGAGTAGGGGTACGATCTGTGTGAGGTACGCCCTGGTTACGAAAGATAACCCCTTGTTGCTCCCGTGGTGGCTCGTAGGGTTAGCTAAGGTGGGTAATGGCTTTGATAGGATCCGCGCCGACACTAAGGTGTTCGTGTAGCGGTACCCTACTTGTGGGTAAAGATGTACAACCTCTGTAGAGTGTAAAACCTATTCGAATAGCCGTGTCCACGGTATTGGACGAGTCACGGTGGGGTCACAAAACTAGTGTTTGGGTTTGGGATGTTTTCATGGCGAGAGTTGTTTTCTGGAAAAGTGTGTGGCTGTGTGCCTGGGCTACTGCGGACGGGGAGTCCGGTAGTCCTCAACTGGTCTTCTCAAAACAACTGAGTTACTTGGGTTATAAAAATTGTTTGCGAAAACCTTTTCGAAAATGAACCCCTGCATGAGTAAATGTGTTTGTAAAATAAACCCTATTCTGATCCTTGATATATCCTGTGCATGATCTGCTTATTAGCCCCTCCGTGGGTGGGGTTGGACTTGTTGAGTACGTATGTACTCACCCTTGCTTGACTAACTGTTTTTCAGAGGAGGATCCCGACTTCGTTCCCGAGGACGTCGAGTAGGTCGTTGCCCTACACCCAACCGTGCCTGTGGATTCAGGGTCGCCGCAGAGAGCTTCCATGGCGTGGTACTCTGATGAGGCCTTAGAAGCCTTCGCTATCGTAGTTTGGTCTTTAGCTTTTGTGTTGTTTCTCGTGGCAATGGCGCTTCCGTGCCCACTATGCCGCCGTGATGTAAGGGACTGAACCACCTGTTGTAATAAATGTGTTGCCAGCCTCCTGGGACTGGTATTTATGTCACATTTAGTCATCTCTGATGAGGGGACGCTTCAGTCGGGTATCTTGCGTTAGGTCGGGGAATCCTTCTTCCCTGACGCGATCCCCTGCGTCGTCTTGTCAACCGGCCCCGGTCGGCGTGCCGGACGCCGCCTGGGGCGGGGCTCGCTTTTCCTGGGATGTCAGGCCTGGCAGGATTCACGTACGAGAGAGAGAAAAGAGAGAGAGAGAGAGAGAGGAAGATAGCTTGAGTGGGACACTCCCCTGCTGCCCCTTCGTGGGCCCAAGCAGTGAATTGCCCCCAACCGACCCGCATTTCCCTATTTAAGTCGGGAGGGTAGGGGTTGATTGCCATCTCCTTCTCGCTTTTCGCCCCTTTCTCCTCGCGTACCCACTGTCCTACTCAACGCGCCGCCGGTTTAGCAGATTCAAGTCTTCCGCCACCATCCTCAGCCTTTTCCCTGCGCAGTGATGTCGAACTGGCAGCGCTCCACCGACTCTCTCGCGAAGCTGACCGGTCTTGCTGATGCGGGACTGCTCCCGCGCCTGACCGACGCGCGGGAGTGGATCAAGCCCAAGCTTGAGGACTTCCCACAACCCCCGCCGGGGTATGTGGTTTCATTCGTCGCCTTCCACGAACGCGGGTTCTCGGTGCCCCTGTGGACCTTCGGCCTCGAGCTCCAGCACCTCAACCCCAACGGCATCCAACATTTGGCAGCGTTCGAGGCGCTGTGTGAGGGATACCTTGGAGTGGAGGCATACTGGCACCTCTTTCGTTACTTCTTCAGGTTTGTCTGCTTGAAGGACGAGGGGAGGCCGGCGACGATCGGGTGCGCCGCCCTTCGTCTGAAGCGGTACAGGTCGTCCGAGTACCTGGCCGGCCCCCTCACCAGTTCAAACAGCGCCTGGCATTCGGAGTGGTTCTACCTGAAGAATGACTCCGAGTGCCCGCTGCCGGTGTACACCGGTGGCTACTACAACATGACCCCGGATGCCTGGTTGGACGGGCCCCCGAAGAAGGACCACCAGAAACTGCTTTCTGGGTGTCTTGAAGCGCTCAAGACGCCGCAGGGGCACGGCGTCGACCTCGCGGCCGTGATCGGCGGCTAACTGACGAGGGGGATCGTGCCTTTGCGGCGGCGCTCCCTCCGTCTGTTTGAGAAGACTGCCGAACGGGCCCGTTCGTGGGGACCGTGACCGCCGATCCCTTGCCCTCGGTGGGTGAGGTCCAGAGGCGGGTTCGGCAGGCTGTCCCCGGTGGTCCCGAATGGCCGCCGGCCGACTTGCTCCCTATGCTCCCGGACGGGGGCACGGTGGTCTTGGTGAGTTTCCTTCCGGCTGCTTTGTTCGGTATTGCCTCGTCCTCTTTCTCCTCTCTTGTAGCTGACTTGTCGTTTCTACAGGCTGGGAGCTGGCCCGTGATGGTGGCCCGCGCACCGGTGCCGGAGGAGAGGGCGTGGAACCGCATCGCCGCAGCCAGACTCAAGAGGCGGATGGACCGCCACGAGGCGTGGAAAGCAGTGGAGGTTGCTAAGCGCAACCGGAAGATGCCCGGGCGAGACGGAGGCACGCCGGTGATGAGGATGTTTCCTCTGATGAGGACTGTAAGCCCCCACCTGGTTCCTCTGATGAGGATGGCGAAGAAGAGGAGGCGGCCATGGCCACGGTCCGCTTGACGGGGGAAATGACGGAGGGTTGCTCGTCGTCGACCTCGGGGGCTCCGCCGCGTCCGTCGGTGGCCGACGGCACCACGCAGGGGCCCGCCGAGGTGCACCGGGGAGGGGATGGCGCCCATGACAGGACGTCGCACTCTTCCTCCCGGAGCGACCGCCATGGGGACTGCGTCCGTGATTCTCCGCCGGAGCGATCTGGGCGGGCCGACCGTGGGGCGGCGCCCAGTCGCGGCGACCCGCCCCGGGAGGAGAGGAGTCGCGGCTCGGCCTCGCCCGTGCTGCGGTCGTCTTCACGGGAGCGCCAGACGCTCCGACCTCCCACGCCGATGTCGCTGGCCGAGGAGGCGTGCTCCTCACTGTCTCTGCTACTTGCGGCCGCAGGGGCCGCGTCCGAGCGACAGCGAGATGAGGAGGCGATTTCTCCTTGGAACGACCGTCCGACCGCGGTACGCGGCAAACGGTCTTTCTGGCCGCCGTCATCGGAACCGAAGAAAGCTCGGGTCCTTGCGACGAGGTGAGCTTTGATTTTCCCCTAGTGTTCGATCGGTTGGAGATTCTGACGCCGAGCTCTCTGCTTTTCCAGGGCGCTTCCGAGCGGGCGAACGCCCATGCCGGCGCCGGAGAAGTCTCTCCGTCGCGTGATGCGGAAAATCATCGCGCCGGCGGTGGAGACGACGCAGGCGGCTCCCGAAACTCCTCCCGTGGTGGTGCCTGAGGAGAAGAACTCTGTCGGTCGGGGTACCGGGGCGGCGTCGCGGAAGAGCGACAGCTCTAGCGATGGCTTCCGTCAGCTTGGCGTTACTACGTCCGGCGTTCCACCGTCCGCGGAGATGCTGGCAGCGTTTGAAGCGGAGCTGTGGCAGCAGCTCTCGAGCACAACGGCTGGCGAACACGTGGCGACGCCAGGCATTGCTTCCGTCGGGGGGCCGGAGCCCTCGGAGGTCGCAGTGCGCGCATCTGTTGCTGAGGCGGACCCGACGACGTCCGCGCCGGAGGATCCGGTGGTGGCTACGCCCGCCGCGGGAGTCCTCCCGACCTCTGAGGCCCAGAGCGAGGGGCTTGGCGCCAGGATTCTCCACCAGGGGGAGGGCGACCGGCCGAGCGAGGGGGAGAACACGGAGGTCACGACGTTCGTGCCGCATTCCGGCTCGGCTCCCGCCGCTGCGTCGTCTTCCCGGCCTGGCTCTGGCACGCCGGACGAGCTCCGGGGGCGTTGGTGCCCGTTTCCGGTGGTGAGGCCATCCGCCGCAGGCTGCAGGTGGTCGCCCGCGATGACTCGGGCTGAGTGCTGCTCATTATTGACGACGAGGAGGAGCACGCCTCGGCCGAACGGCTTAGACGCGCGATCCGCCGTCAGGCGGCCTCGGCCGAGGAAGTGGTCGTCGCTGCCATGGTATGTCCCTTGCCTTACGCCTTCCTTCTCGCTTGATTTTTCTCATTATTGTTCTTTCTTGAGTTGCTTCTTGGACAGGGGTTCGTGGCACGCTGTGATGCCCGGCCCAGTTCATCTGCCAGCAGGCTGAGGTCTGGAGGGCGATCGGAGCTCTTCAGGTGGAGGTGGGACGGAAGGAGGCGGAGCTGGCGTCACTTCGTGCATCGTCGGCGGAGCGGCTGGCGGCCGTCGAGGAGGAGAGGGCGACGACATCGACGAGGCTGGCCGAGGCCCAGCGTCAGGCGGAGAATGCGCAGGCTGCCTACGACGCCTTTGCTGGCGAGGCGGCTCGGAAGCAAACCGAGCTGGAGACGCGGGTGGCTGAGCTGACCGCTGCCGTGGCGAGCTCTGCCCGCGCCCTGGAGTCCGCCCGAGAGCAGAACACCTCCCTGCAGGACCAGCTTGATGTTGCCGTTGCCGAGCAGAGGCAGCTACTGGCAGTCGCCACCGATCGTGATAGGGAGCTGACCGGTAAGCTGGTGCTCCGACGCAGGCCCTTTCGGATTGGGTGCTCAACCTGTGGGCTGGTGTGCTTACCCACGATTGTTTGTCGTTGTAGCTGCCTGCGCGGAACTGCAGGCGTTGCGGGATCGGCGGGCGGCCGACGCTGCCTGGATGAACGAGGCCATCACTAAGCAGGAGTAGTTGACGGCGCTTGTGTCGTTGCTTGCTGATGGCTTGACGGGTAGGTTATGGTTGCAACTCGTCCTGCCGACACCTTCTGTTGGTGCCTTTCTCATCCTTTTGTTTTTCCGTAGAGAGGGCTGTCGCGCTCAAGCTAGGGGTCCCCGAGCCGATAGGGCTACCCTTAGGACGTTGCTGGTCTTGCTCCGTCCCGTAGCTGCCAGAGCGTAGGGACTCGAGAACGTCGACCGGGCGTAGTCGCGTCGGGGTACCCCTTAGGTCCAAAGCCCCCGAGCTACTTTTTAAGAAAAGAGACGCCGAGGTAACATCTGCCACCGAACTTTTTAGAGGCGTGGGGAGATCGACCTAACCATCCCGGACGTAGCTCGCGGAACCTTGCATATATAGCCACGGGGGCGTCAGTACTCAGCCGAGCGTAGTCAGATAGTTACGGGTTCCTTCCCTCTTGCTCTTTGAGTTGGCGGAGTGTTTCTCGAAAAAGGTTTTTTCGGAAAAAAGACTTTTTATTTTTCGAGGGGCATGTTGCCCCTGGATGGAGTCGAGGACCATAAAATGGTTTGTTGCTTAGGATCGCTCGCATCAGGAGACCTTTTTGGCAAAAGTCATGCTTACGATGGGAAAAACGGAAAAAGGGCAGACACTTTTATTCATCATAAGCATAAAGCAGTACACGGTACTATTGCAAGGGTAGAGACAACGTAGCTGGTCTAGGTCGATTCGACCATCGTGATGTCGTTGTTGGGATTCCCAGCCGAAGTTCCTGCGACCATCTTCTCGGAGCGGATGAGGGCTTCTGCGAACTGGAAACACTCAGCATCACACTCGAACGCGTGTTGGAACTTGGTGTCGATGGTGATGACTCCCTTGGGTCCGGCCATCTTCAGCTTGAGGTAGATGTAGTTGGGGACCGCCATGGACTTCGCGTATGCCGGCCTCCCGAGGATCGCGTGATACGTTCCCGGGAAGCCGACGACCTCGAAGGTGAGCGTTTCCTTGCGGAAATTCCCCTCGTCGTCGAAGGTGACCGGTAGGTCGATTTGTCCGAGCGGGACCGCCTCCATCCCGGGAACGACTCCGTGGAACGGGGTCGAAGACGGACGAAGCTGAGACCGTTGGATCCCCATGCTGTCGAGGGTGGACATGTTGACGATGTTGAGGCCGCTTCCTCCGTCCATGAGCACCTTGTGCACCCACTTGGTGCCGAAGAGTGGTGCCACCACGAGGGGGTAAGCCCCCGGCTGTGGAATGTGGTCGGGGTGATCCGCCTGGTCGTACGTGACGGCCGTCTCGGACCACCGAAGGTATGAAGGCACGACCGGCTTGGTGTGGTAGATCTCTTGCAGGATGCGCTTATGCTTACGCCTCGGAGGGCGAGCGGGCGTCCCACCGAAGATCATCATGGCAGCGCCATCTTCCTTGGGGAAATCGTCGCGCTCGACGTTCTTGGCGGTGCCGGTATTGGCCGCGTCTTGCGGCTTATTCTTCCCACCGAGGTATCTCTTCATGAGGTTGCAGTCCTTCATAGTGTGCTTGACCGGGGTCTCGTGGTAAGGACAAGGTGCCTCAAGCATCTTCTCGAAGTAATCCCTCGGGGGACCAACCTTTGGCTTGGACGGTCATTTGTCAGCCGCCGCCACCAGGTTGCTGTTGCGGAGCTTGCGCTCCTTCTTCCTTTTCTTCTCCGGGCAGGTAGCCGGAGCTTCGCCCTGCTCCTCCTCGGGCTTCCTCTTGCTGAAAGCGACGGCTTCTTCCCCGTCGGCGTGGTCAGTGGTCAGGTCAAGGAGCTTGCGGATGGTTTTTGGCTTGACTCGCCCTATCCGGTGGACAAGGGTCTCGCACGTGGTACCATCTTGGAAAGCGGTGATGACCTGGTTGTCGGCCGTGTCGGGGAGTTCAGCGCGGCGCTTGGAGAAGCGACGAATGTAGTCGCGGAGACTCTCGCCCTTCTTTTGCCGATAATGGCGAAGTTCGCACGCATTGCAAGGCCGCGCGTAGGTGCCCTGGAAGTGTCCTACGAAGGCATCCCGAAGCTGGGCCCAACTGTTGATCCTCCCTCGAGGGAGGTGCTCGAGCTAGGTACGTGCCGAGTCGGTGAGGTACAGTGGGATGCTTTTGATGATGAACAGATCGTTGGTTGCGCCGCCGTTGTGGCAGGCAAGGCGATAGTCCTCAAGCCATACGCTCGGGTTGGTCTCCCCATCGTACTTCGCGACGGTGGTCGGAGCACGATATCGAGCTGGGGGGCCTGCAGCGAGGACGTTGGTGTCGAAAGCCCGCGGACCTCGGGGGTCAGGCGTCGGACTCCGGCTTCGATCCTCACTGCTGTCGTAGCGGCCCCCGCGCCTCCGACTGTACTCCCTTCCCGACCGGCGTTCGCCGTCCGACTCGCCTCGGGTCATCGTCCTCCCACGCGCCGAGGATGCGCCTCGGGCCTCATGGTTGGAGTCGACCTTGCGGCTGGCGGGCGAGCGTATGCTCTCCGCGCGGTTCGGCTGCCCCGTTGGGTGCGAGGACCCGCGGTGAACCGAGCGTTCTCTGTTCGGGTCCCGCGCCTCGCGGCGCCGGGACGCCAAACTTTCCGCCTGCTGCTCGCGGCCACGTTGAGGAGCGTCTGGAGGTGCTGGCGGAGCTTCTTTTCCTCCGGGGTGGTGTGGTGTGTTGTTTTTCGTTTTCCGTGTTCGTATATCCTGTTCGTCGTTGCCCGTTCACGATGCCAACCTCCCCTTTTATAGTTCAAGGAAGGCCGGCGTACAAGGGCTAAGATGGTAAAAACCCGTTCTGCTACAGTGCTGCAACAATGCCAGAACAGTGCTACGCCGTGGGCCTTCGTCTCCCGTTGGCGCCGTACACTGCCCCAACTTCGGTAGCCTTCATAGGGCGGCGTAGCTTCGGCCTCCGTTCCGAGGTGGCTTCCTGTGACAACCCCGTCCGAGATAATTCCGTACTATCGCCTAAACCACTCCATTTGGTCAATAAACGATAATAAAGAATCATCCCGTTGTGTGTTGCCGGGTCAAAGCCCGGTAAATCACTTGAATCACACACAGAGGATCGAAATGTATACATTAAAACTGCCACGAAAGAGAGTCCAGAGTGCCTTACAAATTAACAACAAACTTCCCCGTAGGGTCCATTATTACAAACCATGGTTCTTGACATGAAAGTAAATGGTTCAGAGTTTATTAACACAGCGGAAAGAACTAAGCGGTACGATAAGCATCATAGGAGGCCGTCCATGATGCGATCATTCGTCATCATCCACCCATTCCAGCTCCCAGCCGGGTGGAATCTCTCCAGGCCACACATCACATGCATTACCTGGAAGCAACATTTAAAAAGCAAGGCTGAGTATACTAATACTCAGCAAGGCTTACCCGTCTAAAATAAAGGACTTTACCTCTAAAGCATGCAAGTCTTTTGGCTAGTGGGTTTGTTTTGCCAAAAAGCTACTAAGTAGTGAATCCTTACTTTCACATTTTAGCTCAAGTTCTAGTAGAAGTAATCATTACTAGATAAGCAACTATTGCAATCATAAGTTGTACAATACAATTAATCAAATAACAATATTCACAAAGTTCCATCATAAGGGATATCATGGCCAGTAGATTAAGTAGTCTCAGATAACGGTGAGAGGCCAACAATCGATTGATTTAAACCTTGCAAGGTAGACCTAAACACACGGGAGGTGCCCTCACTAAGAGTTCACCAACCAGGCGGTTCCCGTCATTCTTCGGTTTGGGAATAATAGCTCACAGTCTTAAGTACAAGGTTTATCTGGGCTACACCACCAAGGTCACCCAGCCTCACGCATGCACTCAGGTGGCGAGCCCGGGGCCGCAACCCTAAGATTAGTGATAGTAAAATCCCGTACCGCCTCATTTATGTACTAGGCTTACCGTACCCATTTCCGACAAGTGCTTAGTACGTTCAAACACTTAACCCACGAAGCCACTGGACCGGAGCCCAATCCCATGCTCCTACCACATGAGCAATCCATTAATAAATACGGTGATTCCATAAATGAGATCCTATTCTCGCGAGTGACGAACATCACTCGACTTGTATCGGATCCTTAGAGCATAGCAACTAGCGACCTAGCATACTAGTAAAAGATCATAGGTACTTAAGGATCATGCAACTAGGGTTTCAATTCAACTCCTGAACATAAATGCACATAGATAAGCAATGATAATTTCAGAAGTTTAAAAGAAACACATAGGTTAATGTTTAAACCGGGGCTTGCCTTCGTCAGCACAAGCAGTCAAACAAACTTCTGGACTTTGGTCCGGGTCTTGATCTACGGACACGTAGTGCACGTCTCCTCCTGCTCCCTCGTCCTCGTCAGCCGGTACAAGCGTGTAGCTACCGTCGGGAACTTCTACACGGAGGATGCATATGCAATAATTAGTGGTGAAATTAATTTAATTTAATTAAAAACAGCAACAAAAGACAACAATGAGCACATGGTTGACCATATTCACCTTGACAAAATATATTTATCATACTCTTCCTTTTAAAGAACATTATGAAGGGCTTTATTATTTATTCTTCTCTTTATAGTGATTGTGTACATATTTAAATAAATAAATTCAATTTAGTTTCACAAACAGCAAGGGGGGTGATCTTAGAAATCCTAATTCATCTCCCTAACATACCCAAAGGGTTCATAAGGATGGCAAAGGTGATTTTCCAAAAAAAACTTATTATTAAGTGCAAAAAGGCTTCTCCATTTTTATTCATCCATTTAATTTATAAAAATATAGTGGTGACATTCCTGAGCTCTCTAACCTTATACAAGTCCATTGGACCAGCAAGCACACTTGTTTGAGCTATGAAAATAAATACACCAAAAATAACATTTCTAGCTACCACAAATGAGATAAATGCATACAAAAATAAATAAGCCACTTATGGATCTAAACTTTCTCTTACACCATATCGGATCTAAAACAAGGCTAGGAAACCAACAAACACACCAAGAGCTATTTTAGATCTTGAACTAAGCATTTATGATTAAAAACAAGCATAAATCAGGGACAAATATTTTTAACAGTCCAAAAATCATGATTAATTCAAGAAAGGTGCATCTAGGCATTTAAAGACTATAATCAGAAGTGGAGCTCAAGAATCTATTTAATTTTTGCTACAAAAATCATTAAGGCAGAAATAGCATAAATACAAGATAAATCATAATAAAAGATTTACTTAGTAACTTTGTGCAAATTTTTGTGCAGAGCCTAAACATGGTACTACTCACAACATACCCAAAAGGCAGCTCAAGCTAACATGTAGATTTTGAACTACAACACAAGAAGCTTAAACTGATTCCAATTTTTCCTGCAAAAACTATCACTCAAAAGCATGGTCATGCTTTGCAAAAGATGTAGGCCTACTCACAAGGAAACCAACAAAATTGGTTTTACATTTTTCTGATTTTTCTATGATTTTATATGAATTTTGCAAGTCACTGGACTAAAGGGTAAAAGTTTTAAGAATCTATTTACAGCAGGGACCCTAGAAAGATCTGAACCTTCACAGATCTGCCCTCGGGTTGCACAAAGGACCCTGGAAGGATTTGGGGCCTTGCAATGTGGTCCCTGGGGCGGTTTGGCGGCGCGGCGACCGGAATTCCGGCAACCTCGCCGGCATTCTTGGCCGGGGGAGCGGCTGGGGAGGAGCTAGGGGTTGCACGTGCTCGGTTTGCGTGCTCGGCTGGGACAGGAAGGCGATCGGAGAGTGCGGGTGGTGGAGTCAGGCGGCGGCGACCGCGGGAGCGGCTGCTCCGGCGGGGTTGTGGCCCGGCCTGGGCAACAAGCAGCCTAGGCAGCTCTAGTGGCGCAGGAGGAAGGAGGCGGAGAGCTCTAGGGGCGACGGTGCGAGCCGGAAGAGGGAGCTCACTAGGCGGCCTCCAATGGCGGACCGCGGCGCTCTGGGGACCGGCGGCATCGCGCCAGGAAGCGAGCTCCGGCTCCTTATAAAGGCAGGCGAGCAAAGGGCGGGTCGTGCACGTCAATGCAATGACAAGGTCGCGGCATGGGCACGAAGTACGGCGGCGACGCGGTTGGCGGGGTGAGTGGCCGGGCGGCGGCATGGGCGGTGCGCGCGGGACACGCATGGCGCGCGAGGAGTGGGTGAGGATGGCGGTGGGAGCGCCGCCCAATTCCCCTGCGCTTGCCGCGTGGCGCCAGTGGGGCCTCGACATCTGTGCCGGGCCCACAGCGCGGGGTCCACGACGCCGGCGCGCGCCGGGCGCGACGCCGCGTGTGCGTGCCTGTTCCGGCGTGTCTGCCAATTCATCTCAGCACTGTTTGACCGAAGATTTCTCCAAAAAGTTGAACTGAAGTGCACCAAGGTTTGAATACCAAACTTGCTCATCTCACTACCCTCTAAAACTTCTACAAAGGCTCATAGGGGTTTTGAGGAACAGATTTTGCATAAAAGGCTTGCCAACTTGGCACTTTTCATGGCGCTGATGAATAGTAACTAAGGACGTTGACCAACGTTTTACACTATTTTCCACTTTAAATTTCAAATGCCGCTCAACATGAAAGTTGTGTCTCATGAAAAACTGCACAACTTTTGTATTGGGCGAATTTGAAGTGTTTAGGTGAAATTTGGAGAACGCGGCAAAAGTTCTAGAAGGACTAGGGGTGTCAAAGGGGTTTGACTAGGGTTTTAGCTAGGGTTTGACCAAAGTTTGATCAAGTGTTGACCATTAGTGATTGTTGGCTAGGTTTTCGAGGTGATGACCCAGGTTGACCCAGATTTGACCGAAGTCAACACGTTTGGCCGGATTGACTAGGTCATTTGCGTCAATGATCCTTAAATGAAAACCTGGGGCGTCACACTTCCCTCCGACCCAGGAGCCTGCTGGTCACGCTAGGTCGGGGCTTCCCGTGCAAGCCTCGACCTTCCCTCTGATACTTGATGGGTCGGGTCACGTTGTTCGATGTCTTACAGGCGAAGGATTCGCATGTCCTTGGCCACTGTTCAGTATGAGGTGATGGGACGCCGGGGCAGTCCGCCTCCCATGCCGGGGAAAATCTCATCATTACCTGACCCTCTTACAGAGCAGATCCGCGTGCCCCGCTGTAGCTGCACATCCCGCGCGGCGCGGGGCAGCTTCCGCCACGTTGTGGCCCGCCCCTGGAGGGACCCCAGGCGTCGGATTACGGCAGAAGGAGCCTTTAGGTCGTGCGAGGCAGAGCCGCCCGTCGAGGTAACCGGGTTGGTTGTTTGAGTCAGAGGTGGTTCCGCAGAGGGAGGCTGGAGTACCGTCCCTAAGAAAAGGGAACTGGGCCTGGCCTTGCTGGCGGTCGGTGTTGGGCTTTCACCGATGCGGCCCATCGTTAGTCTTCCTGATTTCGGGGTTTTAGGGATTAAGATGATTACCCCCGGTTTCTCCCCTCTTCACTCGCCTCCTTCGTCACCGCCGTCCACCCGCTCCGCCTCACGCGTGGTGGACCGGCACGGGCGCATTGCCGTCTAAGACGCGCGCGCGCGGGGCGTGCGCTGCTGGCTCTGGCTCAACCTCGACGAGGCCCGTGGGTCGCGCCGGGCTCCGGCGAATGGGTGCAGGACCTCTGCTGGGTCCACCACGGCTCCGGTTGGCTCCTCGCATCCATCCACGAGCCGCTGCTCTGCATCTGGGAGACATCCAACAACCCGACGTGCTCTGGATCGACGCCGCGCCCGAGTACCTCTCCTGCCTCCGCCCGCGTCCGAGCAAATCAAGCGCACGCGTGACCGGCGAGGATAATCGACGACGACGGCGGTGGAGCTCAGAGGGGCAGAGAGGAGAGTGAGGAAGAAGAAAGGCAGGGGCAGGCAAGGTCGTTTTACCCACCTGTGCGCCCTCGATCCAGCATGGCGTGCCACATCAGCAAAAGTGGTAAAAATTTATCTCGTTCGCAACATCGCTGGTCTATAAATATTTGCCACCGTTAAAGTGACAATCGGAGATGTGACATCCGTTATAATGGTAAAAAGTTAAATATCCCGAAGGGAAGGGGCAGTTGGACTACGACGGCTGTGGCGTAACGCCAGGATTGCGCTAGCTGTGCCATGAAATTGGATTTACGCTTGCATGCCGTGGGTTTTGACGTCCCGCGCTGCAGCACATTTTGCTCTAAATGGGCCCGTTTAGTTCGCGAACTGAAACTTTTGGGTCTCCTTTCAAGGTCTATTAGGAGTATTAAACGTAGATTATTTACAAAAATAATTACACGAATGGACCGGAAATTACGAGACGAATCCATTAAGTCTAATTAATCTGTCATTAGAGATTATTTACTGTAGCGTGACATTGATTAGGCTCGTTAGATTCGTCTCGAAAATTAAGGTAGGGGTCGTGGAATGAGTTTTGTCATTAATCTACATTTAATACTTTAAATTAGTGAAAAGAAGATTAATGTGACGAGTTGTTAGTGAAAATTCTGGAACTAAACTCGCGCTTACGGTAACCAGTTTACCGCAAAGGCGCAAAACATGCCGTAGAGTGGTGCGGATGGTCTAGTCGCGCTCGTCGTCGGCTGACGGCGACGTTGTCAGCGGCGTGATTGCCTTGAGATCCGTGCGGAGTCCAGGCGCCAGATCTCCTTGAGATCAAACGCAAAATCCCAGTGGGCGCCTCTTACTGCCAAATCGGGCCGGCGGAACTAGCGGACCATTGGCGGCGGCCCAGGTTGCCTTCCTCCACTCCTCTCCGACGACGGCGGCACGCGCACCGAGCGCAACGGAAAAGGCAACATCCCCCGGCCGCGGCCCCGAGCTGGAGAAGCCGCGGAGACCCCGCGCCCCGCCGGCCTGCCTATTGCCTAGACGTCCATGGCGGCCGCGATGGGCGCCGTGATCCGGCGGCTGCACGCGGCGGCGGCGGCGGCGCAGCCCCCGCGCCTGACGAAGCTCGCGCTGCACCCGCCCAAATCCGTGAGTCACATCTTCCTTAGATTCCTGCGAGTTCGAACTGCTCGTGTGGTCTGGTGATTGCTGGTTAGTGTCCTGTTTGGTGTGCTCTAGAGTAGTACTATCTACTGCCCCCCTCGGCTGAAAGGACAATTTTGTAACAGCGCTGGTACTGCCACCGTGTTGCGCTGTCTGACTTCTGATTATTTGTCACAGCTGCTCAAATGTTATGTGCAGATTTGTTCTTCGCTTCTCAGGCGTACAAGCAAAAGGAAATGTTGCTTACTGACCGCGCATGAGTGCTATATAGCGAGATATTAGTAAGGACTAAGGTGCTATTCTGGACATGTGACCATGTGAAAATAAACCTCTATTTGTGCTAAGCTATGCCGGGTGGTCATGGCAGAACTCCCAATCAATGTCAGGCAAACAGATCCCCGTCTTCGGATGTTTCCAAATTTGATCTTATCACATCCTTATTTTAGTCCACATGCATCTTATCTCAAAGAACGCCTTCTTAATTAACACTTGCTCAAGCTAGCAACTGCTGCCCAATTGATAGATTGATTATCAGTACCATAGCATTACATGAGATTATTTGCTGATGAATGTATATGTATATTGACTGTTTATGACTGAACCATGTCCGCCACAAATTTCTTGGGAATGTGTCATTCTTCTGAACATGATAACCATCCCATGAACAGTACTCTTGTTGATAGGTTTGCAATATTTGTCTTAAAATTAAAAGGGTCATTTTTTATGAATGACTACTCTTGCAAGCTTGATGTGAATTTTACTCTTCCGTTGGTGGAATGGTGCATACTTTGGGGTATGGTTTGTGCATATGTTTGGGGTTGAACTGATTTCTACTTTATTCCAGGTTGAAGTTGAATTTGCAGATGGTAGCTCATTTCATTTATCAGCAGAGTTTCTCAGAGTATACAGCCCAGCAGCAGATAGCAAAATCAGATCAGTGGGTGGTGAAAAGGTAATTTCTAGTACGCCTTTATCTGTCACAGTAGGTCTTTTTAAGTTTTTTGGTTAGTCCAAACAACAGTTGCACTATTTACGAATAACTCATAGCCCTTACAACAACAACAACAACTTAGCCTTTTGTCCCAAGCAAGTTGGGGTAGGCTAGAGATGAAACCCACAAGAAACAAGGGTAGGATAAGCACAAAGCACAAGAACACAAAAGAACAAAAGAAAAAGAAAAGATCATGTTTCAGGCACATTGATAGCAAGTCTCCAAGCACTTCTATCCACAACTAACTCCTTGGGGATGTCCCACTCCTTAAGGTCTCTCTTGACCGACTCCTCCCAAGTTAGTTTAGGTCGACCTCTACCCCTCCTTACACTACCGACCCGGTCTAGCACCCCACTACGCACCGGTGCCGCAGGAGGCCTCCTCTAGACATGACCAAACCATCTCAACCGGTGTTGGACCAATTTTTCCTCAATTGGTGCCACCCCAACTCTATCCCGAATGTCTTCGTTTCGGACTCTATCTCTTCTTGTATGCCCACAAATCCAACGCAACATACGCATCTCAGCGACACTCAGTTGCTGGACATGTCGTCTCTTTGTAGGCCAACATTCAGCACCGTATAACATCGCCGGGCGAATCGCCATTCTATAGAACTTACCTTTTAGCTTTTGGGGCACCTTCTTGTCACAGAGAACGCCGGAAGCTTGGCGCCATTTCAGCCAACCGGCTGAAATCCTATGCCTAACATCCTCATCAATGTCACCATCCTTCTGTAGCATCGATCCCAAATACCTAAAAGTAATAAAATTGCTCTTGTAGCTTTTAGAAGCATAATTTTTCTGTGAATGGGTCTGTAAATTGCATGCAGATCATTCAGATGAAATCTTCTTTATGGGATTGATATCTTGTGCTGGGACTGCGCTTTCCTGAAAATTCTGTTTTTACAGTGGAAATCATGTTTGATCAGGTTATATTTGGGCGACGGCATGTTGGTATCATGTCAGCTGAATCAGTAGGGAACTACGGAGTCCGGTGAGGGTCATATTATCTCATGGCATATTTTTCTCATGTCATGTTGCAGAAATCAGTTGTGACATCTTTGTCATCTAACAAGTAGTTTTGTTTTTATCTGCAAATCTTATTCATGACCTGATGTTGTTTGCATGTAGGATACTTTTTGATGATTTGCACAAGACAGGGATCTTCACATGGGATTACTTCCACCATCTTGGTTCTAATAAGTTCAGTCTGATGCGAAGTTACATCAGAACTTTGAGAAAGCATGGACTCAGCCGGGATCCCCGGACAAGGAAATGAAGGAGAGCTGCTCGATTGAGCCTTAGTTGTTAACCACAAGGAGATGATTAGCTACTGAGAGACAGTAATGCGTTAAGGATGTAAATGAGTTTGCTGGAGTTGATTGACTTGTTGGAATTGGACAAACACTTCCAGTTTCCATAGCGTGTGCAGTTTCTCTGTCCTCTCCCTTTTTGAAGGGACAGTTGGTGTATTTGAGTCCAAATACTGTTTCCTTTGTTTAGATGAGCTGTAAAACAATTTTGCTCGTTACTGATTTCTGCGATCTCACATTTGAGTGATGATCATTCTGTGCAGCCCATTCCCCAAGGGCAACTGGGCAAAGAGGTTTTCGTGACGGAGGGAAGGATGGTGGCAGGAGGGTTAGACATGAAAGTGTAGTAGCCGGGGATTGATACTTGACAGAAACCTTCCTGAATGGAGTGTGTATATTGTTTCCGAGAAATTAACATGTTATTGAATTCAAATCTCTAACGTAGAAGGCCAGCAATCATAAAATAGCAATAAGTAGTGCTTGCACTTCACTGTTAACGATCTGGTGTAATCTAAACTTGTGGCCTGTTCAGCACTAGTCTTTGCAGTACCAGCAGTAGAAGGCTAGCAGCACTTTCACCGTGTCGTATCATTGTTGCAAACGAAGCAAGTGTGCACATCAGTTCCACCAGACATCAGATTCTAAATCGAATTAGAGATCTTTGATGTATAAGTGCGCAATGATAACATGTTAAATATAAAAACGATATATAAAACAAAGAAACACATATCTATTGAGAACAAAAAGACATATTCCTTCTGTTTCAAATTATAGTTTGTTTGAGCTTTTTAGTTTAAGTTTGACCGTTCGTCTTATTCTTTTTTGCAAATATTGTTGAATTTAAATTATTTTTTAAAAAATTATTAATATAGCAAGTCACAATAAAAAATATAATATTTTGCACAATTTTTTTAATAAAGAAAGTGATCAAATATGAAGTTAAAAAAAGTCAAATTTGAAATGGAGGGATTACGTAGTAGCTGCTCGTGCACTACCTTCAACATGCCCGGCCACTCCCCCAGTCCCCCGCAACCACCGGCTCGCCGCCCCCCGAACCCAACATGCCGCCGCCGCCGCACATGCTCGCCGCTGCCGCGTCCCTCAGAGCCGCAGCCTCCGCAATGGCCGAAGCGGGCGGCGACCCGGCCATTCTCCACGCTGTCCTCATCAAGACCGCCTCGTCCTCCCGCGCCGCCTACAACTTCCTCCTCTCGCGCTACCCGCCGTCGCTCTCGCGGCCCCTGCTCTCCCGCCTCCCCTTCCGCCCCACCGCCGCCTCGCTTACCTCCTATCTTTCCTCCGAATCCTCTTCCTCCCCGTCCTCCTCGCTCCCGCTCCTACGCCGCGTCCTCGGCGTGTCGCCGGCACTCCTCGCCGACGGCCCGCTCTCCTCCCTCCTCCGCTCCATGCCTCCCCCACTCGCGGCACAGCTGCACGCCCTCGCCTTCAAGCTCGCCCTCTCCTCGTGCCCCTACTCCGCATCTTGCCTTATTACTCTGTATTTCCGATCCCGGTCCCCCGCCGCCGCCCGCCGCCTATTTGACGAAATCCCCGTTCGAGATCGGGACCCCGTGTGCTACTCTTCCACAATCGTTGGGCTCGCACAGAATGGGAAATACGAAGAATCCCTCTCCGTGTTTGCTGGTATGCGCTCAAATGCTGTTGATTCAACCATGTACGCACTGTCCGGTGCTCTGCGGGCGGCGGCGGGGCTTGCTGCGCTGGAGCAGACTTGCGGGATTCATGCACATGCGGTGGTGGTTGGGCTTGATAGAAATGTGGCTGTTGGGACTGCTCTGGTGGATGCTTATGGCAAGGCTGGAGTCACGGACAATGCAGTGAAGGTGTTTGAGGGGCTGGGTGATGACCGAAACTTGATCACCTGGAATGCAGTGCTGTCTGCGCACGCTCAGCAGGGAGATGTGCCAGCAGTTGTTGAGCTGTTTAACCGGATGTTGGAACTGGGGTTTGCCCCTGATGGACTGTCGTTCCTTGCTATTCTCACAGCATGTAGTAATGCTGGAGCAGACGCTGAGGCTGAATTTTGGTTGGAAGCAATGCAGTCCAAGTACAATGTGAAGCCTTGCCTTGAGCATTATACTTGTGTGGTGGGTGCGATGGCACGGGTTGGACGTCTGGAGGATGCAGAGAGTGTTGCTTGTAAAATGCCATGCAAGCCGGATGCAGCAGTGTGGCGGACGCTTCTAATGGGCTGTGTTGTTCACCGCAAGGTTGGCATGGCAGAATCCATGGGACAACGCCTTTTGAACATTAATCCCAAGGATGACTCAACTTACGTCATGCTTGCCAATGTCTACTCAGCAGCAGGGAAAAGGGATGAAGAGGCTGCGTCATGGACTGCAATGAGGGACTGTGGAGTCAGGAAAGAAGGTGGTCGGAGTTGGATTGAGGTTAGAGGGCAGGTACATGTGTTTGTTGCGAATGAAAGGAGGCACGAACAGCTACTAGAGATTTATGACAAGCTGAACGAATTGATTCATGAGGTTGGGAAGTTAGGGTACAAGGAGGCAGACGAGGGGTTCTGGCATCATAGTGAAAGGTTGGCTCTCGCATATGGGTTGATCAGTGGTGCTGTACCATCAGGAAAAGTGTTGAGAATAGTTAAGAACTTGAGAATATGTGCTCATTGTCATGAATTCTTCAAGTATGCTAGCTTGGTGATCGACAGAGTAATTGTAGTGAGGGATGTCAATAGGTACCACACGATTAAAAAAGGTGCTTGCAGCTGCAGAGACTACTGGTGACATGCTTAATCCTGAGGATAAACTATGGTGGCAGAATCATCGTGTGGCTTTCCGGATACAACAACAATATAGTTGTGAACCCAAAAGAAATTACTGTAGACACCAGTCGCTTTGTTACATGATTGAAATTCTGAAGGGAACCGTGTTGGTTAGACACCATACCAGGATGACAGTGATTAGGTGTCACTCTGGGGAAACATTTGTGCCTGCTAATTAACAGTTTTGGGTCTCTCAGATTTTCACTTGTTCTTGTCCTGTGAGGAATTCCCTTTTCTCAGTTGCTCTGTAGCATTTCAATATTTGATGACTGTTGAAAGCAGTTAACTCCACAGCAGAAGATTTGTAGTATTGCAGGAACAAGTGTAGTACAAAAAATGTACTACTGAAACATGTAAGATTTCGATCAATGTTTCTCTCCATTTAAAATTTGTCCGTCTGGCGTTTATACTCTACTGAATTTATGATATTATCCATTATTGATATATTGACTAACCTTGAATATTCAATATATGTTAACTTCATTCTTTTCAATAGTCAACTTAATTTGATCATAGTTATTTGTTGTGAAATTGAATCTCATGCAATAAATTCTACTCAAACATGGCGGTATTAATTATTTGGTCCTTGTGTTGAAATGGGTGAATGGTTAATTCTCAGTGCCCCTTAATAGTTTTCTACCTCTCTTGAATTTGCAGATGGACTGCAGTGATGGTTTTCATGGAGATGAGTATGCTATTTACGGTATTGTTATTTCTCTATATTAAAAAAACCAGCGTTCAAGGATCGCGCATACATTCTATCATGAGGCAGCATAGGTGTCCAGACCATGGTGCTGCTATTTTTTGACTGAAAAGTAGCATTATTCAGAGAAGTTTGAGTTTTGGTTACAAAGTAGTGCTGCAGCTATCCAGTTCTGTGATATTGTGGCGCTAGGTGCTGCTAGTTTTAGTGAAAACATGTTCTTTTCTAATAAGTTATCAGTACCTTGATACTCTGGTTAATATCTTGTATGTGCATGCTAAATTACCATGTCTACTGGAGTCTGAAAGCTTCGGCATTTTACCATCCAATTGTTTTGCTGCTGTTGAATTCCGTCACCGAAAACAGGAAGAGATGGTGGTAAAATAGTTGAATGTTTAGGGCGTGTTTGATTTCTTGCCCCTGGGCGGCTCGGCCAGCGGGCCTGGTTGTGGCCAGCCATGGCCAGGTCCTCTTGGGCAACATCTCTTGTTTGATTCAAATGTATCAAATGAGCCAGGTCAGATGAGGATTGTGTTTGATTTGAGCCAGGTTTAAATAGGATGACCCTGCATCTGGATTATGGTGACCTTACCCCTCTCCTTTATCTTTGGCATTTCATCAAACACTCTGCTGGCATGCTGCTAGCCATGGCTCCTCCTCCTCCTCGCGCCATGGCTCCTCCTCCTTCTCGTGCCATGGCGGCTGCTGCTCCTGCTCCGGCTCCGGCCGCCGCGAGCGTAGCGCAGGCGCGAGGGAGCTCTGCCCCGGCCACCGCCGCCGCGCGCTACACGACCGCATTCGCGGGGTAGCTCCGCCCCCGGCCGCCTCGCCCCGGCCACCGCCACCACGCGCGGGCGCGACCGCGGGCGCAGGGGAGCTCCGCCCCTGGTCACCACCGCCGCCGCAAGCATGGGCTCGGGGGAGCTCCGCCCCCGGCCGCCACCGCCGCGACTGCGGGCTCGGGGGAGCTCGCCCCGGCCACCGCCGCCATGCGCGGGCGGGGGGAGCTCCGCCCCTGGCCACCGCCGCCGCCGCGAGCATGGGCTCGGAGGAGCTCCACCCCTGCCACCGCCGCCGCCGCGACCGAGGGCGCGGGAGAGCTCCGCCCCCGGCCACCACCGCCGCCACCACCGCCGCACGCCCTCGGCCACCACCGCCTCGCCCCGACCGCCACTGCTGCCACGAGCGAGAGGGTGAGGGAGGTGACAGGATTCGAGCAAGAGCTCGCGAGAGCTGGCCACGGCTTGGCTCTGAAAAAACGAGGATGAGGAGTGTTCGGCCAGAGCCAGGAGAGAGGGGAAAATGGCTGCCGACGGCCTGGCTCCCGACTCGGCCAACGCCCAACGATATCAAACAAGCGAGATCGGCCCCGGTGGGCTTGGCCGGGCGAAATTGGTCCATATCAAACACGCTCTTAATGATTCGCACATATGATCCTTTTTTCATTGCAAAGTACTGTCATGAGTGAAGATTCTTGTCTGCAATAAAAAATCCAAGAGAACTTGTGCTGACGGTTCCTCTTTTCTGTGCGTGTGAGTGAGCAGGACAAGCGGACTATTATTTAAGACTCGGAAAATCGTCTCTAGATGCAAAAACTGTGATCTGATCTCAAGAACGGCACTGCTGGGGCGAATCTAGTGTGTGTGTGTGTGGTGGGGTGGGGGGGGGGGGTTGCTCCAGCCCTTGAAACTCCTCCATTAGAGGTGAGGGTGGAGGAGGAGGAAGAGAAGAGCACCCCCTACAGTCCAAGCTTGGATCCGCCCCTGGCACTGCAAGCTTTATAACTTATGGGCCCTGAAGTTACTATTCATCCAACCTGCAAAGGGAAGAATGTTTTTTAGGTGTAAAGGGAGACAGGGACTGAAAGAAAGAACCTACAGAGACCAAGCATGAGGGCTCCAGGTATGTTTGATCACATTAAAGCTCGTCTAGAAAAGATCATGTTCTTTTCCATCCAACCAGATGGTCAGAGATTGTTTCAAATTGCACAAGTTGCATTGGATCCCAATTGCACTAGAGGTTGAACTGGACAACTGTTGGGTCTTGATGATCTCTTCTTTTCCTTCTCTAACATTCTTTAGTTGGCAGCGATGTACTTGAATATTGACTGCTTTTTTTTTTAATCTCGACTGCTGTGATTGATTGCTTTCTCCCCTCTTTCAGATGAAGACAGCCGCGCTCCCCGCTCACGTTCCCGTGGAGGAAAATTGCCAAAGCAAGCATGGCGCGCTGCCGCTGATGGAGATGGAGATGTGGAAGCAACGCAGCAGGCGGAGGAGTGCGCCCAGCTGCTGCCGGTGCCGGATTCACGACGGCCGAAACTGCAGCACGGCGGCGACGGTCCCGACCACCCTCACCCTTCCGCACGCGCACCATGCATGAGGCACCGCACGGCGAGTCAGTCGCCGCGACTGACTCCACCTCTGCCTGAACCTGGGCACAAGGCTGCTGCGTGTTGGAACCTTCTTTGAGCTGGCGACCTCTCAAATGTGACCCATGCATCAACTTTGGGACTGTAGTGCGATTGGGCTTGTAGTCTAATGGTAATGGTAATGGTAGGACGGTTTAGTGGGACGCTACCCATCAGGGTTCAAATCTTGGTGCTCGCACTTTTTTCTGGATTTTCTAGGATTTACCGACGTTATGCGTTAAGTGGTAAGCGACGTTACCGTCGACGACGAGGCGTCAATGGTGACTTCGGGAATCTCCATGAATACACGTACGCAAACCCTACACCTATGAGCACCTCCGAAGGACTGAGCACCGGCAGATCTGGAGATTCCCGATCTCATAGGTGTAGGATTTGCGTACGTGTTCAGTCCTTCGGAGGTGCTCATAGGTGTAAGGTTTGCGTACGTGTATTCATAGGGGTGAGTGTGCGTGTGTGTTGTGAGCGTCTGCGTTGTACTGTGTGATTCTGAAAAAAAAAATTGGGACTGTAGCCTCTTGCAGCGATTGGATCCTCCGGTCCGATCCTCTGGAACATATGGGAAGCTAGAAAGGCCCAAGTTGTCGAGCACATCGGAAAGCCGCCACTGTTCACCTTCACCTTTTTTTGAAACTATGCTGAACTTTACCTTTGTCCAGCCGTGCCCGTTCTGTTGCACATAGGGCGACTGTGCATCGTGTCACTTTTTTGTTTACAAGCGGTGATAACGGGGCCTTCATTTTGTACTAAGAAATTTAAAGATCGGGTCATAATTCTTTTCAATTTTAAACTAAAAAAATAAAAGGATTTAGTTGGATTGTGAAGAAAGCGTTAGGGCTTTTACCACCAATATTTACAACCCCCCCCCCCCCCCCCAACCAACACCCGCGAGACCTTGAAGACGTGCGAGCTGCTGGGCGCCTCGACGTGCCAACTGGCAAGGCCATCTCCGCGAATGCAAGTGCAACAACCATGGCTTGGCTTAGGGCGGAGGCAAGGCAAAGTGGTTGTAACTTGGAAGATTAGGTTTAGGCCACATCGACTTTTACCGGAAGACGGCAGCGATAGCCTTCTCATTGTCAAACCTCCAGGAACGATGAAAGATCAATGGATCACTGGGGAAAATATTCGCACCAATGTCGTCCAGCTGTTAATGCAGAACGACATCACTGCCGTCGCTCTCAGCCGTCGGATAGCGCAAGGATGCAATCGACGCAATTTCACAATGTAACGTAGTCAATTTCAGAACAAAGATGTCCCATCATAAGCATAATGCATTACATGCTATGCAAATCATGTCGATGTAGGCGTTCAAACGAAAATGTTCAACCACTAATTACACATTGTGGCAGATCAAAGTACATACGAGGTCATGTACCTAACATGTTACAGCTACAGTGGCTAATTTTGAGGCCTGGCAAGCGAGGAGCTTGAGACATTTTGAGGCTGCAGTTGTAGTACCAAAGCACGAGCACCATATAAGTTAGGGGTAGCAAACCATTTGGCAATCTAGCAGAAATTGTGGGGTTTAGTTTGCATGGAATCTTTCTCCTGGAAGAAATATCAAAGATTATGTAACTACAATAACTTAAGAAAATGACAGCTTTGGAATAGTGCGCCAAGGTTCGGGATCAGAACATACCTACAGAAGCATGGTGTCTAAACTGGTCATTTCAGTTTAGAAGGCACTGTTCGTGTCACAGTGGACACACCATCAACAAATTTTGTACGGAATATTACGTTGGCGTTGTTGAACATACCCTCTTTAAGCGAGACAACTATGAACTGCAAACACATTCAGAATTTAAGCCTTCCAAGTATCAGAACTCAGAACACAAACAAAGGCGCATCAGAATCGACAGTGTGCAAGAAAAGTAACAGTTCATTAGATCAGTAGTGGTAAGCAACTCATTGCCATGTAGACCTGTCTTTTTAAGAAAAGGTTTACCTACTTCAATTTAAATAAATACACCTCCTGACTAAACAGGACTATAAATTGCTATGGTGCACTCAGATTACCTGTGAGTGTGGAAAATGAGCCTTGATCATTCTACCAATGTTTTGTGTATGGCTAAGATCAAGGGCAGCATCAACCTGCAGCACATGAACATAATTAATGATCAGTTGAAAACAGCAATCTGAGCAAACAATCTGCAAACTAGAACGCTGGAGATATCAGACATATTATGATGTATGATTATTAAAGAACCTTGCCCAATTCATGGTATTAACTATTTATAACATAAATTACCATGAAATGAAAATTGAACAGGGCCCTGATTAGATATGTTTTCTAAATACCAAGTATTGTTCAGCATCACTTTCTCCTGTTGCTTCAGTTTAAGACATAACTTCTAGACCAGACTAAGTTATCCAACAACTGAGACCTACCATGAGAACAACTTGCAACAGTAGAATGTGACATAGAAAACTGGACTTCCTTATGTTCTAATAAATATGTGCTAGCTCAAGAACAGTAGATTACAACAGTACAATGTGACATAAATTCATATTCACTTGCCCTAATGCCTCATTCTTGCTAATACAGTAAAGTTATGTTAGCTCAAGAACAGTAGACTGAACCGATAAGAAATTTGAATAGTAAATTATATTCAGATATACCTCATCCAATATGTAAAGCGGTGCAGGTTTGAAAAGAAGCAGCGCCAGGATAAGACTAAGAGCAAGAAGGGATCGTTGCCCTCCACTTAGTTCGGACAGAGATTGCTTCCAAACTGTCCCAAATGCTACACGAACTTCAAGACCATCCAAGAAAGTACCACCTTCTGGAGGATCAAGTTTTGCCATTGTACCAGGTAAAAGAGTACTGAATATAGATCCAAAATCCCTATAGAAACAGAATGGAGATGTTAGACACCAATTTGCATATTTATGAGTAAATGAATACAGTGCTAAAACTAGGTCTTCAGCAATATTTAAAGGACTTGCGCATCTGCTCCGATATATATAAGTCAGCAAAGAATTCATATACTGACTTGTTTACTTTGAGCCATGTGACTTTCAAGGTTTCCTTCTTCTTCTCATCCAACTCTTCTATAACTTTCTTGATTTTTGCCTTGTCATTCTGCACATGATAAAGGCACCCTGATGAAAAATGTTATGCATGTGCCAGATACTAAAACTATTCTCAGGTTATCAAGAAAACTATACATGAATAGAGCCCAACCTCGATGATGTTTTTCTTTGACATCAAATCATTGTACTCATCCTCTGCCTTTTCAAACATTGCCATAACTTTCTTATTGATCCTTTTCTCAAGACTGCATTTGGCAGGTAATGATGATTGGTGCATGCATTGAAAATTACAGAATTAAACAGTTGATATGGGTAGAATTATTCAGGAGCACAAGCATAACTTCTGATGATTCAAAGTGAAATGGAACTAATAGATCAATAATACCTGGATTGTTCAGCTTGACGATTTTCAAGTTCCTCCCGGGCTTTATGTGGTTCACAAGATTCAAAATCATAATCTGTACCACTTTTCCCAAACAACTGTTTCTCAGTTGCAATCCAACTATACTTCTCCACTAGCTTATCAACTATTGAAGAGCAATCCTTCTGCTCTATTTCCATCCTCTTAACCTAATATGTTGTATTCAAGTATTAAAGCATGCTCAAGCTATATAAAAAAATTATAAATCAAAAAAATGCAGCAGAGATTACAACCTCATTTTCCATTTTCTTCCTTTCAACATTTGAATCGCTTAATTTCTGTTGAAGTTTCTGCTGTTCCTTGGCCATTCGGTTTATCTGTGAGTCACATTCCTTCAATTTCGAACGTTCAACATTGAGCTCACCTTCAGCTTGATCATATTCTTGCTTTATTTTAGTAACCTGCCATTCGCAAGTGAAATGCAACAGCATATTTAGCTAAATAAATCCAAAGCTCAGGAATAACACCAGGCACGAAGTAACTACGCCCCCCGTCCCAAATTGTAGGGCGTTTTAGCATTTTCCGATTCATAGCTTTTGCCATGTATCTAGACATAAAGTCTAGGTGCATAGCAAAAGCTACGAGCCTTGAAATGTTAAAACAACATATAATTTGGGACGGAGGGAGCATAACACAGCATCTTGCACTACCTTATCCTTTTGTTTTTCCAGGGTTTCAGACAGAGAAGTAATTTGAGCTTTTGAAGCTGATAACTGCTCTTCTAGGGTAGCAAGTTCATTAGCAACCGCATCTTTCTCCATGACCAGCCTCTCCCTCTCACTTTCATAAGCCTGTTTCAGATATGCAATTAAAAACAATACGTGATGTTTCCAAGATTGATTTGTCAGGATGACTGTTCAAGTATGAAAGAATCAAATTATGGGCAGTATCAGAACAAAAATTCAACAGATATTCTGTATGCTCAAAAATGTCTAGCCTCTTCATCAAAGCTAACCGCATAGTTACCTTGTAAACTTACATGTCTCTTCGGAAAGAGCCTGTGACTAACTCAAGGTAATCAGTACACTTCATAATTTAAAGCTACATGCAGCTTTAAGAAAATATACTGACTATCTTCATCTAACCAAAAATAGATAATAAAAGTATAATGCTGCCTCAAATATGAGTTAGCACAAATACAAAGGTCAAGCGGGACCTCACATACAAGCAAAGACACAAGGAGAATGCAGTAGCAACTGCAAAGATTTAGAGATAAGCCTCTCTATATATTTATTTTGTTTTATTTTTGGTTCAAGTTAGCAAGTGCTCAGAGATAGGACGTGGATCGATGAGTTTGTTCGTGCCAAACTAGCTCTACATAGTGGGGAAATTGACAGTACTCCCCGTCCCAAATTACTTATACCTAGGTGCATAACAAAATGAATGTATCTAGAAAAAGCCAAAACGACAAGTATTTGGGATGGAGGAAGTAATTTGGAATAAACCAATCGTTTCCAACCTAATACACAGTTTCCTTTAGCCTGCTTTGCCGATGTGGTAGCCAATCATGACTGTCTAAGCTACGGAGGCAAGGTCCTGAGTCACATCTAATTTTTCCCACAACTGCTCCCATAGATAAATATGCCCATGACAAGGAGAAGCATCTTTTATTGAAAATGTTTCAGAGATTAAGCGATAAAGCATCTCTTATTGAAAATGCTTCAGAGATTAGCGATAAATCAGTTGTGGCGGAAAAGAGAAAGTAAGCAACCTTTAGTTGCTTCGACATGGACTGCATCTCTGATTTCAATGATTTGATCGTTTTTTCCAGTGCTTTGAGTCTGCCTTCACGTTCAGTGCCATAAGTCCTGATCGTTTGTTCTAACTCAGAAACCATTGATACACATTTTTCAAATTGAACTTGCTTCTCTGTCAACTCTTGTTTTGAGTCTTGAAGCTCTTGTTCAATTTTCTTTACGAGTTCACCTAACTGAAGTTCAAATACAAAAACTGTTAATTTTGTTTGAAATTGGAAACTGGTAATAAGCAACCATATTGATGGAGCCAGCTAATACCTTGTGATGCTCATTCTGCTCGATTCTTTTCTGAAATAATGAGAGATCATATGATTTGAGTTCAAACTGAGATTTCAACTCAGTGTACCTTTCATAAAATGGTAAAAGGGCTCCAATCTGGGGGGGAAAGAAGAGAGGGAAGAGATTAGAATTTTTAGAAAATGAAATTTAGCATAGGTTACATAACCAACACATAACTTGCTATAGAAGCAACGAAGAAAGATAACAGATAGAGGCCAGCGCAATAAATGACTAAATTAACTGGAGGCGACCTTTTTTCTACTCCTTCCGTTCCAAATTGTAGGTTGTTTTGACTCTTCTAGATTCATAGATTTTGCTATGCACTTAGAAATACACTATGTCTAGATGCCCAGACGACCTATAATTTGGAACAGAGGGAGTATCATTGTGCATAATGGTCGTATCAAAGAATATATGCCATGACAAGAATGACTGCAAGCAAAATATTCGGCAATTTACTAATTAGATAGGCATTTTTGTTTCATGGTATCTATCTTATCAGGAAATGTAAATATTACATGAATCTACAAGCCTTTAAGAGATTAAAACAGCACTTTAAGGAGGACAGTAGGATGTAGATTTTTTATCCTGCAAATAAATTCATACAATTCACAAGGAAACAGTACGAAAGAATAAAACACACATGCAGCTATTGTGTGTTTAGTGAATTACTGAATACCTGTTGTTCAATATCAGAGAGCCTTTCCTGATGATTGGATAGATTAGCCTCAGCTTTAATCAATTCATCAAGTTTCCGTAGCACATTCCCTCTACCTCTGCATTATTATGGTAGACGTTACCAAAGAAAATGATGGACCAGTTTATCTGGCCTGAGGAAAGCCATTTTTACTGTATAGAAATGCAGTTATCACCAGAAAGAACAATGACAAGCCAAACACAGGCATCTATGGTGCAAATTTCATCAATTACCAACAAATACAAGATGATCAGAGAATCTAATGTGCGTTCCCCTCCTATGGCTAGTTAAAAGAAGCTGGAAAAGGCAAATGTTCCTCACAAAAAAGTATTTGTGTAAAAAACAACAAAAACGCCAAAGGAACATCAATACCAAACTCCACAAAAAAAAGTGATAAAGGAAAAACACTAGCATTGAGTTAAATATTGCAACTCACCCTTTACTGCCTCCAGTCAAAAGGCCACTAGGCTGATAAATGTCACCTTCAAGAGTCACACTAGTACTGCCAACTTCCCTATTAAATGCAACCTGTGTCAAAGAGAGAATTAACAAAGAACACTATCAACCACAATTTGTATTATACTTGGATGCATGTTCATCTAAATTAAAATATAACAAAATTATTCCTAAAGAAAGAAACACTACCTCTTTTGCTGCCTCCGTATTGCGGCACACAAATGTTGAACCAAATACATAAGCCACAGCATTCTGTGACAAGAAATCTATTAAGCGGACAACCAGAAAGCATGTGATTTTAAGATTTAAAAATACAAAAATTATGAGGGGCCAACAGGCATTGCAGAATGCTTTCCTAGCACTTTAAGTTTGAGGAAAATAATAAAACAGTATACATCAGGATGTATACAAATCTGAAAGAGTAAAGCATTCAGTGGATATTTCTCAGAAATAACGAAAAGACGCAATACCAACCTTTACTTCCTCACTATATCCAACCAATTCTAGAGCTAACGTTGCATTGTTAGGACCAACCTACAAATAAATTTGGCATTTAGATCACAAACCAAAAGGATACCAGTATACCAAAGAGGTAAGGGGAAAGATAATAACCAGTCTACGAGCCGCCTGCTGAACTCTATCAGGTATTACATTTGTTTGGATTTTGTTCAAAGGTATGATGGTTACTCTATTTCGGAGGTTGCCATTTTTCAATAACTTCTTTCCAGTGTCTTCTGTGTCAACAACCACATTATACAGCCTTCCACCTGCAGTAACCTGCAATATTTGGTTCATAACTGAACTGGGATGGCTAGACCAACTCCTTTGGTAAAAAGAAAAATAGCTTCAAATCGGCAAAGAGTTCCAGAACAAACCTCCAGAGCTGTTGCTGCTGAGCTATCCTTTATTCTAATAAGACGTGCAACGACCCCTTTGACTTTTGATCTGTCAAAATCCCTTTCAGGGTCTCGATAACTGAAGTGGAAATTAGCAAGGTTACCCGAAAGCTCACTAACACGGCCCTTCAAATTCTGAATAATTTCGGACTCCGTAGAACGTTCCTGTAAATGATCATGACACGGAAAAGATAAATGTCAACAATCAGAAGCATAGCCTTATTGGCACTGGCACCTCTAATGTCACAATAACACTTTATACCACTGTATACCTTTTGCAAAGCTTCCATCTGGCCCTCATTGTAATTAAAAGATCCCATTGATATCTTGATAGCTTCCAATTCTTTGGTCCTTTCTTTCAGCTCATTCTCAGCAGCAGTAGCCTCATCACGTTTGGATACTGACAGAGCTCTCTTCTCCTTCAGCTCCTTCTCAGAATGACTTATTTTGGTAGTCAGCTGCTTTAATCCAGATTCTGCATCCCCAACAGCAGCTTTTGCATCTCTAAGTTGATCTTCAAGGCATTTCTTCTCGTTTGCATTACTTTTTCCAGCTAGCACACCCTGGGTAGAAAAGAATTTTAGTATTCCAAGAGTACACAAAGCCAAGAGGTATATGTTACATAAAGAGGTATTTAAAGGTTGTCGCCTTTACATACTTGATATTCTTTCTCGTTCTCATCCAACTTTTTTGTCAGATCCTCTGCTTTCCTTTTCATGTCAGACGCTCCATCTTCTACATCTTTTACAGCAGCATCTCTCTCGATCATAGATCTTTTTATGTCTTCGATGTTTTTGAGAATCTGCATGTGAATGGTAGACCTTGTAAGGTAAGTTACTAAAAGAATTAGCATGTCTGAAATCAGTGCATGTAAGTTACTAAAAGAATAAGCATGTCTGAAATCAGTGCACCATTACCTTCTCAACGCCTTTTTCCTCAGACTTCAGGGTTTCCTCTTGATTCTTCATCACAGAAGTTTCCTTAATAAGTGCATGAGATAGTTGATCCACTTTCTCTGACAAAGCCTTCATCTCACCACCAAGTTTAGCTTCCTTTTCAGCGGCCAAGGTAGAAATGTTATTGTCCATTTCCTGTATATCTGCTTTTAGCTTTTCTGTATTTTCATCCAGCTCAATAATCTTTGCCCTGATTTGCTTGACATCATTGAGTGCACCGTCTCTCACTCTCTCAGCCTGAACAAACTCATAGGCGATACAGAACCTTTTGAGACGATCCAGTTCAGCATTGCCATTGGCCCATTTCATGTACTGGCACCGCTCTTTTCTAAGCTTCTCTAGTGCAGGAAGGATTTCAACATCAAGGAGTTTATTAATCTCATCAACTTTGTTCTGCTTCTTCTCAAGTGTCTTAAGAGCAGATTCTTTCTTCATTTCGTACATTCGTGTGCCAGCTGCCTCTTCTAACATGGACAAAATTTCTGGCGGCTTCATGTTGAGGACTTTTGTTATGCGCCCTTGCATAATTAGAAAATGAGGGTTGTTAACATTTAGCTGTACTGAGTGGAAAAGAGTCTGCACCCGGGAAGGTTGTGCAAGATGGCCATTGATAAGGTACTTGTTCCGTCCACCGACTACAATCTACAAATGCAGGACAAACGTTAATTGATATCCAATAAGCTTGGGACGAATTTGGCCCCCAAAAAACAACACAAAACAATCAAATATTTGAAAATTCCTGAGACAGATTAAATGAGCGAGCTAGACACAGATTAACAAAAGCTCAGCATCAAAGCAATCCTGAATTCCTTGCAATCCATGAACAAAGCTATCCGCATCAGCTTTGGATACAAAAATACACTAAGAAATATATCCAGCTAAGTGCTTGGGTGAACATATTTAATAGCCATTAGTCAAAGCCTCAATTAGGTACATATTTAATAATCACACCTCTAATACACCAGTGTCCACAGCATACAAATCTGCTTCCAGTTCACAGAAACCTAAACAACATGCAACCCTCCCTGGAATAGATAAATTCAATAACTCTGAGACTTGAAGGACAAAATCACACCAAATCCTAATATCCTATCAAAATTCCAGCTACAGACATCACAAGTCACCACCTCCTTATGCCTTGAAACCACCCCAGTCAGCAGTGCATCTTTGGAAAGCAACCCAGAGTGATTCATCGGTGCCAATTTCGAGATTATACTTGTGTACAGTTGCCGTGAGTCCCAAATGGCATTAAAAAATAAACCCCACGGAGCTCAAACAGGAACAGGCAAGCGACAGCTAGAAGGCGGCAAGGGATTTTTAACCTGGCGCGTGACGGTGATCTCTGGCGAATCCTCGTAGCCGAGCGGGGAGCGGGAGCGGTCGGAGTTGTCGAAGACGACGGAGACGGTGGCCTTGGTGACCCCGGCCTGACCCTGCTTGTAGACGAGCTCCTGGAGCGAGGCGGCGCGGACCTGGCGGAGGTCGGTGATGCCGAGCACGAAGCAGATGGAGTCGAGGATGTTGGACTTGCCGGAGCCGTTGAGCCCGGTGATGGCGTTGAACAGCGGGTCGAACCCCGGCACCACCGTCCGCCCCGCGTACGACTTGAACCCCTCGAGGGTTACCTCCTTGATGTGCATCTCGCCGGCCGCCGGGGAGGCGTTGCCGGCCGGAGATGGGGCTAGGGTTTGGAGGCTCCGGGCGGGAAAATTTCGAGTCGCCGGGGGTTTCGCCCTTTCGGGGGTTGGGTTGGGAATTCGAAATGTTTCGAAGTGGACGGTCACTCCGTGCGATAATGAATGATGAGGGCGGTGGATCTTCACCACCAGTCCACCACCACCAGTGGGGAGTGGGCTGAGATGGAAACAAATTGGGCTTTTGAATAGCGAGTTGGGCTTTTATAGACTGTTACCTGCCTGCTGAGCAAAATTTGAATTTTTTATATATTTTTTTATTCCGATTTGCAAATTTATACGACCGTTTTGAAATTTATCAAAAATAAACATCTACCGCCGTGGGCCACGGCGGTAAGCCGCTGCCGCCGTACGGCACGGCGTTTACATACCAGCCGCCGTGGCCCACGGCAGTTGGTGGCCGTCCACGGCGGTTGGGCCTAACCGCCGTGGCCCACGGCGGTAGGCTCATTTTATTTTTTTAAAAAAAATTATTAACTTATAATATATCCAGTAGTTAAGTTAAGAAAGGGAAATTAAGGAATGTTGGTTCGATTATTACAACACAATCATAATAGGATCCAGTTCAAATATTACAGCACGCAGGAAAGAGTACAACATCATACAAAATTAAAAACTTCAGCCATTCTTGCGATGTGACAACGAACGTTTATCTTTCTTGGTAGCTTTTTTAGCTGGTGGATTAGCAACACACAGGTCTGCTGGTGGAGCATAAAGACCACCCGGAGTATAAAGACCACCATAAGGAGGTTCCTCTCCTCTTGCAATGGCATCTGCAGTTATTCTTTGCAAATAATGACGCATGTCTGGTAGAGCATAAAGAGCATCCCAAGGAGGTTCCTCTCCTCTTGCAATGGCATCTGCAGTTACTCCTTGTATATATCGAAGGATGCCTCTTTCGAACGTGCTCATTTTCTTCGGATCAGGTGCCACATTTGTGTTTTTCCCCTTCGGATCACCACCACCATTACCATCCTGACCCCCTCCGGCGGCAGTAGTAGACATCTCTAGTTACTGTTACACAAAATCTAAACTAATTACACTATCCTAAACTAATTTAACTAATTACACTATTCTAAACTAATTTAACTAATTACATAACATAAATAAAGTGAGGAAACTTACCTAAGAGGGAGGAGCAGCCCGTGGGGAGAGGGAGGCGACGGGAGGGTCGGGCAGGGCGGCTGGTGCCGTCGCCCTTTATATAAGCGCGGCATCCGCCGTCCGCCATGACGGTTGGACCTACCGCCGTGGTCCACGGCGGTTGCTTTTCAACTTCGATAACACTTTATCTCGAACCTACCGCCTACCGCCGCGATTACTTTTCGGCGGGTTGTTTTTTTAACTTAACGATTTATTTTTTGTTATTTAATTTTATGACAAAGAAAACTAGGTGGTAATAACGAAAAGCAAAGTGACATAATAAAACATAGTCATGATCATATATAACAGTGCTGCTGTACAAAACAATATGCGACCTAATCTAGCATCGCCTGGCCTTCTTGTGCAGCTTGTCAGCTCGGACTGCGGCGTGCGTCTGCTCGCGAGGGTACGTCAACGGGTCACGTGGGTGGATCTGCTGATGCCTAGCATCAGCAGTGGGCTGCGGTGTCGCCATCGCCGCCGCCGACCCTGCAACCTCGTGGGACGACCCTGGCAACCCTCCTGGAGACGGTTGCGACCCACCGCTCACGCCTGGCAGCTGCGACCCTCCTAGCTGCGTCCCACCGCTCGCTCCTGGCAGCTGCGAGCCTACTAGCTGCGTCCCTGCTCCCTCCTGAGTCCACGTGGGTGGCACGCCTCCTAGCTGCGACCCTCCGAGCTCGTCCTGCGACTGCAAACCCTGCAAGAAGTCGAAGTCGAAGGCCAAGTCGTCGAACCCGGACCCGTTCCCTCCCGCCTGGTCCTCTAGGGTGGAGTCAGGAGTGCGCCGCTGCCGACGTAAGCTGGAACAAATAGTATTATTAAATCATGTATCCTAATTAATAGAATATAGTATTTGTATATGGTTCGAGATAGAGTTGTGGTCATTACCTGACGGAAGAACAACGCCAGTGGACGAGGAAGGAACCGGTGGTGCTGCTCGTGCTGCTGCTGCTGCTACTGGTGCTGGTCCTGGTGCAGGTCCTCGTGGTGCTGGTCCTGGTCCTCCTGGTGCTGGTCCTGGTGCAGGTGCAGGACCTCTAAGAGAAGGGCCCCCTAGAGGAGACATCCTCAAGGGAGGATGCACCGGAGGGCGCACCGGGTAGGGTGGCCGTGACGAGGACGACGGTGTCGTGTGGGAACGACCAGTGTCATGCGATCCTTCCGAGGAATCGTGTCGCGCTGTCTGTCCCCCTGGACTAACCGCGCTACAGGCAGGAGTCCTGCAGCGCGTAGCCTGAAACAAATAAGGTAATTTATTAGTTACAACAAAAAGATAAATAAATGTACAAACAATAACATAGCATCAGTTCATGTACTTGGGAACCCAAAGGTCGTGGATCGGCAGCAACGTGCGCGTAGTGCGGGAACGCACGTGTCCAACATCCTCTTCGAGGACGGCAGACAGGAACGAGCGGTGCCTGCAGTCGAGCTCCCTGTCCAACAACTCAAGCGTCACATCCGCCTCAACCGCAGCACGAGCAGCCTGAGCCTGAGCCTTGGCCTCAGCCTGAGCCTGGTACTGAGCCTGATCCATAGCTGCAGCTGCATACAAAAATTAAATATACAATTAAAAAATCAGATAAGTAATTTTCACATTTTCTAGAATAGGTAAAATATTTATCTACATTGTCTACATTTTTCAAACGAGGTAAAATAATTTTCTAGAATTTCTAAAACAGATAAACTAATTTTTTACATTTTCTAAACGAGATAAAGTAATTTTCTAGAATTTCTAAACAAATTAAAGTAATTTCGACAATTTCCTGAACAGATAAACTAATTTTCTAGAATTTCTAATCATGCTAAAGTAATTTCTATAATTTCTACACATGCTAAAGTAATTTCTACAATTTCTAGAACAGATAAACTAATTTTCTATATTTTCTAAACAAACTAAAGTAATTTCGACAATTTCCTCAACAGATACACTAATTTTCTACATTCTCTAAACTAAAAAAACTAATTTTCTAAATCTAAACTAATTAAATTAACTAATTTCTAAATTTTCTAATCTAAAAACTAATTTTCTAAATCTAAACTAATTAAATTAACTAATTTCTAAATTTTCTAATCTAAAAATTATAATTTTCTAAATCTAAACTAATTAAATTAACTAATTTCTAAATTTTCTAATCTAAAAACTAATTTTCTAAATTTAAACTAATTTTCTAAATCTAAATCTAATCTACAAACTAATTTTCTACACTAATTACACTAATTAAATTAATTACAAAAAAGTAGAAAACTTACCTGAGAGAGGCAGCCGAAGGGAGAATGGAGGGGCGGCGGCAGCGTGGGGGACGGCGGCCGTCGTCGCCCTTTATATAGGGACGGCTGCCGCCGTCCGCCACGACGGAAAGATCCTACCGCCGTGGCCCACAGCGGCCGCACGTCCAACCACCGTGGCGCATGGCGGTAAGGTGCCGCAGGGCCCACACCCTGCACCCGACCGTTGGCGGTGAGCTTACCGCCGTGGCCCACGGCGGTTGATGTTTATTTTTGATAAATTTCGAAACGGTCCTATAAATTTGCAAAATGATTAAAAATATATAAAAAAATTGGGACTATGTGCGCGCTTTCTCTCATTTGTTCAATTTGTTTCGGAGCAAAAAAGTTCAAATCGAACTGATCTCATTCGAAAAAAAAATCGAACTGATCTAAAAAAAAGTTCAAATCGAACCGTTATGGCGTTATCTGAAAAGAAAACGAACTACTTTAAGAAAACGAACTGAGCACGCTTTAAGATTTGACGCTCATGTGTCGGTTAGAAAATCACATTTAGATATATAAAAAATCACATTCTAGGTACTGAATAAAAAAACTGGCGAGCGCAAGTGATTGACCTGTTTTACTTTTACATTTTTTTTATTTACTGGAGGAACGAAGCAAGATAGCATGCGAATCGAGAAGTCCAAACCAATCGAACCCTCGTGAGCTGCCGTTGAACTCTCATGAATTGTGTTTTGATGAGAACATGAGGTCATTCAACTCTCTTGCTTCAGAATGATAGATTATGCTCATCTAATTAATCACATGTTATACAAATTGAGTTTTTCTGACAAGGGGAACCAAGAAGGTTTAAAAACGACATATGACTATACGAGACTTTACATCATAATAAATAAACCTATTGAATCAGATACAATCATACAACGGCAGTAGCACCAAAATCTGCTAGCAACTCAAAGAAAGGTGAAAAGAGGATTTTTGAAGGTCCAATCCTCGGGCTGCTTCTGATGACTCAAAACAGATGTTAGCTTCTAGAGTCCCAGGACTGTACCATTTTGTATGTATAATGCTCACAAAGGAATAACCTTATGGGAATACTGTCTATTCTTGTAGTCAGAAATGGTGTCCACTTAGACATGGGCCTTCAGACTTCTAGAAACCCTAGATCTAGAAGCACTTCTCCTTCGGTCAGTGAAAAATATGGAGATTACCATTAAGAACACTATAATTGATACTGCCCAGACAGCAATTATCCACATTGTGGAAGATCTGCCCAGTCTCCTTGATCTATGTACATTTGGTATGGTAGCTGCTGCCCTTGCGCTAGTCTTTTCCCTTGACACATCCATCGACTCAAATTTTCCTTTATTTCTACTTCTGGTTGACTCATGTGCAATTCTCTCAATTTGATTAGAAGAGGTATTGTGGATGGTGTTTAATCGGGGACAATTTCGGCGCTTATGGTGCAGGTATAGGGCTTTATTTAACGCCCTCCCACATTCAATGCTCAGAAGATCTCTTTCCCGTGCATCTAGATCTTCTTGCATGATGGTAGATGGATCAGGTGGTTCAGGGAACTTGGCCCAGCATGTATTTACCACGTCAGAATTTCTCCAATCGGCCTTGTCAAAGCTCCAATCACCAACTCCAAATCTCAACCCATAATGAAAAACCTTATATTTTGCTCCAGGTAGTGGAACATAACCTGGATATATCATTATGTCCCTCCTAATAATGTGGCGCAGGTTAATCTGCAAGTGAATAAGGAAGGGGTCACCCCACGTGATAGACAATAAATAGTGAACAGATTAAATCAATTTTTATTTTCTTGAAATGAGACAAGTGCGTGCTAACTGATGCTACCCACACTATTTTTTCTAGAATTAATTGCTGCAACTTTCATACTGATTTTCTAGGAGTGTCTCAATGGAGCCTGTGATCCTTGCAACAACATTTTTAAAATGACACATAAGAATAAAACTGCACGTACCTCAGCTGCTGCAAATGAGTAACCGTACATCTCACTAATCCAGCCAGATGCATATATGTCACCAGTAATGTTTGTCGCATAATGAGCTTTGTCTGCACGAACCTCCTCGGATTTGTGTAGCCAAAGTATAGCAAAACGGCGAAGATCATCTATGTGCATGATAATGACACCACCGACCTTGTCACATGCAGAGGGATTGCGAGTGTGTATCTTTGCAAGTATGTTGTCACACCCAATAAGGTATCTGGTACACATCAAGGGTAGCATTAGTACATGGAGAACACATGCTTCAGGTCAACCACAGAAAAACTACAGCATGACCAAACACAGGCTACTTTCATGGCACAACAAAGTCTTACTCATAGGGAGTAGAAACAGGATGACCGAGTTTTGCTCCATATTCCCATGGGGTGATGGGACCTCTCATGATCATGTCAGCATCTAAGATAACAATGAACTCAGCATCAGTCTGCACATGGTTGAGCCAATGGAGAACTGCTGCAGGTTTGTTAATTGCAGGGTACCTAGCATAGCAAAGAACTATGTGAGAAGGTTCTCTTGAACAATTTAGACACTATGTTAAACACTTAAAACTCAGGTTATACCAGTCCCCTGTCAGTGGATGTCGGCTCATAGATGGAACATAATGTGTTGGAGCAAGGTCGTGGCCTTTATAGTTCTTCAAGTCCTCATCTGTACAGCTCAATAAGCGTGTAATGTTACCAGGCTGTCTGCTTAAATGAAAGCTGTGCATGAGCCCAACAGTTTGCCAATCAAAATAAGATGAACATTCAGTGGAGAAAAGGGTGTGTATTTTTGGATGTTCGCTGTTTGCCTTGGATAATGCAGCATGTTGCATGATCATTGTGTTGTCAACCTTTTGATCTTTCCAATTCTTTGGCTTTGTAAGCTCTGCAAACCTTCTGCTTTTAAGGAAACTCAGGTATTTTGACCACTGTGCTTTCGGGCAGCCAACAGATGCATGATGCAACAAGAGCCCTTCATTCAAGGTGTTAATGCACTCTATGCTTAAAAATAATCCCCGTTTTACATTTGGGTCGGGTTCCATCATCTCGACCTATAAATTTCAGCAACATTCAGAAATGTTTATCGTACATCTAGCTATAAATGAGCACACCCTGAAATATGATCAGAAAGACTGTTTACCTCTCTAGGAAAAGGAGGTGGAGGGAATAAGCGGTTGCAATCATAAACTATACCATCCTCATGGTGTTCTAATTTGCTGAATGACCAGTTTCCAACTTGAAATGGCAAACCATAATGCAAGATAAGTGGTTCAATGCCAGGTCTTGGAGTATAACCTGGGTAGATCATTATGTCATCATTTATCTTGTGCCGTAGACCTACCTGTTCACGAGGACCAGATAATGAAGCTACAGGGAAGTTTAGAATCCGTGCAACCAAAATTTTACTTCGTCAAAGACACATAGCTAAGATAGTGAATGCAACTTACTTCTGCAGCACCAAATGAATACCCATACATCTCACTGATCCAACCCATGCCATATATATCACCAGTAATATTGGTTGACCAATGGGACTTATCTTGCCTCACTTCTTCAGTTTTTGAAAGCCATAGAGGTGCTAGAGCTCTTAAGTCATCAATATGCATGGCGAGAATTCCACCAACTTTATCACAAAATTCTGGATGTGCAGTGTGAAGCTGTGCTAGGATGTTATCACATCCCTTCAAATATCTAGTTAGATTGTAAACAGTTAGAGGCTTAGTATAAATCAGACATTACAATGGGGTCCCCAGCCTATGACAGAGAATCAACGGGTGGTGTTGGAATATAAAATACATATCTAATTGTATTCCTCAAGAAATGTGAAGCGGAACAAAGAATTCCTCCTTGACATACTACAACCTTATACAGCAACTTTCCTGACGTTCTAACAGGAAAATAAAATGTGAGTTAGAAAATTACTATTCCAAACATAGGTAAGATCATAGTGGAAGGAAGAGTATTAAATATCTAGATTGTTGATACAAAAAGAATACAACAACAACATAGCCTTTTATCCCAAGAAAGTTGGGATAGGCTAGAGTTGAAACCCAAAAGGGTAGGAGAAACACAAAAAAGACACAAGACAGAAGGTAGAGTTAAGGGTAAACAGAAAAAGAAGTCATGGTTCAAGCACGTTGATTGCTAGTCTCTAAGCACTCCTATCCATAGCTAACTCCTTGAAGATATTCCACTCCCTAAGATCTCTCTTAACCGACTCGTCTCAAGTCAATTTAGGTCAACCTCTACCCCTCTTTACATTATCGACCCGTTTTAGAACCCCGCTACGCATCGGTGCCTCAGGAGGCCTCCTTTGGACATGACCAAATCATCTCAACCAATGTTGAATCAATTTCTTCTCAATTGATACAAAAAGAATAATTAGATGATTTATTGAAGTTCCATCCTTTCCAATTAACTAAGGTCGTATGAATACAAAAAGGAGAAAGACAGAATTAACAGCCAACCGAGTAAAAAGCATACCCATAATAAGCAGCGAACGGCTTGCCTTTCTCTGCCCCGAGTTCCCAGGGAATAATGGGTCCTCGAACAATCTGGTCAGCATCCAAGATTACAACCCAATCAACATTGTCAGCCTCTGGACTATGCTTTAACCAATGCACCACCCCTGCGGGCTTATTGATGGCCGGGTACCTTCACATGAAAAATAACAGGATGCCGAATAAGGTCATTTTCATTTCAAACAATGAATTTTAAATAGAAAAATAGCAACCCAACCTCCCCACAATCAGTGGCGGATCCACCACCGGGGCGGCCGGGGCTCGAGCCCCGGCTACCGCCGGAAATGTTGTGAAGCCCCCTGAGCCCCTCCTACAGATTTTGAGCAAAAGAATGAAGGAAGGAGGAGCCGGAGGTGGAAGAAGCACAGGAGAGCCCCCCCTAGGGTTCGATCCTAGCTTCGCCACTGCCCACAATAGGTGTATCTTTGGGATCCCTCATTCCAGTTGACTTCTCAGCATTTTATTCTATGACTATCAGTCTACCTCAAACTCCTACCACATATACTACCGCAGCCTAAACCTATGAACTCTCCCATACTTTACATAATGCTGGAGTTTTTTTTTTTAGAATTACATAATGCTGGAGTTTGACAGTTCATTTGCAATCCATCTAATTACTAGCCCAGACATTCAAATTTTATTTTGCACAGAAGATTATACCATAAATAAGGGATTTGTTCTCAGAAATGCTCTCAAGCAGCGATCCAGAAATGCCCATCCCATTTCGAAGCACCACAACCAACTACTCCAGCAAAAACGCCTCTCCAAACTTGTGAAAATGGCAATCGTAACAACCAATACTCCAATTTAGCTCTTACAGTTTGGACAAAGAAAAATATATCCCTACGGTAGAGGAGTGACGGTTGTGTGTGTGACGGCGAGCGTTACCAGTCGCCGGTGCGTGGGTGGCGGCTGAAGGAGGGGACCTGGAGGGTGTGGCCGATGCGGAGGCCGCGGTAGGAGGGGAGCTGGTCCTCCGCGCAGCTGAGGAGGCGGGTGACGCCGCCGGGCTGCCCCGCCTTGCGGAGGCTGTGGAGGAGCCCCACCGCCTGCCAGTCGAAGTAGTCGCCGCACTCCACCGAGAAGAGCGTGTGCAGCCGCCGCCCCTCCCCCACCGCCGCCGATGCCCAGGCCGGGCACAGCAGGAGGAGCGCGGCCGCCACCGCGCCGGCGATCGCCGCCGCCCCCATTGATGGTGGCGTGGCGGATCTCGCGCCCGGACGGATCCCGCCTTTGGGGCAGGCAGACCCCCGGTGTCTCCCCATAATTTTTCGCGCTTGGTTTGGTGTCCGTTTGTGCGCCCCCGTGTCAGAGACTCCGAGTGGGAACTTCGTGAAGTCGCGGCCTCGCGGGTTTTGTAAAGTACGCCAACTTGCGCTGGTCGCGTAAAAGTTAGGCGTAACGCTATAGTACGCCAACAAGCCAAAACCCAAAAGCTCGAAAACATGTGCTAGCTAGGGACCGGACTCCCATGTGCTTGCTAGTCTCTAAGCACTCTATCCATAGCTAATTAGCTACGATATCAAATCACACCTGTTGCTGTTAGTTGCAAAAAAATTGTCGATTATGCAGATTATATACATAATTTGTGTTTCGTTGGTAGATGAGGCAAGGAATCGAATAGCTGAACAAACAGAGAATTCAACAGCAGAAGTTGCAGCTCGTCATAGCTATCATGTACAGAATCCTGGTAAGGCGGCGAAGGGAAAAAATCAATCAGCACAGAACGTCAGCTTATCGTGCTAAGCAACAAGTCTCAACTTTGCATCCTGTCTGTGACATGTTTTACATATACTGTAGAAAAGAAGATAATGAGGACATGAGGTCTGGTTTTGATCATCAGAGTAATTGGGCAATTAACAGAAAAAGAGTCCATTAAACAACAAGTATTTATGCAAACCACAAACCAGTCAACTTCAGACAATTTAAATGGGCGATATCAAGCTCAGCTACTAAGGGCCTGTTCTTTTGAGTGAAAAAGAATAGTGAAGTTGCAAATGAATAGTGCCGGAATAGTGTTTCTTGTGAGAGTAGATGTGATGGATGTGATAGGTGAATAGTACTTTTCACTGTTCCTTTTCAACGAAAAGAACAGGGCCTAATTAGTTCAGAGTATGGACGATGAACTTTTCAGAGAACTAGAAATAACTATCGCTTTAGGTAATTCAGATATATCACGTTTTGCACTGTGAGGGCAGCTGCATATATCACGTTTCAGAGTACAACTCTAGTTGTGGCGATGATCAACTGATGTCAGTAAACTCTCCCACTCTCGTGGTCTTAATGACATTCAACATCTATCGGAAACAACCCAATTTAAGTTGAAGAACTAGTCTCTAGGCAAACTAACCCGCATATAGATTAGCTCTTCGTCAGAACTGCACTAGAACTCAGCATACAGCTGTATCACTGTCACATTGACCTATGTTATTCTTTCATGTCAGATCAGCAAATAACCTCACAATCTGCAGCCTCTGCGGGGATTTTCTTTGCCTGTACAAATTGTTTTCCTGTGAATGTCATGAGGCTAACATAGTGTATGCAATGCTGCATCAGAGTTTAAGTTCTCTGTAAATGTCAGTTGTGCAAGCCAAAGATTTGACAATGTTCAATTCTTCGTATATAGTTTCGAAGATCATCGTAAAGGGTATATATTATGATCACTGTGCCACGACACAATCTATAATACAGACAATTATCAAAAGTGGAGAGACTACAAATTAAATCCTTCCACCACAGGATCAAGTTAGATCACTATAGCCCTACAGGAGGCGCTATACGAGGACCATACCAAAGAACACCATCCTTCTTCACCGAAGGACATGGTCGAAAGATGGGAGTGGTTGAGGCATTTATGCAAATAGGCATCCGTCTAGCAACGGAAACTCCATTATTTCACTACTAGGCTCTGGATCATCATACCAGTTATTCTGCAGTCCATGTAGCATCATTGCATCATTGCACTGAAACAAATCGATGTTATTCAATCCTATACCTTGAAGTTGATAGACGGAGAGGTCATCAGGTAGACAAGCCAAATCAGTGCTGCATATGATACTTTCCTCTTCTGAATTAAGCAAAGTGGTTTGGTTCCTTGTCAGATCAAAAAGACAATCTTTACTGCTGGACAACCCCTCCACACTGGAAAACTTCGGGTCGGTGTTAGTTGAGGTCACAACACTGTCACTAAGTTGAGCAGAAACTGAATCAACTGTACACGTCAGTGCCGGTGATAAGGACTTCATACAGCCAAGAAGATCTGGTTTTACATCTGAGAAGTCTCTGACATCCCCCTCCATACTGCAACTCATCGATACTAACGGTGGTGGGACATATAGATGACCAGGGGTGATTGGGTGCTCTAAGTCTGGTTTGGGCAGGCAAGAATAGTCTCCTAGCAGGTCGCAGCGTTCATGGTTATGCTTTGGGTACTGCATGAACTGCTTTGGTGGCACATTTCCACTCCAGGACTGACACTCCAAGATCATGGTTTCTGATGCCTTCCTGTCCGGATTCAATGGCATTCTTTCAAAAGAGACCACCCCACCTAAAGGTGAGGCACTGGTGACATTCTGAGGATCAATAACATCACCTACTGGGGTTCCAATTTTGTCTGACACCTTCAAGGGCACCACAATATTTGTATCCTCCAAATGAGAATCGAGCAGGTTGCTCTGAGCTTGGATCTTCTGAGAAGTATGCTGAAAATCATTGGTACCATTGCTAGGTTGCTCTTGGAAGGAGTTTCGGAGGTTAAGGTTATCTGGTGGTCCCTTGTGACTGAAATCTTGCCTAGCAGCACCCATTATCCTTTCCTCATTCTGCTTTTGCAACCTACTCAAGTATAGGCGATATTTCTGCATCGAAAAATAAATCTATTCTTAGGACACTCGAGAGTACAAGCATCAGACGAGGTTAATACTAGAAAACATCTATAAATTCAAAGGATTTTAAACTTAATTCCAAGTATTGAATTAAATGATCTATGTCAAACTTAGTCTGGCCTTTCCAATGAAACCTCGAATGTCTTTATAATTCAGGCTTTAAGGATGAACATTCAAATTGCTTGGAACAAAAGGCCTCGTTGATTGTATTGTATGTTGAGGATGCAACTTGCAAGGAAGTTTTCAGAGGAAGCTACTAGATTACACAATCGGAGCTTTTCCATGAAGATGACTAGGCTAAGAGTATGTTGTGTCAAAGCTCATCAGCAATCAACGTAATATCCCGTTTTCAAGGAACAGAACATTTTAAAAAAGGGTACTCTTTTGAATTATGATATCTGCCGTACCTGAAGATGGCTGGCTACATTCTCCCTTGTCAGGCCAGGAACATTCATTAGGTCCAGTATTTTCTTTGGCCCAACTTCTGCAAGACAGTAACAGTTGCAATTTCAAATTGGCATCGTGAAAAAATTATAAATTCAGGAAGGTGCAACATTATCAGCTTTTTTTGAGAGGACTCACTGTCAAATCCAATTTGGTTCACTGCATTAACAAACTTCTGGTGAAGATCAACGGACCAGACAACTCTAGCCTTCTTAACGGTAGCGCCGTCACTTGAGTCTTGATCTGCGCTATCAACATCTTTTCTCTTCCTCATACTATCAGAGTCAGCTCTCATAAATAAGCCCCTCTCTTCCAATCCTTCACAGCCATTTCTAAATATTTGGAGATCGTCACAGCTGTCATTACCTTCGATCTCTTTCACCTCATGCATTTTCTTCCTATACACGTGTTGCCAGATGTTCCGAAGTTCTTTCATTCGAACAGGCTTGAGGAGATAGTCACAAGCACCATGCTGGACACCTTTCATCACCCTACTTGTTTCTCCATCAATGGACATCACTGTGAAAACAGATTGGAGCAATTTGGTATTTTGAGAATAGATATTCAAACAAGTAGAACATATTATGATACTCAGGGAGACAAAATTTTGGTGTTGAATACTGACTTATAACAGGTAGATCCATCTCAAGTCCAATGTGCTCGAGAAGCTTGAAACCATCCATGTCAGGCATGTTGACATCACTTATTACGATGTCAAACTTGTTTCTCCTCTCCCGGAGAATCTGGAGGGCAACACTGGCTAAACCGCATGTGGTGACTGCAGAGAAATAACTACTTTAGTCTCATGGATGATTCATGATTATTATAAATCATAAATATAACCGTATGCATGCACTGTGATTCGGTTGAAAGTGAGACAGTACTGGATTATTAACAATAAATCTTGTAAAAAACAGAGCATTCATTCAATAGTCCAGACTGGTGATAACCGAGAGAAATAGGTCTGCCAAACAGACTAAAAATTCTGTCAAAATAGAAATAAAATTGTTCGTGAAAACCACTTATGGTAAGATTATTAGATAATTTCATTGAAAATTTACTGCTTACAAAGCCAATTATGGTGACAAGTGACATAAAAAGTATATCAAATAGTAAACAGTGCACCCTGCAGCACTGTAAAGTAGGAAGTCGAGGTGGGAGCTTAAATTACACGCAGGTGTGGAACTAATTAAGTGCTTCATAGATACATGAGCCATCGATCCAATCGGTGACAAAATAAAGATAACCTCAGAATGAAGCAAGGTTTAAAATGCCTATCTTGCTCCATGTTTCACCATAAGAAACTTTTAGCGGATAATGGATTAGGCAGGCCTATAGCTTTCACTCGTAAAGTTGGTGCCACACGGTTTGAGAAACTCCAAGGCAGAAATACCTCCTGTCTGAGCAATCGCGACTACTTATCTTGTGCTAGCATACAAGCAAAAACAAGAAGGTAAAAGAACCCAAAAGTGGGAAAACTGATGCGTCATATATATCTATATAAAGAAACTCCCCGAAGAACCTAAGCAAACCAATCACCTTAATCAAGAACCTTATCCCCACCTAAACCAACAAGGACTTCGCGAAAGAAGACTACTCACTAGAACGTACTCAAAATTCATAACACAAGCGCGAGATGCCACCAAAAAAAGCATTTTCACAACGTAATTTCAACGAACACTAAGCGTGGGCGCGTGAGCGGAACACGTGATCACCCATCTTTCCTGTTCTCCCAGCGCGACTGCGCGACTTACCCATCAAGCTGAAGGAGGAGAAGAAGAAGAACCAGAGAGGAAAGCAGCAGAGGAGGGATTCCAACCTTCGTAGGAACACTTCCTTAGCATCTTCTCCAGGATCTTGAGCCAGGTCGGGTCGTCGTCGACGACGAGGACGCGCAGCCCGTAGGGGAACGCGGTGGCGTCGGCCACGGCCATGGCGCCGAGCCCTGCGCCTAGCCCCCCTCCGCCTCCGGCCGCGGCAGTGGGGGGTGGTGGAGTGGGGAGTGGGGGAGCAAGAAGGCAGGGGAGGCCGTGGGGAGCTTTAAAAGGCGGTTAAAAAGGGCGCAGCGGGGGGGGGGGGGGGGGGGGGGGGGGGCGCAGTGGAGGCGGAGGAGGCCGCCGATAAATATTGGCGCCCGTTGGTTAACTAACTTTATTCCCTGCCACTGTGCTGTGCCCGCCGAGACGGTACGCGTCCCTGTCTCCCTCCCTCGCGTCGTCGCCAGGCCAGGCCAAGGCTAGGCTTTGTGCGACCCAAACGGTGGTGTGGTGTTGCCTTTGGAATATGAGCGGAGCGGAAGTGAGTCGCCACCGGTCTTGGTCCAGTCGAGTGGAATATGAACTAGCAAGAGCCAGGCTTCACTTTCTTTCTGGTGGGGAAAAATGGTTATTATGCATCTAGCCATTGATTGTTATGATGAGAGTAGTGTTTTTTTTCTTTCCACCAAATAAAGCAGGGAGAAAGTTCAAGAGGAATATATATGTTGCAATGGTTAATTAGCTAGAGGATTCGCCTCTTCGTATAATTGGGAAAGCAATATGGATATTGTACGTTGCGATCACGATGTGTATTGTAGGTTTGCTATTGTGATCTTAATTTGAGTCTAGATAGAATGGCATTGCACCACTAGGTTGTAGTAACACGTACCATTATTTCAAATTCCAGCAATGATTAATTTATTGTCGTATTTAATTTATTCTCTTTACAAGTTTGCTCGTATCATATATACTCTCTGTTTGTAAATATACTGGCGTCTATAGCAAGCTAATTTAAATTTAAATTTGAAACGAGGCACTTCTCATTACGTCATAATCAGGCCTCCATTTTGAGAAGATATATAGATGCCACTAAAGTTAATATATTCGTATTTGCAAGCTATTTATAATGTTTTTCTTTTGCTATTTATATAAAAAAAAACTGGAACACGGTTCCGTTGCTATTACAGTACTAAGTATATACCGCTCCAATTAAGGTAGTTTGCATCCGATACCTTACACCAAAGTTGTGCTTTATCTAGTACATGTACCGAGAAGATACTCTTTTTGTAGTGTCGTGAAACTGAATTTTTCAGGTCAAAGAAGCTTGCACCTTTGAGCAAAGCACAGGTGCTATTCCGTTTGTTTTCATCTCATCTTCCTTCTTCCTCCCCTCACCCTGGCCCTGGTGTGGTGGTGCCCCTGGCAGTCTTGTCACGGCGAGATGAGAAGAATTTTCCCCGACAAGAGAAACCTTGTCGGTCGGATCGTGGCCACCAGCGGCAGGCGGGCACCGGCCACCACCACGCCGCGCGTCTCGAGTCACGCACGCTTGGCTTGGCGCCCCCCATTTGGTAACCGGTAAAGGCCGCGCCGCTCACGTCCGATGAACTGCGTGCTAGTCGTCCCGTCCGTTCCAGACCATACCCGGCCGCTAGGCGCTAGCTGACGATCGCGTCGATCGTGTGGCCAGCGGCCGCCGGCGCGCGGTAGGGAAAGCGCCGCGCATCGTCGCCCGGCCGCTGTCACCGGCCGGCCGGCGCGCGCGGCCGAGGAACCTCTCTCCCCATGGTGGCAGCCGAGATTATTCCAAAGCCCTACGTGGAGCCGTACCCGCCGGGAGCCACGGGAATCCCGGCACTTGCGTGGTTCCGTAGGCGCGGACCACCCCCGTGCAGACAACGCACGGCGCCGCGCCACCGGCGACGTCGCTGTTCATCAGTTCCCACGCCGGCCGGCCGGCCACCGGACCGCCGCAGATTTTTTTTTATTTTAACCTTTTTTAATTTAATTTTTTAATAATAACCTCTCCCTAACTAAATTTTCAAGAAGCAGCTCTTTTGATCACGCCAAGCCCCGTGACGCGACTAATACTTGAGTCGCGACGGAGGGAGTCACGCCACGCTGCCTGGCGCGACTCGTGAAGGAGTCACGCCACGGAGCGTGACGTGACTGGAGTCACGTACAGGTTAGCTTCCCTCTCCTAGTCTTATTTAGCCGTGTTATTCCTTTTAATTAGCAAATGAGCTCCTAAATTTGTGAAACTCGAGATGAATGATCTATGGAGTGCATACGTTCCATTTTAACTATGTGCACTCCAAACCATGGTGTATAGAATTGGAAATCTAATTTTGAAATAGCCTAAGTGTTATGAAATCAAAACATGAAGGGACAATTGCATAACTGCCCTCATTTTCGTGCTCAACTGCACGTTTGCCCCTATTTTTTATACTTTGCATGTTTGCCTCTGTTTTTTAATCCCAAACTAGCATTTGCCCCTATTCTGTGAAACGGAGGTAACGTTGTTAACTGAAGGTTGAAAAGACAAATATACCCTCGTCGGTGGGGCCCACTCGTCAGCACTTTTCTCCTCAGTTCTTCTCTCTGGCCTCCGCTCCCTCTCTCTCTTCGCGGCCGGCCATCCCTGCGCCGCCCGCACCCCGCACGGGTCTCCCCCGCTCCAGCCGCCGCTACACCTACCCTCCTCCCTATCTCTCCGCCGCCGACCGCCCCCTCGCTGGCCGCCCTGGCCCGCTCCTCGGTGCCTCCCTTGCGCCAGCCTCCCTCTCTGCTCCAGTCGCCGCCGGCCCGCTCCTCGACGGCCGGCGCAGGGGAGAGGCCGGCAGCAGCCGCGCAGGTGTCCCGCCGCCACCCATTCCCGTCGGGACGCGCCGCCGCCGCGCATCGGGATGCACCTCTGCCGGCCTTCGGGTTGCGCCGCCGCCGCTCGTCCTTCTTCCCGAGCTCCTCCCTCGCCGCGCGCTCCTCCTCCTTCCCGAGCTCCGCCGCGTCTGCCTCCTTCTCCGGCCTCTGCCTCGCTGGAGGCTGCCTCCTCGTCCTCCTCGCCGGAAGCAGGCGGAGCAGAGCCAGCGAGGCGGGGCTGGCGCCATCGATTGGACGCGAGGTGGGGCGCGGGGGCTCGGAGCTCAATTCGGGTCGATGCGGGGCGGAGGAGCGGGAGCAGGGGCAGCGGCAGGACCTCGCGGCCGGCGGAGCTCGCAGTGGCTGGCAGAATTGAGCTCGGGCAGAATCGATGGCGGCGGAGGTCGATTCAGCGGATGAGGAGCTCGAATCGCGGGCCGGAGGGAGCTCATCGCCGTTCCCAGCACGTGCGCCGTGTCGCCGTGCCGCTGCTCGCCGTGTCGCCGTGCCGCTGCTTGCCTCCGCCCCTGGCCCCCTGCCGCCGGCCGCCACTTCGCCCTGCTGCCGCCGGCCGCTGCCACCGCCTTCGATTTGGTCACGGGAAGGACGGGAGAGGAAGTCCTTTAGGATAAGGCACAGGCACAAAAGTCATTTCCAATCCTTTTCTCTTTTACAATTTTTTTCTTTTCACTTTATTGTACCACATCTCACGTCGTTTAAAAATGGGGGTAGACGCCGGCTTCAGATTCAAAAAACAGGGGCAAATATGCAAACTCAAAAAAATAGGGGCAAACGTGCAGTTGAGCACGAAAACGAGGGCAGTTATGCAATTGTCCCAAACATGAAAATTGTTAAGTCTGAAAATAGAGTCAGCTAGTTAACTTTGGGCATACTTTTTGAGAAATTTTACACTAAAACCTTAAATACTTTTTGGCTACAAGTGAATTTGGATGTTCATAGAAAAGTTTGGACAAGTTGTTGATCAAATATAACAAAGAATTAATAGTTTAAGAGAGGCTTAAAGTTGGAAAGTTATGCTATTTTATACTTAGCTGACAAACTTAGAAAACAACACAACTTTCTAACTTTAAGCCTTTCTTGAAATATGAATTCTTTACTTTTGGTGACAAACAACTTATCCAAAATACTCTATGAACATCAAAATTCATTTGTAGTCTAAAATTATCCAAGGTCTTAGTGTAAAATTTCTCAAAAAGTAGGTCCGAAGTTGACTAGTTGACTCGATTTTCGGACTTAGCACATTTGATGTGTTGATCCAATAACACTTAGCCTATTTCGGAAATAGATTTCTCATTTTGTACACCACGATTTGGAGTGCGAATAGTTAAAATGGAACGTATACACTCTATAGATCATATAGCTCGAATTTTACAAATTTAGGAGTTCATTTGCTAATTAAAATGTTGAATGAAACACGACTAAATGGGACCTGGAACTCCCAGCGTAGGGAGCAGATTGATCCGGTCACGCCAGGTACCGTGGCGCGACTCTTCCTGATGCCAACTGTGTATATTAGTCGCGCCACTTGACGTAACTCAACTATTAGTCGTGTCACAAGGTGACTCCTTCCTGATGCCACCGTGTACATTAGTCGCGCCATTTCATGTGGCGTGACTCCTCGCGTCACGAGGCTTGTCGCGACTAAAAGGGCTACTTCTTGTAAATTTAGTTAAGGAGGGATTATTATTAAAAAATTAGATTAAAAAGGGTTAAAATAAAAAAAAATCAGCCGCACACTCGCACAGTCGCACGTCAAAAGCACACTTGCTCTCTGTTCACCTCAGTTCCCGCCCCGCGTGTCGCCCGACGACGACGACGCGGCGAGTGGCGGGCCGGCCGGCGGCTTCGCGCCGCACAAGCAAAAGGCGCGCCTGCAACGCACGGGCCAATGCAGAAGAGACAGGGCGGTGATCCCCCCCGCACCGGGCGGCGCGCATCCGCACACGTGCCGCGCGTGCCGCGCCGGCACCCGGTGCGGAGGCGCTCGGCGATGCCAGCCGCAGACGCGAGGCGGGGGGAGGAGGAGGAATTGGAATGTGCTCGGGCGCGGGGGCCGGGCGCGGGGGCAGCCGAGCACGAACCAAAAGCTAGTAGTAGGCTATCGCGCGGTGCCGGTGCGCGCCCAACGTGGAAAGGCCGCACCGGGCGGCTAAAATATGTGCGGCGAGCGGCCAGTGGGCGGGGCGGGGGGCACGGGAATGTTCCCTCGTTCCGTCGTTCGTCGCCGGAGCCGGAGGATAGCATTTCGGCGAGGCGTGTTAGCTAGCAGCAGCGGCCGGCGATCGACGAGTAATTGGGAGAGCCACGAATCACATCGCCCGGCACCGGCAGGCACAGCCAGCTCTCGGTCTCGGAGGATGGTGGATTCCCTCATGATGCCGGGGGCAATAATGGAACGCGACCAGATGGTTGTTGTACTTGGCATCGTCGGCGTCTGATGAGTGCTGCCGGAAAGCTTGAGGGCTTTAAGCTAGGCGGCCACCATCCTTTTTCCTGTGGGTCATGTTACGCAGATGCAGCGCACGGGTGGGCGGGCACAAGGACACACACAAGCTTGTTGCTTGGTGTTGGTAGTGGGGAGAGGGGGGAGAGACCGGCCGCCTATGGCCGCCGGGATTAGTGGAGTGCGGGGAGAGGCCACGCAGCGGCGCGGCCCTACAGCCACCCCGCTGCTTTGCCTTGCTTTGCTTCGTGGCCAATGGCCTCCGGCGCTCGCCAGATTCCTCTCTATCCCATTCCCATAACCTTGTTGTTCCTGCGCCCGCCCGGCCGGTCCTTTTCTCTCCTACGCCGCTGCGCTGCCGCCTCCGATCCGCCGTCTCTCTTCTCGTGTCACCCCCCTCTGGGTTTTGCTGTTCTGTTGGCCGTTTTTAGCGAATGGTGTGAGATTGTGCTTATTTCATTGGTCCTTACTCCTTAAAAAAGGATCAAAGTCAGTTAGTGGATTCAGATGGTGGATTGATTTTGATTAGACCTGACAATCTTTTCCCCCGTGATGATAAAATAAAATATTGCATTAATCCGGGTTGAGATAGACGGATGTCCTTGAGAGGTACAACAACGGTGCACTTGCAGGTAGGTGACCCCTGCTGAAATCTATCTGCATCTTTTTTTTTTCCAAAGGGGAAATCTATCTGTTCTGCTCTCTAGTGGTTGGTTGTTGCCATGCTGTTTCTTGGTAAGCTTGTGATGTGAGAGATTCATCTCGCCTTTTACCTGCTGTTTTTTTTTCCGAAATAACCTTTTACCTGCTGTTACGGTGAGGTCCAGTGGTGCTCTCTGCACTGCACTTGCACCTGCCTCTCCAATCATAAAGTTGCTTCGGTGACAATTATCGTGTGATTATTCCTTTACGGCTCAAAGCCAAGCAGATTCTGCAGTTACCGATAGAGTTGACCCTGCCAGTAAAAGTGTGTCCATAACTGAAAGCCAGTAACTACAATAAAGTAGCAGCAAGTGTAGTACGTTTGGTTGGATGGCCATGGCCTCACCGCCTCCCAGGGGATTTTTTTTTAATTTTAACTTTTTTTAAATTATTTTTAAAAATAACTCTTGGAAATTTTTTTTCACTAGGTGACCCCTTTGGCCGCGCCGACCGGCGTGACGCGGCAGCTAGCCTTTGCCGCGCCACATGCAGCGGCGCGGCAGCTGTACCACGCTGGCCCGTAGGGGGGGCACCGCGGTGACGTGGGCGCGGGGCTGTCGCGCCACATGCAGCGGCGCGGCAGAGCTGCCGCGCCACCCCGCCTGGCGCGGCAACGCTGCCACTTCAGCTGCGCAACAGCCTCCTTTCTTCTCCCTTCTCCCTTTCTTCCTCCTGGCCGAGCCCGACCTCATCCGCCGGTCTACCTGCCGCCGCCGGCCGCCACACCCCCAAACCCATGGATTTGGGGTGGGGATAGTGTGGGAAATCGATCCCCGTATCCTTAGGAAGGTATTGCCCTTATTTAATCTCAGTTTTACCGCTTCATTTGGTAGGATTTTGCATGTATAGGTGAGCTAGGGTTTGCCAATAATTTGAAAATGTGATGTGTTAGATGTTGGATGAGTTTAAAGTGATGCTTTAGGTAGTCGTAGTAGTAATTTTGCCGTCGATTGTTACGATGAAAATACGTTGCATTACTAGATGCTTTAGTGTAGGTTTGATTTTTAATATTGTTTATGTTACATATGTTGTTGTACCATATTTGAAATTCTTCATTTCAATATTATTTGTTGCAAGATTAGTAGACATGAGCCACCAAAATCCACGTTATTGTGCCATTTTTAGGGGTAAAGGAAGATTTCCCGAAGAGTGGGATGAAGACGCTCCTGTGCCTCGAGCTCTCCCTGTGCCCAATTGTTTATGTGGTGTGCCAGCTTATGTGAAACAGTCTAGGTGTGCTACTACTGCTGGTAGAGCCTTCTACTATTGTTGGATTAGGGAAGCACCACCCCCGGCAGCTCCTTGTTATTTCTTGCAGTGGATAGACGGACCGGACAAGTTTGATCCTACGATACGTCTCTTCCCGTATGCGAGTCATGTCTTGAAGCCATATGATGAGTTTCAACGATGGGTTCCTCCTCCACCGAATCCTCCACCGATGACCTATGAGGAGAAGCAGTTAGCCGCCATTGAGCGAGTTAACAACCCTCCATTGTGTGATTGTGGAGTGCGTGCGTATCTTCAACGGCCAAACATTGAGACCCCGGATAAGTTTACACCATTCTTTCGTTGCTCCCTAAAGACTCTTGTAAGTATATTCCATATCGTTCTTATCATTTGAGTTTTATAAATGTGCATGGCTCATTGTTAGTAATGGTTGTTGTGCAATTCAGAGTGGGTGGCCTAGGTGTGACTTCAATGAATACATACATGGACCAAGATCCGAGTGGCCAACCGAAGCTGAAGTGAAAGAGTTCGAGTCCGGGACGAAGCCCTGGCCTTGCCTGAGCTATCCACCTTCACGGTGCAAGTGCGGCATAGTAGCCACAGAAGGTGTTGTGCCATCTAAGCTAGGTTTTGGGATGTTTTGTGGCAATGCATATGGAGACTACTGGGTGAGCATGCTATGGCCTCTTTTTTGCTTTTGTTAGCACGATTGTTGTTGTCTTCATTGTGATTTCATTATGTATGATACGACCTTCTTTTTTCAGGAGGGAAGGACTTGTGATTGGGAATTGCATGTTGCTTAGCCCGCCATGCCTTAGAATACTTCACACGATATCCAGCAAACAACAATATGGACTCGATCAAACTGCTGGCCGTCACATCACTATTTTCACGAACAACGCCTAAGATACACCTTCCAATGTAAGTTGCAGTCAATTGTGCGTGAACTCCCTTCACCTGACTCGAACGACATGTGTGAGGTTCCACAACCTTTGTAATCTTCCATTTCCCTGTCCCTCTCTGCAGTCGTGCCCATACACGCCACATGAACCTTTGTTTGCACATTACTTCATACCTAAGATTCCTGTCCGAATGAACAACAGTGAAAGGCCTATAATGCTTCACTGCATAGTCAGTCAAGAAAAACTTAAGTTCCTCAAGGGAGTCAAACAACATTTTCTCATGTATCACATGCTTAGTACTAAACATTAATCCTTCTCAGAGCTGTCAGATATATCATCCTCGTCCATGGTTTCTTCTTCCCGCTCAAAACAATCATTGGGAAAATCATCGTCCAACATCACAAGCTCCCGACGAGATTCCCTAGAACCTAAGTCCTCCTCTAAAATTGTAGACTCTTGTGTACCATTTTGAACCTCCAACGGGACTTCCTCATTCATGTTAACATTACCACTAGGCCCACGAGTAATATCTACCACTACCTCCAGACATGACACATTAGCTTGACCAACTACCTTCTTATACCGATTCCAATTTTCTTCACTTGACAAGCTCATCAAGACATAATGAGCTCTAGCCTTCCCACAATCAAAACGACCTCTAAATGTCACCTCATGCATTCCAACTCCATAGTTGACCATTGCACAATCAACTACATCCTTAAAGGTTGGCGGACCATCAAATGTTTCCACTAACTCTGTCATATTCTCAAACTCTCCATTTTCTTTAACTAGGCCCCCATGAAACATGCGAACTAAACAATCCATCTACAAAATTTAAACAACTTCATGAACTACCTTGTTTCATAACTACATATTACTAAAATAGATAGACATTTTATTATAAATATAAATGCAAAATTAGAATAGTGTTCAACGATATACACATGTAAAGTAAACATGATACCTAACAAATAATAAATTTATCTCAATAAGTTATATATATATATGTACACATTATGCATATTGTCTTATTCTACAAAATTGTTAGGTATTCCCACTAATAAACATGCATCCATGTAATACTTTCACCCATTATCAAGTACACTAAACATTAACACCAACAACAACATTAAATCGAATCATGCAACATGTTCTACACATCAATAACACGAGCAGAGATACTACTGCGTATGAACTAATCATCATTTACATTAAACAAAATTGCATTTCGTCTAAATTTCAAAATACTAGAGCTAACCCTAGGTCACCTAAATCTTCTCCGATCTACATAATGCAACGGTAAAAGATGGAGAGAAGTAGGGGAATACCTTCACAAGGACGCGAGGAACGATTTCTCCCACTTTTCCCACTCCAAATCCACGGATTTGGGGCCGGAATTGGGGGGCGGCGGCCGGCGGCGGCGGTTCGGGCGGCGGGGTGCTCGGGGGCTGGGAGAGGAAGAAAGGAAGGAGGAGGAAGAAAGGGAGCCGCGGCGCGGCTCTAGGCCCACCGCTGCCGCGCCAGGCGGGGTGGCGCGGCAACGCTGCCGCGCCGTTGCATGTGGCGCGGCAGGCCCGGGGCCACGTCGCCTGCGCGCGCCGCTGCATGTGGCGCGGCAAAGGCTAGCTGCCGCGCCACGCCGGCCGGCGCGGCCAAAGGGGTCACCTGGTGCAAAAAAAATTTTCCAGAGGTTATTTTTAAAAATAATTTAAAAAAAAGGTTAAAATTAAAAAAATATCACCTCCCAGGAGCAGCTCTGCCACGGCAAGGCAAAGTTTCACTGTTTTGTTTATGCTGGTATAGTCTAGTGACTCAAAAGACTCTGATTGGAACACTACCACTTGAACTCGATGCTATGCTAGATTGTTGCCTGCCAGTGGTAGATACAGGAACAAAAAGAAGGAAGCTGGCCACAAGGTGTGAGGCCAATGAGGAGCTTAATCATTGGAGGTTTCTGTTCAGATATGCCAGATGAGAGTTCTCATGACAAAGGGAACAGTATCTGATATTCCTTTTTATTAATGTGGGACTAGGGAAAAGCAGACGAATTCCACCCCATTTACAAATGCCCTTAGGCCTCAGTAGCATTCTGTAAAGCAGTTCTACTATGGCTAGATGGGAAATTTTTGTTTGTGTATGTGTGTGTCTTATCTAAAAGGCATTTTCTGACCACCAATAGCTGCATTTTAGTTTTTTTTTTATAAAAATTAGGAACAAGAATGATACTTGTTGGTGCCTTCACTTTCACATGGGCTGCATTCTCTCTCTGCCTTTTGAAGTGGCGCTGAAATGATTGTTTAAATTATGCAACACTTTGAGCCCTTTTTTTGGGTAGTCCTAGTAGGGTAGGCAACTGTGTGTCGCAGTCCAGTGTAGCCCTGAAGTAAGAAAATTTAAAGAAATATATCCTTCTCTAGAAATTGCCAGATTGGTCTAGCCATTTGACTCCTTAGTGCTCGTAGGGCTTCTCTGCGATCTAAAGGTCAAGTGATGGGGGGCAACAAGCAGCCAGCAGGACTACAGACTGCTGCGTGCATGCCCCCAAAACGAGCAGTCAATGGTGCTTGTCTTGCCACACTTATGTTGTTTTGGAAAAAAGAAGAAATTGGGTGCTCCTATCCTGCCTTTGCAATCTGCAAGCACTGAACTGCAGGATAATGTTTATCAGATAGTTCCTTTCTCCTGCCTCTGGGTTGCCTTTTGCAGCGATTGGCCTCTGGTTTTATTTTTTTTAATGGACAACTCCACTAAAACCTTTGCAGGGGCTAGCTAATAGTGACTGTCATCACTGCCCAAATTTCTCCAACACATCACCCCAAATGGCTAGTAACAAAGTATTACAATAATTGACCAGCAGAGTTACAATCGATCGAGTAAGTTGTGTTTTTTTAAGTAGAGAAATGCTTCGACGCTGCACTTGAAAAGAGTCAAAAGACGACACATACTTAGATTCTAGAACTTAACAAGTTAATTACTACCAACAGTTAGGCACATATTGAGACATATCGAGTTTGAAGCATGCGTGTCGCATATTGGAGACTGTGGCTATGGAGGTTTGCGCCAAGCACAGGTGGTTGTCATATAATAAGCTTAATTTGTAATTGGTATTATCGTTTCATTTGTTGGGATTGCTTTTTGAAAGCTCACTCTCATTCAGCCAGAGGCTGAGACTGTAATAATGAATGGTTAGGTGCATAACTTATGCAGAGGCCGGAATAAAAATTCCTTTTTCTAAAAAAACAGTTAGGCACAAAGCAACGCGTTGTCTTGTCACTTTTCCGATTGGTGCAGGCATTTCCTCATAGAAAAGCACCTGAGCACTTGCTGCTAGCTAGCCCGGCGATCCAATGTCCAGAGATGATTAAGCGAGCAAGCACCATGCATGCCGGTGGTGTTGGTGCAAAGCCCCTTACCTAACGTGCATTTCTTTCAGGCTCAGCAGATGGATGCTAGTGGAAGAACAATTGATAAAAAAAACAGAGAGAGAGAGAGATAGGCTTCCCTGTCATGCAATTGCTGTCTCCACTCTCCACAACACCAAGAACACGTCCGACAGGACGTGCAGGGCTCTACGTGGAAAAGACCCGCCGTTGTCAGTGTTGGTGCCCGCAGCTCGCTCGATCAAAGCGTACGTGATAATGCTCGGAGAAAGTAGGCAAAGCCAGTGACAGCGAGTGCCTCGATCGATCGATACCTGCCTTTACCACCCGCCGTGACAACTGACAAGGCCCCAGGTCATGGATCTTCCGATCCCCATGCCGTTCAAGGATCGCAGCTGCTTGATGAGCTCCCTCTCGCTCCTCGCCATTGACGACACTACTAGCTGTTGCCGGCCTTCTTCTAACTCGACAGTGTCTGGCCTGGGCCGGGGCAAGCTAAAGCTTTGAAAACCCATGCAATCTGTCACTGCGTGCGGCATACTACATTATTCCACACTGTCACTGAAAGCTAGCTAGCATGTTAATGGCATGCCAGCAAAAGAATGAGCTCCCGAGTCCTTCCATTTGAAGGGGTTTTCGTGCTACCTAACAGAGCCCCATCATCATGCCGTGACCCCTGACCACCCTCCCCCAGCCGCGCTGCAAAAAAGCCTACGGGTGCCGAGGATATCCATCCATCCGGCCGGAAGCAGTCGTGGGTAGGGGACAGCACAGTCGCGAGCGCGGGGGCGACCCGTCAGGCGTCAGCTCACCATCCATGTGGTCGCCACCGCCACTCGCAACTAGCATCATCGATCGATCGGCGGATCGCGATCGGTGGCGGGCCTGGCGGTGGCGGCCTGTAGATCACGCAGGCATTACTAGATAAGCACTGCCCCGGCCGGCGGCGGGCCTCGAGACGGCTGTGGCCTGTGGGGATCGGATGTCTGTCGAATGCCGTCGTACGTGCTCATCGCCGAGTCCACCATCAGTTATCAACCCTACAGGGTACTTGCACCTCTTCTATTCTTTTTTGGTACTGAGAAATAAAGGTGAGAATATACTTCGTGCTTAAGTCTCCAAAAGCTAAGCTAGTAGCGGAGTGTTTCGCACTGCCCTAAAATCTACGAACGTCTGAACTGCCAATCATGCATGTACAGACGACAGTGGAGAGCACAATGCGTTTACTGATGAATTCTTTACCGCGGAAGGGCTAGCTTTCAGGCTTTCAGTCTCTTGATGCTTTTCATTCCTTCTTTGGTTCACTCGCCATTATATTCATCCGATGTTGCTCTATGGGGGCAAGCAGACACTGACAGAACAATATTCCTACATGGGCGTTGCGTTGTACCTTTATTCTTTCCCGGAGCAAATATATGAATTGTATATGTACATAGGCTCAGACATGCTGCTGTGTGCCTTTATTCTCCCGGGCAATATGAACTGAGCCGAGGCAACCCGTGGTCAACATGCATGGAGGTTGCAGCTGTTCTTGTTGCTCTAGCAGCCATGAAAATTGCCTCGCGGTCCGCTGCCGGGAACCGGCAAAATTGACCAGGGTGCCCAGGAATATATCGTTCGAACTAGCAGTACAAACTCGTGACAGAAACATGTTGAACATGAAGCTACCTGCTAGCTTCTTCTTCCCAGCTAGCCACCATTCCTCTTCCCAACTCCCCAATGGATCGCGGATTATTCCCACGGCCAGAATTTCCTGCAGCTTGCACGACGCGTCAGCAAGAAGGGAGAGCAAGCGGGAATCTGAATTTTTTTATATGCAGTTCTCTGAACTGCTGCTGGATGCCTTTGCGCGCACAGCTGCGGCGTAGAAATTCCTCCTGGCAAATTCCAGTTGTTGCTCGCCGTCACAGGCATCAGAACATCAGGCAGAAATCGATGAACACCAGCACGCACGCAAGTATCTTTTAGTCATGATGAACGAAGTGAGAAAATGACAAGGCTAACAGACACGTGGTGTTTTACATGCACAACCGTTCAAACAAGAAGTTAGCTGGAAAGATCATTTAATACATTACCTAAAAGAAATTAAAGCTGCAAATTAAGATCATTTGAATGAATCAGTAACCACTGGGAGTGATGAGGGGGGAATTCTATATGGACAATGGCGGACAGCTAAGGCAACCTGAAACCCTGAAACGAGCTTCGATTCAGCACGTGGAGTCCTGGTTAGTTCCAAAGCCAGTATGCTCAATCCTCAATGATACGCAGGATATGGACATCACACGCGGAGCACTTCAGCTTCAGGCAGTTAGCAGCGACGCTTGTCCTTTCTGAAAGACGGGTTCCTATTCACACCTGAAGCATCATCTTCAAGATCGCGGTGTCCTTCCTGGATCCTCCCTGCTAATATTTTTATAATGCACGACGAGAAGTTAAGGCCGACGAAATTAAATAGAACTCCTCGATCTATAGAATTAGAATCCACCACGCTCTCGATTGGCTAAACTTTTTTCACATGAAATTTTGAAGCGTGCATAGAATCGGATGGGCATCAAATCCTTCTCTCCTTTTCTCTACACAGCACTCGAGAGGGGAATGAAATCTCACCCGAGATTGCTCGCGTCGGTTTTTCTCTCGTGTCCCCCTGATCTGCCGCTGCCAATGAACGGGACTCCCTTTGGAGCTCTTGCGCCTTTATGCCGTAATGGCGAATACAGGATTGACTGGTAGGAGGCTCTCCTTCCTCTTCTTCTTCCTCCCTCCTTCCTCTTTCTCCTCAAAATTTATATGAAAAAATTGGAGGCATTACCATGGGATCCAGAGTGGTAGGGGAGGGGGGGGGCCTGGAGCCCCCCTAGACCCACGGCTGGACCCACGGCTGGTAATGGCCGACGGGAGAAGCTACTTGACACCTCCACTTTCTTGCGAGATAAGCTTAGTTAATTCGGAGATATCCGGGTCATTATGATGCGATCTAGGGTTCTGATGCTGTGCAGAAAACCATACTTGACCTAGAAATGTAGCCGTGCATGGTCTCTGAATTTATCAGGCCGGTGGAGAATGCAATCTGAAGAACGTCTCAGGCTCATGCATGTTAACAGAATGGCCCGGCACAATACGTGTGAGAATCTTCGGAGATGGACCTTTTTAGGCCTTCGGCCTTAGGGCTAAGCCTCGGCCATTCGCCAGCCGTCGTCCCAAGGCCCAGAAGCCCATCGCGCTAGCTCTGGCTGGCACAAGGTCCATCCGCCCGCTGCAATCGCTCGCTGCGCAAAGAGTATCTGCAATTGCCCCGGCCGTACAATTGCAGATACTTTGCACGAAAATACCTTTTTTTTTTGGCATTCATCGGCCCCATCTGGAAAGGAAGTTATATAGTGAAGTTATTCGTGAAAATTGTGTATATATGTTATGATATTCAAAAATAGAAAGTTACGAGATTTTAAACTTTTCAAAAAAAAAATGTGTGTGTGTGGCGGGGGGTGGGGGGGGGGGGGGGTGTCGATCGTTGGGCAACCGTCTGTGCGCTAATAGGGCAAGTACATTAGTGTCGTATGATAGGTCGTCTCATGCATTGACACGTAATATTAGGTCGACTCAACAAAGCACTTATATAATGAGTTGTCTTATAAGTCGTCTGGTAGAGTAATAAAATCTCTTAATTTGTGTATGTAAAAAAGAAATATTATGAGTTGCATGGCAACAACTTATACAATGGTTGTGAAGTTGTCTCAACTCCAACAGTCTAGCTAAAATATTAGCTAAATATAGAGTTTTGTCTTCTTAATTGAACGTCGTTCACGTCAGCGCCAAAACAGATGTGCGAGAGGCCGACGGCCCACTCCACAACCACGTAACAAGATGACCCCGTAGACAGAGACATGGTCAGCCACTCAGCCGGTCGATTCCTCCTGGCGGCGATGTTATGACGAGGGAGAAGAGGCCTTCCTGCTCCTTCCCGTGGACGGAGGCGGAAGAAGCAAGGAGCGTCGTGGATGGAGAAGGCTACCTCGCCAGGCACACACATTGCTCCTTGAAGCACACAACGCTGGAAGATCCTGCAGTGAGCAGATTTGCCTCTCCTTGGTGAGCAGGGAGGATCCGCTGCCGCCGGCGGCACTAGGTAGGGAAGGGAGGGGTAGCTGTTGCTGAAGCCTGATGGGGAGGGGCACGGCTGGCGACTGGGTTGCTGGGGAGGTAGGAGAGTGGTGGAGGTGGAACTGGCGGCATTGAATCAGTGGAGACAAGCTGCAGCGGCGGGGCACCGTCGCCTGCGAGACACGAGTGGCTGCTGGCTTGCCGTCGGGCACCCGGCACCGAATGTCCCTGCGGCCTGCCCTTCGCGGACTCCCGGCAAGCAGCGGACCGGCGGCCGCACGTGCTGCAGCTTGCCGGCAGTGCGCTGGCCAACCGCGGCCACGGCCTCCCCGGCTCCGGTGATCCCACCGACTGCCGCTACCCATCCCTCGGCGGAGATGGGTACTGGTGGTGGTGGATCTCGGTGCGTGGCGAAGAAGACAAAGGACGCGGGAGTGCGAGGATCTCGCGGATCGGGCGGAAGGAGGAGATGACGAGGCTGCGCGGCTAGCTAAAGATAGCCAGCGGGGTACCGCGGATGGCTAGCGAGATAGTCGGGATTGAGAAACAGAGAGACTGTTGGATTCGTGTTTTACCCTAGTTTTGTTATTTTTGGCTATTCAAGTTGTTTTACAGAGTCTGTTGTTTTGCTCATGAGGTGGTTGTTTCGTGAAGCAACGATATCTTTCTCTCTCCTCGCTCTCTCTTCTCCATATCATCAAAAATCTTACTTGACATTGCATGGGACGACCTATGAGACCGCTGACGTGTACCAATATAATTGCTCAGCCCCTGCAGCCAAGTCTGTCGGTCGGACACGAACACGCCATAAATTAAAGCTGCCTTTTCCTTATCAAGGAGATCAAAACTTCAAAAGAGGGACAAAATTTCTTTGACGGAAATTTGGAAGGAAAGAAACTGCAGAGTTTCCAACAACTGGGAGTCGTCGGTGCCGACTTTAAGAGTGAGGTGTCGCTTTGGATCGCGGCGGGTATAAAGTGTCTAGCGCTTTTGTTAGCACACGTGTAATCATTCTTAGTGATACCGGTTCGCCGGTTTGCAAAAACTTATCTTTCTCAGTGAAATAGGCATACTCTCACGCTCATTTATTAAAAAAAACTTCTCTGACAGCTTCATCTAGCCCACGAACATCAGTGCATCACGACGGCGAAGCACCCATGACAATACATTTGCCTACGATTTTCCGTCATCCGCAGCATCTCCTTCGAACAATCCTGACAGAAACTCGGCCAAATCATCAGCCGTGTACCTGACGGATTTTCCAAGCCTGGGGTGCTTCTGCAGAAACGCGCTGTAAGCAGGAACCACCATCTCCTTCACGCCCACCCGCATGGCCGCCCGGAGCGCGGGATCCGGTACCTCGCGGCACACCTGGCTGCCGTGCGTCCTCTCGAACGCGGCGTTGAATTTTGCGAGCGCCGGCTTCCCGCGGCCGCCGTCTCCAGGCACGCGACGACAGGGCCCCAGGTGGCCTGGATGTAGCTCGCCGCGTGCTGCTCGAGCCGGCTCCGACGCCGTGCCGCCCACTCATCGTCCCCGAGCAGAGACGCGACGCCGGTGTCCGCGGCGCGGCTCAGCACGAAGCATGTGTTGTTGGCCAGGAAGAGGTGGCGCGACGACGGCGAGCCGCCCGCACAGGCGAGCGCGGATTTCTCGTCCAGGTTGCGTTCCAGGCCCGTGATCAGCTCCGAGGCGAGGCCGCCGAACGACGTTACGCCGTCGGCTCCGCCAGCAGGAGCACCGCGTTCGTCTTCGCCGCCGCCGTTCGCGAGGATCAGGTCCAGCGCGGCGCGGTGCGGTGCCAGCAGGTCGACGCAGGTCATAGCGTGCCGTGCCAGCGGATGGACGCCGACGCCGATCGTGGCGCTCGCTGCCTGGGAGCAATCTGTTCGGATCTTGGTGATGAGGCCGCCGATGGCGGTCCTCAACGCGCGGGCCAGCTTGGCGAGGACGACGGGAACCTGCCGGGAGATGAGGTCCGCGTGCTGACCGGTAAACAGGAGCAGCAGGGCAGGAGCAGAGTTGCTTAGTGCCTCGTACAACTCCAGGACATAGATCAGCTTTTCCGGTGATCTGGTGCTTGTGAACCCGTCTGCAAACTTGAGCAAGACGAGGATGCCTTGCTTTGCGATGGCCATGAAGTAGGCGTCCTTGAACCTATCGAAGGCTCCGCATTCCTGCGCCATGAGCTGCTTCCGCATGACGACGAGGGCCTTCCCAATGAGCTTAGTCGCCAAGATCCACCGCTTCACCATGTCCTCCGTTGCCCACCACTCTGCATCCTCGAAGTTGACCCGGTTGACCGCAAAGGAAGGCCGGTCCAGCTGAAGGATTGATAAGAACCTGCTCCAATCCATGGTCGTCGTCGCACTTGTTCGTCAACTCTCCGTAAGGTTCGGATCAAATAAGAATTGACGAATTGGAATTCAGATGGTTAATCGTGTCTAGGAAGAAGTTTTTGCACCTGTCTAAAGTATGGCAGGTGGCCACGGCGAAAGTTTGGAGGAACTCTTTCGTGTACCCGGCGCGGATGACCCGCAGCGCGATCTCATGGAGGACAGGCAAGCTTGCCGGGTGAATCAGATGGAGGTCCAGGTCCTCCGCGTGGATCTCATGGAGACCCGCAGTGCCATCCACGAAGGTGGTCAGCGTGTCGGGCCAGCTCGAGAGGCTCATGCCGGACGCGTGGAGCTCGTCGGTGGAGCTCACGGTAAGTTCCCCGGTGCTGATGCTCCACCCGGTGGGGAAGGCGTCGTGCCACAAGCCGCTACCGCCGGGAGCTACCGAGACCGACAGCCTCTCGACGGCGACGCAAAGGCCACGTGTGCCCTCCATCTGGGAAGCGTCCCAGACCTTGAGGAGGAGGAACTCGTCCATGATGCGCGACATGGCGACGCCGAGGACGGTGTCCATGCGGCGGCGAGCCGGGGAGTCCATGGGGAACGCGTGGATCTCCTTGAGGTGGAGGATCTCGTCGACCGCCGAGAGGAGGCTTTGACTGGCGCAGGTAGCCTCCGCATCCCATATGCCGGCGTCGGCGTCGGGGGAGCGGTCCCTTTGGAGCACGGCTTGCGCCGCGACGGCGAGCCGGGCCTCCGCTAACGTCCCCGGCGTGTCGGCGATGGCTTCGAGCGCCTTCGCCACCGCGGCTCCCATGCTAGTTGCTAGCAGTAGCTGTTGCGTGCCTCCGGCGTTGAGCCTAGCTCCCATGAGAACTAAAAGATTGCTATCTGAAAGAAGAAGGCCCACACGGAGGAGAGAAAATGTTTTCTGTACAGTGAGTGTTTCTCCATCTTCACTACCCGTAATTCGTGAGGTAAAACTTTTGAGTCATTTTTCAAAAAACATAGACTAGTTACAAAATAATTACACGAATGGATTGGAAATTGCGAGACGAATCAATTAAGTCTAATTAATTTGTCATTAGAGATTGGTACTGTAGTACAATGTTGTCTAATCATGGCATCATTAGGCTTATTAGATTCGTTTCGAAAATTAAGGTAAGGGTTGTGGAATGGGTTTTGTCAGTAATCCACATTTAGTACTCCTAAATAGTGTCCAAAGATTGATTGTGACGGATAGTTGTTGAAATTTTTTGGAAGAAAACACGGTCGTCCACCTTTGTTTATGAACACGCTTTTCCACTGGCGCCCTGGGCACTCAGTTCGGTTCTTGTACTGATTCGGTTCCAGAAAATGAAGACAGATCTTTACAACGGTGGGAACCCAAAAAAGATCAATTTCGGTTAGTTTGGTTCGGTTCCGATTCTAATCGAACTATCCGGTCTTTAGTGAAAGAACGAAGATAGAAGTAGCCCTCAACAGTGCGGTTCCAAGTGTCAAGAATGGTTTGTTTAAGAAGTAGCTAGACACGTACCGACCCCAGTGTAGACCTTTAGCTGCATAACATGCAGCGATCACATGCGTGCAAGGTGTGTGTAACAGTTGCGGCTTCTGGCAAGAGCATTTGCACGTGTTGTTCCCAAGAATAACACGTTGCCTTATTTTTTTCGTTGCCCCACTTCTGTGCTTTGGCCTTGCATTGAACCTCAAACTTCCACCGAACTTCAACGCCGGGAGCACGTGCTAGAGGTTCTTGTTCCGCTCTGTGAAGAAGAGTCTTTTTTGTGCTTTGTCCAAGTACTCCGTCATTTTGGCTGAATACACCAGTTGAATGTTTTGCATGGCGGTATGTGCTGCATTTGCACACTCAAGAAAGTACTTCATAGTGCGGTACAGGAAGAACTCAATGATGCCAACAAGAGGAAGAGCTCTGGCACCACGAAAAACCGCGTTGTAAACCTCAGCCAAATTAGTTGTCTTTATCCCATACCTTACTGAAAGACATCTAGACCCTTAGTGGGTTTTGGTGTATTGATTGATAACTAGATTAAAGATCTAATGTCTTTGTTAAGCATGTGAGCAGGTTGTAACATATAAATAACAAAGCATAATATATGACATTGAACATCTCTATGAGAAGACAAGCCATTATTGTACAAGATGAGTTGAGGAATGGGTTATTGCCTCACATTGTGAAATGGCTCTATTTAAGGTTGAATGTCATGATTCTTGATATATGTGTTCCCATGGAGTTTTACTGGATATATAAGCAAGCCAATGAAGGTGGAGAAAGATACATAGTGATATTAGAATGATGGATGGTCTCTAAATAAATAGGAAAGCTTGTTATACACAAAAGGGATATCAAAATCAAATATTGGCATGATCTCAATTGAATTTCACTCTTGATGTTGAATCAAAGCTTACTCAAATTGGCAACGAATGGATGAAGAAATCAAGCAAGGGATTAGCAACGAGGTACTAAGCTAAGGTTGGCCGAGTAGTGACTTGGACCATGTGCTTGGCTAGGATGAAGTGACTATAGCTTGGAGAGTTTTGAGGTATCAAGTCGAGCCTAACCGAGTAAAGTAATGAAGAAGCATTATATATTCTTTGAGTCATGTGAAGGGTGACTTGATCAAGAATTGGGTTTCATTCTTGTATGGAGATCAAAGTCACTAGCTCAAGGTGAAGTGCTCAAATCAATGAGACATTGATGGATGAATCTCTCAAATGAATATATTGTTCAAGTATGGCGATTCATGAAGATGAAGCTCAAGAGTTCTAACATTGCATTTATATTTGATCTTGAGTATAGGTATGTCGTACTATCAAGAGGGATGCAACGTGGATAGCTTTGCTTATGTCTCGGTGCTCAAACCTAACCTCCCAAGTACTATCATGAGAGAAACACTTATCACAACACTTGCACCTGGTGGTTTTGGAGCTTATCTTCAGTTGGAATGGATGGTCCTCTGAATAAGCTTTCCATAGTGTCCAAGATCATCGAATTCGGAGTCCGAAGTAAAAAGTTATGGTTTTTTCTCCGAGGTGACCTGTGCTGTCCAGTGAAGCTTCGGAGATTCCGGGGAATTTTCCGGAGACTCCGGACTTTCCAAAGACTCCGGAAAAATGTCCGAAATATCCGGAACTTTTGAACCTAACGGCTAGTTTTGGGGATTCCGGAGTATTCGGGGGTTTTTCCGGAGACTCCGGGACTTAACAGCCAACGGCTAGTTTTTGGATGATGGGTATAAATACCCCTCACCCTCTCCCATTTGTGGCTGCTGGTTCCCCACATGAAAAACACATATCCACAGCCCTTTTAAGCCCTCCCATCTCTAGTATAGCAAGAGATTTGAGAAGAGAAGAGATTTGGGTGAGGGATTGAAAGATTGAGTGAAAGTTGAGCTAATCCATCCTTGAGCACTGGAGTTCATAGCAAGAGATCTTCGTGGCGTTTGTTACTCTTGGAGGGTTGCCTCCTAGACGGCTAGGCGTCGCCCATAAGCTCCCAAGGTGTGGTGAGCTGTGGGAAAGTTTGTGAAGGTCTTGCTTCGCCTCCGCAAGGGAAGAAGTCATCTAGTGGATCGGGAAAAGGGTTGAATGCAACCCGATTTCGGTAGGAGCAGCACCCAACGGAGACTAGGATTCACACGGTGGTGAATCCGAACTTCGGTAAAACAAATCATTATGTCTCTTGTTGGTTTACCTCGCATTTACCTTACTTATTATTCCTAGCTTGCTCTTTGTCATATTTGCCGATCTACTTAGGTGTTAGTGTTTGTGAAGTGCAGGCATTGAATATTCCTCATAGAACTTCACTCTGAACTACTCATCCACTTTGAGTTGATTTCAAGCAAGCAAACAAGAAGGAGGACAGAGGGGAGTCACTGCCAGGCAAACCCGGTGGCACCGAGTTGGCAAAACCGGTGGCACCGGTTTGGGCAGTGCTACATTTTCGCTGTGCCGGCGCTTGTCCAGAGTCTCCGGACTTTCCAGAAACTCCGGAGAAAAGTCCGGAGTATCCGGACTTTGCTGATAAAAGTATTTTAAGTGATGACTTTCAGGACTCGCCTATTCACCCCCTCTCTAGGCGACATCAAGATCCTTTCAATTGGTATCAGAGCCTGGTGCTCCGATTCGAGCTTAACCGCTTGGAGTTTAAAGATGTCAACTACATGTGAGGTATCGTTTGAGCCTCTTAGGTTTGACGGCTCAAACTACTATTCTTAGTCTGCTCATGTTCTTCATGTATTAAATACTTGGGGTCCCCCTTTTGAGCAAGTTGTGGTTGCTAGCATCCTTCCCGAGGATTTTGATAGTGAGGACACGTCCAACCTATCAAAGGAGGAAAAGGAAAGTGTGCTCCATAACTACTCCATTATTAACCTCATGTTCAAAAATGTGAGCAAGGTCATTCAAGAGGTCATCTTCAGTCATGAGGACATTTGTGATGATGCACATCTCATTTGGGTGGCACTCAAGGATACATATACTAGTGTTGATGATGAGGATAACGAAGAAGAGGAGGATGAGTCACTAGAGGAGTGCTCAACATCAACATCTTGCATTCCTCCTCTAGAGACATCATCCCGGGATCAAAAGGAAGACAACATCACGACCACTGCCTCTGATCAGGCAAACTCGATGGCACCGAGTTCAGAACCCGGTGTCACCGGGTTTGGCAGTGATCAGCATCAAGCTGCTTCGTCGAGCATTAAATCTGCATCTCACCAACCTAGTGAGGTATCTACTGCTCCTAGTCAATATTCTTTGGATACTAACAATTCCAAGTCTCTATTGATCAAAGGAAATGACAAGAAAGAAAATGAAAAGGAGAGATTTGACTTTGATCTTGACAAAATGACCAAGAAAGACAAGAGAAATGTGCTAGAGCTCATCAAGAGAGTAAGAAGGCAAGGAGATGAGCTCACAAGGCAACAAGCATATCATGACTCCTTCGAAGAGGAATTGAAGAAGCTTAAGGAGTCAAGTGCCTCCTTATCTAGCAAATGCAAAGAGGACATTACCAAGGCATATGCTTGTGCTACTAACTCTCTATCTTGTGCAGCATCCTTGGAAAAGGAAAATCAAGCTCTCAAGGATCAACTTGAGGAGATCACTCGTAAGCTTGTGAAACTACAAGGTACTCACAAAGAACTTGAATATTCTTATGAGAAGCTTGTAGAGTCACACACCTTGCTAGAAGTGGCAAATGAGGTTATGATAAACTCAGTTAAATCTTATTCATCTCATTGCACCACTAGCACTTGTACTCAAGTTGAAAATGATATATCCTGTGCTAATCTATGTGGCCAAAAAGGCAAACCTTCTTGGTATGATCAAGTGATTGCAGAATCTCGTGATGATTTCATTGCTCAAGAAAATGATGATCTTATGCAAGAAGTTGAAAAGCTCAAGAAAGAGGTGGATAAGTTGAAGGGAAAAGAAAAGGTGCAACCTTCTCAAGATAACCGTGAGCCCATGGTGAAGAAGCTTGAGAAGAGGATAATCGTCACTCGATCAATCTCTCAACAAAGCCACAAGATCAATGATCACAAGATTAGCAACAAAAGGAAGCTAGATCACGTCAAGTGCTACAAGTGCTCACACATGGGACATTATGCATCCATGTGCTCATTTAAGGAAGAAGACAATCCAAACTAATCAAAGAGGCAAAGAAGTCTTGCTCAGAGAAGATGCTTTGGTTGTCATGAGAAAGGGCACAAGATTGAAGCTTGTACCAACCGGTCAAAAGTTCCCTCAGGGAAACCCGGTGGCACCGGGTTTGCAAACCCGGTGGCACCGATTTCCACTGGGAAACCTCAAGTGAAGCTCAACAAGGGATTTTTGAAGGCTCAAGCTAAATACAAGGAGAATGATGGCTCCATGACAAGTGTGAAGAAGATTAGCAACATCAAGCACAAGATTTGCTACACTTGTCGTCAAAAGGGACATCTTGGTAAAGATTGTCCAAATAGTAAGAATCCTAAGCTAAACCATGTTCATTATAATAATGAGAAGCTTAGGAGTAACTCAAATGACCCTAGTGCCCCTAAAGTGGTTGTTTCACAAAGAAAAGGCACAAAGGCCATTTGGGTACCTAAGTCCTTGATCACTAACCTTGTAGGACCCAATGCACGTTGGGTACCAAAACATGCCTAAAAGGACTTTGCAGGTACTTTGAGCAGCATTGGAAGCTTGGTTCACTTGAGAAGATATTTATTTTCACTCATCTATATCTCAAGAGAAATTTTATGACTCATCACTAGAAAAGGACCAAGTGATATAAATGAAAGAAATCTTGTTCAATGCTCCTCCTATGATAAGTACCTCTCCTAGTAGTTGTTCATGCTCATATGTAAAACATGCTCTTGTGCTAGTTGATCATATGAAATGGACAACCTATATATGGTCTCTTTAGCAAAATTATGTCAAATACCATTCAATGTGTTTAACCGCTTCATCTAGAAGCATTGAGTGACTTTTGCATGCAGGAGAATATATGTGAGATAAAGTGGAAGAAAGAATCAAGAAAAGGATAATCTACTTTTGAGAAAATGCAAAGATGCATAATCTGGGAGAATCCGGTGGCACCGGATTGGTGAACTCGGTGGCACCGAGTTTCCCAGGATCAGCAGAGGCTAAAGAAGAAAATATTGCAAATAACTCAAGACCCATTATTCTTGATTCAAAATTAAAAGAAGACTAAGCAAATATTATTTGTGAGTTTTTCTTGATCTCATTTCACATATTCTTATTTGCTTATATATTTTGACCAAAATGTGGAGCTTGCTACTCCAGTGCCTTAATTGAGCTAAAAGTGCATTTATCAAGATTCAAATACTTAATGCACCTATTTAGGGGGAGCTCACTTCACATTTTGTGTCTCTTGGTACTAACATCACTTGCAAGGATTCATGTGTGTAGTTCAAGTGTGAGGTGTCTCAATATTTTATCTATACTCTTCACTTGAATAAATCTTATGGCAAGGGTGTTGGTTGTGAGTAAGCCACATGACAAGGAGGTCACCAATCCAAATCTGTAATTGTATCTCTTACTCACTACTTTTGGATTGGATTATATTTATCTTTGGCTACTCACCATAGCATGGTTTAAATTCCTTAACTTGGACATATTTGACCAAGGTAGTGCACATGTCCTTTCCATCCACATATTCATGTGTGCACTATATCTTTGAGGAGTTTAGCCCATGCTATGAGATTTTATGTTGGGTGACTTACTTCCTTTCCACTCTCAAAGAGTCATCCAATGTGAGACTAAAGCTTGTGCTTTTAATATTTGTGTTCTCTTGTCATCTTAGCTCACAATGGGTACTTCTCATCAAAAAGTGACAAGAGAAGGTTATTGAAAGACTAAAAAGTGCAAGCTAACTTATGTGAGTTCCTCTATGTGAGAAAATATATATAATAAAGGCAAAGGTATGAATCCTAAATTCAAGTCGTTAATTTGTGCATCTAGGCCTTATTCTTGCTAGTGTAAGTTTTGGTGTGCAAAGGGAGCTAGCATCACCTTGATTTGTTGCTTGGTGGTAGTGATGGGTTTTAGATATTTAGTTGATGCCTCACAATTTTTTGTTGGAAATATTGTTTTTCTAACCGTGGCTGAAATTTCAGTAGAGGCATGAGCTAAATATGCTAAGACCTATCTTGGCTAGTAATCTTTGCATACTCTTTGTGACTTAGGATAGATTTTCAAAAATTCACTAGCATGTGTAGGTGGTGTGCTTTTTGCAAAATATTCGAGTCTTGATCTTTTAGATTATGTCTTGTTGTTTATGGTTATTGTTACTCTTGTTCGACTGTTGGCTAACCATAAAAGGCAAGACTGTCTCAAGTTCAAAAGAAGCTACTCATTCTCGTCTCAAGGGGTTGCAAACTTTGGATTTCTCACATTTCATCAAAATCTCTCGAATTCATATCTGAGACAAAGGTCTGTGCAAAAATGGATATAAAGGGCAGAGAAAGAAAGTTCGAAGAAAATTTGTGAAGGTCTTGCTTCGCCTCCGCAAGGGAAGAAGCCATCTAGTGGATCGGGAAAAGGGTTGAATGCAACCCGGCTTCGGTAGGAGAAGCACCCAACGGAGACTAGGATTCACACGGTGGTGAATCCGAACTTCGGTAAAACAAATCATTGTGTCTCTTGTTGGTTTACCTCGCATTTACCTTACTTCTTATTCCTAGCTTGCTCTTTGTCATATTTGCCGATCTACTCGGGTGTTAGTGTTTGTAAAGTGCAGGCATTGAATATTCCTCATAGAACTTCACTCTGAACTACTCATCCACTTTGAGTTGATTTCAAGCAAGCAAACAAGAAGGAGGACAGAGGGGAGTCACTGCCAGGCAAACCCGGTGGCACCGAGTTGGCAAAACCGGTGGCACCGGTTTGGGCAGTGCTACATTTCCGCTGTGCCGGCGCTTGTCCAGAATCTCCGGACTTTCCAGAAACTCCGGAGAAAAGTTCGGAGTATCCGGACTTTGCTGATAAAATTGTTTTAAGTGGTGACTTTCAGGACTCGCCTATTCACCCCCCCTCTAGGCGACATCAAGATCCTTTCACTTACCCCTCCTTTATCAAACAGGATACACAATTTCTCCTTCGGCTCATTCTCAATCCACTGGCTAAAGGTCTTCATTGCACGCCCCCTTCTCCGTGTGACGTTTGGACCATCAAGACCCACGTCCTTAAGAGAAACTGGCTCTTGCCCAGATTTAGAATTGATTGGCCTCTTTTCTATCTCTTCTGATGCTTTTTTTGAGCTCATCTAATTTCTTCCAAATCTCATTGAACTTTCTCTCCTAGTTCTGCTCCCATAACCGCTTGAACAATTTAGACAGTGCTTTGTTCTTGAACTGGCTATGGAAGTTTGCTCCCATATACCTAATTCACCACCTGCTATGAACATCTGGCCACCGTGCTGCTCTTTGACGTTCTTCGCTACCATCTTTGATGTCAATCATCGCCTGCAAAATACCTTTGTGACTATCATGTATGACACACACGTTTGGCACACCCCCCACCACCATCTGCTTCAATCTCTCCAAAAACCAGTACCAACTATCATCGTTCTCTCCCTCTGCAAAAGCAATTGCCAATGGCAACAACTGATTGTTACCGTCTGCTGCCACAGCTGTAAGGATTGTGTCCTTGTATTTTCCTGTAAGGAACGTGCCATCTATGCAAATGACTGGTCGACAATGTTTGAATGCCTCAATAGTGGAACCCAATGCTAAGAATGCTCGCTGCAGGACTTGCTTCCCTGGCCTTGATATAAGATTATAAGTATCGATATCGTAATAACTACCCGAATTTAGCGCAGCTATTGTGCTTAGCAAGGCAAGTATATTGTCGTCAGATGCTTCGTATGTACCCCACCTCATCTCCAATACCTTCTTCTTCGCCCTATATGCCTTGCCGTAACTTATCATGTACTTAAATTTCTCCCCAATTGCCAACATAATGGACTTGGGCTCATAAGCAGTGTTCTCCACAATCCGAGAGTACATCTAGCTAGCGACAAAATTAGCTGAGAGATTGCGACGGCTTGCGTCTAAGTGGTCAAGTACACAAGTGTGATCCACAATAGATTTGACCTCCCAGTATTCTCACCAGGATTGACAGTGAGTTGTGAGAAATTGTAGCTCTGCCAGTCCCTTGGCACAAGCGGTTAATCCTCGTCATCTGAGGAGTCCTCTTGCAACCCAAGTTTATCCTCAGCCTCCATTTCATACCGCCTTAGTACTTCTTCATTTTCCTCCCTCTCGTCAATCTCACCGCCCGCTTCAAAGGGTGTGTCATCGTCTTCCTCCTCATCTCCTCCTTCTGCCTCAGTTGCTGCACCATCTCCCCCCTTCTGCCTCAGATGCAGCACCATCTCCCATTTCTGCCTCAACTTCATCACGATCAACACCATAATCTTCCTCAGGCACTTGACTACTAGACCCAGCCTTGTGAACAACTTGCACAAGTAAAACCACAGGCAAACCAATTTGGCTTGCATTTATGATATAACTCCTCCAATGTGAAGTGCATTCAAGTGGCATAAGCTCCCAGCATACCGGATCACTTCTGTTGATTAGTGCCATTATCGACACGTAATGTTGCTATAGATCTACTGAGAATGCCTTGTACAACCAATTTCTGCTGCTCTTTTAATATCTTTCTCGACTAAATTAAATTCTCCCAAGTCAACTCCATCTTCACCATATCTAATTTGCCCGTTACCGAAATACAATTTGACATGATTGTTTCCAACATGTCTGGCAGCATAAACGTCAACAATCGCTATTAACAAATACATCTAGTGACTAAAAAATATTACATTTTCAAATCTACACTAAAACTGGAATTTCATTATGTCATCTAATACTGTAAATCTACTTAAATCTATTGAATCTACACTAACTACATCCTCATTCTATCTAAGTACGTAGATTAACAGAGTTAAGATTAGCATATTACCTCCAACGAGACGAAAAATCGGCAGAGCTTCGCACCTTCCACTACCTCCCCCTCACTCCCTTCTCCTCTCCACCCTCTCTTTCCTTTTTTCTGAATTATTACGACATTTTCGACTGAAATTCGACGTCTTATAGAGGTCAGGACCCAAACGCCATATGACACGGCGTTTGCAGGCCTGCCACCCCCTGCAAACGTCGTGCCATACGACATTGCTGCAGACGCCATATGGTATGGCGTTTAAGTTCCTGACGCCATACCATACGGCGCTAGGTATTGCAGACAGTCAAACGCTTGGCCAGTGCCTTAAACGCCATACCGTATGGCGGTTAGGTCCCTGGCGCCATACCATACTGCGTTCAGCTCCCTGCCGCTGTATAGTATAGCGGCAATATTATAGTTTTGACAATTTTTCAGAGCGTCATTTATTTCTGTAAAATCATGAAAAAATATATAAAAATCGATTTTTTCACTCTCTGGATGGATACCGGCCCAGCGACGAGGCGGACGGCGGCCCAGTTCACGGCCCCGCAACTAGAATTTTTTTATATTTAATTTTCTTCGATTTTACGAAAATAAATAGTCGGATTCAACATTGGCAGAAATAGCCACGAACCGCCGTTTGAAAAAGGCGGTTGGACACCTGCCGCCGTTTGAGGCGGCGGTAAATCCATGCCAGCCGCCGTTTCAAACGGCGGTTGGGACATCCGCCACGTGGCCCGGTGGCCAGGGACCTACCGCCACGGCCAACGGCGGCAGGAGTCCAACCGCCGTTTGAAACGGCGGTTGACCGACCGTTGGCCACTTTCCTCGTATATTTAGTAAATATGGTAGAAATAGTTTAGAAAAAATTAGAAATAGTTTAGAAAATATAGAAATAGTTTAGAAATCCTGAAAATAGTTTAGAAAATCTAGAAATAGTTTAGAAAAATCTAGAAATAGTTTAAAAATTATAGAAATACTTTAGAAATACTTTATAAATTATAGAAATACTTTAGAAATAGTTTATAAATTATAAAAATGCTTTGGAATTGTAGAAATACTATAGAAATTGTAGAAATGCTTTGGAAATTCCTAGAAATACTATAGAAATTGTAGAAATGCTTTGGAAATTCCTAGAAATACTATAGAACTTTTAGAAATGCTTTGGAAATTTCTAGAAATACTTTAGAAATTGTAGAAAATACTTTGGAATTGCTTAGAAATACTCTGAAAATTGTAGAAATACTTTGGAAAATCCTAGAAATACTTTAGAAATTGTAGAAATGCTTTGGAAATTCCTAGAAATACTATAGAAATTGTAGAAATGCTTTGAAAATTCCTAGAAATACTATAGAAATTGTAGAAATACTTTGGAAATTTCTAGAAATACTTTAAAAATTATAGAAAATGCTTTGGAATTGCTTAGAAATACTCTGGAAATTATAGAAATACTTTGGAAAATCCTAGAAATACTTTAGAAATTATAGAAATACTTTAGAAATTCTTAGAAATACTTTAGAAATTATAGAAATGCTTTGGAAATGCTTAGAAATTATGTGTAACTTTATATTTCATTTTTTGCAGCTATGGCTCAGCAGTAGGCGGCGGGTCCGCAGCCTCCTGTTGGTGCTGTTCGTCCTCCTCGGGAGCCCCTGCCGTACGTGCTGCCCGAGCTCTTCGACGAGCGGACAGATAGGGCGCACCGGTCCTTCCACTCCGCGATCTGTGGGGCAGAGCTAGGGACCGTGCGTTTTAGAGGCCCGGGCCACTACATGCCGCTTCACCCCGGCTGGTGTTCGAAGTATGTAATACGACACCTTCGTATCTCGTAATTAATATTTATTTTCATTTTGTGGTGCAGGCTACGCGCAGCAGGGCTTCTTCCCCTAGCGCGCTTGGTTGAGGGGGACCTCATGCGGGCCGCTTTGCGACCGGCGGAGCGCAGGTCGCGCTTTGGCTTTGACTACCAGCTGGTCTGTGCGCTCTTGGACCGGTGGCGCCCCGAGACGCATAACTTCCACTTCCCCTGGGGGGACATAGCGGTGACTTTGGAGGACGTGGCCCTCCTCTTCGGGCTACCCTGTGCTTTCGGGACCGTGACTTCTGGATGACGAAGACGCCGCTCGTCCACGACATGTACGTCGAGGAGTACCACATCGAGCGCGTGATGAGGCAGTTCGGCCTCTACCAGGCTTCGCCTGTGCCCGTCGCATACACCGTCGACCCGTCTGTGCACCTGTAAGTTCATTGCAAACTTAAATAGTTTTTGTGGACGAATGAAGAAAGTTAGTTTGCTGACCAATTGACTATTTGTTGTTGTAGGTGGACGAGGAAGGGGTCGAGGACTTCGACCCCTTTTTTGGGAAGCTGCAGCAGTACCTGGACGCGTGGGCGACCGCCGCGCAGAACGTCGTCGTCGAGCCGCGCTTACACGACGACGACGCTTGGAGAGCGTACCTGCAGTGATACACGGCGAGGACCCGGACGCGCGTCCCCCCGAACCCTCGCCTCGACCTCGTGCCAGCGTCGACGTACCCCTACCGACGGGATCAGTCCCACAACATCTTAGTAAGTTCTTTTGCATTAATTCAAATTAAGTCACATTCGCTAAAGTTTCGATGTACTAACAATCCGTCCGATCTTGACAGTACGACACATCTCGGGAGATGTACCACCTGGCCCAGCACGTGGGCTTGACGATGGACCAGTTGTCGTTGGACCGGATACGGACAGAGCTGCAGAAGATGGTGGGCCTGAGCCAGCGGATCATGCAGGCGGTGAACTTCCGCAGCGACGAGGGTTACCTCCTTCCCCGCCACCCCTCCTCCTCCAGCAGCTGTGCCTCCACCTCAGCTTCGTACCAGGCACCGACACGTCCATCGCTCGCGCCCACTGCGTCCGCTCCGTACCTGGCGCAGCCGAGTGCTTTCTACGCCACAGGTATATGACGGGATCGTACACGTTTTTTGTTGCTAGTTATATTATCTAGAGAGACCACGACATATTTTATTGATCCATGATGATCTAATATTTTTATAGAGAGACCGCCGATACCTACGGGACCGGGGCCTTCGTCGTGGGCAGCAGCAGCTTCACCGGTTCAGCAGCAGCCAGTGTTTGAGCCACCCGTTCAGCAGCAGCAGCCAGTGTTTGAGGCACCTGTTCAGCAGCAGCCACTGTTTCAGACACCTGCTTCGGATGACTACTACACTAGCGACACACCACCGCTGGAGTTTTCGTTGGCCGACTTGTTGGGCGGCAGCGCCGACGAGATCGGTGATACACAGCTGTCAGGAGCCCCGCCCGTGACGCAGCCGACGCAGGAGTAGCAGCGCGCGATGATGGAGGACTTCCACGACTCGGCATGGCGTGCAGGCGAGGCGTTGGCGGCGGTAGCGTCGGTGGAGGCGGAGGCGCGGGCGACCGGACCGGGGGCGGCCTCGTCGGGCTCGGCGACTCCACAGGCACTGACCGGAGGGGGGGGGCCGGCACGTCGGGCTCGGTGACTCCCCAGGCAGCCACCGGAGGGGGGGCTGTCCCGTCGAGCTCAGGTGCTCCCTTAGCGACACCGCCCCCCGAGCCGGCGGTCGGAGGACGCGATCGCCATCCACGCGACCCCCTCACGTACCCGACCCACCACACGAGGGCTGCACAGAGGGCGGCGGCAGCGGCGAGGAGGAAGGAGCACCAGGGCCCCCCACGACCGACGAAACGCGGTCGTATTTAGATTTGTATTTGGACACTTGTCGTGTACAGTACTTTGTTTGTTCTAATTATTTTATGTATTTTTGTATTCAGTTGCCTGTTATTTCGCATTTATAGTATTGAGAAAAAAAACCAAAAAACAAAAAACAAAATAAAACCGAAAACAAAGCCTACCGCCAGTTGAACCGGCGGTAGGCTTAACGAAACCGCCGTTTCAAATGGCGGTAGCTGCCAGCCAGCCTGCCGCCACCCATACCGGCCCTGCCGCCACTGTTGGAATCCTACCGCCACTTGAAACGGCGGCAGGTACTTACCACCGTTTGGAAGGGTGGCAAGGATCCAACCGCCATTTCAAACGGCGGTTCGTGGCTATTTCTGCCAATGTTGAATCCGACTATTTATTTTCGTAAAATCGAAGAAAATTAAATATAAAAAAAATTCCCGCAACTATTATATTCATGTTTCCTTCCTATTCATGTCGATCTTGCCCGCACGATCCACCCCCGGACGGTAAATAGAGTACCGTCCTTCCACCTCGATTCCGGGCGGCGTTCCTCATCGCGCGCAGCTGACGGCGTCGTCGGGAGTAGTGCCGGTTTCCGTTCTGTCTCCAGCGAGCGGAACCTACCCGTTCCCGCACTCGTCCGGGAGTGGCTGTGTTCGCAGGCTCCGAGTGCGGTGCACGGCGTCCACCCGCTGGCACGTTACGCCATGACCTGCGTCGAGCAGTTGGCAGCGCGTTGATCCTCGCAAACGGAGACGAAGATGGATCCGGCGCTCTCGCCGGCGGCGCCGAGACCGCCGGCAGATGGACGACGAGTTCCATTGGCGGCACGGCGTCGGAGCCGACTGGAGCGGCACGTGGCGAGCCACGTCGAGGATTCGTGGGGGGATCCGGTCGTCGCTTGCCTGGGCCGGCAGTGGGCGGTGGCGGTGGCGGCGGCGGCAAGCCGGCGAAACCCCTCGCCGAGTTCAGCGCCGCGTTCAAGAGGCACGTCTGCCGCGAGGTCCCGGATCCCGCGCTCCGAGCAGCCCTGCGGAAGGCCGTGTCGGAGAGACGGAGACGGCCATTCCGGTGCGGGTCGCGTTTCTGAAGAAACACCTCGGAGAGTCCGTCAGGTACACTGCCGACAATCTGGCCGAATTGTTTGAAGGAGAGGCTACGGATAGCAAAACCAGAAAAATTGTAGGAGTAGCACTTTTTATGCACGAATGCAGATCATCTTCAGATTCAGATTGCTGAATCGCTACTGATCTTTGATTGCCTGTGTGCGTTCTTTGAACTCACAAGAGGCATCGGGGTGGAAAATTGACAAAAAAAAAACATTTATTAACTAGGACGTGATTCATTGATTCAGGAAAACACAGGAAAACTCATATCAGGCAAGAATGGCCCTCAAGGAAAATCAGACAAAGACAGGCACTGGGCGTCCGTCAAATTCTGGTCAGTGAGCACCGCCGGGAGCAAGCACTGCCGAAACATCTGCCGAGTTGACAAACGAAACCACAAGTCATCGTCACACAGGGAGTCTGGCATCAAATGAGCACGGATGACGGTTCCGATTTGGGTGCCTCCTCGCCGCGGCACATGGGCAGCAACGGTGGCCGCGTTTCACCAAAGACAGAGATCAATGTGCGGAGTTGACAAACTGAGCTAACTACGCCCCACGTCAACGGGGAGTCATGAACTCATGATGGACAGATGGAGGGAGCTAAAGAACTCGCCTCCGCCGCGTGCAGTCGACCTCAACACGCACGCACGGACGCAGCGTTTGCGCGTGAAGCCCTCCAGGATTCTTCGTCTCCGACAACCAGCGATCCCGCCCGTCTCATGACCTCGGGACGTGCTGGTCTTGCTCCGCAACTCCTTGTCTTCGTATCGCGTCCTCGCTTCGCTTAAGGGAGGTTGAGCCAGCGCCACTGCCTCGCCCGGCCCTCCCCGCCCCACTCGAGCTATACGTCCAGCATGGGCGCCGCCGTCGGGAGGCCAGCGTTCGGCCTCGCGGTCGCGCCGAGGACGACGCACGCGGAGGAACGGCTCGCCGTCGCGGAGCACGCGCTGCTCCAGTGGGCACGCTCCCCGGGCGCCGACACTGGCGTCTGGGACGCCGACGCGAGCTACACCAACAGGGGCCTCCTCGCCGCGGTCGACGACGTGCTGCTCCTGGCGGAGGAGGAACCCTTCCCTCTCCACCCCGCGGCGTCGCACGCGCGCCGCCGCCTGGACAGCGCCGTCGGCGCCGCCGCGTCGCGCATGGTCGAGGAGTTCCTGCGCGTCAGGGTCTGGGACGCCTCCCCGCTGCGCGCCGCCGTCGACAGGCTCTCCCTTGCCTCCAGCGGCGTGTCGCTGCTGGTCTTCCCCAGCGCTGGCGACAGGACCAGCTCGGCCAGCTCCGGCGGGGAGGTCGACGCGTCCGACGGGACCCGGTCGTGGGCCAGCTCGGGCGTGCCTGACGAGGTCGCGGCGCTGTTAGAATCCGAGGTCTGGGATGAGCTAGACCTCGTCCGCCCCGCCGGCGTCTCCGTCCTCCACGAGATAGCGCTCCGGATGGTGCGTGCCGGCTGCACCCAGGAGCTCGTCCGGGCGTTCGCGAACGCTCCATGCGATGTGCTCGACAGGTAGTTCTTCCGGTTTGTTCCTGGTCAATGGACTTCCAATTTGATTGGCCATGCTTGTCCGACTGACGGATCACGATCGTCATGTACTTCAGGTTCTTGTCGATTATTCGTGTCGAATGCTCGCAGCGGACGACGGAGGCCGTGATCAAGCGGTGGACGACGGTGACGAAGATCATCGGCAAGGCCATCGTCGCCATGCGAAGGCAGCTGCACGCGCAGACCCCAGGCGCCTTCGACAGTTTCAGGGACGAATACTTGCTGGCCATCGCAGAGAACCGCATCCTGATCCTGCTCGAGTTCGCCGACGGGTTCACCACCATCACGTCGCACGAGAAGCTCGTGTACATGCTCGGCATGTACGAGGCGCTCAGCGACGCCGCTCCCAGTCTCCTTCTCCTGTTCAGCGGGGCGCGCAAGGAGCTCGTCTCTGAGCGGACGCAGGAAATCATCACCAAACTGGCTGACGCGATGAAGGTCATGGTCACCGGCGTCATGGACAAGATCCAAGGCGACTGCCCGCGCACGCCGAGCGCGCCGAGCGGCGTCCATCCGCTGGCGCGCGACGCCATGGCCTGCGTCGAGCTGCTGGCGCGGCACCGCACCACGCTGGACCTGATCCTCGCGGACAGCGACGGACACGGCGCCCCCGCCGTTGCCGGCTCCCGCGCCGCTGGCATCGTCACGGAGCTGATCGCGTGCCTGGAGCGGAACCTCCAGGGGAAGCTCGCTCTCGCGTGCACCGACGCTGGAGGGTCGCGGCACCTGTTCCTGGCGAACAACATCGGCTTCATACTGAGCCGCACCGCGGACGCCGGCGGCGAGGTTGCGTCCCTGCTCGGGGACGCGTGGGCAGCGCGGCGCCGGGGACGGCTCGCGCGGCACGTAGCGAGCTACGCCGACTCGTGCTGGGGCCCGGCCGTCGCTCTCCTGGAGACGCCCGTGTGCGGCAGGGGAAAGCCGGCGAAAATTCTTGCGGAGTTCGACGCCGCGTTTACCAGAGCGCGTGACAGCGAGGCGAGCCGGGAAGTCCCGGACCCGGCGCTCCGAGCGGCACTGCGGAACGCCGTGTCGGAGATGGTGGTTCCGGCATACTGCGTGTTTCTGCAGAAGCACCCAAAGCTTGGAACATCCGTCAGGCACCCGGCGGATGAAGTGGCCGAATCACTGTCGGAATTGTTCGAAGGTGAAAGCCGCAGATAGCATGAAATCCTAGAGGTTTTTTTTGGCATGAAATCGTGAAAGAACAGCTTCAGATTTTTTATTCGATACTCTAAACATCTTCAGGTTGTAGCAAACATCAATAAGCCTAGAGAATCCTTCTGTTCCAGCTTTGCCAAGTCATTGGTGGCACTACTGGTTTCATATCATGCAATCTGACCATGAGAAATATGAACTTGAAAGTAGCAGCATTTTCATGTTGACGGAAATTAACATGGTTTCTTCCTACACGATGAAGGAACAGATCACAAGAAACAACTCGAATGCTCCCTGGGCATGAGTTGCAGATATGGTTAACGTCATGGGTAAAAATGGCTACTGCAAACTGGGCACCACCACTTGGAATGACAATTCAGAGTTACCGCTGAGCTCGAACTCGCAGGTGTCTCCTTCGTTCAGGTTGTTCTCCCTGCAGATGTCAACCCAGCCAGTGATGAAGCCACTGAACCTTGGGGTGCATTGGTACAGCACGGGCCAGAGTCTCATGCATGGGTCCCTGAGTATCACAACCTTCCTTCCCTGTTTTTTCGTTCTTGGTATAACTGGTAGTCGACTGGGAAGCTCCTGTACGAAGATATTTCAGAATTGTAGTGCTGAATGGTAAGCTCAGATCAGTCAAAGAAATGGTCAGGGCTACTCACAAGCCATGTTTGATCTCGTGCAGGCACGGCAATGCAGAACTTGCTGCAAGCAGCAGCAAGTGCAAGAACACCATCTGATTCGAAGATCCCACTTTGCAGGCCTTCAGATTTATCGTCTGTAAGTTCATGAAATAAATTAAATGTGCTGTAACTGTTAAAATTAACACGCATCAGGATGTTCCCTTATACCAGTTTGATGAAGATTTGGACTGAGATGAGGATGTTCATGAGGCTTTGTGCTACTTGATATGACTTCAGCAGTATCATGCCCTGTGCTAACTTGCTTATCACCTTGACCATCTTGCTGTTTATCTTTCTTCACTGAAGTTTGTTCACGAACAAATCATTAAGCATTGCTGCTGCTGGTCGGCAAAGTCCAAGTACGAAAGCATGCAAACACAACAGGAAAATAACGTGCACTAGTTCAGAACAAAAGATTTTAAGATACTAACCTTCTTTTTGTGCAGCTTGGTTGTCCTTGCAAGGCAACAAATTATTGTTCTTATCATTATTACAACGGCTCAATGTATATTCATTGGGATGCACCTCGTCATCAGCTGGAGGATAAGAGTTCTCTGCAAATGGTGATGGCTCATTGGCAGGGAACGCATTGATGTCAATGCCATGAACTGCAGCACAAGCATATCCTGATCCTGTTTCCAGTGCATTAGCCATCTCTTTAATTTCACTACATGATAATGTTTCTGCTGGCATCACAAAACTCTGACCAACACCCACGGAAGAATGGTGATTCTGTGAAGCATCCTCAAGACAACTGAAACCTGAAGTTTGGGCAGTGGCGATAGGCCCTTCCCTATTCAGATCAACAGCAAATGCTTCTGGATTGCACACATCAGCCTCAAATTCATACATATCAGCTGACAAAAATATATCATCTATACCCAATTCATTGGGATCCATCAGGGCAAGAGATCCACCAGCATCAACATCTGTTGGCAAATTGAAGCCCTCGTCATGCTCCATTTCAGTAGCATCAGAAGCGGGGTGCTCATCGGCTCTAACGTTGCATTGACTTCGTTTCTCTTCGGAGATTCTGCAGTCCTCTGCTATATCTGCCTCTGCATCTAGAACCTCACACTGACTCCTTATATGGACCTCAGAAACTTCTTGTGATTCCGCAGCTCCTACCCCTTGTACTCTCTCTGGTGTTTCTGAATATTTCAGTTCAGATGCAGAATCAGGAATGTCAGAGTCGTCAATGCAAACCTGGACTGCCGTTTCTCTCGGGCCTGTACCATTTTTGTGATCAGTACGTTGTTTCTTCTTGCGGCTCTCCACGCTGTTCTTGCTTGGCTTCGCCGTTTGGATACTGGGAGAGCTTGTCTTCTGCCTGGGCTTCCTCTTCCGGCTCTGCCTTTTGTTCTTCTCGCAAAGGAACAGCCTTTCAACAGCCGACGGGGCAAACATCTGCACGGTGAAGACCGACCTGGCGATCTGCCTGAAGACCAGGAACTCGCCGCAGCTGACGGCGTGGTCCAGCACGAAGTTCTTCCATCCATGCCCGAACGACAGGACGCCGTCCCTCAAGCACAGCCGCACGCGCCAGCGGAGCCCGAACGCGTCCTCGAGGTAAATGTTGGAGCCTGCAAGGTCCAAGATTGTCCTGGCAAATGGGGGTGGTATGTCCTGCATTTGTAAAATGCAGGGACATGAACTCTTCTGTTGTCAGATATTCAGATACGCTCAAGATTTGTTCAGAGATTGCTCAGACATGCAGTAAGATCAAATATAACTTGCAAAAGAAACGAGTACCATGTCGTCGGAGAAGTAGCCCATCATGACCTTGAAGAAGGACGGCACCACCGGGATCGGCCGCGCCTTGCTGGAGGACGGCGACGGGGAGGGCGAAGCAGCACGGCCATGGATCCGGGCACACCTCTTCGTGCAGTCCACGCATGCCCGCTTCTGCTGCGGATCGCAGGCCTTCTTCCTCCTCCGCCGCCTCTTCACCACCTTCTCGGTTTCCTCCTCTTCGCTGCCCATTTCGACGACGGCATCGTCCTGCTCTTTCTTCAAGGCTCCTCCTCCGGTCAGCTCCGCCATGCTCCCTGCCCTGTCCTAGTACCCCCAAGAATGGAGGAGGAGGACACAGGAACACAATAAAACCACAAGAAAGTGAGCTATCTCATTCAGAGTTTCAGACATGGGAACATCTAATCTGACGGAAGCAGAGCATATCTAGCCAAAATATAATCTGAAGAAACCTGAAAAGCGATGCGGCATCTGCTCCTTTGCCCTCGTTTCCCTAGAGAGAGAAGAACAGAAATGTTTCGCTATCACACCTGGTTTCCATTCTACTATCACACCTGGCAGCAGTGACTGACGCAGGGACCCGCGGCGGCCAGCGTCGGAGATTCGAGGCATGAAACTGACCGTTTCTTTCTCCGGTGATGATCGGCGGAGGTGCCGAGGCCAGGTGTGTGAGAAACTTCAAGAGACTGTATCTAAAAGTCACTAGCTAAAATCCTGATTTAGCGAAACAGCTAGCAAAAAGTTGATAAAATCCAACAGACTAGCTAAAATCAACTCTTCATATGCTCCACCGTCAGTGGGTCCCGCCTGTCATACTCATGTACGAGGGGATAGAGTGGGACTGGCTAGCCAAAGATGGCTAGCGAAGCCCCTGGAGCAACTCCAAGAGACTATTTAAAAATCACTAGCTAAAATCCTGATTTAGCTAGTATGCAAAATGAAATAGCTAGCAAAAAATTGTTACCATCCAACAGCCTCTCTAAACTGAACTCTCTATATGCTCCACCGCCTGTGTGTAACGCCCGCGTTTTTAGCTCCTAATAAATCACCTAATAAATCATGCGTGTTTTCAAAACTATCCAGCTGAGCTCAATTATCCCCTCTCAAAACCCTAGTCACCGTCTCCCTCTCTCACCCTCGGCGCGTGTGCCGCGAATCCCGCCGGCACCGCCCGCACTTGGGCCAGCACCCACGCATGCCTCCCCAACGCCGCGGTCGGCCACCGTGCCGGGAATCCCGCGCACGCCGCGGCCCCGCCGGCCGGTCCGCCTCGCCATCACCGCCGTCCCGAAAATCACGCCGACGCCCGGAAATCGGGAAAACCCCGCAAAACCCTTCCCCCTAATTTCCCTAGCAATTTTCCCTAATTTCTAAACCTTTTTCTCCTCCTTTTTCCATTTTCTTTCCTCCTTTTCTTTTCTTTTCTCTTTCCTTTCTTTCTTCCTTCCTTTTTCCTTTTCTTTCTTTTCTTTTCTTTTCTTCCTTCCCTTTTCTTTTCTTTCCTTTCTTTTCTTTCTTTTCTTTTTCCTCTTTCCTTTCTTCTTTCCCTCTCTCCCTTCTCCTTCTTCCTCCCGCAGCCGGTGCGCCTGGCGCCGTTGACTCCCTGCGCCGCTCCGGGCCCGCGCGCCTGCACCCGACCGCGCCGGCCCCCTCCCCGTTCTAGCACGCCACCACCCAGGCCCCGCCGCAGCAGCCGCGCCGAGCCCCACGCCTGCCCGCCGCACGCGCCGGCCGCCTGCTCGCCGCACGCGCCGGACGCCGGGTTGACCGACGCGACGCACCACTGCGCGAGCGGTCCTATCACCAGCTGAGTTAGGCCGCGATTGGACCAAGCGCTGCGCCGAGGCGTCACCTCGCCGGAGTCGCCGCCGGACCGGCCGCCGCGGCCCACCCTGCCGGGGCTTGCGCCAAGGTCGCCAGGAAGATTTTTTGCCCGGGAACCGACCTACAACGCCTATAAAAGGCCGCCACCACCTCCTCGCCGCCCCACACCGCACCAATCGAGCTTGCCTTGCACCCCCGACCGCCTACAGCGCCGCCACACCGAGCACCGCCACCTCCAGTCCGCCGCCGCCTGAGGACCCGCCTCCACACACCATCTCAGCCCAAGGTAGGAAGGGGAATCGAATGCCCGTGAAGCCCTCTCCATTTTCCCCCACCTCCCGGCCGCTGCCGCGGCCCAGCCCGCCGGGAATCGCCGCCGGCCGGCCATGCCCGAGCCGCCTCCCTCCCTCTCTCTGTTCTGATTCGAGGGGGAGGAAGGAGATGGTTATTTAGCCAAAAACCCCCTGCCCCTTTCCCTTTTACCAGACCGAGCCCCCTCCTATATTCCCTCTCTCTTTCTTTTCCAAAATAAACCCTAAACCTTAAGATTTTCCACCAAAACGTCCCTGTTATTTTTGGATAGGCCCCTAGGCTATTTTAGTTAAACCCTCACCCTACCTAGATATTATATTTAGGTCCTTTTATTTTAAACTAAATTGCTAACCGGCCCTAATTAATTTTAAACATCTCTTTTAACCCGACATTTCATGCGCGATTTTAATCCAAATCGCGCCCAACATCCTTCACACCCGTGCCGGATATACCGCCACCCATCCTTCACCCAAAACCCCCTACCTAATATTTATTTCCCTATTTTATTTAATTACTATCCTCGAGCTCAGCCGGAGAAATTGTGTGTGCTTATATTGATTGCATGCTTGCCTGTGTGTGCGCTATAGCCGACGAAGTAAACGAAGGAAGGTACCCCGAGCCGGAGTTTGGAGCCGACTACTGCGAGCAGGAGCCCGAGATCCCGAACGCCGAGCCGGAACTCCCCGAAGACTTCGAAGACGGCAAGTTCAATCTCATCCTTTGATGCATGCTTTGATCCCAGTTTTATAAATACAACCCTATGACCCGTTTTATAAATTGCATATTGTTTTACTGTTAAAACCCGGTAGGATAGCCACCCTTGATTGCTATGATTGAACATGGTTTGGCCTAAAATATTGCTTTAAAAATGTGTGAGTGCTTTAAAAATGGGAATGGGATATTTTGGAAAATGAGTAAAGCACTGGGTAGACAGGATGGACGCGTGTGTCAGGAGTATGGGTGAGCTCGTACCTTTGTGGTTGAGCGTGTTGGAGATGTCCATCTTGTCGTTAAGGACCGGGTTGCGTGACATCTCACCTGACCCAATTATCGTACTACCACTCGACCGTTGTATGTGGCAACGGCTTAGCATAAATCCCACTAGTTAATCTACTTGCCATCAGGAGTGCGGGTGAGCAGCGGGAGATCAAGGAGTAGGGGTACGATCTGTGTGAGGTACACCCTGGTTATGTGAGATAACCCTTGGTTGCTCCCGTGGTGGCTCGTAGGGTTAGCTAAGGTGGGTAATGGCTTTGATAGGATCCGCGCCGACACTAAGGTGTTCGTGTGGCGGTACCCTACTTGTGGGTAAAGATGTACAACCTCTGCAGAGTGTAAAACCTATTCGAATAGTCGTGTCCACGGTCTTGGACGAGTCACGGTGGGGTCACAAAACTAGTGTTTGGGTTTGGAATGATTTTCATGGCATGAGTTGATTTCTTAAAAAGTGAGGCTGTGTGCCTGGGCTACTGCGGACGGGGAGTCCGGTAGTCCTCAACTGGTCTTCTCAAAACAACTGAGTTACTTGGGTTATAAAAATTGCTTGCGAAAACCTTTTCGAAAATGAACCCCTGCATGAGTAAATGTGTTTGTAAAATAAACCCTATTCTGATCCTTGATATATCCTGTGCATGATCTGCTTATTAGCCCCTCCGTGGGTGGGGTTGGACTTGTTGAGTACGTATGTACTCACCCCTGCTTAATTAACTGTTTTTCAGATGAGGATCCCGACTTCGTTCCCGAAGACGTCGAGTAGGTCGCTGCCCTACACCCAACCGTGCCTGTGGATTCAGGGTCGCCACCGAGAGCTTCCATGGCGTGGTACTCTGATGAGGCCTTAGAAGCCTTCGCTATCGTAGTTTGGTCTTTAGCTTTTGTGTTGTTTCTCGTGGCAATGGCGCTTCCGTGCCCACTATGCCGCCGTGATGTAAGAGACTGAACCACCTGTTGTAATAAATGTGTTGCCAGCCTCCTGGGACTGGTATTTGTATCACATTTAGTCACCTCTGATGAGGGGACGCTTCACTGTGGGTCCCGCCTGCCATACTCATGTACGAGGGGATAGAGTGGGACTGGCTAACCAAAGATGGCAAGCGAAGCCCCTGGAGCAACTCCAAGAGACTCTTTAAAAATCACTAGCTAAAATCCTGATTTAGCTAGTATGTAAAATGAAATAGCTAGCAAAAATTTGTTAATATCCAACAGCCTCTCTAAACTGAACTCTCTATATGCTCCACCGCCTGTGGGTCCCGCCTGCCATACTCATGAAAATCAGGATAGCTAGTCACTAGCCACTAGCCAAAGATAGCTAGTTTTGCAACGAATTTAGCTAGTCAGGATAGCTAGTTGGGTAGATAGCTAGTCTGTTGGAAGAGTGTTTTTGAGATTTTTTTCCAAAATTTAGCTAGCCAAGTCATTTTAACTAGTCTCTTGAAGTTGCTCTAGAGGCTATCTAAAAATCACTAGCTAAAATCCTGATGTGGCTAGTATGTAAAATGAAATAGCTAGAAAAAAGTTAATGAAATCCAACAGACTAGTTAAAATCAACTCTCCATATGCTCCACCGCTATTGGGTCCCGCCTGTGATACTCCGCAAGAGAGAGGATAGCTAGCGGGAATGGCTAGACAAAGATGGCTAGCGAAGCCCCCGGTTTAGCTAGCGGAGGATAGCGAAGGCAAGTTTAGCTAGTCTGTTGGATTGAGTTTTTGGACAAATTTTTATTTTTTAGCTAGTTAAGTCAAGATAGCTGGTCTCTTGAAGTTGCTTTTAGCTAGCAGAGGATGACGAGGACAAGTTTAGCTAGTCTGTTGAATTGAGTTTTTTTTTTACAATAGTCTCTTGGAGTTGGTCGGTGGGGCATCTTCTCTCAGCTCTCAGACTGCCTCAGAATCAGTGCCTGAGTGACGGGCACTTCCTGGAGCGTAGGGTCGTCGTGTCGTGATCGTGAGTTCGTGACTCGTGAGGACGTCCGTTTCACTCGGCTTGTGCGGTTGTGCTACTTACTATTCTGATTAAACGAGCGAACTGTGCCCTGAAGAGTAGTAAAAGCCCATCAATGATGATGCTACATGGCTTGGCCCATATAACAAAGATGATGCTACGAGGGCCTGGCATGCACAGTACATGGGCTTATGGGCCGCGAACGCATTTCCTCCAAGAAGGAGAAAAAGTTATGTGAAATATATACTTTTAGGACCACCAATGGGGAAAAACTCCCCGAAACAAATAGTACATGACTACATGGCTCCAAATTTGCGGCCGGTGGCCGGCCTTCGACACGAGTCCAAAGCAAGCATAGTGGTGGTGCTGGTAAAAAGGAGGTTGCCGCCGGAGAAACATTGTTAGCGTTAAATGCATCCTCTCCGCGTCCTCTTTCCCGAACATCTTTTGGACCCAACCGGAAAAAAGGTGTTTAACGACGAACACAGCCGTAGTCTAAGCTGGTGATTAGTTGGACCCGCGCGCGTCTTTTCAATATTAACACCAAGACCTCCTCCTTGGCTCATTCCCCCCCCCCCCCCCCCCTCTCCCCGTGCTAGATCGGCCTCTTTCTTGCTCCGTCCACAACTTAACTTTGGATCAGCGTGCCTGCTGCATCCTGCTCCGGCCCGGACCACCGCACCACCACCTCATGGTCTTGCGGCGTGTCGGGCCCCGGCCGGCGCCGGCCCGGCCACATCGACCTCGGCTACCCACCACGCCGGCGGCGTGCCGACGCGACGCGCGCCGCGGCCATCATGCGCGCACTGCTGGTAGCGGTAGTGGTAGCGGTAGCGGTGCCGCGCCTTTAATCGCAGCGCGCGCGCCCCCCGCCGGTCAATCGCGCAACCAACACATCTCCTAAAAGGCGCAACGCAATCGATCGCTCTTTCACATCGTCTTTTCACAATTTGTCAAGCACACACACTTTACCGCAGCCACTAGCACTAGTAAAATCACCCGGACTGTAATGGTCAATGATTGTTGCCAGCATTTTCCGTGGGGTTTTGTTTTGTTTCCGTCACCAGAACAAAAGGAATCTCTCGTCCAAGTGTCCAACTGCAACAGTTTGACGTGCACATCCGCTGAAATCCCCTTTCGCCGAAACTCACTGTGAAAAGTTTTGTTCTACAGGCACCTGCTCAACAGACGGGGTAGTGCATCGATCAGTTTGTTCGATGAACGAACGTTTCACCTAACCCGATCCATGATCCATCGCCCGTTCAGCAAAGTTTATTCACTTCGGCGGTCATCGTCATCTCAGAAAGAAAAAGGAAAGAAGCTTGTTATTCGATCGCGGATGTCGGAGCCGATGGTCCTCAAGCTAATCAGCGCATGATAGCTTGGCCGCGCTGATTCTTTCCAGGAGTTTGCACGGCTAGTGAACCCCGTCAACAAAAAATCTCTCAGATTCTCTTCACGGTTACGCGAGCGTAACGAAGCCTCCACTTTCTTTCTTTCTTTGTTTTTTCTATCATCACATCATCAGATGGTGTTGAGAGAAGAGCATTAGGTGATGAGGGCCGGCCTTTTCTGTAGTTGGGACGTCCGCTTCGGCCATATTGACTTGCGGATCCCGGCGAGTTCACGAGCCGCCGGCCGGCCGGCTGGCTGGCTGGCTTGTGGATAACTGGATTTGATTAACGCGGCTTGGAGTTTGAGTTAACAAAACGCAGGCAGCCCCGCCGTTGCCGCTCAACCACGACTGAAAACCGCAAGCAACGGACGATGTGTCTGTCCCACAACTCCATCATCGTCGGGCTTTGGTGACGCATCACGCATTTTTCTTTAGGATGCGACGCGGTGCACGTCTCTTGATCTTGATCGAGGGGGGAACGGACGGACAAGGAGCTGCCACGCCGGACGATCGGGGCGCAATTAATCCCTGTTGAGCATGGCGAAAATTTCAGAGGAACAGGTGCAACTGTGCAAGTACAGGCGCGCACTTCCTGAGTCCTCACGCTTCCACGTCAAGCGCCAAGCCGCCAAGCATGGGCGCCCCGACTCCCACAGTCCCACGGCCACAAGCCCACAAGGCAGCAGGAGGAGCCCGGGAAGAGCACGTGTCACGTTATCGGTAGCCGGCATGGCGATATTGGGATGGGTGGGGGCCTAGCACTCCACTGATTTTTTCGAAACATTTTTTTAATCACTCTAGCACTCCACTGATGACCGTCGTCGCCGTGACGCCGTCCCAGCGGAAACATTTGCGACGGCGACCGTGACACGGGTATGCATCGGGCGCGCGCGCGAAAGGAAAAGAGTAGTCCTCCATCATGGACCATCCATCAATCAAGAAAGGAGTTGCTCATGCGAATTCCAGAAACCCTAATCAAAGGCTGGGTGCCCGTCCAGCGCATCGTCCACTTGGTCGCAGAAAGATCGATGATATTCTTCTCGATCTGGACGGAGGCTTGTTCAGGGCTAGCTACGACCCGTGCTGATCTAGAAGCATGGACCGTGCGCACTGGCTCGTGATTCTCCGAGAAGTGATGGAGGAGAAGCGTGGAGCGGTGTGGCAATGGTGACCGGCAATGGCAAGATGGTTACCGGAGCACGGCGGCCTGCTCGGATATCATGCCATCGTAAGCCCAGCTTTGACCCGCTGCGCTAATTAATCTTCTTCTTCTTCTTCTTCTTCAGATAAGAAGCAAGCGATGCAGCGGCGGCGGCGGCCGCCGGTGACCGCGAGGTGACGTGGCGGCTTGCCCGGCGTCACTCGAGCCTGGCGCTACATTCTTCGAGCCCCCAATCGGGAATTCGGGACGTGTCGTGCTCCGGACTTTAATTGCGCGCGATCCTTATCGGCTTTGAGAGTCACTCGAGCCTGGATCATTTCGAATGATTGCTTGATCATCCATCCGAAACTTCCAGAACTGCGGCCTCCTGCGTCCTTCAGCTTATCCCTTGCTCCATCCATGCTCGAAGCACGGTTCGATGTGGATTTAATCGGCAAATTCTTTCAAACAAAAACTAATCGACTTTTTACACGTTTTTTTAATAAAGGATTACAAAATCCGGCCTCTACATCAGAGATGTACACAGCCACTTATTACACAACGTTCTTGGATAGTTTACCGACACAAAGTCTTTTAAAGATAGCAAGACTAAAGCAAACGGGAAATGTGCTTCCACCCCCTATGTGAAATCTCTAAAGCAATAATCTCTAATTTCTTGCTCAACAGAGTGAGGGTGTCCCTGGCTTGCTCTTCACGCTGCAACTGGGCCCAAGATCGTAGCCAGTATGCTCCCCTGAAAATAACTTGCATAATGGAGTTAGTTTTCATTTTCTTGAAGATTACATCATTCCGGCAACGCCAGATAGCCCAGCACAACGCAGCACGCCGTGTGTATGACGATTCTGTTTCTGTTAATTCTCGCATCGCACGCCGTGTGTATATTTCCACCGGAACGGACCATTCGTGACAATTTCGTATCTCTTTACTAGAGGTACGGTTCCAAGCACGAACACGGCTACTACTTTTGCTTCAAAGAATCTAGGGGATGTTTGGCTCCCGGCCAGAGGCTGCCACGCCACGGAGCAGCTCGCCACAGCTTGTGGCGGGGACAAACGGCGCCACAGATTGCCGGTGCTTTTCACGTTGACTGTAGTGTGGCGGGATGAGCTGTGGCGCCGAGCACAGTGCCGTGGCGAACTGAGGCGCGAACCAAACAGCTCCCTAATCTACTTTTACATGTGTTTGTTCTTTCACCGGAACGGACAAATTTTAGTGACGGGAATCTCTATGAACTTGACAGCTACTACTCCTATTTAACCTAAAAAATATAAGTACTACCCTAGAAATGAATCTAGAGGTCAAGACAGATGTTCTCAATGCCCGCCCAAAAGTTTTGCGCTAGAATACTTGTCCTAGAGAAAGCTCCTTTCGGCGTAGCATGTCTGGGTCTGCCTCGTCAAATCCTAAAAACCATCGCCTCGTCGGCATGGGATGGAATACTTGCATCCAATGCCAAAAAAAAAAAAGAAAAAAGATGGAGACGATCAGGGAACAGCTGGAGCCGAGTGTGTGTGTTCGTGAACACGTCACGCATGTCCCGAAATAACCTTGTCGTGTAACAAATTGCAGTTAATATAACGATCTCATGTCAACGAGAGGATTACAAGCATGATGCCGGCCGCGCGCCGTTCCGGTTGCCGCTGAACACTGATGCAGCATGGTCTTCTCACGCGTTCAAACCCCACCACTACTCTCTCTTCTGACCTGACCTGCTCCAACTTCCCAATCCCAACGACGGCGGCCTTGGACGCCGCCACGCCAGCAGAGTGGCGTGTGAGATCATAGCTTGCCTCATCACGCCCCAACCCGAAGAGTTCTTTTCTTCCTTCCATTTTTAAGCCAGGCGCCCAGGCCAGACCATCACTGTCGCCAGAGAACTGAAGCAGCGACAGGATGATGCTTAAGAAATCTCCATTTCATTTTTGCTGAGATAAGAGAAGAAAAGAATCTGCAAACAAGATTTGTTTTTCTATGTAATAAAGAGGTATAGCCGTGAAAGCATTTGAACTGAACATGAACCCAGAATATCTGTTGTAGGAGTAGTAGCACTATCGATTTGGGTAGGACAGGAGCCGAAAATCTAGGGTAAAAAGCTCAGAAAGGTCCTGCAATCATAGGAGCGGGTCCTGCAATGACCACTAAACCCTCATCAGGCCCCTGTTTTTCTGTAGCCTAGCAGTGACCACTAGATATTTGATGCTGGTCGCCGCTGCTTGACAGATCACAGAGATACACAGTGGATTCTCGCTTTCCCTCTCTAGTGGGAATCCAGGGGCCCCCGGCCAGGGCCAAGTGGTGTTGCCAATGCCAATGGCAATACGCTGTACAGGACCACGGACCAAACAGAAATTCCGGTGTTGTTTTCATCCTAGATCCACGCGGAAGCAAATGATCATTTTTTAATGGGGGAGCTGCTCAAAGTGTCACACACACACACGCACGCTGCAGCAGCAGAAAAACAGTGGCAAAAAAAAAATGTCTACTCGTCACTTGGTGCCAAGACTGTGTTTCCTACTGGCTACTAGTATGTTAGACGTGGTATGAGACTATGAGTCATACGGAAGTCACCAATGCTAATTATGCCCAATTGTTTTTCGAAGTACAAACAGTAACCAAAGCTTTATACCAGATTAACGGCTCTAAATGCAGATGCTTTTCTGAAAAGATGTACAGCAGTAGGCCGGTAGTATATAACCCTTGTAAAAAGAGGAAAATGTTGTCTAAACTGCAAATCACTATACCCATCACTAGACTACAATTTCCACGTCACATAATGGATATCTCTCTCCATGGTCTCATTGAGAAATCACAAGGAAAAAGACAGGGGGTCCCACATAAACCGGCGCAGGGTCCCACCAGCCGGTAGTGGATAGGGCCAGGCAGCCACCTCCCCCACCGTGATCCATCCATCTTTTCTGTGTGTCATCTGCGCCCTCCCTGCAGGGGGCTCGTCATCACCATCCATCGTCAATCCATCCCATTATTTATTCCTCCTCTCCCCTTCTCACATTTTATTTTTCAGCATTTTACCCAGAAATCTGAACCTTTTTTCACCTACTATAACATATGGGTAAAAGAACTCTCAATGTAAATTCAAATAAAATTATACACATAAATAAATTTCAGTGATTAATTCTTCAGATAATCTTTTCCCTTGTAATTTTGTTCTTATCAATGGCATTTCAAAATAATAACTGAAAATTTGGACAAATAGTTGAAATTGGGAGACATCAGTATTACACACCATAACTGCTCCTAATCTTTTTTTTTTGAACGAACCGCACCAGACAGTGCGTGTTTCATTGATATAGAAGAAAATACAAGACTATAGCTCTGGAAAGCCATAGTAGGGAAACAAAAATAAAGAAAAAAGAACTCGCCCGGTTGGATTGGGACGTCAACACGGGTTACCGCTCAACGGCCGGTTGGATTGGGACTTCAACACGGCCGGACCACTATACTCCGCACCACTATACACCACAGCTGCAGAGAAAAGGACACATCCACAGCGCACGCCCACCAACACACAGAAGAAGACATCGAGCCAACGAAGAGGTCTAGCGCTGAACAAAGACAGGAGGGGGTAGACGTCACCACACCGAGAAGGTCGCCGCCATGCAGGACCTTCCGCCGTAATGCCGCCGCATCAAAGCAAGCTTCCTGACGGAGCGAAACACCGAGTCCGAGCAACTCTCCACGCGCGGGGGGCCTTGCCGCATCCGCTGCTGGACTCCTCTCTTGTGCGCGGGGGCCTCGCCACGCCCGCCACAAAGCTCACGCTCCGGACTCGTTCCAAAGATGCCGCCGAGAAAGAGAGCCGAGATGCCCCACCCCCCGAAGCTCCGAAACAACGCCAAAACCTCCGTCAAGGTCCAAATTCATCTCGTTGCTTCCCCTCGCAAGAAGCAGCCGTCGTCGAGTCAGCACACCAAGGTTGTCGCTCGCGCCGTCATCCGACGATGTACCGCACCAGGTGGTTCCAACAATGTTGAAGCAACCTGCCACGATCCGCTGCGAGCCCAGTCGTCCCCCGTTGTCGTTGCCGCAAGCGCCGTCACACGACGTTGTCCCGCACCGCACTGGCCATTGCATCAATGCCAGCCGCCGCAGTCCGCTGCAAGAAGCCGAAACTACAGCAGGAAGACGACCCCTAGCCTCCAACAAGAAAGCCGCTGCCTCAGACGTGAGGAAGGCAACCCCCTTCTTGTCCTCCGCACGACAGGGATATCACAGCGACCGAAGCAGCCATGGCAGGGGCCGGCATCACCGCGACCGAGCGAGGTCTCAAAAGCCGACGCCTCCAAGGAGGGAACGACGCCAGAGGCGCCGCCGTCGCTCGTCCAGGGCGGACAGATTTTTCACCCAGAGACCAAAGCGCAGCATAGGTGTAGCTCCGAAATGACGCCCCCAACGGGGAGAACGACGTCCGAGGACGCCGCCGCCACAAGGCTTTCGCCCGGAGCATGAGCCTCTGCAGCGCACGCGCGGTGCGGAGCTCCGACAAACCTGCCACGCCCACCACGCCCGAATGACATCCCAATCGCGAACAACACGTCGCACTGCCGAGACATCCTCCGCTGCAGCCCCCACTGGCGTCGCCCGACGCGCCGCCCAGGCCGGGCCGGCCAACACACCGGTCGCCGACCACCACCGCCGCACGTACCCCCACGGCCAACCGGTCGTCGCTGGAGCCGAAGAACTGAGCCGCAGCAGGCGACTGCCGCACACCCCACCGCCCGCCTCAGCCATGGAGGGCGCGCGCCACCGCGGCGCCGCACCACACACGCTGGGACCGGCGACCGCCGCGCCACCACGGCGCCGCGCCGGTGATGAAGCCGCGCCCCCATGGCGCCGTGCCATCTGCCGGGGGTTCAGGAGACGTCCCACGCCTGAACGTCCGCGCTCCGGTCGCCGGGCTCAGGCGTAGACGCACAAGCCACTTGCCTGCGCCGACGCCGTCGAGGCCCCGCAGTAGCCGCCGTCGCTCCATGCCGTCACAGCACGCTGCAGCCGCGGCAGCCCCCCGTTGACCTGTGCAGCCACCTCGGGCCGTCGCAGCTCCACGCCTGCTTGCCGTAGATCCGGCAGGGGGGCGGCCAGATCCGGCCGAGGGCGCACCGGATCTGTGACCCCGCACCGCCGTGGCTGCCATCGCCGGCGGGGTCACCGCGCGTCAGTCCGCCGCCCCGGAGCCGACGCAGGAAGCCGAAGAAGCCCCGCCGCCGTCGTCCTGGAGGCCCGCACGGGCTCCCGGCGAGCCTCTCCGGCGGCGGCAGGGAAGGAGAGTGGAGGGAGGGGGGCTCTCGGCGGCGGAGGTTGGGTCGCCGCCCGCGTCGCCCGAGCGGGGCGACCGAGCGGGAACAAAGTCTAACTGCTCCTAATCTCAGGACCATGAATGCCTTATTTGTGTAGGCTTTTCCTCTCCCTTTGTCTCCTTCCCTCCCCCTCACTTTATTCCAAAGCTCTTGCACTTCTTCTCAAGCAAACAACCGCAAGTTGCCCAAGACATCTCCTGCTCCCTTGTTTATAAAACCAAGGGGACCAAGGGCGCAGGACGGACAAGAGCCCCTCCTTCGCTTCGCTTCATCCCCTCCCAAAGCTACTTTCACACAAACCCAAACCAAAACAGCTTGCGTCTTCCATTTCTTTTCTTGTTGGCCTTCTTCTTGCTTGCTTACTCGTTCGTTGCTTCTTGAGCCCCCCTCTGCGCCTTGCCCAAGCCTCTGTGTGTTTTATAGGCTTGGGAGCTCGTGATAAGGGGTGTGGAGGAGCCGGGAGAGGAGTCTGCTTCGAGTTCTTGAGAGTCATGTTCCATGGCGGCAGGCCGTTGTCCCTCAGGGGGTCTCTCAAGGCCCTCGAAGCTGATATCCACCACGCCAACACCCTGTAAGTAATCTTCTACTCCCTTTTCATTTGCTTTCTGTTCTTTCTAGCTTGATTCTCGGTGCTCTCCTTTGGTACTTGATTTTACAGGAAAAAGCTTTGCCTGATTTTATTCGGTTCGTGTTCTATGCATTTACTGATGGATAGGTGAATCCTTCCCCTTTTGCTTTTTTCCCCCAGGGCGCATGCTGTACACAGGGCGTATGGGGGTGCCTGCGTGCAGATGAGGCTATCCTACAGCTCCATGGCTCCAATCATCCTCAACCTTATCCAGTGGATGGATTGCAGCTGCTCCTTGTTCTACACCCTCCCTAGTTACCTTGGCCTGCTCGAGGTTCTTGTCTACAAGGTACAGAATTGCCCCCCTGCTAATAAGAGTAACAGAGCTCTTGAATTCACGAATTGGTCATTTTTGCCGATTCTGAATGTTGACGTGGTATTGGTTGAATATACAGGTTTATGTTGATGAAGATGCTTCTATATCCACCATAGAAAGGAGAGCAAGCCTGAAGGAATTCTATGGTATGCTTATACCGCATAGTAATCAACAAGCTGTTCAGCTGAATAAATTTTCTTCTTGTGCTGGTGTAATCTAATTTTTGGGACCATGGAATGCAGCTATCATATACCCGTTCTTGCAACAGCTCGAGGGCAACTTGATGGACAAGGACTGCAAGGAGAAAGGGTGGTGCAAGGAGTCCGGCGGCGGCGGCCGGAAGCTTGATGCCGATGATGACAGGGAGGATGAGTGCGGCATTTGCTTGGAGACCTGCACCAAGATGGTCCTTCCAAATTGCAACCATGCCATGTGCATCAACTGTTACAGAGACTGGTATTGCTCCCCTGTTGCTCTTGCTTATCCGTCTGAGTCTGAGGTGTATTATTTAAGTAGCATGATATCTGAGCCAGGATCATTATCAATTAGGCCCATGTCATACGCCACCATAAAAAATTGCCAGCGGTTTGAACAGCTTGAAGGTGTGATATGGATGGATTTGAGGGATAAGGTTTGAGGGAGTCGCGTAAGCATTGACGCAGTCTTGACAGCAAGGGTGGTTCAATATTTTCTCAAGCCTGCGCTCTAAATTTGTGGGCTACTTCTCCTGACTCATTGTTGTTGGGGGTTTGGGAAGGAGTGGTTGAACAACTCAGCTAGTCTAAATGCACAGTTTTTTTAAAGTCATGCTCATTACTTCCAGTCTCCATTTAGTCAAATGCTGAAGCTACATTCTCTCGAGTGTTTGAAAATTCTCCGTTTTGTTATTCACTGTAGTTCTGCAATGCAACTCATGTGCTGCTCAGTTGGCTTCCATTTATTTTGTACCACCATGCTGTCTTGGAGCTCTCTGTTTTTCTTATTCTAAGTTTTGCATCCTTCTGTTTGTCAACTAGGAAGGATTCTATGTGATCCAAGGTATCATGTGCCACGTTAGGAGATCCATTCTCTTCTCTTCATTCATTCAGTTGAATGCTGCATTTGCCAGAGCTTAGTGGACAATTTATGGTACTTTGCACCATTGTTAAGAGGCCCCACGTTTCATACTAAAACAATTAGCAATAGTGCATTAATGGAATTGAAAGCAGCCAACTAAGAGAATTCTGGCCTATAAAATCAGTAGTATATCATTAATGCCACCACAGCCAGGTTTACAAACCAAAATTAAAGGGATTGATATGTGGCATGATGATCTAAATCCTAATTGATGTTCTTTCTCTTAGCTGGCGTATCATGCTTGATTGCTTGTGTACCAAGGAGTCATCTGCCAGTCATTACTTGCAGAAAAAGTATATGTCAGGTTGTTATAGTAATACTCAATCAACAAGACGCGTCATTAGAAATTTGGCAAAAGTCAATAGGTGCAATGCTTAAGATTAGATTATGGATATACTCGATAGAATTGGAGATTAGCAGTAGATGGTTCTGTATCTGATGGCCTACCTATAAGTGGCAGTTATTGAAATCCTAGCACGATCGGGATGAAGCTAGCTTGTGCTTTGCCAGTTGCCAAAAGTCTTCAAGATTTGCCGCATTGCTGGTCTTCATCCATTTAGAGCACGAATTTAAGGCACAAACCAAGAGTCAATTCTAGCTAATTACCTATGTAGTGCTTCAGGTTTCTGCAACTCTTACTGAAAGGATAAAGATTGGTGTCTTGTCTTGATCTCCACTGGAACATGAAGAATTTTCCTATTTGGTTTTAGTGCTTGGATTTTGTTTTTGCAAGTGAATGTTACTATTTATAAGGATCGGCATTTTAGTCCTGAACTATCTCTAGAGGTCAGATGCCTCTTCCTCGTGTTATCGTGTTTTAACTCTGAAACCTATCGTGGCTGCAGGTATACAAGATCCCAGTCATGCCCATTCTGCCGTGGAAGCCTGAAGAGAGTCCAATCCCAAGACCTCTGGGTGCTCACCGGCGATGACGACGTGATCGACACGGTGACCTTGGAGAAGGAGAACGTGAAGCACTTCCTCAGCTTCATCGATAGCCTGCCTCTGATAGTCCCCGACAACATGCTGCTGGTCTACTACGACTACCTTGTCTAACAAATCTCCCCTCAAACTCTGAAAGAGGAGAGAGATCTGGGAAGAATCAGGGGGTACAAGCAGGTGAAAGGGTTCCGGCGGCCGACCATCCTCTCCGGATCGAGTTGGCAAAGCGAAGCCGCTGCTGACAAACTCTCTGTGGTATGTCATGCCATATTGCCATCGCACTGGCTTTGCATGATGGCATTGTTCGTTGTAATAATTGTAAAGAATGAAAAATGTCTCGGGTTTTACTAGCTTGACATTTCTCATCCGGCAAATTGCTGGGTTTATTCAGAATGAAGAGAACAGGGGCCCGAGTGCTTTCCTGAGCAAATTGTGTCAAGGACAGCCACAGAGGTCCCCTAATAACGGGGAAATCACTCATTTTTCGAAAAATAACAAAAGCAAACAACTAAAAACTCACAAACCGCAAGTCACACCACACACGGCAGCGGTCCAGGGCAGGGAATGGCCCACGGCCCAAAAAGCCTCACCGGCCCAACGAACAGCCGACCCCCGGCACCCCTCGAGCAAACCTCCGCCTCGCTCGAGGGCCAGGCGCCGTACCGCGAAACCTCCGCCTCGCTCGAGGGCTTGACGCCCCCCGGGCGAGTTTCCGCCTCGCTCGAGGGCTTGACGCCCCCTCGGGCGAGTTTCCGCCTCGCTCGAGGCTACCTCCGAGCCGCGACACCATACCTGCTCCCACGACCGGAGCATTAAATGCTCTGGCACGTCACGGGCGCCCGGGTCAAAGGCGAATCCCCGCCACGCCGGCCCTCTGACACCGCCTGGGAATCAGATCCCGGCGCTGTTCGACCAACCCGCACTGTGCAGCCATCCCCGGCGTTGTGCGGATGCTGTGCGGGAAGGCCGGTGTCATTCCGTGACACTGTGCCGCCTACTCCCGTACCTCCTCCACGTCGCGCCCCTCGAAAGAGGACGGCGGCACCCTCGAAAGGGGTACGGCCACCAATCCCCCGCCCGTCTGGGACGACGCCGTGACGCAAGGCCGGCGGGGCGCGTCACCTCCATCACCTCCGGCCCTGAGCGGCCATCCCCGCCACTGTGCCGCCATCCCGGGCACTGCTGGGCCATCCCCCGCACTGTAGGGATCCAGGTTGACAGGACATCGCCACGCCCGCCGCTATGCAGCCTCCGGTCTTCCGTCAGCCAGGCCCTCGAGCCGGTGTACGGACGGCGATCAAACGAAGAGCTCCAGCGCTACTACCCTCGAAGTCGCTCCTGGACGGACACAGGAGTCACCACGACGCCTGCCAGGAGCAAGATTCGCCAGGACGGCCATCGAATCGCCGGCACTGTGCGCCATGCCGCCACACCGTGCCTAAAGCTATGCGGTATTACTGTAAACCGCCTCCCCTTGGTCTATAAAAGGAGGAGACGGTCCCCTAGCCGCGGGGGGACGAGATCATCACTTCACACCCACACTCACCTGCATACTCGTTCCCTTTGATATTGGCACTTTGCCTCAATCACTTAGCAGGGACTTGGAGGCCTCTCCTCCTCTCCCGCCTTGCTTGTAGCCCCCCTCTACAGGCACCACTGGTGCGAATCAATACAGCACGCACGCACAAATCTGCTGGACGTACGACCCCGCGGTCGGAATCAGGATAAACCCGTGTCCCTGTGTTGTCATTTGCACCAACCATCGAGAAGCTGATCACAGCGTAACTTACTAGTTAGTGTCGGGACTAATCCTAACACCGACAGTTGGCGCGCCAGGTAGGGGATTTCGCGCTGTGATCAACCCCTCACCAGCAGTCTCGATGGTGACTCGCACCGAGATGACGTCCCAGAGGTACGCCATGGGCAGCTCGGACCCTTTCCCTGCCGGATTCGAAATCCGGTTCAGGAGCCTAAACTTTCAGGCTACGGGGAACGGCTATCACATGCGCCTTACCAATCGGGATGAACTCCACCCGTGGCGGTCCACCGGGCCGGGCCCGATCCCCGCCACGCCGACGACCGACGTCCCAGCGCCGGAACCCACGACGGCAGCTGCCTCGACGTCCCGGCGCTGCAAACGCCCGGGTCAGCGCTCGCGACAGGCGCGCGTGGAGCGACGCCAGGCAGCACGCGACGCGGCCCGGAGCGACGCGCCACCACCGAGCGACACGACGGCGCACCCTGCAGGGGAGCACACGGCCGCGGGGCCGCAGTTCCCCTACGGGATGCGCAACTCTGCTGCGACGTACGCCTCATACGTCAGCACCGACATGGCCGTATACGAGGATCTCCTGGGCCATCACCTGCTGTGAGCCCGGAACCTCATCGCCACCACCAACGACGAGTCGTACCACGGCTCACCCAGCGAGCTGCCGCCCTCGACCTCGCATGGCTACGCGGAGTGGGACTTCTTCGGCGTACCGGACCCTGTGGTATTCCGGCGGTTCCTGGACGCCGCGGACTACTGGTTCGGTTGCTCCGACGACTCCAGCGAAGGGAGCTACGATCCTTCGCGCGAATGCTTCATTGTCACCGCCAACGAGCATGTTGACGGTGCAAACGGAGCAGGCGACGGGGATGCGGCCCAGCATCCGGAGCCGAACCCGCCACCGGCCCCACCAGCGGGCAATGCGGATATTAATGCGCAGCTGGCCCAGGCGCGCGAGCTCGAGGCGAAGCTCGCGGAAGAGTACCGGCAGGTGCGGCTCCTGCGTGCTACCATCGTAGGGGAAGCCTCGGCACGCGGCGAACGCGCCCGAGAAGCCGGAAGGCAGGCTCGCGAGCGCATCAACGCCGACTTCAACGTGGACGACCCACACACGCCACTTCGGGCCAGCCAAAAACTCATCGCGGCAGCAACACTACTTCGGGCCATGCCCGAGCCATCGACGCCAGAGGCACGAAACCTGCGCCGCGAGGCGCAGGCTCTCATCGAGCAGGCGGCCGTGCAGCAGGCCGAGAGCTCCGCGTCCCGCATACGCAACCAGTCCAGCGCGCGGGGCGACGGCGACGCGCAGGACCAGGAGGCATCCGTCCACGCGGACGACGCGGCGGGACAGCAGGCAAACCGGGGTTGGACGCCTGTCAGGGAGCGGATCCTTGACACGCGCGGCCAGGCCCACGACGGCGATGCTCGCAACGTCCTGAACGCCAAGAAGAGGGGCGACGCGGAGGCACGGACGGCGGCAGGCTACCACCCTCGGCGAGGTGGTCGCTACGACAGTCGGGAGGACCGCTCGCCAACGCCGGAACCCCCGGGAACCCGTGTGTTCAGCCGGGAGATCCGCACGGTGAGTTTCCCCCAGCGCTTCCGCCAGCCCACCACCATCACCAAGTACACGGGGGAGACGGACCCTCGAGTCTGGCTCAACGACTACCACCTGGCTTGCCAGCTGGGCGGTGCCACCAACGACGCGGTGATCATCCGCAACCTGTCGCTGCACCTTGCGGATTCGGCCCGAACATGGCTCGAGCATCTGCCGCCCAGCCAAATCCACAGCTGGGACGACCTCGTCCGCACCTTCGTCGGAAACTTCCAGGGCACGTATGTGCGCCCCGGGAACTCGTGGGACCTGCGAGGGTGCACTCAGAAGCCCGGCGAGTCGCTCCGGGACTTCATACGGCGTTTTTCCAAGCGCTGTACCGAGCTCCCGAGCGTCGCTCAGTCGGAGATCGTGCACGCCTTCCTCGAGGGCACGACCTGTCGGGACCTCATGCGCGAGCTCGGGAGGAGCCCGCCTGTCGACTCCAACGAGCTGTTTGATATCACCACCAGCTTCGCTTCCGGAGAGGAGGCGGTGGGGGCCATTTTCGACGGCAAGAAAGGAAAGCGCGTGGACGACGCGCCCGCGGAGGGTAGCAAGTCCAAGGAGCCCGCGAAGAAGCAGAAGCGGGGCAAGAAGGGCAAGAAGCCCCACCATGACGCGCGCGCGTAGGGGCGCGGCGAAGACGACGAGGCCCTCGCCGTTGACCCTGCCCGTAAGGGTCCTCGAGGGCCCCCTCGAGGCCCCGGCGTGTTCGACGATATGTTGAAGAAGCCCTGCCCGTACCACAAGACCCCGGTCCACTACACCCTCGAGCAATGCGACATGCTCAAGAAGTACTACAGCCGCGTCGCCGCGAAGGAGGACGAGGCCAAGAAGGACGAGGGTGACGGAGGCGCTGACGGTTTCCCCGCGGTGGAGAACGTCTTTCTCATCTTCGGGGGACCGACGGTGGACATGTCCACCAGCCGGCGCAAGCACGAGCGGCACGAAGTTCTCACCGCCGAGAAGGCCCCTCCTTCCTTCCTCGACTGGTCGGAGGAGGCCATCACCTTCAGCCGTAAGGATCACCCGAACCGCATCCCCAACCCGGGCCAGTACCCGCTGGTCGTCGACCCCGTCATCGGCAATGCGCGATTCTCCAAGGTGTTGATGGATGGCGGCAGCAGCCTCAACATCATGTACGCGCACACCCTGCGGCTGATGGGGATCGGTTTGGATCAGCTGCGGCCCAGCACGGCGCCGTTCCATGGCGTCGCGTCGGGCAAGCGCGTCCAGCCCCTCGGGCAGATCGACCTGCCGGTCTGGTTCGGCACGCCGGACAACTTCCGCAAGGAGGTCCTCACCTTTGAGGTGGTGGGGTTCTAGGGCGCGTACCACGCCATCCTTGGGCGTCCGTGCTATGCCAAGTTCATGGCGGTCCCGAACTATACTTACCTCAAGATGAAGATGCCGGGGCCAAAAGGCGTCATCACCGTGGGCTCGTCGATCGAGCACGCATTCGACTGCGACGTCGTGTGCGTCGAGCACGCCGAGGCCCTGGCGCTCGACGAAACGCTTGTCGCGGACATGGAGAAGCTGGCCAACGAGGGCCCCGACTCCTCCGCCAAGCACGCGGGCAGTTTTGAGGCTGCCGAACAAACGAAGGAGGTGCCCCTCGACCCTGCCGCCCCCGAGGGCAAGGTGTTGAGGGTCAGTTCCACCCTCGACCCGAAATAGGAAGTGGTGCTCGTCGACTTTCTCCGCGCCAACGCCGACATCTTCGCGTGGAGCCCCTCGGACATGCCAGGCATCCCGAGGGAGGTCGCCGAGCACTCCCTTGACATCCTACCTCACTCCAGAGCCGTGCAACAGCGGCTGCGGCGCTTTGATGAAGCAAAGCGCCGGGCGATCGGAGTGGAGCTGCGGAAGCTCCTCGAGGCCGGATTCATCAAGGAAGTTTTCCACCCTACGTGGCTAGCTAATCCTGTACTAGTTAAGAAAAAGAATGGGAAGTGGAGGATGTGTGTAGATTACACCGGTTTAAATAAAGCATGTCCCAAAGTTCCTTTTCCTTTGCCACGAATCGATCAAATTGTTGATTCCACTGCGGGGTGTGAACTCTTATGTTTCCTTGATGCCTATTCGGGTTACCACCAAATAAAGATGAAGGAGTCCGATCAACTCGCGACCTCTTTCATCACACCGTTCGGCATATTTTGCTACGTAACAATGCCGTTTGGCCTCCGAAACGCGGGCGCTACGTACCAGCGATGTATGCAGCACGTTTTCGGGGACCACATCGGGCGAACCGTAGAGGCATACGTAGATGACATTGTCGTCAAAACCAGGAAGGCGGATGACCTGGTTAACGATTTGCGCGTCACGTTCGATTGCCTACGGGCAAACGGTGTGAAACTAAACCCCGAGAAGTGCGTCTTCAGGGTGCCACCCGGCATGCTGCTGGGATACATTGTTTCTCGGCGAGGCATCGAGCCCAACCCCGAGAAGGTCTCCGCCCTCGACCGAATGGGCCCGATTTGAGACCTAAAAGGGGTACAGAAGATGTTGGGCTGCCTGGCCGCCTTGAGCCGTTTCATTTCACGACTCGGCGAGAAGGGACTGCCCCTCTACCGACTCCTGAAGAAGCACGAGCGCTTCTCCTGGACCGTTGAGGCCCAGGAGGCACTCGACAAGCTCAAGGCGACGCTCGCACACGCGCCAATCCTCACGCCGCCTCGAGGCGGCGAACCTCTGTACCTCTACGTCATGGCAACCACCCAGGTGGTCAGCGCGGTCATCGTCATGGAGCGAGCAGAGGAAGGGCACACCCTACCAGTTCAAAGGCCGGTGTACTATATCAGCGAAGTGCTGTCCGAGACCAAGACGCGGTATCCCCAGATCCAGAAGCTGCTCTACGCAGTGGTGCTCGCGCGGCGCAAGCTACGGCACTACTTCGAGGCCCATCCGGTCACGGTGGTCTCATCATTCCCGTTGGGAGAGATTATCTGCAACCCGGACGCTGCGGGCAGGATCGCAAAGTGGTCCGTAGAGCTCATGGGCGAGACGCTCACCTACGCGCCGCGCAAGGCAATCAAGTCTCAGATCCTCACGGATTTCGTCGCCGAGTGGACGGACACACAGCTGGCTCCGTTGCAGATCCAGGCCGAGTGCTGGACCCTCTGTTTCGACGGGTCGGTGATGAAAACCAGAGCGGGCGCGGGCCTGCTCTTCATCTCACCCCTCGGGGAACACATGAGGTACGCAGTGCGCTTGCACTTCCCCGCATCGAACAACATGGCGGAGTACGAGGCCCTCCTCTGCGGCCTTCGAATCGCCATCGAGACCGGCATCAAGCGCCTCGACATCAGGGGAGACTCGCAGCTCATAATCGATCAGGTCATGAAGAATGCGAGCTGCCACGACGAGAAGATGGAGGCCTATTGCAACACCGTACGCGCCCTCGAGGACAAGTTCTACGGCATCGAGTTCAATCACATCCCCCGCAAGTACAACGAGGAGGCGGACGAGCTCGCGAAGATCGCGTCGGGGCGAATCACCGTTCCCCCAAACGTTTTCGCGCGAGACGTCGCCAAACCGTCCGTCGACCTCAGTCCGGCCCCCTCGAATCAGGAGGAACCCTCGGGGGCTCCCTCGAGTCCAGTGGGTGCGGAACCCATGGACGAGGACCCCTTGAACGAGGCGTTCGTGCACTCCCTACTCGAGGGGTACGGCGCGGACGAAGCCGAGGCCATGGAAACCGAGCCGGCCCCCCGCGCGGAGGATTGGCGGGCCAAGTACCTCGCCTGGATCGATCGAGGGGAACTCCCCTCAGATCGGACCGAGGCTAGGCGCATCGCCAGGAGAGCCAAGTCATTCGCCGTGATTGATGGCGAGCTGTACAAGCGCGCCGCGTCCGGCATCCTGCAGCGGTGCATCCCCATTCCCCACGACCGGGAACTCATCCGTGACATCCACGCAGGCGTGTGCGGCCATCACGCGGCACTGCGCACCCTCGTGGGCAACGCGTTCCGCCAGTGCTTCTACTGGCCCACAGCGGTCGCCGACGCCAACGAGGTCGTGCGCACCTGCGAGGGGTGCCAGTTCTACGCGCGTAGGACCCTTCTCCCAGCTCACGCCCTACAGACCATACCCGTCACATGGCCCTTCGCCGTGTGGGGATTGGACATTGTCGGGCCCTTGCGAAAGGCGCCCGGGGGCTACACCCACCTGCTGGTTGCCGTGGACAAGTTCTCCAAATGGATCGAGGCACGCCCAATCACCAACCTCAGAGCAGAGCAGGCCGTAACATTCTTCACCGACATCATCCACAGGTTCGGAGTGCCGAACTCCATCATCACCGACAACGGCTCCCAATTCACCGGCAGGAAATTCCTGGAGTTTTGCGACGACCACCACATCCGCGTGGACTGGGCGGCTGTCGTACACCCACAGACTAACGCCCAAGTGGAACGTGCCAATGGCATGATTTTACAAGGCCTCAAGCCCAGGATCTTCGACAGACTGAACAAGTCCGGCCGGAAATGGCTTCAGGAGCTCCCGACGGTCATTTGGAGCCTCAGGACCACTCCGAGCAGAGCCACGGGATTCACGCTGTTTTTCCTAGTCTATGGTGCAGAGGCCGTTCTCCCCACGGACTTGGAATACGGATCGCCCAAGATTAAGGGCTACGATGAATGTTCGAACCAGCGAGCTCGCGAAGACTCGCTGGATCAAATAGACGAAGCCCGTGACGTGGCCACGATGGAATCGGCAAGATACCAGCAGGCGCTAAGGCGGTATCAAGCTCAGAAAATCCGGCACCGAGACCTCAACGAGAGCGACCTAGTGTTAAGGCTGCGCCAGGACAACCGAGGCCGCCACAAGCTGTCACCACCATGGGAGGGGCCCTACATCGTCGTCGAGGTGCTCAAGCCCGGCACGTACAAGCTGGCGAACGAGCAAGGCGAAGTCTTCACCAATGCTTGGAACATCCAACAGCTACGTCGCTTCTACCCTTAGAAAGGATTTTCAAGTCTTTTTGCACATATCCGACGCCCCAGTCGGCTGTACAAATGTAAAGTTTTTTTTCGATAAAGTCAAGGGTGACTCGGCTTTCTCCCCGAAAACCAAGTCCCCCTCGGGGGCTACTGCGGGGGGCACCCCCCCTAAACGGTCCTATTTTTTCGCAAAAAATCTTTACTTCAAAAGCGTCAAGTACGTCTCTACCCGGGAGTTTGAGCGAAATGACGCAGGACGCGAATGGCCAAAGGGCGAAGACGGGTGAGTCGGGGATAGCCTACGCCTCGCGGCAGGATACGGCCCTTCCCCCTCACCACTTTGCCTGAGCGCTACTCGTGAAAACGAACGATTCCAGCTGAAATTCGCCTAAACGACAGGGAGAGACGGAACGGCGCAATCACAAAAAACGAAATGGCACTAAAACTTACGAATACTTCAAGCAAACTGTATTTATTACATAAAGCCACGAGTCTCGATTCCTAACTACAATCTAAGGGCCTGAGTGCCCAGCTACTTTCAGGGCTCGAGGGGCCCGGCGGGGGGAGCGTCCGGGAAGAGGATCTCCGCGAAGTCGTCGGTGAGGATGTCGGCGGCAGGAGCGGCAAGCGCGTCGAGGCGGTTCGCCTCGGCCTCCGCACCATCGTCGTCGAGGTCGTCAGCGACAATGTAGCCCGTAGCCAACGCCGCAAGGTCAACCCGGTAGTGCGATTGTACCACGCCAAGGGTCTTTTGGATCCCCAGGCGGAGCGCACCTCGCATACGCCGGGCGACGTGGCCGCCCAAGGCCCGGAGGCGACTCGCCACAGTGCTCCCGGCCTGCCCGTCACCCTCGTCGACGCTCTGGCACGCCTCGAGGGCTGCCTCCTGCAGAACCCCCAGCTCCTGCTGGGAGGAATTGTAGGCCGCCTGGAGCACCTCCACCTGCGTCGTTGACGTCCCGAGAGCAGCCCGCAAGCTTGAAAAGCGGAAGACGAATAAGGTGAGAGCGGATCTCGACGAACCCAAGCAACAAACGAAGAATCTAAGAGAGGCGACTTACCCTCGACCTGCTTCTTCCCTGTCTCGAGGGCCGCGCGCGCGGTCTCGGCTGCCTGCCGCAGCTCGAGGATAGCGGCGTCCTTCTCCTCGCCAGCCTGCCGCAGCTCCTCGAACGACACGGCTTCCTGGACCAACGCGCGACCTCCGAATCCCGGAGCTGGAGCGTGGCTCGAACCTCCCCCAGCGTGGTGCGCTCTCGCTGAAGCTGGCCTTGCGCTTCCTCCCGAGCCGAGCGCTCGCGCTGGAGGGCGGCCTGAGCCTCCTTGAGGGCGGACCACTCTTGCTGGAGCTGGCTCTCTGCCTGCTGACGCGCACTCCGCTCTTGGCGAAGCTGATCCTCCACCGCGGTGAGCGACGTGACCTTCTCCTGCAGGTCAGCACTCAGCTTTTCGGCCTCCTGGGCCTTCTGCTCTGCCTGAACCTGCCAGGACAGCGCCCCCTCGAGGGTGGTGTGGTCCTGTTCGAGCCGGGTCTGCGCCTCAGCGAGATCAGTCTTTTTCTGCGCCAGCGCGGTCTGCGCCTCGGCCAGGGCGGCGCGCGCCTTCTGCAGCTCGCCGTTCGCCGTCGCCAGCGCCTCCTCCTTCTCCAGGAGCACGGCCTTCACCCTGTCGACCGCAGTGGTGCCCTCTGCAGTCAGAGCACGCTGGTCCAGGAGCCCGTCCTGCACGGCCCTTAGCCGGTACTCCAGCCAGCCGTTGTCCGTCTGTAGGGCCTCCACCAGGGCGTCCAAGGCTTCGTACTGCCCCCGGTACCAGTCGAGGTCCGAGCTCAACTGGGAGAGGCGGTTGTACTTCTCGCGCGCCTGGCCCTGCAGCTCCTGCGAGCAGCAACCAAAGGGTGGAGAGAGGAATCAGAACGTGAAACACTCAGACGAAAAAGAGACGGGAAAACAAGCTCCAATCAAGCAAAGACGCTCACCTCGAAGAGCTGGAACGACCGGCCTCCGTGGAGCCGGAGCGCCTCGGCCAGCGCGGCGTTAAGGGAGGCGTCGTGCTCACGGAACTCCTGCCACAGCGCCTGCTCGGCCTGGGCCTCGTCGAGCAGGGTACGCGGCACCCCGGGGCGACGTAAGCCCCTGCTCCAACTGCGATGCGGCGGCGTCAGGTGCTGGCGGCGCGGCACGCGATGTCGACGCCTCGGCGCCGTGAGCCGGCCGCTGCGACATTACGCAGCCGTCCGACCGCACCACCAGCACCTCGGGCGCGGGCTCGGGGGCTGGCCCGGGTAACCTCCTCGATCGGCCCCTCCTGGGGACGGAATCACCACCAACAGGGGTCTCGACCGTCTCGTGATCCCTGGCGGACCGGCTCTCCGAGCGAGCCTACCCGTGCCCTTGATGAGGGTCGCGGGGGACCAACGCCTGCGAAGCCGCCACCGCCACCGCCGCCCCCTCCTGCTGCGGCCTCGCGGCAGCGGTCGTGGTGCGTGACGGCTCGCCCGCCGCCGCCACGCTCGCCGCCGCCCGTGGCGCCCTCTCCGAGCGCCGCCCAGTCGTCAAAGACAACTTGAGCGCCTTGACGGGCGCAAGGTCGGGGACGGCCGGTGACGCCCTGACAACGAAAGAAAGGGAGGGGCGGGCGGCAGTGTTTCGAAATCGAGGGTGTGCGGGAAGAAACGCTACCTACCTCAAACTGGAGAAGCCCCGCTTCCTCTTCCTCGAGGGCTGGGGGCGCCTCCACTGCGCCCGCTGGCGCCTCCGCAGTGCCCGCTGGCACCTCCACCGATGACCCGGTGACGGGCGGCTCCGTGCCCGCCTCGAGGGTCGATTCCGCGGCCACCCCCTCGACCCGCCGGGACGGGGGCGCCGCGGGTTCCCACCTATCAGAGGTGGTCCGCTCCCCGTCGCTCTCCTCCTCATCCGACGACGAGTTCGCCAACGCCGGCGGAGGAGAGAGACCTTGCTGCTCACGCAGCCGGTACTCCTCGTTGTACTGATCGAGGCGCTCCTGCCGCCTGATCCTTTTCTCCTTCGCAAGGGCCGCCCGGTCCCGCTCCCGCTGCTGCGCGGCGCGACCGGCGGCCTGAGACCGAGGCGTTGGCGGGTCCGATCGGGCGGCATGGACGGTCACCAGCTGTGGGCAGGGATTGTCAGGACGAATGAACAACGCGAAACAAGAGACAAAAAGGGAAAGAAAAACGATGCTCACCGGCCCGGCGTCGGGGAGCATCACGAACGACCAAAGGTCGTCGTCGCTGTGCGGCACCACCTTGAGGTTGATCGCGCGCCTCGCCCGCGTGGCCGCATACCCCTGGGGGAGACGCTCCTGCAGCAGCCGCGAGCACGCCAGCGACGTGGGGTTGGCCGCATCACTCATCTCGAAGATGCTGAGCTCCCTCTCCATGAGGGGGATGACCCGCCGGTGATGGAAGTTAGCGATGATCGAAGCCACCCCTAGCCCGGCGTCCGCCAGCTGGCGCAGGGTGGTGGTGAGGGACTCCAGCCTCCGTTGCCGCGAAGGGGGCGACACGCCGTGAAACCAGGCGTTGGGCTTCCCCATCAGCACCTTCCCGGTGTACGGCGGAAGGCCGACGCCGTCGTTGCGAAGGTAGAACCACCCCTTCTCCCAATCCGCGTTGTTGGAGGTCATGGTGCACAGCGGGTACAGCTCCTTGCGCGTGTCCCGCAGTACGAGCGTAAGGCCGCCGGCACGAACCGCCCGGCGCGTCCCCTTCTCGGCCGTGGCAAGGGTGTGGAGCTCGCCGCGAAAGAGATGGACCCAGAGGTCCCAGTTCGCCGGGATCCCCAGAAATCCCTCGCAGACGGCGACGAAGGAAGCCGCCTGCGACATGGCGTTGGGGGCGAAGTTGTGCAGCTCCACCCCGTAGTGGTGGCACAGCCCCCGCATAAACCGGCTCGCCGGGGCGGTGAAGCCGCGCTCGTGGAGACGGGCGAAGCTGACGACGTAGCTGTGCGGGGGGGTTGGGCTCCTTGTCCGTCGTCGGCGGGACCATCCACGCCGGGTATAAGCCGTCGCCGGCCGGCGCCAACTGCCCGCCGTTCACCAGCTCGTTCAGCGCCAGCGGTGTCACCGTCGACCGGGGCCATGGGAAAGGCTCCAGCACCCGAGTCGGAGGCGCCATGGAAGACAAGGGGGAGAAGCGAGGACTGCGGCGAAGGCGCAAGGAACACGAGCAGATCCGAAGCGGCGGAGCGCACAGCCGGAAGGAAGACGAGCTGCGTGCAGGGATGGATGCGAATGGCAAGGTAAGGGACCTCGCCTCTGCCTCCCCCCCCCGTGATTTATAAGATCTAGGGGAGCAACGCCCCCGAAAACTCAGCGCGCAGCGCCAATTAATGCAGGCGGCGCCTTACGTCGCTGGCGGATGGGCCCGGCCGCGCCGAAACGGTCGTGCGCACGCGCACGCGCTATCATTACGGCGCAATAACCGAAGGGGCGCGGCGCCCCGTCCCGTCCGCCCCCACGTCGCCCACGACGCCTGTGGTGCGCCGCCTGAAAAGGCGCGCCCGCTTCGCACGATCTGCGTCCACGATCCGCGCCCATTAAATGGTTGGGTTCCTTCCCAAGCAAGGGTACTCCGCACACGCAACAAGAGCCCAGAGCTCAAGAGCCGACCCTCCAAGGGTGCGATCAGCGCCCTGATCTAAAACGGGCGGAGTCGTGGCTCACCGAACGAACTCGAGGACCGGGCCCCTCGAACGCTGTGTTTACTGATCAGCGGTTCCAAGACCTGCCCGTCGAGGGTGCGTACCGTAGATGCCCCTCAAGCGGGGACTTACTGATCAGCGGTTCCAAGACCTGCCCGTCGAGGGTGGGCACCGCAGATGCCCCTCAAGCGGGGACTTACTGATCAGCGGTTCCAAGACCTGCCCGTCGAGGGTGGGCACCGCAGATGCCCCTCGAGCGGGGATTTACTGATCAGCGGTTCCAAGACCTTCCCGTCGAGGGTAGGCACCGCAGATGCCCCTCGAGCGGGGACTTACTGATCAGCGGTTCGAAGACCCGCCCGTCGAGGGTAGGCGCCGCAGATGCCCTCGATCCGAGGGATTACTGATCAGTGGCTCGAGGGTCGGCTCGACCACAGGCCAGCGGGCTCCACAGATCAAGCCAAGACGGGGGCACTTTAGTGCCACCCTGCAAAGGCCCTACTAATCAGGGGTTCGAAGCCTGACCCTCGAAGGGTTCGAACAGGCGCCTCAGATTGACAGAGTCAGGGACGACCAGGGCGCGCGCATTCGAGCCTGACCCCGAGCTCACAAGCTCGGGGGCGCCCCATAGTTCGTGTTCAAGGCCAACGAGGGCAGCTAGTCGAGGGATCCCACCGAGGGAGAGCTTCCGCGCCCTCGGTCCCAATCGAACGGGACCGAGCCCTGCCTAGCACACCCGCGTAAGCGCTCTTATGGACGTGTCTCCGGACCACGAGCCGACCCTTATCGAACGGGGCATGGACGTCCACTTGAACCACCTGCTAACAGCTCGACGAGGGACCCATGATTCGCGACCCGTTCGATGGGAGTCATGAGCACCTCACCCCTCCGCCCCGCGAAGGGGCGGCGAAGGGGCGCACAGACAAGTCCGAGAGCTCGCCCCGATCGCCTTGAGCGGGCCCAGGCTCGGGGGCTCGACGCACGGCTACACCTCCTGGACGTGCCTGAACGCAAGCAAATACCGGTACGCGTGCATGGCACCGCCGAGGCCGGCTGAAACAAACACCTCGCGCACTGGCCGCACGCTGCGAAAAACCTTGCAGGAATGCACGCACTCCTCTAAGGCTTCGGGGGCTACACCCGCGGGTGCGCTAGCGCGCCCCCACGGAACGTCACAACGCCCAGGCGGGAAGAAAGTCCCATCAGAAAGCACCAGCCTTTGCAGGTTCCTACGGATACCATTGCAAAGGCTCGGGGGCTACTGTCGGGGACAGCCACAGGGGTCCCCTAATAACGGGGGAAATCACCCCTTTTTCGAAAAATAACAAAAGCAAACAACCAAAAACTCACAAACCGCAAGTCACACCACACACGGCAGCGGCCCAGGGCAGGGAATGGCCCACGGCCCAAAAAGCCTCACCGGCCCAACGAACAGCCAACCCCCGGCACCCCTCGAGCAAACCTCCGCCTCGCTCGAGGGCCAGGCGCCGTACCGCGAAACCTCTGTCTCGCTCGAGGGCTTGACGCTCCCCCGGGCGAGTTTCCGCCTCGCTCGAGGGCTTGACGCCGCCCCGGGCGAGTTTCCGCCTCGCTCGAGGGCTTGACGCCCCCTCGGGCGAGTTTCCGCCTCGCTCGAGGCCACCTCCGAGCCGCGACACCATACTTGCTCCCACGACCGGAGCATTAAATGCTCTGGCACGTCACGGGCGCCCGGGTCAAAGGCGAATCCCCGCCACGCCGGCCCTCTGACACCGCCTGGGAATCAGATCCCGGCGCTGTTCGACCAATCCGCACTGTGCAGCCATCCCCGGCGTTGTGCGGGTGCTGTGCGGGAAGGCCGGTGTCATTCCGTGACACTGTGCCGCCTACTCCCGTACCTCCTCCACGTCGCGCCCCTCGAAAGAGGACGGCGGCACCCTCGAAAGGGGTACGGCCACCAATCCCCCGCCCGCCTGGGACGACGCCGTGACGCAAGGCCGGCGGGGCGCGTCACCTCCATCACCTCCGGCCCTGAGCGGCCATGCCCGCCACTGTGCCGCCATCCCGGGCACTGCTGGGCCATCCCCCGCACTGTAGGGATCCAGGTTGACAGGACATCGCCACGCCCGCCGCTATGCAGCCTCCGGTCTTCCGTCAGCCAGGCCCTCGAGCCGGTGTACGGACGGCGATCAAACGAAGAGCTCCAGCGCTACTACCCTCGAAGTCGCTCCTGGACGGACACAGGAGTCACCACGACGCCTGCCAGGAGCAAGATTCGCCAGGACGGCCATCGAATCGCCGGCACTGTGCGCCATGCCGCCACACCGTGCCTAAAGCTATGCGGTATTACTGTAAACCGCCTCCCCTTGGTCTATAAAAGGAGGAGACGGTCCCCTAGCCGCGGGGGGACGAGATCATCACTTCACACCCACACTCACCTGCATACTCGTTCCCTTTGATATTGGCACTTTGCCTCAATCACTTAGCAGGGACTTGGAGGCCTCTCCTCCTCTCCCGCCTTGCTTGTAGCCCTCCTCTACATGCACTACTGGTGCGAATCAATACAGCGCGCACGCGCAAATCTGCTGGACGTACGACCCCGCGGTCGGAACCAGGATAAACCCGTGTCCCTGTGTTGTCATTTGCACCAACCATCGAGAAGCTGATCACAGCGTAACTTACTAGTTAGTGTCGGGACTAATCCTAACACCGACAAATTGTCTGTGTGTTCAAATAGCAAGTGTTCTAAGAGCAACTTCAGCAGCTTCCCTATCCCCTCCCCAATACCAAAAAAATGGTCATATGGGGGATCAAATGACAAAAAATCATCTCCAGCAGATTCCCTATAACCTCCCCTTTTTTTCTCCATTGACTAAAAACCCCTCTCCACCCCTCTATAGAGGGGATCTCTCCTCCACCCCCAATAGGTGGGACCCATCGAAAATACTGTACCAGGTCGCAACAGATCAAGCCGCCGCCGCCACCCGGCCTCGACCTCCCAGCGCCGCGGCGAGGGCTCGGCAGCTCCCCGAGGGCGCCGCCGCCGAGGCAGCACCAGCTCTTCTCCAAGAGCGACTCCATCAAGAAGAGGAGCGCCGCCGCCGGCGGTGGCAAGGGGTCCAAGCGCGCGGCTGCGTGCCGGGCTCGCCGCCGCGCTGCAGGAGCTGAGGCTCGCCGGCCGCCACAAGCGCGGCTCACCGCTGTCCGCTGCCGCGCGGGCGACGCAGCCCAGCTCTAATCAAGCTGCCCAAGTAGCCTGCCGCGGTGCGGACGCCGCGCGCTGATACACCGTGCGGCCCCACCGCGTTCGGCAGTCCGGATTGGACGACGACAGCGAGCGGCGGCGGCGGCCCGCTGCTGCTGTTGCTGCTGGCGTTGCTGGCACTCGTCTGCGTGGTGGCGCTCGGCCGTGCGCCGGCCGTCTGCTGCTGCACCTGCGCCGCGTGGTGGTGCCGCGGCCGCTCCGCCGCCGCCACCGGCCGTCGACAGGCGCCGCCGTCGGAGCGGCGCGCTCTGAAGTAGCGTAGGATAAGAACAAGCTGGCAAGCTGCTTCTGCGCATCGGATGTTCTGTTTCACTCCTGCGCGTCTTCCCCGACATTCTTGGGGGAAGGGGGAAGAACAGAGTTCAGACTCTGCTGCTCTATCACGTTCACGTGATCAATTTGTATTGCTGATTCGTTTCGTTCTGCGGTTTTGCTAAATTACCTGAGATTTGCGAGATCCTAGCATCGATATGAATCGTAGGCGGCGGCGGTTTTCTACCAGCAGTTTATTTGTATCCAGCTCTTTGATTGATATGTACTGCAAATGCAAGCAGTGTACAGATGCTCAAAGGATATTTGATTACCTACCACAAAAGAACATTGTGTGCTGGAACTCTCTTATTTCTGGTTATAGCTGGAATGGAAAAATGGTGGAGGCAGATGAGCTCTTCAAGAAGATGCCTGGAAGGAACGTGGCTTCATGGAACACAATGATTTCTGGTTATGCAGAAAATCGACGATTTGTTGATGCACTAAAATCTTTCAGTGCAATGTTGGCTTCAGGGCAGATTCCAGGAGAAATTACCTTGTCAAGTGTTCTCCTTGCATGTGCAAACTTGTGCTCTTTAGAAATGGGCAAGATGGTTCATGCTAAGATTGTCAAGCTTGGAATCGAAGATAACATCTTTACGGGGACTGCACTCAATGACATGTATGCCAAATCGGGGGATTTGGAGAGCTCCAAGAGGATATTTTATCAAATGCCTGAAAAAAATAATGTTACTTGGACTGCCATGGTTCAGGGACTTGCAGAAAATGGCTTTGCAAAAGAGTCCATTTTGTTGTTTGATAATATGATTGCAAACGGAATATCGCCGAACGAGCATACATTTTTAGCTATTCTATTTGCTTGCTCCCACAATGGTTTGGTGGAACAGGCCATACATTATTTCGAAACAATGAAAGCACATGGCATCCCACCTCAACTGAAGCCGAGCTGGTCGTTTGGCAGAAGCCGAAGAGCTCCTCACGAAGGTTCCAATTAACTTTGAAGCAAATGCATGGTCAGCTCTTCTGAGTGCTTGCAACACTTACAGCAACAAAGGAGATTGGTGAGAGGGCAGCAAAGCAACTTCATGAGTTGGAGAGGGATAATACAGCAGGCTATGTGCTACTCTCAAACATGTATGCATCTTGTGGAAAATGGAAAGATGCTGCTGAGATGAGGATACTGATGAAAGGAGCTAGCCTCTGCCATCGCGTACGGATCCCCCACGGCGACCGGGCTCTACAGCCTGCCCTCCACCCCGACCACCATGGGCGGCGGGTTCATGGCCAACAACCTAGAGCGGCTCGACGTCTCCTTCGGCGGCGGCGAGGACGAGCCCGTGCGGACCAGCTCGCTGGCTTGTAGATGGCCAGCCCGTGCGGACGGCGCCGCCGCTCCCGGGCTTGTAGATGGCCTCCAGCTCGCTGAACAGCTTGCAGCGGACCGAGAGCGATAGGAGCGGCCGGTGGTGGCATTGCGCCGGCTTCAAAGATCCAAGATTTGGGAGGAGGGGAAGAAAGTACGACGTGACATGGTGGGACCCACGAGTAGGGAAGGAGAATAGAGAAACTGCTGAATCAAATTGTGTTTTAGGGATAAAAATATTTTTACTCCACCCCTAGTAACTTGATATAGGAGATGAAATTTACTCCATCTGCTGGAGTTGCTCTTACTAAGTCTCCACAAATATGCTGGAAGGGACAATGCAGGATAGGTGCACTGCATATTCAGTCTGATGGGTGATGGACAGAGCAGAAGAAGATGAAGGTCGAAGGACCATACCGGAGATGCTATCACGCGAAGCCGGTTGACATGAACCTGACCGCGACTGCTCATTTTGTATTGTAGGACTGTTTAGTTCCCAAAAATTTTGCCAACTACCCGTCACATCAATCTTCCTACACTGATTAGAAGTATTAAATGTGAATTAATGACAAAATCCATTCCATAACCCCTACCTAATTTTTCGATACGAATCTAACGAGCCTAATTATGCCATGATTAGACAACATCATGCTACAGTAAACAATCTCTAATGATAGATTAATTAGGCTTAATGGATTCGTCTCACGATTTCCCGTCCATTCGTGTAATTAGTTTTGTAATTAGTCTACATTTTTACCTCTAATAGACCTTCGAAGGGGCTGCTAAAATTTTTTGCCAAAATTTTTGGCAACTAAACAGGCTCTGTATACGGCGGAGCCGCGAGGATGATGGGACGACGCGGCTGTAAGCCTGACAGTGACCTTGCTTGGCTTTCATTCAGTTCCTGAAACGAAATGGAATTCCTCCAGCCACACGCTTCGCTAGTTTTTCTTCCAAACTCTAATTCCATGGCGCAAAAATTTAATTTAAAAAAAATGGCGCAAAAATTAGCTGCATCGATTGTCTTCCATTCATCAGTACCTGAAATGAAAGGGAATAGGATTACAGCCAGCCAATTGCATACTAACTACAGAAGAAAAAACACGGGAAGAATGCGATGTTGGTGAAACGTACAAGGAGACGGTGATGCCTAAACTATGAGCTCACCGGTATGGCCTGCTACCAGTCTGAAATTGATTTCGCTGCAGCCTGGAAAGAGCTATGGCACGGGTGATGCCGTGAGGCCAGCGATCAGGTCAACATTGAAAAGATTGCAACACGGAAAGCAGCAGAATACAGACACATCTGGCAGTAGAGGCACATCACATCTTATAAAGCAGATTTTAGATCCAAGCATCCAACAAAACTACAAAAGGAATATCAGCTCGACCCGCAGCCTGAGCATACATATTCAGAAACCAAAACTCACAACTAGAAGTGATCCGAGACACATACCTAACATCCCATCTACTCAATATGAATATATGATCAATTTATTCACGAGAATAAAGGGCCAACTTGCTCACGACTAACAAAAGTGGAAGAGAATTGCGAAAAGAATAGGCAAAAATTATAAAGCTGGTGCTGGAATCCATCACAACGAAGATATCAGAGCAAAAGGCCTGCACCCGACCAACTCAGCATATAGAATGGTTTTGCCGACATATAACCAGCATTACAGCAAAGATAAACAAAATGTGGCTGCACGATTCTCCATCGGCAGGACCAAATTACACGAGATTAACACCAATAAAACTACTTAATAATATACGGAAAATAAGGTAATGAACCATCATCCACAAAAGGGAAGCTTATAGTTCAGGTTTGATGCCCAGATATAGCAAACCACACTCATCAACCTAAATGCCTGTAGGCAGACAGGTCCAAAAGGGTAGGCGAGAGGCAGATCAGTACTTGTAGTCCTTCACGTGGAGGCTCTCAGAGACACCCTCACCGGCGGCAGCGTCACCCTTGTATGTGCCGAGGGTAGCCTCAGAGTTGGCCTTGCACCTGGCGAGGAGTGCCGCCCTAGCCTTCTCAATGTTCTCCTCCTTGCCAGCCCAGGCCTTGAGGGTGCTCGCCTGGAGGGCACGGCCGAAAGAGAAGGACAGGGACCACGGCTTCTTGGTGTTGAGCTTGTTCATGGCGTTCAAGTTCAGGGTGGCCTCCTCCTCACTCTGTCCACCTGAGAGGAAGACGATGGCAGGCACGGCAGCAGGGACGGTCCTCTGGAGGGTGCGGACGGTGTACTCAGCAATGACCTCAGGAGTCACCTTCTTGGAGTCAGATCCAGGGGTCACCATGTTGGGCTTCAGGAGGGTACCCTCGAGGAGGACATGGTGCTCATTGAGAGCCTTGTAGCAGGCAGCAAGGACCACCTCAGTGACATAAGCGCAGCGCTCAATGTCATGAGGGCCATCGACAAGGATCTCAGGCTCCACAATCGGCACCAGACCATTCTCCTGGCAGATGATGGCATAGCGAGCAAGACCCTGAGCATTGAGGTCAATGGCAAGCTGCGATGGCTCATTGGGGCCGATCTTGAGGACAGCACGCCACTTGGCGAAGCGGGCACCAGCCTCGTAGTACTTGGCGCAGCGCTTGCCAAGGTCATCATGGCCCTGGGTGGTGGTCTCCTTGTCTGTGCCAGCAATCTCAATGGTGCCCTTGTCGACCTTGATGCCAGGGAGAACACCTCCCTCCTTGAGGACATCGACGAAGGGCTTGCCATCCTTGGTCTTCTGGTACAGGGTCTCCTCGAAGAGAATCACACCACTCAGGCACGGGAGGGCACCAGGGCAGCAGAAGAGGAGCTCACGGAGGGCACGGCGGTTCTCCTCAATGTTCTCAACGTTGATGCTTGAGAGACGCTTGCCAATGGTGCCAGTGGACTCATCAGCTGCAAGGATACCCTTGCCAGGGGTGCCAATGTAGGCAGCGTTCTTGATGAGCTCATCTGTAAAAACAAGCACAGATGTTTAGCTAAAAAGTTGTGGAGAACATATTGACAGGTCTTATAACAAAATTCACTAAACATGTGGTAGAACAACAAGCAGGATGTTTAGCTAAAAAGTTATGCAGAACATATTGGCAGCACTTATCACTAAACATGCTCAGATCAAGAATCAGTCGACAGGGGAACTGTATCTATATCAAACAGTTACATCAAACATAATGATGTTTAGGGAATAAATATTGAGATATGCTTAGCATGTCATAATTGGATCATTGATCAATTAACAAAGATGAAACTTTCTGTATATGAAATCAAGAAGACAACCATAATAAACAGAAACTAGATTCAGTAACCTGTAACTTTATAACTCAGAAACAGAACTACAACACATCCCAGGAAGCTACCAGTGCATGCAAGCAAGATAAATGAATCTATATCCATCCTGGCAATATATCAACTAAAATCTGCACTAAAAACCTACACATCCCAGGAGAGTACCAGTGCATGCTAACAAGAATACAAGATAAAGGCATCCTACTCGAAACCAACACTGGAAGCACCACAAGTGCACCAGCAAAAGCTAGCGAGATAAACTAAAAAGCCACCACCATCCAACATGAGTACATGACCCGAGATAATCTGACCCAACTCCAAAATTCTTATGGAAACAGTAATCCCAAAAACTAAGCAGGTTAGGTGCCAATAAAACTCAGATACCATGGATCTACGAAATAGCAGATCATACCGGAATTTCGCCGATCACAGCGGCTCGACTCCCTAAACCCTTTCCGGCAACCACCAAACCCCTATAAAAGCTAAAAGCAGAGCACACCATGTATACGGATCTAAATAAATTTCTAGAAATCCTACACCGCTAAGGCCCAACACAGATCAAACAAATCATCAGCATGGCCAGATCTGCTAACAACATCGAGCAACGAATGGATCTACGCTACAGACGATCGAAAAACATCACAAGCAGATCCACATAGAGCGAGGAAACAACAAGGAACAAGGATGGGAGACGACAGATCATACCCTTGTACTTTCCGCAGTAGGCCGACATGGTCGCTGGTCGCGGGGTGGGAAGGCGTCGGGGATTGCGAGGGGGGAGATTGGGGGAGGATGGTTTGGCTGGTGCAGACGTATGGGTCGGGGCGAGATGAGCCGAGAGGTGGCCGGGTATTTAAAAGGGGTCTCAGGCAGTCAGGCTTGGTCGAGGGGAAAGAAAGAAGAAACCGGCGGAGACGGGATGCGATCTGACCCATCTGGGTGCGCCGGGGCGGCGGGCGGGCGGGCGGATCGAACCATGTGCGGCGCCGGTTCGGTGCTGTGGGCCCCCGGTATCATTCGTGTATTTGCGTTCAAGCCCCTCCGAGCCGTTTTTTTGTTTTTACTGCGAGCTGTACCCAGCCGTACTGCATCGGCTGCATTTTTTTTACAGGTGTCAGTAGCCGTATTTTTGTTTTGTATAAGCTGAGTCCAAATTGCATCGTCGCCATCTAAGTTTTCCAGCATCGGAGGTGCTGTGATTTCCCTTTTTTTATAAAAAAATGTGCTGCCTCTACAATAAAAAAAATTTTGCACTGCCTGTTCGGGGGCTGGAGCGAAAAGTTACACACGGGCTCAAACCGCTCCCCCGCCCGGCCGGTTCACTTGGCCCAACCGGTATGCCACCCACCCCCAAAACGAGACGCTGCGTCGCGATCCGCGGAGCCCCGAGGCCGACGCCGCGCGACACCAATGCGCACGCCGCGCCGCGCGGACCCCGCGGCGCCACCCACCAACCCGTGCATGCAATGCGATTATGCGAATGCGCAACGCGACCCCCGCGGGCTCCGCTGACGTGTACCCTCCCCCGAGCGCCTTTGGATGGGCGGTTTTGTCGCCGGCCGCACGGACAGGGGGCGGCGGCGGTGGCGGCGCGGTTTCGAGCGTTCCACACGTCCCCCGGCCTAGGGACAGAAGCGCCGCGCGAAACCGGCGGTGGCAGGTCGTTTCCGGAGGCGTCGGGCCTAATCCTGGCGGCCATGCATCCCCCGCCCGTTTGGGCTGCTGCAGCCTCGGTTTCGCCGGTTCCGGAGCGCCGCGCGCCCACGGTTCCCTCCGCGCCACCCGACTCCCCAACCCAAAATTGCCTTCCGCCTCCCGTCACACACCCTGCCTTTTTCCTCCCGTGCTCGGCGCATCGCCGCTGCCTCCCGTTGTGCCACCGCGCTCACGTAGTCGCGAGCCCGGCGTCTCGTCGTCCTCGGCTTCTCGCTCGCGTCAGGTCTCCGGGTGGCGGCAGGCCATCGTTGGGCGGCATCGCTGTGCCGGACAGGACCCGGACCACGAAGGGACCGAGGACCGCCCGCCTCGCGGTCGTCGCAGGTGCGGCACGGGCATCTGGTTCTCCGGCCACGGCTTCACGTGGCGTGACACATACTGGCACTCGGCTCGCCGGTCGCCGTCGCTACCGCCTTTTCTCGAGGGGAAAACAAAGCCGTCGGGAGAGGGGGAAAACGAACAGAGAGCCTCCACGGCAGCTTCCACTTCCAGAGTTGTTGTGGTCTCTATTCAAATCCAAGTGCGCGATGGCTGCGCTGTGCGTGACCCGGAAAGTCGAGAGCAGCAGCGGAATTTCCCGAGACAGCCCAGCCGCCGTAGGTGACTGGCTGGTATGGTACGGTATATTCCCGGTCTTCCACGAGTCACATCGATGCCACGGAGAGTTTGGCAGATCAGTTCGACAGAGACTTCCGAGTTGAAAATGCCATCGACATCGATGATGACCGGTGATGAGGTGTGGCGTTTCTAATGAGAAGCGACCTGGACGGCATGAGCGAACGCTCCTTTGCCTCTGTCCCTCATCATTTTTTAGTAGCAGCAGCAAAAGTAGAATCTTGCGACGTCAACATACAATAGTGGAGTAGATGTCAACTCAAACAGTTGTTCAGCTGCTATAATCAGATTAAATACTCCCAAGCTTATAGGATAGGAATACAATTGGATGTCAACTGGGCTGCAAGAGAAGTTTAAACCGAACTGTTGGTGTTTATATGCAACTCAATCAAATTGAATATTGACCAATAATGCTTGTATGCTGTTGTCAGGCTTAAGAATTTGACCTCGCGAAAGCAAAACCACATTGCAATAATACAATTATTATAACCAAATTAATCGCTTCCACACAGACAAGTAAATGGAAATAGATTAAGGGAACGTATCAGGTGGAAACCACCCCACCGGTGCAAACTATGGAAACTAAGATCTGGAGCGCCGGATCTCCATCCAAAGGTCACGGAGTGAGCACCGGCCATTTTGCATTCTAACGCCCGCCAACCCCCTTAGCCTCCCACAATTTTTCGCAAAAAACACCCCGGCGCCCCCTCCCCCCTATTCCCTCGGTCCCCAGCCCCGGTCCACGACGCGAACCAAAATCCCCAGCCCCCTCGGTCTGCGACCTGGATCGGCGCCGCCGCCCCCGCGGTCCGCCGGTGCTCCGTTGAACCGGCGCCGCGCCCCTCGGTCCGCCGGTGCCGCGCCGCTCCTCTTCGCGCCACGGCCGCCAACGGTCAGGGGATCCGCGCGCCGCTCCTATCCACGTCGTACGGGCGCCGGGCGACGAACGGCGAGGGCGCGCCTGCAAAGGAGGTGGCCGGCGAGCGGGGAGGGCCGGCCTGCGCACAGGAGGTGGCCGGCGAGCGGCGAGGGCCGGCCTGCGCACAGGAGGTGGCCGGGCGGGCGCGCCGGCGACCAAGATTTCTGGCGCCCTTTCTGCTTATTCTTTGCTGCTGACTGTTGTGGTGCTGACTGTTGTGTATGTGCTGCAATTGTCTGTGACCTGTAGAATGACAATGCAAATGTGTAATGCCTGAGCATGATAATGAATGGAATCGATTATTTTCTTATCCAATTGTGTGTGAATTGCACAAAATGTGTGTCCAATTTGGATGAAAACTGAATGGAAAGAAAGAAGAGTTGCCAAACTGAATGGAAAGATAGAAAGAGTTGTTTCTGTGCTGCAATTGTGTGTCAACATGCAGATGGATACATGGGATCCCTGGATACATAAACCATGTTAGTTTACGAGATTTTAATCCATTCCATATTGCAAAGGGAATTCTGAACATGTTGCCTGCACTTGTGAAGTGCTCTAGCCATGTAAAGAGGTAGTGCATGCTCATACAAATGTGGGCTATTTGGTGTTGATATGCATGGCCATACATAATTGTTTCATTGTGCATGCTCATACAACCATGTTGTGTTTAATCTTTTTTTGGAGATTATTTTTCAATGCACTTTTTTATCTGATATGCTGACATTTGTGGAAGCAGGAGGTTTTGGTTCTGATATGCTACCAAGTCTGTGTCGTTTTCAGTGCTCTCAAACATTCAGCTGAAAACTGATACTTCAATGTTCAGTGCTCTCAAACATTCAGCTGAAAACTGATACTTCAATGTTAGGGTGTACTGAACATTGTTTGTTGAATGGCAAAGGAGAGGGCCATAAGAATTTTCTGAAAATTGTAGACTTTGATCATTGATCATCTTTGGTACAGAGCAATTGGTAAATCACAACAACATTCATCATTGATCATTCTCACAATTTGACACACAATTGCAAGAGAGAAACAACACTTTATTCACTTTCATGTTGCACACACAAGTTCATTTCATAGCACCAGACAGAAGCAAACAGCAGCAGCCAGCTTGGAACTCGATGCAGACAGTAGTAGACAGCAGCACAGCGCGTCCTTCCTGCACATCCCGGGCCTGAACTGGGCGCGCCCTCGTCGCCGTTCTCCCGTGTCGACCGAGGCCATCGACGCCCACCTGGAAAGGGGCGGCGGTCTTTGGGGCGCGACGGCGGTAGAGAGGGGCCGCCGGCGCTGGGCGGGGCGCGACGGCACGGCGAGGGGAAGAAGGCCAACCAGCAGCAGCGGGCCTCCTGGTCGACGGAGAAGACCGCCCCGGGCAGGGAAGGGGTGGCCGCCCGGCGAGGGGGGCGCGCGGATGACTCCATGGCGGCGGCGCCTCCAGGTCGCGGGGTAGCCATGTGGATTGGGGGGTGGGTTGGGCGTCGCCGGGGATTAGGTAGGCCGCCTGTGCCCAGGTCCGGCGGCGGGAGGGGACCCCAGGTCCGACGGCGGCGGCGATACGAGAGGCAGGGGCGGCGGCGATACGGGAGGCAGGATTAGGGGGATTTGGTTCGTGAGGGATTAGGGGGCTTTGGTTCCAGGGGGTATGTTGCAAAATTGCTGAGGTCATGTAGGGGGCTGGCGGGCGTGTATACGAAAAATGATCCCAGCCCTCTCGCGGTCCATCGGATGGAGATCCGACGCTCCAGATCGTGGTTTGCATAGTTTCCACCAGTAGGGTGGTTTCACACATCCCTATCATCCGTTGACACAAACTAATAAGAAACCAAGAGACCATCTGATCAATATGGAACATTTCACTTCTTCAATCAGGCTGTTACATATCTATAATGTTACAGGAACTATGAGGTGCAAACCTTTCAAGTGGCGCCGCTTGAACGCCACAAAATTTAATATGAATGAACCTAATAATCAATGAACAATCAAAGAAAGAGGGAGAGGGAAAGAGTGAGGGAGGGAGAGAGAAAAGGATGAAACAAAAGGAGTGTACAACAAGAAGCCCCACCCAAATGAGGGGGTGAATTCCTGGTTCGATTTCCTACACATCATATTTCTTTGGCTGATGCCACTGCGCTATAGTTCTTGACAGGTAACCGAGCAATGATTTATCAGAGGGGTATGTCCTCTTGCCATATAGATGCTTCCCTCCAAGATCAGTATACTTCGACCTGTTCTCCCTTTCGATCTGCAAAACCATTAAAATGAGATGTACAGGGCAACCGAAACATCATTTTGCATGGTGAATTTTCTATAAACATCCAAAAGAAAATAACAAAAGGAAAAAGAATGCAAGATTGTGCTGCACGTACCTTGCTTATTTTCCCATCTCTCAAATAGTATCTGATACCAGACCAATTAATTGATTGGGAGAAATGTGATCGAAATGCAGATATAGGGTAGAGAAAATTGTCTACCAAAACAGCAATGAACACCTGAAATTGAAGTCCGGCAGAAATAAGGTTACTAAAAATGTTATCTCAGAAAAAAAAATCAGGGTCCCAAAATTATTTGGTTTTTTTGAAGGTAACACTCACAAGCCCCCAATTGTATGAATCAAGAGATACATTTGGTCCTTCGGGAGACAACATATTGCACAGTTGAATTTCCACCTTTGTCAAATTCCACATTGAAACAAGTTCTATGAGAGTACATATAAACAAGAGGCCCACTAGGTGCAAACCTGAAATAGAATGCCAGACAAAAGTGGGATGAGATGTTTTGACAACAACAAAGTTTGGGATTGAGAGGGCTGAGGAACTGACCCCAAGATGAATCAGATGCTTCCTTTACAATTTTGCTGTACGGTGCTCGCAGAGCGGTCAAAACATGCACCAAAGCCATAATATAGGGCCAAACAAATCCCCATGACAAATAGCAATGTGATGTAAATAATGCACGGTTCATCAGCCAGTTGACCTTTGACACATATGATTCGAGGACAAAAGTCTGTTTCCTGAGGTAATTCCAGTACCTGCATTAAACACAAACATGTAAATGCAGAACACGATGCAAATCAAGATGCATACATTGGTCTTAGCATAAGCGTTTGGGAGTAAATTAAAGAAACCCCAAATGTTGTTGCACAAGTAGTAGAAGTCCATGCTACATTATTATGCGGGAAGTATAATTCCCAATAGGGTATTTTCATCTGGAGACCTTGACACAGCACAATGCCACAGGTGATGGTGCATTTAAATATTTTACTAGCATAGGCTAGGTAGGCAAGCTTGGACCAGCCAGGCTGAGTAAAGCAAGGTAGGAAAAGTCCTCTTGTCTGGTTCTATCCTTGCTGACCTCCCTTCTCTCATTTCCCTTTCATCTATACCCCCGACCAAATAAAATTCCAAATCAAATCCAGCACCAAAACATGAGATACACAACCAAAACAGGAAGCATGGGGTGATGGCAAGCATGGCTGACACACATGCGCTGACTGTACGGCCTCGCCTTCCACTTCTGCTTCGCTGGCTCCCACACGCCCAGCCAACTTCGATTTGTGACAAAGAGGACACCACTGACGGCAGAAGGTGCCAGGTTGCCATGCGATTTGTGCGTCAACAGGGCTGCAGGGCTTCTATTTTTGCTTCTATATTATGAGGCTTTCAATTTTGCTTCGATATTTCAAGCTTGGGAACAGCTCTGCCATTGCGTGGATGCGGTAAGGAACCAGTTGCCACACTGGCTAGAGCATATTGTATAATTTGATTCTTTGCTTAGTTTTCACTGACCCAGGTCGCTATCCATAGCCAAGTAGACTGTGCTGCTAAGTCGTTATGTGATAGTTTATGTGGTGCCCCTGTAAGCTAGAGGCTTGTGCATGCGTCTTTTTTCTGGGCCTGACCTGGCTTTTTCTACCTTAATGAAATGACACGCAGCCCTCCTGCATTGTTCGAAAGAAAAAGATGCATGTTTTTCCAATGCAAAATTGGCAGTACCTGGAGAAGCTAAGATCACTGGCAAGAGGGTGCGGAAACACAGCAACAGGTGGTGAGGATATGAGCCTTTTGTGCTGTCCTGTGAAAGATGCATTCAAACATTGTGTGGTCAAAAAAATATAATGAAAACAAATAAAATTGGTATGAACAAAGTTAAAAGTCCCAGATAGAAAAAAGACCGAAGCATCATAAGCAGATCTGGGCCTTTAAGCATTGTAAACGAATGGGTTTACCAGATTGTATTTCATACTTAATACAAATTTTGGGTTTCTGTAACAAAAGAATATTACTCCTTGCAAAGAAGAATTACCTGCTATTGCAGCCAATGTCATATCATCTGAGTAACCACCATCTCTTAATCCACTGACAACACCATATCGGTCTTGCCTAAAATCATCAGCGTGCATCTAAAATAAAGTTATGTTAGAAACACTACAGACGACTTAAGTATATACATAGCAAATATAGAGAGAATTTTCTTGTTAGGAAATAAACTATACCATCATACAGCCACCCCACAAGAAGAAAGTCTTCCCACCAGTTGCAAATCCCATCGAGCAAGGCTGCACAATGGTTATTGTCACTAAATTGCAAGGAGAACCAACAGTAAAAAGAACACAGTGAACATACAGTCAAAGAACTATATAACTAGCTAGCAAAAAAACTCAAAGACAGAATGACAGGTAATGTATGCTAATGAGGAGATCCTGTGCAGCTAAAAATAGTGTTGTCTCTATGCAAACCTTTAATTCAAAAACAATCACATAGTCAAACAACAAGAGAAGCAAAGCACCATGGAAGGGACAGATACTATTTTGTTATAGAAGAATGATGAAAATTCTCAAATATGGCATTTTCCAACATTCGTGTTGCTTAGCAAGTATTTTGGTGGAATAACAGGTACTGTGCATAGCAGATAACATGATTAGATCAATAACATACGCGATCTTTTTTAATGAAGGGGAGATCTATTCAAACAAAAATACAAACGAAAAAGATCAAATATCTCAGTGTATTAGAAACAATTTGATGTCAATTAAAAGATTTTTTTTCCAGAAATGAGAAAAGGTTAATAACAAAATTATTCATGCGTAAGGCAGTAAATTGGAATAAACAACTTAATCTGCAGAATAGCTGTGAACTGCGAAGTGAATTTCAATTTAACTTTCTTGTACTTCATGAAAGCACAGGCAGGCACCACAACATTGGTTCATTGGATAACTTTGCAGGATATTAAGTTTCAATGAGAAGCCAACATACCATGTGATATTCATATATGCAATAGCTGCCCAAACTGCCAGAAGGCAAGTCAAGGGGATATCCTGTTTGTATAAATATCTGCCAGCCACAAAAGCATACAATGTCAACACAGAGAAGGCAATAGAAGAAGGTTCGGTTCAACGAAACACAGACCTCAGGATTCTTCTCCATTTCTTTTGTGAGGGCTCCAATCGTCCCAGGGTGCAGTCTCACATCATCATCAAGAAACAAGACATACTTGGTATCCTTGTGCATCTTTTCAACACCTATCTGTTTCAGTTTGATAAACATGAGTAAGAGTCCATTAACCAGCTATTTAAAACTTATTGCACTTGGCTTTTTGGTAAAAGAAAGCTAGGCCAAGATATGACATGTAGTAACTGCAATAAATGTTAAAATTTCTGGCATTTAAGTTTGTTTTCAGTACAAATACAAATATCCTCATGCTTGGTATATAACTATAACATTTACAGTTCACCATGTTTTAAGATTCTTTAGAAAATCCAAAGGGTGAAGATGAATGATAGGTAAAAGGAAGGAAAGCAAACCAGAACAAAAGAGGAACATAGTATTGACTATTCAAATTCATGAATATTTAGCAACTCCATTTAACATGCTAGGCACATCTAGTAACATAAGCTAAAATGAGCCTTCAATATTGTCAATCTTGGAAAGACAATGCATAGCGAAGAAAAAATGACCTTTACATAAAAGAGGAACATAGTAGAATGCATTGTTCAAATCCATGCACATTTAACAACTCCATAGTCCATACAACACACTAGGCATCTACAAGCATGAGCTAAGATGGACATTCAATGCTGTCTATCATGATAAGACAATGGAATGCACCTTGAGGAAAACAATAGCATTTTCTACATACCAATTGGTTGTGGATTTTCTGGCTACAAGTTGTTGAGAACCCAGCCACAACCACCTTCGCCTCCAGATTGTCCTGAAAATGATATCCAATAAGGTTACAACAGACGAAGAGAATTTGAAGGATGCCATTACTATTAATCTACTGATGTAATCTACCTACCTTGTACTCTGAGATCAAACGAGAAACAGCATGATAAGCTGGATCATCTTTGCTCTCTACTACAAACAGGAATTCCAGTGGCCCACCATAAAGTGATGTAATCTGTGGTGTTATGGATTGTAAGGGCACATGATGGTTAAAAACATAACATCGATCATTATACAAATCTAGCAGTCTGATCATACCTGAGTTCGCCAATTTTGCAAATTATGTTCACCAAAGCCCTTTAAAGGCATAATTACGGAGACTCTAGGTAAATTCTCCTGAACGGAGTGCTCAAGCTCGTCTATGTCATCACAAAGAAATGCAAAACTATTTCCATCTAATTGTTTACGCCTCATGTTCAGTATAACCCTTTTTCTGGTAAGAGAGCATAGATTGTAAAAGAAAATCAGCTGATACATTATTTCCGGTCTTGTCAAGTAAAACCTTAAACCACAAACTCCTTTCTTTACCTGACAATTGAAGCAGCCGCCCATCCGAGAGCAAGTACTAAACAGATCATGCAACCCTACACAAATGGGATAAACAGCATAGAAACAAGGAGTAAGCCACAGTATGCTAGTAATAAGGAAAGCACCAAAAAGATATATGGTTTCAAACACTCCAAAGCAAAAGCAAAAACTCAAATAATTCCAAACTTTAAACAAGTCTACATGACTGTTACATGCCACATACTCATGGACCAGAAAGGTCAAGGAGCCTACATCCAATTGGTAGCACTAGCGCATATGAAAGGTGTGAGACAAGCTGAGATCGACCACACTAGTCGGAACTAAACCGACAAATCTCCGAGCATATGCACCAATAGCCGGTATATAATTTGTGTGGAAACATTTGCTGACTTTTCAGACGTAGTAATCAAACTTGTCCATCATCCCATCTCACAATTACAACAATCCAAAAGCGCAGTTAACTGGTTTCCCAGTGTGGTGTGAAGCCTTCAACGTCCAGAATACAATTGTGCTGTTACGAAACGGTTACGAAACGCACTGCTAATTTCCTATTGGTTCGACCAAGAATGAAATATTCTCGGCCGGCCGAAAAATTATTATCCCCCGAAACGTACATACGGAGAACAAAACAATTCCGCGCCGCCGCCCACAATCCAGCCACAATGCAGAGCGCAGGGGGGCGGGGGCTCACCTGGATCTGGATGGAGATGGCCAAGGTGCTGGAGAAGGCGCGGCTCGCGGAGGCGAGCATAGCGTCGGCGGCGGCCTCCATCGCCGCCATTGCCCGCGGGCGTCCCCGTCCCCTCCTTCGAGCCGCGGCGGGTTCCCTTCCCGAAGCTTTCTGGACGCTTCTGGAGAGGGGGGAGGAGGAGCGAGAGGCCGCGGTCTCTCGCTGGATCTCTCTCCCCGCCGAGGCCTGGGCCTGGCCTGACCTGTCCGAGCGGTGAGAGGAGGAAGAAGAAATCGAAAGCTAGGGTCTCGTGGGAAATTTGTATGTGCTGGCGATGACCGATGATGTGTGGGAAGAGAGTGGGGATGGTTGATTTGGGCTGGCTGGGTGGCCTTTGTGATTAGGGCCACGGCCCTGATTCCCAAAATGCTTCTGGCCACCCCCTGCTCCACAATTTTGAATTGGGGCTGCTACGCGTACCAAGATGCAACTGTTGAATCGGAGTAGAGGAGTATTTGCTAATTCGTCGTGCGGCTGATCATTGTATTCTTATATTAAGTTTATATATTAAAAATAATTTATAGTGTTTGTTGTCACTGTTGTAATTTGTAGTTAATTGTATTATACATTCTACCCTCGATGAGGTACTGATTTGATCACACGCGGAATGAATAAAGATGATTTAGTATAGGGTGAGTATGGCGGTTCACAAAATCGTACAATAGAAACATACCAAAGATAGCTCTCCGAGAAAAGTTAAAAGCAAAACTAAGAACATATGTAGACATAGCACAATAGCGAAAAATAACATGACTTTTTTCACAAAGGTAGAAGACATATGGATTCATTGACGAAGCTAAGATCTTGATATGATGTTAAATAATAATCATGGCTCTACCTATCAAGTACGGAATTTGTAAATACCAAAATTCGATCAAGCAGGGAAAAAGTCAGAAAGCAAAGTTAAGGGCACACGTATGGTCGTCGCTTAACAGCGGAATCATTACTTTTTGCACAAAGACAGAAGATTATCGACAAATCAAAATTGCCTACAAATAGTTTACTTTGCTAAGAGTAGTTTGGCTGTGGCAAACATATCAGTTTGTGAGTATAAGATCCTTCGTGCATAGTTTGGCAAAAAAATATACTGCAACAAGGTATCACAGATAAACCAAGCTATGACCTATGGTCTTCATTCTTAGCATGTTACTATGAGACAAGGGTGAGTCCCAGTGTGCGCGTAGCAGGAACAGCTGGTTGAGCAAAGAAAACAATCGGCTCTGGGCTGGGACAGGGAGATGCCAGTGTATGGATGCGCATCTGTTCCACATTTTCGCGTTGGCCAGCCAATCCCACATCCCTTTCCTCCCGAAACGGCCAAACCCCGTTTAAATCTTGATTTCATTGTCACTACAGCCTGTTCTGACGCTGCATTCGCCTGCCTGTTACGGCCCCCAGCTCCTCATCCTCCTCTCGGAAAGAAACGCTCGCGACGTCCTCATCATATCGCTCGCTCTCCTCACCTGGAATGACAGCTAAATCCCGGAAGCCACTCTGGAGGAATTCAGGCCCCCAAGCGTTTTTTCCCTCTCCAAGTCTAAATCCTTTTGAAATGACACTTTACGTTCCAAAATGTACAGAAAATTCAGATGAATGATTAGATGAGCATCTGGCTGAGATAAAGTGCCTCGGTCAAAATATACGCAGCAGTGCAGCACTAGCAATGGAAATTAAATGGAATCCCCAACGTTGAGCATAGGACGAGAGCCTGAAATCCTCTAGCAAGAATGTGGACAAAACTCTAAGCAAACAGCTCAGAAAACCTGGAGAAAATGAGCTCCGCACATATAGCGCACCTCTGAAAACGAAAATTTTCTTCAGAAACCGTATAGATGATATCATGATACTCCCAAAAGTCCAAAGCATGAATAGAGTACTATTAGTAAACGTTCCCGGGAAAAGGACAAGGTGAGTCCAACTCCCTTTTCAGGATCAAGATGAGTTGCAGCAAGCCAATTAAACTAATCTCCAGATCGAAGTAGCAGACAGCGGAGTGAGGAGAGAGGTCTATGGACCAAATGATTAATAACAGGGGAAGAAGCGGACGGGCAGCGCAGCGCAGCGCAGCAAGGCGGGCACACATCACGTGCGCCGTGTCCATTGGAAAATGGCGGCAGCAGGTTACGTTCAGGTAATCGATTCGTCGTATGGAGAGGGGTGGTGACTCTGCTCTGCAGAAAACATCAAAACAACATGCCATGCCACAGCCAGCCGAATTATTTCGAAAATGCCACAGCCAGCCGCTGCCTTGAATTACCCTGCCATGACTAGGAATCACCACTGAAACCCCTCGAAAACTGCGATCAGATCGCCAACATGGCTGGTGATTGGTGAATCACTGAAGCTTGATCCAAAAAGGAAATCCGTTCTGTTGCATTGTGGAGATTCAGAACAGAACTAGACGTGTCTTAACTAACACGATCTTGGAAGAAAAAAAAATTGATGGCGAGTGGCTAGTGCAAAGAGAGAGAACTAGTAGTAGTAGAGGTTCTCTTGAACCTGCATAGCAGCGGTAGGTAGCTGTTGGATCTCGTGGGAGCTTACTGTCAGGGGTCAGATCCGTATCGCTGTCACGTTCTGCATTTGGAGCGACCGCATGGACCCATGGCGCCGAGGAGCAGTAAAACCATCCTGTCTGCCCCGGTTCGTGAACAAGGATGAGCTCCTCCGCCCATTCCACATTTCGCGCCTCCGCCGCCCGCGCACTGCGCACACATGCGCGCGCATGTGAGGCCTGCGTTGGCACCGCGCAAGTGGCGGCAGCCGGCAGCCTTGCCGAAGACCAACCACGCATCGCCGGCCGGTCACACTCACTCACACCCGGTTCGCCATCCCCATCGGCTTGCTTTGCTGACAAAAGAAGCCGCGTTTCTGTACCCAACTCGCATGGCCAGCTACGGCAGAAGCGCTGCAATTCATCCGAGACTTGCAAAGATCCTAATGAGTCATGACTGAAGATCTTTACTCAAAAAAAAAAAAATCATTACTGAAGATGAGCTGCTTTCTTCATCTCGCAATAGCAACTTTCCAAGGCTCCAAGCAATTCCTTTCGCAAAAACAAAAAGGCTCCGAGCAATGCTGCCTGCAGGTGTTGCAGAACGCCACCAATGTCCAATTGTCCATTGGCAGTTTGGCACTGACAGTAGCAGGTGGTTTTGAATTTTGATTGCTTCGCAGGTAGCAAATGGCCTTTGATTGCTTGGTAGGTGGAGATCTGGGCGGCAAGCAGTACAGACAGGTCGGAGAGACACGTTACGCTGAATGTATGGGCTGGGGGGGGGGGGGGGGGGATGTGATAAGCTGATCTGTGAGTTTTGTGTGATGTGGGACCGATGCTTACTTGCAAATACCAAATACTCCTACTTGTCTGGAATGCGTCGTTATTGTTTGAATCCAGCTTGCAGGTTTCGTGTCATAAAGATGATGATATCGACTTGATGAGCGTACTCAAGCAGGAGAACGTCCCAAATGATTGATTGTGTAGAGAATATTCCTCTAGTAGGGTGCATATGCTGTTCTCATGCTAAGCGCGTCAGGCATCGTACTGAATGGCCAACAAGGCCTACTGATCCTTTTTTTCCCAGTGTTTTGTCCAAATATTATTTTATAGTTCTCAGTTGTATGAACGCATTCCTGTGAGTTTTCAGTCAACAACCACATGACTTGTGGTGGCTCCAGGATAACAGCCCAAGCCCAAGATGCTCTGAGCTTGCTGTGAGATAAAGGAGAAAAATGAAGAAATTAAACAAAAGAAATATAGCAGGAAAAAAAGAGGGAAGGAAACGATTATATACGTTCACGAGTTTAGAATCTCGAGCTCTTACGCACAAAACTGACAAAAGCCTTATCTCATAGCTTAAGCTACCTCAAAACCTCTTTGATACAAATGCTACTCGTTCTCCGCAGAGTGGGATTCTTTTGTCAAAATGATGGTTACACAGTATACACTGAAGGTTAACAGTAGAGTTGTACACAGTGTGGAAAAAATGTCCTATACCTATGTGCACTGCAAGAGGGGCGCAAACTATGAACACAACCACACAGAGCAAAATTTTACGCGTTGAAGAGTTTACGGAACGGTCCGTCCTTCCGATCTTTGGCCGCCTCCGTCAATGCAAGGAACCTCTTGAACCCAGTGGTCGCTGCGCCCCGACCAAGGGCTGCAGCTCGGGCGAGCACATCCTCTCGGTTCGCCAGAGCTCCCGTCAAGGCAGCCATGCTTGGCGTCATAGAAACGGCTGGAGTTGCCACTGATGGCGCTATCTGGATGGATGTGGTGGCAACCGGGGCTGCGACCGTTGGAGTCACAGCAGGGTGTTTGATGGTGGGGGCACGAGCAGGGGCGTGCTTATTGAAGTCCTCCAGGATGGCTTGTTGATCTGCTTTCTTCAAGCCCTGTGACAGAACACGAACAGTGGCAGGAACAATCAAGTGTCAGATTATCCCGAGCAATGGATGGTTGCTGGCAACCAAAAAAAGCCAGATTTTTAGAGGATAAAAACCTTGAGGTCAAGTATCCGCTGAAACTCAAGAGGTGTGCCTTCGGGGAGGAGAGCACGGTATGTGTTCGCTACAGAATCAACTGGTGACAAAATAACCTGCATAAAGTTACATCGTCAGCTTGATACTACATGACGTAATCATTTAGCAAAGTGCCTCATCAGTAATACGGATGTAAACAACCAACATTCAGATGTCATTGTTTCCAATTTACCTTAAGTAGGGCTTCAGCTTTACTCATTTCTCGGCTGACAAACTTTGAGTAGCTAGCTGCACCAGTACTCTGTTACATACAATGCAAAGAAGCCACATTCAAATTTGTAACATAACCAAGAAATTAATCTTCTCCTTGTGAGTTATGACTGTAATCCATTCTAAATTACAAATCCGCTACATTTGTAAGTTATGTATAAGAATCATCATTTTAGCTGAGCACTAGTACATCCAGTGCCAGAATTCATCCCAAAAATTCAATAATACTTGAAACAGAAGAATTTACTCTATTTAGGCAAGGTTACTAAACCCGCCACTAGATAGTATAAACACATATACTCCCTCCGTTCCAAATTATAGGTCGTTTTGGGTTTTTTAGATTCATAGATATTATTATGCATCTAGACATAGTGTATATCTAAATGCACAACATTATCTATGAATTTAATAAAGCCAAAACGACCTATAATTTAGAACGGAGGGAGTACCAAGTATTATGTTGATGATTTTGTGCTGACTAGAAGGTTACCTGTTTTCCAAGAGCTGGGATGTCTAGAAGAATAGTCTTAACCGCTTGAGTGTCCAAAAGCATCTTGAGGGGAAAATGCAAAGAAATGAGCAATGAATAGTGAATAAAACAAAAATAGCTTCATATGGTATGAATATGTACCTGCTGTGCACCAGTTTCTGATATATGCTTACACTTGTATATGTTGAGATAAAACCGAGGACCGAGAGAGGCTGCAAGCTGCATAAGAACAAACAATGAGGTATAATAGGGCATGCATAGAGCCAATATGTAGTTTATAACAAAGATGAAAGACCTACAAGGTTGTAGCTATTACAAAGATGAAATGGACTTACTTTGTCCAGGAAATACTGGAAGTAGGTAGGCGAAAGCAAGCTACCTAGCACAGGAATACTGCTGGACAGAATAGAGTTGATACCATTCACATATCTGGCATGGGAGAGGGGATCTTATTAGCAGATATTAATATACTTGAAAATTTTAACATATTTGTTCAGCTGACCTGAAAATTTTATAAAGGAAAGAATACTTATAAAGGAAATTAGATATTACTTCTTTCAAATATAAAGAAACGCATGATGACAGTGCCACATAATCTCAAAGATCACATTAAAAGAATTTCACCCCCCCCCCCCCCCCCCCGCCCGCCCGCCCGCATTAGTGAAAGCAACGGGAATTCCAGAGTTCGGTATAGAAACAGGTACGGGGGAAGAGAGACGACAGCCTAATACACCCAACCTGATTCAAGCTAAGAGACTAGTCTACACCTTGACAAAAACTATTCAACCAAAGTTCACCTAAAACTATTCAGTCCAACAATCCCACTTTCAGAAAAAACTTAAACCAATGTACTAGCCAAACAATTGCACAAACTGATTCTGCTTCATCAGAGAGCATTCGCAGGAGAAACAGATTCAGAAATTCGAGAATTTGAAACCCTACCAAACAGGGGCTAACTACACCAGCTGCAAAAATAAGTCATTGCACATTGCATGTTATGACCTATGACAGACTCCCATATTCCTAAATTTCACATCAAGGATTTGGACTAAAGGTTACAACCAGTATTCCCTTTGAGCATCAAAGCACAAGAATGAACATAAGTGAAGGATGTAACATATAAAAGCATATAAGGATCCATAAAAATCCTACTCTGATTGATCACCAACGCTTTCAAGGGTAGCCCATGGAACACGAGTCATTGTAACCATTTCAGCGTCAAATTTGGTTTCAAGCCCATGAACAAGAGTCATTAATGCTTTTGTGATCACAGCTGAGAACTCATCCTGCAAGTATTGAAGCATTGAGGCCTTCTCTCTAACATTGATAACTTATTGACATAAGGTAGGGGCAAAAGCAACAAAAGGATCGGCCACCTGAACATCAGACATGTCCACCTTGTCAGCAAACTGAGCATTAATCATCTTAGCAACATTCTCAGCTAGCTCACCAGACTGTAAAATTTATGGGAAAAGTTAGTAGCTAGTTTGAGAGAGACTCAGTCACGCACACATGCATGTCACATACAAGGAAAAATAGCTACATGCTGCAACCAATGAACTTGAGCACTAGATGCCACGGACTATTGTGCCACCCATCTTCGTGCCATCCATTCCCAACCCCAGCTTATGATGGAATGGCACTAAGAAGATCTTACATTGATGAACTAGATAGTGGTGCTATGGAAAACTGTGGATTAGTAACATAAATAAATCTGAGTACTAATTTATATAGAGAAGGGCCAGGATGCAAGAGTTTTGAAAATATACAAGGGGTGATTTTATATTGTTGAATTCATATATTATTTTGAAGCTAAGTGGGATCTTGTGAACTAAGCAATGTTTCTTGCTCCTAGTGGCACGCCTAACCTTTAAGTCCGCAAGTATCCAGTGAAGAACATGAATCTCTGGATATTTTGTTTGTCTGGCATGTGCAACTTTATTAACAATACCATAATTTCATCATGTTTCTTTCTACACCAGGCTACCATAACACTTGAGGGAAAAGTTGACTTACTGTCTGGTGACAATATTCTGCAGTATTGACAATGTAGCATATCATTCTCTCGTCCCTGTCCGAGGTCTGCAGTGATGGCAACAGGATATCAATTGCTGCTAATTCATGAGGAAAAACAAGGGGGAAAGGTGGCAATTCACTAGTGACTGTCATACCCTGATCTGCCCATCGGTACCAGTGGCTGCTGCAACAATACCAGTTCCACCTTTTGGCAACCTGGCATATAACTTAGCTGCATAGGCCTTGAGTACTCTTTGAAATACCTAGCAAAAATACAATGCGGGGACAATTATTAGCCTATTCAAATACAGAATTTTATTGGCTATTAAAAATAGCTAAGAGCAAAAGAAAAAATTTAGCACGTTGAAGGTCAAATTTCATTGGCTTTGATACTCATATAAAAATCTAAAGTTCTAAACATCAACAATCCTAATCAATACGTGCTCAAATAGTTCATCTAGTATTAGATAGGCCAAGTCCCCACAGCATAATTTAGACTTTTTAAGAAAATTCATACGGACAATAAATTTCATTTCATATGATAGCAAGTGCATGGTTTTGATCATGGTGCAAGGTATGATTACTGCCCTGTAGCTTCTCACTGATTCAACAGTGCATAAAGATCACTAGCAGAGATAGTAAAAAGTGATACTAAAAATTAAAACTAACAGCCCTGCATGCTAGTTTAGGCAATAGAATCATGATATCACCTATAATTATGTCCAGAATAAACGTTAGTCTCAGCAAAGTAAATTATTGGATTTATCAGATTGAGTCTGTTCAAAGAGATTTAATATCAGAGTATCGGTCAGACTCACTAAAATTAGTACTCCACCATAGACAAACTGCTCAAGAAGCATATAAACATTAATAAGTAGATTAAAATAGAAGGCACCGTGCATAAACAGCATGTATCAAGGAACCATTTATGTGTTTTTTCATGTTGTTATACAATTTACATATGGTTTTTCATGATCTAGATATTCGTAAGTGTATTCGTATTCGATTCGTGTTCATTCCATATTGTTATTCAATATAAGGTGTTACTATATGTTGCCATTGCCAATACCTGTGGGAAAAAATAAAAGCATCCATTGTGATTCGAATGGAGCAAACAAGGAACTAGACATAAAAGTAAAAATGAGAAGTGTCAACTGAAACTGAAAAGGACTGCCTACCTGAAATAAGTTGAACAATGTTTGGTTCTTCGTTAATGCACTGCACCTCTTTAAGCTTTTTCTAATCACCAAGAAAACCTGCACAAGTGAAATTACATAGAAGATTAAGAAGTCCAATCTAGATCTAACTTGGCTATTTCTACCATTCAACGTACACAAGGTTGATAAATTCTCCAATACAAATCGAAGGGGTAAAAAAAAGAAGAGATGGCAGGAACTAGACACTTTTTGACCGATACGACTAGCAGGAGCAAACCTTCCAGAAACAATTTTGTGAAGCATTTTATAATCTACCTGCATGCTGCTTGATAGAATGTTTGTCTGACTTCCTTCCTCTATTTCCCATCTTTCTTCCTGCCAGAATAGAAAGGTGAGCTCATGGTACAAAGACCTCAGATACCATGGTTCCAAGTATATTCATGTTGTGCATACCTGGACAAGTTTTTCTAATTGATCCACTAAAGATTTCTCCTCGAGTTCTATGTACACATTCATATATGGTTCAAAACAAGAAGATATGATCCCATGGAAGTTAAACTGCAAGAAAAATGGGCCAAAGTATGAGAATCGTCATATAAACTTGTGGAAACAGTACTATGCACTTCACATTAGCTGATAGAATACTAACCCCAGCACCAGGGACTGACAAATCTTTCTGCTTGTCTTTGTCCTGCCAGTAAAGTGATGTTAGAAGAGTTGGAAAAAAAGGGGGGAGGGTGGTTAAAAAAAAAAGTTAGGATGAAACAGCAGATACATGTTCAACTTCATCATTGGGTGCTGCCAGCTTCTTCTCGTATTTCTTCCGTATGTCTGAAACAATTTTATTGTGTTCCCCACCCTCATCTTCATCGTCACTTGCTGATTCTTTATTTCTAGCAGTTGCAGTTCCACCACCGAATTTCTCTGCCAACTCTTCTTCAAATTCAAGGGTTCTCTGGAACGCCTGCATTGCAAGATATCAAAAGGTTCACTACAAATGTTCCATATGGCAAATGGATCGGTTTACATGCTCATCCAAACATTTCATAGATATCTCTACCACTTCATGACTTGTAATGCAACAAGCCAACAACATTATGAAACACGTAAATTTTGTATGTTTTCTTGGTCAATTATTACTTTGCAGGAAATGGAAGAACATATAAGGGCCACAAACCAAAATAACAATGATATAAATCACCTAAAGATACATGACACATAATAGAGATCTCCACATAATATAGGGTATCAATCATTCGCAAAGCTTTGCAAGGTAAATGGCACATAGGCATATCCATTTGTTATCCATGATTCCAAGATTTTTCTTCTTTAATGTAATGTTATGCTCTACTGCGTATTCGGGGGGAATCCATTATTCCAAGAAATCACAAGGGGAATTACCAGTAACAAAGTTGCCACATCTGGCTTTTCTTTGAGATTATTAAGGATATCAACAAGCTGGCCCCTGTAAAGAAGAATTTTCACCAGTAAATTGATTTGTAAGATGGAAGATAAAGATTTGATTATAAGCATAGATTTGCAGCTGAGACGGATCCGATTGAAGACAGAAAAAACAGTTCGAACACAAGGACTGACATATAATGCAACAAAGAATAAGTAAAATCAAGTGAAAAAACTGTTTTAGTTATATTTAATATTAACTGCAAAACTAGACAGAGTGAAATCAGACCTTGTAATCTTACAGAATTGGATACACAGCAGATAGTCAACATGCCAGGAAGGTGGAAATATTTTCCAGGTGTCTTCATTTGACCGTAACCGGCGTTTAATCCATGCATATCTCCTTTCAGTCTTGTCTAACTTGGCAAGTTCTATTTTTTGAAAAAAATATCAAAATAAAAGTGAACTAAAGGAGTAAGTAAATTTATAGCAACATTACAAACCAGACTGATATATGTAGTATATGCAAGGTTTTGACCTGCTCCTTCAAAGATCTGCCTATATGAGGTGAGTTCCTTGCTGCAAAAGTTCTTCACTAGTTCTTCCCTTACAGATGGCTCCAATGCATCAACCACCAAGCAAGCATCAGATAGCTGCTGCAACAGCATGGGATCTTCTGTTTCCTTCCCAGTTCCTAAGCTGAAAAGGTATCAATTTCACCGTAGGAAGTATGACATAAAGAAAGCAGGACAACTGCCAACTGAATAAAACAATGAATTGTTTGGTTGTCTTCCAATTTACCAGGCACAAAACATGCTAAAAACAGGCCTGTCAGGCCGTGTACAAGGTCCATAAAGAAGGAAGTGGTGCCCCTACCTGTTACCATATGATCGCCAGTTATGCCCTGAAATCAGGCCGGCATGGTCATACAATCATTCCTACCTGTGTGATACATTATCACATTGATGCTGCCAATTTTGGAATACAACTATTCCTTGCAAGCTATTCTAAATTACATTTGATTTCAATTATTCTGGAAGGATTCCAGAGTACTGAGTGATACTACTTGAAAAATGTAAAACAGATAAAAAGGTTGCCACTTTGCAAGTTTAAGTGATTTGTTTCGAGCTGACACATGGACTTACATCATCCTTTTCCTGGTTTACTGCTCAGGAATTAGCCAGAAACTAGCTTTGCCACTAATTGGTACTAGCATGGCACCTTTCACATCAACGAAAAAAGTTTAATTGCTATGCACCTTGAAAAATCTGAAAATACATGAGATTTGAGGATTTTCTTGATGTTCTTGAGTTTCTCTCTCAGCTCTGTTATCTTGGGTACATCTCTATATGCTTCAAAATGACTGCATAACTGGTTTACTGCCTGAAAACACAATTAGAAATTTTGTTGGAAATCTAATGCGAATAATCATAAACATAGGTATACCAATCATACAAAATCACTGTAAGTGTGAAATATTTCAGCCATTGAGATCAGGTTTAGCTTGTTTACAGGTGTACCAGCTAACTAAATTACCTCCAGCTGTGCAGCCGCTTCTTTATACTGTCGTTTTGACGCCATAACCTGAAGTTGCTCAACAGCGGAAACTGCACATAAGCACGGAGCAACATGATTTAGTGGAGGTTGATGTTCTTTGCTAGAGAGAGGGACGTAAGGAAACTGACCAAGCATGGTAAGACGGTGAAGAGCGGTTATCGTAGTTGTTATATGCCTCTTGGCGCAATCCAATTTTTTGATATCACGACATATTTCTTGAACCATTGTTTCACTTTGTTCAGCCTTTGTTTTTATCTCATGTATCTTGTGCATTAATTCCTGTTAGTGGGAACAGAGTTAAACTCCAAGCAAGCAATTAAGTTTTCACTCTAATTGATCCAGCTTCGTAGAGGGAAAATTTAATTGAGCATACAAAGTGAAAACTGTGACCTGAACAGCATTTGTAGCTGCCGCAAGTTCTTCCTTGGCCTTGGTTCCCGAGTTGCTCTGTGGAGTAAACGAGTTTAAATATCTGATATAGTATATAACATAACCACGAGCAAAAATCAGCATGCTCGAAACATTATTCTGTGATTCTAGCACTATGATTTTGTTAAGAGCAAAACCTAAGCAAATGGATTACAACTGCATCGTAGGAAATTGATTTCTTTTGCATCGACATTGCACTAATCAAATTATGAGATTCGTAAGTTTAGTCAACTAAGTTTAATCACTACAGAACAAAGAGTGTCAACATTTTAAACAGCAGCACTGCATGGCTAGGATGGGAGACCACAAGGTCGAACCTGCTGTCGTACGGCGGCAAGGATGCTGGCGTCCACTCGGCGAATCTCGCTCTGTATCTTCTGCATCAGCGGCTCGACGCCCGCCAATGACGCCTCTGCAGGTCACAACAACATCAAAGCAAACTGTTACCCTAGGAGGCGAGGAGTCCCGACAAACAGCACAGCTCAGACGAGCGCATTGTCGCCGCTGCCGCAGCAGCAGCAGCACGAGCGTGCGAGCTAGGAATCATCGATTCGATTCGAGCGGCGGAGAGCTTACCAGTGGGGAACATCTGGTTGATGTACTCGAGGGCGCTGGACTTGTCCATTTCTCCGGCGAGATCTCTGCCCCGCGCGCCCGCGCTCGGAGGATCTGGAGCGGCCTAGGAGGATCTGGAAGGGGAGAGCGGTGAGGAGGAGCCGATCTGGCAGGGCACCGGCGGCAGGCTGCCCCTCGCGCGCGCGAGGGGATGAGGTGGTGGGAGGGGTGGAATCTCCGGCGGGTACTCGCCGTCGTCGGCAGCTCGGCCGTTCAACGGGTGGCGCCCAGACCCAGTTGATGGTTTATGAGTCGGTTGCTGCCCGTGGAGTCCAATAGCCCGCTTTGCTAGATGTAAAGTTGAAGTATTATCTGGTTAACAACTACTGTGTTCAACACTGTCTAATTCTTTTCAAGACTTGCAGGTTTTTCTTTTGGAAAGTTATAAAGCTTCTAAGTCAAAACTCAAATTTCTGGTTTTGATATTTTAGATTCTTCAAGTTTAGAACCCCGTGGTACAATGTTCAACCAGTGACTAATTCTTGCATAAATTTTCAAATATAAATTCTTGCCGGATCCCATATAGGATTGAATGTGCTGTTTGAAACTCAGAACAGTTTTTGTAAACCTTTTTTTAATGTGAAACTCATCATAAAATTAGAAATGCTTGGGCATGTACGGTAAGGTGATTGAACATGATTGCTCAAAGAAATAATATTGCTGCATAATTAAGCGCCTGTAGAATTTAATTATTCGCATGCAAATAGGTGCTTAAATAAACCTCCCTTGTACAAACCTAAAACTAATGAGACCCGCGCCAAACATGACATCTACAAAAACCTACAACACTAGTGCATCAAGTTTGTTTGACGAGCAGAGCCAAAAGTTTAGGATGGCTGCTCAATCCCAAAATTGAACCCATTGAGTTTGTTTCACGAGCAGAGCCAAAAGATAAGCATGCATGCGCAACTTACTCGGAGTTATATACAGCGGGCAGTCTGAAATCGTTCACATGCATGCTTTGTTACAGCGAAATTTTACTACACACAAACTTCAAAATCCGGGCCCTTCCTGGACTAATGCTATTCTCCGAATACTCCAGCACCTGTTGAGCCTGTGGCCCAATGCACCTGTTGATTGGCAGACGAAGAGCACCACCTCGGTTAGACCAATTGCTGTCTTGGAGGCTACACTTCTGAAACATCCCTAGCCGGCTAGCCCTGTAAGCATCATATCTGTCAATCTGTGTTGGCCGGCCCTTGAGACATTTCAGATCAGATATTTGATGACGGTGTTTCCATGTTTATGAACTCTGAAGCTAAGATCTTTTTTTTTTTTGGTCTTCTCTGGTTCTACTGTTTCTTAGACAACGCAAGGACTTTTAACAGGTTTGATTTGGCCGCATCAAGCAGGGGATCAGATTGCAGAGCTTTCTCAAAACAGCTTCTAGCATCCTCCCAACGGCCCTCTGCGACAAATACAAGCCCCAGGTTGTTGTTGGCCGGTGCATATCCAGGACACAGTTCCAATGACCTTAATAACATCTTTCTGGCAAATTCATAGTTCCTATGCTGCCGATAAAGAATTCCAAGGTTAGAGAAGATTGCGTGTAGCTGCTGAGTTGACGATAGTACCAGTGCCCGCTTATATACAGTTTCAGAGAACGGATCATCTGATAGCTGCAATGCAATCCCTGTGAAAACAAGAAGTTATTCTCGGATGCTGATCATACAGTGGGCACTTATTAGTAATGGAGTCTAATACAAAAAACTAGACAAGAATATGATCATGTAGTAGTTTTTTTTTATTTGGATGAAAGGCTAGGTGAATTTCTGTAACTAATTAGGTGAATTGCTAAATTAGAAGATTGATGGTACTGGAACAAAGATCATTATATTAAAATGTCATTTTTAGACATTCCTCAATCCTCATTGGCAAGGAGCTATAACATCACTCTTCTAGCAAACAAAAAGGAAAAATATTTAATTATTTACATTACAGCAATAGTTGAGAAATTGGAATTATGATGCTTAAGTTTTATGTCAGCTCAAGGACCTTGGCATCACACTGTTCGGTTTACCTAATTATTCAGTTAAGAAAAAAGGACTAAACTGAGCACATAACTTACCAAGATTGGACCAAGCATAGCTGCAATCCGGGGAACGGGCCAAAGCAGCTTTAAGAAAATTTACAGACCTGCTAAACCGGGTCATGCAAATATTATACAAGCCAAGTTGATGCCATTGAACAGCATCATCCGGGTCCTCTTGGATTGCCTGTAACACGTTTTCCAAATAACAATGTTTTTCATTATTTCCCAAGTTTTGTGCTTGCCAAATTCAGATTTTCACACTGAATAGAATGACATCATTCTCAGTTGACAGTAGTATGTGAAAAATTACCTGTTTTAGAGTATAAAGAGCTCGTTCTTCTGCATCGTTAAGATTGTTGTGTTCAGTATCATAGGCCGCTGCAATTTCATGTTGTGCCCTGTGAGCCATTGCCAAGCCAGCCCATGCGATTGGAGCATCAACTGCTGAAGGGTCACCTTCTTTCAGAACTGTTGCCATTTCATTTGCAGCCCAGAGAATTTGATCTTCAGTACACTGTGACCTGACAGCATCTCTGATACGGTGAACTGCAATAGCATACCGAGCAGGCATATGATTGGGTTCCAATTTTGCTGCCTGCAAAGCATAATGTATACAAAAATAAATAAGAAAAGAGTCAGATATTTGTTTCTCCCGCTATGTCTAGGCCTACATCACCTTCCTTACAGTGAATGCAAAGTTGTTGGGCACATTTATCAGAAAAAAAGGAACGTAATATAAGCATTTGAGCAGTGCTATATATAGTCAGTTACTGCCGGTGGATGCCAAAAAAAGGGTGCTAGACAAGCACTTATTGTGTTCTCATAACAGAAATTTGTCCAGCAGTTGACAAACCAAATCAATATTATCAAATTTTGTAACAGCTAATTAGCAATACATGCCTTAGCAATAATGTCAATGTCAATACAAGGAAATTGAAATATAACGGTAGTTGTTACCTGCTCCAAGCACTTCTTTGAATTCTTATGCTCACCAGCCATATAATATGCATTTGCAAGATTAACCCAAACTGATGCAGCTTTAGGATCAGCCTTCACTGCTGCAAGGAGACAGTCTTTTGCAACAGCTAAGGCTTCTTTCTGATGAAGGTAAGGACCTGCACTAATATTACCCCCTGCCCCTGAAATGTAACATTGTATGAGACAGAAGTCAAAAGCAACTACTACTCATGAAATACCTGTGATTTGAACTCATGTTTGGAGGAAAACAGCATTTTTTACTTGTTTTTAATGGAAAACAACAACAAATTGATTGATATAATGTGTCCAACCATAAAGTACATGTTATCTAACTTCCTGGTGTCATCATTTTGGATAGAGTAACATAGGGAAAACCAGTTTTTATGATATGGCAGGAAATGACAACATAGAAGAGTGTGGCAGTAAGTGTTCATGTACCTGCAGACAAAGATCCGTATTTACAGAGAAGAAGAGCTGCATAGTTCACCAGAGCAGCTGGGTGGTTTTGATCTTTTAGAAGAAGCTCTTGAAAGCACTTTGCAGACATCTCTAAATCCCCACTGGAAGATGGCAAACATTATAGTCTGAAGGAAGGAAATGACAAATGCAATGGTATTTCAAACCTTTGAATGTATGCAACACCAAGATTCGCAAGGGAGTCCAAGTAGTCTGGAGCAACAGCCGCGAGAGAAGATAGAACTGAGATAGAACTCTGGACAGGGTGCAAAACATCAGCAACTAGTTCATGAATGACATGGTCAATGCAGTAGCAGACACTGCTGCATGATCATGTAGGGAAATGAAACCAGGTTCAGTGCAGCGTACCTGTATTTGGCCACCCCGAAGAAGAACTAAACCTAGTATATTCCAAACAGCTGCTTGCCTGTGATCTGACTCTACCGAACTCTTCAACTTAACAAGGATCTCGTCTACCTCACCAGTTTCAAGCTCTTCATCAAAACTATCACCCATGCTTGCTTGCAAGATGCACTGCATGAGGTACAGACCAAGTAGAGAGGGAGTAGAACTGCTTTATTAGATGGGCACCCAAAAGGAAGAGCTGGCAACTGTATAAAAGAAAGCAGAACTAAAGACAGGGTAAATTTTGTTGATTAAGCTGATGAACCTGTGCATGGTGTATCCTCACTGACGAGAGTAAATCAGGCCTCCGCACTTCTTCTTCATCTTGTAACAATATCTCAGTCGACTTTTCATATGATGCTATAGCCTGAAAGGTTTCTGCATCTGCTTGAGCTTTATGCAAATCCTAGACAAGTTCAATTTGTTAAGAGAAGATTTACCTTCTGTGCCTGACCAAGCCTTTGATACATCAAACCCAACATAAAATGTGCATGGGCGTTCTTAGGCATTTTCCGGGCCACATGAACCAAAGCCTGCAGAAGGAAGGTTAAGCTTATGTTGACCATACCAGTACCATAAATCAAGACAGGGTGACACAACAACACGGTTCATATGGAACTCACAGCTTTCAGGTTGCTAACTTTCTCCTCACGAGGAGCAGAAACCCCTTGGCAATGTTGATCAGTATCTGTTAATGAAGAACTGTAAGTAATCAATTCGCGACAGGAAATTATCCTTCCAATGCATTAGATGTTGACGATCATGTCACCTTCACATTCAACAGTATCAGAATCCTTTGTTGCAGTCAGATTTTTTGCCAAACCAACCTCTTCGTTGCCACTTCTGCAAGTACAACATCAAATGTCATTGTCTAAGAACTAAACCGAGAACTGCTGGCTTGTAAATTCGTAGGTGTTGTTTTTAGGGTCAACGGAGGGGAAGAGAGGGCCTGATTGGTTGAGAGCCAAATGTGCCCTACCAAAATTGGGGCATGCCAAAACATGGGCATGTCAAAATTTTCTACCAAAATCTTAGCAAAAGTTGCACTTGTTTGAGTGCTAAATGTAATAACCAAAATTTTGGCACTCAATTGGTTTGATGCCAAAGCACATTTGCCAAAAATGTTAGGCATGCCCTCATTTTGGTTTGGCAATTTTGGTGCCCAACCAATCAGGCCCAGAATCCCCCACCTGGATTTTTTTTTTATTTTGGCCCCAACCGGCCCGGGAAATGCTTTACATCAAGTTCATGATAAATTCGTAGGTGTAAAATAATTTGGATACTAAACTTTCTTATCCAAACAGAATCCTACATGTTATCTCTTATCTCCCGTTCAAATAATTAAGCAAGGCTAAAATATATTAGATGAACATATGCACAAAATTTCAGAACCATGACCATGACTCCATGAGGAGGATACCCTATTGTTGAATCCATAACAATTGGCCCCGAATTTTTTCAGTTGTCATATGAATTTCCCTTCCACGAAATAGAAATGAAAAAATAACCCCATCAAGTGCTAGGGTTACGGCTCCTCCACAAGCATAGCCCCGCGACCGCGCCGCGAGGACTACTAATGCCCAATTCCAATTTCCAAGTCATCGCGGTGCCGCGCAACTACTGGTCAAGTGCACGGGAAGCAGAAAATCCCGCACGCAGAGATCGAAACAGTAGCTCGGTAGCTTTACCTCGTGGAGGAGTCGGCAGCGACCGCCGGGGCCGAGGCAACGGGCACGGCTACGGCGGCGGCGGGGTTGGGCCTGGGGGTCGGCGGGCGGTCCTCGCCGTCGCTTTCCGCCGGCTCGAAGTTGAGGTCGGCGAGCATCACTGGCCTCGGCGGCGGCGGGTGCGTCTCCGGCATCGTCTCCGTCCGGCCTCCGGTGGCTGGGGGTTCTGTGTGAGCTCCGGATGCGGGTTCAGGTCACTGGCTGGACTCGTCCTTGACTACTTGCCGAGCATGAATGAGCGAGCAAGGAGCACGAGTCACTCACTACTGCTGCTTTGAGTTAGGCCGTATGACACCGGGGCCCAGATGCGGCCACCGTTTCAATTGGGTCAGATTGGATTAGGCCCATTTAATGTAGTATGTGCAGGCTGGAGCCCCACTGCTACTGAGATTTGGCCCACTCATCAAGTCACCACCATCGGGCTGATGAGCAATATTGCCAAAGACAGGATTATCTCGGGTTATCTCAACTTGGTTTATCTTGACTTATCTCCTCTCACATAATACTATTCATTGTACCAGCTAAATACTATTTTTCGTATCAGCCAAACAGGTTCTCAGCTTCTCAGCAGCATGCCATGTTTTTGTTGCGACAGTACGCCCAATTGTGCTTCGATTCTCTCTAACCGCCTTGTAGTATTAGGTAGCGTACATGCATTCCCAGCTGGTGCATGCGTGTGCATAGTCCCTTTTTTTTTTAAGACAAGCCGCTGGTAGCTACATCACCGATGGATGTTGCAATGATGCTTAATGGCATCAAATACGCAATGCGCTGTTAGTATAGTAGGTTAGCACCGTAACCTATTCGTGCATCAACGCGGGGAGAAGAGAACATTTTGCCGGCGGTTCTTATTATTCCAGGATATTGTTCTCCCGGCCCTTGACGATTTCCCAGTTCATGAAGTCGTACAGCTTATTAGCCCTCCTAGATAAACTAGCTAGCGTCCATGGAACCATGCACGAAGGCCAGGAGCGAACAGCAAGAGCCGAGTGGAGTATGAACTTTTCAGGTTGTCCGTAGCGTCGACGTGAACCCTCGGACAGCGATACAGTACAATTGCGCGTTATACATACACACGAGCCAGCAGAGGTCGATGGCGGGACGCTGCAAAGTACAAACCGCAACGGCGCAACCAACCAACCAACCCCAGAAAGGCTCTTTCCGTGAGCAGGCGCTCCTTCCGTGAAGCCCCCGTCGGCACCGACCGCCGGAACCATCGCAAAACCACCGGGATTGAGCGCGCGCGCGCACGGCGCCCAGAAGCCCAGAGCTCCCATTGGCAGCTCTCCCTTCCCTTGTCCGGACGCCGCACCCGACATGGCCGCGAGAATCTGATCGACCGTGGAGATCGGTTGGGTTGCAGGGAGAAGAACCTGCTGCCCAGGCTTAATTAAAAAAACGCCTCTCCGAATCGGCGTCGTCGACCAACGTGGCGTCTCCTCAGCGGCAGGAATCTGATCACTCATCGTCGTGTGATCGCAGATCATTCATCAGCTCACAGGCTCGACCGATTGTTTAGCTTAGAATACGGGCGCCGGGGAGGGCAGGCGCATGTGCTGTCCGGCCGACGCGGCAATCATCGGCACCGCCGGCGGGCGCGCCGCGCCGGTGGAGGAGGAGGAGGTGGCGTAGTACCTCGTCGCGACCCTGGTTTGTTTTCTCGTTTCTCCCGCGCTGACGCGGCGCCAGAATCCGGATTGTATCTAGCCGTCGTCGTATTATTCTAGGCTTTCTAGCCAGGTGCACTTCATTTCGGCTAGATGCCTAGAACACGAAGGCTATTTGGGGCCGGGGGCAGCGCTGACAGGATGACGTGAACGGTCTCCACTTGTGGACAAACACGCGCACATGCCGATGTTGTACGTACGAACGCATGGTCCTCGACGTATTTCGGTCGCCCGTGGTACGTGTTCAGTAGTTCTGTGTTTTACACATCCGATCCGATCCGATCCGATCCGATCACAATGGGTGATTTACCACCGATTCACCAGCTCCTTTCCGTGGAGATCGATCATATAAAGGGTGGTCCTTTTCATGCTGATCTCCACCTTCATGTGCTGGGTGGGTCACTCATTTCTATCAGGAGGCGCTAGCTAGGGAACGGGAGATCACAGAAATTCTCAGTCGACGTAGCATCAGAAACGGGAAGATGTTCACCATCCAATGCTCTACCTTCCAAGTTCCAACTAGCACTAGCAGACTTAGTAACCTAGCTCCATGTGCCCCCTGGCACAATTAGAGTCTAGACGCATTTCAGGCCGTAAATAGTATATAGAAGGTGTGTTTTCAAATTCTTGGACTACTTTTTAATGAAGTTTCCATTATACAGTATATATAAAAAGAAATGTACTGTTTTATTCAGGCCTATCCAACAGTAAGCCGACACTGCAATTTGGAATGAACTGTACTCTATCTGCCACTAGGGAAAAACACTACAGTTAAGAAGGGCTGCAGCGTTCCACAGAAACAGTGATCCGTAAAGCAGCCAACTGCCGTGGGGGCGATACGATTGATTCCGGCGGCCCCGCCATCCATGCAGGCAACCAAAACCGTGTTCGCCACCTCCCCATGTGCTGCCGCCTCCAACCGCCGCGCTGCCGTGCCCCGCGCCCCCGCCCGCGCATTCAACTCTCCCTCCCTCTCCCCACCGCGAAAAAAAAAGTCTCAGAAAATCCACCAGCTTCCAAAGCCTTTTCAGCGCTCCCGCCGCCTCCGCTACAGGTGTCGCCGTCGTCGTCCCCGTCAAGGCCACCTCCCCTAGCTAATCCATTTTAATCAATTGTTAAGCGAGGAGGGAGGTCTCGTCTCCGGGGTGTTAAACAAACAAACACCCCGCTGATTAATCGCCAATCATTTTCCCGCCCGCACGGTGGACGTCTCGGCCCTGTCGCGACTTTAACCTCCTCCCGGTTTGTCCTCATCGCCCCGCGCCCCCTCTCTCTTTAAAATCCCCGGCCCTGCTCCCAGTCCCCGGCAGCAACCATCCAGCGATCAACCCAGACAGAGACTGAGAGCACAGAGGCACAGAGCAGGGAAGCGGAGCAGCTAGTAGAGAGCAGTGAGCAGCAGCAGCCGGAGATGGTGAAGATTCCGAGCCCAAGGAGGCTGTTCAGGAGCCGGTCCAGGAGCACGGCCGGCAGCACCGGCGGCGCGGACATCTGCGCCATGGTCGCCGAGCACGAGAAGATCGAGTGGGAGGTGCGGCCCGGCGGGATGCTGGTGCAGAAGCGGCGGACGCCCGAGGAGGACGCCGCCGCCGTGGAGTACATCCTCGTCAGGGTCTCCACCGGCTGGCAGTGGCACGACGTCTCCATCGACGCCACCGCCACCTTCGGTACGCCCTCCGATCACGCGCGCCGCCGCCCTGCATTGGCTTGAAATTGAAATTGACATCGAATGGAGAGTAGCATGGATTTCCCCGGTTGCTAATAATCGAGCTGCGGTTTGCTCTCTCCGATGCAGGCGACCTGAAGGTGATGCTGTCGCTGCTGACCGGGCTGTGGCCCAGGGAGCAGAGGCTGCTGTACAGGGGCAAGGAGAGGGACGACTGCGACCACCTGCACATGGTCGGCGTCCAGGACAAGGACAAGGTGCTGCTCCTGGAAGACCCGGCCGTGAAGGAGAGGAAGCTCAGGTCAACCACCTTGGCGCAGCTCATGGGGGTGCCCTGCCACTCCTTCATCCAAGTGTAGTAGAAGACAACTAGAGATCGTCCCCTGAGTTTCTTGCCAGCTTCCTTTTTTTCCTTCTTTCTTTCAGTTTGTTTTTGCGTGAGCGACCGAGCAAAGGTTTCAGCTCGGTCTAACTGCAATGTTCAGAGCCTGCTGAGTTTGAGGGCTTGAATTCGGCCAATCGAATCAAGCTATAGGATATACTGTAAGACGTTAAACACATCATGTAAATTACTGTCAACGGGTTTATCCCACCGCCACTGTCCGTGCTAATTCTTTGCTTCTTACTCTGTAGCATACTCTCTGCCTACTGTCGAGACAGCAATACAGTTGATAATTTAACATGATGCTCCTGTAAATCCTTGCATTCTTTTCAGAATCTGCTAGTACATGCCCCCATTTTCACCATCATCAGCTCGCCATGTACTGAACTCCGGACGTGCTCAGAGCAATCTGCTTTACTGCTTCACTGCTTGGTTTTCAGTTCGCACGTATGCTACCGTAGCTGTTTCAAGTTGCAGTCGACAGAACCAAGCGGCAGCAGGTTTACGGCTACCGAACATGTAGAAAACCTGCCAGGTTGTGCTGAACTGCAAAGGTTGGACAGAAACCTGCTTTGAGCAAGCTGCCCTACCCACCCGTTAACCACTACTACTCACTCACAAAATCATCGCAGAATCAGGGGAATGGTTGGCGTATTATCCGGACTAGGGAGAGAAAAAAAGGACATGGTCTGTACTGTGGGATTTTTGCACGGAGAAAAAGTCTGCGCTTTGAGGATCAGCACTGCAAAAGCACACACAATTATGTGATGGGACAGGTGATCGCACGGAGGGTTTAGTCTCCATCGGTTTCAAGTCGTTGATACGCATATTAGGTTATGTTTTGGTTGATCAGGTTTTTGCATTATGCCGGGTTCGGTTCAGGTGTTTAGTGCGTAATCAACCTGATAAACATGCGTGTATGTGTAATAGGCCAGCTATGATGACAAGATGAATTGAAGCATGGTATTAACCCCAAGAGGACAGTTTTACTTTCACTTGGTAGCATGTGCTGTGCATCTGCCCTTCAAGCCATTGAGCTTAATGAGTAATGACCTGTGCCAAATAGCAACAGGCATACGGTTAGCAGACATATAATCGCCAGCTTGCGCTCAGCTGCAAAGTTCGAGCAAAAGCTTTTGCCTTTTCTTTTAGCAAGTTGTCAAGTGTCAACCGTGTACACTTTTTTTAAATAAAAAAAAGCGCTCAGGGAGTCAAGATCGTGTGGTCTGCAGACTCTGATGACGTTGGGTACAGAAAGTTCAGTAGCTCAGATTACGCGCTGCTGCTGCTCCTACCCGTATCCCGAGCTCCTTTTTGCCGGCTGACCATCGTAGAACCAAAGCAAGCAGGCGCAGCTACCACCAGATACCGTGATCTACGCCCAGTGTCTGACTCTGATCAGGTTCAGGTCGAGCCGACCAGGTCCCGGGGCCAGAGAGACAGGGACGCCAAATCTATCTCGTGATTATCCAATCCATCCCAGGCGCATCGACCCCCTCCTGCACTCGTGCCGGAAAGGCAGGAGCGGATTGAATGCTGACGCCACCCAGTAACCCCGGCCTGGCTGGGCTCGTGCCGATCCGCGGCGCATGTGGCGGGGCAACCAGCGAAATCGGCGCGGACGGTGACGCACGCGCGCCCGATCAACTTGCCATGTTACCCTCCGTCAATAACAAAATACATGGGGATCCTCGCGCGGCGCGTCGCGGTCTCGCCAGTCGGCCAGCCGCCACGCCGGCGCCGCGGCTTATCCGAACGCCGGCGCCGGCGGCCGCTGGGGAGCCATGCCGGCCGCTGCGCGCGCGGGCTGGTCGGCGGTCGGCGGCAGCCGCATGTGCGTGCGGTATGGGTAGGTTTCGACACGGAGCCCATTGGATCGCGCGCTTATACTGTGTCCGCCGCTGTGCCTGTGCCTGTGCGCGCGGCTGAATCATCGTCGGTTTGGTTCGTGCCCGTCGCGGAAAATGTGCGTGGGCTCTTCTTGATGGCTAGATCCGCAAGCCCTATGCAAGTAGGCAGAGCGTGACCACAGGTACAGGCAGAACATGTTGCTGCTGGCTGCATCTACATCATGCACACGACAGCGCGAGAGGTCGAGAGCCTGCCGGAGCGGCTAAACCTGCAACAACCCCCCTCGGGTGAACAGCTGGTCAGTTGCACTGGAGCACAAATGCGATTATTTCAAATTGTAAACAAGGCTATACAGAAAATATTTATATGTAAACGAGGCGAAAATGGATTTTTTTTTTACCAATGCTTGGTGGGCCGATTACTGGACTGGGCATATTACTAACGATACTTAGTGGGCCCATTAATGGTCGCCCAGCCCAACCCGCAGTCACCTAGCTTACAGTGAGACCCCACCTGTCAGAAAGCCGAGGACAGTGTGGGCTTCCGGCCCACAACGCTGCTTCTGTCGCAGGACCCCGGCCGCCGGTAGACCTCCGCGAATCACTCTAGCGATGGCGGAGATCGCCGGCGACGAGGTCCCAGCGCCTCCGCCTCCTGCTCCTTCCACCTCTGGCGAAGCCTCCGGAGGCCAGTCTACTTCTAATCCCACACCTACAGGCAGCAGGAATCCGCCGTCGCGCACGACGAAGCCCGGCGTGAAGCGCCTCGTCCTCACCGCCTCCGTTCTCCTCTCCTTCCTCCTCGGTACTACCCGCCACCTCCCCTAGCTCCATTAGCTAGTGGTTTTTACTCTTCTCTGTATAACTAGCTCTCATCTCTGCTTGTCTCTCTGTAGGACTGCCCTTCCTGCTGAAATCCACCGAGATCCACCGCTCGCCACTGCCTTCCGACGCAATCACCGCCCTCGCGCACCGCCTCCACTCCAATCCGCCATCCTTCCCCTGCGGCCTTCACGCGGTCTTCCTCCGGTCCGGTTCCGGCCCCTCCGATGCCTCCCTCGCCAGTCGCCTCGAGCAAGCGATCTCGGCCCAGCTCCAGCTCCTCCCGGCCTCTTCCACTGCCGGTAATGTATCGGTATCGGTCACCGTAGAGTCGGCTGGTAGCTGCTCCAGCAGCAGCAGCGTTGGCTCGCGTTGGGAATGTGGCGTTGTGACCACTGCGGACCTGGTGCTCGGTGACGAGGTGTTTGATGAATTGCTGCACTCGGCATTGGGCAGCGGCAGCGGGGATGGGTCTAGGATTTACACTGTTGTGATTGTGGAAACTGGTGATGCGGAGGGAACGAGGGTTGTCATTGGGAAGCATCGGCATGCTTGGGTGGCTGGAAAGGTCGACGAGGCTAAGGCAGTGTCAGCTATCGGGAAGGTATTTGTCAAGTATTTCATGAATGGCGGTGTTGAGGAGGGTGAGACAGGCATTGGGAAAGCCGAGTTCATGCCAGTTGGATCAGATGGAAATGTCGTTCTATCCTTTAGCTTGTTGAATGCTGATCCAAGTGATTGGGTGTATGATTGGTAAGAACAAAATTTTGTTGTTGCTTTATTGCTATGCCAATATTCCCTTCCATATCAAATTGCTATAAAAATATTCAAATTCTTTTTTCCCACCATTACATCACATAAGTTAGATGTTTAAGTAAAGTACAACATGTTTGACTGCATAGATAAGGTACATGTGCGTTATTACATGGAGTATATTTCTTATTCACATCAGTTAGATATTCTGTAGGCTGTGCTTAGCTTCTTTCAGAGATGGAACTTATTTCCATTGCTGCTGCTGCTGTTGGAATTCTTACACTCAGGCATTTTACATGCAGGGAGTTTGAAAAGATTGGCGAGAGGATGTTAAATCCTGTGATTGAGGTGCTGCGGCCTATTGCGGAAATTAATATAGAGAGTCAGGTGCCAATTTTCTTATTTAAACTAAGCTACATTCTTCCATTTCTTGTGAAAATGCTGATGTTTCTTTTGTTTTAGGATCGTCGATTTAATAAGCAATAATTCTGTCGCTTCTTTTCAGGTTTTGTACCACACTCCTAAGTCGTCCTATTCTTATTCTGATGATAAACTGGGTGGCAATGTCCTTAGTATGGGAGACATTCCGTTCTTTGTATGTTTCTGACTTGTCTTATAGAAACTATTTGTTATTGATTGTACTGCATTCTATGGGTAGCTTCCCCTAACATATATAGTGGTTCATGAGATCCACAACTTAATCATGCCTTGAAAAATATGATTTTGACAGGTAAATTCAAATGAGTGGCACTTGGATACATCAATTTCAGCTACAGGACATTCAAAAGTTCTTCAATTTGTGGTGTATGTTCATTGGAAGAAACTTGCTTATTAATATCTGCTTTTTATTGTTGTTTTTGTTGTATAACATTGAACTTTACTCTCAGAGCCTCAGAACCATGATGTAATTTAATTTGTTCTCTCCAACAAATTATTAAAAGTATTAGCTTGCTTATTAATCCCTTTTTTGTTGTATAGTACTAAACCTTAAGAGTCTCAGAACCATTATTTAATTTAAATTATTTCTCTACAACAAATTATTAAAACCATTAGCAGAATGCATTTTGGGTTTACCCCTGCTGCTCCAAATTTTCCTTCCTGTTTTTATTTATTACGGTCTCCTTTTTACTAAATTTGATGGAATCCTAAGAACCCAATCCATTATAGAAAATTCCATGTTTTCATGTTAATTTCTTATTTCCAAGTGTCAAGTGTGCACACATAAAAGATATCAGCTTGATTTTCATCGATCAAGTTTACTATGAGAGTATTAGTTGTACAAAATATTTATGTATGCTCATCTGAATCGTCTATAAATCATTCAGATATATTCCATCTGCAAAGGAATGCCCATTGTACTTACAACTTCCTGATGGTGGGATTTCAAAAACTAATGCATTTATATCCCCTGTAAGTGCTTCTATACGTGGCTGTGAAAGGGACTAATGGTACCCATCTTGCTATTTACTTAACAGCATTATCCTATTTCATAGATGTGGGGAGGTGTTCTTATCTGGAACCCACCAGACTGTTCACTTGGTTCCCAGAGGACTCATGGTACCCGGAAGAAAATGTCATCTCAGGTGTGTGCAATTGATCATTTTCTTGCTCTTTGATATCCTGGTATTTTCATATGCAAAGGTCACCCTTTGAAATCTTTGCAAGAGCATTATTTGTTGATGCCTATGTGAAACAGGAACTTATGGAGACTCTTGAAATCTTCATCGGACAACTAAGGCAGTTGTTTGGTCTAAAACCATCTTATCTCTCACAAGATATAGACATGCCAACAAAATTTGCAGTTAGTGAAAAGGGGTTCACAGAATGGTAATTTCTTTTCTCAACTGCCTTACTATATTTACCATAGTGCAAAATTTATTTTGCTATGGTGAAACACAATCTGTAATTTCCATTCCATATTCATTGCCCCATTGGATAGTGTTTTGGCCACCATTATTATTGTCCTGAATACCAGACTCTGCATATTCTCAAACCATCAGTACTATAGCATGCGTCACATACTCAAATTGATTGTACACAACACACTATAGAATGTGGCCACCTCATCTTTTGACCTCTTAAGTGTAAGATCGATCAGGGTGAACCGGGCCTTCGCCAGAGCTAGATGATCCTAGTATCTAGATGTTCTAGAGTTTGGTTATGAACGCACTTGTTGACAGTTGCAAATCATATCTATCACAACAAGTCTAGTAAAGCTCTATGTGGATTATCGTGCTTCTAATATCCTCCTCTTCTTCCTGCAGGGAGTTTGATTTACTATACAGACATCATGCATCTTCCAATCTGTTGTCATGCCTCACCACCTTGGAGTCTCTATCCAGTCTGGTATGGCTCATTTTGAAGCAGTGCTTAATGGTATACAAGTGGCTGTTCTTCACTTGTGGGCATACTAATGTTATTTCTGTTGCCAGGTCCATTCTCTCCCAAGAATGATTGTCATGGATGAAATTGGAAGACAGGTCTGTCTATCTACCACTCTTGCTAAATGTGCTGCTCATTGATCTGTAAACTAGTCTTTATCTTTGTACGCTTTTGGTTATGCATTCATAACACAACAGAAGTAATAGTATCTTTGTGTTTAAAACACTTTTACATGGGTGTTGATTGTTTGCTATCTTGATTATAGAGAGCTTACTCTTGTTCTAACCATTTACATTTTATTTTCCAGGTTGAGCTCTCTCTTGAAGCTGCAAATTTAGCTCAAAGAAATGCAACTCTTGGAATAAGTGACTCTTCAGCAGGCAAGTTTAAAATTATTCATTTGCATAATGTCCTTGCACCTTTATGAACAGTTAATGAGAAGTGTGCTGATGTACAGTATCTGCAACAAGAGCGAGGGCATTGGCTGAGGATGCATTTTTCCATCCATCTATTATGTCAATCAGTTACGCTTCAATAGAGCATTATTTTGCTATTTACATGGTGAGTACATTATTACAGGCTTCTGTCAGTTGAAACTTCTACGGTTGACACTGATTTTCTCTGATACTGATAGTAAAGTACACTAAAGTTATTGTTCGATTTATCAGTCATGGATTTAAAAATCTCAGATTTAGTGTTATGGGAGTGGGCCAGCTAGGCCTGGGCCATGATCTACTGTAGCACGTGAACAGGACACGCGTGAACAGTACCCGAGTCAAGGGATAAGTGTTATGGGAGTGGGCCAGCTAGGCCTGGCCATGATCTACTGTAGCACATGAACAGGACACACGTGAACAGTACCCGAGTCAAGGGATAGGATCAATTAGAGATAAGATTAGGTTAGTTCCTTAAGGGTCAAGTTGATTAGTTTCTTCAGGGTCAAGTCTTCTCATCTATATAAGGATGGGATTGTATCTCCTTTGGGGCAATCAAGAAATCAATGAAGAAGTATTATTCCCAAAATCCCCCAAGAGTCTAGTCTCCTCCAAGCCGACTCCGCCCGGCTATCTTCCCGGCGGTGGTTATCCTTAATGGACCTCGGTCCATAACATCTAGAGCTTACCAGTATTCAACAAACTTTATCAAACTGCAGAAAGATGAAATCACAAACTATACTGTATACATTAAACTTCATTTGTGTGTGCAGTCGGTAATTGGTACTACATTAAACACTTTGTACTTCCTGCAGCCATTTTTCGCACCAGTTTCCTTGCATGTACTTCTGGCAGCAATCAAAGAGCTAAAGCGTTACAAGGCAGAGCGAGCAAAATATTTAGCATTTCTTGCTTCCCAGGCGACATCCTCCTGATCTGGTGGTGGTTTAGGGCAGCTCACTGCCTGGTACTTCATACAGGTTTGACAGATGATGGGATGTTGTTGTTCATTATTGGCATCATCAATTTGTTCTGGTGCGCAAGGAAATGGCTGGAATGTCGAACTGATGCTAGATTGAGAAGTAGACACACTGGGGTGATTGTAATTTGTAAAGCTAGCTGTAAGTTCTAAGATGTAACCTATATTTTGTTAGATTCAGAAAGAATTGACGCTCAGGTTCCTGACCAAAGATGCTGTAATGGCTAAAGCGAGCAAGCAAAACGTTCAGGTTGCAAGGCAAAGATCTTGCTTCACCTGATTGGTGGTAATTAGCGTGTTTGGTTCATGTTATTGGCACTGTCACATAGCCAAGATCTGGAGACCTGACTTATTCTAACGCTCACGACAATGGCCGGAATGTCCAACTGATGTTAGGCAGGTAGCTTATATAGTGGTGCGCTTTGTAATGCTGCTGCATGCTGCATAGCTGCTACATAGTTGAATTTTCTAGTCCAGTTGAAAAGTCTTGTAATCCAGATTCTGCTCTTGGATACCTCCATTCTGAATGAAGCACATTAAGGTTTCATATCGAAAATGTGATGGTTAAAGTAATCATGTTTGACAACCAAATATGGTGTTTTTTAAGTGGAAAAGAAATCGTGGAAATGTTTTGATGTAACATGTTTTTGGCATCTTTTGAATAATCATGACAGACAGAACAAATTTGGATTCTGGAAATTATTCACCTATTTTTCAAGGGAAAAGGTATATTTTGCATCCTATTTTAAAATTGTGGCATTCATCATTTATGTTTTAATTAGTCCAAATCAATCCCTTAACTAATTATATAAGTGCACTAATAATCCCTACCTCGGTTTAACAATAATTTAGTGCAATCTAATATCAGTTTAGACCATATAATCATTTGCTAATTACTACCTAACAATATAGTATGCCGAGGTGAAAATACAAAACCATGAATATTTTTCACTAAATCCTCTAAATCAGTTACCCATAAAATTTTTTCAAAAAAAGGTTCCGATTCACACTCAACCGTTATAGCATGCCTACGTAATGATTAGCAAGATGATTACATGGTCTAAATTGTTGTTATATGATACTAAACCAATGTTAAATTAAGGTGGGGATGACACCATTTTAGTTAGTTAAGGGGTTAATTTGCACCAAACGAAAAATGAGGGATTAATGTCACACTTTTGCACAACTTAAGGGATGAAAAGTAGGCTTGTTCCTTCTTTTTTTGAAAAAAAAAACACTGAAACTATTATAGATGCCAGATGACGCCAAGTCGCCAACCATCAAATCAGTGTTTAGTTTTGACACAGCCAGCAAATTTGCAAAGACACCTTTTTAATGATAACGTTAGAAAACCATGGCACAAGAGATTGTACAAAAATACTAGCCAACAGCATCTCTTCGATGAATCCCCACAAGATATGTCCTCTCACCTCTCCAAGAATTTGCAGAATGCAAAAGAGTACTTTGTAACACAAATCAATTGATTAGGAATTTCATATCACTAGTGAGCTCATGCATTTCAGAGCAAAACTGCTCACTGTTTGATAACCAAGCAAACCTGTTACGTTGGTCCAAGAAAATTCTGGCTAGAAATTTCAGATCACTGGTAAGCTCATGCATTTCAGGTCAGAACTGCTACACTGTCTAACAACCAAGCAAAACTGATACACTGGTCCAAGAAAAGTTTGTTTGGTTAAAGAAAAGTGAATATGAAAACCTGTAGCAGATAAAATAGAGTTTTCTTTACAGTTCCTTACTGAACAGAGAAACTGAACTAGCCTAACCATTTTGGCCAAGACAGGGCCACCAGCTTTGGCCAGTGAAGGTTGCATACAATTGCAACACGCTACTGCCTTATATTCAGATTTCACACTATATCTATCAGTCAGACCTTCAAGACATGCATGCTAATTAACAACAGGGAGTCTAACACTAACATCTGATCTTGCTATTCCATCATAATAGAATAAAGAAGACACTGCTTCCTGGTAAATTGCATAGGCATTGTACCACATAAAAATGTGTGCACACCACTGCTGAAAAATTAGGGAGAGTGCAATTATCCTGCTACCAATTAAGCAAAGGATCATTAACCAACTAGTACAAAAGAGTGAAGGAAGCACAAAACTGAACAGAAATGGCACTGCTTCCAAGCTCCAACACAGGGTTTGATCCAGGTAAATTGCACAGGCTAGCTATCACAGTACAGAAACCAGTACTAAACATCAGGGATGGTGAAATTATTTTTCCGAACCGAGGCATTCCCTATGTCCATTACCAAGCAACGAAAATTCCAGAAGTTCATACAGAAACAGTAGCGAGAGAAGGGAGAGAAAAGAGAACCCTAAAGACTTAACCTGATTCAAAGCTAGATGCTAAGGCTGACTATGACATTCCGACAGAACAACTTGGTTTAAGCAAAATGAACTTATCACACAGACATCATCACCAAGTAACCAGACAACTAACAAAAGATGGCGCAATACTGCTACCAATAATGCGAACAATCATTTGTCAAATAGGACGAGGACAAGGACAATAGCAATAGTTTTGACAGCAAGGAGAGCAGAAAACATTTGACTCCAAGTAATCATGCCCACGATCAAAATGGAAGAACTTGTACATCTAAGCACCTGGATTTGAAACTGACACTCTAGGTCTCTTTAGCAGCCGGCCTGCCTCCAGTAGTAATGCATCTTTTGCGGCAGTTGGGTAATCATTGTTTGTCCTGAGATCTCCAAACCACCCACCGGACTGAAGCACATCATGTAAGCATCCTTTTGATACCACAGTCCGACAGCAATTCGCCTGAAGTTGGCGGCGGCCATGCAGCTCAGCAAATGCCAGTGTCCTCACGGCAGTAGATGGATCAAGATAGGCAAGCATCCACTCCTCCAGAATTCCCTTCAATCGCTCATGGTCAAATCTCTCAGCCACAAGAAACAGAGCTTCAGTCATACAGCAGCTGCCTTCCTTGGTATAAGCTTCACCCATAATCTCCTCTGCCCCTGGCAATTGATCTGTGTACAAGAACTTCAAGAAGGCGCCAAATGCTTTGGGCTCAATCCCCCCTCCAACTATGATGGGTGTGGCTGAATCAGATGTAGAAGCGAACTCCGCTGCCAATGTTGGCGAGCGAGCTTGGATGACAGTTCGGTGGGCGGGGAAAACATCCTCTCCGACACGGAAGGTCACATCGCTTCCATCTCCGCTCTCCAGGATATGGCACAAATCTTGGCTGAGGAGTGATGGCTTGTTGGGAGGGCACGGGAAGGCATGGGCACTGATTGCTATTGCTAGAGAATCATTGAAGACGATCCCTTTCTCCGCCAATTCCGCAACCGTCGGCAGCTGCAACTGGGTAGCCTGACCACGATAAACAAGCAGCGGATGGGACTGTGAGCAACCGGCGGATTCTGGCGGCGGTCCACAATCTTGACGTTGGCGACGCCAAACTCGTTGGGGCCAAGGTCCAGACTCTTCAGCGTCAGGGTCACGGCGCCGCCGCGAGAGTTGGTCACAAAGGACCACCGGCGGCCATCTATGGTGAACGGGGCTCCGCCAGATCTTTCTGACACGCCATGGCAGATGCCCAGCGTCTCCTCACTCTGCAGATAGCAACGCGAAACTTGAGTTACTGCGCCGCCGCCAGGGGGGAGATCCATTCCCTGTTCTTCCCCGCTCGCGCAAGCGCCGATGGGGAAAATTTTGGGTGAACGGGATAGGAAATTTGGCGTACCGTAGGATGAGCCGGATCTCGGGTACGTTTGGTGAGGCTGTGTAGCAATGCAACCTCTGGCCTCCTGGCTGCGGGCCCTACCTGGTTTCCGGCTTCCGCTGTTCCGCTTCCGCATTCCACTGAGATTTCCTAATTTTTTTAAAAAAAAAAATAACCATGGATTCCACTTAATAGAATGGTGGAATAAATATGTTTTGGACAAATATTGAACACAAATTCGACATAAAACTTGAATACCAATGTAGTTTTATGAATTAAGGTTAGATACCTTTATAGTATATAGATATACTACGATCGTGCCCGTGCGTTGCTACGGACAATAAATTATTTATATTACAATATAGGAGCACTCAAAATAATAATATGAAAATAAGCACAAATATTACCGTGAGTTGCCACAGACAAAAACAAAGTATATCCATACACATTATTTTTCATCATATGGATAAGCCTGACCACATGTGTCTGTTTGTTTACCGTGCCCCATGTCGTTCAGTGTGTATTTCGTATTTGCTGCGCAGCAAGTTTAGTGTAGAGAACGTTATGCACACTTCATACGTTCTGAAGTTCCTTTACAGTTTACCATTCAACACTCCTTTTTTTTCTATTGTACTCTCTGTTATGATTTATATGACACTAAATTAGCTCAAATTTGAGCTAAGCAACATCAAGTAAAAACGAACGGAGGGAGTACTCTGCACCTTAGACTGAAGTTATTGTTCCTTGCTCTGCTTCCATAGTTTCTTCCCCTGCTGCATAATCCAGATTCCAAAAAACCAGTGCTGAAAAATGTTATATGTCATGTTGTCATGTATTGAAGTCCGGAAAAGATGATATGGTGAAACAATTAGGTTTTTATGCCTTAGTTTTCAGGATCTTGTTGACATTAAGGTGGAGTTCTTGGAATATTATCTAGTCTAATTTCACTTATGTCATCTCCACTGGAGCAAAAACTCTAGAAAGTGCAATATATCAGCAAGGTAAACTTCTGCATATATAGAACTATATATCTATTACTGTTTCCTTGATGACCCAAAAGTAAAAACTTTACTGTGCAAAATAAGGACCTTCAGTGTGATCTAGAGAGATAGGAAACAAACAAATTAGTATCCCATTTCAACAAGGTATTGTCATTTTCAGAATGGTTCAAAGTACAGTCAGGCATGCATGTCACAAGGTACTGTCATTCGGTCTATTCGTCTGGCTGGTGTTGATTTGTTCTGAGAAAAAGTAATGCTGGTTGGTTGCTGATGGCTGGTTTGTTCTGAAAGAAAAGTGTAGCAACAACTCGAGTGCTCATATGTCCTGTCCATGTTGTGTGCTACGAGTACTTTCTGTATCTTTTGGATATAAATTGATTTCAGAAGTAAGTTGCATTTTTTGTGATAAAACACTCGGTTAGTGGAAGGGCTTGAACAGAAAGTAGTAGGGTCAGAATGCTTTCATTTTTCAGTCCATCCAGAATTTTGCTCAACGGTTGACAAAGGAAATCGCCACTAAACTATCGGTTTGTCTTGTTTCAACTTCTTCTGCATTATTTTTCTCCACAACAAATCTGCTATAGTACGTAATTTTTTTTCTCTCACAACAAATTTGTCTGCCAAAATGAGTAGAAGACCTGACAAACACACTTTGTTGTACATTTTCCTTTTGGTAATGCTGTGGGAACTTTTCCTGACTCCATCCAATGGCTGATCTGCAACGATCGGACGCACGGGTGCGCAGATGTCCGAAGGCTAATGTCCCTCCAAACATCCAAACGCAAGCAACCTCCTTTTTCCTTTTCTAGTCAAAATCAACTCCCTTGAGCTCATTTCAAAAAAAAAAAAAAATCCCTTGAGCTCTCTTTTGCTTCATTGCGCTCCACCTCCGACATCAACATGGGCCATGCCCATGGGCCATGGCGCACAAGAGCATCAGATCCAGGTGCAAGCCTGGAGACGGAATGATTTTTTATTCCAGGAGTCGGATTCGGAGACGCCGAGACGCCTTTTAGTTTGCACGGGTTCGAGTCGGACTCGCGCGTGCTGCTATGCAGTAGTATATATATTTCGCTAGCCTAAACCCTAAAGCCCCCACGCCCCCATCCGTCGTAGGAATCCCTAGCTAGCAATCGCAATCTCGGGCACACCGCACATCTAGCGTAAAAACGCTCTGCGATCTCCCGGGTTCTAGCCACCTGCGACATGGACGACACGCTCGCCGTCGTCGGACCCCGATACGCCGACAACCTCCTCGATGGTTGCTACGACTTCGGCGGCCACGACACCGTCCAAGTCCAACAAGGCGAACTGGACAGTCTGGGCCTCTATCCCCACGAGATCGACGCCTTCCTGTTCACCGACTACTGCCCAGAGGATGAACTCGAACGCATCCAAGAGCTCATGTCCGCCCAGTCCCAGCGCCTCGTCGCAGCTCACCAGAAGCGCAGCCGCGACGCCGCGAGCGATGACGCTGACGCGGTCGGCGGACCAGGTCTCTGAAGCGTGATGCGGGGACCCAAGTTTCTGAAGCTCAGCTCCAGCAAGAATGCGTTGGCAGGAGGTCGACGCGGGATGTGTCGACACAAGTTTCTGAAGACGAACTGCGCGACGACGACGACGACGACAGGCGAGAATACTCGCCGTCGCCGGTGGATGAACACCAGGACCCCGTCCAGCCCTTTGTACCTTCAGAGCTGGAAGTGCTTTCCGTGAACCAGGCTGACGATGGCAGCGAGACGCCGGATGCAGCGGGCGGCGTTTACGAAGATGACCTGCAGCTGCAGCCGATGCTGCCGTTCGATGGTTCCGCTGAATTCACCGAATTTGCACCTTTTCCCTACCAATTCGAGGCTTACACCGCGCCGGTGGTGGACCAGGATTTCGTGCCGTTCGATGGTTCCGCTACTTCACCGAATATGCATCTTTTCCCTACCAGTTCGAGGCTTACACCGCCCCGATGGACCAGGATTTCGTTGGTTTTATCGACGATTTCTGTGACTGATCCCCGGATCTCTCCTCCTACAATGACACAAAAGGCCGTGCTGCTCTGCAAGGCTATGGCCTATGATTATGAATGAGCTATGGGCAATTTGATCCTGATGTCTGAATTTTTGTGTGTCAACCATGTACTACTCTGTTTTTATGGACTTGTTCTATTTTTTTCCACTTCTTGTTTGATATAATGCGATTGCTTGATAAATACTCGAATTTCGTTATCAGATAAGCAACGAAATCACAAGGTTCAGATTCTAATCCCCTCCATACATAAGTTTGATCATATTACTTCTACGATAAAAGGCAAACTCTGTCCCCAACCTCACCAGGACAGACTACTCTCAAAGAGCAAAGTGCTAACAACATTAGTCATCCAAAGGTCTTAACCTCACCACAACAAAATGCAATTCCTGCATCCCTTTTGACTTCATTGCACTAGCAATGTACTGGTGCTTCCTGAGGGTGGGCCCTGTTTGGATATGCTTATAAGTGGTTTATTGGTGTAAATAAGTGAGAATCCTGCCAAATGCTTTGTCTATTTCCACCTATTCTCGCTGCAAGCGGCTTCAGAGATTTGAACTACGAGAAGCAAACGATCTCTGTAAAAGGTTGATTAATTTTTTTAATAAATAAGGCAACATTTCTTGCTCTCCATAGACAACATTGATTCGAAAGTATACGGCATGCAGTTTGCTCCCACTACCTTGTCATCGAAGAGCTAAAATGTTGCAAGGCAGAGCGAGCAAAAAATTCAGCATTTCTTGCTTCCCGGGCGACATCCTCCTGATAAGGTGGTCATTTAGGAAACGTCCAGTCCAGGTCCAGTTGATGGTAGGCTGAGAAGTAGACACACGAGTGATTGTAGAGTAGCCAGTAAGGGTATGTTCAACCCATAGACGGGGTTCTGTCTCTAAGTATCTCGAATCTATAGTACAGACAGATTTAAAGATAGGTCATACAACCCACTGACCAAGGTATGTTTCTAAGCTATTTAATTCTTTGTATGTAGATAGAATCAATTACAAATAAATTCTTGTATACATTGTGTGGCTATTTGATAGAAAATGTATCGAGCATTCATAAAGGCAATATGACTGATACATTTTTAAGTGCAGGGTCTTGACAGATAGTCACTAGCATGAATTCTAGAGCTCTGCAAAACATATTCAGCTGTTCTTGACAGGAAAAGAATTTTCTCATCTGAATCTAACCATCATCTTCACTTTGCATGCTTCCTGGTGGTCCACGGGTTGTTCCTTCTTGATCTTCATGGCATGCAGATGGGGCTGCTGTCGTCCGCATCCATGGAGGAATGACCGGATCGGGTGAGGTATTGCATCGAACAGCTATCATGCTTCATGCATTGCACAGGAAAGCAAAGCAGAACAAATACTGTTACATGAAGGAGGCATCGAACAGCTATCTCGCGGCAACAAGAAGCAGACAAGGAGGCACCAACGTCCTGAGTAATGCTGTTGTAATGGCATCGATGCAGTTCTAAAGGGTACGCGACGAACCAGCTCATGGAATTCGGTTTCTGCAAAATCGTTCACTGGACAAAACCGATGCGAAAAGTAAGGCAATCCGATTTGCACCAGGTGACCAGGGTTCGAGTCGGAGTAGGGCCGGGTGTAGGGGAAGCGCAGTGTTATTTATTAAGATGACCCTCCTAACCCACAGGCCACAACCATCATCACCGTAGCCAAGTTCCATCTCACCCGCCATGGACGACGTTGCGATCTCCTCTGATCTCTTCGACATGTACAAGGAAGACATCTTCGCCGGCTACGACTTCGAAGCCCAATACGCCACCGACCTCCTCGGCCCCTACAGCTACGACGACACCGTCCAAGTGAGCACCGTCGATCTGTGCGAAACGGACGACGGCATCACCGCCGTGGACAACACCGTCATCGGCCACATTGTGCCACCGGACAATCCGGGCATCTTTCCCCACGACAGCAACGCCTTCAACACCGGTGACTTCCCTCAGCTTGAAGCTGATGATGAACCCATCTTCGAACTCACCTCCGCCGAGTTCCAGCGCCTCGTCGCGGCCAACGCTGCCGCCGGCGCGACGACGAAGACGCCATGGGCGCGGGGGCAGAAGCGCCGCCGGGACACTGCGGACGACGATGACAATGACGCCGGCGGGGCTCGCGGCGCGAGCCTCGCGCAGCAGCTCGATCCGGCAGTGAAGGACGATGGCTCCCGGCAAGATCAACACGCTCCGGCGGATCGTGAACCCGACGCAGCCACCTCGCTGGTCTCTTGCCGAGGGAAGCGGGATGCTGCGACCCAGGTTTCCGAAGCTCTGCTCCTGCAGGAATTTGGCAGCGTGACGCCGACGCGCGATGTGTCCACGCAAGTTTCTGAGGATGACCTGCGCAACGACGACGATTCCTTTGAACCTACTACTGCGCCGGAACTGCTTCCTGATGCAGCTAACGGCGTTTGTGAAGATGAGCTGCAGCCGCTGCCGCTGCCGTTCAATGGTTCCGCTGACTTCACCGAATATGCAACTAGTATTCCCTTGCAGTTCGAGGATTACACCGTGACGATGGACCAGGATTTCGTTGGCTTTTTCGAATTTGACTATGAGCAATGCTACTGATAACTGATCCCTCCTCCTACGTCAGGATCTCTTCTCCTACGTCAGTACGTGCACTAAGGCCCTGATGATCTGCACTTGTAAAGACAACAGTACAACACTGAGAAAAGTACACGGCATGCAGTTTGCTCCCACTACCTTCATCAAAGAGCTAAAATGTTGCAAGGCAGAGCGAGCAAAAGATTCAGCATTTATTGCTTCCCGGGCGACATCCTCCTGATTTAAATCCTTTTCCCCTGACAGCTTTGATTCAGTAGTAAGGTTTTTTTTAGAACGACCAGTAAGGGTTTTGTCAAACACATTGTACTGTTCAAGTTCAGGTTTTAATGTGCTGCTTAATCGGCACTACATGAAACGACATAGAGCAAGGTTAATAATACAACCGACTACTGGTGTAAGGATTCTTGCAGTCTTCCTCTCAGCCCACCAGTATATTAGTTAAGTCTTCAGCATGCAATACAGGGCCCACTTGTCTATGAGACAAGGTTTCTCAGTTTTTGTGTCTGAGCGGGCTGTAAACTTACCGTCCGCTTCCCCTCTCTCTGCTATTCGCTCTCCTCCACCTCAACATTCAGCCTGCTTACAGCCTGCTATTGTACTTGCTCTTATACCTGTTGATACAAGTTTGATAGGCGAGGTGTCAACTCGTTCATGCTATTATACTTGCTCTTATACTTGTTGATACAAGTTTGATAGGCGAGGTGTCAACTCGTTCAGGTGCACATCCAGCTGATGCTAGAATTCTGAGAAGCAGACAACCTTGAATCATTTGAGGCATCAGCTCCTCGGCATGTAGCCCTACTTTTTCAACAACATGACAGCTTCATTGACAAGCCATTGACCACCGTCTTTACAGAAGCCATTGATCACCGTGCTCCAACATCGGGGTATTTAACTTTGTACCATCGTAGTGGAGAGTGCCTCTCCATATAACATCTTAACGGTTGTCACTATAATTTTACCCCCACAACGACGAAAGATGCTAAAAAAATACCACATTTGCTCACGTGACACGCCAAATCTCATTCCCGGGAGATCCAAGTCAGCAAACGTGTGTAAAATGTCCTTCGTACCCAATGAAATCTTATTGCAACTGATGCTACTAAATCTGCTACTCTTTTTTTTACCAACAATTAAGAAACTTTTTCCCTGACTTGCTGCATAAAAACTAAAACCACAAGCTTCTGATAAAAAACGAGATGTTCTAGCGAAATTTGTAATATGAGTACCTTTACACTTTGCCGAGATGTAAGGGGCCATTTTAGGATTCCATTTCTTAATACCATGACCAAAATGAACTCCCGCTTCTATCATCTCTTTCAAATTGATGTTCCAATATCTTCATGTCTTTTTTCTCCACACGTCACTTACATGTGGGTCCCACATGTAAGGTTATCATCAACCTCTAGCCATCATAGTGAGCACTGCTGGGTGTCGACCGTTGGAGGGATGCGAGAGTCTGCGACCACTAGAGGGCGGCGGCGGGCCTCCCTGTGCCGCGCACACGACTGGTGGAGGGTGGCACCGGTGGAGCCGATGTGTGGGTGGAGCCGGTCGCGCCGCCATCTTCTCCTTTGTCACCGGCGCCATCATCTTCTTCCTTGGCGCCGGGGCGGGGACGGGGGCAACGGCTCACTGGGGGAGCGTGTCCTCCTCCTCCACGCTCGACCGTGGCCACCTCCCCGCCACTCGAGCTCGCCTCCCGGTGGCCGGCCACCTCCCTGGGCTGACCCGCATCCGCGCGCACTGGCAGATGTGGAGCTCAGGCTCGCCTTAGATTCGCCCAGGTGGCTCGCTCGAGCTCCGCCGGTGGCTGCCCAGGGAGACCACCGACCGAGCGAGCTTGGTGGCCGCCCAGGGAGTTCGACTCCATCAGCTCCGGTGGCCGAAGCGAACAGGGAAGAGTAGGGCGGAGCACACACGTCAAAGGGGGAGGCATCGTCAAGGAGGATGCGGACGGGGGCACGCCGACAGTGAGACAGATGATCTTCACGCGTCGATGGTGGAGAAGAAGAAAGAGGATGGGGAAGGGGTATGGGAGATCATTTGCTATGCCATGCGGGCATGAATCCAATGTGGACAACCGCGTTAGCGTGCCACGCGAGCAAGAGTGGTAAATTTGTATGCATTTTCTCTCTCATATGCTAAAAGTGTTGTGGCAATCGGGAAAATGCAATACGGAGAGAGAGCACCCGCTATGATGGTAAAAAGTTAAAGAATAAAATACACCGGAGGTCCGTCAACTTGTAAGGAGGTGTCACTTAGGTCCATCAACTCTCAAAATGCATTTTTGGGTCCATGAACTTGTTGAGTCATTCACCGCAGGTCCACAACTATCCAGATATACTTGTACTGGAGACATGACATGATGACTTGGCTCAAGAAGCATCTTCTAGCTGAGGCATTTTAATGAGTAGGTTACAAATGGGCGACACATATACTTAGACATTCCGTGGGTTGAATAATGGTAGCCTCCTCGCGTGTACGATAGGAGTAGGCTGCTGTCGTTCAGCTTCGGAAATGTCAACCATGTGTCATTCATAAGCTACTTGATGAAATGCCTTAATTAGGATATACTTCTTCTAGTCAAGTCATCCTGTCATGTCACCAGTAGAAGCATATCTGGACAGTTATGGACCTGCGGTGAATGACTCAATAAGTTCATAGACCCGAAATGCATTTTTAGAGTTGATGAACCTAAATGATACCTCCTTACAAGTTGATGTACCTTCGGTGCATTTTACTCAAAGTTAAATATCCCTCCAACATCAGCTCAAGAAGTTCAATTTCGATCCCGGCCCACAAGAGAGTCACCGTTCGTCGGATCCCGGCCCAAAACTACTCGCTCCCTCCCACGCCGGCCTGGCGGCGGCGAGCCGGCGACGGAGCGGGTGAGCAAGAGGAGGACGGGCGGGCGTCGGCTACGGCGACCCCTCACGGCCGCGGCGGCGGTGGATAGTCGCAAGGCGCACGGCAGGTCGGCGGTGACGCCGGCGAATTCTTCTCCCCTCAACCGCCCGTCCCCTCCGGCGGTCGTCTTCTCGCCGGTGAGTCACCCATCCTCAACCTGTTCTTGGTTCGCAAGATGACAGAGGTTGATTCGCCCGATATCTTCAAAAGATGTGTACACCAATGTCCTAAACTGGGTCCGCCCCTGGTGCTAGGAATGGCGGTGCACACAATTGTACATGGAAGAGATCAGGGAATGCGAATGAGACATTAATGTTTTGTAGCCTATGATGTTTTTTTTTAGAGTTATAGGGCTAACAGCCCCTGCCTTACTTAAAAGACCAGGTTACAAAACGTTTTACAGCATTTTTGAGTACCCATGAGCAATCCATACAGTTCAGGCAACAACCATCGCCAAAGCTGCTCCTCTGCTCAGGAGGGGAAGTGGTGACGCAGCACCAGATAACCATCGAGAACGACCAGATCAAACTAGGAAGCTGAAAGTAAAACAAAAGCAGAAAGCTTAGCCAGCGATTGGCTAGAACGCGCAGTTCGTCTTCACCCATCCAGGGGCTTCCTTTGCCATCCAATCCGGAGCGCCGTCTTCTTCTTCCTGACTCAGCATCATTTCCATCTTCTTCAATTGCTCCACCCAACTTTCCAACTGAATCGGGTCTCTTCTGAATTTTGTCAGTTCAGCACCGTTTCTGGACTTCTTGCTATCTCCAACAGTTTTGTCACCAAGCTTGTCAGCACCTGTTTCTCTTCGGCCGGGCACAAAATTATCCAATTTTGTGCCAGCCCCACCACTCGAAACAACACTTGCTGCATATTTCTCCACATACCATTCTGAAAACACAAGAAATTCCTTAGTTTCCAAATGGCCCACAATCCAGTAGAGCTAAGAATATTAATTACAGTAAATTTCTTGCTACTCAACCAACACACCCCAATGTCCTCAAAGGACCTGCCGATTTGTCGGTTTACTACACTAGATATTACATCCCACATCCTTTTAGCCACTACACACTCAAAGAATAGATTTGGTCTCTACATGTGCCACCCAGGGTGCAGTTCACATGTGTCATCCACATGTTGCCTATGATGTTTTTGCCCTGGGCTTGGGATCTCATGCCTATTCATTCATGCATGGCTTAAGGAGCAGGCCTCCTCTTCCGTGAAGATATTTTTCCAAGGAACTTAGTTTCAGGAGTTGGCAATTTTAGTCATGCATCAATGCTAGATTCTGCCTATGTTACAAGTTTTCAGTTGGTTTTTTTCCCTACATGTCAGGATGGTAAATTTGTTGAAATTTTGATCAGGTCAGATTTTAGGATGGATGAAGTCACACAAGCTGTTGAAAATCTGAAGAAAGAATGGAGCCAAGCAGTTTCACAGCTTGAGGAAAGCATTGCTCTAATCAAATCATGTGGAAAAACAGGGAAAGGGACAGAGGAAGCGAATTCTCTTCCAAGGTTGAATGGTTCTGCACAGGATGCTCTGCAATTGCTCAAGTCACTGCAGTTTCGGCTTGACCTTCTAGCACAGCAGCTTCCCACTTTCGAAGAAGTGCAGTCTGGTCAAGCAACCTTAGAGTCATGGGACGAACAATACAAGAAGTAAGATAGTCTTGGAATCTTTCCTTTTGTTCTCCCTTTTAACCTGCTTCGTTTTCTAACAATTTTGGTTGTTTTGGCAGGCTGCGTGCTAGTCTGAGGAATGCAAATTTACAAGCGAAAGAGAATATTAGAAAAGCTGCTCAAGAGGAGGTGTGTGATTTTGCGTCAATTTCATGATATTATTCTGATTGATTTGCTGCTGTCTGAGAACTACATACTTCTCAGAGCATCACCAATGCAAGGGTAATTACAAGTGAAACGTTATGCCGCATAATTGAACCTATTCTTTATATTCAACTATTTCTTATCGTAGGTGTTTATGTACTCACATAAGTTCAGAAGCACCATTGAAACTATTATTGCTTTTTTTTTGACTTATTTTGCAAAATTGGCAAGAAAACTACCTGTAGACGCCATGCACCTTTTTAGAGCATTGTAGGTGGCTAGGTGCCCTTATAACTTAAGGCTATCAGTTTCCAATTGTCTTTTCTCTAGAGGGAGCTTCTTCTTGGGGGTGGAGAGGAGTCTACCATACGCAGGCGTAATCTCCAGTAAGTTGGTTTTCAACTTTTCATGAGGTCATCTTTCCTTTAAGCCAATATATGGGATATTTAGGGAGTTTTCATGATTTAGTTAGTTACATGTGTATCCCTTCCATCTGGCTTCATCGAATCTGGCTCACTTGAAATCTGAAGAACCAGATAAGGGCTATGACTTTTGAATTCTAGTTTGTTCTTATTTTAAACTAAGAATTATGAAATAATTTGCTGTGTTAATGCATTGCACTAATGAAATATTCATGTTCAGATAAGTTATTTTGCATTGCACTAATGAATGAAAGACACTTCTAAATTTGTGGCCCAAGCAACATCCACTTTTGGTATATAATGTGATGTATGACCTATTAAATGGTGCAGGACAAAGGCTGGGATGACATCTGCTGCTGAAAGTATCACTGAGAGCCTCCGACGGTCTCGCCAGATGATGGTTCAGGTTAGCATGTCCACTTGTTCAATTGATAGCTATTATGCTGATGGTTTATTGGTCCTTAATTTGAAGCCAGTTGATATAAATGTTTACAGGAAGTGGAAAGAAGTGCAAGTACCTTGGCAACATTTGGTATGCATTCCAACTACTTACCCATTAAACACCTTTGTGAAGCTTTTAGTCTGTTCAGAATATCTTATTTCACAATTCTTCTCCTTCTAGAATGATTTTGTTGGTTGGTTTCCTGAATCTCCTGTACAATGACTTGATTTTACTGTTATCTATTCATTTGATGGGTCGGAGAAATTAAAATTGCTTGGTTGTACACATGTAGTATATTTATATTTTAGGTTTTGTCGCATTGTTCTTTGTTACTTTACTATAGGATGTTCATCTGTTACGGTTGAAAAATTATCACACATTCATGTACTTCATTCATGGTGTATGAATTAAAACATTTTCTTATCTGCCATTCTGCCTGTGTTTTTAGGATCATCACTGTAAGATTGCAACATGCAATCTAATTTATTAAATTATGCAGATGAATCAACAAGTGTTCTTCGAAAGGCTGAAGGTGAATATCAAGGGCACCGCTCTTTGCTGTCGCGGACCCGTGGTTTGCTCTCCATAATGCAACGACAAGATGTTCTTGATAGGTAGGCACCCTCTGGTGTAAGTGGCCGTATAGCCTGCATTCTTGTTTTACAGTCAAGCCATTTAACAGAAAGACATGTCTTTATATAATGTGCACACATACTAGAAGCTCTATTCACATTTTGCGCATTGAATATCTAGAAATTGAAACACATCCATGGCTCCTTTCGTAGAACTGTTGACGACTGCTAACTAACAGTACTCAACTATCATTTGTTAGGATCCTTCGAGCCAGTGCATTTTTCACATATTAATCACAGTACATCTTCATAGAGTAGTAAGTACATGATTCATTATAGCTCATCAGGCAGGAAAAGTTAAGGGGAAAGTCCATGTTTGAAGGGTGGATTAGCGCAGTAACATTCCTGACATAACTATTTTGTTCCTAATTCCCAGTGGTTTAGCTGTCAGTCCAAAATGCTTAGGAAAAAATCATTTTGTTGTATACCTCTGGTGCTTTTGTGCTATGCAATCAGTTCTTTTTACCCCTAAGCAATGTCCTTCCTGTCTGGTAACAAGTCTGTGTCGAATGTGTCATGGCCAAATGGCTAATTGCTAATTGCATCTGGTTCCCAGGGTCATCCTGACAGTCGGGTTCATCATTTTCTCCTTGGCGGTTCTCTACGTTGTCTCAAGACGTATTGGTCTGCTGACGCTGCAAAGGAAACTGGCTGATGCCATCAGATCTGGGTCGATGTCGGCCGAGGACATCGTAGCGAAAGCCCAGCAGCATGGACCTGCTGCAGCTGATGTTGCAGGCTTGCAGCCCCCGCTCCTCCCATTTACGATGAACTGTGACAAGCATCTGCCCATGAGTTTTTTAGAGGGCATCTGGCCGTGGTTTCTTATACATGAATGTGTACCCAGAAGCAATTGTAAGGTAATAGTTCCACGAACAAGTTATTTTTGAGATCTTTGTCTGCAGTCTGTTGTTATCGTGAAAATCGTACACCTGTTCGATTTTTGAAACGGACCCGTGAAATCTGCCACCGGGTACCTATTTTTGAAAGTCTCTTCCCAAGACATGGAGCCTCAGATCTACTATTTATAGCTGTTTGTTGGCATCAAGTTAACCTCTATCGACACGCTGCCAAAAACGAAATTATTTGGTTACTTGAGGCTTGTCTTACCCACCCGTATACCCACGTCCAACAAAAATAACCTGCGCCGCACTCCTAACAATGCAAAAATCAGACGACTCATGGTCTTTCACGCTAATAAATAATAAAGAGTTGTATAAGACAAAGAAAACTGCACATCAAGGACTCATGATTATTGAGTCGATATTCAGCCTGCACGGAGACTAGCACAGAGAACGGAGGAGCCTGGCTATCCTCCACGTGGTAATGCAGGGCTGCGTGCTTGCGCTCGTCAATGTCGTGGAGTGGTCTGGGCAGCGGCCAGTGGCGGAGCCAGCTATTGGTAACGACTAGGGCCCAAATTCAACGGTCCCACCTGTCATCGTCACTGCAACTTGCCTGACCGGCACCGCGAACCTCGACTAGTCCGGCCAGCGGCACATCGAATCTCGGATAGTTCAGCCAGCGGCGCAACCGCGGAGGACCTTCGCCTCGCGCGGCTAGCGACGCCCACGAAGGACATCCAGCTCGTGCTGTCGACGGCGTGGTCGGCGGGAAGATCCAGCTCGTACGGCCGGGGCGGTGCGGCCAACGCTTGCGGGTTCGCAACAGAGATGTATTGCGGCGCTCTAGCTCGCCTATGGACCTCCTACAGCGAAGCTTTAGTTCTCTCGCGGCCAGTGCCCACGGCGGAGCTGGTGCGATGGGCGCTGGCCACATGCCCTCCGGCGAGGCGGCGACGGAGTCACGGAGAGACAAGGCATTCGACCTCGTTCAAGCCGATGCGGCAGCGCGCAAGGCCGGAGGAGCACCAGGCAACAGCAGGGGCAGCTTTGCTAGGCAGGTGGGCACCAGCAATGGCAGCACGAAGCACGAAGGGCCGGGGCGACGGCGCGCGGTGGCGGCGGCAGGATCCCCTCGCGTCTGACTCACGACGCCAACAAGATAGCGCTCCCTCTCAGACTTTTGCTTTTCCTAGTTGATGGGCCTTTGTAGTCTTTTTTTGGGCCAAAAAATATGGAGAGTAAGTGGATCTTGTTGGGCCACGACTAGGGCCAAGGCCTGGGCGGCCCTAGTCGCAGCTCCGCCACTGGCAGCGGCGACCATAGCCTGCGACCAGCGCACACGACGAGCGCGGAGGAGCCTTGGTCTGCCTCCACGCGGCCATGGAAGGTTTTGTGCTCGTGCCTGTTGTCATCATGGAGCAAACGACACACAGCGGTGTGAGTGATTGAACGCGATGACCAGCAAGCGAGCGCAGCGGTGCGGGTGAGTGAGCGCGACGACTAGCGGCTTGCTGCATATGGACGGTACGACCTTCACTGATGACGGCATGCAACCTTGTTGTAGGCTCGTTTCTTCCCAATGGTAAAGTTTTGTTTTCTTGCTGCATCGATTCACGAGTAGACCTGGTTTCTCAGTTTAAACAATTTTCTAAAAAATCTTCTCTTTCTTCAATAATTAGGCTGACTAGTCGTCGTTTTCTTCGATAATCAAGGATAGAAATCATCATTAATATTTCATTGAGACTACCCTAAGGCCAGTCTCAATGGGAGGGTCATAGACATTAAATAAGGTGCCACATATGCAAAAAAGATGACATGACATGATATTTAATAGGAGAGAGAGGAAACCAGGGTCATCCTCAGACTGACTCCAACAATCAGTACGCAAATAGGAGACCCATTCACCGGTTTGGGTCACGTACAAGAGCAAGGGCGGCACCTAAAGATCTTCAGTCTCCAACAGCCCGCACGCAAAAACACTTACTTCCCTCCCCCTCCGTATCTGCCTCCTCTGCCTTGCCGGTGGATCCGCCGCCGCCGCAAGCGCCCAGAGGCTTGGATTCGTGCCGCACGCGGGGGACGTGGAGGATCCGCCGCTGCCCTCCCGAAGCCCGACACAACTCGTCGTCATCTTCCTCGCCGGTGGATCCGCCGCCGCCCTCCCGAGGCCCGACGCCCTCCTCCTCGCCGGTCGCTCCTCCACCTCGTCGCTCCCTCGACCTCCACGGCGTGGATCTCTCCCGTCGGCGCCCGTCCACTGCTCCCCGCTGCTTGCTGTGCCGACGGCTCGCCGCCGCGGCCCCGTGCCGACGGATCCGCTGCCACCCTCCCAAGGCCCGGCGCCCTCTTCTCGCCGTCCGTTCCCCCGCATCGACGCTCCCTCAACCTCCTGCTCACTGTGCCGGCATCCAGCAACTTGCCATCGCGGCCCCGCCACGAACCTGCTTGGTCGCGTCGACGCCGACGGGGAAGGACGGCCTCGACCTCTGCTCCAGCGACGACCGTGGCGGGGACGTGTCGCACGCGGAGGCCGTGGAGGAATGAGTCGCGAGGAGAGAGGCGACCTAGCTTTGCCTTCTCATTCGCGTGAGAGGCAAAATGCATCGTGCTTCTGCGTCTTCCGTTGGAGGGTGTTTTTGCTATCCAAAAACGTTGTGCGCGATGCAAAATGCATTTGGGTTGCATTGTTGGAGTCAGTCTCATGACCCTAGGTCGGCGCGGAGTCCTAGGAATGACACCCCCATGACCCTCCCACTAAGACAAGTTGACACAATTTTTAAGCATAATTAACCAACCAACATGCAGTAATTAAATATGTACAGGAACCTATGAAACTGTGCTATGACCCTGTGCATTGAGAGAGGGTAGGTCGCCCCGCAAACTAATACAATAAAGATGTTGTGTCATTCTTGAAAACTCCTCCATAACCTCTTTCACTAAGACTGACCTAAGCATCACGACCACAAGATCACAAGGAAGCTGCACAGATACAATTGGTGCACGATGAGATACGAAAGTCAACGGCCCACAAACACCAACAAGTCTGAGGTACCCTATCTGTACAAAATATTTATTATTTATTATGTCACTTTTTACCATTTTTATTGTGGAGTTTTTCAATAAGAATTCATCAGCAACATCAGCAAATACACACGTGTACGCAAGAAGGGGCACCATTGGTGCATCTTGGTGGTGAGAGGATAAGGAAAACACAAATAGCGGCATCGGGCATACCAAGATATGAAACAGGATGGAGGGGTAATTTATCGAACTTCATGGGGGCGTCGTTGCAGCACTAAGGACAAGGAGGATGCTTCTACGTAAGGGGGGGGAGTGCTCGAGCTGGTTGAGCTCGCCGTCAGCGAGGAGGTTGAGGACGAGCAAAGGTGAAGGAGCAGGGGCATGAGGGTGTGGCGGGCAGGAGAGAGAAGGTGTTGGTGAGCACGTCGAAGAGACCCCACCAACCCTCTAGGGTTTTGGAAACTTTGATAAGTCCACCGACGTCACCATTGTGCTTCTCTACGCCAACCCTTACGCTGATAGTCCTCAGCTCGAGTGGATTTGCGGAGGCGAGGAGGCGGCATAGAGAGGTAGGGGGTGAGATCAGAGATGGAGGCGTGATTAGGTTTTGGGAAAAATGGGACACTGTTAGAAGGTTTTTTTTTCTATGGCACACTAAAATTTTGTGTCTTCGCTAAAACACATTGTTCAAATGTGGTAATTTGCCGGAGGACATTACATCTATTATTGTGTTAGATTTTAATAGAAGCTTATTAAAATTCCCAAATCTACCATTGACTCCCACCTCCCCTTTAACTCGCATTGTGAGTTCTTCACTGGAGTGCCGTCGTCACTGCTTCATCTTCCCCAATCCTGACCAGTCGAGCCTCTCCATGCCTGGGCGGCACCCAGCTGAACCGCTTCATGCCAAGGCTGTGGAGTTGGGTGTTGTCCGCACGCTCAGGGAGCTCCTTCCTGACACCAACCACCATGTCGCCTCCTCCAAGCACCACTAGAGGCGGCCTTGCCATCGCCGCCTGCCCGTCTCCTCCTGGCCACCATGGTCGGCCTTTCCCCGGCTATGCTAAAAAACACTTGCTTAACACTTCTCGTGTTTTCAAAAGAACTCGTTTTTTATGGTATAGAACTAGAGATAACATGTGTTCAGTAGGTTTTTTAAAAACACTTGCTTGGCGCACGTCAGCAGTGGTGGTTTGTGAACGGGGACAACGTAGGCTGCTGTTGGTGGTAGGTAGCGGAGGAAACAAGGGCATGTTGGATCTTTTCTAAGGCCAGGTGATGGCAGGATGTGTGTATGTATGGAGAGTTGTGGAAGACAACGTAGGAAGGAAGCATGAGGGGAATCAGAGTAAGACATGCAAGCTTACTGAATTAGTGCAATGATGGACGGTGGAAGCAGATTTGATAACAATGGACATTGAAGATACCAGAGTGGGCAGCACAAGGGAGAACATCAGGAGTAGAGGGGAGTGGTGTCACTGAATTGGTCGCAAGGAAGACGATGGTCTTTCGTTTGTGGGTTGCGTCACTGCGAGATTGTTGTTAGGACTCCGTGTTCTCCTGGTGATAGAATTGCTACCTCTGCTAACAAAATTATTGTGACAAAATTACTGTGACGTCGAATTAGATTAACTTGTTATTGAATACGCACATGACTTTACTATATAAATATAATTTTTAGTTATTGTTTTTATACACGTGCGTATCGCACGTACATTTTACTAGTAAAAAAAAAGAATAGAGCATAACAGACATATCTGCAGCACGCAAACGGCCGTCACGCACACGACCCGCGCCATGTATTCGGCCTTTTCATCTGGCTCAACCAGCGTTACATTTCTCTCAGAAAAAATCAGCAATCGGTGACAGATAATTATGTGCCATTAAGGATGGAAAAAACGTTAAATATCCCCTAAATCGGATTACTTTCCGGAGCAAATAAAGTTTCAAGCTCAGCAAATTACCCCTCCGCACTCCGTCCGGGTAATTTGGTTCAGCCGCTCTCTTCTCCTCTCCGATTCGTGGTCGTCCAGCTCTAGTGAGTTGTGGTACACGGCCGGCGACGAGGTGGGTGGATCCTCTTCCTCCTCCTCCCTCTCTCGGGTTTAGGCATGGTGGTGGTGGGTTAGGGTTAGGGTTTCGGGTTCGGGTTTGTCGTGGGCAGGGATCCATGGCCGGCGAGCGTAGAGGAGCTTCTGCAGGCACGGCGCCGGTGGCGAATTGAGAGTGGCGAAGCGAGGCGGCGGACGATAACCAGCGGAAGGGCCGACGTTGGGGGGCGAGCGGTTTCCTCAGCTAGCGGGGTAGAGAGAGGCTTGAGGGTAGCGGCCGGGGGCGGCGGTGGCAGGGGTAGTCCGTCGCCCCCAAATCTTGCATGTGCTGCAGACTTTAATGTCCTTATGTAATATTTGAACTTTTGAAGCCTTGGATTGTAAGTCTAATTTAGAATACGATATGCTTCCTGTATGCTTGCTTTACTCTCCGCAGGACTCCTCGCTACTCGAATGCTTGTTTGCGCACCAGATTATCCTGCAGACCAGATGCTGTTTTGCTTTATTGTGTTAACTTTAGTTTGGTTCTTCTTGTTTCAGCGAGATGTCTGAATACCAGAACGTTGTCGGGGGAAGGCTGAAGCTGAAGGGGAAAGCACTGGATGTGAAGGAAGGTGGAGTCAAGAAGAAGAAGAAGAAGAAGCAGCACCGTGAGGAGTCATCTCAGATTGGCCACGACGAGCTTCACGAAGGTATATCTGATTACGGCACTGGCCTGTTTTAAACTTCATCAGTTCAAATTTGAAATTCCTGACCATTTACAGTGAGAATTATCCAGTGCGATGTGAGGTTATACAGCTCAGTTGCTTGGTTGCGCACACGACTGCTGATAGTTTCTGACTCCCTATGATATTAAGAATTGATTTTGCTTGTTTGATTCGACATTTAATATGGATCACCTTGTTTGTCTAAACGCCCTTTGCCTATTTATATGTTTGTGCCATCAAATACAACAAATAGATTACTAGTGCTTCTATTATGAATATTTACTTGATACAGATGTTGCTTGTGTGTATTTTGTTTACAGTGGTTTTTAGTTTATACTGCTACAGGCAGCTGACTGCCTTTGTTACTTGGCTTTATAATAAGGTCTTAGTGACATTACTAGAGGGATATGATCTGTGGAGTTTGTGCTGATAAAGTGTGATTAGAGGTGATGTGAACTTGTTAATGCAAAAAACAAGAAGCGAGTCTTGAAATTCTTGTCATTTGCTAGTATGATTACCTGTGATGGCAACCTTAAATATAGTCAGATTTCCAGTTTAGTGTTAATGCAGGGATGGAAGTCATTCTTCTCATCCAGGAACTAACAGTGACAAGGGGAAATTAATTTTCAGTAGGATGCACCCCGAATTCACTAAAACTGTCTGCAAAACTGGGTGCAATCTGCCTTGAATAATGGCGTGTTGATTTTACCTGTTTCTGTAATGCTGAGAGAAGTTGCTCACTATTTGTTGGTAAATTAGCTAGTCATCCACTCATTTATGCTTGGCTTGTTTCATCTGTCCAACTCTACTTCACTGTATACATCATCTCAGCATTATTTTTGTGTAATAACTCCATAAATGTAGAAACTGTTTTCTGCTGAATATACTTGCTTTTATCTAATTCAATGGTTATTCTTCAGGGGGAAGCTCTGAATTGCCAACAGATACTAACAATGAGCTGACGGAAGCCGACAAGTTAAGGGAGGAGGAAGAGAACCCACACCCTGACTACGACCACCTCACACCAGCCGAGCGGCGTTACATGGAACAGAAGCAGAAGATTGACATGCAGAAGTCGGCCAAAGTCTCCAACAAGTCGCACAGGGACCGCATCCAGGACTTCAACCAGTACTTGGCAAACCTCAGCGAGCACTACGACATCCCGAAAGTTGGTCCTGGCTAACATGGCCAACCAACCACGCTTCACAGAAATGATTGTATGCTTGGCCTACTAAACTTTTATATTCACATGCTATGTGTTATCAGTATGTTGTAAAACAAATCTGATTGACGTTGTGAAGACAGTTTTTTTCTTCTTGGAAACAATGTTCATGGCCATTTTGGATCTCTGCCTTGCCCCCTTTCACTTACAATGGTTTATTTTCATGCTATCTTGTCGTTTAATGTTGATCGTTCCAGGAATTCATTGAAGCGGTAGTTGGGCTGTTTTGGTCTGTATTCTGTAATCTGTTCTTTGAGGTATCCATTACCGTTGGTTCCTGTTTGTTTCTGACGGGATGTTGGCAGGTAGTAGCGTGATCTGTTAGGAGCTGTGTAGAACTGACAGTTGTGATAGGTGAGTAATCACCAGGAAGCGATCCTCCCAGCCCCCTCCCCGCCTCCACCGTATACCCAAGTACCGGGCATTCTGATCAGCAAGCTAGTTTTCTTCCTTTGGGTCAAGTTGCAGAGTTGTGAGCCTGTGTGGCGCATCTGGTGAGATGTGCAACAAACAATTTCACCATTATTTTTTTTAACTGCCAGCGGGGGGAGGGGGGGGGGGGGGTGCACCTGGTTTTCATTGCTCGGGGGCCAAAATGGCCGCAGGAATCATATTACAATAGAGTTTTTTTGGGGGGCCAAAATGGCCGCAGGGATCATATTACAATAGAGAGTTTTTTTTTTTGGGTGTTGGGGGGAGCAGGTTTGCGTATGAGGCTATTACACGGGGGATAGCAGATTACACCATGTCTCAACGATCGGCGCATCGTCTCTAGGAAGTCTGGCCGCCCACAGCTGGGCATCGTCCCTTGCGTGCTGCAGCAGCCGGCTTTGGCAAGGCGGCAGCGATTCAAACACCACGGCGTTTCGATGCTTCCAGACATGCCAGCAGCAGAGGAAGAGGAAGACCACCCGGTGTTTCGTTGGAACGGCAGGGGGGAGCGGCACATCCCATAGCATCCGCACCGCGCCAGAGGTAGCTGCGACGCCGAGGCGCCCCCAGAATGTCGCCGTCGTGGGGCAGGAGAAGATGATGTGGTCCGCCGCCTCGTCGGGGTGGCCGCACAGGGCGCAGTCCGTGCTCTCGATGATGTTCTTCCGCTTTAGATTATGGCGGCACTGGATCCGATCCTGCACAAGCAGCCATATGAAAAATTGGACCCGCGGCGGCGCTCGATTTTGCCATACGAACTTGGCGAACGCGCACTCTCCCGGGGAGGAGTGAGATTTCAGAGCCCGGTAGAGTAGCGAGGTTCGAAGCTGCCCCCGCGCATCCTGCAGCGCGCAGTGCCTGATGTCGTCCCCTTCTTGCAAGGCCGCGCGGGCGGTGAGCTGGTCCAGCGTGGCGCGTTCCGCGGCGCCGGCGTGTGTCAGACGCGGCTGCAGATAGATGTCAATGCCGTCGCGCAAGGCGGCGGCCACGGACACGCCGGGGACAGTGGTGTGGCTGTAAAGAGCTAGCAGGCTCTCAGCGAGCGGGCCGGAGTCAAGCCACGAGTCCTCCAAGAATGAGGTGCTAGCTCCATCGCGCACCTCAATAGCAGTTATCGCTCTGTAGGTGGGCAGTAGTGCTTACTACTCGCAAGGAGGCCCAATGGCTCCCAGCGACGTCTCCATCCAGCGTGACCAGATCGACGTGCCGGCGCACCCACCGCGCCCAGGCCGAGTCCGCGGGGGTGAACAGGCGGTAGAGAAGCTTGAGGAGAAGGCACTAGTTTTGGAGACCCAGGTCCTTCAACCCGAGGCCGCCCTGATCCTTCGGCGCACAGACATTCTCCCATGCCACCAGGCATCTTGCTTCGGACGCTTTGTCCTCGCGCCGTCCACATGAACGCGCGGCGCTTAGCATCCAGAATCTCAATGGCGCATTTCGGGAGCTCGACAACACACATGGCCTAGACCAGCAGATTTCCCAGCACCGCGTCTGCGAGGACCGCCGTGTTGAGCAGGGCGGCTTTCCACCCAGCCAGATATCTGTTTGCGCGGCCAATGGCGGGCATCAGAGACGCGAGCCGGATCTTCTCCGTGGACAGCGGCAGCCCGAGGTACTTCTGGGGGAAACCTTCCACTTGGCATTGGAGAGTCGCGACACAGTGCTGGAGAGTGTCGTCCGTAACGTTCAGGGGGACAACCGTGCTCTTCCCAATGTTGATCTTGAGCCCGGTCGCCAAGGCGAAGGAGTCCAGGAGGGTACGCAGCCGGTCGATGCCGTCCATGGTGGCCTCCATCAGGATCAACGTGTCGTCGGCATACTGCAGGACAATGCAAGGACCGGCGGGCGACAACGGATGCCTCATTGCTTGATCATCTTGTACGAGCCGTTGTAGAACGTCGGCCACCAGCAGGAACAGGTAAGGCGTGAGGGGTCCCCTTGGCGCAGGCCGCGCCGGCACGCGAACCAGGGCCCTGGACACCCGTTGACGAGGATTGCCGAGCGGGACGACTTCAGGAGGTGGAGGACCCAGCCGCACCATTCGCCCGGGAACCCCCTCGCACCGAGGATGGTCATCAAGCTGTCCCAGCACACGGTGTCGAAGGCCTTCGCGAAGTCAAGTTTGAAGACGAGTGTTGGAGCCCGGCGTTTGTGCGCGCACTGGATGAGCTCCAGAGCATGCACGAACGTCTTAGAGATGCATCTCCCCCGTAAGAACCCGGTCTGGTTGACGTCGATCAGCGCGGTCTGGTTGACGTCGATCACCATTAATTTTGCCTTTTGGTACCGTAAAAGAAGCGGGCATGGCAGAAAAATTTCATCTGGTGACATGTGCAACAAACGATTTCAGTCTGCTTCAAAACGTGTCGTGTGGGGCCTTTACACCGCACCGACTGTGCGCCACCGCCTCCAGTGCGTCGGTGCCGTCTAAAGCCACACGTACTGCTTGACACGCACACGCCTACTCACATGATGGTGGGCATACTGGGATCGGACTCGGAGTACGCCGCTGACTCGGCAACTCGGCGTGCATCGCCTCGCCATCGCAATTCGCAAACGCGAGGGCCACGCAACACAGCTTGTCCATGGCGGTTCGCGCGCCCGACGCTTTTCCTCTTACCGTCACGCGAGTCCGACTCGGAACCGTGCAATTTTTTTCATCCATAAATATGGGCGCGCGCCTCTCTAGTCCACAGCATCGATCATCACGAATCCCCCCGTTCGGCGATCGCCCTCGCTTCCGCATACCATTCATTCCCTTGGCCCTGGCGAGTTGCGAGACCATGGACGCCGCGCGCCCTCTCGATCGGAGCGGCGGCGACACCGTCGTCGTCGGCTACGTCGTCATCAGAGGACCCCCCCTCGACATGGACGACCTCGGCTTCCAAGGTCACGACGACGACGATACCCGCCGGCTAGAGGCCGAGCGCCTCCTCCACCTCGCCGTCGCCGAGGCCGAGCGCCGGTTCGAGCTCACGGCCCTCGCCGCTCGCGGATCGGCCGAGACGACGACGGTGCTGCCACGCGGACACAAGCGTGGCCTGGAGGACGGCGGCGGCGGCGAGGGAGTGGCGGCGGACCGCGGCGCGCCTCGGCGCCGCGTCACCACGACGGCGACCGACGCTACTATGCAGGGCGCGGAGGAGGACCTCGAGGCGGCGGCGTCGCCGGAACACCCGACGGATGAGGAGGACTTCATCCCCTTGTGTCCCGCCGCCGGCGATGACTACTACTGCACGGTGTACGGGCAGCGGGGTGTGATGCCAGACGACGACGAGCAGCTCGCGTCGCGACAGGAGGAAGACTACTTCATCCCTGTAGACCGGCCGGCGGCCGAGGAAGACGACTTCATCCCCCTGGATCCAGCAAGCGACGACGACGACGTCGCGGATGATGATGAGCAGCTCGCGTCGCAACTGGAAGAGGACTTCATCCCCATAAACGACCCGGCGGCCGAGGACGACGAATGCGTGGTCTACTACGGCCAGTGCGGCGGCACGACGCCGGGCGACGTGGTAATCGATGAGGTGGTGGCGCTGGGTGACGACGACTTCACCCCCCTGGATCCAACAAGCGACGACGAGGAGGATGGTGAGCAGCTCGCATCGCAACTGGAAGAGGACTTCATCCCCGTTGAGCCGGTGGCCGAGGAAGACGACTTCATCCCCCTGGATCCAACAAGCGACGACGACGACAGGCGGCAGCTCGCATCAGAACAGGAAGACGAAGACTTCATCCCCGTGGATCCAGCTGAGGACGACGACGATGACTACGGCGAGGACCAATGCGGTGGCGTGCTGCTGAAAGAGCTGGACGAACAGTTTGCCTCGTCGGAGGTGGAAGACTTGCTTTCCTTGGATCAGGTTGAGAGTGACGAGATAGTCTACGACGCTGGGTGGCTCGATCGACTCATTCGGCCAGTTTTGGGCGAACCTGCTTGCTGGTACTAAAGCCCTCCTGCCAGCACGATATTTGCCAAAGCCGGCCTCTCCCTGATCTGGAAATGGTGCATGTACTCCTTGTGAAATCAGAACAAGTCATCGATTTGAGCATTGTTAAAGTTTCATTGTAGATACACGCTTGTCAAGATCCAGTTAGCAGATTATGGACGATCGTAGATGTGTTTGTAAAGTTGTATGGAAATTAATAAAATTTAACGGGAAACCAACTAATCCTGTGCGGCTGTGTCACCATATGATTATCGGATTCATGAAATAATTTTAGTTTGTAACATCTCAAATTCAAGTTTGTTATCTTTTTTGGCAATTCTTGATCCTTATCTTTTTGGACTAACTTCACATCACTCCGTTATAATATTATCATCATAATGACTTCTAAACCTACTGGACCAACTAATTACCGTTCCGACAACGACACGACAACGTGTAACGGATCGCACCACGACAAAATGTAGCTATCCTAAGCGTTCCGACCACGCCACGACAACATGTAACGGATCACACTACGACAAACATGTAACTATCCTAACCGTTCCGACCATGTGTCGCGACAAAATAACATCCGAACTTACTGTCCTGATCTCAACGTGACGGAACAGCTAGCCAACTTAAACCTTTACCAAATCCAGAAAGCAGCAATCAAGAATTCCAAATTTGACGCACAAAAGACCTTATTACCCATTATTAAGGCGCGTTTTTACACCCTCCTCCATCTAAGCGCCAGAGATCACCATCAAATCAATCATCATAAGCTACCATTGTTGACAGAGACTGACCTCTACACTACGTCAGCGACCAACGCGCAGGCAAGCAAATCCAAAACCACCCACCGAAAAATAGAGAGAGAGAAAAAAACCGTGTGCCAATCCCGAACTGCAAGCGGAGCACCGCAAGCATCCGCGCACCCCTTGCAGCCGCGACGCAAACTGCTGCAGCAGCGGTTGCAGAAAAGCGCAGGCACGCACGCTCCGCTCGCGGCCTCGCTCCCTCTCCACTTCACCCCCCCCCCACAAAGCCTCCGAAAGCCCCCTCCTCCTCTGCTCCGACCAAATGCGCGATTAGCGCCGCCCGGCCGCGAGATCGACGGAGGGGACGCCGCCATGCCGTCGGCGCAGGGGGAGCTGGTGCCCCCGTGGCTCAGGTCCCTCCCGCTGGCGCCCGAGTTCCGCCCCACCGCGGCAGAGTTCGCCGACCCAATCGCCTACCTCCTCAAGATCGAGCCCGCCGCGGCCCCCTTCGGCATCTGCAAGGTCGTGCCGCCGCTCCCGCCGCCGCCCAAGCGGACCACGCTCGGCAACCTCTCCCGCTCCTTCGCCGCGCTACACCCGGGGGACCCCTCGCCGACATTCCCCACCCGGCACCAGGAGCTCGGCCTCTGCCCGCGCCGCCCGCGCCCCGCGCTCAAGCCAGTCTGGCACTCCCCGCGCCGCTACACGCTCCCGCAGTTCGAGGCCGAGGCAGGGGCCGCGCGGAAGGCCCTGCTCGCGCGCCTCGACGTCCCGCCCTCCAGGCACCTCTCGCCGCTCGACGTCGAGGCCCTCTTCTGGCGCTCCTCGGCCGACCGCCCCGTCGCCGTCGAGTACGCCAGCGACATGCCCGGCTCCGGCTTCGCCCCCTGCGACGCCCGCCCCACGCAGCTGCCCGCCGCCAACGTCGGCGAGACCGCGTGGAACATGCGCGGCGTCGCCAGGAGCCCCACCTCGCTGCTGCGCTTCCTGCGGGAGGAGGTGCCCGGGGTCACGTCGCCGATGCTCTACGTCGCCATGATGTTCAGTTGGTTCGCGTGGCACGTCGAGGATCACGACCTGCACAGCCTCAACTACCTGCACTCCGGGGCTCCCAAGACGTGGTACGGGGTGCCGCGCGACGCCGCGCTCGCGTTCGAGGACGTCGTGCGCGTCCACGGCTACGGCGGCGAGGTGAATCCCTTAGGTGAGGCGGCGGAATTCCATCATCCTCCATAGAACGAGGAATCCCCTGTTCTCTGCTGTTTTAACCGTCACGTGACATTTGAATTTCGGAATTGTGAACGAGGAACCCCTGTTCTCTGCAGAAACGTTTGCTATGCTGGGTGACAAGACCACGGTGATGTCCCCTGAAGTGCTCGTGCGTTCTGGGATCCCCTGCTGCAGGTGGTGCCACCGCTTCCTTCCATTGCTGCATGACTTCCTTTGATTCCTATGGTGGTTGATGAACGTTTGGTTGGTTCTGTATGTCAAAACAGATTAGTGCAGAATGCAGGGGAGTTCGTGGTCACTTTCCCCGGATCCTATCACAGCGGATTCAGTCACGGTGAGGCTCAATGAAAATCTGTGGAACTTGATATGCCTTAAATACTGAAGTAGCTAGGCGAATTTTGCAAATGCCATGTCTATGTGATGCGAACTGTTTTATTAGGAATAGGAGTTTTATTAGGAACAGGAATGGCATGGCGGGAAAGAAAAGTCCTTTTTTGGCTTCGATATTATTAGTTAGTGGATACAATGATGTAACGTACGCAAGATGTAACGGAAAAAGCGGGTGGTATCTCTGGATTGCTGAGGTTTAGACCAGACAACTGTAGGGCATTTAAGGTCCGGATTAACATTTGCTAATAAAGGAAGTTATCTATTCTTCACAAACCGAAATATTACCCTTTCTGGTAATGACCTTCAGTTTTGCGTTGTGCCCTTTACCTAGTAAGTTTGGTTGTGTACCTCAGTGGTCTTCATAAATCCATGCCTGCTACACTGGTATGTAGTATGCAAATGAAAGGTACATGTTTGCTGTGATTACAAGAGTGCATGAGCATATGCCACATTATGGTTTTCTTCCTATCACATGCTATTGAAAAGTAAATTTGGTTGTTACTTGGTTGTTGCTTTGCTGTATAATTGTATATTCTGGTTAATCCTTCCAATCAGCTTGTGAGGAAATTTTGTATGTGGCAGGATTCAACTATGGGGAAGCATCAAATATAGCTACTCCTGAATGGCTGAGAGCTGCAAAAGAAGCAGCAGTCCGGAGAGCCTCGATCAATCGTCCTCCCATGGTTTCACACTATCAATTGCTCTATGAACTTGCACTGTCAATGTGCTTGAGGTATTTATCATGCTTCTTTTTTCTCGAGCATGTTGCGCTTCATGATGCAGACCTTTTCTTATGAGATACCCGCTGCATCCCATTCAAAAAAAAAAATCTACTGAACTTGGTTGTAGTGCTTGTAATTTCATGGTTTCAATTCCTTTTTTAATCAACAACAGTAGTAGGTGTCCAATCAATAACTTCTGCTTACTTAGTTAGGTAAGGCTCTATTCAGTGGTGTCTATATTTGAGGTGTCCATTTCATTTCTGCAATATGGGAAAACACTTTGTAAAGGATTTCTACTTTCATATATTTTATTTTGAAGCACTGCTTTAGTATATTACAATAGCCATGACATTGTGACATAATTTTTCAATACGGTAACCATGTATGTATCTGTTATTGGAACTGCATTCATTTCTAGGTCCTTCTATGCTTCAAGAAGTCTCTCATTACATGTGTATCTGGACCTTATTTTTTGGGTTTTAACTTCCACATTTCTAGGGATCCATCCGGTGGGGCTATGGAACCACGAAGCTCTAGATTGAAGGAGAAGAAGAAAGGTGAAGGGGAACAATTAGTCAAAAAGATATTTGTCCGGAATGTTATTGAAGACAATAAACTGCTTAATCATTTTCTGAGTGATGGATCTTATTGTATTATTCTTCCAACCAATCCCAATAATGGTTCTGCACTATCAACTTTACTCTCAAAATCACAGTCAACTATATCCAGGGTATCGGATGTCCAGTGCAGTAACACAGAAACTCCTAAAGACTCAGGACATTTACCAACGAATGGGGCACTTGGGAAGAATGGGGAATTGTCATCATCCAAAGAAATTTCAGCATCAGTCTGCTCAGGAAAGAAGGTCCCACCTACAGCATGTATGCATGACTGTCTAAACGTGCCTGCCTCACTAGATGCAAACAATGCTGAAACTGATAACAATGCTGATGGACTTTTGGATCAAGGTTTATTATCATGTGTAACCTGTGGGATTTTGAGTTTTTCGTGTGTGGCTGTGGTCAAACCAAGCGAGTGTGCAGCAAAATGGTTAATGTCTGCTGATTCTAGTTTGATCACTAAACAACTTGCTGGTTCTGGAGAAAGTCATCTGATAGATGCATTACAAGGTATGACAGGAAATAGTGAAATTTCACGTAAGTCGTACGTCTTTAGTGTACATTGAATACATAATATATTTGTGATACTTCCATTGTATTCCAAATGAGCTTTAGTTCAGCCTGTGTTTCAGTTTTGAGTTAGTTCCTTGCAAAATTTTCATGGAAGTGAATAGTTTTTGATACAAATGTAATGTAGTTCCTACTTTTGGCATATGTAGAAGCCTGTGGAATATGCATTGTTCTTTTTGTAGTGCTGATTGAACTTCATAGTTCATTTCATATTTGAAATTACAATTTCATCTTAGCTTGTTTGGGCTCATGGCATAAACCATTTATTTTTCAACATGCAGGATCTGATTTTGAAATGAATCGGAATAGAATAATTTCTGATGCTTCATCCCTGGATAGGAATTCTGCTCTTGATCTTTTGGCATCTGCATATGGAGATCCATCAGATTCTGATGAGGATGGCCTGAACAAAAAAATTCAGGCCTCTAGTGTCTCCAATGAATTAATAAATCACACTATTGAATCACAACCCAATACTTCAACTAATGGTGGTTTTCATGGGACAAATGTGTCCTCAAGTAGTAAAGAGCGACAACAAGGACCAGCTTCCCAGAGCTTACAGAGTATTGGTAACACAAACAATGGACCAAAAGGTGTTCGTACGAGAAATAAGTATCAACTTAAGATGGTGCTTTCTGAAGGGTTTCAACCGAGAGATATTTATTCAGAAATGCAAAAGAAAGTCCAATGTGAACCATCAAGGTCAACCATGACTTCAACGGAGCCACTTCATGGCACAGATTGTCAAGCTAACCGTAACAGTGCTACAGTCTGTATGGATGGTAACAGAAGTACTACGACTACGGTGGAAAACTTAGTTACATCGATTGTGAAACCTGATAAGGATTCATCAAGAATGCATGTATTTTGTCTTGAACATGCTATTGAGGTTGAGAAGCAGCTTCGAACTATTGGTGGTGCCCATATTTTTCTTATATGCCGTCCAGGTCAGTCACTAGGCTTGCTCAGTAGTTACTTTTTTTAAATACAATTCGACGTTCCTTTTTATCTACGATTTGGAGCACACTTCATGAGTTCATTATGACCATACAATTACACTTACATTAATGCATGTGCCATCCAACATATTGTCCTAAATTGTCATCCTTTCTTATCCAAAAGTAAATTTTACTTCCGTTGGCATTGGTGAAGTGATAATAAGCAGGTTCAGATTTCACTTGCTTCAGATATTGTAATACTAAATATCCAGTCATCCACCACTGCTTCCTAGGTTCTCATAACTTCAAATTTCATTTTTTACCATTTGTACAGAATATCCCAAGATAGAAGTAGAAGCAAAATTGCTGGCTGAAGAAATGGAAGTCAAGTATGATTGGAAGGATATTCTTTTCAAAGAGGCCAGTATCGAGGATAGAAAGAAGATCCAGGAAGTTGTGCAGGATGAGGAAACAATACCGACACATAGTGATTGGGCTGTAAAACTGGGCATTAATCTTTACTACAGTGCTAATCTTGCCAAGTCTCCTTTATACAACAAGCAATTGCCATATAATAGAGTTATCTATAAGGCATTTGGCTGCAGTTCTCCCAATAACTCACCAGTGAAGCTGAAGACTTATGCCAGAAGGCAAGGCAGGGCAAAGAAAATAGTTTTGGCTGGCAGGTGGTGTGGAAAAGTATGGATGTCAAACCAGGTCCATCCATTCTTGGCTCACAGAATTGAAAGTCATGACCCAGAAGAATTAGATGAAATATGGCCGTCTTATGAGAAATCTAATGCTGATCATGGTGAACATTCAAGTAGAGAGGCAAACCCCACAAGAAAGAGTAGCAGCAGAGCAATTGAAGAAAAGACAAGCAACAGGGAGAAAGAACCATTGGAGAAAGCAAGCATCAAGAAGCCAAAACATACCGAAGAGGATAATTCCGAAGCATTAGAAAGTGCTGAAGAAGCCTCTGCAGGAAAGAGTAACTGCAGAACAAGTGTAGAAAAGACAGGCAAGAGGAAGAAAGAACTTGCAGAGAAAGCAAACACTAAGAAGCCAAAACATACTGAAGAGGACAATTCAAAGTCACTGACAGGTGCTTCAGAAGCCTCTCCCCCTTTACCATCTGGGATAGTAGTCCGTAGCAGCTCCAGAATTGCAAATAGGAAAAACATGCTGAAATCAAAGATTGACGAAGAGGATAATGGTCCAGCTAGCCAACCAAAGGTAAAGGTTGATGAGGATAATAATGATCCTGCTATCCGTTCAAGTGCTAGATTGCTAAGGCAGAAAACTAACATAAATGCGAAGAAGCAATCAGAGAAAAGTAGAGCGAAAAGGCGAAAGGCTCCAAGCTCAGCTGCTCTGAAGGAGGAAGAGCAAATATCAGATGTCAATGGATTTTCTGTCACGAAACAGCAGCTGTCTTCACGTAAGCAGAAGAATAAAGTAGAAGAAACGCAGCAAATGAAGAAAACTAGAGAAAGGAAAGGAGCACCACCAAGTTCTCCAAAGCATGGAGACAAGTATGCATGCGACATTATAGGCTGTTCCATGAGTTTCAGCACAAAACAGGAGCTGTCTCTGCATAAGCGTGACATCTGCCCAGTGAAGGGGTGTCACAGGAAGTTCTTCTCCCACAAGTATCTGCTGCAGCACCGCAAGGTTCACAACGATGACCGGCCACTGAAATGCTCATGGAAGGGCTGCAACATGGCGTTCAAGTGGCCATGGGCTAGGACAGAGCACATGAGGGTGCATACAGGCGACAGGCCCTATGTTTGCCCTGAGGCAGAGTGTGGACAGACATTCAGGTTCGTCTCTGATTTCAGCCGCCACAAGCGCAGGACCGGCCATGCAGCGAAGAAGGCGAAAGCAAAGAAGTGAGGCAAAGCAGCGGTAGCTTACAGTAGTCGTGGAAGGAATAGGAGAAAATTTGTACATTCCGTTAGCACCCAGAGCCCATGGCGGTCTCTGTTCACAGTTCAATTAGCTGCTAATTAGAGGGATTCCAAGGGAACCACGATTAGCGTGGTCCCTTGTCAGTAATTGGTTATCATTAACATGTTCTCATAGTCTGCCCTAGCCCCTTTTGATGTTTGGTGTGTCCGCACTTGGGCTCAGTTGGAATCAATGGTTAAGGTTAACAAGCATCCATATACTGTATCTCTCTGCCTGTCGTTCATTACTTGATTGACATTGTTGCGCTGAATGATGCCATGATGGTAAGCATACGTGAACATGGCGAGGGTTTCTTTTGCTGCCGTAGATCTGTTTCTGCTGTTGGCTGCCGGCTTGGGGATGTTGCGCTGCTTTTGGTGCTATCAGGCCCGCCCGGTGCGTTATCGTCATGCTGTAGATCCCACATCCCAGGGAGAACCTCTCTGCTGACCAGTCCTGAAAGCCGGTAGCACTGCACTGGGGTTACGCATCAATCAGCAACTCGTATCAATTTGTTAGCAGGCAGGAACAGCCTCTCCACTTCCGGCTTCTGTGACTCTTGTTCTCCAGCAACTGAATCAGCAACCTGTATACGCTGCTGATACGCGTCTAGCTAGCTACGCTCTACACGCAAACTCTATTCAGTTTTCCTTTGAAGTCTCGCGAGAAGCGTCGAAGAATCTGTGTAGACCATGGGAACGCGCTCTTGTTCCTCCACCGCCGTCGGAATCCTTATCGCAACCGACTTGCTCCTACCGTAGTAGATTCATAGTACTCCCTACTCCATCTCGCAGCTCCTCGGCCTCCGCGATCCGCCATTAACACCGCCTCTCATCTCCTCGACGGCCATGGCTACGGAGTATAGCATCCATAAAAACTGGCAGCACACAGACCAACACACGGCCGGCTGGGGCGGCGACCACCCCCGCGAAGGCACGAACGCGAATGAATCTGGCCGCCTGAATCTTCGACGCCTCCAATGGCCAACCAACCATCCCGAGTGCCCAAGAGCCCGGCCGGGGCGGCCAACTTCGCTGCGGCTGCCTCGCGCAGCCAGCCATCGATCCCTCCCAGTCCCAACTCCCTAGCGGAATCTGACACCATCTCCCCACGCTTTCTGTTACCGCCATTAAATTCGATTCAAATCGTTCCCGCCGCAAAGGGGAGGCTCCCCTCCCCGCTCCCCGCGCTATAAATACGCCCCCTCCCTCCTCGTCCCCAACTCATCAGCTCACACTCCAAGCAGCGAGTGATCGAGCTCCCCCAGCGCAGCTGCCACACATTGACACACAAAGCCAGTAGCTTGTACAACAAGTGCATTGCACGATGGCGCAGGTGTTCAAGCGTCTTCTCCTGGTGGCCCTGGTGGTGGCGTCTGCGGTGGAGCTTTGCCGCGCCATCCCGTTCGACGAGAAGGACCTGGCGTCGGACCAGGCGCTGTGGGACCTGTACGAGCGGTGGCAGGCTCACCACGGCGTGCAGCGGCACCACGGCGAGAAGGGCCGCCGCTTCGGCACCTTCAAGGAGAACGTCCGCTTCATCCACGCGCACAACACCCGCGGCGACCGCCCCTACCGCCTCCGCCTGAACCGCTTCGGCGACATGGGCCGCGAGGAGTTCCGCTCCGCGTTCGCCGACTCCCGCATCAACGACCTCCGCCGGGAGCCCCACGCCGCGCCCGCCCTGCCGGGGTTCATGTACGAGGACGTGCCCTACCTGCCGAGCTCCGTGGACTGGCGCCAGGAGGGCGCGGTCACGGCCGTCAAGAACCAGGGCAAGTGCGGCAGCTGCTGGGCCTTCTCTACGGTGGTGGCCGTGGAGGGCATCAACGCGATCCGGACGGGGCGGCTGGTGTCGCTGTCGGAGCAGGAGCTGATCGACTGCGACACGGAGGAGAACGGGTGCCAGGGCGGGCTGATGGAGAACGCCTTCGAGTCCATCAAGGCCCACGGCGGCATCACCACCGAGGCCGCCTACCCGTACCGCGCCCGCAACGGCACCTGCGACAGCTACCGGGCCCGGCGCGGGCAGCTGGTGTCCATCGACGGGCACCAGATGGTCCCGGCGGGTGACGAGGAGGCGCTGGCCAAGGCGGTGGCGAACCAGCCGGTGTCCGTGGCCATCGACGCCGGTGGCCAGGCGTTCCAGTTCTACTCGGAGGGCGTGTTCACGGGCGACTGCGGCACGGACCTCGACCACGGCGTGGCGGCGGTCGGGTACGGCGTCGCCGACGACGGCACGCCCTACTGGGTGGTGAAGAACTCGTGGGGCCCCGGGTGGGGCGAGGGCGGGTACATCCGGATGCAGCGCGGCGCCGGCGACGGCGGGCTCTGCGGCATCGCCATGGAGGCGTCGTTCCCCGTCAAGACGTCCCCCAACCCGGTGCGCAAGCCCCGGCGCGCGCTGCTCTCCGGTGACGCCTCCGTCTCCACCTCCACCTCCTCCCAGTGATCCAACGATCTGAGCAAGTATCACGCATCAGCTCAGCTGGCACGTAAGTATGTATACGTGGCAAGGACTACTGCTACTGTTTGCCTTTGTTGCATTACTGTATGAAATTGGGTTGTACGGGTATGGTTTGATCATGTCGTGCCGGTCTCGGTCGGAGACGAAAACTAGAATAAAAGTAGTAGCGCGTGTGCGCAGCAAAGTACTAAGATTAGTCGTGTTGATGATGGTGTATACTAAATTGTACTTGTAATGTAATGCGGTGTGGCTAATGCACCGAGATATATCTATACATATATCGAAATGAGCTACGCGTAAGCTAGCAGTTGTTTCCTTCCAACTTGCATGCTTCATGCTTGCATTTGCATATGCCTCTGTTCTTCCTCTGTACTCGGTTGTGTACTTGTGCTGTTTTGTGTGACGTTCGCAATTGACATCCTCCTCACGAAAACGGGCATCAAGTAGTTGGGCCGCGCTCAATTCTTTTAGTGGGTTGGGCTGGTTGACTTCATCGGTCAGTGGAACACAAAATGACGGCGGCGTTTCTCAAAAAAAAAAAAAATGACGGCGGCGGGCGGCTGCTCGGCATGGCGGAATGGGCGCGGGAGCAGAGCGCCCACGAACACGAGCACAGTGAGTGACTGGTCCCGAGTCACCCCCGGCAGGCGCAGGTCGCGTCCAATCCTGAGTCCTGACCCCGATTTGGTGTTGTGGTGCGCCGCGCGCCCCCACGGCCCACGGCAAGCGCCACACCCGCACAACAGTAGCGTTACAGCGATCCATCCGCCATCCCCTGTTGGAGAAAAAACTCAAAAAGACAAGATATTCTGGATCGCCATCGATGTCTAGAGGCACCATCGGCACAGTAGAGGGCACTGTGCGAGGTTGTGCTCGTGCCTGTGCTGTACGTCATCCTGGCTAGACAAACAGGAGTCGCATACAGTGCAGTTTGTGTGTGTTATAATTTAGAAGCACATAGTTGACAAGATAAATGTGGAGCCAAACTTTTTCTCGTTACTAGCAAACATGTCCGTGCGTTGCTACGGGTACGGTGAGGATGTATATAGAGTATTATCTCGTTACTACGAATAGCAAATACTCTGCCCATACTCGCAATGGGATAAAAATAGATAAAATATCTCAATTAAGAGAGAGTTACACGGACATGGGTGATTTATTTTAGCTGTCTTCTTATTCTAATAACATACTAATTGAAAAAGATGACCAAGCTTTACCTATTATCTATAGCATGTAGATTTAAGAAAATATCATTAACACGTACGAAAATAAAGGAGGCATGCAACATTGCAAATTGTTTATATTACTCGGTCACCTACAATTTAGCTATTTATTTTGACTGCAAGCAACTAACTAAACTGATAAATATCCATCATGTAGTATAAAGTGCTGACTCAATGGAATATGGACATATGGATAGCTAATGTATAGAATTTACATGGCATCCAAGATGAGATTTTTTTTACAACCACCTTCTACTACAAAGCCTCACCTCATTGTAATATCACACATGGCTAACCATCCTTATTGCATAGCGTTACGCTGTTACATGCCTGGACATGTTTTATCATATAGACATAAATATTATGTGTTTTAAATATATAAATAAACTTCAAAGCCCTACTTTTTTTTTTGAAATGGAATAGAGTTTCCATTAACCAGAGGAGCTAGAGCAGTCTCTAGCTACAAGATCCTCAACACCCGGAGGCGTACCGTCCCAACTAAGGACAGTTTCGGGAGGACACATACATCCCTGCGCCATCACAGCGTGCGCCACCTTATTACATTCTCTAGGACGAAAGCTGAAACTCCAAGAATTAAAAGAGTCTAACAGCATGCTTTTGATTTCATGGAGCAATCCGCCTGTTGGTGCTAAAGCAAAGGAGTTAGACTCCAGGGCTATCTTCAGCAGCATCGAGTCTGTTTCAACCACCACATTTGTCATACCCAGCTCCTCCGCTGCTCGGATGCCAGCCCTGCATCCTACTACTTCTGAGTGGAAAGCATCCAACAGAAAGGAGCATCGGCCAGCCCCTGCTTTTATCACTTGGCCATCATGATCTCTAATAACAAAGCCCCAGCCACCATCACCGCATTCAGGTGAAAAGGAACCATCCGAATTAATTTTGTAAGTGTCATTCACTGGTCTTCTCCATTTTGTTTGTCGTTGGGGAGCTGCACCCTGTTGCACCCTCCCTATTGTCATATTTTCGTCAGAGATTTTGGCTATCACAGCTGCAATGACTGATGGCGGCCTCATTCTTTCACCCTTCCATACTCGATTCCTCTCCAACCACCATTGCCAAAGTAGGATTATCACTTTCATTTTGGTATCTTCCTTCAGCCCCATGATGTACTGCAGCACTTCCCTTGCTGTGTGCTTGGAGGACAAACAGCCTCTAACAGATTCGAAATTCAGCTCCTGCCAGACTGGTTTGACATGTTTGCATTTGAAAAACAGGTGCCCTCCATCTTCATTTAATCTTCCACACACTACACATCTAGTGTCCAGTTCCATCCCTCTCCTCTCCAAACCCATCCTGACAGCAATGGAATTGTGTGCCAATCGCCAAAGGAAAATTTTCAACTTACCTGGGCATTTGATCTTCCACAACTCCTTCCAAAAACTCGCCTCCATCACATCCCTCTGACCAGATGATTGGGCCGCAGACCTGCTCTTGTGCTGATCAAGTTCTCTCTGGAGCTTGTATGCAGATCGAACTGTAAACATGCCTCTAGTATCATAATGCCATGCATACATGTCCTCCATATCGACGTGTACAGGTAGCGACAGGATTAGTTTCGCATCCTGTTCAACAAAGGTCAGCATGACTAGCTGTGAATCCCATTGGCCAGTAGCTGGGTCGATAAGCTCATCCACTGTTTGTAGCAAATTTCCACCCCGTGGAGTTACTGGGCGTCTGGACCATTGCCGTGGCAGCCATGGATCACTCCAGATTTTAATATTTCTCCCATCCCCCACTCTCCAAATTATGCCTTCCTTTAGAACTTGTAATCCCTTCAGGATGCTCCTCCAAGTGTAAGATATCCCATTAGAGTTGCTTGCGTCAAGTAAATTGTTGTTGGGGAAGTACTTTGCACGTAACACCCGTGCACATAAGGAATTTGGGTTCTGGATTAATCTCCAACCCTGTTTGGCCAGCATTGCTAGGTTGAAGGTGTGAATATCTCGGAAACCTAGACCACCTTGCCCTTTCGAACTTGTCATCTTCTCCCAACTAATCCAGTGCATTTTATTCTCCTCATCTTGGTTGCTCCACCAATACCTTCCAATCATCGTACTGATTTGTTCACACATTTCCTTAGTGATATCGAAACAGCTCATAGCAAAAGTAGGGATTGCCTGCGCCACTGCCTTAATCAGAACTTCCTTCCCTGCACTCGACAGCAATTTCTCCTTCCAGCCTTGTATACGCTGCCATATACGCTCCTTTAAGTATGCAAATGTATTTGTTCTTGACTTTCCTATATATACTGGTAACCCCAAGTATCTTTCATTCATCGTTTCCTTTTGAATCTGCAACCCTTGCATTACTTCTCTTCTCTTCTCATCTTCCGTGTTAGTACTGAACATTATGGCAGACTTCAAAGCCCTACTTGAAAGATGTAGAACCAAGATTTTTTAACTCCTAACTGTATCACTTGCCTAAGGGCGTGAGCAGCTGGATTAGATTTTTCACGTGCACTCACGTCAAGTGGACTTAAGTTGGAACAGGAGTGCTGCAGCTGGGCCGACTGCCTACATTGCACGAGAGAAAAAAAGGCCGCCAAGGCCTAGCTGACAGCGGGATAGCGGGCACTTTTCTTTCGCGCGGTGCGCCGGCCGGTTCACGTGGAGGGTAGCGTTTTTTTTTTCTTTTTCTCCGTCCGCTTTTCTTCGGTTTTAACTCCTTTGCACCGGTTCACACGGGAGAACCCCGGTTTTCTCCCCGGTTTTCTCCGACTTCTTATCGGTTTACTGTAGACGGACGAAAAAAAAGGCAGAAGCAATCCTTGCTTTAATATTAGGTAGAGATTATCTTAGTCTGTACATAGGTTCCTTATATACACAAAGGAGATGACCCTTGACCCTTCGCATGTGACTCTTTAGCTCCAATAGTTAATTCGGTATTAAGCCCACTAATCTTCAGTTTCATAACACTCCCCCTTGGGCGAATACCGCGACTAACTCATGCCTCGTTAAAAACTCCTTCCAAAAACCCAGTGGGAAAAAAGGAATGGAGAAAAGAGTACAAGAGTGCCGCTGCATGCGTTGCATTTGTTGCCTCGTTAAAACCTTTGTACGAGAAATTTCGTAAAAACTCGGTTAAGGAAAAAGAGTACAACACATATGTCTTCAAGACTTGAAGTATGATCTTCGGGATCAAAATTTCATCCAAAAACATAGGCTAATTATCAAAGTTTCACTCCCCCTGAGTTCTGAAAGTCCTTCAAGAATTTCATGCCAATTTCTCGAACGTATCTCCTGAATGTTGTAGCTGGGAGAGATTTTGTGAACAAATCTGCAAGATTGTCACATGATCTAACTTGCACAATATTTACCTGACCTTTCTTCTGGAGTTCATGAGGGTAAAAGAATTTAGGAGATATGTGCTTTGTTAAATCATTCTTTATATAGCCTGTTTGCATTTGTGCAACGCATGCTGCATTATCTTCATATATAATAGTGGGGATATTGACGGTTTTTAAACCACATGACTTCTGGATATGATTAATCATCCGTCTTAGCCAAACACACTCACGTGAGGTTTCATATAATGCTATTATCTCTGAGTGGTTAGTTGATGTCGCTACTAAAGTCTGCTTACGGGACCGCCATGAAATGGTCGTACCATTACACAGAAATACAAAACCAGTTTGGGATCTTGCATTGTGAGGGTCTGACATATATCCTGCATCGGCATATCCTACCATGGTCAAGTCAGGTTTCTTCGGGAAAAACAAACCAAGATCTATCGTACCCTGGAGGTATCTGAGTATTGTCTTAACACCAACCCAATGCCTTCTGGTCGGGCATGCACTGTATCTCGCTAGACAATTTACCGCGAATGCAATATCAGGTCTAGTGCAATTTGCGAGGTACATAAGTGCTCCTATGGCGCTTAAATAGGGAACTTCAGGTCCTAAGACATTCTCATTTTCACTCCTTGGTCTAAATGGGTCTTTATCTTTATCATGTGATCTCACAACCAGGGGAGTTTTTAACGGGTGAGCCTTGGACATGTTAAACCTCTCAAGGACCTTCTTCATGTAGGTCGACTGGTGTACTAGGATTCCTTCAGGGAGATGCTCGATTTGTAGACCTAAACAAAATCGAGTTCTACCTAGATCTTTCATCTCAAACTCCGCCTTAAGGTAGGCGCAAGCCTCCTTAATGTCCTCCGTGTGGCCTATGATTATCAAATCATCAACATAGACTGAGATGATACAAAATCCATTCTGGGATTTTCTAATAAATACACAGGGACAATCTTTATTATTTATGTAACCTCTCTTCAGGAGAAAATCACTCAACCGGTTGTACCACATCCGGCCAGACTGTTTAAGCCCATACAGCGACCTCGGCAATTTAACGCTGTAAATGTTGCGATTGGCTTTAGGATCTGGAATTTTTAATCCATCAGGAACTTTCATATATATTTCGGTATCCAGTTCCCCATAAAGATATGCGGTCACCACATCCATTAGCTGCATCTCAAGATTTAAACCTGCTACCATTGATATTAAGTATCGGAATGTTATGCCACTCATAATAGGAGAGTATGTTTTGTCGTAATCAACGTCGGGTCTCTGCGAAAACCCTTGTGCTACAAGCCTCGCTTTATATCTCACCACCACATTATTCTCGTCTCTTTTTCGGACAAATACCCATTTGTATCCTACAGGGCATACATTGGGAGGGGTGTGGGCCACAGGCCCAAACACTTACCTTTTATTAAGCGAGCACAATTCTGCCTCTATAGCTTCTTTCCATTTGACCCAGTCTGAGCGCTTCCGGCACTCTGCCATGGACTTTGGTTCTGGATCCTCATCGATAACACCGATGATCTTAGAGACAAAATTTATGTCGACATCTGTAGTCTTTCTGTTATATAACTCTCTTGACTTAGCATAGTCTGTGGCGATTTCTTCACTTAAATCATCCAGCTCATCTTGATTTCCCATATTTAATATGGTTGGTTGTTCCGATGCCCCTGTGCTGTCATTTCTAGTCGTGCGCACTGGTGCACTAGGGCTTTCACCTTCAGGGTGTGTCACTTCTGGGATTACTAAATGGGAGCGTAATGCATTTGCTCTATAATCTTGGCCTTGCGGACGTCTCCGCTCTACCTGTATCGAGTCATCCGGTTCTCTCCCCCTTTTCCTAGGATTAGGGACTTGAGTAGAGTTCATCCCTTCCAGGGGTATCTCCACTCTCTCCGGTGCATTAGCCGCTGGAATATGCGATTTTGATACTCCTCTTATATTAGTAAAAGCATCTGGCAAGTTGTTTGCTAATTGTTGCAGGTTAATTATTCTCTGAACTTCAAGTTCAGTGTCTTTAGTGCGTGGATCAAGTGAACGAATGCTACTGGCACTCCATTCAATTTCCCGACATTCTTTAGAGTTTAGGTACAATCCTCCCCCTAATGCCGGGAAATAGTTTTCATCGAAGATACTATCAGCGTACCGAGCCGTAAACAAATCCCCAGTTTTGGGCTCTAAGTATTTGATTATGGACGGAGATTCATAACCAACATAGACCCCCGTCTTCCGGTGTGGGCCCATAGATGTACGCTAGGGTGGTGATATCGGTACGTACACAGCGCATCCGAATTTTCGCAGATGGGAAATCTTAGGGTATTGTCCACGCGCCAATTCAAGGGGAGAAGCAGAGTGATATGCAGATGGTCTATATTGGATTAAATTTGCAGCATGCAATACCGCGTGTCCCCAACAACTGGTGGGTAGCCTGCTATCTTGCAAAAGTGGTCTGGCAATTAATTTAATTCTTTTTATTAAGGACTCGGCAAGTCCATTCTGAGTATGGACATGGGGCACATAATGCTCTACATTAATGCCCAATGCTAGGCAATAATCATTAAATGCCTTAGAGGTGAATTCACCTGCATTATCCATCCGAATTGACTTAATGCGATTCTCTGGGAAATTAGCATGCAAATGGATGATTTGGGCAATTAATTTAGCAAAAGCATGGTTCCTCGTAGACAACAGGCATACGTGGCTCCACCTAGTAGAAGCATCTATAAGAACCATGAAGTATCTAAATGGCCCTGACAAAGGATGGATCGGACCACAAATATCACCTTGGATTCGTTCCATGAAACTCAAGGACTCATCTTTTAACTTCTGGTAAGACGGTTTAATTATCAACTTTCCTTTGGCACACGATGTGCACAAGAAATCTTCAGGTTTCGGAAAATGTGTTGTTTTAATGCCATGACCTATAGAACTGTTAATGATTTTCCGCATCATCGTGAATCCAGGATGGCCAAGCCTCTCATGCCAGATCTTAAAGGATTCTGGATTTTTAAATATAGTTTGCATCGCAATATATTCACGAGGGGGCTTAATCTTTGTGTAATACAGTCCAGAGGAAGTTCTTGGCGCTTTTTCAATCACTTTTATTTTGTCTTCTTTTGACATCGTAATATAGAGGTATTCAGCACCACTTTCGGTCGCTGTAGTTACGTGGTAACCACTACGACGAATGTCTTTGAAAGTAAGAAGATTAAGTTCGGCTCCCGGATACAGGAAAGCTTCGTCAATGAAGATCCTAGTATTATTAGGGAGGACCACGATGGCCCTACCGAAACCAATAACACGGCCATTGCTTCTGGCAATTGTTAATAGATTTCCAGTCCTTTTCCGAAGTGTCTGAAAATATTTTGTCTCTCTAAGGATTGAATTTGTTGCAGCGCTATCAACCAAACATGATTCTTCTTCTCCAGCCTCCATTGGACCGTACACCTTTTATTCTAAAGAAAATATTTGGTTGATTAAAAAACATTATCTTTAGAAAGAGAAAAAAAAACAGAACCATAGACCAAATATCATAGTTCAACCATGACAAGGTTGAAAAGAGTTTTGCTCATTCAGGAGCATTTATTACAGACCAAAATGTTCTCACGGGAACAAAGGCAACACAGACTCATGTGGATTATTTAAAAGCAAGATGACTGATATATGGAACTACTCAAGGTCCCCGTACAGATCCATCTGCTCATCACCAAGAAGATCATCATCGTCCAGGTTGATGTCATCATCATCACCTTTTGCAAGAGTACCAGAAGTATTGCCAAGATCAATGTCCATAGCTGAATTCTCTGGCGCAGCAATCGGCTTTTGCAGGGGCACTTCAATTTCAGCATCTACAGGTGCTTGAACAAAATGAGCCTTAGCTTCCTTGCGCTTCATCCACTGCTGGTACATCTTAATCAGGTGGGGCTCAACCCTGCATGTGCGGGACCAATGTTTCACGGATCCGCAACGCCTACAACCTTGATTGGGGTGCTTAGCCTTTTCCGCATCAATTTTAGGGCCTTTCTGGGCATTTCCTTTCCAATTTGGCTTCTGGAAGTTTGGTGGCTGTTTTTTGAAATTCTTTCCCCCTTTGTGCTGCCAAGGAGCCTTCTGGCCTTTGCCCTTGTTCTTGCTGTAACTAGCATAAGCTTCAGGCCCTGCTTGTGTCCCAATAGGACGCATGTTGTAGTTTTTCATAAGGAGCTCATTTTGAGTCTCAGCAGCAAGCAAAACATTTATCAACTCAGAGTACTTCTTGTACTTGTTGTAACGGTACTGCTGCTGGAGCACCATAGTGGAGGGGTGAAAGGTTTCGAGAGTTTTCTCAATCATTTCAGATTTAGTGATCCTTTGGCCACAAAATCTGAGTTGTCTAGTGATGCGGTGAAGTGCCGTGTTATATGCCTCCACGGACTTAAAATCAAGGAAGCCAAGTTGAGCCCAATCACGCCTAGCCTGAGGGAGTATCACATTCTTTTGTTTGCCAAAACGTTCATGGAGTGCAGTCCAAAGTGTGAGAGGATCACGCACTTCAAGATACTCAGCCTTCAAGTCATTGTGAATATGGTGCCTCAAAAATATTGCAGCCTTTGCTAATTCATGCAACGGCGGAGCAGCAGTGTTGGCCGGACGTGGTGCGAGCGTATGAATCAGTTCCATCGACTGCAGGTGAAACTCACAGTCCAAAGCCCAGGTTTGATAGTTCTTGCCATTCAGGGTAAGAATGGGGAACTGTGTTGCAACGACTTTAGACATAGCCTGTTGATTCATGCAAATATACTTCCGGTAAATAAGCATGAAGAACATGAGCAGCCAAGTAATGAAGAGACAAAAAAAATGTGCAGAAAGAAACTGCTGGTTAATTAAAAGGTGAAACGTTGAGGGCATGTATGCATACTAATGCATTGCACTTATTGTTTGCATTATAGCTCGGCACAACAGGGCCGTAATTGCTAGCATCAGGCACACAATGGCACCATTAGCATACATGCACACGCATGATGCATGTGCGATGCAACTTCGGGTAGCATAATCATGAAAGATTGCCGGCGTAAGCACAGGTTCCGATCTGTGCTTTGGGGTAACCGGCATCGTAAACCAGATCATGGGCAAAGATGAACATGATTTAATCTAGTGTAGATCTAGCTGGAAACAAAAAAAAACTAACAAGGTTCCCAGCCAAAAAGTGATCAAGCAACCTATATTACATAGATCGAGCCTCATGCTTACTAAGAGCAGAGCATATGAAACTGCATATGTATACTATTATAGTAAAGCAGATATATACAGAAGAACAGTAAACTGTACTGCGATCATCATTGATTGTGAGAAAGGAAGAAAAAAAAACTATGCAAACACACCTGATGACAGATCGACAACTAGTAAGATTACATAGTATATGTATTTGCTAGGAAAAACAAACGCACTAGAGATCAGAAACTAGAGGTAAACCATACTAGCAAGATAAAGCTGTTGGAGACATGCTAGAAGTATCGAACTGTACCAATCATGTAGAAACAAAACTCACGGAGATCAAGATCAACATACCTAAAAACCCAGGAAGAGCTGTTGATAACGTGTAATAATTTAGAAGCACATAGTTGACAAGATAAATGTGGAGCCAAACTTTTTCTCATTATTATCTTAGTCTGTACATAGGTTCCTTATATACACAAAGGAGATGACCCTTGACCCTTCGCATGTGACTCTTTAGCTCCAATAGTTAATTCGGTATTAAGCCCACTAATCTTCAGTTTCATAACAGTGGCACAGGCAACACGGGTCTGTGACGAATTTATTCACAACTATGTCCAGGCCCAAATGCTCCGGAGTTATGTGCCTAAACAAGGCTTCATGGGCCGGTCTGAAACGAATTCAAGGGTTTGACGCAGTATGATTGGAATATACGGAGTTTTTTTTTAAACTTAAATATGTTGAGCTTTTTTATAGGAGCATCTCCAGTAGTTTTGTGAACTAGTTTGGCATTCATCTAATTTTGACAAAATAAGAAAAATTGTCTTCCAACAGTTTAGCAAACCAACTTAACAAAAATAGAAACTTAGCAAAACTCACATCTCCACGCGGAAATATACACGTGTCGATGAGGGTTGGCATCGACGTTTCTCCCACGCACCAAGTCAGGTGGGAGGGTGAAAAAAAATAAAAATAGAGAATGACTCCTGATGCAAGTTTTCAAGAGGTGGAAGGGCATAAACATAAATTTGTTTCTCTCTCTGGGTTCCTCATGTAAGTTAGATCTGGGCGGCAAGTGAATTATGTCAAACTATTGGAGATGAACTCTTTTTAAACTTGGCATATCTTTTTAGAAGTTGGCAAAACACAAGATTTTCCCAATAAAATTTGGCAAACTCTTAGAGATGCTCAGAGACTACTGTAGATAGAGACCTATTTCATGAGTGAAAGTGCATCTAGGCCCCTAAGTGGATTTTGGTGAATTAAGTGACAAAGCGATTACAAGTCTAACTTGTTTGTCTAAGATTGTGAGCAGGTTTTTATTAATTATTCATGAGCTATGATTGTTGAATATTTGAATGGACATTATTTGGCTCACATTGATTAAAGGCAAGCAAGTGTGTGATCCTTATGCAAAATAGTGAATGTCAAGCAACAAACGAAGATAAAATATTAGGGATATTTTGCAAGGATAAATGTCATGTCTCCAAATATTGTAGTAGCTTGGCTAAAAATAAAAGGATCTTAAAGAGAGAAATTAGTGATTCTCTCTAATTAAATGCAAGGCTTCATGTGGTATTTGTAAAAAGGATATAAGGATATCTAATGGTCCTCTAATGGAAGCTTGTATGATCATTGTCAATTAAGAACAAACATTTGAAGCGATATTTCAAATGAAGGATAATTGTGGATGAAGCAATGTCGAACACAACGTGGATTGGTAAGTGATGATGAGATCAACCGAGATGACTAGAGCGAGGGACTAAGCAACCTTTGGTTCTAGCTAGGCTGCCATTGGTGTTTTGCGAAGGTGAAGTTCTAGTACCATGGGGTCTCGAAATATCATATCCAAGCCTTAACCGATGGAAGCAATGCAACTCATCTAAAAGTTATGATTGCCAATATGGAGTGACTTAAGGATTAAAGTGTGCATTCTTATGCTAGATGGAAAAATCCTAAGTCACTAGCTCAAGTATGGATTTGCTCAAGACATTGGCTATGTTGGAAGCCCTTAAGTTGGAATTACAAAAGTATGACAAGATTGAAGATCTACAAGCTCAAGTGGTTGACTTGGTTTTATATTTATTCTTGAGTATAGGAATGTCGTACAATCAAGAGGGATGCAACATTAGCTCTAAGACAAAAGATCAAAAGTGCTCATTAGCTGACCTATGTGAGAAATAGCCTTGAGAGAGTCTCTAATTGATCTAACAAATCTCTAACCCAACCTTAACCACTTCAACACGTCTTGAAGTGATTGTGAGAAGAGAAAAGGGTTTTTATGTTCTCTTTGCCTAGGGTGGTCTAACCGTCCCAGGCAGCCAACGGCTAGTTTTTCAAACTGGTCGGTGGCAGGCGGTCAAACCACCCTGACCAGGTGGTTTAACCGCCCTGGCCAGAACTCTAACAGCTAGTTTTCCTTGTGAGGGGTATAAGTACCCCATGAGCTCCACTTGTTGGGGCTGTTGGTTTTAGGGTTGCTGAGGTGCTCCCCCTGCTGTTTTTCATAAGCCAAAGCCAAAGAAACTCTCCCCAACCCTCTCTTTGTGAGATTTGAGATTCAAGCCATATCCTAGTGTTTGGTTGAGAGTTTAAGCCTTTGTGAGCTTGTGTGAGCAGAGCAAGAGCATCCCATAGCTTGAGCACTTGTGATTCGCGTCGGAAAGCCATTGAAGCATTTGTTACTCTTAGAGGTTTGCCTCTTAGACGGCTAGGCATCGCCGGCTAGCTCCCAAGGTTGTGGTGAGCAGCGGTAAGTTTGCGAGGGTGTGATCTTACCTCTTTGTGGAAAAGATCATCTTAGTGGAAAAGGAGGAAAACGGTTGAAAGAGACTCGGCTTGTTGTGGGAAAGTTCCTTTACAAGCTCCTCAACGGAGACGTAGACTTTCCTTAGTGGGAGGTGAACTTCGAGAAACAAATCCACGTCTCGCCTTTGTGGTTTGGCTCACTTGTTTGATTTTTAGCATATTTATTTTGCTTCCGCTCGATCTACTTGGGTGTGCTTGTCTTTCAATGCAGGGATCATTACCCTACTTGTGATCATCTATTGAAGCCACTCAAGAACTTTGGTTTGTGCTAAAAGTCAATAGAAGCTTGAGTTGTGTTTTGCAGGTTCACTGCGTGGAGGCGGTCTAACCACCCCCGGGACGTGGTCAAACCGCCCCCTGTGTGGCCAGTTCACCAGGGGTGGTCTAACCGCCTGTGCCAGTGAAGCTCAAGTTTCGAAGGAAAAATTTTGTTTGGTCGTCTCGCCTATTCACCCCCTCTAGGCGACATCAGGTCCTTTCAATGAGCAAAACTTTTTTCTCCACATACAAGTTTTTAAGAAAATGTTCATTTTTTGCCACCCAATTCTTGTCTCAATTTGTTTTTGCTATTGAACTCCAAAATCGGATATTTTTTATCATCCAACCATAAAAACCGTGCAAACCATTAGGTTGTTTTGATGAGTGGTTTTAATTTTTATGTACAATAGTTATTAGATCTTAAAATGATTATTACTTTTTGTGCGTACCTCCGATTTAGGTGATTCTTGTGGTCACGCGTTCATAGCCATGAGCGTTATCTTTTAAAATGTTTTTATACAATTTTATCCTTATTTGTTATATTATTATTATGTTGATGTGTAAAAACAATATAATAAAAGTAAAACAAGCATCTATAAAATAATGTGAACAACATTTTAAAAGATAAAGTTCATCATTACGAATGAATGACCTCAAGAATCACTTAATCAGAGATGCGAGAAAAAATGTGATCATTGTAAGATCCAAGGACTATTTTACAGTTTAGTCCTTAGATCTTTAAATGTATTTTTTCTCGTATCTCCGATTTAAATGATTTTTATAGTCGTGCGTTTGTAACAATGAGCTTTGTCTTTTAAACTATTTTTCATATTATTTCATATTATTTTGTAAATGTTTGTTTTACTTTTCTTTTATTGTTGTTTTTACACGAAAACAACCTGAGAATAATATAACAAATAGTGATGAAATTGTATAAAAATATTTTAAAAGATAAGACTCACTGTTATGAACACGTGATTGCAAAAGTCACCTAAATTAGAGGTATAAGTAAAAAGTAATACTCATGTTTAGATACGAAGAGTAAATTATAAATGAAGTGAATTAAAATCACCTATCAAAACAACATGATGACCCAATTTGAACGGTTTTGATAATTAGATGGCCAAAATATCTGGTTTTAGAGTACAATGATTAAAAACAAATTAAGATAAAAGTTGAATGGTCAAAATGATTTTTTGATAAATCCTCGGACAGTTTTGCTGTTTTAGTGGCACAGGAGGCCGGCAGGGCGAGCAGGAGGATTCTCGACCTCCTCCGGGTGGGACCACACATCCACCCGGTGCCGGTGGGACCTGCGAGCTTCGGGCTGCCCACCGGTCAAAACGGAACACACACGGCCGTGCGGTGCGGTGCCGAAACGAGAACGATTTCGATTCCAAGCGTGGCAGGATGCGCATGCACCACCTGCAGCATCGTTGATCGCCCCCCCACCCCCACCCATGTGTAACACGGGATTAGTGATTACTAATCTCAACCTCGTAATCAATCACGTGTGCTATTTCGTTCTCATTAGTAGAGAAGTTGTTGTCTGCCTGCAGGGCTTGACGCTACAATAAGGCACGTAGTATTTTTTTTAAGAAAAAGCAGGAGCACTGCTATGTCATATAAGTGAGTAAAGTAAGCGGTTTGTTACATAGTTGTGATTACAAATCCAGGAATAAAACTCTAAACTTTGGGCACTTATCAACATTAATTAGCAATCCTACCCTCAAGTCCACACGCAGCTGCTCTAGTTGCTAACTCATCTTTGATCAACTGCAACACCCTCCAAGGCAATCCAACTTTCCCTTCAAACACCCTTCGATTTCTTTCTTTCCACAGGTTCCAAGTAGTGTAAATCATGAGAGGAGTTCGCTTGGTTTTCAATTTTCCTGATACAATAGCCATAGCAATGTTCCACCACTCCATCATGCAAGCATCTCGACCAAGCATTTGAATCAATCCACCCAACCAATCAGCGACAAGCCACCACACTTCCTGGGCAAAAACACATCGGAGGCAGAGATGCACCGTTGTTTCCTCCTCTTGATCACAAAGAGAACATGTTGGCGAGCAAGGCCAATTTCGCGCTAGCAACTTGTTGGCTGTCAAGTCCTTGCGCTGCATCAGCAGCCAGGCAAAAAACCGATGCTTACCTTCAGTCTTGGCCTTCCAGATTGTCATGTTGTCAAACTCACAATAGGAACCAGCTATCTGCACTGCATAGGCTGATTTAGAGGTGTACCTCCCATGCTCGGTCGATTTCCAGGTGATGGCATCATCTTGATCAGATAGTCGGGCTTCGCTCACCAGCGGCCAGAGGGAAATTAGTTCTGCCATTTCCTCAGCAGTGCTCATTTTCCAGAGGCTCCGAGTCGAGTTGTTGTTTTGTAGAGATCTTCTTTCACGGTTTGATGTTTTCTCCATGCCAATTTGTACAGGGAGGGAGCAATGTCTCGGGGCGCCAAGCCTTGAAGCCAAGGAGAATCCCAGAAACTAGCTTGTGCAGCATTGCCCACCACAACAACCGTGCTAGCTCGAAAAAGTTGTTTATCAACTTCACTGCAAGGTACCTCGGTTCCTACCCATGACCGCTCCGGATCAGTCCATTGGTACCATAGTCATCTCAAATGCAAGGCTCTTCCAAAAAGCTCTAATCCGGCATCCCTAGGCCACCCAACTGTTTTGGCCTAAAGGTTGCGATCGAGCTGTACACCACAACTCTGTGACTCTCTCACTGTTGAGTGCTCGCAGCTGGTGACTGATGAGCCCTAGGCCTCTACTAGTACAGCACAATAGTACTTACCCCGCCGCGTACCGTACGTATAGCAGCAGTGCGTAGGAGTTGTATAGGTACGTGCACACGGCAGCAGGCCTGTGAGCGCAGAAGGGAGCCGGACCGGACGTGGTGGTGGTGGCGCTGCCGGCAGCACCCAGCACGCACGATCGTCCGTTCGCCATTTCACCCCCGGCCCGGCCCGCCCGGAGAGGTAGCGACCGGTCGGTCCGCAAATCGCAGCGTGTACAGGATGGTGTACTACTCCTATCCGGCCGGCCGGCAGGGTCCGGGCCGGGCGACGCCGTGTTCCGGTGCGGCGGGCGGCGCCGGCGCGTGGTGGTGCGGTGCGGTGCGGGTGCAGGGCCGTGCGTGCCTGGGCGCCTGCCTTTTTGGTGGAGAGGAGTACTAGGGCGCTGTTTCTCCCGTGTTTGCTTGCAGTACTCCTCACTAGGTCGTGCGGTGATGCACGCACCAGCGCCACCCAAGCTAGCTATCCTACCCAACCCAACGAGCCTGGAACGAACCTGCTGCGTCGTGTCCTCTGTTGCTGCACGGCACGACGCTGCTGCAGCTGTCCTGATCGAGTTGATAGCCTCAGGTGCAGGTGGCGGCGATGATAGCCGATACAAGATACGTAGGATCGTACAAGTATGTTACTGTACGACGGCTCACGTAGCATCGTACAAGTAGTGATACTATACCATGTGTTACTGTACGACGGCTCTGGTCGCCGGCCGCCGGCACAGTAACGGCAGGGCGTCGATCGGATCGGGTGAGAGGGAGGCATACTGGCATAGGCATATGCAGGCAGCAGCCAAAGCAAGTTAACTAGGGTTGTTTGGATGGAGACCTGCGCGCAGGCAGCTGCGCCCAGGCAGCGATCCTGGCCCCAGGCTCACGAAATGGAGCGCCTGGATCAGCTGCCTGGCGCAGGCAGATTTCCCAAGTCTCCATCCAAACTAACCCTTAGTTACTGCGCACGTGAATTGCGCACCCAAACAATGAAACAATATTTCCAACAAACGTACTGTAGAATTGGGCTAAGCCCAGCTAATCTAGACAGGCTGGCGGCTTGCCGTCCATCTGCCCTTATTCTTAATGTGACGATATCCATATAGTTTAGCCCAAGTATAATCTACCAAATTAAAACATGGACAGCTAAAGCGAGGTTTATTGTGAGAAGACGTGAGAGGAGTGTCGCCCCCTGCGCGAACAAGCGAGCGACGGACGCCGCGAGAGCTCCCCGGCACGGCGGCGTGGCTGCCCGCGGGGGTCGTATTGACGGCTTGTCCACGCGGAGCCCACGTGCCGACTCTGCCAGCCATCGCCCCCCTGTCTCACACCGGCAGTGGCACAGCCAGTTCGTTCCCCGGGAAAGAACTTCGGCGATCCCAGCTCGCCGGCGGGCCAGTAAAGTGAGAAGTGGACCGCCGCGCTCACGCAAAACCACGGTAAATTCACATGGAATTCCTCGATCGTCCTGCGATCGTCCTCGCCACCTCGACCTGACAAAGTTCAAAAGGCCACGAACCAACAGGCAACAGCGCGCCAGGAATCACCGAATCATCCATGTGAAGATGGCGAGTGTCCATGGACGGATCGGTCGATCAGTCATCAGTGGATGGATGGATCAGAGGACGCGAGCAAAAGCGAGAGAGGATTACTCGCCAGAAAGGTCTGGGTGAGGAATGACAATACAGGTGTCAGCCTGCGGCGATAAGGATACCTACTGTGGCTAAATACACAGAATACACACACCTCGACAGGACCGGACACCCGCTGACGGAGGGTCCCGCGATATGCCACTGTCTCTCGCCGGCCGATCGCTCGCAGTCGCAACCGCAGGGCGTTGAAGAGAGCTGCGCGCCGCCGCCCGATATCTGCAGGATCTTCTGCGATTACTGCACGCCCTTCCCACAAAGAGCCAGGGAATTCGAGTCCGATTATTTGTGGAATTGTGGTTACCACTTTTGTTTTGTGTTTTACCGCTCTCTTTGCATGGATTTTACAGTCCCGGTGTTTCTTTAGCAACGTCTTGAACTTTACAATAGGAATTGATCATACGTCCTCTCTTAGTTACCACAACATTTTTCTCATATTCTGATCCCAATTTTAAATTAAATTAATTACATTTTGTATAGGCTTTTTATCTAGATATTCCAGGGTACTGCATTTAAGAGATGTCATTGCATCCCCGGTATGCCCTTTCCAAATATATTATTAGCGGTAGTAGATTATTTAAACCTTGCCCAAATATAATCATTTCATTATGTTTATAATATTTTATCGTGCATAACTAGTTTTATATGATGTCTCTACGATGAAATATAAATCTAAAAAATAATAAATAAATGACTTAGAACAATTAAAAAGTTAATATATAATATGATTGATTAGATATTATGTAGAATGAAAAATTAATGTTTCACAATTTTCTTTCATGTACACTTTAACTTTCCTTCATGCTATATTTTCTCAAACATGGAGGGGTGTGATGGACATAACCGTTTCACCGAATGAACAATTATATATTCTTCTTTTTAACCGGATCGCAATTGTATTATCAAGTATTTGTCCTATTCAATTCAATTTTGCAAAGCTAATTCATCATTAGGGGCTATCATCTAGATCATGGCGAGCATTCACTTGAATATGATGGTGGAATGTGAGCTTATTTAGAAATTAGGTCCATCTTTCCTGGGATTTTTTATTGCAGTTCAAAGTCATTTAACCAACAATTTCCATTCTTCTCTCTGCCCCTCTCTCATCCATCCATTACTCATGCCTTGTTACTGATTGAATCGAATCATTGTCTAGCAAAAATCGAGTTTATACCCTCTGAATCGATCATATGAACTCACATTGCTCAATTTTCTTAGTTATGAAACCCTTTTATATCAGATTAAATTGGTACAAAATTATATACATAACTTATCATTTGATTTGCCCTCGCCGCCGCCGCCGCCGCGATAGTCTTGGCCCCCGTCTCCCCTCGTCCCCGGCCTCCTAGCCGGTGGTAAGGGGAGCGGGGGTCCATCTCTTTAGTAGATCGAGTCCCAGTCGAGTCCGTCTAGGTCTACGGTTTGCTCGCCGCCGATGCTCGGCGGTGGAGTTAGGTTTTGCCGGTGGAGCGTGGCTCCTCTGCGGCTTGGTTTTCCTGGCGGCATCGACGATGCGGAAGCGACGACGTTGCAGAGGAATAATTTCTCCCAACTTCTTCCGTTCTCCGATGGCGATCTACTCCGACGTCAACAAAGAGGTTGGGGAGACCTGTGCAGGAGTCGAGGGCCGGCGCATCATCGTCTTCTTCAGGTGATGATGTTGTTGACCCTGTTAATCTCGAGGAAGATGATCTTTGGTGAAAATCTGAGCTTTGCTCGGGTTGCCGACGGTGGAATCGAAGGATGTTGAGAGCCTGTGTGGTTCGAGGACCAGTGGATGGTCGCTTCCTGGTGTGATGAGTGATTGACAACGTTGTGTGGACTGACTCTTGGCTAAGTATTGCAGGTGCAGGTTGCGGCTTGACTGGTGTTGGTGCAGGTGAAGAGCAAGCACGAAAGGTCGTTGCCGGGTAGGCCTCCAGGTGCGGAGAAGACAAGTAGGCTTGGCTCGAGGGACCTGGTGGCCAGCGGGGTCGAGTGCGGGCCGCATGGTGGCAACAACGGCAAGATGAAGTCATTGACGGTTTCTTGGTTGAGCCTCAAAACCAAGGTCGAGCCGGGACTACGTGGGAGCCGAGTCATGAGTGGTGATTGGCGGAGGCTACACCGAGTTCGTGGGGTTTCCAGTGGTTCACCAGAAAACCGCTGGGTTCCTTGGTTGATCCACAAAGCCAAGACCGAAGACCGGAGGCAGCAGCACCAGGACCGGTCTGGCCGGTGGAGGACACCGGTCTGACCGGTGTGCGATGACGCAGTCCGGAGACTTCGAAGCGGAGGACACACGTTGGGATCTCAAGGCTTGCGTCGAGGCTAAGCAAGTTTGCGGTCGCCGGGCATCCGTCCGATGGTGCTACGACGAAGTTTCCCAAAAGGCCCTTCGGGGGCGTGTATCTTAGTTTTATGTAATAGGGGTAGTTTCGTCTTTCGGCTGGCCTCCATATAACCCAGGTGGTGAGAGGATGGCAGCCATCTCTTGGAACCCTAGCTCATTTGCTTTTGCTATTTCCCCTTCCTATTTTCCTTAGGATTTAGAGGACTAGCTTGAGAGCTTCATGGTGAGATCTTGTGAGAGGGAAGGATGATTGGGAGGCAAGCTAGACCTTGTATGAACTTTCATGGTATGTATAGATGATTCGGTGTGGTTCCTCAAGGCTTGATTGTGTCTCTCCCGTTTTCCCTTTTTGGTGATTTTCGGAGCCTTTTCTCGGCGATTTTCTTGTGGCGGTTTTGAGACCTTTCTCTTTGGGATTTGGTGGGGGATGTATGCATGAACCCCTTGTGGTTCTTTTCCCTTTGATTCCCCTCCCATATCCGTGAGCAAAGGGTCTCGATTTTGTGGTTTTCTCCTCTCTAGGGTTAGAGGCGTTCTTGGCGGGATTTCTTCGATTCCTCTTGATTTAGCAAGTTTTGGTGGACCAAATCTTGGCTATGGAGGACCCATGAGGTGTTCCTACTATCCCCAAAGTCTTGTGCGAATCTGTGGAGCGAATCGGGAGATCAAGGTTTGGATTTGGGGGAGTTGACCCGCGGGTTGCTGTTCATCCCGAGCTGCCCAGGTTTGACCAGTCTGACCGGTGCTCATGACCGATCTGACCGGTGCAAGGCCCTTGTGGGATTTGCCTCTGGTGAACTGCCTGCTCTGTGTGATTTTGGGTTGTGGTGTTGCTGGTCAGTTCTTGGCAGGTTTCAAGGTGTTTTGCTAGGTTTTGTGAAGGTTTTTCTTCTCCTTCAGTTTGAGTTTAGGAGGTGGTTTTTGTTCCATGGCCTAGAGGAGTCACTGGGGCTTCCTGGAACGTTTCTGTGCAACTACTGTAGCCATCGGCCTGACCGGTGCTGTCCACCAGTCTGACCGGTGCCATCGGTCTGACTGGCGTAGGCCATCGGTCTGACCGGTGTAGCACAGGCAGTGTGTTGTGCAGATTTCCGCTGCGTGTTTGGAGTGTTTGGTTGAGTTGTTGGTTCCTAAGACTAGTAGCACTCCAGTGGCTACGTGGTCTTGGCCAACTTGGGTAGTTGAGTCAGAGACGCGTTTTGGATAGCCGTGTTCATCTTGTTGGAGTAGCCATCTCCTTCGAGAAGAATTTTAATCGACACCCATTCACTCCCCCCTCTCTGGTCGTCAGTTCGGTCCTTCAAGTGATATCAGAGCCGGTTACGGATCTTCGTGATTCTAACCAGTCTAAGATCCAAGGATGGCATACCAGGAACGGGGTTCGGGTCTTCCGCACTTCGATGGCAAAAACTACCAGTTGTGGCAGAGGCGGATGGCAGCTTTCCTCCGCGGTAAGGGTCAGATCCTTTGGGATGTTACGGTGAACACAGCTTATGTTCATCCGATTAACTTCCTTGCTCCGGGATCGAGGGACTTGCACGACGCCAACAACAAGGCGGTCGACTACTTGTTTCTTGCTCTGTGTCAGTCCGAATTCGATCGGGTTCAGACAGAGGACCTAGCTTGTAGGATTTGGAGTCAGTTGAAGGATGCTCACACTGGAAATGCTCAGGTTCAGGCTCGGATGTATGCGACTTACCGGAGAGAGTACGAGAACTTCACTCATCTCCCCGGTGAGTCAATTGACGCCTTGTTCCAGCGGTTCACGGTAGTGGTGAACAACATGAGGGCCAATGTGGACGTGCTCCCGTACGATGATCATGACAGAGCTGTTAAGCTCCTACACTCTTTGGATCGTACAATTTGGGATGGCAAGTTCGAGGCCATTGTAGAGTCGGAGAAGTATGACACTCTGATGGTGAACGAGCTGTTCTCGAAGCTCAAGTCGGCTGAGGTGGACCGTGGTATGATAGCCAAGCTTGAGAGCCCGACTGATTCTCATAGTCTCGCTCTCATCGGTGGTTCAGGTGCAAAGTCTAACGCTAACCCATCCACCAGGATGTACTCTTTGTCCTCTTTGATGTCTTTGCCAGATGAGGAGTTCGACGTGCTTGGAGAGGACGAGCTAGCACTGTTGACCAGGAGGTTCGAGAGGATGCATGAGAACCAGGTGAACACAAGGGGGAACACAAGGACATGCTTTCAGTGCGGCAAGCCAGGACACTTCGTCGCCGACTGCCCTGAGAAGATGGATAACAAGGACAGCTACAGGCACCGGTCGAAGACGGAGGGCAAGTACCGATTGAGGCGCGATCACAAGCACAAGCACAAGAACAAGCACAAGGACGAGCGACGATCGAGGAAGAAGGACGGCCGAGGCAAGGCTCGAGCGATGGTCGGAGCGAGCGACGTCGACTCTAGTTCCGCATACTCTACCTCGAGCTCGAGTAGCAGTGAAGACGAAGGTGATCGGCGCAAGAACAAGAAGTCATCCAAGAACTTGAGTGGGCTGAGCTGCTTTGCTGGAGATGGCTTTTGTACCATGGAGCGTAGCTCCGGCAGCAAGAAGAGTCACCAGAGCGACTCGGACTCCGACTCCGAGGATGAGGTATGTGACGAGCTTCCCTTCTTGCGTGAGAAGAATGAACGGCTTGGAAAGTTGCTTGATAATCGTGATGACATGCTTAGAGAGGCTAAGAAGATGAGGAAGGAGCTTAGGGCCTCGCTTGAGGATGCTAGGACTAGAGTGGCTGAGCTAGAAACACAGAACCTAGATGCTAAGCTTGAGATTGACTTGCTTAAGGCTTCACCTGTTGTTTCTGATTAGGTTGATTGTGCTGATTGCTCTGTGTTCCTAGCTGATCTTACTGTTTTCAAGGAAAAGCATGCCTCCAAGTGTGAGGAACTAGATGTGCTTAGGGCTGAAGTGGCTGAGTTTAAGTCTAGACCTGCTTTACTAGATGCTTGTACTTCTTGCCCTGTTTTGCATGGAAAGATTGATGAGATGCATGCTTACATTATTTCTCTTGAGGCTAAGTTGAAAGAACCTGTTCCCACTTCTTGCTCTACTTGTGAATTGCATGCTTTGAAGAATCTGGAACTTGCACATTATGTTGATCGCTTGCAGGATGAAAACGATGAGTTGAGGAAAATGATGGGTTGGTTGTCGGGGCATGAACCACAGCTTAGGATGATGATAGAGGCATATAAGCGCTATGATGGGCAAGCGCATGACTCGGATAAGATTGGAGAGTGTAGTAGTGAGGGAGGAGAGAAAATTGGTGATATCTAAGGTCCACCAAAAACCTTCCACAAAAATGCCTATGCTCCTAAGCCAAACCCATTGAGAAACAAACTTGACACAACCCCAGATCCATCCATATTCCCTCACCCCACAAATGATTTCCAAAAACCCATAAAGTTCAAGAGCAGCTTGGGGAGTGTGTTCTTTGGGAAGGAGGGTGAGAAGTCTAGTGAGGAGAAACCGGTTGAGAAGCCGAGTGAGGAGAAACCAAGTGAGGAGCCCCAACCCAAGCTTAAACCCAAGCTCATACGGTTTCATTGTGACTATTGTGGGAGAGATTGTCACAAGGGTGAGTTTTGCTTCAAGAGGAAGCGTGAGGAGAGAATGGCTAAGGAGTGGGCTAACAAGGACAGGTACCGCCCTTCAAATGGTGTACCTGAGCCTCGTATGCAAATGCCCAGGGCCAAGGCGATTGTGAGGACGGTTCCGGCTTGGGGAGATCGAAGGGTGGCCGGTGGTGCTGCTAGCCGAGCACCACCGGTCAGACCGGTGCTGGTCTGGGCAGACAGCAGTCTGGTTTCCGTGCTCGTGAGGATGCTCAGTTTGGTTTCTTTGGTCGTGGTTCTGGTGGTTGGCATGGTGAGTCTGGTGGCAGTCAGTTTGCTAGACGTTCTCCACCTCGTGCTCAATACGAGGGTGGGAGGAGTCGTAGCTTTGAGTTGGAGAGGAGGAACGGTCCACGGTCTTCCTTTCGTGGTTTTCGTTCTCCTCCAGCGAGATAGAGGTGGTTCCCTAGTGGTGGTTCCCGTGATGGTTTTCGTGGTGGTAGCTTTGATAGGCGTGATGATATGGTTTGTGCTAACCCCACTTTGGAGCAAATGGCTCGGCACTGGTTTTACTCTTTTGGTACTAACCCCAGTGTTGAGTCGTTTGTTCACTCACGTGCTCGTTTTTGAATTTCAGGTGGGAGACTTGAGGAACGTTTGGTTGATTGACTCCGGTTGCTCGAGGCATATGACCGGAGACAAGGGGTGGTTCTCAAGTCTCGTCCCGGTGGTGTCCAAGACATACATCACCTTTGGGGACAATGGGCGAGGGCGTGTGCTTTCAGAAGGTGAGATTAGGGTAAGTGACAAGGTCACTCTCAGGCGTGTTGCTCTTATTCAATCACTTGGATTCAATTTGCTTTCCGTTTCCCAACTTTTGGATGAGGGTTTTGAGGTGTTGTTTCGGCCTGGTGGTTCTCGGATTTTGGATTCTCGAGGGGACCTAGTTTGCATGGTCGTTCCCGAGGGTCAAGTTTTCCGAGCAGATTTCTCTCAGTCTTCTGGTGTGGCTCGTTGCTTTTTGGCTGGTTCTTCGAGTGAGTTGTGGAAGTGGCATAGGAAGTTGGGTCACTTAAGCTTTGACCTTTTGTCTCACTTGAGTAAACTCAATTTGGTCCGAGGATTGCCACGGCTGAGGTTTGAGAAAGAGTTGGTTTGTGTGCCGTGTCGGCATGCTAAGATGGTAGCCTCTTCCCACATCCACCCTCATCGATGTGATGACGGAGCGTCCATGTGAGCTGCTCCATATGGACCTTGTTAGCCCAGCTCGTGTGAGATCCGTGGGTGGGAAGTGGTACGTCCTGGTTGTGGTGGACGACTACTCTCAGTATGCGTGAGTTTTCTTTTTGGAGGAGAAAGGGGAGACATTTGGTTTTGTTCGAGATCTTGTCTTGAGGTTGAGAAATGAGAGGCACGGAGATGCCATACGAGCGATCCGTAGTGACAATGGCTCGGAATTTAGAAACTCTCGCTTCGAAACCTTTTGCCATGACTTGGGTCTTGAACACCAGTTTTCGAGTCCGTATACGCCTCCCCAGAACGACGTGGTTGAAAGGAAAAACAGAACCTTGTGCGAGATGGCTCGGACGATGCTCGATGAGCATAGGACTCCGAGAAGGTTCTGGGCTGAGACGGTCAATACCGCGTGCTATGTGTCGAACAAGATTTACCTCAGTGTGCATAAGAAGAAAACTTGCTACGAGTTGATGCACGGTAGAACCCCCAAGGTGAGTCACTTTCATGTATTTGGGTGCAAATGCTTTATCCTGAAGAAGGGTAAGAAGTTGGACAACTTCGAGGCTCGGTCTGTTGATGGCATTTTCTTTGGTTACGCGTCTCATTCTAGAGCCTTTCGAGTGCTCAATCTTGAAACTAACCAAATCGTGGAGACTTGCGAGGTTACCTTCGACGAGACACAGCCATGTAGTCAGCTTGTTTTTGAGTGTGCAGGTGACGAGGAACCTGGCGAGGAGATTTTTCAGGAGGAGGAGCATGAACATGGAGATGATGAAGATGGTGGTGTGGCGCCCACGGCTAAGCATGTACAGACTACTTCGACTACGATCGTGGACGGTCCTTCTCCCACACCCACGACGACAAACCCAGATCAAGGAGAAGTTGTTGTTGAGGGGGAGGTAGCTTCAAGGCGAGAACCTCCCCGACGAGTTCAAGTGGATCACCCAGCTTCGAGAATCATCGGCGACATCAATGAACGCACTACACGGTCAAGGGTTCGAAACAATTCTACCTTTGCCCATGCTGCTTTTGTTGCTACCTTTGAGCCGAAAGACATTGGACACGTGTTATCTGATCACAATTGGGTTAATTCGATGCATGAGGAGTTGGAGAATTTTGAGAGGAACCAAGTTTGGGAGTTAGTGGATCCTCCACCGGGTTGTAAGCCGATTGGGACAAAATGGGTGTGGAAAAATAAAGAGGGAGAGAAAGGAGAAGTGGTGAGAAACAAGTCGAGGTTGGTGGCGCAAGGGTATAGTCAGAAAGAGGGGATTGACTACAAGGAGACCTTTGCTCCTGTAGCTCGTTTGGAGGCGAATAGGATCTTTCTAGCCTTTTCCGTGGCTAAAGGGTTTAAATTGTACCAAATGGACGTGAAGAGTGCTTTCCTGAACGGTGTTTTGGAGGATGTAGTGTACGTGAGGCAACCACCGAGGTTTGAGAGTGAGAAGTACCCCCACCGGGTGTACAAGTTGAGGAAGGCGCTATATGGGTTGAAGCAGGCACCTAGAGTTTGGTACGGTAGGTTGAGGGGGTTCCTGTTTGAGAGAGGTTTTGAGATGGGGAAGGTCGATCAAACCTTGTTTCTCCTCAGGAAGGGCAAAGAGATCCTAATTGTGCAGGTATACGTGGATGATATTGTCTTTGGTGGCTCGTCTAACTCTTTCGTTGCAAGGTTTGCAGAAGACATGAGCAGGGAATTTGAGATGAGCATGATGGGTGAGTTGCAGTTCTTCCTCGGCCTCCAGATCAAGCAATCAAAGGAAGGAACATTTGTGCACCAAGCCAAGTACACCAAGGACATTGTGAGGAAGTTCAAGATGGAGGACTCCAAGGCCATGACGACGCTGATAAGTACGATTACAGCTCTTGATGCGGACGAGGAAGGTGAGCACGTGGACCAGAAGGAGTACCGGAGCATGATCGGGTCACTCCTGTACTTGACGACGACGAGGCCGGACATCCAATTCTCGGTATGTCTGTGCGCTCGTTTTCAAGCGTCCCCGAGGACTTCGCATCGGCAAGCAGTCAAGCGCATTTTCAGGTATTTGCGTCATACTCCCGACTTCGGCCTTTGGTACTCCGCGTCTTCTTCTTTGGTTCTTCATGGATTTTCGGACGCGAATTTTGCCGGGTGTCGGTTAGATAGGAAGTCCACTTCTGGGACTTGCCAGTTTTTGGGTTCTTCTTTGGTGTCTTGGTCTTCCCGCAAACAGTCGAGTGTTGCTCAATCCACTATCGAGGCAGAGTATGTGGCCGCTGTTAGTTGTTGCTCTCAGCTCCTTTGGATCACATACACCATGAGCGACTTTGGTGAGGAGTATACCCATGTCCCACTTCAATGTGATAGCACAAGTGCCATATGTGTTGCAAAGAACCCAGTGCTCCATTCCAAAACCAATCACATAGAAGTGAGGTATCATTTCCTGAGAGACAATGTTGAGAAAGGAAAAATCGCTTTGATCCATGTACCCACACATGACCAGCTAGCCGATATTTTCACCAAGCCCCTAGATCAAGCAACTTTCACTCGTTTGCGGGGGGAGCTTGGCGTGTGTTTTATTTCTTGAGTTGGTTGTGTGAGAACTCCTTTGTAGCATATGTATAGCTTTCCTTTGTGCATTTCTTGCATTTTGCATTGCATTTGTAACATGATGTATAGGCATCTTTGTATGTTAGGTTGCATGCATTTTGTATCATATGCATTGTGTAGGAAAAGCTTCTCTTATATACATAGTTCACCATGATGTGCTATATATGATCTTGTGAGCTAGTTTGGTATGATATGGCTTAGTGTGGCTTAGCTCTTGATGATCTTGATTTATATCCATGGTTGATAGCTATGTTTTTGAAAAATGTCATATGTATGCTCTCTTGTGAGTAAATGCCTTTATATGATCATGACATGTTTTAGTGGTATTTCTATGCTTAATTTGTGCTTGGATAGCTTGTTTTGAGCATATGGGGTCAAAGGCTCATTTGCCATCATGAATGTTTAGCCCCCATGCTTTATCTTGTGGAGGGGCATAAGTTCCTTTTTGTCGCAAAGACATTTCATATACCAAATATGAATCTGAAAATGAGATGTAAATTGCTTGGAAAATGTGCTCCCATGTCATATGTGCTTAATTTACTTGCTTTTGGGTGCTAAACCGTTGCATGTTGCTTACCAATGAGAAGTCTCATTTTAGAAGTAAGCACATGGCTCGGTGGCTTTGACATGACATGAGGTGCTTGTTGGTGTTTATGATGGTCTTATGCTTAGAATGGTTGTCCTAGCATGAAGTTTTGCTCATGTTTAGAACTTTGCTCATGAGAGGGAATTTTTCGCACAAATGCTCAATTCTATCTTAGCTTTGCCAAATGGTTGTGAAACTTGGTGATCTTGTAGTTTTTGTCCATACGAAGCTATAGAGTATCTAACTTGCTCATTTGGATATGTGTAGCATTCTATGTTGAATTTTGTCTATTTGAGAAGCTCTATGTTGAAATTTTCCTATTTTTGGCTTGATTCATGCATTGTCAACAAGGGGGAGAAGTTTGAGCATGTTTTGGCCTACTGAATGCATTTAGAGGGTTTTCAGGTGGTTTCGAGCCATTTCTGGGCTCTGTTTGTCACCGGTCTGGCCAGTCGTGGTCACCGGTCTGACCGGTCAGAGTGCTGGCCCTGTTCAGATGTTGGGCACCGGTCTGACCGGTGAGGTGGATCGGTCTGACCGGTCAGAGCAAAGCTGAGGCAGCTGCTCTGTTTCATGAAGTGGTTTGCATGCATTCGTCCAGGGGGAGTTGCATGTGTGCAGGGGGATGTTGACGGTCGATTTTGGTACACCTAGCTATGAGTTTACAGTCAACATTTGCACATATTTGATATTCTAACTAATGGCACTAACCCCTCGGAGGTATCAAGTTCACTCTTGCATGTCGATTTTGGAGTTTGTTGTTTACGTAGGAAACTAGCGCTTAAAGGGAGACTTTCGGGATAAGTTCATCAATCACTTCAAGAGAAGATCATGAAGCCCGGCACGAGTCAAGACACATCATGAATATGACTCCAAATGGCCCAGGGACCGAAGCATGAAGCCGTAAAACTCCAGGGACCTGAACAGAAGATGCTGAAGCTTGCGCGACAAGGAGCTCTATCTAAACCGTGGAGAAGACGACATCAAGGGCCCACATGCATAAGGGAGCAAGTCAACAATTGACCGAGAAGCATCGGGGAGCGAACTGGGCCGAAATGGGCCCAAGCCGGTCGGCCCAGGCCGGTCGGCCCAGCCTGTTTTTGTGCCGGTTCGCGACGCCCTTTGACCTAGGTGCTCCTCTATAAATTGCCTCTGCCTCCGTCAGCCGCCATATCCATCCATTCATCAGAGAGCCGCCGACACGAAGGAGAAGTACCGGGAGGAAGCCGACAGCCGCCGCAAGTCCTCGAGTTGCCTAGGAGATGGCTTAGGTCATGCCCTAGCCGCCATTGTTGGCCCTGCGTGGTGAAGCCATAGTGGAGTTCCGGAGCCATGCCTTGGATCCATCAAGGCATTTGTACTTTCGACATTCGATGGTGATATAAATCAATCCTTGTCCTTACTTTGATCTACTACGAGTTGTGCTTATTCATATGTGTAGCTACCATATGCTTTTAGTAGGATTAGATCGAATCATGGTGATTAGTCTTATCTTGCGGATACATCGTTGTAGTGCACGGACTTAGGTTGTCGTTCGGTGATGAATATCCTTGCGTAGTGACAGTACGGTGGAGGAGAAAGCGGCGAATGAACGTGTATCGGACCACTCCATATCAGGTTGCTCCATATCGAGTGTACTCCTTATCATAGTATAGGATTAGATTGGTTTGTCATCGTGGTCGGAGCGGCAACAAGAAGACGATAGGCTAGGGTTACCTTTGGTGTTTACCTTTATGGCTAGGTGGATGAGATCCATACATCCCTTCGTGTTTGTATGTTACCTTTATGCAATCAACGCTTCATGATAGGTTAGACCATTAGATTAGATGGATAGCCTTAGGAGTTTGCTTCCGATCCTTGGATTGACAAATCTAGGGAGGACCCTCCTTGGTGAAAAAGGTACTAAGTCACCCGTACGCCTGCGGTGAACTTGAGCACGGTTTTGCACCGTCAACAAGCCCCTTTTTCTGGCGCCGTTGCCGGGGATCGGCAACTCGAACCCTAGGGCGATCTATCTTTCTTTTAACTAACCCTAATTTTATTATTGCATATACCCTGTGTTTCTTGTTTGTGTCCTTGAATGCAGGTAAAACCCTAGACACAAAGCGATCGAAAAGTTTTCGACATTCAAACTTCGACAAGTCCAACCTCTCTCAACCAAGTTGATGGCTACGCAAAGATTTGCTCTTTAGTGGTAGGTGCTAACCTTGGTTAGTGGCCCAACATCCGCTATTGAGCCCCCACCCAAACCAAACGAAGATGAACAAGTATGCCTACGTGTGTCAATTAAGTTTTTAAGACTAATTTCTTTTGGAGGTTTGTATGTTCAAGCTATAGGTTTCGGAAAAGACCATGTCAAGCACGATGGAGAAGGATTCCATTACCATCATGCTCATGCAGCGATGGTAATGATTTTTGAAGCCAAGGGATGCGTGACATGGTGCCCTAAAAGACTTCAAGATAAAGACCACGCGTACATCTTCGGATCGATGAATGAAAGGATTATGGTGTCATCAAGATGTTTGCATGAGCCCCAGCATAAAGCATAAGATATATTTGGATTTTCAAAAGCCCCATGAAGTCTACGTTCTAACGAATCAAGCGGCAAGGCAATCGGAGGTTCCTACAAGCGGATATGGCCGAATCACCGAAGGTTGCACGTGCTGAAATTCTGGACAGCAAGCAGTGCTGAAGTGAAACAGCCATAGCTCCCTCATTCGGACTCTGATTAAGATGAATGAGTACCCGTTGGAAGGTAATTTTATAAATTTTTTAATAGAACTATATTTTGGTATATGTTCTGTTCTGGATGCAAGGGTAAATCCATGAAGAAGAGGCAGCAACAAGGCGATGACGACAGGATAGAGGAGATGGACATGGTGTCAATAAAGAGAAGATGGGGCAACGGTTTCACAACACGTATATGATGAAATTCAGAAGCTAAGGACTAAAACAAACTCTCCGGAGCATGGATGAATGAAGACACAAGAGGCACCACTCAACACTTGATGATGTTGGAAGCGAACCAAGACCGATTTCATAAGGCAACATCAAGCTGCATGGCTACTTTGGATTCTCGCACAAAGAACCATGGCTTCACAACAATAAAAAGGTACGTGAGAAAGTCGAGCTCTATGACTTAAAATGAAGCGCTTTGCAGGAGGCAACCCGATCTTTTCATAAATCTATATAAACTATGACAAGTCTACATTGTGTTCTTTATTTGAAAACTTCAAGTGACATCGTACCAATGCTCTAGTAAATGTCACAACCACATGTTGTATGCTTTAAATAGATATTGAGTGAGCACTATACTACTTGATTTTGGAAAACTTGTAGACCCCTTATTTTTGTACTTATTAGTGTTTAGAGTCTTTTTATTTGTGTCTTTTTAGAGAGAAATATGAAGCATGATCCCTTTTGATTCTAAACTTGTGGCTAGTTAACTTAGGCTAACTTTTGCTTTTGGTTTAGATCACCACCATATCATGTCATAACTTTTTGTTCATTCATATCATGTTGCACTTCACTCCACTTTGTTCTCCACCTTTGCATTATGTTGCATGTTGCATATCATCTTTTATAACCCTTAAAAGAAAAAAATCTCATCTTTGCCTAAACCCTCCTATCAAACCACACCTAGAACCTAGGCCAACAAAGGAGGGATCGACTTATGTCAAGTCGACAAAGTCTATCTCTATCCCTTTCTAATTAAAATTTTGACTAGCCTCATCCTAAACCCTTAGGAAAAACCCTTCATACCTTTAGTAATCCTAAAACCGTAGGTTTGTTTTTCATCTGAAATCTAACCCTTGCTTTTCTTCTCTTCCAAAACCACCTTACATAGAATTTCTTCACCCGACTTATCTTTTCAAAATTCTTATCTTAAGCCAAAAATATAGGATACCCACAAGCCTTACCTTAAAACCTTGTTAGCATGTTTGGTTAGGTCTTTTGATAAAAGATTTTGTTGACAAGACTTTACCTCTCATAAAGTGACTTACTTGTCATTACTGAGGAACAACATTGAAAGCCTTTTTCGAACAATGCTGACCCTTTTTACTAATCCCTTTTTGCATTTGCATTTTACATCAACTCCTTTGTTCTATCATGCATAGTTTAGCTTGGCTTCCTCGTGAAACTTTTTGATGAATGCTTTATTTCAATGATAATGCTTCACTAGTGGTATTTTCTTTAGCAATCTTGTGTAAACGTGGTGTTTGGACTTGATTGTGGACAATCATCATTTGAGTTTTTAAAGCCTTGTTGATTTATATTGCATTAGGTTGGTTTATAAACTTTGCAATGCGCTTTAATTTTCTTGCGGCATGAAGAATTTTTAACCTTGAAATGAACATGGTGTTTTGACCTTGGTTAAATCTTTATGGTTATATAGAAATAAAGCAATCTAGTTGTAAACATGGTGTTTAGAACTTGGTGCAAACATTATCATTGTTTATATCCCTTCCTTTCATTTGCATTTTTTCACCTACACGCACGTACACTCATTAGGTTCTTACTTTTCTTTTTACTAGGTAAGCTATGCCACAAGTTAAGATCTTAGGGATGTATTTGGTTTGTTGGTAATTATTTCTACTCCCGACCATCACCCCTGGGGTAGAATGTGCATTTGAATTGTTTTGCAGGCATGGCGAAGTATTCCCATGAGTTCTTGACCAATTGCAATCAAGATCGTTAGTCATCTACAAGGCTTGAGAGGGAAGGTGCTGTTTCAATCAAAATTTGAGCACATGTTCAGAGATGTACAATGGAAGAAAAGTTTATATTCAGAAGCTCCCTCAAACCTTCTTTCCAACGCATCAATGATCATCAATTTTGAAGACCCAAACAAGGAGATATGGCAGAAACATTGAGCGCTGCGCAGTCTGAAATCAGCCTTGGACAGATTGCATCGCCGGAGTAAAATAGGCACAACTCTCTTGTTCGGAACCCGTTTCATGCGTATGATGGCTCGTTGGAAAGATAATTCCATAAACTTCAACTTGGAGTGGTGTTTTAGTACATGTTCTGTTCAAGAAGTAAAAGAAAATCTGTGGAAGATGAGGCAACAACAAGGACGGGATGGAAGTCGGTGATGACGATATGATGAAGGATTGGAACCATGGCTTGATGATAATAAGAAGTTGAAGGACAACTGAGCAACAAAGGCAAAGAAAAGTGAAGATGATTTTCAAACACATGGCAATAGGGAATTACAAGCGATTCAAGTTCTTCCACACTTAGCAACATGCTAAGCATGGGGGAGGATTTGAGGGACGAAAAGGGCAAGGCCACGTGGAGTACAAGGATCGCCTTCACCACAAGATGTTCATCATTCTTTTTCCATGCTAAGCACAATGCTTAAGCATGGGGGAGGCATCGCTGCACTTCATTACGAGCATCGAAAAGGACGGTAACTCGCCCTTAACTTTATCTTTGTTCATCTCCTTTTAAGTGCTTGCACATATAGTGCTTTCAACCATAGACAACCTTTGTATCTATCTCTTGATCAATAACATGGCTACTAGGAGGACAACCTAGGTTAGTTAGTTTTTATTTTTCAATAAATGAATCACCATCTCTTTTGAGCTTACCACGATGATATCATTCGTATGTCTTGCTTATGGAAAAGTGATGAAAGTTGCCGCCTTGTTTTACTTGCATGATGTTTTATATGACATGACTTTTTGCTCTCTATTAAAAAGAACTTAAATTGATTAAATACCGGCTCTTTCATTTGTGGAGGTTAAATGACTAATTTCTAAGACCCACATACTTCATGTTGCTCTTTGATTTAAGTTTACCGATGACCTATGCCTTGTACTTGTTTAAAACTATTATGCTATCTACATTTGTGAATCTCTTGCAAGGTTCTACCTACCAAAGCCTATACACATACAAGTACTTTTATGATATAACCCTTAGTTTGCAAACTTATATCTTGATGAGTTGGATTAGGATTGATTTCTGTGGTACGAGACTAAGAAGCTGGTCATTCCTTTGCGTATCTTTTTCATGCTAGCCATTTTTGTCCATGCATTGTGAGTTTCTACATTGGAAATTTCACAAACTTCGCTGGGCATCCACCCTAAACCCAAAACATCTTTTTGTGATTACCTCCTTGACCACAACCCAAATTGAGTATGGATGATCTTTCAACGAATTTTCTGAAGATTTTCTGGCAAGATTTCAAGACATATAACATATGGAGGGACTCATCAATGCACCCAATCATGCGGAGTTTCGACATGGAGGATGCCTTTGAAGATTTCAAAAGATTTATAGATGAACACAAGGATTTCGTACTTCTCTAGCAGCCATAAGTCCCCTCACTTCTATGCTCGAGGACGAGCAATCATTTAAGCATGGGGGAGGACTGCTATAGCAAGTACTATGTTGCTTAAAAGTTCGGAGGAGCATAAAGAAAATATGATGAATAAAAAAAAGAGAAGAAAAAAATGAATGAAGGGAAAAAGAAGAAGAAGAAAGAAAGAAAAAATAATAAAAAATAAAAAAACAAAAAAAGAGAAAAAAGAAAAAAAATAAAAATGCTCCTCGGTTTTTTTTAGCTTTCATTTAAAATCTTAGAGAGCTTTGAAGACAAGTCCATACTCAATCTTTTCCAACCATGTGCAATCCGATAACGAGAACTTCATTCGTGTCTCAAGATCACCCATTTGCCACTTGCACATGTCACCTTTCTAAATGTGTGTGTTCCATCTCTCTCTCTCTCTCTTTCCAATATTTATTTTCCATGCCCTTTTTGACTAGTCTCGGTAATTTCAATAGATCTCTTTCTTAGTTTGACAATATTTCAAGTATAATGTTTTGCTAGGATTGTTTTTACCTACCAAGCTCCACATAAGCTTTCCACTTTCATATATGAGTAGAATAGGTTGAGAATAATCTAGTGTAGGCTTAAGTGACTTGACGAGATGAGTGTTCCCATGAGCTTTTGCAAGAGAACCTCACTTTCGTTAGATTTGCAACTTTTTGAAAACTCTTCACGATGCAACAAGGTAAAAGTTTGAAGTTTGCTTAAGTTTGAGAGCACTATATTTGATTTATTGTGGCATGTTCTTTAATGATAGTCTATCTTCCATAATGAAGTAGCCGATCAAAACTTGAACCTTAAATGCTAAATATTTGAGAGAGCAATATGTCTTGTTGTGTATAACTAAGTGCATGGAAGACATTGAAAGGCAACGCTGATTTCCAAGGTAAGCAAAGATCTTGGACTTGCTCGAGGACGAGCAAGGTTTAAGCATGGGGGTATGTTGACGGTCGATTTTGGTACACCTAGCTATGAGTTTACCGTCAACATTTGCACATATTTGATATTCTAACTAATGGTACTAACCCCTCGGAAGTATCAAGTTCACTCTTGCATGTCGATTTTGGAGTTTGTTGTTTACGTAGGAAACTAGCGCTTAAAGGGAGACTTTCGGGATAAGTTCATCAAGCACTTCAAGAGAAGATCATGAAGCCCGGCACAAGTCAAGACACATCATGAACATGACTCCAAATGGCCCAGGGACCGAAGCATGAAGCCGTAAAACTCCAGAGACTTGAACAGAAGATGCTGAAGCTTGCACGACAAGGAGCTCTATCTAAACCGTGGAGAAGACGACGTCAAGAGCCCACATGCAGAAGGGAGCAAGTCAACAATTGACCGAGAAGCGTCGGGGAGCGAACCGGGGCCGAAACGGGCCCAGGTCGGTCGGCCCAGGCCGGTCAGCCCAACCCGTTTTCGTGCCAGTTCGCGACGCCCTTTGACCTAGGTGCTCCTCTATAAATTGCCTCTGCCTCCGTCGGTCGCCATATCCATCCATTCATCAGAGAGCCGCCGACACGAAGGAGAAGCACCGGGAGGAAGTCGACGGCCGCCGCAAGTCCTCGAGTTGCCTTGTAGATGGCTTAGGTCATGCCCTAGCCGTCATGGTTGGCCCTGCGTGTTGAAGCCATGGTGGAATTCCGGAGCCATGCCTTGGATCCATCAAGGCATTTGTACTTTCGACATTCGATGGTGATATAAATCAATCCTTGTCCTTACTTTGATCTACTACGAGTTGTGCTTATTCATATGTGTAGCTACCATATGCTTTTAGTAGGATTAGATCGAATCATGGTGATTAGTCTTGTCTTGCGGATACATCGTTGTAGTGCACGGACTTAGGTTGTCGTTCGGTGATGAATATCCTTGCGTAGTGACAGTACGGTGGAGGAGAAAGCGGCGAATGAACGTGTATCGGACCACTCCATATCGGGTTACTCCATATCGAGTGTACTCCTTATCATAGTATAGGATTAGATTGGTTTGTCATCGTGGCCGGAGCGGCAATAAGAAGACGATAGGCTAGGGTTACCTTTGGTGTTTACCTTTATGGCTAGGTGGATGAGATCCATACATCCCTTCATGTTTGTATGTTACCTTTATGCAATCAACGCTTCATGATAGGTTAGATCATTAGATTAGATGGATAGCCTTAGGAGTTTGCTTCCTATCCTTGGATTGACAAATCTAGGGAGGACCCTCCTTGGTGAAAAAGGTACCAAGTCACCCGTACGCTTGCGGTGAACTTGAGCACGGTTTTGCACCGTCAACAGGGGGGCTCTTTGTGGTTTTCGAGCTTTGCTTTGGTGGTCTTTGCTCCTTGCTTGAGCTTGTTTTTGACTCGGTTGTGTCGAGCCGTTGCCCTTGCCTAAGGGGACCGAGTCTTTCCTCTTTCAAGTGATCTTGTTCTTTTCCTTTGTTTGGTTTTCGATCACTTGGTTGAGAGCCTGTGTGGTTCGAGGACCGGTGGATGGTCGCTTCCTGGTGTGATGAGTGATTGACAACTTTATGCGGACTGACTCTTGGCTAAGTATTGCAGGTGCAGGTTGCGGCTTGACTGGTGTTGGTGCAGGTGAAGAGCATGCGCGAAAGGTCGTTGCCGGGTAGGCCTCCAGGTGCGGAGAAGACAAGTAGGCTTGACTCGAGGGACCCGGTGGCCAGCGGGGTCGAGTGCGGGCCGTATGACGGCAAGAACGACAAGATGAAGTCATTGACGCTTTCTTGGTTGAGCCTCAAAACCAAGGTCGAGCCGGGACTACGTGGGAGCTGAGTCATGAGTGGTGATTGGCGGAGGCTACACCGAGTTCGCGGGGTTTCCAGTGGTTCACCAGAAAACTGCTGGGTTCCTTGGTTGATCCACAAAGCCAAGACCGAAGACCGGAGGCAGCAGCACCAGGACCGGTCTGACCGGTGGGTACCGGTCTGACCGGTGGAGGACACCGGTCTGACCGGTGTGCGACGACGCAGTCCGAAGACTTCGAAGCGGAGGACACGCGTCGGGATCGCAAGGCTTGCGTCGAGGCTAAGCAAGTTTGCGGTTGCCGGGCATCCGTCTGATGGTGCTACGACGAAGTTTCCCAAAAGGCCCTTCGGGGGCGTGTATCTTAGTTTTATGTAATAGGGGTAGTTTCGTCTTTCGGCTGGCCTCCATATAACCCAGGTGGTGAGAGGATGACAACCATCTCTTGGAACTCTAGCTCATTTGCTTTTGCTATTTTCCCTTCCTATTTTCCTTAGGATTTAGAGGACTAGCTTGAGAGCTTCATGGTGAGATCTTGTGAGAGGGAAGGATGATTGGGAGGCAAGCTAGACCTTGTATGAACCTTCATGGTATGTATAGATGATTCGGCGTGGTTCCTCAAGGCTTGATTGTGTCTCTCCCGTTTTCCCTTTTTGGTGATTTTCAGAGCCTTTTCTCGACGATTTTCTTGTGGCGGTTTTGAGACCTTTCTCTTTGGGATTTGGTGGGGGATGTATGCATGAACCCCTCGTGGTTCTTTTCCCTTTGATTCCCCTCCTAAATCCGTGAGCAAAGGGGCTCGATTTTGTGGTTTTCTCCTCTCTAGGGTTAGAGGCGTTCTTGGCGGGATTTCTTCGATTCCTCTTAATTTAGCAAGTTTTGGTGGATCAAATCTTGGCTATGGAGTACCCATGAGGTGTTCCTACTATCCCTAAAGTCTTGTGCGAATCTGTGGAGCGAATCGGGAGATCAAGGTTTTGATTTGGGGGAGTTGACCCGCGGGTTGCTGTTCATCCCGAACTGCCCAGGTTTGACCGGTCTGACCGGTGCTCGTGACCGATCTGACCGGTGCAAGGCCCTTGTGGGATTTGCCTCTGGTGAACTGCCTGCTCTGTGTGGTTTTGGGCTGTGGTATTGCTGGTCAGTTCTTGGCGGGTTTCAAAGTGTTTTGCTAGGTTTTGTGAAGGTTTTTCTTCTCCTTCAATTTGAGTTTAGGAGGTGGTTTTTGTTCCAGGGCCTAGAGGAGTCACTGAGTCTTCCTGGAACGTTTCTGTGCAACTGTTGTAGCCATCGGCGTGATCGGCGCTATCCACCGGTCTGACCGGTGCCATCGGTCTGACCGGTGTAGCACAGGCAGTGTGTTGTGCAGATTTCCGCTGCGTGTTTGGAGTGTTTGGTTGAGTTGTTGGTTCCTAGGACCAGTAGCACTCCAGTGGCTACGTGGTCTTGGCCAACTTGGGTAGTTGAGTCGGAGACGTGTTTTGGATAGCCGTGTTCATCTTGTTGGAGTAGCCATCTCCTTCGAGAAGAATTTTAATCGACTCCCATTCACTCCCTCCTCTCTGGTCGCCAGTTCGGTCCATCAGATGTGTCGTGGGTACCGGAGTTGGCCGATGTGCCTGGGAGGCAGTGTACTCGGCTGATTCGCCTAAAAGTAAGCCCTCCTTTGCAGCCTCCACCTTGTGGAGATCGGCTCTGGTGCCCGGCGACGATTGGGAAGCGGATTCGGTGGCGGTGACGAACGGATCTCTGAAGTCTTCGAGGAAGATGAACATGAGTTTTAGACTTTTTTGTAATTTTCCTTTTCTTTGGGGTCTGTTTGTAAAAGGACCGGTGTAATGCGCTAAGATGAATGCATCTTCCTTCTCAAAAAAAAACTTATCATTTGATTTACTTTTGTTTTTACCTAATCTACTAATGAACATGACTTACATATATATGCACATGGATCCAAATTAAATTTGTTATTTGCCAATAATAGTAGTTGATGTTTAAGGGCCTCTAGCCTAGTGGGGTTAGAGTACTTGAGCAGCACCTAGCAGGTTCGAGTTCAACTCCCCATGGAAATGAAGTAAACCGATCCAAAATAAAAAATATAAAAAATAGGAAGGGGATTTTCCTACATACTTGGGTCAAAAAATAATAATAGTAACAATAGTAGTTCGTCCGTAGATTTTTTTCCATGGAGGTATTTCTTTGTACATCCAAACAATGATTTTACTTATATACAGCAAAAACATGTTTCAATGACCGAACATAACAAAAATAATGGCGTACCATGAGGTTTTTTGAACTATAATTTATGTATTCAATATTTGAATTTTATTTAGTCAATATTTAATGACCATCATCGGAAGGACCTCTAGCCTTTGTTAGAGGATCTGAGTAGGAGCGAAATAAATAGGTCAGGAGTAATGGAAAGTATAAAAAATAGGTATGCTTCCCCTAATGACTTCGGTCAAAAAAAAATTAAAAATTGTCTACTTAAATTTATATCTAAAAGTTTGAAGTTACCACTTTTTAAATGGAACTTCAATTAAAGTGATGCTTAGCCGTTATCTAGCTGATTTTGAGTTTTCTTATGCATATACCCAGTATATCTTTCTATTTTCTCCCTTTCCATTCATGTCCTTTTTGTTGCCAAATATATGGAACTTAAATGTGTGTGTCAGATCCATGCAAATGCATATGGACTTGTGCTTGACACGGACTTATGTCCCTATTTTAAATCCCAACATCAAATTGTTGTTTTTAAGTTTCTAAAGTATATATTATCATATATGGATTTTTGGTTAATGTGAACCGTTGGATATTCATAAAATCCAATAGTGTATATTCTTTTTTTAGATTAATATGGGAATTTCTAGACGCTCTCGGCGAACGTGGTGGCTTCTCTTAACACTATATATAGTACTTAAGATACTAGACTAGATACTAGATTCTAAGAAATTTGCAAAGCTATATTTAGTTAACTCAAATTATAATGTTAACTTTATTTGGATAAACTAATGTTGCTGGTTTAGGGGGTGGGAGGATAATACTAATAGTTGGTTTGCGTAGCAGTGAGGCTAACTAGCATGCAATAATTGACGCCTGGCGGAAAAAAACCAGTTGATTTCAGGCCGAAAAATATATGCCCGCGACGATCTTATGAACATTGTCGGACCAACATTTTGGATCAGGCTCGAGTCGGTTGTTGCTTCTCGTTCTTTTTATTTAGTTGAAAAATAAATAAAATTAATAGTTCGAGTGGGTTTGGGCGACTCGATTTTTTTCGACCTTTACATTTTTTGGTCTTGTTCCACCGGGAGAGTGGGAGGCTTTTGTACGTCCCTTTAGTCCCGTTTCAACTTTGGAGTCGGGACTAAAGTCCTTTCGTCGACGTCGACGTGGCCCGAAATGGGTGCTGGAGCCGACCGCCTTTAGTCCTGGTTGGTATTACCAGCCGGGACTAAAGGGGGCGTCCAACAGTTCTGCTCACGCAATTATTAACAGCGGCCTTTAGTCCCGGGTGGTATTCTCACCCGAGACTAAAAGGGTCTCGGGTGCGAATACCACCTGTGACAAAAGCCTCCTGCCACTCATCGCCGGTACCCCCTCTCCTTTATCTCTTCATTCATTCAATCCTCTTCCCTCCCGCGTCCACTCATCTTCTCTCTTATCTTCTTCTCCATCTCATCTTTTACTTTCCTCTCATATGCAGGAGGAGGCGCGCGCTGGTGAGGACCCTGTAGTTGCGGCGCGGCCCGACGCGCGGCGGTGCGTCCCCTGCGCGCGGCAACGCGGGGTCTGCGTGCGGCGTGGCCTTAGGCGGCGCGCCCCCAAGCGGCCGGCGCACGTTGTGGCCACCGGTGGCGCATCCCCCAGCGGCCGGCGCACGATGTGGTCGCGGCCAGGCGGTGTTGGCTGGCCCCTGGCCGGTGGAGTGGGCGTGATCAGTGCCTGATGGTGAGAAGTTTGATTTGCAGTTCATGATTTGTGTTGGTGAATGTGTTGTGAATCGAATTTGTGATGGTGAATGTGTTGTGAATCGAAATTGTGATGGTGAATGTGTTGTGAATCGAATTGAACATGTGCTTGTGGTTGGATCGAATTTGTGATGGTGAATGTATCGTGAATCGAATCGAATTTGTGCTAGTGGTGGAATTGAACTTGTTTTGTTGGAGTTGGAGTGGCGGCGACGGAGCTAGGAGCAGGCTCGTCTGCGCATGGGTGTGGCTGCCGGCGCTGGCAGCTAGGGTGCTTTTTTTGTTTTTCTGGAAAATCCTTTAGTCCCGGTGATGAGGGCCTGGATTAGGGCCCCTTTTTAACAGCAAGATAATCACCCTCGAGATGGAGTCATCTGACACCATTGACAATGTGAAGGCCAAGATTCAGTATAAGGAGGACTGTGGATCCTTGTCAAGACCATCACTGGCAAGACGCCTCGTCTCCGACCAGTAGGAGGCTTCCCCGACAAGTCTCCGCCTCGCACGACTATACCTGATCATGGGCTGCCTGACCCGATGAACCCGACCCGACCCACTCGAAAAAAACCCGACCCGACCCGACAGTGCGAGGGGTCGGGCGCGGGCCGAAATTTTCACCCGAACTCAAAAAATAACCCGACCCAACCCGACCCGACCCGAAAATTATAACTAAAAATCCGAAACCCGACCCGACTCGACCCACACGTGTGACGGGTCGGGCGCGGGCCATGATTTTTGACCTGACAACCCGACATGACCCGACCCAAACCCGACACAACCCGACCCATGATCAGGTATACGCACGACAAGTCTCCGCCTCGCACGAGGAGTTTCCGCCTCGCCTCCGACAACTTGCTCATTCGCACGAGTAGTTTCCGTCTCCGACTAAGACGAGGCCCGCACGAGAAGGTCGGAACAGGGAGATCGGGGTCCACACGAACGTGGCGTCGTCCCGACGACCGGGCTCTCCCGCAACGATGCGTGGGGCGCCAGTTCCCCATGCCATGCAAACACGCCAGCTGACGACGCGCGCAGGCGGCCGGCTCTGACAATAGCCGTAATGCGGCACTGCTCCGCCGCGCGGCCCCCGACGCGCCGTCCCGTCCGACTCTGCGGCACGCCAACCCCGTCAGAGGCACTCGAGTGCCCCCTACAATTAGCGTTGGCCTACGATTAGACCCTAACGTGGCGGGCTCATCCCGTACTCAGGCGGGCTGAGTCAGCACCAAAGAGCTCGGAGGAAACGCCAGGTGCCCGGGAAGAATAGCGCTGCCCGGCCACGCGGCGGCCCCGACGACAACACAGCTCAGCCTCCCTTCAATGCGCCCTGACGGACAGCGACGTGCGAGAAGACATCCCAGCGGCGTAGGACTGTAGCTTTTACTTGAATTCCCTTTTTGCCCCTCCCCCCTTACGTCTATAAAAGGGATAGGAACACTCACACCCCAGGGACTTGGGCTCGATGTCCTCTCCCGACAAGTTTGTAACCCCTACTACAGACATCCCTAGCGCAAGAACACGGCAGCTCGATACTGGACATAAGGCATTACTCCTCGGAGGCCCGAACCAGTCTAAATCCCGACGTCTCTCGCGCCAACCATCCGGGTCGGACACACGATCCGATACAAATTTACTGCTCGGCGGTAGAGAACCCCGACAGTTGGCGCGCCAGGTAGGGGCACATCGTGTGTCTCGCCGAACTTCACCAACGATCCGGATGGAGGGCCGCGGGGTTTCGCTAAATCCCGGGGCCACCATGCGCTTTGGCTCCCTCAGCTTCGTCTACACCGGGCCGGCAGAGTTCGTCGTCGGGCGCACCTTCGCCCGACCTGCTCGCCCCAACGCCTCGACGGCAGCGGCGGGGCGCGCGGCGTTCGTCCGAGGCTTCTCGGACGAGACGATCATGGCCATGTTAGGGCCAAACCCGAGACAGGAGCGTTTTAGGCTCGCCGCTTACTACCTCACCGACCTCACCTTCCAGGACAGCGGAGCCGAGCCGCTCGCCTAGGGCGAGTTCATGGAGCGGTACACCGCCATGTACCCCCGTGGACAGCAGGGCCTCCCGGACGATCCGATGACGGCCTACGTGGACGCGCTGCGAGCGTCTTACGCCGCCCCGGGCTCCACGACGACCCGACGGGCAGCACCGGCACCCGCGCACGACTTCACGCGCGAGTGCTTCGTCTGCGTGGCGCCGAGCTCAAGCAGCTCCACCGACGCGGAGCCGGCACTGCGTCATCGCGTCACAGACGCCCAGCGCAGGGCGCGCCTCGACGAGCTCGCCGGGGCCAGACGCCAGCTCGATGAAGAGCTGGCTAACCTTCACCAGGAGCTCGGGGAGGACCACGGGCCGCGCATCTCATAACCCGCCCCGCAGCCGGTCCTGGTGCGGGAACATTGCCGCGAAGGAGACGGCGAGCGGCAGGAGCGTCGCCCTACCGCCGAGCAGTCCAGAGCCCGCGCTCCGACACTGCCAGCTCGAGGACGCGCGCGTGACAACAACCGACGCGCCAACGAGGGTGCGAACGTATACGGCGACGCCCCGCCACTCTTCAGGTGAGCGTCGCAGAACTTGGCAGCCGCGGCGATGCTGCTGCGTGGCTGCCCAGAGGCGGCCACCCCCGAGGATAGGAGGGTGCGGCAGCAGCTCAAGGCCCTCCTCGAGACAGCGGCAGCACAGCAAGCGGAGAGCTCCGCGTCACGCCAACGGACGGCGCACGACGGGAGAGCGGCACCCTCTGCGCACCGCCAGAACCCGTCCCCTCGCGGCATCGGAGCCACGGGGACGGAGCCAGAGGGTCGGCGGTCAAGCAACGTCTCGGACCCAACCGTGACGCCCGGGACACCATCGAGGCTCGCTGCCGAGCCGCCAGCGTTGACAACTACGGCAACGGCGACAACCGCGACGAGCGCCGCCCGCGCCGACAAGACGACCGGAGGTGCGGTGGGTGCTACGACAGCGACGACGACCGCGATCGCAGCTGGTCGCCAGACCAGAGGGGCCCACGGGCCTTCGGTCAGAACGTGCGGGACGCGAAGTTCCCCTCACGCTTCCGGGCTCCGACAAATGTCCCCAGATATGACGGGAAAACCAACCCAAGCGTGTGGTTGGAGGACTACCGGCTCGCGTGTCACGCGGGTGGAGCGACAGATGACCTCTTCATCATCAAGAACCTGCCGCTCTACCTTGGCGACTCCGCGCGGACATGGCTCGAGCACCTGCCCCGCGGCAAGATCAACGATTGGACGGAGTTGTGCCGAACCTTCGTCAGCAACTTCCAGGGCACGTACGCCCGTCCCGGCAAGCAATGGGAGCAGTCGGGAGAAAGTCTGCGTGACTACATCTGGCGCTTCTCCAAGCATTGCACCGAGCTCCCCGGTGCGACAGACAACAACGCCATCTCGGCGTTCCAGAACGACACGACCTGCATCACCCTCATCCACCGACTAGGGCGCCGAACCCCCCGAACCACTCGGGAACTCCTTGACATCGCGACCAGCCACACAAACGGCGAGGAGGCGGTCGCGACAACCCTCAACACCCCTCAGGGCAAGGGAAAACAGGTCGTAGACCACGGCGAGGGGCCGTCCTCGCGCCCCAAGAAGAAGAAGAAGAGCGACAAGCGTCGCCGTGACGACAACCTAGTCGCGGCGGTCGAGCGCAAGGCATCACGCCCTAAGAGCAACCCACCCAAGGCCGGTCCCCTGAAGGACTACTTCGAGAGGCTCTTGGAGGCGCCGTGCACCCACCACGAGGTCCCTGTCAAGCACGCGCTTAAGGACTGCCGTTTGATAAAGAACTACGTCAACGGCACGCTCAAGCCTAAGGTGGCAGACCCACAGAAGAAGGCCGCTCCGCTCCCCGACAACGACGACGACGACGCAGAAGCTCGGTACCCGGGCAAGGACGGTGCGGTCCATATGATCTTCGGTGGGTCCCTGGCGCGACCTTCGAGGTGTCAAGAAAAGCTCATACGGCGTGGGGTCTACAACGCCGAGTCCGCGACGCTGTCCTATCTCAAGTGGTCGGAGGTTCCGATAACCTTCGACCTCAAGGACCACCCCGACCGTGTGCCGCAGCCGGGATGCTACCCACTAGTGGTAGCTCCCCTGTTCAGGTCCAAGTGGATCCACAGGGTCCTGATGGACGGAGGGAGCGGCATCAACGTGCTCTACGCGTCGACGCTTGGTGACATGGGCATCCCGCGGTCCCAGCTGCGGCCATCGACTGCGCCATTCCATGGGGTCGTCCCTGGGATGGCGGCACTCCCGATCGGGCAGATCGATCTGCCCGTCACGTTTGGGACGTTGCAAAACTTTCGCACAGAAACCCTCACCTTCGAAGTGGTGGGGTTCTCGGGGACGTACCATGCCATCCTTGGGAGGCCGGCATACGCGAAGTTTATGGTCGTGCCCAACTATACGTACCTCAAGTTGAAGATTCCCGGTCCGAAGGGGATCATCACGGTGGGGACTACGTTCCAGCGCACATTCGAGTGCGACGTTGAGTGCTTCCAGTTTGCGGAGGCACTGATCCGGTCCGAGAGGCTCCACGCCGAGCCTCCCTCCGAGGACCAGGACATCCCCGAGTCGTCCAAGCGAGCGGCCTGCTCTTTTGAGCCCGCCTAGGACGTCAAGGATGCGGCCGTCTCCGATGATGGCCGCACGCTCCGTATCGGGACGGCGCTCGATCCTAAATAGGAAAGCGCGTTCGTCGACTTCCTCAAAGCGAATCTCGATGTGTTTGCATGGAAACCCTCCGACATGAAGGGAATCCCAAGGGAGGTTGCCGAGCACAAACTGAACATCAAGTCGGGATCGAAACCGGTGAAGCAACGGCTCCGCCGCTTCAACGACGAGAAGTGCAAGGCGATCGGCGAGGAGATCAAGAAGCTCCTTAGTTCAGGGTTTATCCGAGAAGTATTCCCCCCGAGTGGCTTTCTAACCCTGTACTTGTAAAGAAGAAGAATAAGAAATGGAGGATGTGTGTTGACTAGACGGGCCTTAACAAGGCATGTCCCAAGGATCCGTTTCCTTTGCCTCGCATAGATTAGGTAGTCGACTCGACAGCTGGGTGCGAAACCCTCTGTTTTCTCGACGTGTACTCCGGGTATCACCAGATAGCGATGTGCATAGCGGACCAACTCGCGACCTCATTCATCACTCCGTTCGGCGCTAACTGTTACAAGACGATGCCCTTCGGGCTCAAAAACGCGGGCGCCACGTTCCAAAGATGCCTGCGACGCGTCTTCAGAGATCTTATAGGATGAATCATCGAGGCGTACGTTGATGATATCGTGGTCAAGTCGAAAATGACCGGCGATCTAGTCCCAGACCTCACGGAGGTGTTCACGAAGCTGAGAGAACACGGGGTGAAGCTTAACTCTGAGAAGTGCATTTTCGGGGTCCCAAGGGGTATGCTCCTTGGCTTTGTCGTGTCGGAACGCGGCATCAAGGCTAATCCCGAGAAGATCTCGGCCATCACGAATATGGGACCGATCCAAAATCTAAAAGGCGTACAGCGTGTCACGGGCTGCCTCGCGGCCCTCAGTCGTTTCATAGCGCGACTCGGAGAGCGCAACCTACCACTGTATCGCCTAATGAAGAAGCCCGGCCACTTTGTGTGGACACCTGAGGCTCAGGAAGCGCTCGATTCCCTCAAGAATCTCCTGAAGAGCCCACCAATCCTCACGGCTCCGGCGCCAGATGAACCGATGCTCCTATACACTGCTGTGACGACCCAGGTGGTCAGCGCTGCGCTGGTGGTAGAACGAGAAGAGCCCGGGAGGTCACTCAAGGTGCAGCGCCCAGTCTATTTCGTGAGCGAGGTACTCTCCGACTCGAAAACTCGCTACTCGCAAATGCAAAAGCTCGTGTACGCCGTCTTGATCACCAAGCGCAAGCTCGGCCACTACTTCGATGTGCACCCCATCACGGTGGTGTCTAAGTACCCGCTCGGAGAGGTGATCCAGAACCCCGAGGCCGAAGGGAGGATAGCCAAGCGGGCGCTCGAGCTGATGGGACAAAACATTTCGTACGCGCCGCGAAGCGCCAACAAGTCGCAGGTGCTGGCGGACTTTGTCGCTGAGTGGACAGAGATCCAAACTCCGTCGGCGCCCATCGAGCAAGAGACGTGGACGATGTACTTCGACGGCTCGGTCATGAAGGAAGGAGTGGGAGTAGGCCTTGTCTTCATCTCGCCTCTGGGCGTGCGCATGGAGTACATGGTTCGACTTCACTTCCCCGCCTCCAACAACATCGCCGGGTACGAGGCACTCATCAACGGCCTTTGAATCGCGGTCGAGCTCGGGATCCGCCGTCTCGAGATCAGAGGAGACTCAGAGCTTGTCGTGGATCAAGTCATGAAAGAGAAAAATTGTGTTGATCCGAGGATGGCGGCATACTGCCAAGTCGTGCGCGATTTGGAGGACAAGTTCCATGGGCTCGAACTTCATCACGTGCTACGCGACTACAACAAGGCCGCGGACGTCCTCACCAAGACTACATCGAGCCTGTCGGTGCGGAAAGTAGTCCCGACACTAACTAGTGAAATGCGCTGAGATCGGTCTCTCGATGGCCGGTGCAAAGCAACAAGGGGACACGAGTTTTATCCTGGTTCCGGCCGCGGGGCTGTATGTCCAGCAGGTTTGTGCTCATGGCGCTGTATTGCAACTCACCGTGGTGCTCGTAGAGGGGGGCTACAAGCTAGACGAGAGAGGAGGAGATGCCTCTAAGTCCTTGCTAAATGATTGAGGTGAGTGCCAATATCAGGGGAGCAATCGAATGCAGGTGAATGCGAGTGAGCGGGTTGTCGTTTCGATGCCCCGGCTGGGCGGCCACCTTCTCCTTTTATAGACCAAGGGGAGGCGGCTTACAGATGTGCCGCGTGGCCTTAGGTACAGTGTCGCGGTACCGATATGCAGTACTTGTGACTTGAAGGTTGTCCTGACGAATCTTGATCCCTGCACACGTCGTGGTGGCTCCAGTGCCTGTTTAGAGGCGGCTTCGAGGATGGTCCTGCCGGCGCCCATGTCTGGTCGTCGTCCGTACGCCGATTCGAGGGTCATGGCTCTGCAGTGCCCGGGATGGCAGTACAGTGCCGGGGATGGCCGCACAGGGTCAGAGGTGACGGAGGAGACGTGCTCCGCTCACCTTTCGTCACGGCGTCGTCCTGGATGAGCGTCGGGTTGGTGGCCGTACGCCTCTCGAGGGCGTCGCTGTCCCCATTCGAGGGGTGCGGTGTGGAGGAAGGACGGGAGCGGGCAGCACAGTGCCAAGGAATGACACCAGCCATCCCGCACAGTACCTGCATAGCGCCGGGGATGGCCTCACAGTGGCGGGTTGCTCGAACAGCGCCGGGATCGGATTCCCAAGCCGTGTCAGTAGATCGGCGTGGCGGGGATTCGCTTTTGACCCGGGCACCCACGGCGCATCAGAGCATTCAATGCTCCGGTCAGGGTTGCAGGTGAGGCACCGCGGGCTGAGGGAGGCCTCGAGCGAGGTGGAGACTCGCTTGAGGGGCCGGAGCCCTCGGGCGAGGCGGAGACTCACCCGAGGGTCCGGGACCCTCGAACGAGGTGGAGGTCTGCTCAAGGGGCGCCGTGCCCCCGAGCGGGGCGTGGGTTTCGTGACGTAGTGCCCGGCCCTCGAGTGAGACGGAGGTTTGCTCGAGGGTTGCGGGGATGGCGGTTTGGGGGGCGACCGAGGCTATTGGGCTGTGGGCTTTATTCGTATTTGGGCTGCGGCCGGTTTGGGGAGTGATTTCGTGATTGCGCATTAATTCTTTAGGAAAGGGAGATTTCCCCTATAGTTAGGGGACCCCTATGGCTGTCCCCGACAGAGCCGCAAGCCAGTACCGCATGGAGTGTTCGCGAGCGACCAGCACGCACCATCCGTATGCGTCGAAGGGGAAAAGCCACAAGAACCCGAAGGGTCGGAAGTCATGGAGATTGACCAGCCGCCCGAGCTGAACCTCAAGGACCCAGATTGGCGCTTTCCCATCCTCGAGTGGCTTGTCAAAGGGAAACTGCCCTCCAACCAGACGGAAGCACGCCGCATCGCACGACAAGCTAAAGCATCCGGCCTCATCGAGGGTGAGCTATACAAGCGGGGGGCGGCAGGCATACTCATGCGTTGCATCTTAGGAGATCAAGGCAAGGAGCTACTTCGCGAGATCCATTTCGGCACATGCGGACATCATGCCGGTCTGAGAACTCTTGTCGGAAAGGTTTTCCGACAAGGATTTTACTGGCCTACAGCGGTGGCCGACTCCAAGGACATCGTGCGGCGTTGCGAAGCATGCCAGTTCTACGTTCGACAAACTCACCTCCCGATGCAAGCGCTTCAGACCATCCCCATCACATGGCCTTTTGCTGTGTGACACCTCGATATGGTGGGGCCGCTCTGACAAGTGCCCGGGGGCTTCACACACCTACTCGTGGCTGTCGACAAGTTCTCCAAGTGGATCGAGGCTCGACCCATCGTGAACGTTCGCTCCGAGGAAGCCGTAGCATTCTTCACCGACATCATCTATCGCTTCGGCATTCCAAATACGATCATCACTGACAACAACACCCAGTTCACGGGGAAGAAATTCCTCAACTTCTGTGACGACAACAACATTCGCGTGGACTGGTCCGCCGTGGCGCACCCGAAGACAAACGGGCAAGTCGAAAGGGCAAACGGCATGCTACTGCAGGGATTGAAGCCTCGCATCTTCAAGCGCCTTGAGAAGTTTCGGGCGAGATGGGTAGCCGAGCTACCATCCGTTCTTTGGAGCCTGCGCACCATGCCTAGTCGAGCGACCTGCTTCACGTCGTTCTTCATGGTGCACGGGTCGGAGGCTGTCCTCCCCACGGACATTGAATATGGCAGTCCCAGATTACGAGCATACACCAACGAAGGCAACCAAATCTCGCTCGAGGACGCGATCGACCAGCTCGACGAGGCGCGTGACATAGCACTGCTACACTCGGCAAAGTACCAACAGGCCTTGTGACGCTACCACGAGCACAACGTGCGAACCCGCGAGTTCCAGGTCGGGGACCTGGTGCTCTAACGAGTCCAAGGCAGCAAGGATCGACACAAGCTCGCACCCCCATGGGAGGGGCCATTCATCGTCGATCAGGTACTCCGACCCGGAACGTTCAAGATCCGATACGAGGACGGTCGAGTCGTCTCCAATGCTTGGAACATCGAACACCTACGGCCGTTTTACCCTTGAGTAAATGCTCATATCTTATGAATTAGTGAATAAATGCTGCATGCTTTGTTCAAACATCTACGAGTTTGTAAACTTCTTAGTTGCCATGACTCTATGTGTTGTAACTTTTCAAAAGGCTGAGCGGCGAGCACTCCTGCACCTATGCAGAAACGCTCACCGCTCGGGGGCTACCTAGGGCACAATGCCCTCCCTTCGATTTTCCGTTTTGAAAACAAAAATCGACAACTATGTCGCGACTGATCGCACGTGCGATAGGTTTTTTGGCGGAAGGCTCAACCTTGCGAGAAGTGAAGATGACGGCCCGCGCGGGGCTTGGTACTGCTGCTCGTTAAACGCTCCTAGCACATACACCTCCGTGGCTACGGTGCGAAGGATTGCGAGCACAGTCTGAGTTCACGGGTTTTCATCCGACCCTTTTCAAAAGCACTCGGGCAACCGCTCAGGCTTCGGTCTAAAACGATTTTAACAAAAAATACGTGAGTTACTTTTCAAATTCTCCTGAGTACTCGGGGGTTGCGAACGCATAGCACCTCTTAATGACTTGGGATGGCTGGGCTTTCCGACTCCTACGCCCCTGCGGCTCCATAGTGAAGCTCGGTCAGCTCAAGTTCCTAAGTTCTGCTACTCGTTGCTGTGGTCGTCCCTTGGCGCTCGAGAACGTTTGAGCTGTAATAGTTTCGAGCAGGTTTTAGACAGAATAAAACTATTCATGGCATTATACAAACATTTTGTTCTTGATTGCCTACGAAATAGCGTGATACATCTAATGTGAAGGCCTGGAGTCGTCTTGGGCTTCTGGTGTGTCTCGTGGGATAAGGTCCAGGTCCTTCATTGCGACGTCGGCCATGGCGCTGGCAAAGGAGGCGCAGTCTTCCTCGAGCTGGTCACAGTGGTCGTCAGAGCTGCTAGGGGCCTAGCCGCCGCTCAGCGCCATGCGGTCCAGCCCTTGATAATGTGAGTCAAACATGGCGAGCACCCAGTGCACTACCCTCTGAGCAGTCGATAGCTCCCGCCCCTTGACGACTTCCGGGAGGCGCTCGACTTGCTTCACAAGTGTGTCGGGGAGCATCGGCCCGACGTGAATGCCGATCTCCGACAAGACCTGGCCAAGGAGTTTCCCAAGCTTGGCGTGTTCCAGGATGCTCTGCTGGCGTGACGTCTCCGACTCACGCCGGGCGTTCTTGACCTCTTCGAGCTCCATCCTGACCTGCTCCTGGGACCTCCGGGACTGCTCAAGCTCACCCTTGGTCTCTGGAGAAGGTCAACAAATTGCAATGAGCGGATATGACGCGGTCGAGCGGAAAGAGAAGTGAGGCAGGGTCGAGGGGACTTACTCTCGAGTTGCTCCGACAACCGCTTGATCAACCCGTCCTTCTCGATGATCCTGAGCTCGGCGGCGTTCACCTCCTTCGACTTTTCCGTGAGTTTCACGGTCATCGCGGCACGAGTCGTGCGCAGCCCTGTGTCCGCGAGAAGACGAATCAACACCGACAAAAACCAATGAAAAGAAAGAAACCCGCGGCTGGAAGCATTCGAAGACCATTCACCATCGACATCCTGCGCCAACTGGGAGTTGGCGTTCCGAAGCCGGGTCACCTCGTCGGTGGCGTCCTGGAGCTTGTTGGCCACCTCGGAAAACTGCTTGTTGGCCGTCCTGAGGTCCGCGCTGGCGGTGGCCAAGTCTTGCTCCAGCCCCGCCACCTTCGACTCGAGCGTCGTCTTCTCCTGGGCAGCGGCCTGGGTAGTGGTCTGGGCGGCGGTCTCAGCAGCGGCGGCGGGGGCTGTGGCCTTCTCAGCAGCCTCGTTGACGATCGTCACAGCGGCCCGCAGCTCCTCAGCCGTCGCCTCTGCTTGGGCCAACTTCGCCTCGAGGGACTCCCGCTCCGTCGCGGCGTTGGTAGCCGCGGCCTGTGCGGCCGTGGCACGGTCCTCTACGGACTTCACGGCGGCCTTGAGCGTGGCCCTCGACAATGCTTCCTTCGCCACCGCCCCGGCGGCGGCCAGACGAGCGTCCGCCAGCTGCATCTCCAGCTGGGACCGCTGCGCTCGGACCTCCCTGATGGTGCGCGCCTTCCTTGCGCCGCACTCCGCGAGCGTCTGTCCCGGGCAAGAAATCGTCAACTACAAAAACTTGCCAGAATGGGGAAAATGAGATTGAGCCCCTATTCAAAGGGACTTACCGTCATCGCGGGGAGGATGAGCTCGTCAAACGCACGACGCGCCCACCCGAGACCTCGCTCAAGGCGGTGGCAGGCCGCGGCCTCCTCGTCTTCGTCATCAGGCGCGTCCACCTCGCAAGCAGCCGCCCACGTGGAGCGCACGAGGTCGGTGATCCGCGCGTCGCCCTCCTCTGGCTCTGGCAGCAGCCCTACGCCAGAGCCCTCCCCGACCTCCTGGATCTCCGGGGAGGCACCTCCCGTAGCACTCATGGGGACATTGTGTTCTCGTGGGACTGGGTGAGTCGGGCTCACGATGGGCGCTGTTTCAACGACGGGGGCAGCGAGCTGGGTGACGACGGCTCCGGCGCGCCCACGACGTGCATTCCCGCGACTACGGCAGGGGAAGAGGATGGAGCGGCGACCAGCGCTGCGTCAGCGGTGGGTTCTCCGAGGAGCTCTCTGGTTGCCTCGATTGTGGCTGAGGTTTCGGGGGCCCGCCTGCTCCAACCAGGCCCGGCTCCGGTTGCCCCGCCTCGGTCGCTTCATGCGCGAGGTCCTTGTCGCCGGGCTCTGCCGCTCCGGCCACGATCGCAACCTCGAGCACAGCCGACTCAGAAACCTCAACCCCTAACACCTCCGGGCCTGCCAGCAACTGCTCCAGCTCGGCCTCGAAGCTGGCCGGATCGCCGCTCGAAAAGTTGGGTTCGTCGAGGTCAATGACCTCCCGGGGGCGGGCAGACACATCGTCAGCTGCCGGCGCCTCCACCGCGTCTCCGCCCGCCTGCGACAACGCAGGCACCGTAGCCTCGACCGCCGCTGGCGTCTCGGTTTCCTGTCTGTCGGCCGATGGCGGCGGGGGCACATCCTTCTCGGAAGACGTCACCAGGGCGTCGCCGCCTTCCATGGTGGCCTCGACCGGCGGCTCGATCGCCGCCTGAGTGTCATTCGCCTCGGAGGCCGCCCGCCTCTCGGCCAGGTCGTCGGCGTCCAACGCCGGTGGGGGCGCCGTTGTCCCAACAGCCTCGGCCGCCGTAACGGGCCCGCTTCCGGCCAGCTCCGCCAACGGTTCAGCAGGAGAGGGTGTCGGGCAGGGCTCGGGGTGAGGGTGGTGCGTGCCCAGCACTGCGCGTTTCAACGGCGCAAGGCTGAGCACGCTGGTGTCGGCGCGATTGAGACAAGGACGGATTAAAGATGAGGAACAAACGAAGATGAAGAACAGTAAAACAATGAAGAATAGCGAGCAAGCGCTTACATGGTGGACCGGATGCGGGCCCGCTTGACAGGCCTGTCTGGTGGGCCCAGCTCGGGGGTTGGCCTTTTGGCCCTCGCCGGCTCGGAAGCCGGTTCCCGACGCTCCGCCGACTCAGGAGCAGGCCCATCGCCCCCCGACGGCTTGGGGGCGGCGCATTGATCCCCCGACGACTCGGGGGCTGTCCTCCCGGCCTCCGCCGCGCCGGAGGCCGGCTCCTGACTCCTACCAGCGGAGAGGGGAACCTGCACGGTCGGGCTGCCACCGCCGCAAATGATCAGAGATTGAAGGCGCCGCGAGGGAGTCTTCGTATTCCCTTATTGCGGCGCGCTCGGTGCGGACGTTGGCGGGGTCGACCTCACCTTGGCCGACGACCGCCTCCTCAAGGAGTCCGAGTCCGGTCGCTGGACGTCGACGGAGGAGTGGCGGGAGGAAGAGTCTCGATCCGCCGACCGTCTGGGCGGATCGTCCCGACGCGGAGGATCCATCCGCCCCTCGGAGGGACGTGAACCACCAGGGGCCGCCTGAGAACGGGTCACCCTTTGATCTTCTCGGGCGGGACGAGCCCCCGGCTGCCAGCTGGAACCCGCGCCCCCCTCGTGGGCGACCGGCTCCGACCGCCGCGTCAAGCTCACTTCCGCAGCCTCACGCGGTGAAGATAGGGGCGACCCGGACATGCCGCTCCAATCGACGTCCGCGCTCGGCTCGTCCCCAATCCACGGCGGCGACGGCGATGGGTCTTCATTAGAGGAGATGTTGGCCTCCCCCGCTTTGTGACGCTTGATGCGGTCGTCGTTCCGATCGCGCTTTGCGATCTCTATCTCTTTGTGCTGCGCTTGGCGCTCAGCCCTCCGCCTATCCGCAGCCGCCTGGTTGCGGTTGTAGATCACTTCCTGCGGGAGAGGAGGCTTCGCGGGCACAAGGTGGGAGCTCCTCAGCTAAAAGTATAGGAAGCAAAGGAAGTCAGTAGCCATCAAAGGTTTTCGAGAAGATCCAAATCAGATGAAGACCTCGAACTAGTCGGAAAACTTATCGGAAGAAGAGACCACTTACGAGCTTTTCGGTCCCCGCGTTGGGGAGCATGGGCAAGAGCTGTGACGGCGGCCATGAGTGGGACGCCTTCCCAATGGCCAACGCCACGCAGCGCTGGACCTCGTCCTGCGAGGGTGGCTCGGGCGCTGTCACAGTCCCTGCGAAAGGGGCCCTCCTGGCCGTCATTTCACAGAGACGGAGAGGCCGCCTCCGGAGCGGGACGACCCCCCGGGTGTGGTACTGGCCGATGACGGTCCCCAGGTCGACCCCGGCCATGCGGAGGCGAGCCAACACCGCCCAGTGCTCCTTGAGCAGTTTCTCCTGCTCCGCCTTCGGAGGCCCGTCGCTCCAGTTCCTCGGCGCCTTAGCGATGGAGACTCCGGTGAACTCCGGCAGCGCGTGCTCGGGGTCGTTCTTGAGGTAGAACAAACCCTTGTGCCATCCGCTATTGGAGCTCTTCAGCGAGAAGGGGATGTGCATGTCGCTCCTGCCCTGCTTCATCTGGAGGTTGGCGCAGCCGATGGTCGTCGGAAGGGAGCCGTCCTTCAAGCAGGCGAACATGAAGAAATACCAGAAGAGGTGCCAGTGGGCACCGATCCCCAAGTACCCCTCGCACAGCACCTCGAATGCCGCCATCCGCTGGACGCTGTTTGAGTTGAGATGCTGGAGCTGGAGCCCGCACTCGAATAGTACGGCCCAGATGAACCACCCAACAGGGATAGAGAAGCCGCGCTCGTGGAACGCCACGAACGAGACGACGTATCCCTTCGGCGGGCGCGGCACGGACTCATCCTCGGGCACCCTCCACTCTTCGGCGTCGGTGAGCGCGGGGAGCTGCCCGGCGGCGACGAGGCGGTGCAGCATCGAGCGGGACACGTTGGAGCGACCAGTTCGACATGGTTACGGCGAGCTCTCGCACACGGCGCAGGCGAAGGAAGGTGGCGGCGCTGTGGGCGTGAAAGGCAAAGGAAGCAAGCGGCGATGGCAGTGGAGAAGGCAGGGAAGTAAGAGTTTCGAATCCTCAGCCGGCGCACGGTTAAAAAGGAAGGGGCATGGCCACTGACCTTAAATGCTGGGCCCACCACGCTGAAAAGACGCCTGCACACGCGTGATCGCCCCGGGGTAACTGACGCCCGCCTACGCGACGCCTCGATGCCCGCTGGGCCCAAGAATCTGAACCAACTACACGCTCTCTTTTGAAGCCATCACGTCTGCCACGTCAGCCACGACCCTCACAACTTCTATGACGCCCACTACCTTCACGACTGCCTCGATCAAGGGTCCCGGAACCATGATAACATCTCTGAAGATAAAAACCCCACAAGCGAGTCTACAACTCACTCGTGGGCTCGGGGGCTACATCCGGCGGATGCGCTCGCGCGCACCCACCGAGAAAACCAAGAGCAAAGATCATCACGACGCCTTTCATCTGAGCCTGTGGGCGAGTCTTCAACTCCCACCCCAGGCTCGGGGGCTACTGACGAGGGCCTGGATTAGGGCCCCTTTTTAACGGCAAGATAATCACCCTCGAGATGGAGTCATCTGACACCATTGACAATGTGAAGGCCAAGATTCAGTATAAGGAGGACTGTGGATCCTTGTCAAGACCATCACTGGCAAGACGTCTCGTCTCCGACCAGTAGGAGGCTTCCCCGACAAGTCTTCGCCTCGCACGACAAGTCTCCGCCTCGCACGAGGAGTTTCCGCCTCACCTCCGACAACTTGCTCGTTCGCACGAGTAGTTTCCATCTCCGACTAAGACGAGGCCCGCACGAGAAGGTCGAAACGGGGAGATCAGGGTCCACATGAACGTGGCGTCATCCCGACGACCGGTCTCCCCTGCAACAACACGTGGGGCGCCAGTTCCCCATGCCATGCAAACACGCCAGCTGGCGACACGCGCGGGCGGCCGGCTCTGACAAGAGCCGTAATACGGCACTGCTCCACCGCGCGGCCCTCGACGCGCCGTCCCGTCCGACTCTGCGGCACGCCAACCCCGTCAGAGGCACTCGAGTGCCCCCCTACAATTAGTGTTGGCCTACGATTAGGCCCTAACGTGGCGGGCTCATCCCGTACTCAGGCGGGCTGAGTCAGCACCAAAGAGCTCGGAGGAAACGCCAGGTGCCCGGGAAGAATAGCGCCGCCCGGCCACGCGGCGACCTCGACGACAACACAGCTCAGCCTCCCTTCAATGCGCCCTGACGGACAGCTGTTGACACATTTTATCTTATATATTTATAAGTCAACTAAACATGAGAAAATGGCATAATTGTTAATACCAACTTAGAATAGGGTGTCACTAATAGTTTTTCTGGAGTTTTGGAGAATTCTATGTCTTGCAGGGACTAATCAGAAAAATAGGAAAAGAATGAAGTCTAGAAGGCTCCAGAAGGCTCCGAAACTCAATATGACTTGGCACCAAAGAAAGAAGCATCTGGAAGAGGCAAAGACCCACCTGGCTGAAGTGGGCCCCGAGAGGGGCCCACCACAGACCGGTCGGCCCCATGGTGGCCGGTCGGCCTCCCCCGGGCGCCACGTCAGCCCTACTTCTGGAATGTTCTTCCACCGCCTATGAGGATCAATCTAAACCGTATGTTAGGTCGATTTGATCGTACGGCTCATGTCATCCCCTCAGGACTATATAAGCAACCCCCTGACCCCCTGGCAGAGGGAGAATCTGTCTCTCATCTGTTCATACACCAGATCAAGTCATCAAGTCAGAGATACTACGCCCTAGAAACACCATATAGCGAGAGTAGCTAACTAGTCTAGATCTAGGAGGAGGCAAGGCGTCTACTTAGCTCTTGATCGTCTAGAAGCTGGTCGAGATACTGATCTAGCTTCGCTTTTGTAAGTTCTTCAAAAGTTCTTCACATTTGCTGCAGAGACATATGTTCTTATCAATGATTATATTCGAGATTATGTGCTTTGGTGCTTATTATGATTACATGTTTAGCATAGTTGATTTACCTTTATATTCGTGTATGGAGTTGTATAGCCCTCACCTAGATCATCTGTTAACTTGGGTGAGTGGTAAAGATAGTGTAAGCGTGGTGCTTATACTGTACTTACCTGCGATTGCACCCTACATGCCGGGTCGCGTGGTAGATCGTGGTGGTGACAGCACTATTGAGTCCTTTGCAATCCACCCCACGTGTGTAGGACTAGTGGAGCCTTATACTATTTGGGTTGTTTCAAGTTTCGGCCTTGATCCTCCTGATTAGTCTCCCCATGCATTAGTATAATAGTTCTTCTTCCATGATTGTTAAATGTATTGCGCTAATCATAGTTTGCATTGACATATAGTTTAGGGTTACCGAGGAGTATCCTCGCTAACTAGGCTGTGAATACGCTTCTCTCTCTATATTGACACTTTCTGGTGGCTCACTATGTTATGACTTGATCAATGCTATCATTATTATTATTATTATCTTTATGTGACTTACACCTGTTTATAGTAATTGATATATTTTGGCCACTCTACATTACACAACTGAGAGATATGCATGTATTTGTTATTACAGATAAAAGACTTCTTTCCCTGAGGTAGAATATAAATACGATACCTGGTTTTACTCCTGGTTAAAAGGCTACAATGGTATATTCATATATGTGCGCTTGCGGATACCCATTTTTATATATTTTCTTATCTAGAGATCCAAGGCATATATAAGAGTACCAATCCATGTGTTTTAGTGGCACTTCTGTCAGGGATGATAACCTAGATCGAGTTGTGCTATGACCCGTATTGGATTTATCATTTAGTTTATCTGAAAGCAACATCTGATATACACTTAGCATCATGTTAAGATATACCTTTGCATTTCTGGCGCCGTCGATAGAGATGGATCTTATATCTGTTTCTAGTCGATGACGTTAGCAATGTCAACAACAGCGACGTGCGAGAAGACATCCCAGCGGCGTAGGACTGTAGCTTTTACTTGAATTCCCTTTTTGCCCCTCCCCCCTTACGTCTATAAAAGGGAGAGGAGGGCAACCGTCACAAGGGCTGACGAACTGAACACTCACACCCCAGGGACTTGGGCTCGATACCCTCTCCCGACAAGTTTGTAACCCCTACTACAGATATCCCTAGCGCAAGAACACGGCAGCTCGATACTGGACGTAAGGCATTACTCCTCGGAGGCCCGAACCAGTCTAAATCCCGGTGTCTCTCGCGCTAACCATCCGGGTCGGACACACGATCCTATTCAAATTTATTGCTCGGCGGTAGAGAACCCCGACACCCGGTTCGTTCACCCGGGACTAAAGGGGGGGCTTTTGTCTCTCATCATTAGTCCCGCTTGGACTGGAGAGACCTAAGGCCTCTATCAACTGTGACTAAAGCCCCTCACCTTAGCTACTAGTGTTCGTGTGGTTTTCCAACAAACAACTGTAATTTTCTTTCACACCAAAACAGCCATAAGCCAAACAACTGTATTTTTCGTTCTCAACAAATCAGAACCAGCAGCATGTCACCAGCCAGCCAAACAAATATGCGCTGGCCCAACAATGGCATGGGCGGGTTCAAACTCACCGAGCTGTGAAGGAGACATGGCTCAAAATGCTCATGGATCATATATATCTTCCGGAAGGTGGAAAGGCATAGGAACTTCCAGTGTTTGAGATTCGTGCAACTAATCACACAACCATCAGATTCAACAACTAAATGGTAGGCTCACCCCTTCCTCCCTCCCATGCCTCCCGCCGCCGCCCGCACAGCGCGCTCGGGGCGCCGCGTGGCCGCCTCCTCCGCCCACCGCACTGCCTCCTGCGCCCACCGCGCCGCCGCCCGCGGACGGCCGTCGACCGCGCTGCGCGCGCGGGTCGCGGGCCGCCGCAACCCCGCGTGGCCTAGACGGCCTGCGTGCCGGCGCCGTCAGTGAGCAAGAAGAAGCCTAAAAATGTTGATTAAATAAATGTTGGTGCAACATTTGGTAAAGTGTTGACCAAAAATGACTAAAAATATTGAAGAAAAAATATTGTAACATTTTAGCAAATGGTTAGTTCTAAAAATGTTGCAACATTTTGTAAAATATTGATGAAAAATGACTAAAATGTTGAAGAAAAAATGTTGTAACATTTTTGAAAAATGTTGGAATATTTTTTTATTTAATAATCATGAAGTGGGGTTGGTGGGAAAATAAAAACATACATTTAGATGAGATTTACTGGGTTGGAAGTTCATACCCTTGTCCACCTTCCGGTAGCCATATAGGAGCCCCCCAAAATGCTTGGGGTCTACGTCCTCGATATTGATGAAAGTGGGAACGGGAAAATCTCATACCAACCAACACTGTATCCCGTGTAAACAAACTGTGAACTGTTTTTGCAGGAAAACAAAATAATGTGAAAAAATCCGGGAATCTGGAGGGTACAAGAACAGGTTCAGTTGTGACTGTTTCCCAGCCGTATTCGCGGTTCTTGTATTTGAGCAGGAAAATTCCCGACAGTATTCTCGTATTAGTTAACAACAAACCTCAGTTTCAACCCACAACCGAATCCAGCCCACTGAAGCCTACCTCTGCATGCGCCAGCCCGCCAGCCCACTCCCCATGACCCAACGGGCAACGATACACGCGCACGCGCGGCCTGCAACAAAACGAGGAGTCCAGGACCTGAAAGGATCTATTCAAGTGGCCTAGAGGGGGTGAATAGGCCTGCAAAACAATTTCAAACTTTTCTTACGAAGATGCTGTCAGGCCCCGAAACCTCCGGGAAAATGCACGTGTATTTTCTTAGAGCTTCCCGAAATCACACCTGCACGAGATCTGCTGCGGATAAAGGGTTAGAAAACAGATCTAGAGCAAGAGAAATGTTAGCAAGACTAAAATATAGAGGCCTAAGCACACAAGCAACCTTAGGGCTAAAAAAATTGCAAGATACAAAGCAAACCCTAATAGATCTAGTGAGCTAACAACTTAGACCAAACAACCAATACATAAACTAAGGTAAAGCACAAGAGACACCGATCTATCCCGTGGTTCAGCTCACCACAAAGGTTGGCCTACATCCACGTTGTTGAGGTAAGCCACAAAGGCTTTGGGATCTCTCTAGATCCACTCCTCTCTCACACCTATCACCAAGGCAATAGATGTAGGGTTTCCACTAAGCACACAAGGCTAATACAAACTACTTGGGGATGGCATACGAAGATTAGAAGCTCCCAAACAACCTCTAGCCGTCTAGGATTCAAGAATCCAAGAGTAAAAGAGCCACCAAGAAGCTTGGGATTCACCAAGTGCACAAGGACACTAGACAAGGAAGATCTTGACTCAATCTCACAAGGAATCACACTAGACTTGAATGCAAGGTTGGATTTTGGATTCAAGTAGGTGGGAGTCAATGCTTGGGTGAGAGAAGAGCTTAGGATGGCGTCTGAACCGCAGTGGAGAATTAATCTTCAACTTGAACTATAGGAAGCCTTTCTTTAAAATGAGGGGTCTCCTTTCTTACTTTTGCACCCATGATCTACTAAACACCTGTCACATGCACTTAGAAGCTCATTGTCCTTTAATTGCACTTACAGGACCCCAACTCATTCCATCGGTAACCCTAGTCGCCCAGTGTCTCACGCAGTTGATGCCATCGCACTCAATTTGGTTGACGACACCGCGCGCCCTGGTGAACCCTAGCTCTCCCTCGCCTGGTCGCCCCATGGTCACTCCCTCCTCAATTTCGCATTTCCACCGCCGTCACCCCACAAGTCGACGACGACTGACGAGTCCCCTCCCCTCCCCCACAGGTTCGTCGCGGCGGTGCACCGTGCACCGCACCTGGCGGGCCCGCACAACCGTTGACAGATGACGCCGCCACCGACCGGAGGAGGTTCCGGTTCTGCTGCTTCGTCGGCATCGAAGGTCGTTGTTGTTGGCTTCTTGGCTGCCTGAACTTGGTTGTTGCATGTTGGCTGCCTGAACTTGGCAGTTCACTTGAAAATCTAAAACTTAAACTTGCTTTTGTGATGCCTGATGGGCTTATGTAGTCATGTGCATGAGTCAGTCGTGCATCTAATTAAGATTCTTTGATCTATCTATGCTTATATTCTTGATTTCTTATGATGTTAACAATTTATTATTCATTTGTTTGCATATGAAAAATTGCATGGTTGCAAGTTGTGTCGAGCTAACTCTTTGAAGTGGTTACATGTGTCGATGGTCCCGTTCTGTGTTACCGACTACCGACCGTAACCGTAACCATTTACGATATCCTGTAATATCGATTTCGTTTTCCCGTCCGATCTTCCCGCTCTCACTCCAGTTACGGCTAGAAAAAACCATGAACAAGAATGGTTAGACTATTTTCCCAACCTCCCAACTGTTTTCATCCCTAGTGCTCAAATACTTTTCTTAGTGAATATCTGTTAGAGTTAGGTTCCGGCTCTCAATAATGATCTAGCGCTACATGAAGAACGACTCGTCTGTCTGTGGGTTGTATGAATTGTCTTTATATCTGTCTGGATGTTGAGTTCGAGGTTCTGCAGACGACTCGCCGTCTGTGGGTTGTACATGCCATAACCCCTGTCAGAGGTGTTTCTTTCACGCTGATTTCATACAAAGCAACGCCAGATTTGTGTCGTACTGTCATTTGGTTTTCACCTTGGGGATGCAAAGGCTGTTAACTGGTTTACAGCCTTCCTTTTTTCACCAAATTAGCAATGGATTATACTATCTTTAATTGTCCTGAATGTCCACTAGCTATTCATGGGCCCTGGAGGCATGGACGCTTGCGGCTTTCTAATGACTTGAAGTTATATTACGAGTTTTTATTTGATCTTTAGACTCTGATGGACTTTAATTTGATGTATTCTATATTTTTCCATTATGGTTATATTTGCAACTTGAGGAATAACACTCTTTCTAGTTGATGTATTAACAATCTTTTTTTATGACTATGACAAAAAAAATGTGGGGGACGGCCATAAGGGGTCCCCTAACTAAGGGGAAAACCACCCTCTTAAAACGCAATCACATCCGAGAGCACCTCACAATTTAACCATAACCAAACATGTGCAAGGCCCACGGCATGCTACGGTCCAGCGGCCCCCAAGGCCCATCTGACGAGGGCCCCGGTCACCCTCGAGTCAATCTCTGCCTCGCTCGAGGGTCGGGCGCCCCACGAACGGATTTTCGCCTCGCTCGAGGGTACAGCGCCCCTCGAACAAATCTCTGCCCCGCTCGAGGGCCCAGCGCCCCTCGAGCGGATCTCCGCCTCGCTCGAGGCTCACCCTCGTTCCATGGCGCCTCGCGTGTCTCTCCCGACAAAAGCATTAAATGCTCTGACCCGTCGCGGGCGCCATAGTCAAAAGGCGAATCCTCCCCACGCCGCTCCACTGACACCGCCCGGGAATCTGGCCCCGCCATTGTGCAGCCAGTCCGCCGTTGTGCAGCCATCCCGGCACTGTGTGGGCACTGCACGCGCACTGTGCGGACAGGCCAGTGTCATTCCGAAACACTGTGTCGCCTGCTCCCGTCCTTCTCCCACAACGAGCCCCCCGAAAGGGAGTGGAGGCACCCTCGAAGGGTGTACGGGCGGCGACCGGCCGCATGACCGGGGCAGCGCCGCGGCGCGGGATGCGCGGAGCACGTCTTATCCACCATCTTCGGCGTTGTGCGGCCATCCCCAGCATTGTGGAGCCATTCCCGGTGCTGTGGCGCCCTGTACCGACGGGACATCACCACGCTGGCTCCTGCGCAACCGAAGCTCTCCCCTCAGCAAGACCCTCGACCAAACACGGAAGCCGGCTGTTGACGGTGGATTTTCGTCAACCAAGAGCACTTGTTACACTTTGGTTTGAGTTTTGAATTATGACTAACCCGCCACTTGGTATACTAATGATGTAACAAGTTCACACTTGCATGTGGTTTTTGAAGTTTATTGTTTACGCAGGAAATCAACGTTAAAGAGGAGACTTTCGGGATAAGTTCATCAAGCACTTTATGAGAAGATCATGAAGCCCGTCACAAGTCAAGACACGTGATGAACATGACTCCAAATGGATCAAGGACCGAAGCATCAACACGTAAAACTCCAGGGACTAGGAGGTTTACCAACGAGATCAACTCAGCCCGAGAGATATTCTTGCAGCCCAGAACAGCATGATCTTTCGGTCCAGATTCGGAGACCTAAACGGCCTCTAATGGCAAAAGTTTGACTACCAAAGTTGTGGGCCTCGACGATACCTTCGATTTGGACATGTGGAATGCCCAATTCGGGTCAAGGAGCTAGGAGATATGGCCCCCGAAATGCCAGCTGCGCAGACAAGTCCGAAATCAGACAGATTATCTTCCGAGGCTGTTTTGGGGATCTTATCTTCGTTTCTAAGGAAAGCAATGAATACCAAAGTTGGAGATAATTCCGTGGCACACAACCTGGATACTGAATTTGTATTATTTGGAGTCCGGACGTGGGAGATATGGTGCCGGCAAAGAAGGACTGCGAATCAGAAAAATCTGGACGAGGCTGAGTTTATGGAAACCAAGTTCGCTTCTCTCCCAAGGAAGATCTCGTGCAAGGCAAGGTGGAGCACGCCCCAATACTCCCCAAAGGCATAAATACAACCCCCTAGGCGCCCAAGGGGGGTTTAACATTCACATCCAATCATTCTACTAACGCCATTCACCAGAAAACCGCCGCCGCAAGTTGAGTGAGAGAGTTGTATGAACTCGTCGCAAGGATCAACGCCGGCGGAGGGAAGGAAGCAAGAGGAGGACTCCAAGCCGCTGGCCTAGGGGTGTTCCCAAGATTCATCACCGCCATCTTCGTCGACGATGTTCTCCGGAGTCTCCATCACCCCTATGTGCTTCAATCCGTGTAAGATGATGGGGTAATGCCTCCGTTCATCCCTAGGGTTAGATGGATACATGATTTGTGATCGCTACATGAACCCTATGCCTTTCGATGCTTAATGGTCTATGTCTATGCGAGTGCTTTATTTACATATGTATGTACAACATGTGGTCTTAGTAGGGTTTGTGGTAATCGTGGTGATTAGCTTAACCCTATGGATGCTTAGGTATAGATGCGGTTATACGTGAAAGTGTTTGATTACCTTGCGTAGTGACAGTACGGTGGAGGGAAAAGGCTTAGCAGCCGCATAACCGCCATGAAGCTATTGTAGGCAACCCCCTTTTCATGTAGTACATGCATGTTCATGTGATCCTAAACCCTAGGAAGGGAACGCTTATCTATCTTAATCTCTCTCTTGTGTCCACCCTTTGCCATCTAGTTTAACCTTAGATTTCTTTGATTAACATAGGTTAGATTGTCTTTACCTTTAGATTAATACCCCTTTCAAAGGTTTTCCATCAACTAGATTAGTACTTGGTTAAGCGCTAGCAATCCCCTTGCTCCGCGGATTGACAAGAACCTTGGGGGTCACCCCGTGGTGAAAAAGGTGTAGGTTCGTACGCTTGCGGATCGAAGGTTGTTACGTGTTTCAACCATCAACACCGGCCAAGACCACCCTCGAAGCCATCCCCGGATGAGTACAGGAATCGCCACGTTGCCCGTGGAAGCCGACATTCACCGTCAAGCCGCTCCAGAGACGAGGATCCACCAGGACAGCCGTCACGCCCGGAACACTGTGCACCAGTACATCGCCACTATGTATAACATCATGCAGCACGTCTGTAAGCTGCCTCCCCTTAGCCTATAAAAGGAGGAGGCAGTCGCCCAGCTGCGGGGAGCCGATCTGCATCCGCATTCTCGCATTCACGTTCGCCTTCACACCACCCGATATTGGCACTTTGCCTCAATCATCCTAGTAGGGACTTGGGGGCCTCTCCTCCTCTCCAGCCTTGCTTGTAGCCCCCCTCTACAGGCACATCAGGTGCGAATCAATATAACGCGCACGCGCAATCTACTAGACGTACAGCCCCACGGCCGGAACCAGGATAAACTTGTGTCCCTGTGTTGCCATTTGCACCGACCATCGAGAGGCTGATCACAGCGTATCTTACTAGTTAGTGTCGGGACTAATCCTAACACCGACAGTTGGCACACCAGGTAGGGGGGCACGCGCTGTGATCGTTTCCCCGGCCACTAGCTCTCTCGATGGTGATCCGCACCGAGGCGACGTCATCACGACCCGCTTGGGGGGAGTCTGATCCATTCCCGACCGGATTCGAAATCCGGTTCAGGACTCTGAACTTCCAGGCAACGGGAAACGACTACCTCATGCGCATCACCAACCGGCACGAGCTCCACCCCTGGCGTTCGACCGTGCCCGGCGCGGTGCCAGCGGCACCGGCGCCAGCCGCCTCGGTGTCAGCGTCCACAACGCTACGACATCGGCACCGCACCGGCGCCGAAAGCACTCGGGCCAATGCTCGTGGCAAGCGCGCGCAGAGCGACGTCGGGCGGCACGCACCGCAATCCGAGACACACCTCCACCGACGGACGCAACGGCGCCTCCCGTCGGGGAAAGCGCGGCCGCGACGCCGCAATTTCACCATGGGATGCGCAACACGGCGGCGGCATACGCCTCGTCAGTCAGTACGGACGTGGCCGCGTACGAGGATCTCCCGGGTCATCACCTCATGTCAATCTGGAACCTCATCGCGACTACGAACTGAAACGAACCGAATTTCCGCAAACGGAAACTCGACTCTCTGCACCTCTGTGATAGTCCCAGGAAGCGGTTATCACGTGCAATCCCTGTCTCAAGTGGTACAAATCCATACAACACGAAAATAAAAGAAGGATTACAAAATATTACAACATCAGAGTACAACTCTTCGGCTCAAGCCGGGTACAAGTCCAACAGGACTGAATCAAGAAAGGTAAAACATCTACGCAGCAGATCTATAGAAGCGAAGCGTCTCCAGCTCCACAGGCAAACTCGAGCATAGGACCAGCTCTAGTCTTCCCACCTTCGTCGTTGAAGTTGTAGTCGTAGCCAGTCACCGAGTCTGAAATGCCAGCATCTACCTGATAAGCGGGTAGGTCATGTCAGCTTCCCAACAAAGAGCAAAAGCGGTGGTTGAATCTAATATGCAAGGATAAAACCTACATTTGGCTATAGAAAGCTATGCATGCAGCAGCGCGGAAGCAACAATCAAGGTATGCAGAATAAGCAGCGAGGTCCACACCTCCGGGAGGTCCACACCTCCGGGAGGTCCACACCTCTGGGGTCCACACCCCTCAACAAGGGAAGTCCACACCAAAGCACTGAATCACACCCGCGATCCAGCTCCCAACTCTCATATGCGATGTGGGGCCCACCTGCTCCTATCCCCACATCTCAACGGCCTCAGGCCGGGCTCACTCACTCGGGGGAGAGAAGAAGCACAAGAAAAGTGTCTAGCCAGAATAACAGATCTCAGGACTGTCCATAACCAGTGGACACAGACTATAGCTATAGGTTTAAACACTCTGCAGAGGTTGTACAACTGTAGCCGCCCGAATAGAGCCGGAAACGGTGGTCGCCGTCCCAAACCCTACCATACGGCTGGAGTCCAAGTAAGTGGATAGTACCCTCCTGCGTCTCCGAGTCTGGCGCAGCCCCTGCTGTAGAGCTCGTACTGCCACCGAGGGGTCCCTCGAAGCTGTGGAACCCTTCCCCGGCCTCGCCGGGGCAAAGTCTTCTAAGGAGGAACGCCGTCTCCCATCACGATCACACCGATCCGCCTACAGGCAGGGTGCTATCCACTACAAGTCTCACCCCGCACCCCCGCCCATAACAAGGCGGGCGGTTTGTACGGTAAGAGTCTAAAGAAACATGGTTAGACTGACGATCGGTCCTTAAGGGCCGAGAGCGAGCACTCCCCGTCTCCATCACGTCCGACACGCCGCTCGGGCGAGAGGCCAGATCGCATCTCCCCGAGGTAGGCGGTCACAAGTAACCAAATGGCTCGCTCCCGCCAGAAACACGTCAAGGAAGAACACACCCAGAACTCACGCTCGAACACACCGAGATCTCCCACATCTCAGTCCAAGCCCAGAACACCATCCATAATCAAGCAATAAAAGTATGCATAGTATGTATATGGGACTAGCTAGGGGTCTGTAGCTAGTCCCGAGGTAGGTAAAGCAAGGATACAGGATATATCAAATATCAAGGCATGGCTAAACAAATGGTTATGCAATCCATCAAATAAAGTAACATAAATATAGCACTAGCAACTAATAGCATGCGTGGGTTCTACATGGTTGGGAGTGACATGACACCTGCGCGGTAGTCGACGTAGAGTAGTAGAGGTTGAGCGTCCTCTCGGGCAAAGTTGGGGTAGTCACGTCTCCTCAGTCGTCGCGGCTCGGGTCTTCAAACAAGATCACAAGCCTACACGAGATGCGACGCGGAAATAAATAACGAGCATTCATCTAATGCAAAAACATCAATAAGAAACAATTTAGAAGATCCAAATAAACTCCATATTAAATACAAGCAGCACTAGTTTAAATAATGAAAATAGAGCAATTGGTTTTAAAACAAAAGTAGTTTAAGCAGCTAGTTTTATATACTAGTAAACATGGTAGGAACAAGAGTTAGTTCAAAGTTAGTTTATGGGCCTCACGGCTAAGATCTTAGGTGGACAAGCTTGCAAGTTGGAAAGCGGAGAGGCTGAGATTAACGCTTGCAAGGTTTAGCTCTTGGATGATCAAAGCAGTAGCGCAAAGGATGATGATAGCAGAGTGAGACAAAGATAACTAGAAAAGGCATTACCATGCCAAGATATGCAGCGATAGCTCAGAGGATAAGAGAGGATCAACTTGTGACCGATATCGGGTGGCGAAGAAGTAAGTTGTGCTTAAAAGCGCTACGAGGCAAGTACTGGTGATGCGGCAACGTCCATGGCAAGGCAGCTAGGTTGCGGCTCGGGGTTGCCGAGCGTGAAGCAGAGGCCTCTGCTCACGACACGGCCGTCCATCACGTGCGGCATCCTGGTTTCAAGCACATGGCACGGTACACGCTTCACAGCACGAAGCCAAGTCGAGCGAGAGCAGATATGCGCGAAGCAGCAAAAAGGGAAAGCAGTGGTGTAGGAAAGATAAGCAAAGCGAACATGGGGTAGGATTCCTGTCCGCGGCACGCCAATGGCTAGTTGCGGGGCTCCGGCGTCCCAGACCCACATTAGCACAGTGGCGGGCAGCGACCACGAATTCTACACCAAGAACGTGGGGCAAAAGGGTTTGGTTCAAGGGCAAGAGAGGATAAGGATAGGGTAGCAGCGAGCGCCTCAGAATTATGAAACCAACGCAAGTGGTTTCATAATTTTCGGAGCTCCAGATAATAAGTTATGATTTTTCAAAGGTAAAAGCATTTATAAAACATTTATTAAAACCTTTATTAAATTAGAAAAGGATTTTATTAAAATATTGCTGACGTCAGCAGTCGGTAGGTTTAGTGGGCCGAAGTTGGGCCCAAAGTGTTAGTGGCCCAATGGGCCGGCCCAGTTCGGCCCAAGATGTCAGAAGTCTAGAAAAACACCCTGATCTAACCTTCGGTCTGGACTGTTTAACAACTGGGCTTAGCAGGCTTCGTGGGCTGAGGCCCAAACAAGGGTTCCATGAGGAAGTCCAGGGGAGCACCCTGAATTCTTCTGGGGTTCATCCGATTCCCTAGATCCGAGATTGTCTGCGGCCTCGTGTGGCTGCGTGTGTGTGGCCGATCGTGTGGCTCCACTCTCAGCTCAGGAAAACGAGGGTGCCCACAAGGTGTTCGGTCGAACGTCGCCAAGGAAGTGGCGGCGCGTCAAGGGCTGGCCGGCGATGGGATTTAGCTGCTGCGGCTGTGCGTGCACCTGCAGAGAGAGAACATCACAGCGCGAAGGCCGAGCCACAGAATGACGGCACGTGCGGGCTCAACATCGGCGGGCACGGTCACGGCGCTGGTGAGAGCGGCGGTGCGAAGCAGAGCGCGGCGGGAGCGGTGAGAGGCGGGAGGCAGAGCGGCTCGGCGTTGCTGCAATACTGCGAGGCGCGGCAAAGCGGTGAGGCGGAGCGACGCGACGCGAGATGAAACGGCGCGGTGCGAGATGAAGCAGCGCGTCGCGTGGTGTCGCAGCGCGGCACGGCGCGAAGCAAAGCAGAGTGGCGCAGGCTTGCAAAGCAGCGCGACGGCGAGGTAAAGTCGCAGAGCGGCGCGATGGTAACGCGGTGCAAGGCCCGCTGCGCGGTGCGGCTTCACGGCAGAACCGCGTCGCGAAGACCGGTCAGAACAGAAGGACGACGCGACACGACGCGACTCGACTCCCTCGGCGCAAAGGCCGGTGCACAGAACAGAGTAGATCACAGGCTCAAAGCAGAAGAGGACGGCTCGGCGTTGCTGCTCAACGGGGGCTCGAGAAGGGTTGCGGTGATGCAGCGCGGAGCCGCTGCCGTGTCGAGTCGACGCGGGCCGACCGAGCGCGGCGTTGGGGTTCGCCACGTCGGCGAATGCACGAACTGTGCACGGCACGAAGGCCGGCGGCGCGGCGTAGGGGCGCGCTCCCAGGGTGGAGAAGAGGAGGTGCGGTCACAGGCACACCGAGGTGCAGAGGTGTAGACGTTGCAGTGACGGCCGCGGCGGGGAGGATGTCGACGACGACGGCGAAGTGCGGTGGCGACGCGTCGTGCTCCTCTGCTCCGGTTCCCACCCGCTCGTGGACGGCCTTCCTCCGGTCACGGACGGCTCCGGCTTCTAGGCCCTCAACTCCGGCAGGGCGGCGCGGTGGCGACGCGCACGCAAGCTTCCTTCTCCCTTCCTCCTCCTCCTCCTCTCTTCTCCCTTTCCCTCTCCCGGTGGCAAACAGAGGAACCAAAAAGGGGAAAACCCCAATTGCGAGTTGCCTTGCTCTAGGGGCCTCGCCCGGGGGCTTTAGCTGGTCGAGCATGCTAGGGTGAAGGGCAAAAGCGCCACGGCTGGGTCCCTATTGGCTAATGGAGGCGCGGCGGCTGACTTGGTCGCACGGGAGTGGCTAACAGGGGCGCGGTCGCGTCACGGTGCGAGGGCAGAAAGGGAAAAAGACTAGGCGGTGCGTGGGTGCGGCCGCCTGGCTCAGCGTCTGTGCCACGGGCGCGGTCGGGGTCTGTCCCCTGGCCGGGGTTGCACGCACGCGCGCGTGCTGCGGCGGTGCGGGGGCGCGGTCAGGAGATTGAGCTCGGGTGGGAGAAAGAAGAGAGGGAGAGAATGACACGCGGGGTCCACCGGTCAGAGAGAGAAAGAGAGAGATGGAAACCTGGTGGGATGATCTGGGCCGCTAGGTGGGCCGGCGCGAAAGGTGAAGGGTTTTGGTGGTTCGCGGGCCAAGAGTTATGGGGGATCCGGTAGACTTCGGTTACGGAGTTAAAGCCCAAGTTAGGAGTTAGTCTTTACAAATAGCTTTGAAATAGATTTAGTTTATAGTTTGAATTTGAATAGAGTTCAAATTCAAACTTCACTCAATTTGAAACTCCAAATAAAATCCAAGAAATCCAACTCACATTTATACCATAATTTGAATATAATTTTTATATGGTTTTATTTTGTAAGGGAATATAGATGAGATGCTAGCAAATTGGTTCGAAATTTGGTAGCACACATGTTCAAACAAAAAGTTTTAAATTTTTGCGAAAATTCATACATGGTAAAACATTCAAAATCCTGGTATGTTACATTCTACCCCCCTCACGAGAATCTCGTCCTCGAGATTATGCTCTTACCAGGTGTGGTGAGGGTCTTCCCTTCAGTATGGCTTCCGTTTCTTCTTTAAGTTCAGCTCCCAATTGTTGATGTCTTTGACGTCGTGGGTTTCCATTGACAGTGTCTTTATTCCAAGGTTCCACTTGTGCTTAACCTCAACATATCTTGTTTCCAGGTGAGGGCCTCCGAAACTAAGTGATATTATGTGTCCTCTGTCGGTAGCATCCATAAGCACTCTCCAAAATAATCCATATATCTCACGACTATACTCTGGTTCGAGCACGTGAGAAATTCCATCTACGAGCTAGACTTCCCTTACCTTAGTCCATCTCATCTAGCCGTGTCACATAGGTTGAGTAGAGTGTGACCTTCTCATATCATTCCAATCCTCCCGATCGAGGTCACATCCTTCTTAATAGCGTAGCCTTTGCTAGGTAATTAATCTTATTCCAAAATTATTTCTTGAAATCTCATCCATATTCTAATGGTATTCTTTAGTTATATCTCAAGATCCAATTAGGCACGATTCTCCTACTTCTTTCCATATGAGGGAGTCGTATATTCTCTCGGTTTCCCTAGTTGATCCAATAAATCTTCTTGAAGCCATATCCATCTGGAATATGTTGAAGATATAAAATATTATCTCTTGAACCACAGGTAGATATCCTAGTTTTCCCAAAGTATTAATGTAGTCGCACCTCTTATGGCGTGCACTCTCAGCAACTAGCCGATCTTGGGTGAACATAACTTCCTTCCAACTTCCTTCCTCTGAGGATCCAATAATCCTTACCAACTTCGTACATCCCTCATGTTGTAATCCATTTGCTGGCTTAGCACATCTGCTACTATTCTCGTTAGGATGTTGGCGATATCTGACATGTCGGATTAACTTCTGGTCATGAACACTATGAATGGTTACTGCCCATTCATGATAGTCCATGTTAAGAGGGGTCGTCTTCAACACCCTCGACTGTGTGTGTGTGGCTCTATCCATCCGAAACCTCACACTAGTCCTTTGGTTCCAACTTCTTCAGATGGATCTTCTCGAGGGAGTCACATCCATTTTACTCATGCACGTTTAGCAAACTCAGGATACATAGTTGATGTTAACCCTTAGGAATACCATCAAAGCTTAATTAATTCCTCAGAACGTCTGTAGTTATTGTAACCTTGAGGAAGGATCGGTTCACTGGTGCAACCTTAGTGTAGATCACGATCCTTTACCAATCCTTTGACTTACTCCTCATGATGGTATTCTCACCCTTAGGTATCCTGGAAATATTCATAGCTTCATGGCTTTGCCATGCTTATTCAAGAATTCCAAATAATGTCACCTGTTTACATGAGCAAAATTCCACACTTGTGCTCACAAATTCTTCTTACTTATTCTCCAAATGGGTGGTAGGTTCCAAATGCGAGGTCGAACGAATAACTTGCGTCCAATAGTTGTCGAAGTAGTTCTTTTCCCACTAGTTCAATACATGGTGTCCAGTAGAACTCCTTTGATATCTGCTCATTCCAAAAGTGGGATCGACTGAGCTTCATATCTCATTCCAAATGTCGACCTCATAATTCCTTTAGATGCCCTTCGAGCAGCATATTCCAAAAGCACACCTCGTGATGCGTAGCTATTTACCACTTACACGGTAATTCCAAAAGAACTACTTAGGGGTATAAGAGTGATTAATCCCATAAAATGACTCAAGGACGACTACTCGTGTAGTGCAAACCTTGTATCCTTTGAGTTGGGTCATCCGAATCAAATCCAAAACTTCAGCAATACCTTTCAGGTCGAGGTATTGTCTATCTAGTCGTAATCCCTTATGCATGGAGTCGTTACTTCCGAATACATGGTCGGGGGCGCAATTCCATAAAACATGCGTGATTGTCCATCCGTGGAGAGTTCGATGCGCTTATATCCACTCCCTCAATATCTTGGGTTGTCTTCTGATATGTTAGTCGCTCTCACCGATAAATCCATTACCAAGATATGAGGTTACCATGTTCCTTCGAGTCTCCACATGGGTCAATTCGCGGTTAGGCGAAGAACCTTATCGGCAAACTCTGTATCCCATTAGCAAATTCCAAAGCGGGTCATTCATAAGGTACCTCACGGAAGCTAAAGTACTCGAATAAAACTCCCTGTATTGATTGTAGTTCCATATGGAGTACTTCGTCTTTATCCGATAATTGAGTTCCGACTGAAATTATCCAAAATGTGTCACTGACATCTTAGGGTACTCAATTGATCTTAACCAATATATGCTTCCATAGGGGTACATGCACTTTCGAGCTTCAAAAGTTGCAAAACTCGAGGTACTCATTTTCTATTTACGAACTTGAGTCCAATGTTCTGGGGTATATCATCCAAAGTCTTGGCCTGAATTTGTCGAGGTTGCAAGAAATCCTTCACATCTTTTGAAGCTTAACCTTGTTAAGTAGGCTTGTGCACGTCGATCTTCATTCTGTTAGCTTGATCTTGCAGGATGGGTAGCTAAGGCCTCTAAAGGAGTCATCTAAAGATCCAGCAAGCATAAGCACTCATTACAATTTCACACAAACATGAAGAGGCATAACAACCATAAAACCATAAAGATCCAATCACTCAAGCAGTGCACCAAACGAATGTGTACCTCGAGGCTGACTCCTAAGACCTTCGAGGATACACTAGCGTAAGCATACTAGTAAATCGTGGGCACTTGAGGGACTCTTCCTAATGTTAGTGATACAACACTTGAAAGGATACATTCCATCCGATGTCTCGGTGCTGAAACCTCCGAATCTGGCTGGTGAGACTCTTCTCCGTGCTAGCTCTCATGGAGTTATCCTCGCAGAAGGGGGTGCTTTCTGTCCAATTCAATCCATGTCCCCATGTTCCTCATCTGTTCACCTTTTGTCTAAACTCCAACTCTTGTAGGCAAAAAGGGGGTTCCACAACAACCATTCACGTTTCACCCTCGTTACTGGGGAAAATCCCGTAGGTTCAATTACCAAGCTGTTATTCCAAGCATGTGGTGCTTGCTTGTAAGCCGTTGTTAACATGATTGTTCAATCCATTGGTTGCCTCCGGTAGCTGCAGCTCATTACAATTCCTTAATCCTCTGCGACTCGGCTATCCATATAGCTTCGAGTCTTTGGTTTTTCATCCACTGCTGAGCTACGGGCATCTCAGGAGTTTCTGACTCCTACATCCAAACTTATGTGTGCCAGTTCCATTTAGTAGGCTGCAAATTTCTTATGTTGGCACACTTGGGATTAAATCTTAACTCCTCATTATCCTCGGAGTAGGCACCTGGTGTCATCCAAGCTTCGTTTCGAGCAAGAGGTGGAAGGGTGCATCCTGTTGTTGTAGCTTCATCTATATGCAGACTTCATGTACCACAGGGCAGTCTGATCATTCTTCGGTAGATTGCGTTCCCAAGTAGAGACAACAGGGTCGGTGTAAAATTACGTTGCAGAGCCATCAGGGGTATTCCAAGTGAGTCTTGTAGATTCTCCTCCTTTTCCCTGTACTCTATCTTCATAGGTGTCACTATAGTAGTTGTCCTTCTCTCGTATCGGACATCCGTCCGTAGAGCTGCAGGGTCTTGAAGCAGGTGACATCTGTTGTTCTCCTTAGGTCATCAACCGATCGACAGGGTAGTTAGTGAGTCGGTTAGTGAGAATTCAAGGATGTAATAGTAGAATTCAAGGGGGTTTATATAAAAATCAAGGAGTATATACTCAATCAAGGATATTTAGGCTGTCCTAAACTATCGGCCATTGCTAGGGCTCGTCCTACGGTCAAGTACGGCTCTGATACCACCTGAAACGAACCGAATTTCCGCAAACGGAAACTCGACTCTCTGCGCCTCTGTGATAGTCCCAGGAAGCGGCTATCACGTGCAATCCCTGTCTCAAGTGGTACAAATCCATACAACACAGAAATAAAAGAAGGATTACATAATATTACAACATCAGAGTACAACTCTTCGGCTCAAGCCGGGTACAAGTCCAACAGGACTGAATCATGAAAGGTAAAACATCTACGCAGCGGATCTATAGAAGTGAAGCGTCTCCAGCTCCACAGGCAAACTCGAGCATAGGACCAGCTCTAGTCTTCCCACCTTCGTCGTTGAAGTTGTAGTCGTAGCTAGTCACCGAGTCTGAAACGCCAGCATCTACCCGATAAGCGGGTAGGTCATGTCAGCTTCCCAACAAAGAGCAAAAGCGGTGGTTGAATCTAATATGCATGGATAAAACCTACATTTGGCTGTAGAAAGCTATGCATGCAGCAGCGCGAAAGCAACAATCAAGGTATGCAGAATAAGCAGCGAGGTCCACACCTCCGGGAGGTCCACACCTCTGAGGTCCACACCTCTGGGGTCCACACCCCTCAACAAGGAAGTCCATACCAAAGCACTGAATCACACCCGCGATCCAGCTCCCAACTCTCATCTGCGATGTGGGGCCCACCTGCTCCTATCCCCACATCTCAACGGCCTCAGGCTGGGCTCACTCACTCGGGGGAGAGAAGAAGCACAAGAAAAGTGTCTAGCCAGAATAACAGATCTCAGGACTGTCCATAACCAGTGGACACGAACTATAGCTATAGGTTTAAACACTCTGCAGAGGTTGTACAACTGTACCCGCCCGAATAGAGCTGGAAACGGTGGCCGCCGTCCCAAACCCTACCATACGGCTGGAGTCCAAGTAAGTGGATAGTACCCTCCTGCGTCTCCGAGTCTGGCGCAGCCCCTGCTGTAGAGCTCGTACTGCCACCGAGGGGTCCCTCGAAGCTGTGGAACCCTTCCCCGGCCTCGCCGGGGCGAAGTCTTCTAAGGAGGAACGCCGTCTCCCATCACGATCACACCGATCCACCTACAGGCAGGGTGCTATCCACTACAAGTCTCACCTCGCACCCTCGCCCATAACAAGGCGGGCGGTTTGTACGGTAAGAGTCCAAAGAAACATGGTTAGACTGACGATCGGTAGGTTTAGTGGGCCGAAGTTGGGCCCAAAGTGTTAGTGGCCCAATGGGCCGGCCCAGTTCGGCCCAAGATGTCAGAAGTCTAGAGAAACACCCTGATCTAACCTTCGGTCTGGACTGTTTAACAACTGGGCTTAGCAGGCTTCGTGGGCTGAGGCCCAAACAAGGGTTCCATGAGGAAGTCCAGGGGAGCACCCTGAATTCTTCTGGGGTTCATCCGATTCCCTAGATCCGAGATTGTTTGCGGCCTCGTGTGGCTGCGTGTGTGTGGCCGATCGTGTGGCTCCACTCTCAGCTCAGGAAAATGAGGGTGCCCACATGGTGTTCGGTCGAACGTCGCCAAGGAAGTGGCAGCGCGTCAAGGGCTGGCCGGCGACGGGATTTAGCTGCTACGGCTGTGCGCGCACCTGCAGAGAGAGAACATCACAGCGCGAAGGCCGAGCCACAGAATGACGGCACGTGCAGGCTCAATGTCGGCGGGCACGGTCACGGCGCCGGCGAGAGCGGCGGTGCGAAGCAGAGCGCGGCGGGAGCGGCGAGAGGCGAGAGGCAGAGTGGCTCGACGTTGCTGCAATACTGCGAGGCGCGGCAAAGTGGTGAGGCGGAGCGGCGCGAAGCGAGATGAAACGACGCGGTGCGAGATGAAGCAGCGCGTCGCGTGGTGTCGCAGCGCGGCACGGCGCGAAGCAAAGCAGAGTGGCGCAGGCTTGCAAAGCAGCGCGACGGCGAGGCAAAGTCGTAGAGCGGCGCGATGGTAACGTGGTGCAAGGCCGCGCGGCGAAGCTGCGCGGCGCGGCTTCACGGCAGAACCGCGTCGCGAAGACCGGTCAGAACAGAAGGACAGCGCGACACGGCGCGACTCGACTCCCTCGGCGCAAAGGCTGGTGCACAGAACAGAGTAGATCACAGGCTCAAAGCAGAAGAGGACGGCTCGGCGTTGCTGCTCACCGGGGGCTCGAGAAGGGTTGTGGTGATGCAGCGCGGAGCCGATGCCGTGTCGAGTCGACGCGGGCCGACCGAGCGCGGCGTTGGGGTTCGCCACGTCGGCGAACGCACGAACTGTGCACGGCACGAAGGCCGGCGGCGCGGCGTAGGGGTGCGCTCCCAGGGTGGAGAAGAGGAGGTGCGGTCACAGGCTCACCGAGGTGCGGAGGTGTAGATGTTGCAGTGACGGCCGCGGCGGGGAGGTTGTCGACGACGACGGCGAAGTGCAGTGGCGACGCGTCGTGCTCCTCTGCTCTGGTTCCCACCCGCTCGTGGACGGCCTTCCTCCGGTCACGGACGGCTTCGGCTTCTAGGCCCTCGACTCCGGCAGGGCGGCGCGGCAGTGACGCGCGCGCAAGCTTCCTTCTCCCTTCCTCCTCCTCCTCTCTTCTCCCTTTCCCTCTCCTGGTGGCGAACAGAGAAACCAAAAAGGGGAAAACCCCAATTGCGAGTTGCCTTGCTCTAGGGACCTCGCCCGGGGGCTTTAGCTGGTCGAGCACACCAGGGTGAAGGGCAAAAGCGCCACGGCTAGGTCCCTATTGGCTCATGGAGGCGCGGCGGCTGACTTGGCCGCACGGGAGTGGCTAACAGGGGCGCGGTCGCGTCACGGTGCGAGGGCAGAAAGGGAAAAAGACCGGGCGGTGCGTGGGTGCGGCCGCCTGGCTCGGCGTCCGTGCCACGGGCGCGGTCGGGGCCTGTCCCCTGGCCGGGGTTGCACGCACGTGCGCGTGCTGCGGCGGTGCGGGGGCGCGGTCAGGAGATTGAGCTCGGGTGGGAGAAAGAAGAGAGGGAGAGAATGACACGCGGGATCCACCGGTCAGAGAGAGAAAGAGAGAGATGGAAACCTGGTGGGATGATCTGGGCCGCTAGGTGGGCCGGCGCGAAAGGTGAAGGATTTTGGTGGTTCGCGGGCCAAGAGTTATGGGGGATCCGGTAGACTTCGGTTACGGAGTTAAAGCCCAAGTTAGGAGTTAGTCTTTACAAATAGCTTTGAAATAGATTTAGTTTATAGTTTGAATTTGATTTTTATATGGTTTTATTTTGTAAGGGAATATAGATGAGATGCTAGCAAATTGGTTCGAAATTTGGTAGCACACATGTTCAAACAAAAAGTTTTAAAGTTTTGCGAAAATTCATACATGGTAAAACATTCAAAATCCTGGTATGTTACACGAACGACGAGTCGTACCACAGCTCTGATAGCGAGGAGTTCCCGCGTGAGCCCGTAGGGACGGAGTGGGACTACTCCGGGCTCCCGGACCCCGTGGCGTTCTGACGGTTCCTCGACACGGCAGACTACTGCTTCGGCTACTCCGACTCCAGCGAGGGGAGCTATGACCCCACGCGCGAGTGCTTTGTTGTTGCTATCAATGAGCACGCCGACGGAGCAAACGGAGCGGGCGACGGAGAAGTCCCCGTCAACCCCGTGCCAAACCCGCCGCCGGCGCCACCGCTGGCAGGCAACACAGCGATCGACGCACAGCTGGCTCAAGCCCGCGAGCTGGAAGCAAAGCTCGTGAAAGAGTATCGGCTGCTGAGGGCTACGATCGCGGGCGAGGCATCGGCGCGTGGCGAATGCACCCGAGAGGTAGGGCGTAGAGCCCGTGACCGCATCAACGCTGACTACAATGTGGACGACCCACAGACACCGCCCCGAGCCAGCCAGAAGCTCATTGCGGCGGCGATGTTGCTCCGGGCCATGCCCGAGCCGTCAACGCCCGAGGCACGCAATTTGCGCCGCGAGGCGCAGGCCCTCATTGAGCAGGCCGCTGTGCAGTAGGCCGAGAGCTCCGCGTCCGGCATGCGCAACCAGTCCAGCGCACGGGCTGGCAGCGGCGCGCCGGAGCAGGAGCGCCGATGACTCACTGGACCATGTGGATGAGGCCCGACACGTGGCAATGCTGCACTCGGCGACATACCAGCAGTCCCTCCGGCGGTACCAAGCCCAAAAGATCCGACACCGGGACTTCAGTGAGGGCGACCTAGTGCTGAGGTTACGACAAGACAATCGGGGTCGACACAAGCTGTCGCCGCCTTGGGAAGGGCCCTACATCGTCGCCGAGGTGCTCAAGCCCGGCACGTACAAGCTCGTGAACAAGAAGGGCGAAGTCTTCACCAACGCTTCGAACATCCAGCAGCTACGTCGCTTTTATCCATAAGTTTCCAAGCTTCCTTTGTACATATCGGGCATTTCATACTCGAAATTGTAAATAAAGTCATAAATAAAGATAGGGCGACTTAGTTTTACCCTCGACCGGGGCCTTGATACAAACCAAGTCTTCCTCGGGGGCTACAACGGGGGTCCCCCCCCTCCCGAAGTGTCCCAACTTTTTTTTGCAAAAACAACATGTTTTCTTTCAGAGATGTTAATGTGCAACGCCTCAAGCGTTTAGAAGAGTAGAAGCCGGGCGCGAGTCGACTAAGTCTAGGGTCGGCCGAGTCGCGGGACCGCCTACGCCTCCAAGAGGATACGGCATCCCCCTCACTACGCTAAGCTAAGTTGGTTCGCGAACGCGAACTTCCCGGTCGAAGTTCTTCCAAAGGCGCGCGGAAAACACAATAACACATGAAATGAAATTTGCAAATAAAACTTGTACATTACACATCAAACTGTTTGTACAAAAGCAGGCACTTGGCCAAAGACCTAATACAAACTAACGGGCCTCGAGGCCCAGACTCTCAGGGTGCGCGGGGGATCAGAGCGGCGGCAGCTTCGCCTTCGACCGCATCAGGGAACAGGTCCCCCTCGAACAGATCGGCAAGGGCCGCGGTGGGCCCTACAACAGTGGCATCCACATCCCTGATGGCCTCAAGCTCGGCGTCGTCACCCTCAACCCCCTCGGGGAGAAGATAGCCATCCCGCAGCACCTTGAAGTCGACGAGGTAGTACATCGAAGTCAACCCAAGGGTCTTCTGGACACCGAGACGAAGGGCGCCCCGCGGGCGCTCGACGGCCCGGCTGCCCAGGGACCTCAGGCGGCTCGGAATTGAGCAACCCGAGGACGGGTCGAGCCTCGGCCCCCGCAATCTCCTGGCACACTTCGAGAGCGGCCGTCTCCAGAGCCTCGAGCTCACACTGGGCCTTATCGTAGGCGACCTGGAGGGCCTGCATCTCTGCCGAAGGGGTCATCGAGCCCCTCTGCAGCTCTGCGGCACCAAAACAAACATCAAGCCTCGAGAAATCCAAAGAGAAAAAACCAAAGGAGCTCGAGAATGTAACTTACCCTTAGCCTGCTTCTTCTCCACCTCGAGCTCGACCCGCACCGCGGCAGCATCCCGCTGCAGCCCCAAAATCGAGGAGTCCCTCTCTTCAAGGACGGACTGTAGGGCATCAACCCTGAAGCTCTCCCGCACTAGAGCCCCGGTGAGCTGCTCGACCGCGGCCTGCCGGATCTGGAGCTGGGAAGTTGCCGCCGCAACAAATGCGTCCCACTGCTGGAGCGTGGACCTCGCACCCTCGAGCGTCGTGCGCTCGAGGTTGAGCTGGGTCTGCACCCCCTCGCGCGCGGTGCGCTCTTGCCGGAGCTGACCTTCGACTGCCATCAGTGCGTTGCTCTTCTCCTTGAGAGGAGCAGTGAGTCGCTCAGCTTCCCGAGCCTTCTGCTTAGCTTGGGCGAGCTGGGCCTGCACTTCCTCGAGCGCCTTGCGCTCCCACTCCGCCTGAGCCAGTGCCTCGGCGAGGGTCGTGTCCTTTAGCGCGAGCTGGGACTTAGCCTCGCCGAGCGCTGTGCACTCCCACTGAAGCTCCTCCTCCTTGTCCTGCAGCACAGCGCCGAGGCGCTTGGCCTCCTTGGCCTTCTACTCACCCATGGCATGGTTAGTGTCGTGGTCCTACTGCGCACAGAGCAGGGCATCTTCACGCTGGAGAAAGTTCGCTTGCAGCTCGTACAGCTGCGAGCGAAGACGCTCCACCGCCGGGCCCAAATGCCCATTCTCGTGATGCACCTCCGCCAGCTGGGTGTGCAGGTCAGCGATGTACCTGGAAGATCCGCAACGTGTCGTTCGAGTGGAGCGCGAGGGCCTGGCGAAGCGTGCTCTGCAAGGAGAGCCTGACCTGGAAGAACTCTTCCTAGTCGGCATGCTCCGCCATGGCGGCTCGTACCACCGACGCCGGAACCCCGGGCCGATCGAGCATTGCGTACCACTCACCCGAGGTGTCGCCGGCGGCAGGCTGGTACGAGGAGCACGTGCCTGCTCCTCGTGGGCCTCTAGGCCACGCCTGCGATGCCCCAGGCGCAAACCTGCGCGTCGCCTCCTCCCACACATCATCGCCCGCCGCCAGGACCACGTCCGCCGCTGGCAGGACCTCCCTCACGTCGCCAGTTCGAGGGGCCTCCCCCCTCGAACCATCTCTTGTCCTCGACCCGGCCGCGCGGGTCTGCTCCCCCCTGCGCGGTGCCCCGCTCCATCATCGCTTGAGGGGGTGGTGCTGACGCTGCCGCCGAGCACGGCACCCTCACGGTGCGGGGCCGTGTCGTGCGAGGCACGTCGCGCGCCCCCGCCCTCAACGCCTTGGCGGGCGCCAGCACAGGTGCAATTGGGGCACCACTGCGGCTGACGGAAAGGAAAGGGAGGCGTCAAAATCCCGAATCAGATAAGACTACGCATAACAGAGCCAGCACAAGACTCACCGTTGGGTCGCCACCGGGCACTTGCGCTTCTTCGAGGCGCTCGGGGGCGGCGCACCCCCCAAGTCGGGCGCGCCCCTCGAAGGGGCGCCCCCGCCAGCTGACAACGGGCCCGCTGCGGAGGCAGGCGCGGACTGAACGACGACCTCTTTGCCCTCGACCCCTGGGGCCAAAGGCGTGTCTTCTTCTTCTTCTTCATTTTCACTGGGGGACCACCCCCTACCGCAGTCGCTGCTGCTGCTCGTGTTCTCTAGGGTCCGCGGGATGGGAAGACCCTCCTTCTCCCACTGCACCCACACCAGGCTATGCGCCTCAAGGTGCTCTTGACGCCTGTGCTTCTTCGCCTTCTGGGCGTCCGCCCTCACCTTCTCCTCTTGCTGGCGCGCGCGGTTGGCTGCACGGGAGTTGGGCGTAGGGGGGTCCGAACAGTAGGCACCCTTGTCAAGCATCGCCTGCCATCGCCGTAACCCACGACAGTTAGCAATTGAAATCGAAATTAACCTGCAATCTGCGAGATTAAGGGGAATTCCTTACCAACGGAATGTGCCCGTCCTCAGGACGCATCCGGGGCGACCACGGCTCCTCGTCGGTGTCGCACGACACCTTCTTGGTGTCCACAGCGTGCCTCGCCCTCTGGGCCGTGTATGTCAGGGGGAAGGGCTCGGCCACCAGCCACTAACGCTCCAACACATCGGGGTCCGCGCCCTCTGCCATCTCGAAGATGGGGAGCGCGCTATGCATGAGGGGGATCACCCGCCGCCGGTGGAACTGCGCGATGACGACCGCGGCGTTCAGCCCCTCCTGCGTCAAGGTCCGCAGGACCTCCAGGTAGGGATCGAGCTTCTTCCGCCGCTCGCAGTCCGATACCCCGAACGCCTAGCTCACCGGGCGATCCGTCAGCACCTTGCCGGTGTACGACGGAAGCCCGACACCGTTGTTGCGAAGGTAGAACCACCCCTTGTCCCAGTCCGAGTTGTTGGTCGTCACGTTGCTGGGTGGGTACACGTCGTTCCCCCTCTCCCGCAGCGCAAACGTAAGTCCACCAGTGCGAACGGGCCGGCGCGTGCCCTTCGCCCCGGCGGGCATCGTGAAGAGTTCACCCCGGAAGAAGTGAATCCACAAGTCCCACTAGGCGGGGACTCCCAGGAATCCTTCGCAGACTGCGATGAAGGTTGCCGCCTGTAAAATGGCGTTGGGGGCGAAGTTGTGCAGCTCCACGTCGTAGTAGTAGCACAGCCCCCTCATGAACCGGCTGGCCTGGGCATTGAACCCCCGCTCGTGCAGGCGGGCGAAGCTCACAACGTACCCCTCCAGGGGGTGTGGCTCCTGATTCCGTGATGGCGGAACGATCCATGCCGGCCTGTTCGGGTCGGTGTTGGTCGTCAGCTGCCCGCCGGCGACGAGCCCCTGGAGGGTATGCTCGTCCATGGCCGACCGGCTCCACGGCAAATCCTCAAGGTACTTGACCTTCGTCATGTAGGACGTGAGGTGGGGGACGAGGACGGAAAGGGCGAACGAGCGCGCTCAGATCTCTCACGGTAGAGCTCAAAGAGTGCGGGTGGAAGAAGAAGGCAAGAGCAGTAAGAGCGAATGGCAAAGGTAAGGTTCTCTCCCTTCACTCCCTGTCTTATATAGAATAAAAGGGGGGAGGGAAATCAAATGGCCGGGGCCGGGGCGTACAGCTGCAGTTAATGTGATATACGCCGCCCGGGCCCCACCACTCCGAAACCAACGCACGCACGCGCAGGCGCTATCATGACGGCGCGGTAAAAACGCGAACCGCTGCACGTCGCCTCAAATGGCCAATAACCCGCACGGCTCCGCCTAAAAAGGTGCGCCCATCATGTCCACGAAATGCCACGTCGGCAGCAGCCACACGTGAACGATCAGAACCCAGTACGCGACTGGAAACCAAAGGACGGGGGTTCCTTCCAGAGGAAGGTAACCCCTTAAGTTCGATCAAACAGGGGTTCGAGGCATGGCCCCTCGAAGGGGATTTGGACGCATGCCCAGGGGGGTCAGGGGCGCCCTCGAACGCGCTTGCTCAAGATGGCCCTCGAAAGCGTGGTTCGAGGTGCACCCGACGCCTCACCCCAAAATTCTTAATGATCAGTGGTTCGAGGCCCAGCCCGCTAAGGGTCCGATGGGCACCACAGATGCACCTCCTAACGAGGCTTCTACTAATCAGTGGTTCGAAGCCTGGCCTGACAAGGGTTCGACGGGCCCCACAGATCAACAAAGTCAGGGACGTACGTCGCTCCCCGCAAGGCCCTACTGATCAGAGATTCGAGCCCCGACCTGCGAAAGGTTCGGATAGGCGTTTCAGATCAACAGAGTCAGGGACGACCAGGGCGTGCGCGATCGAGCCGATCCCCGAACGCGAAGTTCGTGAGCGCCCCATAGTTCGTGTTCAAGGTCGGACAAAGGCAGCTAGTCGAGGGATCCCATCGAGGGAGAGCTTCCGCGCCCTCGGTCCTCATCAAACGAGACCGAGCCCTACCTAGCAAACCTCTGCAAGCGCTCTTATGGATATGTCTTCGGACCACGAGCCGACCCTTATCGAACGGGGCACGGGCGTCCACTTGAACCACCCGCTAATAGCTCGACGAAGCATCCATGACTCGCGGCCCGCTCGATGGGAAGCATGAATCGCCTCACCCCTCCTCCCTGTGGAAGGGCGACGAGGGTCGTAAAGCGAAGTCGAGGACTCACCCTGATCGTCCCTATCTGGGCCAGGGCTCGGGGGCTACTCGCACGGCCACACGCTCTGAGCGTGTCACGCGATTACAGAAATCTGTGAAGGGTCGTCCCCCCTCTAAAAGACAATGAGCAAAACCCTCCGGAGCTTGCTCTAGACAGGGTCGACGCCGCCTCGCACATGTAGATCGCCAATGCCGGCTGAAATATTACCGAGGCCGGCTGAAACAAACACGTCACGAGCCTGTCACTCAACGTTTGTAAAACCTTACACGAGTGCACGCACTCCTCCAAGACTTCGGGGGCTACACCCGCGGGTGTGCTAGCACGCCCCCACGGAAACCGCATACACTCAAGGGAAAAGGTCCTATAGAAAGCTACCAGCCTTTGCGAAACTAACCACCGTTTTGGCAAAGGCTCGGGGGCTACTGTCGAGGACGACCACAAGGGGTCCCCTAACTAAGGGGAAAACCACCCTCTTAAAACGCAATCACATACGAGAGCACCTCACAATTTAACCATAACCAAACACGTGCAAGGCCCATGGCCTGCTACGGTCCAGCGGCCCCCAAGGCCCATCTGACGAGGGCCCCGCTCACCCTCGAGTCAATCTCCACCTCGCTCGAGGGTTGGGCACCCCACGAATGGATTTCCGCCTCGCTCGAGGGTCCAGCGCCTCTCGAACAGATCTCCGCCTCGCTCGAGGGCCTAGCGCCCCTCGAGCGGATCTCCGCCTCGCTCGAGGCTCACCCTCGACCCATGGCGCCTCGCGTGTCTCCCCCGACAGGAGCATTAAATTCTCTGACCCGCCGTGGGCGCCGTAGTCAAAAGGCTAATCCTCCCCACGCCGCTCCACTGACACCGCCCGGGAAGCTGGCCCCGCCACTGTGCGGCCAATCCACCGCTGTGCAACCATCCCCGGCACTGTGTGGGCACTACACGTGCACTGTGTGGACAGGCCAGTGTCATTCTGAAACACTGTATCGCCTGCTCCTGTCCTTCTCCGGCAACGAGCCCCCCGAAAGGGCGTGGAGGCACCCTCGAAGGGTGTACGGGCGGCGACCGGGCACATGACCAGGGCAGCGTCGCGATGCGGTAGCGCGGAGCACGTCTTATCCGCCATCTCCGGCGCTGTGCGGCCATCCCCGGCGTTGTGCGGCCATCCCCAGCGCTGTGGCGCCCTGTACCGACGGGACATCACCACGCCGGCTCCTGCGCAACCGAAGTTCTCCCCTCAGCAAGACCCTCGACCAAACACGGACGTCGGCCAAGACCACCCTCGAAGCCATCCCCGTACGAGTACAGGAGTCGCCACGTCACCCATGGAAGCCGAGATTCACCGTCAAGCCGCTCCAGAGATGAGGATCCGCCAGGACAGCCGTCACGCCCAGAGCACTGTGCACCAGTACATCGCCATTGTATATAAAATCATGCAGCACGTCTGTAAGCTGCCTCCCCTTAGCCTATAAAAGGAGGAGGCAGTCGCCCAGCTGCGGGGAGCTGATCCGCATCCGCATTCTCGCATTCACGTTCGCCTTCACACCACCCGATATTGGCATTTTACCTCAATCATCCTAGTAGGGACTTGGGGGCCTCTCCTCCTCTCCAGCCTTGCTTGTAGCCCCCTCTGCAGGCACATCATGTGCGAATCAATACAGCGCGCATGCGCAATTTGCTGGACGTACGGCCCCACGGCCGGAACCAGGATAAACTCGTGTCCCTGTGTTGCCATTTTCACCAACCATCGAGAGGCTGATCACAACGTATCTTACTAGTTAGTGTCGGGACTAATCCTAACACCGACAAAAAAGTATATACTTTTTCAAAGATACAAATGGATATAAATTATTGCGAAAACATTGTTGTACATATGTTTGGTGAAGATACTCACACATTTGCACGTATACTGTAAATTGTCAAGAATAAATGAATGGGATAAAGCGTTGCTAGACTGAGTCCGACAAGGTATATAGACCTTTGCCTCACGTGAATAGTAGAGGTTGGAGAGGCAAAACCTTGGTCTCTCCGACAACGAAAGCGTCCAACACAATGCAAAAACCGCGGGGAAGAGGAGGGGGTAGCACCGCGTGCCGCGAGGGGGAAGAGGAAGGCGGAGCGAGAGGGGCGCCGGTCAGCCAATCCGCGCCCGCCAGGGAGGAGGGAGGCGGAGCGAGAGTGCGCCGGCCAACCCATCTGCGCCTGCCGGGGAGGAGCTCGACGACAGCACGAGGCCTTGCCGGCGGAGCTCGATTCGGTGGCGGCGGAGCTTGAATCAGCAGAGGAGGAGGGCATCGCGACGCCGCCGCCGCCACCACCACCGCACGTGCAGGCCTCTGCTCCTCCGCCAGCCTGGAGAGGGAGGGAGGCGGCGAGAGGAGAGGCCAAGTCTGCTCGATTCGCGCGGGAGAAGTGGTCGCGCGAGCCCGAGTTGAGGAGGGGGGCCACGCCGGCGACGCGCACGCGCTGCAGTGCCGCGTGCTTGAGCTCTGCTTCTCGGTCACGCTCGACAGGCTGCCGGTCGCCGCTGTGGCTCAAGCGCGAGCAGGCGCAGCAGCGGCGGGGATGCCTCCTCGTCCCGAGTGCGGTGGCGCCGACACCGATGCCGTCGTTGCCGCCTGCCTTACCATCTCCAGGTCCAGCCGGCGGCCGACTGGGATGCAGGACGACGCCATCGATCCTAGAAACCGAAAGAAAAAAAAACTTCACCCAAAGATCGCTACTTTCTTCCCAGAAAACACAATCAGATTCCCAAACTCGGTGGAACAAATCGGGAATGAAACGAGAAGACGAATGCAAGGTGGGAGGAAAAATCACAAATCAGGGGGCGACGAGAGCGAGAGATATGACGTCGTGGCCCGGGGCACCCCATCTCCACGCTCGCGCCGCCTCCTCCGGGCATAGCGGCCCCTCCCCTATTCCTCCGCCGACGAGCAAGGGGAGATGCTCGTGCCCCTATCTCAGTGCCCCGCGCTCCCGGGCGCGCAACCACTCCCCAGCTCCTCCTCCGCTGGCGAGCAAGGGGAGAGATGGTCGGTGCCGGAGGGAAGGAAGGAGAGATGGCCGCCGGATGCCCGCACGCGCCTTCGGATGCCCGCCCGCGCCCGATTCCTCGGAGGAGAGAGGGAACACATTTTTAGCTCGCCTCTCTCATCCGATGCAAAATGTGTGCGCTTTGTGCCTCCTCTGTTGGAGAGGGAATCAGAGATGCACAGTGACATGGGAGAAGAAAAATGTGTTTGCGTATCGTTGTTTGACTCGGTTTTACTCTACGCTAATTTTTGCGGAGGAATAATGTATTTGCAGTGTAAAAGTGCATATTAAGACATGTGCTGTAAAAGAATATAGGACTGAATGAGATGGATGAACAGTACATTTGCTATGCAAATATGTACATCTAAACAATCCTGGTGCGTGTTTGTGATAAAGGCACATGTACTCAAAACACACAAGCACATTTCTAAAAAAACACTAAAGCTAAACTCAAAAGGCAAAAAAAAATCTGCTGAAAAAAATCTCTCCAGCAAAAGAAGCAGACGTGGGGCCTGTCATGTACGCACGGGGCATGACTCGTGCAAGAGCAACAAGTGCTGTCGTTGCAGAGGATCCGAGCAAAACAATCCAGCACAACGCTACACCTCCGGTCCTCCTCTTCTCTCCTCTCCGTACGGCGCCGCGCGCGCCCTTCACCTCCCTCCTCGACTCTTCTCCGCTCAGCTCCTCTCCGCCCCCCTCTCCATCTGCATCTCCACCTCTCTCCACCTCGTTCCTGTAGAACACCGAATAAAAGCCCACCGGATTTCTTTTCCCGCGACAATTACCATAAAAGAGCACCCAATCTCTCTCTCATCTCTCCGGCCCCTTCTCTCTCTCCCTCGTTTCTGGCAGTAGTACCACCACCACTCTCACTCCACACACACCGAGCATACAGCTAAGCAGGAGAGAGAAAGGGGAGAGAAGGGGGAGGGAGAGAAAGAGAGAGAGAGAGAGAGTCGGGGTCCCCAAGTACAATTCTCGCCTGGTTCTTGATCGATGGCATGATCAAGAATTGCTAGAAAGTTCTAGATCTTTGGACGGGGCGTCGTCTCCCTTGGACGTCTCGGTTTCTTTTGTTCTGAGCTCAGGCCATGGAGGGTGGTGGGGGAGGGAGTGGAATCGGTGGGTTCCCCGGAGCCCCGGGCAACATTCTCGATGCGGCAGCTCAGGCGTTCTACCCTGCTACCGGTGCCCCCTACCCTATACAGCCGCTCCCGCACCAGATATACTGCCCCCACCCATATCCAGGCATGCCCATGCCGCCGCCGGCCATGGCCGTGCCGGTGCCGGTGCCGCTGCCCCCGATGGCGATGGCCCTGGCGCCGCCGCAGCCGGGGTACCCCTTGCCGACGTCGACACCGGTGGTCGACGGCCCGTCGAGCCGCGTCGTGGTTCTGGGCCTGATGCCGCCGCACGCGCAGGAAGCCGACGTGGCGCAGGCGATGGCGCCGTTCGGCGCAATCTGCTCCGTCGACGCGTCGTCGGTGGCGTCCGAGGGCGCGGCCACCGTCCATTTCTTCGACATCCGCGCCGCCGAGCTCGCCGTCGCCTGCGTCCGCGAGCAGCACATGCGTCAGCAGAGCCGCCTCGGCCAGCTCTACGCGGCGGCGGCGTCCTGGCCCCCGCCCCCGGCGGCCCAACCCTGGGACTGGCCCCACGACGACACCCGCGGCCTCGTCCTCGGGCACGCCGTGTGGGCCCACTTCGCCGCCGGCGCCGACGACGGCGAGAACCGCGGCTCCCTGGTCGTGCTCAGCCCCCTCCCCGGCGTCTCGGTCGCGGACCTCCGCCAAGTCTTCCAGGCCTTCGGTACGCTCTCCCCACCGACCGAGCCGACCAACCAGCCATTTCGTTTTCCCACGCTCGTTTCTTGTGTTTCCCGCAGCAAATTGTGTATTGGCCCCCCGTCCTCGTGTTCGCAGGGGACTTGAAGGATGTGAGGGAGTCGGCGCACCGGCCCAGCCACAAGTTCGTCGACTTCTTCGACACCCGCGACGCCGCGCGCGCGCTCGCCGAGCTCAACGGGCAGGAGCTCTTCGGCCGCCGCCTCGTCATCGAGTTCACGCGCCCTTCCGGCCCCGGGCCCCGCAGGTAATTTCCCCATCGTCCCTGGCCTTCTCGTCATCCTGTGGGCGCGCGGCTGAATTTTTGCCGTGTCCCTGTCGGTCCTAGGCGCGGCGGGTACGTGCCCCACCACCGGCCCAGCGCACCGACTCCTCCGAGGCATCAGGCGGCGTGGCGGCCGTTCCAGCCGCCGGCGTCTCAGCCGTCGGTCTCTCCCTCGTCGTCGTCCGGCTCCGTGAGGGCGAGGGAAGGAGTGGTGCTTCTGAGGAGGAGCTCCTCCAAGTCCAGCGCCGGCGATCAGTCCAAGGGCGGCGGTGCCGGCACGAGCCATGAGCGCAAGAGCAAGACCGGCAACAAGGTCGTCATATCGGCGTCCTCGCCGTCAACAGCGACGGCGCCCGTGAAGCAAACCCAGAAAGGTGCCGGGAGCAGCGGGAATTGGAAAGGACGGAAGGGCGGGTGGGAGGCGCGGTTCCTGTTCAAGGAGCCCGAGGTCGCCGGCGACGCCGCCGGCACGCAGGCTGCGGCGGCGGCAGCTGCCGCTGCTCCGGAGATGGACACGAGGACCACCGTCATGATCAGGAACATACCCAACAAGTACAGGTATTCCTCGCCAATCTCCCTCCACATTGCCGGTACAATGCTATATTTCATGGGCGGCGCACGCTTAGAATCGCAATTCTGCTGATGCTCGAGGCCTCTGGGTCGCAGCCAGAAGCTGCTCCTCAACATGCTGGACAACCACTGCATCCAGTCCAACGAGCGGATCGCGGCGGGCGGCGAGGAGGGCGACGAGGGCCAGCCTTTCTCCTCCTACGATTTCGTCTACCTCCCCATCGATTTCAAGTGAGTACTAGCACATCACATCGTATATACCCGGCTGCATTTACTTATATTTTATGGTACCCAATGCAATGCAAGAAAGAAAACACACGCATTGGCTGCTTGAATTGGAGAATTGTGTTGTTTTTTCTGGGAATTTGTGGTGCCGTGAAAATTGTTGAAATGGAACGGGAAATGCGGTTCGGCTGGCTTGTGGTGGATCGAGGCATCTTTGGGTGGGTACAGTGCAGCTGCGTAGCAGGCATAGATGATGGCTATGGCGTTACTAGCCCAAATGGAAATAAATTTGGCATCGCGCCAGATCCTCGTTTTGATGCCTGGATTCTTTGGTTGCATGCGGGGTTCAGCTTCTGCTGCCTGTTCAGTGTTCACCTGCCTTCCTTTAGCCGCGCTGAGCTGCCTGCCTCTGGGATCGCCTCCCAGCTGCCTGCCTGCCTTTCTTGCTTTGCACAGCCCTGCACTTCCATAACAAGACCAACACAAAGGGAGAAACCCGGTGGAGGTGTAGTAGATACTAGCTAGAGAGTAGAGACAGAGAGATCAGCTGCTTTGCATCAGTGCAGAAAGACAAGATAAAAAAATCAAAGTTTTTGAGGATGTAAAACGAATGGACTTTTGATGATCAAATACATGTGGGGGTGTTTAAATTTAGGGTGAAAATTTTTCATGGGATGTATGATACTAATATTCGTCTGGCTTATCAGCCACCAGTACTTTTCTCTCAGAACAAACCAGCACCAGCCACCAGCCCAACGAACACTAATTGCATAACTCGCCTGAAAACGAATCTATTAAGGTCAATTAATTTAGAATTAACACATGTTTACGTATCACTACATTGTCAAATTATGGATTAAATAGATTTTAAAAAATCGTTTTGCCACAATCTGTGTAATTAGTTATTTTTTCCGTTTGCATTTGATACTTGAAAGATGTGTCGAAATATCCAATGTGATAGTGTTTTTTTAAGGAACTGGCCAAAGTTTATGCAAACGAAAATTTGTAGTCTGATTAAGCACTAGCCTTACTGCAGCAGCTTTTTCTCTTGCACGAAGCAAGTTGAGAAAAGACCTATCAATGCCCAATGACGAGAGGACATTAGTGGCTGTCAAAAGGCATGCAGCCTCACATACGCATAAAGCGGCATCATGCCGCAAAGCTTTTTTCTCTGTTCTGTCTCGATTCCAATCTTTATAGTAGTTTACCCACACGGCATATCATTTCTTGTCCTAGCATGGAGTGAGCATTTTGTCATGTTTTTAATTTGCACTGCAGTTTCTTTCATTGACCAGAACTGAAACAAAATAAAATGCAGCAATAAGTGCAATGTGGGCTACGGCTTCGTCAACCTGACCTCGCCGGAGGCTGCCGTCCGGCTCTACAAGGCGTTCCACAAGCAGCCATGGGAGGTGTACAACTCGCGCAAGATCTGCCAAGTCACATACGCGCGCGTACAGGTACCGCCGCTGCAGAAAATATTTCATGTATTTGCTCAGATGTTAGAATTGTGAGTGTGTGTGCGGCTGGTAGACTGAATAGTATTATGTGTTGGTAGATTGAATAGTATTGTGTGTGAGGAACCAAGGGCCGGTTTAGTTGGTCAAAAATTTTAGGGCTCCCTTCGAAGGTCTATTAGAGGTAAAAAATGTAGACTAATTACAAAATTAATTACACGAATGGACGGGAAATCGCGAGACGAATCCATTAAGCCTAATTAATCCATCATTAGCACTGTAGCATGACGTTGTCTAATCATGGCATAACTAGGCTCGTTAGATTCGTATCGAAAAATTAGGTAGGAGTTATGGAATGGGTTTTGTCATTAATCCACATTTAATACTCCTAATCAGTGTCGGAAGATTGATGTGACGGGTAGTTGAGAAAATTTTTGTTAACTAAACAGGCTCCAAGTCGAAACAAATCGAAATAAGCTACTTGAGCCGAAATGAATAATGTCGTTGCTTGGGCACGCTAACATGTTGCAAAAATTTGGGCGGCGCAGGGCCTCGAGGCGCTCAAGGACCACTTTAAGAACTCAAAGTTCCCGTGCGACAGCGACGAGTACCTGCCAGTGGCGTTCTCGCCGCCGCGCGACGGCACGCTGCTGACGGAGCCGGTGCCCATCGTCGGTCGCTCGCCCGCCGCCTCGTCGTCGTCACCTCCCAAGAGCCCGACCGCCAGCATCGACCCGCTGACGCAGCAGCTAATGCTGGCGCCGCCCTCTTCGTCCGGCGACGGTGATGGCGACGGAGCGTCGTCGACCACGGCGTCCACCCACGCGCCGTCCGACGACGACAACGAGGAAGACAGCAGGCTCGCCGGCGAGCTGCGGCGCCTGGGCTACACCGACTAGCTTAACGGCGATCGGCAGGCGCGCGTGGGCCGCGTTGCTTCGTTCGAGCACCGGAGGGCAATGATGGCGGCCGAGCCTCTCGCTGATCCGAAGCCTCCTGCACGCGCAGCGAGCGCAAAGTGGAGTGGAGAGTGGCGATTCATTTATGGCACATGAAGAACATAGAGGCGGTAGAAAGGACTTTGGAAAGAACCCGGGTTGGTGTTAGTTTGCTCGCAGAAGCGAAGTCGTGTTCTTTTGGGTTTTGGTTTGAAGTTTCCGTCGTTGAAACTTAGAGCTAGCTAGGTGGAGTAGTAGCTTTTTTAGCTAGGACTATCAATTCTTTGTTCACCAGTTCGTTCCTTACATTAATTACTACAACAGTTTACCATACTCCATATTCCGAGGGAGTCTCTGATGTGTGATCTGATATCATGATGAGTTGCTAGATTTCATCGGATCTCTTCGATTTGATCCTCACCAGAGATAATATCTTCCCCCAAGACACACATGTAGGAGTAGAGTTTCACGCATTAAATTATATCTCATCCTCACCATAAAAAGTGCATTTTTATTGACATATTAGTAGTAGCGCGAAAAGACTTTAGTACCCTTATTTATTAATCACATGCTATAAGTTTTGGCATGCAAATTACATATGATTACTTAGTTAGGCAGGTAATTAGATCTATTTTCTAGAATTACATTCTTTGCATTGTGAGATTTTTTTTTTCAAATTTAAGGATTGCAATCTTCACGGGACCGAGGGAGTATGGAGTATGTCATATTTTTATTTCACTGCTAATGTGGCTATGAGTGAAATAAGAAAGTTTTGAGAGAGTTAACAATTAATTAATTTTCAGTTTAGATAACTGTGCACCAAAGTTGGTCTTAGTGCACTTTAAGAGAGTCACGTAAACAAAAATTCAAATGCACAAGATAGCAGTTTTTTTTTAAAAAAAAAGGCCAGAATGACCCAGCTTTAATTAAAACTAGAATAAGACTGAGGTTACCGGTTTTTACAGAGTAGTAAAAAGGCCCAGCTGACCACTTAAGGTAGCGCACTCACTCTAAACAAACTCACTCTAACATAAAGCACGCAAAACATGGTTCAAAAGAAAAAACGTTAAAGCATTTTATCCTCTCTTCCTTGTCCTTTCGACAATCTTTTCTCTCCCAACCTCACAAATGGCGAGCACGCATAGCCACCGGTGAGCCTACGGCGCCGTGGTCGATGCGACAGCGGCACGGGCGGGCATAGTGGCCGTCGACGAGTGTGTAGTGGCGGTGTGGGCGCGCATGCGCGAGCTAGCTTCTACGAGCACGCGGGCAACTCCAACAAGCGGGCGTGGTGACCGTCAGCGTGTACGCTGCAGCGCGGGCGCACGTATGTAAACGAGCTCCTATACGATGGCATCATGGATCCGGATCCGAATCGAAGAAACTAATCGAATGCCCTCAACGGTGTTTGGGTAGTTTTTTGGTGCATTGGGTGCCAGATAGTTTCTTCATTTGAGATTCTCTCCTCATTAATTGTGTCGTCACATAAAAGCTGAGCTGTCAAAAGAAATAATAGACATACATAAAAACCAACATAAATAGCCCACTGGGGGACTGCCTTTATCCTATTCCATACCTCCTCCCCAATTCAATGACTTTGGTTGATCACCTTTGTTTGTATTTTTGGTTGATATCCTTTGTTTGTATCTTTTAAAAACATAATTTATATTTTGAGGAATGTTACTGTGCTTGACCGGAACCAGGCGGAACAAGGAGGAACCGGTGGTTCCGGTCCACAATTACTTGGTTCCGGTCCACAATTCATAACAAGGATTAGTTCCTACTCACAATTATTTAGTTCCTGGCCCACAATTACTTAGTTCCAGTCCACAAAATTTGTTTCTTGTAATAGGTTCCTCCTATTTTATAACCATCCGATCTGGACCGATGGACGGCTCATAAAAACCTCAAGTACTGAAGAAAGAGTCTATATTTTAACCTCATTAATTTGAAACACAATATAAGAAAAAATCAATTTTAAAATCATTGCCCGCTACATAAAGATGATGGACTCATATTTGCCTTTTGTTATTCTAACCTGAGAGATTTTTCATGGTCCTTCATTCCTCCATCCGGAAATAAAGTAATTTCGTGATTTCAAACATAGCTTAAAATTCTTGTCATTTTTGCACATAGTATCCAGATGTACATATATATGCCAGTTAATTATCTAGAGTAAATTCCTTTCAGGATATATAGGTGCAGTGGGAGGATGTGCTGCTATGGTTTCATTAGCTTAGTGCTCCGTATGTCAGATCCAGTTCAACGAGTTAAATTGTCTATAGGCCGCTACAATAAACCGCGAAACCCTCTTTACTGATCTTGTATACATAGTTTGGAGATGTACGAGGACTTTTATTTTTATTGCGATGATTAGTTTTGAAGTTGAATTTGTTGTAAGAATTAGCTGTATGAACTTGCAGAGGCTAAAGATAATTCCATTCTTTAAAAAGTGAGGATAATTCGGAAGTTAGTGGTTACTACAACTAATCTCTCGCTAGCTGGTTACGAATCCAAACAAATTAAAGGGCCTGAGTCAATTTTGTTTGTTCCTTTCGTTTTTCATGTAATGATTTATAAAGATGTCAATATAAAGTGTACTGTAGATAATATATAATCAATTGTGCTGCTATATACGTGTAATTAACATTTGCATGTGGGTCTCTAAGGGCCTAATTAAGGCGCGCGTTTGGTTTTGGACCAGATTTGTGTGTATCCACATCGTGTTGGATTGGCTCTGAGTGGACAATATATGGCTGCTTGATATGACCAGATTCCTTTCTCAGCCTCAAAAAGCTGAATTTTCTGCAAGTTAAATTGTGAAGAATCGACATGAGAGGTTGAGTATAAAACACTTTATCCCTGCGAGGAAAAACATGCATGATCACTGTGGTTATTATACAGTGATTTATGTGGTGCATCATGTCACGCCTCCGTACGAGGCCATATACCTACTACACAGGTTTAAGCTTGTGAATTCTTAAGTGTTCCAGTGCTAATTAGTTGATCGATTTTCATCTTCAGGAATTTAAGCTGAAGTGTTTTACATCTTTTTCTCATTGGTTGAATTTTTCCGTGTCTAAGAAATTCGGAATATCAGCTGATCGAAACAAACATGAAAACACTTAAACAGTATTTTTAGAGATTCATGAAAACAAATATGTAAAGTTTGATAAGATTTTGCCTTTCCTGTCCTGTTTGCGCCCCATTTATTTGGTATAGATGCAGGTACCAGTAGCAATCTGCCGGGTGTGTTGTACTTGTCTATATTTCATGTGTTATTGGACCTCGTCCTCCCAGCTGGGAGAGGACACTGCCCTGTGGGCCATCACTCGGGCGTGGCCACGGCCCCACGCCACATCGTGACAGAAGCGTTGCATTGGCCAGGGTGGCTAGTGGTGGTACGAGCGAGCGCACCGCATTGCCTATGGGTCGCAACGAGGAAACGGATCGGATACCGAGCTGTGTGTGTGGCCGTGTGCGTCGTCGGTCGTAGTGCTCCGTTTGACCGACTGGCTCTCTCTCGCGCTGGCTGAATTGCAGACCGGTTGGTAATATGATCCTTAAGTTTACTGATGTGAAGCTGTACAAGTACAACAAAGCTAGCATAGAATAGCCATGGGGGATTTGTTTAAGGTAATCTCGCCCCAGCAGATCGTATCAGATGATCCGTGATGCCACTGCAAAAAGCCGCATCAGGGAAGAAGCTGCTGTGAGTGCACTCGTGCGTGCGCACGTACACACGCGTGCGGGCCGGCACGCAAGCAGAAGAATAGGGTTTTCAAAATCTTTGTTGTAGTCGCTGACACTCTCGATCGAGAGGTTTAGTTTAGTCTAGTCTACGGGAGTGTGTCGAGGCAGAGCGTTTTCAGGTAGGATTTTGTGCTGTGTGCGCCGTGACAAAGCTAGGGCAAAAAAGAATTGGGTGACCCGGCCGCGACCGGGGCAAGTTGCACGGCCGGTGTCCCGGGGGGAGCACACATAAGCAGCAGCTTAAGCTAGTGGAGGGTGAGCCAAAACCTGGGATTTGCGGGCGCTTTCGGGGTCACCGAGGCATCATGCACGGCGGTGGCGTTGCGCCCCCGAATTCCGAGGCACCTGTGTGTTGTGACTCGAAACAGTGGGGGCAGACAGTCGCATGCAACCAACATCGCAATGAACGAACTCCTTTGCTCATCAGCATCTCCTGCGTTGGTTGCATAAAACAATAGGGTTTGCTGGCTGGGTTTTACCATTTGCTTAATTTTCTGTTGGTTTCTTTCGATCGTCGGTAATACAATAAGGGACTTGTATATTGCGTGGACAGTGTTAATCTATGTACCACAAAGAAGAGTTGACGCCCCCGTTCGACTTTTTTCTTCTTCTGCAGTATTTTTCTCACAACAGATTTTCTGTAAAAATCTACACACAAATTTGCTGAAGATCTGCCCAAAGCTGACGTTGTGGGAGTCGTAGCAGTGTGGTACCAGCACTGCCGACCAACCGAGGAGGCCTTTCTGGGATTTTCCACCGCTCATGTGAATTTTTTGGTGATGGAGTGGACCTTCTGTCCCCGGAAAAGCACTAGTAGTGCTCGGCCATCCTGCTCGTACGGCAAGTACTAATTGTAAACCCTTTTGCTGCTTGATGGGCATCTGGGAGACTGAGAGTGGTAGCTTTATTGAAACTTTGTCAACACACATGCATGCATGGTCAGGTGTTATATCTATACTCCCTTTTTCTAAGTTCAACACACGCACAGTACAACGATGTCGAAATAGATGAGCTTTGAAAGTAAGCGGTGAATCGTAATGTAAATGACAAAGTGTGTGGGGACTGGAAGAGGGGAAAAGCAAAATTGCATGAACGGTCGTTTGTCTGGTGTCCTGAGAAAAAACCCGCAAATTCAAGAACGATTGACATAAAGAAACCATCTTTCAGTAATATGCATTTAGTAGGATCAATCACAAGAATGTGTCAAAATTCACTGTACAAAAATCATGTCATATGAATTTCTTGTATTTACATAAGCCTATCTAGGAAAATTTATTATTGGTAATTTTCAGAACCCCGTCCATGTTTGATTTATTCTAGCTACTATAACATATCATGCACAATTATTTCAGATGTTCAATGTTGCTAGCTAGCTAAAAACAAAGAGACTTCTACTTCCACTCATTTATGTTCGTTTTAATTTTCTATGTTTTGAATTTTTACCTCTCAATATATAAATAATTGTGGAGACATTTGCAATACGCAGAAACTTTACCTTATATTTAACCATTGTTACTAATAACATGTTTTTCCGTAAAATAGCTAGTCCAATTTATTGAGTTGCATGCACCAACCAATTCAACCCAAAAGCTTAAGCTGATCAGGAAAGGTGGGCAATTCACTTATACTCCAACACTCCCCCTCACGTGCCGGCTCCCCTAGGCCGCATACGTGGATATTGGAGTGGGCTGTAATTATTTTAATTAACGCGTCCGCCAGGACTCAAACTCGAGACCTCCGGTTCTGATACCATATTGAGTTGCATGCACCAACCATTTCAACCCAAAAACTTATGCTGGTGAGGAAATGTGGGCAATTCACTTATACTCCAACACAATTGTTACTAGAGAACATGTAATTGTAGACAACACCATTTTAATTTAAAATTAGAATCAACGAAATTTATATGATATGGTAACAGCAAAAGTCTAAGAAGGAAGAAAGACAAAACTCCCACCAAATCTACTGCAAGTAATAATAAGTATCCTCTTCATCTTCTCGTTTTTTTTATAGTTTGGCTCAATTTCTTCAATCCCCGCCCTTATACGATATAAAACTTGATGGGTCACAATCTCTACCAGCCAGACAACCAGTAGAACCTTTAAGCCGTCATATCAAAGCCAGGCAGACAGTATCATTCTTTTTTTTTTTTTGAACTTAGACAGTATCATTCAAGTATCACCACATTTGCACACAAGCAAGCATGATGGAGTTTTTTTGCTCCCAAGGCTACCTAGGTGTGCGGCTTGGTGTAACGCATGCATGGCGAAGCCTATAGCTACCTACAAGAGCTATGCAAAGTCCAGTCGTTATTGTCTTCCCAATGCAAGGGGAGAGGTCGAGAGAGCTAGCTGCTGCAAAAATGGCGACCGATCGTGAGAAAGGTGAGGTAGCAGGAGCGCAAAAGCAACGCAACGACAACGGGAGCCGATCGAGAGGGCACCACACCAAAGGCTGCAGGTCCGGGACACAACGGTCAAACGTAAAGTCAACGCCACCGTGTGGCCCACATGCAGCCACCGGGCGATCGATGGCGATCCCATCCGTGTCTCCCATCATGCATGCTTCTTCCCGTGGCTCATCGCTGCTTCCTCTCGATCTCCCATCAGCAAAGCAAACGCGCGCGCAGGCATGCGATCACGCACCACGTGGACGCCGACAGGCGGGAGCACGTGAAGGAGGGCCCACGTTCCAGACGGGGGCGCACGGCACCGTCGTCGTCTACCTCCCGACGGCCCAAATAAAGCCCGTGCCTGTAGAGAGAGAAACACGACGCAGTGAGGAGAGAGAGGGAGAGCAAGGTGCACGCTATTACCCGCCGGTTACAAGGGTGCTCCGGCCATGCAAAAGGGTGATGCGTGTGCGGGACGAGAGGTGACTGTGAAGAGCATGCAGGGAATATTAAAAAAAATCTTCTCGAGAGGTCAATAAAAGAGGAGAGAGAAGGTACTTGCACGCGAATTACGAGGCAGTGCATGGTGGGAGAGAGAAGAAGAGAGGAGGAGGTGGCAGCGGGCCAGCGGCAGTACTTGCCACGTTGGACAACGGCCTCCAATGACTTGGCGGTCTGCGCCGTTGACCGGCTCCGTACGTCCACCACCTGCAGGGGAGGCCCTCTCGGCCGGTGATGGCCGCTTGGGAAGAGCAGTGGAGGTGGAGGGAGCGACGGCCATGGCCCATGGGGTGCGCTTCACTCTCACTGGACGCCACAACTGTCAGGGACTGAGGCGTGGGCCCATGCACCCACTACCTTTACTCGGGCACCAGGCCGGTGGGTCCCTGCTTTCATTGACCGTATTAGTGCGTAGGTGCCCCTCGTTTTTACTGACTTGCGAGAGCAAATCACCCCAGTTAATTAAGTTTTCACCTTCACCATTGCGAGTAAACTATAGTTACATAGTACTTACATTGCCAGTTTACGCTCATTGCATGCGATGTTAACCGACGCATGCATGCACTGTCTTGTTGGCCAAAGTCCTGTGCTTGAATTCATCTCAGATCAGAAGCACAAGGACGTGTGTCAGTAATTTAACTAACTCCTCGCTAAATTGAGCTGCAATTCTGCTGCCACTTATAGTTCGTCCTTCATGCATCGAGGAGCATTGCTAAAAGTTGTGGCCAAAAGTTCTCTCATCTGATACGGCCGTTGAGTTCACAAGCATACTTTCATACAAGTTCAGATCGACAAACAATTATCTCTTGGGAAGTATTGGAAGTGGAACAATCTATCTGATAATTTATGCTGTTTCTTCTTCCCAGTTTCTTTTTTTTTTTAAAAAATCTTTCGTTTCCCGGAATCCTAAACCCTAGTTTTAGCCTGCTTTGCTAATCTAGCTCATTTGGTCTGGCCTTTCGATATGCTTGGTGATCCACAAGTACAGCTTATCATGCTAGTAGTAGTAGATCGTTGATCTAGCTAGGTCGCGACAGTAGCAGTACCAGGAGACTCCCAGTCTGCAGCTACCAAATGGTCAGTCGTCAGTCAATAATGCTGGAGTTCAGCGAGACAGGTTCACGTACCACCAATCGTCCAATTATTCACCATGCATGTTTCATATATAACAGCAGTGAAAGAACATTAACTTGATTTGATTTTACCGTCCCTCTCCAACTTATTATGTAGCAGGTCATGTACTCTAACAGTGCGTCTCATGTCTTACGCGTCTAGTGTCTTGTGTTGCAGTAGTATAGCATCACATAAAATGTCAATTGCTCCTCAATGGTGAGATAGTGAAATGATGGAAATTTGTAAGAAAAGCGTGTTGAGACTTGTGGCATGAGAGAAGATGTGACTCGTTATGACGGCTATGTCACGAGTAAATAGTGAATTCGAGTCCAAATTGAAGGAACTAATTAAACATGCCCTTATCCTTCACTAGAACTTCAAAAGTTCAGTTATCTCATCTGTACTTTGATTCTCATTTTTTTCCCGGATGAATGAAAGCAGAACCTGCTAACTGACCACACTGATTGTCGCTAATTCTCAAAGCAAAACATGCTGCCGAATTACGGGTAATCATTTGGGCCTTTCTGCTGGGGGCTCTGAAGCTGAAAGACCCATTAATTATGATATCTTTTGGCCAGGAGCGGTTGCTTTTCTGCAGACAGGTTGAGAAGACTAGGCGAGGTCGATGACACAACTGAAGTGGGTAGCCATGGGGCCCGACGACTGGCCTGGCGCGGCCTGACCCCTGCTGGCCCCCTCATCACAATTGCGAGCAGCTAGCAGTAGCAGAGGGCGCAGCCAGCAGCGAGCGAGCGAGAGCGACCCCAGGGGAGAGGGAGAGGCCGGGAGGGAAGCACGCAGACCACTGCGTCGATCGGCCATGCACGTACGTGCGCTGCCGCCCCGCGCCCTGCCCTGGGTGGTGGCACTGCCCAGTGCGTGTGCGCGCGCTTGTGATGCAGTTGGATGCTGTGTCTGTGTGGACACCACGCCACGCCACGCCACGAGCGCAGCAGCGGCAGGCGCGAGCGCATTGGCATTGGCATTGGCATTGGCATTGGCATTGGCACTGTACCACACCGGCCGGCCGGCCGGCTGCTCCGAACTGGCCGGCAAACAGTAGCTATATCGGGCAAAGACTTGCCCAGCCATTTCTGGCGGATCGGAGCGGCGCGCGTTTTGCTTTGGACGGACCCCCAACCCCATCATCAACGACAATGGAGTGAGTGATTCGTCAGAGGGCCGGGCTCATGCCACGCCATGGAGGGTTGGACACTTGGAGAGTTGGATAGGTGAAGCAGGTGCTGGGACAGCGAGAGTTTACTGTGTGTGTCACTCTGTTTGCAGTTTGCTGCAACTAACCACGACATGGACGGTATCTACTGGGCTGTCGGCTGCGTGAACTCTCTGAAGTTTATTTTGTGTTGGCAGTATATAGTTTGTGTAGTCGTGCAGAAAATTTTGCTCAAACGAAGCATGCCTACATGTTAGCAATGCAAAAGGGTGAGCAACTAGGCAACAGCCTCTGGATTACAGCATCCATTTAGTTTCTGGTAATTTATATCAAAATTTGCATTTTTGCAAAAATGTGACATTGTCTTATAATAAGCAGGGCTGTCCCTTGGCCCGTACGGGCTGTGCGCGATCGTACAAGCCCCCAAATTAGTGAAGGGCCTCCAAATTATGGTATACTCCCTCCGTCCCGTAAAGACTGTTCGTTTGGAGAAATTTAAGACATGTTAGTAGTTATGATAAATGACCTTATTACTCCTAATTAATCATGCATTGGAACTTGAAAAAAGACATCAAATAAGCATTTTATTGGCTCCATGCATTTTTGTTGTTATTTTGAACCTCAGGATGCACTATATATGCATGGTTGGTCCAATATCCTTCCGGTCGATGAACACTTGTGTTTGTCTCATGATTTTCTTTGAGTGTGTCTTCCGGTCGATGCACAACGCAACGTAGAGTGACGATATTTATTCTTTAGAAAAACTCTTAGAGCAGATTAGAACTGCATAAATTATTTTTATTTTTTCATCACTTCAATTTAGAGTCCGTTTAGTTTCGTTCGGGGCCTCCGAATTTTCCGGGACAAGGTCCCATCTTCTGTTACATTACATATCGTATCAACAACAAGGGCTGAGGAACCATTTGTTTGTGCGCATGCACTATATATGATGCCACTAAAATTATGGTGCACTGAAATATATTTACGAAAATGAAAGCACTAGCATGATTAGTTAATTTTCAGCAAAAGAAATCTTTTCCACCAAGGGCTACGCCCGAATTTCATTATAGGAGCAACGAAATTACAGAGTCACAAAGTTCACGAGGAAACGCCAGTAAACCCTAAACGACCACAAAGCAACAAACAGAGTTGCACGCATCGCCAAGGACGAGCACATAGGGCTGACCTTCCTGCCTAGACTACCAGCGAAAACACCAACCAACAGAGTTTTAAACACAGGAGCATCTACTGAACAAACAGCAGCCATCATAGCTAAAGTATCTTCTAGCTCAGAGAAGTTTCTTTTCTTATTCTTCCTCGCCAAGCCTGGTCTTTTCTTCTTTTTCTTCCCTTTTCCAGCGTCTTCTCTACTGGAGCAGCACAGTTCCAGTTCTTGGCTCTCCATGGTCTTGTTCTTGGGGGTGATGAAGTAGCGCCGCATTCTTCAGGGCCTCAGCTCCGGCTTCCAGCGTAGCCTTCCCCTCTTCCTTTTGCAGTCTTGCCCAGTATTTGAGAAAAGATGAAGTTGAGCAAATGATCTCAGTAGGAGATCTAATCTTTTTCTTTTCAAAGCACACATTATTGCGCGCTTGCCAGATTGCCCAGCAAATCGCAGCTAAACCGACCATATGTATATTTGAGTTTTTTGGCATGTATTTCTCACACCAAATCCAAAACTGCTCCACATTGTTTGGTCTACAGTCAGCTCTGATTACCCAGGCTGTTAGACTCCAAACATATCTGGCTAAGGAACAGTCAAAGAAAAGATGAATTAAGCTCTCATCTTTATTATAAAATTTACAATGTTGGTCTCCTTGCCAATTTCTCTTCAGCATATTGTCTTTTGTTAGAATTGCATTTTGATTCAACAGCCACATGAAAACCTTGATTTTTAGGGGGATCTTTGCTTTCCAGATTCTTTTGTTAGACCCCCCAGCATCCCCTTCACACAAATGAGCATACATGGATTTAACTGAGAAAGATTTATGTTTTTCCCAAGCCCAAATTGGCTTGTCCTTTTGTTGCCCCAAGGCACAGGACACTAGGATGTCTCTAAGCTGCCTTAGTTGGTTTTGGGCATTTTCATCTAACCATCTCCTGAAAGTCAATCTCCAACCTCTCTGAGCCATGTCTGCTACAGATGCATGTTGTTCATTGTTTATTTCATACAGTTCTCTGAATTTTTCTTTCAGAGCCACATTTCCACACCAGGGGTCTTTCCAGAAGTCTGTATCTATACCATTTCCAGTTTTCATAATTCTGCCAGCCAAATACAAGTCTTTTATTTTGATTAAATCATTCCACACAGGGGAGTTGTTTGGCTTCTTTTTCAAATTAGTAATCCCCCCTTTACCTTGTATTTTTTCCTCACTATTTCTTGCCAGAGACCCTCCTCATTCTCAAACTTCCACCACCACTTACACAAAAGACTGATATTCATTTTCCTCAGATCCTTCACTCCTAGACCTCCCTTCTTTTTCAGTTTTGCAATCACTGCCCACTTAACCAAGTGGTATTTTCTTTTGTTGGCCCCTCCTTGCCAGAAGAACCTTTTCCTTGTTGTGTCTATTTTCTTCACCACTGTTTTTGGTAACATGTACATAGACATAGCATAAGTTGGTATACAGCTTAAGCATGCATTCAGCAGAATCAGCTTGCCTCCATATGACAACGAGGTGCACTGCCATCCATCCAATCTTTTTAGAATCTTGTCATTCAAAGCCATCCAATCCTTTACATGCAGCCTAGAGCCAGACACTGGGACTCCTAGGTATTTTATAGGCCATGACCCAATAGCACAATTTATCATCTCAGAGTAGTGTAGAGCTTTTTGTTCCTCTGAAGATACCATGATTATCTCACTCTTACCAAAGTTGATCTTTAATCCTGACATCTTTTCATATATATATAAGAGAATTTTCATATTTGTTATTGTTTCCAAGTCATCATCCATACATAATATAGTGTCATCAGCATATTGAAGTATAGCCACACCTCTGGGGATTATGTCCGATATGAGCCCTTTTACCAGATTGTTTTCTTGCGCTATCTGAACCATCTTTGCCAGACAGTCCGCAGCCAGGTTGAACAGCAGGGGAGACAGAGGGTCCCCTTGCCTCACCCCTTTTTTACTTTTGAAATAGCTGCCCATAGTATCATTGACTTTCACACTCAGTGTTCCACTATTGACTACTTTTTTTATCCAATCACACCAAGCTTCACAGAAACCTCTTTGTTTCATAGACTCAAAGAGAAAGCTCCAGCTAATTTTATCATATGCTTTTTCAAAGTCTAGCTTCAGTATTATACCATCTTTTTTCTTCCTTCTGGTCTCATGCAAGATTTCATGCAGGCTTAAAACCCCGTCCATGATATTTCTTCCTTTTATGAACGCATTTTGACTCCTGTTTATGATCCTGCTCATGCAATCTTCAAACCTTAACATGAGGGCCTTGGTTATAATCTTGTAGCTGACATTTAAGAGACATATTAGCCTGTATTGCTGTATTTTTGAAGCCTCCTTTATTTTTGGTATCAGTGTTATCACCCCGTAGTTCAGTCTGTCCACATCCAGCTCATGGTTCCAGAACTCATGGATCATATCCATAATATCTTCTTTAATTATCTCCCAGCAACTTTGATAGAACTCCACAGGCATGTGGTCAGGCCCTGGAGCTGTATTCCCTTTCATTGACTTAATCACTTTTTTTATTTCCTCCTCTGTAAAAGGTTTTGTCAATTGTATGTTTTCCTCCTCAGTAATCTTTTCATTTTGTTCCCAGCAGTCTGGGTCCAAAGAAAAGGTTGGACTTTCAGAGGGTCCAAACAAATCCTTATAATATTTTGTTGCATGTTTGATGATATCCTCCTCTTTATCAATGCTTTCACCATCTTTTTTTAAGTGAAAGACAGTGTTTTTCCTTTTTTTTCCATTTGCTTTTTTATGGAAATAGTCAGTATTATTATCCCCTTTCAGTAACCAGTTCTCATTGGATCTCTTATGCCAGTACAATTCTTCTTCCTCTATCAGTCTAAACAACTCAGCTTGAATAAAAGACTTTCTACCCAAGAGGGCTGTTGTCAGAATATTTTCTTCTTCTATTTTTTCTATCTCAGCAAGCTCTTTTTTCAGGATTAGCCTATATCTTTTTGTATGTCCTTTTAGGCTGTTCCCCCATCCTTTCAAAAATTCTTGACTCTCCCCATTTTGATGAACCATTTTCCTGCTGCTCCTTGTGCATTTATTGGCTTTTCCCATATTTCTTTTATTTTGGGGAGAAAATCCTCATGCTTTATCCAAGATGTTTCAAAGCAGAAATGCTTAGGTTTTTTGATTGTGTTTTGTTCAGTACACAACAGCAGAGTGTTGTGATCTGACATCAGTCTTAGGTTTTTTCTTAGATTTGTGAGGGGGAAGACAGCTTCCCACTTGTCATTCATCAGCACTCTGTCCAACTTTTCTAGAGTTGGGTCAGCATGATTATTACTCCAAGTAAACTTTCCACCATTTAATGCAATTTCTCTTAACCCATAGGAGTTGATAATCCAGTTGAACATATCAGAATATCTATTAGCATAAAAGGTTTTGTTTTTTTCACTACTGTATCTCAGAATATTGAAGTCACCTCCCACCATCATTGGGAGGTCATTTTTAGCACATATATTTGAGAGTTCCCTTAGGAACTGTTCCCTCTTCTCTTCATGGGCTGGGCCATAAACTGTAACTAGCCTCAGTTTTAGGTTAAGCTTTTTGTCCATAACCTCAGCTTCTATTGCAAAACTCTATCACCTTAATCATCTCAAAGTTCTCTTTTTTTATTCCACACAGGATCCCACCAGATCTGCCATGTGAGGGCATCCAGTGCCAGACATATGTTCTGAAAGGATCAATGTTTCTAAAGAACTTCTCTGTATAACTTTTTTTCATTGTTTCCTGTAGACCAATAAAGTCTGCAGTGGTATCTGTCAGTAAATTTTTGATATCTGTCCCCATCTCTTTCTTATAGACTCCTCTACAATTCCAAAGAACTCCTATCATTAAGAAACTTGTACCCAAGCAGCACCCTTTCTGAGGTTGTACTTAGAGCAAGATCTAAGTACCCCTCCTACAGGAGATGTGGACTCATCAGAAGGATGGCCCTTTTTCCCTCCTGGTTGTTCTTTTCTTTTCTGTAATTTTCTTTTGTTTTTCTTTGTTTTTCTGCTAGTCACAATTTGGAACATTTCTTCATCAGAGACATCAGATTTCCAGTCCAAATACTTCATCTCCTCTAAGGGGAGGCTTTCTTCATTCTCTCCCTTTCCTTTATCTTCTTCATTGATAAGCTTTTCATTCAAATTAGCTCTAGCAAATTCTAAGTCTTTCAAGATATCAATTTTTTCTAAATCAGCTTCTCCTACCTTAACCCCCATTTTCCTAGATCTAGTCATAAGCTCATTATTATTTAGAACTGCAAAGGAGTTCTTTATGTTTAGATGATTACCTTCCAAGTTCTTCTTCTGTGCAGCAAGAGTTGCCTTTTCAGCTATGTTGATAGCTCCTAAGCCTTGTTCTTTAACCCTTTGACTTTGTCTAATTGCTCCCTTCTCAGGTGTCATGCTTTCTTTTCTGTGGCCTGCCCCATCTTTTGTCAGTATTGCTTCCAGCTGTATATCTTCCCTACACACTTCCTCATCTTGGGTGGCAGTCTCCTTCCCAGTGCTGTCTTCCTTCTCTGAATCTTCCTCCATTTCTTCCCAGTTAGGGGACATCTGGGTAGCTCCCCTCTCTCCTGCAGAGTTCCCCTTCATATCAGTGATCCCTCCAGCATTCTCTCCGCTATTGTCTGAGGTTTTTGTGAGCTTCTCTGTTGGTAGACCTCCCTTGTTGGCAGTACCCTGTGAAGGTTCAAGCCCAATGTTCTCCCCAAACTCTGCTAGCTGGTTCAGCTGTTCAGGTTGGGTCTGTTCCTGACTGGAGTGTTCAGCTCCTGGAGCTTCTTGAGAGCCACCATTTGGACTAAGGCAGTCCATCTGTGTACTTTCAGTTTCTTTCCTTGCTATCTCCTCTTCTTCAGTTATTGTTCCCAGCTTATCCTTCCCTTTATCATTGAAAGTCATACCTCCACATATTTTGTCTTTTTCTTTAGCCATAGCCACTTTGGCTTCAATGACAGTCAAAGGATCATGCTTGCTTTTGAATAAGTTTGAGCCATATTCATTGAAAGCCACAGAATTTGTTTCATTGAGTTGCAGTCTGTATATGTTTCTAATTTCTTCCTTCTGGAAAGTGCCAAAGTTCCAGTGTCCACCTGGTGAGATTAATTCATCAAAGGCAATACTGTCATCACTTTCCTGACTTGTATTCACTTCTTTATCATATTCTCCTTCTGTTTGCATGTTATCCTCTTGATCATTCTTCCCAGTTACATCTTGCATCTGTTCTCCCTGTTTTGCCTGGCTGTCATATATTTTCTGTTGCTCCTCAATTACCGAACTGTGTTATTTTCCAGCTGGTTGAGTAGAAGTCCCAGCTTCATCATCATGACTACCAGTGGAGCCCCCTTGGAAGCTTTTCCCTTCTCCTTTCTTATGTTTTTTGGGTGAGGGGTTGTCCTTTCCATCATGTGCTCTTGTCCATGTGTTCCATCCAGGATTGTTGGTCCCCTCCACTTGGACTTCTCTTTGGAAAGAGAAATCATAAAAGTGCATATCTAGCAAGCCTTCCACTACAGCAGGTACTTTGGTAATATCCTTGCATCCAATTCTGACTCTAACATAGTCTCATCTCTTAATGTTGGTTTTATCAACCTCCAAAGGTATACCCACAAGAGAGGCTACAAAGCAGGCCCTCTTATCTGTTCTTTTTTCATGTGGGATGCCTGAGATTCTAAACCAAGCTGTTTCCAGTTTAGCCTTGGCTCCAGCATTTGGGTTCCATGGTTCCACTTTGAAGGTTACTCCTGGTACAGTGCCCATCATCATGCCATTAAAGAATGCAAGCTCTTCCACTTTTTTAGCTGTTGGAAACTTCATCTGAAATTTATTTTCTGCCACTTTCTTGGCATACCACCTCCAGGTCGAGTTGGGACCTGCTTGAGCTCTGAATTCTCCTTCCACCTGTAACTGATCCATCCTTTATAGTGATTAGAGCATAGTTTGAGGATTCCTTGGAGCTTTCTCCTGCCTCCTCATCCTGGATCACATGGAATCCAAGTTCTGGTGCAGCAAGCCCACAGAAGGGGGCAATACATTCCCAGGGTGCCATTTCTGAGCATACTCTAGCCACATGACCCTCTTTCTTGCACTTAGGGTAGATTACTGGTCTGAAGCAGTCTTCTGATTTGTGACCTATTCTCCCACACCTTTTACATATCCCTGGGTTTTCCTTTGTTTCCTCTGTGGCAGGGTCAGTTTCCTTCCTTTTCAAGGTTTCATTTCTGCCACTGCTTTCAGCTGTTGTTGTTACCTGAACCCCCTTAGCAATTGTGGATCTGTCATCTCCTTCTTGGTGTTGTTGTTTCTTTTCCTCCTCCTGGGCTTTGGGTTCCCTATTTTGCTTCAAATTCTGGCGCAGATCGAAGTGTTGATCTCTGTTAGGCACTTGGTTAAACTGTCTTTCATGTTCTCTTTGCTTCCACTGTTGATGGGGTGGTCTCCCTCCTCTGAAGTCCCCCCTCCTCGTATCCCACTGCCTGAATCCAGATCTCTGATCTAAGTTTTGTTCAAATCCCCCATGTCCTCGGCCATCTCGGCCATCTCTCGCAAAGTGCCTTTGGTCTCCATGGAATCTGCCGTCCATCTTCCTTGGTCGATGGGGCGGCGGGCTTCGGAGAATCTGCACGAAGGATCTGGAATCTCCTCCCAGAGTTGACCACGATGCGCTTGTACCTCTGAGGGGTACCGCTCGAGTCGATAAATCAGCAGGCTGCCGTCTCTCCACCGAGATCGGGATTGCTTCGCACTCTCCAGCCAGAAAGCTTCTCCCCCACAGATGTGATAGGTCAAATCCTCCTAGCAAGGTTGGGTTGGGACGAGGGGTAGCGGGATGTGAATCCTTCGGCGACGAACACGAAGGGTTCGTCACTTTAGGGTTAGGGTTACCTTGGGGCGGCGGATCGGGCGGCAATGGAGGTGGATCTGGCGGCGGCGTGGGCGGGTCTGCGTGTGGTTGTGGACTGATGCGGGAAGAAGATGCGTCTTGGCGCTGGCCCCTCCACACCAGTTGGGGCCATTCCTCTGACCTCCATGGCCCAGCTTCCAGGCGTCCATGGCGGTTGGATGTTTGACACGTGCCCGCGTCGAGACCTCCAACGCCGAGTCCACCATGAGCCGTGCCTTCACCCGGGTTGGACGCGTCATGCTGCTGGCGCGGTGACGATGGGGTCCCCCTCGCCGGCGGTGAGGGGTGCGACGGGGGCGAGCCCCGAGGTGAGGGCGAGTCTAGGGCGGCGAGCGTCACCATCAGCAAATCCTCTCGCCAGTGGTCCGTCTTTTTTCCGGCGATGTCGCCTCAGCAAAAGAAATCTTAGCGAGTGAATTGTTTACCTTACAATTTCTATGATATATTAAATGCTTATGCATAGACTAAAGATCCATAAACAAACTCCATGTGTTTGCTGTTGTCAAAAAAAAAAAAACACACCATGTGTTGCAAACTTGCCATCTTGCATGCATATAGATAATTCAACCTACAATATATATGTGAGCTGAAACAAAACATACTCTGAATGATTCAATAAAACTCGACCCTAAATTATATATAGATAATACAATTATTTCATGTCATATCATCATGATCATCATCATCATCTAAACAGATGGTTTCCTCTAATTTGGTCCGGCGCTGTAGCTAGGTGGACACGCGCGGCGGCGTGAGATGGCGGATGCATGCATGCAGCATGCCGGTTGTGTGCGTGGCACGCGGCTACGATCGAGGGCTCGGGCGCCACCGCGCCAGTGGCGTTTGTCGGAGGCCGGCTATAGCTGCCGCTTGCTTCTCGCTGTTGTAGCAGTGTGTCGCAACCCAAACCCAAGTACTCCCAACCTCGTATCGTATCTGGTCCCCGGCCGGACCCCGGGCGACATGTACACGACATCGACACGCCTATACGGGGCTATACTAGTACTCTCTAGTAGTACTTGTAACGACCTCCTCGTTTCCCCGACCAGAGTGCCGCGCTCCCTCCTGCTGCTACGACCGAGGGGCAGGTCCCGGCCGGCTCTCCCATGCGTGTGTCCCCTGCGCCAACACCGCGCTTCGTGAAACCCGGAGCACGAACTACGTATAGGAGTACAGCATAGGAAGCTCGTAGGAGTATGTACTCTTTTTTTTTCAGGACCACGCGCTGAATGAAAGTGTTTTCGATTCCCCTACTGTTGCTGCTATCAGCAACACAGCAACAGGGGCGTGTTTAATTTGGTTGGTGTGGCTGAACTTTAGCCGGTCCAAATTAACAAGTTTGACCACTAATTAGAGGGATTAAATAAAGTTATTTTACAAAACTGCCTTCACAACCCCGGGCTAAATCGCGAGACGAGTCTAATGAGGCTTTTGACCGCATGATGAGAGGATAATTACTGTAGCATCACTGTAGCAAATCATGGATTAATTAGGCTCATTAGATTCGTCACGCAAAGTTACACTCATCTGTGAAAAGGTTTTGTAAATAAACTTCATTTAGTACTTCATGCACGCAAGATTTCTCGAGACTAAAATTTAGTCTCTAACAAACAAACACAGCCCAGTTTTGGCAACCCGAAACCCCTAGCGTGGCAAGGGGCAAGCCAGCAAGGGCAGCAACCTCCGGCGGCGACGACGCATCCGAGCGCGATCGAGCATGTGGCCGGGCGGCATATATGGAATCTGCAGCAGTGGCGCCGGACGGCGGCGGTGGTGGTGACACCGCCGCATCATCTTCAGCTGGGGGAAATGCCGAGGCGCGACGAGTCCTGTTCCATGAGTTTTGGATTACGCCTGGATTGACGTCCATCTGACCAGTCCCAGCAGCAGCAGCAGCATGCATCGGAGCAGCAGCAGCAGCAGCAGCGATGCAAAGCAAGGCGCGCTCCGGCGGCCTATCTATCTCTGCGCCCTGTACATTTTGTCGCGCGCGGGCGTTGAGATCCCTCTTGTGTCGCAGCGGGCAGCCGGCAGCGGCAGTGCCTGGCGCTGCCTCCCCTCCCCCCCCTGGCTGGCCATGAATCTCACCACCCCTCCCTCATCACTGTGCTTACTGGCACTGAGAGCACAGTGTGCCGGACAGGACAAACTAGCGGTCGCACCCGTCTGCATGTGCCATGTGTTGCTTTGCTTAATTTCTCGCTCACGCTCTCGATCGGTGGCTCTCTTTGCCATCTTTTTTAGTTTTTTGCACCGGAACGGGTCGTCCTGCGCCGCCGCCGCCGCCGCCCGCCGGCAGCGTTCCCGGGCCAGCCGGTAGGCGCCGCCAAAGCGGCGGCACGCGCTGCAGGCAGTTCCGGCCTTCCGGGGTCTGTTTGTTCAACTCTGGGAAACAAGAGGAAAGCGCGGCCGCTGTAGCCTTTCGGCGTCGCTGATCGACACAGCGCTGTTCTGGCCTTCTGGGGTGGAGTATGATGGAATTCTGGAGACACACACACACGAGTAGTACTGGTATGACTGGTACGCATGTGTATACGAACAAACTACACACACACCCTACCATGCATATGGTTCCATCCCTGTAGGGACGCTGCAGCTGTTTCTGGTATACTCCACGCTTCAACAGTAAAGAACATACAGAAGAATGCCATTGGCAGAGGTCAGGTCAACTGTGTGGTTGCTGCTGGTGCTGGGTGCGCATGCCAACTGCTAGTTCAACCAATACCCAATTTGATTTCTCGTTTACTAGTAGTAACTAAATTAGGCACTAAAATTTGATTTGAAGAGTAGCTGAACCCGAGTGTAACTAAAATAGTATTAACTTGGAAAAAAACTAAAATAGTACGAGTAGGCACTAAAATTTGATTTGCAGAGTGTCTGAACCCGAGTGATTAGGGTCCACAACGCTCTCGCTCCAAGCAGTTAATAATCAGTGGAACGACAAGCCGGGCAACAGACAAGCCAGGTGCTAATCATATACAGCTCATAAAATCCAGGGAGTCGGATTAATGTGATGATACATGAACCAACAGTTCAAATTCTGCTGCAGTTTTGCTGCTCAGTGGCAGTTTTTGGTTGAACAAACGAACACAGCAGCACTTTCGTTCAGTGCAGCTTGTTCGCGACGTACAGGAGGTGGCCGATGTTCGTTGGGGGGTAGTTCTGCAGCAGCTTGAGGTTGGAGGTGAAATCACCGGCCAAGAGGCGCTTCCGGACAAGGATCAGCATCGAGCAGCATATTCTGAGCAAGGTTTCCTGTGTTCGGCAGGTAAAAGTTCAGGTGAGGAACACAGAATCAAAGCCTTTGCAGGGAAAAACCCAGGGTTCGTGTTGCTACCTGAGGACCGTCAGGATCGCTCAATAGCGTGTCCCAAATGTGAATAGTATCGGCGAAATTGAACTCCTGGGTCAACAGCAATGTTATCCATCTGAACGCATAGAACTGGGGATTAACCTGCAGACAACATACTTTTGTCAACGAAAACTGCAGCCACCAAACCTACTTTAAAACAGTTGATAGGATGATTTCGAAAACATAACACCACCCTAGAAATAGGTACAGGTAAACCATTTGAACATATGCACAACAAAAGGACCACGAACAGCTACTTTTCTGTTATATACTGTCCTTGCAACAGAAATACCGTTCTTACTTTGTATATCATACAGTGCAATACATTTAACTGACCCTGGATGATTCAGTTCAATACATTTTAGTGACCCATAAGGACAAACAGAGAACAATACAAAACACAGCAAGTAAGACCAATATGCAGCATGTAAAGACTTACTTCTGTCGTTATTTCCAAATGGTGCTGGAGTTCTGCATCATACTTAGCTACAAGCTGTGATAATTTGGCTAGTGTACCTTGAATGCCAACAGCACTGTTGTCTAGTTTCTGGCAGAAGTTGTCTCTAAACCCACTAAGTAACTCAACGAAGCAAAAGAATGAATCTGCTTCTGCAAATTTCTGCAAAGATTCCAAAGTAGCAACATCATGATACTGATAGTCATGGCTAAACCACAGGAAAAGCTCTGTCAGCAGTCCAAGGAAGGGCACTAAGAATAGAATATAATAAAACAATCTCTTACTCCATACAGCATTTTTATCATCTGGATCACTCCGAAATACAAAAAAGAGTGGAGCCAAAATTTCATTCATCCCTTGCACATATCTTATACCAGCATTCAGCTTGGCAAAGATTAACAGTACGTTTTTCAGAGATTCCTGGTGAGAATCACAAGAGGATCAGACAGGCATCTGACAACACTGTTTAAACTCAGAGCGCGTGAAGATTTATTACCTGATTGGACTTTGCAAAAGATGAATCGCCACAGAAGAAATGCATGTCGGGGTGGGTCCGCTTTACATCGCGATCAATCTGTTCCATAATCTCCGAGTACTGTATGAAAGAAAAATTTCAGACATCATAGGTTACCAATAAAAGAGCAATGAGGGAAGGTGAATCAGCACCACATGCATGCACATTCAGAAAGAAAGCTGATGACAATGACAAATTTAAAATAGTTGTAAAGATAGTTGGTTCAAAGATTCCTTCTCATCATTTTCTTTTTTCTCTAAGCACAGTGCACTGAGATTTTGGAGAAGGTATAACGAGCTGAGGGCCAATTGCATTATCCCAGTTCTTGCTATGATTAAACCATGCATTCTAACATCAATTCCAATAAATCATAAACACAACCACAAGGCCACCACTGGCATATGCATAGTTCAAACACAGGACTTAAATATAGCCAACCGCATTAGGTGAACTGAATTTCTAGTCATATATAAACAAGAGTTAAAAACATTAGAAGGTGCCAATGTACCTCAAAAAACTGATTCCAAACACTGGTCTTCCCAAGGCTCAAAGGGTGCTCCTCTTGGGTTACCTTTGACCTGTGGAGCAATCCATTGTCAACATGCTCCGTGTTATCATCATGATGGCCTTTCTCTTCCACTTGTCGTGCTATTTCTACCTACCTAGCAAATTCAGTATTCAGGATCTCTATTTTCTGGAGAGGATCTAGTCAGGCATCAGTGGTACCACATGTGCAACTAAAATTGCAATCAAGATACCACAGGGATGACCTGAATGTGCAGTGACTTACAGGGCTGCTAAGGAACTCATCTTTGAAAGCTGCGTACTGTGATCTCTTCTTTGCCAGCTCCTGCTCCCACAGTGAGCGGTCATTGGGCAGATAGCCCAGTAGCAGCTGCACAACAATAACATGCCCTGTCAGTGACTGAAAAGGCAAAACCAAAAGCTTTGACTGCAACCTTTCCTGAAGGAATCAGAATGCTTCTTCACCAAAAGTCCAAAACTGAACAGAACAAGTAGACGGTTTCAACAGGCCAATAGCATCCAAAGCAAAAAGGATGGGCTTAAATCTCCTAGACAAGAGGACTGACTAAATGTCAATAAAACAAATTAAGGCCGTCCTACAATGAAAACAGGGTGGACTTTGCAGTATATTGCACTGCCATTGTCTCAAACTCTCAATGTGATTGATTTATGAAGTCTCAAGCCTCTGCCCATCTACAAAGGCTAAAAAAAACGAGTAATTCAAGTACCTTCCACACAGTCGAACGGACTCCGGCCGCGTCCGGGACGCCCTGAGCTGCCAGCATCCTCAGCTCATCGAGATCTACCACCTTCTTCGACAGCTGCAAAAGTTCAGCACCCCCAAGAACCCTTGAGCCAGAAGCCGAAAACCCGAGGCCCAGCAACACGCAAAAAGCAGGAGGCATACCGCCGCGAAGATGCGGGACTGCCGTGTTATCTCGAACTCCGGCGGCGGCGCCGGCGGTGGAGATCGCGGCGAGCTCGCCATGGATTTGGGCGTTGAGATGCACCCACAGGCCTGTGGATTCAGGCGTTGGTCACTCGGTTGCGAGATATGCATCGGGATCTATATCTGACCGTCGACTTGTGGGGCCATTACAATGAACCGTCCAGATCGCCCACTTGACTTTTCCCTCACCTCTCACGTGTCTTTTCCGACTTGATGGGCCTCGGATGGTCTTGATTGTGTAGCCCAACCCAACAAGAGCCCAAATTGCGCCAGATTACGACGGATGAGGCGGGCGGGGATGCACACGACGAGAAGAACCTGTATGAATGGCCCAAACATGAGTGCAGGCCCACTAGTGACGAGGTTTTAACAAATTTATGGAAAACAGAGACGAATCCTATTTTCAAGCCTAGAGAAAAATACCAAAATTGCCCGATAGGAAGATCGAGGAGGACATCATATAGCTGTGATTTGGAGTTACTATAACGTGCAAGCATAATACTCATCGTTCTTCCGTCTTAGTGGGTCCTGCCAAGTGAATTTTCTTTGTCAGTAAAAAGGGAGATTAACCTTTCATGCCATGGTCGTGCATAGGGTCAACGTCAAAGCAACGGAATAGCAGAAGAGCATGATGGAACTGAGCAAATGACAACATCCTGAGTTCCAGGCCGGTTCAGATCGACCAACCACGTATGATGATTCCCCCCCCAAAAAAATGTAACTCAAAAAATTCAGAGGTTGTGCTTGTTGGGAACTCCTAAATCCTTGCGCTGCCCTAGAAAACTTGGTTATGAGATAAGGTCCTCGGCCCCACGATGGAGACAATAATGATATTCATAATACGAGCCTGTGATCTCCATGCAATCTTTGGTCACGATCATCAGATCATTAGTCAGTGCGAGATCAGATCAGAAGCTGCGAACGGATAGGAATGTCCCGCACGAAAAAGATAAAGATAAAACAAATGTGTCTATCGTTAAATAAAGATTACTAGATTAGTCGTGCAGCCAAGTCAGGAGGTCATCCTGGTCCTGCATGTGTACGAGTACACGCATACAGTTGTGCATGGAGTAATATTTGATATATCCCGATCGAAGAGTGGTTGACCACATGTGTGTATTTATTTAATTTTTTCCATCTTGGTCGTGTGTATTGACACTCCAGAGAACAAGTCATCCACAGCAGTTGTGACTTGCATACGACGAACGAACTGCATATCTCGAAGCAAAATACTGCATCATCAAATCAGTGATGAACATAAAATAAGCGAAGATTATTATGCCGCGCGCGCGCCTCACATGCATGTGTAAAATGTCGAAGCTATAGTATGTTAATTAGCATCGCATTTTCCGCGAAAAAAAATTAGTTTGGAATCCAAAATTGTCTATGCATCAAAGTGGATTTCGGTTGGGCAGTTGGCGCATGTGTGCGAGCGGCGAAGCCCAGCTGCCCAAGGCCGCCGGGCCGACGCAAGTCTGAACTTGTGAGTCCTTTTGTAAGGGAAATTATCATTTCGTCGTTGTCATCTCGGATGCATCTATAAAGTCTCTGTGTATAACCATATACTGTATGAATCACAAGCGCCACACTGTCATAAAAAAAAGAGATTTCTATTGAATCTGCGAGTTGATTTCACTCGTTGTGGCGATCTTTTTATAAGAATACGGAGTCCAAGAAAATCCGGGTTGATTTCAGCTAGTAGTTGGTAGGGCAGGCAGATTGGGTGATTTGCCAGAAGCATAAACTTCCCGGTGGCATCCAGGTCCGGCCGTATCTGCTAGACAGTAGAGTAGCGACACACACCATATGCATACGGCTGCGCAATGCAACCATTTTCCTAATCCACATGTGGAGGATTACAAGTGTTGGGTGCCCATCAACCGTGGCCACTTGAGTCTTGACCCTGATGCCGACGCCGCTAGAGCTGAAGCTGAAGCTGAACACGCCCCATAAATGGAATGATGATTAGGGTGGCCCCGGCCTGTCATTGTCTCCGTTACAAGCAGTCGCTGCTGCTCTCACCGGCCGGCACGTCCTGCAGTAGTAGTCTACTGTGCCTGGAAGAGACCGGCCGGGATATGCTGCTGCACAGAAGGGAAAGAGCAAAACGCGGCGTGTTTGACATGTCAAGATGACGGGGATGGAGATGCCATGCTTGATATGCCCTCGGTGACGGTCGCTAAACGGAGCGATCGGAAATCTTGAGAGCGTTTCTCATTATGTGAGGTGATAATGATGCCAGCCATCGAGTGATACGACAATATCAGAGCAATAATTATAACGAACAAATAAAGGTAGTACAAGTAATTGCTGGAAATCGTCAGAAGAAAGTTATTAGCTCTCTCGCCTCTTCTGATCTGATCAGACATATATTCAGACGACATGGCATTTGGCATATGGCATATGCCAATTGCCAAGCCCAAGCCTGCGCTACGAGACACATTCCTGGAGGCACAAAGGGATAAAGCAGTGGCGAAGCCAGCGCCGGAGCTCAGGGGGGGCTCCCGCTGCTGTCTTCTTCCTCCAGCCCCCTATCCCCTCTTCTTCTTCCACCTCCGGCCTAGGGGGGGCTCAGGGGGAGCCCCCCCCCTACCCCCCCACCGGTGGCTCTGCCGCTGGGATAAAGCTAAGGGAGGAAGGTTAGTTAGTGCTTAGAGAATGTTTGTAGCCTCGACGACGGAGATGAAAATGATAGAGATATCGCGCGGCGCTTTTTCCACGGCACGAGCGGTTATTTTGCCCCCTGGCACACCTGAAGAACCAAAAGGCCAGAAAAAGTGCATCCTAGAATATGTTCAGGAGACCAAAAAAGTGCATGTCGACCCGGGCATCTTGCCCATTGATACTCGCAAGTGACGCAAACAGACGACAGTGCTCTCCAAGGTTAGTGCTACTGCTAGGAGAAATCGAAGATTGGATAAACCTTGCAGCCCAGGCGCCACGTCCGACATGCGTGCTTGTGGTTCAGACAATCCCCGGCAGGAGCCACTGGGACGGTTAGACTAATCGATCGCTGCCACGTCGGACGGGCCGGGGTTACTAGTAAACCCGTAGCCGTCCCGAGAAAGCAACAACCACGAAGGCGAGCTAACCCGGTAGGCCCGCCGCTTGTAGGCTGAGGGCTGAGCTGTCACCCGGCTGTGCTCTTTTGGTCCCGGTCGGGGCCCATACGGATGAGACCGGGGGGAGGCCTGCACGGCGGCGCCACGTCGTCGCCGGCGCCGTCGCATGTGGCGCTTCCTCGTTCCAAGGGCCGTTTTGCCCTCCGGCTGTGCGCGACCCCTCGACCGCGGCGCTCCGGCGGCAGTCGTGCCGTGTCCGCGTCGGCGTCGGGTGATCCGTCGTCTTGCACCCTCCCCGTCGGAAGAAAAGTTCACCAACGAAAAGGCTTGGATTTCGCGACGGAAATGGCTTAAGATTTCCTCACATCCTCCTGCAAGAGCAACTCGCTCGGCCCCTTTCGGCTCGTGTCTGTCGGCACCCGTCCGATCGCGGATAAGGTTCTTGTGTACCGCCCTGAACCGACCGACCGATCATAGCGTTTGCATTGAAACAGTTTACCAAAATAATACTAACAATAATAATAATTCAACTAGCTACTCCCATGAATCGTGACCAAACACGTTGACGAGACGGCGGATTAAATTTTTTTGCGAAATGCTCATTGGTCAGTCTGCGCCGAAGGACACTTGTTCACTTCATCATCCACAGGCTCTGCATTTGCTTTTTCGTTTTTACTGCAGGGAGCAGGCAGTCTTTTTTAACAGCAGGAAGTGATCAGCGCCACGAGTAATTAAAAAAATGATTAAGCAAAGCCCAAGGCTGGCTGTCAACAGGCGGCGGAGGCCGGAGGGCGATCCTGTGAGTGCTGAGAAACCCATTTCTCCCGCGCGGGGGCTACGTTGGAAACGTGGGACGGTCGGCGCCAGGCAACGCGCAACTTGTTGGGGGCAGCGCAGCTGGAGTTTTCCCTTCCGTCCCGGTGCCGCGGCCTCCTCCTCTATAAAAGCGCTCGAGCGCCGCGGCGATTGGGCCTCCCTGGCTGGCTCCCTCCACCCTCCCCTCTCCTCCCTCGCGGCAGCACACGCAGCAGAGCAAGCAGCGACGTCTCCCTCTCCCCCGTCGCCGTCCGTCGCCAACCCAAACATCTCGCGCGCGGCGCGCGCTCCTCGTCCCCTCAGCAGATTTTTTTTTTATCGTCCCCGTCCCCTGCGAGTTGGTTTCCTGGTTCCTCCCATTTCCTTGCCGCCGTCGCGAGATTCTTTACTTACCCGCACGCGCACCGGGAAACCGGCGGAAGAAGATGTGCGAGGCGCCACGGCTCCAGTGCTGCGACGCCGGCGACGCGGCCGCGGTCGTCGCCACCGCTGACGTCGACGTCGTGACCACCCGCGGCCGCAGGAGGATCCCGGCGCATTCCTCTGTCCTGGTAAGCGTCAGGGACCGGACCGCCGGCCGGTCCACCGTGGCGGCCCGTCTCTCTCTCTCGAGGCGGCGCATTTGCTCTGCTGCCCGCGCCCGGCCGCCTGCGAACGGAACGATCCTGCTCCCCCGCTCGTTGATCTGACTAGAGATCTTCGTTTCGACGCGCGCAGGCCACGGCGTCGCCGGTGCTGGGAGCCATCCTGGAGCGGCGCCTGCGGAAGGACAGGGAGAGCGGCAAGAAGGCGGGGCGGTCCGTCATCCGGATCCGCGGCGTCTCCGACGATGCCGCCGCCGCGTTCGTCCGCCTCCTCTATGCCGGCAGGTATACTCATCGCGCCGCCTTTCCTCCCTGGAATTTTGATCCGCTGTTCCTAGTCTTCGTTCCCGCACGCGCCCGTCCCTTCCTTGCAAGGCTGGGCAAAGCACCGCCGCTTGCAAACGGAACGGGGGACTGACTAATTCCGACGAGCTAATTATTCTAAACGCACGAGGAGAGGAAAACATGGCACATGCGTACTAGTACAGCCAACACACCCTAACCCACGTCCACAAGCTAGACGATGTACCATATGTCTATTCTTAATCTAGCGTTTATATTCAATTAATTTAAACATAAGAATAGTACTCTTATAATTCGTTTTCCTGCAGACGATTAGTTCCATTTCTTGAACAGCAATAATAGGTTGCCGATTCTAGCTGTCCCGTGTTCTGGGAACGGTGAAGTCCTTCGTTGTTCTGACCGCTGAGAGGAACCTGTACGTAGGATTTCGCCAAAGAACGAATGCAGTGGAACAGTAGCTTAGGTTGATGTTGATCCATCGCCGATCCAAGTCAGATCAAGACGCATCCCTTTGATATTTTTCCCCTGAGCGTCCAATCACCAAGCCGACGACAACCTGTTTGGAAACGGTCCCTGACAGAACAGAACAGGGAGCCGCCCGCCTTATCATTTGTCATGGACCGGATCGGCTGCTGCCACGTCGGCCTCTTTCAACCAGAGCCACACACACATCCATACGACGGCGCCGACCGGCCAACCAAACACCACGGAGAGATTGGCCGCCGGCGCCGGGAAACCACCGGAGAGAAAAATAAATACTTACCCGGCGGCGAGAAGGACGGTGGGAGGTAAGTAGTGTAATAAAACTAAAAAGGAAAACGAAGTGGCCTTCTTCCCCCCGCCGCTCGCTTGGTTGGTGGTGAGTGGACATGGTGGGGTGTGGCCGTGTGGGTGGCACCTGGCCGGTTGGAGCCCTCCCCCCGCCGACGTGCGCATCATGGCGTAGCGCACGAGCAGGACAGGGTCGGAGGGGACCCGGCCGGCCTGTTGCTGTCGCCGGCGCGGCCGGCACGAGCGGGGACGGACCGCCGGCCCGCCACTGCCCCCACTGGCCGCGGCCGCGGCCGCTATCATGGCTGCGCTACTTGCATTGAAAAAAGGTCGCTCTCAGTCTCAGGCCTCCCTCTACGTGTGGATTCCGAGAAAGGGACGGCCGCGAACGAATTTGGCCAAAAGCAGGGCCTAATTTCAAAACTGTGCTGCGCTTAATCTGAACGTTTGAAACACGATCTCGGCAGGTGTGGTGACGGCGAGGAGGAGGAGGACATGGAGAAGCACGCGGTGCAGGTGCTGGTGCTGGCGCACGCGTACCAGGTGCCGTGGCTGAAGCGGGCGTGCGAGGGCGCCATCGGGGCGCGCCTCACCGCGGACACCGTGGTCGACGTGCTGCAGCTCGCCGACCTCTGCGACGCGCCGCGGCTGCACCTGCGGTGCACCAGGCTGCTCGCCAAGGAGTTCGCCGCCGTCGAGCGCACCGAGGCGTGGCGGTTCCTCCAGGAGAACGACCCGTGGCAGGAGCTCCAGCTCCTGCAGCGCCTGCACGAGGCCGACATGGTACGTACGGTTTCCGTTTTCTTATATTATTACTGTATAAGTACATAATACGATCCGGCCTGATTGGGCACGACGTGACTTGCGTCATTGCGTGCTGACACATAATGCTCGGAACAAATTAAATTGAAGAATTGTTCGGGTAAAAATTAAATTGAAGAATTGTTCGGGAAAAAATTAAATTGAATCGCGGCAAAATTAACATGAGGCCTTCCTTGCTCGCTCAGTGCGCTAGTGTGTGGGGAGCATGTTTTCTTTAGCGTCAAGCAGCTTTGTTCCAGGAAATGGCGGACATGGGCGCACCTCCATGTCGCGTTCGTGCGGGTACGACGTGACACCACACGAACACGAGGGTGTTTTTCTATGTGGTTGGTGCGTCTGTTTGGAGCGGCGGTTTATTAGGACGGGTTTGGCTGTGAATGCCGAATGGTCGTCGGATGTTCACATCTCTCATCTCTGACGTTACCCCTCTTCGTGTGTTTTAAACGTTTTTTATTTGGGTACCAAAATCGTGACCTCAAGGATGACGAAGAAGTTTAAGGCCTGAGACCAGGTAACCTTTTGGTTTGACGAGAGTCTGCAGAATCCTGGCGTTCAACCGAAGCGTAGGAAAGTCGAAAGAAGGATCGTTGAGCAGCGTCTAGATTCAGTTTCTGACGCGATTTGAATCGAGTTCTACAGTGGACAAATTCATACACACCATCGAAAATCATGTTTGCGTTTTGTTTTGACGATTCCGCGACGCACGTGTTTTTAATTTCCTCGCAACGAATCTTCGTTCTGAATCTACTCCAAGCTCAGTGCGACCGACTTGACTGACGTTTGGTTTTCCCGGCGTGTGCAGCGGCGGCGCAAGTGGCGGCGGAAGCGCTCGGAGCAGCGGGTGTACGTGGAGCTGAGCGAGGTCATGGACTGCCTCGACCACATCTGCACGGACGGGTGCACGGAGGTCGGGCCGGCGGGTCGGGCGCCGGCGCCGTCGCCGTGCGCGCGCTACGCCACCACCTGCCGGGGCCTGCAGCTCCTCATCCGCCACTTCTCCCAGTGCCACCGCAAGAGCTGCGCCCGGTGCCAGCGCATGTGGCAGCTGCTCCGCCTCCACTCCGCGCTCTGCGACCGCCCCGACAGCTGCAACACCCCGCTCTGCACGTAAGCGCCGGAGCTCACTGTCACTGCTCAGTTCTCAGCAGGTTGCTTCGTTATTCCTCTATAGCCCAAGCTCACACCTGACATGCCATTGTTGTGTGCTGCGCTGTGCAGGAGGTTCAAGCAGAAGGAGCAGGAGAAGGCGGCCGCGAAGGCCGGCGATGATGGCGACAAATGGGGGCTCCTGGTGAAGAAGGTGAAGGCTGCCAGGGTCTTCTCTTCCCTGGCGAACAGGAAGCAGATGAGCTCCACCTCCCAATGCTGAGCAAATGCAGTATCAGCCTGGGATGGTTAGGGTTAGCTATTAGGTTAGTAAGTGTGAGGAGATTAAGTGAGCAGTGTTTTTGGGTCTGTTTCGATATGCCAGGTCTTCTGTTGAGCTATGTGCTGCTGTACATGCCTAGTATGCACTGTCCATGTCTTTGTTACATTACGTACACTCTGTGATATAGTATAGTAGTAAGTTGGTAGAGTTCTTTAGCAATTTGGGGTATCAATGAGCCCGAAATCGTTGCAAAAATTGCATGTATTGCAGCAGGGAAATATGAGATAAATAAATATGTTTATGATATCTTTGAGGTTTATTGCCCCATGGCAGGCTAATTAAGCCTGCATTTGTTTGACTCCAATCATGATTTCATCATTCAATTTGCTTTTGATAAGGATATGATCAACAAAAGTTTCATTTACTCATAGAAAAACTTAGGCTTTCATGAGCTTTGTTTGCACAAGTTGGAGTCATCATAACAAAATCAAAATGGCATCTGCAAGCGACCAGGCCAAATGGCTAGAAAAGCCCCAAAACAAGGGTGAGGAAGAAAAGTATTGCTGAACAGAGCAATGATCAAAACAACACGTTGCGGAAATAGATACAACTACATTTATTAATTAAGAGCACAGAGTAAAAAAGCAAGCAACTTGTTGAGACGTGTCTGCCCCAACACGAATTAAACCACCAAACATTTTGCTTCCCAGCAAGGGTTTCTTGATTTCTTCAAGTGAACAATGAAATATCAGTACAAACAACACCTTATAATCAGATCCAACATCTGAGAGTTGAGTTGTACTGTTCTACAAAATGCAATGATTCAACATGAGCATATCCACTTGCATTCAACAAAGTTATGGCATCTCTCGCTTTATTGGAGGTGTCCAGCATACATCATCAGTCAAGATATCACTTGGAAGATACAGCAGAGGAAATACGATAAAGGAACTGCTTGAAGCCATTGGCAAAATGATAATCATGATTCACTCTCTTTAGCTTGGGCCATTAGCTCCGCCTGCAGTCTCTTTATCTCCAACTCCCTTTCCATCCTCTCTTTCTGAAAGAATAAAACCATTATCAGCTGCTTCCAGAAAACAAATTCCAGTACAACAAACTACAGACATTGACAGGGCATGTATTTGCATAAAAGGATGATGGTGGTTTCAATGGTCAGGTGTTTATGGGTGATGATGGTGTTCTTGGTGGACACAAAACATAAATAAGTGGATTTATCTGCCTATGTTTCAGTCTAGCACGACAAAGGTACACAATGCTGTCATATCTTAACTGATCAACTTTGAAAAATGGGGACCCAAAAAGGATCAAGCATGCACGTAGAAGCAAAAGCATTGCCTCCTAGGAAACAAATTGCCAAAAAAGTCTCAATAGTGGCGATTATCTAGTTGCCACAAAATGAACCTTTGGGTACAATGGAGACTAAAGTTTAATCATAGTATCAAAGGGCAATGGTGTGAACATACCCAACTATTATCAAACATGATGTGTTTTCAACAGTTAACATTTTCCCATGGCAACATACCACTCATTCTAAATGTCTCTGAAAGAATAAAACCACTATCAGTTGCCTCCAGAAAACAAAATCCTAAGTACAACAAAATACAGACAACGACAGGACATGAGTTTGCACAAAAGGATGATAGTCTTTTCAGTGGTCAGGTGTGTTTATGGATGATGATGGTGCTCTTGGTGGAAACCGAACATAACCAAGTGGGATTTATATGTCTGTGTTTCAGTCTAGCACAACAAAGGCACATACTGCTGTCATATCTTAGCATAACTTTGAAGAATGGGGATCCAAAAAGGATCCAGCATGCATACAGAAGAAAAAGCATTACCCCCAAGGAAACACAACCACGGCAACTTTCAATCCATCAGAAGTCTCAATAGCAACAATTATCTAGTTGCCACAAAATGAATCTTTGGGTACAATGGAGATCAAAGTTAAATCATAGTATCAAAGTATCATGATGTGAACATGCCGAACTTATATCACACATGATGTCTTTTCAAACAGGTTACAAGTTTCCATGGCAATATACTCGTTCTAGATGGCTTCGGAATACAATCTAGACACTCAAGACTCAGAACAAACCACAATCTTACGACTTTGCAGCATGAGGCAGCTGATACAGTTAAAGTTAACTTTCAATTCACATTTTATTGCAACCACGGTCTATGGAGCACCAGAAGGCTACTGTTTTGATAGGTGTAGGCCTGACTGATGACTGAAGCAGCACTGCCGCTACAAAAATTGGGTGCCATAGTTGCAAATTCACGAGGTAAAAGTCTTCGAAGCCTTTTCTGCAATACGTGCCTTCTGTTGTTTAAATTAAAATGGGCTACTTTCAGATGTCTTGCATTTACAGGTTATTGCACTACACTCTGATATCTGGTGTTTAAATTCAATTTAAGGATTCTATCTGAAATTCAGAACACGTAGCCTTGGTTGAGCCCATTTTGTTTTTGGCATAACTTTACAAGATCTGTTGCTAGTTTAGGGCACAAAAATGGGTCTCTCTCAACAAACCAAAATGCATATAATCCAGAAAATAATGCAAAACAGTAAGGAGTAATAAAACTGAAGCACAAGACCCACTGAAGAAAGCATATGCCTCAAAACTTAACAGACTAAGAATCTACGATATGTCTAAACTCCTTCCCGAATCCACAGTTCATGAGGCCATGTCGGATCCAGCCATCCCTACACCACTCCGAGATTTAAGTGGTTCCCCGCAACGGCTAATCACAGGCATATACCACTCAGATCTAAACACGCTAGGGCGATAACGGAATCCACAAGCAGCACATGCATAGTAGCAAGGAATGGATTTGGATTCCGCTGGAGAAGGGGAACGGGTTGGGCCAGTGATTAGTTCACCTTCTCGTCCTGGTGGAGAGCGATCCAGACGTGGACCCTGTCCATGGACTGCCAGAAGAGGAACGCCCCGAAGGTCATCGCGAAGTAGGTCGCCACCCGCACCATCTTCTTCCTCTTCTCCGATCTTTCTGGCTGCGCCCCCTCTCTCCGGCTCTCTGTGGCGGATTGGGGAATTTGGCGATGGCTGCGGTGTCTTCTGACACGAGCGAGGTTGAGTCCTCCAATGGACGGCTGGGATTTCTTTGGGGGCTGAGAGTGGTGATTTGGGCTGGGCCTTCAGTCCCTATTGGGCCTAAATCATCTGTCCAGTTATTCTGTGACTGGAGTGCCACTGACACTGACTTGAGTTTTGACCGAAGCTCTACCATATGAATTCGTGAATCAAAATAGAGAAAATAGGAATCCTTCCAAACAACAACTGTTTTGCAACCTTAGTTTATTTTCCATCAATTGCAATTAAAAAGATGGTCAAATAAGCTGTCCATCTGCCATGTCGGGTCCAAATAGACGCATATACCCACAGAATTGACGGAAGGATGTCAACATTTTCATCAACACCCATCCTTTTTTAAAAAAGAAAGAAAATTCACTTATACTCAACAATAGCTGGAATGCCATCGAGAGGGTCCACCAAAGTTTTTCTTTCATGGGACTCCATCTCACATAGTCACATCTGTGTAATCTTTGATGTAAGAGCAATATTGAGATACATATGTACTTCATCCAAGTTGTTAACATAAACATTTTTGGGGTCAGCTACAGATTATGAAAACAAGATAGTTAAAACAGGCCCAAAAGCCAATAAATTTACTCATAGAACAGTAACACCATGCTTTCAGACTTTGGCCTTCAGCCGAGTCAGACGGATTTTTCCTTGAGGGAAGACAAACTTGTGGCATCTTTATGATATAATAACAACTCTTCATTTACAAGTTACAGACTTAGAGGTAACTAGATACAGATGCAACAACTACATGAACGATTACAATAGAAAGTGCAGAAAGTGTAGTGGTATGGTAAAAAGTTGTGCACCGGGTGTGAGACAAAATATTTGAGTTGCCATGTCAACTGCGCAACAACAAATTGTACAACAGTTTTCTTTCTCCCATACCTGCATACAGAAGATGTTTCCCAACATTACTGGCATAGTTGAACAGACCAAGTAATGAATATGCATTTTCAGGCAGCAGTAGGACCGAGCTGCATCGAGCTGCATCAGTTTCTTTCGGAGAACTTTGTAAATCCAGTTTTCTTTGGGTGAAGCCAGGATGCACACTTGCGCCATCATTGCAGCAACCCACTTCTCTTCCCCCAACCCATGGCTATTATGTACAGAATCATGCACCCAGCTACAGTACCGAAAGTAGTTTCCCAAAATTTTGTGTTAGCCGCCCTTGTCTCCTCCGCAGTTGTTGGAGTATTGTAAAGCGATATGCCAATATTCATCCCAAAAAGTCCAACAACAGCCACTCCAGCAGTAATGACGACAGTTGCAGTTGAGAGCATAACTCCCATCTGCAGAAGCTGATTCTGCTTGTCATCCAACATTATGTTGATATAATCTTCTGTGTCGTCAACATACTCCCTCAGCTTCAATCAAAGAGAAGACATAAAGGCTCAGGATATGCGAATAAAAATTCATCAGAAACCTGACTTATCAACTGAGAGACTCAACACCGGTGTCCTTGTAGTCAATGATTGTTTATGGCAGTCATCAAAAGAAAGTGTAACACACACACACACACACACAAAAAAAAAGAGGCTTATGGCAGTCATCAAAAGAAAGTGCAACACAAAACCACCAGTAATTAGGTGCAGAACAAACTAAGCCAGTGCCACAGGATTCACTAAATGATAAACGCAGCAACTTCAATCCAACAAAAAATTTGCTATTTCTTTAAGATTAGCATGTTTAGAGAAATCATGCCATTACTAAAATAAACAGAAATGTTGCCTTAAAAACCTGCAAAATACGAGTAGCAAACAATAAATAACGACAGGGAAGGCTAAAAGGCTAAACCAAACCAAGTCGTCTATCATGTAACTATATTTTAATTAGTTTATTTTGCTTCTGGCTCAATTGTCTTAAGTCAAATTTTTTTCACCACATTTTAGCGATTCCGATCTAAAGTGATACCACACTGCTAGAAAGCATTGGTCACCAATAGTAACTTTGTATACTCAATGCTATTAGTAACGACAGAAGTAAAAGGGACAGTAATGGTATATTACATGTGATAGCTTGTTAAGTGTGCCATCAATCTGCACAAAGTAAGCCTCTAGAAGCATCTCCAGTTCTTCAATGTGAGGCTTATAACCAATAAAACTACCATTGCTACCATCTGGTTCACTCCTATAATCTTCATCCCTACACACACATACACACACACACAAAGAAGATGTTAGAATACATTAACAGATTGGTACATGCCAACTTTGCTAAGGTGCATGTAAACCAGTTCAGGTTAGTTATGGATATGACGATTGTGCTATGTTCTTTTTTTTTTTTGAGAATTACACAGTACAACGCAGACGCTCAACGATTGTGCTATGTTCTGTTCTTTAAAAAAACATCTTGCTGTGATGACTTGCCTATCCTCCTCTGTCTGAGCTGGATCATCAACCTCAACTCCAGATGAAGCCTCGCTGATTTCTTGTTGAGTAAGCTTCTCTGTCAAGTACATTTCAGCCATATCCATTTCATCATCCAGCAAATGCTCAAGCTCATCCCTCACCTTGCGGAACATGATGTTTTCACAAGGGTGAACTACATTAGTAAAGTAAGCAAGTTTCTTGCAAGGAAATTATACTGTACATCACCTTCCTATTTGACAGCAATAGCACTTAACTACAATTTGTTTGATGGCAGCAATATAACATGTACACACTAGGCACTTTATCCCCACCACATATAGGACTTGATCCAACCAGTGCCTACCGTTGATAAATTTGAAAGAATAATGGCATTAAATAGATCAAAGAATTTCAATTGAGTACCTTCTGGACTCGACCGGATATTGCCACCAGGCGGCTTTTGATTTGCCTAACTCGCTCAAGGTTTAATGTGCTGATCTTTGATGTCAGCTCATCTAATGCTGGATATGCCTCTTGCTCCAGGGTAGAAGTCTACGGAAGATGAAAACGAAAGGGTTGTGAGTCATTACAGGAATCTGCAACTGCAAGAAGGGTATGTTTTGTTGCAATTTTGTTTATTTGCAACAACAACTTGGCTATCTAAAAAGTAATTCATAAGTCTAAATCTTGAGCATAACTTTATCTATCAATAATGACTGGAGGGTACCCGATATTCTATGAACAAGAACAACAAATATAAACACGTATGAAAAGATTACCTAAGATATAATTCCTGGAAAGCCAATACAATGGATAAAAGCAAGCTAAAGCACATAATTCGGTTGAACTCAAATAATCTGACAAAAAGATCCAGGTGCAGGCACATACTTCCTCTTCCAACAATCTGCAGGCTGACTCAAGGCAGACCTCAAGTGCTCTGAATTCAAAAGGTAAAACCTTGGTATTTCCATCTTTTGCAGCAGCAGCCAAATTAGGCATACTGCTGCTGCTAGTCATTTCAGGTACCACGCTAGCAGACTTAGTCATCTCCATTTCATGTCCTTTGGATGAATTCGGAACAGGAAATGGTGAAGCAACAGCAGACGATTCACCCTCCATGTCAGTGAGATCCGCAACCTAATAGAGAAAAGGGGAAACCAATTAGTGATAAATTCCCGAGTGGCAGTACCTTATAAAATTAAGTGACTGAAACACTCCACCGAAACATTTTTCTCTTTCTGTCAAAATATCACCACTATCTGTCCTCTTCACAAAACTATCTGTCAACTGTATGAATTTGCTCTCCTTGGCTCCTGTTGTGGCGGTGCATAATCCACAATGGGAGCAGAGTAATGTGTTATTGTGATCGAATCTAAGGGCCAGCTATTCAGTACGGTGCCTTCCACACATATTTGAAATCTCGCACCATGATTCCTAATAGTTCGTAAGACTGGAAAGAAAACATTTGACTACCAGGCAACCGAGCAATAAAGACGGCGTAGAAAACACCACCTGGTCTGAGGAGGACGCGAGGACGCGGGTCTGGAGATCGCGGACGAAGCGCGCGAAGACGGGATCCTTGGAGTTGGGAAGCAGCACCTCAGCGGCGGTGATCACGGCCTTGACGCGCTCCAGGTTGACGACGATGGCGCGCTCACGGCCCAGGATCGTGGACGGGTACGAGAGCAACGGATCGAGCACCCTGAGATCGCGCGCGGGAAGCCCCGTCCGCGCCATCACCGCGTGCTTCCCGGCCTCCTCCACCCGCGCCGGGCCCGATGCCGGCACCACCATCCACTCCCGGCTCGCAGCGGCAGCGGCAGCCCCGGCCTTCCGCCTCCCCACGCCGCCGCCGCCCGTCCCCGTCGCGTGCGGCCTCATGGTTTACCTCCTACAATTTAGGGTTTCGGTCGGGTCGTCGGCGGCGGTGGGGAATCCGGAACGGAACGTACGGTGGTGTGCGGTGGGTTTGGTGGCGCGGTCGGCTCTGGGAGGAGATGCGGGTGTTTGCGCGAAAACTACCATACCGAGGGGCTTTTCGGAAAATTCTACGAATCCAGCGTGGTGGTGTGGAAATTTTTTTATTTTTATATAGTTTTCCACGATTTTTCAAAGGGGCTATTGCGTTTTTGCCCCAACTTTGAATGCTAATTGTGATTTTACCCCCACTTTGTTCGTCAGTGCATTTTTACCCCTACTTTTTGAAAATGAAGTTTCCGTTTACCCTCATTTTTGACTCCGTTAGCATCTTGTTGAATAAAGGATGGAAAAAAATAAAAGAGCTCTTCCCAATTTGGTGAAAAGACATGAATATCCCTTATCCATTTCATCTATCTCTTTCACCACCTCTCCTCTGTCTATCATTCACATCTTTCTCCACGAACCCTAGCACTGAGGAGGCAGCGGACAACGACCTAGCGGCGGCGGTGGCAGGCGAGCGACCCCCCGAGGCCCCGCCCCGCGAGCGAGCCGTGGCCCCGGACGAGCGGCAGCGGACGGCCCGTCGCCCCATTCCGTCCCGGGCAGGCGCGCGGCCCCGCGACGCAAGCGGGCGCGCGGCCGGCCAGCACGCGCGCGAGGCCAGGCGAAGCGCCAGCCGTCCTGCGGGAAGGAGCAGTCGTGAGAAAGCAAAATAAGCAGGTAAATTCGAGGTCTTGTGTTTTGAATCTTCGATTTGATTTTGATTCAACTTGGAAGTCGAATTAGCTTCTATATTTAGGACGAATTTAGCTGATCAATCTGTGATTTGTAGGCCAAATCACATGGATTTAAGCCTTGTCGTTACAGTTCGGTCCTTCTTCAATCTTCCTGATGGAGGACCAAAGTCATGACGGCAGGGGAAAACTCTGCCAACTCAAATGGTTGACATCGATAACTATGACTTGATGCAGTTGGTTGATTTCATAGCCGGGCACTATATGTGGGGTTCAAAGCAGTACATTTCTTTGTGGCGTGAGTTGGATAGTGGTTCTATGGAGATAAAGTCAGATGAGAACCTGCGTGAGTGGTTTCAACTTAATCTAGATAGGGGAGTAGTTCATATCAATGCCCAGATAAATGATTTTGAGAGCCCATTGCAGTGTTCACCAACAAAACGTAGGTTTCACCCTTCTGTTAGGAACAAAACAGCCCCAATTGAACCACCCACCATTGAGCCATCAACAAATGAGAGAGCCACATCCACAACCAATAAAAAGAGAGGCAGCAAAACCAAAAGGACAGAACCAATTGATGGTGAGGGTGTAGCAGTTGATGAGGAGAGCATGTATTCTGACACTGATTCACTTGTGGCACCAAGTGATAGCAGCTATGATAGTGATTTGACTGCTTCATCTGACTCTAATGATGATTGCTCTGATCCTGAGTTTGATCCTGATGGTGAAGTAGTTGATGATGATGAAGAATATGATCCTCCTCCCTTTTCTTATGATGTTGATGATCCAATTATTGGTGTAGATGTGGTATTCCCAGATGTGAATCAGTGTCAAAATTGCTGCCAAAATGTCAGGAAAAATAATCCCAACTATCATCAATGCTCTAAATGCTGAAACCAAGACTATCAAGAACCATGATGTGTTGAAATGTGGGGCTGGAACAGCTGAAGTAACTGTGAACAGATTTAGGCATGCGGTCAACCTACAAGAAAAGACATGTAGTTGTAGGGCTTGGCAAGTAACAGGAAAACCTTGCACCCATGCTTTAGCCTTCATTGGTACCCTGGGTAGACATGTACAAATGGATGAATTTGTCCATGACTACTTCTCTGTGGATATGTTCAAGAAGGCATATGCAGGTACTTTCAATCCTATGACATCAAAGGATAATTGGCCACGTGTTGATTTAGGCTACAAAATAAAGAAACCCAAATTGAGAAGAAAGCCAGGAAGACCAAGAATCTCTAGGATCAAGTCCTATACTGAGGCCGGCACTAGTAAAAAAAGGAAGCCTTGTTCTGAATGTAATGAAATAGGTCATATAGCCAAGTATTGCCAAGGGGGTCTCACTGCTAGTCAAAAGAGGAAGCTCTCATCTTCACAAACATCAGTGTGAGTATTGAATTGGGACTCAATTATTCATGTAATCAACCTTTATTTATGTCAACTTGTTTGCTGAACCGATTTTCCTCTATACATGAAGTGCAAGTGCAGGTGAAAGCGGAACCGGAAGGGGAAGGGGAAGGGGAAGGGGAAGAGCAAGTGCAAGCGAAACAGGAACAGAAAGTGCAGGTGAAAGTGGAAGAGGAAGGGGAAGGGGAAGGGGAAGAGGAAGGGCAAGTGCAAGTGCAAGTGCAAGCGAAACAAGAACAGAAAGTGCTGGAGAAGGTAGAGGAAGGGGAAGGGGAGGAGGAAGAGGAAGGGGGAGCCTGACTACATTGTTAGGAATTTGATGTGTTGCTAATGAACATGTAATATTGCAATACTATTTGCTTTTGTTGGATGTGATCTGGTGAAATATGTGTACTAGCTATTGCTTTTGTTGGACATGTATGATGGGATGCTATCTATCTATATATGCATGTGGTTTGGACCTACTTTTGTCTTGTTATGCTGTCATTTTTTTCAAAATCAAGTTGGCAAGGTACTGTTCTTCATTATGGAAATGTACTAAATATTATTTTGCAAGTTTCAGGTAATATGTGTTGAATTGTATCTAAATACATGTGGTAAAACAGGGGTAAAATCACAATGTTCTAATAAAAGTAGGGGTATATTCGCAAGGGCAAATCTGTCTTTTGTCAATATTTTTAACACCGTTACATGCTCTTCACGGAGTAGGGGTAAACTGAAGCTTCGTTTTCAAAAAGTAGGGGTAAAAATGCACTGACGAACAAAGTGGGGGTAAAATCACAATTAGCATTCAAAGTTAGGGCAAAAACGCAATAGCCCCTTTTTCAAAAATATAACCCTGTTTCAAAATTTTCAAAACTATACTACAACCGTCATATCATATGGCGGTTGGGTCTAACCGTCATATCATACGGCGATTGGAGATGCTCCAGTGTTCCAACCGCCATATGGTAGGGTGGTTGCAAATAGTACCCATCACGGGTACTGTAGCACATCCAATCGCCAGATCACACGACGTTGGGGTTAGTCTGTTTTTGAAAAATTGTAACTTTTTTAGACGAGTCTACAATTTTAGTTTGTCTTGATCACTAGACAAAACCAAACTTCTTGTTGTGGTTCCTAGAGCTAAAGGCAAGGTAAATAAATCACTGACATAGGCTTGCTCCCCATGCTCCATGTGTATAGTAGTTTTAGCTAGTATATGCATGTAAGTGATGACCTTTGATGACAAAATAACAAAAAAAAACCTTGAGGGTTTGACTTATCATCCACCAGTCAGCAGTCCTTTTCTCTCATAACAAACCAGCCACCAGCAACCAGCCAACATTACTTTTCTCTCAGAACAAATCAGCATCAACCACCAGCCAAATGAATAGGCTGATAACACGCCTTGCAGCCAACATCACAGAGCGTAGCTTATTGCTCGACAATGAGAGCCAATGGGATGACAACTTTGTTTTCGTCCATGGCAAGTCAATGATATTGGCCATTCTCTCTTGTGCCGAGAACTTTTATGTGTACATCATGTTCTCCAGATTATTCTTCATGGTATCATTTCCTCTGGAAGTTATGATATCTTTCAATTTGTGGATGTTCTCATTGAAGTTGTGAAATTGGAGATCGAGAACTTTCTGTCTTGACTTGTGTAGTCGCTTACAATATAGGAAAGTGTCGCTCCTAATTAATTTTGGTGATAATGATAATGCAATTTGGGTGGATTAATACTTTCAATAAGATGTGCGCAGGCTCAAAAGAATAAATACGTGAGTTTGATCAAATGAAGCCCCTCATACGCTCTACTAGGTGTTGAAGCTCAATCGGCAATTTAATTTTAATTTTCGGTTTGAATTTGAGTTTAGGAAACACCGTACTATAAAGAGAGACGTGGTCGGTTGGTCGAGGTTCACTACAAGTGCTCTTCTTGATATCCTCTCATCTTTTCTTAGAGTGAAAACCCTAGAAAAATCTTTAGAAAACCTAGAATAGCCTTGTTTTAGCTTAACCTTGCTCTCCCAGCCCTACAGGGTCAACCGGCCTGAGTGGCCGGGCGACCCGGGACGGCTCTGGAGAGAGCCGGGTGACCCGGCCACCTGTGCCGGTTGACCTGGCCAGGCCACAGGAGCCACATAACGGCTAGCTCGGGGGACTCGGGTATATATACCCCTTCTTCCTCCTCTCTAGGGTTCCGCCTCCCCTTCCATTGAAACACCTCCCAAGCTTGCTTCCCTCTCTCCCAACTCTCTTCCAAGCACTCCTAGCAAGGATTCCTCCTAGGGTTTGGGTGTGAGAGACTTTGAGGTGTAGGATTTAGCCCCTTTGTGAGAGTTCTTCACTCATTCCTCTCAAGAAGCACTTGTGGTGGCTTTGGTTGATCGATTCACGTTTGTTACTCTTGAAGCTTGCTTCTAGACGGTTAGGCGTCGCCCGTTGAGTGTCCTCTCCGTGTGGAGTACCCGGGATCGTTTGTATTACCCATCCTTTGTAGATTTCTCTTAGTGAGCACCAATTTTCCTTTGTGGGAATTGGGTGAGGAAAAGAGGCTCTTGGTGATAGCCCTCCCTTTGTGGGATCCTCAACGGAGACGTAGCTTCCTTTGTGGGAGTGAACTTCGGATTAATTCGCTTGTCTCTCGCTTGTTTGAGTTCATCCCCTTTCTCTAACCCTAGAAGCTATATTTGGATCGATCTCCATATTTGTGTTGTTGCTTGTGAAATCTTTGGTTGCAGGTGGTGTCTACATCGTATACGCAAAGTTTGATTCATTTACTTTCTGCAAATTCAAGTTTTCCATAGCTTATTGCACTCTCTCCTCGCGCGCTGGTTGATCCGGCCCAAGTGCCAGAGTGACCCGGACCCCCCGGGTCATCCGGTCACTCGTGCCGGGCCATCCGGTCCCTGATCCGTTGCTCAGTTTTTGCAGAATTTTAAAGTGATCCTATTCACCCCCCTCTAGGCATCACAAGGTCCTTTCAATTGGTATCAGAGCCTAATCCCTTGATTTAGGCTTAACTGCTAAGGGATCAAGATGTCGGGGAGTGGAGACAACCAATCCGCCGAAGAAATCACCGCCAAGGAAGCTCAAGAAAGAGAGCTTAAGGCAGCCCAAGACATCACCGGGAAAGCTCCAAGCCGCTCCAATGGGGAGAGCTCCGACGACTCTTCATCCGACTCCGACTCGGACTCTGACTCAAGCGATGAAGACGTCAAGGATGGTGATGATGCGGCAAGGAAGGCGGCGAAGAAGAGAAGAAAATCCAAGAAGATGAAGAAGGCAAAGAAGTTGGCTAAGAAGCTCCTCAAGAAGATGATCAAGAAGGAGCAAGCCAAGTACACTCACTCCGGCTTCTACGAAGTGCCCCACCACTACACACAATTTCCGGGCAACAATCCTAACGATAAATTCTCTTCCGTACATTTGGGAAAGCCTCCTCACTTCGATGGGAAAGACTATCCCAAATGGGCTTAAGATATGCAAATGCACCTTTACGGGCTTCACCCTTCTCTTTGGAAAATTGTGTGTCTAGGTGTGACAATCCCCGCCGAAGGTGAAGTCCCAACAATCGAGCATGAGCAAGACCTCCACCGCAACGTGCAAACAACAAGAGTCATTACAGGATCCTTGTGTGCCCAAGAATTCAACAAGGTTCGGAACATCCAAATTACCAAGGTGATTTGGGACACACTCAAGGAAGCACATGAGGGGACCGAGCATGTGAGACAAGGGAAGATTGACTTGATCAACGGAGAGCTTGAGCTATTCATCATAAAGGATGGAGAAACCGTGAGAGAAATGTATGATAGACTCATGCTCCTTGTCTCGGACATTAGAGCACTAGGAAGTGATGATTGGGAAGACTCCAAGGTCACAAAGAAGTTGCTAAGAGCTTTCACCCCGAAGAACACAAACCTAGCAATCATGATAAGAAGAGATCCAAACTACTACAAGATGACCCCCAATCAACTTCTTGGTGAGATCTTGCATCAAGAGCTAGTTGATCAAGATGTGGAGAAGTCACTAAGCTTGAAGGTGAACAAGAGCTTAGCCCTCAATGCTAGCTCTAGTGAAGCGGTGGAAGCAAAGTCAAAGACTTCCAAGGCCAAGAATGAAGATACAAGTGAAGAAGGAAGCACGGATGAAGAAACCGCATTTGCCATAAGAAAGTACAAGAAATTCTTGAAGTCAAGGGCATCAAGGAAAGACGGTGATGAAAGGAAGAAGAAGTCTCAACGCAAATGCCATGAGTATGGAGAGTATGGACACTTTATTGCCGAGTGTCCCAAGAACAAGAACAAGAATGAGGAAGAGAAGAAGTACAAGGAGAAGAGTAAGGAGTACAAGAACAAGTACCAAGGGCGTGCTCATGTGGGTCAACAATGAGACTCAAGTGATGAAGATGAAGAGCCAAAGAAGCAAGGCATGACAACCATTGCCATGGCACAAGGATCATTTTCACCGCGTCTCTTCAACAACTTCTCTGACGATGAGGACCACTCTCACTTTTGCCTCATGGCAAGGGGGAGCAAGGTACAAGAAACTACCACCTCATCCTCTCTCACCTCTTCTTCATCCACACCTAGTGACATAGATGATCTAGACAATGAAGAAGAAATTGAGGCCAACATGATAAAGTAATTTAGTAAAAAGAGCTATAAGGAAATAAAAAGGCTTTTGGAGAAATTGGAGAAAAAGAAAGTGTCTCTCCATGAGCAAGAAGACTTGCTTATCCTTGAAAAGGAAAGAAACCTTGCTCTAGAGAGACGCCTTGCCGAAGAGGCGGCTAAGGTGGAGAAGTTGACCACGGACTTGTCCTTGGCCAATGACTCTAACAAGAGGATGTCAAAGGATTACACTTTGGCAAATGAATCTCTAGCTTCCCTAAAGACTACTCATAGTGAGCTTCAATCAAGCTTTTCATGCTTGATGGATAAACATAAAAATCTTGAGGTAAACTATAGTACTCTTTGGGAAAGCACCAAAGCCAATCCTAAGGCAACACTTGACTCTAGTGCCTCCACTAGCAAATGTTGTTCTATTTGCTCTAATATTGATATAAATGCTCTCAAGACTAACCATGCAAGGCTTGAAGAGACCATCAAGAGCAAAGATAAGGAAATAGTCCGGTTGAACATGTTGATCACTCAAGGCAAGAATGGTGCCAAGTCCATTCCAAAGGTGGTTGACAAGCAAGAACTTGGACACTACAAGGACAACAAGGTCAATGGTAGGGTGGTGGTGAAAGGGCATGAGATCCCCTTGTGGAACAAGGGAGGCTACCTCAACACTATCATGGACATTGCCCATGGAGTCACCACCTCTACCACAACAAAGGACAAGCCAAAGGTTGTGAACACCACAAAAGGAAATAGTGGGGTTAATTCTCCATCAAAGGCATCGAAGAATGTGGTTGAACACAAGCCCTCTCCCAACTACACTTGTGACTATGTTGTGACCTTGGACCACAATGGTAAAATGGTGGTCAAGTATGTTGGGGCCTACACAAAGAAGGCTATGAGGAAGAGTGTGTGGGTTCCAAAAGTTTATGATTCTAACGTCCAAGGACCCAAATCTTTTTGGGTACCTAAACCAAAAGCTTAAACTTGTTTTGCAGGCCTACTCCTCCGGTGGAAGTGCTTGGTTAATTGATAGTGGTGCCACTAATTATATGACCGGAGATGAAGGCTTATTTGCATCCCTTGATCATTATGATACCCCAATGGAAACTATCATCTATGGAGACAATGGTCAAGGAGATGTTGTTGGTCTAGATAAAATTGCTATCTCAACAACAAATTCAATTGAAGATGTTTATCATATTGAAGGGTTAGGATACAACTTGTTGTCGGTTTCACAACTTTGTGAGAAAGGCTACAATTATCTCTTTACCCATGAGGGCGTGACCGTCTCTAGAAGGGAGGATTCCTCTATTGTCTTTGCGGGTCATCTAAGGGGAAAGCTTTACTATGTGGATTTCACAAAAGTGAAGGTGGACCCTAAGGCTTGCTTAGTAGTAAAATCCGACTTGGGTTGGCTATGGCATCGCCGACTAGCCCATGTTGGCATGAGGAACTTGGCCAAACTTCAAAAAGACGAGCACATCCTAGGACTAATAAATGTTGTTTTTGAGAAAGATAGGTTGTGTAGTGCTTGCCAAGCCGAGAAGCAAGTTGGAGCGCATCATCCCGCCAAGAACATCCTATCCTCATCAAGACCGTTGAAGCTACTACACATGTACTTGTTTGGACCAATTGCCTACATAAACATCGGTGGTAACAAATATGATCTAGTAATTGTTAATGACTTTTCCTGTTTCACTTGGGTATTCTTTTTGCAAGATAAAAGTGAAGCAAAGGGAGTGGTCAAGAAGTTCATTAGAAGAGTTCAAAATGAGTTCGAGCTCAAGGTCAAGAACATAAGAAGTGACAACGGCTCAGAGTTTAGGAACACTCAAGTTGAAGAGTTCCTCGATGACGAAGGCATCAAGCATGAACTTTTCGCTCCATACACTCCTCAACAAAATGACATTGTTGAGAGGAAAAACCGTACGTTGATTGAAGCGGCAAGAACAATGCTTGATGAATACAAGACTCCGGAGTCATTTTGGGCGGAAGCCATCAACACCGCATGCCACGCTGCCAACCGCCTCTACCTCCACAAGTACTTGAACAAGACTCCCTACGAGATCATCACCGGTAAGAAACCGAGTGTGCACTACTTTAGGGTCTTTGGATGTAAGTGTTTCATGCTTAACAAGAAACCCAAAGCCTCAAAGTTTGGACCCAAGGTTGATGAAGGTTTTCTCATTGGTTATGGAACTAACGAACATGCCTATTGTGTTTTCAACAAAACCACCGGTTGTGTTGAGACCACGGTAGACGTGAAATTTGATGAATCCAACGGCTCTCAAAGAGAGCAAGTTAGTAAAAACCTTGTAGATGATGAAGAACCCCCAAGTGTATCAATCTTTAGAATGGGGACCGGTGAAGTGAAGCCTCGTGAGGTTGAAGTTCAAGCTCCGGTTGACACAAGCAATCAAGATCCATCATCATCAACAAGAGTAGAACCACCAAGTTCTCAAGTTCATCAAGAAGAAAGTCAAGTTCATGGTGACGATCATGAACGGGGCTTTGATCAAGGGGGAGAACAAGGTGGTGAAACTCAAGAAGAAGCTCCACAAGTTGAAGATGATGATGATGATGGACCCATTCAACGTCAATCTCAAGCACCACACCCAAGAGTACATCAAATGGTTCAACGGGATCATCCCGTCGACAACATACTTGGGAGTATCCAAAGAGGGGGTAACAACTCGCTCAAGATTGTCAAATTTTTGTGCATTTTACTCGTTTGTTTCTTCTTTGGAACCTCTTAGTGTGGAACAAGCTCTTGAGGACCCGGATTGGATAATTGCCATGTAGGAAGAGTTGAACAACTTTAAGAGAAATGAAGTTTGGGAGTTGGTGCCAAGACCCAAGCAAAATGTGATCGGCACCGAATGGGTTTTTAGGAACAAACAAGATGAATTTGGTGTTGTCACAAAGAACAAGGCAAGGCTTGTTGGCAAAGGCTACACTCAAGTTGAAGGCTTAGACTTTGGAGAGACTTATGCTCCGGTGGCAAGGCTTGAGTCAATTCGTATCCTTTTGGCCTATGCCACTCATCATGATTTCAAGTTTCACCAAATAGATGTGAAGAGTGCATTCTTGAATGGGCGTCTCCAAGAAGAAGTTTATGTTGAATAACCACCGGGCTTTGAAGATTCAAAATTTCCAAACCATGTGTACAAGCTCCATAAGGCGCTTTATGGGCTTAAGCAAGCTCCTAGAGCATGGTATGAATGCCTTAAGGATTTTCTTCTTAAGAACGGTTTTGAGATAGGCAAAGCCGATTCTACTCTCTTCATTCAAAGAAATGGAAAAGATATCTTTATTTGCCAAATTTATGTTGATGATATTATATTTGGATCTACTAATGATAAATTTTGTGACGAGTTTAGTAGAATCATGACCAAGAGATTCGAGATGTCTATGATGGGTGAGTTGAAGTTCTTCCTTGGTTTTCAAATCAAGCAATTGAAGGAAGGAACTTTCTTGTGTCAAACCAAGTATGTGAAGGATATGCTCAAGAGTTTGACATGGCCGATTCCAAGCCCATCAAGACTCCTATGGCATTAAATGGACATCTTGATCTCAATGAAGAAGGGAAGTCGGTCGACCAAAAGGTATTTTGTTCCATGATTGGCTCCCTCCTTTACCTTTGTGCATCTAGGCCTGATATAATGCTTAGTGTGTGCATGTGTGCAAGATTTCAAGCCAATCCTAAGGAGTGTCATCTAATGGCCGTTAAGAGAATCTTTAGATATTTGGTACACACTCCTAACCTAGGCTTATGGTATCCCAAGGGCTCTACTTTTGATTTACTTGGCTACTCCGATTCGGACTATGCCGGTTGCAAAGTAGATCGGAAGAGCACTACCGGGACTTGCCAATTTCTTGGTAAGTCTTTGGTGTCGTGGAGCTCAAAGAAGCAAAATTCGGTTGCTTTATCCACAGTCGAAGCCGAATATGTGGCGGCCGGTGCTTGTTGTGCATAACTCTTGTGGATGAAGCAAACGTTGAGTGATTACGGTTGTGAGTTTAGTAAGATTCCACTCTTGTGTGACAATGAGAGTGCCATCAAGCTAGCAAACAATCCGATCCAACACTCTAGATCAAAGCACATAGATATTCGACATCATTTCTTAAGGGATCATGAGGCTAAGGGAGATATTGCTCTACGTCATGTGAGCACCGAGAAGCAACTTGCCGATATCTTCACTAAGCCTCTAGATGAGCAAATGTTTTGTGCTTTGAGAAGTGAGCTAAATATCTTGGATTCTCGTAATTTAGCTTGACTTATTGCATATACTTGATTGATGCCTAGTTAGGTTGAAAATGTTTTATTTTTCTTTATTTGTGTGAGTTTTTCAAAAGCTTGGATTTTGAGATCTTTGGATCAAATACTTGGCTCAAGTGACTATTGTTATGTATGTTGATTGTGGCTAGTCACTCGTCGTCAAGGATTTATTATATGTCCACTAGCAAAATTCTTATCCCTCTCAAATCTTGAAAAATCTCTTATCTATCCATATATCTTTATCTATCTCATATCCTGAAGGTTTATCTTCCATCAATCTATCTCTATATAAATATCTCCATTGTTGAAAAGCATCCTATCTAAATCTGCTCTTTTGGGCAATCTGTGGGGGGGGGGGAGTCAATCGGCACCGGTGCCCGGTTGACCCGGCGCGGCTCTGGAGACCGCCGGGTCGCCTGGCCACCCAGGCCGGGTCGCCCGGCTCCTGCGCAGGGGCTATAAAAAGGCCGACACCGGCGGGTTCTAACCCTAACATCCACTCTCTCTCACACCGAACCGCCGCCGCCCCTCAAGACCGCCCCAAGGCGATTTCCAAGCTCGACCGTGGGATTCCTCCATGCTTGGGGGCTTTGGATTCTCCTCCTCTCCAAGAGCTCCTTCCTCATCAGGTGTTCCGGAAACTTCGCGGGAATCCAACGGTAAAATCGATTCAAACTCCGGATTTCCCGATCTCTCAATGTAGTTTGTTCTAGATGATTTCCCTCGGTCAAAAGCTTCCATATATGCTCTAGAACAAATCTCTATGATCTTGTTTCAATCCCTTGAACTATCTCCTGCTCCTTCGATTCTAGCGTTCTAGGGTTCTTGCCCGACCCGCCGGTTGACCCGGCCACCTGTGCCGGTTGACCCGGCTAGGGTCGGGGTGCCCCAATGAGCCATGTTTCGGACGGTCATTGACGAGGGCCCGGATTAGGGCCCCCTTTCAACAACGAGATAATCACCCTCGAGATGGAGTCATCTGACACCATTGACAATGTGAAGGCCAAGATTTAGTATAAGGAGGACTGAGGATCTCTATCAAGACCATCACTGGCAAGACGTCTTGTTTCCGACCAGTTGGAAGCTTCCACGACAAGTTTTCGCCTCGCACGACAAGTCTCTGCCTCGCATGACAAGTCTCAGCCTCGCACGAGGAGTCTCCGCCTCGCACGAGGAGTCTCCGCCTCGCCTCCGACAACCTGCTCGTTCGCATGAGCAGTTTCCATCTCCGACCAAGACACGGTCCACGCAAACGTGGCGCCACCCCGACATGCGAGCTTTCCCGCAACGACGCGTGGGGCGCCAGTTCCCCACGCCATGCAAATACGCCAGCTGGCGGCACGCGCGGGCAGCCGGCTCTGACGAGAGCCTTAATGCGGCACTGTTCGGCCGCGCAGCCCTCGACGCGCCGTCCCATCCGACCCTACAGCACGCCAACTCCGTCAGAGGCACTCGAGTGCCCCCTACGATTAGCGCTGGCCAACGATTAGGCCCTAATGTGGCGAGCTCATCCCGTGCTCAGGCGGGTTGAGTCAGCACCAAAGAGCTCGGAGGAAGCGCCAGGTGCCCGAAATAAACAGTCCCGCCCGGCCACGCGGCGGCCTCGACGACAACGTAGTTCAGCCCCCCTTCAATGCACCCTGACAGACAGCAATGTGCGAGAAGACATCCCAGCGGCAGGACTGTAGCTTTTACTTGTTTTCCCTTTTTTTGCCCCTCCCCCTTGCGTCTATAAAAGGGAGAGGAGGGCAACTGTCACAAGGGCTGACGAACTGTACTCTCACACCCCAGGGACTTGGGTTCGACACCCTCTCCCGACAAGTTTGTAACCCCTACTACAAACAATAGCACAAGAACATGGCAGCTCGATACTGGACGTAGGGTATTACTCCTCGGAGGCCCGAACCAATCTAAACCCCGGCGTCTCTCGTGCTAACCATTCGGGTCGGACACACGATCCGATACAAATTTACTGCTCGGCGGTTGAGTCCCCCGACAGTTGGCGCGCCAGGTAGGGGCACATCGTGTGTCTCGCCGAACTTCACTAACGATCCGGATGGAGGGCCGCAGGGTTTCGCTAACCCATGGGGCCACCTTGCGTTTCGGCTCCCTCGGCTTCGTCTACACCAGGCTGGCAGAGTCCGTCGTCAGGCGCACCTTCGCCCGACCAGCTCGCCCCAACGCCTTGACGGCAGTGGCGGGGCACGTGGCTTTCGTCCGGGGCTTCTCAGGCGAAGCGATCATGGCCATGTTAGGGCCAAACCCAACACAAGAGTGTTTTAGGCTCGCCGCCTACTACCTCACCGACCTCGCCTTCCAGGCCAGCGGAGACGAGCCGCTTGCCTGGGGCGAGTTCATGGAGCGGTACATCGCCATGTACCCCCGTGGGCAGCAAGGCCTCCCGGACGACCCGGTGACGGCCTTCGTGGACGCGCTGCGAGCATCCTACACGGCCCCTGGCTCCGTAACAGCCCAGAAGGCGTCTCCCGCACCCACGCGTGACTTCACGCGTGAGTGCTTCGTTTGCGTGGCGTCGAGCTCGAGCAGCTCCACCGGCGCGGAGCCGGCACCGCGTCATTGCACCACCGACGCCCAACGCAGGGCGCGCCTCGACGAGCTCGCCGAGGCCAGACGCCAGCTTGACGAGGAGCTGGCCAACCTTCACCAGGAGCTCGGGGAGGACCACGGGCCGCGCAACCCTCAACCCGCCCCGCAGTCGGTCCCGGTGCGGGAACAGCGCCGCGAAGGAGACGGCGAGCGGCAGGAGCGCCGCCCTGCCGCTGAGCAGTCCAGAGCCCGCGCTCTGACACCGCCGGCTCGAGCACGCGCGCACGACCACCACCGACGCGCCAATGAGGGCGCGAACGTCGACAGCGACTCCCCGCCACTCTTCAGGCGGGCGTCGCAGAACTTGGCAGCTGCTGCCATGTTACTGCGCGACTGCCCAGAGGCGGCCACCCCCGAGGAGAGGAGGGTGCGACAACAACTCAAGGCCCTCCTCGAGACGGCAGCGGCACGTCGCCCAGCGGTCGGCGCGCGACGGGAGAGGGGCACTCTCTGCGCACCACCAAAACCCACCCTCTCGCGGCATCGGAGCCACGAGGACGGAGTCGGAGGGTCGGCGGTCAAGCAACGCCTCGGGCCCAACCGAGACGCCCGGGACACCATCGAGGCTCGCCGCTGAGCCGCCAGCATCGACAACTATGGTGACGGCGACAACCGTGACCACCGCAATGAGCGTCGCCCGCGCCGACAAGACGACCGGAGGCGCGGTGGGCGCTACGACAGCGACGACGACCGCGATCGCAGCTGGTCGCCAGACCAGAGGGGACCGCGGGCCTTCGGCCAGAACGTGCGGGATGCGAAGTTCCCCTCACGCTTCCGGGCTCTGACCAACGTCCCCAGATACGACGGGGAAACCAACCCGAGCGTGTGGCTGGAGGACTACCGGCTCGCGTGCCACGTGAGCGGAGCGATAGACGACCTCTTCATCATCAAGAATCTGCCACTCTACCTCGGTGACTCCGCGCGGACATGGCTCGAGCACCTACCCCGCGGCAAGATCAATGATTGGACGGAGTTGCATCGTACCTTCGTCGGCAACTTCCAGGGCACGTACGCTCGTCCCGGCAAGCAGTGGGAGCTGCAAAACTGCAAGCAGCAGCCGGGGGAAGTCCGCGTGACTACATCCGGCGCTTCTCCAAGCGTTGCACCGAGCTCCCCGGCACGATGGACAATGACGCCATCTCGGCGTTCCAGAACGGCACGACCTGCACCACCCTCATCCACCGACTAGGGCGCCGTACGCCCCGAACTATTCGGGAACTCCTCGACATCGCGACCAACCACGCGGACGGCGAGGAGGCAGTCGCAGCGACCCTCAACACCCCCCAGGGCAAGGGGAAACAGGTCGTGGACCATGGTGAGGGGCCGTCCTCGCACCACAAGAAGAAGAAAAAGAACGACAAGCGTCGTCGTGACGACAACCTCGTCGCGGCGGTCGAGCGCAAGGCCTCACGCCCCAAGAGCAACCCGCCCAAGGCCGGTCCCCTGAAGGACCACTTCGAGAAGCTCTTGGAGGCGTTGTGCACCCACCACGAGGTTCCCGTCAAGCACACGCTCATGGACTGCCGCTTGATGAAGAATTACGTCAACGACACGCTCAAGACCAAGGCGGCAGACCTGCCGGAGAAGGCCGCCCCTCTCCCCGACAACGACGACGATGACGCGGGGGCTCAGTACCCAGGCGAGGACGGAGCGGTCCACATGATCTTCGGTGGATCCCCAGCGCGACCCTCAAGACGTCAAGAGAAGTTGATACGGCGTGGGGTCTACAACGCCGAGTCCGCGATGCCATCCTACCTCAAGTGGTTAGAGGTTCCGATAACCTTCGACCGCAAGGACCACCCCGACTGTGTGCCGCTGCCGGGATGCTACCCACTAGTGGTAGCTCCCCTGTTCAGGTCCAAGCGGATCCATAAGGTCCTGATGGACGGAGGGAGCGGCATCAACGTGCTCTACGCGTCGACGCTCAACGACATGGGCATCCCGTGGTCCCAGCTGCGGCCATCGACCGCGCCATTCCATGGGGTCGTCCCTGGGATGGAGGCACTCCCGATCGGGCAGATTGATCCGCCCGTCACGTTCGGGACGTTGCAAAACTTTCGCACAGAAACCCTCACCTTCGAAGTGGTGGGGTTCTCGGGGACGTACCACGCCATCCTCGGGAGGCCAGCTTACGCGAAGTTCATGGCCGTGCCCAACTATACGTACCTCAAGTTGAAGATTCCCGGTCCGAAGGGGATCATCACGGTGCGGACTACGTTCCAGCGCGCATTCGAGTGCGACGCTGAGTGTTTCCAGTTTGCGGAAGCACTGATCCGGTCTGAGAGGCTCCACACCGAGCCTCCCTCCGAGGACCAGGAAATCCTCGAGTCGTCCAGGCGAGCGGCCTGCTCTTTCGAGCCTGCCAAGGACGTCAAGGATGCGGCCATCTCCGATGATGGCCGTACGCTCCGTATCGGGACGGCGCTCGATCCTAAATAGGAAAGCGCGCTCGTCGACTTCCTCAAAGTGAACCTCGATGTGTTTGCATGGAAACCCTCCGGCATGAAGGGGATCCCGAGGGAGGTTGCCGAGCACAAATTGAACATCAAGCCGGGATCGAAACCGGTGAAGCAATGCCTCCGCCGCTTCAACGATGAGAAGAGCAAGGCGATCGGCGAGGAGATCAAAAAGCTCCTTAGTTCAGGGTTCATCCGAGAAGTATTCCACCCCGAGTGGCTTGCTAACCTTGTACTTGTAAAGAAGAAGAATAAGAAATGGAGGATGTGTGTTTACTACACGGGCCTTAACAAGGCATGTCCCAAGGATCTGTTTCCTTTCCCTCGCATAGATCAGGTAGTCGATTCGACAGCAGGGTGCGAAACCCTCTGTTTTCTCGATGTGTACTCCGGGTACCACCAGATAGCGATGTGCATAGCGGACCAACTCGTGACCTCATTCATCACTCCGTTCGGTGCCTACTGTTACAAAATGATGCCCTTCGGGCTCAAAAACGCGGGCGCCACGTTCCAGAGATGCATGCGACGCGTCTTCAGAGATCTTATAGGACGAATCATCGAGGTGTACATTGATGACATCGTGGTCAAATCGAAAAAGACCGGCGATCTAGTCCCAGACCTCACGGAGGTGTTTGCGAAGCTGAGAGAGCACGGGGTGAAGCTTAACCCCGAGAAGTGCGTTTTCGAGGTCCCAAGGGGCATGCTCCTTGGCTTTGTCGTGTCGGAACGTGGCATTGAAGCTAACCCCGAGAAGATCTCGGCCATCACGGACATGGGGCCGATCCAAAACCTAAAGGGCGTACAACACGTCACGGGCTGCCTCGCGGCTCTCAGCCGTTTCATAGCGTGACTCGGAGAGTGCAGCCTACCGCTGTATTGCTTAATGAAGAAGTCTGACCACTTTGCGTGGACACCCGAGGCTCAGGAAGCCCTCGACTCCCTCAAGAACCTCCTGAAGAGCCCACCGATACTCACGGCTCCAGCGCCAGAAGAACCAATGCTCCTATACATCACTGCGACGACCCAGGTGGTCAGCGCTGCGCTGGTGGTCGAACGAGAAGAACCCGGGAGGTCACTCAAGGTGCAGCGCCCGGTCTATTTCGTGAGCGAGGTACTCTCCGACTCGAAGACTCGTTACTCGCAAATGCAAAAGCTCGTGTACGCTGTCTTGATCACCAAGCGCAAACTCTGCCACTACTTCGACGCGCACCCCATCACGGTGGTGTCCAAGTACCCTCTCGGAGAGGTGATCCAGAACCCCGAGGCCGAAGGGAGGATAGCCAAGTGGGCGCTCGAGCTGATGGGGCAAAATATTTCATATGCGCCACGAAGCGCCATCAAGTCACAGGTGCTGGCGGACTTTGTCGCTGAGTGGACGGAGATCCAAACTCCGCCGGCGCCCATCGAGCACGAGACGTGGACAATGTACTTCGACGGTTCGGTCATGAAAGGGTGAGCGGGAGTAGGCCTTGTCTTCATCTCGCCTCTGGGCGTGCGCATAGAGCACATGGTTCGACTTCACTTCCCCGCCTCCAACAACATCGCCGAGTACGAGGCGCTCATCAACGGCCTTCGAATCGCGTTTGAGCTCGGGATCCGCCGCCTCGAGATCAGAGGAGACTCAGAGCTTGTCGTGGATCAAGTCATGAAAGAGAAAAATTGTGTTGATCCGAGGATGGCGGCGTACTGCCAGGCCGTGTGCAAGTTGGAAGGCAAGTTCCATGGGCTCGAGCTTCATCACGTCCTGCGCGACTACAACAAGGCTGCAGACATCCTCGCCAAGACTGCATCAAGCCACAAGCCGGTGACGCACGGAGTGTTCGCAAGCGACCAGCACGCACCATCCATGCACGTCGAAGGGGAAAAGCCACAAGAACCCGAAGGGCCAGAAGTCATGGAGATCGACCAGCTGCCCAAGCTGAACCTCGAGGACCCTGATTGGCGCTTCCCCATCCTCGAGTGGCTTGTCGAAGGGAAGCTGCCCTCCGACCACACGGAGGCACGCCGCATCGCGCGACGGGCTAAAGCGTTCGTTCTCATCGAGGGCGGGCTCTACAAGCGGGGGGCGGCAGGCATACTCATGCGTTGCATCTTAGGAGATCAGGGCAAGGAGCTACTTCGCGAGATCCACACCAGCACATGCGGACATCACGCCGGTCCGAGAACTCTTGTCGAAAAGGCGTTCCGACAAGGATTTTACTGGCCCACGGTGGTGGCAGACTCCAAGGACATTGTGCGGCGTTGCGAGGGATGCTAGTTCTACGCTCGACAAACTCACCTCCCTGCGCAAGCGCTTCAAACCATCCCCATCACATGGCCCTTTGCTGTGTGGCACCTCGACATGGTGGGGCCGCTCCGACAAGCGCCCGGGGGCTTCACGCACCTGCTCGTGGCGGTCGACAAGTTCTCCAAGTGGATCGAGGCTCGACCCATCGTGAACATCCTCTCCGAGGAGGCCGTAGCATTCTTCACCGATATCATCTATCGCTTCGGCATACCTAACACGATCATCACCGACAACGGCACCCAGTTCACAGGGAAGAAATTCCTCAACTTCTGCAACGACAACAACATTTGCGTGGACTGGTCTGCCGTGGCGCACCCAAAGACGAACGGGCAAGTCGAAAGGGCGAACGGCATGCTACTGCAAGGGTTGAAGCTTCGCATCTTCAAGCGCCTCGAGAAGTTCCGAGCGAGATGGGTAGCAGAGCTACCATCCGTTCTCTGGAGCCTGCGCACCACGCCTTGCCGAGCGACCGGCTTCACGCCGTTCTTCATGGTGCATGGGTTGAAAGCAATCCTCCCCACGGACATCGACTACGGCAGTCCCAGGATACGAGCCTACACCGAGGAAGGCAACCAAGTCGCGCTCGAGGATGCGATTGACCAGCTCAACGAGGCGCGTGACGTGGCACTGCTACACTCAGCAAAGTACCAACAAGCCTTGCGACGCTACCACGAGCGTAACGTGCACGCCCGCGAGTTCCAGGTTGCGGACCTGGTGCTACGACGAGTCCAAGGCAGCAAGGATCGACACAAGCTCGCACCCCCATGGGAGGGGCCGTTCATCGTCGATCAAGTACTCCGACCCAGGACGTTCAAGATCCGATACGAGGACGGTCGAGTCGTCTCCAATGCCTGGAACATCGAACACTTGCGGCCGTTTTACCCTTGAGTAAATGATCACATCTTATGAATCAATGAACAAATGCCGCATGCTTTGTTCATTCATCTTTGAGTTCATAAGCTTTTTAGTTGCCATGTATCTATATGTCACAACTCTTCTGAAGGCTGAGCGGCGAGCACTCCTGCACCTGTGTAGAAGCACTCACCGCTCGGGGGCTACCCAGGGCACGATGCCCTCCTTTCGATTTTCCGTTTTGAAAACAAAAATTGACAACTATGTCGCGACTGATCGCACGTGCGAGAGGTTTTTTGGCGGAAGGCTCAACCTTGCGAGAAGTGAAGATGACGGCCCGTGCGGGGCTTGGCGCTGCTGCTCGTTCAACGCTCCTAGCACCTACGCCTCCGTGGCTACGGTGCGAAGGCTTGCGAGCACAGTCTGAGTTCACGGGTTTTCATCCGACCTTTTTCAAAAGCGCTCGGGCAACCGCTCAGGCTTCGGTCAAAAACGATTTCAACGAAAAATACGCGAGTTACTTTTCAAATTCTCTCGAGTGCTCGGGGGCTGCGAACGCATAGCACCTCTTAATGGCTTGAGATGGCTGGGCTTTCCGACTCCTACACCCCCGCGGCTCAGAGTAAAGCTCGGTCAGCTCATGTTCCTAAGTTCTGCTACTTGTTGCCGTGGTCGTCCCTTGGTGCTCGAGAACGTTTGAGCCGTAATAGAACTAAGCAAGTTTTAAACGGAATAAAACTGTTCAAGGCTTTACAAGCATATCTTGTTCTTAATAGCCTACGAAAAAAATGATGCATCTAATGTGAAGGCCTGGAGCTCTCTTGGTCTTCTGGTGTCTCGTGGAATCAGGTCCAGGTCCTTCATCGCGACGTCGGCCATGGCGAGGGCAAAGGAGGCACAGTCTTCCTCGAGCTGGTCGCAGTGATCGTCGGAGCTGCCAGGGGCCCAGCCGCCACTCAGCGCCATGCGGTCCAGTCCTTGATAATGCGAGTCGAACATGGCGAGAACCCGATGCACCACCCTCCGAGCAGTTGATGGCTCCCGCCCCTTGACGACTTCCGAGAGGCGCTCGACTTGTTTCACAAGTGTGTCGGGGAGCATCGGCCCGATGTGGATGCCGAGCTCCGACAAGACCTGGCCAAGGAGCTTCCCAAGCTTGGCGTGTTGCAGGATGCTCTGCCGGCGTGACATCTCCGACTCACGCCGGACGTTCTTGACCTCTTCAAGCTCCATCCTGACCTGCTCCTGGGACCTCCGGGACTCCTCAAGCTCGACCCTGATCTCTGAAAAAGGTTGACAAATTGCAATGAGCAAACATGGCGCGACCGAGCGGAAAGAAGAGCGAGGCGGGATCGAGAGGACTAACTCTCAAGCTGCTCCGACAACCGCTTGATCGACCCGTCCTTCTCGATGATCCTGAGCTCGGCGGCGTTCACTTCCTGTGATTTTTCTGTGAGCTTCACGACCATCGTGGCACGGGCCGTGCGCAGTCCTGCACCCACGAGAAGACGAATCAACACCGACAGAAACCAATGAAAAGAAAGGAACACACGGTTGGAAGCATTCGAAGCCCACTCACCGTCGACATCCTGCGCCAATTGGGAGTTGGCGTTCCGGAGCCGGGTCACCTCGTCGGTGGTGTCCTGGAGCTTGTTCGCCACCTCAGAGAACTGCTTGTTGGCCGTCCAGAGGTCCGCGCCGGCGGTGGCCAAGTCTTGCTCCAGCCCCGCCACCTTCGACTCTAGCGCCGCCCTCTCTTGAGCGGTGGCCTGGGCAGCGGCCTGGGCGGCAATTTCCGCGGCGGCGGCAGCGGCGGTGGCCTTCTCGGCGGTCTCGTTGGCGGTCGTTACAGCGGCCCGCAGCTCCTCGGTCGTTGCCTCCGCTTGGGCCAACCTCGCCTCGATGGACTCACGCTCCGTCGCAGCGTTGGCAGCAGCGGCCTCGGCAGCCATGGCACGGTCTTCCGCAGCCTTCACAGCGGCCTCGAGCGTTGCCCTCGACGATGCCTCGTTCGCCACCGCCACGGCGGCGGCCAGACGAGCGACTGCCAGCTGCATCTCCAGCTGGGACCTCTCCGCCCGGAGCTCCCTGATGGTGCGCGCCTTCCTTGCACCGCACTCCGCGAGCGTCTGTTCCGGGCAAGAGATCATCAACTACAAGACTTGCAAGAATGGCGAAAAACAAGGTTGTGCTCCTGGTTCGAAGGGGCTTACCAACGTCGCGGGAAGGATGAGCTCGTCAAACGCACGAAGCGCCCACCCGAGACTTCGCTCGAGGCGGCGGCAGGCTGCGGCTTCCTCGTCTTCGTCGTTGGGCGCGTCCGCCTCGTAAGCGGCCGCCCACGTGGAGCGTATGAGGTCGATAATCCGCGCGTCGTTCTCCTCTGCCACCGGCAGCAGCCCCGCGCCTGCACCCTCCCGATCTCCTGGATCTCCGGTGAGGCGCTTCCTACGGCGCTCCCGAGGACATCGTGTTCCTGCGGGACCGAATGGGTCGGGATTGTCATGGGCGCTGCTTTAACGATGGGGGCAGCGAGCCAGGGTGATGACGGCTCCGGCACGCTCACGGCGAGCACTCCCGCGACTACGACGGGAGATGAGGATGCGGTGGCGGCCAGCGCGGCGTCTGCCGCGGACTCTCCGAGGATCTCCTCGGCCGCCTCGATTGAGACTGGGGCTTCGGGAGCCCCGGCCGCTCCGACCAGGCCCGGCTCCGGTTGCCCAGCCTCGGTCGCTTCAAACGCGGCCTCCTTGTCGTCGTGCTCCGGCTACGGTCGCAGCCTCGAGCACGGCCGACTCGGAAGCCTTGACCCCTGACTCCTCCGGGCCCGCCAGCAACCGCTCTAGCATGGCCTCGAAGCTGGTTGGGTCACCGCCCGACAAGTTGGGCCCGTCGAGGTCGATGATCTCCCGGGGGCGGGCAGCCGCGTCGTCAGCTGCCGGCGCCTCCACCGCATCCCCACCCGCCTGCGACGCCACAAGTGCCGAAGCTTCAACTACCACCAGCGTCTCGATCTCATGCCCACTGGCCGATGGCGGCGGGGGCACGACCTTCTCGGAAGACACCGCCAGGGCGTCGCCGCCTCCAACGGTGGCCTTGACCGGCGGCTCGATCGCCACCTGGATGTCATTCGCCTCGGAGGCCGCCCGCCCCTCGGCCAAGTTGTTAGCATCCGATGCCGGCGGAGGCGCCGCTATCTCAGCGGCCTCCGTCGCCGCGGTAGGACCGCTTCCGGCCCGCTCTGCCGACGGTGTGATAGGAGGCAGAGGTGCGACAGGAGGAGACGCCAGGCGGGGCATGAGCTGGGGCTCACGTGCGCCCAACACTGCACGCTTCAGCGGAGCAAGGCTGAGCACGCTGGTGTCCGTGCGGCTGAGACGAGGATGGGATAAAAATGAGGAACAAACGAAGACGAGGAACAGTAAAGCAATGAAGAATAGCGAGCAGGCACTTACATGGTGGACCGAACGCGGGCCCGCTTGACAGGCCTGTCTGGTGGACCCAGCTTGGGGGCTGACCTTTTGGCCCCCGCAGGCTCGGAAACTGGATCCCGACGCTCCGATGGCTTGGGGGCTGGCCCATCACCCCCCGACGACTTGGCGGCGGCGCTCCGATCCCCCGACGACTCGGGGGCTGCCCTCCCGGCCTCCACTGCACCGGAGGTCGGCTCCTGACTCCCACCAGTAGTGAGGGGAACCTGCACGGCCGACACGCCGCCGCCGCAGATGACTAGTGATTGGAGGCGCCGCGGATGTTTTCGGTGTTTGTTCATAAGTTAGAGGCTCGTGTTCATCACGAACATGACCCTTTGATCTTGTTGAATAGACATAGGAAAGCACAAATCCGTTTGTGTGCTTAGCCTAGTTTGATCTAGTTAGATCCCATGTTTGTGTTGCATGAAGTTTGTGCTCAAGCTACGGTGCTCGGTGTAATTGGCCGGTTTATCTGGCGGCTCTGACCTGGGTCACAATAGCCCGGGCCGGTCAGGGTCCTGCTAACAACGTAAGCATGGTGCTTGGGTTGCGTAGCTACGTTACTTACGAGTGTATCCCATGGTTTGTCTTGGGGTAGGCCGCGGTGGTGACAGCCGTTGGACCCTTCTGGAATCCCCCACGTTCGGATACGTTGTAGGAGTCTAAAGTCTAACAACCGGAGTCGTGCGTAAGCGACGCGGGAGGTTAGCTCCCCGTTTGTACCTGGGTGCTTGAGCCAGCATCATGTGATGCTAGTGTGTGTCTAACTCGTCTGACTAACTTCGTATGTTTAGTACCTTAGAACCTAGAACTAACTCGTATGTTGCCTCCTAAGCCTAGGACCTTTAGAGAGAGTGTGTTTGTGTGTTCACACTACTATCTTATCTATCATATCTTACCCCTGCACTTGAGTATCTGGTTTGTCCCCGTCTATGATTTATACTCCTTGCAACAATGTTGAACTAGTTAATCCGCCCAGCCTTCCTTGGATTCGATACCCTTTGAAATACTCCTTTGGGGAAATGCTACAATGGTACTTCCGTGCGCTTGCGGACTCGTATAATCGTTAGGATTACCATTTGGATATTTTTGGCATCGTTGCTAGGAACTCGTAACTTAGCATCGAGGTTAAGAAATACCAACAAGCATTTCTGGCGCCGTTGCCGGGGAAGGCTAAGGATAACATGTCAACACTTTGCAATGTTTATAATCATGACATGAATGAAACAGTTCTCAATGCAGGCTAACTTTGAATGTCTTCTTTGTCTATCGATGATGAAGACAGGTAGTGTATGATTGGTTTCGACTTGCCGCCGAATTTCACTGAAGATCCTGAGTCACTCGTAAGGAGAGCTCGAACTCATTTCGGTTCTCCCCAGCGTGTACGTACGGAAGTCGACCCAGCTTCCTTTGTGCCATCAACATCAACTTCTATGGCCAATCAAGAGAAGACTCTTCGCGAATATTCTGCTCCCTCTGCTGATCAGGTGCCCATCGGCCCCGAGGTCAACACCAGGAATGGAAACTTCGAGATCAAGACTGGCCTCATCACGATAGTACAGGCTAGCCCATTTTGTGGCAATCCTAATGAAGACGCGAGCGCCCACTTGCAACAGTTCTTGGAGCTGTGCAGTACCTTCACTATACGAGGAGTGGAGGAAGATGCCATTCGTCTGCGACTGTTTCCATTCTCACTACTGGGAAAGGCGAAGTAGTGGTTCTATGCGAACCGTGCAGATATTGACACCTGGGCAAAGTGCTCAGCAGCGTTCCTCGCGAAGTTCTTTCCGTTGGGCAGGACTAATGCTCTCCGGGGAAGAATTTTAAGCTTTCAGCAAGCAGCAAACGAAACCATTCCAGAGGCTTGGGAGAGGCTCCAGGAGTACATCCTGGCTTGTTCCCATCATGGGATGGACAACTGGCTTATTCTTCAGAGCTTCTACAATGGGCTGACTCCGATAGCCCGGGGCCATATTGATGCTGCTGCTGGAGGGGCTTTCTTCTCTCTCACTATCGCTGAAGCAACTAAACTTATTGAGAAGATGGTCTCCAACCAAGGGTGGAGTGATGATCGACTCCAGCCATGTCAGAGGGGTACACATACCGTCAAGGAAGCGGATATGCTGCACGCCAAGATGGACCTACTCATGAAGAGGATGGATGCTCTGACCAGCGAAAAGGCTGTCATGGCCATCACTACTCAAGCTATGGATGTTCGCATGACCTGCGAAGTCTGTGGTGATACTAGGCATTCAGGGAATTACTGCCCCGCTACCCAGGAGGATGTGATGTACATGAACGGCAACAACAATGGTTATCGTCCACAAGGAGGTCAAACGTGGAATCAATCACGCCCTTACTATCAGGGAGGTAATCAAGGTAATACTTACAATCCCAACCAACCTTCCCTGAGAGATCTGGTTTTCGGGTAAGCTAAGATCAATGAAGGTTTTAATAAGAAAACAACTGCCTATGATAAGGCTTTAGAAAGCCTCAACGTTAAAATTGATAGCCTTTCTTCTGCTCTTAAGAACCAGCTGAGCTTTAATATAATGATAGAAACCCAGTTGGCTCAGTTAGCTACTTTGGTTCCCTCTGCTGAGGACGGGAAGATTCCGGGGCAACCCGTGTCTTCTTGTGAGAATGTTTGTGCAGTGTCCACTAGATGGGGTAAGCCATCTGGGAGGGCACGAGCTGCTGACTATGCAGGGAGACCCATACAGCAGGTTCTTGACCCATGGGAATCTTCAGCAATTGTGCACAGGAAGGATCCTGGTTATCCAGCTATCACTTGCACTATATAATATCAGAAAATTAGGAATGCCCTCTGTGATCTTGGCGCGAGTGTCAACCTCATGTCCAAGGCTATGTTCGAAAGATTGGGATATCCCGCTCTTACCCTAACCTTGAGGTCAGTTCAACTTGCTGATGCATCGATCCGGTATCCGGAGGGGATTGTGGAGAGTCTACTGGTGTTTGTCCAAGGTTCTTGCATCTTCACGGATTTCGTGGTCCTTGATATGCAAGATGATACGGAAATGCCACTCATTCTTGGGAGTAGGGATGAAACCGGATCGGATACGGACGGATACTGCGGATAAAGATACAGATAATTTTTCTTTCTCGGACTGAATTCTCGGATCGAATACGGATACGGACAGTATATTTTTTGTCGAATAGTGATATTCATCATACTTGGATCATAGAAATTCAACTTTGAATTTCCGGATAATAATACGGTACGGATAGTTACGGATATTAAATGTCCGGATTCGAATACGGTCTTACCATTTGAGTGTCTGACCCTTTCGATCGGTCGGTCAGACGGATAATATCCGTACCACTTTCATCCCTACTTGGGAGGCCGTTCCTAAGTGATGCTCGGGCAAGGATCAATGTGGAAAGTGGGACCATCCGTTTCCGCATTGGGAAGAAGAACTTGATGTTCCGATTTCGACCAACAGAAGAGCAATGCTATTCAGTGCAGAAAAATGATGAGCAGACCTGGGGGTGGACGGAGCCACAACCCCAGCTCACACAACCTCTGACCACACCGAGAAAATCAAGGAAGGCACGGAAGGTGTGGCGGCAGGTACAGAGATTGCACCCCTCTACTTCTCGGGAGTGGGGTGACGAGTGGAACTAATCACTGAGAAAAGTCCCGCTCTCGGACTTAAAAAGATGAGTCCTTTTGCCAAAAGGTAAAATTGGTGAGCTATCTCATATTTCCCTTCCAAAAATTTGATTTAATTTTTCCCGATGCATGTTTGAATTTTCCATCTTTGCATTTGCATGCTAGAATTTTTTCTAGCCAAATTTCCCTTTTAAATAAAGAATTCTGAAAATAAAATTTTGGGTTGGAAAATCCTTGAAAATTCATTCGAGCAAGTTTCCGGGCAAATTTGGACCGGTACACCTAGGCAGGCCCTCATGTGACCGTTAGAGAGCCGTTGGAAAAAGCTGGAGGCGGGCGGACCCGAGGTGGGTTCGGCCGACCCCACAGGTCAGCCGACCCAGCCTAACGGCTAACTCGGCCCTCCTTCCTCCAACGGCTCCTAGCCGTTGCACACGGCCCATGTCTCGGTGCCCGGCTTCATTGCCTATAAATTCAAGGGGGTTTGAGGGGTGTCTTCACCCATTGCAACACTCTCTCCCTCTCTTGCTTTCGCTCTCTGGTTTTCGTGGATTTTTCGCTCGAGATTAAGGTGCCAAGTACTCTCTCCAAGTGCTGCTGAAATATAGATCATTGGTGGAGCAACCCCGGTAAGAATTTCATTCGGTTTCACTAACCCATCACTGAGTTGCTCATGTCGTCCGATAGTTGTGCAAGATGAGTTGGGCTTCCGGCGCACTCCGGAAGTTGACGCGCTCACGCCGTTCACATGACGGGGCAAGCTCGTCTCGCCATTCCGAAGCTGCACCGAGCCCAATGTCGACCTACCGTGAAGAGGAAGGAGAAGAAGAGCTACCCATGCCACAAGCCGATGAAGTGTACGCCGTTGACGCCGCCTTCATCGACTTGAGGAGTGATCGCGAGAGACAAGCCTACGCTCTCATCAAGGACCGAGTCTTCGCCGACACCAAGGAGTTCGACCTGGACCTTCTCGAGAAAATAGGTATGGACTCCGAGTTCAATTCCATTTGGCAAGCTCTAGGATGGGAGGATTTTGTCCCGGTTCAGGAGGTTGGTTCTAGACCTACCACCATCCAGTTTCTCTGCACTCTTTAAGAGGATGTGTCCGATATTTCATTTCGATTTCATGGAGTTTCGTATCAAGTTTCGTGGAAAGATCTTAGTCGCACCCTCAGTTTTCATCATCGCTGCGCTATTTCTCTTGAGCAAGCTTGCGCTAGTTTTAATCGTGAAAGTTTTTGGGAAGAAATCTCTGGTCGTCCTGTTCGCGGCAAGTTAATACCGAGGTGCAATGACATCTTGCACCCCACTCTCCGACTGTGGCACAAGTGGCTCGCCGTCACTCTCTTTCCAAGGGATGACGTACGACCCGTGCGCACTGACGAGATGATGATCTTATATGCCGCGGTCAGATGGATCAAGATCTCCCCTGTGCAAGCTATGATTCGGCAGTGGCTGACAAATTTTAAGATGACGGGTTCTATTGAGTGTACATCTCTGATTTCTCGTATCATCACGAATCTTGGGATTACGCAAGGGCCCAACGTGCCCTCCATTGCTAATCCCCGGACTCAGATTGACGAGGCTTATTTGACTCAGGGGCATATTCTTAAGAAGGGTCCGGATGATTCTTTGGTTTTCTTTTACCCAGGCCATACAAACCAGATCCAGTTACCTAACCCGGATTTTAGGTTGTACGGCTAGGGGCCACTGACCGTTCTCTTGAGGAACCTCGTCATTCTAGTGTCTCTGGTGACAGGGTAACTAGGAGTGCATCGAGGAGAGCAGCCGGAGCACAACAGCCGCCACCACAGCCGTCTCTGCAGCTGTCGCCTCAGCCACAACCTCAGCCTACCACACCTACGTCTGGTGCATGGACCTCTACCGAGTACATGCCTGGGATTACTCCCGGGTATGCTCCCGGTTGGGACCAGCCCATGTACCAGCAGGGTGCGAGTAGCTCGGCTTGGGCTAGCGCAGGCAGTGGCGAGTGGGCCGTCCCTACTGGTACTGCCTACGGAGATGCGACATCTTCGTCGTCCGGGTTGCTCTCGTCATCTCGTGGGGCCACCCTCACTCAACAGATGAGCGAGCTCAACATCCAAGTCGGCGACATGGAAGAGACCGTGCACCAGCATGTCGAGTCCACTCGGGACTGGCAGCGGATGTCTAGCGAGAGACTTCACGCCATCGAGCTGGCACAGCAGCAGCAGCTGGAGGAGCAGAGGGCCTACTACCGGTGGATGGGATTTCTCCCTCCACAGTAGTGAGCCTGAAGCTAGCTTGGGGGAGGACCCCCACTCTGAGGTAACTTGTATCATTATTTTCAGAATCTCGTATGCTAAAAACACATAAAAATCTGCAAAATTAAAAAGACCAAAAATATTTATTTGCTTTGTTAATTTAGTTTGCTTTCGTATACGCGGTAAGAATACTTTTGTTCTTTATGGTCGAAATGATGAATAGTTGCTCTGTTTATTCCTTTTGTATGCCTTGCTACAGCTTAGTAACCTATCTTAGTTTTGAGTTTGTTGGCTTGTGTGATCAAACCTTAGCTTGAAACTTGTGGGTAGCAAAAAGCATGACCTTTGCCTAGGTTGTTGTGAGGTATGATATGGTATAATAGGGTTGCTATGAGCCTGTGCTAAGTGATGTTTGATATCCGGAGTTTTCTTTTGAAAAACAATAAAATGATAAGTTCCTCAATGATGAGAAATTCCTATCCAAAGCCATATGTAGATCCTAGCTATTGTTAGCCTCCACATATGCTACTTGTTTTCTTCATTGAGTCTTGTCGAATTGTTGTGACCCTCGGCGAGAAACTTGTCATGCTCCCATGATCAAGATCACGTACACAGCCACCATATGCTAAACTTCTACACCGGAAGTTTGCACCCATCATTTCATCCATCCCCCATCCATTCCACAAATAAAGCTCCGCGCATTGTTCCATGATTACTCTCTCTCCTAAAATATTCAGCAAGGACTATGGGCTATGCGGAAAAAAAAGAAGCACATGCTCAAGAGCATGAAAAAAAAGAGAGAGAGAAAAAGAAAGAATAAAGAGACATAACCCAAGTCTCAAAAATCTCAAAAGGAGAGGAGAGAATCATATAAAAAAAGGAGTTCTTCATCCATCCACCATATACACACACATGCACATCTTGATCAGGCTGTATGACTTGTTACTCCCAAGGATCCAGTTTTCGACTCGACAATACATGAGAAACAGGTATGCCACATGTCTTCCCTACCTACAGCCCCACATATCAGCTTATTAGAAGTAGGTAGAGAAAGAAGGCAAATCAATGCCTTGGTGAGGGAGCATACACACTGAGCGATCCGAGAGTATCATTCGAGGAACTTTGATTTCTTTGTGAAAATTTGCAAAACCCCCGGATTGACAACTGATCAAGGCACTTGTGATTAGTAATTTCTATACAACCGTTCTATCTTTCAACCGCCCAAGGCAGGTGAAGCTACAAGCCCCATAGCAATCAAGCGTAAGGTAAGATCAATGCCAACTCATTCAATTCTTGATAGAGTACCTAGTCGTATGCTTGTCATAAACTAGGAATACAGCATCGTAGCAACTCCTGATCGACCAACCTAAGTCCTAAGTGTCTTGCTTAGGACGAGCAAGAGGCTAGCTTGGGGGAGTTGTTGACGGCTGTTAAGTGCTTACTTTAGCCGTCAATTTACTCATGAATGAAGGAGCAAGAGGCATTTCTTACACGCATTTTAGTTAAGAATAATGTAGTTCCACCTGTCCTTGGAGATTATGTGATTGCAGGAAAATAAGCACAAAAGAAGTGGCAAACTCACCTTCTATGATTCATGCCACATCACCTCAAGGAATGGTTGCCGCCTCAGGTGCCATGCATGCAAGCTAAGCCACCTCAGGTGCCATGCATGCATGACATGTCACCAATCCAAGAGAGGTAAGCCCCGACGAATCAGAGCGTGACACGTAGACTTCACATGGATCCATGGGCCCACCAGAATGCCTAAACCGCCTCAAGAACACGTGTACACCGGGGACCGACTTAAGGGCCCACAGGACAGCCACCCCGAGGAAGCACACCCCGAGTGGGCCCCACCTGGGATCGGCCGACCCTAGGATCGGCCGAACCGACCTTGGGTCGGTTGATCCTGGGCTTCCACGTGGCGCTTGTCCATTGGTCCTAGAGGCCATCCCCGGGGTGTTTCACTCCTTGCGCCGGTGCTCTGGCCTATAAATAGAAGGGGAGGGGGTTCATTTCTTACCAACACATCTTACTCCTCCTCTCTCACTTTTGGTTTCTAAGGCTAGGAGGTAGGCTAGAGTAGTTCTACTTCAGGTTCCAAGTCTACTTTGGGATCTAGGTATGAGTCCTCTTGTATCTTTATTTTATTGTATGACTTTGATCTACTTCAGTTATTCAGCTATTTCATATAAAGTTGTGCTTGTATACATGGGTTATTTGTTCATGTGTTCTTCGCTCGTTCATCATTTAGAGGCTCTTGTTCTTGATGAACAAGGCCTTTCGATCCAGTTGACAAGTGACTTACATATGTTTTCGGTGTTTGTTCATAAGTTAGAGGCTCGTGTTCATCACGAACACGACCCTTTGATCTTGTTGAATAGACATAGGAAAGCACAAATCCGTTTGTGTGCTTAGCCTAGTTTGATCTAGTTAGATCCCATGTTCGTGTTGCATGAAGTTCGTGCTCAAGCTACGGTGCTCGGTGTAATTGGTCGGTTTATCTGGTGGCTCTGACCTGGGTCACAATAGCCCGGGCCGGTCAGGGTCCTGCTAACAACGTAAGCGTGGTGCTTGGGTTGCGTAGCTACGTTGCTTACGAGTGTATCCCACGGTTTGTCTTGGGGTAGGCCGCGGTGGTGACAGCCGTTGGACCCTTCTGGAATCCCCCACGTTCGATACGCTGTAGGAGTCTAAAGTCTAACAACCGGAGTCGTGCGTAAGCGACGCGGGAGGTTAGCTCCCCGTTTGTACCTGGGTGCTTGAGCCAGCATCATGCGATGCTAGTGTGTGTCTAACTCATCTGACTAACTTCGTATGTTTAGTACCTTAGAACCTAGAACTAACTCGTATGTTGCCTCCTAAGCCTAGGACCTTTAGAGAGAGTGTGTTTGTGTGTTCACACTACTATCTTATCTATCATATCTTATCCCTCCACTTGAGTATCTGGTTTGTCCCCGTCTATGATTTATACTCCTTGCAACAGTGTTGAACTAGTTAATCTGCCCAGCCTTCCTTGGATTCGATACCCTTTGGAATACTCCTTTGGCGAAATGCTACAATGGTACTTCCGTGCACTTACGGACTCGTGTAATCGTTAGGATTACCATTTGGATATTTCTGGCATTGTTGCTAGGAACCCGTAACTTAGCATCGAGGTTAAGAAATACCAACAGCCCACCATGCTGAAAAGATGCCTGCACACACGCGCTTGCCCCGGGGTAACTGACGCCCGCCTGCGTGACGCCTCGATGCCCGCTGGGCCCAAGAATCTGAACCAACTACGCACCGTCTTTTCAAGCCATCACGTTCGCCACGTCGCCCACGACCCCCACGACTGCCTCGGGCAAAGGTCCCAGAACCACGACAACGCCACTGAAGATCAAAACCCCACAAGCGAGTCTACAATTCACTCGCGGGCTCGGGGGCTACATCCGGCGGATGCGCTCGTGCGTACCCATCAAGGAAACCAAGAGCAAAGATCATCACGACGCCTTTCGTCTGAGCCTGTCTGCGAGTCTACGACTCCCTCTCAGGCTCGAGGGCTACTGACGTGGGCCCGGATTAGGGCCCCCTTTCAACAACGAGATAATCACCCTCGAGATGGAGTCATCTGACACCATTGACAATGTGAAGGCCAAGATTTAGTATAAGGAGGACTGAGGATCTCTGTCAACACCATCACTAGCAAGATGTCTTGTTTCCGACCAGTTGGAAGCTTCCACGACAAGTCTCCGCCTCGCACAAGGAGTCTCCGCCTCGCACAAGGAGTCTCCGCCTCGCCTCTGACAACCTGCTCGTTCGCACGAGCAGTTTCCGTCTTCGACCAAGACACGGTCCACGCAAATGTGGCGCCACCCCGATGTGCGAGCTTCCCCGTAATGACGCGTGGGGCGCCAGTTCCCCACGCCATGCAAATACGCCAGCTGGCGGCACGCGCGGGTGGCCGGCTCTGACGAGAGCCTTAATACGGCACTGTTCGGCCGCGCAGCCCTCGACGCGTCGTCCCATCCAACCCTGCAGCACGCCAACTCCGTCAGAGGCACTCGAGTGCCCCCTACGATTAGTGCTGGCCTACGATTAGGCCCTAACGTGGCGAGCTCATCCCGTGCTCAAGCGGGTTGAGTCAGCACTAAAGATCTCGGAGGAAGCGCCAGGTGCCCGAAATAAACAGCCCCGCCCGGCCACACGGCGGCCTCGACGACAACGCAGTTCAGCCCCCCTTCAATGCACCCTGACATACAGCGACGTGCGAGAAGACATCCCAGCGGCTAGGACTGTAGCTTTTATTTGTTTTCCCTTTTTTGCCCCTCCCCCTTGCGTGTATAAAAGGTAGAGGAGGGCAACCGTCACAAGGGCTGATGAACTGTACTCTCACACCCTAGGGACTTGGGTTCGACACCCTCTCCCGACAAGTTTGTAACCCCTACTACAAACAACCCTAGCACAAGAACACGACAGCTCGATATTGGACGTAGGGTATTACTCCTCGGAGGCCCGAACCAGTCTAAACCCCGGCGTCTCTCGTGCTAACCATCTGGGTCGGACACACGATCCGATACAAATTTACTGCTCGGCGGTTGACACCCCCGACAGTCATTGCTTCCCATCTTAATTCCTTTCATATCTTGTCAATCTACAGATGGTTAGAGAGAAGGGGAGCACTCGTGGCAAGGAGATTCGCTCGGAATCAAGTGAGGAGGAAGGAGAGTGTTCATCGGGTGAAGAGTATGGCATACATGTGCATGAAAAGAGGACCAAGCCTCAAGCTCCTCCTTCCCGTGCTAAAGGCCGTGGTCGTGGTCAAGATGGCAACCTCATTCTTCAAAGGAGGACCACCACCATTGGTGCTAGGACCAAGAGGGCAAGTACTGCCGATGAAGTGGGAGATCGATATGATGCGGACATGGACTTGTCTCTCTATTTGCAGATGGCCATCCCAGTTCACCCTCCGGAGCGTACAAGGCGTGACCCTCCTTTGGTGAATTACATGAAGGACGGAACCGACATGAGGCCACTTCATTTTCAAGACCCGAGGGTGCTCCAAAGGTCTTTCTTCAGCGATGATCGGTTTTGGCTTGCTCATCAAGCGGATTGGTATGAGTCAACCATCCTACCCAAGGGACGTATCACAACTGAGGAAGTGGATTGATTGGCCTTTCTTACTTGATCTTCCTCCACCTATTGAAGAGGCTATGCAGGCTGTCCACACTCGCTGTCAGTTCATGGGGATTGCTTATCTCATGGGCTTACGCTCCGACTACTCTCAAGAGGTGGTGGCACAATTCTATGCCACTCTTTATGTTGATCGAGATGAGAACGCCATGCACTTCACCCTTGGTGGTAAGAGGTTCTCAATCACTGTTAGTGAGTTTGCTATGCTTTTCAAACTTAGAGGTGCAACCACAACAAACCAATTCTCTAGTGAACTTGTCCGACTTCATAGTGGAGATGAGCTAGAAGTGACTAAAATGAGATTTATGTATGATCGTGCCTATGGAAATATCAACTATGGTCATACAAGTGGACTCACCCCCTACTACAAGATGCTCAACCTCTTGTTTAGGTATACTCTTTGTCCTCGAGGTGGTGATTCTGACAACATTTCTCATAGAGCTAGAAATTTGCTTTATCAAATGGCTCCCGGTCAACCTAAGTTCAATGCTTGCCATTTCCTTTGGAATGAGATTATCATTTGCTCACACACCTCTTCTAGTGGATGTCACTATGCACCATATATCTTTTTGATGGTTAAGCATGCCACTAAACTTGATCTTAAGACGGATGTCATTCATGAGCACTACAAGACTAGCAAAGGAAAGCTTGCTCAAACTTTCAGACTTGGCAAACATCAGACCAGTATTGATGCTAGAGGACCGTACCCGGGCATTTATTCCATTGATGGACCTATTGATGCGGGTGCCTCCTCCTCTCAAGCTCCACCATCAAGAAGTCCGTATGATCCCCTTCCAATGGAGGGTGCCTCTCACTCTCGTGGGGCTCCTAGGGGTAAGAAGGGGAAGTTCAACTTTCTTGCCAAGAGTTTGTTTGCTTGCTTCAACATGCTCCGCAAAGATGCTAGAGAGCGTGAGGCCGACCGTCGGTGGTTGGCTCAAGAGCTGCATAGGCAAGAAAAGAATCAAAAGGACATGGCAGCTCGGCTCAATCTTCCTCATTCTCCAGTGCATGAGATGAGAACCTTTGATCCTCCATCTCCCATTCCTAACCCGTGGGAGGACCTTGGCTCTTGGGTCCCGGTTGATGATGATGAAGATGAAGAGGACTATGGAGGTGGTGAGCGTGAAGATGAGGAGTACGACGAGGACGACGAGGAGTAGCTCTCTTTTTGGTGCTTGTTGCCAAAGGGGGAGTGAATTTGGAGGATGGAAGCCCCTATCTATCTTTATCTATCTTTTATCGTTATTTATGTAGTAGAACTAGTGGACATGTAGTGAACTATACTTGGTGTGATGCATGGTGTGTGCCAAGTGAGACCTTTAAATTTGTAAGACCTATTTGGGGTACTCTATTATGTTAGTGTGATGTACGAACCTTAATTAGTATGTGTGATGCATGTGTTGGTTGGTGATTTGTTATTTCTCACTTTATTGTTGTGATATATCTTGTCATATGCATCACGGGATATTGTTTATCACACTTGTGCACAATGTGTTAATGCAAAGATTTAGGGGGGGCTCTTGCCAAATTGTGTGCAAAGGCATTTGAGGCCTCTATAGTTGATAATGCACACATTTAGGGGGAGTTTCTCACTAGATTGTTGGATACACACATCTCTTTTATATAACCAAACTGTGTTGTCATCAATCACCAAAAAGGGGGAGATTGAAAGTGCATCTAGGCTCCTAATTAATTTTGGTGATAATGACAATGCAATTTGGGTGGATTAATGCTTTCAATAAGATGTGTGCAGGCTCAAAAGAATAAATACGTGAGTTTGATCAAATGAAGCCCCTCATACGCTCTACTAGGTGTTGAAGCTCAATCGGCGATTTAATTTTAATTTTCGGTTTGAATTTGAGTTTAGGAAACACCGTACTATAAAGAGGGACGTGGTCGGTTGGTCGAGGTTCGCTACAAGTGCTCTTCTTGATATCCTCTCATCTTTTCTTAGAGTGAAAACCCTAGAAAAATCTTTAGAAAACCTAGAATAGCCTTGTTTTAGCTTAACCTTGCTCTCCCAGCCCTACCGGGTCAACCGGCCTGAGTGGCCGGGCGACCCGGGACAGCTCTGGAGAGAGCCGGGTGACCCGGCCACCCGTGCCGGTTGACCTGGCCAGGCCGCAGGAGCCACATAACGGCTAGCTCGGGGGACTCGGGTATATATACCCCTTCTATTGAAACACCTCCCAAGCTTGCTTCCCTCTCTCCCAACTCCCTTCCAAGCACTCCTAGCAAGGATTCCTCCTAGGGTTTGGGTGTGAGAGACTTTGAGGTGTAGGATTTAGCCCCTTTGTGAGAGTTCTTCACTCCTTCCTCTCAAGAAGCACTTGTGGTGGCTTTGGTTGATCGATTCGCGTTTGTTACTCTTGAAGCTTGCTTCTAGACGGTTAGGCATCGCCCGTTGAGTGTCCTCTCCGTGTGGAGCACCCGGGATCGTTTGTATTACCCATCCTTTGTGGATTTCTCTTAGTGAGCACCAATTTTCCTTTGTGGGAATTGGGTGAGGAAAAGAGGCTCTTGGTGATAGCCCTCCCTTTGTGGGATCCTCAACGGAGATGTAGCTTCCTTTGTGGGAGTGAACTTCGGACTAATTCGCTTGTCTCTCGCTTGTTTGAGTTCATCCCCTTTCTCTAACCCTAGAAGCTATATTTGGATCGATCTCCATATTTGTGTTGTTGCTCGTGAAATCTTTGGTTGCAGGTGGTGTCTACATCGTATACGCAAAGTTTGATTCATTTACTTTATGCAAATTCAAGTTTTCCATAGCTTATTGCACTCTCTCCTCGCGCGCTGGTTGATCCGGCCCAAGTGCCAGGGTGACCCGGACCCCCCGGGTCATCCAGTCACTCGTGCCGGGTCATCCGGTCCCTGATCCGCTCCTTAGTTTTTGCAGAATTTTAAAGTGATCCTATTCACCCCCCTCTAGGCATCACAACGTCCTTTCAATGGTGTCTAGTTCCTTTCTGTCAATAATCTAAATGGTGAGACTCGGACCCCTTTGGCAAGGTACAGCTCCTAAAACGGTAATGGTTGTGGCTCCTCTGGTGGAGCTGAAGCCATTTTGAAAAACGTTGGAATGATAGCTTCATCTTGTTTTTCATGAAGGGATTGAAGACATCAAATGTCCAATGTACCTTTTGATATTTGACCTATTTGTTCATCTAAATTGTATGTTCACCCTCGTACCGCAATTTATAACTTTAGCTCATGTAAAATAAAATGTACATAATTAGAAATATTGCTTAGCTAGTTATGAGTGCTTTGTTATAATTTTAGTTCATGTAAAATAAAAACAAATAAAAGTATTGCTTAACTATGGGATGAGGGGATGCATCGGCAGATTTCTCGTAAATATTAGCGAACTCTAGAGGTAAGCCTTGCAGGAGGAGCTGGCGGAGCCAATATTTCTGGCTCCTCCTGCACAATAGAAGCTAAAAATAACGTTATGAGGTGCTTCATGTGTAGATCCATTTTCTTTTTAGCTATTTGGTACAGCTTCGGCTGAAGTCCTTATTGGAACACTCCAAAAGCTTTGCCAAAGGGGCTCGAGTTTTTTTGAATCCCCTACCTATTTTTATTATTTTTATTTCAGACTCACTTAATTCGCTCCCGAGAGGTCGAACTCGGGCCTTTGAGTGCTACTAAGGGGCTCTTGGTTAGACATGCAAAACTATTATGAAATAAGTCTACTTCACACCAACCAATTCAAGATTAAACTACATAAATCGCCTCACCTAATATTGCCCATGTGGCGGTTTTATAATCGGCTTGTCTATGTGGCGCTACATGTGGGATGTGACATGGTGAGTGTATTTTAAACGAATATAAGGTACCATACACACGTCGGTGCAAGGCCAGCGATGAGATGAGAGAGATGGAGGCAAGTCTGCTCGTTGATGAGGGTGAAGGTGGTCACAGGAGAGACAAAGATGGGTCCAAGGAGCTTTATTTTGTCAGGAAGGAGCTTGCAGCAACAATGACTTGGAGTGATTCGCGGTGTAGTTCTAGATGATGAGATGGGCTACCACGGTTAGCGGAGTTTTGTGGTAGAACGTGATTGGCTTTACATCGTCGCCACATTATTCCATGTGTAGTGTCATATAGGCACAACCGACTTTAAAAATTGCTACAGGGGTTTACACTAATTTGGATAATTGGTTAGGTGTGGGTTGGGGGAAGGGTAGCGGCTTTTGCACCACATTATTCCCTTGACTTATAAGTTCATAAGTTGCTCCCGTTAGAATTAGATTAATCTAACATTAATCTTAAATAGGACCTTAGCTTAGTCTAATCATGATTACTAATTAAACTTAATGCGGAAACTTAGATTAGACTAACCAGCAGAGCTTGTAGATGCCATCTGTACACGTGAAGGAGTTGATGTAGATGAAGTAGATGTGATCTTCACCAGTTCAAGAGCTTTAGGACTCTTTGTTGGTGAAGATTTAGATGTCGATGACGAACATCAGCCTTGTGGACGTCACCTCCTGATGAACTCAAAATAGATGCAGTTCACCTCTCAAGAACAGGGTTCTTGATAGGTGAAGTCAGGATCTCGATCTTCCAACCCCTTCAGCACTCTAATTAATCGGTGTTTTGGCTAATTTGGAGATTAGAGGATTAGCATATCGTGAGACACCTCTCTAACTCATATATATGGTGCTGCAGGGTTAGGGTCGAGTCCTAGTTGAATACAACTTAGGTGTGCTTGCGGATCACAGCACAAGAGTCCTAATCACATAAGGATGTGAAGTCCTTCCATGTATGGAGTTGTTCTCTCAGTTGTTACGCTGAGATCACAAATATCTAACATTCTCCCACTTGATCGAATGTTAACAACTAATGTTTACTTTAAACTTATGCTCACACTCAGTACAACAGTAATACTAGACCAATGTGTCGTCAATAGCATGTAATTCGCTACTAGGACCCCATTACCCATAGTTCACTGCAATACCTTGATAGAACACTTATTAACTTATTGGGAGTTACTTATTCGACCTATTCCCAAAATCTTATGTGATAAAGTCTAACTATAAATCCCAAACTAATTTCGCAAATATTGGGATAAATAGTAAGCCTTTAGTACAAAGACTTGCTAGCATCACCATTTATGAATATGTTGCTACTCGAAGTAATACAACAATAGTGATATCAACTTATTATTGTTGTATATTGTTTCTTAATACCATAATATAATTCTTAAGCCTGCTTGGTTAAAACATGCCATATACAAACTTAGCTTTTCATCATGCTAATTTTGCTTAGAGCTTTTCTAAAAATCACTCTTTATGCAAGAGTGAAGGATATAATCTAATTGTGCACGTTTGTTGATGCTCACTAACTCTTATTTTTATGCATCAACAACACATGAAAAAGGATTAAAAAGATAATTCAACAGTAGTATAGGGTTTTGGACTAATGAATTCCACGAGTTTTGGTGAATTGAATAATTTCAGGGACCATTCAGGAAAATACGAAAAGAATGAAATTTAGAAGGCTCCGGAAGACTCCCGAACTTAACCAACGTGAGCTACAAGAAAATAAGCATCTAGAAGGAACGAGAAGACACCACACGAAGGCTGGGCCCAGACGGGGCCCACCACAGGCCGACCGGCCCTGTGGTGGGGCCGACCGGTCCCCCCCGGACGCCAACTCAGCCCTACTTCTAGAGGGTTCCTCCACCGCCTATGAGGGTCAATCTAAACCACATGTTTAGGTCGGTTTGATCCTACGGTGACGGATTACCTCCTTCGGACTATATAAGCAGCCCCCAGACCCCCTGGAGGAGAGGGAGACGATCTGAGCAATCAAGAAGATCATTATCAAGACGCCAGGGCAGGAGAAGAAGAGGATACACAAGAGATAGGATAGCTACTTCATAGTTCTAGATCTAGTTCTTAGATCTAGAATCTAGTTCTAGATAGAAAGTCAGATTCGAGTAGAGTTGAGCTTTGCTCCAGTTCCAGATCTGTAAGTCATCAAGATCCAGTTCTTATATTGTTTCTCAATGACTATGTGTTCTTTCAATATTATGTGTGCAATTGCTAAGTTCTTACTTTGTTCTAGTAGTGTATTTGATATAGTCATGATTAATGGTAATTTCACGCACTTATTCGTAGAGCTCCTAGTATGTTATGCGCGTATGCTAGGTAGTAGAAAGTATGTAAGCATGGTGCTTAGATATGATTTACTTGCGGATTCACCTTATGCTCCGGATCGTGTGGTAGATCGTAGGTGTGACAGGCCTATTGAGTCCTTTGCAATCCATCCCCCGAGTATAAGACTAGTCGATAATGGTTCTTGGGAGGATCATGTTTCGTTCTTGATCTTCTTGGGTAATCTTCGGGGTGTACACATTTATCCATGACTATGTTATATGTGATGATATGCTACAATAGAATAGATGAATAACTAAGTCTTTGTATGCTACATAGAATTTGTGCCTCTTAAGTAAATCCCATTCTAATCTAACTAGGAAGTAGTATGTTCTATGCTCCACGTGTGCCTCTACCTGTCTAAATTATCATTATTTTATCATTTGGCTTACCCCTGTTAAAGTATGTGTCATACCATCAAAGTCTCATAAAGTAGTCTACTGCCATCCTTAGTCAACCGATACATCCATCCCATCTTCCCTGTGGATACGATATTTTAAAACCCATCACCCCGAGTGAAGTGCTCACCTGTATCCGTGCGCTTGCGGATCATTCATTTCTCTGTAGGCTTAGCAAATACCAACAACGTTTATATCCATACACTTTTACAGAATCTCATCTGATTATTTCATAACAAATAAGCATGTATTTGGTGCCTTAAATTTTCTTGCACCGTTCCAGTGGACCTTATCTGGATTAAAACTAAGGGAAAAATTAGATCTATACCATTGAAAGATCCAAAAGTTGGATATATATACCATTGACCCCACATGTCATTGACTCATGTGAACCCCACATGTCATTGACTTGTGATGGTATATATCTAACTTTCGGTTCTTTTAATGGTATGGATCATAATATTTTGTCAAGTGTCCCGGCTAAGTCAATATTTATAGACTTTTAACATACAACTTTCAATGGTTGAAGCATAAGAAACGTCCTTTGTCTTATATTCATAAGTATCACGTCATTTAAGCAATTATATCAACTTATGCTTTAGCGATGAAAATCCTAACACTCCCTTTGGTCCAATCTTAGTGTATAACTTAGTGCCCAAAACATAAAAGGCTTGCAACAAAAACATCTTTATATATAATTGAATGATATCTCTTTTGCAGCTACACTTATTGCTACTTAAGAGTAACATTCACTTTGAGTATTAAGATAATAATCTTTTTCCACCTTTAATCAATCTTAGGATAAACTGAACTAACCATGAGACTCTAAATCATGGTGAGCAACAAGCTTAATATCTTATTTTCCTTTGGAATCACTATTAAAATGTAGACCTATTATGGTCCACTGTGTTGACTCCATTAGAATTTTCTGCTAATAATCCAAACCTATTGATTTAAGCTCATAGGCTCTTTTCTTTTGTGCCTAATTACTTACATAATACTACCTTTTCAGGTGTGGTTTAATCAACTAATGAAAACTCTCACTGAAATTTAGTAGTTTGCAATGGAGGTAAACTCACTTATAGCACGAATTAAAAAACTTATGAGAATTGTATTCTTAATTCACTGATGCAGAAAACTGAATCCGCGTCTCCTGAAGATTTCCCTTCCTCCTTTGTGAGCTCCCACTGACTCTGCATTCTTTTAGAACACAACTAATTTGTCTCAATACTCTTAGTGAAACCATTTAGAACAATAGATGTGGTATCCCTTAAACTAGTGGAGTATATAAGAGGTCCCCACTAAGAAATTCTCTCAAACCACAGCCATCCACGTCATCTGGTGACGTCATCCGCCACCACATCACTTGATTACTACACGCAGCCAGAAGCCCAGCAGCCCACGACACCTCCTTTCGTTGCATAGCCACAGCAGCTGAACTATCTCAGCACCTTCCTGAAAAAAAACTGAACCGTTTCAGGTACCAATGGCACCTGAAGAGCCTCCGCCAGGCAGTCCAAAAGGACGGCCAAGCCACCATCGCCATCCACTCCTACAACAGTCCAAGTCCAAGGGACTGCCCTTCTCGTGATTCGGTGCACGTCCTCGCCGTCCAGGCCACAGAACCGCCGGACTCCCTCCCTCGCCATCCAGGTGCGACGGCTGGCCATATCTCCGCTCCCTCATTGTTGTGTGCTCCCTTTCCATGTCCTCATGGGTACCATTCTTGCCGTCTGTTGTTGTTGAGTACAAAACGTACAACATTTCCCATCTTGGTTTCCAATCGTTTGATTTTGTGCACAAGCAACTTCCACATTTTGATTGAATTTCATGCACTCAATATGTTTGATGTATTGCCCCTTCAAACCATCTTCAATTTTGCAGGTTCATGTAAATTGATTTCGCTTCAATTTTGAAGGCTCATATAAATTGATTTAGCCTCTCTAGAAATACCAAGCGCATTAGCCTACTTGAGCCAATCAGGTAACATCCTCTTCTCCAACTTCTTAATTCTGCAGCTGCCCTCATTCTATTAGTTTTGACGTTGTTGTGCACAAATCCTTAGTCTGGACAATCAATAAGTTTTTTTTCTCTCGAGTCCCGCAGCAACGCGCGAGGAATTACCTAGTCCACAAATGGTAGCTCTTCTAATTTTTTAAACTTTAGCAAAACTTTACTTTTATCTTGCTTAAATACCACTGATGAACTTCCTTCACCAATCTAGCCCACCACAGCGATGGCCAGAGAATGAACTAGAGTAGCAAAGCTATGGTAAAATATTCACAATCAGCGATGGCCAGAGTGATGAATATAAACCATACTTCAAAAATCTCAGGCCTCATTGAACTAGTTCAAAATAGCGATGGCCAGAAAAGAACCAGAACAACAAGAACCTTGTGAACATGTACTCATTAATCAGCGATGGCCAGAAATAATGAATAAATGCCACACTAACTTATTTGAGATGATTGGTTATATTGGAGTATCTCTCCTATCACCAAGGTATTTAGTGAGCATTCTCTCAATTTAGTCACCCTTGCTTTATGCTGATTTTTTTATTTCAGCCTTTTTTAATATTTTAATTCACCTTTATAGGTAATTAAAAACAAGCGAGAGAACTTATAGCTCCTTTATTATCTTAGCATTATTTCCCTTAATACAGTTAGTTCAATATAATTAATGGATGGAGTATCTCTTTACTGATGAGACATTCCATTCTCCCCTTCGAATTGTGGTCTAAACGAAAGTGAGCTACAAATTCGACAAGGTCTCATCATTTAATTATGCAAACACACCACATAATTATATCATATAAGAGAGCACATAAAACTTTTATTTGCAAAATAGCAAATAATAAAATGGATAAACTTGTGATTAATTTCTTAATACCACAAAACATAATGTGACATACACAAGTTGAATTTTAATTTGAGACTATGCCGGGTGGTTGTGGACATCATAATCTATTTTAAGAAAAATATGAATTTTCTATAGACTACAACAGTGTATTTAAGTCCTCATATTTCACTGAGCTAAGTATCATCTTTCATCCCCTGCAAAATTACGCACCTGACTGTTTCTAGTATGTGACGGTAGAGTATCTTTTGTTGAATCGTTGTATATTGGAAGATCTATACCGAGGAGAAGATTGAACTGGGTAGGCGTATCCGAAAGCTCCCAGAGGAGTCACTTAATTGTGTTGTGGAGATAATTACAACAAGAAAACTGGCAAGTCAGAGTTCTAATCGAATAACCATGAACTTGGGAGAACTGGTATGTTACACTTCTCATATATTTATCATTTTTTAATACACGCTATTGGGACTCCTACCTGAATGCAAGCAGATTCATAATAGTGCGACCTTATTATTTATTATCTACACCTGACCCTCATTTGTTTTCATTTGGTTAGGATGATGCAACTTTATGGAGGCTGTATTACCACGTGGAGTAGTATGTACTAGAAGAAAACAAGAAATGATTCTCAATGCTCCATTCTTAGCTGAATATCCTGTGGAAGCTCTACCAGTCTACCCACAACTCGTAGGAGCATTTGCAAGATCATTCTAACCTTGTGTGCAGTACTTTGGAATCCCCATGTTTTGCAGCATTCGCAATTTCGCATTGCTGAATCATCTTGTATATGTAGGGGGTAGCAGCATCTGTATGTGCACATGGACGTGCTATCAGTGAGGGATGTAGCATCAAAACATCATCATGAATAGCGTTCAGAGATTACCGAAATAGAGTAGTGCTTAGATTTAGAGAAACTTGTGTTGTAACCCCATGGGCTGTGGTGGCAGATGAAACTTTTTCATGCCAGATTGGCATCTGATATGGAAAAGCATCACTGCATATTTTACAATCTCCTTCAGATTCTATGGGGATTTGTTGCAGTATCCTCACTGGTAATTAAAAGTCTTCTTCACAGTGATGCGCTGCTCCATGGGATATTTATCTTTTTTTTTTTGTGAACATGCTCCATGGGATTTATCTGTGGTGAGTGTCACATTGCATCAATCAAATCCTCTTCCTCCTTTGTGGCTTAAAGGTAATTCATCAAAGTTATCACTTATCACCTTGTCTTGGTTTCCTTTAATTCACTTTTTCCAAAAGCCACGGTGTGTGCTCTGCACCGAGATAATGGGACGATCAGAATGAGAGTAACAGGATATCTATTGATAGCTTCCAGGCATATTGTAGTGCTGAAATGAGGTATCGGCCACATTATAGGTCATGGTCACTTACCTTTATGATTGAAAAAGCCACTCATCAGGGGTCAGGAAGAATGGGAGACCAGCCGACTTTATCTGAGTAGTATGACCCTGCAAACGTCATGAATAGGGACTACCACTCAGGAGTTGCTCGGGAGAGCCAAAACGGCCGAGGCTCCACCTTCTTTATCTCACAAGTTCTTCAATATTTTTCTTCTTTTTTTCGAAACAAATAAAGAGCTGCCGATTATATCGACAAAGAACGTGCTAGTTCATCTATCAAATCCTCTTGCTAGAATCTTACAAAAACACTTAGACACGGCGGCGTCGGTCAGCAAGACGAGCTTCGCCTCCTTCTTCTCCCTCCACCGCGGCGCCGCAGTGGTGACCGCCGCCGGCGCCGCATCACCCAACTTTCCTGTCGTCTTCGGTTACAGGACACGGAAAAGAGGAGACGGCTGCTGACGCGGCGAGAGAGCAAGTAGTGGAGTGTGAGGGCAACGACACAGCTGCGTAACAGCAGCAGCACGACGTTGCAGCATCGAGGCAAAGGAGATCGCAACGGATACACTAGCTATCTATGGCAAGTCCGGTGACCGATCTTTCAGAAAGAAATGTGTCGCATTGGTGGCGATCAGCTTTTCAGCTTGGATCTTTTTAAATAAATATATAATCATATTGAAATGTTGCTATATACTATGTTAATTAGCTTGGCCTTTTACTATCGATGGAAAAAAAAGCTTTTTGTGTTCTTTTATTCGTTTATGGTGTCGGCAATCTTTGCGTCTGCGATTTCTTTGCCTACCTTGCCTATATATGCATCGGCTATGCAGTGTGTTATCCCATGTCCCTCTCCCTCCTGGGGTCCTGCAAAGCTTAGCTCATCTGGGGAGGAGGTCGCAAGAAGAGAGAAGCAATGGCTAGTTCGTCCATGGACACTGAAGCTGCTGGACATGAGCCCAAGGGCAGCGACTACACTGTCTCAGCTACTGCTCATGCAGTAGATTCAGGTACCAAACATGCAGCTGCAGGATCAACGAGCTAGTGTGGTTGTTCTGAATTTTATCCGGTTCATTCAGTTGATGGCGTTGTTGTTTGCATTGGTGGCAGACTCGTGGCAGCAGGTGGGATTGCTGCTGGTGATCGGCTTCAACTGCGCCTACGTGCTGAGCTTCTCCAACCTCATGATGGCGCCGCTGGGCTGGGGCTGGGGCGTCGCCTGCCTGCTGCTCGTCGGCGCCGCCGCCTGGTACGCCAACTGGCTCCTCGCCGGCCTCCATTTCATCGACGGACAGAGGTTCATCCGGTACAGGGACCTCATGGGCTTCGTCTTCGGTGAGCACCAATCGATCGGTCATGATTTGGTTCTTGCGGAGAAAATGTTGCAAGTTAGCTGATGCGTCTGTTTATGCTTTTGTTCTGAACCTGAAGGGAGGAAAATGTACTACATCACTTATTTCCTGCAGTTCGCCACTCTGCTCCTCTGCAACATGGGCTTCATTTTACTAGGTGCAAGAGCACTCAAGGTACAATTCTTTTTTTTCTTGATTTGACACAGGAACATGACTGACGGTCGCAAGCAGCTTTGCACGCACGATTAACCCCAAATACCTCGGAGGAGGTTCCTCTAACGTTCAGCCTCTGCAGTTCTGTCACTGCCATGTGGGGTCCGTCGGCGTGGGGCCCGCGCGGCAGTGACAAAACTGCAGGGGTGGGAACGGCAGAGGATCTCGTTTGAATACCTCACTGCTTGTGGTGTCATCATTAACCAGGCAATCAACGTGGAGTTCACCCACTCCCCTCCAGGCTCCAGTGGTTCATCGCCGCGACTGGCATCGTCTACTTCGCCTTCGCCTACTTCGTGCCGACGATTTCTGCCATGAGGAACTGGCTCGCCACGTCGGCGGCGCTGACGTTAGCTTACGACGTCGCTCTGCTGGCCATCCTGATCAGAGATGGTGATCGCCGCTAATCTCCTCTGCTCCTCTGCGCTTCAGTCCATCCGATCGAGCAGTATCGGAAGAGTAATCAATTGCTAACTTTGCATTGGCTTCTCCTTTAGGTAAATCCAACAGCCAGAAGGATTTCAGCGTCCATGGCAGCCCATCCGAGAAGGTGTTCAACGCGCTGGGCGCCGTCGCCGCCATCCTCGTCTGCAACACCTCCGGCTTGCTCCCGGAGATACAGGTCTGAATTATCGATCTGCCTCTTTTGCCATTGATGCCTACACGTCGAGTGCTCGAGCCCGTGCGTCGACGGCGACGTGAATGCCGATCGACGTGTGTGGCTGGAATGCTGGACGGATATGGATGCGGTTGCCCGTGACGTGCGCTTTACATGTTCTTCGTTTTGGCGCGCGGTTTGGAATTTGGACCAGTCGACGGTGCGGGAGCCGTCGGTGCGCGGGATGCGGCGGGCGCTGCTGCTGCAGTACACCGCCGGCGCCGCCGGGTACTACGGCATCAGCGTGGCGGGGTACTGGGCGTACGGGTCGTCGGTGTCGGAGTACCTCCCCAACCAGCTCGGCGGGCCGCGCTGGGCCGCCGTGCTCATCAACGCCGCCGCCTTCCTCCAGAGCGTCGTCTCCCAACACGTACGCCGACTCCGTCTCTTCTTCTCGCCTCGCTCGTGCGAGCGTGACTGCAGTACGTCCTGCACGGGAACGTAGGTACATACAGACGACTGCTAATCCGTCGTGTACGAATCGCCATTGATGCGTGCAGCTGTTCGTGGTGCCGATCCACGAGGCGATGGACACGCGGCTGCAGCGGCTGGACGAGGGCATGTTCTCCCGGTACAACCTGACGCGCCGCTTCTTCGCGCGGGGGCTCATCTTCGGCTTCAACGTCTTCATCACGGCGCTGTTCCCATTCATGGGCGACTTCGTCAACCTCGTCGGCTCCTTCTCCCTCGTCCCGCTCACCTTCATGTTCCCCAGCATGGTCGTCCTCAAGGTACTTAAACCCTTGGATCGTTGCTGTAAGCCTGTAACATATGTGATGACTGAATTTTGTCTGAATTGCAACAGAACCTATAATTGCTAGTTCATTTGGTGGTGTGTGGCATTGCAGATCAACGGGAAGAGTGGTGGGAGATGGAGCAGGCTGTGGCATTGGGGCGTCATCGTTTTCTCCACGCTTCTCTGCGTCGCTACCACCGCCGCTGCAGTTCGTTTGATCTTCAACAATGCCAGGATCTACCGCTTCTTCGCGGACACATGATATACTTCGCGTGCCTCTAATAATTCTTCAAAATATAAATGGTATGGACGAACAACATCGGCCGATGAGTTTGTAAAGTTAGCATCTCATTGATTTTTTTTTTGATTTTGCAAAGGATCTAATATGACGTGCTGAAACATGTCGTCAATGTAAACCATAATGCTAAAATTATATCATATTTATAATGATCCAATGATAGATCAAGTTGAATATGGTACGATTAGTTCAATCTGCATCTCTAAAGTTGCTTGAAATAAAAAAAAATGTATTCCATCCACCGAGTTAATACAAATCAACCGTATATTGTATTTCATATTTTCGTTTGTATCGGAGCCGGCGCCTCTCTCCCCCATCTAGTACTCTGAATACATTGCGTCATGATTGTAACCATAAATTAGTTTGGACGGGAAATTCGGCTGACACCCTAGAGTGCAAGAATCATCTTCTTCGCCTTTCCAACCTTGTGTCGACGATCTCGACTATGCAAAATGGCTCGCGATTGGTGCCCGTTCCTATGGGATTCAAAGACTTAGTCACTTAGACGTGACTTTTCATCTCGCTGAACCTGCTACACTGTCTTCCTTTTTTTAGTGAAATGTTACTATTACTGATTAGAGACTCCTTTTGAGGCCTCCACGCGAAGTCACCTAAGATCCTAGGTGGACATTCTAGAAAAAAGAAAAATTAAAGAAGACTCCACGTGAAGCCACCTAGAATCCTAGGTGGACACATAAAAAGAGAATAAAATTACCCACCTTTGCCATTATGCATACTTAACTAAAATAACCCTTTATATCTATATTAAAATTACATAAAAATCAGCGTTTTATAAAATTAATTTAAATCAGCTCTCTAAACTATCCCTCTATTCAATTATTAAAACATATAAATTTGATGTCCACCCACCTATAATCTTCATATGCAATCTCTGACACCCGAGATGCGTCCCACAACAAATTCAATCTTCTTAAACCTCAGTGCTCTTTGGATGAGCAAGAAAGCAGCCACAGCCCATAGTACGTAGTAATCCACAAGGCTACCACAAACCGAGCAGACCACAACCAGTCAAGCAAGGATAGAGTGCAGGCCCCAAGTGAGGGTGCATTCCATTGCACAAGCAGCAGGAAAGAGTCAGAAGATACTCTAGGACGTATTGTCGTTCAGCGTGCAGCAAATGACAATGATCGAGAAGAATGTAGCCAGCTGTTATGTTTGAGATTGGGAGAAAGCATGCATGTCTATTGATGGAGAAAAGTACACGACCGAGGGTTGTATTCCTGCATATTTTCACTGGTGACTAGGTAAAACTGATTTTTACAAACCAAAATATCAAGTTTTTATGTCCTACGATGATAGGGCTTGACGGACATAGGTGGTGGAGAAGTAGTTGACACAGTTAAGATCTAAAAAAAGAATACACTATAGATTTGTCGGGGACAGCCATAAGGGTCCCCTAATAACGGGGAAAACACCCCTTTCTAAAAAATAATAAAAGCGAACGAACAAATCCACAAACCACAAATCACACCCCGCGTGGTCGCGGCCCAGGGGAGAGAGAGGCCCACGGCCCAAAAAGCCTCAGCGGCCCATCAAATAGCCAGCCTCGGCACCCCTCGGGCGAACCTCCGTCTCGCTCGAGGGCCAGGCGCCGCACCACGAGACCTCAGTCTCGCTCGAGGGCTTGACGCCCCCTCGGGCGAGTTTCCGCCTCGCTCGAGGGCTTGACGCACCCTCGGGCAAGTTTCCGCCTCGCTCGAGGGCTTGACGCCCCCTCGGGCGAGTTTCCGTCTCGCTCGAGGCTGCTCCCGACCCACGGCGCCGCACCTGCTCCCCCGACCGGAGCATTAAATGCTCTGGCACATCACGGACGTCCGGGTCAAAGGCGAATCCCCGCCGCGCCGGTCCTCTGACACCGCCTGGGAATCAGATCCCGGCGCTGTTCGACCAACTCGCACTGTGCGGCCATCCCCGGCGCTGTGCGGGTGCTGTGCGGGAAGGCCGGTGTCATTCCGTGACACTGTGCCGCCTACTCCCGTACCTCCTCCACGTCGCTCCCCTCGAAAGAGGACGGCGGCACCCTCGAAAGAGGTACGGCCACCAACTCCGCGCTTGCCCGGGACGACGCCGTGACGCAAGGCCGGCGGGGCGCGTCTCCCCTGTCACCTCCGGCCCTGTGCGGCCATCCCTGCCACTGTGCCGCCATCCCAGGCACTGCAGAGTCATCCCCAACACTGTGGGAACCCAGGTCGACAGGACATCGCCACGCCCGCCGCTGTGCAGCCTCCAGTCTTCCGTCAGCCAGACCCTCGAGCCGGTGTACGGACACCGATCAAATGGGAGCTCCAGCGCTACTACCCTCGAAGCCGCCCCTGGACGGGCACAGGACCCGCCACGACGCCTGCCAGAGGCAAGATTCGCCAGGACGGTTGTCAATTCCATGACACTGTACGCCATGCTGCCGCACACAACACTTAGAGCCACGCGGCATGACTGTAAACCGCCTCCCCTTGGTCTATAAAAGGAGGAGGCGGTCCCCTGGCCGCAGGAGGACGACGCATAGCTAGCTCACTCGCCTTTCCGCCTTCATCTACGATATTGGCACTTAGCCTCAATCAACCCTCAGGGACCTGGAGGCTCCTCCTCCTCTCCCGCCTTGCTTGTAGCTCCCCTCTACGAGCACCACGGTGCACTGCAATACAGCGCCACGAGCGCACCCCTGCTGGACGTACGGCCCACGGCCGGAATCAGGATAAACCCCGTGTCCTAGTGTTGCTTAGCACCGGCCATCGAGAGACCGATCTCAGCGCTCTTACTAGTTAGTGTCGGGACTACTTTCCGCACTGACAGTTGGCGCACCAGGTAGGGGAACACGCGCTGAGATCAGCTCCCCACCAGCAGTCTCGATGGTGATTCGCACCGAGTACAGGTCCCAGAGGTACTCCATGGGCAGCTCGGACCCCCTCCCAGCCGGATTCGAAATCCGGTTCGGGAGCCTGAACTCATGCGCCTCACCAACCGTGATGAGCTCCACCCGTGGCGGTCAACCGGGCCGGGCCCGATGCCCGCCACGCCTGCTACTGACGCTCCGGCACCCGCCCAGGTGGCTGCTGCGAGCACCTCGACACCTCGACACCGCCGGCGCTCAGGTCAGCGCTCGCGCCAGGCACGTATGGAGCGGCACCGGGCCGCACGCGCCGCGACATGAGGTGACGCGCCCGCCGACGGAGCAACAGCGCCCACGGGGGAGCACGCGGCCGCGGGGCCGCAGTTCCCCTACGGGATGCGCAACGCTGCGGCGACGTACGCTTCATCCGTCAGCACCGACGTGGCCGCATACGAGGATCTTCCGAGCCACCACCTGCTGACGGTCCGGAACCTCATCGCCACCACCAACGACAAGTCGTACCACGGCTCGGCCAGCGAGCTGCCGCCCGCGACCTCGCACGGGTATGCCGAGTGGGATTTCTCTGGCGTACCGGACCCAGTGATATTCCAGCGGTTTCTCGACGCCGCAGACTATTGGTTCGGCTACTCCGACGACTCCAGTGCCGGAAGCTACGACCCCACACGCGAGTGCTTCGTAGTTGACGTCGACGAACATGCCGACGACGCAAACGGGGCGGGAGCAGGCGACGGAGACGCGCCCTAGAACCCGGGGCCGAGCGCGCCCCCCACCTCGCCGGCAGGAGGCGTCGGCATCACCGCGCAGCTGGCCCAAGCGCGCGAGCTCGAGGCAAAGCTCGCGGAAGAGTACCGGCAGGTGCGGTTCCTGCGTGCCACCATCGCGGGAGAAGCCTCGGCGCGCGGCGAACGCGCGCGCGAGCTGGGCAAGCAGGCCCGTGAGCGCATCGACGCCGACTTCAATGTCGACGATCCGCACACACCGCCGCGAGCAAGCCAAAAGCTCATCGCAGCAGCAACGTTGCTCCGGGCCATTCCCGAACCCTCGACGCCCGAGGCGCGCAACCTGCGTCGCGAGGCGCAGGCCCACATCGAGCAGGCGGCCGTGCAGCAGGCCGAGAGCTCGGCGTCCCGCATACGCCATCAGCCCAGCGCACGGGACGACAACGGCGCTCAGGGCCAGGAGGCATCCGTCCACGCGGGCGGTGCCACGGGGCAACCAGCCAACCAAGGCAGGACGCCAGTCAGGGAGCGGATCCTTGACGCGCGCGGACAAGCCCAGGACGGCGACACCCGCAACGTCATAAACGCCAGGCGAAGGGGCGACGCGGAGGCACGAGCGGCAGTGGGCTACCACCCTCGATGAGGTAGACGCTACGACAGCCGAGAGGACCGCTCACCGACGCCGGAACCCCCGGGAACCCGCGTGTTCAGCCGGGAGATCCGCACGACGAGCTTCCCCCAGCGCTTCCGACAGCCCACTTCGATCGACAAGTACACGGGGGAGACGGACCCTCGTGTGTGGCTCAACGACTACCGCCTGGCCTGCCAGCTGGGCGGCACCACCACTGATGCGGTGATCATCCGCAATCTGCCACTGCACCTCGCGGACTCGGCCCGAACATGGCTCGAGCACCTGCCTCCCAGCCAGAACCACAGCTGGGACGACTTGGTCCGCACATTCGTAGGGAACTTCCAGGGCACATACGTGCGCCCTGGGAACTCCTGGGACCTGCGGACGTGCACCCAAAAGCCCGGCGAGTCGCTCCGGGACTTCATACGGCGCTTTTCCAAACGCTATACCGAGCTCCCGAGCGTTGCTCCGTCCGAGATCGTGCACGCCTTCCTCGAGGGCACGACCTGTCGGGATCTCATGCGCGAGCTCGGGCGGAGCCCGCCGATCGACTCCAACGAGCTGTTCGACATCGCCACCAGCTTCGCTTCCGGAGAGGAGGCGGTGGGGGCCATTTTCGACGGTAAGAAGGGTAAGCGCGTGGACGACGCGTCCGCAGAGGGCAGCAAGTCCAAGGAGCCCCAACAGAAGCATAAGCAGGGCAAGAAAGGCAAGAAGCCCCGCCGCGACGCGCGCGCGCAAGGGCGCGGCGAGGACGAGGCCCTCGCTGTCGACCCGGCCCGCAAGGGCCCTCGAGTGGACCGTCGAGGCCCCGGCGTGTTTGACGACATGCTGAAGAAGCCGTGCCCATACCACAAGACCCCGGTCAACCACACCCTCGAGCAATACGACATGCTCAAGAAGTACTACAGCCGCGTCACCGCGAAGGAGGACGAGGCCAAGAAGGATGGTGGTGATGGGGGCGCCGGCGGTTTCCCTGCCGTGGAGAACGTCTTCCTCATCTTCGGGGGGCCGATGGTGGACATGTCCAACAGCCAGCGCAAGCGAGAGCGGCACGAGGTCCTCACCGCGGAGAAGGCTCCTCCTTCCTTCCTCGATTGGTCGGAGGACGCCATCACCTTCAGCCGCGAGGATCACCCGAACTGCATCCCCAACCCGAGCCAGTACCCGCTGGTCGTTGATCCCGTCATCGGCAACACGCGGTTCTCCAAGGTGCTGATGGACGGTGGCAGCAGCCTCAACATCCTCTACGCCCACACCCTGCGGCTGATGGGGATCGGGTTGGACCAGCTGCGGCCCAGCACGACGCCGTTCCATGGCGTCGCGCCAGGCAAGCGCATCCAGCCCCTCGGGCAGATCGATCTGCCAGTCTGGTTCGGCACACCGGACAACTTCCGCAAGGAGACCCTCACCTTCGAGGTGGTGGGGTTATCACCTCGGTTCATAGGTCCTTTCAAGATCGTGGAAAGAAGAGGAGAAGTAGCCTACCAGTTGGAGTTGCCAGCACAGTTGTCAGGTGTACATGATGTGTTTCATGTATCACAGTTAAAGAAATGTACAAGTGAGGTCAGAATAGAACCAGTACTGCTAGAAGACATTGAAATGGGGAAAGATTTGACTTACAAGGAATATCCTATCAAAATCTTGGATACCTCGGAAAGGGTTACCAGAAGTAAGGTCATCAGAATGTGCAAGGTACAGTGGAGTCACCATACAGAGGAAGAGGCAACCTGGGAAAGAGAGGATGAACTCAAGGAAGATTTTCCTCAGCTGTTCTCTAAATCTTCTGAATCTCGGGGCGAGATTCTCTTTAAGGGGGTAGGATTTGTGACACCCTAAAATTCCATCACTAAAATTCACCTAAGCAACATGTTGTTATAGTTTTAAGGATTTAAATTTGCCTTGCTAATTAAATTGAGCTCTAGAGTATTTAATTTAATTTAATTAATTTAGAGACAACAAGTGTTTGTGCATCATTATTTGGATATGCATGGTTTTTGGTTTCTTGTGTGAGGTTTGAAAAGTTTACAAAATTTTGTGAGAAAGTTTGAAAAAGTTTTGAATGGTTTTGAGTTTAAAAGGTTTGATTTAAAAGAGTTTGAAAAAAAGAAAAAGAAAAAAAAAGAAAAGGACCTCCTTACCTTTCAGCCCGCAGCGGCCCACCGGCCCACCTTCCTTCTCCCGCAGCGGCCCGCCTCCCCGCCTTCCTTTTTCTTTTTCTTTCTACCGCTGACAGGCTGACCCCACACGTCAGCTTCCCCTTCCTTCCGCACCTCCTCCCTTTCCTTCCTCTGCTTCGCCCGATCGTGCGCCGCCGCAATTCTCGCCGCGCCCGGCCGCCTCCTCCTCTTTTCCCTTCTAGCCCGAGGGTGCCAATTAAGGCAATAAATCGCCCACTTTCAATCCCCGGCTGTTTTCTCCCTTCCCCTTGCCCTCTTTACGCCCGGACGGCCCGCCGGCCATCAATGGCAAGCTTGCCGGCCGCCCCGTCCCCTTCCGCTTCCCCTTCCTCCCCCTGGCCTTACTTAAGCTGTGTAAGAGCTCCTGCCGTCCCTTTTGCTCTCGTACGTACACCCCTTCACATCCCAGCGCCCTTACCCACCAAAGCCGCCGCCTCTGTTCCGCCATTGCCGCCGGTGAAGCTTCCGTCGCCGGTGAAGGGTTCATCTTCTCCCTTTCTTTCTCTCTGGTGTTGCATCCGGCGCTCGCTGAGCTTCTCTTGCCGCAGGTTCACGTCCTCGACGCTTCCCGGAGCTCCTACCCCATTTGCCGGAGCGCCGCCCCGAGCTCGCTGACCTTCGTCGCCGTCATCTCTTCCTCGCCGACAAACGCTTCTACTCCGTCTCCGTATGGTAAGCGTCACCTTCTCGCCATTCCTTGACCTTCACGCGCACCGTAGCACCGGCGCCCGCACGTCGGCGAGGCCCGCGCCGCCCCCTTTCGGTGTGGGTCGTCGTGATCGCCGGGGCCGCCGTCTTTTTGGCTTGGTTACGTGCGCATTTGCTCCAGCTACGCATAGAGGCCGCCAGTGGTCGTTTTAGTGCCCTGTGGTACGATCTAGGGCCGCGCCGGTGAGCCTCCGCCGCGCGCCGCCGCACTCCAGCGCACTCGCCGCCGCGCCCCGCTCGCACACGTCCTCAGCCTCTGGATCTCGCGCGGACGGTCCAGATCAAAACGGGGCGTACCCCTTGGCCTCGGTCCACCGTGGACCCGTGAGCCGGGCTCACGGCGCGGTCCACCGCCGCCGCGGCCGTTGGATTGAAGATCCACGGCTCAATCGAGCCGTTTTCTTTAAAGAGCCCCTGGATTTCTATGTTTTTGCATGCCGGTCCTTCCACCTATAAGAATCCTCACAAACAGGTCCTGGTTTTTATGATCTAGCCCCTGTCTAATCTAGATTCTTTTAACAGAGGTCCTTTTCATCTCTTTTAGCATATAAACCCCTCTGTTTTTATATGAAATTATGTTTTTAGTCCCTGGTTTTATTCATAACAGTCCTGTAGGCTTAGTTTTCTTACAGAAAGGTCCCTGTAACTTGTTTTAATCATATCTTTCATGTTTTAACTCCGTTTTTAGCGTTTTATATACCAAAATGATCGTCTCAGCAAATAGAATCTTTTAAACAGCGTGTTTTTAGCTTTTGGAACTGTTTGGTGTACTGTTTTATTTATTGTTTGTTTGTATATGCTTGTGCGTAGATATCGTGCCTGTTTCGACTGAGTACCCCGTTGGAGACGATCAGGAAGAGCCTGTCTACGAAGAAGAAGATACTCAGTTTGTAGAGGAAGGCAAGTGGATTTCCCCCCCTCTGCATATTCTCTTTTGAACCTATATAACTGCATGTTGTTACAATGTTTACTTTACTTGTTGCTATGCATTAAATTGATGGGCAAACACCTTTTTAAGGACTTGACTAGATGTTTCACCCTGTTACCTTGATCAACCCTGTTTAACAAATGTTTTGGGTAGATAATTGCTTAGTTGCTAAACTTGGGCTGGTTATGTGGGTTATGTATTGCAATCTGTTATGTTTATGAAATGTTGTTTAAGAATAAGACAAGATCATATATTTTAAATGGAACATGGAGAACCACCCAAGAAAACAGTACAACCACAGTCCACATGGCTCTGGCTTAGCCAATTAATTAGGAGAGTGGAATTATCTGATAGCCTTTTTCCGAGAGGGGCACAGGGGGCCGGAGTTGAAGGGGTATAGCCCGGTTCTTTTGGGGTAGCAGCCTTTGCTAAGGTGCTGACCATTAGGGAGGGTTATGGTCCGCTCCGCTGCTGTAACTGTCGCGGGCTGTTGGTTTTCTACTTTCCTTTGTAAAGGCTTCGTAGTGGACCCCTAACCACTCACCTTGGAAGTGTTTAAGGGTCTAGCTAACCCGGGCAATGTGGGGAACACGAGCTGTGGGTAAAGTGTACAACCTCTGCAGAGTTAAAACTGATCGATCAGCCATGCTCACGGTTAAGAGCGGCTTGGACCCTCACATGATAATCAAACTTAAAGATGGATGTAAATCGTGGATCTTGTGGGTTTTTGGGATGAGATGTTTTATAATGCTTAAGTGGGTTGGTATAAACTTACATCTAGTAATAGGCTTGCTAATAAAACTTGATCAACATTAAAATGCTGACCGCTGCAAAACCTTAGCCAATCCTTGATAGCCTTGCATGTTTCCCCCACTTGCTGAGCTCCAACCATAAGAGTGCTCACCCTTGCTTACCGCTGTTCAGAGGAGAACATCGGTGAGGAGTACTGGAGCGACTTTGAGGAGTTCTAAGGCATGCGGATCCCCCAGTCATGTGCCTGTGGAAGATGAAGCTGAAGTTGCTCGTTTAGTTATCGTTTGTTTTCGGACCTTCGTGTCCACCGTCTGAGTGTAATAAATGAATATTGTATCGGTTAAACTCCTGTACGTTTTGATTACAGTTATGGTATTACACTCTTTTGTCTATCGTATGTGTGTAATCTGATCCTGGCGCACATATGAGATGCATTCGGTTTTCCTTGTAAAATCGGGTGTGACACTGTACCTCTACATCACGGCAACCACCCAGGTGGTCAGCGCGGTCATCGTCGTGGAACGAGTGGAGGAAGGGCACACCCTACCAGTTCAAGGGCCGGTGTACTACATCAGCGAAGTGCTGTCCGAGACCAAGGCGCGGTATCCCCAGATCCAGAAGCTGCTCTACGCAGTGGTGCTCGCGCGGCGCAAGCTGCGGCACTACTTCGAGGCCCATCCGGTCACGGTAGTCTCATCATTCCCGTTGGGGGAGATTATCCGCAACCCGGATGCCGCGGGCAGGATCGCGAAATGGTCCGTAGAGCTCATGGGCGAAACGCTCACCTACGCGCCGCGCAAGGCAATCAAGTCCCAGATCCTCGCGGACTTCGTCGTCGAGTGGACGGACACACAGCTGCCCCCGCTGCAGATCCAGGCCGAGTGTTGGACCCTCTACTTCAATGGGTCGGTGATGAAAACCGGGGCGGACGCGGGCCTGCTCTTCATCTCGCCCCTCGGGGAATACATGAGGTACGCCGTGCGTTTGCACTTCCCCGCCTCGAACAACATGGCGGAGTACGAGGCCCTCCTCTGCGGCCTCCGAATTGCCATCGAGACCGGCATCAAGCGCCTCGACATTAGAGGAGACTCGCAGCTCGTAATCGATCAGGTCAAGAAGAATGCGAGCTGCCACGATGAGAAGATGGAGGCTTATTGCAATGCCGTGCGCGCCCTCGAGGACAAGTTCTACGGCATCGAGCTCAGTCACATCCCCCACAAGTACAACGAGGAGGCGGACGAGCTCGCGAAGATCGCGTCGGGGCGAATCACCGTTCCCCCGAACGTTTTCGCGCGAGACGTCGCCAAATCATCCGTTGACCTCAGTCCGGCCCCCTCGAATCAGGAGGAACCCTCGGGGGCTCCCTCGAGTCCAGCGGGTGCGGAACCCATGGACGAGGACCCCACGAACGAGGCGTTCGTGCTCTCCCTACTCGAGGGGTACGGCGCGGGCGAAGCCGAGGTCATGGAAACCGAGCCAGCCCCCTGCGCGGAGGATTGGCGGACCAAATACCTCGCCTGGATCGATCGAGGGGAACTCCCCTCAGATCGGACCGAGGCTAGGCGCATCGCCAGGAAAGCCAAGTCATTCACCGTGATCGACGGCGAGCTGTACAAGCGCACCGCGTCCGGCGTCCTGCAGCGGTGCATCCCCATTCCCCACGGCCGGGAACTCATTCGAGACATCCACGCGGGCGTGTGCGGCCACCACGTGGTGCCACGCATCCTCGTGGGCAACGCGTTCCGCCAGGGCTTCTATTGGCCCACGGCGGTCGCCGACGCCAACGAGGTCGTACGCACCTGCGAGGGGTGCCAGTTCTACGCGCGCAAGACTAACCTCCCAGCCCACGCCCTACAGACCATACCCGTCACATGGCCGTTCGTCGTGTGGGGGTTGGACATCGTCGGGCCCTTCCGAAAGGCGCCCGGGGGCTACACCCACCTACTGGTGGCCGTGGATAAGTTCTCTAAATGGATCGAGGCACGCCCAATCACCAACCCCAGAGCAGAGCAGGCCGTAACATTCTTCACCGACATCATCCACAGGTTCGGAGTGCCGAACTCCATCATCACAGACAACGGCTCCCAGTTTACCGGCAGAAAGTTCCTGGAATTTTGCGACGACCACCACATCCGCGTGGACTGGGCGGCCGTCGCGCACCCACAGACCAATGGCCAAGTGGAACGCGCCAATGGCATGATTCTACAAGGCCTCAAGCCCAGGATCTTTGACAGACTGAACAAGTCTGGCCGGAAATGGCTTCAGGAGCTGCCATCGGTCATTTGGAGCCTCAGGACCACTCCGAGTAGAGCCACGGGATTCACGCCGTTTTTCCTAGTCTATGGTGCGGAGGCCGTTCTCCCCACGGACTTGGAATACGGATCGCCCAAGATCAAGGGCTACGATGAAGGTTCGAACCAGCGGGCTCGCGAAGACTCGCTGGATCAAATAGACGAAGCCCGTGACGTGGCCTTGATGCACTCGGCAAGGTACCAGCAGATGCTAAGGTGGTACCAAGCTCAGAAAATACGGCGCCGAGACTTCAACGAGGGCGATCTAGTGTTAAGGCTACGCCAAGACAACCGAGGCCGCCACAAGCTATCACCGCCATGGGAGGGGCCCTACGTCGTCGTCGAGGTGCTCAAGCCCGGCACGTACAAGCTGGCGAACGAGCAGGACGAAGTCCTCACCAACGCTTGGAACATCCAACAGCTACGTCGCTTCTACCCTTAGAAAGGATTTCCAAGCCTTTTTGCACATACCCGACGCCCCAGTCGGCTGTACATATGCAAAGTTTTCTTTTGAAAAAGTCAAGGGCGACTTGGCTTCCTCCCCGAAAACCAAGTCCCCCTCGGGGGCTACTGCGGGGGTATCCCCCCTAAAAATGGTCCCATTTTTTCGCAAAAAACCTTTACTTCAAAAGTGCCAAGTACGCCTCGACCCGGGAGTTTGGGCGAAATGACGCGGGACGCGAGCGGCCAAAGGGCGAAGACGGGTGAGTCAGGGATAGCCCACACCTCCGGCAAGATACGGCCCTTCCCCCTCACCACTTTGCCTATAAGCTACTCGCAAAAACGAACGATTCCAGCTAAAATTCGCCCAAGCAAAAGGGAGAGACAGAACGGCACAATCACAAAAACGAAATGGCACTTAACTTACAAGTACTTCAAGTGAACTGTATTTATTACATGAGCCGCGTGGCCCAAATTCTAACTGTAATCTAAGGGCCTGAATGCCCAACTATTCTCAGGGCTCGAGGGGCCCGGCGGGGGGAGCGTCCGGGAAGAGGATCTCTGCGAAGTCAGCGGAAAGGATGTCGGCGGCAGGAGCAGCAAGCGTGTCCAGGCGGTTCGCCTCGGCCTCGGCACAGTCGTCGTCAAGATCGTCAGCGACGATATAGCCCGTGGCCAGTGCCGCGAGATAGTGCGACTGCACCACGCCGAGGGTCTTCTGGATCCCCAGGCGGAGGGCGCCTCGCATGCGCCGGGCAACGTGGCCGCCTAAAGCCCGGAGGCGACTCGCCACGGAGCTCCCTGCTAGCCCGGCGCCCTCGTCGATGCTCTGACACGCCTCGAGGGCTGCCTCCTGTAGAACCTCCAGCTCCTGCTGGGAGGAGTTGTAGGCCGCCTGGAGTGCCTCCACCTGCGTCGTTGACGTCCCGAGAGCCGTCCGCAGGCCTGAAAGCAAAAAAGCAAATAAGTCGAGAGCGGATCTCGACGAATCCAAGCAACAAGCGAAGAATCGAGAGGGGTAACTTACCCTCGACCTGCTTATTCTCCGTCTCGAGGGTTGCGCGCGCGGTCTCGGCCGCCTGCTGCAGCTCGAGGATAGTGGCGTCCTTTTCCTCGCCGGCGCTTCGCAGCTCCTCGAACGACACGGCTTCCTAAACCAACTCCCCGGTGAGCCGCGCGATCTCTGCATCCCGGAGCTTGAGCGTGGCCCGCGCCTCCTCCAGCGCGGCGTGCTCCTGCTGGAGTTGGCCTCGCGCCTCCTCCTGAGCCGAGCGCTCGCACTGGAGGGCGGTCTGAGCCTCCTCGAGGGCGACCCGCTCCCGCTGGAGCTGGCTCTCCACCTGCTGACGCGTGCTCCGCTCCTGGCGAAGCTGCTCCTCCACCGCGGCGAGCGATGTGACCTTCTCCTGCAGGTCGGCACTCAGCTTCTCGGCCTCCTGGGCCTTTTGCTCTTCCTGAGCCTGCCAGGAGCGCGCCCCCTCGAGGGTGGTGCGGTCTTGCTGGAGCTGGGTCTGCGCCACGACAAGGGCGGTCTCCTTTTCCGCCAGTGCGGTCTGCGCCTCGACCAAGGCGGCACGCGCCTTCTGCAGCTCGCCGCTCACCGTCGCCAGCGCCTCCTCCTTCTCCAAGAGCACGGTCTTCACCCTATCGACCGCGGTGGTGCCCTCCGCGGTAGAGCACTCTGGTCTAGGAGGGCGTCCTACACGGCCCTTAGCCGGTATTCCAGCCAGCCGTTGTCCGTTTGCAGAGCCTCCACCAAGGCTTCGAGGGCCTCGTACTGCCCCCAATACCAGTCGAGGTCCGAACTCAACTGGGAGAGGCGGTCATATTTCTCGCGCGCCCGGCCCTGCAGCTCCTACGAGCAGCAATCAAAGGGCGGGGAGAAGAATCAGATCACGAAACACTCAGACAAGAAAGAGACAAGAAAGCGAGTTCGAATCAAGCAAAAATGCTCACCTCGAAGAGCTGAAATGACCGGCCTCCGTGGAGCCGGAGCGCCTCGGCCAGTGCGGCGTTGAGGGAGGCGCCGTGCGCGCGGAACTCCTGCCACAGCGCCTGCTCGGCCTGGACCTCGTCGAGAAGGGCACGCGGAACCCCGGGGCGACGCAGCCCCTGCTCCAACTGCGATGCGGCGGCGTCAGGTGCGGGCGGCGCGGCGTGGGACGTCGACGCCTCGGCGTCATGCGCCGGTCGCTGCGACATCACGCAGCCGTCGGACCGCACCACCAGCACCTCGGGTGCGGGCTCGGGGGCTTGCCCGGATGACCTCCTCGACCGGCCCCTCCGGGGGCCGGAATCACCACCAGCAGGGGCCTCGATCGCCTCGCGGCCCCTGGTGGACTGGCCCTCCGAGCGAGCCCGCCTGCGCCCTTGTTGAGGGTCGCAGGGGACTAACGCCTGCGAGGCCGCCACCGGAGCCCCCTCCTGCTGCGGCCTCGCGGCCGTAGGCGTGGCGTGTGATGGCTCGCCCGCCGTCGCCACGCTCGCCGCCGCCCGTGGCACCCTCTCCGAGCGCCGCCCGGTCGCCAAGGACGTCCTCAACTTGAGAGCCTTGGCGGGCGCAAGGTCGGGGACGGCCGGCGACGCCCTGACAACGAAAGAAAGGGAGGGGTGAGCGGCTGCGGCTCGAAATCCAGGGCGTGCGGGAAGAAATTCTACTTACCTCAAACTGGAGAAGCCCCGTTTCCTCTTCCTCGAGGGTTGGGGGCACCTCCACTGCACCCACTGGCGCCTCCGCGGTGCCCGCTGGCACCTCCACCGACGACCCGGCGACGGGCGGCTCCGTGCCCGCCTCGGGGGTCGGTTCCACGGCCGGCCCCTCGGCCCGTGGGGATGGGGGCGCGGGTCCCCACCTGTCAGAGGTGGTCCGCTCCCCGTCGCTCTCCTCCTCATCCGACGACGAGTTCGCCAACGCCAGCGGAGGGGAGAGGCCTTGCTGCTCGCGCAGCCGGTACTCCTCGTTGTACTGATCAAGGCGCTCTTGCCACCTAATCCTCTTCTCCTTCGCGAGGGCCGCCCGCTCCCGCTGCTGCGCGGCACGGCCGGCGGCCTGAGATCGGGGCGTCGGCGGATCCGACCGGGCGGCATGCACGGTCACCAGCTGTGGACAAGGATTGTCAGGACGAATGAAAAACGCGAAACAAGAACCAAAGAGGAAAAACGGTGCTCACCGGCCCGGCGTCGGGGAGCATCACGAACGACCAAAGGTTGTCATCGTTGTGCGGCACCACCTTGAGGTTGACCGTGCGCCTCGCCCACGTGGCCGCGTACTCCTTGAGGAGGCGCTCCTGCAGCAGCCGCGAGCGCGCCAACGACGTGGGGTTGGCCGCGTCGCTCATCTCGAAGATGCGGAGCTCCCTCTCCATGAGGGGGACGATCCGCCGGTGGTGGAAATTGGCTATGATCGACGCCACCCCCAGCCCGGTGTCTGCCAGATGGCGCAGGGTGGTGGTGAGGGACTCCAGCCTCCGTTGTCGCGAAGGGGGCGACACGCCGTGAAACCAGGCGTCAGGCTTCCCCATCAGCACCTTCCCGGTGTACGGCGGAAGGCCAACGCCGTCGTTGAGGAGGTAGAACCATCCCTTCTCCCAATCCGTGTTGTTGGAGGTCGTGGTGCACAGCGGGTACAGCTCCTTGCACGTGTCCCGCAGTACGAGCGTAAGGCCGCCGGCGCGAACCGCCCGGCGCGTCCCCTTCTCGCCCGTGGTGAGAGTATGAAGCTCGCCGCAGAAGAGATGGACCCAGAGGTCCCAGTTCGCTGGGACCCCCAAAAATCCCTCGCAGACAGCGACGAAGGAAGCCGCCTGCGAGATGGCGTTGGGGGCGAAGTTGTGAAGCTCCACCCCGTAATGGTGGCACAGCCCCCGCATGAACCGGCTCGCCGGGGCGGTGAAACCGCGTTCGTGCAGACGGACGAAGCTGACGACGTAGCCGTACAGGGGGTTGGGCTCCTTGTCCGACGCCGGCGGGACCATCCACGCCGGGTATAGGCCGTCGCCGGCCGGCGCCAACAGCCTGCCGTTCACCAGCTCGTTCAGCGCCAGCGGTGTCACCGTCGACCGGGGCCACGGGTGGGGCTCCAGCACCCGAATCTGAGGGGGGCCATGGAGGACAAGAGCGGGAGCAAGGATGGCGGCGGAAGCGCAAGGAACGCGAGCGGATCCGAAGCGGCGGAGCGCGCGGGCGGGAGAGAGACAAGTTGTATGGGGAACGAATGCGAGTGGCAAAGGTAAGAATCTTCGCCCCTGCGCCCCCCTACGATTTATAGCACTTGGGGGAGCAACGCCCCCGGTAACTCCGCGCGCGGCGGCAGTTAATGCGGCGGACGCCCCACGCCGCTGGCAAATGGGCCCCGCCGCGCCAAAACAGTCAAGTGCACGCGCGCGCTATCATTACGGCGCGGTAACCGAAGGGGCGCGGCGCCCCGTCCCGTCCGCCCCCCATGTCGCCCACGACGTCTGCGACGCGCCTCCTGAAAAGGCGCGCCCACTTCGCACGATCTGCGGCCACGATCGCAGACATTAAATGGCTGGGTTCCTTCCTGAGTAAGGATAACCCCCCACGCAACCAGAGCCAAGAGCTCGAGAGCCGACCCTCTAAGGGTGCGATCAGCGCCCCGATCTAAAACGGGCAGAGCCGTGGCTCACTCAACGAACTCGAGGGCCGGCCCCCTCGAACGACGCGCTTACTGATCAGCGGCTCTAAGCCCTGCCCGTCGAGGGTGGGCACCGCAGATGCCCTCGAATGAGAACCTACTGATCAGCGGTCTCAAGCCCTGCCCGTCGAGGGTGGGCACCGCAGATGCCCTCGCTCCGAGGGATTACTGATCAGTGGCCCGAGGGTCGATTCGACCGCAGCCCAGCGGGCTCCACAGATCAAACCAAGACGGGGGCACCTCAGTGCCACCCCGCAAAGGCCCTACTAATCAGGGATTCGAAGCCTGACCCTCGAAGGGTTCGAACAGGCACCCCAGATTGACAGAGTCAGGGACGACCAGGGCGCGCGCACTCGAGCCTGACCTCGAGCTCACGAGCTCGAGGGTGCCCCATAGTTCGTGTTCAAGGCCAACGAGGGCAGCTAGTCGAGGGATCCCATCGAGGGAGAGCTTCCGCGCCCTCGGTCCCAATCGAACGGGACCGAGCCCTGCCTAGCACACCCACGTAAAGCGCTCTTATGGACGTGTCTCCGGACCACGAGCCGATCCTTATCGAACGGGGCACGGACGTCCACTTGAACCACCCGTTAGCAGCTCAACGAGGGATCCATGATTCGCGACCCGCTCGATGGGAGTCGTGGACACCTCACCCTCCGCCCTGCAGAAGGGCGGCGAAGGGGCGCACAAACAAGCCGGAGAGCTCGCCCCGATCGCCTCAAACGGGCCCAGGCTCGGGGGCTCGACGCAAGGCTACACCTCCTGGACGTGCCCGAACGTAGGCAAATGCCGGTACACGCGCATGGCACCGCCGAGGCCGGCTGAAATATCGCCGAGGCCGGCTGAAATAAACACCTCGCGCACCGGCAGCACGCTGTGAAAAAACCTTGCAGGAGTGCACGCACTCCTCCAAGGCTTCGGGGGCTACACCCGCGGGTGCGCTAGCGTGCCCCCACGAAACGGCACAACGCCCAGGAGGGAAGAAAGTCCCATCAGGGAGCACCAGCCTTTGCAGGTTCCTACGGATACCACTGCAAAGGCTCGGGGGCTACTGTCGGGGACAGCCATAAGGGTCCCCTAATAACGGGGGAAAACACCCCTTTCTAAAAAATAATAAAAGCGAACGAATAAATCCACAAACCGCAAATCACACCCCGCGTGGTCGCGGCCCAGGGCAGAGAGAGGCCCACGGCCCAAAAAGCCTCAGCGGCCCATCAAATAGCCAGCCTCGGCACCCCTCGGGCGAACCTCCGTCTCGCTCGAGGGTCAGGCGCCGCACCACGAGACCTCCGAGTTTCCGTCTCGCTCGAGGCTGCTCCCGACCCACGGCGCCGCACCTGCTCCCCCGACCGGAGCATTAAATGCTCTGGCACATCACGGACGCCCGGGTCAAAGGCGAATCCCCGCTGCGCCGGTCCTCTGACACCGCCTGGGAATCAGATCCCGGCGCTGTTCGACCAACTCGCACTGTGCGGCCATCCCCGGCGCTGTGCGGGTGCTGTGCGGGAAGGCCGGTGTCATTCCGTGACACTGTGCCGCCTACTCCCGTACCTCCTCCACGTCGCGCCCCTCGAAAGAGGACGGCGCCACCCTCGAAAGAGGTACGACCACCAACTCCGCGCTTGCCCGGGACGACGCCGTGACGCAAGGCCGGCGGGGCGCGTCTCCCCTGTCACCTCCGGCCCTGTGCGGCCATCCCCGCCACTGTGCCGCCATCCCAGGCACTGCAGAGTCATCCCCAACACTGTGGGAACCCAGGTCGACAGGACATCGCCACGCCCGCCGCTGTGCAGCCTCCAGTCTTCCGTCAGCCAGACCCTCGAGCCGGTGTACGGACACCGATCAAATGGGAGCTCCAGCGCTACTACCCTCGAAGCCGCCCCTGGACGGGCACAGGACCCGCCACGACGCCTGCCAGAGGCAAGATTCGCCAGGACGGTTGTCAATTCCATGACACTGTACGCCATGCTGCCGCACACAGCACTTAGAGCCACGCGGCATGACTGTAAACCGCCTCCCCTTGGTCTATAAAAGGAGGAGGCGGTCCCCTGGCCACAGGGGGACGACGCATAGCTAGCTCACTCGCCTTTCCGCCTTCATCTACGATATTGGCACTTAGCCTCAATCAACCCTCAGGGACCTGGAGGCTCCTCCTCCTCTCTCGTCTTGCTTGTAGCTCCCCTCTACGAGCACCACGGTGCACTGCAATACAGCGCCACGAGCGCACCCCTGCTGGACGTACGGCCCACGGCCGGAACCAGGATAAACCCCGTGTCCTAGTGTTGCTTAGCACCGGCCATCGAGAGACCGATCTCAGCGCTCTTACTAGTTAGTGTCGGGACTACTTTCCGCACCGACAAGATTGATGATACCTTGATTTTAGGATTATGCTGAGTTGATGACATGTGAGTAGCAGTATATATTTGTTATCTTATTATTACTAATTGGAGGCTCCTTTTGAGGCCTCCACGTGAAGCCATTTAAGATCCTAGGTTGACAGTCTAGAAAAAAAGAAAAATTAAAGAAGCCTCCACATGAAGCCACCTAGGATCCTAGGTGGATACTTAAAAAGAGAATAAAATTACCCACATTTGCCATTATGCATACTTAACTAAAATAACCCTTTATATCCATGTTAAAATTACTTAAAAATCAGCGTTTTATAAAATTAATTTAAATCAGCTCTCTGAACTATCCATCTATTCAATTATTAAAACATATAAATTTGATGTCCACCCACCTATAATCTTCGTATGCAATCTCTGACACCCGAGATGCGTCCCACACACATATTCGACCTTCTTAAACCTCCGTGCTCTTTGGATGAGCAAGAAAGCAACCGCATCACATAGTACGTAGTAATCCACAAGGCTACCACAAACCGAGCAGACCACAACCAGTCAAGCAAGGATAGAGTGCAGGCCGCAAGTGAGGGTGCATTCCATGGCACAAGCAGCAGGAAAGAGTCAGAAGATGCTCTAGGACGCATTGTCGTTCAGCGTGCAGCAAATGGCAATGATCGAGAAGAATGTAGCCAGCTGTTATGTTTGAGATTGGGAGAAAGCATGCATGCCTATTGATGGAGAAAAGTACACGATCGAGGGTTGTATTCCTGCATATTTTTACTGGTGACTAGATAAAACTGATTCTTACTAACCAAAATATCAAGTTTTTATGTCCTACGATGATAGAGCTTGACGGACATAGGTGGTGAAAAAGTAGTTGACACAATTAAGATCTAAAAAAAGAATACACTATAGATTGATGATATCTTGATTTTAGGATTATGCTGAGTTGATGACATGTGAGTAGCAGTATATATTCGTTACCCGCTAGAAATTAAAGATCTTATTGCCTCTGTATAGATACAACTCATTCTGACCTTTCTTTTTACATTTTCTTACGTAATTTTTCCATGAAGCAAGCAATATTAGTACAAACAACTTTGCATAGTCGATTGATTCTTAATTAAATATATTAATGGGGCACCAGCAGTTACATACTTAAATAACAATTTCTTGCATTTGGGAAAAGTGATGAAACAATACGCATTTACATCGAGGTGATTATTGAAACTATAACAACATCTATGATACCAGATTTGTATCATCACATTTACCATGGAGTATGATTTGATAATGCATATATTTGGTAGTATAATATTTATTTCTATAAACTTAGTCAAAGTTGAACATATTTGATTTGTGATAAAGCAATTGTGATATGTAAAAAAGGAGGATGTACTAGATCTTCAATATTAATTCATTTTATTTAAATATTCTACTACTCGCTCTACAACAAAATGATCACATTTTATGGTAGCTTAAATTAGATTGATTGGTGCAAGCTGTTGGATAAAATGCTAGATATATGGAAAAATAATGACATTTTTAGGTAATATTTATATTTATGTAATGTTACATCTGTTCGACTGGCTGGTGGTTGATAAACCAAACGAATAATTATGTTAAAGTTGTTAGCCCGTGCAGTGGCACGGGTTGATAGACTAGTATATGCTAACCACGTTCCGTAGAAAAATACAAAAATGTCCACGCTACGTCACCCGTGCTGCCCTCACGGTGAAAAACAGTGACAGTGTGTTTTTTTTTCTTGAGATAAACACGGTGCTTAAGGTGATCGAAAATTCAACATTAACAATTACCAGCTCCACGGTGGTTAATTGCAATCTCGCCGCCGTTCGTTTGATCTTCCACAACGCCAGGATTTGCAAACCATTTCATGGGGGCACCGTAGCTCGTACCAGATACCTAGTGGCACAACATGTACGCACGCCGCACAATCTCATGCCGGATCATTAGAAGAAAAAGGCCAACTGAGGAGCACGTCAGCACCCAAACCCTCGATCCGTTGTAAAGAGAAATCAGGCTTTACCAGTTTATTATCACTTTGCATTACATGAAAATTAAGTTTGGATTTTTTTTTACAAAATGCAACGAATCAAATTAACAAATTTCGGAAGAACAAAAAGGCACCGGCACAAGGAATCCGCTAAACACTGACGTCAGAACTCCAGACACGAACGAATATCCATATATGTACAAGTCACAAGCTGAGCAACCACGCAATCGAGTTCGAGTGTCATTGCCCAACACGCAATCGCAGAACCCACCACCAGCTCTCTCTTTTTTGCATTTTCCTCTATTTCCTCTTCTGTGTTTTTCTCCTTTGGACTTTGGTAATAGCTCTTGACAAAATTCTGAAACCCACTACCTATTGCACTGCGTTGGGATCATTCCTCGTGGGTATGAATACTGGTACAACCCTGCTCCATCTTGGAGCGCCGGATCAACGGCCCTGCAATCCTCGGCCTGAATCTGCTCATGGTGGGATTGCAAGCGGGTCATGCTGTCCCGATCTCCCCCGGAGTGACGCTGGGTGGCTCCAGTGTACCACACATTTGCAATGATCCTAACCACCACTTACTAGTATAGCTTTATCCTAGTGGTGATGGGGTCGCGACAGATCGGGCACAACTCGAGACTCGGTCCACAGTCGCAGCAGGTCTGCAAGGAAAATGTGGTTAGGGGAGGCTATGAAGCTGACGTCTCAACACACTTCCACAACCGAAAATGACTCCAGCAACAAGGCACTAATCTACTTGATACCATAAAGAAAAAGGGCAGTGACAGGCACACTGGTTTTCATTAAAAAGAAAATGTATAGATCCACTAGTAGCACAAGGAGAGAGATTCACCTGGTGTCCACATCCAAACGCCATGTCTTTCGGGTTCACAAGGCAGATAGGGCAGACCTACAGATACATTTGATGGTCAGATACAAATGCTACGTAAATGCTTCGCTTAAAAGAACTTTAACTTGAATATCAATAAGAAATGAAATATTGCCAGAGCACATGGAATAGTACCTGGTTGTCATAGGTGGATGTAGGCGCGACTGGGGTGGCACTATGTGGATTTTCATAGTGAGCATACGGTGATGAGGATGATGAACTCTGTGGGTAGGTGGTTGGCTTACTGAAGCTTTTACTAGATGAATAGGAATAAGCATCATCGATTCCAGCAGGAGGCGGCAGAGCCATCCTGTCAGGAGACTTGAAAGAGCGGCGACTGCTCACAACAAGTTGATACAAGTCAGTATGTACTTAAGAATGAAAAAAAATCAAAGCAGTATTGTAACATTCAAGGAAAAGAATGCATACCCTAAAATTCCTAATTCCACAGTTGCTTTATACTGTTGTGGTATCTCCATCAATGCTGAAAGAGCAAATGCAGCCTCTTTCCTTGATTGTGGCATGTTCTTGGACATTATCTCCGAAAAATTCACAAACTAGACAAGTGACAAATTTTCAGTGCTAGGAAACAAATAATTTATTGTTTCAAATTTTCACAAATAAATTTTACAGGGAAACCAAATCATCTCAGGTATGAACCATTAGTTCCACATCAACTTACTTGGAAATTGTCAAAAGCTCGAGCAGGAATGTTGTCATCAAACTCCTTCATCATGTCCCAGGGGCCATCACCAACTCCTACTAACACGATGGACAAAGGCAGTTCACTGCATAAAAGAAACAAAAACTGAAACAATCAGCAGTGTCCATGATACAACAGACTTGGTGAATTATGTTAACATGATGAAGTCATGCCTGTAGCTAAAAGCCAGGGTGCATTCAGTATGAGCACATCAAAAAAAGATAATGAAGTACATTAATTCTGGTATTACCTGGCCTTCACAATGGCATCAACAGTTTTCTGCTCTTGCGAACTTAGTTGTCCAGATGCAGTATCTACACTCCTCGTGACCTGAGTTGTTATATAAGTAAATATGAGAATAGAAAGGAAGACTTCTAATGTGTGGCGTACATACAAAAATTCAAAACACACCAACTAATTCAATATCAAAAGTAAAAAAATGAACTATTCATCCAAGGTTCCAATTACAGCTACAGGATTCATAGTTGCATACTAGTTGGAAAATATAAGTACAGGTGAAAAACATCAGATAGGACACATTTCCAAATAGATAACATTAAACGGATCACTTTAAGAACAAAATCATATATGCTGTTGCATAAATCAATATGCTGAATTTGCATACAATATAGAGGTCAAGGAAAAACAGCATTGTACACATCGCAATGCAACATTGAGTCTAAATTTATGTGTATTATATAATAAACCCACCACTCATAATTCAGAACCATGGAATTACTTGTAATATTTCAAGAAGATCGGTACCTGTCCATCTGCAATTATCAATAGTACGTGGTATTGCCCACCACTTTGCTCCACAATGGTCATAGCCATCTCAATAATTGGTGCAAATGATGTTGGCCCTGTTCAGAATAATTGCAAAAAAGGATGAATTAGCACACATGCCCAATCCAATTAAATGGCTGAACAGGGCAACAGCAACTTACCAGCTAAGCGCAAATGTGGCACAATTTCCCTATATCGATGCAGAGCTTCTGAGAATCCATTGCAAGGTTTCGCATCAGGATAAAAAGAGAAGACGTCTTGATCATGTGTTGATGCTAGAGAAAAAGAGTATAGTTGAATTAGGTTGTAGAGAGATTATGAAATAGTATAATGAGAAAGCAAGCATTTAAATTCATTACCATCTCCAAATCCAAAGCATGGGATCAGATTATCTTCATCAAATTTCGACATTGTTTGCCCAATAATTGAGATGGCCTGTTCATAAGGATTTGGTGTGCTGCTAATGTGATGCAAACTACGTCCATGGAAGGAGAATTTCCCTGATAACAAAAATAAATATTAGCTATAGACGAGGCATTGCACCAAACTATTTACATTAAGCAATAAAACAAACAAAAAGTCCACAAGCTAACCTGTCCACTCGTTGCTCTTTGTGAAATCAATGCCGACAATAAGATTTGAGGATTCAAGTCCTGCTTGAGCTAGAGCATCAGTGACCTGCAAATGGGAAAGGTTTGATCTTCAGAAAAACAGTTCACAGTAATAACAATAGCATAACGGAATTAAGTATGTGCCTAAAACTTATAGTTGTGGAACACAAGCCAGCATAAAGAGAAAATGCTATAGCCTAGAGACATTTAATGCAAACAAATCTTTCAGCAGTAGATTATCAACTGCAGCAGTGATTTTAATAATGTAGTCCACATCACAATAATGAGATATGGAGGGTGAATGTAATGGATTAATCCCAGAGTAGAAAAATGTGAAACATATGTAGTTATTGCGTCATGAGGTAGATTATACAACTCCCATGAGCCCAGCCACGACTTTGTCCCACATAGACATAAACTCATCACAGTCTGGCCATTTTGGCGAGAAGAAAACCAGGCACGGACAACTCAGCAACTCTAACCAAACACAACAGGAAGCCAAAGGCTGGTGCTCCCGATAATGCCAAGTTGCCAACCTTACAGAAAAATATTGTGTATTCTTCCAATGAGCTGTGGCCACAAAGTCTTCTATCTACTTTCGTGTGCATGAATCCTTCATCAACAGTAAGGTATCGTTGACTGCGGATTCAACCCGTCACCCCAATCTGAATGCGCGCAGCATCAAATCTGTTGACCCACCAGACACGCATTTTATTTCAATTCGTCGTAGATTGAGGAACTACGGAGCAGAAATTCAGGGGACGTCCGAGATCTAGAAAGACATGAAGCCGCGGCTGCCTGCTACTACGATTACCGAGGGCAAAACAATCGCACGCGTACCTGATCCACCGAGTTGTAATCGTCGGCAATCCGCGAGTACCGCCGGTCGAGCTGCCGCGGCTTGGCGGGCTGCGGCGCCGGGGCCTGGTACGCCGGTGCCGCGTAGGGCGCGGCGTACCCTCCTCCTCCTCCTCCCTGATGCGGCGCCGGCGCGCCGTAGTAGCCCGCGCTCGGGTCCTGGCCGTAGTAGCCTCCGTACTGCGGCGGCGCCCCCGACGACGGGTGCTGGAAGGAGGGCGAGCGGCCGTACCGCCCGTGGCCGCTCCCGTCCCGCGGGCTGCTCCTCGACGGGCTTCCCCCCATGTCGCCCGGTCGGTCGGTCTGATGGATGGATCCCGCGTGCAACGGCGAAGGAATACGGAGAAGAAGAAGAATAAGAAGCTGGCGCTCCTCGGGGTATTTGAGCAGGAGGATCACGCGGCTGTGGCAACGGCGGCGGGGGGAAGACCAGAGATGTGTGTGTGGGGAAGCGCGACTAAGCTACCGCGTCCGCCGCCTTGTGAAGCGAGCACGACGGCGCGAGGTGAGGTGAGGCGAGGCTTCGAGCCTCCTTCCTCCGGCGGGGTCCGTCTGGATTTGCCGAGAAGGGACGGGAGCGGGACAGGAGAAGCAGAGTCGCAAGCGCTGCTGAGCTGGTTTCCTTGGCTGATCTGCAACGAGTTGCCGAGACTTTTTGTGAGTTGTGTGTTCACGGACGCCATCACGGGCAGCTGAGTCGTGGGGTTATGGGCGCGTTTGCTTGCTTGTATATGGCCTAACCAGGCTCGGCGCGTGCACCTCATGGTGGTTTGGTTGGCTGCAGCATTGGTAGGTAGGCTCACCGTGTGCAACTAGGCAGCGATTGGTTGATTGCATCTCCGTCGGATTTGTGCCTTCGCGTGCAGAAATCAGCACTCAACCTGGCTCCCGAGAAACGAAACTCAAACTCGTTTCCGTGGAGCCTGGCTTGCTTGCTGCTGGCCCGTGAGAGCCTGGCTCCCAAGAGCCGAGCCAGGCACTACACAGAAGAGAACCAAACGCGCCCTATACGACGGGTCTCATGGTGGGACCACACCTGTCGCCGGGGACAAGTTTAACCCGGCCCCACGGGCAAGGAGGACGAAGCATCATCCCTGGACCTGGAAAAGTGCAGAACCTTTGGGCCACTGCATGTGGGCCCGGTGCGGATAGCACGTGCGGAAAAGAAAGAAACTTTTCAGTCATTTTTACGTAGCCGGAGCTGCTGCAGCGGGCAGGAAAGACAACTGTTGCGTGTACGGTACGAATCATGGAGAAAAAACCTGCACAATCCATTGACAGAAAAAACTTCACGAAATTCTCATGTTTTAACAACGGAGAGGCATCATCCTTCTGTGGGGATTTTGCCATGATTTCCTCGCCTCCATGGTGCTGATCTTTCCAATGATTACATCGGATTCGTTCGAGTATGGGTTGGCGCATGTTCTTTTATGTTGTTGCAATTCTCTTTCTTCTGCTAGAGCAGTTTGCTCTTTGTTTGGCTGCTGAGTCCAGCATTGTGTGCAAACAAGAATATGCAGTACAAACTTGAGCGTAAGCCCAGCTGCATGATAAATTTTTTTTAACCTGCTCAGCTCAGTGAGATTCCAATCTTTAATTTGACGTTTATGCTGTATTTTTCTGAATTTATTCTTAGATTTAATCGACGATATTCATCTAGAGCTCCAATGGTGACGACTTTATCAATCTCGAAAATGTGTCGATTCGGTCTCTTTCAGATGCGTTCGTGGTTGTGTGCGTATATTCGTAAGGATAAGTGCATGCACGATTGGAAAAGGAGAATTATGCAATACTTATGAGAAGCTTGGAGGACATTATCTAACAGTTTACGTAGTCAAATGACAATGACTAGCATGTTTATTCATTCGATAATTAGCAACTGCTGCTATATATTTCTATCTTTTATGACCTATAAATTACCAATCAACATGTTTTTGGGGCATCACTCCGCGACGACTTGGGACGGTATCGCTTGCGGTCCAGAGTCTTTGCATTGCATTCATCTAGTATATAGGCGACCTATTTTAATTCAGGATTTCAGGTCAATGTACTACTACGTTTTTAAAAAAAAACAAATAGGAGAAGTAGTTGCCCCTTAATTAAGGTCGAAATAAGTCCTACTTGGCCATTCGACGTGATCATGTCTAGTCAAGAGGGCGCGCGGATGTTCTTCCTCAACTACGCGTTAGACGACTCGTCAAAGAAATAAAACTGCAGCAGTCGGCACAAGTTTTTCCTCCACAAAAATAGGGATTGTCTATAGCTCACTCACGCAATTCTGGGCCTCTCCTCACACGAATTTTTGCAATTTTTTACACCCCAGATTTATTATTTTTACTCCTACCCTCCCTCAAATTTATCCCTTTCCCATCTATCTCTCTTTCTCTCTCCTCCCTATCCTCTCCCACGCGCCAGGCGCCACCCCCCGACCCATCTTCTTCCTTGCGCCGCAGCCCGCCTCCGCCTCCCCGCCGCCCAGCCCCTCCGCCTCCCCGGCCGGCGCCGGCGGACCCTAGTCCGCCGGCGCCGGCCGACCCGCCCGCCGCCCCTGCCCGCCGCCGCCCCGGGCCTCGCCGTCACGCCCCCGCCCGACCCTGGCCCGACCGCCTTCCCCCGCCGCCCGGCCGGCGGCGCCCTCGCTGCCCGGCCACCACCGCCGGGCCGGCCTGCCGCCGCCGGCCCTCCTTCCATGGCCGGTGGTGACAGCAGCCCCCCGAGCAACCCCAAACCCCTAACCCCGAACCCTAACCCGAACCTCGCCGGAGTGTCGCCGGAGTTGGAGAAGAAGGTGGGTGGAGGTGAAGATGGAGGTGAGAAAAAATTCGTGTGAGAGAGGCCTCCAAATCACCCAGGTGAGCTATAGCTTTCCCTCAAAAATAATCGCAGACGATGTCAAGTTGAAACAGCAAAAGTGTACGGCGAATCGGCGATAAATGATGCGTATACTATAATATACTTAGGTCCGAAGAAACTACTACAAGAGTATAGGAGTACTCGAGTAAACTCGAAGGATAGTAGGATACGACGATCTCTCAAGAGCATTTTTGGTTCCATTTCGAAAAAAAAAAGAACAATTTGTTGGCGCATACAGCCCCTGGTCATGGTCAGTTGGTCATCCTGGTTGAGTTGCGTGGTGGAGTGGTGGATCGAAATTCTTTTTTAGCTTGGCAATGTTTTGCTAGTTACTCAATTTGCAGGAGAAGCGTCCGAAGGTTAGGCGGACAAGTAATCCGGAAACGAGATGGAAGCTGGCTAAATATGCACAGCTGATTGATCGATTCTACCTGTCACCGTTTTTTTAATTACTAATTTAATTAATCATCATGGCATTGTCAGGGCCGCTGCAGGAGGGAGAGGGGGTTCCGTTCCGTTGCAGCCTTGCAGGACATCCGCAAGCATCACTGTCACTGGTAGCGACCTGAAAAGCTGCCGCGCCGCTTTCGGGATCACAGGGCATCAGGGCAAGCAACGCCAACGCCACGTCGTCACGGCGGCCTCACGGGTAGCTAGCGCGGTGGGTTACGTGCCGTCGCGTGCCATCTCCACGCACGCGAGGTGATGAGGTCGTACGTGCTCGCCAAGGTCGACGCTCGTCGGATGCCCAGCATCTTTTGTGCGGCGGATTACGTCGGATGCCCATCGCTAGAGATGGCAGCTTGGAAATAATCCAACGCGGATTCTGCCGCGCGCGGCGTGCAGGAGCTGAGAAACATGCACGCGGCTGCGGTTGCCGGGATTCTCCGGATGCTGCATATGCAAGACCTGTGGACTTTGTGGATGTGGTGGATATTTGATGGCGACTTTCTCATTTCCAGAAGGTTTGACTAGTATACATGTTCTTGTGTTAGTATTTGCTTGTTTTTTTTTCTGTCCTCGTGGGCTTTAATTTTTGTGAGCAGTGAATTGCCACATGATGAGCCCCCCTCCTCTCTGACGATGCGCGTCGTTTTCCATTTTTCCTGCTTGGCTAGCTATACGGGCCGCACGGATTATTTGACGGTTTGACTCTTTGTCGATGGTGAAACAACCTGCGTTGATGCGCGTAAGCGCGTTATATAGGTCAAACCGACATCTCTTGGGTTTTATTTTAAGCCGCGACGATCGACCTTGCCAGACAACTCACGCATTTTCGGCCATCACAGAGCTGGGGGGCTTTTAGAGTAGTTGCGAACTTGCGATACTACCTCACATGGTCCTGATGTATTTATTGGCACGCCGTGCATTATTTTTTGTTAGCTGCATATGTAAACTAACTAATCTTGGACTAAAAATGATCAGAACTAGATCACTTAATTGGATCGTTAGCTGCAGGTCAATTCCTCACATTGAATTTTTTTATAGAATTTTTACAAACATCACTATTGTACTTTACAAAGGTCGGAGGGGGTATTTCTTATAATTAGCTTTGTTAATTTTAGAAAAGTTTGCCTCAAGATAATGCTGAAGCGACTTGCATTTTGAAATGAAGGTACTACTAGTTCATCATAGGTTGCAGAAAGCCCTTAGATATTTGTTTTAATAAGTGTCCTCTGAAGAGAAATTAATTAATTGTATGGGGTGCTGCGACCTGCACATGTGGTGTATCATCGGTAGGTTAACGATCGAGAGTCTTTGTATCCTGCAGGGTCTATCATATGTCCGTATTCTATCCTGCAGGGTCTTTGGCTGAATCAATACGTCTAGAAACGACAAAGTTGCGTCCTGGGCTGGTGTGGAAGAAATAAGAGCTGCTGCTTGGTCATTTCGACCTCACGGCCTGCATACGTAGACGTGCATGCGTCATCATATATCGTTCATGTACACACATACTCCAAAACTACGCGCGTCTATTACGCATTTATTTACGCACAGACATGTACGTTATCTACTCATCTGACAAACTACACACATTATACACACTAGTATATTATGGTAATCGCATTTGTTTCGTGCAACATCCCAAAAAAGGAAACGCGTATACGTACGTACCGTGAGACGTGTGCGCGTGCACAAACAAAAAAAAATGATGCATTGCACATACACATATTCATATTTCTTTTTTTTTCCTGTAACGGGACTATGCGCGACTATTATTCTTAGCTCACAAGTAACTTAACCGCTTCTAGTGTGCTGCAACCAGCATACTACTTATACGGTTCGTCGTCGTTACGCATCAGCAGATTTGGGGCCGCCGGGGATAAGGTATGCTTTGTACTTGTGGACCACCATTTTTTTTTGGTTAATAGGATCACGAGATAGCGTGGTTGACCGAGCACTACCATCACGGTCCTGCTACTAATCTCCTGCCCCTTTAATTATTACATCATCTGAATAATCCATTCATTAATTTCAATTAATTGCTGCTGTTAGTTGGCAAGAAGCGTCAAATGGTTAGTTGGAGAGAAGGATCCCGGAAGCTCTGGAACTATGGAACCCACACACTCAAGCAAGCAGGTTGACTACCCCTGAATCCTTGATGGATCAACTCCGCCTGCTCCAGTTCAATGAGTACTACCATTTACCAGTAATCGGGGCATTTAATTAACTAATTTTCCGGCAAATGGCAGGTGGTGGTTGCGAACTTGCGTCGCTCCAAGAAACCCCCAACAAAGATTGATCACGACGCCTCCTCTCGATGGATCACGGTCCGATCGCGACGTCGCGGAGGATGGGTTTACGTGCGGTAGGCGGCAGCGAGCAATCTCCGTCTCCCCCACATGGTGGAGTCGTGTCAGGTGACGCGCGCTAGCTTCGTTCTGCGGTGGAGACGCAGGGCACGCACGGTGCGGCGGCGTGCTGCGTGCAGCAACAGCGCGGTTTCTGAATCTATCGACATCGTCCGATCATATGTATTGATCTGACTAGACTTCGCATTTTCTAGAGAATGTTGACGACTAGTACTCGTTCTCAGCAGGTCATTTTCCGGACGATGATACAACAGGACCTCCGATACAACACCTATCTTGTCAAGTTTCTCACAAGTGAATTGCCACGAACACTCGTATGTGTGGAATCCTCAAGTTTCTGAACTTGTGATGACCTTCGTTTTAGGGTAACTTCTGATGGAGAAAATGACTTCGTCAACGTCAAATTAAAGACGCCGTGAAGAAGATTAGTAAACCTGACCAAGCCGCCGCATAGGGCCAATATGTCTGGGCCCAATATGACCCCATTTTTTTTTCGAAAAAAGGCCGATTTATCTATGGATTTTCTCCGGGGTTTTCTTTGACCGCCCGGTTCACAACGGTTTTTTTCGGTTTCTCACCAGTTCATCACGGTTTGTGGTCTAATGACCGGTTTCGGATTGGTAAAGCGACGACGGACGAAAATAGTGGGTAGAAAAATCCTTGCTTTAATATTAAGTAGAGATATCACCAGAGGCTACTGGGTATGCCGGGTGCGCCGCAGCATACCTTGTATTTTGGCCCAGTAGAGTTATAGATAGGCCCATCAACCCATAGACAAAAGAAAAAGTCAAAAAACTGTCAAACACTTCGGTCACCGACGTCTCGCGATGCTTGCTTGGTGCCATGAATTGCCGTCGTCCACCCCTTGCTGTCCAACGCCGTCTGCCAACTTCCTGCCCAGCCGCCAAGAGGAGCCCACCCATCATCTAATCATTTTTCTTAGTTCATGTTGTAGGCTTGCAACTTTGCAGGACCCAGCGCAGGTGCGAAGTATTCATGTGTTGTCTTTTTTTCTCTCTCCATTCAACAACCATACTCTTGCAATTAAAACAAATGTTGATACATGTAGGTTTGGTGAATGGGAAATAATTCAATGTTATCAAAAAACTGAACTATAAATTTGAACTAAAAATTGTTATTTCTTTTCTTATTTCCTAACTATTCCCTCTGTCCAAAAATATAGGTCGTTTTCTTTTCTAGATGCATAGATATTATTATGCACTTAGATATATCTTATGTCTAGATGCAATAATAATATCTATGTATCTATAAAAGCCAAAACGACATATAACTTGATACAGTATGTAAATGGGATTTGGTCTTGTAATTAAAACAAATATGGATGCATGCATTATTTATTTATATAATTATTGAATTATGAAAGGAACAAAGACATATTTTGGACTATTTGTATTGTACTATATATATATAGGAAAATCTATTTTACTCCCAGGTGTAGTTACTCCTACATTCCAAAAACCACCTTGAGTATGTGTGCATACCCATTTATCACTTGGAGTATGTTCGCATACCTAAAATAAGATTTATCAAAGTGATAACCATGAAAAAATTTCAATGGAACACATAATTTTTTGCACCTTGTGATGTATGTTATTTCCTATATTGAAACATGAGTATGTTCACTAACTTTATGTTTCCTTACACATAAAAAAAATAGTATGTCCACATACCACTTTTAAAAATCAAGTATGTGTACATACCTTTTTTTAGAAACCTCAAGTATGCAAAGATACCTTCTAATTTGTGAGATACAAATATGGGAGTAACTACACCCGGGAGGATTTGCACTAAAGTGTTGAATTTTAGATTTGGTATGTAAGTTTTGTTAATTTTTGAAAATTACTTGATGAATTATACATGGGTTGCACCGTTTATATATTTATTGAACCAAATTATGTATAAAAAAATATTTAGCATACCCCGTGATAAAATCCTAGCTACGCCACTGTGTATCACACAAATGTTAGGAAGAAATTTAAAATAAAGTTGAGTCGTGATCTTGCAGAGATGATTCAGGAGATAAGACTGGCGAAAATTGCAACCCAAAGAAATGCCGAAGGTGAAGAATGAGATGTGGAAGAAGGCGACGAGGCTGTTGACAGACTCACACTGCGAACCCCAGGAGGAGGGGAACGTACAGCGGCACCAACGCCAATGCCACCTTGTACACGTCGCCCCATGAGATCATCTCTCCTAGCTCTCCTCTTCGACACCTTGTACACGTCGCCCCCACGAGATCATCTCTCCTAGCTCTCCTCTTAGATTAGATTAGCTTTTTAGCTTGTCGCTGAGGAGGGAACAGTGCGAGTGGATGTGGAAGCGCAGTGTGAGAGACAGGGTGTGCGTGGAGTGACGAGCAATTTAGAGTAGAGCGCGAGAGCTGGTCCAGGAGGCAGGTCTGCACGCATCTTCCATGTTTCATTCAATGTGAAATGTGTGATTTATCTTCATGTAGCTTTCATGTACTTGGTTGTGGAATAATAATCGCATCATGCACTTGGTTGTGGAATAATAATCGCATCTAAGTCAATTAAATCAGTATAGCAAATTAATTGATTAGTTTGGGGTTATAATCTGCTCATTATTTTAAATTCTTATGTAATTCTCATTATTTTTTATTTATTATGAAAATATTTTAACACCTTTTGATTTGACTTGCGGCGTCATATAAAGGCAAACGGGAGAGTAAGCCAGTCACGAAACTAATCCACTCAATTCAACAAATGGGACAAGGAGTAGCGATTACAAGGTTCTTGATACTTCTAGAAGGTTCTGAAAGCTGGGTACATGGGAAGAAGAGAGGAGGGAGATAAGATAGAGCACGAGCCCGCCGACGTCGATTTCTGGGTTCAGGTTTCTGGTCGTTCGACACCCCTCTCTGATGTATCTACTCTCTGTATTGTAACTGATCAGTTGATATCTCTTGCCACTGGAAAGGTTTCAGGTGTTGTCGAGGGTGCAACAGTACTCAGGTCTTATTCAGATGAAACCAAGCTAGGAATGCTAAAGCAGGAAGGTGGCAGAGTACAAGCATGAACACGAGGCATACGGGTGCTATCTGAAGCTGCAGCCTGCAGGACAGTGTCTTATTTCATGGCCGGTTAATACTCGGCATCAAAGCCATGCAAGTGTCGGAGATGCACCGGACTTATGTCGCCGGCGAACCTCGGTGAGCGCACGCAAGAACAAAACAGTGGAACAATAGTTTTGGTGCCGCAAAAAAACAGAGCAGCGTTTTTCTGTATATTGCTTGAGAATATAAAGGAAACAAGAACCAGCAAAAGGAGCTATTCTCCCGGAACGTGGGTGTGCACGTTGCTACAAGCTGCGCCATCCCGCAGCTCCCGCTCACGGCACCCTGAAGACGCAGACGCGCCCCGCATGAACACAGCATGCGTCAGGCTCTCAAAACATGCACCAGAACGTGCAACTAACAGCTAAAATTAGAAAGGGAAACAACTAACTAAAGCTATGTACATGAGGTGATTGATTGAGGGTTAATTTCAACATTTCCCCCTAAGCCTTGATCAGATCACCTGGAAGTTCCATGACGCCAATCCTAGCGCGCAGCTCCTGGAAGCGGACGCGCCCAAGCGCCTTGGTGAGGATGTCCCCAAGCTGCACCTCTGTAGCGATGTAGTTGATGACAATCCTTCCCCGCTCGACACACTCCCTGATGTAGTGGTAGTGGACGTCGATATGCTTCGAGCGGTCATGGAACACTGGGTTCTTAGCGAGGGTAATGGCAGACATATTGTCCACCCTGATCTCTGGCGCTGCAGCTTCTACTCCGACGAAATCGCTGAGAAGACGAGCAAGCCAGACTACCTGGTATGCGGCGACCGCCGCTGCGATGTACTCTGCTTCACAAGAAGACAGAGTGATGACCTTCTGCTTGGCGGATTGCCAAGTGATTGGGCTGTCCCCAAGGAAGAAGATGATGCCACTGGTGCTCTTCCGGGTGTCGATGTCCCCGGCCATGTTGGCGTCACTGTAACCGATCAGCTTGAGAGGCTCGCCCTTCTTTCTTCCATAGTGCAGCCCATAGCCACGTGTTCCAGCGACATACCGTAGTATACGCTTCACCGCGGCCAGGTGTTCTTCATGAGGCGACTCCATGAAGCGGCTCAGGTACCCCACAACATAAGTAAGGTCAGGGCGTGTGTGTATGAGGTACATGAGGCCACCAATGATCCGCCTGTACTCCGTGGCATCGACAGCCGGAGTAGTGCTCTGCTTGCTCAGTTTCAGGCGGGATTCCATGGGTGCAAGCACTGGATTGCAGCCCTGCAGGCCGCTGCGCTCCAGCAGTTTGTTGGCGTAGGCTGCTTGACGAAGCGTGATGCCGGTGTCGCTCTGGTGTACCTCAATGCCGAGGTAGTAGGACAGCATGCCGAGATCGCTCATGCGGAAGATCTCTTGCATCTCAGTCTTGAACTGGGCGATGTCGTTGCTGCTGCTCCCTGTGATCACCAGATCATCGACGTAGACGCCGACGATGAGCCTGTGCTCTCCTTGCCCGCGCGTGTACACACCATGCTCCGAACTGCTCCTCTGGAAACCAAGCACCACCATGGTGGCGTCGAGCTTGGCATTCCAGGCCCTGGGCGCCTGCTTGAGGCCATACAATGCCTTGCGCAGACGAAGAACCTTGTTCTCAGCTCCCTTGATGACGAAGCCAGGCGGTTGAGCAACGTACACCTCCTCCTGAATATCGCCGTTGAGGAACGCGCTCTTCACGTCCATGTGATGGACTTCCCACCCTTGGTGCGCCGCTACAGCCAGCATCAGACGCACTGATTCCAATCGTGCGACAGGAGCAAATACCTCGCCATAGTCTGTTGACGGTGAAATTCCGTCAACCTAGCCATGAGTTTACCTTCGGTGTTGGCATGAATTTTATATCCTATCCATTGGTACTAACCCCCTTGGTATAAAAAGTTCGTTTGTGCATGTCGGTTTTGGAGTTTAGTGTTTACGCAGGATTTTAGTGTTGAAAGCAAGACTTCCGGGATAAGTTCATTAAGCACCTCATGACAAGACCTTGAAGCCCGGTACAAGTCAAGCAATGAAGTAAACATGACTCCAAGAAGCCCAAGGACCAAACCCGAGAAGATGAAAAACTCTGAGGACCCAGTCAGAAAACTGCCGAATCTTGCGGGACAAGGAGCTTCATCTAATCCGAAGAGAAACTGACGACAAGGGCCCACATGCAGAAGGGGGAAGACTCTAGAAGACTCGGGAAGCAACACCGGGCAAAGGAGGCCACGGGCTGGGCCGAAGTGGGCCCAGGCCGGTCGGCCCAGGCCGGCCGGCCCAGCCCACTTCGAGGCCCAGTCGGCCCCCCTTTGACCTAGCCGTCTCTCGGGCTATTTATAGCCCCTTGACCGAGAGCCACGCATCAATTCATTCGTCATCCGCCGCCGAGGAGCAGAGAAGCTTGAGGGACACCATCTCGGAGAGGAGGGTCGTGCTAGTTGTCTAGGGTCTCCCTAGCCGACGTGGGAACCTTGCATGGAAGACCACGTCGGAGCTCCGGAGCAAGGATCAAGATCGAGGTAGGATCCCGATAGTGATCTTGTTCATGTAATCATTCATGGTGAAGTTTTTATAGTGAATCCGATTTCTAGCGATCAAGTGCCTTCTCGATGATTTTGTTCTCCCTTGGTTTTGCTTCTTCCCCAATCTATACTTAAGATAGATTGCATAGGGTGCTCTTGTAGCTGCGGTGGCTAGAGGTGCATACCGGACCGACCAAGTGATTTCAACTTGTTCTTATCGAACTCGCCCTAGGCTAACCCGCACGAATAGGGGTGCGTTGTGACAGAACGGTGGCTCCAAAAGGCGGGCGTCTTCGGAATCGGACCGGAGGCCACGGTTTAAAGATGCTTTTAATGAGATTCACTTTTCTATCTTCATCTATCTTGTTTGGAGCTACAACATAAGCATGATCTAGACTCTCTAGATCGGTTATCTCTTTGCTTTCTCTTGCTACCTCTTTAGTAGATTAGATTAGATTCGTTTTCTTGATGATCTCTTAGATTAGATGCAACTTGGCTCTTCAAAAGGATTTCCCTTGCTTTACTAGATTGAATCCTTGCGTTGCACATTGTTCCACGGATTCGATACCTTGGGTTCTCACACTTAAGGGAAGAAGGGTCCCTTGACTACAACGGGAGATTTGTCCGCTTGCAAATCCATATGAAGTTTGATACGAATATACACCGTCAACAAGCCCCTTTTTCTGGCGCCGTTGCCGGGGAACAAGCAATCAAGATTCAATCTAGTATCGCTTTTTTTGTGAATTTTTTTTCAGTTTTTCTTTTGATTTTTCTTTTGCATCTCTTAACTTTGATCATCCTCAAAAAGAAAAAAAATCAATCTAATCTAGTTTTTGATTAACCCTAATTTTTCTTTTTTAGTTTTTTTTGTTTTTGCTAACCCTAACCGGAGATGGCTGGCTACCTCTCCAAGAAACCCAAATATTTTTTATGGATGATCCAGGAAAACTTTACAAGCAAAGGAGACGTGCAACACAAGCTAAAGGGTTGGAAACCCTAGATCCAAAAGCCGAAGTCGAAGGACCGCCGGAATCTCCAAGGGAATCACCACCTCCAAGTCCAAAGGAAGATCAACCTCAACCGCCACCCATGGGAGAACAACCACAACCGGAGCGCAAGATCAAGTTATGCACCCCGGACATTGTTGATCTACCTATCATAAACCTTCAAGACGCCGGAAGGCCGTTCAAGATCAAGGTCTCAACTATCCGCACGGTGCAACACTCGCCTTTCACCGGTAAAGAGGATCCGAACCTTCACCTCCAAGCATTTGTTCACCTATGTCAAATTTTCGATGAGGATGGGGTGACTCAAGATCAAATGAGGGCAAGGCTTTTTCCGTTCTCACTAAATGGAAAAGCTTTGCGTTGGTTCCACACTTTACCGGCGGAGTCAAAACAAGATTGGGAAGCGTTGATGAGGAACTTTATGAAGGAATTTTATTTGCCGACCAAGACTCAGAGTTTGCGCAACAAGATTGATACATTTGTTCAATTGCCCATGGAGACGATTGCGGAAGCTTTGGAGCGTTTCAATGAATACATGTGAGCCGAATTCCTTGAGTGGCACATCGATTTCCTTAAGAGGAGGATGGAGAAGATGGACATAGAGAGAGAAGCTCAAGATCTAAAGGCTGCCGAGGCAAGATCCACATGCAAGGAGTGTGAGGAGTACGACCATGTCCAAGGTAAACCCCGATTTAATGCAAGTTCGTCGATTCAAGATTTGGTTCCTCTTTGTACACAATTGAAGGACTTCATGGACGAGCAAGCTAAGATCAACAAGGACACCGTCACTAAGTTCGAGGCTATGGAGAAAATAATAGAGAATTTAGATGGCAAGGTGACGGAGGTCGGAAATTCTATCCGTGAAGTGTTCATCGTGATGAAGATGATAGTGACGCAAGTGGGACAACTTGTCGGGCACCCGATGGGTAACAAAGGAGAATTTTCGAGACAACCCCAAGGTCCCGAGACGGCGAAGGCTACTCAAACTAATTCGGGAGAGATGGAGGATCACACTAAGGAGACCATGAAGATCACGACCGAAGGATCGGAGTTTGAGATGCTGAGCCACTACATGAAGGAAGTTGTTGCACCCGTCAAGACCAAAGGACAAAGCCAGCCTGTGAAGACCAAAAATATGACTAAGCCGAAGAATAAGCCCGTGCCCAAGATGGTGCGGAAGTGGGTACCCAAGATTGCAACACCCGCAAAGAGTGTTGATCCGAAGTAATCAAGTGAAGAAGTCTAGCCATGGACTATAAACGAAGCGCTAGGCGGGAGGCAACCCGTTTCGTCGAGTCAAGAATAAGCTACCGGGAGGACAACCCGATTCAAGATTTTTCGAGTCTTTCAAGTAAGTTAGTTTTGAAATTTTGCTACGCAAAACATTAGACTTAGAATGGTTGAATAATGTTAGAGACATAATTCTTGGTTGGATATTTCATTTGGATCATAAACCCTTTATATGAGCCATCCTATGTGTTATTTGCTTCTTTTCGAGAAACCAAGACCAAATAAATTCAGAACCTATCTCAACCTTTCATCCTCTTTATGATGTTATGGTTGACTTGTTTTACATGCTAAAAACACACGAGTAGAGCCACGCCTTGTACCTAGGTGTTATTTAAATTTCAGCGCATGGTAGGACTCGCGTGAACCTAGAAACTTGACTTTTGGTTGGTTTAAAAATCCATATCCTTGGTTTCTCTAAGATTAGAATTTTTCTAAGCCTCATTTAATTTTACTTCATTCAAATTCTCTTTCACTTAACCAAAATTAGAACCTAACCTATGCCCCCATGATCAAGCCGGGAAAAACTTGCTCTCAACTAATGGAAGCAAACAATACCGGTGAGACCAAAATAAAAGTAGTCAGAAAACATTTTCGACTCACATTTGTTTTTAACGCTTTAAAAACTCCTCTAAATTTATATTTGAACTCATTGCAAGCTCTGAGTTTATTCTTATTTTCCAAAATTAGAGGAGTACTTAGCGTCAAGACATGCTTAGAGGGAGGCAATCTAGTTAACCTAACCATGCATGCACCATGATGCATCACGGGATGCCCCTCCAACATCTTTTATCAAACCACATGCAAAGGACAAGCATGGGGGGGCAGCCAAGGCCTTGTTTTGCAGGAATATCATGGAGGCATGTGAGGCAAGGGAGCATGGAAGTGACTCAAAGCAAAATCATCAAGTGGAAGGAGCAATAATGCAAGCGAAGGAGTGGACGAGAACGTTTGGAAGGTGCAACCCCGTGAAGCACGCGGTCACAAAGCAACAAAGCAAGCATGAGCGCACTGGAGAAGAACCGAGCCAGGAGGAGCAGAGAGGCCCCTGGGCCGGTCGGACCAGGCCGGCCAGGCCTACCCCCTTCAAAAGCCCCCCGGTGCCCGTCTTCCTCAGGTAAGTCACTTGCCCAGCTCTTTGTTCATGTGCTCAAGTTTGTAGTCCAGAACCACCTTAGACTTAGCCATCCACTCTGAGTTTGTTTTGTCCATCAAAATACATCCTAATTCCACTCAAAGTCCATACCCCAAATAATATTTGTGTGCCTTGTTACCGGTTGAAAACCCCGGATATATATTTGTGAGAGAGAGTGCAGCAACCTTGTGGAAGAAAGCTACAAGTCTTTTCACCAAGAAGAAGGGATCATCGTCGTCGAAGCCATCAACAACTTCTTCGAGGAGGCACTCGGTTTCCGAGACTCCTCGGAGTATGGAGGAGGACACGGCACCGCCGAGGAAGGAACGATCTTCTCCTCGGTGGCATGAGGGCCACACGAAGCTCGTCTATGAGGTTCGCCGAACCTCAAGGACGTACGGAGGAGCCGCCCGTCCCACCTCGTCACTCGACACGATCATCCGCTCCACCTCCATACGCTCTGTGGTATTCCGATGGGTTTATCATCATGACGGAGGAGGAGGAGAAGAAGCTCGCCTTGAGTAAAGGCTTGTAGCGAACGTCGACTTCGACGACCAAGCTCTCCACGTATTGGGTTTTCATACAGATATTTTCTACATGTTGGGACACCTAGGTTGGGTGCAATTCTCTAACGGAGTGTCGGCAAACACCCACAAGGAATTCGCCTTGGAAATTCTCATGACCATGGCGCCTATCCTTGATGAAGGAGTGCCGAGTCTCTCATTCCGTTTGGACGGAGTTGAACAAGTGGTTCCCTATGAGTATATTAGGGAATTACTCGGTTTTCAAAAGGGAGCCCCGAAACAAGTGGATGTGCATGGAGGCACATTGGAAGGATTTTGGAGTATGATCGCTGGAGAAGCTCACCAACAAAGAAATAGTATCCGGAACCCCATCATCCAAGTGTTTCACTCATGGATGTGCAAAAGGATTTTGGGGAGAATGAGAGAGACCAAGATAACCGACATGGAGGTGAATTGGCTTTACTCGGCTTTGATTGCCAAGCAGCCAATTGACCCCACTCACCTTATGATCAACCGGTGGTGTTGTGAAGCAACATCAGGTTCGGGAGATATTGGCTCGGGGTGTTACCTCTCCATGTTGGCTATCTCTTTGAGACCGGGAATTCCAAGAAACCCGGAGCAACTCCTAGCCGGGACTTCCCTTGGATATGAGTATGTGAAGCAAGGCAAGTATATAAGTGAAGATGAGAGGGGAGGCTTCAAAGTGGCCAAGGTGAATTTGCCCCTTCCGGATGGAAGATTAAGACTTTTTCTTGAAGGGAAAGAAGAATGGTTAGAGGAAGGACTTCTTGTGCCGGCGAAGAAAAATAAAATAGGAAGGATTATAGGAGAAGGTTCTTCCATGGCCCAAGAAGGAGGTGCGCAACAAAATTAGGTGCCACCATTTGGAGGAATTCCAGCGCCGCCGAGTCATTACGGTGATGTACCAATGCAAGCATGGGGGAGTGGTGCAGCCATGCCCCCACCAAATTTTGCGATGCCCAACGTAGCCTTTGCGGAGCCATATGCACATTTTCCTCAACCACAACAAAATGTGGCCATCATTGGAGGATACGCTGCAAGAAACATGCAAAATATCGCAGCCATCCAAACCAATGCAAACCAAATGGGTGAAGGAAATGCAAACATCACTTATGAGCTTGGACGCCTTCACTTAGCACCGCCGGGACAATTCATAGGAGGAGCGGTGCAATCCTATTATGAGCAAGGGTACAACAACCAAGACTATCAATATCAACCACCGGCGGAAGATTAGAGAGAGGAGGAGCTTTAGTTAATCTTTCCTTTTCCCTTTTTCTTTAATTTTCAGCTTGTATGCGCCTATGTATGCGTAGTGTTTTCAGTTTTTATTTTAATTTTTCAGCATGTGTGTTAGTTTTTATTTTCATCATGAATAAAGTCACCACCTTGTTTTTACCTTTGGCAAAGATACAAAGTTTGTGCCATGATGATATATGATGATAGTTGCCACTTTGTTTATCTTTGTACTTGTTTTATGCATGATTAAGTTAATGCTCTCTTAAAATACAAATCTGAAATTATTTAAATGCTAGCTTAATCTTTAGCGGAGGTTATGATAAAAATAAAGACCCATAGTGTTTTATGTGCTCTCAAGTTTTAGATGGATTAAAGATGATTTATTTTTGTTCTTAAAAGTAATGCTAACCTTGTCATAAATACCACTTGCGTGTTGATCTACCTATCCAGAGCCATATATATTTGAGTGCATAAACCTTAGTGTACAAGATTTATTTTTGGGTGAGTTATTTCAGGCCATGATTTCTCTGGCCCGAGACTAAGAAGCTGGTCATTCCGTTTTTGGCGTATCTATCTTATTGCTAGCCTCTTTATCCGCGCATTGTGTATCCCCACTTCGGAGATCTCACAAACCTCGCCGGATATCCACCCTTAAAACTAAAAATATCATCTTTGAAACGAACCGGGTTTTCGAAGACGGGAACCCGATCCCTGTACCTCTGTGATAGTCCCAGGAGGCTATCACGTGCAAATCCCTGTCTCAGAAAGTAAAGCAAAGTACCGTACAACGAGAATAAATACTTGAAGGTCCACATAATATTATAATAATTAAGCATCTGAGTACATCATTTCGGCACATGCCGGGTACAAGTCCAACAGGACTGAATCAAGCAGAGTAAACATCTACGCAGCGGCTCTCATGTAGCGAAGTAGACTCCATATCCGCAGGCAACTCGAGTGTAAGGCGAGCTTCAGTCCTCCCAGCCGTCGTCCTCAAAGTCGTAGTCCGGCTCCTGGTCTGAAAGTCCATCATCTACTCGATAAGCGAGTAGATCATGTCAGCTTCCCAACAAAGAGCATAAGCAAGAGAGAATAATTCTACTATGCATGAGTAATCCTATTTATGGCTGTAGAAGGTTAAGCAAGCAGCGGTAGCAACATCAAGGTAAGCAGATTAGCCGAGAGGTATCCATCTCCGAAGAGATCCACACCTCCGAGGACAACGCCTCCGGGGTCAACGCCCCAACAAGGAAAGAAGCACCAAATACTGGATCTCAACCAAGATACAGCATCCCACACTCATCTGCGACGTGGGGTCACCAACTCCTATCCCCACGTCTCAACGGCACGAAGCCGGGCTCACAACACACAGGGGAGAGAAAGCAGCACAAGAAGAGACTAGCCAGAGTAACAGACCCGTGGGCTGTCCATACCAGTGGACACGGACTATAGCTATAGGTTTAACACTCTGCAGAGGTTGTACAACTGGACCCACCGGATAGGGCAGAAACGGATGCCTCCGTTCCACATCCCTACCTAACGACCGGAGACCTAGCAGTGGGTGGCACTCTCCTGCCTCTCCAAGCCTGACTCGTCCTGAACTGGGGCGCGAAACTTGCCAGCAGGGCCTCGAAACTGTGAGACCATCCCCGGAGGAGCCGGGGTGACGTCTACTCAGGGGGTATAACCCGTCCCCCTCACACGACCACACCGGCCCGCCTACAGGCTGGATGCCATCCACCGACTAGTTCTCGGACCGAACCCCGCCCATAACAAGGCGAGCGGTTTGTACGAAAATAGCCCAAAGATCACGGTTAAACTGTCGATCGGTCCTTAATTGCAGGAGCAAGCACTCACCAACTCCATCCGTCCGACACGCCGCTAGGGCGGGAGGCCAGGTCGCATCTCCCCTAGACAGGCGTTCACAAGTAACCAAAGCGGCTCGCTCCCACGGTAACACGTCAAGGATACGCACTCACCCAAAACACACGCAAGAGTTCTGAGGTATCCCAACCTCGGTCCAAACCTGAGATCCATCCATAATTAAGGGTAAAATATATGGATGGTGTAGTGCCGGGAACTAGCTAGGGGTCTGTAGCTAGTTCCGAAAGTAGGTGTTCCAAGGACAAGGTAAACAAATTCAAGGCACGGCTAATCAATTGTCTATGCAATTTCAAAACATGCATCAAAAGTAATTAAGCACTAGCAACTAAAGCAAGCATGGGATCTATATGGTTGGGAGTGACATGACACCTGGCTGGCGTCCGAAGTCCTGGTCTGGGTTGTAGTCGGGGTCGTAGGCCTCCTCCTGGTTGTAGCTCGGGTCTGTGCAGCACGAGATACGAGACACTAAGATACCGACAAACAACTAGGAAATAAATCCAAAGAAACCCAATTTTAGAAGATTCAAATAGAACCACACTACCTACAATCAGCACCGTCTCATTTTTAGAAAAATATAGAAACTGGTTTCATATTTTTCGGAGTTATAAATAATTAGTTATGAATTTTCAAAGATTAAAGGATTTATAAAATAATTTCCAAAATCATTTTTAAAACAGAAAAGGATTTTTATATTTTGAAAATAGGGATGATGTCAGCATGATGTCATCGTGACGTCAGCGTCACCGGTTAGTGGGCCTTGGTGGGCCGAAAGAGTTAGTGGGCCGGAATCGGCCCATTGGACTCAGCCCTTTGGGCCAAAAGAGTAAAGTCCGAAAGGAGCCCCCAACTAATTTCGGAGCGCAACGAAGAAAAAGAAAAGGGCTGGGACATGGGCCTTAACGGGCTAAGGCCCATGCTCAGCTTCCCTAACGTTGCCCAGAAATGAAGTCTGGTAGTGCTCCTTGGATTCATCTGGAGCGCGAAGGCGCTCCTCGCCACGCGTTCGCGCGTCGGCGCGCCCTGGCATGAGCCCGGCGGCTGCGGCGTGCGGCGTTTGACGACGGTGTTGGCTCCGACGTCCAAGCAAGCGCACGGGGAGATACACTAGGACCTCGTGACGAGTTGGACGCGGCCACTGCCCTGCGGTTGGGTTCGAGAAGACGGCGCGCGGCGCGACACGGGGAAATTCCCGGCGCGGTGCCGATCGGCACGGCGGCGACGCGGTGCACAACGGTTGACAGCTGATAGCCAAAACGTAGTGGCGCCAGTGCTGGGGTGCACGGCGTCCAGGCGCACGCGTGGTTGCTTGCCAAACTCAGGTTAGCGGTGATCTGGTGCCCGCGCACGTACACGCGCACGGCGCGGAGGCGACCGGCGTGACATGGCGGCGACAACACGACGCTCCTGCTCCTGTGCTGGGGTGCACCGGGGTCAGGTGCGCATGCGCACTCGCGTGCATCGGAAGCAGCGGTGTGTCACGGCTCTCGCTCGCGGACGCGCACAGCACGGTGGTGCTCTGGCGCGGCGCGGCGGAGATGGGGGTTTACGCGGTCAGCGGCACTAGGCCGGCCAGCACGTGCGCGGGTGCACGGCGGCGATGCGAGGCTTGGGATCCTGCACAGAAAGGGCACGGGACGAAGCCCGGGGTTCACAGATGGCGTCGATGGCCGGAGTCAGTGCGCGGCGCGGCGGCCAACGCGGCGTAACGCTGGGGTACGCTCCCGGTCAAGGCGAAGGGCAGGCCAAGGCTCACCGAGGGTCGGCGGTGTAGACGATGCAGTGAAGGCCGCGGCGGGGAAGATGTCGACGACGACGGCGAAGTTCGGCGGCGGCGCGTCGTGCTCCTCTGCTCCGTTCTCCGCCCGCTCGTGGACGGCCTTCCTCACGACCCGTCCGGCTCCGTCTTGGTGTGCTCCGTCTTCGGCAGGTCGGCGCGGTGGTGGTGCGCCCCGTCTTCTTCCCCTTTCCCCTTCTCTTCTTCCTTCCCCCTCTTCTCTCCTCCCGGCGACGAACAGAGGAAAGGGGCAACAAAGGGGAGAAACCCCAATTGAGCGCTGGCTTGCAAGAGGGGTCTCGCCAGGGGCTCTAGCTGGTCGAACACGCCGGGGTGAAGGGCAAAAGCGTCACGGCTGGGGCTCCTATTGGCTCGTGAAGGCGAGGTGGTGATGTGGCGGTGCGGCAGAGGCTGGCGGGCGCGGGAGCGCGTCGACAGGCGAGGGTAGAAAGGGAAAAGGCCGGGCGGTGCGTGGGCGCGGCCGCCTGGCTCGGCGTCCGTGCCACAGGCACGGTCGGGGTCCTGTCCCCCGGCCGGGCGTGTGCGCGCGGGCGCGGTGCGCGGGTCGAGCAAGCGCAGGCGTGCGGTCTTGGCCTGGTCAAGACGAAGAACAGGCGCCCGGCGGTGTCCCCACTTGCCAGCGAGACAGCGCGGGGGAGGAGATGAAGATGGGTCGAGCTGGGCCGCCTTGGCTCGCTGGGCCGAAGGGAAGGGCGACGGAAGAAAGCAGGCCGAGACTTGGAGGGGGTTAACTAGACTTCTGAAGAGGTTAGCTGGCCCATTAGTCAGTATAAGGTTTTGAAATTAGATTTGAATTAAGTTTAAACTATAGATTTGAATTTGAATAGTTTCATATTCAAAACACACTCAATAAAATCCAAATAAAATCCATAAAATCCAAATCACATATTTTACCATAATTTGAAAATATATTTTTATATTTTTGGTTTTATTTATTTAGGAATATAGGAAGAGAGGCTAGAGAGGGTTTAAATATGGTGACACATCATCAACAAATGAAAAGTTCAAATTTTCTCACATTTTCATAACTTAATTTTCTGGGTTGTTACATTCTTTTGTGTTTACCTCCTTGACCACAACCTATCATTGAGTATGGATCGTCAATTCAAGGAAGATCGCAAGATGGTGCCAAAATTGAAGATTTCAAGTATCTCTCTAAAGGAAAAATATTTCTAGTACCTACCTTATCTCTATCACCTCTTTGCCCGAGGACGAGCAAACGTCTAAGCATGGGGGAGGAGGTAGGTACAATGCAATTTAGAGTTCAAGGGGAGCAAATAAAAAAAAGAAAGAAATAGAAAGAAAAAGAAAAAAGGTGAGTATAAAGAAAGAACAAAAAGAGAAACGAAAAAAATATATATGAGTATGTATGATAAAATAAAGTGAACTCCCCGGTTCTCTAAAGTGCGTTAGGAATTTCAAGGTTTCAAGATTTAAAAGATCCAAACTCATCTTTCCAACCATGTGCAATCCGATAACGAGGACTTCCTTTGTGCCTCGGGATCACTCTTTGCCATTTGCACATGTCCACCTATCTCAAAGTGTGTGTATTTTTCTCTCCCCCTCCTTGATATAACATTATTTTCCAATGACCTTTTTGACGAGTCTCGGTAAGACCATGAGAAGCTTGTCTTGTTTTGACAACATCTCATTTATAATATCTTGGTAGGACTAAAACTTTCCCAAAAAGCTCTATATAAAGCCTACCACATATATGAATGTTATGAGAGGGAAAGGAGTAGAATAAATAGGCTTGAGAGATAAGATGAGATGAGAGTTCATGAGCAAGATGCAAGGTGGTTTAAATTTTTGAACTTGGTTTAGCTCTTTTTCATATCATTCTTTTTTCAAAATTTCTGAGATCCATTTGAATTTTGGGAGCATGTTAATACTTGTGGGATAAGCTTAATTAATAATCTACCCTCCGTAGGGATGAAGGCTAGTACATTATGAAACTTTAACGAATTAAACTTTTGAGAGCATTATGTTTTCTCGTGTGTGATCAAGTGCAAGGTTTAAACAATGAAGGGCAACGATGATATCCATCGAAGGCTTACTCGAGGACGAGCAAGGTTTAAGCATGGGGGAGATGTTGACGGTGAAATTCCGTCAACCTAGCCATGAGTTTACCTTCGGTGTTGGCATGAATTTTATATCCTATCCATTGGTACTAACCCCCTTGGTATAAAAAGTTCGTTTGTGCATGTCGGTTTTGGAGTTTAGTGTTTATGCATGATTTTAGTGTTGAAAGCAAGACTTCCGGGATAAGTTCATTAAGCACCTCATGACAAGACCTTGAAGCCCGGTACAAGTCAAGCAATGAAGTAAACATGACTCCAAGAAGCCCAAGGACCAAACCCGAGAAGATGAAAAACTCCGAGGACCCAGTCAGAAAACTGCCGAATCTTGCGGGACAAGGAGCTTCATCTAATCCGAAGAGAAACTGACGACAAGGGCCCACATGCAGAAGGGGGAAGACTCTAGAAGACTCGGGAAGCAACACCGGGCAAAGGAGGCCGCGGGCTGGGCCGAAGTGGGCCCAGGCCGGTCGGCCCAGGCCGGCCGGCCCAGCCCACTTCGAGGCCCAGTCGGCCCCCCCTTTGACCTAGCCACCTCTCGGGCTATTTATAGCCACTTGACCGAGAGCCACGCATCAATTCATTCGTCATCCGCCGCCGAGGAGCAGAGAAGCTTGAGGGACACCATCTCGGAGAGGAGGGTCATGCTAGTTGTCTAGGGTCTCCCTAGCCGACGTGGGAACCTTGCATGGAAGACCACGTCGGAGCTACGGAGCAAGGATCAAGATCGAGGTAGGATCCTGGTGGTGATCTTGTTCATGTAATCATTCATGGTGAAGTTTTTATAGTGAATCCGATTTCTAGCGATCAAGTGCCTTCTCGATGATTTTGTTCTCCCTTGGTTTTGCTTCTTCCCCAATCTATACTTAAGATAGATTGCATAGGGTGCTCTTGTAGCCGCGGTGGCTAGAGGTGCATACCGGACCGACCAAGTGATTTCAACTTGTTCTTATCGAACTCGCCCTAGGCTAACCCGCACGAATAGGGGTGCGTTGTGACAGAACGGTGGCTCCAAAAGGCGGGCGTCTTCGGAATCGGACCGGAAGCCACGGTTTAAAGATGCTTTTAATGAGATTCACTTTTCTATCTTCATCTATCTTGTTTGGAGCTACAACATAAGCATGATCTAGACTCTCTAGATCGGTTATCTCTTTGCTTTCTCTTGCTACCTCTTTAGTAGATTAGATTAGATTCGTTTTCTTGATGATCTCTTAGATTAGATGCAACTTGGTTCTTCAAAAGGATTTCCCTTGCTTTACTAGATTGAATCCTTACGTTGCACATTGTTCCACGGATTCGATACCTTGGGTTCTCACACTTAAGGGAAGAAGGGTCACTTGACTACGACGGGGGATTTGTCCGCTTGCAAATCCATATGAAGTTTGATACGAATATACACCGTCAACATAGTCGATGCCGGCGCGCTGGACGTACCCCTTCGCCATGAGCCGCGCCTTGTACCGGATGATGTTCCCGTGCTCATCTCGCTTCACCTTGTACACCCATTTGAGGCCGATGGCGCGAAACCCCGGCGGGAGGTCAGCAAGTTCCCAGGTGGCGTTGTCGGTGATCGAGTCCATCTCCTCGGTCATGGCAGCCTTCCAGCAAGGCTCGCGCTCTGCAGCAGCAAAAGTGGCGGGTTCCTCTGCAGAGGTGAAGTGGAGCTGATTGTCGAGGATGCGCGGCACTGGTCCTGGTGTTGTGGATCCGGCGGGGATGACTGAGTCGATGGCGCAGAACCGGAGTGGGGCGTCGTCGTCGTGGTCGTTGTCCAGGTCCAGCTCGTGTTCAGGTGGCGGGGACACGAACTGAACTGGGGTGCTCGGCGTGGCTGGTTCAGGCGCCGTGGGTACTGCTGCTGGAGAAGCAGTGCGCGGTGTCACGCTCTCGTGCACAGTCGCTGGTGTCGTGGGCAGGCACTCCTCCGTGTGCTCGATGATGAAGGTGTCCATGCCCGAGACTTCAGCGTCGATGTCGTCCTGATCCGCCCACTCCCAAACGCCGGACTCATTGAAGACAGCATCCCTGGAGACGACGACGCGCTTGGTGCTGGGGTTGTAGAAACGGTACGCCTTGGAGCCGTTCTCGTAGCCGATGAAGATCATTGGGCTGCTTCGATCCTCCAGCTTCTTCAACCCCGGGCGTGTGTCTTTGACATGGTTGACACACCCGAAGGTCCTGAAGTAGTGGACGTGTGGCTTCTCTCCGTGCCAGGCCTCGAACGGCATCTTGCCGTCCAGTGCATGCGTCGGAGCCCGGTTCAGGATGTGAACGGCGGTGGTGACGGCTTCCCCCAGAAACATGCCGGCAGGTGCTTGGCCTTGAGCATGCACCGGGCCATGGTGATGACCGTTTGGTTCCGGCACTCCACTACCCCATTCTGCTGAGGAGAGTAAGGGGCAGTGAGCTGCCGGTGTACCCCGCGCTCTGCACAGTACCTGCCAAATTCAACAGAGGTAAATTCCCTCCGCGATCAGTACGGAGCATCTTCAGCTTGCGCCCTGTCTCCACTTCGACGCCAGCTTGGAAATTCTTGATCGCGGACGCGGCATGGTCTTTGTTCGGCAGGAGCACCGGCCACATGAAACGGCTGAGGTCGTCGACGAGCAGAAGAAAGAATTTGTTCCCGCCCGGAGTTGTGGAGGTGATGGGCCCGCAGAGGTCGTCGTGAACAAGGTCAAGGACGCCACTCGCGCGCCGGTGTGCTTGTTCTGGGAAGAAGGTGCGACGGTGTTTGCCGGCGAGGCAGGCGTCGCAAATTTGCTCCACCTGCTCCAGCGGTGGCAGACCGAGCACCATGTCGTGGTTGACGAGGCGACGCAGGGATTGGAAGCTGATGTGGCCGAACCTCGCGTGCTAGCGCCAGGCCGCCTCAATGCTCCGGGCGGACAGACACACCGGGCGCCCAACCTTGAGCTCCAGCATGTACAGGCGTGTGGACGAGCGCTTCACCCGGGCGAGCAGCTTGCGCCCAGGCTCCTGGACGGTGAGCACCCCAGCGTCGAGGACGATGCGGCAGCCGGCCTCCTCCAATTGGCCGAGACTGATGATGTTCGCCTGCAGCTTCGGGATGAAGTAGACACCGGTCAAGGCACGGTGCTCTCCGTTCTTGCAGCTGAAGACGATGGAGCCGCAGCCTTCGATGGTCACCACGGATCTGTCCCCAAAGCGGACAGTTCCATACTTCCATGGATGTTGACGTCGAGCTCGGAGAAGACGTCCCTCTCCCCGGTCATATGGTTCGTCGCACCAGAGTCCAGGACCCATCGATTGGGCTCTGGATCTGAGCGTGGACCGAGTTGAGCGAACACCCGCTCCTCCTCGTTGAGGTGGATGCGGCGGCGGAGTGGCGACGGCGGCGTCGGAGAGGAAGCACGGCTGGATATCGGTGGGGAGTTGACTTCTGTGGAGACGACGACATGAGCCATAAGTAACGTGGGCTCATCTTCCTCACCTTGGGCCACATGGGCCAGTTCTTTCTTGGGCTTATTAGGGCAGTATCTGGCCCAATGTCCAGTTTTGTGGCACTTGAAGCACGGCGTGGACGGCGGCTTGCTCGGGTCGCGACTCGCGGCGCGCCCGCCGCCGCTGCCGCCGGTGTTTCCTCCCCGCCGGTTCTTCTGGGCCTTCTTGCCGCTGGCGTTGGAGCTGCTCCCACCACCGTCGCCGCCCGCCTGCAGGTTTAGCTTCGAGACCCACTCCTCGTGGCTGAGGAGGAGACGCCCCTGCTTGTCGTAGATGGCGTCCCCGGATGGCGCCGGCGGCGTTCCCTTCTTCTTCCGCTGGCGCTCCTCGACTTGACGCAGGCGGCCAACGACTTCCTCGACCGTCAAGGTGTTGCAGTCGAGGAAAGTCTCGATGGTGATGGCGACTTGAGAAAGGGAATCCGGCACGACCTCGAGCAGCTTCTTGACGATCTCCTTCTCAGTGACCTCCAAGCCGAGGATGCGGATCTTGTTGGCGAGGGAGATCAGGCGCATGGAGAAATCATCGACGGACTCGCCATCCTTGAACGTGATTTCCCCGAACTCCTTCTTCAATTGAGTGGTGTTGGCCTCCCGCACACGCTCGACGCCGACACGCACGGTCTTTACCGCCTCCCAGGCGGAGCGCGTCGTGCGCTTGCGCGTGAGAGAACCCAGCATCTCTGTCGGAACAGAGCGGTACTCGACGATGTCGTCGGCGTCGGGCTCGACGACGTGCCAGAAGCCCTGGGCCTCCATGTTCACGCGCATCAGGAGCGACCACTCCTGGTAGTTCGTGCGCGTGAGAATTGGCCACTGGATGGAGCCTGAGGTCTTCTCGACGACGCGCTCGACGATGACCTCGCCGTGGCGTTAGCGCCCGCGGCGCGGCGCGGGCGAGGCCGAGACTCGACGGCGTGGTGGTGGCGAGGGCGAGCGCCCCTTGAGCTCCGGTGCGGAGACCTTGGACATGGTCCCAGGGCTCAACGGCTCTGATGCCAAATGTCGGAGATGCGCCGGACTTGTGTCGCCGGCGAACCTCGGTGAGCGCGCACGCAAGAACAAAACAGTGGAACAATAGTTTTGGTGCCGAAAAAAAAACAGAGCAGTGTTTTTCTGTATCTCTACTCCTAAAAAGAATGAAGTGCAGAAGAAAACCTGGTACGTCATTCTTCCTCTCCGTCCGCGCGTCCGCCCCACGGCGTCCTGCCTTCCGCTTGCGCGTCCGTCCTCACGCGTCAGATCATGGGCCCCACTCATCCGCGCGTCCACGACCTTGCGTCCGCCTCCTCGCGATGTTACCCCTCCGCCTCCGCGCCTACTGCGCCCCTGCATCACGCCACGAGGACGCCATCGTGAACTTGTCGTTCGGGATCTCCGCTGCCGCCGTCTGGGACTGCCGCCGTTGACTGCCGTCCGCCCCACGAACCGATTCCCCGTCACCGCCTCAAGATCGATCTCGCCGCCGCCGTTCGGGATCTCTGCTACCTGCCCCCCTCCTCCATCGGAGGCACGAAGCCCCTAACACCGCCGCGCCGCCGTGTTCATTGATCCAGGGTGCTGCCGTCGTCCGGATCTCCGCCGCCGCCGTCCGGATCTCCGCTGCCGCCGTCCGGGACTGCCGCTGTAGACTACCATCCGCCCCACGATCCAATTCCCCGTCGCCGCCTCAAAATCGATCTAGCCGCCGCCGTCCGGGATCTCCGCTGCTTGTCCCCCTCCTCCGTCTGGGACACTTAGCCCCTAACGCCGCCGCCACCGCCATCGCTCCAGGATGCCACCATCGTCGTCGAGCTAAGGTGCCCACCGTAATCGTCACTGCCTACATCGTCGTCTTCTTCCACACCGAACACGCCACATAGAGGACTACTACATCGAGCTCCCACCCCCAACCCTCGTTGTTGACAACACCAAGAACGTCCTCGAGCCGCCACCATCGTCAGGTACACTGCTGTTGATGACTTGATCAAACCCAGGTCTGCCATCATCGTCACCCATACCTAAGTTCACAGTATTTGAATTGTAGCTCAGATTCTTTTTTTTTAGAAATCATTAATCACCATATTTTTCTTTGCAATCTGCAGTGTCAGGCGGATGATCCTGTTACGCTCTGTGTGAAGGTTGGCCGTACAACAACCTGCAAGTGACGTACAATTATTACAGCCTCCTTGTAAAAAAAAATTATATACTGTCTATAAGATCTTCCATATGATTATCTCACTACTGGAAATCTCTAAGTTGCCGTGAGCCGGTTCCTCACGGTAAATCTCTAAGTTCTGCCATTGATAATGTGAAGGGTTCCTTGATTTGTTAGTTCTGCAGAATTCAGATTCATGATCTCATGGCCGAAGACGTTGACTGCATAATATAAAGAGTTTTCTCTCTACCATTCAAATATAGGTACTCTGCTGTTAAGTTCAGCTTTAATTGAAATTTCTATAAACACATTCAATATTTTCTTATGTTCTATCCGTATTTAGCTTTATGTTGGATCCATTTTATTTGTTAGTCTTCTCGATGATGTCACTTGTCTTATTCTCACACTCCTGATCAAAATGCAGCTGCTGGATCTCCTGAAATTGTTCTCGAAATGCAGCCATCCTACATAGGCAAACTGCTCATCCTCGTAGGCTCAGAACCCTTGATATATATAGTCTCGTTGATTCCAGGACTTTCTGCATACGTGATCAGCAGCCTCTCACAAAATTTCTGCTGTCTTAGCCTCTCACAAAAAATGAGGCAGCTATATCACTGTTTTTACAAGCTTTATGTATTTTGCACAGGATTTATCATGAAATTATTTGGTTAACATACAACTTTCCAAGAAGGTCCAATAATTCGTCATCCACAAATTGATGAATATGCATTTTGATTCAGGTACTTGGTCCTTCAGGTACTTTCATACTTGGTCTTCTATGTATACAAGTTTGTGGAAGTCTATTTTATACTTTATTGGCCTTATGATGTTTAATAAAGAAAATGAAATGCTGCATATTTTCCCTGCATCTTTTGTTAATATACAGATTGTTTTTTGATTTAATGTCTTTTCAGTAAATGTGCATGTTTTCGATGCTACCACCATAGTTAATTTCGGTATGGAAGTTTCAAATCAATCCTGCTGTACTATTTACAGAGCAATGGATTCTGAGAGCAGCTCAGATTCTGTGCTTTTCTAATTTGTGGGTTGTGACAGTATAGCAGTTGAATAAAAGCGGGTAACAACTCAGATTGTTAGCCAAGTTTTACGTATTACTCAGTTAGCCTGCCTATTGCTGCTTTAACAGTTGGCTAAACAGGTAGTAGTGGCCAATTGTCAGGCACTAAGGAAAGAAAAGTAAAAATTCAGTTTGTTTTGATGCAATTGGATGAGCTATGTTTGCCTATACCTCATTTCATATCAACAATAGTTACAGAGAAACAATCAAATTGAAGTCGATCGGCAGAATCTGCAACAAGGCCAAGCTCACCTACACCATGGTCAACCTCCCCATATGGTGAAAGTAAGAATAATCCACTTCCTTTCTTTCCCCCTTCCTTTAAACCTCCGTTCTTATCTCTACATTTCCTGCCTCTAGACTGACCTCCGGGAACAGTTCTTATGGTATGTATGTGTGTATTTATTTGGAGTCCTCATGATTTGACTTAGAGGTCTAATTCATTTCCCCACATTACATTTTTCTGATATGATGTCTAATTCATTTCCTGATATACTATCTGATGGGCCTTTTGACTTGCATCTGAATTTTATTTTTTTAGTTATACATTTATACAACTAAATGCTACGAGGTAATCTGAATATGGTTAAATACCATGTGTGGTTAAGTTCCTGAGAGTAGCTCATAACGGCTGCAATTTTGAATCCATGAGCCTTAATCAGTGCATTGCTAATGCATCATATACTGGGACAACTTTTCACCAGTTTTTCACCTTTCTAATTGCCAAAGATATCTTACTGATTGCACAGAAGGCCGCCCAGACATAGGGCAATGGCAAGCCATCTAAATGTACAGAGCGGAAAATTCTCTAGCGACCACAATGGTACAGTGTGCTTATGCTCATTAGTGTCGATCAGCCCCAGCACAATGAACTGATGTTGCCGAGCTGCCAAGTCTTTATGATGCATTGTATTCTCTCTCCATGTACACAGGTGCTTGGATGCAAACCTGAGCCTCCTTCGCCTGTACCAGGTAATAATGATTACTCCAGTGAAATTGTAGCTCTTGAAATCTTCTGAAATTAAAATTCCAACTACATCAGTCAGTATTGTCTGATTTCAGCAAAACCTATGCACTTATGCAAATTAAATGCAAAAAAAGAGGTGATATTATCAGCACAAAGGAGTAAAAAAACTCATTCTGCTACAGCTGAAGGGACACAAATATTAAAGTAATAATCTACTGAATCCGGGGCTCATACAGATGGCAATGCAAGTTCTTATATGCACTAAACTATACAAAAAGAAATTAGTATACTGTGTTACCTCTTTCTCAAACTGCTTTGTGCTCCCCTCCCATGTTGCATACCCTGATTGATATCGCTTTTCACTAGGCATCAAGAGTTAAAAAGGCAGAACTGTGCACAAACTGAAGTCAGGGGTACAGTCGAAGGAATCACGGGAGCCAAAATATTGCCAAATTAATGCTGGTTTGACTACATAATAATGGCCAGCTGCTGATCTTCATACTCAATCACCCTAGAGCATGGGGCTAATGCAAAATTGAAGCAGTTGCCTTCTCATTTCCATAAATTTGAACGTCTGTAATTGTTTCAACTCCTTTGTAATGTAATGTGGTCTTATCTCTGAACTTGGTGGAAGTGCATTTCTTGTATTTAGCTTATTAATATGCTCCTCTTGTGCCAATATATATAGCTTATCTAAAGGATTACTTGGGCTCATTGTTATAATTTCATCAGGTGTCAATTTGAGGCAAGTTCATTTCTCCATATGTTAAAAGTACGATTTTGGATTTTAAGCATAAGGTATTATTGCTGACATCTCATAAACTTGTGGTTGTATTTAACTAAATTTTGTTACAGCACATAAATTTTGATCTTATTGAACTTCCACGTACTCATGGAGCAAATATTATGTACCTTTAAAATTACACAAAGGTTTTGTTTTTTTTAAAATGCCCGTAGCAACGCACGGTCACTTTCCTAGTATTGCTTGAGAATATAAAGGAAACAAGAACCAGCAAAAGGAGCTATTCTCCCGGAACGTGGGTGTGCACGTTGCTACAAGCTGCGCCATCCCGCAGCTCCCGCTCACGGCGCCCTGAAGACGCAGACGCGCCCCGCATGAACACAGCATGCGTCAGGCTCTCAAAACATGCACCAGAACGTGACACGGGATCGCAGGTGAGGACAGGCTGCGTTTCAAGAGGGGAAGAATGACGCAGGATTCAGGAACCTGTGTTGCAGATAGGCCGGCTTCCCCCTCCCGCGGCATCGAAGCCATCACCTCGACCCTCCATACCCTAGACCCCGATTCCGCTCCGTCACCTCCTCCGCGCGGGCCGTTGCCCTACAGCTCCTCCGCGTCTCCTCCGTGACGCACTCGACCGTCTGAGCATCGCCGTTTGTCGCCCCATTGCCCATGGACACCGCCGCACGCAGTAGTCTCCGATGGACTTCGAGGGCACCATCGCCCATGGACGCCGTCGTCGTCTCCAGCGCCTACCACGCCGCCGCCGTCATCTACATCAAACCAGACCGCAAACACCATCGTCACCACGTCCACTTCTCCAGCAGACACAAGCATGGCGGCGGAGGGCGGCGGCCTGGAGGACGGGGGATCGGGGGAGGCGGTGCAAGATGGCGAGGATGAGGAGTAAGCGCCAAGTGACGCCGAGAACGGGTGACTAGGGCGCCGGCGTCGGATCTGGGAAGTCGTCGACGCCTGCATCGAATCTAGCGCCTCAAGCATGCCATGGACCTCTCCTTGAAGCACCAGTACCTTCCCAAGGAGATTATATTTGTAGGCTGCATTACTGAAAACTCATGCGGCGACTCGTCATATTTTAATTGAGAAGGGTGCTATCTCTGTAATGTGGTGGATGACTGCACATGTATTTAGGGAAAAATGTATAAGCTGATGTGTGTACATGCGACCCAGATGGCCAGATGATGCTTGAAGTTGTGTACGACGGTGGGGAGGAGGCCGGGAGCGGACGACGGTGGCCACGGCAGCGCAGGAGTTGTGCCCTGGCCTTCGAGCAGGGGAAGGGGCGGCAGCGGCGGACATGGGAGGCGTGCGGCGCAGCGCTGAGGGCAAGGGGGCGCGGGTGCCATGCGGAGCGTCCGTGTAGCGGCGGCGGCGACGGGCACACGGTGGAGAGGGAGGCGGCCGCATGGTTAGGGTTTGGGTGGAGAATGTGGCAGGCGGAGGCCAAAGCGGTTTTTCCGCTACTGGCAGGTGCAACTGCCTTTATCGTGCGGCTTGTGGTGCTTCGCGATTCGTGTACAAGTCAGCTGCCGTTTCTCGCGAGAAAATGAGAACGCCTCCGGCCACACCTGTGACTCTCCTTCACCTTCACTGATTTCATCCCTTCTCTCCACTTTCTCTCTCTCCTGCCGTCACTCCATCCCACCACCGTTCCCCTCTCTCCTCCATGGCCGACCGCCGCAGCCAGCTCCGCCGCAGCCACCTCCGGCACCCGCCGCAGCCACCTCCGGCCACCCGCTCGGGCGCGGCCATCCCGCGGAGGCGAAGGCGGCGGCCCTGCGGCCATCTCCTCCATCACCGGCCGCCGCGGCCATCTCCTCCATCACCGGCCGCCGCGGCCATCTCCTACATCACCAGCATCTCCTCAATCGCCGGCCAACCGCAGCGGAGGTGGCCGCGTCCATCTTCGCCATCCGCTGTCTCCGCGAGGCGAGAAAAGGAGGCGAGAAATCACGAGTAGCAGATGCAAAAGTAGTCAACCGGCCTTGGACGCGTGTCGAGCAAAGCATGAATCACGGATGTTGTCCAACGGTGGGGTGATAAGGGCAGGTGCAACTACCAGTTGTGGGAAGTATTTTCCGGGCGGAGGCAGAATGATTTGGATAGGGAACGGGTTCGAGGGAGAGGCGCGAGGAAACGGACGGTGGAAGATAAGGCGGGGGGATTTGACCCAATTCAAGGGCCGGAATCGATCACGATTGGGAGAGGCGGGGGGGGGGCGCGGGGGCTGATGCACGCGAGAGCAGAAGCATCGCGGGCAGGGTTTTTTTTAACGTACCAAGTAAAATTCTCTTCCCTAACCTCTTCTCTATCTCTACCTTATTTAAAGCAAGGATTGCTTCTGCCTGTTTTTTTCGTACGTTTTTTTCGTACGTCCTGACAGGTGGGACCCACCTGTCATAGACTTTGTCTCTACCTCCAGTTCCCGCCGCCAATGCACCGGAGTACCGAACCCGCCGGCCGGAGCTACACCGCCACCCGAGCCGGCCATGGACGCCGTCAGGGGTTCGAGGCAAGAGCTGCCGCTGCCGCCGCCGTGCCGTGCACCAACTCCTCTCCCGCCCGCAGCTGCCGCGCGCGCGTGGGGATGGCCGCGCGCCCCTGCTCATCCGCCGCCGGAGATTGAGGCAGGATCTGCTGCTACCGCCGCCGAGATGGCCGGGGACGGGGGCGCCGTAGGGGTCCCCTGCTCCTCCATGGACCGCGCTCCGTCTGCCGAGGAAGGGTTGCGCATGGAGGAAGGAGGGGCACGCTCCAGCTTGCGGTGCTGCGCACGCCGAGCGACGGTGCGAGAGGATTCGCCTGTGACCCGCCCCACGCGTCGACCTCGAGCAGGGCCGTTTGACCTCGAGCGCCGCCAAGATCCACCTCGAGTCGCAGGTGAAGGCGGTGGGGGTCCTCACCTCCCCGGCACAGCTCCTTCAACTACTTCTCAAGGAGAAGTACCAAATAGGGGACTCCAAAATAGCTTCACCTACGGAGCTCCGCAAAATGGGCAGGAGGCCGGGGCTGGTGGGCGCGATGGGGCCTGGCCGGCGGCGGATGCGATGGGGGCTGGCCGGCGGGGGGCTGACCGGCGGCAGGCGCAATGGGGGCCGGCCAGCAGCGGGCGTAGTGGCAGTTGGGGGAGCTGGCCGGAGGCGGGCGCAGCGTGCGTTGACGGCTGCAGGCCAGCGGCGGCGCTGGCGTAGAGAAGAGGAGCGAACGGTAGCAGTTCTATGGAGATGGAGGCACAGAGCGAATGGATAAGATCTGTGGGAAGAAAAATAAAAGAGGAAGGGAAGGGAAAGAAAAGAAAATAAATATACTTTGTATTAAGAAAAGAAAAAATAAATCAAAGAAAAATATTAATATAAAAGGAAATTGAAAAAATAAGGATATTATGGACATTTTATCATCTTATCCATGTTACACACAACTTCGAGAAATTATTTTACCAAACGTTTTTCCAACCATCTTATCCATGTTACACAACTTGGAGAAATTATTTTGCAAGCGTTTTTCCAACCAAACAAGTCACAGATAGAAAAAGTTGATTCACCAACACAGCTGCAGTCGAAGCCGTTCTAGCTACGGATGCGGCTCTGACAAACACACCCTTGGTTGTAAATATGATTAGATATGTATAAAAAATTATATTTGGTTAAAATTATTGAACGAAGGTAGTCCATTACACGTGAAAAAAAGTGATGCTTGCCCTAATTGGATCACTTGTGAAAATTAAATCTTTATCGCTCATGTTAGAGATTTGAATGTAAATATGGTTGTGACTATTTTAGTAAGTAGGAATTCACTTTCTAAATTATTAAAAAAATAAATGTACTAATGAGTACTCCGTTTGTCCCTCTTTAATAGTCATTGGGAAAACTTGCCCCTCTCCCGTTCGCGGTTACCGAGCACGATTCTCGAGTGCAAAAAAAAAAAATGAGGATGGAGTGAGTATTCGAGTAGAATGAATTATATAATAAGTCAAAGTTAAAACTTATTGTTTTTAAAATAATGCAGAGATTATTTGAGTGCAAATGACAACGAGGTCCAGAGGCACAAATAACGGCAGCTGAGATTAGGGTGGCGCGTGTGTGGTGGGGATGACAACAAGGTCAGGAATGTGCGGGTGCGGCAGGTGACAGTGCGGTCGGGGCGGATGACGATGAGCAAGATCAGGATAGTATGTGCGCTACGGTGAGGCTCGAGAGACAAGGATGACAACACGTCTGGGCATATGACATCGAGGTTGGTGAGACACGGACGATGGAGAACAGGATCAGGGTGAAATGTGCGATGGGAACGATGAAGCGACTAGAAAGGCTATGCAGGGCAGACGACAATGAGACCGAGACATATGATGGTGAAGTTCGAGAGGTGCTATCATAACAATGACGTTGACAAGGTCGGAGAGCTGCAGGGTGGCGGAGTGATAGCGCAACCAAGATGAGCGACAATGAGACGAGTAATGTTTCTCCTGTTGCAACGCACGGGCATAGTTGCCAGTCTCTACTAAAAAACGTGGAATGACGAATGTTTCTGGTACGTCCATGGGGGGGCGCTTGCCTGGGTGTGTCGATATGTGGCCCCGACGTGCGGCTCGCCTCCTGAAGACGTAAGCCTCTTGTTTGTACATAACTATGTATGTGCTAATTATGGTCCTGATGGTAATGCATAACAATCTTCATTTATTGTGTTTACGTGCAGATGCCTACCATTGAGGGATCATGGGGGCAACTTGGTGACAATCAAATCACCAACATTTGTGCGGATATGGCGAGATTCATCCTACGTGAGATTTGCCACGAGGATGGAGAATTCTTCGATAAAGAAGGAGTCTTGACATTAGACGATGCAGAAAGGTTACGTAGATGGGTGTCTTAGGGTTATCTATTATGCGCGATGTTTTTTTAATGTGACTTATGTATACATTTTTTATTTTAGTTTGGATTATGTGTTTGTGAGACATATATTTGGATTTGACGGTTAAATACAAATTAAATTACAATAAATTAAAGTGAATTTGGCATACAAATGCCAATATGAAAAAAATACGGGCGAATATAACGGCCAAATACAAATAATAGACGGAAATGACAAATTATATACAAATAATAAACAATTGTGGGGAATTATATAGGAAATGAGGAAAATGCTTTCTGTGGCGGGCGGCCTAAGCAACCGCCAGCACAGATGACCTTTGTGCTGGCGAGCTGCTTAAGAAACCGCCAGCACTGATGACCTTTGTGCTGGCGGGCTGCGTAAGGAACCGCCAGCACTGATGGCCTTTGTGTTGGCGGTCGTTTAAGCCACCCGCCAGCACAAATGGCTTTGTGCTGGCGGGCGGGGCACCCGCCCGCACAAAGGGCCATTTCTACTGGCTCAAAGTTGCTGGCGGGTGCCCCGCCCGCCAGCAAAGATCGGTTTTAGCCGCCAGGACAAATCGTTTTTGGCCTAGTGGCGTCCGCGCCCGGCGCTCGCCTCCCGCTTCCACCCCGCGTTCATCAGTTCAATCCGATCAAACCCTAAACCAAAACAACACAGCCGTCACCCACTACACGTCACGACGCCGCGCGCCGCCTCCACAATCGAGCACGACGGAGTCGATCGTACCCTGCCGTCATCGATCCCTAAGCCGGGGTCGCCTATCGAGCACGCCACCGTCGATCATATCGACCACGCCGGGGTCGCCTACCCGGAGTCGTACCGCAGGCACCGATCACGCCACCGTCGATCTTACCCGCAGGAGTCGTACCGCCGACGCCAAGGCACTGCCTTCAATGATCCCTACGCCGCCAAGACGCTTACGGTAAGCCGCTCTCCGTAATCATCCCTGGCACTGCTGTGGCGATCCATGCACCCGGGCCGGCGCGCCTCCGCGCCCCTGTGTGTGCATGAGTCTGTCCCGAGGTAGAAGAAGGGTAGGGACGCGAATGCGAGAACAATACAAGTTTAGGGGGTTATGCCCAAAGATCAGGAGTTATGTGGAAGTGGAAATAGTTCTAGAGGTGTACTTGCTAGATCCAAGGGGGCTGTTTGTTAAGAAAGGGCATATCTTTTTTTTCTAGGGGCCGAAATGCAATGATAAGTTTTAGTGCTGATATTCTTGTTTTAGTGCTGAGTTTCTTGTTTTAGTGTTGAGTTTCTTGTTAGGCTTTATTTTTTGGACAGAGTAAAGTCCATTTTCAACCATCCAACTCTTGCCAAAGTTTGATTTTGACCATCCAACTTCAAAACCGGATATCCTTGGCCATCGAAGTATCAAAACCGTTCATTTTTGACCATCCGGTGGTTTTGTAGGGCGGTTTTGCTGATGTGGAGGACACGTAGACGTGGGACCCACTTGTCATCACCTTTCTCACTCTCCTCTATCTATTTTTTTCTTTCTTTTCTCCCCACGGCCGAACTGCGCCGCCGCCACGGCTAGTCGCCACCGGCCACCAGCGCCACCCGCCGCCAGCGGCCGTGCCTCCCTAGCGCCGAACGCCGGCATCCCCCGCGCCTCCCCACGCCGGCCTCCCTGCGCCTGCTCCTCCCCAAGTCTGCCGCGGATGGCGGACGGAGCAGAGTATCACCGCCAACCGCTTCGATTTGCCGAGACGGAGCACCCATCCGGGGAACTGGCACCGCCTACGCTTCGCGTCGCCGGGCTGCACCCAACTCGTCGGTTTGCGTCGCCAATCCATCACCATAACGCCGCTATGGCCCAGAGCCCGAGCCGGCCACTGTCGACCGTCGCGGCGTCGCCGACTGATTCCGCACCGCCTCCATCCACCTCAACCAAAGGTAATGACCACAGTTCCCCATGGCCAAGTGCGGCCGGCCGGGCGAGCTAGAGCTCCGCCATTGCCGGGAGGTGCATGGGTGGCCGGAGGTGCGGTTGATGGCCGCCGGCGCAGGGAGGCCGACATGGGGAGGCGTGGGGGATACCGACGTTCGGCGCTATGGAGGCACGGCCGCCGCCGGCGGGTGGCGCAGGTGGCCGGCGGCGACTGGCCGTGGCGGCGGCGCAGTTCGGCCGTGGGGAGAGAAGAAAGAAAAAAAAGAGATAGAGGAGAGAGACAAAAGGTGATGACAAGTGGGTCCCACGTCTACGTGTCCTCCACATCAGCAAAGCCGCCCTACAAAACCACCGGATGGTCAAAAATGAACGGTTTTGATACTTCGATGGCCAAGGATATCCGGTTTTGAAGTTGGATGGTCAAAATCAAACTTTGGTAAGAGTTGGATGGTTGAAAATGGACTTTACTCTTTTGGATATGATGTTCAACTTGTTATGTCCGGCACTGGGTAAAATATTTTTTTGATTGCTACTTGATTTTATGTGCCCCTCATGCCACCCGTGTACTGAATTCTCTTATTCTTATTTATGCTACTTTTTTTCCTTTCAGCCCTCCGATCTGTGGTCCCCTCCGCGGTGGCGATGGCGCACCAGTCCCGACCTAGACGGTGTGTGATCCCCCTTGGCGACGTCACAAATATACCTGGGAATGGACTGATATCCATTATCCATCGGACGGGATCCAGTTGAAATCCAATTAAAATCAACTATTTATCCAGTCCAATCCTAAAAATTAGTCTCTTCATCCAATCCTGTCCAATCCAATGTCATTTAAATCCAAATCCATCCAACACATCCAAATAAGCGCATTAATGATGAAAGTCCTCCCCAACCACGGCAGGCTCGCCGTCGGCGCCGTAGAAGCGACGAGGAAGAGGAGGCTCTGCCGCCGGCCCGGCGCGAACCCGGCCGCTGCCATGGGGGATCTGGCCGGGCACTCCACTTTGGAGCGGCGCCGCCGGCGGAGCACTTCCTTGATGGCCGCGGCTCGCGGCGGATTTCCTGGAGGACTTGAAGTCGCGAGGCGGTGAGCCGGCGATGGAGATTGGAAGGCCGCGGAGCGAGTCGTCGGAGGCGGCACGTGGGCTGCCGCCGGTGGCAGCGGGGACGCGGAGCAGCTGGTGGCTGGTGCGGCGCCGGGAGGTCGCAGCTCGCGGCGGACGTGGGAGAGGTAGAGGCCCAGTGGTGCGTCCAGCAGGCTCAGCAAGGCGTCGGTCATCGCCGCCGCGCGCCTCGTGCAGATCCACCTGCCCTCGCCGGATGGTGCAGTGCAGAGCTCCTACACGGCCCACACCACGCTCCATCATTGGGTCTTGGGCAGCAGGCTGTAGAGTTGCGCCGTCATCGTCGAGCGTGAGCCGCCGCCGCTGCGAGTTCGCTGTCCGCCGTGCAAAATCCAACGCAAATTGGATTATCCCATTCGTTTTTGTCCAACCCAATCCAACACTATTGGATGTCACGCAGATGGACGTCCATATCCAACGAGATCCAAGTCCAGTACAATCCAAGTCCCAAAATCCTATTGGATTTGGATTTTGCCTGATCCAATCCCACGTCTAGTCACAAACACATATCAAAGAGGTGTTATTTCTGAGTTTCCATGACACTCTGCGCATGCATTACTACTTTGCCAATGTTTTAACCCTAACGGATGTGCCAGGTGATATTGTACCACTACAACCACAAGAGGACTCCAAAGCTATCACCAACCGGAGGCGTCGAGAACGTTATGCATCAATGACAAGGGAACAAAAGGACGAAGTTAACAAGAAGGAACGTGAAAGGTGAAGGAGTCGACAATTGGCAATCATCGTGGTAACCTCCATTGTTTTTATGACAATGTAATAATATTGCATAGATATATGATAAAATTAAATGCATCGTTTAATTTTAACCAGATGTTAAGAATCAGATTGAGCGAGAACGTTATGCAAATATGTCGAGGGGGAAGAAGGATGAAAAAATAGGAAGGAACGTGAAAGGAGGATGAAAAAGAAGGCGGCAACAGTAGGTAGTAAGCAGCTAGCGCGGCCAACTCCATTGGTCTACATGCATAAATATATTATTAAATAATTAAATGCAAGAGAATGAGATGTTAATGTGTGAATGGAAGGAGATAAAGATGAGGAATGGCTCCGTAGGGGAAGTTTGACGCAAGAGATTGAACAACCAAGTTTGTCCCATAATCATTTACTTTTAGTGATGGCATTAAGTCATTAACAAGGCATTTCATTAAATGCATTGTTTAATTATACTAGATGTTAGTCTGTCAATGGAAGGAGATGAAGATGAAGAATGGCTCCATAGGGCAAGTTTGTCGCAAGAGATCGAACCACAAGCTTCCCCTAAACTAATATAATCATACATATTTTTGGTGAACCACTTGTGTATCTGATGTTCACATATTCATCACATCCACTTGACAAGCTGTTTGTTTTGTAGATGGGGGCGAGATATTGACCGGTGCAGAGACGAACCAAAACGACATTGAATGTACTAATGCAGACGGAGTTAAACGATATGTTTAGATATCGAGATGTTAACCCAGTTCTTATGTGTTGTCTGATAATCATAGTCTGTTAATATCAGTATTACTGATCTGTTAATCTGATAAATTGTTATTGTTAATGATGTATCTGTCGATGATTTAATTAATCCAAGGTTTTGCTATGAATGGGTTAATCTGGTAATCAGACCAGCTGTCAAACTGGTAATGTGGCAAGAATGTTATAGAGGCTTGCATTATGAAATCCGTTAATTCTTTGGATATGATTCATTAGATTTAGGGGCATGAGACATGACAAAACGTGATTTGATTTGTAGATGGAGGCGAGATATTTACCGGTGCAGAGACTGACGAAGATGGCGTTGAATGTACTAATGCTGACGGAGGTAAATCTGTTAAACTGTCAGTATTATTTTGTCTATTAATCTGATAAAGTGCTAAACACGAAACTATTTAATGTCTAATTTGATATTTTGATGCGGATGGCTTGATCTGTAATCAGAACAGCCGGCAATCTGTCAAACAATCAACAAACTGACAGAATGAGGTAGGTTGGAATTGCATTAATAATTTCGTTATTTCTTTGATATAATCACTACTCAGCTGGAACACTTGTTCATCTGGTAATGCGTGTTTTGTTAATCTGTCAATCTGATAATCCAAATATCTATTAATTAACGGGGTAACCTGTCAAACGTTTAACAATCTATCAAAATGACATATACTGTACTTGTATAGTTTAATTGAACCCCAACAATTAATGTGGTGAAACAACCACAAATTTTATTTTTCTACGACCAATCATTAGTGAGCTGGACCATCTTATATTGTGCTTGTATAATTTAATTTAATCCCAACAATTAATGTGGTGAACCACCACAACTTCTATATTTTTTACGACCAATCATTAGTAAGTTGAACCACTTGTTACTATACGATTAGATTTAGATGCATGAGACATGAAATTTTTTTATTTTTAGGTGCGGTTGATGAAACAACTCCAGTAGACGACCAAAACCTCTCTCCGGGTGAGCGTAGGCGTCGGAGCATAACAAACTTTTAGTCATTGACACTAAACCTATTCCTGAATATGCTTTAGATGTGCCCTATAAAAATTATGCAATACCGATTGTAAGGTTTCACCTACATTTTCAGTCTGCATTTAGACAATTTAATCCTAATGCATGGGTGGATGTTCATAAATTCAAATTTGAACGTGCAGAAGGGATTGTGGAAGACACTGACGTTAAGACCTCCTCGAACCTAAACTTTGCAAAACGAGCATCAATGTCTTTTATTCTTTCAAATAGATGCTATACTTTGATATACTTGACAACTTTTAAATCACAAATCTTTGAGTGGACGGCTTATTATGCAATACATGGCGGGATGGGATAATTCTAAAAATGTGAACATTTGTACGGTGAGTAAATGTACTTTCTGCACATTCTATTATGATTACCAGAATGTATGATAAATTCCAACACACAATATGTCGTCTTACATACAGGATGCTATTAAGATGCGTCGTGATTTTTTTCATCAATCTTTTGGCACATGAAGCAAATGCTTAGAAGAAAAATCTACCTACCATTGTTAAACATTATCTCTCGCGTATTATAGGAAGAAAAATATGATAGATGAGGCGGCTTTTATATTCAGTGTTTGATGAGGGACCGGATTAGGGCCCCCTTTGACGGCGAGATTATCTCCCCTAAAAAAGACAAGACTTTCCAAACACCATTGACAATGTGAAGGCCAAGATCGACAATGTCAAGGCAAAGATTCAGGACAAGGAGGAGAAAAGATCCTGGTCAAGACCCACACTGGCAAGACGTCCAGTCTTTGGCCAGTTGGCTGCATCTCCGACCAGTTTCCCACTAGAGGAACCCCCACGACAAGTCTCCGCCTCGCACGACAAGTCTCAGCCACGAAAAGTCTTCGCCTCGCACGAGAAGTCCCAGCCACGAGAAGTCTCCGCCTCGCACGACAAGTCTCAACCCCGACTGGTACGTGGGCCCAGACGCACGGCGCGAGCATCTCGACCGACGCGTGTGGAGGAACGAATCTCCACGTCATGCAGGGACAACAGCTGGCGGCCATGCAGACGGCCTGCCCCGGCAAGAGCCTTAATGCGGGTCTGACCGGCTGCGCGGCCATCACATCGCCATCATTTCTCACTCTGCCACACGCAAGACTCAGCCCGAGGCACTCAAGCACCCTCTACGACGCGCACAAGCCTAGACTTAGGCTCGGGCGTGGCAAGCTAGGCAAGTACTCGGGCAGACTAAGACAAGCCCAAACTATTCGGGGAGGAGGCCAAGCGTCCCGGAGTGAACAGTCCAGCCCGGCCACGCGGCGGCTCCCCCGACAAGGCATCGCGACTTGGCTTCAATACAATCCAACGGACAGCGACGTACGACGGGACGCACCAGCTGCCAAGCACTGTAACTCTTTTTACTTCCCTTTGTGCCCCTCCCCTTGTGACTATAAAAGGGAGAGGAGGGCAACGGTTACAAGGGTTAGACCTTCATAGGATCAAACACCATCTCCTGGGACTTGGGAACGAACTCCCTCTCCCGACCAGCTTGTAACCCCTACTACGAGCACACCTGGCTCAGGAACACGGCTGCAGCACACTGGACGTAGGGCATTACTCCTCGGAGGCCCGAACCAGTATAAATCCCGTTGTCTCCTGCGCTAACCATCCGATCCCGACGCACGATCGATAGAAATTTACTACCGACGGTAGAGAACCCCGACAGTTGGCGCGCCAGGTAGGGGGACATCGTGTGTCTCGACGAACTCCAGCGGATCGGATGGACGGTCGCAGGGTCACGCTGACTCCTGGGACCACCCTACGCTTCGGCTCCCTCGGCTTCGTCTACACCGGGCCGGTGGAGCCCGTCGCCGGGCGCACCTTCACCCGGCCGCCTCGCCCCAATGTCCTCACGGGGGCTGCGGGACGCGAGGCCTTCGTCCGGGGCTTCTCGGATGACGTCATCGTCGGCATGTTGGGGCCAAACCCAACGCAGGAGCGTTTTAGGCTCGCCGCCTACTACCTCACCGACCTCGCCTTCCAGGCTAGCGGAGACGGACCGCTGGGCTGGGGGAGTTCATGGAGCGGTACACCGCAATGTACCCCCGTGGACAGCCCGGCCTCCGGGACGACCCGGTGACGGCCTACGTCAACGGCCTCCGCACGACCGGCGCTGCCCCTGGGTCTACGACGACTCAGAGGGCACAGACCACGCGGCACCACGACCCCACGCGGGAGTGCAACGTGTGCGTGGCCACTGCGTCGAGCGGCTCCGAATCGGAGCCAGCCCCGCGCCACCGCGGCGCCGACGCCCAGCGGCGGGCTCGGCTCGACGAACTCGCAGAGGCGAGACGCCAGCTCGACGAAGAGCAGGCCCTTCTACACCAAGAGCTCGGCATGGATGCCGAGCCACGCGAGCAACAACTTGCACAGGGCGTGCCTGTGCAGGGCCAAGCCCGTGAGGGGAACGGCAATCGACGCCCGGCGCAGGACGTTCTTGTGCAGGGCGAGCCCCATGAGGGGAATGGCAACCGGCGCGAGCGCCGTCCGGCTGCAGACCAGCCGCGCGGCCGCGCACCTATGCCACCGGCGCGCGCGCCGGAGCCCGACAACAATCGACGCGCCAACAGAGGCGCGAACGCCAACCCTGACGCCGACGCACCGCCGCTTTTCCGGCGGGCGTCCCAGAACCTTGCCGCTGCGGCCAGGGACATACAAGATCCAGTACGAGGACGGGAGGGTCGTCACCAACGCGTGGAACATCGAACACCTGCGCCCGTTTTATCCTTGAGTAAATGTTCAAAACTCATGTGTCAATAAATAGATACTGCTTACCTTGTTCACATGTCTCTGAGTTCCGAACTTATCTTCGACTGTGTTCTTTTTCTTTGTGACAACGTGCGAGCTTGAGCAGACAGCGTCTTTGCACCAAAGCAAAGACGTTCCCTGCTCGGGGGCTACCAAGGGCACGATGCCCTCATGCCCTCCTCGTTTTTTCGAATTTTTTCAAAAAATTCCGACAACTTTGTCGAGACCAATCGCACGAGCGAAAGGTTTTTTGACGGAAACTCAAACTCGCGAAAAGTAAAGATGACGGCTTGCGTGAGATGGCGAGTTGCTATTCGTTCAAAGCTCCTAGTGCTAACGCCCCCGCGGCTACGGCACGAAGACTTGCGAGTACTTCTCTAGTCTCCAGCTTTCATCCGATCTCTTTTCAAGAGCATTCGAGTGACCGTCGGGACTCCGGTCCGAAAAGATGTTTTTGCGAGCAAAATCTCGACTAGTTATCTCCCGAACCTTTCGAGTTCTCGGGGTCTGCGAACGGACGGTTGCGCTTAGCGGATCGAAGAGGCCAGGCCTTACGACTCCTACGCCCCCGTGGCTCCGGAGTACGGCCCGACCGTTTCGGTTCTCTAAGTTCGACTGCGCGTTGCTGCAGTCGTCCTCGAGCGCTCGGAAGTAATCGAGGGACAACACGAGGTAAAAGGCCTAGCTACACGGTAGCCTTAAGACTTGTTCAAATTATTACAACAAGATAGTTTGTGGCATGTTTAATTTGGGGGCCCGGGAACTCCTGGGGCCTCTGACTCGTCTTGTGGCAGCAACTCCAGATCCTTCAGGGCGGCGTCGGCCATCTCGCGAGCAAAAGCAGCGCAGTCCTCCTCCAACTCATCGCACTGCTCGTCGGAGACACCTGGGGCCCAGCCGCCGCTCAGCGCCGTGCGGTCCAGCCCTTGGTAATGCGACTCGAACATGGCGAGGACCCGGTGCACAGCACGACGAGCCGTCGACAACTCGAGTTCCCGCACCACGCCGGGAAGGCGCCCGACCTCTTCGATCAGCGTCTCGGGCGTTCGTGGACCAAGCGGCACGCCAAGCGCGGCCATGGCCGAACTCATCGCGCTCCCGACCTTGGCAATGTCCCCGATGGCCTTCTCGCTGATGGCTTCCGACTTGCGCCGGGCGTCGCGGGCCTGGCTCAGGGCGGCTGCGTCCTGCTCCCGGGATGCTCGAGGCTGCTCCAGCTCGGCCTGAACCTCTGAAAGACAAGCAAGAGCAAGAAGTCATGGGGGGCTCGAGAAGAAGAGGAGGACAGGACCAAGGTTCAGTACTCACTCTGGAGCTGCTCCGACGAACGCCTGATGGCACCCTCCTTCTCGATGACCTTGAGAATAGCGGCATTCCGCTCCTGCTTGACCGCTGCCAGCTGCGCCACCATTCCGGCGCGGATCACGCGCGCCCCTGCAACCATGGCCGACGAATCAGGGCCCGACAAGGAGCGAACGGAAAACCGGACAAGGAGAGGAGGGGACCGCCCAACTTACCATCAAGATCCTGTGACAACTTGGCGTTGGCGTCACGAAGCCACGCCGCCTCCTCGGTGGCCACCTGGAGTTGGTTGGTGACCTGGGAGAATTGGCGGCTCGTCGTCGCCAAGTCCGACGTGGCCGTGCCCAGGTCGCGCTCTAGCTCCGACACCCTTGCTTCAAGGGTCGCCTTCTCACGAGCGGCGGCCTGGGCGGCATCTCGGGCGGCGGTCTCGGTCGTGGCCGCAGCGGTCTTGGCCCTCTCGGCGGCCTCCTCCGCCGACGCTGCGGCTGCTCGGAGCTTCTCAATCTCGACCTCGGCGAGCGCAAGCCTCGACGCCATCAAGTCCCGCTCGGTGGCAGCCATTGCGGCAGCAGTCTCGGCGGTTGTGGCTCGGTCCTCCGCTGACTGGCGGGCGGCCTCAAGGGACGTCCGCGCGGACGCCTCGCTCGCCACGGCACCAGCCGCCGCCACCCGGGCCACGACGAGCTGCATCTCCAGCTGAGTCCGCTCCGCACGAAGCTCTCGCACCTCGCAGGCACGCCTCCGACCTGAAGACTCAAGGGTCTGCCACCAACAAAGTAAAGATAAGTGGCGTGCCCCGAGAAGACCACAGAATTGAGAACTTGACCTTTGAACGAGAAAACTTACTGAGGTTGCGGGGAGGATGAGCTCATCGAAGGCGCGGCGCGCCCAGTTCAGCCCACGCTACAGGGTGTTGCACGCGGCAACCTCTTCGTCTTCCTCGGAGTCGTCACCGGACCCGATGGTGGCCGCCCACGGGGTGCAGGCAAGCTCTAAGGCTCGGGCTTCACCGCTTCCTGCGCCCTGCGACAAGGACGCCCCCGTCTCCTCGACCTCTTGGATCTCCGGGGAGGCGGGCCCTTGCCGTACCCTCGGGAGCGGCTCGCTCTAGGACGGCGGCGGCAGGCTCGTCAAGAGCGCGAACCTCGTCGGCATCAGCGGCGACTGGGCGGGGCGGCGACGATCCAGCCTCTCCGACAACAGCCTCTGCCGCGCCGGTCGCTGCGACGGCGGCTGTAGCTTCAGCAGCTTCCGCCGGCTGGGGGAGGGACGCCTCCCGACTCTCGCTGGCCGGCAGTGGCGCGAACGCATCTGCAGTCGGCTCCATACTGGCCGCGGGCGCCTCGAGAGCCGCATCCGTCACCTCCGCTGCAACGGCGGGAGCGAAGCCACCGGCGCGCTCGTACTCGTGCAGCGCCTTCGAGACCGATGCGGTCGTCTCCATGATCGACAGCTCGGTGAACATTCGCTCCGTCGCCACCTCCAGCACCTTCTCCGGGAGTTGGGGCGCTTCAAGGTCGATGACCCCGACACCGAGGAAGTCAATGTACCGGCACGTCGCCAGCTCCATCACTTCCTCGACGGTGACGGCGCCCCGGGCCGAGGAAGTCTCCGCCACCTCCGCGGTCGGGAAAGGACCCGGGACCTCTGCCACCGGGGAGGGCTCCGGCACCACCGCGGCTGCATGAGAATCCGCCGCCGCCACTACTGGTGTAGGCTCCGACGCCGGGGTCATCACGACATCATGACTTCCCGACGACGGGGGAGGCACCGGGTCTTCATCCAAGACCATCACCACGTCTCCGCCGCTCGGGCCCGCCTCGGCCGGCTGCTCCAGGGTCGCTTGAGGGGCGGCCGCCTCCGCGGACATCTGTCCCTCCTCAACGGTGATGGCAGGGACTGGTGGTGGAGGCGCGCTTGATTCCTCTGCCACGACGACCACTGCCGGCTCCTCTTCAGCCCGCGACGGCAGCGGCTCGGTGCTCGGGGGCTGGACGCTCAACGCCACCCGCGCGCTCAACGCCAGGCGCTTCAGAGGCGCCAGGCTGAGCACGCCGGTGTCGCCATGCCTACGAGAAGACAGAAAGCGACGTCAGCAAGCAAATCAAGTCGGAAGAATCACGATAAAGAAGATCAAAAGTCGGAGGCTTACATCTTGGAGCGCACCCGGGCTTTCTTCACCGGGCGGTCCGACGAGCCCGGCTCGGGGGCTGCGCGCTTCGAGCCCGTCGGCTCGGGGGCTGCGCGCTTCGGGCCCGCCGTCTCGGGGGCTGCTCCGCTTCGACCCGCCGCCTCAACGGCGGCAACACTCTCCCCCGCTCGCTCGGGGGCTGACCCCACGGCCTCCGCAACGACCGGGGTTGGACCGTGGCCCCCACCGGCGACGAGGTACACATGAACGTCCGGGGCTCCGCCACCCCGGATAAGCAACGACTGCAAGCACCGTGGGGCAGCGCTTGGCTCCGCCGCCGGCGGCGCGCTCGGCGTCGACGCCGAGTCCGACGACCTCCCCCGCGACCGGCGCCTCTGCAGGGAGTCGGAGTCGGGGCGATCGGAGCCATCATAAAGCTGGCGGGCGGGCGCTGGCCGCTCCTCCGACCTTCTCGGGGGATCGACTTGACGGGGTGCAGATCTCTGCGGCTCGGAAGCACCCGTCCCGTTGGGCACCGCACGAAAGCGGACCGTCCGCTGGTCCTCTCGGGTAGGGGGAGCCACCTGACGCGAGCTCGAGCCCACGGTCTTGTCGCGCCCAGTCGCCTGCGGCTGGCGCGACGACGACACTTCAGTGCCGCGGGGAGGCGACGACGAGGACGACCCCGACATGTTACTCCAGTCGACCGCCGCGCTGGCGACATCTCCGTTCCACGAAGGCTCGGGCGACGGGTCTTCATCGGAGGAGACGCCAAGCTCCCCTGCCTTCCGCCTCTTGTTGCGGTTGTCGTTACGATCGCGCTTGGCGATCTGGCGCTTCTTGTGCTGCGCCTTGCGCGCAGCGCGCCTCTTCTCCGCCGCGACCTTGTTCTGGTTAAAAATCGCCTCCTCCGGGAGAGGCGCCTTGGCCGGAACAAGGTGGGCGCACTTCAACTACAACAACAAGAAGAAGCAAAGGTTAGCCGGGGAAGACGAACTCCGAGAAGATCAACACCACGACGGCCATAACTGACCCGACGAAACGTCCCCAAGCTACAACGGCTACAATTACAAATAAAAGCTCGCGAGCGAGTCTCCAACTCACTCACGAGCTCGGGGGCTACATCCGGCGGATGCGCTCGCGCGCACCCACCGAGAACTTGAAGAACACCACCAACACCAAGATCGTCCGGCTGAGCCTGAGCGCGACTCCTTGACTCCCACTCAGGCTCGGGGGCTACTGACGAGGGCCCGGATTAGGGCCCCCTTTGACGGCGAGATTATCTCCCCTAAAAAGACAAGACTTTCCAAACACCATTGACAATGTGAAGGCCAAGATCGACAATGTCAAGGCAAAGATTCAGGACAAGGAGGAGAAAAGATCCTGGTCAAGACCCACACTGGCAAGACGTCCAGTCTTTGGCCAGTTGGCTGCATCTCCGACCAGTTTCCCACTAGAGGAACCCCCACGACAAGTCTCCGCCTCGCACGACAAGTCTCAGCCACGACAAGTCTTCGCCTCGCACGAGAAGTCCCAGCCACGAGAAGTCTCCGCCTCGCACGACAAGTCTCAGCCACAAGAAGTCTCCGCCTCGCATGAGAAGTCTCCGCCTCACACGAGAAGTCTCCGCCTCGCACGAGGAGTCTCCGCCCTGACTGGTACGTGGGCCCAGACGCACGGCGCGAGCATCTCGACCGACGCGTGTGGAGGAACGAATCTCCACGTCATGCAGGGACAACAGCTGGCGGCCATGCAGACGGCCTGCCCCGGCAAGAGCCTTAATGCGGGTCTGACCGGCTGCGCGGCCATCACATCGCCATCATTTCCCACTCTGCCACACGCAAGACTCAGCCTGAGGCACTCAAGCACCCTCTACGACGCGCACAAGCCTAGACTTAGGCTCGGGCGTGGCAAGCTAGGCAAGTACTCGGGCAGACTAAGACAAGCCCAAACTATTCGGGGAGGAGGCCAAGCATCCCGGAGTGAACAGTCCAGCCCGGCCACGCGGTGGCTCCCCCGACAAGGCATCGCGACTTGGCTTCAATACAATCCAACGGACAGCGACGTACGACGGGACGCGCCAGCTGCCAAGCACTGTAACTCTTTTTACTTCCCCTTGTGCCCCTCCCCTTGTGACTATAAAAGGGAGAGGAGGGCAACGGTCACAAGGGTTAGACCTTCATAGGATCAAACACCATCTCCCGGGACTTGGGAACGAACTCCCTCTCCCGACCAGCTTGTAACCCCTACTACGAGCACACCTGGCTCAGGAATACGGCTGCAGCACACTGGACGTAGGGCATTACTCCTCGGAGGCCCGAACCAGTATAAATCCCGTTGTCTCCTGCGCTAACCATCCGAGTCCGACGCACGATCGATAGAAATTTACTGCCGGCGGTAGAGAACCCCGACAGTGTTGCTAATGTCAAATATTATTTGGAATTTGGTCATGTCGTAATGCTTTTGCAAAATCGTGCTTATGTTAATTTATATTATAAAACGGGTACCGTACTGATGTTGTCACTTAATTCCAAGACTGAATCACTTAATTTTACTTTGGGTAGTACTAGTGCCCGGACGTCTGGAGGTAGGTAAAAAAACAGATGAATGCAGAACCGTCAGATCAATCAGATCAGAACACTGTAGAAAAAAATCAGCACAAGCCACGTGGGGGGACCGTGCCCCTACTAACTGAGCCACGTAGGGGGACCACTCGGGTCTCTCCATCCCCTTTCACCCCCTTTCACCTGTCCGCATCGGTCCGTGCCCCACCTGCCCACGTTGGGGTTCACGCCCACTGCGCCCCCCGGTACCCTTGCCCCCTCCGCTTTTCCATGAGGCCATGAATATGCTTCCGGAACAATTTTGCAACATTCAAGCATGCAGTGTAGGTGCGTAAAATGAAAATCCATTGCAAAAACATATGCAACATGGAGATAAGGTTGTTGCAACATCTTGATAAAATAGTTGCAACATCGAAAAAAACTTGCAACATGGTATGTTTCATGCAACATTCGTTGCGAAACATGTCAAAATAATAGTTGAAACATCAATTCCGTTGCAACATCGAACATCTGCAGAAAATCAAAGAGTGCGACATCACAAAACTTTCATCTGCAACACCAGAAAAAAGCATCTAGATTTTGGAACATCCAAAAATCTCAATTGAAACATCATGGAATACCTATTGCAACATGGAAAAAAAGTGTCTACAGATCTTGCAACATCCAAAACTCTCCATTGAAACATCATGGAATACCTATTGCAACATAGAAAAAAAGCATCTACAAATCTTGCAACATCCAAAAATCTCCATTGAAACATCATGAGATACCTATAGGAACATGGAAAAAGGGCGTCGGTCGCGGAGCCACGACTGTCCGCAACCAGGGAAGCACCGCCGCCACAGCAGGGCTCCGCCGGGCCGCGGCGTGCCACAAGCAAGCCCCCGTCGGTTCCGCTCATCCGCCCCCTCGCCTCCACCCCCAACAGTTCGAACACGGCGGCGGCGGCGACGGCGGCGGCGAGCCGCGACCCAAGCCTCCCACGCAGGGGAGCTCAACCCTAGCACCAGCTTTGACGAGGAGGCTGCATCCGCCTCCCTATCTCCTACCGCGAGCTCCGAGGATGAGGGGGAGAGGGAGGCACAGTCAGTTGGGCAAGAGAGGCCGCTCGATTCGTGATGGAGGCGCCGAGGACGAGGTCAATCCGACGACGTTGCTTCACCGCGGTGGGAGGCCGGCCGCCATGGAGCAGAGGAGCGTCGGGGCTTCTAGCAGAGGAGGGTGCGCGCGCGGCCGGCAGGGCCCGCTGCGGCGTGGGGTGGTGGCAGCCTGCGGCCCCCGCCGCGGCGTGTGTGCGTCGGCGACCGGCGGTGCGCCCGCTGGGAGCTCGTGCCGCCCAGCGAGCTCATCCCATGCCGCATCCTCGACGTTGGCGCGGCATGCGGGCCACCGCACGGGGCTCCCCACGCCGGGGGAGAGCAGCGAGCGGGATAGGGGCTCGGGCACCTCTGTGCAGGGGGCTCGTCGCCAAATCCGGTGGTTGGGAGGAGAGAGGAGGCCGTCAAGCTCGGAGCCGAAGACTCCGTGGCGAGAGCCGGTGGAGTGAGCGAGCCGACTCCTCCTGGGACGCCGCGCACCGGAGCCCGCCGGCACAGGGAGGTGCGCGCTCTACCTCCAAGGGCCGCGGTGGCACGGCGAGATGCACACCGGGTGTGGACGTCGCACGCCGACCGCCGGCTGCGTCGTAGCCGGGACCGCCGACCCCAGCCAGGTTGCCTCCACGACGGAGGTGGCACGCCGTAGCAGGGAAGTGGAGGATTTCGATGAAGACTGGTAGAAGATAAGGATGGAGAGGGATGAGGGGGAGCTCGCCGGCAGCCGGGGGAATTGGATCCTCTGCAGTCGACTGCAGAGTGCAGCTGCCGCTGCGGGGTGGGCCTGCGGCCGCTACAGTGACACCAGGGCCCAGGTGCAGCGGCAGCTGCACTCTGCAGTCGACTGCAGAGACTGCAGAGGATCTCATTTGCAGCCGGGACGCGCGGGCGGCGCCTTCTCGGTCGTGCATGTCCCAGTGGCGCAGCTGAAGAGATAAGGATGAGCGTTGCCGTCGCGTGGAGGAATAAATGAGAGAGAGAGGGGGAACGAGTGGATAAGAATTGGTACGGGAACGGTGCGGACGCAACGTGCGATATTTTTCACCCCGTCCGGACACCCGGACGGGAGCATTACCGTTTTACTTTTGTTTGAGTAAATATTTGGGCGTAATAACTAGTAAAATTAATTCCAAGACGCACACGCACGAACCTAGTAACCTTTTTAGAAGTAGAGATAGAGGTATGGTAGGTCAGTGGATTCAGATCCTTCTCCTATCCTTTCTTCCTCAGATTGATTTGGAAAACATAATCCATGTTTGATTGCTGATGATTCCCAATCGAGAAGGCTGAGAAGGCTGCGGTTGCATCTGAATGTTCAATTCGTTTCTTTTTTCTTTTGCAGCATCCTTTGATTTTTTGCGTCACGGTGTTGCAAGCCGCAGGCGAAGCCACTCTCACAGCACCTTCCGTCGATCCGCGTCGACATCACGCCACCGCCGAATCCATGGGCCCACCCCTGCTCCCCCACCACAGCAGCTGCCCCTGCATCGCTCATCTCCGGCACTAATTGACCAGCGAACAGAGCAATACAGATGTGTCCCTGTTCTTCAGATACACTCCTTTTCATTGCTAATTGAGTAGCCAACAGAGCAGTATCCATGACTCTGATCCTTCTCCCTTCTCACTACCTATGACACAATGCAGGACAAGCAGGCAGATGACAATATTGTTGTTCTCTCCATCACCCTAGCGCTAAGTCTTGACCTCCCTCCTCATTTTTCCCAACGCCTAATCCCCATATTCATTAATCTCAAGCATGAGGGATACATTGTTACCTTTACTCACGATTCTCTTACTTATTTTTTGAAAACTTTGATGTGTTACATGTCAGAGCAGCACCAGATTGTCAGTAGTTTATGTTTTGCTACCATATAGGTTTTGTTTGTGTGATTGTGTTGCAACCTGATTCTTATTTTGCGGGAAAAAAAATATGTGAACTCATTCATATGTACATGGCATCATTTAGATAATATTTACATGAATTTTATTGTGGTTTTCAGTTTTGTAATTTAATTTCAATCATATATGTCTACCTCTGCTGAATTGAACGTTTACTAAATTCCTGCTCCTCTTTGTCCAATGCATTTTGATTCTGCTTTAGTAGAAATTGTTTTAAACTAGATTCAAAACTGCAAAATTTGGTGGCTGTTGCGCATAGGAAATAAATAAAATATGATACTTTTATCTAATGCATAATTTAGTTTTAATTGTTCTGGATTTAATCCTAAGTGAGTACTAAAGGTTTGTAGTATGAACATAAGACCTCAATTACTTATGCTGTCTACTACAGAAGCCTGAAATAATCTCACACGACATTTCCGGAAGAATTGCTTCACTTAGTATTCTGTGTATGTGTGAAACATTGATTTGTTTTGTCCAAATTCTAATTTTTCATCCATTCTATTGTATATTATGCTTACAACAAGCATGTAACTTCAAGCTGTTATGATCCTTCCGTCTTAGTCATCAGATATGATATATATAGGCATGTAATGATATACAATGAAACCCGTTGCTATTCTTGCCCGCGCATCGCGCAGGGGAACTGGCTAGTTGTTTGATGTGAGATGAATTCGCAGTGAGCACTTTTGCAGTGAGCACTAGAATGAGAATGGTGTCTATTAGGATAGTAGGGGGTTATTATGAATGTATGCTTTCTGTATGCCATATCCAAGTGTGATTTCTGATTGGTAGTTATTTTGAGAATATATGTGCTATCAGATGCTTTGCGTTCATCGGACAAAACCATTATTATATCCAAGCCAGTAAAAGTTTTTGCTCATGTCCAGCATCATCATGGTCAGGAATAATCAATTTTGACATATCTGGTCAGGAATAAATGTGTAGGCTTTTTCAAAGATTTCAATGTTCAACTTACTTGAAAATTCCGTAAGAGCTTTTCTTATATACTTGACTTGTCTATCTCTGATAGGATTGCGGATCCTACCGGTGATCTCTCGCAGTGCGTACGGGTGGCTAGGGTTTGGAGGGCGAGAGCGGGGGTGGCGCCGGGGCGTCGTGAGAGCTGGGCGCGCGCAGCCTGAGGGAGGAGGAGGAGAGGCGGCTAGGGTTACGGGGCGCAGTTGAATCTCCCGACTCCCTAAGGGAAGTCAGAAACAATAGATTGTTTCTGCTTAATCAAAACCAAGAGTTTACACGAGTATTTATGAGCACACGACTTTCTAATTAACCCCCTAAGACTTGCTGAAAATAAATGACTGGGCCCTTGGCCCCCCTACGCCGGCGCGCGCCGACCAAATGTGCGGCTGGTCATAACATCTCTCCCCGCCAGCGCAAACAGCTCGTCCTCGAGCGGGAAGTCAGGGTAGTGGCCGCGAAACTCCTCGAGCTGCTCCCATGTGGCGTCCTCGTCGGGCAGCCCGCGCCACTTGATGTGGACATAGCAGACTCCACGCTGCTGCTCGGCACACACAGCAGTCTCAGGCTCCGGAAGGATGCGGCCATGGAGCAGTGGCGGCATAACCCCAGGCGCAGCCGGTGGCTCCCCGCGGTGAGGCTTGAGCAGCCCCACATGAAAGACGTCATGAATCCGGGCGCCGGCTGGAAGCTGGAGGCGGTAGGCGACCTTGCCGACGCGCTCCAACACCTGGAACGTGCCAGCATAGCGGGGACCCAGCTTGCGCCGGGCCTGTGGATCGAGCGACTGTGCGGTCCTGTGGAGGAGGCGCAGCCAAACTTAGTCGCCGACGTCGAGCTCCAAGTCATGATGGTTGGCATCGTAGTACTTCTTGGAGAGTTGTTGCGCCTGTAGGCGCCAGCTCCTACAGGCGCACCTTTGCCAGCATCTTGTCGCGACTGCGAAGGAGGGTGTTGGCCGCCTCCGTCTTGGCCGCCCCGATCGTGTAGGGCAGGATCAGCGGGGGAGGGCGCTCGTAGACGACCTCGAAAGGGGTGGGCGGAGAGCCGTGTGGAAGGAGGTGTTGTAGCAGTACTCCGCCCACGAGAGCCAATCCACCCACGAACGCGGCCGATCACCTGTAACACAGCGCAAGTACATAGCAATCACCTTGTTCACCACCTCAGACTGGTCGTCCGTCTGCGGGTGAAACGTTGTGCTCATGCGGAGCTTGATGCTTGCCAAGCCAAACAGGTCACGCCACACGTTGCCGGTGAAGACGGGATCCCGGTCACTAACGATGGGGGAGGGGAACCCGTGTAGCCGAACGATGCCATCGAAGAACGCCCGGGCCACCGACGCCGCAGTGTAGGAGTGGCCAAGCGGGGTGAAGTGGGCGTACTTCGAGAAGCGATCAACGACCGTCAGGATCACCGACTTGTCCGCCACCTTGGGCAGGCCTTCGATGAAATCCATGGAGATGTCCGCCCACACCTGGGAGGGCACATCGAGCGGCTGCAGGAGCCCGGCCGGCTGGCGTGTCTCGGAGTTGTTGCGCTGGCATGTGGTGCATGTACGAACCCAGGCCTGCACCAGCACTCGGTCGCCGGGGATGTAGAAGTCCGAGCACAGGCGATGAAGGGTTTTCTGGACCCCTTCGTGGCCCGCGGAGTGCGCCAGCTGTAGCGCCCGATGGCGCGGGTCGTCGTGGTCGGGGAGGAAGATGCGGCTGCCGTGAAGGAGGAGGCCGCCGTCGAAACGCCCTGGCGCCTGGAGCTCGCCGGCCCCAAGCGCCTCATCATCTCCTGTGCGTCGGGCGCCCGCGCCGTCACCTGGTGCACATCGTCGAGGAAGGCGAAGGTCGGGCTCGAGCGGACGCACATAGCACCTAGCTCGGCAGCGACCTCAGGGGCGTGCTCGGCGTCGCGGCGAGAGAGCGCATCGGCCACCGTGTTAAGCCGTCCCAGTCGATACTCCATTGTGAAGTCGAACCCGAACAACTTGCTGATCCACTGGTGCTGCGACACGGTAGACAAGCGCTGGTCCAGTAGGTACTTCAGACTGAAGTGGTCAGTCCGGACGAGAAACTGACGTCCCCACAGATAGGGGCGCCAATGGCGCACGGCCTGTACCAGGCCGATGAGTTCCCGCTCATAAGCCGCCAGCTTTAGATGTCGAGCGGCGAAGGGACGACTGAAGAAGGCGACGGGTCCCGCGCCCTGGTGGAGCACGGCACCAAACCCGACACCGGACGCGTCGCAGTTGACGAAAAAGAGCTTGTCGAAGTCCGGCATCTGGAGAACGGGTCCCGTCGTGAGGGCGCGCTTAAGCGCCTGGAACGCGTCCTCCACCTCCTTGTCCCATGCGAAGGCGTCGCGGCGCAGCAGGCGAATGAGCGGCGCCGCGATGAGGCCGAAGTCACGGATGAACTTCCTGTAGTACCCGACTAGTCCCAGGAAGCCGCGAAGACCACGGGCGGAACGAGGCTGCGGCCAAGCGGAGACCGCCGCAACCTTGTCCGCGTCCATGGCGATCCCGCCACGGAGATGACGTGGCCCAGGTAGGCCACCGAAGGCGCCCCGAACGAGCACTTCGAGCGTTTAAGGTGGAGCTGGTGCGCGCGGAGCTCGTTGAGGACGATGCTGATATGCCGAAGATGCTCTGCCCACGACGAACTATAGATGAGAATATCATCAAAGAATACTAGAACGAACCTCCGCAGGTATGGGCGTAACACGTCGTTCATCAGGGCCTAGAACGTGGCCGGGGCGTTGGAGAGACCGAATGGCATGACGAGGAATTCGTAGTGGCCGTGGTGGGTGCGGAACGCCGTCTTGTCGATGTGCCCCGTGAACATGCGCACCTGGTGGTAGCCCGAACGCAGGTCGAGCTTGGTGAAGTAGCGGGCACCGTACATCTCGTCCAAGAGCTCGTCCACCACCGGGATGGGGAACTTGTCCTTAGACGTCCGCACATTGAGGACGCGATAGTCGATGCAGAAACGCCAGGACCCATCCGACTTGCGAACGAGGAGAACTGGAGCGGAGAACGGGGACGTGCTCGGGCGAATAATGCCCTGCGCGAGCATGACCGCGACCTGGTGCTCCAGCTCGTCCTTCTGCAACTGGGGGTAGTGGTACGGTCTGACGGCGACGGGAGTGGTACCCGGCAGGAGGTGTATGCTATGGTCGTATGGCCGAGCTGGTGGGAGCCCCTGCGGCTCCTCGAAGACAGCGACGTGGTGCTGGAGAAGCCGGTCGAGCATGGGCCGCTCGGCGTCGGTGGCCGCGACCGCCGCGGCAGGCTGCGGCGTGCGCAGGCCAGGGGCCGCGCGCCACATGACCTGGCGCCCGTCGCGCTGGAAGACGAGTGTCCGGGTGTCAAAATCCCAGGTGATGGGACCCAACGTGCGCAGGAAGTCGACGCCGAGGATGAAGTCGAAGCAGCCCAGGTCGATGCCGACGCACGTGATGGTGGGCGCGCCTGCAATCGAGACCTCCACGCCTCGGGCGATCCCGATGCACGGCAAGCGGTCGCCGTTGGCCACGGTGACCCGGAGCTGGTCGCTGTTGACGGTGTATTTTGGTACACCAAACATGTTCATTACACTTTGGTTTGGATTTGATTATGGAACTAACCCGCCACTAGGCACACTAATCATATAACAAGTTCATCTTTGTGCATGCATTTGGAAGTGTTGTGTTTATGTAGGAAAACATGGACATAAAGGACGGATTCGCAACAAGTTCAAAGGAGCAATTACGGAGTCATGTTCGTGTTCATGAGCTTGATGAAATCACTTCCAATGGTGGCAAAGACCGAAGTGTTACAAAGAAACATCCCCAAGGATTGAAGCGTAAAAGACCGGACTTCATGCAAAGAGAACCTCCATCTTGGACCCGAGGATGACATCGTCAAAATGATGCAAATAGAGGGGGCAAAGTACATAATCACATGAGGACCCACGGGAGCGAAGGGGCGACCGAACCGGGCCGGGATGGGCCTGGGCCGGTCGGCCCAAGCCGGCCGGCCTGGCCCACTCCGGGGGTCGGTTCGGCCCCCCTTTCCTTGCACCCGAAGGATCTTCAACCCTAAGTCCCTGGAGGTGCCGCCATTAGGAGAGGAGAGAGCCATTCGCACCGAGAGGCCATCCACAAGCTAGAGAGATAGGAGGGAGATCTCCGGAGGAGGATCACCCATCTCGAAGGAAGCACCCACAAGTGGAGAAGAAGGAAGACACCGTCAGAAGCGTCACCATGATCAACGGTGCCATGTCTAGCACCTTGATGGGGTAAACTTCTTATTCGTCCATGGGTTGTAATCGGTCTTGAGATGTAATCGTTACTTTGTTGGAACATCTATCTATCATCTTGTGTTGAATGTGCTTTGATGCTTAAGGTTAGCTACCATGCCGTAAAGGAAGTAAGGGCCCCAATGCTCCCTTGGATCCATTCAATACGCCGTGTCCATCATAGGTCTAGTCACGAATACCTCTGCGTAGTGACAGTACGGGGGGAGGGAAAGGGCGAAACCGTGGTCACAACCCCCGATAGATTAGATTGGTTTTCATGCTTTAAGCGGTTGCATGTTCAAGTATCGTAGACCCATGGGCGAGTGTTTTTTATCTTGATAGCTTAATCGTTCTCTCTAGTGTAGTGTAGTCGTTTTCTAGTCTAGTCTAATCATAGTTAGGGTTTAGGTAGTTAGTGAGTAGAGGTAGATCAAACGCTTGTAATCCCCTTGCTCCGCGGATTGACAAGAACCTTGGGAATCCCGTGGTGAAAAAGGTGTAGGTCCGTACGCTTGCGGATCGTAGGTGGATACGTCTTTTATCCATCAACAAGCCCCTTTTTCTGGCGCCGTTGCCGGGGAGCAAGCTAGTTTACATCGTTTGGTGTGCATCTAACTTTCTTTTATATTTAGTTTATCTTTTGTTTGCTAATATCTAACACATATTGCCTAGAAAACCACTTTGTTTTGTTTTTGTTTTTGTTTTTATTTTGTTGTCTAGATGGCGTTCGTCAATCACCCTGTGGAAGAACCGGAGAAATCACTAAGGGATTACGCTAGTCCTCGATGTGAAGACATAAAAGTACAAGAGTCGGATTCGAAGCTCGAAGCGACCAAGTATGAAATCAAATCCAAGATCATCGAGATGGTGGCGGCAACCCCGTTTGAAGGGATGGTTACGGAAAATCCATATAGACACATAAGGCATTTCACGACGCTATGCAACACGGTGCGTCAAGAAGGAGTTCCCGATGAATGGTTCAAATGGAATCTCTTTCCCTACTCACTTGCCGGTGAAGCAAAGACGTGGTACTCGTTTGCGTCCTTTGAAGTTGAAGGCAATTGGAACAAGTTGACAAAGAAGTTTTCCGAGAAGTTCTTTCCAATTAGCAAGGTTCAACATCTAAGGAGGCAAGTGATCACTTTCACGCAAGGAGAAGAGGAAGGGATAGACCAAGCTTGGAATAGATTTAATGAGTTGATCGAACAAGGACCAAGACTCAGCTTCTCCGGTGACGTACTCTTGCATACATTTTTCTTTTCCCTAACCCCTAGTTGCATGCAACACGTCCAAATGTGTGCAGGCGGGGATCTCATGGAGAAAACACTCATGGAAGCCGCTCAACTTTTACAAAAAATTAGTAAAGCGGCGGCCATGCGAAGAGATTGGGAAACAAGACTTGCGGGAGAGCCGGAATACAATTCAAGGAAGAAGGAGTGTGCTGAAATTTCTATAGAGGCAACCCCGGAAGTCACAAAAGAGGAGCCAATCCCGGAAAAGCTTGAAGAAGAGCACATCAAGTCAAGAACTACCACGAGTGTTGACTTCGCCAAATCAAATGAAACAAATAAGAGAAGCATGTCAAGCGCGAAGCCATTAAGGGAGTTCGAACACATGGATTGGGTTCCAATTGATTATGGAGAAGTATTCGACAAGAGAAGACCGTTCCCTAACCAAAAGGGGATGGCAAGAGCGTTGGAAGCGGATTTCCCACCGGAAAAGAAAGCGGAAGATTCATACGACCTTGAAACCACCGGTGAGATCTTTCAAAAGCTCTTTGGAGATGATGAAGTGGATCCGGAACACATAGCCGAGGTGAAAAGAATCATGGGGATCAAGCCCGAAGCATCGCCATATGCTCGCCTCGCCGAAGTTTACGCGATAGGATCCGAAGAAGAGGAGAAGATGGCACCACACTTGAGTTGCGAGATCAATGGAGTTCAATGCAAAGCTTTATGCGACATCGGAGCCCAAGTAAGTGTCATATCTTCTAAAATTTACAATAAAGTTCAAGACCACAACCTAGACTTAGCTCCAACATCAACGAAACTAATCATGGGAGATGGTAGAACTATTAGACCTCTAGGTATTGCTTGCAACATGAATGTAAACATCTCTGGAAAATGTATACCAACCGATTTCTTTGTTATTGATGCTTACCATAGTAATCATGATCACATAATCCTAGGTAGGCCCTTTCTTAAGTTGGTTGATGCCGTGTTGGATGCCGGAAAAGGCAAAGTAACAATGAACCTTAATGGAAAGAAGTACACATATAATTTTCTTCGCGTTTCTAAACACTCTTCACCTTTCCTCCCGAAGACGAAGTAGAGGAGGTAGATAGTCTTTGTTTTGTTGAAACCCTTAGAGACCCGCTGCAAAGGGCGATGGAGAATCAAGCTAATGATCAACAAGATGAAGAACTAGAAGAAGCAACAAAAGGGTTAGAACCACAAGATGGAAGCGTGGAGGAAGAAAATTTTGAGGACATAGGAGAAATCAAACCCGAGGAACCACAAGTGCCCGAGGTGGATCTTAAACCTTTGCCCAAAGGATTAAAGTACGAATTTTTGGGCCCAGACAAGACTTATCCAGTCATCGTGAGCGACGAGTTGAGTCCCGAAGAAAATGAGAAGTTGCTGAATTTATTGAAAAAGCATAGAAAAGTGATTGGATATTCGATCAACGATCTCAAAGGTCTTAGCCCAGCCTTTTGCACTCATCGTATACCTATGGAAGACCAATGTAAGCCCGTAGTGGACCACCAAAGGAGGCTAACTCATGCCATGCGAGAGGTAGTAAAGAAAGGTCATCAAGCTACTTGATGCCGGAATCATCTACCCGGTCCCGCATAGCGAATGGGTGAGCCCGGTACATTGTGTACCGAAGAAAGGAGGCTTAACCGTGGTGAAGAATGAGAAGAATGAGTTGATACCACAAAGAACTGTGACCGGTTGGCGGATGTGTATCGATTATCGAAAGCTAAACAAAGCAACGAAGAAAGATCACTTCCCCCTACCGTTCATTGACGAGATGCTCGAGAGGTTAGAAAACCACGCTTATTTTTGCTTTCTCGATGGGTACTCGGGGTTTATGCAAATTCCCATTCACCCGGATGATCAACACAAAACGACGTTTACATGCCCTTATGGAACGTTTGCATATAGAAGGATGCCCTTCGGTCTATGCAACGCTCCGGCCTCTTTTCAACGTTGCATGATGGCCGTATTCTCGGAATTCATCGAAGAAATTGTCGAGGTGTTCATGGATGATTTTTCCGTTTATGGGAAGACATTCATGGATTGCTTGGCAAACTTGGATAAGGTCCTCACGAGGTGTGCGGAGGTAGACTTGGTGCTAAATTGGGAAAAGTGCCACTTCATAGTGAAGCAAGGCATAGTTCTCGGACATGTTATATCCGAGAGAGGAATTGAAGTGGATAAGGCTAAGGTAGAGACGGTCGAGCAACTCCCACCTCCGACGGATGTTAAGTCCTTGAGGAGCTTTCTAGGCCATGCCGGATTCTATAGAAGATTTATTAAGGACGTCTCAAAGATCACTAAGCCTTTAACGCATCTCCTTCAAAAGGATGTGGCTTTCGACTTCGATGAGAAGTGCCTAGCGGCATTCCGAACCTTGAAAAGCGCTTTGGTGAGTGCTCCCATTATTCAACCTCTGGATTGGAGCCAACCTTTCGAGATCATGTGTGATGCAAGTGACTACGCCGTAGGAGCGGTTTTGGGTCAAAGAAAGGAAGGCCGAGTTCACGCCGTTTACTACGCTTGTAAAACTCTTAATGAGGCACAATTAAATTAAGCCACTACGGAGAAAGAGTTGCTAGCGGTGGTATTCGCCTTTGAAAAATTCAGATCTTACATCGTGAACTCGAAGGTCATTGTTTACACCGATCACGCGGCCATCAAGTATCTCTTGGCTAAGAAGGATGCTAAACCACGATTGATCCGTTGGATCCTTCTTCTCCAAGAGTTCGATGTTGAAATTCGTGATAAGAAGGGGATGGAGAATGTTGTGGCCGATCATTTGTCTAGGATGAATCGTGGACAAGATGATAAAGAGCCCATAGAAGACAAGATGAGAGATGACCACCTCTATCGAGTGCTTGATAAAGACACTTGGATGATTGACATCATTCGAGCAATTCGGAAGATGCCTCTTGATCATCTAGATAAAAACTCTCAAAGGAGGATAATCTCCGAAAGTCGAAAATACTTTTGGGATGCACCGTACCTCTTCAAACTTGGCAATGATGGAGTCATGAGAAGATGTGTGCCAAGAGAAGAGAGGCTAGAAATTTTGAGAAAGTGTCACTCGGCGGAGTACAGTGGGCACTATAGCCACTTTCGGACCCAAGCAAAAGTATGGTCTAGCGGATTCTATTGGCCGGAGATGCATGAAGATACTAAAAGATATGTTGCATCATGCCCCGAATGCCAAAGAACCGGAAACATCTCTCAAAGAAATTCTATGCCCTTGAGATATAATCTACAAATCGATTTATTCGATGTGTGGGGAATAGACTTCATGGGGCCTTTCAAAAACTCACATGGATATGAGCATATCCTAGTCATGGTTGATTATGTATCCAAGTGGGTAGAGGCCATGCCATGTCGTAAAGCCTCCACGGAGGAGTCCATTACCATGATCAAGAGCATGATTTTCCCTCGTTTCGGTACACCGAGAATCTTGATAAGCGATGGAGGAACTCACTTCACCGGGAAGAATTTCAAAAAGTGCTTGTCCAAGTTGGGAATTGAACATAGGGTCTCTACGGCCTATCACCCACAAACCAATGGACAAGCGGAAACATCGAATAGGCAATTAAAGAGCATCCTCAACAAAACCATAGAGAAGGGAGGCAAAGATTGGTCAAAGAAATTAGACGGAGCTTTGTGGGCATATCGGACGGCGTTCAAGACACCGATAGGTATGACCCCTTATCAATTCATCTATGGAAAAGCTTGCCACCTTCCGGTTGAGTTGGAACATAAAGCCTATTGGGCGATCAAAGAGATGAACCTTGATCTCGATGCCGCGGTGGTGAAGCGAAGAATTCAAATAAGCGAGCTAGAGGAGATGAGGTTGAAAGCATATGAAAATGCAAGCATATACAAAGAGAGAATTAAAGGTGGTATGACAAAAGGTTGAAGAAGAAAGAATTTAAAGAAGGAGATAAGGTCCTCCTCTACAATTCGAGGTTTAAAACCTTCGGAAAGGGGAAATTGCAAAGCAAGTGGGATGGACCTTACGTTGTTCATTCGGTGCTCTCCAACGGAGCGGTAACCATTATGGATGTGAAAGGTGATCAATTCATGGTGAATGGTCAACGGCTTAAGGTTTACTACGAACCCGACGTTGTGCCCCTTCACCATATTGATGTCTTCACCATGGAAGAAGAGCCCGAACGTCTAGCCTAGGACGTAAAACAAGGTGTGGATTTTTGTAAATAGTTTTTCTTTTATTTTTCTGGAGTTTCTCGCGAAGTTTTACCGGGCCAACTTTTTCCCATGGGCTAGAAATGCGAAATAAGGGGGTACACGGAAAACGGGACCGGACCGGCCCGCGGAGCAGGGTGGGCCGGCCGGCCCGGTCCGACCGGCCCAGGGGGGTCCCGGCGGTGGTTCGCCCCGGTTTTTCCCTGGAACGTGCCTTTTCGACTTCCTTCTTTGGTCAGAAAATTTTAAGGGAAGTTTGAAAAAGGAAAATGCGGTTTCTAGAGTATTCCTTTTCGGACTATTTAATTGGCCGAATTGAGAGCTCGGGAATCCATCCCATCCCGCATTCTCTTGCACCCACTCAGCAGCCATGGTGTCCCCGAAGAGCGTAGAGTTGAAGCAAGGCACTGAGGAGCCGTCGATGGAGGAGGCGAAGCGATTCGAGCTCAAGCTACCCGTGGCGATCAAGAGGACCGCCCGCATCCGTTGCGGAGGGCGTGTCCCGACCGGAGCTATCGCATCTCGCAATCCCGTCAAGGAGGAGAAGGTCCCTACTCCCGTTCGAAGGTCGGCGCGCATCCGAGGCATGAAGAGGAAGGATTACAAGGAGGTGTCGCCCGAACCTAAGGACTATGGCGGGAGTGACTATTCTGATGATCGTAGCCCGAGCTCGTGGGCGGCCGCCGGAAGAGAAGACAATGACTTGTACTATTGGGAAGCGGTGCCCAAGGAGAAGACTCCCGAAGGCCCCAACGGCGGCGGCAACGACGACGGCGCTGACGATGATGGCGACGACGGCGGAGACCCTGGCGATGACGACCCTTTCGGGATGCATCCGATGTGTTGTGCGGCTTGCCGTCACTCCATCTCGGAGCTCTACGCATCGGTCGATGAATGTTTCCAGGCCATGGAGGCGATGAGGCAGCGCATGGAGGATTTGGAGCGTGTGGTCGAAGACGACTACAAGTTCCTAAATCGCAACGTGCGGAAACTTTTCGGCATGGTGGGGAACATGAAGGGCAAGTGGTGCAATAGTTGTGGGAAGTACCACTGGGTTTAGTTTTCCCCCTTAGGATTTTTGTAAGATACGACGAGGACGTCGTATGATTTTAGTGTGGGGGAGAGCTAGCTAGCTAGCCTTTAGCTTCAAAGTTTAGTTTGGTTCGGTTTAGTTTTTCGAGAGAGTTTTAGAGTTTAAGAGTCTTAAGTTTGAGTTTGAGTGTGCTTTTAAATTTTTGCAAGTTTGAAGTGTCTTAATTTAGTGTTTGCGTCAAAGAAAATCAAATAAAAAGAGTCTTTTAAAATTTTGTTTCTTGTGATGCTTCTTCTTGCTTTACTCGTTGTTCTTCTTTAATTTTTGATATATAAACATAAGTGTGTGATTTGAAAACGTTTACCGTGGTGCTTAGTGGAGTTGCTACCTCTAAAAGTACCCGTACCATACTTCGATCTAGAGCTTTATATTTTAGTTTGTGCTATGTTCGATGCTAAAAATTGGAGGAATTCAATTCTGAAAATTATTTAAAAACCCTTGTAATAAAGGTTAGCAAATCCTCTTTTTCCAAGTTGAGAGTTTAAGAAAAATCCTATACAAAGCCGAACTTATTTTTTCGCTCTACCATAAGTGCAATTAGCATAATGAGTTGGGCTAGGATCCTTCTCTCTTGGGAGTTTTAATTTCAAGCATTGATCATGTCCTTGTGCTTATCTTTTATTGCTAGCCTCGTCATGCATTCGGTAACGTGACTTTCACATCGGAAGTCCCGTACATCGCCGAATTCCATACCCAAACCCTTATATCTCTTCTGTACATCGTATTCCTTGAACACAACCTACTCTCAAAGTTTCATCTCGTCTCTAGCATGGTTTTATTTTAAAATTCAGATTGTGATTATGCAAGAAAGAGAGGAGTTGAGAGCTTTGAAAAGAGAGATAAAGATGTCAAGAGAGGGAAAAGTAAAGAGAAAAATATGTGTATGGGAAAAGAAAGAAAGAAAAATGAAAAGTAAAGAAAAAAATAGGTGTATGAGAGAATGAAAGAGAAAAAGAAAAAGAAGAGAAAGAGAGAAGAGGAGTGGCAAGAAAGATATGAGAGGGATGAATCAAGTGAAAGAAAAATAAAGTGCAAGGAAGGATGTCACGTTGTTGAGAGACGAAACTTTCATTCTTTTTCCAACCATGTGCAATCCGACAACGAGGACGTCACCGGTGCCTCGTAGTCATATTTTCTTTTGCCCTTGCACATGTCCACCATTCTATATCTTCTCATCCTTGATATCCCCACATATGGTTTATTCTCATGATCATTGGCTTTGAAAGGTAAACAACCATTAGAGGAAGTTCTTAACTTGACAATACTTGTGTTGATTGTGCTAGCCATACCTATAGCTCCACTTTACATGTTATATGAGAGACTTATGGGAGGTGAGAGTTTTATAAAAATTGTGTAGGATAGCCACCTCATATGAGCGACATGTGAGGGCTTGGAGAAAGGATTTTGTCTAACACTTGTTGCAGGAATTTTATTTTTGAAAAATCATAAAAACCCTCCAACGGAAGCAAAGAAGTAAGCATGGCTGAAATTGAAGGCTTCGAGTGAAGAGTTTGAGTTGTGGGGTAAATCTTGACGTGGTAAAGATTCTAAACGCCCATGTTTATGTATGATGATCATTACTTTATGTTTATGTATTAAAGATAAAAGATTGACTAACTTGTGAAGAAAGAACTAGCGGAGCACGATTACAACGCCTTGGACGAAGTTCTTTTACGAGTGCTTGCTCGAGGACGAGCAAGATCTAAGCGTGGGGGAGATGTTGACGGTGTATTTTGGTACACCAAACATGTTCATTACACTTTGGTTTGGATTTGATTATGGAACTAACCCGCCACTAGGCACACTAATCATATAACAAGTTCATCTTTGTGCATGCATTTAGAAGTGTTGTGTTTATGTAGGAAAACATGGACATAAAGGACGGATTCGCAACAAGTTCAAAGGAGCAATTATGGAGTCATGTTCGTGTTCATGAGCTTGATGAAATCACTTCTAATGGTGGCAAGGACCGAAGTGTTACAAAGAAACATCTCCAAGGATTGAAGCGTAAAAGACCGGACTTCATGCAAAGAGAACCTCCATCTTGGACGCGAGGATGACATCGTCAAAATGATGCAAATGGAGGGGGCAAAGTACATAATCACATGAGGACCCACGGGAGCGAAGGGGCGACCGAACCGGGCCGGGATGGGCCTGGGCCGGTCGGCCCAAGCCGGCCGGCCTGGCCCACTCCGGGGGTCGGTTCGGCCCCCCTTTCCTTGCACCCGAAGGATCTTCAACCCTAAGTCCCTGGAGGCGCCGCCATTCGGAGAGGAGAGAGCCATTCGCACCGAGAGGCCATCCACAAGCTAGAGAGAGAGGAGGGAGATCTCCGGAGGAGGATCACCCATCTCGAAGGAAGCACCCACAAGTGGAGAAGAAGGAAGACACCGTCAGAAGCGTCACCATGATCAACGGTGCCATGTCTAGCACCTTGATGGGGTAAACTTCTTATTCGTCCATGGGTTGTAATCGGTCTTGAGATGTAATCGTTACTTTGTTGGAACATCTATCTATCATCTTGTGTTGAATGTGCTTTGATGCTTAAGGTTAGCTACCATGCCGTAAAGGAAGTAAGGGCCCCAATGCTCCCTTGGATCCATTCAATACGCCGTGTCCATCATAGGTCTAGTCACGAATACCTCCGCGTAGTGACAGTACGGGGGGAGGGAAAGGGCGAAACCGTGGTCACAACCCCCGATAGATTAGATTGGTTTTCATGCTTTAAGCGGTTGCATGTTCAAGTATCGTAGACCCATGGGCGAGTGTCTTTTATCTTGATAGCTTAATCGTTCTCTCTAGTGTAGTGTAGTCGTTTTCTAGTCTAATCATAGTTAGGGTTTAGGTAGTTAGTGAGTAGAGGTAGATCAAACGCTTGTAATCCCCTTGCTCCGCGGATTGACAAGAACCTTGGGAATCCCATGGTGAAAAAGGTGTAGGTCCGTACGCTTGCGGATCGTAGGTGGATACGTCTTTTATCCGTCAACAGTTGCCTCCCGACGCCGCGAGGCCGAGGCGCCGCAAGGTGGCCCCCTGGATGAAGTTATGCGTCGAACCGGTGTCCAGGAGGGCGAGCAAGCTTTCGCCCTTGATCGTGACATAGACCACCATGCTGTTCTCCGTCTGTAAACCTGGCACAGCATGTAGGGAAACCACCAAAGCATTAGCAGTCGCATCCAGGAGTGCCACCGTGTCATCTTCGGTCGCCTCGGGGTCTGGAGGGGTGTCGTCTTCCGCGTAGTCGCCCGACTCGAGGTAGAACAGGCGCTTGCACTGATGACCGCGGACGAAAGGCTCATCACAGTTGTAGCATAACCCCTGACGACGCCGCTCCAGCTATTCCACCGGCGTGAGGCGGCGAAACTGACGGATCGGCTGCTGCGCGGCCGGCTGCTGGGCGCCTGGAGGGGGGCGCCTGCTGGCGCCAGCACCGGCGGTGGTAGGGGCTGTCGCGTCGCCGGTGTGGGACGCGTCTGGCGGCCGAAGCGTGGTGGCTCTGGAGGTCGTTGCGCCAACAAGGAACGGGCGCGGAGCTCAAACGACCTGGCCAGGTAGACTGCCGTCGGAATGTTGCGGGGGGCACGAAGCTCGACGTCGACCCGGATATGATCTGGTAACCCCCCCCACGTACAAGTCAGCCTTCTGGGAGCTATCAAGATTCCGCGCGTGGCACAGGACGACGTTGAAGCGGTCTGTGTAGTCCTGGATGGTGGAGTGGAACCGGATGCGGCCGAGCTCAGTCGGCACAGCTCCTTGAAGCGCTCCCACGTCAGACGTCCCTCATCCTGCTCCAGGGCGAAGTACCAGGTCTGGGCGGCTCCCCGGAGGTGGTAGGACGCCAACCAAGTGTAGTCATCGGCCGGTGTGCGCTGGCCGCGGAAGAACTGCTCGCAATGATTGAGCCAGTTCAGCGGGTCGTCGAGGGCATCGAACATCGGGAAATCGAGCTTGTAGACACGCGGGGCCGCCAGACCCGCGCTGTCGAGCGGCAGGATTGGCACGGGCGCCGCTGCGGTGGCTCCTAGGGGGGGCACGGCGGAGGATGGAAACAGGTGCCGTCAACCCCGCCGTAGAGGACGCCGGACGGCTGGGCGCCCCCACTGGTGAAAGCCTCGGACTAGGCCGACGACGACAGGGTGGCGCCCTGTGTGGACCCCAACAGCCATGGTGGGATCGGGGACGAGGACGGCGAGAACGAGATGCGGTGGATCGGCACGCCCGTGGACAGCGGCGCCGGTGTCGTCGTGACGACCGCCGGGGCTGTGGCTGCCGGAAGCATCGGCCAGGATGGGGCGCCCGCACCCCCCGGTGCGGCGGGGGCGGGAACCCCATCATGAAGTCGTGGAACTCGCGGAACTCGTTGCGCATCTCCGTCTGGATGGTGGTGAGGTTGAGGAAGGCCGCCGTCAATTGCTCGTTCGTCAGGGCTGGAACAGTCGTCGACAGCCCGGACAGCGAGGTCACGACGGCAGAGGAGACCGCCTGAAACCCCATCGTAGAGGCTGGTGGCGGCGCGGAGGAGACAAGCGGCGGCATAATAGAGATCGGCGGCTGCGTGGTGGAGATCGGCGGCACGGAGGCGGACTGAAAGGAACCCGACATCCCTGATACCAGGTTGATAGGATTGCGGATCCTACCGGTGATCTCTCGCAGTGCGTACGGGTGGCTAGGGTTTGGAGGGCGAGAGCGGGGGTGGCGCCGGGGCACTGTGGGAGCTAGGCGCGCGCGGCCTGAGGGAGGAGGAGGAGAGGCGGCTAGGGTTACGGGGCGCAGTTGATTCTCCCGTCTCCCTGAGGGAAGCCGGAAACAATAGATTGTTTCTGCTTAATCAAAACCAAGAGTTTACACGATTATTTATGAGCACACGACTTTCTAATTAACCCCTAAGACTTGCTGAAAATAAATGACTGGGCCCTTGGCCCCCCTACGCCCGCGCGCGCCCTAGCCACGTCGAGGGCGCCGACCAAATGTGCGGCCGGTCATAGCAATCTCATTATAGGAAAGATAATGCAGATACATGAGTGAGAGAGTTGCCCAAAATCAAAATTAGAACCCAAATTGAGACAAGCTGAGGTTAGTTTCAAATTTCTATTTTTTATGTTATTTGAAACTTTGGATGAGCATGGGTTTGTATGCTCTGTTTGTTGAGCAACTTCCGGAAACAGTACTATGCGATTGGACCTGAAGCTTATGCTATACACATTTATTGTTCTAAAGGTGTCACCTATGATCTGCATCTTATAGATTTTTTTTTTGATTTTTTTTTTTGTTTTTTTTAAGTTTTCTATGGAGGGAGAGAGGATCCCCCACCTGATTCATTCAACTGGCCCATACCGGCCCGCATGATAGTGTTTTTGCCAATGTTTACACTTATGGTTTACAATGCCATAGAAAATAGTTTACACCATTCATCACACCCTGCAGCTTCTGAAGTTTTCAACCTGCAGCGCCACAATGTTGCATCCTCCTTGCATGCTAGTAGCAACTATCGAAGGCTGAGCTGCTCATCTCTGAAAATGACCCCGTTCCTTCGTTTTCAGAGCTGCCAGCAACATACCAGGATCAAAGTTTCGAATTGTAGGCTGGGAACATGTGCTGGAGGAAGCAGCTCGTCGAGCGTGGCTGTGGTGATGTTCGCCGGGAGCTGGAACCGGAATGCATGCCAGAAAGCCACTGCAAAGGGGCACTCGAAGATAATATGTGCTGCAGTTTTTTCTGCCGCTCCACAGACTTCACAATTCGCTTCGGTGACCACATGCTTCTTCAGAAGATTGGTATGCACTCTGTCCTGAACAAGCAGCCAGGCGAAGAATTGAACTCGCGGGGGCCTTGTTCTTCGAGATGAACTTTGAAATGGTGGAGTCGGTGCCCTGTGTTGCTAGCAACATTTTGTACAACGACCCTGTGCAGAGTTTTCCTCCGGCCTTCGCGAAAGGGCAGAACCGCTTGTCATCGGTGCTGGAGAGAGTCACAGCCTCTGCGATCCTGCTAATTGCCTCGAGCTCCTCACGCGCCATGTTTGTCAGTCGTGGAATTTTTTTATTTTTTAATCCTTTTTAATCTAATTTATTAAAAATAACCCGTATCCAACTAAATTTGTAAAAAGTAGCCCTTTTGGTCGCGCCAGGCCACGTGGCGCGACTCCTAACTGAGTCGCGCCAAATGCCCTGGCGCGACCGAGCCGCCACGTCGGCCAGGCGCGCGACGGCAGCTGCTGAGGTGGCGGGGCGAGTCACGCCACATGCTCTGCCGCGACTCAGTCGCGCCAGGCGGCGTGGCGCGACTTGCTTAACATACCGGGGGCCGCCGGGCCCCTTTCTTTCTTCCTCCTCACTTCCCCCCTTCACTCCCAAGACCTAACTCGAGCTCACCCCCTCCCATGGCGCCGCCCCCAACCCTCCCCCTCTAGATCCACTCCATCCCTTGCCCGTTTTGAAGAGGAAAGTTTGGGAAATTACTCGTGGAAGGTAACTCCTCCAATCTAACTAATTAGTTTTCGCGGATTCCATCGTTTTTGTTGGATTTGAGGTGGTTAGGTTTAGTGTATGATTTGAGATAGATAGCATGATTGAGTACGGATCAGGTATGATTAAGTGTAGTGTATCGTGCAAGTGGCCGATGTTAACCTCTTCTTATCGTGTAGTTTCTCTTGCATGGTAGGATTTCATCATTTCCATGTTGGATAGTGTAGATGCTATTGATATGTGAGATGAGGGTTGGTATAATCAATTTAATTTGTGGTTGTGTATAGATGGATCGTTTAGTTTGTATGTTTTCGGGTGGCATGGTTGATGACAATGGGGAGTTTAAAAGCATGAGGCAACAAGTAGCAAGATTTGATAGTCCTCCAACATTTGAAGATATTAAAACCCGAGTGAATTCTTTGTTCAAGGTTGGAAATGAGGGGGAGGAATTAAGGATTCATGGAAGGTTTGATTCCGGTGACAAAAGAAGTCACTATGTGATGATGCCTATTAAATGTGGTGATGATTGGTTATTTTACAAAGAGTGTATGAAAGAATCTCAAGTTCGTTGTGCCGAGTTAGTTGTTGATGTTTACTCTCCGGTTGATTCACCGCATATTGATGAGCCCATGGAACACTTAACTCAGGAAGACATGGTACCACACAATGAGGTTCATGATAATGAGGATGATGAAGAAGGTGGTGATGATGAGGAATGTTCTTATGGTTCAGATGGGGAAGATGACTTTGATAGATGTGGGTTGAACAATAATTTTGGTGAGTATGAGGATGATGAGGAAGAGGATGGGGATGATATATCTGTGAGCTCTGAAGAAGAAGAAGAACCAACTCCAGTTAGCCAACCAACCCCAACTCCACATAGGCAACCAACCCCAACTCCACTTAGGCAACCAACCCAACCAACACCTGTGGTTCGAGTAAATCCTATACGCCAATTTAGTCCTTTGGGTGAAGAGATTCCATTATTTGGTGAGAGGGTAGATGAGGCGTCTAGAGGGTCGGTGTATACTCTTTCTGGATTTCGAGTGCCAGAATTCACTCAAACAGAGTTGAGGCAATTGGAAGCTGTACATGTAGATGTACCTGAAGTTTTCGTTTTCCATTCGGTTCCGAGGAAGGCATATTGTGATTCAGGGTTACGTCTTACTGAAGTTGATCCCGACAGTGGTCAATTGTTTATAACGAATGGAATGAAATTTGATAACTTGGAAGAATTAAAGTTTTTCTTAAGGGATTACTCGGTACGGCACCATAGGCCATATAATGTGATTCATTCATCGGCCAAAACAAGATACACGGTTGCTTGCCAACAAGATTGTGCTTGGAAGGTGTGGGCGCGTCCACTTCCTGATGATAGGAACAAATGGAGAATCACAAGAGTTGTCCAACCTCATACATGTGGGACGTCGGAAGTGGCACAAGAACATTCTCAATGTACGGCTCGTTACATTTCAAGACGGATTGCTGGCATGGTTTATAAGGATCCTGATGTTTCTATAGCTGCCATCATTGAATCCATCAAAACTTTCGGTAACTACATGGTGAATTATGGAAAGGCCTGGAGAGCTAAGCAACATGCAATATCCATGTTGTGGGGTGATTGGAAGGATGCTTACGGTAGGGTGCCAAAAATCCTACAAGCAATAACACACTTCAACCCGGGTACGAAGTGGTGCACTCATACAACGGGAAAGGAGGAGCTCCACAAAGGTGTAATGAAGCCAGTAATGGAGCGGGTGTATTGGTGCTTCCCCCAATGTGTAGAGGCATTCAAGCATTGCAGACCGGTGATAAGTGTTGATGGCACATTCTTAACTGGAAAGTACATGGGTGTTTTGTTGATCGCCACTAGTGTTGATGGTGAGGATAGATTGGTACCCCTTGCATTTGCCTTAGTTGAAAGTGAGAATATTGACAGTTGGTCTTGGTTCTTGCATTTGGTCCGTCGGGACGTTGTGGGACGTCTAAGGAAGGTGTGCATAGTTTCAGACCGCCATCAAAGAATACTAAGTGCGGTTGAGGATTACATGGAAGGGTACCAACCTGTCGTGAGTCGTTGGTGCATGCGACACTTTGCAGCGAACATATGGCATAGGCAAGCTAACAAGAACGCGAGAGAGCAGCTAAAATCGGTGTGTGCAGCCAAAGCGGAGAGGACGTTTAATATTAGACTAGAGAAACTAAAACAAATGATGAATCCGGAAGCAAAAGAGTGGTTGGAGGAGCAGATGGTCAATAAACATAAGTGGGCCAATGCATTTGATGAAGGTGGTTGGAGATATGGTGTGAACAATACAAATCTATCAGAAGTGCTCAACAAGGTCCTCAAAGGCATCCGTGCTATGCCAGTATCGGCTATTGTGGAGTACACATTCTACAAGATCAATTCATATTTTGTGCATAGGTGGAAAAAAGTAAGAGACCACATAGATAGGGGGTTACGTGGGGTAAATACTTTTGGTAAAGCCGCAAAGAAGCACTTAACCGAACAAGGTTTGAAAGCTGCGAGCATGAGGGCTGAGTTGTTCGATCCCACATTGTATGTGTACTTAGTGAGGACAGCTTCCGCTTTGAATGTTGGAGGTGAGATGACGGGCAGACGCATATATAAGGTGGACCTCTCAGGAGTGACTTGCACTTGTTGTATACCTCAATTGCTACATGTTCCATGCTCTCATATGATAGCCGCATGCACTGTTAGAGGGGTGTCTTGGCTAGCACCAGCGTACACTACGCAATTGTATTCTAAGGAAATAATATTGAAGACATGGGCGGCTCGTTTTGAGCCAATACTAGATGAGATAAATTGGCCTGAGTACAATGGTCCTGACTACGTCCCAGATGACGAGAAGAGGAAAATGGGTGTCGGAAGGAGGAAGAGAAAGCGATTACGCAATGAGATGGACCAAACAAGTGGGTACGATAGGGATATTTACGGTGCCGGGGAGTTTGACTAAGAAAAGTCGAAGAACCGATGTAGTGTCTGCCACGAGGAGGGTCATCGGAAGGAACGACATAAACAATCTAGTGGGAGCGGGCATATGGTAGCTACTTAGGATTTCATGTCTCTATTTCTTAATTATGTAAATAATATTTTTGTCATTTCCTTTTGTATAAATAATCTGATGAAATTTTATGTTTTTTCAGGCCAATGGCGGCGAGCAGAGGCAGGCATGATGATCCCGTCCCACCGCCTCTTCCGGTTCCTATGTGTCATTGTGGCATTCCAGCTCAAGTGAAGCAATCAAGGGATGAGGCAACAGCTGGAAGGGCGTTCTACACATGTGCAAGAAAGTGGATACTAAATGAAGATGGCGGCCCAAGTCAATACAACATAGCACCTTGCTTTTTCCACTAGTGGATTGATGGACCGGAAAAATTTGACCCTAGGATCCGATTATTTCCGTGGCTAGAATCGGTGGTGCAACCCTATCATGAGTTCAAACGGTGGGTGCCACCACCACCAAATCCACCAGAAATGACATTCCAAGAAAAACAAGAGGCGGGATGCAAGCGTGTTAGCAACCCTCCATTGTGTCATTGTGGGAGGCCAAGCAAGTTGCAACTTCCTGATCTTGACCTTCCCGACAAATTCACACCATTCTTTCGGTGCAAGTGAAAGGTTCTTGATGTCGTCTAGAGGGGGGTGAATAGACGAATCTGCACTAATTAAAAACTTCAACCCTCTGTTAGTACCAAAACCGGTCAGACCGGTTTCCAAAACCGGTCAGACCGGTTTTGCTAGGCAGCAAACCAACAATATAGGTAAAAGCCCTCTACGAGTTCTAGCTCAAACCAAACTTGGTGTAGGACTTCCACAGGTGTTTCCAAGAGTGTCAATGAAGTCCCTGCACACAATACAAGCACACCAAGGTAGATCGAAGCGGAAGCACAAGGATTAAGCTAGAAACAACTTAAGGTAATGCAAGTGAAAGTAAAGCAAGTAAAAGCACAAAGACACCGGATTTATCCCGTGGTTCAGCTCGCCACTAAGGCTGGCCTACGTCCACGTTGTTGGGGTAAGCCACAAGGGCTTTGGGATCTCTTTCAATCCGCTCCTCCCTCACATCTATCACCAAGGCAATAGATGGAGTGTTCCACTATCTTTGATTTGCAATTACAAAGTTCTTGGAGCTGCCACAACACGATTGGGAGCTTCCAAGCGACCTCTAGCCGTCTAGGAGCCAAGGGCTCCAAGAGTAAAAGATGCTTCAAAAGATCTTCAACGAAATCAGCAAGTGCTCAAGTGTGGGATGCTCACTAGGCTTCTCTAAGCTCTCTAAAGCTCGCACACAAGTCACTCTCTCAACCCAACTCAAGGATATGGCACTAAAGGCTTGAATCTCACTTAGAGAGGTTGGGGAGAGCTTAGCTGGGGTTCTGGAAGGTGTTAGAAGTGTGGAGAACCAGCAGCCCCTCAAAGAGGAGCTCATGGGTATAAATACCCACCACACACAAAACTAGCCGTTAGTCTGTCAGACAAAACCGGTCAGACCGGTTTGCCAAACCGGTCAGACTGGTTTTCAAACTAACTAGCCGTTGGACGGTGTCAGTACCCAAACCGGTCAGACCGGTTTGCCAAACAGGTCAGACCGGTTTTGGCCAGAGAGCACTACTAAGATTTTGATCTCATGGGTTAGTCTCTCTTGGGTTCACTTGAGCACTTTTTGATGTTTGTTGACCAACCAATGATTCATCCCTCTTGATAGTACGGCATACCTAAACTCAAGATAAAGGATAAACCCTAATTAATGCACTTGAGCTTGAACCACCAAGGTACGCCAGTAATTGATCTTCAATGATTTGAGGGCTTCCAATATTGTATACCAACTGAGCACATGTTATAGATGAACAAATATATGCATGTGCTTGAGCATGTCCACCTTGAGCTAGTGACTTAGAATTCTTCCATAGAGTAGAGATCAACCACTTTGAATTCTTAAGCCACTCCAATTTATCAATCATGACACTAGATGTAATTTATCACTTTCCTCGGTAGGCTTGGATATGATACTTTGAAATCCTTGACGCTCTCAACTTCACCCTAGCCACTTCGCTTATGGTCGCTATCCATAGCCTTTGCTTAGTTCCTCGTTTTAGCCATCTTGATCTCTTTATCACTTATCCTTGCCACAATTGAGTCAAGCCTTGCACCATAGAGAGAATTCCATTTGAGATGCCACTCAATTAGTTTGTCCTTTGATTGATATCATTTATTCTTGCTTTTGCAAACTTCTATTTGTAGGTCCATCACAATAGAGATAACCACATGCCTTTGTCAATGTTATATACTTGAAGTCTTGCAAATAGCTTCTTTGTACAAGTCAATATTCTTCCTAAGAGGTAAGAGTGAGATCCACTTGATATTGTACTTGGTAAACTCATTGTCTAGGTCATCAAGTTCCATCTTGTATCAATAGTGAAATCCCTTGATGTTTTACTTGGTAAACTCATAATATTGGTCATCAAGTTCCATCATGTGTCAATAGTGAAATCCCTTGATGTCGTACTCAACTTTGACTTAGTTCTCCCATTATTATACTACAAGCTTCTCCTTTCGTCACAATGTGCTTTGCTCAACATAGAGAGGCCAACCAAGTACCATATACAAACATGCCTCTATATTTGCTTTTCTTTAGCTTAGGATCACTTGTTGTATGCCTTATGTAAAGTCCAATGGGAAGAACATCCTATCCTTATCATGACATTCATCTTTATCATGCTTGTAAACATTCCATGTATATTGCCATGATCCACCCATGTCTTATTAGCAATGTGAGTCAAATGCATGATCTTACACATAAATATCATTTATCAATAACCAACAACCTGCTCACATGCTTTACAAGAGTGTTAGTGTTTTAATCAAGTTGTCACTTAATTCACCAAAACCCACTTAGGGCCTGATTGCACTTACAGCAAGCAAAGAACACATGTAAGCATCATTGCTCTTCCCGACAAATTCATTGTGCTTGATATTTTGACATATAGAGGTCTCATTGAATTTGTTGTGCAGGATGGATGGCCCCTATGTGATTTTCAGGAGGACATATACGGTCCAAAGTCTCATTCGCCATCAGAAGAAGACGTGCAAGCATTCGAGAGTGGGGAGAAGCCATGGCCATGTGATGAGCCTTATAGGCCTCGTTGCAAGTGTGGGATACTCGCTCGAAAGGGTGTGGTTCCATCTGAGCTTGGATATGGATGGTATTGTGGTAACTCATATGGAGATTATTGGGTAAAGTCACTTTCCTAGCTTTGTATCCATATGTTGTGCCAATTTAAATGGTTACGTTGCCTAAAAATTGACATTAATTTTTTAGGAGGGGAGAACATGTGATTGGGAGAGCTTTGCAGGGAGGGAAGCACTCCGTCTACATTTGGGGCAATGTTCGGGGTATTTGAAAATCAAGGAAACAACCAAGAGAAAAAATAAATTAAGAGAAAAATATGATGTCCCAATTCCATCGGATAAAGAGTTGTTTGTACAAATTGCTAAGGATAAACTTGCTAGAGAGAAGGGATGCTCACAACCTAGTGTTGGAGAGGGCATTAGAGAGGACCTCATTGAATTTTGGAGGCGGAATAGGATGAACTATCCACCGCCACTAAGTGCGGATGAGAGAAGGAGGAAGAGGTTGAGGGAGGAGGAAGAGGAGGAGGAGAGAAGAGGGACATGCATGCGTAACATGAGGGAAAAGTGGCGCCGTGATTGGAGTGAGTTTGATCCATCTAGGATATTTGCTAAGGATTCCATAGCCGAGTGGTTCCAAATGGCAGAGGCAAAGAAAAGAGGGATTAATTTGAAGTTGGCTAGAATTGAGGCAAAAATGGCGCAATTGCAGGCAATGAAAGCTCTTGTGAGAGAATTGCCGAAATTTACAACACAAAAAAAGAGTAGCAACAATGTAGATGAAATTGTGGATGCGGCTACCAAATTTCAATGGGAGGCGATAAAGACACTTGCTACCAAGGCGCGAGAGGTGGAGGACAAGGGCAAAGGCAAGGCGCAAGAGGTGGAGGACAAGGACAAGGGCAAAGGCAAAGTGATTGAGGTGGAGGATGACGATTGGGGTGACGATGAACTTTTGTTTGATTTTGATTCAGAGTAGTGAACTTGTGTTGTGTACCTCGTCGACTATTTTAATTATGCCATGTAATGAACTTATGTTGTGGACCTTGTCGAATGTTTGAACACTGTGGAAGTAATTGCCTTAAGGGCATGTTGAATGTTTGGTGTATTTCAATAATTTTGGCTCTATAGTGCTTAAGACAAGTCCTAGTGAAGCGCACTCAAACATGAACTAGTAAAATTGAAAAAAAAACTTAGCCAATTTCTCGCACTACTTTTATCTGGAAAATGACCTAGGCCAATACTGAAACTGGGCTGTCATTGGCGCGACTCCTCCATGTGCCTTGGTGCGACTCAATGTTGAGCCGTGCCATGGGTCTTGGCGCGACTCTTGGCCGACAAATGACTTAGGTCGGTACTGGAAATGGGCCTGCACTGGCGCGACTCCCTCACGAGTCGCGCCATGTGCCTTGGCGCGACTCGTGAGGGAGTCGCGCCAGTGCAGGCCCATATCCAGTAATGGCCTAAGTCAATTGTTCGATTCGATTTATGAAACACAAATTCGCATATAGTTCAACACACACACGCGCGCGCGCGCACACACACACACACACACACATATATATATATATATGATCACAAGCCCACATTGTTCGATTTGATTGACCGCAACCCGACATAGTTCAATCACAAGTCCGCCTACATAGTACATAGTTCGACAACAAGCCACAAACGTACATAGTTCAATCACAAGCCCGCCTAGATAGTTCGACCAGAAGCCTACATAGTTCGATCATAATGCACAACCCGACAGTTCGACCACAAGCCTAAAGGAACGTTCAACACATCAAACCGAACACAAGCCTAAGGATTCGGAGTGTAGATTTTCTTCGCCTTTTGAACCCGCCCAGGCTGCGTGTCAATGACATTTTGGCTGCCCACATCCGCACGCTCCCGCCTCCCGCGCCGCTTCGGGGGAGTTTCTTGTGTGCCAAGAGGAGCGCCCACAAGTTGAGAGGACCCAATCACAGTAGGACCGAAAGAAGGGTCTCTCACCTCGTCGTCTACACTGGTCTCGGAGTCGGTATCCGGCTCTGGGGTACGTGGAGGGGATCTAATTACAATCCCCGGTGCACGACGACGACGAGATCCTCCTACAACAACCATATATGCATCATTCATGTCGTCAACAATATTAAAAAAGATAATCCTACAACTATCAAGGCCACACACCTGAAGTTGATGCACTTTGTGCTCGTCTCGTGGATCTTTGTGGGGAGTGTGAAGGTCCAGCATCATGTTCGGGTTCCGGTGCCGGTCTAGCCAAGCAATTCAACTTGAACGTCACTTTCCTACATCCCCGTCTGATCCTCTGTAAAGCACCATAAACAAATTGAGCATGCATCCATAACTAGCAGTCAGAGAATAGCAGGCAAAAAGGATATTACCTGCACAAAACTCCTCAACACACCCGCCTCCTCCGGAGATCCTATCGGGACAGCCAAAGCTTGCTCAGCCTCATTAGCAAATCTTTCGAGTTGTTGACCCTACATGTGGTTAATAAATTAACATTATGTCACAATACCAAGTGAGACTTCAAATTAGTGACATGAGTGTCATCACTTACAATATAATCCTCGAAGGGACCACGCTCTGGCTGCCTCCCACTTCTAGTGATTTCGTCGTACTCGGGGAAAACATCTTCCGGATCAGAAGGTAGATCCTCAATATACTCTTGATCCATTGCAACCCTTAGCTTTAAGCGGGTGTTTTGTTTTAGTCAATCCAAGTACTGATTAAACAGACCATCACGGTGTTGTGGCCCCCCATGCACTATGTTGTTGGCTCTCGCATTCCATGCATTGACCGCGTGGATGTGATGCTCCAGCCAATTCTTGGCACCTCTTTGCTTGCGACAGTCAGTTCTGTATTTACATAGTAAATAAACAACATAGTGAGTAATTTCTAAGAAAACCAACAATTTGAAGGGTATGCAACATATGAAAAATACGTACTCGTGGAGGTTGTGGCTGGTGTTGTAATACTCTAGAGGGTAGGTTTGAAGATGACCAAATTGCAGTGCCACTCTATGTGGCAGATGGTACTCCACAACATAGAAGCAAATAAGAGGGCAAATGTTACGCCAATAATCTTCATCAATTGTGCACATTGGGCTAAATTCTCCCTGAACAACCTCATCCCTTGTATAGGCCGCCAAGTAACCTAGATATACATATTGATTTGTCTAAGCAAATGTTGTAACCTATATAAACAGTCCATGATTTGTCCTTAGCAAAGAAACTAGTAGTGGTGAAGTATATCACTTACATGACTTGGTCGAAGGCAGTCCAGGCCGTTGGTGTAGTCTGTGTAGCGCCGTCCTGGGTTCCCATGGACCCTTGCAATGTTGGTCCAAAGATACCCGACGGTGGCCAAGGGAACCTCGCCGTCATATGGCAAATCCTGCAACATAGTGCCAAATCTAAATAAGAACTCAAAGGACAAATGCTTAAGAATATTTGAGATGCAAATTACGTACACCAAATGCGTAGCGCTCTGGCCGACCAATTGGAAGCCGCTCCCACATCCACAAGTGGAGAAGGTAAGCATACCCGCCAAGATTAGCATTAGGACCACTTCTCCTGCATGCATCACACATGTGCCGATACAACCATGCAAGAGTTGCACTCGCCCAGCTATAACTTGCAATGCCATCCCATTCTTGCCCGATCATTGGTATCCACATCCAAGATATGGTATTCCCGCTAGAATCAGGAAAAAGAAATCCACCCACCATATGCCACAACCATGCACGAGCATGCATATGAATCTGGAGGGCATTAGCATGTGGTGGTGGGCGATGACCAAAGTGCTGGACCAACCAAGACGAATTCACTCCAGTGGTTTTCCTATCCTTCACACCTTCTTGTGGTTCATCTGGCCGTACTCCTAGCAATGCCTCAACAATGTCCCTCCAATCTTGTGGATTTATGTGACCAGTCACAGCATACCCGTCAACACGAAGGCCAAACAGCATGGCGACATCCTAGTGAAAAATTACTAGTGAAAAAACTACTAAGTCATGACTAAAACTTACATACAACATCTTCACATCACCACTATACCTATATTGTAAAACTAGTGAAAAATAATACTAATTCCAACTCTAGTAAAAAATGAATTTACAACCCAAATCACATCATGGCATATGAACTAAATGAGCAAAGGACCATACAAGCAAAATACTAAATTTCTTCACCAACTTAAATCATAGCAGTGCATAACCTATATTGTATTTACACATGCTCTCCAACAAAGCTTCCACATCTATACCATAATCAACTCACTTGCATATGTAGTGTTTCAACTTTGCTTTGCACATCTATAAGAAAAAACTACTACTACCTCGTGAAAAACTAGTACTCAATTCTTGTGAAAAATGCTAGTGCAAAAACTACTACTCGAAATATAATTCCTACTAATCAAAGTTACTAAAATAACATATTGCAAAACTACTACTAGTGAAAAAAAATCTAGTGCAAAAACTACTACTCGAAGCTATTACTACTCAAAGGTAGTGACAATAAAACATGAGCCTACATTGCATTTGTTCATTATCCTCAACATTACTTCAACATCTACACCATCCAAATCCATCGAAGCCGAAACATGCATTGCAAACTACACGATAGATCGGTGTTACAATGAACCAATGCATCGATACAAGCCAACTAACGGTGACCGATTCGTACTCAATCCTCCATTGGAGCCACATAGTCAACAAACCCTAGCAATGGCTAAACCCTAGAAGAACAACCAAATCAACAAAAAACTACTCGGTTTAAGTGGAGGAGGTACCTTCAATGAGTGATTTCCCACCCAAATCCACTCGAATCCGGTGGAGGGGGAGGCGGATCTAGAGGGGGAGGCGGCGGGGTGACGCCATGGATGGAGACCGGCTCGGGCGCTTGGGAGGAAAAGAAAGAAGGGAGGAAGAAGAAAGGGGCCCGGCGGCCCCCGGTATGTTGAGTGAGTCGCGCCACGCCGCCTGGCGCGACTCAGTCGCGCCAGGGCATGTGGCGCGACTCGCCCCGCCACCTCAGTAGATCCCTTCGCGCGCCCGGCCGACGTGGAGGCTCAGTCGCGCCAGGGCATGTGGCACGACTCAGTTAGGAGTCGCGCCACGCGGCCTGGCGCGACCAAAAGGGCTACTTTTTGCAAATTTAGTTGGGGGCGGGTTATCGTGGCACCAAGTCCTGCTCCAGGCCATTGTCGAGGACTTCCCGGACAGTGTGGTTGGAGTGTTTGCTGTGACTGAGCAGCGCTGGGAACTTGTCAGCAAGACAATCCTCCCCATGCCAAACATCATGCCAAAATGAAGTGTTTTTCCCGTCACCAAGTTGGACAGTGGTGATTGCACGGTATAAGGGCAGCAGTTTTCGTATACCATCCCAGTGACATCCTGTGATATCTCCTTCCAAGTTTGCAATGTTAACATGCTGTCGTAACCGGTGCAGGAGATTGAGGAGGAGGCAAGGATTCTGCATGCTTAGGTTCTTGACGCCGAGGCCGCCCTGATCACGAGTTCGTTGCACCGTGTCCCATGCCACAAGATAGGAAGCACCATGAGTTTTTTGCTCCCCAGCCCACAGGAAGCCTCGACGTTTCTGATCAAATTTGGTAACGAATCCAGGCGGTAGTGGGACAGCACACATCAGGTAGATGAGCTGGCTATCCAAAACGGAATTGACCAAAACCGTGCGCCCCATGGGATTTAGAAGAAAGGATTGCCACCCAGCTAGGTATCTGTCAGCTCGCTCTATGTACAGAGCAAAGGCCGAGAGGCGCAGTTTAGCACAAGAGAGCGGCAGGCCAAAGTATGTTTGGGGGAAGCCCTCTTGCCGACATCCAAGCGCCTGAATACACTGGGTTGTAGTCAGATCGCCCATGTGCATTGGCACAGCTAGGGCTGGATAACAAGCCGGCTCGGCTCGGTCTGGCTCGTTGAGATAACGAGCTGGTTCGGCTCGACTCCATATCCTAACGAGCAGAAAGTCTAGATCGGCTCGCGAGCTGGCTCGGGCAGCTCGCGAGCATACTCTCTGTGTCTGTTCAAAAAAGGGTTATTTGGATCGGTACCATTACAATTTTTCAAAGTTGGAGATATACCATTACAATTCGTCTATTTTTGAACCATACCATTACAATTCCAACTTTCAGCCTGTTCGTTTGGTTGGTGGCTGATTGCTGGTGCTGGTTTGTTCTAAGAGAGAAGCACTGCTGGCTGGTTGCTGGTGGCTGATTTGTCGTGAGAGAAAAGTACTGCTGGCTGATGGCTGATAAGCCAAACGAACAGGCCGTTTGTCTGAAATATACAACTACATACCCTTTCAACATGTTTCTCAAATATTTTAGACCAAATTGCCCCTGTCTTGCTCCCTCCTAAGTCCTAACATTCATCCAGGTTCCAGGTGAACAGGCCGATGGCGGGACGCCGCCATGCCGCCCTCTGATGGCTCCGCGACCGGACCATGCGCCCGGCCTTCCCCCTCCGTCCGCTCCTCCTCCCCTACGAAGCGCTCGAGGAAGGCCTCGATTTGGCGGCAGCGGCAGCCACCTCCGGCGGCGCGCACACCTCCTTCCCCCACTCCGACGACCTCCTCATGGCGGGCGTCACGAGCTCAAGCGGCGAAGCTCGACGGTCCTCGATCCGCCCCGATGGCACTAGCGGTCGGAGACGCCGGCGAGCTCCGCACCGGTCGCGGCCCGCCCCTTCGTCTCCAGTCGAACCAGCGCGAAGCAGAGGCGGCCTCGAGCTCTCCGACACCGGATCTCCTCGAGCTCGGCCTGCTCCTCCTCCCCCACCGTCGGCCCCTCGATCTGGGGCGCCAACAGCGGCGGCCGACGGAAGAGCTTGGGCCCGCGGCAGGGCGCCAGCAGCGGTGGTAGAGTCTGGCGAGGGTTGATGGGGGTGCTGGCCTACGGCGTCCTGGCGGTGGCGGCGCTACGGCCGGTGCTGTCGTACAAGTCGGCGGCGCACGCGCTGCGGCGGGCGTGGCGGTGGGCGGACGAGTGGGCGTAGGCGTACCAGTAGTACAAGGTGACTCGCCTAGCCGTGGACAGCGCGACGGAGAACCCGCTCTTCCGGAAGGTGGCGGCGTACGTGGCGTCCCTGCCGTCGCTCGAGGACGCCGACGCCGCCTGCGTCTTGTCGGCGGCGGCCAAGAGCAACAACTTCGCGCTGCAGCTCGGGCCCGGACACGCCGCGCGGGACGCGTTCCTCGGCGCGGGCCTCGCGTGGACCAACGCCGCCAGCGGTGCCAACGGAGGACGCCTCGTACTGCGCGTGCGACGCCACGACCGCACCCACGTGCTCCGGCCATACCTGCAGCACGTCGAGTCCGTCGCCGACGAGATGGAGGCGCGACGCAGGGAGCTGCGGCTCTACGCCAATACCGGAGGAGGCGGCGGCGGCGGGACGCGGTGGGCGTCCGCGCCCTTCACACACCCGGCCCTGGATGAAGGAACGAGAAGAGAGAAGAAGATAGGGGCAATTTGGTTCAAAATATTTGAGAAACATGTTAAAAGGGTATGTAGCGGTAAATTTTAGACAAAATTGGAATTGGAATTGTAATGGTATAATTCAGAATAGACGAATTGTAATGATATATCTCAACTTTAGAAAATTGTAAAGGTACCGATCGAATAACACTTAAAAAAGGAAGCTCTGCTCACGAGAGATGCAGAAGGCGTGAGACACTGAAGGCCACGACAGACGAGGCGAGACAACTTGAGAGCGAATCGAGCACAGGCAGCAGGATTCGATAGGCTACAAAAATTCTCAACCCGAACACCATCTTACATCCCACGGCAAAAAGAAGAGGAAAATTTTGTGAGCACTAATTCTCACAGCAGTAAATCAATCTTGTAATTAATAAATCAAGAACGAAGGAAACATTCCGATCAAATAGAAAGAAGATAATGGTAGATATATATGGACCTGGTCCATATAAATAATTCTGAATACATCTCAAAAGCCCATTAGCGTTAAAGGGGTACACCATCTATTAGTTCCACATTGCTAATAAACAAGGGTGTTGGGAGTTTTTCTCCTAATAAATATGGACGAACCTCTAATGAAAAGAACGCATCATAGACTATCACACGGGAAGGCCCCAAGTAAGGGTATCCCTAAGGTGATCTATACGAGTTAGATTTTGCCTCTTCTCGTTGTTGTGCCGCCGTCGCCAAGACTCCAACCCGATCGTTCGCGTGCACCTGCGACCGGGTGAGCAGGTCTCCGGAACCGTCGTCTTTGCGATCCTGCACCGGGAGAAGGCGAATAAGGTTTTTGGGAAGCGCTCTTCGCGCGACTGCTCCCAAACGACTACTTCATCTACGTCCTGGTGACCGTTCGAGGGACTTCACTGCGTATATCTTCCTGCATCGACATCGTACGACTACATCGATTGAGGTCCTCCACGATTAGTATGGCTAATCCAGAGGATAACGGCGCATCGGTTGCCCCCGGCAATCGCCCCGCCCTGCCTTTAGGTACACTCTCATTTTGTTGTAGTTTTATTTGTTCATCATGATCAATCTGTCTTGTCTGTCTAGTGTACGAATCGTGCTTACACTAGTTGCTATGATCTGTGATATAAGTTTTCTACACACGTTTAATCTAGTTGCTCAGTTCGTCATGATTTATGTTCTGGTTTTAATCTGGAAATTGACTAAAATTTCAACAGATAGAGGAAACATTGCGGAGGAAGATCACTTGGTGCTGTACTGCTCTACTCAGGGATCGACAATTCGACATTTCCACCAGCTTGGTTCCGGCGCCGTCAGCGTCAATGATGAAAGGGACCGAGACGGATGGAGCGAGGGCCCCCATACTCTTGGCTTCTTGGAGTGTGTGCTGCATGGAGTTCTTGGGCGGTGCTGGGGAGAGAGCGGTGGGGAACTTCAGACTTGGGAGGCGGCGCGACGGGAGGCCGGAGACGACGAGATGTGAGAGGCCAAGAGCGAGCGGTCGAGCATGTGCGACGGAACAAAGGGATAAGATGGGGGGAGCAACCAGGGATCCTATATGGCTTCCGGAAGATGCGTAAGCACGCGAACTTCCAGCCCACCACCGGCCCACCAAACTTCTTCTTCTTCCTCCCACCCCCGCCGCCTCCGTCACCGGCCCCGGCCGGCGGCTCCCCGCCGCCGCGCCGCCCGCCCACCACCCACCCTCGCCCTCCAGCCCGCCCTTCCTAACCCGGCGTGCCTCGCCGCCCCCGCCGCTGGTCACCGGCCCACCGCCGGTCCGACCCCGCCCGGCCGGCGGCGCTACCGCGCCGCCTCGCCTCCGCCGTCGGCCGAGCCGCCGCCGCCGGTCCTCCGCCCCCCCCACACACACCTCCCTCCTTCTAGGTCCGTCGGCCATGGAGGGCCCGAACCCCCGAACCCCGAAACCCTAACCCTAAGGCCGCCGCCTCGACCGCCCCGCCCACCTTCGCCGGTGTGGAAGTAGCGGCGGCGCCTGCGAGCGCGCGTGCTCGACCCAGACAGAGGAAGGAGAAGGTGGAGATCGTGCGGTCCCCGTGACCCGCACGAATCTAAAACACCGGAAGGCAGTGGGCCTCCCCACCTTCCGGAAGGTATATAGGATCTGCGGGAGCAACCGGAGGAAGAAAGGAATCTAGATGCACCGAGACAGCCCATGTGGTCGATATTGGGCTTAAAATTTATTCGTGGGTTGTTGCTAGTGCGCTCAAATGCTCAGCTTGTTAAGCTCGTGAGCGGCTTGCGAGCTGCTCGAGCTGGCTCGTTATAGCCACTGAGCAAAAATCTTGGCTCGGCTCGACTCGTTATCCTAACGAGCCGAGCCAGCTACGAGCCGAGCCAGCTAGCGAGCCACGAGCATTTTGTCCAGCCATAGGCACAGCTGTGCTTTTTGTGAAGTTGATCAAGAGCCCAGTAGCTTTAGAAAACTTGTACAGCAGGTCGCGCAGTCTGAGCACATCTGTCAGCTCGCCCCGGAGTAGGAGGAGTGTGTCGTCGGCATACTGTAACACCGGGCACACACTGTGCTCTACTAGAGGGTGACAGACCCCACTATCTTGTTTGATCATGGCTATATATGGCAATGCAGCCCGTGGGCCGTTGGCCCGTTGGCCCGGCCAACAGCCCGGTGGCACGGCACGGCCCGGTGGTCATCGGGCCCGGGCCGGCACAGCCTGATGCACAGGCCGTGCCTGGGCTGCCACTCAAGCCCGTGGCACGGCACGACACGGCTTGATAAAGAAATTTTTTATATATTTTTTTGATTTGATTTTCGAAAAATAAATGGTCGGACCAAAAATTTCGAGAAATATACATCTGGCGTTGTGCCCCGTGGCGGCAGGAGTTCCTGCCGCCATGGGGCACGGCGTTAGGGGTGGCGCCAACGGTCGGCTGACCTGTGAGGTGGGGCCAGATTCCTGCCGTCGTGGGGCACGGCGGCAGGAGTCCTAGCGCCGTGGGCCACGGCGTCAGGAGGCCTAGCGTCGTGCCCCATAGCGGCTGGGTCCTGGCGCAGTGGGGCACAGCGGCAGCGTCACCCCTATATAAGGGGGCGACCGCTGCCGCCGCCGGCCCTCCCCCCTTCCCTCTAAATCTACGGCTTTCAACCTTCGGAGCACTTTTGAGGTATGTTTTTTAATTTAGTTTAGTGTAGTTAGTGTAGTTAGTATAGTTAGTTAGTTTAGTTTAGAAATTTAGTTTAGTTAACTTAGTTTAGTTTAGAAATTTAGTTTAGTTAACTTAGGTTAGTTTAGTTAAATTGATATAAAATTAGTAGAAAATAGTTTAAATTCACATAATTTGTTTTAATTCATTTAAAATTTCTAGAAAATGGTTATAATTAACATAATTAGATTAAATTGATATAAAATTTGTAGAAAATTATTTAAATTCACATAATTCGTTTAAATTGGTTTTAAACTTCTAGGAAATGGTTATAATTGACATAATTAGATTAAATTGATATAAAATTCGTAGCAAATGGTTTAAATTCACATAATTTGTTTTAATTCATTTAAAATTTCTAGAAAATGGTTATAATTTACATAATTAGATTAAATTGATATGAAATTTGTAGAATTTTTTTAAAATTCACATAATTCGTTTAAATTGGTTTAAAACTTCTAGGAAATGGTTATAATTGACATAATTAGATTAAATTGATATAAAATTCGTAGCAAATGGTTTAAATTCACATAATTTGTTTTAATTCATTTAAAATTTCTAGAAAATGGTTATAATTTACATAATTAGATTAAATTGATATGAAATTTGTAGAATTTTTTTAAAATTCACATAATTCGTTTAAATTGGTTTAAAACTTCTAGGAAATGGTTATAATTGACATAATTAGATTAAATTGATATAAAATTCGTAGCAAATGGTTTAAATTCACATAATTTGTTTTATTTCATTTAAAATTTTTAGAAAATGGTTATAATAGACATAATTAGATTAAATTGATATGAAATTTGTAGAAAATTATTTAAATTCACATAATTACATTAAATTGATGTAAAATTCGTATAAAATGGTTTAAATTCACAAAATTCGTTTTTAATTAGTATAATTGGAATAATTGATTCAATTATGTTATTATTTTGCAGTTATGGTTGCACCGCTGGAGTACGTATGGCCGGAGTTGTTCGACGAGGCGGTGGACCGGCACCACCGCTCGTACGTGTCGGGTGTTCTCGGACGTTCGCCCGGCAACATACGTTGCCGGACGACCCGCACGTTGATGCCGATACACCAGCGGTGGATTCCGTAGTACGTAATTCATATTTATTATTTATTTCTGTTTCTTTACAATAGTACGTGCTTGCTAAGATCGTGCGGCTCGCATCGGCCGCGAGGGAGCAGTGCTTTACCTGGGGGGCTCAGCAGCACCAGAGCACGTACGACAGGATCGTCGTTGCTGCCATGAGGTACTCCGCCGTTGTGAACTACACCGGGGCCGTAGAGATTCCTCTCCTTCCGTGCCACCCAGCGTCGTCCTCGAGCTCCGCCTCGACAGCAGCTTCGCAGCCGACGCCTGCCACCCTTGTCGGCGGCTTCTCGGCTCCGACGGCACAGCAGCAGGGCCCGCACACCTACGTGTAGCGGCCGTTTGTTCCCCCCGGCGCAGGTACTTTTAGTGGACCTTATTTTCAACTAATGCACGCAATTATTGTGTGTTTGTGGTTATACTATATTCTAAGCGTACAGGGCGACCGTCGTTCTTTCCGACAGCCGGGCCTCGATAGCCGGAGACGACAACACCTACAGCGCTGCCGCCGTCGATCTTTACGCTAGAAGGTTCCAGACCACCGGTCTTTCAGTTACCGGCGACAGATATTCCTTCCTCGTCCACTCGACCTATGTTCCAGCCTGCTTTCGACACGACCACCGAGGACCCGTTGGGCTGGGATCAGATGGAGTTCGGCGACGTTCTTGTCGGTGCGGAAAGTAGTCCCGACACTAACTAGTGAGAGCGCTAAGATCTATCTCTCGATGGCCGGTGCTAAGCAACACGATGACACGGGTTTTATCCTGGTTCCGGCCGTGGGCCGTACATCTAGCAGGGGTGCGCTCGTGGCGCTGTATTGCGGTACACCGTGGTGCTCGTAGAGGGGAGCTACAAGCAAGGCGGGAGAGGAGGAGAAGCCTCCAGGTCCCTGAGGGTTGATTGAGGCAAAGTGCCAATATCGTGGATGAGGGCGGAAAAGTGCGAGCGAGCAGCTATCCGTCGCCCCCCCCCCGGCTAGGGGACCGCCTCCTCCTTTTATAGGCCAAGGGGAGGTGGTTTACAGTCATGCCGCACGGCTCTAAGCGCTACATGTGGCGGCATGGCGCACAGTGTCGTGGAGTTGATGGTTGTCCTGACGAATCTTGCCTCTGGCCGGCGTCGTGGCGAGTCCTGTGCCCGTCCAGGAGCGGCTTCGAGGGTAGCGGCGTGGGAGCTTCTCGTTTGGTCACTGTCCGTACGCCGGCTCGAGGGTTGGGCTGCCGGAGGACCGGAGGCTGCACAGCGGCAGGCGTGGCGGTGTCCCGTCATCCTGGGCTCCCATAGTGCTGGGGATGACGCTGTAGTGCCTGGGATGGCGGCACAGTGGTGAGGATGACCGCACAGGGCCGGAAGTGACGGAGGAGTCCGACGTCACGGTGCCGTCCCGGGCGGGCGTGGGGCAGGTGGTCGTACCCCCTTTCGAGGGTGCCACCGTCCTTTTTCGAGGGGTGCGACGTGGAGGAAGTACGGGAGTGGGCAGCACAGTGTCATGGAATGACACCGGCCTTCCCGCACAGCGCCAGGGATGGCCGCACAGCGCGGGTTGGTGGAACAGCACCGGGTTATAGTTCCCAGGCGGTGTCAGAGGGCCGGTGTGGCGGGGATTCGCCTTTGGCCCGAGCGCCCGCGGTGTGCCAGAGCATTTAATGCTCTGGTCGGGGGAGTAGGTGCGGCGTCGTGAGTCTAGGGCGGCCTCGAGCGAGGCGGAGACCCGCCCGAGGGGACGTCAGGCCCTCGAGCGAGGCGGAGGCTCACCCGAGGGGGCGTCAGGCCCTCGAGCGAGGCGGAGGCTTCGTGGCGCGGCGCCTGGTCCTCGAGCAAGACGGAGACTCGCCCGAGGGGTACCGCGGCCGGCCGTTTGGTGGGCCGTTGCGACTTCTTGGGCCGTGGGCCCTTCTTTGCTTCGGGCCGCGACAGTTCTCACAACCCTATATGCCCCGCAGCAGGTCGAGGAGGTTGGCCCGTCGCAGTTGACACAGGCACCGGTTTGGACTCAGCCGACACAGCCACAGGGCGGAGCGACACCGGCGGGCGGAGGGACACCGGATGCTGCAGGCTCGTCGCAGGCAGCCATGGCAACACCGTCTCCCGACCAGCTAGGACCGCGGGTGGTCAGGACACCTGACCCCTGGACGTACGACCGGGACCACACCTGGGCTGGCGCTAGAGCTGTTAGGCCGAAGAGGCACCGGCGCATTTAGATGTAGTACTACTTTTACCATGATTTTGTATAAACTATTTGCATCTACTTGTTGATTATGATACTCCCTTGTGATTATGCTTACACTTATCAGTTGTTTTTAAAAAGGTTACAAGTGTTTTAAAAATGAAAAAATAAAAAAAGGACCTAATGCCACGTGGCACGGCGGTAGGGTCCTGCCGCCATGGCGCTGGGCGGCAGGGTCCTGGCGCCGTGCCGCGCGACCCTGCCGCCGGAAGTGGTATCCTGCCGCCGTGCCCCGCGGCGGCAGGAACCTACCGCCATGGGGTTTGGCGCCAGATGTATATTTCTCGAAATTTTTGTTTCGACCATTTATTTTTCGAAAATCAAAGAAAAAATATATATATAAAAAATTCCCCGATAAATGACATGGCCCGATGGTGGCCCGGCCTGTTAAAAAATAACGTCATCACTGGTCTGCTAAAGAGTAAGAAAACAGCCCAGCAGCCCAATATGAAGGCCTGATGGCCATCAGATGCGGCCAGTCAGTACTCCACCCACCCCTACTCCCGTTCCCGTCCCGCACGCAGCCGCCACTGCGCTCCCCCGTCCCCACGACCCAGCACCTCCCCGCGAGGCCGCGACCCCAGCGCTGCCGCTGCTCCTCCCCGCGAGGCTACGACCCAACGCCGCCGCCGCTCCTCCCTGCGACCCCAGCGCGGCCGCTGCTCCTCCCCGCGACCCCAGCACCGCCGTCGCTCCGGCCTCGAGCTGTGCTGCCGCTCCAACCCTGAGTTGTGCCGTCGCTCCAGCCCCGAGCAGCAGCCTCACGCTCCTCCCCTTCCCTCTGCGCTCGTGGGTTTCGGGCCGGCCTGAAACAAGCAAAAAGGCTGTGGCTGACTGGGATAATGGAATTTTTCTTTTTTTACATCCCCCCCCCCTCAATTTTGCAAAAATACATGGTCCGCAGTGGCGAAGCCAGCTTGCCAATTTAGGGGGGGCTGCCGCTGCATTGCTCCTCCTCCAGCCCCCCTTTCCCACTTCGTCTTCAACCTCCAGCCTAGGGGGGCTGGGGGCTTCCATGGTGGTGCTAGCAGTAGGGGGGCTCCAGCCCCGGCCGCCCCCTGCTAGCTTCGCCACTGATGGTCCGCAAAAAAATTTGCAAAACTATACATCTAGCGCCGTGGGGGACGGCGGCACAGGCCGTGAGCCACGGTGGTAGGGGTCGAGTCTGTTTTCAAAAATTTGTAATTTTTTGTTTGAACTCTGATGGAGGTAAACTTTATATAAAAATTGTAGCTTTCGACGAGATCTACAACTTTGTAGTTCAAAGTTTTTCTATTTGAAGTCATCTTCATAGTCAAATAATCGATATACTATCCAGATCTCGGTTTTCAGTTTATGTTCAAAAAATTGTAACTTTTTTGCATGAACTTGGATGAAGGTAAACTTTATATGAAAATTGTAGCTTTCGACGAGATCTACAATTTTGTAGTTCAAAGTTTTTCCATTTGAAGTTATCTTCATACTCAAATAATCGATACACTATTCAGATATCTGAATAGTGTATCGATTATTTGAGTATGAAGATGACTTCAAATGGAAAAACTTTGAACAACAAAGTTGTAGATCTCGTCGAAAGTTACAATTTTCATATAAAGTTTACCTCCATCCGAGTTCAAACAAAAAAATTACAATTTTTTGAAAACAGACTAGACCCCTACCGCCGTGGCCCACGGCGGTAGCAGGCGCTACAGTACCTCGCGTGCCGATGCCGCCGTCCCCCACGGTGCTAGATGTATAGTTTTGAAAAAAAATTCGGACCATATATTTTTACAAAAAAGAGGAAAGAAAAATGTAAAAAAAGAAAAAATTCGGGATAATGAATGTGCCGAGATTCCGGCCCAGTCCACGCAGAAGCGCCGCCTCGACTCGCCGTTCGACTTCGACACACGCCACGAGCCGCCCTGCGCCCCCAACTGCAACTGGTGCGTCGCCCCTCGCCGCCAGCGAGCAGCGCAGCCGCGCCGGAGGAGGTCAGCCCACTTAGCCGCCGCCGAGGGTTCGAAGCAGCCATGAAGCTGGTACACACCAAGCTCTCTCCCTCTGTTTCGGACCGAATATTAACTCTGACCCTAACGCGCGCGTCCTCGCAGACCTGCTTGTCCACCAGCGGCGGCGGCGGCGGTAGCTACCACTCGCCGGCGAGCCATCTCCTGGAGCTGGAGGGGCTCCGGTTCCTCCTCGACTGCCCCATCGACCTCTCCGCCCTCGCGGCATTCTCCCCGGTACCCGTCACCGGTGATGCGGGGGGTCTCATCCGCGCCGTGCCGCGCTACTGGTCGCCAGCGGCGGCGGCCGCCGCTAAGGAAGGCGGCGTGGACGCCGTACTCGTGTCTTCCGCGACGGGAATGCTTGGACTCCCCTTCCTCACCCGACTTCCCGGATTCGTGAATACCAAGGTGCGTCCAACCCCCGGCTGATGCTACTTACTCTCTTTGCGTAGCTCATTAACATTTAATTAGCAGTACTGTTTCGATTGTAGCTCGATTGATTAGCTAGTCGTTCTGGCTGTTACTGTTTTTATTCTGGAAGTTGTGTTTGTTATTTCAACGATACTACATTGCAAATAGACGCCTTTGTGATTAGGCACTCCTATGTACTAGGCAGCAAGGCACAGAATGAAACATCTTGGCGGAAATTATTTTTTCATCCATGAAAAATGGAAACACGTTGCTCCTGTATGATTAGAAAGGGATAGAGATATATGATTCTCAGTATAAAATGTTAGACAAGATGAGAAATGAATCATTTTGCAGTTGTTGATTGTTCTTTATGGGTAGATTTATGTGACAGAGGTAGCAGCGAGGATTGGAAAGCTAATGATGGGGGAGCTGGTGGAGATACACCGTGATTTTGTAAGATACTATGGGCCAGATACAGATGGGTTACCCAAGTGGATGGAAGGGGACAAACTCAATGAACTTCTGTCAGTGTCGCAGAAACCAGTGACTGAAGATGAGGGAAAGGATCTAACTTCTCTGATGCCTCTATACAGGTCCATTATAGAGCCTTATGCCTGCTAAACTACACATTTATGGCTTTTCTACCTGCAGAACAATTTATATGTTAGAATGCTTAATAAAGCACCCATTTGTCCTTAACCTTTGATATAGGCATATAGCTCAAATGGACTAAAAAATTTCTTAATCTTAGTCTTAAGAGTATAATAGAAGCGAATAATTTCCAACCGTCAGATCAGCTAAATCTAATTGGATTTTATTTGGTAGGAAATTTTGTGTTTCAAGCAATAATTCTCTTTCAGGTTTGAAACCAAACAATGATATGTATAGTAGCCAATTACCCGTATCACAACTTGATTTAGTCAAATAATATTAGTGAAGAGAGAAATTATATGCAATCCCTGATAAACAGCCATTCAGAAGTCAACTTATTTTTCTTTAAATATTCTTTTGATCCATGGCATGTCCAAATACTCAAATCGACACCAAAATAATAGGTGACACCACTTAACATTAATAGGCACAAAAGTTTGATTTGATTTATATGGTAAGTTACTAATACCTCATTCCTTTTTAATTCAAGTGTTACTTGAACTCATTCCAGATCTGTACCTCTAGTCAATCTTAATATTGGTTTTTGTTTTGGCCACTTATGGATCTGCATGCTGCTAGTGTTTTAGTTGGCATGCAGTTGTTACCCCCTGTATGAAATTATATGATATTAGATTCACTATGATGATGCTATTGCTAGTTCATATCAGTATATCACTGTTTTTTTTTATCATGGTTTTGGTTGATTTAATTGGATCACATCTACTTGGCAGCCCAGGAAACATAGAAGAATGCATGCTGAAAGTACAGCCTGTTAAATATGGAGAGGAGGTTTGCTTCAATGGCATATTTATGCTGAAAGCCTCTAGTTCAGGCCTGGAACTTGGCAATTCTGTCTGGACAATAAAAGGTCCAAGAGCTAGTATTACCTACATGCCCAGTTCAGTATTTGTGTCGGCTCATGCATTAGATTTTGATTACAGCTCCCTGAAGGAAAATGATGTGATTTTGTTTTCGGATCTCTCATCCTTGAACGAGATGGACGAGGATAATGAGAAACTGGATGAGCATGCAAATGAAACAGACTCTTCGCTATGTCACCACTCAGTGTTGAGGTATTCTAGTGTTTTGCATCAAATACATCTGTAATAATAACCTTCAATGCTGTCTTTGGATGAAGTGTTAAACTTAAAATCTTCCAGGGATGATGGTGCTGATGCGGATGAAAAGATCACATTCCTGTGCAACAATGATGATATCACGGAGGAGATTGAGAGAATCAGCTTTATATGCTCATGTATCATTGATGCAATAAAATCTGGAGGCTCTGTTCTAATACCAATAGGTCGCCCTGGTGCTATTCTCTTACTTCTGGAGCTTATATCAGAAACGCTACATTCTTCCAGTATCAAGGTAATTGCGGCCCTTGCAATCATGCTGTGCATTTCATGTTATAATATTGTAGCATTTAATGAATTCTGCATGAGCCTCAGCTCCCAAGGTTTGTGTAGCAGGCTAGCATTCATGCGGGTTGTGTCTTAAACTCTCTATACTTAAGATGTGCATGGTTTAGAGATGTGGACCATGTCAAGATCCCAATGCCTAGCGTTTAAAGATGTTTAACTATGCGTATGGTTCAAGTATCTTAAGTTCTTAACTGATAAGTAATGGCTATTCTAGTATTTTACATAGCACTACTTGTCTACCCTTTATCTTCTTTCTACACCATGAAATGTGAATGTTGTGTCAATGCTGCCAACTTTTTCTCAAATTGATCTTTTTTCTTTTGTTTGTTTTCGTCTGATGATTGTTTTTGTCCAAGTCAGGTGCCCATATTTATGATTTCTGAAACAGCAGAAGAAATTATTGCTTTTACGAATGCCTTGCCTGAATGGCTATGCAAGTCACGCCAAGAGAAGGTCGTTCTCTTTTGACTCTTGAGTCTTGAAATATGAAAGTAAATTAGTCTCACTTCATTGCTGGTTATGTTGCAGCTATTCTCTGGTGAGCCATTGTTTGGCCACATGGAGCTTTTGAAGGAGGGCAAATTATTTCTGTTCCCAAATTTACATTCAAAGGGCCTGCTGTAAGAATTTAATAAATGTGATTTGTAGCTATTAAATTAAAGACCTAGGGTTGCATGCTTGGAATTATTTTCTCATCTTTGCTAGTCTTCCTATAAATGACCACTTCTTAATTTTACATTTACTGAATTTGTTGGGCACATAGCTTATCTGCTTATGCATCCATATGAGCTCACTTGTACATCGGTTACTGTTTATTATATTGTTTCCTTCATTGAGTCTGCTGTGTGACTACACTATAATCTTGACAGGGCAGCATGGAAGGAGCCTTGTATTGTGATTTGTCCACACTGGAGCCTTAGGCTTGGCCCGGCTGTCCATTTGCTTCGTCGCTGGCATGCTGACAAACGTTGCCTTCTAGTTTTGGAGGTAAGGATTGTCAACACTTTTTGCTGAACCTAACATGTAGTATTACTGATTGTGGTTGCTATGTTGCTAAAGTACATAAATCTTTATTTGCAGCAAGGAAATGATGCTGAGTTGAGTCTTAAGCCTTTTATGCCCTTGGCCATTCAAGTCCTCGAGTGTTCTTTTCTTTCTGGAGTAAGGTGTGTTTGAACTTCAAAAGGTTGTGTTTCTGATATGTCGTATCGTTAGAGCATAAGTTAAAAAACTCAAATCTTTTGTTAACAGGGCAGCAAAAATTGATACATTACTGGGAGTGCTCAATCCGAAGTTTGTAATGGTATGCTACTTCTTGTTTCCTCGTGTCATGTAGATGTGCCTTTTCTTAAGCCGTCAACCCTTTCCTTATGGTCCACTTTTATGCAGTTTCCTGAAGGTCTTAAGTCACGGTGTTCAGTAAATAAGTGGCCATGGTCAGTCTTGTATTACACCAAGGGCAAAACCATCGAGTTCCCAAATTTACGGGAAGACTTTGAGGTGCACCTTGCACATAATGTGGCCTTAGGGTTGCAGCCTAGGCAACTGAGTGAGACTACTGCAGTGGCTAGATTGAGAACAAATCTGCTTGTAAGCAGCGGAAAGTATCAGCTGGCTGCTGCAGCGAAGCAATCATATCCATCAAAGCGACACTTACTACATTGGGGCGCTGTTGGTCCGGATCGCTTGTTGCCAGCACTACAAGAAAAGGGAATGGTGTGTTCGTTTGCTGCAGATGATAACTGTGCAGGTGAACGGTCTGTTCTGATTACGAGTCCAGTGGATGCTCTTGTGAAGATAACATCTGATAGGACGGTTATACACTGTGATGATGAGGGAACATCCAAGCAGATTTATGATGCACTTTGTAGCGTCTGCAATGGGATCTGACTGCGTAACTCATGTATAATTGTTGTTTGTCATGAGATTGTGTTTGTGATTTTTAAAAAGCTAATGTGCATGTGAAATTGTAAAGTAGCTGGATCTCTCCTATATAAAAAACTAGCCAAGATCTGATTTCTTGGCCCAAGGACTAGTGAAAGCTACTTCTGTCGGTGTTAGGATTAGTCCCGACACTAACTAGTAAGTTACGCTGTGATCAGCTTCTCGATGGTTGGTGCAAATGACAACACAGGGACACGGGTTTATCCTGGTTCCGACCGCGGGGTCGTACGTCCAGTAGATTTGCGCGTGCGCGCTGAATTGATTCGCACCAGTGGTGCCTGTAGAGGGGGCTACAAGCAAGGCGGGAGAGGAGGAGAGGCCTCCAAGTCCCTCCTAAGTGATTGAGGCAAAGTGCCAATATCAAAGGGAACGAGTGTGCGGGTGATTGTGTGTGTGAAGTGATGATCTCGTCCCCCGCGGCCAGGGGACCGCTTCCTCCTTTTATAGACCAAGGGGAGGCGGTTTACAGTCATACCGCATAGCTTTAGGCATAGTGTGGCGGCATGGCGCACAGTGCCGGCGATTCGATGGCCGTCCTGGCGAATCTTGCTCCTGGCAGGCGTCGTGGTGACTCCTGTGTCCGTCCAGGAGCGACTTCGAGGGTGGTAGCGCTGGAGCTCTTTGTTTGATCGCCGTCCGTACACTGGCTCGAGGGCCTGGCTGACGGAGGACCGGAGGCCGCATAGCGGCGGGCGTGGCGATGTCCTGTCAATCTGGATCCCTACAGTGCGGGGGATGGCCCAGCAGTGCGCGGGATGGCGGCACAGTGGCGGGGATGGCCGCTCAGGGCCGGAGGTGATAGAGGTGACGCGCCCCGCCGGCCTTGCGTCACGGCGTCGTCCTAGGCGGGCGGGGAATTGGTGGCCGTACCCCTTTCGAGGGTGCCGCCGTCCCCTTTCGAGGGGCGCGACGTGGAGGAGGTACGGGAGTAGGCGGCACAGTGTCACGGAATGACACCGGCCTTCCCGCACAGCATCCGCACAGCGCCGGGGATGGCTGCACAGTGCGGGTTGGTCGAACAGCGCCGGGATCTGATTCCCAGGCGGTGTCAGAGGGCCGGCGTGGCGGGGATTCGCCTTTGACCCGGGCGCCCGCGACGTACCAGAGCATTTAATGCTCCGGTCGTGGGAGCAGGTATGGTGTCGCGGCTCGGAGGTGGCCTCGAGCGAGGCGGAAACTCGCTCGAGGGGCTGGGTTCCTCGAGCGAGGCGGGAACACACCCGAGGGAAAGTCGAGCCCTCGGGCGAGGCGGAGACTCGCCCGAGGGGGCGTCAAGCCCTCGGGCGAGTCGGAAACTCGCCCGAGGGGGCGTCAAGCCCTCGAGCGAGGCGGAGGTTTCGCGGTACGACGCATGGCCCTCAAGCGAGGCGAAGATTTGCCCGAGGGGTGCCGAGGATGGCTATTTCGAGGGGCCGCTGGGGCTTCTTGGGCCGCGGGTCCTTTTCTGCCTTGGGCCGCGGCATGCGGGGTGTGTTTTGCGGTTCGTGAGTTTGCTTGTTTGCTTTCGTAATTTTTTGAAAAAAAAGTGATTTCCCTCGTTGTTAGGGGACCCCTATGGCTGTCCCCGACAGTAGCCCCCGAGCCTTTGCAACGGTATCCGTAGGAACTTGCAAAGGCTGGTGCTTTCTGATGGGACTTTCTTCCCTCCTGGGCGTTGTGACGTTCCGTGGGGGCGCGCTAGCGCACCCGCGGGTGTAGCCCCCGAAGCCTTGGAGGAGTGCGTGCATTCCTGCAAGGTTTTTTGCAGCGTGCGGCCGGTGCGCGAGGTGTTTGTTTCAGCCGGTCTCGGCGTTATTTCAGCCGGCCTTGGCGGTGCCATGCGCGCGTACCGGTATTTGCTTGCGTTCGGGCACGTCCAGGAGGTGTAGCCGCGCGTCGAGCCCCCGAGCCTGGGCCCGCTCAAGGCGATCGGGGTGAGCTCTCCGACTTGTCTGTGCGCCCCTTCGCCGCCCCTTCGCGGGGCGGAGGAGTGAGGTGCTCATGACTCCCATCGAACGGGTCGCGAATCATGGGTTCCTCGTCGAGCTGTTAGCGGGTGGTTCAAGTGGACGTCCGTGCCCCGTTCGATAAGGGTCGGCTCGTGATCCGGAGACACGTCCATAAGAGCACTTACGCGGGTGTGCTAGGCAGGGCTCGGTCCCGTTCGATTGGGACCGAGGGCGCGGAAGCTCTCCCTCGGTGGGATCCCTCGACTAGCTGCCCTCGTTGGCCTTGAACACGAACTATGGGGCGCCCCCGAGTTTGTGAGCTCGGGGTCAGGCTCGAATGCGCGCGTCCTGGTCGTCCCTGACTCTGTCAATCTGGGGCGCCTGTTCGAACCCTTCGAGGGTCAGGCTTCGAGCTCCTGATTAGTAGGGCCTTTGCGAGGTAGCACTAAAGTGCCCCCGTCTTGGCTTGATCTGTGGAGCCCGCTGGGCTGTGGTCGAGCCGACCCCTGAGCCACTGATCAGTAATCCCTCGGATCGAGGGCATCTGCGGCGCCCACCCTCGACGGGCGGGTCTTGGAACCGTTGATCAGTAAATCCCCGCTCGAGGGGCATCTGCGGTGCCTACCCTCGACGGGCAGGTCTTGGAACCGCTGATCAGTAAACACAGCGTTCGAGGGGCCCGGCCCTCGAGTTCGTTCGGTGAGCCACGGCTCCGCCCGTTTTAGATCGGGGCATCGATCGCACCCGCGAGGGGTCGGTCCTTGAGCTCTCGGCTCCGGTTTCGTGAGGGGGTCCTCCTTACTCAGGAAGGAACCCAGCCATTTAATGGGCACGGGTCGTGGACGCAGATCGTGCGAAGCGGGCGCGCCTTTTCAGGCGGTGCACCGCAGGCGTCGTGGGCGACGTGGGCGACGTGGGGGGCGGACGGGACGGGGCGCCGCGCCCCTTCGGTTATTGCGCCGTAATGATAGCGTGTGCGCGTGCGCACGACCGTTTCGGCGCGACGGGACCCATTTTTCGGCGACGTAGGGCACCGCCCGCATTAATTGGCGCTGTGTGCGGAGTTTTCGGGGGCGTTGCTCCCCTGGATCTTATAAATCACCGGGGGGGGCAGAGGCGAGGTCCCTTACCTTGCCATTCGCGTCCATCCCCGCACGCAGCTCGTCTTCCTTTCGGCTGTGCGCTCCGCCGCTTCGGATCTGCTCGTGTTCCTTGCGCCTCCGCCGCAGTCCTCGCTTCTCCCCCTTGTCTTCCATGGCGCCTCCGACTCGGGTGCTGGAGCCTTTCCCATGGCCCCGGTCGACGGTGACACCGCTGGCGCTGAACGAGCTGGTGAACGGCGGGCAGTTGGCGCCGGCCGGGGACGGCCTATACCCGGCGTGGATGGTCCCGCCGGCGACGGACAAGGAGCCCAACCCCCCGCACGGCTACGTCGTCAGCTTCGCCTGTCTCCACGAGTGCGGCTTCACCGCCCTGGCGAGCCGGTTTATGCGGGGGCTGTGCCACCACTACGGGGTGGAGCTGCACAACTTCGCCCCCAACGCCATCTCGCAGGCGGCTTCCTTCGTCGCCGTCTGCGAGGGATTTCTGGGGATCCCGGCGAACTGGGACCTCTGGGTCCATCTCTTTCTCGGCGAGCTCCACACCCTCGCCACGGCCGAGAGGGGGACGCGCCGGGCGGTTCGCGCCGGCGGCCTTACGCTCGCACTGCGAGACGCGCGCAAGGAGCTGTACCCGCTGTGCACCATGACCTCCAACAACGCGGATTGGGAGAAGGGGTGGTTCTACCTCCGCAACGACGGTGTTGGCCTTCCGCCGTACACCGGGAAGGTGCTGATGGGGAAGCCCGACGCCTGGTTTCACGGCGTGTCGCCCCCGTCGCGGCAACGAAGGTTGGAGTCCCTCACCACCGCCCTGCGCCAGCTGGCGGACGCCGGGCTGGGGGTGGCTTCGATCATCGCCAACTTCCACCACCGGCGGGTCATTCCCCTCATGGAGAGGGAGCTCCGCATCTTCGAGATGAGTGATGCGGCCAACCCCACGTCGCTGGCGCGCTCACGGCTGCTACAGGAGCGTCTCCCCAAGGGGTATGCGGCCACGCAGGCGAGGCGCGCGATCAACCTTAAGGTGGTGCCGCACAGCGACGACGACCTTTGGTCGTTCGTGATGCTCCCCGACACCGAGCCGGTGAGCACCGTTTTTTCTCTTCGATTCTTGTTTCGCGTTTTTTACTCGTCTTGACATTCTTTGTCCACAGCTGGTGACCGTCCATGCCGCCCGATCGGACCCGCCGACGCCCCGATCTCAGGCTGCCGGTCGCGCCGCGCAGCAGCGGGGGCGGGACCGGGCGGCCCTTGCAAAGGAGAAAAGGATCAGACGGCAGGAGTGCCTCGATCAGTACAATGAGGAGTACCGGCTGCGTGAGCAGCAAGGTCTCTCTCCCCCACCGGTGCTGGTGAACTCGTCCTCGGACGAGGAGGAGAGCGACGAGGAGCGAACCACCTCTGATAGGTGGGAACCCGCGGCGCCCCCGTCACCGCGGGTCGAGGGGGCGGCCGCGGAATCGACCCTTGAGGCGGGCACGGTGCCGCCCGTCACCAGGTCATCGGTAGAGGTGCCAGCGGGCACCGCAGAGGCGCCGGTGGGCGCAGTGGAGGTGCCCCCCAGCCCTCGAGGAAGAGGAAGCGGGGCTTCTCCAGTTTGAGGTGAGTAGCATCTTTTCCCGCACGCCCTCGATTTCGAGACAGCCGCTCATCCCCCCCTTTCATTTCGTTGTCAGGGCGTCGCCGGCCGTCCCCGATCTTGCGCCCGCCAAGGCGCTCAAGTTAAGGACGTCCTTGACGACCGGGCGGCGCTCGGAGAGGGCGCCACGGGCGGCGGTGAGCATGGCGGCGGCGGGCGAGCCATCACGCGCCCCGACCGCGGCCGCGGGGTCGCAGCAGGAGGTGGCGGTGGCGGCCGCGATGCCGCAGCAGGCGCTGGTGCTCCGCGACCCTCATCAAGGGCGCGGGCTGGTTCATTCGGAGAGCCGGTCCATCAGGGGCCACGAGACGGCCGAGGCCCCTGCTGATGATGATTCCGTCCCCAGGAGGGGCCGATCGAGGAGGTTACCCGGGCCAGCCCCCGAGCCCGCGCCCGAGGTGTTGGTGATGCGGGCTGACGGCTGCGTGATGTCGCAGCGGCCGGTGCACGACGCCGAGGCGTCGACATCGCGTGCCGCGCCGCCAGTACCTGACGCCGGCGCATCGCAGTTGGAGCAGGGGCTGCGTCGCCCCGGGGTGTCGCGTACCCTGTTCGACGAGGCCCAGGCCGAGCAGGCGCTGTGGCAGGAGTTCCGCGAATACGGCGCCTCCCTCAAAGCTGCGCTGGCCGAGGCGCTCCGACTCCACGAAGGCCGGTCGTTCCAGCTCTTCGAGGTGAGTGTCTTTGCTTAGTTGGAGTTCATTTTCTCGTTTGTTTCTCGTTCGAGTGTTTCACGTTCTGATTCCTCTCTCTGCCCTTTGGTTGCTGCTCGCAGGAGCTGCAGGGCCAGGCGCGCGAGAAGTACAGCTGCCTCTCCCAGTTGAGCTCGAACCTCGACTGGTACCGGGAGCAGTACGAAGCCTTGGACGCCCTGGTGGAGGCCCTGCAGACGGACAACGGCTGGCTGGAGTACGGCCAATGGCCGTGCAGGACGCGCTCCTGGACCAGCGTGCTCTGACCGCGAAGGGCGCCACCGCGGTCGACAGAGTGAAGGTCGTGCTCCTGGAGAAGGAGGGGGTGCTGGCGACAGCGAACGGCGAGCTGCAGAAGGCGCGCGCTGCCCTGGCCGAGGCGCAGACTTCACTGGAGCAAAAAGAGACTGTCCTCATCGCGGCGCAGACCCAGCTCCAGCAAGACCGCACCACCCTTGAGGGGGCGAGGTCCTGGCAGGCTCAGGCCGAGCAGAAGGCCCAGGAGGCCGAGAAGCTGAGCGCTGATCTGCAGGAGGTCAAGTCGCTCGCCGCGGTGGAGGATCAGCTTCGCCAAGAGCGGAGCGCGCGTCAGCAGGCAGAGAGCCAGCTCCAGCAAGAGCGGTCCACCCTCAAGGAGGCTCAGGCTGCCCTCCAGCGCGAGCGCTCGGCTCGGGAGGAAGCGCAAGGCCAGCTTCGGTGGGAGCGCACCGCGCTGGGGGAGGTTCGAGCCGCGCTCCAGCTCCGGGATTCGGAGGTCACGCGGCTCACCGGGGAGTTGGTCCAGGAAGTCGTGTCGTTCGAGGAGCTGCGGCAGGCTGGCAAGGAGAAGGACGCCGCTATCCTCGAGCTATAGCAGGCGGCCGAGACCGTGCGCGCGGCCCTCGAGACAGAGAAGAAGCAGGTCGAGGGTAAGTCGCCTCTCTTAGATTCTTCGTTTGTTGCTTGGGTTCGTCGAGATCCGCTCTTAACTTATTTGTCTTCCGTTTTTCAGGCTTGCGGGCTGCTCTCGGGACGTCAACGACGTAGGCGGACGTACTCCAGGCGGCCTACAATTCCTCCCAGCAGGAGCTGGGGGTTCTGCAGGAGGCAGCCCTCGAGGCGTGCCAGAGCGTCGACGAGGGCGACGGGCAGGCCGGGAGCACTGTGGCGAGTCGCCTCCGAGCCTTGGGCGGCCACGTCGCCCGACGTATGCGAGGTGCGCTCCGCCTGGGGATCCAGAAGACCCTTGGCGTGGTGCAATCGCATTACCGGGTTGACCTTGCGGCGTTGGCTACGGGCTACATTGTCGCTGACGACCTCGACGACGATGGTGCGGAGGCCGAGGCAAGCCGCCTGGACGCGCTTGCCGCTCCTGCCGCCGACGACTTCGCGGAGATCCTCTTCCCGGACGCTCCCCCCGCCGGGCCCCTCGAGCCCTGAAAGCAGCTGGGCACTCAGGCCTTAGATTGTAGTTAGAATCGAGCCTCGTGGCTTTATGTAATAAATACAGTTTACTTGAAGTACTTGTAAGTTTAAGTGCCATTTCGTTTTTTGTGATTGCGCCGTTCCGTCTCTCCCTGTTGTTTAGGCGAATTTCAGCTGGAATCGTTCGTTTTCACGAGTAGTGCTCAGGCAAAGTGGTGAGGGGGAAGGGCCGTATCCTGCCGCGAGGCGTAGGCTATCCCCGACTCACCCGTCTTCGCCCTTTGGCCATTCGCGTCCTGCGTCATTTCGCTCAAACTCCCGGGTCGAGACGTACTTGGCCCTTTTGCAGTAAAGATTTTTTGCGAAAAAAATGGGACCGTTTAGGGGGGTGCCCCCCGCAGTAACCCCCGAGGGGGACTTGGTTTTCGGGGAGAAAGCCGAGTCGCCCTTGACTTTATCGAAAAGGAAACTTTACATTTGTACAGCCGACTGGGGCGTCGGATATGTGCAAAAAGACTTGGAAATCCTTTCTAAGGGTAGAAGCGACGTAGCTGTTGGATGTTCCAAGCGTTGGTGAAGACTTCGCCTTGCTCGTTCGCCAGCTTGTACGTGCCGAGCTTGAGCACCTCGACGACGACGTAGGGCCCCTCCCATGGTGGTGACAGCTTGTGGCGGCCTCGGTTGTCCTGGCGCAGCCTTAACACTAGGTCGCCCTCGTTGAGGTCTCGGCGCCGGATTTTCTGAGCTTGATACCGCCTTAGCACCTGCTGGTATCTTGCCGATTGCATCATGGCCACGTCACGGGCTTCGTCTATTTGATCCAGCGAGTCTTCGCGAGCTCGCTGGTTCGAACCTTCATCGTAGCCCTTGATCTTGGGCGACCCGTATTCCAAGTCCGTGGGGAGAACGGCCTCTGCACCATAGACTAGGAAAAACGGCGTGAATCCCGTGGCTCTGCTCGGAGTGGTCCTGAGGCTCCAAATGACCGCCGGGAGCTCCTGAAGCCATTTCCGGCCGGACTTGTTCAGTCTGTCGAAGATCCTGGGCTTGAGGCCTTGTAAAATCATGCCATTGGCACGTTCCACTTGGCCGTTAGTCTGTGGGTGTGCGACAGCCGCCCAGTCCACGCGGAAGTGGTGGTCGTCGCAAAACTCCAGGAATTTCCTGCCAGTGAATTGGGAGCCGTTGTCGGTGATGATGGAGTTCGGCACTCCGAACCTGTGGATGATGTCAGTGAAGAATGTTACGGCCTGCTCCGCTCTGAGGTTGGTGATTGGGCATGCCTCGATCCATTTGGAGAACTTGTCCACGGCAACCAGCAGGTGGGTGTAGCCCCCGGGCGCCTTTCGCAAGGGCCCGACAATGTCCAATCCCCACACGGCGAAGGGCCATGTGACGGGTATGGTCTGTAGGGCGTGAGCTGGGAGAAGGGTCCTACGCGCGTAGAACTGGCACCCCTCACAGGTGCGCACGACCTCGTTGGCGTCGGCAACCGCTGTGGGCCAGTAGAAGCCCTGGCGGAACGCGTTGCCCACGAGGGTGCGCGGTGCCGCGTGATGGCCGCACACGCCTGCGTGGATGTCACGGATGAGTTCCCGGCCGTGGGGAATGGGGATGCACCGCTGCAAGACGCCGGACGCGGCGCGCTGGTACAGCTCGCCGTCAATCACGACGAATGACTTGGCTCTCCTGGCGATGCGCCTAGCCTCGGTCCGATCTGAGGGGAATTCCCCTCGATCGATCCAGGAGAGGTACTTGCCCCGCCAATCCTCCGCGCGGGGGACCGGCTCGGTTTCCATGGCCTCGGCTTCGTCCGCGCCGTACCCCTCGAGTAGGGAGAGCACGAACGCCTCGTTCGAGGGGTTCTCGTCCATGGGTTCCGCACCTGCTGGACTCGAGGGAGCCCCCGAGGGTTCCTCCTGATTCGAGGGGGCCGAACTGAGGTCGACGGACGGTTTGGCGACGTCTCGCGCGAAAACGTTTAGGGGAACGGTGATTCGCCCCGACGCGATCTTCGCGAGCTCGTCCGCCTCCTCGTTGTACTTGCGGGGGATGTGATTGAGCTCGATGCCATAGAACTTGTCCTCGAGGGCGCGTACGACGTTGCAATAGGCCTCCATCTTCTTGTCGTGGCAGCTCGCATTCTTCATGACCTGATCGATTACGAGCTGCGAGTCTCCTCTGATGTCGAGGCGCTTGACGCCGGTCTCGATGGCGATTCGGAGGCCGCAGAGGAGGGCCTCGTACTCCGCCATGTTGTTCGATGCGGGGAAGTGCAAGCGCAATGCGTACCTCATGTGTTCCCCGAGGGGTGAGATGAAGAGCAGGCCCGCGCCCGCTCCGGTTTTCATCACCGACCCATCGAAGTAGAGGGTCCAACACTCGGCCTGGATCTGCAACGGGGGCAGCTGTGTGTCCGTCCACTCGGCGACGAAATCCGCGAGGATCTGAGACTTGATTGCCTTGCGCGGCGCGTAGGTGAGCGTCTCGCCCATGAGCTCTACGGACCATTTTGCGATCCTGCCCGCAGCGTCCGGGTTGCGGATAATCTCTCCCAACGGGAATGATGAGACCACCGTGACCGGATGGGCTTCGAAGTAGTGCCGCAGCTTGCGCCGCGCGAGCACCACTGTGTAGAGTAGCTTCTGGATCTGGGGATACCGCGCTTTGGTCTCGGACATCACTTCGCTGATATAGTACACCGGCCTTTGAACTGGTAGGGCGTGCCCTTCCTCTGCTCGCTCCACGACAATGACCGCGCTGACCACCTGGGTGGTTGCCGCGACGTAGAGGTACAGAGGCTCGCCGCCTCGAGGCGGCGTGAGGATTGGCGCGTGTGCGAGCATCGCCTTGAGCTTGTCGAGTGCCTCCTGGGCCGCAACGGTCTAGGAGAAGCGTTTGTGCTTCTTCATGAGTCGGTAGAGGGGCAGTCCCTTCTCGCCGAGCCGTGAGATGAAACGGCTCAAGGCGGCCAAGCACCCCAACACCTTCTGCACCCCTTTTATGTCTCGAATCGGGCCCATTTGGTCGAGGGCGGAGACTTTCTCGGGGTTGGGCTCGATGCCCCGCTGAGAAACAATGTATCCCAGCAGCATGCCGCGCGGGACCCCGAAGACGCACTTCTCGGGGTTGAGTTTCACCCCGTTTGCCCGTAGGCAATCGAACGCGACGCGCAAATCGTTAACCAGGTCGTCTGCCTTCCTGGTTTTGACGACAATGTCATCTACGTATGCCTCTATGGTTCGCCTGATGTGGTCCCCGAAAACGTGCTCCATACATCGCAGGTACGTAGCGCCCGCGTTTCGGAGGCCAAATGGCATTGTTACGTAGCAAAACATGCCGAACGGTGTGATGAAAGAGGTCGTGAGTTGATCGGACTCCTTCATCTTTATTTGGTGGTAACCCGAGTAGGCATCAAGGAAACATAAGAGTTCACACCCCGCAGTGGAATCAACGATTTGATCGATTCATGGCAAAGGAAAAGGAACTTTGGGACATGCTTTATTTAAACCGGTGTAATCTACACACATCCTCCACTTCCCATTCTTTTTCTTAACTAGTACAGGATTAGCTAGCCACGTAGGGTGGAAAACTTCCTTGATGAATCCGGCCTCGAGGAGCTTCCGCAGCTCCACTCCGATCGCCCGGCGCCTTTCTTCATCAAAGCGCCGCAGCCGCTGTTGCACGGCTCTGGAGTGAGGTAGGATGTCAAGGGAGTGCTCGGCGACCTCCCTCGGGATGCCTGGCATGTCCGAGGGGCTCCACGCGAAGATGTCGGCGTTGGCGCGGAGAAAGTCGACGAGCACCACTTCCTATTTCGGGTCGAGGGTGGAACTGACCCTCAACACCTTGCCCTCGGGGGCGGCAGGGTCGAGGGGCACCTCCTTCGTTTGTTCGGCAGCCTCGAAACTGCCCACGTGCTTGGCGGAGGAGTCGGGGCCCTCGTTGGCCAGCTTCTCCATGTCCGCGACAAGCGTTTCGTCGAGCGCTAGGGCCTCGGCGTGCTCGACGCACTCGACGTCGCAGTCGAATGCGTGCTCGATCGACGAGCCCACGGTGATGACGCCTTTTGGCCCCGGCATCTTCATCTTGAGGTAAGTGTAGTTCGGGACCGCCATGAACTTGGCATAGCACGGACGCCCAAGGATGGCGTGGTACACACCCCGGAACCCCACCACCTCAAAGGTGAGGACCTCCTTGCGGAAGTTGTCCGGCGTGCCGAACCAGACCGGCAGGTCGATCTGCCCGAGGGGCTGGACGCGCTTGCCTGGCGCGACGCCATGGAACAGCGCCGTGCTAGGCCGCAGCTTATCCAAACCGATCCCCATCAGCCGTAGGGTGTGGGCGTAGAGGATGTTGAGGCTGCTGCCGCCGTCCATCAGCACCTTGGAGAACCGCGCGTTGCCGATGACGGGATCGACGACCAACGGGTACTGGCCCGGGTTGGGGATGCGGTTCGGGTGATCCTCGCGGCTGAAGGTGATGGCGTCCTCCGACCAATCGAGGAAGGAAGGAGGAGCCCTCTCCGCGGTGAGGACCTCGTGCCGCTCTCGCTTGCGCCGGCTGGTGGACATGTCCACCGTCGGTCCCCCGAAGATGAAGAAGACGTTCTCCACCGCGGGGAAGCCGTCAGCGCCTCCGTCACCCCCGTCCTTCTTGTCCTCGTCCTCCTTCGCGGCGATGCGACTGTAGTATTTCTTGAGCATGTCGCATTGCTCGAGGGTGTGGTGGTCCGAGGTCTTGTGGTATGGGCAGGGCTTCTTCAACATATCGTCGAACACGCCGGGGCCTCGAGGGCCCTTACGGGCAGGGTCAACGGCGAGGGCCTCGTCATCTTCGCCGCGCCCCTGCGCGTGCGTCACAGTGGGGCTTCTTACCCTTCTTGCCCCGCTTCTGCTTCTTCGCGGGCTCCTTAGACTTGCTGCCCTCCGCGGGCGCGTCGTCCACGCGCTTGCCTTTCTTGCCGTCGAAAATGGCCCCCACCGCCTCCTCTCCGGAAGCGAAGCTGGTGGCGATATCGAACAGCTCGTTGGAGTCGACAGGCGGGCTTCTCCCGAGCTCGTGCACGAGGTCCCGACAGGTCGTGCCCTCGAGGAAGGCGTGCACGATCTCCGACTGAGCGACGCTCGGGAGCTCGGTACAGCGCTTGGAAAAGCGCCGTATGAAGTCCCGGAGCGACTCGCCGGGCTTCTGAGTGCACGCCCGCAAGTCCCAGGAGTTCCCAGGGCGCACGTATGTGCCCTGGAAGTTCCCTAAGAACGTGCGGACCAAGTCATCCCTGCTGTGGATCTGGCTGGGTGGCAGGTGCTCGAGCCATGTTCGGGCCGAGTCCGCGAGGTGCAGCGGCAGATTGCGGATGATTACCGCATCGGTGGTGGCGCCGCCCAGCTGGCAAGCCAGGCGGTAGTCGTTGAGCCATACACGAGGGTCCGTCTCCCCTGTGTACTTGTCGATGGTGGTGGGCTGGCGGAAGCGCTGGGGGAAACTCGGCGCACGGATCTCCCGGCTGAACACTCGGGTCCCCGGGGGTTCCGGTGTTGGCGAGCGGTCCTCCCGGCTGTTGTAGCGACCACCTCGTCGAGGGTGGTAGCCCGCCACCGTTCGCGCCTCCGCGTCGCCCCTCTTCTTGGCGTTTAGGACGTTGCGGGCATCGCCGTCGTGGGCCTGACCGCGCGTGTCAAGGATCCGCTCCCTGACAGGCGTCCTGCCCCGGTTTGCCGTCTGTTCCGCCACGCCGTCCGCGTGGACGGATGCCTCCTGGTCCTGCGTGCCGCCGTCGCCACACGCGCTGGGCTGGTTGCGCATGCGGGACGCGGAGCTCTCGGCCTGCTGCACGGCCGCCTGCTCGATGAGAGTCTGCGCCTCGCGGCGCAGGTTACGTGCCTCGGGCGTCGATGGCTCGGGCATGGCCCGAAGTAGTGTTGCTGCTGCGATGAGTTTTTGGCTGGCCCGAAGTGGCGTGTGCGGGTCGTCCACATTGAAGTCGGTGTTGATGCGCTCGCGAGCCTGCCTCCCGGCTTCTCGGGCGCGTTCGCCGCGTGCCGAGGCTTCCCCTGCGATGGTAGCACGCAGGAGCCGCACCTACCGGTACTCTTCCGCGAGCTTTGCCTCAAGCTCGCACGCCTAGGCCAGCTGCGCATTAATATCCGCATTGCCCGCTGGTGGGGCCGGTGGCGGGTTCGGCTCGGGATGTTGGGCCGCGTCCCCGTCGCCTGCTCCGCTCGCACCGTCAGCATGCTCGTTGGCGATGACAACGAAGCACTCGCGCGAGGGATCATAGCTCCCTTCGCTGGAGTCGTCGGAGTAACCGAACCAGTAGTCCGCGGCGTCAAGGAACTGCCGGAATACCACAGGGTCCGGTACGCCGGAGAAGTCCCACTCCGCGTAGCCATGCGAGGTCGAGGGCGGCAGTTCGCTGGGCGAGCCGTGGTACGACTCGTCGTTGGTGGTGGCGATGAGGTTCCGGACTGCCAGCAGGTGGTGACCCGGAAGGTCCTCGTACGCGGCCACGTCGGTACTGACGGATGAGGCGTACGCCGCAGCAGGGTTGCGCATCCCGTAGGGGAACTGCGGCCCCGCGGCCGCGTGCTCCCCTGCAGGGTGCGCCGTCGTGTCGCTTGGCGGGGGCACGTCGTTCCGGGCCGCGTCGCGTGCTGCCGGGCGTCGCTCCGCACGCGCCTGACGCGAGCGCTGACCCGGGCGTTTGCGGCGCCGGGACGTCGAGGCTGCTGCCGTCGTGGGTTCCGGCGCTGGGACGTCGGTCGTCGGCGTGGCGGGGATCGGGCTCGGCCCGGTGGACCGCCACGGGTGGAGTTCATCCCGATTGGTAAGGCGCATGAGGTAGCCGTTCCCTATGACCTGAAAGTTCAGGCTCCCAAACCGGATTTCGAATCCGACAGGGAAAGGGTCCGAGCTGCCCATGGCGTACCTCTGGGACGTCATCTCGGTGCGAATCACTATCGAGAATGCTGGTGAGGGGTTGATCACAGCGCGAGGCCCCTACCTGGCGCGCCAACTGTCGGTGTTAGGATTAGTCCCGACACTAACTAGTAAGTTACGCTGTGATCAGCTTCTCGATGGTTGGTGCAAATGACAACACAGGGACACGGGTTTATCCTGATTCCGACCGCGGGGTCGTACGTCCAGCAGATTTGCGCGTGCGCGCTGAATTGATTCGCACCAGTGGTGCCTGTAGAGGGGGGCTACAAGCAAGGCGGGAGAGGAGGAGAGGCCTCCAAGTCCCTCCTAAGTGATTGAGGCAAAGTGCCAATATCAAAGGGAACGAGTGTGCGGGTGATTGTGTGTGTGAAGTGATGATCTCGTCCCCCCGCGGCCAGGGGACCGCCTCCTCCTTTTATAGACCAAGGGGAGGCGGTTTACAGTCATACCGCATAGCTTTAGGCATGGTGTGGCGGCATGGCGCACAGTGCCGGCGATTCGATGGTCGTCCTGGCGAATCTTGCTCCTGGCAGGCGTCGTGGTGACTCCTATGTCCGTCCAGGAGCGACTTCGAGGGTGGTAGCGCTGGAGCTCTTTGTTTGATCGCTGTCCGTACACCGGCTCGAGGGCCTGGCCGACGGAGGACCGGAGGCCGCATAGCGGCGGGCGTGGCGATGTCCTGTCAATCTGGATCCCTACAGTGCGGGGGATGGCCCAGCAGTGCTCGGGATGGCGGCACAGTGGCGGGGATGGCCGCTCAGGGCCGGAGGTGATGGAGGTGACGCGCCCCGCCGGCCTTGCGTCACGGCGTCGTCCCAGGCGGGCGGGGAATTGGTGGCCGTACCCCTTTTGAGGGTGCCGCCGTCCCCTTTCGAGGGGCGCGACGTGGAGGAGGTACGGGAGTAGGCGGCACAGTGTCACGGAATGACACCGGCCTTCCCGCACAGCACCCGCACAGCGCCGGGGATGGCTGCACAGTGCGGGTTGGTCGAACAGCGCCGGGATCTGATTCCCAGGCGGTGTCAGAGGACCGGCGTGGCGGGGATTCGCCTTTGACCCGGGCGCCCGCGACGTACCAGAGCATTTAATGCTCCGGTCGTGGGAGCAGGTATGGTGTCGCGGCTCGGAGGTGGCCTCGAGCGAGGCGGAAACTCGCTCGAGGGGCTGGGTTCCTCGAGCGAGGCGGGAACACACCCGAGGGAAAGCCGAGCCCTCGAGCGAGGCGGAGACTCGCCGGGCTTGAGGCGGAGACTCGCCCGAGGGGGCGTCAAGCCCTCGGGCGAGTCGGAAACTCGCCCGAGGGGGAGTCAAGCCCTCGAGCGAGGCGGAGGTTTCGCGGTACGGCGCCTGGCCCTCAAGCGAGGCGAAGATTTGCCCGAGGGGTGCCGAGGATGGCTATTTCGAGGGGCCGCTGGGGCTTCTTGGGCCGTGGGTCCTTTTCTGCCTTGGGCCGCAACATGCGGGGTGTGATTTGCGGTTCGTGAGTTTCCTTGTTTGCTTTCGTAATTTTTTGAAAAAAAGGTGATTTCCCCCGTTGTTAGGGGACCCCTATGGCTGTCCCCGACAACTTCTACTCCCATCTTCTTAACACTCATCTGGGCAAAAAAAAATTATATACATTTTTTGATTTTACAAAAATAAATGTTGATTTACAAAATTTTCAAAACTATACCATCCCTGCTGTTGGAAACAACAACAGCAAGGAACCGTCGTTCCAAAGGGCGGATCTAGATATAGTTGTGTTATTTTGCGCAAATCATGTATAAACTAGTTGTGCTATTTTTATTTTTTATATGCAAATATTATTTTACTAACAACTTAGTGAAAAATAAATGAAAAACCAACATTAAAAAAATTTAAAAAAATAAAAAAGATATCGTACAGATGGCGGTTGTAGTCAACCACCATATGAAACGGTGGTTGACACTTACCGCAGAAACTGCCACGCCTCGCCGGACATGACGGTTGGGTGGTGCGCGGTTGGATGCAACTGTCGTGTCATACGGCGGTTCGAATCTAACCGCTATGTCATACGACGGTTGTAGTATATTTTTGAAAATTTTGGTCCCAACCATTTATTTTTGAAAAATCGTAGAAAACATATAAAAAAATTCAAGCACGCGAATAGTCAATCGGGCTGAAAGGAATCCAGGTCAAGCCCAGGGTCGGCCAATACAGCCCGGATGCATCCTGTGTACACGTGTCCTCAATTTAACCGTCTCCGTGGGCGGGCGTGCCAAAAATTGCAAACCAAACCAAAGCCCCCAAATGCGCCGCGCCGCCGCCGCCGCCGTGGCGGCGCTGCCGGCGACCGACCCGCAGCTCCTGGCGGCGGAGATCGAGTCGGCGATCGCCTCCCGATCGCTGCGCCTGGGCCGCGCGGCGCACGCGCGCGCCCTCAGGCTGCTCGCTCCGGCCGTCCCGCCCTTCATCCGCGCACACCTCGTCAACCTCTACTCCAAGCTCGACCTCCCGGGGCCCGCCGCCGCGGCGCTGGCCTCCGACCCGAGACCCACCGTCGTGTCGTACACGGCGTTCATCTCTGGAGCGGCGCAGCACGGCCGCCCGGCCCCGGCGCTCTCGGCCTTCGCCGCCATGCTCCGGCTCGGCCTCCGCCCCAACGACTTCACCTTCCCCTCCGCGTTCAAGGCCGCGGCCATCGCGCCGCCGCGCTCCTCCATCGGTCCCCAGGTACACGCCCTCGCGCTCAGGTTCGGGTACCTCCCTGACGACGCCTTCGTCTCGTGCGCGGCGCTGGACATGTACTTCAAGACTGGCCGCCTCGCTCTGGCACGACACCTGTTCGAGGAAATGCCCAACAGGAATGTAGTCGCCTGGAATGCGGTGATGACCAACGCGGTGCTCGATGGACGGCCCCTTGAGACAGTGGAGGCGTACTTTGGCCTCCGGGAGGCTGGTGGGATGCCGAATGTGGTCTCCGTCTGTGCATTCTTCAACGCGTGCGCTGGGGCTACATACCTGTCCCTTGGTGAGCAGTTCCATGGCTTTGTGGTGAAGTGCGGGTTGGAGACGCATGTCTATGTATCCAACTCTTTGGTTGATTTTTATGGGAAATGTCGATGTGTGGGGAAGGCCAAGGCGGTGTTTGATGGTATGGGAGTTCGGAACAACGTATCCTGGTGTTCTATGGTTGTTGCATATGCGCAGAATGGTGGAGAGGAGGAAGCTTTCTCGGTTTACCTGGGCGCAAGGAGAGCTGGGGAAGAGCCAACGGATTTTATGGTTTCTAGTGTGCTCACCACTTGTGCGGGACTGCTAGGCCTTAACCTTGGACGCGCTCTGCATGCAGTTGCTGTCCGCTCTTGCATTGATGCAAACATTTTTGTTGCAAGTGCATTGGTTGACATGTATGGGAAGTGTGGGGGTATCGAAGATGCCGAGCAGGTATTTTTTGAGATGCCACAGAGGAATCTTGTCACGTGGAATGCAATGGTAGGAGGTTATGCCCACATTGGTGATGCTCAGAATGCACTAGCAGTGTTTGATGATATGATAAAGTGTGGAGAAACAGCACCCAATTACATCACACTTGTCAATGTCCTCGCAGCATGCAGCAGAGGAGGCCTGACAAAGGAAGGGTATGAGCTGTTTAAGACAATGAATGATAGGTTTGGGATCAAGCTTAGAATTGAGCATTATGCTTGTGTGGTGGACTTGCTTGGTCGTGCAGGAATGGAAGAGCAAGCTTATGAGATCATACAACGGATGCCGATGAGGCCTTCCATTTCTGTCTGGGGAGCGCTACTTGGGGCATGCAAGATGCATGGTAAAACAGAGCTAGGAAAGATTGCTGCTGAGAAGTTGTTTGAACTTGATCCTCAGGATTCTGGCAATCATGTTTTGCTCTCTAACATGTTTGCATCTGCTGGAAGGTAAAAAGAATTTAAATATGATTTCTTACAAAAAGCCTTGCAATCAAATTACACTCGCTCATTAATTGTGCAGTGGATTTACTGTGTATTTTTTACTTCTCTAGGTGGGCAGAAGCAACAGATGTGAGAAAGGTGATGAATAATGTTGGGATCAAGAAAGAACCAGGGCGCAGTTGGATCACCTGGAAAAATGTTGTTCATGTTTTCCAGGCTAAGGACACAAAACATGAGATGAATAATGAGATCCAGGCATTACTGGCAAAGCTCAAAAGTCAAATGCAATCTGCTGGGTACATGCCAGACACACAATATGCTCTCTATGATCTTGAGGAAGAAGAAAAAGAATCAGAGGTGTTTCAACACAGTGAAAAGCTTGCCTTGGCTTTTGGATTGATCTGTATACCACCTGGTGTAGCTATAAGGATCATGAAGAATTTGCGAATTTGTGTAGATTGTCACCGAGCTTTTAAATTCATATCTGGTATTGTTGGTAGGGAGATAATTGTGCGAGACAACAATAGGTTTCATCACTTCAAGGATTATTGGTGAAAATTTTATCTGCAGGATCTACTGCTACTGATGCATGCTTCTTTGGGCATATCTGGAGCCACTTCAGCAAATATATAAGAAGGTATCTATTTATATTCCTGTGCATGATTTATACTCTATCACACACCAGCATAGATTCAAAGGGCCTGCTGTAAGAATTTAATAAATGTGATTTGTAGCTATTAAATTAAAGACCTAGGGTTGCATGCTTGGAATTATTTTCTCATCTTTGCTAGTCTTCCTATAAATGACCACTTCTTAATTTTACATTTACTGAATTTGTTGGGCACATAGCTTATCTGCTTATGCATCCATATGAGCTCACTTGTACATCGGTTACTGTTTATTATATTGTTTCCTTCATTGAGTCTGCTGTGTGACTACACTATAATCTTGACAGGGCAGCATGGAAGGAGCCTCGTATTGTGATTTGTCCACACTGTCGTCCAGCCCGCGCGGCGCCAAGAGGAGCGGAGGGCCGGGGCACCAGCCGGCCCGCGCGGCAGCGCGTGGAGCAGGGGATCTTCGAGCGCCGGCGGCCGCCGCGGCGGGGGACCTTCAGGTGGCGGCGGAGGGGAAGTCCGGCAGGGCTGCGGAGGGGGAGATCCGACCGGCTACTGCGACGGAGAAGCAAAGGACGGCGATGGAGGAGTTGCAGCGCTCGGTTCTTGCTCGGCGCGGGCAGTTCGCAACGGCCAACGACCGAGTAGGGAGGGATATTGAAGAGTATCTTGGCCCCCTAAGTGGGTTTTGGTGATTTAATGACACACACTTAAGTGGCTAATGATTTATCTAGTGTATGAGCAGGAATTAAAATTATACGTGGCATCAAATGGTGTTCATTGAGTATGCAAAAAGGAAGTGATGCTACAAAGGGTTCCTATGAAAGCTTATTTATTTTATATTTTGAATTTGAGTTCTAGGAACGTCGTACTATAAAGAGGGACAGGAAATGTATCTTCCAACAGTTGAAAAGGTGCTCTAGCTGTCAAAACAAAACCTATGAGAGACACCTTTGCACCAACATGTTCACGGGGTTAACTTTTTGGGTGCTGACCTTGGAAGGCCGGAATCTCCAGGGTTTTCCCGGAGTCTCTGGACTTCCCGGAGTTTCCGGGGTTTTCCCGGATATTCCGGGTCTTAAGCTGTAACGGCTCTTTTCTGTGTGAGGGGGTATAAAAGCCTCCTCCACTCTTTTCCTTATCTCTCTCTTGCTCATTTCGACCTGCAACACTCAGAACTCATTCACTCACCCTCTTTACTCCCCTTGGTCTTGGTTTGGTGAGTTTTGTTGGGGATTTAAGGAGGGATTGAGAGCAAGAGCTTGGAGAGTGCTAGTGAGCTGATTTCCCATCTCTAGAGCACCTCGTTCTTCGCTTGGTTGGCACATTTCGTGTTTGTTACTCTTGGAGCTTTGAGCTCCTAGCCGGCTAGGCGTTGCCTTGGAGCATCCAAAGGTTTGTGGCTGCCCAAGAAGGTTTGTATCACACCGAAATTGAGTAAGTAACTCTAGCTTGATCTTTGTGGTCGCTAAAGGGAGGAAAGTGACCTAGGTGTAAAGGTCCACCCTTTGTGGGTTCCTCAACGGAGACGTAGACCTCAAGGTGTGAGGTTGAACTCCGGTAACAAATCTTTGTGTCTCTTGTGATTGTTGCTCTTGTTGTATCCTTGTATATCTCTTGAGCTCATTTCTAGGGTTTGGTGCCGATCTACTCCGTGTTGAGGTTTATGCAGGTTCTAGGTGGATTAAACAGTCTTGTCTCATCCCATTGCATAACCTATTTTCACAGATCTATCTTTGAGCAAGTTTAATTTCTGTCGATTTGAATCCCCCCTCGTAGGCCCGGACAATCCGGACATTTTCCCGGATTCTCCGGATTTCCCGGAGTATCCGGAAAAATATCCGGAAACTCCGGACCTGGACTGACAGCTGCTTGAAAAGTTTGTAAATTTCAGGTTCGACTATTCACCCCCCTCTAGTCGACATCTTGATCCTTTCAATTGGTATCAGAGCCAAGTACTCCGAATTTGAAGCTTAACCGCTTGGAGTCAAGAAGATGTCGGATCCAAATGCTCAACCTCCACCTCTTCCCGAAGGAGGAGACGTCGCCAACAATGTTGTTGGTACACCCCCCGTTCTACCTCAAGGAGGTGGTATCGGTGGAGCAAGCACAAGTCATCAAGCACATGTAGATGGTGCGGAGTCCTCCGATAGTGAAGATGAAGAGTTTGATGATGCAAGGTCAAACCGCTCCGCTCGACGCCCGTCATCATCAAGGGATTACACTCGAACCTCTTTCGATTACTCTCGCTTATCTTTTAACCATCCATCGGGTTCTAGCCATATTGGGAAGTTACCCCAATTTGATGGAACCGGCTATTCCAAGTGGAAGAACTCGATGGAGGAGTATTTAATGGCGGTAAATCCCGCACTTTAGACTATTGTGAACAGGGGCATTACATTTCCTAGTGGTGATGCAACGCTAACTCAAGATCAAGCCAATGAGATATAAAGAAACTATCAAGCCATACGCATCATCAAAAGTTCACTCACGTCCGAAGAGTATGACAAGGTGGATGGGTTGAAGTCCGCCAAAGAAGTGTGGGACACATTGTTCATCAACCATGAAGGAACAAAGCAAGTGAGAGAAGGAAGAATTCTTGCCTTAGAAAGTGAGCTCAACCGCTTTGTTATCAAGGAAGATGAATCTCCACAAGACATGTACAACTGCTTGAACAAGATCATTAACAAGATCAAGTCCCTTGGAAGCACAAGATGGGGAAGAAGAGAAGTGGTTGATAAGATCCTCTCCGCATACATGGCTAGGGATGTGCAACTCCTAACACTCATAAGAGAGAAGAGAGGCTTCAACAAGTTCACTTCGGCGGATGTGATTGGAAGAATTGAAGAACATCTTATCACCGTCAAGGAGTCAAAGCTCTCACAAGAGATGTCCAAGATGCATGAACAACTTGAGAAGAACAAGGGGGTAACCCTCAAGGCATCAAGCAAGGAGAAGAAGTCAAGCTCATCAACCTCCAAGACCGTGGTCAAGGAAGATAGTGATGAAGATAGTGATGAGAACATGACTCCCGAACAAATGACACTCTTCATAAGAAAGTTCAACAAAGTGATCAAGAAGAGTGGCTTTTTCAACAAGAACAAGGACAAAGACAAGATCAAGACCAAGAGGACTTCCAAGAGGCCATACTTTGGGTGTGGCAAGAAGGGTCACTTCATTGCGTAGTGCCCTAACATCAAAGTGAGAAGAAGGAACACCAACGAGAATGACAAGAACAAGAAGAAGGAAGTTGGTGAAGCACACTTGGGTGATGAGTGGGATTCAAATGAAGATAGCTCCGACTCTGATGATGAAGTGGGACTTGCCACTATATCCATTAGGCAACCAATCAACAAGTCACCACTATTTGGAGATCTCACCGATGATGAAGATGACTTCACCCACACATGCCTCATGGCTAGGGGCTCTAAGGTAGACACTCCCACCCCGCCCCTAGATGATGATAGTGAAAGTGATTTTGAATTTGAAAAAAAATGATAAATGGCTTTGGTAAAAAGGCAACTAAGAAAATTATGTTTCTAATGAAAGAAATAGAGAATAGAGATGGGACTCTAGAGGTGCAAGAAGAACTCTTTAGACTTGAGCGAGAGAAAACCATTACCCTTGAGAATGCCCTTGTAATTGAAAAGAAGGGTTTCAAGGTGCAAGAGGACTTGCTTAAGGAAAAAGAGCTAGAAATTCTTAGCCTCAAGAAATTCCAAGCTAAAGAGGAGTTGATAGTAGATAAATTAACTAGGGAATCTTTCCTAGCTAAGGATGCTTGCAACAGACTTGAGGGTGAAAAGCTTGAACTTCAAAAGAGTTTTGAAAGCTTAAGGACTAGTCACATAGCACTAGAAGTTCAACTTGACAATCTCAAGAATAATGCTACAACAACCTCTAATGATACTCTAACTCTAAAGCCTCAACAAGCAATGGTTGTTCTCGGTGTTATAAAATTGATTTAAATGCTTGTGCTACTAACATTGCCGAGATGAATGCTATGAAGAAGGAAATTGCTAGGTTGTCAAACTCTCTCATTGATGAGAAAAAGAAAGAACCAAAGAGAGATGAGTTTGAGAACCACACCAAAGGCTTTGGGTCAAGCTACATGAAGAAGTTTGGCTTTGCGGATGGGAAGGGTCTAAGTAAGCAAGAACAAGGTACAAAGGACCCCATCCCATTCATCAAGAACTACCACACTCGAGGTGTTGGGACAAGGAATGTGGTGCACGACATGAAGCAATTGGGTGCCAAGAACTTTGACAACTAAGTCAAGTATAACACTCCGATCAAGTTCAAGGGCACTCAAGACACAACACATGCACCACAAGCAAAGGCAAAGGTCATTCCAATCAAGTCAAACAAGAAGCCCAAGCCATATGCCTCACAAGATAACTTCTATGCCGATTATGTGTTGACTTGGGACCACAAGGGTAAGGTGGTTGCCAAGTATGTGGGACCCTGCACAAAAGGAACACTTGTCAAAAGGAATGTATGGGTGCCCAAGGTTCTTGTGACTAACGCTCTAGGACCCAAACCTACTTGGGTACCTAAAACAAAAGCATAATTTGTTTTGTAGGCATACTCCTCCGGTGGAACCAAATGGGTGATTGATAGTGGATGCACAAATCATATGACCGGAGAGAAGAAGATGTTTACCTCTTGTGACATGATTGAAAATCCAGCGCCGCCGAAGATTATAGTGGCCGGCCGGGACCTCGAGCGGCACCGGAAGATGAAGCCACCGCATCGCAGCCTGCGAGCCGACTGCGCCCCTCCCTGTGGTCCGCGCACGCAGTGGGCGGGTGTCGGGGTTCTCTACCGCCGGACAGTAAATTTGTATCGATCGTGTGTCCGACCCGGATGGTTAGCACAAGAGACACCGAGATTTAGACTGGTTCGGGCCTCCGAGGAGTAATACCCTACGTCCAGTATCGAGCTGCCGTGTTCTCGTGCTAGGGTTGTTTGTAGTAGGGGTTACAAACTTGTCGGGAGAGGGTGTCGAGCCCAAGTCCCTGGGGTGTGAGAGTTCAGTTCGTCAGCCTTTGTGACGGTTGCCCTCCTCTTCCTTTTATAGACGCAAGGGAGAGGGGCAAAAAAGGGAAAACAAGTAAAAGCTACAGTGCCAGCCGCTGGGACGTCTTCTCGCATGTCGCTGTCCGTCAGGGAGTATTGAAGGCGGCTGAGCTGCGTTGTCGTCGAGACCACCGCGTGTCTGGGCGGGGCTGCTTATTTTGGGCACCTGGCGCCTCCTCCGAGCACTTTGGTGCTGACTCATCCCGCCTGAGCATCCCGCCTGAGCACGGGATGAGCTCGCCACGTTAGGGCCTAATCGTAGGCCAGCGCTAAACGTAGGAGGCACTCGAGTGCCTCGGTCGGAGTTGGCGTGCTGCAGGATCAGATGGGACGGCGCGTTGATGGTTGTGCGGCCGAACAGTGCCGCATTAAGGCTCTCGTCAGAGCCGACCGCCCACGCGTGCCGCCAGCTGGTGTGCTTGCATGGTATGGGGAACTGGCGCCCCACGCGTCGTAGCGGGGGAGTCCGTGCGTCGGGGTGGCACCACGTTGCGTGGACTGTGTCTTGGTCGGAGACGGAAACTGCTCGTGCGAACGAGCAGGTTGTCGGAGGCGAGGCGGAGACTCCTCGTGCGAGGTAGAGACTTGTCGTGCGAGGCGGAGACTTGTCGGAGAAACCTTCTCTTAGTAGGAGACTTGTCGAGGAAGCTCCCAACTAGTCAGAAACAAAACGTCTTGCCAGTGATGGTCTTGACAGGGGTTCTCAGTCCTCCTTATCTTGAATCTTGGCCTTCACATTGTCAATGGTGTCAGATGACTCCACCCCAAGAGTGATTATCTCGCCGTTAAAGGGGGGCCCTAATCCGGGCCCTCGTCAGCGGGTCTCCGCCGCCGCCCTCCACTGGCCGGTGCTCGCACCGTCGTGGCCGCCGCCGCCGTTCTCGCGGGCCCGACGCTCGTCAGAGGCCGACCGGCCGGCGCGTCGAGGCGTCGTCCTGCGCGAGGATGCTCGCTGTCGAAGACCGCGGACGACGGGGAGCTGCCGCCCGCCACGGCCGAGAGAAGCTGCTGTAGCTCACACCCAGAGCTGCTGGAGCCATGTGCGGGAGGAGGCGAAGGCCGCGGGGGTGGGCGATTGAGCTCGCGACGCCCATCTGCCTGCGAGCTCGCGCGACTTCCCCTGCATAATCTCGCCGGCTCCGGGAGCTCAAGATAACAGCCGGAGGTTGAAGAAACCTTACACCTGGGTCCCACGTGTAAGTGACAGGAAAGAGGAGGAGGAGGAAGAGGGCAAAGGGTAGGAGAGACATTTTACACTTTTTGCTGACTCAGATCCGAACTGTACAGCCACGCTGGCGTGCCAAGTGTGCAAAAGTGGTAAATCTGTATGCGTTTTCTCTCTCTGCTGCTAAAAGTGTAGCGACATCCGGTATGATGCTATCTGAGGAGGCGCCCTCCGTTATAATGGTAAAAAGTTAAATATCCCCGAGTAGGGGGTCTGTGGAGTGTGTTTTCTTGCTCTTAGCCCCTACTTTTTAAGTTGGGGCTCAAGTAGGAGGTCTGCTGGAGTTGCTCTTACGGTCCACTTTTATGCAGCTTCCTGAAGGTCTTAAGTCACGGTGTTCAGCAAATAAGAGGCCATGGTCAGTCTTGTATTACACCAAGGGCAAAACCATCGAGCTCCCAAATTTACGGGGAGACTTTGAGGTGCACCTTGCACATAATGTGGCCTTAGGGTTGCAGCCTAGGCAACTGAATGAGACCACTGCAGTGGCTAGATTGAGAAAAATCTGCTTGTAAGACCGTCTCCAGCGCGGCAGCTCCCCTCAGCGTGGCAGCTCCCCTCGCCTCGCCGCGGACCGCGCCTCCGCCTTGCTCCCGCCGCCGTCGGTGGCTCGCCCGCGCCTCCGTCTTCGCGCCGCCGCGGGTGTTCCGCGCGGTGCGTTGACCTTCAGGCGCCCGCCTCGTCGTCGTCGCCGGATCTGCTCCGGGGCGCCGCGGTTCCCCAGCTTCCCAGCTCGCCGGCCCCCGGATCGTCCCCAGCTCCCCAGCTCGCCAGCCGCCGGATCTGCTCCGGGACGCCGCGGCTCCCTCAGCGCGCGGGAGCCAACGGCCCGGGAGGATGCAGCAGGGGAAGCGCGAGGACTTCTGGAGGCGCTCTCACCGGATCCTCTCTCTCCTTTGCTGAAGTGTCGATTTTGCAGATGGGGAAGGGCTGAACTGCTGGAGACGGTCTGAGCAGCTGAAAGTATCAGCTGGCTGCTGCAGCGAAGCAATCGTCGATCAAAGCGACACTTACTGTACTACATTGGGGTGCTGTTGATCTGGAATTCTGGATCGCTTGTTGCCAGCACTACATTCTGGAATTCTCTTGGGTTCAACCCCACTCCAATTCATTATTCATTCCATCACATCCCCACCACTTTTTACCAATCTAAACACCTTTCACTATTCACCATCATTTCACGCATCACATACACACACATTCTCTCACTCTTCACTATTCAAATCATCACATAAAACTAGCTCGATCTGATTTCTGGGCCCATGGACTAGTGAAAGCTACTTCTACTACTGGGCCGATTAGCCCATCTTCTTAACACTCATCTGGGCAAAAAAAAATGTATATACATTTTCTTGATTTTACAAAAAAAATGTTGGTTTACAATTATATGTATGGTCATGGGGTAGGTGAGCGGGTCTCGTGGCGTCGTGCAACGTTGTCGGGTGGTGGTGTCGCTAGGAGCCTAGGATTGGCTGGAACAGTGGCGCTGATCCCGAGGGCTGCACTGGTTCCGATGCCTGCACAAATCGTTTAAAGAAAATATACTATTTCTAAATAAAATTTACCATTTTCTAAAGAAATCTAGCATTTCTTATATTTCCAGAACTATTTCTAAATTAATTCTAAAATTATTTCTAGACTACTTTCACTAACCTAAATACATGTACTAAGATAAGTATACGAGGGTTAGATTAATACCAAACTCGAATCGGAGATCTGACAGACGATCTGAATGAGAATTTTGTGTGTGTGGTGTGTGTGGGTGCCTGGGGGAGGGGTTGGTGGTAGGTGTGGTAATGGGCTATGGTCCTGATGCATTATTCACAATTCAACTAGATTCTTTTATTTTTTTTAGTTCAAAATTGAATAGAATTATAGCCTGATCCTTATAGACCCCAATCCTTAAATTTTTTAGTACAAAATGGAGGCTCGTTATGGATCTCGCGCTCGTATAGTGACGAGGTCGGAACCGCCAGTTCAAATGGTGGTAGCGCCCGGTTGTGTTAGGCGGGCCCACCGGCAGGCCCAACAGTAAGTAGAATTCCTACCGCCATTCCAAACGGCGGTTGCAATGAAACCGCGACGATGGTATAGTTTTAAAAAATGTAATTCAGTATTTATTTTTACAATTTTTGTAAAATTGAAAAAAATATAAAAGAAATTCCATCTGGGCCTTAAAAAACCAATCCTCTGCAGTACGGGGACTCACTGCCAATGACATGTGGGTTCGGTCCCATATGTCATCCCAAGCCTTGTTTAGTTGGCTAAAATTTCTAATCTTCTCTCCACTCTCTCTTCATCACATCACATTAAATACGTCAAAAGACATATATTCGGAGTATTAAATATAGGGCCTTGTTTAGTTGTTGGAAAAATTTGCCTTTTCAACGTTTCGAACTCATGTAGCACACTGTAGCACGTTTCGTTTGTTTGTGGTAAATATTATCCTACCATGGCCTAACTAGGCTCAAAAGATTCGTGTCGCGAAGTACATCAAAACTGTGTAATTAGTTATTTTTTTTACCTATATTTAATACTCCGAACATATGTCTTTTGGCGTATTTAATGTGATGTGATGGAAAGAGAGTGGAGAAAACGTTAGAAACTTTAGCAAACTAAACAAGGTGTAGGTAAAAAAATAACTAATTACACAGTTTGGATGTCCTTTGCGACACGAATCTTTTTGAGCCTAGTTAAACCATGTTAGGATAATATTTACCACAAACAAACGAAATGTGCTACAGTATGCTACAGGAGTTCCAGGAGTTAAGGCTAGTCGCACCGCTTCAGCTGTATAGCACTCTGTAAACAGGGCATGGCCCACATAGCCCATCAACTTTTGCAGTTCCGTTCCTTGGAACGCTGCCGCCGCACCCACCTGTATTTCGATCTCCATCTCAACGAAACCAACGAACCAGTCGCTCCCTCCACCGAGCGTGGACTGCGCCGCCGTCTCCTTCCTGTCCGGTGACCTCCTCGTTGATTCCTTCTAGCTAGGAGTGGCCATGGCCTAGGAGAATCCATTTGAGCTCTGACCGCACCTGCTCACCAATCTCCAAGTCAACAATCACCTTCTCCCTCTTTCCCTCTGAGATCCACCATTGCCATGAACCAAGCAAGCTCTGGTCGCCGGCGCTGCCCGCCGTACTCCGGTGATCTCCCACCAAGCCACCGTGCCACCCCCTCCTCCACTCCCTTAGCTCCTCCCACAGCCACTTCTCACCGCTCCCCATGTCTCCACCGGACGGGAATTCGGAGTTTTCCCCATCCGTCACCACAAGGCACCCAACTCCATCCGCCACCCAAATTCGTCGCCGTCGCTCCAGCCCGCCCAAATCCGTGGTAGTCACACATCGCCAACTCCCTTACCTCCACCCTCGACCCCTCCCCGACGTGCGCCGTCCACCAAGACGTCGGGAATCGTCCATCTTCCGGCCGCCCGAGCTCAACCCATGGACGAACCTCCCCCGGCTCCTATGCTTCTTCCCCGCGCAGGCTGGTGGCGGCCGGCAGCACGGTGGCGGCGAGCTTCCTCCTCGTCCTCCCCGCCGGCGCGAGCCTCATCACCTCCGGCGGCCGTGGCCCCCTCACCTCCGGCGGAGGCGCGGGCAGGTGGCGACCCAAAGGCGCGGTGGCCTGGCGGACGGGTGCGCCTGTGTCTCCCTCACCTCCGACGCCCGCGGCCCCCTCATCTTCAGCAGTCGAGGTCGAGGCTCGTCGTCGTCGTCAGCGGCGGCAGCTGCGGTGGCCCGCAGTGGTTTCTCCTCCCCGTCGCTACCTTCCCTCCCCTGCTTCCGACCGACGGTGGACTCCTGATGCGACGCGCGACCTCCCAGGCAGCTGCGGCCATGGCGGAGGAACTCGCCCGTGGTGGTCCGAGGTGGAGCTGGCTGCAGGGGCCCGACGGCCGGCGGCGAGCTCTCTTTCTCCCTCCCTTCTCCTCCTTGTTGTGGCCCCGCCCGACTTCGCAGATATGGCGCCACGGATATGGCGTTCGGTGTCAGAAGCGCTAGGTCTAGCGTTTAACTGTAGCGAACGGAGCTGTAGCGTGCGGATTACAGGTGCGCGGTGCAGCGGTTCTACCTGCATGTGTAGCGTTCAGGCACTTTTGGCGGTCTGCGGTGCGACCAGCCTAAAAAGGCAAATTTTTCAACCACTAAACAAGGCCCCACTGAATCCCCTCCTCTTCGGTTCCGGCGACGGCTAACCTTTTTCCCTTTCGGTTCCGGCGATGGCTGCTTCCCGCCGCCTCGCGCGGAAGCTGCCTTCGCTGATCTCCAGGCATCAGCGCCTCATCTCCCCGGAGACCGAAGCGGCGGAACTCACCGACCCCCCCACCACCTCCGCATCCATCCCGCTCGACCCCTCCCTGCCCGTCCTCCCGCTCGCCGTCTCCCACCTTTTGCCGCCGAGCCCGCTCCCGGCGCTCCCCTCCGCGCACGCCTCCACCCCGGCCTCGCTCCTCCGTCTCCTCCGCCGAGCGCGCCACCACCCGCGACTCGCGGCGCTCGACCTCCACATCCTCCTGGCCGCTGCGGACGCGTCGCCCGCGTTCCGCCCCGACCACGGCCTGACATCGCTTCTCGCCGCTCGCTTCGCGGCCTCGCGCCGCTTACCCTCGCTCCGGCGCCTCCTCGATCTCGTTCTCGCCCGTCCCTGCCCCTGCGCCGACGACTCCATCTTCGCATGCCCCGAGCTCCTCCCCACTTTCCTCAAGGCCATCGTCGCGTTCGCCGCCTCCGGCGACATCCCTGCCGCGTCCGAGGCCCTCGCATCCCTCCGCCGCGCCGCTGACTCCCCACTCCCCGCCGAGTTCTACAATATCATCCTCCACGCCCTCTCCCGCCTCCGCCGCCACGACGATGTGATCCGCTTTTACGGCGAGATGACCTCCGTCTACCGCGTCGCCCCGGATGCCTACACCTTCAATATAATCATCAACAGCTCCTGCCGCGCGGAAGGCGTCAGCACTGCCATGCGGTGGTTTGGCGAGATGCAGCGGCGGAGCTGTGCACCGACAGGCGTTAGTTTCAACACACTTATGCGCGGGTTCATCAGAGAAGGCAGGTGCAAGGAGGGAATTAAGGTCGCACATGAGATGCTTGAGCTTGGGGTCGGGCTGTCGGTTGTGTCTATGGAGGTTTTGATCGGTGGTTTGTGCTGTTGCGGTGAGGCTCAAAAGGCGGCTGAGGTGTTTGTCGAGTTTTTGGGAGATGGGGTGGTGCCAGAATGGTTTGATTGCTTTGAACTAGTTGATGCTTTGTGCCGTGTGGGGAAGATGGACAAAGCAGTGGAAGTGGTGGACATGGTGCTGGAGAGGAATATGAAATGCTGTCTCAGTGTGCCTGCTGGCGTTACGGTTTTGGAGTGCCTGATGAAGGTGGGGAAGCTGGATAAGGTTTGCCAGTTGATGTGGAGAATGATTGATCAGGGGATTGTTCTGGATACAATTTCTTGTAACTGCGTCTTTGAGGCACTTTGTGAAGCTGGGAGGACAGCTGATGCGAACCAGCTTAGGGTGCTCGCTAAGGAGAAGGGTTTTGTGGCTGATGGTGAAACCTATCGGATGCTGGTGCAGGGATTTGGAAGGCAGGGGAGAAGAAGGGAAGGGGAGGCTGTGTTGGATGAAATGCTCGATTCAGGATTTGTACCAAATATTGCTTCTTACAATAGGCTTCGTGAGGGCTTACTTTAGGGAAATTTTGCGGATACAATATAATTTCTCAGGGGTTGTGAAAGCACCAGACCCAATGTCTCTGGCTGAGAGCCTGAGACTAGTTGGAGATGCTTGATGAGCGAGTGGTGCGCATAACTGCAAGGATACAAAATGGGGAGCATAATAAAAGGTATTGTTCTGATTATGTTCTTCAGTTGCAAATTACTGATTTCATTGCATAGCCTATACAAACTTCTTTTTTGTTGACTCTGTATATACTGCATGTTGTCTGCTTTGTCTATCTTCAGCAATATACATGCTAGTTTTTTTTTTTTAACAACTATGCTATGAAAAGGTGTCATGTTGAAATATTTTAGCTTCCATTGTGGTACTTCAGAGACTAATTTATGATGCATTCTTCACCAACAGATTTGAATTTTGAAGGCCCCCTTTTCGGACACCAGGCTGATTTGGGGTAGCATTTTTCTGACATCTTGCCAAACCAATTGTTGATAAGGTCTGTGTCGCTGTATCTTTATGGATAGAAAATGCCTCATTGTATCGAGGATGTCAATTTTTTGTATATAGTACATGCCTGCTGGAGGGCTACATTAGTGCTGACATTGTTTTTGCTCCGAGTTCTATTGGCCTAAATTAGATAGTGCAAAGGTAGAACACTGGGCTTGAATATTACCATGTTAATGAGCTACTCCCTCCGTCCCATAATAAGTATCATCCTAACTTTTGAAAAAAATCCCACAAAGAATGCAATTCTAGAAAAATAGATCTAAACCTTCCAAACTAAGTGGTCAGATCTGATTTGCATGGCAAAACTTACTGCATTTGGCAAACAAATAAGGGTATTAAAGTCTTTTCATTCCACCACTAATCTGTCTTAAAAAAATTAGATTGCACTTATTGTGGGACGGAGGGAGTACCTTACTATTACCTTTCTTATGCCCAGTGTCCCCAAACATCTTGCCAGCCTGATCTCCACTGTACGTGGAAAGAAGATAGTAGTAATATGGAAGTTCAGTAACCTCATTATGGTGCTATCTTCGTATTACCTTTCATGTGTGCAGCCCCTGGATATTTTAACTCTGCCAATGTGGGAGTATTGTCATATTTGGAGACAACGGATACGGAGATGGCTCTGGTGTGACTGTTTCCAAAGAAACAGATATATGAATAATTGTATTGTGACTGCTTTGGAAGCAACTTGTGTTCCAGCCGTCAATTGATTATAGTGCCGGTGGCTGGCGGTCGCGTGACCGGCGGTTGCTTGGGCCCTGCCGGAGAGGGTGTTGGTTGGCAAGCTGGCATGGAGGCCGCCGGAGCGTAGCTCAAGAGTGCAAGGTTGCACTGGACTTGTGCGTGTCTGGAGTTACAAGGGAGGTATATCTCCGTTTGGCAAACCGAGAAGCAATGGGGGAATTCCATCTATTCCTGCTACTCTTAAATCAGCTAACAACTGTCCTTAGAGAGATTCCCCAAGGAAAGCCTGATTTCCTTTTCTTTTCTCTCTCTCTGGTGCGTTTCACTTCACAAAGCATCTTCTCTGCATTATAGGCATGGAGAAATTGGAACTGACAATATACTATCAGTGTGGATTCACTTGTTTATAGGTCCAACCTGTTGACTGATTTAATTTCTAGACAGAATTGCCACTGACTAATAATCCCTGATCCCATTCGATTTTACAGAAAAAAAATGAAAAAAACAAATGTTTTTCAGCCAAAATACACGAGTTTGTTCTTCTAGCTCTGAACTGAAACGACCATGCGCGAAGCAAACCAATCAGATGATGCACATGCACCCCTGTCCCCTAGCAATTCCAGTGAAGTGGCAGCGCGCCCTGCGCAGCGCGCCCTGGAGAAATCACTGGTGACACCGCGCCCTGCGCAGCGCGCCCGCCGGCGGCGGGTCGAGCCAGAGCGTGCAACTCGGCTTCACCATGTACCTGAACGGAAGCCACCGTCCGAAGTTGAGCTGGACCCACCACCTACCCTCGAGCTGCATCTGCACGAGGCCGCCGCTGCGCGTGGTGTTCCTCCACAAGTCGGCGTCCTCCGGCCGCATCACCACCTCGCTGACCACCAGGTGCACGCTCCGGAGCGCGGAGTCGCCGGGCCTCTCGTACAGCGGCGGCCACACGGCCTGCGTCCCGATGAGGTGTCCCTGGAAGTAGAGGTCGAACTGCATGTAGTGCAGGAGCACGTCGATCTTGGTGTTGGGGTTGTAGATGGCGGCGAGCACGTAGAGGTCGGAGTTGAGCGCCTCGCCGAGGTGCGGCGGCGGGAGCTCGTCGATGTACCCGGCGTTCAGGGTCGCCGTGCTCACGTGCACCCGGGGTGGCTTCGGGTGGTAGATGAGGTAGATCACCAGGATGCCGAGACTGATGCAGACCACCAGGAGCCAGAAGAGGATGCAGCACAGGGTGAAGAGCCTTTTCTTGTTCTTGTTCTTCTTCCCTGCTTGCTGCCACTTCTTCTTGCCGCCGTAGCCGTACGACGGTTGATTCGACGCCGGGAGCTGTTGGGGACGCGCGTCGTCAGGCGCATGCGCCGGCGGCGGCGGCGGCGGCGGTCTCCCTCCCGGCGGCGGCGGCGCAGCCCCCGTCGGATTCTCGAGCGTGCTGACGCGCTCGATAGTCTTTGCGGTGGGGAGCCGTCGTCCTTCCGGTGCGGTGGGGCTGCCCCCGTCTGGCAGCGCTGCTTCGTCTCCAGGTCCAGGTGGGTGCTGACGTGGACGAGGACGGCGCGCGTTCGGCTGGTCCGAAGCCCAAGGAAACGTGAAGCTCCCGAAACGTTTCGGGCGCGGCGGTGCGGCTCCTCCAGGTGGCGGTGCATGTCCGCCAGGCATGGCGAGGCTTCCCGGCGGGGCCGCTTCGTCGTTGCCAGGCGTGTGCTTGTGTGGAGGACGATAGCGGCGCGCATCTGAAGTATCCGGCAGGCCTGGAGCCGGGAATCCGAAAGTTGCTTTCCGGCGTGGCGCCGGCGGCGCAGCTTCCCCAGGTGGCGGTGCGGCTCCTTCCGGCACGGCGAGACCGCTCCCGGCCCAGGGTGGCTGTGCTCCTCCTCGTGGCGGCGGCGGCATCGCCGGCTGCCGTTCTGCAGGGATGCCTCCCGGCGGCTGCTCCCGCCGCCTCTGCGACGGCGGCACGTAGGACGGCCTGGGGCGTGCCGGCGCCGTCGACGGAGTGGCAGCCCCGTTGCGCCCCTCGCGCGGATATTGCGCCACCTGCTGTGTCTGGCCTCCATCCTCCGGCACGCGGAGGGTCACACGGCGCCCGTCCCCGCCGTGGGCTGCCATGACCGAACTGGTCCCTTCACCGTCGCGCAGCAGCGACCCCGCCGCTGCCTGCCGCTCGCCCTGCACGCTGGCCTTGCGGGAGCGGCCGGTCCCCAGCGGAGACGACGCCGCAAAGGCGCCACCTCGAGCATGGCTCGGCGGCACGCCGCTCCCCTCCGGCGACACCGGCTGTTTGCTCATGTCAAAGGGCAAGGGACAAAGGAAAACTAGCCGATCAAGCAATGCAGCAAGTGTTATGTGACTGGAACGAAGCAAGGAACTGAGAGTGGAGGTTGATGAGTGGGGTTGTGCTTGCACTTGGCACTTAGAAGAAGAGGGGGCCAGGCCGGACTGAGAATTTTGGAGGGAAAGGGGGGCAAGCAAGGAATAATTTGATTTGTAACCGGGGCAAGCAACTGAGCCATGCCTCTGCTCTGCTGCCTGCTTACTAGTAACACCAGTAGCCAGGAATTTCTGTTGGCTTGGCAGGAGGGCTTCCTTCGCCACCGCATAAAACCTTGCTCCATCTGAGCACTCTACTTGCAACCGAAAAATGGCTGGTAAACATCTTCTCCAAAAGCGCTTTCTGGCGACGGTCGTGGAATCGCCATGATCCATGGAAATCGTGTTGCTTTATCATGTGTTGATGCCGTTTCTTCAGTCTTGCTTGCCAGCTAAGGTTGTGTTCTTTGGTTTGGGAATTTGGATGTAAGGTTGTCCTCTCTGGGTTTTTTTTTTTTTTGGGGTACGCGTTCATCAGGTGAAAAAAAAACGTCATTTCATAATTTGGACCGCATGTGTTTGTCATGAAACCCGTATGGGCCGTAAACGGTCCACGTGCACATAGAGATGCGAGCCACTAGACTAATGGCCCACAGTCAAGCCATCTCGTCTCCGTCGTCTTCCTCAGAATTTTTTTTATATTTATTTTGCCTTGATTTTCGAAAAATAAATGATCGAACCAAAAATTTGTAGAAATATACATCTGGCGTCGTACCTCACGGCGGCAGGAGTTCCTGCCGCCGTGGGGCACGACGTTAGGGGTGGCGCCAACGGTCGGCTGTACTGCCCGGTGGGGCCAGATTCCTGCTGCCGAGGGGCCCGGCGGCAGGAATCCTAGCGTCGTGCCCCGCGGCGGCAGCGTCCTGACGCCGTGGGGCACGGCGGCAGCATCACGACTATAAAAGAGGTCGACCCCCTGCCGCCGGCTCCTCCCTCACTCCTCCCTCACTCCTCCAAACCTTCAGCTTTCAACCCTTCAGAGCACTTCTGAGTGAGGTATGTTTCTAAATTTAGTCCAGTTTAGTTAGTATAGTTAGTTAGTTTAGTTATTTAGTTTAGTTAGTTTAGTTTAGAAATTTAGTTTAGTTAACTTAGTTTAGTTAAATTTAGTTTAGTTCACTTAGGTTAGTTAAATTGATATAAAATTCATAGAGAATAGTTTAAATTCACATAATTTGTTCTAATTCATTTAAAATTTGTGGAAAATGGTTATAATTGACACAATTAGATTAATTTGATATAAAATTCATAGAAAATTATTTAAATTCACATAATTCGTTTAATTTTGTTTTAAACTTCTAGGAGATGGTTATAATTGACATAATTAGATTAAATTGCTATAAAATTTGTAGAAAATTATTTAAATTCACTTAATTCGTTTAAATTTGTTTTAAACTTCTAGGAAATGGTTATAATTGACATAATTAGATTAAATTGATGTAAAATTCATAGAAAATTATTTAAATTCACATAATTTGTTTAAATTTCTTTTAAACTTCTAGGAGATGATTATAATTGACATAATTAGATTAAATTGCTATAAAATGTGTAGAAAATTATATAAATTCACATAATTCATTTAAATTTCTTTTAAACTTCTAGGAGATGGTTATAATTGACATAATTAGATTAAATTGCTGTAACATTCGTATTCACATAATTCGTTTAAATTCGTTTTAAACTTTTAAGAAATGGTTATAATTCGCATAATTCGTTCAAATTCGTTTTTTTTTCAGTTATGGCTGCACCGCTGGAGTACGTACGGTCGGAGTTGTTCGACGAGGCGGTGGACCGGCACCACCGCTCGTACGTGTCGGCTATTCTCGGACGTCCGCTCGGCAAGATACGTTGCCGGACGACCCGCACGTTGACGCCGATACACCAGCGGTGGATTCCGAAGTACGTAATTCATATTTATTATTTATTTCTGTTTCTTTACAATAGTAATTGCGTTAAGTAAATTAATATTTTTTCAGGCTACGCGCTGCAGGACTTCTCCCTGTTGCGCGGTTGGTCGAGGGGGACAGGCTACGAGCTGAGGTTCCCCGGGCGGATCGGTTGACGCGGTTCAACTACGACGTCCCGCTGATCGCCGCGTTCATGGACCGGTGGCGACCAGAGACACACACGTTCCACTTCCCTGTCGGCGAGATGACTCTCAGTCTGGAGGACGCCGCGATGTTGGGAGGACTGCCGTGTGCTGGTCAGGCGATGGGGCCGATCGGCATCCCCGCGACGTGGCACGCTGACTTCCTTGCTCGGTTCGCGAACGTTCCTCGGAACGATCGCGCGTCGGCGCTGTACGTGCCCTTCGCCGACACCCACGGCCCCATCTGGACTTGGATCCAGCAGTTCAGCGTACGTGGTTGTAACTCTTATTTTCAACGTTTGTATGCATTTTAAACGAATGTGACGATGGACCTTTGTGTGTGTGCAGGCTGACTACATGGCGGACGATGCCGATGACCCGACGTCAGACAGGTTTTTGGAGGTCTACCTGCTCTAGCTGTTCGAGTGGGTGCTGTTCTGCGAGTCAGCGGGAGACTCCGTGTCGCGGTGCATGATCCCTTGGGCTCAGAGGATCGCCGACGCACCCCTCGAGCAGATGCCCCAGATCAGCTTGGGCAGCGCTGTTCTGGCAGCTACCTACAGGGGGTTGTGTTCGGCAGTGACGAGGCCGGCGAGTAGGGAGGCGATCCTCCTAGGGTGCCCTCTCCTGCTGCAGATGTGGATCCACGAGCGGTTCGACATCGGTCGGCCCAGGGCCAACCTCTCGGAGTACGAGCCGCTGGCCGACGGCACCGACCCAGCGGACCTCCCCACCATGGGTTCTCTGTGGTGCCTCCGGAAGGTAATGACCTCCCTTTACGTGATTCTTCGCGTTATGAGTTCTGTAGTTCGATTCACTTAACTTTTCTTGTTCTTTGCAGCACGTTTGGGCTGGGGAGCAGCCGAAGAAGGCGTACAAGGACTTCGTTGGTCAGATCGACCGGATGGTCGATGCCCAGGTCCGGTGGACGCCGTACGCTCCTGCCATGGTCGCTGCCCGCGCACCACAGGGGCTCTCGTCCTTGTGCTCCCGAGACCAGGCGTACTGGATGACGAGGCGACGACTGGTCTTCGACGTCTACGTCGAGGAGTACGCCGTCCACCGGGTGATGAGGCAGTTCGGCCTCTTCCAGGTGGCGCCAGTACCCGCTGCGCCACGTCTGCCGCCTACAGCGCACAGTTGAGCTACCATTTGCCAGTTCTAATTATTTTCCGTTACAAATATTCAGTTGCCAATAATTTTATGTTTCATCTATGCTAGGTGGACGCGTAAGGGCGTGCCTGTGGCGACGTCGTTCGTCGACAAGCTGCAGCCGCATGTGGCAGAGTGGGCGTCCGCGGTGCACGAGCAGAACGTCGTCACCGAGCACCGCCTTCACGACGGCGCCGCCTGGGTAGCATACCTTCAGTGGTACCTCCCGAGGACGCGGACGCGGGTGACGTACGTGCCTGCTACCCCGCCACCGCCACCTCTCCCGGACCACGACAGGATCCTGCCGGACGCGACGTACCCGGTGCGTCGAGACCAGACCGCCGACACAGCGGTAAGCTACGATACTGCAAACATATTACATTCATATGACTTTTCATTATAACATGTGTTTCTAATTTTGTGCGCAGCACGACGTGTTGGCTGATGTCGTGCGGCTCGCATCGGCCGCGAGGGAGCAGTGCTTCACCAGGGGGCCTCAGGAGCACCGGAGCACGTACGACAGGATCATCGCTGCTGCCATGAGGTACTCCGCCATTGTGAACTACGCCGGGGCCGTAGAGATTCCTCTCCTTCCGCGCCACCCAGCGTCGTCCTCGAGCTCCGCCTCGACAGCGGCTTCGCAGCCGACGCCTGCCACCTTTGCCGGCGGCTTCTCGGCTCCGAGGGCACAGCAGCAGCCACAGGCGCAGGGCCCGCACACCTACGTGCAGCGGCCGTTTGCTCCCCCCGGCGCAGGTACTTTCAGTAGACCTTATTTTCAACTAATGCACGCAATTATTGTGTGTTTGTGATTATACTATATTGTAATCGTACAGGGCGACCGCCGCCTTTTCCGACAACCGGGCCTCGACAGCAGGAGCCGCCGCCGATCTTTGCGCTAGGAGGTTCCAGACCGCCGGCCTTTCAGTTTCCGGCGACAGATATTCCTTCATCGTCCACTGCGCCTATGTTCCAGCCTACTTTCGACACGACCATCGAGGAGCACCTGGGCTGGGATGAGTTTGGGTACGGCGACATTCTCGCGACCATGGATGCCCCGCAGCAGGCCGAGAAGGTTGGCGCGTCACAGTTGACACAGGCACCACCGGTTTGGACTCAACCGACACAGCCACAGGGCGGAGCGACCCCGGCGGCCGGCGGAGCGACCCCGGCGGCCGGCGGAGCGACACCGGCCGGCGAAGCGACACCGGATGCTGCAGGCTCGTCGCAGGCGGCCATGGCGACACCGTCTCCCGACCAGCTAGGACCGCGGGTGGTCAGGGCACCTGACCCCTGAACGTACGACCGGGACTAGAACTGGGCTGCCGCTAGAGCTGTTAGGGCGAAGAGGGGCCGACGCATTTAGATGTAGTACTACTTTTACCATGATTTTGTATAAACTATTTCCATCTACTCGTTGATTAGGATATTCCTTTGTGATTATGCTTACACTTATCAGTTTGTCGTTTTTAAAAAGATTAAAAGTGTTTTAAAAATGAAAAACTAAAAAAAATTAAAAAAAGACCTAACGCCATGTGGCACGGCGGTAGGGACCGGCCGCCGTGCCGCTCGGCGGCAGGGTCCTGGCGCCGCGCCGCCCCGCCCTGCCGCCAGAAGTGCTATCCTGCCGCCGTGCCCCACGGCGTCAAGGACTTAACGCCGTGGGGTACGGCGGCAGGAACCTGCCGCCGCGGGGTATGGCGACAGACGTATATTTCTCGAAATTTTTTATTCGACCATTTATTTTTCGAAAATCAAGGCAAAATAAATATAAAAAAAATTCTCTTCCTCGCCTCCACCTTTTTTTCTCCCCACGCTCTTCGCGCGATCACCGCACCCCCCCAAAGGCCAAAACCCTCTTCCAGAGGCAGCGCGGCGGGGAAACGCAATTGGGAGATTCGGCGGCCTTGCCCCTCCTCGCAAGCCATGGAGTTCAAACTGCAGCACTGGGGTGCGTACTAGGGGTTCTCTCTTTTGTTCATTTGCTCCATCCGCTTTTCTAATGATGCCCGCGATCGTGCTTGTTCATTAGGGATTTTAGGGCGCATCCGACTATTGTTGTTAGTTTGTATCTTTAATCAGCAATTTCGGGTGCAATGTAGAAGCATAAATCGAGTTGATAAAGCAATCCGATCCCAACTCGCTAGGGTTTTTTTAAGCGGGCTCCCTGCTGATGTTCATCCCGATTTTATTGTTTGTTATATGTTTGCATTAATTCTCGAGTGAGGATTTCGTAACCACTTTGGTTAAATCGTGGGCGAGTCTGATTTTGTTTAGACTGCAACTTGTCAGCTTGAGTAGTCAGAATTTGAGTAGCTATTTCGTCAATCGTCACTATTGCTCTGTTCGGTTAAAGTTGATGGAATTTGTGTGATTGAATAGTACTTGCATGAATTTTCGATTGGATGATTGTTCTATTCAAATTTTTAACTGGTTGTAAATGACATACCCTGGTGTGTGACTAGATTGCTGGTGAGAAGTCGCCCTGTTCGCTTGGCTTATCAGCCACCAGCCAGCAGTACTTTTCTCTCAGAACAAACCAGCCACCAGCAACCAGCCAGCAGTACTTTTCTCTCAGAACAAACCAGCACCAGCCATCAGCCACCAGCCAAATGAACAGGCTTTGCAGGTTTGCACAGATGACGACGACGACACCATTGTGGCATTGTGCTTGTGTATATGTCAATTGCAATTAACTTAATAGTTGTTGGCTTTACCTTTTGTTTATTGTGAATTTTGTTTACTTCAAGATTGAATGTTTAATGTTGTAATTTTATATTTGCAATGTGGAGAAATATTCTTACTGCTTTCCTTTTAAATTGTGCTCCTACACATCTTGTTTGATTTGATAATAATTTTGTGCTAATTTTTGTAAAAAAAACATACCAATATTTCCAGGAGTAGTAGTCGGACCTAGGGAGACAGTGAAGTGTAACCCAGGAGAGTTTTGTTTTCAGATTTCACAGGTCAGCCTTTTTACAAGATTTATTGCATTTCCGTTTTGTTTTCTTAAGGGTGGATCTTGTTTATTTACTGTTCATCTCGCCTTCATAAACAACAGATAGCACTACATGCTGGCAAGGGGAATGGAGATGTGAGAATCTTTGTGAAAGCTGATGACAAAGAAATTCTGCTTGGTACACTTTCAGATGACAAATACCCTCACCATAGAACTGATATGAGTTTTGAGGAGGAGTTTGAGCTACTACACACCTCGAAAACCAGAAGCATCTCCATTATTGGATTCAAATACATCAAGCTAGGGAGAAAATATCCTTTCCCTTTTTTTCCCTTTCTTGCATCTTTACAAAAAGTGGCACAGTTATTAGTATTTGTTCCTTAACTGCTTGTCCTGCCTTTATCCACATCTGGCTCTTCTACTGAAGAAGGTGTGTAAATGCTGCTATTGTACAGTATAGAATATCTCTGATTTTTTTCGGTCCATTTGGCATCCTATGTAATGAATCTGATGAACTTCTAGTGGCTATTCCACTATACCCCATTGCAGTTGGTATATCCTTTGTTGCACTTGTAGATGACAATTGTTGTTTCAGGGTCAAGAATGATTTGCTTCTTTAGAGTATATCTGACTTTCAATTTCACAATTCATAATTGGTTTATGTTGTGGTTATTCTCCTTGCCTTTGTTCATGAAACTACGAAAGCTTATTTGAGCTTCCAAGTGGATTCTCAAATCACACACTTGTTTAACACTTACATTCAGATCATAAGAGCAAAGATACTGAAAGTGGTTCAGAGAAGCTTACTGCACCAAACCCTACTGCTACTCAGTCCTCTACCTTGGAGAAGAAAAAGGATCCTGAGAAACTGCAAACAAATGGTGGTGGCTCTGACGATGATGTAAGTGATGAAGACTATGTTGATTCAGAAGAGGGCGAAACTGATGATGTAAGTGTTGATCCGTGATGGAACTACTAAATGCCCTCGTCTTTCTAGAACATTTACTGTAAACAAATTCAGTGGAAAACTAAGTGTCATTCACTTTATTGGATAGACTAACATGGGGTCGATGCATTTGGACTAAACTTCTCGTGTATACAATTGTCGTTTTACCTGTAATTTTTTTAAACTACTGTCTGCGGACCTGTTATGGAATTACTGAAGTGTAGGCCTAACAGTTGATGCTTGAACTTGTACATTGTACCATATTCAGGATTAAAATTAGCACTGTTCTCGTAGGCGTGAAGTAGAAGTAATGAGTTTCATAAGCTCTAAGTCCATGCACAATGCATTACATTTCTATAAACATTTGGTTATATCATGTATTTTGACCAAATAATTCTTTTGCCATGACATGATTGATTTTTCAGGATTCTAGCAATGACGATGATGACAAAAACTTCCAAAAGGTGTGAGATTGTTCAAGATGATCTTCAATTTTGCGATGACTCTTTCATTTTTGTAATGATATCCTGCAACTGTATCTTTAACCATTTTCGACATATGCAGCGTGCTAAGTACAGGGATAGATTTGCCTCAAAAACTAAGTACAGGAAAGTAACACCCTTGAAAGCACCTTCAGGGAAGAAGGCCAAGATGACTACAGCATCTAAGAGCAACAACACCGGTGAGAAGTGTTACTTTTGATTGTTAGCTTGTTTTCCTTGTCGTTCTGTTCCATGCAACCAAATTTTCACTTCTCTATGAACTTTCATTCAGTCAGTGGTGGTATAGGTATGAGAAGTGGCTATGTCCATGTGGCCACCCCTTATCCATCCAAGAACGTGAAGAACAGACCTTCATTGCTCAAAAAGAATACACCTTCGACCGGTGACAGGCCTAAGCAACCTGCTGGTAGTTATGCCTGCGCGTCGTGCAGCAGGTAATTATCTGGCCCTTTTATTCGAACCAGCCTCCGTCTAAAATTTGTCACATATCCTTTTCCACGCAAGTGTTGCGATATATACTTTGACACGTGAGATTTTATTTCTTCATATCCAGGACATTCTACTCCTACATCGCCCTGAAAACTCATTGCAAGGTGAAGAAGCATAAGCGTAGTCCTCACAAGTGACAAGTGAGCTGAAGTGTTTTCTGCCAGAAGATGGCTTGATGCTTCGATACCTTATTCTTAGGCATTTGGCTTAACTAGGGGTGGATGTTAGGTTAGTTGAATCCTGATGCTGGGCTGCATGTAAAGAAGTCGCTTGCTTATTACCTCGTGTCGAGTACTGAATGTGCATCATGTTTTGGTACTTGGTATTCCCTTCTCACGAATGATGCAAGGTCGATTCTCTGATTATATCCCAAATTGGTAGCTAATGAACAATTATCTTATTTTATTCTCTCCACCAGTAACGCTAGATAAGTAGCACTATTTCGTTTCAAAAAAAAAAAGCAAAACAATAGCAATATCTGCTCGCAAAACCGAATTCGGACAAACACATGACATAAAAAATAGACACGGCCCAATGGGCTAGACCAGAATTCGTAGCCCAGACAAACCCAGTCTGCTCCCAGCCAGCGGCCAGCGGCTCCCTTCTCGTCTCTCTTTCTCTGCCCCCGCTCCCGTCCAACTCCAGGTTCCAAGCGGCCGCCTCCCCAAAACCCTCTTCCCTCCAGAAGGAAGCAGCGCGGCGGAGAGAAGCCGCCGGGGATTCCGTGGCGTGGCGTTCCTCCTCCCCAAGCCATGGATTTTGCGAGTTGCAAACACTGGGGTGCGTGCCGTACCCTGCAATTTTTCGCTCCGTTTTTGTTCTATTGCTCCGATCGTGCCTGCTTATGTGGCTATTAGGGTGCATCGTCCCGCTCCAATCTCGTCGATTACTACTTTGTGTTGGTAATAGGAGGTGCTGGATCCAATTTAGAAACAGTGAGATAGACTTGTAATCAGCCAGTCCAACCTCTAGGGTTCTTACTTCTTAGGTGGCTGTTGTACGATTTTTTCGTCTGCTTTGTTTGTCTTTGGTTGTTGACTGATTGGGTGAGTCTGGTTTAGGTTAGACACCTGTCTGCTGCTACTAAACAGCAGCTCTTGAATGGAGTATGTATTGCCCCTTAAGTAAATTTATGGATTGTGTGATTGTGTCATGTAGTTTCATAGAGTTGTTGGTTAGGTGATTTTTGCTTAGCCAGTACCGGAAAATGGTAATATGACTCTCCCTGAGTGACAAAGTTGAGGGAGATAAGTGATAAATCTAGTTTATAAGGTTTTCAGGAACTGTGAGAAGTGAGAATTTTCTGATCAAGTTTGATAAATGATGATGCTACAATGCCATGGTACATTACGATCTTTGATGCCTGTAATTGGAACCTTCGGTTACATTCTTATCATGATCTTGTATTCTTTGGTGATATGATTATTTTTTTTCGAATATGATATGATTGATGTTGTAACTGGAAGTTGGCAGTTTGTCCAATGGCTTCTATGCGCTGAGAAGAAATCTCTCTCTAATTTGTGCTCCTATAGTTTATCTTACTTATGGCTACTAAAAGATAAATTATTTCCAGGAGTTCTAGTTAGACCAGGTGAGACAGTGAAGTGTGACCCAGGAGATGTGTATTGTCATGTTTCACAGGTATGCTTTATGTAGTTTTGTTGTACCTGGTCTCCTTTTCACTTATTTGGGGGTGGATCCTGTTTGTTTACCCTTTAGTTGTTTGTGTTTCCAGATTGCGCTGCAGGATGACAAGGGGAAGGAGGATGTGAGAGTTTTTGTGAAAGTTGGTGGCAAAGAAGTTCTGGTTGGCACACTGTCAGTTGAAAAATACCCTCAGTGTATGATTGATTTGGTCATTGAGAAGGAATTTGAGTTACGGCACACCTCAAAAACCAGCAGCATCTCTGTTCTTGGTTACAAATTCTGCGAGACAAAATATCCTTTCATTTCACATTCTTCAATGTTTGGCAAGAAGCTCTAGAACAATGTTTTGTTCCTTAACTACTTGCTCTGTCTTTGTCCACATCTTATTCTAGCGCTAGTACTGATGAAGGTAATGCTCTTGTTCATTTAGTATTGGACTTACTGATGTTATTCCTTATCCCTTTGCATAAGTTGCATGGTGGTTGATGTTTCAGATGATGACTCTGATGAGGAGATTCCATCAGCTATTCCACTATACCCCAATGCAGATGGTATATCCTTTGTTCTACATTACAGTTTTTGATTAAGAGTTAAGGCTGCTGCTTTGCTTCCCTCGAGTATATTACACCGATTGAACTTTCATAAAACATATGTGTACATATTTGGTTTATGGTGCTATTTATCCATTAGCCTATTTGTTTGTCTGCCAGAATCTGCTAAAATTAGCTAACGTTGATTACTTCAGATGATAGCGGCAAACAAACAAAAAGTGGTTTAGACAACCCTGCTTCGACTCAATTCTGTAAACCAAAGAATACCTTGGAAGAATCAAAGGATCCTGAGAAACGGAAAGTTAATGTTGGTGGCACTGACGATGGTCTCAGTAATGAAAACTCTGTTGATTCTGAAGAGGGTGAATCTGGTGATGATGAGGTTTGTATAAGTGATGAATCATGACTGAACTACTATTTCCTTGATGTTTAGTTTCTCTCTCTCTCTTTTTTATATTTTAGTTATTGAGAAGCTAGTGAACGAATTCAGGGAATAGCCAATGTGGAAGTCACTTTGTTGTATTATTGAAAGATAGTCAACCTAGAAAATAATGTATTATGGACTAAATTTCTTATATACATATGATCATACATTTTTCCTGTGTTTATTATACTACTGTTTTGGGTCTGCTATCGATTACCTGATGCTTGTACCTTGTTCAGACCAAAACTTAGCTTTGTTCTTGTTGGCATGCGGTGTGATACATTTATACCAGTATATATGTATATATATCACTTGTACTCTGAACATATTATTGATGCTCAGGATTCCAGTGATGAGGAAGATAGTGACAGTTCAGATCAAGATGGTGGTGAAGATACTCCAAAGGTCTGAGATTGTTCAAGCTGATCTGTTTATTTTATAAGATATAAGATATTTGAAACCTGTTTTTTTTAATGCAGAACATTATGGGCAAGAATAGAGTCACTTTGTTGTATTACTGAAAGATAGTCAACCTAGAAAATAATGTATTATGGACTAAATTTCTTATATACATATGATCATACATTTTTCTTGTGTTTATTATACTACTGTTTTGGGTCTGCTATCGATTACCTGATGCTTGTACCTTGTTCAGACCAAAACTTAGCTTTGTTCTTGTTGGCATGCGGTGTGATACATTTATACCAGTATATATGTATATATATCACCTGTACTCTGAACATATTATTGATGCTCAGGATTCCAGTGAGGAGGAAGATAGTGACAGTTCAGATCAAGATGGTGGTGAAGATACTCCAAAGGTCTGAGATTGTTCAAGCTGATCTGTTATTTTGACATGCTCCTTATTTTATAAGATATAAGATATTTGAAACCTGTTTTTTTAATGCAGAACATTATGGGCAAGAATAGGCCAGAAACACCCTTGAAGACACCTCTAAAGAAGGCAAAGATCGCAACACCTTCTATGGGAGACAAAACTGGTGAGAAATGCTACTTTTAATTGTAAACTTGTTTAGCTTGTGGTTCTTTTTCATCTCACGGAAACCTTACTGCCTGATAAACTCCGACGCAGGCACTGGCAGTACTAAGAGAAGTGGCTATGTCCATGTTGCGACCCCTTATCCAAAGCAGGTGAAGAATAGACCTTCAATCATTGACAGCTCTAAGCAATCCGCTGGCTATTCCTGCAAGTCGTGCAGCAAGTAATTTTTCAACATTTTCTATCCGAACCTTCTTGCATAAAAAATGCTGTCATGTTTTCTCACACATGGATGGGCGTTTTCGCTTTGGTTCAGGACTTTCCACTCCTCTGTTGCTCTGGATACCCACTGCAAGGTGAAGCATAGTGCTCATAAGTGAGCAGCATAATGCTCTGGACTGGTTTTGTGACTGAATTGTGGGATTGGATAGTGCTGTAACTGTAAAGTTGTGTTTCTTGCATTGACTGCAAAGGCGGCATCACAACATACGTTACTTTCAGAACCTGTTAGTGCAATATCACGGTGCTGTTTCCTGCAGAGGCTCAAATTCTTTTTTTTTTTTTAAGATTGGCCAAAGGAATTTCTTGAAGAATGAGACCCTATTGGTAATTTGGAACTTTGCTCGATGTTATGGTGCTGTTATGTCTACAAGTGCTGAGGTAGCACGGCTTAAATATTTCGGATTAGCATCTTACCCGCTACCCGTGTTCTGCTATCATACCGCTAAACACTATTTAGTAACTTGATCTTCCCGTAAATTGGCGTATGAAAGCATGTGTTCTAGATTAATGAAAATTTCTTGTAGAAGAAAATAATATGTTCGTATTAGTAGGTACTGAGACGTTATCTTACATTATTTGCCAATACTAGATTACTTTCTTACATTAGAACCAGGAAGCGCTGAGTCATAAACGCACATTAGAACCAGGAAGTGCTGAGTCATAAACGCACATTAGAACCAGGAAGCGCTGAGTCATAACCGCTTGCAACGAGGAGCGTGCATGCCAAACCTTGAAGACAAGGATATCCATGTTCATGTTGCTTGAGTCAAATATTGTGAATTTAAGTTTATTATCAAGTCCAGCTAGATGTGTCAGTTACTTATATGCTGCAAGCCCGCAACTAGGTACAACTTCCTCCAGGATTGGAGTGGCAAACATAACAGATGTATCCCACCGATACAGAACATAACGATATGTGAATAAAAAGACTGAAACACAGATAACAAACATTATCACTCCCAGCCTCCCAGATCACATGCTCATTCAAAAAACAAAACATAGTCATCAAACTACTACCAAAATTGGGATGATCCAAACTATGACATTTCGCATGTTCAAAAGTAAGGCATCCTGCCCATCCTGCCACTTGGGCATGGTTCAAACTTAATGCTATTTCCCATATTCAAAAACAAGACTACCACGTCCGCCGACTGAGCAGGAACATTAACTAGCGAGTAACAGCTGCATCCATATCATCCATAGGACTAAACAATCTAAGCATGCTTTGCCTTGTTATGAGCCTCCAGTGCTTTCTCACTGCCAAAAGTCCTGAACCAAGGACAGACAATTAGCAGGGTATCCAAATGCAAGTGAATAACACTAAACTACCGAATTCATGCAAAAAGAACTGTAAGCTGCACATACTTGCTGCATGGCTTGCAGGCATGGGTACCGGATTTGGGGGACTTCTCCTTTGACTTCTTGTCAGTTGCAGGGGCCTTGCTGGACTTTTCGGCAGGAGCCTTGCTGGCTTGCTTTGCAGGATGAGGAGTTGACACATGAACACCCTTCTTGTCACCTACAGTAGATGAAAATTCAGCAGAACATTCATGTGGTAACATAACATTACACATTCATTAGTAAGGTTTCAAGAACACAGAGAGCTGGGGGCACCTGTTTTCTGACCAGATGGTTCAACCTTTGCCTTCTTAACAGAAGGTATCACAGCTTCAGTTGCTCTCTTCTTGCCAACAACTTCAGGCTACAATATAACAAACAAAAAATAAATAAGGCCAGACATGATTGTAATAAGCATGAAGGACAAGGCATGCACACCTTTGGTGCAGTCTGTTCTTCTTCTGAATCATCACTTTCATCTTCAGAATCACCCGAGAGATCAGCACCACTGGATGTTTCTTCATCAGAATCCTCAGACATTTCACTATCTTCTGAATCATCAGTGAAATCATCATCACCACTGGACGTTTCTTCATCATCATCTTGTTTGACATTCTTAACATCCTCCACCGGAACAATTGCACCAGCTTTTTCTGGAAACAAAAATAAAGTGACATTCGTTCAATAAAATATCTTCTGTACACTCAACATCAATGAATAATAGAATTCATGGTGCAAGAAGAAAAGAGAATCACTTACTAAGTTCATCATTTTTAATTGGGTTATCTTCAGTTTCCAGCTCTTCATCTGAACTAATAATTTCATCGTCACCAAATTCAGAAGTAAGCAAGATGGCAGTTAAGGAAAGAAATTTACCAGGTGACAGATTTCAGATTATCTTAAACAGATATAACTGAACTGAAAACCACGTAACATATGAAAAGGATATTCAAAATTTGTATCTGGCACCATGTAACCACCCAAGAAGACACTTGTAGTCTTTGAACTGTGCGATACCTCAAAATCATCCTCAAATAGCAAGTCACACGTAAACTGAGGGTGCTTATCAGCTGACAGGGTTCCAAGCACCAGCTTCTTGCCATCAACTTGGATGGAAACAACTACATTCTCACTCCCTTTGTTTGTGTCCCCCAGTGCAGCCTAATGGGAAACATTAAATCAGACAAGAGACGTCAGATTAGTAAGAATTTGGCACGAAAGGGAAGTGATCAAGAGTGAAGTCTGTAAACCTGTGAGAGGTGGAGAACATAACCCTCATCAGCACTGCAAGAAACCTTGGCTCCTGGCTTTATTTCTTCACCTGTATGATTCATGTCAATTCTTAAATTCAGTATTGCAAGCAAGGAATTATGAACTGAAAGGAAATACAAAACAATGCACTTTAACAAGTTAAAACAATGATAGCAAATAATAAAAGTGGTCACAGATGAATTGCATTCAGTATCAACAAGTGCATCAGTGACTAAGCTACAAAAAAAAAAGATTTGATATATCACATCTTGCGCTCCTGTTAAAACAGATCATGTAAAAACAAAAGGAATAAGCAGTGCAAGCACAATATTCATCCATGGGTAAATGACTATAGCCTCAGCTGAGGTTATTGAGAACTACAGGCATATCTACTGACTCCTACACAACCGACGCACCTATATCCTCCATCGCAAATTCAAATTCAAGCATGGATAGTAAGATCCAAGCAATTCAATTTTCACAGAATACTTGCGTTTTTCACAGATAAAAGAAACAACTTATATTATACTACCTACCCACTAACACAACAAATTCCATCTGTTTCTCCCCTAAAAAAAATACACAGCTCAATCCCAAAACGTTGCACAACAAAGCTACCTATGCAACCTCAACAGCAACCAGGGAGACACCTGGCTGTGGCATCACAGAACAAAAATCAAACAGAGCCTAAATAGAATCGTGGAGCACCGCGTACTAACGCACAAATCCACCTGGACAAGCGTGATTCCTACGCGTCAGACGCGATGATTCGACCAAGCGTCAGACGCGATCAATCGATCAGTCCTTAACGCACAGGGCGAAGGGGAGCGGTGATGAGAAGCCGAAACGCGAATCGCACTGAGCGGGCAATGGAAGCGGCGAGGGAGATAGAGTCAAAGTGATTACCCCAGAACTTCATCGCGCCGACGAGGAAGCGGAGGCTCGCGGCCGCACAAAACCCTAGGGGAGAGGGAGCGGGGGAGGAAGAAGGCGCCGAGGAGAGGGGTTTAGCCGTTTAGGGTTTAGCGGCGGATGCAAATTGGGGAAGGGTTTGTCCTGGGGGGGCCATTCTTAAAGGGAGGACGGCACGTGTGGACCGTCCGATTTGTTTCCGAGGATCTGAACCGTTCGTTGTGGCGTTCCGTTCATACGGTTTTGCGGCTCTTCCAAGATTTTTGAGTTGCGAAAGAGGCAAAAGGGCAAAATTGGAAAAATGAAGCAAAGATACACGGAGAAGATGAGGTATCGCACAGTTCATGCCTCTGAAAATGAAGCACAACTGCGATATCGGCTTTGGGCTTGGTCTTGACTGCTTATAAGGCCCAGATTTTTCTTTGCGACATCGTGCCTCTGAAAAGAGAGATAAGTGAATGCCGATGAAAATTTCATTTTAATCAAATTTCACTTTTACAGTTTTACCACGTTTCACGTTTGGGTGAGCCGGAGTCCTGTTGTGACAAGTGACTTCAGGAAAAAAAAACATATTTTGCCTTTATATTTCTTTCCTTATTTATTAAAGCTTGCTGAGTTGTCTTGCAAATTTATGTGCTCATGTATATGTATATACATATTTAATAATACAACCAAGAGAGATATTGACTCAATTCGGCAGGTTTTTGACAGATTTGTACGACAGATTCATTCTGAGAGGAAAGTACGGCACGCTGATTTGTTCGACAGATTTGTTATGAGAGAAAAGTAGTGTTAATACTTGGAGCACGGTAAATATATACATTAGAGTATCACACGGGGAGCGTAGCGCTCCAGTCAAGCTTGGGATGTACTATGACTAGCAAGAAAATTTCACCTCGTAAAATTTTGAATATGGAAACCGATGAATCGATGATGCTTATTGCTACTGCATATGTACATACATCACGGTGGACAGTGGAGGCACCGCAGAAAACACGCCTGAATGGCTGAATCCACAAGGTGGCAGCACCGCTAAATTATTTTCCAACAGAGGGGGAACTGGTTTGGTATTATTATTCCAACTTTCCAAGATTTTGTTGTGGTGCCTCATACTTCTTGGACTTGGAACCTACCTCGCTGCTGCAGCTCATAGAGCATGAGCAGTGCAGCCGAATCCTGTGAGCTCTTCTTATCCGCACGTCCATCTCCTGTGAGGCTGATGACATCACCGTTTGGTATGTGCAATGTTATTGTCGAAGAAAATGCGAATCCTTGAGGTGTAGCCTTTTGTGAGGATCCATCAGATGAGGGGCACACCCTGATATTGTCAAAAAGAAAAGATTAGATAGTTATTCACACAAGATATCAACAAATCCCCTATGTGGAACAGTGGTACCTTGGTTCCACTTTCACATATTCAAATGTAGGCATTGGCCAGTGTAGTTTTTTACAAGACTCGTACAATGAAACACGAGGTCCTCCTTTACTCAACTTAACCTTCACAACCACTGCACAAATAGAATACATAGTTGAATACTTGTGAACAATATAAGTGATATGCATAGGTGAGGTCTGAATTATAGGATAACAAACAAATCAAAACTACTAAGACTAGAACACATACATGGTTTATCAATAACAGAGCCGGGAACAGTACTTGACACGGGTAATTCCTTTTGCCTAGGTAGTGCTATATTCTGTGTGTCCATAGCATCAAGCAAGTTGATGTGATGTTTTGGACTATCAGATTTCCTTTCAGATTGTTCCATTCTGCTAGCATTCTTCGGAATTACAAGCCCTTTTTCCTGCCAACAAGATAGATGTTGAGCTACTGAGTCCCTAAGCCAGTCAGCATAATTACCAAAAGAATGGAGCATAAGTGAAGAGGTACCTCCAGATCCCTGAGCAATAAGGAAGCTGCATGTGCCTTTGCATCTACTTTGTTCTTTCCATGACCTTGCCTCACAAGAAGCAAATCCTTGAGTTGTAAATTGAGAAAAGCCATCGTGCTGTCTCCTCGAATTTCACACTTAATTCCCAAAAAGTACCCATTCTTGTCACACCACTCATGAAGTTCTCTGAAAGGGGGTAACTCCAGATTCTCAGGTGTGACAATTGGAGAAAGAAGAGGTTGGAAAACCCCCCAAACTATATCCAGATCAAGTTTGGTGTCTATAAGGACTGCACCTGCAATACTTTCTACAATATCACCTAGAACCTGTGTGAAAGAAGACAAAGTGAACTAGTGAAATGAAGTATTATTCTAGATAAGGGCAATGTTTCAACAAAGGTTTACTGGTAGAAAATCCAGATTACTGATTGGCTACTGCCTATCAATCAAATGTTAATGCTAGTTTCAACCATTGGAGCCCAACAGACTATAAAGTATATTAATAAATAATGTGCTAATATACCATAAATGTGGTCTGAAATTTGATCAAATCGTTATGAACTAATAAGCAAAGGGACAGAGTGGGAGAGAAAACATACTTTTGGCCCCCTAGATGGACCACTGGATAAAAGGCTGGTTCTGTCCATGGATGAACCTTCCAGACCATTCACATATTCATTGATTTGATCTTGAAGCAACCCAGAAGAATGCTGGAGGAAGTGGTGGAGATTGTACTTAACTGCAACTTGTGCAAAATTTTCATTATTTACTGATGCGGATCGTAAATCTGTCAGCACTCCCTCATCAATGTCTTTATGACTAAGGAAAAGATGGCGTGTTAGTAAAATATCCAAGACTGCATCTCCAAGGAACTCCAAGCGCTGGAAGTAAATGGTCTCCCATTAGAGAAGTAGAATAAAATCAAGCATCAAATATGTCAAAGTACCTTAGTAACAACCATACCTGGTAGCAGTATGCTGCTCCATATTCTTGCTGTGATGGGTGGGTGAGAGCCTCTATCAGCAAACCTTTCACCGAGAAAGCATAGTCTATTTTTGCTTCAAGCAATTCAACTACATCAACTTTTGGCAGATAATTCCGCACAGAAGCACTCGATATGGCTTTCACAATCAGGTCTTCCTCAGTTTCAATCTCAATCTGCAACCATTTGAGAACAGAAAAGGCTGCTCTTAATCCCCCTCCCACATAATATGCCCCAATTAAAGCCTCGACACAATCAGAGATGGTTTTGGAACATATCCATCTGTGTCCCCTGTCACACGCCTTGCCTATTATTATAGAGTTGTCATCAATCCTGTGAATATCCTCAGTTATAAACTCAGACTCTACTGTGCATTCACAAGGACGGGGCCAAATAGACAGCTGTCCAGGTGCGAGCCATCGACGAGGATCAAAAGCAGCATCACGTATGTAACCCTGTGGATGACATTCGACCAATAACAAATTAATCAAGCTAAAAAAAAGTGTGAACTCATGTTGAGGAAACATGCAGCATTTTGTTATACTGCCAACAATATAAGCTGTAAATTACCTGTATCTTGCGTTCAATACCAAGCTTATGAAGTGTTGCATTACATATAATTTCTTGCCTTCTGGACGACAATTGCCCCTCATGCTTATTAGGAAATGTGAGGAAAAGATGGGAACTCACTGCATACTTAAGTACAGAGTCCCCCAATAACTCTAAACGTTCCATAGAGAAGTCCTCACAGCATCTAAGAGTTGTAAGAGCTTCCAGAATCTGAGAAAATGTAGGGAGTTTGATTGTTATTTTAAGGAATTAACAGAATACTATGTATAGAAATAAGCAAAAAGTATTAAGCAACATCTCATACCAGGAAGCTTGATATATCAGAACCTGTGTATGCAATTTCACTTCTTAATTGGCTGGCTAGCATTAGTGACTCAATGCGATACATCAGAGATGGAAACAAATAGAATACTCTCAAAACATCAACAGGTAAATCAAGGGGAATCAGCAGCTCTGGAGGCATGTGAACAAGGCTATTCGCCCTATTTTTATTTTCAACACGGTTGCCTACAAAAAAAGCAATAAAGCATAAACAAATTGTATCTTACAGGAAACTATCAACTTGGCTACAGTTAAAAGAGAAATAGTATCCACTGAATAGCATAGTTTAATCAAATTGATTCTATACTAACAGTCAAATTTTAAAAGAACAGAGATGTGTAAATAACTCTTGAATGGAAAACAACGTCACACATCATGCTTCGAGTAAGAAAAAGCTAGAAGTAGCCATCAGAAGATAAGGACCTTCATCTCTGATCTTTGAGGAAAGAAGATTGTGAGGATTATGAGTAGGTTTCAACACTAGCAATGGCTGTGAGGGATGACGAAGAAATATGCTGTACCTGCAAATGAAGTGTGTTAGCTAAGTGTGACTTAATTGTGTAGTCATGTATGAGCATATTAATATGCAAAAGATTTAGCATACTTCTTCTCAAAATATTCTGCAAACGTCCGGAATTTTCCTTCTTTCTTATCAGAAGCACCATCAAATGTGCTACTCGCACATAAATCAGATACATCAAGAGAAGTATATATCTTCCCTGTGTGAAGTGCTAGGACTACCATATTTCTAAGATTATCAGCCTTACATGACTTGTTGGCTAAATGAATCAGATCTCCACCATTTTTTCCAGGATTAAGTTTATCAATCAGGTTCTGTTGGTCCTCCGAATAAATGCTCCTCATAAGTCCAACGGCTGTAGCTGCTACTTCAATCACACTCCAGTTAATGAAAATACTTTTAGAAGAATCCAGAGTAGGATCCACAGGTAAAAGCAAATACATATTTGATTTGTCCCACAGGAATGTATCATCTTTCTTGAGAATAAACTCCCTTGGAGTTTTGGATGCTTTTGATCCAGTGAACAGTTTTCCAAATAAACCATTAAAGAGAAGTGCTTGAAATAGTTTTGCTTTCTCCATCTACAAGAAAAGGGGCGGGAATCTTTCAGGTAAGAAGAAATGAATATGAAGCAAAGCAGATAAATGATATATGGACTTGACGGACTTGACCAGACCTGCTGAGCGTCCAACTCAAGAGGTCCACAGGGAGACACTGAAGCCTTTACCATCTTGTCATGCAAATACAGATCAATATCCAAAGTGGCAGCTTCTTTTGCTATATTTGCATCAATTAAAAGGACAAAGTCGGAATATTTCTGTCCAACTTGATCACAAATAAAATTCATCTTGTAGCCTTGAAGCTTAGTAACGCTTCTGTCTGAAGCCCAAGAGCCAGACATAGAAAGAACCTTGGTTGTACCATGCAGCTCTTTCCGTTTCGTTGTACCTTTGAGAATGCCCCGTTGTTAGAGATACAGATTGTTTCTTTGTCAGTTAGTAACTAAATAAATATTACAAGATCAGCTCCAGTCGGCAGTGAGCACGACAATTACAAAAAAGTAGGTGGTAGAAATATTATAAGGATTTGGCATTCACGTACCTAAACCTGCACCAGACGTGCAGGTAGCCTTGCCCAAAATTTCCAGTGGCGGCTCTTCAGCGGATGGAGAAAGGTGGTCATCAAGTGCTCCCAGCTGATGCAGCCTCTTACATGCATCAAGGCAAACAAGCTGCTTTGCTTTCTGCATGTTTCTTGCTTTTGGGCCTACTAAAAGCTGAAACATGGCACTAGATGGTAATGTTACTGTACACTCATAGCCATCACCATACTGGCTGAACTGAAACGTGGGTCTTGGGGTGTAGTACCTTTAACATGAGCAAGAAAGTCGGAAAAAAATGGGTTAGAATTAGAATCCTACACAGGAAAAGGAAAAAAAATACCAAACAGAAACTTTGTATGGTAGATTTTTTTAATGTCAGATAATAAAATTTGAATGTAGTCACCATACTTGTCCTTTGGAAGTTTGTCACAGTACTGGTAGAGAACACTGATGCTGGAATCAGTAGTTATTTTGGCTCCTGTTGTGTTTATATAGTAATCATTTACTTCTTCAGTGGGAAAGAAACTGGGGTGTGAATCCTCAGGCTCTCGGTTTGAAGCAATCTCAGTCATCGAAGTCTTACTTCTCATAAGGGCAGATATTAAATCATTTTGTTTTGCATTTCCCCTGCAAAAATAATGACATAATGGCTTCTTGCAATCATTTTATTGCCATGGCAATCATTGTACCATCACAAGTATGTACTGAGACAATTAAACAGATTAAAGGGTTTACTGTTCAATCATTAGTATGTACTGAGAGTCCTTTTGTCGGGCTCGCCCACGTGACTGCACATAGCTGCGGGTAGTCTTCGGCAAATCAAATCGTACTACACACGAGCAGTCTGGGACATGTATACCCTCTTCCGCAACATCTGTAGTAAATAGCAAGTTGACCTGCATTTTATTTCAGAAGGGGTAGAATAAACAACGTCAGATCATGAGAAGTATGTTTCAGTTTACTCAAATGTTGACAGATGTTAATTACCTTTCCAGAGCGGAATGAATCCAGTGTGTCCTTTTGCATTTTAGGGGTCAGTGCATCCACAGAAGAGCTCCCACCAGTTAGGAAAGAAACTCTGAAATATGAGAGTTGGCCAATTTTCTTCATAGTCCGCTCAATGACTCTGGCAGTAATCTTTCGGTCCACAAAAATAAGGCATCGGACATGTTCAATATCACTGTTAGACACAGATGTATGTCATGTAGTGTAAAGCAGTAAAGACACATAGTTCGAAACGAACAGGTAGAGTTAATAAAAAATATCTCTTCACCTGAAAGAGAGAAATATTTGGATGAGCTCATGGAGCTTTGGCGAGATATAGCCCCCCTTTGTTGCTTCCACACATCCACTCTCTGAGTTCAGAAGCGCATCAATTCCTGAAACATCAGGGAATCATCAGCCATGTGTCATACTTAATAAAGGATGTTGTACTGCATTGAAATAGTTTTAGCTGACCTTGTTGCTGTTGGAGGCGTTTGTCAATTATATGCAATGCTTCCTCAAAGAACTTCATATGAAGCATTGCATTTTCTGCAAACAAGCCTGGTTCATTTGCATCACTTTGCTGATCGGTGGTGTCACCACCTCCCTTCAGCCAACCTTTTCTTTTACCCCTTTCGATGCTAATTTTAGTAGCCTAAGAGAAAGATAAGCTAATAAATGCCATGGAATTTTGCTTATACAAGGAAAACAAAATAAAAGAGAGAAAACAATTCTGAAAAAGAAACAAGGGCAAAAAAAACTTAAAACCAATCTAACTACCTCACTCGCACAAACAAGACCAACATCTTCAAGGCAATAGCAAATCTTTGCTAAAGAATTAGAGAGACGCCTCCGTGATTCCTTTGTTATTTCATCAGCATCTTTGTACTGGTTGGTCAGCCTACTATACAATTGTGCTATCAGCCCGTCGTACTGCACAGATAAAATGATACTGATTTTAGATGACCATCTCAAACGCTTCAACTACAGAGCAAGGAATTAAAATTATCAAAACCTTGGAACCCAAAATTCCTAGTTCTTCACTCAAATCTTCGAAAGAAACAGTTCTTGGCTCATAGTATCTGTTCACTTCTTTTGCCGAAGGAACGCAAAGTTCTATCTCTTCTCTATCCAACACAGTGTGTATCTGCATTACAATGCAAATAGGAGCATGTGAAGGGCATTGTCCAGTAGTGTAAGGCAAATTGGATATATTTCACCTAAAAAATACAGATCAAAATAAAGCATACAATTAAACACTTCCATTTTCTAGCTTGAAATAAGTACAGCTGTAAACCAAAGTCTGTAGCACAATTCAATATCGCCATGTCTACAAAAATTGAGATATTGGAATAATCGCAGCTAGCATGTCCTGCGTAATCTGAAAAGCTTGTTCACACAAGCAGTATAAACTAGAAAATAAAAGGAGATGTACCTTGGAATCTAAAATATTCTCCAGCTCAGATAGCTGATTTTCGCAATCCATATCTGAGGAGACTCCTGTAAAAATGAGAAAATAATAGCAAAACGTCATCAACAAATATTAAAAAATGAAGATACAGAATGCATGGTATGGAACAAACAAAATTGCTGGAAAATTGACAGATATGGTGGAAGCACAGTCAATGAATATATCCTTTGAATTTCTCAGGAAATTTTATTTCTTTCACACAGTCATGACAGATTTTAGTATATGACCCGAATGCCACCATTTGTGATATTTTGGTTAATTTTCAATGCATGTACAGCCAAGTCTCCTCCAACATCATCATCATATTTCTCGATGATGATATGACGTCAAGCATGATTCAATTCAGTAATCATCAGCTCAAATTTCATTTCTGACACAAAGTTCATTAGTTTAGCCATTTCATATGTTAGTTAAAAAATTAGGGAACTTTGTGATGTCTTGCCTTTTCTTATAACAGGTGATGCTGTCATACCAAACACATTTGGCTTGTGCTCAGATCTGTAATAGAACTCCTGTTCAATCGGTAAAGATGAGAGAAATTAAAAAGGGGCAAGACAAAAAGAAAGTTGCTCACAACTTTGTAAGTATAACAAGAAAGTGGGCTTTCCAGGGTACCTTCATTATCCTTGTATAAGGGTGGTTACCAGTTGCATGATGGCATTCATCAAATATCATGAGACTAACCATGTCTAAGATCAGGAAAGCTTGGCGTAAAGCATCTAGCAGCACCTGTGGTGTCATGACCATAACCTGCAATTTTTCACAGCAAATGCCGTTATGTCAAGTAATGTGACCATCTCTTGCTACAACCAGGATTCTGCAACTTTGCTGCAGAAATTTTCTTTAATATTTAATCTGGGAACATAAATTTTTATTATCAGTTTATCACATTGTTGAAGGCGCCTTGGCAGAAGATTGAATGATCATATCTTAACAAGGGAAAACAATTAAGAGAGAATACACACAAGAAAAAAGACTTTATTGGTCAAAAGGCTTCAATATGCATATAAGTTGGAATAAATTGTATCATGCAGCACAGTACTTGCCGTGATCTTCAATCAAACACAAGTCAAGTAAAGCCGAAGAGGTAACAACTACTGTCATCAAATTTAATGAACAGAGTGCAAAATAGCACCTCCATAAATTTGGTAGGATCTTTTCATTTAGACCCGAGGAATCAATAAGACTGGGAATAAGGAATCAAACTTGCCTGATATTTTTCAAGTTGCTCTTTCCAGCTGTGAGCCTTCCATTGATCGACACCCTTTGCACCATGATAGTGCTCCACCTCAAAACCAGTGTAGCTCTTAATCACCTCGCATTGCTGTTACAGAAAATATCAGCGCAAACTGTTTTATTTCATTTAGTCAGAACCATCAGCTGCGTTCGCGGTACCACCTGCGTGACAAGTTGAACTGTTGGTGCAAGAAATATGATGAGCTTTTGGTCATTATTTGTTTTGCTGATCTTCCCAAAATGCTTGATGAGCATGACAGCAATCATTGTCTTCCCAGCTCCCGTATCAAGCATTGCAATCGTATTCTGACGCGTAGCGACCTCGTAAAGATCAAGCTGGTACCTGGCCAATTTCAACATCACAAGCACAATTACAATATGGTACTCTGTTCTCCTGAATGCATATAATAGCATTTCTATTAAAAATGTATGCAATAGTGTAATGCTTGACAAATGTGCAGAACCTTCTGGGGGTGAAATCCTGACACTCCCTCTTCTGCCGTTTATGCACGCCTGCTTCATCTTCTCGGACAGATGATTCGGATGTCCTCTTCAAAGGATTCATATCCACTGCCCAAGCAACAATCAACAAAAATCCGTCACTAACAGTCCGCAGCCCCTACCAAATTCGCAGCACTTAACCCCCAAAGACCTCTAGCGGCGCAGTTCGACTCTCCAGAAGCTTCTAAAAAAACCGTAAGCCCCGATCCAAGGCACCGCGGCATCCAGAACCGCTGCCAAAAATCTCCAGTTCACCCGCATTAACGCTATCGAAGCAGTACCCGCACATGCATTACATAACCAAGCCTAATCCCGCCCGAATCTCCATGGCGCAATCGCAGGAGCACAAGAGAAAACACCAAACCTAAAACCCCGAAAACCCCACAGGATGGAAAAAAAAACGAGTGGTTACCATCGCCGGCAACGGCAACGGCCGCCTCCGCCGCGGAATCGGCGGCGCCCATCGCCTCGTCCCCGCCGCCGCCGCCGCCCAACGCAGCCGCGTCCACGTCGCCCATCCTCACTATCGATCAGACCGGTTATTGATTGAGGAGAGTGAAGCACTGAAGCTCGGGGCGGCGTGGGGTAATAGAAGGGGAGAAAAAATAAAGGAGGACGAGAAATTTACTCGGTTGGCTGGTTATTAACAACTGGTGAGGTCAGTGCCGGGTGCCGGCTGTCAATGAGCCGAGCTCGAGCCGAAGCCTGAAAATCCGGCCTCGGCTAGTTTGCCTTTGACGGAGCCGGCGCGGCGTGCGTGCAGCGTGCGTGCGGGGGAAGCGGCGGCGGTAAAAAGCGGTGGAGAGGAATTGGGACCGAATTTATTTTTATTGAGTTGGGGTCCCACTATTACTGCCTAAGTATTTTTTGTTGTAAACATTGTGGGATTGGAAATAATCAATGTTGCCCACTTTTGTGGGGCTACCATATAGACTACTTTGGCAATAATATACATTGGCCGTTGCCCTAATCGAATATGCAGCTCGCCTCTCGAGTTTTCCAAAAGAATGATCCGCATTGGAGTCGGCTCGAGCTCCGCTCAGTCAAGTCAAGCCACGTACGAGCCGAACTCAAGGAGCTCATGATCATCACGAACCATAAAAGTGAGGTGGATAACGCACATGCTGCGCATGCACACGCCCGTTCGAGCTGGAACACGTCACTGACACCGCATGGCCCACCTTGGAATCTGGTAAAGGTTACAGCGTGGTAGATTCTTTTTTTGAAGATTTCAGCGTGGTAGATTCTCGGGCGCGTCGGCTAGGGGGAGTCCGTTCATATATACTGATAGAGAGGAACCAAAATAGCCTGATAGAGAGAAAGACCAAAGTAGTTACCTTGATGAATCTGTTCTTGTTCATCATTCTGATCATGCATGACATCATCCAAAGTATTTTCATCTTGCAAGGCAATGTTGCCATCTCCTGCAGATTAAATTCATTATGAAACATTTTCATATGCAAAATTATGGTTGCAAACTATGCTTGGACATGATGGAAATAATCACCTGCAACCAGGTTTTCTTGATGTTCTCCATGTGGAAATTTTAAATCAAATGGATGGCCAACATTTTCACCTGGCACAGAGGAAAGCTGATGATTATGAGAATGCATTGTCACCCACACATGTGAGTTTTTCTCCTCTCTCACTCCATTTTAATTTTAGAACTAGTAGGAAAAATATGAACTGCATGCGCTTTTATGACAAAAACTAAGCTTTTATGACAGAAACTAAACCAGTGCAAATTTTAGAAAGATATACACTAAAATAATAGCAGAAACTAAATTCTCTGATATTTACACCATTATTCGGTCACAAATCTGAGAGGTATCGTGGTCTGGTGTTCTTCTAGTGTGATTGCAGTGTTGAATGCCATGGGATGGTGGAGCTTAATGTAGATCTTACTGTTTATTAGTACTCCCTCCTTTCTCAAATAGATGGCCTTTAGGACAAGTATTTTAGTTCATTTTGAACTAAAATATTTGTCCAAAACCTCATGTATTTGAGGAAGGAGGGAGTACTATTTATGGGATGAGATGTAAGGGAAGATAATTAACACTAATGGAGAGGGATGAGCCTGATTTGAATTACATGCATTCTAGTTTTAGGAGAGAGGGAGAGGGAGAGGGAGACTAATGTGTTTACCTGGATTAATTTGTTCTTGTTCATCAATCTGATCAGGATGGAGACCAAAGTGATCAGCAGCTCCCCCAACTTGAACTGCAGCCACTTCATCTTCCAAGGGATGGAGAACCTCTTCTTTTTCAGCAGCACTCTTGTTGGGATCAGGCAGCTCCTCTCCTTCATCCTCTGGTAGTTTGTTTAAGTCTATTGCCATGGGGATGGATGAGAGTGAATGGTTCGAATGGGGAAAGGCAGGGTTACCAGGCTTTATTCCTGCAGGAAGAGAAATGGCGCTGGGGGACAGTTTAAAATTTCAGTTTCCTTTTCGTTTAAGCGCCAGATCTGTTTTGGCGCTGATTAGAGTTTGCAGCCAAAGTGAAATGCATGTTTTCATGATTTGTATAAGGTTAAAACACTGTACTGCTTGTTTATATGTGCAAAGTGGATGTGGATGGTGATTTGTTTAATGTAAAAATGTTGATGGTGTGTGCAGCTCGGTTGAGCATTTATGGCATGTCCATCCAAATATCTGATGAGTGTATAGGGGCAGCAGTGTCTTTTATCGATTGCCTTGGTTGTTGAGTTCTTTTCCCGGCGACCATGATTAAGGGACGGAGGGAGTACGTCGCTTCAGCGACAATTTCACATTTCGTCGCGCCGTACAGACGGGAGGCGCGGCCCGCACGCGCAGGGAAGCGGGAAGCTTAGGTAAGATTTGTTTTTTATTTATTTCCTTTTTGTTCGTTTCTTTCTATATTTGTTTTTATATTTTGTATCTTTTCTATCTATTTCTTTTTTATTTGAGTTTTTTTTCACTTTCGTTTTTTTATTTTCTTTCTCTCTCTTTATTTTAGATTTTTCTCTATTTTGCTCCTTTCATTTCTTTTCACGTTTTCTATTTTTCCTTCCACTCTTTATTTTATTTTTTTCTTTCTATATTTTTTCTTCTATGCTATTTTTTTGTTTATTATTTATTTTTACTTTCTATTTTTTTCTATTTCCACTTTTTTGTTTTTTATATTTCCTTCCTAATATTATTTATTTTATTTTATTTTTTATTTCATTCTTTTTATTCTTCATTCTTTTTATTCTATTTCTTTTCTTATTTCTCTTATTTATTTATTTTCTATTTACTATTTTTCTATTTTCTTTTTTTTATATATTCTTTCCTTTCTAACCTTTTCAAGATATAGTTAGCAATCATTACACTACACAATACTTCGTGACTACATAGAGTTATAGATCATTTTAAGCTAATTTTTTATTATTTTCTTTTCTCTTTTTCTAATTTTTATTTTCCTTTATTTCTATTTATCTATATTTAATTTTCATTCTTTTCTTGCATGAATTATTTCATTCTATCATCTTTTTTCTCTTACACAATTTTTATTTCTAACCTTTTCTTTAATACAGAGTTTCCTCTTTCCTATGTTTTTTGTTTTTTCTTTATTTTCATTATTTTCATTTTTATTCTATTTTTATTTGTTTTGCTTAGTGAATATTTATTCCACCTAAATGAAATTTTGTTTTCGCTTAGTGAAAATTTTTCGTTTGATTGATTTAATGCTCAGTGATTCATTTTTCTTTACATATTTGTTGTTTTTTTAAATATTCATTTCTCCCTTCTGTAAATATTTCTTCCACATCTAAAATTTGTTGTGTTAGTTCAGATAATTTGTTAGGTACATACAACTTTTTTGTTTCGGCAGTTTGTATAATTTGTTCGACACGTATACATATTTGTTCCGGCAGTTCATATAATTTGTTTGGTACCTACAAACGTTTTGTTCAGGTAGTTTGTATAATTTGTTTGACATGTATACATATTTGTTCCGGCAATTCATATAATTTTTTCGGTACCTACAAATGTTTTGTTCTAGCTATAATAATAATATATTCTGTCTGTAATAATAATAACTTGTTCCGACCTTTATTCTGATTTGTTCTGGCACTACATTTATTTTGTTCGAGATGACATACGAACTTGTTCTAGCTATAATAGAATCTTGTTTCTACTCTTGTTCTCATACTACATTTGTTTTGTTCGGGACGACGTACAAATTTGTTCTGGCTATAATAGGATCTTGTTCTGACATTTGTTCTCGTTTGTTCTGACACTTTATTTGTTTTGTTCTGGCCATAATAGAATATATAACCTTAATTTTAAAAATACGAATAAAAAAAATTTGTCAAAATATAGTCAAGTGTGATCTTGTTTTGAAGATCTCAGTATAAGAAATCTGTTTTTGAAATCGGAATTTAATTTAGACGCAAGATGTATATTTATAACTTTTTTTAGTTTTGAGATTAGTTTGTAGAATTTATTCGACGACTATACATATTTTGTTCCGTCACTTTATATAGTTTGTTCGGTGGGTATAATTTTTTGTTCTGGTAGTTTGTAGAATTTGTTCCGCGGTAATATATTGTCCAGAATATACAACTTTAATTAAAAAAATACGAATAAAAAAAGTTCGTCAAAATATAGTCAAGTGGAATCTTATTTTGAAGTTTTTATTGTCAGAAATTCAATGGTGAAATCAGAATTTAATTTTGATACTCGGTTTAACATTTATTGCTTTTTAAGTTTCAAACAACTCTTTAGACGAGGATGACATCAGCAACTTTGACTAAATACTATTCGCATGCGGAGCAAATAGTCTAAGGTATCTCATTAGCCTCAGGACTCTGATTTCTTCAATCTTTCCAGCGAAACGTGCCCACGTGGCCTACATGCAGCGCGACAGTTGGTTTTTTTGTCGCTACAGTGACGACTAGACGTGTCCGGGAGGGACGGCGGTAGGTGGATTTGACGGCCTGCGGGGCCACATAACCTTAGAGCAAGGCCAATAAAAAAGACAAACCCTTGTCTCTAAAATTTGACACATCAGTATCAGCTTTTGAAGACAAGCATATACAAATATAGTACAACAACTTGTCTCTTGCTATATCACATTAATTTTTTTAATCTTCCTTGGCCCACCACCAATCTCACTCACGGGTCATTCCTCTCACAACCATCATGTAGCGAACATGGCCTCTTTTGCTATTTGTTCGAGTTGATTTTGGTGATTCATGCTAACACAACCAATGGAACTAACCACATTGTCTAGCATGTCCTTGTAAGCATTCTTAGGTCCCACGGATATTACCAAGTTAACATACCATGCCCAAGTTAACATACCATGCATATGTTAAGTTACTCATAGCAAAAATGAGGACTTAGTATATATTTTGAGGCTACAAGTGATGACATGTTAAGTATGTTAAGTTGAAGAAATGACAAGTTGAAGACGCGAAGAAAAGACAGGAATCAGTAGCACCGGATGAACCGACGGTGCACTTGAAGACAGCGTCGGTGCAACCGTCGGATGAAGTGGTACACTGCGGGAAGACTCAAGTCAACATGAAGGTCACCGGATCATCCGACGCCCCCAATTCTAGTTGCGCCGGATGAATCAAGAGATCGAGCAAGCAGGAATCAACACCACCGGATGAACCGACAGTGTAGCAGCGGTTCATCCGGCGGCCGTGTGTTTGCTAACAGAGAGTTCCAGGCGCGAAGCTCTTCAGCACCGGATGAACCGACGGACATAAGGATTCAGCAGCGGTTCATCCGACGGTAGCAAAATAGCTACCAGTAAGGTTTTGGGAAGAAACCTATCAGCACCGGATGAGGTTAGCCAAGAAGACCGTCGGTGCAAGCATCGGATGATATGTGTCAGTGAAGATGCAACGGCTAGGTGACGTGGAGGGCACCGGATGAACCGACGCCTATGGAAATAAGACCATCGGTTCATCCGACGGTACTAATTTCAGAAGCTTTTAGCCAACGGCTCTTTGGGCGTCTTGGGCTATTTATACCCCCTCTACTCACCCATTTGGAGTTGCTGGAGTGTGCGGAAGTGCAGAGGAGTTCAAGACTCATAGAAGATCATATCCAAGCCATCCAAGTGCTTAATTGCTCATCCATAGACTTGCACATACTTTGTGTGTGTGCTTAGTGCTAGGTTTAGTTTAGAGCTAAGTGAGTGCAAGGTGTGCCTACCTTGTGAGGTGATTCTCGAGTGGATCAAGTTGTACGAGGTGTGCCGGAAGCCTTGGAGACTAGGTGGCTCTCCGGCAAACGTCTTCGACTCTCCGGCTTGGTGTGGAGCGGTGAGGACACTTTGTGCGGGGGACGTGGAGACCCCCTTCCCTTGGTGGAGAAGCTCCTTAGTGGAGGCGGCATCAAGGTGACCAAGGGAGCTTGACGAGTGCCTATGTGGCAAGTCAAGTGGTGCTCTTGGGAGACACTTGGTGACCGGGAAGCAATACTCTTGTGTAGAGTGCTTCAACAACGTGGACTAGGGGTGGCTTAGTGCCTACCGATACCACGGGATAAATTGCGTGTCAAGAGTTTGCTTCCTCTCATCCTCTTTACGTTTCCGCATTACACTCTTGCAATCCTTGTGTGCCCTTACTTTCCTAGAGTAGTATCTTGCTAGGATTGGCTATAGGTTGCAAAACTTGTTTTGGATGGGAGTTTCACACTAGAACAAACTTAGATGCACATCTAGATAGTATGTTCTAGTTTATGATTCATGCAAATTAGTGAAAGCCATAGGTTAAGTTTTTAAGTTGCCTAATTCACCCCCTCCCCCTCTTAGACTACGAGCATACGATTCCTTACGCATCACTCACGGGACCCACCACATGCATCAGAACTCAGTAGCGCCGGTCGCCGAATGTAGCACCAACCACCAAGCTAACCTTCTCTCACCTACCCTCTCTCTTCGATGTCAGCAGCACAGTGACATGTCAGGCGCCATCTACAGTTGCTGAACCTGCTCTTATACTCCGCGTGTCAGCGAGTGATGACGGTTCAGGTGTTGTCTATACGAGCGCCGAGGAGTCACGGACCCACAGCATGTGGCGATGCGGTGTGACCGGGGACTAAGATTTTTGGTACCTGGAAGCCCGGGTACCTGGATTCCGGCCCTCAGGATCCCCAGCGCTGCGCACCGAGATCTGGGCCGTTGCAGAGGGTGGGCTGACAGGAACAGCGCGAAAAGAGGGAGGTGTTGGGCCAGCTGGTATAGCTCGTGAGGGGTTGGTGGGCAGGAGGAGGAGCGATGAGCTGGGCCAAGGAATCAAGGGGGTGAAAGCGGACTTCCGCAGCTGCGGAGTGAAGCTGGGCCGAATAGGCCGGATCTTGCTAGCTGGGCCAAGCACGAGGTCGACGAGCGAGTCCGTGGAGGAGATGAGGGGGGATGAACAGACTTCGAGGAAAAGGCTAAAAGCTTGATGGGCCGGAAGATAGGAGCGGATGGAGATGGGGAGTTCAAGGTAGTCTGCTGAACTTTTGGAAGTTTGGGCTGAAAGAACGGATGGGCCGAAATGAGAGAAGAGAAAAGAATAAAAGAAATCTTTTCCTTTTTAATTTTCAGAATTTATTTCCGTGAAAAGAAAATCTAGAAATAGCTAGATAATTCATAAAAGCCACGAAAAATATTCTAAAAATTCCAAAAATTCCAGGAAAATTCCCAGAGATAGATTGAGACACGAACAACCCAAATAAAATATTTGGATTTCATGAAAAAGATTTTAGAGCCTTCTAATAAATAGAAAACACTCAGAGAAAATGAGAATAAACTCCAGAAAAATCCGGAAAATTCTCGGAAGGATTTGGTCAGCACCTAAGCGCATTTGAAAAGCTTTTGCACCCATGAAACACTAGATGCGTCGGCATGAATGCAACACTCACACAAATATTTTATTTAATTTGGAAAAACAAGCAAAGGTTTTTCCTATTCTATATTTCCTGTAAAGAAAATAAATGTTGGGAAAATTTTAATATTGAGAGAAATCATTGTTTTAATTATTCTTCCTATTCACATCCTGAAATTGGAGATTTCAGGGTGTGACAAATCTACCCCCTTAAAACGAATCTCGACTCGAGATTCGAGAAAGGCTAGCAAGAAACAAAGGCTCATGTGGGTATTATCCAAAACTTATTAACTTTCTTCATATCAAACTTCCTTACACAAGCATACCAAACATGCTCTTCTATTCTCCATAGCTCATTGGACTTGTACATGAGTATATAGTCTGATCCCACTTATAACTATCCATTCTTCTATCGTTGTGATTTCTTCACTCTTTGCTTTGCTGGACACCTCCTAGTGTGATGACCTGTCTTGCTACGGTTGCAACATTGCCATGGAATATCCCTTTGTTCTGATGAAAAGGAAAGACGTCCATCTTGACTTCCTTTTTGCTCCACCATAGCTGTTGGTAGAACTACTTGTGCAGCAGGATTCTTCTTGATAGGAATGGCAGGTAGAGGTCGAACAATTTTAGGCTGGAGTTTGTTAGAACCAGGTTCAGTACCATTATCTGCCCCTAGATGTGATAACTTCATCTTCTCTCGTCTTGCTCTACGGTTTTGTTTGTTAGATCGCTTGCGTCTACCAGGTTTGTACTCCTTGCAAGTGATAATCCAATCATCAAGGTTTAGAGTTTGAGTATGACCTTCAGCTTGAGAACCTTCTTCTAGAGTTGGGTTTTGGGTGGACAATATTCTCTTTTTATCGATATCTGCAGAATATTGTTGGCGAGCTTCTGCTGTCATAAGGCTAGCTTCCTTCTGGGGACACGAAAGACCATGGTGCTCACAACACGGACACATATCTGAAACTTTGTTAACCTCATGTTGTTTCTCCATTGATAGTTTCAGTGCTTCATGCTTCTTCTTTCTTTGATTATTCCATGCTTCAGCAACTTTCCTCTTCACTGGTCCAATGGGAACTCTGTCCTTAGCCATCTCATTATGAGAGTATAATGTGCTAGGTTGCATCCTTCCTTGTAAAACTTGAGTCTGCATAGCTAGTAACTTCTCTTTGTCAAATGGTGGCGGAGTCCTGTTTTGATGGTTATCATTGGTGACAGTGTTGTGGTCTTTAGGGAGTGAGGCTTGCTCTGTAATGGACTGATGAATCTTAACCATGGTTTGGGCTATTGCTTGCAGAACCTGAGTTTGTGCTGCTATATAACATATTGTGTTCCAAGGATGTGGTTGCAGGAGAAATGTTGATGTTTCCTACATTATCTTTATCTTCATGATTCATGTTGGAGCTCTCCATCTGGTTGGATGTTTATGATAGGATCAGAAGAGATAGACTGAAGAGTAGAGGGAAAGAATGAGAAGAACAAGGAGATGAGAGATAGAAAAGAAGAACCCAACTAAGCAACTGATGTTATTGCAGATATAGGACCCACAATACACCAACACTCACTACAAAGAACCAACTCAAGCATTAACATAAACAATCATAATCATATAAGCACTGAATTTCACCACTCAACACATAGTCAAGGGAACGATGCTACACGTTGTTAATAAAGTCAAAGGGTATCCTCCTAATAGATTAGATGTAGCTCCTAATAAGAACATCCATAAGTAATGAATTCCTCAGAGATCATGGAGTACAAAATTATGAGTTCATTACAACTGGAATCACCTCAAACAGAGGTCTAGAACCCGAGATATAGATTAGACAAGATGGGTATTTCAGCAGTGTGGACAGATTCTGATCGCTCCACTAATTCGCATATATTTCTCTGGATACTGAACGAATAATGCTGAAATTTTGACAGAAATTGAGCCATGAAATTCTGGAACTAACCCAACTGATTTATGTCAATCGGAGTTCTGTAGCTCGAGAAAGAATTAAAAGAGTAACGAGCTGTCAGAGAGCTGCGCGAACAGATTAGTACATCTAGGGTAACAATTCACCTTTTGACTTATTGGTGGAATTGCTTGAGGGAATGCACAGGCGAGATTGAGGAAGTATTCAAGGAGAGTGAAGATAAATATACAATGATTTGGGTTTAGCATTTGTGAAGCAAGGAAGTGCAAATGCTAGGAGGCAACAAGGAAAGCTGAATTATCAAGATGAGAGGAGGATAAAATGGTCAAGGAGTGAAGATATTCATCAGAGAGTTCAAGGATAAGGTAAGAAGGAACTTTAGATCAAAAGAGACCTTAGGAAACATCCATTTCTAACTAGGCTTATGTCCTACAGTCGATACAGCTCTGATACCACTCTGTCACACTTGTTTTTCCAAAGAAAACCAAGTGCAGCTCTATATGCATGCCAGGATCAAGTTCCATGCATATAAGTTCCACTCTGGAGGATTGTTGGGGGGATTCGGAATCAAGCCTTTCGTACGCCAAATCGTGAGATCATTTTAGTTAGCCAAGTTCGATTCGAAAGGCTCAGCTGCGAAACCCCAGGAGCCCTTAAGTCCTTTTCACCTGTCAGAATCCATCTTTCGACCAGTACCTTTCGTCACCAGCAAAGCAACCAAATAGGCCCAGCGGTTCAAAGTGTTAGAGTCACGGTCTGGCGGCTTGGTTTTCCCTGCGACGAAACCCCGGGGGCGAATCTTACCTACCCGGCTAGTCACAGCCTGGGTTTCGCTCGGGGGGGTTTCGTCGTCCTTAACATCTAATGCATTCAAGTTTGGTTATGGCATACGTTTCAGGTGAAAAGATGCACCAGGCGAAAGGGGGGTCTCCAAAAGATTGAGGGTCTTCTCCCGATAAGCGCACGTGCTGACAACAAGAAAGGCGCTGCGATTTGCGGCGTGACGTCACGGAGCGCCAATTACGTGAAGACCTAATTGGAGACTTTCCAAAATTAGCCTAGCATATTCTGTTTTGATCCGTTTTACACGAGGGTATTCTCGGTATGTAAAAAGTCCGCTCGCCTCCCTATAAAAGCAAACGGACCGGCACTTGTAAAGGGGATCATCTTTTGAGAAATTCACTGTTGAGAAAGAGAGCTTTGGGTTTTATTTTGTCCATGTTTGAGTTTTGGTTTCGTTTCTTGAGCTTTGAGTTTTCCCTTCATTGTTTGTGTAAGGTAGCTTCGCTACCCTACAACAATTGGCGCCCACCGTTTGTGCTTGGCTCGAGGAAGAAACCCAGAATGTCCACAAGAAAGAAGAGAACTACCGCCAATTCCACTAGGGGGGCTTCGTCATCCCTCGATGAGGAGTTGAACCCATCCACTCTACTCACTCAGGGAGAGGAGCTCCCGGAGCCTGGTGCTACGACGGCTAAGGCCACGTACGAGGCTGAGTTGGCCAAATTGCGCAAGGAGGCTGAAGAACTAGCCAAGGCCAAAAAGAGGTTGCTGGCGGTGCAGCACGAGGCCGAGACAGCCAAAGAAATTCAGAGGCAAAAGGCAGAGATTGCTAAATTGCAAGAGGAGCTGCGCGCCATAAAAGCAAAACAATCTCTGAGTTTCAATCAGCCCTCGCCCGAGTATACTGTACCCAATCAATCCAACTTCACAGAACGCAATGAGTTTTTCACCCAGCCCCCTCCACACACCACCTTCAGCCGTAACCCCTTCGTTAACCCTTTCGATTCTGGTCCTTCGAACCATGACGTTCACACCATACGCACGAGGTCTTGGGATCCCAAGTCGCCTCTGTCGCAAGAGATTCAAATCACTCCTTGGCCACAATCTTACAGGCCAGTTCCACTTCCCAGATTCTCGGGTCAATCCGACCCTAGACAATTCTTAATGAGCTACGAAGCCGCTATTCTTTCAGCTGGCGGTGACGATTCCGTGCTGGTAAAGTCCTTCATCATTGCTGCTGACGAAGCGGCAGCGCAGTGGTATTCGCTCCTGAGTCCTGGTGTGATTCACGGATAGGACGACTTGAAGCAGCGGATTCTCTCCAATTTCCAGGGTTTTCAGCGTCCGGAGCTTACAGAGAGCGACCTTTTCTCGTGTAAGCAAAAGGACAAGGAACCTCTCCAAAACTACTTCAGGAGATTCGTTCACCTTAGGACCCAAGCACCAAATGTGTTGGACGCCGTCGCCATTAACGCCGCAATTGTGGGCTTGAGAGCCGGCCAGTTTCGCTCGCATCTCATGCGCGAAAGGCCCAAGACAATCCAGCGCCTGTACGAAGAGTTTGAGAAGTATTGTCGCTCAGACAATGACTTCAGGATGTGTATGGAAGAACAGTCACTCCAAAAGAAGTTCGCCAAGGCTAACCAGTCCAGCGAAAGGGAATGGCCCAATCCCACAAACGCCTCGCACGCCAACCCTCGAAACGTTTTCGGCCTCGACGGCGAGAATGCTCAGGAAATCCCCAATCCGCAGGGCAATCCTCAAAACCAAACGCCTTGCCCGCCCAGCCCTCCGCACTCAAACCTGGGGGGCGGGCACAGGGGCGGAAGGGGCGGCGGCAGAGGCAGAGGTCGCGGCAGGGGCCGAGGCCACCAGGAGAAAAGAAAATGGTATTGCATCTTCCACAAGGAAAATGATGATCATAGTTCAAACTATTGCCCAGACAAGAAAAGATTCGAGGCTATTCTTGAGGAAGAAAGGAAGGAGAAGGAGAGGGCCAGTACCGTGAACCATTCCGCTCCAGCTTGGCTAAACCCCAGTTTTGGGAGAAACTCTTTCGCTAACCCTTTCCAGCCATCTCAATTACAGCCACCTGTCCCAACCTATACTCAGCCTCCACCTTGGCAATCCCAAACCTTCCAGGCTCAAAACATTGAGCGCAGACCCATTGAGCAACACCCCATCGCTCCCCCGCCTCCTCCATTCAAAGGCCCAACAGCTCCACCAATGCCAGCGAAGCTAGAGGGCCAAAACGACCCTCTGCCATCCGTCGGAACCATAATGCCAATCTCTGGGGGCTCCGCGTTGGAGTTCGAAACCAAGAAGGAACGAAAGCATTACTTTCGCGAGGTGCGAAACATCTGTGTGGAAGGGAGAGTCGAAAAGACGAGATGGTCTCACATCCCAATCACCTTTTCAGAAGAAGATGTAAGGTTGCAAGGTTTCCCTCACAACGATGCCTTGGTGATAGAAGCTAACATAGCAAGCTGGACTTTGGGAAAGCTTTTGGTTGACAATGGTTCATCAGCAGATATCATTTTCGCTGATGCTTTCGACAAGATGGGATTGAGCAAAGATTTGTTGCAACCTCCAGACACGCCGTTGTACGGATTCGGGGGGCGAGTTATCCATGCACTTGGCAAAGTAGTTCTTCCGGTGTCTTTCGGAACCGTTCAAAATGCCAGGACTGAGTACTTATCTTTCGATGTAGTGGAGATGTACTACCCCTACAACGGCATCTTGGGCATAGGATTCCTCAACAAGTTCGAAGCCGTTATTCATCAAGCTTACCTGTGCGTGAAGATCCCAGTGACGCAGGGGGTCATCACAATTTGGGGTCACCAGAACGACGGCCGCAATTTGGAAAGAGGCCGCACCCCAGGGCAAAGAAATGTTCACGCTCTCGACGAAGCAATCAAGGGCAAAGAGGTGGAAAAATAGCCGAAAGCAGACAGAGAAAAAGTCAACATGCAGCCAGATTGTGACACCAAGAGGGTCCTATTGGACGCAATGGTTTTGGACTAGACCGTCATCATCGGGTCAGACCTTTCGCTAGACGAAGAGGGGATGCTAGTCCAGTTCCTCCAAAAGAACAAAGACGTGTTTGCTTGGTCCGCTAAGGATCTCACGGGTGTGGACCGAAGCTTCATTGAGCATCGATTGAATATTGACCCTTCGGTCAAGCCGCGCAGGCAAAAGCTAAGGAAGATGTCCGATGATAAAGTAATTGCAGTCAAGTCTGAAGTCCAGAGGTTGCTGGACGCCTCTGTCATCCGCGAAGTCATGTACCCCAAATGGCTGGCCAACACTGTGCCTGTCAAGAAGAAGAATGGGAAGTGGAGGATGTGCATCGATTTCACAGACCTCAACAAGGCCACACCGAAAGATAACTATCCATTGCCAAGGATGGATCAGGTCATTGATTCAGCGGCCAGCGCGACCATTATGTCTCTCCTGGATTGTTTTTCCGGTTACCACCAGTGTTGGATGGCGAAAGAGGACGAGGAAAAAACTAGCTTCATCACCCCTTTCGGAACCTTTTGTTTCGTGCGAATGCCGGAGGGTTTGAAAAACGCAGGTTCAACTTTCACCAGAATGACCGGGGAAGTCTTCAAGCCGCAGATTGGCAGGAACATCCAAGCCTACGTCGACGACCTCATCGTGAAAAGCGGTGACAGGGCAGGCCATGTCAGCGACTTGGCGGAAACCTTCGCCAGCATGAGAAGGGCGGGGTTGAAATTAAACCCGGAGAAATGTGTGTTCGGGGTTACGAAAGGAAAGATATTGGGACGCCTGATCTCTACAAAGAGAATTGAGGCCAATCCGGATAAGATAAGGGCAATCAGGGAAATGGAGGAGCCCAAAACAAAGAAAGACATCCAGAAATTGAATGGCCGAGTCGCAGCTCTGAACAGATTCATCTCCAGATCCACTGAGCGAAGCCGCCCATTCTTCAAGGCGTTGAAGGGCAAGGGCAAAATTGAGTGGGGCCCTGAACAAAGCAAAGCTTTCACCGAGCTCAAGGAATACATTGAGAAGATGGCGATACTTTCGCCGCCTTCGCTGTCGGAGCCACTATTCTTGTATGTTGCCGCTTCCAAGGCTGCGGTCAGTGTTGCGTTGGTGCGAGAGGTCGATGGTGAAAAAGGGAAACATCAGAGCCCCGTTTATTTCATTTCAGAAGCTTTGTCAGGCTCTAAGTTGTTGTACTCGGAGCTGGAGAAGATCGCCTATGCGGTGGTCATGGCCACGCGAAAGCTCAGGCACTATTTTGAGGCACACAAGGTCACCGTGCTCACTGATCAACCCCTCAATGATCTGTTCATCAACAAGGAGGCCTCGTCCAGAATAGCCAAATGGGCAACCGAGTTATCCGAACATACAATTGACTTTGGAAAAAGGTCGGCAATCAAGTCGCAGGTTTTGGCGGACTTTGTTGTAGATTGGACCTCACCAAGCAATATTGCTGGTGACGAAGAATTGGTGCCTATCTGGGAGATCAGGTGCGACGGAGCCTGGGGGCGCAAAGGCGCCGGGGTTGCAGCCATCGTCACCTCACCGGCGGGTGTCAAGTTGAGATACGCCGCAAGGCTGGATTACTCAGACCCGTCCGACAGGTGCACCAACAATACCACCGAGTATGAGGCGCTCTTACTAGGCCTCAGAAAGGTGCGAGCCTTGGGAGCAAGCAACTTCTTGGTCAAGTGCGACGCCGAAGTCATCAAAGATCACGTGGAAAAGGAGAGTGAGGCCAAAGAGCCAGAACTTGTCAAGTATCTTGCGGAGGTGCGAAAGATGGAAAGGCATTTTCGAGGTTTCACCATTGAGCATTTGCCAAGGAAAAGAAATGGGGAAGCCGATGAGCTGGCAAAGAAAGCTGCAAGGGGGGAGGCGATGCCTCCAGATGTATTCTTTGAAATCTTAACTGCTCCATCTATCAAACCGGATAAGCAGCCGCTCAGCACAGTCAACGCAATCGCAAGTATGGATTGGAGAGCTCCCATCATTGCCTTCCTTCGTGGGCATTATGAGCCAGTCGAAACTCATGACATGAAAAGGATGCAAGCTCGTGCGAGGGGCTACATTCTCAAGGATGACAGCTTATTCAAGTTGGGGGTGTGTGCACCGTTGTTAAAGTGCATCACTCAAGAACAAGGCATAGAACTCATGAAGGAAATTCATGGTGGAATGTGTGGATCTCATATTGCAGCGAGAGCCTTAGCTGGAAAGGCTTTCAGGCAAGGTTTCTATTGGCCAATGGCAATAAGAGACGCAGAGCAGATTGTCAAGACATGCAAGGCTTGCCAGTTCGCTGCAAAGCACCAGCGAAGGCCTGGGGCTTTATCACAGCTCATCACTCCTACTTGGCCATTGCAGCGCTGGGGTATGGACATCGTAGGACCACTACCGACGGCTCAAGGCAATTTTAAGTTCGCCGTGGTAGCGGTTGAGTATTTCACCAAGTGGATTGAAGCGAGGCCCGTCGCTACCATCACTTCAGCCACTATCAGAAAATTCTTTTGGCAGCAAATCATATGCAGGTTTGGCGTGCCTAAAGAGCTCACAGTCGACAATGGAAAGCAATTTGACTGTCAGGATTTCAGAGAGTACTGTCGCTCAAATGGAACGAAGCTTCGCTTCGCATCGGTGTACCATCCTCAGTCCAATGGGGTAGTCGAAAGAGCCAATGGGCAAATCTTCTCAGCCATAAAGAAATGTCTTTTCGAGCAGAAGAAGGGAAAATGGGCTGATGAGCTATCAAGGGTCATTTGGTCACATAACACCACAGAGTCAAGAACCACCAAGTTCACTCCGTTCAGATTGCTTTATGGGGCCGAAGCTATGTGCCCGGAAGAGTTGGCCAACGAAAGCGCCAGAGTTTTGGTGGGCAGCTCTCGCGAGAGTGAGGAAGTTGACAAAGATCTAGTGGAGATCGACAGACTCGATGCAGTCCAAAATCTGCTGAAATACCAAGAAGAAACCAGAAAATGGAGAGACAAGAAGGTATCTCTCAAGAATATCCAGGTGGGGGATTTCGTCTTGAAGAGAAAGAAGAATGCCGACGCTGTAGGCAAGTTCCAGTTCGCTTGGGAAGGACCTTACGTGGTATCAAGCATTGTTCGAGATGGGGCCTTTCGTCTGAAGGATGAGGCAGGCGTGGAGTTGCCGCATTCATGGAATGTGGACAACCTGTGTAAATTTTTCCCGTAGTTTGTTTCAGTAGGAGTCCGTCGCACGGAGCTATAAGTGCGGAGGACTCAGTTAGATTTACATTTCTAGTTTTTACTTTCGCGCAATTTAAATTCGATAACAAGGCGGGTACTCTTTTCCTCACATAGGGAGGACTCCACCCTGGAGCGTGAGGTTTTTAACGAGGCAGCCTTGATGTAAAATTTCATTTCCCTAATGAATGAAATAATTCCTCCCTACGTTCGTTGTTGTTTGATTTCACTTGCATAATTTAAAGTGCTATCACAAGATAGCCCACTCTAAAAAAGAGAGTGAATTGAAGTGCTATTTTCGAATAACCCATCCCGAAAGAGGGTGAATTGAAGTGCTATCTTCGAATAGCCCACTCCGAAAGCGAGTGCATCAAAGTGCTACTAAAAGGTAGCCCACCCGCAAGTGGTGAAGTCAAAATGATTCACAAGAATCAATGTTTTAAAGAGCTATTTTCGTGACAGCCCGTCCGAAAGGGCGTATAAAAATGGTTCAGTTTCGAATCAAAGAAGCATGAGTGGTTCGCTAGAATCAACGCTTTGAAAGAGTGGTTTTCGCAATAGTACATTCGACGGGGGTTTATCAAAAATTCGTCGAAGTTGATTCGGAACAGTCGTGGGAAATTGTCGAGTACAAACATGGTCCTCTCAAGCCGTTTGCACAAGCGAAACCTAGTGTCGCAGTAAGATACCAACACTAAACCAAAGAGAAACTTTCGTTGTCAAAAACAGCTCAAAAGCTGTAATATTTGACACGGTTCGAACAGCCCCTAGTCCTGCAATGCGTTTCACGCCTAGGCGTCGCATCGCAGGCTAGCTCTCTCGTGGCAAAAAAGATACAATCAAAAAATAAACAAACTCGCTTAATGTCCTCATGCAAAGATTCATTTAGTACAAATAGTCAAGCAGAGTCGAAGATACACAAATTCGGCCGGTACAAGTTAATATCCTTCAGCCTTCACTCTCCCCGCTTCCGAAGGGGGGAAGACGTTTTCTTTCAGAAACTTTAAATCGAAAGCGGCGAGAATCTCAGTCTAAAGTGCACAACTTTCATGAGAAAGGCAGTTCTATGCAACTGCCATCCGAGTATCGTCCTCCGCGACTCTTGGCCATATCATATACGAAGCAGTGATTCGCGTCCTCCTCGGCGTGCAATTCCTCTTTCACTAATGAGGCTTCGCAAGCTGTCGGGTTTACCAAAGCAATCTTGCTACTATCGTTCATAGTCATAAAATAGCGACGAGGATAGCTATGTAATGACTGATACTGACAACAAAATTCCCAAAACTCTTTGAAAGTTTTCTTGGGGTATCGGTGTTGAAAAGCTTTCCAAGACGCCCCGCTGACGCAGGTGTTGGCACGGTTCAAAGTCTTAGGCATCACGTCCAACACCACGCCCTCGTCCGGCGTCTGTCAAAATAATTTGCACAAATTTACATCACAGTTTTCAAGAACCCGAGCGGGTGTTACATCAATTCCCTAAAGAGTTTGGTTCATCCTAAACCTCCGCGGTAGGATCAGCGGTGGGATCGCGGGGCAACCCTTCGTGCCGAAGGGGAGGAAGAGCTTCGCCGGTCACAGGATCCACGAGGCCACCTTCGGTGTCGGCCGTTTCGCGAGCAGGGGCTCCGGGGACTCTTGGTCGTCAGCACCAGCTCCGGTCTTCGGCGGCCAATCCCTGTAAGGACCATAAGGTCCGAGAGTTGCGTCGGGTCCATGGGTCGCCCGATGCTCACGCAGCTCCAGGGCTTGTTTTGCCTGGCCAAAATAGAACTATGAGAAGGAAGAAAAGCATCAAACATTAGAGTAAAGATCGCACAAGAGCAGAGTTAATCGCTGAAACAAGTCGAAAGGACCTACCTTAGCCAATCGGTCTACAGCCTTTTTCCGAGCGTGCTCTCGTCCACTTTTAGCCCAAAAGTTGCGAAGGATGATCTTTGTAATCTGATCGACAGTCTTGCTTGGGGCTGGCACATCCTCAGACGAAGGGAACTCAAAGTTGCGGCTTCCGAAAGCTTTGAAATGCTCGCAACCTTGTTGTTCCAGAAGATGCAGCAGCGTTTGGGAGCACGTCGCCGCCCCATAATCCCCGACCTTGCTCATAGTGTCTGGCAAAAGTTTTAGTTCGCTATGCAGCCACTCCACGAAGCTCGAAATATTATCGGTGATTTTGAAGTCCTGGGTTTCGACGCCGAAGCTTTCAAGGGCACGATGATAGGCCGTGGCCAAATATGCCCCCCATTGATGGCAATAGGTTTCGTTCTTTTCCAAAGTATCTTCAAGCTCACCCTTTAGCCTTTTTAGCTCCGCAATGAGATTTGCATTAGCTTCTAGCAGAATCTGTTGAGCATCGTACTGAGTGACCATGTCCTTCAATTCAGTACGACACTCTTCATAGCATTGCAAGCTCTTCTCCAGCTCCTGCTTCAGAGCGTCGATAGCGGCCTGTTGTTTCGTGCTCTGGTCCTTCAGCTGGCGAGACTACTCTCTCAATTTCTCATTTTCCTCCCGCAGTCTGCGGTTCTCGTTTTCCAAAAGCTTTTTCTCTTCAAGAGATGCCTTAGCCTCGTCAGCAACTCGCTCGAAGCCCTTTTGGCAAGCGGCAACGCCCTTCGAGAGAAAGGACTGCATCATCTTCATCAGTTCTTCCGCATTCAAGCCCTCCAAGGACTGAACAAAATCTAAAAACACAAAACAACACGGAGGCGCGTCAGGTTAGAAAAGCAGTGCGATTTCATTCTGTTTTCAAAACTGAAACAACGACCAAAGTTTCCCCCAGCAAGTTAGCCGGCATAGTCTCGTACCGGGTTCCAGCGTCGAGGAGCCAATACCCAATCCCAGCGTCGAAGGGCCAGATTCAGTCCCAAGCGAATTTTTCTCTTTGTTGCTCAGCGTAACCAAAGTTTTAGCAGCTGAAAAATAACATGAAGCCGAAAGGCGTCAGTCAATAAAAAGTAAGGTTCATAAGGAAAGTGAGGAAACTTGACGACAAGTCAAGAAAACACACCCGCTTTTTCAAGGTGAAGAACATTGGTTTCTGGGATAAGCGGGGCCGCGTCTTCTCCGGTAGTCTTCGCAGTTGGTTCATCGACATCGCCCAACACCGGCGGCGGTGAACGAGATTCGTCTCCCGTGGGTCTCTCGGTTTCCGAGGGATCCAAGTCAATTGGATCTTGGGGTTTCAGACCCGAGCTTTCGCTCGGACCCATCGCGGACTCTTTCTGGCCTTCAAGAGTTTTCAAAGCGGAGCTTTCTTGTCCCATGGTTTCTGTGGGCGCGTCGTCGTCAATGTAGCAGAGTTCTTCCGTCTCGTCAATCACATCCACGAGACCAGCAACGCGTTCTTTCGGGGCTGAGCTAGCCATCGCGATCTGCTTTTGTATCATCTCAGCCACGCGTTTGCCCCTGGCATCCCGCGCCTCCAATTCTTCTGGATCGACCGAAGAGGCAGCGGGCAACTCTTCGACTGTTTTCCGCGTTTTCCCTTTCGGAGGGTAATATGTCGAGGGCTCAATCCGGGGGGTTGATAGGATATCAACGTCCTCGTCCGTCTCCGCGACCGGATCGATCCGCGCCCTTTTCCCAGCGGGCTCCTCGTCGTCGGGGCCTTTTTCTTCGGCGACAACACGTTTTTCCTCTTCCGAAACACTTGCAATTCTCTTCTTCGAGACCACTTTCTTCTCAAGATCAATTGCTGGGGAAGGGTCATGAATTTTCTTCTTCTCCCTTTCGGCGGCGGCTACCTTTGCCGCCTCGGTCTTACGCCGAACCAAGTTTTCGTTAACTTTCAACAACTTGGAAGATTTTTCAGCAAGCGGAGGCAGGGTAGTCTTTGCAGCGTCTGCCTTCCGCTTGGCCAAGACATCTTGGGCTTTCGTGCCTTTTGGAGCACCCTCTGTCGTACCAGCCGTTTTGCTCGTTTTTCCCTTCTTCGAGGTTTCGACGGGCTCTGACCCAATGTTACCCGGGGGCTGCATCTTTTTGCCTGCCGTCGCTGGTTTCGGCCGCGGTGGATACGAGATTTTCATCTCGTCAAAGACTCGGTTGACGCGGCCTGGGTGCTTCAAGATCTTTTGGGCACATTCCCACTCTCTATGAGTGTAATTCCCGATCATCTGAACAACTTTTCTCTCAACCTCTGCAACGATTTCCTCATCTGTTTGCCCATCAGGATGCTTCACATTGAATATGGGGCTTCGCACCTCATGATCCAGCCCAGGTAATATTTGAGTCTTGAATGCCCAAGAGCCCCATCGAGGCTGGCATGGCCAAATATCAGCAGCCACGAACTCTTCCAAAGCATCTCGAGTCGTGATCACATGGGAGGCTTGAAAGTAAGCACTGGTGCTAGCAGACGAGCGGCTAGCCTTCGTCAGTTCAGGTGATAGGTCAACATCCAGATCAACCATGCAGCTCGCCAAATCATAAGTTGTTACCTCCTCTCGTTTCGCATTCCTACCAATCACTGGGATAGGAGCATAGAACCAATAGGATGTCCATCGGTTAGCCCACTTATTCTTGTACGCAGGGGCTAATTCCACTGGGGCTTGATCTTTGTGGAGGCGTCGTGTCTGAAAAGTGCAGCATCCATATTGAGCCTCTTTTTCTTCATCCTCAACATTAATCACCCTTTTCGCCCAATGAATCTCAAACTGGCGAACGAAGGTCTCCACATCGTTGTCCCCAGCGAAGGTGCGACAGGCCCATAAGAATTTCGTAATCTGGGGAATTGAATTGGGAGTCAACTGATGAATCTGCACATTATAAGCAGCCAATATCTCGGCAAACCTCCTGGACACCGGCAGCCGAAGCCCCGCTGTGAAAAAGTCCCGGAACACGACACTTTCATTTTTTCAGGGTTTCGGTGTGGTTTCTTTCCCGGGCAGACGGCAGACTCCAGGTTCAAAACAACCTTCCAACGGCAGCGCATCCAGATCAGCTTGGGTCATCAAAGACCAACCCATAAAGCAAGTTTTCTACTTGACCAGATCTTGGAGATCAGCCTTAACTCCTGTCAAACTTTCCTCCGACTCCTCCGCACCCGGTGCATCACTCTCCTCTCCAATCTCTCCCTCCTCCACGTCGACGGCACGCTTTTTAGCATCTGTGTCGCTCAACATTATTTCGACATACCCTCCGCTACCGGAATCATTACTTTCATCGCTACTAGAGGTGGATGAGGTGCTGCCGCTCTCGCGAGAGCTAGCAGACCAATCCAAGCCAGAAATCTTACCAGACTCCGAGCTGGATGACGAGGAGGAAGACGCAACGACAGCTTCCGCAGCCTCTACCGGAGCGGCTTGGACTTCACGATTCGACGGTGACCATTCGCCCTCCATTGCCTTAGCAGTGTGCCTGACACGAGCCATGTGTCTATGAAAACTTAGCCTTAAAGTGCATCGTCGCAAAAGGTAAAAGCCGTAAAATATATTTCATCCAAGATAAAAACTAACCTCCCTAGACGGCCGAAGCTTTCGCAGGAATGACTCGCGGGGAGCGAAGGCAAGGGGACCAATCACCAATTCTAAGCGAGAGAGGAAGGGGTGAAAGTGACAGCAGGTCTTCAGCAGCGCCGGCCCCCTCTATTTATAGGCGGTCAAACCCAACGGTCGAAATTTTTGAACCTAACGGTAAAAAATCGAGGGCGCTTTGGTAATTCAAGCGGAAGTCTCGGGAACCGACGCCGGGGAAGACGTTTTCTTTTGCCTCAATTCTCGATCCCCGGGTTTCGCTGGCTCGGGTTTGCATCAAAGCAAGCGCCTCGCCATCGAGGGGCTTCTGTTGGGGGGATTCGGAATCAAGCCTTTCGTACACCAAATCGTGAGATCATTTTAGTTAGCCAAGTTCGATTCGAAAGGCTCAGCTGCGAAACCCCAGGAGCCCTTAAGTCCTTTTCACCTGTCAGAATCCATCTTTCGACCAGTACCTTTCGTCACCAGCAAAGCAACCAAATAGGCCCAGCAGTTCAAAGTGTTAGAGTCACGGTCTGGCGGCTTGGTTTTCCCTACGACGAAACCCCGGGGGCGAATCTTACCTACCCGGCTAGTCACAGCCTGGGTTTCGCCCGGGGGGTTTCGTCATCCTTAACATCTAATGCATTCAAGTTTGGTTATGGTATACGTTTCAGGTGAAAAGATGCGCCAGGCGAAAGGGGGGTCTCCAAAAGATTGAGGGTCTTCTCCCGACAAGCGCACGTGCTGACAACAAGAAAGGCGCTGCGATTTGCGGCGTGACGTCACAGAGTGCCAATTACGTGAAGACCTAATTGGAGACTTCCCAAAATTAGCCTAGCATATTCTGTTTTGATCCGTTTTACACGAGGGTATTCTCGGTATGTAAAAAGTCCGCTCGCCTCCCTATAAAAGGAGACGGACCGGCACTTGTAAAGGGGATCATCTTTTGAGAAATTCACTGTTGAGAAAGAGAGCTTTGGGTTTTATTTTGTCCGTGTTTGAGTTTTGGTTTCGTTTCTTGAGCTTTGAGTTTTCCCTTCATTGTTTGTGTAAGGTAGCTTCGCTACCCCACAACAAGGATCCACCCATTACACGAAAGTGCAGGAACTTGGTTGCTGACAGTACTGCGGAAAGGGAGACAATGTTAGTGAAGCAAAAAAAAGAAGATGAAGGTCCAAAGTCATTTAGCTTTGCTTACCCATGCATACGGGCAGTGCCAGAAGCGACGGCCGGAGTTGTTCCATCCCTGGTAAACTTGCATCACGCAAAACTCATCGTGCGCACATCTTGGCCAGTTCACCATTTGATTGGGTGCGTAGCTTCTAACCTCACACATGGATTTGAAATCTCTCTTATCTAAGACTGGAAAGTTGCCTCTGAAGTCTGGGTCTTGCTCAGTCCACACTCCAGGACCGACAAACTCATCGCCCCCACTCCAGGAAGACATTGCTACTTGCTTGCTGTGAAGAGGCATGAGAGGATAGAAGGGTGATATATATAGGCAATGAAGAAGCCTGGGTGGTGGGCCATTCAATCCGTGGGAAGGGAATCGCGTAGTGACTCAGGGAAAGCACACCGTAGAACCCTAGTCGATCCGGTGGGCAAAGGAAGTACGCAGTGACTCAGAGAAAACACACCCTAGAGTCGATCCCGTGGGTAACTGAACTACGCAGCACCTGGATTCAAAGAAAATGCAATCTGGTTTCAAGTTCTTAATGATACAAGCCGACGCTAATACATGATGAAATGAAATCGTAGTTTTTGAGTGATACAGTCGGACTCTACGTCTAGTACTGAAGGTCTACTAAGTACAACGGGGGTATTTCTCCTTCCTCATGGCGTCCGGCCCAGCCTCCTTGGCCCGGCGAGCTCTCTCCCTCTTCCTCTCTCTGTTCGCTTCACGGGCCTGGGCCTCTTCACGTTCCTTCATCTCCCGACGAATGTGAATTTCCTCCTGCTGCTCTCTGCGTTTTTCATCCCTTTTTTCTGCCTCCTCCATCCGCCGCCAACTCTCTGCCGCCATACGGCCCGTGTACTCCACGTTGCGCTTGTCGTCTTCGGACTACTCGGTATCTAGCCACTGCATGAAATCACATAGAGTAGGTGGAGTCTTTTTTCAAAGACATGTTAGCACATAGTAAAGGACCACAGCAAAATGAAAATATGACAAATGTTGTTTGTTCTTACTTTCGGTCTAACATTGCCGAATGGCTTGATCGGATCGTGCTCGTAGTTCACGCTCATGAAGAACCTCATGCCGTAAGAGTATCCGAGAACGTTGCACTTGACAAGCTTGCAATTGTCACCATAGAAGCACATAGGAGTGTGAATGCCCTTTGGCATCGCAACCTTGTCCTTCCTCCTAGTCAGCAGATCCTTGTCCAACTCAGGACCGGAGGATGCCATTGCACTCTGCAAATGAACAACATGATAATTAAAATATTAGTGAATTCAATATTTGTAAACAATGAAGTTATTAACAAAAGACACAAATTGATGGACACACAACGAAATAGCGGTTCAATATTACAACACAATAGCAGTTCAATTATTACACGAACAGTTCGGAAATATAAAGGTTCAAATATTACAACACGCTTCGACGAATTCAACATTTTATTGTTACAACAAACGCCGATCACATAAATCCACCATGGCGTGCACTGCCACGACGTCATGCTGGTGCAGATGATCCTGCTGAAGATCCTCCAGCTTCGGCATTGGAACCACTTGGTAGGTTGCAAGCATAATGTGCGGTGGTGCATCTCTTGTAACTGTGATCCATGTTGTTGCACTTGGAGCAAATGATCACGCGAGGTCCAGCTTCTGCTTCGTCCATGTTGTTTCTAATCCTCTTCTTCTTCCTTCTTCCAACGCCTTGGCACATTTCTGCCCTGCACTGAACTCCATATTTCCACTGAGTTGCATGGGAACCAGTCTGGTGAAGCGGCCAGTTGTTGGCTTAGTGAAGAAGTGCTTTCCTCTCTACATGCTCCAAGTATTCAGTCATCCTCGTGCAGTACACCAACTGCATGTTGGCCATTGCTACATAAGCGGCCTTGCTCCGATCATAAAAGTATTGCATTGTGTGGTACATATAGAACTCAATGATGCCAACCAGAGGAAGAGCTTTTGAGCCGCACAAGACTGCGTTGTAAGCCTCCGCTAAATTTGTGGTCTTTATCCCATGCCTTGCACCGCCTTCGTCATACATGAGACACCATTTGTCCTTCGGCTCATTCTAAATCCACTGACTGAAGGTCTTCACAGCATGACCTCTTCTCCGTCTGATGCCAGGGCCATCTAACCCCACGCCCTCGAGAGAAACTGGCTCCACACCAGGATCAGGACTCACTGGCTTCTTTGCAAGCTCTTCTGATGCCTTCTTCGTTAGGTCATCTAACTTCTTCCAAATCTCATCGAACTTCCTCTGCTGAGTCTGCTCACACAAGCGCTCGAACAGTTTTGCTAGGTCCTTGTTCTTGAATTGATTGTGGAAGTTTGCCTTCATATGCCTAGTGCACCACCTACTCTTAACATCAGGCCACAATGCATCTCTGTTACGCTCTTGGCTACCATCTTTTAAGTCATTCATTGCTTGCAAAATACCTTTGTGTCTATCATGGATGACACACACATTCTCCACATCCTGCACCACCATGTACTTCAACCTCTCTAGAAACCACCACCAACTGTCACCATTCTCACTCTCCACAAAAGCCAATGCCAATGACAGCAACTGATTGTTACTATCTGCTGCCACAGCTGTAAGGATTGTGCCTTTGTATTTGCCGGTAAGGAAAGTTCCATCGATGCAGAGCACAGGTCGACAATGTTTGAAAGCCTGAATGCAGGCTCCCAATGCTAAGAATGACCGCTGAAGCACATATTTTCCTGGTTTCTGTAGACAAGGGTAGCTTTTGATATCAAAGTAGGTGCCAGGATTCAATGGAGCAATTGCTGCCAGCAAGGTTGGCAAATTGTTGTAAGAGGCTTCATAAGTCTCCCACCTATGCTCCAACACCTTCTTCTTCGCCGAGTAGGCCTTGCCATAACTTATTGTGTATCTGAATTTCTCCTCAATTGCACCAATAATGGCCTTTGGCTCATAAGCAATATTCCTCACAATCTGAGAGTACATGTGAGTTGTAACAAAACTGGTAGATAGATTCCTGTGCTTTGCATCTATCTGATCAAGTGTACATGTGTGATGCACCACATCTTTCACCTGAAAGTAATCCTTCCACATGCCCTTTGATGCATACAGTCGAAAAGCACAACCAGGCTTCACACAACGTACTTCATAAATCTTGGGAGAGCTCTTCAACACCTTGAACTCTCTATGCAGTGTCAAGGTGGCCCACCTCTTCACTACATCCTTCAGATGATCTACAGTGGAGTACATAGCGCCGATCGCAACCTCATTCTCTCTGTACTCCCAAGGCACGTTGTCTCCACCATCAACAGTGAGCCGTGAGAAATCATAGTTCTGCCAGTCACTAGGCACATCAGCCTCATAATCAACGTCACAATCCTCATCATCCTCATCATGGGTGGACTCCTCTTCCAAACCACGTTCATCTGCCTCAGCCTCCCTATCGTACTGGCTAAGCACTTATGGGTTGACATATCCCTCGTCAACCACACCTGCTCCAACAAAAGGTGTGTGAACCTCCTCTTCTCCACCCTCTTTACCCCCCCTCACCCTCATATGCATACTCTTTAGCACCCTCACCCTGGCCCTCACCCTCACCCTCATTCTCTTCTCCACCACCACCTTCTTGATTCAATACATTCTTGGGGTAAACTCGAACAAGCAACACCACAGGACAACCAACTCGACATGCACTTGTGACATTACCCCTCCAGGTGCGTGTGTTCTCAACTGGTATAAGCTCCCAAAATGGGGGGAACCTCCTAGTGATCTGTGCCATTACTGACAGTTCATATTGCTCTGGGTCAACAGAGAATGCATTGTGCAACCAGGTGATTATGTCTTCCCAATTTTTGCTTGCTGCTTTTCTAACATCTTTCACAGCTGAACGAAAAGTTGACAAGTCAACTACTTCCTCACAATACCTAACTTCTCCAGGTCCATAGTACACGTGGACACTAACAGTTTCTGACATGCCTGAGATCATATAACACAAACGAACACAATTATGTAGTGAAACAGTGAATAAATCACATAGATCACAAATCATCTATATCCCTAATCTAGATGTACCCTAAACCAGTGAATAAATCACTTATATCCCTATCTAGATGTACCCTAAACCAGTGAATAAATCACCTATATCCCAATCTAGACCTACGCTAATGCAGTGAATAAATCACCTAAATCACTAATCTAGATCTAAGCTAATGCAGTGAATAAATCCGCAAAATCAGTAGACAAAGTATTGAAATCATTACCTGCAACCGAGCGATCCGGCAGAGCTTCGCTGCTTCTTCCCCCACCGTCTCCTCACTCCCTTCCTTCTCCTCTCCACCTCCTCTTTCTTTTTTTTCCGAATTATTGTGGCATTTTCGGGGGAATTTTCGGCTTATATAGAGGACGGGAACCCTAACGCCGTTGCCAACGGCGTCTAGGAACTGGACGCCGTTGTCAACGGCGTTCGGTCTTAACGCCGTTGTCCACGGGAAACGCCGACGACCGATGACGTCCGCAGTAAACGCCGTTGGCAACGACGTTTGCAGTTCTAGACGCCGTTAGCAACGGCGTCGGATGTCTAGTTTCGCAAATGTTTGAAACGCGTATTTATAATGTTTCGGATGTCTAATATATATAAAAAAATTCTCCTCCATCGGAGTCCGAAAGATTCGGCCCAATAAAAAACCACGTAGAAACCCTAATAGTAAGTACTCCCTCCGTTCTCGTTTATAAGGCGCACACGTAAAACGAGATTCAAACTTTATCTTCTTTGACCAATAAATTATCCATCAATTTTTTCGTTTTGTCATGTAAATTTGACATGGTTAGATTTGTAATCAAATGTACTTTCCAATAAGTATAAAGTCATAACCATAACTAATATAATATAAAAGAAATGAGTAGTCAAAGTATGATTTAGAAGACTGTGTCATGTTAGCTCACGCCTTATAAATGAGAACGGAGGGAGTATATATAATGCTGAAATCCCCCATTCCTCACCCCTCCAGCTCCAGTCCCTCACCAGCCAGCCGCCGCACTGTCTCACGCACGGACACACCCTGAGTCCCTGACCCCCACGCGAGGCGACGGTGTCCGTCCCCGGCGCGCCACGCCCCTTCGGGCCTTCCCCAGCACCACGCCCCGTCCTCCCGTCCCCGGCGCGCCACGCCCCCTTCGGGCCTTCCCCGGCTCCACGCCCCCGTCCCCTCATCACCGGCGCCCGGCAGTCCCGTCTCCGGCGGCCTCCGATCCCTCATCCCCGGCGCCCAACGGTCCCGTCCCGCAGCCCCGGCGCCACGCACGGACGCTCGGCATCCCGCTCTGGCGCTCCCCCACACGACCGCCCGCCGGCGTCTGGCCTCCGGTTCCAAACCGCCAGGCGCCGGCAGCCCGCCACGCGGCCGGATTTTTTTTGGGCTCGTTTTCGTGGATGAATTTTCACACGAATTAGTGTTCGGGTCGGATTTTAACTCTGATTTTGAACTAGGAGCATGCCCGTGCGTTGCTACGGGCAAAACAAATTTTATCCACAAGTATCAAACATTATCATGTAAAATATTTACTTCTACGAACTTAAAACATAAGGCATTTTTTATGGACATAAGTATTATGTCTTTACAAGGTTTTAGGTAATTACACATTTAACTATATAATCATAAAACCTTAGAATGATTAATAACATGGCAAATGTCTCCATGTGAAACTAAAAATGACAAGCGCAGCAAGTCTGTCAAAGATTATACATTTCAATAAATATTTTTTTATCTGGACAAATTCGTGTATGGTTAAAGAGTTCAGTAATCCGAATACACCCATTGTCTGTTCCGAAAAAAGGGGTATGTATGCATTTATGGATTGTAGAATAACCCAAGCACACTATGTTAAATCCAAAACTTGACCACACCTAAAAGTATCAAGAAACCTGTCTATCCCAAAAGGACTAAGGGCTGAGCAAATAATTACAGCATACATTGGCATACCGATACATTTTGTAGAGGCTCTTATCACACTATCCAGATTCCAGAACCCTGGTTCTCTAGATTGTATACATAATTAGAGCAATATTTATGTTTTCTTAACTCAATAGTCGCTTGTTGATGCCAATAAAGTTACATAATTAGCTAACATTGCTGCATATTTGTACACCATTAGTGTGCCCCAGAATTTTTTTTCAAAAAAAACATGGGTGGACAATCATCAACATATTTGAAGTGACACCCGAGAATTGGGTTCAGTAGCCAGATTGTTCTGCAGGACTATCAATGTGAGCAATGGGTTCTTCCTGGCCTACAAGCTCCGGCGACATCAACATCTCTATGTTAACATCAACAAAATACAATAGGGTCTCAATATCTGTAAACAAAAGGTTATTAGGTATATCAGATGGAGCATTATTGACGTCCCATTTTGCACAATGCAAACTGGTTTTGGCTACTTGATAGTAGGAGAACTATGTTACTGACTCTTGGGAATAATTGCAGTACCAAAATGTTATGCGAGACTATATAAACATGGTGAGAGAACATATCAGTGGTCATATTTTTTATCAGTAATTCTGAATGCGACAACTTCAAACTCAGACACCCAATGCATTGTAAACCTTTTTTGAACTATAATTATAAACAAACTGCAATTGGTAATAAAGGTGCTATTTTATTTTCATAAATTAAACTGGGCTACCTCTTCAGATCACAGTGGCAAAGTCTTTGTTTGGCACATGATTCAGCTAGGTACAAATGAAACCAGCAATTGATCAAATAGCAGCACACAGATGCAATTATTACCTGAGATGATAAATAAAAATTTATAATTTTCAAGCATAGAAGCATCAGTTAAGCATGCCATAAATTTGAAGCTAAATTCCCATCCCATTGTTTACACTTTACAAGCACATAACCAGTCAAAAGCTTTATTAGGTTCCCAAGTGCACTATGTATATACACACAAAAGAGTGAAAAATGATATGTACTCAGCAAGAAAGAGCTCACTGGCCTTTCGAGGGTATGGTATACCAGGAGTCCAGGATCTTGGCGAAGATTACTTGGAAACCAATCCTGCAATATCAATAATCATGTGTAACAAAGAGCATAAATCTAGAAATGTAGAAAATAAGAGAGCCATTGGAAATATTCAGTGAGAAGTGCTTCGTTGTCCAACAACTTCTGAAAAATTGAATTTTGAATCAGAGAGCGATTGGAGGTATTACAACTTAACATACCCCAATAAAAAATAACCGTGAAGAATGCACAAATGGTTGTGAACCCTGACCGAAAAATCATGTAGATCTCAATGTTCAGATAAACACTTTGAATTGGACCTGACAGAAATCATTTTAGATTCAGTGGCATATCTAAAAAAAAAGTCAAAACTGTAAACATGGAGTGGAATAAAAATGACCAACATTTTAGTGTTAAATTATGAGGAATTTCAGCACAACCAAATTATGAGAAAATGATAAAACCAAACAGGATGTTCTAAACTGATTTAGCCCATCAATTATTCAAAAACAAATTTGGTACATAGAGTCGTTGACAATATGTTTATTTCTGTGTCAATTTCTTCTAACAGATATGAAGGCAACTGACCTTTTTTACAAACCCTATACCTCAGGTCACTGCCGCCATAGTTGGACCTGCAAAAGAACATCACACAGCTGCAGATCAATTCCAAGAACACAAATACACAACAAATCCAAATCAGCAGGAAGGGAAAAGGGTTAGGCTAAGACCGGAGCTCACGGTGGTCAGAGAAAACACAGAGTGAGGAAAAGAAGAGATTGGGAACACGGCGGCTGTTTCGAACAATAATCCAGCAGCTAGGGTTTCATACCTTGGGAGCTGACATCCTTAGGGAAGGAAGACCCTCAGGAGCAACTTGTAACTCAAGTCCCAAATAATATCAGGGGCTGCCACTGTGATACAGTAGCTCTTTGGGTGAGGGCCACTTGCTCCTTGCGCTGTTCCTGCTTGCTAGCAGCAAAAGGCAACACTGCTCGACACTGCATTCTAAAGATCAACACATAAGAAGATTAATAGGTGCGTCTCACATGATTTTTTTACTTAATTATCAGCATGTATTAAATAGTTAGCTGAAGATGCAGGTATAATTAACACAACGGAGTAATCGCTGGAACCACAATGTAATTTCAGGAAGAAAGGTCAGCTACTCCAAAAATATATATAAGCAAACTTCATATCATTACTGTAAATGAAATCCTATATTTCAGTGCCATTGTCAATTGCAAATCAAGCAACACCCTAAGGATCTCCGTGTATGAATTAGGTTTCTCATCATCAACTCAAACACTTGTTAAGTTGCTGCACTAATCAAATCAAACTGCAGTTCAATAAACCTACGTTTGTTTTCCGCATCCACTGAGACACCGGCAGCAGCAAGCATTCCATGCACACAAGCACGACCAAGGCACCAACACCAGCCGCAAGAGCCACAGAGCGGAAAAAAAACCTCACCTCCGAGATCTAGATCCAGGCAGGCAGGGGAGAGTCACAGAGATGAGGAGGACGGAAGAAAGCAAGGAAGAGAGAGGAGGGAAGCTGAGGAGTAGGGTTGCCGTTGCCGCCGCAGCACCTTACCGCGGTGGTTGTCGTCGCTGCCTCACTGGGCGGAGTCGACGGCGACCCAAAGTGCGGCGGAGTCGAGGCCGCTGTCGTCCATGGCGGAGGCAAACCACGCGGTGTTGTGCCGTTGCCGTCGAGGAGGCCACCACTGCCCGGGTCTACTTCACCTGGTTGATGGCGGAGGTGGTGGCACCATGGTTGGATAGAAGGCGGCTTGAAAGGTGGCCAGGGAGCAGAGGGCGGGCGACGGTGGCGTGAGGAAGGAGGGCGACGACGACGGTTAGGGTTTGAGCTGCGAGGGATTGGGAGGGCGTCGAAGTCAGAGCGGATGCGGGATTGGGGGAAGGGTGTGGAGGAGGCGAGGGTACGCGCGGGATTGGGGGAGGGCGCGGAAGGGGAGGGGCGTAGGTGCGGTGCGAGTGGCGGAAGACAGGGCGCGCGGTAGAGGGCCGGAGGGGAGGTGGCGGTGGAGATCTAGAGAGGGAGAGCGGCGGCAGGGAGACGGCTCTGGCGGACGGTAGCTGCTCTGGCGGACGACGGGTGTTGGCGTTGGGGAGGACACCGGCGGCGGCGTGCGTGCGAGGTTCGACGCATCGGGTAAAAAAAGATCGGCGTGGGGGAGATGGAGCGGAGGGGTAAAAATGGGAAAGGAAAAAAATGACGGATTGTGGGAACGCGCGGGGGCGGACGCGCGGACGACCGGCGAACGACGTACCAGGTTTTTCTCGTAAGTTGATTCTTTTTAGGAGTAGAGATAGAGAATAAAAAGTCTGCGTGATTCGGGTTTTAACCCTCGTTCCCCTTACTCCCCCCTCCCCCCGGCCTCCACAATAGGCGGCTCCCTGCACCGCGCGGGCGCCCTAATACTCTCGCCGTCCTCTTCCCGCTAGTACGCCCCTCCACTTCGCTCTCCTGCCCGCTCCTGCGCAGCGAGAAGGCGGCGCGCCCCGCTGCGGCCTTGGTATCTGCTTGGCCGGCGGTGGCCTTGCGGGGAAAGAGGGGAGCCAGGTCCAACATGAGGCGGTTCGTGGCCTCAATGGTGGTGGAGCAGGTGGCGCCGGGGCCCCTGCTGCGACACCACGGCTCGGTGGCGTCCCCATGGCCGTCGTTGTGGTCATCCTTCTTGCTGCACCGCCACGTCTGCCACGCCTTGCCGCTTCCGGCGAGTTCCGGATGCAGAAGGTAGTTGCCGTGGCACTGAACTTATTTCGTGTTTAGAGTTATTCTTTGTTCGTTGTGGCCTTCGGAGGTCGTTTAAATGCCCCTTCAGTCTTCAGACTATGTGAAGTGGACGTTCTCTACACGGTGCTTAGCTGTGTGCCTGTGTCGGGAATGATGCTTGTGCTGTTCTAGGTGGATTTGCATCTACCGCTGTGTTTTAGACTGTCTCGGGAGCTCTGTTCTTTCATGTGCAACTAATTAATCCCATGTCTTGTCCACTGTTAATAGTCACAGGATGTGCTGGTTTCTGTGTTAGGCAAGGGAACACAGTGTCACATCAGTGTCTCGTGATATTGTACTGTTCTGACCTGTCTGTAATGCTGCCAACTAATAGTGCTACACTTAAGCTTGTCATTGTACCTTGCAATCTATTCACACTCTGAAATGTTTTCCTTTAGGCATTTTTCAGGGACTTGAATTTCATGTTATTTGATGATTTCTAACTTTGGCAATCGTTTTGACTGATAGGCAGGAGCAGGGCTATTCTCGTAGCTATGTGGCAGTTCGAGGAAGCAGTGGTTTCAAGCCATAATTCTATCCCAAATTAATCACGAGGAATATTGCAGAAGAATGGGTTCAAGAGACCTGGAGGCTGTTCTATCTCAAAACTGCTAACAATGTCACAAATGACATCTATAAGCGAAGCACTCTAATGGCTGGAAATGTACAAGATGATCTCTCTGAAGATTGCAGGGGGTTGCAGAACCTGAGAAAACTTGTATCATCCAAATCAATTGTGAATAGACATGGTGAAGATCAAGAACTGGTCCAATCAGTGCCAGCTCCAATAAGTGTTGTTAATGATAGTGCCAAGTGTTTGAGCATGGCTAGAGCCTCTAAGGTGGAGATTCCTTGGTGTGACTAAGCACTAGCAGAGGATCCTTTGCTTGATGAATCTAATACAAAGGTAATTTTGGAGCATGATGATGAAGTTCATGATGGTGATGTCAACAAGGAGAAGAAAAAGGTGGTTTCACCTTTGCCAACTGAAGCAGCCTTCTCTGAGAAATCTTTGAAAGCACGGAAGGCACTTGCTAGCATCTACGACAAAGTTTTGGTAGTTGACAATATTGACTCAGCTAGGAACATTGTTAAACTGCTCACTACAAAGTACAAGAGCGTTATTCATGCCTGTCACACAAAGGTAAAAAGGAACCCTGCTTGGTTGCTTGATTTATTTGCTCCTATGGAGTGGTCAGGTTGTCCGTCCTTATTCATCTAGGCAAAACCATTTGTTTCACAGACACAAAATGTTCCATTTTTGTTAGTATCAGGTTTAGCCGAGTGATATCTTTTTACTGTGAGTTGTCATCTGTCATGCTTTAGTGGTTGTTCCAATTCCATAGTTGTTACAAGAAACTTCTGATGGTGATTGATTTTAAATCCTGGGGCTCTGTACGCTGAACCATGTGTTTGGTATATGTTCCTCATTAATGTATCAAAACCTGCAATAGGCAATGCATGAGTTGAAGTCAGATATCATATGTAGTGCTGAAGGTTGTAGTCTGTATCAGCTTCCTAGTTTAGTGACCTAATATGCTCATTGTCTACTTCTATGGTGAATGCTCAAAAGTGAACTCCAGTGTAGTTATTTGAGTATAATGTTTCTGCAGGTAGCAAATATCGATGCCAAAGCAAAGGCACCAGTTGGTCATGGAGAAGTAATATGCTTTAGCATCTATTCAGCCAATTCTGATACAGCTGATTTTGGAAATGGCAAAACTTGCATTTGGGTTGATGTTCTAGATGGTGGAAGGGGTGTCCTGATGGAGTTTGCTCCTTTCTTTGAAGATCCATCCATCAAGAAGGTGCAAATTTTTTATTTTTCTCTGCGTATCATTATATTAAGAAGAATAAAGGAGTGGGTTTAGAGACACATAGAGCCACACACACACCCTTTTACATCTAATTGTGTATCACTCTCTCACTTTTCACACATGACCCGAAACCACTAGAGAGGAACTCTCACATTGGGCTCTAGAGCAAGGAGATTGGATATTCCCCGATCTCCGGCCAAAGTCCACAGGAGAAACTTGTCTTTTACTGAAACCAGAACACTATTTAGGCGCAGTTGAATCCCATTAAACACACGGTGATCCCAGTGATTCCAAATGGACCAAGCTCCCATAATGATGATGGAATTGATGCCCATTTTTAATCTGGTCATCAACACCAGAATTTGTGCTTGCCCACCATCCATCAAAGGAGTTGTTATCAGGCTGGGGGGAGACGTCCTGCAGGCCGACCTTATGAAGAATGTTGTACCATACTTGCCGGGAGAAGACACATGAGATCAGTATGTTCAATCGTTTCCTCAGCTTGATCACAAAGCAGGTAGCGTTCAGGATGGGGCAGACCTCCTTGAAGTCTATCAGCGATCCAATCAATGACTGGTTGAACTTGCTGTTTTTCCAGTTTCAGCAAGGAAAGCGTGGCTCCAAGATATTTGCAAGGGAAATCTGATAGTTGACGGAGGAGATGTTCTTGTATGGTGATTGTATCCTCATAACACTGGATGGGCAAGCCATTGCTTTTTTTGCACATTTGTTCTCAACCTTGAGGCATATCCAAAAAGTTGAAGAATATCCAGCACAACAATTTTCCTTTGTGGATCAGTTTCATCGCTACCTTATTTAGTTGAAGTTGTACTCTACGCTTCTTTTCTTACTGCTCTATTTACTCTTTTTTTTTTCTCGAACACGCAGGAGAGCTGCGTATCAATATATTAAGAAGAAAAAAGGGGTTTTAAGATACCCCAAGGTACAGCCCGGTTATTTAAGGAGAAAACCTGAGCAGAAAAAACCACCTCAAAACACAAAGATGAATCACCTGTTACCCTATAGGGACCAGACCCAAAAAACACACAAAACTAAGATGCCAGAGCGAGGAGATGGGAAACTCCTCTAGCACCAGCAAAACTCCACAAGAAAAACTCTTCTAATAAAACTGCCATAACCCCATTACAACTTGGAGAGATCCCATCAAAGACAACGATTACGATGCTTCCAGATAAGACCATGCTCCAAGTATGATGATGGAATTTAGGCCCTTTCTCACTTGACCTTCCACTCTGTTGCTTGCAGCTTCCCACCAGTCATCAAAGCAACCATTGCCCACTTGTGGGCTCAGGGCTTGCAAACCAAACTTCTGTAGTAAACGGAACCAAACCTGACGGGTGAAGACGCAGGCTACAAGCAAGTGATCGATTGTTTCATCCTCCTGGTCACACAAAGGGCAGCGCTCCGGATGTGGCAGGTTTCTTTTAGCTAGCCGATCAGCCGTCCAGCATTTATTATTAGCAACCAACCATATGAAAAATTTGCATTTGGCGGGGGCCCAACTTTTCCAAATTCTCTCATAAGGACGAAAAGATATGGCTCCAATGAACATAGATTCATATGCAGATTTTGCCGAATACCTCCCTGATGCAGAGAATTGCCATACATGAAGGTCATCCACATCAGGTTGAAGCACAACATTAGAGAGCAGGTCCCAAAGAGCAAGATACTCTGTCAAAACTGCCAACGAAAGAGCCCCTCGAATATCTGCAACCCACCTTCGGTTTGTAAGAGCATCATGGACTGTCCTCTTCCTCGCTCTGCTAGAAATTGCTCTATACAAGTTTGGCACAAGCTGATCCAGCCGCTGCCCATGAAGCCACCTATCTGTCCAGAAAAGAGTATTCATGCCATTGCCTACTTCAGATTTAATGGCAATAGAGAAAAAGGCCTTAACTGCAGGGTGGACTTGGATGGGGAAGGAAGCCCAAGGTTTATCTGGTTCTGTCTTTTGCAGCCAAAGCCAACGCATTCTCAGGGACCATCCCAGTTGTTGCAAGTTAGAGATGCCCAAACCCCCCAACTCTGGAGGTCTGGTGACTTTGGGCCAAGCCATCAGGCAGTGACCCCCCTTTGCATCTTTCCTCCCTCTCCAAAGGAAACCTCTTCGAATTTTATCAATAGCTTTAAGGGCCCAGGCTGGAAGGTCCATGGCCATGACCAGATAAATCAATTTGAGTTCATCTTCAGCCGGCGAGGAGGCAACAGCATCCACAGTTTCTGCCTCGGCCGGTGCTGGAGAAGCAACCACCACGGGCTCGGTCTCAAACGGCAAGGGTGCTCTATTTACTCTTACAAACACGAAACAAATTGGATGTACTTCACTATTTTATCCTTGTCAGTTTCATGATCATCAACATGACAAAATTCTAAGCTTTGTATTGGTAAAATCATACCTAGTTAATACCTAGTTAATTGCATGTGAACTACTTTTAGCTTTGTTTTTCTTGAATTTTCTGAAGTCAACATTCAAGTTCTCTTCATCATGTAGGTTTGGCATAACTATAGTTCTGATAACCATGTCATTGAGAATTATGGAATCAAAGTTGCTGGGTTTCATGCTGATACAATGCATCTTGCACGCCTTTGGGATTCCTCAAGAAAAAATGATGGTGGATTACTTCAGGGACTTATAAATGACCGTAGAGTCATGGATACTGTTCCAGAGGATTTACCTAAACTTGGAAAGATATCAATGGAAACCATCTTTGGCAGGAAAAAATTTAAAAAAGATGGATCTGAAGGGAAAGGTGGATCTATTGAGCCAGTCAGAGTTACAAAGGGAAGACAAAGAGCTATGGATTTGTTATTCATCTCTAGATTCAATGTGCATATTGAGACTTTATGAGAGCTTAAAAAGCAAGCTTGAAACAAGGAGATGGGTCTTAGATGGTTATCCTAGGGGCACCATGTACGATTTCTATGAACAGTATTGGCGACCCTTCGGTGCCCTACTTGTGAAGATGGAAACAGAGGGCATGCTTGTTGACCATGGTTATCTTTCAGAGATAAAAAAGGCTGCTATTGCTGAATGGCAACTAGCTGCAGATAGGTTTCGGAAATGGGCATCTAAATATTGTCCTGATGCCAAGTACATGAATGTGAATAGCGTTATTCAAATTCGCCAACTTTTCTTTGGTGGCATTGAAAATAGGTACTGCCTTTCACTGATTTCTTTATTTAAGGTTTCACAGCCTTCTCTGTTTCCATATAGTTTTTCTCTGGTATCTTCCTCAGTGCACTTCATGTATCTTTAGGAAAGGGCGCCAGAAAGTATGGTAGTGGTTTGGTGTAGAAGACATTAGTTTGACCGCAAGTCATGCCGTCATGCACAATAGGACACATGGTCCAAAGCCTGAAACTTGATAAGAATATACTTTTATAGTTTTATCTGTTATACAAGCAAGAGCCAAAATGGGAAATGGGAAATAAATTTTCCTTTGCCTTTTGTGCATGCGTACCATTTAGTGTATGTAATATCCTAGGCAGAAGTGAATTGAATATTCATGGTTTCCTTTTGTATCTTCAAGTAATTTCATTGCGTATATGTCCAAGGAAACTGGAAACTCAAGCTTTCTTTCAAATCGTTTCCGTACAATTCCTAAAAGAGTTAAACTTTGTTACCTTTGTAACAGCTGCAGACCTGGTGAAACTTGGCCACAGCGTAAAACTTTTAAAGTGCTAAATGAAGAAAATGTTGCTACAGGGGGTAAGAAGACGTCAAAGTATCGTACTATTGAACTTTGCAGTATTGTTGAAGGTCTGAAAACTGATATGGCCCCCACCGAGTGTGGCTGGCCACAAGTCAGTGTGGATGCATTAGGAAGTTTGGCTGGTAAAATACCTGCAAAAAATATTTACACAATGAATGATATCCAAGAGGACGATGAAGATACAAGTGGTTCAGAAAACCCAGATGGAGATTCCTCTTATGGAACAGCATATGAAGCGTTCAGTGGAGGAAAGGATGGAAAAGAAGCATGCCATGCAATTGCAGCTTTAAGTCAAGCGTGTTCTATTAATTCATTGCTATCCACTTTCATTCTTCCGTTGCAGGTTAGCTAGCCAATCTTGTTAGTTATCGTTCCTACCTTGAGACAGCATGCCTGACATTTGCTGCAGTGCAAATCAGTTTTTTTCTGATGTTATATATGCTCACAGCACAAAATTCTTCTGTTTTGTGTTGAGGATGTATCACAAAACTTGCTGATTTTTAGGGCTTTTTTCTCTCTTTTTCTTATTTGGTTGAGAGGAGGAGGTTTGCTAAATTTAGTGTCTATCTGCACCATCAAGTTCTATTTTTTGTTGATTTGGATCATGTAGTTTTAAAATTTTGCTCCTAGCAAAATAACTGTTAAATTCTGATTGAGTGCTTTTCCCCTCCACCATGATCATTCATTTGCGGTGTGCCCCTTGAGCCTTGAGATATCTTTTGAGGTCTTTAAAGGTGCCTAGATACTTCACGCTCACATTCAAGCATGCAACGTGACCGAGGACATTGCTACTAGGTGTTGCTGCTGGCTTTTGTCAGCATACTGATTATGCTTAGCTAGCTGCATTTGTCTACAAAGTGTTTCCATGTGTCGTGTATCTGATAAATCCCTTACTCCATGGTAGGAAGATCATATAGCATGTGCAAAGGGGCGCATTCACTGTTCATTAAATATCAATACTGAGACAGGGCGCTTGTCAGCAAGAACACCAAATCTACAGGTATGCACATTCTTTTTGTTTATGTGGAGCTTTTTAAATCTACAGGTATGCACATTTGGATTTATATGGAGCTTCTTAAATCGCCTTCTCTGGCTTGTTATTAAGTGCATAATATATATCACTAATTCACTATACAAGAAGAGGGACAGACAAACATGTGTAGTTACATTTGTTTTTTTAGTAAAATAATTGATGAAATCACATCTTTTGTTCACTAGTATGTCAATGTTGCTGCTTCACAAAGTAATCGTACAAGATGGATGTGGTTATGATTAATGTCTGCTGATAATAGCTTGAGGCTTCAGCATTAACCAGTGGCACTGGATAAATATATATCTAGCTCCAAAAGTGGCATATGGTTTAACTCTAGTTGCAATATAGTTTAGATCTGGTAAATAGTGCTTGCAGCTAAAGTACCACTCTATTCTTTTGGACAATACCATGTATTTAATCTCAATACGTGTCCCTTGCAGAACCAACCTGCCTTCGAGAAGGATATGTATAAGATTCGCCAAGCTTTTGTTGCAGCTCCAGGGAATTCTCTTATTGTTGCAGATTATGGTCAGGTGTGTGAAATAGTGCTCAAAACTCAACATTTTTGTCCTTGAATGGTCTTTCATCTTAATTTCTTATTAAAGGCGTGTTTTAATGTAGCTGGAGCTTAGGATCTTAGCCCACCTTACCAATTGTAAAAGCATGCTGGATGCTTTCAAGGCCGGTGGTGATTTCCATTCTAGGACAGCCATGACTATGTACCAACATATCCGTGATGCTGTCCATGAGAAGAAAGTTCTTCTTGAGTGGCACCCTCAACCTGGTCAAGAGAAACCTCCAGTGCCGCTACTGAAGGTACTTAAGTTCTACTAGTTTTATTTATAGCTTTGGTGTTTCTTAGTTATTTTTATTTGTTTTAACTGTTCATATACGTGTGTTAGCCTACCCCAACTTGCTTGGGACTGATAGGCTATGTTGTTGTTGTTGTTGTTGTTCATATACATATATTGTACCTCCATTGGAATTATAATCCCTTAGTGCTAGTAGTTGGTAGTTCATTCAATCAAATTCCTACTAAATTTTTTAGAATGATACGTAGATATGTATATCATTCTTGTGATTTTGGGATTTGTGAACTTTTGAATGCTATTTCATTTATTGAGTGGTGTTGTTCCAGATTATTTATTGGAACATGATCATCGTACATAGACATTCCATTGTATTGTTAAAATAGAGAATTATTCGACGCGACCATATATAATGCAATGTAACAAAAATCTTACCTCTTCAAAGAGCATTTGAGTCATCTGCAGAGCAAACAAAAATCTTAAATCTGCTCCAATCTCATGACCGTTTTCTAAAATAAATGAAAAAAATGGATAGGTGCAAGCAAAAGGGTGTAAGTTAACTAATTTGATCACAACAGCCCAAAGCAAATGCAGGTCGAGGTCAGAGCATAACATATTTGAAACACTGGCACATCACACACCACACACCTTGTCCATAGCCAGTCCTTCTGAAAAATTGACGACCTAGCCAACCTTGCACCTAGCGATGGGTATGCACCTTGGACCATGCTCACCGTCTCACTCTGCATCATTGTTTCACATGAGCATTTCATCAAATAAGTGATGAACCGGTGATAAAAATTAAAATTGTGCCAAGGTGAGGGAAATAATCGTGGTGCCATGAATCCACAGACCATAAAAAGGCAAAGAATGTGCCAGAACAAAATAACCAAGTGCCTGGTTTTGCTAAAGATGGAAGCAGACTAATCGAAGAGAAAAATTAAAAAACAGGAGTTTGCAAACCTTGCATTCGTGGCCTCCCATATGACGAAAGGAAGCTAGGCAAAGTCTGCTTGTGTTACTAACGTCCTCCACGGACTACGGCTCCACGTCGGTGTTCTGGTGGTCGAAGAATCTGCACTCCAGCGAAAGCAGTGGGTCAGGTAGTACATTGGCATGTCTGTGGATCCATGGAGGGGGTAGGGCACGCTTCCGTTCCCAAGGCCAGGAACGCGGGTGGTGGTGCCAGCCGTGATGAGCGTGGTGACGGAATCAGCTGTGTTCTGGAAGACCTTCACCACCGTGTGCGGATTGGCCGTATGCTCTGCTCGGGGGGAAAGAGGAAGGAGATCAATAGATTTACATGGAGGATGAGGGATGACATGGCCAGCGCCAGTGGCGGAGCTGTGAGCTATGCTACAGAGAAAAGGTGGAGGGAGCGGACTCGAGGAGAGGGGCGCAATGACACGAACCGGTGGTATGTTGTGTATGATTGTATGAAATTGGACTTCAGGAAGTAGCGTCAAAGCTAGGAACATGAGAAGGAAAGATTTAAATGAGATAAATTAGGACACAACGTGATTGACGGGATTGAAGCATGCACGACAAGCTTTGCACGCTGTCACCGTTGGCCACATAGGCACAGCAATCAGAATGTGATTGGCAAAACCTTGGTGGAAAAGAATTAGGAAAGAAATGAAAGGCTTCATAATTGGAAACTTAGTCCTGATTTGTGGGTGTGCCGCGGTTAATATGGGCGGGATTGGAACTGGGTATGCATGAGGGTAAGGAAAATTTTTGGTGAAAAAAGTAGAGGCAAAAGGGGGGGAACATTTTCTAAAGTGTTGTTTTTACCCCTTTCCAACACTTTCCAACCCTCTTGGGGCTGACAGGTGGGTCCTCTGTGAGGGGTACCGGGAATTCTTTTGTGTGAAAAAAGTTTTGAAAAGAACTCGTTCTTTATAGTATAGATAGAAAAAAAAAGCTTATTGTCTCTACCTTTTGGATGATCTATTATTAAAAAAAATCACCCCCCTGCTATCTGACAAAAAAAGGGTTCCTGATCTATTATATATTTACCAATAGTGTGGTAGTACCATTTAGTAAATGCATGTATGATATTTCAACTGTAGGTATAACGTGAACGTGAACTACAAATATTTAAAGGAGTAGGTGAAAATATTACGCAGCTTAAACTAAAAATATGGAGCATTACTTACATACAAGTCAGAGTATACCTTAGTTCATAAAATGGTTTGTCGTTCTCTTTTTATCAAAATCTTCTTTTTTATCACTCCGTGTTTCTCCTGTTTGTTCAAGTAAAAAGATTTGCAATCATCATGTGTACACTTATAAGTCCAGCTACCAAAGAAAACCAAGTGTACTGTATTATTAAATTCCCATGATGATTCGAGGTTTGTATATTTGGTGAAGTTAATCAAAAATATGATTTCGCAAGATGAAGAAAGTGGGATAATGTGTACTGACAGAAGAAGGCAAGCTAACAGTAATTTTTTAAGTAGAGGTCTAAGATTTGGACTTTAGATTAATGCCTTTTTGCAAAGAGGTTGTGTGCAAGATCATGTTCATGCTGAAAAGCTGATCACCAAATTAGATGGAAAATAGCTTGGCAAAACTCACGCATGAGAAAACAAATTAGTAGTAACATGCTATGATGATATTCTTGGACTGGTGCTACGGAGGCCACTCTGGCGATGTCGAAATACATGGCCAACGGCACCTTGTAGAGACCGCCGTAAAGTGGCAGGCTTGGCGCTGGGCGAAGGAATGTTTGCTTGTTGCTGCATCGGCGGCGGCGAACAGGAGCGGTGGTTGAGGGATGGATTGAGCTTGATTGAAGATGAGTAGTTGGAGGAAGGGAGCGGCGGTCGCGCGTCGACGGCGACGGGCCATTTGCGATGCATGGAGGAATCGGCTGAGTAGAGAGGGAGAGGCAGCGGTGGTGTGGTGCAGCCCAGAGGCGGCATAGGGAGGGAGTGGCAGCAGGCCTGCTCTGGCGAAGGGAGAGGCAGCGGTGACCTTAGCAGCATGGAACGTGGCCATGTTCCGGAAACTTCGTCCCGAAACAAGGAATGGGAACAATCGGGAACATTGTCCCAAAACATGGTTCCGCTGCGGCTGGAACATGAACGGCAAGAAAAGACGGTAAGAATACTACAACAACATTTTACAGTCCAACGAATCAAAGATCCATGTCCAAGACTTAAAAGACTTCTTATGCTAGTAATTCAGTAACCATACCAACAATTCTAGACTGCCATATAGTTGAAATTTGACAACAAACATGTGTTATTTCTTTTTTACTCTACTGATATCAACCCAAATAATCCAAAACACGTTCCACGTTCCGGAAACATCGTTCCAATCATACTTGGAACGTGTTCCATCTTGGTTAGGAACATATTGAAGAGGTATACCCCTTTCATTCCATAGTCTTTCAAAGTGGCGTTCCACGTCCCACGTTCCCAATGTTCCGGGAACATGGCTGCTATGGCGGTGACGCAGCAAGCTACGTTGGGGCGAATTTTTTTTTAAACCGGGGATGCAAAATTGAAATCGGTGCAGTAATAGGGAGTCGTCAGGGGCTCTGCCGGGCAGAGGCGTGGTGGGTGACGTGGACTGTAGATTCTTTTTATTGGTAGAGATTTGAGTCTGCAATTGTGGATCCACAGTCCACACACACCAACCCTAGGCATTCCTGGAAGGCTTGAGCTAAGAATGCCATGATTGTATTGCATGCGTGTGTTGTTAAACAACATTTGTATCACTAAATATTATGAACTCTCAAATCTTCAGTATCGAACCTTAAATAACAGTATTACATTGCTGCAATGGCTGGTACCCTTGTACTGATGTACATTCCATATACAAGGGCATAGTTTGTATTTTAAATAAGATGCATCCATCTATTTTATCGATTGCTATTGAGAAGGAATTTTCCTGTGTGTACTTTTAGTTCTCTAAATGCTTCATGCCCTGCTGTTCATATTGTATTATTCCCTTCTTCCTAAAATAACTGCACATCTAGCTTTTCAAGGAATTAAACTTTTTAAAATTTGATGAAATCTATACAAAAATATACTAATATTTATGATGTGTAATAATTACCAGCAGATTAGTAGTGAGATATGTTTTCAGAATAAACGTATTAGAAAAACAAATGTTGATAATTTTTCTATAAATGTAGTCGTTTTTCTAAAGATGATTCTTCAAAAAGAGAGAAGTGAAGTTATTTTTGGGACAGATGGAATACTATATTATGTTAAATATATGTGCATTGCTTTTTTATAGAATCTCATAAACACTACCAATGGTAATTATGGATTTGAATTAAGTTCATTGTTTCCATTTTAGGATGCTTTTGGCGCAGAGAGGAGGAAAGACAGCTGTTGGGCTATCCAAGGATTGGAAGGTATGAAGCTTATTGCTACCAAAGTACCAACCTAGATCTGCATTTCAAACTAGGATTTTTGGGTCATCAATCTAATCAAGTATGCAGGAATTGATCGTTTCTTTTTAGAGTTGACTTTAGTGATTCTTTTATCACCACTGTGAGAAAGACAACAGTAGTTGCGTTCTATGGCAACTTTCATAACTTGATCTGAGTCCTGCTGCTGCTAAGGAACGAGGATGCTTTGCTCCTTAATTTCTTTTCTTTCCTTTTTGTTTTTTGCCAGTTTGTGAGATACATGGCATGTCATCTCTATTTAAATTTCTAGCATGTTAGGTACTGGTAATTGTCAATTCAATTCTTATGCAGTGTATCCTAGATATCCTTCCCTTCATGTTTGTGCTCTGAATGGTACAAAAGATCTTTCCAAAAAGGTGTCATAACAAACTCAAGAGTTGTGGCCCAGGTTTCTGGTGAGGAGGCAAGGGATACATTGCAGCTCTGGTATAGAGATAGAAAAGAAGTGTTAGATTGGCAAAAAAGTCAGAAGAAGCTTGTACGTGAGAAATGTGAAGTCTACACTTTGCTTGGGCGGTCGCGCCATTTTCCTAACTTGACTCAGGTTGATCCTGGTGAACGAAGTCATATTGAGCGTGCTGCTATAAATGCACCAGTGCAGGTACTGATTACTAATTGTGGCTCAATGGTTATGCTTCATTGCTTCTGAAACGTGACCTTCAGTGTGGTATCTCTGATGGTCAGGGAAGTGCAGCAGATGTTGTTATGTGTGCCATGCTTGAGATCGAAAGGAATGCCCGCCTTAAGGAGCTTGGTTGGAGGCTCTTGTTGCAGGTTTGTCTTCTCTTCTTTTTTCATAATACAATGCATTATGTCTGACAACTTTATGGCTGGCAACTTTATTACATCTTAAAAGAAAAGATGGGCGAGCCAACGCTAGGCACCGGGGTTCTTACGCCCTGGCGGACCCACCCTCCACTCTAGCGAGAGTGCGGCCGCCGGGTATTGAACCTGGGTTGCCGAGCTCCACTCTAAGCTGAGGTAGCCAACCCGGACCGACCCCCGGTCCCAATTTGTGTTTCCTTTGATGTAAACAGAAGTAAAGCAGCTGACAGATAACTATTCGATAACTTCATTCGGATAACATTGGTTGCAATGTTTGCATGTCAGGTGCATGATGAAGTGATACTGGAAGGACCTTCAGAATCTGCCAATGTGGCCAAGGATATAGTAGTGGAGTGTATGTCCAAACCTTTCTAGGGAACCAACATTTTGAATGTTGACCTGGCTGTTGATGCCAAGTGTTCAAAGAACTGGTATGCTGCCAAATAGTCCGAGTAGATGCTATCAGGGGCGGAGCCAACAGTGGGGATAAGAGGTTGAGGCCCCCTAGGAAGGAGAGAGAGGTACGTTGCTGACTTAGCTCCTGGGTTCGATCGATGCAGCAACCTGAAATCATTTAGATGCTTTCGATTATATGTCACTACTAGGAAAGAGGGCTTCTGTACCGGGTGGCAACCCACATTAGTACCGGGTGGCTACCCGGTACAGCTAAGGCGGTACTAATGTGGACACCACATTAGTACCGCCAGTTTTGAACCCGGTACTAATGCTTCCCACCGTCATCTCCGTCGCCCCCTCCGTTTCCCGTCTGTCTCCGTCACCCCGTCTGTCTCCGTCACCCACCCCCTCCGTTCCTATCTGTTTCCTCTGTCTCTTTTCTTTTTTTTCTTTTTCCACATATTCACAATCATGAACACATTCAACCACAAATTTAACAAGTTTCTCATCCACAAATCACAAATTTCACACATCATCTCAAAGTCTACACAAGAATCACATACAAATGCACATCAGCCAACACTGGCACAAGAATCACATACAAAATTACACAAAAATCATAGCTCAGATCGATCCAGACCTGGACAGATCCAAATTCCACAAGAATTCCAACAGATCCAAAATCATTTCACAAGAAAAATCGCAAAAAAAACTTCCCACCGGGAGGCCGCGCAGCAGGCCGGCGCGACCCCGCCCGCCTCCTGCCGGCGCGCCTGGAGGGCCGCCGGCGCGACCCCGCCCGCCTCCTGTCGGCACGCCTGGAGGGCCGCCGGCACGACCCTGCCCGCCTCCTGTCGGCACGCCTGGAGGGCCGCCGCGTGAGCTCCCACCTCCGGCCGGCGCGCCTGGAGGGCCGCCCCGCGCCGGGAGGCCGCGCGGCCCCGCCCGCCTCCGGCTGCACTCTTCGCCCGCCTGGCCCAGCACGACGGCGCGCCTACAGAGAGCAGAAGGAAAGAAATGAGAAGATAAGGCAGAGCAAAAACGAAAGAAGGAAAGAAATGAGAGAGAGCAGTAGCGTGAAGAGGATGAAGGGGTGGGTGAGAAGATAAGGCAGAGCGCGCGGACGGAAACGGCGTTGGGACGGACACTCGATTAGTACCGGGTCTTTTCTCTGCCCGGTATTAATGTGGACACATTAATACCGGGTGGAGACCAGCACCGGTACTAATGTGCTGGTCTCACATTAGTACCGGTGCTGGTCTCTGCCCGGTACTAATGTGACAGTACCGGTGCTTGAGAACAACCGGTACTGATGTGGCTTTCTTGGGGCGCGTCGGGGTCCTCCCTTCCCACCCGGTACAGATGCGGACATCAGTACCGGTGGGCAAAATACTCGGTACTGATGTCCTAGATGGAAGCTCTCTTTTCTAGTAGTGTGTGGTGCATGCAAAAAAGGTTGCTCTACTGCCTAGGACTCCTGGCATATAGAGCCATCCCTTCATTCCAGGCGGGCCATCCCTTCTGTAGTCATCTGGTCTGCCGGCGGGGCGAGGCCTCCGATGCCGGAAGCGTTGTCGCGGCGGCGCACGGCGTGATGCACCAGCATGTGAAGTGGATGCCGCGGCACTTGCCATCGGAGTAGGTATCCGAGTCCCAAGCACAGGCCCTTGAACGTTGTACTCTCCTACAAGCATGTTGGGATTTCGAAAAACCCCAACCAGAAAGATAGAAAAAAGGCTGACAACTGACACTTTATTTCAGAAAAAAGTGCTCCGCTTTTACACGGGGCTGAGGCTCTTCTTTTACACTATCTGAGGATCACTTTTACATACCGAAAATACTCATGTGTGACAAGAATCTAGTGAGAATATCCTTGTAAAAAAAGTTCATTGGAGTCACATTCGCAACGTGATCATGCCTCCAATTTACAAAAATGCCATTAAGGAATCACGCCATCCTCGTGATTTCCAGCTTCATCAACACACCATTGACCTGTTCAACTTCGAAGATGGTGACGTCATTCTTGGAGACCCGGAGATTTTTCCCGTGCACTTCGCTCGGAATGACGTCATGCCTGCTGATACTGACGTATGTAACACCATAATTTTACAAAAAAAATTCCTTTAATAAAATTTGCTAGAAACTTTGCTCGTGCTTAAGGATTATAGGGTGTATTCAATTTTGTTAGGCATTTAAATATATTTCTAAAATTAAATAAATGAATCATAGGAGTTTATTGTTGCATTCGTGCTGGTGCATTGTTTTTGGTTGTTTGAATTCAGATTTGAATTTGAATTCAATTGTTTGAATCCTTTTCAAAAATCCCAAAACCCTTTCTCCTTTTCCCTTCTCTCCTTTCGACCCAGTTTCGTGTGAAGCCCAGCAACAGAAAGTCCGGCGCCGCTCCCTTATCTCCTTTGCTCAGCCCAGCGCAGCGTGGTCGCTCACGGCCCAGCCCATGACCAACAGCCTGTCTTCCTGAAGTCTGGTGGTGCACCTTGATCTTCGCTCGCCTGCTCATGTTTCACCTTGGCCCAGCCGGAAACGGCCCAGCGCCGGCCCGCTCCGCTCACCCCTCCGCCGCGGTCACTGACATGCGGGACCCGCCTGTCATCCCCGTCCTCCCACTCGTCTCCGTGCCGGACTCGAGTTCGAGTCCCGGCCGCGCATGCATCCGCCTCCATGTCGGCTTGGCCCGCACGCCAAGGCTCCTCCCTCGGCCCTATAAAGCAGCCGCCGTCAAGCGCCGCACCCTCAGCCCTAAACCCTAGCCGCTCGAGCCTTGTAGCGCCGCCGCCAAAACCCTAGAGCGCTGCCGCCGTCGTTCTCCGCCGCCGTCGCCTTCTCGTTGGCAAGGAGTAGCTCCGGAGCACCGCAAGGACGAGGGGAAGCCGCCGGTGCCATCCGTTCGTGTCCTCGCCTCCTTCATCGACCAGACGCGCTCGTCGGAGTTTGTCGTCGTGAAGCCGTCTGCCCCGCCGAGCCGTGCGCCGTCTTCGCCGTGTTTCTGTTGATCTCGCCGCCTTAGGTGAGTTCGCCGAGACGCACGCTACGTTCCAGTGCTATCCGCGCGCCAAATCGAGCACCCTGATAACTTCAAGATTATCGTTGTTCTGCATTTTCAACTGCTCATGCTCAGCGAAAAGGCTTTGGTTACGAACAACTTTTCAACTTATCATGGTAATGGCTTTGGTCACTAACAGCTTTTGAAGTTATCATGTTAATAGCTGTTCAACAAGAGCTTGCTGACAGGATGGAAGCTTACGAGGGAGGCACTAGAACTCTTACATAACATTTTGAAGCACTGTTTGTTATCTACAAAAATGTTCTTGGAGAGTTTGGTGCCAGGCCTAAACCTCTTCTGGAAGGCGAAGATCCGACAACTTTTTAAAATTGGATGTGCGACGAGTTCGAGGCTTTTCATGAGATTATCACTCATGCTGGTGATCATACAGCCGCTTTTTGCACTGAGAGCTTACTTAAACTGCTCGAATCGAAAGACTGTGTTGATCTTGAGAAATTCTGCACGGTGATGGAGACTTTCCCGGATGCTTCGAGCGTTTCCTCAATTATATCAAGTTCTGATGTTATGCTTTTGAAGAAAAGCTTTGTGAGAAGATTTTGGATGGCTTCAGGGTGGCAATTTGCGAAAGAAATTGCGCAAGCTAGACCTGCTGAGGTTTTTTAACGAAACTTGAGTTTTTTTCGAATATGTTTCTATATTTTGGTTTTTTGACGAACTCTGATTATCCTTTCTTTTCTACACACAGATTATAAAAGAAGAAGAAGCTGAGATGGATGCTTAGTTGGATTGAGCTTTTGGTGGAAACGTTGATAAAGGCAAGAGCAGTGCACAAGGGGGATCTAGTCAAGCTTAGGTTGATGACTATGACATTTCGAGGGATCTTGAGGTTTAGAAAGTAGGAGTAGTGTATTGACTTTTTTTTTTAGAATTTGTAAGGCTGATTGTGTAAATTTAACCTGCACGGGTCCTAGGTGGAGGGCCTGTGCAGGAAGCACTTCCAACTCGTTTTTATCGCGAGCGGCGTATCTTGGCAGAAGTATAAGGATGTTCACCCAGGCTGTAGCTTTCAAGATTTTTGGCTTTTCTGTTGTCAACACTTTTCCATGTATGGTTTTTCTTTGGGACATTTTTTCGCCACACGAGATGACTTTGCCATGAAGACGACAGTAGATCGAGAGCTTCCTCCCATGAAGTTGGAGCCCCTAAGCCCCTTAGTCGCTGAAGATGAAATCGCGTATGTTTGTGTATCGCTGAGCAGCGTGGATCGAAACCTAGACACGTGCTTGAACTTCCCTTGTAACTGTTGTGTGTTGTAAGAGAGAATTTTGCAACTCTAGTTTTGTGATAAACTGAGATGTTTTGCATGTTAACAAGATATATAAGAGGGTTTTTTCTTTTTTTGCAAAAAAACGTCATCCTCCCCGCTTTGCCTTTTACCATTACATCTTGTTGCTGTATTCTCTTAAATAACCACTTTTTTTGTGAAAAACAACCGCCACTTACCGTGTAACCTAGCCTTGTGTCCTTTTTTGGGAACGATGCTTTTCATGACACGTGATTTTCAGTGTCTCAACGAGTTTTTCAGATATAATATTTTGCCGTCTATCATAATTTTACCGAAACCTTTGAATCTGTTTATTGTAGATCAAATTTTCGTGAAAATGGAACTTCTTGCTTTTGGAAGCATAAGTTCTGGGTTTTTGTTTTTTAGCAAAGTTTGCATCGGGAATAGACTTGGCTTTCTGAGGTTTGGCCGCAACTTTTCTGTTGCTTTTAGGCATATGGCTTTCTGGATAACCATTACTTTAGGAATGCGATCGCAACTTGCCGTTGCATTTTGCCTTGTTGATTTTTCCTGGAAATCATGTTTTTTGAGAGATGTGGCCACACCGGACCTTGTTTTTGGGGGTTGTGGTCGCAACTTGACAAGTTGATATTGCATCCTGACCACTTTTTGGAAATTATGGTCGCAACTTGACATTGTATCCTGACCATATTCGTTTGGGATTATGGCCGCAACTTGACATTGCATTCTGTCCTTGTGATTTTTTGTGGGAAATCACATTTTTAGAATTTTGGCCGCAACTGGACATTGCATCTTGGCCTGTGACTTTAAGGATAGTCATTCACACTTTGCTTGCTGCCAGTAAACTTTGGGGAAGTATTTCTTTCATTATGCTATAGAAAGAAAATTCACATAGGATCCACCTCATTACAAACCTTGCCTCCTATAAGGAGCCCCCTTTTCAAGGAAAAGAGTATGGTCCTTTTGCAAGAATTGTAAATGCATGAAAGTAAATGTCTTTTCCCCCCTAGGCTCCGCTTGTAGTTCCATAGGCCAAAGGTTTTTACATTTTTCGCAACTAAAAGTAAAATTGCTACTGAAAGTAAAATTGCTGAAGGTTAAACTTCTTTTTCTCCGCAGGCCAGAGGTTTTTACATTTTTCTTTGTAATAATTTAAATTATTGTTGCAGAAAAGTCAATTTTTAGTTTTGAATGACGAGGGTCCGGTTTCCACCTGCCTTGCTCGCATTGTTTCAAGATGGTGATTTTGTGTCGAGGTTATCAAATAGACAGATTGAGCTTATCCTGTTCATCCTCTTGACTTCGGTTGGTATTTCCCAGTTTTCTTGAAAATTTGCTAAACTTTCCTGATTTTCTTCTCTTTTGAGGACTAGCTGTCTGATTCTTGTTTCTTCCATTATGGTTCTTTTTCTGTCCAATGCCTGGGTTTTGGCTGATGGTTGGCTTTGGTTCGTGCTGTACTGACTATGCCTATCTTGGTCATGTTTTTCTTGAGATTTTCTATATGTTCTGAGCCTTTTTTGGCATTGCTATTTTGCAATGAGAGTTTTCACTTGACCAAGCGCAGATGGCCTTGCCTTTGCTCATCAGCTTTTCTTTCACTTTGAAAATATCGCTATCTGTTTCTTTTATTTTTGCTAAGTGATGTACATTCTTTTGTCCTGGGGTGTTTTCTCTTTCAATCTTTCTTGCGTCTTCTTGGTTTCCATAAATGGTGATTACTCCATTTGGTGCTGGCACTTTCATGCATAGGAAGAGCTGCTTGAAAACTGCGTCAAACTTATTGATGAACCCTTCCCAAAATTGTGTTGTATAGGTAGTACATATCAACGACATCAAACATGATGTGTTCTGTTATCTGGTTATCCAAGGTTCCTAGATTTACTAGGAGTGATATTTTCCCAGTCGCCCTTATTAGTTTTCCACTAAAACCCATAATCGGATTATCCGCCGGTTGTAGCATATGAGGGTTCAAGTTCATTTGTTGACAGGCGTTGGTGAAGATGATGTTAGCTGAGCTAGTGAAGTCTATCAAAACTTTTCCCAAAGTCCAACCTACGATGTTGGCTGTGATGACCATTGCGTCATTGTAATTGGTTGATTTCAGGTTAAGATCCTCTTTGGTGAAGGTAATAGCTACTTTTGCCTAGTCAGACCTTGTTGCTGGAGCATCATTGGTGATGACGTTGACTTGTCTGAAGTAATTACTTCTTTGCTTTTTTGTGTCAAACTCCAACGAAGATCCTCCCGTAATTGGCATGATCATTCCAAAGGAAGGTAGAGCTCTTGAGCTAGTTTGAGTGTTACTTGGCTCAGTTTTAGGTATTTGTGTTGGTGGTGGAGGATTTCTTTCATTTGAATTGGCTGAGTTTGCTCTATAACTTGTATGGCTTGGGTTTGAGGATAAAACTGCTGCGAAGTCTGTCCTTGGGTTGATTGTGGTTGAGAGAAGAATTGTTATGAAGCTTGAGTTTGAGTAGCTTGAGGTTGTGGGTAGAATTGTGGCGAAGGATGCCATGTTGTTTGTTGTGGTTGTAGGAAAGATTGGTTTTTATAGGAACTTTGGATAGTTGACAGATGCACAACTCTGGAGTCTAGTTGATGGAAAATTGGAGAATATGGTTGTTGCTGCCAATAAGTGTGCTGGACAGCTTTGGGTTGATTAGCCATTGCTTCGGCCATCCTCTTTTTGCTCTTGTATTCTCTCTTGGGTTCGCTTTGTTTCTCGACACGCTTCTGTGGTATGTCCTTTGCCGTGGTAGACACATCGAAAGTATGGATCTCTGTTATCATGATTTTGTGTTTGTGGGGGACCTCTGCCACTCCCTCTTCCTCTTCCTCTTGAGGATCAACCTCCCCGTTGATTGCTTGAATACTGAAAATTCTGATTCTGGTTTTGATCACCTTGTTGTTGATCTTGAATATTTAGGATATGTTGTGCACCTTCTTGCCAATTGTTTCCCCTTTGATATTTCTTGTGCCGATTCCTCTCTACCACTCTTCTTCTGTGGTCTTCGTCTATCTTGCAGTATTTTTCCAATTCTTGCAATAACTCCTCTAAAGTTTGAGGATCTAGTCTGTTGAAATGTCCTGCTGTTTGCCCTGGCACCAACCCGCTTATGAGTGCTTGAATTGTCGTGTTGTCATCAACATCTGGTGTCTGATATTTCAGCTACATGAACCTTTTGAAAAAAACTTGTAAGGGTTCCTTGTCTTTTTGCTTGTAGTGATAAAGATCTGCTGACTTCGTTGTTGGATTGTGAAAAGCTTGGAAGATTTGTACGAATTTGGTTTTTATGTCTATCCAGCTGTAGACTGAATGTGGAGGTAACAGGGAGTACCAGTTCAATATCAGTCCCTCGCAAGAGATGATGAAAGACTTCGCCAAGGCGACATCATCTCCTCCAGCTGGGGCTACTACAGCTTCGTAGCTCATGAGAAATTGTCTTGAATTATCAAAACCATTGAACTTTGATAGTGCTACTGGTTTGTACTTTGAAGACCAAGAGGCTATCTGGAGGCCTATAGAAAGTCGTGAATTTGGGTCGGTGAACTGAGCGACGCCATTGTTTGTTAAACCTTGATTTTTTGTAAACGTAAAGTTTTCTTTTGTCACCGGGTTTTGTGTAGTTGAGACTGGCTCCGGTGTGGTTTGCCATAAAGAACTGCTTTCTTTCTCGAGCATCTCATCGAGCTCCTTTTGGAGTTGTGCTATATCTTTCTTTGCTTGATCAAGTTTCTGAATCTTCTCTGTAGCTAGTCTTTTTGCTTCCAGCTGCATGGCCAAACTTTCTTTCTTCCTTTTTAGTTCCTCGATTTGCTTCATTGCAACAGTGAGATCTTTTTGTGTTGCCCCCTCTACATCGTTATTGATGCTTGCTTCTGGCAGTCCATCATTGGTGGTGGTTCTTGCATTCTCTCTATTCTCGTTTAGCTCGGTTTCCTCTTGCTCTCATGGAGTTGTGTTTTCAGTTGGCAACGCGGGGGTCCTGTCATGCTCTCCTTGGTTTTGTGTATTCTCGGGATCCTGGTTGGAAGGCTTTTTATATTATTTTTTCGGTGGAGTTATTGTGGTTTCGTGGGTTGCTAATGGCTAAGAACACGATGAACGCCCTGTTGGGATTTCGAAAAACCCCAACCAGAAAGATAGGAAAAAAGCTGACAACTGTCTTAACACGGGGGCTGAGGCCCTCCTTTTATAGTGTCAGGGTCACTTTTACATACCGAAAATATCTTTGTGTGACAAAAATCTAGTGGGAATATCCTTGTAAAAAAATCCATTGGAGTCACGTTCGCAACGTGATCATGCCTCCAATTTACAAAAATGTCATTGAGGAATCACGCCATCCTCGTGATTTCCAGCTTCATCAACACGTCATTGACCCGTTCAACTCCGAAGTTGGTGACGTCATTCTTGGAGACCCGTAGATTTTTCCCTGTACTTCGCTCGGAACGACGTCATGCCTGCCGATGCTGACGTCGTTCTTGATGACTCTCCTGTTCTCCGGTTCTTGCGTTTCCCGAATTCCATCCTTTCCGAAACTTTTCCATAGGGATCATCTTTTCCTGAGAACACCTTTCTCATACTTTGCATACTGCATATACGAGGAGAAGCAAGAAAACACCGTTTTGCTAGAAACTGTGTTATTGCTGTTACTCAGTTCCTCAGAAATGACGTCACATTTGTATTAAAAGAAGATTTATCAGAGAAACCGAAGTTCATGTAAATGTTGAGAACGCTTTTACCGCGTTTCCCGAATTCCATCCTTTCCGTTCTATCCTTGCGTTTGGGCTTTTACTTGAAACCGAAGGACGGAACAGTCCCCACTTCGCCTTAAGAAAACATTTGGGCTTTTACTTGAAACACGAAAAAGTTACCGTTGTTGATGATTATCTGAAAACTCGTGTTTCCTTCGACGACTCGTGAGTGACATGAATTGGTCGATTCCCCAACAAAGCACTCGCCCGCCTCAACCGGTCCCGTCGTCCTTACACGTACGATCAGGTAAGCGAAGACATCACCGGTTCTCTTGCGACTTCTTACATGATGTCAGACTCAAACAGCTTGCGCGTACCGGCGGCCATGACGAACAGGAAGACGACGACGGCTGCTGAGAGCTTGTGCTGTGAAGCCACCATATCGTCGATTTTCTGTCCATCAAGAAAATTTCCGTTTCCAATGACGATTGGTTGTGAACGGAGCACATGGGTGAAAAGCCTTGGGTGCCGCTTGCTTGAAGGGGTACGTATATACACATCCGAAATGTAACTGCAGAGGAGGAATTGAAGAGGCCTTTTATGGTGGATCATACCACCTCATACCACTATTGGAAAAGGACTAGTATGGAAGGATCTGACGGTTGAGATTAATTGTAAATCACCACAACTAGCACTAGTGGTATGGGGTGGTATACATAGGCGGTATGGTGGTATGAGGGTATTGTTGGTAGTTTTTTCTCAATAGCATAAACGAAATATATGATTTCTTCATTTCAATTTTTTTCATTTCCCTCTCGTGGTATGGCCATTTTTTTTTTCAAATTTCAAACGAAAATTTTCATTTCAAATTTCAAAAATGATTTTTTTATTATTTTTTCAAAAACGAAATTTCATTTCAAATTTCAAGAATGATTTTTGAAATTTCATTTCAAAAACAAAAATTTTCATTTCAAAATTCAAAAATAATTTTTTTCAAAAATTTTCATTTCACTCTGGTGGTACGGCCAAATGTTTTTCAAATTTCAAAAACAAAAATTTTCATTTCAAATTTCAAAAACAATTTTTTTTCAAAAAATTTCATTTCAAATTTTTCTTGGTGGCATTAACGAAATTTGTTTTTTGACCGATGTTGCAAAAATTACCTATTTATCCTTACAAAAAAAAATAGCTATATATGGTCCACCGTAAAAGAGCCCGGAATTAAAATGAGGAAGATTTTTCTAGCCTGTTTTCATTAGAGCAAATGAAATGCGGCAAATAAACCCGTTCTATTTTGCTCCATGTTTTGATTGCTGCTACAAATATATGTCAGGTTATAACACCAATTAAATCATTATCTTATTGCTATTTCTTTTGTTTACAAGACGTGTCTCACCAGCTGAGGCCTTGTTTGGTTAGCCCATTTGTAACACCCCTGGTGTTTAAAATCATATGATGGTCATTAGGTTAATAAGCCAGAGATTTGAAGTCAAATGACGTGTTACGAGCCAATTGCCATTTTCAATTAAATTTGACCAAAAGTCAAATTTGGAGTTGTAAGGTTGAAAAAATTCAAACAAACTGAAATTTAGAGGAATTAAGTTGGAGTGCTTAATCAAGTATTAAGCCTCTCAATTAAATAGTCAAAGTTGGTGAATTGAAGTAACTATGCACTATCTGAAAATTTTCAAATCAGACAGTAATGACTAGCCAAATTTGGATCAAGGTTAAGATCGAGTTTGAATTAACACTTTGGCCAATATCATGCAAAATGGCTTGTATGAACTATGGTAAACAAGTTTCGGTAGTACTTGTACAAGGAAAAAGTGATTATGATAATTAAAGTGGATCTCAAAGTTTGAAGATGGACACTGTTTTGAGGTTGGGGATTAACTGACAAAACTGAAGAAAGGGCATTCGGGTTGTGGTCCAGAATCTGGTCAAAGTTCAGAGACTTATATCTCTCGCTTCATTGATTTTTACAACAAAAGTCCTATATATGGTTTGGATCTGGATGTATCAGCTACGAAAATCAGTGGAAAGATGAAGAAAAAAGAGAAGAAAACAGATATCGTGGTATTCCACCATATCCACGAATCTATACAGAGCAGTGGGTGTAAAGCAACCTCGTAATAATTTGTGAACTATGCACGTGTTAGAATAATTATAAGGGCCTATTCGGCTTATCTCGACTTGTTTCGGCACTATTCATTCTACTTAGAATTCAGATTTGGAGATGCAACTTCACTAGATCTGTATTCAACATGGACAAAACTGGAATTGGATAATATCAGCCATTGGTTGGCACTTTAGGTGTCCTGTCTGTTGTTTGATATTCGACTTTGGAGATCTCAAATATATGTTTACATGTAGGAAAAAAATTTATTAAGGCCACGTAGCAACGCTTGGTCATATGTTATGACATAAAAGTTACAGTGCATACTATGTGGCAATTTGGCATTTGTCGCAGGACTACTTCCTGAATCCTGACCATCAATTGGACAGTACCACTTGCCTTTAAGGAGTTAGGAAGGATTCACTGCAGTTCTTGCATGAAGAGACATCACTGGTAGATGAGCAAGTGCAGGAAGATGAAAAATTCGAACCAACTATTTATTACCAATAGGTGAGGGATCTCTAATGAAGATGTGGCGTGCGGATGTATATGCGTGCGCCTAGATTATTCTCAACTTGAGACTTGAGATGCGTAACAACAAGTTGAAGGGAATACAACAAAGGCGCAAAGCTGAATCTTACATTGCAGCAACATATATAGTACTCCACGTTCTTTGAGCACTCCCATCTCACAAGCCTTAGATTACAGTGCAAATGTCCATTAGCAAACGGAGACGCGTCTACCCCAGAAGCGGAGGTTCCTGACGGACCGAAACCGTCAGGAACCGTCGGAGGGGAGGCAGGTTTGTTTTGATCGATTCACTGTCACGTGGGTCTAGTACTTTTTTTTTTGCCTTTTGCCGCCGCTGGCATGTTTTCACACGCGGGAATTGTTGCCGCCGCGAGATTTTTCCAGCGAAGGCGCCGGACGACGAATTATGGGTGCGAAAGGAGCGCGCCTCGCCTAAAGGCATTCCTGTCGGGGCTCTGCCGTCGGGAGTTGTATTTGTTTCCTGTCGGTTTCACAGTTCCTGACGGCTTTTCTGAACCGACGGGAATGATTTCCCTCTTTCCTGTAGGTTTTTTTCATCCGACAGGAGTGCGCAACAATTCCTGTCGGGGTTCAAGAGACCGACGGGAACTATAAAAACCGTCAGGAATCTCACGTTTTTGGGTAGCCACGATACTAGCATATTACAAACTGCTGATGCAATAGCATTAGACAGGCTGACACAAGATGGATGGCAATTAGGGACCAGGTACCGGATGGGTGTGTGCCTCGACTATCAATTAGAGTACTACTACTCACCATGACTGCTGCCCCCTTGTGATTGTGGATGGGATGAAGGTAGCTGCCACTTGTCGATGCCGGCGTGATACAGAAACGCCCAGAGATGGGTGATCACTCCTAGAGAAAATGGCATCTGTACCGGGTGGCAACCCACATTAGTACCGGGTGGCCACCCGGTACAGCTAAGGCGGCACTAATGTGGCCGCCCACATTAGTGCCGGGTCGTGTGACTCGGTACTAATGTGGGCGGCCACATTAGTACCGGACCGTGTTACCGGCCGGTACAGATGTGGTCTCACATCTGTACCGGTTGCTAACACGGGCCGGTACTAATGTTTTTTTTATTTTTTATTTTCTTTTCAGTTTCTTTATTTAAATCCAATTGTATTTGTTTGATATACGTATACTAATATGCTTTCCGTATGTGTTTGGTATACGTATACTAATATGCTTATCCTAATGCGAAGCGTATAGATTGCATACAACATATAATACATATATGTAAGCATATTATGCATATGAAAATACGATACAAATATTTACAACAAATCAATTGTCAGAGAAGATTAAAGTTTGAATCCTTCTAAGATTGTTTGCTTGAAGATCCTTCTCGTCGTTGCTGACTCCTAGTACTGACCCTAGAAGGAATTTCCTTCGGCTTCTCCTTCACCTTCTCCTTCTCCTTGTCATTGTCGGCTTTCTCCTTCTCCTTCTCCTTACCCTTCTCCTTCTCTTTGTCCTTCTCCTCCTCCTCCTCCTTGTGAGCCTTCTCCTTCTCCTTCTCCTTTTCCTTCTCCTTCTCCTTGTCCTCTTTGTTTTTCTGACCGGTTTCAATGCTAAGACCTGAAGTGGCGTCAGTGGTCCTTGTGAACCTTGATGCACCGGAAAAAAACTCTCCCCCTGGATTGATCACCTCGTCTAGAAGAAATCCACACATTTGTTCTTGAATTAGCCGGATTTTTTCTATCTCGAGAAATCCTTTCTTTATGCAATCAATCTAGAGAAGAAATTATTAATTTCATAAGTATTATTGGTAGAACGAAGTATATAAAAATTAAGAACTAGGGTTAAGTACGCACCGCTCGCTGGCGGCTTCCACCCAAGTAGTTACTTGCAAAGGTATGCATGAACTCACATACGTAGTATGGGCATAGATTGGTACCCTTCGGCTGCTTCATGCACTGCACATATTTGGGAACAAAGTTATTAAATATGAATTCTTGTATTCAGAGAAGAAGTGACATGAGATCGAAGAACAAAAAGACGTACCTCGACGTCATGGAGGTATGTAAGTTTCTCTTTGAATTTCCCTTTGTACTGTACGAAGAGCATATCCCATGCTAGGTTCAACTGTTCGAGGAGAGAAATATACCAGTCTTTATATCCGCCAATAGAGTCATAGACCCAGACGTGGCCCGTCTTTGGATAGATAACAAAGAGAATCCAGTGGAAGCTGCCATTACATATACAAGTATATAAGTATATTGTAATATTGAGTGTAATTCGGAAAATAAATAAATAGATATGTGAAATAGGTTGCTCACTAGCAGTTGTACGGCAAAAGTATCATAGTCTTGTCTTGTTGCCTGTCCAGAAACTTATACAAATGAACCACTGTATCTGTTGCCTGATCATCCACATTTGCCTTATTTATTTGCATAGGATCCATGAAGCCGACGTCCATGATTCCTTGCTTCCGGCAAGATTGCATCTCCATGCTGTATGATACAAATGAGAAGATCAGACATACGGTAGTAAGGCTACAACGGTTATTTTAAGCCTATAGTAAAATAAAGACTTACAGCGTCCAGCAAGTCATTAATGAGTAGTCGAGTGCATCTTGATTGAATAGCATATGGAACTCTTCGAAAGGCACAAGGAAAGTGCTTGTACCTTGGAAAAAATGTTCCTCTCCAATTCTAACTTCGAGCATACCGTTCTCGTTTGTTCTTGACTCTTCCATGTACCAATTGTGGAACTCGTACATTCTAGTTGGAAGATCGACCAACAATCGCTCCCACAGAAGCGGCTCACCATGCACATATCGACGTCTTTGTGCCCCTGGATGCATTTCTAACTCTTCAGTCCCTAGAATTTGACCCGGTGTGAGTCTAGCATCTGCACCAAATAGAAGCAATTCCTGGTCCTTGGTTGAAATAACTTTGAGGGGCGAGATGGATTGCTTCGATTGGGTTCCTAGTTGTGCAACAGTTGACCGAACTTTCTGTTTCTTCTTGTTGATCTTGACTGTTGCGCGATCGTAGTCAGACAACGGAGGAGGCACTGGCACTCTCAATTTTTCTTTCTCCTTGCCTGCCAGGAAACGCTTAAATTTAACCATGTCAGTTTTTTTTCTCAGGTGGAGGTTTCGGGCCATGAAAATGATCATGCACTTCTTTGGCCACTATCTCATCCAGTTCCTCCGAAGTCTTCTCGTAAGATTTTTTCTCTGGAGTCTTGACTATCTTCTGCTTCTTTGGATGCGGAGGAGGAGGATGAGGTCTTTGTTTGGAACCCTTACTGGCAGGAGGAGTTGGACTCACGCTTGGATCCCTGTCACCTGCTGGATGCTCGGGACTGCTGCTACGTTCCCTTCTACCTGGGGAGTCTTGTGCTCCCGGCACGGCGGATCGTGCAGGAGATGATGCTTCCACGAGCTGTTGTGTTATCGTTATGTGATCCTTCGGCCATAAAATGCAATGGTGCACCGCTTCTCCTAGGGTCTCTTCCCCATCAGGTCCTTCCGGTTCCAGTTCTAAGTCATCCTAAGAGTCAACCACTCGGTCCACAAAGACTTTGGCTAAATCAGCAGTTATACTCGTAAGGGGGTACTCCATAAATGTTTCCCCTAGTGTCGGGACCTCAACAATACCGTAAGCCACCACAAGCATCTTGTTTCTTACTTTAGTCAGAAGTTCACATGTGCACCTCACAGTGATGTCATCCACGGGGTAGTGGGGTCGTCGCTCCTCGACAGCAGGGGCGCCTGCATCCGTGGCCGCTGGGGCTGCTTCCATGGAAGCGACGCTGCTCTTACGCTTACTAGATGATGGGCTCATTTCATCATGAGGCCCTGATGCTGCAGGTGCTTGCTGACTTGTTGAGTGCTTGCTAAGAGCGAGCGCCACACGTTGATCGATGACTTCCGCCATTTTCGCCTCATGCATACTGACGTGTTGTTGCAGCTCTCGTATCTCACGTGCTTGTTGGTCCTTAGTTCTTTTGCGGCTTCTATACGAATCAAGGTGCTGCAAGAATGCTTCTTTCCATGGTATGACACCCTTGCCTCTGCAACGTCCACCGTGTTCTCTGGTACCTAGTGCCATAGTAAGCTCGTCATTCTCTCGATCAGGCACGAAAGATCCTTCCACTGTACGCCTTATCAAATCAACAAGCCTTCGAGCTGTCTCTCTTAATTGATCGCTCGGCACTAATGTTCCATCTTCTGGATTTAGTTTGCCACCATGTGCAAAATAGTAATGCTTTGCTCGCTCGGGCCAATCTAGAGTTGCCGGGATGATTCCTTTAGCCATTATATCTTGTTCATTCTGATCCCATTTGGGAATGGCCTTCTTGTAACCTCCCGGTCCGAGCGTGTGAAATTCCTTCTTCTTCCTGGCATTGGCGGTGTTGGTTTCTCTCAACTTCTTGGCCTCTGTCGATTCCTTGTGTTGTACAAAGGCATCCCAGTGATCTCTTAACTTGGCCAATCCCTTCTTCGTGAAGTCCGGTGTAAGCCCCTTCTTGATGTACTCTGCCGTCAGACGCTTCTTGTACGACTGAAAGACATTTGCAGCCTTTTGCATCGCCCAATATCTGATGTTAGCCAAGTTTGCTTCATCTGGGAATGTAAAGTGTTCTGTGATCTGCTCTCATATCATGTCCTTGTCTGTGTCCGCAACCACATCTCCCCGCACCTCCGGTGCCTCATCATCCCCATCTTCGTAATCGGGAGCTTCAGAAGCTCTCCAGTACGGAATGCTTATGGAGATGTTATCCCTGACAATAAAACCAATATGGTTGACCAATTTCGTCACATTTTCTTCTGGAGCAAGTGGTCTCCCTGATTCAGTGACTTCTGTCATGATGAAACGACCCTCTAACTTCTTCTTTGGACCGCGTTTCCTTTGAGACTTTTTACCGCTCTTGCTCGAAGAAGGAACCTGGAAAATGGATAAACTATTATATTAATATATGAGAAGTCGTGAACGATGTCAAATCTTGAAAGTCATCATCCATATTATACCTCCTCTTGTTGGGTCTCGTTGCTTTCATGGGCAACTGGTTGCTGATCTGCTTCTTGCTCTTGTTCCCCATCACCTGCGGGGATGTTGAGGAAGCTATCAGCCTCCCTTCGAGCCAGGGGCGAAGCTGGGCCTAAGGCCACCCAGGCCATGGCCTTAGGCGTGGCCCAAAAAACTTCTTATACCCATCTATTTTTTCTTGGCCCACGGAGCAAGTTTGTGGCCCATGTCAGCTTCCGGCCTGTGTCGCAGCGTTGGCCCTCTTTCCTCCTTCCCAGCCGGCTCGTCCAATCCAACCGCGAAGTCGCGAACCGCGGCGCCCTCTGTCTCGCGAGTTCTTGGCGCCGGCGCACAGCAACCCTAGGGTCAGGCGGCGGCGGGCGGCGGCGCGGCGGACTGGCGGTGGCACAGGCGCGCGCCGCGCAGCAGGCAGCACGGCGGCCAGGTCGGCTCCGCCGCTCCGGAGCTGCTCCCTGCGGTGCGACCCTGCGTCCCTGCCGGCCTGCGGCCTACCCCAAGCAGGCAAGCGGCCACCGCCCAGGCGCCCACCGAGGCTCGGAGCGGCAAGGGCCAAGCCGCCAAGGCACCGGTCGCTGGCATGGCAACCAGGGCACCGGGCGCGAGCGACCCGGCAATCGGCCAGTAGCCCAGTAAGTTAAATTTTTTTTTCAAAATTGAACCCCCAATCCTCAATTCCCCAATGCAGTAGGAATGTGATTGAATTAGCTAATAGAAACTGATGATATTATTTATCTACTGATTTGTAGATTATAGATTTGCATTCCCCAATACTCAATTGGTGTCAATGAACAAGAGGAGTAGGACACAAAGTACTATTAGGCCATTGACATCCTTTTATTCTCCTGCTCCTACACCTGTAATTCCACCAAGGCATGTTGAAGTTCAACCAGAAGGTCCAGAACCAATAGAGCCTGAACAAGTAGAAACAGGAGTTAGCATTGTGAATGCAGACAATGTAGAAACTGAGGAAATAGGTAGCAATGATCCTAATGTTGCACTTAATGATGGTGACATTATTGCTGATCCTGGGCTGCGGATTGCAATTGGGAATCTACATCCAAACATTAGGGATGCTGCCAGAAGAGCATATATTTTGAAGGGTCCATGCCAACCAAAAGGTCATAATTATCCGAGAAGAATGATAAATGGCCGCAATAGATCTTTTCAAGAGGATTGGTTTAAAGATAATTCATGGTTGGAATATAGTGTAGACAAGGATGCTGCCTATTGTTTTTATTGTTATCTCTTTAAGCAGCCAAGACCTGAAAATTATGGTATTGATGCCTTCACAGTTATTGGGTTTCGTAACTGGAAGGATGGACACAAATTAATTGGAGTTCATGGTGATGGTATTGATCACAATAAGGCTAGAAAGTGTTATCAAGATTTCAAAAATCAGAAGCAAAGTGTGTCTCATGTGATGCATTATGGAGGCAAGAAAAGTGAGTGGGAACATAAAGGACGTTTGACTGTTGTGTTGGGAATCATAAGATTTCTTTTATTGCAAGCTCTTGCTTTTCGTGGACATGATGAATCTGCTAGCTCTACCAATCAGGGTGTTTTTAAAGAATTGCTAAAGTGGTACAAAAACAAGAATAAAAATGTAGCATCTTTGCTTAGTGGTAGTCAAATGACTTCACCTAATATTCAGAAAGAAATTTGCCAAGCTTGTGCAGAACAAACAACCAAAGCTATTATTTCAGATCTTGGTGATAGACGGTTTGCCATTCTTATTGATGAGGCACGAGATGCATCAATAAAGGAACAAATGGCCTTTGTTTTGAGGTGTGTTTTGTAACACTTTTCTTGCTGTTTTGTAACAGTTTGCTTGCTATTTTTTTATTTGAAGTCTAAATATGAGTATTAATCATGTTTCTTTCTCTATGTAGGTATGTGAATGCAAGGGGTGAAGTGATTGATAGATTTCTTGATTTGAGAGAGGTTGCTGACACAACATCATCATCACTAAAATTGGCTTTGGACGGTATGCTTGCTTCTCATGGGTTGTCAATATCTAGAATTCGAGGGCAAGGGTATGATGGGGCATCAAATATGAGGGGAGAATTTCATAGTTTGCAAAGACAGATATTAAATGAGAATCCATATGCTTTTTACATACATTGCTTTGCACACCAATTGCAATTAGTGGTTGTTTCGGTTGCCAAGTGTTGCTCTTCCATATTTGACTTCTTTCAAACCTCCACTTTAATTGTGAGCACTGTTAATGCTTCTTGCAAGAGGAGGGATCAGTTGTCCCAAAATCACCATGATGACCTTGTGCGTCAATTGGAGAGTGGTGAGATATTTTCAGGGAGAGGGAAAAATCAACAAACCAGCCAACTATGATAAAGAAAAGATAATGGAATTGGCTTAACTCTATGATGATGATTTTTGCCATTATGACCTTATGAGGCTCAGAGAACAACTTGGTGTATGGATTAATGAGGTGAGAAGGGATCCTAACTTTGCAAATTGTCACGACATTGGTGATCTTGCTATCAAGATGGTTCAGACTGAGATGAACAAAGACTATAAATTTGTTTACCGTCTTGTTGAGTTAGCCTTAATTTTGCCAGTTGCAACTGCCACGGTTGAAAGAATTTTCTCAGCTATGAAAATCATCAAGACCGAGTTGAGGAATAAAATGGGGAATGATTGGTTGAATCATAGGATGATATACTATATTGAGCGAGAGATTTTTGCAAGCATTAAAGATGATGATATTCTGTACCAGATTTGAAGAATCGGTCGCAAAAGTTACCACCTCGTGGCTCTAATCTAAGTGGTATGTTTCATATCCAACTGTCATTTTCTGCTATTCTATTATGTTTTGCATATTTCTTATCCAATTCATTTAAAATTTACTTGTTTGGTTGTTTCCATGTGTAGGTTCGGGTGTCTTTCCTTCTGTGATATCTGTGATATGCGGGGAGTCGACGATGAACCAGACCGACACTAGTTAGGTATTTATTTCATCAAGTTTGTTATGCTAATGTGTCTTAAATTGTGATGTATTGGTCTAAATCATGCATTTTAAGCACTTATATCGATATATGAACTATCACTATTGCAATTATCGCTATTATGTGTACTACACTGAGATTGAGTGGCATAAATGTTTACTAAGTGGCCTTAGGCGTCAAAATCCGCCATCTTCGCCACTGCTTCGAGCGGCCTCGTCATTGTTTTCATTTTGAGCGATCATATCCATTAAGATTCGCTCTTGTTTTTCGTACTCATCCTCATTTGGATTCATCTCGTAACTACAAATAATGACAAGAATAATTACACAAGAACAAATGTTTCATGAAAAAATGACTACAAATAATGGGCGGAAGCGTGTCGGGCGGGAGCGTGTCGGGTGGGAGCGTGTCGGGCGAGCGAGCGAACGTGTCGGGCGAGCGAGCGAGTCGGGCGAGCGAATGAGCGAGCGAGCGTGTCGGCTACCTATTTAAATGTCCATAAATACACTTTTAAATATCCATAAATGTCCATAAAAACATATTTAAATGTCCATAAATACATATTTAAATATCCATAAATGTCCATAAATACATATTTAAATATCTATAAATACATATTTAAATATCCATAAATACATATTTTAAATGTCCATAAATACACATTTATATATAAATCTAAATTCTAATTTATAATCTATATCTAAATCTATATTTATATCTAAATATATATTTATATCTAAATCTATATTTCTATCTAAATCTATATTTTATATCTAAATCTAAATTCTAATTTATAATCTATATATTCAAATAAAAAAAGGGGGGCTGACATCAGCCCCCAAATTGGGGCCGGTGCGCGCGGCCGCTGGCGACGGTGGTGCTGGAGGGGCTGGCGACGGCGGCCGCTTACCGGCGTTGGAGGGGCGGCGCGGCGCGGTTGACGGCGGCGGCGAGGTGGACGGCACGCGGCGGCGTCGGATCGGCGGGAGGACGGCGCACGGCGGCGGTGGTGTGGACGGCGCACGGCGGGCGGGGGCGTCGCGCGGCGGACGGCCGGGGACGACGGCAGTGTGGACGGCGGCGACGCGGTACGTAGGCCGGCGGGGCGCGCGGAGCGGGGGACCGGGCAGGGGCTGGCGTCGCGACGAGGGAGACGGCGGCGGCGTCGACAACGGCGTGGCGGACCGGTGATGGAGACGACGACGATGGGCGGCGGCGCCGGCGGCGTTGGGGAGAAGAAGGAGGGGGCCGACGTTGGGAGAAGAAGGAATTCACTAAGTGTTGGGGGAAGAAGGGGGCCGGGCGCCTTGTACCCCCCACATTAGTACCGGGGCTTGTTTGGCACCGGTACTAATGTGGGCATTAGTACCGGACCTAGATGAGCCCCGGTACTAATGTGCCTTTTCATTTCGCGCCAAATGAAAAGCACATTAGTACCGGGGCTCATCTAGGCCCGGTACTGATGTGCTTTTGTTTATTTTCTTTTTCCTTTTCTTTTCCTTTTAAATTTCCAAATCTATTTGAATTTGTTCTTAAATTTATTATAAATCATATTGAATACGGTGAAATGTCAGATAAAATACTATTGTGCTTAACTTAGATATATACTGTGGAATGTGAACTTACATCTCAAACTTGCCAAATCTATTAATTTTACGTAGTGATAAGTTATTTTGGTCAAAACTCTTATGTTCACTTTAAAAATCGAACATGAATATTTTTTGCCATGCAAAATTTTACATTCGTAAGACTTGTCGTGTCATTAACATGTATACCTCGATTTAGTCTTGCTCGTGTATATTTTTACGTTAAATTATTTATTTTATACCAGACGATGCATAGAAAATTAAAATAATTAATTTTAATATAGAGAAATACAAGTTCTTGTTACTGAGTCATAGGTACATATTACATGACTTTATTACATGATCATAAATTTAAAAAAACTTGTTACACGTCATCATCTAACGGAACGTGTGTAACCTTCCTCTTCACGAATGTTCCTTGGTTGTGATCGCGACGTAAGTACGGAGCGTCCTCTTGGGCTAACAGAAGGCTTGGGTCAACCTTGACTGAAAAAGGAGGAAGATCATCATCAAACTGATCATAGTCTTCTGAAATGTTAGTCTTGTCCTCAACTCTAACGATTTTTCTTTTTCCTAGTAGAACAATGTGACGCTTCGGCTCATCAGCATTCGACTTATTATTGGCACCCTTCTTTATCGGTGGTTTGCTTGACATGTCTTTAACGTAGAAAACTCGACTCACATCATTGGCTAAGATGAATGGTTCGGCTTTGTACCCAATCTTGTTGAGATCTACTATTCTCATTCCAAAGTTGTCTGTCGTTAAACCTCCTTTATTGTTGACCCACTGGCACTTGAAAAGAGGGATTTTTAGAGGTCCGTAGTCCAATTCTCATATCTCCTCAATGACACCAAAGTATGTTTCTGTGTTCCCTTCGTCGTCTATTATTGCATCTATACGAACACCGCTGTTTTGGTTTGTGCTCTTTTGGTCTTGGGCTCTCGTGTAGAATGTGTACCCATTTATCTGGTATCCTTGGAATGTATCTACTGAGATAGATGGGCTCCTAGCCAACCATCGTAGTTGCTCATGAACAGTTTTATCACCCCTTATTTTCTGCCAAAATCAAGACGCGAAAGTATCAATGTGCTTACGTGTCATCCAAGCTTCTGTCTTCCCTATATTTGAGGCCCGAACAATGGACTTGTGCTCCTCCAAGTATGGAGACACAAGGGATGATTGTTTCAGGACAGTGTAATGTGCTTTATCGTATAACTCTGCATCCATGTCCATCCGAGCTTTCTTCCCTAGTGTGCTCTTTCCTCTGAGTCTCCCCTCATGGCGTGATACAGGCAGTCCAATCGGAGACATGTCATCAATAAAGTCGACACAAAACTCTATCACCTCCTCCGTAGCATATCTCTTTGCGATGCTTCCTTCAGGACGGGCGCGATTGTGGACATACTTCTTAAAAACAGACACCAACCTCTCAAAAGGGAACATGTTGTGCATATATACAGGTCCGAGGATAAAAATCTCTTCAACTAGATGGACCAGAAGGTGGGTCATGATATTAAAGAACGAAGGTGGAAAGATCATCTCAAAGCTGACGAGGCATTCCACGACATCATTCTGTAGCTTCAATAGATTGCGTGGATGGATTGTCTTCTGAGAGATCTGGTTGAGGAATGCACACACCTTAACGATCGCTAGTCTCACATTCTCTGGTAGAATACCCCTTAGTGCAACAGGCAGGAGTTGTGTCATCAACACGTGGCAGTCGTGAGCCTTCAGATTTATGAATTTTTTCTGTTTAAAATTTATTATTCGTTGTATATTTGAGGAGTAGTCCGTTGGGACCTTCATGCTGTTCAAGCAATCAAACATTCTCTGCTTCTCTTCCTTGCTTAGGGTGTAACTAGCAGGAGCCAAGTAATTTCCTTTATCTCTCTTCTCGGGATGTAGACTTTCTCGTTGCTTCATATTTTTCAGGTCTCTACGTGCTTCAATTGTATCTTTTGCCTTTCCATATACACCTAGGTGGCCAATAAGTTCACGCAAAAATTCTTCATCACGTGCATCACATCAATTGCATTGCGAACCTCAAGTACTTCCCAATAAGGTAGCTCCCAAAATATCGACTTCTTCTTCCACATGGGTGCATGTCCGTCAGCGTCGTTTGGTACATGTTAGCTACCAGAACCCTTGCCAAACACTACCTTCAAATCTTTCACCACAGAAAATACAATTTTACCAGCACGGTGTAAGGGCTTCTTACGTTTTTCTCCAACACCTTCAAAATGCTTTCCTTCTTCTCTTAACGGGTGCTTAGGAGGAAGAAGTCGACGATGGCCCAAATACACGATCTTTTTACTGTGTTTTAGATACATGCTGCAAGTATCATCTAAACAGTGAGTGCATGCTCGATATCTCTTGTTTGTTTGTCCTGATAGATTACCAAGTGTTGGCCAATCATTGATGGTTATGAACAACAATGCTCGTAGATTGAAGACCTCTTTTTTGTCCTCATCCCAAACTGGTACACCTTCTTTCTTCCACAACTTTTGCAGATCTTCAATCAACGGTCTTAGATACACATTGATGTCATTGCCTGGCTGCTTTGGACCTTGGATGATTATTGGCATCATAATGAACTTCTGCTTCAGGCACAACCAACCAAGAAGGTTGAACATGCATAAGGTCACAGGCCAAGTGCTATGACCGCTACTAAACTCACTAAATGGATTGAATCCATCCGTACTTAAACCGAACCGAATGTTCCTTACTTCCCCTGCAAAGTCTTTAAATTTTGTGTCAATTAATCTCCACTGTGACCCGTCAGCAGGGTGCCTAATCTTTGCATCTGCTTTGCGTTCTTTTTTGTGCCAACTCATCAACTTTGCATTGGCCGCACACCTGAATAAACGGTTCAGTCGTGGTATCACTGGAAAATACCACATTACCTTCGCAGGAATTTTCTTCTTCTTACCCCCCTCAACTTCATCACCCTCATTGCGTGGGATCTTATAACGCTTCGCTTCGCACACAGGACAAGCCTCCAATTTCTCATAATCGTCACCTTGGTAGAGGATACAATCATTAGGGCATGCATGTATCTTTTGTACCTCCAAACCCAGAGGACAAACAACCCTTTTAGCTTCGTACGTTGACGCTGGCAATTCGTTTCCCTCGGGAAGCATATCCGCATCAAATCATCGAAACCCTTGTCTGAAAGTCCATGTCTAGCCTTCCATTGCAACATTTCCAGTGTGCTACCCAACTTCTTCTGCCCCTCTTTGCAACCTGGGTACAACGGTTTCTTGTGATCTTCCAACATACGCTCAAACTTTTTGGACTCCTTCACATTTTCGCAATCTTGCTTTTCACCGCGTAACATCTCACCGAGTTCGTCGAGAGGCTCATCAGCCGCAGCAGCTCCTTGAGTGTCGCCCATGTAATCCTCTCCCATTGGATCATCTGCAAAGGCACCTTCTTGAGTCCAATATGGAATCTGATCATCTTCTTCTTCATTGTCTTCCATTATGACCCCCCTTTCCCCATGCTTTGTCCAAACAAAATAATTCGGCATGAATCCCTATTTGTATAGGTGGTTGTGAAGACTCTTTATCGATGAGTAATCCTTCAGATTATTGCACTTTTTGCATGGACAAATAATGAAACCAGACGGGGGGCTTGTTTGCTGCCGCCACAGCTAGAAATTCACGCAACCCATTAATGTATTTCATGGAGATTCTCTTGTCCGAGTACATCCATTGCCGATTCATCTACAAAGTATCACCAAAAATCACCTTGTGTTCATAATAAAATCAATGCTAATTAACCGATGTTTCATATTTCAGAAGAGTAACTGTAGACAAATTTCTAATATTTCTAAACTAACTCTAGCATTTCAAGTATTTCTAAAAGTATTATTTCTAAAATATTATTTAATGGAATCTAAAAGTATTATTTCTAAAATATTATTTAATGAATTAATTTAACTATCATTTCTAAAATATTATTTAATAGAATCTAAAAGTATTATTTCTAAAATATTATTTAATGAATTAATTTAACTATCATTTCTAAAATATTATTTAATGCTAGTTTAGTTTGAAAAAGTAAATCATATGTTCAAATAGATCAAACTAAAAAAATTCTACCATCACATACAACATCTCATCCAACTAACCTCTACAACATTCTAATTGAATATACACATTAATGCATGGAAATAAGAAAAAATTCCCATCTTTAGTTCATTTTAAATATCACAAAATACTCCTATTTCAACCATTAAAAATCGAAATAAGTTGCATATATCGAGGGAGGATGAAGTAACTAACCTCTACACCACTTCAATAAGTGAAATCGTCGAGGAATCGTCGTAAATCCGGCAAAACCTCCTCTAGGGCGCCATGGAGATGGGGCAGCTCGAGATGGGGAGAGTGAGTGAGTGGCTCGGGCTAGAGGAAGAAGAAGGCTGGGATTTTTAAACGCGAGTCAATTAGTACCGGGCCGTGGCTGGAGCCGGTACTAATGTGAGCCGCTCCACATCAGTACCGGTCCGTGGCTAGAGCCGGTACTGATGCGGCCCACATCAGTACCGGCCCGTGCCTGGAGCCGGTACTAATGTGGCAGCTCCACATTAGTGCCGGTCCTGAGGGGCAAAAGACCCGGTACTGATGACCGGGACGGAAGCCCCTTTTCTAGTAGTGGATGAACTCGCCACCCAGGGAGAGGTGCCGGATGTGGTCCTCCACGTTGTCCGACGGCGCGGCCGCCAGCAACTCCCGGACCCAGAAATCTGCCAGCAGGCTCCAACGCTCAGGCATCTTCATTTCCAGGAGGCGCTTGCCGAGAGTCACACCCGCCGAGAAGCACTGCGACCACATCTTAGGCCTAGTCCTCAGTTTCTGTTGCTCCATCCCCGGTTTCCATTTCTGCATGGCCTCAAATTTGTCACTGGCGCCACGCAGAGCAGTCCTTGCATCCTCCATAACTTCAGCAAATATGAACTTGGCCATCTTCTCGTCTCCGGGGAGCAGATGCGGCGCAGAAACCGACAGGTACGCGCAGTACTTGGACAGAGCGGTGGCCACACCATGATTCCTATCCGTGTGCTCCTCCATGATTCCACCGCTCTTTCGCTGCGCTAGCTCACAGTAGCACGTCGCGACGTGGAACGCCCACATGTACGTCGGGTCATAGGTGCCCTTGAGGATTAGTTCAGGATCGTGCCACTGCTTTCCTGAGAGGCCTTCTTCTTGGTCTGACGATGAGACCAAAAGTTGCAGCCCACGGGCAGAAACCAAGGGTGACAAATAAGGACCTGCGTGCTCCATTTCACCAAGGACATGGGCAATGGATGTCTTCACAGCAACAGCGCCCAGGTCCACGGCAACCCCGGTCGCGGCACCGCCCCAGAGTTCCCACAACACCTGCTGAATGTACTGGATTCCAAGTGTCCTTTGAAGATGGTTTGTCTGTCTTAGCAAAGTACGGAGAACAAGACTAACGAAACGGGTCCAATGAGAAGGGTCCCGGTGTCCAAACAATGCATCCGTGCAATCTCTTCTCGTGCTGGTCGACTCGATTACCGAGTATTGCCCGAGCTTGTTCTGCCACAGCTGGCTGTCGAACCATCGAAGCCTTGTCAAAAGGGCTCTCAACCTCAGCCACGGGCCAGCAGCATATTGCCTTTTGTGTTTCCGTACGAAATCACAGGAAAATGAGACTCTTGCCCAATTGGAGGTCCAGCAGCGTAACGCCTGCAACACCTGCAGCAAAGCCAGGGACACGAGCACGACGAGAGTAATAGCAACATCTGCTGCCGTGCTCTCCACAACAACAATGCTGCTGCTGTCGCTGCCAGGAGGAGGAGGAGGAGGAGGAGGAGGAGGAGGAGGAGGAGGAGGAGGAGGAGAAGAAGAAGAAGAAGAAGAAGAAGAAGGGCTGCTGCTGCTAATCCTCGTCCCAGGTCTGACAGCCACTGCTCCAACAAAGCATATCCCCATGACCGAAGCAAATGTCCAGAGGGTTGCAGCTTTTGCTTGGTAATAATGAAGGAATGCATTGCTACCGAAGAAGACATCATATAGAAAAGCCAGCTCAACCTCTATCAATCTGAAGGCCCACTCAAAGCCGGTGACCCCGTTCTTTTCCTCCATAAGCCATTTGAAGCCAGAATCGTCATCCTCACTGTCACTTTTGATACTATGTCCATACCTGCTGATTTTCTCTTCTTGCTTGAGCCCAACGAAACGCCGTTGCAACAAATGAGATAGAGAAACGGAGAGGCAAGCACCCTTGCACGCAGTGAGATCTGGCTCTAGCTCCGCATCTTTGTATGCTACTATGTCAGATATGGTTATGAGATCACGAACCACACCATCTCGAGCTGACACAAGAACTTCAGGTACTTCAGTACGTGTTTGGATCAACATCATCAATGGGCAAGTGGACCATGTGAAAGTTTAGGATCAACATCATCAATGGGCAAGTGGACCATGTGAAAGTTTAGCCGCCTCTCCTCTGTGTAATCGAAATACCCTCTGAAGAACTTTTGCGCACCCGGAAAACCCATTCTGAGGATATTTCGCTGTCTGCTAGGTAACACATGTGCCAACGACCTATGAAAGCCCTTGATGAAAGTGATGACAGACAGCACGATGATGGCTATCTTACCAATATTACTAGAGGCGGCTGAAACACTTATCAGCAGCACATATCCACAGTAGAGGCAAAGCTGAAATAACGCCTTGAAGAGTGCACTCCTGTAGTCAAGGCCGTTGTAGGAGGTGATTGAATCAACGGATCCAAAGAGGGTGAGTAAAGACACTGCCCAAATGGGATACATCTCACTCTTTACCGGCGTAGACTGCATTAGACCAATGCTGTACGTCCGTAGGGACAGAGATAACGCATTGGCAGCCAAAAAGCCCTTTTGGATGATCCAACGATTAGACCAGCGGCGGCAGGAACCAAATGCAGCAAGGATGAAAGAGAGGAGGATGGCCACCAGTGCCAATGCCTCGATACGGATCACTGTCGCCCTAGGGTTCTTCCAAACATCTCTTAGTTGATGTGAGATAGTTGATGTTGTATTTCCCAAGTGCTGCTCCGTATTAACCATGCGTCGGTAATCCACCTGAAAATAATATAAATATAAAAAAGGTATTGTAAGGCATATGCTAATTTAACCACAAACAGATAGTCATGCGTCGGTAATTAACATGGAAAAAAGATGTGTTCTAAGATAATATGCTAACTAACCACAACAGATGACCTCGGTGTATTAGCACACAACGGGAAACAGGAGCTTTGTCGTGCCGTGCGTTTTCTGCCGAGGTGCACGGCAGATGCGCCTTCTTCACGCACGCACAGCAAAAAAAGCAACTGACGCCCCCCTCCCCCGGTTGAGACGGCATCCGACGACCTTTGTCGTGCGCCGGGCATGGAACGCACAACAAAGGATGGCGCCTTTGCCGTGCGCCCCGTGAAAAAGTACACGGCAAAGAATGGTTACTTTGTCGTGCGCCCCTCTCAACGCATGGAAAAGGCTCTGTTTGAGGTTGTGGTTTTGGTCACTTTGCCGTGCACCTCCTGTTTGGCGCACGGCAAAGTGACCTATATTTTTCTTTTTTTTTGTTTTTCACGTATAAAAATTCTCAAAAATCACAAGTATAATATACATTTTACAATATTCATCACAGGCATCATATATACCACAATAACCACCACACGCATCATGTATATCACAATAACCATTACAGACATCACATATATAGATAAATCCACAAGTTACTCATCAACAAGTCCACTTGAGCAGAAGGAACATATAGACAGTACTCAAATTTTATTATTTTAATACAACCAACTCATCTCAAATTTAATGTAACATACTTATGCATCACTAATTTTAACTACATTTCATACTCATTTGATCTAACTACTAGGAAACGATAGGTCATCATACTAATTTGATCTAAAAATTCGAGAGAGGCTTAGAGATTGCTCACCGATCGGATGGAGTACGGTGTCGAGACGGCGTGGTGCAAGAGCACGGCCGGAGCACACTCCTCCTCCCTCTCCTCCTCCTTCTTCTCCCTCTCCTCCCCTTCCTCCTTCTCCCCCTCGACTGTCTCCTACCCCTCCTCCCTCTCGACCTCCTCCATCTCCTCCTTCTTCTTCTCCCCTGACCTCCTTATCCTCGGTGGTCGGGGCAGAGGGCAGCCCAGGAGGACTGGGGAGGAGGCGCCTGAGGCAGAGGGCAGCCCGGGAGGACAGGGCAGGTGGCAACCGGTGGCAGTGGCGGGCGCCGGTGGCGGAACCGTTGCGAGGGCCGGCGCCGGTGGCGCAACCGGTGCGGGAGTGGGCAGATCCAGGGCGGTGACGGCCGGCGGCGGCGGTGGGTGCCGGTGGCGCAACCAGTGCGGGAGCGGGCGGATCCGGGGCGGTGGCGGCTGACGTAGGTGGCGGGGGTGGGCGCGGATCCGGCGCTGAAGGTGGCCGGCGCAGCCGGGGTGCAGGGGCGGGCGCGAGCAGCACCGGAGGGTGGCGGGCGCGGCCGGGATGCAGGGTCTGGCGCGGGCGTGGATCCGCGGCCGGGGTGCGGGGGTTGGCGCGGGCGGCGCCATAGGGTGGCGGGCGCGGTCGGGACCGGAGGTGGCGGTGGGGGCAGTGGCGGTGCAGGTGCGGGGGCAGTGGACCGGGGCGCGGGGAAGTGGGTGCGGGGCAGTGTGTGTGGGCGTCGTGAGCTCAAGAGGGCGTCGGTCGCTGCAGGTGGGCCCGGCCGGTGGGCCTAAATGTTTGTCGTGCGTCCATAACCAAGGCGCACAGCAAAGAGGGATGTTTGCCGTGCGCCTAGGTCAGCGGCGCACGGCAAACAAGTATTCAAATTTACACTTCACTCAAAAATTTCATCAATACAATATTCATTTTCTTTTCAATTCTCATATGAAGCTTTACACTGCAGTCAAAAACATGAATATCATTTTTTCAACACTTTATTCTGTTTTTTCTTGAAGTTATTGCTCAATTTCAATGCATGTCCATTTAAATTACTTAATTAGAGATAATATACAAAAATTATCAAATAGATGCGAAAAATTACCGTAAACTAACATGAGACAAAGTATGTTGTATGTTCACTAGAGAAAAAGTTTTCAAGTCAAAAACCAAGTTTGAATTTTACTAAGACTACAAACCAAATGATATGACTCTAAACACTCTAAAACTTCGAGTGAGATGCTTCGGTTTCTAATCACATTGCGTGAGGAATAGTTCAAAACCTTCTCTATTGTTTACCACAACCTTCCCATAGGATATCATGAGCTCTCGACGAATCTCAAGATTTTCAAACTTCGTTTGCATTTTATACAATTAAAAAATATTTCAAAAGCACGTGGATTTTCATACTTCGTGAACAAAATGTTCGAAATTTCATGGGTAAGATCTTAAAAAGGACTCAATTACACGAATATCATTTTTCCACGAACTTTACTATATTATTTTATATTCTTGAAGTTCAAATTTGACTTATACAAAAAATCCTTTCAATGAAAAAATTCGTTAAAAATAGCAAAAAAAATCGAGATGGGTACCAAATTGAAATATAGAGTACAAAATAATGTATTTGTAGTGGACAAATCAAAAGAAGACAAGAAATTACATTTTTTGGAACCTTTGCCGTGCGCCGCTGCTATACGCACGGCAAACATCCATGCTTTGTCATGCGTCCATGCGGAGGCGCATGACAAAGGCCGGCACGTGAACCTCACGTGCAGCACCGCCGTGCCCGCGGTGCAGGTGGCACCTCTTTGCCAGGCGTCTCTGCGGCAGCGCACGGCAAAGGTTAACAGCCGTCAGCGGCCATGTCTCGCCGTCCATCGTGGCACGAGGGGCGCACGTGTCAGACGTTTTTGTCGTGTGTCACAAAAAAAACCGCACGGCAAACAAATAATTTATCGTGCGTGTTTCTTTGTCGTGCGTTTTTTTTATAGCGCACGACCGAGGTGCACGGCAAACGCGGGTTTTCCGGTAGTGGCAGTATATGAATTACTATCTTCTGTATTTACCATCCCTTAAAGAACCTCGGCTGTTCTTGAGAACCAGCTCTCCTTTCTTGTTTAGATGGAGAGGGATTGTCACAATCTATTTGTAACGGGACAGAAAGTGAACTAGTCCGCCAACATATCTGTGGTGCCTATCGAAATGGGACCACCGTGTTGAGATAAAAACATGAGACATGCAAAACAGAATTACATAAGTTGGTACTTGGTAGACAAATAATTTCTGGAGTCCTTCGCAACCATTTTCTGGTTAAGAAAGAAATACTAGTTATCTGTAATTTATAACTTTGTAACATATCATCCATAATTAATAAAACAGTCATGTTCTTGCTTGGAAAAAGGGAGGATATACTGAATTGGACTTTGATTTTCATAGAGCTTTAATCCACCAGAATAAGATTTGGAATTAATTTCATTTGTTTGAATCTCAAATTTGATCAACCTAAAAGAAAAAGATCGCACATCCATGGCAGTGGCAGAGGTAGATATCATGCCCCCAAAATCAGTATTTCCATAAAAAAAAATCAGTATTCCCAGTATCCATTAATCGACAAGATAACTTCAGTTTTTGTGATGGTCATGACTCATACCATTTTTGTACTTCATAAGAAAAAGGATGGCTGGACATACCATTTTTGCACTTCCTGCTCCTAGCCAAGATGAAGTTCCCTGTCGATGTAGTCTTCTCCCTCCTTGAGAAAGCCAACAGAGTCACCTCCCAATTGCAAGAAGAGCTGGGCTGCCTCTTCATAAGAACACTGCACGCCCAGTTGACTTGTATTTTAATCCTCGCAGTATTCTGAGACCCGATTATGAGATCATGTGGTTTTAACTATAGGTAGATGACAAAGTAGTTTCCAATCATTCATATAGTCTAACATTGCCATGATTCTTATACAATGTAGCTGTTTTGTCCCTTTGTTTTCCGGAAATGACGATCATGGGACAGTTTTTTTTACCTTTTTTTTTTTGTGTGTCTTCGGATCTGCTTCCAACACCAATAGGATAACCCATAATCGATACAACAGGCCACCAAAAAATTAGCAAAAACTAAAGTTTAAAATGGAACAACCCAAGTTTTTCATCAGTTTCAAGTGTGTGTTCGACGCTGCAGTTTTTTTTTTAGATATTGGATAATTAAATCCGGCCTCTACATCCGAAGATGTACACAGCCAATTATTACAGAGATCATAGAAACATCCGCAAACGGGTAAAAAGGAACAGCAACGGGCAACATGCCCGTGACTAAAGCAAATGGTAAAAATGGTTCCATCCTCTATTGGCAAAAAGTAGAGCAAGGACTTCTAGCTTCTTGCTCGTCGCGATGAGGATGTCCTTAGCCTGCTCCTTACGCTGCAGCTGGGCCCAGAAGCGTAGCCAATAAGCTCCCCTGAAAACAACCTGCAAAATCGAATTAAACTTCGTCTTTTTGAAAATTATATCATTCCGGCTTTTCCAGATAGCCCAACACATGGCTGCAACACCAACCCAAATCAGTTGCTTAAGATCCTTTTGTTGATTATTAAGCCAACTACCAAACATATGGTTAATAGATCTAGGTGGGGTTAAATTAGTAGCATAGAAAATAAACCTCCAAAACATTTTCGCGGATGGGCAATCTATAAACAGGTGCTGAATAGTTTCATTCATATTACAGCAAACACATTGTTGACTCCCTTTCCAGTTCTTCTTCGCAAGGTTATCTTTTGTCAAAACGACACCCTTCTGAAGAAACCAAAGAAAAATCTTAATTTTTAGAGGTAATTTCCATTTCCAGATCTTCCTATGCTGAAAAGGTGGATGAGTATCTATGGCATGAAGATACATTGACCGAACAGTGAAAATACCACTTTTTGTCAACCGCCATTTAAAATAATCTATTCCATCCACCAAAACAACAATAGAGACCCGAGCTACTAGGCGGAGCCATTGAGTTAGATTATTATCCACCAGAGACCGCCTGAATGAAATATTCAGGGGTCTAGAGGACATAACCTTAGAGACAGTGACGTGCCTATCCCGTGCTATATGATAAAGGGACGGGTAAGTATCCTTGAGCGGCTTATCTCCTATCCACGTATCATCCCAGAATCTCGTGTTGGTTCCATCTTTAATAATGAACGAACCATTAGACAGAACCTCATCTTTAATGCGCATGAGGCCTCTCCAAAAGTGAGAGTCAGTTGGTTTTGATGATACTTGCGTCAGGGTTTTGGTTCTCAAATACTTGTTCCTAAGCAAAGATTGCCAGGTCCCATCTGTGTTCAAAAGATTTACTATCCATTTAGCCAACAGTCATTTGTTTTGTAGCTGTAAATCCAAGATCCCCAGGCCACCCTGATCTTTGGGGCGACACAAGATGTCCCATCTGGCAAGCCTGTATTTATGCTTTTTAGCAGAACCTTGCCAGAAAAACCTGGATCTGAAATGATCAAGGTTTTTGAGAACTCCCTTAGGAACCTCAAAAAAGGACATCATGAACATAGGAAGGCTACTTAACACTGAGTTTAGCAGCACCAACCTCCCCCCATAGGATAGATATTTTGCTTTCCAGCACGAGAGCTTTTTCTCGAAACGTTCTTCGACTTTGCTCCATTCGGAATTTAGGAGCTGTCTATGGTGCATCGGGATCCCTAAATATCTAAAAGGGTAGTTCCCCAAATTACAACCAAAGAGAGAAGTATAGAAATTCTCCATCTCTCTGGCCGCACCATAACAGAAGATTTCACTCTTGTGGAAATTAATCTTCAAACCCGATAACTGCTCGAAAGCACATAAAAGTAGTTTAAGATTTTTAGCTTGCTCAAGATCATGGTCTAGAAAGATAATAGTATCGTCCGCGTATTGTAAGATAGACAGACCATCATCCACTAGATGGGGTATCACCCCTCTTATTTGCCCCTCTGATTTCGCTCGATTAATAAGCAGGGATAACATGTCAGCTACAATGTTAAATAAGATAGGTGACATGGGATCACCTTGTCTGAGGCCTCGTTTCGTTTGGAAGTAGGGTCCAATGTCGTCATTAACTTTTATACCCACACTCCCTCCCGAAACCATGTTTCGAATCCAACTGCACCACTTAGGTGAGAAACCTTTCATGCGTAGAGTTTGTTGGAGAAAAGACCATTTAACTTTATCATAGGCCTTTTCAAAGTCAATCTTAAAGATAATACCATTGGCTTTTTTGGTATGAAGTTCATGGATGGTTTCGTGTAGGATAACGACCCCTTCCATAATATTCCTACCAGGCATGAAGGCAGTTTGTGTTGGACACACCACCGTATTTGCCACTTTATTCAGCCTGTTAGTTCCAACTTTTGTAAAAATCTTGAAACTAACATTGAGGACACAAATAGGTCTATATTGCTGAATCTTAGTGGCATTCTCAGTTTTTGGAATTAGAGTAATGATCCTAAAATTGAGGCTAAAGAGGTCAAGACTATCCTTGTGGAATTCCCGAAACATAGTCAGTAGGTCCTCTTTGATCACCCCCCAAAAATTCAGCGGGGAAACCATCTGGACCAAGAACCTTATTATGCTCCATTTGGAAAATGGCCTCTCTCACCTCATTTTCAGTGAACTCGGCAATGAGGATCTCATTTTCCTCAGCAGATACTTGTGGAATATCATGAATCTGATCCTCCATCAAAGTAATCTCCGTCTGTTCTGGGATCCCGAACAGATTTTTATAATAATTAGTAATGTGGCTTTTAAGACGGTCAGCGGTAACAACAACACCGTGGTCATCTTCGAGCCTATAAATATGTTGCTTTCGGTGTTTGCCATTGGCCACCAGGTGGAAAAACCTTGTATTAGCATCCCCCTCTAAGAGAGTTTTGACCTTAGCCCGTTCATACCACTTAAGCTCTTCCTCCCTTAAGAGCAAAACTAATCGCTCTTTAAGATAGTGCTTTAAATTGATCTCATGATCAGTTAGCCTATCAGTTTCTGCTTTTTTGTCAAGATTATCCAGAAGGGCTAGAAGAGTTTGTTTCTCCTTTTTATAGGAACCCACCATGTTAGACGCCCAACCTCTAAGATGCTGTCTCAGTCTACGGATCTTGGATTGCCACCGTTCTAGTGGAGAAGATCCAGAGTTTTCTGATCGCCAGATATTTGCAATCATGTCGTGAAAACCCTCCTTTAGGAGCCATCCCCTTTCAAATTTAAAAGGTCTGGTCCCGGACTGATGAGTGGATGCGCCAGTGGATAACACAAGTGGAGTATGATCGGATAAGTTCCGATCTCTAGCTTCGACCATAGCCAAGGGGAAAATTATTTCCCATTCCGTACTGACTAAAACTCTATCAAGTTTTTCGTAAGTCGGATTGTCCCCCGCCCCCGCCCATGTGTATTGGCGGCCTGTCATGACAATTTCTCTAAGATCAAGGGACTCAATGACAGCATTAAAAAGGGACGGCCACTTATTGTCAAAATGTCCACTGCTTTTGTCCTCGGGTTTTCGCATAATATTAAAATCCCCGCCAATGAGAAAAGGAAGGCTCTCTTTGGAACAGGTATTAGCGAGTTCTGTAAGAAAGGCCCTTTTGTTTTGTATTTGGGCCGGTCCATAGATAGAATAAAGGACAAATTTGAAGTCAGTGGACTTGACTCTAAGGGTGAATTTAACATAGAAATCCCCCTCATCGATAGCACCAATATCAAACACACTAAGATCTACCTCAAGCAGAATCCCACCTGATCTACCATGGGGGGCCATAGTGTGCCAAAGAAAGTCTCGTCCCCCACATAAATTTTTGAGGACATGATCAGGAAAGGACCCACAACCAGTTTCAGAAAGAGCAATAAAATTAATCTGCTCTTCCTTAACCAGCTCAGCCAAGAATCTGTGTTTAGCCAAGTCTGCAAGACCTCTGCTATTCCAGAATATCCCTTTCAGTTAGTTTTGTACAGGCAAAGAACAAGAGCCACCCGACACCATGCATTGCTGTTGCTGGAGGCCCTTCCTGCAGTATGTGAGACTTCACCTTCCGATATCGACTAAAATGCAATATAATTTTAGTATCGATTATGTCCTAATCAGTGTTTGTTCGACGCTCCTCGAGTACCACATTGTGCGCCAGTGGTTATAGAAGTTGTGCAACTGGCCGAAAAGACAAATAGTGATGTAATCTGAGAACCGGTCAAGCCGGATGAACATGTAAATAAATGACCTTGGCCTGGCTCTGCGTCCATTTCGTCCAAAGAAGTTCCATTTTTATGTGCAACTACCAGCTACCAACCATCAGAGAAAACGAGATATATTTACATGGGGTTAGAAAAAAATTCAGCCGTCTTTGACCGCTAATTAGAGCTATTAAATAAAGTCAGTTTACAAAACTACATTCACAACTCTGTGTTAATCCACGAGACGAATCTAATGGGGTCTTTAACCACATGATTTAGAAGGTGATTACTGTAGCAAATCATTAAATTAACTATACTTATTAGATTCGTCGCGCAAAGTTGCACTCATCTGTGAAAAGATTTTGAAATAAATTTCATTTAGTACTTCATGGGTACAAGATTCTTTTTTCCAAAAATTTTTAAAGGGGAATCTAAACATAGAAGGAGGTAAGCAGTAGTACTGACACGTGGGAGCTGAGTTCAGTTGGGTGGCTAAGAGCATCTCCAAGAGCTCTAGTTTATATGAGTAAAACAGTCATGGTAGTTTATATATGTTCGTATATATATATAAAATTCCTTTTTTCCACTCTCTCCATCACATCACATTAAATACGCCAAAAGATATATGTTCGGAGTATTAAATATAGGTAAAAAAAAACTAATTACACAGTTTGGATGTCCTTTGCGACACGAATCTTTTGAGCCTAGTTCGGCCATGGTAGGATAATATTTACCACAATCAAACGAAACATGCTACAGTGTGCTACAGGAGTTCCAGCAGTTAAATTTGCAAATTTTTCTGGAACTCCTGTAGCACACTGTAGCACGTTTCGTTTGTTTGTGGTAAATATTAAGCTACTATGGCCTAACTAGGCTCAAAAGATTCGTGTCGCAAAGGACATCCAAACTGTGTAATTAGTTATTTTTTTACCTATATTTAATACTCCGAACATATGTCTTTTGGCGTATTTAATGTGATGTGATGGAGAGAGTGGAAAAAAGTTAGAAACTTTAGCCATCTAAACCAGACCCTGGTTTCAGGATTTTTTTTTTTCAGCACTAACGTTCCGAGGAACTAATAAGTGCAAACAGATTGACTGAACATGACTGATGAGAGTACCACCAAGGTTCAGTACGGTGATCAACAAAGAGCAGGAGGAAATGCCTATTATGATTTGGTCAGCAACTCGGCGACTCTAATCTCTACTGACTACTGGCGATTCTTTTACCAGCAACCTCTTGACTGATGAACAGCTCTTAATTGAACGATTCTTTTTTCTCACTTGAACACAAGCTGAACCTTTATCCGGTTCCGAGTCCCAGGCCTGGAATGGGATAAACAAACAAACATATATGTATGCACTGGTCCAGTCCAACACGGAAGAGATATCCAGGAGGAACGTTGAATCCGCCGTCACTCGCCACCAAATTGCTCTGATCAATTCCGCATTGAAGCTCTCAAACTCACACGTCGCCTTCATCACTGCGCCCATCAGCATGCATCCCCAGAAGCCTTGCGCAACGAGGCAAGAGGGGCTCTCTCATCCAGGACTTCCTCCTCCTGCTGCCACACTGACCAATCAGATACCCCATGTTGGCTTATAGCCTGTGACGACGACGACGATGGCGACAGACGAAGTCTCAAGGTTTATCCACGGACCACGATCGTAGGCAGGAACGCCAGCCGCAGCCTCTTATTTTTAAGATTGTTTACGTGCAGGTAGAGCAAGATGCATTTGCCAGTCTAAACACCAACAGCACGCATCCTAAAGCCATGAATGAGCTAATACATTGACCACTCTTTTGTCTGAACAACTAACAATAACAACTTTTGTCTGAACAACTAACAATAACAAGGACCCGGCATCGCCTTTCCTCCCCTACAAAATAGCCAGATTCTACAGGTAGTTGCAGTGTGCACTTCATCCGTAGACTCGTCACTGTCCAAGCTACCTGCCTGCTGGTCCTACATTCCCCCGGCCTTCACATCGTTGGGAACGCACGATACAGTTATTGTTACAAAATTAACATGGTCTAAGATTAATTTGATTCCCGAAATACTACTAGCAATAAGAAAAAGACACGCTAGTACTTCAAAAATACAAGAGGGATCAACAAACCCTACACATGCTAGGAATACATAAAAGGAATAGATCCAAACATCCATCATGGCATGTGCAGGAAGAGATGCAGACGGTATACTTACAGTGCAACACACGCGAGGTTGATGACGGTCGGAAGTCGAGGACGATGTAGATGTAGTCGATGTAGGCGTGGACGAAGTCGGAGTAGAGGAAGCAGTGACGAGCGGTCGCGAGTACGCTTCCCAGAAACCTGATCGCCGGCACCCGTGCAGGCCTTCAGATCACCGGCGTTGGTTCGGAGACACCGCCCTCCCTCGATCCGCTGCACGGCGGACGGAGGAACGGCAGAAGCTCGGACGACGGCGCGCGCAGCGGAGTAGATGAGAAAGCGAGTTGTGGCGTAGGTCTTCCCGTCAAAAGGACGTCTCCTTTTATAGAGAAGGCCCCGAACCGCCCATGTTTCGATCTGCCAGATATCCAGGAACCGCCCCCTGGTATCTCTCGACGTACACCCACGAAGCCGCCGCACGTTCGAGGACGTGCTTATCCCGCTCCGAGGGCAGACGTGGCAGTCTAGGTGTTGGCGATGTGGACCAAAACAAAACAGTACGAAAAAGGGAAACACCGGTTAGAAACACGCGAAAATACGCGATACGCGCGCGCGTGCGTGTGTGTTCTCTAGCTCATACTCAATCACTTGGAGTACACTACAAGAGCCTCCCTTATATGTTGGTCCTCATCTCCATAGAATAGCAAGGTGGCACTAAACCTCACTTGCATTCCCTCCACACCACATTGACTTTCCTATATGGAATAGTGGCACAATGAATTGCAGCCCAATGGAGTGCAGAACATAGTATTGGGCCATATATTCCAACAGTTATCCTCCCCCCTGAATCCGAGAAATCTCCTGTGGCTCGATCCCATCTCCCACCCACATGCCTTGCGATCTTCAACATGCCGCCACCCACATGGCCCTGCTCGCCGCTGCCGAGACCCACAGGGATCCAGCTCCAATGCTGCCTGATAGCTCATGGAGCCTTGAGCTTTGCCGGCTGGTCACGGTGAAGGCTGGCAGTAGAAATTAGAATACTGGTGGGGGTACGATGCCCTGCAGGGAAACCAAGGGCTGGTCCCTGAAAGATGGAGCATTTATTCCACGCAAGCGGAGAAGGTTCCTCCGGTTTCAAACACCCCACGAGGCAAGGGGGGCTTCCTCCTCCTCTCGCTTTCACGCACAGCTCACTTTCTTGGCCTCCCCCCTTTCCAGCTCGGTTTGCTAACTCATGGTCGCCTCGCCCCCATCCCCTCGCCCAACTCCACATCTTTGCATGGCTTTCATGGCACTTGCAGTCGCCTATGTATAGCAATAGCTAGCCCGCCGCCTTCGTCGTCGTCAGCGGTCAGTCACCCCTGTCCATCTCAGGGTACACATATTCCTCGATCAGATCATATATATAGGATCGTGTCCCGATCGATCCGAAAAGGCCAGCGTCTACATGATGCAGGACTTGTTCTCGGTCCCGTCGTGCTTCTCGGCCGGCGAGAAGCTCCCCGACGTCCCTTCGCCCGCGGCGGCAACCAGGTCGGGGCAGAGCGCGGTGACGCTGGTCTACCGCGCCGGGATCGCCGGCCACGACCGCCTCGTGACGGTGACATGGTGCAGGAACCTGCTCACCCACGGCCTGTCCGTGTCGATCGAAGGGTCGGCGGGCGCCGGCAAGGACAAGACCGGCAGGGAGTGGGGCGAAGCCGGCGGCGGCGGCGCAGCCTCCAAGAGCTGCAGCAGTGCCTGCAAGGTGGAGATGCAGCCGTGGCACTTCTGGCGCAAGTACGGCGCCAAGCAGTTCCAGGTCGACGGCGAGGCGATCGACGTCGTCTGGGACCTCAGGAGCGCGCGGTACTCCGATGAGCCCGAGCCGCTGTCCGACTACTACGTCGCGGTGGTCTCGGGCGAGGAGGTCGTCCTCCTCCTCGGCAACCTCAAGAAGGAGACGTTCCGGCGCACGGGGGCGCGGCCGTCGCTCCAGGACGCCGTCCTCGTGTGCAAGAAGGAGCACGTGTTCAGCAAGAAGCGGTTCCTCACCAAGGCCAGGTTCCACGAGAAGGGCAAGCTGCACGACATCAGCATCGAGTGCAGCAGCGGCAACCTCAGTGGCGGCGTCGACGTCGACATGGTCATCAAGATCGACGGCTCCGTCAACGTCCTCGTCAGGCACCTGCAGTGGAAGTTCAGGGGCAACGAGTGCATCTCCATCAACCAGCTCAAGGTGCAGGTGTACTGGGACGCGCACGACTGGCTCTTCGGCACCGGGATGAGGAACGCACTGTTCATCTTCAAGCCCGAGCCGCCGTCGACCTCGGCTGACTTCCACGCCGATGAGTTCTCTGATTTCTGCCTCTTTCTCTACGCGTGGAAGGTTGAGTGAGGGAGCTAGCTAGGATCCTACGCTTGTTACTACATTACCATGTTATGAACCAATAATTCATATCATGTAATAGTGTAATACTGATGGATTGGGAAATGGAAGTGTATGGAAATGATTGCGGCCATCTTCTCTCTCATTCCTTCGCATGGGAGCGTGCTGTGCACATGGAGGATTGGGCTGGAGGGAGCACACAGGATAGTCCTGGGGATTAGGAACACAGGCTGGTCCTGATAGAGAAACATGACAGGCAGGATTCGCAATGCCATGACCTTTCCCAATCATGCATTCATGCTGAATTATCCTGGGAAAGTCCAGCTAAGACTCCAAGAGCTGGTCCCTCTCCAATACAGTACTCTGCTTATTCTCTCTTATATTCTTTAGCTCGTTTATTTTACTTTATCCTCCTAATTTCTTTATTTAGCTCCATTCAAAAATAAGGACGGCATGAGCAAAAAAAAAAAAAAAGCGAACTGCTGATATATACTGTCTACCATCCAGATCATGCAACCTACGTATTATCAAAAGGCAACTATTCAAGGAATCAAAATGAAATAATGGTCTATTTTATTTATGTCCCCAAAATGATCTCATTTGTGGACCATGTAAATTTGGTATTCAAAATTTTCATATCAGATTCCAGACACACCGGGTCAGTTTTTTCTTTAAAAGAACATTTAGTATATATATAGATAGATAAAAGAAATTGCAGAAACAATTAGTAGCCAAGTTGCTCAATTTATTTTACTGATCCTCATTGGCATGCTGAAATTAATGTAAATCCTATAGATGTATGGTTAAAAAAAAAGGATCAGAACTGAACAAAACCGAACTGAAGAGGTATATATGAATAAACTGGATCCTACTTAATATGCTTTGTTGCATAGATTTCACAAGTGAGGCTCAGTTCAACAAACTGAACTCCAGGCTTCATTATACAAACTGATAGTTTAGGGCTTACCATGCTTAATTCCCATTAGTGTTCAGGAGAAAAACACACAGGCTTAATGAGTGAAGACTAGGTGGGTTTTCCATTATGGAAATAGGCACCCAATTTCGTGTTGAAAAGGACCTGGAACCTAAGTGCCTAAACTTCGGATACACAACCACACCTCAGCCCAATCAGTTGAGCTAGGCTCCCTTCCTGCAGAAGTCCTTCCAGAACAGAGCCCAAATTATGTAAACATGTGAAAGTAAATTATCTGACAAAATGAGCAGTTTTACAAAGAATGCAATATGGTTATCACAAAATACAATATGGGGAGAGTTCTCACACGGTACTTTCTCAGAATAAAGAAAGGTACTTCTCAAGTTCGTGGCATATCAGTTAAATGACTGATCAAGCTAATATAAATGATAAAAGGTTATTTTCGGCCAAATCCAAACAATTTCGAGAAAAAGTTGTTTTTTCCACGAGGAGCCTCATCTGCAGCCTTTACACCACTTCCACGAGCTGTCCTTTGGTTAGCTGTGATGGAAATAACCATAACAAAAAATTAGAGGAGCTATATCACATAAAAACCGTATTAGAATGTGATCAACTCTACAAACTAGCTTAACTGGTAGCAAGGCAGATACAGAAGGATAAATTAGCATGGTGTTCAGAACTTAAAATTGTATGAGATTTTAAAATCAATTAAAAAGGTTTTTATTCATCAAGGAAAAAATTCAAAAGGAACTCTAGAGTCTCTAGACAGAGCCAATTTCTGGATGCAATTAATTCTTGTTTCTACATTTCATCAAGGTTAACCAAACAAATGTTGTGTAGTTGCTATATACAAGCAATCTGCTTATCAAATGTTCAAATCATAATGGAGGCGCAAAAGTATTACTTGAATTTGGCTTCTTAGTGTCTTGGGATGATCCTGATGCTGAAGTAGAACGTTTTTGCTCTGGAGGACTTTCATCATTACCTAGTAAAGAGAAGCGTAAAATCGTATCAGACATCATGGTAAAAACAAAATAGATGAGCAGGGCACTTGAAACAAATACAATTTAGCAATCCAATACTAAACGAGTTATTTGGAAATTTCAGTTGAGTTATTAAGGTTCTATGAGATGGTAAATGAGTTACAGATAAGTGTATTGGTTCTGAAAAAGCATCAGCTGTAATGTGACTGCTGGGTCAATTTAAAAAAGAATGGACACAAATTGCAGATTTGTCTTCAAGGTGAGAATACAATATGATAAATGCAAAGTTTACATATAATGAATGAAACTCACCATCTGTGGTTGAACTTACGTAGGCATTCTTCAGGTACTCGAGAAAAGAGTGATCATTGTGATCAAGCATCACTATTCAAAGTGCAAGGTACAAGTTAACAACAGCTATTACTCTCTGATTGTTCGATTTTTTTTTATTTTGTACGCATAGATCAATGTATAAGTAAGATAAGTATATTACATTGCTGAAACAAATCGTGCCTCATATGCTCAGATGTGCCAAACAAAAGCAGTTCAACAGCCTCTGAATCTCTTTTTGAACACTTTTTGGAAAGATTACTCGTATCTAGGAGGATACCTGCAAGCTGACGGGAAATCCATAAAGTAAAATCAGTTGAGTTCCCTCAAAACATATAATCAGGAGATGCCCCTAATTACACAGGATACTACATGTAGAAAATACACTAACCAGAAGTTTCTTTATGTCCAAGCTCTGAAGTAGACTATAAGCATCTTCCCAGTAGGTATTGGTCAGGATTGTGCAAACTGAGCTCACCTAGGAGACAAAAATCAAGCATGATTATGAATTAAATGGTAATATCATATACATTAACATCAGCAGATACTTGAAAAATACACATTATTACCTCAGCTTTTGATTTCAGAACATCTTGCCCCACCACAAGCAAGCTAATTCGCTGGTCCATTATTAATCCATCCATATCAACCTAATAATTCTCAAAGTCAGAACCATTTACAGAGTACATGATAGTAACCACGGGATATGCATATATGCTTATAGCTTTATTATTTCTTTCAAACTGCAAAAAGGATTCATGTTGCATCTTGCATGCCCAAAGAACAGAAAATGCAGTTGGAAGTTAACAGGCAAATAGATAAGAGTGAACTGAGCACTCCTGGACACTGTTTGCCGAATATCCGTATATATTTTTCGTGTGTGGTGTGACCAGGGGTGCACCACAAACTGTTCCTGATAGCTCATGCATACATTAAATGTATCAACTTTAAATTCCTCCATCCCCCACTTGTAGCTCAATGCATTCCCCTTATAAACGTATTATGCTACAAGCACAAATGCGGAATTTCTGAAAGCCTATCGGTCATGATCACTCAAAGGACAACCACATGGTGCCAATCAAAATTGAGGACGCCCACATGACACTACCGAAATGTGTTGCTGTATATATACCATTATACCCCACCCCAGTCGCCTCTGCCTCCAATAAACGCCCAATAACTCCGGGACCAAGACAGTTGTTGAATTTGTCTGAAACTAATTCCACCACCACACCGTACGCCAGCCAGCACCATTCATATGTATCAAAGTTCTGTGTACACGCATTAAGATCACATGACGTACCTCGTCAGCAAAGAGCAGCGCCGAGGTGTCGACTCCGACGTGGTAGAGGAGCCAAGCCGCTTGCCTGCACCTCGGCATCCTGCTCCGGCGCATGTTCACCACCGGCACCGCTGCCTGGCCATCCCCCTTGCTCGACAGCATCCACGCGTAGCATATCGCCGCCACAATCGAGCTCACACCTACCCAAGTTCAGGTTCAGTTCAATGATTGGCCACACTGCTTAGAGATTCAGTTCAATTTCAAACAACATAGGGAGGCAGAGTTTGCCATGGGACCAAAAGTCCAGAAGAATCTTACTTTTGGAGGCGTCGGATAGCACGAGCTTGGTGGACCTCGACGCGGAGCGGTCCCCTGCCGTTAGATCGGCGACCACGGCGCGCTGGCGGCGGAGGAAGGAGTTGAGGCGGGCGACACCGTCGTCGAAGCCTTCGGCGGCGAAAGCTGGGGCGGAGGATGCGGAGGCGTGGCGGCGGTGGCGAGAGTGCGCGGCGGAGGTGGGCGAGGTGGATGTGGAGGTGGTGCGGCGGTGTGGGGAGTCAGGGGTAGGGGCGTCGCGGAAGCGGGACTTGCGGCGAGACGACTGCGGGTTTGGGGGCAGGGAGGGGGACGGGGAGGGGGGCGCGGAGGAGGCAAAGGGGTCGGAGCGCGGAGGGGACGAGATGGACGCGCGCTGCAGGATCTCGTCGCCGATGCCGCCCGGCTGCCAGTGCCTGCGAGCGCACACGCCGGAGGAAGATTAGTTCTTGACCGGGCGCCAGGGGCGGCAAACTTTGTAACTAGATTGAGGTGATAACTAGATTGAGGTGAGATCACAATTCACATTTGGGCCACAACCGAGGTGCTAAAGCTAATTGGGCTGTTAGATGGGCCTAGTTTCCTAAAAAAATGATCACTTTTTTTTTAAAAAAAAGAAAAGAGTTAGAGGTGACCAAATAAATTTGACAATTTTATGCCTAACACAAATTACAAACTGGGGCACAGAGCAGAACACGGGTAGTTTTGGCTTAACACACCAACGGATTCAGCGTGACCGCGTCTGCGAAGCTTCTAAATTCAGCGGGCGAGGAGAGCCATGAGCCAACGATGTTTTGCACAGGACCTCCAGGCTATGGCCGCCTACGGCTAACAGCGTTATGCATAAGTGATCAAGCGAGCTTAATTATTTCGTAGGAATAGGATAGGAGTATAGGACTGTAAGAGTGGTGGATCGGAGTACACGTGAGCGCACTGCGCGCGTGGCATATGTGCATCGGAGCACGGGCGAAGTGATCGAATTTACCTTCTCGCGGAACGCGACATCGGGTCCCGGCGGTCGAGCGCCGGCGAGGGCTCCGTCCCGGACCCGCCGGCGAACCTGGGCACTTGCCTGGACGGCGAGCCGAGGCCCATCCGCCCCGGCGATCCGGTACCCACAATCCTCTTCGCCTCCTCCAGCCAATCCTGCGTCTGCTTGCTCGCGCTGCCACCGCCGCCGCCGCTCTTCCCCTGCTTGTTCTTCCCCGCTGGCGATGCTGGCCTCTTGCCGCTCTCGCCGGTCAGATCGTACCCACCGCCGCCGCCGCCGCTGCTGTGCCGCGCGCCGACCGTGCCGAAGAACCAGTCGTTCATGAAGTCCGTCAGGTCCGGCGCCCCGTCCATCTCCATGGCAGCTGCGCGCGATCTAGCGTGTCCAAGAACTCCTTGCCCACGAATGTACGTGCCGGGTGTTTCGAGATGTTTCTGCGAAGGTTTTGGATGCAAGTTTCGGGCGGGGTTTCGGTGCGGGGATGAAGAGGCGGGCGGTGGCGAGAGCGCGTCAACTGATCGATGCCACGGCCGGCCGGGGACGGGCGGCGTCTTGTATTGTTCGGTCATTCCGAGGGGCTTTGATTTGCCGCGAGATGGCAAGGATGTCAGGTGGAGCTCGCTGATGAGACAACGGTCGACAGCCCAGCACAGTTGCTCTGGGTGGGATGTTGGCATGTTGCCATGTTGGTGACGTGAACATATTGCGGCCTGTTTCTGTAGGTCTTAACTTGGTCTTCTCTTTATATTGATGATGATGAAAGTATGGTTCTTTACTCTTTGTTTAGACGACCTTTACTCCTTTGCACCATAAGCTCCGCCATCGACCTTTACTCGTTCACGATCAGAGAGGTGCCAGCGCGGTTTTGGATGCGTATTGCGTAACGTTGCACATCAGTTTCATCTAAAGCCTGTTGGCAAAATAGACAAGCACATAATTAAATTCTGAACTAGATTTATCATGACAAGAATAAAACCTAGCATGTAAAACTCTCACATTAGGCAGGAACACACATATCCACATGATCTCAGAAACATGCTCAAGTAATAGATCGGATCCCAGAATACGTACTGAACGGATGCAGCTGGGATGACGAGCAGGGCCGGTCCTGTGTTTTTGGGGGCCCGGGACGAAACAAAAAATGGAGGCCCCTAGTAAACATTTAACAGTCTAATATCAATAGCAAAGTTGATTTTGATTCATTATAAAAAAAACCACATGGTGAAAACAGTGATATATCATTACATCAAAAGTCTAACTTGCAAACAGCTGGATGGTAATACTTAGTACTAGATCATTTTCAATAATTCCTTTTGATATTTCTGGAAGCGGAGAAGGCGAACGGCAGGCGCTAGCGGCGCAGGTGCCGAAGTTTCGAGGGTACGTCAACGCTAGGAGTCTGGACTAGTAAGATGGATGGGCCTCAATGGCCAAATGTGTTAAGTGTTATGGGCTGATATTGCCACACTTTTTTTAACAGCAAATCGCTATTCACAGTTCTGGGCCTTAGCGTATATACAAAGTGCACACTTGATTGGGGGCCCCTATGATTTGGGGGGCCAGGGCGGCTGCCCCGCCTGCCATAACTGCCATAACTACGAGCGGCGGTGACGGAATAGCAACAGTGTTGCGGACGGCGCGCTGCAGACGACGTTGAAGATGACGCTCGTTCGCAGCGGCGGCAGCGGAGGACGAAAGACGTGTCGTGGTGAAGACCCTTGAGCAGTCGCGCGGAGCGCTTCCCAAAAACCTTATTCGCCCTCTCCCGGTGCAGGATCACAAGTGCGAGAGGTTTCGGAGACATGCTTCGTTCGTCAGTGCACGCCGACGCTCGGGATGGAGTAGACTACAGCAGCGGCAAACCTTATTCGCCCTCTCCCGGTGCAGGATCACAAGTGCGAGAGGTTCCGGAGACCTGCTCCATTCGTCGGTGCACGCCGGCGCTCGGGATGGAGTAGACTACAGCGGCGACGCAGCAGCGAGAGGAGGCAAAAAAAATCTAGCTCGAATAGCTTATTTTGGTAGAGGCCGATAGGTCGCATATATAGGGAGAGCCCACGATCTCGCGTCGCGATCGCGATCTAAACTGATTAGGCTTCCATATATTTCGCAGACTTAAAAGCCAAGTAACCAAAAATTAAACCGGCAAAAAGAAACTGCGCCCCCGCAAGGCGGATTTCAGTGGACCATTCACGCGGACGTCGTGCGCCCGCGCCTTTTGCCACGCCCGGCGAGGCGAGCGAGCACACATCGCGATCGCGATCTAAACCGATTAGGCTTCCATATATTTCGCAGACTTAAAAGCCAAGTAACCAAAAATTAAACCGGCAAAAAAAAAATTGCGCCCCCGCAAGGCGGATTTCAGCGGACCATTCATACGGACGTCGTGCGCCCGCGCCTTTCGCCACGCCCGGCGAGGCGAGCGAGCACGCGTATGTGGAGCTTTCCTTCTCTCCTCACACACATGGCTTAAAGGAGTGAATACCACCTCCATATTTAAGTTGGTCATCCTCCCCTTCCACTAGCAATATGACACTAAGGAGATGGTGGCACTCCCACCATTGCTCATGCCTACATAGGCCTTTAAGATTTATTTTGAAATTTCTGATATCTTTCATGGTCCAAAGTCCATAATTCCATCAAAGTCATCATATGAATTTCATCAGGCCTCGTACTATGTATACTGATTGTTGGTTTTGTAAGGGTTGGTGTAGCGATAGATCAACTCATCCCATGCTAATTTCATGCTACTACTAACCGTGGAAGAAAATCAACGCAAGGAGTGACTAGATAATGAACGAGTGGCCACTACTCAAGCCAAACGCACCTTTGTTTTTTTATATCACATGGTGCTATTCCAAAGTTTAACCATCATAATACTAAAATGAATTTTTTTTAACTACCGTAGTAAATAAATTGTCATGCACATTTTTTTCTGAAAATTGTCCGGGGGATTTTGAAAAAACTACATCACTGTCGATTTTTCCTTCTTCACATGCATCATAAATAAATTTTACATGGAGGGTCTATTTAAATAAAATACATGAACGCGTTTTGCTGAACGGGCTGGACAAATTGGGCTGAATTGTGGTTCTTAGAATGATCCAAATTTTACCCACTTGGTCGCACCAATGCCCCTCTCCAGGGGTCTGTCTCGGCTCGTCGGGATTGCCAAATCCGATATGTAAAATCGGAAAAATCCTACGTACCACCCATCATCTATGTACTATTCCCTCCGTCTCTAAATAAGTGTCGTTGTTGGTGTGCGTGTCACAAGTTTGACTCGATTTGTAGAAAATATGTGTAACATTTGTGTCTCCAAATAATTTTGTTAAAAAACTAGATTCAAATATCTTTCTACTGATACTAATTATGTATCATAGGTATTAATATTTTTTATTATAAAATTAGTCAAAGATATTTCTTGGAAAGCGCAAACGATACTTATTCGGGGACGGAGGGAGTAGTTCCCATTGTGCCAGCACCCAGCAGAGCTGACCCTAGTGGTGGCGTGCCCGACTGACTTCGCCCTGGCCCTCTCACATCTCTCTTCCTACTCCATTGCAATTTGCAGACAACTTTACGATTCATTTTAGACTTAATCATGATGGATAGCCTCACCCAATAAACTCAACATACCTCGTTTGAGGCTTGAATTTGCAACTCTATATGATAATTGAGTAGATATTTCTTCTACCCGGCTACGTTAAAAAAAAGGTGGGCTCTTTGACCTTCAACTCTGATCCACCTTTGACCCTTGAGTGATTCATGATGGTAGTGAGGTGAGGCTGAGGCATTGGGTGGTGATTCCAACTTGTGTCATGTTTTCAAGTTTTTTCACAAAAGCCATCTTTGAAAGTCCACAAAAATACAAAGACAAAGGAACCCCATAGATTAAGACAAATTCCTAATATAAGATAGCAAGAAATCTAAGGGACATTGTCCCTTCAATTATCTTTTTGTAATTCACATTTTTCTTGTCAATCAATTTCAGTTTTGTGTCGTGTTTTCAGGGTTTTCATAAAAAACTATATTTGGAACTCCACAATGACAAGGAAACCCATGGATTAGGACAAAATCCTATTATAAGAAAGGAAGAAATTTAAGCGCTATTTTCTGTTCATCCGTTATATAAAAAATATGCAAGTGTGCCATAAAAAATGGATCATTAAATCCGTACGTGAAAATAGTACTCGTCCATTCCAAATTGTAACATCTTTTCTGATTTTTTTGATACATAAATTTTGCTATGTAGGTAGACATAACTTATACACACACCTAAAATTGAAATGTAGGAAGTAATACCTATATGATTGAACGCCTAGTGCAAATCTTGCTCTTGGGTTCCCCTTTCGTGCCTCTTCTCAGACCTTCTCCCTGAGACCTTGTCTCGCGGGAGGATGGAGAGAGTAATTAGGAAAGAATGAATCATTCCCGGCCAGGATGATTTGTTCAATCTTCATTATAATCTCCTGAGGGGAGTACGATAGGCATATCATGTTCTTACATCTCGGTTCAAGCTGGAGTGCCATGCACTAAAGTTTAAGCTGAGGCCCCGGTCTTTGCTCTATAATCCATGGGATTCATTTATCTGACCGAAAGAGCATGATCACTTACCGATCGGATCGAGTGCATTCACTTCCCATCAAAACCTCGATTATCGATCGATGCCGATCAGTCAAGAGAAACGTTACTTCCTATCATATGCTTGACTTGATCGATGCCCAATGGGAGCTGATCTTTCCAACTTATTCATAACTTCCCATTGGAAGCTTAGGCTAGACTCCAGGATGTTTCGTCTCTTTGATGAGAACGTCAGGCTCTCTACCTAAGGTAAGGATGAGCTAAACCTCACCCTTCACCCGAACTCTAACTCCTAAATGTACACCGATCATTGGAGTTTTTACTCTATCCTCTTTTGGAGGTTGTGCGTTTTTCTAAGCTGAGTTCACTCGGAGATCAGTTCTTATTCTGAGAGCACTAGCCTTAGTGATCAACCTTTCATCTCCGAGGTTCACTATCGTAGTGCTATAACTCCTCGAGTCCCGTGATTACCCCAAGAGCTGTCTTAGCCTCCCTGGAATGATCATGTTTGCTTTTAGCTTTGTCATCTTTTGGACTCCTGTTTGTGTATATGCACTAACTTTGCAGACCAGAGCTTATCGTCATACAACACAATCTGCAAGAAAACGTCTTTGGGTTGAGAAAGGAGACCGCTCATGAGACACCCTCATTTTGAGTATTCTTGAATTTCATTTATTTGATTTCTTAAGAAGAATTATCCTTCAGGTATCTTGTGAACGCTAACCATGCATGAGAAAAGGATTTGTTAGAAGCGACGAAGGAGTAGGCAAAAGAGCACAGATGACAACACCACTGTGGCAACACGGTGAACACTTCATGATCCCCGTCAGATAGCATTTACGCCTACGGTGGACTAAGGTATGTTGTCTAGGTGAGTTCTCTAGAATAATAAGTGGTTATATAAGTGGCTTAACCAAAGTTATTATAAAGTAAAGGTTGATTTTTCAACTCCAACCTTATCCTAACTTTAGCTGAAGCCCACCTTGCTATCTCGGGACACCCACCTGGGCATGTGACCCTTTAACCTGCTAGAGCCCACACGCGAAGGGGGAGGACCACCAGGGCCCACCTGGGATCGGCCGAACCAGGGGTGCCACCGCCGCCCTTCGTTTTTCGCGTGTATGCCTCTTCTTCCTCCAGAAACCTATTCCCTGCCGCACGACGAGTTTCGAGTCACGCAGAACCCATCTCCTCCACCTCTCCTCCTTCAACCCATCGCCGCTATGGCCGGCAAGAGCGTCATCCCTTTCAACGGTTCCAACTCGGCCACCGGGCTCGGAGGGGAAAGCAACCCCTCCATCGTTGTTGCCCCTGCAGGGAACCTAGCGCTGATGGCTAGTGCCCTGGACGTCACGCCGCTCACCTCCATCCCGCCTGGCGGGAGGATCCCGAGCACTCCACCGTCTAGGCGCTCTGTCTCGCCTGGGAAGGCGAAGCGCAGGGGGCGGGCAGCCAGCCCATACGGCAAGACGGCCATGGCCGACATCCGCCCAAAGAGGGTGTCGTTCGTGCCTGCAGCACAGCCCAACGCACCAGGATCGTCCCAGGCTGGTGTGCAAGCGCACCCAGCGCAGACTGCGCACTCGCCAGAACCGCCGATTACCTTGAGGGCGGCGTTGTTCAAGGAGAAGGCCCCTGAAAATCAAGGCAAGAAAGAAGCACGTCCAGCACCTGCGATACCAGAGGAGGATGAGGACCTTGGCCTAGACGACAGTCCACCACCATCGTCCCAGACTAGGAGGTCTAGGGAGAGGACTCGGGATGCCGAGCATCCTCCCAAGATTCCTTCAGTGGTCAAGCTGACCCCGCTGATGAAGGACTTGGAATCCCGCAACGAGAAGCTTAGGACCGCCTTTTCAGAGAAGGTGGATGTGGCTGAGTTGAGGGATGATGTGCGCGGCCTTCGTCGTGGCCTCTGCGTGAAGATGAGGCGTCTCTTCTCAGCCACAGGACACGCAGATCTTTACGATGCCAAGTAGAGGGGATTCGTCCTAGATTAGTTTCCATTAGGCGCTAGTCTCGGTCTAGGTTTATTTTCCTTTTATTTACTTTATTTATTTTCCTTCCAAGCATTTTATTTCATGTCATGATTGTAACCGCCTAATTTAATTTGGAACATTTGTCCCTTTTGGCTGTCATAGCCTGAGAATCTTGGGAGAACATCTCATCTAGAGGTGAAGTGTCCTAGTCCATAGGTGGTACCCAATTTTCATTAGGCACAACTTCATCTAACCCAAAGCCTATGATCCAGTTGTGCAAGATGCAACAAGCAAGGACAAGCTTCACTTGTGTTTTGAATGGGTGGAATGGCTTGTTGTCTAGGATCCTGAACTTGTTCTTCAATGCACCAAAGGCCCTTTCAATTGTGACTCTAAGTGAAAAGTGTCTCAGTTTGAACAACTCCCTTGCATTGATTGGTCTGTTCCTTGGGCCATACTCTGATAGATGGTACCTTATCCCCCTGTAGGGAGGAAGGAAACCATTGCGGCAAGCATACCCAGTATCTACAAGGTAGAATTTACCTATAGAGACATCAAATGAATCCTAAAGCCTCTAAATTATATTAGGATAGTGAACAACTACATTGTTAATGTGTACAACAAAACCACCATTCCTCTCAAGTGCATCAACAAGTATGAGGGCATCATGTGCTGAGCCCTCCCAACCAGCTAGGACATAGGTGAACTTCATGTCAAAGTCCACAATAGCCATGACATTTTGTGTGGGGTCTTTGTGCCTACCCCTGAATGGCTGATGCCTGCTTCTAGGAACCCTGGCCAACACATGAGTTCCATCTATTGCACCAACACAGTCCTAAAAAATTGTGCATGTGTAGTTAGAACAAGGCTGGACAACTACATTCTCTACTACTACTGTTAATGTGTGGTTACCTGCAAGTATGGTTTCCATCTGCGGCTCCCAAGAATTTTTGGATGGGTAGTGGTAGAAGGAGGCTTGATCATCTCAGTCCTAAGCTCACCAACAACAAAAAGAATTTGGTGGAAGTGTTTGTGGACTGTCTCAATGGACCTCTTGAAAGACTTGTGCACTACCCTAAACCTCTGATTGTGCCCAACTACATGAAGGAATATTGCAACATGTTCCTCAACACTAACACCAACATTGTCATGCAGAAGCCCCCTGGATCTAAATGTCTCACACAAACAAAAAAAGGGTTTCCTCCTCATTCTTAACATAGAGACACATTCTACATCTGTGGAATTGTAGATGGTCTGCAGGGTTCTCTGTCTATGTTGCTCAGCATCAGCTCTAAGGTCATACAAGAGAGGGTTTGGCTCTGTATAGGCTTAGGTTCATCTCTCAATCTCTTGAGAGTAGAGACAACAACAGACACCATGGACACTATCATGCCAGTAGCTTGCCTCACCATCATATCACGGCTGTCAGGAACATCCATCTACATACATAGTAATTCAAAGAATATCTAAGTAAGGTAGCCCTGACTAGCATCAACAAGGAACTGCATGCTTCAAAATGTTTTTGCACGGCTACTTGATTCAACAAGCCTCCCAGTGCATAGGACAACATCATCGACCACAGTTAAATGAGTACAAGCAACACATCGAAACAAGAATAACTGCACCACATCAAAAGAAGATTAACCGCACCGCATCGACACAAGAATAACCGCACAACATTGAACCAAAAGTAAAAGCACCGCATCGAAACAAAATCATCCAAGGCACAACAAAAATCCATAAGAAGGATGGGGATTTGGGGGTTGATTTCATCTTGGGGAGCTCGGAGGAGGCACAGGAAGCAGAGAAGAAGATCAGGAAGAAGAGGAAGTAGATCGGGTCGGCAACAAATCCTAGGTCAACGCCGGTGACGAGGGAGAAGAATCGCACTGCCCGGAGTCCCAGTGAGGAAGTGAGGCGTGTCGGCGAGACGGAGCAGATCCGCAGCGGGAGAACGGAGAGGAAGCCCGCCGGTCACGGACTAGGGCTCGCCGCACACCACCACCAAACCCTAGTTGGTGTCCCACGAGAGCGAGGGGGAAGAAGAGAGGAGGCGATGGGGGTCGCCTTTATAGTCCATGGATTTTATATACTCCGAACATATATCTTTTGGCGAGTGGAAAAAAGGAATTATATATATATATATATATATTAATCATTTTGCAAAAATATACGACGGTTTCAAAATTTTACAGTTTTGACAACCATTCGCCGTGGCCCACGGCGGCCGCCGTGGCCCACGGCGGTTTCAGGTCTAACCGCCGTGGCCCACGGCGGTTCGGCAGTCGCCGTGGGCTACGGCGGTGGCAGACGGCGGTTGCAGTGCCCCCACGGCGGCATGAAGCCGCCTTCCAACCGCCGTGGGCCACGGCGGTTGCATGTGGCCAACCGCCGTGGGCCACGGCGGTTAGTTTTTTTTTAATTAACAAGAGAAAACACACACATTTGCAATGGCATGTACGGTGCTAGTACCCTAACGAAGCACCTTACGTACAGATAACATGCCTTAGGGAATTTAGAAATTTCATTGCAACATTCCTAATGAATCTAGTTGTACGAGAACTGTCCAAAGAGCATAGAGCCGCCGGAGTGTTGCGACGGCATGTAGTACCCCGGTAGGGGTGGAGGTGGTGAAGGTAGAGGGGACCAATCTTTCTTGTGGCATTCACAAGTGCAGGTCGAACATTTGCAGCACCGGTCTTCTCCTGCGCTAGACGATGGATCTGGAGAAGCTAATGCCTCCGACAGCTCCCGCTTCAGGTTGTAGATGACGACGTCCTCGAGGTAGTCGATGTACTGTTGATAGGGATCAATAGCTGGTGGATCCACCTATTGCGAGAAACCGCAGTTCTCAGCTTGGGTGGAGTACTGCAAAAGGCAAGAAAACGTTACCAAACGAAAGAAAGATGATGAGGAAATTTGTGGACATTGCTTACCCATGCATATGGGCAGTGCCAGAAGTGACGACCGGAGTTGTTCCATCCCTGGTACACTTGCATCACGCAGAACTCACCATGTGAACACCTAGGCTACAACACTGTTTGCTTCGGTGCGTAGCTTCTAACATCACGCATCGATCTGAAGTCACTCTTGCCTTTCAGTGGGAAATTGGTTTCGAAATCTTCTGATTGCTGATGCCACAACTCAGGACCGAAACCGTGTCCATCCCCACTCCACAAAGCCATTGTTGAGTGCTGTGAGAAGAATGCAATGGAGTGAATGGTGGTATATATAGAAGGTGGCTGCCTGGGTGGTGGGCCCTTCGATCCGTGGGAAGGGAAACGAAGCAGTGACTCAGAGAAAACACACCCTAGTACTAGGGTACTGTCGCTTTGTGGGCCAGACAATCCGTGGGAGGGGAACGCGTCAGTGACTCAGAGGAAACACAATGACTCTCCATATTACAGTCACTGTAACGAAACACACGTAACGGATAAAACACACTCTAATGATGTTCGATTAAAGTTCTTAACGATACAAACCGAGGACCCTAGTTGACGATGTCATGAAATCCGACATTATTTGATACAGTCCGGCTAATACTCTAGGTCTACTGAGTACAACGGGGGTATTTCCCCTTCCAGATGGCATCCGGCCCAGCTGCCTTGGCCTGGCGAGCCCTCTCCCTCTTCCTCTCTCTGTCGGCTTCACGGGCCTGGGCCGCTTCACGTTCTCTCATCTCCTGACGATGGCGCATTTCCTTCTGCTCCTCCTTCTTTTTTTCCTCTCTATTTCCCCACTCAACCATGCGCAACCACCTCTCCCTTGCATCACAGGCTTCTCCCTCGACGTAGCTCTTGTCGAAGTCGGACTGCTCGGTATCTAGCCACTGCATGAAATCACAAAGAGGAGGTGGAGTCTTTTTCCAAAGACATGTTAGCAAATATTAAATCACAAATGACAAATGAATAATTGAGAAATGTAGTAAATCTTTACTTTGGCTCTAAGGTTACGGTCGAATGGCTGGATCGGGTCGAGCGCATAGTTAGCGCACATGAAGAACCTCATCCCGTAGGCGTACCCCAGAACCTTGCACCTAACAAGCTTGCAATTGTCACCGCAGAAGCACATAGGAGTGTCGATCCCCTGTGGCACCTCGACATTGTCCTTCCTCTTCATGAGGAAGTCCAAGTCCAACTCAGGACCTGAGGAGGCCATTGCAAACCTACAAAACAAGATTAGAACAATCAGAGGCCAAAAATAATACGACTGAAATCGACATAAATTATTAAAAAAGAATAGAATAATCACCAGCAAAATAATACAAATAGAAGTTCAATTATTACAATACCATGCATAAGTTCATACAATAAATATAGTTCAAATATTACAAATTCTGAAATTAAATGCCCTAACATTACAAGTAATTGTGATCATCTGAATCCTGCGTTGGTCCTACGCCCACGTCCGCGTCCGCGTCCACGTCCGGATGGAGGTTGGGATGGTCCTGAAGTTGCTGATGAGCCCACACTGGCCATAGGTGGTGCGTTGCAAGCATAACTTGTGGCTGTGCACCTCTTGTATGTGTGACCCGTGTTGAGGCACTTGTAGCACATCACTACTACAGCTACAGCTTCTGCTTCATCCATGTTGTTCCTAATCCCCTTCTTCTTCCGTCTTCCAACGCCTTGGCACAACTGAGGATCTAGATTTGGTATGTGCACAGCATTTTCTTTGGGGTTCTCAGTAAAAGAACCCTGCACGAGGTAACCCTGAATTGTTTGGTTCCAAATGTTCCGAACAGTTTGCTTGCTGTAGTACCATGGCACGTACCTATGGAAGCTGAATTGTTGCAGCTCATAGCATACGGCGACCACATGTGAGCAGGGGATGTGTAGTAGCAGTGGCTTCCGGCATGTACATCTGCATATTTGGTTGCCAACTTCAGCAACTTGAAACGTCTTTTCACGCTGCGGGCCTAGACGCATTTTCCCTTCGCACTCAACCTCATAGCTCCACATAATTTCATTGTCATCAGACTGGTGCAAAGGCTGTGCTGTGACCTTGTGTTTAAGTGCTTTGTCCTGAGCCTTGGTCAGATACTCAGTCATTTTTGTGCAGTATCTCATTTGAGTGTTCCTCATAACCTCATCCGCTATCTGGCTCCTAGTGTGAAAGTACAACATTGTACGATACAGAAAGAACTCAATGATGCCAACTAGAGGAAGAGGTCTTGCACCGCGGAGCACACAGTTGTAAGACTCAGCAAAATTAGTGGTCTTTATTCCATGTCTTGCTCCGCCCTCGTCAAACATGAGACACCACTTCTCCTAAGGCTCATTCTGAATCCACTGGCTGAAGATCTTCACAACACGCCCTCTTCTGCGCCTGACTTGAGGGCCATCTAATCCCACATCCTCGAGAGAAATTGGCTCCTCTCCAGGTTCGGGATTAACTGGCCTCTTTGCTATCTCCTCTGATGCCTTCTTTGTCAGCTCATCTAATTTCTTCCAGATGGCATCAAACTTCTTCTGCTGAGTGTGCTCACACAACCGCTCAAACAATTTAGCCAGGGTCTTGTTCTTGAACTGGCTGTGGAAGTTTGCTTTCATGTGCCTAACGCACCACCTGCTCTTAACATCTGGCCACAATGGAGCTCTGTATCGCTCTGTGCTGCCCTCTTTCATGTCATTGATTGCTTGCAAAATACCTTTGTGCCTATCGTGTATCACACACACATTCTGCACATCCTGGACCACCATGTTCTTCAACCTCTCAAGGAACCAGTACCAACTGTCACCGTTCTCCCCCTCAGCAAATGCAATGACCAAAGGAAGCAACTGATTGTTACTATCAGCTGCCACAGCTGTCAGGATTGTTCCTTTGTATTTGCCTGTGAGAAAAGTGCCATCTATGCAAATGACCGGTCGACACAATTTGAAAGCCTCAACGCAGGCACCCAATGCCAAGAATGACCGCTGAAGCACAAGTTTGCCTGGTTTCTCCACACAAGGATAGTCCTTGATATCATAGTAGCTGCCAGGATTCATCTGAACTATTGTGTGTAGCAAGCTAGGCAAATTGTGGTAGGATGCTTCATAAGTACCCCACCTATGCTCCAACACCTTCTTCTTTGCTTGGTATGTCTTGCCGTAACCGATGGTGTACCCAAACTTTTCCTCAATTGCACCGATAATTGCCTTCGGTGCATATTCAGGGCTATTCACTATGTGAGGGTACATGTGGCTTGCAACAAAATCGGCTGAAATGTTTCGGTGCCTTGCATCAATACGATCAAGGGTACAAGTGTGACCTTTCACTTCTTTCACCTGTATGTAATTGTCCCACTTCCCCATATATGCATACACTCGAAAAGAACAATCATCCTTGATGCAACACACATCATATATCCTAGGAGAGCTCTTGACTACCCTGAACTCCCTGTGTAGAGTCAAGGTGGACCACTGCTTCACTGCATCCTTCAGATGTGCAGTACTGGGGTACATAGCGACTACACAAACATCATTCTCCATGTACTCCCATGGCACATTCTCACCAGTATTAACAGTACACCGGGAGAAATCGTAGTTCCGCCAATACAAGGGCACATGATCCTCAGACTCATCATCATCATAATCATCATCTGAAGAGTCCTCTTCCAATGCACGTTCATCAGCTTCCAACTCTCTCTGATATTGTCTCATCACCTCTGGGTTTACTTCTCCCTCATCAATAACACTAGTGACAACATAACCTCTAGATGCCTGCTCACCCTCAGAATCCCCTTCTTCCTCCTCTTCTTGTTCACCTTCTTCAGCATCTTCAGCACCTTCCCCTTCTTCAGCACCTTCCCCTTCTTCACCACCTCCCCCCTCGTCCACATCCTCAGCTTCCTCATGCACTTGACTGCTAGACCCACCCTTCTAGTAAACTTGGACAAACAAAATCACAGGCAAACCAACTCGGCATGCATTTCTGATAAAACCCCTCCATCGTGGAGTCCCTTCAAGTGCCACGAGCTCCCAATACACTGGTGTACTTCTGTTGATTAGTACCATCACCGATATGCATTGGTGCTCTAAATCTACTGAAAATACCTTGACCAGCCAGTTGGTTATAGCCTCCCAAGTTCTTTCTCCTGCTCTTGGAACATTTTTCTCAACTGAACTATAATTTGACAAGTCAACTCCTTGTGGACCATATATAATCTCTCCAATTCCATAATATATTTTGATTGTGACTAACTCCGACATGTCTGATTCATAATAAAAAGCAGTAACTACTATCAAATGCTACATCCAGGGACTAAGAAACAAATAAACTTATCTAAACTACATTAACAAACTAATCAGCCGCAATCTACACACTTAACAGTAAATATGTTACGTAATATAAACTACAACTACAGATCTATAAACTACAACTACAGATCTATAAACTAAACTACAACTACATATCTACAGAAATCTACAGTACACCGAAATAGAAATTACTGGAATTAGTGAAATCAGTGAAATACCTGCAATGAAGCGAAGAAGTAGCAGAGCTTCACTGCTCCGCACCCTCCACCTCCCCTCTTCTCCTCCTCAACCCTAACCCTACAAACATGACATTTTTAATACTACAGATCTAAAGAAACGGAGTGAATCACTAAATACGGTTTCTAAGTAGCTGCTAAAAGAGTTTAAATCGACGAAATACTTATAATGAAGCGAAGAGCCGGCAGAGCTTCGCTCCTCCGCCCCATCACTCTCCTCCCCTCTCCTTCCCAACCCTCTCTTTCTTTTTTTCCGAATTTTTATGACATTTCCGGGCTAATTTTCGGCTTATATAGAGGTGGCCAACCTGTCGCCGTACGCCACGGCGGCTGCACGGGCCTTACCGCCGTGGGCTACGGCGGTTGGCCTTGCCGCCGTAGCGCACGGCGGTTTGTCGTCAACCGTCGTGGCCCACAACGGCTGACCTCCACACCCGTTGGGGCCCACGGACGACTGCCGAACCGCCGTGGGCCACGGCGAATGGTTGTCAAAACTGTAAAATTTTGAAACCGTCGTATATTTTTGCAAAATGAATAAAATATATATATATAAAAATTCGGAAAAAATGTTAGAAATTTTAGCCATCTAAACCAGGCCCTGGAAGCAGGACTGCACGGTTGACTAGTCTCTACAATCAACATCACATCCGTTCTCCATCGAAGAGTCAAGACATGGGGATGGGACACACAGAACAGCACATCAGTTTGCCTTTTGCTCCTACTGCCACCGACTCCCCAATCGGCCAATCCCCGTGCGCCGGCGTACTAGTTGTTGGATCGAGCGCTACGATGCCTAGCAGATCTGCTCCCTTTCCTGACCACGGCATCCCGCATTAACCGAGCACGGCCGGGCCGTTTGGCCGGCCAAACCGACGAGCTCTTGGGGCGATCGCAATCTGTGGAGGTCGCCACTCGCCAGCGCGCGCTCACGACTCACCTCACGAGCCCTGTCCGATCTAGCTCCCGCCTAACCAAACCAAACCAGCGAAGAACCACCACATGAGGGCGTGTGGCCGTGTCTGCACGCCATGAATGGCCGGCGCCGGTACAAGTGTTCGCGCGCCAGCCGGCAGGGAGAAGCTCTCGTTCACGTGCCGCGCGCGCGCTGCCGCGGTGCCAGGCCGGGCCAGCACAACGCCCCTGCCAGTGCCTGGCCAGGAAGGGTCAAGGGTCTGTGGGTGCCGGATCGATCAGGCGCATCTACACAGGGTGAGGCACGGGGCGCTGGCGCCATACCTGCGAGTACGAGTGGCACATACCGGCGTGCCGTGTGGATCGGGTGCGCTTCCCCCGACAGGTTTTGCTTATCCTGGAGAACAGACCACCTCAAAGGAACTGAAGTGATCATTGATACAGTGTGCAGTGCCCTCTGCTGCTCAAAGCTCCCGCAGAAAACCGAGTGAACGCTCAACGGGAAATCCTATATATCTTCCGCAAGATTTTTTTAAGAATCACAGTACAACGTAGACGCTCACAACACGCACGCACACTCACCCCTATGAATACACGTACGCAAACCCTACCCCTATGAGCACCTCCAAAAGACTGAGCACCGGCAGATCTGGAGATTCCCGAAGTCACCATTGGCGCCTCGTCGTCGACGGGAACGTCGCTTACCACTTAACGCATAACGCCGGTAAATCCTGGAAAATCTAGGAAAATGTGCGAGCATCAGGATTTGAACCCTAGTGGGTAGCGTCCCACTGGACCGTCCTACTATTGGACTACAAGCCCATTCGCATCTTCTTCCGCAAGATGGATAACTAAACAACTATAAGTCCATTAGAAGCCCAACAACCGGCCTGCCCACCGTCCACGTCGTTGTCTTCCTCCTGCTGTCTTCCTCTGCACCGACGCTAGTCTGCACCAACCAGAGAAGAGAAGGGGGCTGGCGGTGAGGTGGCGGCGAGGTGGCCGCCGGCGGGGGTGGTGGTGGAGGTGGCAGAACTTAGGGTTAGGGTTTCTAGGGTTCGGGGTCTGGGTTTCTGAGGGTCGGTCTATTCTCCGGCAGACCTATAATGGAGAGCGAGGGTACGTCAGAGGCCTGACGACGGCGGCAGTACGGCTAGCGGCGGAGGGCGAGGCAGCGCGGGAGCACCGCTGGTCGGTGACCGGCAGCGGGGGCGCGAGATGCATCCGGGTTAGGAAGGGCAGGGTGGACGACGACGGTGGAGGGGGGCGGGCGATGCGGCGGCGCGGCAGCCGCCGACCGGGGTGGTCGTGGAGGCTTCGGCGACGATGGCCGGTGGTGGAGGATGAGGTAGATGAAGTGGAGAGGACGGTAGGGAAGAAGAGGGGGCTCCTATATGTTTTGTGGAAGGTGGATAAAGGTTGAAACTTGTTGTTTATCATTTTCCAACCATCCCACCTCATAATTATTAATTACAAAATATTGCAATATTTTTCAAATAAAAAGTTGAACCAACATTTTTTGAAAAGAGGTGCCCAACATTTGTTCAGAGAAAACACTGGATCCAACATTTTTGAATTGCAACATTTCTTTGGAAACTCGGAGGCCGGTTGGTGGCACACCTGCGCGCGTGGGGAATGATCACACGGGGCCGGCAGCCAGCGAGCTTGCGCAGAGCGCGGCCGCGGTGGACAGTGAGCTCACGCGGGAGGCGCGACTGCGGCAGCGCATAACGGCAGCGGGCCGATCGGCCGCGGCGGACCGCGACGCGCGCAACTCCAACGTAGGCGGGGCGCGACTCCCATGTGGGCGTCGACATGCGCGACGTTGAAGTTGGTGGTTAGGATATGTTGTTAGGCTAGATAGGCTGTTATTTGGGCTTCTAGCGGGTTATAGTTTCATAAGAAACTATCTTCCGGAAGATATATAAGATTCCCGAAAGAAGAGGAAGGTGGAGAAAATGGACCTATATGAGCTGGAAGTTTCAGTCCTTGTACACCTTCCGGAAGGCATACATATATGAGCCCCCACACTGAACCGGTGTTGTAAACAATGTGGGCCCAGCGTGCACTCAGTTGGGCTTGGCCTGTGCAGGCTGGAGCGGAATGCGTGCGCGTACCGGTTGCGGCCCATGGGCTCCAGCTTATTTGGGCTCAAAGCTCACGTCTTGCCCGGGAAATCCTATATATCTTCTGGAAGGTGGAAAGGGGTTGAAACTTCCGGTGTTTGAGATTCGTGCAAGCCACCACATCCGTAGGATTCAACACGAAACCCAAACCCACCCACCTCCTTCTACCTCGTGCGGCCGCGGACGGTCGCGCCCAACGCCTGTGCCGCCGCATCCTGCACCACGCCGGCCGGACGGCCCCGCCGAGCTCGCGCACCACTGCGACCTACCATGGCCGCGCGGCCGGCTGGTGTGGCGCGCGCTGCCACTGGCGCCTAAAAAATATTGTCCAACTTTTCTAAAAATGTTGCAACATTTTGAAAAATATTGACAAAAACTAGTTGACCAAACGAACATTTATAAAAAATGTTGTTGGAACATTTCTGAAAAATGTTGGAACATTTTTTAATTAATAGTGATGTGGTGGGCTGGTGGGAAAATAATTATAGTTAGCAAGTTAGATGACTTTGATGGGCTGGAAGTTGCAATGCTTATCCAGTTTCTTGGAAGTTCTTGGCTACGCCTGTTTGCCCGTCTTCGCCCACCTGTTTCTTGTCGACGTCTCGTGTCACAAGGGGTTGATCTCTAGTTATATCCTTAGCATTTCTCGATTTGATCTTTGCTCATCTCCCCACTTCTTTATGTTCTTGACACCGGGCCTGATCTTTGCATGTCTGCCTAACTGTTCTTGTTGCTGGTGCTACCTCTACAACTGAGATAGGATAAATTTTGTACATTCCATCAGTGACGGACGTAGGATTACAAAAATAGATGTGCATACATTCTTAATATTGTTCCTAAATATATGTTATTTTACTAACAATCCTATATATTTTAACTTTTTGACTAAGACAAACGCTACATGGATCACCATATATTTTGAGTGATGTCATGGTAACTCCCAAACTTTTGTGATAAAAAAATTGTTGGTTGGTTATTTATGTCGAAAATATAGTAAACCACAAAGTAATTACACTAGACAAATAAGAAACATAATCCGTGCTTTTATAATACCTTATTAAAAATGTTCACTTTCTTTTTTATGCAATGGTGATATTTTTGTTAAAAATCATTTATCTAGAACTATCATTAAAAATATCTTTATGTTATTTTATATTATTTTGAAATACATATATATCTATTTGATTTCAATGATATTTTAAAAGTTAATAATATTAAATATTCATATTACATTCATACTACTTGTTCTCGCTGCATGCACTACTCTTATTTCTGTCTATTGGCGCCATCTCTACCATGCATCGTTAATGCTTGTTGCAGTGCCTTGTGCACATCGTCCCATCGCAGCTGCTTGTGCTCGTTGTGAGCGCACATTCCTACCTTGACCACGAATGTGGCTTATTGATGTCATCTATCGCCGCAGCGTGCTATTAAAATACCCTTCAACTACTAACTTTGTGAAAGAAGAATAAATAAATAATTGACATTTCAAAATTGTTGTCTTTTGTTTTAAAAAATGTTGAATTTATTATATTCATATGTAGTTTAAAGAAAATATTGAGTGTGCTACTAATAGTGTTGTTGATTATGTTATTTTCGAATGTTAGTATGACTTTTTAAGTTATGAAATTTTATTATGTTAGAGTATTAATTAATTTTAAATTCTCAGACTAATATAATTGACCGGTTTTAAAATATGGAGTCCTTTTCGTCCTTCTCTCCCTGCATTACACTTATGCATGGAGCATGTGCCGTGTCCCATATTCAATAAGTACTCAATATGTATTTTAAAGTATTCAAATTGAAATAAAAAAATAAATGTTGATACATGATGTATCATGATGAATATTTGATACAACATATCCCAACAGTCGGTCCGTGACTAAGATTCTGAAGGACCGGATTGACGACCAGTGAGGGGGGAGTAAATGAGAGCCGATAAAAATTCTTCGAGAGAACTCGGCCTATGATCCCAAAATCAACTTTGTGACCTCCAATACAAAACTTGCCAAATCCACGTAGTCACTGGAGTACTACTGGACTTAGGAGCAAGATCTCACCAAAGCATGAAGCACTCAAAAACGCAGCGGAAAAACTCGGCAACCTCTCTGCTCAACCCACACCGGTCAGACTGGTCACCCCTGATCAAGCCTGTGTCACAAGCTCGACACACAGATCTGCCCAGAAACTCCCAAGACAAGATCCAATCACTCGACTCAAATCTTGAGGATATGCAGTTAAGACAAGGGCCAAGAACTTAACCAAATAGAGACCAAACTGAGCAAAATTTGGACAGAAGCTCTCCCAGACCAAAGCCAGCACAAGTTTAGCAAAACCCCTAGAATCCCACTGGATGCAAGGCACCGGTCATACCGGTCAAGCCTGGGAAATCTCAAAGGCCAAGAACTAAAGCAAACGAACTCAAAATTGCACAAAACTTGAACAACAAACTTCTCTGAACACAACTAACTTGCACCAGTCACACCGGTGGGGGACACCGGTCAGATCGGTCAGGTCTGGAGCCTCGGGAAAATCTGGAACCGCGGGTCAACCCTCACTTTCAAATCCACCGATCTCCCAATCAGGGTTTTATTTACCGGTGGGAACGGGCCGGAAAACCGCAGTAACCAGTAAAACCGGTCCGGACCGGTAGCGGTACCGGCCGGTTCCTACCGATCTGGTTCAAAAAATTCAAATTTAAATTCAAAAAATGAAAAAATCTAAAAAATTTCTTAAAATACTTCAAGATTTATAGAATCTAATGGTGTCAAAAATTTTGAAATATGAGTGCATTAAGTATTTTTTGTGGGCATTGGAAGTTCAACAAAAAAAAGAAAAAGAAAAAATTCGAACGGTTCAACTTCTAATGCCCGCAAAAAAATACTAAATGGACTAATATTTGAAAATTTTTGACACCATTAGATTCTACGCACCTTGAAGTATTTTTAGAATTTTTTCTTTTATTTTTTAATTTTTATTGAAAACATGCCAATTTTTTTGATTCGAAACCGACCGGCTAACCGCTATTACCGGTCGGTTAACAGATCTAATCGACCGGTCAACTGATGGATACCGATTGAACTACATTTTTGATTCGCATCTGATCGGCTAACCACTATTACCGATTGGTTAACCGGTCTTACCGACTGGTCAACCGGTGGCTACCGACTGAATTAGCATTTAAATTTGAAAATTTGAATTCGACCGGTTTTTACTGGTAACCGTTCCTACCGATCTGGTTAACAGTAACCAGTGGCCGGCGATATCTGGTATCAGACCGGTAATGTGAACCCTACTCCCAATTCGCGCAATGGATTCAAGTGAGACTTTGATGTGCCTTATGGACTGGCCATGGATCGAATTTGAAGTCCCCAAGCCCACCAAATCTTGCAGAATCGCGAATTAAAGGGACACACATCAAGAACTCAGGTTCCAACGAAATTCTTCAAATCGAAGCCTTTTCCCGGAGTTTGAGAGGGGAAAATCACGAAGAAAAGAGTCACCAAAGACTCATGTGTGAATCCCTCAAACAAATCCACAAGGAAACGACCTCAAATTCGAAGAACAAAAATTGCTCCAACAATGCTCCGAAAATCACCAAAAAGAAAAACAAAGAGGACAACAAATCGAAGACAAGGAACATCGCCAAATCTTCCATACATCAGAGGAATGATTCTTTACATGCTAGGACTAGCAACCTCCCTTCATCCAACCCACTGAAAAGTGGAGGAAATATAAGTGGAGTCGCCTCCTCCTCTCTCGCTCACACCATGAAGCACAAGGTAGCCTAGAGAAGAAGAAACAAATAGTTCAAGTGCAAGAGAGATGGCTTCCATCCACCACCCTAAGGCCCATTTATATGAGTTCACTCGGTGGAGGCAAAAGACTAAACTACCCCTGAGGTATCCTTCATCGAGAGGACACACATCCTATTGCCGCTCATTTATGACACCCCTAGAGTACTCGTTACATGTAGGTTTCGTCTCTCATTTGGAACTAACCCACCACTAGGCACTATCATGACATAACAAGTTCGACACAAGCATGTGTTTTTGGAGTTTTTGTGTTTATGCAGGTTTTCAGCATTTAACAAGCACTATTGGGTGATGTTCATAACACGTGCCTCGAGAGGAACAAGAAGCCCAATGCAAGTGCAATAACAAGATAAACAAGACTTCAAGGGGTAGAGCACAAAATTGAAACTTCGGGGATCAAGATCAAAGAAGTAGAGGATCATGCAACAAGCACCCTTATCTATTTCAGAGAGAAAATGACGTCAAAAGCCTGCATGCATCGAGGTGAAGACTTGGGAAGCATCAAGGAGCTCGCACGAGAAAGACGGGCCCGAGGCGATCAAAAAAGGGCCTGTGTCGACCGGCCCACTAGGGCTGTGCCGACCGACCCACCTTGTTTTTTTGCCGCTTCGGCCTCCCCTTTGACCTAGGGTCTCCTTGGACTATAAGTATGTAACATCCTAGATATTTGGGTAATAGTAATCATCATCATTAGTAGCACTAAAACATTGGTTACCTTGGTCAAACCCCCACTTATGGGTCAACCCCTTCAAACCCTAAGTCAAACCCTTAGAGACCAACACCTCTCCTTAGTGTTCTATCTTGTTCTCAAAATTTTTCTTAAGTACTCAAAATTATGCCAATATAAAAGTTGTCTAGTTTTTTATGGGACACATTTCATCTAATTGGTGGCATTTGAGTTTCGAAGTGGAAAAGCCTCAAAAATCCAGTCAACGCTCAGGGCACCTGTTTGACCAGGTCGAGAAAAACAACAACTTGGAGTTGAAATTCTGGCTAATCTAGACAAAATTTCATAGGTTGACCTTTGTAAAAGTTGAAGCTGATTAGGTAGGCTACAACTTTGGTTTTTGGACATTTTAAAATTTAGTTCAAAAATCTTTAGTTTAAACCGGTCAAACAACCCTTCAGTGAAACACTCGGGCGCCCGGCGCTCCAGAGCGCGCGCTCCGCGCGCGACGCTGCGCCGCCGACGCGCCCCGGCGTCCGTGCCCCGACCATCACTTCGGTGGGCCCCGCCGTCACGTCGTCATCTCACTTGCCACGTAGGCCGCCAAAACCACACGCCACCCCCGGTTTCCCCCTCCTCTCTCCTCTCCCCTCTGCGAAGCGCGTCGACACGCGACGGCCATCGCCGCCGTGGGAACCCTATACAACACACGTCGGGAGAGGGAGGTCAGCGGCGCCATCGACTCGTCGCATCACCGCCGCTGTCAGCTACTCGTGCCGCGCCACCTCTCGAGCTAGGCCCTCGAGCGCCTATGCGCTCTAGCCGCCTAGCTGCCACACGCCGCGCCGCCATGAGCCGTCACCGTGGACGCCGAGGCCGGCACTGGCCCACAGCCGCATGGGCAAGCTTATCCGCCCCAGGGGAGCCTTGGACCCTCCTCCAAGCCGTGTCGCCTATAAAAGAAACCACCAGAGCACCCGCGCGGACTTTCCCCCTTTCCGCCGTCCGCCATTGCGCCGCCGCCATGGAGCTCGCTCGCTTGAGCTTCGCCGCAGCCGGCTGACACCCCTAGCATATCCCCTAGTCCCCGTAGCAGCTTCCCCGAGGCCCACATTGCCCTTCCGTGCCGCGGTTTCAGCGGAGACCGAGCCGCCGCGGCTGCAGCACTGCCCCCTTCGCCGCCAGCGATCACCGGTGCTCTCCCCGTCGACCCCGACACCGCCAATCGGTCTCTGGTGAGCACACACTCCACCCTAGCTAGTCACCCGACCTAGTCCGGCCGCCGGCGAGCTCCCCTGTGCCGCCAAGGGTAGATCTGTGACCATTGAAGTTTCCCTAGGGGCTTAGCTGTAAGATTCCAGGGGCTAAACTGTAAAAGGGATCTATAGATCTAGGTTTGAAATCTGAGATCTTGTAAAATTCACCATAAATCGCAGAAAAATGCTAAAAATGCAAACTCAATTTTTCTGTGCTCATCATGACTAGATGCAACTTTTCCACAAAGGAAGTTTGCAAATTCCTGAGTAGGTTTTAAATTAATTCAAATTGATCGGTTTGGCTAGATTTGAAATAATTCAAATTCTATAATTGATCTGTAGCTGAATTTTGGATATGTTGCTGATATGATCATGAGTGATCTCTGGTAGGAAGATGGCACTTAGTTATCATGTGTAGCTTTACTTATGATTTATTTTCTTATATTCTAGTGCCTCTGTTTTTGAATTTTATAAATTAATCTGTTGATCAATTCATGTCAATCTTTTTTCCATAGCTCTGTTTCATGATGGTGTATCCCTGTTAAATAGTATGCATGCTTTTGACATGTTTAGCTTAGTCAAATAAGTTGCCATGTTTTATTAAGGTTTTATTCATGAGTGTAGTTTCTTTAAGATTGTTTGCTGAGTAAGTGCATGTACCTGTTATTTATGCTGCCATATAGCCCTGTGTGAAGTTTTAGCTCAAAAGGATGTATATTTATTTATGTGTGATTTAATTTTAATATACAAGACATAGTCTTGTGTGATTTTTCATGCTAGCACTAGTTGATGGAATGAGTTGGTTTCTGGGCTGTAGTTTGCTTAGTGTATCAAGTTCATGGCTGAGATGTCTTTTGATCAGTTTATATATATATTTATCAAAATAAAATTTTGGAAGCAAATCACGCTCAATAAATGGAATAAATTGAAAACTCGCCATCACCTTCATGCAATGCAAGTTTAAATGATTGAATTTCAATGAATTGAATCCCGAGGCAGCAACCTTTCCTTGGTGAAGTAAATCTAGTTTAATGATAATAAATATGTACACAGTCACTATCGAGGAAAGGAATTTAATAGGCTTCAACGCATCAATAATTTCCGGAAGAGTATGCTGAATATATTAACCCTCATAATGGTTATGGTTAACCAAAACACCTCATGGTTGTCTTTAAATTCAGAACTGATTTTTTTTTATTTTGAACACACCAATCTCATGCATATGCATATTGTGTAGAGCTCTCGGACGGAAACTATGAGCTAGTGCCGGAAGCTGACGAGGACCTCGCTAACGCAGGAGTGAACGCAGTGGAAGTGCAATAAGGCCCGGACCAAAGTTCGGAGGATTTCACCACTGACTGTGCTAGTGAAGGCAAGCACCGAAGCATATTTCCTAATTTCTAACTTATGCAACTATATATATGGATGTTTGTGCATTTACGTTCAGGAGTTGAATTGAAAACCTAGTTGCATGATCCTAGGTTCCTATGTTCTTATACTAGTATGATAGGATGATAGTTGCCATGCTCTAAGGACCCGGTAAAAGTCGAGTGAAATCCTTCACTCGTGAGCTATAGGTTTCTTATGTTGGAACCATAAGATTTAATATGATATGCTCATGTGGTAAGAGCTTGGGATCGGCGCCGGTCAGTGGGTGTCCCTGGTTAAGCTTTTGAACGTACTAAACATTTGTCGGGAATGGGACCAATAAGCTTAGTACCTTCGGGAATCGGCAAGGGTACTTGGACCACTAATCTTGGGGAGGGCCCCCATGTTCTAGGCCATGCGATACATGTGCGTGGTTGGGCGGCGGAGTCCGTGACCTTCCCGCCTTGTACCAAGACTGTGAGCTCTGCTCCCGAACCGAGGAACGCTGGGAACTGCCTGGTTGATGCATGCTCCACCCCCTTGGTTTTAGTTGTCATTTTGGGGTGTGCATCTCCCGTGTGTTTAGGTCCACCTTGCAAAGTTAATAATCGATCGATTGTCGGCCTCTCACCGTTATCCGGGACTGCTTAACTATACAGCTCATTTCCCTTTATGATGAAATTGAGAATTAATTTGGATATTGCTTAATTGTATTGCACAACTTTGCTTGCAGTAGTTGCCAATCTAGTAATGATTAAACAACTAGAATTGTGAGCTAAAACTTGAAAGTAAGGACATACTCTTTGTTGCTTTTCAGCAAAATAAACCACTAGCCAAAAAGCCTTTCATGTCTAGGGGTTTGGTGAATAATATCACCGTCGGATAAGTCTTGCTGAGTACTCAGCCTTGCTGTTGTTGATGTTTATAGGTGATGTGAATGATGGGTTTCCGTGCCCTGGATCGTTCCCACCCGATTGGGAGATCGAGTGGGAGGAGGACAGTGCTTAGTGACATCTCGGATGGCCTCCTTGGATGTTACTTATGACGTGTAGTATTTTATTTCCGCTGTGTGTATTAAACTCTGAACCATTTACTTTTATGCAATGAACTCAGTTTGTAATAAAATAACCCTTACACCCCGTTTGGATGTTGATATTGAAGCTCGAAATTCGGAATTGGCATTGGTGCACCCGAATTCTAGTGTTTGGATGGCTTCGGAATTGACGGGCGGAATCTCACTCTAATACCTTGCGGCATTCAGCCTACAGACGAACCCCTTCGCCCGATACCAAGCCCTCCAGCTCCGTATTGAGCGGAATCATCCTCCCCCTTTCTCCCGCATCCCTCTCGCAGTTCGTCGTCTCCGCCCGAGCACCACCAAGCAACACCGCCCCACTGGCCGCCGGAGCCGCCAGAGATCTCCGTCCGCCGGCCGGCCCCATCCCCTCCACCCGAGCGACACTGCCCCATTGTCTCCCTCTGTCGTTCGGCATGCCCCAGACCGTGCTCCCATGCATCTGCATCCTACGTCGCTCCCTGCTCTGTGCTGCTCCCTCACCCCTGTATTACTCCGGTGAGGCGAGGACGGGGCGGGCGAGCTCCGACCTGGACGCGGGTGGTACAAGCTTCTTCGGCGTGGCGAGGAGCACCCTGGATATGTATCTGCTGCTTCCAAAGATTTGACAATGCAATTCATGCTGTAGCTGCTGGATTAATGCTACTTTTTGGAGAATGGCATTACTTGTGATTCATGCTGTAGCTGCAATGCAATTCATGCATGGGTGAGCTCCACCATGGGCGTAGGCAACATGCCCCTTCTCCGGTGAGGTGAGGGCTGCGCGGCACGGGCGAGCTCCGTCTCGGATGCGGGCGGCGCAGCCTTCTCCGGCGAGGTCAGGGGCACAAGCGGCGGAGCCCATCTCCGGCGAGGTCACTGGCGCAGACTTCTCTGCCTGCCCTGTCCCGTTCTGTCCCGCACGAGGTCTGGCTGGTGTGGTAGAAATAGAAGATGTGGATTCCAAATCCCACGGCATAGACATCCAAACATGAATTAGTATTTGTCATCTCATTCGATTGCAACTAGTAATTCCTTCTACATCCAAACAACAAATTTGTTATTGAACTCATTTGCATTGCATGTCTGTTTTGGTATTGAGTCCAATTCAATACCAAGGTCTCCAATATCTACATCCAAACGAACCCTTAAGGGAATTGATGTAATATAATTTGTGATGATGTAATCTTTGGACTCACCTTCGTGTGAGTTTTGATGTATGAATGTTGCGATCCGGGTTACTCGTGATTTACCGGGCTTGACCCGACAGAGACGACATGATACCTCCGTATTATCGCTTAATGACCAAAAGGAGTGGTTTAGGCAATAATACGGAATTATCTTGGGTGGTTCTGTCACAAAGTACTTCCTACCCCAGAAGCCATTTGCATCCATTCATCAGAGAGACGCCGAATTGAGGGACACACACCGAAGGAAGCGAATCCTCGACGTTGCCTAGGAGATGGCTTAGGCTAGACTCTAGCCGCTATGGTTGGCTCTGCGTGGTGAAGCCATGGTGGAGTTCCGGAGCCATGCCTTGGATTCATCAAGGCGTATGTACTTTTGACGGTGATATCAATCTAATCTTGTCTCTACTTTTGATCTACTATGATGCATGTCTTCTCTCATTCATATGTGTAGCTAGCATATGACCTTAGTAGGAATAGATTTAATTGTGATGGTTAGTATATGTCTTGCGAATACATCGCGGTAGTGCACGGGAAGTCGATGGTTGATTACTGTCGTATGGTGACAGCATGCGGGAGGAAAAAGGCCGAACAAACGTGTAATGTTGAGTTTGATCTATGGCGAGTATCGTGAGTGTCACTAGGTAAAGCTTTGGGAAACCTTAGGTGTGTCATCGACGCGAACCTTGCAATGTCATTCATGGGAAAGCACTAGGGTTATCTCTTTATCATGGTATAAGTTAGATCAGTTTAAAGCTTTGGTCGGAGTTGCAACTAGAAGACGGTGGGCCTGTGCTACCCTTGGTCGTGTTACCTTATGGCTCCCAAATGTGATCCATACATCCATCAACGTTTGTATGTTAACCTCTTTATGCAATCTATGCTTCATGTTAGGTTAGGTTTGATATATTAGATGGTAAACCTTAGTCGGTTCGCTTCCGATCCATGGATTGATAAACCTCAGGGGAATACTCTAAGGGAAGAGCTACAATGATTCGTGCGCTTGCGATTCAAACTTGACGTGCTTTTGAGCCGTCAACATCCACTGCAGCCTTACTTCCCTCCGACGCAAGCTCCATAATCACGTCGTGTGTCCCCTGCTTCGAAGCTTCCCGTCACACACGGTCCACACTGGTCAAACCGATGTACCACACAGGGCAAACTGGTGCTCCTCACCAGTCAGACCGGTACGCTGCCATGTCACGCCAGGTCTTCTGACTGTGCTGGTTTTGTGGCCAAATCAACAAACCCCGCGTACATGGCACGTCCTCACCACACCAAGTTTCGAGCATGTCAAGACCTTCACCACCGGCTCCCGGACGATCTACTCAGACTTGTTGCCACCGATGCACCAGCTCAATGTTCACGACTTCGTCTTGCTCTTCACACACCAAGTGGACCGCACTTGATCCCGTCATCCTCCTGGTCCTTCGAACCAATTCTACTTGTCTCTCTATCACCCGGAGGCCACTATGGCTAAGATCTTTTGCACTTGTTCTTCACCTTCAACAATGCAAATCAAGCCCACACGAGGGTGCCACGAGGCTAAGAGTTGGCCCACACCACGTTGTCAATCACACTCATCACTGAGGAGCGACCATCCATCAGTCCTCAAACGCTCCTAGTCCTCAGATTCTTTGCACACCCCAGTTGCCCTTCTCATCTTGAACTTGACGAGCACATGATCCATCTCCTGTCTCCTACGGTCTCTCATTTTCCTCCTTGCAACCCACCACCTTCTTCCTCTCCGCAACCTCAACGCGCATTGCTCTCTACGCGGTCGGCCCGTGTGGAAACCTCCACACTTCCTTGCCCAGTTGTAGTTCGAGTCTTTACCACGACTTCCTTTTCTTTTTTAAAGTGACGAGTTGCGATGTCCGTTGTTTGTTAAAAATGATAAGGTGAAGCAAGGCAAGCTAGCACTTTCTAGATGCATAGGCGAGGCAACGCCTTAGTAGCAAGGAAGCAAACCATAGCAACAGGAAGTGGAGAAAATAAAAAGAAAAGAAGGAAAAAAAAGAAAGGACTCGTGGCCAACACACTAGTCAGACCACCATACATACCCTCCTACCTAGCTCGTCTCTCTCCCTCCCTCAAGCAGCACCGCTGTTGGTATTTCTTAACATCACCACTAAGGCGTCGGGATAGCGTGAGCGTGTAAGAACACCCGGGTATGCTGACGGGTGCGAACGAATCCGCAAGCACATGGATAATCCGTTGTTGTACTTCACCTAAGTAGTATTCCATAGGGTATCGAATCCAAGGAATGATGTGCACTATCTTCAATTCTAGATGAGGTCAAGGATACCAAACCACAACTATGGTAGAGAGATGATGGAGGGCTTCCTGAAGATATGAAATTCTAAAGTCGTATCGGTCTATATGGATCTTGCTTCGGCACTGACCCTGCCTGGCTCTAACAGTTGGTTCCGGTATTTGGCTCTAACAAAGGGTCCAACGGCTGTCACTACTATCAGGCATACACCCAGGGTACCCATACATGGAAGAATATAGACTCATACCATAAATATCTATAATCCTAGTAGGACTCGTACTCTGTAATCCTACTAGGACTCCTATCTTGTGACTGACTAGTAACCCGCCCCCTGGACTATAATAAGGAGGGTCGGGTACCTAAGAGAACAGACAACCAACACACAACCCCTCCGGGGAACAACACCCAAGCACAGGGTGCCACATATGATACTCCAAACAGGACGTAGGGTTCGCTACTCTGGCGGCCCGAACCTGCATAAATTTGTGTCTCGTGTCCTCGCTTTAACCTTCGGGTTCCAGGTCTGGTGATCCCCCACAGCACAATCTACTACCTCAGGTACCCCCTAGGTAGGTTTGCCGGGTTAAAACACCGACAGCTGGCACGCAGGTAGGGGTGATCATCGAGATCACCAAGCGAATTCGAAGGACCTCGCCATTAAAATCAATCTACTCCATGGCAAGCAAGTTGGCGAGTCGCAATTCGAAGCAAGTCGTCGAGTTCCAAGATCAACTACAATAGCTCGTTGTGTCTGTGTTGAATTCAACTCGACCATCCCAAGACCACAAGATTTTCGCTTGATGCACACGACAAGATATACGTGAGTACAACTACTTCAACTACGTTGTGCGTCCGACCGCAACAGCTCTACTTCAACCGTGTTGTGTGCGACAACTACGTCGCATCCGATCGCAGCGGCTCTACTTCAACCACACCATGCACTGCCACGACATCGTCTTCCAGCCGCACCGGCTCTACCTCAACTACGTCGTGCGTCGCCGCGACATCATCTTCTGGCTGCACCGGCTCTACCTCAACTACGTCGTACGCCTACGCAACATCGTCTTCTGGCAGCACTGGCTCTACTTCGCCTATGTTGTGTGTTCGGTTGCATTATCTCGCCACTCGACTTGTTGTCTGGTCGCACTGGCTCTACTTCGCCTACACCGTGCGTCCGATCGCATTATCTTGCCTCTCGACTTGTTGTCCGGTCGCATTGGCTCTACCTCGCCTATGTCGTGCATCCGGTCGCATGTCTCGCCACTTGACATGTTGTCCAGTCGCACTGGCTCAACTTCGCCTACGCCGTGCGTCCGGTCGCATGGTCTCTCACTCGGTTTGTTGTCCGGTCGCACTTGCTCTACTTCGCCCACGCTATGCGCCGTGACTACTCGTCTTAAAACCGCACTAGCTGATATGCTTCGGCAATGCCAAATCATCGTCGACTACTTCACCTACTAGCCTCGGCTAGTTTTGGCTACAAAACTAGTCGAGAGTGGTTGCCACACCCCAATAACTAGTTGGATCCGCCACCGACTAGTCGACTTCAACAACATTTGTCGCGGCTCCATCACCAAAGGCCACGACTTCGTCAACGCTCGTCCGCGAGTCAAGCTAAGTGTGACGCCCCAGGTTTTTAATTAGCATCATTAGTGCTAATGACCTCGTCAACCGAATCAAACACGTTGACTTCGGTCAAACCTTGGTCAACCTGGGTCATCACCTCGAAAACCTAGTCAATAATCACTAATGACCCTCTTAATCGAGTCAACACACACTTGTGGTCAAACCTTGGTCAAAGATAGGGTCAAAACCCTAGTCAAACCCATGGACCCTAATACCTTGCCTAAAACTTTTGCCGCGTTCTCACATTTTCACTTAAACACTTTTCAAAAGTTGTTCAAAAATGCGGTCAACGCCAGCTTATGCATTTTGACTGAGCCAAGAAAGACAGCATCTTTGCCAGCAGTTCATGCTCAAATGGTTGATCAAAACATAGGTCGGCCTTTACAAAAAATGTTCACCTATACTTGCTCTACAACTTTGGTATTCAAAATTTTTTGAGTTTAGTTGGAAATTTTTGAGCAATCGGCGGTCAAACACGTGTAAACCGGTTTTGAACCACCCCGTCGCGTCGCGCACCGCGCGCCCGCCGCGTGGCGTCTCCACCGCCTCGGCGTCCGGGCCCTCCCCACGCCGGCTGCGCATCCTGAGGCCGCGCATGCCGAGGCCGCGCACAGCCCGAGCGCCTTGGAGCCCGCGCCCGCCGCGTGTCGCGTCCCCGCGCGCGCCCACGCCGGACCCCTCCGCGCCGCCCGCCGGCCGGGCCGCGCGCATCCCCACGCCGATCGGGTCCCCCTCGCCCTTCCCCTTTGCTTCAAAGCGAAGCGTGCATCACCTATAAAAGGCCGCCGGCCGTTCTCCTCGCGCGTGCACGCACGGTCGTTCCTCCCCGAGCTCCGCCGCGCCGCCATTGCTGCCCCCTCACCGAGCTCGCCCCTCCACTGGCTCCCCGAGCCGTCCAACGACCTGAGCCTCCTCCCTAGGGCACATTAGAGCTCTGACACCTACGCATGGCCTAGTTGCGCCTACCGCCCGCCGGCATTCCCAGTCGCAGCGGCCGCCGCCGCCTAGCGCCGCCGCGCGCCATCGCCGGCGACCTCCCCGAGCAATCCACCGCCACCAATGGGTCACTGGTGAGCCTAATTGCATCCCTGGGTCGCTTGCTGGCCGCGCCTGGTCCCACATCGCCGCCGGCGAGCCCGCCGCCGCCGGCGAGGGCATGCTTGTGAGGATTTTTGGCCTCAAGGGCATATGTGTGAGAACCGAGGGTATAGTTGTGAAAACCCAAAAGTTTCCAGGGACCTGCTCGTAATTAGATTCTTCATTCCTTAGTGTGTTTTTGCTGAATCTTGGAAAATTCATAAAAAATTATGGAAAAACAGAAAAATGCAAACTCAATTTTGTTGGTTTCCTTGTGAACAACCCTACAACTTCCTCAAAGCATGACCATACTTTTGCCTATTAGTTTTTGCATGAAAAATAGAAATCAGTTAAACCTAGATCTGCTGTAGTTCAAAATCTACCAATCATCTCATGCTGAATTTTGGATATGTTGCTAGAAATGCCATGTCTAGGTTATGTACCAAAAATTGCACAAAGTTACTATGTAGATCTTTTAATATGATTTATTTATATTTAAGCTCAATCTGTTCAAATGATTTTCGTAGCTAAAAATACTTACGTTTTTGTGCTCAACTTCTGCATGTGATCTTGTTATACCTAAATGCATCTCTGGTGAATTGATCATAATTTTATATCTGGCAGAAATATTTATTCTTGATTTATGTTTAGTTTTAAATATAAATGCATAGCTCTAGATCTAGAGTAGCCCTTGCTGTATTTGTTGGTTGCATAGCTTAGTTTTGGACCAGAGGTCATGTGTGAGAAAGTTTGGATCCATTTGCTATTTATTTATTTTTATATGCTTTTCTCATGTTTTGGTGGCTAGAAATTGTTATTTTTGATATATTTAATTTATAGCTCATGAAAATGTGAAATCTTATTCAGTGGCCTTATCTAGGTCTTTAGTGCTTCAGAAACACAACCCACTGAATTTTATGAATTTATTTATGAATAAAAGCTATGGAAGCCATTTAAAGCTTAATATTAAGTTAAATTGGGAAAATCACCAACACACACCTAATGACCTCATGTTTGTGTGGTAAATCATGCTAAGAAGCTTAAGACCAACCCGTTGCTGTTTTGTGAAATTAAATTAATTTATTTGCATAGATGTGCACACAGTCACTATCGAAAAGAATAATTAATAAAGAACCGCGTATTGTTCCTTTATTGGAAGAGTATGCTGAATGTATTCTTATCTAGGTGAATGTGGTCAACCATGCACCCCATGGTTGTCATGTGTTGTTTTGTAATTAATTAAATCAAAACTGTTAATTAAATCTTGCATATGCACCCTCGTGTAGATCTTCCCGACGGTAGCTATACGCTCGTGCCGGAAGGAGGAGACGAAGGTGCTGACGGTGAGCTGCAGTACATGGACGTAGCTCAAGACCTGGACCAAGTCCAGAAGGGCCCAAGGCCAACCTTGCCAGCGGAGGCAAGCCCCGGATCATTAACCCTTCTTTTAAAATTATGCAATTACCTTTGCTATGTTTGTGCATTTACGTTTCAGGAGTTGAAGGAAACCCTAGATGCATGATCCCTAGGTACCAATGTTCTTTTACTAGTATGCTAGGTCGATAGCTGCTATGTTATAGGACCCGGTAGAAGTCAAGTGATGTTCATCACTCGCGAGATTAGGTTCTTATGTTGGAATCATAAGATCTTTATAAATGGATTGCTCATGTGGTAAGAGCATGGGATTTGGGCTCCAGTCCAGTGGCTTTTGTGGGCTAAGCTTTTGAACGTACTAAGCACTTGTCGGGAATGGGACCGGTAAGCCTAGTACCTCAATGAGACGGTGTGAGATCTTACCCATACTAATCTTGAGTAGTCACCTGCCCGGCTCACCACCGGGAGGGGGGTACATGTGTGAGGCTGGACGCTAGTGTGAGGCGTCCCAGATAGCCTTGTACCCAGGACTGTAAGTTTCGATCCCAAGCCGAGGACTTTTGGGAACCGCCTGGTTGGTGCACTCTTGGTGAGGGCACTCTTCCGTGTGTTTAGGTCTACCTTGCAAGGTTATAAATCAATCGATTGTCGGTCTCTCACCGTTATCTGAGACTGCTTAATCAACTGACCATGATATACCTTAATGATGGAACTATGAGAATATTACTGCGTGGATTAATTGTATTGTACAATTCTTGATTGATTTAGTTGGCTCACTTAGAAATGGTAATTACTTAGAAATTGAGCTAAAATATTGAAAGTAAGGACATACTCTTTGTTGCTTTTCAGCAAAAGAAACCACCGGCCAAAAAGCCTCTCATGTCTAGAGTTGGTGATGCAGTTATCACCCGACGGTTAAGTCTTGCTGAGTATTAGTATACTCAGTCTTGCTATATAAATGTTGTTGCAGGTGTGGTTTGGCCTGGAGAGTTTCCACCCGGCCGGGAGCGGGAATGGGTGGATGATGACGAGTGATGGCATCACGGACGGCCTCCTGTGATGTTTATCAATTCGATAGTTTATTATTTCACTATTTTCGAACTCTGAACCTTTACTTATCATGTCATGAACAATGGTTTGTAATAATTTAGCCCTTAGGGGTACAATTTGGATTTAAATTGTGTTTGTACTCTGGACTCGCCTTCACGTGAGTTTTAATGCATATGTTCGATCCTCTGTGTGATTTCCAAGTGATTTCACCAGGCTTGACCCGGCAACCAACGACGGGATGGTACTTTACTGTCGCGTAATGGCCAAAGTGGATTGATTTAGGCGATAGTACGGTATTTTTCTGGGCGGGTTGTCACACTAAGTCTCTCATTTTAATAATTATCCTTTCTTTGTCTTGTTTTCTGTGCGCAGGACGACACATCAAGGATTAGTTATCTGTTTACGCTTCTCAACAGATTTTTCATGAGAGCTACACTATGCCGACTACTCTTGAGGTATATCGACCAAGTTACCGGGAGCTTATTCTATCAGCTCAGGGGCTATCCCAAGGAGGCAACTTCTAAAGTCCACTCTGCAGCAATCTAAAGTCCGCTTCGGCAGCACAACTCGACTTCGGTCGCTCTAATAGCCCGCCGCACAACCCGACTCCGGTCGCATATCAGTCTGCTTCGGCGGCAACCGTACCATGAGTCTGAAACGCATGGTGTCCTAAGTACTCAAGTCGACTCCAGTCGCATATAAATCTACTTTGTGGCAACCGTACCATGGGCATCATATCTAGCCCTAAGTACTACTCAAGTTGACTTCGGTCGCACATAAGCCCTGGTATATGCTACTTGACTAGTGCGGAGGTACAGACTCCTAGTCTCGTACATACCTTCTATGCTACTTGACTAGTGCGGAGTCACGGACTCCTAGTCTCGTACATACTTTCTATGCTACTTGACTAGTGCGGATCCTCAGACTCCTAGTCTCGTACATACCTTCAATGCTCCTTGACTAGTGCGGAGCTTCGGACTCCTAGTCTCGTATGCTACTCGATTAGTGCGGAGCCTCAGATTCCTAGTCTACTGAGTCCCTGCCTCTGTGCCAACCCTTAAACCCGCTCTGGCGGCACAAGACGACTCCGTTCGCACCATTCAAGCCCATTCCAGCGGCAAACTACTCATTTTTCTGACTTCTTATTCGATTTTGCCTTCCGGAAGTGTTTTTTTGACTTTACAGCTTTGTATTTCAGATTTCATACTTGGCCTGAGTATTCAAGTCCACTCCGTGCGACACAAAGTCGACTACTCTAGTCGCATTTCAAAGTCTGCTCCGTGCGGCACAAAGTTGACTTCAGTCGCATTCTAAATCTAAAGTCGACTTCGATTTTCAAGTCGCATTCTAAAGTCTGCTCTTGCGGCATCTAAAGTCGACTTTGGTCGCATCTAAAAGTCCGCTCTGACGGCACGACTACTTCTCAAGTTCAAATTTACTACACGAAGACGACTCGAGTAGTCTTCACTACTTCTCAAACTCAACGGCTCGAGACCAAATTACTACTCAGAGACAAAATGCTTTGCTAGCTCTCCAGGTCGGGGGCTCAACCCTAATCACTACTCAATGTGACTCATATGGCTCACATGGCACATAATCTCAGGGGCTAGACGTTGCAAAAGTACTCGAGTGATGGCTGTTACCAACTCTGAAGACCCTTGGATTGATTATATAATCATTTCAAGGCTCGAGAGCTGCTATATTACACCCATCACTCAATTTTTTAAGACAGAAGATGCAGAATCAAGATTGACCCTCAGCTAGTCCAAGACTCAACCTAAGGCTCGTGGGCTACTCATATGGAGTGTCATTTCGCAATCACACTTTCATATAATCTCTACTTCAAGACAGATGAGCTGGACCACCTTCTAGCATCGTGGCAGTTCAAGTACTATTGAAGACTTCTCCAAGCAGTACTCGAGGACGTTCAAGAACTACTCGAAGAGCCTTAAAGACTACTCGAACTACTACTCTCGAGTCTCGCCTACAAAGTGCTCGGGGGCTTGTCGGGCATACACCTCGGGTACCCATACATGGAAGAATACAACTCATACCATAATCTCTGTAATTCTACTAAGACTCGCACTCTGTAATCCTACCAGGACTCCTATCTTGTATTCAAATAGGAACCCGCCCCCTGTACTATATAAAGGATGGCCGGGTACCCAGGAGAACAGACAACCAACACACAACCCCTCTGGGGAACAACACCCAAGCGCAGGGTGCCACATATGATACTCCAAACAGGACGCAAGGTTCGCTATACTCTGGCGGTCCGAACCCGTATAAATCTGTGTCTCGTGTCATCGCTTTAACCTTTGGGTTCCAGATCTGATGATCCCCCACCGCACAATCTACTACCTCGAGTACCCCTTGGTAGGTTTGCCGGGTTAAAACACCGACAGCTAGCGCGACCTACCTCTATCTAAACGTGGGATATAGAGCCAACGAAGAATAACCCGTAGTCTAGACACCTACACTACCGACCACTACTATAGCTGACTACGTCTAGTTCTCCCGTAGCCCTGTCATAGCACTCCGTACAGCGGAAAAAATTTTACGCCGCGCACCGCTGCGCGAGACCGTGTGGTGATGATCGGATGGAAGGCCTGCCGCAGCGACGAGCTTCCGCTTGATCGGCTCGACCTCGGCTTCGCGTTTCTTCGGCTCCTAGGCGTAGCAAGTGAGGGCCTATCAGCCCGTCATCGAGGTACTCCGTCACGCACCAGGTCGAAGTTGGACGCGGAGGTGGGTGTCGAGCAGGACGTTGCTGCTCGAGGTTCTTGTGCACGTACGGAAGGTTGGTGTAGTTGTGCAGGTACTTGAGCCCGTCGGCAATGTAGAACGCCACCTGCACCCGGTTCTTCCACCCGAGCACGCGCCGGCCACCGTGGAGCCAGTCGCTGAGCGCGCCGTTCTCGGCGAACTCGAACACCCAGGTGCGTGTCGCCGCGGTGCACGCAGAGGCCGCGCAGGCGGACGAGGCACGAGTGGTTCATGTGCCCAGGACGGCCACCTCTGCGCCCGACGCCCCCGGCCACGCGCTTCACCGTTGCCTCGTCGCCGTTGATCACCACGCACGCGGTAGACTGATGAACCCCCGGCAGGGACCGAGGCAGTGGGTGGGGCGTAGAAGGAAGAAGGAAGAAGGGAGAAGAGAGGAAAAATGGAGGGGGGCTAGAGGAAGGGGAAGGGAAATGAACTCCCAACACGACCATCCTAGCTAGCTCTGTTCACTGGCCTCCGGTGCCCCAGTGCGCCGCTCCTCCACGAACCCCGCGGTTGCCCTCTCCAGTCGACCCTTGCTGCCAGCAACACCATACTCTTCCGACGAAAGCACGCTAGGAAGAACTACTGCCTTCCTCGAACGTTCGCCACGCCGCCGGCGCCAACGCCATAACAAGAACAGAGCAAACACGGCAGTCGGCAGCTGACACAAGAACACGTCCAGGAGCCGAAGAAACGCAGAGTCGAGGTCGAGCCGATGGAGCGGAAGCTCGTCGCTGCGGAAGACGCGGTGCGCGGGGGGCCTTCCGTCCGATCGTCGTCACGCGGTCTCGAGCGGGGTGGGGGCACGGGAGGCGCGGTGCGCACTCCACGCTGCAGCTCACAGGGAATCTCCGCCGGACTTCTCGCCGCCCACCGCCTCAAGCCGAATTCGAATTACGTGTGGATGGATAAGAAGGGCATGGCGGCATGGCGCACCGTATTCTCGTCGACGACCTGTGCCCGGACCGGAGTGACGATGGCTGCTCGTCGGAGTTGGGTACAGAACCGAGCAAAGGGGGACTTGTTCTGCAGTGGGTTTCGTGAGGTTTGAGGAGGGTCTATTTTGGGTTTGGGTAGTGTCACGGACGATTCCGCGTGCTCGGCCAGCGCAGTTTGGCTTTGAATGGAGCAAAGGGTTGAGGGAGGAGTCCATGAGGGCTTATGAGTGTACTCCTATTAGTGACGCTGGCCGATCCGCCGATTGGGGCGCCGGCGGCGTGTGCAGGCTGTGAGCCTTGAGGTCGAGCTTGAACGCGAGCTCCAGTGCTCCAATGGTGGTGAATTCCTGGAAAATCATTCACGGCATCGCAGCAGGCTTCAAATCCGCAGTTCGATTCCTATACGAATAACTCAGCGCTAGGCAGCGAAGAGGCCCACGGACAGTTGAAGCGCAATGCAAGTCGGATCCGTTTCGGAGTCCGACGCCGACTTCCGTGCAAGGAATCCAAGGATCGGAGGCCATGAGCCCCGCCCCTTCGTCGCTCCGGCCTACCGGCTTATATTATCTAGTCTAGCCAGGATCGGTGGCAGATCAAGCAAGCCGCCATGGTAGCCATGTCGACGCCGTCACCAGGACACCAGCAGCATCTGTACTTGGTTCTGGACGGGTCGGAGGATGCGTGCAGCATCCACAAGATCGACGTGCGCGACTTCGACCCCGACGACGATGATCTGCACTCGCGCGCACCACGGCTGCTGCCCGACCCGCCGTTTCTCCGCGTGGAAGCGGAGCCCGACAACGCCGCGCGCTTCGTGGCCCATGGCACCAAGAACTTGGCCATGGCCACCTCGCCCGGCGGCGCCGGCCTCGCCCTGGACACCAGGACCATGAGGATCACCGGCGTCCCCCTGCCGCAAGCCAACACTGCCGATCAGTATTTTTGCAGCAGCTTGGTGTCCGTCGGCGACAGTATCTACAGCATGGACAGGAGAGAGGACGGCGCACGCTCGTGCAACTTCGAGGTGCTGCGCCTTGGATCCGCCACTTCTTGCTTTTCCAGCAGGTGCTGGTCCTGGAGCAGCGTCCCTTCGCAGCCGCCTTTCGACCCGCTCCACGTCTGCTGCTACGCGGTGCACCCAGACGGGCGCACCGTATTTTTCTCGGTGGCCGAGTACGGACGCGGCGCGTCCACCTTCTCCTTCGACGCCGAGACGGCCAAGTGGAGTTTCCGGGGCAACTGGACACTGCCCTTCCACGGGCAGGCCTATTACGACGTGGAGCTGGACGCGTGGGTCGGGCTCGACGACGATTGCTACCGCAAGGGCCGTGTCTCCAGCTGCGACGTCGCGCCGCCCGCCACCGGCGACGAGGGCGTCGACAGGCCCGAGCGGGCGCCGCCGTCGAAGCTCACCAAGGAGAGGCTCTTCCGCGCCAAGGGCAGGCGGTACAAGGGCGGCGCGCTCGTGTACGTGGGCGACAGCACGTTCTGCACCGTCGAGTGCGTCACGGACGGAAAGCTGACGAGGGAGCAGCGGAAGAGGCTCGAGCTCGACGGGCAGCTGCCGCGGCTGCTGCTCCACGTGCGGGTGTTCGGCCTCAAGTACGGCAAGAAAGGGCGGCTGCAGGTGGCGACATGCGGCCGCCGGGCACGATGCTACGAACTGCCGGAGGGGACAAGATGTGCCTGCTATGACGAAATTGTAATGAACATTCGGGCGTTATGGGCGTAAAATAGTTTGGTGGTACTTCCTCCAGAAAATATGAATCAGTTGCTCCATATGAATTAAGCTCCCTCAAGCTCGATTTGCCCAAGGTTTATCTCGGCAATCAACACTGAACATCTAGAAGATGAAACTTCTTCAGTAAAACTTCCAACCAGCCCTACCGAACGAAATGGTGGGTCCCAAATGCGAGGGAGACAAGAGTTGTAAATAGTCTTTGTAGGGCTTTTCTGTAAACAAAGAGTAAAATTGTAATCCTTTTATCAGCTGGAATAATCTATTGCTAGCATTGAACTAGCATTGTCGTTTGTGACTAACAGCTTCTGATTGCCATGACGACCGATACAACTTTCATCAGTCTTAATCAGTGCATTTCCCAATTCCACAACTGCCCAACGTTCCACGTCGACCACCCGACCGGTTTGCCCAGTCTTGCATCATCGCTTCACCCCCGCCGCCGGCCCATCTCCCGCCGCCGCCGCGGGAGCCTACACCGGCCGCTTGCCCTCCCGACGGCATTTCTTGCGGTCGCGGCCCGTGCCGGTCATCAGAGGAACCAAGGCCGGGGCCTGGTGAGCCCTCGGGGGCTGCCGCCTGCCGCCACCGGCCGATCGCCGCCGCGACGTCCGTCAACCGTCAGTGCATTCGGTAAGAAACGGCTGTGCTCGGCCTCAATACGCATCTCCTCATCCAATTTGGAGATCTGGCCGGGGGCCTTCGTTCTGGGGTTGAACTCGTCCCCTTTTTCCTACTCTGAATTGGCTCCGATTTAGTTTTTTCTGCAAAATTCTAGTTTTTCAATGCGTTACGATCTGTGTGCCTCATTTCACTTGGATAATTGGATCCAGCTTCAAGTCTGAGAATCGACTGCCGGCGCCAATGTTTTTTGAATTGGGAGGTTTGCATTGTTTATGCACTTTTGGTGTTCAATAGCAATCTTCTCGGAGAGTTTTTTTTTTTTTTTTGATAAAGGATCTTCCCAGCTTTTATAGAAAGCCAATAAGGTTTGATACACACGTTCAGACATTGCTGGGGATACCAGCTTTACACGAGAGCACAGAAAAAGAGCAGAACAACTAAGACAGCGGCCTCAGCCTGCTACTAACACCCACGGACAAACTAACAGCTAAGGAGAGCAATCTTCTCGGAGAGTTTGCATGCTCTTTGATTAAAAAAGAGTTTTGTTGCTCCAAAGCAGGAAAGTAGTACTAAGTTGCTTCTGGTGATCCACTGATCGATGTAGGGACAAATCAATGACCGTAAGCTGTGTCTTAACTAGTTAGGTTATTTATTTTCTCTAATTCCTGTTTCCTGCTGCTTCATTTCTAATAAGATAGGTTATAATTGGCTTTGGCCATCAACGATTTGGGGACACACAGAAGTAATGTGTTGAGACAACGAGAATAAAAGTAGTCGGTGTACATTTTACTACATGGGAAGTGAGTTCTGCTAATGCTGAAGCCAGCAGCTACATGTTCCCCTAAAACTACAAGAAAATGATACTTTCTGCTAGCTCGGTTGCTCACTACCAAATCAGCTAGTCAGGCCCAGCTGGTTTTGGGTTTTCTGACAAAAAAGGCTTCTTTGAAGCTTTGCAGATATCATGAGGCCTTCTTAGCTATAGGTTATCTGTTTCTGAAAGGAGTAGAACAAAATAATTAAAATGTTTTTTCTGTACGAAAGCATCGGGCTTTTAACTGGTATTATTTATAGTGTTTGTCTGTCAGCAATTTTGTAGTTTTTTATCACAACCTGTGATATCACAAGCATGGTTCAATGAATGGTAATCTTATATCGTCTCATCCAGGTTTATAAAAGGAAACTACTTTCAGGCTGTTTAGTTGGGTAAATTTGCGCCTATGAATAGTGGTGGAATAGTGCTTTACGTGAGAGAAGATGTGATGAATGTGATGGGTGAATAGTGACTCTTTTGCCTCTCTTTGTGGTGCAAAGAGATTATTTAGTACAGTAGATTTTTAGAGAAGTGCATTAAGTGTTTTTTTTCTTTGTGTAGGGTCATATCTTTAGCATAACCAGATTCAGCACATGTCTTCCTTTTTTAGGAGAAAAAAAATACGGCCTAGCACCTGTCTTCTTGATGAACTACTTTCTGATAAGATCTGACTTACCATCTTTTATTCAACAGCTACAAGTGCTTCAGCAGTGCCAATACCATCCTGTCAACAAGTTCGCTTGTCACGAAAGGATAACACACATCATGGCAAAGCCTGGCATTTTAGGACGTAGGTATGTTCAGTGCTTAGTGTCTATGCATTGTATTACTGCATGTAACAAATAACAAGTTCGTTTTTCCATGGCCATTTGCACACATCATAATGTACTGTCAATCCTTACAGCAGCAGTGTGCCAAGATCAAATGAGGGCATGCGAATAATATTCTCAGCAGTTGTTGGTGTTATGCTGGGGTACTTGTTTGGCATTTCCTTCCCTACAGTTAATATAACAAAGGTAAAAAAAAGGATCATCTGCTTCTCTCGTCTTCTAATGCCACATGCTCTGTTTATAGAAAATCTTGACTTGTTACATTTTGTAGCTTCACTTTCCTTCCAGTATTATATCCTATATTGAAGATAGAAACTCTGGCATTACAACCCAAACATTGTTGAACCATGCATGGACATCTGCAGCTAGTCACAAGAAGAACAATTCGGTTTCTAACCCAAATGAAATTCCAAAGGTACTTTGGCAGTCTTGTACTTTCCTGTGGTTGTTACATGCTTGTTGTCATACTATGCATACTCTGTGGTCAAATATCTTCTTGACCTGTTGTTTTACTAGTGTTTTATTATTTACATGCATGATGTGTAAGTTTCAAGTTCGTGAGCACTTTTAGTCAAGGAAATTCTGCCTAGCCTTCATTTGTTAGCATATCACAATGAACTGAATAGATGATGTCTCCTCAAACATATCAGCTGCTTTTTATTTTATCCCTTTTCCCCTCTGGTTAATTCTGCAAAATTATTTTATCAGATTTATGTTCCAACAAACCCTAAAGGTGCTGAAAGGCTCCCACCAGGCATTGTTGTGTCTGAAACAGACCTCTATCTCCGAAGATTGTGGGGTGAACCTAGTGAGGTTGGTTATTGTTTTTGTCACTTCTCAGTACATTTAACAAATGATGTTTTTAAAATGTTTAAATCTTCCTTTTGTGGGCATCATCTAAAATATATGATCTATAACATCAGGATCTTACTAGTAAACCAAGGTACCTTGTAACATTTACAGTTGGTTACTCTCAGAAGGCAAATATTGATGCTGCGGTAAAAAAGGTAATTTCTTGTGACATCTAGCATGCTTAACCGTAGTGAATAAATATAGTCTATAACTGATATCATTCAATTGATTCATGCATCCTCATGAACTATTCACTGTCTTCATAAAGGTATTCTTATTTTTGTAAAAAATAATTTGTGTCCTCTTTATCAGTTTTCAGAGAACTTCACAATTATGTTGTTCCACTATGACGGTCGGACTACAGAATGGGATGAATTTGAGTGGTCCAAAAGAGCTATTCATGTGAGTGTCAGAAAGCAGACTAAATGGTAAGTTACTTATTTTTGTCTTTCCCACACTGTTAATCTTTTACGTATTTGACTACTCAAGGTTAAAAACTTGTTTTCACAAGGTGGTATGCCAAACGGTTTTTGCATCCTGATGTTGTTGCTCGTTACGACTACATATTTATCTGGGATGAAGATCTAGGCGTTGAACATTTTAATGCAGAGGCGTAAGCATCACTCCCTTGTTATTTCTGTTTTTCTGTGTCCCCTTGAGGAAGATGGTCTCAAAGCCTTTTGTTTCAGGTACATTAAGCTTGTTAGGAAGCATGGTCTGGAGATCTCTCAGCCTGGTTTGGAACCTGACAAAGGTCTAACATGGCAAATGACTAAACGCCTAGGTGATCAGGAAGTCCACAAGTGAGCTACTGGATCTTTATTGCTTTACCAATGCCTATATCCATTTCTGTAGTAACATTTTGCTTTTTTTTTCAGAGTAACTGAGGAGAGGCCAGGCTGGTGTACAGATCCCCATCTTCCACCATGTGCAGCGTAGGGGGTGCAATAATTTGTTGTTTGATAATTTCCGTCTGTCAAAATCTGTTTTCACATCTAATTTGATATGCAGATTTGTTGAAATTATGGCAACTGTGTTCTCAAGGGATGCATGGCGCTGTGTATGGCATATGATTCAGGTGGAGTACTTATCTCTTAGCTTCATTTAAAGTCAGTATGCTTACACATAGTTATCTGCAGAATGACTTGGTCCATGGATGGGGTCTCGATTTTGCTCTTAGGAAATGTGTGGAGGTATATTCATTATCCATTATCTATTAACCATATTACTCTCTGAAGTAAATTATAAATGAGTATTAGAGAAACTCCAACAGTTTGGCAAATCAACTTGGCATCCATCTAAGTTTGGCAAATCAACTTGGCATCCATCTAATTTTGGCAAAACAAGAAAAAATGGCCTTCAACAGTTTGGCAAACCAACTTGGCAAAAATAAAAACTTGGCAAAACTCACCTCTCCGCGCGCATATATGCGTGCGCGGATCGTGGTTGCCATCGTCGTTTCCCTGTAGGTGGGAGGGTGAAAAAAGAAATAAAGAATAGAGAAAGATTCCTGATGTAAGTTTTCAAGAGGTGGAAGGACACAAACATAATTTTATTTCTCTCAGGATTCTTGATGTAAGTTAGATCTGAGTTTGGCAAGTGAATTATGCCAAACTGTTGGAGATGAACTTTTTTTTTACTTGGCATATCTTTTTAGGAGTTGGCAAAACACAAGATTTGCCAAGTAAAATTTGGCAAACTCTTGGAAATGCTCTTATCCTGCATAGTTGTAGATTGATCACATAACTGGTCTCATAATTTAGTTCTCAGGTTTAGGGGTTGGCCAGGCACAGAGTATGGTGGTTGGGGATGGTGAGGGCAGTGGAGATGAGAAGATATGATGTGATGTTAGTTAGAGTAAATAGATAAACATAAGCTGGGTTTCAATTTCAATTTCTGATGTGGTGGACTGGTGGGGCTCTGTTTCATGAATCTTGAGCATGTTATGGATAGCTTCTTTGGGAAGCAATTCAGGCGCAGGAATAAAGATAAGGATAAGAATGTTAGTTAGTTTTTTGGTTAATTGCCGGATTTGTTAGCCGGCACAAATTAGGGAGTTTGTTAGGCAAAGTCCTATATCTATAGGACTGCTAGGAGTTGAGAGTCAAGCAGAGATAAACCAAAGATACTCAGAGCCTCTTAGGAGGGCGAGTTAGGGTTAATCTCCTGCTAAATCTTGTATCCAGATGGAATAAACTAGCCTATATCATCTTTGGTATCAGCTGGGATCCTTCCTCGGCATCAACCTTCCCCCCTGCGCTAGATTCAATCTCGCGCTCATCCCCTCCCAACCTCAGCCAATCACGCCGTCACCTCCCCTGCTTCCCGTCGCCGCCGCTGAACCTACCACTTTCCCCTGTTTCCCGTCGCCGCCGCTGAAATCACAGCCCTCCCCTGTTTCTGTCGCCGCCGCTGAACCCCTCGTTCCGCCGCCGCAATGGGTGACAAATTCGTCACCGAGGAGCTCTTCGAGGAAGCCATGAACGGCCTCGTCTCCAAGGAGAAGTTCCAGAGCGACATTGACCGCTTGGTCTCCGGCCTCACCGACGTCAACAAGACAATCACCGCCCTGACCACCAAGCTCGAGGAACACATCAAGAAGGCGGACATCGACGCCGGCACCTTCCGCCAGGAGACCAGCCGCCTGAATACCAAAATCGACAACGTCCAGACGCAGGTGTTGGAGAAGCAGGGCCGCTTCGACAAGACTACCTCCTCGTCCTCCGGCGGGGATTCGTTCGGGCCACCGCCGCCGCCCGTTCACAAACTCCGATTCCCCAAGTACGACGGCTCGGAAGACCCCCTGGGCTGGCTCCATAAGTGCGAGCAGTTCTTCCGCAACCAGGGTACGCCGCCGGCGCAGCAGGTGTGGACGGCCGCGTTTTATCTCGAGGGCGCCGCCGGCCAATGGTACTACCGCCTGGAGAAGAACCATGGCGAGCCGTCCTGGGCGGATTTCGTCGACGGCATCAACAAGCGCTTCGGGCCGCCGGCCCGGAGTAACCCCCTCGGCGAGCTCACGCACCTCCGCTGCTCGGGGACCGTCGACGAGTACCAGGAGAAGTTCCTGACCCTGCTCGCCCGCTGCGAAGACGTTACTGAGAAGCAGCAGATCGCGATCTTCACTGCCGGGCTGCCGCCGCAGATGGGCATTGACGTCGAGCTCCAGAAGCCGGCCTCCCTCGACGACACCATGTCACTGGCCCGCGCGTATGAGCGCCGCCAGCAATTGGTCGACGACGCGCCGCGTCCCGCTCCGCGCCCGACGCGCCCTCCCGCGCGCGCTCCCCTGTCCAGTGCTCCGGGCAGCAAATCGCCCGCCACACCGGCGACCATGGGCTCTACACCAACAACGCCCGGTGCGCCAGTCAAGCCACCGCCGCCTGGAGCCCGCTTCACCAAGCTCTCGCCTGAGGAGATGGCGCAGCGGCGCCTCGACGGCCTGTGCTACAACTGCCCGGAGAAGTTTTCCCGCGAACACATCAAGCAGTGCACCATGAAGGGGATCTACTTCCTCGAAGTTGCGGGCGCAGAGGAACAAGACGCGAGCGTCTCGGAGGAGGACATGACCATCTCGGTGTGTGCCCTCGCCGGCGTTCGCGCACCGTCCACCCTTCAGCTTGCCACGGAGGTTCGTGGGGCACGCCTGGACGCCTTGGTCGACTCGGGCTCTACTCACTCCTTCATCGACACCGCGACGGCCGCCCGCCTGGGCCTCGCCATAGAGGAGCGCCCCGGCCTCACAGTCGGCGTAGCCAACGGCGACCGCATCCCCGCTCTGGGCGTCTGCCCGCACGTCGCCGTCCACATTGGTGCAGAGGACTTCACCCTCAACCTGTATGTCATACACTTGGGCGGCTATGAATTGGTACTGGGGTGTGAATGGCTACGCACCCTGGGGCCAATCCTGTGGGATTTCAATCGCCTGACGATGGCGTTCTGGCGGGATGACCACAAGGTTCACTGGCAGGGCGTCCACACCAAGTCGCTGCTTCAGCTTTCCTCCGCCGAGCTCGCCAATCCTCTGTCCCTGCTGCTCGCCGAGTTCGCCGACATCTTCACCGAGCCCTCCGGCCTGCCACCCCAGCGGGACTGCGACCACCGCATCCACCTCCTGCCCGACTCACCGCCGGTGGCCGTCCGCCCCTACCGCTACCCCCAGCTCTTGAAGGACGAGATCGAGGCACAGTGTGCGACTATGCTCGAGCTGGGCATCGTCAGGCCGAGCACTTCGGCATTCTCCTCACCTGTATTGCTCGTACGCAAGAGGGATGAATCATGGCGCTTCTGCGTTGATTATCGTGCACTGAACACGAAGACGATCCGGGACAAATTTCCCATTCCAGTGGTGGAGGAGCTTCTGGACGAGCTCAAGGGTGCGGTCTTCTTCACCAAATTGGACTTACGCAGTGGCTACCACCAGGTGCGCATGCACCCCGACGACATCCACAAGACGGCGTTCCGCACCCACCACGGCCACTTCGAGTTCTTGGTGATGCCATTCGGCCTCACCAACGCGCCGTCCACGTTCCAGGCACTCATGAACGCCATCTTGGGCCCGTTCCTTCGCCGCTGCGTCCTCGTCTTCTTCGACGACATATTGATCTTCAGCAGGACGTGGACAGAGCATCTTCAGCACGTCCGCGCGGTCCTCTCAGCGCTGCGCGCCCACGGCCTCGTCCTCAAACGCTCCAAGTGCGCGTTCGGGGAACGCCGGATGCACTACCTCGGCCACATCATCTCCGACGGCGCCGTGTCCATGGATGGCGACAAGATATCCGCGGTACAGGCATGGCCGCGCCCACGCTCCGTCAGGGCGCTCCGGGGCTTCCTGGGCCTCACGGGCTACTACCGTCGCTTCATCGCCAACTACGGCGCCATCGCCGCACCATTGACGGCACTGCTGAAGAAGGAGGCGTTCCTCTGGACGCCCGAGGCCACGGCTGCCTTCGACGCCCTCAAGGTCGCCCTCACCACTGGGCCGGTTCTGCAGCTCCCAGACTTCGACGCACCGTTCATCGTCGACTGCGACGCTTCGGGCACGGGCTTCGGCGCCGTCCTGCACCAGGGGCACGGCCCCATCGCTTTCTTCAGCAGGCAGGTCACGCCGCAGCATGCCAAATTGGCAGCCTACGAGCGGGAGTTGATCGGATTGGTCCAGGCCGTCCGCCATTGGCGCCCGTATCTCTGGCCGCGAGAATTCATCGTCCGGACAGACCATTGCAGCCTCAAACACCTCCTTGACCAGCGGCTGTCCACAATCCCGCAGCATACATGGGTGAGCAAACTATTCGGCTATGCATTTCAGGTGGAGTACAAGCCAGGAGCGCAAAACGCAGCTGCAGATGCCCTGTCTCGCCGCGACGAACAAGAGGTGCAGGGGCGCATCCACGCCATCTCCCGGCCTGAGTTCGAGCTCTTCGATGAGTTCCGCCGGGAGGCGGACGTCCTGCCCGAGATCGTCGCCAAACGCCAGGAGATCGCAGACGGCACGGCCGGCGCTGCCTGGTCCGTGGTGGACGGTTTCGTCATGAAGGACGGGCGCATCTTCGTGCCCACATCGTCGGCGCTCTGGCCGCGCATCCTCGACACGGCACATGGCACCGGGCACGAAGGCGCGCAGAAGACCCTGCATCGACTACGTGCCTCGTTCTACAACCCCCACGCCACCAGGCTCGTCCGCGAATTCGTCAAGGGGTGCACAGTATGCCAGCGAAATAAGACCGAGCACCTGCACCCAGCTGGTCTGATGCAGCCCCTCGACGTCCCCTCTTCGATCTGGAGCGACATCGCCATGGATTTTGTCGAAGGCTTTCCAAAGGTGGGCGGCAAGTCAGTAGTGCTCACGGTCGTCGACCGTTTCTCCAAGATGGCGCACTTCATCCCCTTGAGCCACCCGTACACAGCCATGACCGTAGCTCAAGCGTTCTTCGACAACATCGTCAAGCTGCACGGTCTGCCATGCTCTATTGTCAGCGATCGAGACCCGGTGTTCACAAGCACCCTGTGGACAGAACTGTTTGCGCTCGCCGGAGTAAAGCTTCGCCTCAGCTCAGCATTCCGGCCACAGACGGACGGTCAATCAGAGGTCACAAACCGAGTTCTGGGAGTGTACCTACGGTGCCTTGCCGGTGACCGTCCACGCAGTTGGCTTCGTTGGCTGCCCTGGGCAGAATTCTGCTTCAACACATCCTTCCAGTCAGCCTTGAGGACGACGCCGTTCAGGGTGGTGTTTGGCAGGGATCCCCCCACCTTGCTCTCATATCAGCCAGGCACGGCGCGTGTCGTCGCGTTGGACAAGCAGCTGCAGCACAGGGACGAGTTCTTGGCAGAAATAAGAGAAAGGCTGCTACAGGCACAAGACTACATGAAGACGTCCTATGATCAGGGCCACCGCGACCTTGAGTTTCAGGTGGGGGATTGGGTCTGGCTCCGCCTCCATCAGCGATCAGCAGTGGCAATCAAGGACAAGGCAGCTGCCAAGCTCGCGCCAAGATACTATGGGCCGTTCCAGGTGATAGAACGCATCGGCAGCCTGGCATATCGTCTTCGTCTCCCAGCCAAGGCTCGCATACATGATGTGTTCCACGTTGTGTTTCTCAAGAAGTTCGAGGGTGATGCCCCATCCGTCCTGGCGCCTCTTCCTCCAGTGCTGCACGGCCGAGCAGTCCCAGTCCCAGCCAGAGTGGTGCGTGCACGGCCTACACGAGATTCCTGGGAGATGCTGGTCCAATGGGTGGGCAGAGATGCAGGTGATGCTACATGGGAAGAACTCGTTCAGTTCCAGGAGACCTACCCAGATTTCAAGCTCGAGGACGAGCTTTTCTGTCAGAAGGGTGGAAATGTTATGGATAGCTTCTTTGGGAAGCAATTCAGGCGCAGGAATAAAGATAAGGATAAGAATGTTAGTTAGTTTTTTGGTTAATTGCCGGATTTGTTAGCCGGCACAAATTAGGGAGTTTGTTAGGCAAAGTCCTATATCTATAGGACTGCTAGGAGTTGAGAGTCAAGCAGAGATAAACCAAAGATACTCAGAGCCTCTTAGGAGGGCGAGTTAGGGTTAATCTCCTGCTAAATCTTGTATCCAGATGGAATAAACTAGCCTATATCAAGCATGTAGAGATATAGTATTTCATCGCCCCATTCCTGATCTAGTGCATATATATCAAGCAGTCTATCAACGATCAGTCATCTTTTAGTGATCCAGGATTCTTTTATTTGGTCTTATGTTAAACAGCCAGCCCATGAAAAAATTGGAGTTGTTGATTCCCAGTGGATTATTCATCAAGTTATTCCATCACTTGGTAACCAGGTATGCCAGACTAATTGTTTCATGTCATTTGTACGTGGCACACAGATACTATGATTTCTGATCCTTTAGCATCTATTCCTGTCAGGGCAAGGCAGAGAATGGAAAAGCGCCGTGGGAAGGGGTAAGCTATCAAACAATCACCGATTGCACATATTTTTGCATTTTTCATACTATTGTGTTTTTGCCGTGTGAATGGGTAAGAATTTTATCTTGCTGTTCTACTTGTTGCGGTGCCACAGGTAAGAGCACGCTGTCGAAAAGAATGGGGAATATTTCAAACAAGGCTGGCAGATGCTGAGAAAGCTTATTACTTGGACCACGGGATCACACCCCCAAATTCGACAGGAGCTTAGCTGCTGAGCGTGCTTCAGGAGTCATGGCAAGGTTTCTGTTTCAGGAACCTGGCATCTTCATCTCCGGTATGCACATCGAAGCTCGGCTCCTTGGAGATGCGATTCAACAGCCAGATTTTGTACAGGCAGCCTCAAATCCTCTTCCCTTTGCTCTTACAGTCCTACTTAACTTAGCCCTGTTCTCTTGGTTTCAGTCGTAGTGAAACTAGCTCGTATGTAAGTAACCGGTGTAGCATGGATCTTGACTTCTTTATGTCCATTCTAGTGCTCCTTTCCCCCATTGTTGACCTGTTGCAAGTCATCAGTATCTTCCCATGGAAATGGTACATGGGTAGACTGCGAGGTGAAGAAGCAACGCATACCTTGCTCTGGCCCTGAACAATTTGCGTAGTCAGTTTGGAATACCACCCATATCATACACAACATGTTCATGAGTTTCATCATCAGACATAATCATCGAAAAGAAATACATCTTATTTTCAGACACTTAGATTATTTAGCTGCACTGCATCACCGGCTTCAACATCACTAGATTACCGGGATACGCCTGTCTCTGTACGACATGGCATACGAGTATACGTACGTGCGTGCACGTAGGCCAAGGACAATTGGATCGGAGAGAGTGTATGCCTACGCGCCGTAGCCGATGAGGTGGGTGTTGTTGAGCGGGGGGCACGTGCCGTAGCCGGAGCCCCCGCCACCGCCGCCGCCGGCGGTGTACTCCTGGGTGGTGCTCTGGTACGCCTGGTAGCGGCGCCGGCCGGCAAGCTCCTCGTGTTTCTCGTAGGACTCGTAGCGGCGCACGCCGCCGTGGTTGCCGGCTCCGTGCTTGTACTTGTACGCCCCGGGCCCGTAGCCGTGCAGGCCACCCTGCTTGCTGGCCCCGTGCATCTCGTGCTTGTACGCCCCGTAGCCACCCTCCTCGCAGTCGCTCTCGTCGGAGTCGCTCTCAGTCTCACTCTCGCTGTCGTATGGCTCGAGGTTGTAGTTAACTTCGTAGCGGCGGGCGCCGCCGTACGCGGTTTTGCCACCGTTGTATCCGTACTTCTGGACGGCGGCGCCGCCGCCGTAGCATGCGCCAGTTTGCTTCTTGTAGGCGGCGTTCGTCTGCACTCCGGCGCCACCACCGTAGTGAGAACCGCCGTACCCTGCGCCGCGCTCGCCGTACGACTCGGCGTCCTGCTTGTAGCCTTGCTTCTTCACGCCGGCGGCGGTGGCGCCGTACGCCGCCTGCTGGTCGTAGGCGTACGTCTGCACGGCGCCGGCAGCACCGCCGTAGTGAGCACCACCGTGGCCCGCGTCGGTTTCCCCGCAGGCCTCCTGCTTGTAACCTTGCTTCTTCACGCCGCCGCCGGCAGCGGCGCCGTAGTGGGCAGCACCATAGCCCCCGTCGACCTCGCCGTACTTCTCCTGCTTGTAGCCGTGGTTCTTCACGCCGGCGGCGGCGGCGGCACCCTCGCACGTATACGCCTCCTCCTTGAAGGAGGATTGCTTCTGCACGGCGCCGCCACCATGGTAGCCGCCGTACGACCCTTGGTTCTGCCCCACGAACACCTCCTCCTTCTCCTTGTAGGCCTCCTGCTTCTGCACACCACCAGCGCCGGCGGCGCCTCCGCAGGCGGGCTTGTCGTTGACGGTCATGCGGTTGATGTCCTTGATGACGGTGGTCACTGATTCGGTGCTTTGTTGGTGGTAGTTCATCTGGGGCTTGGTGCTGCTGCCGTAGCCGCCGTAGCCGTCGTAGGCGCCATAGCCGTAGCCGTAGCCGGCATTGCCACACTTCACAGTCGCATCCATGCCGATGAGCTAGTTCTCTGCTTGCTCTGGCTGCGGTTTGCTCTGTGTTTGTGTATCTGACCGATCTGGCTGGGGAAATCTGGCGCGTTTTATAGGTGCCATGACCCGTGGAGAGAGTGAGAGCATCTGTGCCCGATCGACCACTTGCTCCTCTGGATGGTAAGGTAGTTGCAGGCCGGCGGCAATGGATCGGATATGTGCTCCATGGATCTATCCGTCTCTCGCTTTATATCCAGTGAGGCATCTTGAAATTGTTCGGGCGATCGAACCCAAACAGAGGTGTGTATCTCCGGCTTCTAGTAAAAGGCATCTTAGGTCCTGTTTGGCACAGCTCAGTTTCCCCAGCAGAGCTATTTTTTAGAAAACAACTTCATGAGCAACTTCTTGAGTGGGGAGAGTCATGTTTTTGCAGCTTCACCGTGTGCTTAACTCTGTGAGAGCGAGTTTTCAGGGAAGCTGACCAGAGAGCTGGGCGGAGAGCTGACCGTTTGACTATTGAAGTTGTGAAGCCGCTCATGAAGCTGTACCAAACGGGCCCTGATGAGTATGTGACGAATGCAGCATCACGCATCAACCGTGATGATTGTGGGAAAAAGCGGGGGAAATATGCAGAGGAAATATATCCTATTCGCGCGCCATATTTGATGGACTCCTTTTTATTTACCTGCCCAGCAGGAATGCTTATCATGTCTTTACAAAAGCAATGATGTTTAATGATTCTGTGGATTTTTCAACGAGTGTCACGTGATGGTCGTCTGATTCTTTTTTTTTTCTAAGATTAGCAGGAACACTGCCAGATCATTTAAGCAAGAGAAAGCATGTGGTTCAGTACTTAGGTCCTATTATATACATAGATATGTTACTCGAACTCGATAGAAGAAATTAATCTCTAACATAATTAGAACTAAAATATTCTCGCCATGCACGCCACAATTCCTTTAAAAAACTGAGTCAGTGGGGTTAAGACCGCCTCACGGTATTCATTAAGAGAAGGGAACTGAATCCCGACGAAAACCTCCGAACCCCGACTTCACTGGCAAAGGGATTTTTTTAAACTAGTCCCGTAAATTCGCTCCAACGAGGAATCGAACCCGAGTCACCTGGTTACGACCATGCCTCAGTCCCCTCTAACCAAGTAGGCTAGAGGACCTTTGGTCAGTCCGCCTTCCTTCCAACACTCGCCGATTCATTTCCTTCCATATGTTTCATGCCTTGTACATCATCAATGCAGCTTTGAATCTTGTAGTTTTCCTTGGTAGTGCCTCATCGGTCCACCACTTGCTCACATCAGTGTCAACTGCATGCGCCTTGACCAGACCATCTGTCCACTCCCGCATGCATTCCCAAATGTGTTGTTGATTCCTGTTCTTGGTTGCACAATTAACAAATATGGGATCACACTGCCAGTTTCTTGCAAGCAATTTGTCTGAAACTATTTTTGAGGAAACAATTTGTCTGAAATCTTGGTTGAGTCCCCTTGGAAGTTGCTGTAGGACAGTAGGAGCCATTGAACTGAACTTGATATGCCGACTTTGCAGTGTATTCTCCATTCGCAATCCACCACCATGCTAGGCCGCCCCGCATTGGCCACCTCTTGCCCCTCTCGTCACCACCTGAGTCACCGCGTTCCCGGGTCGACCAGGTCAAGGAACGGGGACGAGGAACGTGGTACACTGATTTTCCATAGCATGGAACAAGAGGAGTATACTTCAGCACGTTCCATATTAATTTGGGACGACGTTCCCGGAACGACGACAAGGAACGCCATTGCAGTCAATTCATCGAGCACCTAGAGAGCACCTGAACATCAGCCACCTAGAGAGCACCGGGGCATGTAAGTTGCAGCACAACGGTGGGCAGAGAGAAAGAAAGGTTGGGGCTTGGGCAACGATGGGGGCTCACCGTTGGTTCTAGGGAGCGCGGAAGGCCGAAGTGATGATGGGGCGCTGCAGCGTCGCTAGTCAGAGGAGAAGACGCGGCGTCCGCTGCCTTCGTGGACAATGCCAGGACGACGTGACGCCGATGACGACGGGCGTCGGCCGCCGCGGGCTCGAACACGGACAGACGGAGCTTGCCCATCTCCTCTATCCCCTCCGTCAACGATACGGATCATGATTGGATCGCGATCCAGCCTCGACCTGTAGATCGTCCCGCGTCGTCACCGTTCCTCGTTTCAGAACGAAGTTCCCGAGACGTGGAACGTGGGGTCGTTCCGCGTTCCCGGTGACTATGGTCACCACCTCCCTCCACCGCTGCCATGGTCCTCATCGCTGCCGGCTCGCCTCACCATCCTCCGTCCAGGAACCGGCCCCAACCGCCGTCGTGGCGTCCCCGCCGCGCCTCACCGCCCCTCAGTCGGGCCGACTTACCACCGCTGGCCCTTCCTCAATGATCGGCGGTGAGTAGCAGCACCCCCCCCCCCCCCGAACCGGAACCCCTATCCTCGCTGTAGTTCGCCGGAGTTGGAGAAGAAGGTGAGTGGAGATGAAGACGCAGGTGAAGAAAAATTTTTGTATGGAGGAGCTCCGAATCACATAGGTGAGCTATAGCTTACCCAAATTATTAACATTTTTTCCTACTCATAAAGTCACAACAGACAAACCACACATGCATTACGGGTGGACATGGCCTGGAGAGAGTACAATTTATTTACGTAATACATGATTAGCTAGGTTGTCACCAGCTTAATCATTCGAGTTGTACTCCATGCTGCTGCTGCTGCATCGGTAGCATACGGCGTATACACACCGTAGCAGTCATGTCAGGACACCCGTCTAGCGCTTCGGCGGGTAGTGATGTTCGCCGGAGTTGCGGCGGCGGAACTCCTCCTCGTCGCCGCCCCCAGCCCTGCGGTGGTGCTTCGCGGCGCCAGCGTATCCTGCGTGGCAGGGACCCCTCAACATGGCTTCTCGACCGAGAGCGAATCGTTTTCGGGCTGCTTGGATCTATCTGTTGGGTTAGGGCTCCATCGGCACCTCATGGATTGGCCTTATATAGGCGCTATGGCTAGCGCCTCCCGCTGCCGGTTGTTCTCTAGTATCGATCGTATAGCCTCGTAAGGTATAGTGGTGCTCTCCGGCCGAACTGGCACTTTACCTTTACCCGTCAAGTCCACTCCACTAGTTAAGGTTGAGTGATGAGATTTCTGCAAGCATTACATTCCATTGTCATATTCGATCCGTAAATAATGATAAAGCAGCAAAAATCATATTCGCAAGCCAATTTTTTTCACGGTCTGATCGTTGTAGAAAGTGAGGAATGTTAGGTAAACATTCTCAACGTAGATTGTTGGTCGGAAAAAATATTCTCAAGGCAACATGCGCCCAAGTGTACAATTTTTTTAAAAAATAATCTGAGTATTACTAATTGGAAATAGACTCCACGTTAATCATCATCAGATGTGATTGCGCGCTAGAAAATTGAGAAGAATAAAAACATTAATCCACTCCTAAATTAGTAAATTACCCATCATGTACTACTTAGCTTACTTGTATCATGTTTTTCACATTGACATTAATTAATTTAAGTTTCTCTCTACGAATTATGTGTGGTATGGAGCAAGTATGGTCATCAAAGTAAAAATAAAAAGCAAAAAATATTGTACTACTGATGGGCGTGCGCACAAAAATCCTGAGTGTGAGAAATGTTGGGGAATTGGGTAAAAACATTTCACCCTCGAATCTTCAGAGATTTTGGGATTCTCATGAATTCGGTAATTTGAACGAGAAAGGGCCGAGCGGTGCGTTCTGTTCCGTGATTTCTGAAGAACGCAGTCTCAACTTTCATGAATTATAACTTGTGCGAAACACGAACGAGAAACTTTCTAACCCAGTTAAAACCTTCGGGAGAAATGTTCACTGAAGGGGCTTGAGTTCATGAGATTGTTCGTGAATTTGTTCGTAGTTTTAGGAGGATGGAAACTTCAGAGAACCTTGCGGCTGGCCTCGGTGCCGGGTTCGGACTTCCGAAGCGGGAATCTATACACTCAGTAATCTTCACGAATGAAGACAAGAGCCACGAGCGTACCAAGTCAGAAGCGCGGCGTCATAAGTCCGGGTTCGAGGTGTGAACGGATGGCAGGCTTGCAAATATCTGAAGTTAACTCCGTAAATTACGGGATGTAAAAGACATTCATGTACATGTTCCCATTTGGAATATTCTTTAGATCCGAGGGTAATATCGGAATGTAAAAGTCCCTTCGTCTCCCTATAAAAGGGGGCCGGGGGGCACGTGTAAAGGGGTTCATGACTTTTGAGGAGAAATACAGGCTTTCGGAGATTCCTTGTCTCCGAGTTCTTGAGTTCCTTCACGAATGTATTCCTGAGTTTCTTCTCGTATCTGTTCGGGGGTTCCATCCGATTCCAGAATCCCCAACATTACTTGTATATTCGTGGGTCATGACCCGCTTTTCGAAACTTTGTTTTGTAAATTTTAACCTGCGCAGGTCCTGCAAGGTGGGCCTGTGCAGGACGTCATACCTTTGCGTTTCCATCGCCAAGACCAGATAGTTAGTGGTGAAGCTTGGCGTTTGTATAAAGAAGCTCATCCTGGATGCAAGTTCTCCGATTTTTGTCTTCTGTGTTGTCAATATTTTTCGATGTGTAGCTTTCAGCTGGGTTGGTTTTTTTTCATCGCGACGGTTATGCTCTTGCAACTAAAGCTTCAAGTTCGCGTACCTTCGTGAAGACGGAGCCCCTTAGCCCCATTCATCGACTTTGCTTATGCTTGCGATGTTGCAGAAAATAGGGGCCGTAAGCCAGGCCATGTTGTTGAATTACCTTTCTGAACTTTAGCTCATCGAAGCTATGTAACGTACTCTATGAAATTTTGTATGAAACTACGACAATAAACTCGTTTTTTTAAGAAAAAACGTCACCCTTTGCACTTTGCTGTTTTCATGCAAAATTTCATGAATAGCTCCTTTCGTGGACTTGGTTTTCTCTCAAAGCATAAACTTATACTCAGAGTACGAGTCGACGAAACTTGCTTCGCGAGTTTCGTGGACTTGTGCCTATGCAGCGAACCTGCTCAGGTTGATATCGCAACTTTCAGGTGCTTAAACCTGGCTTTTCTTTTTACGTGAGAGCATTTTTATTGTGTCTACCCAAATCTTGAACTTGTATGAAAATGTTATACTCGTGTGCTTTTTCACTTGACATTTTTTAAGGGCAGCCGAGCCCCTTAGTCTATAGAATAGCATTTTTAGCTCGAAAATTTTCTTGGATAAACATCACTTCGTAGACTTATTCGCGGATATTTATTGCCATGATTCTTAAGTCTCTTAGCATACAAGCCTGAACTCACGATCGAAAGAATTTTGGATCGGATATTACTTCGTAATCTTTTTCACGAATATTTCATATCAAGACGTTTGAACTTTCTGGGCCACAACTTGTTGTTGTCTCTGGCCTTTTCGTAGGATGTCCCTTTACTCTGGGATCTAGGCCACAACTTGTTGTTGTCTCAGGCCTTTTCGTAGGATGTCCCTTTACTCTGGGATCTAGGCCACAACTTGTTGTTGTCTCTGGCCTTTTCGTAAGATATCCCTTTACTCTGGGATTTTGGCTTTCACGGAGCCCTCGGTTATCAAGGAGCCTTTTCACGAAACTTCTCTTTCACTTTTGGAACTTCGGCTATCACGAAGCCCTTTCACAAAACTTTTCTTTCTCTTTGGGATTTCGGCTATCACGGAGCCTTTTCACGAAACTTTTCTTTCTCTTTGGGATCTCGGCTATCACAGAGCCTTTTCATGAAACTTTTCTTTCTCTTTGGGATTTTGGCTATCACGGAGCCTTTTCATGGAATCATTCTTTCTCTTTGGGATCTCGGCTATCACGGAGCCTTTTCACGAAACTTTTCTTTCTCACTTTGGAACTTCGGCTATAACAGAGCCCTTTCATGAAACTTTTCTTTCACACTTTGGAACTTCGGCTATAACGGAGCCCTTTCATGAAACTTTTCTTTCACACTTTGGAACTTCGGCTATAACGGAGCCCTTTCATGAAACTTTCTTTCATTTTGTAACTTCAGCTATCACAGAGCCTTTTCACGGAATCTTTCTTTCTCTTTGGGATCTCGGCTATCACGGAGCCTTTTCACGAAACTTTTCTTTCTCACTTTGGAACTTCGGCTATAACGAAGCCTTTTCACGGGATCTTTCTTTCATTTTGTAACTTCGGCTATCATGGAGCCTTTTCACGAAATCTTTCTTTCATTTTTGAACTTCGCGACACACACGGTTTGGGGGAAAGCTCTTTTCATATATGATAGAAAGAGTATTTACATAGGATTTACATAGTGGGTTTCAGTGGAAAGTAAGCATTTGAAAGTAGTACTGTAGAAGAATGTAAACTTGTTTCCTTGTAATGTAACCTTTGTGATTCATGCATGAGATGTATTCATGTAATGCGATGCTTATGATGCATGCTGATGCATATGAATGAAATGCTTGGATATGCCTAGATTTATTTAAGATCTGAGAATGTTCGGAATCATGAAGGTTATAATTTGGTGCTTTGAAAACCATTCTTTCACAAGAGTCCATTGATTGGTGAATACCAAAAGAGATAATCCCAATGGATGATGAAAGCCAAGTTGTTAAGATAATTCCAATAGATGATGAGACGAAGTGTCCATATGAAAAAATATCATGTCCCAATTCGATGAAAACCAATATACCTGCAATTGAGGAAGCATCTGTATTTTTTGAAGGATATTTTAATCAGAAGTATGATATCATCACAAATAAATAGATAAGTCGACAAAAGCTTGACCGAAAGCTTGTGTGGACTTACTTTCAGCTTTAGTCGATATAGCAACTCTAAGTTGCTTTCGACTATTATCATTGGACTTAGTTCTATGGAGGAATAAAATTTCAATGAAAACGAGTACTCACACTGGTGAGGTCCTGTAGGTTAGCAAGAAAAAATTCTAAGGAACAAAATGAGTTTCTAAGCATAGCCCCTCTAGTGTTCTAGAAAAAGTTTTCAACATAACAAAAACTTCTAAGAGAGATGATAGTATGTAAGTATGCTTAAATAATATATATTTTAAAGGATACAACCTGCAAAATAGATATATTAGTGATACACATATAGCAGTATGTATAACTTGCATAGGTGCAATTGAGCAATATACGAAAACCATAGAATATTCACTTTGGTCACTTTGATAGATAGTTCGAGGATTTTTTATTTTATCAAAGTTTCCTTATTTTTGGTCCCGCAGGTTCTGGAAGTTTGGTGAGGTTCTATTCATTGCTAAAGATTTCAGATTTCTTCTGATGTCATCAAGTTTCCAACAGCTGGGCAAAGTTTCCATTCCTGGTGAATAATAGCCTCGTACGTATTTTTAGTGTGATCTATTTCTTTCAACTTGAGGACCACAACTATGTAGGATTGCAAACCGAGATTTCGCTCGTCCCGGGATTCTGAGATTTCGCTGGTTCCTAGATTTCAAGATTCCGTTCATTTCGAGATTCTGCTCATTTCAAAATTAGGAGAATTCACTCGCTCTGGGATTCCGAGATTTTTTTCTTTCTGAGATTCTGAGATTTTTCCCCTTCCGAGATTCTGAGGTTTTCTCCTTTCGAGGTTCCGAGATTTTGGTTCTTCTGAGATTTTGAGATTTTCTTCTTTTGAGATTTCGAGATTTCCGAGCGCAGCTTGAACTGCGAGGTTTCACTGTGTTTATGAAGCGCAACCTTCCACTTTTTTTTGAATAAACTTTCCACTTTTTTTTGAGATTCCTGGCTAGCTTCTGTTGACACTCTCTAGCGTCGCACCAGGTTTATATCCCCGGCAATGACGCCAGAAAGCTTGTTGGCACTTGCTAGCGTTGCTACTAACTAAATATGCAACGACGCCAGAAGGCCTGTTGGTATAAATAACGATCGCAGAAAAGTCCGCAAGCGTACGGATACCGATGTAGCTTTCACCCAGGAGTATTCCAGGGTATCGAATCCACAGGGAACGTGTGTGCACTAGTGAAGAATCAAGGTCGGCCTTGGATGAGAGAAGATATGATAATAGTGTAGGAGAGGTAGAGAGCATTTCGAAGGATTCCGGATAGTAAAGGTAAGGTCAGCGTTTACTACGATGCTTGCTTCGGGACGCTCAACCGTCCTAACCCGGAAAGGGATGAGAAGGGGGTTAGGCAAGCCAAGCAGGGGTCCTACTGCGCTCTAGTGGATCTCACGTGGTGGACTACGTAGGCTGTCAGGGCTGTCACCACCTGGGGCTACCACAACAATCCGTGCCACTAGGTGTACTCCGAGGTAATCGCAAGACTAGACACCACGTCTACTCTAGTGACTACTATTCTAGCTTTGCAATTACTAGAATACTAATCAAAGCAAGGAGCCCACAAGCATAAATAATAAAGCTGAATTTAATTAATTAAATAAATCCAGAATGCCTAAGAGTTACCCGGATGTTACTCGAAGTGGAGCCGCATTCGCCGAGGTACAAGAGGAAGGGAGGAAGCCGACAACTCCGGCTTCTCCCGGACTCGCACCTCAACTCTCACCTAATTCTAACACTAATTTTGGTAGGGCTTCGCCTTGATCTCTGCTTCTCTTCTTCGTTCTTTGAAGTGAGGAGGATGGCTTCTATTTATAGGGGAGGAAACTTGGAGAAATGGAGGACCTCCCCCTCTTTCCTGGGGCCAAACCGACCTCCCCAGGGTGGTGGGCGCACATGAACAGTGCTCTGTACGGCACTGGAGGCGGTGGAAGAAAGAACCGGGCGAAAACCGGATCCTAGGTGGGTGAACCGGACCTGAACCGGTGTCTGGGTGCTTGAACCGGCGCAAAAGAGGGTCTGAACCGCGGCTAACCGGGCAAACGGGCGTAGACCAGGGAACCGACTCCCGCCCCACCAGCCAGCGCTCACCGCGTGGTGGTTCGGCGGCCCATTCCCGCGCGCGTCCGCGTGCTCCCGCAGGAGGCCGCGGCAGCCAATGGCTACGCGCCGCGTGGCCCAGGCGGGGGCCGCCTCCCGCACGCCCGCGGTGATTCCCGCGTGAGCCGGGGCGGCCAGCCGGGTGCTGCCACGTGGCCCCAGGCGGGGGTCCCGCGCTCTCCCGCGCACGCGCGCGGCGCACCGCAGCGCAGCCCAGTGGCCAGTGGCGGCTCGCCACGTGGGCCTGCCTGGTAATCTCCCGCGCGAACGCCGTACGGATGCTGGGGTGCTGACGTCATGATGACGTCAGCATCCCATAATATTTTGTTCCTTTAATATCTTTTGCATCCGAACTTCAAAGTTGTCAAATGATATGTCCATTTCGATCGTCTCGACGAGCTCGTCGCAATGGTGTAGTTCAAATTGGCATTTGATGTTGTTTGTGATAATGCCATATTTTATTCTATAATTTCTCAATTGCACCTGCAACCAAATATTCACCGAAGCTTGTGGAATTTGTTAGATTATAACCCTATAGCTATGGTGCACACTTTCATGGAGTGACTTTTATCCGAAGTTGATGGTCGAAAATAGGTACTTAACGACCGTCAACAAGCTCCCCCACACTTAGCCCTTTGCTCACCCTCGAGTAAAGGTTAAGAACTAGGGTGGAAAACATGAATCCAAAATGATATGATGCAAGCATGTAAGATATTCCAAGGCATACCTGTACTTGTGACTCTCTGGGGTGTCTATCATGTCATCTTGGATGGTTGAAGAATGGAACGGCTGAATTTGAATCACCTCAACTCCTTCTGTAAAGTAGCTTGGGTTTTTTGATTTTTTTTAATACTTAGCCTTACTTGACTCCTCAAATGATGCTCTCGGATCGCTCAGTGTGTATGATTCCTCACCAAGGCATTAAACTCGCCTTTCTTCAACCTACTTCTAATGATGGCTATATGTGGAGCTCAAGGTAAGGTTGAAGATATAAGGCATACTTGTATCACATAATATTGCAAAGTCAAAAACCGGATCCAAGAAGAAGACTAGTCATACAATTTGATCAAGATGTGCAAGTGTGTGGAAAGTGGATGATATGGAAATTTGTAGTCCTTGTTGTATGATCTCTCTCCCTTTGAACTTTATTTTGAGAACATGGCTATTTTTTTTCTCTTTTTTTCATCATGCTTGAGAAGAGTTTCTCTTTAGCATGTGTCTTTATCTCTTTTTTCTTCTATTTTTTGTTTAGCCCATGTCTCTTTTGAAGGAAAAACTAGGGAGAGAGATTCATAAATTGACTGGAGTATATATTTTTTGTGGATGGATGGATGTTGCTAACTTCCAGTATAGAAGTTTAGCATATGAAGGTGGAGTCTACGTGATCTTGATCATGAAAGCATGAAAAGCTTCTAGCAAGGGTCACAACAATTTGACAAAGCTCAATGTAATAACAAGCAGCATATGTATGAGGTTTTCTAATGTAAACAACATATGGCTTTGGTAGGAATATATCATCACTGAGGAGCTTGTAAGGCATATTTTTTTCAAGTAAAACATCCCAAGCACTTCGTCAGAGAGAGCAAGGTTCATCGCATCGTACCATATCTCATTAATCAACCATTTCGATGAACATGTTTTCCTAATGATATTGTTCCCAAGCAACAGATGTATGTGCTAGGAATAAAGAACATGCAAGCCAATCAATTGAAAACATGTAAGCAATGGAGCATCAAGATTCATTGAGTTTAATTATCTTATGAAAGGAATTATAACTCATGAATCATGGAATTAGGGGGACAGGATTGTTCAAACCATGTTGTTCCTTTGAATGTCGGGAGAAGTTGACTCTCGGTACCTCACCCACACTATCTTTTGCTGTGTCTTCTCCTGCACACTCTTAGACAAAGATGAGATACATGGATTTGGCTAGTACAAATTGTACTAGCCAAATCAAAGCAAAGTTTTATTTTATTATTATTTTTTATTATTATTCACCATGAGACCGATGGTGAACATCGGGCAACCTCCCGGAAGGGCTTTGTTTAAAGTCAAAAGCAGAACATATCTAGCTAGGCAAGATGCATGAGCTAACATCATCTCCGAATCAGGATAAGATTTTGTATGAGAGGAGCTTTACTCGGGATGCTCACGTACCTCCCCCACACTTGAAGTTTGCATTGCTGAGCAACAAAACTCAAGTGTGTGGAGATCAAGCTTCCTTTCATAGTCATTCTCTCACCAAAAACTTACCAAAGTATTATAGTTGATGTAGCTCACATGTTCGTAGGCATCTTCTATCCATCGTTCTTCTTGGTCTCCACCTGAAAGGTTAGTGACCAAAAGTACCCGAAGGACACTCTTATCCTAGAAACATGCTCTTGCTTTTATTTGGAAGGAGAAATAAATCTACGCTAATCCAGGCTATCTCCTGGTAGTGCTTTGTTTACGGTCATAAGCTTGACCATGGGAATTTCTTCTCGCAGGTGACTTTCATGGAGTGACTTTTATCCACACTTTCATGGAGTGACTTTTATCCGAAGTTGACAGTCGAAAATAGGGACTTAACGACCGTCAACAGCTTCGAAGGTGCTGACTGGTGCGAGATTTCCGAAATTCCGAGATTCCGAGACTTCGCTCGAGGTTTGTGAGACTCCGAGAGTTTGCTCACTCCAAGATTTCAAGATTTTGTTGGTTCCGAGATTTCCAAAATTCCTAGATTCTGAGACTTCGCTCAAGGTTTGCGAGATTCCGAGAGTTTGCTCACTCTAAGATTCCTAGATTTCGCTGGTTTCGAGATTTCCGAAATTTTGCTCTTTCTGAGATTTCGAGATTTTGCCCTTTCTGAGATTCCTAGATTTCGCCCTTTCTGAGATTCCTTCGATCTTCCGAGGGTACTAGCAGCCTCAAGGCTGAGCTCTTTCCGCCGAGATAGATATTGTACTTGGTTTCCTAATGATTAATAGAAAGAGCTTTTTGGCTTCAAAAATCAGTTGAGAGTGAGATAGCTTTAGCTTTTCTTGAGCACGCCCTGAACCTCGAGTTAACTTCTTATGAAAGTTGAGTTGCACCACCGAGGGTGATGGGATGCTCATGGCGACACCAACAACTGTGTGTAGTACTCTTGAACTTTGAAAAAAAATTGTTGTGGTAACGGTGAACTTTGTTTTCTGCGCTATCTTCATAAATTAGTGACGCTTGCTTTCATGAGCCTCGGATCAAGAAATGAAGTCTCAAAAGCTTGGATTTCTTTTCTTCTCTCAAATTCCTGAAACTCAGATTCCCGGAACAGTCAGCTTCCCTAAACTCTCTGATTCATGGAAAAAAAATTTCATGAAACAACACAAAAACGAAAGAAAATTGGATTGTACTGGGATTTTAACTCCCCGAGGGTCAAATAGTTTAATAAGTCTATGTATAAAAGATAAAAATTGGTGAATACGTAAGATGTTATAAAGGATACATCCTGCAAGCATAAAAGTTAGTATAGATAACATGTATATTATTTTTCTACGAGTTTTCGCTTGGGGTAGTGAGGTTTCGAGATTCTAAGATTCCAAGATTTCGCTTGTTTCAAGATTCCGAGATTCCGGTTGTTTTGAGATTTCCGAGATTTCGATTGTTCCAAGATTTCTGAGGTTTTTCTCCTTCCGAGATTCCAAGATTTTTCTTCTTCCGAGATTCCAAGTTTTTTTTTCTTTTTCCGAGATTCCAAGATTTTCCTTCTTCTGAGATTCTTCTACTTCCGGGTTTCCGAGATTTTTTACTTCTGAGATTCTGAGATTTTTCTTCTTCTGAGATTCCGAGATTGTGCTCGAGGTTTCAACTCATGATCTAAGAAAAAACCAGTTGAAAGCGTGGTAGCCTGATTTTCTTGGAGTTCTGAACCTCTAGGTGACTTGTGAAACTCGTGATGCTCAAAAGTGATTAATCACCCATCGAAGGTGATGAGATGATGATGACCATGCCAATGATCATTACTAGCACCTTCGACCTTTCAAAAAACTTTTCTGCCGTGAATCCGAGATTCTACTTCTACCTAGATTTTGCTTATTTCGAGATTCTGAAATTCTAAGATTTCAAGATTTCGAGAATCTGAAATTCTGAGATTTCGCTTGTGTTGAGATTTCGAGATTTTTCTTCTTCTGAGATTCCGATATTTTTCCTTTCAGAGATTTCGAGATTCTAGTCATTCTGTGATTCCGAAATATCTCTTCTTCTGAGATTCCGAGAGATTTTTCTTCTTCTAAGATTCCGAAGTTTCGCTCGTTCAAAGATTTGGAGATTTTTCTTCTTCTAAGATTCCGAGATTTTTCTCCTTTTGAGATTTCCAAAATTTCGCTTGTTCCGAGATTCCAAAGTTTCGCCGAGATTTCGAGATTTTGCTTGTTCTACTAGTTTCCACTTGAGGTAGCAATGTTCCGAGATTCCGGCTCATTCCGAGATTCCGTTAGAGGTTGGCGAGATTCTGAAATTTTGCTTGTTCCGAGATTCCGAGATTCTTAGATTCCAAGATTTCGCTTATTCCAAGATTTCATGCAAGACAATCTTGTAATGATGGAAATTATCAACCTCGAATGGTCTCACTCTTACTGTCAAGTATCTCCTGGTCTCGATATTATGTTTCCAGAGATGGCAGATGACCTCGGAGGCGGAACAAGAGCTTCCAAATGATTGATGTAACAAGAGTACCCTTGCAGTTTCAGAGAAGATAACAAGATCCTAGTATTTTTCGAAGAAATGTATAGTGACCCTCGATATTTCTAAAGACAACTGAACTTTGATGAGATGGCTTAAGTTTCTTGGAGTATGTCCTCAGCCAGTTGTTTCTGCTCTTTCGAGGTTCCTGACTCGATGTTTCTGGCCAGCAAGCATGCATGGAAAAAAATTGCACGCATGGTGGATGTAAGAAAAAAGAAAAGGGGCGAAGGTGTCTAGTGGCCAAGTCTTGTTAATCCAGGTGTATATTGGACCTTCGAGAAGTTGTCCAAGACTCCAAGCAAACAAATTCACGACATCGAAGGTGATGAGCTGAAAATGATGTGTCAAAAATCATGGACAACACTTCTGATCTTTTTGAAAAATCTTTTTGGTTGTGGTAATCGTGAACTTTTGTCTCGTGCAAAAAACCACGGTGGGCGCCAATGTTGGGGATTCTGGAATCGGATGGAACCCCCAAACATGTACGAGAAGAAACTCAGGAATACATTTGTGAAGGAACTCAAGAACTCGGAGACAAGGAATCTCCGAAAGCCTGTATTTCTCCTCAAAAGTCATGAAGCCCTTTACACGTGCCCCTCGGCCCCCTTTTATAGGGAGACGAAGGGACTTTTACATTCCAATATTGCCCTCAGATCTAAAGAATATTCCAAATGGGAACATGTACATGAATGTCTTTTACATCCTGTAATTTACAGAGCTAACTTCAGATATTTGCAAGCCTGCCATCCGTTCACACCTCGAACCCGGACTTATGACGCCGCGCTTCTGACTTGGTACGCTCGTGGCTCTTGCCTTCATTCGTGAAGATTACTGAGTGTATAGATTTCCGCTTTGGAAGTCCGAACCCGGCACCGAGGCCAGCCGCAAGGTTCTCTGAAGTTTCCATCCTCCTAAAACTGCGAACAAATTCACGAACAATCTCATGAACTCAAGCCCCTTCAGCGAACATTTCGCCCGAAGGTTTTAACTGGGTTAGAAAGTTTCTCGTTCGTGTTTCGCACAAGTTATAATTCATGAAAGTTGAGACCGCGTTCTTCAGAAATCACGAAACAGAACGCACCGCTTGGCCCTTTCTCGTTCAAATTACCGAATTCATGAGAATCCCAAAATCTCTGAAGATTCGAGGGTGAAAGGTTTTTACCCAATTCCCCAACAAGAAAATAACTGGAAATATCTAATTCAGTAATTGCTCATGTGGTGATACTCTTGTAAAATGCTAAAACTTGACATTTGCTTTGTCTCATGCTTATATCATAATATCCTCTTGTTGGTGATGCTTTTGCTACTTATGATCTACCTTTGGTGCATTATCTCACTTGTAGCATTTGCAAGTGCTTTGTGATATATTTGATAAGCTTGGTAGATTGTACACTCCATGGCATGCATTTTTCCACCCTCTTGAGGTCCTAGTTGTTGGCATCATAACAGGGGAGAGTTCTACAGTTGAGGGGGAGTCTTGCATGAAAGGAGGAGTTTTGCATTTGAGGGGGAGCATTCATTTCTTTGCACTTGTGCATGCATTTTGGTATGGCATGTTTTCAGGGGGAGTGCATATGCTTAGGGGCAGCTTGTGAGCTTTGCTTGTTCTCTTTTGGATTTGTTCAGGGGGAGCTTGTGAGCTTGTGTGTGCTCTTTGTTCTATCAAATGTGTTTAGGGTGAGCTTTGTATGCTCTTTAACCCTAGTGCATGTGTTTAGGGGGAGCTTGTGAGTTGTGTGCTCTTTTCCTCTTTTGACGGTGGTGTTGAGCCCTTTGTGCATCTTCTTGAGGGATCATATGTTCTTATTTTGGTTGTGTCGACTCGTTGCCCATGTCTTTGGGACTGAGATTTTTTGAATTTGATGTGGCCTTGGTGTTTCTTCTCATGCCAAGTGACTTTGGTTCTTTGCCCTTGTGTGGTTTTCGTTCACTTGGATGAGATTTTCGGCTTGTACCACTCAAACCATTCTTTGTGCTCATATGTTGTCAACACACTCACCAAGGGTGAGAAATTCGAGAAAATCAAGTTGACATGAACCTTGATTTTATAGTGATAAGCGTCTTGACATATGTTGCTCGCTCTTTTGAATGCTGCTCTAAAGGGGAGAAAATGTTAAGAGTGATGAGCGTCTTGCAAAGGAGGACAAATTGACTTTGGGTTAAGCATTTTGGTTTGATGACTTTTCGGGATTGCATGCAGCTATTGTGACTCTTCGAGTATGTTTAGTCTTTGACTCTTTGTGCTTCCTTTTGTTCTGAGAGATTTTGGTTGGAGCATGCATTTGTCCCGACTCATTTCAAGTGATTTTGTGTTTGCTTTTACTTGGCTTTTGGGCAAGTAAATGAGTTTTTCCTTTGCTTTCAAATCATCTTTTGCCGATGCACACATCAGAGGGAGATTGAGAAACCAAGTTGAAATGTGCCTTAGTTTATATATGATGAGTGATTGACCGGATTATTTGAGGTTTTGTGTGTTGTGTTGTTTTGTTGTGTGTGTGTTTCTCTTATTGTTTAAGTGGTGTTGGCAATGCACTCATGATGAGTTGTTGACAACATTGTGTGGACCGACTCTTAGCCTAGTTTTGCAGGTGATGCAGCTTGGTTTGTGTTGTTGTAGGTGAAGAACAAGCACGAAAGGTCTTAGCCAGAGTGGCCTCCGGGTGATGGATAGACAAGTAGGCTTTGTTCGACGGACCCGATGGACGACGGGATCAAGTGCAGTCCACATGGTGCAAGAAGAGAAAGATGATGTCGTGTACATGGTGGAGCCGGTGCAGAGGGGTGTTTCTCATCGAGGCTTATTGGTTAGCCATAAAACCAAAAGTTGGTGCGGACGTCCCGACCAAGTCTAGAAACGAGGCAAGATCGAGTAGACTGTCCGGGAGCCGGAAGTGAAACTTGACGTGCTCGAAGCTTGGCGTGGTGAGGTTGTGCATCTCGTGCGCGGGGTTTGTTGGTTTGGCCACAAAATCAACACCAAGTCGGTGCAATGGAGATGGACAAGTCAAGGAACGAGATAAGTTCGAGTAGACCGTCTGGGAGCCAGAGGTGAAAGACTGTGTGTGCCCGACGTTTGGTGTAGTGAGACCATGCCTTGTATGCGGGGTTTGTTGGTGCTATCATAAAACCAACGGAGGACGGTTTCTTGGTTTGGGTCATGTGGATGGTTGAGGTTTGAGATAATTGCTAAGAGGAAGGTTAGATGGTGAGGTGGATGGTTAAGGTTTGAGAGAATTGCTATAGTGCTTTGCAGTGGGGTGCTCCTTGAGTAAATGACTTGTGAGTGGATGACATAAGTAGATGATGTGGCATGCTGGGGGTTGAGAGAAATCCAACCAGACCTTATAGTGGGTTCCATCTATATAGTTGTACTAGGTGATACCCCGCGCGTTGCTACAAGAATTTTTTAACTAAATTTTAAGGTGCAATGTAAAAGTAGGAACACCAAATTAATTGCATGACAACCTCCTTTTGTAAATAGTACTATACATGGAAGCATGATAATTTTGTTGAGAGAATCATTCTAAATTATTGATCCCACATTTTTCTCTACTACAAAAATATTGTGGCACGCTCCTCACAAAGATATGATATTAACCACAGAAAATCGGTTGAAGATATAAATATATGATCTAGTGGATGGTGACGTGAAATGTTTGCATGTTCAGAGAAATCTATCCATGACTTGTAGTGAGTTCCATCTATATAGTTGTATATGATATGATATGATATGATTACTAGACTAGTTTTATGCTAATCATACGTCATATTCACCAGGTTTCAAATTAGGCACGACCCAAACGCAGTTCAACGGCTCTTTAACCCCATAGAATGTAGGATGATACATCTTTGTCTCCAGGTCATAGAATGCTGCATGTTTTCCGTCCTCCGAGTACCTGGGAAAAAAGATCTTGTTGCCTTTACCAGCTCCTGGCCACACCATGCCGTACGACGCCCTGTAATCCAGAAACAAAGCTGCACTGCCGATGTCCTCCATCTCAGCCCAGGCCATCTTCGTCTGGTCAAGCTTGAACACCCGTGGGGGCTCATCTGCGTTGCGCATGAACACGGATATCAGCTCCCCCTCCAACTCAACCAAGTAGCAGAACTTGGCACCCTCATGATCATCGTCGAAAACATTTAGCTCAGCATAGACTGGCTCTGGCTTCTCAAGCACGATCGAGGTGTCTTCACTTGGGTTGAACACAAGGATGTTGCCCTTCCTTCCCAAGCAATAAAATTCCCCACGGAAATAGATGGGGTTATTGTTTGCTACAGGGAAGAATGACTCCTCCTCCTCATGATCGAAGTCAAGCTTGCTCCACGCGCTGTCTCCAGGCCGCCACGTCACCACAGTGACATAATCTCCCCTATCAGTACCACAGACAGCAAAGACGATGCAGTCCAGCGATGTCGGTGACGTCGAGAATGTCACTCCCTGGAAGTGGTAAGGCTTATAATCAAACTTAGGCAGCTTCACGATGTCCTTTGTGAAAGGGTTTATGATGAGGATGTTGTCGCTCTTGAGGCCAGCCGATGCGACCACCCAACCGTCCTTGGAGGAGCGAAGAACAAGCCCAACATCGTCTTCAGTCTTGAAAGCTTCGACTTGCAGGGTGTACCCCGCGCCATTTAGAGGGTCGAACATGTTGCATGCCCCGTCTTGCTTGGAGACGTGCATAAGCCAGGGCCAAACCTTTGCTTGCTCAATTGGGTTGGAAACCATGCTCCATGTCTTGCAAACGGATGGGAACCTTAGACGGCTGACTAAGCACAGGTTTGAAGCAACCAACTCTAGCAACTCTAACGGGAGATCATGCCAGCATGCTGACAAATAGTTGCTTATTTGCTGCTCCTCCGGGCTACTATGCAAATCCTGTGGCAGAGAAACAAAAGAAAGATTAATTATTAGTACATGCAAGAAGGAAACATGAGTTATTAGTCATTGGTAAAAGCATCCACGGATTCACAAACCTCGTTGGACACAAGAGGACTCATCAGTGAAGCCTCTTCTTGGAGTTCAGTACCTTGTATGCTGCAACTACACATATGGTGCCGTGTAAAAAAGTTAGCAATTTGATACTAAATAAACAATAATGCTTCCTGGATGGTAATTTCGAAAGAAATTAACTTAACAAGAAGTATAAAGTGCACGAAGGAGAAGCGAGGTTAATGAAAACTCACTGAGCAGGAGCCGCCCAGTATGCTCTGCAGGTAGGCGTGGTAGGCTCAGGGAGAATCTGATGGAAGCTGATGGTCATGTCATCCAAACAGTACTTGTACAGCCTTTCGCAGTCACAGCTCGACCACACATAAACACAGTTCCCCTGCAGTTGTGCTTCTATCGCCGAACATGAAAGGGCATAGTCACCAGAAACAAGAAAGGCGCGGTCGTTGCCAATGCTCTCCACCCTCCTCCACACCGAATCGAGGTAATCCAAGCGATACACGACGATCCTTGTCACCGCGCCGTCGTAAGGGTTCCCCAAGAAATCGACCCGCACGGTGAACATGTCTTCCCCGCACGACGCGACGAGGTAGCTCACGTATGAGCTGTGGAATGCCTCATCTACCTTGGTGCCCATAAGCTGCATCTTGACCACGCCGTCGATAACGTCTATCTCCACGACGTCGCCGCCCATGAAAGCTGAAGCGTAAAGCTTCCCCTCGTGGGCAACAATGTCGCCGTCGATGTCGATGTCGCCGTCGATGTCGACGTCGTCCTTCAGCCGGACCAACACATCGGTCCAACTTTCGTCGCCAGGGCGGCAGTAGAGCAGGAAATTCTGGTCGGACTCGGGGTTGCTCGCGATCACGACGGTGAAGTCCGGCGGCGAGCCGAGCACGCCGCACGTCCCCTTGTACTCCGACGTCAGGCGGCACAACGGCGGCAGGGGAATCTTGGACCGCCAGTTGGTAATGCTCAAGAGGAAGCAGTCGTAGGTTGTCTCGTCCAGCATCAGCAGCCAGCTCCCGTCGTACAAGCAGCCCAGGCAGATCTTGCCTTGCATCTCTGGGATTGTCACCTCGTGCAAGCTCCGGTCCAGCATGTCAACGAAAGTCTGAGCCTCCCTACGGCTTCCATGAGCTTGGATCAGCCATGGCCTCGTACCGAAGCCAGAGGGCCACGGGGAGGTGTTGCCGCTCTCCATGAATCGTGATCGATGGATTTGTTCAATGCTACTAAGTGCCTAATTGATTGGGTTATATGCACAGAGGAGAAGACAGTAGGCTAGTACTAGTAGAGTTCGTGTTACAGTCCAGAGCCGATGACGACGTTGGTGATAATCGGTTGAGTCTTTTACCGTGCAACAATACTACCCATACTACGATCGAAAAAGGACTCGTATGCAATAAAAATGACCTATTTTGAAGGATCTGACGGTTGAAATCAATTCTATACTACCAATTTTTTTATCCGGTAGTATGCGTAATATTCATATGTAGTATGAGTAGTATAGGCTATAGGGGTATGATTTGAACTATGAAAGATAGTATATATGAAATCAGACCGATGAAATCTTTTTATTTTCTCATTGTTTTCCTAACAATGTGCATCAAATTGACAAAACATCCATTGCTACATGATGAAAATATAACTTTAAAAATATGTCCTTAAAAAGACATCTAATATTCTTCTTGATGAATAATAAAAAAATAATATTTTACCTTAGCAACGCACAGACATTGTGCTAGTAATGATAAAGCAGCAAAAATCATATTCGCAAGCCAATATTTTCACGGTCTGATCGAAAGTGAGGAATGTTAGGTAAACATTCTCAACGTAGATTGTTGGTCGAAAAAATATTCTCAAGGCAACATGCGCCCAAGTGTACATTTTAAAAAATATTCTTAATATTACTAATTGCAAATAGACTCCACGTTAACCATCATCATTAATACACCCACTCCTAAATTAGTAAATTATCCATGTACTACTTTACTAATTATGTGTGGTACAGAGCAATTATGGTTTCTCTCTACGAATTGTGTAATCAAAGTAGAAAAACAAAAAATTATTGTACCACAGATGTTCTCCAATAACCTGATCATGAATAGTATTCATAATTTTTTTCAGATCCATATTTATATGTATGATTAATTGAAAATTCTCATATTTTTATTAAACCCTAAATAAATAGCTTAAGCTATATCCCGTTATATATAGCTTAAAAGCTGCCGCTAAATGGCTTAGGTCCGCTGTTTAAAACATTGATGTGAAGAGAAAAAGGAAATTAGATTAGGGAGTTTTTTTTTCAAACTGATTTGGGGAGAAATAAAGAAATAAAATACTCGAGTGTGACCTATCGTTTCCTGTGCACGGTGTGCCGTGGTCTTTTTCACCTTGATCATGGTTGTGCACTTGTGCTGCACTGCATGCTCGCTCTGCCGACTGGCGAGCCCATTGACCAGCCTGCGGCAGCAGGCCAGCAGCCAGCAGGGGTCTGGTGTCTGGTCCTTCACCTGATCACCTCCAACAGATCGAGCTGAGACAAATCAAACGAGCAGGCTTGATATACCAGACGGTACAACACACAAATTTTCATGTCGGTGGTGGATGCAGAGCACCGATCGGGCGATCGGAGTACAATTTATTTACGAACTATTATCCCAGTCGTCACCAGATTATTTTTTTGAAAGGAATGACAAAAGATTTGCCGTAATTTTTATTAGAAGGAAAAAAGTATATACATGAGTGAGAGGAGGAAAACAACTGTGCAGGGGGACAACTTACTCACCCCCCACCCGACTTAAGAAAAAAACACGAAAAACAACAACTGAGAAAGAGGACTGTAAACAACAACAAAGGAAAAAGATCAATGGTTTCCACTAGCTGAAGAAGCGATCTGTTGTCTTGGAATGGCAGGTGTTGTGACCTTCTGATAGGTTTCCGTATCGTTTGCAATTAGCGATGCCACTTGTGCTATTTCGAGGGAGGTGTGTTGGAAAATTCTCCTGTTTCGCTCCTTCCAAATGTTCCACTAGAAGTAGAGGATTAACCCATCGAATGCGGGTTTTTGTTTCTTATCAAAATTCCGGCGCAGCTGCTTCCACCACCCATTGATGGTTTGTGGTGATGTAGCTCGGAGGTCTACTCTTCCCAGTTGTGCTGTCAATTGTGTCCATACATCACGGGTGAACGGACAGTCAAAGCAGAGATGTGTGGGCGTTTCAGGAGCAGACTTGCATAAAGGGCAAATTGGGTCATGTAGCCAGTTACGCTTGGCCAGGTTGTTGGCCGTTAGGATTTTGTGTTGTAGGAGAATCCAAGCAAAGATCTTGCATTTAGGTTCTGCGCGTGCTTTCCAGATTGGATTAAAAGCGGGTTTTTTACGTCTTCCCATGAATTGTATCTGATATGCACTTTGAGCAGAGTATTGGCCATCCCGTGTCCATTTCCACTTAATTTCATCTTCTATCTCCTGTCTTAGGTTAACAGTGGTCAGGCCATCCCATAGCTCAATGAAATCTCGTAACTCTTCCGCTGATTGTATAGGAGAAATGTGTGAGATCCACTTGTTATTCGCCAATGCTCTCATCACCGTGATGTTTTTCCGCTTTGCTTTTCTGAAAAGTGCAGGGGCCAAGTATTTTGGGGCTTGCCCGTTGAGCCAGTTCGAATGCCAAAAACTCGCCTTGTCTCCTCTCCCAACCGTGACATCTGTCGAGGCATTGAAAAGATCTTTGTCAATGTTATCACAAGGGATATCCAGCCCAGCCCACGGCCTTTCCTGGTGCTGCCATCTAAACCATAACCAACGCAATCGTAGTGCCCGCGCGAAGCGCTCTAGGTCCAGGATGCCTAATCCTCCCAGCTTTTTGGGAGTACAAGTCGTTGGCCAGTTGACGAGACAGTGGCCGCCGCTCACCTTCTCCGGCTCTTCCCCCTTCCACAGGAAGCTTCTTCGCATTCTGTCAATTTGCCGCAACAGCCATTTTTGCATTGGAAAAACTGTTAGGTGATAGATTGGTTGCGACGTTAGGACAGATTTGACCAACGTTTCTCTGCCCGCCATGGACAATAGCTTGCCTTTCCAACCCGGGATACGGCCACCAATCTTGTCAAGCAAAGGTTGAATGTCCACTCTTCGAAGTTTCCTCGTATGAAGTGGAAGACCTAGGTACTTCCCGGGGAACTGTGCAACCTTCCCGGGAAAATCTGCGAGTGCCTCGGCGATGATATTTTGCTCACATCTTATCGGAAAAATTTCCGTTTTATTAAGGTTTATTTTGAGCCCCGAGCAATTGCCAAAGAGGCTAAGCACCTGAGTTATGTGGTGCAATTCGGTGCGGTCTGGGTTGGCAAAGAGTGCTGCGTCATCTGCATATAGGGAGCACCGAAGGGAGGCCGCTCTGGGAAGAACAGGCTGCAACAAATTTCTACTCGCTGCTAGTTCAATCAGTCTATGCAATGGATCCATTGCGAGGATGAAAAGCATTGGTGATAGTGGGTCGCCCTGCCGTAGACCCCTGGCATGATTTATACGTCTCCCCGGAGAGCCATTCAGGAGGATACGGGACGATGCAGTGGCCAGGAGGGTGGCGATCCAGTCTCTCCATCTTTGCCCAAATCCTAGCGCTTGCAATGTTTCAAGCAAAAAAACCCAGCTTACAGAATCAAAGGCCTTGGATATATCCAATTTGATGAAGAGCGTCGGGCGCTTCGATTTGTGCAGGGCCTTGATTACACTCTGAACATAGACAAAATTGTCATGAATACATCTCTTTTTGATGAAAGCGTTTTGTCATCTGGATACGAGCTCGTTAAGTCGGGGTGCAAGCCTCTCTGTCAGGATTTTGGTTATGATTTTTGCAAGGCTGTTAATAAGGCTGATCGGTCTGAAATCTGTGACACTCGCCGCCTCCTGCATCTTCGGAATCAAAACAACATGTGCTTCATTAATTAACCCCATCTTCTGTGTTCTTAGTGAGTGAATCGTCACCAGATTATTGCAGTGTACTGTACCCCGATGCATCAATATATGTTGGCGTCTTCAGATAGGGACTCGCAATCGCATCCACACAGGTTCATGCACGAGAAGCAGTCCGCTCATGCGCAGCGGTGGCCGCGCTTGAGCTGCGCGTAGCCGCCGCCCACGACCTCCTCTTCTTCCTCGTAGGAGGTCTCCTCGTAAGTCTCGTACTCGTAGCGGCGCGCGCCGCCGCCGTGCCCGTGGTGGCGGCCGGCGCTGTAGGTCTCGATATCCTCCTCGCAGGTCTCCTCGTAGGTCGTCTCGTAGCGGTGGGCGGAGCCGCCGCCGTTGTGGCGGCCGTGGTTGTTGTTGTTGTTGTACCCGTGGGGGCGGTGCGCCTGCAGCTGCTGGTGCTGCTGGTGGTGGCCGCGGCGGGGGTCGTAGCAGTCCCCGTCCACCTCCTTGAACGACTCCTTGTGCGCCGGCGTGGCAGGGGTTCCCGGTGAACTTGGTGACGTGCTCGGAGTGCGTGCGGTGGTAGTTCATGTTCGTGTCGGGTTGGGGCTGGCCGTAGCCGTTGCCGTAGCCGCCGCAGGCACTCCTCCGCATGGCTGCTGGTGGCTAGGTGATTGCCTGTGCCTTTGCACTTGGATCGCTAGCTATGGCTCTCGGCACTGCATGGATCGATCGGCTTGGGGTTGTGTTTTATAGAGGCCATCGATCGACCTGATCCATGGCTTTATTCTTCTTCATGGCTACTGCACTCAGGCATCTCGTTCGTTTTCGTTGTGGGCATGGCATATCATATACTACACTTCCCAAAATGATAAAAGCAAAGATCCGGTTCGTCCCATAAGGCCATAATTGGTGAAGCAGCAAAGATCCTATTCGCGTGCCATACTTGACGGCTTATTTTTGCTTTGCTCTAGCTGGTAGCATAAATACGCATCACTTGCATTACAATGCAGATCTTGATTTCAATCATATATATGAAGATATCAAGATAGCATGGTATAGGAGTAGGTACTACTAGGAGGAGGTTGCTGGCGCGGAGGAAAAAGAAGGAACGACTGAACTCAAAGTCTCAAACCCTGGAGAGGCCAAAATGCAGGGACCAAGCCAACACGCACAATAGGTTCTTCTCTGTCTAGCACAATAGAGATAACCAAGAACAGATGGTGCGGCCAGACGGCATGGGTTCTCAATCGTGTTTCGCCGTGGCATGGGTTCTCGGCGACACCGGAGTTGCGGTGTCCATGCATGCTCTTGCTGTAAAACCAGTCCATGGGAGCGAGGCTTATTATTTCTCTTGCCTATCTCGAGACTGCTTCCGTGATTATTTTTTCACATTCCACCATGGTACCGTGGTTATGCTTCATGATCAGCGATCTCTGGTAGCGCAGCCGGGCCCGGCTTTCCACAGAACGAGCGAACGACCAAGGCTGGGAGAGCGTCGACCAGATACAGATGGCGTCCAGGAGGCAGAAGAGGGAATTTAAAGGATGGTCAGACAGACGGCGGCGGCGCTCTGGCGAGCCGTGGCGTGAAGCAGAGGCGGCGTCCCGTGGATGACAGAGTCGGCCCGCCGAGCCGAGACACAGGATGGCCGCCTCGCTTCGATCGCTGGGTTGGAGCACACACAAGTGGCGGCGGCGGGACGACCCTTCACGTGTTCGTGGGAATGCCTCACGCCCGCTCGGCCTCCGGTGGGGGATCATCACATCCATGGCGTCTGTTATTAAGATCGCTGAATCGAACATCGGCCGCGCGCGCCGTGCTCTCTCTACTCTCTAGCAGTAGCAGACAGCACTGCGAAACGAACATGCCCGCCACCCATCTGCCGCCGTGTCGCCGTCGGTCATGTATGAGTTCGTACATGCGTGCACAGTCATACGACCTCAAGCATACTACAGCCAGATACGTACGCACAGCCTGCAAAGCCTGCAACCGCTGCCCTAGGCTGTTCGATGCTTCCACTGACTGCCGTTCCAAGCGGCGATCGGCTTTTGGATGTCTCCTATACATCAGAACGATGGCACAAAAGGCACTGCTGCTCTGCACCCCATGTAAAGGCTATATGACCCTCGGCCAGCGATAGATCCAACGCTTTGTTGGCAGCACAATTTTTTTTAGAGTTCTAGGGCCACAGCCCCCCGTCTTACTTAAGCAGAAGACTGTTCAAGTGGTTAGAACACATTTTTAGTTCGCCAGCCATTGGCTTACACATCTAGGCCACACCCGGCCAGCAACATCAATCCACATGAATTGTGTTGTTGGCAATACAATTCATCACCTCAACATGTACAGAACTCCCGGTTTCAGTCTGCATCTATACTACCAAACCAAGGATATGCCATTTGACACTGAATCCACATACAGATAAAAGTAAGATCAAACAAAGGGAATGCAATTTTTCCTAATCTGATCATATCATCTCAACTCCACTTAAAAAAAGATCACAGCATCTCATCTAACTTTGGCATCCAATACCAGGTGATATAGGTTCAGAATCTCATCAAAAGGACTTACATCCGGTTCAACTTGGCAGAGTACTCAATGAGTTCAGACAGCTCAATCTAGATACCCCAAATACCAAAGATCAAACTAGAAATTTACATTTACATCCAACTTTCATCAGACAGCTCAATCTAGATACCCCAAATACCAAAGATCAAACTAGAAATTTACATCCAACTTTCATGAAGTGTGAGTTCACAGCTAAACACCAATCCTATCAGCCTTCTAACAAGCCATAGGCATTTCTCTCAAGCCTCGATTAAGAAGTGTTCAAAGAGACCAATCACAAGTTCTCCTATCTTCACTAGGGTCTTCTTGTGCACTTCAGGGAGATGTTTCTTCGTCGGTACGAGGACGAATACCGACTCAGTTAGGGACACGACCTTTGCAAAATCCTCTTGATCCAGGTGTTTCTTTGATAGAACTGAAGCTATCAATCCTCTTGTAACTGCTTCTATCTCAGTTAGAGTCTTCTTGGTTAAAATAGCTGCTTTTATGTTGTCTTCCTTGAGATCAAAGCTAAGGACTCCATTCACTGTTTGAAGTTCAAATAATGTTCGAGCGGCACCACCAATCGAGACAGACAAAGAATCATCAGGATCTTCAGGAGCCTTCCTCTTCCTTGGAATTTCCTTGGCACTTTGAATTCCCTCACTCTGACCATCCTTCAAGGAGCTAGTACCTTCTTTCCCACTTGTGTCACCTACGACACTGTTGGTAGAATCACCACTCTCAATATTGTAGAAAGTAGCCATATACTCTTTCATCCATCTGGTAACTTTATCACAATGTTTTGTTCTTTGATCCGAATGGAACACATGCTCCACCATTAGACCAATCTGCCCGTGAGAAGTGTTGGTCCATTGGCATGCCAAGCACTGATGCCGCATCTTCCCTTCCTGATCTCTAGAAGATCTCACAAAATCATAAAGGGTGTGCATTCTCGTCATCTGCAAACTGTACAGAGTATAACTTAATTAAATAATCATCCATTTTATATCATTAGTAAGCCAAGTCTATTAAACAAAACAATAAAAAAGCCACATGAAAAGTTACTAGTAAGCCAAGTTGCACATTTTACTTACTATCCTCATCTGCTGAAATTTACTAGTAAGCCAAGTTGCACATTTTACTTACTATCCTCATCTGCTGAAATTTAACGTAAAGCCTATAGATATATTAGCTACAAAAGGATCAAGAATGGACAAAATTGAACAAGAGAATGAATAAACTGGATCCTACATTCCTACTTATGACGCTTTGACTAGTGCGCCTCACTTCAACAAACTAATCCAGTATAGAATTATAGTGTTTCATAGTGTTTTCATTAATATGCACTTCTCCCATTAATATGTTTCATAGTGTTCAGCAGAAAGATAAGACCAGCTGATACGCAATTCATCCCCTTTGTAGAAAGCATGCGAGGTGATTGAAAATATGTACCTTTCAGGATAGTAGAGAGCGATATATTGAGGAAGAGCAACTAACAAATTAAGTACATCAGTTTTAGGTGGGGGCACCCTGCATGAGAGATAAGGCATCAGAACATGCATTTAGAAACGACATTCTCCAAAAAAAAATACATAACTAAATACAACATACCTAGTTTCAACATAAGTTATCAATTTCTTCACTCTGTCCGCATAGTCCCATGGAACATAAAGGTCATCTTCAGTATCAATTGCTTCAACTTTTGCCATTACATATGCAAGTTCTTGGTCAATCTTCGTCTCATGAATAAGATGGTACACTCTAGCTTCGTAGAGTGATAGCATCAGACCAGGATGAGGGTGAAAATCTTCACCTTGCACATCCTTTAAGAACTTCTCCACATAAGATTCCAGCTCATCCCAATTAGCATTCACAACATATTTAAATGCAACATCAATTTCAAACCTTGCACTGGAAAACAAATTGTTTTAAACTTCAAGTTTGAAACAAGCCTATCCTAGCAAAGAAATAAAGCAACAACAAGAACATACTGCTGACAGTATGAAGAACAATCATGACAGATATAAAAAGGAAAATGCAACCGTAAGTTCTTGTAATACTAAGAAGACAGTAACAAAAAAAAACAATTCCGTAAAATTCCCAATTAAAATTAGTGTCCAATAAAACAGCAGGAACATGAGCCCTGTTTGATTCAGATTATATTCGATTTTGATGGCCCGATTATGGGACACCCAAAAATCAGATGACTCCCATTATCCATGATCCTGAATCCGTGGACTATGGGAGTCATCTCACTTTTAGATCTCCCATGATCATACCTTCAAAATCGGCTATATTCTGAATCAAACAAGGCCATGAGCCTGTTCAGTTGAGATTGCTGCAGCAGCACAAGGCTGCAGAAGCCAAGTGAGTAGCCTGGGTTGTGGGCATGTTGCCCTTTGCAGTGCAGCTGCTTGGGCAGCCAGTAAAAGGAACTCACAGATGATTGCACTAAAATGTGTACCAAAATATTGAATACACTGTCTATATCTAACAGCTGCACACTGTAATCTTCATGCCCCAACTGTATACAAGAAAAATATACTATCCTATAGAATCAAAGTAACAAAAGAACACATTGCTGGTGTACATAGTAAAGCTCAGATAAGGCAAATATAAAAAAATGCAATCAACAGGGCATAATATATCAAGATTCATATAATCTTATCACGAAGACAAAAAAAAATGCACTTACAATAATTGTTCATTAGAGCGGGAAGAAATTATGTAAACTAAAATAAAAACACAAGTTGCATTAGGTGCTGTAGCAAAGTCTCATTGGAATATCATCTAAAAGTTCACAGTCCACACATCAGTTTTAAAGCAGAACAGGAAACTACTGAACTTTCAACAAACTATAAAAGAAATGTGTGAACATAACATTTTAACGAGCACAAGAAGTTGTGGCACTCCCTCCCATGACTCTACGCCACCGAACTAAACAAGACAAAAGCTGGCACTGAACTAGACAATACAAAAGTTGCCACCGAATAAATATAGATATGAGTCGCCGACTTACAATTTCAACTGATGGATGGAAGTCGCTAACTACTCGTATATATGGTAGAGTCGACTTACATTTTCAACTGATGGGTGGAAGGATCCGGCAGTTGTTCATGGACGTTCGACGGAGTGATGGTAGTGTCGGCGGCATCAATCAGGGCGATGCTCCCACTGGATCCTGTGGTCGCCATCTTCTCGGCGTAGAGATCAACGGCGGGGAACGGAGAATGGGCGGCAGAGGTTCGGGCCTCTTCGCGGCCGTCGGAGGAGAGCGCCAGCAGGGTCTGGCCGACGGAGAGCGAGCAACAGTAAACCTAGTAGCGGCACGGACAGGACATCGCGGAGAGGGGGAGAGTAATATATATGCATGCTCGTCCGTCGACCGTCATGATCACAAGATCGAACGGTTAAGCAGACCCTCCTCCCTTCCAGTTCGGATATGTCTCAGCCTTGGGCCGGAACCCATGTTTGGGCTTGGCCTGTTGTACTAAAAGCTGCTAATATTTTTTTCTAAAAAAAAGCTACTATTTTTTTATATAGAATTAAAAAGAAGGAACTGAACTCAAAGTCTCAAACCCTGAAGAGCCCAAAATGCAGGGACCAAGCCAACACGCACAGTACGTTTTTCTCTGTCTAGCACAACAGAGATAACCAAGAGCAGATAGATGTTGCGGCCAGACGGGCATTGTGCAGCTATGTCGCAATGCAATCGTTCTGATCTGTGAAGTTTTTTTTTTCCTTTGAAACGGTCGGTTCTGATATGTGGAAGAAGTGAGGAATGGGAGAGTAGTTTAATTTCTTCAGAGGAACAGCATGAATGATTAATGGGAATTGTCGACTGCAAAGACTGAAGAAACTGAACTCGATCGACAGTATCATCCGTCAGTATTTGCAACGTACAGCATGGGTGGCATCTTGATTTTTATTTTGTTAGCCGGCGTAGTGGTACGGAGCCGATATGTGATCATATAAAAGATCGGCTCGTGGAATCGCTGCTCGGCCAGTCATCGGCCGCGCGCGCCGTGCTCTCTCTACTCTCTAGCAGTAGTAGTAGACAGCACTGCGAAACAAACATGCCCGCCACCCGTCCGCCGCCGTGTCGCCGTCGGTCATGTACGTATCATATTCAAGTTCAAGATTTCAAACACAGAGCGTGCCTGGGAGATGAGCACGCAAAACCTTTTATTCAAGTCGTCACGGCCTTATTCTCGTATATATACTACACAATACAGTTCGTACATGCGTGCTACAGAGTCATACGACATCAAGCATACTACAGCCAGATACGTACGTACATACATACTCCAGCTGGTAGGTGCTAGCTGTCACTCGATCAGGACTCTGAAAGCGCGCGCAGGCACAGCCCTGATGAGCCCCTGACGATGACCGTGAAGTTCACCTCGATCGTCCGATCCGCGCGCGCTCAGGCGTAGTACTCGCCGGTGCACGAGTCGTAGCGCTTGCTCTCGCACGCGTCGTAGTGGCGCCCGCCGTGGCCGTGGCCGTGCCCGTGCCCGCCGTGCACGTGGTGTTGCTGCTCGCGGTGCTCGCCGAGGTGGCCGTGGCAGGACCCCTCGTGCCCGCCGTGGCAGCCGACGTCGTGGTGGTGGTGGTGGCTGCCGCTGCGGCCGAGGTGGCCGCTGCCGTAGTGGCCGCCGTGGCCGTAGTGGCCCCGCCTGCCGGCGCGCGCCACCTCGTCGATCTCCTCGTACTCCTTGCGGACGGCGTAGCGCTCGCCGCCCTCGCCGTAGCGGTACCCGGGCTCGGCGTACGGCCTCCTCACGTCCTCCGCGCAGTAGCCGGACTCCGAGTAGTACGCCATGGCGGCGGCGGTGATGCCCTGGTGTCAGCTAGCTGATCGATCTGATCAGTTCGCTGCAGCGAACGGACTTGTGTGTGCGGCGATCTGCAGTGCCGTCTGCTGAGACCTCGATCGATCGATGCAGGATACATGGAGAACTGGCCCTGCTTTTATAGTGTGCAAGCAAGTCATCCTCATGGATGGTCATGCATGATTGAGATGGAAGGAAGGGCTTTGGTAAGGACGTGATGATGCATGACAGCATGATTAGTGGAGCGGGGAACTTGTTCTGAAAGATAGGTGCGCGCTCACTGCTTTCTGCCGAGCCGTGCCACCTGCACGTTGGGATCGAAGGTGGAAGAAAACACGAGACGTGTTTTTACACAGGCCGATCGGATGCCCAGGAATTTCTTCCATCGGGATAAAAAGCTTGAAGCTGCTACTGGTTGAAGGTTGAATCAGAGTGTAAATGGAATAATAAAAGATCGAGCGGCAGATATTAAGATATGTCCATTAATAGTTACAGTTTTGTTTTTGATAAGTAGAAACTTTCTTTAGAAAAAAAAGGACATAAACTGAATGATGGATCTGGCCTTTTTTTTAAGGAGAAATGAAGGATCGGGAACTTGATCTCTCAGAAACGAGGAAGAAGAAGAGCCCCCTAGGGGGTCATGGCTGGCTCCGCCACTAGATTTGACTGTCAGTTGTATCGAAATACTACATAGTTTTGGTGTGCAATAATTTGTTTCCATGGAGCACTGCATTTTTACTTTAATCAATACATTTCAGGTTCAAATGATTTTTCTGCATATTTTGTCCATTTGTCATATTTAATTGTTTTCTTTCTACTACAAGGTTGTTTATTTGGTTTTTGTTATATAATGAATTCCTAATCTATCATCCATCTGCTAACCTATATTCTGTTGGTTTATATAAGTAACCTTGTCTGTTGTATAACGCTCACAGTGATATGCACCCCCACCAGTGTATTCATCAAGAGGAAAAAAGAGAGTCCAAGAGAGTCATTTGCCCATTTTTTAGATAATGGATGAAATTTCAGCTCCAGACATAAGATGATAGTTTTACCCATGGGTAAGGGTACCCGCAGGTACCCTACCCTGTTGGGTAAGGGCAAGGGTATAGAATTCTACCCACGGGTAAGGGTACGGGTATGAAATTCTGCCCATGGGTAGAGCTACGGGTATGAATTTCTACCTGTGGGTACCCTTATTAAAGAAGTCCATACAGACATTTGACATAAGCCAATATATACAAACCCTAGCACACCACCCTATCTACCAACACGGGCCACGCGGCGATGCCTCCTCTGGGGTTCTGCCTCCACTCCACCCCCGACGCCGCCTCTATTGCTCATATTGTCGCTCCCACTCCGCCTCCTCCAGACGGATCCCCGTGCCTCGTTGCTCCCACCAACCCCATGTCGGCATGTTGCGTCCTTCGGTCGGATCCCCGCGCCCTGCCGCTCGCCGGCCACCACCTCCGGCCAGATCCCCGCGCCCCGCTGCATGTCAGCATGTGTGATAGTTTGCGAGTTGAAATTTGAGACTTATTTATGTCAATATGTGTGTGATTGTGAAGTTTGAGACTTATTAAGCTCTCAAATAATACGATATTTTTTTACAACAATTATGTTGAAACGCACAACATAAACGACTCAATGTAAACAATTAAAACCAAAAGAATACTGGCCTGAACATACATGAGCGAAGGTTTTACTGATTAAATAAACACCATTTATGTTCAGTTAGGCAATCACTGTAATTGTTTTATGCATCTGCAGAAAAAATATGATCTTCTTTTCCTCTGAACAACTGCAAATAACCCTCATCGAGTTTTGTGCATCCATTGCTCGAGCATGTCCTCTATTTTGAAGAAAAAAATACTCCAATCTGTCCATAAATATATGATGTTTAGAACAAATTATTTATTTTATTTTAAAATTAATTTGTTTATCCTAGACGTCATATATTTATTTAAGAGTGGAGAAAGTATTTTGAAGATCGGAGCCAAGCATTATTGCCAGGTGCTTGGTTCCGGCTTGTACCCAAGCAAAAGGTTCAAGATCTCACAAGCAAAAACTAAATATTTTACTACTAGGTAGAGGTAGATCTTCCCATTTGCAGCCAATTAAGCAGGATTTTTTTTTTTTTGCAGGGTTCTGCATGGTGCATGCCACGGCTTGCTGCGGAATTTAGAGGAATTAAGCTGGGCAACATTATTGGCCTTCGATTCGTTTTCGTTTTTGCTGACGACCCATGAATTTCGGTGTTGTCACCATGGTCGACGTCGCTCCTTTTTGGCGATACCTAGAAGAGGAAGCATGTTCAAGCAAAGGATGATACATTATAGCAACCTATCTCGATGTGGTCCGGTACACATTATCCCAAATTAAACTGCAAAATGCCGGCCTGTACGTATACGTATAGTATATATACGGATAAGTTTTATTCCTTTATTAGGTCACAACTCATATATATAACAGCTTATTTTTCGAACTACGTACGCAGTTCGTAGGCTGTGCGTGTGCAAGCACACCACCAGCGAACAAGCTAATAATAAAGCACGTACACACATACATATATACCCGGCCGGCCGGATAGTCGGATACAGTATACTGACAGAGTAGAGTACGCAAAGTTATACGGGGAGCACACGCGCATATACGTGGCACGTGGCTCGCTCAGATCCAGAAGATACGCTGTTCGTCGATGCATGGAGCCCGTGTGAAGCCTGTCAGTCGTCGGCCCTGACGACGAAGTTCTCCTTGCGCTCGTGGAACTCGCCGGTGCGGGTGTTGACGTCCTCCTCGAACTTGCTCTCGCGCGCCTCGAAGTGGCCGCCGGAGCCGCCGTGGCCGTGGTGGCGGCCGCGGCCGCCGGCGCGCGAGACCTTGTCGACCTCCTCGAACTTCTCCTCCTTGACGACGTGCTGCTGGACGCCGCCGTGGCGGCCGAAGCCGCCGGCCGGGCTCGCCACCGACCTCACCTCCTCCGAGCAGTAGTCCACCTCCTGGAAGTGAGCCATTGGTACGGTGATGCAAAGCTTGGAGCTTGGTGGTGTTGGGTGTGTACTGTGTAGTGCTTGTTGTGGTGAATTGTACGGGGGGGACTCGTGTGCTGGTCTGCTGGATGCTAGGGTTGGGGGTGGGCTTTTATAACGATCGAGGAAGTGCATGAGTGGAGGGAGGAATAATCGGTGAGAAAGAAACCCGTGTGTGTGCAGCTGCTTTATTGATTATTGTGTGCTTTCTTTGCTTTTTTACATACCGTTCATCTAGAAGTGTTTGGACTGCACTGGCCGAATTGATGCTAGGATGGATAGGGCATTTTTAATTGCAATTTACATGTTCATGTAAATTTCAAATGTGTTCTAGTTAATAAGATCATATATGCAGTTCAATTGTTGTGTACTGTATTTTCAAAAAAAAAATTGTAAGGAGTGATCGAAGAGCTAGTCTTTACTCTGCGGGCTGCGACAATTCTGCAACAGAAAAAAAAAGACATGTACTGTGTATTAGACAAATGAGAAAAAGAAATGACAGACTGCTTGTTTTAAAACGTGAGTTCAATTCCATTAAAAAGTAAAACGGATATGCAATTAGCAAGCAAAAAAAAGTAAGAATATATAATTATCAGTTGTCAAGTCGGAATATATACTTGCGTCTCAGCCTGCACCTCGTTTCACTTCACTGTGAATGGAGACCGCAAGATGACGCGCCATAGCCGAACCACCGGGCAGCGCGTTGCTTGTAGGTGAAAAAGAATCACAATTCCTTCGTCCATGATAAGATATATATGTCCATGACAAGGAGGGAAAGGGGAGGGGCATATGAGTTTATGGTATATGTTTAATACATTTTGTAAAAATGTGTTTGGAAAACTAAGTGATTATCTTGTTTACACTTTGTTTCAATTAAACGGCTTTCCTTGGTTTATATAAGTGGTAATATTTACCGGAAATATTAAATTATTTTTCAATTTTATTATTAGTACTAACTGGAAACTCATTTTGTAGACTTCATATTTATCCACACGAGAAGTGTTAGAAAAAATAATTTTTAGAAAAAAAGGCAAAATAGCCATTTCAGTCCTTCAACTTTGCATAAGGGTCAAATTCGACCCTCAACTTCCAAAATGGTCAATCTAGTCCCTCAACTTTTATTATTAGATCAATTATGTCCTTATACTAATATGGGGCTCCATGTTAGCATTAAACTAATATGAAAAGTCAGTTTTGCCCTTGGTTACTTCTTCCCCTTCTCAATTTCCACCAGAATTAACACTGTATTATCCAAAAGATATATGTATGAACATATATATATTTACTGAGAGAGTATGAATATGTGTATGGAGACCGTATCATGAGTATATGACATGTGAACTTTAGAGTATATGTGCATACATTAAATTGTGTATAATATGAAAGAATATGGACACATACATCTTGCATATCAAAATTTATTTGGTATGAGCACACTCACGATTTTAAAAAGTACAAGTACATATTTTATGTTAGTTAAAAAATATATTGTTGTATGAAGGGAGTATGAGCATATGCATATTTTACCTACACGAGCCAAGGGTAAATTGGAATTTTCATGTTTGTCTCATACTAAGCTAGTAAGCTATAGCATCACATCAGCATAAGGGTAAATTGGAATTTTCATGTTTGTCTCATACTAAGCTAGAAGTTGAGGATTAAATTGACCCTTCAAAAGTTGAGGGACGAACTTGACCTTTGTTATAAATTTCAATGACTAAATTGCCTATTTTGCCAAAAAAAAAGAAACAGTGAGCCATCAAGGAATAGTTTAAAGTAGAAACATTAAGTAGGACTAGGACATAATTAGACCTGAGCATTTTTCGGGCCGGGCTGGGTTCGGGCCGGGTCGAAAAAATCTGGTTATTTCGGGCTGTGAAAACCCTGCCCATGACCGTCCCACTGGGCGCGACGGCCTCAATTTTCGGGCCGGGCTCGGGCTTGGGCGGACCGCCTGCGTATTTTATAGTGTAAAATAGCTAAAAACAGCATTTCGGGCCGGGCTCGGGCCAAGATTTCTTTCGCGTGCTGCAAGATTTGTGCCCACGGCCGCCCAGTAAGGTTCGTGAGCGGGCCAGGTTCGGGCCGGGCCAGCGTGACGGGCCGGGCCGGACTAAAAATGCTCAGGTATAGTCATAATCATCTCATAGACATATATAGGTTCTATTTTGCTTTCTAAAAAGTTACCCACATCTAACATTATGGAATAGACTAAAGTGTATGTGTGTTGTGTTAGAACATTTAGAAATGAGAGACTAGGCAAGTAAAGCAATTGTAATTATTAGCTACAGATCCTAATGTTTTTTTAAAATAATATTTATGTCTTTCAAACTATTAGCACGTCCGGAAGTACGAGATTATGTTTCATATTTTTTTTAAAAAAAAATCGTATGGCATATTGCGTTGCTGTGGGAGCTCAGTACCTCACGGTGGAGGTCGACATCGGCCGTGAGGTCGGTCATCGGCGGAGCCGGAGTGCAGTAGCACGGTTTTGCGGGGCTTAGAACGCGCGATCAGCTGGTTTGAGTTCGCCGTCGAGTCCATGGCGACATGGCTGTGGTCCACGATCCAGGGCCGGGCCGCCGCCCGCCGGGGTGGCCAGCGGCGCGAGCCGGGTGACCTCGGGGCTCGGGGTGGACGGTAAATGAAATACCGTCCACCCCCTGGGTGTTTTGCAATCGTCAGATGGACTTGTGCGGCTATGATCGCCTTGAAGATTTGCAACATAGTGAAGCCCCTTGCCTGCCTTCCTCGCTCGACTGCCATTCTGCTCGACGACGGGCTGCGCTCGGTCTCCGAGGATCCGATGAACCGCACGCCGCCTGACAAGCCAGAGTCCTTTAGAAGCAAGAATCACTTCCGATGGTTGCGAGAGCATTGCAAGCAGGTGTGTGATGCTCATCTCGCGAGACGAGGGAAGAGGAACACGGTGCGGTGGTGCCATTGCCCGGCCGGCGCGGTCCTCGGCGTTCTGACTTCTGTGGCGTGCCTGCCTGCGATTATAGCGACGGCGAGGGACATCGGCTGAATTCGATGGCGACGTTGGTGTTAGACATAATCTTGTTGTTACTATTTGTGTGAGTTGTCAGTCGTGTCAAGTGTGTGCGTGAATTAGTTAGACTAGTGCAGGTTGTGATCTGCATGCAGGTGCTTGCATGCAAAGTGCATTTTGGCTTGGAGAGTGCCGAGTCAAGAGGAGGAGCCTTAGCGTGAGGAGTGGTGATCTGCATGCTTGGATTAGTTAGCGACATGCAGGTGGAAGTGGCTTGCGTGTAATCCAGAGAGATGGGTGCTGGCTGAGTCGTGCGGCCGGTTCGTGTGCTTATCTTGCATGTAGAAGTATTAGTGGTGATTAGCTTGTGGGTGCCCGGGTCTCACGGCATGACGTGCCGGCCGTTTGAGCCGTGGCCAGTAGCTGGCTTGTGCGCGTGTGTGTTTAAATAGATGGCCATGTAATCAGTTCACGGGTTGTGTGTGCCGTGCGAAGTGAATACAAGTGCTAGTGAAGGTGCTGGTGTGCAGCACCGAACAACTTCCGTGTGTGAGTGTTCTTCTTCCTAGCGTGTTCTTCACTGTGTTCCTATGTGATCATCTTCTCCAAAGTGTTAAAGTGTCGTGAGTTGTGAGAGCCAATTCCAACAGTTGGCTCGGACGCCACGGCTGCTGTCTTGCCTCAGCTAGCCAGCGTGTGCTCGCCGTGATCCGTCGCCGGCGCCATCGACGGCACCAAAGGCAATCGATGGAGACGGGCTGTATCCGTTTGGCCAGGTCGCGACTGGGGTGCGGGGGGCAACGCCCCCCCCCCCCTCGGTACGGGTCATCAAACCCCGTTAGGGTTTTCCATTGGAGATTGATTCATTCTACTTCTTGTAAGCCGCCGCCGTTGACATTTGTAACCGGACTCCGATCATAGTGAAGTTGCTTGCTGGCTGGCGCTTGTGGTTTTTCCTTCTCGTGTTGAGGGGGTTTTCCACGTTAAATCTCGTGTCTCCTTGCAGTTTGATCTCTTTACTTCTCGTCGTTTTGCGTCATCGTTTATAACACGGAAAAGTCTCGCTAGCTTGACTTGATCACCGCCGCCCATGTGAGATCCAACTGTCTAAAGCGATCCAGGCTGGACGGTAAATGAAATACCGTCCACCCGGACGATTAATACATTGACCGTCCTCCCCTGGCGTGATCGCCACGGAGAGCTCGAGGGCCATGAGCTGGTCATGACCACCACTGCGAGACTGCGAGAGTACCCCAACCGCTATGAGCTAGCGCCTCCCCGTTTACCAGTTGAAACATGAAGCATGATCGTGTCGCCGTCGTGTTCATCGATCGGACGATCGCCATGAACCATGCGGGAGACGCAGCAGCTGTACCGCGCACGACGTCTGGATTCGGCGGCGATGTTGGCTCAGATAGCGGGCATCGGAAAGGCGACCAGCAGAACAGCAGTACAGGAAGGCAGGACACACAGCGAGCATGCTGGATGCCGATGATGATGGCGACTTGGCGAGCGCGCGCGAGCGCCGGCTTCATTTCTCGAGGACCTCGCGATCGGTGTCGCTGCGGGATCGAGGTCACGACGGCGCCGACGAGCCGCGCCGGACTGTGCGGCAGCGCGGTGAACGGGGCCTGGAATGCGCGTGCAGTAGGTTTTGGGGGTTTTTTTTTTTTAGAATCAGTAGGTTTTGGGTTGGGCCAACCAGTAGAGGCCATGCCGGCGTGGCTCTAGTCCAAACGATCCCGGCAAGGTAGCGAGCGGCGCCGGCGCCTGACCCCTAGCTTGTGGGTCGGGGGGACGGTAGCATCCCCACCAGGGTATCTCTTTACCGAGCCGCGCTCGACTGCCGTGCTCCTCCATGGCGCGTCGAGCTCCGATGACGATCCGCGCGCCGCCCAACGTGGCAGAGTCCGGTAGGCGCAAGAATCTCCGGCGGCAATGGTTGTGTGGAGTGTGGACACGAGGGAGATGCAAAACGTTTTTTCTTTTTCGCCCCAAACGAATCGCGCGCTCACTTGGAGTTGCGTCGACGCAGCAATACATCATACACTTACGTAGTACACGGAGTCACGGAGAAGCTTTATTCAGGTCGCGAGCTTATTTTCGTAGTACGAACAGGGGCTGGCGTGCAAGCACGCCAGCAAAGTATACGCGCAGATACGGTAGACCTGATTGACCTCGCACACACAAACTTACAACAATTTCATACATACGGAGGACACGCACGTACGTACGCGATACGCGTGCCTCCGGCCCAATCCAGATACGTGCGTCGTCGTCGTCGATGGACTGACGATCTCAGTCGGACCTGACGACGACGGTCTCCTTGCGCTCGCGGAACTCGCCGGTGCAGGTGTTGATGTCCTCCTCCACCGTGGTCTCGCGCATCACGAAGTGGCCGGAGCCGTGGCCGTGGCCGTGGTGGCGGCCGTGGCTGCCGGTGCGGGAGACCCTGTCGACCTCCTCGAACTTCTCCCTGACGACGTGCTGCTGGACGCCGCCGTGGCGGCCGAAGCCGGCCGGGCTCGCCACCGACCTCACCTCCTCCGAGCAGTAGTCAACCTCCTGGAAGTGAGCCATTGGTGATGATGCTTGTTGCTGTTGGGTTACTTGTGCAGTGCCTGTATGCCTTGGAGTGTTTGTGGCTTGTGTGAGACTTTTGTTCTAGGGCCGGGTGCGCTTTTATAGCCAAGAAACTGACCAAGAAGTGTGCAAGTGCATGAGTGGAGTGAGGAATAATGAGTTCATAGTGAGGGAGAAAGATACATATGTGCTTTTTTCAGCATTGATCAATGGTCTGGCAGTATTTGGAGTGTATTCGCGGAGTAAGAGATACTCTTGGGTGGCTAGGGCCCTTTCTTAATTGCAATTTGTCACACTGATACTTTTCCACAAAGGGCCTTGCCCGAATTACATTACCAAGGCAACGGAATTATACAGTCTTAGTTTTCGCTTCCACATAAGGACGATGAAAGAAAAACAGTAACCATAAAATTCAGAACTTCAACTAGGAACGATGCCCAATGTCTTTTTGAGCTAAAGAAAGGTAACTACTTGCGGGAGAAAATAGATAATTAGAGCAACTCCAACAGTTCCCCATCCCAAATTGTCATTGTTTTTTTTTTGGCAAAAACAGAAAAAATCTTCTCCAACAGTTCCCATCTCAGGTTACCATTGATCCCAAGTTGGGAAAACCGACTCCGCGCACGTATATATGCGCGCAGCAATCCGCGGTGCATCCTCCGTGTATTAGAAAAGGTGGAAGGGTATAAAAATAATTTTGTTTTTTTCTCAGGATTTCTAATTTAAGTTTTCAAGAGGTGGAAGGGTAGAAACATAATTTTGTTTATCTCTCAGGGTTCCTGATGTAAGTTAGATCTGGATTTGGCAAGTGGATTATGCCAAACTGTTGAAGATGGACTCTTTTTTTACTTGGCATATCTTTTTATAAGTTAGCAAAACACAAGATTTGCCAAGTAAAATTTGGCAAAATCTTGGAGTTGCTCTTAATTAGAGTGAGGCTAACGAGCAAGAAGTGGTGAGGAATAATGTGTTCATGATGAAGAAATCTTCATGTGCACCTTTTCAGCATTGATCTAGAAGTATTTGGGTTGCATTGGCCGAGTAGAATCTTTTGGGCGGCTAGGGCCCCTTTCCCATTGCAATTCTCTCACGCTGGAACTCTGTTTAACTGTTTCGGTACTAGATTTTTTTGATTTGAGAAAATAACTAATTCAGACACCACCGCGGCGCTGTTCTCTTGCTTGTTTCTAAAGCAGTGGATTCTCAATTCCAGTGGTAAAAAACGAGTATCAGGACTGTAATTTGCCAAGCAAAGTGCTAATCGGTTTATCCCATATCCTCTTCGTAGGTCACCTTCGGACTTCGGTAGGTTAGAATATATACTTATCGCTTAGGTAGTGGGAGCATATACTTTGCGTCTCGGCCTGCACCGCGCTTGACGGTTGGTTCGTGATGTGATGGCGTCCTATAAGATTCTATAAGAAGTGATGCGATGCAGAATTCTCCCTTTTCCAATTCCAGCCTTTTCCAATTCCAGCAGCAGCCATTCCTGACAACCTGAACGCTGGTTTTACACCAAATGCTTCATCATGCCTTCATGTACGGTATCCACCCGTGGCGGACGTATACGGAGTACGTGTTTGTGGAAGGTGTCGCGCCCGGGCTCCGGGCTCCGTCGAGGCTTATCCTGGACGCGCCGCCTGGGCGCCCAGATTGGGCGACGGGAGCGTCTTGCTCGCCAGGCGCGCGCGGCAGCGGGCAGCCGGTGGGTCGTCAGGAGAAGCAGGACGTCGTCCACCTCAGCGGCAGACCATGGCGGGAGCGAGAACGGACGCGTTCGAGGAAGTGCCCCGCCACCGCATGGTTGGACGCCGGCGCCGACCGCGCTAGGGGAAGCTCCGTGCTCCGTTGCGCTGCTCGCGCATATGTACGAACGGGTTCGACGGCCGCGCGCGCGGGCAACGAGCGCGTGTTCATGCGCCATGGAGACGAACCTTGTAGGAGGAGCCGTATGTTGGCAATGAAGGTCCGGAGCCGGTGGCGCTGCCTTCACGTTGCCGGGCCCGGGTGGCACCGGCGCCACGCCGCGCCTGGCCTCACTGGATGGAGCTCGGCGCAGCCAGGGGCGGAGCCACAGGGGGGGCGCGCAGGGGCCTGGCCCCCCCTGATACTCCCGCAACACCCATAGATAAGGTCCTAATCACTTTGTTAATTACAGCCTTATAGGCCAGCATTAGCACATTTGGCCCATGCGTGACTGAATTGAATGTTCCGTGGTTCCTCTCCTGTGCGACAGTGCAACCCAACAATGTCCTCTGCTGCTCTGTTATATTTTTTTAAGTTTAGATTAAATAACCTGCAGTTAGCTGCTCCCTTCTTTTTTTTCTCAAATTACATATGGTTTTTATTATTCTTTGAGCTATAACTGATTGTGTTAGCTAATAAATTGACGAGAATATGGACCCTATAGGTGGTATAAGTCACTCAGTTGATCCTAATGTCAAAAATAATCAAGCCCCTGAACTGGTTAAAATAAAATATTCAGAATTAGAAAAAGAAATGCACATGCACCATTACAAACTGGACAAGCTTGAATTAGTAGAAAAAAAATCAGAAAAACATGTTTTTTCTATATCGTGTCTCGGCCCCTCTATCTTCAAATCCTGGCTACGCCCCTGGGCGCAGCGCATCGGCAAGGCGGACGGCAGGCGCGAGGGCCGTGGAGGGTCAGACGGCTTGTCGCCGCCCGCAAGTAATCAGGTCGATCTTGGCCACACGGGGCTGATCCGACGACGCGTCCACGGCAATTCCGGCGATCGCGAATTCCTGGAGCCACTGGCCAACACGCGTTCGGCGGTGGCGTGCTATCAACGGACGCCGGCTGTTCGAACAGAGTTGCCGCTCATGCCGGACGGGCGCGGGGCAAGAACGCAGCCGTTCGTGTTTCGGGCGTGCACAGAGGCAGAAGCCGTGTGTTTCAGCTCGACGCCGTCGCTGTCGCGCGGTTCGTTCGATGGCAAGCTACGGCGCCGACCGCGCTAGGGGCAGCCCATGGTCCGGGGTGGACGGTAAATGAAATACCGTCCACCCCGAGTCCGGCGTTCCTCAAACGGCGCCGTTCTTCATCCCCGACGATTGGACCTACACGTTCCAGTACTCACCCGAGCGGTACGGCGTGCTTTTAACGGGGCCATGCCGCCCGGCGTGACGCGCGCCACCGGCGCCATGTGTAGTGTGCGTGGCGCGGGATGCTCGAGCTATGTCTATGTGACGACGGCAACGGCGCTTGATAGAACGAGTGGAGGCACTCTTCGAGAAGGCTGCCGCCTGCCGGAGTGGGTCGCGGCCGCTCCGGCGCGGGTTCGATCTTGTTCAGTTTTGTTCATTCGGATCAGCTGCTAATGTATTTATAGATGCAAACATGACCATCGAGTAGTTAGATTTTGAGTTGCTACCGGCAGGGAATCATCAACAGCTAGCTGTTCTGCTCCGTGCTCCGTGTGGGTCATTTGCGCAGTGATCCATGGCGTCGCTGGCGTGGTGAGGTTCACAAACTGTTTTGCTTGGCAACAGAAGTGTTCATCAAAATCAACGACAACTCCGATGCCTATGCTTAGTACCAGGAATTTGAAGATCTGGCTGTGCCTTTCTCCCATCATCTGATGACGAGTGAGATAGTTAAATGTATACTTGTGTGCAGCATAAAGGTAGCATACAGGTTATATGTTTGGCACAGATTTTGCCGTTTCCACCCAGAAACGGAACTGATTCTGTCATCCAAACGCAGTGCAGCGAAATAAGTTCAGTGTTAGTCAGCAGCAATATTACATTGACCACATGCAGAGAAGTTTGGGCTACAAAATTGTGCCTCTCATGTAGGTTAAGAAGAAGAAATATTTTTCTCTGATTCTCATCTGGTTATATGTTTGGCACAGATTCTGCCTGATTATGTCATCCAAACGCACTGTATTGTACAATATGTGCAGTGGAACAAGTTTAGTGTTAAACAGCAGCAATATTACATTGACCATATGCAGAGAAGTTTGAGCTACAAAATTGTGCCACTCATGTAGATACAACTAATAATGTTTCACAGGCTCGGATCAAGTTCTCTGTTTGAGAATTAACACATCTCCATGAGGAGCAGTTCTGACTCTTGTTTCCATGCTATCTTCTCCTGCTCAACTATTGCCGTTTGGCTTGTTTGAAGCTCCATTTTCCTAAACCCAGTTGAGATCAAAAGGCCAGTGTGTCAAAACTAATGTCTCTTCCTCTTCTTGCTGCTGCTTTTCAGGTGCTTCTTTCGCTTTCCACTCTTGCCATGCGACTTGTTTGAACCGCCATCATCTTCTTTGTCTCCGTCGAATAGCATGTTCATTCCACCAAGGTCAAGACCATCAGCTAGGCCCCCCAACCTGTTGGCAGAATCAGATATCAGTTTGTTATGTAAGGTGGCTATGCAAACTGGAAAATCCCAAAGCCAATGGTGCCGTACCAAAGCAAATTATGTATTTATACAGAAAAGAAACAGCAGTCTGAAATATTGAACATACCCATGAAGTTGTCTCCTCATCTGCTTCTCAATCTGCTTGTCACGTTTGGTTACTGGAGCACGAGTGAACAGCTCCTCTTCCTGTTTCTCTTGCTCCTCTCTCTGCCGCATGTACCTCAAAAATTTCTTGCTTTCATCACCCACTTCTTCTTTCCACTGTTAATTGTAGAAGATTATTTATTAGCATGAAAATAGATGGCATGCAGCTAACTCTGCATGCAAGACAAGTTGCTAAAAAATGTATAGCAAACCTCTTCAGGCCGGTCAGCAGCATCATCAATTATCTCTTTAATGTAAGGATTTTCCTTTGCCATTCGTGCTATTGCTTTATCTTTCCTTGAATCTTGTTTCCGACGCTTTTCTTCTTCCATGATAGCAGGCATAAACTTCGGAGGACGGTAAACACCATCATTATCCTGAAATCAAGTGGTTATACATCAGAAAAGGAACTGTATAAACCAAATATGCCACACTAACTGAGAAATGAACATCACCGATCCAGCAAATAGGGAACACAAATGACAACTTTAATGAAAATTTTGCATTCAGCGTTAAACATAATATCGATATCAAAACTTATAAAATGAACAGAGCATATTCTAAAACACGATCACACGACAAACACACATCTCAAACATGCTTAATATAAAATAGATACATAAAATGCCATGCGGAAAGTGACTAAAGGATCTCAAATACTTAATATCGCAATTGAATTCAACACTCTGGGGACGCCAATCAAAATCTTTGAAAAGGGATGTTGCTTCATCATTACCATGACAACTGACAGTTATAATACAAATGAGACAAATGACAATTATATTTTAAAGGACATGCTACGGTAGCAGCAAAATATGGGAACATGGCGTCCATGTGAATATTTGGCTAGTACAACATTAAACTGCAAACAATTTAATTAATATACTTCTTTCACAAAGTAATGTTCATGTGTTATCAGTAAGCAAGTGAAAAACATCACCTGCCCATCAGGAGCAGGCTTTGTGACCATCATATCTAGGTTTGGCCTATACTTCAGCAGGTCTTCCTCATCCGAATGCTCGCCCTTCCCCTTCACCTCTGTATTTCCTGCCTTTTCTCGGGCAGTTGCGCCGTCAGCTGCATTGGTAAGCTTCTGGATTTGGTACTCTGCCTTCTTGTCAATTGGACGAATCTACAGCACCAAATTCAACAGAAAGCCATCAATTAACTAGCCAACTACATTACATCGAGGCAGGCAAATAAACAGTCAGCATCAAGGGCACAAGCAAACCTTCTCTAGAAAGAGCCTGATCTCGACAAGGCTCCGCACCACAGGGTGTCCATCCACCGAGAGCCCCTTAGCCTTACGGAGCAGATAGTAGACAATGTCCTGGCAGTAACCAAGCAGCAGGTGGTTCTTCGCCTCTAGGTAGCCGATCCCGTTGGCCGTCGGCAGCTGGTTCTCCTTGACCTACCAACAAGCCATCACCAAAGGGGGGAAACAAAATTGATCGTACCCAATTTCATCGGTTGAAGAAACTGGGAGAGGGGAGGGAAGCTTGCAAGGGGAAGACATGGTTAGATTACCTTCCGGGTGATGTCCTCGACCTTGCCCCTAACGAGGTCCAAGCCGTCCTTCATCTCCTTGAGGGCTGCGAGCAGCCTCGGCGCGTCGTCGCTGCGAGCAACAAAGGGCCGTGTCAAATTTTCCCTAATTGCTTACGCTGGGGAGAGGAATCTACTGCTGAGCTTACCGTACGAGGATTTCTGCCTTCCTCTCGCCGTTGGCTTCGGCGGCGGCAGATGCGGCCGCCATGGTGACGAGCGACTCTTGCCGGAGAAAAAGGCGGCACCTCACGGCGGCGCGGCTACGTCAGGGGAAGAGCGTGGCACAGTGTCTCGTGGTCGCGATGGCGGTGGCGAAGGGGCGGAGGCGGCGCTGGGGTTTAGGGGAGGCCGGGAGGGAGGAGGACTCTGAGCGAGACGGCGGCGGTGTGACAGATAGGACAGACGAGCGGCCTAGCAGGCTGCAATGTTGGGCTGCTTCAGGAGGACTCAGGGGGAATCGGGCCTTTCTTTGACACAAATATTTACGGGCTTCATGACAAAGAAATTTGACTGTTTAATTTTCTTCTCTGTTTTTCCTTTTTTTATTATTTTTTGATGAGGAGAATGTGGATCCAGGTTAAGTTTTTGCTGTTGTCATTCTGTCAGCAACTGGAAAATCCTGGCGATTCAATCCAGTTTGTGGCTCGAATTTTGCTGTTGTCATTATGTCAGCAACCGGAAAATCCTGGCGATTCAATCCATTTTGTGGTTCAAGTTTTGCTGTTGTCATTCTGTCAGCAACTGGAAAATCCTAGCGATTCAATCCATTTTGTGAACCATTTCACGAGGAACATCCTGGTGATTCAATCCATTTTGTGAGTAACATCCTGGCGATCCAATCAAATGATTTTCATTTCGAATGATTTTCGTTTCAGTTATAAGAGGAAGCTGTTTTGATTTTCGTTTCAGTTTTGAGAGGAAGCTGTTTTGTTCAGTTGTCAGCATTCAGCAACTGGACCATCCATGTCAACAGGAAAATCCTGGTGATTCAATCGAAGCCATATCATCTTCCCTCAGCTGGATACTATAGTGACAGTTCATTGTTATCTTTGAACGAAAAACCACCGTCACACATTATAAGACCATTGGGAGTGTTTATCACCCACAGCAAATCGTCTAATAAAGATAAAAACGATAAATAAAATAACAAGAATGCTCTCCACCATAGCCACCACGACAAGCTGCTTAGTTGGTCGCTTCAGACAGTTGAAAAGTGGCAAAACGGTAAACATGCACTTGTAGGAAAATAAATTGATCAATTTAATCCAGCACAGTAAAATTGCTCAACAAAGCTCCATTTCTTTAGCAACACAGCAAAAAGTTTGAGTCCAAGTATACAATCGACTTTAAAAGTCAAAAGGGGCTCAGGTAAAACAAAGCAGTCTTCCAAAAGAGAAATATGATGAACGCATATAGTATAATAAATGTTGAAGTTTCATATTTGATGCTTCATGGCTCCGGTACCAGTAGTAAAAATTGACTTTGCTGTCAATCCTAGTAGGGGATTTCTCGGAAATCTCCCAAAGAATGCATTTAATGCTTAGTAGTATACATAGCTCATTTGCACCCATCAGTATTGCCTTCTCCCTCCCAAAGGAAAGGAATTTGATCCGGATATATGACCCCGGTTACCAAACCCACCTCGGCCCCTAGACCGGAAATTGCCTGAACACAAAACAAACAAGTTACAGTGGGTCCAGGGATATAAGCCCATAACAGCAGAAGAAATCAAATGAAGCTCAGGTAACTACCTCCTCCCATCGAACTTGATGATTTGGACATAGATTCTAGTGCAGGATTCACAACTTGGCCAGCTTCCCGCAGAATCTTGACTAGATTTCTTGAGTACTTCGCATTTGCATGTGTGAAAAAAGTAAATGCAGTCCCACTGGCACCAGCGCGGCCAGTTCGACCTATCCTGTGAATGTAATCTTCAATAGTTGTTGGAAAATCATAATTGATCACACACTTTATGTCCTTCACATCTGCAAAATTAACAAATATTATCAGTTGTAAATCAAGAGATTGATGTCCTGAAAACCACACTGGATCACACTGGAACATCAACATTGTCGATCTCCATAGACGGCAGTACATGGTTTAGACAAGGACCAACAAAGAAAATCCAGTGTTGCACTTTCTGTTTCTAAAACACAAGTCGAAGGAGCTGAAAAACTGAACCGGCATCAATCACTGCTGGATGTGGAATTGATGGTGATTAACCTCTCAGCCTTTATACAAAATGTTGAACACTGAAACTGGCATGCCTGGGTAACCATTTATCCAATAATGTAACAGCATCCAATAACCCAAGCAAATCTGTCAAGCATGCCAGTCCAACATAGGCTGAAATGAATAAGGTGCTACATCAGAGGTCACTATGGGAACCCACTGAAAAGAATCGCTGATTACTCTTGCAACCATCTTTTGACAAGTTGGCATTTGGCAGTGATACCGATGATGAGGCACTTGATCGAGAAAACAGAACAAGCTTCGAAAGAATCATGTACATAGCTAAGGGAAAGCAAAAGAGATCCACAAGCTTCTAAATGTATAGTTATTTTTTCAAAAAGTCAAACGTATAGTTATGTCATACTAAAATACAAATATGGAAGTAAGAAAGTCTGTGCAAGTTTCTTCTTTTGCAATTAGTACCATTTTTATTACACACATATTTCATGCCTATAAAATCCTGCCATACAACATTATTGCTCTCACCAATTCTAAAAAGAAATGCATATATGTGCAGAGATAGTTCACCATGCCTAAACAAGGATACGGCAAGAAGTGATCCATAAGAAGAATTAAGAAGCTGTGCATATTACATTACTATCTAAATGCTCAGGGAAAAAAGGAATGCAAACAACTTCAGAAATCAACTATATACTGCCAAATGCATATACTCTTGTACATTCTTATTTCATTTTATCCATTTTATTCAAAAGTAACAAGATTCCCTAAAGGTTCATCTATGGTTTCTGTGCTTTCGGGCTAACTAAAAAAAGGGAAGTTACCGTTAGAGTTGAAGTGCCCAGGTAACACTGCCAATGCTTACTCTCAAATGAGGTAAACCGTGGGAAAAGATTATCTACCTTTGACATGATGGCACCTTGGTATACACCACCAATCCACAAGTTCAGTTCACTCAACCAAACACAGCTGAACAGCCCTCCGACTTATCCTTGAGCACTCAGAAATACTACCTAATCCTATTATTCAAATGAATCATCATACCAAGACCACGTGCTGCTACATCTGTGGCAGCCATTATGGGACTCTTGCCGCTCTTAAACTCTGCAAGAACATAGTCCCTTTCAGCTTGGGCTTTATCACCATGTATAGATAACGCTGGCCACCCATCCATTCTAAGTAGCCTGGTGACCTTATCACATTCCTTTTTCGTTTGGAAAAATATCAAGATACGGCTCCCGTCCATTAGATCAGACAAGAGCTTACTGAGTCTGAAAAAATTGACAATCAACTCATCAGATGTATAAATTTGTAACTATATAGAAGAGTTCAGTACCATTAATTCCCATACGTACCTCGGATACTTCTCTTGATCTGAAATAACTTCAACAATTTGTTGTATGGAGTGATTAGCTTTAAGGTCAGGTGATCCTATGGTTACCTAAATTGCAGTGTAAGCCAATGTTAATACAGGACCTGTAAAAAAAATAGTAAAACAGAAACAAATGATTATAGCAGAAGCATTGCGCACCTTGTAAGGATTTTGCAGAAACTGTCTAGCTAAGGTTTCAACTTCTCGAGGCCATGTGGCACTCCAATACAAGGTTTGCCTGTCTGGCCGGATCTGTAGCACCAGTTCGGAACAAAGATTTGAGATTAGCTAGACAATTATAGATAAGCATAGAGTTCTCAAGGAAACAATACCTGTGCAACTATTTTTCGAATTTGAGGCTCGAAACCCATATCTAGCATCCGGTCTGCCTCATCCAGCACAAGGTATGTCACCCTACGTAGGTTTGTGTGACCAGCTTCCAGCAAATCAATCAACCGGCCAGGAGTTGCTATGACAATTTCAACTCCTAAATGTGCAAATAGCATGATTTAGCTTTCAAAAAATAATTTTCACATAAATGCATTCAAGTGGGTCGGAAGTGCACAGAATACAGATACCTCTTCTAAGGTCACGTATTTGTGGACCCTTAGGTGCACCACCATAGACACATGTGCTTCTAGTTCTTGAATATGATCCAAATTTTGTAGATTCTTCCTGTATTTGAACAGCAAGTTCTCTTGTTGGGGCGAGGATTAATACAATCGGGCCATCACCTTGCTCTACAGCCATTACAGTCACGAATAAGAGAACGGACAGAGTCTAACAAAAAAAAAGCAAGTAGAAAGTAGAACACAAACCTAACCGAGGCTGGGCACCAACATGAACCAATCCAGGCAGCAGATAAGATAATGTTTTCCCTGAGCCTGTTTGAGCGATACCAATCAGGTCCCTACCCTTCAGAGCCATAGGCCAGCCTTGAGATTGAATAGGTGTTGGCTCCACAAAACCGGACTTGGCAATTGCTTGCATGCAGTAATCTGTTGAAGGCAGCGATGTTAGACATGATCCATTTTAGTTTAAACAGGGGAAAATTGGTTTTGTACCACTAAAAGATCCAGGTTTTAGAAAAATAGCATTGAAAGTTTGACCTGTAGAAATCTAGCATCCAAAGTTGTCCCGTTATAGAACTTTACCATCGTCCGTTCACTTGACGTTAACTGAAGCTGAGAAAAGAATCGAACTAACTCACCAGCACCAGCCTCCCTCTCTTCTTTCTTCTTTCTTCCTCTGCTCTCTCCACCCCGTAGTCTCCCTGTGCCCCACGATTGACCAGTTTGGGGTGGCCGGCACATGAGGATGGGAGCGGAGCCGGACGAAGCTCGAGGCCAGGCAGGCAGTCCGTCGCGCGAGGCTGACGGCATGCGGGGCCGGTCGTTGGGCGGTGGCAAGCGTGCGGGGCCGGTGGCGAGCGGAGCAGCTAGTGGGCAGGCCCAGGTGCGTGGGGGCATTGGAGTGCGGGATGGCCGGTGAGCGCGGCCAGCGTGCGGGGCCGGCGGCGAGCGGAGCAGCTGGCGGGCAGGCACAGGTGCGCGAGGTCATTGGAGTACGGAGGTGGCCGGTGAGCGAGGACAGCGCGCGGTGGCCGGTGGGCGAGGCCAGCTCGCGAGGTGGCTGGTGGGCGCGGCCAGGTGTGCAGGGCCAGCGACCCTGGAGGCCATGGCCAAGGAGCCTGAGCTCCAGTCGGCGCCGGCTGGAGGTTAGGGATGACCAGTGGGGCCTAAGGGTCATAGGGAGAGGGAAGCAACATGTGACGGTGAGCTAACAGTGAATGGTATAAATCCATAACGGAGGAACTTTCAATGCTATTTTTCTAGTGTTGAATCTTTTGATGCTATTTTTCTAAACTCTTGATCTTTCGATGGTACGAATCTAATTTTCCCTTTAAACAGACGGGACAGGCAGGACTGGAGGCCTGGAGCTAGAGTAAACCTGGGAAGTTGGCTTCCTGGAAGTATCTGACAGGCTTGGGCACATCCCGGCCCTCGACGGTGATATCCCTGAGACTGCGGTACTGGGCCACATCGGCTTCCGACATAGCCTGCACGGAGGGAGACTCCACGTAGAAGTTCTTCTCAAACGGTATCAGGCTCCGGAAGTCAGGCTTGGGCAAGGCGAGCGTGTCGAGCCCGTCCCTTCCGCGACCTCCTCTACCGCCACCTCCATAGCCACCGCCGCCTCCATAGCCACCGCCGCCGCCTCTGCCACCTCCACCACGGCCTCTGCCGCCCTGCCCGTAGCGCTGGTAGTCGCCGCCAGCGGAGGCCGCGGGCACGGCCGGATACGCGGCGGCGTAAGGGTTCACCGCCGGCACGGTGGCCGGCGGAGCGACCATAGGAGCTACGGCCAGGTCGCTGCACAAACGAACAACATCGATCGGGTCAGAGTTGAAATCAGATCGGAGATTAGGGTTCGCGTACGGCGTACCTGCGCCTGTCGTGGTACGAGGAGGGGTCGACGAAGCGGAGGTCGTAGGGATTCATGGCCATGGCGACAGCAGCGGGCTTGGCCGGAGGGGCGAGGAGCTTGGCGGGACGACCGGGCAGGGAGAGGTCGCCGCCGAGCTCGAGGGCAAAGGGGATAGATCTGCTGGTGGCGGCGGGCGGAGACGCGGTGGTTTGCTTTTTGTTGGGTTGCCCTTGGTGGCGTGCCGGACCGGACGGACGGACGGGTCGGTTCGTCCTTTCGTTTGTGTGAGTTTGTGACCCACGCGGCAGATTCCTCTGGGTCTGTCGGTGCAATAGAAAAGAGCCCGGTCCTTCACGCAAGTCGGCGAAGGCGACAGGCCAGCCGAGGGAAAAGTCCTCGCACGAGCTATATTCCCCCCTGCCTGGCCCATGAATGGCTTCTAATGGGCTAGTGTTTACTGGGCTTGCCAACGAGAACACCGGCCCGTTTGGAACGTTGGGAGCTGTTTCTCGAATTATTTATCGGAGGAATAGACTGTTTTCTCTAATTTTTGTTTGAAATTCTGCCCACATGGAACTGAAAGTGAGAATCGTGTCGATATAGATATAGATTTTTTTTTGAGATTGATATAGATATAGATGAGGGATTTTTTCTCAACTATTTTTTTATATTTTTATTTCTCAAAAAATGGTACATTCTTTGTTAGCAACACTGCAAGAGAATTTTTATACCAACTTGAACGTTGTCATTTAGAAAAGGATAAGTGTTCATCTCAACATTCGTCATTTAGTACTGCTGTTCTATTACCGGTCTGCTTGGTTTCCAGCATGTTCAGCTGGTTGGTGGGTGATGGCTGCTGAAAAATTAGTTAGTGACCGGTAGTTATGTTGATTCTGTGTGAGAGAAAAGTGATACTAGCTGGTGGCTGATAATTCAGATGAACAATATTACGCCTGACCTCGCGCGGGCACAAGCAACAGTATCTTTGTCACAGCCAGCGAGCCGAATCGGCTCTCTTTCACTGGCAAACCAATTTTTACTCGCACGAGCACCAAGGGCGTCATTGCACATCCAAACCAGTGTCTCGCTAGCTATTCTCGAGAGGCCCACGGTGATCAGCAAGAGATCTAAGCAAACCCTATATATGAGATTCCTTCACTCTATATTCGTTTGCTGCAGTTTTATGATAATCCTTATATGGTTACATCATGCATAAAAAGTAGGCTTGATGCAAAGGATCGTACTCGACCTTGATTTAGCAAAAATATATAGAACACCTTCAAACAAGCATTTATACCGGTGAAAGAACAAGCTAACTTATTTATCTCTGAACAAGTAAAAGTTGTATTAACGTTATTGTGGTCACGCGCAAGCACCTTCAGTTTTTCGCATCAACTCCGATATGCACTTTATCTAATTTGCGAACAAGATATGATCATTCATCATGTAACTATGTAAGACATAATGCGCATATATTTCACTTATCTAACCAATCCTTGTATTTGTCACTACAAAAGCAATGTGAAAATCAATTTTTTTCTTTAAGCAAAATGTAAAAAAAGGACAAATAACAAAGAGCAGCTAGTGTTTTTTTTTTTTGAAATTTTACGGCAGAATTTATCCGAAAATTCTTACTTGAACAGCCACACCAATCTCAAAGCACGGTCATTCTCCTCCGACGGAACGGAGCGCAGACGTCGAGGCCACCAGGCCGATCTGGCGAAATATTTCTAGTCGTCCCCCTCCTTCAACCTTCAGATCTGGCCACTCCCACACGCCCAGTCTCCTAAACCCTACTCATCTCTCTCTCGGCGACGGCAACTGCCATCGCCATGGCCGGGAGGCGCACAGCCCCGGCGGCTCTCCTCATCCTCCTCGTCGCCGCGGCCTTCGCTCCCATCTCCACCGCCGTCCGCCCGGTCTCCGACGCGCACAGATCCGCCGCTGCCGAGCTCTTCTCCCCCTCCGCCGACGGATCCTTCGGCGAGTAAGTGCACCTACCACTCGCCAGCGCCTTCGTGTTCCCGATCTCAGCTACCCGCCCCCCGCTGACTCAGTAGCCGTTCCAGCTGGGTGCAGATCGACCTGCCTGGTTGAAATTCTCACGCTTATTTGCGTTTGCCTGTTAATTTTGTCTATGTGCGCACCGCGCAGTTTGGAGAGGACGTATGAGGCGGTGAGGACGTTCCAGATACTCGGGTTGGAGAAGTACAAGAGTGAGACTGGGAAGGCGTGCAAGTTTGCCGCAGAGGAGTTGGCTTCCCCCGCCTCGTCCGCTGCGAAAGATCTGTTCCACGCGGCCCGGATCAGCGGCGTGCTCGGATGCAGTGTTGATGCCGGCGTGTATGATGTGGGTGCTAGCTCTAGAGATCTCAGTGCTGCTGCTCGTATTGTCATGTTTGGTGATGTTTTAGTTTCGTTCATTGACAGGGTGTCGTGGCAAGGCTTAAAGCAGTGATTAAGGACACAAACTCCCTGCTGGAATTCTACTATTCCGTAGGAGGTCTGCTGAGCATCAAGGTCAACCCCCCTCTAGTGCCCTTTACATTGATATACTTGTTTGTTACTCATGATTACTTTTATGTATTTCTCTGAGTTTTATTTGGTAGTTCATTTTTTTTGTTCCTTATGTTTTTGCAGGAACAAGGCCACAACATTGTTCTATCTGATGCAGAAAGCACATTTCACGCCATTAAGGTGACCACAATTCAATATGGCGATGCATTTTTTCCTTATTTAGCTTTTGCAATGTGTAATATATTTCCTCTCAAATCAGCGTTGTCTGACATTTTCTATTTTCCCTGCAGGCACTTAGCCAAAGTGACGGAAGATGGCGTTATGACACAGACAGTGCTGAATCTAGCACATTTGCTGCTGGTTTGTTCTTGTTCTTATTGACCTGCTCTATTTATTGGAATAAAATAGATTACTACCTCTGAATCGGCAATACAGCAGCAGCAGCAGCAACAAAACCTTTTTAGTCAAAATCAAGTTGGGACAGGATAGAGATGAAATCCAACATGAGTCACCAACAAAAAGGACAACGATATAAAATGTGAAAATGCATTAATATTTTGGTTGCATTCTGCACAAGCCAAGTTGGCCCGTCTCTTTCTGAAGCTTGCTATCAGCTTTAGGACGATTTCTGATGCCCACTGATTTTCATAATAATGTACTGTCACAGGTATCGCACTAGAAGCTTTGGCGGGCGTTGTTTCTCTAGCAGATGCTGAGGTTGATCCATCCATGGTGTGTATTCACTCTTTGCTTGGTTAATAATTTAGACCTTGACCACCATGCTGTTGATGCCTCAGTTTATCTTTCCCAAATATGCAACACGACACCATCGATTTCAGTATCTTATGTATGATGAATACAACATCATTTATGACACTTTCGAAAGAGCAGCAGCCATGCATTCTTTGCGCACAATGTGAATTTGCACTTTTGATGATATCAGGATGTTTAGGTACATCAGTGCAAGCTTGTGTAGGATGATATGTTTTTCTTTTTTGTTTCATAGAATTTGTTGCTGAATAGTTCTCAGTTCTCACATATTCCACTCTTAAGATTTATATAATTCTTGCTGTCCACTTGTTTTTGCCGCTATCTGTTGGTATTTATTAACATTTTACTGACTGGTGGTCTTGATTTTAATTCCGTCAGGTAGGAGTGGTAAAAAATGACATCGTGAAGCTGTTTGACACTATCAAGAGTTATGGTATGTTGTCTAACATCATAAGTAGAGATAAAAATGAGTGGGCAAATGGCTCTTTTTGGACTTCGTTGTTGGCTAGAAGACCCCATGAGTCTAGGGCAATGAATTATAGATTTATGTGATCATTAAGTAGCACATAAAATTTTCTTTTCTCTTGTTTTTATGGTTTCTTCGTGTACTTAGTTTCGCATGTATCTATACTTAGATGATGGCACCTTCTATTTTGACGAGAAGCATGTTGATGCTACTGAGTACAAGGGCCCTGTAACGACTTCTGCTTCAGTAGTGCGCGGTGTTACCTCTTTTGCAACTGTTGCCTCTGGCAAATTGAATGTGAGTATCTTAAACCTTTGGCACTTGCTCACTAAATTTATGTGTAAGAACCTTTCTAATGTAACTACTCTTAAATCTATAGATCCCTGGTGAGAAAATACTTGGATTGGCAAAGTTCTTCCTTGGTATAGGGCTCCCTTGTAGCACAAAGGATTGCTTTAATCAGATTGAGTCTTTGTCATTCCTTGAGAACAATAGGCAAGCCTTCCTTCTTTATTTGTTCTTGAGGAATATAGATATCTTTAATCTTTTCACTCCATGGACAGTGTTACATATATTTGTTCCATTTCCGTTTGCTATGATAGACAATTGCTTGTTGCATGTGGTGATTCAACATGTCATTTTTTTAGGTCTTAACATTAAGGTTTTTTTTGGCTTATCTGTTTTCTGCAATTTTCAGGGTCTTCATTCCTTTGATACTGTCACTTCCTTCCAAAGTATTTTCATTGACTTCGAAAGATCAGCTTAAGGTGATTGTTTTTTTTTTGTTGTTGTTGGGAAACAAGCTTAAGGTGATTGTTGCATGCCATCCGGTGTGGTATTTGTAGCTGCAATTATATTACATTAACTGAGTGTGTAAAGTACAAGAAAAACATCTACAGTGAGGATACATATGGGGCCCAGGGAAATTATCAAGTGACATTAGATGTTGCTTTCCGATTTCTGCACTTCCTGGTGTTACTGAGCAATTTGCCTGTAGTTAGAATTAGAATGCAGTGAATTAAATTGTACACATTCTTGACTCATTGTTGCTAGTCATTGCTTTTGAGTTTTTTTAACTATACAGCGTGGGCAGACCCCCACTGTGGTAGGATATATGTATAATAATAAGAAGAAAAAAAGAACTGTACAAGGACAAACGTCCAACGGGCACCTTAATGCCCCAGAAAAGAGAGAAAAGACTACAGGAATACCTCCAAAGAGGTTAGAAGCTGAGTAAGAGGTTTAACTGAAGCTGTACATTGTTGACCCAAGAAAGAAAATCATGTTTTTTGCTTTCCTTGAATCTGTGAGCTTGAAGTCTTGCTTCATCTCTGTAACTAAATGTTAGTTAGCTCTTAGCTCCAACTCTTTCCTCATTGCCTATTTTTTTCAGGTTGAAGTCACAACAGTTTTTGGATCTGCTGCTCCTCCACTCAAAGTGAATCTTGTACAAGTGGGTTCTGATTCTAAAGTCATCACCAGTGAGAACAAGGTACATAGCTTAATTAGTGGCTACCTTAGGCGAGTTCCTTGTCTTAATACTGTTTGTATTGCATATTCTACTTCTTAACATCATTGTCCATTTTGTCTCAGGAACTTAAATTTGACCTTGACAACAATGTTCATTACTTGGACATCGCTCCGTTGAAAATAGATGTTGGGAAATACTCTCTAGTTTTTGAGGTACGTTGTACTTTCACTATATTAGTTTGCTTCTTGTTGATGTGCTGGTTGTTGGCATTCTTACTAACGGTCTGACTTTCTGTATTCCAGATTTCACTTCAGGAGCCAGGGCATGAGACTGTTTATTCTACTGGAGGGAGAAACACTGAGAATGTATTCATTACAGGACTGATCAAAGTTGACAAGGCAGAAATTGGAGTTTCTGATAATGATGCTGGGACTGTGGAGTCTGTCCAAAAGTAAGATTTAAAAGTGATTTGAGTTGATGCCGTTATATTCAAAATGAGTTGGTTAAATCTTTGGAGACAGTTTACCTGTCCTAAATGAATCGGCAATTTCTGTAATTTCCCTACGATAGATTTGGAAGTTCAATATGTTATATTTTATGTGGAACAGCTTACCTGATGCTTCTCTATTTTCAAATTGCTTCACTTCAGGTTAGATCTTCTGAAAGATACAAAAGTGTCTCTCTCTGCAAACCATCTGCAAAAGTTGCGCTTATCTTTTCAACTAACTACACCGCTTGGGCACACTTTTAAACCTCACCAGGTTACCACTCTTTGTTACATTCTGATGTACAGCTTGTTCTTTTCCTGACATGGTTTAATGAATGTGTTCAGGTTTTCTTGAAACTGAAGCATGAAAGCAATGTTGAACACATATTTGTGGTGCCTGGTTCTGCAAGGCAGTTTAAACTTGTTCTAGTTGAGTATCTCCCCCCTGGAATTTTCTTTGTTACTGTTTTGGATTATCACACTTTATTGCTTGTACCAATGCGGCGAATATTGCGCATAGCATCACAGCTTCTCATTTTGAAAGATTATAAGTTAGGCGATGGCTTGTTTTCAATTATAAGTTAGGCAATGTAGCTTCTCATTCTGAAAGATTATAAGTTAGGCAATGTAGCTTGTTTTCAAACCATGCTTATGCGAAGCTACACTGTTTGGCAACTGGCATTTAAATTAGAAAACATAATCCAGTTGCATTTTTTTATGAAAATAGATTATGTTCGATGAAGTGGGATACACAGCATAATTTGCTTGCCTTAATGCTTGCAAGTCCTTTGGTGCCGTGAAGAGATTCCTTATATGCCTTTTTGGCTTCTTGTAGGACTTCCTAGGTTTGGTGGAGAAATTTTACTACCTTTCTGGAAGATATGACCTTGAGCTTGCAGTTGGTGATGCTGCTATGGTATGTAACCATGTAATTGTCCTACTCCTGTAGTACCAATTTCTTTGCATTGCTGATGTTCTTTGTGTTGTCAGGAAAATTCGTTTCTACGACCTCTTGGCCACTTGGAGTTGGACCTGCCAGAGGCCCCAGAGAAAGCCCCAAAACCTCCCGCACAAGCTGTTGACCCATTCTCAAAATTTGGGCCAAAGGCAGAGATATCACACATATTCCGTGCACCAGAGAAGAGGCCACCCAAGGAACTCTCGCTTGCATTCACGGGTCTCGCACTTCTGCCTTTCATCGGATTCTTGATTGGGGTGGGTGAAAAAGTCATGCTACTCATGTGGTCCAACATTTGCTTTGAATTAAAGTTAAGGTCTGCTCTAACACAACCTATTGATGGCATTCTCTTGCAGCTGATGCGTCTTGGAGTGAACTTGAAGAACTTCCCATCCTTGCCAGGACCGGCTGCATTTGCCTCACTTTTCCACGCTGGAATAGGAGCAGTCTTGCTTCTCTACGTTCTCTTCTGGATCAAGGTTTGCATATTCCTTGTGGTAAGCATTATTATTTCACTTGTGAACTGTTGCGCTGATGACTTCCTTTTCGGGGCAGTTGGATCTTTTCACAACCCTGAAGTACCTTGGCTTCCTCAGCATCTTCCTTGTGTTTGTGGGCCATAGGACCCTATCCTACCTCTCCTCGGTGTCGACAAAACAGAAGACTGCATAAGTGGACGATGCAAACAGAGGTTTTCGGATCATCAATTTTTGAGGTGGCCATTGCAGGCCCTTGGGTTCTCGGTCTTTGCTTGGCACTCTTTAGCTGCTCCCAAGATTTTGTTGAGTGACTTGAGTTTTGAGTAAAGACTTGTTTATTTCAGTTGGATTTCAAGAATCCTGATACTAGAAAAGTAGTAGGACCTCACCTTCGTGTATGATGATGCACTGATGATTTCTAAATAGATTGGATGTTTAATCATAGAAGTAATGAGATTCGCCCTTCCAGATGCAGCATCAGTGTTTCCAATCAGATGATCTTTTATGATGCCTTTGCCGTTTGGTTGGAATTGGGGTGCTGTACATAACATGTTTTGCTGATGATTCCAATTTGTTCGGATGAATAGACACGAATTGTCCTAAAATGCAGGCTACAGCACAATTTTAAATGAAGCGCAGCATATGCGGTACTTCGCCCCTAATTACTATTCTTTTTTACTTTTTTTAATATGAACTTAGATATAATTATATTTAAATACGTAGCAAAAGTTATGTGCCTAGAAAGGTCAAAATGAATAATAATTTAAGATGAAGGAACTATGTTGTCGATGTGGATGTACGTGGAAAAAATATACTTTACGCTATAATTACATGAAACAAATGAGATGCATCGTCAAAACAAAATTGGATCATTTTCTCCATTTGGACAAAGATCAAAATTCCTATACAATTTAGTTACACGCTGTATACGATGAAATGTAGCGTAAATATTCCTTTACGAACTAGTGGATTGTTAGAAACCTGCCCTCGGTACTGCCGTTCTGTAAGATGTTTACTGTCTTGCTCCTCTTCGTGGGGAAACCCATTGTAGTTTAGCTTTGATTAGTTGTAGGCCGCTTTTGGTCCATCGGGGAACAATACAAGTTTATTCAAGCTCCCCGGTCCAGGTCAGTCCTAGTAAAGAATACACCAATGACAGACGCAACTCTTTACTACCTGCCATTGCACTGGGAAAAAAGTCGTGGAGTAAACCACCTTCTGTGATTTCTGGGCTAGTTGAGATCGTCATTTTGTCGCCTAGCTAATCTTGAATATAAACCATTCTTCTCAACAAGTTCAGTGTGTTTACCATCCTGCAAAGCCATAAAAAGAAACTTAGGCATTATGAAACCAAAATATGATATTATAGGTTGCAATAGTTGAAAACATACCTCCACAATGTTACCGTTTTCCATCACAATAATTCTGTCAGCTGTTTGGATTGTAGATAGCCTAAACATGATAAAAAGACCAATACCTCAATTATCTGACATGTCCAAAAATCAAGATAGCAAGCATTTGTGTGCCAAATACCTGTGTGCTATGATGACCACAGTTCTTTTAGCCTTCGAGTCGCGGCTGACTTTGGTGATAACACTCTAGTAAGACACAGGGTATCAATAAGATATCATAAGCATGAAAAATCAATTACATTACACCGTTTCATGCAGAACATAAAGTATATTCAAGTTCCACAGGAAATACTCACCTTCACATAATGTTCACTCTCAGCATCAAGTGCACTAGTGGCTTCGTCAAGTAGCAAGATGGATGGATCCCTCAGAAGGGCCCTAGCAATAGCAACACGTTGTTTCTGACCACCACTAAGAAGAGCATCATCAACAATGGTGCTATAACCATCAGGTAGAGACATTATGAAATCATGAGCATAGGCCTGCTTTGCAGCCCACACCACTTCTTCATGACTGACTTCTCTTGGGCAACCATATTTGATATTAGAGCTAATATCCATTCGGAATAAGCGTGGTTCCTGCACATATAAATTATACATGGTTGTTTAGTACACCATAAGTTGCACGTGGCAATACAATGTATGTGGATTTGATCAACTCTGAACCTGCCCAACAAAACCAATTCTTTCTCTGAACCATCTGATATCAAGCTCGGTGAGTGGGACACCATCAACTAATATCTGCATCAGTACGTCAGGCTTTCAAGTGTGAGATATATATTCAAAGGATGGTTGTTTAGTGTGAAAAGCAATTACCACAATTTGGAATGGCTTACTTGCCCATCTGTAGGCTCATAGAGCCGAAGTAATAAATTGATTATAGTGCTCTTCCCACTCCCGCTAAGACCAACCTATAAGGGTCCATCACACAAGCGCAGTAAGTAATAGATAAAAAAATTGCACAATTTGTGAAATTCACTTCTATAAAAAAAATTAAACAATGTTGCAAGTCCATACAATTGCAACTACTTCATTTGGATTCAGCGTCAGATTCAATCTTCCCAAAATTGGTACCTGTTAAGAAAAAAGATTGATAAATTAAGGGCCACATGATTTGGTTACCATAAAAAACTATTAACCTACATAATTATAAAAATGCCCAAACTTTAAAGTTCAACATTTCTTTTTTTCCTTCAAATTTTCCCCAATATTAAACGTTATAAGTTCAGAAGCATCAGTACGTGAACAACACTCATAAACAGAAAAGGCACAAGAAACTTCAGTGTAAGCATACCGTAGGTCTGGATGGATATGAAAATGATACATCAGCATACTGAATTCTCCCTTCCAAATTCTCTAACTTGAGTCCTGCGTTGAGAAATAGCTTCACATTACCGGACAGTCTTACCTACAGAGATAAATTTTACAATCGTGCACAGATTTTCTTGCCTCTAGAGCTAAGCTGCTTGCTAGGCAGGAGATCCATCAAACGGAAAACTTTTTCACTTGCTCCAACAGATTGCATCAGGGAAGACCAGTTGTCTCCGATCCACCATGTGGATAAAATTAGCCATTCAGCATAGAGAGTGAATTTTGTCAACTGCTCAGCAGTCAACTTCCCAGACATGATAGCTAGTCCTCCAACCACCACTCCGATTACCTACACGAAGCTTATTTGCAGGAGTACTTCATTAGTAGTGTAAGGCAATGTCCCTACCAGCCTCCGACTTTAACATCACCAGATTTTGTTTTCAAGTTATTATGATGTTAATCGTTGCCGAACAACAGGAACAACGGAGATACCTGAGTAGAATGGTATAGATAGTTCAAGCTCAGGCTCCAGCCTCCGTAAGCCACTGTCTGCCGAAAGCTTACATCATATAGCTTATCGAGCCACTTTGCATACCTATTGAAGACCCAAAGTACAAGATATTAATGATGCAACCAAAGTGTTAACTAGAATGAAGCTAAACAGCAGGAAGTACAGAAATTGCCTTTTAAACTCTTGCTTTTCTGTTCCGTACACCCGCACCGTCCTAACCAAAGTTATCACCTCTTGAGCAACCTGATTCAATTAATATGAAAAGGTTAATATGTACGATGGAAAATGGATTTAACTTTAGCAAATGGCATTATTGTATAATTACAGAATCTTACATTATTGGCACTTGCAGTGAACTCCTGTGCGAATTTTGCTGCTCTTTTCTGAAACCTACCAATGAAGTAGTAATGTGATGGGTCAAGTTCTCTCATATGCACCAAAGATGCAAACCAACAGATAAATTTCTCTCACATGCCTTTTCAAAAATGCACCACTCTAGCATCAGAATGTTGGAAAATGGAACTAGAGTAAGGAACAGATAACTAGAAGAATCAAAGGAGTAAGTTTGTACCGTCCATGAACTAGCATAATTGTTGATAGTGTTGCACATATAAGCATAGTACACAACCCAAGAGGCCAAGATAAGACTAGCAGATAAATTAATGCACCTACACCCTGAAATACATTGAGAAAATGATATGTGAGCTTTTCAAACACTGGGTGATGTTTAATAGAACTCCCAACAAAATTCTCACCTGAAGTAAATTGCGTGAAATCAGGTTAAGGTCATTTCCTATAACACGAGACACTTGTTGACAGTCAGAACCAAGCCTACTTGTCAGGTCACCGACAGTTTCTTCATCAAAAAAGAAAATATCCTAGCACAGTATAATAACAGTTAAAATCCTAGTGATATGGTCGAGCAGAAAACAATGCGTAGACCAATTTTCATCCAGCTTCCGTATTTTCCCCCCTATTTTCATTACCTGAGAAAGAATGGAATCAAATAGCATTTCTCTCATCCGTTTGACCTAAGAAAAAATTAGATGATGAATGTTAAGAGACAGATCATATGGAAGCAATGTGTGGAATGAACAAACTTATCAGGACATGAGGAATCTAACATGGTTTTACCAATATCATGTTTGCAACACCAAAACAGCAGCTTCGTACACCACTGCAAATGAGGGATACCACTACATAAGCAACCTCATTTGTTTCACAATACTACACAGAAGGCAATGATCGATTTCAATTCTGTAGAGTATCATGAAAAGTGCATTGTTTAAATGTGTGCAAACTTGTTTATGTACATGCATTTCCCGTAGTGACTGCAGAACTTCACGATTGATTTTTCCTATGATCTCACAATTTCTACTCATTATCGCATAACACATCTAACAAACTTCATGGTAATAGAAAACAGAAATGTTTCAGAGTATTCCTTCAAACAGTGCCGACTACAGGAACTTTCTGAGTGCTACGTTACCAACTACACCGTCTGCAGCAATTTACATCTTACTGCTATAAACAATAATGCCTATGATCAGCAATCAGATGTGAGCAGATGGCCCTGTTGTATATCTACCATGGTCCATGGACACTATAAACACAATCTGAACAAAAAGGTAACTAACCTAAACACTCCGGAAATCAGACATAGGACAACTAGAAGCTTGGCATTTCTGTAGAACACAGCCCCTCCATTCTGCGCGGAGAAAATGGACGCCGCAAGGAGATGGGGTATAGCAATCTCCGCAAGCTGCAATCACAGTCACACCCGCAGCACATCAGTACGCTCATCAACAGACACCAAAAACTAGACTAGACAAATGAGAAAGTCAACCGCAGGAGCACTGCCATCGCTGGCTCGCATTACCGCAGCGCCGACGAGGGACGCGAAGCCGGCGTAGATGACCCAGCGGTCGGCGGCGACGAGGCTCCACATCCGGTTGAGCGCGGAGAGCGCGGTGGTCCCGCTCCCCTCGGCGCGTCCGCCCCCGTCCCCGGCCTCGTCGCCGTCCTCGAGGCGCCACCAGCTTCCCCCCGGCAGCACGTTCCGCAGGCGCTCGATGAACTCCCCCACGACCACGCGGCGCCGGCCGAGGCCGCCGAACTCGCCCCCGATCGCCGCGGCGGCGCGGATCCTCGCCGGCCGCAGCACCAGCCTCCGCTGCCGCGGGTTCCGCAGCGGCACCCGCCTCAGGGCCAGCGACAGCGATGGAGGACACGGGGCCGCGCTGAGCAGCAGCATCGCGGACGTAGGCGGCATTACGCAGTTTTCGAAAGCCCACCCCCTCCCGCGCGAGACTCGATCCCGGATTCCGATTCGCGGCCGACCTCGCGACTTCAAATAGCGAGGGGAGGGTGGAGGGGGACGCCCGCGGTTGCGTACTCGCCGGAGTCGGGCAGGGTTGGGTTGGGTTGCCGTGCGCGCCACTAGCACCGCGACGGGCGCCTCTCCTCCTCCCTCCTCCGGCTGTCCCGGCGTTTTCTCCTTCCTCGATTTTCTCTGTCTTTTTCCGTGTATTTTTAAGAATTTTGTTCGCTTTTTTTCGCTTGTTTCCCACGAGCGTGTGCGTGTTTGCGCTGCGCAGGGCTGCTCCGTGTCCGTGGTGTCGGAATTTTCTTTTGGGTTTTGGAAATTGTATGGTCGTGATTAATTCGCGAGGTTTTTGGATTGGCTTTGGTTACACGGGGAGGCAACGGGGACTTTCTTCTCTGTGGTCGTGGTTCATGAACCTCGTGTTGCTGCTGCTGCTGCTGCTGCTGCTGCCCTTGTTTGCGAATTGTGTGATGAAGGGGTTGGTGGGTTGCTGCCTAGGTGGACTAGTAGGTTTGTTCTTTTGGAATTTGTGGGTCTTTTCCTCTTTCTTTTTTCCTTTTTTTCTTGACCCATGTATCCATGCCAGCCTAGCAGCAATATATTGCTAACTATACTATAGTACTATTAAGTTCTTGTCAAGTACACTATTAAGTTCTCACAGTTGTTTTTGATATTGAATCATTACCACTTCCAAGGCTATCATCGACAGAGCATGAGCCATCATCCAACTTAGAGGTCTTATATTGATTTTCATGTTACTTAGCAATAAAATTAATTGGCCGATGATTTGCGTATAAAAATCTCTCTGTAAATATGCTGCCTAATTGTTCTGAACTCTCTAACCTTAATAATTGTGAGGAGTTCCTCACAATTTACCCTTCAAAAAGATTTACATGTGCAAAAAATGTTTTTTCTTGACCCATGTATACATGTTTGCCTAGCTAGCAGCAATGTATTGACCTTCTTGGTGTGGTAGTGTATTCTTATTTAGTTCCTCGCTCGATCATGTCGGAGGTTTCGATGACTACAAGAGTGTGGAATGTGAGTGGGACTTGCAGAGGTGTTTCGTCTCCGTTTTTGTCATCGTGTATAGTGGTGCGGTCATGTTCATGCCACAATTCAACCGGCCAACGTGTCGTCGAGTGGTAACCCGTGATAATGTCCCAATTTAACAGGACGAGTATAGTTTTTTTTTTTGGCTTTGCTTTTGTTTTCATGTCTATGGTCTTTCAGAACTATAGTCTTATATTTTTTTTCTATCATATCAATTAAAACCACACTATCTTGTGTGGTTTGTTCAAAAAAAATTGCTAACTATAGTACTACTAAGTTCTTGTCAAGTACCATCCAAGAAATGGGATCATATCTCACAAAATCAGTAAGTTAATAATATTGAATAATTACCACATCCAAGACTATAATGGACGACAGAGCACGAATTAGTCAACAATTAGAGAACAGTTAACTTGAAAAATTTTATACAGAAGTTTTCGAGCTGATCGCGACACAGACACACAGTCTGGGTGATGAAATTGCTTTCAATCTTCGTAACCGAAGTTCCTCCCTTGCGTTGAACGCTGATAAAAAAAAAGTCCAGATGATCCGCAGAGAAACAAGGATTGAAGTATACTGGTATTCAATAACCCTCTCCTACCCCGTCGGTCCGAAAACTGAAATATACATTGACTCTTGAGTGACGTGTGATCTCTTATCGATTTCCACGCAAGACGGAAAGGAAGAAATACAGCGCACATATTAGTTGAAATACAGTGCACATATATATACAACATACAGATGCTAGTACTACTCTATAGTGGATATGGATTTTTCACATGTGCTAATCACATACTAAAGGCATGTAAAAAGTAATAAGTGAGACGAATCTAAAGTTAGATGGAGAGAAACAATAAACGACTAAAGGCATGTGACCATATATACATATGGTTTGACATTTCCCTACTTATTAGTAATGCATGTATATATATAACTTTGATCCGTATATGTAGATCCTCGGAAGTATACGAGTATAATCTCGACATGTATATATGTACCTCTTTGATTCATGGGGTATAAATATAGAGAGAATTTCCCTATACCACACCGTAAAATCGACTCTTCCTTATTTGGTTCTCAAAATTTTCATCTTCCCTATTCAGGGGCGGACCGTGGCCAGGCCGACTCCTAGGGCCACTAAAAGGCCGATTGTAGCTAATTTAATCTGGACATTTATGCTACAGTTGCTACAGTATAGAATATAGATACATTATAGAAAAATCCAATCCGCGTCTAGGGTCAGGGCCCTAGTGGCCCTAACCTTCTATCCGCCGCTGTCCCTATTTGACACTGAGTTGAAATTTTGGTTCCCTATTTGACACAAAAAACATTCATATTTTTTAAGGTGATTTGGGAAGTTGAAAATTTTGAGGATCAAATAAGGAAGAGTTGATTTTAATTCTCTCTACAATATATTAAAATTATGACATATACTACGTAGTATTCTCACGGGGATAAAAAAAACCTTTAGTTCCCCGAGAAGTATTAACCTGTGTACATGATCGAAACGGCTACATCCATATACATGGGACCTTGCTATACTACTCTTTCTACATAGCGCTAGTGCATGTACAATTCGTTGTTGGCGATAGCCCACGTCACACGGGTTCCAGAGCGAGCTCACCGAACAGATCGCATCATCGATCATTGCCCTTATCCTTTAAGAACACACACCCCTTTCCTCTGTATATTTATTTAATATTTCTCAAACAAAGAGGAGCACCAAACAAAACAAATAAATCAAAGAAGGCACACAACTGACCACGCACCACACCACATTTTTGGTCGTTTTTGATTGATGGGGCGAGCAAATCGACGGTCGAAGGCTCGAAGCGGTATGAAACATGGACACACCAGATGACCAGAAACTCCGACGAAATCATGCTTGTCAGTGGCGGCCTAGGGTAATAAGCTCACCGTGCGGCACATGGCGGCCGGAGAGAGCTCCGTCGACCAGCCGCGGGGGTTCTGGCGGCTGGCGCTGGTGCTCTAGTAGTTTATCATATCGCCCCCCGGCGAAACGGAGCGCGCCATCACGTCGTGTTCCCACTCCAGCGCCGCACATGGCGACGCCTCGGCGCGGACAGCCTGGCCGCTGGCGCGCGACACGGGACCTCCGATCGATCGCCGCACGAACAAAGTTTGGGCCATGCATGCCCGGCCCCCCGTCCGTCCACCGTGTCTAGTACTCTAGTCTGGATGAAGAATCTAGGTATTCGGATGCATCAGGAATCAACCTTCAACCCCAGACAATACCCCAGGTCCAAGAGTTTGCCAAATAATTTTACTTGGCAAATTTTGTGTTTTGCCAACTTCTAAAAAGATATGCCAAGTAAAAAAAGAGTTCATCTCCAACAATTTGGCATAATTCACTTGTCAAACTCAGATCTAACTTACATCAGGAATCCTGAGAGAAACAAAATTATGTTTATGCCCTTCCATCTCTTAAAAAACTTACATCAGGAATCCTTCTCTATTCTTTATTTCTCTTTTCACCCTCCTACCTACAGGGAAACGCCGATGGCAACCACGATACGCGCGTGCATATATGCGCGTGGTGAGGTGAGTTTTGCCAAGTTTCTATTTTTGCCAAGTTGGTTTGCCAAATTATTGGAGGCTAATTTTTTTTGTTTTGCCAAAATTATATGGATGTCAAGTTGGTTTGGCAAACTGTTAGAGTTGCCCTTAAATGAGTGACGAGACACTGATAGATGCAGCATCTGGGTAGTCAACACAGTACAGGAGCTAGCGCCCTTTTTTTATTTTTCATTTTTCAAAAAGAATGAGAGACAAGTAGATAATTAAGCAAGAGTATTTGCCTATTTGGTATATATGCCCATATGCAAGATTACAATATAATATATGTGTATATGTGTGTACCATTATTGTGGCTATCAGAAAATGTATGTTAATTAATTTTCTTGATTGCAGATGATAATGTAGTCATATGTATAGTAGCTACATACCCTGTTTCTCGCTTATCTAACTACTACGTACACTTCAATTCATGAGCACTTGATCAGGAATAACACAGTGCAATGATGCAAACGCTACCATGAAATTAATTAGCATCTCAGCGAATAACACCATAGCATACACAAAAGACGTTCTAGCTTTAGCTAGCTGATGTCTTCTTGTTAGCCGAATGGCACGACGACGACACAACAGTTCAGGTATGTCGACGATGCATCATGTACAGTACTACTACTCGACGACAGAAGGTCCCAACACACAAACCAAACCACGGACAGGCACAACAATTTAGCGTCACAGAGCAGGGTGGGCTACTTGATTTAATATCATCACCTAGCGCACTACATGCTTAACACACGACGGGGTGAGCATCATCTCATCATCATCAGGGGTGTATATGGATCTAGCTAGCTAGCTAACTTCAGATATCAATGGCGGATCGGAGGCGGTGGTTCTCTTTCAGATGCTCACAGCCATGGAGGCGGCTCCCTGGTGACGAGCCCGCCTCACACCTTGCGGTGACCTCTCCTTGCAGGCGCCGCCGTTGGTCCCATCCGCAACCATGATGCTGTCATCAGAACCACCAGCTTTCTGCGGACCTGGAGACCCATGCTTGCTCTTGCCGACCGCGCTGGAACAATTGCCCTGATCCTGAGCATGCCTCACCTTCACGCCCCGTATCAGCTGTGATAGACAGAAGAGGTTTAATTTCATGTTAGCTGCCATGCTGCTGTAACTAATTAAGTGCACCAAGAATTAACGTCACAGATGCTATCACACTGGACGGCCATCCACATAGGAACAGCAGTGGCATATGCAAAAACAGCTGTATCTACGCAGGCTGCATTTGATTTGTGCTTCGAACAAGGATATGTGAAAATTAATTTCCCCTTAAATTTGCACAGGAGCAGAATGTGGTATCTAGCTAAAACAATCATTGCGGGAAAATAAATATTCAGGGTGAACATTACATATTTGCCGGACTTGACATCAGAGTATATCACTATGAAATCCCCCTCCTGGAGCTCATTGGATCGAACAAATTCCCCTGCAAGTTCAGAAAAAAAGTTTCAGAAGCTACCAAATGCTATGCCAAGACCAGATGATGGGTAGAAATTAAAGTATAATAATGCTTTGTTTTCCTCTCACCGGTGTTCTCCAACAGATACATTCTGCTCTTGTTGTTGGGCCAAAACCTGCATGCATGCATGAGGGCACTCGTGTCACTGTCAACAGTCCATTTTCAGAACAAAACTGTTCAAACCTAACTAAGCATTCAGTGCGGAACACAAATAGACTTTCAGTATTGCACTGGAACAAATTAGCAGCATGTTTAAGGCGTGCAGAAATAATGGTGCTGCATCAGCCACGTAAAGGAACACAAGTGCATGCCACTATTTGCCCCCAGATTCTCATCGTATATTCATATGACCCACTTGCCCAATTGGGAAAGAAAGGGACCATCCCACAGAGATGCCGTACTCATGTCATTTACTAGTTCTGGCCCAATGGTCAGTGGGAGCTATCTACCCCCCTGCCTCAATTGACCAAGAACACAAAATAATTTCAACAGCAAACGAAGGGATGATAATTGGGGCAGGCTCTAGAAATGAAACCCAATAATACGAGCCACTACAAAAAAAAGGGAGAACAATGGAGAAAGCCATCACAAAAAAAAAAAACAATGCGGTAGAGAATAGTTGAACTTTAAGGAATCAAACACAAAATTTAATTTAAAACAAACAAGAAGAAGACGATTCGAAGAAAAATAACCAACAAGTGTATTTGGGCATCATCGATCCATGGTGGATCGGCTATCCCAAATCGGCAAATCCCCCCTAGCCTAACAACACTCACCTGTACCGCATGTTCCACACCCGCGATGTCACGATGTCCTCCATGGGGATGGAGATGCCATCCCTCGTCTTCAGCTCCGGCAGGTGAACCTCCGCTTCCTTCTGAATTCGTCCAAAGGAGAGACAACACAGTTAGCAGAAATGTCTTAGCACCAGTAAAGTAAAAACATCATTTGAAGAACAGCTTCAAGATTGCAACATAGATCCATTGCCAATTTAAATTCAGGACATTTTCGCAAGTGGATGCATGCACGCACACTTGCGGATCTAGCTAGATTTCAGATTTGTATGCCCAAGTGGGGTAGAAAATGATGCGGATCATGAAGGGCGCTGTCTGTCTCACTTTGGGGAGCACGATGCGCCCGAGGCTCCCGACGTCGCTCTGCTTCAGGACCTTCTGCAGCAGGAACCGGAGGTTCTTGTCCGACTTCGCCCCCTGCATCCCCATATACATCTTCATCAGATCGATACATACACATGAATTTCAGATGAAAACACATCGATGGATCCGTACAACACGTGAAAGTGATGTGGGTCGTCGTCTATAAGGAGCAAACAGAAGAAAGAGATCGATTTAGATCTCGTGCTAGGGAGCGATGTCAAGCTCTGCATGCATGCACCTGTCGCTTATCTAAAGCTGTCGAGCGCTGGGGGCTCTCTTCCTGCTGGGCACCGGGCGCTGGATTCGCCGGTGGCGCCGCCGCCACCTCCGGGGAGCGCGGCACTTGCTGCATCGGCGCCCTCGAGGAATTGGACTTGGAGAGCTGGTTCTGGACCTGCTGCTGGTTGCCCGGCGACCAGAAACCCCAGCCACCGCCTGACGGTGTCACCGGCGCGGAGTGCATCGAGCAAGGAGACGGCTCCTGCGGTTGGACGGGAACCTGGATCTGGGCTAGGTTCAGCTGCTGGCTGCGCTGCTGCTGCAGGCAGGACAGGCGCCGCTGCCTCGCCATGCGCTTCTTACGGGCCTCCTTGGTCGCGGAAGGCTCCACGCCTGCCATGCGCTGGGGGCCCATGGGGTGGGCGGCGCCACCGTACTGCCCGCCAAATCCGGGGGAGAACGGCTGGGGCACGACGGGCGCCATAGGGTATGAGCCCGTGGAAGCGCCAGGGAACGGCACGTACTGCTGCGGCCAGGCCATGTTCGCGCCGCCCGCGGCGTGCATGTCGCCCACCGCCGGCGGGGAGAACGGCTGGCTGTTCACGACCACGCTGCTCGTGCTGGAGGTCTGGTGGAAAGGGTATTGGCCTGCGGCGCCGGGGTAGGCGGCGTCGCCGCCGTAAGCAGGTGACGTGAACGGCTGCTGGTAGGGCATCCAAGATGCGCCGCTGCCGGCCGCCATGTCCTGGCCGCCGGCGGGGAACTCGTATCCGGGGTTGGCCCCGGGGCTGGAGAGTTGGCTGTGTCCGTGGCCGTGCAATCCCGCCGCCTCCTCCATCGCATCGCGAGGGCGCTTCCTCTGGAGGTGATGGTTCTGCACCCAGGTAAGGATGAGCTTGAGCAGCTGCATGGTGCCGTGGCGACCACCGCCAAGCCGGGCGGCGGCGGCCTCGATGGTGGAGCGACGGAGGCGGATGCTGCGGAGATCCTCGGCCGAGATGTTTTCACGGTTGCTCGTGAGCCACTCCATGAAGAACCGAGGCAGTTCCTCCCCGGGCGCCGCCGTCGCATCCATGCAGGCCTCCTCTCTCCCGGCCCCTTCCAGCACGGCTTTACCTTCGCGCCTGCCGTCGCCCACGGAATGCGGCGGCGCGAACATGGCGTCCTCGAGCATCATGCTAACTTCGGGGAACGTCGGCTCAGAGTCCCACGGCATGGACAGCGACGCGAAGTCGAGGAGCTGGTCGATGTCATCGAGCGCATCGAACCCTTCACCGGCCGAGGCAGGCCCGGAGCGCTCGCCGCCGGCGCCGTCAGCGCCGCCGCCGCCAGCTCCTCCTGCGGCGTTGTTGGTGTAGGCGCTGGAGGAGTTGGACGACGACGACGACGAGAAGGTGGAGCTGGACGGCGACGAGAGGCAAGGGAAGTCCGGGAGGGACGGGAACGTGTCCTCGGCGAATAGGAAGTCATCCCCCGCATCCCCACCGATCTCCTCCGCCGGGGCCTCCCCAAGGTCGCCACCGTGCTCCGGCGGGTTCTCTTGGGAGTGCGGTGGCGGCGAGCCGGCGGAGGCGTCCATGCAGATAGACACGGCGACAAGCAGAGGAGAGAGAGGCACGGTGTATGTGTCGCCGTCTCTCTGTGGTGTAGGTGTGGAGGTGGGTGCAGTTACTGAGCAGATGAACAGGGGAAGCAGGAGCTGGAGCCGTGGAGAGGGGAAGAGGAGAGAGGGAGGGAACCGTGGCGGCCGCGTGGCACACGTGGCGGCCGCCGAGGGCTGTGGCTGTGGGGAGCGCTCCACCGCCCACGCCAGCCTCTCCTCGGCCACCCTACTTCTCGCCCCTGGCTAGCACCCGACATCTCTCTTGGACATGTGGGACCTCAGAGATATGGGCCCATTTGTCATCGAGGTACTGCTAACCACTTGCTCCTAAGGTTTCTCTCTGCATGCTCCTGGTCCCTGACAGTGGGTCGTAGCTCCGTGACCCACATGCCATTGTAATGCGTCTGTGACGTTGCTGCCAGACTTCGGCGCGTGCAAAATTTGACCGTTCAAGAAACGGAAACGAAAGCCCATGTTTTGCTGTTTCAATGAGGCGTGGGCCCCCAAGTCCGTGCGTGGAAAAACAGGGTGCACGTAGCTGTTCCGGCGCCGTAGGATGTCCGTGTCGCCGCCGCGCCGACTGAGGACCGAGTGTTGGAGCGATTCCCGGCCGTCCGATGCAGAGTCCACACCCAGGGCCGGTCCTGTGTTTTTGGGGGCCAGGGCAAAATCAGAATTGGGGCCCCTAATAACCATTCCACTTCAATTGGAAAAGTTTTTTCTGATGCATTATAAAAAAATATGGTGAAAACAGTGGTAATATCACTGCATCAAAATATAATTTGCAATTACAAGTGTGTTGATGGGATGATTGTTTGCAATTTTTTTTAAGCTAATTTTGGTCAGCAATTGTTTTGTAACAACAAATCAAAGTTTGGACCTTAAGATATATACTGCAGTTCATGATTGGGGGCCACTGCGATTTGGGGGCCCTGGGCGGCTGCCCCACCTGCTAACACTGCAGAGCCGGGCCTGAGTCCACCTTATCCAACGGGTAGAGGACTCGGTGGGTGCCAGAGGCTTGAACGCGAAGGAGGAGTTAGCTTCACTACGCGCACTGCGTGAAGCCTACACGACTGGGGGTACTTGCGGTGGCCACGACGACGTGGAATGCTTCTATTGGCTGCAGCCCTTGCTGGGTTGGCGTGCATGAGAGACTTGCAGCGGCCAGCTCATCGGCGGCCGGAAAACGTCTGCACTTGCTTGTGAACGCACCGGTTGTTGGGGAGTTATCTTCGATTTTTGTTTGAAAAAAACTACTCCTCTTAGCCCGAGTGACACAATATGTAAGTCATTACATCATGACCTTACCTCATTTTTTGGCTCTTTGTAATTGTATTTTTTATTAAAAATTCCCACATAAAGATGGATAGTCGTAACCGCATTCATAAATATGACAAACATCTTAAAGATAGCGTGTACAGATTGTCGGGTTTCCGTTTCATTATGCATTTACAACAGTATGAAAAAAATATCACACTTTAGATGGCTATATGCATATACAACCAGTATGAAAAATATATTTACCAACTTAAGATCATTTTACAAAATATGGATTTTTGTTACATGTGAATATGTGATTGTTTGTTCTATTATATTATCACTGAGCATTCAAAATCTCTATTTGGCACAGTTCACTATATAAATTGTGTTTACGATATTACCAGATTAGGGTATAAGAATATATCCAAAGGCTAATTTAATAATATAATTTTATATAATTAGGTTGGAAGAAAAGTACTTGTGTTTAGGTTTAAAATTGTTAAGAACTATTGTTTGCAATCTTAAGATTGGTGCGCATGAGATTGTGAGCGAGACATGCATTGGCTAGCTCAGCGGTGAAAATGTCCGCACTTGATTGATACACTACCCATCGATTGATAGGTCGATACTTGAGATGGAATCATACTAGTTTGGATTATTTATTTTTCAAATTTGAATTTTTTGTAAGTCTCCCTTAGCCTAAAGACCTAACTCATAGGCACTATCTCTTTTCTTTATTTTTTTGCTCTTTGTTTCCTACTTCCTTTAGCATTTCTATTACACATTTAAATATTTTTTAAAAAGACGACGCTCATGTGTACAAGGCTTTTATTTAACCGTCAAAAGAAATTACTTCAATTTTCAAATATTACGAGATTATATAACATAATATGGATCTAGTGTTTGCCAATAAAAGAATAGTATTCATGTATTTATTTTATTAGTTTAGACATGTATATATAATTTTAAAAAACTTATTTAGGTCTACTTTTGATTATGATATCATTCCATTCTACACGTCAATCGTATAACTAGGTCCTTAAAGTAAGGTTTGGTTACTCACTATGATGTACAACCTATTTATTGTTAACTATATGTTTTACGTGTGCATTAAAAAAGATTTGTTATCTAACAACATATCAATGTTTTTTGGCACTAAAAGGCCTACTTCATATTTGCGGTGCATTTCTCTTTTAAGAGAAATATAAAAAAACTATCATATTAGACTCACTTTGTGTTTGCCCATTTCTTAAGAAAATCACAAGATCACACAATTAATCTCTTAAATTTAAATAAAATAACTACTTTATGTACATATACTTCACCTAGTCACTAATGAGGATGAGGGTAGTAATTTAGATAATGTTCGTAGTTGGTCGGAATTTGTGAGTGTTACAGGTATATATGTTGCACAATATGTTTATTTCATTTATCCTATGCCTATGAATATATGGTTGTATTGGAATATGTACATGATTGCTAAAAAACATATGCAAGAAAAAGTGTTTTTCTTCTCAAACAAATGCTCATGAGTAGTCCCATAACAACTTGGAAGAGTAGGATGTTCATAGCAACAATGCTAAAACAAACATAACTGTTGTTACCCAACTACTTAAAACAACCCGTACAATTGAAAGATGAGGTTGGGAATCGAAATTATACTCGAATAGTTTCACATTCATTGCAACATCAACTAGTTTTGTTGTTGCCATCACAAATCAACCACTAAATTTGCTATTTGGAAAATCTAAACGTAGAGATCTCTCTATTTAGGCTTAATGGAGAGCCCTCTCAGGTTACTTCCTGCTGACACAAAGTTACTTCCTGCGACGGGAGGAACTAACTTTGTGTCGCAGGAAGTAACCTGAGAGGGTTCTCCATGTATAACTAAAAGTTACTTCCTCGTGTGTTTCTTTCTGTTGAGGGAAGTAATTTTGTGTCGCGGGAAGTAACCGAGAGCTTTGCATGTATGAAGTCACCTCCTTTGCTATTTACACTTTCCGCAAAGAAAGATTTATATTTTTTCTGATGAAAAAACTTCTGCTGTTTATTTTACAATGCCATATAAACACGTTTCTGCCGGTACAAAGATTGGAGCCACGTGATACACAGTTGCGCCGATGGATCACCCCCATCACGAGCAGCAAACCGAACCATCCCAGCCAGCCACCCGGGAGGACAACACACCACCACCAGACCGCGACGAAGCAACAGCAGGCAGGAAACTCAAACCGGTCGGACTCCACGGCGACGCACCAGAAAAGATAGCAACAGCCAAAAGAGGAGGAGGCGAAGGCCCAAACGTTCGGGGGGCCGAGCGGGATTTGGAAGCTGCGCCAGCGCGCATCCCAAATCCCCCCCAATCCCCGACCCCGACTCCGATCCCGTCGCCAGATCTCGCGCCCCCTCCCCGGGGCTCGATCGAATCAGCGGCGACCGACGATTCGGGGACGGGGAGATCTCGCCGAGATTTGGACCGGGCTGGGTTGGTGGGAGCCGGGGAGCCATGGCGTCGGCGCAGGCGCCCTCCTCCTCCGCCGCCCCGTCGCGCAAGGAGCATCTCGAGGCCGGGAAGAAGCGGGTAGGTCCGTTGTTGCCTGTTGCTTGCCAGAAATGTAGTCCTTGTGCCACCCGCAATCGCTAATCGAGCAATATGTTAGGAGAGGACGTAGAGAAATTAGGGGCAACTTGTTGCTTAGCGCGGTGACTATCGTGTCATTCAATCGTTTCGCATTGCGATAGATAAGCCAAATGCTATCAAATTCGTCTCGGCCGTTTTGCTTGCAGTAGAGAATTCAAATGAATTAAGTTTGCCTCATTATTTGAGGCTCAGTTTGCAACTTTTGAAACTTAGCTGCTTAGATCTCGCTATGCAGTCAGCTATCGTCGAATGCCGATTCCGCAAATATTCGACTAGAATTTGGCTGCACAATAACAATGTTCTATTTTCTCTGATCCAGCTCGAGCAGTTCCGCAAGAAGAAAGCGGCAAAGAAAGCCACCGCCGTAGCAGCTAGTGCAGAGCCGGCAAAACTGCCTGCTCCTGATGTAGTGCAGAACCCCCCTCCAATTGCCAGTACAGCTAGCTCCGGAGACAGGCTGGTGTCTGATGTAGAGCCATACCGAGAAAGCACATCTTCTGTGCCATCTGCTGCATATGAGAGTGGCTCAGCAAGTTCTTCCAGAGGTGCAGAATCCATGTCAAATGGTCCTGTCAGTGTAAATGCTTCAGTTGGGGTTAGTAATGTTACAGCTCAGCAAGATGGTGTTAGTGATGTAGGAAGTAAGTTCTATGGGAACTTGAGCTTCTCCGACCTTGTTAATGGTCATCATGAGAATTGGAGAGGTGAGGCTGCCCTTAAAAGGGACGAGCACAGTCCTGACAATGATGTGCAATCAACATCTAAATTAAGTGCCTTTGGGAACACCAACAGTTCGAGTTTACCTTCTTCTACCAACACTTTGCCGAGTTGGGGAAGAAATTCTTTATCAGATCAAGTACACGATACCGAGCAATCTAGTTCATACTCACCCAGCACCATTTTTGGAAATTCTGAAAGTGCTTACACTCAGGATTACTCCACAAGCAATGACATCTTTGGTCGGTTGAGAGGTAAACTTGATATCTTATTTTTTCTACGAGTAAACACATCTAATAATTAATATCTTTTGCTTTTCTTCCTTTTTTCTCTATGTAGCTACCTCCAAAGACTCTTCCAAGGTGGAACAATCTGTGTATGCCAGCAGTAGGGATTATGGCAATACCTTCAGTAGTTCTAGGATTACTGATAGTGTAGATCATGATACAAATGTTGGAACTCGGAATGCAGCGGATCCCACACCTGTTAATTTTGAAAAACAGGATCCTTTTCTGTCATCTGGTTATCCAACTTCATACAATCGATCAAGGCCATCATTTCTTGATTCGATCGGAGTACAAAGAACCCCTCCAACAACTCAAGCCTCATACGAGGAGCCTGCAAAGGCTAATCAACTATTCGGCAATTCAAATTATCAGAGTTCATTTTTGCAGCAATCAAATCAACAGTCCACTGGAAGTAATGTTGCAGATAACTCTCTTACATCAGGAAATCAGGAATATAGACCTGAAAAAGGGTCATATGGCAGCGCCACCCTTCCTGATTTCTCGCTTTTCAAAGAAGACAGAAGTATACAGCATGGCAATCAAACATCCCAAAACTTCACAACTCATAGGAAACATGATGATTTTGCGGAACTAGAGCAGGTGATGAATGTTTAAACTTTTTTTAATCAATTTGTTATATGAATTTCTTCAGGATATGGTATTCTTATATTGATTAGAAGAGCTGTCATATTGTTATAAAACTGCGTAATAGACAATAAAATGAATCTAAATGTTTACTTGTATCTTCTGATGTTATGCCACTAACATGAAGCCTAGTTGCCTAGTAGCTTTTCTGTATGGAAACTAAAACCTATGGGGAAAAAGAACCACTTTTCTCTATCTACTCTGTGGGTTCACTTAATGAGTGATATTGTATGGCTTTATAAGTAATCATTTCTTCTGTGCTCTGTGCTTCATAATCGTTTCCATAATCATACATGGCACTATCATGTGTTGTGGCTGCACATTACATGCAAATTCTTTGTTGTCAAGATTAAATGATAGATAGATTCTGTTAAATTAACTACTTTTGTCTTGGATATGTGTATTTTGACACATCTAATCCTTTTTCTTCTATATGTTCTCTATCATTAAAAAGTTATTAGTAACTACTCCCTCCGTCCCATGAAAAGTGCGATCGTAACATTTGAAAAAAATCCCACAAAGTGCAATCCTAGAAAATAGATCTAATTACACGCCTAATTAAGTAATCAGATCTGATTTGCATGCCAAAACTTATTGTATGTGGCTAACAAATGAGGGTATTAGAGTCTTTTTGCGCCACCACTAATCTGTCCTAGAAAAACTAGAATTGCACTTTTCATGGGACAGAGGGAGTAGTGCTCATGTAGTTATTTATTTATTTATTTTATTTAGTCCCATTGACATATTATTAATGGTTTTCTGGTTTGGTTACCAGCTCATCGAAGATTTGACAAAAGAGAAGTTTTCCTTGCAACGTACTCTTCAGAAATCTCAAGAATTAGCGGAGAATTTGGCCACAGATAACTCTGCACTAACTGATAAGTTCAATCAACAGGTGTGTTCAAATTTCTCTGATGATTGTCAAAATAGTTTTCAAGTTGGATTTTTTATAATGAAATTTGTCACTAATGACCGTTAGAAATTCACAAGGGAGGGAATCTTTCCATGATTTATTACAAGGCAAATGTTTGCTTAACTTTTAAACTAGTTTTTTCGTTGATTGATTACAAAATCTAAATTTTGCTTTTGCTGTATTTATTTGGTGCTTCACTCTATGAAACTCTCTAGCATAACCTGTTAGAAAAGTGATTGCTGCATCGGTTGCATGATTCAAATTCTTGAGTAGAATATATCCAGAGAATCCTAATAACAGTGCTGTAAGTAAAACTAGAACTGAAGCCAAAGATGCTAAGTTAGAATGTAAAATCAAGCAACCCTAAGACTAGCAAAGCAATAGTTTTTCTTATTGCTTGATCAATACTTCAATAGCTATCCATTTGTTATATACATTGCAGCTTGGTTTAACTCGGGTGGAATAAATGTGTATTACACGTTTGACGGTTGTATCCGCAACTACTAATTAGTATACTGTATGATGCTTTTTCACCATTTTCAAATACCAGGCACATGTAATCAGCCAGTTGACATCTGACATGGAGCGATTGCAGGAAGAAATTCAAGCTCAACTGGTTAGGCCTGCTCTACCTTTCTAGCACCTAAATTTTGACAAAACGTATTCTCAATATTAGGACTGTAATTGCAGTACCTGTCATGTCAGTACCGATATGGATTGGTTGGGAACTTCAAGTTAAGGTTCTGAGGACCAGGATAAAGGCGATGTCGCTATACAACACTAACTTTGCTTCACTATGCTTAATCCCCCTAGCACAACTGGCTACCTTTACAAGGAGTGATGAGGCTTAACGTGGTTAGACAGACTAATATCTCAAATTAAACAACTCAAACAAATCAGACAAATTGCATCATCCCCTCATATTTATTGGCATGCTGTGCATCGCAGCTGCTCACAGACCCCCAAGGCCTGTCCGCCTGTACCATCTGTTGTGTATTTTTCATTTATTCAATAGTCCCACACCCACCCCTACACCCACCAAAAAAAACTGCCCTACTATCAAGTTAGGACCTATTGAATGATTTACTATTTCAATGTTTTGTAAATGCCAGGCAAGATGTTTTTTTTTTGGTGCTTGACATGGTCATGAACTGAAGCATGCTGATAAACTCTACTGATTTTAAACTCACACCACAACTGGTTGCTTTGAAACAGTAGTCACTAGGTCAAATTTTTATGTGTGAATTTTCAGTGGTGTCTCTGTTAGGGGCTGTTTAGTTCCCCCAATTTGGACTCCAAATCACTATTCACCTGTCACATCCCCGTCACATCTTCTCTCACAACATGCGTCCCAACATGCACTATTCATTCGCGCAAATTTGCCGAACTAAACACACCCATGTGATTAGTGCTGTTATATATTAGTATTTCTATTTACTATTTTTTTTTAATCATTTTTGCCATCTTATACTGTCAAATCCCTGTATTAACCCAATTTCTACAACAGCTGGCTCTGGAGTCTGTCAGGACTGAATATGCTAATGCCCAACTAGAATGCAGTGCTGCAGATGAGAGGGCAAAAGTACTTGCAGCTGAAGTCATTCTACTAGAAGATAAGGTGGTTTGCTATTTTGTTTATTTTGTACCCATTATGAAACTTCTTTAAAAATGAAACCCTGACAATCATAACAGCTTGTTTAGAACATGCTATGTACATTAAGTGTGTAAACCTTATTCATGTTCGAACAAAGCCAAATAATAAGGAATAAATCCTATAATTTGCAATCATTGGGAAGGAGCTCTAGAGCTCTAGGGTCATCATATCTTATAGTGAAATACTCTTTATTCCATGTTTTCTTGTTGAAATTTTATGGATATAATAATGAACTATCAGTTCCTGTGCAATATCTTCCCGCATCCACTCTATAGGCTATATGAGGCATCATGCTTATTCGGTCTGAAGTTTATTGGGTAGTTTTACTTTAGTATTTAGCCCACATATTTGATGAAACTGTCTTTGAATTTGAAATGAATTTGAGTTTGAAAACTACGCAAATTTAACAGTTTGAACCAGTCCAAACTCTAGCACTGGGTCGTGGCAGTTTGATAAATTTGTTTGTTTTGTAGGCTCTGAAACTGAGGTCAAGTGAGTTAAAACTTGAAAAGGAAGTTGAAGGTTTACATTCTGAGATCTCTTCTTACAGGTGAACATTGTACTGATGTTACTAAGCCCCATGTGTGCTATTATACCCTGTTTCTTTTCTTGACCTTATTTTAAGAATAGAGTGCCAGTTTGTTTTATGATAGGTAAAACGGGTCCTAAAGAATTAAGCAATGGTTGAAATTCACATTTCTGTCCATGTTAGCATTTCTAAAAGTGCTATGCAAATAAATATGTGACGTTTAAATTAAGAATATGAATATTTGACATGACATCCAGATGGTGATAATATCAACATCTTTTTGCTAACTTTTCCCATGAATCATCCACAGGCGCAAAGTTTCTAGTCTAGAAAAGGAGCGCCAGCATCTTCAATCTACCGTTGAAGCTCTTCAAGAAGGTACATATTTTCATTGCAATCTAACACATATCATTCTTGTTCTCTTCTTTCCCCAGTTAACGTGAAATTTTCCTTTTCGGTTGTTCAGTATGTTTACATCTTGCATGCACTTTAATGGTCCCCTTTTAGCCTCATCCACTGACACACCTATCTGTATTTCTTCTCTCTATTTGGACAGAAAAGAAGCTCTTGCACTCTAGATTGAGGAACATTCCTGTGAATGAAAAGGCATCAGCTGCTACAGATAAATCTTCAGCTGATAAAAGAGATGCATCAACTGCAACAGAGGACTTAGGTGTGAATATTAAAATCTCCTCTTTTGTTTGTTCATCGTGGTGCATATCAACTATCTTTTTGGGCTGACACCGAATTTGTTTATTTAGATACTGGGGAAATCAGTTCTTCAGAAACACTGACCAGCACTGTCGACACATCAGAAGATGCTGGGACATCTGTTTTGCGGTCCAACAATATGTCTGATTTTCCCTCTTTAGAAGAGGTTTCATCCAGCATTCCGGATGATCAGCTTAGAATGATTGACAACATCAATTCCTTGATGTCAGAGGTAACCTTGTTAATGTGCAGAAATCCAGAGTTTTTCTTGCACCAACCAAAGTTTCCCAGATAACCTTAGCTACCTTGATTTTTTTGGTTAAAGTTATGTTAGTATAATGTGTTTTTTTTTGTATTTGCAGTTAGCGGTGGAGAGAGAAGAGCTGCTGCGGGCACTGAGAATCGAGTCATCCAACTGCTCCAAGCTGAAGGTACTGTCTACCGCATGTGCTAGTGTTCATAAGATGCCTGTTCCAAATAGCATAGTCAAGCCCTGGGTTCTGGTGTATCAACTATCAAGCTTCTATATATTGGAAAATATGTTTGCTGGTCAACCTGTGAAGTTCTGCCTTGTGTTACGTCTGTAATGGTGCTTCTTCTAATGTAACTTACTCTTATATCGTGAAGGAGTTGAATAAGGACCTAACACAAAAGCTGGAGACGCAGACACAGAGGCTTGAGCTATTGACTTCTCAAAGGATGGCTAATGAGAATGTCCTGGTAAAACCAACCGATACTCGCTCCATCAATGATGCAACCATGTATGCTGATGAAGGAGATGAGGTAAGTGTTGGCCACCAAGTACCTAGCGGAAGTATGGTAGTTGAACAAACCTTGTTGGGAAATTTTCATATCTGTTGTCACCTTGATTTATACTTCGCCAGAAAATCCTACTGTGTACAGGTTATTGTTCCATGTTTTTTTATCCTATTTGAATTAGAGTAAGAGCTAAGAAAACCAAACTTCCTTACATGTGTGTTATGCCCATATCACCCTAAAGACATTCTTTGTCGTTGTCTGACATGGAATATTGCTCAGGTCGTCGAACGGGTGCTTGGCTGGATAATGAAGCTCTTCCCAGGAGGGCCCAAGCGGCGTACCAGCAAACTTCTATAATGGAAATAGAGGTCCTAGTATGCCACATGTTTCTCTGATTTAGGGCCTGTTTAGGAGAAGGGGATTGCTCTAGGAGCTTTAGTATTTAGTTCAAAATTTGACTAATACCTTTGGATTTGAATCCAAATCCCCTCTATCGAAACATGCCCTTATATAATTTTTTTTTGTTTGCCCGGTTTTGATGATAGCATATGGTGAGATGTGAGAAGTTGTATATTAGAGCCATTCTATGTAACCATTCTTTTTTTCTACAGAAAAATGTAATGTACGCTGACTTGCAGTATGGAGCTGCAACCTTGTACTGGCAACGAAAAGAATAGCAAAGAATAAATCCATTTGTACGAATTATACATTTTGCCACCACCATATAAGATGAACTAACGTGTAGCGGTATTGCTATTCGTTTGCCTTGCGTTATGTCATTCCGTGGAACGGTATGAAATTACATTCGACGCTGCTATACAGTAATTGCATATCGATGTACCGTGCTGACGGTGCATGAAGATCAGCTTAGCGTGAAAAAAATGATGTCTTCATGCATGATAATTCATGATTCATATCACGACATTATTCAACTTTCTACCCTTTTCTTTTGCTTACTCATGTCAAATTAACATAAAAAACTCAGCCTTTTTTAGGCAGACAACAAAATGTGCAACCAAACCAAGGCAGTAAAGAAAGCCTGCGGAAAGTATAGCTCCATGAAGCTTCACAGGGCTCCATCACAGTAATGGGGTGGTTCAGTTCGAGTGTGGGAGATGTCTTGTCCTGACCAGCAAACTTGACGCAGCAGCAGAGCCAGAGGATGACTACTTCCTGTTGTGGGTAGGAACGCTGAGATAGAATTTCGTGTTCTTGAAATCATCGAGAAGCGGATTATACCCATCTTTGGTCCTCGTCTTCAACGGCAGGCCAAACTCCTCCATGAAGGCTGCAGTATCAAGCTGAATGTGCACGACCACGACAATCGAAAAATCAGTAATAAGCCCAAGTTCGTCAGTTTCAGAGATGAAGACTGCAGAGCAAAGCTGGCAAGAACAGGGTGAGAACTTACTATGATTGACCTCCTCTTCTTCACGGGTTTAAATGCGCCAGGGTTCTTCTGCTCTTTTGAGAAGCCAGAGCAGTGATGGTCGATCAGCTCCAGGAGCCGGAAATCGGTTGGGAAGAAGATGTCTGCATCACCCTGCCAGTAAATAAATACAACCAGAGTTGAAAAGCACAGAGCAGTAAAGCCAGGAAGCAGTTGGAAAGCAAATGCCTACGCCTGGGCACGCAACCAAAGTTAGTTCGGTGGAAATTTTTAAAGAAAATTTTGGGTTCTTTTTCAAGGTCTATTAGGAGTATTAAACGTAGACTAATTAGAATGGTCTGGAAATCGCGAGACGAATTCATTAAGCCTAATAAATCCGCCGTTAGAGATTGTAGCGTTGTCTAATCATGACATAATTAGGCTATTCGTCTCGAAAATTAAGGTAGAGGTTGTGAAATGAGTTTTGTCATTAATCCACGTTTAATACTCCTAATTAGTGTCCGAAGATTGATGTGACGAGCAGTTGGTGAAATTTTTGGGAACTAAACAGGTAAGCACTTATTTCTTGCAAATTTGCTGTTGTTTTCTTTGTTATAATGTGCCACATAGTAAGACATGGTTAGATGGGTGAAAAGAGGTGAGATGAATAGTGGAAATTGGAATGAGGTGTTTAGTTGGGAAAAGGTGGTGGGGATGTGATGGGAGTTACTAGTGTCAAATCATTCTGGTCCTAGCTGATCCAAAAAGTTATCCTCCCAAGTCCCAACATAATGATACATCCAAAAATATCAAGAAAGAAAATAAGTGCTTTCAAAAAGCCGCCCAATGTCAGCCAAAGACGGCTGATAGATTGTCTGACTGGCATGTAGAACAGAACTTTTTAGATGATGGAATAAACAAATTATCCCAATGTATATGACAGTGTACACAGAACCTAGTATGCAAATAAAATGTACCTGAGCATCCAGGTAGTTATGATGATCAGATGTTTTCCCATCCTTCTGCAAGGACAAAACAAGCTCAGTGAGATAATCAGAAGCAAAGCCCATGACCCTCAATAATAAATACAATGTTAAATGAATCATCAGCACACAAAGAGACCAACAATCATTCTCAGAAACAAGCCCAGTGAGATAATCAAAAGTAACTAACGCTTTACACAGTTGATAATGTATAAACTCATAATCTAGCAGGATACGTCACCTTTGATGAAACCAGTGGAGCTCTGTCACCAGGTATGCTAACATCTGGGAGATAGCTGAAGTCTGAAGCAACAAGGGACATGCTCGGTAAAGCTTGATGCAAAGTATCCATTAGTTTCTGCAGGATTGAGGATCAAAATAATTTTCTAAGTTCCAGAATATCCACAAAGATTTAACGTCACAAAGTTATAGTTTTCTTAAGGCATACCAAACATCCAGTTGGCAACCAAGATCTTCGAGGCTTTGGAAATACTTTTGATAGAACTCCTTTTGCAGCAACTGCCAGTTTTTCACTGATAGAAGCTTTCTCTTCATTCATGCCAATAATTTCTACACAGCGGGAAATTAATGGGTCTTGTAGTGGCTTATAGACTTCGGAGGCTTGTGAACTTTCTTCAGGAAAGGCACGCAGGACAGATTAATCACAGAGAAGTAGCTATGCATTTTTCTAAAGTAGTAGAAAAGAGGTTCATCCACAAGGACCTCAGGAATGCTAAGTAATAAACATGTGTGCAATATTTTACCACAGAAGTTACCCATAATCACGGGAATGGCATGTATGTTCTACAAGGGAAAAGGAGGCAACCATTCAATACTATTATAACTAAAATAGTGAACGTTCTAATGCAAGTCAAGCCTAAAAGAAAGCACGATGTAAGGACACTGTAGAACACACAACCTTCCATACATCCATCTCTCAAAGAGTTTCCCTTTGTTTCTTTTAAGAATGGACCATATTTTGCCATCAATGAGCTAGTAGCAACAGAGTCGGTTAAATGATTGATAAAAGGATCCAGCCAAATATGGGTGTTGAGCAGCATGTTCCTTTTTGTTTCATCATATTTCCCTAACTCTAAAGTATCTCAATGATTTCAATGGAAACCCCACATAAACAATGAAAATAAAAGCAAACATTGATGCCCTTCAATTGCAGTACTACAGAGCAAAGTGTATATTTTGCCAAAATTCTGAAAAGACGAAAAATCACAAACCTGCCATTTATTTTTTCAATCCACACTTCCATCCATGGAGAGACCTGATCTGGTGAATAGACAAGGTCATGTGGCAGATTGTCAAGTACCTGATATTCCATAGAAATATACCGTTAGAGGTGCTACTATAATATTCCTTGAAATGCAATCTTTGCTTTGTATCATTATATGACGGAAAAGGTTTACAAGTGTATGTTTATGATCATAGTATAACTAGAAAAACGAAATTTGACAATAGATTAATAGAGTTCATGTGCGGTGTAAAATGCCACATTTACAGAGCACATATATTCTGAAGCATTCATGTGTTTCTCGGCATCATAATGTTTTGTATGCCACAGGATGCTGGACTTTTACGGTTCTAGCTACAGTGAATTTACTGGACAGATACTTCAGTTCATAATGGGAGAAGATGACACGATGATGTCATTGTGCTTCTTTGGTTCATACATAAGCGCGAGGAAAAAAAGAGAAGTGAGAAGAAAGTCCCAGAAACTTACCTCAAGCATTAGGACCCAACATGGAAGAGGATCCTTGCGGCCTGCATAGCAGAAAAAGGAAGATTTATATCCAATCATGTCAAGGTAGGTTGCCCTACACAATAGTGGGGAATATCTTACCCCATCCAGGTCTGTTAGTTGCATCGCGGTGCTCCACTGTAAACTTTGACAGATGACTTTGCACTTCGCCAACAGTTTTCAATTGCTTTTCAGCGAGAGAGGAGCTAATCTCTACTGAGCTAGCAAGTGAAGATAAGGGCAAGGTCAAAGCATATTTGAGAACATGACACTAGAATGGCAAAAGCATAGCAGCACGAAGAGCAACCAGACAACCATAGCCAGAACTATGTATCTTTATATGACATTCATGAACCCTGTTATTCTGGATTTGTGATCATTCAAGCAAGAAATGAAGATACAGATGCTTACATGTATTTCATATCATTGTAAACTTTGGGCGGTGCATTAAGCATCATGTAATCAAGTATGCACTTTGCACATGTTCCAGAACCACCACCAATCTCGTATATCTGATCATAAAAGCATCTGGTCCATAAGCAAAATGGATGAAAACGCTTCTTGAAAATGGACAAAAGCAACTCTGTAGGTTCAATGGGACTGAAAGATCACACCTTCAATGGAACTGAAAGATTTGCTGTGCGCAGTATTGATGCTGCTATCGCGTAGGCATACCAAGGCTGCACCAAAGAGGGAAAAAGGTGCGTCGGTGACCAAACTGAAAGATTCTCATTCTCTTCGACCGCAATAGGCCAATAGCAGGGGAAAATACCTTAAAGAGTTCCACAGGAGTAAACCAAGCAATATCATGCTTCTTATACAGCTTATCAAGATGCTGCATATAAGCACTCCTCCCTATAGTATTAACACAAGAAAATTTTAAGGCCAATGATATAAAAGTAATTTTTCACATCCTAAATCAAATATCATCCATATTAACACAGCATGGCACGGAATGATGAAACCAGCATTGGACAATCAGCAACGGAGTTTGGCATCAATAAAACAACAACCAAGTCTCAAATGCCAGTATGCCACACGCACACAAACCGTTCGTTGAAATGCCAACCCACCGAACAAACAAAGAACGCTCCCCATTTCATCCATGTAATGCCGGAACACACACCAAACTTCCTCATAGAGGACGCAATGCAAGAAAGAGCTGATGAAATGAACAGGAGAAAGGAGACCACCCTCGAGCTGGTTGAAACGTATGCTGGCATCAAGCACGCCCACCGGCCCCGCCCGCTTGGAGAAGTAGCCATGGTTGGGGTCGTAGAGCGCGGACCTCACGAAGTCGCGCACCTGCGGAACCTCATGTTAACATCCACCATGGCGCCGCCGCAGGGAGATCTCACTGCTACCGGAAACAAAAATGTCTCGAGCCTTTACCAGAACGGGCTTGTCGCCGGAGAGAATCCCCGACGAGAACAGTGCCGCAGGTACCCACCGCGCGCACAGCGCTCCGCGTCGAAGCGCGGGGACGTGCGCCGAGAACGCCGGCGCCATAGTTGAGGCGGCGGCGGCGGGGCGGGGCGAGTATCCCCGTTCCTTTCCGCAACAGGTGCGGCACGTTCAAGCCCGACCCGACTGCGAAAATGGGTAAGACGAAGCTCCTTGTGCGGGTCCGGACCGGACCCGATTGGGAATGCCGCACGCCAAATCGGATCTATATAAGGAGCGGAGCGCCTGGTGCCGGCGTCGAGTCGGCCGCCATCCCCACTAAGCACGCTGCGCGCCGGATGTCGAGGCGGGGAGAGGGAGCGATGAATCGCGGCAAGGTCGGTCCGACGAGGGCCGCCGCCAGAGCCCGCGACCTCCTCGCGAAGTTCGCGAAGCGCAAGGAGTCGGTGAGGGGTAAGGCGCGCGAGCTGGCGTCGCGGTGCGACATCGACGTCGCGGTGGTCTGCACGGGCCCCGGCGGCGCGGGCGACCTGGATTGCTGGCCGTCGAAGGAGGTCGCCAGCGAGGTGTTCAGGCGGTACGGCGCGCTCTCCCCAGAGCACCGCACGAGGCACACGGAGGACCTCGCCGCCGTCGTCGCGCGCGAGCTAGCGGAGGAGCGCGATAAGCTCGTCAGGGCGCGGGAGGGCGGCCTGCTCATGGCGCTCGGGTCGCGGGACGGCACGCTCGAGGGCCTGTCAGAGTACAAGCTCCGGGAGCTGCTCGCCGCCATCGAGGGCTCCCAGGTGGACGCCAAGAAGAGGATCCTGATGCTGCAGACGCCGCTCGGCGGCGCGGTCGATCACGCCACGCTCTCGCGGGGTCTCGTGCACGAGGACGAGGCCACCGTGGAGGACTCCGTGTCCGCGACGGACGACGGGGTGCCGCCGCGGGGCGAAGCCGCCGCAAGTGGCGGCGGGCTTGGCCTGCCTCCCAGTAAAAACCCCAACTCGCCCAATGCTGCCATGCCCGTGGGCAAGGAGGTCGTGGCGGCCAAGAATGACGGCGGCGAGGTGCAGATGCTGCAGCCTCCAGGCGACGCCGACGCCGATGCCGATGCCGAGTGGATGCGGGGCCTGGTGGATGATCTGAACAGAAGGCCCCAGCCGTACGACCCCGCCGAGTACGCCGCCAACGTGGGCTGGTTCGTGATGGAGCGCGACGCCTACGACTCGATCCGGTTCGACCTCGGGATGCCTCCGCCGTGCATCGCGCCCATGGACGACGACGACGGCGACGGCGAGCCGCTGAAGCTCTGGTCATGGGACAACACCATGCCACCCCCCTAAAACAATCGTTTGCTACCTAGATAGGTGCCGAGCGGGGCAAATCGACGAGTTCGTCCGACGGCTTCGCCGGACTCCGGGCGCCCCGCCGCTACGTTGAGCTCGGAAATTTCGGGTGATTGCTCTGCATCTGCTGGACTCCCAATCGCCGCCGTCACCGTGTCATGTACCCAAGGGGAGCTGCTTCTGTGATTAAGAAATTCACCATTGCTGTGTATTTGAATGTAGATTGCTCACTTGGTAGCATCATCCTGGTAGTGATGCGCTAGTGAGTAGTGAAAAGTAGTAATCATGTCGATTTACACTCCGGCGATTATCCGGAGAATCTGTAATCTCAGAGCAGCCGATATATAAAGAAATCAGTTTACTAAGTGATCATATTAGGTTCATGCTATGTTGCAGTATTGGTAGAGGTTGAACAATACTGTATACTAGTAGTTTGTACTGTTCGAAGCATAAAGGTTGCAAACTGAAATGGCAGAAATTTCTGCGAAATTGCTCAATCCGAGGTGATTTAATAACATTAATTAATTGGTACATCCACATAGGAAAGAACACTTCGAAATTTGAGTGTGCAGGAGGCAAATCTCAAGGAAATAGCTCCTTTCATATTGATCTTGCAGATTACAAATCACATGGATCTAGCCACGGGATGATTAGAACTTAACTTTTTAAAAATTCAAATGACGATCTTAGCGTGCGCTTTTTCTATCCAAATGACTAGGATAAAGCGCGTGTTAAACGATTTTTAAAGAGGGGAAACTTACACGTAAGCGTGTTAACCGTAAACGGCTGCACACTAAACGTGACGATGTATAGTAATGCCACGATGTCATACTAAGTATTAGTAATATCCAAATGACTAAGCTAAAGCGCGCGTTTGACGGTTTTCAAACTATGAAACATTGGTAGGAAACCGTAAAATGGTTGCACACGGGTGGCACCATGACAATATATATATTAATGCCACACGTCATTAGCCGAATTGAATATTGTTAAAAAAGAGATTTGCACACTACAACATAACATAAGAATCTATCCACAGAAGATCATCGTAGAACTCATCATTGTCATGTACACGTCTTTTCATAAAAGTAGTGACAAACATGACTTGTGACATTTGTCCAACTCAATAGACTCCTCTTCAAAACTTGTCAACTTTCCCCCCTCAACAACTGCTCTTGTGGGGTCCACTACAAAGTAGCAGTTTTCCTGTGTGATACCACGGCTCCTTCACCACTAGGCCCTGTTTGGAACGAAGGAATGTAAAACGCAGGAATGAGAAAAAATGTAGGAATGGAGGGAAGTGAAAAGTGGAAAACCACAGGAATCCAAAACACAGGAATGGAATATCTAGGCTGTTTGGAACGCAGGAAATAATTTGAATGTTCACATCTCCCAATGAACAAAATAGTCGTTGCTTGCCCCCAGCCGTTGCTTGCAGGTAGCCGTTGCTGCATAGTTCCCAGTAGCCGTTGCTGCATAGTTGCTATATAAAATATGGTAGGAGTAGCAAGTATTTCCACACAGAGTGTGCTTGCTCATTTTTGAAGCGTTCTTTTAGCAACCAGTCCAATTAGTACCAGCCATTTGCTAGGTGGTAGTCAAATGCTTTTCTTTCAATGGATCCAAACTATCGCCGGCGATCACAAAATGAAGATGAGCTTCTTTTCTTTGTCCTCCCAACATTAGAAGAAGGTAGCTCATCCCAACCATCCAAAAAGAAACCAATACACAACTCTATTCGAAGTGGAGCCACATTTATTCATGAAACTCTGACAGGGCATGAGGTCCTATGCAAAAGGCGGTTCCATATGGAAAGAGAGATTTTTGAAGCATTAGTTAGAAGATTGCGTGAAAACAACCTTCTTACTGATTCAAGATACTTGTCCGTGGAAGAGCAGTTAGGTATATTCCTTTATGCAGTATCAAAGAATGCAAGCAGTTGCACATTGCAAGATATATTTCAGCATAGTGGAGAAACAATTACCCGTCACTTTAGAGCAGTGTTGAATGCACTTACGCAGCTCACGTGCAATTATATACAGCTACCTTCTCTACACCCACATCGTATCTTAAGGCATCCTAAATTTGCTCCATACTTTCAGGTAATCACCCTTTTACTTGTATCATGACAATAAAACTTGTATCTTGCTCCATATATTTTTATTGGTGGTTTTAATATTCATCATACATAAATATGTGCAGAACTGTATTGGTGCTATTGATGGCACTCACCTTCCTATGGCCATTCCTCCAGGACAACAAGAACCATATAGAAACAGAAAACAAGGTCTATCACAAAACATGATGGTAGCATGTGACTTTGATCTAAAGTTTGTGCATGTGCATGCTGGTTGGGAGGGATCTGCTTCAGATGCAAGAGTTCTTCAGGATGCACTCAACCATGGATTTAGTGTCCCTCCTGGTAAATTCTATCTTGTAGATACAGGCTATGCTAATACACCAAAATTTATTGCTCCATATCGTGGAACTAGATATCATTTACAAGAACAAGGAAGAGCTAGTCAAAAACCACAAAATTACAAGGAATTATTCAACCTTCGACATGCTCAACTTCGGAACCACATAGAGAGAATTATTGGTATACTAAAAATGAGGTATCCCATGTTGAAAGCTGCATCATTGTATGATATTGAGACGCAGGTCGATATCTCTGTAGCTTGTTGTGTAACTCACAATGTCATAAGGCTACACAATGGGGGTATGTCATTGGCTCCTGGTGCTACCGAAGATATCAATCAAAACAACATGCAGGATGTACCAAAAGGAGATGACGAGTATGGTAATGATGTGTCAGCATTTAACAACTTACGTCAAGCAGGAAATGATATGAGAGATGACATGGCGAAAAGGATGTGGGAGGATTACACTGCAAAACTCATCAATACCAAACCAATTAGTGTCATCCATCCTGTGCCCTTCAACTTCAAACTGAAGGTGTGATGCACCCATAGCAGATTGATGAGTAGGCAAAGTTGACTGCAACGGCCCCTCAGTGACATGTATCTGTGGTGAATGTGGTGCGGGAACTTCTGAAGATTTCTTTGCCTTATTCGCATAATGATCCATTCCATGACAACTTCTTCCTTCAGCATAACGCCCTGCATATGTACAGAATAGTTTTAGTAAAAGAACAACCAATCTGCAAATATAAGTCCATGAAACAGAACTCACCATCATATAGGATATACAAGTCATCATAGTATGGAAATGATTTGTCTCGCCATCTCAAAAGGGCGTCTTTGTTTCGACGTTGCTCTAGTGACTTCCACACACTATCCAATGCTGTTACCATCTTCCTATCAGAATCCCAGCCAAAACCACTTTCATCTGACAAATCTTTTACAGCTCGATAATCCTTTTTCAGATCTTGCTCCTTTTGTTTTACTTGAGCAACGCTGAATGCCAAAGAAAACTTGGAATTGAACTGAGCAACTATACTGGTCCATGCTTCTTTACTCCATGCATTTTGTGTCCGAAATCTAGGTAAGTCATACTGTCTTAAGAGCCCAATAAAATAAAGTTTCATCTGATGATTCCAGTTAGCTCGAGCAACAGTCTTTGTGGTGCCTAACATGGGTTCAGAGATACATGTTTTCAGTTCGAAAATATTTAAGAAATATGTATGTTGTTAAAAAAATTCCAAAGGGAAAACCACTATCTGTTGCATCCCATGAACAAAAAAAATCACAAGTAGTAGTTATATCTTTCCTTGGATTACAGAACTCGCAAATCAAATCTTGGGGGAAAATGAATTAGTCTAGATTCAGATCTAAACTACTCAAACTTGAAACGGATCCCAATCTTCAGATCGTTCGAACAATTGATTCTAAAAGGCAAAATCTAGTATGCCATCAAATTGATTACCTGCTCCTTGTGGGATCTCTTCACCCGCCCCAAATTGCAGAGCACCACAATCCGGCGTTGATGGAGGAGGAGCAGGAGGGGGAAGAGGAGGGGTAGGCTGAGGAGGAGCCATCTTCCTGCGACCAGAACTACTTGGCTGTCGCGGATTCGTCATCTCTGGCAATTCGCGCCAACTTCCCTCTAGGGCACAGCCATGGCGGGAGGGAGGAGACGGGAGCGCGGGAAGGAGACGGGAGTGCGGGAGGGAGGAGATGTCGAGGGAAAAAGAGCGGTCGAGTCGTTCCCTTGGTTTTGAGTGGATGTTTTGGTTCCTGTGTTTTGCGTGGAGACCGGTTCCTTTCCTCCGGAACGGGTGACGACGTTCTTGCGTTCCAGACGCACTTCCTCTGTTTCCTTCCTCTGGATTCGATTCCTGCAAAATTCCCGTGCGCTTCCCTTGTTCCAGACGGGGCCTAAAGCTTCTTCAGCGCAACAAGTTTTGCTGTTTATGTCTACCCAAAAAAAGGGTGTTGTTCATGACGTGTAAATCCATTCTGACTATCTGAGATCGAATACCACCAAGAAGATGTGGAAGTGCATCAGGCATGATCATGACGTGTACGTTCTCTGTATAATGACACCAAACAAAGGTCATCCTAAACCTTTATACCCGAAAAGCGTGTAGGATATCCAGGACAAGGCGAACAAAGCTGTATGCGGTGCATCACAGCATCAGCCTGTCCGTTGGAAGATTAACTTGCGTGCTGGTGTATAGTGAGGTTGAACGGTGGATGGCAACCGAAGTCTGCGTGTGTGGTGTGGTAACGTGCTATGGAAATAACGTGCGTGTGACGCGCCCCATTATTTCTCGTTCTGAAATACCGAGGCCGTAGGCAGCAGCAAGCCAGCAACACCCTCGAGGGTCTCGGGCAACGACTAGCCAAAACCGAATGCCATGTGGCTGCTGCTTCATACCCCTCGCGCTAGGTAACAGGAACACGTAGTCACGTACACGTACAGCTATTGTCGCAGAAACACCAGGAAGCAGCAGAGGAGGAAAAAGAAGGTGATTGCTGCGGAAGGCAGGCACCTGAACCTGCAGATGTGCGCCTCTCCCAATATACCCCGCCGTCCTAAACAAAACTACTCCCAATATATTATTGGTTCTCTAACTTTATTAAAAATAGGAAATCGAAACATTTCAATATAGTATTGATATTCAAATTTTGCTCCGAAATAAAGTTTCATTACACAGTTAACTAAACCGAAAACTAGCTAATCGTGCCAGCAGAGTTTCATGGAGATGAAATTCTAATAACATCTCATGAAACTCTTTCATTTTCTCTCTTTGTCACATCAACAAATTTAATGTCACGAAACTTTCCATGAAATCCCATTGAGACTCATTCTTTTATTGGCTTCTGAATTCTCCTCAGAGTTTGTAGGATTAATCTGACTGATTACTGTACTAGTTGAAAAGTCTTCTTGTCATCGGCAACAACCATAAAAAAAACCACACAACACAACTTCCTCATGTAACACTCGTGCGCATACGTCTTTTGCAATTTCTTTTCATATATCATGAAATATTTCAGTGCAGAATGAGTATTGCTCAAATGATATAGATGGGTGTAGCTTTAATTTTAGTTTCAACTTGATTTTAGTTTTAAAGGAATTTGTCCAGTGACGGATCTAGCAGCGGGGCGGGGGGCTCAAGCCCCCCTACCGTCGGGAAACCCATGAAGACCCCACCTAGCCTCCCCTAAAAAAAATCTGCCATAGAAACGAAGGATAGGAGCAACTGGAGACGATCCAGAGGTTGAAGATGACTCCCCGCGTAAGATGGGATGGAAAGAGGGGAATAAAATCCGGCCCAACCTACCAAGCCCACTAGTCAGTCTAAAAACAACCCATTCCAACAACCTAACAGTCTTTTTCCTCTTTTCTGTCTCTGTAGCCTAGATTCAGCCCCCTACATTTTTTTCTAGATCCGTCATCGAATTTGTTAGAATAGTAACGTATCCCTTCATTTCATATTACTTGTGCTTTGACTTCTCTAGATGCATTATTTTTGTTATGTATGTATATATTTATATATAGACACATAACAAAAAGAAATGTATCTATAAAAGTTAAAACCACCAACAATATGAAGAGTATTTGACTGTTTGTGACCGGAGAGGACCAACTTCAAGCAATTGTCTTAGAAACCATTATATATACAAAGAGCCTAACATGACATTCATTAAGAATGGTAGAGAAAGTGTTAGCGATAGGAAACGAAGTCTGGAGGACTTTCTCCTTCTCTCTGGCTTGGCCACAAAATGGAAAATAAATCATCGGTCCGCTGTTTCGCGAGGAAGACGATGACCGTCATCATGCACGCAAGATGGCCATTGAGCCAAAAAGGTGTGGAACACAGCCCACATAACAACTGAAAGTTTGTTGGAAAAAGTCTATTTTACCTCTCTGGACACAAAGCGGAGTACATAATTCCTCCCTAGACACGAAAACCGGGTGAACTGCCTCCCTGAACTTTCAAAACCATACCATTTAGCTCCCTACTCTGGTTATAAGCGGTTTCAAAGGTGGTTTTGTCATTTTCAATTAAAAATAAATCTTGCAAATATTTAATGAGGTTATTAAGTCACGAAAATTATCACTAAGCTTTTAAAAAAACTCCTAGAGGTGTGATGGAAGAAATCATATTTAAAACTAGTGACAATGTCTATAACATTTTCTAAAATTTAAATTTAGCTCTAGCTAAATGAAAATAAATCCAAAAATTAAACCATCATAAAATTTTTCTAATTGCATCTTGCATACTTTTCTCGATAAAAACATCAAATGAATCTGACACGAATACATTCATCGTAAATGTTGTCAACCATCATAAATATAACATATATTATCGTTGAATGCATTTATGCATTTTCATTTTTCGATGAATGTTTTCATGTCAGCTTCATCTTATTTTTTATTACACAAACTATTCAAGATCCAACTATATATAGATTGAAATATTTTAATATACATTTTTAATTTTTGGATATATTTTCCATTTTGGTAGAGCTAAATCTAAATTTTAGAAAATTTGATAGAAATGTTTACTAGTTTTAAATATTTTACTTAGATTTTTTGTGTCCCATCCATTTCTAAGATTTTTCTCATAATTTTTAGAAGTTTAAGAATATTTTTCGTGATTTAATAACATCATTAAGTATTTACAAGGTTTAATTTTAATTGAAAATGACAAATCCACCTTAGAAAACCGCTTATAACCATGGAAGGGAGGTAAAGTGTATGGTGTTCAAAGTTCAGGGAGGCAGTTCACCTGGTTTTCGTGTCTAGGGAGGAATCGTGGAAACGGCTTTGTGTCGAGGGAGGTAAAACAGACTATTTCCAAGTTTGTTCGCGCAAGGCCCATGATATCGATTTACAACATCAAAGCCCATCGTGCCGAAAAGGTACAGCCCATATACCCAAATAGCGCCAGAGCCAGGAGGAACTAGTACGGCGATTCGCGCGCGGGCGGCGGCGCGGCGGCGGCGTACCCATCGGCGTGTGGGCACTGGGCAGGCGACGAGGCGAGAGGGTTCAGGCGGCCGGGGCGCGCGGACGTCGGCGCACCAACACAGCCGTCGATCGGGGCAACCCGACGCGGGCGGCGAGGGCGAGGGCGCGGCGGCCTGCGTCCCCGCTGTTCCTTTGCGCTTGCTCACCTCCAGGGGCTCCAGCCTCCAGGCGTAGAGGTTAGCGGCAACGTCAACATTGCGCATCATCAACTTGGAGAAGACAACCACTCGCGGTGATGGCGGCCACCGAAGAGGGAGCCGAGAGCTCCGCCGCCGGCGAGCGGGAGCCCGTCTCCTTCGCTCGGGGCGGCCCGGTGTTCGTTCCCTTCATGGTGGGCCCCATCTCCACCGCCCCAGGGTTTATGCGCTCCGCCCTCCAGGAGCTCCAGGTGCCAACCAATCCCCCTTGCAGCTATTCCCTGAACCCTAACTTTGATCTTCCACCAGAGTTTTGGGTATGATTCTCTGCTTGTTGCATTTGCATCCAGTCTTTGGAAGCCGAATTGGGAGACCCTGGTGACGAATTCGACGATGAGCTTTGGTAATTCCATGATTCATCCTGTTACATCGAAGTAATAATCCTTTTCCCTTTGTGCCTATGCCGATGAATGCGTTGATTTACTCTGGATGGATGGTTTTTTTCTCGTAGTGTCGACGAGCTGAGGGTGCTCACCCAGGAGGAGCTGGTGAAGCACGCCCTCCAGGAGGCTATGGAGGTATCTTTCACTACTGCTAATCAGCTTATTTTTTACCACTTTGTTTCGGAATGCATTTTTGAGGTTCTGATGGTTTTTGTTTGCAGGATGACTCGGATTCTAGCACTCCACCACAACCAGAGGAGCAAACTTGTGACGAAGGGTAATTGGCCGGCTTTAACTATGGCTTTGTTGATGTACTTTGTTAGTGTGGTTGATTGGTTATCTTGTTATGGTAGTTTAGACAAGGCCATGTTAGATGCAATATTGGCAAAGGCTCTTCAATAAGGATGGCCTGGTCTTTACCAGTCTGCATTAATGCTAGTCAAATATTTAATTATTTAGTAAGGCTGCTAAGGTTTGCTATGCAATGCGCAAGTTAGCATTCCTGGCGTGTGCTCTTGCAAAGCAAAAATACAGAGAGATTTCCCCCCAAAAAAATCTATATTAGTAACATTGTTGCGATCTTTGTGCACCACACCATTTCTTTCTCATCATTCTTATTTTGGCTTGCTGAATCTGATGTCCTTTGATTTACCATATCCAGGATGTCAGCGAATCCAACCCCTAGAAATGAGGCCCTCACATCGAGCCCATCAGCTGAAAGGGAGAACTCTAGATTTCCTGTTGAGGATAATGCAGTCATATCACATGAACCAGAAAGCAGCAATGGTAAGCAAAGAGGTAAAAAGGTGAAAACCAGACGCAGGAAGGGCAAAACTGGAACCATCACATTAGATTCATCGGTTGAAAGAGAGAACCATGGATCACCTGTCGATGTGGCAATTGTACCACATGAACCAGAAGGCAGTGAGGGAAATGGGACGACCACTTCCAATCCATCTGCTGAAAATGCTGTCTCTGAATCACCTGTTGATTTGTCGATTGTTCCACATGATCCAGAGGGAACTAATGGGCAAACAACATGTGAGAAGGTAAAAAAGAGAGGCAGACATTTTGATAGGGAGGTTCGAGCAGAGATTTTACAAGTATGTATATCCCTCTTTTGACCGCCTTTTGTTTTGTTTACTGATATTAATTTGAGAATTGATCTAGTGTGGCTGCCTCATGCAATTGTTGCATTAAGTTGCCTTCATACTATAAGAATTATGTTCACTAAACATGTATCCTATTTGATTAAAGTGCTAAGTAGTTGTTGATAAATCCACCTTCCAGGAATATACCATGTGTGTGCATCTTGAGTGCCACATGCCCAGGTCAATACTGTGGTGGCGGTCTTAACCCCACTGTCCGAGTTTATAAATCCATCAATCCACATCTGTTGTTATCACTGTAATGCAGAGGCATATATGACTAGCTTATATAGGTAAAGCAACCATCTGGCCAGAAAAATCAATTTTGCAGGTTCTGTTAATCTGTAAATCTGAAGAACATAGGATTGTAGAAATAAGATTTGTTGGGAGAACATAATATTTTGACATATGTTAAAGTCCATGGTAGATTTGTTGTCGCTGTAATAAATAATTGCAAGTTACATTGTAAGATATGCTTTTGTTGAGGATTAAGTCTGTTTTGCAGTGTTATCTGTTAATCTGTGTCCTTTGAAACATATAATTTGTCTTGTGAGAGTATCCTGTTGTCATCCAACACCGAAGCATCTTTGTGATCTCTGCAAATTCCTTTTTTTACGATTTTCCATAATTGTACTTTTTTTGGCTTTCACTATTGTTGTCAGGGAAGCTATCTTACTAAAGCAGACAAGTGGGTAGAAATCAAGGCCAAGCAAGACGAAGACAAATATGCAGCAAGGCTTCACTCTTTCAGGTAAGGCAGTTAAAAGTCCATTGGGGCATATTGTTAGTAATCATATGTTATGCCTCTATTCTATATATTTATTTGTTGCGTTTAGTTATTCTTTGTCGAATATCAATGGAATGTTACTATGCAAAGGCATGCCATGTTGGGAGAAATAAGATTCTAGAACAGATGTAATAGACTGATACTATATTTGATTGAACAAACTGGAGGGTTATGACCTTTTTACCACTAATCCATTATGCACTTGAAACCATAAATTAGTCTATTCCAGTGATCTTTTTCTTGCACAGTTTTAAATGAATATAATTCTTTGGCGCAGTGGTGATTCTGTGAAGCCTAAAGGTTCCAAGTTATCATCTGATAAAATTGAAATGGCGACATCTCTTAAATTAACTGACGTGCCTTGGAAGGTTGGAATTACATCAGTTCATCTGTAACCCCCCCCTTTACACAAGTTCCTATCTTTCGAACTTTAGTCTAACAATCTATTTTGTTCCCAGAACAAAGCTTCAAGACCTGACCCCAGGCCTGTGGTTCATCCAGAAGTAATTCTTTGTGTTGAAATTTATCAGAAGAAGTGTGGCTCTGTGAAGGTAATTGCTAATCCTTCAGTTAAACATGCTTGTTTATGGTGACTTGAAGTTGAAGGCCCCAGTTTTATGGTGACTACCATACTTTTGCAGTGCCAGGAGCTTCTTGTGTTGGGAAGCCAATTCCTTACTGATCTGAGGGACAACATTTGTTGTTTGACTGATAAGCTGATGAAGGTGGCTGGGCAACACGATCTTTCTGGATATTTTCTTATTGAGGTATGCTTTTCCTTTTTAAAGTCGAATACATGTTTTTGAAGAACTGTGGCTGCATTTCTTATCTCCACTTTCCTATGTCAGGACACGTTCTACAACGATACGAGGCATCGTTCTGCCACTGATTACAGTAAACCTATACTTGATTGGCTTCAGAATTCCAGTGATGAGGTAGCAGAGAAGTGGGATGCCATAACATCTGGTGTTTTGAAGAAACGGCAGAAGGATTTACTGAGGGGTTTGAATATTTCTAATGTGCCCGAATTTAAATCTGAAAGAATGCAAACAACTCGCTTCTCTGACCTGCACTTCCGGCCTGGTGCTGGGTACCTCTACTGCCATCAGGTTCCCATCTATTCTCTTTTGTCTTAATGCGTCCAGAGAATTTCATTTTCCCTTGTCTTACAGACCTTTTATGTTAGATTTTTTATCTGGCTATCATATGTTGAACTTAATGCTTGACGAAAAAAAGATAGCAGATCTTTAACCGTGTCTCTGACTTCGTACTGCACATTTTTTTCAGGGTAGCTGCAATCACAGGATCGTGATAAGGGACATGAGGTTGATCCACGAGGACGACTCGCAGGACCAGGCAGATTACCCTCTCCAGACGTTCCAGTTGCAGAAGCGCTTGCAGAAGTGCTCGGTGTGCCAGATCTACCCTGCCACCAAGATGACGGTCGACGACAAGTGGGCGCTGAACAACCCCTGCTACTTCTGCATCAAATGCTACTACCTCCTGCACTACAAGGAGGACAACACGCTGCTGTATGAGCATACTGTGCATGATTTCATCCAAGAGTAACACATCTTTCTTTGGGGAAATTGGGAAAATAGTCTAACCTATCCTAACTGCCGTACATTCTTACCAAAGCTCCTTTAGTCTACTTGCTTAGAGAGGCTGAGGTATGGTCGCAACCATTAGAGCGAATTATGGAGTTGGTTAAAAAAGAAAATCTTCTCGTCGGTGAAATCGGGATTCGGGAGTTTTTTTTAGTCTGTTGAAGGTTTCTTCTTAATGAAAACCCGGGGTGCCGTCTTACCCCACCTGGTCTTATTTTTCGCTACTGTACATTCTTCACCTCAAGAAACCCATGTTGACTTACGATTTTGGTGACCAAACCAACATCGGCGTGCTGCGTGAAGGCCAGCCTCTTCGCGTGCCGCTTGCACTGTGTCGCCGCGCAATGTGCACGCAGTGAGCCGCAGCATCTGCACCGACTGCACCCGATCGAGCAATCTCCTCGGCATACGCACCACAATTCAGGGTGCTGATAAGGGCACTCCCAACAGAGTATTAATGATAATTTCTATTCTTATTAAATAGCTCGTTAACTAAACAAAATGGTGACGTGACAGCCTAAATGAAGAAAGAGAGCACAAAGAATAGAAATGGTTTCTTCGTGAAGTAATCATGTCTACTTGACCCAATGCAAAAAAGAAACTTATGGATTTGTCATTGGAGAGACTTTCTATGGGGTTAATGCAACACTCCTCATTGGTTGAATTGAAGATAGAGAAAGAGAAAGTAATCATTGCTTGAAGACACTACCACTATAAAGAATAGTTACTATAGATGCTTTCTTGTGCTATGAAAACCGTGTTAGTTTCTTCCATTGAGACTAAACAAGTTGATTATAACTGTTTAGACTTTAAAATTTTGCATGAACTGATAATTAGGGACTTTCTCAATATAAAGACAATTTGTTATATGACACCAAAACTGACTTTAATTTGTTATTCCCTCCGTTCTATAATATAGCTATATTTACACTGTCAAATTTTTTCGACTTTAACCACCAATAACTTTTAAAATAATTTATTTTGAATAGAAAATATTACATATTTTGAATAATTGGTTACATGATAAATTCACCAACATTATTTTATGTTACTAATATTTATGATCATTTGGCTGTTTATGATCAAAGTTGAAAAATTATAAATGTAACTATATTGAGACGGAGGGAGTATTTTAGAGTTATTTGCAACTAACTCACTCTAAAAATTATCCTCCTAAGAGGTGCTAATTGGGCTATTTGGAGTGAAGCTCTCATAATAGCTTTTGACTACCTCTAAACACCCCATAGTAGATAAATTTGTTGGAAGACACTAATATTGGTTGGTGGCTGGTGCTGATTTGTTCTGAGAGAAAAGTAGAACTGGCTGATTACTGGTGTTGGTTTATTCTGAGATAAAAACACTGCTGGCTGATGGCTGATAAGCCAGACGAACAAGACGTTTCAGATTTGGAAGAAGAGAGAGAAGTTGAAATGCTGTTTTCGCTCATGGATGGCCGTTTCAGATAAATTTGCTGGAAAACACCGGCTTGATTAAAACAATATTTTTAGATCTGGAAGGAAAAATGTTGAAATGTCGTTTTTGCCCATGGACCCACCGGTCGTTTTTTTTTGAGATGCACGAGTGTCTTTTTCGTTTTCTGGGCCTTTGGTTGAAAGATTCTCACAACTACACCTTTTTTTGGAAAGATTTCAAAAAATGGACCCGAGGTAACACGTCTCGGCGCCATGGATCTCGGCGCCGAGGCTGTAAGATTCGCGACCGACATGAGCAAACGTGGCAGCTGATGGGGCGTCAGGCTCGGCGCCACAGATCACGGCGTCGAGCTCGGCGCCCTGATCCATGGCGCCGAGGCCTTCGTCTCCGTGCGGCAGGCGGTGCATGCGGCCAGGCGTTACGTGCGTACGCGCGTGGCGTGTGTGTACCTGCATGGCTTGCATGTGCGTGTAACGTGTGTATGTGCATGCTTACGTGCGGATGTTTGCATGGCATGCGGTCGGCGGCTGGTTACTCGCTTACGCTTACGGACGTGTGCATGCGACGGCGTGTGCGTGTGTGTGACCGCCACAAGCTCCAACGCGACATGACAGCAGACCGGCAGAGTGACCTCGGCGCCGCAGATCTTGGCACGGCGCCGAGCTCCGCAGCCACGTTAGCCCCTCCATTTGTTGCCAACTCGTTCAACCTCGGCGTCAAGATTCACGGCGCCGAGACGTGTTACCTCGGCGCCACAGTTCACGGCGCCGAGTTCAAAGTCCATTTTTTGAAATCTTTCCAAAAGAAGTGTAGTTGTGAGAATCTTTAAAAAAAGGCCAGAAAAAAAAAGACGGGATGCACGAAGTGCCGTGGATTTCTGTTGTTGACCCCGGATTTAGCTGGAAAGACGGCGAAGTTGGGAGATAGGCCGTTGGGCGGTTGGGCCAGGCCACGCGGGGGCGGCGGTGCTGCGCGGCGGAGGAGGCCACACGGGCAAACGAGAGGCCGTGGCGCGTCGCTGCCTTATCCGCAGCAACCACCCCCCCGCGCTTCTTCACGCCGCGCCACGCCGTCCGCACCATGGCCACCAATGGCGACCCCCACCGCCACTTCGCTCTCCTGCTCCTGCCGCCCCTCACCCTCCCCCTCCCCCACCGCTGCCTTCCGCCGCCTGAACATCGCCTCCGTTTCCAGTGGACCACCTCCTCGCCGCCGGCGCCGCCGCCTCCGTCTCGCGCCGCTGCACGGTGAGCTCGAGCCCGTCCCAGATGCACGCCGCAACTGCAGTATAGTGCTGACGACGGCACCACGTGTTGAACCGTGCGGTGCAGTTATTGATGACTCGAAGGAGGTGCAGGTGGAGGCGAGCGCCGCCGCTGATCTTGCCGAGGAGAGGTCTCAGACGGATAAGATGGTCGACGGCACGGACTTCGGGGAGCTCTGCAACGACTTCGAGTGCATAAGCAGCCCATACGTGCAGTCCACGGCGAGGCAGATAGCGAGGGACATCCTCGAGCTGCGGGAGGACAACCGCGCATTCAACTGCTATGCCGTCTCCGTCAAATACAAGGTGCTGGTGCTCATCATGTGATCTTTCTGCACAACTGTGCTTGATATGATATCCCTTATTTGGCAACACACGAAGGCGGGATTTTTTAGTTGGTTGTGGATGTAGCAGCTCCAACACTAACCATAAGACAATTTACACTGGCAACTAGAAGATTCAAGCGGTCAGTTTGAAGTTTCAAACTTTCAGCTAAAAGAAAATCATTTGCTAGTCACTAGTTTTTTTTTTCGAAAATTTGCTAGTTACTAGTTAATTAGTGAATGTTCACCAAACGACTCACTGTGTAAAAATGCTAGTATGTGTAAATAGCTTTGGTTCATGCCTGCGTGTAGCAATCGTTTGCCATATTGATTGACTGGATTTTGTTCAAAAAAATATTGGTTGACTGAATGGTTGGAACTTGAAAATAAGAAAGTAAATAGTCATACACTAAGATTTTCGTCCTGTGTTCATTCAGCTTCACATGAGAAAATAAATTGCCACTGCACTCTTGATTTTGTGATGGCCTAATTTCATCCTTCAGATACCGTACCTGCTTATCCTTGCCTCCATACTTGTCTTCTTTCAGGATCCGCTCAGGACATTTGTTGGGCGTGAGAAGTACATGAGGCCACTGTGGATCACCAAGGCATTGGACAACCCTGTAGTGGTAAGAATTGATTAGATGCAATAGCGTGTTCCAGTCATCTCATCACAATGCAAGATTTTTAGTTGAATTATGTTGAACATAAAAAGGAACAACGGTGCACCTTTCAGGTATTAGATATCTGAGGCCAAACTTGCTGTGAAAAAAATATCTTACCTGTATCCAGCATCAGCATGATCCCTCTCCAAATTTCAGATAGCATCTAATCAGCACTCTTGTTATTGTGTCAGACAGTCCAGGAAATGTCAATGCAATCGACAAGTAATCTGACCATCAAGTGGGCATTCAGAGGGAAGCCTAAGAATACATTTTTTGCAACCATTGGAGGAGATGTCATTGTCCGTGTTGAATCACAGTTTGTGTTGAACCAGATAAGTGGCCAAGTACTCGAACAGGTAGACTCCTGGGACCTCTCTGCCTCGTCCCTTCCTGCCCAGACTTACTTCTGGTTGTCGAGAAGGGTTTACTCTACTGTTGAGTCCGGGAAGGATACAATCGAAGCTGCTAAGAGCACGGCATCTGGGCTGTCAACAAAGGAGGATCAGAATTTAGAGGCTTATCCGGATCCGTCTGGTGATCCTACAAAGGTACATCAATCTTTCTAGTTCCGTAACTGTGCCGCTACATGATGAATCTCCATCTTATATAGCTATCGTTTGATCACTTCAAATACTCAAAATTCTGAAGAGGTCCAGTTCAGTTATGTCAATTAATTCGGAGCCATGTTTTGGATTTCTGGGTGCAGTTCTTTCAAAGGCCAGATGATGGATTCAATCAAGATGTATACCAGATTGGGCTTTTACTGGCCATAATTTACTTCATTGTACAGTTTCTAAAAGCAACTCTGTGATTGCGCGCCAGTTTCGACAAATTCGCCGAATCCTCTGTGTGTAGTATGTGTATACATTGCATATAACTGTGTCTAGCAAAATTGTTCATATAGGTACGCCACCATCTTAAGTGGAAGAGATTTGAGACTTTCAGACAGTTGATGATCCATTCTTGCTGATATATGTCTGGCTCTTTTTTCCCCTGCGAGCTATTAATTTGGCAGTCATGACTTGGTGTTGTCACTTTTGTGTAGCCAAGTTGATGAGTCTTAGTGTATTAAGCGCATACATTTGTTAGAAGGTTGAAGGCAGCAATGGAAGTTTTCCCTGTTTTGTGTTGAAACCTATGGGTGCGATTTTTTTTAAAAAAAGTATTTGGCAATATATTTTGTCTTGTGTCACACTTGCTAGATCACCTAAAGAATTCGCGTGACAATATTGTCATTCAGCAATCTATCAGGAGCTTGCCTCGCCGTGGCCTAAGCTATGCACCAATGATTCAAGCATGGTGACCGCCATGTCAGGCAGGCCTGGATTCAGATCACTGACGTGTCTTGGGCGGCAGGGACCCCCGAAATATGGGTGATAGCAGGCAACAGGACGCACGAAACCAGAGAACTGATGGTTCCATATACCGAAAATGCACTCCAGCACAGAGCACGTAACGCCATCACCAGTTTGTCACCACAAAAGTGCATAAACCACCGGGGGCAGCCATGTCTCTTAAGAAGATAACAAAAATTCAGATTACTTTGTGGTGCGACTTCCTCCTGAGAGGACCTAGCTAGCAAAGCTACCCTGCAGGGGCAGAGCGTACACGGGAGGCGGCGCCATGGGCTCGATCCGGCGGTAACTAGCTGAAGCATATATAGGAAGGAAGGTGTAACGAACCAATTTTTTTTGGCCACCCCGGGTGACCCGGCCCTAGGTCCCGGGTGACCCGGTGATCCGTGTCGCCAGAGCAGAACTTTATCGCCACGTCGCTCTGTGGACCCCACACGTCAGACCGCGTGTCCCAACCTGGCCAGACCCCTGGCTTCTCTCTCACTCCCATTCTTTTCCAAACTCTCTCTCTTCCTCCCAAGAACCATGGAGGAGCCTCCAAGGTGATTCCTCCATTGGAGCCCTTTCTCCTCGCCGGAGCTTCGCCGGAGGATCGCCGGAGTTCAATCTTGGTGAGCTGTACCATCTCTACCTCATCTCCTTCCTTGGGTTTGAGTTTTGGAGCCTCTCTCATGGTGTTCCTTTTCTTTCTCCAAAAGCTCAAGTCAAGGAATCGAACTCGATCTACTCCGACGCCGCTCTCCATCAATTTGTGACTCCTCACCGGAGTTCAACCCATCACCGGTGAGCTATCTCCTTCCTCAATTCGTCCTTTAACCTCTTTTGATTTTGGGTCAAGCAAACCTAGGGTTCCAAGCACCATGGATGAGTTCGAGCCCCTAAATCGTGTTTTCCCTCAAATCCATCGCTTGGAATCAACTCTATACACCTCTACGGGCTTTCTAGAAGAAAAACTCCACCAAAAATCATCCCCAAAATCACTGCCGGTGAGCTCAGTGCATTCCCGGGTGACCCGGAAGTAATTCCCGGATGACCCGGTACGCTTCTGGAGGCTCCCAGATGATCCGGCACAAATGTCCGGATGACCCAAGATCCTTTTTCTCAGCCCTACCTCCCATCTTGTAAAATTCATATAAAATTGCATATAGCTCAGAAAAATGTGAAACAAATTTTGTTGGTTTTCTAATGATGTCAAGAACCTTTTAAAAATAAGTTTTCTCTCAAAATAAATAAATAAATAAATTTCTGAATTAATTATATGAGTTTCTATCTTGTTAATTGCATAGCTAATCCTCTTCTAGTCCAAAAATCATGAAACCAATTTTGTCACATCATGTTTGAGCATATCTTTTCTCATGTCATTGCACTCTTTCATGGCATTTTTATTTATTACGTATCATTGCACTTGTGTAGAGACCGAAGCGCCGGAGCAAGAGGTCGGCGAGTCCCAGCAAGACCCCATCGCCGCCGCCGCCCCCGTTGACACCCCAGGCAGGCACCTAAGCATCCTTTGAACCCTATTTTGGATCAAAATTGTATATGTGTCTTGTATGTGCATAAGTCAATAATTGTGTATATGTTTGCTTAGCTCCTATCTTTATGCATTATCCTTCCTTGATCTAGAATAACCTCTCCTAGATGAGTATGCTTGTTTTAGGTATCACGTTTATAATTGCTTATTCATGCTTAGCTTCGGTAGAAGTCGAGAGGTGGCAAGGTCACCACCACTCGCGAGTTATAGATTATGCTTGATTTAATTTACTTGGATAGCCTTGAATGGTTTAAAATATTGAGCTACTTTGAATGATGAATCGAGACTTGACAAGTGTGCTAGGCCAAGTTGAGATTGGAGCTCTCTTGGTTAGACTTGTTGAGTTGATTAAGGACTAACTTTGTAGCTGGGCTCTTGAGCACTTTTTCGTACAGACCACATGCTAATTTTTTGGGTAAGGTAAGCCAAGTAGCATAAGTCGTACCGAGTCTTGACTGGATTAAGCGCGGGGTGGGATGAGGTGTGATCAGGCTGCGTCCGGCGCACCTATACATTTTCGGCTCTTCGTTCATAGCTGGGTGCGGGTATGTGAAAGATTGGGGGCATGAATCAACACTTATCCTAGGTACCAGGGTATGGTCGTTGGTCTTGTCTTTCGTGTGGGAAAAGTTGTACACCCCTGCAGGGTTATAATTTATTGCAATAGCCTCGCTCCAGGTCACGGAGCACGCTCTTGAGTTTGGAATCTCAAAGTAAAGTTATCGTTTTTGGAGTTCATGGAAGATTGAACTCATATACTCTGATCACCTTTACTATATGTATTTGTTTGATGTTTGGCTTAGAGATCATAGATTGCTAGGTCTTTACTAGTTTCTATCACCATAAATTTGTTAGATGCTTTTATGCAAATGAATTACCTTTTACCCTTCCTTGCTACTTAGCCAAATGCATAACCCTTGAGAGTCGGGCAAGTATATACCCATGTTGTTGGATAAGTCCTGCTGAGTACCTTTTGTACTCAAGGTGCTGCCGTTAAGTTGTTGCAGGAGACCAGCAGCAGGAAGCAGTCTTTGACTACTTCTTTCCCGCGGACGGAGGTGCGGGGAGGGAGTGATGGCCTAGCTTGGAGGATGACACTATCTTCATATAGTGTCAACCCTCTTTTGTGATGATCGTGAGTGCCATGTTAAAATATTTCCGCTGTAAACACTCTGAACTTGTTGTAATTTAACTTGAACCTATTTATGTAAGTGAATGGTTATGTTGGATTGCTATGTGGTTTTGGTGTAAATTGTTGTGCTTAGTGAGGTGTGTATAAATCCAGGTCATTGCTCATGACACATCTCAAGAACTACCGGGGTTATTCCCTTTTAATTGGGTTGATCAGTGGTGATGACTCAATTAAACGGGATTAACTTGGGCGGTTCCTCACAGAAGGCATGGTGGTGGCCTGGGATTTCTTCCTCGCGGCCTGCGCGCGCTCTCTCCGGCGGTTGATCCATCTCCCGGCGCTCATCTGCTGCGAGGCCATGGTTTGGGCTGTGACCTTCCTCGCCTTCCCGCTCCGCATGCTCACGTCGACACGGAAAGGAAGCTGGGCAGGCTGATTGCGGAGATGCAGGCCCAGATGGACGACCTGGTGTGGGTGAACAGGGACCTGGAGGAGAAGCTGCAGGCGGCGCTCAGGGAGCACGACGCCATGGACGCGCTTCTTGACGAGATGGAGGACGAGCACGACGACGCCTTCGCCAGGATCCATCACCTTGAGGCCCAGGTACTGCGTGCTTCCTGTGTGTGTGTGTGTTGCAGTTCATTCCCTAATAATCAATCAATCCCTTGCTTGCTCCGCTTGTGGCACAGCTCAAGGCGCTGAGGCAGGACCGCAGGAGAACATGCGGCTCAACGAGCACAAGGGCAAGTCCATGTGGGACAATATCAAGGCAGGGCAAGCTCTGGCGGGGACGCAGCAGGAGTGCTACGACACCGCCGTCGACTTGAAAGTGAAATCCTCTGCCGACGACCCCGCGTCGGTCCTGTCCCTGACGACCGCGCCGCCGGCCGGGGACGACGATGCCTTGGTGGCGCGTCAGGCCAAGGAGGCGGTGGCGCGGCGGCGGAGCCTGTTCAGCCTGGCCATGTCGGTGGCGGTGGGCGGCGTGGCGTGGTCGGCGGACGCGCCGTGCCTGCCGCTGCTGGCGGGGCTGTTCGCCGTCGTGGGCGTGTCCATGCGCAGCGTGTCGCGGTGCACGCGGCGTGGGCGCGGGGACGGCGCCGTGGCGCTGCTGAGCCTCAACTGGTTCCTCCTCGGCGTGCTCACCTCGCCCATGCTGCCGGGCGTCGCGCGCGCCGTCGTCCCGCGCGCCGCCCGCGCCCTCACGTGGTTCGCCGCTGCGGCGCCCGTGAGTGTGTGACTTGACATGTATTGAACAGTTCGAGAGATAATACTAGTGGCTTCTGTGCGCTGTGCCTGTAAAGTACGTACACGAATACAACACTACGACTACGAGCGTTTTTATATAACTGTTTAAAGCACACGAACCGCTGAACGTACTATGACACGAACAAGGGAGTCTAGTCATGTTGGACTCGAACAGACATGAACGTACTATATATGACACGAACAAGGGCAAGTCCATGTTGGACTCGAGCGTCGCGCGGCCTCTTCTAGTCTCGGGCAGGCCACGGTCCGGCGCTCCACGCTACTCGTGCAGGTCGTGTGTCGTGCACGGGCTCCCTCCCTCTCCCTTGTCTGCCGCCGCAAAACGCCGTTCCGAGGCTCCGACCAGGGACGGTCACGGCGAGTTCGTCGGAGCAGTCACACCGACCGCCGAATCAGCCTGATCCCAGCGTCCGCCGCCGCCGCTGCGCTAGCACCTACGGCCCACGCGCTCCGGCGGGACGGTACGCCGCCGCCTTCGTCCTGAATCCGTTACTTTTTCTGATTTCTCGAAATCAAATTGGCTGCCCTACCTACCTCTACGTCTGCGTTTAATTTGGTGTTAGTACATGCTTTGGATTCATAGAACCGTACCAGAAGAAGCTCTGCATACACAAACACATCCAGTCCTGCTAGCTGACTGTCCCAGACAGAACAAAGGCTGTGCAATTAAGGCGAAGTAATGGAGTTAGCATGGATGATTGGATTCATCTTCTTCACTAAAATCTTGGAAACTTTGGCGGAACATGTTGGTTCCCCTATTGATGTTGATTATCGTGTTAGCGACCTATTGCGTGCAGTTGAGTGGCTGCACGCAATCCAACACGACTTGAGACGTCTAGATCCGCGTCCTTTCAGTGAAATGGCAAGTTGTGGCATGAGTTGGTACATGAGCTGCACACCAATGCTCAATCTATCAAGACCCAGAAACGTTTGTGCTCAAGTCTGGACTATTTTGGCCTATGTCGGATTGGGAAGCAGGCAGACAGGGGACTTAAGCAGGCTAAAGAGCTTGCTACTGATGGGAATGGACTGCTGCAGGAGGCGCGGCAAAGGATTTATTCTTGCCGCACTTGAATACAAGACTGATGAATAATGTTGCATCCAGATGGGATGTCATCTTAGCATTTTTTTATGATCATCATTTATGATTAAAAAAGTTAATGAAGAAAGCGGTGAAATGAGTTTCATGGGAATGAAATTGTACGTATATACTATTTTCAAGGTAGTATGTGTCATGCATGCAGTCTTAGAAACAACAAACAATGAAATGATGCATTGTATGAATCTATTTCGACTACAAATTAAACGAACGTTTTGCTTATATACTTGAGAAGATAAGGCGCATGCATATACATGCACAGGGGAATTTAAACGACTACACAATGCGCAATGCATATACATGCACCGGGGAATTTAACTGCATTGCATATACGCAACCAAACAGCAAAACAACAAAAGGCTACTACTCACTAAAAAGACAACTCAGATGTGTAGCACCGGCCGAGATCCACCTCTGATACTAGTTTGACCATCCAGCGCCACCAGGGAGGAGGAGGATATCCTTTCAAGCTCACCCATTCGTCGGTTGCTGTAAGCTCCCTCTCCTTTAGTGTGGAGTTTCATGGAGGGTTTCATTGCATTAAATTTGCTGACGTGACGAAGAGAGAGAATGTGAGAGTTTCATGGGATGTGAGGAGAGTTTCATCACCATGAAACTCAACTGGCATAATAACCTAGTTTTCAGTCTAGGTACTTGTGCTCATGAAACTTGCACTGAGACTGGACTAAGAATCACCACCCGCTACTCGTCTCACGGAGTCTGCCATCTCCACATGCAGGTTCCCCAGCCTTGCTTCTAGTCTCCGCAGCATCCCAGAAGTGGAGCCTGACAGTGACGAGGAGCTCTGAAATGAGGGGAGTGACTGCCATGAGGTCAAGCACAAGCAGCTTCGAGACGACCTGACCGGACAGGTTACAGAGGTGGCCAATCGTCATGGCGGCGGTAGGAGACATGGTGTCACCCATGACATGTACACTCAATGGCATCGTCTGAGATCTACCGATCTCTTTTTTGTTTCAGTCTTTTACCAAGATGAAAAAACAAGAAGAGAACCTGATAATTTTCTGGTACTCTTGGTTGCAGGTGCGGCCCTTGCAAGGCGATGCGACTGAAATTCCAGCAGATGTCTGAGCAGAACCTCAATGTTCTGTTCCTCAAACTGGATTGCAGCCAGGACAACAAGGTCAGTTGGATTTACTTATCTCTTGTGTATTTACTGCTCTTTGCTTTATAGGATATCTGGATATGGCACACTGAAAAACATCAGTCCTTGCTACTTGTAGCCTCTTGCAAAAGTGATCTGGGCATAAAGGTTGTACCGACATTCAAGATTCTCAAGGATGGGAAGGTTGTCAAGGAGGCCACTGGTACCAAGATCGACGAATTAGCTCATGCAACTTTGACAGTGAAATGAAGCTGAGAAATACCCTGAAAATGCGCATGAATTAGTATGCTACCTGTAGTGTGCACTATGAATGAGCCACCTCCTTTTGTGGAAATGGATACTTGACATGCAGGGACAAAGTTATTCTAGATGGAGTGCTCACTGTAAATAATCATTTGCAACTAATCCTAGTTTGCAAGTGAATAATCACTGTAAATAATCATACTGCTTCTTTCAGATATTAATAGTTTGCAACTGATCCTAGTGTTTCATACTCAGCATGTTTTGAATTACTATATCAGGTGGTTCTCTGGCTGAATACCTTTGAGTTACATGCACTAAGCTGTACAGTTTAAATTTTATCAAAGCATAACCACTCAGATTAAATTACTGAAACTTGGTGAATCATATAATAAGATCTCTTGCTATAGCACCTATTCTAGATGTATAGCTGCATTGCAAATGTTCCGATTTATGATCTACCAGCTCAGTATGTTAGGAGATAACTACACTTTGTATAGGATATCAACTTGGTCAGTACCTATATCGGTCAAAAACTCCAAATAGTTTATCACAGTGTTTCGGTTATGACATGAAGTCATGATTGTGAAGGAGAGAAGATACCTGAGTGGCAAGCTGATATGAAGCTCTTGCTTTGCTAACTGTTAAAAAGCAATGTTTTAAGACCGCCATCTCCAAACCAAAATAAGTGTTTCTGTTTCTACTGATTCTCAGTCCATTGTAGACATCTTCGCATGCCCCCTCTGACGATCCTCAACCCAAGTGGATCCTGGCTTTTTAAATGGCAGTTTTGTCCTCATCAGCGATCTTACTCTTTCTGCCTCCTCCCACAGTTCTTTCCCAGCATATATACTTGAAAGCAGTATATAGTTCCCTGTGTTCCCAGGTTCCAACTCAAAAAGTTTGTTTGCAACAATTTCTGCAATCTCAACATTGTCATATGTCTTGCAGGCACTCAGCAGTGCACCAAGAGCCCCCGGATGTGGCCCCATTGGCATCGTTTGAACCATCTCAAACGCCTCCTCAATCCTCCCTGCTCGGCCAAGCATGTCTACAACACAGGCATAGTGATCCGCACGGCGCTCGATTCCATAATCCCGCACCATTGCCTCCCAATATTCCAGTCCCTTATCGACAAGCCCTGCATGGCTGCACGCAATAAGCACACCAACGAAGGTGATAGGGTCCGGCCAGACGGCCTGAGCCTGCATCTTTTCAAACACTTCAAGTGCCAGCTTTCCATGCCCATGAGTTGCCAGCCCACTGATCAATGCTGTGTATGGATAGGCATCAGGCTGTGCGATCTCCCTGAAAGCACTCAGTGCCTGCTCAACATTGCCACACTTGGCGTGCATATCTACTAATGCAGTAAGAATCTTCTCATTCCTGTCGATCTTCTTCCTGTCAACATATGCTCCAACCCACCCAGCCAACTCTGTGCTGCCCATCTGTGAAGCTGCAGAAATAACCCCAACCATTGTGGCTGCATCAGGCTCAATCCTAGCAGCCTCCAGTTCCCTAAACAAAGCAAGTGCCTCCTTAGGCCGTCCAGTCTGTGCATAACCATTAATCACTGCCGTCCAAGCCACGAGATTCTTTGCCAGCATTTTGTCAAACAGCTCGCGCGCACTCTGCACCAATCCGCGCTTACAGTATCCAACAATCAGCACCGACCACGACGCCGTGTCTCTCGTAGGCATTTCATCAAACACACGGCGAGCAGATGCGAGGTCACCAGCGCTGACGTAGACAACCACCATGGCGTTCCAGGAGACCTGGGTTCTGGTGGGCATGGCGGCGAAGAGGGACTCAGCGTACGGAACGGAGGCGTTGCGGGCGTGCGCGCATAGAAGGGAGTTGAAGGAGACCGCGTCGGGGGCGGGGATGTCCGCGAGCGCGGCGTGCGCGGCGGGGAAGTCCTCGCACTTGGCGTAGAGGTCGACGAGCGCGTTGGCGACGGGGAGGCGGAGCGGGAGGAGCGCGAGTCGGATGGCGACGGCGTGGAGGGAGGCGCCGAGCGGGAGGAGGCGGAGCGACGCGGCGGCGTTGAGCGCGAAGGGGATGGAGAAGTGGTTGGGGAAGACGGGCAGGCGCGGCATGAGGAGGAGCAGGCCGAGCGCGACGCGCGGGCGCGGCCTGGAGAGGCGGCTGATGGCGCCGTTGAGGAGCGAGCGGACGAGAGCGGGAGCTGTGGCCGCGGCGTGCGAGCGGAGGAGGTGGGCGTGCAGCGCTGCGGGCGGCGGTGGCGGGTGATCGGAGGCGAGCACGCGGGTGATGACATCGAAGGGCGGCTTGCGGCTGGGCTGGGCCGCCATGGCGTCGGTGTGGTGACGGAGGAGGTGGAGGGAGGAGGGAAGAGAGAGAGAGAGAGAGAGAGAGAGAGAGATAGAAGAACTTTCTGAGGTTTTTATCGCTTTGGAGTTTAAAACTTCTGGGCTGGGCTCCAGTTGCAGTATGTAGGTTGATCAAGGTTCCGGCCCGTATATTCAGAGATGTTTTGAGCCCAAAGCTTCCTTTTTTATATTCTCAAACTTTTTTTTTTTGCTTTTCCTTTTCAGATCTCCGAGCAGAGCTCGGTGCTCGCAATCGAAATTGTAGCATTCAGCTCTGAGCAACGAAGCTCCAAATTCTCCAAAATACCACCTTTGCAACAAAAGAGCACAAAAGCACAGAACAATGACACGTTGATACGTGATAGGATAGGATTCAGGCTTGGAACAGCCGACAGTGTGACGACCCTGACCTGTTTACTTCAAGCACGAACTCATCTTAACGTGCCGGCGCCACCCAATCAACTGGCCGCTGCCATGCACAAGCTATAAAGCCTCCGACGTCACCTCAGACAAACCACTACGCCATGCAGCAGCGGTGCAGGAAAAGCTAGCTATTCGAAGCCCCAGCAGCCAAACCGAAGAATACCCCAGGGCCCAGGCTTCCTCCTTCCATCCCTATCCCGACCACCTAATTCGCCAACGAATCCACAGGCAACATAGCCACGTCGTCACGAGTCCACGCCGCCAGGCGCCAGCCGACGCCGCGGCCGACTTTTTTACTTTTTAGCCTTTTTGCGAAAATTTTTCACAAGTAGACCCTTTTTGGAAAGATTTCAAAAAATGGACCCTGAGCTCGGCGCCGTGGATCATGGCGCCGAGCTTACATGCCTCGGCGCCACAGATCATGGCGCCGAGGTCTTGGGCCTGAAAACAATATCAGTTACCCTACTTTGAAATTCTTTTGTGAAGAAATTTGTATGTTTTTATGGTCAACAACATACACAAAATATTTATTAAACATCATACTACATTTGGGATCCAAATTCTTTCAATGTATATATGAAAACTTTTTCAGAATAGAATTTCAAAGTTGCATGCCTGTTAATGTTTTAAGGGTTCTCAGCACTTAGAATTTTTCAGCGCATGAGTGAATGCCGACAGCAATACTTTCAATTTTGGAATGTCATTTTAAATATGTAAACTCGCTTAGTTTTTATCCACAAATGTTGTAAGATGTTAAACAAAGTTCATATATTCCATTTTGCATGTTATTGGCCACATTTTACATACAAATTTCTTCACAAAAGAATTTCAAAGTAGGGTAACTGATATTGTTTTTAGGTCCAAGACCTCGGCGTCATGATCTGTGGCGCCGAGGCATGTAAGCTCGGCGCCATGATCCACGGCGCTGAGCTCAGGATCCATTTTTTAAAATCTTTTCAAAAAGGGTCTACTTGTGAAAATCTTTCGCAAGAAGGGCTAAAAAGCAAAAAAGACGGACGCCGCGGGCGGCGACCCAGGTGTTGGTGCTCTCGGGTCTCGGCTCCCGGCAGCTCGGTTGCCGGATTCACCACCCCGGGGCGGGCGGCATTTCCGTCGCCAATGGCAGTATGCCACCAGTCACCAACTGCGCCAATCCCCCCGGTGGGCAGTTGATACGCTTGTCCCTTTCCCATCATTAGCCTCGCACACGTCTCGCTCGCTGGTCGCGTCCTGTCACGTCGCTGTTGCCCTGTGATCTGGTGTCACTCCCCACTCCAGCACTGACACGTAGGACGTACCGCCACCTTGCATTGTATTTGCATTCCCTGCGAGCATGCATGCGTCGATTGGCCCCACCAGCGACCTGAACCCATGTGTTCGTCAGCAGTAACTCGTGTTTACGTTTCCTTTCTGAAGATGACGGTACATTTTACGCAGTAGTAGTACGAGTAGTAGTTATCTGTTCCAAGATAACAGTAAAACATCCGGTCAAATTTGGAGGGTGTCGTCAGGCAGAGACTGATGAAAACAGCCAGCGCAAGATGGTGTGCCATTCGCAGGGATCCAGATGCTGCTGAGCTGTTGGTTTGGTCGAACAGGGGATCTTGGAAGAGCCAGGCCAAGGCCAGGGTCTCCATGCCATGCGCATCATCCTGTCCGCTTCTAGCCAAGGCCAGGACCAGGAGGAATGATTGTCCAGGCCAGAGCCCGGACTCGTCACATGTGTGCGCCAGAAACCATGCCACCAATCATGCGTCCTCGAGGTTAATGCTCGTGTACACTGTACACCATTCGGGAGTATACTTAGTTTCTTAAAACTATCGGCAATTAAAGATTCTATTGGTTAGTTAAATGTAATTAATTAAAGATTCTTTCTACTGGTTAGCAGAGGGGTTAGTTAGTTAGTTAGCAAACTGCAGCATGGATCTCGCTCTGGTAGCATAAGAGGGCACTGCAGACATGGAGTCATGGAGAGTGACCACTCAGCAGCCAATACTGTTCCTGCAGGCCAGGGTGTAGCGTGGTGACTGGTCCAATCCTCCCAAAGCGAGTGCGCTTTTTTCAGCATCACCTCTGCAATGGCGAGAGGAGATTAGTCAGCATCAGTCCGCCGTGGCGAATCCTGATCTCTCTCCAAAGCCTGTCTCCGGCAGCTAATTACACATTGGATGCCACAATGGAACGGACAGAGACGCCATCACGGGCATCAACTCCACGGCGACGGCCGCAGGCATTACTGGGACAACGACGCGGCTCGGCTCTGCAAGACTGCAACGCCAAGAGACAGCTCTGAATCGCACGCAGATCATCCGATCGGTCCCAATCGGACAGGGAAGAAATGTGCTGGAGGAGAACGACGCGAGTTCGCGCCAGCAACACCGCGAGTCACAACGTACAGAAGCATTCTGCATTCACCATTCCAAGACTTGACATGTACAAAAACCATCCATTTCCGCGAAAATTATCGCCGCCGCCACCGGAGCACGAGGAGGTACAGAAGGAAGACGCGCGCACGCTTCCCTTCCCCCGTGGCTGCCGGCCGGCCGGCCGGCGGCCTCCGCCCGCGAGGGGCACGGACATGAACGACAACGAGAACATAGGTGACGAAACGATGCGGACGGGGTTGGTTGCTAGCTAGGGAGTAAAGAACAGGAAGGAATGGCCACGCTATCTATCTGCACAGAAGCCGGCCGGGGCGCCCGACCGGCGATCGTCTCCTCTCAAAACTGCGCTTCTGGTCTCTCTGGCTCGCCGGCGCCGTCGAATCACGCATTCCATCATTGCCACGCCAAACCGCCGATGAGCAACCCGTCGAAGTCGACGTCCTCCAGCCGCTGCAGCGCCCGAGAATAACGCGGAACGGTTACATACATCTCGAGGGGGCCAAAAAAACGCGAAGGATTGCGAAGAAAAATCAAGGATCGATCCATGGATGAGTGGATGGGTTTACCTGCGGGGACGTGCGGAGGAGGCGGTCGGGCGTGCAGGCCGGCGGCGCGTCGAAGAGCGCGAGCGGGAAGTGCTTCTTGACGACGCCGACGTTGAAGTAGATTACACCGGAGGACGGGATGTCGACGGTGATGTCGTGGACGGGGAACCATATGAAGAGGTCCTGCGCGGCGACCCCGGTGATGGCGGCGATCCGTCCGCGGGTGATGACCCCGGCGACGGTGGCGTTGTAGCGGAGCTCGACCTCGAAGCGCGTGGTGCAGGGCGCCGCCAGGTCGGCCTCGAACGCGCCCGTGGCGGCGTCGTGCCTGAACGCCGTGATCCCCGCGGGCAGCAGGCCGCCGGGGAGCTGGTGGGCCCGCAGCACCGCGTTGGCCGCCTCCGCCGCCGCCGTCCGCCCCGCCTCCGCCGCCCCCGACGCCATAATAAGCGCGACGGCGGTGGCGGCGGCCAGCAGCAGCGCCCGCAGCGCGGCCGCCATTCCTTCCTTCCTTCCCGACGCCGGCGCGAGGAGATCGGGATGGGATGGGGGAGGAGGACGGAGAGCGGCGGCGCCCGAGAGGGGGGAGGGAGAGAGAGAGAGTCAGAGAGAGGAGACAATAATTGGTGTGGGAAACGAAATGGCCAAAAGGGAAATAGAGATGGGTTTTCTTCAAAAAAAAGAAATAGAGATGGGGGGGATGGGAGGGGGTGACGACGACGAGCGGATGGGGATGGGGGAGAGGGGGTGCGGGACCCGCCTGCCGGTGACTGTGGCCGGAAAGAAGCAGCGCGATTAGCCCACCGCGGAAAGCGGTAGCCGTGTTCTAATCATGATTAGCGTGGTGGAGTTAACACCAGAGGCTACTACAGAGAGAGAGCAGACGCCGCGGCGTCCTCCGCCGGCCGGCTGGATGTGGCTGGCGGGGGGCGGTTGGGCTTTGGCCGGGTTCGGGGGGACGCGCGCGCGTTGCGGGGGTGCCGGCGCGCGATTGGCTCCGTGTCCCTCGGGTTGCGCCGCGGTCCGGCTGGTTCCGTGTGTTGGTTTGGGACGGGCCCGGTCGGGGGGACTCGGGAGCGGGAGCCACGAGCGCGGCGCGGCGGCGTCGTACCGGCACTGTTGAGCATGGGAGTAGTGGGGGGAAAGGGGGCGGAAAGGAAGGAACCCGAGGGCCGAGATCGCCGGGACTGATGCGTGCGCTGCGGCGAGCCTTTTGTGTTTCCCTCTTGTTCGCCTTGCCTGCCGGGCATTGTAATCGTGGCCGGCCGGCCGGCCGCGCGCGGATGTTACGGGGAAAAACTGATGGGGAGTGCCTCGTTTCGTGATAGGAAAATTCAGTTTCAGCAACCCAACTTGAAGGTAGTTGAAGGTGCAGATCATCGTGTCATTTTTCTCTTGGCAGCTCACCACCGGTTCCGCATCCGGATTTTGCAGGCTCGCCGTCCTACAAGCCATGTGCTCTTCCATACTCGGCTCTGACATCACAGTACGTGTACCCGGTCCAAGGATAATTCACGTTCACCCAACGTACTCAAACCAATCGAGAATCCATCCGCCTGCCTGTCACCTTTCCCCCGTGCTCAAAACACCAGGGCAGCCAAAATCATTATGCCCAAGTCAGTTTACAGGCCACGGCACGCCATCAGTTTTAAGGTTAACAACTTTCATCATGCAAATCCACAAGTGAAAAGAAAGAGAAAATTCTTCTAGATGCAGATGCACACCTTCAGGTAGCTTTCCGTGGGCTCTCGATGCTGGGCCGGCGACATCTTTTGATTTCTCCCTTGGCCTGTGGCATGGACAGCTAGGGATCCTTTCTCCTTTTCCGCGCTACGACGTCCGTACAGTAGACTCCAGATAGAATGTGTGCGTATATATGCTCCAAACTTCCGAGTTGGATGAAAGATGGATGGATGGATCGATCGAGCCACCTCGAGAGAAGAGCAAATGCGTGCTTCTTTTCTGTTTCTTCTTCTTCTTCTTTACCAAATAACAGAGCTGGTATGTAGTAGATGATGCATAGTATACAATCTGGCATCTCTGTCCATCTCTTTCCCCATATCCAGCTGAGCACGTTTGCTTGCCTTTTGTTCATCGAGCTGCATGCACGAATGATTTGGGAGCGAAAGGGGGAGAATCATTGCATTGTCCGAGCTAGAGCCGTCGCTTTGTGCCCATCATGCAAACAGAAACCAGACAACCTGGATGATGTACCTGCAGTAACTCACTATCGGTCGGAGTAGCACGCAGTTACTTTAATAATCATTGTTAATTTACTTGTTCTTCGCCTCTCAAATAGCACGTAATTAATTTTGTCGATTAGAAAAAAAAAGTTATTCGTGCCACCTTTAATTTTTTCGAAGAAGGCTGAGGAATTGGCCGGTGTTATTGGGGTCCCACGTCAGGGTTGGTAAAAAAAAAACGAGGAACGGCCCACGGGGCCGGCGATGGATCGATATCCCACCATACAAAGGAGAAGGCAAGGACGGGACGTACACCAAGTTGTGCGGGCGAGCAATCATCATGTCGACCCGATCGATGGATGGAGGCCCACGACACAGTCGTCGTGGAGGCAGCAGTATGTGATACAGCAGCAGGTGTGATCCAATATAATTGACGGCTCGCATGCATGAATCCATCCACGCACCACCTGCTTGTTCGCCTCTCAAATAATCACGACCACTTAATAAGTCTCGTTTCGGTTAAGTCAGGAGGTGTGTATATACCAGGCAGATCCCCTACATGTTCTAGCGACGGGGTTTGCCGGTTTGGGATTGGTCGTCGGCCGTATATGATGAGGCACGTATTACGTACACGCGTCATGATGGATGCAACAGGAGGCAGCAAGCTCGCGGGCCCTGCCTCACTTGATTAAACTGTTTTTTTTCTTTTGTGTGTACGATACCTCTTAATTAATCTGCGGCGTCCGTGACATACTCCTCTATCTCTATGGCGCCTTTTGTTTTGAACTTAATCTATGGCGCCTTTTGTCTTTTGAAAGACCTCATCAGTGGCTCTGCCCGCCGGCTTTTGGATTAGAAAGTGGGACATGCATGGTTAGGGATTATATATATGTATGGCGGCCCTTGCATGGCTTGCGCTTGCAGTCCTAAAACAACAAATTTACCTGACACTATTCTTGCGTGGAACGTCTCTCCTAGCGCTTCTTCGATAAGCTTCTCTTCTTTCAATCACACAGTAAAAGCAAACGTTCACATACACGCACACATACTCGTCTTTACGAATAAACGCACGCACCCTACCCTTATGAGCACATTCGAAAGACTGAGATTGATAAAGTCGCCACTGACTCGTCTAATTAACAAGATCTTTGATTTTATTTGAACCTACCACCAATTGAATTTGGCTGTAGCCATTTGAAACGCCGACACAAGTGCGAGAGTTGCAAAAAAAAAAAAACTTTAATCTCCAAGCCCAATTCTCTTTTCAGGCCCATCTTGTTAATGTTATGGCTTACATTGTGACTGATCGATGATCCGTCCGTAGCCGCCGCCTTTCACGATCTTCTGGATGGATGGATCTCGTGCGTGCGAGGTGGGTAGGTGGTCCGATAGATAACAACACGCGCGGCTTTTTGGAACGTCACGACGACGAACTCATGGTTCGGCCCAAAAGCATGTCATCACTGAGCCCACCAATTATTATCTTCACGGGCCCAACTGGTTACGTCTCGTACGTGCGTGACCACCAATCATGCACTCAATTACAGTCACCTTCACGATCGTGCGCGGCGCGCGTGCACGGTGCACCTGGTTCCTCCGATAGACCGATACCACCACAGTCACACACTGACACACCAGACGTGTGCACACGGGGCATGCCAGGACCACGCTTTGCACGTCTCTCAGCATCTCACGACTACAAATCATAAACGTCATCTCGAAACGACGCTGCTGGTGATCGCGTCACACGGACGGGCGCGGCAAGCGTGCTAGCTCTTTATCTCTCGTGGCCTGCAGCTGCCGCTGTCCATCTCCAAGACCCCAAGTCCAAGACGACAGGACTAGCTTCACTTCGTCTCGACTCGACCACCACGAGCCCACGACATCCCAAAGCTAGCCGCCCGTTGCCCCCGTTACCTCGCATCCAGAACAAAAGGGTTATAAAGCCAGACGGCCGGTGCTGGCATTTGGGAACACGCGCTGCCGCCATTTTTCTATCCTCATGGAAACCGGCACTGAGATGGCTGCCGGACAGGAGGGAGGAGCCATGCCGAGGCAGACCGGCCGTGCGAGTGAGCCGCCGGCCGCGGCGGCGGCCACGAGGAAGAAGAAGAAGCCGCAGGGGTGGAAGTGCATGCCATTCATCATAGGTATACTTGGTTTTTCTTCCTTCATGCTGGATAATACTGGAAGTCGGGGGTCAGAGTTCCTGCTGTGTGCTGTGATATGGAACCCTGAAAACCGACCTGAATCATCTATCCACTTGATGAATTCCGTACACAGTAGTCACAAAATTCGCACTATGTAACTGCACAATGGTGTACACGGATCGATTCAAAAGGTATGTACTGAATGGCGCTCTCTCTCTCATTTGATGTGTGCAGCAAACGAGACGTTCGAAAAGGCGGCCTCATTCGGAGTGGCAGCAAACCTCACAACGTACCTTGTGAAACGCTTCAACATCGGGCAACTCCAGGCGACGAACGTGACCAACATCTTCTTCGCCACGCTGAACTTCACACCGTTGCTGGGCGCATTCATCTCCGATTCCTACCTGGGAAGGTTCAAAACACTAGCCTGTGGGTGCTTCGCGACCCTCCTGGTATGTCCACCAGCAGTGGCGTAGCCAGGAATTAATTTTTTTCATCTTTGAGGAGGGCCAACAGTGCTAATTTATCTAAAAATTTCGATCAAAATCGAATTTTCAATGGAGATTTGCAAGCCATAGGGGGGGCCATGGCCCCTGCCAGCCCCCCCTTGGCTACGCCACTGTCCACCAGCCCATGCCACGCCACCACTAAAGCTTCTGCTCATTTCACCTGCTTGTCAACACAATGAAATGAAATAAAAAATCAGTTCTCTGTTTGACACAAGGCTCCATAAAATGAACCTCAGTTGGTTCTGTTTGTTTAAGCTGTTGTAACAAGTCACAGGCTCACAGCCATAGATTAATCATATTTCCCAGCAACATCTTGTTGCTACAACCACCCCGTACAGTGCTTCATGTAGATTAAGTGAAAATAAGCACATGATGCACAATTCGTCTCTTTTAGATCAAGACAATGTAGTAGGATTGCACATTTGGACTCACTTGGTATACAACTGTGTTGATTTTTCTAACAGATGGTCGCAAATACCAAAAGTTGATGCAAGTGTGCATTGCTTCTTTCTAATCTGTGTGCTTTTGTCCAACAAAACAGGGGATAATGGGAGTGACTTTGACCGCGTCACTTCCAGCCCTCAAACCGGAGGTATGCAATCAAACATCACAATTAGGTGGACACTGCAGTAGTCCATCAACACTCCAGCTGGGGGTGTTATACCTTTCACTAGGGCTCCTAACTATTGGAGGTGGAGCAATACGGCCCTGCAGCTTGCCTTTTGGAGTAGACCAATTCGATCAGACTGATGAAAAGAGTCGAAAAGGCCTAAATAGCTATTATAACTGGTACTATAGCACAAGTACTGCTGCCCTAGTGTTCTCCATGACTGTTCTCATCTACATCCAGACAGACATCAGCTGGGCAATTGGATTTGGCATACCCACATTCTTCATGTTATTTGCAATTATCATCTTCTTCGCCGGTGCCCGACTTTATGTCCATGTACCATCAGAGGGAAGCATTTTCTCTGGAATTGCGCAAGTTTTTGTGGCATCATTTAAGAAGAGAAGGCTCAATCTTCCATGTTCTCATGACATTGACATAAACAAACCAGAGTTGATGCTCTACAACCCTCCCACAAGGGGCAACCACATTTTCAGACTGCCACTTACTTCACAATTCAGGTGAATATATCACCCTTATATATGAGTATGGTATGCACAGATCAAAAGCTTTGACTAGCTCTAACACACTTAAGTACATGATAATCTTCTAAAGAAATAGCCACAATGAATGCACCACACATGTCTGCAAATATGTTTCATGCTGAAATATTTCCAAAAGCAACCTGATTCTCCCAAGCAAAACCAATTTTCAATGATCAATCCAGCTAATGCCACAATATTAATATTTCCTCGCTATTCTAAAAGGCTGGAATAGAACAACAATATGTTTAAGTTATACTCCGTTTGAAATTACAAGGTGTATTTTGTTTCATTAGGTACTCCATCAATACATGATTTTTTTCACATAATTTTAATATTATTAGATTGATACAAATAAATGCTTATGTATGGTTATGATTTTCTATCACATGATGATACATTAATGGAGTAATTGTCAATCAAATTATGTCCTAACGAAATGAAATACGTTTATAATTTCAAACAGAGAGCGTAAGGATTATGTATCCTAATTGCAAGTGAATCTGTCATATTAACAAACTGAAATGAAATCATTCGTCAGTTGAGGATATTAAAAGAACAACCAGCCTAGGAGGAACTAAACGACCTTGTAAATAACAAGAAATAGGCACCATTTGAGCCGAAGACGCCTCAAACCTACTAAGTTAGCCCAATTGATGAAATTCATGTAATTACAAATAGCATATAGGTCACAGAGATATTATTTTAGATCAACGTTCTATGCAAGCAAGGACGTAGTGAGTAGAATGATACATGACTGAAAGTCGGGAACATGCTAGGATTGTCTGATGTGTCAAAGCCTCTATTCATTCTCAGGTTTCTCAACAAAGGTGCAATTATGCGGGATGATGATATAGACAACGATGGTTCTGCAAGAAACTCATGGGAACTTTGCAGTATCCAGCAAATAGAAGAAGTCAAATGTTTGATAAGGATTGTGCCCATTTGTTTTTCTGGCATTCTATGCTTCGTTGCAATGGCTCAGCAATTCACCTTTATAATATTGCAAGCGTTTACCATGGACAGTCACTTAGGACCACACTTTGAAATTCCTGCAGGCTCTGTTGTATCGATATCATTTATCGCCCTAACTGTGTTCATCCCCATTTACGACCAACTTATGGTACCTCTTGCAAGAAAACTGACCGGGTTGGAAAGTGGAATTACACTTCTACAGAGACAGGGTGTGGGATTGGCGATTTCTCCCATTTCTATGGTGGTAGCAGGGCTGGTTGAGCATAAAAGGAGGGATTCCGCTTTGTCTAATGGAGGTACGTCACCTATGACTGTTTTGTGGCTTGCACCTCAGCTGGTTTTAATGGGTATTGCTGAGGCCTTCATCGCAGTTGGACAAATAGAATTCTACAATAAGCAGTTTCCAGAGCATATGCAAACCCTAGCAGGATCCCTATTGTTCTGTGCTATAGCTGCAGCAAACTACTTGAGTACTGCACTGGTAAACATCACCAGAAAGGTTACCGCCAGACATGATCAGACAAGCTGGTTAACAGACAATATTAACAATGGCAAACTTGACTATTACTACTATTTTATTGCCATCCTGGAAGTACTGAACCTTTTCTACTTCCTTATATGCTCTCACTACTATCAATATAAGGCCATGTCACTCCATGCTATTGCTGAAGAGTCCAGGAAAAAACATGCCAAGGAAGAAGCAGCTACAGAGATCGAGATCGTCACAAGTGCAGCCAGTAAATGAATATTTCAAGGGCGTTTATAATATGCAGACTCAGTGACAAACAAGATTCAGTTTCTAAGATGCTTTATAGTAATATGTTATCTTATGAACGTAAGAGAAGAAGCGAATTACAATTCAGCCAGCCATGGCCAAACAACAACAACAAATAATGTCTATTATATTGGAACTCCATGAAGTGTGTGATAGTATATATAACTTAAGAAAAGTCTGCCGTGCTTCAGTAGAAGCTAAGGGTGCCTGTAATATATTATGTAAGCACAAACAGCACACCAATTTCTTCAGACTTTACTGTGCATTGCATATGGACCTAGGTTCACACAACTAATCATAAATACCCATTTACAGAAAGTATTGGGTAAAGCAGTAGACTCCATTAACATTAACCCAATAGTGCATCTGAAGAAATTAAAATTGCCATTGCCAAATTACATCATGTTTCAAATTTCACTTCAAATTTTTAGGTGAGTCTGTACAGTATGGGTAATCTATCACAGAGCTATATGCAAGTAGACCTCTCTTCAAAAGGACCAAAAAAAGGAAAAGAAACTCAGGAAGGGCATGAGATAGCAAGCAGCTCGTTTGATTAGTCAACAACAGTTTAGCCATCAAATGATTTTTTTTAATACGGAAGTAGCTTGTCTCAGTACAGTATTTCCAACCAATTGCTGACACTCTAAGCATTCATCTCTCTCGAGATTGCTCTGCTGGGGCAATACAACCATATGAGCTTAAATAACTTATGAACTGAGGATTAATAAAGAACAAAAGGCAGGATACAATGTGACTAAAAGATCAAGTTGTTACAATTTAAAGAGATTATATTTGAATTGTAAACAAATTAGATATGCATATGCCAGAAAGTCACTGAAAAAAATTTATATAGATCAAGTTGTAAATAGCAGCCACGTTTCTGTTTCCAGGAAGGTAGTGAACATGTCAGCTGTTAAATTTTCCTCACCGTAGAAAGTCGTGGAACAATCACTTGAGTGCCACGGACTTTTTCAAGAGCATAACTTATTCGCAATGGCCGCCCTAGCATTACCTGTAGAATTAACATAGGTAAATTCATTTGCTGAATCCTTTCTAACCGCAATTGTTGACATATGTTCAGAACTACAAAGCTATACCTTTCCATCCATAGCATCCTTGGCACACTTAGCTTCATGGTCATTTGAGAAGTGAACAAATCCAAAGCCTCTCGACCTTCCGGAATTTTTGTCATACATTATTCTAACTACGAAAGCAAAAATCTCCTCATATAACTTCGATAAATTATTTAAACATAAGGCAAAGGTATAAAAAAGTCCATCTCTTATCACACTAGTTTAATTGGGTAAACACTTAAACGACTCTACCCTCTAGTTTTCAAGTATATGAACACTGACTTAGCTACTCACCGGGATGAACAAACATGCAGCCATGGAATAGAGGACCATTAAATGCTTATTTTTGTACAAAGTGTTGACAGCTATCTGTGGAGTAACACAAACACAGTTTTTCTAAGTGTAGCTATTTTAGTGTCAACATTGTTAACTATTGGTTTTGTTGACAGTAGGCTAATGGCTATTAACTTTAAAAACCAAAAGGTATAACCACAGATTTAATTTCATGAACTTTCTTGCAACAAAAGAGACATGAGCAGACACCCAAGTTAAACCTTATAAGTGGCTAATAAATAAGGACTCGCAAATAATATGCAAGATGAGGTAGAAATACTTGCACATTTGCAATAAACCTGATCTATGGACGTGCGCGTTTCATCAAATACTTGAGTAAAATCAACCTTATTGCTTTGCAGTTGCATAGGCACTACTTGTATGGCACAACTCACAAGCTACACTGTCATATGGTCATATGGTCATATGGATGAGCTGCAACCTAATGGATTGTTCAAAACTCAAGTACTCCCAAAAATTCAACAGATAGTATTTCAGGCCTTGTACCTCTTTGCAATGAAACATGAACCATAGGCTGTAAGCCTGCAACCATGTCTCATTTAAGTAAATGGATATGAGGGATGCGCCTCAATTCGAAAGAAAAGGTTTAGTTAATGCGTGTATTCAAAGATTGGTTAGCATAGCGAGGAGTAAGGAAAAACAAAACGACAGATGTAACTGAAATTATGGTTAGTCAACAAGTTTTCAGTTGGGTTAGCAAAGATAAACTGCATGCTCACATGATGTAAGCCTCCTGCCTTCTGATTCAACCATACTGGAATTGAGATGTTAGCCTGTAGCAATCCAAGGATTAACGAAGTCTCCATTGCATCAACCATGCTTAAACCTCATTCTTGACATGCCTCTTTTAATGACATGGGAGGAACTGGCTGTCTGCAAAGTAAAACTCCACCGCCCATGCCTAAAACATATCCCCACTAGATTCAGACAGGCAGTGGATGGTAATTGTCTCATATATCTTCTCCCTTCCTTCGAGATAAGTATAGTAGTGCTATCTTGTGCTGGATGGCATAACCTCAATGGAACTAACCCCTAGAGTCTTCCTTTTTGTTTGTTTTGAATAACAGGATCTGATAGATTCGGCAACAATATACTTCCCAGCTGCTGCATAAGCGTTAGAAAGTAACACCACGTGGCCATAATCAAATGACTCTGTTAACTCCATGTTCAGCACCTTCTCAGCAGCAATTTCAGTTAACTCTGTGGCACTGTGCAGGTGACCTCCTCCCATCAAAGCCTTCCAAGAATTTGCTCCCTCTTTGTTAGTCAAGCTAGCCACTTCTGCTGCTTCATCCAAGCGACCGGCTCTTGCCAACATATCTACTAGGCATCCGATGTGCTCCTGACACGGATTTATGTGCTTCTCATTAATCATTCTCCTGAATATGATCAAACCATCATCAACTAGTCCAGAATGGCTACATGCCAGCATTGTGTTCAAGTATGTTACACTGTCTCGCTCTTCATTAGATTCCTCCATGTCATTATAAAGTGCTATTGCTTGCTCTCCTTGGCCATTTATGCCATAGGATAATATCATAGTATTCCATGAGACAACATCTCGGGAAATCATGTCATCAAATACTTTATGGGCTAAACTGGCATATCCACACTTACCATAAACTGCCATGAGAGTATTAGGGACAGGTCTATGCAGATATAAACCTGACTTATAGCTATACCCATGAAGCTGAACACATAGCTCAAACTTAGCAATCTCATAGCATCCAATCAATACGCTGACTAACGTCACAGGATCAATTACAAAAATATCTTCACGCCTCATCTTACCAAAGAGGTGCATCCCCTCTAGAGCTTTTCCACTTCCTACATACCCTGACACCATTGCAGTCCATGAAACTAAGCTTTTCTCCCTTGTTCCGTCAAACAACACTCTAGCGGAACTTAAATCCTTGCATTTGGAATACATTGTGATTAAAGAATTAACTGCCGGAAGCTCTCTACTAAAACCACGGATGACCATTTGATTATGAACCAATTTCCCTCTACTTGCATCACCCAGAAGTGCACAAGCTTGCACCAAACTGACCATTGCTACCCTGTCAGGAACTATGCCATTTGACCTCATCTGAAAAAATAGACTTATAACTTCACGAGCATGCGCCTGCTCAAGAAGGAAACCCATCATCATAGTCCAAGTAACAACATCACGGACAAATATTCTCCCGAAAATCTCTCTTCCGATCTCAATGTCACCAAAACTCAAGTACATGCCAAGTATTGAGTTTGCCACTGAGACATTCAAATCAAGGCCAAACTTAACTGCATAAGCATGTGCACTCTTGCACATTACAAGGTCACCACAACCAGCATAAGCTTGAGCCACATTAATCATGGCCACAACATTATTAGGAACTAGCCCAAAACAACAACACAGCCTTTTAAACACCAATAATGCTTCCTCAAACAAATTGCTGTGCACTAACCCAGAGATCATAGAATTCCAGGATACCACACTGGGATCCCTCAAATTACTGAAAAATGCCCATGCATTCATAGGGCACCCACATTTCGCATATGCATCGACCAGTGCAGTTGCAACAAAAGGATTGGATTCCAGCCGACTCTTCACAGCCCAACCATGGATGCACTCCGCAAGCATGGCGTCACCCAGCCCAGCTGCAGCGAGAACCACACCGACCAAGGTGAATGAGTTTGGGCACAGCCCCTCCCGCATCATGCCGACAAACAGCCAAACTGACTGGTGGAATGACCCGTTCCTTGCATGCCGGTAGATCGCCGCAGAGCAGGCGACCACGTCCCTAACAGGCATTTCATCGAACGATTCGCGGGTCTGGGCGTGATGCAGTGGCTCACGGCCTCCACGGCATCTCGTCGAACACCTACCGCGCGCACCATCTGAACCCGAACCAAACCCAAAAACCCCCAACGCGGAGAAGTCATTAACCATACCCAAATTGAGCACTGCTAAGTTCCCAAGCAACAGTGAGGGTTCCAGTTTGCGAATCTGTTTCGTACCTTCGGTGACGGTGCCGAAGGTGGAGAAGGCGTCTGTGAGGGAGCGCTCGTCTACAGACCACGACAACCCTGCGCACGCAAAGCAGGAAACCGAAACGTGGTAAGTTGGCAACTATGCTGCAATCGGCAATCGTTTGGGAGACAAACACGGGATCTAGGACAGCAGAGTGGTACCGGCGACGAAGAGCCTGGAGTTGGAGGGAGGAGGCGGCGCACCGGGAGGCGCGTCGTCTGGTGGGGCGGCTGCCGCGGTGGAGACAAAACGCCGCAGGTGGTGGCCATCGTGGAGGAGAGGGGCGAGGCGCAGGCGGGAGAGCAGCGCTCGAGGCGTCATGCCGCCGGCGGGCAGCGGCGCTCGGCGGTGGTGGCGAGAGCCAGTGGGGGTCGAAGAAGAATGGGCCTGCCCAGTTATTGTGGGCTCCAAGAGCAATGTGGCCTGCACATGGACCAGGCCGAGCAAAACTAGAAAATTCCATCGCTGCTACTCGTGTAGCCGTGTCGTCGTGTCGACGCCCACAGGCCACAGGCCACAGCACAACGGCTCCGGCGATGGGCGCCACACCGGTGCGGTGGCCGCGTGTGCTAACCCCGGCGAAGCTCGCCGGGGCCATACGCCGGCAGAAGAACCCCCTCGAAGCCGTCCACCTGTACTCGGACGCGCCTCGCCGCTACCCACCTTCCTCCTACCGCCACAACGACGACGTCCGCTCCTCCCTCCTCGCGGCGGCCGCCGGCTCCCCCGTACTCCCGTCCCTCCTCTGCCGGGTCATCCCATCCTCCCCTTCCGCCGACTCCCTCCTCGCCGCTTCGATTCCCAACCTCTCTCCAGCGGTCGCTGTCTCTATCTTCCGCTCCTCGCTCCCCTCCTCCCCGTCCCCGTCGTGGTCCCTCTCCTTCTCCGCCCTCCTCCGGCGCCTCGTCTCCCAGAGTCTCCTCCCTGAGGCCGCCCGCCTCTTCTCCGACTTCGCCGGGCGCGCGGAAGTCTCGGTAGCATCCGGAGACCTTACCCTGCTCATATCTGGCCTCTGCCGCGTGCGGCGCCCTGACCTCGCGCTGCAGGTGCTCGATGAAATGCCGAAGCTATGCCTCACACCGGAAAGGGACGCTTACCGTGCGATCGTGCCTGCTCTCTGTGATGCTGGAATGCTCGACGAGGCCACGCATGTCCTCTATTCCATGCTGTGGCGCGTATCGCAGAGGGGCTGCGACGGTGATGTTGTGGTGTACCGGGCATTGCTGGTAGCACTCTGTGCGGCTGGCCGGGGTGAACAGGCTGAGATTGTTCTGGATAAGGTGCTCAGGAAGGGCCTGAGGTCACCAGGTAGTCGTCGGTCTCTTCGTGTGCCAATGCTTGCTGTGCTTAGCCTCGAGGATGCCCAGGAAGCCATTGACCAGGCGTTGGCTGTGCGAGGTGGTCGTACTGTTGTGAGCTTTGAGTCCGTGATTCTTGACCTCTATGAGGAAGGTCGGTTTGGTCAGGTGGACAAATTGTTTGAGGACATGGCCAAGAAGGGTTTCAAGCCAACAATGTGCATCTATGAGGCAAAGATCACTGCTTTATGCAGGGAAGGGAAAGTGGATGATGCTGTTAAGGTGTTGGAGGAGGAGTTGCCCAAGAATGACCTTGTTCCAACAGTGACAACTTATAACTTGCTAATGAAAGGTCTCCGTGACACAATGCAATCAATGAGGGCACTAGAATTACTCAAGAAGATGGACATGCAGCTTGGTTGTGTTGCGAAAAAGGACACATTTTCGATCCTGGTTAGCGGTTTGTGCTCAGAAAGCAAGTTTGTTGATGCATCAAAGTTAATGGAGAGGATGGTGAAGGGACATCATCGGCCTGACAGAAGTGCGTTCAACAATATTATTGAAGGTTTATGTTCTGCTGGCAGAACATATGATGCATTGCTATGGCTAGAAGAGATGATCGATCATGGAGAAACACCAGATATCCGTGTTTGGTCTTCATTAGTCTCCACGGTATGTATGTCCCAGTTTGAAGCTTTAGGAGCTGAGCTGCTGGAGAAAGCTTAGGTTGTAACTGTACGAGTAGTGGAACTGGGATTCAGCCTAGTAGATTCTTGAAACCACAACTGCACTGCAATGAGTGTAACTTACTCCTATTTATGCAATAGTTGTTGTGAACAGTACAATATCATTAACCCTTACGGCTTTAATACATTTTTTCCGTTTCTTGTTTGGTGGCAACTTTTTTTCATTAAAAGGCTTGTGGAAAGCCAAAAAGTGTTACACAGATCATTTCAACAAGAAAATTATGAAAACACAGAGGAGGGTACAACACATCGCTCACGAATAAAACAAGGACAAAAACATGCCACATTTAATTGGGTCACCATCTAATTGACCCTGCACCGCCTCTTGTAGCTACGATCGCCCTTTAATGTTTCCTATGAGTGCAGCCTCCTGTTAGGTCTGTTTAGTATCATCTCATCTTGCACCATTGGGTGCCACCCAGGGGTAGCTAGACGCATTCCCTTTTTTCTTCAGTTACCATGTATTGTGGTAGTAGTTAGGTGAGGGAAGACACCTAGCACGCTCCTGCTCGAGTCTCCCCCGCCTCGGGCGACTTGGGTGGCGACCCTGCCCCCGGCGAGCGCCCTCCTCCCCCTCCTCCAGCTTCTCCTCCCTGCCGCTGCCGGAGGGGCCGGCCAGGAACTCATGCGGCCCCAAGGACGGCGGCGGCGGGCCTTCTCTCGATGGTTGTGCCTGTCCGGGGCGGCGGAGTGGCGCGACAGAGCCCCGCCGACCTCTTCAACGACGGCGGCAAGGTGGCAGATCCGGGGCCCCGTGGTCGGAGCTGCAGCGTGCGGCCGTGGGGGCCCGACGGCGGCGGCGGATGTGCAGCGGCGCCGGCTGCAGGGGCGCACATCCTACGTCCCCTGGACCGGACTCGGCCTCCCCACGGCGGTTCGACACAACAGTAACGTTTCGACGTGACGGCGGCGGCCTACAGTGACGGACACCCGGCTGAGGGCGAGGTGGCGCCGCGGTGCGACGTCTTGAGCCCCCGGTGGGCGGAACGGCGCCATGGTGGTGCGGCTCGGTCCCCGACGTGGCACCGCGGTGGTGCGGCGGCTGTCGGCCCTGTTGCGCGAGGTGCGGCGCCACGGTGGTGCTTGCCTCACCTACGACAGTGGTGGGCAACGGGTGTTTTTTTGGCTACTGCTGGACCGTGAAGCTGCTTACGCTAGGGAGGGCCGCGTGCGGCGACTGCGTTGGCGGCAGCCAGTGTGCTTGTCGGCCCTGCGTGTCGTCGAGGAGTGGGGACGGCGGCAGCCAGACGAAGCTACGGCGGCAGATGGTGGGGTGCTGCGACAGGGACGTTTACTCGTCGAAAGTGGTTGCAGGGGTGGTATCGGCTTGCTGCGGCGAACAGTTGCAGCGGGATTTGTTGCTTCGGGCGAAAGCCCTCGCTAGATCATTCTGGTGGAATGGCGGCGAAGCCCTTGGGCGTCGCTCTCCCTGTTGAGGGCGCCATTTTGGAGTGACAATCCTACTACGCGAGATCTCTGGGTGAAAACCCGGTCCAGCTTCTGGACGAGCGACGGCGGCGTCTGTGAGCGTCGTAACCTTCTTGGAGGCATCGTCTCTAGAGACACCGTTCGGTTCGTCGGCATGGCCGGCCTGCTTTTCGTGGTTGCTTCGGCCGGTGGTGATGGAACTGTCGTATGCCATGTGTCAAGGGGGTTGCCTACCTCAAGCCTCGACTTCTGATCTCTTGTTGGTGACCGAGGGTCTTCTCTCGGCTGCTGCTTGACTACTTGCAGCGTTTCATAGCGCCTGGTGTTGCTCGGCAATCTCTAGTGCGGTGCAGGACAACGTTGAAGGGCGGTGCTTGCAGCAACGGCAACCAGTGAGGTCTTGGCCTGCGCAGATCGCGACGGGGCTTTCATGGCTGAAACCTCCCGGTGCGGTACAACGTCGGAACTCGGAAGACGACGCGGGCGACATCTTCGGTCTTCTAGCTCGTTGGCGGTGTCTTGGGCGAGGGGGAAACAACAACATCATGATTTTGAGTCACAGCGGTGGTCTGCGGCTTGATGCGGCTCCCAGGGGCAGGGCATCTCTTCGTCCTACTTCGACTGTAATTCTTGAGACGAGTCCGGAGTGTGGAGCCGTGCGGCGGGTTTGGAGGTCCCTGCGCACGAGAGAGAGGCGTGCTGAGTGGCGGGTTGGTGGTCCCCGCGCACGCGAGAGTGGGTTGCTTCGGACTCAGTGGTCTTCATGCTATCGGGTGGTCGGTTTGGGTGCAACAGCACTGCGGTGTTGGGTCCCGCACGGCGGTGGCCCTTTGGGTGTAGTGATTTGCTTGTTTAAGCCACAAAAAATGGAAGCGACGTCATGACCTGACGATTGATTGAAATCATCAACATCTCGAAGTGCTGATTGAGAGATACTGTTGTCACCAAATTTGTGTACGTCCGCAGAAAACTGTACTTAGAAATTTTTGGATATTAAGAAGCATTGTTCAAATTTTCTGTCAAACAGATGAATCCGCGAGTAATTTGGAGATCTGAATTGGCAGGTATGGCCAGATCATTAAGCATTGCACGTGCTAAAACCAGTTCTAAACACCACACAATGTTGTAGTGATTTGGACATAACTCCCTCATTGGGAATCAGATTTGAACAAATGACCACTCATTGAAAAGAAAAGATCAGACAATGGATCAAATTGGAAATCTAATTAATTTTGTTATCATAGTTAATTTGTGGGATTGAACACTAATCCAACATTGGGCCCAAGAAGATTCATCATTTGGGATGAGCTAGTTGTTTCAACATATTTTTCAATATAGTTGAACATTTGGGGTAAACTAATCCAACAATAAGCATACCTAGTACACGTTTAGTTGAACTGTTTCAACATTTTTCCCAACCCCTTTTTGTTGGCTCCGGTGCGCCGTGGCTATCTGTCGCTTCTGCGACAGATAAGCCAGACGTCGCACTGCTGCGGGGCGGGGGCGCGGGGTGGGCCGTATATTTTTTTTCATTTTTTCTTTCTCTTTTCTTTTTTAACTATTTTTTCTTTTCTTTTTTATTATTTATTTTTCTTGTTTCTTTTTTATTTCTTCCTTTTTATTATTCTTTTCTTTTGTTTTTTATTTCTTTTTTCCTTTTTCTTGTTTCTTTTTATTTCTTCTTTCTTTTTAATTATTTATTTTTACTTTTTTTCTATTTTCATCTTTTTATTTTTATATTTCCTTTCTAATATTATGTTTTTCTATTTCATTTTTTATTTCACTCTTTTTATTCTTCATTCTTTTTATTCTATTTATTTTATTTTTTTTCTTATTTCTCTTTTATTTTATTTATTTTCTATTTTCAACTTTATCATATATTCTTTCCTTTTTAATATTTGTTTGTTAGAGATGAGATGTAAATTTGTTTTGGCTATAATAATAAGTTGTTCTGGTTATAATGATATCTTATTCGGTTATAATAATAACTTGTTCTGTCTATAATAATAACTTGTTCTGACCATTGTTCTGATTTGTTCTGACACTCATTTTGTTTTTGTTCGAGCTGACAAATAAACTTGTTTTGGTTATAATAATAAGTTGTTCCTGTTAAAATAATATCTTGTTCTGACTATAATAATTTATTCTGTCTGTAATAATAATTTGTTCTGACACTTTATTTATTTTGTTCGGAATGACATACAAACTTGTTATGTCTATAATAATATCTTGTTCTGACAGTTGTTCTGGCACTTCATTTGTTTTGTTCTGGTTATAATAGAATATATAACCTTAATTAAAAAAATACAAATAAAAAAGTTTGTCAAAACATAGTCAAGTGAGATCTTATTTTGAAGATCTCAGTACAAGAAATCTATTTTTAAAATCAAAATTTAATTTAGATATACGGTTTAGGATTTATAACTTTTTTAGTTTTTGAAATGGATTAGTTTGCTCCCTGTTCCTCCCCCTCGCGCGCCCCCACGTTGTGGGCCCCGCGCACGCCGCGCCTCCCCGCCCCCGCGCGCTGGCGTGACGGATTGTTTTTCGTCACCGAAGTGATAGATAGACGCACCGCTCCGGTGGCCCGCCGACGCACAGGGTTTAGCCGTGATGGCGGAAACACGAGATAGGGTGGCTCGGGGTAGAGACGAGGAGAGAGAAAATCGAAGGGGCGAAGGGAGATCCAACGGCAGCTAGGTGGAGATCCAACAGTTGGAAAAACGGAAGTTTAGATCGAGATAAAGATACGAGGATTTTATTCATTTGTTTGAAAATTTACATACATGTCGACGATAAGGGAAGGCCAAACATGCTGACAACCTTTTTGCTAAGAGCATGGATACTTGGCAACGTATAAAATGCAAACCAAACTTTTGGTGCAAACTTTAAATCTGGACTATATGATGTTGATCAAGGGGGCACACGGCGTAGTGAGAGGAAAGATTTACAAAAGTGTGATTATGTGACACTTTTGCGAATCTCTCCTCCCACTCCCCCGCGTGCCCCCTTAGATCAACATCATGTGATTCAGATTGAATTTTACACGGTTTTTACGGAGAGGTCGGTTGGTTTATACTAGATATGTTTTTTTATATACTTGGCTAAATTATGAGCATCAATGTTCGCATCCTGTCTTTTATGGCCCATCTCTAAACTTACACATAAAGAAAATGCAGGAAAGATCAAAACTTTGTCAAGAATGTTTGCACGGACGATCTCTCCGTTTTTAAAAGTTTTCGCTACTCTTTTTCCAGATACGGTCTGAGCAAAAGTGTTTCCCACGATCTGCCATGCATCTTCTCAAATCAGCAGGACCGATTTATGCATATTGACGTTTGTGTAAATCGTGATCGCAGTTGGTTCTAGTTAAATGTAGGGTCAGATGTATAAGTTTAGTGATAGATCGTTGTGTAAATCGTGTTGGCAGTTGGCTAGTTTAGGTGTACCCAAAGCAGCGAGCCCCTCGCTCTCCTGCAGGCAAAGCAATGCAAGATGTCAACAAAGTCGCGGGCCTCTCCTCCGTCGATCTCGCCTCAGCGCGTGCGCGGCGGCGCTCGTGGATGATGCCGTGCACGAAGCGGTTCATCCGCGGGCCGCGGCATGAGCTCGGCGTACCCCCTGCGGGTCCAGCACGGCGAGCCCCGGGAAGCTCGTACCCTTGGTGCACGTGCACCATCGCAAGCAGCTCCTCCACCCTCCTCCTCCCCCGACGCTGCCGGCGCCGTCGCGCGGGACACGTCGTACTCCTTGCCGAACACGAACCCCATGATGCAGAGCGACGCCCGCCGAAGGAGGCCGCGCACCTGGACGACGGAGCTCGATGAGCCGGCGCCGCGCAGCGCCGTGACGACCCACTCCCCGACGCTCGCGCGGTACAGCTAGCGCGAAGGCCTCCACCTGCCTCGGGCCGAACAGGTGGCCGGCGGCGATGCGCCGGTAGGGTCCGTGCTCGGCGAAGCCGATGGAGCGGTGGAACATGAGGCCGTATCCGTAGATAGGCGGCGTGGTTGATCGAGCGGGCGGTCGGTGAACGTCGGGTTGTCGATCGAGGGTCTCCTTGGCCACGTCCGGGTGGGACGTGACGACGGCGCGGACGGGGCCGAGCGACAGCGCCATGAGCCTCGCTCGTCGGCCAGCGAGCGGTGCCCAGACGATCTGCTGTCCCAAGGCGTATCTACCCATGCCGACGGGTACCGTGGGATCGGGTTAGAAGATTCGTGCTGGTGGCGGCTTGCAGTCTCCCGCCTTCCTAACGATTATTTGTTGAAGTTAATCGGAACAGATTCACAGAAGACCGAACCCGTTTCTCACTGGGAGACTCTCTTTACTCGTTCTGTACAGCACCGGGTCCTTGAGAGGTCGGTTGGGTGAGAGGATGGAGTGCACTCGAAGCTTCGTCGCGCTTCTGTAGGTTTCGCAGTAGGGTTGCGATGAGTCGCCGTCTGATTACCACAGTACGTAGGCAATACGGTTGGCTTAACGTTGTGTAGGTGATTTAATCTGAGCACTGTTCCTAATTTTAGCTGCGTAGTATTTAATAAAACGTTGGCTTTTCTTTCTCCACCCTCACTTTCTGCGATATTAGTTATTCTGGAGATCTGTTTTGAAGCGTCCGTGGCGCGAGCCTCCTGTCATCGTCGCCGTCCTCGGCCGGGTACTACTCCGACGACGGGCCAGCGGCGGTGTTCCACGCGCCGCCGCCGTGCCAGAGGGCCATGGCGGCGTTCGACCTCGGCGACGGGATGTTGAGGCAGCAGGCGCCGTGGCTGATGCAGTGCCAGCAGTATATCAGCCTCCGGATGACATGAACATCTGTATTCTCAACATGCAGAAGCCACTGAAGCAGTTCATCATCCATATCCATGATTCCATCACATTGTACCAGTTTGTGTTGTGTTGTAGAAGAAGCAGTAGTCACTAGATTTTCTTTTTTCTTTCTTTTTTTATTTTCTTTCTGTGCTTGCAATCCAAATGGAGTCATGGAAGAAGGGTGCTAGGACCGTGCCCTATCCCTGATCCAAAAAATGTTAATTAAATCATAACTAATGGAGTGCATTATGATTGGTTAATGTTCAGACTAGTGTTAATCCTGGACTCAGGAGTAGTAAAATATTCCACATGTTCCCAATTCCTTTTAATTATTCCATATCTCCCAATAATCATGGTTGCAAAGGTGATGAGGAAAAAAGGGGTTTTGCTGTAAAAGGCAGGGAAACTCAAAGATGCAGGGGAACTGCAGATAGTTGAAAGCATCTAGGGCTTGTTTGCTTGGAGACCTGGGAAAGCTGCCTGGCCCAGGCAGCAACCTCAGGCGCACGATTTCGTCGGCCTGGGGTGGAGATCGCTGCCTGGAGCCCGAGCTGCCTGCCAGGGCTGCATCCAAACATGCCCCTAGTACATGGAAAAGGACAAAAGGTGAGTGCTCCAAGTAGCTAGTGTAAAAAGGGGGAAAAGGTGAGTGCTCCAATTAGCTAGTGTAAAAAGGGGGAATGATTTTTTTACAGAGAAAAGTTACAGTCGATGGCCAATAGATGGGGTGCTCAAATTAGTTTGGGTTTAGGACAGTTTGACTGTTTGAGTACATTACATATTTGGGGAAAGGATGGCATCTGTGATGATTGATGTCCTGATTGAACTTTAGCAGAAACAGAGGAATTGCATCCGTGCGTGTCAAAAGTAAAAAAAGGAGAGGATTACCTACATTTTTCTAAAGAGAATTTTACAGCAGGCTGGCCATTGGATGTTCTTGTAGCTAGTGCCGAGCCCAAGGTGTCAAGATCAACAAAACATTGGCAAAAATTCGTGGAATGGAATATTTGACTCATCATTGTGTTGTACTAGCATATGAATACGGAAGACGATGATAAGGAAGGAGGGAAAAATTAATGTTTAGTACAAAAGGAAAAAAAATAATGTCAGTGAAGTTGGTTATCCATCATGTAAAAAGAAAATATTTTGTTCTTATAGAAGAAATGTCTAGATACAGTAGCATGGCTCGTTTTCTTTCTTTCCCTTCTCTTTATTTATAATTAATATATTTTTATCAGCTGGGGGCCTGTCCTGTCCCCTCCAGATGCTTTTAAAAAATTCGAAAAGAGGACCCATAAGTGGATTTTAAGGTATCAAGGAGAAAAAAATCTCATCTCATTTAATAAAGTAGCATTCTAGCAGATTAAAAGTTGTGGCTTTGAATCATGTCAAACGCCATTTGGATAATCCGCAGCTGTACCATTTGGACAGTCCATTACCATGCCTGTACCTGTCACCATCCTTTAGATCATGTCCTCAGCTAGATGCCACCACATACCCGGGATGCAGGTGCAGGATGCATCAGAGCATGCCTGATCAATCAAACAATGGAGCTCAGAATTCAGGCACAAAGAGACGAACATTCAAACTCCAGTTGTCGTCGTTTTGGCACACGAATTGTAAGGAAGGAATGCTATCTGAAACTCGATCGCCATCGTCAGCGTCGACCTGAAGCAGGACAAGTTGCAGAACTCGTGGAGTTCAGTGTACGGTGAAGTTTCAGGTTGCCGTGTTCAGTGCACACGATCTGTTGATCATCCAAAATTACTCTGCCGTTACGACAAGCCTTGATCTGTGAAGTTTACTCAATTGCTTGGTGAAGCAATCAGTGGCCAAAATTAATCTGCCATTGATTGTATCGTAGCAGATCCAGAGCGCGCAAGGCTAAAGCGTAACGCGCGCGCAGTTGCAGACCACATCGGCTTGTCGCCGTCCGGCGGCTGGCCGCTGGCGTGGAGCGGCAGGTTCGGTCGCCCCCCGGCGGCGAGCCATGCCGATTCACGAGACGTGAGGCTCCAGTGCGGCGGCCGGGAGGGGAGAGAGATGCTGCTGCGAGTGGTTGGACAAATGGCGCGCCGCGCCGGGACCGGCAGTGGCGCGCCGTGTCGGCGGCGCGAGCGGCTTGCTGCGTCGCCGGCGGTCTCCACGGCTCGGTGTGTTGCGATGGTTTCCAGCTCTGTGTTCCGACTGTAGTTTTGGTAGGAGCCGGCGGTCCTGCTCCGCCGCCGTCCGTGGCCTCAGCCTTCTGGTCGGCACTATGGTCTCCTGACGTGCCGGCGCAGGCGCCGCCGCGGGAACAGCTGGGGGCTGGGGCTGTGAGTAGACGGAGGGTCAGCGTGGGGATCCCAGCCGCGGGGAGAGGAGGTAGGCCGCCGGCGGTGGCGGTGCGGCGGCGGCGATGAGGATGCGGGCAGAGGAGACGTTTTGATTGGGGACGATAGGACGGCCCAAGAGGTGACGAGGAAACGCGAGCGAGAGAGCGGCGGCGTCGAGGCGGTGCCGGCGAGGTTGCAGGGCGGATCTGGTATACTGTACGAGACGGCGACAAGATGGGACGGCGAAGCGCGCTGCAGAGTGGGGTGCGAGGTGGCGTCGGTGCTGTGTGACGACGATGCAGGACGGGAGGATGGCGCCCGGATTTCGTGGCTTCATCGGCGAGATGGCGCCATGGAATTGGAATTGAATCTGTTCGGCGCGGGTGTGAACGCGACGACGAAATGTGTAAGGGTTAATTGGAAATATGCCATTACAATTTTTAAAGATTGGAGATCTGTCATTAAAAATCACCTAATTGTAAATTTGTCATTGCAATTCAACCACACACCGAAACTTGTCATTGCAATTCAGAGTGATATGGAAACTTGCCATTGTAATTCGGAGCGATATTAGAAATTTGCCATTCAATTTCGGCGTCTGGTTGAACTGCAATGGCATATATCCAATTTCACAAATTGTAATAGCATATCTCAAAACAGCAAAAGTTGTAATGGCATATTTCCATTTAACCCAATGTGTAAAGGTTTGCCGTCTTCTATCGTTTAAGGACCCAACTAAGCGCCCCTGCGGGACGCTCCTCGGCGCGATACGTGGACTCATCAGCACCGCTGCTCGTCGAGGTGGGTAGCTACGCGGCGAGCGGTGCGCCAGCCTCGTCGGCGCAGGCTTTTCCGACGACGGGGAGACCTCGCTCTCGGGCGGGCCTGAGAGCTGCAGCGGCTTGATCGGGCCCTTTCCCATTGACCTCCAGTACTTGCCCTATATATGCAGGGCCACCTGGGTGAGCCCAGTAGATGGAGCAGGGACGCGCCTGCCCATGCAAGGCATGCCAAGAACCCACTATAGCTCTCAACTGAGTACCTAGGGGGTGGTCCAGGTTGGCGGCATACCTAATATTTGACTCATCTAATGTAATGTAGGTTAATAGAGTTTACTTCTTGCTTTTTAACTCGGTAGTAGAAAAAGCCCTCTCTCTGTTGACTCCAGCACATGAAGCTCAATCACTAGTTATTTAATAGTTATTTACCATGAAGATTTACCTTATTTTATAATTATTTACAGAATTATATAGAAAAAATTAGCGTGGCATACCTAAATCAAAATCCTAGGTACGCCAACTGAGGTCGTCTCCATATATTGTGACTCTCATCAGCTGCTGTTGCGTTGCGCTGTGTGATGATGGATCCGAGCTGCTCGGGGGGCTCAGCCCCTGCTGCGTTACGTTGCCTTGCGCTGTGTGATCGATGATGGATCCGAGCTGCACGGGGGGCGGTATTGAGAAGATTCGTCGTGGTCCTTGTAAAGATGACTCAATGCAATGGCGACGTGAGAGAGACGCGAGGAGAGGCGAATCGAGAGGGAGGAGAGAATAGATTACCAAGATGTCTTTCCTTAATTAGTTTAAGTTTTTAAATAATTTTGTGGTGGGAAAATCAAAACACCTCGTACTTACTTTCAGACACTACACAAGCATCGTGAGAAAGTGCGAATTGGCTTGTAGTCCAATGGTAAGCCAGTCCAGTGGGACGCTACTCATTAGAGTTAAATCCTGGTGCTCACACCTTTTTATGATATTTTCTCAAGATTTACCGGTGTTATGCGTTAAGTGACTTCGGAAATCTCCAGATCTGTCGGGTGCTCAGTCCTTAAGAGATGCTAATAAGGGTAAGGTTTGTGGACGTATGTTCATACGGATGACTCCGCGTGCGTGTAGTAAACGTTGTAGTGTGTGATTCTAAAAAAAAAGGCATCGTAAGAAAGCTCAACTTTTAACTGTAGATCTCTATTGTTTTTCCATTGCTTTTCTAACAATGTGCATCAAGTTAAGAAAACAACCACAATTCCATGATGAGTACATATCGCTAAAAGATATCTATTTTCTTATTGATACATATAAAAAAGTAATATTTTACCATAGCAACCCACGGTATTGTGCTAGTAAAAAATATAATGGACTATGATGGATGGTATGTGAGGTCAATCGGACTTTATCAAATTTGACATACATATTGTTCTAAAAAAATTAAAATGGCATACATATTCTTTCATATAAATTTATAATTTAAAAATCCTAAATCTAATTGCAAGGATAAATAAAAGCAAATAAATCTGTAAATATCAAAGAAAATTATCTGCCAAATAAATGCACCTACTAGTTGAAGAAGATTGTAGGCCCAAGCTCAGTAGGCCTTCTGGGCTTGGCCTCTTAGGTTATCCATCCCGTCTTGTGGAGCCCAGAAGGCCCATCATGCGCAGCATGAGCGAGTGGCTCGTGCCCTCGTCCCTCACTAGTCATTCCCTTTCTTCCCATTCCGCCCGCCATTCGCTTCCGCTCCGCCGTTCGCTCTCCTCCGATTTCCCGCGACGCCGCCGCCGCCGCATCCTTGCGAAAGGAGCCCAAACCCTAGACCCACCAACGCGCCCGTCGCCTCCGATCGCCATGTCCTCCTTACTGCGCCACTCCCGCAAGGTCAGTCCTCCGATCGATCCGCCGTTTCTGTGGATGATCACGCGGCTGCGTTTTGCAATGGCTAGGGTCGCTAGAGATCATGTCGAGTACTATAGCCTAACATATCTCGGTTCGCTAGAGTTAATGTACCCTGTTTGGTGTAATTACCCGTTGAATTGTGCCGCGATTTACAATCATACCTAACAGGCTAACACTGCTGTCTTTGTATGCTTGTACAGCTGCGGAGTTTGCAAAGTGCTCTAGATTGTGATCGTTCTACTCTAATTCAGAATTTCCCTATCCGTTCCATCTCCTTTATCCTGAAGGAAAATGGTATGTGGTATCGTTCTGTCTTTCCTTTCGTTTGTTCTGTCATTCCAATGACACAAGACGTCGACAGTTTATGTAATGTATCGATCTGAACTATATTGGTGAATAATGATGCTCATCCAGTATGCATACTATCTGATAATCACTATTTACCGCGCAAATGGTCCATTGCTTTGTTTATTGATACACCTATGAATCTATTGCAGTATTACTGTTTCCAAATGATACGAAACATTTTATTGGCAATGAATTGTATCCGGTACATTTAATTGTACAAGAAGTAGATCTGTGATATAGAAACATCATTGATTTATTTTCGCTTACATTCTCAGAAATAAAATATACAATGAAAGTATAATTTGTTTTAGCAATCTGATTACATCACCAGGCACCATATTTACCATTGTTATTTCTCCCACCAATTAAATTTTGGCTTATTGAGTTTGATCCTGTCATCTCCTTTCATGCACATTTTTGATTCATCACCTGCTTGGTTTGGTTATTTGGATTAACCCTGTTTCGGGAAGTAGTTGTAGTTTTTTAGGGAATGTGTACAGTGAATATTTCTTTGATTGATGCGCTTCATTGTTGAAATTGATGTGTAATTCGATTTCATCAGGTGTTGGAAAAGGAAGTTTCTCACTGGGTTTAAACAAAGGCTACATTTGGACAAGAGCCTCTAACAGCTGTATCACAAATGCGGTTCGCGGTCTCAATAGTTCAGTCTCGTGGTATGTGTTTTTTATTCAATTATTCTTAGCTCATACATAAAAATAAAATTTGAGAACCAGAAATGTTGACTATTCGAGCTGATCTTTTCTTTTCACACATATATGATCTGATCTTGGTGGATCAGAACAGATAAACTATGAAAATACATTCAGATATTCTGTTTTACTTCACTCCGGTCCACTATTTAGATAACACACAAATTGTAATAGGCTCTGCTTTATAACTAAGGTACTACTAGTTCGAGAGAGAAAAATATAAGGTACTAAATCTAATCTGTGGAATGAGATTTGAAGTTCACATTGCCCATATAAGAGTAATTATACCCAGAAATGTCCTGACCTTGATGCTTTTCCATCAGATCTTGGTAATACTGAGCAGTTTTGACATTTACTTTTTGGTTGTTTATTGGCAGTGGGCAGATGGCTTCAGCACGACCATTCTCAAGTAGTGCAGGTACTGCCCATTCTATTCATTTTTGTGCTTTTAACTTGGAGAGCTTGACATAATGCTAAGTAGATTCAGTCCCTTCTTTTAAATTATCTATTAAAAATTCATGGTTCCTCGCAATTCATGGTTCCTTTCGTTTGTTTTCAACTTTCCAATGACACATTTCTTAAGACGTCGATAGCCTATGTAATGTATCGATCTGAACTATATTGGTGAATAATGATGCTCATTCAGCATGCATACTATCTGATAATCATTCAGCATGGTCCGTTGCTATGTTTATGGAATATGGTGTCTACCTTTACCTTCTGCAACACCTTGTATAGTCAGTGATTCATAAGGTTGATGTTTCAGTTACACATTTATCAGTTATTCTGGATTATCTGCAATGAATGTATAATTTGCTTTAGCAATCCTATTACGTCACCAGTCACCATATTTACCATTGTTATTTCTCCCACCAATTAAGTTTTGGCTTATCGAGTTCCTTTCATGCGCATTTTTGATTCATCGTGTGCTTGGTTTGGTTATTTGGATTAACCCTGTTTTGGGAAGTAGTTGTAGTTTTTGAGGGAATGTGTACAGTGAATACTTCTTTATTTGATGTCCTTCATTGTTGAAATTGATGTGTAACGCCTTTGGTTTCATCAGGTGTTGGAAAAGGAATTTTCTCACTAGGAGTAAACAAAAGTGGCATTTGGACAAGAGACTCTAACAACTGTATCACAAGTGCGGTTCGCGGTCTCAGCAGTTCATTCTTGTGGTATGTGTTTCTTATTCGGTCATTCGTAGCTCATACAGCTGTATTGGAACACATCAAATGTAAACCACATTAAAATAAAATTGGAGAACCAGAAATGTTGGCTATTCGAGCTGATCTGTTCTTTTTACACATATTGGATCTGATCTTGGTGGATCAGAACAGATAAACCATGAAAATCCGTTCAGATTGTTTAAAGTTCTGCTGAATTATTCCGTTATACTTTACTCTGGTCCACTATTTAGAGAACACACAAATTGTAATGTGCTCTGCTTTATAACTAAGATACTAGTAGTTGGAGAGAAAATATAAGGTACTAAACCTAATCTGTGAAATGAGACTTGAAGTTCACATTTCCCATTATTAAGAGTAATTCTATCCAGAAATGCCCTGACCTTGATGTTTTTCCATCAGATCTTGGTAATACTGAGCTGTTTGACATTTACTTTTTGGTTGTTTATTGGCAGTGGGCAGATGGTTTCAACACGACCATTCTCAAGTGGTGCAGGTACTGCCCATTTGCTATTCATTTTTGTGCTTTTAACTCGGAGACACAATGCTAAGTAGAATCAGTCTCTTCTTTTAAAGTTATCTATGAAAAATTCAGGGTTCTTCACAATTGCTTATGCAGAATAGCATTTGCTGGCAATCTGTTCTATTTCTTGTTACAAATTTGCTCCTCCATGTATCCTGTTGTTAGTTATTTTTTTTGTTTATGCATGCGCAGTCTCCTACTACAATACAACATTTAGTATTTTCTGTTATTGAGCTGGGCATTTCCACTATCTGTTTTAGTTTCCTTGTTTTGGGTTACATAAATTCCATTAGCAAAAATAAGGTCCTGTGTTATCCATAATGACATATTTGAGTAGTTCCAGACCTGCCACCAGATCAAGAAATCTGGATGCCATCACTTTCTCCCACAATGACCGAGGTATATTTGTTACCCAAAAGTCATTGTTATGAGCACAATAATAGCTGAACTGAAATCAGGATTGTTGCTTGTCTTTATTCTTTAATTCATTTCAGGGAAACATTGCCAAGTGGCTTAAGAAGGAAGGAGACAAGATCTCCCCTCATGAGGTAAGTTTTCTAATCTGTTATAAATGTACAGCATATTTTGTGTAGTTTTTTCTTTTATTTAAGATGCAGTATAACCGAATAACCTTTGGTTGATCCCTGGCGATCAGGATAAAGCCACTGTGGAGATAGAGTGCACGGAAACGGGCTATCCCACTAAGATTATTCATGGAGATGGTGCCAAGGAGAATAAAGTTGATGAGGTACATACTTACTGACTAAAGAGTAAATATTTCTTTGATCCATTATTTATCCATGTGGATATTGATAGTGAATGTCCATTTTCTAACTTAACCTGGGTTTAATAATTTGACCCATGCTATGCCCTTAGATACTTGATATAACTGTGGAAGAAGAGGGTGACATTGAGAAGTTTATGGAGTATAAACCGCTATCTTCAGTTGAACCTGTAGCTCCTGCTGAATTATTAGCTCAACCTGAACCTTCACAGCCAAAGGTGGAGGAGAAACTGTCTTGCTTCTTTCCCCTCTTCCAGTCTAGCAGACTGTTCAGTGCAGAATCTGGTAAGACTTCTTGAGTATTCATCTATGTATAGCCAGTGAATTTGCAATGTTGTTTATTTTTTATTACCTTTGAATTGAATTCATGAATTATTTGCTGATGATTACATCGTGATATATGATCTTCTGGTTCTAAAGTAGTAGCCACCAGGGTCATCAAGCCATGGGAGTATGAAATTTCTGATGACGATGAAGAACAAGGTTAGCCACTTAGCCCCCTCTTATGATCCTTACAATAATTTCTGATGCTTTGATATTTTCAGGTTCTAAACAAGTTAATACCCACATCATAAAGCCCTGGGAACATCGTTTTGCTGATGTTTATGATCAGCGAGGTTAGCCACTTAGCCCCCTCTTACGGTTCTCACGGTAATTTCTGATGCTTTGATACTTACCCAATTCTCTCAATGTTTCGCCATAGATGGCATACGTGGTCCTGTTGGACCAGATGGGCTCCCTACTTATGTTGACTGGAGAGCTGCAGGTGCAGTTACTCCAGTTCAGAACCAAGGGAATTGTGGTAAATATAACCTTGCCTTTGCTTTTGATGTTATTTACTGAATATATGTTATGTTATTCAATGCCTAACAGTTTGTTCACCGTAAGGGTCATGCTGGGCAATGTCAGCGATTGCCCCAATTGAAGGGCTAAATTTCATTACCACCGGAAAACTGGTGAAGTTGTCTGCACAACAATTGCTTGACTGTAATGATGCTCAAACTTGTGGCACTGTAACTGGCACTGTGCGCGGGGCCTATGATTACATCATTAGGAATGGTGGTATTGTTGAAGACGAGTACTACCGGTACACTGCCCGACGTGGTGTATGCCGACGAATGACGGTACGCTTCATCTTCTTTGTCAAGGGGACTTTATAGTGCTATTGACATTTCATTCTTTGTTCACAAACAGAACATAACTAGGGATATATTAGTACTGATTATTATTGCTAGCCATGGTCTCATGGCTTCCTGGAATCTTGATGTAACATGGCCATACCGTTTTTTTTTCTTTGCTTATTTTATAGCTACCTGCTGTTACAATTGATGATTATCGGGTGATAGAATATGGTTCAGAATGGGACCTGAAATGTGCTGTAGCCCGCCAGCCAGTGGCTGTTTGGATATACACTGACGAGAGCTTTGTTACGTACACTGGGGTATGTTTATCATTGACTCGAAACAATTTTTTGATACGGTTAAGCAAAAGCAGTCAATCTTATTATAGATTTTCTTCGGATTGCAGGGAATTTTAGATGGTCCTAGCTATACTGATGGGAACCATTACCTCACTGTGGTTTCATATCACTCACGGGATGGTGAAGACTATTGGGAGGCAAAGAATTCTTGGGACACGACCTGGGGTGAAGATGGGTATATTCGTATTGCCCGAGGAGTAAACCGAGGGTATGGCCCATTAGGCATCACCCGGCTCATAATATATCCTCTGAAATGGTCGAGGAACAGACTCTGCTCTGTAAAATCAGACATGGACATGGGCGTGAGGCCGTTTAGGCGCACCGGATCAAGGACATGGTAAAATAACAGATGCTGCTATGCAGGTACATTCATTTCCTTCCCCTCAATGTTTTTTTTTTGTTTTTTTTGTTTTTGCTCCCATCACATGCATGCTGCCTGTTCCTTGCTACATACATCTGCAATTGCATCAGGTGCCTCTCTTAATTTAGCAGAGACAAACTTGCACATTATGCCTCTGCTCCAATTCAAACAATTTTGATCTGTACCCAGTATGTAAAGCATACTTGGTCATATGCCATAAAATATTAATGGCTGCGATGGACATAATGGTATTGATGCTCTGTATTGATATGCAGAGTGTCAGTCTAATGATGATGATTTGGTAAAAGTACAAATAAGAATATACTTTGATAGACCTACAGATGCTAATCCTTTATCTTCTTTGAACAACGTTAGACCAATGGTGTATGCTCTTAAGTGGCTACTATGCTGGATAGTACAGTGCTGTTTTCCTATTGTAGTAGTTCAAGGTGTTAAATAAAAGCTGTGGTTAATTGTTTGATGATTTATGCGCATGACTTTGACATACCTTTTCTTTTGTTTGCTAGGCTCCTATATCTTTCGTATACCTTCTTAGAGTAATTACCTAGGTCTTGGCAATAAATTTTCTGACCTTTTGGCATTCTTCAAAGCAGGTTGCCGAGGTTGCAAAAGTGTCAAAAGGAAATTTGCTATCTTGCCCATGGTTTCAATAGACTCGTCTTACCTTCAGAAGGATCTCCCTAGTATATTTGTGTCTCGACATGTAACTTGTTTCCTGTGTTGCAATCGTCCTAAGTGGCTTGACCATCTATATAACAAGTTTAGTCGCCAGCTACAGTCCTTAAATAGCCCGGCATGGAGTGTTTGTGCTCGTGTAGCGTCCGCTAGAGGCAGAAGGTTGCATTAATGACAAGGTCCTTTGCAACCGTTTTGTTTTGGTTTTAGTCTTCCCTTTATTTTTGCGAAGTTATATGATCTATTAATTTTGCTGTGGCCGACGACGCAGCAGATTCGCGGAACAGCTTACGGACGTATTCTCGCTGAGTTTCGTGTGATGGTCATATTGCTGTTCGTGTTTATAATAGAAGTAGCAATTGCGTTACAACGAGAGAAAATATTGCTCGTCTCAACGTCATTTACCTCGGTCATGCCATCACCCCCGAACCTCATAGTTGTCTACCACGAGTCCACGACCCCACTGCCGTTTGTCCGACCTCATGTTTTTCGGATGTGTCGTCGTGCGCATAGGCCACAAGCCAACCTGACCTCGCCCACCGTCATCCACCCCTAACTGTGTCACCAACCCGTTGCCACTCCCCTGACACTAGTCGTTCCCGTTGCGCCCGCACCACTCTAACCTCATCGAACCTTGCCATTATCCCCCAACCTCGTGTTCCCTGGACATGTTGTCGTTTCCATCGTGCGCACGCCACGCCTCGACCTCACTCGGTGTTATCTGTGCATTACAGCCTTGTTGTTGTCCGTCCTGGTCGTATGACATGTCATCCTCAGTTCTGATCCGCACCTTCTCGGCCTCACCATCACGCTTGCATCACCCCTGACTTTGCCCACCGCTGTTCAGCCAACCTTGCTTTGTGTGGCCACATCGTCATCCGCACTGCCCACGCGCCTCTTCATCATAAATGGAATGAGATAACACGTCAAATGTTAATGTGCTACTGCTTGAGGACTCACCTATCAATGACATGGATGTTTATTTTATGAAAAAGTTGAGGAACTTTTCTTAGTAGAAACAATGAGACTTTAATATTTGATATTAGATGTACTATATATTATCTCTTGCAAATAATGATAAGTACATTTCCATAAAACTATAATGCTTCTTGTCCTATTTATGTCATTTCTAGACAATTAAAAAATAATAATAACAGTTTTATTGATGTGGCATGCGCAAAAATGAAAAAGAAAAAGAGTTTTGAAAGTTATGAGCTTCAAGAGGCTGCAGTGGCTTAATGTAAATAAAAATTGAATTTATAAGGGACTAATATAAACATGAAATATGTTATACAAAGAAGAGGATTTCGGCTCTTTTATTTGTGAAATCTAACGCAATGTTTTGATATTTGGTTCTGCCTGATACGTTCTCGATTTACATACATGTTATTATGATTTTTCCTCTCGAGTAATTTTTTTGCGTCGCCAATGTATGTATGTTTTTTTTTGAGGTAGGTCAATATGGGCCCGTTTGGTTGCCTGTACGAGGCTCGACTAGGCTGGCCTGATGCAGCCTCTGGCTGATTGGTTGCCCGGTTGAAGGTCTGAGTAAGTTAATTACCTTCATTAGTTGGGTTAATCAAGATTAACAAGCCCTAAGCATGTTTAACATGATTGTGACCAAATTTACACATACACCCTTAGGCAAAATCCCAAATCGTGGTCAAAACTCTAGATCTCTAAAAGGCTGATTTGGTTTTCTTGCGCGTTCTCCAAATTTCACTATAGAAGTTCAAAATCGGCCAATATAAAAGTTCTTCGTTATCTCCGGGAACACATTTTTATAATTGGCGGACATTCCAATTTTGAGTGCAAAGCCGCTTAAATTTGAGTTGAAGTTTCTGCGCACAGTAAACCGGGGCCGAGAAATTCTGAAAGTTCAACGCGTTTTTGCCACGAATCCGTTGATCAAAACATATGTCGCCCTTTGCGAAAGTTGTAGGTCTATAGTTCCTCTACAACTTTTATTTTTGGAGATTTTCAAGTTCTATTCAATAATTTTGAGATTCGCATTTTTAAAAAGGGCTAAACCAAATAAAAGCGAGCACCCTGCGACGGGCTCGCGATCTCGCGCCATGGACGCCGCGGCCGCGCGCGCCACGCGTCGCCGTCCGCATCCTCCGGCGTACGGACTCCGGACTCTCCGTGGTGGACCGCGCGTGAGCCGTGGGAACTCCGAAGACCCGCGGGACCACACGCCGTGTCCAGGAGCGAGTAGCCGACCGGTCGCGGGCCCAGTGTCCACGCGCCGTCGCGCGTCCGCGCCGCGCGCCGCGCGAGCATGCGGCCGAGGCCCGCTGCCGTCCAGCTGGCGTCCATACGCTCGTGACCATCTCGTCCTCGTCGTGCACGCGCTGTTGGTCGCTTAAATCCCGAGCCACGGCCTTCGTGCCCGTTTTTCCCGTCCGCTGGCCGCCATAGCCGCCGCCGTCGTGGTACCTCGCCTCCACTCGATTTCCGCCACCATATGCGAGCTCCACCGCTTCCCTAGCCTCTGCGAAGCCAGCCGGCGCCGCCCGTGCACGATCCGGCCGCGCCGTCGCCGACTAGACGACGCCGCGGCGGGCGCTCCAAGTCCGCCCCGCCGCCGGCGATCGGTGAGGCCATCTCCGGCCCGTGCTCCGCCGCCAACCGCCCCAATCGAGGTGCGCACGCCCCCAGGAGGTGCTCCCCGACCGGACCCGGCCGGAATCTGCCGCCGGCGGTGAGCCCTGCGCCGGCAGGGGCCACATTGCGAAGGGCGATTTCTTTCCAGGGTCGTTTTCGTAAACTAAGGGCATATGTGTAATATCGAAAAGTTATTCCAGGGGCCGGCTTGTAAAAGGGTTATTAGGGTTTTCTCTGCAGCTTCAAAAATCCATTAAAAATCGTAGAAAAATCAGAAAAATGCAAATCTAATTTTGTTGGGTTCCTAGTGAAGAAACCTACCTTTTCTAGAAAGCATATATAGGGTTTTTCTGTGTAGTTTTTGAATGAAAATTCAAACTCAGTTTGAAGTATTTTTAGTGTAATTTAAAATATACTCATGCTATGGACTTGAATTTTGGATATGTTGCTCTTTATGGCATGTCTAGATTTGTGACCAAAGTTGGCATGAGTTTGATGTGTATATTTTTATTTTTGAATTATGTAAGCTTTATGCTAGATTAAGTTTGATGCTTTTTATAGCCCCTTTAGTAAACTTTTCTTTAAGCACCAGTGCAACCTAGGGCTTTGCCTTGTTGAGTAGTACCTCTGGTAGGTTGGATGTGATTTTAGGATGTATTTTGGTTTGTGTTTTGGATTTAATATTGTGTAGGAGTTTAAATTCAAAATTTGAAAAATAATTTGAATCTGCACCTATGCTTTGGTCAGAGGCTTATATTTGACACGCATGACTTGTAGGAGAAAGTTGAGATCAAAAATATTAGTAAATCTTTTTATAAGATTTAATTAAGTTAAACTAGGCTGAAATTTGTCTTTTTCGTATAAATTAATTTATAGACAATTTTAAGCTAAATTTTGGTTTGTGAGCTTAGTTTAGGTATATGTTGCTGCATACCAAAATTTAGGACCAATGGATGTGTTTTTAATTTTATATAAATTTTGGATGAGTGACTAGCTAGGAATTGAATAAATAGGTTTATGTTTATTATTTAAGTTTAATCAAGGTTTTCATGTTTGTTCCTGTTTTTAATCATTTAAGCACACCCCCATACTGTTTGGAGAAGTTAAGTAACTTAATCTGCTTAGATGTGCACACAATCACCATCAAAATAATGTTTAGTTCATCACCACACCACCCTAATAATTTTTGTGAGAAGATAATAATGTTTAGATGAATATGGCCAACAAGAGTTGGTTTTGTGGTAATTCTCCCACCCTCACCATAATCTAATGCATATGCATGTGACGTGTAGATTTACCAGACGGGACGTACACGCTCACTCAGGAGGAGGAGGGAGCAGCTAGTGGAGAGGTGAACCAAATTGGTGTGCAGCAAGACCTGGACCAAAGTCCAGAAGAGCCCAAGGCTGTTGTTGAGTCCGAGGAAGGCAAACACCGAATTCATATAACCTTTTTGATTAAAAATCTCACTTTAATTTTACATTTCAGTATTTATGTTTTACTTTGTGTATTTAAGTTTCAGGAGTTGTTTGAAACCTAGATGCATGATCCTTAGGACTCCTATGCTCTTTTACTAGTATGTTAGGACGCTAGTGCCATGCTTTAAGGACACGGTACAAGTCGAGTAATGACTCATTGCTTGCGAGATGTTAGGTTACTTATGTTGGAATCATAAGTTGGTTAAAATGACTCGCTCATGTGGTAAGAGCAATGGGTTCGGTCTCGACCGAGTAGCATTGTGCTGGTTTAAGCTATTGAACGTACCAAGTGCTTGTCGGGAATGGGACCGGTAAGCTTAGTACCTTCTGAACCGGGGCAGGATCTTTCTAGCTACCCGCTTGGGTTGCGTCTCCGGGCTAGCTACCCGTGGTATAGTGGGTGAGTTCCGGACTGGTCGGGATAGACCCTTCGGATAACCGTGTACCAGAGTTTGTAGCGTATGATCCCAAACTGTGGGACGTTGGGAACCGTCTGGTTAGGGTAGACCCCGTATTTGCTTTTATTTGATTTCTTGGGGTCTACTTTCTTCCGTGTATCTTGGGTTTACCTTGCAAGGATATAAATCGATCGATCGTCGGTCACTCGCTGTTATCTGAGTCGGCTTGACCACTGGCTACCCCATGTATTTATGGAACAGTTGGATTAATATTATTGCCTGTTTAATATTGTTTGCACAACATGCTTGTTTAGTACAGGTGCTCACCTAGAATGGTTAACATACTAGAATATGAGCTAAAATTTGAAAATAAGGACCAACTCTTAGTCGCTTTTGGCAAAACAAACCCACAAGTAAAAAAGCCTTCCATGTCTAGTCTTACTTTCTTTTTGTCGGGTAAGTCTTGTTGAGTATTAGTATACTCAGCCTTGCTTTTGTTGTTGTTTTCAGGTAATCCCATCTGGCCTGGTTCTATTCTAGATGGTTGGGAACTTGAGTGGGAGCAGGATGACGATGAGTGATACTCTATGGATGGCCTCCCATGTGTATCTTCCGCTAGTTTTATTTTCCGTTGTTTTAAACTCTGAAACACCTTTACTTTTATGTATGAAAACCTGGTTTGTAATAATGTAACTTTGTGAACTTTTGTGTAATGTTGAACTTGTACTCTGGTCCCACCTTCGTGTGGGCTTTGCGCATATCAGCGATCCTGTTGTAAGTGATTTACCGGGCTTTACCCGGCAGAAGTGACAGAATAGTTCTTTATTATTGCTTAATGGCCACGTGGACCGGCTTAGACGATAATACAAAATTATTTTGGGCGGTTCTGTCACACTGAACCTGTCCAGCCATATGCAAAAGAGCACGCACCGCCTGGCTCCCAGGAAACGAGTTTCATTTCCGTTTCCCACGGGCCAGGCTGCCTGCATGCAAGTTGGTTAGTGGTTAATGATTATATTAGTATGTGATTAGTATATATTAATTAATATTAATGTTTTTTAAATTTGATTAAGGCTTGATAAGGCAAATTAAGAGATATTAAACTACATTCATATAAAATAAATATTATTATGATAATTATTTTTAATTTTTCATCTCATGCAACGTGTTCTCGTACAGCCAACCAAACAACTTTCATCTGCAACCTGGCTAGATAGAAACAGGCAACCAATCGAACCACCATTGTCTCACACAAACCTGGCCACCATGGGCCTGGCTCTGATATGCGAGCCAGGCTAGGCTCAGCAACAAACCAAGGAAAAATCTGTTTTACCTCCCTCATCTATCACAGAGGTCAGGTTTTCCTCCCTCATTTCCAAAACCAGACAACCTTCCTCCCCGAACTCACCAAACCGGTACAAATTTCCGCCCGCCCTGGTTTCGACGTCGGTTTTGTCCAACTCAGTGCCACGTCAGCATATGTGAATATCGTTCTGAATAATATGTGATGTCTATGTGCAATGTGATTAAGATCAAACTGTCTCAATTCATAATACATGAGAAATTTTGGTCAACATGTCTTAAACATCTAAGGATAACATAGCCACATAGTTTGGCATACATTTTAGGATGACATAGCCACATAGTTTGGCATACATTTCAGGATGACATAGCCATGCAGTATGGCATAAAGAGATTACAAAATAATTTGGAACTTCAAATGTGGCAGATAACAAAGTCACAGTTTGTGAGTCTGCCATGGAGGAAGTAGCATTAATGGAGCATTCAAGGGTCTCTTTGGTGTTGTTTTCTTGGAGCTTCCAGGTCCATGAGCTGATACTTCAGCTTTAGCTGTCCCAGACTTGATGTTGATTTTCACACTTGAACTGGCTTGGGATAGTGGGACATGGGCATGTAGCTTCAGATCAGCATAGCCACCAGCACCTGTAGACGCCTTTGCCTTGGCACTTGTAGTGGTAATGTTCTGGTTTTTATTTTTCTGCTGCAAACAAATTTAAAATTAGAAAACATCACTCATAGATGTAATGTCAGTACAAATTTGAATTGGTTGTAAATGCATCACCTTCTTGCCTAAGGTACCACTCATTTCAGAAATGTGAAGAGATGTAATTGCCTTCCTCTTTGTGCTTGTTTCACTTTTTTGCGTACTTGACAACACTGCCACCATGTTTGGCTTTGCACCAACACTTTGTGAAGTAGTAGGGGCAAATTATCCTTGCTGATTTCTCTTCTCACAGGTTGATCTGTTATGACCAGTACCCTTGCACTTCGAGCATGTGATGACAGTCCCAATCTTTGATATTTTGGTAGGTTTTTTTGGTTCATGAACCTCCCTTCTCCTCTCTGTCTTTGGTCTACCAGGCATCTTTACATACCCAGGAGCATTTAGTGGCTCCCTCTCAGACACTGGCCAGGTGTTCATACCCTCTACTGGAATTAGACAATGGGCATAAGTTTGCTTGAAGTGCTCCACTGTGTAACAAGATGCCACATAGTTGTCTAGACTATTGGTCTTGAACAAAATACATGATATAGCATGAGGGCAAGGCAGTCCAGACAATTGCTAATACCTACAAGAACACTCTTTCTTCTGCAAGTCAACAGTGAACCTATTGTCCCAATGCTTGAGTTCATACTGATCAGCACCATTCCAAATAGCATGAGAAGCAGATGACAGATTGATGTACACATTTAATTTTTTAAAGATGTTTGGGCATATAACAGTGGTCCACCTATCACTCTGGCTCCTTTGTTCTTGGATCCTAACCATCACCTTCCTCCTAATTGTCTCTAACATTGTGATAATTGGAAAGAATCTAGCCTCAACTATCCATTTATTGAAGGACTCACAAATGTTATTGTCTACTGAGTCACAGTTTGAGCCTAACCTGAACCAAGCCCTACTCCAGTGTTGAGGATGGGTATTTAATATTGCTTGTGCCCCTGCATGAGTCTCCCTTGCCAACCTTGCTCTAGCCAAATTGAACAACATAATGCATAGTGCTTTAGCACATTTCCAGAATCTTTTTTGGTACTCCTTCTTCTTGAAGTCCTTCTTCCAATTGGCATAGATATGCCTTGCACAATTCCTATGCTCAGCTTCAAGAGCCCACTTTGCAACTGCATTTAAAAGACCTTTTTGCTGATATGAAATGAAGACCCAGTCAGTTCCATCACCAACACCTAGATCCCTAAATAACAGATCACAAAACCAGTCCCAGTTATCATTTGTCTCCTTATCCACTGCTGCCCAAGCAATTGGGTACATCTGGTTATTTGCATCTCTACCCAGTGCACATAACAGCTCACCATTAGTAGCTCCTTTGAAAAAGCATCCATCAAGGCCAACTACTTTTTTGCACCCAGCAAGGAATCCTCTCTTACAAGCATCAAGGCAAATAAACATCCTTTGAAAAACAGGGGGGTCCATGTTTGGTTCCTTATTGACTATAATAGTACTGCCTGGGTTACTCCTGAGCAACTCTTGCTGGTAGTCATAAAGCCTTCTGTATTGTCCCTTGGTTGCATCTAGTGCTTTTTCCATAACTAAAGCCTTGGCCCTCTTCAACTTAGGGATAGAGACATTGGCAAACATCTCTTCTTGGACGGTTGCCTTCATTAGGGGCAGCTTCCATGATTGATTTGCAATTATGAACTTTTCATACTTGGCTGCTATTCTACCAGAGGTAACAAGCTTGTTATCCCTCCTGGGTGGACAAAAATGCTCATCCACAAATGTAGCAATCTGCCAACTATCAGTTCTCGAGTTATTAGACAACAGACAAACCCAGGGACACCCTTTCCAGTCACATTTGGCCCTTACTCTTTTAGGATCATCCTTTATGAAGTTGATAACTTTCCTTTCACTTAGCCCATACTTGATAATAGCTTTCTTGAACTGCTTCTTGCCACTGAACTTCATCCCTAATTGAAACTTTGGTTGCTTCTTGTCATATCTTGGGCATCCATTTGCTTTTACTCTTACTTGTCCATCACTGCCCATCTCTTCAAAAGAGTCCTCATCATTGCTGTCAGCATAGGGGGTGCAATTTCCATCATCAGGGCTTAAGGTTTCTAGAACCACATCATCTAGTTCAGCCACTTTTCCTTTCCTCATCTTATACTTAAAATCTTTGAACTTCTTCTGAATCTCTGCAGCTTCATCATCATCCTCTGATGTGCCTGAGTCACCAGGCATGTATTCACTATCACTATCACTATCATTGCTGGTATGTACATCCTTTTCCTTTCCCTTTTTGGAGGGACTACTGTAAAAATCCCTCACAAGCTTGATCTGCCTATCTATGGACTCTCTTGGTTCCAAAATGATTTGCCTGTCCACTTCAGTTTCTTCCACAATATCTTCTTCATTATCTGACTCTTCACTTGTTTGTTCCATCTCAAGCTCATAGTCACTAGCATTGTCACCCCTCTGTGCATCTTCATCATCAGAAATGTCCTGAACTGCTGGGTCTTCAACATATATCTCAGCAACACCACCTTCCACAATGCAATCAGACATGCATTGACAAGCTTTATCATCAACCAAAACACGTAATCCAGTAGTGAGATCTTTCCCTGTGAATAACCAGTGCAACAAGCTGCTCTCCTTTACTTCACAATGATCACGGAGATGTCCAACAACCTCAGGAAGAGACATCTTATCTCGATCTATTACTGACATTGCATCTCTTCCTCCAATGTAATGGACTTTCTTCCCATCATTCAAGAACTCTCCATTGAAGTGGAACCTAACTGGCAATGAATCAAGCGCATCCATCCTACAAGTAAGACAAACAGTCACTTTCTAGCAAAATAAACATCCAGACTCATTTCCCAAAATTTCTTCTATAAACTAAAGAGCCGGTTCAAATAAAAAAACCACTCTCTACTTAAACAAATCACTTAATCAGGTAGCCTAGTTTTAAACTATGATTCCAATTCACCAGATCCAAGGACACGGATGCATATACAGCAAGAAAGGTAAAGGAATCTGATTCAAACCTTGGAAGATGCTCCAATCACTGTGCGCATGCACCAGGTCGCCACCAACCCAAAGCCCTCTCTTGCCGTCACCAGCGTTGCCTTGCCCGCCACAATTGCCATCGCCGCCTTGCCCGCAACAACCACCGCCGCCGCCACCTTGCCTGGCCCTCCACAACCGCCGCCGCCGCCGCCTTGCCGGCCACCTCTAGGGTTTCGACAGGGAGAGGGTGAGGAAATTTGGCGACACGAGTGCCTTGGGGTTTTTTCGTTTCGTCAAATAGCCGAGATGGGAGAGGGCCCACCGGACAAATACCGATGTGGCGCTGAGTTGGACAGAACCGGCGTCGAAACCAAGGCGGGTGAAAATTTGTACCGGTTTGGTGAGTTCGGGGAGGAAGGTTGTCTGGTTTTGGAAATGAGGGAGGAAAACCTGACTTCTGTGATAGATGAGGGAGGTAAAATGGATTTTTTCCACAAACCAAACGCCCCCTATATGTATGTTGCATGCAATGCTGCGGTGGCCCTGGACCTGCTGGCTTCTGGGCTTTCTGGCCTGATCTATATGCTGCCCAAGCGAGAGAGGAGAATCGTTGATTCACAAAATGCTAAAATCCGTCATTTAAGATGGGCCGTGAAGGCCTAGCTGGGCCCGGTGGATGTTATGGCACGAGAAGGAAGGAGTGCTGGTTGCTTTTCCGTGGCATGGTTGACTCCGGCTGGTTCGCTCTTTTCCGTTTTGGTTTCTTTTGATCGCCCGGTTCACAGTGGTTTTGAACGGTCCTTGCTGGTTCTTCACGGTTTTGGGGCTAATGACCGATTCCAATTCACTAAGGGAACGACAGACGAAAATTTGGGCAGAAGCAGTCCTTCTTTATCTTTACTAGCAAAAGTGCCCGTGCGTTGCTACGGGAGCTACATACTAATTGTTTTTGTTACTTTTTTAACATCACGTGTAGTTCCTATTAAAAAACTCACTTAAAAATACATGTTACTTATTAACACAATCAAATATACAATAATTGCACTATTTGGGTAACTGCCATTATTGGTGCATATAATAAACATCAGCCTCCACATACCACACATATTTAATAATTGTGTAGAGTTTTTTTTCATTTTCTTTTGTCATTGTACTACAATAATCTTTATTTTCTTTAGAAATTTCATCATTTTTAACTGACTTATGCAACTCCTACTCAAGTAATAATTCTTACATCTTTAACTTTTTTTATTTTAGCAAGAGTTTCGAAAGTAATATGTTTGCGCGTTGCTACAGGAATAAATTTTCCAAACAAGATCAGAAAGAGAAGATATAAAATTTAAAAGATTTTCATGGCATGATGAATTATATATGTGCAATTTCACCTGCCCTTTGAAATATGGTTTGTCTTAACCTAGTCTACAAGCACGCCAAGAGAGGGTAGTAGGCTTGTCGGCGAATGGGAGAAATCCTTTGAAATATGGCTTGCCTTAACCTACATTTTGATTCAATGGGTCTATATTCATAGAGATTGGGTCAAGATTTGGCTAAAAAGAACTTCAATATATAACAAAATTGTTGACTTGTGACAATTATTCACCATCTGAAATTTCTTAAGTCTGCAATAGTAGTAATTAGTCAATTTTGGAGTGAAATTCTGAAGGATTTTGTAATATAAACTATGGAAGGATTTGATTCACAAGTGTACTTGGATATTCAACAAGTACTTTGTTAATGTTGTTAGATAGGAAATTTATTTATTTCAATTTCAAGTGAAGGTTCAAAGTGTGAAAGATTTGGTGTTCATTGTCGATATGAATGGCAAAAATAATAAGTGCCCTACTTGGGGTTAAGATTCTGAGAAAAAATTATATTAAAACTGTGGACAACATCATGCAAAATGGGTTGTGTGAGCTATGGTAAACAAGTATCAGTAGCTTTGTATAATGAAAACTGAGTTCATACATTTAAGTATGAGTGCAAAGTTCGAACTCTGCATTGGTTAATTTGGTTCTGTCAGTTTAACTAAAGAAAACGTGCACAGGTTCAGAGAAAACTTTTTGAGTTTTCTTCCGAGATTCGTTGATCTTTGCAAGAAAAATACTATCTATGGTTTGGAGCTAGTTGGATCAGCTCCGCGTCACGGCATCATCGTGCTCGTGCACCTGCCTGGTTGCCTGCTTCACCAGTACGCCACGGTAAAAATTCGAGCCGCGCCACGCGCCTGCACGCGAGGAAGCCAGCAGCAGGCAAGCAGGCATGAGCTGGCCGATCATCATGGTAAAGTTTTGAAGTTCAACAGCGCCGTCGTCATCCAATTTTCTTCCTCTTCGTTCCCTCTCAGTTGTGTCTGCTTGTGCTCGCCGTCGATTCAACAGCGCCGTCGTCATCCAGTTTTCTTCCTCTTCGTTCCCTCTCAGTCGTGTCTGCTTGTGCTCGCCGTCGTTTACGCCATCGTCGAGTCGTCTCCGACCTGTTGTTCCTGTCCCCAGCACCGTGACAACCACCAGAGCAGCCCTGACAGCTTCTTTCCCGACCACAGCAATCACAGCGCCGCCACCGTGGTTGCGCTGTTCCGTGGCCCGCCATCGACGCCCCACGGTGAGCACCCCTCGATATGATTGATTCTCGCGTGCGCGGTGGAGAAGCCTGTGTCTAGGGTGTCCGAAACGCTCAACCCTAGCCAGAGCGTGCCGCGCGGCCGCCGCCATGGCCGTCGGTATGGGCGGGACTGCTGGAGGTTTGCGCTGCGGGAGGAGCGCCACCTCGCGTATATGGTCTGGGGCCGTCCTTGTACGAGTTGGAGTCGCCGTCTATCCGGATGGAGGGTCGGTTTTTTTCACATACTTGATACTCCGCTAGGTGCAGGGAGCCCGGGCAGTTTTTTCCTCGAACTTCTTTACCGTCACGAATCAGGAGAGAGCGACGGACGAAATTTTTTTTGGCAGAAACAGTTCTTGCTTTAATATTAGGTAGAGATATATAAATTATAAATTATTAATTAATTAATATAATTAAAGTAAGGATTGATTCTGCCCAATTTTTGGTACGTCACCCGAATCTGTGAAAGTTACTGTAAAAAACCGGCTAAAACCAGGCGTCCTGAAGCGCTAACGCGGTAGAAAAAAACCAGGCGTCCTGAAGCCGTCCGAACGCGGCAGAAAAACCAACGGCCCCCGTGCGTGTGGAGAAAAGAACCCGGCCGGCGCACCCTCTCCTCCTCCGAGTCCTCCTCTCCCTTCCCCCAGTCCCACCCGTGCGTGTTTGGGTGATGAAAAAAACGGTCCATCCGCAACAAATAATAAAACGGCCCATCCGCAACAAATGGGGATTATATATATATATATATATTTTTTATTCCAATTTGCAAATTTATACGACCGTTCTGAAATTTATCAAAACTATGCCATCACCGCCGTGGCCCACGGCGGTTGCATGCTAACCGTCGTGGCGTACGGCGGCTGAGACTAATCACCGTACGCCATGGCGGTTAGCCCGCAAACGCCGTGGGGTGCGGCGGTTGGAGGGCGTCCACGACGGTTGGGGGGCCTCCACGGCGGATAGTCCCAACCATCGTGGCCCACGGCGGTTCGGTTAGGCCTAGCCGCCGTGGGCCACGGCAGTTAGGGTCATTTTATTTTTTTTACTTTATGAAATTATAATAATCCAGTAGGAAAGTAAAGAAAGGAAATTGAGGAATATTGATTCAATTATTAACAACGCAATCACAATAGGATCCAGTTCTTATAGAACAATATTACAGTATCATGATTCAAACGAAATAGTAGTTCAAATATTACAGCACTGCAGGAAAGACTACAACATACAAAATGACAAACTTCAAGCATTCTTGCGATGTGACGACGTTGGTTAGCTTTCTTGGTAGCTTTTATAGTTGGTGGATTAGCAACACACAGGTCTGCTGGTGGAGCATAAAGACCACCGCAAGGAGGTTCCTCTCCTCTTGCAATGTCATCTGCAATTTTTCCTTGCAAATAATGATGTATGTCTGGTGGAGCATAAAGAGCATCCCAAGGAGGTTCCTCTCCTCTTGCAATGGCATTTGCAATTTTTCCTTGCAAATAACGAAGCATGTCTCTTCCCAACTTGCTCATTTTTTTCGGATCAGGTGCTGCATTTGTGTTTTTCCCCTTGTGGTGTGAGGAATCACGATCACCACCACCATTACCATCCTCACCCCCTTCGGCAGCAGCAGTAGACATCTCTAGTTACTGTTACAAAAAATCTAAACTAATTACACTATTCTAAACTAATTTAACTAATTACATAAAATAAATAAAGAGAGGAAACTTACCTAAGAGCGGTTAGCTCTATCCGCGTGGGCCACAGCGGTGGTGGTATAGTTTTAATAAATTTCAAAACAGTCGTATAAATTTGCAAATTGGAATAAAAAAATAAAAAAATTCACAAATGGGGCACACACATGCGGAGAATCGAGCCAGGCCCCAAACTCCCTGACTACAGAGGCCAACCATGGTCCAAAGTTTTGTTTGTGTTTAAACACGTTACAATATTTTAAAGTTGTCAACCGTGTGTCCTACATCCTACACCATACAAATATCTAACTGTTCATCGGTAAGTAGAAATTAATATTTTCTGAACGAACGTAGACATTATTTTTTTGTTTGAAAAATACATATATGCACGCATACAAAATGTAAACACTAGACATACATTGTTTATCAGCTGAAAAGAAAAGGACGTGCTGGGAGTTCAAAACATATACAATACAAAAGTTATAAATGACTCAAACATTGCACGTTGATTTGTCAGTACGAGCTGGCTACACGATACTTGCTGCTGGACGACATCTACTAACGATGTACTTCCTCCGGTTCACGAAAAGTTATATTCTAGCATTTGAAAAGAAAAATCTGCAAAAGAGTGCAATCCTAAGAAATAGATCTAATTACCTTTCTAATTCATTAAGTGATTTGATTTAATTTGCATATCAGAACTCACTGCATGTGGATAACAAATGAGAGTATTAAAGTCTTTTCACACCCACTAAACTGTTTATAGAAAAACTAAAATTGCACTCTTCTAGGACGGAAAGAGTATGCTAAATCAGGTCCTTGTAGACCGGACCATGTGTTAAAATATAGTTATTGCTTACTTGGATTAGATATTAGAATTGGAGGTGTGGTCGTGTTTTATTGTACAATATGGTTGTACCAATTATTTCATCTATATTACTCTTGTTTAAACAAAAAGGGAATAATGGGTTTTTGAGTACTCCCTCCATCCTGAAATATAAGACATTATAGGATTTTTAGGGCAGATTAAAGAGGTGGGAAAAGGTCACATATACCCTTAGCCAATGATAATTAAAGGTAAGATTTCTAGTTAACAAGTGCAGTATTTGGCAAGTCTTTAATTCAGTTGATTGAGTACTTACCAAAAACTCCTAAGATGCCTTATATTTGGGGACAAATTTTGAATCCTTGAATGCCTTATATTTCAGGACGGAGGGAGTAGAAGGAAATGTGTTAATGAAAAATTATTAGGGCCTAGCTGGGCTGGTGGGTGTCGTCGAGTGCAGGAGAAAGGACCGGGCCGAGGGATGCGTAGCCTGTTCGTTTGGCTGGTGGCTGGTGGCTGGTGCTGATTTATTCTGAGAGAAAAGTACTGCTGGCTGGTTGCTGGTGGCTGGTTTGTTCTGAGAGAAAAGTACTACTGGCTGGTGGCTGATAAGCCAAGCGAACAGGGCGGCGGGAGATGTGGCCTGCGTGGTTTCCTATTAGGACACTGTTTTTTCTGCTGACGCGCATTTAGTCTAGCGATTATCTATCGGTGTTGCATGCCAATTACGAGTTCATGACGGATGGCCGAGGCATGCCAATTACGAGTTCATGACAGATTAACATGACGGACGAAAAAACAGACAGAAACGTTCTTCGCTTTAATATATATATATATATATATATATATATATAGTGTATTTATATTCTAAACCCTGGGTATGGAATATTATTCCATACCCGAGCCGCCCTCCGACGCGCCACGGGCTCCTCCGGCCCGGTCTTGTTTTTTGATCGATTTTTTCTTTTCCCGGTGCTCCCTCGTCCCAGATATCGTGGGTCCCAGAAAACGGCCGCCGCCCACGCCCCCCTATCTGCCACCACCGGCGCCCACCCCGCGCTCGCCTCCGACGCCACCGCCCCCTCGAGACGGGGTTCCACCTCGAGGCGCAGTGCCACGGCAGCTGGGAGGAGAGGACAGCGGCGGCGCCGCCGCCGGCGCGATGCGCTGGAGCTGCTGCCTCCGTCGGTCGCTGCATCCACCTCCACTCAGTGAAGTTGAGTTCCTAAATTATTCTCTGAGTAATTAATTAATACTCATTCTTATTTTTCGTTGCATTTGCTGGATTGATTTTCCTTTGCATTTGTTGATCGAATGTCCATGATTTGGTTCCGGTCTATGGAGCTCTTTTCCTGCGATTTGATTATGTCGTCCTCCCGCAGGCGGTGACTGCGTCCAAGGTAGTCCGCCGTCCTTTCCCCCTACGCAGGCGACGGCATGACCGCATGAGTGGACGCTCAGCCCGCAGGACTCTCCGCTCTCTGTAGGCGACGGCGCACGCCGTCCCTCAGCCCGCCAGCCTCTCCTCCCTCCGCAGGCGACGGCGCGCGCTGTGTCTCCGTGGCTCCATCTCTATATCTTCATCTTCTGCCCCCATCGAGTGCCGCCGCCAGCATCAACTTTTCTCACGTCGTGGTCACTGCTACCCTCGAAAGGTACCAATCCGATGCCATCTTGTTCCTATCTTTGCAATATTGGATTTGCCTATTAAAAAGGTCAAGCTTTTTGGGAGGATTTGTGTTGCAGAGGTTAGTAGGGGATGGGTTAAGGTTAATTAACATCAGGTTTAAGTCTGATTCGAGTGCTATGGAAGGACTGAGAATTTTCTTTGTAAAGAAAATAATATAGATAAGGAGATGCTGAGCCACATACTGCTGATAAAAAAAAATTCTTTCATAATTGTGAATTTGCTCCTGACTTTATATACTTGTAGAGAATTGATCCTTTTACTTGTAGAAGTTTTGTTGGTCAAATTTGATTCCTGCTTTTATATTTGTTTCCATGTTGCTAGTTTCTACTGAAATTCATACTGACAAATTTGTAATCCTCATATACCCTTAACTTCGTTTATGACAAATGAAGTAGTCTATGTAGTCGTATATACTTCTTTTCCAGTAGGCATTGTCCTTCAAATTAATTGATCTGTTATGTCATATATTGTGTCCATGTTCTTGTGATACATGGTGAACTCGGCCTCATGCATCAGATGACATCTGGTATATTCATCGTGGAACCTAGTTGCCTCGCCATTATGCAACTAAGCAAAATTAAAGCTCTAGTTTGAAACACTAAAGTTTTTTTTTTGAATTAAGGCAGCTGAAATACTAAAGTGCCATGTGAGGCATATTGATAGCATCTACACTATGTATTTGTGTTGCTCTCTTGAGAATCTGCACCATGCTTGAGTGCTAAACTTGTATTGTCATCCAAATGATGTGATTCTTGTTCCTATGACATGTAAGTGTCAATTTTTTTGACCAAGTATTTGGATTGAAACATCTATTTCTCTGAGGCTCAGTTAATTGCCAAAACTAGATGTGCACGTATGTTTTCTTATACTGGTATACATCCTAGCTAGTTCAAATATAATGATGCTGACGACACATATCCATGCTACAGCTAGCAACATGATTTTGCGTGGACGAAAGCAACATTCGACAAAATCTGACTAAGGAGGAGAGATTTTGATATTGCATATTCTATTTTCCCTTCGGTGTTCTGGGTGAATGAGTGATTTCTTAGCTTGTATCCATTACTAATTTCCATGGTCCTTGTTGATGGAGTTGGTGATCATAATGCGGCTCTAATGCACACATATTCAGGTTTGCTAATTGTTTTCTGCTATTAGAGCTAATAATCAGAAGATATGCTTCCTGAGTCAGAGCATAGTTTGTTGAAATCTTTATGTGGTGCACTGGTAGATGTATGCTGCTTCTTTCATGTTGCCGCACCTATTTTCTGAACTAGCGGAGAAACATTAGAGATTATTCTTTTTCTGACAAAGTTATATACAGTTTTGAGCTTTTAAAACTCATTAATCTTTACAAGTGCCCTTATTTATCTCATATTTCTAAGTAATGGGATGGATACGGTGTTTTGTGTCTAAATGTGTTGGTTTGACGTGTAATCAATTTTGATGGGCACAAGGATCTGGGTGGACCTGACACAGCTGCACTGAATTTCAAATAGGAGTTCTTGTTGCTGAATTTGTTTCAGAGACGCTCCACTGAATTTGGAACTTTGTTGTACCAGGATCACGAGCAAGCAGAAGTAGCAATTGCCGAGGCAACAGTTCGCAGCAACACTTGTATCTAGGTAACTAATTTATTATCTACTCGTTGGATATGATGTGGTTATCATGGCTGACTTGTTTCAATGAACGGAACACAAATTAAGCAACCCCGTGACGTGTTTCTGAAACGAATTGATATTTAGCATACGGAAACATATTGATTCTCTTGCTGGTAAATCTTGCAGTCAACGACCATTTAACAGAAAAGCTGCTAATATGCATGATTAGCATGTTTGGATGGATTAAACCAATGCACAATTGATCTAAAGGTTGCGGCTTTTAGTTATATAGAGATTGGAGTTACCTTGCGAGATTGTTCCAAATTGTGGCAGTTGTCTTCAGATTCTAAACTAGGCAATTCTAAACTACCATTTTGCTTGTTTGGTTGACTTGAACTAGCAGAGAAAGATAGTTTTATGTGATCGGACCTATTTTTTTTGCTATATGGATATACACTTTTAGAGCTATATGGTTTCCTATCTTGACAAGATCCAAAATTTGTAATCACGATAACCAGTTACAAAGCTTGTGCTTGCAATTGGATTGGTGGGTAACAAAATATTGATAATACTTTAATTTTTCAATTGGTTAAATAATATAGAAAGAAATATCATGTCTGGGCTTGCTGCAAAACATGCCAATCTATTGTCACAACTTTTAATCTTCCGTAATGTATATGGGCTGTCTTTAACCTGCATATACTAATAATGCTTAGCTCTTTTGCAGATTGTAGTATCACTACGTGAAAAACTCACTTTGGTAACGGGCATAGATCGCCTTTGGTAACGGGCAAAGCGCCCGTTACCGATCAAGTGTTACAAATGAGCCAAGAAAGCCCGTTACTGATAACACATATTCGTAACGGGCATAAAACAACAACCGTTACCACAACTAACCACCGGTCACGTGAAATGGCTGTTTCTCTGGGCCCACAGAGAACTTTGGTAACGGGCACCAAAACAAAGCCCGTTACAGGAACTCAACATCAGCGACGCGTTTTATGAAACTTCGTCTCCGATGTCTCGACGAAATGAGACGCGTCTATTTCACGCGCGTCTCAGCACAACTAGGATTCGTAACGGGCATCAAACAACAACCGTTACCACAACTAGTCACCGGTCACGTGAAAATGACTGTTTCTCTGGGCCCACAGGGAACTTTGGTAACAGGCACCAAAACAGAGCCCGTTACTGTGAAATCAATATCGGAGACGCGTGTGGTGAACCTGCGTCTCCGATGTCTCGACGAACGGGCCATGTTGTGGGGCTCACCGGTCAGTACTGGTAACGGGCTTTTACGGTGCCCGTTACTTTGTTGGCATATTTGTAACGGGTGTTCCAATTGAAGCCCGTTACTCAGTGATCAGTGTTTGTAACGAGCTTTAATTAACACCCGTTACAGATACGTAGGCCACCCCTACAGTAACCTGCTGCCTGCTTGCCGGCTGCATCCTGGAACCAGCCAGGATTTGGCAGCCATCAGGGGCTGCATCCTGGAACCAGCCAGGATATGACTAAATTCACAGAAATTAGATCCAGCATCCAAATTCACAGAAATCCACATAATTCACATGCATCATATGACAAAATTCAGCATCATCATCTCACAAGGAGGAAATGCATCTCACAAGGAGGAATGCAACAATATCACAAAAATTCATGGACAAGGAGGAATGCAAAAATTTCCTAGTCACCATATTTAATCTGAGCCCACACAGTTTCGTCAGCATGAAATTTTCCTCCGGCTGTGATCACCTGTTCCACGAGGAATGTGGCAATTCTTTCACGAACATTGACCAGCTTTGATTTGTCGAGAGGATGCTCATCTAGCCCTAATCTCTGGATATAACAATGTCACCAGTCAGCACACATATATAGGTGGTTACCAAACATGTGCAGTGCTAATAAGCAAGAACTGTGCTCAGTTGCAGGTTTTACAAATGAAGATCCCAAGAAAGTACCTCCATATGTGGGCCGCTATCTTTTAATTGAAGCATGTGATAGGCACAATAGAAGCCACAGAGTCTGGATCCAGTAGGTTGTTGGTGGCACTGCAATAAATGTACAAAGAAAAATAGTGGTGATCGAGAAGAAATAAACTCAAGCTTTAGTACTAGCTTCCACAGGAAGGAAATAAGTGGTATGTACCTTAACATCTTTGACGTGTTCCAAGGTGCCAAGGCGCAACAACTTCTTTTTGCCGCAGTAACGTTCCCAACCCCTACAACGAAACAAGCAACAATGGTTAGGACACTATTAATTAATATACTCTGCACAGTTTGTTGAGGAACGTCCGCAGGTTAAGAAAGAAATAACTTATTAATGATTCACTCGAAAGGGTCAGTATCAGTATTAATTGTCTTCAATGAATCAAGATAGTAGACCTTCCGCTGCTTCGGAACGATCGCCACTGCAATCCAGTGGTTCGTACTAAGATAAGCAGTAAGCATCAAATTCTTTTTAGCATATAGTTTGAAGGCATTGCACATATAGGACACAGAGAAAGCAAGAGTGTTATCCGTGCTGTTCAACATTGTCGAGCAAAGGCATTCAGGATCAAGGAAGTCAACTGCAGCACCCGTCTTCTCAACTTCTACAGTCATATTCCTATTAGTAAGAAAAAACAAAGTGTAAGGAGCCAAAATACATGGTAAAGATGATGTGAGGCAAAAAGCACATTTCGATAGAGGATGTGATTAGTGAAAAGCAGATTAAATTTTTAAGCAACTTACAGGATGAAGCAGCGGAGAAGTGTCAGATCCAAAGCATCCAAGTTGAAGAGATCGTACAAATCACTGAGTTGCACAGGTAGCTGCTGGAGTCCGTTTGACCATCTCGGAGGCCATGCACTGGTCCCGGGCCGAAGTGCGACCATAATGTCAGAATCATCATCTGACTTACCACGTTGCATGTAGAATTTGTGGAGCTTTCTGGTACAAGGAGCAGCCTTTTTGAGATCACCATCACTGAGAAGGCTCTTTCCGAATTTGTAATTTGGGTTATCCATAGCCCAAGGATTCTTCTCGGTGTCTCTCTCAGATTGCTTTGGGTTAGTCATATACCAAGGATTCTCCTTGGTGTTTCTCTTAGATCGCTTTCTAGTAGGCCTCTTAGAGGTTTTATTTACAGCAATTTCCTTTTCCTGCTGCTTTGAGATGACTGAAGAAGGTTTCTTAAGGGCTTGCTTGCCTGCTGTAGGTGGTGTAGAGCTTTTATTTTTGGCAAGTTTCTCTTCTTGCAGCTTTGAAATGGCTGAAGGTTTCTCAAGGGATTTCTTGCCTGCTGTACGTGGTGTAGAGATTTTATTTTCGGCAAGTTTCTTTCCTTGCTGATTTGAAATGGCTGAAGGTTTCTCAAGGGCTTTCTTGCCTAGTGGTGTCTCACCAGGAGCTATTACAGAGGTATTGGGCCCAGATGTACCTACAGCTTTCTTCGAAATGTCGTCGACAGATTTATCAGCACCAGCCAACACATCACTCTGGTTGACTGGTAACAGTGGTGTCTCACCAGGACCTATTACAGAGGTATTAGGCCCAGATGTACCTGCTTTGGCATGATTGTTTTGAGCACTTCCATTTGGGGGTGTAGGTTTTGTTGTTTCATGAGGAGGAGAAGGAGGAGGAGGAGGTGGTGGGCGTGGTGGTGGGGATGGAATATTTGGTGTCTCTTGCGGATGTGGGGATGCAAGTTTTTCTATTTTTTCAGGACTAGGAGTAGGTGGGGATGGAATATTTGGTGTATCTTGCGGATGTGGGGATGCAAGTTTTTCTGTGTTTTCAGGATGACGAGGAGGTGGGGATGCAAGTTTTTCAGGACGAGGAGGAGGTCCGAATGGAACGTCTTGCGGATGTGGGGATTGAGGAGGAGGAGGAGGATGTGGGGAACCATGTGAGGAAGGAACCTGTACCGTACTGTGTGAACTACAAGGAATCTGTACCGTAGCCTGTGAATGAGATTTACATGTTGGTGCTCCTTTGATGTCAATCCGACACCTTCTCCACTGTAACCTCTGTCCTTCAGCTTGTCCGAGTTTCATCACCTCGTCATTAGGAGGGTATTCCAACAGTTCATCCGCAAAGATAGTATATACAGTGAGCACTTCAACCACAACACAGTCTTCATGAATTAGGACTGTTTGTAGCATAGTCTCCTTTGGATGAACAAGACCAATTGCAGCCTCATATTGAAGCCCCTCCACATGATCCATAGGCCACGGTGTGTGGGTTCAGTCAACATGCCTATAAGGTCTTCGTGTGTACGATCGTCACAGCGCACCTCCGTCACCAACTCTGCAGTACCATCGATGAAACCTACATTATCTGCGGACGCACAGCTGCTCTTCAGTGTGGCGGGTGAAGGGCTTGCGCGATTGGACATTGGTGACAACACCATCTGGTGACAACACCATCTCTGCATCTGCATGTTCTACATCTGCATCTCAGCCACCAGTTCTTGCTTGATTTGTTCCTTTATCTTTTCTGTATCAACTGATGCGTCGGTCTTCGTCCTCTTCCTCTTCCTGTACATCTCGACGTGCTGAGGCCATGCATACTTCCAGCCCTGGTAGCTGGAGACACCACGCACACGACCTGGTTGTTCAGGGCGACCCAAGCACTGACTTAGCACATCATACTCCCTCTGCCCTGCCATTCCTGAAGATTCTGCACATGCAATCTTCTCCTTGATGTCCGCAGTGAATTTTTCTGCCTCTTTGTTGTTGAACACTATCACAGCAACACGGTCTTTAATCACTAGCTTACTCCTTGCTCGTAGCCAATTCTTCGAACGATCGTCAGGGTAGGCGTCATATGGGTTGGGGATACCAGCTGCAGCTAATTGTCTGTCCTCTTCCTCCCATTGTTCTAGTTTCACAGCATAACTAGCTGGACCCATGTTGTGCTCACTTGTGTTCCGGCTTCAGAGTTCTTTGAACTTGACACTAGCAGATGAGGTTTGCTCGGTTTCCTCTTGTTTCATGAACTCCTTCCACTGTTCCGGGACAATAAACGGGTGCCTTGTAAATGGCTCAAGTCCTTTTCTGATAAAATCTCGCCTAAGCTGAAATCTGAATTGTCTCCATGCCTTGGCTGCCGTCTTCCAGAAAAGCTTGAATGCCTGCGGTTTCGCGTCTTCCTGGAACTTCAAGTGTTTCTGCATATGCTTATCAAACAAGTCCCACTTTTCATCATTGCTTAGTTCTTTGATTTCTGACAAGTTCAAAGGTATCTTTTGTCTAGCAACGAGCTCTGCAAGCGCCCTGAACCTGCGCTTTTGAGTCAATGGTACTGGCATCCCCACTATGTCGACCTCAGTGACTATCATTTTGTCACTTGGCCACTTTGTGGATGTCCTTGGCGCTCTGCCTCGGCGCTGAGCCCCACCCACCTGGTCTTGTTGTGCACTAGCAGTGCCATAACCCTCTTCATATTGTGGCCCAGGTCTATAGTCCTCGTCAGATTTATCCTGTGAATTAATAGTCAAGGGAATTACAGTAACTACTTTAGCCCACTGTAATATCATTGGTTCTTGGTAAACCATTAACATAAATGGAAAATTCAGTAACCAAAAAATTAGTTCAGGCAAAGCGACCATACCATTTTAAAGAGCAAGATGCAGGCTGCCTCTGTTGCTGATGAGGTATTTATTCAACTTGGAGAGAATGTGCAGATGTACATAGGAACAAGAGCAAAACCAAATATAAGAGTCAATCTAAAGGGAAATGCTAAGTATGTATACCATCGACAGCTAAGTATGTCCACATGTACTTATACAAAGGAGCCACGGCATACCCTGCAATTCCCACAAGTACAAGTATATTTATACGCATTTATATAAAAAGAAAACCATACGCACGCATATGTTGTATACTTGATTATCTGAACGCATGTGTGCTGCAAAAGCGCGCTTGGCCTAATTCCATAAACTCGAGCAAATATACCAAATTACGTTATTACTGAATTGTTGTTAATTTTACAATTATTACCGAGTTGGTAGAATGCATTTACCGAATTGTATAAGACATTTTTAGAGCGGCATACCATAAACTCAAATCCTAGATTCGCCACTGACCTTCGCACTGCCGGAGCGGAGGGATCTCTACTCCTCGTCGCTGCCTGCTCGCCGCCACGTCCTCGTCCTCGTGTCGACCTCATGGCTGGATCCCTCCTCCTCCTCCTAGTCGTCATCGTCGTCGCTGGATCCCTCCTCTAGTCGTCGTCGTCGTCGCCGCCGCCGCTGCTGGGTCCCTCCTCCTCCAGATCTCGCTGTCAGAGGTGTGGTGCGCGTCGCGCCGAGCATGGTGTGGCGCACCTCTCAGCGAAGGGGTGTAGCGTGCGTCGCGGCGTGGGGGGAGGTGAGGGGGACGAAGGCGAGGGGGAGAAAGCGGCGGCGGCGGCGCGAGGGGAGAGTGGGAGGAGACTGCGTGAGGGAGGCGTCCTTCCCTACTAACCTAGCGCGAGTGGGCTTGTGTGGGCCTTAAAACGAGTAATGTAGTCAAGTACAGTACTACTCTGCTACTAGTATAGTATATCATAAACATGAGATTAAAAAAATCTAATTTTAATAAATTTGGTTAAACAAGTGTGGCTGTTGATATAGCATCACATGTTCACATATGACATGCATCACAAGTTCACATCACCAAGCAAACTAACTCATAACAAACATATTCACATCTGACATGCATCAGCAGGGCACATCACCAAAATAAGACTGCATCAGCTGGGCGCATCACCAAACTAGATTGTTGCTGCAAGGGAACTAGTTAGCTAGCTAGATGGCTTCTTTTGTGCTGCTACCTCAAGTTCAGCTAGTCTTGTCTCTAGTTTTGCAACTCTTTCTGCCAGCTCAGCATTCTTCTTTAGAAGTTCAATCTCCTGCCTCTTTTGTGCGGCTTTAAGCTGCTCATCCTGCTTGTCGATTCCTTTCCAGATGTAGTCAATGTCATCCCGAGTAACAGCACGGTCCTAAAACAAAGGAAAAAATTATATTGATGCAAGCTTCATAACAATTGTAATTTACAAGAAAGCTGTTTTAGCTCTAACTGGTTTCAGAACTTGCCTGCTTCTCTTCAGCCGATTCCTTGAGCTTGTTGATTTCAGTCCAAATCCTGTCAATGTCATGTGCAACAACTTCCTACAACAAATGGAAATTGATGTATTAGAACAATTGATCAGTGAAGATGTGAAGGTACAAGGACAAATCGTGTGTGATGGTTTTAGAACTTGCCTCATGGTCTTCAGAATCGTCGCCGGAGTCATCGCCGGAGTTGTTGCCGGAGTCATCGCCGGAGGAGATGAGGTCTACCAGCACCACTCTTCTGCCCAGGTCGTCGCTGGAGGAGTCCGTGCTCACCTCGATGCGTGTGGACCGCTTCTTCCTTCGCGTTGAGGAAAAAAACCCTGCCTCTCCATGGCGGGCGTCGCTGGAGTCTGCCAACTTAGCCCTTGCGCGCGTGTACGGCTTCCTCCCCCGGGCCGATGAAGAACCGAACTCTTCCATGGAGCGCCGAGGAAGACGCACGGGGGCGGCGCGCTGGGACGGCTCCTCTTCGTCACCGCGGAACCTCACTCTCTTGGCGGGGGCGGCGGACAGCACCGAGGAAGACGGACGGGGATGTGGCCGCGGGGCCTCCTCCTTGCAGAACCTCCCCCTAGATTCGCGGGCCATACCTGCGACGGAGACGAGGCTGCGACGGAGACGAGGAAGGCGGAAGCGGAGAAGGGGATAGAAGGCGGAAGGCGGGGCGGAGCATTTATTAAAAAGGTTTGGATGCGCAAATGATATGATGATTAATAACCACCCGTCGCCAATGAAGGGGCGGGGCCAGGTCTATTTGAATGAAGAACAGTTTGCTTTTCCTCTTTTAATCTGCAATCAAATTTTGTATCACTTATTTCTCCATCAACCGTAATCCAAATTTGATGATATTTGTTTCTGAATTTTTCTAAAATCAACATCTATTCATTTATGACATTTTTTTGTATGTAATTCCATTTCTTGGATGTTGTTTATACACCTTATATTGTTCCTTATGTACAACATATAAATAATATTTGTTTTACACAACCATTACTAATGAAATTTTGCATTTCGTAATCTTATGATGAACATAAGGTTATGTTAAAATTTCAAATGCATATGAGTTCGAACATGTTTTAAAGTGTGGAAAACTTCAATGTTGAAGTAACATTCTAAGAAACTATGTGAGAGATGTAGACATTTGTACACAAGTATAATCTTCCGTTTTCAAAACCATTTGAATTTTTGTAGACAAGCTTAGGGACTTAAATTATGTTGCCAAGTCAATTTGTAGAATTTTTAGAACACACTAAGACGTTATTATAATTATTATATCGTAAACAAGAGATAAAAAATCTAATTTTAAGAAATTTGTTTAGACAAGTGTGGCTGTTGATATTTTATTCAAATACTAAATTACCAACTATGAATTGTTCGTATTTTTTACGAATTTTTTGGTGCTGTTTATGGAGTATAATATTTGAGGGAAGCAAGTTTCAATTCAGAAAAAATAGTGTCGGGCCCACGCGTCAGCGTCAGAAGTCTATATAAAAAAAGATAACCGTAGCCTGCCCGACCGACAAAGGCGATGCGGGTAGACTAACCATCGTCGCCAACAAGTGCTCCATTGTCCGAATGCCCCTAGCCGAATGAATATGCATCCGCCCCGGCGACGGTGGTACACTAACCATCGTCGCCAACAAGTGCTCCATTGTCAAAAATGCCCCTTGTCGAATGAATATGCATCCGCCCCGGCGACGGTGGTACACTAACCATCGTCACCAACAAGTGCTCCATTGTTAGAAATGCCCCCTGCCGAATGAATATGCATTCGTCCCGGCGCCCCGACCCCTGCCCCCTTCTTCTTCCCCGATCTGAGCTCCACCGCCGCCGCCCGCCCGTCCTTCCCCGCCGCCGCGCACATGTCGCACTACGCCGATTCGTCTGGAGGTGCACGTGCGAGGAGCAGGGTTCAAGGTTGCCGGAGCAGCCGCAATCACTCCATCGGCTTGGATCCAGTCGGTGAGCTAAGCAGCTTTCCACTGGTCCCTTGCCCGGACTGTGGTATGGCTCGGGTGGTGGAGGGGCGGACGCAGAAGGAAGGTGAAAACCACGGTCGTCTTTATTTCAAGTGTGCAAGGAACTCGGTGAGTAGTCTGCTGTGTCTCCCAAATCTGAGTTAGGGTTCTTATGTGCTTTTGATTCTGCAGTACACCAAGAATTGTGGATTTTATCGTTTCCGCAAGGAGTATCTCCAGATGCTGAAGGATGCTGGCGTCATTGTTTTTTGACCGTCGAACTGGGCAGACGCGGTCGATGAAGTAGTTGATTCAGTGGAATGTCAAATTGGGAGCGGCGAGCAGAGGCAAGCACTGGAGGACAAGCAGAGGAAGAAAGCACTGGAGGAGAAGATGGACAATGTGATCTGGAAGATGAACTTGATTATTGTGGCTATTGTTTGTGTAGTATTTGGATGTTTACTGGGGATGTATGCTGCAAAGAAGTAATTCTGATGTTAAAAGTTGTGCTTTTGCTTCATCTGTGTGGATGAAGAATGAAAAATTTGTCACATATGAAAAACTTAAATGTATGAATGAAGAATGGATGGAATGACAATTGGGTCACAAATCTTAATGTGTCACACATCACAAAATTCATCAATTCATCTGTACTGATATTTCATTGCAGCATGAGGCAAAGGAAACGCGGATTATTAACACAAACAGAGTAACAAACTTCTGGCATAACTCTGGCATATATACACATTGCAATTCATTGTGAACTGCTGCCATATAATGACACAAACAGAGTAACAAACTTCTGGCATACAGATTGCAATTCATTGTAAGCTGCTGCCATAGACATTGCAATGCCTTCCAAAATAGGAGACATGGATTGATCTACCGCGTCTCTTAGATCTACTAGTTCATCAGAAGTTCAACATACACACAGGAGGAACATATTAACAGAGGATCTACTAGTCCATCACAAGTTCAACAAGCACACTGGAAGAACACATTAACAGAGGAACAAATTAATTAAGCAGAGGTAGTCGCCGCGGGAGGAGCCCCACCGTTGGAGTCGGAGCCGGAGCCGGAGACGTCGAGGCCGCCATCGTCGCCGCCGTCGTCGTCGACGGGGGCGAGCACTCCTCTCTCCAGGTCCCCAACCAAGACATTGATTTTGAAGGCGTAATCCTTCACGGTCATCTGCAGCGGATCCCTGGTGCTGGGACCCCGAGATGAACGGCCACCTTTCGAAGCTTCACGAAAGCCTCGTGGAACAAGTTCACTGACCAAGTGGCTTCGTCAGCATTTAGTGCAGGAGCACGCACGACCGCCACGGGCTGCAGCGCCACCTTGCGCCGGGGCGGCTTCACCTCCTTGGGCGGGGGCGGCTTCACCTCCTCGGGCGGGGGCGGCTTCACCTCGGCGGGCGGGGGCGGCGGCACCTCCTCGGGCTCGGCGGGCGGGGACGGCGGCACCTCCTCCCTCCCCCGCTTCCTGGATGGCTCGCTTGACGATGCCATGCGCGCGCTTGAGGAAGAAGAAGCTCTTGGATTCACTTCTTGGTGACCGGAGACGGTGGTACTGGGGTTTTCTTGGTGCCGCGGTTGACGAAGTTCTTGGCCGGCCGGGATTTATATTGACAAGACGGCGAACCGTCAGGCGGCCGGTCACGCGCCTCGGAACCCGTGTCCGCTCAGGAGAGCTCTTGGCCACAAAAAGAGTCATGTGGTCACAAGGAGACGTGTGACTGTTCATATTTTATTCAAAATACCAAATGCCCAACTACTCCTATGAGTTGTTCGATTCTTAAAAAAACTATGAATTGTTCGTATTTTTATTAATTTTTAGGTGCTTTATGGGCCCTAATTTTTGAGGGAAGCAATTAAGTGTCATTTCAAAAAAAAAAGCGTCAGCAGCCTAGTATAAAGAAGGTAAGCATTGCCCGCCCGCGCACCAGCCAACAAAGCGACGCGGATTTGCTAACCCACTAACCCGCGTCGGCATTGACTACTCCCTCCATCCCAAAATATTTACACTTGTTGACTTCCGTCCTTCACGTTTGACCATTCGCCTTATTTGAAAAAATTGTGAAAGTATTATTTATTTTACTATGACATGTTTTATCGTAATATATATTTTAAGTATATCATAATTATTTTTACATTTTCACAAATTTTTTGAATAAGACGAATGGTCAAATGTGATTTGTAAAAGTCAAAGGGTATAAATATTTTGGGACGGAGGGAGTATCCATTTTGCAAAATGAATATTCAACCGCCCCCTTCTTCTTTCCGAATGGATAAGCGCAACACTTTCCTTAAAAAAAGCGCAGAGGAGGCGTGAGAGGAGGCGTGGAGACAGAGACGACGATGAGCGCCGGCGAGGGGCCAAGCAGCGGACGACCCCGCGCACCCGGGATCGAGGAGAACCGGAACACGAAGCGGTGCCGCAACTGGATCCGCGCGCGTGCCGGCGAGATGGCGGCAAAGAGGGAGACGACGATGAGCGCCGGAGAGGGGCCAAGCGGCGGTGGAGTGAACCCAATGCCGGAGACGAGGGTCCTCGACTGGATCCTCTCGGATTCCGACAAGGGGCCAAGCAGCGGCAAGGAGGAGCGTGCCGGCGAGGGGGCAGCGAAGTGGGCGAGGGGCCTGCCTCACGTTTGCGAGCACAAGTGTCTGGCAACTACGAAGAGGTGTCGAGGGAGCGGCGAAGAAGGTGTAGAGGACCTCATCTCTGACTCTGGCAACGACCACGACGACGGCGAGGCAAGTTTCTCTGAATCTCACTACCTTTTTACTTGTTCTATAGATGGAGCTTAGGCTAGCTTGAGCTTGAGCTTCATAAAGTTAATTAGTGCCTATGATGATGTCTTCCATGCTTGTCATGATCTTATACCAAGTTCTGAGGCAAATCAGTTCTGAGGCAAATCAGTTCTGTTTTTACTTGTCACACCCTGCTATGAAGCCTAGGATAATTTTCAAGTTCTTATATAATTTTCCTATGACTGTTCCTATACTGCTCCAAGTTCTGAAGCAAATTAGTTCTGAATTAACTATGTTATTCTTATACCATGTTTAACCCTGTTTCAGGCAAAACTCTTTGAGTCGCGAGCAGAGCTTGAGTTACTTCTAAACCTTAATGTCTGGGATTATGTGAAACCCGAGTTTGAAAAAATCACGAAAGAAGTGAACATACTCATCAAAAAGGCTAAGCACATAAGGACGTACAAGTATACTACTGAACAAAATCTCGAGCCCATTGAAGGTGCACTCGAAGGGCTTCAAGAATCCATGGTTGCTTACGAAGAGGCTGCAAAAAGAGCCAATCTTGATGGGGCATGATCTAGTTCAAGCTTGTTGATGTGCAGGGTCAGTAGCCATACTTTTGTGGATGTTCAAGGGGCATGCCTTTGTTGATGTGTATGGTCAGATAGCATGACCATAGTAAATAATGTGATGGACAAGTTAAGTCCTAGCCTGATATATGGACAAGTTAACCTTTTGTAATAATTATCTTTATTCCTGTGGACAAGTTATCTTCATCTTTGTGGACAAGTTATCTCTCTTATGATGTCTGTTTTGTCTCAGAAGATATGTGTGTTGATTGTGCCTGTATGTCGAAATGGAAGCAATGAGAGATCGAGTTGACCTGTCAATGAGGACAGACTCAAAGGAGATGATGATTAACAAACCTCCGTCTCATTTGTTCACTGCCGCCGCTCTCCCGCTTCACGGCAGTGAAGAGTGCTCTCAGACTTTAATTATTGGGCTCTCAGACTAGTAACGGGCGTCAAATGCTCATCGGTAACAGACTAGTGGCCTGGGCCACGGCCTCATGGCCGCCGCCGCCCACAGCTCGACGCGCACATGGCCGGCCGTCGCGGCCCACAGCTCCACCCGCACATGGACGGCTGCAGCGCTCACAGCTCGGCGCGCGCCGCCATGGCCGGCCGCGGAGCTCGACGCGCCGCCGCCATGGCCGGCCGCGGAGCTCGACGCGAGCCGCCTGGACCACTGGGCGGACTGTCGGTCCCTGCGCCTGGCCGCCCGGGCACCGCCGGCCCCCGTGCCTGGCCGCGCGGGCGCACCGCCGGCCCCCGCGCCTGGCCGCGCGGGCGCACCGCCGGCCCCTGCGCCTGGTCGCCGGGGGCGTCGTCGGCCCCTGCGCCTGGCCGCACGAGGCGCATCCGGCCCCTACGCCCGGCCGCGAGGGGGCACCGCCGGCCCCTGCGCCCGGTCGCGAGGGGGCCCCTGCGCCTGGCCCGAGGGGGCGCCGCTGGCTGGCCGGCGGCGGGACTCCCAGCGCCACCATGGAGAAGGGATCGAGACCAGACAGAGGAGGAAGAAAGAAGCACACGGGATAGACATGTACATGACCAGGGGCAAAATAGTCATTTCTATACGTGGGTCCCACATGTCAGATCGGTGGAACTGTTAAGTTGTGACAGAAGTTGGATGGAATGGCATACGCGTCAACGAATTTTGAGTGCATGGCATATAGGTACCTGAGAACTTTTCCATGGCATGTACGTAACCGGCAACTTTCTTAATGGCATGTACGTAAATGACTCAATAGGAAGAGTCTGGTAGCGATAACGGGTCATGGGTCCGCCCGATTGGCAGGCTTGCACGCACGTGGTGTTTTTAGTCGCGGGAGGAGAATTGCGTGCGGTTTAACGTGGGAGTAGTTACACCCGGGAGTAGAATGGATTTTCCCTCTCTATATATATATAGGTGGTAGAGATTTGCCTTCCCATTTAGCAAGTTGGCCTATAGGTCTTTGAACTAAAGAGCGTTGGAGGTCCGTCTAAAAAGCGTTATGAAACCCACAGCCCTAGGTCTGGATCTGTGTGGTAACCAAAAACTTATGATAAGCACAGCTTACTAGCTTTTTTATATACCAAATACAAGAAGCTTATTGTGGTCATAATAAGCTCATAAGCCATCAAAAGTCCATAAGCTGAAAGGTATAAGCCCATAATCTTTATGACAGGAAGAGGAAAAACATATTAATGAGGAGTTTTTATCATAAAACTATGCCGGTAGGGGTAAAACCGCCCTCACGATTTTCATTAAGAAGAAGAAATCTTCTCCCGACTTCACCAGCAAGGGGATTTTTAAAAAAAATCAACCTCATAATTCACTCCAATGAGAAATCAAATCTGGGTGGTTGCGACCATACCTCAGCTCCTCTAACCAACTAGGTTAGAGGACCTTTGGTAGGAGGAGCTTTTATCATAAGCTCAAACCATTCGCACTGGAGAGAAAGAATAAAGGAGAATGCCATGCAGCGGCAATCCTGCAGGAGGGCCTGAAAAAAGGTGTCGCCCCCCATCCTCTAGTTCTGGCATGAATGGAGGGCCTCCTCACAGAGGCGACGGACCTACCACACCCCCCCCAATGACCTCCCGCCTCCGCCTCCGCTCCCACGCCGCCGTAGCTGCCCGCGCGCCAGGAGCACCTCCGCCGTCGCAGGCGTCGAAGCTCGAGGTCGCAGCAGCTCGTGGCCGTCAAGCCGTGCCACCGCGGTCGTCCTCGTGGTCCCCGCAGCCACCGAGGGAGGACGACACCGGTGAGCTCCGCCGCCTCCATGCCCCGCCGCCGCGGAGATGACCGCCACCGGGACCGGATCCAGTGTCGGCGAGGTCCAATCGGGAGGGAGGGTGACCGCCGAAGGCGCGAGAAGCTTGGGGAGGCTCCCCCGTAGGGGGCTCTGCCACCTCCGCCGTGGGGAGCTTGTCTGCTTGGCCACCACGGTGGGAGAGGGAGAGGGCCGCCACGCTGGCGAGCTTCGACCACGCAGTCGAGCTCCACCGCCGGAGCAGGAGAGGGGCCGCCGGGGACCTTGCTCCTCCCCGCGCGCTCGGCCCGCCGCCGCGTTGACCGGCGTTGCCTCGGCGCGTCCTTCTCCGGCCTCCACGCACCGCCGCCGCGACCTTGGGAAGGAGGGTGCCACATCGAGGTTGGGAAGGAGGAGCGGCCGCCGACGCTCGAGCTCGCCCCCACGCGGCGCAATATGGCGGAGCTCCCCATGGCCTGTGCTCTCCTGGTGCCTGAGCTCCGCGAGGTCGCAGCGGGGGTTGGCGGCCGTCCGCCGGAGATTGAGAGGAGGGAGGGGCCGACGGCAGGGTTTTTAATGCCGAACCGGAGGGTTGAACCGCCGCCCTCCGGTACCGGTATACCGAGCGGTACACCGCGGAAACCGCTCAAAACCGGACAAACTCAAAAAACCAAATTCGAACCCCTGTTCATTCGGTACGGATCGATATACCAAGCGGTTTGAGCGGTATGCCCACCGATTTCAGTGGTTTACCAGTGAATTAGCCTAAATTGCCGACTCAATGAAAAATTTAGCATATTTTCAACTTTGAATTAAAAAAATTAAAAATAAAAGAAAAATTCCTAAAAATATTTTAAGGTACGTAGAATCTAATGGTGTCAAAATTTTTCAAATGTTAGTGTATTTAGTATTTTTTACATGCATTAGAAGTTCAACCGGTCGAATTTTTTTCTTTTTCTTTTTTGGTTGAAGTTCTAATGCTCACAAAAAATATTAAATGAACTAATATTTGAAAAATTTTGACACCACTAGATTCTATAAACATTGAAGTATTTTTAGGAATTTTCCTTTCATTTTTTTAATTTTTTGAATTCAATTTGAACAATTTGAAATCAGGCGGTATGGAACCGGCCGGTACCGCTACCAGTCCGGGCTGGTACCACCGGTTTTTGCGGTATACCAGCCGGTTCCAAATAGTTTGGTAAACCCTGGCCGGCGGAGGAAGCGAGGTTGGGAGGATGGAGAGAGAGTGGGAGGAGGGAGAGCTAGGGTGGGCGGTGGGGGCGAGGGGGGATAAAAAATGTGAGTGGGTCCGGTTGTTGGATGAAGGATAGATATAAATGATGACGAGTGCGAGAGAAGTAGATATGAAGAAAAGAATAACGCTGACCAGACAGAAATATTCTGTTTTGAAAAAGAATACGAAAGATGACGAGTGTGCGTCTTATGCAACCAAACATAGAAGCTTATATAAGCTTATCCATAAGAGGAGCTTATGAGGCTTATGAGACTTAGCTCATGATAACCAAACAGGACCTAACTGCCGATTATTGGAAAGAGAAGGCGAAGCATCATGTGTGGCGTGTTGTGCGCATCATCCAAATCAATTACGAACCATCCTCTCTTTTTTCATTAGGATTGTGCTCGTATATTAATATTGTAATACACTTTGCATTCAATTAGATAATGATCATGTGAAACTAAGCACACCCGTATATTTCTCGCAAGAAAATGGAACTCTACATTAGCAATAATTTTTTGTTGGCAACTATCTACCATTCTGTCACCAAATTTGGCTGTACATGTCATAATTGAAAGTTAGGAAACATATATACAAAAATGGCAGCACGATTAAACAAACTAGAGTTGCATGCCGCTAGAGCTATATTGAGCTACCGAATTTGGATGCTATCTAATACAAAGAAAATCTTAAATTGAACACCCAACCTGTATTAGGTATGGCTTGATCCATTGCGTCTAGCATTCCGACGTGATCATATAGTAACCAAGCACCACAATGAAGAGGAGCATCAGAGAAAAAAAGAGAAAATAACTATGATTCCAATCTTACCTCTTGTGTATCCGTTCCAAATTACTTGTCGTTTTGATTTCTTTTTCTTTTGTTGTCGCTTAGATATATAGAGCTTTGTTCCGGTACTTGGGTAGTACCGGGTAGTACCTTGTGCTAATATTTTTTTCACCAGCTAATTTAACTAGGTAGTACCGGGTAGTACCTAGTACCGGGTCCACCAAAATGGTACTACCGGATACTACCCTATTGGTACTACCTAGTACTATCTGGTACTACCACCGTTAGATTTCACTAGATGGATGGCTCACATTAATTACAAGCATCTTAAAATTTCCCTGTCTAAATACATAACAAAAAGAATGTGTCTAAAAAATCAAAACACCAAGTAATTTCGAATTGAAGAGTATAAATTAACACTCCGGACATGCACCGTGTCTGGTATAAATACCTTTGGATGCAGCTGGTCCAATCAGGGAAGGCGCGACCCTGCACCATGGTTTCTAGTTATTTCTGAAATATGGATTGTGCATATAGTTTTGGTAATGCTGAAGGGCAACATAGTTTTTTATCTTCTATTTAAGTGTGTTTAGTTCTCAAATTTTTTCCTAACTACTCGTCACATCAATTTGTAGACACTAATTAGGATTATTAAATTTAGATTAATGACAAAACTCATTTCATAACTCCTACCTTAATTTTCGAGACGAATCTAACGAGCATAATACAACATGATCATAGTATAATTTTGACCGAAGTCAGTAGGTGAAACCCCAACTAGGGTTTTAATTACCGCTACAGTAGTGGTTTTTTAACCAAGAAAACCGGACCGGTATACCGGTCTTACCGGTAGGTTAACCGGTCGGGCCGATTAGATAGGTTCGGTTAGGCGCCGGTTACCAGTCGGTTTTTTAGAGATCCGATATTATGGGTACCCAAAGACGGTAAATACGAGCGAATCTCACAGCCACGATGGCCCCTAGAGTATTTTTGGTGACTTTCTGGATTTATTTTTATGAAGGAAAACGGCCACAAATCAAGTGGTATTCCGAAAATTATTTCTGTGAGGGAAAACAACCACAAATCAAGGTCATGACATCACGTGCCCTCTAGCCATGTAACTTCCGACTAGTTGGATGTCCTCCCGAGTAGTTTTGGGTTCCTCATTGCCCATGCATGTACCAGGTGTTAGAGGCATTCATTGCCCGTGCCACTTGCGTGGAAAGGCACGGCACCAGGACAGGCAACCACACGCAACAATAGTAGCAAACAGGAAACAAGGACGGCGGCCCGCAGCATGGGCAAAAGCTCCACCATGTACTTTTTTCGACCGAGCTCCCTCGCTCTCTTTTACTTCTAGTTTTTACCATTCCCAATGATGTAACCTGCTCCTCTTGACATATAAAAGGGAGATCAGGGGCCTCCCACCAGGGGACTTTTTTTGACTTCTTCTTTCTCCTCTCCGGAGGAGCGCTCCCTCTCTTACTGTTCTTCTTCTTCCTCCCGCCAGACATGGCTCCAACACACGTACACAGGCCTCTGCTACAAGAACCACGTACACACACACCACAGAGTCTTGGGACCGAGCTCCCTCCCTCACCTATTTGTACCCCTACTACAAATCAGTGCGGCGGCACCTCCAACGACCAAGACGCCGTTGGTGACAACGGTCATGAGGCCAACGGCTACAGTAGCACCAAGAACGACCACGACGTCACGAGCGATGGCAGCAACATCGACGGCCACCGACACTTCACCCGACCTCAGGATGGGACCTTCGTCCTGCTCGGACGGCTCACTCGGCCCCGCGACCGAGGCTTCCGGGGCCCGCGGCTACATTCCCCGAGGGCTCTTGCTCCATGGAGCCATTAACTCCTCGGCCCCCAAAGACAAAACGTCAAGACAAGCTAAGTATCACTACGTCCCTCGGGAGTCCTGGCATGAGTGGCTACTCTATTTTTCTCTTGTATCCTACTTGTCTTCCTTTTTTTTTGACAAACCACACGATATATATTAAACCAGCAACCAAATTACAAGAAGGTCCTCAGAAGAAGACCATATTACATCAAAGTCCTTCAACTCAATCTGGATCTGGATCCAGAGGCAGCTAAAACGCCGGTGACGAAGACGATTGATCCGCCGGCGGAGGGTCGCAGGGACGCCAGAGGCGTGTACACCCGAATGGAGGGACCGCGCGAAGCGTCAGTTGTAAACAGGGTCCTTGAGCTCGCCGAGGCAGTGCACACCGACGACCAACGGATAAGGTTGAAGACGTCGCCGGAGGATGAAGGATGAGCTCGATCCAGGATCCCAGGGGATGGCGGAGCAGACGAATCGGCACCAGTGGAGTAGCTGTCGAGGTGGAGGGCAGTGCATCTGAACCATAGGTTGCTGATGGAAGAGAGAAGCGGTGGCGGGAGGAAGGAGTGAAGCGAGTTGGAGCAGATCCCGTCGATGGCGAGCGGGAGGGGTGGTGGTGATGGAAGAAAGGGGATCTGCAAGAGGGAGGTTGAGATTTATTTTATTACCACATACCTCAACGCCGGCAAGGACAACATCGGAGATGCTGAGGAGCACGGCGGCGATGGCGACGACGGAGGCGACGAGGATACGGAACGATGCCATACGGCCGAGCACAGAGGCAAAAGGAACTGCTAGTTGCAACTACGACTAGAGGCTATACAGCAGCGGGGCCTCCCCTCCCTTCCCGCTGCGGCGAGCACGCCGGAGGCGGGAGGGAGGGGCCGGCAGGAGCTGGATCTGGGAGGGCGCTCGGAGTCTTCGAGGGGAAGCCTCCGGTGTCGCCGTCAAGCTGCCTCAATCAGCTTTAACTAACCGATGCAAAGCGAAATGTCGTGCTGGACATTTTCTTGGCTTCGCCTGCTGAGAGACTGGGCTAGGAAAGTCTAGAAACGTCGTGCTCAATTTCTTCCTTTGAGAGTTGCAGAAGGTATTCGAGGGGTACGCGTAATGTGTCCGTGAAGTCCTCCCGACAAAACTACTCGGAGGCGGAGAAGCTACTCGTGCGAATCAGGCCTACTCGGAGACGCAAAACTAGCCGAGCCAACCAGATCCAGGTTTGCATGTTTGCCGCATGCAACAAACTAGTCGGGAGCATTAAAAAAAGAAAGAAAAAGATGCTTGTATGCGGCATGCAGCCAACTAGTCGGAGACGACCAAAACTACTCGTGCGAGTCGTGAACTACTCGGATGTGCTCTGACTTCCACGGCACGGCGACGCCCTCCACTCCACCATGTTCCCAGCGTCACCGGCAACGACGACGACCACGGCAATGTCGGCGGCGCACCCTGCTCCACATCCTTCTCGACGGCCGGCGACATGTGTTCCTCCGCATCCACCCGTGTCGACCGACGGCACACGCACCCCTTCCTCGATCGCGACTCCGACGGCAACGATGACGGCGGTCGTGACGCCGACGGCTGCAGCGGCTCCGACGGCAACAACGACAGCGGCCGTGACGCCGACAGCTGCACCGACGCCACCGGCAACCGCGACTCCGCCGGCAACGACGATGGCGCCCGCAGCACCGACGGCTGCAGCGACGCCGACAGTAACCGCGGCTCCACCGGCAACGACGACGGCGGCCGCAGCACCAACGGCCGCAACGACGTCAATGGCAACCGCGGCTCCGACGGCAATGATGACGGCTGCAACGACACCAACGGCACCCGCGACTCCGCCGGCAATGACGACGGCGGCCGCGACGCTGGCTACGGCAATAACTACGCCCCCTGGAGTCTAGACAAGCTATTCGGAGACAGGCAGCCACTCGTGCGAATCAAACGCACAGGTCGAAAAAACCGGTCAGAGGACCTACTTGGGGCCACTGCTCGGCGACGGAAAACAACTTGTGCTAGCTAGCTACTCGAAGGCCAGAGAACAACTCGTGCTAGCTAGCTACTCGGAGGCCAAAAAGCTACTCGTGCTAGCTAGCTACTCGTAAAACCTTTCCTCTCCGACAAGCTTGCTTGCTTGCAGCACGCAAAAAACTAGTCGGAGCACACAAAAAAATAAACTAACTAGCTACTCGTGCCAACAACTAGTCGGAGGCGGACAAGTACTCGTACGAACCAACCACTCGGAGAAATAAAAGAGGTCGTGCGAATCCGACCGGTGCAGTTTTCCATCGACGCACGGCGGCCCGGCGTCGCCCAGCTCCACTTCCTCGACGCACGTCAGCCCGGCGGCGCCCAGCTCCGCTTCCTCGACGCACGGCGGCCCGGCGCCCAGCTCCGCTTCCTCAACGCACGGCGGCCCGGCGCACGGTGGTGCTTCCTGGACGCACGACAGCCCAGCGGCGCCCAGCTCCGTTTCCTTGACGCGCGACGGCCCGACGGCGCCCAGCTCTGCCTCCTCGACGCACGACGGCTCGTCGGCCCCTCTGCTCCGCCGCCTCCGACTACCGCAATGGCCACTGGACAACTACCCCGATCGAGCCGAACGCCACCATCCGGGTATCTACGGACTCCAGACCATCAACGCAACGACGATCTCAACCGTTCGCCGATCTTGTCGGCAATCGCCGCTTGGCCACGACGGGCAACACGAAGCTCGGGGGCTTATCAGCTCAGACCCGAGGACAACACCTCAACTTCTGCAACGTGAACACGAATGGAGCTAAGTATTATTTTAATACTACTATTTTTCGGCTACTGCATATCCCAGCATGCGTCTTTGGGATATCGTCGATTACCTTAAGCATAGCCCCGACTGCATATACAGCCCGAGCGCCACACGAACAGTCGTGCTACGACCAAGCAGACGTATCGCGCGCACGCGTACTCTTTCTTCGCCAGCTTACTTTCTTGTTCCTCTCTTGCACAAGTCACTAAAGTACTCGGGTAGCACACGCCTTAAACCGTGAAACCGCAACCCTGCGCAAACACTTCCTACGCGTGCACACGGCCAGCTCCCTACACTACGGATGTGGCTGTCAGGGTCATGTGTGTAACCATAACAGGATAACTACCCGAGAAAATTAATAGACTTAAGGGAGTTAGAATTAGAATATCTATCACACGTTGTCAAATGTTTTTTCTTCAGAGTTAGCATCTGTCGCACCACATACTACTATCCTCCGATTTTCTTTTTTCAGGAACGGGTCTTGGATCCCCGAGCTCACCGCCTACGCTCGGAGGTTGCCCTCACCACCGGCCGAGTACTTCCTAGTACTCGGACTGGCACAACGCTCCACAAAGATCACCAGCCGAGTACTTTTCTGTACTTGGACTGGCGCTTTGCTCCACCAGAACAACAACGACGGCCCGACCCTCACGCTCGGGGGCTGGGAGACGACGACGGCCCGGCCCTCACGCTCGAGGGCCGGGAGACGACGACTGCTCGGCTCTCACGCTCGGGGGCTGGACGACGACTACTCGGCCATCACAACGACCACGTGGCGTGCTTCCAATGGCCCCAATGGCCCCTGCGGCTCTGCGCTCGGGGGCTGGTGCCACACACCGACGACCAGGAGTTCGAAGGCTGGCCTGTCGTGGGGTTCGACAGCCGCTCCTGGGAACCCGAGCGAGGGGCGGCGAAGGATAGGCCCCAGCGGCCAGAACTCAGGCGCACGAGCGCTCTGCGCATCCCGAACTGCGTTCGAGTCTTGATGGAAAATGAGGTCATGGTTTTTTTCCCGACGGAAAGGCGACGAGCCGCCGAGTCCAACCGAACGGGCTCGGTAACTAGATGATTTCGCCATTAGGAGTCTGAGGTCGATCACCAGCTGATCCGTTCGGAACCCGGCGAATGGGATTCTGAGGCTTCACTCGAGCTCACCCGCACGCAGCTCACCGGGTGTCGGGGCTCGGCCAGCGAGGCAAGCCTTGACGTCACTGACGAGGGCCCAGATTAGGGCCCCCTTTGACGGCGAGATAATCTCCCACGAGACGAGATTTTCTGACACCATTGACAATGTGAAGGCCAAGACTCAGAGCAAGGAGGACTAAAGACCCCTGTCAAGACCCTCACTGGCAAGACGTCATGCTCCCGACTAGTTGGGAGCATCTCCGACCAGTTCCCTACTAGAGGGACCCCCTCCGACAAGTCTCCGCCTCGCACGACAAGTCTCCGCCTCGCACGACAGGCCCCCGCCTCTGCTCCCGACTCTGACTGAGGCATGGGCCATGACACGCGGTGCGATCCTGGGACGCGGACGCCTCCACCATGACGCGTGGGGGGGCCGATTCCCCGCGCCATGCAAACACACCAGCTGGCGGCCTGCACAAGCAGATGGCCCTGACAGGAGCCTTAATGCGGGTCTGCCCAGCTGCACAGCCGTCCCATCACCATCATCTCCAACCCTGCCACACGCAAGCATCGCCCGAGGCACTCAAGCACCCCCTACGACGAGCTCTGGCCTACGGTTAGGCCTTAACGTGGTGGGCTATTCAAGTGCTCGGGCGGACCTAGACACCAACGAACTACTCAGAGGGAGCGCCAAGCGCCCCGGAATGAACAGCCCCGCCCAGCCACGCGGCGGTTCCCACGACAAAACGGCACAGTTCCACTTCAATGCGACCTGACGGACAGCGATGCGCGAGGGGACGTCCCAGCGGCCAAACACTGTAACTCGTATTTTCTTTCCCCTTGTGCCCCTCCCCTTGCATCTATAAAAGGGAGAGGAGGGCAACCGTTACAAGGGTTAGACATCCTACAGACCCAACACCATTCCCAGGGACTTGGGTCCGACACCCTCTCCCGACCAGTTTGTAACCCCTACTACAAACAACCCTAGCACGGGAACACAGCTGCCCGACACTGGACGTAGGGTATTACTCCTCGGAGGCCCAAACCAGTATAAATCCCGTTGTCTCTTGTGCTAACCATCCGAGCCCGACACACGATCGATACAAATTTACTGTCCGGCGGTAGAGAACCCCGACAGTTGGCGCGCCGGGTAGAGGCATATCGTGTGTCTCGACGAACTTCACCAGTGGATCAGATGGAGGGCCGCAGGGTTCCGTTGATCCCTGGGGCCACCTTGCGTTTCGGCTCCCTCGGCTTCGTCTACACCGGGCCAGCGGAGTCCGGCTCCCAACGTCCTGACGGGGGCTGCGGGATGTGAAGCTTTCGTCCGAAGCTTCTCGGACGAGACGATCATCGGCATGTTGGGGCCAAACCCAACACAGGAGCGTTTTAGGCTCGCTGCCTACTACCTCACCGACCTCGCCTTTCAGGCAAGCGGAGCCGAGCCGCTTGCTTGGGGGGAGTTCATGGAGCGGTACACCGTGATGTACCCCCGTGGACAGCCCGGCTTCCCGGACGATCCGGTGATGGCCTACGTCAATAACCTGCGCACGACCGACGCCGCATCCGGTCCTGCGACGACCCGGAGGACACTGACCTTGCGGCAGCACGACCCCACGCGCGAGTGCAACATTTGCGTGGCATCGGCCTCGAGCAGCTCTGACCCGAAGCCGGCACCGCGTCACCGCGCCACCGACGCCCAACGACGGGCACGACTCGACGAACTCACGGAGGCTAAGCGCCAGCTCGACGAAGAGCTGGCCATTCTTCACCAGGAGCTGGGACTGGACCCAGAGCCCCGCGACCGGCAGCCTGCACAGGAGATTCCGGTGCAGGAGCAGCCTCGCGAGGGGAACGGCGAGCGGCGGGAGCACCGCCCAGCCGCAGAACAACCTCGGGCCCGCGCACCAACGCCGCCGGCCCGGGGACGCACACGCGACAACGACCGACGCACCAACGAGGGCGCTAACATTGACGCCAACACCGACGCTGACACCCCGCCACTCTTCAGGCGGGCGTCGCAAAACCTAGCCGCTGCAGCCATGTTGCTGCGCGGCTGTCCGGAGGCAGCGACCTCCGAGGAGAGGAGGGTGCGTCAGCAGTTGAAGGCGCTGCTCGAGGCAGTGGCAGCACAACAAGCGGAAAGCTCCGCTTCGCGCCAGCGTTCAGAGCGTGGGCGAGCAGGAGCACCATCCGCGCATGGGCCGAACCCGCCTCCTTCTCAGCATCGGGATCGCGGGGAAGGGGACGGGGCCGCGACATCGGCGGTCAAGAGCCGGCTCGGACCCAATCGTGACGCGCGGAAGACCATCGAGGCCCGTCGACGGGCAGGGAGCATCGACAACCATCACGACAACCGCTTGCGCCACCATGACGACCGAGGACGCGGATGCCGCCACGACAGCGACGACGATCGTGACCGCAGCTGGTCGCCGAACCAGAGGGGTCCAGGAGCCTTTGGCCAGAGTGTCCGGGATGCGAGGTTCCCCTCGCGTTTCCGAGCTCCGACCAACGTACCCAGGTACGACGGGGACACCAACCCCAGCGTATGGCTCGAGGACTACCGGCTCACGTGCCATGCGGGGGGAGCGACAGACGACCTCTTCATCATCAAGAACCTGCCGCTCTACCTTGGTGACTCCGCTCGGACGTGGCTCGAGCACCTGCCACTCGACAAGATCTGCGACTGGACCGACCTGCGCTGAGTCTTCGTCGGGAACTTCCAAGGCACGTACACGCGCCCCCGCAAGCAATGGGAGCTGCGCAACAGCAAGTAGCAGCCGGGAGAGAGCCTGCGCGAGTACATCCGACGCTTCTCCAAGCGCTGCACCGAACTTCCCGGTGCGACGGACAACGACGCCATCTCAGTGTTCCAGAACGGCACGACCTGTACCTTCCTCATCCACCGACTCGGACGCCGCATGCCTCGTACGACTCAGGAGCTCCTCGACATCGCGAGCAACCACGCTGACGGCGAGGAAGCGGTCACCGCAACGCTCAACACCCCTCAGGGCAAGGGGAAACAGATCGTGGACCATGGCGAGGGAACCTCCTCGCGCTTCAAGAAGAAGAAGAAGAACGACAAACGCCGTCGCGACGACAACCTGGTCGCAGCGGTGGAACGCAAGGCGTCACGCCCCAAGGGCAACCCAGCCAAGCCCGGTCCGCCCAAGGACCACTTCGAGAAGCTCCTGGACGCGCCATGCCCGCACGACGAGGTCCCCGTCAAGCATTCGCTCAAGGACTGCCGGCTCATCAAGAACTATGTCAACGGCACCCTCAAGCTGAGAGCGGCGGATCCACCCGAGAAGGGAGGGCCACCCCCCGACAACGATGACGGCGCGGGGGCTATGTACCCGGGTGAAGACGGCGCAGTCCACATGATCTTTGGCGGATCTCCGGCAAGACCCTCAAGGCGACGCGAGAAGCTCATACGGCGAGAAGTCTTCAACGCCGACACCGTGAAGCCGTCCTACCTAAAGTGGTCGGAGGTTCCGATAACCTTCAACCGCAAGGACCATCCCGACCACGTACCTCAGCCAGGATCCTACCCACTAGTGGTAGCTCTCCTATTCAAGTCCAAAAGGATCCACAAGGTCCTGATGGATGGGGGAAGCGGGATCAACGTGCTCTATGCGTCTACGCTTGACGACATGGGCATCCCGCGGTCCCAGCTGCGGCCCGCACCATTCCACGGGGTCGTCCCCGGAATGGAAGCACTCCCCATCGGGCAGATCGATCTGCCCGTCACGTTCGGGGACTTGCGAAACTTTCGCACCAAAATCCTCACCTTCGAAGTGGTGGGGTTCTCGGGGACGTATCATGCGATCCTCGGGAGGCCGGCGTACGCGAAGTTTATGGTCGTGCCAAACTATACGTACCTGAAGCTGAAGATTCCCGGTCCGAAGGGGATCATCACAGTAGGGACCACGTATCAGCGCGCATTCGAGTGCGACGCTGAGTGCTTCCAGTTCGCTGAGGCACTCATCCGGTCCGAGAGGCTCCACGCCGAGCCCCCGTCCGAGGACCAGGATATCCCCGAGTCGTCCAAGCGAGCGGCTTGCTCTTTCGAGCCCGCCAAGGACGTCAAGGATGCGGCTGTCTCCGACGACGGCCGTACGCTCCGTATCGGGATGGCGCTCGATCCTAAATAGAAAGCGTGCTCGTCGACTTCCTCAAAGCGAACCTCGATGTGTTTGTGTGGAAACCCTCCGACATGAAGGGGATCCCGAGAGAGGTTGCCGAGCACAAACTGAATATCAAGCCGGGATCGAAACCGGTAAAGCAACGCCTTCGCCGCTTCAATGACGAGAAGTGCAAGGCGATCGGCGAGGAGATCAAAAAGCTCCTTAGTGCAGGGTTCATCCGAGAAGTATTCCACCCCGAGTGGCTTGCTAACCCTGTACTTGTAAAGAAGAAGAATAAAAAATGGAGGATGTGTGTAGACTACACGGGCCTTAACAAGGCATGTCCCAAGGATCCGTTTCCTTTACTTCGCATAGATCAGGTAGTCGATTCGACAGCGGGGTGCGAAACCCTCTGTTTTCTCGATGCGTACTCCAGGTACCACCAGATAGCGATGTGCATAGCGGACCAACTCGCAACCTCGTTCATCACTCCATTCGGTGCGTATTGCTACAAGACAATGCCCTTCGGGCTCAAGAACGCAGGCGCTACGTTCCAGCGATGTATGCGACGTGTCTTCGGGGAGCTGATTGGACGCATCATCGAGGCCTATGTCGACGACATCGTGGTCAAGTCGAGGAAGACTGGGGATCTAGTCCCTGACCTTACCGAGGTCTTCGTGAAGCTGCGACAGCATGGGGTAAAGCTAAATCCCGAGAAGTGTGTTTTCGGGGTCCCAAGGGGCATGCTCCTTGGCTTTGTCGTGTCGGAACGCGGCATCGAGGCGAACCCCGAGAAGATCTCGGCCATCATGGACATGTGGCCGATCAAGAACCTAAAAGGCGTACAGCGTGTCACGGGCTGCCTCGCAGCTCTGAGCCGTTTCATAGCACGACTCGGAGAGCGTAGCCTGCCACTATACAAGCTGATGAAGAAGACCGGCCACTTCACGTGGACCCCCGAAGCACAGGAGGCGCTCGACTCGCTCAAAAACATGCTCAAGAGCCCACCCATCCTCACAGCTCTGACCCCTGAAGAGCTGATGCTCCTGTACATTTCTGCGACAACTCAGGTGGTCAGCGCTGCACTGGTGGTCGAGCGGGAAGAGCCCGAAAGGTCACAGAAAGTACAGTGACCCGTGTACTTCATCAGTGAGGTACTTTCCGACTCCAAGATGCGATACTCGCAGATGCAGAAGCTCGTGTACGCGATCCTGATGACCAAGCGCAAGCTCCGACACTACTTCGACGCGCACCCCATCACCGTGGTGTCCAAGTACCCGCTCGGGGAGGTCATCCAGAACTCTGAGGCCGAAGGGAGAATCGCCAAGTGGGTGCTCGAGTTGATGGGGCAGAACATATCGTATGCACCACGCAGCACCATCAAGTCTCAAGTACTCGCAGACTTCGTTGCTGAGTGGACAGAGATCCAGACTCCCCCGGCGCCAATCAAGCACGAGACATGGATCATGTATTTCAATGGCTCGGTCATGAAGGAGGGAGCCGGTGTAGGCCTGGTCTTCATCTCGCCTCTGGGCGTGCGTATGGAGTACTTGGTACGACTACACTTCCCGGCATCAAACAACACCGCTGAGTACGAAGCACTAATCAACGACCTCCGAATAGCTGTTGAGCTCGGGATCAAATGCCTTGAGATCAGGGGGGACTCCGAGCTGGTCGTGGATCAGGTCATGAAGGACAAGAACTGCGTGGACCCAAAGATGGCGGCATATTGTCAAGTTGTGCGTGATTTAGAGGACAAGTTCCACGGGCTCGAGCTCCATCATGTGCTACGCGACTACAACAAAGCTGCCGACGTGCTCGCCAAGACCGCATCTAGTCACAGTCCGGTACCTCACGGAGTCTTTGCGAGCGATCAACACGAACCCTCTGTTCGGGCAGAGGGGGCGAAACCGCCCGAGGAAGAAGAACCCGAAGTCATGGCAATTGATCAACCACCCGAGCTGAGTCTTGAAGATCCCGACTGGCGGTTCCTGATCCTCGAGTGGCTTGTCAAAGGGAAGCTGCCCTCCGACCAGACGGAGGCTCGGCGCATCGCGCGATGAGCAAAGGCGTTCGTCCTCATCGAGGGTGAGCTCTACAAGCGGGGAGCTGCTGGTATACTCATGCGGTGCATCCTTAGGGATCAAGGCCGCGAGTTGCTACGAGAGATCCACACAGGCACCTGCGGTCATCACGCAGGCCCGAGAACACTTGTCGGGAAGGCTTTCCGACAAGGATTCTACTAGCCCACGGCGGTGGCAGACTCCAAGGACATTGTACGGCGTTGCGAGGGCTGCCAGTTCTACGCTCGACAAACCCATCTCCTGGCGCAAGAGCTCCAGACCATCCCCATCACGTGGCCTTTCGCCGTATGGCACCTCGACATGGTGGGGCCGCTCCGACAAGCGCCCGGGGGCTTCACGCATCTCCTCGTGGCGGTCGACAAGTTCTCCAAGTGGATCGAGTCTCGACCCATCGTCAACTTCCGCTCCGAGGAGGCGGTATCCTTCTTCACCGACATCATCTACTGCTTTGGCATACCCAACACAATCATCACCGACAACAGCACCCAGTTCACGGGGAACAAATTCCTCAACTTCTGCGACAACAACAACATTCATGTGGACTGGTCGGTCGTGGCCCACCCGAAGACGAACGAACAGGTCGAGAGGGCGAACGGCATGATCTTGCAAGGGTTGAAGCCTCGCATCTTCAAGCGACTCGAGAAGTTCCGGGCAAGGTGGGTGGCCGAGCTACCGTTCGTGCTGTGGAGCCTGCGCACCACACCGTGTTGGGCGACGGGCTTCACACCCTTCTTCATGGTGCACGGCTCGGAAGCGGTCCTACCAACGGACATCGACTACGGCAGCCCACGAGTACGAGCCTACACCGAGGAAGGCAACCAGGCCGCGCTCGAGGAAGCAATTGACCAGCTCGACGAGGCACGAGACGTGGTGCTGCTGCGCTGCGCCAAGTACCAGCAAGCCTTACGACGCTACCACGAGCGCAACGTGCGCCCTCGCGAGTTCCACATCGGAGACTTGGTCCTCCGACGAGTTCAAGGCAGCAAGGACCAACACAAGCTAGCGCCACCTTGGGAGGGGCCGTTCATCATCCACGAAGTGCTCCGACCTGGAACCTACAAGATCCAGTACGAGGACGGAAGGGTCATCTCCAACACATGGAACATCGAACACCTGCGCCCGTTTTACCCTTGAGTAACTATTCAAATCTTGTACATCAATAAATAGATGCTGCATGCCTTGTTCACATGTATTTGAGTTTGAAAAACTTGTCGGTGACTATGTTTACGAGTGTGCAACAACTTTATGGCTGAGCAGCAAGTGTCCCCGCACCTGTGCAGAGACACTCCCTGCTCGGGGGCTACCCAGAGCACGATGCCCTCCTTCCGATTTTTACGATTTTTCAAAAAATCCCGACAACTGTGTCGAGACCGATCGCACGAGCGAACGGTTCTTTGACGGAAACTCGGTCTTGCGAGAAGTAAGGGCGACGACCTGCGTGGGGCGAGACGTTGTTGCTCGTTCAAAGCTCCTAGTGCCTACGCCTCCGCGGCTACAGTGCGAAGACTTGCGAGCACGACTCGAGTCCTCAGGCCTTCGCCCGACCTCTTTTCAAAAGCACTCGGGTGACCGCCTGGACCCCGGTCCAAAAACAGCTTTAATGACAAAACTACGCACAGTTACCTCTTGAACCTCTCGAGCTCTCGGGGGCTGCGAACGAGTAGTTACCCTTAGTGGTTTGAGAAGGCCAAGCTTCTCGACTCCTACGCCTCCGTGGCTCCAGAGTAGAGCTTCGTCATCTCAACTTTCTAAGGTCAACTACGCATTACGGCAGTCGTCCTCGGGCGCTCGGGAACGATCGAGCTGTAATGCAACTTGAATAAGTTCTCAACTACGCGATTCATAATGTTGTGATCTGTTCTTATCATTACACAAAATAAAAAGTGATACATCTAATTCGAGGGCTCGGGGCTTTCCGGGTCCTCTGGTGTGTCTTGTGGCAGCAGCTCCAAGTCCTTCAGGGCGGCGTCGGCCATGTCGCGAGCGAAGGAAGCGCAGTCTCTCTCGAGCTCATCACACTATGCGTCAGAAATGCCAGGAGCCCAGCCGCCACTCAGCGCCATGCGGTCCAGCCCCTGGTAGTGCGACTCGAACATGGCGAGCACTCGGTGCACCGCCCGCCGAGCCGTCGACAACTCAACCTCTCGGACCACGTCTGGGAGGCGCCCGACTTCTTCGACAAGCGTCTCGGGCAGCATCGGCCCGAGCGACACGCCGAGCCCAGCCATGACCGTGCTGATGGCCCTTCCGAGCTTGGCCAGGTCTTCGATGTTCACCTTGCGGGCCTCCTCTGACTCGCGCCGAGCGTTCCGGGCCTGGTTCAGCGCCACCGCGTCCTGTTCCTGAGTCATCTGGGACTGCTCGAGCTCGGCTCTGGTCTCTGGAAAATGAACAAGACAATGAGTTGCGGTGAACTCACAGGAAAGATGGGGACGGAACCAAGATGCTGGACTTACTCTCGAGCTGCTCCGACAAGCGCCCGATCGCACTATCCTTCTCGATGACCTTGAGAAGGGCGGTGTTCAGCTCTTGCTGCTGCTCCGCCAGCTTCGAGGTCATCCCGGCGCGGTAGACGCGCATCCCTGAAGCACCAGGAAACAAGTCAGAACGAACAAGAGGCAAACGACAAGCGAGATGGTGAAAGGAAGTGCCTGCTCGACTCACCCTCAAGGTCCTCCGACAACTTGGCGTTGCTCTCCCGCAGCCGCGTCGCCTCCTCGGAGACCACCTGGAGCTGGTTGGTGACCTGGGAGAACTGACGGTCGGCCGTCGCAAGGTCCACATCGGCTGTGGCCAGGTCACGCTCCAGGTCCGCCACCTTCATCTCGAGCGCCGCCTTCTCCCGAGCCGCGGTCTGGGCGGCGTCCCGGGCAGTGGCCTCGGCAGCAGAAGCGGCGGTGTTGGCCCTCTCGGCGGCCTCATTGGCGGACGCCGCGGCTGCACGAAGCTTCTCGATCTCGGCCTCGGCAAGAGCCAGCCTTGTCACCAACGCATCCCGCTCCGTCGCGGCTGTGGCGGCAGCAGACTGAGCCGTAGTGGCGCGGTCCTCCGCGGACTGCTTGGCAGCTTCAAGAGTCGTTCGCGTCGACGCCTCGCTCGCCACCGCTGCTGCCGCGGCCACACGAGCCACGACCAGTTGCATCTCCAACTGAGCCCGCTCCGCGCGAAGCTCATTCGCCGCGCGCACCCTCCTCCGACCAGACGCGGCCACACATCTCGGAAGAGCGGAGGAAATCGGAGACAAGCCGTTCGTGCAAAGAAAACTTACCGACGTCGCGGGAAGTATCAACTCATCGAACGCGCGGCGCGCCCATGCCAATCTGTGCTCGAGGGTGTTGCACGCCACAGCCTCCTCGTCGTCCTCAACATCGTCGCCGACCTCGAAGGCAGCCGTCCACGGGACGCGGGCGAGGTCGAGGACCCGGGCATCACCACCTCTGACATCTCGCGGTAGGGCGGCGCCCGAGCTCTCCCCGACCTCCTGTATCTCCGGGGAGGCGGCTCTTGCCATGCCCTCGGGGGCGTCACGCTCTTAAAGGACCACGGCGGGCTGGCTCGTCTCGGTGGCCACCTCCTCGACAGCGACGACGGGCCGGACGGACGACGGCTCCGCCGCCCTGGCAACCTCCTCGACCGCCCCTACCATCGAGGGTGGGGGCGCCGCCACGACCGCCTCTACAGTCTGGAGCGGGGGTGCGTCCACGGTCGCCCCAGCAGTCTGGAGTGGGGGCGCGATCACGACCGACTCCGTGCCGGCTACAGACTCTCCGAAAACCCCCTCCGCGACGCGGCAGAGGGCGCGGAACCCCCGACGTCTCCGCCCTGGCGCAGCGCCAGCTGCTCTAACATGACGGTGTCCGGTGCGAGAGCTGCGCCGGTTGAGGCCCCCGCATCGGCAAAGGCCGCGGCAGCGGACGTCGCGGCTCCGGGGACCTCAGCTTCCAAAACCGACGGGTCGGCGAACACACGATCCGCTACGGCATCGAAGATCTCCCGGTCGTTGCTCGGGAGCTCGGTGGCGTCAAGGTCGATGATCCCGACACCGGGGATAGACCAACAACCGGACGTCGGCACATCCTCTGCACCCCCGATCGACAGCACGGTCGCGGCCGCTGGAGTCTCCGGCGCCATCGGCGCTGCAGCTTCGTGCTCTCTGGTCGGCGGAGGCAGGGGTGCACCCTGATCTGCAAGCACCATCACCACGTCGTCGTCGCCAGAGCCGGCCCCGGCCTGTGGCTCCAATGTCGCTTGGGGAGCAGCCACCTCCGTGACCATCCGCTCCTCCCCCACGACGGCGACAGCAACTGGCGGGGGCGGCGCCGCCGACTCCTCCACCGCAACGGCCATGACCAGCCCCTCCTCGACCTGCACCGGCAGCAGCTCGGCATACGGGGGCTGGGAATGTGGCTCGGAAGGCGCGGTGCGCGCGTTTAGTGCCACGCACTTCAGAGGTGCGAGGCTGAGGACGCCGGTGTCGGCGTGTCTGCAAGAAGATAGGACAAGGTTAGAGGACGAGCAAGTCGAAGGGTTCATGGTGACGGCACCAAGAACGAGAACTTACATCTTGGAGCGGACCCGGGACCTCTTCACCGGGCGGCCCGACGAGCCCTGCTCGGGGGCTGCGCGCTTGGTGCCCACCGACTCGGGGGCTGCCCCACTTCGACCCGCCACCTCGACGGTGGCGCTGCGCTCCCCCGGCTGCTCGAGGGCTGTCCTTCCGACCTCCACCATGGCAGGAGTCGTTCCTTGGCCCCCGCCCGCGGCGAGGGAAACTTGTACGTCTGGAGCCCCGCCGCCCCGGATAATCAATGACTGAAGGCGCCGCGGGGCGGTGCCAGAATCCGCCTCCTGCGGCGCACTCAGCGTCGACGCCGAGCTTGTCGATCTCGCCCGCGACGGACGCCTTTGCAAGGAGTCCGAATCGGGGCGGTCGGAGCCGTCGAAGAGATGACGAGACAGGGGCGCCCGCTCCTCCGACCGCCTGGGCGGGTCTCTCCGCACCTCGAACACGCCCGAACCGCCGGGCGCCGTACGGGAACGGGCCGCCTGCTGGTCCTCTCGGACGGGGCAAGCTGCCAATCGTGAGCTCGAGCACACGTTCCACTCGTGCGCGGCAGGCTCCGGCCGGCGCAACGATGTCACTTCAACTGCTCGGGGAGGCGACGGCGTGGACGACCCCGACATGTCGCTCCAGTCCACTGCGGCACTGGGCTCGTCTCCACTCCACGTCGGCTCCGACGACGGGTCTTCATTGGAAGAGACGTCGCACTCCCTCGCCTTCCGCCGCTTGATGCGGTTGTCGTTCCGATCGCGCTTGGCGATCTCTCGCTCCTTATGCTGCGCCTTGCGCGCAGCCCGCCGCCTCTCCGCGGCCGCCTGGTTCCGGTTAAAGATCGCCTCCTCCGAGAGAGGCGCCTTGGCCGTGTTGACGGATAAAACTCGTATCCACCTACGATCCGCAAGCGTACGGACCTACACCTTTTTCACCACGGGGATTCCCTAGGTTCTTATCAATCCGCGGAGCAAGGGGATTACACGCGTTTGATCAACCACTACTTACTAACTTATCCAACCCTAATCTACGGTTAAACTAGAAAACAACTACGCTACACTAGAGAGAACGATTAAACCAACAAGATATGTAAAAGACACTTGCCCAAGGGTCTACGATACTTGAACATGCAACCGCTTAAGATATGAAAACCGATCTAATCTATCGGGGGTTGTGACCACGGTTTCGCCCTTTCCCTCCCCCCGTACTGTCACTACGCGGAGGTATTCGTGACTAGACCTATGATGGACACGGCGTATTGAATGGATCCAAGGGAGCATTGAGATCTTACTCCCTTCACAGCATGGTAGCTAACCTTAAACATCAAAACTTCTTCAACACTAGATGATAGATAGATAACCAAACAAAGTAGCGATTACATCTCAAGATCGATTACAACCCATGAACAAATGAGAAGATTACCCCATCAAGGTGCTAGACATGGCACCGTTGATCATGGTGACACTTCCGACGGTGTCTCCCTTCTTCTCCACTTGTGGGTGCTTCCTTCGAGTTGAGCGATCCTTCTCGCGAACGATCTCCCTCCTCTTCTCTCTAGCTTGTGGATGGCCTCTCGGGCGAATGGCTCTCTGTCTTGCAAATGGCGGCGCCTCCAGCAACTTAGGGTTGAAGGATCTTTGCGTGCAAGAAAAAGGAGACCGAACCGACCCCCAGAGTGGGCCAGGCCGGCCGGCTTGGGCCGACCGGCCCAGGCCCATCCCGGCCCGGTTCGGTCGCCCCTTCGCTCCCGTGGGTCCTCATGTATTTATGCACTTTGCCCCCTCCACTTGCACCATTTTGACGATGTCATCCTTGCGTCCAAGATGGAGGTTCTCCTTGCATGAAGTCCGGTCTTTTACGCTTCAATCCTCGGGGATGTTCCTTTGTAACACTTCGGTCCTTGCCACCTTTGGGAGTGATTTCATCAAGCTCATAAACACGAACAAGACTCCTTAATTGCTCCTTTGAACTTGTTGTGAATCCGTCCTTTATGTCCATGTTTTCCTACATAAACATAACACTTCCAAATGCACACACGAAGATGAACTTGTTATATGATTAGTGTGCCTAGTGGCGGGTTAGTTCCATAATCAAATCCAAACCAAAGTGTAATGAACATGTTTGATGTACCAAAATACACCTTCAACATCTCCCCCACACTTAGATCTTGCTCGTCCTCGAGCAAGTACTCGCAAAAGATATTTTGTCCAAGGTGTTGAGATCTTGTTCCGCTAATTCTTTCTTCACAAGTTAGTCAATCCTTTGTCTTTAATATAATAAACATAAAGCAATGGTCATCATACATAAACATGGGTGTTTAGAATTTTTACCAAATCAAGATTTACCCCACAACTCAAACCTTTCACTCGAGGTCTTCAATTTCAGCCATGCTTACTTCTTTGCTTCCATTGGAGGGTTTTCATGATTTTCAAAAATAAAATTCCTGCAACAAGTATTAGACAAAAACCTTTCTCCAAGTTCTCACATGTCGCTCATATGAAGTGGCTATCCTAAACAATTTTCATAAAACTCTCACCTCCCATAAGTCTCTCATATAACATGTAAAGTGGAGCTATAGGTATGGTTAGTACAATCAACACAAGTATTTTCAAGCTAAGAACTTTCTCTAATGGTTGTTTACCTTTCAAAGCCAATGATCATGAGAATTAAACCATATGTGGGGATATCAAGGATAAGAAGATATAGAATGGTGGACATGTGCAAAGGCAAAAGAAAATAAGACTACGAGGCACCGATGACGTCCTCGTTGTCGGATTGCACATGGTTGGAAAAAGAGTGGAAGTTTCGTCTCTAAACAACAACGTGACATCCTTCCTTGCACTATATTTATCTTTCACTTGATTCACCCTCTTCATATCTTTCTTGCCATTCCTCTTTCTTTCTTTTTCTTCTTTTCCTCTTTTTTTCTTTTCTTTCTTTTCTTTCTTTTCTTTTCCATACACATTTTTTTCTTTACTTTTCTTTCTCTTGACATCTCTATCTCTCTTTCAAAGCTCTCAACTCATCTCTTTCTTGCATAAACATAATCTGAATTTAAAATAAAAACTATGCTAGAGACGAGACGAAACTTCGAGAATAGGTTGTGTTCAAGGAATACGATGTACAAAAGAGATATAATGGTTTGGGTATGGAATTCGGCGATGTACGAGACTTCCGATGTGAAAGTCACGTTACCGAATGCATGACGAGGCTAGCAATAAAAGATAAGCACAAGGACATGATCATTGCTCGAAATTAAAACTTCCAAGAGAGAAGGATCCTAGCCCAACTCATTATGCTAATCGCACTTATGGTGGAGCGAAAATTAAATTTGGCTTTGTATAGGATTTTTCTTAAACTCTCAACTTGGAAAAAGAGAATTCGCTAACCTTTATTACAAGGGGTTTTCAATAATTTTCAGAATTAAATTCCTCCAAATTTAAGCATCAAACATAGCATAACCAAAACGAAGTTCTAGATCAAAGCATGATGCGGGTACTTTTAGAGGTAGAAACTCCACTAAGCACCACGGTAAATGTTTCAAACCAAATACTTATGCTTATTTATCAAAAATTAAAGACGAACAAACGAGTAAAGCAAGAAAAGCATCACAAGAGACAAAAATTTAAACGACTCTTTTTATTTAATTTTCTTGACACGAACACTAACTTTAAGACACTTTAAACTCTCGAAAATTTTAAAAGCACACTCCTAAAACTTAAGACTCTAAGACTCTCACACTCTCGCGAAAACTAAACCAAACCAAAACTAATCTTAAAGCAAAAGGCTAGCTAGCTAGCTCTCCCCCATGCTAAAACCATACGACGTCCTCGTCGTATCTTACAAAAAACCTTCGGGGGAAAACTCTATTCCTAGTGGAACTTCCCGCAACTCTTGCACCACTTGCCCTTCATGTTCCCCACCATGCCAAACAACTTCCGCACGTTCTGATTCAGAAATTTATAGTCGTCTTCGACCACACGTTCCAAATCTTCCATGCGCTGCCTCATCGCCTCCATGGTCTAGAAACACTCGTCAACCGATGCGTAGAACTCCGTGATGGAGTGACGGCAAGCCGCACAACACAACGGATGCATCCCGAAAGGGTCGACATCACCAGGGTCTCCGCCGTCGTCGTCGCCGCCATCGTCGCCGTTGTTGCCGTCGTTGCCGCCGCCGTTAGGGCCTTCGGGAGTCTTCTCCTTGGGCACCTCTTCCCAATAATACAAGTCATTGTCTTCCCTTCCGGCGGCCACCCACGAGCTCGGGCTACGATCATCAGAATAGTCACTCCCCCCGTAGTCTTTAGGCTCGGGCGACACCTCCTTGTAATCCTTCCTCTTCATGCCTCGGATGCGCTCCGACCTTCGAACGGGAGTAGAGACCCTCTCCTCCTTGACGTGGTAGCGAGATGCGATTGCCCTGGTCGAGACACGCCCTCCGCAACGGATGCGGGCGGTCCTCTTGATCTCCATGGGTAGCTTGAGCTCGCATCGCTTTGCCTCCTCCGCCAATGGCTCCTTGGCGCCTAGCTTCATCTCTACGCTCTTCGGGGACGTCATGACTGCTGCTTGGGTGCAAAAGGATGCGAATTGGGATGGATTCCCGAGCTTCCATCTCGGCCAATTAAATAGTCTGGGAAGGAATACTCTAGAAACCTCATTTTCCTTTTCTTAACTTCCCTTAAAATTTTCTGACCAAAGAAGGAAGTCAAAAAGGCGCGTCCCAGAGGAAACTGGGGGCGAACCGCCACCTGGGCCCTCTGGGCCGGTCGGACCGGGCCGGCCGGCCTGCCTCGGTTTGCAGGCCGGTTCGGTCTGGTTTTTTCGCGTGTCTCACTTATTTCGCATTTTCAGCCCATGAGAAAAAGATGGCCCGGTAAAACTTCACGAGAAACTCCAGAAAAATAAAAGAAAAACTATTTACAAAATCCTCACCTTGTTTTACGTCCTAGGCTTGACGTTCGGGCTCTTCCTCCATGGTGAAGACATCAATATGGTGAAGGGGCACAACGTCGGGTTCGTAATAAACCTTAAGCCGTTGACCATTCACCATGAATTGATCACCTTTCACATCCATGATGGTTACCGCTCCATTGGAGAGCACCGAATGAACAATGTAAGGTCCGTCGCACTTGCTTTGCAATTTCCCTTTTCCGAAGGTTTTAAACCTCGAATTGTAGAGGAGGACCTTATCTCCTTCTTTGAATTCCTTTTTCTTCAATCTTTTGTCATACCACCTTTTAATCCTCTCTTTGTATATGCTCGCATTTTCATAGGCTTTCAACCTCATCTCCTCTAGTTCGCTTATTTGGATTCTTCGCTTTACCACTGCGGCGTCTAGATCGAGGTTCATCTCTTTAATTGCCCAATAGGCTTTATGCTCTAACTCAACCGGAAGGTGACAAGCTTTGCCATAGACAAATTGATAAGGGGTCATACCTATCGGTGTTTTGAACGTCGTTCGATATGCCCACAAAGCTCTGTCTAATTTCTTTGACCAATCCTTGCCTCCCTTCTCTATGGTTTTGTTGAGGATGCTCTTTAATTGCCTATTCGATGTTTCCGCTTGTCCGTTAGTTTGTGGATGATAGGCCGTAGAAATTCTATGTTCAATTCCCAACTTGGACAAGCACTTTTTGAAATTCTTCCCGGTGAAGTGAGTTCCTCCATCGCTTATCAAAATTCTCGGAGTACCGAAGCGAGGGAAAATCATGCTCTTGATCATTGCAATGGACTCCTCCGTGGAAGCTTTACGACATGGCATGGCCTCTACCCACTTGGATACATAATCAACCATGACTAAGATATGCTCAAATCCATGTGAGTTTTTGAAGGGCCCCATGAAGTCTATTCCCCACACATCGAATAAGTCGATTTGTAGATTATATTTCAAGGGCATGGAATTCCTTTGAGAAATATTCCCGGTTCTTTGGCATTCAGGGCATGACGCAACATATCTTTTAATATCTTCATGCATCTCTGGCCAATAGAATCCGCTGGACCACACTTTTGCTTGGGTCCGAAAATGGTTATAATGTCCACCGTACTCCGCCGAGTGGCACTTTCTCAAAATTTCTAGCCTCTCTTCTCTTGGCACACATCTTCTCATAACTCCATCATTGCCAAGTTTCAAGAGGTAAGGTGAATCCCAAAAGTATTTTCGACTTTCGGAGATTATCCTCCTTTGAGTGTTTTTATCTAAGTGATCAAGAGGCATCTTCCGAATTGCTCGAATGATATCGATCATCCAAGTATCTTTGTCGAGTACTCGATAAAGGTGGTCATCCCTCATCTTGTCTTCTATGGGCTCTTTATCATCTTGTCCACGGTTCATCCTAGATAAATGATCGGCCACAACATTTTCCACCCCCTTTTTATCACGAATTTCGACATCGAACTCTTGGAGAAGAAGGATCCAACGAATCAATCTTGGTTTAGCATCCTTCTTAGCCAAGAGATACTTGATGGCCGCATGATCGGTGTAAACAATGACCTTCGAGTTCACGATGTAAGATCTGAATTTTTCAAAGGCAAATACCACTGCTAGCAACTCTTTCTCCGTAGTGGCATATTTTAATTGTGCCTCACTAAGAGTTTTACTAGCGTAATAAACGGCATGAACTCGGCCTTCCTTTCTTTGACCCAAAACCGCTCCTATGGCGTAGTCACTTGCATCACACATGATCTCGAAAGGTTGGCTCCAATCCGGAGGTTGAATAATGAGAGCACTCACCAAAGCACTTTTCAAGGTCCGGAATGCCGCCAAGCACTTCTCATCAAAGTCAAAAGCCACATCCTTTTGAAAGAGTTGTGTTAAAGGCTTAGTGATCTTTGAGAAGTCCTTAATAAATCTTCTATAGAATCCGGCATGGCCTAGAAAGCTCCTCAAGGACTTTACATCTGTTGGAGGTGGGAGTTGCTCAACCGTCTCTACTTTTGCCTTGTCCACTTCGATTCCTCTCTCGGATATAACATGTCCGAGCACTATGCCTTGCTTTACCATGAAGTGGCACTTTTCCAAATTTAGCACCAAGTCTACCTCCGCACACCTCGTAAGGACCTTATCCAAGTTTGCCAAGCAATCCACGAATGTCTTCCCATAAACAGAAAAATCATCCATGAACACCTCGACAATTTCTTCGATGAATTCTGAGAATACGGCCATCATGCAACGTTGAAAAGAGGTCGGAGCATTACATAGACCGAAGGGCATCCTCCTATATGCAAACATTCCATAAGGGCATGTAAACGTTGTTTTGTGTTGATCATCCGGGTGAATGGGAATTTGCATAAACCACGAGTACCCATCGAGAAAGCAAAAATAAGCGTGGTTTGCTAATCTCTCGAGCATCTCATCAATGAACGGTAAGGGGAAGTGATCCTTCTTCGTTGCTTTGTTTAGCTTTCGATAATTGATACACATCCGCCATCCGATCATGGTTCTTTGCGGTATTAATTCATTCTTCTCATTCTTCACCACGGTTAAGCCTCCTTTCTTGGTACACAATGTACCGGGATCACCCATTCGCTATGCGGAACCAGGTAGATGATTCCGGCATCAAGTAACTTGATGACCTCTTTCTTTACTACCTCTCGCATGGCATGAGTTAGCCTCCTTTGGTGGTCCACTACGGGCTTACATTGGTCTTCCATAGGTATACGATGAGTGCAAAAGGCTGGGCTGAGTCCTTTGAGATCATTAATCGAATATCCAATCACCTTCCTATGCTTTTTCAATAAATTCAGCAACTTCTCATTTTCTTCGGGACTCAATTCGTCGCTCACGATGACTGGATAAGTCTTGTCTGGGCCCAAAAATTCATACTTTAATCCTTTGGGCAAAGGTTTAAGATCCACCTCGGGCACTTGTGGCTCTTCGGGTTTAATATCTCCTATGTCTTCGAACTTTTCTTCCTCCACGCTCCCATCTTGTGGTTCTAATCCCTTCGTTGCTTCCTCTAGTTCTTCGTCTTGTTGGTCATTAGATTGATTCTCAATCGCTCTTTGCAGCGGGTCTCTAAGGGTTTCAACAAAACAAAGACTATCTACCTCCTCTACTTCTTCGTCCTCGGGAGGAAAAGGTGAAGGATGGTTAGAAACGCGAAGAAAATTATATGTGTACTTCTTTCCATTAAGATTCATTGTTACTTTGCCTTTTTCGGCATCCAACACGGCATCAACCAACTTAAGAAAGGGCCTACCTAGGATTATATGATCATGATTACTATGGTAAGCATCTATAATAAAGAAATCGGTTGGTATGCATTTTCCAGAGATCATTACATTAATGTTGCAAGCAATACCTAGAGGTCTAATAGTTCTAACATCTCCCATAATTAACTTTGTTGATGTTGGGGCTAAGTCTAGGTTGTGGTCTTGAACTTTATCGTAAATTTTAGAAGATATGACACTTACTTGGGCTCCGATGTTGCATAAAGCTTTGCATTGAACTCCGTTGATTTCGCAACTCAAGTGTGGTGCCATCTTCTCCTCTTCTTCGGATCCTATCGCGTAAACTTTGGTGAGGCGAGCATATGGCGATGCTTCGAGCTTGATCCCCATGATTCTTTTCACCTCGGCTATATGTTCCGGATCCACTTCATCATCACCAAAGAGCTTTTGAAAGATCTCACCGGTGGTTTCAAGATCGTACGAATCTTCCGCTTGCTTTTCCAGTGGGAAATCCGCTTCCAACGCTCTTGCTATCCCCTTTTGGTTAGGGAACAGTCTTCTCTTGTCAAATACCTCTCCATAATCGATTGGAACCCAATCCATATGTTCGAACTCCCTTAATGGCTTCGCGCTTGACATACTCCTCTTGTTTGTTCCATTTGATTCGGCGAAGTCAACGCTCGCGGTAGTTCTTGTCTTGATGTGTACTTCTTCAAGCTTTTCTGGGATTGGCTCCTCTTTCTTGACTTCCGAGGTTGCCTCCTTAGAAATTTCAGCACACTTCTTCATCCTTGAATTGTGTTCCGGCTCTCCCGCAAGTCTTGTTTCCCAATCTCTTCGCATGGCCACCGCTTTGCTAATCTTTTGTAAAAGTTTGGCGGCTTCCGTGAGTGTTTTCTCTATGAGATCCCCACCTGCACACATTTGAAAGTGTTGCATGCAACTAGGGGTTAGGGAAAAGAAAAATGTATGCAAGAGTACATCACCGGAGAAGCCGAGTCTTGGTCCTTGTTCAATCAACTCATTAAATCTATTCCAAGCTTGGTCTATCCCTTCCTCTTCTCCTTGCATGAAAGTGATCACTTGCCTCCTTAGATGTTGAACTTTGCTAATTGGAAAAAACTTCTCGCAAAATTTCTTTGTCAACTTGTTCCAATTGCCTTCAACTTCAAAGGACGCAAACGAGTACCACGTCTTTGCTTCACCAGCAAGTGAGTAGGGAAAGAGATTCCATTTGAACCATTCATCGGGAACTCCTTCTTGACGCACCGTGTTGCATAACGTCGTAAAATGCCTTATGTGTCTATATGGGTTCTCCGTAGCCATCCCTTCAAACGGGGTTGCCGCCGCCATCTCGATGATCTTGGCTTTAATTTCATACTCGGTCGCTTCGAGCTTCGAATCCGACTCTTGTACTTTTATGTCTTCACATCGAGGACTAGCGTAATCCCTTAGCGATTTCTCCGGTTCTTCCACGGGGTGGTTGATGAACGCCATCTAGACAACAAAATAAAAACAAAACAAAAACAAAACAAAGTGGTTTTTCTAGGTAATAGGGGTTAGATATTAGCAAATAAACGATAAACTAAATATATAACAAAGTTAGATGCAAAACTAAACGATGTAAACTGGCTTGCTCCCCGGCAACGGTGCCAGAAATAGGGGCTTGTTGACGGATAAAACTCATATCCACCTACGATCCGCAAGCGTACGGACCTACACATTTTTCACCACGGGGATTCCCTAGGTTCTTATCAATCCGCGGAGCAAGGGGATTACACGCGTTTGATCAACCACTACTTACTAACTTATCCAACCCTAATCTACGGTTAAACTAGAAAAAAACTACGCTACACTAGAGAGAACGATTAAACCAACAAGATATGTAAAAGACACTTGCCCAAGGGTCTACGATACTTGAACATGCAACCGCTTAAGATATGAAAACCGATCTAATCTATCGGGGGTTGTGACCACGGTTTCGTCCTTTCCCTCCCCCCCGTACTGTCACTACGCGGAGGTATTCGTGACTAGACCTATGATGGACACGGCGTATTGAATGGATCCAAGGGAGCATTGAGATCTTACTCCCTTCACGGCATGGTAGCTAACCTTAAACATCAAAGCTTCTTCAACACTAGATGATAGATAGATAACCAAACAAAATAGCGATTACATCTCAAGATCGATTACAACCCATGGACAAATGAGAAGATTACCCCATCAAGGTGCTAGACACTTCAGCTGCGAAAACAAAAAGGGGGCGAATCAGCCAACATCGAAGGTCCCCGAGAAGACCAACATCACGTTAAAGAAGCCAAGATTAATGAAAAACTCATCGGAGGAAGCAGCAACTTACCAATCTCTCGGTCCCCTCATTGGGGAGCATCGGGAGAAGTCACACCGGCGACCATGAATAGGTCGACTTCCCGATTGCCTGCGCCATGCGGTGCTGGATTTCGTTCGGCGACGGGAAGACCGGCGCGGTCACAGTGCCCGTCCAGGGGGCTCGGTCGGCCGTCATCTCGCAGAGACGGAGCGGCCGTCTCCAGAGCGGCACAACTCCTCAGGCATGGTACTGCCCAATGACAGTCGCCAAGGTGACCCCGGCTCCTCGAAGACGCCCCAGCACCGCCCAGTGGTCTTTGAGCATCTTCTCCTGCTCCGCCTTCGCGGGACCGTCGGACTAGTTCCTCCGTTACTGCCCGATGGAGTTCCCGGTGAACGCCGGTAGTGCGAACTCAGGGTCGTTCCTCAAGTAGAACCACCCCTTGTGCCAGCCGCTATTCGAGCTGGTCATGGATGACGGGATGTAGCCGTCGCCCCGGCCTTGCTTCATCCGGAGATTGGCGCAGCCGATCGTCGCCGTCCTTCAAGCACGCGAACATGAAGAAGTACCAGAAGAGGTGTCAATGGGCACTTATTCCCAAGTACCCCTCACACATCGCCTCGAACGCCGCCATCTGTTGGATGTTGTTCGGGTTGAGGTGCTGCAGCTGGAGGCTGTACTCGAAAAGGACTCCCCGGACGAACCGCCCGGCGGGGACGGAGAAGCCGCGCTCGTGGAAGGCCACGAACGAGACCACGTACCCCCTGGGCGGGCGCGGCACGGACTCATCCCCGGGCACCTTCCACTCCACGGTGGTGGTGAGTGGAGGAAGTTGTCCGGCCTAGACAAGGCGGAGCAGCTGCTCGCGAGACATGTTGGATCGCGTCCAGTTCGACATGGCAGCGGCGAAGTCTTGGGCGGGCTGGTGGCACAAGCGGTGGCGGCGCTACGGATGCGAAAGAGCGGAGGGAGCAAGGTGCAAGAACAGAGGAAGACGATGAGGAAGTAAAGTCCCAAATCCATGCTCGGCGCGCGGTTAAAAAGGGAAGAGCGTGGCTGCTCGCCTTGAATGCCGGGCCCGCCGCGCCAGCGAAACGTTCGCCCACGCGCGCGCACGCCCCGGCGAAATAGGCGCCCACCCGCGCGACGCCTCGATTCCCGCGGAATTCGGGAGCCTGCAGCGCCCACGCGCGGTCGTTTTCAAGCTGTCACGTCCATCACAACGGCCGAGACGCCCGCATCTCCCGCTTCATCCGCATTGATCACGTCGCCCACGTCGCCCACGACGACCACGACTACCCCAACAGAATAGTCCCAGACCACAACGGCTACAATGAAGTTTAAAAGCCCGCGAGCGAGTCTTCAACTCACCCACGGGCTCGGGGGCTACATCCGGCGGATGCGCTCGCGCGCACCCACCGAGAAAACCGAGAACAGCACCAACACCAAACCCTCTCGACTGAGCCTGAGTGCGACTCCCTGACTCCCTCTCAGGCTTGGGGGCTACTGACGAGGGCCCAGATTAGGGCCCCCTTTGACGGCGAGATAATCTCCCACGAGACGAGATTTTTTGACACCATTGACAATGTGAAGGCCAAGACTCAGAGCAAGGAGGACTGAAGACCCCTGTCAAGACCCTCACTGGCAAGACGTCATGCTCCCGACCAGTTGGGAGCATCTCCGACCAGTTCCCTACTAGAGGGACCCCCTCCGACAAGTCTCCGCCTCGCACGACAAGTCTCTGCCTCGCACGACAGGCCCCCGCCTCTGCTCCCGACTCCGACTGAGGCATGGGCCATGACACGCGGCGCGATCCTGGGACGCGGACGCCTCCACCACGACGTGTGGGGGGCCGATTCCCCGCGCCATGCAAACACACCAGCTGGCAGCCTGCACAAGCAGATGGCCCCGACAGGAGCCTTAATGCGGGTCTGCCCAGCTGCACAGCCGTCTCATCGCCATCATCTCCAACCCTGCCACATGTAAGCATCGCCCGAGGCACTCAAGCACCCCCTACGACGAGCTCTGGCCTATGGTTAGGCCTTAACGTGGCGGGCTAGTCAAGTGCTCGAGTGGACCTAGACACCAACGAACTACTCGGAGGGAGCGCCAAGCGCCCCGGAATGAACAGCCCCGCCCGGCCACGTGGCGGTTCCCACGACAAAACGGCACAGTTCCACTTCAATGCGACCTGACGGACAGCGACGCGCGAGGGGACGTCCCAGCGGCCAAACACTGTAACTCGTATTTTCTTTCCCCTTGTGCCCCTCCCCTTGCATCTATAAAAGGGAGAGGAGGGCAACCGTTACAAGGGTTAGACATCCTACAGACCGAACACCATTCCCAGGGACTTGGGTCCGACACCCTCTCCCGACCAGTTTGTAACCCCTACTACAAACAACCCTAGCACGGGAACACGGCTGCCCGACACTGGATGTAGGGTATTACTCCTCGGAGGCCCGAACCAGTATAAATCCCGTTGTCTCTTGTGCTAACCATCCGAGCCCGACACACGATCGATACAAATTTACTGTCCGGTGGTAGAGAACCCCGACAGTCACCGACCCCTCCTTCCTAACGAAAAGGATGTGCGAGGGAGACGCAACGAAAGGGGAAACCGACTCCCCGACTAGTGCCCCACGCCATGTGGGGCCACCAAAATTCACCTTCCCCTCGCAAACCCAGGTGACTGCGCGCAACAGTTAATGCCGGAGGCCCACCTCTGGTCGCACGCCCCACGAGCCGAAGTGTCGCCCGACAAAAGGCGTGCCCCCTGGCCCCACCGGCTCACGTACGCTCCGCCATGTCACCCGCGACAGACCCACGAATCCTAAAACTGGCACGGGATCTTCACCCTTTACCTCACCACGCACGTTTCACGCAACGTGCAACGACACAGAATCTCCACAACTTCAAATCGCTACTTAACCCCACGAGCAAGTCTCCGACTTGCCTGTGGGCTCGAGGGCTACCACCCGCGGGTGCGCTCGCGCGCCCCCGTCGAAAAAACACAATATACCTCTCCACTACGACAACTGAACCTAGGAACGAGTCCGTGACTCCCTCCCAGGCTCGAGGGCTACTGACGAGATCCGATATTATGGGTACCCAAAGACGGTAAATACGAGCGAATCTCACAGCCACGATGGCCCCTGAAGTATTTTTGGTGGCTTTCTAGATTTATTTTTATGAAGGAAAATGGCCACAAATCAAGTGGCGGGAATTATTTCTGTGAGGGAAAATGGTCACAAATCAAGGTCATGACATCACGTGCCCTCCAGCCATGCAACTTCCAACTAGTTGGATGTCCTCCCGAGTAGTTTTGGGTTCCTCATTGCCTATGCATGTACCAGGTGTCAGAGGCATTCATTTCTTGTGCCACTTGCGTGGAAAGGCACGGCACCAGGATAGGCAACCACGTGCAACAATAGTAGCAAACGGGAAACAAGAACAGCGGGCCTGCGGCATGGGCAAAGGCTCCACCCTGTACTCCTTTCGACCGAGCTCCCACTTTCTCTCTTTTACTTCTAGCTTTTACCATTCCCAATGATGTAACATGCTCCCCTTGACATATAAAAGGGAGAGCAGGGGCCTCCCACCAGGAGACTTTTTTTTTACTTCTTTCTCCTCTCCGGAGGAGCGCTCCCTCTCTTACTGTTCTTCTTCTTCCTCCCGCCAAACATGGCTCCAACGCACATACATAGATCTCTGCTACAAGAACCACGTACACACACCACAGAGGCTTGGGACTGAGCTCCCTCCCTCGCCTATTTGTACCCTCTACTACAAATCAGTGCGAATAACACGAGAAGCACGAACTGGATGTAGGGTATTACTCTTCGGAGGCCCGAACCAGTATAGATCCTTGTGTCTCCCATTTCGCACACCGTCCGAGGCCCGACACGCGTCGAGAAATTTACTAGCCGGCGGTAACAAATCCTGACAGTTTTGCTACCGAGTCGGACCGGTATCACCGGTTACCGCGGTAAACCGACCGGTTACCAACGGTAATTAAAACCCTGACCCCAACCTATTAAATGTAGATTAATGACAAAACTAATTTCATAACTTCTACCTTAATTTTCAAGACGAATCTAACGAGCATAATACAACGTAATCATAGCATAATTTTGACCGAAGTCGTAGGGGAAACCCCAACCTTTTTTGAATCATTTTCTTTTATTCCAAATCCAGTTAATTCGCTCACACATGGAGTCGAACCTAGGTCTGTCACTTGCTACTGAGGTGCTCTAACCACTAGACTAGAGACCCTTTCGCGTAACCATTAACCATGCTATGATTAGACAACGTAGATTGTTGACTATAGTAAACAATCTATAATTACAAATTAATTAGGCTTAATGGATTCGTCTCGGGATTTCGTCCATCAATGTAATTAGTTTTGTAATTAGTCTACATTTATTCCTCTAAGAGCATCTCCAAGACCAAGAGTACTCTAAATCTCTTCCTAATACTAGATTTTTAGTAAGATGAGAAAAAATCTCTCCCCAACAACTCATAATCCATCCTCTCCCGAAAAATCAGCTCATTCCACATAACTTTACAGCCTTCGAATGCATGACTAATCTAAAAGTGGAAGTGCGCAAAAAGAGTAAATATAAGGTAAAGAGTTCCTGATGCAAATGCATAAGAGGGAAATAATATATATAAGTGATTAGAATAATTTAGAAATAATATAGGATTTCTGATGCAAAAATATTTTTTATATTTTAGAAGTGGATTATTGGAAACTCTTCGAGATGATCTTCTTTATTCTTTCTAATATTTTTTTAATAAAACTTCATATTTTAGGAGGAAAAAATGGATACTCTTGAAGAACTCTAATAGATCTTGAATGAGATAATTTTTCTCGAACTATGCAGTGCTTTAAACACAGTAATAATAAGGGCCTGTTTGGGACTGCTCTGCTCCACCTTTTTCAGCTCTGCTCCACCAACTCTACCACAGAGCAGCTCCACTGTGGAGTTTCTGGAGCAAGTGGACTTGTTTGGCACGCAGCCCAGCTCCAGCTCTTGAAACATGAGGTTTGTCTGGGAAAGGTCTACTATGCCCCTGATCGATGTTTGTTGTATGAGATGTTGTATGGAGACCATGCATAATTGAATATTTTGTAACAAATTCAAATATAGTTATATTGTAACCTCATTCAAATATTGGAGAAAGTAAAAAAAAACAAATATTTCATCCAAATAATTCCATCCATTTGTCACCTAAATTTCAAGGGATTGATGGATAATTAACCAAGTCCATATTTCGGATACAAATAATTGTCCATACATGACTAATGATAAATAAGATAACAAAGTTCATCATTCTAATAGAAAAGTTGTCCATAGATAACTAGAGAATACAAACTAGTATATAATTCTAGCTCCAAGCTAGAGAAAGGACAGTGGCCAAGTCATCACGAAACCTGTCCATACTAGGAGCATCCGGTGCATCAGTAGAGACATTTGATCTAGCCACATATTTTCGGTACCTTTCCGGAATCTCTGGAACATAATTCGGATCACGATCACACCTAGCGAAGTCCAAGTCTTCACCGTCATGGTCACGAATGAAATTGTGAAGGACCATACAAGCCACGACAATCATTTTTTGCTTGAACATCGGATAGGATTTCATTTTATATAGAATCTCCCATTTCATTTTTAGCACCCCAAATGACCGCTCAATAACATTGCGAATGGATGAGTGAACCGGATTGAACCTTTCTTTAGGAGTATTTGGTTCCATTCCTCTATGCCACTTCGGCATATGATACCTCTCACCTTTATAAGGACAAAGGTATCCCGGATGATTAGGATATCCCGCATCAACAACATAATATTTGCCTATAATTATTAGAGAAACATATCAAACCACATTTGTAAGCATTTGATCAAATAATAAAGTGCATGGTAGTATTTTGAATACCTTTTGGAGGGTGTGGAAAAAATTTCTCGTCCAGATTAATTACATTGTACAGGACACTAGTATCATGCATAGAGCCCGGCTGTCCCACCGACACATAAGTGAACCTCATATCGAAGTCACAACATGCTAGAACATTTTGAGTAGGTATACCAGACTTTCCAATATATCTTACTTGATCGTCAGGTGGCAAAGAAACTCGGATATGAGTACCATCTAGGGCACCGATGCAATCTTTGAAATGTGGAAATGCTCTACGGTCATCTCTTATCCTCCTATGAACGGTTCTGAAGTTGGGGTCCTTTGGTCTAATAAAATCTTTAGACATCTCCATAAAAGCATTCAGTACCTCATCAAATTTCCTATGAACAGTTTCACCTGAGTGCTTGAACCGGTTTTGTGTCTTTTTATTAGATTCATTACCAGACACCACAAACAAGAATATTGCCAACATCTCCTCAGTGCTCACATGTAGGGATGGTTTCAGACCATACCTTGCAACCAATAAGTCATGAAGGTCGTAGAACATTTGTGTGCACATCCGAAGCTGCGAATGACACTCTCCTGGTGTGTTCAATGTCTCTAGCAACCAGCCCGTACCACTAAGGATGGATGTCCTAGGTGGATTTTTGTTTAAATATAACTCAACATAAGCTGCAGCAAGTTTAGCACCACCCAATACAAGATTCCAGAAATCCATGCTCTCATTGTCAGAGTCGCTGCTAGTTTCATCATCACTCTGCACAAAGGTAAAAAAAAGGGCCATACAGGATGCCAATTAGAGACAGAACAGCAACACAAATAGTGGTTCAAATACATAAACAAATATTGGTTCAAATAGGAATACATAGATCCATGTTCACAAATAGTGGTTCAAATAGGAATACATAGACAAATATTGGTTCAAATAGGAATACATAGACAAATATTGTTTCAAATAGGAAAACATAGACCCAGAACACAAATAGTTGCTTACAGGCTGCCACATTATTTTTGAAAATAGCATACAGGTTGCCAAAAAATTCTAGCCACTACTTCCATATTTATCATTGTGCCTCTTCCTAAGCCAGTTGAGCTTAATTTCTTTAGTAGGAAATGTCATAAACATTTCCCTCTGTTCCTTCTTCACAAACAGCTGGGTGGCAATGTCGTACTCATCCAAATCATACGATGCACCACAATCCTTCACATGCTTCATTATTTCAGTGATGGAGATCCCTTCTTGCTTCTTTGCTGTAAAGGAACTTGAAGCATCAGATATCTTGGAAAGTGCTTCGACCATTAGAAGTGTTGTGCTTGACTTGCCTTTTTCCTATCAACAGCAGCAACACGAGGCCTTCTATTTGGAACTGCACTTGGAGTGACTTCCTGAACCTCCTCATCCCCCTCGTCATTGGCATCAAATGGGCCACCTTGGGCATTATTCTCTCCATCAACATATTCACTGTCTACATCAAAAGGTTGCTCTTGACTAGTAGGGATAATAAGATTGTCACTCAAAGGGTTCCAATGATCTGCTTCCTCATTTGTAATATTTCTAAACATTACCATAAGCAAATCCTCATTTTGGAGAGGCTTTTTCTTAAACTTGCCACACCCTGGAATATTCTGATCATTTAAATAATTAACATCAGTACATATATCAGTGCATCAGTACAAAATTATTGACAAGTTGATAGCGCTCACTTTTCTTGCTTTCTTCCACGACTTGGCCTCCATCTCAATTGATTTGAGTGCATTATTCCAACCAGTACATGTTTGACTCCTCTTCAACTTAAGCCAAATGACCCAATCAGCTTTTAATTTGTCCCACTTGTTCTTAATTTGGGTCTTTGATAATAAGATACCAGTCATTTGTAAAAACGTATTTGAGACCTCAGTATAACCTACAGTGTTCAGATGAGTATTTGGGCGATTGCCTCTATCAACTTGTTCAACCATCAACTCACATGCTAATGTCAAATTTGCATCGTTCCAGTCCATTTGATCACCCTGACCATGATATTGCAATAGTATGTTCAAGCATTCATGATAATTTATTGAATTTTACAAGCACTGTTGCACATATACAATCTATTCAAGGCATCAACAAACTCATTATGAAGTTTACAGCAACGAGCAATACCTGGTCATCTTTCTTCTTCCCCGATGGTAGTCGTTTCTGTGAAGCAGATGCCAGGGGCGCTGGTCGGCCGTGGCTTGCGACCTGGTAGCCTGGGCGCCTCTTGCTTGGCCGTCCGTGGCCAAGTGTGGGGCGGCCGACCCTGCTCGGCCAGCTGCCCGGCCACCACCCGTCCCTCCCTGGACGGAGGCAACCGGAGGAGGCCGCGGCAGCCCCACCCTTGGCGCCGGCGAGCTTCCTTGATTCACGGATGCCACGACCTCAGCTTCAGGCAAACTCGGTGGATGGAGGACGGAGGAGATTTGGGGGTAAGAAAAGAGAGGATCAAGTACAGGATCATCGGATCCATCATCTCCGGCCATCTCCCCGCCGAATTTCTTGCCGTGGCGGCCGGATGCAGTGGCGCGGTAGGGTTTGTGGCGGGGGGCGAGTCGGGTGGGGGGCGACGGGAGGCGAGTCGGGTGGGGGGCGACGGGGGACGAGGAAGGGGAGTCGAATAGAACGAAACATTTTCTTGTGTAACCAGTGGCAATTGCGGGTAATTACCTCCCAACTCCGTGAGGAGATACAAAACGTTGGTTTCTGGAGTACCTCTTGAGGAGCTCTAGGAAAAGTATGGAGTTGGGCTAAACTCCACCTTTTTTCTGGAGTAGAGTTTGTGAAGTTGGACCTGTTTGGCAGAGAAGTTTAAGAGCAGAGTTACAAAAAGTGGAGCAGAGCAGTCTCAAACAGGCCCTAAATAACCCTAAAGACAATAGGGAATTTTAAAAAAAAGACGGCCCACGGCAAAACCCACAGCCCGAAAGTTCCTTTCGGGACAGCTCCTGGCTGGCACACCCCCGGCTATAAGGTGGGGAGAGGGAGTCGGGCGGCGGCTCAGATCCAATCATCTAAATCAACTAGGGATCCTCCTTTCTGCCATAGCAACAATGGCGTCTTTGTTCTTCCGGACCGCCCGTACTGCCTCGGCCGCGTCTCGCGCTGCCTGCTCAGGCACGGGAGCCGCTGCTGCAGATCTAGCCATTGGCAGCGCCCTGAGAAGAGTTCCCTCCACGAACCGCCGATTATCCGGACTCGTCAGTGACGGCAGCGGCTATCCCATCACAGGTAACCTAATTCCTGTCTCTTCAGGTTTTAGTATGGTTGGGCAATGATGTTGCGAACTGTGATCGGCGATTATCCACGTCCCATCTAAATCCCCGATCTGTTTTTTTCGGAATTATCAACTGTGCTAGACTTTTTTTTGTGTGTGTAAGGGCGACGCTAGGCCATTTTTAAGAGAGGCTAGACGATTTACACAAGCTACTAGTTTACTACCGTAATATAATTCACGCACAGAAAAAAAATTGCCTTGCTTCTTTGTTGCACGTGAGGTTGGATTTACAGCACAAGACAAACTAAATAGCAATTCGGTATACCTAACAACATATATATTGTTTGGTTGTTGTGTTCCAGTTCGTAAGCCGTTCGTGGCAGAAGAGAAGGACCTTGAGTCAGATGAAGCCCTGTGGGCGTTTTATGAGCGCTGGCGCAAGCATTACAACTTGGAGCGTGACCATTATGAGATGGCTCGTCGGTTTGGTGAATTCAAGCGCACGGTGTTCAGTGTTCACCAAGTAAACAATTCTAATCTACCCTATAAATTGGAAGTAAACATGTTTGCTGATGGGAAGTTAGCTGAGATTTATGGTTTAAATAAACCTGGTCGGATCATGGATGGAAAGGTTGAGAACATGCGCATCAGCGGTTATTCGGGAAGATATATATAATCCCTGGTGAGAAAGGCCCCATGGAACTCCATCTATCCTGAATCTATAGCAACCAATGCCTATGCATACTAGTTATGCTTCTGTAATAATGCATGCTGTGTAAGCTAAACTTGTCTGCTACTCTCCAGTAATCAGTAATGTATGAGCTGCAGTGTGCGCTAAGGATATATGTTTAAGTTATGTGTTCTAAATTATGGTCATGTAAGATACTGTTGAAGGAGACATGGTTTTACATAATATTATTTTTCATCCGTGTGATGTCGTGTTAACTTTTTCAGATTTAGTAATATGTGACAATGTAGATTTTGTATTACTCGAATATACAGAGAAGGATATAAATCTGGATGAAATACCACCCCTGGGAATAGTGTTGTTCTTTCTTTTAAATTGTTTGTTTGCTGCACAATTTTTTTCTAGTGGGTTGGGGTAGGCCTCATATTTCTATGTTTATATACCATTCGGAGATGGATCAGATACTTTGTTACTCCCAGCAAGTAGGTTGTTATGTGATCCTGTGCCAGATGCAAAGGTTGCACCTCCAGAAGTCATGAGAAGATTATGCATAAAAATAGTGCAAATGGATATAGATGATTCGTGACGAAATTGTTGCATTAGGAAATATTGAGTTGTGTTGCTTCTGACTTTTGCTGTAATTCTTGTAAGATATTCTGGCTGAATTTGGACTTGATTCAACAAAGGTTCAAATTTGTAACATGGCTTATATTATAGTTATAGTTTCTGTGAGAAGAAAATAGAAATCTGCCGTTCCTCACACCTGCAACTTCTTTATGTGCTACTTGCTTCCTTCACTGGTTCAGCCAGGACTAGATTACTAGATGCTCCTCTTAGAGATGAAAGTTATTTGGTGATGGAATTTCTAAAAGTCTGTAATATTACTCCACTTCATTTTTTTGGTTCTTCTGCCTGATTATGAAAAGTATGTAAGGTCATGCTGCATACATTTTTTTTTGGGTGGAGAGGGGGGGGGGGGGGGGACCCATTCTGCATACATTTTGTTGCCTCAAGGAAGAACATTTCTCTGCATGCGTGTTTTTTTAATAGGGTGATGCTCAATTTAGAATATCTGAATATGTACCATGGTCCATGGAGAGGAGCCCATGACATTAAACAAGATGATGTATCAAGAAATCCTTGGTAAGTTAGCATTGCTCAAGGTTTAGGTTGTAGCATTTCTGTTAACCCCTGTTGTGGACGTATGTTCAGACTAGGAGCAAACAATGCTGTCAGTGAATGTTGATTTCAGATTGTAAATTCGTGTCAATTTGGGTTTCTTAATAGGATTTCATTTCAATTTGAGGCTGGATTTGTGTCAATTTGGGTATGTGAAGATTGTAATTGCAGCAAAAGACTGTAAATTCAGTTTGTCAATTCAGAAGCTCCTTCTCTGAATCTGCTGCTAGCATGTCCTGAACGCTGCTGCACAAAGTAAACAATTCTAATCTACCCTACAAATGCGAAGTAAACATGTTTGCTGATGGGAAGTTAGCTGAGATTTATGGTTTAAAAAAAACCTGATTTGATCACGGATGATAAAAATGTTGAGAACATGTATGAATCGGGGTTTCTCTGGGAAGAATTATAATCCCTGGTGAGAAAGGCCCCATGGAACTCCATCTATCCTGAATCTGTAGTAACAATGCATATGCATACTAGTTATGCTTCTGTAATAATGCATGCTGTGTAAAGCTAAACATGTCTGTTACGCTCCAGTAATGTATGAGCTGCAGTGTGCGCTAAGGATCTATGCTTAAGTTATGTGTTCTAAATTATGCTTCTGTAAGATATTATTGAAGGAGACATGGTTTTACATAATATTATTTTTCATCCGTGTGATGTTATGTTAACGTTTTCAGATTTAGTATATGTGACAATGTAGATTTTGTATTACTGGAATGTACAGGGAATGATATAAATCTGGGTGAAATGCCACCCCTGGGAATAGTATTGTTCTTGCTTTTAAATATGTCTGTTTGCTGCACAACTTTTTCTGGTGGGTTGGGGTAAGCCTTATATTTCTATGTTTACATACCATTTGGAGATCGATCAGATACTTTGTTACTCACAGCAAGTAGGTTCTAATGGGCTCCTGAGCCCAGATGCAAGGTTGCACCTCCAGAAGTAAGCCAGTACTTCGATACACTAGTTTATCAATTTATATGTTATATCTTTCTTGTACTCGTAAATGATGCCCTTTTTTGTTTCAAATGGAATATAGAGTCAAGTGTAGAGTGATGAATGCCCATCTTTGCTTTCTCTGAAAGTGAATTGGTGATGATCTGACAAATTTTGTATGAGTGAATCGAATTCCCTCAATGCCATTAGAATTTCTAGAGTTCTCTCTGCACTATCGAAATTCTTCTCTTCCCTGGAAATCAACCAGCTCTGGAGTGGAGGCGATCCAACCAGCTCTGGAGCCTGGAGGTTTGGTACGAGTTTCATGTGCAGAATCATACTTTGTACGTCTGCCAATTTTACATTCTTAGCAAAAGCATTTTGCTACAAAAAGCACTATATATGGAAGCCACAAAGCGGTTTCTACATACATGGTAACAATTTTACGTTTGCTAAACCTGTCACGGAAACATGGCCCTAGACTATTATAGGCAGATCACCCAAAATTGCTAGTCTTAAAAATCATGTTGTGGGCTGTGGCACATCTCACTGGCAGTAGAATCCGGCTGCCTCTTCCATCAGCCAAAACCTCTCGACTCCTGAATCCTGATCTAGCACACCTGATTGAGACAGCTCTGAACCAAACTGCACTGTCCCAAAGCTGCTGCTGTGGCTGTGATCAAAGAGTTCGGATCTCCCATTGCTGCAACTGCCTGCTTCGAGATCGTCATAATAGCTGATGCCTTGGGCCACATCACTCAGGTAATGCAGTGGCTCCACTCCAAATTGCTGGCTGGCGTCCGGGCACTGGAAGTAATCAGCCAAGAACTGCGTCCCGTACCCGTGGCCACTCGCATCCATGAAGCTGCCGTCCAGGCCAATGGGCGACACGCCGGTGAAGCAGTCGCCGCAGCCGGTGCCCATGCTGGAGCACGCAGGATTGCCGGTGATGTGCAGGGAGCGTTGGTGGTGGTATTCGACCGGCACGACGGCGTCGCAGGACGACTCGTCGGCGCCCGACATGGCCTGATCGAACCAGCCGTTGCAGGCATTGGCATTGCTCGGCACCGCCATCTGGAGGCACCCGCTCATGTCCGAGTACGAGCAGTTGCTGGCAGTGTATTGGAAGAAACCGGCATTGGCATTGCTCGGCACCGGGGTATGGGGACACCCGTTCGTGTCCGAGTACGAGCTGTTGCTGCCAGTGTTTTGGAAGAAGCCGTGATCAGGGTAGGAGACGGTGTTGTGCAGCTGGTACGCGTCCCACGGCAGTAGTTGGCCGTGGGCGTTCTCGCCATTGCCTCCCACCTGCTGCAGGTACTGGTTGCCGGCCATGTCCATGCTGCCGCCGTTGATGTACTGGGCGCCGGATGCGGGCTGCGTCATGGTGGCGTTGAGCGGACGCGGCTCGACGCCGTTGATGTACTGGACGCCGCCGGATGCAGGCAGCATCGTCGTCGTGCTGGCATTGGGCGGATGCGGCTCGACGCCGTGCCACGTGAGCTCGTTGACCCACGCCTCCATGTCGTTGAGGTCGGCGTCGGCGGCGAGGGGAACCCCTTGCTCCAGCGGCACGACGGCGGCCTGCCGTGGCTCGCCACTACCGCCGGCGACGCCGTCGTCCGGCATGCCCAGCGCCTTCCGCCTCTGCGCCGTGGCGAGCAACGCCGCGTCGATGGACCCGAGCAGCTCATCCAGGTCCACGCCCACCAACGACGCCGCGCTGGGTGACGCGAGCTCCTTGGGGCCCTTCTGCCGCTTCTCGGCGAGCTCCTTGCGGACCTTGCCCAGCTCGACGTTGAGGTAGCCGAGGTGCGTGTGCTTCGCCCGCTTGTCCGCCGGCAGCCTGCGGTACCTATCGATGACCCCCGCGCTGCCGAACTCCCACACGTCCGCCGGCGCGCCGCCGCCGCCGCCGGGGCCGGCGCAGACCACGAGCGCGATGTCGACGTCGCAGAGTATCGAGAGCTCGCGCGCCTTCTTCTTCAGCCCCTTCTTCCTCGTGTTGAAGGCCCTCGTGAGCGACCCCGCATTGCCGATGAGTTCCATCTGGATCTTGCGACGCGGCATGGCGGGCGGCGGCGGCGGTAATCCTGGTACGCACGCCGCACGCGAGCGCTCGGGTGCGGCCGGCGAGGACACGATGGCGCGGCGCGAGTTGTGAATTTGTGATCTCGTTGTCCTGCCGGCCTCCGGCGCAACACCGTGCATGGTGTTTTATACCGAATAGTAGATGGAGAGTTGGAGTCTTGGAGAGACGCGAGCAATGCACCCGGCACGCGTTTATCGATCCCGTTTCGAACACGGACAGGACGAGTTGTAGCGCTCGTCCGATCCCGTCACGGAGTCGGACTCACCACCTCCCGTCGTCTCGCCTCGCCGCGCCGCATCGCAGCTTCGGCGACCCCTATCGCGATGATACACACCCGGTTCCACCGCGGGCCATGGAAGATGTTCACGTTCGGGGAAGGCGATGACAACTCCAATTATCAGCTTATATAATCACAAAATTTTAAATAAACTTCAAATTTCGCAACGAGGAAAGTAATCTAATTGGAATTTGGAATTTTCAATTTCAATTTGTTTGCAGGCGTGTGAAGCTGCTGGTGACATGGTGTACCGGGACCGGAGGATTTTTTTTATTATTTTGATAAGAAAAAAAAGTGTATTTTTCATCTCTCGAGTTTTGCAAAAGCGTGACATTCATCCCTTATGTTTCGTTTGATGCAAATCAGTCTCTTAACTACTTGAATTGGTGCATTTAGCATCCTCATTTTGGTTTAACAATGATTTAGTATCATATAATAGCAATTTAGATCATGTAATCATCTCGCTAATAACTGCTTAGTCATATCTTGTTGAGTCAATCTCTAATAATTGAGTGTAAATCAGTTCTATTAAATTTTTTACAAATATTTGTAGAGTATCAAGTTTACAAAATTTACTAACTTTTTAAAAAAATTTATATTTCAATTTAGCATATTGCATCACTACAGTGATTACTAATTAATCAAATAATCATTTGATTGTGTGCCATAAATTATTAGTAGATTTCGCGAATCATTGTTAAACTATAAAGTGGGATGATAAATGCATTAAATTAATTAGTTAAGAGACTGATTTGCATCAAACGAAATATGAGGATAAATACCATAGGGTGCGTTTGGCACAGCTGTGGCTGTGGCTGTGGCAGCTCCGGCTGTGGCTGTGCAGGTGAAGCGGATTTGGGGATGAAGTTGAAACCGTTTCAGAGGAACGTTTGGCAAAACAGCTTCTCCCAGTTGTGTAACATAGATAGGAAGCTGAAATGTCCATAATGCCCTTCTCTTTTTTTCTATTTCCTTTTTTCTTTTTCTATTTTCATTTTCTTTCCTATTCTATTTTCTTTTTCCTTCTTATTTTTTCTCCTCCCTTTTCCTTCTTATTTTTTTTCCAACCCACCTTATCCTAATTTTTTCCCCTCCTAATTTCCCCCTCTCCCTTATCCCCATTCACCACTGCTCCCGTCTCCTCGCACTCGCGTATCACCCCCGCCCGGCCTCCAGCTCCCTCACCGGCGGCCCCTCTAGCTCTACCCGGCCTCCAGTTCCTCCACCGTCGGCCACCACGCTGCCCGCCCGCCCCCGGCCCTCCTCCTCCCCAGCAACCCTTGTGCGCTCCTGACGAGGGCCCAGATTAGGGCCCCCTTTGACAGCGAACTAATCTCCCTCAACACAAGGTAACCCAACACCATTGACAACGTGAAGTCCAAGATTGACAATGTCAAGGCCAAGATTCAAGACGAGGAGGACTGAGGACCCCGGTCAACACCCTCACTGGCAAGACGTCACGCTCCCGACCAGTTGGAAGCATCTCCGACAAGTTGTGAGCATCTCCGACCAGTTCCCCACTAGAGGGACCCCCTACGACACGTCTCCGCCTCGCACGACAAGTCTCCGCCTCCCACGACAAGTCTCCGCCTCACATGACAACTTTCCGCCTCGCACGACAAGTCTCCGCCTCGCACGACAACTTTCCGCCTTGCACGACAAGTCTCTACCCCGCGCGAGCTCCCCCCAACTCCGACTGGGGCGTGGGCCACGACACGCGGCGCGACCTCAAGCTGCGGACATCTCCACCACGACGCGTGGGGGACCGGTTCCCCGCGCCATGCAACCGCACCAGCTGGCGGCCCATGCAAGCAGCTGGCCCCGACAAGAGCCTTAATGCAGGTCTGCTCAGCTGCGCGGCCATCCCATCGCCATCATCTCCAACTCTGCCACACGCAAGCGTCGCCCGAGGCACTCAAGCACCCCCTACGACGAGCTCTGGCCTAAGGTTAGGCCTTAACGTGGCGGGCTAGTCAAGTGCTCGAGCGGACCTAGACACCAACGAACTACTCGGAGGAGGTGCCAGGCGTCCCGGAGTGAACAGCTTCGCCCGGCCACGCGGCGGCTCCCACGACCAAGCAGCGCGGCTCCGCTTCAATGCGTCCTGACGGACAGCGACGCACGACGGGACATCCCAGCAACCAAGCACTGTACCTCATTTTACCTTTCCCCTTGTGCCCCTCCCCTTGCATCTATAAAACGGAGAGGAGAGCAACCGTCACAAGGGTTAGACCTCCTACAGATCGAACTCCATTCTAAGGGACTTGGGTCCGACACCCTCTCCCGACCAGTTTGTAACCCCTACTACAAACACCCCTAGCACGAGAACACGGCAGCTCGACACTGGACGTAGGGTATTACTCCTCGGAGGCCCGAACCAGTATAAATCCTGTTGTCTCTTGTGCTAACCATCCGAGCCCGACACACGATCGATACAAATTTACTGTCCGGCGGTAGAGAACCCCGACAGTTGGCGCACCAGGTAGGGGCACATCGTGTGTCTCGACGAACTTCACCAGCGGATCGGATGGACGGCCGCAGGGTTCCGTTGACCCCTGGGGCCACCTTGCGCTTCGGCTCCCTCGGCTTCGTCTACACCGGGCCGGCGGAGTCCGTCGCCGGGCGAACCTTCGTCCGGCCACCTCGTCCCAACGTCCTGACGGGGGCTGCGGGACGTGAAGCTTTCGTCCGAGGCTTCTCGGACGAGACGATCGTCGGCATGTTGGGGCCGAACCCAACGCAAGAGCGTTTTAGGCTCGCCGCCTACTACCTCACCGACCTCGCCTTCCAAGCAATCGGAGTCGAGCCGCTCGCTTGGGGGGAGTTCATGGAGCGGTACACCGCGATGTACCCCCGTGGACAGCCCGGCCTCCCGGACGACCCGGTGACGGCCTACGTCAACAACCTGCGCGCGACCGGCGCCGCCTCCGGACCTGCGACGACTCGGAGGACACCAACCGCGCGGCAGCGTGACCCCACGCGGGAGTGCAACGTCTGCGTGGCTTCGGCTTCGAGCAGCTCTGACCCGGAGCCGGCACCGCGTCACCGCGCCGCCGACGCCCAGCGACGGGCGCGGCTCGACGAACTCACGGAGGCCAAGCGCCAGCTCGACGAGGAGCTGGCCATCCTTCATCAGGAGCTGGGGATGGACCCAGAGCCCCGCGATCGACAACCTGCACAGGACGTCCCCGTGCAGGAGCAGCCCCGTGAGGGGAACGGCGAGCGGCGGGAGCGCCGCCCAGCTGCCGAACAACCACGGGCCCACGCACCGACGCCGCCGGCTCGGGGACGAACACGCGACAATGACCGACGCGCCAATGAGGGTGCGAACACCAACGCCAACGCCGATGCTGACGCCCCGCCGCTCTTCAGGCGGGCGTCGCAGAACCTCGCCGCGGCAGCTATGTTGCTGCGCGGGTGTCCGGAGGCGGCGACCTCCGAGGAGAGGCGGGTGCGCCAGCAACTGAAGGCGCTACTCGAGGCGGCGGCGGCACAGCAAGCGGAAAGCTCCGCTTCGCGCCAACGTTCGGAGCGCGGGCGAGCAGGAGCACCATCCGCGCATGGACCAAACCTGCCTCCCTCTCAGCATCAGGACCGCGGGGAGGGGGCGGGGCCGCTGCGTCAGCGGTCAAGAGCCGACTCGGGCCCAACCGCGACGCGTGGAACACCATCGAGGCCCGTCGACGGGCCGAGAGTGTCGACAATCACCGCGACAACCGCTCGCGCTACCACGACGACCGAGGACGCGGGCGACGCCACGATAGCGACGACGACCATGACCGCAGCTGGTCGCCGAACCAGAGAGGTCCACGGGCCTTTGGCCAGAGCATCCGGGATGCGAGGTTCCCCTCGCGTTTCCGGGCTCCGACCAACGTACCCAGGTACGACGGGGACACCAACCCTAGCGTGTGGCTCGAGGACTATCGACTCGCCTGTCACGCCGGGGGAGCGACGGACGACCTCTTCGTCATCAAGAACCTGCCGCTCTACCTCGGCGACTCCGCGCGGACGTGGCTCGAGCACCTGCCGCGTGACAAGATCCACGATTGGACCGACCTGCGCCGAGTCTTCGTCGGGAACTTCCAAGGCATGTACACGCGCCCTAGCAAGCAATGGGAGCTGCGCAACTGCAAGCAGCAACCGGGAGAGAGCCTGCGCGAGTACATCCGGCGCTTCTCCAAGCGCTGCACCGAACTTCCCGGCGCGACCGACAACGACGCCATCTCGGCGTTCCAGAACGGCACGACCTGTACTTCCCTCATCCACCGGCTCGGGCGCCGCATACCTCGTACGACTCGGGAGCTCCTCGACATCGCGAGCAACCACGCTGACGGCGAGGAAGCGGTCGCCGCGACGCTCAACACCCCTCAGGGCAAGGGGAAGCAAGTCGTGGACCACGGCGAGGGAACGTCTTCGCGCTTCAAGAAGAAGAAGAAGAACGACAAGCGCCGTCGCGACGACAACCTGGTCGCAGCGGTGGAGCGCAAGGCGTCACGCCCCAAGGGCAACCCGACCAAGCCCGCGCCGTCCAAGGACCACTTCGAGAGACTCCTGGACGCGCTATGCCCGCACCACGAGGTCCCCGTCAAGCACTCGCTCAAGGACTGCCGGCTCATCAAGAACTACGTCAACGGCACCCTCAAACCAAGAACGGCGGATCCACCCAAGAAGGGAGGGCCACCCCCCGACAACGATGACGGCGCGGGGGCTATGTACCCAGGTGAAGATGGTGCGGTCCACATGATCTTTGGTGGATCTCCGGCGAGACCCTCGAGGCGGCGCGAGAAGGTCATACGGCGAGAAGTCTTCAACGCCGACACCGCGAAGCCGTCCTACCTAAAGTGGTCGGAGGTTCCGATAACTTTCGACCGCAAGGACCATCCCGACCATGTGCCTCAGCCAGGATCCTACCCACTAGTGGTAGCTCCCCTGTTCAAGTCCAAAAGGATCCACAAGGTCCTGATGGATGGGGGAAGCGGGATCAACGTGCTCTATGCGTCTACGCTTGACGACATGGGCATCCCGCGGTCCCAGCTGAGGCCGTCGACCGCACCATTCCACGGGGTCGTCCCTGGGATGGAGGCGCTCCCCATCGGGCAGATCGATCTGCCCGTCACGTTCGGGGACTTGCGGAACTTCCGCACCGAAACCCTCACCTTCGAAGTGGTGGGGTTCTCGGGGACGTACCATGCGATCCTCGGGAGGCCGGCATACGCGAAGTTTATGGCCGTGCCAAACTATACGTACCTGAAACTGAAGATTCTCGGTCCGAAGGGGATCATCACAGTAGGGACCACGTATCAGCGCGCATTTGAATGCGACGCTGAGTGCTTCCAGTTCGCTGAGGCACTCATCCAGTCCGAGAGGCTCCACGCCGAGCCTCCATCCGAGGACCAGGATGTCCCCGAGTCGTCCAAGCGAGCGGCCTGCTCTTTCGAGCCCGCCAAGGATGTCAAGGAGACGGCCGTCTCCGACGATGGCCGTACGCTCCGTATCGGGACGGCGCTCGATCCTAACTAGGAAAGCGCGCTCGTCGACTTCCTCAAAGCGAACCTCGACGTGTTCGCATGGAAACCCTCCGACATGAAGGGGATCCCGAGAGAGGTTGCCGAGCACAAACTGAACATCAAGCCAGGATCGAAACCGGTGAAGCAACGCCTTCGCCGCTTCAATGACGAGAAGTGCAAGGCGATCGGCGAGGAGATCGTGAAGCTCCTTAGTGCAGGGTTCATCCGAGAAGTATTCCACCCCGAGTGGCTTGCTAACCCTGTACTTGTAAAGAAGAAAAATAAGAAATGGAGGATGTGTGTTGACTACACGGGCCTTAACAAGGCATGTCCCAAGGATCTGTTTCCTTTGCCTCGCATAGATCAGGTAGTCGATTCGACAGCTGGGTGCGAAACCCTCTGTTTTCTCGATGCGTACTCCGGGTACCACCAGATAGCGATGTGCATAGCGGACCAACTCGCAACCTCGTTCATCACTCCGTTCGGCGCGTACTGTTACAAGGCAATGCCCTTCGGGCTCAAGAACGCGGGTGCTACGTTCCAGCGATGCATGCGATGTGTCTTCGGGGAGTTGATAGGACGCATCATCGAAGCGTATGTCGACGACATCGTGGTCAAGTCGAAGAAGACCGGGGATCTGGTTCCCGACCTCGTCGAGGTCTTTGCGAAGCTGCGACAGCACGGGGGTGAAGCTAAACCCCGAGAAATGCGTTTTCGGGGTTCCAAGGGGCATGCTCCTTGGCTTTGTCGTGTCGGAACGCGGCATTGAAGCGAACCCCGAGAAGATCTCGACCATCATGGACATGGGACCAATCAAGAATCTAAAAGGCGTACAGCGTGTCACGGGCTGCCTCGCGGCTCTGAGCCGTTTCATAGCGCGACTCGGAGAGCGCAGCCTGCCACTGTATAAGCTCATGAAGAAGTCCGACCACTTCACATGGACCCCCGAAGCACAGGAAGCGCTCGACTCGCTCAAGAACATGCTCAAGAGCCCGCCAATCCTCACAGCTCCGACCCCTGAAGAGCCGATGCTCCTGTACATCTCTGCGATAACTCAGGTGGTCAGCACCGCGCTAGTGGTCGAGCGAGAAGAGCCCGGAAGGTCGCATAAGGTACAGCGGCCCGTGTACTTCGTCAGCGAGGTGCTCTCCGACTCCAAGACACGATACTCGCAGATGCAGAAGCTTGTGTACGCGATCCTGATGACCAAGTGCAAGCTCTGACATTACTTTGACACGCACCCCATCACCGTGGTGTCTAAGTACCCGCTCGGGGAGGTCATCCAGAACCCCGAGGCCGAAGGGAGAATCGCCAAGTGGGCGCTCGAGTTGATGGGGCAGAACATAACGTACGCACCACGCAGCGCCATCAAGTCCCAAGTACTCGCAGACTTCGTTGCTGAGTGGACGGAGGTTCAGACTCCCCCGGTGCCGATCGAGCACGAGACATGGATCATGTACTTTGATGGCTCGGTCATGAAGGAAGGAGACGGTGTAGGCCTTGTCTTCATCTCGCCTCTGGGCGTGCGCATGGAGTACTTGGTACGACTACACTTCCCGGCATCAAACAATGCCGCCGAGTACGAGGCCCTAATCAACGGCCTCCGAATAGCCGTTGAGCTCAGGATCAAACGCCTCGAGATCAGAGGGGACTCGGAGCTGGTCGTGGACCAGGTCATGAAGGACAAGAACTGCGTGGACCCGAAGATGGCGGCGTACTATCAAGCTGTGCGCGATCTAGAAGATAAGTTCCACGGGCTCGAGCTTCACCATGTACTGCGCGACTACAACAAGGCCGCCGATGTGCTCGTGAAAACTACATCTAGTCGCAGTCCGGTACCTCATGGAGTCTTCGCGAGTGATTAGCACGCTCCCTTTGTTCATACAGAGGGGGAGAAGCCACCCGAGGAGGAAGAGCCCGAAGTCATGGCGATCAACCAGCCACCCGAGCTAAACCTTGAAGATCCCGACTGGCGGTTCCCGATCCTCGAGTGGCTAGTCGAAGGAAAGCTGCCCACCGACCAAACGGAGGCTCGACGCATCGCGCGGTGAGCAAAGGCGTTCGTCCTCATCGAGGGCGAGCTCTACAAACGAGGGGCGGCAGGCATACTCATGCGACGCATCCTTGGAGACCAGGGCCGCGAACTGCTACGAGAAATACACGCCGGTACCTGTGGTCATCATGCAGGCCCGAGAACACTTGTCGGGAAGGCCTTCCGACAAGGATTCTACTGGCCCACGGCGGTGGCGGACTCCAAGGACATTGTACGGCGTTGCGAGGGGTGCCAGTTCTACTCTCGACAAACTCACCTCCCAGCGCAGGCGCTCCAAACCATCCCCACCACGTGGCCTTTCGCCGTCTGGCACCTCGACATGGTGGGGCCGCTCCGACAAGCGCCCGGGGGCTTCACTCATCTCCTCGTAGCGGTCGACAAGTTCTCCAAGTGGATCGAGGCTCGACCCATCGTCAACGTCCGCTCCGAGGAGGCGGTATCCTTCTTCACCGACATCATTTACCGCTTCGGCATACCCAACACGATCATCACCGACAACGGCACCCAGTTCACGGGGAAGAAATTCCTCAACTTCTGCGATGACAACAACATTCGTGTGGACTGGACGGCCGTTGCCCACCCGAAGACAAACGGGCAGGTCGAGAGGGCCAACGGTATGATCCCGCAAGGCTTGAAGCCACGCATCTTCAAGCGACTTGAGAAGTTTCGAGCAAGGTGGGTGGCCGAGCTACCGTCCGTGCTGTGGAGCCTGCGCACCACGCCGTGTCGAGCAACAGGCTTCACACCCTTCTTCATGGTGCACGGCTCGGAAGCGGTCCTACCCACAGATATCGACTATGGCAGTCCCCGAGTACGAGCCTACACCGAGGAAGGCAACCAAGCCGCGCTTGAGGATGCGACCGACCAACTCGACGAGGCGCGGGATGTGGTGTTGCTGCGCTGCGCAAAGTACCAGCAAGCCCTGCGACGCTACCACGAGCGCAACGTACGTCCTCACGGGTATCACGTCGGAGACTTGGTCCTCCGACGAGTTCAAGGCAGCAAGGACCGGCACAAGCTATCGCCACCCAGGGAGGGGCCGTTCATCATCCACGAAGTGCTCCGACCCGGGACTTACAAGATCCAGTACGAGGACGGGAGGGTCGTCTCCAACGCATGGAACATCGAGCACCTGCGCCCGTTTTATCCTTGAGTAACTGTTCGAATCTCGTACATCAATAAATAGATGCTGCATGCCTTGTTCACATGTCTTTGAGTTCCGAAAACTTGTCGATGATCATGTTTACGAGCGTGCAATACCTTTTTAAGGCTGAGCAGCGAGTATCCTTGCACCGATGCAAAGACATTCCATGCTCGGGGGCTACCCAGGGCACGATGCCCTCCTTCCATTTTTTACGATTTTTCAAAAAAATCCCGACAACTATGTCGAGACCGATCGCACGAGCGAAAGGTTTTTTGGACGGAAACTCGGTCTTGCGAGAAGTAAGGGCGATGGCCTGCGTGGGACGAGATGTTGCTGCTCGTTCAAAGCTCCTAGTACCTACGCCTCCGCGGCTACGGTGCGAAGACTTGCGAGCACAGCTCGAGTCCTCAGGCCTTCGTCCGACCTCTTTTCAAAAGCGTTCGGGTGACCGCCTGGGCTCCGGTCCAAAAACGACTTCAAAAAACAAAACCACGCCAAGTTACCTCTCGAACCTCTCGAGTTCTCGGGGGCTGCGAACGAGTGGTTACCCTTAGTGGTTTGAGAAGGTCGAGCTTCCCGACTCCTACGCCTCCGTGGCTCCAGAGTAAAGCTCGGTCATCTCGATTTTCTAAGGTCGGCTACGCGTTACAGCAGTTGTCCTCGGGAGCCCGGGAACGATCGAGACGTAATGCGACTTGAATTAAGTTCCCAACTACGCGATTCGTAGTGTTGTGATCTTGTTCTTATCATTACATGAAATAAAAAGTGATACAACTAATTTGAGGGCTCGGGGCCTCCCGAGTCCTCTGGTGCGTCTTGTGGCAGCAACTCCAAGTCTTTCAGGGCGGCGTCGGCCATGTCGCGGGCGAAGGAGGCGCAGTCCTCCTCGAGCTCGTCGCACTGCGTGTCGGAGATGCCGGGGGCCCAGCCGCCGCTCAGCGTCATGTGGTCCAGCCCCTGGTAGTGCGACTCGAACATGGCGAGTACTCGGTGCACCGTCCGCCGAGCCATCGCCAGCTCGAGCTCCCGGACCACGTCTGGGAGGCGCCCGACTTCTTCAACCAACATCGCGGGCATCACCGGCCCGATCGACACGCCGAGCCCGGCCATGACCATGCTGATGGCCCTTCCGAGCTTGGCCAGGTCCTCAATGTTCGTCTTGCGGGCCGCCTCCGACTCGCGCTGAGCACTCCGAGCTTGGTTCAGCGCAACCGCGTCCTGTTCCCGAGCCATCCGGGAATGCTCGAGCTCAGCTCTGGTCTCTGGAAGATGAACAAGGCAACGAGTTATGGCGGGTCCGCAGGAAAGAGGGGGATGGAACCAAAATTTGGGACTTACTTTCGAGCTGCTCCGACAAGCGCCCGATCGCACCATCCTTCTCGATGACTTTGAGGAGGGCGGTGTTCAGCTCCTGCTTCTGCTCCGCCAACTTCGAAGTCATCCCGGTGCGGTACACGCGCATCCCTGAAGCATCAGGAAACAAGTCAGAATACGCCAAGAAGCAAACAATGAGTGACATGGTGAAGGAAAGCGTCTGCTCGGCTTACCCTCAAGATCCTCCGACAACTTGGCATTTCTCTCGCGCAGCCGCGTCACCTCCTCAGTGACCACCTGAAGCTGGTTGGTGACCTGGGAGAACTGGCGGCCAGCCGTCGCCAGGTCCACTGTGGCGGTACCCAGGTCGCGCTCCAAGTCTGCCACCTTCGTCTCAAGCGTCGCCTTCTCGCGGGCCGCGGTCTGGGCGGCGTCCCGGGCAGCGGTCTCGGAAGCGGCGGCGGCAGTCTTGGCCCTCTCGGCGGCTTCATCAGCGGACGCCGCGGCCGCACGGAGCTTCTCGACCTCAGCTTCGGCAAGAGCCAGCCTCGACGCCAGCACGTCTCGCTCCGTCACGGCTGTGGCGGCGGTGGCGCGGTCCTCCGCGGACTGCTTGGCAGCCTCAAGAGCTGCGCTCGTCGACGCCTCGCTCGCCACCGCTGCGGCTGCCGCCACCTGGGCCACGACCAGTTGCATCTCCAACTGGGCCCGCTCCGCGCGAAATTCTCTCGCCGCGCGCGCCCTCCTCCGACCAGACCCCGCGAGTGTCTGCCCCGAACAAGTCGAAGGTGAGCCACACATCTCGAAAGAGCCCGAGAAGTCAGAAATAAGTCATTTGCACAAGAGAGAACTTACCGACGTCGCGGAAAGTATCAACTCGTCGAACGCGCGACGCGCCCACGACAACCCGCACTCGAGAGTGTTGCATGCCGCGGCCTCCTCGTCGTCCTCGGCATCGTCGTCGACCTCGAAGGCGGCCACCCACGGGACGCGGGCGAGTTCAAGGGCCCGGGCATCACTGCCTCCAACGTCTCGCGGCAGGGCTGCGCCCGAACCCTCCCTGGCCTCCTGGATCTCCGGGGAGGTGGCTCTTGTCGCGTCCTCAGGGGCATCGCGCTCTCGTGGGACTATGGCGGGCTGGCTCGGCGCCGGAGCCTCTTCCTCGGCGACGACGGTGGGCTGGATGGACAATGGCTCCACCGCCCCGACAACTTCTTCGACCGCCCCTACCGTCGAGGGTGGGGGCGCGGCCACGGCCGCCTCTGCAGTCTGGTGTAGGGGCGCGTCCACGGTCTCCCCCGCAGACGAGAGTGGGGGCACAGTCGCAGCCGACTCCGCTCCGGCTGCAGACTCCCCGAGGACCCCCTCCGCCGCCTCCGGCGCGGCAGAGGACGCGGAGCCACCAGCATCTCCATCCTGGCGCGGCGCCGGCGGTCCCAACACGATCGCGTCCAAGAGTGACAGGTCGGCGAACACCCGATCAGTCACGGCCTCGAGGATCTCCCGATCGTTGCTCGGGAGCTCGGCGGCGTCAAGATCGATGACCCCGATACCGGGGATGGTCAGGTACCTGGACGACGACATGTCCTCTGTGCTCTCGGTCGACGGCGTGGCCTCGGCCGCTGAAGTCTCTGGCGCCGCGGCCCCGATTGGCGGTGCGGCCCCAGCCGCTGAGGTCTCTGGAGCCACCGGCGCCGCGGCATCGCGCTCCGCTGTCGACGAAGGCAGGGGCGCACCCTGATCGACGGGCACCATCACCACGTCGTCGCCACCCGAACTGGTCTCGGCCTGTGGCTCCGATGCCACTGGGGGCGGTCGTCTCCATGACCACCCGCTCCTCCTCCACGACGGCGGCAGCGACCGGCGGGGGCGGTGCAGCCGACTCCTCCATCGCGACGGCCACGGCCAGCCCCTCCTCGACCTGCACCGACAACAGCTTGGCGCACGGGGGCTGGGGACGGGGCTCGGAGGGCACGACACGCGCGCTCAACGCCAAGCGCTTCAGAGGCGCAAGGCTGAGGACGCCGGTGTCGGCGTATCTGCGAGAAGACAGAACAAGGTTAGCAAGCAAAACAAGTCGAAGGGCTCACGACGACGGCTCCGAGAACAAGAACTTACATCTTGGAGCGAACCCGGGACTTCTGCACCGGGCGGCCCGACGAACCCTGCTCGGGGGCTGCACGCTTAGTGCCCACCGACTCGGGGGCTGCTCCACTCCGGTCCGCCGCCCCGAGGGCGGCGCCGCGATCCCCCGGCTGCTCGGGGGCTGTCCTTCCGGCCTCCACCGTGACCGGAGTCGGTCCTTGGCCCCCGCCTGCGGCAAGGGAAACTTGTACATCCGGGGCCCCGCCACCCCGGATAATCAATGACTGAAGGCGCCGCGGGGCGGTGCCGAAATCCACCTCCTGCGGCGCGCTCAGCGTCGATGCCGAGCCTGTCGACCTCGCCCGCGACGGACGCCTCTGCAAGGAGTCCGAGTCGGGGCGGTCGGAGCCATCGAAGAGGTGGCGAGGTGGGGTCGCCCGCTCCTCCGAACGCCTCGGCGGGTCGGCTCGGCGGGGTGGATCTCTCCGCGCCTCAGAGGCGCTCGAACCACCGGGCGCTATGCGAGGACGGGCCGCCTGCTGATCCTCTCGGACGGGACGAGCCGCCGATCGCGAGCTCGAGCCCGCATTCTTCTCGCACGCGGCGGGCTCCGACCGTCGCGACGATGTCACCTCGACCATGCGGGGAGGCGACGGCGTGGACGACCCTAACATGTCGCTCCAATCCACCGCCGCGCTGGCCACATCGCCACTCCACGACGGCTCTGGCGACAGGTCTTCGTTGGAGGAGACGTCGTGCTCCCCTGCCTTCCGCCGCTTGATGCGGTTGTCATTCCGATCGCGCTTGGCGATCTCTCGCTCCTTGTGCTGCGCCTTGCACGCAGCACGCCGCCTCTCCGCGGCCGCCTGGTTCCGGTTGTAGATCGCCTCCTCCGGGAGAGGCACCTTGGCCGGAACGAGGTGCGCGCACCTCAGCTGCAAAAACAAAGGGCAGAAGAATCAGCCAACATTGAAGGTCCCCGAGAAGACCAACGCCACGATGAAGAAGCCCAGATCGACGAAAAACTCGTCGGGGAGACAAGCGACCTACCAATTTCTCGGTCCCTTCGTTGGGAAGCATCGGGAGGAGCCGCGCCGGCGGCCACGAATAAGACGCCTTCCCGATCGCCTGCGCCACGCGACGCTGGATCTCGATCAGCGACAGGAAGGTCGGCGCAGTAACAGTCCCCGTCCAGGGGGCTCGATCAACCGTCATCTCGCAAAGACGGAGTGGCCGCCTCCGGAGCGACACAACACCACGGGCGTGGTACTGCCCGATGACAGTCGCCAGGGTGACCCCGGCTCCTTAGAGACGCCCCAGCACCGCCCAGTGGTCCCTGAGCATCTTCTCCTGCTCCGTCTTCGCGGGACCATCCGACCAGTTCCTCCGCGACTGGCCGATGGAGTTCCCGGTGAACGCCGGCAGCGCGAACTCGGGGTCGTTCCGCAGGTAGAACCACCCCTTGTGCCAGCTGTTGTTCGAGCTGGTCAGGGACGACGGGATGTAGCCGTCGCCCCGGCCCTGCTTCATCCGGAGGTTGGCGCAGCCGATCGTCACCGCCCTGGAGCCGTCCTTCAAGCACGCAAACATGAAGAAGTACCGGAAGAGGTGCCAATGGGCACTAATTTCCAGGTACCCCTCGCACATCGCCTCGAACGCCGCCATCTGCTGGATGCTGTTCGGGTTGAGGTGCTGCAGCTGGAGGCCGTACTCAAAGAGCACTCCCCGGACGAACCGCCCGGCGGGGACGGAGAAGCCGCGCTCGTGGAAGGCCACGAACGAGACCACGTACTCCCTGGGAGGGCGCGGCACGGACTCGTCGCCAGGCACCTTCCAATCCACGGCAGCGGTGAGTGGAGGGAGCTGACCAGCCTCAACGAGGTGAAGCAGCTGCTCGCGAGACACATTGGACCGCGTCCAGTTCGACATCGCGGCAGCGGAGCCTCGGGCGGCCTGGTGGCACAAGTGGTGGCGGCGCTGCGGATGCGGAAGAGCAAAGGGAACGAGGCGCGAGTGCGGGGGAAGAAGACGATGAGGAAGCAAAGTCCCAAACCCGTGCCCGACGCGCGATTAAAAAGGGAAGAGTGCAGCCGCTCGCCTTGAATACCGGGCCCGCCGCGTCAGCGAAACGTTCGCCCACGCGCGCGCGCCCCGGCGAAACAGACGCCCACTCGCGCGACGCCTCGATCCCCGCGGAGTACGGGAGCCTGCAGCGCCCACGCACGGTCATTTCAAACAGTCACGTCCGTCACGACGGCCGAGATACCCGCGCCTCCCGCTTCATCCGCATTGATCACGTCACCCACGATGACCACTACGACCACAGTGACCACGACGACCACGACTACCCCTACAAAACAGTACCGGACTATAACGGCTACAATGAGGTTTAAAAGCCCGCGAGCGAGTCTCCAACTCACCCACGGGCTCGGGGGCTACATCCGGCGGATGCGCTCGCGCGCACCCACCGGGAAAACCGAGAACAACACCAACACCAAACCCTCTCAACTGAGCCTGAGCGCGACTCCTTAACTCCCTCTCAGGCTCGGGGGCTACTGACGAGGGCCCAGATTAGGGCCCCCTTTGACGGCGAACTAATCTCCCTCAACACAAGGTAACCCAACACCATTGACAACGTGAAGGCCAAGATTGACAATGTCAAGGCCAAGATTCAAGACGAGGAGGACTGAGGACCCCGGTCAAGACCCTCACTGGCAAGACGTCACGCTCCCGACCAGTTGGAAGCATCTCCGACCAGTTCCCCACTAGAGGGACCCCCTACGACACGTCTCCGCCTCGCACGACAAGTCTCCGCCTCGCACGACAAGTCTCCGCCTCGCACGACATGTCTCTACCCCGCGCGAGCTCCCCCCAACTCCGACTGGGGCGTGGGCCACGACACGCAGCGCGACCTCAAGCTGCGGACATCTCCACCACGACGCGTGGGGGACCGGTTCCCCGCGCCATGCAACCGCACCAGCTGGCGGCCCATGCAAGCAGCTGGCCCCGACAAGAGCCTTAATGCAGGTCTGCTCAGCTGCGCGGCCATCCCATCGCCATCATCTCCAACTCTGCCACACGCAAGCGTCGCCCGAGGCACTCAAGCACCCCCTACGACGAGCTCCGACCTAAGGTTAGGCCTTAACGTGGCGGGCTAGTCAAGTGCTCGGGCGGACCTAGACACCAACGAACTACTCGGAGGAGGTGCCAGGCATCCTAGAGTGAACAGCTTCGCCTGGCCACGCGGCGGCTCCCACGACCAAGCAGCGCGGCTCCGCTTCAATGCGCCTGACGGACAGCGACGCACGACGGGACATCCCAGCAACCAAGCACTGTACCTCATTTTACCTTTCCCCTTGTGCCCCTCCCCTTGCATCTATAAAAGGGAGAGGAGAGCAACCATCACAAGGGTTAGACCTCCTACAGATCGAACTCCATTCTAAGGGACTTGGGTCCGACACCCTCTCCCGACCAGTTTGTAACCCCTACTACAAACACCCCTAGCACGGGAACACGGCAGCTCGACACTGGACGTAGGGTATTACTCCTCGGAGGCCCGAACCAGTATAAATCCTGTTGTCTCTTGTGCTAACCATCCGAGCCCGACACACGATCGATACAAATTTACTGTCCGGCGGTAGAGAACCCCGACAGCTCCAGATCGAGCACCACCGGCGGCGGAGCTCCCGCGCCTGGATCGGGCAGATGGATCCGCGCCTGGCAGCGGAGCTCCCGGCGGCGGAGCTCCAGATCTCGCCGCCCGACGACTTCCTCCGGCCCTCCTTCTCCCCGCGCCCGAGCCGGAGGAGCTCCCGAGCCGCCGGTCCCCGGCCTCCAGCTCCGCCGCCGGAGCATGGGGACGGCGGCGCATGGGGACGACGGCTCGCCACGGCAGCCAACGCCGTGCCTCTTCTTCCCGCGCTGCGCAACCGCCGTGCCCCGATGGGCCCCACTGGGGGTAGGGCTGGGCAAAGGGGAGGCGCAGCGGGTGAAGCTCTAGAGAGCGCATTTTCAGGGAGGGGCCGAATCACTTTGGAGGCGAAGCTGTTTTTCTCCCCCGTTTGGCACGGCTTCGCCCGAAGCTGCTTGCGAAGCTGCCCGCGAAGCCGTGCCAAAGGGACCCATACTATTGCAATACTTAGAAATGAAAAATACATTTTTTTCCTAATGTAGAGAGAGAAAACATACCTCTGTTTTCCACGACAAACTCCTCGGCTGTGGGCTGTCCCCACTGTCTTCTTCCTCTCTCTCTCAACGACCACGAGGCAGACGCCATTCTGAGCTCCGAGCCTCCAGTGGGGGCGGGGGCGCAGTGGGGTGGGCGGCGCGGTTCCTGACGGCGGCGTCTTTTCTTGCCGCCGGGGTCCTCTTCGCGCCCGACGCGCTGCGCCTCGGCCGACCCGGCGGCGGCAGAGGCCAGGCGTCGTCCTCTGGGTAGCACCATCATGTTCCGGTAAGCAAGCGACGCCACTGCTTCACTCGCCCCGTTGGTTCGCTGAAACTTTGGGGATCTTTTCGTTGCTAGCTCCGTTTGGTAAGGAGCGAAGCATCTCGCCCCCGCCGTTCACCGGCCGGAGCCTCAGTCCGCCGCCGCCAAGCCCCCAACCGACGAGGGACCTATCTGGAAATATTCAGATTGCGATTAATAGTCGCAATCCAGATATTTACAAATAACACCCTAGTTTGGATCGCGATCCGATTTAGGGGTCTAAGTGTAAACTATCAGGGTCTTTTTGTAAATATTCGGATCGTGATTATTGGTCGCGACCCAATTTAGGGGGCTATCTGCAAATTATCTCTGTGGTGGCTTCCGCCAGCTCTACGCGCACTCGTCCGGTCGTCCCCTCCACGTCTGCTTCCTGCACTCTCTCCCCCTCCCGCATCGCCTTCACCGTGCTTCGAATCCAACTCCTCACTGCCGTGCCGCCGGCCTCAGCACTCGCGTCGTCCCCAAATCAGATGGCTGGAGTTGGCGAGAGACGGATTCTTGGTTGCTTACTCATACGCATACTGTCATACACCCAAGGCTGAATGTGATATGCTGCTGCTGTCATAGCAGCAACCATGGCACCCATTCTAGGAAGAATTATGAGGAAAATGAGCAGTTCTTCACCCATTCTGTATTTGAGCTTGCGTTTGTGAGATGACAGCCAACCTGTCCTTAGAATCATAGTACGAGTTTTAGTTGCATAGTTCTTCGGTCCTCACGAATCCACTGGATCGGCATCTTAATTTGGTAACTATTGCCTATTGGTCCCTATTCCTGAAAAAAAATATTACACCTTTGACGATCTGTTGGAAGGACAAGGAACACAGAAATTATGAGTTTTAGGTGCTAGATTTCTCTTCAAACATCTGATTCACGATTGTTGATACTGTGATGAATTGCGTTACCATTTTCCCATGAAACATTCTGAAAGTTCAGGTAGTGGCAGCCAATGCTGCATTTTTTCAAGCAAGTGGGATCGTTCGTTCCTCTGTTTGCTGATTACATGTTCTGTGCAGTCTTAAGGTCTCGAAGGTAATGTATATTGCCCAGGTGTTTCAAGTATACTTTCAACATTTTCTACACAGTTTACATGTTACCTTGTTCTATTGAGAACAGAGAAGTCCAGTGGAAAAGTAAAGTCTAGGATATGCCACTGCGTGGGTCCATTTTTCCATTCAGAACATAGCATGAAGCTCTACCCGTTTTGAAGAAAACTTTTTATTCTAAAGGTACTTGCCGAGGCACCTATTTGGAAGTCTGCATGGAAAAATGTTCCCAGCGTACTTAATATTGATATCAGTGTGTTTGGTGATATCTGTGGCAGCATTTGCATACCTGCATCGCTGGAAGATAGCATCAACCATCGAATGCTACCAGCTTGAATTCCTTCTTTCGGCCCTTGGCTGTAACATGTGACATGTCAAACCTGGTCATCACACCTATGATGGTTGAGGTAAAATACTTTGTTTATGGCCTTCAGCTTTTTATGTACTTCACGTTTTGCATTTGCCAGATGCTAGCTATACAGATTTATGTGATAATATCATGACCAATGAATGTAAGTAAGGCTTACACCTTTTTATATGAGATTTACTATGCTGATGGTAGTTGAGGTATGTAAGGAAAAAGGGAGTTACTTTGATGTAAAATATTAATTATATGGTTATATAGGTCAGCCATTTCTGAGTATTATTCCTAGCAGCGCTCATAGGAATATGTTGACTTGTTCTTTATTTTATTTTCAAGAATTAATACAGATACCATAAAGCAGAGTTTAGTGCTTTTTTTGTGAATAGTCCATGAATTGTTAGCAATCTAGCATCTGGAGGCGAAAATCTAGCTTGGTTTGAACTTACAAGCATACTTGTGGATAAAATTTGTGGGAAGGCAGTTAATTTGACAAAACAAGGATACACATATTTATTGTTTCTAAGATCTGACTGGTGATTATTTCACATTTGCTTTGTAGTACACATCACTTGGCTGTTATTTTAGAGAGCAAACTTGACAATTGAGATATGAGGTATCTCAATCGCTGAAACCGAACCCTAAAAAAGCTGACTGTTACCAGTTTATTTATAGTTTAAAGGAAGTTTTGTTTTTTATAGTTTTATAAAGAAAAACTTCTTTCTTGTAAGTTACTACCTCCATTTCCAAATAGACGACATTTCAGACAAGAATTTCTACTAAGATTAGGTTAGACTTGTTGGTCTGAACGTCAAATAAAAAAAGGAAGGAGGTAGTATAACGGTTTAGTTTATGAGTGGCATTAATTAATTAGAGACGAATGACCTGTAGTGTATTTTGACAAATAAAGGCCTAGTTATATTATATAACAGGTTTAGGAAATTCGAAAGCAAATGATCTGATATTATTTCAGATTTTCAGTTTGAGATTTTTTTTAAAAAAAATCATCACTCTGCCCTTGATCACTTTAAGACATGGAGGCTTTTACTGAAGTGAAGTACTGAAGAAGCACCAGGAAAGATGGAATGTAAGTATTACATTCAAACGAGTGCAAAGCAGTAGTAAGTTTCCATAAATTCCATATTAGCATAGACACTATACAGCTCTCTAGAGAAGCAACCAAATCCCTCATAAACTTATTAGACTTCGCCTCACTCAGGCGATGCAGCTCAGGCCCAGGCACCCTCCCAGCAAATTCCTCAGTAGCTTCTTCTGCAAGCACAAACAAAAGATCATGAGCCCATTTCTCAACTTTCAGCTAAAACCTTGCTGAAATTTACAGTCTGACTTTAGGAAATAAAGCTCCAAGAACCCCTTGCTACAAATGTGGTGCTTAAGCTTTTGAGCAAAGGTCACATCTTTGACAAACGTTGCTGTTCTACTATAATCCTAACAAAAGCTACTTGCAAAGGTTCAGCTTAGGCTAGATAAGGGCTTATGCCAATCACATGACAAGAACTAGATGGAAAGTAATTTCCACTTAGCTGCACGTGGGTCCCGCAAAAGACGCACTGATCTGGGAGCAAACTAGAATTACAGGGTACTTGCCTTCTTGACCTTGCAGATAAGCTGCGGAGAGATCTTGTACAGGTCCTCATCCACTGCTCCCTTGGGCTTCCACTTCTGCTGCTCGTTCACGTACTGCCTCCTGCCTCCTTTCTTCCTCGCCGGCACAGCGTTGGGTTTCTCTCCCTTCACTCGCACGACACACTGCATATTGATCGTAGAGTTGTCAGTCACTTTGTGAGTTACTGCAGGCTGAGCATAGAAATTACTGAACTGCAAAAGATATGGAATAATGCTAACTGATATCAGAGTTCACGAAAGAAATGGTGTGCTTGTTGTCTGACCTTCTTGTAGCTGTAAGGCTTGGCAGGGAACTGGGGAACCTTGAAGAGGTCCTCGTCGTCTTTGTCAACCGGTGCTGTGAAGAAGAAGGGTCCTGCCTGGAAGTATTGGGTGACGGGCATGTCGTCCCACAGGTTCCAGTCGCCGAACGCCGGGATCTGGCGCCACTTGCAGTCGTCCTGCGCCTGCAAAAAATCGGAACAGAAATTTACTCCTCTGAACTGAAGAGCAACTGAATGGTGCAATACACATGCCTGGTTAGAGTGAAATGGACATGACGAAGCCGAGATGACTGAACTGAAGAATTCTATCCTGTTTTCCCAGAGTTTGAAGCGACCTTATTAATAGTACAGTATGCCAATGCAGGGCGTGTACGTGCTTGTTAAAAAAAAAAACGTATACTGTTCCAGCATTGTATATTTCAGATCTACAGGAGATAACTATATGAGATGAGCATATATTCCCACAGCCAAGACAAGTTTGGCTGTTAGCTAGTACAAGATGTGTATAGTCACTTCTCGTTGCAAAAAGGTAATGTATCTGAAGTTCATAGCAATAGCATGCACAGGTTCAAGAACTGTAGAATAGCAGTAATGCAAGCATGTTTCCTTGCAATAAGGGAAACATGGGAAGAACGAAATGCAGCAAAGACGCTATCTATCTTGGCTCTCACCTCCATCTCTGCAGTTGCTGGTGAAGCTGTGAAGCAGGTGGCCGAGTCGCGAGAAGAGGAACAGGGGAGGGAGCCTAATAGCAATGGCAGTCAAAGAGGAAGCTGTGTTGGATGGAATTGGGCAGCTGCTGGTGGAACCTGGAAGAGGATGAGCTCCGTTCCATCTCTATACATAGCCGCACAAAGGCTCGGGCGGCGAGGAGAACGTGGGGGCACACGTACCGGACCTTTTCAGAAAGCCCTCCGGGGAAAAGCGAGAGCCCAAAGCAGCAGCTAGCGTCGAGCTGCTACTGATGAGCCTCGCCCTCGCCCTCGCCCTCGCCTCGCCCGGGCAGGCAATGAGTAGCAGCACTCCACCCTCCTCATGCCGGTGCATGGTGGGAGTGCTGCAGGGTCAGGGGCGCTGGGCGCACCACCACCCCTTGCTTTCCGAGTTCCTAGTGTCCATAGTGCAGTGATGATGCTCTTCTTTTGATCTTTTCTGTGCTCCCCTGCATACTCACTGGGCCAGATTAGTTACCTAATACCTATAATCTCTCTCTCTCTCTCTAACTGTGTGTGTGTCTATCTCATACTACACGCACACAGTGACAGACAGACAGCCACTTGACAGTCCAGTAGGCAGCAGGACTGTAAAGTTGCCGGCTTTTGGCACCAAGTTCTTGCCACGGCATGATAAACAATGAGTGTGCGTGTCTGAGGCGCGGCGTGCTTTTGTCTCCGGCGGCGTCAGTTTTGGTCCGTTACCCGCGGAGCGAGACGGATGGCGGTCGTCTCGTCTCGTCTCCCCCGGCATCCATCGGCATGCATGCAGCTCTGAGCTCTGAGCCGCCGCGGCTCTCAAGGCCCGGGCCACGCATGGGGAGCGGGGAGGAGAAAAGCGGCCAACAAAAGCCACCGCTTTTGCTCGGAACCATGGCGAGCGAGCTGAGACCACAATGATTCGTGCGGTTCCGTCCATTTCCATCCATCCACGCCGCGTCGCTTTTTACCTCGCCGCCGAGGAGAGCTTTTCCCCTTTCCACCGGCGGTCACACATCCATCCATCCATCGGCTACATTACATTGCAGCCGGCCGGCCGGCCGGCCGGCGACGAGCGAGAAAAAGGGTCGGTCTCCGCCGTGCGTACCCATATCGACGAGTCTAATCGTGTATTGCCGGCTGCTTTCCTTGGAAAATTGACCGTAATAACTCAACGGAGCCACGGAGGAGGAATACGGAAGTTACCCTTGACCACTAGTTGGTCACGGTCACGTTACCGTGCGTGCTGTTAAAGTCGCTGGCCGATGGGCCCTTTTGTACGTAGTACGCGTGACATCTCCCTTTTTTACAAGTCATTCGGCGTGTCACTTACTACTCCAGAAGATGGTTTGGATCGAACACGTACGTTATGATACAACAAAAAAGCTCTCGCTAAACGGAGTTCTCCGTTTTCGGGAGATGATGATGATTATAATTTGCCATGATTTTCAGGTCTTTCTGAACAAATTAGCATGCATTCTTATCATGGGTTTTACTCTGTTCCAGTACAATTTGATCAAGCTAACTGGACGGTAGTAGATGCTCTAACATTACTGCAAGTACAAGCAATAATCGATTCACTAAAGCGATTACCCTGTTGCTGCTAATGCAAAGAAGGCTGTGTGTGAGCAAGAAGCAAAAGAGATGGCCCAGGCCTTGTAGTTGTAGGAGTACATACGACGGATATGCACGCATATGCGATGGGCCTTTTTGTTGGGCCAGCTAAGAGCCTTTCGGAATCTCACCTACTTTTGGCAAAGAGGAGAGTGAACCTGGCGATTTTTCTAAAGCCCGGCCCGCATAGCGAGCTTCTCCTCCTCCTCCTCCCCGCTTCTTTTTTTTTTCTCCTTTATCTTTTTCCAGGTTTTTAACAGAGAGCCTCTGCTCCTTTTGATTAAAAGCTTGTTCGCTCGCTGCCCCCTTCCTCCTCGCAGTTTAGGCTTTTGATGTAGCTAGAGTTGTTAGCTTAGGGACAGTGCAGGTGTCCGCCGTCCCCAATTGACGCACCCAGAGATCTGCTTTTTCTTGCTGCTGCGTTCGCATGCTCGCGGCAAAGCTTGGCCCTTTCTGGCTCCCATCGTCTTCCTCTGCTGCTGCTGCCACCAAACGAGTCAAATGATTTCATTTTCTTCTACTGCTCGCCAAACAAGTGCAGCACGGACAGACATAGTAGTAGAAGAGAGTATCCATCGCTTCAGTGTCTGGAACAGCGACCGGCGTCGTCAGAGCCTGAATCGATGACCAGCACACCTCCCCCTCTGACGAATCTGATCGGGTTTGGGGAATTTCGTAGAACGATGCGCCGAATTCATCTCAATTTGGAACTTGGAGGGCGGTGATCCTATCGGGACCTTGCAATTTTGAAAATTTCGGGCGCAGGGGAGTCTCATTTGTGCTTTACTCAATGCATGCAGTCTGAAAAACTTTTCAGGATGACGTGCCGCGTGCTTGTCGCCCGCCCGAAACTGGAACTCCTCCAGGATGATGCTGGTTGCTGGAGCCTGGAGGATGGAGGGAAGGCGGCGAGGTGCAGGAGGATTGGAGAGGCAGAGCAGCCGCCAGCCGAGGTGCATCTGCGGCCCTGCCATGGCACTGGCAGCTGCCAGCACGTACGAGCGGGCATTCGGGACCGCCTGCGATGAGCCCCTTTGATTTGCTGCCGCTTTTCAAGTTTTTTTGCGGTTTGCTGGATCGGACGATGGATATCGACATGGAGCTTTCGGATCCAAGGGTGAATTACGGCTTTCTGATTTCTGAAACAAAGTGAAGCATTATATTCAGGCGTGGATATTTCTGAGTTTCACTGCGTAGTTCAGAACTTCAGATGCACATCTCTGCACTGACTGCTGCTACTGCAGAGGTTTCGATCAATTTCCGCAGCAAAGGTAACATAAATATTGCCAAATTGGCACTTGGCAGGCAGAGAGAGATCGAACCAAAAAGGATTCAGAATGTAGTGTAGAAAAAAGCAGGCATGTTCTTCTTCGGCCAAAAGGTTCTGCTAGCTCCTACTGCTAGCTGACTAGCTATGCAGCCAACTGAAGGAGTCACAAGCATGGCGCTAGGTTATTTTTTTACCCCGCTCCGGCGCTACCGGTCGCCATCCCGTGCCTCGGCTGCTGACCACGCCAACATTATTTCTCGCCGCCCAGCCCGCCCCCCGACCGTAAGACGGCCACTTGACGCCGAGACCGCGCCCTGCTCCAGCGAGGCGCCACGCCCGCTACCGTCGTCTTGCCCGCCGCTACGGCCAGCGCCGCCGCGCTGCAGTCTCTCTCGTAGACAAGGCAGTATCTGTATCTCCACCAATCCACTACATATACATCCGGTGCGCGCACATGCGCGGACAGGACGGACAGGCCGACAGCGGCGGCTACGTGCCGCGGATCTGATCGACGACGACTAGGTCTCTTCGCGCGCCCGTGACTGGCCGTGCCGGTAACACGATGCGGAGCTGAGAGCTCCCCCGCCGATGGTGACAGGCTCGCGAGAGCACATCTGCACATGCGCGCACGCCGTCACGGGCGACAACCAAACCTAGACGCTAGCTGTAGTGGTAGTGGTCTCGTCGTCGTCCGGCCGCACCCTAGCTATATAAACCTGCACCTGCTGCCTTGGTCGATCGTGTCAAGGAGATCGCAAGAGCCCCGCGAGAACTGCCTTGCTGATCATCAGTGCACGTTCCACACAAGGACACACCGCGACTCCGACGACGATGGCGGCGGCCGGGAGGAAGCAGGCGGTGGTGGCCGTGGTGGCGCTGGTGGCGATGCTGCTGGTGGCGGGTGCGGCGGCCCAGGTCTGCGGCGTCCCCGGGGGCACGATGGGCGCGTGCCTGTCCTACTGCTCAAACGGCGGCAGCAAGGACGCGTGCTGCCGCCCGATGAAGAGCGCCGACATGGGCTGCCTCTGCGGCTACTGGAACAGATACAAGTACTCCGTGCCCAACTTGGCCAGCTGCGCCGCCAAGATCAGGTCCGCCTGCGACATCCGCAAGTCCTGCTAGGCCTAGGGGTGGATAGATAATCCATTCTGCCATTCGTCATCAAACATTATGTGTTGTCTCTTGTGTCGTCAATCTGCTTGTATCCTTGTGTAGTTGTGTTGTTAATTTTGGCCTTCGAGGTTAGTTCTCTAGCTCTGGTCATCAGCTGATCAGCGTGCGGCGAGCTAAACCGCCGGATCGTTCACGCGTCATGATGTATCTGATCGATCAGTGTTTATGATCAGTGCAAACCGCGCGAATAATTGTGTCTGTTTGTGAAGTTCTGAACCCGTTTATGAAACATGAATCGATCCGTGCTTTTCCATAAAAGAAAGATGAGTCTGCGCTTCTGCTCCTACTCATACATACTGTTTGCAGAAACTAGACAGTTTTTTTTACTAATCTGTTGTACATGTATATCGCGGAATGAAGAAGAACATGTGATCTGCTCCATGAGGCCTTGCCTTAGGGCAAATTTGTATTTGGACAGTGTGTTTCTCACTAAATAATCCCTCTTTCCTTCCCCAATCTTTAGATTGTTTACAGTGTGCGCTGAAACGAAAAGAGCATGGATTGAATTTGGCCCAGTTGGCTTGTGGTCTTGTGGAGGACGAAGAGAAGTGGGAGAAAAAGAATAGAGTTAAAAGGAACCTTATTGTACAGAGAAAAAAACTGTCCGGTTAAAACTGAAAATAAAAAAAACTGTTCCATAACAAAATGTTCCAATCGGTAAGAGAAAAATGTTCCAGTCAGTAAGGGAAAAAAGCCCAATGTACCATGAAAAAGATGTTCCATGAGGAGAAGGAAGAAACGGAACCTCAGTACGGATGTGTGACAGGATCACTCTAGCAGGCTGATGTACTGAAAAAGGATTTTATTTCTCCAACAGGTGAGACTTATTTATTTTCGAATCACACACAAACGTTTACGTACGCACACTTCTACGAACATACGCACGCAACCGTACTCCTATAAAAACTAAAAAAATACTATGCCCGGTGGGGTAAGACCGCCCCACAGGTTTTCATTAAGAAGAAGAAACCTTCTCCGAGTCTAGAAAACTCCTAAATCTCAGCTTCACCGGTGAGGGGATTTTTTTTTTAAATCAGCTCCATAATTCGCACCAATGAGAAATCAAATCTGGGTCTCCTGGTTACGACCATACCTCAGCCCCTCTAACCGAGTAGACTAGAGGAGCTTTGGCAACCGTACTCCTATGAGCACCTCCGAAAGACTAACCCGACAAATCATGCATCAATATTAAAGAAGCCATCACTAACGCGTCGTGCAGAGGAGGGAACGAGGGATGAAGAAAAGACATGACGAGAAAGTTTAAACAAGTCAAAATTTAGTATGGTAACTCTGACCAATCCAGCTAGCGGTCATCGATACAGTCACGGGCATACTGATCGATCGATCATCGATGCTCAGGTCATGTCCGATATGCCGACCATGCAGCACACCAATACACCATTTCTCGCAGCCGCTGACGACGATGCTAGCTGTGAGCTCCATCCTGATGACTTGGGTTGAAAAAGAACCCACTTGGCACCAAGAGACACTCGAAAACGGGGGCAGAACGCATCCGTTTCCAGCAAAACCAGCGTCGTTACCGTCGACATGCACGCACGCCATGGCGATTGGCGGATTGGCTGTGGCTTGCCCGTGACCTGGCGCGCGCCGGATGGATCCAAGCGCGCGAGCACATCCACGTCACGGGCCGCGCTATGCCCTCGCTATATAAGGCCGCCGCGGCGCCGCCGTCGTCGTCCGACGTGAGACACATCACACGCTCACACGTCGCAAGCAGTCGAGGGAGATCGTCGATCGGGTGGAGACGGACGATGGCCGGCGGGAGGAAGGCGGGCAACGCGGCGGCGCTGGTGGCGGTGCTGATGGTGGCGGTGGCGGTGGCGGCCGGCGGTATGAAGATCTGCGGCGTGGACCGGACGGCGGTGGACGCGTGCCGGTCGTACTGCGCCGTGGGCAGCGCGGAGGCGAGCCCCAGCAAGGCGTGCTGCGACAAGGTGAGGCCCGCGCAGTGGGACTGCCTCTGCAAGTTCAAGGGCAGCCTCCCCGACGACATCGACGGCGCGCGCGTCATGGATCTCCAGCACAAGTGCACGTGCGACTACCCGCCCGCCACGTGCGGCGCCAACTGATCGTACGTGATCCCCGGCGCTGCCTGCCGGACGTCGTGCAGTGCAGCCGCTCCAGAAACGCAAGATGTCAGCGACGGCGCGCGACGACGACGGCTAATTTGTGTTGGGTAGCCACCGTTTCGTTTCGTATTGTGTTGTGTTAGGTCATCGTGCCTTCGTGTCTCGTTGCTTTCTGTGCTACCAGTAGTGACTCTGACGGGCTGCAGGCTCATTGCGTGCATGCTTGTGCTCGTCGTCAGGTTTTTATCCATCCCGTCAGCCTCATGTGTACCTTGTACGTCCGTCGCAACAATAAACTCCGCAGATTGCTCTGATCGTCCGATACTCCGATGGGCTCTCTCTTAGCTCCGTCGCTAATTACGTGGGCTCTGGGCGTTCGGACCGGAGGGGCTAGAAATACAAGGCCCATCTCGGCCTAACAGCATCACACATCCGCTGCAAACAAGCACCACATCCTCGTGACTCCATCACATTCCAGCATTCCTTAATCCACAAGAGTTTCGTAGAAAGCTTTATGGCGCAAAATCGTAACCGCAGGTCTGAGTCACATGACCTCTGAAAAACTGCACCCGCAAACCATTTTGCGACAAACACAATCAAACAAATATGGGGGCGCAGAATGCAGATACGGAGATACCTACAAATGTGTTCGGCCAATGAATACAATTTCTGTAGATTCTTACAGCCAAAAAGGCTTTAAAATTTTTACCCGCCGAATGCCTCCATTGCCGGCAAGTTAACCAGCGGCGCATGCGGCGTTCCGGTGACCACTTGCTTTTGTTAGTACCAAACAAATTTCATTTGACCATACTTTGACCCGGCTACGGCCTCGTGACCATCAGCATCTCCCCGTGGTAGCGGGCGCGCGGCCACAGCTGTGAAACTGAAAGCAACAGCATCTGAACCCTGCCCATATACACGCCCAACAACTCCACCGTATGGACAGCCACATAAAACGTAGAACAAATGAGATCGCAATCCAGAGCTTCCAACAATTGCTGTCTACGAGATATCACCATACTGTACCTGGTACGGCTCTGAATATGAAATCCAGACGCAGCCATGCACTGAGGTCACATGAGGAGGAGATGGACAGCACCGGCGGGTTGACAGAGCAAGAGCTTGGCGTGCAGAGATGCCAGGATCTAGAGCATGCCCACCCTCAGCTTCTCACCGTCCTCTGGCATTCGTTCACCGTTGCAGGCTCAGAAATGATACTGCGTGCATCAGAGCTTTCCCTTTCGTTGCCTTCTTCCAAGCACCTTCTCTTACTAAATAACAATTCATTGCTTTCTTTCTAATTGAATAAGCTTTGCACTTTCCTGCTTGATTTGTATTATTATGTACTATATCTGTTGCGACTGGTGTAAATAATTGTCCCGTCTCTTTCAACAGGTGATGGTTCTGTAGAACAAAAGGAACAACAACTATTCAACTAAATGGCAAAAATAAAGCATACATTGACATCTTATGATTCGAAATGGGGTACAGAAAATAGCATGCAGAGAAGCACATGCAGAGAAGACAAAATGATGCTATGGTAATAATTGAATCAGCAGGACCCCCATTGCCAAGTTTCAGACGCATCTGTTATACCTCCCGTGTGTTCGTGCAAAGGAGAGGGGGGAGCCACCTGGTGGTCTCCGCAGTCCCCACTGCTCCCTCTCCATACCAGTGTCTCTGCATGGTATGGCACAGGGATGTGCGTAGGCAAGGCATGAGAAGAGCCGCAGAGCAGCCACACACAAGAACCATTGCACCAGTCTCCAGTTTATATAGCCTTTAACATTGCCCCCTTGTGCTGTTTCTCTGAATCCAAACACAGCAGCACCTCCCTTTCTCTATCCATTGCTCGTTTGAACAAGAAGCATGGCTCATGGTTGCCCCACAACTACCACAAGCTCCCTGCTCCTCTTCTTCACTATCTCTTGCCTGATTATCGGTCAAGCTCTCTGCAACCATGGTCACCATGGCAGAACATCAGGTTCTTTCCCCCTTGCACAAACACTAAGTTGGTTATTCCTCTTTCCTTGCACCAGGCTAGTCCCTTTCGTTCCTGTTGGCTGTTGCCTTTGCTTTTGTTCACTGTTTGTTTGCTCATTTCATTCTAATTTGTTATGAAGGTGCAGATTATGTAGAGCAATATCACCAGCAGGAATCAATTGACAAACATATAGTTTCGCAGGAGACCATGAAGGTACCTATCCCTCTTTTAACTATAGCTAAGTGGCTAGCGTTCTTGTGGGTTCTCAAGTCTCAACTTTCAAAAGTTTGTACCACTTCTGTTTCTTCCAGTAAAACTTTTCCTACTATAAATGTCATCTTGCTTTGCATTAAACTATGGCATCAATCTATGGAGCTTTGTAGAGGCGATGCACTGATATGACGGAGGGTAGGGTAGGGTATTGCATACCCAATACGGATACGCTTGGTATGCCATGGATACATATCGGCTGCATACTGAAGAAGCGACGCATGGATTGGGTTTGGTTACGGTACTGGACATGTATCTTCGGCTTCCAGGCATGTGGGAGGATGACTAAGGAGAGGACTGGAAGGAGGTAGGAGATGCTGACATGGAGAAAGATGTTGAGGGGCGACCAAGAGTGACAAGAGAAGGGCTGTCAAGGCTCGAGAAGGAAAGACAGTAAACATCTCCGGCGTCCGAGATGAAGACAACCACAGCTGTGGCAGCGTAGTCTTCAGGGGCAGCACCATCCGCATCAAAATAATTGGTCTCCAAAGAAAGCGTGAGTTTTAGAGAGATGAGGACAGGAGTAACCAAATTTGCAAGTATTTGATGTGAGAGATGATGGCCGGCGGAGGATGTTTCAGCATCAGCGGCTCCGCTTGATTCAGGGACTTGGGAGCACTAGGACACGCTATTTAGTTGGGCTGAGTGGGCCAGGAATCAGGAAAGGGCAAATCGATAGCGTTGTGTATGATAACTTGATAAGTATGAGGGGTAAAATAGCTGATTATAACTGCATTACTCTATTTCCTCTAAAAACTGTATTATTTCATTAATCCATATATTATTATTATTATTATCAAAAAATACTAGCGGCATACCTGCTTCCCTGTTTTTTTAGAACGGGGTGTATCCGGTATAGTATCTGGGCAACATAGACTACAGTATTACTAAGAAAAAGTCTTAGAACTACAAGGAAAAAAGACATGAAACCTATTTATTATTTTATTTTTTTGAAAGTTTAAACCTATGTAGTAATTTAACCCACAAAACATGCAAAGATCTTAAAGCAAGTATAATTAACATGATCTTTTCACATGTCTCGTATTAGGGTCTAAAAAAGGACATACTGCCCAAGTATGCAAGGAGAATGTTGATCGGCTCAATGGCTCCAATATGCACATACAACGAGTGCAGAGGGTGTCGATTCAAGTGTACTGCTGAGCAAGTCCCAGTGGATGCAAATGACCCCATGAACAGTGCATACCATTACAAGTGTGTTTGCCACAGGTGATCTTTAATGAGTAGGAGGAGCTTCTATGTTCTGGTATGCCCTAGCGAAGAGTAGTAATTTTCTTCCATTTTTGGTTCTTCCTCTTATTTTCTTTCTATTCTGTTTGGTTTTCTTGAAAAGGCTTTTTCTTTCTTTCGTCTTTTACAAGAGGCTAGCTAGTAGAGGACTGGGGTTTGGAGGGGCATTTTGTACTTTAAAATGCTTAGTTCAGGTTATGGACTGTTAATTTTGGCAGTAAATGGTTAGAAATTTTGACATCCGCAGTATAATACCTTATTTTAGTAGGCACACAGTAATTTTAACCTATGGCTACGATGCATCAAGTCTGAAGTATGGACTGACCTCAAAATGTATCATCTGCTTGAATAGCCTTGGGGGTCAAGGCTAGGTCTTCTGAGGCTGTTAACCTTCATTTCATACTAATAACATTTATGTACTTCTGCAAACATTCTTCTGATCCACCTAAAGTTCCATTTTCTCAATTCTGAGCACCAACAGTCATTTTCATAGTAACAATTGCCCGTGACCTGTACAAACGAGCAGCATGTTATATTAGACAAATCACAGAAGAAAGGCCACAACAACGAAGGTTATAAAAAAGGAGTGCTTTTGTGCAGCCTGCAAGTCTGCAACCCATCAGACAAGACTTAGTTTAACTAAGATGTCAGAGAAAAGATGTCAAACCATCACCTGCAACCCTCCGACTTAGGCTAATATATTGTACATTATTATAAGCAACAAATCAATGACAAAAAGAGCAAACATATGCAAGTAAAAGCTTGCAGGTTATTCTGTATATATCCAACAAAAAACTTGTCAAGGATCCAGTCAAATGGTAAGATTTACTAACAACTCCATGCATAAGCAGAGCCGCAACTGAATACATGAAGATTATGGGAAGGATACCACAGTTCCTTGCAGAAGAATGCATGCTTAAATTGAAAAGCAGTTATTCAAAGATATCCAGTGAGGATTATGTTTGGGGAATGCATTGATTTAAAAAGGTCCTCCTTTGAGCTTTCAGCACTAAGGAAGCTCTCACTAAGGTGCTATAACTCTATAAGTCATGTAAAAGTTGACATACACATGAAAAGGTCAGCTATATTCCACATTAATAAATTCGAAATAGCAATAAGAATTTTGCAAGTAAATCATAAGATGCCGATAATCACATGTGAAGATAGCAATTCACCACATTACTATGATTTGTAGCTTCAAATAGTTGCAGATCTCCTAAAAAGACAATGGAAAGGAAAAGAATAGACTGGTACCCTGAGAGCGACACAAGAGAAGGGATGCATACGGCAAGTAGGCAAGAAAGCTAACATGCAGTGCTCCCAGGTACCACTCTTTGCAATAGACTGAGGTCTCACAGCTTGTCTTAAATAAACAAGAATACATCATCGTGGGCTCGTGGCACCCTGTGAGGTGGTCCCGAATCTAGTAGCGATTCACATGGATGTAAGAAAGAGGATATACATCAAGGTATTTTGTTTTGCATTCATAAGAAGCCTGCATAAAATCCTACTTGAGTATCATGCACCAAGTGCCAAGGTTGATGTCAACACAGCAGTGAACCCATGGTCCAGCAGCACCATTGTATCTTGGTGGTGCTTATTTCTGGTAATGTTATCAGGATAGTTCTAAGCTTGAGCATACTTCTATACTGGTACCGGTAGCAAAGAGGACTGACCATTTTAACCTAAACAACACAAATGCATTGCAAAATCACGTCACATAGTCAGGACAATATGCTTAAAAACAGATCTGTAATTAGAAAACGTTCATTTTTAATTATTGAAGCCAAAGAACCAAAATAAGGCATTGTTCTGAGTCTGCATTTTCCACTATTGTCGCTACTCACTAGCTTATGATAATTCCCCATTTTTCATTTTGTAATCAGCAAACAGCATAGCTGCCAAGTGAAATGCAGAAAGTAGAAAGAAGTAATAAGCAACATACAATCTTGAAGACTTCAGTTTATTCTCAACACCATGTGTCTCCATTTCTGATGTAAAGAACAATGCAACAGGGGTGCAGAAACTTCTCAATTACTCCCAAAATCTACATGTGGCTGGTCCAAACTGTTCGCACTGTGCCCCTTTAAACTGACAAGAATAAACAACTGCTACTAGTACTACCTCAAATAGATTATTCATTAAATCTATGTTCAGCCACCACTGTGAAAGCAAGTCAAGAAAAAAGTTGAATAAAATGGATTACACACAAATATTCAAGATGTCCATTGATCCAGGGGGTGTTTAAATCAGCACATTGTGTTTGAGCTGGCAAACAGAAGCTTGTTACCATCAGGGCTATGAACCATCAGATGCAATTTGATAGATGTCAGGAAAGTTGAGTTAACTGACGCAAAAGAGCAATCAAATAGATGCTGCCATGTTAGACACATCCCGCAGCATCAAGTAAATTTCATCCTTACAAATATGTGAGCCGCCTCCATTCACAAACTCATGTATTTCTCCATCTACTTCAATCACACTCCGCCCAATATCTTTTTTCATCCCCTCGTCACTCATCAATTTCCTAATCCTCAAAACATCACCCCACATTCCTTCATCAGCATAAATGTTTGAGAGAAGAACATAGACTCCTGAATCATTGGCTCCAAGATTTGCAAGGCGTTCAACTGACAACTCAGCCAGCTCGACGCACCTATGGCTTCGGCAGGCAGCAAGAAGAGATCCCCACAACTCCGGAGTTGGTTCCATGGGCATCGTTTCTATAGCATGCCTAGCTTGATCCAAGCGTCCAGCACGGCCAAGTAGATCAACCAATGCACCATAATGTTCAACCTTAGGATCTATCTCGAAATCCTTTTTCATTCTGTGAAATATCCCTAAACCCTCTGATACCAATCCAGCATGTGTGCACGCAGTGAGCACAGCAAGTACACTTAGATCATCCATGGGAGCTCTTTCAGACTCCATTCGATGGAACAGTGTGACGGCATCCCTACCATAACCATGAGTTCCTAGTCCAACGATCATCACATTCCAAGTAACAACACTCCTCTCAGCCATGCTTTCAAAGATCAACTTCGCAAGATCCAAGCGCCCACACTTCATGTACATATCTATCAAAGCTGTCTGCACCACAACATCGAATAAGATCTTCTTCTTCTCCAAGTAATAATGCAGCCATCTGCCTTGCTCCAAAGCACCCAGCTGAGCACAAGCCGTGACAGCCCCAACCGCAGCGACCCTGTCAGGCTTTACACCACACCGTAGCATGCTCTGAAAATACTCCAAAGCCTCCTTGGCCTCCCCACACCTGACATACCCATCAATGAGAACACTCCATGAGATCACATTCCTCTCCGGCATTTCCTCGAACAGTAACCTTGCCTCATCTATCCTCCCGTGCCTTGCATAACCATCAATCATCGAGTTCCAGCACACCAAATCCCTACCAGGCATTTGATCAAACAGCTCGCGCGCGCGGTCCACACCACCAGCCTGCTTCCCATTTCCATCGATCATGGTCGCCCAAGAGAAGGCGTCCCTCTGCGGCATTTCGTCGAACAGTTCCTGCGCGAGCTCCATCTCCCCACACCCTACGTACCCCGCCACCATGGAGTTCCACGAGACGAGGTCCCGCGAGACGCCACTTGCTTCGTCAAACACCTTCCTACCCGAGCGGCAGTCCCGCACCCTACAGTAGAAGCTGATGAGCGCGTTCACCGTGAAGAGGTCCGCGCTAAGCCCCCTCCTCACGGCCTCCGCGTGCACCAGGACCCCGATCCTGCAACCAGGCGCGCAGCCGCAGGCCTTGAGCACGGCCGGGAACGTGTAGGCGTCGGGCTGCACGGCGCGACGGCGCATCCGCGCGAAGTACACGAGCGCGGTGCGGGGGCGCGCGGGAGCGTGGAGTCGGACGATGGTGTTCCATGCGAAGGTGTCGCGGGCGGCGACCTCCGGGAGGCGCGCGAAGACGGCGTCCGCGTGCGCGTGCGCGGCGGGGGCGGAGACGGAGACGGATGCGAGGGCGAGGAGGAGGAGGTTGGAGTGGCGAATGGGGGAGGCGGCGAGGTGGCCGGAGGTGAGGAGGAGGGCGTGGCACTGGAGCGCGTGGGAGGCCGACCTGCACGCACGGAGGCGGGAGAGGAGCGTCGGCAGCGCGACGGCGACAAGAGGAGGCGGCATCGATCGGGCATGGCGAGCGACTTCAAACTCCGAGCTCCTCCTCGTTCCAGGCAGAGGGGCCCGAGGGATGAGCTCTGGTGGGCCGTGGGCTCATTCTCTCTCTCGACATCATCAGTCATCACATAGGAAGGATCACTAAAAAAATCAAAAAGAAAGGATCGGAGAAGACGAGACTCAAAAAGGAAAATGGAAAGAGAGCGAAATCTAAATATGGAAATGGCGCGCATGGCGTCGACGCATGCAGCTGCTGATTCGCAGCGCAGAGGGCACAGAGGCGGAGGACGTGCGCACGCACGACGGCCCCGGTCGAGCAGGCACGGCAGGCATGGCGATCCCGACGACCTCCCCTCCCCGCCGCGGCCGCGTCGCCCTCCTCCGCCTCCTCTCCGCCCTCCTCCTCGCGCGCACCGCCGCCGCCGGCGCCGCCTCGGAGTTCGACGACGGCACCTCGCCCAAGTTCCCCGGCTGCGACAACACCCTCCAAAAGGTGAAGGTGATGTACTGGGTGAACGGCGACGAGCAGAACAGCTTGACGGGGGTCAGCGCGAGGTTCGGCGCCGTCCTGCCGGACACCGCCCCGTCCGACAGCCACAAGGACCCGGCCGTCGTCCCCGACCCAAAGGGCAGCTGCGCCAAGTCGGCCAAGCCGCCGGCCGGCTCCGTCGCCGTGGCGGAGCGCGGGGAGTGCACGTTCATCGAGAAGGCCAAGACAGCGGAGGCCGGCGGCGCCGCCGCGCTGCTCATCGTCAATAACGAAGATGGTCCGTCGCGTCGCGCAACCATGCATATCGGAGTTTCTTCCCGTAGCAGAACGCCGTCCGTTGGCAACGAAGACTGACGGGGCTAGCTTTATCGTGTTGCAGGTCTGCAGAAGATGGTCTGCACCGACAAGGATCCGCCTCCCAACATCAACATCCCCGTCGTCATGGTGTCCAACTCCTCGGGCGACAAGATTCAGTCAGCCATCTCCGACGGGAAAAAGGGTGAAATAATTTTCTTGGTCTTGTGTGACATGAATCCGAGTCTGATGATCTGATCCCCAAAAATTTTGTGGTGTGTCGCTCGCTTTTTTTTTTTTTTTTTTTTTTTTTGCAGTGGACATTCTCATGTACGCGCCGCAGAAGCCGTCCTTCGATGGCGCCATACCTTTCCTCTGGCTGATGGCCGTCGGCACGGTGGCCTGCGCCTCCGTGTGGACTGTCGCCGTCGTCGGAGAAGAGGTACACCGCACGCATAAACTAACTACATTTCATCAGATATCTGAAAATCTTGCATGGTTATTATTACTGACGAGATCGATCTCCATGGTCATTGCAACGCTCTAGCCGAACAAGAACGCCGCTCCGCTGGGCGAGGAGGAGAATAATCCCGACGACGAGGTTGTGGAGCTGCAGACCATGACCGCACTGGTGTTCATCGTCACGTCGTCGCTTGTCCTGCTGTTCCTCTTCTTCTTCAAGTCCATCTGGTCCGCGTGGTTGCTGGTGTTCCTCTTCTGCGTCGGCGCTGTCCAGGTACTATATGCACCAAATCCCAATGAACTTGCATTGGTTCAGCTGCAAATGACCTGCATCGCTTCACCCTCATCTCTTGTTTATCGTAAATTTCCCAGGGAATGAGTTACGTCTCATCAACCCTCACGATAAGGTGTGAATGATAACTGCATAAAATCTTTTGCAATTTCATACACAGTAGCTAGTACTGTAGCATATATTTCTACTGTACTTGCTTGGCTACTCTTGCTGCTTCTCTGCGCCTAACAGTTGAAAAACTGGTGTGTTCAGAGCATGCAGCCGGTGTGGCGAACGGAAAGTGAAGCTTCCTGTCATAGGGAATGCGAGGGTGCTGACGCTGGTTACCTTGATTTGTTCCATTAATTTCGCAGCTATCTGGGTTATATACCAGAACTCACCGTTCGGTTGGGTTGGTCAGAACTTCATGGTAAGATATTTCCTTTATTTACGAAGGAAATATTTGATCGTTCATCAGTTCTTGTGCTCATCGACATGTTTTATTCTTCATTAAGGGCATCTGTATGATGATTCTTGTATTGCAAGTGGTCCATATGCCGAATATAAAGGTGTGCGGACATACTGTATGGTTTAAGAAGTTTTAGCAGTCAAATGTTCTCTTCCATCTGCCTTGTCTGACGAGCTTCAGATCATTTTCAGGTCGCATCAGCGCTCCTCATCTCTGCTTTTCTGTACGACATTTTTTGGGTGTTCATATCGCCCTTCATATTCAAGAAAAGTGTAATGATCACTGTAAGTGCCATGATCGCATAAATGCTATTAAAACATCATGTTCTAGCCTTCTAGGGTAGTTTAAACGAAATGCCGCCAAACTCAGTTGGCTCGTGGTAGCGATGATGGGCCGAGCCTTCCCATGGTACTGAAGATGCCAAAGGAGTTCGATTCATGGAATGGGTACGACATGATTGGATTTGGGGACATTCTCTTCCCCGGACTGCTTGTTGCGTTCAGTTTCAGGTAACATCAAAACCGAACTCTGAAACTGCCAGGAATGTAACAATAGGCTATAGTGACCAGTTTTACTTATTAAGATTATAGTGGTCAGTTGTTTCTTCTCCTGAAACATACAATTTGTCCTTGAGCTGCAGATTTGACAGATCGCACGGTAAGGACTTGACTGACGGCTACTTCCTCTGCCTAATGATCGGTTACGCCTTTGGTATGTAGTAGTCAGTCCATCTCTGAATCTCAGCTTCAGAGAAGAACAATGCAGCCTACATTAACACTGTTATGCCAATGCAGGCTTGTCATGCACATATGTTGGCCTGTACCTTATGCATAGTGGCCAGCCTGCTCTGCTATACCTTGTTCCTTCGACATTAGGTAAAACAGAACAGCAGCAGTTTGATGCCGTTTTCGACGTTTCGGCGCAGAATACATCAGAGTTCTAACAACTGTTTCTGCAATGAATTGGTGCAGGAGTTATCACCCTGCTTGGCGCGAAAAGAGGTGAGCTCAGTCAGCTCTGGAACGCAAAGGTGTAACCTGTCTGGGATGCTCCTAGCTGATATATGATGGGCATAGCCTTGCAGGTTTGAAATGGACCTTGGCTTAGCTAGACTTTGTGATCATGGATCTGAGGGTTTTTTTGTGAAATCCTGCCAAGCATCAGCCTGATCCTTCGTTAGAAATTTGCTTTGTTTGACTATAACACATATGAAGGGTGATTAACTGATTATACTAGCCTGCTGCATCTGCAGTACACAGTTACAAAATGCACGTTAAATCGTTAGGGTGATGTAAATTTGAGCAAAATTAGATGATATTTGCTCCTGATACGTTTGATTACGCGTGATGTAAAGTTCCTATTGTCAGCAAGAAGCTGTTCCATTTTTCTGGATGTTGAAGTTGAATGGATATGATGCAGGCAAACAAGAGATTTGCACTTTGTTTCAAGACGAAAGATTGGCTTTTTGAATACTGCGGTTAGGAGAAATATTAAACATTTGTCCTGTTTACCTTTTGAACACACAATTTTACAATATTTGTTAAAGAAAAGGTGTGCGTGTGTGTGTGTTTCGTTCGTTTAATGGTTGGATGCCTAATCTATGTCTTTATTTAAAATTAAGCATTTGAAGTTTGAGTTAGGAAAACATAATGAATTTATAATATTCGATAATGTTTGCGTTTAATATTTCTCTAATAATTGAAAGGGGTGTCTATTTATCTATCGACATATTTTTAGAGGTAAAATCTGTTAATTTTTATAGTGTTACGGATGCTGTTCTGCAACGTTGCAGGAGTTACGATCCCCATATTTCATATTGCCCAAACATTACTATGCAACATGAGAGACAAACATTTTTATATTTCCTCTCCAAAAATTATGAAATATTGTAAATATCGTAATAATGTTTGCAACATCAGAGAACAACATCTACAACATAAAACTTTTGCGATATATCTCCTAATAATAAACCTCGTGAGTGTTAAAAATCAATACTCCTTTTCACTTTTTACTGTATTGAATTTAAAACGTTACATAAATTGATTACAAAATTTTTAAAATGCATTAATTATGCTCTTAGTTAAATTTAGATCGAAGAAAAAATGTATTTTTCATACTCGAGTATCGTAAAAGTCACATTCATCCCTCACGTTTCATTTGGTCAAATCTACCTCTTAACTAAACTGATACATTAGTCATCTCCACATAAATTTAACAATGATTTTATACACAAAATATTAATCATCAGGCATGAAAATTACACAAAAATTGCTATAACTTACAGGAATTCTCCGTTTCCGTCCTGCAGTGAGTATTAATGGTAGTAAGCAAAATGCTGATGTGATAGCCTAATTAATAAGGAACGATGATGAAAAACAGAAACAAATTCTTAGAAGAGAAATCATGTCTTCCTTCCCAACGTGGCAATAAGAAACTAGCATTTTACCATTGGAAAAACCGGTAGTTTCTATGTAACATGTGACTATCCATGGTTGGTGGGAGAGAGAAAAAACAATATGATATTGATGATAGACTTTATCATTGTGTGAGTTAGTTTCTACAGATGATTTTTTTTCTTAATGTAATCATCTTGAACATTGTATATAGTTTCGACTATTAGGACGAACTCCATGATCAGTACAGTAAATTAATTCATCTCCCCCCGGCCAAGCTCCTTCCCTCTTTCCCATCGACTCGCATTCACCGTCCACGAGCACAGCCGCGCTTCGCCGCTCCCGCTTGGCCCGCTTCCCCGCCCGAATCCGATCCTTCCCCACCTCCACCCCCAAATTCCACGCTGGTACGCCTCCTCGTCTCCTCGCCCTCCATCGCGATCTCTTTCCTTTCCTGGATCTGAATTTCGTCGCGCGTAGCGCAGATGCGGTTTGAATGGCAGGGCTGATCTCGGGGGAGGGGCCATGCCCATGAGCTTGCCGGGGAGGAAGGCCCCGGCGGGGGTCGCCGGAGTCCGGCGGTGGCTCGTCACCATCGACGTGTCGGTGGCGGCGCTGTTGCTGACCCTCCTGGTGGTATCGCTGTCCGTTGGCTCGTCCCTGCCTCGGACGTCGCTGCAGGATTACCTCCCCGTCAGCGTTACTGGCCTGGGGAAGCTTTCTTCGTCGGGGCATGCTGATGGAAACACGAGCGGCACTGCGATTGGGGGAAAATCCTTGCAGGGTGGCCTGGAACCCGCAGTGGAGCAGAATGGTCAAGGTGGTGACGTGAATTCAGGCCAACCGTCTGCGGTTACAGGAAAAATCGAAAGCAAAGACCCGGATCCAATTGCTTCAGGTGATACCACGTCGACCCCGGATGAGGATTCGTCAAATGAATCTCAAAAGGCCGAGCAAGGTGAAGTGTTAGTTCAGTCCCCTGATGTCTCTGCACGGCATTTTACCAACATGGACTGGATGCTATTGGCATTGTACTGTAGTTGTTTATTAGATTTATCATCACATATTCACATAGGAATAACTGGGATATAAGTTGATCCTCGTTTTTATTGTACAGGTACTTGCGATCTATACCATGGGCAGTGGGTTCTTGATTCTTCTGGGCCGCTATACACAAACAACTCTTGCCCTATCATCACACAGATGCAAAATTGTCAAGGAAACGGGCGGCCAGATAAGGAATATGAGAACTGGAGGTGGAAACCAGAACAGTGCAATCTTCCGCGCTTTGATGCAAGGAAGTTCTTGGAGTTGATGAGAGGCAAGACACTTGCTTTTGTTGGGGATTCTGTTGCTCGGAATCAGATGGAATCCCTTGTTTGCCTTCTGTGGCAGGTGAGACACCTGCTGGTTCATGATCCAACATTTAAATTATATAATTCAAGATAGGCATTACCTGCTAGATGCTCTTGTGTCTAGTTTTACTGACCTATATGTTTTCCCTCCTGAAAATTGGTATACAAGTGCAAATTACTAGGTCGTACTGATGATTTACCCTGAGTCACGGTTTATTCTGGAGTTACAGATGAACCGTTGTTTTTTTGTTTAATACTTAGTAGTTTTCAATGCTTGCCCACAACGACATTATTTGGAATTTTGTGTTAAAATGAAAAGCAACTGGGTCCACACAGGCACATAATTTCTCTGTAACTTGCTAAAACCACCCAGTTTTTGGTAGATTCTAACTTGATGTGCCTCATCATCTCCATCAATAATGTGGGTGGTGCTGAACCAAATACCAGGTTAGTTTTGTTACTGCCAACCAGGTAGGAATTAACGCTGTCACATTTAGTAGAAGTTTAACATTCATGAACGGTCTCAGGTTTAGAGTTTGCCAGTTCCTGTTTTCTCATGGAATGTGGAAGAATTCAGGATAAAATCTAAGATAAGCTTACACACAAAGCAAATCAAAGCTGAAGAGCTAGTAAGCAAAAGAATGTGAAGTACTTGGAATATTTCTTGCATACTCTTACGGACAGGGTGGCTCTGGCTTAGAATTGTTTCAAAGGGCTCATCAGTATATGAGGCTTCTCCTATTTTAAAGTTGCTCTTGTTCTGTTTTGGAGACTATTACAAAGATTAGTTACTTTTCTTTTCTCATCGTTCATGTTTGGCATATTAATTTCTGTATACTGAGCACTTTCTTAAGGGTTTTTTCTCTCTATACCACCGCAAATGTCATGTGACGGGCTAACTTTAAACAGCTTTGCACTCCCAAGTTGAATGTATTTGTAACTTATGTCATTTAGCAATACTTAGCTGCTTCATTGTCTTGAAGCATTTGGTGTTCTGCTTTTCTTAGGTAGACGTCCCACAAAACCGTGGCAACAAAAGGATGCACAAGTGGCTGTTCAAATCGACTTCGACAACTATTGCACGTGTCTGGTCTTCTTGGTTAGTTCACAGGTCAACTGAAGCTGTGGGGATTGCTCCCAAGGGTCTTGATAAGGTTTTTCTGGATGTCCCTGATGAGACCTTCATGGAGTTTCTCCCAAGGTTTGATGTAATCGTCCTTTCCTCTGGCCACTGGTTCGCCAAACGATCAGCCTATGTCCTGAATGGCAATGTTGTTGGAGGGCAGCTTTGGTGGCCTCGTCAAGCAGGAAAAATGCAGATGAACAACGTGGACGCTTTTGGTGTCTCTGTTGAAACTTGCCTGACTGCTGTTGCAACTAACCCAAATTTCAGTGGCCTAGCTGTCGTGCGCACGTGGTCACCAGATCATTATGAAGGTGGAGCATGGAACACTGGCGGATCATGCACAGGAAAGGTCAAGCCCTTGGATGAGGTGGTGAGGAACGGCTTTACTGATGCGATGTATGGTAAGCAGGTTGAAGGCTTCAGGAAAGCAGTGAAGAATGCAGGGGAACACGGTTCTCGGTTGAAGTTGATGGACATCACTGAACCCTTTGCCTTCAGGGCTGATGGGCATCCTGGCCCATATAGAAGTCCTGACCCAAACAAGAAAACACAGAGAGGGCCAGATGGAAAGCCTCCGCCTCAGGATTGCTTGCATTGGTGCATGCCAGGACCAGTTGATACATGGAATGAGATGTTGCTAGAGACCATACGAAGAGAGTTTGAGAGAGATAGTAGTAGCTGAAGATAGAACTTGCTGTCTACTTCGCCATCACATGATACGTTGTGCCCTGCGAGATACCTCGGTGTATATCGTGGCACTTAGCATGTTGTTGTTCTTACAACATAGGAAGGAATATAGCATGTTGTTCTCACCACATAGGAAGGAGTATAGCTTTGGATACGTAAGATTCAGTGTATTTTTTGTCTGACGCATTCTTGGACGTTTCATTTGTTGCCATATTTTGTGGACCTCTAAAGACAATACTGTAAAACTGAAATTAAGTCTGAGTTTGCTTGGTAGAAGAGAATGAGGATGTAACCAGCAAAAATGAGCATTCAACTACAGCAGTGACTTAGAGGAAATACACCCTAATAGTAGGGTAACTGTTTGTGTGGGCTATTCAATTCGTGGGAAAAGAATATCAGCAGTGACTCAAAGTAAACACACCCTAGGCTAGGGTTGGCCTACCTTACTTTGACACGGTGCGATCGAGCCGATGACCCGTGGGTGAGTGATCGACGACGCATGGATCGCCCGGTGGCGTGCATTGCACGGAACCACCCTGCCTTCCCCTCCTGGCCATACCAGCACACGCTCGACGCCATTGAAACCAATGAATATTCAACGTCCGGAATTGCCCAACAGGGTGAGGCGTGGCAGATGCGGCGAGGGCGGACATGAACGGACCCGCCCAGCGTGTGTCCGACCGGCATCGAGATCGACCGACCGGTCAAGCAGTGAGTTGTCCAGCACACGCTCGACGCCGATGAAATGAATGAATATTCAACGGTCGGGATTGCCCAACAGGATGAGGCGTGGCAGATGCGGAGAGGGCGGACATGAACGGACCTGCCCAGCGCGTGTCCGGCGGTCCGGCCGGCATCGAGATCGACCGACCGGTCAGGCAGCGACGTTCTTTGCACAGAACCAGCGAGCGAGCCTCCCGTCCCCTTCCCTCCCCAAAGTTAGTAGTACACCGCTCTCTTCTTGCCCAATTCCAAATTCGAAATCGAAATCCCCTCACCTCTCCGCTCCGCCCTCTCCGAGCATCAGAATCTCCACCGGCCACCCCAGAGCTCACGGTCTCCCATGGTGGCCCCGGCCCGCCTCACCGTTGATTCCCTTGGTGTGGCTCTCGAGGCGTTCATGAACGCGCCTACCGTCTGCCGCGTGGTGGTCGTCTCCTCTGTCGAGGTCGCCCACCTGCTTGCGTTCTTCGACTTGCAGGAGGACCACGACCTCTGGAAGAACGAGAACGGCGTCCGCCTCCACGAGCTCGCCTCGATCGACCGCCTCTTTCGCGCCATGGTCGTGGACGTGCTCCCGCTACTCGTTGCCGACCCCACCTCGCCGACCCTCTTGCTGTTGTCCCGCTACGCCGTCTACATCGAGTCCTCCGCCCTCGCCGTCTGTGGCAACTTCAAGCACAGGGCCACGCGCATCTGCCAAGACATGATCGCGTACGCCGACAACACCCGCCGACACCTCTTGCGACTCTCCGCCGCTGACCTGCTCTGCTGCCTGAAGATGTTCCGCTCAGAGAGAGTCACCATCGCCGACTCCAACCCCGACAGCGACAGCGACGATGACGGCGTGTTGGCGGGGATGATGGGCCTCGACCACATCCACGTGAACTCCTTCCGCCGCCTCGCGAGCTTTAGGGAGGAGGTCATCGACAACGCCCCCGCCAAGCGTTGAGTGACCATCGACGCCCTGCCCACCTCCCACTACTCCGCCCTCCTCGGTTTGGTGTACTTTGAGGGCATCGCCAGTGAGTGGGTCGTTCGCAACCTCACCCGCCTCACTGCCCTGGCGAACGCCTCCTTCGAGCTCATCGGCTTCGGCCTCCTCCCCTTCCTCCATGACAACCTCACCAGCTAGCCCCCGCTTCAGTTCCTCTTAGACTACGTCTGCGACGTCAGGGTGATGGTTGGAGGCGTGGGCGGCGAGTTTGTCATGCACGTCCCCTCCCGCCCCCGGAGATGAAGATGGTTACGGAGCAGCTGCGCCGGGATCTCGATGTCTTCAGATCACGCGAGTTGTCAATCCACGAGTCCGACTCTACTGACAACTCCTCAGGTTCGTCTGACGCATAAGTCCACCTCAGGTTCGTCTGACACCTCAGACGAGTCCACCTCAGGTTCGTCTGATGCCTCCGACTCCACCGACGAGTCCAACTCAGGTTCGTCTTAGGCATAGATGTATAGTGTTTGCCAAGAGCATATATTTATAATTTACTTATGAATTTTCTAAAGTGTAAGCCTCATTTGTGTTTGTTTTATCATACAGATTTTCATTGTTATCTACCTAGATGCACCATTTTCAGTTTGAACAATTTTAGTTTTTTTACTTCTTTAATTTTTTGTTAATGAAATTATATCTCCTAACAGTATAAGACAATAATATAATTAATTATGTCTTCTTATTTCACCAATTGAAAATCATGAAATTAAATCAGAAAAATATCAATGACTTTGAAGATAACTATTCTCATTTCACCAATTGAAAATCATGAAATTAAATCAGAAAAATATCAATGACTTTGAAGATAACTAATAAATACTAAAAAATGTTAGTGGTCAGATCATGGTTTGATGAGGCGGGATGTGAGTATGTGGGCATGGAACGAAAGGGCTCTTAATTTATAACGCTAGGAAGTCGCAAATATCCATCATTCTATACTCTTCCATGGTTCTATACTCTTCTAAAAGAAAAACTTAGAAATACCCCTAGGATTAAAATCCTAACCCTCTGATCAACAGCCCACAAAGACAGATGTGTAGATGTTTCACTCAGGAGCCATTCAATATTCTGCAATAAATCATCAAGACATCAAGGAATTTGACAAAATGCAAATAAATCAGGGAGACACTCTGTCGGTGTTAGGATCAGTCCCGATACTAACTAGTGAAATGTGCCGTGATCAGCCTCTCGATGGTCGGTGCTCAGCAACACATGGACACGAGTTTATCCTGGTTCCGGCCACGGGGCCGTACGTCCAGCAGGTTGCGCGTGCGCGCTGTATTGCGCTGCACCGGGGGTGCCTGTAGAGAGGGGCTACAAGCAAGGCGGGAGAGGAGGAAAGGCCTCCAAGTCCCTGCTAAGTGATTGAGGCAAAGTGCCAATATCAGTGAATGGGTGTGAGAGCGAATGCGAGTGAGAGTGATGCCTTGTCCGCGGCTGGGCGACCGCCTCCTCCTTTTATAGGCCAAGGGGAGGCGGCTTACAGATGTGCCGCACGGGTTTTTATACAGTATCGTAGTACCGCCGTATAGTGCCTGCGATTTGATGAATGTCCTGGCGAATCCTGGCTCTTGCGTGCGTCGTGGCGACTCCTGTGCTTGTCTGGGGGCGGCTTCGAGGGTGGTCTTACCGGCGCCCGCGTCTGGTTGTTGTTCGTACGCCGGTTCGAGGGTCTTGCTGATGGGAGAGCTTGGGCTGCACAGGGGGCCGTCGTGGCGGCGTCCCATCGGAACAGGACCCCACAGCGCCGGGGATGGCTCCACAGTGGCTGGGATGGTGGCACAGGGCCGGAGGTGACGTGCTCCGCTCACCCTGCGTCACGGCGCTGTCCTGGGCGAGCGTCAGGTCGGCGGCCGTACGCTCCACGAGGGTGTCGCCGCCTCCTTTCGAGGGGTGCGGCGTGGAGAAAGGACGGGGAACAGGTGGCACAGTGTCGTGAAATGACACCGGCCATGCCGCACAGCGCCGGGGATGGCCGCACAGTGGCGGGCTGTCCGCACAGTGCCGGGACCAGATTCCCGGGCGCTGTCAGGGATTCGGCGTGGCGGGGATCTTGCTTTTGACCGGGGCGCCCGTGGTGTGATGGGGCATTTAAAGCCTTGGTCGGGAGGAGTAGGTGAAATGCCCTGGGCCGAGGGGAAGCCTCGAGCGAGGCGGAGATCCACTCGAGGGGCGCCGGCTCCTCGAGCGAGGCGGAGATCCGCTCGAGGGGTGCCGGGCCCTCGAGCGAGGCGGAAGCTCGCCCGCGTGATGTACTACCCTCGAGCGAAGCGGTAGTTCGCTCGAGGGCGACTGGTGCGGTCGCTTGACGGGCCATGGAGGCCGTTGGGCCGTAGCAGACCGTGGGCTTCGTTTGTGCCTTGGCTGGGGTTGATTTGGGGAGTGTGTTTAGTGGTTTTTATTTTGAAGAGGGTGATTTTTCCCTTAGTTAGGGGACCCCTTATGGCTGTCCCCGACACACTCAGCCTTATGAGCCATGTAGTACTTGCAAACTGTTGTCCTGCGCTAGTGTGTTGTTGTCTTCTAGGATCATCTGTGATGCAGTTGCGACATCAGATGGGACACATGGCTATTCGTGATAAACAACTTGAAGGCCAATGCTAAGAGCTTCTAAAATATGGAGGCCTGTGGTAGGGGCGCCCCACTTGCACTGGTTCGTATATGGCCCTCAATTGCCACATGCTACCAAGAAAAAGGTTCATAAAACAAGATGCTATAATATGAATACTTCCTTAATCCATACTCCTACACATCTCAACTCTTAAGTAGCTACATGAAAAATTGCAATTGGTTTGATGAATAGGCTTTTGAAAATAAGAGTTTATGTGTTCATCAGCAATACGTAAAAAAAATCTAACTCTCGATAAATGTAGCGACAAGTCATTCAAGTATTTTATCTCCCATGCTATCCCTTAGCTTCTTACAAAAGAATTAATTGCAAACAATATCATTAAACACTTGAGAGGACAAAACACTGGAATAAGAGATGGGTGTCAGATTCTCTCACAGCCGCGCTAGGAAGGCCAATGATGCTACTATGGGTATGTATCCTATGTGGTAGCGGCTGTTTAGTTTATGCTCTATCTGCCACACCAACGGGTTGGCATGCCTTTTTTTCAAAGGATTCTGCCACTGCCGTGTCACCCTCATGCGAGCGCCGAAATAAATTAGCACGGGCAATATTACGTCGGCATGCCAAATATTAACTCCCATCCAACCAAACTCACCATGTCTGATCAATAACTAATTATTTGGTCAAATAAGTATCAGTTGTGAACCAAACGATCCATATGTATGTTTGCATTATTCATGCCAGCAACAAGGACTCATCTAATCGAGCTTAACATAGAGGATAAGATCCTACTAAGGAGGAGCTTAGAACACTTTGGGGCAAGCCATATTCTTTTGTTTTGAGTTGAAATATACTTAGTGTGACCTAAATATGAGAGTATACATATGTGTATGTAAACTATATGTAGTTTTTTTTCAAAATTATTGGGTGTACATGTGTACACCCATGTCCATTAGCTGGGTCCGCCCATGGGCTTAACGAGTTGGCTGCTAAGACTTGGCCATTTTGAGTTTTGGATGGTCAGACTATTGATGATATGTACCTGAATTATATTGCATGTTAATCAATACTCTGAATACTCTGTTAATATGTACTTCGCCATAGAGTATTGATGATATAGGTTGTGATTGTTTGTGTTGATTGTTTATCCTTGTAGGATGTGCAATTGCTTCTCTGAAAGATATATTTCACTAGAACAGTAGTTCCTCTGATATGCTCTGTAGATATTGCATTGTTGCTCATTAGTCTTTTATCCACTTAATTGTTTGCTCTTTAAAACTTACAGTAGCACCATTTCCATTTGAATGGAATGATTCCAAAATGCAATTGACTATTTTCAAGGAACTATATTCACTACCTGTGAGTTTGAAAAGTATACAATGCGGTATGTATACTCTGTCAGAAATGTGAAAGACTCTGCATAATACAACTTGTCCTAGTTATATCATTATATATGCTATAATAATTCCATCATCTGAAATAATAAAATCGGAAAGATTTAAATCTGAGAATAATTGTTTATTTTGGATGATCATAGGATTCAATATTAAGCTTGATGGCCATTATTTCTCAAGGTTACCATATCAATTAGACCTTGGAACTATCCTCCTGCGTGTTTGAGGTTAAGAGTGGACAATGATGATAAGTACCCGTATTATATTGCCTGTTAATCAATACTCTGATGGTAGCATCATGTCCATGACTACTGCATTGAATTTTGCTTTGAACTTGTTATTTTGCAGCCTGTATTCCTTAATTAGAGATTTAGAGCACACCATCTTTCTTCAAATTCTGATGGTAGCATCATGTCCGTGACTAGTGCATTGAATTTTGCTTTGAACCCACTGTGCTTGGAATATTAATTCCAATTTTCCATTTTGCATTCCTTAGAACATGCCATTGGCACCATCTATGATTAGAGTGCGGCCAAGTTGTTTTCAGAGCTGCTTCCATTGCTGATGCTTGATGTGGAACATGAGAACATCAAAACCCTATTAGATAGGTCAACATTTCCGGGAATGATAAGTACGTGTAACATCTCGCCCACCAAAACCGCACCGCCCAGCCCTTCCGTAGGGGCGAGCACACTTACCAACAGCACTCTGCTTTCACTTTCGTCCTCGCTTCGTGTAAAAGGGTTAACCCGAGGGTGGTATGGCTGGTGGACAAAGGCTTATAAGTTGGTTCCACCCTTACTCAACTAGCAATGTAGCACTAAGCACGCGCACCTGTGCTCATGGGTCACTTATGGGCCATCCAAATCGGGCCGGGTGTGACATTCACCCTCCCTCAGAGAACCCGACGTCCTCGTCGGTCCAACTCACCCGTCCAGTGCCGACCCATATGCCATGACGTGTGCCCCATCCCAGGCCCACACGCGCATGCATATGTCCGCACACTGACCCGAGCAAATGTCCAGGAACCTTCCCTCTTAGGGCACGACCGTACGTCCAGTGCCGGCCCATATGCCATGTCGTGGGCACGACCGTACGTCGAGTGCCGGCCCATATGCCATGTTGTGTGTCCCATCTCAGGCCCACACGTGCCATGCGCCCTATGCCCGCACACTGACCCGTACGCGCAACTGCAAGGGTCGGCTCTGATACCATTTGTAACACCCCGCCCACCAAAGCCGCACCGCTCAGCCCTTCTGTAGGGGCGAGCAAACGTACACATAGCACCCTGCTTACACTTTCGTCATCGCTTCATGTAAAAGGGTTAACTCGAGGGTGGTATGGCTGGTGGACAAAAGCTTAGAAGTTAGTTCCACCCTTGCTCAACTAGCAATGTGGCACTAAACACGCACACCTGTGCTCATGGGCCGCTCATGGGCCATCCAAATCGGGCCGGTGTGCCAGTACGTGTAGTGATAACTGGTTTGGTCACAACAAAATAACAGACTAACCAGTTAATATTATTGATAGCTTCACATTCCCCGTAACTCGCAAAAGTGGATAAAACCCATTCAAATGCTTCTGTAGTTTCAGCGGTCATTAGAACACAGCAAATACAGCTGTCTGGAAGTGGTTGTTGGCTCCAACAAATAAATCAGGTGATCTCTGTATGTTATTGTATCACAATCGCGACAATTATTGGATCCTATGTGAATTATAAGCATCTGGCCATTTTTTTATACAATGACATACAGAGGTCACCTGATGACTATTGTTTTATCTCTATTATTAATTATCATATTTTTTATAAACTAACTTCTAAAAAGATTAGGTAAATGTAAAATTAATTCTACGTATTATTATATCTAAAAGTAAAATTCAATTTTCTCTACATCAAAATAAAAGATAATAAGAGAATGCTTAATAAAAAATAAATGAAAGAAGCAAGAATGCTAGTATCTAGCTAACCACTTTTTTCTAAATCTAAAGTATATAAAAAAACTCATCTTTTATTAGCTCCTGCTACTTAGAAATTAAAATTTCTATTTTCTCCATCTCTAAAACATAAAAAAATTTAATCACAACAAAAGAAGAGAGGATGAAGAATCAAACCTTGGCAACACTTTAGAGGAGGGAAATCTCACAAATTGATGAAGAAAAATTTCAGCAGCACCTCCCTAAGGTTGAGACGTCATGGAGAGGAGGAGCTTGAGCTCTAGGTAAAGAATGACTCAGGCAGGAGGGGGAAGAAGAAACTCGATTTATAGGGCGCGGCCTTTAGTCCCGGATGGTGTCAGCACGCGAGACTAAAGTGAACCCTCTCTTTGTGGACTTTAGACAGAAAGCCTGTGATATGCTCGGTGGGTAACCAATCTTCCATAAAAAGGCTAGGAGCGTGATTATTCTGCTGACTAAACTGACTGAACAATTGATTTTCTTTTCTATCACGAGAGTAATTGAATTATCATCGATTGGTTTAAACTGGAAGCAGGTCCCACAGCTTGCAAATGAAGCGAAGACATTGTCTTCTCAAAATATGGTGTGCGTGTAAACAGAGATTTGGCAACTTTAACTTGCTTCAACTGCAATTTCTGTGTTTTTGCAAAATACTGCTGCTCTACTGCAGCCTTGCAGGCCAGGTGTTGCAGAAAGTGCATAAATGGTTTCCGGTCTTGCCTAACACGTGTCTTGTGGTTCAAATTATTTTGATCTTGACATGTTAGCAGTGTTCTAGAAAGCTAGGATATCAAAGGAAGTAAGCAAAGGTATATTCTAACGCTACTTATCAGTTGGACCGAGATTGCTATCTTTTGGCGGCAGAAGCTGCGTGTTGTGATTGCCATAATGCCATTAGTCTTCTGGTACAAATGGTTGGTGCATCAATTTCTATGAGTAACAGGATGGTCCTTCTAAGCCGTTCGTGTGGAGCTTTATTAGTGCTTATTAAAGATGAGAAACGAGCCACATTACGCTTTGGAAAATCATAGCTGGGGAGTACGTACCGCTCATTCGTCCTAAATTCTTAGTATCTGTATCTTACTATTACTAATTGGAGGTTCTTTTTGAAGTCTCCACATGAAGCCACTTAGGAATCCTAGGTGGATAGTCTAAAAAAAGAGAAGTTTCCACATGAAGCCACTTAAGATCCTACGTGGACACTCTAAAAAAATTGGAGGCTCCTTTTGAAGCCTCCACACGAAGCCACCTAGGAATCCTAGGTGGATAGTCTAAAAAATGAGAAGCCTCCACATGAAGCCACCTAGGATCCTACGTGGACACTCTAAAAAATATCATTGATTTTAATAGATATTTGATGTATTTTGTTTTTAAAATTACCTACCTATGCCATTTACTATTACTAATTGGAGGCTCCTTTTGAAGCCTTCACATGAAGCCACCTAGTAATCCTAGGTGGATAGTCTAAAAAAGAGAAGTCTCCACATGAAGTCACTTAAGATCCTACGTGGACACTCTAAAAAAAATTGGAGGCTCCTTTTGAAGCCTCCACACGAAGCCACTTAGGAATCCTAGGTGGATAGTCTAAAAAAAGAGAAGCCTCCACATGAAGTCACCTAGGATCCTACGTGGACACTCTAAAAAAATATCATTGATTTTAATAGATATTGGATGTATTTTGTTTTTAAAATTACCTACCTATGCCATTATGAAAAATTAACAAAAACAACCCTATTATATCTTTGTCTAAATTATCCGTATGTGCCACTATAGAAAAAATTAAATCTAAACCATCTCTCGATCACATCTAACACAGTAAATCTCTTTGCTTCAATTAAAAAATTGTCCAACTATCCTATCGTGCCTGCTATTATGAAGAATTAACAAAAACAACTCTCTTATATCTTTGTCTAAATTATCCACACGTGACACTGTAGAAAAATTGAATCTAAACCATCTCCTAGTCACATCTAACACAATAAATCCCTTTGCTTGAAATAAAAAATTGTCCAACTATCCTATCATTCCTGTCACATGTAATGTAATGTAACATAATTAGTCTCTTACCTTTTATCTCTTTCCCATGTTTAAATCATAAAAAGAATCTATTCTAAAAAGATCTTTAGTAATACAACTAAAAAGTCAGAACGTACGTGTATATGCATGCCGATTAGATTTTTCTTGTCTTGAATCTCTCTTTCATACTTTAATCATAAAAAATATATCCTAAAAGGTTGTTAGCTAATACAACAAATTATATACTTTACCCGTGTATATATAAAATTATAAAATGAGAGATGACATCTTTCGAGAAACATCTCTTTTGTGTACTGCTTCCGTCAACTAGGGATTGCTGCTACTTTCACCAACAGAATTAGGTCCCCTATTGCTATTCAAAAGAAATGGCATTCTTCTATGTCTAGACAGAACCTTTTACACCCATTGGTTACACTAGAACACTAGAGATCCATCCACGACGAGACATTGTTTTTCGAGTTTATTTGATTTCTCTTCTACAATTAGATAATTATTAAATTATTTGTTTATTGTTTGGTCTGTTGTGTGCTACAGTTAGATTAATTGTTCATGACATAAGTTACGAATACTAAATTATTTGTTTATTATTTGTCCTGTTGCATGCTACAGTTAGATTAATTTTTCATGGCATATGTTATGACTACTAAATTATTTGTTTATTGTTAGGTCTACTGTGTGCTAGGTATAAATGACTTGCTTCTCAAAATTATTCTCAATCTGTTATTATTTTTAATTCTTTCTATCGAATTATATTTTACTTGGTTGTTATTTGTGTACCATAACTTATGTATAGAAATTTTTCAAATTTGTATATTATGTCTTTTGTATGAAAAAATAAGACAATTAGGTCCATCACCATCTTTTGCTAATGCAGTTGAACAAGTTGCAATGGTCAACTTTGCTTAAAAAAGAAGTTGCAATGGTGAATAAAACCTTAAGTGAAATTAGACTGGGAAAAGAATTGTGGAACATAGGTAATTAAATTGTGGATATGTTCCGTTTGATTGCCTTTTTGTATTATTTTCGGTTTACAAATTATTAATGATGATGAAAAAAGGAACCATAATGCACGGTGTTATCAATAAGACCTATATGGAAAAATTTAAACCACTGATGTATCGACTAATGGAAAATGTCAGGATCGTACGTCAACTTCTTACCCACAACTACTCTGAAAAGGTTCGAAGATAATGAAAACATTCCAAATTATAGTTTCAAGTTCATGAGCACATATATGCTTTCAACAAGAATAAATGTGGACACGTATCTATCAAGTAAAACATTGTTGACTTTACAATTTCTACACTTTCACTCATTTCACGACCATTAAATAATAATTCATATTTATGTTCCATAAATTTTATAGGAGTCACAACGCACATTGGACCCGTAGAAGAAACAAGGACAAATTTCCGATTTAACAAAATCTGTGATATTTGGCCCTTGATTGAGTAATTCTCCTTTTTTAAGTAGAAAGCAGCTACAAAACTTTCAACACTTACATGCGTGCTACAAAACCTACATTGAACTAAAAATATCTTCCATAGTGCCCATCAAAATAATTTACCAGACATCAACCTTAACATGGTCCAAGAAAATGAAGCAAATCATGAAACACATACAAACAAATAATACACTGGTGGAACCGTTACATATAATGATCTGAACAACTCTTAGTTATTAATTATTCATCTATAAATCATAAACTAACCGACGTCATTTTAAATGCAAATATTTACGCGGTTCAATTCCAGAAGACTGGCCTCCGACGCACCATATACTCAAATTAAATTATCTATTAATTAGTGCTACATTGGGAGCAAACTGTAACAAGAAGAAAATAAGAAATACTGAGATTTGCGTCTTATTATTACGGTGGATCTTTCAATAAAACAGAGTTAATTGTACTTATTATTTTTCAAGCATATTATACAATACAATCTTAAAATTCTCAAATTATGCTGACCAAATACTAATTAATATATTATATTTACAGTTTACGTTGCAAAATTGTGTGAACCTAATTATGATGCTCCTAATAAAAGTAAACAATAATTACTAATAATTAAAATAAGTGCTAGCCCGTGGGGAGGCACGGGTTGACGGACTAGTTCTTGGCTAATAAGGAGGCTAACGAAACTAGTCACGTCGCCAGCAATTCCCGGTGGTCGGATCGAGTGCGCGGACAAATCGAATTGGCCAAGCAATGGTCATTTTGCAAAAAAGCCCTTCGGTCGGGGTTCTCTGCTGCCGGACAGTAAATTTGTATCGATCGTGTGCCGGGCTTGGATGGTTAGCGCGGGAGACAACGGGATTTATACTGGTTCGGGCCTCCGAGGAGTAACACCCTACGTCCAGTGTCGAGCTGCCGTGTTCCTGTGCTAGGGTTGTTTGTAGTAGGGGTTACAAACTAGTCGGGAGAGGGTATCGAGCCCAAGTCCCTTAGTACGAGCGTTCGGTTCGTCAGCCCTTGTGACGGTTGCCCTCCTCTCCCTTTTATAGACGCAAGGGGGAAGGGCAAAAGGGGAAATAAGAGAAAAGTTACAGTGTCGGACGCTGGGATGTCCTCTCGTGCGTCGCTGTCCGTCAGGGCGTATTGAAGAGGTGCCGCGCTACGCTGTCGTAGAGGCCGCCGCGTGGCCGGGCGGAGCTGTTCACTTTGGGACGCCTGGCGCCTCCTCCGAGTAGTTTGGCGGCGAATCAACACGTCTGAGCACGGGATGAGCCCGCCACGTTAAGACCTAACTGTAGGCCTGTGCTCGTCGTAGGGGGCACTCGAGTGCCTCGGGTGGAGTTTGCGTGTTGCAGGGCCGGACGTGACAGCGATTTGATGGCTGCGCGGCTGATCAGAGCCGCATTAAGGCTTCTGTCGGGACCAGCTGGTGCGCTTGCATGGCATGGGGAACCGGCGTCCCACGTGTCGTAGCAGGAGAGTTCACGTGCCGGGATCGCGCCACGTGGTACAGCTCGTGTCCTGGTCGGAGGCGGAGAGTGCTCGTGCGAACGAGCAGCTTGTCGTGCGAGGCGGAGACTGGTCGGAAGGGGTTCCTCTAGTGGGGAACTTGTCGGAGAAGCTCCCATCTAGTCGGGAACAAAACGTCTTGCCAGTGATGGTCTTGGCTGGGGTCCTTAGTCCTCCTCGTCTTGAATCTCGGCCTTCACGTTGTCAATGGTGTCGGAAGACTCCACCTCAAGTGAGATTATCTCGCTGTCAAAGAGGGCCCTAATCTGGGCCCTCGTCAGTAGCCCCCGAGCCTGTGAGGGAATCAAGGACTCGCACACAGGCTCAGTCGAAAAGGCTTTTCGTTGGTCTTTGTTCTTGATCGTCTCGGTGGGTGCGCGCGAGCGCATCCGCCAGATGTAGCCCCCGAGCCCACGAGTGAGTTGTAGACTCGCTCGTGGGGTTTTAAGCTTCAGTAGTGTTGTTGTGACCTTAGATTGTTCTGTTGAGGTAGTCGTGGGCATCGTGGGCACCGTGGGCGACGTGGACGACATGGGCGACGTGAGCGACGCGGACGTCTCGGCTGATGCAGCGGACGAGACGGTTTAAAGGGATAGAGCGGGGACGGTTCAGGCTCCTGGGCTCAGCGAGAATCGAAGCGTCGCGCGGGTGGGCGCCTGTCACACCGGGGCACGCGCGCGCGCGAGCGTTTCCCTGACGCGGTGGGTCCGGCATTTAAGGCTGGTGGTCGTACCCCTTCCTTTTTAACCGCGCGCCGGCCAAAGGTTAGGGACTTTTACTCCTCTGCCTTCCTCCTCTGCCCTTGCCTCCCGCTTCTTTTGCTTCCTTGCGCCCGCAACGCCGTCACCGCCCTCGCCGGAGTCGCGCACGTAAACTCACCATCGCCATGTCGAACTGGACGTGCTCCAATGTGACCCGCTCGATGCTGCACCGCCTCATCGAAGCCGTGCAGCTTCCTCCACTTACCGACGCCGTGGAGTGGAAGGTGCCCGGGGAGCAGTCCGTGCCGCGCCCGCCCAGGGGGTACGTCGTCTCGTTCATGGCCTTCCACGAGCGCGGCTTCTCCGTCCCCGCCAGGCGGTTCATCCGAGCGGTCCTCTACGAGTACAGGCTCCAGTTGCAGCACCTCAACCCGAACAGCATCCAGCAGATGGCGGCATTCGAGGCGTTGTGCGAGGGGTACTTGGGAATCGGTGCCCATTGGCACCTTTTCAAGTACTTCTTCATGTTCGCGTGCCTGAAGGATGGCTCCAAGGCGGCGACGATCGGCTGCGCCAACCTTCGGATGAAGCAAGGCCGGGGTGACAAGTACATCCCTTCCTCCTTGACCAGCTCGAACAACGGCTGGCACAAGGGGTGGTTCTATCTCAGGAACGAGCCCAAGTTCGCACTGCCGGCGTTCACCGGGAACTCCATCGGGCAGGGGCCGAGGAGTTGGACCGACGGCCCCCCGAAGGCGGAGCAGGAGAAGATGTTCAGGGATCACTGGGCAGTGCTGGCCCGCCTTCGTGACGTCGGGGTCGGCCTGGCGACCGTCATCGGTCAGTACCACGCCCGAGGAGTCGTGCTGCTCCGGAGGCGGCCGCTGCACCTCTGCGAGATGACGGCCGACAGGGCCCCTTGGGCAGGGACCGTAACCGCGCCGGAGTTCCCGTCGCTGAACGAGATCCAGCGCCGCGTGGCGTTGGCGATCGGGAAGTCGACCTTTGTGTGGTCACCACCGCCGCTTCTTCCAATGCTCCCCAACGAGGGGACCGAAAAACTCGTAAGTGATTTCTTCTTCCGATGAATTTCCTGACAAGCTTGGTGTCTTGAATTGACTGTTGATCTTCTCAGAGATTCTTGACGACCATTGACTCTTTCGTCCCTTGCTTTTCCAGTTGAAGTGCTCCCACCTTGTGCCTGCGAAGGCGCCTCTCCCGGAGGAGGCGATCTTCAAGCGCAACCAAGCGGCCGCGGAAAGGCGGCGGGCCGCGCGCAAGGAGTAGCACAAGGAGAAAGAGATCGCCAAGCGCGATCGGAACGACAACCGCATCAAGCGCCGCAAGGCGGGGGAGCGCAATGTCTCCTCCGATGAAGATCCGTCGCCGCCGTCAGCGTGGAGCGGAGACGAGCCCAGCGCCGCGATCGACTGGAGGTGAGCTCGTCGCGGCGGCCAGAGCCGGCCGCTCGCGAGAAGGGTGCGGGCTCGAGCTCACAGTCAGGGGCCCGTCCCGTCCGAGAAAATCAGAGAGTGACCCGCTCTCACACGGCGCCTAGCGGCCCGTGCGCCTCCGAGGGGCGGAGGGATCCTCCTCGCCGGGACGATCCGCCCAAGCGGCCGGCGGAGCACGAGCCCTCGCCCCGTCATCTCTTTGACGGCTACGACCGCCCGGATGCGGACTCCCTGAAGAGGCGTTCGTCGAAGGCGAGGTCGACCCCGCCGGCGTCTGCACCAAGTGCGCCACAGGGGGCGGACACGAGCGCTCCCCCCTGGCACCTCCAGTCCTTAATCATTCGGGGCGGCAGGGCCCCAGACGTGCATGTTCCCCTCTCCGCCGGCGGGAGTCAGGGGCCGGCCTCCAACGCAACGGAGGTCGGGAGGACAGCCCCCGAGCCGCCAAGGGAGCGAAGCGCCGCCCTCGAGCCGGAAGAGAGAGGTGGGCCAGCCCCCGAGTCGATGGAGCACCGGGGATTGGCTTCCGAGTCAGTCGGGGCCAAGCGATCAGCCCCCGAGCAGGGCTCGTTGGACAGGCCAATGAAAAGGGCCCGCGTCCGCTCCAGCATGTAACCTCCTGCCCGCTATCCTTTGTCGTTCTTGAACTCTTCATCTAGTTCATTTCTTGATCTCGGTTCGTGTTTGCCTGAGCCGCGTCGACACCGGCGTGCTCTGCCTCGCGCCCCTGAAACGCGCGGCGTTGGGCGCCCGTAGTCTGCCGTCCGGGCCCTACCCGCTACCCCCCTACGCCAAACTGTTGGCGGGGCAAGCCCAGGGCAGGCTGGTCGTGGCCACCGAGGTGGTCGAGCCGGTGGTGCCGTCACCTTCGTCGGGCGTCGGCAATTCGAGCGGGAGGCAAACGGCTCCAGAGGCAGCCGTTGTCCAGGCGGCGACAGAGCCGCCGGTCGAAACCTCCTTGGGGAGCGGCGACGCCGTGGCGGCGTCCACCGAGCAGACCGTGCCCCCGCCGCCGCTGGCTGGGGGACATGAAATCGAAGCGCCGGCGGCGGCGGAAACTCCAGCGCCCGTGGCGGCGCAGGCTGGTGGGGATGTGGCGGAGGTGTCGACGACCGACGCCACGTCCGCCAGCATCCTCGAGATCATTGATCTCGACGCTCCTGACCTGCCGAGCGACGACCAGGACATTTACGAGGCTGTGTTGGAGCGTATGCTGGCCGATCCGGTGGAGCCGGGGGTCCAGGCCTCTGGGTCCGCCGCACCCGTGGTCGCGGCCTCGACTGAAACGGCAGGGCCCGCCAACGAAGAGCCCATGTCGGGCGCCACCACGGCGGGGCAGCTGACGCTGGGTCAGGCTAGAGGTGCCAGAGGTCCCGAGCCCTCGGCCGCGTCGGAGGCTGCTGAGGAGGTCCTCGGGGAACCTGCGTCCGGCACGGAGTTAACCTTAGCCGCGCTCGCGCCCCCAACTGCGGGGGTGGACTCGGCCGCAGCTGAAGCTCCGGAGTCATCGTCTCTCCGACCCGCCACCCCTGTTGACGAGACAGCGCCCGCGGCGAGCCCATCCCTCGCGGCTCCACAAGAGCACGATGCTCTCGGGAGCGTGGCGGGGGCCACCTCTCCAGAAATCCAAGAGACCGGGGAAGGCTCTGGCGCTGCCCAGCCACCGAAGCTTGAAGAAGGCGACGCGCGGATCTTCGACCTCGCCCGCTTCTCGTGGGCAACCGCTTTTGAGGCGGACGCGTCCACTGACGAGGACAAAGAGTCCGCGGCTCGTCACAGCCTCGAGCGCGGGCTCTTGTGGGCGCGCCGCGCGTTCGACGAACTGATCCTCCCCGCAATGACGGTTAGTCCTCTCGATGCGGTAGTCCACTCTTGACTCTTTCTGTTTCTCCGAAGTTTATGATTAGCGCTCTCCTTACTCGGAACAGACGCTAGCGGAATCCGGCAGGAGGAGGGCGCGTGCCGTCGACGAGCTCCGGGCAGAGAGGGCCCAGCTGGAGATGCAGCTGGTAGTTGCCCGTGTGGCCGCCGCCGCCGCGGTGGTGAGCGAGGTGTCGTCAAGGACCGCGCTTGAGGCCGCGAAGTAGTCCGCGGAAGACCGTGCCATGGCCGCACAAGCTGCTGCTGCTACCGCCACGACGGAGCGGAACTCCCTCGCGATGAGGTTGGCTCAGGCGGAGGCGGAGGTCGAAAAGTTGCAGGCCGCCGTGACGACCGCCAATGATGCCGCCGAGAAGGCCACCACCACCACTGCCACGGTTGAGGTCGCTGCCCCGGAAGCCGCTCAGACCGCCGCCCAAGAGAAGACGGCGCTCGAGGCGAAGGTGGCGGAGCTGGAGCAGGATTTGGTCACCGCCGGAGCTGACCTCAGGACGGCCAACCGACAGTTCTCCGAGGTGACCAACAGGCTCCAGGTGGTCTCGGAGGAGGTGACTCGGCTTCGGGAGGACAACTCCAAGTTGTCGCAGGACCTCGACGGTGCGGCTTGACGCTTCCATCCACAACCTCCTCTCCTCTTGCTCATTCCTTGCCCGTGCTGACTTGTCTTCCCGTGGTTCCAGGGATGCGCGCGTACCGCGCCGGGATGATCGTGAAACTTGCGGAGAAGACACAGGAGCTGAACGCCGCCTTGCTCAAAGTCATCGAGAAGGACAGCTCGATCGGGCGGCTGTTAGAGCAACTCGAGAGTAAGCCCTTCACTTCGACTTCATTCTCACCTTTCTTTTGACCTGGTCGTGACATGCTTGTGGACTTCGATTTGTTGGCTTTCTCAGAATCCAGAGCCGAGCTCGAGCTGTCCCGGATGGCTCGGGAGCAGGCCGCTGTTGAGTTGGAGCAGGCCAAGACCGCGCAGTGCGAGACGGAGGAGTCCCGCAGAGCGAGCATCCTGGAGCACGCCAAGCTCGGGAGGGCCATCGGCGTGGCCTTGTCAGAGTTCGGTGTTACCGGCAGGCCGACGCTCGCCGAGAGGCTTCTGGAAGAGGTCGGCCGTCTCCCGGAGATGATGAAGGAGCGGGAGTTGTCGACGGCTCGGAGGGCGGTGCACCGGGTGCTCGCCATGTTCGAGTCGCACAACCAGGGGTTGGACCGCATGGCACTGAGCGGTGGTTGGGCCCCCGGCATCTCCGACGCCCAGTGCGACGAGCTCGAGGAAGACTGTGCCGCCTTCGCCCGCGACATGGCCGACGCCGCTTTGAAGGACCTGGACCTGCTGCCAGAAGATGCACCAGAAGACCCAGAAAGCTCCAGGCCTTCAACTTAGATGTATCATTCTTAAGTGTATGTAAATTAAGAACAGTTCATTCGTGCAACACCATGAAAAAGCATCGTGTTATCGAGAACTCGTTCAAAAAACGTTACAGCTCGAATGCTCCCGAGCGCCCAGGGTCGACCGTAATAACGTGTAGTAGACCTTAGGAACTCGAGAGAAACAGTCTCTACTCCGGAGCCGCGGGGGCGTAGGAGTGCCACGCGTTCGCAGCCCCCGAGTGCTCGGGGGAGTTCGAGAAGTAATTCGCGCGGTTTGTCGTGAAAATCGTTTGAGACAGGAGTCTGGGCGGTTGCTCGGGCGCCTTTGAAAAGAGGTCGGACGAAGGCCTGAGGACTCTGAGCTGTGCCCGCAAGTCTTCGCACCGTAGCCGCGGAGGTGTAGGTGCTAGGAACTTAGAACGAGCAGCAACGTCTTGCCCCACGCAGGCCATCGTCTTTACTTTTCGCAAGGTCGAGCCTTCCGCCAAAAAACCTTTCGCTCGTGCGATCGGTTACGACATAGATGTCGAGATTTTTTTGAAAAATCGTGAAAAATGGAAGGAGGGCATCGTGCCCTGGGTAGCCCCCGAGCGGGGAGCGTTCCGGCACAGGTGCAGGGACGCTTGCCGCTCAGCCTTCGGGAAAGTTGCAGCATACAGAACACATGGCAACCGAGAAGTTTTTTGAACTTATAGACATATGAACAAAGCATGCGGCATTTATTCATTGATGTATAAGATTTAAATAGTTACTCAAGGGTAAAATGGCCGCAGATGTTCGATGTTCCATGCGTTGGAGACGACCTGTCCGTCCTCGTATCGGATCTTGTATGTTCCGGGTCGGAGCACCTGGTGGACGATGAACGATCCCTCCCAAGGGGCGAGAGCTTGTGTCAGTCCTTGCTGCCTTGAACTCGTCGGAGGACCAGGTCTCCGACATGGAACTCGCGAGGACGCACGTTGCGCTTGTGATAGCGTCGTATAGCTTGTTGGTACTTGGCGCAGCGTAAGAGTGCCACGTCTCGCGCCTCATCGAGCTGGTCGATCGCGTCCTCAAGCGCGACCTGGTTGCCTTCCTCGGTATAAGCTCGTACCCGCGGACTGCCGTAGTCGATGTCCGTGGGTAGGACCGCTTCCGACCCGTGCACCATGAAGAAAGGCATGAAGCCAGTCGCCCGACACGGCGTGGTGCGCAGGCTCCATAGCACGGACGGGAGCTCGGCTACCCATCTTGCTCGGAACTTCTCGAGGCGCTTGAAGATGCGAGGTTTTAACCCTTGTAGGATCATGTCGTTCGCTCTCTCGACTTGCCCGTTCGTCTTTGGGTGCGCCACGGCAGACCAGTCTACGCGAATGTTGTTGTCGTCGCATAAGTTGAGGAATTTCTTCCCCGTGAACTGGGTGCTGTTGTCGGTGATGATCGTGTTGGGTATACCGAAGCGGTAGATGATGTCGGTGAAGAATGCTACAGCTTCCTCGGAGCGAACGTTCACAATGGGCCGAGCTTCAATCCACTTAGAGAACTTGTCTACCGCCACGAGGAGCTGTGTGAAGCCCCCGGGCGCTTGTCAGAGTGGCCCCACTATGTAGAGGTGCCACACAGCGAAAGGTCACGTGATGGGGATGGTTTGAAGCGCTTGCGCCGGGAGGTGAGTTTGTCGAGCGTAGAACTGGCATGCCTCGCAGCGGCGCACGATGTCCTTGGAGTCCGCCACCGCTGTGGGCCAGTAGAACCCTTGTCGGAAAGCTTTCCCGACAATAGTCCTCGGACCGGCGTGATGTCCGCACGTGCCGGCGTGGATCTCGCGAAGTAGCTCTCTGCCTTGGTCTCCGGGGATACACCGCATGAGTATGCCTGCCGCACCCCTTTTGTAGAGCTCGCCCTCGATGAGGACGAATGCCTTGGCTCGTCGCGCGATGCGGCGTGCTTCCGTTTGGTCAGAGGGTAGCTTCCCCTCGACGAGCCACTCGAGGATGGGAAAGCGCCAATCCGGGTCTTCGAGGTTCGGCTCGGGCGGCTGGTCGATCTCCATGACTTCTGGTCCTTCAGCCTCTGGCGGCTTCTTCACTTCTGCTCGTACAGAGGGCGTGTGTTGGTCGCTTGCGAAGACCCCGTGCGGTACTGGCCTACGGCTTGATGCAGTCTTGGCGAGGACGTCTGCGGCTTTGTTGTAGTCGCGCAGGACATGATGAAGTTCAAGCCCATGGAACTTGTCTTCGAGCTCACGAACAGTCTAGCAGTACGCCGCCATCTTTGGGTCAACACAGTTCTTCTCCTTCATGACTTGGTCCACAACGAGCTCTGAATCTCCTCTGATCTCGAGGCGACGGATCCCGAGCTCGACCGCTATTCGGAGGCCGTTGATGAGCGCTTCGTACTTGGCGACGTTGTTGGAGGCCGGGAAATGTAGTCGGACCATGTACTCCATGCGCACGCCCAGAGGCGAGATGAAGACAAGGCCTACACCCGCTCCCTCCTTCATGACCGAGTCGTCAAAGTACATAGTCCACGTCTTGTGCTCAATCGGTGCCGACGGAGTTTGGATCTCTGTCCACTTAGCAACGAAATCTGCCAACACCTGGGACTTGATGGCACTGCGGGGTGCATACGAGATGTTTTGCCCCATCAACTCGAGCGCCCACTTGGCTATCCTTCCTTCGGCCTCGAGGTTCTGGATAACTTCTCCGAGCGGGTACTTGGACACCGCAGTGATGGGGTGTGCATCGAAGTAATGGTGGAGCTTGCGCTTGGTCATCAAGACAGCGTACACGAGTTTCTGCATCTACGAGTAGCGAGTCTTGGAGTCGGATAACACCTCGTTCACGAAGTACACTGGGCGCTGCACCTTGAGTGACCTTCCGGGCTCTTCTCGTTCAACCACCAGCGCAACACTGACCACCTGGGTTGTCGCGGCAATGTACAGGAGCATAGGTTCTTCAGGCGTCGGAGCCGTGAGGATCGGGGGACTCTTCAGCATGTTCTTGAGGGAGTCGAGCGCCTCCTGTGCTTCGGGTGTCCACGCGAAGTGGTTGGATTTCTTCATCAGACGGTACAGCGGTAGGCTGCGCTCTCCGAGTCGCGCTATGAAGCGGCTAAGAGCTGCGAGACTGCCCGTGACGCGCTGTACGCCCTTCAAATTTTGGATCGGCCCCATGTCCGTGATAGCCGAGATCTTTTCGGGGTTAGCCTCAATGCCGCGTTCCGACACGACAAAGCCGAGGAGCATGCCCCTCGGAACCCTAAAACACACTTCTCGGGGTTCAGCTTTACCCTGTGTTCTCTCAGTTTCGCGAACACCTCCGTGAGGTCTGGGACTGGATCACCGGTCTTTTTCGACTTGACCACGATGTCGTCGACGTACGATTCGATGATGCGTCCTATAAGTTCCCCGAAGACGCGCCGCATGCATCGCTGGAACGTGGCGCCCACATTCTTGAGCCCGAAGGGCATCGTCTTGTAGCAGTAAGCGCCGAAGGGAGTGATGAACGAGGTTGCGAGTTGGTCTGCTATGCACATCGCTATCTGGTGGTACCTGGAGTACGCATCGAGAAAACAGAGGGTTTCGCACCCAGCTGTCGAATCGACTACTAGATCTATGCGAGGCAAAGGAAACGGATCCTTGGAACATGCCTTGTTAAGACTCTTATAGTCAACACACATCCTCCATTTCTTATTTTTCTTCTTTACAAGTACAGGGTTTGCAAGCCACTCAGGGTGGAACACTTCTCGGATGAACCCTGAACTAAGAAGCTTCTTGATCTCCTCGCCAATCGCCTTGCACTTCTCGTCATTGAAGCGGCGAAGGCATTGGTTTACCGGTTTCGATCCCGGCTTAATGTTCAGTTTGTGCCCGGCAACCTCCCTCGGGATCCCCTTCATGTCGGAGGGTTTCCATGCAAACACATCGAGGTTCGCTTTGAGGAAGTCGACGAGCGCGCTTTCCTATTTAGGATCGAGCGCCGTCCCGATACGGAGCGTACGGCCGTCGTCGGAGACAGCCACATCCTTGACATCCTTGGCGGGCTCGAAAGAGTAGGCCGCTCGCTTGGACGACTCGGGGATATCCTGGTCCTCGGAGGGACGCTCGGCGCGGAGCCTCTTGGACCGGATCAGTGCCTCCGCAAATTGGAAGCACTCAGCGTCGCACTCGAATGCGCGCTGGTACGTAGTCCCTACTGTGATGACCCCCTTCGGGCCGGGGATCTTCAGTTTCAGGTACGTATAGTTGGGCACGGCCATGAACTTCGCGTACGCTGGCCTCCCGAGGATCGCGTGGTACGTCCCCGAGAACCCCACCACTTCGAAGGTGAGGATTTCTGTGCGAAAGTTTTGCAGGTCCCCGAACGTGACGGGCAGATCGATCTGCCCGATCGGGAGAGCCTCCATTCTAGGGACGACCCCGTGGAACGGTGCGGTCGACGGCCGCAGCTTGGACCGCGGGATGCCCATGTCGTCAAGCGTTGACGCATAGAGCACGTTGATCCCGCTTCCTCCATCCATCAGGACCTTGTGGATCCGTTTGGATTTCAACAGAGGAGCTACCACTAGTGGGTAGGATCCCGGCTGCGGCACGTGGTCGGGATGGTCCTTGCGGTCAAAGGTTATCGGAACCTCCGACCACTTCAGATAGGACGGTGCCGCGGAGTCGGCGTTGAGGACTTCATGCCGGATCAGCTTCTCTCGCCGCCTTGAGGGTCACGCTGGGGACCCGCCAAAGATCATGTGGACCGCGCCATCCTCGCCTGGGTACCGAGCCTCGGCGTCGTCGTCGCCGTTGTCGGGAGGTGGCGCGGCCTTCTTCGGTGGATTCGCCGCCCTTGGCTTGAGGGTGCTGTTGACGTAGTTCTTGATCAAACGGCAGTCCTTGAGTGCGTGCTTCACCGGCACCTCATGGTGTGGGCACGGTGCATCCAGGAGCCTCTCGAAGTGGTCCTTTGGAAGACCGGCCTTGGCCGGGTTGCCCTTAGGGCGCGAGGCCTTGCGCTCGACCGCCGCGACCAAGTTGTCGTCGCGACGTCGCTTGTCGTTCTTCTTCTTCTTCTTGAAGCGCGAGGACGTCCCCTCGTCATGGTCCACGACTTGTTTCCCCTTTCCCTGGGGGGTGTTGAGGGTAGCCGCCACCGCCTCCTCGCCATCCACATGGTTGCTCGCGATGTCGAGGAGCTCCCACGTGGTTCGGGGCGTGGGTGCCTGAGTCAATGGATGAGGGAGGTGCAGGTCGTGCCGTTCTGAAACGTTGAGATGGCGTCGTTGTCCGTCACGCCGGGGAGCTCGGTGCAGCGCTTGGAGAAGCGTCGGATGTACTCACGCAGGCTCACCCCCGGCTTCTGCTTGCAGTTGCGCAGCTCCCACTGCTTGCCGGGGCGAGCGTACGTGCCTTGGAAGTTGCCGACGAAGACCCAGCGTAAATCGGTCCAGTCGTTGATCTCGCCTCGGGGCAAGTGCTCGAGCCATGTCCGCGCCGAGTCGCCGAGGTAGAGCGGCAGGTTCTTGATGATGAAGAGGTCGTCTGTCGCTCCGCCCGCGTGGCACGCGAGCCGGTAATCCTCCAGCCACACGCTGGGGTTCGTGTCCCCGTCGTACCTGGGGACGTTGGTCGGAGCTCGGAAACGCGAGGGGGACCTCGCGTTCTGCACGCCTTGTCCGAAAGCTCGTGGGCCCCTCTGGTTCGGTGACCAGCTGCGGTCGCGGTCGTCGTCACTGTCGTAACGCCTTCCGCGACCCCGGTCGTCGTGCCGGCACGGTTGGTGCTCGTTGCGGCGGTTGCGGTTGTCACCGTCGCGGTGGTTGTCGGCGCTCGCGGCCCGTCGACGAGCCTCGATGGTGTCCTGGGCATCGCGGTTAGGCCCGAGACGACTCTTGACTGCCGACGCCGCCACCCCGGCCCCATCTCCGCGGTCCTGATGCCGGGAGGGAGGCCGGTTTGGGCGGTGCTCGGAGGGTGCCGCCCCTCGGTCACGTCCCGACCGCTGGCGTGAGGCGGAGCTCTCCGCCTGCTGAGCCGCCGCCGCTTCGAGTAGCGCCTTGAGCTGTTGGCGCACTCGTCTTTCCTCGGAGGTTGCTGTCTCCGGGCAGCCGCGCAGCAGCATGGCTGCAGCGGCTAAGTTCTGTGACGCCCGCCTAAAGAGCGGCGGGGCATCACCGTCGGCGTTGGCATCGACGTCCGCGCCTTCGTTGGCGCGTCGGTTGTTGTCGCGTGTGCGTCCTCGAGCCGGCGGCGTCGGGGCGCGAGCTCGGGGACGTTCGGCAGCAGGATGGCGTTCCTGCCGCTCGCCGTTTCCTTCACGGTGTTGCTCCTGCACCGGGACCAACTGCGGGGCCGGCAACGGAGCGGGCTGCCGGTTGCGGGGCTCGTGGTCCTCCCCAAGCTCCCGGTGGAGGTTGGCCAGCTCCTCGTCGAGCTGGCGCCTAGCCTCGGCGAGCTCGTCGAGGCGCGCCCTACGTTGGGCGTTGGTGGCGCGGTGGCGTGGCGCTGGCTCCGGGTCGGTGGAGCTGCTTGAAGCCGACGCCACGCAGACGAAGCACTCGCGCGCGGGGTCGCGCGCGGGCGCTCGAGGTGCCCTCCGGGCCGTCGCGGTGCCGGAGGTGGCGCGGGTCGCTCGTAGGTCGTTCACGTAGGCCGTCACCGGGTCGTCCGGGAGGCCTGGCTGTCCACGGGGGTACATCGCGGTGTACCGCTCCATGAACTCCCCCCAGGCGAGCGGCTCGGCTCCGCTGGCCTGGAAGGCGAGGTCGGTGAGGTAGTAGGCGGCGAGCCTAAAACGCTCCTGTGTTGGGTTTGGCCCCAACATGGCCATGATCGTCTCATCCGAGAAACCTCGGACGAACGCCTCGCGTCCCGCTGCCCCCGTCAGGACGTTGGGACGGGATGGCCGGGCGAAGATGCGCCCGGCGACGGGCTCCGCCGGCCCGGTGTAGACGAAGCCGAGGGAGTCGAAGCGGATTGTGGCCCCGGGGGTTAGCGAAACCTTGTGGCCCTCCATCCGAGTCGCTGGTGGAGTTCGTCGAGACACACCATGTGCCCCTACCTGACGCGCCAACTGTCGGGGTTCTCTGCCGCCGGACAGTAAATTTGTATTGATCGTGTGCCGGGCTCGAATGGTAAGCGCGGGAGACAACGGGATTTATACTGGTTCGGGCCTCCGAGGAGTAACACCCTACGTCCAGTGTCGAGCTGCCGTGTTCCCGTGCTAGGGTTGTTTGTAGTAGGGGTTACAAACTGGTCGGGAGAGGGTGTCGAGCCCAAGTCCCTTAGTACGAGCGTTCGGTTCGTTAGCCCTTGTGACGGTTGCCCTCCTCTCCCTTTTATAGACGCAAGGGGAAGGGCAAAAGGGGAAATAAGAGAAAAGTTATAGTGTCGGGCGCTGGGATATCCTCTCGTGCGTCGCTGTCCGTCAGAGCGTATTGAAGAGGTGCCGCGCTACGCTGTCGTAGAGGCCGCCGCGTGGCCGGGCGGAGCTGTTCACTTTGGGACGCCTGGCGCCTCCTCTGAGTAGTTTGGCGGCGACTCAACACGTCTGAGCACGGGATGAGCCCGCCACGTTAAGGCCTAACTGTAGGCCTGTGCTCGTCGTAGGGGGCACTCGAGTGCCTCGGGTGGAGCTTGCGTGTTGCAGGGCCGGACGTGACGGCGATTTGATGGCTGCGCGGCTGATCAGAGCCGCATTAAGGCTTCTGTCGGGACCAGCTGGTGCGCTTGCATGACATGGGGAACCGGCGTCCCACGCGTCGTAACGGGAGAGTTCATGTGCCGGGATCGCGCCACGTGGTACGGCTCGTGTCCTGGTCGGAGGCGGAGAGTGCTCGTGCGAACGAGCAGCTTGTCGTGCGAGGCGGAGACTTGTCGTGCAAGGCGGAGACTGGTCGGAAGGGGTTCCTCTAGTTGGGAACTTGTCGGAGAAGCTCCCATCTAGTCGGGAACAAAACGTCTTGCCAGTGATGGTCTTGGCTGGGGTCCTTAGTCCTCCTCGTCTTGAATCTCGGCTTTCACGTTGTCAATGGTGTCGGAAGACTCCACCTCAAGTGAGATTATCTCGCTGTCAAAGGGGGGCCCTAATCTGGGCCCTCGTCACCTTCCATTTAGCAAAAAATTTTACATATGAACCCCTAAACTTTCGGAAAAATATGTTTGTAGTCCATGATTTTACATATGAACCCCTAAACTTTCGAGAAAATATGTTTGTAGTCTATAATTTTCCAAAAAAGACCTCGAACTTCGTAATAATCCACCCGAAAACCCTACTGTCTATTAATTTTTACGCATGAGCCCATAATTTTTAAAAAAGATCTCAAACTTCGATACAACCCACCCGTAGACCCCAGCCTTCAATTTCCCACAAACCAATTGAACACCCAAACATAATCGCTGGCCTCTCCGACCATCGGATCGACCACACAGACAGCCCAGAATGGCCGAGCAACCGTTGTTTCGCAAAAAAAAAAACCTTCCAATTAGCAAAAATCATAACCGCGGTGCACGGATTTTTACATATCAACCCCTAAACTTTCAGGAAAATATGTTTGCAGTCCATGATTTTACATATGAACCCCTAAACTTTCAGAAAAATATGTTTGCAGTCCATGATTTCCCAGGACCTCGAATTTCGTTACAATCCACCCGAAAACTCCACTGTCTATGAATTTTTATGTATTAGCCTCTAAACTTTTGGAGAAAAAAATTTGCAGCCCATAATTTTCCCAAAAAAAACCCCTCAAACTTCGATACAACCCCCACCCGTAGACCCTAGACTTTTTTTAAAAAAAGCCTTCAACTTCCTATAAAGTAACAAAACACCCAAACATAATCAAACAACCTCAAACTTTACAACCACCGCTCCATACTCCACACTGTCAAAAAGAAGATGCTGCCGAATCAATGAAGGACACCGGCCTCGCGCGGCAAGGCCGCGTTCCCTTTTCTAGTTTGTTTTGATTTCTCTAGGTAAATAGTATTTTAAATGCATCTAGATATATATTGTGTGTCTATATACATAGAAAAATTATGTTGTATAGGAAAGTCATAATGAATGGTAGTTTATGACGGAGAGAGTTATATAATATGTTATATGCATCTAGATGATGAGGTCAGTACTACCTAGAATGTAATTTCAACTGTAATTTCAATTGCCAAGTTAAAAGGCAACTATTTGAATGTTGACTGCTCTCTGGAATTCAGTTTTAGATCAGCTTTTGGTTCATCACAACTCACAAAGGAAATTAACAAGGGAAAAGGGACGCTGCTCCGACAAAATTCTATTCCCCTGATTAGCCTTAGATAATGGCCATGTGATGTGACCCTTCTCCCGTCAGTAGTGTCAATCGCCGCAGTGCTCAAGATAACATTGTTTTGTCAGCTGTCATCAGGAGAGCTTTGATCTCATCGGTTATGCCCGGAATATGGCACTTGGCCCTTAGCCGTGGCCCCCATGTTATCTCTTCGATCCTACAGCCATTCGCTCCACCATTTCTAGTTTATTTTGGGAGGAGCTCTAGCAGTTTATGCCATGGTATCGTCAACCTGATCATGCTGCTTGCTCGCCTTTTCGGTAACCACCATGCGAGCAGCGTGTTATTAATCTAGGACCTTGCCTGCCCACTAATCCCAGCGACGAGGCGATAAGCAAGTAGTGTGAGGCAGCAAATTCTTCGTTACTGCGTGCTGTGCAACTTTATGCTTAACTTTTTGTTTGGAAAACGAGATCAGTATATGTGTCAGCGTATGCCAAACTATCAACAAGTTGTTGTATGTTGTAATTGTGTATGCAGGAATAATGCATGGGCATTAAGACACGTGCCTCCTGTATTTATAATTTCAGTTGGCAGTTATCATTCCCTGATGAATGAAGAATCTTTCAGCAGCACATCACAAGTTGCAGCTCTTTTTTAAGAAAAGGAAAAAAAATCGGTAGAACAATTCAAGCAATCCCCCAATCGAGTCATGTGTGCTAAGTAAACACACTAAACAAGCCACTCAAATATTGATAATAACTGATAATAAAAGATAATAAAGAAAGAAAAAAAACGGAAAGTTCAACTCGGGCTGAAACCAAATCGCAAAAAATTAGGTCCTAAATCCTAATCCACTTGGAGAGAGGTGAGGTCAATATCCAGCAACAGTGTCCAGAGGCTTTGCCATGCGCCCATGCCCGATCTTTAGAGAGCAGAGCCTGGCCCATATGATATGAGATTTCCCACTTTGATCGGGCTTTGTTCACCACTGAAACTACTTGTACATTTTTTTTACTGCCACATTTCGTCACTGTCAAGCTGGCCCCCATCACCGCTGTCTGATTTGCACACGTGCCGTGTCATGTGTGACCGGGCTCTGCGATTATCTCATTGCGCGTGATCCGTGATCCGTCATATCCTAAGTGCCTGGTTGACACATGTGTGAGTGAGTGAGACTATCCGGTTTCATCATCAGTTGGTGTGGTGTAGACCTGTCCAGCGTTTAAGCACAGAGGAGAAAATAACAGACAAGCATGGGGTGGGGCACTTCCCATGGAATGCAATGATGGGGTGATCCACAGGCCACTCGATCACTAGCTTGCCGCGAGCAATCACTTATCTCCAAGCGGCTGGTTAAAGGGGGCAGTTGCACCAAATGCCACCCATTGTATCGTGCTTCTTTGATGATCTCGTACGTGTCCAAATAGACCGCCGCAGCTTAAAACCATAATATTCATTTTTTTTAAAAAAAGAGAAAGGATCTCATAACGGCAATGCACATGCACCTGTCTTTTTTTTCATGTGGGTTTTAGTTGTAGCCAGACGTTTCAGAGCCAGTTCAACTGGTATGTGTTGATAGAGTAAAATGCACTGATAGTCCTTAAACTTGTCCGGTTGTGTACTTATATCCTTATACTCTCAAAATGCATTTCTAGTTCCCTAAAGTTGGGCTCGGGTGTCATTTAGGTCTATATACTCTCAAGGTGCAGATGTATCCTTCTAAACTTGACTTCGGGTGTCATCGAGATCCACACACTTTCTAAAGGCATTGTCATCTCAATTAAATTGATAAAAACTTAATTTTACACATATATAATTTAACTATAGTAAAATAAAATGTGTGTCAACACACCGAATGTGTAGAATATTGATACGCTGAATCCAGAATGATTGGTATTCTTTTACTTTGGATGTAATATCATATAGGTGCACATGACAGGCATGCTCAATTATTTTTGGAATATTGAATAACTTGTGGTTGCACATTACTAAACTAAAATTAGGAATTTTTAAGATAAATTACTACTAGATGGGGTGAAGCTAAAGAAGCAATAAAACAAGTAAGAAAATGTGCTAATGAAAATGATGGCTTGCCTTCAAACACAAAGTTCGATCTTAATGTTAATTATATTAGTGGCATGACAATGCATTTCAAGTTTAGGAACCTATATGACACTGAAGACAAGTTTAGGGAGTTAGATCTACAATTTGAGAGTATATGGACCTAAATGACACCCAAGTCCAAACTTAGGGAGTCATAAATGCATTTTAATAGTATGATGACCTAAGTGACAGAGTGAGACAAGTTTAAAGACCGGCCATGCACTTTGCTCCCGTTGATATATTCGGCGCAATCGACGGTCGAACTTCTTTTCAGAAACTTTTTCCAGATGGTTCCAAAAGAAGAAGAATTGAAAACGAACCCTTAACACTAGATTACACGCTCGCATTTCTAAATAAGCATGATACCACAGTTGAATCCCCTCAGATAACCTTAAAAAATGTGCCGAAAATGTGACTGCCATGAACACCACGTACAGCCATGGTCGACATCTCTCTCGACGGATCTGGGTCGTCGATGACTCGATCAAAAAACAACTCCACATCTACGACATCTATCCACTTATCCACAGTACAGTCAAGGTTAATTCTGTGGCTGGGAGTCAGATCTAATGACCATGGGACGTAGAGGTATAATTCTGTGGCCACTTCACCACCATTAGCAGAGGAAGGACCAAGCTAGAACCATCCGAGAGCAAGGACCATGGAGGGGACACGGTGATCGTCCCCATCCAACCCGCGGGCACAGGTGTCCCCCCGTCCCTTTCCCTCGCCGCTATGCCCGCCGTGGCGCGTCTCCAGCAGGCGGCTTCAGCTTCACGAAGGTGCCCAAAGCCTCGCCAATAAGCTGCCGGTGTCGGACCGCCTGTGACTCTCCTCAGCGTACGGCGGCGAGAGAGATAGAGACGACGATGGATTGGAGTGGGCACACCCCGCCCCCGCGTCACCGCGTGTGTCGACAGGGATGACCCCGCCCATCTCTCAGTGACAAGTCTCGGCGTCGCATTATTCCATTTTATCCATCTACTCTGGACCACCACTGACAATAATTCCCGTCGCCTTTCTCCTACCCAATCCAAGAATTCCGCTCGGGTGGCAACATTTTTTCGCATTTTGTTGCACGGATTTTGGCGTTTCGGACTGAAACTGAACCCCACGCTAGGCTCTGCTAGCTGCCATGGACCATGGCACATTGGCACCAGCACTTGGCATTGTCAAGAAGTTGAGGTGACGAGCTTAATTGAGATACTATCAAACCCATCACGAGCAACCAGCCGACAATACTTTTCTCTCATAACACCAGCCAAACAAACAGGTTAAGTGACTAACCGTCATGCGTCCGACAGTGTGTGATCCTTCCAGCAAAGCATGTACTAAGTCTCTTGTCTGCTTATTACAGCAAGTTTAATTAAGAACCCTTTTGGAGCTAACACAAGTGTTACTGCCGGAGCAAAAGAGGTTTGCTGCTGTGTGTGGAAGGGTTACCAACTTACCATGTGCTTATCAGAGGACGCCAGGATTTTCAAAGCGAAAATATCACACGCAGATCACAGCAGCAGGCAGGGTCCTTCCTCGTTTTGCATTTATAAATAAAATCAGAATCTCGCCGCCGACAGGCACACCGCAGCTAGAGCCTATAAACAATGCTATCGTGCTTTATCCATGCCCATCCAGTACAACACCACCTGGCCGCCGCGTACACCGTTTAGTTTCCACCATTTCTTTTCCGGATCTCTCTTCTCCTCTGCCCCTAATTTTAATGCTTTTCAGGAGAGATTAGCTAGGATCGAGTACTTAAAAGATTTCTCGTGGCACCTGTACAAGAACAATTTGCGCTCTTGATAATCTCGAACAAAAAATTCCCTGTACAAAAAGTTCGAGAGCAACTCGAAGTCAAAATGGAACTCTCGCGCACTAAAAATCTCTCTTTTTCTCTACAAAAGAACCGATCCTCGCCGGAGATGATCAACGCCGTGAAGGTGGCGAGCTACTTGATCCTCGCCGCCGGTGCGGCGGCTTGAGGCGGGAAGAACCCGACGGCGCGGCACTTGACGTCCAGACCGGCGGCGCCGGGCATCGGCGGCATTGCCCCCGCGGCCGACGGCGAGGTGGTGGTGGTCGACCGCTTGTAGGGTCCGAGCCACTTGGCGAGCATGTACCGGGTCTTGCGCCACGGCGGGACGTGCAGGCCGTGGGCGCGGAGCGACCGGCGCACGGAGTCGGACGCCACGCGCACGGCGCGCCCGACGGACTCCTCCCGCGCCACCACCGCCGACGCCGGCACAGCGGCCACGACGGCCGCGTACTCGGGCGTCGCGCGCGCCACCTCCAGACCCGACCGGAAGTCGGCGTCCACAATGTACCTGGCCCGGGGGCCGCCGCCCCTCGCGGCCGCGGGGGCGACCACCACGTCGACGTACTCGTACGTCCCGGCCGTGATGCCGCCGGACGCCTCCCACCGCGACTTGCACACGCCGGCGTCGTACCCCGCGCCGCGCAGGCGCCGCACCACGGCGCGCCGGAACGCCGACCCGTGCGCCCGCAGCGCCGCCTCGGCCTGCACGGCCGACGCCACAGCGGCGGCCAGCCTGATCCGGAACACGTCCTCCTCCGCCGGCGGGTCGAGGAGCTCCCTCACGGACGCCGCGGCGGCGGCGGCGGCCCGCTCGGAACCATCCCCATCGTCGTCGGAGTCGTACTCCTTGGGCGGCGGACCCGCGCCCTCCTCGGCGGCGCCGGCCTCCGTCTCGAGGAACGCCTGCACGAGGCCGGAGAGGCACGCGGACGCGTCGTGGTCGCTGCCGCTGCTGGTGCACCCCTCGCCGGCGGCGTCGTCCCCGCGGAGGCGCGCGCGGACGGCGTCGTTGAGGCGGATGTACACGGCCATGTTCGCCGGCGGAGGTGGTGGTGCGTGCCTTGATGTGAGCTGCTGCTGCTGCGACGGTGAGGTGGAGAGGGGAGGAGGACACCCGGCGACCCCCCGGGTTTTATAGGGTGGTTGGCTCGGCGACGGGCGCCCCACGGGGCGAAGGGTTTATTCCCTGGATTAACCGTGGCATTAGTGGGGGTGGGGACGCCCCGACCCGATTATTGTTCGAGAAGACGGGGGGATGCGAGCGGTGAACCCTCGGAATATGCTCTGTTGATGGGCGTTGTGGGGGAAGCTGGCGCGCTAAAGATAGAGAGAGGCTTCTGGCTAATTCGGCCGTGGCACGCTGTTTGGGGTGAGTTCCATCCCATCATCCCGTGGAGGTGGAGCCAGCCAAGGATGGCATTGCCCTAACCATCCACAACGTTTAAATTTTGTTAGCATCTGCAGCACGGTTGTTTTCCTTTGGGTTGCGGTTTGCATGTCGAGGTTTCTGGTAACCGCTTTGTGAAGTTCTAGGCGGACGGAGATCAGGTGCAGTTGCTGAACCAACTGCAACTTAGGGACTGCACGCAACTTGAGTCATCCATTTTGCAGATAAACGGATCAGGTCGACTGCTACAGTAGCAAACATGTTTACCACACCACCCGCGAATACTGTTGCTACAGTATCACACAGTGACGACAAGTGTTCTCCCTCTCACCTCCCGACTGTTTAAGTTGTAGTCGCAACTACAACCGCACCGGATCCGTGTCCGTTCTAGGCGTGCGTTTCCGAGGCACCAACCCGTCTCCGTCTGCATTGTTTAGCGTCAATGTGAAGGTAGTAGAATAACAAAGCTCTATACTCTGGAGGATGTGTCTCGTGTTTTCTACAGTATCTAGAGGTGACTCTTTGGCCTCCGGAGGATCATCAAGAGAGCAGCATATTCTCGGTCCTTTTGGGAATAATCGGAGCTAAAACCGGGCAAGTTTCCATTGAAAAACCCATCGAGTGACTAGGCACACCCAAATCGACGCGTCTGTATGCCGAGACTCGACGGAGGCGACCCCGGAAAGTCCATGGATTTGGATTAGACAGGGGGGGGACAGGGCCATCGTCAGTGTGAGTGACAATGGGGCAGGAAGGTTTGCGTGGCGGGAAGGGATATGCCGGGGCATCATCATCATCGCGTCGCGCGCGGGTCTTTATCCTGTGTCACGCGGGCCTGCGCGCTCGATTGGGCCAGGTCAGCGCGTGCCCAGGTGCGCGGCTTGGCCCTTGGCGCAGGCGTGGGGGCGGAAGCGGTGGCCGTGCGTGGCCGCGCGGCGTCGCTACTAGCCGTGGCGGCCGATAGGGACCTGCCCTGCCCTTTCGCTCTCGGGCCACGGGCATCCCGCTTGCTTATCGCTTTCGGGTTCTGAGAGTTTTGTAGTAGTGCGGGTGGGTTTGTGGCGTTCGAGGTGCATGCATGGACTCAACGAAGAATTTAGCAGGAACTTCGTTTCGTAGGAGGACTTGGTAAACGAACCACGGTGGAGCTCTACAGAATTTCTCGCGTTCTGGCCGGCTTTCTAGTAGTAGGGCAACAAGTACCAAAAGTCGTTTCCGGTGAGGAAACATCATAATCACTTGGAAAACCTGTGGAGTTCAGTAGCATCATCCCGATCGAGTGCTATTGCTATCGCGCCAGATGCATGCGCACGAAGCAGTGGTGTCGTCGTCGTACAAACTCACGGGGGAGTGAGCACGTCCACCGTCGTGCTGAGACGGGACGACGACGGCATATATGCGTGACCATCGTCCTCGACAGCTAGCCACCGGCGCACGGGCACCTAACACGTACACTGCAGTGTCAGCCTATCAGGGGGATTCCGAGCCAGAGAGCAGCGCCGGTGGGCCAGGAATTATTAAGGTTGGCCGCCGGTGTCCGTCCGCGAGCGAGCGGAGGACATCCGATCGACTCGACTCGCCCCGGCCGGCCCACCACCACCCCGGTACCATGCATGCATCCAGCCGGTCCTCCGACCCACCGTTTCGCCGGGAAGGCCGGCCGCGCTCCGCCGGTTTGCCCGTTCGCGGTTTCCACCGAACCAACCCCTCAACCCAACGCGCACGGCAAAGGCCACCACGCAGCTGTCTCCCCCCCGGCTCGTTCCGCGACGTCGCCAGCGCGCGCGCGGGCGAGCCGGCCACGCCAGGGCTCGTGTTTGCTGTGGGCTTGTGGCCGTGGCCGCCTGCTGGCCGGAAGGGGGAGGAAAGGCACGCTGCCAGTGCCAGTTCTAAAACGGGCGGCATGTTCGTTGCGCACCTGGACGGAAATTTGGTCCGGTGCGACGACATGCATGGGAACTTGCAATGCAAGGTTTCGCTGGTGGAAAGAGATCACCGGATCATCATATAACAAAGAATCCAGTGCCGTCGTGCCTCGCTTAGCGTAACGAGCGACATGTTCGTTGCGCACCAGGACGGGAATTCGGTCCGGTGCCACATGCAAATTTGCAATGCAAAATAATCTAGGTTGCTGGTGGAAAGCTAAGGGACCACCCAATCAGAATGAAGAACACTACTCCATCCATTTCAAATTGTAAATTTTAAACAGACACTATGTGCACAAACACTCACATACACGCACACACACTCACCCATACGAATGTACATGCACATCACACCTCTACGAGCATCTTCGAAAGATTGAGTTTAAAAATTTTGTTATTCATCGATATACATTATATGTAAGTGCGTAAATTTAGAAAAACCAAACCAACATACAACTTGAGGCAGCACGAAGGAGTATATGTACCTAAATGCAAATGCATAAATTTAGAAAAATCGAAACAACATACAACTTGAGCCAGAACGAAGAAGTATACATAGCTAGTAGTGCCACGTTTTTTAACACATGCAAAGTACATTTTTCTTTAAGAGAAGAAAATTGAGTCACAAAGACGCGCTTTTTTTTGGACGAACACAAAAACGCGCTTTAGGAGAGACCTAAAGTGTAAAAAACAGGACAACAAACCGACCTAAAACCGAAGGGAAAAGCAAGGAGAAAAAGATATCCAAGTTTGCACGATGAGAGTTGTTGTGTGTATCGATTGCAACGGACAAAAAACCTACGTACGATAATTTATGATGGAGCAAGCAGTGGATACTATCGCCAGCTAATGGCACGTATTAAGTTGGGCAAAACCAGGGGCGAATCCAGCGGTGTGTCGGGTACAGTCCACAACCCAACTGCTCACACTCTCACCAGTCATCACGAGAGATTAGTTTGAACACCTCTGCGCAACGAAATCTGCTGAGACGCTGTGTCGCATGAGATCGTGTATAGAGTCCACGCACTTCCGATTCAATGCGTTTATTTGCCGCCGGCCTGTTCAGACAGACACACACGCGCGGTATAGGAAAAGCATGGATGGATTCATGGATCGCATGCAGGTCGGGCGCATGGATCGCATGCATGCCCCGCGCGGCCGCGAAGAGGTAGCCTCAACCTCACGTACTCATCCGGCCGGGGCGGTCACCTCCAGGCTCCAGCTCCAGGCCACGTCCCATCCAACGATCGAGCATTTTGACGTGAGCGTCACGCTCCCAGCCTGACACGCTATGACGACGACGACGACCTTATCTATCTACAGACTACAGGCAGCAGCAGCAGGAAACTGTCCACGTACGTGATGAATCACGCCGCGTGATCACGGCGATTATATATATCTTTTCCCCTCCGTGTCGAACTGTCGATCGACCCCCATCTGATCTGCGTCGCGTCGTAATCAGCACGCGTGTGCACGCTAACCCCAAGTCAAACTAGCCGTCAAACATTGTAAAAATAAAGGAGCTGCTAGCGCCCGGACGTCCGATCCGGGCGCTAGCCATCGGACGGATCCGTAGCTGTCGGATGGGGATCGAAGCAAATCTTCAGCCGTCCGATTCAAAGCCAGGGAGCAAATGTTGCGAGCATGTTGCGAGTCGTTTCGAGCAATGTTGCGAAAAGATTGCGTGCAACATTCAAACATCAGAGCCAGGGAGCAAATGTTGCGAGCATGTTGCGAGCCGTTGCGGGCAATGTTGCGAGAAGGTTGCGTGCAACATTCAAACACCAGTAGGCCTCCTCCCTCCCTCCCTCATGTTGCGACCATGTTGCGACTATATTGCGACCATGTTGCGACCCGTGTTGCGTGCAACATCCAACATCAGGAGCCCTCTCCCCCCTCCTCATCGACACAAACACAACATCACGTCTGCAACATCGAAACTCAACATCCGCAACATTAAAATTTAATGTTTGCAACACCCAACAATATGTGTCTGCAACATCGAGACTCGACATCTGCAACATCTAAAATTAATATTTACAACACCGAAAAAATTAGACCTAATTTTGAAACATTTGCATGAGACACTCACAACATGTAAATAACACGGGCGCAACATGTTCACAACGATTGCAACATGGACGACAACTGATTGCGCCATGAAGGTGACCGATTACAACATGCCAAGAATATTGTTGCAACACCGATATACAACAGTTGCAACATAAAAAACAAAAACAGGCAGGCAGCAGCTCCCCACCGCACATGCGCCCGCAGCGATGGCAGGAGCTGCCACCGCCCCGACGGCGGCGGTCGAAGTTGAGCTCCGTCGCGCGCGCCCGCGCCCCGCAGCGGCGGCGGCCGGGGTCCACGCGCCCGCGCCCGCGGCAGGACCTCCCCCCGCCCCGCGCGCGCGACGACGGTGGCGGCCGGCGTCGTCGACGGCGAACGTGGAGGCCCCCGCCCGCCCCCGGTCGCCCCTCCACAACCTCATCCGCGCCCTGCTGCTCCCGCTGCTCCGCCGCGCGCCGCCGCGGGCGGCCGGGCGTCCTCCACTGGCCTGCCCCGGTCGCTCCCTCCACGACCTCCACCGCGCGCCCGCTGCTCCACCGCGGGCCTGCTGCTCCGCCGCGCGATGCGCGAGCTCGGAGGACCGCGGCGCTCGGAGGACCGCGGCCGGGCGCCTCCGCGGGAGGCCGGGCGTCCCCCACCGCGGTCGGGCCCCACGCGCCGTCGCGAGCTTGGAGGACCGCGCCCGGCGGCGTCGCCCTTGTCCGCGCTCGAAGCTCCCTTGCGCCCTGGTCGCCGGCGGCGAGGCATGTCGTCGGCGCCGGTGGGGGAATGAGTGGTGGAGGGCGTCCGCGTGGGGATAAGAGGTCGCGAGTGGGCCCTGCCTCCGATTTTTTTTACTGGTCGCGGCGCTCGCGTCGGACGGGTGCCCGATGCCAAGCATTACCCAAAAAAACAAAAAAAAAAAACAAGCCGTCAAACGAGTCGATCTGCTGTGTGCGTGTGTGTGGATCTGTTATGTAACTTTTCTAGGCCAAGCCACCAAGCACACACAGTATGTAATTTGTTGGCTAATCCCTGCCGAGTGAAATCGTTAATTTAATTAGTTGTCACTTCTCTGGCTCTTAAAATAAAAACACCTCTTATAATCCGTTTATAATATAATTGCTTAAATTTCATTCATACCCTGCATGCGCTCTCACAGTCTCACCACGTATACTCTCAAGTTTTCTGAAATAAAGATAGAGTCACTGCACGCACCTTTGAGAGTCCCCCTTTTTTTTCTTTTTTTTTAATTAAACGTGCATTATTGCATATTATCTTCGTTCGAAATTACTTATCATTTTGGCTTTTTTTAATCCAATCCTTTTATTATGCAACTAGTAGATATATAATTATGTCTACATAACAAAGTGAATGTATCTAGAAAAAAGAAAAATTAAAACGATAAGAAATTTGAGACGGATTGAGTACTTGTATGTGTAGCGAGAGCATACACTGACAAGACATCCAAATTAAATTCAGTGTGCATGCATGTGTGGATGTACATGCATGTCAGACATTCATGCGCATACTGTTGTTAAAATGATCCTGATGATCATATGCATTGTCCTAACACCACTAAGCATGCGTTTTATCCGTCGTCTCATTTCCTGATCCCGATCGACGATTAGTGTGTGTCAAGCTCCAATTAGGTGTGCAAAAAAATCTTCAATAATAGAGCCTAAAGTATGGTTGCGGATTGGAGTAGTGGGGACATTATACATTTTATTTTTATATATAAAAATCGAAATGGTTATCATGATACTGTCCCCCGGCAGCAGACTGCTCGATCGGTCCAATCCTTTTCCGTTTCCCGTTCGGATCAGATATGATCCTCTCCTTCTGCTTGGACTTTGCAAAAGGGAAACTACATACTAGCAGCACTAGCAGTGATCACGAAGTGGACAACGTGTAAAGTAATAAGGATAATGCGTCGCTTGCATTCTCTCTAGTTTATTTGATTCGGGATCAAGCATCGAGCCTCCCAATCGGTTGCACCCGTATTTTTTTCAAAGGTGCCCGTAATATAATTTGTCCCTTTTGAAAATAAATCAAACCAAATCCCTTCCCCTTGCATTGCTCTCAGGCCCAGAAAAAAAAACGTCTGCCTCCAAAAACAAAGACCAATAGCTGATTTGTAGTGCGCCCGTTAAATACTCGTATCTATGATAAAAAATATAATCAAAACCTACTAAAAATTTGAGATTCTCTGTGGTACCTGCCTCTGCGCATGCCTGGAGAGTATATATAATATATATCTATACATTTCTGAAGTTACTGTTGATTAAGAATAAAAGTAGTCAGGCATCAGTTATTTTGGTGGACTCATCAACACCAGTACAATGATAGAGAAACACCAGTAGTCCAGTACAATGATAGAGAAAGAAAGGGATTTGCAAGATCATTAGCAGATCACACACCTTTTGTTTATTAGTAGTTAATTCATGGCCGTTCAATTATTCAATTGCTTAATAAGTATGTGCAACGTACGTCCATAAGCCTCTGATTGATGCATTTTCTTTGATTTTTTTCGTATTATTTTCTAGCCTACTATCAGTCTATCACTGTATGAGTACTGCACCTACGTCTCACTCATAGTACACAGTAGCCTGCTCCAGCAGGTCAGTGTAACACCCTGAAATTTTCAAATTTTAGGATGTTAATAGGAAGAATAATTAAACAATAATTTTCTCATAATTTAAAATTTTGTCCAACGTTTATTTTCTTTACAGGAAATTTAGCATAAGAAAATTAATTGATTGATTTTATAAATTAAATAAAATGGCTCTCTGAGTGTTGCATTCATATTCATTGCATGGTTTTTGGTTGATGTGTGTGTTTTCAAACAAAAGATCAAAAGTTCAAAAAGTCTGAAAACCACCCTCAATCTCCTCTCCTTATCTACCTTTAACTCGGCCTGCTAGCCATTCTTGCTTTATCTTTCAGCCCAGCGTTTCTTTTCAACCGCGTGGCCCAGCTCGGCCCAACTTCCTCCCGCGGCTCACCTTCTCCCCCCCTCTCTCTCAGCCGCTACCAGCCGGGACCCACCTGTCGGCACCTCCTTCAAAATCCAGCAGCCTCCTTTCCCCACCATGGCCGGCCGCACCACCTTCTTCCCCGGCACCCCTACCCCTGCCCCTCCTCCACTGAGAACGATCTTCAATGCGCGCCGGCGCACTCACCCCACCGGCTCGCCTCCCCTCCCGAAATCGCCTCCCCACTCGGCTCCACCGCCATTGATGGGCGCTACCGCCGGAGCTTTCCCCCACCGCCTCACCGCGCCCCCTCCCTCTCCGCCCTATAAAAGGCGCCCTGAGCCCCCCGCTTCTCCTCGCACCTCTCCTCCGCTCCTCCCCGCTCGCGCGCAACGCTGTTGTCGTCGAAGCTCGGAGCGCCGCCGCAAGCCGCCTGGGTCGATCTCCCTCCTTTTCGCCTCTCTGTCGACGCCAGCTACATCCGGAGCTTCGCATCGAGGTGAGGACCCCGCCTACGCCCTTTCCCTTTCATTCCCGAGCATGTAGGAGTCGTGCGAGCTCGCCGGAGTTGGCCGAGCCGCCGCCGTCCGCCTCGCCGACCTCCGTGCCCGCTCCGCTGCCCTAGCCGCCTCCCTTTATCCCTAGATAGCTTCGTCTCGTTCCCAGCTTCGCGTAGAGCCCGACCGCGTCTCGAACCGAGCCCGGATGCTCGATTTCGAGCTACTCCGGCCGGAGCGCCGCCCGCCGCCGCCGCTGTCTTCTGCCGGAGCCGCCTCAGCCGCCCGATCCAGCATGGACGGCTTCTATCAAGTCCAACCCCCGGGTCAAACCCTTTTGTACCGGTCAAACCAGGCAGTTTTGCTAAAGAGACCCTTATCTTCTTTTGTTTCGCAAGCCGGTCCTTCCACCTAGAAAGATCCTTACAGTTAGGTCCTTTCTTTTATGTTTAGGCACTTAGGCTTTCCAGTTTTCCCACCCGCCGTCCTTGGCAACCTGTTTTCCACCAAAGCCCTCGAATATTTTGAAGGTTTAGGTTTTAACCCCTGGTTTCTTGCAGTTAAGCCCCTGGTAGATAGTTTCTCTCGCAGGTTAGCCCTTGCAACCATGTTTAATCCATAGATCTCGCATTTTAGCTCCGTTTCTACCGTTTCAAGTTGCGTTAGGTTCGTATAAAGTCAAAGTACGCATTAGGAGCAATGTGACCATGTTCTTTGTCTTATAATCTTTTAAAATATTTAAATATGATTAAATACTTATATACATGTTTTTCTAATTAAAATCTAATTAGAGATCAACACGTGTTTTCATAAGAATATTAATTTGGTAAATACTTAATTAAATAATCTTTCTAATTAAAAGAAAATTAGAGTATATCTCGGTTTTCATAATCAAACTTAAATTAATTAATGTATATTCAATTTGCTTTTTAAATAAAAGAAACATAGGCTATATCCAGAGTTTTCTAAATTAAATGTCAATTTGATTAATATGAACATAAATGTGTTTCTAATATAATTTAATTAGTTCAACTCGAAATATGAACACATACGTTTAGATGCTTCACATGCTTCTTTTCTAAACTTAAATGTTTAATTTGCATAAATGATACTTGAACATTTATAAATAAAATTTGACTAAGTTTACATCTACTTTTTCAAATAAATATAACTTGTTTAATTATAAATAGGGTATTTCTCTGAAATAACCTATTCACATGACTTTATTCAATTAAAATGTACCAAGCACATAACCTTGTGTGATATAATCCAAATCTCCTGATAGCCATGAGCGTTTCTTACGTTTGCGTTCTTAGAACCGAGCTTTTCCCTTGTCTGCTCTTTTAAGCCTTCTCATTTGGTGTATTGTTCTTAGTTGTTCTTGTATGTTTGCTTTGCATGTTTGTGCCGTTGATGCTACAAGTAGAAGATCAAGCTGTAGATCGGAAGTCTTGAAGATCAAGAGTTTCAAAGAGCAATAGCGGAAGAGCATAAGAGTATCTTATCGTTGGAGAAAGGTAAGTGACCCTAACCACCCTTCTACCTATGCTTTAATACAAGAATACTATAAATTAATCGTAATATGGAGAACCACCCAGGAAGACAGTGCAACCACAACCCATATGACTCTGGCTTAGCCAATTAATTAGGTGTGTGATTGTACTGATGACCTTATCCGAAAGGAGCAGAGGGGGATCCGGGTTGCAGGGGTATAGGCCGATCCTCTTGGGGTAGCAGCCTTTGCTAAGGTGCTGACCACTAGGGAGGGTTATGGTCCGCCCTTCGTAGCGTTCCTATGCAATCACACCTCGGAAGTGTGGTATGATGCTTGGCCAGCATCGCATGGTTGGGTTCAAAGTTCTTCGGAACTTTTAAACAACTGTGGTGAAAGTGTACAACCTCTCCAGAGTGTAAAACTGATCGATCAGTCGTGCTCACGGTCAAGAGCAGTCTGGACCCTCACATGATTAATAAACTTAAAGATGGACTTAATTTGCATTCTGGTTAACTTTTGTGGCCTTGCTGAGTACCAGCCATAAGTGTACTCATCCTTGCTAAACCGCTACTCATAAAAAGAAGAAGAGGGTGCATGAAGTCCAGAAGATGGTGCTAGGCGTACACGACCCCCAGTCGATTGCCTGTGTAAATCTCTGATAATCTCTCTTTCTTTACGTGATATTGTTTCTGTTATTCACTTATGATGTCACTATATGTATGAAACTTGATCCTGACATACATATAGTTAAGCACTTGGTTTTCTTTGGAAAAACAGGTGTGACAGTCAGTTTGCCATCAACAATCATGCCAACTACTCCCCGGCTGAATAACCACGTGTGGTCGTGCCGGTAAAAATGGAGGCCCTGTACGAATTACGAAACTTCAAAATAGAAGGCATAATAATCTAGCAAAATAGTTAGAATCTTCAACATCCACATTATACATATTTAAATTATCAACAATATTATTCATTTGCACATTGTGTTGTCAATAAAATCATAATGACCCTCAAAAATATATTTTGGCGTCTATCTGAATATTTATAGGATCATTGTAAACATTACTATCAATTACAGAAGAACAACGATCAAGTGTTTTATCGGATGGTACTTGTGATTCTTCTATAATAAACATATTTGTAAGTTTTAGTTTTTTACTGAGAGTGAGCTAAGACAAAGTTGAATACTCAAATCTTTTTCCCGATCAGGAGATGAAGAGATGAATAGGTGTATAGCAGACAAAGAATAGCATTTGGGTTGTTCAGAGTAGGGATGAAAGCGGATCGGATCGGATAATACCTTTACCACATCCACATCCATATTTTCTTGTAGGATGTGGACAGAGCGGATATTACACGAATGCGGTTATGGATGCGGATTTGTTCGGATGTCGGATATGGTGCGGAGTCGGATCGGTGTCGGAGCGGACGCGGATTAATATAGTCGGATAATACATGATTATACTTAGCTTCAAATGGTGATCGAGCCGTAAAGTAGCAACATAATATGAAAAATACTCTTTATGGTTCGCTAATAATGAAAGTAATCTTCGCTGTCGAGAACAAAACTTCACATAACGGGCGCAGGGCAACCGTTCAGCCGCCGGTGCCGTTGCTGATGCATGACAAATGACGCTCTGTCACAGAACCGCGGCTAGGGTTTTGATGCATGTGCACACACTATATATATGGCTAAAATTCTATGGGCTAAAAAATTGTGTATAGGTAAAATGTCATATTGTATGAGTCGTATTGGGCTGTCATAGTAGTCGGATATCCTATTATAGGCCTCGGATTATCCGCATTCAATTATCGGATAATCCATATCCGTCGGATATTGCTAACACCACATCCGCATGAATATCAAAAACTCTTCTCCATATTCGCATAATTCGGATTCGGATCGGATCGGATGCGGAAATTATCCACACCATTTTCATCCCTAGTTCAGAGGAGAGCACTGGCAATAAAAGAAAATAGCACTTGGGATGTTCATGAGAGCACCACCAAGTCCACAACCTCAGACGGAGTACCATCCCACACCTGGGCGGCACCTTGAGGACTCTTACAACCCAACGCTGCCAAAGCATGCGCCACCCTATTACATTCTCTAGGACAAAAATCAAAAGACCACGTACTGAAAGATAAACTAATGGCAGTTTTGATCTCAAGAACAATGCCGCCTATGGCCGCAAGGGCGAAGGTATTCGAATCCTCCGCCGTCTTGAGCAAGGCAGAGTTGGTCTCAATCATCACCTTGCTAATGCCCCTTTCCGCAGCTGCGCGAATCCCTTGCAAACATCCCAGCGCTTCAGCATGCATGGCATCGAGCAGATGTTCACACCTGCCTGCTCCTGCACAAACGACTGATCCCCAGCCACCAGTGCTAGATGCTGCAGTATAGGCGCCATCCGTATTGATCTTGAGAAAATCAGCTCTTGGACGGCGCCAATACACCTTCTGTCTGCTCACCCGGGAGGCCTTTTCCTTCTCAGCTGCTATTGCCTGATATTCGTCAGACATTCTGGCAATGGCAAAAGCATTCACAGATGGGTCTCTGAGCTTCTCTCCTTCTCTGATTCTGTTCCTTTCTAGCCACCAATACCATAGGAGAACAATAGCCTTCATCCTTTCCATTTCCTTCAGTTCCAGGATCAGCTCTAGCATATTGATTGCCGACTCCCTACTGATCAGCTTCAGTCTGACAGGTTCCATGCCAAGCTCTTGCCACACTCTGCATACATGCTTGCATTTGAGGAACAGATGCCCTCCATCTTCAAAAGACTTATTACAAATCACACACTTAATATCAATATCCATTCCTTTCCTCCGGAGAGCGATTCTTAGTGCTAGGGTGTTATGTGCAAGCCTCCACAAGAAATGTTTGATTTTTCCCGAACACTGTAATTGCCAGATACGTTTCCATACTCCTTCATCCTTTACTGCACCCTGGGAAGTTGACTGCCTTCCCCTAGTGGTAGCTCTTTGGTCGTGTTCTTTTTGGACTTTGTACGCAGATTTAACTGAGAACATGCCACTAGGATCGTAGTGCCAAGCAACAGTGTCAGGCAAATCTGTATGCACCGGCAAGGAAAGAATTAAGTGTGCATCCTCTTCCACGAATATATCCTTTACCAATTGCTCATCCCATTGCCCGGTTGCAGGATCCAGTAGCTCCTCAACCCGGCTACTAAGATTGTTACGCCTTGGAGTTATAGGTTTCCTCGCCCAAGTTCTCGGCAGCCACGGATCAGACCATATTCTTATTCGCGTCCCATCACCCACTCGCCAGATCATTCCAGTTTTGATAACTTCCAGCCCTTTTAGGATGCTTCTCCAGGTATAAGACATATTCTTCACATGCTTGGGGCTTAACACATCTCCATTTGGGAAATATTTTGCTCCCAGAATTTTTGCACAAAGCGAGTCTGGTTTGTGTATGAGCCGCCACACTTGCTTAGCTAGCATGGCAATGTTGAAAGTGTGGATATTTCTGAAACCCAGCCCCCCTCACATTTTGGCATTGACAGGGTCTCTTTGCTCAGCCAGTGAATTTTGTTGTCCTTGTCTTGGTTGCTCCACCAATACTTGGCAATTAGGCTACTGATCTAATCACATATCTCCTTTGTGATATCAAAACACCCCATCACATATGTGGGAATGGCCTGTGCAACAGCCTTTATAAGCACCTCCTTCCCCGCCTTTGATAGCATCTTCTCCTTCCACCCCTGAATCCGTTGCCAGACTCTCTCCTTCAAATAAGTAAACACCCTCTTCTTTGATTTACCCACATACACTGGCATTCCCAAGTAGCGTTCATTCATTGTTTCCTTTCGAATTCCCAGGGTTTGCATTACCTCTTCCTTCTTTGCATCTCTAGTGTTGCCACTGAACATTATAGCCGACTTCTCCTTGTTGATGGTCTGACCAGAGCATTCCTCATATATCTGTAAAATCCTTTGTAGCTGTTCTGCATCCCCCCTATCTGCGCGACATAGAATCAATGAATCGTCGGCAAATAGCAAGTGAGACACACTGGGAGCACCTGGACAGATCCTAATGCCTTTCAATTTTCTCTCATCCTCTGCCCTCTTTAGTAAAGCTAAAAAACCCTCTGCACAAAGTAAAAACAGGTATGGAGATAGAGGATCGCCCTGACGTAAACCTCTCTCTGGTGTGAATGGGTCGGTCAGCACTCCATTGACTTTGATTCTATATGAAACTGACGAGACACACTTCATAATGAGTTCAATCCACCTGGAGTGAAACCCCAGTTTCTCCATCATATCCTGTAGAAAGCCCCATTCAACCCTGTCATAGGCCTTACTCATGTCCAACTTTATAGCTGCGTACCCACATTTGCCCTTTTGTTTCCTCCTCAAGTAGTGCGTCATTTCATAAGCGACGAGAATGTTGTCGCTGATCAAACGCCCAGGAACGAAGGCACTTTGTGTCTGGGAAATGACATCAGGTAGAATATGCTTGAGCCTATTTGCCAGAACCTTGGATACTAGTTTATAGAGAACATTGCATAAACTGATTGGCCGGAGATCTTTTACACTTACTGGGTTTGGCACCTTGGGGATTAGTACAATTGTAGTTTCATTCCACCCATGCAGGACCTGGCCGCCATTCAGGACACTAAGGACTTCACTCATCACTTTTGCACCCACAATGTTCCAGAAACTCTTATAAAACACTGACGGCATGCCATCCGGGCCAGGGGCCTTCGAATCCCCAATAGAGTCCAGCGCCATTTTCACTTCATCCTCAGTGCCATTCATCGCCTCGGTGACCTTTCTCTCCACAAACTGAGTGAGCTATCGAGAATCAGTCATACCATTGGACCTGAATAAAGTAGAGAAATAGTTAGTAATAAAACTCCTTTTCTCCTCTTCTCCCTCCACCCATGCGCCATCATCCCTATTCAGTCTTGCAATTCTATTACTCCTTTTCCTTTCTCTACAGACCGCATGAAAAAAACCGTATTACGGTCCCCCTTCTCCAGCCACCTTACATGTGCTCGTTGTTTCCAATAGGTGTCAATTTGATCTTCCAGTCTCTCAGAGCCTGTACTTAAGAATTTCCTCCCTCGCCACATGCTCCCCATCAATAGCACCCCTCCGGCACTTTTCAAGCTCCTTTTTCAGCTTTTTTACTCTTTTCTCAAGATCTCCCAAAACATTTCTACTCCAATCAACTAAGCCTCCAGCTACCACCTTGAGGGCCTCATGCACTGAACTGGATGCGTTGTCCATGGCCTCCTTCCACGCTTCTCCCACCACCTCGGCACACCTCTCCTCCCCTAACCAATTTGCTTCAAAGTGAAAATGCCCCTGGGGATTGTGCCCTCGCTGATATCGAAAGGGATCGTCGGTAATTATAATGACTGGCCTGTGATCCGAATGTCGCGGGTCACCATTTATCACTCGCACACCGGGAAAGTGCATCCTCCAGCTATCATTCGCCACTGCTTTGTCCAGCCGTTCACGAACATACCCTTCAGCTGTGTGGTTATTATTTCTCCACGTAAAAATATCCCCCTCGAAACCAAGATCATGGAGTTGGCAGAACTCCAAGGCCTCCCTAAACTGGTCCATGCAGACTTGACTGCGCCGTCTCCCTCCCTCCTTCTCATGTGACAGGAGAATTTCGTTAAAATCTCCAGCACACAACCAAGACTTGGAGGGGCTTCTTACCAGATCCTTTAAGTCCTGCCACGTCTTATGCTTCTGGTCTGAGTGAGATTCCCCATACAACCCCGTGAAACGCCATAGGAAGCCATCATCCTCCTGAACTTCCACATCAATGTGGTACTTCGTTATGCTACAAAGTGACACATCGACTCCTCTCCGCCAAAACACTGCAATCCCCCCCCCCTTTCCTTCCGCATCTTTCACCACCATGTTCGTCAAACCCAATGTCCGTCGAAAACCCTCCAACTTACGCCTACTCATCTTAGTCTCCGACAAAAAAAAGAATGTCCGCCTTCTCCGACTTCTAGAGCTCCAGAAGTCCCCGAACTACCGGGCGATTGCCCAACCCCCGACAGTTCCAAGCCACTATCTTCATTGGTGGCTGCAGGGCTGGTTCGCCAGCCCCGCTTTCTTTGCGCATTTGTGAGCACCATCCACACCAAGCCTCTCCCCCTCTCTCACCTCCCCTACACACACCTCCATCAGATCATCCTGTGCCGACCTCTTCCTATTCGTATCCTGGACGAGAGGTGTACTTGACGACTCACCCCCCGCCCTTAGCCTCCTCTTGAAGGTTCCCCTCTTCTTTAATTCTGCCTTACCCTTCTCAGACTCATTCTCCTGCTCCTTCCCCGTCTCCTTTGTGTTCTCCTCGCCTCCTGACCCCTTCTCACTCACCTCCACCTGCATGTCCTGCATGGTACTGTTCATGCCAGAACCACCAAGCACTCCCTTCCTCACCTCGCCCCCTGCACTTGTGTTGTCCACCTGGAGGGATCTCCTTGCCTCCCCTCCTCCTCGCTTCTCCTTCTCCTTTGGTTTCTCAGGGCTTGTTACCTCCTCTTCCTCACCCGGTCCCTTCAGCAGCTTATCCCCTGACGTGCCCATTGTTCTCCTCCAGGAAGGGGCATCACTGCCTGAACCCTGTTGTCCACTCCTGCCTCCTGAACCCCAACTGCTCCTACTGCCATAGCCCCCAGACCTCCATCCTGTACGATTTCCCATACTCCTCTCCCCCACACCATCCCCATAGCTCCTTTTTTCTGGGATAAAACACAGCTTTTTACTGAAAAGTGGCTCTTCTCCTTTCTTTAACTATATCTCACATGCCTTATCAATGTGTCCAATGATGCCACATATGTAGCAGAAATCCGGCAAGAATTCATACACCAGTGGACACCAAAGTGGCTTCGCGCTCCCCTTTTCCCCCTCCACCTCAACCGTGACCCCCCTCATCAGTGGCTTGCGAATATCCAGACGGACCTTGATCCTCAAGAACCTCCCCACTGCAGAACCATCTTCCTCCTTCTCCATCTCCATGAACTCCCCTATTTCTCCGCCAATTATCTCCCCTATTGCTTTGTTCATCATCCCAAACGGCAGCTTGGACATTCTAACCCATATTGGAATGAAAGCGAAGGTTAGCTCCTCCAAAGTTTTTGATTCGTCATACTCCACCATGACCACCAGGTCCTTGCCGAACATCCAAGGGCCTTCCTCCATGGCTCTTCTCTTCCCCGACGCCTGGTGGAAAGTGAACAGGAAGTGGTTCTCACCCAGATCCTTGCAACTCACCCCTTTCAGCGAGCACCAGATCCTCCCCAGCGCCTGAGCAAGTCCATCCGCATTCACCGGCCGATCTGCCAACACCTTCCCCACTGCCTGCACCAATTTCTCGGTTGCCTTTGAGGGACCAGAACCGCCGATCTTGATGGCTCTACTCTCCACCGCCGACAGCTGCATGCGCTTCATCAAATCCTCCACCGACTCCATCTCCACTGCCTTCCTCAGATCACGCAGGACGACAGATGAGAAAACCGATGGCGACTTGAATTAGGGCTAGCAGATTAGGTTCGGCTCCGTAACGGAGAGATCTCAACGTGGACACATAGGGAAGGGACGTGGACTCGGGCCAGAACACACTTCGTGATCTAACCAGGAACAAGGAGTAGGATCGGGATCGGATCGCCGCCGGGGACGGAAAACCAACCTCGAGTCGCCTAGGGGAGCCCTAGACGCTGAGGACCTATATTTCCGCTGCCAAGAATTGATGAATTAGATGGTTGTAACACTGAAAATTGGGGGGTAAAAAATGGAGGCTCTGTACGGTCGCACAGCCCGCACACCCCTAGGGGCGGGCCTGCCGCGTGCTGCAGTTAGGAAACAGTTAATCGGATTAGAGAGATTCAGAGATAAGAAGAAGAAGAAACCGCAGCGCTTGGATTGGAGCTCGCGGTGACTTCCGTGAAGACTTGGAGAACTTGGTGATCTCACCTTGATCTGAGTCCGGCTGCTTGTAGGTGTACGTGGATGCAGTGGCGGAGCTGGCCCAGCCCAGCGACTAAGGCCAAGCCCAGATACAGTGTAGAAAATGGGCCTAATTCTTACTACAGTAGCTGCTACAATATACAAAACATGGGCCGGCGACTAGGGCCCAGGCCTGGGCCGCAGCTCCGCCACTGCGTGGATGAGGCTGTCGCCATTAGCTGGTGATGACGACGGCCCGGGTAGGAGAGCGCCATGCCCGCGGCGTCCTCAATCCAACGTCTGCGTGAGGACTTCCTTGCTCTACGAGTCGTTCGTCGTCGTCATCGGAGACGGCCAGATTGAGCTGCCCCAGTACTGGAGCGAGTGCTGTACGCCAGCACGAGCCCGCCGCCGCTGCCGCGCGTTCTGAGGTGTGCGTGCACTCCACAGTTCGCGTATTGCAAGCGCCTGCATCGATCACTACACACGATGCTCTATCGGGACACGGTGTGCTCAGGTGTGACGTTGCTACCCGAGTTGAGGTCGGGCAGGGCGGTGGGCGTTATTGCCGTTAACCCTGTTGCTGTTACTGTTCTACCTTTAGCTTTGAATAAGCTCGCCGACTGTTAGGCTGAGCGAGTCCTAGGGAGAGTCCGGGTCTGTAGGGCGCTCAACGCACGCAAGTCCGTGTGGAGCGCGTCGTGCGTGACGAGGTTGTAGGAGCATGGGATGGCACGTTCTAGTGATCGGCCCGCCGTGATTGTAGGAGTGATTGTAGGAGCTCGTTAGCTCCAGTAGTTTGTATTTAGGGGAGTCCATTACATTGAGAAAAGGCTGCTAGTTCAGTGCGCAGCACAAAAAAACTTCCTGTGTTCCAGAGTTCGTGTGTGTGCGTGATCGAGTTCTTGCGCTCGTCGGCGTTCTACGGTCGCTGGAACGCCAACATTTGGCATCATTGCCGGGTGAGCCGAGGGGATCGATCACGGCGAGGTTCCGCTGCTGGAATCGTGATCCGGCGATCCGGTGGGCACTGATGGCGGGTGACGGTGATGGCAAGCAGGTCAAGACCCCTCCCGGGTCGCCGCCGAAGAAACCTGGAAAGGGTGACGGCGCCGGCGGGAGCGGTGAGATCGTGCGTGTTGTCAGGGAGATCACCGCCGGTGCGCCGAACTGGCCAATGCTCACGAAGACGAACTACACCACGTGGGCGCTGCTGATGAAGATCAAGCTGCAGGCCCGCGAGTGGTGGGAGGCGATCGAGCCGGGCGGCGTCTCGCTGAAGGAGGACCGCCTGGCGCTCGACGCCATCACGAGCGCCGTGCCCACGGAGATGGTTGCGTCGCTCGCGTCGAAGGCGACCGCGCTGGAGGCGTGGGAGGCCGTCAAGGAGCGTCGGGTCGGCTCTGACCAGGTGCAGAAGACGGAGGCGCAGCGGCTCCTCTGGGAATTCGAGAACATCCGCTTCAACTCCGGCGAGTGCGTCGACGACTACACACTGCGTCTGCAGAACATCGTCGCCGAGCTCGAGACCGTGGGGGAGGCAATCCCGCCGCGGAGGGTCATGGAGAAGCTGCTCCGCACCGTGCCCAAGTCGCTCCGGCAGGTAGCCATCGCGATTCAGGTGTCGGCGGACCTCTCTAAGCTCACGCTGGAGGATGCCAGCGGCCGGCTGCGCGCGGCGCAGGAAGCAGAGCACGAAGACGATGTGCCGCCGCCCCGTGCTGATGGTAAGGTGTACCTGACGCGCGAGCAGTGGGATGCGCAGGCCAAGGAGGAGAAGCGTCGATTCTCTGACGCCGGTGGCTCCGGTGTCAAGTCCGGCGATCGCCGGGGAAAGCCACGGCGAGGCGGGCATGCCGGCGGCGAGTCGCGTGGCGGGGAAAAGAAACTGGGCATGAACCAGTGTCGCCGGTGTCTAAAAACCGGCCATTGGGCCCGTGAGTGTCCGTCGAAGCCCAAGAAGGCCGAGGCCCACGTGGCCCAGGCAGAAGAGGATGAGGGGCCTGCCCTCTTCTTCGCATCGGCGGCGGTCAACGCCTCACCCGCGCCGCACTCCGACGTGGTGGATCTCATGGAGGCGAAGGTGTTCGCCCAGCTTGACGGTGACAACGGCGGGAAGCGCGATGTGGGGCTCTGGTATCTCGATACCGGAGCCACCAACCACATGACGGGGGCGCGCGAGGCCTTCACCGAGCTGAATACCGGTGTCCGCGGCACGGTGAGATTTGCGGACGGATCCGTGGTCGCCATCGAGGGCCGCGGGTTGATTCTCTTCGAGGCGAGGACGGGAGAGCACCAGCGCCTCGACGACGTCTACTTCATCCCGCGGCTCACGGCCAACATCGTGAGCCTAGGGCAGCTCGACCAGGGAGGCTGCCCAGTGCACATCGACGCCGGAGTACTGCGGATTTGGGACGAGAAGAAGCGCCTCATCGTCAAGGTGACGCGCTCCGCGGCGCGCCTGTACACACTCCGGCTGAAGCTCGCCAAGCCGGTCTGCCTCGTCGCCCGGCGCAGTGACGAGGCGTGGCGCTGGCATGAAAGGTATGGGCACCTTCACTTCGACGCACTGCGGAAACTCGCCAAGGGAGGCATGGTGCGCGGGCTGCCCGACATCGAGCACGTCGAGCAGCTGTGCGACTGCTGCGTGGCGTCGAAGCAGAAGAGGAACTCGTTCCCGGCGGCGGCAAAGTACAGGGCGCAGGGGTTGCTGGACCTGGTTCATGGTGACCTCTGCGGGCCCATCACGCCGGCGACGCCAGGAGGGCGCCGTCATTTTCTGCTGCTCGTCGACGATCACTCAAGATACATGTGGGTGAGGCTGCTGAGTTCCAAGGATGAAGCTGCGCAGGCGATCAAGGATTGGCAAGCGCTCGTGCAAGCAGAGACGGGACGCGTGCTCAAGGTGTTGCGCACCGATAATGGTGGGGAATTCACCTCTGTGGAATTTGGTGAATGGTGCGCAGGGAAGGGAGTACGGCGACATTTCTCTGCTCCATACTCACCGCAATAGAATGGTGTTGTGGAGCGGAGGAATCAGACGGTGGTGGCAATGGCGAGGAGCTTGCTCAAGGGAAGAGAGGTGCCTGCTGAGTTCTGGGGGGAGGCCGTCATGACGGCAGTGTATCTCCTGAACCGGGCGCCCACGAAGAGCCTCGTCGGGCGAACACCATATGAAGCCTGACGCGGTGTCAAGCCGTCGGTGGAGCATCTGCGCACATTCGGGTGCGTCGTGCACGTGAAGACGGTGAAGCCACACCTGAAGAAGCTCGAAGATCGGAGCACGAAGATGGTGCTGCTTGGCTATGAGCAGGGCACAAAGGCGTACAGGGTGTATGACCCGGCGGCGCGGCGCGTTCATGTTGCGCGTGATGTCGTGTTCGATGAAGCAGCGCAATGGGATTGGGGCGCTGAGGCTGGAGGAGATGGCGGCGGCGAGGTGGAGTTCTTCGTCACGCAGTACGTGGTCGACGACAACGAACCGGCCGGGGGGATCCCGGCCACTCCCACCACGACACCGGGCGCCGACGACGCGCCCATGACGCCGCCAGCGCCCACGACGCCCACGACGTCGCCCGCACCAGCAGAATCGCCCATGGCGGCGACACCTGCGCACATCGAGTACGCGACGCCGCCGACAGACGCCGCCGGCAGACGCCTTCGACCTGGTTGATGCAGATCACGACGACGGCGAGCCAGTCCGCTTCCGCAAGCTCGGGGATGTGGGAGTCACAGGTACGCCACCTAGTCTTGCTGATCGTGAGATGGAAGGGGGCAGCTTATGTTCACGAGTGTGGAGGAGCCAACCACATTCAGAGAAGCAGAGCAACATGAGTGTTGGCAGAAGGCAATACAGGAAGAAATGAAGTCAATTAGAGAAAATAATACTTGGGAGCTAGTTGATCTTCCTGCTGGGTTCAAACCAATAGGTCTGAAGTGGGTGTTTAAAGTGAAGCGTGATGAACATGGTGTTGTTGTGAAGTATAAAGCTCGGCTGGTAGCCAAGGGCTATGTCCAGAGGCCAGGTATAGACTTTCAGGAGGTGTTTGCACCTGTTGCAAGGCTAGAATCTGTGAGACTGTTGCTAGCAGTTGCAGCTCAAGAAGGATGGGAAGTGCACCACATGGACGTCAAAAGTGCATTTCTGAATGGAGATCTGGCTGAGGAGGTTTATGTGTCACAACCTGCAGGTTTCATTGTGCAGGGAGCTGAGAATAAGGTACTGAAGCTCAGCAAGGCCCTGTATGGGCTAAGACAGGCACCCAGAGCCTGGAATGATAAGTTGGACAGAAGCCTTCTGTCACTTGGGTTCAGAAGAAGTACAGCAGAGCATGGAGTTTACACTCGAGGAACTGGGAAGGATAGGCTGATTATTGGTGTTTATGTGGATGATCTGATCATTACAGGTCATATTGGAATCAGCAAGTTCAAGAGTGAAATGCAGAGGCTGTTCAAGATGAGTGATTTGGGTCTGCTGTCCTACTATCTTGGGCTTGAGGTACAGCAGGCAGCTTCAGGGATCACCATTGGGCAATCAGCTTATGCAGCTAAGTTGGTTGAGAAGGGTAGGATGCAGGGATGCAACTCCTGCACAGCTCCATTAGAGCCCAGATTCAAGTTAAGCAAGAAAAGTGACTCACCATTGGTGGATCCAACTGAGTACAGAAGCATAGTAGGAGGTTTGAGATACTTGGTGAACTCTCGGCCTGATATTGCTTTTGCAGTAGGGTTTGTGAGCAAGTTTCTTGAGGAACCACGTGAAGCTCATCGTGTGGTTGTGAAGCATATCCTGAGATACATTGCTGGCACACTAAATCATGGTCTGTTCTATCAGAGGAAGAAGAACAAGGGAGCAGGGGACCGGCTGATAGGCTATACAGATAGTGACTATGCCGGAGACATTGATGACAGGAAGAGCACGACTGGTGTGCTGTTTTGTTTGGGAAGCAGCCCCATAACCTGGCACTCTTGCAAGCAGAAAGTAGTGGCTCTGTCCTCATGTGAAGTTGAATACATTGCAGCTGGGAATGGGGCCTGTCAGGGAGTTTGGCTGGCACGGCTGCTGAAGGACATTGGGGAGTCAGGGTCAGCAGTGCCGGTTCTGAAGGTGGACAACAAGTCCGCTATTGATCTTAGCAAGAATCCCGTCCATCACGACAGAAGCAAGCATATAGAGGTCAAGTACCACTACATCAGAGAATGCGTGGAGGGCAGGAAGCTAGTCCTTGAGCAGATTTCTACCAAAGATCAGCTCGCGGACATTCTGACGAAGCCACTTGGTCGTGTTCTGTTCCAGGAACTGCGCGATCGAATTGGGATCGTCGACATCAAGACCCAGCACCAGGTTTAGGGGGAGAATTGTTGCCGTTAACCCTGTTGCTGTTACTGTTCTATCTTTAGCTTTGAATAAGCTCGCCGACTGTTGGGCTGAGCGAGTCCTAGGGAGAGTCCGGGTCTGTAGGGAGCTCGACGCACGCAAGTCCGTGTGGAGCGCGTCGTGCGCGACGAGGTTGTAGGAGCGTGGGATGGCACGTTCTAGTGATCGGCCCGCCGTGATTGTAGGAGCTCGTTAGCTCCAGTAGTTTGTATTTAGGGGAGTCCATTACATTGAGAAAAGGCTGCTAGTTCAGTGCGTAGCACAAAAAACTTCCTGTGTTCCAGAGTTCGTGTGTGTGCGTCATCGAGTTCTTGCGCTCGTCGGCGTTCTACTGTCGTTGGAACGCCAACAGGCGCGGCGTGCGTCCAGACCGGTGGCGCCGCCGTCGCTGGACTCGGCCATGTGAACCCTGCCGATGCCGGTGAAGGAGCGCGATGATGAGGACGCGCAGGGTGCCGGACTGCCGGCCGCTGGCTGATGGCGGCGTCGCTCGCTCGGCGGGTCGACCCCCGGCCGGGCAGAGAAATACATCCCGTGGGCTGTCTGTAGGTTGTTTACTAGGCCTTTTTTGAGCGGGTGTCATCTACGGCTGAGCCCAGCAGGCTGGCACGAAATTCTCAAAAAAAAAAGCAGGCTGGCACGATTTCCTTTTACAAAGTCTTTCCTAACTGTGCGGCCTGCAAATTTTCATCGAGCTCGCTAGTTGGTACCTTAAACAAGACAGGGTTTAATTAAGATAACAAGGTTGGGACTCAACTATTCGTGATGAAACCACGGCGTTGTTCATATTCAAACACGCGTATGACTTATTATTCACCAGTCAGTAATACTTTTATATCACATCAAATTATCATCAACCACCAACCAGCCAGCGATATTTTCCGCTCACAACAAATCAGCACGACAGCACCAATCGCCAACTACCTGCCAACTGAACAAGGGTCCAACAACCCTGTTCGTTTGGTTGGTGGCTGGTGCTGATTTGTTCTGAGAGAAAAGTACTGCTGCCTGGTCGCTGATAGCTGATTTGTTCTGAGAGAAAAGTACTACTGGCTGGTGGCTGATAAGCCAAACGAACAGAGCGCTGAATGTATTATGGTGCAACTATTCAATATCGAGAAAAAAAACGATACGTCACAGGCAATTCCACGCTAGCTAGCAATGGGAAAACTGAAACAAGGGCAGCTTGAAAGAGCCTAATAGACTAGACGAGCAATGGTGTCGAGCAGAAGCTCCCCCAGTACGGTGCAGTGCATACCAAATACCATATCCGTTCAGTTCCAAGTTCCAAGAAGCAACAAACACGGCCGGACGTCCGCCATTTTTTTTGTTGGTCAGAAACAACAAACAACCCCTCGCGGCGGGCCTGGCGTCATAGCCCACAAGGAACCGGCCCCACCACCTCATCACGAGCAGCCCGTCGTCTACGCGGCAGCACCACGCCACGCGACCACGCCACGCCGGCCGACGTGTCCTCCGCCCGCCTCCCGCTCGTCCCTATCCCAAGCATGCACTCCCTCCCCGCGCGGCGCCGCCTCGGTACGCACGGTTCACGCACCCACTGCGCGCCGCGTTTGGCCTCACCCGCCCGTGGCCATGCCCTTCCGACAAGCAGCCGAAGCTCCACCGCTTTATAACGGCGGCGGCATCGTGCACACTGCTCTGGCGTCAGAGTCGCTCGATCGATCAACCGCAAGCTGTCACAAACTCAAAACCACACTTAGCTATTAGTGGTGCCATGGCTCGTCTTCTCGGAGCTTGTTGTTGCATCCTCCTCGCCGCCGTCATGCTCGTGACCGCGGCGTCATCGTCCGCGTGCGCCGACGACGAGCCGAGCGGGAGCGGGGCGCGCATCCGGCAGCCGAGAGGCGAGTGGCGCGGGAGGAAGGTGGGGGCGAGGATGGAGGTGCGGGACGTGGAGGGGGACGAGGTGGTGCAGGAGCTCGGCCGGTTCTCCGTCGCCGAGTACAACCGGCGCCGGCGCGTCGGAGGCAGCAGGCTCGAGTTCGCCAGGGTGGTCGCGGCGCAACGGCAGGTGGTGTCCGGGCTCAAGTACTACCTCCGCGTCGCCGCGGCGGAAGAGGAGGGCGCCGCGGAGAACGCCGGCAGCGGCGAGCGTGGCAAGCGCGTGTTCGACGCCGTCGTCGTCGTCAAGCCCTGGCTCGAGTCGCGCACCTTGCTCAGGTTCGCGCCGGCTGCCCCGAAGTAGGTGTAGCGGCAACAATCGAGAGGGCGTGTTCACCTGTGACTTTGGCCGGTCTGCTTTCTCGCAGACTTTGGTGAGTGAATAAAGTCTTGTTTTTGCAAGGGTACTAGAGAGTGAAGACCAATAACTTTGCGCTGCGGACCTGCGGTTGATGAATCTGAAGGCTATTGTACAAAGAGATGAGAGTGACAATAAAATACTGTTCCGAATCAGAAGTATATATCTTACTGTCGAAATGTCAACGAGTGGTCGCTTTAGGTTGAAAGGCACGGATGTGTGCTCATTGATCAAAATCAGTGATGACCCGGCCATTTCCCTACACTTCGTGCTAGCTTTGAACCCATGGGCCATGGATCAAGATTTGTTCAAGACTGCCTCCGACCCGCGCCGTCTTACTTCAGAACCAGATCTAACCGTGCTTCGGCAAGCAAAGGTCACGCGGCGGCCATCATGCTCGTTTGTACTGTCTGCTCAAGAAAGGCGGCTGTTTCTCTTTTTTTTTTATGGAAATAAAGGCAGCTGTTCTTGATGAGTCAGTCCACAGCAAGAATGGATGGCTGCATCAGGTTTGCATTGTCATGTTTCCACCATTTTGGATGGGATGTGCGGTACGTCTTTGTTCACCCGAAACGCTGCTCAGTCAAACCGTACACGCATGTAAATACTCTCTTTGTAAGCAATAAACAACCATTTTCTTTTAAAAAAAGGGTAACCAACAAACAAGTCCATCATTAGTTTTTGAGAATCCACGTGAACCATCCCTTGCAGCCAGCGAGCGCCAAGGCGCAGCATACTCGGCTATTTCACCAACCGCAGCATTGTTGTCTCTACACGTCGTACTACCTTGCGCCTAGTCAGCTATATACTTTGCAGAATTATCTATAGTTTATCGATCAAGTAAACTAAAGTTATGCAACTCATGCACCTGTCTTCGTTTCTCTAAAAGCTGGGCTCTGTCAGTCACTGTGTAGGGGCCCGTATTAGCGCATTCTGATCAAGCTATGGACATGTTCTCGGTCCTATGGAAATGGACGCCACAAACTTCGACGTCTTGTTATGGCCTATCATTCGTTTCGGAACAACCTCATATGAGCTGCCTCACTCATCAACTCACGTAAAAAGTTTGCTACCCAATTTTTTACGAGCCTTTGCAGCTTCTGTTCATCAAGTACGATACCTGCCTTACGCTGTTACGCAAGTCGAGCAAGCAACGGTGGACTTACTCTGGTCGTGGCACGCAGCCACGAATGGATGATCATTTTACTGCGTGGTGAGCCGTGGGCACCAAAGTATGCCGCAGGAACAGCAGCGCATGCGGTTTCAGAAGTTCTGCACTGTCCAACGTGCCTCTGCGCGGCTACAAGCCTACTCGACCTTGTTTATGCGAGTGATGCGCACCGGAAGGCAACGAAGCTTGCGAGACCAGCTTCGCAGAAGAGAGCGATAACCTGCAACAAGAGTGAAATCCTGCGAGAGGGATCGTTGCAGATGGAGCAGACGTCACACAGTCCCAGCAGCATCAGTTCCCGACAAGTGCCATCGATCAGCGGCCTGATTGAGAAGGAAGCACCGTGTGCTCCTCCAGCTCGGGCACGTCGGCAATCTGCACGTCTCGTTCAAAAGTTAGTACTAGCAAAACGGTGAAATCAACACACCAGAAGCACCAGCACCAAAATGCTGCCAAATAGCTATCCCTGACGACTTAAGCCTTCACCGACCGTACATGTTTCTGAAGGACATGCACATTGCTTTCTTCAGTGAGTTAGTTAAGTCCATGAATATCTGCAATGCTCTCCACTCCGCGTCAGGAGCAGCCTAGTGTTCTTTTTTTTTTGGTTGCATATGTACTGCTTAGTCTGGCTCTCCTGCTCGTTCGTCTCAAGAATATGAGTAGGATTTACCTAGGAGCCAATTCCCAAACACTCGTTTTGCGTAAAACACATCAGGTCTGTTTTCCGCAAGATTTGGTACGGGTATGCCTGTCAGTTCAAGCGTTAAGACTGAAGAAATGTTTCTATTACCTTTTACCTCTATATAAGCAGAGTCTAGCTCCTCTTCTGTGGCTGAGGCCTCGGATGAAATTGCCTCCCATACACTTACCTCGTATGATACTTACAGCACAATATCGTAAGCTGTGTTTATTGGTCAAAAGCAAACTGGGTATCGTCTTCTACCACTTTAAAATGTTGAGGATAGCTACCAGAGCAATATAGGTGCCACATCTTCAAATATGCCCTGTCCAGATTCTTTACCTGCAATTTTTTAAACCAAGATCAAATTGCTAACTCTGGAAAGGTAGGGTATGCAGCAGAAACAAGACTGAAATGTTACCCATCGAGATGTATCAAACAAAGGACAGGTCATCCGAACAGCCTTGAGCCTGTTTGTAAGATCTTGAAGTTTTGATGGATTCGTGGCTAGAAATACAGCCCTCTCCTCATATTCTTTCAGGCTGAATAATAGTAAATATTAGTTATAAAAATAAGAGTTCAATGGTGAGAGGAAAAAAGGTACATGTCGTTGGCTGAGAAGTCTAACCTATCGACTATCATTTCTTCCCCGACCCCCGTAGCTAGACAGAGGGAGCCTGCAACCCTTGTTGCCATTTTCTCCAGAGGAAGAGTAATCATTGGGAGGCCAGCCCATAATACATCTGTACCGGTAGTGTGGCCATTACACAGCGGGCTGTTCATCCAGTAATGGCAAAGTCAGAGCTTCGCAAAGAAAAGCAAAACAATGAGCAACAATATTTATCATAAGCAAGTGTGGAAGGTTACGTGTCAAGAAAGAGATCCGCCAAGGTACTTCGCCTTATATGCTCATTTTTTGCGGCAACATCTGTAAATATTATTTGGTCCGCTCTTACTCCTTTTGAAATTGCATCTGCCAAAACTGCAAAGTTAGGAAAACATAGGTATGCAAGCGAATATGCACGAGTGAGAGAACACTGATGGACTATTACATGTACGCAATCTCATCTCTCCAGCGGCTGGAAACCTCAAGAGCCACAGGACACTGTTTGGCACACGCTTCAGAATATTGCACCTGAGTCAGCAATAAATATTAATGATAATAAACTTTGATTTGTACGGTGCTACTAGAGTTTCTTTATGAGGATGCAACAGAGGGCTACTTATTTATCATTTAAAAACTAACAAAAGCCTTCTACGTGATATCATGGAGAAAGAGAATAGAAGTCAGTACTAGAATTGTTGGAGACAAAGTCATATATTTGCATGACAATCTAAATATTTACCGAGTACGTGAATATTATCTTTGCAAATTAATCTAAACACGTTTCTTAGTTTAGTTGGTTAAAGTTACTTTTGTGGACCATGTCAACATCCAACACATCACCTTTTGGTGACATGTCATAATAGTTACTCTTTGATATTGCTATAATATATCGACGAAATGCATATTAGCAAGACATTAGTGTATTTACCAGGTGTTGAATATATCTGGATCCATCTTGTAGAGCTGGTTGAAGCATGCAAAAATAAATTTGTCCTCTGGCAGGCCATAGTCAGCTCGTTTGTGCGGACAAACAGGATCAAGTACGTCTTGATTTTTCTATGAGAAAGCAATCGACATTATGAATATAAACCAGAATACAGGGACGAATCTTATTGCATTTAGTTGTTTCTTATGTGGCATAAACCCTAGTTTGGTTCTCCAGCATTACTTTATCTTGCGAATCATTTTGAAAATAAATATAAATGGAAGCAATGATGAAATCTGCTCTCTGAAAAGCTGGAGGACCAAAGCAACTTTTACCTGATAAGTGACACAATACATACCTGTTTATAATCATTTACAAAGTAACAGTGAGGAAGGTGGACAAGCTTTTCTGAGTATATATGAGAATATTTTAACGGAGAGACAAACTGCCAGAGCAAACAAGTTTAAATTAATATGAAGGCTAAGAAAGGCATTGCCATTTAAATAAGACAGGGCAAAGAACTTCAAAAATTTTACCTCATCAGTAATCAAATAATCAATATAGTTTGCACCAGTAGTTGCAGGAAATCCCATGTAAGAAACCTGGATTGGCGCTGGTTGCATGGCGAAAATTTCATTGCGTGCACCCTGAAAACATACATTTTTTGTGCAAAAGTAAAAATAAGCGCTGAGAAAAACAAATGGATGTAATTACTTCACTAGAAACAGAAAGCTATCCAGATAGCTTTAAAGTTGCAGACTTGCAGGGATAAGAAAAAACTATTATCTGCAAAGTAGTAGTGCAAAAAATTAACAGTTGAGTAGCTGAATAGTTCCCAATTCGAATGCTATGCTTTTTAGATTTAATTAAGTATACAAATTGACTACTAAAATTCCTGCATTTCCAATATTAGTCTTGAGGCCTGGTGTCAGGAACTGAAATAGTGAAGCACAGTTAGGATTCTTATTACACGGCATGCACAGATAAAAACTGGACCAATTTGGGGGGCAGAAAGACAATGGATCAGATTAAAAAAAATGAAGAAAGAAGTCATTATTTACATTAAAATATGGAATATATTACCTTTGTATATCCATTAAGGTTTATAAGAATTTGTATCTTATCTTCATTGATAACTTTAGCAATCGTATCAGATGACATCGCTGAAACATCAATGAAGTGCTCTGCTTCACCCTTAATACGTTGCCTCCATTCAGTGCCATCATCTTGGCTCAGAGCATAACAGAAAACCTGAAGAATTATTCATAAATAACTATTACCCTTCAATAAAATTACGATAAATATACCAACATGGCAGAGCAAATAAGCAAACAACCTCTACAGTGTCATCATTGTGCATTCCAAATACAGATCCCATCAGATGAGATAGAGGATGGTTACCAAAGTCACTACTCACATATCTATAAAAAATGGACAAACAGGATTTTGTCAGGGAGCAACAACTTGTAAGTTAAAGCAATATGTAGCAGCGGTAGATAATGTACCCAATCCTAAGGCGAGGAGTTTTGTCATCAGTCTTGATAGGAGCACAAGAGGGGTGTGAGAATGCAGGAAGCCCAAAACGCAATGCAACCAAAGAGTAATGATCTGCATATTTTTTACTAAAACAAAACAAAAGTCAAGATATTGTGCTCCTAGTGGCTATTGAATTGCCATTGATTGCAAAGGTCAGTACAGAAACAGAGTCTCACCTGATCTCCAGTGCAAGAGTTGGATCAATCGGGAATGCCATAGCATGGAATGGTTGTACACTTGGGAGAAGAGACATCTGGAAATGACCGATAAGAATGGCAGCTATTAAGAACACGTATAAATGGAGAACAGGTAAAGAAGGAAGGTGTAGAAGGCTCATGCCTTTATTTGCTGCCTGATAATCCCCTCTACCTTGATGAAATTCTCTTCTCTTTCATCCCAATCACATACACACTGCAAAAATTGTGAATCCAACAAAATAAACTTAATTGACTCAGGCTTCGTGTTAATAAAAATCCTACCCCAACTTGCTTGGGACAAATGGCTATGTTGTTGTTGTTGTTGTTGTTGAGGTGCTAAGAAAATCATTTAAAACTCACAAATTGTGTCCCACTCTGATGTAAAGTTAGTAAAACACCAAAAGTTTGGAGGGTAAAAATGAAATAAGTTGTAACTTCGGCTAATGTAGAATTTAGTTACTGTTTATAGTATATAACTGGAGATTGCTCATGCCAGATTAAGAAAGTTTAATGTGGCAAACATTTTATTGCACCTGTAAAGTGTGCACGAGATTACAGGTTACTTCTGGAAAATCTGGGCGTAACAGCAAGGCCTGCTTGTAACTCATAATTGCCAAATCCATAAGACCCCTGTAAATGATGACACAAGATGACAGCACATAAGGATAATGTAGTAAGGCTGAGTTGGCTTAAGTGAAATTTCCCCTTGTAGTAGTTGAGATAGGAAATGCATTTACGTGTCTTTATACGCATATGCCAAATTTGCATGAGCTTCAGCCAAGGTTGGTCTAATTGCAGCAGCCCGCAAATAGTCTTGAATTGCTTCACTGACCCTGCCTGCTTCTTTCAATGTGTTCCCTCTATTCACAAGACCATCAGCAGCCAAAGGATCAACACGGAGTACTTCATTATAACATGCTATGGCATTAGCATAGTTTCCCTAGTTCAACAATAAGGAAAAATATTGTCATATTCTATGGGCAAGCTATTATGTACACAGAAAGATAATGATGAAGAATTGTAAATTAAACAAATTATGTGTCCAAAATAGTTGGCAGAATGAAGCAGTTCAATAACACAAGTACCTGTTGTTTGTAAATCATCGCTAAATTGTTGTAAGGTGCAGACAATCCAGTGGTAACTGTAAGTGCTGCCATGAAATGTGAAGCCGCTAAGTCCAGCATGCTCCTGCAAGTACTTCCAAGATATCACTCTCTTTTTTAAAATGAACTGAGCAGGAGAGCTGAAGATCATATTGATAAAGAAAGGTCCAGGATATAACTCGTGTACAATCCAAATAAATTATCCACAAACTCATCAGTCACCTCTCCATGTAAATGTTCCCAAGGTTTGTCAGAGCTTGTGGGTGATTAGGTTGCAGAGCAAGGCATGCCTGCAAACATCAAAATGCCCGACAGATCAAATTTACATAAAGATTAACAACAACAACAACAGATGAAAACATAAAGAAAAGTTAGAGAAGTTTGTGGCAACCTGGTAGCAACCGATTGCCTCATTGCATCTTCCAGATCCTTTTAAAGCATTTCCCTTCAAGTGGAATACAATACATATTAAGTGTCATGCTTTGCGATCAAAAGAAGGGAGGGTCTAACAGCATAGCTAATGCCAAAAACGAACCAGATTGTTATAAGCTTCAACATATGATGGGTTGCAGATAGTGGCATGTCTATAACTTAAAATAGCCAAGTCCAGTTGACCTTGTTCATAGTAGGCGTCGCCAAGATTACCTGCAAACATAGAACATGGTCAGGACAAACTCACAACGTCACGACAGAGCCACGAGGTAATAATGAGTTTTACAGGTTTGGCTTTCAATGTAGCAAACAACATCAATAACTAATTAATAACTGCGACATCCTAAGAAATAATCCTTGCATCCACCCAAATAATAATATCACATTGTTAAGTAGAGTATTTATGGTTATCCCAGAAGTCAAGTTACAGTTGGGAATCTATGGTTAACTTGTTTTTTTCTTAGTTAATATCAACAAGAAGTAAATCTACACTCACCATAAGCTACTGCATTTTGTGGGCATGCCTGTGCTGCATTTTGGTAGCATACAATTGCATCCTGACACATTCCAACAGCCTAAAAAGCAATGCTTCCCACAAAGATGTCAGAAAGATATTTCCACATAAAACCACCGTTGAAGATATATTGAATGGTACCTTGTAAAGATTTCCCAAGTTCATATGGGCATCATAAAATGCCGGCTTGAATTTGATTGCTTCCTGATAATGTAGTAAAACTTAAGAGAGTCAGAATGAGAATGTGGTTGCACTGGTAATTTTCTGAAGAAACTAAAGGTGTCAGTTACACCACAAGAGCATTAGGAAAAAAACTGAAGTACCTAGCACAAGAACCTGCATACTTAGGTACTCCAGAATAATTAAATTATTTGTTGTTTCTTGGTGAAGTTATGAATCCACTCACGAATCACAACAAAACAACGATATGTACTCCCTCTGTTCCAAATTATAGGTTGTTTTGGCTTTTCAAGGTTCGTAGATATTATTATGCATATAGACATACATCATATCTAGGTGCATATTACAAGAACGGAGGGAGTAGTTCTTAAGGAGAGATATGCGGCCAAGCATCTACAAACAAGAAGCAATGTCAAGTTAGTGCAAATTACACACCTTATAGTAGAGAACTGCCTTACTGAAATCTCCCCATTGCGTGAAAAGTCCAGCAATATTATGCCACGCATTTGCACAACTAGGTGCTATGCTTACAGCCTCTCTAAAGCAATTGTATGCCTGCACAATATGGAAGTCACATAAAACACCCAAAATCATGGCCGTACCAGTACAAATGTCATGTCTGTTTGATCAACATGTAGTGTTACAGCGGACCTTAATTCAAGGAAAAATAACAGGCGAAGTGTGCGATTTTTGTATGGGACTAGAACTGTGGAGATGAAAACAGCAACAAATAGGGCTAGTTTAAGTTAAATGAAGTCGCAACAATGTAAATAGCCTAAAATGTTGTAGTTGTCATGTCAATTTCACCATAATTTGTCAAGTTACTCCAAAATAATAATAAATATGTTTATTTACCAAGAAAACAATGTCAGGGCAGCATACAGGTTCCATAAGAAATGAATAAAGTAGCTCATTATGCAACAACAGCGAACTTGGTATGAAATGAGCACAATCGCAAAGTTACTACAGGGAAAATCAGGAAATCCCATGGGATACTTGGGTACGAAATGCCTGTTTTATTGGACATAAACATCAAATTCGATAGAGACTGGTTAATAATGCCATGCACAACAGATAAGGGTTTGTTTCCCTACTTACATCTCTGCATGACCCTTGTGCCTTCAACACGTCGCCAAGATTGCAATAGGCATCAACCTAGATTTGCAATGTAGTTTATCAAAACCTTGAGAAGGCCAGGTTAAGTTTGAAGATTTGATTCATTAGCATCTAATTGATAGAAACAAATGTTAATTACCAAACGAGGATTTAGTGCAAGCGCCTGATGGCAACATTTGGTTGCCTCGATGAGATTTCCTTTTCGAGTATAAGCATTTGCCAAGTTTGAGAATGCGTCAGCGAAGGTGGGTCGCAGCTACAGAATTATAAGTATTTAGCAATTAGCATTAGTCTGAAAGTTCAAATAAATTACTTAGTGAAAGAAGTTCAAAAGATATTATATGCAGTGAAAACACGCACGCACTTACACACGTCACTCACTCGTGGACATTAGACACATAAGCCAAAATCTAAATCACATGACGGGGAAGATCCATGCCCCATTTCAGCTTCAGTCATCACATAGTACACGTACCTGAATTGCATGCTTATAGTACTGGATGGCACGATCCATATCACCTTTCTCCTGCAATAGACAATAGAACCGAAAATGTATTAAGCCACACAAACAATAGTACCGCACTTTCCCGCCATTAATTTCCTGAGAAAATGGCCTCACCCTCCATGCATTAGCCATATTGTTGAAGCACTCAGGGAAATTGGGTTGGATTGCCACAGCCTCCTCGTTCTTCGCGATGCACATATCAAACTCCCGCAGCTAAACATTTTTTTTATAAGAACATAGTAAATGAATACAGCTGCCTAAGGCTTGAGCAAGCCACAAAAAGCACATGTCAAATTTCGCCGGAAAACCTGATAATACACAGCGCCGAGCAGCAGGAGGTTCTCCAAGCGCCTCGGGTTCTCCCTATACACCGCATTGCTCTGCTCAAGCGCTGCTCTGTAGTCCCCTGCTTTGTAACTCTGTTGCGTCAACTGAACCTCAACCGAAACACAACGGATCATTCTCCACCACGAAATTTCAATCGAACTGAATTGCGTGCGTCCTGAGAGAACAGGGGAGGGTTTCAGGTCCGAACCTTGGAGGGGGTTCAGCAGCAGAGCATCGATCGCGGCGCCGAGCTGCTGCGGCCGCGGGTGTGTAGGAGGGAGCGGGTAGGGCCCACGCAGTTCCTCCCCGGCGGCCACGGCGCCACCGCCGCGGCCGCAAATGGAGAGCATCGCCGCCAACGGCGATCGGTGGCACGAAGCTTCTGTGAAGAGAGCCGCCAAACCCTAACCCGCCGCCGCGCGGTGCGGTGCGGCGCCGAGCTTCCGCGTGCCAGGTGGGGGTGGGAGGAGTGAGAGTTGAGGGGATGGCTCACGCACGCGTTTCGGCCTCTTTCGGGGGATGGTGGTGGTGGTGGCTTCTCTCGGACGCGTCGCGTTCGTGGGGAGGAATTTGGGGGTATTTGTAGGCGAAGCGCCGGGTCGCCGCTAGGACTGGAAATCAGGTGGGGGCGGTGGGCGCGGGAGCTCAGCCGAAAGCTCGGAGTTGTCTATTGGCGCCGTGCGGCGGTTTGAAGCCGTCGGATTGGATGGATTCCGAGGTTCTGGTCATCTGGTGGTTATGGACGACGGGATGTGTCATGCTACGAGCTGGGCCCGTGGAGTTTGCCATTGCTTGTCTGGTGGGCTGGGCGCCCAGCCAGCATTCATTGGGCCTATAGAGATAGCCCATTCCATCCGAATGAAATTGCCGAAATGGCAAACGAAATTGAAGGGCTATAATTGTCACTTTGAGCCCATTGTAGATAGTTTCATTTTTCCGGCTCAGCTGCTCTTTTCCTTCCGAGCGAGACGGAGACCACTTTGACATTGGTCTGCTCAGTTTCTTCTCACCTTGATGAGGGTGATCGTGCACCGGGCATAGGCTCTTAGATGCATCTATCAGCTATCACCCGTCTTTTACAGTTGAAGTGCATGTGCATATCTACGGTGCACAACATGTGTAAGGACCGGCGTACTTCAATGCTGGGTTTATTTCAGGTTAATGCCAGAGCTGGCTATTGATCATTTGCAGTACCTGCAAGCTAGGCTTACTTTTTTTCCGGAGAAGTAAATGTTGCTTAGGTCTTGTGGTATTTCAGTTTCAGAATGGTACGTACACAATGTACAACGAGCAACAATTCTTAACAGTATTTTCAACTGGGCCTAGATGCTCGGTACGCTAGGGCACGTGAAGTGTCAGTTGTACCCCAGATTCTCTACGAGCTGCTGCGGTCCTGTGTACACGTCGTCAGGCCCTGAAGTACACCGCCAGCGACAGACGACAGGGACTACGGAGTAGCTCCATCTCTTCTTCACCGGTCTCGCAGACCGGACCACCTAGCTACGCTACGCTAGTAGTACTACGCTCTAGGACTAGAATACGCATAGGCCTTGTTTAGTTGGTTGAAATATTTACAAATTTAACTGCTGGAACTCCTGTAGAACACTGTAGCACGTTTCGTTTGTTTGTGGTAAATATTATCTTACCATGGTCTAACTAGGTTCAAAAGATTCGTGTCGCAAAGGACATCCAAACTGTGTAATTAGTTATTTTTTTACCTATATTTAATACTCCGAATATATGTCTTTTGACGTATTTAATGTGATGTGATGGAGAGAGAGTGAAAAAAAGATTAGAAACTTTCGCCATCTAAACCAGATCTTGCTAGAGCCGCTGCAACTGCAAGCAGCCTAAAATCCTAGCCCGGGGCGGCTGAGCCGTCTACCGACCCTCACCTCAATCAGGCCGCGCGCGGCCACGACGCCACAGCAGCAGCAGCACCAGCCGGCGGCCGGGCGCGCAGCTAGCGCAAGCAAGCGGCAGGGACCTCTCAAATCCGTTAGTCCCCGTCGCCAACCCGGCCGATACGACGCGTCGTGGTTGTGCCCCGGGAGACCCGACCCTTGTCACCGTGTCACGTCCCCGCGCGCGCCACGCTTCCGCTAGCTCCCGCTCTATCCCACCACTTCGCGGCAACTGCGAACCCAGCCACGCCGCGCCGCGGCTACGGCGCCGCCGCGCCCGCCCCGCCACGCGCGAGTTCACGCCCACGCGCGCGCTCCGGTGCCGGCTCCGTGGCCTCTTCCCCGGCCAGTTTCGAGAGCGGAGCACATCGCCATCCGAAGATTGATGAGTTCCCGTCGATGACGCGCCGTCCCACCCCCCGTGCGCGCGCGCCCCGAGCGGCGCGACCCGCGGCCGCGGCCGTGCGGGGAGGTGAGGGACCCCGGGACAGCGTGCGCGCAACCCAACCGGTGCGCGAGGCGGCCGCGCGCGCGCCGCGGACGCGGAGCTAGTCGTCGTCACCTATTCTCCGCACGGGAGCGGCGCGCGGTGGGGTCGCGCGCAGGGACCGCGGCGGGTCGCGTCGCCCTCCGCCCCGGTCCGGCGGCCTCCGCACCCTTTTTTCCATTGCCAGGGCTCAGGACAACAGTGAACAGAGCATCGTCAGGGATCGGCCGGCAGGGGAGGACCGGCCTCCGCGTACATTTACACGTTTATCGGGTAGTGCACTGTGCACGGACGGGGGGCGAGGCGGGCGTTGTGCGCCCTGGGCCGTGGTGACACGCACACATGGTGGCCGGGGCGTGGGGGGCCACCGGCACCGGGCGGGCGCATGCCGGGCTGACAGTCACATACCAACGCACGCAAGCCACTGGAACAGGAGTGGCCCTCCTCCTGCGGGCTCTCCTGTTCTGTTCCACTGTTCCTCATCTCCTCTCATCTCATCTCATCTCGACTGCCTCACCCCCAACCGAAGATAGATAGGGGCACTTGTCGAGCTACCACTCACCCGCTGGGGCTCCTCCCTGCGCCATAGAAATCTCACGAGATAATCACAGCAGATGACCATGTCCATGGTGTGTCCTCCTTCATTGCGGACGGCCTGCCAATCCATACATTTTTTCCTCCTCCTTCTTTAAAGAAACGAAAAGAAAAGGAAATGCTGTATCACTAGATTTCAGTCTCAGGCTGGCCTTGACAGCGGAGTAACTGTACTCGTACGGCGGTGTGGACTGGGTATTCAGGGTTGGACGCAATCAATGGTCGGCCTCTTCTGTTTCTGTAGTACCTGTCCGATGAGCGAGCGGAGCGACGAGTCTCTCTCTGCACCTGCCGATGGGGATTTGCGGCAACGCCGACGGGCCACCAGCCGCGGGGTGCGGAGCGGCGGCCCGGCGTGCGCGGTGTCGCCTGCGCGCTTTGCTTTGCTTTGCTTGTGAAGGGATTAGGAGGGGGATCCCCATCACGCCAACCGCGCGCGAGCCCAGTGCTGGTCTGGTGGTAGTGGTACTCTCTGGGCATGGCTTTGGTTGCAGCCAGCCAAGCCAGTAGGACTAATCGCAGGGGGCCCCTCCTCTTGAACCTGAACCTGACAATGCCCTCTTCCCTAATGTCATGTGGGGGCAATCGCACTAATCATCATGTTTCAGCTGCAGAGCCTCCAGAGCATGGGATGCAAAGTAGAATGAACGGGTTGGGTTTCATTTCATAGATTCTTTCCCCTTCTTTCCGGTGAATGAAAAAACAGCCTAACTCTGTAGGGCAGGCTGCAGGTCAACAATGGCTTCACTTTGATCTCGCCGCTCATGATTGCGTGGCCGATGATGCAAAAAAAAAGCTGGGGACGGACACGGACAGTTCAAGCGCGCCTTTCTTTTGCATGCAGGCAGGCGGAGAAAAGATTCAGAATCGATGGCTTCAGAAAAGTTGCCCAGCATTTCGCTCATGCCAATGCAGTCAGTTCTCTCCAGCCAGTCTGCCGGTGCCATCGAATCGATCACCTCTGTCTGATCGAAAGGACTCATGGTGTCACCAGAAGAAGCTTGCCGTATGATACTGCCCGTATGAACGGATGCTCATGTGTAGTAGTAGCGTTAGCGCTAAACTGGCAATGGATTTGTTTGCGATGCTGACACTGACGCCATGCATCTACCTAGCTCAAGAATTCATCACCTTAAAATTTTCCCAGGAAGCAATGGATTTGTTTGCGATGCTGACACTGACGCCATGCATCTACCTAGCTCGAGAATTCATCACCTTAAAATTTGGTGGTCTTTTACGGTACACAATACCACCCAACAGTAGTACGGTGGTATTATCGGGTTTTTTCAGTTTTTTACTATGGGTAAAATGGTAATTTGCTTGATGTATATTGTTTGGAAAAAATATCCCCGCTGTCAAGGTTACATAAAAAGACTTGATTTCATATATTACAACAATATTATTTTGTATATTTCCGATAATACCCATGTACTACCCATACCACCTATGAATATCACTCGTACCACGCTAAAAAAACCAGTGGTACAGAATTAATCTCAACCGCCGGATCCTTACATATAGGTCCTTTTATATTACATACGACTCCTTTTCAACCGGTGGTACAGGATGGTATTGTGTACCGTAAAAAGATCCAACGGTCGTACGGTCGTATTATCGGTTTATTTGTTGTTTCTCTATGGGTAAAATAGTGATTTGATAGATATATATTATTTGGAAAAAATTCCCCGTTGTCCCCTTATACTATCTAAAACATTTCATATATTTAATTTCCAATATTACAACAACACCATTTTACATTTTCGATAATACCCTTATACTACCCATACGACATTTGAATACTACCGTACGACATCTAAAAAAACCAGTCGTGTAGAATTAATCTCAACCGTCGGATACTTACACATAGGTCCTTTTCTATTACATACGAATCTTTTTTCAACCGGTCGTACAGGTCGTATTGTGTACCATAAAAAACCTCTAAAATTTTCCCAGGAATAATGGTGTCCAGATCTGAGCCAGCTGGTGATACACATATCTCTCTTACAAAAAGTATAAGGCGTTTGACTTGCGGATGTGGTTGCGATCGCATCACACATCTCTCCCTTTTGCAACGCAGCATTTCGCGGCAGGTGACGCACTAGTCTTCGCTTCAAAGCTAACAGAAAATTACGTCTTCTCACTCCAGTTGCATCTCGCTCTCCCCTCTGGACACAAAGACGACGAAGGCAATACGCCCACGCTGACCAGTACACGCACCAGAAAATCTGCCCGGATCAGTTATCTTGGCAAGGCATAATTTTATGTGAATAAAATGGTTTCATTGTTCTTGCCAGTGACAGAGCCATGATCTGGGTAGGACGCAAGTAGAAGCAGGAAGCGGTGGCTGTTCGTTCATGGCGACCACGATCTTTACAGTCTCACGCCGAGGCCACAAACTCCTGTACGAGACACATCACGTTGCACCGTCCCCTTCTTCCCTGTGCTAGTATTTATAAATGTATCATCATCCCTGTCTCGCCTTTCCTCTGTCTCTCCCTCCTCCCGACTGCACAACAATCCCCTACCGAATTACGAGCTTGTCCCACTTATTTTGGTGTGAATTTAACGTTCTGTTCGGCTGGCTGTTTGTTTTGAGAGAAATATACCGTCTGGTGCCTAATAAGTCAGACGAACAAAACCCTGATCATGGCTCACGCATGGCTGCAGACCTGCAGTGTGATTGCATCTGGTCGGGCAGAGCAGTAGTGGTGTTCCGGTAACAGGGTTTTTGGAGCAGATTAATCGCAATTCAGACGTCAAGGATTGGAAGCAGTTAAGCGCTGCTGTGAGATGATGTGATGCGTAATTTCAGTCATGATTCAGAGATGGCTCAGCTATATCCTGCACAAGATCGTCCGGTCAGGCTCAGGAAAGGGAGAGATCAGAATAACTCGCTCCGCTGATTCCGTTCCGGCGCGTGATCACAGCCTGGATGATTTGGACTCGCTGAAGTGGATTGGTAGCTCCAATCCCTAACAACTTAACGACCAAACAGAGAAACCTTTTTCCCTTCGATCCTTTTTCTTTTTTTCTTCTTCTGATTTGATGTAGCTGCAGATGAACAGGAGCAGCATATAGCATCGCCACTAGGATGAATGCCGTTGCACAATTGCACATTGCGTGCCTGATGTGCGCCTACCATAGCATCTCTGCGAAAAACCAGTCTAGAAATAATTCGAAAGGGATACAAATGGCCTCCTCAGCACTCAGCAGAGCTCGCCCCTGCCCTAGTGGAGTGCTGTCCCTTTCTTCGGGTACTTATCATACAGCTAAAAAGCAGCCACAAATCCACTCCCAGCACCAAGTTGCTTGTTCCTTCTGTCCATGTCCTTTTACAGGACCCCTCTTCTTGGCTGAATATATTCCAGAACCAAAAAATCCTAGTTCCAGACCTCAAAGCACCAAGCCACCAACTAGAACATAACAAATAATATGCATCATACTCAAGGATATGCAGGAAAATAGAAAGAAGTCTATATTTCAGTTTAACAAGATTGGCAATGACAGGAATAGGGATCTTAAATGTACATATATCAGCTACAAATATAATGGCAATACAAATGATATTACAGGTCTTCCCTCTAGTTTGAGAGGATAAGGGTCCGACTGGGCATATACGGCAGGCACCACATTTCATTGTGTGCGATCTTGCAGCTAGACAGGCGATGGCGTAACCAAACGCCGTGCGTGGTGGTCTCTTCACATTTTGTTCAAAGAATGATTACACCATGGGGAAAATTAGAAGCTAAAACACTGCTAGGGCCCAACGCTGTTAGGTTGAATCTCAAGAGTGCTTCCGCTGCAAGCTGATCTCTCGTCTCGTCTTTATATACACGGGATCCAAGCTTTGGACTGAATTTCAGCTATGTCAAAGCTCCATTTTCATGTGGACTGTTTGCAACGAACCTGATGAGCAGTAATTCAATATCAGAATTCAAATATAGCTATGTTTGACCATTAAGATACCAGCTCACTAGGATGCTGAAATTCGCTTACCATTGTAGCTGTTCGACGAGGTGGCGGCAATTTCCTGATTTTGCCCGATATCCATGTGAACGACACTTTGGAGATCATCTTGCCAGAAAGTCCCAACCTGTTGTGCATTTTTTTTTACCCTCAGTGTCACTGCATGCAGATAGTATAACTGAAGCTCACAAAGTTGGCGTGCATTATTACCTGCGAGGCGGCGTCGCTAACTCCATTGAGAAAAGGATGTTGAGAGTTCATCTGCCGGCAAAATGACGGGTCAAGTGGGTGCATATTACTTTGGTTGTCCATGCCATTGGTTAGGCTGCAACCTAGAGGGCTCCCCTGGTGTGTCTGGTTAAGGTATGGCAGCGGTGCACCTGAGGTCTCCAGTGGGAAATGCGAGTTCTGCAATGGGCCGCAGGACTGCTGTATCTGATTACAAACAGAATTGGAATATGAGATGGGTTCGAATACTCTGTTGCCTCAATAAGAGGAACCAAACATGGTAATGTGATCAATGATATATGCTTGTCCTCACATCTTTAGAAAGAAGGTTAGGCAAATTGTTGAAGTCCAGCTGGGGATTCACAGTGGCCAATTTCATGGACAGGAACTGCAAAATGGATGTTAAAGGAAAGGGTTCAGATAGCATATATCGACCTTAGTTTTATTCTAAAATGGCAAAACCTGCAGTTTCACAATCACTCCAGCTATGAATTGACAGTGGGCACATACCTCGACTTGCCGTTGCAAGGACTGCACATAGTTTATGATTTCATCAAGCATGACTGCCTTGCCAACCACCTGAAACGAGTAACATTTCCCAATTTCAAATCTGAGCAACAAACTACTCTAGGACAGCAAGTGCCTGATATCAATTATGAGGACCTTCTTCGGTTACCTTGTTGCAACCCGGCACAAGATCCTGCAGCAGCTTCATCCTCTGGCTGATCTTTTCTCTTCTCACCTGAATTGTTCAAGAAAACCGAGAAAAATCAACACATAATCTACAGCAAGGGTGATAGCAAGAACAATGCAATTGAGCCCCAAGGAACAGTACCCTCTCAGCGAGGCTGTGGCTGTCTGTCGCCTCACCGCGCCTCGCCCGGACATGGATGTAGTCCTTGGGCGGCTCGGGGAGCTTCGACGTGTCTTTCCCCTGCTTCTTGCCGCCATTCTCGCTGTTGCTCTGCGCAGCCTTCCCCTTGGCGGAGTTGTCCTCCGCGCCATTGCCCTCGTCCGCCGATTTGCACCGCTTCCCGCTGGATTCATCCTGCAAAACGCTCCCAAAATGAAATCTTTTGCTCCAAAACTGAACTGCGCGGCGAATTGGGGCAAGAAACTAACGCAATTGTGCACGTACCTTGGCGAGATCCTTTGCGGCGGCGGACCCAGGGCCGTCCTTGCCTTTCCCCTTCCCGCTGGCCTTCCGCTTCTTTGCATTGCCGTCGGAAGGGGCTTTCAACGCCATCTCCGCGCTGGCCGACGCCGGATCGGACACTGATGACTCGTCCCGGCCGTTCCCGAGCTCCAGCTCCTTCAATGCACCGACGGGGCCGGCTTCCGGGAGGCCGAACTGTCCCGGGACGGCGCCGCCATACCCGTTCCCACCGGTGCGGCCGTCAAAGCCGGAGAGCCTCGCCGCGCGCTCGGCGAAGCCTGGGTCGGCGAGGAACTGGTCCAGATGGCCCATCGGCATCAAGTTCTCCAGGAGTGGCAAGCCGCCGGGTCCGGCGCCGCCCACCTGCGGCGGCTGGTAGTGGTGGAACTGGCCCATCATAGAGAGGTTGAGCTTGGGGGGAGAGCTGAGAGGCGTGCCGCCGTACTGCGGCTGGGGCGAGATCCCGTGCAGAGCGAGGCCGTCAGTCGCCGCGGCGGCCGTCGAGTTGGACGGCGGGGAGGAGACCATGGAGCTGAGCGCCGGGTCGAGGTGGTCGGCGGCCAGGGACTGGTTCCAGTTGAGGTTGAGGAAGCACGACGGCGCCGATGCCGGCGGCAGCTCGTCGGGCGGCCCACAGTTCATCTCCGGCGAGCCGGAATTGCGCAAAGATCTGCAGCGGGCGTCCGCAATCGCCCAGGGGACCGCGCAATCCCCACTCAAAGAACCCGAATACCGAGCACGCGCACCCGCGGGCTGCGACCCCGATTGAGCAAAGAAACGCGAGGGGCAAGCAGCGCAGCTCCCACCAAATCCCACTATGGGGGCGGAGATAAGGTCCGAGAAGGTAAAGGCAGGAGCTTTTCGTGTGCGTGACAAAGCAAGCAAAAGTGGGGGAACAGTAAAGGAGTGGAAAAGAAGCACCTAAACCAAAGCAAAAGCTTGCAGCAGGCTGAGGCAAAAGCAGGGAGGGAGGGAGGAGCTAGCACAGCAGTGGTAGAGAAGAAGTAGAGATTGCGAGTGTGTGCGCTGGGGCAGTATGTATATAGGTCCAGGATGGCATGGGTCAAATTGGATGGCTCGTGGGCATCATCACCTCAGCCTTTCCTGCCATGAAAGGGGGAGGAGGAAGAAGCTAGAGGGAGCAGCACTGGAGCTAGCGAAGAAGCGTTGTGGTGCGGCCGGTGCGGTGAGTTGCTTGCTGGAGGTGGAGAAGAGGGGAAAAGGGAGATGCACTGCTGCCGCTTTTTATTCGTGCTGTAAACCAAATAATAATAATAATAACAATGCCTGTAATTTTCTTGCTTTTTTTTTCCTGGGCCTTGTTTAGTTCGTGGGAAAATTTGTCTTTTTAACATTTTGAACTCCTGTAGCACACTATAGCACTTTCGTTTGTTTGTGGTAAATATTATCCTACCATGACCTAACTAGACTCAAAAGATTCGTGTCGCGAAGTACATCAAAACTGTGTAATTAGTTATTTTTTTTATCTATATTTAATACTCCGAACTTATATCTTTTGACGTATTTAATGTGATGTGATGGAGAGAGTGGAGAAAACGTTAGAATTTTTAGCAAACTAAACAAGGCCCTGATGATCATGGATTACTTTTAGATGGAGGTGATGGTCCCCATTCCCCCAAGGGCAAGCAGGGATGGTGTGTTGTTTGGGTCATGAAATTGAGGGATCAACCGATCATTAAAATGGGGAGGGGGGCTAGGCCACAAGGGGACAAAAGGATGCTTGGTAGTCTGGGTTAGATCGTATACTTGCTGAAAACCAAATCATTTTTATGGGGTTTTCAGTTTTCTATTCCGGGATAGAACAAGGAGCCCATTGGATGGGAACCGCTGTGGGTTTGTTTGTGTGCTGCGACACCTCTTTTTTATGGCTGATTGAGGTTTTCAGCCCCTTCTGTTCGTTCGACCATCTTTAGCGTGGGTGGAAATTTTTGATGTGCCTGCCTGTTTTTGGTAGCTCTCGAGCTTCTCACTAGCATATGATCCTCTGATTTACTTTAGATTTAACTAGCCCACCAACCCGTGCTACGCGCGAAGTTATTATTTTGAGGAGTCTTAACCATTATATTTTAGTGAAAATTTTTGTGATTGTTTTCTAGCATGTCTTGTGGGAAGTAATGGCGGAGTCTCCCATGGAAAATTAAGCCCGCAGCTATAAAATTATTACCTTAAGCTGCTATCATTTGTTAAATATTCGAACACAATATTTATATCAAAATATACTTATTATCTTCATCCCATTGATATATTTTAGTTAGGATTTACTCTACAACATTTTCATCCATATTTAAATCTTTAAGGGTAATAATAGATGCAAATTTAAGGGGTTAATTTAAGTTATTTTTAAGTATTTGTTGTAGGCAATTAAGTTGCAAATTTAGGGTTATTTTGAATTATTTTTTATAATGGCAGAAGTGGGTAATTTAGATATAGATTTAGGAGGTTATTTTAGGCTATTTTTCATAATGGCATGGTGGGTAACTTTTTAGAAAATATAATCGATCTAATGGCTATGGTGATTTGAGCCTATGATTGATGCCCAGATGTTTTGTTTTTTGTGAGAATTTCTAAGGTTCCTTTATTTTTCTAAAGTTTCCACCTGGGATTCTAGGTGGGTTCACTTAAGGCTTAAAAAAGAGTCTCTAATTAGTAATAATATAAGATGGCAAGTTAATTAAACTGTCATTATATGGAGGTTTATTTGTAGCCAACCTATCATTTTCCAGTAGCACTTTCATGAGTACTCTTATGAGCATTAAATGTTAGGGTTTGTACTTTAAATGTTTGAATTTCGATTTTTATCCAAAAACTTAAGAATGGTCCACGTCCACGGCACATTATAAAACATAATTGAATTAGTTAGGGTGTGATGGTAGTAATATCTTTATTCTTGAGTTCTCTACAGTTCATCTTCGTGCATTTTCCTTCCCTATCTCTTGCTAATAGAATCAAAACTTTTTGGTTTATCGTGTTATAAGATAATACATTTGCTCCTATATGCAAATATCCACCGTTCATCAATCACATCGAACAATTCACCCATCACATCTTCTCTCCCTATACACGCGAGCCAACACGCACCTTTTATACAACTTTTCACTCTAAAGCATTATTCATACGCGCAATTTTTTCAATCTAAACACCAGAAGATTTGCATAATATGTGCTTGTAATGGATCCAGTTGTTTGTTTGTAAACAAGAGTGTAAAATTAAACTCGATGATGGGAGTACTTCATCTAGAGCTCTAGATATATAGGCCGTAGATTGCCCTAGATTGATAGACATAAACATTCAGATGGCATAAAAATACATACGAACAGAAACGGTAAGGTCCTTCAGGATTTGGCCGGGAGATTTGTCCAACCCCATCTACCCACCAACACATGAACACGTACTGTACGATGTCTATACTGCCGGGAGCATTGAACTACTAGCTAGCTGTGTCTAGTGGATACGAGGCCACTTGCTGCCGTTGCTATCGTAAAATCTACGACAATTTAGACTCTGATCGAAAATGGTCGCTCGCCATATTAGAGAGGCAATGTACCCCAGATTCGATTTTTTTTTAATCACAGCATATGCTGTGCTTTTTACAGACTCGAGAGAGTTGAGACATCTGCTAGTGGCACAAGGCCTGCAACGACATCTACCTCGAGAATAACGCAGATGTTTTTTAAAAAAAATTTAGACCAAAACGGGGTCAAACAAAGTGGTGGAGCTCCCCTCCCTCCCTGTGGACCGAGATCATTTCGTCCCAAATTCGTCGAGGCAAGTCGTGCAGGAGCCAAATGTACGAACAGTATCGCTGCCGCTTCCGGTATACTACATGCCAAACAGTGGCGCTTACAGGGATAGCTAGGGTCACTGTTCTGTTGCGAGGACACGGGAAAATGTCTCCCGGGAATCACCCAAGGGATATGATGGTAGGGTAAACCTGATCCCTTTGCCTTAAAATGATAAAGCCTTTATGCACAAGTCACCCCCGTGACCGTGAGGAAAAGTATGGAGGGATCATCCATGCTTGCTTGCTTCTGCTGCACTTCTATCTCCCTCTTCTGTTTTTTCCGTGTGTTGGTTTCATGAAACTCTAAACTCTTTTGCTAGCACTTCCATTCGTACAGTGTTACAAAAAATGCAAACAATGACATCTTTTGCAGCTTTGGTGTGGAATGACCGAGTTAGGTAACCATTTTTGTTGTTGAGTTATGATCCAAATCCAGTTGCACATGAGAAAGGCCGATTTCAGACGGAGCTGAGCGATGTGTCATCATACATCATGTTAGGGTTTTCACTGAAATTGATTCTCAACTCTTGGAAGTCACCGTTCGGCGTTGTAACCCGACTCCCAGTATAGTGAAGATTTGTTGGCTGATGCCTGTGATTTTTCCCTCTCGCGTTGGTAGGGTTTCCCACGTTAAATCTCATGTCTTCATTGTGGTTTGATCAGTTTACTTATTCGCCATCCACTCGTAACATTGGTAACGGATGCAGGTGTGGACTCGAACAATTCTCATATGGTTCAAGGAATTTAATCAACCCCCAAGATTTCTACAAAGATTGGAATGTTCTACTCGCACCATGGCCACCCCGCCGCACGAAAAGGGTTGGGAAATGAAGTCGGCTACGGTGCTTGACCATCTCGTTGCGAATTTCGACTTCTCGATCGAGATCAATCAATTGATGATTAATCAACAAGAAGGTCTCTCCCTCTCTTTTTTTTTATATAAATAAAAAAATTCCACCGTCTTTGAACTAATGAAACGAAACGGATCCAATGAAAACCGTGGACGTGCGCGCTCGCTTTCCCGGGGGTGGTGGTGGTGGACTGGTGGTGACGAGACGGGACAGCGCGTACAGGCAATTGCTTGTACTGGCTGGAGCTGGAGGGAGCAAAGGCCAAGCCGGCGCCTGTCCACGCCGCACCTACCAGTGATCCTCCCTCTGAAACTATTTTTTAATTTTCTAGTTCGATTTAATTCTGCCCTAATGAATGAACAGCACCCCCGGTTTCAATGTCGAACGCCGTTTCTCCACCGTACGTACCACGGACATGTTTCATTTTGCCTTTTTCTATTTTTGAAGGACAAAAAAAAAAACAGAGAGACGTGAGCACGATTTTGGTCAATGGCCGGCTTGAAAACCACCCTGGAAAATCCAGGCAAACGTTTTTCGACACATCGTATATCGTCCTGTCCCCTGCTACGTGGAAATATGGCCGCATTGATCTTTTCCATGGATGTACACACACGCTTCAGAAGTTTTGAGAAGTTGATGTGTTGGTGTAGTTTATTTATTGGTAGAAAAATATGGTACGTACTGTACATTGTGTTTGTGTGGCTGTTTGCTGTTCTCTCAGCTACAGATTATTTTAGATCGTCATTGACTTTTGTGTGAGCCTGCCTGCCAACGGGGAAGGGAATGTAAACTTGCAACTGGCTCGGTGTACGGTTTGAGGGATAGATGAAGTGAAGTGACGGGGAAGGGATTAGCGCCGGTTAATTACTGTCTGCAAGCACCACCAGTACCAGACAGTTGGTGACTACTCCTAGCTAGCAGCTACTAATAAACATTTTTCTTTACAGATATGATGCGCAGCTAGGTAGCTTATCAGTGGCGGAGTTAGGATTTTTACGTGGGGTATGCCAAATCAAAGTATTTATATGCAAACCGGTAAAATCCATTTAGCAATTCGGTGAAGTCTGGGTAAAAATAACTCAACAATTTGGTACACAACTATATCTTAGTGAATAAGCCAATGTGATTTTATAAAGATTATTTCCTCATCACTTTACTTCTCAATTTTATCATCAAATCAAATTTAGAAATTATTCTTCTTTACACACTAGTGGCTTGGCTTGGCTGGGCTTAGGGTATGCCTTGCCATACCGGTGCCACCCACTGGCTCCGCCAATGTAGCTTATTCTAATCGCTGCATCGGGATCGGTGCTGACAGTCACATGCCTGTTGGTGAGAAGAACCCAAAATACGAGTATAATAAAAGGGCATTCCCTTTGAAAAAGCATATAAAAAAGTAAAAAAGAAATCGAGAGAGAGAGAGTAGCAGCAGCAGCAGCAAAACATCTCTGTGTGGATGGAAGGGACTTGGGCCAATGAAGCAGTGAGTGCTCCTAAAGCACACCAGTCCTACACTAACCAACTTTTTACCTCGGTCTCTTTCCAGGTCTTACATTAGTTTACTCTTTTCTACTCACTGTCACTGCCTTTTGGGACGCTTAGTTTAACCTCCCGGAAAAGAGGCCACGTACAAAAGTCCCCCCGGCCCCTGCGCGCCTTAACAAAACAAGATCGTGCGGACTTTGTAAAAGTCAGATGCACAATGAGCCGAGGACCATGCATGCACAATAAGCCCCCTATGAGTGACTTTTCCTCCACCACTGTAAAGCGTAAAGCCTCCGACGCAGAGCCGACACCGGCATAAAAAGTTAAACAACGCGCTGATTTGATTACCGCCAGTCCTCCCTCTCAATACCACTTATTAGTTATTACTAGTAGTAGTATTTACTAAGCTCCCTGTCACAGTAAAAATATCTCAAGGTTTTTTTTTTGTGAATAATATCTCAAGGTTTTTTTTTTCAATCGAATCACGCCCATTTCAATTCCACACATGCATGGCTGAAGTAAGATGGAAGAGCACACGTTTGAGCGAGGGGGCACTTTGAGCAGCGCGGGGTGGTGCACCGGCGGCACCGATAGGCACCGGGTAGGGGGACCATTTCGTAACGCGTCGCATCGCCGTACGCCCCGTCTCGGCAGTAGGGTGATCACCCACCCACAGCCACAGGGCACAGGGGCACAGGGAGCCTTGGCCCCATCTGTGGTTGCACAGCCGGTGCGGCGGCAGGCAGGACTACTCAATAGCTCTGCTCCTTTGGTTGCAAGCAAAGAGCCCCCCCCGTATGTGGCAGGGGACTGGGGGCAGTTACCATCCTACCGGCAATCATTGGGACCCGGAAAGCCCAGCAGCCAAATTAGATGAGTTTTGAGTGAGAGGCCAGGGGAATCGGATGCTCATTTGCTCATGCTCGATCGCCTCTCATCACTGGAGTGAGCTGCAAGCAAATCAAAAGGTCTCAAGGTCTCCGATCTCAACAAACTAGCAACAACATAAGCCCTCCTAAAATGCATGCACGCAGTCAAAAAAAAACTTTAAGCTCAGCACGTTAGAGTAATAGTATTATGGGGAAAATTAAAATCACACCATCATAATTTTGCTAAATGGGAGATATGTCATCCTGACTTCCTGACCCACATGTCAGTGACTATGGACTATGGTGGTATATTTCCAATCTGTAAAAATTATATTATATATTCAGTTTCAAATGTGTTCCTTGGCTTTTGAGGCTAGAAAATTACGCCTCCTCTTGCATCAGGGGACTGTTTCTACACGTCGAATCTGAAAAGGACAAGTGAATCAGAACAGATCTAAAATATACAAATCGTACCATTAGATAGGAAGAGTACAATGTCAGTGGCTAATTGAAAACGTCCTTGATATTTTGCAGGCGGTTTTCTTGGGGTTGATGCCAGCTGCTAGAGTAGTAGTTTTGTGCTTGTGCTGATTAGTTTAAGGCTGGGGATTGTGTATGGCCGGGGGTTTAAACCTTGGAAGTCTGACTTGAATACTTGATGCTTCTCACCCGGGGGATCGGAAACCGGTGTATTTTATGGACGGCGCTTGAGAAATCAAGCTACTCGGAGTACTCCTCCTAGTATGGTAGAGTGCTACTAACTGCTTGTGATCCCATCTCTCCTCGCTGAAAACTTGGCGTTGGTCTCCCTCTTTGGCTGGCCCAAGGCAGGTTTCTCTCGGCTTTGCCGGCAAATCTCTTGGCCCCCAAGCTTGTTGCGACCCGGCCGCCCCAGCTTGCGAGGTGTGCCATGCAATTGATTTACTAGTGCTACGTGAGTCGTAATAGCTTGTTATTGTTTAGACTGTACGCACTGTGGCCTGTATGGCAACGGCAAAGCGACCTCCAGGTCGCTTTTCCCGTTTTTTCTCCCGCACCGGGGGACGGGAAAGCGACCTGGGAGGTTGCGTTCGCTCAGCTGAGCGCTACTCCTGGCGCGTTTGGAGGGCGGACGGTACGCGCCAGGTCGGATGGGCGCTCAACCACCCCGCGCGTCCCGCCGTGGGAGGGAAGGAGGGAGAGAGGGCCGCCGGCAGCAGCACCTCGTCGTCGTCGTCGTCGTGCCTTGGGAGTGGGGGAGCCACGCCGCGGGGAGCAATCGTGCGCCGCCGGGCATCCCCGCCGCGACCCTGCTCCACTCCGCTTCTGCTCCAAGCACCGGCCGCAGATCCAGGGGGAGAGGACGGGCAACGCCGCAGTCCTGGAGGCCGGGCCGCCGTCCTGGAGGCCGCCGCACCGCCCCTGCTCGAGGCCGTGGGGGAGGAGGACCTCCGGCAGGCCCGGCTACGCCAAAGGAGAGAGGAGGAAGTGAGGAGATGCCGCCGGCGGAGTAAACGAGGGAGGGATCCCCTGCCTCATCCGCGCGAGCTGGAGCTCCTCTGTGCCGCGCCGCCCCCGTCCCTGCTCGCCGAACCTCCCCGTCGTCGTGTTGCGGAGCTCGCCGGCCTCCTCCTCCTGCGCCGCCGGCGGAGTAAACGAGGGAGGGAGAGAGAGCTGGAGCGCTGGCGCGGGGAGGGAGGACGCCGCCGCCCCTCTCTCCGCCGGCGGAGGGAGCAGGGCCGTCGCCGCCGCCTCTGCGAGGGGGAGAAGAGTGGGGAGCAGAGGCCGGCGGAGAAGATAGGCAGAGGGAAGTGAGGTCGGCGGAGAAGATGGGCAGAGGTGGAGGGGAAAAAAAGAAGGGAGAGAGAGAGGGTGTGTGACATGTGGGCCCAATAGATGGTAGTTGGTATGGAGTTTGAGATATAGAGGTTGACGGGTAGGGCTGTATAACGAGCCGGCTCGGCTCGGCTCGCTCCAGCTCGTTGAGATAACGAGCTCGCTCGGCTCGGCTCGATATCCTAACGAGCAGAAAATTCAGCTCGGCTCGGCTCGGTCCAGCTCGCGAGCTCGCTCGGGCAGCTCGCGAGCTTGCTCTCTTTGCCTGTGTTGAAACAGAGGGAACCAGGGGTACAGAAGTGCTGCACGCAATTGCAGAGTTAAACCATCAGCAAAAGGCACTCGATTAAGCCTCTCGTACTAAATCAACATCCAAATCTTGTTTCTTCTAGGAAAGATAACTTATCCATGCAGTATCAGCAACAAATTAAAAAGATCCCAAAAGACTTCCCTTGTTCCAACTCAATCAATCAAGCACGAGATGCAAAAGGTGGGAGATGCCTGATGTGTGATGGGCCATGGCCCATGGGCACAGCCATGGATCGATGGAGCAAGGTGAAGCCAAGCTGAAGCACCAGCAGGCGGCAGCACTCTCTCTCCATCTCCCTGCTCCTTTCTCCAACTCGACCGCGACTTCAACTCGAGCAGAGCAGTAGAGGCTCCCTAAGCTCCTAAGCTGCGGAATGAAGATGGTCTGGAAGTTTTGGATCTGCAGCACCGGGGAAAGCCAGGGATGAGTCATGGCGCACGAGCGAGCAGGAAGGAGATGGAGATGCATATGCATTGACCGAGAGAGAAGATAGATGAGAGAGACTTGCTGGGAGATATTTCAGCTTGTGGTGGTAATCGATCGAGTGGAGGAGCAGAAGTAGTCCAGCGCAACAGCCGAAGGATAGGAAAATTGATGGCCTCAACTATTTATTACTCTATCAGCCATGCTCTAGCCTCCGGCTCTTTAAGCTCACGAGCCGCTCGCGAGCTGACTCGAGCTCGCTCGTTATACTAGCGAGCTGGAATGTGTGCTCGAGCTGGCTCATTAGGTTAACAAGCCGAGCAGGCAACGAGTCGAGCGAGCTAACGAGCTACGAGCATTTTGTCCAGCCCTATTGACGGGTGCGAAAAAACAAGTACTGAATTGTAAAAATTTGATGACGAGGTAGGAATATTCTTTTTGGAGGTTGATTATAGAGGTTGACGAGTGCGGACAGTTTTAGTTTGCCCATTCCATCTTGTGCTCCTAAATTCTTGTCACGCATAAGTAGTACACACATCAGTTAATTAATTTATACAACGTGTCTCGAACGTGTGCCTTGTGTTTTGTGACACTATGGTTTTACAGGAGCTTTGCATTTTTTTTTACTGAGAACTATATATTGGATAAGATCACATCGAATTCACTTCAAATTACTACATAAATCGTCACTGGTTTCACTGACCACAGTGAAATGTAAACGTTAATTTTTTTTTTGTTACTTTCCTACACTTGGGAGTTAGACGGGAGTCACGGAGTTCTTCTTCATTCCTGGAGATGATATATACATACTACAAGAGGCCAAGCAGATCGCGCCCTGCAGTGTAAAGCGTCCGAACCAAAAGGGTCAATTCTACTGCATTAGGGCTTGGCACTCTCACATCAGTAGCGTAGCTCTTAGAGCCTAATGTATAGTGCTATGCAAGTCTACCACAGCCTGAGCTGGAGCCTGATTTCTTTTGTTCTTTTCTTGAACAGAGCTGGACTCTGATGCATTCTCGGGGGGGGGGGGGGGGGGGGGCGATTCTCTCCTTCCCGTGTCAGGCACGTACCCAGCAGACCCATATCACGATAGGAGTATTTCTACACACACACAGCTTCGTAAATAAAACCAGAGAGAGGACTAGACCATACCGTGTTGTCGTCGGGCCCGCCTGCTAGTGAAAGCAGCAGTGCGTCGTCTCTCCCACTCTCCCAGCGCATAAGCCACAGTAGATTCCCAGCCACATTGGCCGGGGGTGGCCGACGACGACGACGACGAAGTAGCGAACACTAGCCAGAGCAGAGCTCTCGAGCAACACCATGCGTCCATGCATGTAGGGCACTGAATGCCTGCATGGCATGCAGTGCGGGTACAGAGCCTTTTCCCGGCCGGATCCAGAGACCAGAGTTGGCCGCCTCGGAGTTGGACCATGGAGCCGCACCAGCAGCCTCTCCTCTCCTCCTCGCTCATCAAGCGAAAATTGATTGGCGCCACCAACCGGGTCATGTCACGCCTTGGCCACGCATTTTGTCTCGCGAAATTGCGAAGCCCTCGACTGCTCGACGCCGTGCAACGGTTTCCTTTCACTTTCACCTCACCGGCCCCCTGCTTGTTACCGCACCTGCCGGCAGAGGGTGCGCGAGTAGGCCATGGACTTGAGTGAAAAAGGCCCGGCGAGTTGACGTGAAATTGCATTGAGGGAACATGGAATGGAACGCAGCTGTGTGTGTGTGTGGATGGCGAGCCGGCCGGAGAGGGGAAATCCGATCCATCGCTGTGGTATCCTGGAGAAAACGAGGGATCATTGGGGATGGGGCTAGCACCGGGGCGATTTGGCTCCTCATCGGCAGACCAGATATTGAGCCATGACAGCGCTCGCCGCGACGCGCACAACTTGCAGCCCGTGTCGGGGAGATCGGCGTCCGGCGATAGTTGTGTCGCGGGCGAGAAAAAACCAGGGGCGCGCCGGCCCTCGCCGGGCACCCGGCGGCGACGGCGCCACCGATCGCGAGGGGATAGAGAGAGCTCAAGACACGTACGGCCTCGATGGCTGTCAAACATTACATTTCCTCCCTCCTCGTCTTGTCCATTCTTTCAATGTCGCCAACTTTTTGGAGTAAATTAAAGTCTCTAATGACATTTGGGGTGTGAGTACGTGTGGTTTTGTGGTCTGTGGTTTGCAGCCAGTGCTGACAATGACGCCAGGGCTTGACGGCGATGATGGCTCGAAGAGAAGAATGCAGCTCATCAGAGACCAGGGAGCAAACATGCCAAATTGCCAATTGATAAACCCTGAACCTCGGTTAAGAGTTCCTAATAATCTCGTTCAAGACGACGAGGAGTTGGAAACTTGCAGTCCCTCTCTCTCCTCCTCTGTGTTTCCTGCAGCGTCCCTCGTGTGGGGCCCAGATTAAGAAGATCACTTGTCCTTTCCTGGATATCTCAATGATCTGCTGCATGCATGCATGCATGATTCAGTGGCGATTTGGCATATTCTGATCAGACGCAACGCATTGCTGGAGCCTTCCTGTTTATCATATCTTCGCCGACTGTAGAGAGACCGCATTCACCCCAACAGGAGCTATTTAATTTCTTTCCGTGCCCCCCAAAATGATACAATACAAAATATCGCCTTGATTTTTTCTCGATGCCTCTTTTTCAATCCTGCAACTAGCCTGTAGCATCCATCAGTTGCTTCAAGTTGATGGCATGCATGATCAATACCAAAAAGATGTCATTTTCTTTAAATACTGCAAAAAAATCATAGGGCCCAAATGGTCGTGTATAGTATATGTCGGCTATAATAAGTTTGAAGTTTGTGGATCGGACGGAGCACCAAAAATTTCTGCAGTGTCCTGGCTGGTCAAATTCGTATGAATAGCTGACCACGACGCGTCTGGCGGTATCGGACCGTCGAATGCCTTCAAGATTCGTGCGGATATTTTTTCCACTTGAAGGATAACATGGTATCATTGGCCTACAATTTTTTGTTTTGTTTTGTGACATGATGATGAAGCGACCACCGAGGGGTTGTGCTTGGGAATCCTTTGTAGACAAGCTAGGGTGAGCACGCTTCCATGTTGGATCTAGCATCTTTGCTTCTTTGAGTAACACGGGAATGAAATCATTAGAGGCGCTGAACTGAAAGCTCCTCCCAATCCAGAATGGGTGGGCGCATTATTCACAGTAGTTGCATGCAGGCCTCTGCACCCTCCTGATTCCTCAAAATTGTCACGGATCACATCACTTCAGCTCAGTACCAATTGTTTGATGTGATTTATTCTGGTACAACCGGTTGAAAGTTCTTCTAGCAAAAAAAAAAAAAAGTTCAGAGTTCTCGACAACATTTTGCTGAAATCAGGCATTGTACGAAAACTTCATGTCTACTGTACATTTGAGCTAATAAAATATCCCTTCTCAGAGAGTAGCTAATAATTTGTTTTTTTTAAAAAAATTGAGCTGAGCTAGCTACCACTTGGGTACCATCAGTACAAAAGTACTAAAGTACTTGATCCCTTGATGAAAAAAAAGGGGCACCACCAACATGCCAGGTACGCAAAGGGCGTTTCTAATTCCTCTGCATCTTCAGAAGCCAAAAGCCGGGCGATTTTGTATTCAGAGATGTTGGCCCTGATCAAACACCTGTCTCGCGGCATCTTTTTGCACACGCCTTTGACAGCAAATTAAATACACAAACAATCGGGGCGGCCAAGCAGTGGACGCCAAGTGGTTACGGTGCAGCTCCGTTTGAATCCCAGATCTGGAGCCCTTTTGTTTTTGTGGATTATACAAGTGATGCAGATGAGTACACTGCAGGGGTACTTGTATATTATATTGCTTTGCTTCAACCATTCCCTCGGCTTTGTTTAGCCAAGGCGACCGACCGATCGATCGATCTCGAGTGGAAGCTTACATGAGTTGTGTTGTGTAGGGTGTGATCGATGCATGCATGCACGCAGCTCATCACTGGAACCAGGTGTTTGTCCTCATGTCCCTCAGTGTCAGCAGCATCAGCACTAATTGCGGGCTTATGGAGAGAAAACAAAGACAGCCGGATAAAATAACAATGTGAAACAAAAGGTATACTCTGGTGGAGTTTGGAACTTTGGTGGAGTTTGAAAAGATATACTGGCTTGATTAGGGTGGGTTTTGGAACTTTTTGGTGGAGTTTCAAAACCTTTTACACCACAATGCACCGCGTAGTCCTACCTTTTGAATCCACTACTAGAAGTCATTCCTAACAAGTCGTAACGACAATGGATCCTATAATTTTTTTTTCTTGACAAAAACATGATGGGAATGAGCGAAATGAGAATTGAACGAAGTTAACTTCTCCATAGGCCATGCATAGCATAACACATTAACACGTCGATTGTAAGAAGAAGTGTTGCGATCACAAAGATACGTGAGGAGGCATGCGCATGCCAGCGCTTCTGAACACGGATCGCTTGCCGCTGCCGCGGCGCCTCGCATACGTATCAGTAGGACATTTCTTTCTTCCCTACGTACAAGTACAAGAGTCCCCTGCACACTCCCCCATACGAACCAACCGGACAATAATTCCCTGGCATGGAGCAGAGTAGCAGACACGCCCATCATTAGATTAGCACTGCTAATGACAGGAATTACCGCCGGGATCAGCCCCAAAAAGCTCCCCGGCCGGTCCGGTCAGCCAGTAAAGACCACAGGCCCTCTCTGAGGCAGTAAAGATTGCCTCGTCCCCCGCGCCCGTCCGTTCCCCCTCCACTCCACCGGCGTCTCGCCGCCTCACCGGAGTAGTAGTAAAAGTGGCCGGCCGGCGGCTAGTTTATCCCGCCGGCCATGTGGGGGGGACTCGTCGCCCGTGCCTTCCCCTGCGGGTACTGTAGCGCACTGTGTAGTGCAGAGACAGCCCACGCAGGAGGCACGACTAGTATAATCCCCAGAAAAGATAATCCGTTTTGGGCTCCTTCTTGGCGCCCGGTCAAGATCTAACCACCGCTAGCTAATCGCCGTGGCCGCCAACCGCTCGCCCTCCCCGTCAGCGATCGATCGATGCATCCAGTCCCCGTCGAGATGGGGCAGATTGCATCTCGCGCCCCCCCCCCATTGGACTGGACGTCGACGAACGCCCTCCCGGGCCCCACCGGACCCCCTCCCCGGTGAAGATTTCGCGTCGAGGCTGGAGCTGAATCTAACGCTGTCTTTTCGGGCGATCGCCGCGGGGCTCGATGTTGATTACAACTCATCATCGCCGGCATCCAGCCCGATCGATGGAGCATGGCTCAACTAATTCTTTATTTATACTATCATTGTTTGTTTACTCGTGCTGAAAGCCTCCACCACTGCTGATGATGTGGAGAGGAGAAAGCTGCCACCTTTTTTTTACCGGTGCCTGTGAGGCTGTGACAGTCAACTTTTTCCACCACCCCCGTCGTCGATGCCTGTTCTGTTCTGTTCCTCCGCCTCGGTAACGTGGCCTCCAATCATTGAGATGACGAGCAGGAGAGAGAGAGAGGGAGGGAGATAGACCTGCTCCTGATACCGCGCCACGCTGTGAATCTGTCTGTGATGCCTGTTGCAGTAATGCAGTGTAATTATCGGGTGACTGCAGGAGAGAGAAGGATAGAAGCTGTTGACTGCATCATTGATGCGGTAAAATCACCGTTCGCTTTGGCTCCTGACACCGGCGCAGCGGCGGAGGTGAACTGACAGGGGGGAGGACGGCAGGCAGGCAGGCGTGATTACTGTCGTAATTGGACAGGGATGCCATTGGGACTTGCTTCGCTGCAGGAGGCAGCGCTGGTGCCGCTAGGCCGGCCGGTCGTAGATGGGGTAGGGCCCCAACGGTCTGGTCTCCCCTGCAGCAACTGTGTGATGAGTGAGTGAGTGACCCCAATCAGTGACCGCAGCGGCCGGAGGCAGGCAGGTGACATTCTCCTAGTCCCAGTAAAAACGAGGATCCGAGCACGTAAACTCGTTCGGCGAGATGCGCTCCTCCGGCCCTGCCTCTGCCTCTGCCTGATGTGTAGTACAGGGATGCTGCCGCTGTACTGTGCAGGGTCTCGGACGGGGCCCTCCTCGAGTACCAAAGGACGACACGTCAGCCGGGGGATCGATCCTACGCTCCTGCCACTGCGAGTATCAGAGAGGTGGTAGCGGAGCTGTTGCTGTCACTGTAGTGGAAAATCCGAGGGGAAATGATGGACCGGAGGTTTTCACTGAAAGATCTGATCTCCTTTCAGCGTTCCGTGGTCTCGTCTGGGGCAAAGTTGGCAGTGTGGTGGCCTTTTGCGAACACTTGTGTTTCTTTTTAACGCGACAGTTAACCAATAATGATCCTTCAACAATACTACTAGCATTTAACAGCTCGCGCCAATGGCAATTGGCAAACAATGCTGGAGCTGCGCTACCATGATTGGCAACGCAAAAGGAAGGGGGGGATACAAGAACGAGCGGAGCAGACATCAGTGTGTCACCTTACGACGTACACCCTAAAGAGTGTCGCTAGAAAACCGTGTTTGTCTCACAAACACGCTTCCAGACACACCCTTTGTGGGACGGAGTAGTACGTAGGCACCACAGTGCTCTTGCTGGCGCTTCCCCGCCCAGCGCACGCCACTGCCGCCGTCGCCGTCGGCGAGGCGTGCGCCGCTTCCACGCCACGCCACGCGCGCAGGCGCAGGTAGCTAGCTACAGGGTCGGCAACAGTCGCCGAGGCACGCGATGGGAAACGGCAGCAGCCTTGTCCGCTTGCCCGTGGTGGCGTGGTCCGTGGAAAAGACCCGACGCCGCCGAGACGAGGCGAGGCGCGCGTCCTCCGCTCGAGGCGGCCGCAACAGTCTCGTGCCCGTGCGTGCGTGCGTGCGTGGGGCGAAAAAGGCATGAGCGGGGAAAGGTGCCTGCGCCCATGCGCGCGGTCGAGCACGGGCGGTCCCTCGACCCGTCTAACCGAGCTTTGACCGGCGAATTACGAGCCAAAGCCTGCAGCCGTCTCGTCTCGTCTGAAACGGGCCGAAATGGAAATGCGAGCAAAAGCCTGCAGGTGTGGATGGAAGGCTGAGGAGACGAGACGGCGCGCGGCGCGACCATGCCAATGCCCAATGCCATCCATGCATGGCTCTCGGCGTGACGGCGTCCTTCACGTACTACAAATCTGGTCAAAGCCGAGGCAGGCCTTCAAGGGCGAAGGGTTTCTAGTTCAAAAAAAAAAAGGGCGAAGGGTTTCAGACGGTGCCGTTGCGAATCCACGTCCACGTCAGACGAGCCAGGCAGCTTGTCCGGATGACACTGCTGGTCCAGCCACTATAGGAGACACCGGCTTTAATTTCCTGTTGCGTGGAACAGCTGCTGAGGTCAAAGATCTAGAGTGCCAAAGCACACGCATGCAGCATTGCAGCATCAGATTTTTCAGACGGCAGCAGCCATTCTGCCTTTTGAGTTTTAACGACTGTTTTTCATCCTCTGCACCGCATCGACACTGTGGTTCATGCTCGCAGCATTCCTTATGCGCCCGCCGATGACAAATCGCATGGGATCCGACCACTAGCGGTGGCTCGCGCTCTGCTGCCCTACTGTGGCTGTTGCCTCTGATTCTGAGCCGGTTCAAGGCTCAACAGCTCGTGATCGATAATGTTCTTCGCAGAGCAGCAGTACGCTGCGGCAGGACGACACATTCTCTGGTTCACAGGAAACTAGGAAAGCTTAAACATCACAAGATGCGAAAAATGGCATCACTGATCACATTTAAAATTGGGAAGGAGGTTGTGTTGAGGATTGGTAACAAGACATAGGGTTCTCATCCAGTTCAGCGAAAAAAAGTTTCAGAGTATATATCAGCAATCGCTTACATAGACCATATATGGCTTAATCTGACTTGTCTTTGTAACATCTAAATCGTAGTTATCATGAAGGAGTCAACCCTCTCATCTACTGAAGCAGCAGGGAGCCACTATTAGTGCATCTGCTGCACTCTCAGAGTTGAAACTCCTTACGTTTTAAAGCTCGCTGTTGCTTTCTGCCTTTGCACCACCAGATGTCTTTCCATTGACGGCAATAAGCTCCGTGTCGAAGATCAGAGTTGCTCCACCTATTGATTATAAAACTTATGGTTAGCTTTATCAGAACTCCTATATAGCTTTACAGTCAACAAAAGAAGCTGTAAAATGCGCATCTCAGGTGATGTAAAATGGCCACACTGAAGATGAAAGAATCTACACACACAATTTCTTCACATGGAACCAACAAGCAAGCAAACAAATGATCAGCCATACCCGGAATCTTCGGTGGGGAGCCTCGCTCACCATAACCCATCTTTGCAGGTATCTTTAGCTTCCGCTTTTCACCGACGCACATACCTAGTAATCCTTGGTCCCAACCTACATATGAAAACAACAATGTCGGTTGGCAGATTTAAGAATGCGTGTGATATAAGTAGCATATGTCATTTCATCCATCTATCTGATGATGTATTCTTCTAGCCTGACACAGTCTAGTATGGCCATTGGACCACAGATAAACAGAGTATATTGTTACAGGTAAGAAAAATAACCTTTTATCACTTGGCCATTTCCAAGAGTAAATTCAAATGGATCACCTCTGTCATAGCTAGAATCAAATACTGATCCATCAGTGAGTGTCCCCTGCAGCATATCAAGTTTTTGAGACAAATAATTTTAAAAAAGAAAGCAATACTGCAGGGAAGTAGCACGGAATGCTTCAACCAAACATGAAAAAGGAAACGATGTAAGAGGCAAAATAAGATATTGAATCTACAAAATCATATTGCCAAGCAATCATCACACTTGCGCATAGCTATCTAAATTGGTGCAAGTTGAGGTATACTCATATACCTGTAGTACTACCCATCACCCATGTGCAAATTCTTTACACGGACACATCACTGAAAAACAATGTGGAGATACAGTAAGGGTAACAAAAATGCAGATCAGTTACTTACACGATAGTGGACCTTAATTTTGTCGCCTTTGTGTGCTTGCAGGGTGCATGACTCTGGCTTGTGCTGAAAGGAGAATGAGCAAAAGAAGAAAAATGTCACTAAGGGTTGAAAGGATAGCTCATTACGGAATGTAACAACTGAAAAGAAAACATAGCCTACATACGGTGGTATTCACATTTATAATCAGATACACGACAACACTTAGCATAAGAATAAATAGATTGCTGAAAGCAGAATCCGATGGCGTGCAATTCTCCACTAACTCCCTAATGCACGCATCAGTTTGTAACTCAATATTCCACTTCTTACTACCATGATAAATGATTCTTAGTTTTTTTTAATCTTTTTCAAGTGGAAATCCCGAACAGAGGATAAATATCCTTCCTGTTGGAGTGTATGATAAGGCCCCATACAGAAAACTTCAATACCATCCCCATGGTTATCAAGGTCCCAATGTGGCTTCATTGAAACCGTGAGGGTATGACCCTATGAGTCATCGCTCTCCATGGTCCAGAATCTTGATTGAAGGTGCTAGCCGCCCAATAAAAGCTTTTTTTAAGTGGTAGCCCTCTTCAATACAGGTTAGTCAAGTAGTTGTTTAGACCCCTTCTAGTTTGTCCACCGACTATAAAAATTAAATTAAGGAGCAATGAACAACGAGCAGTACCGCAATTAATTACAGGACTCAATCTTCGAATGCCATATCATACAAGTCAAGTAAGTGCATTCCATGATCTCACGACCTCGTGTTGAACAGGGGGAAAGGAGCCGAATTTGCAGTTGCAGATCTGAATAGCTCCCTATCCTAGCATCATCTAAACCATCTAAGCAAACCCCCTTTCTGAACTCGGCAGCCTTGCTTTCACATTTGCTCACGCCAACCACATCCGGGTCCGCAGACTAGCTAAAAGACGACATCATCACTTTGCTAAATCCGCGAACCGACGAATCGCAGATCCGACAGAACCCGCAAGGGTATCAAGCAATTAAACTGATGGAGAGGATCGATCCGGTTACAGAGGACGCACCTTGACGCCGATCTGAAGCTCAGTGACGTCGCCGGACTTCTTTGCCGACGCTGTGGACAAATCGCAAGCAACGAACAAGTCACGTCAGAGGCCAGACGAGAAAGAACAAACCCCAGTGCGGCGAACAGTTCAAAGAGGACAGTCGAAATCGGAGACCTAGATTCATCCTCCCTTACCTGTCAGGAGCATGGCCGCGGCGGCGACGGCGGCGGCGAGACAGATCAGCTGCCGCTTCTTCCCCATGGCGCTTACTACCGAGTCGCTGGAACCTTCTTCCTCCTCGTGTAGTTCTTTCAGACTTCGCAGTGACGTCCGTACGCCACGCATTCGTTGAGATTGCTTCCATGGGCCTTGTAAGACCCAGTAGTCGATGATAAGGTTTCGGCCTTCTCCACCATCATCAGTAGGTTTATTTTGGCCCGGTAATAAGAAACGATTTCGGCCTTCTTGAGATTAGAGCCCAGCCCGTCTGTCCCCGTGTGGGTTGCGAGCTTGCGAGATCATCAACAACGGTGGTGTCAGACTGTCAGTGAAGAGCTTCTTCTTGGCTATGTGCAATATTGACCATTTCCAGTTAATCGTTGTCGTGGGACACGTCATTTTTTTAAACAACTGGACACGTCATTTTTGAGGTTAAAGTAAGCTAGCTAGTGGTCAATGCATCAGGTCGTGTGCTAGATGATTGGGCACCGACGTGGAGTCCAAGTAATTAAACCCACATGCAGGAATAAAAAGGGATCACCTATGCTAATCTACCTTATTAGGAACGACGGCAAGCCAAACCACTCTAAAGTAGGTCAACTTTTTTAAGTTTTCTTGATCCCCTCATGACGTTTTGTTGCAAAGTCCCACCCGATTACTCGATTCACCTTTTTTCAAAACACACGGTGATCAATGTGCATAATCCGAGCTAAGTGATGAGGGATGATAGAGCTCGACTCGGCCAGCTTGGCGCCTTGGTTTGCAGTGATTAAAAACAATGTGGACGGCAAATGGTGAGGCGTACGTGGTTCTTTTGCTGTAAGCTTTAAAAGATATAGGCATATAGTCGTATAAGTTGGGATTGTACTCGTAAAATTATCAAGAATTTGGACTAAATTGGTGAAGTAGAGGCAAATCGCAGTGTTAATTAGTAATGGGTTTATTTCTCAAAAAAAAAAGTAATGGGTTCCAAATTGTTGGGGATTCTGGAATCGGATGGAACCCCCGAACATATACGAGAAGAAACTCAAGAATACATTCGTGAAGGAACTCAAGAACTCGGAGACAAAGATTCTCCGAAAGTCTGTATTTCTCATCCAAAGTCATGAACCCCTTTATACGAGCTCCCCGACCCCCTTTTATAGGGAGACGAAGGGACTTTTACATTCCGATATTGCCCTCGGATCTAAAGAATATTCCAAATGGGAACATGTACATGAATGTCTTTTACATCCTGTAATTTACGGAGCTAACTTCAGATATTTGCAAGCCTGCCATCCGTTCACACCTCGAACCCGGACTTATGACGCCGCGCTTCTGACTTGGTCCGCTCGTGGCTCTTGTCTTCATTCGTGAAGATTACTGAGTGTAGATTCCCGCTTCGGAAATCCGAACCCGGCATCGAGGCCAACCGCAAGGTTCTCCAAAGTTTCCATTCTCCTGAAACTGCGAACAAATTCACGAACAATCACATGAACTCAAGCCCCTTCAGTGAACATTTCGCCTGAAGGTTTTAACTAGGTTAGAAAGTTTCTTGTTCGTGTTTCGCACAAGTTATAATTCATGAAAGTTGAGACTGCGTTCTTCAGAAATCACGGAATAGAACGCACCGCTTGGCCCTTTCTCGTTCAAACTACTGAATTCATGAGACTCCCAAAATCTCCGAAGATTCGAGGGTGAAAGGTTTTTACCCAATTCCCCAACACTAGCCCCTCAGGGAAGCGGGTTGACTCCGACGATCCGTTTCCACGAAAATTTCTCGAATTGTGGTAAAAAACGTCACCCTCGGAACGTCGGAGTGTACACGCGTCCCCCGCTGGGCGGTGCAACAGGTATATCGAGATATCTTCTCGAAACTACACCCCTCTCCCCTATAAATAGAAACTCCGCGCGGTAACTTCGTTTCACCATTCCGCCGTTTTCTTTGAAATTTTCTGGCATCTGCGCTTCGAGCTTCACATCTTGAGATTTCGGAAATTCCCCAATGTTTTCGTTCTCCGAAGGTAATTTCTTCTCCTGTCTCATATTCTTGAATGTCATCTTTGTTTTCTTTGATTTTCCGTTACTCCCTTGTTTTGACTTTTCGTTAAACTTTTCTTTTGGGAGGTGGCTCGCACTAAAAGTACTGCTAGACCAATGACTGCCGAAGAATTAGCCGCAGCCGGCCTCCCTCCAACATCGGAGAACATTCCCCCAAGCGCTGAAAACCCGATTACCGAAACTATTCAAGAATCTGGAAGTCGCGGAGACGGGGAGATCAAATCTGGGAATAATTCTGGCGATGGTGAGGATATTTCGAATGTCGAAGTTAATCTGAACGAGCTTATTGGCTCGAAATCTTCGGAAGGATGTTGACAAGAGTATTGACGTCATAAACACTCTTCGTGGCGCAAATGCTGAACTTGTCACACAGAACGCTGATATTGCCAAGACTCTTGGTAAAAAAGAGAAGGTTATTCTGAAGCTTGAGAAAACACTTAATGAGCGGCGCGAAGCTATGAGTAAGGGCGCTGATGGCATTCGGAAGAATTTCAAACTTTTGTTTGAAAAATACAACGAAGCTCTTGGGCAGTTCGGTACTCGTCCCAACCCTTTCCCTGAGAATGAAGATGCTTCAGTAGTGATGGATTGGATGCTAACTGAATTCAAAGCTCTTCCTGAAGTCATCTCTGGTTCTAGTGATTTTGCTGCTGTCTTTAGTGTTGAGAGCTTGCTCAAACTTCTTGAAAATTATGGCTGCGTTGTTCTTGAGAAGTTTCGTGGAGCGATTCAGCAATTTCCAGATGCTTCAAGTACTTCTCTTATTCGAGCAAATGAAGATGTTCGGGCAGTTAGAGTCAAATTCATGAAAGAATTCTGGATTGCCAGCGGCAGAGAATTCGCGAAGAAAAGTGCTCGCGACAAACTTGAAGAGGTGGCTATCTCCTAAAACTTTGAATTCTTCCTTTTTTCTACTCTATTGTAACTTTGCTTAATGTGTCACTTCCTGATTCTTTCGGTTATTGGTTTCCTTCAGCTCATGAGGAAGGAAACGAGTGATGAAATTTCCGAAGCTCTTGAACTAAGTTCTGAGTCTGACGGTCAAGCTGGCGAAGAAGGTGATGCTGAAGATGGCTCGAGTAGCAGCAGCAGCGAGGACAATGACGGGGAGGACAGCAGTTCTGAGCAACGTACCAGTTCTCCGAAGGTTGTCATTGACGAATGAAGCAAAATTTGCTCAAACTATTGCTTTTGTTCTTAAGAACTGTGAACTTGTATATTCGTGGGTCATGACCCGCTTTTCGAAACTTTGTTTTGTAAATTTTAACCTGCGCAGGACCTGAAAGGTGGGCCCGTGCAGGACGTCATACCTTTACGTTTCTATCGCCAAGACATTGTAGTTAGTGGTGAATCCTGGCGTTTGTACAAAGAAGTTCATCCTAGATGCAAGTTCTCCGATTTTTGGCTCTTGTGTTGTCAGTATTTTTCGATGCATAGCTTTCAGCTAGGTTCATTCTTTCTTCTTCGTGATGGTTATGACTTGCAACTGAGGCTTCAAGTTCGCGCACCTTTGTGAAGACGGAGCCCCTAAGCCCCATTAGTGATGATTGCGACTTCGCTTATGCTTGCGATATTGCTGAAAATAGAGGTCGTAAGCCAGGTCATGTTGTTGAGTTGCCTTTCTAAACTTTGGCTCATCGAAGCTATGTAACATACTTTTTGAAATTTTGTATGAAACTAAGGTAATAAACTCGTTTTTAAGAAAAAACGTCACCCTTCCCACCTTGCCGTTTTTCATGCAAAATTTCATGAATAGCTCCTTTTGTGGACTTGGTTTTCTCTCAAAGCATAAACTTATACTCAGAGTACGAGTCGACGAAACTTGCTTCGCGAGTTTCGTGGACTTGTGCCTATGCAGCGAACCTGCTCAGGTTGATATCGCAACTTTCAGTTGCTTCAACCTGGCTTTTCTTTTTACACGAAAGCATTTTCATTGTGTCTACCCAAATCTTGAACTTGTATGAAAATGTTATATTCATGTGCGTTTTCACTTACATTCAAGGGCCGCCGAGCCCCTTAGTCTATGGAATAGCATTTTTAGCTCGAAAATTTTCTTGGATAAACATCACTTCGTAGACTTATTCGCAGATATTTATTACCATGATTCTTAAGTCTCTTAGCATACAAGCCTGAACTCACGATCGAAAGAATTTTGGATCGGATATTACTTCGTAATTTTTTTCACGAATATTTCATATCAAGACGTTTGAACTTTCTGGGCCACAACTTGTTGTTGTCTCTGGCCTTTTCGTAGGATGTCCCTTTACTCTGGAATCTAGGTCACAACTTGTTGTTGTCTCAGGCCTTTTCGTAGGATGTCCCTTTACTCTGGGATCTAGGCCACAACTTGTTGTTGTCTCTGGCCTTTTCGTAGGATATCCCTTTACTCTGGGATTTTGGCTTTCACGGAGCCCTCGGCTATCAAGAAGCCTTTTCACGAAACTTCTCTTTCACTTTTGGAACTTCGGCTATCACGGAGCCCTTTCACGAAACTTTTCTTTCTCTTTGGGATTTCGGCTATCACGGAGACTTTTCACAAAACTTTTCTTTCTCTTTGGGATCTCGGCTATCACGGAGCCTTTTCACGAAACTTTTCTTTCTCACTTTGGAACTTCGGCTATAACGGAGCCCTTTCATGAAACTTTTCTTTCTCACTTTGGAACTTCGGCTATAACGGAGCCCTTTCATGAAACTTTTCTTTCACACTTTGGAACTTCGGCTATAACGGAGCCCTTTCACGAAACTTTTCTTTCATACTTTGGAACTTTGGCTATAACGGAGCCTTTTCATGGAATCATTCTTTCTCTTGGGATCTCGGCTATCACGGAGCCTTTTCACGAAACTTTTCTTTCTCACTTTGGAACTTCGGCTATAACGGAGCCCTTTCATGAAACTTTTCTTTCTCACTTTGGAACTTCGGCTATAACGGAGCCCTTTCATGAAACTTTTCTTTCACACTTTGGAACTTCGGCTATAACGGAGCCCTTTCATGAAAATTTTCTTTCACACTTTGGAACTTCGGCTATAACGGAGCCTTTTCATGGAATCATTCTTTCTCTTGGGATCTCGGCTATCACGGAGCCTTTTCACGAAACTTTTCTTTCTCACTTTGGAACTTCGGCTATAACGGAGCCTTTTCACGGGATCTTTCTTTCATTTTTGAACTTCGGGACACACACGGTTTGGGGGAAAGCTCTTTTCATATATGATAGAAAGAGTATTTACATAGGATTTACATAGTGGGTTTCAGTGGAAAGTAAGCATTTGAAAGTAGTGCTGTAGAAGAATGTAAACTTGTTTCCTTGTAATGTAACCTTTGTGATTTATGCATGAGATGTATTCATGTAATGCGATGTTTATGATGCATGCTGATGCATATGAATGAAATGCTTGGATATGCCTAGATTTATTTAAGATCTGAGAATGTTCGGAATCATGAAGGTTATAACTTGGTGCTTTGAAAACCATTCTTTCACAAGAGTCCATTGATTGGTAAATACTAGAAGAGATAATCCCAATGGATGATGAAAGCCAAGTTGTTAAGATAATTCCAATAGATGATGAGACGAAGTGTCCATCTGAAAAAATATCATGTCCCAATTCGATGAAAATCAATATACCTGCAATTGAGGAAGCATCTGTATTTTTGAAGGATATTTTAATCAAAAGTATGATATCATCACAAATAAATAGATAAGTCGACAAAAGCTTGACCGAAAGCTTTTGTGGACTTACCTTCAGTTTTAGTCGATATAGCAACTCTAAGTTGCTTTCGACTATTATCATTGGACTTAGTTCTATGGAGGATGAAAATTTCATTGAAAGCGAGTACTCACACTGGTGAGGTCCTGTAGGTTAGCAAGAAAAAATTTCTAAGGAACAAAATGAGTTTCTAAGCAGAGCCCCTCTATTGTTCTAGAAAAAGTTTTCAACATAACAAAAACTTCTAAGAGAGATGATAGTATGTAAGTATGCTTAAATAATATATATTTTAAAGGATACGACCTGCAAAATAGATATATTAGTGATACACATTTAGCAGTATGTATAACCTGCATAGGTGCAATTGAGCAATATACGAAAACCATAGAATATTCACTTTGGTCACTTTGATAGATAGCTTCGAGGATTTTTTATTTTATCAAAGTTTCCTTATTTTTGGTCCCGCAGGTTCTGGAAGTTTGGTGAGGTTCTATTCATTGCTAAAGATTCCAGATTTCTTCTCATGTCATCAAGTTTCCAACAGTTGTGCAAAGTTTCCATTCCTGGTGAATAATAGCCTCGTACGTATTTTTAGTGTGATCTATTTCTTTCAACTCGAGGACCACAACTGTGTAGGATTGCAAACTGAGATTTCTCTCGTCCCGGGATTCTGAGATTTCGCTGGTTCCTAGATTTCAAGATTCTGCTCATTTCAAAATTAGGAGCATTCACTCGCTCTGGGATTCCGAGATTTTTTTTCTTTCTGAGATTCCGAGATTTTTCCCCTTCCGAGATTCCGAGGTTTTCTCCTTCCGAGGTCCCGAGATTTTTGTTCTTCTGAGATTTTGAGATTTTTCTTCTTTTGAGATTTCGAGATTTCCGAGCGCAGCTTGAAGTGCGAGGTTTCACTGTGTTTATGAAGCGCAACCTTCCAGTTTTTTTTTTCTGAATAAACTTTCCACTTTTTTTTTTTGAGATTCCTGGCTAGCTTCGAAGGTGCTGACTGGTGCGAGATTTCCGAAATTCCTAGATTCCGAGACTTCGCTCGAGGTTTGCGAGACTCCGAGAGTTTGCTCACTCCAAGATTTCAAGATTTCGTTGGTTCCGAGATTTCCGAAATTCCTAGATTCCGAGACTTCGCTCAAGGTTTGCGAGATTCTGAGAGTTTGCTTACTCCAAGATTCCTAGATTTCGCCCTTTCTGAGATTCCTTCGATCTTCCGAGGGTACTAGCAGCCTCAAGGTTGAGCTCTTTCTGCCGAGATAGATATTGCACTTGGCTTCCTAATGATTAATAGAAAGAGCGTTTTGGCTTCAAAAATCTGTTGAGAGTGAGATAGCTTTAGCTTTTCTTGAGCACACCAACCTCGAGTTAACTTCTTATGAAAGTTGAGTTGCACCACCGAGGGTGATGGGATGCTCATGGTGGCACCAACAACTGTGTGTAGTACTCTTGAACTTTGAAAAAGAAAAAAATTGTTGTGGTAACGGTGAACTTTGTTTTCTGCACTATCTTCTTAAATCAGTGATGCTTGCTTTCATGAGCCTCGGATCAAGAAATGAAGTCTCAAAAGCTTGGATTTCTTTTCTTCTCTCAAATTCCTGAAACTCAGATTCCCGGAACAATCAGCTTCCCTAAACTCTCTGATTCTTGGAAAAAAATTTCCTGAAACAGCACAAAAATGAAAGAAAATTGGATTGTACTGGGATTTTAATTCCCCGAGGGTCAAATAGTTTGATAAGTCTATGTATAAAAGATAAAAATTGGTGAATACGTAAGATGTTATAAAGGATACATCCTGCAAGCATAAAAGTTAGTATAGATAACATGTATATTATTTTTCTACGAGTTTTCGCATGAGGTAGTGAGGTTCCGAGATTTTGAGATTCCAAGATTTCGCTTGTTTCAAGATTCCGAGATTCCGGCTGTTTTGAGATTTCCGAGATTTCGATTGTTCCAAGATTTCTGAGATTTTTCTCCTTCCGAGATTCCAAGATTTTTCTTCTTCTGAGATTCCAAGTTTTTTTTCTTCTTCCGAGATTCCAAGATTTTCCTTCTTCTGAGATTCTTCTGCTTCAGGGTTTCCGAGATTTTTTTACTTCTGAGATTCCGAGATTTTTCTTCTTCTGAGATTCCGAGATTGTGCTTGAGGTTTCCACTCGTGATCTAAGAAAAAACCAGTTGAAAGCGTGGTAGCCTGATTTTCTTGGAGTTCTGAACCTCTAGGTGACTTGTGAAACTCGTGATGCTCAAAAGTGATTAATCACCCATCGAAGGTGATGAGATGATGATGACCATGCCAATGATCACTATAGCACCTTCGACCTTTCAAAAAACTTTTTTTTCTGCCGTGAATCTGAGATTCCGCTTCTTCCTAGATTTTGCTTATTTCGAGATTCTGAAATTCTAAGATATCAAGATTTCGAGAATCTGAAATTCTGAGATTTCGCTTGTGTTGAGATTTCGAGATTTTTGTTCTTTTGAGATTCCGAGATTTTTCCTTTCGGAGATTTCGAGATTCTAGTCGTTCTGTGATTCCGAGATATCTCTTCTTCTGAGATTCCGAGAGATTTTTCTTCTTCTAAGATTCCGAAGTTTCGCTTGTTCAAAGATTTTGAGATTTTTCTTCTTCTAAGATTCCGAGATTTTTCTTCTTTTGTGATTTCTAAAATTTCGCTCGTTCCGAGATTCCAAAGTTTCACCGAGATTTTGCTTGTTCTACTAGTTTCCGCTTGAGGTAGCAAGGTTCCGAGATTCCGGCTCGTTCCGAGATTCCGCTAGAGGTTGGCGAGATTTCGAAATTTTGCTTGTTCCGAGATTCTTAGATTTCACTTGTTCAAAGATTCTGAGATTTCGCTTGTTCAAAGATTCCGAGATTTCATAGCTTGGTTTGTGAGATTCCGGGATTCCATGTTTGTGAGATTCCGAGATTTCATAGTTTGCTAGCAGCTTCGAGGGTTCTGGCTTTATGTGCTACTTTATTCACTTTGGCCTCGAGCGTCCCCATGTTGCTTTTAGTCGTGAAGATAGCTTTCGTTTCCAAATTTCGAGAGCAGCCTGACTAGTGGCCTCGGAGATGTTGTATCTCTTTTCTTAGTTCTGTAACAAGCAGGTTGAGCTTCACATGTTCGAACAATTTCGTAGATTAGCAGGTTCGTCGGAAGTACACGCAGAGATTACAAGGGCAGCTTGACTTAGAATTCTGCAGCATGGTGCGGTTTAGAGGCCGTCTTGACTTGCGAAAGGTGACAGAACTTGATACGATGGTTATGATGAGCCACACTCCTTGAGTTGCATCGAGGGTGATGAGGTGAATACGACAGCGTCAATAATCATGGCTAACACCTTGGAACTTTGGAAGAAAACTCTAAGTTGTGGTAATTGTGAATTTTGTTTCCTGCAGACTGCTCATTCCGAGATTCCAAAATTTTTCTTATTCGGCAACTTTGAGATTCTGTGAATACGTTCATTATGAGATTCCAAGATTTCGCTTCTACGAAAATCCAAGATTCTGCTTCTTCCGAGATTTCGCTTATTTCGAGATTATGAAATTCTAAGATTTCAAGATTTCTTCCGAGACTTTTATCCTTCCAACATTCCGAGATTTTTATCCTTCCAAGATCCTAAGATTTTTATCCTTCCAAGATTTCGAGATTTTTCTTCTTCTGAGATTCAGAGATTTTTCTCCTTCCGAGATTTCCTTCCAAGATTCCGAGATTTTTCTCCTTCTGAGATTCCGAGACTTCGCTCATTCCGAGATTTTTTCCCTCTTCTGAGGTTCCGAGATTTTTCACGTTCGAGATTCCGAGACTTTTCTCGTTCGGAGATTCCGAGATTACCGAGATTATGCTCATTCTGAGATTCCCTAATTCCAACTCCAAAAATACAAGCAGATCCTTGAACCTCTGAGGCTTTTTTGTTGCTTGGAATAGTTGTAGTATCCGCATAATTTTTGACGATGTGATGTGTGGGTGCTGATGTCATTTCTCGAGCCGGGGGTACAAGGAGCTTCGAAGGTGAGCTCGTTTCACCGATATTGATATTTAGCTTCCAAATGATTGATAGCAAGAGCTTGAGGACCTCGTGTAGTGGAAAAACATAAACATGTTAGTCGACTTTTACTTTTGCTAGTCAAATGGGAGGTATCCAAGGTAACAAGATTTAGAATATTTTATTAGAAGAAATGAATGAAGACCCTCGGTATTCCAAAAATTAACTTTCCTTTAATTTTCCTGTAGCGTGTCCTGAACCTCGCGTCTAACTTCTTGTGACATTTGTGTTTACACGAAAGTGAAAAATCACCATCGAGGGTGATAAAATGATCACGACGGCACCAACAATTGTGTGCAGCACTTTCAAACTTTTGAAGAATCTTTTTGGTTGTGGTAATCGTGAATTTTTTTGTCGTGCAAAAAACCACGGTGGGCGTCAATGTTGGGGATTCTGGAATCGGATGGAAACCCCGAACATATACGAGAAGAAACTCAAGAATACATTCGTGAAGGAACTCAAGAACTCGGAGACGAGAAATCTCCGAAAGTCTGTATTTCTCCTCCAAAGTCATGAACCCCTTTACACGAGCCCCCGACCCCCTTTTATAGGGAGACGAAGGGACTTTTACATTCCGATATTGCCCTCGGATCTAAATAATATTCCAAATGAGAACATTTACATGAATGTCTTTTACATCCTGTAATTTACGGAGCTAACTTCAGATATTTGCAAGCCTGCCATCCGTTCACACCTCGAACCCGGACTTATGACGCCGCACTTCTGACTTGGTCCGCTCGTGGCTCTTGCCTTCATTCGTGAAGATTACTGAGTGTAGATTCCCGCTTCGGAAATCCAAACCCGGCACCGAGGCCAACCGCAAGGTTCTCCGAAGTTTCCATTCTCCTGAAACTGCGAACAAATTCACGAACAATCACATGAACTCAAGCCCCTTCAGCGAACATTTCGCCTGAAGGTTTTAACTAGGTTAGAAAGTTTCTTGTTCGTGTTTCGCACAAGTTATAATTCATGAAAGTTGAGACCGCGTTCTTCAGAAATCACGGAACAGAACGCACCGCTTGGCCCTTTCTCGTTCAAATTACCGAATTCATGAGAATCCCAAAATCTCCGAAGATTCGAGGATGAAAGGTTTTTACTCAATTCCCCAACACAAACAAAACATCTCATTGGACGATCTCACAATCCATATCCAAATGACATTAATTTAGTGCGGTCATTATCTAACAATAAAGTAGTACAACTGTACACTCTTGGTGACTTGCAGTACTGATCTCTTTCAACATATCACCAAACACACGATAATATACATTAATCATCAGCATTAGCCATCATGTAGACACATATACACGCAGTGTACATATCGGTCACGACATAAAGGATAAGAAAACACTGGCGCACTCGGAATTACACAAAACGAAATCACGAAGATGCACCCCTAGCAGTAACTTAATAACACACACTTATTTTATTTTTTTTGGAAAAGCTCCTTAACACTGATGACTCCATACTTAACTTTTAACTAGGGTAGTATAGTAGTAGCGTTGAAGAAGAGATGTGATTGCACGCAGATAGTTTTGTCGCCGACGCGAGCATGCACAGCATGGCGTACTAGCTATGTGTGCTTCAGTTCCTGTCGTGGAGGCCGAACCTGCGGTCGAAGAAGTTACCGACAGATTGCAACGCCGGGCCGAAGAATCCGCCGCCGCCGCCTCTCCTCCTCTGGTCGTCGTTGTCGTACCCCGGCGGCGCGCCGTAGACGTGCACCTCCCTTGTGTTGATGTACAAGGGGGACCTAGTGCCGTCCTGGTGAGCCAAGTACCCGGCGGGAACGCCGCCGTTGCCGTTGCCGTTGCCGTTGCCGTATCCGCCGCCGTAGGAAGAGCTGTTTCCGTAGCCGCCGCCGTAGGGAGAGCTGTTGTTGCCGTAGCCGCCGCCGCCGCCGCCGCCGTAGGCAGAGCTGTTGCCGTAGCCGCTGCCGCCGTAGGGAGAGCTGTTGCCGTAGCTCCCGCCGCCGCCGTAGGGCGTGCCTACCACTACGCCGCCGCCGTTGTAGTGGTTGTTGCCACCGCCGTTGTAATCGCCGTTGCTGTTGTAGTGGTTGTTGCGGCTGTCGTCGTCGGCCGCCTCGTCCTTGCTGCCGCTGCTCTTCTTCAGCCTCGAGGATCCGCGCTTCTTGCCGCCGGTCGCTGCCTCGTAGTACTGCTGCTGACCGCCACCGTAGCCGTCCTGCTGGTCCTGGTCGTCGCCGTTTTTCTGCCCGTCGGCGAAGTTTGATCTGCTGCGCCACATCGTCGTCGGCCTGCGTGCCTAGTCGTCGCAGTCTTGTCTCTTCTACCCCTGCAGCCCTGTATGATCGATACACCCACACACAGGAGTCAAGAACTCAAGATCGAGACACTGTGTACTCGCTCCCGGCCGATCCGGTTTGTTGATCTGGTAGCTAGCTAGCCTAATTTCAGTTGATAATTAAAAAACAACGCGAGGGATGGAGTATTGAAGATATTTGGAGACAGATATACTAGAGCAGTAAAAAGTGAAAATAGAAGAAAGGAAAAGCAAAGGCTTGAATTTGGCAGCATGCACGCGTTCATACCCGTGGAGGCAGACAATAGGATGCCTTCGATGCAGTGCAGTAAGCGGCAGCCTAGCCTTTGCGTATTGCGAGATGAGCAGCTGATCAAGCACGGAGCGTGCTTATGTAGTGCTCCAAGTCAACGTCTACTACCCAACAGAAGTCAAGATCAGAAAAATGCACATGCCCCCCCGTCACCCTGCCCTGCGTCCCTGCACATATATATTGTTTTCTGCTCTTGAGAAATGGTCCAAATGACCAAACATAATTAAAATTTTTGGATCCATATATAGAAAAGAAGTATCACCACACTGCACAGAATTCATTCAGATTGACGACTGGTATTAGATGTTCATTTCAGACTCAAATGGTCAAGATTATATTCGACGATTTAAGCACAGTTTGTTTCCACTTATAAGCGAGAAATAAGAGAGAATCCCACCAAACGCTTTGCTAAATTCTCACTTATGTGGTAATAAGTGGCTTGAGAGATTTGAACTACGGGAAGCGAAAAGTGAGAAGCGAGAAAATCTTTGTTTACATGCATTAAGCATAGCTACTAGGAGAAGCATATCCAAAACATGCATGCATGACTCTGTTTTCGGAATGGATTTTCATTTGCATCAGTTAGTTTCGTGAAAATAAAGCTCCAATAATATGACACACACACACGCACACGCACGCAAATTCCTCTCGTAGCAAGCTACTGTCCCTGTCCACGTACGTATAGACGCCGGTTCTTCCAACTGGGAAGTATGCAGCAGGAAGTTTCGCGCTTCGTTAAGTTATTGCTCCTTGAGCCCTTGACTAGCTAGCTAGAGTGCTAGACTAGACAGAAACCATCTTTGACGAACGACTGCCACCACATGCATATGGGTGTGCCTGCCCTAGCTGAACCTTCCTCATAATAGAGGCATGCAAACGCTAGTTTTACTCCATGCACTTGTAATTTCAAAAATAAAAAAATACATGCACTTGTATGTGTACTAATGGTACAACTAAAATAATATCGTACTATTCTCAAATTAACAAACATGGTTTGGTGCACAATTACCACATCCTACCGGCGTCTATCCAACTTGCTGTGACACATCATGTCTTGGTCCGATCCATAAGCAAAACCAAAGGAAATTATAGTCACTTGACCATTCTCAACATGACCAACTAGTCTAATTTGTAAAACCGAGATGGTTAGGTACCATCCGTGTATGTACACATGGATTTAGCTAAATAAAGCGCACTAGCACATACATTAATTAGCATTGTGAATCAATCAGTGAAATTGCGTGGTAGATCATACTATCTATAAGCAGCATGTATGCCCATATATAGGTGTATGCACACCAAAATTACCACTATAGGGGTCCTCATTCTTAAGACTACTGGCCAGAGGTCCCCGCCCCAGGTATAGACTAATTAACAACCGTTTCAAATTGTACTAAGTCATTTTGGTTTTTATAAGTACATCATTTTTTGCTATTCACCTAGATTTATCTAGTGTATGTCTAGGTGTACAATAATATTTATAAATAGAAAAAAAAACAAAACAACCTATAATTTGAAACGAATGGAGTACGTACCATAAACTCCGTATATCTTATAAGCTAGTTTCTAGTAGTGATATTCTTATAAGATGGATTGCTCGCCATATATGTGTAGGATACATATACATACAACATACATACATGTATATATATAGATGCATGCACGCCAATTAATGCAAATTGTTGGCCGGCCAAGTTCAGTAACAGGTTGGGGGGATAAGGATGCTGAGTTAGCTAGAGCGGCGTTCGTCATGGTTTAGACCATTTGACCCATCGATTGCATGCAATGCAGGTTAGAGTAATTAATTGGTTAGAGAAGATAAGCAACCGGACCCTCGCGCCAAGTTTTCATGAGATCGATCGGTCGAAAGCAATGCCCGCATTTTCAAATGTGTATTCATCATTGTGCTGTTAACAAAGTATATTTTTACTGTCGTGTGCATCAACGTAACTGTTCCGAGCAGTCACTTTTGCAGCTTTTTTCCTCTTCTTTTCCAAGCAGTCACCTTTTGTTATTACTTCGCGTCGTCTTCAGCTAGTCGATCGTGTCGCGTCATCCAATTTACATTAGAGAAGAAAGCCAACTCAAGACTTAGAAAACCTCCGAACCACAGTTTGACCAGCGAGGGGATTTTTTTTGGAAATAAATCCCCGGAGAGGAAATCCCGCGCCGACAGGGAGTCGAACGCGGGACGGTAGGCGCTACACCCAGCAGCCGCACCAACCGAGCTAGGAGCCCGCCTCTCATAGAATCGAAGCTTCAACAACATGCTCCATACTGTTGCTTTTTTCTTCGTCACGTACGTAAGCATTCACGCACGTCGTATAGGCTGATGACGTCGTTGCTGATGGTCGATCAGCTCTGAGAGTCTGAGACGATGTACACACAGCACCTAGATCTAGACAGCTACTCCTACATGCTGCCACTTGACACTTGACTAGCAGTAGCAGATGGAAACAAGCAGACCCGCCGGCAGGCGAGATGGATAAGCGATGAGTAGGCCAGAGTGTGTGAGCGTATGGCGACATCGACCAGTGGCCGTAGATATATTGCTGCATTATTACCATTTACTAATGAGTTTTTTTTAAAGACCTGTACAATTCCTGCATATATTAATAGGGAGTTGCGCTCGAGCAACAATGCATCCAAAAGGGTAGTCCTCTAGGATTTACAAGGCACAAAAGATTATTCAGGAAATGCAGGATCAACCAGAGTACTAAGGTGCTTAGCACCCGCCAGTGGACAAATAACCGGGCCGTGCCAAATACCTGACAATTTTGAAAGATCCTGATAAATTGACATGGCAAACCAGTCCACAACTAACACACGGTTTTTCCTTAAAAAAAACTAACACGCCTGCCAGCAAAAAGAAAAGATAACCTCTTTCATGAACTAATACTGAATATCTCATGGCCCTACTTCGTTGCAACTAAAAGATTTGAATGAATTTTAAAAGAAAACATGACTATGCTTTTGATAATTAGATAACGGTTAAATTGTCAAGGCTTCTCATCAGCTATAACAACAGGGACGTGATCAACAACCTTCACATTTTGTTCCACTCAGTTCCACAGAAAATGACCAGTATTCTACTGTTCTAGTGCCCAGCTCTTGTACTGTATATTCGATCATCCAATGTGGGGAGCTGTAAAAGCACAGATGCAAAGCCCCCCTCCCAGCTGAACAAAAAAGCGCCGGCACACCCTTCTGGACCACGGTCCCATGTACAAATTACACATCGATCATTTACACTAGTCTCAGGCAGAAAATTACCATGTGAAAAAACGCAAGAGGGAAAGAAAAATATCCGCAACCATCCACAAATCTCAACAGCGCATTCCCCTCCCAATTGGAAGGGGAAAGGTCGTGTCTTGTGACTCTCAACAAACATACCCCTTGCAAGCTGTATCTCCAGCAAGGTGGATCATGGCCGTTTCAGTGATCAGACCATGTTGGAGATAAACTCCATTTGCCCAAAGAGACCCCACCGCACAGAGCATCTGACGTATCCTCTAGCCTAGCAAGTCCTTGAAAAGATTGGGATTGTTCCCTGTTGGTGTCACGCCTACTTGTCGTGCAGTCGCATCCTTTTGCAAGGCATCTTGAAGGCTAGGACCCTTCTTTGCAGTTGCACCTTTGTGGGAGCTCATCAAATTAACATCACCTAGAACAGGATCAATGGATCCACTGGTTGGTCCAGTTGCTACATCATCTGAGAAGATCGACATAAGATCTGGTGCGTTGGAAGTGCTGGTTGCTGGAGTTCCAGAAACCACCGGAGTGGCCGATGCTGGTCCAAGAAGGCCCTCTAGCTGTGAGAAAGGGTCAGCTATTTGAGGACTTGATGAGACTGGTTCATCACCCAGATCCAGCAGATCAGGTGGTGGGGCAGCAGGAATTACTTGCTCTTTAATGGGCTGGGGTGCCGCACTACTCGCAGATGGTTTCTCCGTTGAAGCACTCTCCTTTGCTGTCTTTCGAGAACCTTGTGCTTTCCTATCAGCTTTAGCAGCTGCTGAACCAAAAAGTGAAGCAGCAAGCCGCTGCTTTTCTGCTGAAATTTCTGTTCCCTGCTGTCTCTTTGAACCATACGAGGACTCCCGCGTCTGTGAACTGGTTGCGCCTCCCCCATCAGAATGAGAGGCCCCATTGGTTGCTTGTTGGCTAGATGCTGAGCTTGAAGGTGTAGAAGAGGAATAGGTTGGCCTTCCCCATTTCTTTTGAACCCCATCAAGACGGAGTTTGACACCAAACTCACCAGAAATCGCATCACCGGATGGCTGGGACCTTGATGTTTGGTGATCTTCCTTATAGTAACCTGGTTCTGGAACTGGAACCAAGTCAGTAGGTGGTGTGGACATGCTGACTTGTGATGTTGCTAGTGCCAGCGAAGGTTTAGGCATCTCATAGGCCTCAAACCTAAGAGTGTGAGCAGATGTTTCCTGTTGTTCTTGGCTTCTGTAGCTGCCGACACTTATCACACCTGAGCGCTCACTCTCCGGAATGTAAGGGGCAGCACCATTTTCCAAGGCTTGCTGCACATAACTGTTTAGAAATGAGAGATTTCTGTCGACCTGCAATACAAATAAATATTCACAAAACAGTTAGATTCTTTCTTTAAAAAACAAGGGCAGATCCATGTGCATAAAAACTGACAAGAACCACACTTGGAATCTCAGCATTCTAACATATGCTATTGAAGGATCCAGGGATATCAGGATGCAATAGGAATTGTGGTATGAGGTGGGGAAAAGACTCCTATTCTGACGAATCCATGAAGATTGAATATGGGCTAGGGAAAAGTTGTAGGAATAGAACCGACCCACCACTCCTATCCAAACAGCCGCTAAGAGTTTTTTTTTTAAAGAGCGACAACAGCTTAACAGAGGGATCTTGGGAATAAGATGGGACCATGAAAGGGGATAGAACATTGAGCCATAAAAGACAATTTCATCTTTAAAAGTAAAAAAAAAAAATCACCTAAGCAACCAAACTAATGAAAACTGATAAAGCTGTTAACAATGCATGTAAAAGAAATCCTATTCATGGCACATTCTTATATGTCCAGGAAACAGGAAAGATATGCCCAAACATTCATGTCTTCAAATAAGAAAAAAAAGGGATAATGCACATTCTTAGAACAAACCCAGGGGAGTCTTCCCTCTCAGGGAACCGGGAAGATATGCCCAAGCACTCACATCTTAAAATAAGAAAAAGGACCAAGCTAATTTCAAAGGATGGTCTAATAGTACCTCAATATCTTCACAGCTTGCATCTGCAGGCATAACACTTTCAACAGCATGTTTGTCCAAGCCTAGTAAAGCCTGTAGTTCATATGCCCGTTGCTGCAAGTCTGTTGAATGTGAAGCTGACAATTCATCTACCAATGTTTGACACTGCAAAAGATGGAAGATTCATAAATATTTGAAGTAGAAACTGAATAATGGTACCAAATCCACAATATCTTTTACTTGATTCATATTACGTCATATAGCTGATCAAACAATGTTCTTGGTTCTTTGAGAACGAATGTCATGATATTAAATTAATTTATCAAAGTATTGTTATGGAATTATATGCAATGCAGGGCATCACAGGATATTTGTATAAATATGAGGTTGAATACTCATGAGCTTTGTTTGGTCGGTGTTGGTCCACCGGTCCAACTTGCAACTCATGATAATTTTACCTATCCCTTTCTTAGCTGATTTTATTGTCTCCATAAATAACCAGACTTACAGATGTAAGCCCTTGCTAAAGTAATGAATCAAGCAGGAGGCTATAATAGCAAGAGATGCAATTCTATGTCTATATTTATATCTATGTGATCAGAACTTGGTACAGTTTTTGATAATCCTAACAGACTACATCTCTTCTTAATATATTGGTAAGCAGCTCTCTTGCGTAGTCGAGAAAAAAATAATCCTAACAGAGTAAAGCAGCTAAATGATATAGATTGCGACAAAATCATACTACTGAAAAGTTGCATAATTTTATTTACCTCAGGCAGCATATCAATCTTCCTTCCAAGAGCAATTTCAAATGCAAATATCTTCAAAATCGCCGAGATTGCATATGCCTTGAATAAGCAAAATCAAATAAACAATAACAACACACATTAATCACAGCATACAGAAAGGACACATTCGCAACAGAATATAGGCGCTTATAAATGACAAATTCAAGAACCAATCAATAATACCCAGTGTTGAATTAATGCTATAAAACGGTTCTGCTAGAGATTAGATGATTTTGCAAATGTGGAGATTGAAGCTTCAACCATGTAAAGCATGGTCGGGTTACATCAATATATGTTTGTATGCAGAAAAAATCGTGTATATGTTAACATAGGGATAAAGTTTCAACTTGGCAACTGACCGAAGTCCAGTTCCGCTGAAGAATTGGTGAATAGATCGAACTGCATACAAAGTTTCAGATCATTGTGCCATGCGTAGTACTCTTTAAATTGAAAGAAAAAGGAAATATGGTAAATCTCAGGGGAAGTTTCAGATTATCCAATGGAGCCCAAGTGTCACATTTCAGTATAAAGCATGCAGGATATAAAGAGGCCAGACAAACTGATCAATTAACAAGATACACAAACATACCTTGACAGTGTCATCTGTGAGGTGGGCCTCTGCCACATCACACAACTTCCCAATAATATAAGAAGCTGAATATTTCCCATCTGCTGTTCCATATTCTCCCAAAACCCAGCATATTATCTGAAGCAAAATGAATCAATGTAAACTATGCCAAAAACTATAATTTGGAAAATGAAGGGCAATGGAAAATAACTACCTGCAGGAATGAAGAAGGAAGCTTTGGCTCTCCCACAATGCGGAGATAGGAATCAACCTGTTTAATCACAGCGCAAAAGTGTTACTGGCAGATCGAGTGAGGTGGACAACAGAAAAAAAAAAGAACCATTGTGAAGGCTGTTCAAAACAATGTCTACGCACTTTCAAAAAAAAAACATTGTCAACATAGCTGGAACGAAGCATGAAAGATAATCTGGAAATTTTCCTCAACGGTCGGGACAGAAATCAAGCTATGTGCTTTACAAATGTGAGGACAAGGATTTTCTCCTGCCCACCTCTGTATGGTCAACTAAAGTGAATTTGACAAAGAAAATCAAGGCACAACTTAGTCCTTAAGCTTTCCTTTTATTTCTGTGAATTGACCCAAAAAATATTGCAATTGAAGATGTATTTATCCACAGTAATCATGTCCGGCATTAAGAATGTGGCTGCAACAAAATTTTCAAGTTCAGAGTACATACAGCTGATGATCTTAGTTGACTGTCAGCACCTTCATCCTCCTCACCAAAGCCTTCAGCAATAAGCCGCATCAAATTGTGTGCCACCCTTATGTTGACAAGATCTCCAGCATGCTCAAAGACTTTATTCATAGTCTGTAAGAAAATATAGGAAAAGAAAAGTCCTGTTGTTAAGAATCAACTAAAGATATGCTTGATAACGTTTAGGCCAATACACATGCAGTTACCTGGATGAACCACTGATTGCTAGGTGCAAATTGCTCCGCGAGTTCAACACAACGTGATGCAATTTCTGTCTTGTAATGATGATCAGTTATATTGATCATGTACTCAATCATCCTATCAACAATGACTTCAACATTTGTTGACTTTGTCATCTTATAGAGAAGCTCAAAGGTCTTGCGCTTCAAAGTGTCATCAGGGTCCTATTCACAAATACAGCAAGTGAGAAACTAGAGTGCAACTAACCAAACAAACTTAATACGCTAAACTGCTGACAAAGAAATTTGTCAAATAAGGCTGGAAAGCAATAAAAACACTAGAAAACATTCCTTCATTAAGTTCTGAAACTAGGACATGATTACAATAAAAGAATAGCTTTATTTTCTTGCAGCAAGGAACGTGATGTCAGTAACATATTGGAGAATCGATGTTCACCATATATCTCACCTCTAAGCAATCAATAACAGCCAATTGGTGCTCTTCCGCAATATCTGGATTTATTTTTATTAGCCGGCCAAGAGCATCAATGCCCATGTACTTAAGATTATGGCTATCACTCTGCAATCCATATAAGGGAAAATCAAGTTGGTTAGCTTCCAAAGAGGACATCATGAATGCCATTAATTTGTCCAATAATCAAGATTATGTGCAAACCTTCAGAAACTTTGATGTTGTTTCAGCTGCAGCCTCTAGCATTTTAGGGTTTGGGAAAATGGATGAAATACAGCATATGCATTCATAAAGTATAGCATTCCCAATGTTGCTTGCAGTGTCACCCTTCCTAAATATGTCACCCAACACTGTGTACATATGTCCACTTGCTTGTTTATCACCACTACCCAGCACAGCGAGTATCTTCAATAATTTTATCTGCAGATAACAACAGTAAAATATAAGGGAAAATAGAATGGTGCCAACTGAAGACTCGAAACAGCTAGAAGAAATATCGCACTGGCGACATGTCAACATCTAACAAATCAAATAATGTTCAACTTAGCTCATGTACCTGAATAAATGGGGCAGGCATTTGATGGTAATCATAGGAAGTCGGAAGCCTCCTCTCCGCAACTTGTTTGAGGATGTTAACAAAACTAACAACCAAATCCTTGTATGAATTTGGTTCCTCCAAAATCAGGTCATAGAGGGGGCATAGGGTTGCACCCATAACTCCAGGATCATTGTCACAGAGCCTCTGCACAATAAGGCACACCACTATGCCACAGTTAAAGATAAGAAAAGTTGTACCATCTTACATTTTTGTAAGAAGGAAAGTAAACATGCGCACATGGAAAAAAACTTTAGAAGCCCATGATATTTGGTCCAAAATGCAACTCGTGACTAGTTAAAAAAAACTAAAATTGCATACCCTCAACATCCAGGGCACGCAAAAGATATAAAATCACATGTTTCAGCCAACAAAATGCAATTGGATACAACAATTAGTTGCTTCAATTTAGCATACAGAGGCATTTGCAAATGCATATAGAATAGCCACCTTAAACAGAATTGGCAGTAGATTGAGACAAAGTTGTAACTCATGGAGCTAATCTGCTAATGCATGAACATTACAACCTATCCTGCTATGGTATAAGTTATAAGAAACACATGGATTTTGCCAAAATAATCAATGGGAAGAATTTCAAACCTTGCGGAAGTTGGAGACAAGGTGGGAAACAGAGGAGGGGGATCGCTGGTAAAACCGGTGCAGCGCCATGACGGCCTTCTTCCGCACGGCCTCCTTAGGGTGTGCAAGCAGCTCTACAACTTGTGGCAGCACGGCGGGAATGGCCTCCTCGCCGATGAGGCGGCACGCAGCGGTGAGCGCTGCGCAGACAACGAGATAGTTGTCGGACCTGAGGTCCTTCTGGATGGTGTTGACCACTAGGATCACGAGGTCGTGCCGCTCGTCGAGGAAGAGCGCGACGGCGAGGTACCCGGTCCGCTTGAGCGGGAGCGACTCGTCGTGGGTCATCTTGACGGCGTGGATGTGGCCGAAGGAGGCGTCGTGGCCGAGCATCTCGGCGTAGACGAGGCGGAGGAGGAGCTCCTTCATCTTGCGGCGGGGCACGTCGGGGTCGGCGAGGCGACGCTTGAGGTGCTCGAGCTCGCGCGCGATGATGCGGTCCTCCTCCGCCTTGGAGCGCGCCTCGCCGATGGACTTGACGAGGTCGAGGAACTCCTTGGACTGCCCCCACCCGCCCTGCGACCCCATCGCCAGCTCCCGCCCGATCGTCCGCAGCTGCTCCATTGCCAACCCCCGCTCCGGGACGGGGTAGAGGCTTCCTCCTCGTGGGGCACGGCCGCCGCCGGCGACGGCGGAGGCGTCGAGCGGGGAGGTGGAGGGAGGAGGAGATCTGGATCGGCGAGTGGGGGAGAGCCGGGGAGGTGGGTTTGCGGGGAGAACGGGATCGGATTAGCGAGGGAGGAGAGGGGGTCTAGTTTTCCTACTTTTTTTTTCGTTTTCTTCTCCCTGGTTTTACTCCACTTGGGTTGTTTTGTTTTGAAAGGGAAGTTTAGCACTAGACCTCTTTCTGTCTTTCACTCCTTTGATGAGTTTTTGCAGCTAACATGAAATAGTTACTGTGTGTTTTAAAATACTTCCTTTCTATCGAAATATTTGTCGTTGTTGACTTTTTTTTAGTACCTTTGACCATTCGTCTTATCCAAAAAAATTATTGTAAATATGTAAAAAGGTAAGCCAAGTTTAGAAAATCTACAATAGTAAAGTATGTAGCAAACAAAATATATGGTACTTCCATAATTCTTCGAATAAGGCGAATGATTAAAATTGTAGAAAAAAGTCAACGACAACTAGTATTTTGATATGGTATTTTGATACGGAGGGGTATGAACTTGACAGTAAATGTGCCATTTTAAAATTCTAATATGTATTGATTCTTTTATGACTATTGCCAACATTGCCTATCACAAAACCACATCCATTTATGTGGTTGAAGAATAGTAGCCCTCGTCATAGATGAGGCATCAATAGCAAGCTTCACTCTAAATTTATCTAGAAGGTGATGGCTTGGCGAGGCATTTTGTAATATCACATTTTCCTTTCCTTCCTTTTTTTTGAAAAAAAAACAAAGTTGCAAAAGCACTACATTATTATCTAGAAAAAGAATGAGTATATAATTCATACAAGTCAGATATTGCATAAAGATTTAAATCTCTCTCAATCAACATTAATAATAACATAAGAAACTGGACCTCCACATTTATAATATTAACAGCCATTCATTGATTTTTTTTGTTTCTATTTCCTATCAAGTAGGTCTAATGAATGAAACAATGCATGATCGTGTTGAGAAATGTGGGAATAAGTTGGTAGCCTACTCCCGGCTGTTGGAGGGTAAATGAAACATTGGTTGGAGTTACGCAACAGCTTGATGAATTAAGAGACATTTGAAATTCTGGCTCTATTCTGCAGATCTTTTGCTGATTTGTATGTATATTTGTTTTGACTTTTGAGATAAAAAAATATGGTGTGCTGATTTGATTGACTGATTTGTTCTGAAAGAAAAATACTGTGTAAGAAGCAAAAAGAATAGAAGTCAAACAGCTAACCACCTAGCCTAACCTCTCCTAGCCAAAGCAAGACACGTCATGCGAGCAGAGAACTAATTTGGCTTGACTGTACAGATGAGTAAATTCTTATACTTTCATAGAAATCGAGATCATATATGCAAAGCAATCCAAACCTAACAAGGGTGCCAGAGTGGTGGTAGTGGTGCATCGCTAAAGAGCGCCTAAAATCCTCTAAAAATGGTGCATGAAACAGGTACGGATTTGGAAGAACCATTCAACGAATGTAAGGAGCAATGAATAAGTTTATGAACGGCGAATGGGCTTGTAGTCCAATGGTAGGACGGTCCAGTGGGATGTTACCCACCAGGGTTCAAATCCTGAGTGTGCGTGCGTGTTGTGAGCGTCTGCATTGTACTGTGTAATTCTAAAAAAAAGTAAGTTTATGAATGTGGAAAAATCAAATTGAAATGGATATAGATTGGTTATTACTGTGATAGGACTCACATACATCGTTTACTACCATGCATTTTCTATTGGCTGTATGTGGCCCAAGATGCCGATTTTTTTAAAGCATTTTTTTAAAATGTTGTACCTTGTATTCTTGTTACATTTCACATTTGTTATTTTGCTTACATTTCGAGACTGTTGCAGTAGGGATTTTTTGGGTGCTCAAAATTACACTCATTGAATTTAAGGATGATCATTAATTACCAATACGAGTTCATTAAGAAAAATAACAATGTGATTGGAACACTGGACGCCTCAAAAGGAACAATGAGAGATGAAATTGTTATATAACTGATGCTTTTACTGGCCTCGGACATCGCAGAAACTGTCAAATGCAGATTAAACTCAACTAATTCAAAAGGACGGTTCTCTCTAGAAAATCTGATTCCTTGTATGAGCATTACATAAACAACTACGAATCACTGTATCTTTCCACTTCCAAATTACAGATTCCAAGCGTTTATAAACTTTACATCAAGGGCACAGTGAATGCCGTCTACAAAACAAGGTGAGCCCAGTCTTCTCTACCCTCTTAGGCCCAGTGAATTTGCTATAATCTAGCTGCAAAAGCAAAACCTGGTAAACTGCACTGAATTTCTTCTTGAAAATTGGCTGCCCATGATTCTCTTGATTTTCTCCAAACCTGCGCCGATGGTTCAGCAGCTCCAGAAACCAATTTACAGAAAATATTCTGATTGCACAACAATTTCAGTTCGTCAAAAGACTAATCTGCCTCCCCAAGCCCATCACTGCCATCTCCTCGTTTTGATATAGGAGCCATACCACCACGTTTCTTGCCATGGGTTGCTACTTCTGCATTTTTCCTCAAAACAGCACCTGGTGAGGGATACGGTCTTTGTTGGAACAAAGGTCCCTGCAAATTAAACATAAAAAAATGAGGCATCATGATTCTGAGTATAAAATGTAATAAGAATTTGGCCATTGGTGTCCAGCAAAGCTTCCTGCAGTGGACTGGCTAGAGCATTGAACTCTGGGCTGCGAGTTGAGACTCCCGTTCTGACACGGGTTTGAAGAATGGAACCTTCTTAGAACAAGCATGGGGGAGTCTCCTCATGGTTGGGTGTTTTTTTTAACAGCTTGGTGTCTATGGATGAAATGTAAGATATTGCAGGTCTGTACGGGAATCCTATTATTAATGGCCTAACTGACTTTCACATAATCCCAAGTCCCCCTAACATATTCGAGTGAATTGCAGAGAGTAAAAAACAAACTCACGACATAGCAAAGTACAAACAAACTAGGCCCAAACATTTTTTCTTGGAAATCAAAAGAACATACAGCTGCAGTAGTATCCGCTGCTCGTGGTTGTACACCCTTCAAACCAACAACCCTGCACAAATAAGAGTACAATGCTATTAACTCAGAGGCAGATAATTTATTATACACACATTATTCCTTGGTTGCACAAAGCTAAAATAATAATATCTCAACAGCAAACACCACGAAGCTTGAGAAAACCAACTGAATAAAATTGACAAGGAAGAGAGATGTCATGTACCAGCCACCCCGTGGAGCATCTGAGTAAGAACTTGGGTCCATCGGGTCAAGCTCATCGTCTTCAGGGCGGTTTCTTTTGCGGTGATCTTTTCTGTTCTGTTTCCCAGAGGGTGGTTTTGAGCTTGATCTGCATGCACACGGAACAAATGACACGTTTCTGCTAAAGTAGGTGATGGGTACCATATAGAATATAGATCATATGGAAGAAGCATGGCCATCCAGCGAACCCATTAATGAGCAAAGTGCATACTGCATAGATCATTATACCTGTCCTTAGATCCAACATTCCCATGAGTTTTGGGGGCATTGTTACCACCAGAGTGCATCATATTGTTTGGGTAAGATGGATACTGTTGAAAAGGAAGATTTTGAACCCTGCCATAAGTATTTACAAGCAAACATTTAGCTATGTTTCTCAATGTTTATAAATTGGGCTTGGTATTAATAGTTCATAACATAAAGACAAAACATGAAAGATTGGTAGCACATTGGTCAACGACAATATCATGAATATAGCTTATAGATCATAAAGATCCATTCAAAAGTGTAGTTTCATACAAAATCATGTCATCTATAGGATTGAAATACTTCACAACAAAATTACAAAACATTAGATCTGGGATGAGATTAAAAAGATTACCTTGTGCAGTGATTGCAGTATCCCCAAGGCTGGACAAGACCAACTCCCCATCCACCACAACCTGAACATCTCTGCATTTGAGAGTTCCAGATATCTGCAGTTTGAGCGACCGGCTCTACTGCTGTGTTGGTGGGAGCAGGAGGTGTAGCAATGGCGTTCACAGGAGTAGGAGGCTCCCACTGTGTGGCCTGTGTCTTTGTATTATAATAGTATCTGTGGCCTAAAATAATGCAAACATCGCATTAAACTGAGGATGATAAATACCACACACGCACATTCCCAGGACGCAAGGAAAAAAACATAATTTGGGTCACGAAAGGGTTTCATGTTTTTAATGAATGTTTAAAGGATAGTTTGTCCAAACTACAAACACAACTTCCTATTTGTAGCTCAATGCATGAAATATTTTTGATCTTGCATCTGAATATTTCAAATTATTTTCAGAACCCTTGAAAATATTAGGGCTAAAGATGCATATAGGCCATAAAGGCTATGATACATTAGATTTTTTTGCTCCTGTACCTGTTGATTTGTCGATTGCCTCCTCCCAATTCTCTGGCAAGGATGGAGAAACTTGATGGTGCATGGTATTCACAACACTACCGGGATGATTCCATTGACTCACTCCAGTGCTTTGGTTGTAGAAATAAGGTGCACCAGTGGTCGGGTCCTTTGCTTCAACCTGAAGCCACACAAGTTGGCCTAAATGCGGAATAACCAGCTCTTGTGCAGTTATACTACCTTATCTAGGATGGGGCAAAGATAATTATTATCCTTTTATTCTATAAACCATAGTAAAAACAAATAGAAAGTGCATCTGAAATAGTACCTCTTGTACTGGCGCACTATGAACTGACCAATAAAACATATATTGGCTAGTTCCAAATAAAAAACATATATTGGCTAAACATTAAGTTTGATAACCACATGAACATAGCAGAAAAATAACCAAAAAAAGAGAATACTTGGGTACAAACTCACCCAACCAGGAGGCAGCTCTTGCCCAGATTTATTCTGGATTTCTTGAGAATCCACCTGTAATTCAGTGGCACGAAACAAATGATGCATTAATTAACACAAAAAATATGCTAGACAAAATATAAATTGCACAACAAGGCTGCCAGATGTGCAATCTAAAGCTAATTTTCCACTCTTTTTTGGTATCAACAAATATCCTCAAAACAGTACCATCAAATTTTCAACTGCCCTTCTGGAATCACGTAGCACAGTAGACTTTCAATTAACGATATAGCTTTCATAAGTTCATATGCTACATAATATCATCTCCATGCCCAAATAATGTGTATAAGCGTGATCCTAGATTATAACAAATGATCCATGCCTACCATGTTGGTACTAGATCAAGGTTCTCCCAACTACCAGTATTTCTTTTCCACCTTCCCAATTTAATTTCCAAGGAATTAGCGACTTACATTCTGTGTACTCATGGTATCCTTATTTGTTGTTTCGTCTTTGAGAATTCCCCTTGCTCTTAATCTCTGCTTCAAGAAATCAGGGAGATCGTTTGCACATTTTGCTTTATCAGATTCATCTCTAGGTTTATCTGAAGAAAGGGATAATAGTTAGCTCCCATTTATAATACTGAAACAAGCAAGTGATTTAAGGATGTGGCATACTCGTTTGAGCATTTGGCAAGTTCGCAGCATAATAAGCACCTCCTCCTGGTACACCATAGCCATTGCCAATTTCAACATTTCCTGTAAGCATGCTCAACCATCAGATTTGGGAAAGCGTTTGCACATTTTGCTCTATTAGATTCATCTCTAGGTTTATCTAAAGAAAAGGATAATGGTTAGCTCCCATTTATAATACTGGAACCAGCAACTCAGCAAGTGATTTAAGGATGTGGCATACTCGTTTGAGCACTTGGCAAGTTCGCAGCATAATAAGCACCTCCTCCTGGTACACCATAGCCATTGCCAATTTCAACATTTCCTGTAAGCATGCTCAACCATCAGAGTTGGGAAAGAGATACATTATTATATACTACACGATGAAACAATAGCCAAAACACAGTTAGCAGAAAGATGCATAAGTCGTGAGACAGAATTAGTAATCTTCATGAATCAGTAAGGATTCAACATCACAATCATAGTTGCTTATCCACTCTAGAAGTGGACAACCAAAAATGGAGGAACAAATTAAATAATTAAATACAGCATTAACATGGAAAGACAATGACCATTGTTTGTATGAACTGGCTTCCCCCTTTTGTTTGCCATCTCTGCACGATGATCAGCCGTCATCTTTAGTAAGTGTTCCTAAAAAGCCAAAGAATAAAAACAATGACTTGACTAATGAAAATCGTACAGAAAAACACATGACGTGGAAAACCTAAAATCATAATCATAAAGAATAAAAAAACCAGCGACAAGATCAATCATCAATCACCTTCAATGCATTAGGATCACGGCGGTTCGAAAGTAAGTCTTCCCCATATGATGTAGGTTCACTTGTCGGGTTGGCATATCTGATGGAAAAAGGGGTAACGGAAACATCAAGCAGCTGTCAATAACTAGTACAGAATGAAATGGTACAAAACACACCTTTGATTTTGTATCACTTGCTGGGTCTCAACGTCCTAGTTATCAGAAACAATTACCAACAGTCAATAAAACAGAAACATAACTGCAACTCTCGGGATATAATCTGGGTATATGTATACCTGTGCATGAAGAACAGCCTCTTGGACAGCTGATTCAATGTTTGCTGCACTATCACTATTGTTGCCACTAGCAGTGTCATGTCTAGTGTCAAATGGAGGATGATAAGACTGTGGGTCAGAATGGAACTGTGGTGGGTGATTGGGAGGTGGCCATGTTCCAACACCAGGTGGTAATGGTTGATTCTGAGAGCTGTCCATGATTAAGCAACAAGAAAGTGTTATGCACGCCTAGCTGAAGTTCGGGGCTTCTGGCGTTTGATCTCACAATCTGCAGTACAAGGCAATCAGCGTAGCAACATCAGCACATAACGAGGTTAACAATACATACTGTTTGGCTCTAAAATCAAATGCAGCTCGTGGTTCCACTAATCCGACAGATTCCAAGTAATATATGCTTGACTGAAGCTGCATCACTTATGAAATTTGCCAGGTGCTGCACCCTATCAAGTATCAGTACCCAAATCCACACCAGTCTCTGAGCAGAAACCACACTCGCGCACTCGCGTAGGCTAACAGGTAACAGTACTACAAGTTCCAAATTCGCGCAGCAAATTACCACAACTTAAACCTAATCTTAACACCTACTTCAGTAATTACATCGAATGCAGGAGAACAGCGCCGGACTTAGCGTGGGATTCTAGTTTTCCCGGTAGTTAACATAACCCAACCTTAGAAAAAGTCGAATTAGGGTTTACCAGGAAAAGGGATCGATTCCACGTCCCGATGGATCTCCAGTCCGGCGCCAACCCGGCACCACCAGGGGAGGCGACGCCGGAGGCCTCGAGGGCCTTCGAGGTACCTGGGTGCGCTCCTACCGGCGGAAGGAAGCCGGAGGCGGGCGGGGGTTCGTCAGCGAGACGGGAGGAGAAGGAGAGACAGGATGAGCCTAGGAGGGCCTAGTGCCCGGTCCGGGCTAGTTTTGGCCCAAGCCCAAACAAAATATGGAGAGGCCCGAAGGACTCGATTCCGATTTCAGCCCAAAATTTGTTTCTCTCTAAGGCCCGTTTGAATTTTTTTTCTTTTCGTCATCTCTCCAGCATCATCATTTTTTTTTTGAATTACGCAGTACATTGGAGACACTCACAATGCACGCACACTCATCCTTATGAACACACGCGCGCAAATCCTACCCCTAGGAGCATCTTCGAAGACTGGGCCGGCAAATCCTCAAGATTGACGAAGTCACCACAGACGTCTCGCTGTCGACGGGAACGTCGCCTACCACTGAAAGTACAAACGCCGTTAAATCCTGAGAAATTCGCTCAGACGAGGAGTCGAACCCAGGACCTCAGGTGTTACCGGGGCTCCTGTAACCACTAGGCTACAGGTCCTTTCGCCAGCATCATCATTGTTTGCTTGTGGATTTGAAATGACCCAGGCCTGTTTGAACTTGAAGCTGGACTTGCGTATGTCGTGTATGCTTTTGTGGTGAATTCGAGCTAATTTAACTTGCGCAAACCCTAATGTTGTCGTTTGGGTACGATGCATGGGATTGGGATCTCAGTTCTCAGAAGAACTCATGCAGCATGCTGAAAGCAGTTGCATACTTGCATGACCGCGAAACATCGTCATGGAATCTTCCAATTCGGCACTTGCTCACAGTCTCATGGAACCTTTTCCAATCCATCCTCTGTGGCTGTGTGGCAAGCAAGGCCCCCTGACTTTTGTGTCCTCTTTTGCGCATGAATACATGATATATGGAACACATTGCCAGAAAAAGTGCAGAACAATCTCATATTCTCATGACTCCAGAACCCCAAAGAATTTGCCAATGTAGATTATAAATTATCAGGCGAAGGCGGTTTAGTCACAAACCAGAATTTCAGAGGAAAGGCAAAACATTTCTGAAAAGTACAGACAATATTCATGCGATTTTTAGTTGCCTGAGGCTGAGATACGTTCACTGTACCTGCCCTGCTCCAGTTCTATGAGCTCAGCTGCCATGAAATCGATTACTCGTGGGTGAGATATGATATATATTCAGGTCAGCTTCACTCGTGATCCCGGGGCAGCACCTTCTTTAATCTTGAGGTGATTAAAGTCAACTTGCTGATTCCATCGGCGACTAGCACTTTGTTGCGTCAGGTAGTCAGGTGATCGTTCCAAGAAATCCTGAGTAACAAGCCCTTCTGTGCATCATCCTCACCAATTCCGGCGTCTCAACAGTCGGAGGAGCACCGGCGCAATCACGCCGTCGCCGCGGCGAGGTGCGGGCCTGGCCGCCTCGCGAGCCCAGCTTAGGGTGCGTTTGGTATAGCTTCACCGGCAGCTCCGCGAGCTGTTTCAGGCGAAGCTGTACCAAACGGTGCCAAAAAACAGCTCCCGCACAGAAGCTGTTTTCCACCCGCCTCTCTGGAGCTGTTCGGCGGCAGAGGGAGCTGAAAATACCAGCTCCCCCCGCTCCCTCCGCAGCTTCGTCTCTGCGCATGGCCAAAGTGCCTGCCTTGCCCTTCCTTGGTGGGCCCGGAGTGTGCCGGCGGCGCGGGGAGCAGGAGGTTGCTTGCGCGCGGGGAGCATGGTGGAGATGGCTGGATTCCGGCGGCGCGGGGAGCAGGAGGTTGCTGGTGGCGCTGCAGGACGGGCGGAGCCTGCAGGGACGCGGGAAGGTGGCCGGAGTGGTTTGACGGCGGCGCGGGGAAGGTTTGATCCGGCGGCGGCGCGGTGGAGACGGCCGGCTGCGGCGCCCGCCGCTGGAGCCCAAGGATCGAGGTGAGGTCCAGGCGCCGCCGCAGATTGAGGCCGAGGGCGCGGATCGGGCGGCGGTGGACGACTGGCGGCGCGACGGGCCCTGCCTGACCTCTGCCATCGGGGCCCAGCGCTTTGAATCGAGCTCGCCGCCGGCGCTGGGAGAGCGACGGCCTGGTGCGGAGCAGGCGGCGGGGGAGGGCGCTGGCGCAGAGCAAGCGGCGGGGAAGACCGGCGAGCGCGGTGGAGGCCGGAGTGGAGGAGGGCGGCATGTGTGGTGGAGATGGTGACGACGGATGGATAAGAAGGGGGCTTGCGGTGGAGATAAAAGGGAAGGGAGATGAAAAATAAAAAAAATGGGAAGGAAAAAAGAAAAGGGAAAAAAAGAAAAATAGGAGAAAATAAAGAAAATAAAAAAGAAAAGAGAGGGGTATTATGGACATTTCACTCTCTTATCCATCTTACACAATCAGAAGAAGCTGTTTTGCCAAACGTTTCTCAAAAACGACATCAGATTCACCAGAGAATCTGCTCCACCAACACAGCTGCAGCCGGAGCTGCCGCAGCCGCAGCCACAGCCGTACCAAACGCACCCTTAGTCGCGCGGTTTCTATGCGGCAAATGGCTCCGCGCACCTGCGTAGTCCGCCGCACAGTTCGGCCGGAGACGAAGATGCACTCGGCCACGGCTCCAGGAGCAGACCACAAGGCACAAGCCGTGGTTCCTCGCCGCACTGCGCGGTGGTTCGTGGCGCCAGCATATGCACGGCAAGTGCTCGATGCTTTGCCTGCAAGGGAGACTTCATGGGGCTGAGAAAGGTACATTGAATTGTGCGGAATCAGGGTGAATATGCAGAACATGCTACTGGATTCTGCGAAACGCAAAACTAGGCCCTAAAACTTAAAGGAAAAAACGTATATTTAAGAGTCTGTTCTTTTCCTCACAAATAAATAGTAAAAAGTACTATTCACCTGTTACATTCATCACATCTTCTCTCACAAGAAACACTATTCTAGCACTATTTATTTGCAACTTCACTATTTATTTTCACCCAAAAGAACGGACCCTAAAGACATAGAGGTTGAGTCCACTGAGCCCGGCTCTTCGTCTCGAAGCATCCCCTCTCCTTTCCCCTTGACTCCGCCTCCCTCGCCTCCTTCGGGCCCCTCCCTCCTCCCCTCCGGCGGCTTCGCCGGCGGGAGAAGGGCAGGGAGCCCCCGCAACGTAGATCTAGTATTCCCTATTCTTTTTAGTTGGTTTTTTTTCAGTTTCTTTGTGCTTGTGTGCCTTTATGGCGTTCGCCCGACCTTCCTTGGTCGTCGTCGCCGGCTTCGTCTCCGCCGGGATCTTCTTCGGCGTTCTCCTCGTCGTCGGTGTCGTTGACCCACAGGTTAGTGGTACCCCAATAAATCCGCCCTCATCCTTCGCAGATCTCTTCCCCTCCACCCCTCGCTTCCGCCGCCCCCGCCGAGATCTGCTTCCCTCCCCCGTCCCTCCGCCGCCACCTCCCCTGTTCGTTCGGTAGCCTCCTGTCCTGCTGCTCTCCTACATGGCGCAGCTTCCCGTTTGGTGCTGGATTGACTCCTCCGCCTTCACTTGGGATCCCCGCCGACGCCCCTTCAATCTCCGGCAACGGCACCAACTACATCCTTCGGTCGTCGGAGTGTGCCGCCATCGTTGGCTCGGCCGTCCGTTCTACAACCGTCACTTCGCGCGGTCCTTCCGCCCCGGCGTATGCATCGTCTTCGACGCCCCTGCGCCATCTCGCCGGCGGATTGGTCTCCTTCAGCATCTCTGTTGTAGTAGCTGCTTGCTCCTGGTGTTGCAGGACTTCTTTGTAATCAAGATCTCTGACGAGGTCTTCTTTGTAATTCGGGTGTTGAATTAATATATATGTGTTTGTTGTAAAAAAAAGACATAGAGATTTTTTACGGTACACAATACCACCCAATAGTGGTACGATAGTATTATCGGGTTTTTTCAATTTTTTACTATGGGTAAAATGGTAATTTGCTCGATGTATATTACTTGAAAAAAATTTCCCCACTGCCAAGGTTACATTAAAAAAAACTTGATTTCATATATTACAACAATATTATTTTGTATATTTCCAATAATATCTATATACTACACATACCACCTATGAATACTACCCATACCAGACTAAAAAAACCGGTGGTACAGAATTAATCTCAACTGTCGGATCCTTACATATAGATCCTTTTTTATTACATACAAGTCCTTTTCAACCGGTGGTACAGGGTGGTATTGTGTACCCTAAAAAATACAACATAATTACATAACTTTTGTACATGTTTTATAGAAAAAATAAATTGGATTAATTTGCACAAACTCTAGTCTTCTTAAGATAATCTTCTCAAGATAATAAAAAACAGAAGAATGTTGAACCTTTAAATAATTTTGAGCAATAATCATTAAATTTTGGGTGTGTGGCATCAACTGTTCTTTAAAAAACTCTTCCTATCTGATGTATTTTATTTTTATCTTCTAAATATTGTAAAGGTATCACTTGAAATTCTACAAGTGGTCACGTACATCACAAAAGGAGTTAAGGAGCAATTATGGAAGTACTCAAATCCATCACACACTTACCAAGAGGCCTGCCATGTGCCATACATACTCTGTACAGTGATGGCATGCGCGATGCTTCATTCTACTGGATGTTTGGATATTGTTTAGCGGTGATGGCCTAAAATGGACATGCAATGAGCTTTTTCCTTGTCCCTTCTTATTAAGTCCAGTACTTAATTACAAATAAGTAATTTGGTGGCCCCAAATTTTTGGTGGCCCTGTTCCATCGCTCATCTCGCTCTCCTTTATCAACGGGCCTGCTTTGCATCCCGTGTTCTTGGCGTTACAGCGTGTCCCCCCATTGGATATCAACCAAATGTAACCGTTGCTGTTTCAGGACATGCTACTGGATTCTGTGAGAAAGCTTGGAAGCCTAGTACATATGGAGGAGCAAATACTTCAAGAAGCTTGTTTAGTACTGTATTTGGTAGTTCAGCTAATTTTCCTGAACATGGATGCTCGGTAGTTTTCCTCCAGCTAAAACATGAGGTTGACCTGAAACGGAAAAGTCTAGCGTATAGTAAAACTAGTACTGCTTCTTTGTGACCGGAAGAGCATGGATTTTCGAAAAATGAATTTTATTCCGGCCTCTCTAAGAGTTTTGCACACAAACAATCCTTATTACAAATACTTCAAGCAACCGTTTGAAACAAAAGCTCACAAAAAAAGCATGAGCATCAGCAATGCCAAGTCTTACTGAACAGGAAGCCGTGTCATTTGGAAAACATCGATCTTGCAAGGGTCCTCTTATCTGGTGGAGCAATTACAGTTACAGAAGCTCAAATACCATCCTTCCCTACCAATTCTGCAGAAAGCGTCATGGTAGTGGCTCTCAAAAGCAATACCATGCTGTACTTGAATTTTCAAACAAATACAAGTGGAAACTATGGTGCGAACAGGAATATGGTTGGCTTGTACAGGACTGTAGGTTGATCTCGGTTTGGAGCTTATGCAGAAATGGTAGAGTTTCTATAAGCTCTGCCAGCATCTGAGATCTGACAATGCAGCTGCTGATGAAGATCCTTCGATTCAGCATCTGAGATCGGTTTGCAGCTTGTTGCCTAGCAACAATGATGGGGCACCCCCTGCCGTTGCGGCCGGCGATGCGTGAGGAGACGAAGGCACGCTAGGTGCGGGCCAGGACACACGCCCACCCGCCGCAAGCCCAGCTCAGTCGCGCTTCCGGCGGGGAGGACACCGGCGGCGGACGACCGAGAAGGCGAGAACGGGTGCGAATCTAATCCAGCGTTTTTTCTGGACGATTTCAGGGGTCCTTTTGAAAATAATCGGATCGCGATGAATAACCGCGATCCAAAATAGGGGCAATGTGCAAATAATCGGATCGCGACCGATAGTCGCGATCCAAATTAGGGGGTTATTTGTAAAATTTTGGATCACGATTATTAGTCGCGATACAATTTAGGGGGTATTTTGAAAATTGTACTGGGCCGGCTTACGGCAAGCCGACGATGCCGCGCCTCCGCCCTTCGCTTTAGCGCCAGCGTGCCGCCGATCTTTGTTAACCAGGCATCCCAGGAGAGCATCCGTCCACTCACCTGACAAGCTGTGCTGCCAGCGGCCCCCTCCCGCACACCACCGCTCCACGGCCCTTGCTGCGGCGCAGTGCCGGCAAGAGAGCTCGGTGCCCAGAGACGACGTGGGGAGCGCGGTCTCCGCACATGCAGCCTGCGGCTTCATGAGGCGGCGCTTACAGTTACAGGATGGAGTGGACTTACGACCATTTTCTGCTTCATGGTATCCAGCAAAGCTACAATCACCACGGTCCACGGCGCCGCATGCTGCCGCAATTCGTCGGAGACGGTGACGAAGACGAAGATGAAGACTCGCTCGGCCACAAGCCATGGACCATGAGTCCTTGCTGCATGGGCTGCGCATGAGGCCAAGCAAAGCGCACGGCTGCATTGCACGCCGGTTGGTGCGGCCGGCATCTGCACGCCAGGTGCTCGACACTTTGGTGGCAAGGGGCACCACTGAGGTACGGGGCTCTCTTGTGCGGAGAAAGGTCGTATCTTGGCACCCAAAAAAGGCATGCATCCCCATTAGTTTCAAACTTTGAATTATATGAAATCTACATGAATCGGTCATTTCAGATTACACTCCCTGTTCCTGGTTGCCGCAGCCTTTTCTCACCTTTGGTATCAACCAATTGTAATACTAATTGTTGATATATCAGGACATGCTGTTGGATTTTGTGAAGCTTGAAATTATCTGATTATCATGCTCATTCATATATGGAGTGAATACTTCGAGAAGCTTGCTTGGTACTTCAGCTAAGGATACAGTACTATAACTTTTTCTGGGCATGGACTGGAAGGGCACCCTACACTTGGCTCTTTGTAACTGGTTACGATAAAAATAAAAATAAAAATCATGAAGACCAACCTTTTTCCAGAAAATATACCACATCAGATGCATGTTACAGCTGCTTAAGTCCAGGACTGCAGGTATGTAGAATAATCATTCTATTACTGCTGTTTGAGTCCTGAAATATTCTGCAACAGTACTATACACTTTTTTAATGAGAACTTACACAATGCCTAATTGGAGTGCGTATACTTGGGGTAGGCCAGTGTGCATCAATGATAAATTTAGAATAGAGTTACTGAAGGTACATATTACCTTGTCTCTGAAATCACTGAGCTTCTATTGTCATGGGCGCTGTTTATGTGGTGGAGATGATATGATGTATAAATATTAAGAAAACATTTCTTACTTGCAGGAATGCTTCACACATCTTTGTCATCTTGTAACTATGTAGTTAATAGATGGAAATCCTCCGAAAGTTGCACTGTTTTTCGTATAAAATGTGATCTTCAGTGTCTAGGTTTTGTGTTCCTTAGGTTTTGCATATTAGCTGCGCCGTGCTCAATCTGCTATAGCTGGAGATAGTGGAGTCTATAGGCGGATATTTGAAAAATACAGAAGCCTCAAGTGTTGATAAAACCCATATTGCAGAAATTGTCATCAACATATCTGTAATCTTTTCCTGCGTCTTAATGTGGGGAGTACAGTGCCTGAGATGTTTCATTTAAATATCTGGATACATCTGAATCCTTAAAAATTGAATCACACAGACTTTGTATAATTGTATGGTGTAAGTCCATATATAAAGAAAACAATGTAGATTAATATATACCAGAAAAGATGAATGTCTTATAGAAGAAGGTTCTGAATAGTGAATATTAAAATTCAATCAAGTCCTGGCATGATAATTCGGAAGTCCAGCTGATTGTGACCCTAACCTTTTACTCTGGTGGTATTCTTTGATGGTACCTGGTTAAGGCACTCATCAATCTGCAGAGGTTAAAGAAGTGTGTACTGAGTAGCTATAATTTATACTCGTGGAAATCAAGACAATAATCTAACAGAAATATCTGCATCATGTGTACTGCAGAAAATAGAATACGAGTTCCTATGTTTCTGCATCTATTAGTTACCCTCTTACTTTGCTTTAAAATATACATATATTATCTATATTCTGATGTGATCTTCATACTACAAACTTCCCTGTGAAGCACAACAGGCTCCACTGCATGGTACGCGATCTCCTTATATATGCTTTTGCTTGCCTCAATGCCTGATGTCTCCTCCATGGCTTGATTACTAGGCATCCTGATGGAACCTGATGGAGCACAACAGGCTCCACAACATCCTCCTAATATTGTGCAGCACAAATCTCACGACTCCAGTACTCCAAAGAATTTGCCAACGGAGATTATTAATTATTAGGCGAAGACAGTTCAGTCACAGAACAGAATTTCAGAGGAGATGTCAAACATTTCTGGAAAGTACAAAAAATATCTGTGCGATTATTTGTTTTTAGTTGCCTGAGGCTACTCCGAGATACGTTTACTGTGCACTGCTCCAGTTCGATGAGCTGCCAATAAAGTCTCATGGATGAGATATGATTTGTTGGTCAGCTTCACTCGTGATCCCGCAGCACCTTCTTGAATCTTGAGCTGATTGAAGTCAACTTCCATCTGTTAGCAATTTGTTGCACCAGATATGATTGTTCCCATAATTAATGAGTAACATGCCCTTCTGTGCATCATTCTGAGTTTCTGACCTTGATATGTCCTCATCACAAACTACTTTGCAATCTTACAGCTTCAGCTCTTCATCTAATCTGATAATGTGGTTCTACACTTGGAAGATAATGTACTAACTTCATTCCTTTTTATTTGACGCTGAATAGCACAAAATTATGCTAACGGACGTCAAGTATACAAGAAGAGAGAGGGAGTACATGCTTGCTAATACAATATAGCAAGTCGTTGAGTTCTGATCTGCCGCACAGTCGGTCGCCCTTTCCGTCTCCAACAGTTGAGCTAAGCGCAAAATCTGGGAAGATAATGTGGGTGGAATCGTAATATAATGCCAACTGCATTGTAAAGGGAGTGCCTGGCTAATCATGCCAATTTTTTTCCTAATTAATGTCCCATGTCGTAATGATAGAGTTCAGCAAAAAGGCAACGCATTGCAATATTTATCGACTTTACTAATTTCTGACTGTGTCCAGATTGGAAGCTCTCCCCTAATCATCTGAGTAACAAGTACTGAAGAGGTCCCTAAATTCTTGTATTGCACCTGTCATGGGGCCTACAGACTGTTTTTAGGTGTATATGTTCACAGTATGGTACAAAGATAACCTTTTTTTCAAACAATATGAGTCATTTTAACATTTAGTTGGAAAACATAACATGTCTTTCCAAGGTACAACTTGTAGAATCATGGAGATGGAGATACGCAATGCTTTTGTTTCCAAGCTAAATAGATATTTAAACCGCTTAAATTTTTAGCACACAAAATCTAAATATTACGTTGAGCTGCAGCTTTGCCACAAGTAAGCCATAGCTGACACGCGCAGCATGTTTTTGCCACAAATCTAAAGGCATGCTTGAATAATTGAAATCGCAGTCCATCGAGTGTGTGTCGATTGTCTTTCGCAATGCCACTATGACTTACCATTTTACCTGATGAGTTCCAGAAGAACACAAGCAGAGAGCACTTGCATGAAGGTGATCTCTGCTGGTCTCCCTCAGCTGGTTCCGAGATGTGTAGATTGTGACCACCACTGCTGCACTTGTAACATTCATTTGGCTGTTTGTTGACTGGCCCTGCATGCCCATGCTCCATGATTGCTTCCCTGAATAAAGTATCTGAGATATTATGGGTGGTAATGGGCCATGACCTTCAAAATTCAATTAAGCTATACTACTTATTAGCTCAAAATTATATATAACTATGATCCGACTCTCATAAGATCCGATCTTTAAATTTGCTAGGTTAAATTAGAGGCCTATTGCCTCCCCTAGATACGATATACTACTCCCCTCGTGATCCTGCAGCATGTTCTTTACTTCCAAGTTAATCAGAGTCAACTTGCTGATTCCATCTGCCATTCATTAGTGAATTTGTTGCTCCAAGTTGCCACATGATTGTCCTTCGTTTCAAGAAGAAGATGATTGTCCTCAGTCAAGCTGGCACCTCCTCTCGATTTGTCCTCAACACAAGTTTTCCTCCGCGACCTGAACACCAATTCCTAAGGAAAGCCAGATAACGATGATAACGTGAGCACGGCCCATTCGCGCATCAGTAACCTAACCATACTATATTTGTTTGGCACTTTGGCAGCAATGCAAGGTCACAGAAAGTCCCTTGAGATATGAGCAAGCGTCGTATGTGATCGGATCCACTCGGATTTGTCAGTGGCGTCTTGCGTGCATCCACCTTCCTCTTGCAGCCATGCGCCGGCGGCCTGGCGCCATGCATGCTAATCCAGGATTTGGGTTAGAGTAGTGAAGGTCTGGGATCACTGTTCACGTATGCGATTTGTTGTCTGACGTGTTCCGGACGTCCTTAATCTTATCTGCCAGTGCCAATCCTATCTATCCACTGATGACAGGATGTGTTTTGAATGGTCAGACGCTTTTGAGCTGTTTTCCCCTGCTATTTTCTTTTTTCAAAGTTCAGATAAGCAGCACGACATAGTGGCAAAAAGAAGAAATGTGCGACTCTGTGAAGCCCGGCCTGCTGCTCTTTTCGGAGCCTGAAAACGGTGACGCCAATGTACTCTCTGAATCTGTATACTCGCGGCGCGGGCGCGGTCAATGTCCATGCACGGAGATGCATGCATGTGACCATGAACTCACTGTTCCCCGACCAATCTCTCCATATGGCGAGTTGGCGACAGCGTTCCACGACGGCACATTCATCGTTCAGGAAGCGTCCAAGCGCAGATGACATCAGTTCTGACGCTGAACCCCGTGCTCGGACTCGGAGACGGAGAAGACTACGTACGCAGCTGGCGCCCAGTCCAGCAACGGGGGAGAAGGGACCAACACGCCCCTGACGTGGATCCGAGCAAAAGCGACGGTCTTGGCTAGGAAAAGTCGCTGGCGCGCGACGGCACGATGCGGTAGTAGGCCCACCGGCCGGCCACCGCATCCCGGCGTGCACCGCCGTGCGCCCGGGATAGGGTAGCCGGCGTCGCCTTCCGTGTTCCCGTGCGTCGCCGGCGGGGCCCGCGGATGGGATCCCACCCGCCCCGCATTATCGTCCAGATACGACGGCCACCTCCCTCCCTCCATCCCGTGGGGCCCAGGTTCACGCAGCCCAGTCTGTCCTCGCCCGCACGGATCGCGGCGCGGGATCAACGGGCGACGGCGTGCCACGTTGCAGCCGGGACACTATAATTAGACGGCCACCCCTTTCCTCACCAAACAGTGTGGAACGCGAGCACACAGGTCATCTCCTCCGTCCTTGTCCGGCTCGGCCTTGTGAGTGAGCAGCTTCGCTTCTCCCATCTCCGGCGCGCCGGTGGCCGTGGTCCTCTGAGCTGATCAGGAAGGCTGCGGTTCCTTTTTGTTTTCTGCAGGTAGCGGGTGCGCGACCTGAGAGCACATCAGGGAGACTGAGGATGGCCGGAGCAGCGGCGGTCGACGTGCCGGCGCCGGCGGCGACCAACGGCGGGGCGTGCTGCCACGCCGCCAAGGGCCCTGGGTACGCGACGCCGCTGGAGGCCATGGAGAAGGGCCCGAGGGAGAAGCTCATCTACGTCACTTGCGTCTACAACGGTGAGCTTGCTTCCTGCACATAACCCTGCAACTACAGTAGCTATGAACGGAAAGATCATGCATATGCTGCAGATAGAGGTAGATCTTGGAGGGTTAATCAGGTGATTAGGGGCTCTAATTGAGCGTTAATGGAGGACGAGGAGTGAGGTCAGGGGTGCTTAATTATTATCCCATAAAGTTTCTTTAATACGGGTTGTTATGGATGGAAAGGGACCCTTCAAAATCAAACTGAAATTAAGTCAGGACAAAGAAATATTCTCTGTGGCCTTAGATCCCAACTTCCTGGGAGCTAAATTAAATAGGGGGTTTCTCCATGGCCTGTACAAGTGATGTGTATGTTTTCATAGTTTAAGACTGCGCCTATTAGTTTTCGATATTAATCATGCGCCTTGCTCCATGGCTGAAACAGACAATACCAATTCTGAAACAGTTTCGGTTAGTAGCAGAGGTTCACATGGTTCCTGCCTTGGGAATTTCTGAATACAACAGAAATCATGTGAGGATGAAGAGAGCTGTGGGTCTTGCAATTGCTGGAGGGGTTTTGTGCTTATGGGTTATGTATGATTGTGTAGGTACTGGAATTAACAAGCCGGATTACCTTGCGACGGTGGATTTGGACCCCGCCTCTCCTACATACTCCCAAGTGATTCACAGGCTCCCAGTGAACCACATTGGTGACGAGCTGCATCACTCTGGCTGGAACTCTTGCAGCTCCTGCCACGGTGATCCATCAGCGAAACGCCGTTTCTTGATCCTGCCTTCATTGCTGTGAGTATCAAACAGAGATGATAACATATTCACATGAATGAATAAATTGACTTGCTAGAGTGCTGAGCACAGAAAATGAATTTATGCTGTCGCTGCAATGGCTGTCTGCAGGTCAGGTCGTGTGTATGTCGTTGACACTGCGACAGACCCCAGGGCGCCGTCCTTGCATAAGGTGGTTGAGGCCGAGGACATTGCTGAGAAGACTGGGCTTGGCTTTCCTCACACATCCCATTGCCTTGCATCTGGCGACATTATGATTTCTTGCCTGGGAGACACGAAGGGGAATGCTGATGGGAATGGCTTCCTCCTGTTGGATTCAGAATTTAATGTCAAAGGGCGGTAAGTTCTTTTCACAATGTAGGCAAATCAACGTGGAAAAATAACATGGAACTAGAGCTAAATTTCAGATAATAATCATATTATATTGAACCAGATCATGCTGATATACAATTTACCATGTCAGCAGTAATACAAGATCACACACAATCCACATGTCAAATTGTTACTTAACATGTGAAAAGCAGACAGATTCATTTGATGATCTCATTTATGTCAAATTTCTACTTGTAGTTGGGAAAAGCCAGGTCACAGGCCCTTGTTTGGTTATGACTTCTGGTACCAGCCTCGCCACAAGACGATGATCAGTTCAACATGGGGAGCCCCTGCAGCCTTCAGGACAGGTTTTGATCTTCAACATGTCAAGGATGGTCTCTACGGAAGGCATCTGCATGTGTATGACTGGCCTGGTGGTGAGCTCAAGCAGACGCTTGATCTAGGTGACACGGGACTGCTTCCCCTTGAGGTAATAGAATGTTAAAACTGCCGTAACTACTACCAGAATGGTTTTGTGTCAGTCTATGTTGTTTTCAAGCTGTCTCTGTTTTTCTTTAAACAGAATAGTCGGTGCTTGTATGTAGTATTCATTCAGTACTGTTGTAGGAACACAGTTGATACCTGCAGCTGGAGGTTGACAGGCCCCAGTTTCGTGATGGATGATATTCACAGTGTCTAAAAAAGCAATGTCATAAACAACTAAACCACAGTTCTCTGTTTTTTGTTTTTGCAGGTGAGATTTTTACATGACCCATCAAAGGACACTGGCTATGTTGGCTGTGCCTTGACAAGCAACATGGTGAGATTCTTCAAAACCGCAGATGGATCATGGAGCCATGAGGTCTGCCCATGCTACATGCTAAAGTTCTTTCCCACCTAATAAACTTGTTTTTTCAACTTCACTTACACTTCATATGACCATGTTTGTAGGTTGCTATCGATGTAAAACCACTAAAAGTCCGCAACTGGATTCTGGAAGAAATGCCAGGATTGATAACCGATTTTGTCATCTCTCTTGACGACCGCTATATCTACTTGGTCAATTGGCTTCATGGGGATATCAGGCAGTACAACATCGAGGACCCTGCAAAGCCTGTATTGGCTGGACAAGTATGGGTTGGTGGGCTTCTCCAAAAGGGCAGCGATGTTGTCTATCTCACTGATGATGGCAAGGAAGAACAGTATAATGTGCCCCAGGTCAAGGTAATTTCTCCTCTTAATTGAGAAGGCAATTTATAGTCATGATTTAGATTTGTGTTGGTAAGCAATTTAAGCTGTCAATGTGTCAAGTTATCTGGCCACGCTGAATTTGCATTGTCATGTTCAAGATCGCTTCATCTCCGTTGAAATCTCTCTCAAATATGCATCTCCATTGAAATCTAGTGTACAGAGGCGAGATTGGACAAGATTGTTGAAAAAATAGTGGAATTAGATAATCTGATTCACCGTGTTTCTTTATAATCAGGGGCATCGACTTAGAGGCGGACCACAGATGATTCAGCTGAGCTTGGATGGCAAGAGGATTTATGTAACCAATTCACTTTTCAGCCGATGGGATGAACAGTTTTATGGTGATGATCTTGTCAAGAAGGGCTCCCACATGCTGCAGATTGATGTCGACACTGAGAAAGGAGGGCTAGCTATCAACCCCAATTTCTTTGTCGATTTTAGTAAGGAGCCTGAAGGTCCTTCCTTGGCCCATGAGATGAGATATCCCGGTGGGGACTGCACCTCTGACATATGGATCTAAGGTCAAGGATTGGCATAATAGTCTGCTGGAGGTTGTTGTTGTATGCACTGTAATTAAGATGGTGTCCGTAGTGTTTCATCTTGTATTGTGACTACTGCCAGTGGACTAACTAATAAGCCATGGTTTCATGAGAACATGAGCTTAATAAAAGATCTTTCTATTCTGACTTCCTGATTATGTCGCCCACGGTAAAGCCTTTTGTGATGTCTGTAAAGGGATCCCTTCTGTAAACCGCTCTCATTCTCTTCGGACTGGATGGCAGCCCCCGCTACTCCTTGGTATCACTCTGCAGGGTTTGGTATCATAAGAGTTTCCTAATTACTTGGTTAGAATTTGGCTTACAAAGAATATCCATTGATCTACTGCGCTGAAATGACATGCTTCTGTTAGGGTACGAAGGAACTATTTAACAGGGTGATGTCCTGGACCTAAATCAAGTTAGCATTGTGCAGGTGAACAACTCCATTGCCAATCTAATTCAATGCATCTATCTTATTCTGCAGCAAGTTGCAAGGCTTTTGAGTGGGGTGCGTCAGGGAACTTACAGCGACGCTAATGGCAGGGCGACGGAGGCAGCGGCTCATACCACGGTGTCGGTGCTGCATGGCACGCCGGAGGGCTCGTTGTTGCGGGGGCGATGTAACATCCCTCAAATTTATTGAGGAATGTTAATAAATAAAAATGTGGATTTGAAATTTTCGATGATGTATTTGTGTGATTATCAAATTATTTAAGGATGTCTTCCTTTTCTCTCCTTTAATACCTAGATTTAATTTTGATTTAAATAAAATTTCTAGGAAATATAAAATGCTAGTGTGAGAAACTTGGAGTTCATTTGGTTTTATTTGGAGTTTATTTGTTGTGAGTTTCAAATTTGAATCCTTATTCAAATTTGAAACTAAATAGAAAAGGGGGTAAATAGATTTAGAAAAAGGAAAGGGGAGCTGCACTGCTGGGCCGCGAGCCCAAAGTCCCGAAGTCCGCCGAACCACCCTCTTCTCTTTTTCCTTGCGCACCGCACCTCCTCTCTCTTTCCCTCGAAACAGCCCGTCGCGGCCCAACTTCCGCCGGCCCGCCTCCCACCTACCGCGCCCGCGCTGAGCCGCTGACGAGCGGGACCCGCGTGACGCGTCAGCGCTTCTTCCCCGCGTCACCCCTCTCTTTTCCGCTTTAGTGACGCCGGCGGCAGCCTTCCGGCACCGCGCCGCCCATGGCCGCCGTCGCGACGCGCCAGCGCACCCTTCGGCGCATCCCGGCCGTCCACGCGTCCCGCGCTGCCCTCCGCTATAAGTAGACCGCGCCGCAGCCCCCGGGAAGCTCCCAACCCTAGCCGCCACGGGGAGCTCTCCCCTTCCACCTTGCCGCCGCCCGCCGGAGGAGAAGAAGGAGGGAGAAGGGAGAAGAAGGCCAGGAGCACGCCCACGAGTTCGCCGTCGACCTCGCGAAGCCGAAGGCCCGCACGTAGGAGCTCGGGGACGCCGCGAAGCCAAGGACCGCGACGCCCCTGCTTCCTCTGCTCCGCGTCGCCGTCTCCTTCCTCGCCGACGACCCTGCTCCGTCCCACTTCACCAACGCCTGCACGCCGGCCCGTGGCCACCAAGGTGAGGCCGCGCTCCCTCGCCCATTTGTGGTCGACCCGGCCTTCGAGCCGAGGCGCAACGCGAGCACACCGTCGCCGACGCCGCCGCGCCGCCGCGCACGCGCTTTGGTGAAGCCGGCCTTCGTGCCGTGCTGGGAAGTTTCTGCAGGTGCCGCTGCCGTCGCCTGATGCACGCGCACGTCTCCGCTGCCTTCCTTGACACGCGTAGTCCCTCACGTCGCCGGAACGCCGGAGGCCCGTCGCCCCTTTCGCCGCGCCGCCATGGCCTTTGCCATGCCGGTTTGCCTCGTGCATGCGGCGACAGGAGGGAAAGGCGCCGCCTTTGGGGCTGCTTCGTGCTCGCCTCATCGCCGGCCATCGCGCGCCCCCACACGCGCTTGTGCCTGGCCGCAGGAGCTCCGCACGCCGCCACCATGTCCGCCGGCCCAAGCTCCGCCATGGCGGACAAGGTCCTGCACCTAGAAGCAAAGGGGCAAAAGCCCAGATTTTGGGGCCTTCTCGTTCACTAGGTGCACGCACACATGTCTCTGGCATTTGGGTCACCCGCGCGCCGTCGCCGGTGCTCGCCGCCATGTGCCCGCGCGACCGCGTCACCGCCGTGGCCCTTGTCACGCCGTCGCCGCGCCTTTCCCGGCCATGGCCACCTCCTTGTTGCCCGGCCATGTGCCCCTGGACCTCCTCGTTCGCACCTTGTCACGCGTTGGTCGGTCCGGGCAAGCCTCGCCGCCGGCGAACCCTTGCCCGCGCCGCCGCTCCTTATGAGCATTTCACCGAGCACCTACCGCCGGCAACCCAAACCCCTGGGGTTTTGCGCCCCACACACGCACACACACACGACTCCTCGCAGAGGATCCGCCGGGATCTCGTGCGGCTGGCCAACCCAGGCCGAGCCACACGCGCCCCAGCACACCGCCGCGCCGCAGCGGATCCCTCCCGGATCCCACGCGCGCAGCCACGCGCGCAGCCACGTGGCCTGCCACGTGTGCAGGCGCTGGCCTTAAGCCAGTCGTGTGGCGGCCGCGTCAGCACTGTAGCCGGCCTACAGCTGGCTATAAGTCCCTTTAGAGCTAGCTAGAGATAGTCTAGAGCTAGTTAAAAGTCTGCAATATTGTATATGCGTATTTTAATTTCAGAAATGTATTTTATCTTCGGAAAATCATAACAAATCCGTTTTAGCTCCGAAAAATATGAAACTTCTTCTGAAAATCTTCTAAAAATCCAAACTTCGTGCTAGACTAGAGGTTGCCTCTTTTTGGATCTTATTTGCTCTTTAACTTGGATTTATTGTTATTAGTAGCCGAGTTTATTTATTTAAATACGCTTCTAGGAGCTGCCGGAGCCGGAGAGCTGAACCAGGACTACGACGACGACCTCAGCTACGACGACCACTCGTACCCAGGTTCACGCCCGACCATCTTTGAATGCCCATTAGGCATGGCTATTTTAGAACTGCTAGTGCTTTATTTAATGCATAGAGATGGATATGATGAACCCATGCATAGCCTCTTTTACATACTTGTCCTTGATTGACCTACTACTGTTTACTTAAGCTAGATGATGTGCTGAGCTTGCTGTGTATGTGTTGGGATTATTGTGGTAGTTTCTTGGCGTGTGTTGGGAAAACCGGCAGGAGAAGGCGTTTTGGGATATTTTGGCGGGGGTGAGCTCGAGACAACCTGATCTGGGATCGGGGGCCAGGGATCGTCTTCTCGGACGTTGCCCGAGTTGGTACCTATGGCGGGTACACCGTTTTAGGAGCACAGGTGTTGGGGATTTTGTGATGACTAGGAGGATATGAGCTCGCCCCGGTCTGAAACCGAGTGGGTCGCCTGTTACACGGGACTTTCGTACACACCACCTCGCCGAGAGTGGGGATAGGGCCGTTCGACCCTAGCAAGTGCGGTACCATACCTGCCAGCAGGATAGCGGGGTATCAGTGGAGGAGAGGTGGGAGTGAGTCCACCCTCTCAGTGCGACTCCCGTGTGGCCACACGGGGGCATTTTCACAGTTCTGGGGTGGTCTTCTGCGGGGGACCGCATCGAGACCCGGATGCAGGATGGAACCGTAACTCCTAGGTGTTCGCCCGGTAGGATAGGCTCGGTCGGCCGTACACCGCCCGGGTACTATTCCGAGATGGGTACTGGTGTACACGCTCTGCAGAGTTTAGATCTATACGTATAGCCGCGTCCTCGGTTATGGACATGCCCGTTGTTTCTCCGACTCTTACGTTTTAGGATTTCTACCTCCCCCTTATAGGATGAGTGTGATTGGTGAGCCGTGGTTATATTCGGGGAGAGGAGAGTTGCTCCCTCTACCTCGCGGATCCGGGTGCAACCATTGAGGTGCGAGGAGTGGGAGTTCTCGCACCGACCCTAGACGGAGATAGGTGATGGTGACGGTGATCTGGGTAACCAGATGTATCCGTATGTGGATGAGAGATATGGGATATGGTGAACTTATGGAGATATTACTCTATTTTTTTGCTGCTGCTGCATAGGAAACCCTGCTACTACCTTGATATACTCTTTTCCCCTTAGAAATAGGCCACTTAAAGCTTGCATACGGTTGGTGACGTGGACCTATCCCGATCCTTGGGGATAGCCCCTGAGCTTGCAGGGTACGAGTCCGACTACGACAACAATGCCGACGGATGGTACGACTGAGGGGGCACGACGCTTCGCTCAAGGATGCCTGTGGGAGATGCCTGAAGATGGAGACACCTTTTGAAGACTAGCTACCGCTGCGTAGGCTCTTATTTCTGTTATTCCGCCAAGAGACGAGTATTGATGTACTCCGAATAATCAGGACATGTAATAATCAGATTATCTTTCGTACTCTGATGCTTTATTTCGATGTATGACTGTGTTATTTATCTGTGATGAATGCCTGTGCGTGATAGCGTCTGATCCAGGGACTATCACAATACAGAATGCTGGGTTTTCCGATTTTGAAAACCCAGGGCGTTACAGGCGATACGAGTGATCGGGGAGCCGCCCGATGAGGCACTCGTCGCCCCCGCACGACGAAGACGACGCGGTGGTGCTCCCCGCGGAAGAAACTATATTGGGCAGGGAAGCGAGGAATCATATGGGGAGGGCATGGATTGGTCGAGCCTTGCGCTTGCAATGGACAGAGGGCGGTGGGCCGGCGGCGGATCACCGACAAGGGAGATTCTCCCCAGGAGAAGAAGCGGCTTCCCACCAGAAACATATTGATCCAAGTCAGGGGCCTTAACATAAAATAGCTACCCGGAATTTTACATTTAACCCCCTGATTCGGATCGCGATTATTAATCGCGATCCGAATTAGGGGGTTAAATGTAAAATTCTGGTCCGGTTTCTTACATAAAACCCCCTAGTTTGGATCCTGGTTAATAATCGCGATCCAAATCAGGGTCTGTTTTGCAAAACAATCCAGGCCGGCGACATGGTGGGCGACGAGGGCCGCCTGCGGCCGTTGCGACGCATTCAGGCGCCTCGAGTCGTGTGTGTGTGTGCCGGGCGTGCTGCCGCCGCCGGCGCTTGGGGCCGTAGTGATCTTAGCCTCCACCGGCGGCTGGCACGGCGCAGAGGGCAAGTCGTGCTCGAACGCGTTCCCGGGGCTGAGGTCGCACACGGAGCGCGGGGCGGCGCAGCTGGCCAGCTGCGGACCTGCGGTACGCGCCGGTGTCGGAGCCCGACCACGAGCAGCACCTCACCGCCACCGTCGAGTCCACCTGGATGTCGCTTATGCCGCGTCGGGAGCGAGGAGCCGTTGGAGTGGCCCATGCTCTACCGCAAGCTCCGGCGCCGCGGCCGGTGCGTTCCTCTCCCGAGGCCTCCCCTGCACGACGTGCGTCTTGGGCCGGGCGGCCCGTACTGGCAATCCCAGCAGACCAACCTGGAGTAGCTCCTCCTCCTGGTGGACATCCACCGCCTCGTCTGGAGCTTTCGCAAGCAAGCCGGCCTGACGCCGCCGGGAACGCCCAATGGGCTATGGCGGGTGGGAGCGCCCAGCTCCGAGACACTTCCACATCTCAGTTTGATTTGGATTTTGTTTTTTTAGATTAAGGAACAAGAGTTTGATTTCGATTTTGTAGCATTTACCCGCAACAATTTCGCAGCTAGGCTGAATTTCAGTGTCCTGTTGCTGTTCTTTTCAGGGCATTTATTTCAGTGATGGGGTGAAGAATGTCATACAGAAATTCTGTTTGATGTGCTCTATCAGCTCTACACGGTAATGGCGATTTACCGTTTGTTACAACTGTGGCATCCATTAATCTAGTTATATCTAATGTTTCCTTTCTCCTTATTGGGCAGAATGATCTGAAGCATTTGACACTGGCTCAAGCCATGCTATCTTGGGCTACTTGCAGTTCAGGTGTGCTGAACACTGATCTGGTTTGCTAGTTGCGATCTGCCAATCTTCAGCTATTTGGTGACAGCAGGATTGTGTTTACATTACAATCAATGACTGAAATGGAACTTAAACGGTTTCAGTTTGAACTATGTTAAGAAATGTGATTACTAACTTCATTTTAATTTGCTTATCACCCGGCAGTCACTACTCACTACATGTCTATATACGGAGCAGATTTTAAATTATGCCAATACTGAAGTGGTATTACCAATAAGACTACCAAAAGTTCAAAATGGATATGGAGAAGTTTAAGACTGTAAGAGACCAAATATGCAGAGTTAATTCAGAAATCAGAGAAATTCCATTCATCTTTGGAGAAATTACAGAGGCGAGAGCTGGCAATGCTCTCAAGTACAGATTTACATAAATAGCTGATTTTCATTTCTGCTGAGGAAAACCTGCAAGTTTTCCAGTGCTTTCTCTTGCTCTCCTTGCTTCCAGAGGCATACATACAATTAGAAGTAATAGAAAAACTATAAGTGAGCATCCCAGATCAGCAATCCTATGCTTGGTCCTTCCCCAACCTGAGCATCTTCATTCAGTGCCTTGTGTCCGTGGAACCTGACGATCTGCGCCCCCATCTCCTCTTGAAGTTGCGCTCATCATCGCTTGCATCCTCGTCACGAGTCATACTCCTGGAAGTGTGTCTCGACCTCCGGTTGCTCTGTTTGTCCAATGGAGAAGAATCGCGCATTCTCTTCCTACTAGAGTGATCCTCGTAGTAGTCATGGGAGGCCCTGCCAGAACGCCCATGGTCCCTTCTCTCAGAGCTTGACCTGGTTCTGCTCCTCGATTCTGAACCGTGAGAAGAGCCTGATTGGCGATTGTGCTCCGATGATAGGGGCTGAAGGTGAGTGTCCTTGGGCCTCTCAGCTTGCCTTGGACGTGCCGCAACAGCTTCAGTGCCCTGGTGATGTGTGGGCTGAGCTTCAGACCTGAAGGAATAAGCAACATGGATTATTAGCGTTGCAAAGGGAACTGGCAGCCGAGACAGCAGACTGTTGTACAGCGAAAAGGAGCATTCTAAACTGAAGATGCTAGGACAATACATACCTTTGATAGCTTGCTGGATAGCCTTGTGCCGCAAGAGCCTGTGGTGGCATACCGTTGAAGGAATTTACACCATATGGGCCCATTGGATAACCACCGTAAGGCATCGCCATTGAGCCATACATGTATGGTTCAGTTACCCAAGGATATCCACTGAAGAAAGTGTTGTAATATGCAGCGTCAAGCGGAACGTTGTAACCATAGTCAACATTGTTAGGTTGAACATTCTTTGTTGAGTCTACCTTCTTCCGCTTCTTCTTTGGTTGATCTGTCCCTGTGGCATTATGATCTAAGGATCCTGAAACTGTAGTGACCTTCAATGTCGACCCACTTCCATCTTTGATGACTTCAGCGCTTGCTACAGCCTTCTCTGCTGACACTTCTGCAGAATCACCTTCATCTTTGCTCACGATATCAACATCGGCTGCCAAGTTCTGAGTCTGGTTCATGAGGTCACCTTCCTTAGCAACCTGGAGTCCATCATCTGGTGCAGATGCTGCTGATAGCTGAAGGTTTGTTGATTGCTTCATCTCCCTTTCCGAGGCAGCAGCAGGAGTGTGGCTCTGTAATTTGGGATCGGGATTGCTGCCTGATAAACTTCTGTGCATTGTTGTAACACTTCCGCCACTGCTAGCTTGTGTTCCTAACATAGTGCTGATTGTGCTCCGAAGTGTTTGATTGGGAATGAGGTCATCTGCTAGCACCTTGGCTCCACAAATGCACTTTGACTCGGTAATAATGTAATCCCGAATGCCTGACAGGAGGTAAACAGAAAGTTGTTCATTATCTTGTCTGAAACATAACTACTTGACAGTTGACACAGAAACAGCTATATACTGCTATTACTAAAACAAAATTGGAGTGAACACACATTTGATGCTTCCAGATAATGCATAGTTTGACACCCAAAATAAAGATTTTAAGATACATACATACATATGGAATTGTATGAAAACCACTTACATTTATCACAAAAACTGTCAAAACAGCACTTGCTTGTCAGTACTGCATCTACCATCACTTTTTTACAAAGTCGACAGTGGAGCTCTGCTGGCAAGTCATCAACAGCACTCGCTGATGCATCTGGAACAAGTGATTCCAGAATGCCATTGTCAGGACTTACAGTTACTACCGGTGCAAGAGACCGACTCATTTTATTATTGTCGAACTTGGGATCCCCATTGGTGGGGCAATGGTGAATAAAGTGCCCTGGGATTCGGCATCTGTAGCAGATGTATCCAGGTGGAGGCGTCTTGCTTTCCTGTGGGCAGTGTTGAATGAAATGGCCTGGAACACCGCAAGAGCGGCAGATGTACCCTAGTGGAGGAGTTTCCACTTCCTGTCCATAGTTTCGTCCTGATGTAAACCTTCCACTGCCCTGTCCTCTTTTAGATGGGTACTGTTCCCTACACGCACCATGGAACAATAGAATGAAGGTAATGCAAAAACTACTAAAGTTTAATGGGAAAAGCTGAAAGGGGAATGTGATATGCCTACAATTTGAGTTCGGCCGCATCAATCACTGCCTTGATTGCAGCATCTTCATCTTGCACTCCTATGGAGAAACGGGATTCCGAGCTTAAGTCAGTAACCACTGACTTGCTTGAAGGTACAGAACATCCTTCCGTGACTTTCCTTCTGCAATTAGTGACATAAAGTTAGTATAGAAGGTCATCATTTTCTTCCCTGCGTGTTCTGCTTGAGAACTACCTAATATTGCACTAAAATTCTGTTTGCGCAGAGAAATCGAAGAAAACAACCAGCAATGCCTGGGAGCAGAGAAGATACTTAAGATTAGGGAAATAGAGAATTATTTTGCTAGTTTCACTATGAAGTCCAATTATTCAGATTGAAGGCAAATGTTGTCTAAGTGGAATTGTAACCTTTCTCGGTTACAAGACAAGGTAGAAAACTCGCTACAACTGTTTTTACACAGCTATAACATCTGTGAATTTGACAGTAATACAATAATGTAAAAAAAAAGAATTTCAAAGCCAGCAGAGTCTATGTTCTACATGAATGATTCTGCGATTTAAAATGCTCATAACCTAACCCCTCTGTGCAAACAGGGGAACAATGACTTTGAATGTGAAGTAAAATATTTATGAGAAGACATTACGGACTTACGGTGGGGACAAGACGATATTCTCCGACTGTTTTCCAGGAATGGAAACTCTGCGAACCAGCACATGTGTGTTCTGTAGTACCAATGCCCTTTCATCTTCATATTCTGAATTCAAGAACAAGCACGTAAAATAGAAATGTCAGCCAACATGTTCTTGTAAGTTATAAGAGAAATGATTCGTTAATTTAACATCAAAACTGAGATGTTTAAATTGAAATAGACTGTAATCTTTGAATGACAAAATGACTTCTGTTCACAATTGAGACTTCACAAAGCACTATTGAGATGGATTGGACTCATGCACAGTATCGAGAAGGAAAGAAGAAAAATAGAATGTTACAACTGATTGGAATTTACAAATATAAGTTTTCATCATCAGAGGATTGCAAGGTGCTCTTCACAAGGGAATGCCCAGTTATACGGATCATCTTTCATCGAGGAGAAAGATAGCTTTGGTAACACCTCCAGGAGCACATCTCATGGGCAGACTATCAGACTACACACAATTACAGTGCTCATCTTTCTCCCAGCCATACACAATTGTTGGAGAACCATCAATTTGCATCAACAGAAACAGCCATATAGCAAGATCGAATCACTGGGCCCAAAAGCAAGTTCCTTTGCTCAGAGCTATGATCCACAAGTGAACTAAAAAAACAAAGAAGACCATCAGGAATCCTGAATATAAATGGACTCCTGATCACAAGCAAATTGATCTAATCGATTGAAGCCATGTCCGGCTGGATGAATCCAAAGTTCCAAACATCTCGTTGGCAATGCTACTAATTATCCAAAAAATATAGAAGTGCACTCGAGGCCTACAACATTAAATTTTACGAACAATTGATTAAAACGAACCTACCTTCGCCAGTCTGGGCGTTGGAGATGACAAGATCGTCCCTGAGACGTCCGCGGCGGGATCCGGCATTGCCGTACTTACCGCTAGTCATGATAAGCTGCTTGAGTTCATAAACAGATATAAAAGCAGAGGGCACAGGCATGGAACAGATATCTTTTTCACTCTTATATTGGTAATACACAACACCCATGACGGATGGAAGTCTGATTTCACGCTAAAGGCCTCTCTTTCTCACAATTTACACGAGATGGCCTGATTTTCTTCTCAGATGAAATACAAAAAAATTCCAACGAGAGAAGAGGTACAGATCAAATCAATGATCAAATCAATCTACGGAGAGGCGATCGGCGACGACGGTAGGCTATCAAATCAATGATCAAATCAATCTACGGAGAGGCGATCGGCGACGACGGTAGGCTCTCTGATCCCTTCGGGTCGATGCCGGGTGGGGGCAGACGAATCCTGGAGATGAAGTGATTCCTCGGGACGCCGCCGGGGAAGGTCGCAGACGGAGAAGTCGGGGGGACTACGCCGGGAGGGAACGGAGGTGCCGGAGCGCGTCGACCGGAGATAGGAGCGGCCGATTTCGCCGTATGAGGGCGCCGGATCTGGAGGCGCCGACGGAGATAGGGTTCCGAGCGGAATTGGGGAATTTTGCAGATGGCAAGAGGCGGCGGCGGGGATGCCGGATTTTTATAGCAGAAACAAAAATAAGCGAACGCGTGAACGAGTCGGACGCGGTTTCTTCCTCGTTTCCGTGGCCACGAAGGTTCCTGTGTTACCGACCTTTCCCCGACGGGCCGATCGATCCTTCTGGACGAGCCCATTCTCATTTTAGGCCAGGCCTCAAAAATATGGGCCTGAAAGCATAGCAGGCCTAAATCCTACAAGTGCACTCAGGAAGCCCAGAGCATGGCTCTCTCATTTTCCTCAAAGAGAAAAAAAAAACGGTGCTGCATTTTCCTTCGCCCATTCACTCCCGCACCTTCTCCTTCTCTCCACACAACGAGAACTGAGAGGCAAAAACCCTAGCCGTCTTCCTCAATCCTCCACCGCAGCCCGCGACACCATGGCCGCATCCAAGAGCGGCGGCGGCCCGATCTCACCCCAGGCGGCGGCGCTTGGCGAGGGCATCAAGCTGGTGTTCGGGCGCTGGACGGCGCTGCAGATGGCGGTGGAGAACCAGTGGGGCGGCCGCGAATCCCGCGCCAAGGCGGACCAGTTCGGCCAATCCATCTACTCCTGGTTCTGTAACTTCAAGGGTACAGCTCCTTTAGCATCCTCGGATAGCTTACTCCCCTCGAGGCGGGTTCAGGTAGTTTAGGCGCTGAATTCTCAAGTCTCGGCCAGCTGAAATTCTCATGTCGCGGTTGGAGGATTTGGAATTTGGATGGGCAGTAGGAAGTTGCTATGTTACATCTAGCTGTAGCTGTGGCTGTGGCTCAACTAGTGAGGATTTAGGTTTCTGACTGTGTGCAGAAGTTTCATGCACTATGGGTAGCTGTGAGATATGGGGAAACTTAAGGCTGTCTAATTCATCATTGTGGTTGCTGTTTTGAAATATTTCGATTCAAATAGTTAGAACATATAGTCATATATCCTTCAATGAAAATAACAGCTTCTGCCCGATAGAAAATCTTGGAAGGCATTTGGGTGTATACATTTTAGCTGAAAATATGGGGACAAGGCAGCTGCTGTGCGTTAAGCAATTAGTTTTTACTGCAAGAGCCGCCTCATGCCCTCATTATATATTTTAAAGAATCAGTTTCATCGGCTTCTATAGTGACATACTCATAAGTAGAGACTTGTTAAATAACCCCCCAAATTCACTGTATCAGATGGTCGATGACTTCTTTAATCTTTAGTCAGTTAAGAAATGGCTAGGTGCACCATGTCACATCTGAGTTACATTGTGATAGATTTTGTGAAAATTAGCCAATTTGGGTGAAGCAACATGAATAGTGTGGCAGGTCCCCTAGAATCGGGGACTACCATCCAGTTGCCATTGGTAAACCTAATATATCCCACGGCTTCATTTTGTTTGGAAATCAAGTTTTTTTAAAAAGTCTTTTCAGTTGGCTGTGGACTCAGTTTCATAAGCTTGAACACTTTTGGGATCCGTATGTATTGATAAGGTCTTTATTCAGGTCCGCATTATTTTGAAGACTTGGTGGATATGATGTACGAGAACATATCTGATTCTTTCCATGCTGACTTCGAGGATAATAGTGTTGAGGAGGTAATTTCCCCCCCTATGTACTCATTTTCAGTGTTGGCTTAAACTTTAACTTCATGAAATGTTTCCCTGAATCTAGTTCCAGACTTCCACTGAAAACTCCATCAGAACACTGTGTTACTGTTTTGTAGTGTGGATCTACATGTCCCGTGCAAAAAATGATGATTCAATTTATCATTAGTATTGTTTTTAATTAGTACATTGGGATTTGTGCTACCTGACTTCTTTTTACAAGTTGAACGATTTTACTTGATGCCAGTTCAGCAGCATAAGACCTTAAGACTTTCTCAGCGTGAACAAATCTAATACTCTTACTGTTCAGTATGCAAGCAGTTGTGCTCAAGACATGATTGTTCCTGATATTAACCTTATTGGATCATGATACTTTCCATTGATGTGAACCTTTTTATAACAGATAGGTAGCCTAAGAATTAAAATTTGATGAGTACATAAATGGTAATTTTGATATGGATTGTACCATTTCAATTTTACACAATGATTGTTGGGATTGGGGGTACTGTTTATGACATATTATTCAACTGTAGCTAATATTTCTTCAGAAGAATTAGTCCTCGTTTAATGTTTCGAAAAAGAATTAGGCCTCTTTTAATATTACACATTACCTCATTGCCTCATTTATTTTGTCTTCAGGGAAAATTCTGTAGCATATCACACAAACATAAACTACTTACAATAACCAATGCAGTGTTTCTGTTGGTGTCAAGTTTTTTGCATTTTAGTCGTACAGAACTTGGTATGTGTTCACTGATTTAAATATCTTTTTGTGAACAGGTTGCTGAACAATTATTGATTATGCATGAAGAATGCCTGCAGAGCAACTATTCATCTATAGAGAAGTTAAGGAACTCACATGTTCAGGGCAGTGCTGTTTCTCAAAGTAGACAGGTATGTACTGTTTTGCACTTCATTGAATCTTATGTTTCTCGGAGTGGACATGTTACTGTTATCGCACTCTAGTGTATCATAACGTGCTCCCTTTGCCTGCTTTGTAATTTAATGTTGCATCTGTTTACACTTTTCAACTAACTTTTGCTGCAATTTAGTATCAAAGTTACCGGTCTTCATTTCCAGATGTCTTTAATAAGTGGATATTTTTTTTGGGGGGTTAGTGCCATTTGCCTCAGTGTGGCGCTGTGATACAATTGAAAAACGGTAGCTCCAGTGTGTGACTTGCATATTTGTTCCTCTTTGTGATATGGTGGGGAGTTGGTGATCCTTAACACCACTTTCAAGTTAGAGCCATGGGCTGGCCAGCGTTGTTGCCCGGGTGATTGATCCACCTTGGTATAAATGATACATAGTTCTTCTCAGCTGAGGTTAGAATCCATTTGTTGCTATTGTAGTATTGGTTTCATCACTGATATTTTCTTCTCTTGGCAAATTGTTATTTGCTCCACTGGTGATTCTTGGCACACTGTAATTGGTTTTCTTCACATGAGCAGATAGCAGCTGATGGCGATGATAGTGCTAGCTCAGATGACGACGACGGCGATGCGCCAATGATGGAAGATGAAGCAGCAGCAGCTGCGCCGGAGGAGATGGCGGTGGACAGACCGAGACCCTCGAGGCCTGCACCTGATGCTGACGGGTGGACCGTTGTGCCTCCTAGGCATGGTGGTCGTTCCCGTGGCAATAATTAGGCAGGGCTCGAAACCTTGTTGTATACATACATGTTGCTATCTGCCGATTTTATTACTGGATGTTGAGTGTTGCAGGAGCTCGGGATTTTACAAGGGATGTTGAGTGTTTTGCTTGCCCACCATAGTGGTATTTCGACATTGTAACTATTTATGTTCAAAATAGCGGACTATAACATTTAGCAGAGAGCTCTTCTCGACCGCTATAACTCCGTTATACCCGCCATGGTGCTGTTATGGCCGCTATTTAGTACAACAATGTCGTGGTGACAATTGGTAAAAACCGCTGTAGCCTGCTATTTTGGACATTCTAATTATGGTTAACTTGTGGTCACAGGTCTTAAGAATTCCGTTCTTAATTGCAGTCACTCAGATATGTCTCAATGTGTGTTTTTTCCAATGCTATTTTGATTATAAAGTGAGTCGCAGTTTTGATAAGCACTCGCGCTAGATAGGGGCAGCCGTCAGATTTTGTCTCCGAAGTTAATGTTGGATCTACAATCGCCACATTGAACATTGGGTATATTGAAAGTTTCTTCGATGCACCCTATCGTGGAATTTAAACACCAAGACACAATTTTCAACTACAGTCACCGTAATCACACTAGCTAGCCAAAAAAAAGGACTAATTGGATGAACTAGGTGGTTTTTCAACAAGAAGAAATAGGCCCACTTCGTCATAATCACTAGCTACACATTGTCTCGGGAAGCTGTTTACTGGTTCAGATATCAGAGTGACTGTCGTAGTTTCGTCGATCAAACATAGCCTCTCAAGTGCTCAAGCTCATCCAGCTCCCGGCGCGCGCCGTCAAAGCCGGCACCATCATGATCTCCATGGCAGCCTGCGCCGCTGGAGCCAGAGCCCTGGATGACGGCGGAGAGCACGGCGAGGGTGTTGGAGGTTTGTCATCTCGTCGAACAAAGCTGCCGTGCAGAGCGTCGTTGAGGGTCATTGGGTATTATGAAACTGTATCAAGTATACAACTAATTTACTTGATTAGACCTTAGGTCATGTTTGGGTGCGTTTTTGGAGCATCTCGCTACTACTAAAAAACGATACGACACAGGTGCATTTGAGCATTTCGATACGCGAATGCACCATTTTCGGGCAATGAACTTCCGATAAATTTTTTTCACAACTCCGATCCATTTTACCGTAAATTCGGTGCTTGCCAATAACATGGGCTGAGATTCGAAAAAAAAAAAACTCCGCCTGTGTTGACTGGAAGACTAGCTCTCAGCCTAGTCGTCTCAACATAGCAGGTCCTAAGTCCTGGTAAAGGAGGAGGGCGGGTGATAGGTGTGACGAACCATCCTCGTACTTAGCCGATCTATGGAGATGGACCGAGTGAATTGGGCTTAAATGGCTTGCGCTGCTTGTGATTTAGATGTCCTGAGCCCGGGACTCAGTTTAACTGGGCTGGGCGCTCGCTTGTTTAGTCTTCCCTAGAAAGCTCGGTGGGAATTCTAAAAAAAAAAAAAAGAAAGCTCGGTGGGTCCTACTGCTGCGTGTGGAGACCCGCCGCAAAAGCGAAATGCTAGGAACACTGGCTATTAGCAACAACAACATGAAACTTACGTCGGTAATTACTTGAGAAGAAAAAACTTAAGCAATAAAAATATGGGACAGCTTTCCAAGCTCCTTCTTGACAGATAATAGGAACTTGCAATTCACATAAATTTTACCTAATATAAGAATGAAAATGTCTCACCTTGTCACAAGGTTGTAAATTACCACTTTTCTTGTATTATAAAATGTAGATAAAATGACCAAAAGATTACTTGTTTTATTCAAGTATAAAACGTATGAACTTAATAAGAACCCATTCCATTGCTAGCTAGAGTGGAATTGATTTTTTCGTTCTAAATTATACCCGGTTTTTAATAAATTTTGGGGGGAAACGAGAGGGCTATCCGGGTGCCCGTAGCAATTTTCAGTTAGCTCATGCGTATCCGGGCAGCGGATATTTTCCTTGCGCTTGCGCCCCCCTCCAACCGGCGAGATATTTTGCGCTTGGCCAAATCCTCGAGTCGAGAGGCAACGCGCAACAAAACCCTAGCCGCCGCCTCGTCCCTTTCTTAAACCCCAAGCCGCGCCTCCGCCGCTTTCATCCCTACCCCATTCCACCACCCCTCCTGGTCTGACCTCGACCCATCCCGCCGCCCCCATCTTCAGGTACGTCTCCGTTCCGCCGCCTTGTTCCTCTCGATCCGATGGTGCACCTCTCGTTTCTTAGATCGATTCGCGTCATTGGGCGGAAGGGAGGGGGTTTCGGGGTATTCGCTGTTTATGTGTAGATCTAAGCGTTCAATAGATTGATTCGAGTCGTGGATTAGAGGGGAAATGTTGGATCTTTGTGCAGATGAAAGGGGCTTTTCGATTTGCGCTGTTTATATGTGGATCTCGCCTCCGCCGGTACGGCGAAGGGAATTTCTTCGCGTGAGAGTTTTGTTTTGTGCATATGTTGGGGAAATGCTTTGGCTGGTGGGAATGTTTAGGATTTCAGGTAGAGTTCTGTAGTAACCTTGCTGGTATTTTCGCCTGGAAGAAACCGGATCCTTTAAATTGCTTTGATATGTGATAGGAGTATCATCTATGTCCGTTTGGTTTAGGCTCTGTTTGACTCCTATGTTAACTGCCTACTTGGCTGTGTAGTGTAGATGCTATTAGTACAAATTTGTTGGTGAAATGTTTTGGCTGGTGTGATTATATGCTTCCGATGAGCTATGCAGTTTTCTCGTTAACCTGGCTGAGCTTTGCCCAAAAGAAACCGGATCCTGTAAATTCATGTGCCGTGTGATTTCCATCTCGACTTGATTGGTTAGGCACGTTTGGTGTGCCATTTGACTCCTAGCTTGTTCTAGTAATCTGTTTAGATGAACTTAGAAATGTTCCCTGGCAGTGATTTTTTTTTTACTTGCAAAAAGGAGTTTTACTTATTCTGTGGCTGAATTATATCTTCAATGGCCAGTTTTAGTGTTCAATGGCGGCCTTCAACAAGCTCGGCAGCCTTCTAAGGCACAGTGCTCTGCCAAGTGGTGCCCCTGCCAGTTCAGCTCCTGCATTGTTTAATGCTGCTCGGCTGATGTCCACCAAGCTTTTTGTTGGTGGTGAGATTTTGTTTTTTTTTTGCATTCTTTGATTTATGTTTACAAGCAAGCCATCACTTTTGTTTTATATTTACTTGGTGTCATTGTTTAGGTCTTTCCTGGAATACTAACGAGGATGCTTTGAAGCAAGCATTTAGCAACTTTGGAGAGGTTACTGAATGTGAGTATACTTTTACATGTTGAGTTAGCAGTTAGTTGGATGATTCTGATTCCGTTTCTTAGCTTTGTATCATGGTCCATTTTCATGTTGCAGCAAGGGTCATCACAGACAGGGAGACTGGAAGGTCAAGAGGCTTTGGCTTTGTGAATTTCAGCAGTAGTGATGATGCCAAGGAGGCTGTTAGTAGAATGGATGGTCAGGTGAGTGAGACCTCTTTTCTTGTGGATCGAATGAAGTTAATAGTGGTTAGTGGCATTTGCCTAAATGAAGACCGAAAACAAATGTTGTGTCAAGATTACACACTCCTGCTCCTTTTGTCTCTAGTATGGTTATGCTGCTGCATTTGTCTAAATGGAGACCCGAAACAATTGCAGGAACTTGATGGGCGTAATATCCGTGTGAACTTCGCTACTGAGAGGCCTGCAGGTGGGAACCGTGGTGGTAGCTTTGGTGGCTACAGTGGTGGCGGCGGCGGTGGCGGTGGCTATGGCAGCTATGGTGGTGGCAACCAAAGCTATGGTTCTGGAGGGGGTCAGGATGCATTTTAAAATGTGCGCTGACTACCAGAAATATTTGAAATAATGAACTTTAGGACCTGATGTGTGTGGCTTATGTGAAGCCTTATTTATGTTTACTATTGTGTGCTCTGAAGTTGGTTAAATGGTTACGTTAGTTGCAATTCAGGTGCTACCGTGCTACTGAGTTTTGCCTGCTGGTTGTTTTGAAGAGTGCAAAATTGTGTGCATCCCTCCTATGAGAAGGAACATAACAAAATTTTGAGCACACTACTTTATATATCCTATCTGTTGCAATGTGTCCGGAAGTATAAAAAATTAGTTGCCAATATTTGTCTTTGCACTCCGGTTTTAGGATGGCCGTATTACGTTCCTAACTGTGATTACTTGATTCGATGTTTGAAACTCAACTGTACTGCGAAGCAATTTTCATCCTGCAACCCGTACATTTGAATCCTGAACCCAGAAGTTTTGATAAACGACACAGCTGCACTACTAGCATTTAACTTTTCCATCTAAAATAACATTTGTATGATATCACAATATTGTTATTGAGAAATTTCAAAAATTGACACCCATACGAGGACTTGAACTTTGCACAGTTGACACCCAATACAACTAGTGACTTCTTATATTACTACTCTCTTCATCCTAAATATCTTAAATTATTTTTGACAGGTGCAATGCATACAAATTAATGTAAACCGTCATGTTCGCTTGGTTTATCACCCACAAGTCAGCAGCAGTTGCAGTTTTATCTCGCGCTCGCGCCTCCCAACTCGCGCGCTCGCGCGAAGGGACCGCGGCGACCACGGCGCTCCTCCGGCGATCGCCGGATTCGACCGCTAATTCCTGACGAGAAGTAGGAGATCGGGTGGCGCGCGGGCCGCGGACCACGCTCTCCTACTTTTCTCGACCGATCCTGTCTCAGGTAAGGCACACTAGCTCCTCTCGCGGGGTGTGTTCGTGGGGTGAAGGGGTTCCCCGAGGGTGCTCGGAGCTTCTCCTCCGAAGGCCCATCGGCTTCCAGGGCAAGGGAGCCTGGAGTGATGCCGATTCCGTTCCCAAATACATCAGTGGGGCAGCCGCCATGGATGGCATACGACCTGCAGAGGTCCCAAGCGGCGAATTCTCAGGGAGAGGGGACAGCTGGGGGCTTCTGCAAGGAGATTCATGGCGAGGCTCATGGAGAGTCTGCGGCCACGCAGGGGTGCACGCCGGCCTTGGAGACGAGTGGGATGACGGGGTCCCTGAAGCGCAACGACATGACTCCAGTGGGTGGATGGAGAGACCTCCACCCCGCTCGCGGCGTCTGACCTTGGCTCCAGGAAAATTCCCGGATTCCGCAAGAGATGCGAGGGAGGGGATGCGGGGAGGGTCTCCATACCACCCCTCACCTCAGGCAGAGGCATGGAGCCGCAAGGTGGAGAATGAGCGCATAGCTCAGGAGATTAAGCACCATTTGTTCAATTCAGAGCCGCAATCGGAGTTTGAGAAATTGGCCTTGGCTGTGGAGCATTTGCAATTGGCTATGGATCGTGTCTCTCCTGCAAATCACACACCAGATGGCGGCCATGAATCGCCTCTGAAGAAGCAGACACAGAGACTAGGGGACAGTGAGGAAGATGACCCAGATGGGCTGGGCCATAGTTTTGGATTTTTCTCATGAGACAATACATACCCACTCGTGGCGGCCTAGTGGGCCGAAGTGGTTCTGGGCTGTAAAAGGGAATGCTACGTTGGGCCCAGGTTTTGCAGCACGACCTGATGAGATCAGGCGATTTGGTCACTTGGCTAGGGTTGTGAGGAGAATTCCAACTCCGGCGCCGCTACAGAAGACATTTGCAGAAGCGGTGAGAGAGAGAGATGGCGAGGGTGCCGCCGAAGCAAAGGCTGGGGAAGAGGCAGCAAGAACCAGAAGACTGGATGGAGGAAGATGATCTCCTAGGAAGCGACCTCCAACGGGAGCAGGAGCTCAGATCCAAGCTCTATCGAGGAGATGGCAGCCGCCGTGAGGAAGGCTTCCGGCAGGAAAGAGAGGGGGAGTGGCGGGGTGGCCGTGACACCCATTCCTACGACCACTTTGAGAGAGATCAGGGTCGTCGTGGGCGGTTCAATCAACACAGAGGGGGAGGAGGGCTTACCAACCCAGATATGGAGCTGACCCAAGGGCACATGGAGGTTCGAGGCCAGTCAGGCAACAGGGGGAGGAAAGAACCCAGGAGGCGAGGAAGGAGAAGCCGACTACTGAAGGTACTTCTAAATCTACTGAATCCTCAAAATGTTTCAAATGCGGGGAAGTTGGTCACCATCAGATGGAGTGTTCCAACGATCCGGTTTGTTACAAATGCAAGAAGACCGGTCACATGGCGGCTGAGTGTGGAGGCTCACCTAGCAAAAAGATGAGGATGTTTGGATTTGGTATCCCAGGGCAGGGATTTTATTCCTTTGAGATTCCAGACAAGGGTGTCTCGGAAAAATTCAGTGGGCTGATTGTTATACAAAAAGGGGAAGCTACTGAGGAGAAAATAGCTGAGGAGCTGAAACATCTGGTTGTAGAAGATTGGGATTTTCAGGTCAAACAAATTACCAGTAAGGAGTACAGGTGTGCTTTTCCGGATAAAAGTTCAATCGACACCTTCTCTAAGCTCACAGGAATTCAGTTGGCCTTGCATGGTCTGACGGGGAAGATCATCAGAACTGCTGTAGATCCTGCAGCATCCTCAGTCCTTCAAACAACATGGATAAAGGTTCATGGGATCCCTGGATTTGCTAAGGATGAGGAGGTAGTGAGAGAGATTGCAACACTTGTAGGTGAACCCATCAAGGTGGATGAGTTCAGCCTCTTGAGAGATGAACCGGCAAGGGTGAGAATAAACTGCAGGGACATTGCTAAGGTGAAAGGTACTGTGGAGATATTCTTCAATGGGGTGGGATATGACATTCGCTTTTCTGTTGAGGGTTCTCAAGGTAGGAGTCAGGGTAAAGGTGGAGGACCGGGGGGACCTGGAAAAAAGGATGACAAGCAAAGTAAAGAGAACAACAAAGATAAAGACAATGGGCGCGACGGAAAATCTGGGCACAATTCTCACAACACGGGGAGCCAGAAAGATTCTGACCATGAAGCCAGTCAGGAAAAATCCCAAGAGGACAGCATGGAAGACGTAGTGAGGGATGGATCCCCAGAAGACAGTAATCATAACCAAGAGGATGTGAGGCCCATTGCTGCTTTTCATCCAAAGTTGGGAGTGGTGGATGTGCACAAAAGTAACTCTCCAACTCAAGAACTCTGCAAGGACAGAAGAGAGAAGCCAGGGAGGGTGTCTGAGCAAGAGAGCCGGCACACGCCGGATCTGGGGGATGGGATGAAAAAGGAGTTGTTGCTGAAAAAAATAGATAATTGTCCATGGACAGGAGGGCCCTTACACTATGGATGCAGACAAATTGGCTGAGGATGGAGGAACCAAGTGTCTTGGCTGGGGAATCGCAGCTCACTCAGGAGGAAGATCTGATGGAGGACGGCCATACTGAAGAAATGGACTCTGTGACTGAGGAAGAAGAGGACACCCAGGGGTGGGTGGTACAGACTGCTAAAAAGAAGAAGAGGAAAATCTCCAAGAAGAAGGGAAAGACAGTAGTGGCGACAAGAGCAAGCACAAGGGTCCCAAGAGATGGGGTGCCCATTGCCACCAAGGCAATGGCTAGAGCCAAGGAAAAGAATGATCTACAGAAAGGTATCTCCTCAAATCCCTTTACTATTCTGAATGATGTTTCTACTGTTCATTTAAGCACTGTTATGTTAGATCTAGACTTGGCTTGTGATGACATAAACTCCCAAATTAACACCTTTAGAGCGGAGGAAATTGTGAGAGCCAATTTGGCTGAAGCAAATTACAGAAAATATCTAGAGAAGGCTAATGAGGAAACATCTCCCCAAGGAGAGGAGGATATCTCTGAATTAGCCATGGGGGCTGTGACTAACAATGAAAGAGGACTTACAAAAGATGATCAAATTCTCCTCGGGCTTGCTGGTTGCCAAGGGGGGCAACAGGACGCCGGGGAAACCTCAATCTCTAACAATGAGAGTTCTCATGTGGAATGTTAGGGGGCTGGGGAAACCAGCCAGACGTAGACAAGTTAGGGATCACATTATCCAGGAACATATAGACATAGTGGGGCTCTAGGAAACAGTTAAACAGGGCTTCTCTAATAACGAGCTTCAGGATCTGTCGGGCGGTCTTAGTTTTTCTTGGGTTTGGTTGGAGGCTAAGGGAAGATCTGGTGGCATTCTCGTAGGAGTCAAGGGTGACATCCTCGAAATGGAAAGCCATGTGTGTGGAGATTTCTCAATCACAGCCAACTTCCGCAATAGGATTTCTAATTTTAGATGGAAGGTTGTTACGGTCTACGGACTCGCTCACCTTGACCTCTCCGCAGATTTTCTAGAAGAACTCAACAACATCTGCAGTAGCTGTGAGCTGCCTTTAATTTTAGGGGGGGATTTCAACCTAATTAGAAGTGAGGAAGAGAAAAATTCTGATAATTACAATCATAACATGATGGACATGTTCAATAATTTCATTGGGGATCATTGCCTGAGGGAAGTGATTAGAGCTGGACCGAGATACACCTGGACCAACAAACAAAATGATCCAATCATAGTGAACCTGGACCGCTTTTTCGTCTCCCTGGAATGGGAGACTAGGTTCCCTCTATGCACGGCATGGAGCCTAACCAGAGTGGGGTCAGACCATTCCCCCATTATTTTAGACTCTGGGGAGCAAGGTGCACCCAGACCCAAGTATTTCTATTTTGAAAAATAGTGGTTAATGCAACCTGATCTCTATGACTTGGTCAAAACCAAATGGCAAGAGAGTGAGGCAAGGAGGCCAGATAGTAGCTACTCCCTCGATAGTTGGCATGGAAGCCTCTGCTATCTAAGGAGGGCTTTGAAGGGTTGGAACCTTCAGAAAATTAGAGAACAAAAACAAACCAAGAAGGATCTGTTGCAACATTTATCTGCCCTTGATGCAGTGGAGGATGGGCCTCTACCTGCGGATCATTGGCAACAAAGATACGAAATAGAAAACAAGTTAGAAAGTATATATAATCTAGAGGAAATTTATTGGCAGCAAAGGGGGAGTGAGCTGTGGGTGCTTAAAGGTGACTCAAACACTGACTTCTTCCATGCTTTTGCCAATGGGAGGAGAAGAAAGAAAACCATTATTGAACTTGAGACAGACCAGGGTGTGGTCAAATCCCAAGAAGAAATTATGAAACATGCAACCGGCTTTTACAAAAATTTGTTTGGCTCCCAACCACAATGCAACCTAAGGCTGGATAATAATTTCTGGATTGAAGGTTGTACTCTACCCCAAGGTGAAAAAGAGAATCTCATCAAACCTTTCCTGGAGGAAGAAGTTAAGAAGGCAATCTTTGACATGAGAGTAGATTCTGCCCTAGGACCTAATGGGTTTGGTGTACATTTTTTAAAAACTTTTTGGCCTGTGATCAAGGGAGATTACATGGCTATGATGCAGGATTTCCATAAAGGGGGATTGGATATCAAAAGACTGAACTTTGGAGTGATTACCTTGGTGCCAAAATTGAAGGAAGCAAATAACATAAAACAATACCGTCCGGTTTGCTTGCTGAATGTGGATTACAAAGGAGCTACTAAGATGCTGTGTAATAGGCTCTCACCTCTGGCCAAGGAGGTCATTGGTGACAACCAAACAGGCTTTATAAAAGGGAAAAACATCCTTGAAGGAGTAGTTGTCTTACATGAAGTCATTCATGAGCTTAAAAGGTCGAAATCCAAAGGGTTGATCTTGAAAATCAACTTTGAAAAGTCGTATGACAAAGTCAGATGGGACTTCCTGGAAGAAGCTATGAGAGGAAAAGGCTTTCCTCCTGAGTGGATCACTTGGGTGATGCAGACGGTCCAAGGGGGGAAAGTCTGTGTCAATGTTAATGGTGAGAGAGGGGGTACTTTAGGACCTACCAAGGTCTGAGGCAGGGCGATCCCCTCTCACCTTTACTTTTCAACCTAGTGGCCGATGTGCTTAGCTGCTTATTAGACAAGGCCATCCAGAAGCAGCATATAACTGGGGTCTTGCCAGCTTTGATTCCTGGGGGAATCTCCCATATCCAATACGCTGATGACATTGTTATTATGACGGATGGATATGATCTGTCAGTCCTGAACCTCAAGCTTATTCTTTACTGCTTTGAATGGATGTCTGGTTTGAAGATCAATTTTCATAAGAGTGAGGTCTATGTGTTTGGGGTTTCGCAACAGGAGAAGGAAAGATTAGCAAACATGCTTAATTGCAAATTGGGGAGCTGGCCCATGAAATATTTAGGAATCCCTATCTCAGATCAAAGGCTAGGGGTTACTGCTTTCCTTGGGATTAAAGATAAGATGAGGAAAAAGCTTGACCCATGGAAGGGCAAGTATCTATCCTCAGGGGGCAAACTGATTCTTACCAACACTTGTCTTACAAACCTGCCCATGTATGTCATGGGTTTTTACCTATTGCCCAAACAAATCCATGAAGGCATGGACTCCGTAAGGGGCAAATTCTTTTGGCAAGGAGCCAGGGAGGAGGCCAAATATCATATGGCCAGATGGGAAACATTGAGTAGACCCAAGGACCAAGGAGGTCTGGGGATTATAAGTACCAGCATTATGAATGAGTGCCTGCTGGTTAAGTGGATATGGAAGATAGTTAAAGGGTCAGATGAAATTTGGTATAAGCTCCTAAAAGCTAAATATATGCCAGATGGAAAATTTTTTTGATCTAAGTCTCGAGGGACATCCCAATTTTGGCAAGGGCTGCATAAAGTTAAACATCTGTTCAAATGGGAGGCTATCTATAAAGTGAAAAAAGGAGACAAGGTGTCCTTCTGGGATGATGTCTGGATAGGCGATACCCCACTGAAAATCCAATTCCCAGATCTATACAAATTTTGTGATGACCCGAACGTCCTTGTGGAGGACTGCCACTATGAGGATGGATGGGACATAGGCTTGAGACGTGCCCTGACAGTAAGTGAAGCGGAGCAAAGAACTACTATGCTTAACATGCTGCAGGATGCAACCTTTGACTCTTCCTCCTCAGATGAAGTAGAGTGGGCTTTAGACAAGTCTAAAAACTTTACAACAAAATCGCTCTATAGGTTTATCACTCACAGGGGTGTGAGCATAGCCGATGCGAGAAGCATCTGGAAAACCAAATTGCCGCTGAAAATTAAGGTGTTCCTCTGGCAACTCCATAACAACAAACTGCAAACAGCGGTGGAACTGAAGATGAGGAGGTGGAAGGGTGACATCCATTGTGGTTTGTGTGGGGGGATAGAAGACACGAATCACATTTTCTTTAGTTGTTCCTTGGCTCAGTTTGTGTGGTGCTGTCTGCGTGATACCTTTGGTTGGGATAGCTTTCCCACATCCTGGGACAGCCTACAGGGAGGATGGTTGTCTCACAATTTGAACTTGCCATACAAACTTGGTCTATTTCTATTTGCAGGGATAGCATGGGCACTTTGGAGGTCTCGTAACAAAATGGCGATAGAAAAGCGTTTTCCTACAAGTCCTCTGGATGTAATTTGGTCTGGTGTAATCTTTGTGCAGAAATGGTCTCCCTTATTGAAGGAACCGGAACAAGAGCAGATTGCCAAGGCGCTGGACAAGGTGAAAAGATATCTGGGCAGCTTCAAGGAGAATGACACGCTGATGACGGATGTGGCGGAGCTCTGAACTTCCTTTTTAGTTTTTTGCCGCCTTTGCTTCTTTTTCTGGGATGTTTAGCTGACCTCCGCTGTTGCAGACTCCAGTGTCTCTTTTCTGTAATAGGATAGTGGTGCCTGCTCTAGTAGTGCTTCTTGTCTGTTCTCTAGCCGTTTGAGGGCCCTTCGAACCTTGTATCAAACCTTTATAGCTTTCAATAAAAGCAGAGTGGATCTCCTTTCAAAAAAAAGTCAGCAGTATTTTTTTTAATAAATAAGCCAACAGCATAATGATATAAATCAGCTATCAGCAACCATCTCGCAGTACTTCTCGGAACAAATCAGCACGACAGCCAAACGAGCGGGACGTCAGAAACGCTAAAACAACCTTTTTAATTGAAAACGAAAAGAGTAAACAATCAGGGTTTGCTAATTTATATCTAAATCGAACATGGTAGATCCCCATCTCCCCTTGATTTCCTTTCAAAACTCTCGCCGACCATCCCCACCTCCGTCAAGAAGACAAGCACCATGAATCCGCCGCAACCAGGACCCGGCCTTCCGCGCCGCCACCAGCACCTGCTCCACCTCCACCTCGACCCCCGCCATCACCACCGTGTCCACATCCACCTCTGCCACCACCACGGCGCCCACTCGCTCGCTCCCGCGCTGGCGCCGCCGGCCTGCGTCCATCACCACCAGCAGCATCAGACCCCCGTGTTCTTCCCCAACTCCAACCCGGGCGCTGCGCCCTGGCAGCCAGAGCGGCCCCCCGCCGCCGTAGGAGAGGACGTCGAGGAGTTGGATCCCGAGCCGGGGCTGCTGCACGCGGAGGCGGCGGAGGACGAGGAGGATGAGCCGGTGTTCGTGCTCACGGACGAGTGGGCGGAATTCTTTGCCAAATCCGTGGCCAAGAGGAGGCTGGGTAATTGATTTTCTCGCCATACTTATTTGTTTCTTCATGGCTTTTTCTTGATAACTCCGATTAATTTCATATTTCTTGCCGATCAACAGCTAAACAGCAGAAGAAGAACAAGGGCCGGAAGTGAACTTTTTTTTTGATACTTGGTGATTATATTAGCATCATAGACAGTTTACAAGGATGGGATTGAAATCAACCCGAAGCAGTTGTGCCATAGCCAATTGAATTGGACATTGGTTACAATGAGAGTAGTTGATACAAGTGAAATTGCTAGAGGAAAGATTACTTCTCCAGGCAAATTTCGCTAGAGTGTGTGCCGTCTTGTTTTCTTTTATTGAGTCTTCCTGCAGGAGTATTGTATGTTGACATTGTTGCTGATGAATTGAGATATGGAAGGTCTCATCAGTCAGTATGATAGACAGACCTGGAAATTGATAGCTTCTGCATGTGGGTGTGTCGCCTGGATGAGCATCTCTGTTTGCCTTCCCTGTACTTGTCCTTGTATGTGTATGCCTAGTCCGGCCTTCCTGGGTGCATAGCGTAGGTTTATCTTCTGGATTGCAGCGTCAACATGTACCTGTATGTCCGTTTGATCCTGTACTTCTTGCTGAGGTTGTTGTTTGTGGTCTTGTTGGTTCGTCTGTGTGGAGTGATGCTGCTCTTGTCCATTCGTGGCTTCAGTATAGTATTTGGTGATTGTTGCTATATCTGCAAGAGTAGCATGGATTACCTGAGAAACACCCCATGTTTTGTTATTGAATCTTAGATCGTTCCTCGCCTGCCAGATGAACCACAACGTGGTTATTGTCCTCTGCATTTCCTGCATAGATGATGGAATAGCAATGAGGTGCTCCTGTACATATCCTGTTCCTTGTGGTAGTCGATCTGCTCGTCCATTCGTGGCTTCGGTATAGTATTTGGTGATTGTTGCTATATCTGCAAGAGTTGCTCCTGTACATGTCCTGTAGTCGATCTGTTCTGAGAGGTGGAGAGCCTGCAAACCACACGTCCACACTGCTCGAGCAAAAGTGCAATTGAAGAAAAGATGCTCGTCGGTTTCAACCTGGCCACATCTCAGAGTGTTTGTCAATGGCCACATCTTAGACAGTGTTTGTCAATGTTATTTAGCACTTGTTGTGTCCTTAAAGTCATTTAGCACTTGCTAGGAGAGCATTCAGTGGGCAACTGCCATCAACACACTTACACACGCATGATGCATCGCTTTGCCACAAAGACACTTTTCTATCATCGAGAAATTTCTGGGTTTACATCTTACATTGTTTTGAATCATGTGTTGTATTTGTTGGATCTTAAAAATTAGAAATACTAAATGTCAGACCATTGACTGTCCTTGTTCCAACTTCAAAATGCGGAGCAGTCTATCTCATCGATAGATCGAGAAACTACACATCTTCGTATACTCCCTCCGGTTCCCTATTAGAAGTCGTTTTGGACAAGATTTGAGTCAAACATTGAGAATATAAATCATGAATAACTTTTAAGTTGTTGAGTTTGAAAATATGAAAATCATATAAATAGATTTGTCTTGAAAATTAATTTCATAAGAATATACATATATATAACTTTCCAATAAAGATTTTTATATAAAAGAGAAGTGAAAGTTGTGCTTTGGTGACCGTGTCGCTATCCTAAACGACTTCTAATATGAAACCGGAGGGAGTAATCATCATATGTAAAAATTCAGAAGAAATTTGCTAATCACACAATTTACAAGCTAAACCAGGTACATTAAAATTTTAAAACAATTCTGGTTATGAAACTACTACCGGTTAAGGAACATGAACCTTCCCCCGTTCCAAAACAAAATCCGTACGAGACGGCATAATCAAAAATCAATATTCTCCCTGCGTTCGAGACAGAATAAAACACAGGAAGTGCGAAGGGTGGTATTCTCCATTTCTCCGTGCGTTCGAGACAGAATAAAACACAGGAAGTGTGAAGGGTGCAACAAGCCATCCATGCTCGATTCGTCCCAACATGCTCGAACCACGAAAAGAAACCATCACATTACTCTTTATGCTAAGAGTAGAAAACATCCAAACTTTGATAAAACAGAACAGAGAAACATCTAAGCAAATTTCCAACCACAATATGTACATTTCAATCATGCTGCCTGCCTAACATTTAATCCTAGGCCGTGCAAAAGAAAAAAATGGTGATCCGGATGCTTCCTACACCAAACATGTTAGCAGTTAGTGATAAAATACAAAATAAACGGACGGTGAGCCGATCTATGTTCACAGTACAAAACCACTATAAGCTGCCCATATGTATTTTCTTCACCTTACAGCATAAAAAGTATGAAGCTAAACATGGCCCATCTCCATAGGTTAAATTCTGCATTGGCACGCTTCTATTTGCTGTACTGGACAGGAAAGACTTTATGGTCATCTTAAGCCGATCAGCTCCAACATCTCCCGAACTAGCGCTAGCAGGATATTCTTAATCTATCTGCTTAGTTATGCTGAAACATGTTTTCTCAATACTAGAAAACATGAAATTTATCTGCTACTGTGCTTGGAGGAAGTTTATGGTGTTCAACTGAATCCGTATCAGCATTGCTCAGCTATTTCCGATGCTTCCTTTTTGTTTCAGTTCTTGGCCGCTTTTCCTCTTCCCAGTCCCTATCATGCATTCTGCATTTAAACCAAATTAGGTTAATTAGAGAAAGGAGAATGCCAAGCATAACAAATGGATTTGATATCCACAAAGAGTTTCAAATGATCATTAAACAATAAATACTGCACGCATATGCAAGCAGACAGCACCGGCAATCATAAAATGCTTCTAAACAAATTCTTTGATGCTAGAGGCATACAGAGAAATAAATCTGAACCGCTGACTTGTCCTGTTATTTCCCTTAATTTACATAGATGTTACAAATTTATGGAAAACGATCCCAGCGCATGAGCCAGAGCCAGGATGAAGACTAAAATTTTTATTCTACTAGAAATTATCTCCACAATTTCAGGCAAAGCTAATTATTATGAAAAGCATGCAGGGGGATTTGCTTCATACCAAGGACAAGATAGGACTTGCCAAAAACACCACCAAGCACGAGCAATATGCAGGGCCACTGTACTAGACCCCACTTTCATTGTCATGGTAGATGGAATATTGGCGATTTTTTATAGTTCAACCATTTAGATACGGTGATCCTTGTACAAACTACTTTACCAAACATGTAGTTAAATATGTATCATTTTAGTCTCAAGTTCATCAATGCCGTAATTGCAGCCCAAGATTTTATTTCCATCTGCTATGGGAACACACGAGCTTATTAGTATGGTGAAGTTATGATAGATAACTGGACATTAATGTATAATGTATTGACGTGTAATTCCAGAGAATGCATACATCTAGTTTGATTAAGGGAAGATAGGACCACCCATGTGCTGTATATGGAAGATTTTGGATGAGACGTTTAGCATCAAGAACAATGCACATTTGACTTTGACATGGATCATAAATTTATGGCTTTGGACAAATCTCGTGGAGGATTTTAGCTCCGCAATTTTCGTATAACATGATTTTCAGCCTCGAGAAAATGAAGTTCGCTTATGTCGGTATTAGTAAGACAAGAATAACAAGCACTAACTGCAAATGATCACACCTTTATAAAGGATGTCTCATCCAAACATTTCTTACGAGAGTCGATTTGGAGAACAAGGTCCAAAATGTAACTTTGACCACTGAGTCAGTTGTAATATAGTTGTAAATATAGAAAATTATAGTACGAAGTAACTACTTTTTTGGGGGACATCAGTTTGAAATATGACTTAAGTTCAAGCCTTAAGTTATTTTTAGTTACTCTTATTTGGAAGGAAAAAATAGCATCCTAGTTTTACATGAATCGCTTTAGTTCCTATGAAGAATATCAGAACTGTGAAAATGTAATTAGAACAACTGAAAATAAGTGAGCAAACTGTTGGAAACTGTGCAATGCATATTTGAACAAGAAATTATTCTTCATTGAACTCACTGTTCAGCCTCTCGACGACTTGGTTTGCTTGATGTATCCTTGCCATGCGTCCTAGGAAGGTCATCAGTGTGCGAGCTACGATGCTGTGAAATTACACCTTTCCTTTCTCGCTCTCGTACATCAGACAATTGCGAGCTGCCAGTTCCATGGGAAGGAGGCTGTGAAGCAGAAGGTGCATATTCCCCAGCTTCTAAAGAAGGCTGTTCTCGCTTGACCTTTCTTCGTTTGGAAGCGCTACTAGGGTCGCTGTCTTCCTTCATAGTAGTCCCTTTTTCTCTATCTCTATCATCTACCTATACAATCAACAAAGGACTCAAGATAGTAAGTCAAACATGTGGTTCTTCAAGTGACAACAATCTCACAAGTCAGCTTATGTGAAAATACAGCACTAGGGTTCTTCAGCTCTCAAACTGCAGATAACAAGCATTGAGAACAAAACAAAAATACATACTGATGCAACAAAAAAAGAAGAGCACACAGTCGCAAACACCAGATGGAAGAGGAAGTAAACTGGCAAGGACAATTTTTACCTTGTTTGACGGAACATCCCTATCTTCACGCTTTCTATCACGAAGATCCTCTTCCCTTCTGTGCTTTCCATCATCCTGAAATGACAAAACATTCTCCTCTGACTGCCTCCTTTCTTTCTCATCGCGCCTGGGAGATGACCTTTGAATATGCCTGGCGCCCCCACCCCTTCGGTCAGCATCTTCTTCTCTTCGGTTGGCACCAACTGATTGAGGTACAAAACTTGTGGGAAGTGGTGGAGGTGGTGGCAAGCTTTGCCCTCGGAACCTTTCATCAGTAGAATGTGTCCGGTCAACTGAAGGTTCAGCATATTTACCTTTATTCCTCTCATCCTTACTTCTATCCTCTCTTCCTTTTTCAGGAGCTTTATCTGTGACTCTCTCTTGCATCCTTTCAATAGAACGTTCTCTCCTATCTGATAATCTATCTGTTGCTCTTTCAATGGCATCTTCCCCACGACGCCTTTCAGCTCGATCTATTTTTTCTCTTGGATCTCTGTCATATTTATCATCAAGTTTCTCTCTTATTTTTTCTGCCCTACTTAAGTTTTGCTCCTCAGTAGTGCTTTTCTCATGATCTACTGAACGGAACTTATCAACAGCACGTGAGTCCAAACTCTTTTCCCTGTCTACATGCTGTTCACTCAAATCACTGTCTCGGGGTTCAGTTTCTCCTTTCCTTCGCTTGCTTGATCTATCCTGCTCCTCAGCTGGAGCAGATCTTTTTTGCTGTCTCAAAGTAGAGTCAGTCAGATCAGTAGCCTCACCAGAGGGATTAGCTGCTCCATTTAACGCTGCATTTCTTTGGGAGGAGGATGAAACCTTTCGCGACGCTGGATGCAAGTTACCATTGCTACTAGTGGAATTCGTATCTTGGACAAAATCGGCTGCCTGAGACAAGGGTTCTCTGTCAACAAGAGAGACTGAGGCTTGTTGAATTACATTCCGGCTGGAAGATTTTCCAGTTTTTGCATCTTCCTTTGCCATATCGTGCCTCAATACCTTCCCAGTGTTGTGTGCAGCACGCTTTTGTGGCGCCCTTGTCTGTTGTATAGAAGAACAACTGAAATAAATTCCAACTAGTCCAACACAACATTGCTAACTGATATGCATTCAGGCATAATGGTAAGTCTTTTTTTCCCATTTTAAAGAATGATGATGCCTATAAGATGCTCACTTTTCAGGACAGTTATGTTGATGTGGAATTCTATAACGGCTAAGCAACCTCACCTCCCCCTTAACTTAGTTTAGCCAGCTGTTACCTAAAATTATAAGAGAACCCAAACTCTTTCCATTCTAGACATACTTAGTTAGCTTTGCAGTAAATGTTATAAACATTGAGTAAGAAATGGCAAAATCTAAATAGCCCTCAGGATTTGGGCAGTGTTCCATGAAAATATATAGGACAAAGAATAGGCAAGCTTAGCTAATGAACTAATATTAAAAAATCACAGCATAAAATTATGGAGTGAGACAGAATTTACTACTTACTCTAAATATAGGTTGTGATTAATTCATTTAGTCATTTTAAAACTTTCTGAGTACTAGTGGAAGTTCCATATGGATTAACCAGAGCTACATAATGATTACTTCATAAAGATGCATAAATCCAAAGGAAAATCAGCCTATATATTTAGTGGAGTGTCCACTAAATATTCTTGTGTTTTTGCTTCCTTTTCAATCGAACTCAAGTATGGTGGCCATACAAATTAACAAAATATAAACTCTGACAGATACCTCAGACTCTGAAGTAGGCCTCGCAGAAACCTTGACCCCCTCATCAGATACAGGTTTTGGAGGTTCATCAGCCACACGTACAGCCCCTGAAGATTTTCCTTGTATGGAAGAAGATGGTATTTGATTATCAGATCCATTTGCAGACACAGAGCTCTTCTTTTGTTGAACATCAGGCTTTGTAGCAGCTTCTGACTTTTCATGCCTACTCTCTATAGACTTTGCACGGGTATTTCGATCTTTTGCCATCGAGGGATCTGCGGACTGATTTCCTGAGGAGATTTTCAAAGATTAATAATGCTCAATCTAATCACAAAAATTAAAAGACAACTACTTCATAACTTTAAATATACCATGTGCAGATCTTGCTGTTGCTGGCTTCAGATCAATGTGTCCCATGCCAAACTCTTCTTCAGATAGCCACGAACTCTGTCCAATAGAGCGTTCAGCTCATCTGTGTTGTATATAAATAGATGTCTCCTAATGGATAGGGGAAAAACACTAATTAGGAGCATTATCGAACTTACCTTGCGAGCAGCTAAAGCAGCAGCTACACCAGTAGCAAGAACTTTAAGATCTTCTCTTTCATCCCCTTTAAGTTTAGCCACCTGATCAAAAAGATTGGTGAGAAACATAACAGCAGCATAACATAAGCAATTACTGGTAAGGGGCTTACCCGTTTCTCAAGATTGATCCCACTTTTACGAATTACAGGAAAGACACTGGAAATCTTTGTAAGAACGATTAGGGCATTCCGGATTTCCATGTATTCTTTTGATTCCAAGCATTGGTTAAGAGCCTTGGTGATTCTCGAACTCCACTTCCAGTGAACCTTTCAAAAATACAAAATTACATTAAATAGCAGAATCAGTTACAACATCTTTCCTAAATATTCGATTTAAAACCAAAATATAAATGCGAGCATGATACCAAAATATAATAATACTGATGGGTATTTCAAGTATATTGAATTGATATAATGGATTAGGACAACAGAAACTCCACTAAAAATATGGACGTGAGCATGACCAAATATACATACAGACAATGGCAGATACTAAAACATACTAATTCAATGTGTAAGTTTCGCCTCTTCAATACCCCCACACATTCAAACTCTACTGAGCAATCCAGCTTGTCTTGAACACGAGACAACCACATGAAGGTTCTGATTATTTTTCATTTGATGACAATAGTACAAGTAACAAACAACTAATAATCGAAAGCACTTCGTATAAACAACAGAATAACTTTGCTTTCCTAAATTCTGGAATTTTGAGAAGCAAATTATACTTTTTCGCATATATGTCATTAGGTCAGTCTCGAGTGTTAGCACAATAGCAGCACTCATGAGACATCAGACAAAGAGCACCAAAGGCAGGTGGACTTGTGGAGGCTGGATTTGTAAGACACAGGAACTTCATAAAATTTCAAGAAACATTTGCATAATCACGAGCATACACTCTGGTCTATCAAAAAATGATGCATCAAAACAGCATCCAAAGGCATGTACCAGGTCTCCTGTAAGGCTCCACAAAATCTTAAAGACGAGACGACTTAATAACCAATCCCTACAATGGGATGTTTTTTCAATTGTCTCCTAGTAAACTCCGCAAGCCATCCGTGGATTGATGAGAGAAGAAAAACATGTCCATCTCAACAACATATGGTACAACAGTGTCCCTCAATGTGGACCCTATTTAAACCACACTGAGAACTTTTGGTTATACTCTTATAGAGACATTTCTTCTAATCAACTTGTGACTGAAGCATAAAACAAAGAATTTCAAGCAGCAGTAAATATAACTTTAAGGATGGATAAAACCTACCCGAACAAACTGACTATAAGATACACGCTGGCTGTTTGGGTATCTGAAGTATACAGCAAAACCTGGTTTGTTTACACATTCACGCTCATACACAGATTCATCACTCTGCGATGTGTTGAAGGAAAACAATTAAGGCGCGTTAAAAAACAATAACCAAGACTCCCTGATATAATGAATACAACAATGATAAATGTGTAGTGAACCTCAAGGGTTAAAATACCTTCCAATAGTAGGCCATCTTTAATGTATCGTGAAAAAACCTTCCCAGCCTGCCAGCTTCAAATTCAGTGCAGCAGCATATCATTGGCTGCAGGGTCTTACAGACGAGGACATCAATATGATTGACTGTGTTAAAGAATGGAGTCCCAAGTGAGTGTAGTGTTTGGACAAATGTAGCACAATATACGGCATCCTGCGTACTAAAAACACAGCGTGGGAATATGCAGCGCTGTAGGAACTCCATGTTGATCTTCAGTGCATCTGGACTGGAACTCAACCATTTATCCTTTTCACGGGCTAGCCTTTGGACTACAGATGCAATGTGTTGTTGGTGCTTCTGAGATTCACTATTCAGTTTGTCAAGTAAATCATGGATTCTCTCCTTGTCCTTCTTACGTCTTGAAATTGCAATGCTAGAGTTATCTGAGCTGTCCTCCAATTGTTTGAGGTTGTCATGCAGCTTCTTGATTTCTGTATCGTAACGGTCTTTTGGGAAGTGAAGATCATAGAGCGTTAAACCCCAGAAAGTAGCATATAAATCTGGTGAAAGGCTGTTCCAAGCTTTTGCTGGCAGGATAGACCTGACTGTGTTAATAAGATCTGACCACCTGTAGAAAAACAGTACAGAAAAATATATGAGTGGAGAACTTTAAATACTTGTCAGGTACCCGGGCAGATCTTCAACAAACATGTATTGAAATTCTAAACTCTACACTGAGCTAAGTTAATTATCACTAAATCTGAAATTACAGATCTTTCAAGCGGATTATTAAGCCAAGAAAAAAAACCACATGAGAAATGCACAGAAAGATCATCCACTTTAAGGTGTAGAAAAAAAAACAAGCAGCAAAGAAATGCAACTAACATTTTAAAACAGGTGAACCAATGTTAATTCCTCATTCAAGCCTTCATTTGAGAATATCAAATAACGAATGGTGGAGACAAATAGGAACAATTAGCTTGCTTTGTAAATCTTCTTCAGAAAACGATTGCACAGCAATTCCCCATAATATTTGATGAATAGATAGACAAGACGAAGAAATAAAATAAGGCACAGATTAATTCAGGTTACAGGGTTTCCAAACCGAACTAACATGTAATGAGAAACATGCATAATGCCATACTGGTAGAAAAAGTCAAATTAAGCAAGGAAGACTTACATGATCGGTTCCTGAGACGAGTCAGGATGCAAGATAAGATCATCAGATGATACAGATTCTCCTTCCTCGTTATCATCAAGAGGCCAACAGGTCTCACCTCCACTAGTACTCTTAAAAAGCCGCATCACCGGGCGGTATATAAGGAAAGCAACCTGGATTACAGATAAATACAACTATGTTTACCCACATGGAAGAACAGCACAGAAACAAGTAGCACCACCCTAACACACACCCAATAATAAAATTAAGCAAGGTAGCAGAGATGGCAGGAGCTACCTCTGGTTCAATGTGGTATTTGTGAACCAGATCTTGCAAAGGTGGTATTAGTTGAGCGTAGGCTATTGGAGTTACAGCACTTGAAAGAAACTCAACATACTGAAGAAGTATTCCATGGCATCTATCAAACTGCTCACTGACCATTTTGATATATGTAGCATCTGCATTTATTATGATCCTGAGAATAAAACGATATTATCAAGATTTAAAATTGGTGCAAAAAGTAGAATTGTATATGACAGGATCTATTGCAAACAATAAACTTTCGTCAGGAAACCAGAAGGAAACTAAAAACGTCTTGAGCACAAGCCAACAAAGCATTACTGCGAAGAGGACTACAGCAGAAAATTGTAAATAGTTTATTAATAGAAATCTTACTTGGATCGGTGCTGAGCAATAAGCAGCAACAAAGGAACTGCAAGTTTGGGCTCTTCTTTTGGAAGCAATGAATCCCTCAACCTGTTTGTAGACTTACTCAATACCTAAAAAAAGAATCAAATTTTCAGTAAAAAAGAAGGTCGGCCTTAATTTGCTACTGAAAGAGAAGCATGTTCCTCACAACCTTATAGTTCCTAGTCGCTCCAAATAGTGAAGCTTGCTGCCGCAAAGTCTCACTTCCTGCCATAGCATCAACTTGTTCCTCCGTCATGTTCTCAGTGTATTGCACATTCGCCATTTGCTGAATGAGCTCCTGCATGAATAATCATGTGGCTACAGACCCATACAAATCAAAGGCAGAAGAAGCTTGAAAGGGGCAGACAACAGACCTCCAGGACAACAAGTTCAATGCCCACACCCTTCTTTAGTTGATTAACAAGGTACTGCAAAAGGCTCTTTAGTTCCACAGCATTATGCTTCTTGCACCTGTAAAAATGAATTAAACCAAAACAGTCACAACAATTATAAACCCCAAAACTGAATAGGGTAGCCCGTGAATGTAAGGTACTAGCAAAGAGTAATTAAATGCGATAAAGCAAAATCACATGTAGGATGCCAGAAAGTTGAATGTAAATGTACTAGCAAAGCGTAATTAATTTGAATGTAAGGTACAGCTAGAAGAAGGTACTTACAGGTGGCCCCAAAAAGATGCAAGACATTGCAGCCAATCTGACAGATTAAGGCCATCATCTTTGAGTTTCGCACGACCACCTTGAGCCAAGCGTTCAATTACAATATATTGCAGGATGTCATACTCCAGCTGTAAATTTCGATAGAACAATGCTCTGAGTGCAATGAATGACTATCCAAAGGCATGTCGAGTTAATTGCAACTGACACAGTAAAAGGGGCACAGCTACATTCATAAATCATGCAATAACACAATTAAACAATATAATACCAAACAAGTGATTGGTTAGTATAAACATATGCATGATAAATAAATCCAAATAAAAGGTACTACCTGAGTCAGGTACTTAAAAGCATCCACAACTGGCGTGATCATATCCCTGTATGCTTCGACCTGCAAATTTGACATGCAACTGTAAATGCATCGGTAAAGTGCAGAGAATTGAAGACACAACACAGTCAAAACAACCGAAGGGGTGACTATACATTATGTTCCAGAAAATGTGGATTGCAAGTTCACAATTAATTCAGCACTTAGGAATAAATAAATAATAAATATTGCAAACTAGAAACCCTAACTGTGTCCTTGCTCTCCAATTCTCCACGAGCAACAATGCTTGATTCACAGTGCCCATGAGAGTGAGGTTAATTTAAAATTAGAGAGAAGAGTAGGTAATTTCCTTGTTGGTAGGGTCTATATTGTACGTATACTAGAGAGGAGTTTCCGAAAGTCAGGTAATATCTCGTTACCCGTATAAAAGGGATAATGATCCTCCCAAATGCTATCCACAATGAATCAAGAAGAAGAGTGAATGATCTTAATCTGCAATAAACTTCAAATTCCAGTCTGGATAGCATTTGGGATCATGACTTGGAACCTGCAGCACATTATACTTCTGAACTTAAAATGAATACCCCCCCCCCACACACACACCCACCACCACACGCAACCCACGTAAAAGTAAATAAAAACAGCGATTACATGGACACAGCTTCAGTTGCATGTACCTGTTGGACAATTGTGCGGAGCACAGTCATTGTATTCGCATGAGCAAGTTTAGCAATCATGCGCCCTAGTTGCTTCAAGTTTTCCTTAGCCAGCCGTTTTAGGAGCCTTCTGGTGTCCAGCTGATATATATTAAAAAGAAGGATGCGCGTGAATTTAAAACTTTGGACAAGTGATAGATTAAAAAAACATTAGACAGTTAAAAAGATGACCTTTGCAGCTTGCCTTGCAGCAAGGACAATTGGGTTTTGTTCCGTCTCCTTCTCCCATTCACCATACAGACGATAGCGGGTCTGGAAACTTAGGATTGTCAAGGTACTAAACTGCTAATACATTAATAGAGTGGTAAAAAACCTAAATGATATGACAAACCTCATAAGGAAGAAGGGAAAGAACCCCCCATATCTCCATATCAACAGCAGGATTAGCAGGGATGAGCTGCAACGAAGGAAGCAAACATAACCCAAGTGCCTCTTCAATCTGAAATTCTGGTGAAGCTGCACTTGTGCCTCGGGTTGACTCTTTTGAGGAGTGGTGGTATGCTTTTAGTACTCGGCAAACCTGAAAAGGTAAACATGAATGATGGATCACTAAGTGGATAATGTCCAAGCTTTTCCTACTAGAAAATCCATATGGAACTGGACATTTGCAACTTCCAAGCAAAGATATTTCATAGCACAACCTACTCATAGCTTTTAACGATAAAAAAATTAACATTATGCGATCTTAGGCTAACGATAAAAAAATTAACATTATGCGATCTTAGGCTGCAAAACTTGACTTCTGATTTTTACTAGTTGCCAATGACAGTGACATTCTCATTTCATAGTTTATTGCAACAATGCAGGCCGCAGAGTGAAAGTCTAATCATGACTTGTGATAAATAGATGCAGTGCAAATGCTCCTACTGTGGTGCTTCTGTAAGAATTAGAATGCCACAGGTCAGTAATATATGACATCAGTACACTGAACAAAACCATCATATAAAGACGGCAGCAGCAATGCAGCGATGGCAATGCTAGAAAGATTGAAGTTACCTTTTGAAGTAACTGAGTATCGCGATGAAGATATGGTCCACAAGCAGTGAGCATTTGGAAAAACTCTTTTGGTAGATCAAATGAACTTAAGGACAGGGCAGATGTGTTGGTCTGGTCAGCACCATTCTTAGGAGGTAAGTAGTAATACAGTTGACAAACTATATCATAGGCCGAAGACATTGCCTTTTCAATCATTCTGCATAAAGAAAAAAGATAAATATAAATTAAACTGCGTAAAATCAAGAAATATAATCACTGGAACAAAAGAAATACAACAAACCTAAATAATCCATCACAAATTTCAATATGCTCAACAGGATTTAGGTGTGCAAGACGCTCAAAGAGTAGTTGTGCATGGTACCTGAGAAAAAAACAGAGGGGGGGTCAATTATACATGCACAAACACCACCTTGTCTCACAAGGCTACGCTAAAAAATGCTTTTCAATATCCTCAGTTCTTTTTGAAAGTAAAAATATCCTCAGTTCCTCACAGTATGGACAAACCAATACTAGTGCATTTACTGCAGAAGTGTGAGTAAAGAGCCAGTTGTGCTTTTCAATATGTACTAATGCATTTACTGCAGAAATGCGGTTGCAAATTGCAACCTACGAATAAACTAATACTAATATGTTTCAACATGTTCGATTATACAGCAGGTAAAAATGAGCAAATGTATGTTACCAGTCATGCACAGAGAGAAAGCCAAGAAGCAGCCCAAGTTTCTGGTTCTTTTCCATCTCAGGTGCTCGCTCCCCAACTATATCATTTTCCATCTCCAACGCGGTGTACAAATCGATAGTGATTTCTTGCTTCTCATCATCCATAAGGTCCTTTCCAGTAGCAGCAAGATTGATTTTGCCGATTCTATTAGCCTGCGGTCAAGAAAAAGAGGAGTAAGCTCGACAGTCAAAGCTTCAATCAGTCCAACTAACTTTACAAAAATACAGTACAACCATAGTGGTAATGCAAGAACAAATTCATGTGTGGAATTAGAACAGTTCCAGTTAATAAACAAAGGGATAATGCTCCTGTTTTGTTATTAGTGCAAAAGGACAACATGGTACATGCCATTAGTCAAAAATGTATAACAAAACCATGGAGTACATATTACCTAAGGATGGCTATATAGTACATAAAGAATTTAGTTCCAGAAACTTCGTAACATTTCCCTCCCTGAACCTTTTCTTTGTCACTCCCTTTCACACTAAATCTTATGCAACAAACATAACATAGACACTATCCTTAGTTGCATAAACTTTCTACAAGTTAAAGGGATACCAACCTCATCAATTCTTCTTGAAATGAATGAATCAAAATGCTCAAATGCCTCATCATCATTTGGAAGCAAGTGAGAATAGCTGAAACAAAAAAAATGCTCATGAAGCATAACATTCGAGAAGGGTAATCACCAATAATAGATCTGGCAGCAATCAGGCTATATTATACAACATAAAGCAAAAGCAAAAGCATAAAGACTACAATTAGCAGAATCATATTCATGTGAGTTTCCTTTGGTTCGGCACAGCTATGTCTGCGACAGCTTGCAGAAAATGAACTGATGCACATCTATTAATACTGAAAACAATAGTAAATTGAGAAACTAAGAAACGGCCACCATAGCAGGATAAAAAAAATTTAAGCTAAACAGCATTTTCGGTTGGTTACACCGACATTACAAAGCTAGCAGACCTCGCAGCAATAAATAAAAAGTTAAAAACATAATCAAATAATCATTTAAATTACAGAAGCATGAATAACTGTCTAAAATGACTGTTAGCGACCATGAATTCTCAAGGGATGTGAGGACTGTTAAGAAACATACACATTATCAAGGTCAATGAAACCAGATTTGACCAATAAAGCTGCTGTTCTGAAAAGCCCAGATGGAACAGGGCTGTTGACATCCAATCGTTGATAGTACTGAAATTTGAACCCCAAAATTTGGGCTGCATGGGACTGTAATAGAAGAAATTATAAGATACTGACAGGAGGGAACTCATGCGGAATTATGACTACAATATTACGGGCTACTGGTTCTGACAGAACAAATACCTTAGGAAAAAGAGGAATGAGCTGATGAAAGATGTTACTATCTGGGTAGACTTCAAAGCACTCCAACACCTAGCAAGTAGCAACAAGAATAACAGGATTACACAAACTTCAATAACATACTATCCAACACTTATGACAGTGCCAAAGCAATTGGAGACTCACAATATCAAATACACGATTTGGGTCCAGATCAAAATGACCGATCAATGACTGTCACAAAATAACATGTTATTACATATTACACAGTGGTACAAAATAGCTTCAAAAATAAATATAGCACAACGGTAATTAAGGCTTACTGACAACCTTAATAATGCTGATTGTAACTGAAGAAGAATTCTGGCAAGCCAGATCTGAGCCAACTTGACAAAGGAGTGTCACCTAAATGATCCAGACACACAGATGAATAGGGTAGAAACAGCTTTAAACTTCAATAATAAGCATCACAAAAGAACCTTCGGGAGGTACAGGAAGGAAGAGGACTAGAAGAAATCCCAGACACTGGCAAGGTACAATCGTTTAGGTAATTTTCAAACTACAAAAAGTATGCATATGTATACAGTATGCGGCACTTCTAATTATAGCCACACTTAGCATTTATTTCCAAAATGATATAAAATATATGCCATCTAGAATTTATCAAACACATTTATAACAGTTGCTTTGAGAATTATACACTCATAGCTCCCAGGTCCCAGCCATTTTGATATTAAATTCCAATTCTACTGAACAGTGCACTTGCTTGCACTTATATAACTGTTCAGGTTGTTGCTTGGTACACTCAACCTCCGTCATCTCTAAGAAACTCAAGGGGGGAAAACCATAAAACTGATATATTATCAAACTCTGACCTCATCCTAACGAACTACTTATTAGTTCTTACTTTCGCATATGGATTTTTCTTGGCTTCTCAACTCACTTAAAAGAGTCCCCAGGCACAACAGCAGGCTACGAGAGTGATTAAACTCAAGTGCAACATGTGCTGCAGTGGAGTTCGGTCAGGCTAGCGCAAGAGCTGAGCATGGACTTTCTGCCAAGGACAAGCCAGATGCATGAGGCAATATGGCAGTGAAACCCATTGACTATGATTCGAGGTACGGGGTTATAAATAAATTTAGTCATAGCAAACCATGGCATGCAAGTATTAAACTAGTCCAAAACCAATTTACTATGATTCGGGCTATGGGATTATGGCTATCTTTATTCATAGCAAACCATGGTATTCAATCATTAAACTAGTCGACCATCCCAGTTTATAAAATAGATAGATGTGCATCATGCAATGTTTCATAGGATTGACCCAATTGAGCTCTACAATCACCACAAGAACAAAAAAAAGAGGAACAGTAAAGTCAGGAGTAGTAGATATACATACCAACTTGGCATAACCCTCGCTTTCCTCCCGTAAGAGATTGAATTTAGTTTGCTGGTAAAGAAGCCGTGTGTTGACCCTAACCTATTATTTAAAACCAACATCAATCAACCACACAGTGAGTGTTAAAATTAAACAAAATTAGCAAATAACATGAGGAAGTACAGCGCTACATTAAGTCATTATAAGTGTGTTCCCCACAAAAAGATGTTAGCATAAAAGCATATGATTGCGAAATCCTAAACATATTCAAAGTGTAGACACAGACAAACTAGTAAATTATGCATACCTCCTTGGATTTTAAATCCTGGCCTTTCAGCTTACTCTGTTCAACCTCCCAAAGAAAATCTTCCTTCGAATCCATGAGTGGAGGAAATGAAAAGCATGTATCAGCTTTTATCTTTAACCTGATGTCAACAGAGATATGGTGCATAGTACAAACAATAACAATACTCACTTCGCATCGCTCTTGCAGAAGCCTAGGTGCGGTAATCAAGGACTCGACAAATGACTTAGTCTGAAGGAAGAGGATTGGAATAGAAATAAATGACCGGTCCACATTATTAAATCAAAAGAAAAGTAGACAGCAAAAAGTATGAATTGTTCATTTGCATTAAGTAATGCATAGGTTATTACCATTTTAACAAGACGGCTGCGATATTCACCAGAGATTGTAATCTGCAGGTTGAAGCAAGTCAGCTTAACTAAACACTATAAGAGGAATCACACTAAATGGAGACATGACAAGAGAACATTACCCAAAAAGGACACAGGTGGAAAGAATCATAATGAGAAAAACAGCACTAGGGCAAAAGGCAATACCCACTTGCAGCAAATAAACAACAAAGCAATAGAGGCAAGGAAGTATTGAGATGACATGGTATGAAATGGCAGGAGCTTCCATGCATAATAGGTAATAGCATTTGCATTTTACACAGTTACATCTCTGCTTTCTACCTTTTAGTTCAAAGAAATGCACAGAAACAGAACTTCTTGCTGACAAATGAAGGTTAATCTTTTTTTTTTGCGGGTAATTGTTATGCATCCAGACAGTACAATCTTGGATACCATGTGTATTTAGTTTGTAATCACCTAACAAGAAACCAAAAAATATGCATGAGCTTTTGACCCTTGATATGCTTCGTAATATGAACAAGCTTTCTCATGTTAGCATGGAAGTTCATTAAATGACTCATGATCGCTTGAACAAAAAACTGCTAGTAGAATGCACATTCATGCCATAATAGATTTGCCTGACAATTATCTGGTTCATTTCTGATATATATCAAAAGGCATGCTTAAGTAATAACCTAGAACAGCATTGATTCAATTTGTTATGTGACGGCTTCAGCTAAAACTTTTGATCACTGCAACACTAGTGTACATGAAAGAACAGTACCCCCAGATGCCAGAGCTAATGCTTGTATCCTATACCATTGAGAAACTGCTCAAACTACCAAACAAATCAGCTAGATTGTCAGCCTAGCTACCACAGCAAGGCATACACACACAGCAGAGTGGCCAATTCAGTTCATACATCTAGTGTCACCGCAACACAATCCCAGACTGAGAAACTCGAGTGATTAAAAACATGCACCACGGGACCAACCCAGTGAACCCACTAAACACAAGACTGGCAGCATCACGAGAGTTGCGTGTACTCACATCCTGCCCTAGGTGAGCGATGATATCAGCGAGCACCGAGCCGAGCTCCTCCTCCCGCCGCGCCTCCTCGACGAACACCACCGACTCCAGCGCCACCCGGCTCCTCTGCGGCGGCAGGTCGCCCCGCACCTGCGCAGCCGAACCCACCCAATCAGAACGGAAGGACCAGCGGGAGCTGAGCAAAACCTAACCACGAAGCAGCCCGAAGTGCCGGGAGCTTACGATCGCCCAGCAGAGCTCGTAGAGGAAGCGCGCCATGGGGACCGGATCGGGGAGACGGAAGGCGCCGGCAGACTGGCCCTTCCACTCGCGGAGGCACTCCTCCGTGACGTGCTTGTAGTCGGGCGCCTGCAGAGGGGGCGACATGGCGGCGGAGGCGGTGCTGGTCGGGGTCAGGGTTTTGGGGGGATTAGGGTTTCATGGGAGGTGCCGAGGTCAGAGGAGGGGAAGGAGCAAGGACCGTGGGCGTGGGGTGGTGGCGAGCTGGCGATGAGAGATGGCTCGATGGTAGAAGGGGAGAAAGACGGCGACGGAGGCGGGGTGTGGGCGACAGTGCGAGAACGCGATGCCGTGCTTTTTTTTTCTTGGTTGGAGGACACGGAAAACGCTGGGGTCCGAGGAGGCGTAAACGGGGCAAGAATGCGGAAAATGGGTGGAAGTAGAAGCCTGGAACCGGGGCTGGGTCGGAATAAGATCTCGGATCCTATTCGGGTCGAGAAATCCCTCGTAGTAGTATAATATATACCGAGGCGACACGAGGACAAGGTACAAATTTTCCCCTTTTTGTCTTTCCGGACGTGTGAAGATCGAGCGAGCGTCGATGAAGGTCCGTCGGGCACAAGGTTTAGCCCAGGCGCTCACGTTTTGCCGGTTGAGCTTGTTGAAGAGATCCTCCTCCGCGTTCCCCCAGACGAGCCGGCGCACCTCGTCCGTGCCACCCTCGTCTGCAAGGCCTGGCACAGCATCCTCTCCGACGACACGTTTCGTCGCCGCTACTGCAGGTTCCACAGAACGCCTACTCTGCAAGGTTACTTCTATAATGACTTTAAGTCATCAACAATCCGATTTGTCCCGACGACCTCCACAGCCATCTCCGGTTTCTGCGTGTCCAAGACCGGCAGCCAGCCAGCCTCAGTCCTGGATTGCCGCCATGGCCGTGTGCTGATTGATAAGGCCGAGGACTGCTCGGGCTCAAGGGACTGGAGGCTCATCGTCTGGGACCCATCACCGGCAGCCAGCAGCACCTGCCACAATATCCGTATGATTATGACGACTACGTTGCAGCTGTGTTATGTGCCAAGAACGACTGTGACCACCTCGACTGCCATGGTGGTCCATTCCTCGTTGTCTTTGTGGTGTCGGACCACGACGACCACAACTATGGCGGAGAAGAATTTGTGCAGACATGGGCGAGTGTGTACTCGTCGGAGACTGGTGCCTGGAGTGCCTCGATGACCCCTATTGTTAAAACGAGAAAGCGCGTATCACCAGGTACAAGCCTTCTTATTGGAGACGCACTATACTTCAACACCGTACCTGGGGGATACAGCATCGTCAAGTATGATTTGTGCAAGCATGAGCTATCCGTGATCCATTTGCCAGGAGACTTTGTGCCCGTTCTCTTGAAGGGAAACGACGGAGGGCTGGGGCTCGCAACCCTGTTACACAACTGCATTTACACGTGGTCGTCATGGCAAGTCGATAACAGCGGTGATGGTGGATCGTTCAAATATAGGGTCCTGAAGCTTGACGACACGCCGATCCCCGAAGATGACCACAACTCAACATATTTGATTTGCATGGCAGAGGGCACAAACACTGTTTTCATTCGCGTGAAGGAACAAGGACTATTCACCCTCGATCTCAAGTCAAGGCAAGTGAGGGAAATAGGCGAACACACCTGTAGTAGCCTCATCTTCCCTTACACGAGCTTCCATACTACAGAGTTAAGTGTTAGTTCAACTCAATTAAAATAATCCAATGTACAAAAAGATGAGCGCCTGATATACTCTATTGTTTTTTCACCCCTTCGAGGTCTATAGTATATAATTCACACACGTGTTTTTATAAAAACAATATACAAAATCTCTACTCCTAAAAAGAATGAACTTACGAGAAAAACTTGGTACGTTGTTTTTCCGCTCGGACGACCACGGGACGACCGCGGCTCTCCCTCCGCTCGCCCCCTCGCGCTTCCCCCGGTCCCACCACCGCGCGTCCGCCTCCCCCACCCAAAATCACTCCTTCCAATCCCACGCACGCCCACATGGCCGCATCCGCTCCCCTCCCGACGCCGCCGCCGCTCGTCCCTCCTCCTCCCTCCCATCTCCCCATGATGCCGCCGCACACCCCCTCCTCTCCTTTCCCCGCGCCGCCGCCGCTCGTCCCTCCTCCTCTCGTCTCGTCGCCGCCACCCGCTCTCCTCCTCTCCCCCGAGACGCCGCCGATCCGTTTTTTCCGGCTGCGGTTTTCTCGTGAAATCTCTGTCCCCTCCGCCCACGGCGAGGATGTGGAGGCCGGGGTGGTCGGGGCTGCCGGCCTTAGCTACGATGGTGACAGAAGAGGACGCCCGTGGCGGCGTATCTGCGACGCCAGAAGCCAAGCGACGCCACCGGTCTTAGCTAGCTGATTCGCTCCCCGCTCTCCCGACGCGGCCTGGAACTGGAGCCTGGAGGATGGGCGGCAAATAACGCGCTCTGATCGTCACCGTCCTTGGCTGGTCAGCTCATCCATCGTCATCTGCTCCACGTCGTCCTCCTCCGCTCTCTCTTTATTGGCCCTCCAGAAGCAAGCCGGAGCCACCTCCGTACTCCCCCAAGTCCCGAGGCCCAGGTTCTTCTGATCTCTCTCCCATCTGTATGTGTGCATGCGGATTTTGTTGAAAAGGGGATGAAAAATGGATTGATTACATTGTTCTGGATGTGTTCATGTATATTTGTTAAAAATCAAATTGAAAAATAGATTAATATGTGTAATCTAAATGTGTTCATGCATAATTATTAGGGGGCGAGGGATCTGAGATGGTGTTGTCTACATCTGTTTTATTGCAACGGCATAATATGATTCCGACAGTAATGAGTCGTTCGATCTTTTGTAAGCAAAGGGACCTAGATTTTCTTGGCTTTGCAGTAGGCGGACATTCGCTGCTATCTCTCCCCCATCAAGTTTCCTAAATCGGTGATGGTGTCGACATGGAAACCTACCTCCTTCCTCTTGCAGCAATTACTTCCAGCAATTAAATACTGTCTGATTGCAAGTTTTCCCAAGTGCATGATGTAGTACGCACCAGTGGCTGAAGACTAGCAGCCTTAAGTTGGTGATCATGAAGGAGAAGGCGTTTGAGGAAGGTATGCAAATACTTTAATTATTATGAATCTGAAATCATGGAGGAGCAGCCTACAGATCGGAATTATTTCTTAGTTTGATATTTTCAAACATTATTCTGAGGATTAGTTTCCATTGCCATTATTAATACATTGCATAATCATTTTTACTTCTATTTATGGTTGCTACATCATTAGCAGGCACTATTCGTAATTGTGCATTCCTCTCCTTCGCCATCTCCGCCTCGCTACCTGCCACGCTAATAGCCTGCTCGGCACATGGGTCATCTTTAAGTAAGCCCTTTTGCTGTTGTAAAGGCTCCATTCTTATCTATGGGCAAATAACTGTATTCTTTTGTTTATGTTCACACATCGAGATGCATGGATGTAAGAGCTAAAATATATATACAATTATACATATGTTTGAATAAGAATAAGCCACATCGAGATGCATGGATGGGAATTATACATACGTTTGAATAAGAATAAGCCACATCGAGATGCATGGATGGGGATGCCTCTAGCTAAAATGGCCTTAGCTTGATCTACAGAGTTTTGGTCATAACTTAATGTATTTTGAGAATTGTACACCTGCAACGACAATCATCTAGAATCACGTTTCAGACTTGTGCATCAACAAGAAATGGTGTTAGTTTTGCAATGTGCTACCCCCTCATGAAAAAAAATGTACAGATTATTTTAAGTTGCTCACTGAAATTATTTTCTCTCTGATTGTGAATGGAAGTAAAAGTGGGAACATCTGTCAGGCCATTATATCAAAAATATAGGGGGATGCTCTTCCTTTCCTTTCTTCCATTTTTCTTGTTAAACTATACTCTGCACTTATTCTCTTTCTAGAAGGTTTACATGAGGCTAGACTTAAGGTTGGACTCACATGTCTTAATAATCTGACATGTGCAATGATTCCTCGATCAATTGCAGTTTACTCTTGAGGTTATGTTCATGCTCCTCTGGTGCATATGCATCCTAGAAAAAATAGGTTGATGTGTGTCTGTTATTTCTTGAGATGTGCAGATAACCAGCCCCTTTTTTGTAATGAAAAAAAAACAGATCAATCTACATCGATGATGATCTACTTAATGTATGACGTTCCATGATCGATTTGTGTTGCCCATGTAATATGAATGGACATGAGATGCTGTGTATGTTTTTTAATAAAGTTAAATATATTGCATATTTGTAAGTTGTTTGCCACTAAGATGACTGGTGCATGTCCCTTTGCTTACACTACTGCACATATATAGATCGTACTAGCATTTATCTTTGTATTCTGAATTTGTAATGCTTCTACAAATACAGGAAACCAAAGAGTCACACTAGAGGTTACCGTCGATGCATGCTTGCTCACCAGAATGATGACACAAACTTATATTGCTCACAGATTGAGGATCCTATTTTTGAGGTACCTATTACTTTGGTAATATGAATAAAGATAAGGTCCATCCATTCCATTTCCTAAGATTCCAGCTAATTGATGTCAACTGCTGGAATCAAATAATAAATCTGGAAATGCAACTACTGTGAGGCAATGGCATCATTGCTTCTGTTTTTTTTCTTTTTGTTTATCTTATCTTTTTGTGCAGAATTATGGAGAGTAGAAGAAAGAAAATACCACCAGGCAAAAGGTTCGAGCCCACCAAGGGCTTCTTTTTGGAATATTGGGTATCTTCACAAAAGCAATTTGAGATATGCTAGACCCACTATCTAACATAATTTCTACTGATTCTCTTTGCTACCAGGGCTGTAGAAGGGAGTGACAATTAATCTTTCTTTAATTAATAATTATTCTATAGTCTACCTCAGGACAAGCTAATTAGTTCATTTCCATCTTTGTGGTTCATGCCTATCTGTATGTTTGGTGTAATTGTATCAGGTATAAATTACTGGATTTCCTGTTGCTCCCGTGCAACTTAGTGTCCATCGACCTCAAGTGTCCATCAATGACTTATATGGAGGGTTGAGCTAATGGCTTGAGATAAGCTTTCTTAATCTTATGGAGTATGTAGTTTTCCATCCTTAGCCTTTATTCTGCTACTTTCATGTGTCAAGTTATGAAATTAGAAAGCACGACATCAATGACCTGTGAACATTTTCTGCTACTTGCAGTTTACGAGGAAACAGCTGGGCTGATGGTAAATGACCCAGTGTTGTGAACAAGAAAGGTATTGTTTCTGTCGATTTCTGTGTGCCTTGTCTTGGTTTCTTATTTTACTTCCATATAAATGTATGATGATTCTTCTCATGCCTCTAAGTACAATAGGGTCTTGTGCAGGTCAATACAGTTTACAGGTTAGTAGATACTATATGGAAAAATCCTACTGCTTCTTTGCGTCATTTCCTGTTTATTTTGCTCAAGTTTACTTGATCACCTTTTCACTATTGATATAAATGCAGGATACTAAGTGTGAACTTACCAAAGTTATGAATGTCCGAATAATCATCATATTTGTGCTCCTCAGACATGACCTGTGTGCTCACCAAGGCCTGTTGCGTCAAAAGTTGCTGCTGATACACCTCTATTATTAACAGGACAAGTATTTGGAGATAGCTACCCAAGACCTTGTGTTTGTGCCGAGATTTATTGGTTATTGTTGCATGCTCTAAAAATAAAAAAGAAAATTCTTTTTTTGCTCTGCTCTATTGAATCGTTTCATATCTCACATGCACCATGAATTGGTTTCAGCAGTGTGCTCGGTGCTTGGAGTGACGTGTGCTATTGCCGGATCATTTGGTTGTGGAAAAACCTGTCATTTGGCGGGCACTTTCAAAGGTATTGCTTCTATTCTACTTTGATATTCATATCTTCCAATTTTTTCCATATTGTATATGCTAGCCTTTTAAGTCACAAACCCACTCATTTTGCTGACCCAAATTTTTTCACACAGTATTCCAATTCAGAAGCTGTGGTTTACGTGGGCTGATGAGATTGCTGAGGTCCTTAAGGACTTCCCTCAATTGACAATGACTTTGGAAGATGGACCTGAATAATCAGTAATGAAAGAACGACTCCAACATGATGAGTTAATTTTATTCATTTTGACATGATGTACACTTAATTAGAAAAGAATATTTTGTAAAAGTTGACATTTATGAATCTTGTTGAGCCATAAAATAGTATGTTAACATCAGTACCTTGGTTTCATGTTAGAATTTTTTCATAGCCCGTGGCAACGCACGGGCACGATCCTAGTAAATTAACAAGAAGATTAATAATGATTTTTCATCTACTGTCGAATGTATCACACTCATAGTGTCTCGCATGACCCTCAAGCTCAAAGGCTTGTTGCAACCTACTTGACCGTCGATACCATATCCCGAGGGTCAAAGGCTTGTTGTAAACTACTTGACCGTCATATCCCCACGTGTCATCCAGTCGCCGTCAAGCTCCTCCAGATACCAGATCTAACTGGATCCTTCTTTCTTTTGCAGCGGGGGCCGCCCCCTTGCAAGCACCGCTGCACCGGTCTTTCTTAGGCCCTCTCCAATGATATGAGCTATTGGTAGCTCATTACAACAAAGCAAATTAGCACAGTGATTTTCAGTGCTTTGACAACCCTGTGCGAGAGAATGAACTGCCCTCGAATGTTGAGCGAGCTAGCCGCGGAGCGGTGCGCTAGCTGCTTGAAAATCGGTACTATTTATCAATAGAAAAGCTACGAGCCAGCATCTGCGCTCCCATTGGAGGAGGGCTTATGCAGCGGCGCCCCCCCTGCAAGCACTGTTGCACCGGTTAGGGAGATGCCTGAGGTTGAACGAGACTCCTACATGTGGGTCCTACATGTCGGTGGTGGAGAGGGGGGCGGGAAGTGATTACTAATATAGATAAGGTAGGGGTATTTCGATATTTTTTAGTCCACATCCATGCTGGCAAAGGTGACATGGCCTACCACGTGTGCAAAATTGACAAATGTGTTGTTTCGCGAATAGAGCGATGGTAAATATGTAAGCGCGTTCGTAGGGATGACAATTGGAGAGGTGTCATCCGTAACGATGACAAATAGTTAATTATCTCTCTCACTTGTGTCTTCCTCCTCCCATTGGGGTCTCCGGCAACCCCCATTCACTGCATCAAAATTCTTGTTACTTAAGGTTTTTAAATCAGTGCAAAGAACAACTTTGTATGAAGTTCAAGTGCAAGCAAACATGTACTTTCAGTCTTAAGCCTCTCTCCCCCCTCTCTCAATTTTTGTATAATAATGCCTCTCAGTTTTATAAACAGTTTTTTTTTTATTCTCACCCCCTTTCCTCACCAGCCAAAGGCCAAAGGAAACGAAAATCACGTGCCAACATTTATCAGTCCTGAGAAGGGAAACCTAAATAGCATCTCGACTCCATTGGAAATAACAACTTCCAACTGCTGATAAACACCATGTTTGGACCATTCATAACAGCGATGCTGCCCATGCATTCCAAGCTACAAAACAACCTCTCCATTGGCCATTTGAGCAATAACCTAAAGCATCATAAAACTGTGTGTTACATTCAAAATGATTAATTGGCTCAGGTGAATGTCGAAAATATAATTAATTTACTAACAAAATTGCCAAAAATGAACCAATCATGCAATTCAGATGTTAAAAAAATCTAAGGCTCTAGGCACATGTTAATTTTAAGAGGATCGACGCATAATATTGCACCTTTGCTTAGTTCGTTGTTTGAGAGTTGTGGGTTAATTTTAGATTCTTGAAAGAACTGTAATAAGGATTGGTTGTGTGCAAAACTCTTGCAGAGGCCGGAATAAAGATTCCTTTTTCTAAAAATCTAACTATGACTCTATCACCACCCCATATCAACTTTGAATATTCATAGATCACATGCAAAGGAATTCAAAAATCCTTATACACAGGCCAAGGCAACAGATGTTAAAAATTGAAACAATGCAAAACATCAAAAAAGAGTAAATGATGCGTCATTGGCAATGAGTGTCCTAAATCAATCATGAGTATTTCAGTAAGGACTTGTGATATTGCTATATATTTACTTTACAACTTATTTGACTAATACAACTCCTCAACAGGGCCCATTATGTAAGTACTATATCAAACAAAAAAGAATGATGCTACCAAGATACTCAATTGGACCTAGTAAACCGAGGGACTATACAATTCCTACTTAAAGAATAGTATTCCAATATAGCATGGGGCTAGAAAACCAAATTGCCCCTCGTATATAATCTTCCCAAAATTTTTTGCAATAAGCTAAGGTTCTCAACTTCCTTGAAACCTAAACTTATCTAATATGACAGCATGCGAAATAAGGGACTATGATTTGTGCCATTTCTAGGCAAGTGATGGCAAGCCTGAGTGCCATAAAACAATAAATTTGGAAAAAGGAGATTATAATCCCAAATATCATATTTTGTTGTTTACATGATGCAAATTATAGCATAAGAGAACATGACAAAAACATATAGGAATATCAAATTACTTCTCACCTAATTGGCTCTGGAGCAGGATGTGCATGTCAACAAATCTTGCATCAGTGCATGCACATGTCAAATCAATCACAAACATCGTAAAATATGGTTTGCCTGAGCATCTCTACTCAGTCATTTAAAAAAATAACTTTATCTTTGATGTTGCAATCCTCTATCTCTAAAATTCAAAATTCTTGTTATTTATGGTATGCATAAGGCATCCAAATAGCAGAACATTATAGTATAGACTTCTGATGCATCTATCATAATGCGCTTTCCAATCAACTTGATGTAAGTATTTGATCTAATTAATATAAGCAATCAAATTGATGTGCTTTCTAATTGTCGGGGACAGCCATAGGGGTCCCCTAACTATGGGGGAAATTACCCTTCCTAAAAATTTACACAAAACCACAACAACACTCCCCAAACCGGCCACAGTCCGAATACGAATAAAGCCCACGGCCCAGCAACCTCCATGGCCCATTAAACCGCCATCCCCGGCCGCCCTCGAGCGAACCTCCGCCTCGCAAGAGGGTCGAACGTCGCGCGGCAAAAACTCGCCTCGCTCGAGGGCGCGGCGCCCCTCGAGCGAGTCTCCTCCTCGCTCGAGGCCACCCCTCGACCTGTGGCGCCCCACCTGCTCCCCCCGACCGGAGCATTAAATGTCCTGACACGTCACGGGCGCCCGGGTCAAAAGGTGAATCCCCGCCATGCCGATCTCCTGACACCGCCTGGGAATCTGATCCCGGCGCTATTCGAGCAACCCACCGCTGTGCGGCCATCCCCGGCGCTGTATAGGCACTGTGCGGGATGGCTGCTGTCATTCTTCGACACTGTACCACCCGCTCCCGTCCTTTCTCCCCACCATGCCCCTCGAAAGGGGATGGCAACACCCTCGAGGGGCGTACGACCGCCGCCCTGACGCACGCCCATGACGGTGCCGTGGCGCAGGGTAGGCAGGGCACGTTCCCTCTGTCACCTCCGGCGCTGTGCAGCCATCCCCAGCCCTGTGCCGCCATCCCGGGCACTGTGGAACCATCCCCGGTGCTGTGGAGCCCTGTTCCGATGGGACACCACCACACCGGCCCCTATGTGGCATGAGCGCTCCCGCCATCGAGGCCCTCAAAGGGGCATGGGGCACCCTCGAAAGGTGTACGGACTGCGAGCAGACGCACACATTGACCGGCGCCGCCGTACGAGCGGCGTGCGCCGCGTCCCCTCCACCAACTCCGGCGCCGCCCGGCCATCCCGGGCGCTGTGCAACTGACTCGGGGGCTGTGCGGCCATCCCCGTCGCTGTGGAACCACGCCCGACGCTGTGGAGCCCCATTCCGATGGAGCGCCACCACGCCGAGCCCTGTGCAGCACAGGCGCTCTCGTCAACGAGACCCTCGAATTGATGTACGAACGGCAGCCAGACACAAACGCCGGATGAACTACCCTCGAAGCTGCTCCCCGGCGAGTACAAAGCTGCCACGACACCCGCAAGTACCAAGACTCGTCGGGACACCATCAGATCACAAGCGCTGTATACCGGTACCATGATACTGTACAAAACCCCGTGCGGCAGGTTTTGTAAGCCGCCTCCCCTTGGTCTATAAAAGGGAGAGGTGGTCGCCCGGCCGCAAGGGGGGACAATCGGCATCACTTCTCACCCACGCTCACTCGCTCGCTCATTCCCTTGATATTGGCACTCTGCCTCAATCATCGAGCAGAGACTTGGAGGCTTTTCCTCCTCTCCCGCCTAGCTTGTAGCCCCCCTCTACAGGCACCACGGTGCATTGCAATACAGCGCTCAAGCGCAACCTGCTGGACGTACGGCCCCACGGCCGGAACCAGGATAAACCCGTGTCCCCGCATTGCTTAGCACCGGCCATCGAGAGACCGATCACAGCGCATTTCACTAGTTAGTGTCGGGACTAATCTCAACACCGACAGTTGGCGCGCTAGGTAGGGAGCTCGCGCTGTGACCAACCCCTCAGCAGAAGTCTCGATGGTGATTCGCACCGAGATGACGTCCCGGAGGTACGCCATGGGCAGTTCGGATCCTTTCCCTGCCGGATTCGGAATCCGGTTCGGGAGCCTGAACTTTCAGGCTACGGGGAACGGCTACCACATGCGCCTTACCAATCGGGATGAACTCCACCCGTGGCGGTCAACCGGGCCGGGCCCGATCCCCGCCACGCCGACGACCGACGTCCCGGCGCCGGAACCCACGACGGCGGTTGCCTCGACGTCTCGACGCCGCAAACGTCCGGGTCAGCGCTCGCGTCAGGCGCGCACGGAGCGGCGCCGGGCAGCACGCGATGCGGCCCGGAGGGACGCACCACCGCCGAGCGACACGACGGCGCACCCTGAAGGGGAGCATGCGGCCGCGGGGCCGCAGTTCCCCCACGGGATGCGCAACTCCGCCGCAACGTACGCCTCATCCGTCAGCACCGACATGGCCGCATACGAGGATCTCCCGGGGCATCACCTGCTGTCAACACGGAACCTCATCGCCACCACCAACGACGAGTCGTACCAAGGCTCGGCTAGCGAACTGCCGCCCACGGCCTCGCACGGCTACGCGGAGTGGGACTTTTCCGGTGTACCGGACCCCGTGGTGTTCCGGCGGTTCCTTGACGCCGTGGACTACTGGTTCGGTTGCTCTGACGACTCCAGCGAAGGGAGCTACGATCCCACACGCGAGTGCTTCGTTGTCGTCATCAACGAGCACGCTGACGGCGCAAACGAAGCAGGCGACGGGGATGCGGCCCAGCATCCAGAGCCAAACCCGCCACCGGCCCCACCAGCGGGCAATGCGGATATTAATGCGCAGCTGGCCCAGGCGCGCGAGCTCGAGGCAAAACTCGCAGAGGAGTACCGGCAGGTGCGACTCTTGCGCGCTACCATCGCGGGGGAGGTCTCGGCACGCGGCGAACGCGCCCGAGAAGCCGGGAGGCAAGCCCGCGAGCGCATCAACGCCGACTTCAACGTCGATGACCCACACACGCCACCGCGAGTCAGCCAAAAGCTCGTCGCGGCAGCGACACTGCTTCGGGCCATGCCCGAGCCGTCGACGCCCGAGGTGCGCAACCTACGCCGCGAGGCGCAGGCCCTCATCGAGCAGGCGGCCATGCAGCAAGCTGAGAGCTCCGCATCCCGCATGCGCAACCAGTCCAGTGCGCAAGGCGGCAGCAGCACACGGGACCAAGAAGCATCCGTCCATGCGGGCGGCGCGGCAGGACAGCCAGCAAACCGGGGCAGGACGTCTGTCAAGGAGCGGATCCTCGACACGCGCGGCCAGTCCTGAGATGGTGATGCTCGCAACATCCTGAACGCCAAGAGAAGGGGCGACGCGGAGGCAAGAACAGCAGCAGGCTACCACCCTCGACGTGGTGGTCGCTACGACAGCCGGGAGGACCGCTCGCCGACGCCGGAACCCCCGGGGACCCGCGTGTTCAGCCGGGAGATCCGCACGGCGAACTTCCCCCAGCGCTTCCGCCAGCCCACCACCATCACCAAATTCACGGGGGAAACGGACCCTCGAGTCTGGCTCAACGACTACCGCCTGGCTTGCCAGCTGGGCGGCGCCACCAGCGATGCGGTGATCATTCGCAACCTACCGCTACACCTTGCGGATTCAGCCCGGACGTGGCTCGAACACTTGCCGGCCAATCAAATCCACGGCTGGGACGACCTGGTCCGCACGTTCGTGGGAAACTTCCAGGGCACGTACGTGCGCCCCGGGAACTCCTGGGACCTGCGGGGGTGCACCCAGAAACCCGGCGAGTCGCTCCGGGACTTCATACGGCGATTTTCCAAACGCTGTACCGAGCTCCCGAGCGTTGCTCAGTCGGAAATCGTGCATGCCTTCCTTGAGGGCACGACCTGCCGGGACCTCGTGCGCGAGCTCGGGAGGAGCCCGCCGGTCGACTCCAACGAGCTGTTCGACATCGCCACCAGCTTCGCTTCTGGAGAAGAGGCGGTGGGGGCAATTTTCGACGGCACCCCCCCTAAACGGTCCTATTTTTTCGCAAAAATTTTTCTTCCGAAAATGCTAAGTATGTCCCAACCCGGGAGCTTGGACAGAAAGAAGCAGGGCGCGAGTGGCCAAAAGGTAAATACGGGTGAGTTAAGGACGGCCCACGCCTCCAGCAGGATACGACTTCTCCTCCTCACCACTTTACCTTCAGGCTGCTCGCGAAAACGATCGATCCCAGCTGAAATTTGCCTAAGCAACGGGAAAGGACATAACGGCATAAACGAAACGAGTCGTACTTAACTTACAAACATCAAAAGTGAACTGTCTTGTTACAAAAGCCACCTGGCTCAAATTCTAACCACAATCTAAAGGGCCTCAGCGCCTAACTACTTTCAGGACTCGAGGGGACCAGCGGGAGAAGCGTTCGGGAAGAGGTCCTCCTCAAAGGCATCGGCGAGGTCCGCAGCAGCGTTCGCGGCAGCAGCGTCGAGGCGGTTCACGGCGGCCTGCGCCCCATCATCGTCAAGATCATCCGCGACGATGCAGCCCGTGGCCAGCGCCGCAAGGTCAACAACGTAGTGCGACTGCACCACGCCAAGGGTCTTCCGGATGCCGAGGCGGAGGGCGCCCTTCATGCGCTCGGCGACGCGACCGCCCAGAGCCCGAAGGCGACTCGCCACCGAGCTCCCCGATAGACCGGTACCCTCGTCAATACTCTGGCACGCTTCGAGGGCCGCCTGCTCCAGAAGTCCCAAATCCTGCTGGGATGAGTTGTAGGCCGTCTGGAGCACTCCCACCTGCGTCGCTGACTCCCCCAGGGCTTTCCGCAAACCTGAGAGGAAAAAGGGTAAGTTGAGAGCGGATCTCGGCAAACCCGATCAGCAAACAAAGGGCCGGGGGCGGCAACTCACCCTCAACCTGCTTTCTCTCCTTCTCGAGATCCGTACGCACGACTTCGGCTTCCTGCTGCAGCTGCCGGACCGAAGCGTCCCTCTCCGCGCCGGCAGTCCTCAAGGCCTCGACGGCGACGTCCCCCTGGACTAGCTCCCCGGTGAGCCGCTCGATCTCCGCCTCTCGGAGTTGAAGCGCAGCCCTGGCCCCCGTCAGCGCGGTACGCTCCAGGTGGAGTTGGGACTGTGCCTCCTCCCGCGCCGAGCGTTCCCGCTGGAGGGCGGACCGAGTGTCCTCGAGCGCGGCTCGCTCCTGCTGGAGCTGAGTCTCCACCTGCGCCCGCGCGCCGCGCTCCTGTTGGAGTCGATCCTCCGCCCCGGCGAGCACCATGACCTTCTCCTGCAGGGCAGCACCCAGCTTCTCGACCTCCTGGGCCTTCTGCTCAGCCTGGGTCTGCCAGGACCGCGCCCCCTCGAGGGTCGTGCAATCCTGCAGGAGTTGAGCCTGCGCCTAGGCAAGGGCTGTCTCCTTCTGCGCCAGCGAGGTCTGTGCCTCGACCAGAGCGTCACGTGCCCTCTGCAGCTCGCCGCTTGCCGTCGACAGCGCCCCCTCCTTCTCCTGGAGTGCGACCTTCACCTCCTCAACCCTCCTGGCTTTTTCCGCCGCCAAGGTACGCTGGTCGGTGTATGCGTCCTCCACGCCCATGAGCCTGTACTCCAGCCAACCGTTGTCCTCCCGCAAGGCCTCCACCATGACATCCAGGGACTCGTACTGTTCCCGATACCAATCGATGTCAGAGCTCAGCTCGGCGATGCGGTTGAGCCTCTCGCTCGCCTGGCCCTGCAGCTCCTGCGGGCAGTAATAGGATGGCAAGGAAGGGGATAAGTCAGAAACGCTCAAACAAGAAAGGCGGGGGAGCAAGTGACGGTCAGACGGAGGTTCTTACCTGAAAGAGTTGGAGCGACCTGCCTCTGTGGAGCCGGAGCGCCTCGGTCAGAGCAGTATTGAGAGAGGCGCCGTGAGCACGGAATTCCTGCCACAGCGCCCTCTCAACCCTCGCCTCCTCGATCAGACTCCCCGGCACCCCGGGGAGACGGAGCCTTCGCTCCCACTCCGGCGCGTCACCTTCGGACGCCGGGGGCGCGACACCGGATGTCGACGCCCCGGCACCAGGCGCCGGCTGCTGCGGCATCACGCAGCTGTCAGACCGTACCACCAGTACCCCGGGCGCGGGCCCGGGGGCTAATCTGACCGCTACCCCCGTCAGACCCCCGCTGGGGGTGCAACCACCATCAGCAGGGGCCTCGGCCGCCCCGCGGCCCCCGACCCCTTGGCTCGTCGTGCGAGCTCGCTCTCGCCCTTGCCAAGCACCACGGGTCACCGTCGCTTCCCCCACCGCAGCTTCCTCCTGCTGCCGTGGCCTCGTGGCCGCGGCCGTGGCACGCGACGCCTCACCCGTCGCCACTGTGCCCGCCGCCGCCCGCGGCATCCTCTCCGAGCGGGGTCCCGTCACCCGCGGCACCCCCAGCTTGAGCGCCTTAACAGGCGCGAGGGCGGGAGTGGCGGGCGACACCCTGTCAACGGGAAAGAGGAAATGTGAGTGACCGCATCATGATATCAAGAACACGGGGGGAGGAACGTAACACACCTTAAACTGGAGAAACCCCGCTTGCGCTTCCTCGAGGGCTCGGGAGGCGCCGCCTCAGCGCCTGTCGACGCCCTCGGTGGCGATCCTCCGACGGGCGGCACCACGCCCGCCTCAGGGGTGGGCTCCGTGGCGACCCCCTCGACCCTTGGTGACGGGGGCGGTGCAGGTTCCCACCTATCGGAGGTGGTCCGCTCCCCCTCGCTCTCTTCCTCGTCCGAAGACGAGTTCACCGACTCTGGCGGGGGGAGAGGCCCTGCTGCTCCCGCAGCCGGTAGTCCTCGTTGTACCTATCAAGGCGCTCCTGCCTCCTGATTCTCTTCTCCTTCGCCCGGGCTACCCGGTCCTGCTCCCTCTGCTGCCTGGCGCGGTTGTCAGTCTGCGACCGAGGCGTCAGCGGATCCGACGTGGTGACGTTGACGCCCACCCCCTGTCGCCAGTAGCCACCGTTAGGCCAAACACGGAGATCAAGAGAGCAAAAGGTGAAGGGACGGTACTCACCTGGCCAGCGTCGAGGAGCATCGCAAACGACCATAGGTCGTCGTCGCTGTTCCGCACCACCTTGAGGTTCACCGGGCGCCTCACCCGTGTGGCCGCGTACCCTCGGGCGAGCGGCTCCTCCAGCAACCGCGAACGTGCCAAGGACACGGGGTTGGCCGCCTCACTCATCTCGAAGATGAGGAGTTCCCTCTCCATGAGGGGGATGATCCGCCGGTGATGGAAGTTGGCGATGACGGACGCCATCGTCAGCCCGGCGTCTGCCAACTAGCTTATGGCATTGGTGAGAGGCTCGAGCCTCCTCTGCCTCGCCGGGGGTGACACCCCGTATGTCCACGAGCCGGGCCTCTCCTTCAGCACCTTCCCGGTGTACGACGGAAGGCCGGCGCCGTCGTTGCGGAGGTAGAACCACCCCTTCTCCCAATTGGAGTTGTTCGACGTCATCGTGCACGGCAGGTATAGTTCCCTCCGGAGGTCGCGCACCGAGAGTGTGAGGCCGCCGGCGCGAACCGCTCGGCGTGTTTTCTTCTCTCCCGTGCCGAGTGTGTGGAGCTCGCCGCGAAAGAGATGGACCCACAGGTCCCAGTGCGCCGGGATTCCCAAGAATCCCTCGCAGACGGCGACGAAAAAGGCCGCCTGCGAAATGGCGTTGGGGGTGAAGTTGTGGAGCTCCACCCCGTAATGATGGCACAGTCCCCGCATGAACTTGCTCGCGGGGGCGTTGAAGCCGCGTTCGTGCAGCCGCAGGAAGCTGACGACGTAGCCCGGCGGAGGATTCAGCTCCTTGTCCGACGGCGGCGGTACCATCCACGCCGGATTCGGGCCATCGCCGGCCGACGTCAACTGACCATCGAGCACCAGCGCCTCCAGCGACCGTCGATCCACCGTCGACCGGGGCCACGGGAACGCGTCCAGCACTCGAATCGAAGATATGGCGGGGAAGGCGGAGAAGCGCGGGTGGCTACGGGAACGGAAGGGCACGGACGGATCCGGGGCGGCGAAACGCACGGCGCAGAAGAAGATGAAGTGTGGGGAATGCGCGTAAATGGCAGAGGTAAGGAGTTCCTCCCCCGTTCTCCCCGCATTTTATAGAATCGGAAGGGGCGGAGTCCCCGGGAACACCGTGCGCGGCGGCAGTTAATGCGGGCGACACCCCGCGTCGCTGACGGCCGGGCCCCGCCGTGCCAAAACGGCCGTGCCCACACGCACGCGCCATGATTACCGCGCAGTAACCCAGAGGACGCAGCGCCCCGTCCCATCGCCTCCCCACGTCGCCCACGTCGCACCGCCTGAAAAAGAGCGCCCACTCTGCACGACCCGCGCCACGTCGATCGTTCGTTAAAAACAGGGGTTCCTTCTCGCGTAAGGATAGCCCCCGTAAAGCCAGAGCCGAGAACTCGAGGGCTGGCCCCTCGATCTGGGGATTTACTGGCATGCACGGCTATACTGATCAGCGGCTCGAAGCCCAGCCCGCAGAGGGAACGGTGGGCGCCGCAGATGCCCCTCGATCTGGGGATTCACTGGCCTGCACGGCTATACTGATCAGCGACTCGAAGCCCAGCCCGCAGAGGGAACGGTGGGCGCCGCAGATGCCCCTCGATCTGGGGATTCACTGGCCTGTACGGCTATACTGATCAGCGGCTCGAGGCCCAGCCCGCGGAGGGAACGGTGGGCGCCGCAGATGCCTCTCGATCTGGGGATTTACTGATCAGTGGCTCGAAGCTCAACTCGATGTCAATTCGGTAAGCACCACAGATTGACCAAGACGGGGGCACCCGGTGCCACCCCGCAAAGATCCTACTAATCAGAGGTACGGAGCCTGACCCCCGACGGGTTCGAACAGGCGCCTCAGATTAACAGAGTCAGGGACGACCAGGGCGCGCGCGATCGAGCCGGTCCTCAAACTCAAAGGTTCGGAGGCGCCCCATAGTTCGTGTTCAAGGCCGAACGAGGGCAGCTAGTCGAGGGATCCCATCGAGGGAGAGCTTTCGCGCCCTCGGTCCTAATCGAATGGGACCGAGCCCTGCCTAGCATACCCACGTAAGTGCTCTCATGGACGTGTCTCCGGACCACGAGCCGACCCTTATCGAACGGGGCACGGACGTCCACTTGAATTACCCGTCAACAGCTCAACGAGGGATCCATAACTCGCGGCCCGTTCGATGGGAAGCATGGATCACCTCACCCCTCCCCCCTGCGGAAGGGCGGCGAAGGGCACGCAAATAAGTCGAAGAGTTTACCCTGATCGCTCCGTGTGGGCCCGGGCTCGGGGGATCATCGCACGGCTACACCTCCCGGACGTGTCTGACAAAAGACATTCCCCCGCTCCTTCGAGGGCAGCGAGCGAACCCCCCGGGACTCGTCCCGGGTAGGGTTAACGCCGTTCCACACGCGTAAGATCGCCGAGACCGGCTGAAATATCGCCAAAGCCGGCTGAAACAAACGTCTCACGGATTGGCAGCTCAGCGTAAAAACCTTGCACGAGTGTGCACACTCCTCCAAAACTTCGGGGGCTACACCCGCGGGTGCGCTAGCGCGCCCCCACGGAGCGTCATACACATCCAGAAGGGAAGAAAGTCCTAACAGAGAGCTTCAGTCTTTGCGGGTCCCTCCGGATACCCCTGCAAAGGCTCGGGGGCTACTATCGGGGACAGCCATAGGGGTCTCCTAACTATAATGGAAATTACCCTTCCTAAAAAATTGACACAAAACCACAACAACACTCCCCAAACCGGCCACAGCCCGAATACGAATAAAGCCCACGGCCCAGCAACCTCCATGGAGGGTCGAACGCCACGCGGCAAAAACTCGCCTCGCTCGAGGGCGCGGCGCCCCTCGAGCGAGTCTCCTCCTCGCTCGAGGCCACCCCTCGACCTGTGGCGCCCCACCTGCTCCCCCCGACCAGAGCATTAAATGCACTGACACGCCGCGGGGGCCCGGGTCAAAAGACGAATCCCCGCCACGCCGATCTCCTGACACCGCCTGGGAATCTTATCCCGGCGCTGTTCGAGCAACCCACCGCTGTGCGGCCATCCCCGGCGCTGTATAGGTGCTGTGCGGGATGGCTGGTGTCATTCTTCGACACTGTACCACCCGCTCCCGTCCTTTCTCCCCGCCATGCCCCTCGAAAGGGGATGGCAACACCCTCGAGGGGCGTACGGCCGCCGCCCTGACGCACGCCCATGACGGTGCCGTGGCGCGGGGTAGGCAGGGCACGTTCCCTCTGTCACCTCCGACGCTGTGCAGCCATCCCGAGCACTGTGGAACCATCCCCGGTGCTGTGGAGCCCTGTTCCGATGGGACACCACCACGCCGGCCCCTATGTGGCATGGGCGCTCCCGCCATCGAGGCCCTCAAAAGGGCATGGGGACCCTCGAAAGGTGTACGGACTGCGAGAAGACGCACACATTGACCGGCGCCGCCATACGAGCGGCGTGCGCCGCGTCCCCTCCACCAACTCCGGCGCTGCCCGGCCATCCCGGGCGCTGTGCAACTGACTCGGGGGCTGTGCGGCCATCCCCGTCGCTGTGGAACCACGCCCGACGCTGTGGAGCCCCATTCCGATGGAGCGCCACCACGCCGAGCCCTGTGCAGCACAGGCGCTCTCGTCAACGAGACCCTCGAATTGATGTACGAACGGCAGCCAGACACGAACGCCGGATGAACTACCCTCGAAGCTGCTCCCTGGCGAGTACAAAGCTGCCACGACACCCGCAAGTACCAAGACTCGTCGGGACACCATCAGATCACAAGCGCTGTATACCGGTACCATGATACTGTACAAAACCCCGTGCGGCACGTTTTGTAAGCCGCCTCCCCTTGGTTTATAAAAGGGAGAGGTGGTCGCCCGGCCGCAGGGGGGACAATCGGCATCACTTCTCACCCATGCTCACTCGCTCGCTCATTCCCTTGATATTGGCACTCTGCCTCAATCATCGAGCAGGGACTTTGAGGCTTTTCCTCCTCTCCCGCCTAGCTTGTAGCCCCCCTCTACAGGCACCACGGTGCATTGCAATACAGCGCTCAAGCGCAACCTGCTGGACGTACGGCCCTACGGCCGGAACCAGGATAAACCCGTGTCCCCGCATTGCTTAGCACCGGCCATCGAGAGACCGATCACAGCGCATTTCACTAGTTAGTGTCGGGACTAATCTCAACACCGACACTAATCAACCCAGAAATTAATTTGCAAGGATAAATAAGACTTTATTAGCGACAAACATGCATGCATTTCTCTCTGACGCTCGAAGCAACCTTAGCAGCCAACCAAGTGCAAAGCCTTCGAAGCAAAAACATGAATTCATTAGTAACGACAAGCAAGATTTGATAGTCATTAAAAACAGTCATTTATGCCACTGGCTGCAATGAATGTTGAGATCTTCTAACATTAGGCTTTCACATTAACCATACACATGAAAATTGAAATATCACTGTGGCTTAACATAGTGAAACCAAAAAACTGATATCACCTCGGATGTCATAACTACATGTATAACAAGCCAATGAATTTCATAGAACACCCTTTTGGTCTAGTAAAACAAGCAGAAGAGTTATGATTTATAAAAATTCTGTGTTATTTTGCCGTAAGTAACATGCGTATTTCTCCTGAATTTATAGGTCAAGTAAAATGTGAGAGTTTTCAACTTTCTAATTTTTCTACATCATGTAGCATGCAAATTTCATTATATCAGAGTTAGAGTATCACACGGCACAGAAAAAACTTTATTTATAAAGGAATTGGCAGGTCATTTTCTTACCTGCAGAATCAAATAATATTTATGGTTTCAACAAAATCAGACCTAGCTACTCATCATGCTAATTTGTTTTACTTTCCAGGTGTTGTTGAAAAAATCTCCTCCAGCTCAGCAAGTAGATATACATAAATAAAAAACTATCTAATGATCAATTAAATCAGATATATTTTTAAGTAAAATATTATTTAAATTAAAATGCAAATAATAGTGAGTGCTCAGATGCCAAGCGAACATATTTACCTTTGATAGTGAAAGATTTTTTATATGGATCATAGAGCAAACAAAACATTACTTGATCAGGAGCTCTTCTAATAATAGGGCAACCTTCCGGTCTAAGCACCCAGTATACCTGCGTACGTACGACACGACGCCTCATAGTCGCCTGCTAGTTATCAATGTATTGCCTCTCGTCTCCAACGGGTACGCCGCAATGAGAGCTCGTAATGAGGATTATTTGTGTCTTTCTTCTGGGTTTGTGGTGGTCCTGTGTGGGTTTCAGAGTGTAGTTGAGTTGTGTTGTACGACCATGGGGGTGTTTGGATGTAGGGGTAAATGGAGCAAATTTATCCCAAATTCACCCCTAAGGTGCCAAATATGTGGGGTAAATGTGGTGGGGCAAATGTTTTGCCCTCCTAATTCTATTTACCCCTAAAAGGTAGCAAATTACAGCAAATTTGTGGTGGACCCCAGCCCTCTCTCTCCCATCTACATCCACATTTACCCCTCAATCCAAACACCCTAGGGAGAAAATATTATTAGAGGCAAATAGAAGGGGCAAAACATTTGCCTTGAGGTAAATATTTACCCCTTACATCCAAACAGACCCCAGGTTGATGTCTCAGTCCAGCCGGTCAGTATTGTTATTTTTTTGAACCGGCCGGTATTGTTGTTTGTTTACTCTGGTGCCCAGCTTAAACGTGCTCTTCTTTTTAACATAACCGACAACTCTCTTCCTAGTTCGTTAGAAAAAACAGGTACACCGTACGTAAACGTACCACCTACCACAGCTCAACGGTTTCCTCTGCTTTACCACACAAGGTAGACTTGCAAAACCTGCAGCCACTTTGCTATGTTCATGAGATTAACAGCTACTACTGGTAAATCCTAAAGAAAAAGCAACGCATCCACTTTAAATGCGATCAGGAACGGCCAGATAAGCTGGGGTGCGCGGGCGCCTCCCACTTTACAGAGCAGAGAGGCAGGCGCACGGCGGCTGCCTGCATGGGCGGGCCGATCCACCTCGCTTTGCCGGCCGCCGGCGTCCGTGCAGGCTTCCGTGTTGGTTTCTAGTGCATCCTCTCGTGTGCTTTGCTTGTGCGCTCGTCCCGCTCGACCTGCCACCGGTAAACAACTGTGCTGTGCATCATCGTTGGGGGAGGGCACGGGAGACAACCCTTTTCCCCTGCAAATTCCATGTGCCATACTGCCATCTTTGTTTGCAAGTACTGAAGCACAAGCATGAAACATGCGCTGCCTCAGTATTACGATGAGTGGATGGAATTATGGCAAATGGCACGAACACAATGCAGACTCCGAGGCCCAAGCTAGCTACTGATATAGATCCAGTTATCATTTGCTGTTTTTTGTGTCAAAAAAGAGAGCATCTAGCTAGGCAGCGTGATTTATTTGTGTAATTTAATCTGCCAAAGAAAACCCTAAACTGGCTGACCTCGCGCTAAGCCAGCCCAAGAAGTATCATGGTCTGATCATTACTGGCATGTTACGCCGAGAGGCGCAGACGCGACCAGTCGCGTGACCCGACGAAGCCACGCACTCGCCGACGACCCCACCGCTCAGCGCCGCGCGGAGCCGCGCGTGGTCCCACCTGTCACTCTCACGCGCCGTTACAACCTGTCGGTGCGCGTAGCGGAGGTGGAGGCCTCCTCCTCCCCTCCTGCTGCAGTGCTGCTACTTCTTCGTTCTTCCCACCCGAAAACGAAACCGCAGCTCGCTGCTCCACTCCCTAATTAAGGCCCCACTAATTCCACCCTCCCTTCCCCGCTCTCGTTCTCAGAATCACAGACATGTGGGACAACTTCTACCCTGGACCCACACGTCATAGGGTTTCATTGGGCTGAGGGAAGTGGCTGACCCCCGCCGTAGAAGGTGTCAGTGTGGTCAGCAGCTTTAAAACGAACCCCAGCCTCAGTCCCGATGGAGAAGAAAACAAAACAGAACAGCCAGTGGAGGCCACCGTGCCGAGGCGGACGGGCGGGGTGCGCTACCAACTCCGCCGCGGCGCAGAGGAATGCGGCGTGGAGCGGTGGGGCCGCCGCAGCTGCAACGGTAGCTACCTGCTGGGCTCTCGGCTCGGAGCGGCGGGAGGGGAGCAATGGGGGTGTGGAGGGAGGGCGCGGGGTGGTGCTTCTGCTCCGGCGGCGGCGGCGACGACGGGGGGCGGTCAGAGCGGGTCAGGGCGGCGATCTTCTCCGCGAGGGCCTCCGCGCTCGCGGCCATCAATGGGCAGGGGCACGGCAGCAGCGGGAGCGGGAGCGGGAGCGGGAGCGGGCTCCTGATCCACCGGAACCTGCTGCTCACCACGCACGGCAACCTGCCCTCGGCGGCAGCCGCCGAGGACGCCGAGGCGCGGCTCGTCCATGGCCGCCTCGTCGCCCGACTCGAGCCTCACAGGTGCGGAACTCTTCTTCCACCTCATGACCTGACCCCTTCCGAAATCGCTCTGCACTTGCCTACGATTGCTTTGCGCTTTGTGTGGGATCGGAGGCTTTGGTTATCTGGCTCTTGCAGTGATTGCAGTGTGATTAGCCTGAGATCCGCCCGCTCCGCCTGCGGCCGAGCTAGCATGACGAGTCGCTGCGAGCGGAGCCCCACGCGGCGGCATTCGGCGGATTCGTCGGTGTGGTAGGCGAGCTGTTGCTACTGCTTATGATTAGCCGTAATGCGGCTGATCAGGAAAGGGAATTGCTTCTGAATCGTGGGGTTTCTGTCGGGTAGTTAGTAGTAGCAATTGTCGATGTAATGATAGCGGCATACACCTCAAGCAGGTGCCCACAAAGATGAGCGGTGTAAATGGTGCCTTTTAGTTGTGGCAATGGGCCCTGATATTTTGGAGCAGGTTGCATAGACCTTTCTTGGTTTTTACTGAGTATAGTACTGTTTAAAGTTTGTTTCTTTTCTTCCTGAGAAAGGCTTTTGAGGGCATCCAAGAAATTTCAGTTATGACGCCCACAAGGGATAAGTGGTTCATGAATCATGACGGAAAAAGGTCAGCAACAAGAAATCTTGGATCATGGAAAGTTCAAAGCACCCTGTTTTTTGTGTTTTATGTCACCTTAGATGAACTTTGCTCCTCAGTCAGAAACTGGTTCTGAAAAGCTGAGCACAAGACATTTGTATTCTGATTTTTTTTGCCTGAATAAATTCTACATTACAGCCTTCCCATTATTTGTTGTTTATGAAACAAGCCTGATGTTCTGTCCGAAATGATTTTCTTTTTGCACAGATTCTTCATTACAAGCTCAATTCTTGACCTTACAATAGTGGGTCTTGATTACACAGAAGGCGACTCAAATCTGCAGAGCCAGCAACCTCACTACTTGAAAACATGCTGCAAACCAAGCCTAGATCATGGAAGTGCTGTGTACCTACTGGGACATACAGGTAAAAAGGAACTAGTGATTGGTGAGGGAAAGGTAGTTATTGGTACAGACAATCTCATAAAGCTCGCGACAGATGGGGTGACATGGTGCCCTGGGTCTGCCGGTTTCGATGCCCAAGGGAACCTAGCTTTCATGATTTGTGACCCAATGAAGCTGGCCTCTTCTCCAACTGCAAGATCATCCTCGGCATCATCGTCTTCATCACATTCATGGAAGAAGGACCACCTCATGCAATTTGGGATCCCCATATCTGTGGTTTGCGATTGGTTGTATCAGCATTGGCAGGGTAACTTGGACGAGGTTAGCAAGCCAAAGTTACCTCTTGTTCGGTTAATGTCCAGCAGGAGCGATCACTCAAGCACCTCATTCACTCGCCGTCATGTGTTCAAGCCTGACGACGAGAATGATGATGCCTCTGTTTGTTCAAAGCCTAAACATCAGCAGGCCTCAGGAAGTTCAGCCACCGCAAGGATCTCGCATGAAGCGAATCCTCTAGTTGATCTGCGCTCTAGCAGTGAGCAGGGAATCACGACACCAGAAATATATGAGTCGCCAAGGCGAAGTTCTTGCCAGGCTCAGAAGGATGGTGCACCAGTCCAACTTTTGGACATCAACTTCCCGCCCAGGGCTCCAAAGACTATGTTTCTACCACTGCCTCTGAAGCAAATGCTTTCCGATGAGAACAATGTCGAAACATCCAGGCCAAAAAACCGATCGAAAGACAATGGTTTCCCATCAGGATTGATATGGCACCGTAACAGTGAGGCTGAGTGTAGGGACCCTCCAGTACCTCTTCGGCATGAGGATTGCAGCAGTGAGGGGCAGTCGAGCTCATCACCTGTTGAGATACTGGAGTATGGAGGTCAGGATCATTACAGCAGCGAGGAGGAAACAATGTACTCAGCTGAAACCATGGAAAGCAGGAACATTCCAAGCCCCAGGGAAAAGCATGTGGGGAGGAGCCAGAGCTGTGTCACCTACAGCAGGTGGAGCTCTCCAAGAACCTCGTCGATGCAAAACGGAACCTTGCGAAAGCAGCATACACTGATCCCTGTGCGGAAGACACACTCGCAGAACACCGCTGTGCCGCAGAGGAGTCATGACTATTTAAGCCCAACGGTCTCCTCAGCTATGAAGAAGAGGAATTCCGTGGAACAGCAACAACCCACAAAGCCTCGTCGGAGCACTGTTCAGTCCTCCCCAAAATGGATGTTTTGATGGTTCTGCACATCTGGTTTTGTGGGTGTGGTGACGATGAACAAAGATTTACCGTTTTGGTGGGAATCTACCGCTCCAATGTTTTCTTCTCAAAGCTTATCTGTAAGTCGATGTTATCTTCCTTGCTTTCTCTCTATATGAGACTGCATAATGGCTTGGATAAATAAAGAGGAACAGAAAGGAAAAAGAAAAGGCAAAAAACAACAAGAAATATTACAGATCAAATGTGTTGAGGGCATCATGTGTGAGCTTGCTGTGAAGTGTTGTTATCCTGGTGTGTGACTGGATAAGAACTGTTGCAGACTGTAGTATTCAGCTTACAGATTTAAACTAAACAGTTTAATGATGATATTTGTTTTTTTTATCCATGGACATGAGGACTATAATCATTTTTTCTGCGGCATTGCGGTGTTATGTATGTCTTCCTGAATCGAAACCAGGAAGGTTTGAGGGTTTGGCTACCAAGCAAGTTTTTGTTTTCCTTTTTTTCACTTTACCACTTGAAGCAAATACTGCTATAGATCCGGATGTTGTTGATGTTTTAGAGTAGATATATTGTCCGTAACGTGTTGCCAGTGTGCCAGACTACAGCAATGTAAATAGCATTTATGGTGAATAATGTTGCAGAGTTTCATTGTGGTCCTCTATTCGGTTATTCCTCTCCTGTTTGCAGTTCAAGTATATGGGGCTGTCACCATGAGTCTGATAGGATCACTGACAGCGGGATGCCAATCTGACGAAATTTTGTAAACATTTCAGTCATTTAGGCTGAAATTCATCAGCTTCCTCGCTCAGAAATCCCTGGCTGAAAAGAAAAATCAGCTCCTACTGTGATGAGGCACCCTCACCATGGTTTTGCGACGCCTCTGCTTTGTGTACGTGACGAGTGCTCCATGAACTACAGGATTTTGCACAACCGACAGGCTTGATTCACGAACCGTGTTGCTGCGATGAGCATCTGGGGTTGCCTGTGCGAGTGTGCGACGGCAACGTCAACAATGCCAGGCAGGCAGCTGGACCAGTCACGAAGACACACACCAAGCACGAGAGATCAAGGAGTCAAACCTGGGCAATGAATCCAACTAGCATGCACCGGCACTCTCTACTGTCGAGTAATCTGTCTCCAGGCTCCGTTGATGGCCTGTGCACATGGAAACGCTGCTGCCACTCTGCCCCACGGACATAGCACGCTTAATCATTTCTCCATACAATGTACTTAAATTTATATGTCAGCGTGTCAATTTCACTCATCTCAGCATTTAGGTAAAGCATCTCCGTAGCATCAGAGTAAAATTTACCGCACCAGATTTACAGAAACAGAAACAGATCTCTGTAGCATCAGAGTAGAATTTACCGCAAAGGCTCAGGCAGGTAAAGCACATGAATAGTTTACAGGTTACTCCAGGCAGAATGCAAGATATTGGATTTGGGAATGAGATGAGATCCATCATGCTGACTTTTGCGATGCAGTAGTGGCAATGAGAAGAAAGGCAGAGGTGGTGCAGTAAGATGCAAGTTTGAGTACTTCTGGAGACAACAATCAGAGATAAGAAGAAAAGTTGCATCTTGATTAGTTTGGAAAGATTTGCACATGAGCTAATCATTTCTTATGCGACTCAAAACATCACTTGTGGGCCACTTACACACTACTTATTTTCTTTTCATTTTGGCATGTTTCTGCCTTCAAAAATCTTGAACATTCTGAAGAAACTCTCTTTTATAAAAAAGACCATTACAATGTGGAAATAAACATATATTCGTATGGAAAATGGATTTCTGAGTTCTAGCACCACGAGGCAGATGAAAATGTCAGAAGTCTTTTCCATACATAATTTTTTACGCATCATTTCAAGCAAACAACAGAACTTTTTCAGTCAACTTTGAAGCATGATGAATGTTTATGCATATTCACTTTTGCAGGCAATTATACATCCTCCATGCAGGAGTGGAGATGCATTGCAACACTGGAGTCATGATGGAAGTTCCAGAAATAGCTAAGCTTCACCAGCAAAATAAAAGTCATAGCTAAGACTTATGATCAATTTGAAATGCACAGGGCATCATGCAACTTTTCTTCTAACAGCAGCAAGCAGATGTTCTTTAAAGCTGGCTAATAGTAAAATAAAAGCGAACTGGTCAGACGTAAAGCACACTAATAATATTTATTTAGCATGTGTTGTTGATAGGCAATATGAAGAACATGACTTGTAAATATCTCACATATATCAAAATTGCCAAATCAGTGCAAAGAACATGGTTCCGGAAGCATGACTTATATCATCATATTGTGTAGCAAGATGACAAGATACACACTTTATAGATTACCATAATGTAGGATCTGTCAAATACCTTGTGAAGACAGAAAAGAGCAAAGGTGGGGAACAGATACAATATATTAGCTGATAAGGTCTAGCCGATCCAGTCACTCTGAAAAAGAGTAGCCACAATTTGACGAGACATCACATTCCAGGAGACGATTGAGACGCAAGAGATGGCATCCACTAAAATGCACTAAAATCCCACACCTAAAGAACCATTATTCCAGCTATTAACTAGCCACTATCAACAAGTAGTATCCTAATCAGACATCCATGTGTCGAAACGGACAAACAAAATGCCACAAGGCAGAGGATAGAGGTCACTGAACAGTGAACACCCTAGCAGTGATATCCAAATCAAACCACCCCCTCCTCCTTTTTTTCCTCTCAAACAAATTTATCGTAGCAGCTACACAACGCAATAATGATCACATCAAAATACTAGCTAGAAGTAACAGCAATTGCCACTTAACTAAGCAGGTGGGGAATTTATACATATTCCTTACTACCCCACTCTCTCTCACTCTCACCCTGACCAATTTAATGAATCCCGCGAGCGACAAGCAGCAGCAGCTGAGCAGCCGCCGCGTCAGAGGTTGCATCCGAGGCAGTCGCAGGACTTGGGCATGAAGGAGCAGTACCCGAAGGGGCGGTTGGGGATGTTGCAGTTGATGGCGTAGCAGCAGGGCGCGAGGACGCAGGTGTGCCTGTCCCCGCCGCAGCAGGTGCAGAGCGCGCAGAGCTGGAACCTTCCCCCAAGCCGCCGCCGCGTGTCGTTGAGGCCCAGCTCCCCCTCCGCCGGGGCCACCGGCACCATCATCCCCCGCCGGGAAGGCGCCGCTCCCTGCGCCTGCGCGCGCGGGGGGCGGCACGACACGACACGACACAATGTGAGCGGAATTGCAGGAAACTCCGAGCCAGATTCGGTGGGGAGGGGAGAACGGCCGGTTGGAGATGCTGACGTACCTGGGAGCTGCCGGAGGCCGCGGCCGAGGAGAAGAGCAGAAACACCAAGAGCGGGAGGAGCCTGGGCATGGCTGCTCGGCTAGGGTTTTTTTTTCTGTCCTGCGCTGTTGCGGTGGGGATTTGGAGCGAGTGAGGAGCGGGTGGGTGGGATGGGTGGATCCGTGGATGGATGGTGGAGGAAGGGAGGTTGAAGACTTGAAGGAGGTGTCGGAGTGGGGTTGGAGGGAGGAGAGGGATCGGGAGAGGGAGGGAAGGAAGGCTAGCTCTAGCTGGGGGGAGGAAGTGAAGTGTTCTTCTTTTCGGAGAAAGCGAGGGCCACCGGGGGACTCGGGATGGGTGATTTGGATTTGTTGGAAATGCGCCTCGGCTGCCCCCCGGCCCCCGTGCGCACACGGCACACGCACCAGCTGGCGTCACGATCTCTTTGGTCCTCGGCGTCGGCGTCGGCGGCGCCGTCGCCGTGCGTGTTGCGAGGAGTTTACCGGAGGGCTGACCTGACCCAATGCCAACGGCGGTGGCACGGGATAAAAAAGGGCGCTCGAGGACTCGATCGACGTGCTTCAACGCTCGACGGCGGATCGTCCGAATCGCAGTGCTGGACTGCTGGTACACACGCGTGAGCTTGATGGGCGAATCTGTCGGGACCTTGGTACAGGATCCGGTGGCCGCCGATCTTGACAGTCTGCTGGATCTACCGAGTACTCCCTCCGTCCCAAAATAAGTGCACATCTCGCATTTCGAGGAGTCAAACACTTTAAACTTTGACCAAATATATATTAAAAAATATTAATAATTATGATACTAAATAAACATTTTTAGATTAATCATGTCATATATTTTCATAACAAACTTGTTTAGAGATACAAATGTTAATATTATTTTCTATATATCCGGTCAAACTTACAACTTGTTGACTCTTCGAAATATGAGATGAGTACTTATTTTGGGACGGAGGGAGTACCTGCCAAGTGATTCGGCAGGGTGATCTGCCTGTCCAGTCCACTGCCACGCCTCTCGCTGGACAACCAACCTGAACGCGGGGCCAAGATCACAACAGAAACAATGAGAAAAACACCAGAGTCGATCTGTGCAAAAATACATGGGGCAGGGGCGGATTTCTGCGCCTCCGTGAGTAATACATGTACAACGATTGCACTGAAAGTTGTATATCGGCGGATGCTGAAGAGGCACAACCCACAGAGACTGCACATGACATCCTCAGAGAAGCCAGCCGCTTTATTTCCCCCCAGCAACTTCATAATTTTGAGGCAAGTGCGTTAAGCTCACCTGACCACGAGAAATGTGGTCGGACCAGGTTGGACACCGTCTCATATCCACACAAATTTCGGTTGTTGCTGGGGGTGCATCAGAGACTTGTCTGCGAAGTGCGAAATAGTTGTGGCGATGTGACGAGCGATCTCGGGGTTCCCTTTCGATCGATCTCCCTTTTTATCTTGTCCGTGCGGTTTGAGGTCCCCATGCTGAAGATGTGGACGGGAATACAGTGGGATGCTTCAGGTTCAGCAATGATTTCACTTTTCTTCTTAGCATTTCCTAACCAGGACACCTGTTAAATAAGGAGAAATGTCAAAAATTGACCCTGAATTTCGAGATTTGACGCCATTGTGATATGAGTGTCAAATCATAAAAAGCTTACGAATTCGATGTCAAATATAAAATATCAAAATGTCTTGTTAAATGAGAAATTTCCGATAAACTGACAGATAGTGCAGGCACACGAAAACTGGAACTCTTCCTCCTTTAAAGATTATTCAGATTGCAATAGGTACTTCCAAAGATCTGGATTAACAAAAATAAAAAGAAAGGGGGCTGTACATCTCCGGTAGCAACTCAATTTACAGAACTTGATTCCGGCGGGGAGTTAGGAGAAACATTCACAGCGCCTGAGACTGCGCGGTGGATTTTATACATCAAGGTAGGTCAACGGAGAAAAAAGGCGTCTAGGATGCATATCCAGAACCAGACGGGGATCCCAGAAGGCGCCGAGCCATAGGTACATTTGTTGAAGCGGATGCAGGAGAACCAAAAGCATAGACTCCCATTGGAGCGGCCATTGGATGGTCGAACCTACAGTTGACTCCAAACTTGCAGATGCCATAACGGGAATAGAATTTGCACAGTTCTTCACCCTGGAAAATAAACATAGGATGGTGTAAGCATACATCCACTGTTTTCAGGACGATCAAAGACGGTAGACCATTCAAGGAAGTGCAGCAAAGGGTCTATTTAAAGCCTAATTTTTGTTACACACTCCATATGTAAGCAGACATCAGTATACCCACTGTTCATTCAACAACTTGTATGTTACCAAATCAATAAACAGCCCTAGCAAATTAATAACTTTTAGCAATGCTCTATTCAGTCCAAGCATCAACAATGGCGCTTGTCTAAAATAGTGGGTTAGTGGCTGAGCCCTCTAAAGTTTTTTTTATGATAAAACAAAGCTCAACAAAAACATTACAAGAATGGTCTAGTGATGGTATTTGAATCTCCATCTTAAGCTTCTTTAGTGGTGTGCATTTATTGCCAGGAGAACAAATCAGACATCATTTGCAGAAATCATGCCGCTGCAAATCTATAATCTAGCTGAGAAACAGCATGTTACAAAACATCATTTTCATTTTCATATCTGCCACAAGTCAGCTCTTTAAACACACATGATACATCTCTGAATTAAAAAAATTCTCGGACTGCAGAGCTGCCATGCAGTTACATAGATGAATATTCTCAACAAGGATGTGATCTGTGAGAAGAAAATCTGCTGCTTCTCTCCCAAAAAGATATGTACAGCAATCAATGAATTCATATGCAATACAATTGACAAAAAAGTCTAAACGAACGATAAATATAACAGAAACAGTGAAGGGTTGTGGTTAGTGACTTACTGGACGAATTGGAAGACCCATTGGACTTAAGACACAATCTGGAGGCGGCAGTGATCTCACCCTGGGATGATGGAACTTGCACACTGCACCGAATTTACAATCTCCTGTCTTCATGTAATATTGGCATTCTGGTTGATCAGGTCTCTCAGGAAATACATTCTCTCTCTGCAGCGCATATTGAGGCACAGGAAACGAACTAGATCTGTAGGGTGATAACATTCCCTGGTTTCCTGAGCTAGGTTCCCCTTGTTGAGAGGTTCCATAGGTTTGTTGAGCCCCTGGTGACTGCAGTTGACCCTGAGAAAGATGATACAGATAGCATTTGGCACTTTAGAGACAAGTAAAATCAGCAACTATCTACTAGCCTGAAATTGGCTCCAATAATTTATGTAAGAACACGTCTCAGTCTCACAAATTATGAAACAGAATAGAGAAAATCATTGCCTGGCATGCAATTTGCAGAAGATCAAAGAAGTGGGAGAAACAAGTTCAAATAGCTACAGACCATACTTTTGCACTCCCTATTCTTCTAGGGAATCTCTCAAGACTCCGTGTTTACCAAAGTTTTGAAGGAAATTAGTAAAACCAATTAGTGCAAATTGCAAATGCTTCATGATTGTAAAATTGCACTGCATTACTAGAGCAGACGAACTTACAGGATATGAATTCCAGCTTGGCACTTGAACAAGACCCTGAGGTACAATCATTGGTGCATAATTTGAAGGACTTTGCCATCTGGGGCTTGGGATAAAAGAAGCTCGTGGAAAAGCCCAACTTGCCATAGTTCCAGTATAGGATTGCGGACCAGCGCTTGCAGAGGAATGTACAGAAGGATAAATAGGAGAACCACGTGGCGAAGGCACCGCATTGAAAAGTTCTGGATGGTGGAATTTACAAGTATTTGCATATTTACACTGTCCTGTTTTTAAATAATATGCACACTCCTTTTCGTTCTACAAAAGTAAAATAGACTTCTTTTCAGTACAGCAAGAAGAGACAAGCATATAAAGGGAAGGATGTATAACTGCCAGCAAATGAACGAACCGGGCGGAGTGGATATCCTAATGTGTTTAGCTGCACCCTTCCTGCAATTCCAGCTTTTTCCCTGGGATGGTGAAATTTGCATGTTGGACCAAACTTGCATGTTCCGGTCTTCAGATAATACTACATGAAAAATGTTCAGAAATTTTCAGTTTAGATCTTCCACAAAGTATAACCTAAAGCACTCATAGATTGTACGATCAAACACATATACCCAGGGATATGTCAAGATTAACAGAAATAGCCTGAGTTCCATTCTAGCTGCATGAATAACTAAGGGGCAAGAACATTGATCTCTTGTGATCTTATCTATAAATATACGAATCTTTTATCTACACTGATATTCTTGTATCTGCTTCTTTTTTAATTGAAAGTGTATGAACCAGCTACGCAATTTCTTAAAATCATCCTACAAGAAAATCACAACTAATTTGGTCATTGACCACATAGAACTGTCAACCAAAAAACCATTGCCACAAGTAATACTTTTATGACTACATCATGTTTCTTCTTTTTAATAACATACATCATGTTTCTGAATGATAGAAGTGTTAGCTATCAGAGTTACCTGACATTCTGGCTGTCCCACTCTCTCAGGATATTCCCCCTTCATTCTGGCAGAGGCAATAGCCTAAAATTAAACAGATTCAACCTAACTTGAGAACAAAAAATGGGATATGAAGTAACGAAACAACGATCAGTTCAATAAAGATGTAGATTTCACAAGGAATAACTAGCACCAACCAATGCAAAAGCATCAGTAAAGAACACGATATCACAGCTTGCGGAGTAAAAGTGTAAAACTATGAGACAAATAGCTGCCTCTGGCAGATTGGGAGAAAAGTGACATACACAGATAAGAAAAAAAAATCTGCTTCAAAGATCATATCACCATACAAATAGAGAAAAATGAGTCACATGGGACAAATAGCACCAAGCTCACCATAACATGAACAGATAGAAAGAAGGATGGAGCACAAGGAAAAAATAATCATATTGACACCCCACGAACTAAAAGCACAGATTATTCTGCATTATATTTGCAAATTATTTTATCTGCAACGCACAACAGGACTAGCAGATTAACAGAAACTTCAAACTGTACATAATACAGGTAAGCACTTCAGGCAAGCAAAACCTTATCACCAGCCTACTGAAACCTATATCTTTGTGTGTTTCCCAGGGGAGAAGGGTTTAAATATCAAGACATGTCATCACAGCTTTGCTTTTCAAACACTGCTCCTTGCATTTTGTTCAGTGGTGCAACTTAAATACATCAGAGAAGGACAAAATTTATAAAGGCTTTGGTCCAAGGGCAAATTCTTCAAACGACATGGCTCTACAAATAATGCTGAAAATGTAGGTAGGAACAGGACGCCGGATAATAGCAAAATATCTGCTGATCCAAGAAATATGGCACATAAAGAGTTTGGAAAAGTAGATATTCACCAGATTCCTATCCGGAGGGTGATTGAACCTGCAGCTCATGCCAAATCTACACAATCCAGTCCTGAGGTAGTAAGTGCAGTCCGGTTCACCTGGCCGCTCAGGATATGGCCCAGGTTGCATAGTGGCACCGCTGTTCATGGCCATCTGTTGCCACATCCCCTCTGCAATTAACATTGCACATACACTCATAACTTGACTATAAGCCAGTATAATTTGGAAGAAAACTGAGATCGACAGGTGTGTAATGTGAAATTTTCACTTTAGGTCTCTTTGAGTGATGAAGCCATCCACATTTTTTCCACCGACGCTATTCATGCAAAAATAATTTCCATACAATAACTAAACATCAATAGCTTACAATGGTTCATCAAATTTCTAAGAAAACATCCGTTAAATTCAGATGCTAGACGAGATAGAGCAAAAGGTAGAATCATTGTAAAGTTATGAACTAGTAACAGACTCGCACGGCGAAAACCCCAATTGGCCCAATTCAACGCCGACGCGAAGATCAGGCACCACACTAACTGCAGCTCTAGGCACCGCTAAAGCAACTGGGATTAGCAACCCGTGGTTGACAACAGAGTAATCCAGGAGCAATCATAGAAAAACTTACGGAAAAAACAGAGCACCTGAGCTTAACCTACACGAGGAATTAAGAATCGAAACCCCAATTCACCAAACCGCACCACAGCTGGAACGCTAACGGAGAGAGGAGATGAAGCCCTAACCTCCATAGAGCGCGGAGGGGTCGGGGGAGGATGTGTCGGCGGTGGCGGAGGGCGGAGGAGGCGCGGGTGCGGCGGTGGCGGAGACCGTCACCGACGCGGGAGCTGATGCCCTTCCGGCGTCGTCCATCGGCGGAGAGTGGCGGTGTCGGCTGCCATCACGCGATCACGGCGGCGGGAGGAGCTGCAGCTGCCATCCCTGGGCTCCGGCGAGGGAGGGGAGCAGCGAGTGATCGGTGTAGAGAAGAGAAGAACAGAGAGGAGGGCCCCTGCCCCTCGTATTTATTTCTCTGCATTCTCTCTCCACCTTTCGGAGACGCGGTTTGCTACGTGCACTAGAGAGTGGTGTTAGCGCAACCCGCGCGTCTCTTTGGGTTTTCACGGAAAAGTGTCTATGGCGTGTGTCCTCGAGCCGTGGTGTTATAGCGCAACACGCGCATCTCTTTGGGTTTTTTTCATGAAAAAGTGTCTATGACGTGCCTAGTTCATCGTTAGCGAGCCGAATACCACACACTATTGCACTAAACCAGGGGCGGCTATAGTTGGTGCTGCGGGTTTGGCACGCCCGTTGCCGATGCATCCACCTAGTTCATTAAACGTACCGGCCACAACTTAGACACAACAATTGTATTGTGTGTGGTGCGCATTAACAACACATTCAAACACATTTTTAGAACGTGTTTGGTCACCAACCACAACGGGCCGCATTAGAAATGGATTGGTGCCAAAAGTACTAGCTATTGTTTGATCTCATGCGAAAAGCTGACGGCCACAAAAATCAACATGTAAAAATGAATTGCCATGTGTGGGGTGTTGATTTTTGTTACCACGACTTCGACTTCATGCAACTACGACATGACGTGTTATGGTTGGAAGCTAAACACACACCTAGTCTTTGTGATCTGATAAAAAAATATGAGTGAAGATGAAAATGTAGGTGAAAAAATAAAAATATTACTGTTAATTATTTCAATAATAAATAGTAGGATATAAATTGATTCTTCTAATGAAAATATATTTGTAGAAGATATGCGTAAGTTTTTCCAATTATATATATTTGTAGAAGATATACCTGAGTTTTTCAGTTTTTCAAATTAGTGTCAATTCTCACCACGCTGCACGCTATCAAGAACAACGTGGGATAGATTAGTCTTGTGCTCTAATTTAGACATCATCGATTATCTTAAAGATATACGTTTGATAGAGGTGCCATACAATGCAAGTGGATTGTTCTAGTTCATAAATAAAATTCATTATCATTCCATCTTTGTAGCTTGAAAATTTAGATTATCTATCTTGATGCATTTCCATCTTTGTCCCATCAATAACCTGAAAGAAAAAGAAGTCATGCTCACCATATCACCGACTACTTTCTCATTGTATAGAAGAGTGTCTAAACCTTCATATCTTTAGAAATAACTTAAGCATCACAAACTACAATATCAAGCGATTAAAACGGAACGCTAGTAGTACAATTTTTCGCAAACTACACATCGAATCCCATGACAATTTTCTCACGGATGAAGACCAGCACGCCCGGTGGTGTGGTGCGCGAGCTGACGTGCACCTAGCAATTTCGCAGTGCTCTTTTGTATGCATCTCGCAGTGCGGAGCTAGCTAGCTGCTGGCTGCTGCTCATTTCCGCCTTCTCTTTTCTTTTTTCTCCTCTCAAGCTTGGGGCCCCGGCTTTTATGCTGCGTTCGTTTCCTGGCCATCTTTTTGTTCGGGTGTGAATTGTGAGGAGAGCAGCAAGGGCGTGCGACCGGAGTGACCTCAGCCAGTCGTTCCGGCTTCCCTTTCCCTTTCCACCCCTTCTTCTCCTCCTGGTTCCTGGCTTTTTTTTATATATAATTTCCGCTCGATCGATGCCCGCGTATCTCCCTTTCGCTCGTGGTCACCGACCACTCACTCACGCACGCACTTGCTGTGTGCGATTCCGGACGCTTTGGGCTTACGACGACTACGAGCCCCGGTCCTCTTCCTATCCTACCACGGCTTTGGAGCCTTGAAGGGTTGGTTGGAGGCGAAGTGAAGCGAACCCGATCGAGAGCTTGCATGTACGCGACGCGAGTGCCGCGCGGCGTCGTGCTGTGCGGCGGTGGTCACCACGTACGGGCCTGGGGTGGGAGTCGATGGACGCGCCAGCATGTCGCCGTGGTGCTGGAACGGTAGTGGATCACACGGGAGCCGGACGCGTGCGGGCACATCAGATGCGCATGCGTGCGCGCGGAGCGCCACCTCCCAAGGGAAAGTGCAGCGTGCGGCGGCGGCTGCCCTAGAACCAGAATCTCGCGGAGTGGATTCCTTCTCGACAGGGCCGTCTCAAAGAAATTTGAGGCCCGTGAGTGAAATGCAAATTGGGGCCTCTAAAGTAAGATATAGGCATTGCTTAGTAAGAATGTTTCCTGATTATTTTCATAAATTAGAGTTTTTTAAATACAAAGTTGATCAGAGATATACAAATTGTACACAAATTAGTCATAAAAAATGCTATTGTATTTTTCTACCATAGAGCCTCATGCTATAAGTCAATTCACAAAAATCTGAAATTGAAAAACAACTTGTAGGTGAAGAAACAAAAAAAATATATAAATCTAATTTGGAGATAGATTAAATCAAATGAAATAGTTCAAGGGAGTAAAGTGAGTTTAAATTTTGCTTAGAGGGTTAAGTGGACAAAGTAAAAAGATAATAGGAGTAAAATAGACTAATTCCTTGATTAAACAAGTGTTAGAAAAAGAATTGACTGTACTCCCTCTGTCCCTGAATCTTTGTCGCCGGGGAACAGGGATTTGTGAGGGGAGCACGAATTCCCAGCGACGATCAAAACGGGACAGAGGGAGTATGTACTAGAGCTTTGGAATTGATTGCGAGATCCGCGTCAGACGTCACACACGTCAATCTGGTGTCTTGGTGTCTCAGCATTGAGAACTGAGCACGTCAGGCGCAAAGTGATCGACTGCATGCAGTCCTTTAGCCTTGAGGTGTCTTAGTGTCTATAAAATTCGGGGGCCTGCTTTTTTGGGGGGCCGTGAGCGGTCGCTCACTTCGATCCTGCTCGGGCCTGCTTCTCGATCGCAACTGGAGGAAAAAAAAGCAAAGAAAGAAGAACAACAATGGACTGGGTGGGTTTTCAAGGTGCTAAATGTCGCATTGGTGACTAGGTAAGGCCCATGGGCCGAGCAGCTTTTATTGTCTGCCGAACATCTTTTGGGTACGAATAAAATCATTTTATTATGACCAAGAATAATTATTTGTTCTCGCATAAAGAAAACAATCCTAGAGCTAAAGTTGTGTACGTATGTTCGTAGAGGTGAATGAATATAAGTGTATATGAACATCTGCATCTGTACCATGTGAACAGAAAGTTCCATATGATAAAGAATTCAACAAGAAGCAAAGGAGCCTTTCCGATGAGTACAACAAAACACATAATTTAATAATGCAGGAACCTAGGCGAAACAGCTAAGGAACCTAGGCGTATGAGCTTGCGCATAGTGCTATAGCTTTAAGGAAAAGAAATGAATTTAGCTAAAAAAAAGGGGCACAAGCCCCCCACCCCAAGTCTAAGCTTCCAATGTGGATTGAAATGGTCTTGGACTGAATCTCATCCTGTTCATGTAAGGCCAACAACCCTAACTGGGCCGAATTTAACACCATTCATCATACCCCCCAGGCCCCAGCAGCGTTTGTTTAAATTAAGCCTGCCGTTGGGTAGGGTATGAACAAACCACCTATGTCCATATCCAAATGCATTCCCGAGTTATCCATTCTTACCCTCCCCGTAACTATCCATACCCAATCCATTCCCCGTAATTCTTCCTTGACGACAGCAACGAGCACGCAGCGAGCACAAGCGCCTAGCCGTTCGGCGCCGAGCACGAGCGCCTACAACTACGTCGGTCGACCATGCGGCGCGCGAGCTTCAGCGCCTGCGAGCCCACGGCGACGGCGAGTGCCAGCCCGTACGTGCGAGACCACGGATGCGGCGGCCAGCGTGAGCACGTGCGAGACCGCGGCGGCGGTGGCGACAGCGGCAGCGGCGGGCGCGAGCGTGAGGGCAGGCGAGACTGCAGTGACGGCGGCGAGCACGAGCGTGGCGGCCGCGAGCGTGAGGAAGAAGATGCGATTACGTGTAGGAGTGGGGTTACCCATACCCTACCCTTAATCTAACGGGTAGCCAGCTAATAACTCATACCCTACCCAAAGCGCACGGGTGTGAACTTGGGGAACGGGTAAGGATACCCAACGATGTGGCTTAGTTTAAATCGCGATGACGACAATGAACAAATTCATCAACTCTTCTTGTCAGGCTGAGAGATAGAGAAATGCGACGATTTTACCGATTTAACTGTGGCAGATAGCCCGATACCGTGCAATTCGCAGTCTGGGGCTCTGGCACACCGACATCAGGCTGTGTTTGTTTCAGCATCTTGTTACTTATGAAAAAGCTATCTTTTCATGTATTCAAAAAGTCAAATAATTTCGAAAATGAAAGGCTGAAAAGCTCACGGAAAAATATTTCTAGCTTTTTCATATTTGGAGCTTTTCAACTTTCGAACATATACCAAGAAAAAACATATACTCCCACCGTCCCGCAAAGAATCCAATCATAACATTTGAAAAAATCCCACAAAGAGTGCAATCCTAGAAAATAGATCTAATTACCTACCTAATTAAGCAATCAGATCTGATCTGCATGCAAAACTTACTGCATGTGGCTAAAAAATAGGGATATTAGAGTCTTTTCGCGCCACCACTAATTTGTCCTAAAAAAACTAGAATTGCACTTATTATGGGACGGAGGGAGTGCGAAGCTGTCCCTTAAAAAAAATGTTGTAGTAGTACTAAGGGTGCGTTTGGCACAGCTGTGGCTGTGGCTGTGCTAGTGAAACAGATTCTCTGATGAATCAGAAACTGTTTTAGAAAAACGTTTGGCAAAACAGCTTCTCCCAACTGTGTAACGTGGATAAGAGGGTGCAAAGTCCATAATGCCCTTCCCTCTTTTTTTCTATTTCCTTTTTATTTTCTATTTTATTTTCCCTTCCTTTTCTTTCTTTTTTATTCATTTCCTTCTTATTATTTTCTCGTCTTTTTTCCCTTCCCACTTCTTATCCATTCACCTGCCTCTCCCCCACCGGTCTCCTTCCGCCCTGCTCGATCGCCCACCACCGCGCCGCCCCACGGGAGCTCCTTCTTCTTCCGCCTCCCCAGCGGCCCAACGTCGGCGGACTCCACCTCCCCCGCCGGCTCCAGCTTTCCTGGCCGCGCCACCCCACCCACAGCAGCGCCCGCCGCGCCGGGACCTCCTCTGCGCCGCCGTGGTCCGGCCGCCACAGGCTCCAGCACCGCCGTCGCCGCCGTCCTCTGCGCCGCCGCGGTCCGACCACCCTCTCCCGCGCGCGCGTACCCTGATGGACTCCACCGCGGGTAGGGCTGGCAAAGCATGAGGCGAAGCGGGGGAAGCTGCCCTTTTCTCGCTTCGTCTGACAGGTTCGGCTCTAGAGAGCGGGAATCGCAGCCGATTCGCTGGGGAAGCTGTTTTTTGCCTCCCTTTGGCACAGTTGTGCCAAAAACAGCTTCTTAAGCTGCTCCTTAAGCTGTGCCAAAGGGACCCTAAGAGGACCCAGTAGAGCAACAGCAAGCAGCAACAGGGGTAGATTCGATTCCATGGCACGGCGTGGGCGCATGGCGCTCGCCCTTTGCCGTGATCGCGGTTGCAGACGGCCCCCCACCGCACAGGGCACAGCGACTCGCGCGCCCCCTCCCTGTGCGCAACGCAGCAGGGCCACAAGCCACCGCCGTTGCCAGCAGCACGGGGACGGGGACGACGAGAGGAGAATCTCTCCTCCTCCCTTCCCTCCCCCTCTCTCTCGCAGGAACAGTTTCGGAGTTTTCCCTTCCGTCCCGCTTCTCCAACTGCAAGTCTGCACTGCTGCACTACCCACCAGCTCGCCGCAGAAGGCTGATCCCCGGGCCGGGACCTGGAGTCCGCTGCGGTGGGGGCACCACCGGGCAGGCGCGCACCAGCTTTTCGCCATAAAGAAAGAAGACTCTGCCGTCCCATCGGCATCCCTGAGACCCTGACGAGTGACCATGCATGAGCTACTCCTACTCCTGCGACCCTGACCAGTGAACAGTGATCATGGTGTTTAATTCACCAAATTTTATCTAATTCACTATTCTTCACCGTCATGGTGTTTAAATCACCAATTGTAGTGAAAGTGTTGTCTACCCGATCAGATGTGAGACTAACTCCAACAATAAGAAGGCAATTTGGTGAGGCAAATCACGATTTGGCTCGCATGTACAGTGACCGCAAAGGCATCTCTTCGGTGGTGTCTCCAACATAGCTTGTAATTTGGAGAGGCAAATCGCAAGAACATGGGTCCGGTCGCCGTAGCTGCTCCTCGCCAAAGTCGCTCGCCCGCGGAGCCCCGCGCCGCCGATGCCGCTCGGCGCGAGCTCGAGCGGCCCCGCCCGCCTGCCGCGAGCTCGGCTGACCTCGCACTCTGCCCCGTGCGCGCTGCCGGCCGCAAGCTCTGCCAGCGAGCTCAAGCAGCTCCGCGCCTCGCCTCCATGCTCGCCTGCGCGAGCTCGAGCGGCCCCGCCCGCCTACCGCGAGCTCTGCCAGCGAGTCGCCGCCTGTTGTCGTTCCGCGTGTCGCTGCAGCTCGGTGTGCTGGAGGTGGACGCGAGGATGCATTTCAGGAGACAGGGAGTGTATATTTGCATCATCTCTCTCCTCACAAGGCAGTTTGCCTTCGCTTCTGCCTCACCTGTTGGAGAAGGTGTTTGCCATGCACAGTACCGAACGGAGATGCATTTTGCCTTTGCTTCACGTGATGCCTCACCTGTTGGACTCAGTCTGAGAAGGTTAATTTGGCAGATGTCACGGGAGGTTTCAATTGTCTAGTCAAAAGTTTCCTTTGCACTTATCTAAGACTACCTTTGCATCACAGGGCACTACACCGAGTTGAGATTCAGCCTATCATTGACAAAATGTCCAATAGACTGTCGGCGTGGAAGGGGAAATTTTTGAATAAAGCTAGAGACTAAAACTCCTCAATACTGTCCTGACTTCCATGCCGACCTATTTTCTCACTATTTTTCCTCTAAACAAATGGGCAATTGAGAGAATTGATAAGATTAGACGGGGATTCCTGTGGAAGGGATTGGAAGATGCAAAGGGAGGGCACTGTCTAGTGAGATGGACAAATGTGCAAAAGCCAAAGCGCCTGGGCGGCTTGGGAGTACTGGACTTGGAGCTTTTTGGCAGAGCACTCCGACTGAGATGGTTGTTGTATCAGTGGACTGAGCTAGACAAGCCACGGATTGGTACAAAAGTGTCGTGCAGCGAGGTCGACAAGCAGTTCTTCAGAGCAAGCACCCAGGTGACGGTAGGGAATGGTATACGGGCCAAGTTCTGGGATTCACCCTGGATTGATGGACATGCACCCCGAGACCTAGCCCCCCGGTTGTACAAGTTGGCTTGGAGGAAGAATAAAAGTGTTAAGGATGATTTGCAAGATTGCAATTGGACAAGGGGTCTCTGGAGAATGACCATGGCTTCTAAAATGGTTGATTTCATCTCCCTGTGGACTTTGGTCAGTGAAACGCAGCTTACATATGAGGAGGATTCTATCAAGTGGAGGTGGACACAACACGTCCCATACACGGCACGATCTGCTTATGCCGCCCAACTCTCCGTCTCCTTCTGCACCTTTGACAGCATGACAATTTGGAAGGCAAAGGCCGAGGGCAAGCACAGACTTTTTGCTTGGTTGTTGGTGCAAAACAAGATTATGGCGGCAGATAAGTTGCAGGCGCGAAACTGGCCATGCAACCCGTCCTGCTCCCTGTGTGATCAAGAGCATGAGACGACCGATCGTATCTGTCTTCAGAGTGTTTTTGCGTAGGAGGTTTGGGTGCTCGTCTCAACCTAAACAGAGGGTGTTATCAGAGTGCCACAAGAATATTTGGAAGGAGCGCAATAAAAGAATATTTGAAAGGAAAGCGGCACCACCAGCTAGAGTGCTTTAGCTGATAAAGGACGAGATGGCACTTCGCGCTAGTGCAAGTGCTTGTGAGTTTGGAGTTCCCCCTTTTGCAAATTAATGTTTAGCACAAATATGAGTTTTGAGTTTCTCCCATCATATGTAATATTAAACCTTGTAATAAACTGCTTGTTTCCCTCTCTTAAATGACAAATTGCGCTCCTGCTTTACTTAAAAAAAATTCTTCTCGTCATATTTTCCACCATTTTTTTACAAATTAAACACCCCAACGTACTTCAATTTTTCACTATTCATCATTTACACCCATCACATAGCAAGCAATTGGGACTGAATGCGACGTTACACATTCCGTCATTCAAATCAGCAAATGATGTGCCCGAACACACCCGAAACATCAACCTTGTGGTTACACAACACCACAACCACTCCCATTCACGGCAGAATTTTCCGCAAATTATCCATGCCGTCCCCGTCGGGTCCGACGTGCGCGCACGGCCGCGCCCGCAGTTCGTCTCTGGTCCGTCCGACCGTGAAAAATCTGATCGACAGCAAAGCGTGGTGCGGTGCGCTCGATCGAACACGGGCGAGGCGTTGACCATGCCTCTACCGCTGCGCTGCGCCCAGCGGTCACAGCGCGCCTGCTGCGTGCTGCGTGGCCGTGGCGTGGCGCGTGGAGACGTGGAGTGTTGAATGCGTGGCGTGGAAGTAGGGGGCCAAGGCAGAGCGGCGAGCGCTGAAGTGGAGCGGAGCACGTAAAGGTAAAGCTGTGGTGGGGGACGACAAGGCAAGGCAACGCAGAGACGGCTTTAAAGCGTCCACCCTTCTTCCTTCCAATCCCTCGTAGTCCTCGTCCTCTGCGTCTCATTTTCATCACCGCGCCGCCCTAGTTAATTCACTCCGGCGGCAGCGGCAAAGCCATTCATGATTCAACCCATAGACAACCGGTCGGGTGGCTGAAAATGTGGATATAGATAGAAAAGCGGCGTTTTTTCAGCTAAACCGGTGGATTCCGGAATTGATATGTGTCAGATTTCAGTCGTGGTGGCAATGGCATCTTCTCCGTGTATAATTCTTGCCTCGCAAATTAAAGGGCATGCCATGACCATGATCCATCCAAAGCCTCCAAGGGACATCAACACGAAAGAACAATCAACACGAAAGGGCAGATAAACTGGCAGCAGCCAGCACGCCACGCCAGCAGCAACTGTGAGATGAAGCAAGTCCAGTCGCAGTCAAAAAAGGGGGAGAATACTAGATCAAAGCTGCTCCGAGCCGTATGATCCGTGCCAAGTGCCATCATGAGATCGCCTCGCCGCCGTGCTACACCTCGTGCGTGGGACCCCCACCTATCGTTCGCGGCCAGCCAGCTGCTCTGACCCGACCGGTCCCGGACTCCCGGCCGGCTCGAGCCGACCCGACCCGACCCGACCTGGCGGCCGTGCACCGCACGGCACAGTGCGCTCGTACGCGATCCCATCCCATCCATCCATCTGCCCGTCGGACGGATCACGAACCGTTCGGTCCCTTCGCGTCCTCGCTCCGTCGCGCCGATTGGCGCTCTCGCCTGCCTCTGGCCCTGCCGCGAGCGCTCACGGTTCACGGGCTCGGCTGCGGCGGCGGCGGCGGGCGCCCGTGAGCCTGTCTGTGCTGGGTGAGAATCTGAATCGCAGTGTGGAGTGTGGACGTGTGGTCCTCGGCTCTGGGCGCCCTAGCGGTAGCGTGCACTTGGCGTGTCGAGACCGAGATCACCCCGGCAAAATGAGGCAAGGGGGTTAAAACGAGCCAGGAGCAGGTGGCAGCACCTCCAATTAGTAACAAGTGAACGTGGGCGACGCAGCTGGAGCTTTTTGACCTTTGAGACTTGTTTGGAGCGCTTGGAACTTTTGAATTTTGGGGGTTTTGTTTTGTGGATGGACCAGTGAGAGATCTGCATGCGTCAAGCCGATTTGATTCTGTAGTATCTATCGAGAGCCATTTTTGAAGGGAAGTTTAGTTCAGAAAGAAAAAAAATAGGAGGGAAGAAGTATAGATAACTACTCCAAACAGATACGTATATAGATGTCTCGTGACGAGTACATGTGCACCTGGATACACCCTGCAACGCAAATGCACTTTGGTGAGCCAAAATGGAAAAAAAAAAGCACTTTTGGTGAGAAAGAAACGTGCAATGTGAGATCATGGAGTTACAAATTGGAGTAACAAAATTTGTCCCGTATGCTAGCAATCACGATTTTGACTGAGAACACGGTGGCGCATGCATGTTCATGACAGTTACTTTGTCTCTAAGAAGAGGAGCAAAATTTACTAACAAGAAGACATCGCAGTCAGCTGCTTTTGTTCCTTTTCTATTCAATCTTTTTTGTTCAGGTTGTACTCATTTTTTTTACCGAATTCCAGAAGAGATCATACATTATGAGAAATCACGTCACAAATACAGGACAAACTACTCGTCCGTTGCTTTTTTTTTTACAAATACGAAACTGTTGAACAAAAGAAATAGAGAAAGTATTAACGATGCACCAACCATGCATAGTAGTAAATGAAATAAACACGTGCACAATTAAAACGGCGACCCCTGTGTAAATCATCATGTCATGCTGTGCTAAACAGTTGTGTGCAGTGACTCCATGCAAAAGAATGAACACGTACCAGTATCACCGAACAGTGGGAACGGAAGACCACCAGCACGAAAAACGGACGCGACCGCGCCTGCGCCTGCGCCTGCGGCATTTTTTTTACCGACGAAAAGGCAGGCGGTAAGCACAAAAAAAAAACGAACGCGAAACGCATCCGTGGCAGGCGAGTGCCAACACCAAAAGGCAACCGGGAAAACCCACCGGCTTTTCTTGCCCAGCACCGCCTCCTTTGTCCTTTCCCTCTCCTCTCCCTCGTCGCCCGACTTTTTTGCTTTTTGGCCCTTTTGGCGAAAGAAGTTCACAAATAGACCCCTGCCGGAAAGAATTCCAAAAATGGACCCTAAGGTCGGCGCCGTCATTCGTGGCGCCGAGGTAACGTGTCTCGGCGCCGTAGATCTTGGCGCCGAGGTGGGAGCCTGCGCTGCACGCGTGGCAAGCCGTGGCGGTCGACGTGGCGCGCGGCTCGGCGCCCTGATCTGCGGCGCCTACCTCGGCGCCCTGATCTGCGGCGCCGAGCGTGGTGTACTTCAAAAGCCGCGCAGCCGCCTTCGTCTTCTCCCGAACGTTATTTCTTTCCCCCCTTCTCTCGGTTCCTTCTCTCCTAGTACGTAGGTCAAATTAGATTCGAAAGATTTTACCGTAGAAAGTTGTATTTGATCCGTAGATCGTCAAGGGCAAGGTATTTTCTATTCCCTGATGAATTTTGACCTTATGATTTTGTTTATATAAGTTCTATTAAGGAAATTGTTGATATTTTGCTTGTTTGAGTTTGAAGCAATGTGTTGCATAAGTTTGGATTTTAAGCAATGTGGTGTATATGAGTTGTATTATAGAAACTTTGCTAGTTAGGATTTGAAGCATGATGTATATGAGTTTTATTATGGAAATTAGTAGGTAGCGGTATGAATTATAAGAAATGTCAATTGCTATAATATTATAAGCATGGTGTATATGAGTTGTATTATGGAAATTGCTAGGTATGAATTATGAAATAGCATATTGTTATTATTTTCAAATACCTAAATGGTAATGTAAGTTAGTTAATCCTAAAGTTAGTAAACGGTATTGTTATTATTTTGAAATAGCATATTGTTTATTTACAATTAAGTATCTTTTTTTTAGATCACAATGGCTTCCTCAGGTCCAGAGTTGCAGTTGGAGTTGCTCACTACAAGGAAGGAAAAAGTTGATGTGCCAAAGGGGATCCACATTCCTATGTGCTACTGCGGTGACAACTGCAAGGTTGTCAAGTGTATGGTTCTCGGGGATTTTTACGGGATGAGGTTCTTCATGTGCGCCAACTATGCGCACGACCCGATCAAGCCATTGAACCGCAATGATAGACCCAAAGTAAGGTTTGTCTACATTTATTGATAATTGTTTTATTATTGTTGTTTTATTATGTGCTGACATGTCTTTCCAAAAAGACTCCACCTTGTCTGTGTGATTTCATGCAGTGGCTAGATACGGAGCAATCTGAATTCGACAAGCGCTACGTCGAGAGCTCGGGCCGTGATGCAAGGGAGATGTGGAGGCGCATGGTTGAGTCGGAAAAAAGAGCGGAAAAAAAGAAAGAGCAGGAGGAGGAAATTCGCATTCGTCAAGAGATGAGAGAACGTGAAGCTGCTGAAGCCCGTGAGGCAGATAGAGAGAAGAAGAGAGAGAGAGCTCGTCGGGCTAAGGGAGCAGGACCTGAGGCCATAAGGAAGGGGAAATACCCCCGTTGTACTCAGTAGATCTATAGTAGTAGACGTGGAGAGTGGTTGTATGACTCCAAAACTTTATTTGGAACCACATTGTATCATGAACAATTTTAATTGATTGGAGCATTAGTGAATTAAGCACTGATTAAAATGATCGAATGAAAATCACCATTTTAAGACATGGGAAATTTGCTATTGTGAACAGAAAAAGATTCAAAGTTTAAGGCTCCATCAAAAATACTTATCCTTCATATCTAGTCCAACAAATAAAAACATAAGCTCTCCATAGTGTCAAGATTCCAATTTGCACATAAAATTCCATAGTGCATATTGAAAAATTTTCGGAAACTGCTTGCAAAGATGGCTAATCATTTCTGAAAATCCTCACTTAACCATTTCCTGTTTTCATACCGTCAATAGTAACTTCTCTTATTTTCCTTCCAAGATTTAATTGAGGTACCTAGGTCTCAATTTTGGTTCCACAAGTTTCACCACCAAGTTTCAATTGCCTCAAGCTTCACATTCCATATTTCAGTCAAATTTATCCAAATTTAAAATTCAAAACGTTGACTCGGTCAACTTTGGCTCAAAATAACCCTACCTCAAAATGACTAATTTGCATCCATATTTCCTTCTTATTTCCATGTCATTCCAAAAGAGCATCGAGCAATGCATGAAAAAAATTGGCAGAACCTCCCCTGTATTATATACATTCCAACCAACATGACAATAGATAAACGATGAATATCATTGTAATACCAACACATAGTCCATAAGGCTTACAATCAATAAGGCATAAAGTCCATAATACAGTCCATATTACAGTCCATAATACATAGCAAATATATATAGTTGATACATGCAATACATCGAGCATGAACTCAGGTCCTCCTCTTAGTCTTACCCTTGCCCTTCCCTAGAGCATCGGTGCCTGGAGTGTACCGGTTTGGCGGGTGGGTTGATCGACGTGGTGAAGGCTGTGTGAAAGGCGCATCTTGTAGCTGAGAAGAGCCAATCACATCGTGAAGGGGGTCGTTGTCATCCTGCAAAGGCGTGTCGTGCCCTCCGAGACCTGTACTTGTGGATGTCTCATGAACATCATCCATCGTGGCAGGCCTACAACCACAACGGGCGGCCGCAAGCCGTAGGCGCTTTTTCAATCTCTATGGACAAAAAAAATCAAGTTAGTTCATAAAAATAATAATATGATGATTCAACATGTGTAAAAGCCGTAGGCGCTTACGAGTAGGAAGGAATGTGTCCTCTTGTCGCTAACTCCCGTACTGAAGTTCTCAATGTCCTCTACGGAGCGTCTGAGGGTGTTGCCCTACACAAAAGCAAAACAACTCAACATTAGTAATTGTTGTAATGTACTTATTGCAAAGTAGAAGAACTAAGCAGTCACATGAATTAAATTACCACTCGGTCCAATATTGGTCCTGACTCCACTTGGGTTCCAGCACGAGTAGCTTCGTCGTACGCCGTTGCTTCATCATCAGTGGACTCTATGTCAGCGTAATCATCATGTGTCCACTGTGTCTTCAACCTGCACCTTGTAGCTTCCTGGTACCAAGCTTGGTAATGCCTGAACTCTCTATTGGTGTGTGGCTCCTCGTTCTCATCTACATTCTCACCCTGCAAGTCCCATTCTTCTATATATGTGTTGTGTTCTCTTTCCCACTCAAATATCTTCTTTTTCTTCTGACGATCTAACCTGCATTCAATTTGAGATGACCGGTTACAGATGTTGAAATGAAAAGATTTGAGAAAAGAAATGTGGTGGCGAAATAAACACAATCTTACTTGTGCAGCTCAACCGAAGTAGATACCGAGTGGACTGGCCAAAGCTGTCGTATACCAAACTGGCGTGCAACTCTCTGGGGCAAATGGTACTCCACAGCATAGAAACATATGAGAGGGCAAACCATCCTGTATAGGTCGTCGTCCATCATACACACAGTGCTCAACGAGAAGGAAGTACCCTGCTCACCCTCGTACGGCTCCCAATTAACCTACAAAAAGGGGGACAAATGTTAGTAGAGAAGGTAAAAAATTGTTACGTAAACAAGGTGCACAAATAAGGTTCAAATACGTACACTGCTAGCAGTGAGCGAATCCATCTCATTGGAATACTCAATGTAAGCTCGAGGTTTCCTTTCATGAGGTACGCTGACCTGATCCCAAAAGTAAGCAACAGTGGGTCGACGTCGAGGGTCGACATTAGGGAACCAGGGGCGACGAGGAAGAACCTGTGGACGACCAACCGGTAAACGAGACCACATCCACAGCTGCAGTAGAAATGTGCAACCACCAATAGAGCCTGTGGTTGAAGTGCGTCTGCACGCCTCGCACAACTGACGGTACAAGAAAGACAACACTGCAGAGCCCCAACTATACTGTCCAGCCTGATCCCAATCCGTGAGGCAGTGAATGTACATCCATGAAGCTGCATCACCCGTCGCGTCCGGAAAGAGAATGCAACCAAACAGGTGAAGAATCCATGCCCTACAGAAGAACCCAACCGTCTCCAGGTTTGCATCTTCAGGGCAGTGTCCGAAAGCTTCACGTAGCCAACTAAGTAGAACTCCAGAAGTACGAGATCCTTCCTCAGCAGGAGGTAGCTCACGACCAAGGAAGGCCTGCACTCGGTCTCTCCAACCATCAGACCTGCAAGGCCCAATCACAGCTCGACCAGAAACCGCCAAACCAAGCATCTTCTGACAATCCTCAAGTGTAACTGTCATCTCCCCAAACGGTAGATGAAACGAGTGAGTCTCAGGCCGCCACCTGCATTTTTGGAAAGTTAAGTTAGTCTCATTGTAATGGGGTAGCAATTAATATACCATACATATGTGAAACATATTGTGTTAGAAGTGCACCTGTCAATCAGTGCAGTGAGAGCTGCCGGGTTCAACTTAGGCAAACCACGGCGAACTTGATAAGAGATAACATCCAGGCCTGCTCGCTGAAGGAGGGGAGTGTAACGCTCGTCGTACTGCATGTCCAAGAACCCATAGTGGGTTCTAGGACGAAGGACGGGAGGGACCTGGGTAACAAATACAATGGAATAAGTTCAACATACGAACCAGCATATGGTCAAATAACTCATTAGTAAAAAAAATTGCGATCCATACCTGCCCCTCCGCCACTAGACGTCCTCGGTGCTTGTTGTCGTACACTTCGTCCAGCAGATGGAACTGAGCCATCCTACAAAAAAATTAAATGAATATCAGTATCAAAAGGAAAGATATAATGAAACATGAACAAAATATGACAAAAACCTATTGTGAAAAGAACATATGTGAATTTAACCTGGGCAATTTGCCAATGACAAGTGCGTGAGTTGTGGCCCAATCTACCGCACTTCCCACATTCATATAGCTCGGGGTCAGTAATAAAAGGTGTTGCTCTCCCTCGCCTAGTTCTTCCAGAAACCTGATCCATGACCATCTTATGTCTCGTTCTCTTCCGTGAGCCACGCTTGGCCCATTTATACTCTTCATCGGCAATGTACTTAGGACCATTGTATGGAGGCCACTCTCCAGAATCACGAAATGGCACAAATCTAGGACTCCAAGTGAGAATAAGGTTCTCCACACTAAATTCCCGAGGTATCAAGCTCTGCCAAGCAAAGTTGCGATGGTTACATGCTGCCACCATATGCGAACATGGAAAGTGGTATTGCCTTGGTGCACCACAAGTGCATGAAAAATCTTGGATGACCACAACATGTCGCCTCGACTCTCTAACCTCACCATCTGACGTTGTACCACCTCTTTGTATCACCTCATAGGTACCTGTTTGATGGTCGAAGCATGTCACTTCATGCGTGTACGCTCTTTCTATTGCCTTGTCCATATGTTGCTGGGCATTCAAAGACCATCTATGTCCTGCACGCTGCAACTGCAATGCTGCTTCATGTCTATCAACGAAAAACTCATTAAGCTTATAGAAGCTAAAGATCACAATAGCATTCACAGGCATAGCCCGTATCCCCAACAACAATTTATTGAATGACTCTGCCATGTTGCTGCATTGAAACTCATACCTCCAACCACCCGCATCATGAGCCCTAGTCCATTTCTCCACATCTTTCATCAATCCTGACAACCACTGCCTACCCTCATCATTCGATGCTGTTCTGACATCTTCCAAAATCTCACGAAAATATTTGTCCTCAAGTTGCCGACATGCTAGCATAAAGCGCTCAAAATTATCCTTCACACTATCCTTCCGAAGAAGATTCTCTGCAAGGTGTCGAGTACACCATCGATGGTGCAAAGGTGGATACCCCTCTATCTGCTCACGCACTGCATTAAGTATGCCACCGTGCCTATCAGATATGACACCCACCTCCCTACCAGGCCCAACCACATGTCTCCGGACAAGCCTCAGAAACCATCCCCAACTGTCATTGTTCTCCTTTTCAACAAGAGCAAAAGCCAAAGGAACCAACATATTGTTTGCATCACATCCTATGGCTATAAGCAATGTGCCTTGGTACTTGCCTATAAGAAATGTGCCGTCAATCGAGAACACGGGACGACAATACTTAAATGCCTCGACACACTGAGGGAAGCACCAAAATGCACGAAAAAATATTTGTCGACCATCCTTAGTTTTCCTTGGATTTGGCAAATACTCATAATGCATGCCAGGATTTACCGCTTTGATTGCATTTAAAACTTCTGGCAACTTCTCATAAGCAGTCTCCCAATCCCCATATATCATTTTCCATGCACGCTGTTTTGCCCTCCAAGCTTTGCCATAGGAAATCTGATAACCATCATAAATCTCCTTTACTGTCCTGATAATTGAAGCCACCTTCATATTGGGTTGCCCCTTCAAAATTTCTAGCAACCGCTTCGCAATTAAAGTGGAGGTCAACTGTCTGTGCCTTAATCTTAGCTCATGTTCTGCACAAGTGTGTGGGCCAACAACCTTTGTGATCTTCCACTGAGCGGTGAGCTTTTGTTTCCTTCCACAAACCCTCCAATTACAACCTGCCTTGTCACACACAACTGTGTACCGCCGCTCTGCATAAGAATGTAAGACCTTGTATGGCCTCTTCCGTATCACTGCATAATGCTGCAACCATCTCTTCAATGCAGGAAGGTCTTTGAAAACTCGACCTTTCTCAATAACCATGCTGGAACTAGCCTCTGGTGCATCTAGTAGCTCATCATCCCTTCCTTCAGCAACTGCCTGACTTGATAGTTCAAGATTTCTAAATTCATGCACCCTAATGTCAACACCAGGGAGAATACGCTTCATCATCTCAACATCACTCTCTGTAAGCTCTCCAACTGGGCGGTCATCATCAGAATCAATGGCTCTAGCAATGTGATAAGGCTCCTCTTCATTCCTGTAATAAGGCTCATCATTCATGTCAGGAGGCTCCTCTGCATTCATAGCTTCAACTTCAACTTCGACACTATTGGAAGCACGAAAACTATCTTCAACATTCTCATGGGGTTGAATGGAAGGTGCACGTGCATTTTCAACAACATTTCCTACAACAAATGATGAAATAGAAAACACAAGTACCGAGTGAGAGGAATGAATGAAGAGGAAATCCTAAAATTCTCGAATTTTATGGATGCAACACTTACTGGGATAATTCTGTGTCAAAGGCATCTCCTCAGGAGGAACTACCCCATTTGGTGCTGATTGAGCATCAACCAAACTTCTCACTGCGTTATTACCAATATCAAAGTGCCCAACAAGAGAGATAGTATGTGGTTGATGGCTGCGACCATGAAGCAATGGACGCACTACCACGTCCAAACATTGCAACTGACTCTTCATTGCCAATCTCACATAATTATCCCATTGATTCTCACACCCAATTGAGATGATGCGCCTTAGATTGTTAGGTGGAGCACCTATGTTGATTACACCCTCCACTACAATGTCAACATCAGGACCAGGACAATGTAACTCCTCACGAGCCCTTCCAATCACCTCATTCAAACTTGGTCTATCATTGAATAGCACAGGCACACAATGCATCTCTACAAACTCAACATTTCCATAACGATCTCTGTCCACAGTACCTCCATGATATATGGTCACTAAGTTGTCCATCTATATTGCAATCATAAATTCAAGTAAAAGTAAGTTGTAAGTCTCTAAATTCCAATATATGACAAACACTACCTACCTTATTGCCTAATTCTATGAAATCCCCTAATCTCTAAATGAAAATATATATTCTCCAAGTCTCTAAATAGATATCTCTAAGTCTCTATACATATAGCTATAAGTCTCTAAATATAAATATATATCTAAGTCTCTAAGTACCTAAATATATATATATATGTCACTATGTTTAAAAAATCTATAAGTAGTTTATCTATAACATATAGTAGCTAATTCTCTATATAATGCACCTATATTCAATTATCTAAGTTAAAAAAAAATGGACTTACTTTTGCTAACAGAGGAGAGGAAGGGAAGACCACAGCCTCGGCACGCAGGAGGCCGCGCCGCGTCGCGCGCTGGCCCCGGCCGCGCCGGCCCGTGGCCGCGCCGCGCCGCGCGCTGGCCCCGACCGCGCCGCGCCCTCGACCGCGCCGCGCCCCGCGCTCTCCCCGGCCGCGCCGGCCCGTGGCCGCGCCGCGCGCTGGCCCGGCCGCGCCGCGACGCGCGCTGGCCCCCGGCCGCGCCGCGCCCTCGACCCCGACCGCGCCGCGCCCTCGACCCCGACCGCGCCGCGCTAGATGCGGTGTCGGCGGTCCGGCGCTGGATGCGGGCAGATGCAGATGGAGAGAAAGGAGAGCGCGCGTTCTTGCCAACTCGGCGCCGCGGATCACGGCGCTAAGCTCGGCGCCACAGATCAGGGCGCCGAGGTAGGCGCCACAGATCAGGGCGCCGAGCCGCGCGCCACGTCGACCGCCACGGCTTGCCACGCGTGCAGCGCAGGCTCCCACCTCGGCGCCAAGATCTACGGCGCCGAGACACGTTACCTCGGCGCCACGAATGACGGCGCCGACCTTAGGGTCCATTTTTGGAATTCTTTCCGGCAGGGGTCTATTTGTGAACTTCTTTCGCCAAAAGGGCCAAAAAGCAAAAAAAGTCGGCCCTCGTCGCCTCCCTCGCGCACGCACTCCCTCCTCCCAGTCCCTCAGTTCGTGAACTCCCCCCACTCGCCCCCCGCCTCGCCGCTCGCGCATCACGCCTACCTCGTGCCCGTGTCACGCCCCCGCCCCGCAGGAGCACGGCACCACCGGCGGTGACCGGCATTGCGGAGTCCACGCGACCCCCGGCCGAGGTAACGCATGCGCCCTGTTCTCCTCCTCCCCGCTTCTCCCTACATGCTCGGTACTGCTGCGGCCTGCGATAGACGCTGCGGTGTGTGGCCTTGCGTCGCGTGTGTGTGCTCGTGGTGGTGGCGTTGTTCTGCTACCGAGTTCTCTCGCCTGGTTCGTTCTCGTTGCATCCTCCCACTTGTTGGTGTTCTCTGCGCGCTTGTCCATGGCCCGGGCAGCGACGGGGTGCGGGGAGGACGATGCGGTGGCTCAGCACGGCGCGGAATTCTGCCGTTGCAGTCGTCCGGTGGCGCCACCGTCGGGCTTTATCCGGGCAAAATCGTTGGGACAGGAGTGAAGGGTTCAGAAGATTTGGGCGCTGTTTCTACTACTCCTCGTAGCCTTCTGTTTCTGATGCTGCTGCTGTTCTTCGTGGTCTAATGTTTTTGGTTTTAATTGTTTTGCTTTTTTTTTGCTTCGGGAAAAGGCGTTCCTTTTGCTCCTCCAAATTCCGCCCCCATTTCGCTCCCCGTGCCGTGGCTTCAATTCCTTCGTGCTGTCTCGGGCTACGTGCTAGCAGTTGCAGTACTGGCTGTTGTTTAATGGAATGCTGCTATTGAATGCGACTATTTAATTGTACTTGGTTGGTCAGCACACCCATAAACAAATCACAAACCAAATGATGGCCTAAATCAGAGGGGGAAGAAACATCAGCAGTCGTCATGCCAGCAGCAGCAGCAGTTTCTCTTGTACAGTAGTACTACTGTAGTTTTTTTAAAGATAAAGTGGTCATAAATTAGTGGGTTACTGGGATTAACAGTTCATTAACCGGGTCAAGACAAAAAGGAAGTCCGTGTCTCTCTTGCAAGTTTCAGATAGCCCCCTGAAGTCTGTAGCCACTGTCTGTAGTCCCCTGAAATCTGGTCCAATTCTGTTGCTGGCTTCTTCCTGTCAGTGGGGACTGGGGGTGGAGGGTCCAGAGATTCTTGTGGGGTTGTTATGTGGTTTGAGTTTTCAGAGATTCTTGTGGGGTTTGCAATGCTTGCATTCATGCCAATGTCTAGTGTTTGTCCACTTGAATTTTGCGTGTGCCTTGTCACTTCTGTTGTAGCTTGCGGGTGAGTTGATATTTCAGGCAAGATGTTGTGTATGTGGGCAGGCTTTCCAGTGCCCTGGAGTTTGGAGAGTGTGGTTGCTTCTTCCTGCGGGAGGCGGCGGCATGCCTGTCCGCCTTTATGATGATCGATTGGTTTTGTTTCCTCTGATTAGATGTAAAGCTGTAGCACGCTGGATTTTGGTGTAAGAGACGGTGTAGTGACCCTTTCTTTCCCTGTACTACTAAAATATAGTCAAGGGCTTATGATGGCTGGATTCATGGGCCTCTTGTGCCGGTCTGCCCTGGTTCTTTGGCTTTATGGGGAGGGGTTTCCGTAACTTCTGCTCCTGTTCGTGCTGATCTGAGATAGGGATAGACATGATGATGTTGTGCCTTTTGGGGGCCTAGCATGGTACTACTGCTCTGTATCTTTGTGGGAGAGAGGGTGTTAAACACTGCACCATGGGCATTGTCCAAAGGGTCTTGACTGTATTTTCATACTATGAATTTCTAAGGGTGATTGATATTTATTTTGGAATTTTCTGCTTATACCGTGTGATGCTCTGATTGAAGTAGGATGGGCGTATTTGCTACCTTGTACCTTGAGCTGATGATGATTATATGAAGCTGAGTGTTCCATCCTTTTGTTTTCTTCAGGACATGTTTCTGGGAGATCTTAACGTCCTAGATTGATTATGGTTCATCTGTCGCACTTCTTTATTAACTTGTGCAAACAGGAGAAAAGAACCATAGTTCCAAAGGTAATTTGGTTAGTTCCTTCTTTTGAGCTGCATGCTGGTAGTAGCAGAGTTGTCATCGTGTTTACTTTTTGGCAAAACCTAATGCACCTGCAGTGTTTGATATGACTCTGTTTGATCTCTATAATTACCTCTATTATTTTAAGAGGATGTTATCAAATGTAGACTTTCAACCAAGGCTAACCATTATAGTGTCTTTCTCTATTGACATGGTGTTGACCTTTTTCCTCCAGGATGTGTATTAAGTATACATTGTCACTTTGGTTGTAGCTCCTTGTCTTCTACGCCACTTGAAGGAAGAATACTGTGAAATTAAAAGGTACTGACATGCAATTGCTGTTTCATTTTGTCCAAAAGTGCATTCAGCTGTCTTTCAGTCTTGCAAATTTGCAAACATAGCTAGGGAATTGCATACATACAGTTTTAGCATTACAAAAATTATGTAGTTTAGGCGTTATATGTTCAAATTCAAAACTCTGGGGAGATAAACAAACATATTATTAATAGTCTCCTAGTCGTTTGAATTTGTCTGTGCGCTCTTCTTTTATCACCAACATAAGAAGAAATCTTAATGTTTTGTTGGAGCCATAGTGAAGCTTTTAAACATTTGTTCTTGGACATAAACTAGCTATTCCTTTGAGGATCTAGCTGGTCCAAAACAATTGAAAACCAGATTTCCGCTTTATTTGACTTCTTTTGTATGTTGAGGAAAAGGTGTAGAACATATTATGTCCTGCAGCTCATGTTGATACATTGACACAATCAAATTATGCTAGACTTCTGTTTGGATCTTTTGCAGTAATAACTCGACTATTTTCTTCTTGCAGATTACAATCAAAACTGTTGGCAATGGGATACCATGGTTTCTTCACCTTGATCCTACTTGTATGTTTTATCTCAAGCTCTGCCTTTGCTCGACATAGTGATATAAGTACCTTGTTCAACCTGAGGGACGCGATCACTGAAGGGAAAGGATTTCTCAGTAACTGGTTTGATTCAGAAACACCCCCATGCAGCTGGTCAGGTATAACTTGTGTGGGGTATGCTGTTGTGGAAATAGACTTATCCTCTGTGGCAATTTACGCCCCATTCCCATCATGCATCGGGTCGTTCCAATCACTTGTTCATCTCAACTTCAGCGGTTGTGGATTTTCTGGTGAGCTTCCAGATTCTTGGGGGAACTTGCACCGTCTCCGGTACCTTGATTTGAGCCATAACCAGCTTACAGGGGCCCTTCCTGTCTCATTATATGGACTGAGTATGTTGGAAGAACTGAAGCTTGACAGTAATTTCTTTTCTGGGCAACTGAGTCCTGCTATTGCACAGCTTCAGTACCTTAAGAAGCTATCTATATCCATGAATTCCATCTCTGGTGCCCTCCCCCCAGAGCTGGGCAGTCTGCAGAACCTGGAGTTCCTGGACCTTCACATGAATGCATTCAATGGGTCAATACCAGCATCATTGGGTAATTTGTCTCGGCTGTTGCACCTTGATGCAAGCCAGAATAATCTTGGTGGGTCAATATTCCCAGGAATAACTGCAATGGTAAACCTTATGACAGTCGACCTCTCTTCAAATGCCTTGGTGGGGCCACTACCTAGGGAGATTGGTCAGCTACAGAATCTTCAATTGTTAATATTGGGACATAATGGTTTCAGTGGAAGCATTCCAGAACAAATTGGTGAACTAAAGCTGCTGGAAGAGCTTATACTCCCCGGATGCAAACTCACAGGTATCCCTTGGACAGTCGGTGGTCTCAGAAGTTTAAAGCTACTCGATATATCAGGAAATAATTTTAATTCTGAACTCCCTGCATCTATTGGCAGTCTGGGAAATCTGTCTCGTCTTTTGGCAAAGGGTGCTGGGCTGAGTGGGAATATTCCGACAGCACTCGGTAGCTGCAAGAAGCTGGTGTATGTTGATCTGTCTAGCAACTCCTTTTCTGGCTCCATACCTGAAGAACTTGCAGGTTTAGCAGATATTGTGTACTTTAATGTGGGACAGAACAATCTGTCGGGTCAGATTCCAGAATGGATCCGGAACTGGGTGAATCTTCGCTCCATATCGCTGGGTCAGAACAAGTTTTATGGACCCCTGCCAGTGCTCACATTGCAGCATCTGATTGCTTTCTCTGCGGAAACCAACATGCTCTCTGGTTCTATTCCTGTTGAGATATGCAAGGGCAAATCACTGCAGTCGCTGATATTGCACAATAATAATCTGACTGGGAATATCATTGAGGCATTTAAAGAGTGCAAGAAACTTACAGAACTTAACCTGCAAGGAAACCATCTTCATGGTGAGATACCCCAGTACCTGTCTGAGCTACCACTAGTGAGTGTGGAATTGTCCCAAAATAACTTGTCAGGGAAGCTGCCTGAAAGTTTGTGGGAATCATCGACTATTCTGGAGATCGCACTCAGCTACAATCAGCTTACTGGCCCTATACCTGAAAGCATAGGAAGGCTCTCCAGTTTGCAGAGGCTACAGATGGACAGTAACTACTTGGAAGGATCTATCCCACGGTCAATCGGCGCTCTAAAGAATCTAACAACACTCTCTTTACATGACAATAGGCTGTCTGGGAACATTCCACTAGAGCTCTTCGACTGCACAAAGCTTGTTACACTGGACCTGAGCTCTAACAATCTGTCTGGCCACATCCCAAGGGCCATATCTCAGTTGACATTTCTTAACACCCTGAATTTGTCTAGTAACCAGCTGTCTGGTGCTATACCTGCTGAGATCTGTGTCGGATTTCGGAATGCAGCTCACCCCGACTCGGAGTTTGTTCAGCATCACGGTTTGCTTGATCTTTCATACAACCGATTGACCGGTCATATCCCGTCAGCGATAAAGAACTGTGCTATGGTTATAGTGTTAAACCTGCAGGGAAATATGCTGAGTGGCACCATTCCACCAGAGCTTGGTGAACTGGCAAATGTTACAATGATCTATCTTTCTGATAACACATTAGTTGGTTCGATGCTTCCCTGGTCTGCACCATTACAACAACTGCAAGGCCTTTTTGTCTCTAATAACCACTTAGGTGGCTCCATTCCTGCTAATATTGACCAAATACTTCCCAACATTGCTGAGCTACATTTATCAAGTAATGCATTTACTGGGACTCTACCCAAGTCTTTACTCTGCATCGATGACCTGACCTATCTGGATGTCAGTAATAACAGCCTCTCTGGACAAATCCCATTCTCTTGTATTAAAGAAAAGGAATCCTCAAGACTGATATTCTTCAACGGAAGCAGTAACCATTTCTCAGGGAACTTAGATGAGTCTATTTCAAACTTCACAAAACTGTCTTCTCTGGATATCCACAACAATAGCCTCACTGGAAGTTTGCCCTTTTCACTTTCTGGTCTAAGTTATTTGAACTATCTTGACCTCTCAAGCAACAACTTCCATGGCGCCATCCCTTGTGGCATCTGCAATATATTTGGCCTCACATTTGCCAACTTCTCTGGTAATCACATTGGCATGCACACCTTAGCAGATTGTGCTGCGGAAGGCATTTGTACTGGAAATGGTTTTGATCATAAGATGCTTCATCCATCTGGTCGAAGAGTTCCGAGAGGAGCAATCGTTTGTGTTAGTATAATCATTGTCATCATTGTCTTAGCGGTTCTGGTGGTTCTTGTGAGATGGAAGCTATTTAGAAACAGACCATTGGCTCTTTTACCTGCCAGCAAGGCCAAGGCTACCGTTGAGCCAACCTCAAGTGATGAACTCTTAGGGAAGAAGTTTCGAGAACCCCTGAGTATCAATCTTGCAACATTTGAACATGCACTTTTGAGGGTCACTGCAGCTGACATTCTGAGAGCCACTGAGAATTTCAGTAAGGTGCACATCATAGGGGATGGTGGGTTTGGCACTGTCTACAAGGCAGCACTTCCTGAAGGCCGGAGAGTTGCAATCAAGAGGCTTCATGGTGGTCATCAGTTCCAAGGTGATCGTGAGTTCCTGGCTGAAATGGAGACAATTGGGAAGGTGAAACATCCTAACCTTGTTCCTCTACTTGGCTACTGTGTTTGTGGTGATGAAAGGTTCCTGATATATGAGTACATGGAGAATGGGAGCCTTGAGATGTGGCTCAGGAACCGGGCTGATGCCATCGAAGCACTTGGATGGCCAGACCGCCTGAAGATCTGTCTCGGTTCTGCCCGTGGGCTTTTGTTCCTCCACCATGACGTTTACCCCCATATCATCCACCGGGATATGAAGTCAAGCAACATTTTATTGGATGAGAACTTTGAGCCGAGGGTCTCTGACTTTGGCCTTGCAAGGATAATCAGCGCATGCGAGACTCATGTCAGCACTGACATTGCTGGTACGTTTGGCTACATACCTCCAGAGTACGGCATGACCATGAAATCCTCTGCCTGTGGTGATGTCTACAGCTTTGGTGTTGTCATGCTGGAGCTTCTCACTGGACGCCCACCCACAGGGCAGGAGGAGGGGGAAGGGGGCGGAAACCTAGTTGGCTGGGTGCGGTGGATGATTGCACGTGGTAAGGAGCACGAACTGTTTGATCCTTGCTTGCCAATATCAAGCCTGTGGCGGGAGCAGATGGCCTGTGTGCTTGCCATTGCCCGGAACTGCACTGCCGACGAGCCATCGAAGAGGCCAACCATGCTGGAGGTGGTGAAGGACCTCAAGAAGGCCCAGGCAATGGAATGTGGACCTCTGGTGGTGACAGTCACTAGGGAAGTGTAATATGCAGGAGGTGAATGTTTTCTTGCTATTGATGTAGTAATAATGTAGGTTCCTTGTAGCTGTAGAGTGAGTTGTCCGGTGGCTGTAATGAGATAAACTAATGCTGAATGATGTTCATGTTCAGGCTGTAATTACTCATGTCATGTAACATTTTATCTGGCCCCAAGCAGTTTCTTATCTGGTATTCATTTGGCAGGGTGTGTTTCACAAGCTCAGAAGCTGCAGTGGCTGAAGTTTTTCGTTTTAATTTCCTTGTGTTGAATTACTCGATAGAATTGCTAGTATAACATTCATCCTTATTTTCTGGTAAACCCGACTCCAGTTTTCCATTCTACTTGTGCTGCTGCTTTGACTGAAAGTACTTGTTGTTTTATGCTCATGGTCCTTTGCTCAGATTCAGCTCCATGCTGTTTAAGCCTAATTTCTCAAAGTATTGTTACTGGTGCTACTGGTGTGTAGGAACTATTAAGGACCCAGGGAGATGAGAATGAAGAACTGAACCGGATGGACAGGTAGAGCAGTAGGCTAGCAGATGAATGTATCCTGAAAGCCAAAAAAGGAGGGAAAACTAATAGGCAGAGCAAGGCGGCCGAAAGGCCAAATGCATCAGTGGGCTGGAATTCATTATGCCCAATTAAAACCCACTGCAAATCCACTAGAGTTTGCAGGCAAGCACTCGCTTCTGTAGAAGATCTGTTCCCGCTCAAAATAAATAATATTTTTTTGTGTGTTCGGTGCATGTTGAACTTCATCAACTAATAAAACAAGAAACGGGTCAACAGGCAGGTGATAGATTAATACTAATAATCTGTACTATAAACAAATGCCATAGACAAAGCAAGTGACTAATCCACAGGCTCGCTCCCGCGTGCGCAAAACACACACGGCGAGCAACTAAACAAGGAGGCGAGCGGCAGCCTTGTTGCGTATCCATGTGCGCGTGGAAGCGGACGGCGTCGAGCTGAGGTGGCTGGCAGCACGACCGAGCGCGCGCGGTAGCCAACAAACGCCCGTGCCGGGGGACACAGTTTCTTGTTTTTCAGAACAGGAACCGATGCCGCCGGCTCGAACAACAGACAAGAGCGTAGTAGCTGCAAGTAGCCAACTCGGTTAGCAGCCGGGATTGATTGAGCTTGAGCGCCCCTGGGGGCAGGCAGGCAGGTCACCAATTCACCAAACCCTGAAAGGCCTGAAACCCATCGCCTGCTGCTGCTGCTGCTGATTGCGGCGGCCACGCACGCCCACTGTTCCCTGGGACCCCGGCGGCATCGTGTATCATCCGATCCGCCGCGCCTCGGCAAAACGGAGCCGCTGATTAGTGGTGGAGAGTGGTATCGATCGATATCGTACGATCGCACGGGATGGGACCCCCAACGGCTGAGATGCACGCATCTGCGTGTCGCGACGGACGGCGCTACAGTCCCGTCCCGTACGAACGGGGCACAGGCACAGCACAGCCCACAGGTATGTTTGTGATCCTACTACACGTGACCGGGTGGTAAAATGAAACGCGTCTGAAACGGGCGGGGTCACATGAGGTTTGGACCCGTCGCGCGCGGCGTCGCCCATGGCCCGTTGCCTACGCGAAAACCCCCGTCTCACCCTGCCCCCGGATCGCGTAGCATCTAACCCTGGCCGGCTGGCCCCGAGCGCAGCAGTGGAGTGTACTCCACACAAATCCGTGTCCGATCGTATCAGCCGGCCGGCCGGCGGCCTAATTAATCGGCCACCAAACTCATTTTCCCGGGCCTGATTAATCGGCAGCAGCAGCCAGCAGGAGAGGGACGGCGAGTTAAGAGCGGGCGTCGCGGGTCACGCAGCGCCAGCGGGGACGACGACGGACACGTACGTAAACGCTTCCGTCCGGCCGCGCTGTTTCCGTTGCGGACCAACAACAAATCCAGCAAAGTACGGGACACGGGGACACACCAGCGCGTCGCCGGGGAGCGGGACCATGAATTTGAGCAGTGCCTGTTGCGCCCCCTGGGCCTGCTTGCCAGTGTCCACAGAGGCTCCATGAGATTATATTTCGCAGTTTCTCCTTGCAAACATTGGTTGGCAATGGTAACTTGAGCAGTTGTTTTGACTGTGAAATCCCAAATCGGAATCTGCTCTGCTCGCCGGGACGAGGACAGAGGAGGAAGACGAACGGCGAGGCGTAGCCGGCGTGATTAGTTGAGGCGTCCCAATCGGGTCACGTGAACCGGAAGTGTCCAAGCCAACCAGAGCCAAGGCGGTGGCATGGCAGCACGGCATGCATCTTGGGGGGCTTATCTTTCAAAAAAAAATGTTGAGGGGTTTTGGACCTGTGAGCGCGACGGGCACGACGCTGCCGCAGATGTCCGGGAGGAGCCAGCAAGCGGCGATCACTGGCTATCCAGTTTTCGCGGCAGATGCCCGCCCCAAGCGGTGAAGCCCAAACCACCCACCCCCTAGGTTGTCGATCACTGGCAGTTTGTGACCACGATGTGACCTCTTCGTTTTGTGCTTGCGAGCAGCCGAGCACTGGGATGTGAGAGCTTCGGGCATGATCCTACATGCATGGTCAGATCACGGGCATGATCCTGCAGATGCTGCATGATGGGTCGTACATGGCATATGATTGGAGAGGTACACGAACTTGTACGAGCAGAAAAATCGCCATGAGATCGGACGGAGTTCTTCTACTGTAGCACAGAGAAGGAAAGAAGGAATATTTTCAAATTTGGATTGAGCCTGGAGACGTCACCCCTCGAGATCAGAAAACCAGATTCCACACCCCAATCGCAAAGCCGGGGGCCGGCACTGGCACCCACAAACGGCATGCATGCATGGGCGCCGGCGCCCGGAGGATAAACAACGCCGCCGCCGCCGCTCCTCGGAGCTCACGCCACATGATCCGAACCGAGCACACCTCCATGACGACCACACCTGGTACGTACATCCCCCTGACTGACCCCCCCTGGCCCCGTGACCGCGGAACAGTGGCGTGCACGCGCGCATTCACGCTCCCTCACACGGCCGACGCGGCCGGGTGAAATGTACCCGAGCCGAGCCGAGCCGTGCGAGGCCTGGCCGGCAGCGCACGGCCGGCCGGCGCCGTGGACGCGCGCCGAGGCTGCCACGCAGCGCCCGCGCGACGGCACGAGATCACGGGAGGGGCCGAGGGGCGGACACGCAAACCGCCGAGGCGCGCGCGGCCGCGGATCACATGCGCCCGGCGCGCCCCGAACCCGCGCCGCAACAGTCGTCGGCTCGGAAGCCTAGCCCGACCAAACCCAACCACCGAGGCAGACCACACCACCACAGGGCGAGAGGTGGCAAGGCAATCGGACAAGCAAAAAAGGTTGGACTTGTGCTGCTGACGAACCCATGAGAGGAGGCGCCATCAAACCCATGGAGTAAAGTGTAAAGCGAGCAATTAAGATTTTTTTCCCGTAATGGCGGTAAGTAAGGAACAGGAGGAGGAAGGGAAGGCAACAAGTAGCAAGCCAACAAGAAAAACCCCGGGGAAAAAAAATGGGCTACGTACAGCGCACCGAAGCAAGCAATGGCCAAAGCACAAGCAAACGAAGCATGCACCAACTCCGACGACGACCAGGACGAGACGGAGAACGGGCGGGAGGAGCAGCCACACCCAGGGCCAGGAGCGCGCTCCCTCGCTCGCGTCCGTCTCCCTGCCCCCAGGCCCCCCACATGGGGACGGTCGGAGGTGGACGGCAGAAACGGACGACGGCCTGTGACGAGTGACGATGACGAGCCGAGCGCGCACCAACAACTCCCCCTGGCTCGACGCGGCGCTAGCTGTGGCGCCGATGGGGGCCGCTGGTGCCGCCGCCGGCCGCCTGGGCGGCCATGGCGAGCTCGAACTGCCGCATGTCGAGCGCCGGCAGGGGCAGCGGGTACTGCTCCGGCGCCGGCGGATGGTGCTGGTGCTGAGTGTGCTGAGTCGCCGGCGCGGCGGCGGCGGAGGTGGACGCGGACGCGGACGCGGAGGAGGACGCCGGTTGCGGAGGCGGCGGGGCGCGGTTCCAGGACCGGAGGCTGGTGGTGGTGCTGGTGCTGCCGTCCCAGCCGATGTGCGCCACGTGCTTGACGTCCGTGGGGAGCCCGATCACCATCTCCCGCTCCTCCTCCTCGTCGTCGTCCTCGTCGTACACCGCGAAGATCTGCGACAGGTTCTTGAACCCACGGAGGAGCCGCGCCACCAGCGACTCCCCCTTGCCCGCCGCCGCCGCCGCAGCAGCCGGCCTCGCCGACGCGCCGCCCGGCACCACCCCGAACTCAATCCCTGTTACGGCAATCAAATCGAGAAGCTTCAGCGACTTGCCAATCAATTTGCAAAGGAAAGAATCAAAGCTGCATGTTCCTATCAATCAGCACGCACGCACGCAGCGACGCACGTACCTTGCGGGTGGGGCTTCTTGCCGGCGTGGCGCGCGGTGTCGACGACGTCAACGCTGGAGTGGGAGCGGCAGCCGGAGGAGAAAGGGATGGCGATGAACCGCCGCGGCGGCTGCTCCCTGCTCATGGCAGGCGCCGATGCTGGATTATCCACGCTTGGAACAGCCCAACCGGAACTGCCCCCCTGCTTGACTTGCTGTTGGAGCAAGCACCGAGCCCGCGAGCCGAGCAGATAGCAGCAGCGGCAGCCGGGCAGGTGGCGAGCCTTTACTCCAGCGAAAAGGGCGCGTTAGGTCCGCACGCGCGCGCGCGCCGCAGCACTCTGGCCCCGCCGGCCACTGCTCGCCCGCCAAGTTCGTTGCCGCGCAGTGCAGCAGGGGGAAGAGACTGGAGAGTGGAGGAGAGGCGAAGGGGAGCGGAGCAGGGCAGCCGAACACTATAGGCGATTAGGCGTAGAAGAAGTGGTGGCGCCACTACCATGGCATACAGGCTAGTGCTCCTACTTCTATATTGACACGGCCGCGGCGCGGCGCGGCGCGGTGTGTGTGTTGTGCGCCACTGCCAGTGCTCGCCTCTGTCTGTGGTGGTGTGGGGGTAGGAAAGAGACGGGGCGCGGAGTGGTTTTGCGTTGCGGATGGGGGGTTTTTTTGGGTTGGGTGGGTTGGCGTTGGCGTTGGCGTTGATGTTGGGTTCGGTACCCACGCCACCCGAACCCCAACGCCTTTCGGCCTCGGACAGCGCCGCTGCGCCCGGGTGCATTCGCAATTGCCAATTTGCAAATGCCGCAGCGGCAGGTCGCGGCAGACATGCGCACGGATGGCTTGGTTGGCTGTGCGCGCCGCGCGCGCTGCTGCCGGCGGCCGCCCCGCCGGCGGCTCCGTTCGTGCGACTGGGACGACCTGGACCAGCCAGCGCGAGAGCCCAACCGCTCCTCCTCCACAGGCCACAGCCCTCGCGTCTCCTCTCTGTCATCAGTGCATCAGTGGCCGCCGCTCCGTGCCGTGCGTGGAGAAGGCATCGGCAGAGTCTCCGGAAGTCTGAACCTTGGGTGGACCAATGCGGCGTGGACGCGGCGCTCCTCGTGGTCCTGGTGGCGCTGCGCGACAGTGTTCATGTCACGTCCCCGCGATGCTTCCACATTCCAGCTTTGCGTTCCAATGGACCCATTGGCAGTTGGCACTGGTCACGGGGGCGGATTTGCAGTGTCGTTTTACTACCTTGCTAACTAATCGGCCTGCTCTCGTCTCTACTCGAGTCTCGTGCACATCATTACCGCACACACTATGTGCGATCGTTTTGGAAAGACGTTCAGGTATGATAACACACATGCTGCGCAAGCAAATCATATCAAGTTTGGACGAGCTCCTTCGGTAGATAATGGTATAATACTGTTCAGTATCTTTGCTTCTCCAAGAAAAAAAAGAGAATCTTACTACTACTAATTGGAGGCTCCTTTTGAAGCCTCCACGTGAAACCACCTAGGAATCCTAGGTGGACAGTTTAAAAAAAGAGAAGCCTCCACATGAAGCCACCTAGGATCCTATGTGGACACTCTAAAAAAAATATTATTGATTTTAATAGCCGTTGGATGTATTTTATTTCTAAAATTACCCACCTATGCCATTATGAAGAATTAACAAAAAGAACCCTATTACATCTTTGTCTAAATTATCCACATGTGCCACTATAGAAAAGATTAAATCTAAATCATCTCTCGGTCACATCTAACACAATAAATATCTTTGCTTCAATTAAAAAATTGTCCAACTATCCTATCGTGCCTGCCATTATGAAGATTTAACAAAAACAACTCTCTTATATCTTTGTCTAAATTATCCACACGTGACACTATAGAAAAATTGAATCTAAACCATCTCCCAGTCACATCTAACACAATAAATCCCTTTGCTTGAAATAAAAAATTGTCCAACTATCCTATCGTTCCTGTCACATGTAATGTAATGTAACATAATTAGTCTCTTACCTTTTATCTCTTTCCCAAGTTTAAATCATAAAAAGAATCTATTCTAAAAGGATCTTTAGATAATACAAATAAAAAGCTTGAACGTACGTGTATATACATGCTGATTAGATTTTTCTTGTCTTGAATCTCTCTTTCATACTTTAATCATAAAAAAATCTATCCTAAAAGGTTGTTAGCTAATACAACAAATTATATACTTTACCGTGCATATATAAAATTATAAAATGAGAGATGACATCTTTCGAGAAACATCTCTTTTGTGTACTACTTCCATCAACTAGGGATTATTGCTACTTTCACCAACAGAACTAGGTCCCCTATTGCTATTCAACAGAAATGTACGATCAACCTAAGCATTCTTCTATGGCTGGACAGAACCTTTTACACCCATTGGTTACACTAGAACACTAGAGATCCATCCACGACGAGACATTGTTTTCTGACTTTATTTGATTTCTCTTCTACAATTAGATAATTTTTAAATTATTTGTTTATTGTTTGGTCTGTTGTGTGCTACAGTTAGATTAATTTTTCATGGCATAAGTTACGAATACTAAATTATTTGTTTATTATTTGTCCTGTTGCATGCTACAGTTAAATTAATTTTTCATGGCATATATTATGACTACTAAATTATTTGTTTATTGTTAGGTCTGCTGCATGCTAGGTATAAATGACTTGCTTCTCAAAATTGTTCTCAAACTTGAAAGTGCATCTTGGCCCCTAATTGTTTTGGTGATAGTGACAAACACAATTTGTGGTATTTAATATTTGAATAAGATGTGTGAAGGATTTACGTAATTGAAAGTCATGGTTTTGACTAAAAGAAGGCCCCCAACTCCAATTCGGTGTTTTCAACTCAAGTCAAGGCTTAATTTATTTTTGATTTTGAATTTGAGTATAGGAAACACCGTACTATAAAGGGGGATGCGAATTGATGGCCAAGAGTTGCTAAAAGTGCTTTAGGAGATGACCTAAGTGAGTGAGAAGAGATTAGAGTTGACACGTGCACATTTGCTTATCTTATCTCAACTTCTCAGCCTTTGTCGGTAGTACCGACGCCAGGTCGGTAGTACCGATATGGCTCCACTGGCGAGTTTTAGCCAGGGGCTCGGTAGTACCGACCCAGGGTCGGAACTACCGATATGGCTCCACTGTTGGGTTTCAGCGGGACCCCTCGGTAGTTCCGACCCTGTGTCGGAAGTACCGAGAAACCCCGATTCTGCACAGTAACGGCTAGTTTTCAGGGTTGGGTATAAATACCCCTCTTCTTCCTCCTCACTCATTGCTGACCAACCACGGGACAAACCCTCACTTGAGCATTCACTCCACTTCTCCCCTCCCTCCTAGAGCCAAGATTTGATTCCTTTGAGCTAGGGCTTGGGTAGAGAAGTGATTCCTAGTGAGGATTAGAGAAGCTTTGAGAGCCCCTTCGAATCTCCCCATCTCAAGAGCACTTGAAGCATCTCCGGGCAATTGATTCGTGTTTGTTACTCTTGAAGCTTGCTTCTAGACGGTTAGGCGTCTCCCGTTGAGTGCCCTCTTGGTGTGGAGCACCCGGGATCGTTTGTATTACCCTCTCCTTGGTGGAGAATTCTTAGTGAGCACCAATCTTTCTTTGTGGGGGTTGGGTGAGGAAAAGAGGCTCTTGGTGATAGCCCTCCCTTTGTGGGATCCTCAACGGAGACGTAGCTTCCTTTGTGGGAGTGAATTTCGGATTAAATTCTTGTGTCTCCTTTGCTTGATTGAATTCTTTGTTTCTCTCTAACCCTAGAACTTGTTTGAGCCCGATCTCTAAATTGGTTGTGTTCCAACTCATATGTTTGGTTGCAGGTGGTTCTTAGCTTCTAATCTAAACTCTTGATTCAAGTATAATTGCTAGAATCGATTTACATTTCAAATTTCGTCCTAGTCACTCTGAACTGTCGGTAGTACCGACCCAGTACCGGAAGTACCGAGCCCCCTCGGTAGTTCCGGCACAGCGTCGGTAGTACCGACATGAGTTTTAACCGCTGCATTTGTTTCAGAAATTTGAAGTGATCCTATTCACCCCCCTCTAGGCATCACAAGGTCCTTTCAAAACTGTTATTATTTTCAATTCTTTCTATCAAATTATATTTTACTTGATTGTTATTTGTGTACCATAACTTATGTATAGAAATTTTTCAAAATTGTATATTATGTCTTTTGTATGGAAAAATAAGACAATTAGATCCATCACCATCTTTTGCTAATGCAGTTGAACAAGTTGCAATGGTGAACTTTGCTAAAAAAAGTTGCAATGGTGAATAAAACCTCAAGTGAAATTAGACCGGTAAAGGAATTGTGGAACATCAAGGAAAGGGTAATCAAATTGTGGATATGTTCCGTTTGATTGCCTTTTTTATTATTTTTGATTTACAAATTATTAATGATGATGAAAAAAAGGAACCATAACGCACGGTGTTATCAATAAGACCTATATGGGAAAGTTTAAACCACTGATTTAAGAAGGAAATGTGTACATAATTGCAAATGTCAGAGTCACACCAACAACATAGAAGAATCGACTAATGGAAAATGTCAGGATCGTACGTCAACTTCTTACCCACAACTACTCTGAAAAGGTTCGAAGATAATGAAAACATTCGAAAGTATAGTTTCAAGTTCAGGAGCACAGATATGCTTTCAACAAGAATAAATGTGGACACGTACCTATCAGGTAAAACATTGTTGACTTTACAATTTCTACACTTTCACTCATTTTATGATCGTTAAATAATAATGCATATTTATGTTTCATAGATTTTATAGGAGTCACAACACACATTGGACCCGTAGAAGGAACAAGGACAAATTTTGGATTTATCAAAATCTGTGATATTTGGCTATTGATTGAGTAATTCTTCTTTTTTAGTAGAAAGCAACTACAAATTTTCAACACTTACATGCATGTTACAAAACCTACATTAAATTAAAAATATCTTTTATAGTGCCCATCAAAATAATTTACCAAACATCAAGCATAACATGGTCCAAGAAATTGAAGCAAATCATGAAACACATAAAAGCAAATAATACACTGGTGGAACCATTACATATAATGATCTGAACAACTCTTAGTTATTAATTATTCATTTATAAGTCATAAACTAACCGACGTCATTTTAAATGCAAATATTTACGCAGGTCAATTCCAGAAGACCCGCCTCCGGCACACCCATATACTCAAATTAAATTATCTCTTGATTAGTGTTACATTGGGAGCAAACTGTAACAAGAAGATAAAAAATAGTGAGATTTGAGACTTATTATTGCGGTTGATCTTTCAATAAAACAGAGTTAATTGTACTTATTATTTTTCCAACATATTATGCAATACAATCTTAAAATTATAAGGATCTCTATCAAATTATGCTGACCAAATGCTAATTAATATATTATATTTACAGTCTATGTTGCAAAATTGTGTGAACCTAATTATGATGCTCCTAATAAAAGTAAACAATAATTACTAATAATTAAAATAAGATATAGCCCGTGCGGAGGCACGGGTTGACGGACTAGTGCAGGGTAACCAGGATCCAATGACAGTAAACTGCTGACCTACCTCATGGGCTTGCCCACCGCCAGCTGGGCCGGGAAAAGGTTCCACAAAAAATTGGTATGCTTACCTAGGGCCTATATAACCCAACAGATCAATGGAAGGGCCCAATTCTTTCGATTAGCGTGAGTTTTTTCTTTTTTGTTCAAAAAACTGAATAGTGTGGGTATGCATCTCTCTGCTCCTCCTCCATGTCACGTGGGCTCCGCTGCCATCCTGCCTCCTTTTCGGCGCCGTATTTTACTCTGATGAAGAGTATGCATTTTCTTAACGAAGTTGCAACTGGGGTCGTCACTGGCAAGAAGACAAAAGCTGAGAAGGTTCACAAAGTTTTGTTATCATCAGATGGTGACAGGAACAATTTGATAGTTCAGTTCCAACACCCAACCAAAGAAAAATAAGGACATGTTATTGATGTTCATGTGAGCAAACAGTGGGGTGCTTTGGAACATACTCCTGGAGTAACAGGTATAATCATTGGCTCTTGATGTTGGTTAGTCAAACCTAACAATAATCCCTCTGAATGTACCTATACACACATCGCGTAATGCAATTTGTATTGCAACAAACATAATTGAACAATCAATCACATCCGAAAAAAAAACTGTATGATGAAGGAGCAAACACCAATTCTGGTGTTCGCATGCTCAAACAGCTTTGATCGATCAATTGAATTCACCCATAAGGTTTTCAGCTTCACGGATTCCGTAGTGGCGGCGATTCACCGCTCACTTCCTCGCTCCTCTAAGAAGAAGCACAAGAAGGTCACGGTGAAGGTGACGATGCGATAGACGTGAAGAGCCTAGATAATATAATTTGTAAGGGCAACGGCGACGGCGAGCTCGATCCTTCAGAAGATGTCGAGGATCTCCTGGATGAATCCGTTGCAGAGCGGGCAGTTGCCGCGGCTGACCCAGAGCTCGCGAGAGCAGAGCCGGCAGAAGGTGTGGCCGCAGGGGATGAAGGCCGCGCCCTTGTGCCGCACCATGCACACGCAGCACACGTGCACCATCTCCTCCTCCCGCCCCTCGCCGTCCTCGTCGTCGTCGTCGCCCTCGCCGTTCTTCCGCGCGCCGCCGCCCTCGTCATCCTCGTCGTCGTCCCACTGGCTGTCCGACTGCTCCAGCAGCGCCATCAGCGACATCTGCGCCGCCGGCGCCTCTTCCTTGCCTTCCTCCTCCTCGTCCTCATCGTCGTCATCGTCATCTTCCTCCGGGTCGTCGGCGCCGCCGCCGCCGCCGTCGTGGCGTTCCTCGTCGAGGTCGCGGAAGTTGTACGTCGCGGGGCGCCTGGAGCTGGAGCGGGAGGAGGCGGGGCCGACACGGGTGGACGCGACGCGCGAGAACGTGGGCGTCGCGCGGAGCGAGGGCGCGCGGGAGAAGGTGCGGGAGAACGCCGCCGCCGCCTCGCCGGGGGAGTAGTTGTACTTGTTGCTGCGGCTGTTGCTGCTGCTGCTGCTGCTGAGGTCGCTGCTGTTCGTCCGGGCGTGGGCCGCGGCCGTGGGCGGTCGGGGCTTGGGTGGCGGCCATGCGGCCGCCGCGCGGCGGAGCCGGAGCCGGTCACGGAGCGGCTTCCAGCCACCCGTCCCGCCGCCGCCCGCGGCGTCCCCGGCCGAGTCGCGGGGGCTCCCACCGACGTCGGCGTCTTGGGGGATCTTGAGGAAGTCGCGGATGGCCGGGTCCGGCGTGGACAGCTGCTCGGACAGCGTCATCGTCCGCCGCATCTCCGGCCTCCTGCCGTCCATCTCTCGCTGGGACGCCGGAGCCGGTTGGTGCCTGGTTCGCGTCGATCGGGGGATTGGAGGCGAGGCGATAAGGTGGCGGTAGATGCGGGGGTTGGATCGCGCGCGAGGCGAGGGAGAGGGGAAGGAGAGAATGAGCCAGAGAGGCGTTGTACTTGTACAGGGCAGGTTGGAGCGGGTCTCGCGGGCTTTTTAAACGGGCTACTATACAATTACCGCAACGTGCGGGGGATTGGGCCACAATTACCGTGCTGCCATGCATGCATGCATGCGTAATTGCCGGCCTTCCTTTTTTAGCTAGTAGGGGAGTTTTCAAGATGTGTAGCACACCATGCACCAATTTTGGGAGCGTCCGTGCTATGTGCAGCACCAATTTTAGGTGCCATATAGATGTGGACTTGGACTGACCAGAAACGTACCCAAGTATCGGTTTGTCTAGATACTCTCCTTGGTGAGAATTTTGCACACACACAAAAAAAAAACGAACTTGACAATTTTCCTTTTGTTTAGACAGCATGAGCTGAAAATTGCAATAGGCCGTTTTCCTGAATTTTTACTTGTTGCATATTTCTTTTTCCCTACTGCTGAGCTATGAGTCTGAAACTACCCACAGTAAATTTCTAGTGTTCACAGTTGTTAATCCGAAGAACAGTAGTCAAGCATTTCCTGAAAGTAAATTTCTAGTGTTGACAGTAAATTTCCCCTGGAGGTGGCTACTTGAACAGATTTTGCGCGTTGCGTTTAAGCAACGGCATGTCGGCAAGGGTACCTGGTTGTTCGTTCTTTACTGTTAACCACGCATAAGAGTACGCTGAACCTCGAAATATGTCACGATTTTTGTGCTCGCTTTGACAGAAAATAGTACGTTGAAAAGAACAAATTGTACCGCGCTAGTTCTTTTATGATTTCGTCAATCCAAAACTTCGTCGAATCTACATCCTGGTGCGTGCGTGATTCTACCTTTGAGCATAGTTGCTCAAGTTTTTAGAAGTTTAGTGTCGCCGACTCAATCAACTGATAGAGTCCAAACAGCAGGGGAGATGTACCCTCCCATTGGTCCTCCATCAGAGTACCATGATAGGTGTCAGAGTTTGGTGTTTGCATTGGTTAGTTGGAGGAGGAGGAGGACGACGACGACGTCGCTGCTACCAGATAACCTACCCGCATTATGTATTGTAGACGGCCGCGTACGTGCGCGTATTTGGTGGTATGTGCTGAAGCCTTCGATTTTGATAGGTCTGGCTGGCCATTAGAAAAAAGAAAGCTATTGATCTGACGCTCTTGCAGATTGCTATTGCAACCACTCCAGTTGACCTCTCCACAGCTACTGATCGGGTAAAGCTTATTGGCACGGCCGGGTCTTCCCTGTTGAGGTGTAATTTCTGGGGAGCGTGGAGGAGTTAGGTGAGGCAGCGTAGTACTATAGTCTGCAAGAGAATTGTCAGTCTGAACTGAACGAGAACGTAGGAGTACATCAGGTCCTTCTACACGATTTGCCATCAAGGTATTTTCATTGCAACACAGGGAATGGGAATCATTATTTAGCACTAATGCTAAAGCATGCACTACACTGGTTCACGAGAGCGATGATCCATGTGATGTGAGATGATGATTGCATTTTGGAGTGCCAAATAATGCACTGCGTTACGGAACAAAAGTAGGCCGTTGCACTGCAGAAATGCCAAAATCAGCATTCGGATTATTGGATCCGGCGGAGCAGCAAAAAATGTCTCGGCTGGGGCAGCCCTCGTTCTCCGCAGGAACGACACGAGGCGCCATCACACAAAATTCACAGATCAGGTGATCGGGGTGCTCCGCGCGCCCGGGAAACGCTGCGCCACAAAACAAAGCTGTGACTGTGAGAGTCTCCCCACAAACAGCCAGGCTGTGGCACTTGGCTCTTGGCTGGCCGGGGTTCGTTGCCTCCGCCGCCTCCTCCTCCCCGACGGCAACGGCGACGGCACGTGCGAGCTTGGTGTTATGATGGGCCGGCCGCCGGCAGCGGCAGGGGAGCCAGATCCCGCCTCGTATTCCTCCGTAGCGTAGAGGTTTGGCTGAGTGTCCGTTTCTCAGTCTCGCAACCAACAAGTTGTTGTCGTATGTTCAGAGGCGCCAGCGACTTTGCTGCTGCCACATTAGTATGGGAAGATATCGGTCAGCGTCTGACGGATGGATGTTTTATTTGCTTGCAGAAATATGGTGAGAGAGGTAGTGTGGTAGTACTTCAACTGATGTCCTGTCGTTAAGCCTTCGACAATGGCCTGATTAGAAGCCAATACACTCTTTGAGCAATAAAGGAAGAACGAAAAAATAGGAAAAGGAAAAATGAAAAGGGAACAACAAAAAGTGGTCACGTTCCAAAGAAAAAAAAAAGGAAGAGTGGATATATCCCGGTGGTCGTATCTGCAAAGTGCAAATTTAACATCACTAAGACTGTCTCCAGCAAGACGCCGATCTGCATCTTCAAAAAGAGCAAGATGCAGCAAGAGAGAGAAGGAAAGGGGGGAACCGTCTCCAGTGGCAGGCGCATCCCGCTCGCGCTTCCCTCTCGGACGGTTGGCTCCCGCGCACCCTGGAGCCGTCGCGCGTGCGGGTCCTCGCCGGCGGAGGCGAAGCCCGGGGCGGCAGCAGGCGGTGCTGCTGGCCGAGATGGTGGAGGACGCCGGCCGGGGTTGGAGGAGGAGCCGGCCGGCGGCGCTGGTGACCGGGGTTAGGCGCGGCGGAGCGCCGCGGGTCGGATCCGCGAGGGAGAGGGCGGCGCCGACCGCACGCGCCTGCCGGGGAAGAGGAGGAGGAGGCGCCCGCCGGGGAAGAGGAGGAGGCCGAGGGAGGGGGAAGCGGCCTCGAGACCCGCCGCTCCCTGATCTCGACGGAAAAGGAGCGCCGCCGTCCTCATCCTCGTCCCCGTCGTCTTCCCGGCCGCCCCCTCCATCTCCGGCTTCCTCGATTCGTCCGCCCCTTCCTCGATTCGTCCGCTCCTGCTCTGCCTCGCACCGGATCTGCGCCGGTGCAGCCTCCTCCCGCGCGGATCTGCTCCGGCGGCGTGGACGGGTGGGGCGGGTGGTGGAGATGGCCAGCAGGGGCGCGGCAAGGGAAGGGCGAGGTGGGTGGGGCCCACAGGCAGTTGAGCTGGGAAAGGCCTCCGGCACCCCAGGAATGCGCGAGCCCGGAGGGTCGCTGCATTTTGCAGCGCCCGTTGCGGCGACAGCTGGAGCCGCTACAGTGCCCGCCGGCGCTGCAAAATGCAGACGCAGCGCCGTTTGCGTGCACCGCTGGAGACGGTCTAAGGATGGAACGGTGGCGCGGCCGGGGAGGGGTGCCACGTCGTCCCTCGACGCTCCGTCCTCCAGGCTCCAGCTGCTCCGCTCGACCCCGGACCCCGGTTGCGCCCTCCCCCGGATCGCCCTTCCTAGCCCATCTCACCTCCCCGGACTCCTCTCTCCTCCGTACGCGCGGTGTGGTCGACGGGACGGCGGCCATTCCTCTCCCTTTTTCTTTACCGGTCTCGGGCTCTCGGCCTTCCCCGGACGCAACCTCCCTCGCTCGCCTTCCGCTCCACCCAAACACAAGAAATCTGCCGCTGCTGCTCCTCGGTCCTCACGGTTTCTCCTCCTCCCACTGGCACCTACCTCCACCACCGTAGTCCCCGTCGCGGGTCGGACCGGCGCCGGAGGGACCAGGCGGACACCCGCGAAGGGGGCGGGCTCGCCCCGGGTACCGCGGCTTCGGCGACGGCGGCGGCGCGGTTGGGGGTCCGACGAGCTCGACAAGAAGGGGAGGCGGGGCCTGCTGCCGTGGTTCAGGGCGACCTGCCGGACCTCTGGCTTGCCCAGGTGCTGCTCCGCCCAAGCGGCTCAACCACGCGTTCCGCGGCGCGGCCGGATCGGACTTCCGGGAGGCAAGCTACCGGAGAACTACCGCTACCTGACCGAGTTCGTCGAGAGCGGTGAGGAGGGGAGGCAGAGAGGCCCTCCACAGCTGCGCTCATCTCCGCAACCAAGGTCCTCGCCACGCTGCACAGCTCCCCAGCACCCATGTGTGGCCTCCCACAACGTAGAGTGTGTCATCCACAGCTCCAATAGCCGGAGTAGGTGTCAACATTGACAGCGCCCAGCAGCTGCTCGAGAAAATGCCTCCAAGGTACGAAGGTAAGGTGCTTACTGAATTGTTATTCTTTTTTTTAGATTTAGCAACTCATGTACACGGGGATCTCAGATCAGACTGCTTCATCCATTTCACTTTTATAGCGAAGATTCTTGCCATTGATAGCCATCCATCCTGGACACACCACCGCATCCTTTTTGCTGTGCCAAATTCAGTATGGTTTTTTCAGGGAAGAAGCTGATTGCGCTGGTGCAGATGGGGTCGGGGAAGACGGGTGCCTTCACGCTGCCCATCCTGCAGGAGCTACTCGAGAACCGTGACGTCCAGCATTCTTTCTTCGCTTGCATCCAGTGATCCTGGCGCGGCGGAGGCGAATCGGAGCGGGCGGCGCAAGCCCACCCCGGCGGCGGCGCAACCCTCGCCGGCGACACCCAGCCCGCTGTATTCCACGCAATCATCCTAGCAGTCTGGCTCTGATCTGCCCCAAGGTGATTTCTTCTTTTTATTTTCTATTTTTATCTACATAAATTTGTTTGGTGCGTCCGCGGCCTCCGTATCTGCCGGGGATACGGGCTAATTGTTTTGGTGACAGCAAAGTGCAAAACCTTGAGCTCATCTGTTGGGGTATTCATTATGTTTGTTTGCAGATTCGGAAGATGTACCTAGAGGTGAGGAGCCTGGAGCCGTGCGTGAAAACTAATTTGCTTGCAAAGCTGAGGAAGTATGAATCTGACCTCATTGTTGTCAAGAGTTGTTCTACCTGTTCGTTGATTTGATTATCTACAACCCTGGCGCTGCTGTCGGAATCTGTTAGATGCAAATACAAGTAGCTAACTATTGTGTTTTTTGGTTTATGATTTGTTTTCTATATGGATGTATCATGAAAAAAAATCTGGTTTTCAGGTGAAGGAGGACCTGACAGAGATAACCCACAAGGTCTACTTGGACAAGTCCAACTTAGGCATTGCTAAAAAGGTTTGACAGATTCTCATAAATTGTGTAGTTTGTGTAAATGAATTTCAGGGTACTTCAAAATAGTTATTGCCGCATAAAGCAGGGTATTGTTGGATTACATGTGCATTTGATATTTCCCAGTATCTAGATATGTTGTTCTCTTTTCTTTTCTCAAATCCTTCATTTGGGGGCAATGCAATACTGTACAATTTGGAGTGTGCATGGTTGCTGACCATGCGACTATGCTATGGTCCAGGGGAGCTGGCAATTCAGATTGCGGAGTTCGAGGCGCTCAAATCAGCTGTTGTTTTGTGTTGCTTAGTGGTGAGTGTTTTTGCTGGAAGCGAATGTGCTCCTTTTTCTTTTGCATTCAAGTATCCAGCGTCTGAATGTGGCGAACTGGGTGTGATGCGCATCGATATACTGAGATTCTTCATCCATGTTGCAGCCTTCTTATCTAATGAAGTGAAACACATGTTCTATCTGTTGCAGTGAAAAACAGTAAACCGTTCCTATTAGCAGATCTAAATATCAAGTTCAACGCAATTTTTATTTGTTGCTATTGGTTAGTCTATAGATTGCTGATTGCTTTATTTTTCTGTCTATAGTTATGGCTGCTTTTTTTCTCAAGATTCTTTGAACATGAATCACTTTGCACTGCATGGATTTGGTTTAGGAGCTCTTTGTTGAGTCTATTTTGGTTCTGCAATCTTCGGTACAGTTGTTCGTTCGATCCACTTACATCTTGGTTCCCTAAAATTTGGATTGCTTTAAATAAATTGTTGCAGCTCACCTTTTTGCATGTTCTCCCAGTATTTATCTAACATATGTTAAATAAGTGTACCATCATATACCAGTATTTGTTTTTCTAATGATTTTTAATATATAGACCTCATATAACCCTTGCCTTCATGAGCTATATGTCATTGCAGTGGTATAGAGAACGTGCCATTGATATTCCGCCAAAGTCGATGTCAGCCTGTGGTCAAACCACTGAGCACATATCCTAGGTAAGATAACCACTTTTGGATATGGAATTATATCAAATTATGTGTAGAAATTTATGAAAGATAATAAGCATTATGATCATGATATTAGCCGTATGCTCTGGTTGTAATCAGCAAATCATGTTTTCTCCACGTGCTTTGTTTTTCTATTTGTTAGGTCTGAAATTTAACGTGATTTCTTTTTTGTATGAGCAAAACATAGGTAACCCAGATAAACACTCTCCCAATTAATAGCTATATTGTGCATTTGTGCTCATGTGATGTTTAAAGCAAATGTCCCAATTGGAAGTCGGAACAAGTAGTTAAATAATTGGTTCTGAAAATTGGTTAATGAGAACATACGAATTTTAATGGCAAATTGTCTTCGGTCTGAATCAAACCTGTAATATCAGTGATATGAATCAAACATGTATGTCAGTAGTGCATCAATTTGATATTCATGCCGCCACTTCGCTTACTTTGAACTCCAGATCTGCATTCTTATCTTGCATAGAATTCTGATTGGACATGTCCAACAATTGGTATTTTCAAGATCAGCCTGTTTTGCTGAATGGAAGAATTTATATATGAGGGTACATAGCTTTACACAAATAATCATGTATCTCGCAAAAGAGTCTCATCCAGAGGAATATTTCATTTCAAGTAAACGTCATAGTGACTTCCTTTGGAAAGCAAACCTACATTCCAAAACCTGCCCCTTTGGTTCTGATCCCAACATTCCCAGTCCTACCGCACTGCCATCGCCAAAGTCAATGTGTTTTGTTCTATTCACGCATCACTGATTCAGTTAAACCAAACCAGAGTACAGTACCTTTGCTTATATCTTCAATGTCAATGTGTTTTGTTCTATTCATGCAGTACTTATTCGGTTAAATCAAATATGAAACTCCATCTAGATATCATTTGCAGATGAAGGCTCCATTTGCAGATGAAGAAGAAACCACTTGACGTCTTTCCACCTAGACTGTGGTTATGAACATGGTGCCTCCCGCAAAAATATCTTTTGGACTGATTTTGAATCAATGGTTCAAGCATGACCTCTAAATTTGAAGTGTTTGTAATAGTACTAGACTTGCAGTGCATCTCTGATGATGCTAGCATAATCGTATAAACAGAGAGAGTCAGAGAGAGAGAGAGAGAGAGAGAATGTGTGATTTGATATATGTTGAGCAACTCATGGATGTGCTGTATTCAGACTCATTCAATAATATGTGGTGTTCTATTTACTTTTCTGCCACGTCTTTGATGGGCATCTTATTAGATTGCCAGATTTTGTTGTATCTATTTTTTAATTTTCACAGACTAGGAGGAATGCACGCTATTATTACGTATTGCATCAGTTTTTAGTGCTCAGAGACCCCTCACCGGTAGCGGAATAACCTATTTTTCATCAAGGCCATTTCTTTATTAGATGTATCTATTTTCCAAATTAAGGGTAACGATTGAAAGTCCACGATAATAGATCAAAATGAAAAGCCATTGGACCGGCCCCTTCTTCGGTTTTCTCAGCCGGCGCGCAAGGGCGCGCCCCAACTGCTAGTGAAACTGAAAGAGTCCGCCACTCGGAACGCAGCGGCATCAGAAATTCACTGCGCATGTATCGTCGTGCTGCAGGCAGGGACACACCTTCCTCTGGTATCAATCCGTGCCATGTCGCGCGCGCAGGTCCGGCCTCGCGCACGGCATCGATCGACGGCGATTGGCGACCGTGCCCGGAGGCCCCGCGGCGGAGCTCAGGCGCTCACAGTCACAGGCATGGCTCCCGTCCGCCCGGGGCCTGACGGTCCCCTACCCTGATCTTGAGCTACGGCTCGTGCGCGCATCAGGTGCAGTGTGCACCCGGCAGCGTCGCTGGCATAAGGGCAGCAAAGGACACCAGCGCCGTTGCCGTGCCGTCGCCCGAACGACGAGCAACAGAAGGACCAGCCATCATTTCGCCAGGGATCCGGCATAAGATCTTGGGCGCACTTGCGAATCCTGACAGCCGCTCTCAAGCCAAGGACACAGGACGGGAGACGGGGACCATATGGATGCGTTTGCAAGGCTGCGAATGTCTCATGTTCTGGACCGAGTACCTCACTGATCCAATCCGGACTCTTACCGATGAACAGTGACACAACAGCGGCGAGAGCAGCATGCGGGCACCTTTGTTACCCCCCTCCCTCCTGCTATGATGCTAGTCCTTGCATTGGACAAATGCTGTTTCTGCCGTCGGACATCACAAGACTGATCAAGTTTCAGACATGAACACAACAGCCCAATCAACTGGAAATAGAAGGAAGTTCAGTCTGTCAGGCTCACATCTCGCATATTTTATATAATATCACCAAACCAATATGTCCATACTTATCAGGTTACAACCAATTATTTTAACCTTTCAACAGCAGAAAAACGAGCACACTTGCGACACCCCTAGTACATGCGTGCACACACGCTCTATCATCTACTACCTATCCCATAAAAAGAAACAGCAAGCACGGGCAGATGCTCCCCAAGGGGGGAAATGTTAAAAATCACTCTACTAAGGCTAAGGCTATATATGCATTTCTTCGGCAAACCCAGAGCGCCAGAAATGCAAAATCCAATCTCCTACTGGGCACCGTGCATTGCCGTGGTCAGCTTAGCCTATGGTTCTGGTGATCGTGATGCTCCCCTTTCCCCCCTCTGTGTGGATCTTCGTCTTGTGGACCACAGGTTTCCCGGAGATAGCCGAAGCTTGGTGCGAGTTTGGCTCCTCGTCGCTCTTGTGCTTGATCTTGTACGGCGGCGGGGCGTGGATCTTCTCGTTTATGTCATTCAGCGTGATGTGGCCATTGATACTGCACGGCTTGATAAGCTCGAAAGGGAAGGTCACCGACGTTCTCACCTTCTTTGCTCTGATGATATTTCTTCCAGCTATGGAACAGAGAAAAGCGAATGAGTTCAATAGGTAGGAAATACGACCAATATGCAATGTCCTTGAAAAGGAAGAATAAAAACCATGGCGCTTTAAGCAACTGTACAAGAGTTTTTTTTTTAGATTCAAACTGTACAAGAGTTAGGCGCACCTTTCAGAGGTGTAGGTCCAGATTTAGCAGGGTTGTTGTGAACTACGATAGCTTGGTCACAAGGCAAAGAATTCGGATGCACTGAAAATAAGCATAGCATAGATTAAATCAGCAACTTTGAAAATCTGCTGTAAACAACAATACTAAAAAAATCATTAGAGGTTTGTACCAACCAGAGATATCGTTGACCTTTTCCACGGCAGGAGCAGGGCTAGTCCTGCTAAAGAAGGTTCAGAAACCATAAGAAGCAACATTCAATTTTCAATGGAAATTAATTAAACAACTAATAAAGCCAAGTACTTATGGTTCGGATTACATACATTTCTTCAGCTGGGAGATGAGTCTCGCTATCTTGTGAGCAATTAACTAACCATTCTTCTGGCAGTTCATCTGTCCCGTCAGAGTTCAATAAACAGTTGGCACCTGGAGTTACCACTATAATTAGGAGGAATGGAACAGAATGCACCCAGACTAAACACCAAAAGCCTAACAGAGATCATTGAACATACCTGGAAAATCCATCACTTCCAGACTTTCTGAAATCCCACCATCAGTAATAGGACAGGTCATCTGGAATAAGAAAGGCATTATACCAAAGAAAACAATACAACATACCACTGTATCACTGCACTAAATGGACACAGTTCTTGACAATAAAAACACTATGAAGTTCACTTCATTTTAAGAAGGTGGGCATCGATAGATCAATCATAGAGCATATACCTCAACATTTTCTGGACAGAACTGCAGCATGCGTCTGCGTTTAGCCTGTAAAGTTTCCTTCCCTTCTTCAAAGTCCTTGACGATGATATCTACATTCAATCGTAACTATTTCAGAAAATGCAACTAATACTGAAGCACATTTTCAGTGTTTGACAAAAAGGCGACACGGAATATAATTAGGAAATACCAAGTGGAATCCATTGTTATAATTAGATCACATCCTACATCAGTTGCATATGGACAACTTTAACATGGGTTCAAAGTAAACATGTGCAAGAGCGAAATGACAACCAGCTGATTTTTTTAATTTTATAAGTCATTCCACTTTGTATATGTGCATTCATGGAATTACAAGTTACTACGAGGTACAATGTCATTAATACAATTTCAGGGAGCAGAGAGAATTTGATAACATTTTTTTCTTGAACACAATTAGACAACATATTAACGTGCAATTGGTTGTATGCAGACAGATTCAGTACATGTCATTGGCAATAAAAACCATTTATGCTGATAACTTGGTGAAATTGTTCAGAGTATATATTTAAGGTGATAACTGTGATTTTATAACCATGAGAACAAGATATTACCTCCTATATCACAGAACTGAAATTCAAAGTCTGTACAATGTTTAATTGGAGTTTGCTCATCAAACATGCTCCAATCATCACCCACACTGTTGCTTGCTTCAGCCCACAAACTGCTGCAGGGATCTGCCAAATCAGAAATACAAGATGCTCAGCATCTTTGGGTAGATACATATTTAGGCAGAATGAGTGATGCAAAGTGTGGGGCAAACCAGCTAACAGATCTTTCTGTAGACTATACTCCTGACTTTGCCATTCCCAAATCTCTCTGTAAGTTTCACAATCACAGGCACAGTTAGAAGTGAATACTCATGCAGAGACTTGAAGAAAATTTCAGATCAATGAGTGAAAGCGTAGAGTATAAAAGTCTGCCCAATGCCCCAATCTATTGTTGTAGGAAGGGTAAAATTTTTTACAGTGAACTATACTTACGCAATGTTAAACTTGGGGGATATAGCTTGTAAAAATTTTTGACAGTGAAAGTATACTGAACACCTGAACTCGATGTTAAACTTGGGGGATATAGCTCATGAATTTTTTTACAGGGTTATACTAACACCTGAACCCAATGTTAAACCTGGGGGATATATATCATGAACTCTGACACCAAAGGTAGAGCAACAGGCACAAAGGGACACGGTACAATCTGCATCTTGAGGACAGCATGTCAACATTAATGCTAGTGTTTCGTTGTGAAATGCAAGAATTTTCAGAAATCTCAGACAGCAGACATGTGCAGGGCAAAAGCTTGTGATAACAATCTAATAAAACCAGAAATCCTCGGATAAGTAAGCAAATGCATAGAAACCGCTAGCCGAAACAAGACAACACAGCACGAAATTTGTGACGAACACGACGAGCAGCAACCGGTAGCTAGGGTTTAACAGCAAAAGCCAAAAACACAAGCAACTCCTACTAAAAACTGACGCGCAGCAGCAGACCAAAAAAAGGAGCCAACACCACACCAAAAGCTTCGTACAACAAAAGAAGGGAAAACACGATCCTTCCCCCCATAATTAGAAGTCTTTACCTCTTCTACCCAACATCATCATCATACGCTACATAAAGATCACCGAAAAAAGGCGCAGTTGGTAGCAAGCAACTTGCACTTAGTACCGCACCCAACATCCGTACCAAAGATGGCGAAATTGGGGATCAACAGGGGCAGGAATCGAAGCGGAAAACAGGAATCAAACCGCGGTTTCGTCCCCAAGCGCAGCCACCAAAACACCACCTTTTCCGCGGAGTACGACCCCGCATCACGCGCGACATGATTAAGCATAAGACCGGCGAGGGAAGGGAAGGGAGAGCAGCTCACCCCTGATCACCAATGGCGCCGTCGAAATCCATCCCCGCGCTCCGAGGTCCACGGATTGGATCCAGGGTTCGGAGCAGCTAGCACTCCATCCACAGACAACGATAGCGACGAAAGGTTCTCTTCTCCCTCCCTCCGCGCCAACGAGCGAGCGGGGGGCAGGTGAGGAGGAATAGGAGGTGGAAGAAGTGGGGGGGTGGGGAGTGGGCAGTAGGCAGGCAGTTTCAGCGCTCGCCGCTCTCCCTCCGCCTCCTGTCCCTTTCTCTCTCTAGACAAGTCCAAAAAAAACCGATGCTTTTATCTCCCCCTCTTACTCCATTTATAATGTATTTGTGTCTCTCTCTCTCCTCTCCCTCTCCAATGTGACAGCACAGTGTGCAGCACAGCGGGCACGGAGCCCGACGGAGGCACAACGAAAGCAGCAAGGCACTGATTATCTTATGACTAAACGCAGCGACCGGTCCCTCCCGTGGCTCCCCGCGACGCGATGATCCTGCCGCGGATTTGTTTTATTTAACCACACACTAATCGCGATTTTTTAAGAGCATTCGCAGGAACGGCCCTCAGCCAGGCCGTGAAAATTGCCGAGGAAGCTGTTGACTGGGCTTTGGAAGCTTGCACGGGAAGGAAGCCAAAGCCCAAAGCAAATCCAAGGGGGGGTTTGGTAGGTAATTCTTGGAAAATTACAGCTGCCAGCAAGTTTCATGTACTACAACATCCAAAACGGAAAGGGAAAACAATGGGTCGAACGCTGTTATTAGTAAATGCTTTTGGTGAATGCTACTGCTGCTGCGCGTTAAATAATGATGGGATTTATCTGTCGCGGCGGAAATGCCATGAGCAACAGTAAATGTGCGAGCGTCAGAGGTCGATCGGGCCATTAACTGCGGACCCTGAGAGCTCATGTGATCCCGGAGCACTGAAGACGAAGAAGGCTTTGCCTGGTGCCTGCTGCCCTCTCCTCCGTAGTACGGGCGGTCCAGGACCGGCGGCGAGCCGGACACTGGTTGGTGGGCCCGCTGGATCCGTCTATTCCGTGGCCCACATGTCGGTAGGAGCTCCCTATCCCGTTGGCCGTTGTGTCGTGAAGAGTAAATAAAGTTGGAAGAATGTCAGCCCTCTGATTCGTCAGGCCCTGATTAATCAAAAGATTATCCGAAATCGCTTTAAGATTGGGGGTGAGGTTAAAAAAAGAAAAAAGAAAGAGACGAAGCAGTAGAATTGGCCGTGCGTGATGAGCTGGCTCGGATGGAAAGCGTAGTAGGACTTGCAGTAGTAAAACGTCTACTGGTGCAGGTCGGTCAAAAAAACCTGTTAAAAAGGTGGTGCGGGGTTTGGATCTTGATCTCGGGTGTGATTACTGATGGGAGTGACGGATCACAGATCTGTTTACCGGCGAGGTTACCGACGGGACCATACGGGCCTCGTGAACCGTGTGGCTACCTTTAATTTTTCTCACGAGTATAAACATGTCGGGGTCGCCGGAAGTATTCCGCCGCGAGGCATATCGGACGCCGTGCGTAGAGATAGAAGAGGAGCGACGACGGTACCCGACCGAGCTCACTCCCTACGATTGTTGTACACAAAGTAGTTCGTCGGGTGCAGTGTTTGGTTGGCTCAAATGTGAAGCAAACTAGTTACTGAAAATTTATAATTCCAGAGTAGTTCTTATTCACTAAGGACCACGCCTGAATTTCATAATCAAAAGCAACGAAATTACATGGTTCACGGGTTACAAAGGAAAAGCAGCAGGTTCAGGCAGTCGTTTTCGCTACCATCCACCAAAACTGTGGGGGACTCACAGGGTCCTCCCCCTTTTGGCACAGCGTTTAACACCGGAAACTAAGGCCGAGTTACAAACCGAAAACAAAACAGACTGTGATGAGCGCGGGGGATCGAACACATCTCCCAGGTGACAGCCCCATGAATGCGTAGTCTAAGCTTTTCCTTCAGTCCATGTGCGCAGGCGAGTGCTTTTCCGCGTTCTCCATCTTCAACACAGCAGCACCATCCCTCTCCTGGGTCTTGCTGATCATGGCGCGCCTGCGGGTGATGAAGCAGTGCTGCCGGGTCCTGCCGGTCCGCATGACGCGCATAGGGATGACGAAGAAGAGCTGCTTGCTTCAGAGCTTCTGCGCCCATCTCCAGATTTGCTTTCGTTTCGTCCTTTTGCAGACCTGCCTAGTAGGTTAGATAGGATGAGGCTAAGCAAATGATCTCAGTAGGATATCTAATTTTCTTTTTTTCAAAGCACACTACTGCCCTGTTCGTTTGGCTTATCAGCCACCAGCCAGCAGTACTTTTCTCTCAGAACAAACCAGCCGCCAGCAGTACTTTTCTCTCAGAAAAGATCAACACCGGCCACCAGCCAAACAAACAGGTTGACATTGCGGGCTCGCCACAATGCCCAGCAAGTAGCAGCTAATCCAACCATATACACATTTTTATCATGAATCTTGCGCACCACTCCCAGAACTGATTGAAATTGGAGGGTCTGCTGTTAGCCCCTGTTACCATTGCTATTAAACTCCATGTGTATCTAGCTAGGGAGCAGTCAAAGAAAAGATGATTCATGCACTCATCAACATTGCAAAAACTACAGGTCTTGTCACCTTGCCAGTTTCTTTTGACTAGATTTTCTTTTGTCAGGATTGCATCCTGCTGCAAAAGCCACATGGAAATTTTGATTTTCAGAGGTATCTTAGCTTTTCATAGTAGTTCTTCGGGTGCACTGTTTGATTTACAAGTTAAGTTCCAACCGTCCAACTGGAACCCAGACAATACATTGCCAGATTTTTTGCATTGGAACTTCATAATTGACGAGGAACAAATACGATTAGTTGAGAGGAGATATCTCTACACCTAATATTAAGCAAGCATTGTTTCTGCCCAAAGTCTTCGTACGTCGTTGACCGAGGCACTCCGTGAGGTGAGGAAATTAGCGTGCAAAGCCGGAACAAAATCAGAGTCCACATTGCAAAATCAGAACAAATCATCCCTAAATCCTACATGCACGCAAACCACAAATCAAAGTTTGATTCGAACTCCGCAAACAGAATCGATTGGCAAACGCAATCAAACACATTCGATTGATATATACTCGAGGGAGAAAATCAACAGAGGAACCGCCATGGCCAGCTGCGCCCCGGCGACGCCATGCTAGCCCGGACGCCCTTGCCTCCGGCTGCGCCATGGGCCAGGTGGCCACCGGCGCACCCTTGCCTTGCCTCAGGCAGGGTCGGTCGGGCAAGATTCACCGACGATAGGGAGCGCCGACCTCCGCCGCCGGGAGGGGCGCGACGGGCGCTAGCCTGCCGGGAGAGCTCCGCCGGCAGTAGCCACGAGAGTAGAGGTGGGAGAGGGTGGGGATGGGGAGGAGGCCGGCGCCTGCGATGCCGATGCCGCGATGCGCCTGCCGCGACCCACCGACGATGGGGAGACCGAGCCCCAGGACTCCCATAGCGGGCGGCGTCGGCGTCCCCTCCGATGGATCTCCACCACCCCTGTCGTCGCTGGCTCGCTGCAGAGAGGCAAGAGATAGAGAGGAAGCGAGACTCGAGAGGGATTGCGAAAGGGATCTGGAGGACCGGAGAGATCGAGGGAGATAGAGATGGAAGGTAGGGTTGTTTTCATTTTTGCCCCTTCTATTTTTAGTTATTATATTTTTAGTCCCTAAAACATATATTTCCTCATGGTATCCCTAGAATTTGTTGACAAAATAAAAAATCCCTAGAAGTTATCTTACCTCGCATCTTAATCTCTAAAGATCAAATGGATAGGTTTTTAATTGAAGATGGTGATGGGAGGTGATAAATAAATATATGATTGTTGGATATATATAGTAAATATATAGTGGGGGAGAAGCTGATGTGGAGTAACAAAATTTGCTAACATGGTAAAAATATTCATGTTAGAGTAAACATATAGAGTAACAGGAATTTGAATAGTCTAAGAGAGACGACATGAGGGATATACTAACAGATATATGGGACCCACATCTATGGAAGAGGGCGGTTGGGGTGATAACACGGTCGAGGCTGGTTAAGCGCAAACGAAAATGATCTAGGTTGAGGTAGCGCACGATGGAACGACACAGTCGGAGAAGATGGGAAGGATTTGGCAGACGACGGGCGAGGTCAGGGTGGCGCAAGCACAACGGTGAGGCCAAGAAGGGATGATGGCACGACCTGAGCTGATGATGATGAGGTTGGGGAGGCGCAAACGACAGCGTCCGAGATCAGAATGGTACGTGCCTGATGGAAACGACGACGCGGTTGGGGAGGCAAGATAGGGCAGACGATGATGACGTCTGAGAGACGCTGACGATGTCAGGGTGGCGTGGGTGCGAAGAGAACAATGGCGATATGAGGGAGCTATGGGATGTCGGGGTAATGGCGCGGCCGAGGCAAATCACAATGGAGTTATAATTCTTCCCGTTGCAACGCACGGACATTGTTGCTAGTAATGGATTAATTAAGGATTCACATTAATAAAATCATGGGTAGCGTGTACTAATTTCTAAAGCGATGTCATAGTTATGCGGCTGTACACTGGATGTGGACGCTCCTTCCGCACTCGCAAATTCCGTGAAATTTGGAGTTCATTCTATTCAGGTTACGTCTTCCGCAATTGATTGCATCAGGTGTACTACCAGGTTTTCTTTTGTTTATATCCCCGAACTTAAACAAATTGTAAAGCAGTCCAGGGTTCCATGCTCCATGCCGTACAGTAAAAAACTGGTAGGCCTCTCTCCTCGAGTACAGAGAAAAGTGAGGCAGATCTGCAAACAAAACAAGCCACAATATCTGCATTGCCTGCTCACTAATCACAGGGTTATTAACATCGTAATCATAACGGAGACATGTGCCGCCAGCGATCTCCCTTTCCTCCAGCCTCCGTGTATAAGGGCGTACAAGAGACATAACGAATGGACGGCAAAGCGAAGCATACTTTGAGAAGGCAAAACAAATCACCAACGATCATTGCGGGTACACTTCGAGCAGGCAAAACAAATCACCAACGATCATTGGGTGTACACACCAGGGCAAGATATATTGGGGGATAGATAGACGCGAGTCACGATTCACGACACACCAGAGTACCAAAGTTTCTTACTAAACAAGACTAATGATGTCCTTCAGCAATGGCACAAAGAGAGCCAGAGCCTCACAAGTTCCCTCTCGAGACTTCTTTAGTTTTACTACGGAGGAAGGTAGAGCGCATGGCAGCGCTGCAAAAGGAGGCCGCAACAAGGGCTTCTAAGCACTAGGCATGCGGCCTCCGGTCTGGTGGAGCATTGCATCGATCTCATCACCATCTTCCATCTCCAGCTGAAAGTAAGAAACAAAACATCAGGCACAGATTCATCTTTAAGGTAGGGGACTTGCCGCAACAAGAGTTTGAAAGCCCACACACCTCATCAGGGGTCTGCTCACCGCGAAGCCTGCGGCCATCAAAAAGGAATGCAATGGCATTCATGTCCACAGACTGGCGGTCGCAGTACGCGTTCATCAGCTTCTTCAGCTGGGTGGACCTCTTGATACGGAAGAACACCTCGTTGCCATCCTGCATAATGCATGAGTAAGAGACATATAATGCTTGGCAACAACAATTAAGAGATAAGGCAATCTTAATAAAACAATTCCAAAAAATGGTACTTCCAACCTAATCTTGATCAGTCAAGAGATAAGGCAATCTTAATATATCTAATCAATCAATAGTACTGAACTAAAAATTTTTAACTTTTCCATAAGACATGATAGATTTCTGGATAATGCTTAAAGGATGTCACAAGTTACCAGAGATTAGCCAAACAGAATATACTTAATATAAAAAGGAGCTGCACAACACAACACTAAGTATACAGTTTTAATTGCACATGCTGAATGTCATCCAGGCAAGAACAACACAACCCCAATGCTGACTGAAAAGGTTGTTGGATAAATGTTACAATTGCATAGTAAATATATATAGCCCAGGCTTAACCAATGCAAGCTGACGTGTACTTCATTAAGTATATTACTTATGAACAGGCTACTTCAACAGTTATTGAATAGATTGCAACAAGGATTTCAGTAACCCAAGACTGATAAAGCTGCTGACAATTCAAGTAACCTGAGCTAAGCGTGGCTTAAAAAAAACAATATGATGCAGATAACAATGACTAGTGCCCAGATCACATGCATATCCCCACGGTTTGAACTTTTAGTTTTAGAGAAGAAACAACAGTATACACAAGTATATTTTCCTAAAAACACAAATTATACAGTGCTAAAATTTCCCACAATCATGATTCAACTAACTGCTACAAATACATACATAAACATAACAGAGGAGAGTTCTGCCAGAGTTCAGATTACATAGTGACTAATCAGTTGAATTGAGTTCAAATTAAACCACCTACACATAATGTTAATTCAAAAACATAACAACTGCAAAGAGGATCCGATCAACAGAGTTAAGTGATGAGACTTGATACTTGATACCTAACATTACAGAGTTCAAATTGCTGCTGTTGATGGACATGCAGAATATATCAAATTTAAAAGATGAACATTGCAGCATTGACCCCGATGCATATTCAGACAATTATTACTGACAATAGTAGCAATCTAAAAAATAGGTCAACTCAAGTCAATGTAAAAACACAGAAGAGATTGATCGCGACATGGGAAACTTCTGGAATGAGAGAGGAAAGGGTAGAGAGAGCGAGGATATGCTTAATCCGCTTTGGGAGGCATATGCATTTAAGTCTGCACGGGCTTACAAAGAGGCATTTGGATAGCACAGATAACCGAGACAGGAATAGTTGTCACGAGATATGAGTTTCTAGATGAGCAAGAACCTTGAATCTCTGAAATCTTTGTGCAAAAGCCATTAGCCTGCAAGGTCCTATGGTTGTCATGAAAAGTTGTGGTAGAAGGAAACCAATCTACTGCCCAGAAAGAGTGAGATTAGGTGGATAATCTTTAACGAATCTCTCCCTGTAACTTGGGCTGAATGTAACAAGTCAGTGGTTGGAGGGATATGTGAGGAGATACCGAAGGCGCCTGGAATCTAATAGCACAGAGACTTAAGCCTGCCAGTCCCCAAATTTAAGAAAACCCTAGTAATCTGAGCATCAACTACATCGCGATGATCGGGGGAACAGAAGAACTACCAAAAATCGATTTCTCCCTAAAAGATCTAAGCAACCACTTGCATCGCGGCGATCGCCACAAGGGCGAAACAGAGGCTATTCTTCCCAAGAGGAAGGAGATTAGGGGGGAGCCGCCGGCGCGCATACCTGTCCCTTGACCTTGAGGTTGATGTGGGCGCCGCCCTCCGCCGGCTTCTTGTCCTCCTCTCCGTTTCCAGACATCGTCGTCGAAGGCTCCGGGGCGCGGCGGCGGCGGTCGGGTTTCGCGGCGGGTTCCGGCGATCGATCGGTGGCGGCCGGCTGGGGTGCGCGAGGAGGGCTGGGGTTGGGATGGTGTGGGGGCTCCTTCCTCTGCGATGCGCCGGCGGACTCGGCCTCTTATAGGACCGGCTGCCCACAACCGGATTTGATACGAGGTTCACGTCCGGGATCCACCCTGCGCGGCCTCGTGTGGCCCGCGTGTACCTGGCCGCGCTCGCGCGCGAGGCTGTTCGGGAATCCGGATCGGGTGCGGCCGCGCCGGTTCGTGGGCCGCTGCGGCGGTGCGTGGGTTGCACGCGAACGCGAACCGGGTCAAGAGGGTCCGTGTGGGCCCCGCCTCCTTCCTACAGGTGTGCGGCGCGGGCGCGGAGTTATCCGGTTTGGGGGTCTCTTCGTCCTGCGTGCGAACGGAACGGAAGGGTTGGTGGTGGTGGGCGCGGGGAACGGTTCGTGTGCGAACGGAACGGGCGGAGCGTTCGGTGCGGCGAGTTCGAGTTCTCGTCGTGCGATGCGATCGAACGGACGCGTGGGGGCGTAGCGGAGACGATACGGTTGCTCCGTTGGAAGATGACAGCGGGCGCACAAGTGTACGTGCGTACATGCCCTAAAAAAAGTGTACGTGTAGTACCTTTTCTATCTCTAACTTGACCACATGTCTAGTAGAAATATAGTAGAAGAATACAAATTGAAATTGCTCACTTCGAAGGCACAACGGCACGGTAATTATCGCCTTGTATTGAATATAGTCGAATTGGCCAGCTAATTCTTTGACTCATAGATTCCGTTCTGCAGATTTTTTTAATTCGTACACTTGATTTGTTCTAAAAGCGAAATACTGATTTATGCAATTGATCGAGATAAAAATATTGAGGGTGTTCGGAGAAGTAGCTAAAAGCTATTTTGAGAGCTAAAATTTAGCTTAAGAAATAGCTTTTTAATAAAATAGTCTTTGAGCTGTTTGGATGTAAGAGCTATTTGACATTTTTGATGTAATTTTTCAATCATTTGAACACAAAACTACGAACGAAACCAGTTGGCCTTCTTCCCAATGGGGGCACCGGCTGCGCAGACTGCTCCGTCCCTGCGTCTGCGGCCCTGCAGGTCGCCACCAACATCTTCTCCGCCGCTGGCCCTGGCCTCGCCACCGCAGGAAAGGTGAGAACACTCCCGTGGAATATTGCTGCTCCGTGAGAAGGCGACCGCACTCGCCTCGACTTCACCGGATGCTGGATACCCGCACGCTCGCCGGCGAGCTCCCCCGCTCGCGCCCTACAGCCTCACCGCCCGCGCACTCGCCGGAGGCGGCCAGTGACCTCCTTTCCGCGCGCTCGCGTGGCCACGGCAATCTCCCGCGCTCGTTGCCGCGGCCGTGTTCCACGCACCATAGTCGAAGGCCGGTCGCTCGCGCCGGATCTCGCGAGGCCGGGGGCTCTGCTTCGATCTTGCTCGGCGCTCGAGCGCGCGCCGCCTCTGCTCTCCCTCCATCCCGGCGCCGGACGGAGCTCCTGGAGCTTGCGTGCGCCGGCCGCAGCTTGCGCGGGATCTCCGGCGGCCTCCCTTAATTCCGGCCTGCGCGCGGCACCACCTCCGATCCTCCCCGCTGCTCGCCTCCACGACCGCGGCAGATGGTAGAGCGTTGCGGCCCCTGGCCGTGGATCCAACGACGGCGCGTCGCGGATGGGAAGCGACGGCGCGGGTGGGAGAGGATCGAGCTCGAGCTCGACTTCCGCTCCGTGCGCCGCGCGGGGCCCCGCAGCGTGGTCGTCGCCGCAGCGGGAATCGTGTCACCGTTCCTTGCCCGGCGCGCGCCTTGCCTTGTGCCGCTGCTCAGGCTCGCCGTCCCGTCGCCTCCTCCTCAGCGCCACGCCGTGGCGTTCCTCCCGCTCTGCGTGTTCGTCGGCGCCGCGCTCTCGGTGACGGCGCTGCCCGTGCTCGCATGCATATTCAAGGACATCTGCCTCCTCGGCGCGCAGTTCGGCTATACCGCCATGGCCGCCGCCACCATGAACGACGTCTTCGCCGTACTCCGTGAACGGCGCGAACCGGCCTTGCTTGTCGTCGATCCCGGCGGCGACCATGGTGGGCAACGGCCCCACCTGCAGGAACATGTAGTTCCCGGCGAAGATGTCCCCGATGTAGGGGCGGCCCTCCCTGAGTCGCCGCGCCACCTTGGCCACCAACGCGAGCACCCTGTCCCAGGCCGCCATCACGCCCGGTCGCAGCGCCCGTGCCAGGCCCGAGATCCTCAGACGCGGTCGCACCCTCCGCGGCTGCTTACGCTGCCTTGTCCTCCGGCCCCTGGCGGCCGCGGCGCTCAGAGCGGGGTAGTAGAAGAGGAGAAGTAGGATTCCTGGACGGCGGCCGCGGACGGCGGCTGGTGGTGGTCATGGTGTTCGGCGGTGGTGGCGATGGGTAAAGGAGGAGCGGGCGGGAGTTTGTTGAGCTTGTGGTAGGCGAAGCTACGGCGGCCACCGGTGATGGTCTGATGGACATGGCGCCGCGGTGGGGGTGGGGAAGGCGGCGGCGTGGCTTGGGGACCGCGAGGAGCCTCATGCGCAGCGCGCGGATGTTGCGACGGGAGGAGGAGAGGAGGTGACCGGGGGCCCACTGCAAATAGCTCAATTAGCACCTCTTGGTGAGATAATTTTTTAGGTAAGCTAGTTGCAAATAGCTCTAAAATAATCTACCTGTTGACTTTTTTTGAGCTATTTAGGCTAAAATGAGGAGGGTTAAAAAATAGCCCATGGATTCAAACACTCCCATTGTGTAAGAAGCAGAAAGAAGAGATATTTTTCACCATTTAAACTTCAATAAGCATGAGCTGCATCAAAACCAATTTGGCACAGGTCCATGGGGCTCTGACTCCTTGTTCGTATCGTTGTTCATCTACTTTAATGTTACTATTCACCTAAGTTGTTTCTCTCTCTCTTATCACTCCCTCTCATAGCCATCAGAGCTCTCCAAATCCGACTCCTCTGCTGGCACGATTCAGAGCTCTAAGAAGCCCAACCAAACTAATCAGTATTGTTTAAGAGGATCTTGAACTTAGTAAAAAAGGATGGTGAATATCATGAGAATTCTAAAGGAAACCAGCCAACCTCAACTGATTTGGGCGGGAGGTGTAATCGTGCACCCTACCTAGATCCGAGTCCTCTCTGACTCGAATTTGGGTGCCTATTTCTTCTTATTAATGATAATGAAAAATCATCTACCTCCTCCTAGATTAAGATGGTGAATGTCTTCACTTTTCATCAATGTACCTCTTTATTTATATAAACTTTATCTGATGATGATGAGTTGTATACAAAAATAACATACTAGTAAGATATACTAGTGTTGGGGGGAGGGGGATAGAGAGTTGCAAGTGTTTTTTTTTTACAACAGCAAATTTATATATTAAGCAACAATGTTACAGAATAGTCCTCAGAAGAAGACCGAATTATAATAAGATCTTTGGACCGGATAAGCACAAACACATGTGAGACGAAGCTGAAGACGAACCCGCCGGTGGGGGTCGCAGAGGCGCCGAAGACGCTTACACCCGAATGGGGGCCGCACAGTGCGTCGGTTGGAGGAGGGTCAACAGAGCTGATGATGTCGAACACGCCGGATGACTGAAAGATGGGTAGAAATCCGTAGCCGGGGGCAGAGGATGAAGCTCCAAATTGAATCCCAGAGGAAGGAGAGGTCGTCGGGGCAACGCTTGATGTAGGTGTGTTGATTGTAGTCTAAATCTGCAACTCCTATGGTTGTTTTAACCGAGGGCGAGGCGTAGGCGAGCTTCGGTGAAGACGGGTCAGAGGAGCCCGGATCTTTTAGGCGAGAAGAGGCTGGCGGGGCAGAGGGAGGCGGTACGGGAGAGAGCTGTCGGCTTCCCTCCCTACCCGCTGCGGCGAGGACGCCAGAGACGGCTATCTACAACTACGAGAGAGAGTTGTCGACCTCCCTCCTTACCCGCTGCCGACCTCCCTCCCTACCCGCAGCGGCGAGGATGCCGAAGACAGGAGGGAGGGGGTTGTCGGCTTCCCTCCCTACCCGCTGCGGCGAGGACGCCAGAGATGGCTATCTACAACTACGAGAGAGAGTTGCCGACCTCCCTCCTTACCCGCTGCCGACCGGTTGTCGGCTTCCCTCCCTACCCGCTGCGGCGAGGACGCCAGAGATGGCTATCTACAACTACGAGAGAGAGTTGCCGACCTCCCTCCTTACCCGCTGCCGACCTCCCTCCCTACCCACAGCGGTGAGGATGCCGAAGACAGGATGGAGGGGGCGGCGAGATCGGTTAACAACAGTGGAAAAGGCGAGCTTTCATGTCGAGTGAGTTGCAAGTGTTGTGAGGAACAAAACACTGTAGATCATCTTCGCATTGACTACAAGGAATGTTAGAGTGGGGCAGCGGAATCCGGCCCGGCCGGCCCGCTATACCCACGAGTCGGCGCCCCATCAAGACAGGTCCATGAGCAAGAACATGTCCTGGCTTAACTCAACCCAAAAGACTAGCCATATGGATGAGAACTGCCCTCACCTTTATGTTATGCTCTACCATCATCAATTTTTGATGTGGGACTAACCCAACAATCTCCCCCAACACACATTGGGCCTAACAAGACTAGGCCCCAACAATCTCCCCTGTCACACATTGGGCCTGACAAGACTAGGTCCACCGGAGCCCACAACAACAGGCCCTCGACCTAACTCAACCCAAAAGACTAGCCAGATGGGTGAGGACCGTCCACACCTTTATGTTGTGCTCTCCCACCATGTGATCTTCCGAAGACATTATCCAGGGCGCTTTTCAAGTTTTTCCGACCTTCGACTGTGATACCACTTGTTAAAGTGGCGCAACGGAATCCGACCTGGCCCGCTACACCCCCAAGCTGACTCCCCACCAAGCCTAGGTCTACCGGAGTCCACAACAACAGGCTCTGGCCTAGTTCAACTCGAAGGACTAGCCTGATGTGTGAGGACTAGCCCTGTCTTTCTTTATGTTGTGCTCCCCACCATCCATTTCCAGCCAGGGAGCTTCGTCCCTATTCTCTCACCCGGCTCTCTTTTTCACATAGCTCGACGCGAAGCAGGAAGGCTTTGGCACTCCTCGATCTTCATCCATCTATCATATACGGCCATAAGTTGCGTGGAAAGGGGTAGTCACGAGCACCATTAAAAAAAATGGTGAATATCCAATTGTAAGTGGCAATGTTATGTTGAAGGACTGAAGGTGCCAAAATACACCTATAAAGTTTAGCTTAGGTTAAGAGATCATATTTTCTGAATTTTATTGCCAGCATTAATGCGGACGATCTTTAGGCTACGCTAAGGTATTACAATATTATATCGGATATAAATATATAGCCAACACGATGTGCATAATATTTGAACTCCAATTTCTAAATGCTACTCCAATGCCGGTTGTGAGTAGATTACTTCATTATTAGACCACGACAAACACCGTGCGCAATGGTCATGTTGCACTCCACCCATTCCAAAATCGTAGATGTGGATTATGTCTAGGTATATAGCAGAAACTATGTACTTCCTCCGTCCCATAATAAGTGCAATTCTAATTTTTAGGACATATTAGTGGTGGTATGAAAAGACTCTAATACCCCTATTTTTTAGCCACATGCAGTAAGTTTTGCATGCAGATCAGATCAGATTACTTAATTAGGTAGGTAACTAGATCTATTTTCTAGGATTGCACTTTTTGTGGGATTTTTTTTCAAATACTAGGATTGCATTCTTTGCGGGACGGAGGGAGTATATAGAAAAGTTAAATCAGTCTAAATTTGAAATTGGAGGGTTATATTACTTTTGTTTTTTCTTCTTTTCGTGCGAGTTCGATAAAAGGCCCACATAATTCTAAAAAAAGGCCCACATATCGTGTTAAACAAAAAGCCCATCAAGCACGTAGGCTGGCAGCTACCAAGGCCGGGCCCAGGATTCAGAGACGGCGACCGCGCGGCGACTCTTCTAGACCTCTTCCACCCTCCCCCACCAAAGAAAGGAAAGAGCCGCAGCAGACTACCAGAGGCAGCGACCAGAGTCCAGACCGTTCTCCGCGCCTCTCCACGCCACGCCACGCCACGCCCTTCCGAAGCATCGTCATCGTCCTCCGCGATGAGCTCGCCGCCCCGCACCGTGCACCTCCGCCGCAAGTCGTCCTCGTCCTCGTCGTCGTCGGGCGGCACCGTGGCGATCGCGGTGGACGGCAGCTCCGGGGTGGACCTGGCCCGTGTCGGCCTCGCGCTGGGGCTGGACCCCGCCTCCGTCCGCCCCAACGGCTACTTCCTCAGCCGCGGCCCCGGCCACGTCTGCTCCGCCGTCACGTGGCGCGCGCTCCTCGACTTCTTCGCCGCGCGCGGGCTGCCCACCGGCGCCGACGCCGCCGCGCCCGTCGTCGTGGACGGCAAGCCTGCCGCGCCTTCTGCCCCAACTGCAGGTACGTTCAGGTTCAGGCCTCCCCACCCTATTGATTACGGAGTATTATTGATAGGATTGCTTGGTCGAGAAATACGGGGTGTGTAGGACGTCTCTGGAGCTGTGGATGTTAGAATGTGCGGTCGGGTTCTAGAATCAAATGGGATGGTCGACACCTTTGAACTTTTGCCATGTACTTATAGTATTCAGGATCGTGCAGATTATATATTTATATGCCTGGTTGTATGTTATCTTGTCAGCTTCATCCATCAATACACCAACCGGGTTAAAGAAAATTCTACTACTTATATTTAATGGACAGGGGATCAATACACCAACGTTCCTGAAGTTACTGGACTACTCTGATGCTGCTAGCCTTCTTTTTTGTAAAAGTCGATTTTAAATTGACAAGTAACAAACACATTGTTTTGGCCAGACTGGAAAATACAAAATAGCTGACACTCATGTTTCAGTTTTCAGTATTGTTGATTACAAGTAGTTTCAGTTTCTTTGGGCTCACATAATGGCCATGCAACAATTCTTAGTTAGTTCTTATCAAGTGTCATTTGTTGATCTGCAAACTGTTTTGTTGTACATATTGCATATTTGCACGGGCATTTGAATATTATGGTGTATAATGCACTAGGTGGAGATCATGTCAAATATTCACACAGTCGTTTGATCTGAATCTGTGACACTGTATTGTCCAGATCCTACAACGCTTGTGTGCTCAAAGCGAAAATCTGGGCTGGAAGTAGAAAGGCATCCCAAGAAGAGCAAGCCTCAAGAGAACAGATCAGCTCTTTCAAAACGAAGGGATGATGTACTTAGCGAAGAAATCGTCCTTAGTTTGAAGAGAAGACTCAGATTGGATGACACAACTCCAGCTAAGAGGATTAAGCAAGTAGAGTACTGCTCAGGTGAGTGATAATTGACAAGCCCTCAACTGTTAACTACCTAGTGATTCATATTTATTTCCTATAAAAGCCAGAACATATTCTCAACTTTTTTCTGTCTGTTCCTACAAATATTCGGTGATCAATCGATGGGGCAGACACACAGCAGCCGGTTAAATTATCTTGCAACTTTGTAAATGCAAATGGAAAGCGGCCACGGGATGAGGAGATGATCGCCTCACTTTCATGTAAAAGAGTTTGGTGATGATGGTGACAAAGGAGGCACACAAGTCTTTGAAAACAGAGGTCACGCATCGGTTCGCTCGAGACATCCTCCGGAACCGAGGTAAGCTGACATGCCCTTTTGTATGTTCCAGAGGCCATGTAGTCTTCAACGAAGAGCCAATAGATTTTTGTTGGAGGCAGCGTAGATGCAGTTGTCGTATGCTGTAACTTCAGCAGTTCCCGTGTACATCCATGTACCTGGTATGATATCAGCAACTGGAAAAATGTTACCTGTGAATATCACAATGCTTGTGATTAATTGGCATTGCCTTCAGAATCCTAGTGGTGAGACGTGCAAGTTGCATATTTTGTGCATTTGCTACTTGACAGCAACTACAATGATGTTTTAAGGCCACATACTGCGGTACTGGCATGCTTTAAGGCCAGATATGACGTGCCTGTCATAACTAGAATTATACTGTTCAATTACATCAAATCAGTTCTATGACATTTAATAACAGGATCAGTGTGTGGTTCGTACAAAGCGAAATACTTGCATCAAATCTTCAGCAAACTCAATTCTTGAGAAAAAAAACTTGAGCAAACTCACAATGATGCATATTTGGAGCCAGAATGCAAATGCATTTAAAAAATAGTAAGTAGATGAACACATTCGATGGATGTACCAGCTTGTCCGTATGACTTCAGGCTGAGTTCAGTCAAGCCCATAGATCTCTTTCAGCACACAACTTGGTAAACCAATAGCCACAGAGTACTCGTCCACCACAATGAACAAACAAATTATCAAGCTACAACAAAGACAACTAAAAGAATTTTGAAAGACCAATAGAGTTCCCAACTGGTGGACAAAGTACAGCCTACACTTCTGTGATTCGAGACCTTGCATTGTGAAACCAAAATGCCTATTGCATAATGAGTGACTTGAAATCCAGTAGAACAGTAGATGCAAGTTTTGACCTCAGTGGAAGGATACCCATCCCGTTATATTAGGAAAAGTGGGAGTGCGTTGAGTTGAACAATATGCTTGTTGCTCCTGGTGAACTATAAAATTTTTTCTTCCCTTATTGCAACTGTGCCTTGAACTCCCATACAATAAGCTTTCCTTGCTTAATTTCTTAATCTTTTCTCATAGAGAATGATTTCACTTCACGACAAAACTTGCCTGCATTGCTGACACAAAAGGGGTGATCATGCCATCAATTGCGATCAAGATCTTTCAGGCCTCAATTTCGTCACCAGCAAAGACCGATTTTAGTTCTTCTGTGAAATGATTGGACCAGTCTGAAAGAGAAGCAAACGGCAGGAAACCAGTCAAGGCTGGGATAATAAACCCCAGCACAGCATAAAATACCCAACGGCGAATCCAATATGGGAACCAAACAATTTCCTTGCTGTGAGATACTGATAAAGGACCATGAAGAACACGGTACAAGACAGATGGATAACAATTTCCAAGTAAATGGATGGAACAAAGAACCTCCCAGCATATCAGCCAGATGTTCCCATCACCACCAAGAGTGTTGGCACAGAACCTTCCAGCAATGCCGCACACAACTCCCAAAAGAATGAAGTTGAAAGTTACTGGCATATTTGATCCAGACACTGCAGAACGCTGGAATGCTAACCAAGCAATTGCCATAATCATTACTATGCCAAATCCCATGCGTGTTAATGCTATGAAATGACATTTTAGGAAGAGCAATCCGGAGTTGAAATTTGACACTGAATTTGGCATCCACCATGATTTAGGTCCCTGCATGAGGGGCAAGAGAGAACATTTCTGATTACCACACAGGTTTGTTATGATTGTATTGTTCATTGACCGCCAATTCCAAAAAAAAAAAATGAAAAAAGACACAGATGATGTGCTTACCCTTGAAGTGGCTGAACATGCTGCTGTAATATCAGTTATTCTTTGATATGAATAGATGTAAGTTCCATACCCAAAGCATACTGACATGATAATCACTGCACTAACAAGGAAATCTATTAGTGTCCTCAGTATTTGAGCATGCCTTGTGTCCTGCATCTGAGTCTTGAATTTCTCCTCTCGGAAGGAAGCTTTCTGAAACCCCAAGGATATTTTCATCCTTTCTAACATGTGTGAGTAGGAGTTAAGTTCTAGTTGAGACTGTTTTAATTGCAACTTTCTCATGCTAAGGCCTATCTCAAATTCCTTGAGCTCGTTTGATCGTGTCTGCTCTTTCAAAGATCTCTCAAATGCATTAAGGATGCGCTGATCAGCTTCATGAGAAGATACGTCACGAGTACGGTGAGTCAGCTGCTGATTGCTGCCAGCATAAAGAACGAGCCGACCTTCCACTGAGTTCAAAACATCCTGCCTGATTTCCTGTGGGGAATTTTGTGGACTACCAGTGCTCAATATGTTTGTTGCTGCAGAGTCTTCATGCTCAGAAGAACATTGAGGAATAGGACATTGTTCAAAGACAGGCATCTCATTAACAAGATGAAGCGTTGTAAGTGTGCTGCTGAATGATTTCTCAAAATTTTTCATAAACCTCTCTAACTTGTCACCATATATCTAGACAAAAGATAAATGAAAGACATCAGGAAGTTTAGTAATAACTGAGCTGTGTGATGATAAAGGGAACTATGCTTACATTTCTCAATGATTCCTTCACAGCCGACGTACATATCTGCATCAATAATCTAGAATCAGTTTCGGACTAAATTTTTTTGTGGTTTTGTATATATTTTTGGTTGAATTGTAGTACAATAACCTTGGAAAGGAGTGCAGGTTGTAATCTTTCCCCTGAACGATTCTTCGCATTCACAACCTGCAGTAAAGTGAAGGCATCTCCTTATTGCCATGAACCAAAAAAGACTTAACTAGTGTATAAAATATGATGTGATCATGCTGACATCAAGTTGTATGATGGTGAGCTAGTGAAATATAGGATGTGCTTTTGTTTCGCTCTTGTGTACTGATGATCATGTGATCACAAGAGTGGATGAACACATGGCACATTCTGAACTGATAATCGTAACAATAGTTCATAGGATGGGTAGGAGAAAAGGGCATCACAAAAGTTTAGTGGTCACTATGAATTTGCAATGTAAACATGTTTGATTTTTAATTGGTCAGCAAATGTTGTGATACTGATTTTTATAATACTACTTATTTTTGGGAAAGCACTAGGCCTGAATAGTCCATACAGGCACAACGACAATTATGCTCCATTTGTTTCCTCTTTGAACCCTTAGCCAGTGAATATGAAAATCATCTCAGCTTTAGCACTTCCCTGCATCCATGTGACTGTTTTGAAGCAGAAAAGGGTAATTCTCATTATCACTAACCACAAAGAAGGCACAAGTCATACAGAAGCGGATAAAAGTTAATCCCGTCAACCTGGGTTGATAATCAACTCATCTACTGGCCTAAATAGGAATCTACTGTAACTAATATCCAATCCTGAAACAATGACAAGCAAGGGGAGCTCTCTGGAAAGTAGCAACGAACCCCGATACCTTCAAATCCCGAGCTCACAGAAACGAGAAAAAAGATTATTATTATTTCTCAGCCACCAGCCCTAAGCTGTCACATCTCATTTGACGCGGCATTGCTGGGTATCAGTTACAACCACAAGGAAACCGAAATTGATTTCGGTAGTTCACTATGCGCCTCTCTCCGATGTGTTGCTACGCCGTCGGTAACAGGATCGAACGCTTATGAAACTAAAAATACGGGCACGAACATCGCTGGAGCCCTGACGACCAGTGGAAATGGAACGCACCGGCAGCGCGAGGTCGTCCTGCACGCCGGCGCTCCCGCCACCGGCCCTAGCAGGCAGGGTTGGTGGCTCCTGCCACCTCCGCCGCAGCCGGAGCCGGACCCTCCTACGCAGCCGGACCCTCCTCCGTTTTGACTTCCCCGTTCCCATTGGGACGGTGACAGGGCGTCAGGCCATTGGAACGGGAAAGGGAGCGCCGAAGCGACGTGGGAATTACTGCTGGCAGGGCGGGTGGCCGAATTAGCCGTTGGAGTAAAATTCTTGGAAACTTATTACAGTTCTGCTCAGCAATTTGATTTTCGAAAAAAAAAATGAAGAAGGGAAACGCCGGAGAAGGGGAGGGAAACACCACTGAGTGAGAGAGTGCCCGAGAAGGGGAGGGAAACACCACTGAGTGAGAGAGTGGGCTTGTGTTGATATGGGCCTGAGCGTGCCTGATCCGGCGGCCCTACGCTCCTCCGGGCCCAGGCATGGCCGCGCGCGTCTAGCTAGACAGACATTCTCCTCTCCTCTCCAAAAAAAAAAAAGCTAGACAGACATTAGGAGATAAGGGCATCACAAAAAATTATTGGTCACTATGAATTTGCAATGTAAACATGTTTGATTTTAAATTGGTCAGCAAATGTTGCGATACTGACTTTTTAATACTAATTTTTGGGAAAGCGCTAGGCCTGCATAGTCCATATAGGCACAACTACAATTATGCTCCATTTGTCTCCTCTTTGAACCCTTAACTAGCATCTCAGTTTTAGCACTTCCCTGCATCGATGTGACTGTTTTGAAGCAGAAAAGGGTAATTCTCATAATCACTAACCACGAAAAAGGCACAAGCCACACAGAAAGGGATAAAAGTTAATCCTGTCGACCTGGGTTGATATTCAACTAATCTACTGGCCTAAATAGGAATCTAAATATTATTCAACATCCTGAAAAAATGGCAAGCAGGGGAGCTATCTGGCAACTAGCAAACGAACCCCAATACCGTCGAATCCTAAGCTCACACAAACGAGAAAAAATTGACCATTTCTCACTTTCTCAGCCACCGGCCCCAAGCCGCCACATCTCATTTGCCGCGGCATTGCTCGGTATCTGTTACAATCACAAGGAAAACGAAACTGATTTCGGAAGTTCACCATGCGCCTCTCTCCGAAGTGTGGCTACGCCTCGTCGGTAACAGGATCAAACGCTTATGGCAAAAAAAAAAAAAAACGGGCACGAACATCGCTGAAGGCCTGGAGCCCTGACGACCCGTGGAAATGGAACGCACCTGCGCTAAGACGGCCGCGAATGACATCCCGAGGGGCAGCGCGATGTCGTCCTGCACGCCGGCGGCCCCGCCACCGGCCCTGGCGGGCAGGGTTGGTGGCTCCTGCCGCCTCCGCCGCAGCCGGAGCCGGACCCCCCTGCGCAAGCGGGTGGCACGGGAGGCGGCAGAGCCGCCCGCGGAGGAGGCGGACGCCGCCGAGGAAGACGCAGCGTCGGCGTCGGTGCCGGCGCCGGAGGGGTCGTCGGATCGGTGGAGCCAGCCCGAGTCCATTTCGGCAGGCGGGGCCCTGCGGATGGAGCAGACCGCAGACGGTGACCGTGTGGGGTGGCCCGTGGCCGGGTGGCCTTGTTCTGGGGTGTTCCTTGCTTCAAGGCAGGCGGCTGGGCTCCCCGTCCTGTGATTCGGTTCCGTTTTGACTTCCTCCGTTCCCGTTGGGACGGTGACGGGGCGTCCGTCGGGCCGTGGGAACGGGAAAAGGAGCGCCGAAGCGTCGTGGGAATTACTGCGGGCGGCTGAATTAGCCGTTGGGAATTACAGCTTTGCTCGGTAATTTGATTTTTTGGAAAAAAAATGAAGATTTTGTCATTTTGGGAAAGGGAAACGACGGAGAAGGGGAAGGAAACACCGAGCCGAGAGAAGAGAGGGCTTGTGTTGATATGGGCCTGAGCGTGCCTGATCCGGGATTTGTTTTTTATACTAGTAAAGTGCACGTGCAACACGCACGTGTTGAAAAATTTTATGTTATTTAAAATTATTAACAATCATATTAAGATCGAACAAATAAAAAACTCAGAAAACATCTTGTATGTTACAATAATTGATGTCTAAATTGGTCTTGAGAAATTTATTTTGTATTTACATAGTGACTATTGTACTAAATTTATAATTAATTATTGGAAAGATGATGAAAAAGAAAATTATGTGTCAAAAAAACTTCTCATTTGGATTTCCGTGTTTTCAAAAGAACTAAATGTCTTTTGCACGTTGGGATTTTATATCATGTAGCAAGATACATAGTAAACCTCCCTAGATTTTTTCTTTTGAGAATTAACCGTCCCTAGATTTGATCCGTAACAAACATACAAACCTTGAACCACACCATTCTCCACAAGGCCTAATTTTTCAAAATAAAGAAAAAACTTAAAGTGTAGCATGGAATTCTCAAAGCATGATATCTATATTCATTTACGAGACAACCCATTTTAGAATACCTCTGTAATCATTCCTTCACTCAGTGGTAGCAATATAGTGAAATCATCACATGTGCAATAGGAAAAAATGAACCGAACAAAGAGGAAAACTCCACTCCAAAGCAGTCATAATAGTTTAGCAAAAGTGGGGAGTGACTTTCACCCAACACCGCAAACCATAGAATATAATGTCTCAAGAAGAAATCAATGCTCCGAGCCCCAACATTGGTAAGTAGAAGTAGTACATATATGTGCAAATATTAATTTCTAGGTCCAATTAGCTTTTCATGAAAGCTATCTACCCTAACAGCCAGTCGCCCAGACTCGAACATACTTAAAATCGGATGCTCTTGAGGAACCTATCATTATCATAACATAATTTTCAACTCACACGTGAAGCTTCCTCTCAGAAATGCAATGCATATAACTTGGCGCCCCTCGACATTTGACTGATTTGGATCGATACTTGTCAAAGTTCATAAAAAGTTTAACTGGAAAAAGAACAAATTATTAGTTAGTGAGATGAAACAGAATGGATACTTTGATTGATTATGGATAAAATGGGACATCTGAAGCAAAGACGCCTTCAACCAAAAAAATATATTTATTTACCATTTTTCATATCATACACCTAAAATACACCTAAAATATTCAGGTGTATGATTAAGATAAATTTTCCCTTAGAATGAGCAATAAATAATAATGAGCTCCCAACCAAACCATAAAAAAACTGGATAGGGTCCTCTGCAGTAGATGCGGCTGCCCTTGAGTCACTAACATGTGGGCCTGGTCCCACATGTTTGTGACTCAATTGCTCTATACGGTACTGCAGAGGAACCACTTCAAAAAAAACTATATAACTCTACTTGATATTGACTAAAATTCAGACAGTTTTATGCTTTTCACCAAATTATACAGCTTTTCAGTACAAATTATATATCACATTTGGTTTGAGGATGAACTATACACAATGTTTGCTAGAGTGAAATGAAATTAAGTTTTGCAAGGTTGGAAAAATCTTAATTATTTTTGAGCAAAAACCGTGGGGCAACGCCTCCGACAATAGAGATATATTAAACAGGTAAAGAGAACAAGTACTTACAAAGCGACAAAGCACCTAACCAGAGGTTAGGAAGAAAACTAACTGAAAGAGCTAAGAAGAAAGTCGAAAATGGACAGGGGGGACAACCGAGCCAGGGACAATTACAAGGCATGAAGCCACAAATAAATGGAATGATGCATTGAGCTCTTGATTCTGATCAAGTGACGAAGAGCTCTTGATTCTGATCAAGTGACGAAGAGCTCTTGATTCTGATCAAGTGACGAAGAGCTTCCTCCTTGAAAGAAACCTTCGAGGAAGCCAGCCCAGGAGGTTTATTATTGAAGATAAGGTTGTTCCTTTCCTTCCAGAGGCACCAAGAACCAATCATAAAAATCTCCATGAAGAAAGACTGATGAAAATCCTGCTTGGCAATGAAGAGCTTCTGGTGCATATTAGAGTTATCATCCCACACAATGCCAATGGCAAACCAACGGCATCTGGCAGCAGAACAATCAAAAAAGAGGTGCTCAACCGTTTCTTCCACACTATCACTGCAAAGCACACAATTATATCCTTCATCGAGATGCTTCTTCCTTCTTTTCAAAACATTTCTTGTGTTGAGCCTATCATTTAGTAGCAACCAAGCAAAAAATCTTATGGTAGGCACACACTTGGATTTCCAAATCCAAAGCACTGTTCTGTTGGGATGAATGTCTCTGGAATGATACTGATAGAACTTGCTTGAGGAGTAAAACTGTTGTCCCCAGATGAAATGCCAATAGTCTCTGTTGCATTGCTCTGCAGGTTGGAGGGAAACAAGAAACTGTTGCAGATCAAGCAGCTCATTATAAGCCTCTCTAGACATAGGGATTTTAAAGCAATTCAAAAGATCATTCGCCTGTCTGACCTTCCATAGAGAGATCTTAGGATCAATGGCAAAGCTAAATAATCTTGGGTAGACCTCAGAATGCAGAGAGCCATTAATAAGATCATCCCAAAACCCAATGGTGTCCCCCCTTCCAGGGGAACAAATAGCCACACCTCTGTAGTAAACATGCAGCCTCAGGATGTCCTTCCACCAAAAAGAACCTTTCTCCCTAGATAGATGTGGCACTGAGTCTCTATAGTATTTGTCCCAGATTAGATTAACCCACTGGACATTCTCCTTTCTGTAGAATTTGTCAAGCTGTTTAAGAAGAAGAGCATCATTATGTACAGTGAGGTTGATAACACCAAGACCACCTTTATTCTTTGGGAGCTTGACCAAGTCCCAAGCAGCAAGATTATATCCTTTTCTGTTGAAATCCTTACCCCTCCACAAACAATTCTTCCTGAATTTATCAATGACGTCAACCACAGTGATGGGAAGCTTAAGTGAACACATGTAGTATGTTGGCAAGGAGGAGAGGACAGAATTGACAAGTTGGAGTCTTCCAGCATAAGAAAGAAATTGAGAAGATGCAGACAGCCTCCTCTCAATTCTACAAATAAGAGGGGCATAATCTATAAATTGGGGCTTAGTCAACCCCATGGGGAGACCAAGGTAGGGGTAATTATCAGGTCAAGCATTTTTATACCTCTTCCACATTCATCCCTTTTCATCACCCACATCCATCTAAACCGTAAAAAGTTGAAGAGAAAAAAGAAAATAAAATTTGGACAAAAAATAGAAAAAAGGCATGTGTGAAAATAGAAAGAAATCGATAAAAAAAGATAATGTATCTTCAAGAAAATCAGCAACTCACATGTAGTGATCACCCTAACACAACTGAAACATGAGCTGCGCTGCGCATGAGCAATCGGGGACGTTCGTTGCGCATGAAGATCTATGCATTTTTGTTTTTAGCGTGGGCATCCGATGTGGTCTGGATTTGATGTGGTGAAAAGACCTGACCACTTACTGGCGCACGCCACGTCGTCTGACGCTGTGGAGGAATAAAAAATGAATCGCTAAAGGCCAACTCTCATTCACTGACCCGCGTACTTTTTTATTAAGGGCACCAGCAATGGTTATAGATAGATGTTCTCTATAGTGATGTTCACGTTGGATATAGCAGGTTCTAATAGATCATCTGCTCAACAGTATTGCTATAACATTAATTTGAGTGGGTCCCGCTCCAAAACTTATCCACTTCTCCTCCTTCCATCGTGCCTCCTCTCTCTCTCTCTGACTCTCCCGTAGCCATGGCGACAGGGCCGGCCGCGACCCGCCCTCGGCCGGCGCCTGACTACCTACCCGCGCCGTCCTCCTCCGCCGACGGGTGCGCCGGTGTCATTCTGGCCGCCGCCGGCCCCCACGGCCTCCGGTAGGCAGCACCGGCGGGATACCCCACATCTGCGCCCCTCCTCCGGCCACCTCAGCTCGCCGGCGAACTGGCGCCTGCGCGCTTACTCCGGCAACCGCGACGGCGCTGAGGGCCGCTGCTTCCTCGTCCGCGGGGGCGCGGTTGAGCTCCGCCAGCCCTCGCCCCGTGGCGACGCGGCCGAGATCCGCTCGCGAGCAGCGGCGCGGCTGAGATCCGCCTGCTAGAGGCGGCACCGAGGGCCGCCTGCTGCCTCACCCGCGGCGGCGCGGTTGAGCTCCTCCCGCCGCCGGCTCGTACGACCTCCTTCCCGCAGCGGCTCCTTCGACCTCCTCCGCCGCCGGCACACCGCCTCTGGTCCACACACCGGCCTCCACCTTGTTCCCAGCTGGCTCGCCCTCGACGGCGCCCACGCCGGCCGCCGGCCATGCTCCGGCGGATGCAATGGAGGAGACGAAGAGAGAGAAGAGGGGGAGATCGAAAGAGAGCAGGGAGAGTTACGGGCCGCGCGCTCATGGTGGGACCCGCTTGCGCGTGAAAAGCCGCGTAGCGGCTCTCGCCAGACCTGGCGACATGCTACTCTCTCTCCTGCTTTCTCTCCTACGTGGAACTTCTTCTCTCTCCTACCCGGAACCTTGTAGAGAGCCTAAAGACATCCATTGCGGGTGCCCTAAAAATATGGTTCTGCAGATGTACTTCCTTTTGAGGTTTTGTATCTAATTGTACTATTTTGTTCAAAAAATATATCTAATTGTCCTGTACATGGAGTGGAGTACATCGCAATCTCTGTTTAATTTTTCTCCCCAGCTAAAGGTACGGTTTGGCGGATCCCATGTACTCCGTACCTCCTCTTATTGACATTTATCCGATTATACACACGGATACATCGTGGTCTATTCTTAATTTGCATTTGTTATTTGCCTCAAAGCAGAGCAGCACACCAGGGTACTCCATGCTATGCTGGTACAGTAGGAATACAAGCATGCCGTAAAGCACACCTGCACTGCACACCAGCTGCATCACAAATCTCGTGGACACAACCGATGGACGTCCAGGATAAACCCACTTGCAGCTAGACAGAGTCTAAAATCTTCATCCCTATCAGTACAGCATTCCTGCTTAACCAGTTAACATCAATTTTGTTACCTTGGGAACCACCTATCCAGCAATAATTGTTGGTGACACATGAACTTCTCGCTACTAGCTGCATCACCTGTGCAGACACACGAAGTGGATATTTAATTCACACACCTAATTTTACCCTAATGTTAAACGAGAAAGACCAGCTGCAAGACATAATTCTTGAAAATTTTTGTTACAAATAGCAATTCTCTGGGGATTTCAAGATTATCATCACACCTGAATACAACAGGATACATGACAATGTTTTGCGCTAAAAATCTGGATGCCAGATAACTATTGTCATGTTTGAATTATATATCACATGGCTTCTTATAAATCCCAAAACGCAAGTAGGAAGAAGAAAAAGAAGGGAGGAGCTGACCTTTGTTGGCGGTGAAGAATGAGGACCGATGGCCTCAGCAAGGAACATGACCCTGAACTAACAGAAGCTATGTTACACTGCGCGTCTGCACCTAATTATCGATGTTGCCAGTTTCAGACTCCATATAGGACGATTGCTTCTTTATCTGACATGGAAGTTATCTCACTCATCTAGAAAGCCAACCAGAATAATTTTTTCCGTATCGTGAAGGTTTAGGCAAAATAAATATTTAACTGTTCAAGCAAAGATCAAAGAAGCACACTCAGTCAGGCATATTGCATACATAGGAGGAAAAATGCAGGCATTATGGTCAAAATGATTTACAAGAGAGCTCCTAGCTTATCCATGGTGACCAGTGCACGGTGTACCTGTAGCAGCAAGAAGAGGATCAATCTGGGGGACGCCAAGTAAGAAGCAACACGGGCAAGAAACAAGGACGGACGGAACCAGAAGAAAGAGAGTGAGGCTGTCCGCACTCGTCATACTCCAAATATCTCTACCTTGTCATCCAGAATTTGCGGTACAGTACCAATTTTTCCGCACCCGTCATCCCCTATATCCCGTACTCCATACCAACAACCTTATTTTTCATTATATTTTACTGACTCATTCGAACTACCATCTTCACTCACTCTTGACTCCCTCTCCGCCCCGGCGTGCGCGCGCCGCGTGCTGCTTCCCACGCCGGTGTGCGCGTGCTGCCGGCCGTGCGGTGTTCCTCACATACAAATACAAATAATTGTTCCTCACATACAAATACAAATTATTGTTCCTCACATACAAATACAAATAAAATGTCCTCACATACAAATAAATGGTCCTCGCATACAAATACAAATTATTGTTCCTCACATACAAATACAAGGCATAGTTCCTCACATACAAATAAATTGTCCTCACATACAAATAAATGGTCCTGAAATACAAGTACAAATAAATGGCCGTCACATATCACAGATTATTCCTCACAGATCTTCCTCAGCAGGTCGCGCCCGTCGCCTAGCTGTCTGCCTCTCCACAATTTCTTTCTGAGCCATTTGGTAGTACACCCGCTGCGATGGAAGGCATGTATTGATGTCAATGGCAAGGATTCTTTCGTCCTCTTGTTTCTCCTTCTCTAGCTTCTCCATCTCATACCTATCACGCAGCAGTTGCATCTTCTCTTGCTCAATGCTCAGCAATGACATATTGTAGTTGGTTTGTTGCCGGAAACGGTCTTTTTAGCGTCTGAATCTCCTTGCAAGATATTTAATCTTTGCTGCCTAAGTTCTTGCTGCCTGGCAGCGTACTCAGCAGAGGAATTTGCTGTCTTCTTGGCTGCTTTAGCTGCATCCCTGCCCATTGGCCTCTTCCCAGCACTAGGGCTGCAATTTTGATTTGCTGTGTCATCATTATCAGCCCCATGGTGAGTGTCCTCTCCAAAACCATCTCCTGCTGCTGCTCTTGCAGCAGCCCTAGTCTTTGGATCCTGCCATTTGGGCTCATCCTTCATAATCTCCCAACAATGCATGAATCCAAAGCTGTGTTTATGGATAGTGGCAAAGTCAGCTGCTGCCATTGTGGTCTGCAAAACCAAAAGGTTGTCATTACATTTCGCATGCAATACAAAATTGCTATGTCAAGAATGCATAGTATGAAATGCAAATCTTATCAGCATCAGACGGCCCGCTAGCATTCTCTTGAACGGTATCAGCATAGTATGCACAAAACTTCCCCACTTCAGCCTTGATTGTGTCCCAACGGCTCTGTAGAGATCTCACACTCCTTTCATCGTACGATCCCCTCCTCATATTGTACCGCTGCAGGATCCTTTCCCACAACCATTCTTTTTTCCCAGTATTTGTGACTGCGTCAGTGCTTATTTCAAGCCATGACTTGACAAGATTCACATCTTCTTCTTGGAGGAATTTACCTAACTTCACCCTACCGCCAACCTTTTTCCTCTTTCCTTGTGGTGTAGGAGATGCCACTGGAGGGACTATAATTTCACACAAATCAGGCTCATCAGTTTCCTTAGATGCATCATCAGCCTCATCTGTCACTTCTGTAACATGACAAACTTGTGGACCATTGGCTCCAGGATGCTGGTACCAAGTTGGAGGACAAGGCTGGTATGGGGGATAGATGTATCCGTTCCAGTTCTGCTGGTAGGGGGAAGGTGCCTGTGATCCACCAGGAGCATTTGACTGGCTATGGTCCATCCTGAAATGCATCTTTAATTTATTTTCAGATTGCACAAGCCATGCATCTTTAATTTATTTCAGATTTCAGATACACTTGCATCAAACAGACTTTATTTCAGATCTCAGTTAAAAAATATAGAGTTGTACAAACTAGCAGTCAAGCCATACATCTTTAACTCTACCAAATCCATATCACCACTAAAGTCTATTTTTCCCTATAAAAAACTAACAGGACCACTATGTCACCATTCAAGCAGCACTCCGGCACACAACACAATCCATTGAAAGTCTCCAATTAAGGGCGTGTTTGGCAGAGCTCCAGCTGTGAAAAAATAGCTCTGGAGTTGCAGATCCACGGAGTTCCACCGTGGAGCAGCCCCACCTCTCCATATTCCTCATCATCCCTATGGCACCTAGGGCCCACATGTCAGAACAATAGGAAAGAAATCCAACTTCTTCCTCCTTCGATTCTGCCATGTAGCTTTAGATGGAGCTCGAGCTCCAGGGGTCCGGCCTTGCCGTCGGGGCAGGCAGGCACGGCCTCGCCGCCGGGGCAGGCCCTCGCGGCCGCCGAGGCAAGCGCGAGGTGCGGGCGAGCGGCCTCACCGCCGGAGGGCGCGGGCGGGCGCGAGGCGCGGGCGAGCGGCGGCTTCACGCGGCCACACCGGCGGCGGGCGGGCGCGAGGCGCGGGTGGGCAGGTGCGCGGCCTCACCGCCGGCAGGCGGGCGCGCGGCCACGCCGGCGGCGGGTGGGCACGCGGCCGGCGGATTTGGCCCTGTGCGAGCTTCGCCGCGGGAGCCGGCGAGCTCCGCTGCGCCTTCGCACGAGCTCCGCCGCACCTTCGTACGAGCTCGCCCGCGAAAGCCATTGGCACGGGAAGGGGAGGTGCGAGCACGACCTCGCCGGGGAGGAGAGGCGCGCGAGCGGCGCGGGGAAGGGAAGTGCGGGCGGCGGCATAGCACGGGGAGGTGCGGGCGACGGGGAAAGGACCAGTGGCAGTGGTGGGTAATTTCGCCCAACTCCAAGAAACTTGGATTTGGTGGAGTACCTCTTGAGCAGGGGCGAATCCAGCGTGGGGGCAGGGGGGGCTGGAGCCCCCTACCCCCATGCACTCCATGGAAGCCCCCACAAGCCCCCCCCCCAACATTTTCAGCCATGAGAGAAGAGAAGGAAGAAGGAAAGAAGGAAGGAGAAGAAGAAAAGAAGAGGAAGGAAGAAGAAGAAAATGAGCCCCCCCTATTCCATAATCCTAGATCCGCCCCTGCTCACGAGGTACTAGAGGTACTCCATGAAAACCATGGAGTTGGGGCCTGGTCCACGATTTTTTTGGAGCAGATCCACGGTGGAGCTACTGGAGCTGGGTGTGTTTGGCTGAGAAAATTTGGAGCGGAGTTGTTTTTTTGGATCTGGAGCTGCGTGGAGCTCTGCCAAACACGCCCTAACTCAGACAATGGCCTGTTTCTTTAATCTAGTTTCAGATTCTTATTTTGTAGCTATTTTATTTTATTGTTACATCTGCGGAGCACTGTTTATGTTTGGGACCCTGTGAGAATTAGCCCATAAGCTGAGGCTTCTAAGGTTGTAACTATCAGGAGTCAAATTCACAAACTACCAGAAGTGCTTGCTTCCTCTTGCATTGATATTAGAATAACTTTCTCTGAAAAGATTAATCTATCATATGTTGAATCAGAAAAATCCATGCCTTTATCTTCTGATCAAATTTCTATTTATGGCCAATTCCTCAGTGGCTCAGTTATTCTGAGTGAATAACGGACATCTGCTCAAGTGATCATCAGTTATTGATATATGTCCTTTGACTTCTTTCACTCTAGTCTTGAATTGCTTTCCGAATTCGATTTTCATTATCTTTTATTCATATTGTAGGAGATCCGGAACCTGCTGCTGAGGTATAGATACGCAGGAATGCATTGGTAGTGTGCATTGGGTTGGCATGCATCTGTAGCGGAGACTAGGGTGGGGGAGTGTGGAGAGCATGTGTTTGTGGAAGGTGCATGGCACCCGTGGATGATAGAGCAAGATGGTTAACTAAGCTTGATACCTGTGGTGTAATGATATGCAATCCTTGTTGGAGCCGATTGATCGTTGCTTCGCTTATTAGAAAAAAAACGAGAGATTTCGTTGCTCACTCCATCCATGTTATGCTTAAGTGTACTACTAGTTTATTTTTCTTTTCATTTGATTAGCTGCTATTACCTGGCTACAGTAGAGTTGGAGTGCCTAAGATGCTGATTGGTGGGTGATGACTATAGAATAACGGACTTGTAAATGGCTCAGTGCTCACTCTGAATATTGAAACCAACTTTATTTGCTCTGTTGTACGTGAAAAAATTATGCAACTTGTCATAGTAAACCTTGCACTTGGGAGAGGGAGATACAGGCAGGGGATTGAGGGTGAGGCTGTGAAACGAACAAGTGCAGATGAGCCTTCCCAGAAAGATACTGCTAGGGGCAAACATATTGCATACAATCAGCACAAATTCACAGCGAATTTACCCTTGTTCTGCATTAAATTTTCATATACAACAACCTAATAGCAGCAGCAGCAGAGCTAGATGAACAAGCATGTTAACAATCAATGGTGTATGAAGGGTGGACATACCTGAAAGGGGGATGAAGTGAGCAGGAGCGCGCGGTGGAGCTCTCGTCGGATGTGGCCGCAGATGAACCTCGCCGGCGCCGCTTCCGGCTACGGCTGACCTTTAGCCGAAGGTGCTTGCTTCTCCGGACGCCGGATGGGGCCCCCTCGTCCCGTCCCCCACCTCCGAGGCCCACGGATCTAGAGGGAGAAGTCACCTTCTCCAGGATGGGGCCGTTGCCTTGCGCCCAACCGATATGCCGTTGCCGCCGCCTAGATCCGCCCCGTCCCGACGACTTTTGCCTCCGCGTTGACTGCGAGGAGACGCAGCGGAGGGACGCGAGGGTGGGGAGCGCTATTGGCGCTACGGCGGCGCCAGTGGGCCAGCACGAGGGTGGCGGCGCGGGCGGACGGGAGCGACTGCAGGGTGGGGTGGTTCGGCTCGCGGGGTCTCGCTAGGTCATTGTCGTGGCGTGCGCGGTTTCGTCTCCGCGGAGAGCGCTCGGAATGCAGGATACGCCCTACAGCGCTACCGTCCCGTTGCACTCCCAGTGCCCCGCTGCGGGGAAATAAACGCCAAAGGCGTACTGGAGCACGGGGTACCGCTCTGGTAGAGTATGCCGGTGCGGATAGCCTGAGGATCTCCACTGCTGGTCCGCTTGATGCATCCAGCTCCGTAGCACGCCACGACGAGTCAGCGCCCACGGGATGGGCAGATGGCAATGCAGTACGCCACTCAAGTGCCACTCAACCGCCGTATGGTAGGGCGACTGAAACTAAACGCCACTCAAGTGCCGGTAAACACTGTAGACGTTTGGGTCCTAACGCCCTGTGTTACGGCGGTTAGGATCTGCCGCCGTATGATACGACGTTTGGATTCTACCGCCATATGACATGGCGACAAGTGTATAGATTTGGTAAGTTTGTTTGGGATATTTATTTTTGAAAAATCAAAAATATATATTAAAAAAAATCCTGATCGGGCGCTCCTCCGGACCCAGATTGCTGGAATGGCCGCGCGCGTCTAGCCAGACAGTGTACACAATAAGCAAGCCGAACTCGATTTTGTATGGCCCAAATCGAGCCTAGTCAAATTGAACCCGATTTTGCTGACCTGATGGAGTTAATGGGCAGGGATTTTAGGTAGGAAAAAAAAGTGGGCTTTGCGAGCCTGATCCGAGGTTTGCTCACGTCTACTTGCAATGAACAAGTATTTGTTATTTTAACGCAGTTTGAAACATTCTGAAGTCAAATGTTTCATCCAAGTTCACTTAATAATTCTAATATTCAGTTAAGTCTATTTTATTTTCTGGAATAAAGAGTTTTTAATCAGAGTTAAAAATGCGTGATATCCGAGTCTTCGCGAAACGTCAATCGTGGGCTAAAGTGGGTCATGAAAATAAAGCAGCACAGGCCCAGGCCCAACCGACCCAGCACCACAGCACAAGATAAATCGGAGTGGTTCGTTCGGTCTCGCTCTTGTCCGCGCCGCGATTTCGTTGCCGCCATAACAAGAATCAGGATGGCATGCAACACAAATCACGAGAAATAAATTACTGCCAACAACGATGTCCGGCTTTAATTTGCAGAAACAAAACTACTGCATATGAAGAACAACAACTGATCAGAGAACATGGCTATGTGTTGCTGTAGAGGCCCGAGACAATTCTTTTTTCTAAAAAAAATACCCAAGAACAACAACTAGTAGCAGAAATAAACGCGGAAGTAACTAGATGAAGCAGCTGGTACATAGCTGTTATCCATCACCAGTGTCGCCGACAAACTCCCCATGGGTATCCCAAAGGTCTCGTTTCGAAAGATTTGCCCTCCATGCTCCTCTTTTTGTTTGCCATCACGTCTTCTTGTGCATGTTCGGGGAAATACTCCAAGAATGACTTTGTTCCGAGCGACTCTACTACCCCTTCAAACAGAAACTCCCTCACCAACTCCTGTATATGCGGATTGGGGGACAACAATTAATTAAATCCACAAAATAACCCTTGATCCACTACGGTTGGCTCAAGTATTGTTGGGGGACAACAATAATTAAATCCAGATTACAATAGGAGAGAAGAATCTCAGAGACTCACTTATCTTGCCACCCCAGGGAGAAGCTGCATTTCATCTATTAAAGACATCGAGCTACACATAAAGTAGACACAGGAAGGTTTGAGGTCTCTGAAGTATTATGTTAGGTGAAGGACAAGATGAAAATATCTCATTGTACATGGAGGGGGTATTTTTCAAAAAAAAAAAAAGAACATGGAAGAGGGCATGGATGATGAACCTCACCCCTGGTTGCCATATTTGCTGCCTTGCCTCTTTTTTTTGAAAAATCTGCCTTCCTTCTTTGGCTAAAGAAAAAAAAGGCTCCTCATCACTCATCAGCCTGGCACGCCTCGACGATAAGTCTCCCTCTTTCCTCTCTTCCCAGTCTCCCACCTCACTCCTCACGCGCCCTCCTCTCTTCCCTCCATCCTCGACGCGAGCTCCTGTCTTCCCTTCCTCCTCGTCTCCCTCCACGGCACCTTCTCTCTTCCCTTCCTCCTCGTCTCCCTCCACTCGATCTCCTCTCCCTTGCCTCGTCTCCCCTACACGGTGTCGCCCCTCCATGCGATGCTATGGGTTTTAACGAGACAAGTGCCGACGCGAACGGTAACGGTATTGACGGCTTAGGGGTCTCATCGCAAGCAGCGGCGGAGCCACCGGTGGGGCGGGGGGGGGGGCTGGAGCCCCCCAACCGCCGGCGCCCCCCCAAGGCCGGAGGTGGAAGAAGAAGAGGGGATGGGGGGCTGGAGGAAGAAGACAGCAGTGGGAGCCCCCCGAGCTCCGGCGCTGGCTTCGCCACTGATCGCAAGTGCTAATCGTTCTCGGCATCCCTGCCGCCTCCCTCCTTGCATTCTTTGCTATTCACATGTATCTTCAGTCCGATTTTAGAAACTCGAAAATCGTCAAGATGCTATCTTTCAAGAGGGCGAGATTTCAGTGATGGAGGACGCCCGCGACGCCGGCGAGCCGCCGGACCAGGAGGCGGCGGTGACTACAGGCGCGGTGAAGAGCCATGAGGAGGCCGGCGGCGCTGGCGAGTCGGTTGGCGCCGCGCGGTGCACCGGCTTCTCCACCGACCTGCTCTGCTCCGACGCCGGGCCGCACCTACCACCGTCCCTCCTGCTCAACCATGCCGCGCGCCTCTGTGACGGCGCGCCCCTGCCCCGCGGCGCGCCTCTGTTCGCGGGAGCCTCGCCTCACCGCCCCCCGCCATCACCTCTTCCGGCCGGCGCACGTGCTGCTCCGCCTGGCGCGCTGCTGCCAGATGCCCTGCCGGCGAACGTGGCGCTGTCGGAGGACCCCGGAGCCCCTGTTGCTGCTCCAGTCCCGGCCGCGGCTGACTCCCCACCGAGCTCCCCGAGCTTCGCCTCTCTCGACCTCGTCCTCGACGTCAACATGGATTCCGCGCACATGGTCACCGACGTCGTCATTCCGATGCCACCGTCCCCGCCTGAAGACACTGCGCCTCCCGACTTCCCTGCCGGCGACATCGACCGCACCTGCAATGATGATCGCCGCCACACCCCCCGTGTCATGGCCAGGGAGCGGGAGAAGGGCATCCGCGAAACTGTCGCCGAGGCTGCTATCCGCCTCAAGACGGCGTCTGCAACTGCGACGCCACTCTAGAGTGTGACGCTGAGGGCGCGGCTGAAGACCTGAACAACGACGACGGACTCGCTGACCTCTCCTGCTGCTGATCGTGCGTGTTCCTCGCGAGCTGCCTTTCTTTCCGCGTCTGTTCGTTCCACCACCCCCAGCTGCTGAGATGGTGGTAGATTGTTGCATGGCATTTGCACAGACTGTTCCTTTGCAAATGCGCCTCTCCCGGTTCCTTCGTGTTATGAGTTGTTAATTAGGGTCCCCGTTTAGTGGCAGATGTGTTTCATTTAGGGTTTTTTTTTAGAATTACACAGTACAACGCAGACGTTCACAATACGCACGCACACTCACCCCTATGAATACACGTATGCAAACCCTACCCCTATGAGCACTTCCGAAGGATCGAGCACCGGCAGATCTGGAGATTCTTGAAGTCACCAATGGCGCCTCGTCGTCGACGGGAACGTCGCTTACCACTTAACGCATAACGCCGGTAAATCCTGGATATGAGCACCTCCGAAGGACTGAGCACCGACAGATCTGGAGATTCTCGAAGTCACCAATGGCGCCTCGTCGTCGACGGGAACGTCGCTTACCACTTAACGCATAACGCCGGTAAATCCTGGAAAATCCAGAAAAAGGTGCGAGCACTCGGATTTGAACCCTGGTGGGTAGCGTCCCACTGGACCGTCCTACCATTGGACTACAAGCCCAATCACAGATGTGTTTCATTTAGGTACTTCTGTGTGTTTGTTTCCTCATACGTCTCTGTCATGAGGCTTTATCGTAAGGTGCTGCATAAGTTGCTATATTAACTCACTAAGTAAGTCTCCTGTCTGATTTGGGCCAAAATTCCAGTTGTGATGATGTGCTCTCGGAGCTTCTGGCCCAACGCCCGGTTTTGGACCGTCCTTCTACAAAGCGTTTTGGCCCGTCCTCAAAACACGAGTTGGACCTGGATGGTCTAAACCGGGCTCACCTGATTTTGATAACGAAAAAAGGTGTCCGCTCCGCTGACGCCTTTCACCAAATTTCCCTCCAAAACTGTAGAAATTAGAGCATCTTCAAGAGTTTGCTAAATTTTACTTGGCAAATCTTGTGTTTTGCCAACCTCTAAAAAGATATGCCAAGTAAAAAAAGAGTTCATCTCTAACAATTTGGCATAATTCACTTGCCAAACCCAGATCTAATTTACATCAGGAATCCTGAAAGAAACAAATTTTTGTTTATGCCCTTTCACCTCTTGGAAACTTACATCAGGAATCCTTCTCTATTCTTTATTTCTTTTTTCACCCTCCCACCTAGAGGGAAACGTCGATGGCAACCACGATCCGCGCGCGCATATATACGCGTGGGGAGGTGAGTTTTGCCAAGTTTCTATTTTTGCCAAGTTGGTTTGCCAAACTGTTGGAGGACAATTTTTCTCGTTTTGCCAAAATTAGATGGATGCCAAGTTGATTTGCCAAACTGTTGGAGTTGCTCTTATCATTAGTGTGTCACAAATGTAGAGCTGCATATATATGTTCCCTCCCGGCACAAGTGGATCTAGCTTATGGTAAATCTAACCATGTGCCTTGAAGTTATATACTACACCAAAACTACCAAAGATGAAAATGATGGTTTCAGTCTTAGGAGGAAAGATGGTCAAAAGCTAGCAAGCCCATTGAAGCTAAGTGGTTCATAGCAGTCAAGAAACACTTTATAGAAACATTATTGTTAACACATACAAGGAATAAGATGTCCTTCTGCAGAGACTATGTCATCACCTGGCTTGCACCACGCATGCATGCACCTTCCATCTTCAAGGTACAAAAGGCAATAAGGGTACGTGAAACTTTCCCAGCAGTCTGCTCGGTGAACCCATCCATGCATGTGACATGCAAAGATGGAGGCCAGAGCCAGGAACGAGATCCTCTACCGTCACTGGTGTTGGTGGCAGAGTGCAGTCGACGCATCTCGGCCGTTCGGCTCGGATCCTACGGCAGCTGCGAGAAGAGCAAAAGCTAATGCACACAACGCATTTTCAGCCCACACCACGAAAGGCCCATTCAGCCCACGACTCCTTTTTCCTTCTCCTCGCAGCTCGCGCGACAGCGCCGCTGTCTTCTTCGGCCGCGACTGCGCCGCCGTTCCCTTCTTCCCCGCCGCCACTACCGGCTCCAGCGCCCAGAGGAGGGGCGCGACCGCGGCCACGACCGGCATCTTCTTCCCCGCGCGCCACTTCCGGCTGCAGCGCCCAGAGGAGGGGGCGCAATCGCCGCGGATGCCGCCAATCCCCACCCGCCGCACCTGTCCACACCGAGGCCGCCTGCTCACGAGCTCAGGCACAACGCCGCCCGGCAGGCGAACCGGCGATGTCGCCCAGGCACAACGCCGCCCCTAGCACCGCAACAGCGGGACCGGCAGGCGAACTGGCGATGTCGAGGTGGGACACACTCTCCGGCCACCGCATCTGGCCCCGCCTTGGCGGTGCGGCATCTCGGACTTCCTCGCTCTCCGTCTGTGCTGGTGGCAGACAACAGTCGATGCTCGCCGTTGGGGTAGGTGCGGCGCCCACCTCCCCGTTTCGCGAGACGACGACAACGCGGCCGTGGCGGCCGTCAGCGCCCTCATGGTCGATTCGGCAAATGATGGTGTTTGATTTGGACGCAGCAGTGCAATTCGGTGTAGGAGGACCTCGATTCAATGGCCACGAGAGTCAATTCGGCGACGGAGCAGCTCAATTTGCCGGCAAGGATCCAAGGGGACCCTTCGTTTTGGTTTGCTTTCGCTGCTGGACATGGCGTGGAGGAGCCTGGTGTTGTAGGTGCTGACGAGCCATGTGTCCCAGGGCGCGACGGGGACGGCCGCAACGGCAACGTGGGGGACGGGCGCGGCGCGGAGGAGCCCGGGATCCTGCGGCGTCGGTGGCGAGGGAGCCGCCGGCTGCCGGTCTGCATCGAGAAGAAAAGGAAGAGCAGTGTTGTTGTGGGCTGAGTTGGGCCAGGAATGAGCGGCCTAGGAGAATAGCATCGGCAATTTTGCGTGCGCCGTAGGATGGAGCGGACGGTTGTGATGCCCTGACTGCAGGGTGACACCAAGCAGCGTGATGGTAGAGGATCTTGTTCCCGGAGCCAGAGATGGAATGGGCAACGGCCAACGGATGGGGTTACCTATCCGCAGAATATGGGAGTGATTGTCAGGCTGCATAAGGCTTGTCCAGACTCCCATAATGCAACTTCATCATGTTTGGTAGGGTGCACAAGGACTTAGCCATGCTTATCCAATGCAACTAAGGGGAGTTAGCCAGGCTTGCTGGAAACGCGGATGAGGTCCGTTTCCAGCAATGCAGGCTTGGCTTAGCCACCTCTTCGCGTTCTTCTCACCTCCACTGCCGTGACCACCGGACTCGCCGCCGTGACCGCCGGACCTCTGCGGCCCTTGCTGCTGCTCCTCCACTACGCCGAGCTCGCGGCTCCCGAGCCATCCTCTTCCGCCGCCAATGTCGTGCCCGCTGGGCCCTCCTCTTCCGCCGTCGATGCCGCGGCCGCCGGTCCCTCCTCTTCAGCCACTGCCCCCGCGCCATCCTTCTCCTCCGGCGTCGAGCTCCCGCGGCGGCGGCTCCGCAGGTGCTGTTCCAGGTGCCCGTGCAGGTCGGCGGCACCAGCATTGGGAGCAAGAGCGGCGCCGCGCAGGCCTACCGGCACCACGCAGAAGTCCCTTGGCCTGCTCTGCTCCAAGGAAGCCTCTCTCCCGCCTCGTCCTGGTACGTGTTGAACCACCTCCACTCGTGGTGCACGGCGGTGCTCTGACCTAGGTTCCGCCCGTGACGGTGGAGGGTTCGTCGGCGCGTGAGGATGAAGCGGATCCGCGTGTGCGCCTGCGGTGGGGCTCAGCTCGGTGGAGGGCTCGAGCGGCGGAGGGGAGGCGGAGCCGGCGGCGGAAGGGAGGCGGGCTCGGGCGGCGAGGCCAGAAGAGAGAGTGGGAAAGACGATGGGTGGTAACTTCACCTATTGGAGAAACATGGTCATCTTATCACATTGTGCAGCTTACCAAACACGAGCATAGCAAGTCGCTATCTTTAGCCACCCAACCAAACACCAGCGAATTGCATTGATTTAGCCACGCTTAGGCTAGCCTGACTCAAGATTCTAGCCAGGATAGAGTTAGCCAGGCTGCCAATCACACTTTATGAGTAGCAGCAGCTCTCTCCTCTCTGGCCTCCTCTCGCTCCTGTGCTGCGCGCTGCCATGCCAGGGCAACGACACCGATCGATGGCGATCTCCACCGGTGTGCGAGACGTACGTAGCACAGGGCAGGGCTGCGCGCTGCGGCGGCCTAGCCCGTGGCCATGGGCACGTGGGTCGCAGAGGATCAGGGTAGGGCAGACCGGCAAGAAAGACTCGTGTTTTGCTGAAGGCAGCAGAACGGGACGGGCCACAGTAAAAACAACAGGGGCAGGAATGCACCGATGATGGTGGGAATGAACGAACTCGTGTTCCCCATGATGCTCCCTGAAAGGTTGCAAGCCATCAAACTACAAATATCTCCATCAAATCCATTCCAATAATCCAAAACCCCCGATACGGGCCCACACCAAGGGTAGCACCACGGTCTCTGCTGCTACTTTCCCCCAACTTTACTCCATTGGAAACCAGGAAAGCACAAGTGGTGAAATAGTCAATTCTTGTTTTTAAGATTTACCGTTCGATGATATCATAAATAGAGTGACAGTGTGAGGCTCGTGCACACAATTACTGTTCATTCACTTATTTTCTCTGTCCCTTCTACACAAGTTTTTTTTATCCTTGATGTTTATATAATGCAACGCGATTACAAAATGTATCTATTTCTATTTCAAACCATGTACGTATAGCATACACGTGGATTATTGCTGTTTGCAAAGTATGTACGTCTTCATGCTTCGAACAATTCCTGACTTTTTGTTACGCAAAAAATGACTTCAGCCACGCATATACCAAGCAATTACATCGTGGAAAACTAAGTTTTGTATTTCATTTATTTCAGAAACACATGTCATCTATAATTTTGGGGCAAATAAATAGATCTTTTGTATTAACTACCAACTAATTTTCATATTGATGGCTGCTTACACTAGTACAGAAGGAGCAATTCGTGACACAAAATAGGCGCGGAGCCACCCCTAGTCCCGGTTGGTATTACCAACCAAGACTAAAGCTGCGCGTCGAACGGCAACTTCGCTTGATAGTTCCCTGCCCTGTTTTAACAAGCTCTCTACGCTTCACATCACTTTCCAGGACCCTCCTTTCTTCTGGGCATCCCTCTGCATCTAGCCCAAGAGCAAGCCTCATAGTCTGAAGCTAGTTCTCCTTGCCTGCCGCGGCTTGGTGGCTGTCGTTAAACCTAAGGAGTTTTACCAGCTTGTAAGGGGAAAAGTGAAGTAATACACAACTGCAAACAAATTAACACATGAACTGATGTACACGCGTAAGCAAAATGGTGCACCATCACCAAAGCCCTCTAGTTCTAGTTGGTTAGTGGAGCTAAGGTATGTTCGCAACCACCCAGGTTCGATTACTTGTTGGAGCAAATTATGGGGTTGATTTAAAAAAAATCCCCTCGCCGGTGAAATCGGGGTTCGGGGGTTTTCTAAGTCGGGAGAATGTTTCTTCTTCTTAATGAAAACCGTGGGGCTGTAACATCCCTAATGTTTTGTTAACTTAAGTACCTCCGTTAGTTTCGTTAATCAAGATTAATTAGTCCCTACGCATGTTTAACTTGATTGTGATCAATTTTGCTAATAAGACCTTGGTCAAAATCACCAATCTTGGTCAAACCCCTAAGTACTCCGTAAAGCTGAAATGTTATTATTGCGCGTTCTCCAAATGTTACTATATAAGTTCAAAATCCGCCAATATAAAAGTTTTTCCTTATCACTGGAACACATTTTTCATAATTGGCGGACATTCAAATTTTGACTGTAAATTGGCCAAATTTTGAGTTGAAGGTCCTGTGAACAATATCACAGGGCCGAGTTTTGCAGCAACTTCGCCACGTTTTTCCCATCAAACTATTCACCAAAACATAGGTCACCCTTTGCAAAAATTGTAGTCCTATAGCTCCTCTACAACTTTTTTTTTTGGAAATTCAACTTATATTTGAAAATTTTGAGTTTCACTGAGCCAAACAGTCGCAAATGGAATTGAGGGCCGCCCTGTGCCGGCGCCCTTGCGCTCCAGAGCGCGGCGCCGTCCGCGCCGGTCCGGTGTACGGACACCTCGCGACCATCGCCCTAGACCGCGCGCACGTTGTGGAGGCTCTACACTCCCTGGGCGCCGTACGTCGCGCCTAGGGACGCCGCTGCGGCCTGGCAGCGGGCCTGCCAGGACACGCGCCGCCGCGTGCCGCGTTGCGAAGCGCACGCGCGCATGCAAGGCAGGGCAGCTGGCCGCGACGTGCCTTCAGGCGCGCCCTCTGCCTCGCCCACGTCGAAACGCTCGCGCCTCGCGCGTAAAACCGAGCCGCAACGCCGTCGTCGCCGTCCTCCCGTTCCGCCGGCCGCCATAGCTACCGCCGCAGAACCCCACCTCTCGCGCCAAACCACCGCCTCCTCTCCACTCATCCTCCTCCCTTAGGCCCTCCTGCACCTTCCTCCGTCACCGCCACCTCAATTTCGCGTCGCCGTCGCCGGGACGCCGAGCTCCGGTGGGCACAACCCCTGCGCCCCGCCGTGGAAGCTCGCCGGCGACTTCCCCGACCGGGTTTCCTCCACCAACCGAAGCAGGTGGGTCCCCTAGGGACTCCAGGCCTCTCCTCCGGCCGAGTCCGGCACCCTAACGGCCGCCGGCGAGCTCCCCCGCGTCGGCAAGGGCCGGATTGCAAGAATTCAAATAGTTCTAGGGTCTTTTTCGTGACCTAAGGACCTATGCATAATTTTGAAAAGTTACTTCGAGGGCCTAGCTATAAAAGAGTTTCTTTAGTTTCTCTTCAACTTCAAAAATCTATTAAAATCGTAGAAAAATCAGAAAAATGTAAATCCAATTGTGTTGGTTTCTATGGGATGAGATCTACCTTTTCTATAAAGGTTGTATACGTTTTTTCTCTGCAGTTTGTGAATGAAAAATCAAACTCAGTTTGAGGTGTTTTTGTTGTAGTTTAAATTATACTCATGATATGGAAGTAAATTTTGGATATGTTGTTCTTTATGGCATGTTTAGATTTGTGATAAAAGTTGACAGGAGTTTGATGTGTAGATATTCAGGTATGATTTATGTAAGCTTCATGCTAGATTAATCCTGATGCTTTTTATAACCCCTTTAATAATTTTTCTCTAAAGCACAAATACACCCCAGGGCTTTTTTATGATAAGATGTACCCCTGTTAGAGTGGATGAGATTTTAGGTTATGTTTTGACACTTGTTTTGGAATTAATCTTATTTTGGAGTTTAAATTAATAATTTGAAAAATAATTTGAATCTACACTTGCGCTTTGGTCAGAGGCTTAGATTTGACCTAAATAAGTTGTAGTAGAAATTTGAGACCAAAAATATTAATAAATATTTTTGTAGGATTTATTTGTGAGTTGCTAGGCTGAAATTTGTCTTTTTCATATAAATTAAAATATAGGTAATCTGGAGCTAAACATTGGCATGTGAGCTTAGTTTAGGTATATGTTGCTTTGTGCCAAAATTCAGGACCAATGGATGTGTATTTAATTTTGTATGAATTTTTTATGAAAGGCTAATAGCTTTCAAGTAAATAACAAACTATCATCGTTTTGTTTTATTTTTGAAATGTGCTGATGTGATTCTGTTCAAAACCATTAGGACACACCCCTTGTTGTTTTGTGAAGTTAATTAATGTATTTTGCTTAAATGTGCACACAATCATCATCAAAGTTAAGTTTAGTTCACCCTCATCACACCCAATGATTTTTGTGAGTTTTGTTAATTCTTACGATGGCAACTCTGTGGAAGGGGCTGCCAGGGAGCACGTGTGGTAGTGGCTGCACGAGTTGCGGTAACATGGCAGCACGTGGGGAAGCCTGGCGAGGGATACTGTTTGGTCTGTAGCGGCACGGGTGGCCCAGACACGGGCGCGGCGCGGGTGGGCCCGATGTGGGGATGCGGGGTGGGTAAGGTGATGTCGGGTGACAACTATTAAAATTTTGACAGAAACGCTCTCTAAATTGCTGTTCTATGGGTCTTCCACCCTATGCACTCTCCCAGTTACATGACGGGTGGGTCCGGTGTGAGGGGTAAGACGGACCCAAATTAGATGATAAAAGTTTTCAAAATAATTTGTTCTTTTTAGTATAGATATGGATTAAACATGGCCAGTAATCATCGTTTTCTACTCAAATTCGTTCTACCCGTCCAGTGACGAGTAAGACCCACCAAATCTTATCTCCTCTCTACTGGCCCCACACCGTCTCTCTCCGTCCTCCCTCGTCCGGACAGTCACAGGAAAGGTACGAAAAATACTAGTTTGCCCCTCTGTCTCAGTCATAGTCAGTTCCCTCTCTGCCAAGGGTAAAACGGTCCGTCCTCTCCCATTCCTCCCCCGGTGCAGACAGTCCCAAGTAAAGGTACGAAAAAAATACTATTTTGCCCCTATGTTCCCTCCTCTGCCAAGGTAAAACGGGACTCCTTTTCCCCTACTTGAACGGGTTTCGTGGATCAGTTGCCACAGGCAAAGCCATAACCTTGTGCTTTAGCAGTTTAGCTCCCCCTCTCCCTCACCACCACCACCAAGCAAGCCGGGGCGATGGACACCGGCAAGGTTGCAGCGCCGAAGGGCACCACCACCGGCATTGGTGGGGCCGGCGACGGCAGCAGCATCTCCAACAACCGCCGCAACACGCTCAGAGATGAGCTCCAGAGGGATGGAGGAGGCCTCAGGATCAGCGAGGAGATCGATGAGGAGCTTCCGTCCGGCGGCGGCAGAGGCGGCTCTACGGGCGGCGGCGGCTCTACGGGCGGTGAAGGCGGCTCTGCGGCCGGAGGCGGCGCTCCGGCCGGCCGTGAAGGAGGACGCGCTCCGGACGACATACCCTCGATGGTGACGGTAACTACCGTCATCTTCAGCGTCGCCTTAGGCGCGCTAGTGTTGCCCCTGACCTTTACTAACCCGAACCATAGAACGATGTACTATGTCCTCCTTGTTTGTGTTGCTGCTGTAGTGTCTGCTTCCTCTAGGGGCTTAACGGCGTTTAGGAGGGAGCTCGTTATAGGATGGGTCAACGGTTTCCATCCCCTAGTAGCGATATTGCTTATGGCAGCAGTAGCTACCTATATTACCACCACTTGGTCCGGATGGTGCTGCCTGATGCTTTTATTTGTGGACCTCGGTGTTGTAGTCACCCTGAACCTTTCAAGGGTCATTGGTGATTGTGTCAGGCGGATGCGTCTAAGGTTTGGGTGGAAGGACAATAGTGCTGAGCAGCTGCCACGTTTTATTAGGTCGGAGTAGAGGTGATGTGTAGGATGTGTGTTCCTAGTAATTTTTAGTCAAGTACTACTATTCTTCAGTTAACAATAATGGCATGTACGAAGTCTGTGTTTGTTGTACTAGTAGGAGCTTTTATCCGTTTATGCAATGGAGTATGTAATCATTGTGTGTAATCATTCTATGATTGTACTGTTGGGAGTGGTTATTTTAATGGCCCGTCAATGCCGTTTCCTCCCGTGACAACTCTGTAATAATTCTATAATTGCAGTTGGGACTTGTTACTCTAATGAATTCTATATTACATGATTTTAACTTTTTCAAATTAACAATCTCTCTTTCTCTCACACACATATATAAACATAATCTTTTTATGTTATGTAAGTTGTGTTTCTTTAAATATATTTTAACTTTTCAACTAATATAAATGTTACATGCATCACCATATATTTTGAGTGTTGTCATGGTAACTTCCAAACTTTAGTGAGAAGAAATTATTGGTTGGTTATTTTTGTCAAAAGTTTTGTACTCCCTCCGTTCCATTCAAACTCAAGAAACAACCGTGGAAGGAAATGACATCTATACCCCTCATTTTTACACTACTCACCAACTCTCCACCCACCCACCAACCCTATTTACTTTTGTCCTATCCCTAGGAATGCTTATATTTTGACAAAAATTTTGAACCCTACAAATGCTTATATAAGGGAACGGAGGGAGTAGACGACAAGTAGTTGCACTAGCCAAATAAGAAACATAATCAATACTTTTATAATATCTTATTAAAAATGTTCACATTCTTTTTTATGCAACATTGATATTTTTGTTAAAAAATCTTTTATCTAGAACTACTATTAAAAAGAAAAATCTTTGCATTATTTTATATTATTTTGAAAGATGTATATATCTTCAATCGTACTTTAAAAGTATACTTCACAAAGTAAAAATGTTTTTAAGGTAAAAGTAGGTAATACATTAAAAAAATAAGACCAAATATTCATATAAATTCAAACTGCTCGTGCTTGTTGCACGCCCTGCTCTTGTTTCCATCCATTGGTGCCATCTCTGCCATGCACTGCCCGTGCTTATTTACAGTGCCTCGTGCACATCGTCTCGTCACAGCTGCTCGTGCTCATTGCGAGTGCACATCGATGTCATTTATCGCCACAACGTGCTACTTGTGCTTAACACAACGCCTTTGGAGAAGAAGAAGAAATTAAAAAAAACTAACATTTCAAAAATGTTGCTCTTTGTTTTTAAAAAGTTGAATTTGTTTTATTCATATGAAGTTAAAATAAAATATTGAGTGTGTTATTAAAAGTGATGTTGATTGTATTTTTAAATGTCAGTATGACTTTTTAAAGTTATGAAATTTATTAGGTTAGAATATTAATTACTTTAGATTTTTAGACTAATTTATAATACTGAGCCTTTTCCATCCTCTCATGATACATTAAACTTATATGTCGAGCAGGTGTTGTATCCCGTATCCAATAAGCACTCAATATGTATCTAATATTCAAATTGAAATAAAAAAATGAATGTTGATACATAGATGATTTTTTCGATACACCCCCAACAGCTGCCCTTTTCATCCTCAACCTGACGAGCATACTACCCGCCTTATGTCTTCTAATGTCTCTCCCTTTTCCTTCCCGCAACCCATCACCTTCTTTCTCCCCGCGACTTCAACACGCGTCGCTTTCCACGCGGTCGGCTCGTGTGCTGCTCTCCACACTCCCTTGCCCAGTTGCAGCTCGAGTCTTTCCCACGACTTCCTTTATTTTTTAAGATGACGAGTTGTGCTTCCCTCATTAAAAGCAATAAGACGAGGCAAGGCGATACTTATGTATAGACGAGGCGACGACGTAGCAAAGCAAGTGAAAGAAGTAAATAAAACGAAAAAGAAAAGAAGAAGGGAAAAAAAGACTCGGCTGCCCCAGCCCACTAGTCAGCCCAACTTATGAACCCAGCAACAGCCACAACGGCCCATCTCTCCCACGCCCTTCTTCTTCCTGCTCTAGACGAGCCGCGCTGTTCGGCAGGGCTACAAGCAGGAGGGGCCCGTCGGTCACTCGGTCGCCCCCCATCTCCCTCACTCGCCTCCCTGCGCGCCGCTGCACCCACCTCCGTCGCTTGCTTCTGTTCGTCTCTCCCCCTCAGTCTCCCCTTCCTCCCTCTCTATGTGCCAGTTGATAGCGCGCGCGGCGGTGGTGCCGGGAGCCCGGCGCTGGGGCCGGAGGAGGACGTGGGGCTGCGGGTGGTGGAGCAGGGAGGAGCGCGGCGTGGGCGGCGAGTGGAGGCAGAAGAGCGGCGAGCAGGGTTGTTGTAGCGCCTTGACGCCTGGTGACACCCTTCGTCGAGCGACGGGCGCTTCGCCGGCGATGAAACAGGGGTATGCCTTCCTATTCCCCTCCCTCCCCATCGTGCTGCGGTTATTGGGTGTATTTGTATTCAGATCTGATCATGATTTTACTAATTCCATCTTTTTGCAGCAGTTATTGGGTGTATTCAGATCTGCTCCGTAGCCGGCCCGCGCCGCAGATCGCCGATTCGCCGCCCACGCCTTCAGGTCACCGCCGGCGAGGCATCGTCCCCGCGGGCGCAGCTGCTTCCGGCTTCGCGCGCTGAGTCGTTGCCCTGGACGCAAGGTGGGACCGGCGCGGGCGTAGCGCACGCCCTGGATGTGCGCTGCATTTGGCGTCGGAAGCGGACGAGCGCTACGTGCCGTGGGCTTTGCAGTACCCCGGTGCGGGGGGTTTTACCCCAAAGGGCGACGCCACACGCCAGCGTGTCCCCGTAGCGCACGGCGTCCAGTACCTAGTGCTACCAGTCTTACATGCTGCCTGCAGCCTGCTCATCTCTCAGCACCAGGCACACAGCCGCGTGCCCATGGGCCGTTGCCATGCCACTCGGCGCCCGTGCGGGCTGGACGCTAGCGTTAGCGTGTGTCGTCCCCCACAGGCCACAGTGCAGAGATCACTACTGCACGATCTGCCGGCTGGCAGCTGCCTTGCTTGCAGTCCTTGCGCCGAGTTGCCCAATCGGCGTCCGGGCCAGTGGCGCCCGTGGGTTTATTACTTTTTTACCGGCTAGCAGCAAAAGTAGCTAGCGAGCTAGGGTCTGCTGGACCCCTGGACGGAGCGATACGTGACGTGAGACGCCGTCGCTGCAGCGTGGACGGAGCAGCGGCTACCACCACCGAGCTGCAGCGCGGCCACGTACAACAGCCGGCGCCAGCAGCATAAATGTGCAACGTTGGGTTGTGCTTGTGCAGAGAGGGCGCCAAGCCGGGTTGGACAGGGCTTGGTGGAACGTAACCCGATGGAAACGACAAGGTTGCCGATCGATCGAGCTCACAAAATGGCGGCCGGCTGGAGTTAATCCTAAGAGTAATTATTGGTCCTAGGGCCTGCTGTAGTTGGACGGAATGGGAGTGACGTGCCGGGTCGCTGTCGTCGTCGTCCCCTACGAGCCCGCGGCGCGACGTGTGTTCGCCGGTGATTGGCACCCCCGGTGGCTACGTGCCGTGGTGGTCAAACAAAGGTGTGGTGTGGTGGTGGTTTGGAAATCGGGAATAGGAGCATGCCACATTGCGAACGGACCTTGTTCGCTTCACCTACCTCGATCGAGCCTTCCTCTCCCTATTGCTGTAGTATTTCTTCTCTGTTGGTTAGTCCATCTCTGCCTTCACATAAGACATCTCCATCCTTTCACTGATTATCTTGAAACGCTGTCAGCCTCCACGCGTTTCGTCAATTGTTTGTGCTACTCATGCATCTTCTTTCATCAAATTACTACTCATGCATTTGACTATTTCACGCATAAACTACTAGCCGTTATCCGAATTTAAATTCGTTTCTCCGAACAAGCGGGACGGCTGGTGAGACAGTCGTTCTTAATTTTAGAAGCCCCGAATTTGATATGAGCAGCCGAGCCCCGATTTCGATCAGCGAAACTTGCTACTGGTCCTTGTTAATTTGATGCATATATACAACTTGAGTAGAATAGCAAGTGGGTGATCAGGTCAATCGTTGTTTTTTCTTCAAATTGCTGCAATCAGTCAGTTGTTAATTTGACGCTCATCACGCGCCTGCATGGAACCGACTGACAGGGGCTTGCAAGTGTCAGCAACCCTGACGAGGCACAGCAATATGCAGGAGAAGACAATGGGCCTCGCCGTGGTCAAAGGCCCAGGAAACCCAATCACCGCGTCTCCGGCCCAGAATGGTCTATGGGGTGATGCTACCGTGTAATAGGAGAGCGTTAAATAGCCTAGTGGAGAGAAATAGAGGATTCAATTTATGATGTAATCACATTACTTGGCTCTACAGCCGACGCCGTCTTCCTGGCGAACCTCATGTTCTTCCTTCCTTTGCTCTGTTCTTCTCAATTCCCCAACCCTATTCTCCGATTCCTACCCCCGCTACCTTCTACTGTGTTCACAATTGGTATCAGACGAGATCGATCATGTTCGGGTATCAGTGAATCCATCGATTGTGGGCATGGCGGTCTGGCTAGACAACATTTCGGATCCACTCCACGGGTGATTAGATAACAAAACAAAGAAGATCGATCATGTTCGGGTATCAGTGAATCCATCGATTGTGGGCATGGCGGTCTGGCTAGACAACATTTCGGATCCACTCCACGGGTGATTAGATAACAAAACAAAGAAGATCGATCATGTTCGGGTATCAGTGAATCCATCGATTGTGGGCATGGCGGTCTGGCTAGACAACATTTCGGATCCACTCCACGGGTGATTAGATAACAAAACAAAGAAACAAAAAAATATTAGAGAATGGAGATGCGGGGTATCGATCCCCATACCTCTCGCATGCTAAGCGAGCGCTCTACCATCTGAGCTACATCCCCTTATTTGATTAGCAATCCACATTATTATAATTGGCGGAAACTTGCACGACGACGATGCTTTGCGGTTTTCCATGTGGCAACTCGGTGCTCGGCAGTCCCACACGTACGCTTAACCCCCCCCCCCCAGTGATATGAGTGAGGCAGGCGCTATCTGACCGGCAGGCGGCAGATCGCAAGAAACCGGCCACATGAACCCTTGTGTAAGCTATGTAACACCTGTCTGGAGACGTCTGCACACTTCCAAGTTTCGACCCGATTGACCACTAACATTGGCTCAGGCAAGACCTACAGGTCTCTCCACCATGCTCCCTGCACGATGGAAGCGGCTACATCAAAACTTCAACAAAGATCAGAAACCTTTCGTTGATGGCCTAATTATCTACTTTTGGTGGAATATTTGAAAAGAAAGGAATAGAAGAATTTTTCAGCAGGAGTCGAAACAAGTGGCTTCCTTGATCACAACGGTCACGGAGCTCTGCCAGAACGCTACAACAAGAGTCGGAACTTAAGCCGTCTTGTGGAGGTGTTTTCGTTTCAGTGGCAAAGCTGCAGTAACCTGAGTTGTTTTTTTTTTTTGGTTTTGTTGTTCTTGTAATAAAAATTACGAACAACTCTCTTACCGTTCCGTTCAAGAAAAAAAGATAGTAGGAATTGCAAATTCTCGGAAAAAAAATATAGCAGGAATTGCAGCGGCAGCTGATCGTGAGTGTCATGCATGTGGCCATTAAGGTGAACCAGAGTGCAGTTTCATTGAGTTGGAAAACACGTTCAAATTAAGCTGCTAACTCGGATGGAAATCATGCATCCTTTTGTTTGATCAGCAAACTGAAGAGAGCGAGACTGCATCAGAACTACTAGTACCACCGACCGGCCAAATCGAGCACACGGGGAATGCGCACCTCGGATCCTGCATGCAGCTCGCGAGGCCGGCAGCTTAGCAGCTAAGTTTGGTTATTCTAGTCTTATTACTACAGTACCTGAGTAGCCATGTCGAGAAGGCCTGATCCGGTGAAGGCAAGCAAAGCCAGAAGCCCGGAAGCGACGGCGAAGGCGACGCTCATCGGTCATCGCGGTGCCCTCAGCCACAGCCTGCAGCCGTACTGCGCCGGCCGATGTCATCTGGTGCAGGCCGGGCTGGCACACCAACTCCTCGCCGTGATGACGCCGTGTCTATATAAGGATCATGGGTGCTCAAGGCTTTGTCCATCGAACGCTTGTTAGCTTCACCTACCTCGATCGAGCCTTCCTCCCCCATTGCTGCATTTCTTCTCTGTTGGTTAGTCCATCTGCCTTCATAAACGGCATCTCCATCCTTACTCTGACTATCTTGGAGCACTGTCAGCCTCCACGCATTTCGTCAATTGTTTGTGCTACTCACGCATCTTCTTTGATCAAATTACTACTCATGCATTTGACTATTTCACGCATAAACTAGACACGAGCCAGATTTAATTTGTTTCTCCGAACAAACGGGACTTCTTAATTTTAGAAGCCCGGAATTTGATGATGAGCAGCCTAGCCACGATTTCGATTAGCGAAACTTGCTACAGGTCCTTGTTAATTTGATGCATATATACAACTTGAGTAGAATAGCAAGTGGGTGATCAGGTCAATCGTTGTTTTTTCTTCAAATTGCTGCGATCAGTCGTTGTTAATTTGACGCTCATCACACCTGCGTGGAACTAACCGACAGGCAGGGGCTTTGCAAGCTTGAGAGATCGAGGACCAACCAACCGATCGAGCGCATGGAGGAAAACCAGTCAGCGGCTCACGCCACGCCCGAGGCCGAGCAGCCGCAGCAGCAGGTGGTGGCCGTCGCTCCGGCGGCGGCGGCGGCATCAGAGAACGGTGATATCCCGGCCGAGGGCGGGGACGGCTCGCCGGCGGCGGTGGAGACCGCATTGCTCGGCGAGCGGCCGCGACGGACGGGGCTTCACCTTTTCGTCATGAACGTCAGGAGCGTGTTCAAGCTCGACGAGCTCGGCGCCGAGGTGCTGGGCATCGCCGTGCCGGCGTCGCTGGCGCTCACGGCCGACCCGCTGGCCTCCCTGATCGACACGGCCTTCATCGGCCGGCTGGGGTCCGTGGAGATCGCGGCCGTGGGCGTCGCCATCACCGTGTTCAACCAGGTGATGAAGGTGTGCATCTACCCGCTCGTCAGCGTCACCACATCCTTCGTCGCCGAGGAGGATGCCATCCTCATCAAAGGCGGCGCCATCAAGGTCGTCGACTTTGCCGCCCGGCAGGCGGATGCTTTGCCGCCCGGTGTTGGTCTTCAGGTGGATGCTTGGCCACCGTTTGTCTGGCGGATGCTTTGCCGTCACGGTCGTGGTGCTTGGTGGACTCTTCGCTTACAGGCTCTCCAGGTGTTGGTGTATCTTTTAGCAGGTTCAGTTCGTAGGTCACGGTTTGGGGCTGGCTGCGCCGGGTGTGTCCCTCCCCCTTGCTGCTTCTGTCATCTTTGTTTGGAGTGTTTTGTGTTGGTTGTATTCCTTTTTCAGTGTTTCTCTGTATTTTCTCCTTTGTGATCTTGGTTGGCCAAGTCCTGCTTGGCTGCATCTGTAACATCCCAGAATTTTATTTGTTTTCCCATGAGTGAATTTTTCGCAAAAATTTAAAACTTTTTGTTTGAATATGAGTGCTACCAAATTTTGAACCAATTTGCTAGCCTCTCATCTCAAATTCCTAAATATGAACCCTATACTTATTTTCAAAATATGGTTTAATTGTGAGTTGGTTTTTAAATGGTTCTTATTTGGATTTTGAAATTTGTGGAGTTTGAATTTGAACTATATTCAAATTCAAACTAAAATATATAAAACTATTTTGAATAAAAGAAAACCTAACTTCTAACCACACCTAGCAAACTAACCCAGCCCGCTAACCTTCTCAGGCCGGCCAGCTCTTCCTAGCTCGCGGGGCCCAGCTAACCGGTCCACCTATCTAACCCAACCGGCAGCCTGCCTCAAAGCCCATCTAAGCCGCTGGAACCTGCCCCATCCTTCTTTCGCTGACCGGTGGGGCCCGACCGTCAGCACCCCTGTTTTCCCTTCTCCTTCCTCGCGACCGTACGAGCGCACGCGCGCGGCGCATGAGCCTGCGATGGGACGCGCCCGCCGGCCGTCCGCGCTGGCGCACACGCGGCCCCTCCCCCGCGCGCCCGTGACCCTCTCCCACTCCTCCGCTTTTGCGCTGGAGGTTGTGGATGGGCGCCACGCCAGCCGCACCACGCCGTCCTCCGCATCCTGGCCGTCCCGCCGTGCGCACCTACCCCGGCGCCCTGCGAACCCTAGCCCTCGGGCTATAAGATCCCAAGGCCGCCGCCGCCCCTCGCGCAGCCGCCCCTTGGGGTTTTCCCCTTTTGCGCCGCCACGAGCTCGGAGGAGAAGAGGGAAAAGCAGAGGAGAAGAAAGGGGGAAAGAAGGAGGAGAAGAAGGAGCACCCAGCGTGGGTGCCGTCGCGGCGGAGTGAAGACTGGGGACCTCGCTGCGAGGAGCACCACGCCAAGGCCACGACGTCGTCGAGGGAGCCGAGGGCAACAACGCCCGAGGGCCGCGCCGCGCCGGGAAGGTGATGCGCCAAGCCGAAGAGAAGCCTCGGCGCGCCACCGCGGCGAGGGAAGTTTGTTGCCGCGCCACCGGGAGAAGAAGATGAAGCCGTCGCCGCCGTTTGGCTACGCCCGCATGCGAAGAGAGGACGGGAGTGGAGCAGAGACAGAGAACACCGACGACGACGCGCCGTGAACACCTCCACTGCACCGCCATCGTCACCACGTCGACTGCGACTACACCGTCGCCCCATCGTGAGTACCGTGCCCGCGTCCGCTTTCCCTCTAGCCTTTTCTGTTGCCGGTGATTCTGGAGGAAGCGCCTTCCAGCGATGAGTGACCGGGCGCCGCGCCGCCGTGTGGAGCTCTGCGCTCGCCGACATGCTGTGACCGGGCTTCGACCCGCGCCTATCTCTGCAGGAACCCAAGCCGTCTCCTTTTTGCCCCTCTTTTGCCTGCCTGTGGCGCCGGCCTTCGAGCTGTGCTCGTCTTTGTTTTCCCCCGGGACACCGAAGCCTTGGATGGCATGCCGGAGATGCAAGCCGTGGCATGCCCATGACCTGTTCGATGTCCTGTGCCTAAGCCTTGAGCCTAGCGTTCTTGCTCTCCTGTCGCTGCTGTGCGCCACCGACCATGTCGTCGGTATGTGCAGCCTGGCCTTCGTGCCGCAACCCTTTTTCAGGAGCCCGCCGCCTTGCCGATGTGCGCCGTGTCGCAGTTTCGAACCTCGAGTTTGCGCATGACGCCGCCGCCGCTCCCTGCCGCAGCTCGTCGTCGTCGTGCTCGAGCTCGGCGCTGCAGCCGCGCTGCTTTGCTGCTCCGCTGTTTGCCGCTGCAGCCTAGCCTGCCTCCGTGCACTCGCGAAACCCGCGTCGCTCGCCGGAAGCTGTCGCTGCGCCGCCGTGCGCGCCCGTGCACCAGGACCGGACCCTGAGCTTCTTCTGGCCGTGAGCCTCGCTCTGCCATGCCCCGCCGCAGCCGCCTTTGTCACCTGAGCCACGACCCGAGACCTCCAGGCGCATCCTCGTCGCACTGCCAGCACCCCGGCACCGGCGGATCCTCGCCGCGGTGACTTGGGCGACGTCGAACTCCAGAGGAGTTGGAGGACCAGTAGCAAACCGTAGAGGAGTTTAGGCTTTAGGGAGTTCTGGGCCTTTTAGCCCATGGGAGCCCATGCTGGCCTGACGAACCAGCCCGTCAAGCAAATCAGACCTTAAAAGAGTAGAGGGAGGCTTTCCAGACTTGTTCAACTTTGGACCGATCTGGGCCGGCCCAATGGCCTACTAACACTTTGGGCCCAACTCGGCCCACTAACTCACTGATCGCTGACGTCATGCTGACGTCAGCACTATTTTAATAAAATTATTTTCTGATTTTATAAATGATTTACTAAATGTTTTATAAATCATTTTTCCTTTAAAAATTCATAACTAATTATCCGGAGTTCCGAAAATTATGAAACCACTTGCGTTGGTTTCATAATTCCGAGACGCTCGCCGCTACCCTATCCTTATCCGCTCTCGCCCTTGAACCGAACCCCTTTTGCCCCGCATGCTTGGAGAAGAATTCGTGGCCGATGCCTGCCACTGCGCTATTGTGGGTCTGGGACGCCGGAGCTCCGCAACTAGCCACTGGCTTGCCACGGACAGGGATGACTTCCCCGAGACACGTTCACACTATTTTCCTTGCTTGCACCGCCTCCACCGCCTTGTGCCGCAACCCGCATACCCGCTCTCTCTTTGCCTTGCATCGAGCTGTGTAGCACGCGACGTACCCAGCGTTAGTAACCCGGAAGGCCGCATGTGATGGACGGTCGTGCCTTGAGCAGAGGCCACTGCTTCAAAGCACGGCAACCCCGTGTTGCAACCTAGTTACTACACCATGGATATCGTCGTATTGCTAGCACTTGCTCCACTGTGCTCCCGAGCACGCCTTACTACATCACCATCCTTTTATCGACTACGAGTCAATCCTTTCCTTCTCTCGGTGCTGCCACCGCACGCCTTGTTCTGGTAAAACCTTGTCTAACTCGTTTCGCCTTACTCCTCTCTCTTCATCCTCAGAGCTACCGCTTCGTCGCACCTATCTATTGCGCTAATGCCTTGCAGGTGCAATCACCAAGGCCCTTAGCCTTGATCGGCTACCCAACCTTGAACTAACCCTTCTCTCCAACTTATTTTCTAGTAGACAAAACTAGTGGCTTAAAACTATTTTAATATAAAACTAATTACTTTGATTTCCTTAATTTAAACTAGTGCTGCTTGTAGCTAGTTTGGATTTATTTGGTTCTTTAATGCTTCTCTTTGGAGTTTATTTGCAAATAGATCCTCGTTGTTTATTTATATTTCCGAATCTAGGATTTCCCGGAGCCGAGGAGACAAGCCAGAAGATCAAGTACGGCTACGGAAACTACGACAACTACTTACACGCAGGTGTTCACGCCCGACCATCTTTGAATGCCTATTAGGCATGGCTATTTTAGAACTGCTAGTGCTTTATTTAATGCATAGAGATGGATATGATGAACCCATGCATAGCCTCTTTGACATACTTGTCCTTGATTGACCTACTACTACTGTTTACTTAAGCTAGATGTTGTGCTGAGCTTGCTATGCATGTGTTGGGATTATTGTGGTAGTTTCTTGGCGTGTGTTGGGAAAACCGGCAGGAGAAGGCGTTTTGGGATATTTTGGCGGGGGTGAGCTCGAGACAACCTGATCTGGAATCGGGGGCCAGGGATCGTCTTCTCGGACGTTGCCCGAGTTGGTACCTATGGCGGGTACACCGTTTTAGGAGCACAGGTGTTGGGGATTTCGTGATGACTTGGAGGATATGAGCTCGCCCCGGTCTGAAACTGAATGGGTCGCCTGTTACACAGGACTTTCGTACACACCACCTCGCCGAGAGTGGGGATAGGGCCGTTCGACCCTAGCAAGTGCGGTACCATACCTGCCAGCAGGATAGCGGGGTATCAGTGGGGGAGAGGTGGGAGTGAGTCCACCCTCTCAGTGCGACTCCCGTGTGGCCACACGGGGGCATTTTCACAGTTCTGGGGTGGTCTTCTGCGGGGGACCGCATCGAGACCCGGATGCAGGATGGAACCGTAACTCCTAGGTGTTCGTTCGGTAGGATGGGCTCGGTCGACTTGCTACCGTCGGGTGCCATTCCGAGTTGGGTACTGGTGTACACGCTCTGCAGAGTTTAGATCTATACGTATAGCCGCGTCCTCGGTTATGGACATGCCCGTTGTTTCTCCGACTCTTACGTTTTGGGATTTCTACCTCCCCCTTATAGGATGAGTGCGATTGGTGAGCCGTGGTTGTACTCGGGGAGAGGAGAGTTGCTCCCTCTACCTCGCAGATCCGAGTGCAATCATTGAGGTGCAAGGAGTGGGAGTTCTCGCACCGACCCTAGATGGAGATAGGTGATGGTGACGGAGATCTGGGTGACCAGGTGTATCCGTTTGTGGATGAGAGATATGGGAATTGGTGGGAATTGGAGATTCTATTCTTTATGAGATGCTGCTGCTGCTTAGGAAACCCCAGTTCTTACCTCATACCTTTTTATACCATTAGAGGTAGGCCACTTAAAACTTGCATACGGTTGGTGACGTGAACCTATCTCATTCCTTGGGGATAGATTGTGAGTGTGCAGGACTGAACTTGGAGCGAAAGTCAATCAAAGAAGAGTCCATGGAGGAAGGGTTCGTCGTTTCGCTCAAGGATGCCTGTGGTGAAGATCGAGGATGAAGCCCTGAAGCCTTAGCTACCGCTGCGGAGTTTCTTCTTGTCGTTCAGCCCAAGGGGCTTGTACTTAAAATCGTATATCGAGTTGTATTCGGTTGTAAATAATTTGTTTTATACTCTGATTTCGTTGTATGACTGTGATATTTATCTGTGATGAATGCCTGTGCGTGATAGCGTCTGATCCAGGGACTATCACGAGACAGAATGCTGGGTTTTCTGTTTTTGAAAACCCAGGGCGTTACAGCATCAGGAACTGTTTGTAACTGCTTTCTTCGTAATGAAATACGTGCCAAGGCACGTTCGCGAAAAAATCAAGGTCGTCGACGGAGAAGAAGGGGAAAATCCAGATCAGCACGCTGCCGTTGCCGCCACGGACCCGGAGAAGGAACAGCTAGCTGAAGAAGCAGCCAAGAACGGCGACTCCAACACTGAGCCCAGCGAGGCGCCGGAGGCCGAGCTCGCCGGCGCCGAAGGATGCGCCCCGACCGTCGTCGGCCTGAAGGGCTGCAAGAGCAGGAGGTTCGTGCCGTCCGTGACGTCGGCGCTGATCGTGGGCGCGATCCTGGGCCTGTTCCAGACCGTCCTCCTCGTCGGCGCCGGGAAGCCGCTGCTGCGCCTGATGGGCGTCAAGCCGGTCAGTCACCGCGCCTTCAAACGGCGGCGACGTAGCCAGACTTGTCGCTGCAACCCATGAGAAATTCTTACGCATCAAGTGCTGACCAATTTTCAGGGTTCGTCGATGATGATCCCCGAGCTGCGCTATCTGACGCTGCGCGCGCTCGGCGCCCCGGCCGTGCTCCTGTCTCTCGCCATGCAAGGCGTCTTCCGAGGCTTCAAGGACACCAAGACGCCTTTGTACGCCACCGGTAAGACTAAAGCCACCATTCTCGAGAGCTTAAGCACCAAACCAATGTGGTCGATTCGCAGTTCTCTGGAAAAAAACCCCCGATGTGGTTCGTTCCATTTCCTACCCTGCTAATCTCCGTGCTTTAATCCCCAGTGGCTGGTGACCTTGCGAACATCGTGCTGGATCCGATCTTGATATTTGGCTGCCGCATGGGCGTGATCGGCGCAGCCATTGCCCATGTTCTCTCTCAGTAAGTCCATCGATCTCAGCAGCGCCATCTCGTGATGACATGAGTTGCGGCGGCACATCCGGCCGGCAGAGACTGACAAGGGAGGATGTGTGCAGATACCTGATAACGCTGATAATGCTGAGCAAGCTCGTGAGGAATGTCGATGTCGTGCCGCCCAGCCTGAGATGCCTCAAATTCCGCCGTTTCCTCGGATGCGGTGAGCATTTGCATTTGAACTCATCATCTGTGTTGTTGGAGATTAACCTCTAGCTCTAATCATCGGCTATTGCAGGATTCCTTTTGCTAGCCAGGGTGGTGGCCGTGACGTTCTGCGTGACGCTGGCGGCGTCTCTGGCCGCTCGCCAGGGGCCGACCGCCATGGCCGCGTTCCAGATCTGCTCCCAGGTCTGGCTCGCCACGTCCCTCCTCGCCGACGGGCTCGCCGTCGCTGGCCAGGTTAGCAAGCTCTTCTGCTGATGAGTGATGACCACAACATATATATATATGCTCCATCGCCATGGCTGACTTGTTGTTGACCTCTGCTTTGTGTGGCAATGCAGGCCATGATCGCGAGCGCCTTCGCCAAGAAAGACCACTACAAGGTGGCTGCCACCACCGCCCGTGTCCTCCAGCTCGGCGTCGTCCTGGGCGCCGCGCTCACCGTCATCCTCGGGCTCGGGATGCAGTTCGGCGCCGGCGTCGTCTTCACCAAGGACGCCGCCGTCATCAAGACCATCCGGAAAGCCGTTCCGGTAAGAACGAATCACTACCCAACATTAATTACACGGTAACCTCGGATTGATCAGGCCAAACTAATCAGCACTACGCTTAATTATCTCGGATGGATCCATGCATGGCGTCGTGCAGTTCGTGGCCGGGACGCAGACGCTGAACACGTTGGCCTTCGTGCTGGACGGCATCAACTTCGGGGCATCGGACTACGCCTTCTCGGCCTACTCCATGGTCGGCGTGGCGGCCGTGAGCGTCCCGTCCCTGATCCTCCTCTCGTCGCACGGCGGCTTCGTCGGGATCTGGATCGCGCTCACCATCTACATGAGCGTCAGGGCGCTGGCCAGCACCTGTAGGATGGGAGCAGCCTGGGGGCCATGGAAGTTTCTTCGGCAGTGAGCAGTGTCTTCGGCCGACTACTATTTTAAATTCAAGTAGCCGTACTAGAGTACAGTACTGTATACGCACGCGCCTATGCGTGTACGTAGGTATATTATTTGCCCTCTGCACGTGATGCGCATATATGATATATGATCGAGGTTAGAGAGAAGAAAAACATATACTTGGCAGTCACCTGCCAACGATTGTTTCCTTAGCTGTTTGGTTGTTAAGTTAAAAAATCAGATTATGCACTACCCTCTAGTCAAACCAATCGTATTTTATAAACAACTAGTCCATCAACCCGTACCACTGCACGGGCTAGCAACTTTAACATAATTATTTATTTGGTTTATCAACCACCAGCCAGTCGAACAAAGATAGCATTACATAAATATAAATATTACCTAAAAATGTCATTATTTTCTTATATATCCAACATTTTATCCAACAGCTTGCACCAATCAATCTAATTTAAGCTACCATAAAATGTGATCATTTTGTTGTAGAGCGAGTAGTAGAATATTTAAATAAAATGAATTAATATTGAAGATCTAGTACATCCTCCTTTTTTACTACATATCACAATTGCTTTATCACAAATCAAATATATTCAACTTTGACCAAGTTTATAGATATAAATATTATTCTACCAAATATATGCATTATCAAATCATACTCCATGGTGAATGTGATGATACAAATCTGGTATCATAGATGTTGTTATAGTTTCAATAATCACCTCGATGTAAATGCGTATTGTTTCATCACTTTTCCCAAATGCAAGAAATTATTATTTAAGTATGTAACTGTTGGTGCCCCATTAATATATTTAATTAAGTGAGAATCAATCGACCATGCAAAGTTGTTTGTACTAATATTGACTGCTTCATGGAAATTACGTAAAAAAAATGTAAAAAGAAAGGTCAGAATGAGTTGTATCTATATAGAGGCAATAAGATCTTTAATTTCTAACGGCTAGCGAATATATACTGCTACTCACATGTCATCAACTCAGCATAATCCTAAAATCAAGATATCATCAATCTATAGTGTATTCTTTTTTTAGATCTTAACTGTGTCAACTACTTTTCCACCACCTATGTCCGTCAAGCCCTATCATCGTAGGACATAAAAACTTGATATTTTGGTTAGTAAAATCAGTTTTATCTGGTCACCAGTGAAAATATGCAGGAATACAGCCCTCGATCGTGTACTTTTCTCCATCAATAGGCATGTATGCTTTCTCCCAATCTCAAACATAACAGTTGGCTACATTCTTCTGGATCATTGCCATTTGCTGCACGCTGAACGACAACGCGTCTTAGAGCATCGTCTGACTCCTTCCTGCTGCTTGTGCCATGGATAGCACCCTCGATTGTGGCATGCACTCTGTCCTTGCTTGACTACTTGTGGTGTGCTCGGTTTGTGGCAGCCTTGTGGATTACTACGTACTGTGGGTTACGGCTGCTTTCATGCTCATCCAAAGACCACTGAGGTTTAAGAAGATCGAATTTGTGTGTGGGACGCATCTCGGAAGTCGGAGATTGCATATGAAGATTATAGGTGGGCGGACATCAAATTTACATGTTTTAATAATTGAACAGATGGATAGTTTAGAGAGCTGATTTAAATTAATTTTATGAAACGCAGATTTTAGGTAATTTTAACATAGATATAAGAGGTTATTTTAGTTAAGTATGTATAATAGCAAAAGTGGGTTATTTTATTCTCTTTTTAAGTGTCCACTTAGTATCCTAGGTGGCTTCGTGTGGAGCCTTCTTTAATTTTTCTTTTTTTCTAGACTGTCCACCTAGGATCCTAAGTGGCTTCGCGTGGAGGTCTCAAAAAGAGTCTCCAATTAGTAATAGTAAGATGGCACTTTCTGAACCTCTACCGATAGAAAAAAAGTTTGTCGATCCATAAAAAAACAAAAGGTTCTCGATCATGCAATCAAACTAGGATAATCATGGACTGAAATGTGAGATAGCCATGTTCGCTTTGTTTATCAGCCACCAGCCAGTAGTATTTTTTCTCAGCCACCAGCCAGTAGTATTTTTTCTCAGAACAAATCAGTCATCAGCAACCAGCCAACAATATTTTTCTCTCAGAACAAATCAGCACCGGCCACCAGCTACTAGCCAAGCGAACAGGAAGGCTGACTAGATTTAGTGTTTAGATGTTTAAACTAATGTAATAGTCTTAAGATTTCTAGTGTGTTTGTAATGTAACTAGAACTCTAAGGGTTTCACAAATTCGGTGAAATTTCATTAGAATTCCATAAATTTTCGCCTTTTTCGAGGGTGAATGAAAAGAAGTAGTACCGGCCAAAGTATTTCGGGAATTTCGAATTCTAATATCGTCATACTACCCCTACAAGGTCAATTTTTAAATAGATGGCTGTGGCGCAGTGGTATCTCCATTTTCTCTCTCGGCTCAATTCCCCACTTCAACCTTCATTTTTTGTGCCAAACAGAATAATTGTTTGAAATGTTTAAACTTTTAAATTCAATAGATTTGATTGACAAAATTTCAACATTTGCAAATTCCGGGAATTTCGTTTTTTCCCCAAGGAGACCGGATTTTTTTTAAAACCAGAATTGATATTTATAAACTATTTGGCAAAGTTGCGAGGGGAGGGGCACATGCCCTGCAAAAGCAACTAACCAAACTAAGTTAATCATCAACTGAAATTTTAGAATGTGGCTAGATTTAGTGTTTAGAGGTTCAAACTAATGTTGCAATCTTAATTATGTGATGATACTTCATTTTCCTTTTCTAGTGTTTACAATGTAAGACGAATTTCGAGTTGGTAGCATTGCCAAATATGGGAGTCTTTGTACGTACTTTTAGCAGTGCTAAATGTGTATTTGCTTAGTTAATGGCTGCAGTAGAATGAACAATTTATATTTGGTTTTGTCTTGGTTGTTTCTCTTCTACTGTATATCTTGTGTGGATGCATAACACTAGTATTAATTCTTTGTTTTTGGATGATATAACTTCTATTGTTCTTTCATAGCCGTATTCTTTCAAAGGTTTGCAATCCTTGTGGAGTAGATGTGTACAAACATATAAACCAAACGATCCTTTGGCACTACAGAGTTCGTTAGAGCAACCCTCAAATGTCAAATGGGACGTTCTTTGTTTTTACGGGTCATAAAAATATCTTCAACTCCAACAACAGCCCCAATTGATAGAAGACTTTTAAAAGACCGTCTAGGAATGGAGGTTGGAGGGGGGAATTTGAAGATCTTCCCAGAATGGAGAGCCAAACAAAGGGTCTCTGTTGGAGTTTGTTTATTTGACTTGACCCTCTAAACTTAGAGTAGATGCTATTTAGAGGGCCCGCTGAAGTTGTTCGTAATTAATCAAGAGACAAGAGTCACACACGAGAATTACAATTGGTGCCGGTGCATGCTTACATGCAGTTGAAACCAAGATTAATCAAACAAAAAGAAAATGAATGAAACACAAGACCGATTCAAAAAAAATCATAATAAATACTCTGACAACCCAGCAGCTACGCCGCTGGAGCTCTCCGGTTGACGCGATCCCACGGTCGCATGCTGTAGTAGTAGTAATACGATAAGGCTACGTAGTGAGGTGTGGTCTGCATCCTGCAGGCCATGGGTGTGGTGTGGATCATCGTAGGCGCCCACCGATTAGACGCCCTTGCCACCTTTCGTCGGCCTCTCGCTGTTTTGCGCGTTCATGCTGAAGCTGCTGAGCGTGCGGCCGCCGGCGGCGTTGAAGCTGAAGCTGTTGGTCTTCTTGTCGGTGGCGGCGGCCTCGGTGGCGTCGACGGGCGCCGCGTGCTGGCTCAGCAGCAGGAGCCCCATCAGGGCCACGCACAGCAGCGTCATGCGCAGCTCGCCGGACTTGGACGCCATCGTCGCCGGACTGGTGGCACGGATACGACGGGATTATTGGCAGGGATGGAAATCTGATGTTTATTCTGATGGATCTCGCGGCTTGGTTATGGTGGAGATGGTGGTGTTCCTGGAAGCTCTTTTTATAGCGGGGGCAGAGGGGGAGCAGAGCTGTGGAGCCGTGGAGGGGAGAAGTTTCAGGGGCGCCGTCCGTGATGCTGCGGTGTCGCTCAAGAGTAGACCTCATGCTGTGCGTTGGCCTGCTAAATTTGGACGACCTCACATTCAGTTTTTCAGGGCAACCTCACATTCAGAATTACGCAATTGGCATATGCATTGCTTGCGTGGGGTTTTAGTTGTAGACAGTTTTAGGCTTTCTACTAGTTTCTTCTTTTCTGAATTTATTAGATGCATGGCGATCGTATTGTCTCAACTTCACCACTAGATTCTGCATCTCTGCACAAGACTACAACTGTGCTGTCAATCGTCAGAACTCAGGAGGTTACCAAGGCATTGCCATTTCATATTCTTTGTGCAGCAATATAACACAATGCAGGGGCATGGCACTGCCTCAGAAGATCAATGTCAAATGCGCTCTTGAAAATGGGAACAAAGTTGTGTGCTACAAGAATCTATTTCAGCACTTTTTTGAACGAATCGATTTCAGCACTTTTGAGTTACCAAAGATAAACAGCACTGCCAGGTCTTTTGCTTACCAATTTGTTTTTACTATTTGTGTAGGATATGAATATCTGCAGTACCTGTAGCTAATAGTACCACTGGTGAAGAATCTAATGTGTTCTCTTGTGTATTCAAGAGAGGAAAACAGTAATGATGTAATATTTGAGGCGCCTTCTGCTTAAAAACATCATTTGAATTGTTTTTTAAGAAAATGGAAATCATTTGAGCTGTTAATGCTGAATAATGCTTTAAAACGTTTGTACCACACATCATATGGCTGCAATTAGAAGAGGTTGATCGTATCTTTGCCAGACGTTCTCCAATCACCAATCACACAGAGAGTGGGAACGACCAGAAAGATCCCCTTAGCATGAAGCATTATTTGTGGTCTGGGGTACCAATTATCATTCCGTTTCTTTTTCAAATGCAACTATTATCCCGTTTCCTTTGACTGAATTTGCAGATAATCGCATTTCTGAGCAACTGCTTTGAATTGACAGTTATAACTTGGAACTTCTTGACATACATGCTACAAGCTACTTCTTGACATACATACTTTGAATTGACATTTATAAAACAATCTTGTATGTTTTAAATACATCTATTCAAGAAGTATAACATTATTTAATCACTGTTCACAATCATGTGAGCCACCGCCCACTAGTAGTAAAATTAGCAGTGTCTTAGTTTTTTTCACTGCAAGATACAGTCACGGTACTTTGCACAAGTTATGTAGTGAAGAAAAAGGTCAAAACGAGTATGCCTTTTCAGTTATGAACAACGAGAGACCAGCTTTCCTAGCAGCAAATTTTACATGCTGCTTCTAGCTAGTCTTAGAGACCTGCTTTAGAGCCCGCACGATCTCGTCAGTTTTCAGATCCGTGTAACAAACAAAAGGGCTCTCGGATGGAACCACATCTGTCCTCTTGTAGCTTCCAGAGCTCCTCAGCAGTGCTTCCGAGCCCTTCTCAGTGACACCACGGAGGATCACAGTCTTGTGTAACCCAGATAGCATCTCTTCAGCATCGGTGTCGCCATGCTCCCCAGTGATCAGATACATGTTCCCCACGAACAGTCCCCAACGAACGAAAAGATACCTGAAATCGGATTTTCAGTAACAGTTTGACAGGCAGGCGGCTATCTATTTTTGTTGTCTGAAATTCTACAGCAGCTTCGAGTTAACTGCATTCTCTTACCTGAGTGCCTGTGATCTTGATGCTAGCAGAGGGACGACCTGAAGCCTTGTCGAATTCCTGCAGTACATGATGTGGCACCGGAGACCACGCATCCTCAGCCTCTCCCTCATCTCATCGATTGTTTTCACCTAATCAGTCAAATGGAATTCGGATTCATATATTAAAACAACAACTTTAAGTTGGCAATTACAGATATATATGCATATTAAAGAATTGGCTAACCTTTTTGGGATCTTTGATGAGGAACGAGACGCAATGAGGATTGCTGGACGTCACGTCCTGCTCAATCACGTCACTTGACTCATCCTGTGCCACCATGAGCTTCGCTATAGTCTGCTTTGCACCATCATGGGACCACCGGTGGCTGATGTGCATCAGGTAGTCCTGGTCTGGGCGTAGCTTTCCTTCAGCATCGATGCAGTGGGCTGTGCCAGGATAGTACACCTCGCTGCCGCTGCAGCAGATGAGTGCGTCGAAGTCGGTCACTGGGATCTTGCCGAGTTGCAGAAGCTGGAGCACCTCGGACAACGGCATTGCAGTCGACAAAGCAAACCCTGAGATCTTGAACATCTGGGAGTCCGACCGGATCGCTCTGAATACCTCCTGGATCACCTGCAGCATCTTCTTGCTGGCGCGGCCATCGTCTTCGTAGCAGTCCATGGCGATTACGAACAGGCGCCGGCGACGGCGCAGAAGCGGGTACTTGTTCACAACGCTGCCGGTGGCCTCAGCTGCATTCTTGGCACTGTCGACTGAGGATATGGATGGTGGAAGCGCTGATGACTTGTTGATCTTGCTCATGATCCTCTGCACCTGATCCTGCGGGTCCGATGAAGGTGGCTCGTTAATGCACAGGGAGCTCCTCTCTCCGTCAATGGACAAACGTAGCGACAGGTCCTGGGCGTCCATGGAGTCCTCTCGGAGCTCCTCCTCATCCGCACCAGCATCTGCCGGTGTGTCCTTCAACCACCTAGGGTTCCTTAACCGGCACCCAGCAATCCTTGTGAGGTACGTGCGGCAGTGCTCCGGCCACGAGTAGAGGTGTATGTTGCGCAGCCCGTTCCTCCGACACTCCTGCCACAGGTTCTTGTCTGCTACAAGCTTCAATAGCGCGTCAGCAATGGCATTCTGGTCGTGCGGGTCAACTAGCAGCCCATTGTTCAATGCCTGTCAGTTCCATGTACGCACACATTTAGCATTGTTTGCATAAGTGAGTTGCAGTGGGCTTCCCTCAATTTATGTGTGAAACATGAATTCTCACAGTTGTAATGTCGACTGGACCGCCGTTCTTGGTGGCAACTATGGGAAGTCCGTGTGCTGCAGCCTGAAAGTCACACATTTTTCAAAGTCAAATTTAATCTATCCCCTAAAGGCTATAGAAATGGAAAATATTTGATGGTTAGAATACAGAATATTTACCTCGATCAAGGTGAGACCAAATGGCTCGACAAGAGCAGGGTTGATGAAGACGCCCTGCAGAGAACAAGCAAGCGGCGATATACCATTGAGTACTGAGTAGTGTGAGTTGGCAAAGCTGAATGAAGGGTCATGGTATGCATTAAACCTTCATTTTGGCCGCAAGGCGATAAATCTCTGGAACATCAGCCTGGTTGTGATGCTTGGGAAATGCCACACTTCCGTACAGATCATACTTGTCGATCAACTTCAGAACTGTGGTGAGGACATTTGCGTTGCCGGCAGACATATTGTCGATGTCATCTCTGTTCCCCATGATCAGAGTCTGAAAACAGACGAAAATTCCTTTACATGGCAACACATGCTAACTACTGTAAAAAATGCTCAAAAACAGCAGGTTTCATGTACTCCCCATTACGATCATGATGGATGGAGCTTGATATTCAAAAAAAAATTGAAGTACAAACTCTATTTTGTTTGGATTGTACTGATAATTTTTCCCTATATGAACACGGATGCAGACGCTTGCCCTACTGAATTTTAGTTATCAGAAAATTACTTCAGATTAACTGTTTCTTACAAGGTTTGCAAGTTCCCTGAGTGGACGGCACTCTCCAAAGGCTTTGACAAGAGTGGTGATGTTCTTCTTTGGGTCAGGCCTTGACAGTGCCAGGATCATTGGCTTGTGAGGATTTGTTAGGAACCGCATCACCTGTCATAAGCAGTTGCAATGCAGCGATTTTAAGATCTATACATGTGAAAGGCAATTGCTGTAGGTGTGCAGATTGATTTGGAATCAAGCACTAACCTCAGCCCAGATTGGGGGCATTGACTTCGGTGAAGCGCCCTCAAAACTAACAATATCATCTTTGCTGTCACCATCTCCATCAATGTCTTCTGGAACCTCAACGTTGCTGAAATCCATTCCAGGAGGGATCACCTGCCAATAATAATATTCTCCAATCACCACTATACAGATGAAATAGGTAATTCTTTTGCTAACCACATTAGTTGCCACAAGTACCCAATTTGTCGGATGATGAACAGTGATTACTAATTTGTACAACTGAGTTTTGAATACCTACCACCATCCTAGGCATGAAACGGCCATGACAGCTAACCCCGCGCCTTGCCCGCGCCCTCAACACTTTCTCAAGCTTGACATCGAATCCATCGTATAATCCCCATTGCTCATCAATCTCCTGCCTTGTACTCGTGATGACAAGCTCTGACGCATCCAAGGCTAGCTCCTCACCCTCAATACGCCTCATGATCTTGTAGGTTGAATCAATCTCCTCTTTGGACATGCGCCCTTGCTTCAGCAGTTGCTCCAGCTTGTTCCTCCCAAGGGAGTGACCAGTGAGCACCATTGGTACATTCAGTGCCCCAGAAAGAAGTGCAGCAACATCTCCAGCATCAGCGTAGTGGCCATGGATCACATATGGCAGGACTGACTTGTTGCCAAACTGATCTCCCAGAACCTTGGACATGTTCATGATATGTTGAAGAGCTCCGTCGACAAACTCTTGGAGGTAAGGCCACAATGCTTCCTTCTTGAGATACTTGTCCTTTGGTCCGCACGGTATGCGCACAATGTACGCTCCACCACTCTCACCCAACCCCTCTCCATCAGCGGAACCAGTGGTTAACATCTCAGTTGGCTCTGCATAACTCCAGTCCACGTCAGGGGAGGACACTTGACGAGTGAAGAGGTCTACCCTGTAAACACCAGGCATCATTGACAGCGCTCTAGCGAGTTCGACAACATATTTCACCTGTGATGTTGGAAGATTAGTGACTCTCAGCCATGAATCTTGGTTCAGCAGGAGGATAATCTCTTCTGAGCAAAAGAAAAATGATGTTTACCTGGCCACCTGTATCTGAATCCCGACCTAGTTCCATGTTTTCGCCACGGACAAGACCATGCACACTGGAAAAGAAGAATGCTGTTATTTGTGGAACTCCACAGATTAGGCAAGATGATCAGTTATCCTTAGAAAAGTTAGAGCAACCAACTACACCTAGACGATTTTTCTTTACAGAGCTTTAACAATTTAGGGTATTATACACGGCCAAAATATGCAAGTTCAAATGGTGTTAAGACCTGATGAGAACAATATAAAGCTTCTTCTCCCTGTTGTCATCAGACCAGACAGTGAGATCTGAGAAGTTCCTCTGGAACTTCTTCTTGGCCGTTTCCACTGGCGCCAGCTCGCCGAGGGTGTCCACCTTCTCGCCTTCTGACAGATCCTCGGCCAGGTCCTCTGTTGCCTCGCGGCGCCCCTTCTCCTGTTCCTTCCTCCTTTCTGACATCCTCTGCAAGCCTTCAAGTTCCAGCTGCTCATCATAGCAAAATTCAGAGGCATCAGCAAACTAATAATGTCAGTACAAACAAGCAGAACAGTTTCAGCCAACTTGTCGGGCACTTCTTCAAAGAAATTTAATAAGCAAAGTTTTTCAAAATGGAAAAAGAAAAAAAAACAAAACTCTCTGCTCTCGCAGCTAACAACGTGAGTTGGACTTTGGCAAAAGGAAAAGGGAAAGCAAACCCAAACCGTGAGCATAGCATGTCTGCCTGATGCATTGCTACATGCCTACATGGCTACATGATACAGAGAGATACTACTTTTACATGTACAACAGTGAGACAGGAGAGATCCAAATTAAAAGTTTCTTTTTAGATGTGACATCAGTTAAGTACACAGTTCTGAATTTCTGAAAGCAAAACACGACAAGGAAGCCTGATCAATCATCAGTCATCACCCTCGAACATCAATAAAAGAAACTATCGGAGTTTTTCTCTTCTCAAATACTACTAGCGCAAGCGGAGTGCGCTTCAACAAGTAAGCGTCTCTGCAACTGCAACGAAGAGGAACAGTGGTGACTAACCCACGGGAAGGAAATCACAGGACACGAGAGAGAAAAAAAAGAGAAAGCAACATATATATCAGAGAGAGAAATAACACAAATCCAGAGATGAAAGTGATAAAACAAGGCGAGGGAAGGAATAGGAATTCGATCGGACCTGCTTCTTCTTGCGCGCGAGGTGCCAGATCCGCCAGCACATGTTCTCGAGCCTGGTGCTGCGCTCGCGCGCGTTGCGGGTGGCGACGACCTTGATCCATGTCCGGTGGAGGTCGCTCTCGTCGACGCCCTTGACCACCTCCTCGACGAAGTAGTGCGTGGGGTTGAAGTTCACGTGCGGGCCGCGGGGGCTGGTGGCCCCCGTCGGAGACGCCCCCGCCGCCGGCGACTTCGGGTCCCCGCCGCCGCCGCCGCCTCCCGTCGCGGTGCGGCTGTCCAGGATCGCCTCCAGGTACCCATTGATCCACTCGTTCCCCGCCATCCCCGACGACCTCGATCTCTCTCTCCCTCCTCCTCCGCCCGCCTCTACGCCGCCCTCTCAGATCACTACAGGCAGGAGCATTAACCCAACCGCCCACGCCTCTCTCTCTCTCTCTCTTTCGCGTCTCGCGCGTGAGCCCTTCCTGGCCGTTGCTTGGTTTCCTCCTTTGGCGCGACACGAGGGAGGGTGGGAGAGATGGCAAGTGTTTACCGGAAGGGATCAAGAGAGAGAGAATGGGGGAGGAGGGGAATTGGGGAAAAGGCGCGCGCGCACGTCCCGCGCGGCATCGGAGGATGGGGAGAGAGAGGAAAGGTTCGTGCCGTGCATGCGGTTGCAGCGGTGGCCGCAGTTGTAGGGGCCTTCCGTTGCCGCGGACGGAGGAGGAGAGGACTCAGAGGAGGCGCGCGGGGGATCAGAGGAGCGCGCAACGGGCGACACGTGGCAGACGTGGCCCACCCGGCCGCGCGGGCCCGCTCGGTCAGCGAGGCGGCGCGCCGGGCCTGGGCCCGCAGCCTTTTGCTTGGCTTTGATCTGCGTGCCCCGGTTGTTACGGTTTTTTTTTAACTTTTATTTACCGTGCACTTGCCGCGCGCTCGTGCGGGTGATGTGCTGACGTGGGTGGACGCGCTGCGTCACCCGGCCAAATCCTTTCCGCAACCACCCATGCAGCAGCAGCAGGAGGCGGCGAGGAGCCTGCCGCTGCCGGGGGCCGAGAGCCCGCCGCCGAACGCATCTCCCTGGCGGCAGTGACGCGAGCATCCCCGGCCACGGGCGGGCGTCTGCCTCCCTCCCGTACACTATCCACAGGCCAGCACACACACACGAGACGGCCGGGACGCGGCTGAAGGATGATGATGGTGTGAGAAGGACACGGGGGAAGGCAAGCGTCAGTCGTCGGGGCAGCGCCGCCGTCGCCACAACTCGCGCGTTTGGCCCGGTGCGGCAAGCGGGGACAAACCGCTCGCCGTCGCCTCGGGCCCTGTCGCGCCGGCGCACCCCTGCCTGTCCCTCCTCATCTCCGTCCAGCGAGTACCACCGCCTCAGCCCTCAGGGCACTCAATGCACGGCGCTGTCGCCGGAATATTCACCGGATATCCCCGGTCAGTACGTTTTCTTCGACAGGACGGACATACTCCCTCCCTCTCATAAAAATGCAATTCTAGTTTTCTAGACAGACTAGTGGTGACGCGAAAAGACTCTAGTATACTATTTAGAGATACGTGTGCGTCTTCTTATACAAAAGGCTACAACATGTCAACAACATGTTGACGCTTCTAGTGTGGCCCAGCTTGATGCATACATGGGTCAACACCACGATCCACCCAGGCCCACCACGGCCCAAGACGCACCGCACGCCCATGCCCGAATACTGCCCCAAATTGAAAAAAAAAAAACGGAGCTGCTAGCGCCCGGACGTCCGATCCGGGCGCTAGCATCGGACGGGTTCGCGGCCGCACGATTCAAATCAGGGAACGTATCAGCCGTCGATCGTGTTGCGAGGCATATTGATGTTGCGAACAACTTTTCCGATGTTGCGAAGACCTTTTCCCATGTTGCGAACCGTCGTGCTTGCAACATTCAACGAAGGATGTTGCGAGTACATGTTGCGAGCGTGTTGCGAACGTATTGCGAGCATGTTGCGAACGCGGTTACGTGCAACATCCAACATCATGAGTCTTTCTTCCCTCCTCCCCCATGTTGCGACCATGTTGCGACTATATTGCGACCATGTTGCGACCCGTGATGCGTGCAACATCCAACATGAGGAGCTCTCCTGCCCCTCCTCCTCGACACAAAACCCAACATCACATGTCTGCAATATCGAAACTGAACATCCGCAACATCGAAATTAATGTTTGCAACTCCCCAACATCACGTGTCTGCAACATCAAGACTCAACATCTACAGCATCGAAAATTAATGTTTGCAACATCGAAAAATTTAGACCTAATTTTGAAACATTCGCGTGGGACACTTGCAGCATGTCAAGAACACGGATGCAACATGTGCACAACGATTTGCAACATAAACGAGAAACGATTACATCATAAAGACGACCGATTGCAACATGTCAAGAATATTATTATAACACCGATATACAACAATTGCAACATAAAAAAAATCTAAAAAAACAGGAGGAGGCCAACGTGGGGGAAGCGGTGGCCGGTCGGCGAGCTCGGATGCCCCACACCGGACTGCGGCCTTGGCCATGGGGGAGCGGCGGCCCGCTGCTGGCGAGCTCCACGGCCCACGCCGCCGCTCTGGGATGCGGCCTCTGGGGAAGGTCCGCCCCCCGTCGGCCTGGGATGCGGCCGCCCGTCGGGGAGCTCCACCCCGTCGGCCTTGGCAGCGGCTGCGCCGTCGGGGGAGCTCCACCCCTGCGGCCTCGGCGCACGGCTCGCCCGGCGCACGGGAGCAACTCCTCCCCCCGCATGGGGCCGCTGCGTGCAGGATGCGCGGCTGCGCGTCGGCCGGTTGACCTCGGAGGCTCGCACGGCGGCGGTGAACAGGGGCTCGGGAGAGAAGGGAGGGAGACGTGTGGGGATGCATCCCGCTCGCGAAGCTCGCGGCGGAGCTCCCTGCGGCCGCCTCCTCCGGCGCGGGGCTCGCAGCGGAGCTCCTTGCGGCCGCATCCTCCCGCGCGGACCTCGCGGCGGAGCTCCCTGCGGCCGCCTCCTCCGGCGCGGAGCTCGCGGTGGAGCTCCCTGCGGCCGTCGGCGAGCGCATCGGCTGGAAGGCTTGCGAGAGGAAAAAGAAAAACGGAGCATGTTGGTCTGCTGGAGCAGAGGTGAGAAGATAAGATAAGGCACCGAGTGGTTGTGCTGGGCGGGCGTCCGATATTTCTCCCAGGCGTCGGACGCCCGTAACCAAGCATTACCGTAAAAAAAACGTTGGCGAAGAACATGAGTTGCCACATCCTGTTACCAAAAAGATTTCCAGAATTTCTCACCAACAGCCTGTTCGGCCGACTGGTAGTTGCTGGCTCGTGCTGATCTGAGAGAAAAGTATTGTTGACTGACTGGTGGCTGGTGCTGATTTGTTATGAGAGAAAAGTACTGTTGGCTGTTGTATGATAATCCAGAAAAACATAGCGCAAATGAGTTCACACAGCTCAAACAAAATTCTAGAATTAAGTGCTCTTGACACTTAAAATAATGGCTCCGTTCGGCTGGCTTATCTTGGTTTATGTTAATGTGTATAAGAGCAACTCCAAAAGACTGCTAATCTTCCTCCTAATATCTTGTTTAGAGGAAAATTGAGAAAAAAAGAACTCCAACGGTTCCCCAAAACTTCCCCAATCTTTTCGCGACGCCAAAATTCCCCCTCACGCCGCGCAAATATGAGGGACCCTCCTCCGCCCCCAATGTGTTTTTTTATACTCTAACCCTTTTCTTAAACATATTCTAAAACTAGACTGGTTTCAAAACTATTTTCATATCTGACCCTTTTTTCCACGCCAATGTGGCTGGCGCGCAGAGTCTACGTGTTCACGCCAGCATGTCTGGCGCGGAGCTCCTAGCCACATGGCACAAAATAAGCTGACGTAGCAGGGCCCACAGGCAATTACTCTGGTCCACCCAACACTTTGATCCTTATCCTGAGCCGCTCTTTCTTTCTCTTCGTCTCAGGGAGCGGCAGCGGTGGAGCTCGCCAGAGAGGCCGTGGTGAGCTCCTATGGCGGCAGCCCCGTCGCTAGGAAGCCGCGCCCTCGCGCAGGAAGCCGCGAGCTCGAGCAGGTCCATAAGGGGGGAGAGAGGCAGTGGGGGCAGAGCGGCCAAGGCAACCGCCGGCGGAGCCATCTGGGGACGGAGGCGGCAAGGACAGAGCCAAGGGATGCAGCGAGCTCGCGGACGGCGAGCCTCCCGCTCGAGCTCCAGCTCGCAGCTCGGGGACGGCGAGCTCGAGGAGGCCGCAGACGAGGACGACGGCGGCAGCGGAAGAGGAGGAGCCCGCCGCGCTTGATTTGGAGGAGGCCTCCGACGCCGAGCTTGAGGAGGAGGACAGGGAGTAGACCGGCGTCCGCCACCCGCCCGCGTTGACGCCACGGAGGAGGATCTCGCCGGGTGGGAGGGGGAGAGACGCCGCGCGCCCGCATCCATGCTGCAGCTCCGACGTCCGTGCTGCTGCCGCCACAGGCTGGAGGAGGCAACGGCTGCCGGTAGGAGGAGGGAGGAGGCCGCTGGCGGAAGGAGGCGGCGGCGGGGACCGGAGAGAGAGAGGAGGGGAGGGAGGTCGTTGGATTAGATAGCTTTTTTTTCTTACACTAGCTCCGCGCCAAGGCCAGTGGCGTGTATCCACTGCCACATCAGCATGATTTATGCCACATTAGCTAGGACCTCCGCGCCAGATATGCTGGCGTGAACACGTAGACCCTGCGCGCTAGTAACATTGGCGTGGAAAAAAGGGTAGATATGAAAATAATTTCAAAACCAGTCTAGTTTTGAAATATGTTTAAGAAAAGGGTTAGAGTATAAAAAAAGCACGCCCCCAATCCTCTCCTGAGCCTGCCTTCCCGCGCGTGATTCACCATTCCGAGGCTCCAAAGCGGGAGACCAGCGGCGTCGGCACCGGCGCTGGCGGCGGGGACCGCAGAGAAGCCGTCCCGTACACAAACCCGGCAGGGAAACTCTCCCCCGGCTTGGTGCCGCCGCTGGTGCTCGCCGAAGGGGCCCGTGTGCGCCGTCGTTCTCGGCGAGTCCTCGCCGCAGGAGCTGTGCGCCGCCGCTCCAGGTAGCTCGCCGCAGCATGACGCCACCGCCCTAGAAAGGGAGCCCGAAGCGCTTGGCTCCTGCCATGGATGCCGCTCTAAGGATGGATAGGGAGCGATAGAACATGAGAGAAAGAAACTGACATGATGGAGAAAATTACGACAGGGATGGATCAGCGAGCTACTGCTGGTACCTTAGCAAGCAGCAGCGGAGAGAGGGGGCCTGCATCTAATTCCTTCGGTGGAGAGGAGATCAGAGAATAGAGAGAGACGAGATGTTGCTTGTGGATTTCTTTTTGCAAGTTTGCTGCTGCCGACAGAGAGAGAAAATGAGAGTGGGAGCGGGAGGCACGAGTGCTCATGTGTGCAATTGTGACATGAAAATGTGTGTGTGAGACAGTGAGAGTGAGAAGAGCGCAAGCATGTGTGGTGCTGGTGCATACTCCGTATAAGCGGACAAACATGGCAGGTGGGGGCCTATAGTTGCTGATGTGGCCAGTTTTGAATTATTGGGGAGTTTATTATTAGGGATCTGCCGTGGAGTGATATGATTTTGGGGGAAATTTGTTTTAGCAAAACCCCAATAAGTAGTTTTAAGGGAAAAAATTTTAACACACTCTTGAAGATGCTCTAACTGATTTGTTGTGACATGAAAATACTGTGTAAGAAGTCGAAATAAGTCGAGAATAGACCAGCCGAACAACCTCGAGCTATATCACGCGATAATTGGGCTGCATGCATTGCAATCTTCGGCTGGGCTCAAAGCATAATGAAGAAAAGTCGTCATAGTCACCACCTCACCAGTGTGGGCGTCTCCAAGCTTCGTTTAGTTTTTTTTTTTTTTTTTTACTGCATCAAGGATGTTGTAGCCTGTAGGTGATGCTGCGAGGCCAGCAATCAGGCCACGAATCAACTTTGCCAGGATAAGTAACCTAACCAGGGCAGACGGAAGACCTTAAACTTGCACTCAGCATTCAGATAAAATAAAGTGAATCATCTTGGAGAGCTTGGACCCAGATCATATATTCAGCTACCAAACTTATCCTGCCAGAAGTTTCTTCCAAACGAACAGGAATAGCATTGAGGACCTCAAATTGCCAAAAAACGTTGTCGAAAAACATGAGTTGCCACTTCCTGTTACAAAAAGATTACGGCGAGTCCACGAATTATATTAAATTCTCATCAATTGAGAGTTCCACACAGCTCAAACAAAATTCTAGAACTAAATGCTCCCAAGACTTGAAAAAACAAAGCTTCTGCTGCTTCACATAATCACACGAATCTTGGAGAACGTCTTTGTGGATTTCAAGCGGCTGGGAGATCCGGGCTCACAATCAAATCCTTCGTCTTAATCAAGTACGTAAGAGAAGAAACATCAGTTCAATTATTAGAACGGATTGCTGCATTACAAGAAGAGAGACAGCTGGTGGCAGATGCTTCGCAAGCACAATGATATTATCACAAGAATCTCGGAGCGGAACAACCATCGAGAGTATATTTGCAGGTTCAGAGCTACTGGGATTTGGGTTCACAATCGAATCCTTCATGCCGATGATCAGTGGCCACTGCTTTGACAGAAGTTCATCGGCTTTAGCAGCAACAGCATTGTCGGTAACTTGTTTAAGGTGATTAGTGGATCTAAGATTGGCAGAAATGATTTTAAGGTACAGGTCCACAGCAGAATTAACAGGGCCATCAGCAGAAGATCGATCGGCATCCACAGCTTTTCTTTTCTGAGGTGTACCATACTCCCGGTCCCAGATTAATTTCCTAGCTTCTCTAGATATCAATGAACGGAGTTAGTTGAAGTTGAATACTGAAATTGAACAAATTAAGCCATTCGTATGTTAGAGTCAACTACTCAACTTACATATTAGGGTCCATATCATATGAGTCGATCTGAAAGCCGGAGGCTGAGGATCCGACGCTGGAGGCGGGGGTCGGGGGCGTCACGAAATCCTTAGCGGCGGCGGAGGGTGAGGCCTTCGCCGTCGCCTCGACTTGCTCCTCCTCCGACGCCTTCTTCTTCTTCTTCTTCGCCTTCACCGCCACCTTCTCCCTCGGTGCCGCTAGCGCCTTCCCCTTCGCTATCGCCAACAACTTCCTCGCCTCCTCCAGTGCCGTCAGCGCCCCCTCCACTGCCTTCGCAGCCTCATTCGCCTCCTGCGCTTCCGCCATTGCCTTATACGCGAGGTCGCACATCTCCGCCGCCGCCTCCTTCGCTGTCGCCGCGCCCTCGTCCATGCCTCCCCTCTCGATCTAGCTCCCCACGGGCCACGGCGGTAGCGAACGGTAATTAAAAGAGATTATTCCTTATTTGGCCCTCAAAAACTTAGCCATTCCTTTCTTGACTCTGAAAAACTTTTTGCTCCTCATTTGACCCTGAGTACAACTTTCATTCCTTTATTGACCTTCCGTCAGGTATTCCATCCTAGAACCGTTAACTCACATGTGAAAAGATGACTTTGCCCCTGTGGGGCCCACCACCCTTCTCCCTCCTCTGCTCATTCTCTTCTCCCTCCTCCAGCGCCCGCATTGTCTTCGATGGTGACGGCCTGCCCTTCGGCCACTTCGACGGTGGCGACGCCGACGTGGGGAGCGGGCGCGACCTCCTCGACATCTTCGTGGAGCGCTTGCCGTCCGCGAGGTTCGCCGCGGGAGGCGCAGGGCCGGAGCAATAGGCGGACGAGGAGGCGGCGTCGCCGAGGCTCGATTTGACTGCAGCAGAAGCAGGCGGCGAACTCCGATGAGCAGAAGCGGAAGGAGCGGCAGCGCCTCGACGACGAGATGGAGCGCCGACGGCTCCGCGGGCCCCTCCCCCGCCGGCCGTCGCCAACGCCGCGCCGTCACCGAGGACCACCCCGACGCCCTCCTCCTCGGCCTGAAGCCCCCCTCTCGCACCATCTCTGCCTCTTCTTCTTCCTACCCAGCAACCACCTCGGGAAATCAAGAAAGAAGCTAGCTGGTGTTTGAGTTCGACAAAGGAAGAAGCGCACAGATCGAGCGTGCTGAGAAGAGAAGAGATCGAGTACGACCATGGCTCTAGCACCGGCGCCTCTCCAGTGCTTCCTCACGGGCAGGCCGGTGTGCACAGCGACGCTGCCCAAGCTCGTGAGGAGGCCGTCGAGGATCTCGTGCAAGGCGGCCGGCGATGAGAAGGTCCCGTCGGGAGGGGATGGTCTCAGGGTGAAGCTCGGGAAGCTGGCAATGGTCGCGCTGGCCGCCGGCGTGCTGGCGCTCGGGCCCGTCGACGGCACCATGGCGGCCAAGTCCGGCGGCAGGGTCGGCGGGCAGGCGTTCCGGTCCGCGCCACAGTCATCCGGCCCTCAGATAAACAACTCCAGAATGAGCAGAGGAGGGAGAAAGGGGATGGACAGAGGAGGGAGAAGGGTGGTGGGCCCCACAGGGGCAAAGTCGTCTTTTCACACGCCAGTTAACGGTTCTATGATGGAAAACCTGATGGAAGGTCAAGAAAGGAATGAAAGTTGTACGCAGGGTCAAACGGGGAACAAAAAAATTTTCAGAGCCAACAAAAGGATGACTAAGTTTCTGAGGGCCAAATAAGGAATAATCTCTGATTAAAACCCTCAAGATAGTAGGCGGCCGTGATTTCGTATCCAAACAGGACAGGTTTCCTTGTTGTCAAAAAAAAAATGATTTCGTATCCAAACAGGACAGGTTTCCTTGTTGTCAAAAAAAAAAGGACAGGTTTCCTGATGATCGACGGTTAGTTAAGCCGAGGACCGTCAAAGCTGTTTCGTGGGATTCTCGAAAAAAAAACTGTTTCATGGGCTGGGCTTGAGCTGAGAGCTGACTTCATTATCAAGCCTTTTCAGCCCAATTTAGACCCGTCCGAAGATTGCGATGCAGCCCAATCATGGCACACCAGTCAACGCCGTCGGCAGTGTGAAATGACAAATGGCTACAGGGATGGTGTGAAAACACGCTTCGTTTGTTTCTCTCCAGGTCAAAGCAACCACCGTGGCAAGGTGGCACGTCCATGGTGTAGCATGGTGTTACCGGCCACTACTGGTCCAACAGCTTAATAGTCTTATACTAACAACGGATCGAAAAAGAGACTTGTACTAACAATGTGTTTGCGTTATCGTTCGATGCGGAGTTGGGCTAAAGATTGTCAATATGGTTAATAATTCTCAAAATAAGTGCACCACCTACATTGACAAAACAAGCTGAGAAGATGAGAATGTAGTGGCGGCTTATGAGATTAGCCTAAGAGCAATACTAGCTTTAGCAACAAATAACTCATATATACCATGTCACGCTGCCGTCAGAAATGATATACCCATGAATAAAATATATTAAAAAATATTTTGAAAATAATGGGTGTCTTCTCCAACTACTAAATCCTGCAATATAACTGGTGGACAAGCCTAAAAAATCACATTGGTTAGTTTGGGGGCAAATTATTTTTGTGAGTGTAAAAAAGGTTGGGATGGATCATCACCTAGAAAAGACTATATGCATAATTGGCAATGTATGGATAAAGACCAAGATAAGCACTGAAAGTGCGATTGAATTTGGCTACTTTTTATTTGTATAATCAAATTGAGAAACTGTGAAACGCCCTAAGAATCCGGTAACGCCTCCGAACTTTACGCGTCACATTTTTAGCGATTCTGCTCAAGCAAAATTTCTCACCTAGAAAAAGACTACATGCATATTTGGCTATGCATGGATAAAGACCAAGATAAGCACCGAAAGCGATTGAATTTGGCTACTTTTTATTTGTAATCAAATTGAGAAACTGCGAAACGCCCTAAGAATCCGGTAACGCCTCCGAACTTTACGCATCACATTTTTAGCGATTCTGCTTAAGCAAAATTTCTCATCCCCCAAGTTTACCTTAGTTAGATCCGTTCAAAAAAGATTTATTCGTTAAAAAAAAAGTTTATGAGCCAAACCTATCCAATCCAACGTGACAACGTCTAAACGCATGGCTGTTCACTGACAGCCTGGGTCCACATTCAGTCACCCAGACAGCCGCGTTCATTTCTCGCACGTAGGCGCTGGCATCACCCGTCGTCCAGATTTCCACCGCGCCGCTCACCATCCCCACGTCCTGGTCACCTCCCTCCCTGCACTGGGCTCACGGGCCGGACGGTACGCGCACGGATCTCCGCGCAGTCGAACGGCCAGGATGACTGGCTGAGGCTCTTGTAGACCCGGTGCACGGGCCCGCGTCAGTCACAGCCAACGCTGACGCCCCTGTCCGCGTCTGGTTTCTTATTTAAATCGCGAAAAGGTCGGCGGGCAGAGGAAAAAAACCACTAGTCTTCTTGGCTTCTTGCGAGCTTGCAGCCGCGAACCCTAGTCGCTCCGGGCGACCCAGACGGCGAGCCCGATTCGTTCCTGGTAATTCTTGCCTCCCCCTAGCTGTACCTGCATCCTCCTGTACGGATTGGGATTTTCCCCAATTTTTTCTGATTTTTCTGGGGTCGGATGGTGCCGGGGCCGAGGAAATGTTTGGATTATGTCGGATTTGGGGGATTCTGGACGATTTCCGGACAGAAGACGGGGTTTTGGGAGGGAATTTTAGGGTTCTCTCTCGGCCCAAATGTTTTGGGTTGGGGAATTGGGGAAAGCGGCGGAAAGGTGCGATTTTTTTAGGCCCTTTTGTTGGAAGCGGTACCTGGAAGGCATTTGGGCGTAAAGAGGCCTATCCGAAAGGTTCGATTGAGTTTATAGATTCCTTTTTGTTGGTTGGAGTTCTTGTAGGGGGAAGATTTAGCAGAGGATTCATTTTAGAGGGTGTGCAACTCCGTCAGGTGTAGTAGTTTATTTCAGTTGCGATCCATATATGTTGTGTACTTGTGTATGCCAATTCCTGTAGAGAAGATGGGTGAAGGATGCTTCCATTGTTATGGAATTCTGTTCTATATGTTCTAAAATCATGTTAGGTAGGTTGTATCATATTCATGCCACTGATTCAGAAGTTTGTTTGATGTTCTTTAGAATACAAATCCTTTTGTTAAATCATGTTAGATAGGTTAAATCATGCTGCGTCCAAACCATAATACTTGATGTTGCAGTTCATTTTTGAACTAACAAACGTCAAATAAAACGATATGGAGGTAGTAGAATTTTGTTCTATGTTCTGTATCTTTTATTTATAAGAACTGTTGGAATTGTGCATGTAATTGATTCTGAAGTTTGCAAACATACAGTGTTCTATTGGCTTTGGTCAAGCCTCTATCTTTTCCTGCACCACTATGAGCTCCCCTGGTTCTGGAAGGCGGATTCAGAAGAGGCGGCGAACTACGACTAAGTCTCTCTCACAGCTTTTGGACCTGAACTGCCCCCCTGCTGAAGGGGCTGAGGGGGGCTTACCTTTCATCAGTTTGCCTGTCTCACACAATGAGGCTTCCAGCAGTATGACTGTACAACTCAACCAGGCTTCCAGCAGTATGACTGTACAACTCAACCAGGCTTCCAGTAGTATCCCTCCGGCTACTAATGAGCCACACATTGGCATGCATGGTTGCCCCATCGATGTTGAAGCCATTGATGATGATGTTGTTATCTATTCTTCAACATCAGTCCCTCAAGTATGTTTTCAGCCTTGTTTTAGCGTCTATTTCTAGATTTGCATATTTATTTTAGTCCTTTTAATCTTATATGATTGTTTAAGGAGGAACAATGACAACTAATAATCAAGGTTTTTTTTTTTTTGCCTTTACATTTCAGGCAAGACAACAGCCGACCAGGCATATTACCGTGATACTAGTAGATGATGATTCTGAAGCAAACGCAGAACCAGCAGGTTTGATGATAATCTCCAGCATGATTTTTTCTAACCATTCCAGTCATTCGAATGCAACTGTCTACTTTAATTTCATTTTTACACATAATAATTTGTAGTTTTGCTCTTTTGGACTTCCCTCCTCTACATTCTCCAGTAGTTGTGATATTTTGCCTGCTATCAGTAGTTAGCATCATGATTTGTGATATAGCTTCTGTTACTTACAGTTGAGCTTGCTAAGCATAAAAAATCCGGTCTGTGTTAGTGTCTCGTAATGTGACTATTTTTTCTTTTAATGTGGCTTCTTGTTAGCTGCCCATGTAATAATGGAACATTGTTTGGTATGGCTATACCACCCACACGGTTCACTTAGCATGTTAGCGCTTCATGGCACTGTAGTCACAGATGTCTTTCAGTGGGCTGAATTTGAAACTAAAATTTGACACCTCCAAAAAAGTCTGGTTTGGCATTGTTCGTTTGTTCCACTGGAAGTTGAATAGCACGAGCATATTAACATAACCATTCTGTGTCGCATTAGGGGTGCTGGATGTCAATGTATACAAGAACCATTGTAGTAGAAGCTGTGTATCAATGGAGCACAGTTTTCCCATTTCAGTTGGTTTATGCTGCCTTGTAATTGTGGTTTGCCTGATCAGTTGTGCCCGCGCTAAGTATTTAGGTAATATGATCATAGCCTTAGTAATGCATTTCCTTGTCTAATAAAATAAGTGCTAAATACCACCTTTTAGATTTTTCTGCTTAATTTTGCTCAAGTATGCTGAGCATGAACAAATGGAATCTAAGAGACTTACGCACTCCTCGTTCTGTTCCAGATCTAACTTTGCACATGTTGCATTCTTTTTAGGGGATGCTCTTCATGAGCATGTGAACACACTGCTATCTCTGGGCACAAACCGCAGGCATGAGCCTCCAAGAGCAACCAACACTTCTCCTGTAATAAGTTTAGTGGACACTCCAGAAGTCAACTTCAAGGTACGAATTCCACTGTGAACTATGTAGCTTCAGTAAATATCAGCTCTGTATCGATTGCTTAGACAATTCTACAAACATTGATGCAGGCACCCCCTGAACCTGTGAAGGAGGTCCCAAAGGAACCAAAGTTCACCTGTCCGATATGCATGAATGAGCTGATGGAAGCGGCATCCACCGTCTGTGGTCACATTTTTTGCCAGAAGTGCATCAAGGCTGCCATTCAGGCTCAGAAGAAGTGCCCTACCTGCCGAAGGACCCTTAATAAGAACCAGCACCACCGGGTGTACCTCCCAACGACGGAGTAATCCGGTGCGGTCATTTTGGTACAAGTTCTGCAGCGCGCCTTCACCACATTGTGGCGATTGCAACGCAGAGCTATTTAGAGGCTTATTATCATTAGCATAGGGTGGTACAGCGATTTAACAAGTGGTTTTGCCCTCGGCATTTGGGACATCGTACCATGCTGTATCCTCAGTAAAGTATATCGTAGCATCATCTGGATATGGGTGTTACTATAATGGTCGTCGTGGCACCTTACCCTTAATGTTTGGATGTGAATTGTGATGCGATGTGAAGTCGTACCGGTCGGTGTTATGTTTCATCTGGGGTCTGGAATATAGCTGCATGCTCAGCCTGCTGGGCCTTGCCTGGAAAGAGGTTCGTCTAGAGGATTCAGGGTGGTTGGTTGGTTTGATGTTTCTCTGTTTGTGTGGGCTTTAGTCTGGTGAAGTTTCGGGCTTTGCAGATGTATCCGCAGTTTTATTCAGCCCATTTTCTTTCCGCTAGCATCACTTCATGATAGAAAATTGTCATCCGTTTAAATTGGTTGAGAGTCTTGTTTGGAACACCGAAGTTTTCGGTTCTCCATTTTTTTTTTGCGATGACGGTTCTCCTCCATTCATGCGAGACTATAGCATTATTTTTAAAATATCTACGAAATTCCTACAAAATCGCTGCTGTGCTTACCCTCTTCTAGTCATCACTCACTCAGAGTATCAAATCAAGACTGCGAAACCACATAATTTTGGGGTTTTGGCATCTTCATCAGCTAGCATCACAGCTCGATCCAGATCAAAGCAGAAGCAATCCATCGATCAATCATCAGTCCGCTGCAGAAGAACCTCAGTTCCCGTGACGCTGCCCCCTCCCTGATTTGATCAATCAAAGGCGATCTCTTGCGTGCCTGCACAACAGACAACACGATGCATTACCGATACGTCTTCATCGGCGGGTGCTTGTCAGTTGCCGTCCGGTTCAGCCCCAACGCCCCCAAGCAAGGGGCACTCGGTGGGCCGTGGGTGCGCGGGGAGCCGGGGAGATAAGGAGGGAAAGCGGTGGCGGAAATGATGCCGACGTTGACGCCCGCCAGCCACCACGCGGCCACCATCCATCCCACCAAGCACGTACCCATCGCTCTCGGTCTTCTTCCTCCTCCGCCCATTTGCGTCAGCGCCGCCCGGGTAACGCCTCCCTCCCTCGGCGGCTCGGCCTCCCTCTGAATTAGAAATTCCTGCCCTATCCTTGCAAATCAAATGACCAATCGAGTAGGTTGGGCGCCAATAGCATCGAGTGTGCCCTTTCTTTAGTAATCGGGAGCGCTTTAAGTGGTTTGGGCAGTTCTGTACTGGTAGTCTATTTAGTACTCTGTTTTTTCTAGTCTAGAATAAAAAAAGTTTGCTTTTGGGATTTAGACACCTGCTGGCTGGAAAAACTTTGGGGGATTCGAAAAGTGTTAAGCGCCTTTTGGAGATGCAAGATTAATATTCTGAAGAATATCGATCGTTGATCATTTTGTCAGCGTCAAGTTATTAACTCCAGAGGTAGCGAAAAGCACCCAGCTAGAACTGGATCTGTTCTTCCATGGCTGGCTGTGAGCTCTGAACATTTCAGTTTCTGGCTCGCGAAATCGGATCAACACTGTGGTCAGCACGTAGGAATTGCGGCATGCGCATGCCAGTGCCATGGACCTCTCGTCGACTCCCATCCTGCAAAGTCTCCTTTGGCTGCTTACCAAGTCAACGCACGGCGTGTGCCGGCGCTAGGACGTTGCGTGCCTCAGCAGTGGCGTTGAATGGATGGAATGATTGTGTTTTTGAGCTTAAATTTTCAGGAAAAAGTAAAGTGCGCATGCGAAATTCCATGAACCTCCTGTGAATAAATGATGTCCTTTTCATTTAGTCTATTTTATTTAAATAGCGATGCTCCTTTTGTGCTGTGGAATTCAAAAATAATAATCGCCAGAATTTTGGTAGAGCCTCCTCCATCACTTGTTGCTTGTTGGTTGAACACAGTTTTGTTTTATTTCGTCTGTTCTGATGCCTTGGGAGACGATGAAACTGTTGAGTTATGGCAGCTCCAGCCCCAGTTTACGTACTTGGGCCTTGTTTAGTTTGCTAAAAATTCTAACGTTTTCTCCACTCTCTCTCCATCACATCACATTAAATACGCCAAAAGACATAAGTTCGGAGTATTAAATATAGGTAAAAAAATAACTAATTACACAGTTTTGATATACTTCGCGACACGAATCTTTTGATCCTAGTTAGGCCATGGTAGGATAATATTTACCACAAACAAACGAAAGTGCTACAGTATACTACAGAAGTTCAAAACGTTGAAAAGGCAAATTTTCCCACGAACTAAACAAGGCCTTGAATTGAACGACCTCCCAACCAAAGTTGCAAAGTCATCTCATTTCTGGTAGACAGGTACTGACGCGTTTCTGCTCTACCTGGACGTGAATCCCTTTTGCATGCTGCTGCCTACCTGGACGTGAATCTTTACCAGATGGAGCAGCTTCATGGCTGTCCAGGTTGCAAATCCTGTCTGTCTCAAAAAAAAAAAAGGTTGCAAATCCTGACATAGTCCCTGCCAAAACTAATAATTTCTCAGTTAAGAGTTGCCATCAAATGATTGTTCTGTAAGTTTTTTATAGTTTCAGATACGCAACTTTCATGATTCCATCTGTTCTAAGGGAAATCTACCAAAAAAAAAATCCTAATTTAACACCCGTTTTTTTTCTTGTCTCATAGCTTGTTAGGGTCGATTATTCATTTTCTTGATGTAGACATATCCCTTTATCTCTCTACCGCAAGCGACGACTGACGAGGACATAACAGAAAATATGTTGCATGCCGGTCAAATGAAACAAAATAAAACGTATAGAAAATAAAGGTGTTGGATGATGTGGCCTTTTGAAGTCGATGGGAATACTTTCCTTTGGTATATATTTTTTTAGGCTTCTTTGGTATATTTTTCATCCTGCTTATCCTCATGTCACAATGACTTCATCTCAGTGGTGGAGATAGCTTTCTCATCCAACTAGGGTGTGTTTATTTAGTCAATCTATCTTTCTTTAGGTAGAATGTATAAAAAGTTACTTGTCCAAGGTACAACTTGAAAATTAAGGTCACAACTTTATGCTTCCTTGAGGGACTTCTAACTCTAGCTAATAGTATTCGATCTTATCATTTACTGTGGCAGGATCTTAATTACAAAATTATTGAAACCATGTTGATTCCTTGTCTAGTTTGTGATTTGTGTTAATTTGTGAAATTGAGCCCTCAGATTTAGCAATTAGAGGATGGGCCAAATCTTGAATGCCTCCTGTGGGGTTCACCTTATAATAACTCCTTCCTCGACCACCAAAAGGTCCAAAACTAATCACACACGTGCTTCTCGAGATTCCTAGCAGACAGGTTTCACAATATATACAAGTTTATTGTTGTGATCACAACCATTTTGGAACTAGCCCTAATTACTTGCTTTATTATCCATTTTTTAGTCCCCAACTTTTTGACTGGTTTAACCTATTATAAACTATTTAACACGGGCCAGTTTGCCCTCTTATGTTTTTTTAAAAAATATTTTTTTGCCAGGATTAGCATCATAGGCTGCCGTGGCACAATAGTATGTTGGAATTTTCATAGGATGGGAGCATCTGGTGCCGGTTTATATATGAAAAATGAATGAATGAATAGAATGTAATGTTTTGTTAGCGTGGGGCATCATAGAACTTAACCACAACCAAATGTGGAGAAACTAAACAAAGGCAAATTTCACTTGGGAGGAACGGGTCTAGTTTAAATAGATTGGGACTTGGGAGGTTAATTGACCCATTTTGTATGAGGAGCTAAGTGCACAAATAAGATAGTTATAAGTAAAATATGCTTTTTTTGTTTTTTAAAAAATGATCAAATATCAAAGATAACGAAGGAGATATGTACCTTTTCCTCTCCTATGTGTTTGAACATTATGGTTACTGTTAGAAAGGGACTAGGCTAGGCGTCTTGGGAGAAAGCTGATGAGGTACGGGTCCTTGTGGCCTGGTGCCATCCATTTGACTTCCACGAGTGGGAATTCCGGCATATTTCGGAATGATTCCCTTGGCTTTCACAAAATTTGTAGGTACTGTTAGTTCGATCTCCACACCGACGCGGCCCAAAGGCCGAGTCGGGCTCGACCTCGCGCCCTGGTCGGGGGCGCCCAACCGATCCATGGTTGGTGGGCCCCCGTCGCACAGTGCTATATAGAGGAGGTGGGGGCCACGGCTCGCAGTACGAGGTGATCTGCGCCGCCACAAACCCCACCTACAACCCTAGCGACCGAGGGAGCACTGGAGCGGTGGGAAGCACCACCATCACCGCCGCGGACGTCCTGCTTCATCACCCGTACACGGTGCCACCGACCGCATCTACGCTGCTTCCCCAACGCCGCCTTCACCGAGCCGGCGCCGTCCCTGCCACCTCTACGCCAAGCCGAGGAAGCCCCTGCTACCTCGACTGAAGAGATGGCCAACCCACCGGCAGCGCCTTCCTCCCTTATTGATGGTTGGTGTTCCCCTACTCCCTTTCTTAGTTGTTGTTAGTCTCTGTTAGTGTAGTTGTTAGTCTCTGTGTAGTTGTAGTGTTGTAGATCTAGATCAAGTTCATGTCTTTTTGTTAATCCAAGTTTGTACCCGGCTAGATCTACTGCTAGAGATCTGTGTTTTAATACTAACAATGGTATCAGTCGCCTACTAGTTAGTGGATCTAAGCATCAGGGTAGTCAGTGTTCAATTGTTAAAGTTTTTACCCCGAATCGAAGAGAGGAGGGGGAGAGGAACACTGGAACGTTTCAAATCGATGTGAATCGAAGAGCAAAATCAGAGATTCAAAGCGAATCGAAGTCGTGAGCAAACCCTAACCCTAGATCTACTCGGGTCAGGGGAAGAAAACGAATCAAATCGAGAAATGCGAACGAAACCCAAACCCTAGATCGACAAACGACGATGCAGGACCACCACAGTGGTCTTACCTCGCCGGAGCACCTACCGCCGTCGTGCGGGAGGCACTGTGCGCCGTCGGTTTTGACCGGCGTGTGCGACAGGAGAAGGGCCACCGCCACCGAGCCGTTCGACGGCCGCGCGCTCACCCACGGGCGGACGCGCGCGCCGGCGAATGGTCCGGCAACGGCGGCACCATGCTACTCCGGCCGCCATGACTATGGATCTCTCAGTGAGGGAAAGGAGGATGGAGAGGGGCTAGCAGAGAAAGGAGGAGAGGGGTGCCGTGGGGCCGTGCGCCGGCGGCGCCGCCGCTCACCCGCGCCTGTCGGTGTGCCGGTCGCGGGGAAGACGACCCTGCCGCCGCCGTCGGGTGCATGACAGAGGCGGAGGCGGAATGGAATGAGGGCTAGGGTTTTCCCAGCAGTCGGCGAGCTTATATACGTGACCGAAATCGCCGGGTTGAACGAGATCCGTCGATCTGGAGATCAACGGCTGCGGCTGGCTGGGCGGATATCTGGGCCAGAAGTGGCCCAGGCGGGATTAGGCGCTGGGCCGATCCGGCGGCCCAGCCGTCGGCTGTCGGGCCTAGAGCCCATGCGGGCACGAGCAGCAGGCCTCGGGCCGCATTCTTGTTGCTGGGCTACAAGAGTAGTCAGGAACAGTAGCGTTTCGCTATTAAGCTTGTGAATTTCAGAAGCAAATTTTGAGTATAATTTGAATATTTATTTGAATGTTAAGTTTAAATCTCTGTTTAAATTTTGAACCAAAGGGATAAATTTTTACAGAGAGTAGTATGCTTCTGGAATTTTCAGTTTAATCATGTTTTTCCGCTACGAGTTATTCTTTAATTAAATTGAACCAAAGGGATATTTAATTAGAGAAATAGAATGAAGTTTAAAGTTTTCTTTATAATATTGTAATTTTTCTGGCCAAAGCTGATAATTACAATAATATAAACAGAATGTTTAAAGTTTTTATGCATTAATTCTATTTTTCTGCCCAAAGGTGATATAGAGTTAATGTAGAGTATTGTTGTATGTATTACTTTTAACCAAAGTTGAATTAATACATGCAGCATTTTCCGTAATTTTTATGTTCTCACCTTTATGAGTTAATTACGTTTTTCAGGACTGAGTTACCTCAGCACCATCCATGAGCTCGTTGGACCCAACTTCAAGCAGTGGCACAACTAGTTGGATTGCGTCCTCACGATGTTGGAGCTCGACTATGTGTTGACTACACCATGCCCTGCAGTTCTTGCAGATGTGGTGAGAGGAGCAAATGAGAATGAGGAGACCTTTCAGGCACGACAGCGAGACCATGCAGATAAGATTGCCAAGCGCGACCTTGATCGTGCCAACTGGCAGAAAAATAATAAGAAATGCTTAAAGATCATGCAGACAAAGATGTCTGAGGTTATCAGGGCTTCAATCCCTGAGAAAAAGTCTGATGGAGTGGAGCACACTGCTGCCGAGTTTTTGGCGATAGTGGAGAAACAACATGACACGCACTCCAAGACTTATGCTAGTACCTTGATCAATAAGCTTACCAGTCTGCAGTACACAGGAGGTGGTGTTAAAGACCACATTCTGTCGATGAGTAACATGAATGGTAAACTTACCAGCATGGACATGGGTTTGCCAGAATAGTTTCTGGTGCACCTAGTTTTTAAGTCACTGCCGCCTGAGTTCTCCACTTTTGAGGTGAATTACAACTCCTTGACTGAGAAGTGGGACTTGCACAAGCTAGTTTCTATGTGTGTGCAAGAGGAAGAGAGGCTCAAACAGCAAAATGGTGGTTCTGTCAACTATTTGCAGAATACCAATAAGAAAAGGACTTTTGGTAGCAAGGGCTACAAAGCTAAGAATCAACATGAAAGTGGTCCTTCTAATGCTCCTAGTAAGTCTCAGGGGAAACCTCCTGTCCAGCAGTTTCAGCACCAACCAGACAAGAAATCAGCAGTTGCTCCAAATCAGTGCCTCTGGTGCAAGGAGACTGGCCACTGGCAGAAGGATTGTCCTAAGTGGATGAAGCACATGCTGAAGAAAGGTGAGGATATAATTACTTTTGTAGATGAGACCCTGTACTTAAGTTATTCTAAATCTACTTGGTGGATTGATTCAGGTGCAACTGTTCATGTTGCTAATTATATGCAGGGTATGCATTCGAGTCAGATCCTACAAAGAGGCAGAAGAAGTATTAAAGTCGCCAATGGAGTGGAGGCTGAAGTAGAAGCCATTGGAGATCTCCCCATCAAGCTACATGATGGCTTCGTACTTCATCTTAATGATGTCCTCTTTGTACCTAGTTTAAATAGAAACTTGATTTCTGTTTCATGCTTAGCAGATTGTGGATTTGAGTGCCATTTTAGCGCTGAAAAATGTTTAATTAAGTTCAATAATAAGTGTGTTGGTCTTGCCTTCCGACAAGACAAGCTTTATAAGTTATCTATGCATGATGAGATCAATGTGGGTGATGAGAATGTATGTGAAACACTGAGTGTCCCCTCGTCTACAAATGAGAAAGGCAAGCGAAAGAGAATTGATAGCGAATCTTCGAAATTGTGGCATTGTCGTTTATGCCACATTTCGAGGGGAAGAATAAAACGTTTAGTAAAAGAATCAATTCTCCCGCCGTTAGAATTTTCAGACTTAGACCAATGTGTTGATTGCATTAAAGACAAATACGTTAAGCAAATTAAGAAAGGCGCAAAGCGAAGCACAGGGGTGTTAGAGATTATACACACGAACATTTGTGGTCCATTCCCTGTGACGTTTGTGGACGGTTTTGATTCGTTCTATCACGTTTACAAACGACTATTCGCGCTATGGATATATTTATCCAATTAAAGAAAAGTCAGAAGCGTTAGATAAATTTAAGATATTTAAAGCAGAAGTAGAAAATCAACACAATCAAAAGATAAAAGTAGTAAGATCAGACCGTGGAGGGGAGTACTACGGTCGACACACCCCATATGGCCAAGCTCCTGGACTTTTTGCAAGGTTCTTACAGGAGAATGGCATAGTTGCTCAGTATAGTACACCGGGTGAGCCTCAGCAGAATGGAGTAGCTGAAAGAAGAAACCGTACCTTAATGGATATGGTTAGAAGTATGTTAAGTTACTCCACCTTGCCAGTAAATTTGTGGATGGAGGTATTAAAAACCGCCACCCACATTTTAAACAAAGTACCTAGTAAGTCAGTACCTACAACACCATATGAGCTATGGACGGGTAGAGAACCCTCCCTAAGATGCATGCGTGTATGGGGATGTCCAGCTGAGGCTAAAGTCTTTAACCCAAATATTAGGAAACTAGATCCCAAGACAGTCAGTTGCCATTTCATTGGCTATACAGAGAAGTCTAAAGGTTATCTAACAGACACACAAAGTTTGTGGAAACGACACATGCAGTTTTTCTAGAAAGTGAGATGGTTAGAGGGAGCATGGTGCCACGTGAAATTGATCTTGAAGAGAAGTGGGTATATGTACCTACTCCAATGATTCAGGAACCAGTTTTCGTGCCACGTGTTATTCCGACACCTGCAGTGGAACCCACTGTGGTGCCAGAACTTGTTGCTAGTTCTCCGGTGCAAACAATGAGTGAAAATCAGGAACCTGTTCTTCAAGATCCTACAGAGCCTATAGTTGCACAGGAAGAACCTGAACAGTCCCCAGAACCAGAGGTGCCAGCCATTGAGGCCCCAAGAAGGTCTCAAAGAGTTAGAAAGTCAGCTATCCCAAATGATTATGAGGTATATAATAGTGAAGAAGTTCATATAGAGGGTGATCCCGCTTCTTTTGAAGAAGCTATGAGCCGTTCAAATGCATCCAAGTGGCAAGATGCCATGGAGGATGAAATGAGATCCATGAGTGCCAATAAAGTTTGGGACTTAGAAGAAATTCCTGAAGGAGCCAAGCTTGTAGGCTGTAAATGGGTCTACAAAGTTAAGTATGACTCCGAAGGAAATATAGAGAAATATAAGAGACGACTTGTGGCTAAGGGTTTCACACAAAGAGAAGGGATAGACTACAATGAGACGTTTTCACCGGTCTCTTGTAAGGATTCTTTTAGAATCATAATGGCATTAGTGGCGCACTATGATTTAGAGTTACATCAGATGGATGTAAAGACGTCATTCCTGAATGGAGACCTATATGAAGATGTCTACATGACTCAACCCAAAGGTTTTGTTGTGAAAGGCAAAGAACATATGGGATGTCGTCTGAGAAAATCCATTTATGGCTTGAAGCAAGCCTCAAGACAATGGAACATTAAGTTTGACGAGACAATTAAGAAATTTGGGTTTAAGGCAAACATTGAGGACAACTGTGTTTATGTAAAGTTTAACAAGGGGAAATTTATTTTCCTAATACTGTATGTGGATGATATCTTGCTTGCTAGCAATGATGTTAGACTAATACAGGAGACGAAAGATATTTTGTCCTCAAATTTTGCTATGAAGGATCTTGATGAAGCCTCATATGTTTTGGGCATCCAAATTCACCGAGATAGAAGGAATGGGGTTTTAAGTTTATCGCAGAAGGCATATTTGGAGAAGATCCTAAAGAAATATAATATGCATGCGAGTAAAGCCACACATGCTCCTATTCAGAAGGGCGATAAGTTTGGACTTTATCAATGTCCAAGGAACCAATGCGAGATCGATCAAATGAAAGCGATTCCATATGCTTCAGCAGTAGGTAGCTTACGGTATGCACAAGTGTGCACTCGCCCAGATTTAGCGTTTGTTACAGGAGTACTCGGAAGATACCAGTCTAATCCAGGTGCAGAGCACTGGATGATGGCAAAGAAAGCATTGCGATATGTGCAAGGCACAACAGGCCTCATGCTAACATATAGAAGATCTGATGTCCTAGAGATAGTAGGATATTCAGACGCTGATTATGCGGGAGATAGAGATGATAGAAAGTCTACATCTGGATATGTATTCACTCTCGCAGGGGGAGCTATCTCATGGAGAAGTTCCAAGCAAGAGCTAGTTGCAACATCTACGATGTATGCAGAGTTTATAGCATGTAATGAGGCACTAGGACAGGTTATGTGGCTAAAGAAGTTTATCCCTGACTTGAGAATTGTGGATTGCATAAGAAAGCCATTGAGATTATACTGCGACAATGCGCCAGTAGTGTTTTATGCCCACAATAACAAGTCAACTAATGCTACCAAACCCATAGAAGTGAAGTTCTATGCGTTAAAAGATAGAGTCCAGGATCAAACTATAAGTCTGAAGCACATTAGTACGAAAGAGATGCTTGCGGATCCGCTCACAAAAGGCTTACCACCCAGTGTGTTTAGAGAACACATTACCGGTATGGGTTTAAGGGAAAGCCTATGAATCCTGGATGGGCCTAGTTAAGATCCCTCAGAATGAATAACTGTATTGTGGCTGGTTAGTCTGATTGTCATTACGATTAAGATGACCCATGCTCGGTATGTTTGTTTGTGATGAAGTGGATACCCAGCGAGAGGCTAAAGTGCAAAAGAGTAAGTTGAGATCGAGAGGGAGAATGTTAGTTCGATCTCCACACCGACACGACCCAAAGGCCGAGTCGGGCTCGACCTCGCGCCCTGGTCGGGGGCGCCCAACCGATCCATGGTTGGTGGACCCCCGTCGCATAGTGCTATATAGAGGAGGTGGGGGTCACGGCTCGCAGTACGAGGTGATCTGCACCGCCACAAACCCCACCTACAACCCTAGCGACCGAGGGAGCACTGGAGCGGCGGGAAGCACCACCATCGTCGCCGCGGACGTCCCGCTTCATCACCCGTACACGATGCCACCGACCGCATCTACGCCGCTTCCCTAACGCCGCCTTCACCGAGCCGGCACCATCCCTGCCACCTCTACGCCAAGCCGAGTGTTGACACCGTTTTTTGGCATGTATCAACCGGCGTCAAAATGAGGCAGAAGGACCGACATAGGTCGACTCGATGATTTTGCCTATGGAAAAGTAAGAGGAGACGACTCGATAATTTCGCAAATATACGGGTGTTGCATGAGTCATGAAGATTCATTTGCACACGATTAGTATGTTGGCCAGAATGATTGTTAATTAAGAAGGACCTGGACGTACATGTGAAGGTGATTAAGTAAAGAAAGCAAGATTACAGCAGGGGAGGAATAAATCGGCCTGGTGATTGGCAGAGAGAAACAGAGGAGAAAATTGGGGTGAATCGGCCGATGAAAATCAATAGCCGATGCAATGGCTTGATCGGCCAGACAAGAAGGAAGCTGTCCTTCACGTGCAAGCTTCATGTGATTGGTTGGCAAGGAAGAGTATTTAAAGGAAAAGGAAGTTAGCAAGGAAAGCCATCATGTGCATGCCAAGATTATTAGTAGAGTAAAAGGCAAGTTGCCATGCGGGAGAGGAAATCAAGATCAATCCAAGTTTGCGTATGGGACAGAAGGAGCTTAATTGAGAAGGATTCTACACAAGGAAAGATAGAGTCTATAAATCTTAGTATCTCCTTTTTATTTATAAAGAAGAGTTGTAATTTAGCTAAGAGTTTGTTGGTCGCTGTGGCGTGTCAGGAGTCTTTAATTAGGAAGTTATAAGCCCTTCCGGCTATAGGAGTCTAGAGAAGCCCAGGGTATAAATATAAGCCCCGACCATTGTAATAGGATCATCACACGATCAATATCAAAACCGCCTCCGGGCACCCTTTTACCAATTATTGCATCTACTTTACTGCATCTACTTTACTGCATCTACTTTTCGGCGACTTCGCCTTCGTACCTTTTCTCTTTCACGAGTTCTCGCAAACTCGTCGGGCTGCATCGCTTCAATCTCCGGCTTGCTGGTGAGTTCCGCTTTACCGAGTAATTTCTAGGCTTTAACCACCATGCGCATCGCTGTTGTTTCGTCTAGATTTATTCACAATTTATCGATATCAGCTAGATTAGCAAGTTTTATCTTAATTCTTGTTGTTCTAGCTTCCATCACCAATTATCCAGCTTGAGGCTGCTTTCTGTCGGCTTTATCACATTATTATTATTACTTTAATTATCATATAGCCGTCCAGATCTGTTTCAAGTGTTGCTCACGTAGCTCTATTTAAGTTGCCTCTGGTAGCTTACGCTCTGTCTACGTCATCATATCGGCTGATCTAGCCGATCTGCTCTGCCCCGTATCGGCTACCTAGCTATTACGATTTTATCAAAAGACACATCGGCTCTCTAGCCGATTTTCCATTGTCAATCAACAGGTCAGATTGGATGGCACGCCTCGTTACAGACCGAGGAGTCACATGTGCTGCGCGCGGAGGTGACGTCCTATTTTCGCGTCAACACACTTTTGGCACGCCCGGTGGGACACGAATATTAATCCCTATTATATCGTCTGGTGAGACCCGAATACAATATCCACAACGAATCTAGAGTGGCTCGAGGAGTACATCGTCATGGACAGTCAATCTGGAATATTGGCGAATATTATAAGCAAAGCAATTGAAGGTGCATTCTCTGAGTTTGCCCGTCAACAAAGTTATGAGAAATCATATTATCAACAGCCGACATTATCGGCTAATGCGGCATTCAGGACTCCGTCTGATTACTACTCAACAGAAATTCATGGCCAGGTAGCTCATCAGAATTGGGCTCAAACATCGGTTCCACAACCGATTGCTGTTCATTCACATTACCATGATAATTATCAGTCACATGTGTCGGCTTCAGAGCCGATGGTGCCATATTTACAACATCTGATGCCGCAGCAAGACAATATGGAGCCATATTATCAGCAGCCAATAACATCGGCTAGTACTACATTTTCCTACAATCCAATTCGGCAACAAGGCTATGAGGAACCAGCATACGTATATCTTGGGTCATCAAGTACTACAACATCAAGTGTGAGTGCAACCTGTAAGTCAGCTTATGATGATTATTTAATTCCGTCATGCTCTCAACAGGATAATTTTTATCAGCCGATGGTAGTTCCTCATAATGCACTAGTCCTTTCTGATTCATCACCGTTGGCACAAGGGGATTTGTTCAGCGCTTTAGGATATACTACTCAAATTCAAGGATCAACATGCGTTCAAGGTATTGCCCAAGAATTACATCTGTTCCCCATGATACGCGACAGATAGCTTCATACGCTCAACCATCAAATCAAAGTCAGCAATTGCAAACCTATCTGCCACAAGTATCGGCTCTACGGCCAATGGCGGATCAGCCACGGACATCGATCTATCAACCAATGACTTATCAGCCGCATGAGCCAGAAATTTATCAATCACCAGCCATGGATGAACAGTTGATGGTTCAACAGTCACAATTGATAGCTCAACAATCTTTGTCTGGGGGGCTGCAGTCACGGTTGATAACTCAGCAAGCTTTGCCTGGGGGGCTGCAATGTTCCCAGATATCAGCTCAGTCACAAAGTACAAAAGATTATCAGTCACAAGAATCGGCTTTACAGCAAGAGAAATTGAGTCAACAGCCGATTGCTTATCAAATGCTCCCTATGTCAACAAAACTGCAGCTAGAAAAGAGTCAGCCTGTTCAAAAGGAGCTTGTGCAGCCGGTAAAAATTCACAAAGACCAAGGGAGCTGTCAACTAGAAGATGAAAAAATTCAGTCACAGATTGCTCCTCAGGAATCACAGTCGCTGGCTTGTCAGTACATTGGGGTGCCATCACAACTGGTGACGGACCTGCCTGTCCAATTGGTTACTGAGCAAGTGGAGGTTGGATTTGAAGAGCATATCCAGACAGAAAAAATTAATGGTCATGAAGCACAGGACTCTGTTGGTGAGTTTCAGGATGGAGATCAATATGGAGGAAAGTACAGTTCTGAAGAAACTCACAAAGAAGAAATTCCAACCAACTACAAGGATAGAGAAAAACAAGCTGGTGAGCCATTAAAGAAAGATGAAGTGGGCGATGGAAGGATAACAGAAGCTGGGCAAAGGATGGCTCCTCAAAATATTTATTGCTCGCTGCCCAAAAATATTACCCCGGAATATCGACCGCTTGGAGTATATTTTCCATGGGAGCCAAGTGATCAAGAGCCGAAAATCACTATGCAAAAGTATCGGCTGATTGGAGTTCATGTTGCATGGGAGCCGGGCGATCAAAAACACAGATATATTGCCCTGAAGCATTGGCCACTTGGAACTTATTTTCCATGGGATCCAGGAGGACAAGAGTTCTGTACGAAACTTTAAAGCTGATGTCTCCAATCGGCTAGATGATGGGGCATATGTCATTTGATCCTGTCATTATGTTGCCTCGTGATGGAAAGTCAAAAAGATATATATTGGCTATATGTTGTTCCATCATATTATCTCAGATTATTTATTGATAAAACAGGCACTAGATATATCGGCTGCTTTATTTAAAACAGAGCCGATGGAAGCAAAAGATTGGCTGGTAGAAGAGCAACAGAGTCAGCCAATGGAGCACGGTCGTCCTTCGTTGACCTCGCCAAAAAGCCCAACACCGACGATCTTGCCGACGACTACAACAACGTTATTAGCGGACGGATCTGTACCGACTCGTCATCAAGCAGGCATGTCTACGACAAATGCCTAACACCCTACGCGGTATGTATCTACTGATAACTGCCCTACGCGGCAAGTGGAGTAGATCAATTAGCACCAAAACAATGCAAGGTAATTGCGCGTTGAGGACATAATTCCCTGGATTATTTTAAATGCTTGCTTGGGACAAGAGGAACATATCGCGTGGCATGATTATAGAAAAGCCGATGAGAAATATATCAGCTACATGTTATTTAAATGGATTCGAGTTGCCACCACGAAGACAACTAGCAAGCAACAGGGTCTACCTCATGGTTCATCTGCATAATTAAAAGACTAAAGTCAAGTACGTGTGTAAATGAAAGGAGACAATTTGCCTGGCAGGAAAGTGGAGTATATCAATTTGGCACTCATTCAATATTAAATCATGTACATCCAAGGATCGGTTTATTTTACGAAATTTTTCAGCCGATGGCGGTTAAGTTATCAGCCGATGTTGGCATTTGGCGGAGCACAATCGGCTAGCTTGACTTCTTTGTTTACTATTGGCGACTCACATCCAACCTCTCCTATAGAAAATGATGTGTGCATTAATGATGATTTAAAATAATAAGAGTCGATGGCTATTTCCTAATGAAGCTGATGGATGAAGCCAACGACAGATCTTAGTACATCATTAATCCGAGAGAGTTCTGTTACGGAAGAAAAAACAGGGGAGCAGCACACCTTGCAGGACTTTTTCTGTGTTTTGAAATATAGCTGGTTCAACATCGTTTTGAAGCTCAAGGAACCCTACTTGGGCATGATACTTTCAGAAGACTACAGGACATAAAGTTGCAGGTGAAGTCAAAATGACCATGAGCGAAGAAGACACAGCTAGAAATTGGCACCTGTCATGCGTTAAAGGAGGTTCTACATAAGCTACGTACAAACAGAAGTTGCTACTTAGAGTCCTGCTCAAAGAAAAGCCAATGGAGGTATGACCGGCATAAAACATACAAGCTAAAAGACTGACGTATGCCACACGCCGTCGAATCATGTTCAATATCCGTCTGCTTGTTCTTCTATTTTCAAGACGACCGGAGAAAGATGCAAAAGCACCTTAAATCGGCTAATGTTCAATATCCTAGGAGGTTACACATAAAAGGGAAAATGTGAGTTAAGTAACCAGGATAATATCGGCTGGATAAGTATAAGACCCAACATCGGTTGCTAATGGTGTATAGCCGATAAATCTTACAAAGGCTGATTAATTACTGATATTTGTGGCAAGTCATCAATTTAAAATGCAGAAACTCTAATGGGAAGTCATGATCATCGGCTCAAATTTCGTCAGATCGCTGGAGCTAACCTCTTCACTTACATTATGACACCATCGCTAGGTTGCAAGGTTGATGGAACAAGAAGACACCACTACTGCCATCACCACCGCCGACGAGGCCACAAGGCCGATAAAACTCGATACTCAAGGGAGTTGGTGACAACATGAAGACTCATACTCATATTGGATACGTGTTTTCTTGTTATGAGATGATGAAGAGGCTGGCCAATGAATTATTTTCTGGGGTACACAATCAGTACTTAGATTAAAAAATTGACCGATGGAACACATGGAAATTGCAAAGTCGATGATGAAAGCTAACAAGGTCACATCGGCGGACAAGATATATCGGCTGCCTGTAGTTCCACCGCTAGCCGATGAGACACGGCCGATTTGAGTAAAAGAATCTTCTACACATGTCCTGCAACTAACTCGGTTAAAAAGTATTTATTTGGCCTACAGCTAACAACGAAGATGATCTCTGGCGATCGAGAAGGCAAAGAGAAATAGCCGATAGAGCTTGTAGTTATACCGGCTAAGGACCTTGACATCTACAAAGATGCAGTGCTGACAACACTGTACAGCTGCCAGTGCAAAGTTAAGAAGCCAGTTTAAGAAATCCAGTTCCAAGCTGATGACGGGCATGGTTCCAAAAAGCTTAGGATGCCATAGCGCTGCTAATGGGGAAGCAATAAAGATCGCAGGATCAAAGTCGACATTATTTATGAGCCGATTTATGATTGCAGAAATACTGGCCTAAAATAAAAAGGCTTGTGAAGAGCTAATGAAGATGAAGCAAAATCGGCTGCATACAAATTTAGAACCCATGTTTGCTGTTTGCTGTACATAGAACTAATGATGGAAGAAGTCAAAATTCAGCAATGGTTTGCAAGGAGCCGATACAAATTCTTACAAATGCAAAATAGAAGATGGGTTCATTGGAAAATCATGATCTAGAAAAATCAGACTGCCTCCAAGAATTTTATTTCGCTTCGATGGCTGAGCATGGCCGTAATGATGATAGAGGTAGACACCATGGATCACGAGGTGACTCACATCGGCAAAATGATTGATGAGGTCAGCGCGTCATCGCTGCATTGGACGCTGAATCCCGACGTATGGACGACGGCGATGGCAATATTGGGCGATGTGATGATTCTCAAAATTCTCTCCTGCAATAAAACTGTCTCGACAGATTGCTACACGACTAGTATTGCCGTAAAGAGCCACGACTGACAGTTTACGGGGTTGCATTGCCGATCACGTTCCAGATTAATAGTCAGCTACCCAATAAATTTTGTTCGGCTGTAATAGCCGATAGAGACAATGAGAAGATAGCAGATCGGAAGATGCCAATTATAGTAATCAAAACTGATGGAGTTCACTCTGATCTTGTGGGCGGCTGATAGAAGATATACAAGAGCATGGGAAGTACCATCATGTTTTTAATTACTCAACCAAGCACATGGTGGAAAATTGACCATTCATAGGTCCCTGCAACAATATTATTTGTGGCCAAATATGGGTACTGTTGCCAAGCAACTAATCAACAGGTGTCCACATGAGCCGATGAGACTATAGGCTATCGGCCAGAGGAGACAAGATGGGAACCTTCAATAAATTGATCTATTGCTGAATCTGCTGTGCAACGTATCTCACTGCTGTAGGCATAAGGGCTAATGATGAATAGACCACAGAGCACGTCAGCAGGAAGATGGAGCAGGACTATTGTGCATACCACCTCTGTGCTGATATGATGGAGGTGCTAATGAAGGTACTATTATACCCTTGTCACATTGAGGTCGCGATGGTCGAGAGTTCAAGCCGATGAAAAGGGTGACGCACGTCCAAGGGACTAGAAGATTAAAGCTAATGCTCAGATCAGAAGATTAGTGGCTATTATTATATTCAAAGAAGTTGCATAAAAAAAGGGGGATGTAAGATACCGTGTGGACAGATTGACATCAGCTGGGATTGGTATCCTCCCTAAATGGCCACGGATCAGATTGCTCAGGAGATACTTTGAGCTCAGGATACATCGGTTTTGATAATGTTTGGCTGAGAAATTGTGCTTTACTACGGGGTTGGTTGCAAAAAGAAGAATAAAACCACCCCAAGACAATCACAAGGAAAGTAACGGAGATGAGCAGTACAGACCAAGAAGTTGTATATGTTTATCAGCCCCATGATGGAACACGTCGACAAGAAGGGTCATCGATCCAGTGCCTTGGTCTGGCAGAAAGTCACTCAGCGATTATGTATAAAATGGCAGCTGGTGTACAGCCGATTCAAGATCCCGCGCTAAGCCGAAGAATAGTTTTGATGATGGAAGCAATCCAGAGCTACAGGATAGATATTGGTACTAGTGTTGAAAAGAAAATCGGCTAACAAAGCTGATGTTTGTCTTGAGCTAACGTCTGCTGATGGTTATCAATCCCAAGCGCATCTTCAGAGCTACGCATCAGAATTCTCTCGGATTCTCACATCGGTTATTATTTTGGACAAATTGATGAAATAATGAAGAAGGGTGTGATCGGCAAAATTCTGGTGGTAACCAGAAAATTAATGTATCAGACAGCTTGTTTGACATTTGGCTGATAAAGCGGTGCATTCACCATGAGCCGATGAGTTTGCTAATTACAACTAGCAGTCAATGGATTGACGATCTTGCAACATAGTGGCCCAAAATAATAAACATCCTGTTGGCGAAGCATATTCAGTCTTTTTGCACCCATGGAGTCATTTCTAAAGGCCGATACAATGTATCAGCAGCCAGTAGTGTTTAAAGCTTGAAGATCTTTGATGTCGCTAATTCAACTACGCGATGCTAAAAATTAATGGGAAGCCTCCACTGGTGCAATACCATTATCCATCAAGGATGCAAGCTGGACAGCAACAAAAACTTCTCAAATCCTGCAAAATCTAGCATGGCAAAGACACAGAGGCAGCAAGCTAATGAGATTAGTAGAGTATAAGCAAATCAGCTCGTCGCTTACTAATTGAAGACTCACAATCGGTTTCCTGTAGAAAGAGTGCATTGGGTGAAAGTAATAAAAAGCAAGACAGGAAACCACCAGTTGCTGGATGACAAAAAGATAACAAGAGGGAACTTCAGCTGTGCACTCATGGATGTTTATTTTGCCACATGTCTGAGTCATGAGAACCAGAAATCAGCCAGGAAGATACTGCATGAAGCATGGCATGCAGACACTTTGGGTCACGTACAAGAAGCAAAGGGGGCTATGATCAATTCAATACAGCCGCTGCCACCTTAAACCGGTTATTGTGATTAAGCGGCCGAGTGAAAGGAAATGGACTCAGAGATATGGAATTAATGGGAGATGATCTAATTTTTTGGCTGATGAAGAATAGCTGAATAAAGAAGTTGGCCAGTAATTAAAACAGTTGCAAAGGAATATGAATTCTTGCACTGGTCATGGAGGAACAATGACGTCCACGTCTAGCAAACAGTTGCTGCAAGCTACTACAAAGTAGTCAGGTTACGTTGATGCAAGAAGGCGGTGCGGCTACCGATAGCATCACAAAATTTGACCAGGATAACCGATGAATCTGAAAGCCATCGAGCTTATCATAGCCGATCAAGTTGTAGAGTATATCGGCTGAAGATATAGCGCACCAGACCACGCAACCGATCAGTGGGGCACATGACAAGGTGGTGCAATGTGATGCACACCGTGATTACGTTAATTGCCGAGGAGTTATATACAACTGAAAAGAGTGGCCTGGCAAAGATTCTCATCCATACAAAAATATGTCACCCACACAAGCTAGCAAGCGTATTGATAATGAAGATCCTTGTGAAGTTTTCTGCAAGCTGACGGTGACATACATTGATCAACTTGAGATATTTATTGGCTGTCAATAGTTGGTTATGGGTCAGCTTGCTCTTAACCAATGATATTCAGATCAAAGATGACCAGGCTGATAGAACCAATACGATTGAGACAAGAGTTCCTGAATGACAATGCAAAGAATTTATCTGTTCTTGATTAGTTTGATCATCAATGAGCAATTACTGCTGAAAATGCTAGAACAGAGGAAGGGTGCCGAACTTAACTAAGAGTCAGGAAAACATGAGATGGGAGGCCACTGCTGCTGATAGTTCTACTATGGAAGTTGATGCCAATACTATTGCTATTACTGCCGTTGCCACAGAGAAGTTGCTGGGACAAAATAACAGAGAGACTAGATGGAAGGTGTGTGACGTCAGCTAAAGCTATGAGCGAGCAGTACTGGAAAGCTGGAAATTCCATGGAGTTTTCATTGAGTCGGAGGACGGAGGTTCCAGATTTGCAAGAATTTCAAAGCATGAACACTTCATACTCCGAAACTGGGGGCTTGTGTTGACACCGTTTTTTGGCATGTATCAACCGGCGTCAAAATGAGGCAGAAGGACCGACACAGGTCGACTCGATGATTTTGCCTATGGAAAAGTAAGAGGAGACGACTCGATAATTTCGCAAATATATGGGTGTTGCATGAGTCATGAAGATTCATTTGCACACGATTAGTATGTTGGCCAGAATGATTGTTAATTAAGAAGGACCTGGACGTACATGTGAAGGTGATTAAGTAAAGAAAGCAAGATTACAGCAGGGGAGGAATAAATCGGCCTGGTGATTGGCAGAGAGAAACAGAGGAGAAAATTGGGGTGAATCGGCCGATGAAAATCAATAGCCGATGCAATGGCTTGATCGGCCAGACAGGAAGGAAGCTGTCCTTCACGTGCAGGCTTCATGTGATTGGTTGGCAAGGAAGAGTATTTAAAGGAAAAGGAAGTTAGCAAGGAAAGCCATCACGTGCATGCCAAGATTATTATTAGAGTAAAAGGCAAGTTGCCATGCGGGAGAGGAAATCAAGATCAATCCAAGTTTGCGTATGGGACAGAAGGAGCTTAATTGAGAAGGATTCTACACAAGAAAAGATATAGTCTATAAATCTTATTATCTCCTTTTTATTTATAAAGAAGAGTTGTAATTTAGCTAAGAGTTTGTTTGTCGCTGTGGCGCGTCAGGAGTCTTTAATTAGAAAGTTATAAGCCCTTCCGGCTATAGGAGTCTAGAGAAACCCAGGGTATAAATATAAGCCCCGGCCATTGTAATAGGATCATCACACGATCAATATCAAAACCGCCTCCGGGCACCCTTTTACCAATTATTGCATCTACTTTACTGCATCTACTTTTCGGCGACTTCGCCTTCGTACCTTTTCTCTTTCACGAGTTCTCGCAAACTCGTCGGGCTGCATCGCTTCGATCTCCGGCTTGCTGGTGAGTTACGCTTTACCGAGTAATTTCTAGGCTTTAACCATCGGGCGCATCGCTGTGGTTTCGTCTAGATTTATTCACAATTTATCGATATCAGCTAGATTAGCAAGTTTTATCTTAATTCTTGTTATTCTAGCTTCCATCACCAAATATCCAGCTTGAGACTGCTTTCTGTCGGCTTTATCGCATTATTATTATTACTTTAATTATCATATAGCCGTCCAGATCTGTTTCAAGTGTTGCTCACGTAGCTCTATTTAAGTTAGACCTGAGCATTCCACGGGCCGAGCCGGGTTCGGGCCGGGCCGAAAAAAACCCGGGTTTTTCGGGCTGAGAAAATCCTGCCCATGACCGTCCCATGGGACGTGTCGGGCCTCAGTTTTCGGGCCGGGCTTGGGCGGGCCGCTCGCGCATTTTATAGTGTAAAGTAACTAAAAACAGCATTTCGGGCCGGGTTCGGGACAAAATTTTTTTTTGCGGGCTTCAAGATCTCTGCCCACGCCCGTCCAGCAGGCCGGGCCAAAAATGCTCAGGTATAATTTAAGTTGCCTCTGGTAGCTTACACTTTGTCTACGTCATCATATCGGCTGATCTAGCCAATCTGCTCTGCCCCGTATCGGCTACCTAGCTGTTACGATTTTATCAAAAGACACATCAGCTCTCTAGCCGATTTTCCATTGTCAATCAACATGTCAGATTGGCTGGCACACCTCGCTACAGACCGGGGAGTCACGTGTGCTGCGCGCGGAGGTGACGTCCTATTTTCGCGTCAACACCGAGGAAGCCCCTGCTACCTCGACTGAAGAGATGGCCAACCCACCGGCAGCGCCTTCCTCCCTTGTTGATGGTCGGTGTTCCCCTACTCCCTTTCTTAGTTGTTGTTAGTCTCTGTTAGTGTAGTTGTTAGTCTCTGTGTAATTGTAGTGTTGTAGATCTAAATCAAGTTCATGTCTTTTTGTTAATCCAAGTTTGTACCCGGTTAGATCTATTGCTAGAGATCTGTGTTTTAATACTAACAGGTACACTCACTTCGTTCTGCAATTCAGATGACTTGTCATAGGTCATCTCAATCTGCTAATGGAAGCTACGGGTACGGTTCTAGCCTATAAAAAACTCAACCCGCGGGGCATGAAACACTCCTGATACATTGTGTTAAAGAAGATGACTCCCCGTACATAGCGATTCCGTGATCCGTGAAAAAGGAGTGAGTTTTAAAACATCTCTAAGAGTCTATCTAAATTTTAGTCTCTAAATCATCATTTAGAGAGCTATTTGCATAAAAATCGTTTTCTATATTTTTCACTTTCCAACAACTTTTCTATTTCTTATGCACACTTTAGAGTGTCATTCTTGTCTTCTTAACTAGCGAAAATTCCGGAATAAAAGATGGCTATAAGCTGTTGGAAGACATTTTTTTCACCAAAATATTTATTTCTACCATTTAGAAAGAATATAAGCTGTTCGAAGATATTTTTTCACCAAAATATTTATTTCTACCATTTAGAAAGAAGATAGAGAATCTCTTAGATATGCTTTTAGAGCTTATGGTGAAATTCGCTTCTACGGAGAGTCGAACAGAACATCTAAGAACTGCTACTAAGACCACCTAACCAAGTCAACTATAAACAGCACAACCAGTTCCTAAGTGTAATGATGGGTAATTTGTTGATGGGAAATGATCTAGGTAGGTGCAAATTCCAAAATTCGTCTTTGAAACTTATGACTCCCCTTCACCAAAAAATAACTTGTATAATAACTCAGACATATTTTCTATGTATTTTACTTGTCTTTCAGAGTCGTAGATGTAAGGAGCACATGCACTTCACAAAGTTTTAACACATCCCTCCTTCGTTAAAAGAAAAGGAGACACATCTCTAGTAGATAAACTACTCCCTCCGTTTTTAAATATATGACACCGTTGACTCTTTCTCCAACTTTGACCATCAATATATATTGAACAAATTAGTTAACTAAAGTAAAATGTATATTATCATATATATTATCTAATGTACTTTAGATTTAAATTGTTGGTTTATTGATTTGCTAAAATATTTGTAGAAAAGACGAATAGTCAAACCGACGAAAAAAGTCAATAGTGTCATATATTTAAGAACGGAGGTAGTATTTGTTAGTATGGATTTGTTGCAGGTGGTAGAAGAAAGTAATGATATTATATGATTACAGGAAAATGTCAATACGCAAGATCTACCTGTGGTAGAAGAGTCGCTCCCGTTCGTCGCACCTCGCCACTGTCGGGAGCTTCACGAACAGGATGCACAGCCTGATCCTTATTTGCAGCCGCGGCGATGCACCTTCCTAAGCAGAGGCATCAGGGAGAAGGCGGAGACGTAGATGCCTTGGATGGACAATACGCATAGATCCGTAGGCGTCGCTGGTGGCTGTTTCATCACAGTGCCTAGCGGGCTAGCGGCTTTGCCACCCCTCCAGTTCGCACCGCGCCCTGCCATCCATCAGACGGGAGGAGCCGAGGAGCTGGAGCGTTGTGGTGGCTGATGGCACTGGCAGTCTGACAGATATTGCAATGACCGCCGTAGGCCCGTGGCCTTCAATTCGTCGCCCAGAATGGTATTTCGCCGCAAACAAAAAGGTCAGTGTGGGCAAGTTCACCTGCATCGTAGCCGAGGACAGGCGGCGACCATGCTTCATGCAGTACCAGTACGGTGATGCCATTGCCGAACTCACCGGCGACCAAGCCGCGCGCATGCGCTACAATCTACAGAGATAAAATCTATATGGCTTCCTTGTATTAGTCCTCATGACCTCATCCACCCACAGTTTGCACAGTGTACAACTTCTGACCTGCAATTGGGACTGCTAATTGGTACTGGAATAATCCGACATTTGAAACTATCGACCTTCAGGACCGAGGTGGGTCTGCAATTCTTATTTATTGCAATGAACACATTCACTTGAAATTTGCTTCCATGCTATGCAATAACTTATGAGCCATTCTCTCAATCTCTACGGGAAATTAAAAGTTCATGATAACAATTTATTCATATTAAAGTTCAGTTCATTCGAAAAAAGATAGTTCAGTTCCTGTGAGAAGAAAAGTTAGGAAATTGGAGCAAACTGAATTATCCTTCTACAGTTGTACCTACATTTCTCTGCTTGCTGGTCGGCAACAGCTAGCTGCAAGCTATTGTCTTTCAGGTTCTGTATCATTTTGATCGCAGCAGCAACTTGCTATAATTTTTGGCGACACTCGGGGATACTAATAAGGGGACCCTGAAATGCTGATGATGCAAATGGGCATCAGGGCATGTTTGTTCTTGTAGTTGCAAAATTGAGCTTGAAGCAGACACGGTGGAATGATGTCTTTTCTGATGTTAAAAGACAATGATTTTGGGTATGTAATACATCAGTTAATCGATAACTAATTTTTTTACATGAGCATTAGTTTGCCGGTATTAGTTAGTTCATTATACAAATATGTATGTAAGGGTAGAGTTACTTGAGAGACCAAATGACTGGTGAAAATATTTTTTTATGTGTTCTATGATCCGAGTTGCTATATCAAATAATGTGGTGAGGACGAGTCACACTTAAATGACGTCATCATTGGTTATAAGCTACATTTGTACGGTTTTTTGGGCATGTGTTATGTTTTTTGTAATTAGAAGAATTTTAATATTACATTGTTGGTTACTGAATTAAAAACGTGCTTTGATATTTTTTTTGAAAAATTTCATCCTTTTTAGGTGTATATCTTGACTTAAATATAAGTTTTTGACTTATATCTTACTATGTTTTTTCAGAACACGTGCGTGTCGCACGTGCACTTTACTGGTTATTGAAAAAAAAACAAAAATAGAATCCCATAAAATCGAGGAACTACCGGGGGTGTAGTAGAAAAAGGTACCAGTAGCATGAAACGAAACTGAAAGCCACGAGGGGGGCTAGAGTACTAAAATATCCCTCGCATCCCAAACTCCGCTTCCTCCTCTCTTCTTCGTTCCGATTCCAGCTCTTTGTTTCGCCGCCGTCACGGAAATTCCGATTGCGGCGCCGTTCCGGATTGCTCACCCCAGCCTGCAGGCCGCAGATGATCGTCACCATCGGCAGCAGCTTCTCGAAGAATTCATGATCCTTCAGCGATGGTATGGCGATTCCCCCCGTTCTCCTCTGTTTCCCTCTACCTCGCCAAAGCCTCCATGCGATTTCCTCAGCGGTCTAGCTTCTCCTACGGGTGTTTCTTGATTCAGATATGTTTCTTTTTTGTGTGTGAAGATGATGGGAGTTTAACCGCCTCCGCTACTGCCGCAATTTTGGGGTTTCTTCGGATTGGAAGTCGCTCTGCACTCTGCTTCCGCTACTGCCGCTTTTTTTCGGTTTCTTCGGATTGGAACTCGCTCTGCTTGCGCTGCTGTCGCTTCTTTCGTTTTTTCTTCGAAAATTGGAACTCAGCAGGCTGATTCTAGAATGAATTTATTGGTAGAATCCACTGTTTGATTGCTTTTTTAATGGTGAAGAGTTGGTCGGAATCGATTCGATTCGCTTCTGCAGTATGTTTGTCTTGTTACTGTTTTATCATTGATTTCATAACAGAATCCGCTGAATTCTTTTCAAAGAATGAATTTTCAAGACTCTGAGGAGAAATATATTCTTTCGATAACTGTTATTGAACAGAAATTCACTCCCGTATCCTCTAATCCTTCCATTTTCATTCTGTTCCCCCCGGTTGATATAGGTGCTGGGTTCTTGAACTGGGAAAATTCAATATGGGGTGCTAGTTTAATGAATCGTCTCCACAAAAATGTTCTGGCTTGCTGCTTGTGGGGTCGGAAGTTGAATGGATCAGAAACTACTTTCCTGATTTAATTCGACAATTAATTGGGAATTCAGTTAACCCTTATTTTTTCTGCATGATTACATGAATATGGGGTTCGTTTTGTTAAAGTTTGAATTATGTGGTTGGTTCCTCCTCTTTGTAAGCACTGTTTTTTACCGTGCATCAATGACCCCTTTCTACCCCTTCAGTTGCACAACTTTAACTTTCTGGCCAGGAAACCCATGTTAACAGTTAGGCATGCTTTATCAGATTGTAACTCTTGTTAACTCTTGTTAGTTTCTTTGCGTAGAGGTCACACTTGCCGTAGATTTCAAAGTGAGTTTTAGCATAGCTTACCTTCCTGGAATGGGTTTCCCGGGAATATGAGTTTGCCTCGTTCTTCCTGAACTGATTTCCTCCTTGAGAAGTCTTTACTTTCTGGTCAAGTATAGTTTTCAGCAGTTCAGACTTCAGAGTTCAGACATGTTGGACGCAATGCAATTGCTACCTCATGTATGATGTCCTCACTAATTGTTCCTTCTGACGACCTGCCGCAGGGTCCTATCTCCAACGATGCATCGAATAAGCGGTTCTTCAGCATCGCGCCACCGGCGGTGCTCATATTTTTCGTGCTAATATTTGTTGCCGGTGCAATTGTCACGCTTGATCACAAGGAGGTGCGTTCTGGCAGCTAAGCATGTTTCTTGGATGTTTTTAGCAGGTGTACGCTCTGAATTTTGAAAGCTCATTCATGCTCAAAATGTTTCTGCAGAACTTGTCGATATTGCAGTTGCAACGAAAAGAAGTGTTTGCAACTGAGGAGATCAGACCACCAGCGACGAGCGTGTTGCATGCTGAACCAATAGAGGAACCCAACATCTGTGAGGTTAAAAATATACCCATCTGCTGTTATATATTATTCATGGCAATTTTCTTTTGGTGAACATATTATTCATGGTAATTTGACACCTGGATTAGAACAAGAGCAGTTACTGATACTGAAGAACTGCTGTTCTGAAAACTCTGCAGAACCAATGCAGACCTTCAGGCAGCGAAGCCTTGCCGAGGGGCATCGTGCAGGACATGTCAAACTTCGAGGTGGAATCCCTGGGTGGCAACCCTGACCGGAAGAAGGACCGCAGGCCGTCGAAAAGCCTCCTCGCCATCCCCGTCGGCATTAAGCAGAAAGCCGTCGTCGACAAGCTTGTGTCCAAGGTGACCTCCCTCTGAATTGCGATGCATTTCGTTGCCTTCAATTGTTCAGCATGTAGTACTAGTAGCACCATGCTCCTGCCTGACTGGAGTAATCACCGTGCAGTTCCCGGCTGCCAACTTCATCGTGATGCTGTTCCACTACGACGGCGAGGTGGACGGGTGGCGAGACCTCAAGTGGTCTGACCGCGCGATCCACGTCGCCGTGCGCGACCAGACCAAGTGGTGGTTCGCCAAGAGGTTCCTGCACCCGGACCTGGTGGCGGAGTACGAGCACATCTTCCTCTGGGACGAGGACATCGAGGTGGACAGCTTCGACCCGATCAAGTACCTGCGGATCGTGAGGAGGGAAGGGCTCGAGATCTCGCAGCCGGCGCTGGACCGCCGGTCGCAGATCCACCACCGGCTCACGGCGCGCGACCGCAGGGCCGGCGACGTCCACCGGCGGTTCTACAAGACGAACGGGCACGGCCGGTGCTACGGCAACAGCACGGGGCCGCCGTGCACGGGGTGGGTGGAGATGATGGTGCCCGTGTTCTCGCGCGCGGCGTGGCGGTGCGCGTGGCACATGATCCAGAACGACCTCATCTACGCGTGGGGGATGGACTACAAGCTCGGGTACTGCGCGCAGGGCGACCGGACGCGCAACGTCGGCGTCGTCGACAGCCAGTACGTGCTCCACCGGGGAATCCCCACGCTCGGCGACGGCGGCAAGGCGCCGGTGACCGCGTCGACATCGAAGTCGTCGTCGGCAGACCGGCTGGCCGTGAGGCAGCGGTCGTACACCGAGCTGCAGGTGTTCGACAGGAGGTGGAAGGAGGCCGTGGCGGAGGACGGGTGCTGGACCGACCCTTACCCGAATCCGGCAACCAAAGGCTGACCGTCCGACGGGAATTGAGAATTTGAGTTTGTGCAGGGAGGTACAGTAGTCAGTAGCTGTTACATATTGACCTTGCATAGATGATAGATTATAGTACACACCATATTTACAGGTTCAGAGCAGAGCTCATATATGATGTACATATTGTTCTCTCTCTCTGATCTCAAAGAGAATGAGGTAATGTGATTTTTTTCTTACATTTTCAGTAGTGAGATGATGAATGAAGTTTTGACATTAAAGTTAGACCAACGAACAGAGACTAGCTTTATGTTAGAGAAGAATATGTTGGTAGTGGTACAAACGATTCTTATTCGAATTTGGTTACAAGAATTTCGCTCGTACAATATGATCTCTTTGACATTTTTGCGTCCTTGTGAAACAATCATGCAACTAGTGCCTTTGCTATTCGTCGGAGAAACACGTTCCTTTACTGACCTATGTATACGAAGATCTGCAGGCTGTATTTCCAAAATCCCTATCTGAACTCAGACGTTCTCGTTAGACTTCATCAACGAGACATACAGATACAGCGAAGCAGTAGAGCTCACCGGAAAGCAACACCAGTGACTGGCGATAATCGATAGATAGAGCTTTACCAAATACCAAGTGAAGAAAGCCGGACTCACTAACTAAAAGGTAGTTTATCATTTTCACTTATTACACATCTTGTTTCTCTCGAAAACATCGATCATCCAAAGATTGTGATCTGTAAAGATTTGTAGATCAGCGTTTTGTTTTGTTTTGTTTGACTGTGTTTATTATTGGGCTATTCAGTTACTTAGTGGGCTGAAATTGTAATGGACTATAGTCAGTCGGACCAATGGAGGCAATATCGCCTCTGTTTGTACTGGGCAGTGGCCCATACGGGCGGGCATGTCAGGCCGGGTTACGTCTAATGATGCTGCATATTGGGCTGAGCTATTTAATGGGCCTGCCTTTCCTTGTCACAGGATGGCCCAAAAAGAAAACTGGGCTGCAGGAGGTGACAGTTGGGGCCCAACGTAGGTTGGAGCTTGTGGCGGAAGGCGCCCAACCAAGCAAACCCTATCCCCCTACACGCCTCCTCCCTCCAAAACACCAACGGAATCGGATTCCCAATGGCAGCATCCACCACCTCCCATGGCGCCGCCGCTCGCCGTAGTTGGCCCCGCCGTAGCCGCACCGAGATTTCGCACCACCCTCCCCTTCCGCCTGCGTCCGCGGAAGCTCCCCTCTTGGCGCCGCGCGGCCCTACCCAACGATGAGGTCTCGCACGGCCCCAAACTTGCGTGCTGATACGAGCGGATCATGTTTCCATGCCGCATTCGTGATCGGTGGTTTGATTTTGTTGTGTGTTGACGTTCTGCTTCTGTATAGGATTACTACTTGATCGATGCGGAGGAGTCCATTGGGGACGGCTTCTCCTTCAGTGGAGGTTAGTGCTTGGGAATTCTGAGCTTTATCAAGCGGGTTCCATCCATTCGGGTTGCTTAATCTTGTTTTTGTTTCCTTCTCGTTAATGGGTTACTGGTGCAGGGAAGTACGGCGAAGGACCAAGCATGTCGGACGAGTGGTTTGCTCAGGGGAAAATGGTATGCTGCTGCTCTGTTTTGCCTGGTTGTTTTGTAATTGTTGAATGGTTCCATCTGACATTGAATTTCATAATCGGAAGCTGAGAAATGAACACATATTGTCGCCTTTACCTTTGTAATTTAGTCTAATGCCATGAATTTCTGGTTTTATCAAGTGCCTGCAGGGCGCATTTAGATGTTCATTTGTGCGTCATGCTTGTGTGGTGTGATTAGTTGTGGTTGCATCACGTGACTTTTGATCTGGTCACGCTGAATTGTAATGCAGGTAGATGCTTACCCAGTATATGGAGACAAAGGGAAGGCAAAGGACCCCTTCTTTGGCCTGACGATGGGATCAGGATCTCAACCTTCAGATGATGTATTCAGGTGAATTGAGCTAGATTGGTTAGCAGGGTGTCAGGTACAAAAATGTGTATTGCATTCAATCTTGTACTTTTATGCCGTGTGTCTACTTTCTTGATAATCATGTTGACACATTACAGAAGACAGTTCCCGTTTCCATTTTCACTGTGACGCAGATGGTTCTGCGTGGAGGCTGGGAACCCTTCTAATCCTAAAGTACTTTTAATTCATGGCTTGCCATCTCAGGTGAGGTTTTATCTGCTTATTGCTTATTTCTTTCATGATTAACATACTGGTATGTATGACATATGTCTTTACCTCGGTTTCATGTGTCCTACTGAAGTTTGGCTAATGTCAGAACAACAAAATGATGAGTCTATAATTGAATTAGCACTAAGTTTTCAAAACCTGTGTTTGCTTTATATGGTCCCTTACACCGAAAGTGGCTGAACTGATTTATATTATTCATAACATGGTTTCATAACTTGATGATTATTGCTACCACACTTGGTTACAGGCATACTCTTATCGCAACGTGATGCCTGTACTATCGGACAAATATCATGCCATTGCTTTTGATTGGCTCGGTGAGTTACACACATCTCTGCTGTTTGATCAATGCAAGACGGTCTGATCTGGCATGTGGAAAAGAACTCAAGCATATATTGGTGTTGCTGTTGGCACAAAATGTTCCGGAAAGTATTGACAGTTCTGGTTGGAGTATATACCAACACAGAGTCGTCACCTGTACCAAAATATCATCTTTAGGCATGAAAACTCAAAAATAAGTTCGTTAAAAAAAACTCAAAAATAAGCTGGCATCAATATAACCTATATAGATGCATCTCACTAAGGCTCATTAATTTTATTTCTCTCAACCTGTAAGCTATCCACCTCATCTAGGAAACCCAATACGTCCCATGCTACGTCACCATCCATTAGGATTTAGGATCATCTATTTATGACTTCCATCAATTCTCTGTAACTAATAGCTTCTATGCATGTAATTTATTAGTCTTTGTGAGTACCATGTTATAAAATTCCTGCATTAGAAATACATGGAGAATCAATCATTTAATAATAGTTCTCTCTCAACAAACTGAACATGCTTTCATGTATAATGCCATTTGCAAAAGAATGTTGCCACACAATCACCTTAGTGTTTCTACTTTCAAATAATATTGAAATGCAATCACATTAGTGTTTTTACTTTCAAATTTCACCAAAAATACCCGCAGCAATGCGCGGGATATCACATTAGTTCAGTTATAATCTGCCACCCACAAATTCTACCAAAATCACGCAGCAGCATTATAACCTTCTAAAAACGCATAAATCTTTCTGCTCTGTTCTCAGCTATTGGGATTGGGGGCAGAACGGTTTATTTATCGAATCTGAATGCGAAGAAGTTTATGTCTGCAGGGTTTGGATTTTCTGATAAGCCTCAACCAAAATATGGTTTTGACTATACTCTTGATGGTAAAATGATCGAAACATACTGATAATTCTGTTTCAACCAAATATACATACTCAGCAAGATAAATACATAATGACATCTACTTCTATGTTTCAGAGTATACTGCATCCTTGGAATCTCTAGTCAATGCTGTTGCTCCTGATAAGCTCTCTATTGTTGTCCAGGTTCTTCTCGTTGTGACAGTGTTTATGTATGTATCTCTATGATCTCTGTTGCATGAGAATGTACATTTTTCAGGGCTACTTTGCTCCAGTTGCAGTCAAATACGCTAGTGAGCATCAAGACAAATTGAACCATCTTGTTTTAGTTAATCCACCGGTTAGTTCTTTTTTGAACTAGTGTATAGATTATGCGGAGAATTCATAAATACAATTCTTCCCTCACAAGCTTCAGTCGTACACTTATCTTGAAATATTTTTATATTTTTATATTATAGATAACTGATAAACATGTGAGCCTGCCATCTCCCCTGGCTTCATTCAGCAACTTCTTGTTGGGAGAGATATTTTGTCAGGTTAGAAGACATCATGTCAACTGAGTTTAGCCCTATGTAAGCGATTTTGGGGTTGCGACTTTGCGTTCAAATGTAATTCCTTTGCTTGGATTCTTTCAGGATCCTCTCAGAGCTAGTGATAAGGTATTGACTAGTTGTGGCCCATACAAGATAAAGGAGGAAGATGCTATGGTGTATAGGAGACCATACCTTGTCTCTGGCTCCTCTGGGTTTGCTCTGAATGCAATAAGCAAAGCTATGAAAAAGGACCTTAAGGTGGTTTCCCCATCTATCTCATTGTGTTTGATTCATTGAGTTTATATGTTATTAATTGGATGCTTCTAACACAGGCTTACATTGAATCCATGAGAAGCATATTAGAAAGTGGTTCGTGGAAAACAAAGACAACAATATGCTGGGGCATGAGAGATCGTTGGCTCAGCTATGATGGGGTGGAAGAGTTTTTTGGTGGCCTAAACCAGAAGATTGTAGAGCTGCCAATGGTTTGTCATGAAATCTAATGTTTTTCAAGTTTAATAATTTTAATGCTTGTTTGTGGCTATGAGTGGTGTGCTTGCGCTGCATCGTAGGGACACATGTTGTGCATGAATGTCTATGCAATTTCTGGATTTGTTTCTTCATTTTTATTGTATTAATTCATATTCTCTTGTGCAATGACTTGTGCAGGCAGGACACCATGTGCAGGAGGACCGTGGTGAAGAGTTGGGCAATATAATCAAAAGTATATTGAGGTAATCCTGTTTTTTGTTTTTCTTCTCTGGTATGTTTTCAAATGAGCAAACTTAGGTTGGCTCTTATCCAGTTAGGCAATAATGAAATATATTCATGCCGTTTTTTTTGTAACTATCAACTTTTCCTGACTAGACTGACTCGGTGATAACAAACTCAAAACCAAATCTGCTTTCTGCACATTCATTTTAATAACAGAATGAATAGGCATTCTTCTTACATAATACATGTTAAAACATATTTGATATTACTCAGTAACTCTTTCCGTTTTATGCAATGAGGAAAGAAAGCAGGACACGGTTCTTAGCACTTGTCAGCTTCAAGAGAAGAACGTATTTCGTCATTAGGCTTAAGACTATGCACACTCATCTATCCAATTAATTCTAAAACAATATAAAAACCAACTAGCAATGGCAAGGAGACAAGCATCCCAAAAATAACCCTGCAAAATTGAGCAACAATATGGTCAAGACTGAGAAATTGTAGGAGCAAGCCTTTGACAACCACCAAGGTGTAGCAAGATCAAAATACTTACGCCGTACTGAGAACATCAGCATGCAACCCATATTCTTTTGCAAATATAAATGATGTGATCGATTGAGGTAGTGCAGCCTGCAGAATGTTTGTTCAAATGTTAGGCTATGCACAAGTTACATACTTTAGGCAGAAAAAAAAATTCAAGAGATTAGTATCATACACGTGCTCTCATTATTCATTGGAAACAAGAACACACTGGGGCATCAAACCTACTCTAAAAAATAAAGTGGGTTTGATGCCTACACAACCGTAGCATTTGCATGTATGAAGGCTACTTTCGAAGTAATGCTTGCCTAGGTAACTCCATCATGACAAGCAGAAATAATTTTGTCTTTGACACCTGGAAGCTCCTATCTCCCCAAAGCAAAACTGATACCATTTTACATTCTTTGATCATATTATATATAGGGCTAGAAGTGTATAAAGTCTAAATCGGGTATTATGATGGAATGAAAGTGACATCAGTCAATGCGGCAAACAGAACAAATTATTATTTTATGTTATTTGACCTTCTCCCCTCAAGAAAGCAAACCAAATATTTTGATCCAGTTGAGATTAGTTCATCTCCAGCTAAATGTGCATTAGCTGGCATATGAATAGCAGAATAGGTATGCCCTGGTGCATCTTACAAGTGGAAGCTCCACAACAGCAACTAGTGGGTTTTAAAACTTTCAGCAGATTATGTCATTGAACTTTTTATATATTTTTCCTTAATATACTGTAGCTGGTGTTTAATTAATATAGTCTCATCCTCATTATGCATCTGATTAGTGGTTGGTGATGGCTTCCTGAGTTGATGCTTTTGACATGGCATTTTGCTTAGCAGATGATCACGAACTGTGTGGGGGACAGGCTCTAGAACATGCCGAGAACAGATGCGCCACGCTGGTGTAATGATCATGCTGCACTTTCTTGAACGAAGTTCTGTTTGCTGTGTATGTTTTTTTAAACCAGATGGATTTCAATGATGCTTTCTCTTATCTCTGTCAGGAGTCAAAATGTGGCAAAGCAGTTCCAAAAAAAAAAAAAAGTGGCAAAGAAAACTGAGGCTGCACCCGACCCATCGAAGGCCAACCTTCCGGCTGATAGTTTTATTATGAAAACACTACCTAAAGTGACGTTCTACATTTTTGGACAACAAGTTTTGTGTTCCATGTTCTCTGAATAGGATTCATGCATATGTTTAGTGTTGGAAAATTTAACGTTTGACTTATGTTTCTGCATGATATGAAATTATGAATGCTCTTAAACATGATCAGGGTAACCGATTATACTGAAACGATGATGGTAGCAGCCGTTATCTGGAAGGCACACTTGCATAAACATCGGGAGTTCGGGACTAATTAATTACTCTGTTATTGCGCCTTTGGGCACGCTTAGTTTATTAAGCTACATATAATGTTCATGTTTATGGCTGTGCACGCAACATTGGTCTCAAAGCACAAGTGGGTAAGGTTAGTGGATAGTGGTGTGGTGATGATGTGCTGAGTGCTGTCCTGGTGCTGACAAGCTAAGCTCAAATCTTCGTAGTGAAGTGTGTGGTCTTCACATCAGATCCTCCATTTGTTGAGGTATCCTTCTTTTATCTCGTGGCATTGCCTCTGATTTGTTACGTAGGCAGTAGACTACTCGGATGACCTTTATTCTCACGTCTACACACAAAACGGTCGGGCGGCTTGTGTGATATTAGTATTTTTCTGTGGATGTAATCTAATGTCGGTGAAATGCAATCATGATGTATGACCTTGGCAAATCGTCTTTTTTTCAAGATAAACTACTATATCCTAAAAGAAACTAGAAAGATCAGTGATTTGTTCATGCATGTGCCTATCTCAGTCGTGCGACGCGACGTTCAATTGGGGATCGTCAAGGGACGTTTTGTCAAAAGTAAGACTTGGGTCTAAAGTGTTGGTAGAAGTTAGGATTACACGCCTACAGAAGGTATCATCATACCATCAACTCTACGTAGCAAAGACCGGCAGAAACTGCATCAGTGTAACTTAACAGCATGTGCAGCAAGCACATACGGAGTATAGCAGAAGCCTGAGATTATTTTTGTCGGAAATTTCAAAAGCCCCATACTCCCATTCATAAGCAACTTCTTACTCTGCTTTGTAAATCCACAGGAATTTGTTGGAAATTTGAATACGAACTTCTCTCTCACACACACACAGAGCACACACAAATTTCTATGATAATCCAAAGAGGCGACAGGCGAGGAAGAAATTTGTTAAGGCATAGTGAAGTGGCGAGGCAGCCTACCTGTATGATGGCGACGCGGAGGACGTCGCCGCGGAGGCCGACGGCGATGGAGCCGATGGCCATGGCGGCCGGGCCGAGCGCGAACTTGAGCACGAGGCCCAACGCCGCAAAGCACGGCCCGCACGCCAGCACCTTCTCCTGCTGCGCCATGAACAGTCCTGCATACGATGATGCATCAGAAAACGACGTGCACGCCGTCAGAAAGTTACCAGTCACAAATCACCATCTCACGAGCAAATGAAAACGCTTTTGTTTTTTCCCATGTGGTAAATATGTTCATTTTTTCACTTTCTGTTCAGTCAGGTTATTGTAGCAACAAGCAGCAGATAGAATTGATGCCCTTTGCTCGGTTCCTAAATCTGCTATCCTTTTAGGGGGATTATATTATTCCTTGTAATATTTCGGCGATTATCGAATAGAATATATATGTTTTTCTGGCTGAAGTATTAGATACGAGAATTAAACGGGAGTGGGAATAATGAGTCATTCGAGAAAACGAAGATGTAGTGTACATGTAAGGTTGATATTAAGCATTATGTTTGCTAGTAGCAAGCTTTAATTTGCTCTCTGAATAATTTTGACAGGTCTTATCGATAATATTATTCAGTCGTCCATCCCAAATTACTTGTCGTTTTGACTTTTCTAGCTAGGTTCATACCTTTTGTTAGGCACCTAAATATATATTTATGTCTAAGTGCATAACAAAATATATGTATCTAGAAAAGTCAAATGACAAATAATTTGAAACAGAGGGAGTATATAGTTTAATTGGCGAAATGGAAGCGTATGTCTAAAGTATGTATGAACATATATGTTTTGCATGCAGTCAGTCAGTGTACTTACCCATGCTGAACATGGCCATTCCTGTGCCCGACTTGGACATGATGAGCACCGAGCCTTCGAAGGCGCTGGGCAGCTCGAGGTGCAGCCTGTAGTTCGATTCAGAAACAGCAACGTTATTCCATATTGTCAGACACATTGGCATTATTCAGAATTTTTTTTTGACCAATATAAACTTTGTGTAATAAGCTCGTTATAATATATATCATGCATGTAGGCATGCATTAACCAGAGCCAAGAATTAAAGAGACTCAATAATATGTGGAGCCGGCATTATATATATTAGGTCGAGCATCAGAGCAGCATCGCCATATGCATCTAGTGACACATCAGGTGTGCTACACGTCAGATCACAATTCTGGGCAGCTAGCCACCTGCCTACCACACATTTCGCACTAGCCAAAGCCGGCCGGCAAATTAAACGAACAATCCCGCAACAACAAGCCATCGATCGAATCACGCATGTAGCATGCATATGCATGTTACTGCGAGAACCTAGCCAAATTACTATTTATTTGCATATATTACTGTTTGTTGCATTTATCTATATATCTACTCTCTCTGTTTCAAATTATAGGTTGTTTCGATTTTTCTAGATGTAAGCCACTCCGTATATCTACTAGATGCACAACAGAGTCTATGATTTTAAAAAAATCAAAACGACTAGAATTAAGAACGAAGAAAGTATATATTTATCTATATCTATTTGTGTATATGCACACGTGCGTACCTGTTGGCAACGCAGGCCCAGGTGATGCCGACGAAGCTGGCGTAGGTGTTGGGGTTGCGCGACAGCTTGTGCGCCACCACCTTGACGAGCGCCCAGAGCGACGGCTTGCCGCTGACGACGACGGGGACGACGACGACCGCGGCGTCGGCGCCGGCGGCCACCTCGACGTCCTTGACCGGCGGCTCGGCGGCGACGTACATGCCGATGGCGGCCTTCCTGACCTCGAGCACGAAGAGCAGGAGCGTGAGCCAGACGATGGCCTGGAAGACGGAGAGCTGGACGACGAGCTGCTGCGCCCACTCGCCGTACATGGCCCGGGCCATGGGCACGCCGACGACGAGCGAGTTGGTGAGCGTGGAGAGGGAGAAGCTGGTGATGGACCAGCCGGCGGCGCTGCCGGCGCCCTTGGCGGCGGCGAACCGGGCCCAGACGGCGATGACGGCGACGATGATCGCCTTGGAGATGACGTCGGCGGCGACGGCGCGGTAGTTGACCTGGAACGGGTCCGTGTGCAGGGTGAACTCGAAGGTGAAGAAGGGCAGCGCGAAGAAGGCGACGAGGCGGTTCACGGCGTCGCACTGCTCCCGCGTGAAGATGCGCCACCACCGCACCGACCCGTAGCCCAGGAACAGCGCGAAGTAGAGCGGCACCGTCGCCGCCACCACCTTGTAGACGTCGCCCCACCCGATCATCGTCTCGATCGTCCCGGTACGCCTGCTTCTTCGATCGATTGATTATATTCTCTCTCTCTCCTCGATCCGATCCTCTCGATCTCTAGCTCTAGCTATAGCTGCTTGCAGTGTAGCTTGTCGATCGCTAACAAGGAACAGTGCGAGTGGATGTGCAGTGTGAGAGGCAGGGTGTGTGGAGTGGCGAGTTTTATAGAGCGCGAGAGCTAGAAGAAGGGTACGTCTGGTGCATGCAGCAGCTAGCGTCAGCGACAAGGGACAGTTAAGCTAGCTAGGGGTGCATATGGTATGGGTCGGTGGATCGTGGCCGTTGAAACGAGAGCAGGGAATCACTATCAGCTAGCGATAAGCACGAAAGCGATGTGTGGCATGAGGGTTATTAGAGACGTGATGCTGAATTCCTGATTCCTGATCGAGCTTTGTTTCCGATGGCATGCATATATGGGAGGCTATCTGCCGGCGGTTGAAGGGAGAAAATTAAGAGAGGGGAGGGATGGCCATACGTGCACGCGCAAATTCAGGAGTGCGCGCGTGACAGTGGCCGAAAGCCCGAGACTGATCCGTGCATAGTATACACGTGTGGTCGATCTCGATATATAGCTTTCGGTCTTATGCATGCTAAACTCAGGTGCCGATCGACCGACCGCCCGGCCGGTGAACCGACGCGCATGCGTGTGTGCTTTTCACATTGTTGTGATCTCGCGCTGCTTCAGAATATAAACACCATTAACAGGTTCTCATTCTCAAAGTATACTAATACCGCTTCGTAATCCTACTTTTTGAGAATAAAGCACGCTCATCTCGACTCCTACTGGCACTATTGGAGAATTGACCTTTAGTACTGGTTTGGTCAGTAACCTGCTTTAGTAACGAGCATCTAATACTACATGCCACACAATTTAGTACCGACACAGAGCCTGTTCGGTAGAAATAATATTGTTTAGCTAGTAGATTGAATAGTATTGTGTGAAAAGAAATGAGCCGAGGAGATAAGCCGAACAGGCTCATCATAATGTACAGAACTAAATGCTCATTCGAGGATCATATATCTCTAGACATTCAAGAATCGAAAATTTGGACCCAATAATAATTTCGCGTAACATCAAGGACGAATCTTACTATTACTAATTGGAGGTTCCTTTTGAGGCCTCCACGTGATGCCACCTAAGATCCTAGGTGGACAGTCTAAAAAATAGAGAAATCCTATAAATTCTCACAAAAATCAGAAACATCCGGCCATCAATTCAACATCTCTAATCATAATAGCTATTGAATCTGTATCTTTCTAATAAATTACCCACCTCTGCCATTATGAAAATAGGCCAAAGTAACCCCTAAATATGTATCTAAATTACCCACATATGCCATTATAAAAATAATGTAAAATGACCCTTAGTTTTCATGTAAATTACCCAACTATGCTACTATAAAAGCAATATCAAATAACCCCCTAAATTTGCATATAAATTATCCACTTATATGCCTATTAAATTTAAAGTAACCCCTAAATTTAAATCTAAATAATCATATAGTTATAATAAAATCTTAAAGTGCATAATATAAAGTTTTGAATTACTATTTCTATAATTATTAATATATTATTTATGTTTTCTCAAAAAATATATTATTTATGTTATTGTTTATATAAAAATACTTCCCATAATGTGTGTCATCATATACTCATATATTCATGAATGAGAGATAGATAAGAATACCAAATTTTATGTTGTTCATAGCTAAAATAAAGTGTTTAATTAAATACGAAACGAACACATGTGGAGGTGCTATGCTAAGTGAAAAAACTGTTAATAACTAAATCTATTACAATTATCAGAATATATAATAGATGAATTAATAATAATTATTATTAGCTATTTCTAACTAGCCCGTGCGGAGGCACGGGTTGATAGACTAGTGCTCATATATATCTCTAGTAGTGTAAATTCATTTCTCTGAACTGAATATCACCAACGCTTCAACACCGGGTTGCCAGTAGTATTTCTCCAAAAGTGCCCTACAAGTAGCATCTCTCCTGCAGGTTGACAAAGTAAACCCTAGCTAAAGTTCTCAAATGCGCACATATTCGCACGTACTGGAGCAGAGACAAGGAGACGTAATCACGTAATTTAGTCGTAATCGTGTGGAGGTTCGCCGATGCAGTGGTTATATTCTTCTAGCTAGCCCTTGCATGCCGTCTAAATTATTGTTTTTGTTTTTTTCACGGGACAAAAAGCAAAAGGTACTGATGTCACTTGTATTAATTTCAAGAGATATACTCGTATTGCAATTTTTCTTTTCTTTTCTTGTTCTTTATCGCACATAATAACAATCTGTCAACAAGGTATATAAGCTACATATATGCGCATATATATGGCAAAACATATCAGGTATAGCACATATGCTTTCAGGATTGGAGCAAAGAATTAATTAGTCAGGCACAAAGGTTCTAAGTAATAATAATGTATAACGTAATTACTATGGTGACAAGATATAAAGCACTAATGCTAATGAAATTCTTCAGAAAAATAAAGGGCCACAATGTTCATATAAGCTGAATGGAACTACTTTCACAACATATTAATTTTATAAGCTTATTTAATCGAATAAAAAGTCGCATGCACTCTAAAATGCCATACATTTACTGGCAGTTTTTTACTGGTACAATTTATATTTGTGATTGGCGCTCTATTTTTTAGTACTTCAATTTTCTCAAAATAAAATAAAACTAGAAAGGCAACGCGGTCTTGCCGCGTTCAGCCAGTGCCTTTCTCTTATTCAGAGTTTCGTAATGGTGGTTTAAAGATTAGTTTCAGTGATGAAGTTGAGGGTTAGTTTGTGAGGAAACACGAGTTTAATTGTGGGTAGAGTTGTATTTGCTGGGAACTAGTGAGTATTTTCATATAAATGTATTGAAAGTAGGTTTCTACAGAAGTTTAATGGCTCTTTTGTAAGAAATTGTGAACTATAGTTTCGTTTAATGTTAAATGCAACACATTTTTTCCACTATGAATTTAACTTTTTTTTAAAAGTATAGGATTTTCTTTATGAAAGTGTGGAGTACATAGTGGTTCTTGTAAAGTTTAAGGTTGTTTCAGTGAGTTCTGGGTGTGTCTTGTGATTTGTGAGATACCAGAGGTCTTTTTTCATAAAAGTCTTGGGCTTTCAGGTGGATTGTTACGAAGTTTGAGGTTCTTTTTGGAAAAGAATGGGCTACAAATATATTTTCAAAAGTTTAGGGGCTCGTCTGTAAAATCCGTGGACCGTGGGACTTTCAGGTGATCGGTCGAGGGCCTTTTTGGAAAATTGTGGATAACAAACATATTAATCCAAAAAATTTAGGGACTCATATGTAAAAAGTCGAAGACCAAGGGATTATTTTTTGCTAAATGGAAGGACCTTTTTACAAATGGCTGTTGCTCGACCGATCTAGGCCATCTGTGTGGCCGATCCTACGGCCGGGACAAGCCGACGACATGACCAGCTTCTTTGGCCTCGGTATTGGCCAAGAATCATAGGTAAAGAAGATTGAGAAACAGCTCTAACATAAACAAAAATTATGAGACATGAATTTTCTTACATCATATACCCACTATACGTCCTAGCTAAAAGCACGAATCTCTGGAGACCAAAATTCAACGTGTTGGAACCTTCTTATTTTGTTGCAAAAACAAGTCAATTCTAGTAAGATTTCGCTCTACAAATGGGATCTTTGAACACCTCTAAGTAGGACGCCTTTCAACAAAAAATGTAGTGATGTAGTATCAAAATGGGTGAAAAATCATGCTTAGTATGTAGGATCGTATCTCATCTAGTACACGTGCAAAAACAAAAGGCTAAATGTAACTACTAATTGTTAAACATCCATTGATAATGAATGCTTGTCGTTTTTATTTGCTACTTCATCCGTTCCAAATTGTATATCATTTTTTAAATCTAAATTCATAATTGTTGTTATGTATCTTGACATAAATATATATCTAGATGCATAACAAAAATTATAGATTTATTTTTAAATGCTAAAACGACTTACAATTTGGAACGAAGAAAGTACTATTGACGACGACGTGCGTTCTTTTTTGAGAGAACGATGGAGGGGATGAGTATATCCTCATCTGAAAATTTACCACTGATCCGCATAAGAGTTTAGCTTTTGCATCACGTAAAGGTCCATGTTAATTATCGACCATCGATGATCCATCCGGCCTAATTCAGGAACCACAGTAACAATATTCTCCTTTTTCTTTACGAATTAGGAATACACTTTAATAAACGAAGTAAAGGACGAGCAAGCTAGCGATGTCCACAATATATATTCCCAGTCGTCCCGGCCCATTATCCCGAGAGGATTATGGAATTAATCCCCCCAAAAATACATGCATGGGAACCATTTGCTGACGCCCGTAGGCCACATGATGCTGGGCAAGTTGAAACACACCTCTGGACTCTGGTTACGCAAGGAGAAGAAGCTCCGATCCAACCCGTCTCAACAACGCGCGCGATGTCCCGTTCCCGTCGATCGACCAGCGGCGATCGATTGCAAATGCCCCCGGCAACTTGCGACGGCCGAATGGCTTCCTCCTCCTCCTCGATGGCAGAAGGAATTTTGCCTCGAGCGCGCCGGATCATGCCCCCCTGCATGCATGCTTCGTGACAGCAGCATCCTGCACGATCGCGCAAAGGAATTGTTCCGCTAGCTTGTTCCCTTTCTTCAGGTGGGGGCCAAAAGGAGCCTTTCTGTGGAGCCCATCTGTCAGTGGCTTCGCTTCTAGTGAAGAGTTTGTCGGCCGCGTTCAGTCATTCAGATCAGCAGACTGGATACCATTTTTCAGTTTTTCACCGACCTCTTAATATACCAGCATTTTTCAAAGCTTTACAGAAAAGAATACGAATTTCGCTTTTTTTTTAAGAAAATACTTGCACTCGCAGAATTTGGAACAAATGCATGGTCGAGAGGCCAGTGTTAGAATAAATGGGCCTAGAGCTATTTATTATAATAATGAAAGAATTAAAGCCCATTCATTTAATGCTAGGAAAAAGAGAGAAATACCGTATGGGTATTTGAGGAGTCTCCCATCCAACTTATGAGGTAGCCTTTCGGTACACCTCTTGTGAAGTTGAATAAAAGAGATAGGCGTGCCACACGCGCGCGCTCGCTCGCCGGGCCGAGGCCGTGGGCGTGACGAGACGAGCAGTGCGGACGTGTTGCGGGGCGGGAGCATCTTTTTGCTGGTGGCTGTTGGAGAGGAATGATGGTGCCTTAACCGCGACCGTTACTGCCTGAGGCGCATTAACCGTGACGTACAGGTTCATCCCCCCGCGCCTGCTCGCCTATATAAGTCGCCTTCCTCCCTACGTCGACTACGAACGACTCCGTGCGACCGTTACTGCCTGAGGCGCATTAACCGTGACGTCCAGGTTCATCCCCCGCGCCTGCTCGCCTATATAAGTCGCCTTCCTCCCTACGTCGACTACGAACGACTCCGTACGACTACTTCCTCTACGTCGACTACGAACGACTACTTCGTCTACAGCGGATTGTATAATCATGAATATATTTATGTTTAATTGTTGTTTAAACATAAACACTTGCACATGGATTGTTTCACTCACCGCAATATTGAAATATCTATTTAAATATGGAATTAAAATATACTGAAATATTGCCTATCATCTAACAATTCAAAAACCTTATCATGTTGATAGGAATATGTTTGGTGCAACTAGCTTTGCAAATGCAATTAAACCAAAGCCTTTTGATGGTTCCAACTTTAAGAGATGGCGTGAGTTGGTCAGCCTGTGGCTCACCGCCATGAACGTGATGTACGTCATCACCGGAAAAGCTCCCGAGGGTGTCTCGGAAGAAAAGTTCAATTCAGATGATAATCTGTTCCGAGGTGCCGTCATCAGCGTTATGGTTGATAATATGGTGGACACCTATCTCCAGAGAAAGACGGGGAAGGACATTTGGGATGCTCTTGAGGCTCAGTACGGAGCTTCTGACGCCGACGGAGAGCTGTACGTAATGGAACAGTTCCTAGACTACAGGATGGTTGAAGACCGTTCTGTGGTGGAACAGGCCCATGAAGTACAGGCGCTGGCTAAAGAGCTTGAAAACTATAGCAAAGAGGCCCCATGTGTGTTGCCCGACAAGTTTGTGGCAGGAGCAATTATCACTAAGCTGCCACATTTTTGAAGGGATTTTGCTACCTTTCTAAAACACAAGAGAAAGGAATTCACTTTTGATGACCTTATTGCGACTCTTGATGTTGAAGAGAAGGCGAGAGCAAAGGACACACGTGGAAAGACAATAGCCAGCTCCTCAAGCACAAACTTTGTGCAGAGGGCCAATCCCAAGTTCCAGAATAACCAGAACAAGAGGAAGAAGCCTTCACAAAACCCGCCCAAGGCTAAGGAAGCCGACGGGCCTAATAAGAAGAAGAGAAAGCCGGGGGGTGCTTGCTATACTTGTGGCAGTCCGGATCACTTTGCTGCAAAGTGCCCGGATCGTAAAGATCGCAAGGCTCCAAAGACATCGAACATGGTTGTTAGCGAGGGTGGAGGAACATTGGGGTATGGTAATTTCTTACCTACAGTTCTTTCAGTGTGTTCTTCACCAGAGTGGTGGATAGACACCGGTGCTAATATTCATGTATGTGCTGACATTTCTATGTTTTCTTCTTACCAGGTCGGGGGGACTACCTCCTTGTTGATGGGGAACGGTGCACATGCGCGTGTTCTTGGTGCTGGTACGGTCACTCTGAAGTTCACTTCGGGGAAGACCATACAATTTAAGAATGTGCAGCATGTACCTACCATCAAGAAGAATCTAGTCAGCGGGTCTCTACTATGTAGAGATGGTTTTAAGTTAGTCTTTGAGTCAAATAAATGTATCATTTCTAAGTTTGGTACTTTTGTTGGAAAAGGCTATGATAGTGGAGGGTTGTTCCGCTTTTCTTCATTGTTCGATGATAACGTTGTGAACCATGTGATGAATGATGAATCAAATGTTTGGCATTCGAGACTTTGTCATGTTAATTTTGGTTGTATGATGCGCTTAGCTAGTTTGAGTTTAATTCCAAAGCCTACCTCTGTCAAAAATTCTAAGTGTCACGTATGTGTTGAATCGAAACAAACTTGCAAGCCACATAAGACTGCTGAGGCGAGAAACTTGGCACCTCTAGAATTAGTTCATTCCGATCTGAGCGAAATGAACGGTGTGTTGACAAAGGGTGGTAAAAGATTTTCATGACTTTGATAGACGATAGCACTAGATTTTGTTACATCTACTTGTTAAAATCAAAAGATGAAGCGTTATTTTACTTTAAGATCTATAAAGCTGAAGTAGAAAATCAACTTGAGAGAAAGATTAAACACCTAAGGTCGGATCGAGTGTAACACCCCAGGTGTTTATTAAAGATAAATACCTCAATTAGTTGTGTTAATCAAGATTAATTAGCTCCTAAGCATGTTTGACATGAATATGCGCACATTTGCACAAAAGCCCTTGGTCAAAGTCCAAATACGTGGTCAAACCCCTAAGGATCCAAGAGGCTGATTCGGTTTTCTTGCGCGTTCTCCAAATTTCACAATAGAAGTTCAAAATCGGCCAATATAAAAGTTTTTCCTTATTTCCGGGAACACGTTTTCTGTAATTGGCGGACATTCAAATTTTGAGCGGAAGTTCGCTTAAATTCGAGTTGAACGCGCTGTGAACAGTGTTACGGGGCCGAGAAAACTGGCAGGTTCGTCGCGTTTTTCCCGTCAAACGAAACATCAAAACATATGACACCCTTCGGGAAAGTTGTAGTCCTAGATCTCCTCTACAACTTTTATTTTTGGAGAATTTCAAGTTCTATTAAAGAAATTGGAGTTTCGCAATTTTTTAAAACGCGTAAACAAAATTCAAAAAGGGGCTGGACGCCGGCCAGTTGCGCGAGCGTGCACCGGTTCTGCCGTCCACGTGTAGACTGCTCCTCCGTTCGGTGTACGGACGCCTCGTCTACGCCGTGGTGGACCGTGTCACCCCGTGGGGTCTCCGCCCGACCCCGCGCACGGTGCGCCGCGCCCATGCGGTCGCTCTCGCGGCGCCGCACGCCACGCGCCGGGTCGTGGACGAGCCACCCGTGCCGCGCATGCGAGCCGCCTATCTGGCCGCCCCGCTGGCAAAACCGGAGGCCGGTACTCCTCCTTGGAGCCTCCTCCATCTCCTCGAGTGCCACGCCTCTGAAAGAAACGGAGCTCGTCCATCTCGCGTGCGAAGAACGGAGCTGCCAGAGCTCCATGGCCGTCCGCCACCCCTGAAAGCCGTCGCCGCCGCGAATTCCTTTTTCCCGAGCCAAACTACCACTACCCATCCTCTCCCACTCCTCCTCAACCATCCTAGGACCGCCCCTGTGCAGGAGTCGGGCGCCCCAACGCCGCCGCTCGACGTCACAGGAAGCCGTGGCGGCTGCACGGCCCAGTCGCCGGCGCCGGCGCCCGCCGGCTACGCCTCCGGTCCGTCCAACCATCGAAACGGAGCCCTAGGTGAGCTTACACCACTTCCCCACTCTTTCCCGGCCAAGCCCGGCCTTCCCCTCGCCGGAATCCGGCCATCTCCATCTCTGTCCGCGGCGAGGGACTACATTGCAGAGGTCAAGTTCTTTTCAAGGTCCTAGATGCAAGATTCCAGGGACCCGGTTGTAAAACACATTGTTAGGTTTCGGCTGCAACTTCGAAAATCCATTAAAAATCATAGAAAAATCAGAAAAATACAAATCCAATTTTGTTAGTTTCCTGGTGTAGAACTCTACCTTTTCTAGAAAGGTTGTATAGGGTTTTTCTGTGTAGTTTTTGAATTAAAAATTCAAATTCAGTTTGATGTATTTTTAGTGTAGTTTAAAATATACACATGCTATGGACTTTAATTTTGGATATGTTGTTGTTTATGGGATGTTTAGATTTGTGACCAAAGTTGACAGAAGTTTGATGTGTAGATTCTCACTTATGATTTAAGTAAGCTTTATGCTAGATTAATCTTGATGCTTTTTATAGCCTTTTTAATAAACTTTTCTTTAAGAACAAGTGCACCCTAGGGCTTTGTCTTGATGAGTAGTACCTTTGGTAGGTTGGATATGATTTTAGGATGTGTTTTGGATTTAACCTTGTGTAGGTGTTTAAATTAAAAATTTCAAAAATAATTTGAATCTGCACCTATGCTTTGGTCAGAGGCTTAGATTTGACATGTATGAGTTGTAGTAGAAAGTGGAGATCAAAAATATTAGTAAATCTTTTTTATAGGATTTAATTAAGTTAAACTAGGCTGAAATTTGTCTTTTTCATATAAATTAATTTATATTTTATCTTGAACTAAATTTTGGCATGTGAGCTTAGTTTAGGTATATGTTGCTGTGTACCAAAATTAAGGATCAATGGATGTGTATTTAATTTTATATGGATTTTTGGATGAAAGGATAGCTAGGAATTGAATAAATATGTTTATCCTCATTTTAAGTTTAATTAAGGATTCATACTTAGTCCCTGTTTGTAATCATTTAAACACACCCCTTGCTGTTTGGTGAAGTTAAGTAAATTAATTTGCTTAAATATGTACACAGTCGCCATCAAAATGGTGATTTAACCTTTCCAAAACCCTCTAGTGCTTATGTAGGTTTGGTGTGCTATGTTTTGCTTGTCAAGGTGAATGTGGTCACCTTTTAACCACATGTTTATGCCTGTAGTGTCTCTAAATTTTCAGATTGATTGCTTGTCAATTTAAGTTGCTAATTCAACCTTGCATTGCATATCGTGTAGATTTAATTGACGGGCTTTATACACTAACTCAAGGAAGGGTTGAAGAGCAAGGACAAGTTGCTGATTGGGATTTAGTATTAACTGATTTTAGTGATCAAGGCCTGGACCAAAGTCCAGAAGAGCTCAAGGCTAGTGCTGAAGTAAAGGAAGGCAAGCACCGGATGCATATAATCTTTTGATAAAATCTCACTCTACCTTTACTTTTCAGTACTTATGCTTTACTTTGTGCATTTAAGTTTCAGGAGTTGTTTGAAACCTAGATGCATGATCCTTAGAACTCCTATGCTCTTTTACTAAAATGTTAGGAACGCTAGTGCCATGCTCTAAGGATACGGTAGAAGTCGAGTAATGACTCATTGCTCGCGAGATATAGGATGCTTATGTTGGAATTATAAGTTGGATAAATTGACTCGCTCATGTGGTAAGAGCAATGGGTTCGGTCTCGACCGAGTAGCATGGTGCTGGTCTAAGCTATTGAACGTACCAAGTGCTTGTCGGGAATGGGACCGGTAAGCCTAGTACCTAATGAACCAGTGCGGGAATTTTATCGTTACTAATCTTGAGATGCGTCTCCCGGTTCGCTACCGGTAGTGCAAGTGTGATTCTGGACGTGCCATGTATGGGCGTACCAGTAAACCTTGTACTTAGGACTGTAGCATCTTTTCCTAATCTGGGGAATGACGGGAACCGCCTGGTTGGAGTAGACCCTGCATTTGGTCTACCTTCTTCCGTGTATCTTGGGTTTACCTTGCAAGGATATAAATCGATCGATCGTCGGTCACTCGCCGTTATCTGAGTCGGCTTGACCACTGGCTACCCCATATTTATTCATGGAACATTTGGATTAATATTGTTGCCTGTTTAATATTATTTGCACAACATGCTTATTTAGTACAGGTGCTCACCTAGAATGGTTAACATACTAGAATATGAGCTAAAATTTGAAATTAAGGATCAACTCTTAGTCACTTTTGGCAAAACAAACCCACCAGCCAAAAAGCCTTGCATGTCTAGTTGTAATTTCTTTTTGTCGGGTAAGTCTTGCTGAGTATTAGTATACTCAGTCTTGCTTAATTTGTGGTTTTCAGGTAATCCCATCTGGCCTGGATCTATTCCAGATGGTTGGGAACTTGAGTGGGAGCATGATAACGAAGAATGATACTCTATGGATGGCCTCCCATGTGTATCTTCCGCTAGTTTTATTTCCGCTATTTAAACTCTGAAGCACCTTTACTTTTATGTATGAAAAACCTGATTTGTAATTTTAAGTACTTGAGGACTTTTATGTAATGTAATGATGTACTCTGGTCCCGCCTTCATGTGGGCTTAGCGCATATCTCGATCCTGTGAAAGTGATTTACCGGGCATGACCCGGCAGAGGCAACAAAATAGGTCTTGGTCATCGCTTACGAGCCAAGTGGACCGGCTTAAGTGATAATCTGGATTTATTTTGGGCGATTCTGTCACATCGAGGTGGCGAATACTTCTCTAATACTTTTGATACATTCTGTGAGGAACACGGTATTGTTCATGAGAGGACACCGCCTTATTCATCCCAATCCAATGGGATTGCCGAAAGAAAGAACCGCACGCTGACTGACTTGGTGAATGCTATGTTAGAAACCGTGGGACTATCTAAGGAATGGTGGGGTGAGGCGATACTGACGGCCTGTCATGTCCTGAATCGTGTGCCTATGAAGAATAAGGAAGTAACACCATTCGAGGAATGGGAGAAGAAGAGGCTAACTCTTTCATATTTACGCACTTGGGGTTGCTTGGCCAAAGTCAGTGTGCCAATCACCAAGAAACGTAAACTTGGACCAAAACGGTGGACTGTGTTTTTCTGGGGTATGCTTTTCACAGCTTCGGATATAGATTCTTGGTAGTAAGATCTGTAGTGCCTGACTTGCTTGTCGGCACAATTATGGAATCCAGAGACGCTACATTCTTTGAGAATATTTTTTCAATGAGAGATGAAACAAGTTCATCTAGGCAAGAGTCTGTCGAGAAGGACGACTCCACCAAGCCGATGGAACTCAACGAGCCTACATTTATTGAGCATCCTGAGGAGGACAATGATGAGGCTCCTAGGAGGAGCAAGAGACAAAGGACAGAGAAATCTTTTGGAGATGATTTGATCATATACCTCGTGGATGACAATCCCAAGACCATTGCAGAGGCATACTCTTCACCTGATGCTGACTATTGGAAGGAAACAGTGAGGAGTGAAATGGACTCTATCATGTCAAATGGAACTTGGGAGGTTGTTGAACGTCCTTACGGGTGCAAACCCGTGGGATGCAGATGGGTGCTCAAAAAGAAGCTTAGGCCTGATGGTACTATTGATAAGTATAAGGCTAGACTTGTGGCCAAGAGTTACACCCAAAAGGAAGGAGAAGACTTCTTCGATACTTACTCACCAGTCGCTCGATTGACCACCATAAGAGTACTACTTTTTCTGGCAACCTCTCATGGTCTTCTCGTTCATCAGATGGACGTTAAGACAGCTTTCCTAAATGGAGAGTTGGAAGAGGAGATCTATATGGATCAGCCGGAAGGATTTGTAGTAAAGGGTCAAGAAGGAATGGTGTGTAAGCTAGTGAAGTCTCTCTATGGCCTCAAGCAAGCACCTAAGCAATGGCATGATAAGTTCGACAGAACTTTGACATCTGTTGGCTTTATTACAAACGAAGCTGACAAATGTGTGTACTATCGCTATGGTGGGGGCGAAGGAGTGATTTTGTGTCTGTATGTAGATGACATAATTATCTTTGGCACGAGCCTTGAAGTGATCAAGGAGGTCAAAGACTTTCTATCTCAAAAGTTTGAGATGAAAGATTTGGGAGAGGCTGATGTTATCCTTAACATAAAACTGATAAAGGGAGAAAATGGTGGGGTGACTCTGTCACAGATTCACTATGTTGAGAAGATGCTAAGTCGGTTTGGCTACAGCAATTCTAAACCCGCACCAACTCCTTACGATGCCAGCTTGGTTCTAAGGAAGAACCTAAGGATAATGGTGGATCAGCTGAGATACTCCCAGATCATTGGTTCACTGATGTATCTGGCTAGCGCCACGAGACCTGACATTGCATATGCAGTTAGTAAACTGAGCCGGTTTGTTTCAAACCCGGGCAGTGAACACTGGCGTGCTCTCGAGTGGGTAATGTGCTATCTAGTGGGCACAATGAACTATGTCATTCACTATTTCGGAGATCCCAAAGTCTTGGAGGGATATAGTGATGCAAACTGGATTTCTGATGCTGATGAGTTAAAGGCTACAAGTGGATATGTGTTCACACTTGGAGGTGGCGCTGTTTCCTAGAAGTCTTGCAAGCAGACCATTCTAACCAGGTCAACAATGGAAGCAGAACTCACAGCATTGGATACTGCCACTGTAGAGGCCGAGTGGCTTCGTGAACTCCTAATGGACTTGCCGATAGTTGAAAAACCGATACCGGCAATTCTAATGAACTGTGATAATCAAACTGTGATTGTCAAGGTGAACAGTTCAAAGGACAACATGAAGTCATCCAGGCATGTCAAGAGGCGGTTGAAGTCTGTCAGGAAATTGAGAAACACCGGTGTCATAGCTTTGGATTACATCCATACGTCTAAGAACCTGACAGATCAATTTACAAAGGGTTTATCACGTATTGTGATAGATCATGCATCTATGGAACTGGGTTTGAGACCCACGTGAGTTTTTCCATAGTGAAAACCTGTCTTATGTGATCGGAGATCCCGTGAATTAAGATGGTGAAACAAGCTATGGTTTAACTGAGAGAAGAGAACCTTTAAAAGGCTCGGTTCATGGAAAGATGCATTTCTCTTCAAAACTGTATGGCAGGCTGGTATGTATACCTTAATGTGCTCCAAGTGGCTTTCATGAAACAAGGTAGTTGTTTCTCTGAAGCAAAGACGTAGTCCTACAGTATGTCTTGAAGGAACACACCTATATGAGTATCGACTACTGGTCATAGTCTATGAGATTTGGGTGATCTCTAGAAAACACATGAAGAGGCACGGAGTGTGACCCATAAGCTCCAACCTGCGGGGATGCTATGTGCAGCCAAGTATCAGTAAAGGGCTCTAGCCAAGCTTAGATGCACAAAACTGACAATTCAAGGCATAGTCTATTATTCAGTTGCAAATAAGTGTAACTTGAGTTCCTGGTGGATGTTCAACTTAACAGTCTCCATCGTAGTACTGGTATATCGAAAACAATAGGGAAGATGAGAGCATTTCCAATGTGACTTAAAATTCTTGGTGGGGATTGTTAGAATGAATGGGCCTAGAGCCATTTATCATAATAATGAAAGAATTAAAGCCCATTCATTTAATGCTAGGGAAAAGAGAGAAATACCGTATGGGTATTTGAGGAGTCTCCCATCCAACTTATGAGGTAGCCTTTCGGTACACCTCTTGTGAAGTTGAATAAAGGAGATAGGCGTGCTACACGCGCGCGCGCGCTCGCTCGCCTCGCCGAGCCGGGCCGAGGCCGTGTCGTGTCGTGTCGAGACGAGCGGTCGGACGGACGGACGGACGTGAGGTGTTGCGGGGCGGGAGCATCTTTTTGCTGTTGGCTGTTGGAGAGGAATGATGTCGCCTTAACCGCAACCATTACTAGACCTTAACGATAGCGCATTAAACCGCGACAGTTACTGAGCCTTAACCGCGACTGTTACTGCCTGAGGCGCATTAACTGTGACGTCCAGGTTCATCCCCCTTGCCTATATAAGTCACCTTCCTCCTCCTGCTCAGGTTGCCAATTCACACTAAGGTACTCCTGTTCAGGAGACCTCTCCCTCTCTCCCTCTGTTTGCTGCTTCTTTTCGCATTCCCATCGCCTGCACCGCGCACACGGTACCGGCGAGAGCAGAGCCTCCGGAACCTCGTCCTGCTGCTGAGATCCTGCTCGGGATAGGCGGGCGATAAGGTTTTTGGGGAGCGTCTTCACGCGACTGCTCGCTCCCGTACGACTACTTCCTCTACGTCGACTACGAACGACTCCGTACGACTACTTCCTCTATGTCGACTACGAACGACTACTTCGTCTACAGTGGGTCTTCACTGCGATCATCTACCTGCATCGACTTAGTACGGCTACATCGATTGAGGTCACTCTACAATGAGTGATATCGGAAAGTCAGGTGACGCCGTCACCCTACCTTCCACGGGGTACTTACTCAAACTAGTATTCATGTTTATTAGTTGTATAATCATGAATATATTTATGTTTAATTGTTGTTTAAACATAAACACTTGCACATGGATTGTTTCACTCACCGCAATATTGAAATGTCTATTTAAATATAAAATTAAAATATACCGAAATATTGTCTATCATCTAACAGCCAGAAGCCGTTTTGGCCTAGGCTCCTGCTCCACCTCCACTTGTACAGTGTATATGGCTGCTATACGAAGCGAAGCGAGTATCAACTGCTGAGAGAGCACATTATCTTGGTACAGCATTTCGTATATTTCAATCTGTATTCCGCATAACCACATGAGCGAGAGAGAGATGAGCACATTAATTTCTTTTTTGTTAAAAGGGAAAACATATTGCATGGAACCGTTTTGATCGGATAATATTCTCTTCTCCATAGACCAGAGTCTTGTCGATCTCTGATTCTAAAGAGCCTTGTCAGATCCTCTCAAGTGCACTAACAATGGTGCCCTTGTAGCCACATCTCTCGACGATGCAGCCGAGACAGCAACGACAGACTTATGCAGATACTGAAACACCACTGAATGAACTGACTGGTGAATCGTATGCCCGCTTATCTGCAGACAGAACGATAGTTACATTACATAGCTGGAGCTCATTGTTTGCAATATTTCAGGCTTGGGTATCAGACAACGAGAAGCAACACAACTTCATAGCCCACAAAATTTCAACAGATCTGAACAACAGAAATAACAAAACACACCACGGGCGACAACAGCATGTTCGCTCCATGCCCATTTCAGTTCATGCGGCCATAGGGGTTGTACATTAAAAGAAAAAAAACAAAGCTCTAGAACACAAACCAACATTCGCCTATCCCTCTACGAGATGCCACCAGCCAACAGATGCTCCCAGACCATTTGGTCAACCTCAAGAACGATGTTGTGCGCCACACCAGAGGTTAACTTCGAGTTGTGTCTCGGGATGCATAAGCTGGAACTCATGCAGTCGCAATGACACTTCGCGCTTACAGTTGGACTTCCCTACCATATACCCAGCTGAAAGGCATAGTTCCAACTTTCTTGGCTCTGCTCTGGGCCCTCTCGTCCAGCCTCCTGATCCTTGGAGCAAGGGTGCAAAGGTAGTCCTGCGCCTTGTTACCCTCACCAGACAGGCCAGTAAGGTCTGCCACCTTCCACCTACTGACAAGGAACTCAAGGATGTCGGCATAGTCCCTGGCGGTGTACACGCCAAGCCTCTGTGCGACCATGGAGAAGTGCTCAAACAGCTTGTCATCCTCCCCGTCGAACATCAGGTGGGCAGGCATTGAGATCTTCTTCTTCATCATGTCAGCCAGAGCAACCACGGTACCATCAGGGTCCAGCTCAAACAGCTTCTCAACAATCTTGGTGTATGCTGTTTCATGACGCTTCTCATCCGAGGCGATGATGCCACAGATTTGTGCGAGCTTCAGGTCACCATAGTCCTTGGCATGGCGAGCAGTGTTCCCATGTGAGATGAAGGTCGCACGCTCTTGGAAGGAGGTGTAGATGAAGCCAAGATAAGGGTTGTTTTCAGTCCTAGGATCCTGAAAAGAGCATAGTAAAGAGAGTATACATTTGTTAATTATTAAACAGTAGCCAAGACAGACAAAAACCAAGCGAGAGAGAATTAACTAATAACACAGCTGAAAGCTGAACCACAACTTGATAATTTCACAGCAGAATACGCTAAAAAACATGGCACATGGTGAATAACTATCAAAAGAATTTCATGAAAGAATCAAACTCTCATCTAGCCAAAGTGAATGCTTCAGAAGCATCAACAGCTGAATGAACATGCCAATGTTCTATAAGACATGTTAAATAGGAAGGAAAATTGGAAAGGAAGAGGAAGAAGATGTTACCATTCCAGAGCCAATAAGATACTGAATTGTCTTCTCAATTTGCCTCATATCCACCCTCCCAGTGAGGTACAGATATTTGTTTAGGAGATCACCATGCCGGTTCTCCTCAGCAGTCCATGCCCTTGTCCAAACTGCCCAGGCAGTGGGGCTTGCACCTGTCTCGTCCCTGACACCATCAAGGGTGTTAAGCATAGTCTGGTATGTTGGAAGAGCCTCCTCAGTAATCATGTCCCCAACTAAACAAACAAGGTAATCATCAGGGATTTCCTTGGCCCGTTCCCTAAGTTCCTTAACTTCATCATGAAATCCTTCAGATGCTGGGTCAGGGAGGAAATCCTGTGGCTGCCAACACTTCTCGACTGGCTTAAGATGTGTCAAGATGTTATCTCTAGCCCAGTCATCAAGAGACTTGAACATTTCAATCTTCTGAGGTGGCAATGAATGTGTAACCTGGACATGTACTTCCCTGGGAGGAGCGAATGGCTTCTTATTCTCAACCCTGAAACAGTTTTGTGAAAAGGCTTTGATTAGTTACCAGTTACATGATGAATCCATCCTATTCACTTACTACGAAACAAATTCTTCAGGATGTGAACACAGTCAAAACTGGTAGCAAATCTGGAACAAGTGGGCTTTGTGCTTGTAAAATCCAGCCAGACTACATGCACAATTCAAATCACTAACGAAACGACTAAAAGAAACATCTAAGCCACAGCAGACCGATAGAGATGATCATCACTACTCTCCAATTTGTTTCAAATGAGAATATTTATATACACTCAGAGATGCAGACCATTTTGCCAGCTCATGTTAGCATGTATACGGTATGCTCATGCTAGTGTATGGTATCACGAATGATGAACCACATGGTTCATATATGGCATAAACAGCCATACTTGTTCTCCTTTGTATTGAATATAAAAGCAGTGTGTAAGCAAGACTGGTATTAAAATAATTAATGTAACGCACATACATGAAGAGTAAAAGTCATGACATCAAACTGAAATCCAGTAGAAATTAAGCTGGCACTCTTTGCATTGGAACTGGTTGACTATAGTTCTCTAACCTTCCAGCCAAATATATCACAAAAAAACTACATGTGACTCGAAGTAGTCTTGATTAAGTTAGAATTAGCTGGAAAACCCACTTATATTTAAAACTTCACACATCAACGCCCACTGTATCATGGATTGTGAACCACCTCTTGGTGAGAAAATAAATAAATTTGTCCCCTGTATGGGCTTCCATTTTTAAATTAATATGCCTATGATATGGCAGAAGCAGTTGTTCCACTCCAAAGTAATAGTGTATTTATTGACTTCATAAACCCATCATCCCAGCAAATGAACAAAAAAGAGCCGTCATGAATCAGCTACCTAAGAGGCCAATGGTCCTATGGGGGGCAAATCAAATTAAATTCCACCAAACTATGCCACCAAGAACCGTACGGGCTACCAAATCGACCAACCTCGACAGCAAAAATACACCTTCACCTCTTTTCTAAATTAAAAAAAAAACACATCTTCACCTCTGATGCAAACTAAGAAAGCCAAGGTGAACCACCCTCATGGTTCTAGTTCTAGGCGCCCCAACGGCAAACTTCTATAGCCAGTACAACCACTCCACAGTGCAGTGCAACTAAACGGTGATACGGTAGTACCCTGCCCCCAACAATTCTAGAACGCAATCATTTAGAGATACACCGAGAGGACGAACTGCCAGGGTCCCCGGTCAAGTAGAAGGTCCCAGGAAAATTTAATGCCTAGGAGTAAACACGGCATCAAAAGAAATATGGAAGGGACCGGCACAACGGAAAGGGCCTCGCCTTCGCTTGCTATCGGCGGCAAGGCAACCGAACCGAACGCTCAGGAGCCGGGACGGCGCCGGTCCCCCGCCGCGCAGAGAAAACGACCTACCCATGCAGAATTTAATGGCGAGGCTGCGACCTCGGCGCCTGATCTGCAGAGGCAGCGAGGGTCGTCTCCCATGTGAGGACGTTGCCGCCAATCCGCCATCGAGACCGGCGGAAGCTCGGCGCGGGCGGGAGCGAATCTGACAAAGCCTGACACGGGCGCGGACCCGGGACGACGGGAAGTAAAAAGGTGAACAGGAAAATCGAATCTAATCCGACATTGCACGCGGAGGCGGCGGAGGACCTCGCGCCTAAATTGTTCCTTCGCGCCGGCGCAGACACGTCGCCGGCGCCGCTAGACGGAGCAGCCGGTCCATTGGTTCCAATCCGAGGAACCAACCAATCCATCCATCTATCAATGGGGGGAAGTGAACACGAACTCAGAGAGAGAGAGGCGAAGCGGGGCGCGGACTTACTGGGTGGAGACGGTGGAGGGCGTGGATGCGACGGCGAGGACCCTGACGCTGCCTGCGCGGCGGTGGCGGCGGCGGGTGGCGAGGGGCGGGGAGGTGCAGAGCGCGACGTCGTTGAGGCGGAGCGCCATCCTGGAGGCCATCGCGGGGAGGGGCAGCCGCTCGCTCAGTCCGCCGCCGCCAAGCTCCTCCTCGTGACCGAGATTGGGATGTGGGTGGTGGTGGCAAGAGCGAGAGCGAAACAAACGGCGGGCGGTGCGCGAGATGGGTGGGGTGGTGCCCCCCGTGCGAGCGATCTCCACCTCAAATTTGGGTTTTCAGGGGGGGAGCCACCACCGCTGCTGCGAGCGAGACTACTCGATGCCACCTCATATTTATGTCTCTTTCTACCGCTGGAATTACCGATTCGCCCCTGCCATTTCACTTTCCAGTAGTACGAGGCCACTCGATCGGTAGTCACCTGTCACCAAGTTGTTCTTTTCTTCACCGAGGGAGAAAGACTAAAACACTTTGTTCGTAATTGTTTTGAGTGAGGATTAAGAAATGAACGAATGGAAGCACACGTCTTTGCTTCTTAAGAGACAAGCCAACGTGGCATTAAGAGTATCGAAATCCTCTAGATCCCAGTAGAGATATTCGCTCCTCCTTTCATCTTTTCGTGTTAAATAACATCATGGACTCATCTCTTTGGTGGCACATGCACATGCAAATAGCTACGTAGTATTTCCTTTGGTGGCATACGGCGTTCTCTTGATAATATAGGCCCCTCCAACATGAAACGACACCGGGAAAAAAAACTTGCATTACCTACATCCTCCTAGAAATGGCATTTTAAGTTAGCTTATATATGCTGGAAATGACATCTCTTTGACATTTAGAAATTACACAATTAAAATTGTTTTTATCTTGAAAAATGTAGTTTGACGAATATCAGCAATGAAGTTGGCGTTTTAGAGACTGTGTCAGTTACACTGAATTTTCATGTCAAGTCGATTTGGTTTGCTAACAAAACATGATCAACTTTGAATGGTTGCACGTACATGATTTTACTGTGTTGCTAGCTGAAAAACGTGCAGTCTCTAGCACCGAGAGAAAAACATTTGCGGAACGGAGAAAAAAATGGGACTTGAGTAAACTAGGTGTACCCGCGTTGCTACATGAATTTTTTAAATAAATTTTTAAGGTGAAATGTGAAAATAGAAACACCAAAGTGATTATATGGCAAACATTCGTTTGTAAATAACATTATATATGAAAGCATGTTTTTTTGTTGAGTGAATAATTCTAAAATAATTGATCCTACATGTATTTCAAATACGGGAATTTTGTGGTGTGCTACTCACAAATACATGTCATTATTAGTCACAGAAAATCTGTTAAAGACACAAATAGATGATTTGGTAGAAGATGACATGTCGTATAGGTATAGTGCATGTCGACATAGCGTATAGTGGGTTATGACGTGAAATGCTTGCACGTTGAGATAAAATAGAGCTATGGCTCTTAGTGGGTTCCGTCTATATAATTGTATTTGATTTGTTGTTATCTTGGAATGTACTTTGACGAATATTATTAATGAAGTTGGCGTTTTCAGATACCGTGTGGGTTACGATGAATTTTCATGCCACGTTGATTTGGTTAGCTAACAAAACATGATCGTTTTTGAATGGTCGCACATGATTTTACTGTGTTGCCATGGATATGTTCGCTGAGAGCAACTTGAGTGGAGGCATGTAAATAGGTCTCTACTATTAAATTAGAGTTCCAACTCGGACTCCGGGGACGGGCCCGAGGCGTACTTGTGCACAAACAGCCCCACCCCGCCCCGGTCCACAGGAACTGTGGGTCTGAGTTAATTTTTATTGGAGTTGAGAGCTAATTTCATATCTATATTCCGACCGCAAATGAGTTCTGAGTCTTCAATTTGTAGGCTTTCACTAGACACTAGAGTTGCTGTAAGCGCACAAATTTGTGGTGGCTGAAAACGTGCGGTCTCTAGCACCGAGGGGGAAAACGTTTGCTGAACGGAGAAAAACGTGACGAGTGGGCGGGATTGTCCTCGATCTAGTGCTAGACAAGATCTCCTTTGGATTTACAAAATCGCCGAAAGGTAACCTCTCACTCCGTGCGGCAAAAGCTGCGAGGGCACCACCGGAATTTCCATCGAGAAGAATCCGTGCAACTGCAAAATCACCACGCACGCCGGGCCCGTACATGATTTCGTTTTACCAGCGCGCGCGCACCACCAAAGGGATGAAGGCGTGCGTCGTCTCTCGCTGCGGGCGCTGCGGCGCAGTCACGTCACGTCTCGCCGCGGGGGGCACGCAGCCCGATGCAACGCGCGGGACAATCGGCTGCGGCGGCGGCGCGGGTGCCAGCCAGAGGCGCCCAGAGCCGACGAGTCCACCGCAGACGGACACGAGGCGCCCCGGTGACAGGTGTGCGGTGGCGCTGCTGCCTCTGCCGCTCCTGCGTGCGCGTGGGATTTGTTGTTGTTGCCCGCAGGCCGCAGCAGCAAGAGGCCAAAAAAGGGGCGCGGGCGGGGCCGTGACAACAAACGCAGCTTGTTGCCCGCGGACGGAGGAGCCGGGTGGGTGCCCGTCGATGAAACCGAGGCTGCCGGCGACGGATCGGAGAGGCCGAAACCCAGGAGGATGCGGATCCCGTTCCCGTCCACGCCACGCCGGCGCAGGTAGGCGCGCTCGTCCTGGCCCCGCCCAGATCGCGATGTGCGCGCATGCAGGGCACGCCAGCCACACTGCTCCGGCTCCGACCGACAAGTGTGGTAGTACTACTACTAGGCTCTGGCGTCTCGTTCCCTTTGTCTCGTCTCGTGGTCGTGCGCGGATCGGTGAGCACCAACTTCGTGGCACTGGAGTGGAGAATGGTTCATGCGCTGTTGCGCTGCCGCCATGTTCTGAACGGCTGAACCGTACGCTGCCGGTGGCCGGCGAATTGGGTGAGGTTACCACTTGTCCAATAGGGATTTGAAGGAAGAAATCATTCCAACCTAACTTTTGCAGCTTGAGAAAGAAATCATTTGAGATGGATCCTCGCAAAAAAAAAAAATCATTTGAGATGGAATGGTGGGTGTGGACCGACGTAGTTAGGAGTGAACAAGTACAAAGAGAGACGAATTCAGAATGGAAAAAGTCCTTTCCACGTCCCTCATGTATCGCCGAAGTTTTGTTTTCGTCCCCCATTCGAAAAACTGGTTTTCTTCCATCCCTCATCTATTAAATCCGGATTAGTTTCGTCCTCGAGGCTGTTTTAAGAGCTATTTTCTCTTAAGTGGCGCCACATAAGCATAGTTTACGTCGACTGATCCCATGTAAGCATAGTCGACATGGACCGTGCATTTGGGACGATAGAAGTCGTGACCTGATTTATTCAAAGAAAAAAAAAGAAGTCGTGACTCGAACCCTAGTATCCGGCAGCCATTCCTCCGTGCCCGCCGGCGGCATTCTTTCCTGCCCCTCGCGTCGCCACCCGCATGCGCCGCCAACTCTTTTCTGCAGACGGCTCCACCCGCAAAGCACCTCCGCTCGCCAGTCTCCGCCGCATCTGGTGGTTCGGAACCATCGAATGCATGCTCCACCTCGAACTGTGAAGACATCGATTTGAGGAATTTGTTGCAGGTTAGATTCCGTGAACACTAAAATAGATTGTTTTGCATGTGCGTGATACGTGCTCATCAAAAGTTGAACTGCAGTAGAATCTTGAGTTTAATATGACCTGTTGGATTTCTTTAAGGCATACTTTTGAGTTTTAAAATCCAGATCCCATTGTTAATCTGGTGGTTGGAGTAGTTTATTTTTGGGGATCAGATGCAGTTGTTTGTCAGCTATAGTTTAAGACCTGAATCATTCTTTTATTTATTAATGCAGCTCTGTCAGTTAGAATGGATGATGTGCTGAACAACGTCGCTGTTAGGTTCCATTTCAATGGACAATTCAGCAATGATGGAAGAAATGTTTGCTATGTTGGAGGAAGGGAGGAAATGTCTTACATAGATCGTCATAAAGTTTCATTGCCAGATGTGACAACCCGCCCAGGAAAATACCGTACTATCGCCTAAACCAATCCACTTTGGTCATTGAGCAATAATAAAGTATCATCCTGTCGTTAGTTGCCGGGTTAACGCCCGGTAAATCACTTACAAAGCAACAAGGATCGACATATATGCATTAAAACTCACGCAAAGGCGAGTCCAGAGAACAACATAAGATTAACATCCAAATTTACCCCGAAGGGCTTAATTATTACAAACCGAAGTCTTTGACACGACAACGAAGTTCAGAGTTTTGAAAACAGCGGAATTAAACTAAACGGCACGAGGAAACATCACGGGAGGCCTGCCATGATGCCTTCATTCATCGTCTTCAACCCACTCCAGCTCCCAGCCGGGCGGGATCTCTCCAGGCCACACATCAGCAAAGGCATTACCTGAAGCAACAGATTATAGCAAGGCTGAGTATACTAATACTCAGCAAGACTTACCCGTCGGTGATAACTACTTTACCAACTCTAGACATGAAAGGCTTTTTGGCCACTGGGGTTTCTTTTGCTGAAAAGCAACAAAGAGTATGTCCTTACTTTCAACATTTTAGCACAAGTTCTAGTTGATTATTCCTTTCTAAATTAGCAAGCTAGTGCAAGCATAAGTTGTGCAAACAATTAATCAAGCATAATATTCATCAACTTCCATCCTTAGGGATCTCATGGCCAGCAGGATAAGTAGTCTCAGATAACGGTGAGAGGCCGACAACCAGTTGATTTAAAACCTTGCAAGGTAGACCTAAACACACGGTAGGGTGCCCCCGCGAGGACAACCACCAGGCGGTTCCCAAAAATCTTCGGATTGGGATCAGATGTTACAGTCTTAAGTACAAGGCTTGCTAGGCTACGCCACCAAGGTCACCTAGCCTCACACATGTACTCAGGTGGCGAGCCCGGGGCCGCAACCCTAAGATTAGTAGCGCAAAGTTCCCGCACCGCCTCATTTAGGTACTAGGCTTACCGTACCCATTTCCGACAAGTGTTTAGTACGTTCAAACACTTAACCCACGAAAGCCATTGGACCGGAGCCCACATCCCATGCTCTTACCACATGAGCAATCCATTTAAGGAGATCTTATGATTCCAACATAAGAACCTATTCTCGCGAGTGACAAGCATCACTCGACTTGTAACGGTCCTATAGCATAGCAGCTACCGACCTATCATACTAGTAAGGACATAGGTACCTAGGGATCATGCATCTAGGGTTTCATTTCAACTCCTGAACGTAAATGCACAATCATTCATAAATAGTTGCATAAAGTTTCAAAAACACTTGGTTAATGCACCGGGGCTTGCCTTCGTCAGCAAGGTTAGCCTGAGTGCCCTCGGTGTCTTCGATCACCTCCACGTACTGCAGCTCCGCTTCAGCTCCTCCTTCCTCGGCTTCCGGCACGAGCGAGTAGTTACCGTCGGGGAGTTCTACACGGAATGCAATGCAGGGTTCAGGTGATGGGATAGATTAATTATTTTACCCAACTCTTGTTGGCCATATTCACCTTAACAAATAATTAATTATTAATCTTTTTTTCATTAAGGTTATTATAGGCATGGGTTTATTCTTTTAATAAACACTTAATTAATGTTTTCTTTTATGATTGTTATTTCATGTGAGGATTTATTATTCCACCTTTCAATAGCAAAGGTGTGCACAAAAATTTAATTAATTCCACTTAAATTCCTAAAACAGCAAGGGGTGTATTTATAGATCCTAAATAATCTATGCAACCATTTTAGAAAGGGTTACAAGGAAAAGGGCACATTTTCCTAATTAACTTAACATTAAACCTTTAATTGCCTCCAATGCTTTTATTCATACAATAAATTAGTAAAATTCAGTGGAAGGGTTTATTAAGCACTAAACACATATACCAAGCCACTGAACACACATGCATGCTTAGGATAGCTAGGAAATTAAATATACCGAAAATAACAAAAGCTAGCTACTAAAGCAAGATAAATGCATACAAAAATAAATAATCATCCAATTGATTCAAAATTTCTCACACAGGTTCTAGGGTCCAAAACTAACCTAGGAATGCAACATATACATCTAGAACTGCCATTGATCTTGGGTTATTCAATTACAAAGAAAAACAAGCATATTTCAATAATAAATATTTCTGACAATTATAAAATTGCGAATAATTCACCAGGGGTGTATTTTGGCATAAAAAGGTAACATGCAGAAGTTGGGCACAAAAATATAATTAGTTTTAGCTACAAAAATCATCTAGGCAGATTCTGCATAAATAGAAAACAATTTATATAAAAATATTTACAACATAACTTTGTGCAATTTTTGGTACAGAAGCTAGTCATGATATAACACACAACATATCCAAAAATTAGCTACAGAGGACTTATGGATTTTGAGATACAACAGATATAGGTTTTTCATAATTCTATTTTTCATGCAAAAATTATCAGGAAAAACCATAGACATGCTTTACCAAAGTTGTAGTGCTTTTCACCAGGAATCCAACAAAATTGGGTTTGCATTTTTATGATTTTTCTACAGTTTTCTATGGATTTTACAAGATTCAGCAAAAAGACTTTACTATTTGAGATACGGTTTTACACCGGGGTCCCTGGAAAGATTTAACTATTCACAACTATGCCCTCGGTTTACAGACAAGTCCCTAGAAAGAAAGAGGACCTTGCAATTTGGTCCTCCAGGGTGGGCCGCCGGCGGGGGTCGCCGGATTCCGGCGGTCCGGTGGCCGTGGCCGGCCGGGGACCGGCTGAGGGCGTCCTGGGGGTCATCCATGCTCGATTCCCATGCTGGGTCGGGGCGGAGGTGTTGCCGGCGAGCTCGCACGGCGCAGCCCTGCGGCGGCGGCCGCTGGAGCCTGTGCTCCGGCGAAACGGCGACCAATGCGTGCTGGCCTGCGGCCCGGGCATCGTCGGTAGGCGCGTGTAGAGGTGATGGGGGCCTAACCGGCTGCGGGGAGGTGCGGAGGAGGAAGCTTGGCCGTGGGCGGCCATGGCGGCGCGGTGGCGGTGCGCTTCCCACGAGGAGGGGGCGGAGGCCTCTTAAATAGGCGGCGGGGAGATGGGCGCGGCTCCAAGCCTTCGTCGCGAAGCGTGCTCTGGCCATTAAACCGCAGTACGGCGAGCGGTCTCGGTCGGCGCGCACACGCAGGGGGAGGGCGGCGACGGACCGGCGGTTAACTCGACGGGCGGCCGACCAGCGAGGGGGAGCGCGGCACGTGGCCGGGGAGGACGTCGCGCGGGCGCTGCGCACGGACCGATGGGCGCGGGCCCGCCTCGGCATGCGTACGGTGGCGTACGGCGCGCGCAGGCGCGGGCGACGTCGCGGAGTGCGTTCGTGTTCCGGCGCAACTGTTTCAACTTAGGGCACTTTGACCAGGTTTTTCTCCCAAAATTTGAACTAAAGTGCACCGTGGGGTAAATAGAAAAGTTGTAGATCTCACTACCCTCTACAACTTCTACAAAGGCTCTATGGTGTTTTTCTCAACGGTTTTTGCACAAATTGCTTCCAAACTTTGAATGCCACTCTATTCCGGTGAACAGGAGCTGCTGGCAGTTGACCAAGTTTTCCACCCTTTTCCACTCAAAATTTGAAATGCCATCCAACATGAAAGTTGTGTCCCTCGAAAAACTGGACAACTTTTATATTGGGAGATTTTGGAGTGTTTAGGTGAAATTTGGAGAACGCGGTAAAAGTTCCGGAGGACGTTCAAAGACATCAAAGTTTAAGTGGGGTTTGACCGTGCCTTTGACCAAGGGTTGACCACAAGTGTGTGTGGACTTGATCAAGAGGGTCATTAGGGTTTGTTGGCGAGGTTTTCGAGGTGATGACCCAGGTTGACCTAGGTTTGACCAATGTCAGCAGTTTTGACTCAGCTGATTCGGTCATTAGCGTTAATGACGCTAATTAAAAACCTGGGGCGTCACAGGTTATTGGACATCTGAAGGATCATTGCAGTGTTGAAGAGGGGACTTTGTTGCATTGGTTATTTCCTGGGAAAGATTTGAAAACTGGCCTGCGTGTTTTAGTTGATGACAAGGTTTGTCTAGATATGAGTGATGCCATTGTGGAAGGAGGGGTGGCTGAAATTTATGTAGAGATGACAGTTAGGGAATCAGAGGCAGAAGAAGCAACTAACATCGAGGATGAACTGGAAGCTATGGATGATGCAGACTCAAATCAGATTGTTATTGAAGAGTCTAGGGAACAGGTACAGAAGCAGGTCAAGAAGGTCATAGAATTTTACAGAAGCCCAAGCAAGAAAGGGAAGGAAATAGTCAGTGAAAAGGAGCAAGTGCAGCATGAAGAAAATAATTCTAGCTCAGACAGTGACTATCTTCCTGGAGATGTATGTTCTTCAGAGGATGATGAAGAGGATGTTGAGATTATGAAGAAATTTAAGGAATTTAAGAAGAAGATGAGAGCTGGCCAAAGGGCCACCTTGGATGATGTAGTCCTAGAAGGGGCTCATCATGGCAGGCAACCTGATGTTTCTTTTGAAGATGATGGCAATGAAACACCATATGCAGATAGTAGTGATGATGAAGACTCTTTTGATGAGGAAGGCTCTGATGGACAGATTGGTAGGAAGCAAGACGTGTTCCCAAGATACAAGAAGACAGGTGTGCCACAGTTTCAGTTGGTAATGAAGTTTAGAAGCAAGAAGCAGTTCAAGAAAGCAATCATCAAATATGGCCTTTCTGACAGAAGAGTCATAAATTTCATCAAGGATGACACAAAGAGGGTGAGAGCTAAATGTGACTGGCAGCATTGTCCATGGGTGTGCCTGTTATCAAAAAACAGTAGGAGTGAAAGCTGGCAGATTGTTACTTTTGAAGCCTATCACACATGTCCACCCAGGAGAGATAACAGGCTAGTGACAGCTAGGAAGATTGCAGAGAAATATGAGAACTTCATAATTGCTAATCCTAGTTGGAGCTTTGTAAGCATGAAGCAGACTGTCCAAGAGGAGATGTTTGCTGATGTAAATGTTTCTAAACTGAAGAGAGCAAAGGGCATGGTGATGCAAAAGGCTATGGATGCTATGAAAGGGCAGTACCAAAGGTTGTATGACTACCAATTGGAGCTTCTTAGAAGTAACCCAGGGAGTACTGTTATAGTGCATAAAGAGAAGGATGTTGAGCCACCAACATTTTACAGGATGTACATATGCCTTGATGCCTTGAAGAAGGGTTTTATTGCTGGGTGCAGAAGAGTAGTGGGGTTGGATGGATGTTTTTTCAAAGGTGCTACTACAGGAGAACTATTATGTGCTATAGGAAGAGATGCCAACAATCAAATGTACCCAATTGCATGGGCAGTGGTTGATAAGGAGACTAATAAGTCATGGGATTGGTTTTGTGATTTGTTGTGCAAGGATCTGCAGGTTGGTGATGGGACTGATTGAGTGTTCATTTCAGACCAACAAAAGGGAGTACTTAATGCAGTAGAAAAGTGGGCTCCTGCTGCAGAACACAGGAATTGTGCAAGGCACATCTATGCCAACTGGAAGAAGCATTTTGGTGAGGAGTACCAGAAGAAGTTCTGGGCATGTGCCAAAGCTCCATGTGTCATGTTGTTCAACCGTGCTAGAGCCAGGTTGGCCAAAGATACACATGCAGGAGCTCAAGCCATATTGAATACACACCCACAACATTGGAGTAGAGCTTGGTTCAGGTTAGGCTCTAATTGTGACTCAGTTGATAACAATTTGTGTGAGTCTTTCAACAAGTGGATACTAGAAGCTAGGTTGTTTCCTATCATAACCATGCTAGAGATCATAAGAAGGAAGGTCTTGGTCAGGATTCATGATAACATCACAAAGTCAGGAAGATGGTCGACCAAGATATGTCCAAACATACTCAAAAAGTGCAACTATTATATCACACTATCAGCCAAGTGTCATGCAATTTGCAATGGAGCTTCAAAATTTGAGGTGCAACACTTTGACAACAGATTCTCAGTTGATTTGGAGAAGAAGGAATGCAACTGTAGGTATTGGCAACTATCTGGGTTACCTTGTCCCCATGCCATCTCATGTATCTTTTTCAAGACAAACTCCCTAGAAGATTACATTGCACCTTGCTATTCCGTTGAAGAATTCAAGAAAACCTACAACTATTGTCTTGAACCAGTGGAAGGGATGAATAGCTGGCCTGTGTCTGATAGGCCAAAGTTGAAGGCTCCTGGATATATAAGAATGCCTGGAAGGCCAAAGAAGGAGAGGAGAAGGGATGCCACAGAGGCACCTATGGGCTCTAGGATGACCAAGGTTGGTACTGTCATTAGATGCAGCAAATGTAAGCAAACTGGGCACAATAGATCTACATGTGAAAAGCATGCAACTACCAATGCAGGTTCTACCAATGCAGGATATGCATCTGTTAATGCAGGATCTGCAGCTGGCAATGCAGGTTATGCATCTGGTAATGCAGGTTTTGCATCTGCAAATGTTGGTTCTCAACAGTCCATTGGTACTTCTTCTACTTCCACAAAAAGAAAGGCTTCAGCTGTTGCAAAGGTAACTTGTGCTACATAAATTTTCTAATTTGTGTACATCTAGATATATGATACTAACATCCCATGTTGTATGTTATCAGACTACTGCTACAGCAAGGGTTGCTACTGCTCCTGGAGGCCAAGCTAGTGTTTAGTTGGTGGCAAATGTACCATGACCCCATGCTTATTCTTCTGCTACCATCAACATCACATCTGGAAAAGCATCTGCCAAAGTTTCTACTTCTGCTCCAAATCCAAAGAAAAGCAAGACAAATCCTTCACCAGTGCTTCTACTTCCTCCCTGGGCTACTGATAAGCTCTGAGTTTAGGCTTGGTGAAGCATGTGGTTATGTTATTCAGAACAATGTGTTATGTGTTAAGTGAAGCATGTGGTTATGTTATTCAGAACAATGTGTTATGTGTTAAGTGAACCATGTGGTTATGTTATTCAGAACAATGTGTTATGTGTTAAGTGAACCATGTATTCTTATGTTGTTAAGGAACCATGTGGTTATCTTGTTCAGAATATGTGCTGTCAAAAAATGTTCTGTCAAATTCTTATGTTGTTATGTTGTGAATATCATTTGCTTCATCCCTCGTATCACTACTTATGGGGATATGCTGTCAAAAAATCCATCAAAAATAACAGAACAAATCACAAGGTTGAAAGGTCACAAGATCATAATTTTCATTCAACTGCAAACAGCATTACAACGATCTCCATTACAACTGCAGTCTACTTCTTCAGTACAACTGAAACTATGAACATCACTACCAGAAACATTATGACATGCCAGGGGCAACTTCTGCTTTCTTTGTTCTTCATCTCATCAATTCCCAACTTGATATTGGCCAACTCATGCTGCATCTCAGTGACACCCAACTTGACTTGTTCAATTTCTTCCATCACCATGTTAGGGACAGCATCCACTATCATCGTCGGCTGCAAGTAGCCATTGTTCTGAAGGTGCACCTCATACTGCTCATGAATCATGATAATGCTGCATTTGTTAATCACCTGCACAAATCGATCCAATTATGACCATTGCTCACAAATCGATCAAACTGTAGAGTTGAAAGACAAAGGAAAAAACTCACAGCATCTCTCCTTGGGCACATGAAAAATCTCTTGCCTCGATTTACAGTCCACTTACATGTGAATGCAATGAGCCTGCAAAGCTTGCACTTCGGGCACATAATCAGTGGCAACCCGGTTACCTCATCAACCACAGGCGGTGGCACAATCTCTAGCGGCGTCGCTGCTCCAATCCATGGCTCCGACGAGCCTCGCCGAACCCTAGCTACCGCCGAACCGCTGCAGCCCGGCGTCCAAGATCCTTGTGACATGGGGCGGGCGCCGGAGGGGAGGGCGGCGGTAGAAGAGAGGGCGGCGGACGTGTGTGCTGGCAGTGGGAGGGAAGGCTGGGAGGGCGGGATGCAATGACGGTGGACGGCGGCGACGTGCGTTGGGCGACGGTGGGGAGCGAACAGGGAAGAACTCGATCCAGGCCGGCTAAAAGGATAAGGTGAGGGTGAGGGCAAAACGGTCTGTTCACTTGAGTTGTAGATGGAAAAAAGATGAAACTATGCTTACATGGCGCCACGTGGGATCAGTCGACGTAAACTATGCTTATGTGGCGCCACTTAAGCGAAAACAACTCTTAAAACAGCCTCGGGGACGAAACTAATCCGGATTTAATAGATGAGGGATGGAAGAAAACCGGTTTTCGAATGGGGGACGAAAACCAAACTTCGGCGATACATGAGGGACGTGGAAAGGACTTTTTCCATTCAGAATTGTGTGCTGCTTGCGAACTGACGGCCCAAACTTTCGCCTTTCGGGCCGAGGCCACACGCTGACAACCAGTCAAGGACGGCCCAAATGACTCATCGCCCCTCCTTTTCTTTTTTTTTTCCAGAAATTGCAGTGTCAATTTTAAGCATCTGTGCTCACCAATGCACTGAAAAAAATGCTAAACGGTTAGAGATCTGAACCTGCATTTTGTATTTTTATCAGAGGCAAGCATGCAGATGAACTCAGGTACTCGACTATACAGGTGAAAGAGGAATGCATCATTCATACGTACAAATTTGGCAGCTGCAGCGGAGCATGCAAAATGGAGTGGTCTTTCACACAAGTCCCAATCCTTATTCAAAACACCCGCAACGAATGCAACAATATACCGTACCACCAAGTCTTGCGCTACACAGACCAAGAATATCTAAAAACTCTCCAGACAAACCAACTGACCAGACGAGTACAGTGTACAGTTCGGTGCGAGGGCGTGCACCGGGCTGACCACCAACGGATCAAGTCTACTGTACAATACAGTGCGGTGCATCAAGCAGACGGTGTCGTTGGTGTCGGGCTCGGGGAGGCGCTCCTGGTGGCGGCATTGAAGATCTCGGTGTACCCCACCACGCCGACGAGGACGCCGTCCTCCGACTCCGCATCCGTCACCCAGACGTGCGTGGCCCGGTGGGACAGCATCTGCGCCATGACCGCCGCGAGGGTGCTCGTGCTCTTGCACGTCAGCGGCGTGCTCCTGCCCCGATGGAACGAGCTCCGCGCCCGCCACGTCGACATCAGGTTAGCCTGGAACCCGATGCTCCTGCTGCTGAACTTCTTCGCCCTAGGCGAGCGCCCAGGACTGATCTCTTCCACCGGTGATGAAGGGCTGATGGGAGGCTCCGGGAGGACAGAGATAGGCGTTGATCCGTTCTCGTCGGCACCGATGACGAACTGCCCGGCTGACAGATTTGCCAGAGCCCATGCTGCTGAAACATAGTCACATTTCCACAGTTTGTAAGTAGAGATGTCTCCTAGTATCTTACGGATTCCGTCTGGAGTCGTCTCCACTACGGCGACAGCGCACGGGTCTTGAGGGATCTTCTGAACTGCTTCCATGGCGGGTGCAGATGCTTCAATGTAACTGTATTGTGGATTGATGGCTCCAAGGGAAGATATCTGAGTCAATGGGATGGGTGCGAGAGCACCAAGACATCCAATTAGAAACCGGAGAACATCTTCCCTTGAGAGGCAGCAAAACTTGTCTGCAGAAGCAGAACCAGTAGATGAGGACAACTGCCTGCTGCTGCTCGCTGCACTTGGAGATGTTGATTCCATATTCTTCAGCCATTTGCCATTATAAAGTACTGAAAACCTCTTGGTAATGCCTTTCCAGCTCCCACTCTTGCGAACAAGGAAGCGCTTCACTCCATGCCTCATGAGCTCCAGCGCGTCAATCAACCTACAAAAACAAAAGAAACTTATTTGAGTAACAGGCAGTAGAACACAGTACATCTCGAAAGGATCTACTTTCTTGAAAATTTAAAAAGAATACTATGCAGGGGAAATATGATATAGATAGACTCTTTTCTGAAACAGATAAAACATCACTGGAAATGCAGGTTCAGGTTGCGTAAACATTCAGAAGTTCTTTCCTTTTTTTGCAACCGAAGTATTTGGTGTTTTGGTTACTTGTGACTTGTGAGCATATGAGCTGTTGGCATTTCTGGATATTTCCGAATCACTCTGACACATGATTGGACTGCCTTGCATTTGCCATGCATTCATGGGTTCACATTTTTAACGTTATTGTATTTACTCATGTATCAGTTACAGCATGCACAGCTTTCATACGAATGTGTTTCTGACATTACATTGTGCAATGGAATCATGTCCCTACTTTGTTCCTCTTTAGGCAAATAAAATCAGAAAGACAAGTTCTGTGCCACGTGAAACCCCATCTGGATTGTGTGAGTTTGGAAGAACATGCCAAACAACTGGAGTTGTCCACATCATATTATAATAATACAATATGAAACTGCTGTAATCAAGAAAACTTGCACAGTTCAGCACCGGATCCACGGATCGTTGGGGTCCGTTATTATACTGAAATTTGAAATTGTAGCTACTAACACTAAATATCTTGGTGTTTACCAAACAATTGAACAACAATCAACAGATAGGAGAAGGTTGTTTTACCATTCAGTTACCAGTTCTGAAGATATAAGTTCAGAAGTCATAAAATTCAAGCCATGTCATCTAAATTTACCAGTGCAAGAAGTAGGATACATGTAGCACAAATCTTACATATTTATAGTGTTTGACAGTTTGAGTAATCTATTTTCATGATGGACTAAATAATCTTTTTGGTGAACAATGTTAGTTATTAAGTCTAGTAGCTTAATTATTAGTAGGTTTTTATTCCTATTGTACCCCTTTGCTTAGCCACCAAACTATGTACCTTGGCTGGCCTATATATGTTCTCCAAAATGCCTTTGTGGCAGGGTGGTGAATGAGAAAAGATAATTTTGGGCTAACAAACAAACACTTCTACATTGGACACATAGCTGTAATTAAGGTAGCTGATAGCCTTACATGGATGACTTTGCTTTGCCCCATAGTCACATAAAACGGGGTCGATGGCATCGACCCTCGACCCGAGAACGTCGATCCCGACCCGGGAACGCGGGGTCATTTTCGTCCCCGCCTTGTAAAACTCACTCAAAAGTATCGACCCTCGATCCACGACCCCGTTCCTCGACCCATTCGACCCGAAAACTTTGTGACTATGCTTTGCCCATCAAAGAAAAGCCTAAGGCTTCCGTGAACGAAAGGCTACAACAAACAAATTATATTGCTACATCTATTCCATATGAAAGTTCCATACAGCTCTTCTTATAAATATTAGAACTAACATAATTTGATGACGGTTTGCTCTTTCAGGTTTTTCTTTATTACCAATTACCAGGACTACTGATCAAATCTACATGGCCCCCAAGGCACCTATAAAAAGGACGTACCCAGTGCCGTAGGCTCCCGCACTGTGCGGGGTCTGGGGGAGGTTATTAGCGGGAGGTCTTTCCCACACATCGTGCAATGTGTAGAGGCCACCGCTCGAACCTGTGACCTCTCGGTTCACAGCGGCAAGCACTACCACTTGCACTAGGCCGCCCTTTTCCCCCAAGGCACCTATACAAGACAAAATTGAATAACTAAAGAGACCTCTAGATCCATATAAAATCTTAATATTAACCCTAAACTCAAGGATCAAATTTAAAGCAAAACGAAAGTCATATTCAGCTGTTCTGTCTAAAAGATAATGAATCAGCATTCTTTAATGCTGCCTCAAAATCAACATGATATGTTATGTGATGTGGACTACATTGATAAATACTAGCAAACATGACGTAACAGACTTCATTCAACCCTCAGAAGCCATGACAAAAAGAGGAAGGTAGGCGCAGCTGTGGTTAGCATTTGTATTCAGCAAGATCTCAGGAGTAATTTAACCACAAACCCATGTGATCTGTAAAAAAAAAAATCAGATGGACAAAGCTGAAGCTACTATACTAGTAAGATTAATATAAGACAAAGATGAACCACAGACTACTGATCACACTAAAAAAAGGCTAAAGCAGGAGCAGTGAGAAGCAGAGATTGATCCAACACAGCAGGAGCTGCAGTAAATAAACAAGAAGGCTTTAATCGGGCACCACCTACTACGTGAAATTGCATCCTATGCCTATATAGATATACAAACAGCATAAAGCCAAAACATGGAAAGATTCCATTCCGCACACGGATCAGTGAAAACTCATGGAATCGCGCGCACGTATTGATCAGTTCAACACTCCACCGCGTATGATTAGAGATCGAGCATCATAAGCTTTACAATTGCTAACGAAATCAGTCGACGCACTCGCACGCGTCGTTCGAAGCCCAATTTTGTGGGTGGATAAGCGGTTGAGGACAGAAGCTAGAAGAGATCGCGCATCGACAAAGCACGGGTCAAGCAGAGACCTCACCTGGTACCCGGATCGATCTCCCTGAGCAGCCCGGGGTTGGGCTGGACGACCTCGCCGACGACCGCCCGCATGGCCCGGTGCCCGACCCCCGAGGCGGCGACGAACGCGGCGATGTCGAGCGCGGAGATCATCCCGATGAACCTGGCCCCGGAGGGCGGGTCCTCGGGCGCGGCCCGCGGGCGCCAGACGGGCACGGCGCCCTCGGGGCTGGACGCGATGGCGCGCGCGGCGTCATCGAGCGTGTCGGTGTCGTGGAGCTCGGCGACCTCAGGCTTGCCGCAGGTGAGGTCGCCGACGACATGGTGGAAGAAGACGGCGGCCATAGGGGGGCCGGCGGGCGCTATAAGAGCGAGTGGAGGAGGAGAAGGTGGAGAAGGAGGCTGGAGGGGCCGAGGCTGGGGCTGAGGCCGCGGGCTCCTGCTGCAGCGGCGAGGAGGGAGGCGGGTGAGGGGGAGGAGGAGGAGGAGGAGGGGCGGTCACCGGCGGCGCGGGTGCGGGGATCGCCGGCCATGTCGGAGGGAGGGAAAGCCCATTAAAAGCCGGGGTCAGGAGGAATTGCAGGCGGCGGAGTCCGACGAGACGAGCGCTGCGCTCTGGTGGTGGACGAACGATGGGAGGGGGGCGAATGCGAATGCGAAGCGAGGGAGCGAGACGAGACGAGAGAAACGCGGCCGAGCCGAGCGCTTCGCGGAGGTGGGGGTGGCCGCGCAGGGGAAGAGAAGAGATTAAGAAGAGGCTGACAAAAGCGTACGGGTGAGCAGCTAATGCGGGGAGCGGGGTGCTTAACCTTAAATTGGCCGGCCCCGCGCTTTAAGATTCGGGATATTTAACTATTTGCCACTCTTAACTAGGACCAATTAATCCCTCTCACATTCACTCTTCTCTGTAGAGTGGCAAATCTGTTACCACTCACCCCGGTAGGATGGCAAAGTGGTGTTTTTTTTTTTTTTTTTTTTTTTGCGATCCAGTAGTGGATATGGATGGAGCGGGTGTTGATTTGTGTAAGGGCTTGATGCTGATTTGTTAGAAAATTCATCCATCAAAGGTTTCTGGAGCTTTCGCTCTTTCTTGCAATCTTGCTTCGCGAGGTTAGTCTACATTTCTACAACTAACTCCAATCATTCCCTTTTTATCGTGTCGTCTTGTGATTTTATATCTCCCCCTCTCTTGCTGCTGAGTTACTGTAGTGCCTCGTGCAAAACAACTTCTCCTCTGGCAGTACTGTGTCTGTACCATTTCTTTCTTCACTTGGTTTTCGCATGGGAGGTTTCTATCTCTTTCTTTCTTTTTCTTTCATGATGAAAAATCATTTTTCTCCCTGTAGCAAACTTGGAAACGTCTAAAACTGGCTCTTTTTTTGCGGGTTCCATTAATGCTTCTGAGGACGTCTAAATCGTGGATTCGAATTTCTTCGCCAAAACCTCTCGTTTTCGATCGTTCGCTGTCTCCGTTGGCCTGTCGAACGGGGTGATGTACGTACGTCAGAGCCGATAATTACCAGTCGCCGGCAACTCATTCAGCAACACTAGTTCATTCCGTGCCAACTGGCAACGATGGTGTACCTAGCTCCGTACGGACAATTCCGTATAAGAATTAAGAGGAAGAGGACCTCTCGATCCGCTTGATCCGGAAATAGGTACAGTACGTATTGTACTTGCAAGTGAAGACGTCATAAATTCATAAATGGCGTCATGCATGCATGACCGACCCAAGGAAATTAATTGGCAACAAATCCTTCAATCGATTGCAAAATCCGTGTCGAGTAAGCCCGATCTTATCCCTCCCCAATCACCAGCCTGAACTGTCTCGGGTCGGCAAAAACAAATCGAGACGCGTTGCATCGTCGACGCCGTGGATGCATGCGGTCATCAGCCAATCAATCATTCATGCATGGTGATCGGGGCAATTTGGTGCGAGATCCGCGCCCCGCGGCGCGCCGAAAGGACGCTTTTTTGCCCCCCGATCCGGCGGTGCTGACCTGCCATGGATCGATCCGCCGAGGAGGGGCCCCGGCCGGCCGTACAGAAGTCCGGCAACCAGCATGCGGCGTTCGTTCGTCCGTTCGCTCGCTCGCCGGAAGGAAACAGAGCTCTACGGACGGTCCTGCGGTATCTTGTCGTGTCATGCCGGCATGCCAACTTGATCCGACGACCACAATGCGTGGCTCGGAGGACTTAAGGTGTCGGTGAGGTGAGATGGTGGCACAGGCACGGCGGTCGTCGGACGGTGATAGCCGCGCGCAGCCGGCGGACGGACTGTACTCGTACTCTGGCGGTGATCGCCGTCAATCGGACCCGGACGTGTGCCTGGAGAATCCGGCGGCGGCGGCGGCGGGCGGGTGGAATCTAGCAGAAGCCGGCGCAAGCAGTGTGTGGCTGTGGACGCGCCACGGCGATCCCGCTGGTGGTTCCGGCCCGATCCCCGGAACGAGGGTGGCCACACGATCACACATGCACACCACCAAAAGCCAACGTGGCCGGGCACGCACGTTGATCGAGACGCGCCGCGGCAGCCACGCACGTGGAACGGTGGAAGTGGAAGCAGCGCCGGGCGGGCGCGGGTGCCGTGGTCTCCGGACTCCGGGTCCGGGGTGGCTGGGTCCAGTGCGCCACTGTGGTGGTGCAGCCGCGGCGGGGCGAATTTTTTATTTTTTTTAATTTATTTTTTATTTTCAAAAATATACTACTGTTTCAAAATTTAGCAAAATTAGACTACAACCGCCGTACCTCAAGTCATCTTCAAATAATATAGAGTCAAAAGAGAGATTGAGTCCGATGGAAAGGGGGCTTTCTTGCGGGATTCTTATGCGTCGCTTCAGCGACAAATTCACCAACCGTCGCTGAAGCGGCACCGGGTGGGAGGGCGGGGTCTTTTTTTTGTTTTTTGTATTTCTTTCTTTTCTTTTTTATTTCTTTTTCCTTTTCTATTTTTCTTGTTTCTTTTTTATTTCTTGTTTCTTTTTCTTTATTTATTTTTATTTCTATTTTATTTTTTCTGTTTTATTTTTTATTTCTTGTTTCTTTTTATGTGTATTTTTCTCTTAGTGAATATTTGTTTTCTTTTCAATGAATTTTTCCACGGAGTGAATATTTATTTGTTTCTTTCTCTAATTTTATTTTCTTTTCATTATTTTTTCATCTTCCATAATTTAGTTGGTTTTATTTTTTTCTTTCATTATCTTCTTCCATGTTTTTCTTTTTCCCTATTCTTTACGATTTTTCCTTTTTTCTTCTTTCATTTTTTTTCATATATTCATTTTTCTCTCCTTCTCTATTTTTCAGTTTTCCCTTTTCCATTATTTTTCTCTATTCATTTTATTTTCTCTTTCTTCTCGTTATTTATTCATATATTTACTTATTTATTTAATTATTTATTTTCATCCCATCACCTTTTTCATGTTTGTTATTTTTTCTATTCTTTTATGATTTTTCTCTTTTACATATCTGTTCGTCTTTTGTAAATATCTGTTTGAAAGGATCTTGTTCTGACAATTGTTCTTATTTGTTCCGACACTTTATTTTGTTTGTTCGAGATGATATACAAACTTGTTATGGCTATAATAATAAGTTGTTTTTGCTATAATAATATTTTATTCGGACTATAATAATAACATGTTCTCTCTATAATAACAACTTGTTCTGACCCTTGTTCTGATTTGTTCTGACACTGTATTTATTTTTGTTCGAGATGACATACAAACTTGTTCTGACTATACTAGGATTTTGTTTTAAGTTGTTCTCATTTGTTCTAACACTTTTTTTTGTTCGAGATGACATGCAAACTTGTTCTGGCTACAATAATAAGTCTGACCCTTGTTCTGATTTGTTCTGACACCATATTTGTTGTTCGGGATGACATATAAACTTGTTCTGACAGTTGTTCTCGTTTGTTCTGGCACTTCATTCGTTTTGTTCTAGCGATAACAGAATATATATAACCGTAATTAAAAATATGAATAAAAAAGTTTGTTGAAATATAGTCAAGTGGGATCTTGTTTCGAAGTTTTTATTGTTAGAAAACCAATGGTGCGATCGGAATTTAATTTTGATGTTTAGTTTGTGATTTATAGATTTTTTTAGTTTCAATCAATGTTGCATGTGGCTGATGTCATCAATTTTATTTTCTTTTGCATGCATGCACTCCAATCTCCAGACCTTCAGCGACAAGACGCTATTTTGTCGCTGAAGCGACAGCCAACAGCGCCCGTTTTCTTGGAGCTCGAGAGATTGAATAGATAGGGCCCCACAAGTTGTTAATTCGCCGCTGGGGAATTCACAAAAGGGAAGGACTTATTCTCAACGGAAAAAGTGCTCTCTGAACCGAACGTGAAAGTTGTTTTCCATCATACGGTTGTTCACGTAACTCCACTCTCGGCTTGGATTATATATCTATTTGGTCCGCTCTCAGCCATTCCACACGCTGCCTAGCAGAGACGTGGTTATCTGAAGTGGATTCTTTCTTTTCTTTTCTTTTTTTAAGTAGATGCCGAACCTGCTGCTCAGTGGGCGGGCGCAGCAGCTACATGGACCCCTTGTGCAGATCTGGATAAAAAACTGAGATTTGGATAGTATATATTTTTTTAGCCCCAAGATGGCTTCAAATGAAAAAAATTTGAACTACAAAGTTGTATATCTTGTCGAAAGTTACAAGTTTTTTATAAATTTTATCTCCATCCGAGTTCATAGAAAAAAGTTACGATTTTTTGAAAAAACACTCACCCTAACCGTCATGGGTCACGACGGTTGCATGTGCTACAGTACCAACCGTACAGTGCTCAACCGCCGGGCTACGGCCGGTTGGGCACTGAAGCACCTGCAACCGTCGTGGCCCATGGCGGTTCGCCTCTACCGCCATGGGTCACGGCGGTGGTAGTATAGTTTTGCTAAATTTGAGATCCATCGTGTTTTTAGAAAACGAAAAAAATAATATAAAAATAAAAAAATCCGGCGGGGCGCGCGGAAAGTGGGCCGCTTTACGACTTGCCCAGGGCACGGAAAACGGGCCGCTATTTTGATTTGCCCACTTTGGAAAACGGCTGTATTGTGTGCTGGCTCCCACTCTGTTGTTTGTCGGGAGCCCAACCACCCGTGGAGGCTTCTGGCCTCATTCTTCTAGCACCACCACATCTAAAACGCCGAGACCCACCCAGATCATCATGCTGTGCTGGAGTTCGGGTCTCTCCAAAAAAAAAAAGTCAGTCATGCTGGTGCCACTTCGATCAAGAAGATATGAGCGTCCTGATTTATGATCACGACCAGTTGGGAACGTGAAATTTGATGGAAACCAACTTACAGATGATCATTGACGAACCGAGCACTACTGCATCAGCCCTGGTTTCAGCAGCTCAGTCAGACACTGAAAACGGGTGAGCACTCGAGATCTTTTTGGCATCCCTCTCATCACAGCCTCTTCCCTGACGCGCAGGTTGTTACTCACCATCATACTACATACCAGTCAATCTACCACCCATGATGACTCGACACAAGACGATTGGCATTTGAATCCTACTACGAGACACGCCCAAGCACACGATGCAGACGCGGAGGAAGAAGAAGAAGAGATGCAGACGGGGGCGGTCGTTTTCCATCGTCCCAGACGCACCTGCTCCGTCGTGTCATCCGACCTAAATTATGCCAGGCAAGTGGGTGGCATCAGCGCGGCATGGCATGGCACCCTCTTGCTTGATCGTGCTCCGATCCCTTCGCTATACAGACTACGCTGCATGCGTGTGTGTCCATGCCCGCCTGCCGATCTCCATCAGCTATGTTCACGTCACTCCATCGGTATCTTCTTCTTCATTGCCGACGGCTTGACACCATTCATGTCATTGGGCGCTTCTTCGACGACGTGTCCTCTGTGATTTCTGTATATATGATGATCATCCTCTGCTTGTGCGGCGGCGACCATGTTCAGGTGGTTCTGTAATATCTTAATGGTGGTATTTTCTGGATTCAAATCTTTAATTTGGGCCTTGTTTAGTTGGTGAAAAATTTGCCTTTTCAACGTTTTGAACTCATGTAGCACGTTTCGTTTGTTTGTGGTAAATATTATCCTACCATGACCTAACTAGGCTCAAAAGATTCGTGTCGCAAAATACATCAAAACTGTGTAATTAGTAATTTTTTTACCTACATTTACTGTTCCAAACATATGTCTTTTGGTGTATTTAATGTGATGTGATGGAGAGAGTTGAAAAAGTAGCAAATTTTTTGCTAAAAATCTGCCAACTAAACAAGGCCTTGATTCAGTTAATGTTCTTTATTATTAGAAAAACGGCGTAGTCCCTGTCAGCGTGAGAACGAGTTTATATTGCTCTCCGTTTTCTCTATTATACAAATTAAAAAGAATCAGTGTATTTTTGTCTCGCAGAAAAGTGAAGGTGCGAGGCACATATTATTGAGACAGAGCATGCCCTTTACACGTCGCCTTGTCCAATTTTCTCCTCCGTGTTTCCTCTATTTTCTCCTCCAGCGTCGGAGATGGAGACAAAAGGTCCTCCATCAGCAGCCAGCATTATTGTATTGTGTCGCCGCCCAATGTAGTTTGCCGGGACTCTCTTCTGAATCTTTTGGCAGTTTGGCACTAAACACTGGTGAACACATCGACAGGTCTATGATTGGGGCAGGTTTTCCAATTTCCAGTGTGCTCACACTGTTAACACCACATGCCAACATGATAATTTCGTGTCCTAGTAAAATTTTATTTAAAAAAATCCGGACAGGAGACGGGCTTCAAGTTCAAAGGTCCTCGAATTGGATTAGCTTCTCGATCCCATTACCGTCCCGCCGGACAGGAGACAGGGCGTCCTTATCGGCAACCTTAACTGTGGCGCCGTATCGTTTACGACGATCAGTTGACATTGCAGTTGCAAGGAAAAGAGACTATTCATTGTTTTGTGGCCTGTTGGTAAACTCTGAACTTTGAACAAACACAACAACTGATTAAAAAAAAAGCCCTACTCCCAAGCAGCTTAACAAGTATGAACTTTGAACAAACACTACAAGCAGCTCAGGTTAATACAAGTGATCATCCCATTTCTCACACATCGACGCGTACGAGAGGGCGATGCGTGGAGCTTGAATTGAGCACGGAAGTAAAATTTCGAGGTTTTATCCCCCCCCCCCCCCCCCCAAAAAAAATATCTGATGTTGCTATGTGATAACTGCAGAAACTCGTGAGCCATGCCCATAGATCACGCACATCTCGCCAACAAGTCTCGATCGCTCGCCACGCTCAACGTCGTGGGTGGACATCGCACTTGGTGCGAATCGGCGTGGTTCCAAGATGTCAAGGTCTATCCCCCCGCCCTGTCGCCATTACGATCAATACATAGGGACAGAGGGAGGAGGACCCCGCTGAAATCTGAGGAAGAAATTTGCAAACTTCACTTTCATGGCGTGAACTGCTCCCTATTTTTCTTCAAGTTTATCTGCTCGCAGCTGGTTTGTAATTTGTTGAAAGGGAGGTGATTATGTCACATGCATGCATATCTACCGCGGATTTGTTAACAAAGGTTTAGCTACAACCAAAGGATTTGATACTTTGGTCCGGTTGTCACACTCACGAGGTAAAGTTACTTTGGACGTCAACACGGTCTAGGAAATATAGTTGGGTAACGAATTCGTCCAATTCTATGTTCGCAATTGCAGTGTCATGATATTCTAACAAAAAAAAATTGCCCTTGTAAGTGGGATTAAAGATGATCCGTTCTGTCCAGCATGAAAATGGCGCCGAGGGACGAGATGTTGGAGAGTAATTTATCTGTCTTGCATACAGTTCTTTTCTCGTAAAAATGTGAAATGTTATTTACGTGGATGTTTAGGTATACGTAGGCACACTCGCTCTTACAAATACACACATACAATTCTATCCTATGAGCATTTTCGAAAAACTCTTCGGTAAATCATCGATATTGTCGAAGTCACCACCTCGGTGTTGGTGAGCACATCACCTACCATGACACTACCATGAAAGAATAGCACCACTTAAATTTTGAAATTGGGCTGGTTCCACCACAAGAGACCTGACTAACAAAGCGTGAAATACTTTGACCGGTCTTAAGAATTTCCGTGTTCATTGTTGAACATCGTTTAATTTTGTTTTTGCTATGTTATTATATGTCTAATGTGGATATTGTTGTTTTGTTTATTTTTAGAGGAAATATTGTTGAGGGTGTGTTCCTATATTTTATTTTGTGAAAAAAGAGCACCGTGGAAAAACACTAACAAAGTCTTTATTCATGTACCCTTGTGCAGTATAGAAAAAAAATATACAATGAACTAGGAGGACATCAGGAGCACTACCATTAATTATTTCATGAATTAGGACGCCACGCTTGGCAGTTTCAGAATGGGAGATTGGTGATCTTACCCCTGCTATGTAGTGTAATGGTGATTTTGTCCTTATTTTTTCAACTTTGCGATTTTACCCCTGCTATTTGAAATTGAAAACTCCGTCTGCCCCTGGTTGTAACTCCGTCAAGTGATGACCACTTGAAAAAAATGAAAAAAACAGTAAACAAACTAAATGTCATGGGAAAAGACGTAACTACCCTCGTGACCTTATCCATCCAGCGCGAGGCCTCCCTCACCGTTTCGGCCTATCCATCCGCATCGAGGCGCAAGACTGGAGGCCATCCATGGGGATATTTAACTATTTGCCACTCTTAGCTATGATCAATTAATCTCTCTCACATTCACTCATCTCTGTAGAGTGGCAAATCTGTTGCCACTCACCCCGCTGGGATGGCAACAGCTTAAATATTCCCCATCCATGCGGGCGGCGGACCTGCCGGCTCCGAGCTTGGCCTGCGCGCAAGGGGGCGTGGCCCCGGCCGTGCGGGAGGCGCGGCCTCCAGGAACTGCGACGCCGGCCGCGGGCTAGGCGCGGCCTCCAGGAGCTCCGACGCCGGGTAGCCCAGGCAGCCGCCGCAGCGGCGCTGCCGGCGAGGGCGCGGAACGCGTCCACGCCGCCCATGTCGAGGACGAGGGCGATGCCGCTGCCGCGCAGCGCTGCGAGGGCCTCCGGGTCCGGGTGGTAGATGCGCATGGCGCTGATGTTGCAGGACTTGTAGAGCTGCACGGCTGCACGTACCACCTCCCCCCGCGACGGCAGGTTGTCGCCGAGGAAGCTGTAGCAGACACCGTGCGAGCCCGCGGCACAGCAAGCATGCTGGTGATGATCAATGGAGAAGAAGATGGCAGCGATGAGCAGCGTGCAAGATATCCATCGGCAAACTTGACCAACACCTCCTATTTGCTCAGAGATGTCGATTACTGGCTTGGATTATTATGCTTGCATTGCTTATATCTAGTCTCTCCTAGCTAGATATGGTTTTGCACGCTGCGAAGTTCGACCGTGCAGTGGCCTACTTTTGATCAGAACTGCAGCAGACCTGATTAACTTGTTATTAAGACTTTTTTTTTGTCGACAACTACTTGAAATATTGTCAATCTCTCTCTATATATGCTACAACCCCGTGTGGCGTCAACTTGGCCTCTTGAGCACGTACGTTCATGTACAAGTAGTACAACATCTTGTTTGTTTGGTCAGATCAAAGATGGTTACATTACATATATATGATGATGATGCCAATATCTGTTAGCATGTGAATATATGTCAGAATGAAAAATGTGTGGAAGTGTTGCTCATATTCTTTACCCAAACAGTGGTAAAATCACAAAGAACTCAAAATAGTTTAGGCAAATTCACAAGGGCAATTTTGTCTTTTCATAGCAGATTTGACACCGTTAACCTCTCTTCACAGAACAGGGGCAGAGACTCTCTTCGATTTGAAATAGCAGAGGTAAAATCGCAAAGTTAAAAAAATAAGAGCAAAATCACTATTACACTACATAACAGGGGTAAGATCACCAATTTCCCTTTCAGAATTGAGCCTCCCCAGGTCTTTCCCACGCCCGTATCTCAAAAAAAGGAGAGGCATGGCCGCCCCGGCGTCGCCGCACTGCTCCCACTCCCAGTAAAGAAGCCTACTCCCCTTCCCCTCCCCTCGATTTCTCGCCTTCGTCTTCTTCCCCGCACGAGCATCCGCCTCTTCACCTTTTTCATCCTCCACGCAGCCACGCTGATCCCCCTCTTCACCCGATTCTTTCTCCCTAGGATCTTTCGCTAGGAGTAGCCTGCCTCGTGCGCGCGCTTTCACGGACATGCTTATTGTTGCGGCTTGAAAGGGGGAGAAAAGCGGGGATGGGTTCTTGCGCTTCGGTTCAAAACAAGGATCCAGGCGTCCCCAAGAAGCAGTTTCTTGCGTCGCCCACCAAGGCGAAGGCCGCCGACGGCAAGGGCGGCGGCGGCGTTGCTCCGGTTGGCGATGGCTTTGGTGATCTCAAGTCCAAGGCCGAGGGGGAGCAGCAGCGGGCAGGTTTTAGCCCCAAGAGCCCGGATTCTGGTACGCGTGATGAATCTTTGCTTTCTTTGGTCGTGTTCTGAAGCGAGGTCCCGATCTTTATCTTTTCAGTCAGTTACTATAGTTTAGAGAGGATCTTTGGAAGTAAAGAATCAGATGGGCAGTCAGTTCTTTATATGAAAAGGGACCTTTTAGTTCGTTTATTGATTTATTATTGGGTTCTGGAAGATTTGATAACAAAGTATAGTGTATTGCTGCATTAATCGCTTCTGGAGATCAGTTAGCTTCGTGTTTTTGCAGGGGCTGACGATCTTGAACGGAAAAGGATATTTGTTGATATACTGACTGATTTTGGATTCTTTTAATGGAGGAGTTTTAGCTATTACAATTTGTTCTTGAAAATTTTAAAGGTTTCTAAATGACGATGCTCTTCTATCAAAAGCAGAGTACTCTATTGACTGAAGGATTTTTACAGCCTTATCATTTCTGCTGTTTCATTAAGTTCCTTGGGATGGAGGAGCTTTTCTTCTTCTTTTTGTGCGTGTAAAATTGCTGACTAAATCCTAAACTGAAATAGCAAACAGTTTTATTGCGCAAATCGAGATCTTGCCAATAACCTCTTGAATAGCTTAGTTGCAATGGGCTGTGCTTCAATGTTTCGTTGTCCAATTGCTAGCTCTTGATGGTTCTGAATTTCACTGCGTTGAAATTGTTCTCTTCACTGATACACACTCATATATCAAGTTGATTGAATTTATCTCTCCACTTAGCTGAAAGTACAATAACATGAATACAGTAACCCTTTTAATCAAGAGTGCAACTTATGGAATTTAATTTGCAGGCAGCAAGGACGAAGTGTTCTTCGAATCTCGAGCTTGGTTAGATTCGGACTGTGAGGATGACTTTTACAGTGTGAATGGAGGTAATCAAACCGCTGACATGTTTAATCGGTAACTGCCTAAAGAAGCTCCAATGTAGTTTTACATAGGCATAGACACAGTTTTCTTCTATACTTGTGTTGTGTGCAATTGTCCTGGCTCATCATACTGTGATTACTTTTGCAGCAGTGCTTTAGTTTATCTTATCAATCCTTTTTTAGGTTGTCCAATTATTATATCAGTAGCATGTGCATGTGGATTGTTCCACTTGTTGCGTGCAAATTGCATGTGCTGTCTAGTACCATTCCCTTTTTCTTGATGATACAACCTTTAATTGTCTCTAGAATCTAAGGGACCTAATTTATACTTTGATTGGCTATTGAAACAAAAAGGTGATGCCTTTGATTTTGTCTTTGGGTGCTATCATGTTTCTTTGCATAAAACAGTTATGGACATGGACCCCCACCTTAAGTTTCATAACCTATCCCATGTGGTCCTTACCAAATCACTCTAGCAATATCCTGGAAACATAATACATTCATTCATGGGCTTTGACATTGTTAGGAGAGTTCTGATGCACTCAAGTTCAATAGTTGAACAACTAGATATCCCTATCAGCCCATGTGATGTGATTTGCTTCAGTTGCTGCATAATCTGGGTTGTGCTTTTCTTATGCAGATTTCACTCCATCTCGTGGCAGCACACCGAACTACCAACCTAGAACGCAAACAGTGATGACCAACATCTTTCAACCGGACAATTCAGACAAGTCCAAATCACCGGAACCTTCTCCAACTGGCCGGAGGAAACTAGCCGAGCTCCTGCGGGAGGCAATGCAAAATGGCCCTGAAGAAAGAACTGATGTCAGCAAGAATGAGAAGCAGCAGTTGCAATCTGTCGCTGCAGATGGGAAGCAGGTGTCTGAATCCACATCCAGCTCCGCTTGCAGCACGGAACCAACACCGACCGTGGTTGCCAAGAGCCGTAAGGAGAAGGCATGGTACACTGGGCGCTGTTGCCTGCCGAGCTTTGTTCATAGCCTGACCTTAGATGAGAGGGGGCAGAAGATGAGCTCTAGGCCATGTGCTGTTTGACAGTGGCGCTCCAGTGCCCTCCTGCCCTGGGCTGTATTTAGCACGATATATTACCCGATCTGGACCCTGAAGCTACTGTAAAGAAATGGGGGAGTGTTTAAGAGTACTATATCCTTGTAGGAATCAAGTGGATAATAGCTACTCGTTTAATTGATGTGCACTGCAGGTTGATCAACTGCAAGAGTAGAACATCTACCCCGTGCATACCTTCTCGAATCTTCATGGATATAAATATATATATTTTCAGATGTCAACCGCCAGCTTAGCTAGGTCATGCCAGCATGTGACATGTGGGATAGCACCATACTTATCAATACTAGTTCATATAAATGTGATTGAACTGTGATGCCCTATTGGCATTTGCATGATTGACGCCAGACAAATGTATAGTTCTACCCTGTTACAAGTGTACCTTTTTGTTTGCCCCTGAGATATCTGCAAAGGTCATGGCTTAAAATGAGAGCTTTATCTTTCAAAAAAATAAATGGTCTTGGTGCCATGTATGAAGCCGGGTTCGTGTTTTGCAGCACTGACGGAACTTGTGAAAAGGACATGCTATCTGCTCAGAATACAGTTCGTCATTCCTGTTCTCTTTCCTAACCACCAAACAGTGATTTCAGGGATAATCGTCAAAGCATACATGAATGGCCAAATGACCCGCAAATCCTGTGGTTCCTGAACATGCAAGTCTGAATGGACGTGCAGATATTGTACGCATCATGGACGCAGAACAGCAAATTCCAACACAGAAGTGAGCAGCAGCCATGAGCCAAGACCAAACATGACAGCGCAGACAACCCATGCGACAAACGAATGCCGGGCAATATTATAGCATCCACGGGTATCACAACACAATGACAATGTGGAATCTATTCACGTTGGACCCCACTGAAGATGACCCAATCAGGTTTCACATGATGCACATTAATATTATCATTTATATCCAGTTGTTTCAGTTTTCTAATCCTGAAAGCAAGCAATCAGTTGAGCAATGATAACACAATGCAGCATTACACGCTGAGGTTCCTTACTTTAACAATATATTCAAGGATTACAACTCCGTGTCTTGGTACACCTGAAAATCGCACCAACTGCCTATCTGATCAAGGAACATGTGGACAGCATCATGAAGATAACCCTGTTCTTTTTCATGCTCACAATATTGCCACATGCACTGTTTTTCTGCATCTTTGGTCCCAACAAGATCGACCTCCCAATACTCGTACAATGGTACATGCTGCTCTAACCGTCATGATAAATGACTACCGAAGTGAGGTAGACATGAGGAAGGACCGGATACGTTGCAGGAGTTCTGCCTTCACTGAATCAGGCACTGATGCTGTTTCACATGTGAAATAAATTGAGAGCGCTGTAAGAGGGGCCACAACAAAGAGAGAGGAGCATTTTTTTCTCGACCAGGAAAGTACAAGTGTAAAACTGCCCAACAATGGACATTTTTAAGAGTAACTCCATTTTTAAGGGTAAAAAGAAAGAGGATCAGAAACTTTCAAGCATTATGAATTGTATGTAAATTTGTTTTGTTCCAAGTCTAGTCATAGTACGCAAAGAAAGATGAATGCATATACCCCAAATTGTATTTTTGAAATCAGTCAAAATAATTCCAGGCACAAAAGATCACTTACCTCTTCCTTTTGGAGTAATAACATGAATAAGATCATCCACTGTCACATTATTTCTTCCTTTTTTCCTTGCATAGGCCCTACACACAAGCACATAAAAGAGATGCAAAAACACAAAGAATGGTGAGCACGAGGAAAGACATACGTTCAACAGTTAAAACCAAACCTATTCCCAACCTATGGAATGCGTAATGCAGCACTCATTTCAGATGCTCTAGTGTGGCAGCTTGGGGTTTTGAAAACTTCAGAGCTAGACTAATTTGATTGGATTCAATGAACATTTAGCATAGAATTTGGGCAAAGTTAGTAAAATAACCCAATTTCAGCTGGAACCTGTCAGCAGTAAGATGTTTCCATGGAAACCAACTTGTGTGCGAATCAGATTTTACAAAATAACCAAATTTATCAGGGAGTAGCAGAACCCCTGCAAGTTATTTTCACGACGAAACTACTTACTTCTGCTTCAGAATTTAGCTGTATTTCTGACAGGATAGAACTAACGGTTTTGACAGATTAACGTATACCTTTCACACATTTTCAGTTATAATACATCAAAGTCAGTTGAATTGAAACAATAATAACTGGTAAGTTGGACACAAACATCATGCTTTCTCAAAAAGTCTAAAAGTTTGCGACACTTAAATGCACAGATCAGAACCCTAGGAGCACGAAGCATCTGCTCACCACTGATTGAAACAAGCCTATAAACGAGATTTATTACCATGAACCATTGAACATAATTTGTAAATAACAAACATACACCCAGCACGAATGATATTTGAGTTTAATGCGTGAGAAGCCAAACCTGCATAGCGCCTTCATCTCATCCCTCCAGCCGCACTCAACGAGCCGCTCACGGAGGAGCTCAATTAACTTCTCCTTCTCCCCACTCTCTACCAACTTCACAAAAACCAAAACCCACCTCATTGTTACCACACCAAAGGAACAACAGCTGAGATAGAAACAAAACTAATAGCTTCCTCTTCGTTTCAACTACTCCAGAACCTCCTCTTCCCTTGCAACCAAACCCTAACCAAATCCTACTGAGACTAGCCACTTGGACCACTCGACAGAAGCTAAAACTCCAGCTTGCGAGCACCAAGGCCTCTAGTTTCGAGGCAAATAAATAAGAAAGCCAGCGGTCCACGATTTCCCTGCTCGATTTCAGCAAAGGAGATGTGGAACAGTACCTTGATGTTGATGACTTCTTCGAGGGAGGGCTCCTTGTCCCGATCCTCCTCCGCGCTCGGCGTCGGCGGACGATTAATCGACGCCCTCCTGCAAGAAACCACCGCCCCGCCGCATCACAGTAAGAAAATTTTCTAAGGGGAAAAACGACGGGAGCAGAAAAATTTCGAGTAACCATAGATAGATTAGTTTGCCGATCAATCCAGATTGCGCATACGAACAACGGACGACTGTATTGAGCAGCTTACATGCTTGAATTAGGGTTGATGCGCCCTCCTCTTGCTTCCTCGCTGTCGCTGGCTCGCTGCTGCTTGGTTTCTTCTTCTTCGTCGTCGTCTTCCTCGGGTTTGTGGTGATGTCAGTTCGTCCCGTCCCCTCATTATGGTTTCGGCCTTTAGGATGATGCTGGGCCGCATCCGCGATAGTAACCAGGCCTGGGCCCCCACTGAAAGCTAAGCCCACTGAAAAATATCTGCGCTCCGGATAATCCATCCCTCACTCTCTGTCCTCTTATCCCATCCCCATTTGCCTCTCTTCACTTCCCGCCTCCCCACTTCACCGCCGGCGAGCGATGCCTCCCCCGGCGGGGCTGCTCCCCTGGCCATCGCCGTCGACGACGCGCCTGACCACCCCGACACCAACCCGCCCTCCTCCTCGCACCACTCGCGTCCGCCCGCCGCTTCCTCCTCCCCCCCCCCCGTACACTCGCGTCCGCCTTCCTCCCCCTCCGCCTCCTACGACGCCGCCACCGCCCCGCCTCGAGCCCGCCGCGCCAAAACCAACCACCGCCTCCACCCCACTGCCTCCCTCCACTTCCTCCACCGCGTCTTCGTCCTCCACCTGCCTCGATTGCGTCCACTTCGGGAAGTACGTCTCGCCCGCTCGCCCACATTGGCACCTACACTACACTGCTGCTCCGAGAGCTCGCTCGCGTAAGTTAATTTTTCGTCGACTCAATTCGTAGGTGCTCAGGGTGCACGCACGAGGTGGACCTCGACAAGCCGCCGGTGCTGCAGGAGGTGGAGAATTTCTTCAAGGGCCACGGGGTCGGAGATTTCACCTTCAGCAGAGGCAGGCTGGTACGTGTACTCGATTCAGTCATGTTGCTTCTAGAAACTCATGGTGCATCCCATCCCAGTCCGCGTGCATGCAGTCGTATGCTGTTTGGGCGGTTTGTTGGCCTCTGCTCCTATTTTGTAATTTGCTTAGCCGTTGTGAAGCCTGTAAACATACTTTCTGTGGTTCTCGCTCAAATTGGAACTCACTTTGGTGAATCAAAACTCGAAGCTAAAATTTCTTCCATGCTTGAAAAGTGTATATTATCTGACCAACTGAAGTGGGCATGTTGTTACTTGAGTGCTTTTGCTTCTCGCTAAATGGACGGCTGTTGTTTTCAGTCCCAATGGCGGTGCCGGGCAAAGTTAGCAGTTCGTGGAACACCGGAGAACCCGTTGATTGGTTTGTACCAGGTAGGGACGCATGTTGTCACAGACATTCCGGAGTGCAGAGGTTAGCGATCATTATTTACTTTATCATAAATTCATAATGTTATTTAATGAAGTTACCAAAAGTCGTTTCACCTCTGGCCATACAAATTACTGTTGTTGCAATATAAATCCGTTTTATTTCCACAATTTTTCAGCTCACCACCCAAGCATTAATGCTGCTGTTAAGCTTCTAAGGCAAGGTATGTTACCATTGTAGCTTCATGCTTTCTTCAATGGATGTGCATAAATACTGTCTTCACTCTTCAGCCTGTCCAGTGCGGCTTAATATATTGGAGTTGCAGGTATATCCGAGTTGAATATTCAACCATTTGACGAGGATGCTGGAACTGGTGAACTCAGATATGTTCAGGTAATTTTTAGGTTTTTAAAGTAACATGTAACCATATGAATGAAACTTAAGGTTTTTCTAGGCCCAGCAGTATTCTCCATCTGCAATTGTGTAACTTCTGATAGAGAATGCAAACACCATATAGAGTGTATTAGCTTCCCTGTTGCAGTGTAATTTATTTCTTTTGCCATGTTCTCCAGATGACTGTGACAACGTACAACACATCTATTCCAGTTGATAAAAGATATGAGCAAGGTTAGTCTGATATGTTGCTGAATGTGTGTTCATTGTTCTCCGTGACCAAGTGATCGAAAAATCTCATTGCCATGCAGGGAGAGTTCAAGTTTCGTTGGTTTGGAATTCAAGAGATGAGCGTTCCCAAAATGCAGAGAAGTTGGCTTTATTGATAGAAGTAAGTGATTGAGACTGAGGTTCTGCAACACATGCAGCCATTTGTTCACATTCCACTGCTTTGCATGTTGTGTCATTAAATAACTGTGAATATGCTTCTTGCGACAGTTCTTGTGGAGAAATGGTGGGCCAAAGAGTAGTGTTCATCTTATCCATTCCATATGGGCCAATTTTCAGACATCAACCAGCAATGTAAGATACCTGTCTCCTAGTTTTTGTAACCAAGGCTACATTTCTTATACTGTTGCATTGCATGTAAACCAAGGCTATATTCTCCTGCGTTGTTCGAAAAAAAACCAAGGCTATATTTCTTATACTTTTGCATGCAAATAATATGCATCCACCATCCAGTGTGTAGCTTTATCATTACAGTAACTGTAATAATTGTAGTTTCATCACAAATAATATGTGGGGTTTTTTCATCGCAAAGGAAATAATTGTAGTTTCCTGCAAAGAAAGACAATCAAACGGAGTGAAGATGAAGTTACTTAAGACTTAGGAGTGGATAATCCTTATGGACTTAGGGAAACCACTGACCCAACCCACATCTCAACTGATCCAGATATCTGTGTCCCACGTGTAAGCAGCATCTAGCAGAATTTTAGCTGGAATTAGATCATGTCCTTAGTTCAAGTTTCCAGGTGTACCAAGACCACTTTTCCTTGTCATACAGGACTATCATATGCTAACAGTCACATTTATGCAAGTTCTATGTATATGTATGAGATGCACAGAGAGGGTAAAAAATCCTGTTGGGCTAGGATCGTCAAAATTTCAAGGCTATGTTGTCCTTCCTTCTTGTTATTACTCTTAACTGTTTGGCTTGATCAAAGATTAGCTGCCAGATCTGTTGAACAACCAATTTGTTCACCTGAGTTTGTGATTTTCTTTACTGGAAGGGAACTTTTCATAACAATGTGTCGCTTCTGCAGATAATTTTTGGGCACAAATGGAGACATCTCAAAGGGGAGAGAGACCTGTGGGAGCGTTATGGAGGAGTTGATATTTCACTGGACCCATGTAGCTTTGGCCAGGCTAATACTCTGGTATGTCCGATTAAATCATTCCTACTCATGTCGAATTACACCAAGCATAGCATGCTAAATTTCCTAACTAAACTGTCTCGGTGATTTGATTGGCTGCAAGCTGCTTGATACCCTGAGAACTCAATTGCCACATGTATCGTTGTGTACTTGCACAAATATCTCAAATATGTTTGGAGCTACAGTTTATCGTGCTGTTTTCTTGCTAACACAGTGCTTTGTTTTGTTTCCAGTCATTTAACTCTTTGCTGCATAAGCTGAACAAGTATGTACCGCGTGGTTCAACAGTTGTTGATTTGTACTCTGGTGCTGGTGTTATTGGACTATCTGTTGCTGCTTCAAGGAAATGTAGGTAAGTAGATAAATGCATCATAAAAAGAACATATGTCATTTCTGTTTTGCATGTGATGAATCACATATGCTGGTCAGGACAGATTCAATGGTATGCTGAGAGACACATATCGATATGCTTTCATGTACTGAAATATTTGCAACCTGATGTAATGTTTTAATGCATGCATTAATTCTAAGATCTCGTGCTTCATATGGTTTCAAACTTCAGCATGGAATTATGTGTTATTAGTTGTAGGCAGCTAAGCAAGCCAAAATCCGTGGTAAACATTGCCAAGCTTGGTCTTGCTCAGACTTGATTTCCAAAGGCCTGGGCTGAATAGGCCAAAGTTCAAATCCCAAGTCGTCCCACCTTATGTAATTGGGCTGCAAGACCAGCCTTTTTTTCAGAAACTAATTATTGGCTGAGCCATAAGCATGAGAAAGCAAACTAGTTTCCGAATAAATATTTTGTGAAGAAATCTTACATTTATTAATATTTGTATTGGGCCTTGTGCTGCATCTCAGTGCTGCTCATATCCAATTGGACATACCTACTTTCAACACATTATTTTAGGTTTCATACTTTCCTCTCTAGCGTTTTTTTATGAAAACACTTCCAGGTCTGTGAAATGTGTTGAGATTAACAAACAATCGAAGATGTCTTTTGAGAAATCAGCAAGCCGACTTCCAACGAACCTAGGTTGCACCATCACTTGGCACAATACTGACGCTTCAGTTGTAAGCAATCAATCTTGTATTTCTACTGCAGTTATATCTTATATATAGGCATTCACTGGAACATGCAATTCCACATTATGGCACCAGGAACCTGTTCACTGGCTTGAAGGGTCAAGTGTCGTTATTGTGGATCCTCCCAGGAAGGGATTGCACCCATCTGTTATCAATGCTTTACAGAAAGTTTCTTTGTCGGAGCGCAAGGCACACAAGGCTAAAAGGTGTAGCTTTCAGCACTGTATTTTTTATGTACCTTCATGCTTTTATTTCCAGTAATATGATAAATCTGCATGCTAATTTTCTGCGATTCTGAATACCTTCTTTTGGTAACTTTATTAATAAGATATTGATTTTATGAACACAGTTCGCTTGCAAAGGTTAAGGATGAGAAAAGACCATGGATCTTACGGGCAAGGGAGGCAGCTGTTCATGTTGATAATACAACAATAGAAGACAGCAGTGAAACCTGGCCTGAAACCCTTATATACATTAGCTGTGGGTGGGAAAGTTTTAAGAAGGTGTGACCCAAAACCTGATTTAGTTACGTAATTTCTAAGCAGTCCTCAATTTTTACCCTTTCGACTCAGTTATGTGACAGTTCTGGTATTTGTAATCATTTCCTCTGCAGGACTGCAAAAGCTTGATATCCAACAAGGCCTGGCAGTTGGAGAATGCCCATGCTTTTAACTTCTTCCCTGGCACAGATAGGTAAACTAAACTACATTTTACTGGAACAGATATCCTTATGCACTGCACCAAGTTTTGGGTCATTGTAGACTTGAATTTTCTGTAGTAGAGTTGATCATTATTATGTGGTTTATTCGTATCTGGAATTTTTCAATGAACTTTGTCATTAGTTAATAGTTTACCAATGTGCTTTGTGATGTGTATACTGTCTACTTTGAATTGCACTAAATGAAATTGTTAATGCAGCATTGAAATCCTGGCGATCTTCAAACGGGAATCAGAAGCTGGTCAAAAGAAAAAGAAGAAAGCAAAGAAGAAGGTCAAGTAGACTAACAGAAGGCTGACCGTACTGTAACTGGAACGCTGACCTGGTACGGCCGTAGGAGTTCATGCTGTGGGTTTTGTAAACCTTTTTTGAAACGACAGTAATGCAAATCTCTAATGCTGATCCAGAAGAATATAGAGATACTTTCGTTGGTGCTATGAGAATTTTACACGCCCCAGATCAATCAACTCAGTGATCTGTGACTAGCACATGGTAATTGGACACAAGGTAACTCGAGAAACTTTGCTCAATTGTTTAAGTCTTCCTGAACAGGAAATTCTATAGCAAGAGGAAACTTCTATTATGTAGCACAATTATATATAAAAAAACATAGACAATTGTTTTGGGGGCATCGAAAGAAGCGCTATATTCAACTTTTGATCCAACTTTTGATTTGCTGTCTCTAATAATTCAAATGTAGCCATTCAAGGGCCAGCTTATCAGATTACGTATTTTGTGTGTGTGCAGGTTAGCTTAGGGTGCTCGTGTGCGAAATGACCGTCCGCACCACCTAAAGCAGACTACTCAAGGCGGGAGTTTCAGACGGCAAAGAGCTCCGTATGTATCGATACTGGCATACTGCTAAATTTAGTTTGTGTTTTCTCGAATGTTTCACTGTAAATTCTTCAGACTTTTGTACTTTTTTTGAAAGGGTAATCCTTTGATCTCCAATACTTCATAGGCCCACACATTAGCTGATAGAGAAGAGGTTTGCATTCTCCTATATGAAGAGAAGAGGAGGTGAATTATATAGACTAGTGCTCAACATTTTGGTGCTGGAGATCTGATTGACATTCTGTTTATCCTCCATCTCCTAAATGGTAGGGTTTTATTATTATGGTTGTTGAGGATAGATACGAGTAATCTGCTGGAGATGCTCTCCTTTGTCATTTGCAGAGCTGTGGTAATCCTTTATACTCAAAGCACCACTGAGCCGTTTCAATTTAGGACCAAACCCAGAACGCCGTTTGTTATTTGCAGAGCTGTACTGGTTGCTATACGATTAAAACTATTTTTTGCTTACGTTTCACTCACTCGTCCTGGAGTTACTTCAATTTCACAAGTACACCAAAGCATTATGTTAAAACAGGGAACATTATTCGCCTAATCACAATTCTCGTTAACAATCATATTATTAACCAAGGCCCAACAATTCAAAATCAAAATAACGAATAAAGTAAACAATTTCATGCCACAACTTTTTTTTGCACCACCATACCAGCCATGTCATATTTTGCACGGCAAATCCGTGGTAACATATAGGCACTCGGCACTACTACTACACCTAGCAGAACTTTCCATAGCTTCTTCCATGGGTCCGAAAAAAACTATACCCATCACTGATATCATTTTAAGACGAAATGACTGGGCAAAGATATACTGTACAAAGGGCGAAATGACAAAACTTGCACCATGTCAGGCTTCATCGGCGCAGCGCTACAAAGAATATAACTAAAAAAACATATATCTATGGGTGCCAACAAACTCGATGCAGAATAGGGTGTGCTTGCAGCACATCAGATGGTTTTGGTTCGGTAACCAATCTGGGAGGCCACAGCGAAAGGTGACATCAAAAACCATTGCCACTCATATTGGGATTGAAAGGGGGCTGCTCCCCAGAATGGTTGGATCTCCTTGACCTTGATTGCTTTGGAGTTGAATACGGTGAGCTTCCATCGTTGAATCCATGTAGGGATGAAGAAAGCCCATGGGCCTTTGGTAGACCAATCACATCAGACTCGAGGGAATAGCCACCCCTCTCGACTGCCTCTGCGTCGAGTGGTATCTCATCCAAAGTCTGAATAGTGCAGAAGAAACGTGAGGCAACAAAAGCAAAGTGCCAGTGAGATCGAGTGGCAAAGAGGTACTTTTGAATGGAGGAAATTAAAGAGTCACAAAACATACTTTGTAAGCTTGCTGAAGGACCTTAAGATTTTCACGTATTTGCTTCCTCTTTATGGTTATCTCATCAGGTTCTTTGAGCAAGTCCTCCAAGAGATCATCTCTGGATTCAGCAATAGAGAGATTTGAGCAAATTGTATCCTAATAACAATTTCATTTGCTTACCTAAAATGGAGTTTATTAAAAACAAAGAGTTAATAAACATTTGCCTACCTATAAAGTTTCGTTATAAGGTAATTATGCAGCGCCCTTTTTGTGTGGTTAACCTGCAACAGAAATCAATGTCAAGGATAAGTGAAATGAAGAGAATAGATTTACAAGACAACTTTTTCAAATCCATCCCTCAATGGGACTGGAGCAATCTGCTCGCTCAAATGCAATGTTTAGGCCCCATCTAGTTCCAAAAATTTCTCCATCCACCCGTCACATCAAATGAACGGGCACTAATTAGGAGCATTAAACTCGAGAAGAATCTAATAAGCCTAATTATGTCATGATAAGACAATGTTGTGCTACAATAAACAACAATCTTTAATGACGGATTAATTAGGGTTAATGGATTCATCTCCCGATTTCCTGTCCATCCGTGTAATTAGTTTTGTAATTAATCTATGTTTGGTCCTCCTAATAGGTCTTAAAGGGACCTAAAAAAAATTTCCTACGGATATAAACAGGTTCTTAGCACACAGAAATGTCTTGTGGACAAATAAGTCAGTAATTACGTACCAGGAAATGCATAATTGCTTTTGGTATGAAGTCCTCCACATTTTTCCTTACTATATTGTAATATGACTTCAATAGCAATTTTGTAATTGCTATTTCAAGTGCCTCCTGCTCGGACTGGTGTTCTGATGGTTTCAGGACGACTGGTGGCTGTGAAGGGTCTCTTATCAATCACTCAGTGTATGTAAATAACATTAATGAGAGAATAAATAAGATAACTCACCTCTCTTAACTGTATCGTGGAGAATGAATGCTCCAGATTGGGTGTAGGTACAGAATACGATCTGTTTGAAGAGTTATCTTTTGCAGAAGCATGCGTTCGGTCCTCATTGGAAGTAAATATTGAATTCCAAAAGGATGTGGTTCCACTACCTAAGGTAATTGGACACAGATAAATGGTTTTGAAAACATTCGGATAATAAAAGATACTCCCTCCGTTCTAAATTGTAGGCAGTTTTGGCTCTTCTAGGTGCATAGTGTTTACTATGCACTAGATATAGTGTATGTCTAGATGCATAATAATATCTATGAACCTAGAAAAGCGAAACCAGCCTACAATTTGGTACGGAGGGAATTGGTAACTGGACTGAGATACATGGTTTTGAAAACACCAGGCCCAAATAAACATGCACAGGGAAAGAATCACCCAAAAAAACCTTCAAAGATAGAAACAAATTTCTTACCAGAAGATCCTGGTCTGTCAGCTTCAGCAGCAGGCCTTACACCCTGTTCAGTTACACCACAAATGCAGAGAAGAGTTAAGATATGAGCACCTAAAAATTCTACCAAATGAACAGATGGATAACTGCTAAAAGATGATGATGACAAAAACCTGGATGTGGTCAGTAACTACTCCATTTACGCTTCTGCCCAATACCGCACGTGATTTATTTTTTTCAGAAGCTTGCACCTTATCAGCATCTACTCCATCCTGCAATTCGATGTTCTTAATACTTGTGGATGTGTATAATCAATTGGTAAGATGTGAGCTAGCTTGCAAGCAAGATCTGAGAAAAATGTATGCCTTCAAAAAACTACTTTCTGCTTTTTAAAAATTATGTTTCAGCTTGCCCTAAATGTAAAAAATTTAAAAACAGGAGTCAGGAGGTATGTAAGAGAAACCATACTTTCCGCACAATAAATCACCAAAGGTGCATGTGCATCAAACTTGGTGGATCTCTTCATAAAAGTAATACATTTTGGTAAAAGCATCCTGAAGATATTTAGGCTTTCCCATTAACAAGAAACAGCAAGTGGTCGCAAACTCCAATTCTTACCAGGGCTCTAGCATCAGCGACGGACCTAGCACTGGGGCTGCAGGGGCTCTAGCCCCCCCCCCCCTACGGCTGTCAGATCCATGGAGCCCCCCTTAGCCTCCCCTAGGAATTTTTGCCATGGAGGGACCTTGAGGAGGGGCTGAAGCTGTTTGTAGGTTGTAGAAGCCCCCCTAATATTTATCCTAGATCCGTTACTGTCTAGCATGGCTGTACATTGCCTAGGTTTGCCCAAACCCATTCCAAAGGGAAAAAACATAGTTTGACTTAGACATCAGTTTATTGATATCCATTATGATTTGAAGCATAAAAGACTATCCTTATCACATGGAACATAGCTGTGGAATATGTGATGTTACTATATTCTGGCCACTATTGATTCAAAAAGTCGCTCATAATAAGATTTGTTATTAACAGTAGACACAACAGATGCATACCTTCCTTACCACCACTGCTGAGATTTTAGCAGCTTTAACTTGCTGTTGTGCTTGCTCAACAGCCTTGCTCCCACCAATAAAATTTGGGTGTGATGTGTTTATGTAATCCTCCTGCACAATTAATTTCATCGCTAGTGAAGAAAGACAACATGTACAGCAAAGAGTCAGGAAATAATCATGCAGATGATTGCACTAATGGTCTGTTTGGAAAGGTCAATTTTTAATATCCTACTCTCTAGGATTTAGTACAAACAAAACTAAACCCTAAAAATTCCTAAATCAATCCATCTTTTCCAGAAAGGCCATTAGAATAGCAGAAATCACACAGATTTACCCCAATGTTCTTAAATTATTCACAAAATGTGATGAGATCCGAAATAACTCTGAAGGTTCTGATGATGGATGGGTAAGCATATCAAGTTTCAGAACTCAAACAGGTACCAGGAAAAATTTAAGTATTAACCACAGAGCAAGAGGGTACGTACCTCCATCTCAATAATGTGTGCTATCATACTTTCTGCTGGCTTAAGCCCATCCCGCAAAAACTTCCCAATTACTTCATCCATGCTTCTGCGAAGTATTGGAAACTGCTGAAGCTCTGTTGCAAGGCAGCGATGGCTCATCTACAGCAAAAGAGCAAAGTTATGAGAAATACCAACGGTACAGCAGTATGTTACACATAAAGTGATCAAACAAGCACATATTTCGGTCTTCGAAAGATACAAGTGGCCTTGCCATCCAAAAAAAGTAAAGGTAAAGTGGCCTGGCCCATTTTGGGAGAATTTCCATGCCTTCTAGATATATTAAGAAAATCATTACAGTGTAAGGTGTGTAATCGAAGGCAAAACACCAAACATGCCATAAGACAAGTACAAACCTTCACTAGTTCATCATATATGAACTGTGCACACTGTAGACTTGGATCAAGCAATCTGCTGATTTGCCTACGTACAAGGACTTCAAATGGTACCTGAGAGATTGTTAGCAAAAGAATTGTCAGCTAAACTGTCCAAAGGCTAACTGTCTGTCTCTATAACGCATGCAAAACAGAGACCGCGCGTCTTACTTCAGGTACAAACAATGCACTTCTAGGACCAGTTGCATTTTGGATAGCCATACGAATATCTTCATCGGAAACATCCTCACAAGGGTCAACCTCCTGTAGTGACACAGATTTTATACACATGTTATCGCACATACAATGAAAAACACAAGCCTATAGAAGGAAAGTTTAACTACACACCTCTAAGCTTTTGACAAAGATAGACTGAAAAATGTAATGGATTCTTGCTCCACCAGAAAGTTCGATGGTGGATATATCTTCATTTTTTCCTTCCACCATTGAAGAGAAAGCTGTGCATACACAATTTGTTAACAATTTCATGTTTAAAAATAAAGACACAACACAAGAAAGTACGCAATTCTATCTATTAGGTATACATAGTTTCCATAGTAAAGGATGGCCATGGTTCAGTAATTACCTTCACAGTACTTGGCTAGGATGTTTAAAAGCTTAGCACCTTGCCCAGCCTGCAACCATGAAACAAATAGATGGGCCATCACAAGGAGACAAAAAGAGCCAGACTTCTAACAATCACCAGTCCATTTATGTTATCACTTTACAGAAAAGAGAATTAACAAAAAAAGAAACAGACCTTAGAGTCAACAGGATCACCATACACAGCAAGCTCCTTAGCAACAGCGGTCAATTGACTGCTTATGCGTGACTTAAGCCCGGGCAGAACTGTTTTGATATGTTGGACCAGAATCTGTAACCATATAAGTGGATTCAATTTCAAATTCAAATCACAATATACAAGCTGGATTACAACGGACAGTGACGGCCATACCTGGTTTAGCTTCTTTGCTAATTGTGGTATGCCACAGTACTGGGTAAGACCATGATATGCCTAAGAAGGGGCAAACAGATTCCTTCAATATGGAAAATGGAATATGAAAAAACAAAAATAGCAACTGTAGAGCAGCATACTGGTTGAGTACGGAAGAATTTTTCTTCGCGAGCCAGAGCATCCTTGATACTGAGGTCTGAGTTGATATCCTGCACCATCAACAAAGGTGTACATTAAAACATTTTGAAAACACCAAAGAAAATGCATATTTGATGAGAAATGCAAGATTTGGATAATGACCGTTCCTCTTATTAACTACATAAACATGAAGAGTTCTTTGATAGTTTAATAAAGCTATAGTTTCCCATCCACTCTACATCACAACAAAAAGGCACAAATTGTTGCCTGAATGTTCCAATAATCCAAGTAATGAACGATTGATGATAAATTTATAACAAAATCAAACTATTGCAACACGATGGCAATGGCACCAGCAGAATTATTAATGCAGTCGAACCCTTCAGTTAAGACAGACTTGTGTGAACTGATGAACCTTCAGAAAAGTACCTGTTGACTTCGGTTGACCACGCCAACATAACCAAGTTTCAAGGGGATCACGTTTCCCAGAAGAAAGTTGCGGGCATCAGTGCCCCTGTCCATTATGTCCAACTGGAAGAAATAGGTAACAGACAAAACCAGTGAGTGGGACTCATGAGATAGATAAACAATCTGTAGCTTAAAAGTTAATATTAAGGCTCAGGGACAAACCTTTGTGATAACACCAATTGTTCGAGAACCTACGAGAACAATAAGTCAGCCTAATACGATACAAATCTAAACTGAAATGTTCTAGACATGTATTTTGCACATACCATCAGGATCAGCAACACGAGCCATTTGAAGAGCATCAGAATTTGCTAAATCTGCATTTGCTGGTGAAACAGCTAAGATGATACATGTCTTGTGTCTGATGTATGACATTATCATAGTCCTTATTCTGGCCTCAATATCAGTTGGTTGGTCACCAACTGGCACCTTAGTAATTCCAGGTAAATCGACCAAAGTAATGTTGAGAACATTTGGTGAAAAAATCTTCAAACGTATTTGCCTATCTGATACACCCTTGTTACCACCTGCCTCCCGGTCCGTTTCTGCCTGCATCGATGCAGATAACATTTAACAATGGGTTCGTAGAATCTGCGGAGCACTTATCACGCCACCCACACTAACTAAATAAAATATCAAAATTGAACAAAACAAACAATATACCATCCAAACACTGGATGAACCCAACAAAACCCAAAATCCTATACAGCTCACTTCTGCACTCCCAAATTCCAGTTCACCGTAGCCTCCAAACAGACACTAATAGCAACACAAATTGTACTGCAAACAGCATCGAAACCTATATCACATGAAGCTACACGATTATCCAAATAATCTAATCATCCAAACAAACTGTTAGAACACCTCAACAAGTGCCGGCCTGAAGATGACTGAGTAAACTTACAATATGGCATACTGTTGTCTGAAACAACCACAAAATCACCCAAGGAACAAGTAATGAAACATCATCACCACTACCGCTAAACACCAAAAATGATGCCGCATAACCCAGCATTACCATGGTTACAATCCTAGAGCACCACCTCACAATCCAAAAGCATGTTGTGAGTTATTAAGACAGTACCAAGTTGTGTTGCAATCCACATTATTCAACTCATGCACAAATCATAAACCAGCAGAAACGAATGATTCATCAAAACAATTGCAGTCATGACACCTAAACAAACATCTCAAACCTTAGGGAGCAGCCACGGCACTATATTACTGTCACTAACTTCCTAGCCACCGATCGCATATTCCAAAAACAACTGGTCATTCCGAAATCCCAACAGGTCGAATCACCGAACGCGGCGGTGAGTGAAGGGCATACCGACCTGGATCTCACGTCTGATATCCCGAAAGTCGTAGAAGCGGCGGCCCGAGAGGTGCAGGAACTCGCCCCACTCGTCGGCCTCGGCGTCCGCGGGTCGCCGCGGCTGGTGCACGAGCTGGAGCACGAGCGGGCGGCGCGTGCAGATGTCGGAGCCCCGCGGGAGGAAGTCGCGGCCTACGAGGGCCTCGAGGACGCTGGACTTGCCGCTGCTCTGGCTCCCCACCACGGCCACCTGCGGCAGGTCGATCGTGGAGCTGCTCCCCAGCTGCGCGAAGATGTCCTGCAGCTTGTTGACGATCGGGATCACCGACGAGCCCACCGCCGCCGCCGCCGCGGCCGCCGCGGTCGCCGCCGCCGACGGGGCGGCGGACGACGCGGAGGAGTAGTTGTCTTCGGCCATGGTCCGAGGCGGGCGGGCGGGCTAGCTCGCTCCGCCGCTAGGCTGGCCTAGGGTTTTGGGGGAGGAGGGGAACGAGAGGCCGGGAAGGGGATCCCTAGATCGAGAGCTTTTCCTTTTTTTTTCCTCTTCTAATTTTTTTTTCGATTTCGGGGTGAGGGGGTTTCAAATCGCGTCGAGAGAGAGGGCGTCGCGGGGGGATTCCGGATGCCGGGGGGGAAGGAGACGTGCGGGCAAATTACGTTTATAGCCCCCAGCTTCTTGGCTTAGGGAACAAGAAGAACGTGCTCTCTTTTGCCGAGAGGGCGAGAGTGGTGGGATTCCGGTACAAAGACGCTTGCCGCGTTTTACTGTTTAACTACAACTCAAACTGATGTGACCGTGTTTTCTTGTTGCGAAAGAATTGCAAAATGTAAGTACTAGGACATCGTGTTTAATTCACACAAACTCGCGTTGTGCACAATCAGGAAATCAACGTGTTTCTTAAGTTTTGATGGACTACGTATGAAGGTGCAAGCATCTTTGATGTACGTGAGTCTGAGTCAAAACTCACAGGGGATTATACTTACTACGTCACAAGTTTTTCTACTGCACGTTATACAAGTCATCAAATAACGTAAAAATCTTGTAGGGTAAAACGGTAAAGGCCTGTTTACTCGTTTCCTGCGTGGCCGCCGGGGGTCTTCCTGACTCACCGGAGCAGCCGAGAGCAGAGCCGCAGGTGAGCCGCACGGGTAGGCGGGTAGCAGGGATGAGGCGAGCAAGCTGGGAGAGGGAGCTAGCGCCATCCTGGCCGTCCAGCGGGAGAGTGGCCACGAGATGGCCGTCCGCTTCAGGAAGCCCGGTACGACGGCGGCGCTGGACACGTCTCACGCACACGACTGCACGAGGGGGCGGCCAGGCGGCAGCGCTGCGGCCACTGGCCACCAGCTGCGTGTGGCCCTCCACGGCACGTCGGCACCACCCAAAAGGGCCCTGCCGGTGGGGCCCCTTCACTGACTGACACGAGAGCGAATCGTTGGGAAACTAGTGGTCAGCGGCGCGCGAAGCTCGGTGGACTTGGCACTTGGCACCGCTGTTTGGAATGTTGCCGCTTTTGCATCACGAACGAAAGCAACCCCCGCGCTGTTTCAGCCTACGGATGAGGTTTCTATGTCTTCCGAAAGGTGCATAAGGATACGAATTTTCAGCCCACCAAAACCCATCTAAGTGATGTTTTTTCTTTTCCCACCGGTCCACTTCATGATTATTAAATTAAAAATGTTTCAACATTTTTCAAAAATATTACAATATTTTTTCTTCAACATTTCTATTAATTTTTCGTCAACATTTTACAAAATGTTCCAACATTTTTCGGACCAACATTTTTTAATCAACATTTTTCTGGAGACTTTTTCCAATATTTTTCCAGAAATGTTTCAACATTTTTAAGAAATGTTGGTTTCGTTAACTATTTTTTGTTAACATTTTGTAAAATGTTGCACATTTTTTAGAAATGTTGGACAACATTTTTCTCCATTTTTTTAGGCTTACTTCAACATTTTTCAGAAATGTTACAACATTTTTAAGAAATGTTGGTTTCATCATCGATTTTTTGTCAACATTTTGCAAAAATGTTGCAACATTTTCTAGAAATGTTAGTTTCATCAACGATTTTTTGCCAACATTTACAAAAATATTGCAACATTTTTTAAAAATGTTGGACAACATTTCAACATTTTTTCACACTTCCTCTCCGGCACCGGTGGCGGCCCGCCGGCCGGCCGCGGCAGGAGGCGCGGGGTGAACGGCGGGGCAGCCCCCACGGCGGACGCGACCGCGGCGAGCGCAGCCCCGCGGCGGACGCGACCGCGGCGAGCGCAGCCCCGCGGCGGACGCGCGGCGGGCGTGGCGGCGCGAGGAGGGCGCGCAGAGGGCGGCGGGCGCGACCGGTGCGGCCCTGCGCGGTGGGCGTGGCGCGCGAGGAGGGCGCGCGGAGGGCAGCAGGCGCGGCCCCGTGCGGCGGGCGCACGGAAGGCGGCCGGCGCGGCCGGTCCGCTGCGAATGTGGACGGGCGGCGGCGGATGGAGGTTGAAGGAAGCTGGCGCTAGGGTTTCACGATGTTGGGCTGCTTGGGCCGTTATGTGGGCTTCTGATGGGTTATAGATGGTTAAGTAGAAATCTTCCGGAATTTATATAGGATTGGATTAAGTCCTTTTGACCCCCCTCATGTATTGGGTGAGTTTGGTTTTCCCCCTGCTATCCTAAACCGGGTATTTGAGGCCCCTCATCTCTTGAACCCGGGCGTTTTCCCTCCCTCGACTGTTTTGCGAAGCGGTTTTGATGACGTGGACGCCCCGTGGCGGTGGGGCCCACTTGTCAGCGTGACCCCACCTCTTTTCTCTGTGTTTCCCTCTTTCTCTCCCTCGGGTGGAGCAGGGATCAGCGGGCGAGCGGCCGGTGGGCGCAGGAGCTACGGGGCGGGCCACCCTTCTCCTCTGTTGCTCGCCGCCGGAGGCCCACCCCGCCCCGCAGCACCGCCGAAGGGCCACCGACGCCGGCTCGAGGAGTGTGGCGCGCAGCGGTCGATGTCGAGGAGTAGCAGCAGCGGAAGAAGAATGTTACCGCCGTCGCTTCCAAGAGGAGCAGGGTGGCCGGCGACAGCAACATTCTTCTTCCGCTGCTGCTCCTCCCCGACGTCGGCCGCTGCGCGCCACACTCCCCGAGCCGGCGCCGGTGTCCCTTCGACAGTGCCGCGGGGGCGGGGTGGGCCTCTGACGACGAGCAACAGAGGAGCAGGGTAGCCCGCCCCTGGCTCCTGCACCCACCGGCCGCTTGCTTGCCGGTCCCACCTGACGGCCATCTGAACGGAGGAGAAAGATGAGAGAGGATAGAGAAAGAGGGAAACAGAGAGGAGAGATGGGGTGACGCTGACAAGTGGGCCCTACCGCTATGTGGCGTCCACGTCATCAAAACCACTCTGCAAAACAGCTGAGAGAGGGAAAACGCACGGTTTCAAGAGATGAGGGGCCTCGAATACCCGGTTTAGGACAGCAGGGGGGAAAACCGAACTCACCCAATACATGAGGGGTGTCAAAAGGACTTATTCCTATAGGATTTCCGCTACGGATGGGGGATCAAGGAGGAGTGATGGCCTGCAATGAGTGCTCCGGTTGCTTGGTCCAGTTGGAGTGACAAATTGCCTGTATTCCATCGCTGGGCTGCGCACGGGGATGCACTCCAACGTGGGCCGGCCTTTATTCAAGAGAGAAAGCCCCAACGATGAAGTTTGGGGCCCGGGCGGGAATCTTTACCTGCGTTCTTCCTCAGCCAAAAGCGACGTTACGAAAAATGCTCTCGTGGAACCAGTCAATCGCGACTTTCTACCGCTACTCTGTGTCTCTGTCCTCAATCAACCCGCGAAGAGGAAAAAAGAGACTGCCCGGGAGGATGGGTAGGTCACCAACATCTCGTTAACACACGGTGTGCCATCCGATCCGAGTTTGACAATGACCAATCAATCAATTTATTTAGCTGGAAATTAACAACTAGACTTGAATCGCCCACAGTTAGAGGACAAACGTTGCATCCCTTCCGCATATCTTCTACTGATGTGTACGACTGATTTATTCTAAGACAAAAATATCGTGCAATGATTTATTTTGAGAGAAAAATAATGACAAGAAGTCTAAAGAAGGGAAACCGGCAATGTCCAGGCGTCGATCAGTACGGGCCGCGTGAAACTCTGCGATTAAGGAGTCGTTAGCGAAAGCAACTGAAGATGTGCTAGTAATAAAATAATAAATCACATGTGGATCGATCGATCACACATTGTAGCGTGAAGCGTTGAACAAATTGAATTATTTCGCTTATTAAGAACAGCCGAAGAGGCGATAGGTTAGTTGCGCACTGGAGTATTATTCAGTAGTACAGGCTCTTAGTTTGAACTCGCGTAAAGAATTACATGTTCTGTTCAGAGAATGTACAGCAGGCGGAATGCTGCGAAATTTGCACTCTGAAGAATGATGGTTGGTGGCGACGTACGTACTACAATATACCCGGTAGGAAGTTTCTGAATCCGATGCACATGGACCAACAGCTTCCAGGCTCAGATTGCTGGAGAAGCACAGAACGTTTCCATGATGAGGCCGAGAAGGTTTGACCCTCCACATGAGCATTAGAAATGCACATGCAACTATGCAAGACAGTGAAATATAACCATACACCAATACCCTACAGCCGTGTGTAGCGCAGCAGAATCGGTCGCATCAGCTCATGTCATCCTCCTTGACAAGATCAACACCCCAACACATCAAATTCTTAAGTTTGTCTCGTAGGTTTTTTTAAAAGGGAGAGGAAAACGAACCAAAGAATACTAGACCAAGCAGTTTCCCTCCACGGCACTCCTCTTGAAGGCTTCTCTCGATCGGCGGCGTTGGCAGCAGCTCGACCTTGCGATGGGGAGCCAGCAGAACGCGCTTCACCAGCTCGTGTCCTTCATCCTCGGGGCGTCCGCCGCCGCCGTCCTGCTCTTCTTCCTGACGTCGGCGAGCAGCGGCGCGCGTTTCACGGGGATATCGAGCTGGGCCAATGGAACCGCGGAGTTTGATGCTCCCGCCCAGGAGGCGGATCCGGCGAGAGAACCTGCCGCTCCTGCTCACGCCGAAGCAAAGGTTTTCATCAGGCCAAGCAATTTTTGTTCATCAGACCAGGTTAATATGTTTCTTGACATCTGATTTTTTCTCTCTCTCTCTCTCTCTCTTCCTTTCTGGGTCATCGATAATCCAGGGGTCGCCGGCGCCGGAGCACGACGAGGAGGACGAGCTGGAGCGGCTGCTGCGCGCGGTGGCGGACGAGGACCGGACGCTGATCATGACGTCGGTGAACGAGGCGTGGGCGGCGGAGGACTCGCTGCTGGACCTGTTCCTGGAGAGCTTCCGCACGGGCGAGCGGATATCGCACTTCGCGGAGCACCTCCTGGTGGTGGCGCTCGACGGCGGCGCGCTGGAGCGGTGCCGCGCCGTGCACCCGCACTGCTACCTCCTCCCGGCCGCCGCCGGGCGCAACCTCTCCGACGAGAAGGTGTTCATGAGCAAGGACTACATCGACCTGGTCTGGAGCAAGGTCCGGCTGCAGCAGAGGATCCTCGAGCTCGGCTACAACTTCCTCTTCACGGTACGTTGTTCGCCGCGCACGCGCCAAGCAGCAGTTGGACTTTGAACAGGGTCTGGTCCAATCCAATTATCCATTGTGCGCGCGCATTTACAAAATTACCCTTCCCGATGTTACCTCACCTTCCTCTGTCACCCTCATCAATCAGAAACTTCTTACATCACACAGCGTATTATATTATCTACAATGCCAAAAAACTGAAATTGAATTGGTGGTGCAGGACGTGGACATTCTGTGGTTCCGCAACCCGTTCGAGCGGATGTCTGTGGCGGCGCACATGGTGACCTCGTCGGACTTCTTCTTCGGCGACCCGTACAGCCCGATGAACCTGCCGAACACGGGGTTCCTGTACGTCAAGTCGAGCCGGCGCACGGTGGGCGCGTTCGAGGCGTGGCGCGCGGCGCGGGCGTCCTACCCGGGGAAGCACGAGCAGCAGGTGCTGAACGAGATCAAGCACGAGCTGGTGGCCACGCGCGGCCTCCGCATCCAGTTCCTGGACACGGAGCACAACGCCGGGTTCTGCAACAACACCCGCGACTTCAACACGCTCTACACCATGCACGCCAACTGCTGCGTCGGGCTCGGCGCCAAGCTCCACGACCTCGGCAACCTGCTGCGGGAGTGGCGCGCGTACCGGCAGATGGACGAGGAGGAGCGGAAGCGGGGGCCCGTGCGCTGGAAGGTGCCCGGCATATGCATCCACTGATCTCGGTGTTGCGATGCGAGTGTGGTAGCGCAGCGTGGATCAGTTTGTACTGTAATTTGTGCTTGTACAAATCGGGGGAATTGAGATAACGTGCAATGTTCGCTTTTCTTCGCAGTGGAGGGACAAGTTTCCCGGCCTGGCCGAGCTGCTCGTGTTGTAGGGCGGCGCGCCTCGCGAAGCGGCGGTGGAGTATGTCAAAATTTATCCAGAGAGATTACATGGAAACAATTCATATTTCAACTCGATCTGGACTGACGCGCGCGTTTCGTGGAAACGCTCCTCTAACTCTATTTGGTAAACTCACACATCAAAATTTTCACGGATGCAAACTCTGACCTGACTCAGATTAAGTAGAAGAAGCTTCACCGGCTGAAAAGTGCGTAGTACACGAATACACGATCGCACGGACCCAATATTCTTCAGAACTACTGGGAATCCTGAACAAGTAACCAAATCCGCTGGTTTTACTAATTGCCTGAGGCCCTTGTTGGACTTGCTCAGGAACGCACGTTCCGGCAACTAGCTCCTCACCTCTCCCGCTCAAGTACTCACAGGCGCCGGCAACCCGAGGTTGAAGATGAACGGTGGCATTTTCCGGTGACGAACGCCGCGGAGCCGATGGCTCCTGTATCTTCGCCTAATTTTATTCACATGGCAACTGGCACACCATCCAGAGGAGCACAGGGCTACAAATAGGCCGGGGTCGCCACGGAGCTAACCTCCATTCCCGCCATGACCCGCGCGACCCGCACAACGTCGTCGTGAGCCATTCGCTCGCCCGGACGAAGCGGCTACTCCGTGCAAGTCGGCGCCACGCACACTGCCCCTCCCAACTGACACCGGCCGAGCCCACCGCAACACACATGCTCGCGAGCTCGACTACCTACGATCTGAAACGCGACACGACGCGTCTGGACTCCGGCCGCAACACCTCTGCAGCTCACGACCTACAGACTCGACGCACACAGCACACTCACGCTCATGTCTAGCTTAGTACCAACATTCACCCCCCTAAGCTTGACATGGAAGCCCCTCCATCGTGCCTCTGCGACGCCGTGGTCTTCTTCTTCCTTTCCGGCAACACACGCCGTCCTCCGCAGCACCCGCTCAACGTCGCCAGGAGCCACTAGCTCGCCCGAACGACGCAGCCTCACGCGGATCGACGCCACAGACCTCCATCTTCTTCCTCAGCGACACACGCCGAGCTCCATCTTGCCCGGCAGGACCGACGCACGATCCGCTGCCGAGCACCTCCACCGGCTGACCACGCACAGGCCGACACACGGCCCGGCGACCATCAGCTCGCTGCCGCCGCGTACAGGCCACCGGGAGCACTCCTCCGGGCCTGCATCACCGCCTTCTGCGCGCTCCTCGCCGCTGCGCCGAGCCACCACTGCCTTGTCGGCCGCGCACACCGCTGGCCGACGCGCATACCACACCCGCGCCGAGCATCACGCACATGCCATGTCGCGACCCTCCAAACCGCCTCGCGTCGCTGCACACGCCGTGTGCCGCGGCTGTGCCAGCACTCACACGTCGCCACCGGCAACGTCGCAGCACGTCGCACCCGCGCCCTGATGCATGCCGCAGCCCGCGGCTCCGCCGGCCCGGTCGGACCAGCCGGCGCGCCGGCGGCGGCCTCCTTCTGCGCAACCAAGCTCTTGATACCAATTGTTGGACTTGCTCAGGAACGCACGTTCCGGCAACTAGCTCCTCACCTCTCCCGCTCAAGCACTCACAGGCGCCGGCAACCCGAGGTTGAAGATGAACAGTGGCATTTTCCGGTGACGAACGCCGCGGAGCCGATGGCTCCTGTATCTTGGCCTAATTTTATTCACATGGCAACTGGCACACCATCCAGAGGAGCACAGGGCTACAAATAGGCCGGGGTCGCCACGGAGCTAACCTCCATGCCCGCCATTCCCGCCATGACCCGCGCGACCCGCACAACGTCGTCGTGAGCCATTCGCTCGCCCGGACGAAGCGGCTACTCTGTGCAAGTCGGCGCCACGCACACTGCCCCTCCCAACTGACACCGGCCGAGCCCACCGCAACACACATGCTCGCGAGCTCGACTACCTACGATCTGAAACGCGACACGACGCGTCTGGACTCCGGCCGCAACACCTCTGCAGCTCACGACCTACAGACTCGACGCACACAGCACACTCACGCTCATGTCTAGCTTAGTTCCAACAGCCCTGTTTGGAAGTAACATATTATTTTCCAGATGTAAGTGCATTCCACCTGTAATTTGTCGTGCACAAGGATACAGAGGTATTTCTTTTCACTGGTAAGCCTGCTGTTTGGGTAAGGTGGAAAATCAGACATGCAAATAGGTTCAGGTTTTGCAAATGCTCTGAATTTGCAGTGTCATGCTCACCATTCCAATACGTTCAGGTTTTGCAAATGCTCTAAATTTGTAGATATGAACAGAAAAGGAACATGATGAAAAACAATCTGCAGTGGAAGACACGACACACGAGAATTGCCCTGAACAATCCGTGTTTGTGAAAACAACAGTTAAAACATGACAGTAAAATCAAAATTTTGCTCAAATCAGAATCACAGTGGATCCAGACAACAAGACAGATTGAAATCCAAGCAAAATTGAGCCTCCAAATCAGAATTACAGTATTTGATGCCAGCGTCTAAGGCCTCCTCCAATGATTAGAGCCAACCTATCTCATGCACACAATGAAAATAAATAGTACCGCAACCTGAGATACAAGGATAAAAAAAAATGATGTTTTGAAATCTCTGTTCTGGTTCTTCAAGTAGCAAGAAAAAATCAAATACATGATACTTTTTAACTCGGCTTTGGTATTAAAAACCAACAGAGTACTTGAATGTTCTAAACTCAAAACCATATTAACTGCCAATAAATATATCATATGGATGACGCATAATTAAGCACTTGGTAATCAGCTAATGAACACTTGAATTTTTTCCAAGCTCCTTGACAGATTTAGAGCCACTAACCTGCAACAAAAATTATAAAATTGGTTCAGAAATATGTTATAAACATGGTGTGCTTGTGCAACATTACACATAGTAGTTTAAAAGTAGGTCCGAATATGTATTTCTTCAATTTAGAAGCACAAAGCTTAACATCCATAAAACAGATCAATGCATGCAAAGGAAGCACTTGCCATAATATGAAATGGAAGAAACAAAACATGCATTGCAGGAAGTTCTCAGCAAAATTAATTTGAAAACCACAACTTACTTGATGTTGATTGATTTTCAAACTTGCTAACTTCCCATTTCAGCCACATACCACGGAGTCTTGGTTCATAGCCTAGAAACAATTGTCGATTTAGTACATCCTTGAAAACATCCGAGGCTCCTATCCTTATCTCATCTGACACATCATCTTTGTCCTTCAACACTCACTGCCAAGCATCTTGTGATTGAAAACTCTTCCCCTTGTTTTTTCACCCTCTCTTTAGCTGCAACTTGCTCCTTTCTCAAGCTTACAAATTCTGATAAAGATTCTTCAATACGTGGGACTTGTTTTCTATCATTTCTCTTCTGACCTTCCTTTGTTTGGTCCAACTGTTACAGATCTTGAACTTGTATTCTCATCACTTTAGTTTCCTACATTTTCATCATCATTATCTGACAGGTCAATATGTTCTGAGCCTTCTACCATTGAGTGAGATACTATCTTCCGCCTTTGATATGGTACATGCTCGTTCTCCACATCAGTGATTCCAAAATCTTCAGCTCTTTTTGGAGAACTCATTTCAAGATCATCACCTACAACAGGACGACCTCTAAGATTGCTTCCTGTAGTCCGAGGTTTCTGTATAGTTAAGTCCAAAATTGTACTTTGAGCTCTCTCTGCTTCTACAATTTTACTTGTATGTCTTGGTTTGCTAGAAGTAAAGCAATGCTTCCCTTCAGCAAGTTGCCCTATTAAGATATCAAGTTAGCCATAAAAAAACTAATTGTTTATAATCAGTACAGACTTTAAATAGAGGAAATATAATCATTGGTCTTACCTTCATACAACAGGTCCAAGGACTCATACAAGGGAAAGCTCTTATTTTGATACCTCCCTAACTTTTGATCCTCCTGTCAAATTTATTAAGAGATCAGAGTTAATTGTGAGAAATAACAATTTCTGAATAAAAAGGCTCTGAATCAAACTTACTTCTTTTAGCTCATCCCAAATTTCATCGGTTGTGTTAATCATTGATGCGTCGTGTTTCCAATTAACACCACTTTTCCTAAGAATGGACTTGATGGCTTTATACTCCTTCAACCGCGCGCTCCTTATCTTGAATCTGTGATTTCGTGAATCTTGCTTCTGGAAATTGTTGATTGAAATTTTGAGCGATACGTCTCCACCCTTCTGAGGACCAACAGCTGGAAGGTGCCCGGCATATGCATCCACTGATCTCACTTGTATTGTAATTTGTGTTTGTACAAAATCGGGGGAAATGGGATGGCCGTGCACTGTTCGCTTATTCTTTGCCGAATATCATTCACGCCAAGTTGTTGCTGCCGAGTGTGGGTGTGGCCGCTGCACGGCGCGGGATCGTGCAGGTGATGTATATCGGTATAAATTGTCCTTTCACTTTGTATGATATTTGTCATGTTTGAATCCATAGGTAAGAGTTAGTTTGAGCTCTAGTTGAGGCATAACTAAACCTAAAGGATCTAAACAACAAGGTTAGATTGGGGTTAGTTGAATCTAACCCACCTAAAAAACTATGCCCTTCAAAGGTGCTAATTAGAGCTAGTCTATATTAGGCCTACCAAAAAGTGACTTTTATCTCTCCCTCCACCCACACCTAATGATTGAGAAAGTGCATTTACTGTTTTTTACAATGTGAAAAACAGTGAGATCCCTAGCATGATTTTGTTTTGCCGATTTTTGTTGCAACCCTAACGTGATTTCTTGTGTAATATTTTTAATCGTGAACAAAGGGAAAAGTGACATGTGCAACTCCTTGATAAAAAATGTGCACCACGTGACCAAACAATGTTGATCTTGCCCAATTAAAAACATATAAATTAAGATATGACATTGATTGCAACCAAAAAAAGGAAAAGCCGAAAAGCGACGGACACTTTTGCTAGTACACGCTAAAATGAGGAAGCTCTACCTCACGGCTGGCTCAACAATATAAATGCTCATATGCTGGATAATAATTACAACAGTGCAAGAAGCAACATAAGTAAATCATAGATTAATAATAGTGTTTGGCAAAGTCTGATTCCTAGATTTGCACATGCAGAATTGAGCAACAAGGTGCATTCAGAGCATACAGTTATTATTTATAACATACAATATCTCTGCTCTCTCTCATTATTATCATGGTCTAATACGCAAAAGCGATTCCACACAAGGAATCATGTAGTGCGCAACATTGAGCTCACTGGTGCAGAATTTTGTTCCATTCCGGTGTTCATATAACATGTCCTGCGCCATGTTGATTATTTTTTCAAGGGATCCATCACGCATATCACACTTCAAAAGGTACCAGGCATCAATGGATAGGAATACCTCGTCTCTATTGGTTGAAGCACAAGCGAAAACATGTAACAGCCTTGGAATGGGCAAGCTAACACGGCAACGCTGAGACCAAGCAGGGTTTGGTCCATCCTCTGCCAACCAAATGGCTACATCCCACGGTGAGGAAGAGTGGACATAGCATAACTTGCCACCAAGCTTGCAAAGCATGTCATTGTTGCTTAGAAAACCGCTGCATGGCAGGTTGGGGTGCACAGTGAATGTTTCATCGCGCAAGCTAAACTGAAGGATTACATGTGAACTGACCTTGCTATGGCCATGGCCAGTGATGGAGTGGAGAGCACTCCAGTAGAAGAACCCTGGAAGACAGATTGGAGTCCTAGCATTGATAGCATAAGGAGGGTCCATGGTGGACTTCCATTTCCAAGCGTCTTCTCCATCGCCAATGGTCAAGATCTCATGTCCAATGCAATATTCCAAAACTGCGCCCTGCACATCTGCTTGGGGGGCTTCACTGTATGAGCGGAAGAAGTACCTAGCAACCTTATACTTGCCACTCCAAGGGTCAAAACCAAAGGCGACCCTGTTGCCCCCAACAATACTTGGGCTTCCTTGTGGCAACTCAACAAACTCTCGGGTCGCTGGGTTGCAAACAAATATCCGTCCCGTTACGCAAGGAATCAGAATGAGTCCGTCACAATGCAGAGGGATGCTGAATATCGGAATTCCAGCAGGAAATCTCTTCTCTAGGATGAGCTCAGCAACTTTGCTTTGCCCTGGCTGGAACCTGTAGAAATTGACACCCCGAAGGCCAAACTTATTAGGGTACTTCTGATGCCTTCTGGGCATGATGAGCATTGACGGCATATTCCTGGAATGCTCCAGGTGGCAGCGGACAAAATGAGTGCTGATTATAGTTGCGCGCCACAGTTTGCAGACAGATTGGAAGCGCACTAGGCACTTAACGGGAAGTAGCACGAGAATTTGGAAGAACAGTATATCATCAGGAATGTGGCTGCTTCTGCCGGCGGAAGAAGGCCCCACCGTCATCCGACGGATCCGTTTGGGGAGCGAATCCATCATATGGGTCGGTGGTTTGTTCCAATTGCCTTCAATCTGTCCTGCCCCTGTGTATTCAGAATTTCAGATGAATACTAGGAAAGGTGACCGTGCGTTGCTACGGGCAATATCTTTGAACAAAGTAAAATTAAGTGACCCAATATTTTGATGGTGAAAGACAAATAACGTTGCAATAAGTTTTATTATAATAAGTTGTGTCCGTACGTTGCTACAGACGAAACAAACACGCAAATAAGTTGTAGAATCACATCACGACATGGAAATATGAAATTGCCATCACGTATACTATTATTTTTCTACAGTAAAGATGGGACAGCTATTGAAACCATGAAACAATGGTGTACATTGGCATGCAAATTGATTAAGGGAAGTCAAAGTAGATACCAAATCTTCATGAAAAAAAGCTATGGGAACTAATAAGCATTACATTGTGCTGGTGTTGACAGTTTTGATGTAGCCTCTCCAAGGGAACAACAGTTTAGCATATAAAGGACTGCTTCTGAACTCACTGAATACTTACTATAGTCAGAAGGGAAAAATGGGATAACGAAACTGATAAACTCCCATGGTATTAAAGGCTTTCCTACACCAATGTACTACCATCTGAAGTTTCTATGCTGTATGTACTCCTGATTTTATCTACAAATGTCCAAACAATGACCGCTACATGCCCAAAGATACAGCGGTCTGGTTGATGTGAAGAAGGCTATCTGCAAAGAAAATACAGATCAGATTTCAGATAGAATTAGCTGACATTACGCCGAATGGGAAAAATCCTATACCATACAGGAAAACATGACCGCTCCATTACACATGAGCTTCAACGAAATCAATTAGATAAAAATAGGACTCTACAACATCTATGCACATGCACCTGAGGAGTGAGAGCACTTTGCCTTGGTACAGATGAAGCTTTCCATTCGTTGACCAGTATAACTTTAATAGAATGGAGCGAGATGAAATAGATAATAACATTTGACCTCAAGATAGAAGAAGTGACATCTCTAACAGTGTTCACTACACGGCCTAACTTGAAAGTGTTACACAAAACAAGTTATAAGTTGCACTCTACTTACAACATAACTGAGACTCTACTTACAACATAACTGAGGAGATAGCATTGTATTTTTGTGAACCAAAATCGCCCAGAAGGTAGCAGAGAGGAGACAGTAGATTATGACCTGGGATTCTTGAAATCTATAGCACAATCCAATCCATTTGGAATAGATTCTGATTATTTTTAGCTGGATTCAGATTATTTTAGTACAACCAAATGGCCCAAGTTCTACACACAACTTCCAAAGAAAAGTATTTTCACCTTTGGTAGTGGACAGCTAGCCTTATTTGCTCCTGTGATTGTTGGGCTAATGTGCTTCGGCAGTGGCTCCACTCATGGTACGGAGTACGGACGCGAGAGGAAGAAGCCATGGCCCTGCCTCATGGATGAGGCACATATCTGAAGATTGAGTCACGAAAGCAAATTTAGATTGTGATTTAGGGGTACCAATATGGGGACTAACTTGCACAACATGCAATTTCTTCGATGCTATTGTCCTTGTGCTATGACAGCTTTGCAAAAAAAATTGCAAACTCATATAATGGGATATGCAGACATATGGAAAATTGGAACTCAAATATAATGAAATAGTGATTAGCATACCTGAAATTTCCCCCACCAAAGCTCATGGTTCTTTTTATAATGTAATGCAAGACAACTCAAGCTTAAACCAGGGCAAAGTGGAGGTTTCCAGAAAATAAAATGATTCGATGCATTTCCTGATCGGCAGCCCACTCTCACTAAAGTCTTCAGGACCCTGACAGAAGCAACCCTACTATCAGCATAGAGGAAGTAGAAAAACCAAATAAAATAAAACTGTGTGGAGATCATATCATCATTCCACTATCATAGGAAGCATTGACATGTTCCATCCTCCCACAATCAAGAAATAAAGCTGTTCATGAAACTTGGAGGCATTATAGACCTAGCATGCAGCACAAGATAGAGATAACTGCAAGAAATGGGCTGGAATATTGGATAACCTTCTAATCTGGCACTGATGAAGATTTGCTTTCCCAGCAACCTGATCAACCAGCCACAAGAACGGGGATAAAAAAAGAACATGTTAGTAGATTTATCACTATTGCTTCATCTGAAGCTGCTAAATCAATTTGCATGATGGGAGTCACACGGGTTAAATAGCTTGGAATAACTTAATTTGTCTTATAACCGTTTCCTACATGCAACAGATATGTATCTCCATTGGAAAGATAAAAAATTCATCAACCCAGATGCACAAAGCTAGCTACATACATACAAATCAAGATAATAAGTTAAGTGCTTCAAACCATAGCTCACTGTTTAATTTTATAACAACTTGCTGTATATATAAAATACCCAAGGTGAACTAAGCCAAAATATGGAAAATACAACTGCATAGACACAAAGGGATGTCCTACTCTATACTGAGAGTTGAAAGAAATTAAATGTAGCAACTCAATCAGAAACTGCAATAGCCACATCAGATAGCAATCAGTCTAGGGTTACTGCAAGATTGGAATCGCTCATGCAGCATCAGGAAGATAAATTTTGGTCCTATAAAAAGGAAATTAAAGAAACTAATGCAACGGTGTGTGGTGAAGGTGTGATCACCCTTGGCCGGCCAATGGCTGAATCAAGCAGAGGAAGGCCAAACGACGCCGCACGTCCTTGCAGTGCCGCCGGAGCTTGCCCACGGCGTCTGCGCTGCCGGAGGCCCGGTGCTCGTCCTCGGTGCCTGCCCGTCGGAGGTCGTCCTCGGCGCCCGCCCGCAGGAGCTCGCCCTCGGTGCCCGCCCGCCGCCCGCCGGAGCTCCCCTCGGTGCCCGCCCCTTGGCGCGCCGACCGGAGTTTCCAAGGCTGACCGGGATGCGAAGGAGGCGGCGGCGTGCAGAGGGGGCCCGACGCAGAGTGGGAGGGGGTGGCGGAGGCGGATACGGATACGGTTTGCGGAAGGGGAGGAGGAGGCGGATGCGGCTTGCAGATCGGAGGAGAGGTCGTGGGCCGTGGCGGCGCGGTGAGGTGAGGTCGCGGCGACCTGGGGCGAGGTGCGGCGGCGGACGGCGATGGGAGGGTGTCCGTCGGTTTTGTTCTTGGAGCAGAGAAGGGGTGCGGTAGGGTTTGGGGAGCGGCGGCGCCGGCGCAGGAGGGAGCGGCGGACGCGGTGCGGCTTTCTCGCGCGGTGCGAATGGGAGGGCGACGTGTTTTTTTTTCCTTTTCTCGCGCGGTTGGATCGGCGGACTGCTTGTGGGACCGGCTGTAGTGTGCGGAGTGGGCGACGTGCGGAGCGAAGGCGCGCGGGGGAGGAGGAAAATGGATGACCAGGTTTGTTCTCCTTTTCACTCTTTTTAGGAGTATATATAGAGATAGAGATATAGTCAGATATATTCATAATCAGACGCGGTTTTGGGACTCCGATATCGATCCAACAAACCGTAAGTCCGTAAGTGAACCGACAAGGGGAAAAGCAGACTGAGAAAATGAAAACCTATATCCTGATCGGATTCGAACATATAAACTAGTAGAAGAATTGAAATTTATGGGATCCTCCCAGTGGATCCCAAAAAGAACAAGGATTGTGACTTACCGCTAGCCAGGCAGGCAGAGTCCAGGGAGGCATGGCCGCAGCCGCAGGGGCCGGCGGCGGCACGGCAGAGGGTGACCGGCGCGGCGGCGCCCGGCGGCGGGATTCCCTCGCAGCTCGCGCAGTCGCGGACTCGAGCAGGCGTCGAGCGGCGGCGGGCAGACTGGTGGCCAGCGCTTTGCACTAGTCAGTTTGATTTGGGCCTCCAAGACATGGTTATGGGCCAAAAACTAAAAGGGGGTATGTGGGCTTTCATGGACCGAACAGAGATCTAGTATATCAATTATTTAAGCCCAAAATGACTTCAAATAAAAAAAGTTTGAACTACAAAGTTGTAAATCTCGACGAAACCTACAATTTTCATATAAAATTTATCTCCATCCATGTTCATACAAAAAAGTTTGAACTACTGATGGAACTCGCTACAGTACCCGCGGCGGGTTACCGTAGCAACCACCGGATGAAACGGCGGTTGGGCAATGTTACCACCCCAACCAACAGCTGTTTCCAGTGACGGTTGGGTGCCACAGTGCCCCAACCGCTTTTTTAAACAGCAATAGAAGATTACTTTTGAAGTTTTTGGATCCGGCATTTAATTTTGAAAAACCGCGAAAAATATATAAGAAAACGTTCTGAGTGTGGTAACGCAGCGTGGATCGGTTTGTAATGTAATTTGTACCTGTACAAATTGGTGCGGTGAGCATACCCGATGCACATGTTGTAGGGCGGTGCCTCGCTAGTTGCCAAGCCGTCGGTGATCAACCAACAGCGTGTTTGTTTCACTGGTGGCTGGTGTTGATGTGTTATGAGAGAAAATTACTGCTGACTAGTGGCTGGTTTGTTCTGAGAAAAAAAATATTACTGGCTGGTAGCTAATAAGCCAGACGAACATACTAGTAACTAATTAATATGGAGTACTACTATGTAAAAATTAAACAAAAAATACATGGCACCTTTCGAATTGATCTGAATTGGCGCCTTTTGTGGAAACGCTCCTGTAACTCAGATCTGGGCCTTGTTTAGTTGGTTGAAAATTTTGTCTTTTTAACTGCTGGAACTCCTGTAGCACACTGTAGCACATTTCGTTTGTTTGTGGTAAATATTATCCTACCATGGCCTAAGATCATCTCCAGCAATGCCCCTATCACAATCTGCAACTGCAAAATGCAGATCCAACCTCTACTGTACCGGCTCCAGCAGTACCCCCATCGCGTGCTGCAAAATGCGCTTCCACCCCTCTGGTGCTGCATTCTCGGGGTGTCTCTCTCCTTTCTTCATTCCAACTGCCGCCTCCTCCTCCCTCGCCCCGCCCCGCCCAGCCGGTCCTCCTCCCTCGCCCCGCCGCCCCGGCCCCGTCCCGGACGCCAGCGAGCCTCCCCGAGCGGCGACCCGCGAGCCTCCCCGTCCGGCGGCCCTCCACGGCGTGGAGGCGGAAACCAGGAGGCGCACGCGGCCGCCCACCTCCGCGGCGCGTTGACCCCGCGGGATCCAGGGCTGCGGCCCCTCACCTCCGCCTCCTTCCCCGGGCAGCGGCGGCGCGAATCCGGGGCGGCGTGGAGCCCGGAGCCCAGGCCGCACGCCGGAGTGGATCTGCGACCTGCTGCCCTGGCCGGCGTCTTCCCCGGCGGCCTCCACGGCTCCACGGCCTGAGGATCCTGCTCGCGGACGGCGACGCTGTGAGCGCGGAGGTGACCCGAAAGCTCCTTGAGCAACTCGGCTGCGAGGTGGTGCCGGTGTCGTCGGCCGCCGACTGCCTGAGCTTGCTGGCGAGCGCCGAGCCGCCATTCCAGCTGGTGGTTCTCGACCTCGACGCCGTGGCGATGGATTGGTAGGAGGTGGGCCTCAGGATCCGGGAGCTCAGCAACGCCTGCTGGCTGGTGGTCCTCGTCGCCGTAGCGGCGAGCGGCGTGCACGACCGCGTGTGCGAAACGTGCGGACGGGCTGGAGGCCTGTGCGGCGGCCTCGATTTCTCCGGCAGCACGCGGGAGCCAACGACCGAGGCTATGCGCGAGGGGAAGCGCTTCACTGCTGCAGCCCCTCCTCCTTTGCGCGAAGGGATCATCTGCATTCAGGTCATTTTTGCAGATGGGCGACGGGAACCCGCTGGAGATGGACTAACTAGGCTCAAAAGATTCGTGTCGCAAAGGACATCCAAACTGTGTAATTAGTTATTTTTTATCTATATTTAATACTCCGAACATATGTCTTTTGGCGTATTTAATGTGATCTGATGGAGAGAGAGTGGAGAAAAAGTTAGAAATTTTAACCATCTAAACAAGGCCCTGGTAAACTCACACATCAAAATTCTGAGACCTTTCTCGAGACGGATGCAAACTCTGACCTGACTCTCTCGTTTGAGATGCTCTGCTCCCGTAGTAGTACCTTTGTTAAGATTGTCCAAACGGCAAAGTAGAACAACAAGCTTCACCAGGAATCGTTGACATGTAAATCCGTTGGTTTTACTTGATGCCTGAACGAACCTTCCTCGCCGGCCGGCCGGACAAGGGGGAAAAACGCACATCCGCTATAGATGTCCAGATGGGCCAGGCCCGATGGGCCGGCATGGAAACGGTCCGAAAAAGCACGACACTAGAACGGCCTGGCACGAAGGCGATAGTGCCTCGGGCTGGCACGGCCCGATGGTCGGACCGGGCCTGGGCCGCACCCTCGGCACGGTGGCCCGGCACGAGCACGACACGATTTTGAGCCAGCCCGATGTCGGCCCGTTATAATTATTCTCATTCATATAAAAACAACACCAAACCCTAAGTTTTTCCTCACATCCCTCTCTTTCCCACCACAGCCGCCAGTCTCCTCCCGATCCCCCTCAAGCTCTCAGCCCCACAACCACCGCCGGCGGCAGCGCCTCCACCGCCGGCGGCCCCTCCCTCCCTCTTCATTCTTCAATCGGCGAACCCTACCTCCTTCCTCCTCTGTAGCCGCACCAGCCACCACTGTCATGGCCGCGCGCGCCCCATCGAGCTGTCGTTGGTGCCGATCGGCAGCGTGGGGGCGGGGCGGCATCCGCGGCGGCGTGAGGGCAGGGCGGCATCCACGGCGGCACAGGGGCAAGGCGACGTCCGGCCATCTTCCCCTTGGGGGCCACGGTCGAGCGCCGCCGCCGCCGTGGGTGCAGGGCGGAGGCCGCGACAGCGTGGGGGAGCGGTCGTGGGGACAGGGTGGCGGTCGGCGGTGTGGGGGCCGGTGGCCGCGCCGGTCGGCGTCCTCCAGCGTGGCGGCGTCTGGCCCGGTAGTGGCACGAAGCCCGATGGGCTAGTCGGGCCGGCCCAGCACTACCGAAAGGCCATAGGCCCGGGCCTGGGCTGGCATTGTGGCCCAATGGTCCGACACGGCCCGACATGAAAAAGGCTTCGGGCCTGGTAGTGCCGGGCCACATCGGGCCGGACCAAATCGGGCTAGGGCCGACGGCCCATCTGGCCATCTATAACGTCCGCATACGCACGCCGCCTCGCTCGTCAAAACCGTGGCGTGGCGTTTCGGAGCACCCGTCCTGGTACTGGACGCTGATTCGCACGTTGTTTCTTCGATTGAAAACGAACCCACGTACTACTACGACCTGATCAAGAGTTTGTATACAAATGGAAATGGGTGGAACAGTAGCCGATCGGGCACCCCATTTGCAGCTCGATCGCGTGTTTCTCTTTCGAGAGACATGGGGCTGGGGTTTGGGAGCAAGGAGGCCGGCAGCAGCCACGCCGTGAGCTTCCTCCTCGGCGCGGCGCTGCCCACCGCCCTCCTATTCTTGCTCGCCCCCGACCGCCTTGGGGAAGGCCTGTCAAGCATCTCCCGCAGCTGGGGGGAGCGGAGCCGTGGCGCCGCCGGCCGGCGAGGATCCAAATGAGGTAATAGAGCGCTACTAATGTCTACTGAACTTCACGAGACACGCCCGTGCGTGAAATGTTTTGCTTGTATATATGCGCGTGCTATATGTATATCCGTATCAATTCTTCTTTCACTTTGCATGATCTTGTGTTGCTAGTTGTATTTTGACTTCTTCTTTCCAGGTGATTTCCCCTTTTGCTCCTTTTGCCTTTTTAATTTCTAATAAATTCTCACGACAAATATGTCTTGCCGTGCTTTCAAGAAAACAACTGTTTTTTTTTCTCTCTGTACCAGCCATATTTTTTTGTTCAAAATAGCTGGCGTTACCTATTTCACATTTTTTAAAATAATTTTCCAAATTATTTTTATCATCTTGGACCATCATATACATGATACATGAGAAACAACAACAAAAAGAATCATCAAACTATTTAGATTAAGATGCCTACTATTACCCCCTTAGAAAACCTGAAACTGAAATGTGTACGTACAAGGAGCAGCAAAACAGAAGACTGAGACAAATTCATTAGAGGATGAATTGTACCATTTTGAATAGTTAAGTTTGAGCTATGAGGGAAATGGTTATTTTTCCTGTTTTTAAGATCACTTCATTTTGCATGATCTTGTATGCCAAGATAGCTAACCTAGACCTAGTTGACTTCTTGTGACTGAGTTGATTGTGATGCGTTTGTGGATACTGTCATACTAGTGATTATTTTATTTTATTTTATTGAGGTTAGGGCATACTAGTGATGATATGATTATGCCTTCTCCATTTCAGTGAGAGAGGGCAACGAACCTTTTCACCGAACAAGTTGGCCCAAACCGCCCTGTTCATTTGGCTTATCAGCCACCAACCAGCAGTACTTTTCTCTCAGAAAAAACCAGCCACCAACAACCAGCCAACAGTACTTTTCTCTCAGAACAAACCAGCACCAGTCACCAGCAACCAGCCAAGCGAACAGGCCGCAAATGGCTCAGAGGTTTGTGTAAATGGGCTTTTCAAGACAACCAGAGGGCCCATCCAGATTTAGATAAATCGCATATGGGAAAACCGTATCATCAAAATTATTAGCCTGAAATAATAATAACAAACACATAATTCTTGTGTTTAATTGTAATCAGGCTAAACTACGTTTTTATCTTAATATTTGACACGCAGGTCATATTCAAGGGCCTACCCGAGCTGCTACCGAAAGTGGCCATGGAGGACAGGACGGTGATAATCACTTCTTGTAGTGTTCATTTGTGAAGATCGCCAAGAGTTTAGATTCCTGCTTCGGAAGTCCGAACACGACACCTAAGCCAAGTTTCCTGAGTCGCGAGGTTCTCCGAAGTTTCCATTCTCCTGAAACTGCGAACAAATTCACGAACAATCTCATGAACTTAAGTCCCTTCAACGAACATTTCGTCCGAAGGTGTTAACTGGATTAGAAAGCTTTTCGTTCGTATTTCGCACACGTCATAATTCATGAAAGTTGAGATCACGTTCTTCAGAAATTACGGAACAGAATGCACCGCTTGGCCCTTTCCCGCCTATACCACCGAATTCACGAGAATCACAAAATCTCCGAAGATTCGAGGGTGAAAAGTTTTTACCCAATTCCCCAACAAATATATCTAAAAATTCCAACTACATATGAGTTAAAAAAATTATAAACTACAGACTTTCAAGTCTACAAAACACTTTGTAACAGAATATGGAAAACTTTATATTCATATATATAGAACTTTCAACATATACCTAACTTTGAAAATGCACATATTTGAAAAGTTGCATATCCAAAAACTTTATATTTATATTCTAAAGAACTTATAAACCACATGTGTAAAACTTTACATATGTAGGTAATTTTTTTCCATCTACATGATTTAAAAATCTATACCTTGAATTTCAAGTTCTATACATAGTGCTTCTATGATAAATGAAGCTTTTTTACGTATATATGCAGAACTTTACACTTAGAGCGTGGACTACAAAAAGCTTTGGTTAAGTATAATGAAAACTTTGAACCTTTGTATTCAAAACTTTGGAGTTTACATAATAACCTTATTGTATGCAAAACTTCATAAAATCACTAAACAAACTTTATACCAACCGACTAAATACTTTATATTGAGCTAAGAAATGCATTTCACTAAATTTCTAAACATGAAAAAAGAACAAAAACTTTGTATATAATGATTACAAACTTTTTAGAAGCACTAATTCAGAAGTACATATATTATTAACAAAATCAGAGGTAGTGGTGCTGGTGGGCTAGGGTCTGGATTTGAAGAATTTGGTGATTGCGGTGGTGGTATGGTCGACATGATTTCTCACTGCATGCAGCACAATCACACATCCCAGGATTTGCATATAAAAAACTTATGTATGCTCATTCTGAAAGTAAACAATTGGTATGGCCATGTCATCTTTACCACTGAACATGAAAAAAAGGATCTGCATTCAATTCTAAGTCTGTGATGATATTTCCCTAGTCTAAGGTAAATATGGTCATGATGATATTTGGACAATTCAGATGGAGAAACAGTGAAGTTACAAAAAGCTGCAGTATAAACAAACCCGTGCAATATGTATTACAATGAGCTGCAGAAAAATTGAATCAGAGCAAATCATATGACACAGAGTGAGTTTGAAGTTTCAGGCCAAACCTGATCAACTCATGGATGCCAATGCGTTGAGATGTCAGTTCCCCCTTGTCTTCAACTCTTCTTTTGGCAAATACTGAAGAAAACTGGGCAACTTAGTTTGTAGTAGTCAAATGAAAAAAAATCATGTAGCTGGTTATTTGAAATCTAGAGAAAAGTACATTTTGCCAACATAACACTTTGAAAAAAAGAGTCGTGTCTTGTCCAAAAGAGTCATGTATTCTTGAAAAATAATGTGAGTGCTGGAAAGAACTTAATCAACAAGGTGGCTATCGAAAGCTGAATCGCAACATTGCTGATTTGGAGAGTGTCCTTAAAAACAATAGACGACCGAATGTTAAAGCTATCTAAAGAGTAAATATTGCAGTGCCCAAAAGAAAAAAAAAGGTGCCTGCCAGAGTGTCAGGTATTCATTCATGTGATCTACATTTCTAATACTACCATGTTTGACTTTATATTGCAGAAGATAGTCAAGGTATTTATATGGAAAATCAGCAGACCAATCGGAGAGGATGTTTTCTTTTGAACAAATTATCATGTGCTTCTCAAAAGACAGTGTATGGTACTAATGATCCATTTCTTACCAAATGAAATTAGCCAGGTGTGTGTAGGATAGCTAAAAAAATTGTGAACTAGCATGTACGCTGACAATATCTCAACGAAAATTTACAGAACTACTACTCTCAGAAGATTGTGGTCGATAAACAAAGTAATGCTAAAGTTTCGTGTGTGCAAATGCTCCTAGCAGGGTGCTGCCATGGCCACTGGTCAGGCTGGGCATCAGCTCAATCAAAGGCTAGCAAGGTAGCCATGGTAGCAGTGTGTGATGCTGGACGAAAAAGCAGCGGATAAGCAGCCTACAGGCCAAAAGCAACATGTGAAAACATCATGGGAGTGCTGCAGAAAAATACATTGCGTCACCTCGATTCGATGCGTGAAGGACTCCTCCGTTTTCTCGCAGCTTGGGCTGTATCTGTCTCCATGCAGCTGTGAGGAGCTTCCACTTCCCCCTCGATGTAGGTGAAATGGCGGCTGTGTGTTGACGGTGAATTTTCGTCAACCTAGGCATGAGTTTACCTTCGGTGTTAGCATTGATTTGATATCCAGACTAACGATTCTAACCCTCATGATATGCCAAGTTCGCACTCGTATGTGGTTTTGGAGTTTATTATTTACGCAGGGTTTTAACGCTAAAAGGGAGACTTCCCGGGAAAGTTCATCAAGCACTTTGTGAGAAGATCATAAAACCCGGCACAAGTCAAGACACGAAGTGAACATGACTCCAAGTGGCCCAAGGACCGAAGCATGAAGCCGTGAAACTCCGAGGACCTGGACAGAAAATGTTGAAGCTTGCGCGACAAGGAGCCCTATCCAAACCGCGGAGAAACTGACGCCAAGGGCCCACATGCAGAAGGTGGAAAGTTCCAGAAGACACGAGAAGCGACTGGGAGGAAGCCGGGGCCGAACTGGGCCGAACTGGGCCCAGGCCGGTCAGCCCAGGCCGGTCCGGCCCAGCCCATTCCGGGCCCAGTTCAGCGCCCCCTTTGACCTAGACGCCCCTCGGACTATTTATAGTCCCCCTGCCAAGAGCCACACATCAATTCATTCGTCATCCGCCGCCGAGGAGTAGAGAAGCTAGAGGGACACCATCTCGGAGAGGAGGGTCGTGCTAGTTGTCTAGGGTTCCCTAGCCGACGTGGGAACCTTGCATGGAAGACCACGTCAAAGCTCCGGAGCAAGGATCAAGATCGAGGTAGGATCCCGGTGGTGATCTTGTTCATGTAATCATTCATGGTGAAGTTTTATAGTGAATCCGATTTCTAGCGATCAAGTGTCTTCTCGATGATTTTGTTCTCCCTTGGTTTTGCTTCTTCCCCAATCTATACTTAAGATAGATTGCATAGGGTGCTCTTGTAGCCGCGGTGGCTAGAGGTGCATACCGGACCGATCAAGTGTTTTCAACTTGTTCTTCTTGAACTCGCCCTAGGCTAACCCGCACGAATAGGAGTGCGTTGTGACAGGACGGTGGCTCCAAAAGGCGGGCGTCTTCGGAATCAGAACAGAGGCCACGGTTTAAAGATGCTTTTTATGAGATTTGCTTTTCTATCTTCATATATCTTGTTTGGAGCTACAACATAAACATGATCTAGACTCTCTAGATCGGTTATCTCTTTGCTTTCTCTTGCTACCTCTTGAGTTAGTAGATTAGATTAGATGTGTTTTCTTGACGATCTCTTTGATTAGATGCAATTTGGTTCTTCAAAAGAAGGATTTTCTTTACCTTACTAGATTGAATCCTTGCGTTGCACATTGTTCCACGGATTTAATATCTTGGGTTCTCACACTTAAGGGAAGAAGAGTCCCTTGACTACGACGGTGGATTTGTCCGCTTGCAAATTCAAACAAACTTTGATACGACAATCAACCGTCAACGCTGTGTGACAAGAGCTCGAAGCGTGATCCTTCCTCTGACGGTGATGAATTGCTGGGGAGCGGTGGCGTTGCCGACGAGATTGACACAGATGGGGATTGCGGGGACGGGAGGCAGTCGATGGCGGCCGTGGTGGCGCTGCTACTTGCGTGCGCGGCGCGACTCCTCCTCGCGCTGTCGCTGTCGGGGCCCTCCGAATCCTTCGATGGCGTCGGGTCCCCGCAGCGTGGGCCTCTCGCGGCCGCCCGCAGATCGGCCTCCAGGATTGACGCGAACGAATTGCTCGGCATCGGACGCGTCGCCGGTGAGATCCGCGGGGCGAATACGATTCGGCCCCTTCTTCGATGCGGCAGCAAAACCTCACCGACCCATTACCGTTGCACAAATCCAATTTTGGAGGTAGATGAAAAGGAGAGAAAGGGGAAGGCTGGAAGGGGAACGGGAAATGAAAAGAAGCGAGGGAACAAGACAACGCAAGGTCGGCAAGGAGCAGATAAGGCTCGAAGCAGATATGCTAGTAACGCGCCATGTGTCCGTTCGCCGTGATACGCTAGTAACGCACGTGCGTCCAATAAGAACTTTGACATCAACCTGTACACTGATTTGACCATGTCGTGCAACGGCTACTCAGGTGAACGAGACGTCCTGAAGAACTCGCCTAACACTAGTCGGCTCCTGCTACTGAAGTCGACAGGCCAAATAGTGGAGATGCTTCGGTACTGGCGGTGGCAGGGTCCGACACGCAGTAGGGCGGTGCGCCTCCCCAAGTCGGAGGCGATCAACCAGGCCGGTAATATATTATCTAAATACTACCGTGTTAAAAAAAATCACCATATTTGTCGAGATGATCTTATATTATTTTAATACTATAGTGTTAAAATAAGTTACCACGTTCGTCGAGAGGGTCTATAAACTCTCATGGTAATCCGAAAAAGAGAAGGATATGAACCATTGAATTTTATGAAGATCTAACGGTCTAGATCAATCTAAAGAATCCATATCTAATATAACTAACAAATATATATACAAATTCAGAATTTTAAAAAATAAGAAAATTAGAAGTAGATTTCGAATTGAGAACCCATGTTTCAATATGAGCCTTGCCATATATTAAAATATTTCATGCCCGGTAACATAGACATAAAGTAGAAAAGGATGACACAACAAAATAACAGTGTTCGGACAGGAAAAAGAGTCCTATTGGGATAATTATAAGGTTCTTTATCACGTATCCAATATGTTAATTGGAGCATATTATAATATTTTTATAGACGAAAGGAAGTGTAGATGGAAAAAGGTCTAAACTGTTATAATAGTTACGTCGATAGGGAAGAAGGTCTTCATACGCTCATTATTAGTTCACCGAGAAATCAGAACAAAAACAACATTTGCACCGGAAAAGGCTCATGACATTATGTCAGTCCCCATAATTTCTCTTCAAAGAGGTCGAGATACAATAACATGGGAATTTCTCTTTTCGATAAACATGGAAATATCTAAACCCACTTGGTGAATGTGGTGGTTTTTTTAACTCTACTAGTAAAGTGCACGTGCAGCACACACGTGTTTTTAAAAAATATAGTTAGCAACAAACCAAAATCATATATTTTAAGTAAAGATATAGACCTGAAAAAGGATGGTGTTTCGAAACAAAAATAAAAACACATTATTATTTAGTAACCAACAATGGAGATATTAATACTCTTCAAATACATAAAAAACGTAACACATGCCAAAATTTGAAATATTGTGTTGTGAAATCACTCAATGAATTATGAATTATTATACGCTAACATTCTTTAAATAAATTATGAATTGATGCATTTCAACAGAATGAATTGTCTACAAAGATTTAAATATATAAATAGCTCTGTTGTGCTCATGATGCTCTCTGAATTATGACCAATAATAGACCACAAGTGATTCTTCAAAACAAATATATCTGGCAACATCATTTGTGTGTAGTACAACCAAAGAATGTAAAATAAACTTTAAAATGCTGAAAAAGGTACGATAATGAGGCGGGGGCCATCCATCCTCTGCGTGGTTGTGGGGGAGGGGCGGCTGGCCATGGATCCATGGAGGAAGAGAGAGAAGGGGAAAAATTGAACAGGGAGACTGGAGGGATCTGACAGCCAGCTCTGGTACGGCCACAGCGACCGGCAGTGCGGAGGGCAGTGTGAGGGAGCGGAGAGCAGGGCGGCAGCCTGTCACACCCGTTTTTCCGAAGAAAACCGAATGCATCTCATATGTGTGCCAGGATAAAAAATTCACACATATGATAGACAAATGAGTGTAATATCACAAGACATTGCTCAAAACGTACAGAAAAGTTTTATTAACTCTTATTACACTCACGAGGGTAGACTCGAAGGTCTTTACACGAACAGTGATAACTATGACGATGTGACTCCATCTTCATCTTCCACAGGCATCTGACTGGTGGATCGCATGCCTCAGAACTCCTCGTAGTCACTGAAGTACTCCACTCCGGGGTTCTCCTCTGAACAGCGTAAGCAAGGATGAGTACACTTATGGTTGGTACTCAGCAAGACCACAGAAATAACCGAAAAGCAATATTAAATCCATATTTAAGTTCATTAATCATGTGAGGGTCCAGGCTGCTCTTGACCGTGAGCACGGCTGATCGATCAGTTTTACACTCTGCAGAGGTTGTACACTTTCACCACAGTTCGCGTAAAAGTTCCGAAGAACTTTGAACCCAACCATGCCTGTGTTGATCAGGCACAATACCACACTTCCGAGGTGTGATTGCATAGGGACGCTACGAAGCCTTTAAAAAGATATGCAAAAGCACCAACAACCCACAACAGTTACAGCTCAGGGCGGACCATAACCCTCCCTAGTGGTCAGCACCTTAGCAAAGGCTGCTATCCCAAAAGAACCGGGCTATACCCCTGCAACCCCAAGCCCCCTGTGTTCCTTTCGGATAAGGTCATCAGTACAATCGCACACCTAATTAATTGGCTAAGCCAGAGCCATATGGACTGTGGTTGCACTGTTTTCCTGGGTGGTTCTCCATGTTCCGATTAATTTATAATATTCTTGTATTAAAACATAGGTAGAAGGGTGGTTAGGGTCACTTGCCTTTCTCCAACCACAAGTTACTCTCTTCTTCTTCAAACTTCTGCACTTGCTCTTCCTCGAACGACGTGTTGTCTACGATGACATATGAAAACATACAATAAATAAAACAATGCATCAAACATTACTAAAAGACTAAAACACACTTCTAAAACTAACGTGCTTGTTGAGACGATCGCGTGGACACCAAGAACGCTTAAAACGGAGCTAGGACGGAAAAGATATGGCTTAAACAAGGTTCAGGGGCTTGATTGTGAAGGAAACTAGCTTCCAGGGGCTTATCTGCAAGAAACCAGGGACCTAAACCTAATTACGTATATAAACCCGAGGTTTATAACGCAAAAGGGCAAGGATGGACTGCGGGACATAGAAACTAAGGAGTTCAGGGGTTAAAACATAAGTAAAAGGACTTAGCTGTAAGGATCTTCAAGGGTGGAAGGGCATGGTTGTGATATTAAAAACTACATGGGCTTTTGTGCAAAACGACTGGCGACTGGCTGGGTTGACCGTTATAAGGAGGTTTGACCCGGGGGCTGGGATCGATCTGAGCCGCAGATCTTGGCGTGGACGGCGGCGGGCTGCGGGTGGCGGCGCGCGCGCCGGAGTCCGGCGGCGCGCGGCGGCTAGCTCGCCGGCGAACTCCAAAATCGAGTTCCCAGGCTCGGTTTGAAGCGCGGCTTGCACCTATGTGAAGCTAAGGAGACAACGAACACGACTAGGGGGTTTGGGGGGCAGCTAGGGAGGCGTCCGGGGCACCACGGCCGGCGGGGCGGACGGCGGCGGCGGCCCAAGACCGGCGAGCAGGCGCGGGCGTTAGAAGACCCTAAGACCAAGAAGGAAGGCAGGGCCGTGTTTCTTACCTTCACACGAAGCTCCCGGTAGACTCTTGGCGATGGAGAGGCGACGAGGAGGGAGATCGACTCCGGCGGGGATCCGGCGGAGCTCCGGGCTCGGCGGCGTCTGCGCACGAGGAGAGGGCGGAGAGGAGGTGCGGGTTGGAGGGAAGCTCGGGGGCGTCTTTTATAGGGCGGAGGGGAGGAGCTGAGGCGGCGCCGAGGGCGGTGGAGCTCGGTGGTGGGCGGCCGGCCATGAATGGCTAGGAGGCAGTGGAGTTCAGGCATTACAGGAGAGGAGGCGAGGCGACGCGGGGGTGTGAGTGTGCCGGCGCATTGATGCGCGCTCGTGGAAGGAGAGGAAGCGGCACGGGAGTGGGGAGGACGCCGGGGAGAGGGGGGTGCGGCGCGGCCTTGGGGGGGTGCCGGCCGGCTGGAGGTAGGGGAAGCGCCTGACAGGCGGGCCCCACCTGTCGGCGAGCGCGTGAGAGTGTGGAGGGAGAGGTGGAGCAGGCTGCGGGAGATAAGTGGGCCGCAGGATCCGGTGGGCCGAGCGTGAAAGGTGGGTCGGCGGGGAAAAAGAAAAGAAAAGAAAAGGAGGGAGTAAGGAGAGGTGGGCCGGTGGTGGAGGTTGGGCTGCGGTGGGAAGAAAAAGAAAAGGAGAGAGGGAGGAGGAAGCCGGGCTGGGCCAAAGAAAAGAGAAAGAGAGGGAGAGAAGAGGGGTTGCTTTAGGACTTTTGAACTTTGATCTTTTGAAAATCACACAACAACAAACAAAACAAAATGCAAAGGCATGAATGCATCAAACATTTTGGTGAATTCTAAATTTAAATGTGGTTTAAATTAATTAGAGGCAAATTTATTTAGTCAAATTTATTTAATCCTTAGAAAATAAAAACTAAACCATGTTTCTAGCATTATTTTATTGTGATGGAATTTTCGGGTGTTACACGGTCGACGGGAGTAGCCACGTGGGGGGGGGGGGCATGTCGCGAACGAGGAGTGCGCCGGAGAAAGAAAAGAAAAGAAGAGATCAAATCTTTTTTTTTCACTTACAACCCTTAGACAGGAAGTTGCCTGTAGAATCTCGAGTTACGCGTACAGACAAATGTACAGACAACTTATACAGCCCATAGACAAAGAGGCCGTCGGTAAGCTGTTTAATATTTTGCTGGAGTTTAGATCAACTACAAATGTATTTGTGTATACCATTGTGTGGCATGATTGATTCTTTGAGTTGCCTATGTATTGGTCGAGATTTGGTAATTGAATTTCTATCACTAAGTTCACTATAGATTTTTTTCTTTTTTTATTTCTCCCCTCTTTCCCTTTTTCTTTCTCTCCTTGTTTCCCCTTAATTCCTTTCTCGGTAGTATAATGCTTGACTCTTGCGTGATGGGTCAGATGATGATGGGCAGTGAAAAATCAGACGGAGCTTATCTATCTAGCATGACACCTCATCTTATCCCAGCCATCCTCTCCGCCACTCGTTCCTCTCTCTCCCTCGAATCTCTCTACAGGAATCAGGATTGCAGGCGTGCTTCGGCGAGCTCGAGATCCACTACTCTCCCTCGAATCTCTCTTTCTCTCTCCAACGGCCAGCTCCTCTCTCCACAACGGCGTGTGGGAAGACCGACGACGCTGCAGGTGGAGCTCCTCGCGACGGCCGGGGCGGAGGGCTCATGCTGGAGCTCACCGCACGCACCCCCGTGGAGCTCCGCCGGTGCCTCCTCCGACCCCATCGCCGCGGCGGAGTTGCCGAGGCCGCGGCCTCTCCCGTCCGGCGGCGGAAGGCAACGAGGAGGAGAGGGAGCGGTGAGGCGGCGGAGCTCCGGGCAGAGTCGCGAGGGTGCGCAAGCGTGCGAGCTCCCCCGCTGGGGAGCGACGCGGCCGTGGAGTAGCGGCGCGAGGGTGTGGAGCAGCGGTGTGAGGGCGGGCACGGCCGGCTAGATCTGCGGCGAGGCGGACCTACTCCGGCAGCCACGGCCCACGGCAGAGCTCCAGTGCGTGGTGCGGCGGAGCTCCTCCGGCGGGCCACCGACGGTGGCGCGGTGAGGAGCTCCCCCGGCGGCGGGCTCTGTAGGCCACCTGAGCCCCGCCCCGTTGCCATCCTGAGCCGAGCTGCCCCATCCCGTCGCGGGAGGTGCGGCCATCACGTCACGGCGGTGCAGCCCCAACGGGGAGCCGCTTCCCCGGCGACGGCATGACGCACGACCGTCCCGGCCGTCAACGGGAGCAGAGGCCCGCGGCGGAGGAGCACCGGCCGCCGTGGCGCCTTTTCCTCTGCCCGTCCCTACCCTGACGGCTCCGGAGTAGTAGGGGTGGCCGCCTCCTCCACCTGTTCTGCTTTGCTCTGCTCGACGGAGGAGAAGATTGGCCGGTAGCGGGATTTGGCCGACGACGGCCCTGCAGCGGAGGAGATTATTGGATGGCTGCCTCTCCTCTGCTCCCTCGATTCGATTCGCCTCCCTCAACGGCGGTGGCGCGCAAGAGCAGGGACCAGGCGGCGGCTCCTTCTCCACGGCGGCGGGAAGAGCAGAGGCACCACACCGGCGCGGGCAGCTCTCGACTTCTGGCTCCCTCCGCCTCTCCCCGGTGGCCCGGTCTCTCTGGATCCTGGCAGCGGGAGTCACGGGCGGATCTGGAGAGCTGCTCGAGGTGGACGACGATGACGCGACGACCGACGCCGGGGAAGCCCACCTGCGGTAGTGGGGCGGCGCGAGGGACGACCGGTGGTGGCGGGGTGGGTGGTAAGGGTGGGCCCGACGATGTGGGTACGGGGTGGGTGGGTAAACGCGGGGTGGGTGAGAAAAACATTACAATTTTGGCAGAAACGCTCCCCAAATTGTGATTTTTATGGTCATTCCACATTTTTGTCATCATACAACCTGACGGGTGGGTCCGGCGTGAGGGGTAAGGCGGGCTTGAATTGGGTGAGAAAATTTTTCAATTGTCTTTGCTCCTTATAGTATAGATTGTAGCCACCATGTTCATCGGGAGGGTATAAAAATTTCCACGTTAATCCAAAAAATGAAGAACATGTACCATTGAATTTTATGATGATCTAACGGTTTATACTAATCTAAAAAATCTTTATCTAATATAACTAATAAATACATATACAAATTGGAAATTGGAAAAAGTAAATTAGAAGGTCATTTCTGTACGGGTTGGAAGGAAAATAGCTAATTAAAAGAGTTCATTTGTTCCAAAAATAAATAAATAAAAGAGAAGAATATAGACTGTTGGATTTTATAAAGATATAACGGTCTAGATCAATTCAAAGAATCCATATCCAATGTAACTAACAAATATATATACAAATTCAAAATTTTTAAAAACAAGAAAATCAGAAGTAGATTTTTGTACGGATTGAGAAGGGAATAGCTAAATAAAAGAGTCCATACCAAATACAATTAATAAATAACTAAATTTGTTATAAAAAATAAGGAAAGTTAATACTATGCTTAGGAATAATATGATTGACCACCACAAATCAACTGCAAGTATTTGATATGTCCTTGTTTACCTTTGGGAACCATTCTAATCAATGTGAGAATAACGTCATCAAGGTCATTCGTCCATATGTGCACTTGGAGTGACAAAAAAATTATAAACCCCATAATCTGAATGAGCACGCATATTGATCCTATAGCCAATTGCTAATTGTCTTTGGTAAATGTTAAAAATGGGGAGAATTGACGCAATTATTAGTACAATACAAGCCAATGAGTGTATGCACGTGTCATGCATGTGGTGGTATGTTGTGCTTTTACGAGTCTATATTTGAACGTTCCTTTAATACACATCTCATTTACAATATGGTTAGTTAATATCTGAATATGAATAAAATAATATACCATAATATATTTTGATAGGAAAAGATAAATAGTCAAATCCAATTGTTGTTTGTGATCAAGCCAACAACACCCAACACACGAGAGGATCGGAGCTAGCAATTGGCATCACCGCGAGGTACGACAAGCTCGCCGAGAGGTGTTGGATCCTCGCGCTGGGAGGTGGAGCACCGAGACTCTGCATAAAGTCAATGCTTGAGATTCAGAAGTCGCGGAATTAGGGTGGCAGAGTTCCCCTGATAAAAGTAGGGGAGAAAAAAAAACACACACACACACACACACAGAGAGAGAGAGAGAGAGAGAGAGGAGGAAGGGACCTGTGCCACCGCCACACGACCCTGTCCCTATATCGAGAGGAACCTTCAAGATCGCCTATGCTAGCAACTGCCATCGCTGCCTGGTACAACGAATTCACCAAGAGGAGTTAGATCCACATGCTGGGAGGTGGAGCACTTGAGATTCTACACAAGGTCAACATCTGAGTCGGACTCAGAAGCTACAAAATCAGAGGGGCGTAGCTCACTTGACAAAAGTAGGGGAGAAACCGAGAAAGAGGTGTTGTCAGGATGAAGTTGAAGAGGAGGGAGAGGCGGGACTTGTGCAACTATTGCATGAGCCAGTTCCTAGATCAAGATGAACTTTCAAGATTGCATATGCTAGCAACTGGCATCACAACCATGTAGGACGAGCTCGCTTGGAGGAGTTGAATCCACACGCTAGGAAGTGAAGCATTGAAACTCTACACAAGAACAATGCCTGAGTCAGACTCGGAAGCTGTGGAATCAGAGAGGCAGAGTTCACACAACAAAAGTAGGGGAGAAAGAGGCGTTGTCGGGGTGGAGAGAGAGAGAGAGCGCGCACAAAGAGAGAGGGACGAAGGGACATGTGACACCGCTACACTGTCATATCCCTAGATCGAGAGGAACCCGTCAAGGTTGTCTATGCCAGCCACTGGCATTGTTGCCATGTACGACGAACTAGATGAGAGGAGTTTGAAATCAATTGGATGCAAAGTTTGAAATACATTGGTTTGTTTGGATGATTTGCTATAGTTGCATTGTTCATTTCCCGCCCTGGTAAAATATTTGAGCATGATCAATTGAGGATTTAATTTCATCTTTTTTTCTTCTATCATGTGACTGTTGATGATTTTCTCCTCTAGATTTTGGTTTAGACCCCTATTTCTTTTGTTAATCATGTATGGAAAATTAGTTTTTGCCTTTTAAGTTTGGATTAGCCAGAGATGCTGATACCTAGTTCTCATATGGTTTTTTGGTGTCATGGTCATTTATTTATCTTCATTTCTGTTGTTGTAGCTTATATTATTGGAAGTTTTGGTCCAAACCTTCAGGGGCATCTGTTTACTATTGAGGAAATCTCTGTGACTATAGAATTGTTTGACTTGAAGAATCTAATATCTGGCTATCCTTCTACTGTCTTTTATGGTATGCATTTGTTGTTCTGGTCATTTGCTGTCAGTTCATTTATGAAGTCTGAACCTGAAATTGAGATATTCCATGAGGCTATGCTAAGGTGCGCTCTTAGAAGCTAAAGGTGCCATCCTAATGTGGCTAGTCCAATTGGATACTGCTTTGATCAGAGCTTCTATGTTATCTATGAGTTCCAGTACCGTTACTCGTTGAAGATCAGAGCTTCTCTGCTATCTATGAGTTCCAGTACCGTAACTCGTTGAAGACCTAACTTGAAGAATGTATACAATGCTACAAGTACTTTGAGTTCTAGTGATTGGAAATCACTTTCTCTCAAAAACATGTTAGTTTTTTATTTTCCGGTAGATGTTCGTCCTCACACGTATATAGCTTATTCCGAGCCCATGATAGCATTCCATGCTCGTAATATCCGCATGTTTTTTTAACTAAAAGCTAAAATCTACTCTCTTCATCCTTATATTCCATGAGGCTATGCTGAGGTGCGCTTTTAGAAGCTAAAGGTGTCATTCTGATGTGGCTAGTCCAACTGGATACTGCTCTGATCAGAGCTTCTATGCTATTTATGAGTTCCAGTACCGTAACTCGTTGAAGACCTAACTTGAAGAATGTATACAATGCTACAAGTACTTTGGGTTCTAGTGATTGGAAATCACTTTCTCTCAAAAACATGTAAGTTTTTTATTTTCCGGTAGATGTTCGTCCTCACACGTATATAGCTTATTCCGAGCCCATGATAGCATTCCATACTCTAATATCCGCATGTTTTTTTAACTACAAGCTACAATCTACTCTCTTCATCCTTAATTACTATTCGTTTTGGCGTCTCTAGTTCTCTACACAGCTTTGACAGTTTGTCTAGATACTCGCTCCATCCCAAATGATAGCCCATTTAACTAGGTGAATAGATGTTTGTATGGACCTAAATTTAGAGATGTTTTTAAACCACGAAAAATATCTCTAAGCTTCTAAAAATTCTAAAAAAAATCTTAGAGATGGATTGTGACATAAAAAATCTAAATAATACATTGTGCGTATTATATTATTAAAATGGTGATGTAGGACGTGGACATGTGTGCTTCCACAACCCGTTCGAGCGGATGTCTGTGACGGCGCACATGACCTCGTCGGACTTCTTCTTCGGCGATCCGTACAGCCCGATGAACCTGTCGAACATGGGGTTCCTGTACGTCAAGTCGAGCCGCCGCATGGTGGGCGCGTTCGAGGCGTGGCGAATGTGGTAGCGCAGCGTGGATCAGTTTGGATTGTAATTTTGCTTGTACAAATCGAGAGAAATGAGATAACGTGCACTATTCGCTTATTCTTTGCCGAATGCTAGTACAAAGTTACGTGGTTTGCAGTGGAGGGAGGTTCTCCGGCGGCGATCAACCAGGTCGGTAATTAATTAATAATACGCCAAAAAATAACCAAAGAATTATATGACACGTAAAAAAATTAAAGAGGAATAGTTTAAATTTCGAATTTATCTGAAGTGGCGCGTTTCGTGGAAACGAACTCGATTTGGTAAACTCACACATCAAAATTACAATATTATCTCTGACCTCTGACCTGACTCTCTCGTTTGAGATGCTCCCGTAATATTATCTTCGTTACAAGATAGTCCAAACTCCAAACAGTAGAAGAAGCTTCACCGTTTTTTTTATATTTTTTATGAGGTGGAGAAGAAGGTTCACCTGAAACGTACACGATCGCACGAACCAAATATTCTTCGCAACTAGCGGGAATCGTTGACAAGTAAATCCGCTGGTTTTACTTGCTGCCTGAACACCTTCGCCGGCCGGCAGGTCGATCGATCGGTCCACTCTTATCACGCTGGGGGCAAGGAAAAAACGCACGTCCGCAGACGTACGCCGCCCTCGCGCGTCAAAACCGTTGCGTGGCGAGGCGGAGCACCCGTCCTACTGGAGGCTGATTCGCACGTTGTTTCTTTGAAAACGAGTCCACACCACCACACGTACGTACGAGTACGAGACCTGATCAACGTCGCCCCCCGGCCGGGCGTTTGAGTTTCTAGTATAGAAATGGAAACGTATGGAAACAGAGTAGCCAGCCGATCGGGCACCTAATCGCAGCTCGATCGCGTGTTTCTTCTGAGAGAGAGCGAGAGAGACATGGGGCTCGGGTTTGGGAGCAAGGAGGCCGGCAGCCACGCCGTGAGCTTCCTCCTCGGCGCGGCGCTGCCCACCGCCCTCCTCTTCTTGCTCGCCTCCGACCGCCTCGGCGAGGGCCTGTCAAGCATCTCCCGCAGCTGGGGGAGCGGGGCCGTGGCACCGCCGGCAGGCGACGATCCAAACGAGGTAGGGCGTCTGCTGAATTCACGACACACGCCCATGCGTGCAATTAATCTATTTGCTTGTATACATGCGCGTGCTATATGCCTAGATATATGTATATATCGGTATAAATTGTTCTTTCACTTTGCATGTTGTACTTTTCTCCTTTTTTTTTCTCTTTCAGGTGATTTCCATGGCCCTTTTGTTCCTTTTTTTCATTTTCCTTTTTTATGTTCTTATGTAATATTTTTTCACGGCAAATTCTTACTGTGCTTTCTAGAAGACAACTGTTTTCCTCTATGCACAAGCTGTATTTTTTTTTGTTTAAAGTACCTTATTTCACAAATAGCAGTCAGCACACAGTCGTCAGCCAGCAAAGAAGTTGTAAGCAAGAGGCTGCTGCGTGCTCGTTTTCGGCCGGTATGTTAGTAAATGGGCTTTTTCAAAACAACCAGATCGGAGGGCCCAGAATTAGATAATCGCATATGGAAAAAGTGAGTGTAAAACATGATTAACATGTCATTAGATGGCCCTGAAATAATAACAAAAACATAAATATTGTGCTTTGATGAGGCTAAAACGATTTTATAATTTGACACGCAGGTCATATTCAAGGGCCTATCCGAGTTGCTACCGAAAGTGGCCACGGAGGATAGGACGGTGATAATCACTTCGGTGAACGAGGCATGGGCGCGCCCGGGCTCCCTGCTCGACCTCTACCTCGAGAGCTTCAAGAACGGCGAGGACATCGCGCACCTCCTCAACCACCTCCTCGTGGTCGCCCTCGACGCCCGCGGGTTCGAGCGCTGCAAGGCCGTGCACCCTCACTGCTACTTCCTCAACGCCACGTCCGTGGACATGAGCTCGGCCAAGGCGTTCATGAGCCCCGACTACCTGGAGCTCGTCTGGACCAAGCTCACCTTCCAACAACGCGTCTTGGAGCTCGGCTACAACTTCCTCTTCACGGCAAGACGACTCTCAATTTTGAATTTTTGATCCTTCTTTTAATCTTCAATCTATCAAAATTCAAATCATAAGAACAGTCAATTTCTTGCTGATGAATACTGCACTGCCGATTGATCAGGATTGCGACATGGTTTGGTTTCGCAACCCGTTCCGGCACTTGCCCGTGTACGCCGACATGAGCTGCTCGTCGGACGACTTCAAGCCGTCGCGCGCGCCGCTGGACCAGCCGCTCAACACCGGGCTCTACTACATGAAGTCGACGAACCGGACAATCCAAATGATGAAGTACTGGCGGGCGGCGAGGGAGAGGTTCCCGGGGCAGCACGACCAGTCAGTGTTCGTCAACATCAGGCGCGAGCTCGTGAGCAAGCTGCAGGTCAAGATCGAGCCGCTGGAGACGGTGTACTTCGGCGGCTTCTGCGAGTACCACGACGACCCGGAGAAGGTCTGCACCATCCACGCCTGCTGCTGCGTCGGGCTGGAGAACAAGGTGCACGACCTCAGCGACGTCGCCGCGGACTGGAAGAACTACACCAGCCTGACGCCGGAGCTGAGGAACAAGGGTGGTTTCAAGTGGACGTACCCGACTAGGTGCCGGGATTCCATAGGGTGGCGTAAACCTTGACAAGCGAAAAATCTGAAGCGGGCATCATTATGCCATGGTAAAATACGCATTTCGGTCTTTGAACTTTACCTCAAAGATCAAATTCGTTCTTGAACTTTCTAATAGACCAATTTAATTCTTTAACTATAATTTTTGAGTTAAATTCATCCTTGTACTAATATTGATCTTTATTTTTTTCATGAGAATAATATGAAATGTCTTTTTTGCCCCTACATCTTTTTCCCCTTCTCAATTTCCTTTTTGCCTGATTATGTTGCCCGCCTCATAGTTAAACTTTGAAGTTGTTGTCTTCCATTAAGTTGCCAGCCTCATAGTTAAACTATGGAGTTGTTGTCTTCGTATGACTAAGAATGCACACATGAGCAGCTTACCGTGGACATAACACACCCACAAAGACACGCCACGACAAACTTCGAATGCTACTTGATGAGAAAGAACTCAATCAAAACCGGATGTCGGCAACACATGTAGTCCAGTCAAACATAGCAGCCACATGATCCATGGAGTGCCACCGTGGGCAATATATGCACCAAGCCGCCAATGACCCAGCGAACCGCGATAAGTTGAGCAGGCCGCTCCTGATCCAGCCTATCCAACCAGAATTTGGGTGTGTTTGGTTGGGGCTGTGGCTTTGTGAAAAGCTGATGTGAGCTGTGATTTTTGAAAAAGTAGCTTTGGTAAAACTGCTGTGGGATGAATAGAAGTCTGTTTGGTTGAGTTGCCGTGGCTTTTGGAAAAGGCCCCTTACTTCCAAGTGGGCCCCACATGTCATGCACACATGGGGTCTTCTTCTTCCTTTGGTGTGGAGGGGAGGAACCGAGTGCTGCCGGGGCAGCACCCACGGCTGCGCGTCCGCCAGCGGGGCTAGGCTCGCACACGGCGGAGCTCTCCCGCGGTCGGTGGAGCTCCTCGTGGCCGGCGGAGCTTGCCGCAGCTGGCATGGCTCACGCACGGCGGAGCTCTAGCTCGCCAGGGGACGCGACCAGGAGTCGTGGCCGCGCCCGCGCTCGCCGGAGCTTTGGCCGCGCGGCTGCGCCCTGAGTCGGAGTTGTGGCGCTGCCCGCTCAGATCCGCGCAGGATGGGGTGAAGGAACCTGCGCCGTGCCGCCTGGGGAGGGGGATGTGCTCGTCGTCGCGCCATGAGGGAGGGAAGCTCCTTCCATAGATCCGGCGACCAGCCATGGACGGGAGCTCCCGCGTCGGCCAAGGGATAGTTGCAGGGGGCGGCCCACACCGGGCAGGGCAGCGGCGACGGAGCTCGAGCGTCGGGGAGGGCCGCTCTCCGCGCCGACGAGGGACGGGGAGGGGTGGGCCGCGCCGGGCAAGGCAGCAGCGGCGACGCGCACATGAACAAGGACGACGCAGGACAGAAGAAAAGAAAAGAAAAGGAAGAAAGAAACGAACTGGTATGTGTGTAATGAGTGGCAGGTGTGTAATTTCGTGACCCAAATGAGTGGCAGGTGTGTAATGAGTGCCTCACATTTGTACCGGTTGGTGGCTCTGACCGGTACAAATGTGAGGCCGTCACATTTGTATCGGGGCATAAGAAGGCTCGGTACAAATGTAAAGACATTTATACCGGGTGAAAACACCCGGTAAAAATGCGCCACGCGCCCCAATGGCGTTGCCGCGCTGATTTTTTTCCCGTCTGACCCAACCTTGCATCCTTGCCTTTTTATCTACCTGCCTTCTCCATCCTTATCCTCCTCATTCCCATCTCTTTTCTTCTTATCTCCCCCTTTAACTCCACATCTCATTCCCGCAGGCAGCAGGGGCCGGCGGCAGGGGAGCCGCCACCGGGCGCGGTTGGAGGCCGGCGAGCCGGGCGCGGGCGCGCCTGGAGGCCGGCGAGCCGGGCGTTGGCGCAGCTGCCAGCCTCCCCGGCGGCACGACGGCCTGGATCGCGCCGGGCGGGAACGGGCGCCCGCGGTCGGCCGGAGGCGGGGCGTGCCGTCGGCCCGGAGGCACGGCCGGCCTGCAGGCGTGCCCGACCTCGGCCCGGAGGCGCGGCCGGCCTGGAGCAGTTGCCACCGGCCGAGTCGCAGGTGCCGGGAGCGGACTTGGCCGCTGTCTTGTGATTTTTTTTATATGTGAAATCTGAATCTTAGATGTTGTTGTGTATAATCTCAATCTTAGATTTGGTTGGGTTCTTGTGATTTGATTTTTCATATGTGAAATTTGAGATATGAAACCTGAGATGTATGTGACTGTGAAATGTATGTATATATGAGATGAATCTGAATCTTAGATTTGGTTGACTTGAGAGGATGAGAAAAGAAAAGGAGAAGAAAAATGATTGAGAAAAGAAAACGAAAAAGAAAAAAAAAGAGACGGACGGTGGCGAACGGACTTGTGACGGGAAATCACATTTGTACCGAAGGGTAACACCACCCGGTACAAATGCTCACACATTTGTACCGGGTATCTCACCCGGTACAAATGTGAAAACAAATGTGACTTCATATTTGTACCGGAAGGTTTGTACCGACTCAACAACCGGTACAAATGAGGGTTATAAACCGGTACAAAAGACCGTTTTTCTAGTAGTGTCATCATTAGAAAAATGATCAGCTACCTTTGTCGAGACTTTTCGAAGTGCTCATAGGGTAAGTTGAGTGAAAGAATTCGGTCATATGACGGGTGCTCATGCGTGTTAAGTACGTGTCCGTGTAATTCTACATTGTGTTTTGAAAATAAAAAAAAACCATGCTATACTTCGCTACAAACTCATGGCATACAACTACTCCATCAGTTTCAAAATACTTGTCGTCATTAACTTTTTTCTACAACTTTCACCATTCGTCTTATTCAAAAAATTGTGTAAGTACAATTTATTTTGTTTGCTATATGTTTTAAGAGCTTTTTTACGGTGCTTATGAAGTATCCGGAAGTATTAGGAAGTACTAGGTGTTTTGATTTTTCCACCACTAAATTAATTAAAAAATTAAACTAATTGGAAAAAGGTATTATGGTAATCTATTCTCTCCTCTTTCCATCTCAAGTCTGCCTCCCCTCTCCGGCTCTCCCTGCCCTCTCTCGCACGCCGCCGACGCTCCCATCTCTCGCACGCTGGCACGCAACGACGCCAGGGCTGAGGGGCCATTCTCTGGTTCTTCCACCGCGCCGGCAGGGCTCGTCGCTGTTGCGCCGCCTAGGAGACTGCCGCTACAGGCGCGGGGTCGTGGATAGCGCAGTGATGGATCCGGGGGTCTGGCAGCGCTCTTCGAGGCCGGCGGCATGGGCTTCATCGTGGACGTGCCGACGTGGTCACCGCTGTGCTCCGCATCCCGGAGTTTATCCCCACGCTGATGCAGCTTATCTGCAATAATGGCACTCACCGGGGCCGCAAGAACGCCATGGTGAGCCTCTACGGCATGCTCCAGTGCACGAGCAACCACGGCAAGGCCGTCGCGGCTGGCGTCGTGGCAGCGCTCACGGCCATGGTGTCCGCTGATCGTGACGACCTCGTCGGCGACACCGTGGGCCTGCTGGCGAGCTTCGTCACCCGCGTCGTGTGAAGGCGGCTCGCTCGTCGCCATGTCGGCGTCCCGGTCGGGGAAGGACCATTGTTCGGCGCTGGGCGGGGAGAAGATGGCACTGTGGAGGTGGATGCCGTCGCTGTACGCGCTGATCGCTGAAGGCAACCCGTAGACGTGCAAGCAGGCCCGGGCGCTGCTGAACATGAGCGACCAGCCGCCGGGGCAGCGACGGCGCCAGAGGCCAGCGTGCGTGTCGTCCTGTGCTATAGCCGCAGGATGTGCCGCAAGTTGATGTTTACATAATGACGATGCCATTGATGTCCACGAACGATTAGCTTGGCCTCATGGACCGGATGAATGTAATGAATGGATAGGGGACGGGCCACGGATGGTTTTAAACTGTGGTGAATTTACTCATATGCCTTTTCTTGAATTAAAAAATATTAATTAAACTTTTTGTGGGTCCCACCAAATCAGTACTTCCTGGTACTTCCCCGTAGAAACTTCTTGGTACTTCCTGATACTTCCACCATTGGATTTTGTCGGATGGACGGTTCATAAAAAAAACAAGCACTCTAAAATCTCTCATGTTTTAATGTTGTATGTATTTTAAATTTGACTTATCGTTTTACATGTTTGCGACAATTTTTTGAATAAGACGAATGATCAAAGTTGCAAAAAAAAAAATCAACAGCGACAAGTATTTTGAAACGGAGAGAATATTATATAGTACAAGTCTACAGCCGGAAACTTGCTAATCGATCGTGTAGGAACGAAGGGATCAAAAAGTGTTCGAGGCCACTACTTCCCGAATCAACACTCAAAGCGATAGCACCGTTAATTCTTCGCTGCAAGAAGGAACACGCGGCAGTGGCGGGGATATGCAGAAACACCTCGCGCGTCAAACCGTTCCTAGTGGCTCGCTCATCACACGTGTTTTGCTTGACAGCGCGCGAGTCCACGCTCTAATCGATCGATGACAAGGCCGGCCAAGCAGGGCCCCGCGCTGTTAAAGTAGAGACCGATGGAGCAGTAGCTGATTTGCATCTGTAGATCGCGAGCTTCAGAGGCAAATAGGCGCAGCATGGGCCTGGGGTTTCGGAGCAAGGGGTGCAGCCATGGGGCGTGTTTCTTCCTCGGCGCAGCGCTTTCTGCTTCCTTCCTCCTCTTCTTCGCGTCCGACCGCCTGAGCCAGGGCCTGTCGCGCAGCTGGGGCAGTACTGGGATGAACCAGCTGCAGGTTACTGATTTTGCTGCTCCTACCCGAGATCAAGAGGTAACCGTAACTCGTTATATAATAGAAGGGGAAAAAGTTTATTTTACTTTCTTCATCTATTCATTTTGTCAACTTAACTCATGAACAAAATTGAAGCGCACTTTACTTCTCTGAACTAATTTATTTGGTCCAATCTACCTCTAATTAGATTTTTCTCTCTTTTTTTTCTTTGTGTGTAAATTGAATTTTTAGTTCAAATTCTAATTGTGAGCATATACAAAACATGATGTTTTATATTAAAAAATTGTACTAAGATATTTAATACAAAATTGTTCCTAGATATACAAAAATGTACAAAAATAATCATGCATATTGCTAATGTATTTTCTAACATAGAGCATCATGTTATAAGTGATAAGTGAAAGGGCAAAATTTGAAATTCAAACTCAGCTTGTGTGTGAAGAAACACAAAAGAGAAATTTAATTATTGGGTAGATTGGACTAAATGAAATAATTTGGGAGGAATCAAGTGAACTTTAACTTTGCTTAGGGGGTTAAGTGGACAATTAAATAGGGAGGGGGGTAAGATGCATTTTCCTATTTTTTGAAAATAATTATAACAAATATGATATATTTTGTAACATAATTATGGTTTATTGGTTTTAATTATCATCCAGTTAAATTTGAACCTTAAAGCAAGGAAAAACAAAATTCAAAAGGTGATTTTTTTATGGTTTAGTAGTTTGGTAATGAATAATGATATTGAAAGATTAGTCAGATAATTGACTCTTTTTGGCAGTTTAGTAGACCTTTTCTTAAGGAGTTTAATGGACCCTCAGTTTACTTCTCTGAAGACTGAAGGTCTGTTTGTCCAGTAACAGTGGAACTCATTAGCTACTTGTTTGACTTTCAAAAGTGAGCAGTACACTTTCGTAATGTGGCACAAAATTCAACTCAAGACAATGGAATTCCTAACCAATTATATCTCAGATCTCGAGTAAATTTTATTTGTGGAATTTTGAAGTCTAAACTACTCCTGTATAATTTGGGACGAGCAGGTTGAGTTCGCGGGCCTAGCCGAGCTACTGCCGAAGGTAGCCATGGAGGACAAGACTGTAATACTCACGCCAGTGAACGAGGCATGGGCGCGCCCGGGCTCCCTGCTCGACCTCTACCTAGAGAGCTTCAAGAACGGCGATGACATCGCGCACCTCCTCGACCACGTCCTCGTGGTCGCCCTCGACACCCTCGGGTTCGACCGCTGCAAGGCCGTGCACCCTCACTGCTACCTCTTGCAGGTGAAAACAAATGCGAACATGAGCTCAGCCAAGGGGTTCATGTCCAGGGACTACCTGGAGCTGGTCTGGGCCAAGGTCACCTTCCAGCAGCGCGTCTTGGAGCTCGGCTACAACTTCCTTTTCACGGCAAGATCTATCGATCATACACCAAAACCAATTTCAGCCCAACTCTGAAACTCTGAAGGCTGCAACACTGATAGCAGTGTGGGTTGACGATTGATGGGTTTATGCAGGATGCAGACATGATATGGTTTCGCAACCCCTTCCGGCGCATCGCCCTGTACGCCGACATGAGCTGCTCGTCGGACGACTTCAAGCCCTCGCGTGCTCCCCTGGACCAGCCGCTCAACACCGGGCTCTACTACATGAAGTCGACGAACCGGACCATCGAGATGGTGAAGTACTGGAGGGCGGCGAGGGAGAGGTTTCCCGGCAGGCACGACCAGTGGGTGTTCGTCACGATCAAGCGCGAGCTCGTGAGCAAGCTGCAGATCAAGATCGAGCCGCTGGAGACGGTGTACTTCGGCGGCTTCTGCGAGTACCACGACGACCCGGAGAAGGTCTGCACCATCCACGCCGACTGCTGCATCGGGCTGGAGAACAAGGTGCACGACCTCAGGGACATCGCCGCAGACTGGAAGAACTACACGAGCCTGGCGCCGGAGGAGAGGAAGAAAGGCGGGTTCAAGTGGACGTACCCGGCTAGGTGCCGCAAGTCGTCCAAGTGGCGTAAACCCTGAGAGAGTGCGTTAGCTAGAGTTCAGAATCTCTAGCCGAACAGTAAGAGAAGAGCATCATTTTGGTCCATGGTGATAGCTAATCAGATGGGTGTCAAGTAAGCATCGAGCGATCAGTATTAAACTCACCGTGTTTCGCGCTCCACTCTTTTAAAAGTTTGAAGCACCATGTTCCTGCAGAGCTGCTCATATATTCTGATGCACACTTGTAACATGGTGTAGATTCCTGGGCTCGGCTCAAAAAAATTGTACAGCATGTCAGTGTGATGGAGTAGTCTCCATTAGCTGACAAAGTGACAAAGGGTTCTTATGGTGGAGTCTTGGCGTCCTCGTCAGATGCTTATGCGTCAACAACTCAATATTGATCCTACTGATAAGTGATAACCTATCACACCCGCTGCGAACTGTGCGTGGCCAGCTTGATGATTGGCAAGGAGAACCACTGGTGAGCCTTGAGCTGGTTTTGCCTGGGTACTTAACGGGTCAAAGTGGCATTGCAAGAGTACCACCCGTATAGGCACATGCGTGCGTGCAAATTGCGTGCTTAAACTACCGGCCGACAATTGCGTGATAGTTCGTTGTGTGACAAATTAAAAGTCCACGTACGACGCCCTGTACGTCTTTGAAAACGACAAAGACAGAGCGAGACATGTTCTCTGAAAACGACGAGCAGGTTAGGAGGCATATGGGAACATAAGTCTACGGCCTGAGAAGAGATCAACACGGTAAACAGTACTGGTGTTTACCATTCAGAAGGTAGGTAGAGATGGACTCAACATTAGCATATATAGCTTTAATTGGCCGCCGAGTTGCATGCAGTTCCAACTTGGAGACGATCGGCCGGCATGGGGTTTGGAGGCAAGGAGGGCAGCCATCTGGCGTCCTTCCTCCTCGGCGCGGCTCTGCCCACAGTGTTCCTCTTCTTCCTGGCGTCCGACCGCCTCGGCCAGGGCTGGTCCAGCATCTCCGTGAGCTGGGGGACGAGCGGTGGAACCCGGCAGCTGGCTGATGTCCCGCCGCCGCCTCAGGAGCCTCGTGATCAAGAGGTAATTGATCTAGCGTAGATTATTCAACTCTATATTTGATATGACTTGTCATCGTCGATCAATTGCAACCCTGCTTACAAGCTGTGCTGAAATTTCTCAGGTCGTCGGGTTCGCGGGCCTAGCTGAGCTGCTCCCGAAAGTGGCCATGGAGGACAGGACGGTGATCCTCACGCTGGCGAACGAGGCATGGGCGCAGCCCGGCTCGTTGCTCGACATCTACCGCGAGAGCTTCAGGAACGGCGAGGGCACGGAGCGCTTCCTCAACCACGTCCTCGTCATCGCCGTCGACGCCGGCGGGTTCGACCGGTGCAAGGCCGTGCACCCTCACTGCTACCACCTGGAGGTGGTGAAGGCAACCAACCTGAGCTCGGCCAGCAAGTTTATGACCAAGGAGTTCGTGGAGCTGGTGTGGCTCAAGCTCTCCTTCCAGCAGCGAATCCTGGAGCTCGGATACAACTTCTTCTTCACGGTAGGATCGATGATTTTCCAAATTGAAACTCACGATATGAATCGTTTAGCAGCTAATCAGCTAGTTTTTCTCTTTCTCCTTCTAATAAAAATTTGGCAATTTTTTTTTGCCGTTCGTTCAAAAAAAATGAAAATTTTTATCATGATGCATTGCTTGCAGGACGCCGATATCATATGGTTTCGCAATCCGTTCCGGCACATCTCCGTGTACGCCGACATGAGCCTATCTACCGACTACTTCAGGGATACATTTGATCCCCTGAACAACGAGCTCAACACAGGGCTCTACTACATGAGGTCGACGAACCGGAGCATCGAGATGATGAGGTATTGGCGGGCGGCGAGGGCGAGGTTTCCCGACGGCAGCGAGCAGTATGTGTTCAACAAGATCAAGCACGAGCTCGTCAGCAAGCTCCAGGGCAGGATCGAGGGGCTCGAGACGGTATACTTCAGCGGGTTCTGCGAGTTCCACGACGACATGAACAGGGTCTGCACCATGCACGCCAACTGCTGCATCGGGCTGGCGAACAAGGTGCTCGACCTCAAGGATAAAGCCGCAGATTGGAGGAACTACACGGCACTGACGCCGGAGGAGAGGAAGATCCGAGGTGGTTTCAACAAGTGGACGCGCCCGGGTAGGTGCTGGAAGACAATCGGTTGGAGCGTGTAAGTTGTCGTTTCAAAAAGTTGGAAGACAAATAGCTGTGAATACTACACATGTTTCAAGTGTTGGGTTCAATCCCAACTTTTTGTTCTTGCTTCTCCTCTTTAGCTAGCGTAGTAGTCTTCTTATTTCTTTTGATCTGTTTCAAGTGTTGGGTTCAATCCCAGTAGGGGCTCGCCCCGTTCCTTCAAAAAATATTTACATAATCTGAACTCAGAGATCTGTGAATATATTATACTATTGTTCGAAAAGGACTCGTATGAAAGGATACGACGGTTGACATTAATTGGTTAATGCTAAAATCTTAAGATGTAGTATAGGTAGTATGCACAAGTAGTATGGGTGGTACAGAGATATAATTGGAATATGTAAATTGTCATTGTTAAAAATTATCAAGTCTTTCTTAATCGAGCGGGCAAGACAAAATTGATATAATATGATTCGTGCAAATTACAATTTTATACATATCAAAAAAATCGATTCTATTCCATACTACCGTCTGATAGTATGTACACCGTAAAAAATCTCAACTCTAAGCAACATATATGTAACGATATGCAGAAGCTTAAAAGACCTCAACTCTAAAGCGACATGCGTAGCGATATGCAGAAGCTCACCTTAGCAACATGTGTTTGGTGAGACAAAAAGGAAGAAAATATATTTATCTTTAGCACTATAGTAGATTTACTGCCAAATTGTAAGTAACCTATGACTATCCATGCTATCATCACCATCACAATCGAAGTACACCTAATGCAACCAACCAAACCAGCTAAATAAATCTACCCCCAAGGTTAAACAAGGGGACATACTGCAACTTGGGACTTGGATTTAGAGAGATAATGGATCAACCGATCAAGAGAGTTCTGATCGCAAAGCAAACAATTGATAAATTTAGGGAAAAAGCTAACGATTACCTAGGTGTTCTTGAGCTCTCAGCACCCGAATTTTTTTGCCTAGCGAGCTGCACCATTTTCTCCATCTCCGGTGAGCCGCCGGCGAGATTAGGGCCGTCGGGTTAGGGTTTTGGGGTTCCGGGGTTAGGGGGTTTGGGTTACCTGGGGCTGCTCATCACCGCGACCATGGAGGGAGGGCCGACGACGGGAGGCTGGCGCGGCGAAGGAGGTGGGCGGCTGAGGCGCGGCGACAAGGGCGCCCCGGCCGAGCAGTGGGAGATGGCGACTAGGCCAGGCCGGGGCGGGGCGTCACGACGACCGCAGTGGGCGCTGGAGGAGGCGGCGGCGGCGGGAGAGGCTGGACGTGGGAGCAGTCGGCGTGAGCGGGCTAAGGTTCGCCTATTGATTTGTAATGGTATATACCATTGACCCCACATGTCGTTGACTCATGTGAATCCCACATGTCATTGATTTGTAATTAGGGTTGAAAATGGACGGTTTGTATCCCGTTCCGTTCCGACCGTTTTTCTGAAAAGTTGTCAGATTCAATTAATTTTAATGTCATTCTTCATTTTATCTTGTAGTAGTTTACTTTCATAAATGTAGAAAAATCCCGTTCCATTCCGACTGTTTTTCTACATTTATGATTTTCTGTTCGACCTTTTTCTATCGTTTTCATCCCTATTTGTAATGGTATATATCTAACTTTATGAATCGAAATTTCCCATGATATTTTGCAGTAGGTGAGAGAGGTAAGAGCTGCACGTCGAGAGCTTTGGGCGTCAGAAAACCCTGAGAAGCCGTGGGATTGGAGAAGAGATCAGCGCAATGCAAACGTTCAGGTCTACTAATGGAGCTGAACCAAATTATCTGATAGCCACGCAGTAGTGTTCTTGTACAGCTTGCTGTGAATGATGGAATGCGCGTGAGACACCAAAGCAGAGTGTATTTATGTATCAACTAGAAATGTGCCCGTGCGTTGCCACGGGCAACATAAAACATACTCCACATCCCATATTACCATGATGCCTATAAACTGTAGAGGACAATTGTTCCACTTGATAAAATATAATCCGTTATCAACAAAGTTACTACAAAGACCAATTGGGATTTTTTTCAATAATCCAAACCATGCTACTCATGATTTGACCGAAAAAACAAAAGGAAGAAAAATTAGAAAAAAAAATCAGCTATTTAGCTTCTATTAGAGAGATGATAATATATGGATTATATTGACAATGAAATGAAGACTAAATGATGAAAGTGACAAGCAGGATTTATGTTAAATAATAGTTGACAGGCAAACTTATTATGTATACAAGTAAAACATCCTTTGTATCGCATACTTTAGGCTTTTCAAAGATTGTAGCCCTGCAAAATTTGTTCCATTTCTTACAGGACCATTGGATTTTACAGGGAAGAAACATTAACCAAGATAGAGTACGTGCGTGTCATCTGCAAAACAGGAACGATTCCAAATCCGCTGTTCCTGGATATTAATAGTCACAGAACATGGAGGAGTTGAACTAATTGGATACAGAAAATCATATATTCATGTTACGCAACCCAATTTCGAGCCACATAGTTTTTCACAGTGTTAACAAAGCAGCTGCTCACCCTCTGGCTTTTTTTCTTAGAACCCTTGGATGGTAGGCTTATAACAGATAACACAACATGGTTATGATTTACCAACAACCTGAAATTCAGAAAGTTACATTGCAGCCAGCACAAAAGATGCATCAAGGGAAGTAGCTTCACACTCAACTTGCACAATTTCACTATATTCAGTTACCTGAGCCTCAAATTTGGCTCTTTTGCTCATTATTTGGAGGAACTTCCTGAAAGCCATTAGGATCAGACAGAGTTTTGCAGTGAGCACTTTCCATCTGTTTCAATATGAAAAAAGCCATGATCAGCAAGGAAAGCCTCCTCAATTGCTGCATGGAATTTGGTTCAACTGAGCTTTTACAGAGGTTGCCCTTGAAACCTGACAGAACAGAGGACCTCAGAAACAACCCCCAAGTTAATAGTGCAATTTTCAAATCCAAATTATAGAATTTACCTTTCTAGGTAATCCACAAAGGGAAAGATCATCAGTCAATCAAATAAAAGGGACAGCACATGGATCCCGCAACATTAAAATTAGGCATTTAAAATCTTCTAGTTGTGAAAAGCCAACAACATTTGAGCAGAAATGAAGAAGACATAATAGAAATAATCAAGAAATAATTGTAGCTAATTTCTCAAACACAAGCTGGTGCATAAAGAATAGTCAAAACTTTTGCATCATGTTTTGGTGTGTAAACCACCCAGATATATAAGTAGCACCTCAGTCCCGCCTCATATCATACTAAAGAAAATAGCGAAAACTCAGTGCACACTCAATCACAACTACCAGGCCATGTGGAAAAACTAAAATCAAAATGAATCAGACAGGTGTACTTTGAGATTCAGTTGTGTGCACGTTTGAAGAAAAAAAATGATGCAACTATGTACCAGTTGACAATTTGTTTTTGTTTCTATTTAGACAGTTTTGAACATTGCCAATCTCACTCAGAAAGAGCCTTCCGTTTTCACAGTAGTGCATGGCAAACAAAAATTTACCAACCTGCATGAGTTGTGAAAGAAATATTAGAGAGTTATAGATGGAACTATGTGTGATCAAAGCACATTGGCATTGTCCTTTTTTTTTTGCCTTTGATAACAACTATACAGTACTGCGTTTCTTATCAATCCAAACTTCTAAAAGAAGTGTCATTAGCTACTGAATAAGAATAACTCCTGAGCGTTGCTGGGAAGAGCGAGTTGAGAGATACACTGAAGCCCATTGAAGAATATGATGTTACTACCAAAAGTTGCTCCTTGAAACCTATCCAAGGCCCTGAATACTGAAGCCAGCGTAGTCCTGACTCCTGAGAGATTGACATATGTGAGCCCTGCATGAGATACAACCTGCAAGCTTGAGCCTGTAGATGTAGAGATGCTGCATCAAAGACTTGACAGGAAAGAGAGTCTCATGCCTGTTAGAACCAGATTGCATTATTATGGGCACAAAGTGATTTACTATATTGCAAAAATAGAACAAAGACAATCCTGAACTGTGAGTGAAATATATTAGTGCCTGGTTCTGAATATGAAGTCATATCCTTGTTATACACATATCATACATTCTTACAACTACGCAAAACAAATGTCAGGGTATTTTTGGCTAAAAACATCTTAATCTATTGGATTTAACCAATAATATGAATATGATTCCAGGATTCATTTTATGACAAACATACAGTGCACAAATTTGTAATTAGTTCATTCCTTATGTCTGAAGCTACTTGCCTTGATGCATCTTTCAAATAGTGCAAACTCTTATCATGGTATTGATAATTCACACTTTGGATCGTCAAAACATAAAGTAGTTGTTAGGCAGATCAATTTTTTGGGGATTTTTCAGGGGGATTGGCAAATCAGATTGGAAATATTTGAGAGAAGCTAAGAATTAGCCAAGACCTCACCTAACCATTGGCTACTATGAAGAATGTGTCTATGATAAATTCATGCAACATCGTGCTTCTGGGTGGATGCATCCCGAAGCCTATTAACTCAGAGGCATGACATAGGTAAAACTACGGCGCATCAAGAAGCAATAAATCAAGAGTCTGGTATAGGAGAGGGAAATCAGGTTTAAAAAAAAGATTGGGTGGGAAATACCTTGATGCTAAGGAAAGGAATGGCGAGATAGCTGGCCTGTCCTGGAGATGCAGGGCGACGGCTGGTGCAAAGCTCACGCTGCCAAACAACTGTAGGCACACGATGTGGCCGCCCTTGCGTTTGCACGGGTTGCGTCGCCCCACCCGGCCTCATGGCTGCGCGTTGTCGATGTGGCCGCGACGAATTGCAGCGGCGCAGTGATCTGCAACTCGGCCGGAGTGTGGCCAAGACGGGCACAGGGTGAGCGCGCTGTTTTGTACGGGGCGGCGACAGCGGCGTCAGGAGGGAGTGGAACACCTGTGCCCGCCAGAGTATCAGATGGTGCCGTCCAGGGCGGCGGCGGGACCGTGGATCGACCGAATTGCCAGAATGCGTCCAGGGCAGCGGCGGTGGGAGGTAGGGGATCGCGGGCGGCGGCTGCGGGACCACGTTGGAAGGGAGGGGATTGCGTGCGGCGGTGGGACGGGGCGGCAGCGGCGGCGAGAGGAAAAGATCGTGTGTGGCGTGCGGGAGGGACGTAGGAGGAAAAGATCGTGTGAGGCGGGCTGCCGCGGCGGCAGACATAGGAGGGGGAGATGACATAGGACGGCGAGGTTGGGGAGGAGGCGGCGCGGCGAGGAGGGGTTGGCGGCACAGGGTGGTGAGGATGGGGAAGAGGCGCAGGGGCAGGGAGGCGGCGCAGGATGGCGCAGAGGAGGCGGTGGTGGCGACGATGCGGAGGAGGGGCGGACGGGCAGTGGACGGAGCCGGAGGTTACCCACCCGAGGAGCCGCGGCCGGGCGTGGCGCGGAGGAGGAGGTGGCGGCGGACGGAGGAGAAAAGGGATGGTGAAGCGCGTCTGCAGCAGAAGAGCCGAAGGACAGAGGGTGTGGGACCCAGCGCGCGAGGCCGAGGTTCCGCCGGCAGAACGCCTAGGGGGCAGAACCACAGGGTGGAGACGTTGCCCTTACAGTCTTTTTAATGGTAGAGACGTACAACCACGCGCACCAGAAGTGCTTCGTTTACTGTGTCAGATGAACTCTTGTCAAGTATCCAGTGCTCATCATTTATCCAACATAAATGAGGTCGAGTACTAAGAGGGTGTTTGGATCCCTTTAGTCACTTGACTAGAGTTTAGTCAGATTAAAACTTTTTAGTCAGCCCCTGTTTGGATGGTGACTAAAATTAGTCAGCATTAATTGTTCTTAACATTAAATTGTTCTTTCTCCTTCCTTTCTCTGTCCTCTCCTATCTCTTGTTGGGTCCACAGAATTAATGGGAGGAGCAATTAATTAGGTAAGAGGGGATTTTAGTCAGTAGAAGTTGGGTGAGGGGTGACTAGTGACTAAAACACCCTTTAGTCAGGGGTGTTTGGAGGTTTAGTCACTTTGGTGACTAAAATTAGTCTCTAGTCTCTAGTCACCCATGGATCCAAACACTCATGCAATGCAGAGTAGTACAAGCTCCATGAGCGAAAATCTCAAAGGCATTAGCTCTGGGGGAGAGCAACCTAGTAAAGAAGGCTAAATGGTAAGATACTGGGTGACAGTTCCCTTACCTTGAGACAACAAGGTAATGCGGTATATGGCACTGCTGTTTCCTGGAAGGCCCATAATGCTCAATCTGACATCAGAATGTAGGAAACTGGACCATCGAGCAGAGCACATTAATATAACAGATGAAACACATGAGCAAATAAACAGAACTATTCATTCCTTTCAGCAGAAACAATTTAATGGAAAAAGAACTATAACACCAACCTGCCTTATACTCTGCCACTTCTGTGATCCATTCACAACTCTAGCTGGTTAAGTTTTACATCAGATGAAAATAGAGCTGTTCCCTACTCTCACGCTGCATAAAATTGCAACAAGTCATCTGTATACTACCAATAGTCATTGCAAGAGCATTGGCCATCTCTGAAGCAATGGAATCGATTGTTATCTCGAACGATAATTTCACGATTGGTTATCCTTGATATGAGCTTGATGGCTGTGTGGCAGTCACTGCAAACTCGGAGGTTTTTGGTGACCCTTATGGTCTTACCTGGTTCGGTGGTGAGAAGGCTAAATGCAATGGCAATCTTTTCGCTATGATGCACTAGCGTGTGCTCCTTCTCTTCGTCTTCAATGTCAAACATCACCACCTCAGTAGTCGGCTTATAACCCATGATCTTCATTTCCATGCCCAATTCATCGAGTTTTTCATCAATTTTATCTGAGAAGGGATGTGACTTATCTCCTACATGGAACTCGTGGACCTCACCATCGAGTTCAACCCAGCTAGATGCAGGGACCTTCTCAACCCCTCTTGCCTTCATTTCCAACTTTAGCTTTGCCGCATCGTCCCATCTTCCACTGTTAGAGTATATGTTACAGAGCATCACATAATTTCCAGAATTCCATGGGTCCAGTTGGATGAGATGCTTCAACACATGTTCAGCAAGGTCAGCATTCCGGTGGATCTTGCAACCACCAAGGAGTGCTCCCCACACAACAGCATTTGCCTGCATTGGCATGTCCTCAATCAGCTGATGAGCCTCCTCCAGCAACCCCGTGCGACTGAGCAGGTCAACCATACAGCCATAATGCTCGATCCTCGGGCTTATTCGGTACAACTGAGTCATGTTACGAAAATACCGCCGCCCATCCTTTACAAGGCCAGTATGTGCACAGATGCAAAGCAATCCAATGAAGGTATTATCATCCAGTGTCATACCCGACTTCTCCATCTGGCCAACAAGGGCAAACGCAACCTTCTCGTGGCCAGTCATGCCGAGCCCCAAGATCATTGCATTCCAAACAATGATGTCTCTCTTCCTCATCTGCTGGAACACCGGCCACGCTTCACATGTGCTCCCGCACTTGGCGTACATATCTATAAGTGCAGTTGCCAGGACTGGGTCGTCAAGAACCTCATCCCAGTGCAACATTCCGACAGCCCGCCGTCCCAAATCCAGTGCACCCAACCTTGTGCACGCCAAGAGTGCCCCAACCACCGTGTAACATTCAGGCATCATTCCCTCTGCCTGCATTGCAAAGAACAGTTCCAGAGCCTCACGCGGATGCCCATTGGAGGCGTATCCCCCAACCATAGCACCCCAGGTCACTGCATCCTTGTTCTGCATCCGGTCAAACACTGCCCTTGCCTTCTCCATCTCCCCGCATTTGACATACAAATTCAATGCCGCAGTTGCCACAAACATGTTCTCCTGCTCTGCAGCCCTCCACGCGGCCTCACCAGTCACCAAATCAGTGACACGAGCGCATGCAGTCAGGATCCGGACGGCCGTGAAGCTGTCAGGAGGACGCATGCCACTCGCGAACGCCCTCCTCGCGACTCCGACGGCTTCCTGGATGCGCCCCGCGTCCAAGTACGCAGTGATGAGCGCGGTCCATGACACGGTATCGGGGTGGGGCATTTCGTCGAACGCCTTCTGGGCGTCGTGCAGGAGGCCGCATTTCCCGTACAGGTTGATGAGGGATGTGAGGACGTGGGGGTTGGAGTTGGAGGGGAGCTTGAGGGAGCGGGCATGAAGCTGGACGCCGGCGGAGTGCGGGTCGGGGAGGCGGGAGGCGGCCTTGAGCGCGAAGGCGAGGTGGGATGATGGGTTGGGAAGGAGGGAGTGGACGCGGAGGGCGTGGAGGTGGAGGCCGGTGGAAGAGAGCGCGCGGAGGAGGAGCCGGGTGAGGTCGGCGAGGAGGTCGTGGCGGAGGAGGCGAGCGTGGAGGAGCTTGACAGTGAGCGGTGGGAGGTGGCTGTTCGGGCTTGCGGCGGTGACGAGGAGCCGACGGACTGCGGCGGCGGAGGCATCGACAGCACTCGACATCAGGGCATGTACAGCCCTTAGACAGGAAGCCGTCTATAGAATCTCGAACTGCGCGTACAGACAGATGTACATACACCTCATGCAGCCCATAGACAGGAGGCTGTCTGTAAGCTGTTTAATGCTTTACATGTAGATTAAGATTAACTACAAATGTGTTTGTGTGTACCATTGTGTGGCTATTTTGTACATTTAGGTTCAGTTGAGGATCAATGAAAACCTGAGCAAGTAATTTTAGTCAAGGTGCAAAGATTGAATCTGCTGTTGTCAGAACTTTTCGAGGCTGAAATATTACCAAGTCTGAAAATAGTGATGAATACCTATCTTTGAAATCAATTTCAGAGAAATTTTCCTTAAGTACTATGGTTCCAAAGTAGCAAAATGGGATATCTGGATATTGGTGAATATGTATTCTCATTTGTTGAGCTAGATGTTGGAGTCAACAAATTCTAAGAGAGTTCCCAAGATTGAATTCAGCACTGGAACGTCTGGGCTACCTGACGACAGTAATGTTCATGGAAGTTTGCAGTTATTTCGTGAATGATTTTCTTTAAAAGACAACTAGGTTTTGTCGATGAGAAATAAAGCTTAAAGATCAAAGTTTAACATGGTTCAATTTTTTGGAAGAGGAAAGGATAGTTACTATTTTTAATTGAGGCTTGAAAATGGAATGTGGTCACTGGTTCAATAGCTAACTGACGAAACTGAATGGCTCCATCCATTCAGTTCGCAAGTGCAGACCGCAGGTAAAAGTTTGGGAGCTCGAATCTTGAGTGGTGTTGCTCGGTTGCTAAACCTTCAAATCTATAGCTTGAAGCCCTATTGTTTGGTAACATTTTTTGTTAAAGAAGTTCGCGGAGTTTGGATTCCAATCTGAGCACAATTTTGGATCAAAGTCTTTGGCAAAACAAAGAAGAAAAGGGGAGATCAAGCAGAGCACGAGTACCAGCTCGCCAGGCTGCTTGCCGGCGTGCGCCGCAGTCCAAACGCCGGTCACCACATCCGTGTCTTCTCGACCTCTCCACGAGGCCACGCCACCAAGTCGTCTCCAGCTTTGCTACCGCCTTCTCCGGCCTTTAGCTTCAAGCCGCCGTTGCCGTCATCGTTTTCTCCACTGCAAGAAGCCAAGAACAGAGCCGCCACTGTCGCTCGATTCCTTGAGCGCCGCCGCCTTCCGTTTCTTTTCCTCTCGCTTGCAGCTCCTCCATCACCTCAGCTCCACTTCCCACGCCTCCGTTCCACGGCTCCGCGCTGGAGAGGCCGTTCCTCACCATCTTCCTGTCCGCCAGCCGCCGCAAGCTTCTTGTAGGTTTTGGCGGGGGAAGCACGCGCACGGACCTTTTGGCGGGGGGAGCGCGGGATCCGGCCGCGGGCGCGGGGGATCCAGGCCGCCGCCGCTTGGTGAGGACGCCCTCCACAGCGCGTCGTCGCGCGTCTTCTGCGCATCGGGCAACGGGACGACTCCGTCGCCTGGTGTAGCGACGCGCGGGCCGTCGCTCCGGAGGCACGGGGGGCTTCCTGCAAATTTACCAACCTATAGACGGGATGTACAGACGCGCTGTACATGCCCTCAAGGCTGCGTCAACGGAGGAGAGTTGCGGGAACGGCGAGGAGTTTTTTTTATACGTATGTATTATTTTTGCAATTATTAATTGCCATCCAGTTTTAGGGCCACGTGAACGAACGTTCGGAACAAAATAACTGCAAGACTTTGAGAGAGAGAAAATAGAATGGATCAGCCGATCAAGGGTGTTCTAGTCATCACAAAGCAAATAATTGAAGAATTTAATTGATTAATGAAGTTCTACTGAGGGTTTTAAATACCGTTGGGAACCGGCCGGTTAACCGCGGTAACTGGTAAAACAGGTCCGGACCGGTAGCGGTTCCGACCGGTTTCTACCGGTCCAATTCAAATTTAAATTGAAAAAATAAAAATTCTAGAAAAATTCTTAAAAAATACTTCAAGATTTATAGAATCTAATGGTGTGAAAATTATTCAAATATGAGTACATTTAGTATTTTTTACAGGTATCGGAAGTTCAACAGAAAAAGAGAAAGAAAAAAACCGGTCGACCCATTAAGGCCCATAAGGCCCAAACGGGAGGTGACCAAACAAACACTGCCTCGCCCCCCAGAAACCCTCATTCACTCATTCCTCTCCCACATCCGCCCCCTCCCTGGCGATTCTGCCGCCGCTCGCCGCGCCACCCCGGTTAGTCGGTCCCCTCGAGCGGCTAGCCGGGAAGTAGCTCCGGTTAGCCGCCCGAGGGTCGGATCTGTTCGCTCCCGCTCGGTTGGAGCGGTAAGCCGGCCCGGGACAGCGGCTAACCGCTCGGTTGTGCAGGTAAGGTTTCCTTAGGTATTTTAGGTAGCATTTTCTTTAGGATTGAGGTAGGATTCATGTAGGATTTGCTTTAAGATTTAGGTAGGATTTGCTTTAGGGTTTAGGTAGGATTTAAGTAGGATGTGCTTTAGGATGTAGGTATGATTTGCTATAGGATTGAGGTAGGAATTTTTTAGGATGTAAGTATGAATTGACGTAGGATTTAGCCATTTAGGTAGGATTTGATGTAAGATTTAACCATTTAGGTAGGATTTGTTATACTATTTGATTTAGGATTTGATTTAGTTACATGTTATTTATGTGATTGATTTGTTTGTGTTGTCCATTTATGCAGGTAGACAATGTCCGGCTCCGGTAGAGAGAAAGATGTTGTATGGGAACATGGTGACAATTTGTACCCCGGATTTCAATGTAAGTATTGTAACACGCAGAAAGGAGGAGGTGGTTCCACTCGATTGAAACAACATTTGGCTGGGTGCGGCTCGGAGGTGGTCCATTGTAGCCGTGTGCCACCAGATGTGCGACTGTACTTTTAGCGTGATATTGATAGGACTAAGAAGGCAACTGCTGCACGTGCTAGAGAGAAATTGAGATGGGAGGTGGCTGCAGCAGAGGGAAACAATCCCGCTCTTGAGGCTTATGATGAGGCTCATCAACCCTCTTTTTCTTCCTTGTCCTTGAATAGGTCTTGGAAAAGTCCGACATTTGATTCCTGACCACGAGAATGTGACAAAGTATATATAAGGTCCATAGGAATTGAATCGAGACTCGACAAGATTTAGAATTGAAGTTATGGACAAAAGGGTGGGTTGCTGCCTAATAAAACCGGTCAGGCTGGTTTTAGAAACCGGTCAGACCGGTTTCGCCGACTGAAACCCTAGAATGTGGAATTTGAAATGTAGCCCTCCAAATTGATTCAAAACTTATGGATAACTTCCTGGCATACTAGTTGATGATTGCTCAAAGGAATCCTAGAGATATGCATGGAGCAAAGAGATCGAGCAAGAGGAACCTTTGAATACCTTGAGAAGATGGGAGAAGATGAGTAGAGCCTCAAAAACGGTCTCCAATCCGGTCAAACCGAAGATAATCACCCCTTACTTCAATCTTCAACACTTAATCTCTATTCCTTTGGTCCAAACTGAAGTATCCATGGAGGGAGAGAGTTTGGAGAGGAGGAGCACGGGAGAGAGGAAGGAGGCACGGGCTTGGTCTGTTTGAGAAGAATGAGGGATGAGAGAGAGAGAGAGAGATATGTCACGGGTGGAACATAAAGAGGTGGACCCGGGGCAAACCGGTCAGACCGGTTTCCCTCAGGAAACCAGCTGAAGTTTAGATCCAGAGAGTTTGAAGCTTGATCCAAGAACTAATATGAGAGATATGATCAAGACATGTCCAGATACTGGTTTATTCTCTGAAAGACCTGAAGCTTCAACTCTTTTCCGAAAAACTTTTTTTCTTCACGAGTGGTGATTAGAAAGGAAGGATAAGATATTGAAAGAATTTTGCTCTTTTCCTTTTGAGATAGATCTAGTGAGACATAGAGATAATTTGGTAAGATCAAGTCACTTAGATACTTTATATAGAAAGATTTTTCCAATTTGATCCACATGCTCCTTGATACTTCCAAGAGACTTAGAGAGAGATAGATATGAGGAATATGTTGAACTTAAGAGAATCTCACCACTTGTGACTAGCCATCAATCAAACAAGGTTAACTATAGTCACAAGCGAATCAATAGGGTCATAAAGACCAAAAACCAAATATTTTCAAAAATCACACAAAACCTATCATGCTAGTTCATTCCTTTCACAATTTAACAAGCCTTTGACATTAAGTCAACTTAAAGGAAGGCATCAACTAAATATCCAATAGGCACACAAGAGAGAACCTTGAATGAACCACATGCCAAGAAAATACACACACTAGCATGAACAAATCTTAGATGATAAAGGTAGAAGAAGAGTGAGTGTAAACCATACCTTTGTCTCTAACTCATCACATTTTCACATTGGTGATTTGTGATTTTTCTTTGGCTTGTGCAATGCCATGTTAAGTCCAAGTTCTAACTCTCATTTTGATAAACCTTTTAAGCATAACACGAGAGAGACACTTAAAATAGCACAAGCACTAGTTTCAATCCTTAGTGACCTTTTGGGTTAGAGAGGCAAGAGGTCCACTAAAAATTGAAACCTAACAATATAGATCACATTCCCTTTGTTTATGGAGCATATGAGAGAAAATGTGAACGACTAAGGTCACATGCACCATTTTGGTCAATTAAGTCCAACTCGAGGAATTTAAACTATATTGTGGTGAGTAGCTATGCTTGAGGTTAGTTTCATAATCCAAAGAGAAAGATTAGGCCAATTTTACCACTTTGGACTCAATGTCATAGCATACTCCACGGGAGAGAGACAAACTCTCATTTTGAGACTACAAAAATCACTAAATGAAAACATTAGTCTCAAAACACAAATTGTAGAGTGATCTCCCCCTAAATAGGTGCATCATGGATTTGAGTTGCATGAAACGAGCACTTAGTCAATTTAATGAACTTGGGGAGGTCACTTCACAATTTGGTCAAGGCACAAAAGAAAATAATTTACAAATATTGAAATTGTGCCAAGTGTATTTACTATCACCAAGACAGTACTTGTATGATGCTATTTAAGAGTTGAGAGTGTTAAATTGAAGTTCTTGAATCAATCTTGAAGTACACTAATCAGTTGGGGCAGCACTAGGCCAGAACCGGTCAGACCGGTTTTGCCAGTGAGCCCAAATGAAGAAATCCTTCAAGTCTCCAGACAGCTCACGATGTAGGTATATCTTCATGAATCTTCAATTGATGACAATCACCCTGATTCTTGATGCTCTGTAGGTCTGAATTTCCAAATCCCGGAACCTCCGAAGAATTTCCCGGAGGTTGAGTTCCTGCAGCAATTTTGGAACCTCTGGGGGATTGCTCGGAACCTCTGGAGTCTGCACTTCCACAGAATCAGGGATGTTTGGCCCTTTGAGTTGGTGTTGAAGCTTGGAATTTATTCTTCATCTTTTCTTGAGCTTATACTCGGTCTAACATCACCTTTGGCCAAATGCTTGATTGACTTACAATTTCACTTCTTCTTTTACCTGCACCACTTAGACCAACTTGCTCTACTAGAGAGCGGTTACGAGCATCATACGGTAGGTGGAGCATAAATGTACACCAAATTACTTAGTCAAGCCAAGTGCACAAAACCAAGGCCTTGTAGCACAAGTATCCACTTAGGATCAATTGACTAAGATGTAGGATGAAGCTTATGTTACCGAGGTGTCATAGGAATAGGGATATAAAAGTTTAGACTTGATGGTTGGCATTTTTCCTAGCTCATAGTCCTTCTCTTGAGTTTTGCCAAGCCTCCGATGCATCTCCATGCTCCTGCAATTCTAGCAAGCTCTTTTTGGTACCCAAACCATGTTGAGTCCTTTAAGGTTAGTCACAATGGATTTGGGAATCCAAGTGGCTCTTATGCTAGTTTGAGGTGAACTAATCACTCTAGTAGCATAGATACTATTCTTGTCATCCCTAAGTCTAGAAAATGTATAATCAACGAGTTTTGACTTAGGAGTGTTACCATTTCCCTTTGACCGGCAAGTGTAGCAAATGCGGTTTTTGATCTTGCTTGCTGAAGCCTTGCTCTTGTTTTTAGTCACTTGTCCCCTTTTGATCTTGTGGCTTGCTGTAGAAGCTTGATTTCTCTTGATATGCTCTTGAGACACTGCAGCTACCAAAACTGGTCGGACCGGTTTCCCAAGCCGGTCAGACCAGTTTGGTGGAGGCAGTAGCCCTGTCACTTGTGGACAAGCCTCAATGAAGTGTCCATGCTTCTTGCACTTGTAGCATATCCTCCTCTTCATCTTTCTTTGCCTTTTCTTCTTGCCTTTGAGCTGAGAAGAGCACATAGATGCATAGTGCTCCATATTTGAGCACTTGAAGCATTGTATGTGATCAAGCTTCCTTTTCTTGATTTCTTGAGCCTTGTGATTGTTGTCTTGCTTTTCGGTCGAGGGGTTGAGCTAGTGCGGTTTGAGGTCTTCTCAAGCTTCTTCACCATGTTGTCACAGTTATCTTGAGAAGGTTGCACTTGACTCTTTCCCTTCAACTTACACAAGTCTTCTTTAAACTTTTCAACTTCTTGCATGAGTTGATCATTTTCTTTCACAATGAGGTCATCACAAGTCTCTACAAGTACATGCTCAATACTAGATTGGCTTGCTTGAGAACAACAAGATTTAGTACAAGACAATTCAATATTGACATGTGAGCATGTGCATGTGTGTGAGAGAGGTTGAGTGGATGTTACCGATGAAAGCACAACCTCATGAGCTACTTCTAGACAAGAATATGATTCTACAAGCCTATCATGAGAGCACTCAAGCTCCTTGTGACACGCTTGCAAAGCCATATGCTCGCTAGTGAGCTTTTCAAGCTTATCATTGAGCACTTGCTTTTCTTGCTCCAAATATGCTACACATGTAGACAAGTTAGTAGCACAAGCAACTTTGTTTAGCAAGACATCATAGTTATTGACCAAGGTAGAGTGTGAGAGTTTGAAAGTTTCAAGCTTTTGAGTTAAGGACTTTATGATTTCAACTTGATCTTCAACTCTCTTTGCCATTTGATCTTCGTTGGTTTCCTTGCTCTTCTTGGCCATCAAGCACTTGTGATCATCAGCACCGGGAGTTGACGACCTTGAAAACATAGATGCTTGTCTTGATCGCCTTCTCGACCACTTGTTACCCTTGATAGTGTTCATCCTGTGAAAATCGGTCAGATCGATTTTGGAAACCGGTTGGACCGGTTTCCCCACAGGGTCACCCAACTTGCTTTTCTCGCCTTGTTGATCCATGGGTGAGATCACTAGAGGATCAGTGTATGCTTCTGATGTAGAGCATTCTTCTAAGGGTACACTTGCCACTTATCCTCACTAGTTGATGGCTTGTCATGCTCAAGCCCCAAATCTTCATTTTTGCTCTTGATTTCTCTTTTCTCATCATCCTTAGTCAAGATGTCATCATGAGCACATGAAGATGAGTGGTTTGCAGTTGTGGCTTCTTCTTGCATGCTTGCTCTATGATCTTGATCTTCACATTTGGGCATGTCATAAATATCTTGGAAAATCTACCAAATGTCATGTGCATCGATTATATCATCACATATTAATTCCTGCACATCACAACTCAAGGTACTACGAACGTAATTAGTAACTTGAGCGCTGAGTTGCCAACATTCTAAATCCTCTAAAGATAAGCTCGACAAGTCAATGTTGTCTACTCTAGTGTGAGGAGGAAGAATACTAGCAACTACAACCTGCTCTGCAAGTGGACCAATGGTCCTAATTCCATTAAGTACATGAGCTGACCAAGAATCATAGTTTGAGCCACCTAGAGCTAATGGCTCAAAAGATACCTCATATGTTGTCGACATCTTTTCTCCAAGCAGTTAAGCTCGAATCGGAGTTCCTTACTCTGATACTAATTTAAAGGATCTTGATGTCATCTAGAGGGGGGTGAATAGACAAATCTGCACTTATTAAAAACTTCAACCACTGTTAGTACCGACACCGATCAGACCGGTTTCCAAAACCGGTCAAACCGGTTTGCCAAACCGGTCACACCGGTTTTCAAACCAATTAGCTGTTGGACTGTGTCAGTACCAAAACCGGTCAGACCGGTTTGAGCCAGAGAACCCCACTAAGGTTAAGATCTCACATGTTAGTCTCTCATGGGTTCACTTGAGCACTTTTTGATGTTTGTTGTCCAACCAATGATGCATCCCTCTTGATAGTACGACATACCTAAACTCAAGACAAAAGATAAATATTAAATAATCCACTTGAGCTTGAATCCACCAAGGCATGCCGGTATTTGATCTTCAACAAATTGAGGGCTTCCATTATTGTGCACCAACTGAGCACATGTAATGGATGAGAAAATATATGCATGTGGTTGAGCATATCCACCTTGAGCTAATGACTTAGAATTCTTCCATAGAGTAGAGCATCATCCACTTGAATTCTAGAGCCATTCCAATTTATCAATCATAACACTAGATGCAATGCATTGCTTCCCTCGATAGGCTTGGATATGACACTTCAAAATCCCTTGACGCTATTAACTTCACTTTAGCAACTTGCTCATGGACGCTATCCATAGCTTTTGCTTGGTTCCTCGTTTTAGCCATCTTGATTTCTTCATCACTTATCCTTGCCACATTTGAGTCAAGCCTTGCACCATAGAGAGAGTTCCATTTGAGATGCCACTCAAACAATTGTCCTTTGATTGATAAGAGATATTTTTGCTTTGCAAACTTCCATTTGTAGGTCCATCAATTCTTGAGGTAACCACATGATCTTTCTCAAAGCTCTACTTGAAGTCTTGCAAATAACGTCCTTGTACGAGTCAATATCCTCCTTTTGATGTAAGAGTGAAATCCACTTGATATCATACTCGGAAAACTCATTGTATAGTTCATCAAGTTCCATCTTGTATGAATAATGAAATCCCCTTGATGCTATACTTCAACTTTGATTTAGTTCTCCCATTTGTATACCACAAGCTTCTCCTTTCTTCACAATAAGCTTTTCTTAACAAATAGAAGCCAACCAAGTAATCACACCATTGTCTTCATCATCTCTACATCACGTTCGCCATCAATTGTCTTCATCACACAAGAAGGTGCGAAGCTCCATCAGTACGTCATCATGCTGTCCTATATATTTATCTTTCAGTCTATAGCTCTCTTAACATGCATGCTACTGTTCCAAGCAAACAACTCGCATGCTGCATACAGTTTGGATACAAAACCAATGCCATCTTGTGAAATCGAATATATACTTTATTTCCTGTCGACATCATCTTGCTATAATCAAGTTGTCACTCAACTCACCAAAACACACTTAGGGCTTGATTGCACTTACAACACCACCTACCAAAAAAATTATCCGACGCTGCCACGCCGCGCCACCCCCATTCTCCCAATAGCTGTAGATGAGATAGAGCCATAGAGGAACTAGTACCTTTCGTGGATCTTAGGGCCAAACTGATGAGGCTGTGGCCGGACACGGTCGCCAATCCGGTCTCCGCGCGGGTCCGCGCTGCGCCTTTACCGGTCGCCATGGTAGAGCGCGAGGACAGAGTGACGATGCTGGCCATGGTTGCCTCCTGCTCACCAATCTAGGCTATGAAGCATTGATCATTGATGCTGGACCTGGAGGGCAGATCGATTTGAGGATTGAAGTTTGGAAATTGGAATGAGAAAGGCAGCAGGCAGGGCGGACAACGGCAGCCGAGAGGTCTCTTAGGCTCCAACAACCAGGGCGTCGAGGCACGGGCGCACGGCTGTTCGACAACCCCCGGCGCAGATGTGCGGCATTTTGTCTCGGTAAGTCACAAATTGAAACGCCCGTCCGTTTCGTCTCGGGAAGACATACATGCTTTTGTTTTGTCTTCCAGGCCGCTCGGCTTCACCCCACCCCAACCAGCTATATATATCGATGCTCCCTTCACTTGGCTTACGGCGGCTATCCCTCTCCCAAAAAAAGAAACGACGGCTATCCCTCTCCCATCGTCCAAGAAAAAGATGGAGCCTGCTCCCGTGGAGTCTCTTCCCATGGTCGTGTACTCGCTGGAACCTTTCTATTGCAACAGCTGCAAAGGCTTACTGGAAAATCATACCTATGAGGTGCATTCTTAATCCTCCCTATCCCCTTCCTTTGTCTCAGACCAACACACGTAGAGGGCCACAGGCCGTAGGCCGGCCGGGTTCAGTTTGGAACGAACGAGTTTGGTGTGGACCGTGGTGGAGTTTGATCGGTGATAGTATTAGGGCACATACAATGCTAGTCTCCGAGCCGTCTGCGAGCTGGTAATTTCAAAAAAAACAACCTCCTCTCACCCAGATGATGGTGCACCCGTCGCCTCGCGAGACGACTGGGCTCGTCCCGTGCTCGGATCCCGCGCGGACAGGAGCTGATTTGAGCGCACGCTGATGCTTTTTGGTCTAGGTTTTTGGTTTAGGGAAGATATCAGAGGGAAGTGATGATCTAGGTGAAGGGGAACCTCAGGATAGTCATCAAGGTGGGGGATGCCTCTGCTGCACCGGGGCTGATGTGCCGCCGCCGCCGGCACAGCGGGCGTCGGATGCCCAAGGTAGAAGAAGAAAGGATGGATCCTATTGCAAGTAGAATAGAAGTACAAGGGGTTATGAATAAAAGATCCGGGGTTTAAGTACAAGGTGGAAAAACTTCTAGAGACCTAAGCGCTAAATCCTTGGACTGTACTAGTAGTGCAAAACGAAGGTTAGATCTGAAAGGAAAATTTTCCCATGGACTATTTTGAAAACAGTTCCCCCTTATTTCTTTTCTAACTTTTGTTGAAATGGCTGAATGTCATAAAATCCATAACAAATCACATAAAAATAGTAAAAATGGGAACTGAATTTGTATACAAGCTTGTGTTATCCTTCACAATCTAATAGTAGCTGGTAGCCTTATATATATACTTGATTGTGTTTGTTTACTGGTGATCTTGTTGATATTTCTAATGTGTATCATTAATTTTTTGTTGCAAACAGTGCGTGGATAGCGAGCACACGGCCTGCGAACGATGCGTTCGAGAAAACGATAACAATTGTTGGTGCAGGAGCGCCGTGAGGCACAACAAGAAACTAGAGGAAGTGATGCACCGAGGTGGCAACGCTTGCTCGTATGTGAAGTATGGGTGTGAACGTTGTGCGCTGATACCCTTCAAGGAGCTCCACACGCACCAGGAGGGCTGCATGTACGTACCCTACGTGTGCCCTTCATTGTCCAAGTGCGACTACATGGGTTCATACCAGCAACTGTACCAACACCTCCATGGCTCCATGATGAACACTCCGACATCACCTGCTGCCTCCGCAACACCTCTGACTCCGACTCCGACTATACGCTCAACTTGAAAATCAAGCATGATGTTCAAGTGCTCATCGGTGGCAAAACCCCCACCACCAGGGTCATCTTCGTGGTGTTGAACAAAATTGAGGAAATGAAGTACGGAAATGCGAAGGTCAATTGGGTGCATCTGGTCGGAGTTGGGCACCCCAACCTGGCCAAGGACACTTTCGAGGTCACATATTCGCCCCTCAAGCCCGACTAGGTCAAAGCCAAAGTGGGGCCTTGGACTCACACCGTAAGGTGGTGTCCTGATGTGAAGGAGTACGTCTGGCCCCACGAAGCTAGGGCCTTCAACATGTGCCCCATTTGGCCGGCGTTGGGGCAGGAGAAGAAGCTCGAGATCCGCTTGAAGAAATGATAGACGGCTAGAAAATGATAGATGACAAGGGTCACGAGGTGGAGTAGTAGTTGGCTCAGGGGCAAGACCGTCTCTGTTTTGCTTTGTATCCATGTGAACGTTGAACTACCTTTTTCTGTTATCCGTGTGAGCGTTGAACTCGAATTTTTGCAGGTTACCAAAGGATAGACGATGCAGTTTCACACAAATGGACCTGTGTCACACCCGGTTTCCAAAACAAACCAAGTGCTACCAATATGTATGCCAAGATCTAGTTCCATACATATAGTGACATCATTAGTGAATAACAGAAACAATATCACGTAAAGAAAAGAGATTATCAGAGAGTTACAGCAGAATCCTGGGAAGCAAATGCTCCAAACTTCACAGGCAATCATCTGGGGGTTTTGTATGCCTAGCACCATCTTTTGGACTTCATACACCTTCTTCTTCTTCTTCTTCTTCTTCTTCTTTTCTGAGCAGCGGTTTAGCAAGGATGAGTGCACTTATGGTTGGTACTCAACAAGTGGGGGAAGATGCAAGGCCACAAGGATATACTAAGGTTTACAACGGTTAGCATTTTAATGTTCGTCAAGTTTTAATTAACAAACACCTAGTTACTATATGTAAGTTCATACCAACCACTTAAACATTTAGAAACCGTCTCATTTCAAAACCATAAGGAAACCACGATTTACTTCCATCTTTAAGTTTGATTATCATGTGAGGGTTCAAGCCGCTCTTGACCGTGAGCACGGCTGATCGATCAATTTTACACTCTGCAGAGGTTGTGCACTTTACCCACAGCTCGCGTAAAAGTTCCGAAGAACTTTAAACCCAACCATGTTATGCTGATCAAGCACAATACCACACTTCCAAGGTGTGATTGCATAGGAACGCTACGAAGCCTTTACAAAGACATGCAAAAGACTAACAACCCGCATAGTTACGGATCAGGGCGAACCATAATCCTCCCTAGTGGTCAGCACTTTAGCAAAGGCTGCTATCCCAAGAGGACCGGGCTATACCCCTGCAACCCGGATCCCCCTCTACTCCTTTCGGAAAAGGGCAATCAGATCAATTGCACACCTAATTAATTAGCTAAGGTCAGAGCCATATGACACTGTGGTTGCACATGTTTTCATAGGTGGTTCTCCATGTTCCGATTAAATCGTGTGATCTTGTATTAACCAAAGCCATGATCATTAAGCGTAAAAGCCTTTACCAGGAAAACCATTTTTATCCACCCAAATTAAGCAACTAGCATAATCTACCCAAAAGCATTTATTAAACCAGGTTGTTCCAAGGATTATGGAATTTTATGCAAAACATTAATAAATGTAAACTTAATTATTATGCAATTATATGGGACAAGTAGAATATGCAGGGGGAGAAGACCACTTGCCTTTCTCCAACGTAAAGCTATTCTTACTCTTCTGCTCTTGCTCTTTGATACTCTTGATCTTTAAGACTTCCGAACAACAACTCTTCTACTCGAAGCAAACATCGGCACAAACATGCAAAGCGGACAAACAAGAACAACTAAGAACAATGCACCAATCAAGAAAGACTTAAAAAGAGAACAGGGTTTGGTTCTAGGAACGCAAACGCAAGAAACGCTAAGAACGGAACTATCGTTGAAAAGGCACATCTATCAAGAGATTTGGATTATAACACAGAAAGGTTGTATGCTTGATATATTTTAATTGAATAAAGTCATGTGCATAGTTTATTTCAGAGAAATACCTTATTTAGAATTAACCAAATTATATTTATATATAAAAGGCGATGTAAACTTAGTCCAAATTTATTTATAAATATTCAAGTAGGATTTATGCAAATTAAACATTTAACTTAGAAGAAGCATGTAAAACATCTAAGCATGTACTTTATATTTCGAGTTCAACTAAGCAAATTATACTTCAAAACACATTTATATTCATATTAGTCAAATTAATATTTAATTAGGAAAACTCGAGATAGCCTATGTTGCTTTTATTTAGAAAGCAGATTGTATAAATATTAACCAATTTAACATTTATATTATGAAAAGCTGCTCTAATAGATTTTATTAGAAAACAATGTTACTAGGTATTAGCCAATTTAATATTTAAATAAGAAAACCGTTATTAGGTTCTAATCAATTATTATTAAGAAATGACATACCAAAGGTATTAATCAAATTAATTTGAGATAAAATTCTTAAAACACATTTTAGGGTAAACATCAACACTAATGTGTATTTTATTGCGAGACGAATCTAATGTAACGAGAACGCGCTTAAGCAGGCTAGAACGTGGGATTTATAGATTAAAGATTAAAAGGATCTAGATGTGATTAACTATAGATCAGAAGTGCTATCAAAGAAAATTGGCAAGACACATGGAACAGTGGTCACCATAAGGTTAAAGCATATTGTTAGATTTGTAAGAGATATCGAATTGGATTGAGTTGAAAGGATGTAATCTGTTTAGGAGCCTAACTGCAACTGTACCAAGACACAAAGAATCGGCCAGATATTACAAGATTTTCAGGGGCTTAGATTGTAAGATAGACATTTATGAAATTACATGATAGATATTTTTCAGAGTGTATATGACATCAGCATGGTAAAATGCTGACATCAAGCAAGGTACGTATACCTCTGCATACTTGTCTAAAGGGAGCACATGTGCATGCACATACATGACTGATAGTAGCAAGATGATGTCGACAGGAAATAAAGTATATATTCGATTTCACAAGATGACATTGGTTTTGTATCCAAACTGTATGCAGCATGCGAGTTGTTTGCTTGGAACAGTAGCATGCATGTTAAGAGAGCAGAGAGCTATAGACTGAAAGATAAATATATAGGACAACACGATGACGTACTAATGGAGCTTCGCACCTTCTTGTGTGATGAAGACAATTGATGGTGAACGTGATGTAGAGCTGATGTGGAAGGAGTGCCGGCACTAGCTTGGTACAGAAACGATGAGACTCCAATCATGGCATTGGCTTCATCCCGGCGGCGAACAGCAACCTTCCAAGTTTCAGCGAGCATCCTCGGTACGACACTAAGGAGACAATGATGTTGCATAGATGGAACAGATGAATATACATACACGTAGGGGAAACAAGAAGGTCGGCACAGAAGCACCAAGC